>OX382237.1:15950289-20943201 GCA_947507525.1 Apamea epomidion
CGTATCTGTCAAGTATTAGAACGTTCATTTACAGTTACATATATTACTGACGAGGAACCACTTTTTGCTGGCATATGAAAGCAAAAGGTACCTGTTATAAATCGGGTAAATCTACGTAATAAACCAAAACGCATTTTCTCTGTTTGCCAAGTAAAAGACGCATCAATCATGCTATTAGATAATATGACTGTGTACTGGTGACCTGCACCTGCTTCGCACGGATGCAATGACACTATGGCAAACCATAGAGATTTCTGTGCTGTATGTTACACATTACCTTCCGGAATAAATGCTCTAAAAAGTAACTCGGGGACATTGTAATTTTAAACGTTGCTCCACTAAGTTAGGGGGCGCGTAGGTACTTTAAAGTTTGGGTTGGTGAAAACTGCATCAAAATCCATTGTCCAATTTAGGAGATCTAAGTGGTCATACAGACAGGCACGTCAAGAGGCTGTCGTTTATATTATAATATACTAGCTTTTGTTCGCGACTTCGTCCGCGAAACAATTTCTTGCGCTATTGCTTCGTTTTGGCGTAGCGTTCTTTATTTATTTATTTTATTATTTATGTACACACAGTAAAATACATAGGGATATGACAGAGTTATAATATGAGTACAAAGGTACTGCTTATTTCTTGAGAAATTTCTTCCAGCAGACCTGCGAAAGGAGAAGTAAAAAAGAAATGTGTGTGAGAACATGAAAAGAAAAATATTAATGTGTGAAGTTTAGAACTAAAATATCTTTCTGACTCTTTTTATTTTGTTCGGCTCTTAAGGGTCCTAGAGTGGTCCTAGGGTCCTAGAGTGATGCTAAATAGCCTCTAGCCTTCCTCAAGACTTGGGCTATCAAATGTAAATAATGTTTTTGTTTCAAAACCGACCGGTAGTTCCAGAGATTAGCGCGTTCAAACAAACAATCAAACTCTTCAACTTTATTATTAGTATAGATATGGATGGGTGACCATTTTCACATACCAAGACCCTCCGTGGCTCATCTTTGACAGTCCTTCCGGGTCGTCAGTAGCCCGAAAGTCTGACAACCAGTCTTAACAAGAGGTATCGTATTACCCAGTCACTCAGTTGTAGAGGTCAGATAGGCAGTCGCTTCATGTAATATACTGGTATTCAGCTACATCCGGTTAGACTGGAAGCCAACCCCAAGATAGTTGGAAAAAGGCTAGGGAATTAATGATGATGTATAGACAGATTATGTATCGGTGCGTTCGTCTCTTGAGACACCTGCAGAAGTGTCAAGGGCGTTAACTCGTATGATTTCAGTGAGTACGACACACCACCCATATGGGTGATATTTACCCTTCCGATTTTCTTAGATGGAGGAAAGAATACCCAAAACTATTTTCACCTAAATGGTGTCGGATTTTCATATAATGCTCTCTAGAGATAATGTAATAGGGTAGTTGCCTGGGTAAAAAAAATATTATTATATTTAGTCCGTCAGTTAGATTATCGAAAAATAATGGACACGTATTTTTTCTTTTGTCAATCAAACAAAAAATGACAAAGATAGAGCGCGTCAAAATTTGGGAGTAGGGGGTCGTGACGTCACGCCTTGATAAAAAGTGTAGCAGGGCGTGACGTCACGCGGAACTTTAACGGGCGATATCTTCATCATTTTTTATATAATTGACAAAAGATAAAATACGGGTCCAATATTTTTTGATAACTATTATTTGATTTTTACTGACGGACTAATCAGACTTTTTTAGGCAACTAGCCTATTGATGATAAATGAATTTATTTCTGTAAGTCTGCTTGTACTAAACACATTTATACGTCAACCATCCTACTATACTACTAATATTATAAACGCGAAAGTTTGTGAAAATGGATGGTTGGATGTTTGTTACTCTTTCACGTAAAAAGTACTGAACGGATTTGAAAGAAATTTGGCACACAGATATTTTATACGGGTACACCCTCATTTATGTCAAAGTTGTTAATTACCTCTAATCTTGCAAGTATAGGGTAGGTAGGTACAACTAAAAAGAGAAAAATAAAAACTTTTTTACAAAAAAAAACAACCGACTTCCAAAAAAACACTACAAACTGAAAAATAACTTTAATTTCGGAAGTCGGTGCCGTGTTTAACCAGGATAGGTTACTTTTTATTCCGATATTCCCACGGGATCGACACTTAGGCGGGTGAAACCGCGAATCGCTTTTAGTATTTTATAAACTAGATGAGGTCGGCGTTTCCTATTCGCCTGCTCTGAGAAGAAAAGCCGAAAGAAACTCAGAGATCACAGTCGCTTTTAAAGTCCAGACATAATCTTGGTCAAATCATGTGAGGACCATGTTGTTTGGCCTGTAGTTGAAAAAAAGAAAGAAGAAAGAAAATACATTTATTTGGCACAAACTAAAAGACACACAATACACCAGATATATACATCAGACAAAACAAACAATAAAATAAAAAAAATAAAAATTGTGAAGTCCATTATTAATGTGAAGTCCATTATTTATGTTATGTTACCTCCATTCACTTACGTATCGTTACTAAACCTAAAGTACCTAAGAAACCGCTGTACTCGTAAATTTACAAAGGTCAAAAAATAGACGTACAGTACAGGCGTATCACGCTTGTGCCATTGTACCTATAGGTACCTACATAAGACGCCATTAAACATTCAGATCAATATGTAATTGGGTTTCAAAGCAGCAGTATATAAATAACTCACGACCACTTATAACTTGCGTCCTACAGTTGACTTTTACTTAGAAGGGATGATTAACCACATTAGTGCCTGCACCCACTGGCGGCACAGCACGACAAGGGATTTTTATGCGACGAATAGGAATATAACTCCATAATATTATTATGGAGTTATATTCCTATGACTATAGGATCTGCTGAAGAGATTTTATTAATTTATCTTTCCATTGGAACGCCATACAGAAATTACACCAATGGAGCAAAAAATCACTTTATGTGCTGCTTTCCATCCATCCTGTGCGCGGTGGAGCAAACGGGCGACGGTGAATCACGCATGCTCACGCAGCGTCAAGACACTTCTCCATAGTTCCATAACTGCATCCATATTGCGCACATTCTTTGCATTTTTTTTTTACTCAATGACATTTTAAAATAATATATAAGTATTGTACAGACGCCAGCACATGAAGCTACTATAATCTGTCAAATTTATTTAATAGATTTTCAACTGTATCGCTAAAGCATTAAGGTTCAAGGTTGATTGGGAAAATTTGACAGTTTCGGGTAGCTTGACTGCCGTCTGTACATTAAAATTGAAAAAACGGAAAATTTTGATGTGACAGATATAGACATCCTTGTGAAGGCCGCAGGAACCCGTTGGATGCGAGAAGCACAAAATCGGTCGACGTGGAGGTGCATGCAGCAGGCCTGTATTGTGTCCAGTGGACGTTTTTCGGCTGAAATGATCTGCTGATCTGCTGCTTTACGCGGTCAATTCTAAAATGAGAGTACTTAGGTAAACCTAATTTACCTTTTTGCGTTTGGAAATCACCCTGGTAACTACTCTAAGTGGACTTTGTGTCTTGTAAACCCACTAAATCAAACTGCCTAGCATTTTCCCGACAGGCAGCCGCTCCATGTAAACATGGAGCCTATCTGACCTCCACAACTCAGTTACTGGGTAAGAGGATATCCCGTAACTACTCCGCTGTCAAAGATCTACGAATGACGGCCGGAACCACGTGCTTTCCCGAGCACGGAGTGGACTCAATATCATGTAATGGATGGTTACACATCCACGAACAGTCCGCGGCAAGCGTAGCTTCACCTGCGATCGACCTGTAGGGCTATTATTGATTAGCCACGAGCCCTCCAAAAAAAAAAACAGGTAAACCAATAATATTCTTCTTAGCGTGTCGATATCAATCTAAATGGACTTGGCCCAGAATTCGGATACTTGTTTGGCGCCATCACCAGCCAAAAAACACTAATGCATGATTCTATTGTCGGGGTTGAAAACGAAGAATCCCAATCCCATCGATTGTAAGCAATTATTTGTTTACAAGGAATAATATCTACTGTAACTTGCCCGCATAAATAATTCGATAACAACCCTTTTCCAAACACACTGAACGCAAAAGGTCTACTGACAAACGATCCCTTTTTTTGCTACAGAACCAAATCGGAAGAAAAACGTACAATTTTCTAAGAAAAATATTCCAGTTATTCTGATAAATATAGATCGTCAGCTTGGGTTGTTGTCCAATGTTTTAACGCCATCTGGGTACTGACATATCCGGACGACCATCTTTGTAACAATGTAACAGTTTTACATCCATTTATACATAGAATGGGAAACGAAGTTGGTAGGTTTGAGATACCTACGGTGGAGGTACGCTTTGAGGTACCGACGTGTTTGAAATAGTTTCCGTGTAGGCTACGTCCTACTATCCGACTAGTTAAAATTGACAAAAACGCGGATTTTTTTTTCTTTAATCGATTTTCAACATTTTCTTTAGGAAAACTAAATTAATGTTTATCTCAAAAATTTTCTTCTAAATCTACGTTGGTCTTAATTTTAATAGATACTCACCTGCCTTACCTGCATTTTTGTGCGCGTTCTGCGAGCGCGAGTCCTGTTTGGTAGTCGTAATTTTTCAGTCAGAAATCACGTTTTTTGAACAAAATTCAAAATTTTGGTTCGTCATACATTTTAATAACAGTTCCATATGTCGCTTCCCGTGCGGAAACGAGTCTTTTGACATCTCGCACGTGCGCCTAGCAAATATAGAGATTCAGAAAAGAAAAATAGATTATATATATTTGATTACCTATTCAGTAAAAAATATGATCTCCAAGTTCTTGGGACCACTTACGAGTTTCCAACACGGTATTCCAGCTTAGGATACGTAACCTACAAACATAAAAACTGGTTAGTTTTAATATTATATCATTTAAATCACAATTGATCAATAGCACGGCCCCTTTTCCATCAAGTCTTTTTCCTCACATTGTTATCAGCCCATGAGCCTGAATCTATTTGTTCTGGTGATATAGGTCGAAGCCTGCCTCCCTTCTCAAGAGGATATTTGTATTAATCCTTTACAGTCCGGCCGTTGAGAGACTGCGTTCCTGACACCTGTCAGTGCGACAATTCTAGTAGCTAATAAAGATCAAATTTGCAAAACACGTATTCGTTTGTATGAAACTGACAGGTGTCAAGAACACGTATCCTCTCATCGACCGCGCGGTAGTAAATGTTTATTGTTTTCCAAAATTGTCTGTGATAAGAATATAAGCACTAGCTGCGCCCTGCGGTTTCACCCACATAAGTTTGGATCCCGTGGGAATATCGGGATAAAAAGTATCCTATGTGTTAATCCTGGTTATAAACCATCTGTGTCATCAAACCAAATTTCATCAGAAATCCGTTCAGTAGTTTTTGCGTGAAAGAGTAACAAACATCCATCCATCCTTACAAACTTTCACGTTTATAATATTAGTAGGACTAGTAGAATTTTGTCGTTGCGAAGTTATAACTTTTGTGAATTGTGTGTAAATTGTTGACTTAGTCCAAATATATCGATAATTAGAAAAACAAAAAATAAACACAAAAAGTCACACCTTCCCAAGGGAAAATAATACAAAACACAAAAAAAAAATACAAAAAACACAAAAAATGTATCAAACAAATCCGAATTACTATAAGTAAAACTTTCCTCCCAGGATTCGTGCAGTTTCATTCGACTGAAATCGGTCGTAGATACGTACCCATATTATTACGAAGGTCGGTAATTGCACAAAACCTGTCCAATTCCTGTTATTAAAAACGTTCAAAATCTAGTCGCAATCTCATCTCAGCGACAAACAAAGGCCATAAAATTTACAAAAATTGAGAGGTATTTTTGACAGATTGAGGCTATAAGATCTGACTGTTAACGTTCTTAACATTACGAAAATTGCCTCCCTGAAGTTATACCCAAAAAAGAACAAAACAAGGAAAAAGCTTTCCCACGAAACATAACAAATTGTTGTACTTATAAAGATTAGGAAACTCAATTTGTACTTTGTTGCTTCATAAATCTCATCATAACAATTTGAACGATAATGCAGTAGATACAACCTACCGCACATCAGTAGTAACACTTACAATACTAAAATCGCCCTTACAGCTACGACATAAAGGTGCTGTCAATGTCAGATTGTTACACCGTAATGTGCGGTTGACAGCTGAAGCCGTCAGCCGCCATTTTTGCGATATAATCGTCGTCAAAATGTTATTAGTCTATAAAAATATATAGAATCAAATGTCAACAATCCAAACGTATTGAAAAATGTAAAGGTCTCTTCTTGTGAAAGCATTTTAAAGTTTAGGCTATTTAAACATTAGCTATACCTGTCAAATGTCTAGAAATATTGATAAATGGTTGTTAATGGCTTTAAAAGTTTAATTAGTTTAGAATATTGAGTTAGCCTGAAAGCGAATAAAAGGATACTTCAGGTCCTAATTTTCAAAAATATATATTCAACCTTCTGGCAGGTTATTAAAGTATTTCGGTAGGTACCTATCCTACTAATATTATTTCATATAAACGTGAAAGTTTGTATGGATGGATGGATGGAAGTTTGTTACTCTTTCACGCAAAAACTACTAAATGGATTTGGATGAAATTTAGCACACAGATGGTTTATAACCAGGATTAATATATAGGATACTTTTTATCCCGATATTCTCACGGGATCAAAACTTATGCGTGTGAAACCGTGGGGCGCAGCTAGTATGATATAAATAGATGTTTTGAGTGTGATGGCTATAAGAGTAGGGGAAGGCCAAAGAAACGATGGATGGACTGTGTGAATGATGATATGGTTACACAGGCGTATTGACACGGGCGACGTTAAGGGCAGAACTAGTGTAGCGGTATCTACAACGCCACATGCGAACTACGCGTAAATCGCAGCGCAAATCCTGCATCTTGCAAGCAGAGTTTACCGCGCAATTAGCATATATACAAACTTCCCGACATCCATCGTGGGCAATTGCCCGCCAGACACAACACCCGTCTGGTCGGAGGAACCTCCCTTTTCTATGGAGGATGAGTGAACTTTACACTCTGTCCCTCATACCTCTATACTAGTATTAAATAATACAAGAAAAACATAAGATCCTTTCATTATTTGAAGCCCTTAAAAAACTATTGTGTCTGACGCCAAAGAAATACCTAATTTTCGTATCAAAATAAACGCATACCTAATTAATGAATAGGCTACCGAATTAAGATGGTTTATATGAACGAGCGAAATTATGTAAATTCTGATTTTTTATTTGAGAGAATAAAATGACAGCTGCGATCGACCTTGTTTTGTCAACATGACATAGTATGATAGAGCGATATAGTATAGAGATTTTGGTCTAGCAAATTAAAAATCAGAGTGTAGCTGTCTTTATCCCCTCGTCTGTTAGGCAAGCTTATTAAGTTTGGTAACAATAGAAAAAGTAATTGTGTCTGTATGTATGTCAGGTATGTACCTATATGTATACATAGTAGTTAAACGATAAGACAAACAGATAAGACTATAAACTACCCATTGTTGAAATTAGGGTCCCACTATGCCCATCATCTTTCTAAATACTACTAAAATGGCAAAATACTATTAAAAAAACCTTAACACACATTCGTAACATCACGCATTGACGCCCCGAAGGGTTAGGCAGAGCTGTACTCATAGTTAAGAACGAAAAGAAAGAAAAATATTTTAGTTGGAACACTCACAGAAAGTACAAGTAGTAGACACACACACACACATATATCGCACACATTCGTGTTTTATGCAAAAAAAGGCCGTATCGCATCACATATCATCACCACACATCATCACATTCGTGTTTTATGCAAAAAATAATACTAAAAGGCCTACCCTGCTAAATACCATCACGTTTTTGAACCCTTATTTCTTTTCCAGACAATCCCCCATCAGTTTAAACTTAATAGACCGATTAATCTCTTTAATCACCACAAAGCAATCTAAATAAGCCTGATAATCATCAGAAAGAAAAGAAAAGAATTTATCTTTGCTGTTTTCTGTGATAATTAATTTGTCAGCCACGTAATTACGCGAACTCGGAATGACAGCTGTCAGTTTTGTTCATTCGGACGGATTCCGACTGATTCTGACAGTGCTACGTTTTTTTGTATTTTTTTGTATTAATAGGTATTATTTAAGTTAGTTTTAGTTTGTTTAAATATGTTTTCCTCAAAGCAAAAATACCTCTAAGACAAAGGCTGTCAAAAAGAGAAAAGTCATGCCCTTTTGCATCGATAACAGTGAAAGTGGGACTTTTTCATCAATATAAGAAAGAGACGTTTCTTGTATGGAGATCCCCTTTATTTTTAAGTAGGGGAACCAGGCAGACGTAGTCCTGCCCGGAAAAGCAGCGCCACCTACCGGGTCCAATTACAAACACAAAAAAAAAGAATTATCCAATTTGGTGCAGTCGATCGGAAGTTATGCGCGTACATACATTTCAGTGATTCATTTTTATTTATACAACTACTTAGATTTATCTGTATTTTATTTTCACTATTTGTTGTTAAAGCGGCAATAGAAATACAAACTCTGTGAAAATTTCAACTGTCTACCTATTACGGTTTATGAGTTACAGCCCGCTGACAGACAGACGGACGGACAGTGGAGGCGTAGTAATAGGATTCCGTTGGCACCCTTTTTTTTTTTTTTTCTGGGTGGGAAATCATCAAATGACTCCTCCCGCTCTGGGCGGAGCAGAAGGGAGTGTCAGACTTTTACTGACTAAAACCCACCCGTGTTCCTTCAGTTGCCTGTGCCAGGGGCCACGGTATCTCTTTCGAACAACCCGCAGCCCCAAACGCCTCCTTCCGTTGGCACCCTTTGGGTTAGAACCCTAAAAAAAAATACTTTTCACATCATCTGTTCCATGGCCTCAAAGTATTTATTACAAAACACAATAAGTGCAAATACACATTTAGCAATATATTTTATTTACAAATATTACTTTCTAAATATTGACTTTGAGACGAAATAGCAAGTCTAAGCTAATATCCAAACTTGCTAAAATCTAATATTGTTTGAGACTAGAATTCTAGATATTATTGTTTGGCTAAGTTCAGCAAAAGTGGAATGTACACGGTTTTGCACTTCTCTCAAATATGGGGCAGGCAGTATTTAATCACTTATGAGGCATGTCAAGGGTATAAACTATTGAAGGCAATAATAGTATTATTGGTTGACGTATTTTCTTTAATATTTATATATTAATATCTTGCAATATACTGCAAAGAATGAATGTCTCCAAATCCTTCTTCTTCATGTCGCTGCACGACTGTATTTTAAATCATGTTTTCCCAAAACTTTGCCACTTCCACGGCGTTGTCGGTGACGCCGTGGAAGACGTCACTTTGACTGCATGTTTTGGGACACAGAGGGCAGGATAGGAGGTGGAGCATGGTTTGTGACATAGCTCCACAATCACACCCTACTGCCGGTCCGTCAAAGTAGCCCCAAGGTGACTAATCCTTTCACCACGATGGCACAAACCGTTCTTTCTCCAAATTCTGAAATGCATGATTTAATAATTTCTCAATTCGATTCGATTAAAATAGAGTACAAAATTAATCAAACTGAGAACCCTTTTTACGTCGAAAAATTTAAACGAAATAAGAAATTACACGCAGAGAAAACATGGGTGAAACATTTTTTTACATTTTTAATTAGTAAATTTAACAAACCAAACTCACAACGTACCCATTCATAAAACAAAGACCACTAACAAAAACACAAAAAAGAAATTCCTACCTTCATGTTTCTATTCAAACAAAATGGTTTTAAATTGAATTTAAAAACCAACCAAGCCTCTGTTATCGTAAAATTCAGTGTAACATCGTGACAGATAGGGGTCCAGACGAGGGTCTTGGGGTCACAAAAAGCCCTAAGGACCCATCAGACCCCGAACCGAGGTAATTCCTAATTAACGTGTCTGTCCCTCAAAAGAAACACGCAATTTTTCCTATCGTCGCTCAAAAAAAGGAATTGGGTTAGACTGAGCTGGACATGCAATGTACAATTAACATTTCTGTGAATTTCTTATTATTGGATTATTGTTTTTATCTGAACTGTGTAAGGCCAGTGGTACCGGCCCCAACTTCCGATTTGTAGGTCGTGGGTTCGAACCCAGTCAGGCGCGCTACTCTGTGTAATTCAATTCATCACCACTGCTCTCAAAACGGTGAATGAAATCATCGTGAGGAAACCGCCATGTCATAGAACCCTCCCTCTCACAGAGACAAGGCCTGTAACCCAGCAGTGGAAAAATTATAGGCTGATTGTGCTTGACCCTAGTGACGAAACCTTTTCATAATCTAACCCTCAAATACGTACATTACATCCCACCATTCCTCTTTAACATCATCTAATCCTCACAAATAAAATCTAGCAATAAAAACTGCGGATATCTGCAGACTAAGTGTAGACGAGTGTAGTCGCCATCTTTACTTCTGTTACGAGCATAACATCATACCCTGGCTTGCTGCCTACCCATTTTATAGCCAGCCGTAATAATAACACTGTACTAACACTCTTCACTTTATATTTTAAGGTTGAGAGGCAGTTTTAAGCTTTATCTCTACTGTTGGTGGGATTGTTAAAATGATCTTATAATCTTATTATTTCTCTTTCGTCTGGAAGTTTTGACAGCCTACGAATTAATTCGCTTCCTTTAAAAAAAAAATGAGATATCCACTTTTTAAGGTACCGTTGTCAACTGCGAGGGTTCTGTAAGGAACAACGAATGCGATAGGGTCGCCTTAACCGTCCGTCTGTCTCAGTCCGCGGGTTAGCTCAGAGACTTTTAGTAGTAGAAAGCTGTAATTTGAAATTACAAAGCGGTAAAAATGTAAAGTGGAAATTAATTTTTATTCTCATCTATCCCACCATGACACCATGTGATATTAGGCCGTTCCAAAATATTGCCATTAATTATTATAATATATTAAAATTATTAATTGACAGTGGTATATGTACTAACACTACTTTGTAAGTTGTTTATGTCATTACTAACAAAGTGGATTGTACTGATCAGACAAATAAATTATTATTATTGCGGGTGTGTCAAAACCATTTTTTGATTCAGAGATTCGTTCACGAAATATTAAGCGTTAAAGTGCATAATTTTTTTTTAGGTTAAATGTGTCGGGGGGGCGTATTTTGCTTCAAATGTTCGAAAATTTGTCAGCTCAACAACGTACATAACGCAATGAATGTTGAACTGTCAAAATGTCCCCGCGAGCGGGCTGTACTTTTTATAATAGATAGGTATTTTATTTACAGCATGATTGATGAAACGTTTTCTCCACCAATTCGATTGTCAAGAATGTGACGCGAAATTCAATACATTGAGTAAGGGCCAGGCCATGAAAAACGGTTTTTAATAATGTCAGTCAGTACACCTGAATAGTTTGGCCGACGATTGCCTTATATTGCTTTCTGTGATTTATGTTCACTCGCTAAACTTCAACGAAGTATACCAAACTACAACCTACACTAAGTAAACTTGTAATTGCACCAGGATATTCTTCTAAAATAAAAAATAAAAAATAGAGTTCTGTGGAGTCCTTACAGTGAGGCAACTTTTCATGCTAAATATTATATTAATGCAACATAAGTCTTTTACAACCCACTCACTTTAAATAGGCGCACAAAATACTTGGTTTGCCCACAGCCCATAACTTCTAAAACAAAATTTAGCACTAGATTTGCTTCATTTATTGGCCCCTACATCTACAATAACATCAATAAAAATCTTAACATACCCGATGACGAAAAAATCTGGCAAAACAACAGTAAGTGAGTACCTACAGAAACCACATATGAGGAGACAGAAAAATTGCTTGAGATACCTAGATAAAAATTAACTAAATGGTAATACTTAGTTGAATTATTAAAATTAAACTAACTAAACTATCACAAAAATAACAAAGGTCGTGCTCCCCAATCTTACACACCCTCTTACATTCATTCACGAACACCTCCATCACAGACAAAGAGAGGACTGGATACACACCTAGATATTATCTTTTTGAATAAGTAAAAAAAATAAAACTTTCTTTTTTCTAAATTATTACTTTATATGTTGAATAAGATACGTACATTCATACATGGGATCATTGCACTGTCATAATAAGATATGTACTTAATTTGTAACTCAGGGGGATCGGCGTTGAAGGCTGAAATACAGGCTATGCCTAGTTCGGCCTCAAATGCTAATATTTTTGTGTACTGTAAGTTTAGATTAAGCACTCCACTTGATAAAAAATGTAGATTTTTATGAGAATAAACATTATTATTATTATTATTCACTTGGGTGAGAAAATTACTCGGCGGCATTACGCAATTACGGCGCAGTTCTGTGTTCGGGATCTTGTAGGTATTTGATTTCTATGCGAATATGTGTAATCCACCCATCCTTTCTTCTTCTTCTCTCGAACCGTACGAAGATAGGCTTAGTATAGACAAACAGCATGTATATTTTGCGCTTACGATGTTCATCCCATTGAGAAAGTGGTTCAGTTTGATGGTCTGTACCAAACCCTACATTTCTGGTGCACGCGGTATACAGGGTGACAGGGACATCGACGATGATTCTGTTCTGAACCCCTTTGCGTTGACATTTTCGTAAGTTATTTTAAAAAAATAGCTGTTCTGTAGAACAGCTATTTTTTTTTTTTGACCGCATAGGAAAATTTCTACACTGGTCTAGAATCATGTGCTGAATTCATGGTTACTGTTTGCGCGTCGATGTCCATGCCACCCTGTATATGAGAATTAAGAAATCCTTAGTAGCAGGTACCTAGAGACCTTTTCATAATCTAACCCGTACGTATATATCATACGTATGGGATACATACAAACAGTTGAGCCCGGATCGTCACACAGTGGGTGCCTGAAGGCGAGCACGACGCGCTCTTTAGGCAGGCCTAAGAAACGCTGGCATTGACCGGAGAAGGCACAAAATAAAGAAAATTGGAGAAGAATGGAGGAGACCTTTGCCCAGCAGTGGGACAGAATAGGTTAATAAAAAAACCATCAAATTCTATTAAATACATCATTAAATTGAACATAATTGTGGCAATATTATAATAGGTACAGAACCATTCCTAACCTCAAATTAACCTAACACCCGCAGTCCTACAGCCATGCATCAATCATTCAATCAACCGAGATATCAGTAGAACAATCGCTTCTTATCTAGATCTTCTAACACATTAGTCACTCACTGTCGGACACACTCATTAAGTTCATCCGATCACTTGTAAAGCTCATTTAGACGAGGATATTTTCTCGCCCGACGAGAGGCGAGAACGTATTTGCGAGTCTTGTAAACAAGACTTGCCGAGGAGCTGTCGCAATCATGTGTCATTTACACTTAAGGCAACGCCTATCTACAGGCGAGAAACTAGTATACTTGGAATAAACTCGCCAGACAATTAGCGCAAACATGGATTTATCTCCGATGAAAAATAAAAACTCGCCTACGATGATGTGCGATTTTCTCTAACTGTCATTTAAGAAGTCTTCATAAGGGACTAACCACACTTATTCAGCTCTGTTCAGCTTTTGTCCATAGAAAACAACGATTTCGACGACGAAAAATGGCTGTTAGCTGACCAGGGGCTGCAGTCTCGACATTCATAGCGATCGCTTTACGACCTAGCAGTAATTATTTTAATATCAATCAATAGGATTATATGAGCTTAGCGGATTGTATTGATGATTTCAATGATAATAATTTTGTAAATACATACTTGTTACGGTCGCGAATCTGATTTGTTCAACATACAACCTGATATTGACCTGCAAGTTGCAGAAAATCGTAAGAAAAATTTAATAGAAATTCAATTTTTCTTAGGCGAGAACGCAGCCCTAGCACTTATCCCTTGATTCGAGGCGAGAATATTTCCTCCTATAAATGAGCCATTCAGTTAATCCGACTCACTGTTATCTACAGTAATTACATGAATTGCCCCCAGCTGCCTGCGTACAATGTAATCCCTTAGGAGCGGTATGTGAAGAATGGTTAATGAAATACGTAATTGTTAATTGGTGTGTTCCATTGAATATAGAATTAGGAAGGTGCGTTTTAGGGTTGTTCATCATTTATAGACATAGGCAGGGTTATACTAGTTGACGTATCAATATTGTTGGTTCCTATTTATATTGATTACTGCTGTTTTTAGATTGTATTATAGTTATTATATTTAAATGAAAAAATCAATAGGTCTGACATTAGAGACTTAAATATAATAATGGAAGTGCATAATATACTAATCACTAGCTGGGATCCGGTGGGAATATGGGGTTAAAAAGTATCCTATGTGTTAATCCAGGTTGTAAACTATCTGTGTAACAAATTTCATGCTAATCGGATCAGGCGTTTTTTTAAAGAACACCCAAACATACAAACTTTCACATTTATAATATTACTCGTATATTATGGGCTGATTTTACCAAAGTCAGATATTTTGTATCTGTAGAATAAAATTGACGTCTAACAGTTCTAGTAAGGAAAAACTGTCAAAAATTTAAAATCTATTCTTATATTCAGGATAGGACTGATTCTAGATATAAAACTTTGGTGGAATTCGCCCTAAGCAGGATAACTACATATTATTCTGAAATTATACAATATGTTCATCGCATGAAATCTATATTATTACACGGGGAATAAGCCGCAGGCGCAGCTAGCATCCCATAAAAGTAGGAAAATTACACACCTTCATAATTAACCTTCGAACCAAACAACGAGGAAAGGAAAATTAGAAGAAAATATTAGCTGTGCTTTATAAATGATAAATGATTTTACTTTGTACATAGGTTTGTACAAACACTTTTACACGTCAATCATATTTTAAAACTAGATGAGGTCGGCGTTTCCTATCTGACTAGTCTGAGAAGAAAGGCCGAAACAAACTCAGAGGTCACAGTCTCTTTTAAAGTCCAGAATTAATCTTGGTCAGATCATATGAAGACCATGTAGATCGATGTCTGAGATGGTTTTCTGAGGAAAGAACCACACAGATTGAGAGGACCTGTCCAGTCAGTGCACGCATTTGTCAGAAATCGTGCAGCTCAACTCAAAACTTAAGGAGCTCGACGATTCGACCCAATTAACATAACATATAATCATCATGCCTGTAATCCCCGCAGGGTTAGGCAGAGGGACCGACGAGATTTACCCACTTGTTGTTATTGATTATAATCGCAGGACCAACTTATGTATGTAAATCAATATACATAAGTTGATTCTGCGATTATTAAAACTATTTTTTTTTCTCCGCTGGAAAATTGGAAACTGTAGTAGTTATATGAACTATCTCCTCCTTCTTCGTGTCGCTGCACGACTGTATTTTAAATCATGTTTTCCTAAAACTTAGCCACTTCCACGGCGCTGTCAGTGGCAGCGCAGAGGTCACTTTGACTGCATGGACACAGAGAGCAGGATAGGAGGTGGAGCATGGTTTGTGACATAGTGCCACAATCACACACTACTGCCGCTCCGTCAAGGTAGCCCCGCTTTACCAGAATTAACTATGAATTAAGAATGAACTATTAAAATATCATATCTAATTAAAAAGCAGTATTAAATCCAAGATTGAGAGAGGAGGCCTCGTGACTAAATGATAACAGTCGCACGGGACGATCAAAGGTGAAACTGCGCTTGCCACGCTCGTTTCGTGGATGGGTGACCATCCATTACATATACCCCCTCCATGCCTCGGAATGCACTTTAAGCCGTTGGCATAGTGGACGCCAGCGCTAGCCGAGAATACTTGGCCAGTACCTGGGCTTCCAAAACAGGACTACGAGTCCTGGTTTTCCAGGTCGGGAAATTTGTTATTGGCTATTTTCATCTGGATTTTTTCAGTAACAGCCCGGAGCCTGAATTTGTGCCTGGTTGATGGCCAAAAGGCTTGCCCCCTTTTACATGGGACTTAAACATAACTAGCGAAACGTGGGTGTAGCGGTATCTACAACGCGTCATACTGACGTCACGCAAATCCTGCATCTCGCAAGCAGAGTTTACCGCGCAATTAGCATAGATACAATTTCCCAACATCAATCGTTGGGCAGTTGCCCGCCAGACACAACACCCGTCTGGTCGGAGGATCCTACCTTTTCTATAGAGTATGAGTGAACTTTACACCCTGTTCCTCATACCTCTATATGGGTGTGCTATAGGTTCGCGCTGCCTAACCTCTTGGGGATTTCAGGCGTGTTGTTATGGTATGTTATGTTGACGAAATACATTCAGAAATAGTACTGTACAGGTTTGTCTGCCGAAGGCGACCTCATGTGGTGCAGGCCGGCTATAATTTAGCTCGGGTGGCATTCGAACGTTCAAGCTAGTGTCAAATATTTTAATTAGGATTTTTGTTTAGAACAGTCAGTGGTAATTTAAACAGAAATATGTAAAGACGTTCTTACAATATAATCTTAAAGGAGTCGTACCGTGGTTTTATTCCTCCCGTTACCTCAGAGAGTTCTTCTAGACCTCTATAGTACCGACGTAGTAGTAAACGACGGCTTGTTTTAACAACTTTTCAAGATTTTCCAGAAAATAAATTTTAAATCGCAGCTGCGACTACAAACTAAGGGATAAGTTACGTGGATGATGGATGACGAACAGTTTAGTTAATTATCGCTTTATAACGCGAAACCGTCATCTGTTTCCGAGTTGGGTTATCAAAAGTTTATGCAACATCCATTCATGCTCAGAAGTTATTATGGATGCTAAGGACAACTGTTTAGTAGGTTTTCTAGCGGAAAATGTGTCTCTGACTTTTACTAAAGTGGATTTTTTATATAAAAAGTATATACAGGTATGTACTACTGTACGCTTGGGAAGATTGGTGCAGTAATAAATAATAACCAGAAAGCAACTATTTTCAGACTATTAACATCCATGCATGTGCCTAACTAGTTTTGGAAAAAAACAAACCTCGTATGCCTTACACTAGGAATCATGGTTTTATAAAGCAGAATCACTGACTACTTTCGCCCATAAAACTATACAACACTGCTATTCTGTCAAACTGTCACAGTGAAAACTTAGGTGAAGTGAGCGTGAGCTGTCAAAAGTGTCAATCCCTAGCATTGAATAGAATACAAATTCACTTCACCTAAGTTTTCACGGTGAGAATCTTACAGAATTGACCGCCTGGTGGCAAGGACACCGACGCGCTAACTGTAACCATAAATTGACCACATGATAACCGACGTAAACGCAAGGGGGTTCAGAGTCATGTACTGAATTCATGGTTACAGTTTGCGCGTCGATGTCCCTGCCACCCTGTATTTTGACTATAGTAAGTCGCAAAAATGATGAGCCTACCACATCAAAATAAAAAAGCCGGAAGAATTCGCCACAATAAAAATCTAAACACGACACAAACGCATGAAAAAGTAAATATCTCAAGACGCACATTCGTCAAGTAATAAAGCAGGAATGCAAAAACACAAGATTGGAATAAATTATTTTAACTTTCAACGCTTTGTTATTGCTGACGGAACATGAAGGTATATTATAACTTCGTTGTGATGTATGCTTGAGGCGGGATACTGAAGAAAGAATGACGTCATAAAAAGAAAAATGTAGGCCCAAGTTTATGGTGCTGTATTCGACGCAGTGAAGACGAGCTTGTGGGTTTATAACTTAAAATACATAGCTGTAACATTTATTTTATCGGTGGTGTATAGAACTACCTTCGTTTTCTCGACAGTTTTTGTGAACACTTTTTAAGGTTCTATCCCCAAATGGTTCCAACGGGACGTTATTACTAAGGCTCCGGTGTCCGTCTGTCCGTCAGTTTGTCACAGGATGTATCTTTTGAACCGTAATAGGTAGACACTTGAAAGCACAGAGTATGTAATAATAATCCCCTGACCAACTTCGGTCACGATGGCCAATCTCGACAAAGATTAACCAGGTTCGCAGGAGATATTATAGTGCACAAGTGTGTGCGTAAACACAGGTACACTCTCTGTTTCTTTACTCTCATAGTTCGATGGGACGGCAATCTGTCACGACCGTGGAGAGATCAGGCGCAGGACCAATGACTTTTCGTGCTATTCGAGGCACTCCCAAACTCCGGGCTGTTACTGAGAAATTCCTAATGTTAATTCCCAATAACACTTTGCCCGACCCGGGAATTGAACCCAGGACCCCATGCACAGCAGTCGCGCTGCTTTAATTGCGACTACGAGACCAACGGGGCCGTCAAACCCTGCGTCAGACAGATTGTGTAATACTAAGGCCGCTATATCATAAAAATAAAATATGATCTCCATACAGGGATCGTGTTTTTTTTGGAACGAAGTTCTTTAACGCGGGTTGCGGGAAGAGTAAACTGGTAGAAATCGTCGTCATGCGACTTTAGAGACAGAGTGAGAGATAGTTTTCATGGTTTTCGAGGGTGCTATAGCCGATAGTGAGGTCAAAATGGAAATCCAAGATAGCGGCTGTGAAATTTTTCAAATGTTTCATTATGGGTGTCGTTTTCATGGTTTTCGAGGGTGCTGAAGCCAATAGTGAGGTCAAAATGAAAATCCAAGACGGCGACATTTTTTTAAGAGCTTCTAAAAACTTATGCTAGATGACTGTATTAAAAACGCGTATTAAATTCACAGAAAAAAAATTAAAGATAGACTGGGTTACATTATACCAGCTGTGGAATCCTGTTGATCCAGTACTTACTACTACCCAGTCCAGTAGTTAGTACTACTGGATCAACAGGATTCTTAATATTCTTAATGTGTTAATTAACAACTTTATTTAAAGTTATAAATGTATAATACTTTAAATGTTCTACGTATAACAAAAAATAAAAAGACAATCAAAGGTTTCACACACACTGAAACCTGAATACAATCTTTGAAGGTCGAGACTAAGGAAACTGCCGACTTCCACCCACATAGCTCGGGAAATTGAAATGACGATACTAGTCTCAACGTATACCTACTGTGAACAGCGAAGAACATGCGTAGGATTATTTACAGGATATTGGTATAGTAGTTTCATCTCACGAAGGCAGATGAATCGTAACAAAATGACTCTTATTTCGACGTCATAAAAGTCACGTAACCCGCCTTCGTGAGATAAAACAACTATAGAGTAAAAATGTTTGTATCTTAGATGTTGTATTATTTTCATACATAACACAATAACATCACGCATGTAATTCCCGAAGGGTTAGGCAGAGATGCACTTATAGTACATCCACATTTCGCCAGTAATGTTTCAGTCCGATTTGATAGAGGCACAAAACCTGATTCCGGGCTGATGCTGAGAAATTTCAGTTTGAAAAACCCAATAACATTTTGCCCGACCCGGGAATTGAACCCAGGACCTCACCAACGAGGCGGTCTAAATACATTTTACTGGTTTAAGAATTGAACCCAGGACCTCACCAACGAGGCAGTCCAAATACATTTCACTGGTTTAAGAATTGAACCCAGGACCCCACCGAGGCAGTCTAAATACATTTCACTGGTTTAAGAATTGAACCCAGGACCTCACCAACGAGGCAGTCTAAATACATTTCAATGGTTTAAGAACAGAACCCAGGACCTCACCAACGAGGCAGTCTAAATACATTTCACTGGTTTAAGAATTGAACCCAGGACCTCACCAACGAGGCAGTCTAAATAAATTTCACTGGTTTAAGAATTGAACCCAGGACCTCACCAACGAGGCAGTCTAAATACATTTCACTGGTTTAAGAATTGAACCCAGGACCTCACCAACGAAGCAGTCTAAATACATTTCACTGGTTTACGAATTGAACCCACTACCTCACCAACGAGGCAGTCTAAATACATTTCACTGGTTTAAGAATTGAACCCAGGACCTCACCAACGAGGCAGTCTAAATACATTTCACTGGTTTAAGAATTGAACCCAGGACCTCACCAACGAGGCAGTCTAAATACATTTCACAGGTTCAACATTTTATTTAAAATCCATAAGTAGTTCGAGATCCAGGAAAGTAATTTGAAATTGACTTCAAGTTTTCAGTCTGATTTTAACTGAGAGCCTTCAAACCAATTTATAACCGTTAGTAGGTACCTACATAAGAACCTTACTTCTCGGAAACTTGAACCGCAATATTCGGTCTACCAATATACCAAGTAAAGCTTTGGCCGTGGCTTTGGCTATTTATTTGAAAGGAGAGCTAAATGAAAATGTACATCGATCCTTCGTAGGTTTAGTTGCTAACGATAGTCAGCTCTTCTATATCTTTTGTACATAAAATAGACTTAAAACATGGTACATTAAGGTCTTATTGATAGAATTATGATCTTACATATTCCGCCGT
The DNA here is from genome assembly GCA_947507525.1 of Apamea epomidion. Taxonomy (NCBI): domain Eukaryota; kingdom Metazoa; phylum Arthropoda; class Insecta; order Lepidoptera; family Noctuidae; genus Apamea; species Apamea epomidion. The sequence continues at coordinate 15,970,651 of OX382237.1, forward strand.
AGACTGGCTTAGATAAAATATTTATTTTAACATGTTAAGGTGGATGCTCCAAGGTAGCCCGCGAAATTCAAATTTTCTTAAGTTTTTTGTAATTTGCTGGTCAGTACTAAGTTGTACGTTGATTAAAATATGATTCGCGGCCGTAACAAAAATGTATTTAATAAGAAAATTGTACTTAATAAGAAAATTTGAATTGACGGCACGGTTGCCGCAGTGGTTAAGCGATTGACTGCTGCGCTGCGTGTCGCGGGTTCGATTCCCGCACGGAACAAATCTTTGTATGACCTACAAGTAGTTGTTCCGGGTCTGGCTGTTTGCGTATGTGAGTTTAAATGTTTGTAAACGCACCCACGATACATGAGAAATTCCTAACGTGGGGCAACGTTTATAAAAAATAAAAAAATTCGCGGGCTTCCTTGAAGCATCCACCTTAAATATAAAAAATTAAACGACACATTTTGTTAGAATTATTATTTTGACGTGTCTGATAATACTGGTGAAATCTTAACAATAATAGTAGATAGGTACCTAATATTACTTTATTACATCCTTACATAACATAATCAGCCTATTATGTCCCCCTGCTGGCAGTGAGAGACAGTCGGCCGTAATCCACCATGCCGGCCCAGTGCGGGTCCTTCGATGTCACATGTCTTCGAATTTTTGGTTCTAGGACATGCCGGCTTCCTCACCATGTTTTCCTTCACAGTTGAAATCAATGGTGATGAAATAATTTACACAAAGTACAGCACCCGGCAGGCTTCGGTGTGAGTGTATAAAACAATTTTAACGTATGCTGGCACATAATTCTATTGAATATTAGACCCGTATCCAAAATATTGTCTATTATAAATACATTATAGCATGCAAAAAACTAATATTATAATATTTCCACTTTTAAAGCATTTTTCCACAATCCCTACAGACAGCACCTAAACAAATAAAAATATTTGTTTTGGTCGTCATAATATTTGCAGTGTTGATTGGCTCGTGAAAAAAAATACATACTGTTTTACATGTACCTACGAGAAAAAATAAAAGAAAAATTCGTATCTCTATATCTTTTTGGTAAATATTTGTTCAGATGAACACTGGCATGTTAGGCTGTTTGGGGAATATATAAAAAAGATGGCGGCAACCATAATTTTATTTGAGTCTCGAACGCCATTTTATTCTGCAAGTTTAAGAATAAAAGTGGCCAACAGTATTTAACAGGCTGTTTTGAAAATTGCGTGTGACACGTGCTAAAAGTATAACTTCTTAAAAACACTAAATCTCTCTTATTCTTTATTTTTTCTATAGAACAAGAGAGAGATTTAGTGTGAGTGACACACACACAGAGAGAGAGTTATATCTTTCTTCTCTTTCATGTAACGAAATATATGCCTGAACATGACGTGTCCTTGAAAGTCACTCAATTCTCGTCCAATTATCGAATCGCCACCTAAGAAGTTTCACTTTAAAAAATATATACGTCGACTTGAGAACCGTTTCCTTCTTTTCGTCGGTTAGTAATATAATTAACCTTCTTTTATCAAAAGCATAGACAGAATGGTATCTGTACCATTCTGTCTATGCTTTTGATAAAAGAGCAAGCCAGCAGCCAGCAGGTCAAGCTACCCGAAACTGTCAAATTTTCCCAATCAACCTTGAACCTTAATGCTTTTGCGATAAAGATGAAAATCTATTAAAGAAATTTGACAGTTTGTAGTAGGTTGATGTGCCTTTTTCTCCAATATCCATTGCGTTGTGTAAAGCACAATGAATGTTTTTAAAACACGATGAAGTTCAAAACGATTGAGCTTGGAGAATGATGAATTGAGCCATGTTATTGTTAATTATTTACGTTCAAGATGTTAAAACGTCAAATCTATGTATAGCATTGTGACAGCTGCGAACGCGCACAGATAACCTATATCCGGCGCGGCGCGGGATTGGTTGCCCGGAATGTTACCATATATATTTCATGTTTCACCATCTTTTCTTTTTTTTATGTATGTTTATTTTTATTTTATTTCATGTTTTGATTTTTGTTTTTTGTTTTCTGTCGAATCATATGTTGAATGGTTTATTTTATTTTCTTGTTTTGATTGTTGTTTTTATTTATTTAAGTATAATTGCATGCTGCACTGGTTAACGTCATCACGTCAACGCCGGCTGCCGCTGAAAACCAGCGCTTGGGCTCTGTCTCGTATAGGGTCTTAGCATTATGCTGAGCGATGGCCGTTTTGCGTGAATGTGACGCATGTTTACCCCCAACTTGTTTTTTTGTGTGTTATGTCCTTTTTTCATGCGTCATGTTTGCCGCAAATAAATGCATTTTCTTTCTTTCTTTCTTTCTTCTCAAAATGCAAAAGAGAAGTTTTAAAGTCCAATGCTGTAGAAAAAGACAGACGGTAAAATAAATTTTCTACACACTATCAATATTCCCAGTCCTTTTCCATGTTGGGGTCGGCTTCCAGTCTAACCGGCACCCTAATTGCGTAACACACGATCAATCGGAATCGGTTTCATTTTGACAGTTCAACAACATTCATTGCGTTAATTACGTGTTGAGCAGACAAATATTTCGAACTTAAGAAGCAATGGATTAGCAATTTGCTTCAAAATGATTCAGATTCCGATTGATCGTGTGTTACGCAATTAGGGTGCGGATGCAAGTAAATACCAGTATTTTACATGGAGCGACTGCCGATCAGACCGCTACAACCGAGTTACTGGGTAACATGATACCCCTTGACTGACTGGTTGTCATAATTTTGGGCTTACTACTCGTAAAGACTGTCAAAGGTCTACGAATGACAGCCAGGATCAACGGCTTACGAACGTGCTTTCCGAGGCATGGAGGGGTGCCGCCGGGGCTGCGGGTTGTTTGAAAGAGATACCGTGGCCCCTGGCACAGGCAACTGAAGGAACACGGGTGGGTTTTAGTCAGTAAAAGTCTGTCACTCCCTTCTGCTCCGCCCAGAGCGGGAGGAATCATTTGATGATTTCCCACCCAGAAAAAAAAAAAAAAAAAAAAAAGGCATGGAGGGGTATCGATATGTAATGGATGGTCACCCATCCGAACACGGCAAGTGTAGCTTATCCTTTTATCGACCCTATGCGGCTGTTATTATTTAGCAACGTGCAACTAAAAATCAACTGAAAATCGACACACAAAACCCTAAAAAGTGTTTAATGTTAAGATTAATATCACCAATAAATACGTCTTAAACCGCCAAAAACCCGAGTCAGACAAAATCGAAAGATATAAGAGTCGAGTGAATGGAGTAGAACTCGGCTTAAAGAGATTGGCTTCAGTTTATTATAAGCTGGAGTTGGATGAAGTGAACGTAATCATGAAAGCTTTGTCGTGTCGCGATGTATTCATCCGAAAGCCTTCCTACGAGTGGCTCGAGATTGGCGTTTTATGGGACGATATTTTTTATGTGTACAGAATGCCATAGTATTTTGGTAGAGAACGAAATGGAGAACGTAAGACGAAAGGAGTATAACGGTGTTCACAATCTTACGCTGACATGGATACCAAATGATATCAGATTTATCCTATGTTACTTGGGGACTGAATAGAACCTCGGGAGACCAAAGGCGTGGATTTGTTATCACAATAAATTATATAACAAAGTTCCCCGGCCGCGCCGCGTCTGTCTGTCTGAACTCTGAACACGATAAACTCAAAAACTACTGAACAGATTTTCATAAGGTTTTCACCAATTTACTGAGGAAGGTTTAGGTGTATAATTCATTGAGGTTTTGTGTAAATTGGGTGAAATATGACGATGATTGTTGAAGATGTCGGAAAAAATCATGAGCTTAACCGTCGTGCGCCGCGTAAGCATTGGATGGAGCTTAAGATATAACCTGGATTAACACATAGGGTACTTTTAATCTCGGCAGTACGTTCCCGTGGGATATTTTCTTTTATCGCTGTCACAACAGCTAGTACATACATAATATTATAAATTAAAGTCACTTTTCGTGTCTGTGTGATCGCGTTGTTCTTTTAAACTACGCAACAGATTTTGATGTGGTTTCCAACAACATTAGAGGATTTATTCCGGAAGGTTATGTGTATAATATTAATATAAAACTTTCATATTCAAAAGAAATCTCGATGTCTTGTCAAGTCGTAAAAACAGTGCAGCAGGGGCGGGTCGCTAGTTAACAAAATAAATAGCATTTCATATTTCCAAGAAGAAAGCCTTTGACATTCAGATGAGATTCAGATAATATATCGAGACAATCATCTACAAACAAGCTGTTCATCCCATTTTGATGTGGAATCCTAAAAAGGGCCGTAGGGTAATCCGATCAAATCAAAATTGTGAGCGAATTCTACCGATCTTCATTTATATTCTTTCTTGGTACGACAACATGATGCATGTTTAAAGTACTCGTCTGTATTAATAAGGTCTGATTTTTAAATCGACCGATAATTTTTTATCGTGGAATAAAATTGACGTCTGACAGATTTTGTATGGAAGATCTGTCAAAAATTCAAAATGATTCCTCGGATATAATTATCAGGCGTTGGAAAAATCAGCCCTAAGGGCGCATTCCACACAACTTTTATACCTAGAATAAGTGTTATCCTGAGAATAAATTTTGAATTTTTCACAGTTTTTCCATACTAGAACTGTCAGACGTCAATTACTATTGAATGAGGCGCCCCTGACGGGACCTGGCGCCTCTTAACCTTGTAGCAGAGGAGATGGACATTTTTGCCCAGGTGCACTGTGTGAATTCACAAGGATAACATTACGTATAATATGTTTTAAAAAGTAAGTTAATATTATTAGGTTTACTTTACTATTGCATTAGGTTGTACCTGTAATAATAGTTGTAAGGGATTCAAAAGAAAAAAAATAAAAAAATATTCTATTAATAAAAATTATCTGTCAATTGAAAAATCAGCCCTCGAGAAAAACTGATTATAATTTTGATCCAAGGTAAGCGAATTCTATAACCGATGTTCATACACACCGTTAAATTTTGATCGTTTTAATCCTTAAAAGGGGTCATTGTGGGGTAGTGGTATTGGCGGTGTTTTGGGGGGGTATTCTTGTGTGTTGAAAAAAAAAAATCTGTGGATCCATACATTATGTCGAGTAATGCGAACATAAATCTATGGATCAACTGATTTTTTTTTTCACGATTTCAGGGTTGGTCTCGTAGTAAAAGTTGCTCATAATGATGAGTACAATGACCCCTTTTAAGGATTAAAACGATCAAAATTTAACGGTGTTTATTTTGTCTTTGTATCTATGAAACATGCTTTAAGTTCTTAACTATTTTACAAAGAAAATCTGATTAAAATTTGGTCCCCTAATTCAAATTTGATTTGTTTCAAATTGACGTTATTTCAAGTTAAACAAATATCAACTTTATTTTAATGATAATTAAGTAGATTTCAGAGTGACTAGCACTATTGAAAAAGTTGTAAAACTGAACTTTATTGTGTAGGAATTAAAGTTATTTTTCCATAAACTCTACTACTCCATAAACTCTACTATTTTTTGGCGAATATGTCGAGATTCAAATTTAGGTTGAAATTTCGTGAAATTTCTTGTTCTCCCAACCCACCCCATCGCATCGCATCGCCTGCCCGCGCTATTAATTATTTTTCTCTTACCGTCGTTCCTTGCGTTTTTTTTCTTTTTGCTCAGCTCTTATGGGCTCTATTGTGATATTAAGTAGCCTTCCCCAAGAATTGGGAAATGCAAAAAGATTTTTTTATCATTCATCAAAAATCTGAACATGAATCAAGATTAAATCCGACTGCTAGTTCCAGCCTGCAGCCAGTATGAAACCCGTTGGATGCGAGAAGCACAGAACCGGTCGAAGTGGAGGTCTATGTCCAGCAGTGGACGTCTTTCGGCTGAAATGATGATATTGAAGGTAGTTCCAGAGATTACCCGTCCAGAGAGACCCGTCCCTGCTTCACATAGTTTTTAAGGTAACAAAACATTTCCCCAATGCCAAAATATAGTTCAATATACTGACTCCTTTATACTGGGATAGATAATTAATTATTCATAATGGATGGCTTCAACAAACTTTAACCCGACTTACTTTAACACCTAAACCGTTCCAAATGGAAGTTCAAGACAGCGCACTTAAGGGTAAGGTCCTCAATAATGTAGCACCTAATGGCAGAACTTGGAGCCATCGCAAACAATGTACAGTCACAAGCATTAAGTAACTTAAAGTATCACATATATGTTACATTATATAAGCTAACATTTAACGTGGCAATGCTGCCAGCCTTTTGGGCACTGTTCCTATTGACAGCGATGCGGACGAATTTTTTGATGCCCTATGATTCTGTTGCTTATTTTTTCACGTATCACATATTGGGTGTTTATTTTAGTTTTTCATTAATTACAATATAAAGAAAGAAAATACATTTATCTAGCACAGACTAAAAGACACACAGTACACCAGATAAATATACAGATCCACCTACATCGGAATAAAAAACACAAAAAAAAATAAAGATGAAATAAAAAGTGTGAAGTCCGATGTAAGGAATTAGCAGGAAAGTGTGCCTCACTCACGGCTGCACCAAAAAACACACACTCACATGTACATATGTCATAACATTTTGTTTGATTTTGTATGAGCTTTTCTATATTATCATTTATCACATTTAATTAATTCTCTTAATTTATTATAACGGACACACACTTCCCTATGTGTTTGTTATTCCAGCGTATGGCACTCGTGGATTGCAGCTGAAAATCAGCCTCAGGTGGTACACCTTGCGTTGTCATCTGACATTATGCTGAGTTGTGGCCCTTTTGGCATTATAATCTTTGTTTTTATAGTGAGATGTATTTATTTTGCTGTAATGCCAATACATTTTTCTTTCTTAGAGTAACACAAAATTCAAAAGCGTTTTTCTCCTAAAATAACAATTGCAACTTTGAGAAAAGACCTAAGTACTTATTTCATAATAGTATGGTAGTATGGTTTCGATAATACAGGGTGGGCAACATGGAGGTATATAACTTTTTTTAGCCGCCATTTTGTTTTCGCAGCAAATATGACAGATTTTTCATGAAAATTATTTTGTGTAGATACGGCAAATTTGTTATGGAGCGTTTTACGACTGAACAATGTGTTTTAATTATTAAAAACATTCTACTCAACCCAATCATGTATTGCGGAAATTCTAAGAGAATTGCGGCCAATTTTTGGTAGAAATCACCTACCTTCGCGGGTAATAATAACTCATTTAGTGATTTAATTTGAGCAGCATGGCATTGTAACAGATAAAGCAATTTTTTACATCAAGTGAATCAGTTGGGCTTAGGAAACATGTGGTTCCACAAGACGGGGCCACATGTCATACGGCACGAGCCACAATCGAGACATTGAAAAGAACGTTTCCGGGTTGATTAATTTCGAGAAACGGTGACATTGACTGGCCCCCAAGATCCCCGGATTAACGGCTTGACTTTTTTTTGTAGGGCTATCTAAAGGGACGTGTCTATGGTAACAGGCCAATGAACCTTCAAGAATTAAAACAAAATATCTGAGACACAGTCACTGAAATAACCCAGGAAATGTTTGAAAATGTCATGAAAAACACAGTGAAAAGGGTTCACATCTGCCATGCTGCTAGAGGTGGACATTTGGCTGAGATTATATGGACATTTGACTGAATAGGGTAGTTTCCTGGGTAAAAAAAATATTATTATATTTAGTCCGTCAGTTAGATTATCGAAAAATAATGGACACATATTTTTTCTTTTGTCAATCAAACAAAAAATGACAAGGTTAAAGCGCGTCAAAATTTGGGATTGGGGGTCGTGACGTCACGCCATGCTAAAAAGTGTAGCAAGGCGTGACGTCACGCGGAACTTTGACGGGCGATATCTTCATCATTTTGTATATAATTGACAAAAGAAAAAATACGGGTCCAATATTTTTTGATAATGTAACTGACGGACTAAATATATTTTTTAGGAAACTAGGCTATTGCCGGCTCTAAATAGTATATTTAAATAAAAATACTTATATATTTCATAGAATAAAATTAAAAAAATAATGTGTATAACTCTTATTTGCCCATCCTGTACTATGTTCGTGGCTGAGAACTAAAGTTGTCGACATAGCTCACAGAATAAGCAAGCTGAAGTGGCTCTGAGCCTGCCATATTAGCCGTAGAACCGATGACCATTGTGGTAGACATGTTCTTGACTGGAGAAATCAGCATACCGGCAAACACAAGGCAGGACGCCCTCAGGCTAAGTGGAGCGACGATCTTCGCAGGAGCCACTTTACGTAATTCTCGGCATCTCTCATCCAGCTGCTACCAGTCATGATATCAGCTGGATGAGAGTTACCGAGAATTGAGCTAAATAGCATGCTATGGAGAGGCCTATGTCCAACAGTGGACTGCTATGGGCTGATGATGACGTTCGTAACACTATAAAATATCTATCAATTCTTTAAAAACGTTTCTGAATCTTGCGTGGGCTTGAGATATTTGTGCTCGTGATTGTACCTGCAAACTTACATTAAATAATAGCTCATTCAATATAGCTTAGTAGTCAGTTATAAATTAATATTAATTGTGGCTGTATTTCAATGTTTAACTTCTCCTAATGTATTCTGTCTTATGTATGGTTCTTGATTATTATTAACTTGCAAGTTAGAATTAATATCAGTCAGTAATTGCTTCTGCAGTGCAAAAGTCGAAGGACTTTCAGAGCAAGTAATGTAATTAAAATTCGTGCAGCACAGAGAAGTAACATAGAGAAGTGCTGGCACAGTGGTACCTAACCCGATTTACGAGTTGTGGGATGTGGGTTCGCAGGCGCTTTCAATCAACTCAGCCTATCGCAGTCCACTGCTGGACATAGGCTTCTCCCAGGCTGCGCCACAACACCCTGTCCTCTGCCTTCCGCATCCAGTCCCTCCCAGCCACCTCCTTAAGGTCGTCCGTCCATCTAGCTGGGGGGCGTCCCACACTACGCTTGACGATACGCGGTCTCCACTCCAGGACTCGTCTACTCCACCGGTCATCGGTCCTTCGACAAACATGGCCAGCCCACTGCCACTTCAGTTTGCTTACTCTGCAAGCTATGTCGGTAACTCCTGTTCTTTTCCAGATAATTTTATCCTTCAAAGAGACTCCGAGCATAGCTTGCTCCATAGCGCGCTGAGCGACCTTGAATTTGTGGACCAGCCCGACCGGCCACCCGACTGCAGGCGCTTTACTTTGTCTAATTTAAATCATCACCAATGCCCTCAAAAACGGTGAAGTAAAACATCGTGAGGATACCGGTATGTCTTAAAACCAAAAATTCGTAGTCGTGACATCTAGAAACTCGCACTTGGCCGGCGTGGTGGATTACGGCCCATTCCATCTCACAGAGAGGAGGCTTGTGTCCCAGCAGTGGGAACATTATAGGATGATTATGCAACTCATATATATAAGTATAACGGCACAGGATAGCCCGAACTAATAGTGGTCATCGTATTAGTTGTTCAGCAACTTCAATATCATCAGGACGGTGCCGGAATATGGCAGTTCGTCGTAGACGTGGTACGACGGCGGTTCCCTGAACTCATCTCTGTAATCAGAAAACTGTCACCACACAACCATCGATGCGGCGCTCGGCTAGAATGACTGTTACCAGCCAGTGTCCACTCTTAGCCAACCTTTTCGATCATTCCAGTAACTTCGTAACAAACTAGATGGCGCCACTTACTGCACCGTCAAATATTACGAATTAATTTATTAAAAATGTCTCTAGCAGACCCACTGTTAAATATTTAACTATAAGCCTTTGCCCCGACATCCATGCGTGTTTACGAACTAATTGTTTAAGCTCAACAAAGGCCAACAACAATAATTTGACTACTAATTTTAACTCGACAAAGGGCAACGTTTTGACTACAACACAATAACTTACAAGACGCTGCCCTTGAGGTTCGTTACTTATTTAACATCTCTGTTAGTAGAGAGATGACCTTACACGGTCCAAGGTCTAAGACCTAGCGATTACCAGAAAATTCTAGTTATAAACTAGATGCTTCATCATTCATCATCAGCCAACATCATATTTTGCCCAACTATTTGGGGGCTTCTAGTATAACCGGATGTAGCTGAATACCAGTATTGTTAATAAATGGAGCGAGCAACCTAACCAACCTCTAACCTCCTCAACTCAGTTACTGGGTAATACGAAACCCCTTGGTAAGACTGGTTGTCAGACTTTCTGGCTTCTGACGTACCGTAACGTCTGTCAAAGATCTAAAATGACAGCCAGGACCAACGGCTTAACGTGCTTTCCGACCCGCGAAGGTGTCTCGGTATGTATAGATAGTCACCCATCCATGGACCAACCGCGGCAAACTTAGCTTTATTAACATCCATAAAGCCTTTACCAAATAGGTGGGCAATCAAAATCTATAAAATGGAAGGTAAGATCAAGCTGGTATTTTTTGTCGGAAATAAAAAGATTTCTTTCGTCCATCGCAAGTTCGAAAACATTGATTTATGACCGAAATTATTTATAATATTCGTGCTCTTTTTGGCAAACCACTCATTACAAAAAAAATATGATTTTGAAGAGGAAAACTGATTACTGGTGTTACTAAATGATTATGAAAAAAAAAACAAAAATATAATGTACATAAAAAAGTATATAAAAAAGGAAAATAGCTCTTTGAGCATCAAAAAATTCGACGGCATCGCTGTCAATGAGACAAGTGCCCAAAAGACTGGCAGCATTACCATTGCCACGTTATACTGTTGATTCTATGGCCTCAAAATAGGCCAACCCTACTTACCCATCAATGATTTTGAAGAGGTCACTGCTGTTAATGATTATTACGCCAAAAAGACTCCTTTTTAATTGGATCAATGGACCAACGACCGCAGACGCCCATAACATCGCCCTCTCCTCTAACAAATTCATCTCGAATTCTCTTAAGCGTTTGCATAGTGACGATAACAGTCCCTTACAGTCTGTATCACAGGCATTTGCAGGACAATACCGTTTGTTTGCCCCGCTTTGATAAATCCTGCGCTTAGAGTATTCATGAGGCAAGGCATAGACCGTATTTATGCTAGTTTGAAGTCTTTCCGCTTGTTGGTATCCAGCACTCTTAATGGGTTCACACTTTCTATAACAATCCGAATGATTTTGAGGAAATTGCTAATCCATTGCTTTATTTCTTTGAAAAAATCGTCTGTTCGACAGTATAAATAACACAAAGAATGTTGTTGAACTTTCAAAATGAAAGGTATTGCTATTTTAAGTGTGTTACGCAATTGGACTGCTGTTCTTTATATTTGCTAAAAGCACATACAAGAAAGAAAGAAAAGAAAGAAAATACGTTTATTTGCGGTAAACATGGCGCAAAAAAGAACATAAAAACAAATAAAGAAAAAAACAATAAGAGATGGTTGACATGCGTCACATCCACGCAAAACGGCTATCGCTAAGCATTATGCTGCGACCCTATGCAAGACAGAGCCCCAGCGCTGGTTTTCAGCGACAGTCGGCGCCGACGTAATGACGTCGTAAGGTGCAGCAAACAATTATTCATCAACAAGTATTAAAACAATTACAACGATTATGATTCCTTATGCTATGGTTAGCTTCCAAAGATTTATGTAGATTCTAGTAATCAATCAATCTACCAAACCTTGTCCCAACTATGTTGGGTTCGGTTTCCAGTCTAACCGGATGCAGCTGAATATCAGTATTTTACACGGAGCGACTACTTATCTGACCTCCACAACCCAGTTACTGGGTAATACGATACCCCTAGGAAAGACTGGTTGTCAGACTTTCGGGCTTCTGACAACCCGTAACGACTGTCAAAGATCTACAAATGGCAGCCGGGAGCAACGGCTTAACATGCTTTCCGAGGCACTGAGGGTCTTGGTATGTAGGTAAAGATGGTCACCCATCCACGGAACAACCGCGGCAAGCGTAGCTAAAGCTGATCGATCGACCCGTGCGGCTGTTATTACTTAGCCACAAGCCCCTCCTCTTGCTTACTTAGCCACCAGCCCCTCCTATATAGATTCTAGTAGTTAGCTGTAAATTAAAATTAGGCTTGTTTGATTCATACCCAATAATGTTATCTCACTAGGGATTATAGGCTGTTTTACAGATGTTTTCGCACTAAATTCTCTTATCAAAAGACCTAGGTATGTAGGATTCCACCCTTGAGACAACCCTTTTTTGCCTCGGAATAAAGTATTAAATAAAGGAGGTACAGACAATACAATCGTCATTCGTACAATCTGTCAAATTTCTTTAATATATTTTCAACTTTATCGCTAAAGGATTATTATTAGGTTCAACGTTGATTGAGAAAATGGGACAGTTTCGGGTAGCTTGATATGCTGGAGTCTGTACCTAGGTATTGTACGGAAGAAAGAGAAAATTATACTGATTGGGGTTTACAGAATATTAGTTGTAGTTAAGCTCCTCGTGTAAGGGCTCGTTCAGGGAAGTACCAATGCTGTATTTAGGCTAAGACAGACTTGGGCGAGCTGCACCGCATTGCAAAAATCGTCTACATCAGTTTCGTATATTTTCTATGAACCAACACACGCTGCAGACGGACTGCAGTGTACTTTTTTGTATGAAAATGCGTTACGCTGTGACCCTTTGCTGCTGTAATGCGCATAATCAGCCACTGCTGGAACACAGGCCGCCTCTCGGTAAGAGCGAATGGGCCGTAGTCCATCACGCGGGCCCAGTGCGGGTTAGCGTATGTCACATGTCTTCGAATTTTTGGTTCTAGGACATGCCGGTTTCCTCACAATGTTTTCTTCATCGTTTTGAGAGCAGTGGCGATGAAATAATTTACACAAAGTAAAGCTCCTGACTGAGGTCGAACCTACGACCTACAACTCGTAAGTCCCGGCCGTTACTACTGGCCCACCACTGCTATTGGCGCTCACTCGTGTGTCATCATCATCATCATCATCATTTCAGCCGAAAGATGTCCACTGGTGGACATAGGCCTCCCCAAGCACCTCCACTTCGACCGGCCACTGCTGGACGCAGTTGGCGCTCACTCGTGTGTCATCATCATCATCATCATCATTTCAGCCGAAAGATGTCAACTGGTTGACATAAGCCGCCCCCAAGCACTTCCACTTCGACCGGCCACTGCTGGACGCAGTTGGCGCTCACTCGTGTGTCATCATCATCATCATCATCATTTCAGCCGAAAGATGTCCACTGGTGGACATAGGCCTCCCCCAAGCACCTCCACTTCGACCGGCCACTGCTGGACGCAGTTGGCGCTCACTCGTGTGTCATCATCATCATCATCATTTCAGCCGAAAGACGTCCACTGCTGGACATAGGCCTCCCCCAAGCACCTCCACTTCGATCGGTAATCCGACCGGCACTGTGTGTGCACACGTAAATACAGACGATAGACACCATTGCCCCCTCCTGTCTGCTAATATGCGAAGCAGCAATCCAACTAATAAGCTTAAGCTCAGTGATTAATCCTTAATAGCCATTCTTTCTTTATATCCATTGTGGACACTTAAGACTTGAATGATGTATGATCTCTTGTTTATCAATTAATTGGTGTCCAAGTAGCTACATACTTCTATCTAGAAATGAAGCACGACAATGCTGCATGTCCACCACGTGATAATACCCCTTTATTACTAAACAGTAGAGATTAGCGGCTGTTTAACCCGTGTTTAACCAAACACAATCAGCACATATAAACCCCGTTCAAGAGATGTCAGTGTCATCAACTCATCATTGTTGTGAAATATTGACACTGACAGCTCTTGAACCCGTTTTCTATGTGCTGATCGCTTTCAGTTTCATTGGTGAAATTGGAACTTAATGATGATCATTGGGCGGTGCTTGGAGTTTCTCTACGTGATCGAATCAGAAATAAATTAAGAGATCCGCAGGAGAAACAAGTTAACCAACATAGTCCGAAGTATTGCCAAACTTAAGTGGCAGTGGGCAACTCACATTACTCGCAGAACCGATGGCCGATGGGACCGCAAGGTTCTGGAGTGGCGACCGCGTACCGGAAGACGTAGCGTTGGAAGGCCTCCGACAATGAGGGCCGATGACCTTGTGAAGGCCGCAGGAATCCGCTAGATGCGGAAAGCACAGAACCGATAGAAGTGGCGGTGATTGGGGGAGGCCTATGTCCAGCACATATCTTCCGGCTAAAATGAATGAATGATGATCAAACAAAGCTACAGTCTTTAAAAGTAACGATGACGACCATAAATGTTTTATACGTAATGTTTTTAAAAATCTGCAATTCATTCAATAGTATTGTAGTTAAACAAATATAAAAAATAATAACAACAGCAGCTGTGTAAGTACCAATTGTATTTCGGTGCATAAAGTCAATGATACAACAGGACGCAAGGTAGAGGTTACTGCACAACGTATTACTACGTGGTGATACCTCACGTACGCATGTTGCATTGCATTGGTTGCACTTACAGCCTTGCAGGGCCAATGACACGACGGATATCTGTACCGAATGCTACAAGTAACAAGTCACATCAAGTCAAGTTGTACCTTATTAGATAGCTGATTATAAATAAAGATGTCTTCTCCGTAATTTGTACGCTTAATGTCGTAGTAAAATTTTGAGATAACTAGTGTTAAAGTTCATATATGTAGATGATTTTAGGAAATGGTTAATAAACTTCTAACTTTAACTGTTTGATGTTTTAGAATATTTGGTTACATTGAAAGATTTGTTAAAGTATGAGGTATCCTAAGGAATAGCAATGAAAGACATAATACCTACGAGAGTTTAGAGAAAAGGGAAATTTTCAAAAATACATAAACATTTAGTTTTCTGGAATCCCATGAATTTTCACCTAGGATTTATTGAGTGCTTAATTATTGCAAACGGGTCGCACTGTCACGTCCTGGAAGGAATACGTCAAATGACAAGTCACCCTATAAATCAAGATAATATTTATATAATTTAAACTAACAGACTTAAAATAATAATATGTACATATAATTATGTTTAAGAAAAAAGAAGCAAAAGAATCAGGCATCAATAAATTCGTCCGCTTCGCTGTCAACAGGAACAGTGCCCAAAAGGCTGGCAGCATTGCCACGTTGTATGGCAATGCTGATTCTTTGGCCAAGAAATAGGCCAGCCCTCTGGTCCCGTGAATAGTCACATCTATGTTGTTTCTATTCAATAACGCTGACGCAAATACTGAGAATGGTGTTCGTAAATTCAAATCTGGAAGTATTTGTCTAATGTTTGGAATCATTTTTTTTTTTTCGTTTGTCGATCTCTGTTTGACAAAAGCCCGCCATTACTTATAGGTATGAGAATTCAAAATTTGAAAAATTTTGTCTTGTAATAGGGTCGTTCATTTATTAGAATTCAAATGTCGATGTTCGAATAAAAATTTAATTGAATAAAATAACAAGCATGATTGAACGTTTATAATATTCGGTAAAACTTTCTTTGGTATGATTGATTACCTTCTAAAACGTCGAAGAAGATCGTTTCGGCGTCAGTATAATGTGAGACTTTCTTACATTTTACATGCCATTAACTTCAATATTTTATCTGCGCAATTTTACATATCATTCATATCATAAAAGTCATAAACTATGCATTTAAAACAGTTTTTAATCATTAAAAAATAACAGTATTCTCAATTAAATCATAAAATATAACAGTTATATCTACCCACGCATCATCAAATTAATCATAAGAACTGTTACTTTCACTTGCATAAGTACATACTTGGCTACCACGCTCAATATCTCACGTACGCACTCAGTTCCCCAAATTATTCTACTGACGAACGCGATCTGGCTCACATACACACCTCATGTTTCTTAGAACCAAAGATATTGTGTTACTGACGGTGGTCACATAATGCGTTCTGTGAATAAAAGGTCAGATATTATGGACTACTTAGTAGACTGTGAACTTTGAATAAAGTGATTGGTTCGAAGGAACTTCTGACACATTTTTTATTAAAAAAAAAAAATAAGTACCTACCTACGTTATTTCAGAGTAAGTAGGATAGCAGCTGTTACCTAATGAAATTGCCTCAAGGCGATGAGATGTGAAAATTGAAGAAAAAAGCATTAAAGAATACTTAGTTAATTCCTGGAAAAACATATGTTTATTACTTTGTTTATTATAATAAGCCGTGTTTTTATTCCCCAAAAAATTACGACGCACACAATAATAAAAGACGGGGTTCAGAGGAATTATTTGCTGGAAAGTAGATACTAGATAGATATAAGTAACCTACAAGTACGAAAAGGCACATTTCTATGATCTGTCCCAATCCCAATCCAGTTCAAATTACTTATCATAACCTTATCAAAGGAAATGATCAACAATGTTGATGATACAGATTCTATACAGTTTACAAATTGATTTCATCCTTGAATTCAATTGTTCAATTAATGGCCGAGTTGGACGTAAACAAAGATGGAGAGCAGAGTTCGTACCGTAGTGATGTGAATGTCTCGCTCGGATTGTTTACATATCGATATTTTATACGCACGTGCGTTTACGGAACACTGCATTTTGCAGAGAATGTATACGTAGGTGGTATTCATTTGATTGGTTATAAAAAATATGGGGCAGGCTAATCGGATACATATTAGCCGGCTAGAGGTTAGGTTTCATTTAACGAATGGATGATTTTTTTCCTCAGTAGGTTTAGGTACTTTCATTTGATTGTACTTCTTTTCTTGTATCGGCGCTATTTAAAATTGTGCGGTTTTATAATGTCCAACGTGACGATACTATCGTGGATGTCCACGTCCACGTCACGGCGTCACGATAACACAGGGGAGTAAAATGTATAGAAATATATGGAGACGCTTTTAAATTTCCGTTCACGATAACGATATAACGTGTACCTACGTACTTCCATACATTTTATGAATGTAGACGTCCACAATAATATCGTCACGTTAGAAATTATAAAAGTGCACAATAGCTCATGACGTGGTATAATTAATCCTACTATTAATATTATAAACGCGAAAGTTTGTGAGGATGGATGGATTGATGGATGTTTGATTGTTTGTTTCTCTTTCACGCAAAAACGAATGAACGGATTTGGATGTAATTTGTCACACAGATATTTTATAACCAGCATTAACACATAGAATACTTTTTATCCCGATATTCCCACGGGATCGAAACTTATGTGGGTGAAACCGCGGGTCGCTGCTAGTAATATTATGTATGAGCTAGTCAGCAGGATGGTAGCAGGGCTGACTGCCTAGGTTGTGCCGAGTGCACATTCAAGTATCACATGCTACCGTTATGCTAGTGTGAATGTTAACGTCACATGTGTAAATGATTTGTCACGCAATTTTTCTATTTGATATTCTAAGGCTGAACCAATCGTAAAAAAAATTCAACGTAAAGGTCAGACGTTAGTGATGAGTTTATCAACCTGGTTTTGTTTACAATATCGATATGCTGCCAGTACAACAGCTGAGTCATGCTATAATAGTATTGACTTTGTACTGAAAAATGTCAATCTGTCACATCAGTTTACTGAATTTATAACTTCCATTGATTGATTCATTTCACGAAAATATAAAATTGTACTTCATTGATACAATCTTGATCTTACTATTGAAAATCACAAGCAGAATTTAGTCACATTAAGATAGCTAGTACAGATTTATCATCATACCTACTCTAAAACAAATAACTGATAAGCAAATCACACCAACATTATTTTTACACAAAATAAAATAGGTACTTAGTGAATAAGATATCTTATACGAGACCCAGTCAATGTAATTAGGTATAGTTTGCTTGATGATAAGAGTCAGCAGCTGTGTCAAAGTAAACAAAATTGACCCACAGAATTTGTAAGAACGTTCTTCTACTATAATAATATCTTGCGGGAGTATTTGGGGGAGGCCTGTGTCCAGCAGTGGACGTTTTTCGGCTAAAATGATGATGATGATAATTAAAAAACGCCTATCACTGTGTCGTTTCTTTGGTATTTAATTTCCTATTGCAATTTTAAAAACATTCAAATTGTAAACACAATCTGAAATTAGTTTTTAAAGATAACAAATCATTCAAGATTTTACTATCAGTTAAGACAGATAAGGAATCATGTAATGATTCATCAAATTCGCAATTTACGAGCTACAGTTGTTGCACTGATAAACACATCTTTTAAATTTTGTAGCATCAGAATACTAAAGTCTTAATTATAAGTACTTACCTACCAATTTATTTCCCTTAAACAATAGCTCAGTACTTCAAGAAAACTTTATTGCTGAAATGATTTTCCAATTATGAATCTTTAATAATTATAAGTATCGAAATTTCTTTGTAAAATAATCCAAAATGTCACTTTAGCTCTAACTGTTCATTAATAATAAACCGCAAAACAATAGGTTTTAAAATTATTTATTACATTACAACAACTTCAAACGTCTTTACGCTCACGTAAGTACAACATGCAAGTACAATGACTCCATAAAAATATACAGTTTATCGACATTGCGGAACATCACTACGCAAACCAGTATCGTGTAGACGCCGGCTGTACGATCTCTGAATGCATTATCGACTAGCTCGGGCATACGACAACACTGTCCGTCGTCAATAAATGTTTAAAAAAAATAAAATTGTGTTTTTATCTGTGTAAACAAAATGAATGCGAACGTGTGAAGTGACTTTGGGTACAATTTATTTTTTTGTTTTTCTTTTTGTTGAGTAAAAGTGTTTTGTTTCAAAATGTCTAAACCAACTATTTTGATTCGTCAATCTCTGTAAGTATTTTTGTGTTTATTATTTTGTTGTTCTGCCACCATTGTTATTTTTATTTCAATTTGTCGATACGTAACGATGAAAAGTTAGGTCTGTAATTTTGAACCTTTCATTATTTCAGTAAAATTCCCAATTAGACAATAGTTTTTTAAAAGTTAAGTATTTAACACGTTGACTGCCAGACAACAGACACAATAGAAAATATATTGTTGGCGGACACCGGTGACCACGGTGGTAGTCAATGCCTTAAATAAAAAAATAAAAAATGTTTCCTACATAAAACTTTAATTAGAAGTCTTAAAAGTAAATTAATCTAACTGCCGTTAAATATACGTTATGCCAAGTTACCGTCTTGCCCGTAATTACGCGCTATTCAGTTCAGTTTTATTACTGAATGCAATTTTAATTAATGCAGATTCAGTCTCGAACAATCGTAAAACATGTCATGAAGATGCATTTAATGATTTTCTTTATATTGGTAACTGTTACTTGATCTGGAATCGAACTTGTGAGTTGGAGTTGGGTAGGTATAGAAATCTTCTTTCTTAGATCTATGGCCACAACAAATAAATAAAAAAATCCTATCCTACTTAGACATAATATACTTGATTATAGTATACTATCCTACTAATGTTATAAGCGCGCGAAAGTTTGTGAGGATGGATGGATGGATGTTTGTTACTCCTTCACGCAAAGACTACTGAACGGATTAACACGTAGAATACTTTTTATCTCGATATTCCCGGGATCGAAACTTATGCGGGTGAAACCGCGGGCGTAGCTAGTCTTAGATAAACTAAGGTTATATATGAACAAAATCATAACACAAGTTCATAAAACATCCTATAATTAAAAGCGCAAGTTAAACGCAGAATTAGGATATTTTCATTTAACACACAGTTATGACTGTCATCATAAAAAATGCACCGAAACGCTGATTATCAAAACAACGGATAAGTGCAGTTTCACGAAAATGAAAACATGTCGTAACGATGTTATTTTTAATTAACCGCATCTATAAATAATGGTTAAATGTCCGCTATCCGCTCGCATAGGAAGTTATTACCTATTGCATAAGGAAGTATTTTATAACAGACTAAATGAACAATCAGTCATGTTGGAGTTCGATTCCCACCCTGACTATTGAAATGAACCAAATGAAGTCCTAGCAAATAAATTGCACATTATTAGCCATCCTATAGGTACTATGGTAATATGTATCGTCATCATCAGTCTATAGCAGTCCACTGCAAGACATAGAAAAATATATTATGTATACGTGCAATTAAGTAAGTGCATTCTTGTCGATATAATAAACAGTTGTGGACATATAATTAGGAACGACTGATACCGAAGTCACTTTTCGATAAACAAGTTGCTGTTAGTTTTGTACCAATTTACTGATAATAACTTTTAACAACATAGTTAAACATACATTTTAATAGACTTTAATCCTACTTACAAGATACGCAAAGTAGTTGGACTTCTATTAATAATTTAACTATGGTCCATTTGACCTACCTATTCGAAACGCACTACCTGTGGACAAATAATTAAACGATATCACAATTTATTTAATAAAATTGACAATACTTATTAAATAGGCTTTACCACTGCTTACAAAACCAAGCATTAATTTTTGTAGGATGACCCTTGCTTATAAAACTGCTCGGCAGCAACGAGGCATGAAGTTTATTAAGTTTTAACAGGTTTCAACAGAAATAGTGCTCCAAGATTCGACGAAGTTATCATACAGTTCATTTAAATTACTCGCCCTTTTAGCAGCCACACTTTTCTTTATTTGCCCCCATAGACTTTCGATCGGGTTAAGATCTGACTTTTAAAATACAGTCAATTTACGATAAATTGATTTTTAAAGAAGTAAAGAATTATTATGATTATTGAGTACTGTTTATTGAGGTTGAGGACCATTCTTCCGTGAATGAATCATTAAAACCAACTATTAAAGCTATTATTGTATGTGGTTCAAAGTCGTTATCTGTTAGTTGATACAAAGATAAAAGCAACTTGTTTATCTAAAAGTGATTTCGTCATAAGTCGTTCCTAATTATATGTCCACAACTGTAGGTACATCTTTTTGCCCCCGTGCCTCGGAAAGCACGTTCAGCCGTTGGTCCTGCGCCTGATCTCTCTCATCAGACTATGAAAGTGAGGGAAAAGAGAGTGCACTTGTGTCTACGCACACACTTGTGCACCATATCTCCCGCAGCGAAGGTAATCTCTGTTGAGATTGGCCGCCATGGCTGAAATACGGTCTGGAAGACTTTATACATCTATATTTTTAGTGTATATACACTCCTGATAAATCTGAAGTTATAACCCTAACTTACGTTTAAAGGTCGCTAAGATAATTGTTTTCTCAAAATAGCATACACAACAATAATAACTTCTACGTGACAATAACCCCGATGACCTTTGTAAGATTAGGTACAGACGACAGCACATCGAGCTACTACAATCTGTCAAATTTCTTTAATAGAATTTCAACTTTATCGCTCAAGCATTAGGTTCAAGGTTGACTGGGAAAATTTGACAGTTTCGGGTAGCTTGATGTGCTGGCGTATGTACAGTCACGAGCACCAATATGTCAACACTTGGCAACTTTTAATTACGATTTTTTCGTGAAATAACGAATGCAACTTTGAAACAGGCCACATTACATAAACCTATGGGTTCGAAAATGCTATGTAAAAAATAAAGGAGTAAATCGCATTAATTTGAATAAAACCGAGTGTATACATACTATGCTCGTGACTGTACAGTGAGATGTAAGATAATTCTCGACGTCAGGTCAAACATCTTGTTAAAAACATTTTCATTTCCTTTGTATAAATATATCATAACATCACGGCTTGTTTTCCCGAAGGGTGCGAGAGGTTCACCCACGTCGCCAGTTATTTTTAAGTCCCATGTAATAGCGAGCATAATATTGTCACCAACTGTGCAGAAACCCTGACTCCGGGCTGCTACTGAGGAATTCTAGATAGAAAGACCCAATAATGCTTTGCTCGACCTGGGAATCGGACCCAGGACCTCATGCTCAGCATTCGCGCTTACGGCCACTGGACCAACAAGGCAGTCGAAATATACTTTTTACAAAAAAATACCTTTAGGTACCTACCTATAATATTGCAGTTAACTCTCTTTTTTTATTTTGCCTAAAACCAACGACCGAGTCGCATCTCGGCACCTTCTCTTCTCGGCACCCATTAATTTATTTATAAGGGCCACGAAACATTCACATCTCGCCACCCTGTCATTATTCATTGTTAGGTACAGTCATCATAAAATGGATACACAGTATCAGTATAGTGAGTAAATCAACTTAATTATTTATTAAATCTCTAATTAGAGCGATTCAAGGGCTTGTCTGTGAAAGTCTCATAAAAATATATTTTACTTTATCCACTATACGCTAGTATTTTAAATTAAATTTGTTTTACACTCGGTAATTTTTGAAAAATTATTATTTTGATTTAATAAAAATAATCAAGTTGATTTACTTACTATACTAATACTGTGTTTCCATTTTTTTATGTGTACCTAACAATGATTTGGGACAAAGTGCCAAGATGTGAATGTTTCGTGGGCATGATAAATAAATTCATTCATTCATTCATTTAGATGGCACTAAACCCAAACGAACTGAGCATTTTTGAGCCATACCTTTTTACATTACTTTTCTTAAGGGTCCGAAATTATCAATTGCAATTGTCAATATTTAAGTGGTTGATGCACATGGATGCGCAAATTGATCGTCTACCAAATGAAATTGAAGCGATTGACAATATTACTACAATAGCGATAGATTAATTGCAATCGATCGTTTCGGGGACCCTTTATCACTCACCGCTAGTTTTTTACATTGCCTTCCTTATCAGACTATGTTTTATAACAGTTATAACTTTCGACTTCATTCCACGGGCAATATATTATTCACATCTAAGCAATTTCATGGCTACTATACTAACTCTACGATTTAGATACGGCTAAAATTATGATTGATTCGTCACCCATATTCAACATAACGTTCCAACTGAATTGCCTTATTTGAATGGGAAATAGGTCTGTCTGACTGAAGTCCATTGCGTCCCACCGGTCCTAATCTGCAGAATCGTACTAGCTATATTGAATGGGAAGCGTTTGCAGATGGCATACAATCGGTGGCCGATTTTTTAGGAGCTAAATGAAGCAGTAGAGATCAAATGCATGAACGCGCACGTCCTACGTAACGTAGGTCATACAATACATCATGTAGGCTACCAACCCGCAATATGCCCGCGTGGTAGATTACAGCCCACTCCCTCTCGATGAGAGAAGGCCTGTGTCCCATCAGTGGGATCATTATAGGCTGATTGGCGTTTCTTATTTAACGACAACGCCGCTTCTATTCTGGTAAACACGGCTACACATCAAGCTATACATTGCCAGTTGTAGCTGACCTGGCATTGTTTCGGTTTTTCGTACAATGATAATTTAGTTTATACTGGTTATTATAGCTTGATGTGTAGCCGTGCGTACTAGTACTTAAGGATGAGCGATTGGGTAAAACTCTACTAAGTATACTGATGGTTGATTTGTCGCCAGTTAAGCTTAGGTTGGCTGGGTAATAATAAGTTAACATGTCTGGCTTCAGTCCAAAGGTTTGGTCTATTTTAACCGATGCAGAGATTGTTGTAACAACAATCACTGGCGCCTACAGCTGAGTTGATAGGCAGTTCCGCCCGATTGCTTGTTAATGAGAAGTTATTGTGTCTGACTAGAGTCCAAAGTTCGAGAATTTGATAAATGAACTGTTTGTTTTCTATTAATTAAATTACATTTTATTCCAAACCATCCATCAGTTTCTTACTAAACTTCAACTATATCCGACCCTGGTTACTTGTCTACTTTGGTGACCGTACATTGTATGGTGCCCACTATTTATGTACCTATATTTATAATTGTTATCTAAAGGCTACTAGTTCTACTACTTGTATATGAACATAAAACAATGTACGAAAGGTTGATTCTTCTGCTTACACTAAACGGTTCCACCTGGGTACTTAATTGATTCGGAATTAATTGGCATGCTTGACTAAAGTCCAAAGTGCATGTTTTGTGTTCTACTCTATACGGATCACATACATTGTTCGATCGAGAATTGTTGGTTGATTTGTCACACACATACATAACTAACTGATCCTTCCGACTTCGTTTAATTTAAATGAGGAAATAATAAGCATGACTAAAATCCGATGAGTATTACGTCTTACTCATGTCAGTATGGCATCTTGCGAAGGTGTTTGTGGCTGAAGCATCTGATCGTCCACCATCATAACGAGAACCTACTTACCTATACAAATTTATAACTTGATAGGCCAATATGGTATATAGTAGTTCACCGTATCCAGACAAATTTTCTTTTTCTTTCGTGAGGCAATAGTCGATGTTGTCAACATACAAGATTCTATCATCACATCACATACCCAACTAGTGCAGCTAAAAAAGCTTACAAAAATGATTCATTATCAACATACCGTGTTTTTATCAAACGAATTAATCATCGAGTCCAAAGGGCGTGTTATTGCGTATTACGCTTATAGCACAATAAATACGCACATGTACCTTTTTCACACTAGTGTTTTGCGTGTAGTCAACAAAAGTGATAAGTGTGCAGGTTCTTCGGATATAGTTGAAGTTTAGTAAGAAATCGATGGATATTTTCGAATGAAATTTAGTTTGATATATGAACTGCTTGTTTTCTATTAATTAAATAAAATTTTATCCGTAAACATCAATCCGTTTCTTACTAAACTTCAACTATATCCGACGACCCTGCATAAGTTTATCTATTTTGTTGACTGTACATAAACAGTGGAGTGCCTAAATACATAGATTTAAGTAGCTTCATTACTTTGACAAGGGCACTGGACACAGCTGTGAACTTAGATATTTACTGGCGTCCATTTTTAGGTCAGGTATATTTTATTTATAGGTTCTAACACGCAAAAAACTGAGTTCTAAAGTTGTGTCTGGAACAGTTCATCCTTTTTTTTAGTATCCTTTTTTAACTTACCTAAGCGAACCGTATAACTATGTGCTTGTTTAAAATACGCGAATAAATTACCTAGCTACGTGTTTACGGTGCTTTATTGCGTCTAAATTCCAAAACCTGATTTGATAAACAAGTTTTTTCTCACTTATATGTATGTATATTTAGTACGCGTATCATAGGTTGGCATGCACCCCTTTATTCATAAACGTTGCGTAAAGTTTTAATTAGTGATTAGCGACTATTTAACTATAGATTTTTGACGTTAGAAAGTCACTTAACTTTAATCGTCGTTTATAAATAAACCCGTCATTGTACATATCTAATGAGATGTCACCAAAGAAAAACAAGTCGTAGAGATTTAGTTTTGCTTTAATACAGACGCCTGCAGGTCAAGCTACCCGAAACTGTCAAACTTTCCCAATCAACCTTGAACCTTAAAGCATTAGCGATAACGTTGAAAAACTATTGAAGAAATTTGACAGATTGTAGTAGCTTTATGTGCTGGCATCTGTACATGAAGATAGAGCACAGCTGCTTCGCTGCTGCAGTCACCGAACTAAAATTTAATTAAAACCCAGCTCCACTTAATGAGACAAAGGTAGCAGACATTGATGCTGTATCATTTACATACATACAACATTGTTTCTTCGTACTACATACCTACATAAAATTCCAGTGCACCGAGGTTTGCATTTTTCTGAGAACCTCCATAGAGATTTCAAATAAACAATGAAATGATGAAAAACCTTGGCACACTGGCCGAAAATTATAGTTCCATTGTTAATTTTTAAATATTCCCTATCTTATTTCTTTACAGTATTACGAAGAACAAAGCAATGCAATTGTCACATAATTATGTTATGCTTTTCTACTAGCTGTCAAAACTTTTTAAAATTATGTAATAATTGTTGACTATCGAATTAAAATTATTATTTTTTTTTTCTTTCAATTTATAACATAAATAACCTGCTATATTGCAAAATTAGTCATGAAGCAATCACTTCTTTCCTACTCAGCTTGTAATTTGTTATGCATGTGAGTTAATTTGTAAATTGCAACAACCGAAGTGCAAAGCCAAGCACATACTTTCTCAAATCCAGTTCATCATAATATTCACTTTCTAATGCTCGGATAGTAATTAGATCTGCGACATGAGCCATAAAACACTGCTGAGTCATTATTTTGTGAAACAAACAGCAAAAGAATGGACAGATTAGCAATGCAAATTAAAAACTTTAACGTAATTATGACACAACAATAAAACCTGCTTTTAAAAGCAATCAATCTTCAAACAAAATAAAGAAAAAGAATCCTTCCTTATTTAAAATCTGAATCCAATCTTACGTCATAAATCGATTCTATCGCTGTAGACGTTATACATCGCTGGTTTTATCCCAGACGTATCTAAATTCTTTGTATAATGACCAACATAAAAGTTAATTGATACCGACTATCGCATTGCAGTCGCGACGATACTTTACTGCCCTTGAACTTGTGTACGTGGGTGCGTTTTGTATCAAGTTCATTTAATACTCCAGCCGTATTCTCGCAAATTCCACAATAAACCAAAAGGGCTTATATCACACAACGCTGCGAACAAAAACTGATTTTAAGTTCAGGGAATAAAGGTCAATATAGGAAGTCGCTACAACATAATCACGAACTAAATGCTGTTACGAAATAAAACTGGTTGCCGAAAAATAAAACAAAACAGACTTGCGTCGTAAATGGAGACGAGGATTTAAAAAATATGCGCATATCTACCTACATGAAGTTCTGTTATTAAATGTTCATTACGGAAGTTGTCAAAAGGAAAAACTTTTTCTGTAAACCTGAACAGATAGCTTAGAGATATTGTATTTTGAACTAGCTGTGCCCGCGACTTCGTTCGCGTGAATGTCGA
Organism: Apamea epomidion; assembly: GCA_947507525.1. Lineage (NCBI taxonomy): Eukaryota > Metazoa > Arthropoda > Insecta > Lepidoptera > Noctuidae > Apamea > Apamea epomidion. Next base: position 15,997,401 of record OX382237.1, read on the forward strand.
AAAACAATAATGTGTCTCTTTACTAAATCTTTTTCTAACATAAAAACTTAAGTTACTCCTAATAACATAAGCTATCTGCCAGTAAAAGACCCGTCAGAATCGGTCCAGCAGTTTCGGAGATTAGCCGGAACAAACAGACAGAACCGCCTAGCGTAGTGCAGCGCCCCCCAGCTAGATGGACGGACGACCTAAAAAAGGTGACTGGGACGAACTGGATGCGGAAGACGGAGGATAGGGTGTTGTGGTGCAGCCTGAGACAGGCCTATGTCCAGCAGTGGACTGCAATAGGCTGAGTTGATTGATTGAAACAGACAGACAGACAGACAAAAAATTAAAAGTTGTTGTAAACATGCCAGAATCTTAGCAGACAAATCTCAGTCGACCTAAACCACTGTCTAGAAGCATAAAATTTTGCACAATGGTTCCCTATATAACAAAGATGAGCAAAAAGGAAGAATTTGTGAAAATTTAACTAGAATTAACAAATATATTGGATGTCTTTTTTACATGAATTATTAAGCTTACAATCCAGTGACCCTGAATCTTTATTTCCTTAGTTCTTTTAACTCTGTTTGTGTCTAATGCGGAGATTTAAGACATTAGCTTTTTATAAAGCCATTGACCAGCTCTGCGTCCCTTTTGCATAGTGGCTCTAAACTTCTTAACAGAAACTATAAAATAGCTCCTTAACGGTAGATCTAGCAATTTTTGTGTCTTTATTACATCGTTAATATCTCCTACAATGTCTTCGGATTTTCTATAAGTAGGTACTTCCTGTACAATCTGCAGCATAGACTACTTATACACTAATCTACAGGTTAATAGTTTTTATCTGGGTATATTAGGTACCTACTTCGGAAGTAGGTACCTAATGTACTAGTACTGCCAGTTAACTAGACTTTAATATTTAAAACTGTAATTATCATAGTAGGTACTAAGCTAATTATGAAATACTCCAAAGCTGAAAGTCCAAATATTGTAAAATAGTATAACATTTTACTACATGACATGATTAAAAGACTTACTAAGCCATATGGTTAATTAACACCAGTTGGTCCAAATGCCAGTTTCGTCATTTACTCAAAAAGAAAACCAAGATTTTTACGTGCCTACTGTTGTATTAAAAACGAAAGTGAGAACATTTAAAGCCTCAGAAGCCACATAAAACATAAGAGTCTTTCTAATTAGTAAAAATCTTAAATGCACTCAATCATTCACTGAGTGACAAAGCACAGCAAAAACCGCTGGGTCCAGGAGCATAAAATTTTGCACAAGAGTTTCATATACGAGTAGATATAGCGACAGTGAACACTAAGGAAGCGTTGATTTAAAATTCACCCCAAGGGTTAAAAAAGCGCGTATGTGTTCCACGTGCGCCTCAAAGAGATGTCAGCATAGTTGACGGGGCCCGACAGGGCCGAAACCTGCCGGGGTAGCGGGATCGTCCGAAAGGGTTACCGCTGCCCTGGTACATAAAGGGCTAAGGAAGGAACACGGGTGGGTTTTAGTCAGTAAGAGTCTGACACTCCCTTCTGCTCCACCCAGAGCGGGAGGGGTCATTTGATGATTTCCCATCCTAAAAAAAAAAAAAAAAGGGCGTGTCAATTCGTATAGAAGTTCGTAATTTTTTGCCGATGAGAAATATCAGCGGGGGCTTGAATATATCCATAAAAGTACTTTTTTTTCTTTTTCTATCCATTTGCAATCTGTCGTCGGACCATAAGCGAATTCGTTCCATGACAAATGGCGTTGTGGTGGAGAAGCCACAGCTGCGCCTCCCACTTATAGAAGAAGGTGGTTCCTCTTCAGCCTTTTCACCACCGCTGTCGGGTTTAACAGTTCAGTAACTAGTGGTTTTGGATGCAAGGTTAGGCGTGGCTTGTGTTGTGTATGCATAAAAGTACTAAGAATCATCATCTGCTTTCTTTCCTTCACTTCCCTGCCTTCTTTTCTTCACTAGTTTTGACTTTGTATAGTTTATTACTCAGTCACGGGACTATTCCACTAAAGTAGTTACAAAAAAAGATAATCATAACCATCATCACCATCTGGCAAGCCTTTTTCCAACTATGTTGGGGTCGGCTTCCAGTCTAACCGGATTCAGCTGAATACCAGTATTTGACATTGAGCGACTGTCTATCTGACCTGCACAACCCAGTTACTGGGTAATACGATACCCCTTAGCAAGACTGGTTGTCAGACTTTCGGGCTTCTGATGACCCGTAACGACTGTCAAAATTCCACGAACGACAGCCGGGACCAACAGCTTAACGTGCTTTTCGAGGCACGGAGGCGTCTTGGTATGTAAAGATAAAGATGGTTACCCATCCACGGACCAACCGCGGCAAGGGTAGCTTAACCTGATCGATCGAGCCGCGCGGCTGTTATTACTTAGCCACAAGCCCCAAAGTACTAACAATATAAAATGCAACTACAGCAATAAGAGACATATTTACAAATGTGACCAAGTGCACAATACTGCATTTATTTTTAGCCCTGATTAAACCCGGTTGTTTTAATTCAATCGAGTGCAGACTTGCAGAGCGCTTTCCGTGACACATTGTGAACATTGACCCAGTTCAGTTTACCCGGTCATTCGGAATTTTGGCTGCGTTTATTGAAGGTCGCATTTACATAATGTGAATGAGTCTTTGCTTTACATTTGCGTAATCTGTGTAAAATGTGTCGTTCATTTTGGTTTCATCTTGATAACGACTTTTGACTTCTAAACACTATTTTTCCAAGTTAAAACTTAAAATCAGTGAGTCATAATTTTCCATTATAAAAAATACAGTTAATAGCCTAATTTATTTAAATTAAAAAAAAAATTTAAGTTCAGGTTTTCCACCAGAAAAGCAAATGAAAAGATGGGCTGACTTATTAGTTAGTGTAAATATAAATAATCTAGGTACGACCATCTGCTTCTAATAAGGCTCTAATTAAAAACATTAAGGGCTAATTTAACTCAACGGGGACAACGGGCATAATTTGAAAAGTATATGTTACAATAAATTAACGGGGACAGCAGCGTACGGGGACAACGGGAAGTAATTTTAATTATTTTATTAAATTCCCTTTGTCCCCTTTAACGAGGACATGGCCTACGGGGACAACGGGACTACAGGGATTTTTCCAACACCAGATAATTTTACCTGAGGAATAATTTTGAATTTTGGACAGTTCTTCCATGCAAAATCTGTCAGACGACAATTTTATTCCACGAATCTAAATTATCTGTCGATTGAAAAATCAGCCCTAAATGTCATATATTATAAGCCATATAATTAGACTAATGAAATGTATTAACAAAAAAACACAAAATGGAGCAACTGCTTTAAATTTATTTATTTATTATTCCCAACACTAGCATTACAGGTTGCCCCAAATCGGTAGCGTGATCTTAAACAATATTTCTTGCATTACAGCTTATCACATGTAAAGTATTTTATTTGAACTCATTCAGAGAACAGATAGGTACCTAAATAATTTCCACGAGCAAGACTCGCGTCAAAGGTGCTTTACCCAGCATGTTGGTCCCGCCGCGAGGCACCGCCATCGCCAGTAACCACGGTCTCCGTCGCCGTGACACATAGTTATCGTTTAGACACACATTCTAAAAATTCAAAATTAATTTTAAATTGTAAAATATACATATTTATTCTAATTATTGTCTTGAGGTGACCTCGTTATAATTACATCCGTAACCATCTTCAGCTGTCACGAACAAGTTTGACTTGATAAAACTTATAAACCCTGTACAAATGATGAAGAAACTATTAAACTTTTAATGAACGCCAAAGTTTTTTAAATGCTGCAAGCAAAATTATTTTGTCCTCATTAGTATCGCTTTAAACAAATAAATTAAAATCTTTTTTATCTTTTCTTCTTTCCTTTTTCTTTCTCAGCTTCTGCCTCAGACTTCGTATAAATACTTCGTCTCCTTTGAATAGTTTGGGTGTTGAAAGAGGAACATAAATCTTCCATAATTATTTTAGTTATACTCTTTTCTTCACTAGTTTTGACTTTGTGTAGTCTGTTACTCAGTCACGGGACTATTCCACTAAAGTAGTTACGAAAAAAGATAATCATAACCATCATCACCTTTTCCCAACTATGTTGGGGTCAGCTTCCAGTCTAAATGGATGCAGCTGAGTACTAGTATTTTATATGGAGGCACTGCCTATCTGACCTTCTCAACCCAGTTACTGGGTAATACGAAACCCCTTGGTAAGACTGGTTGTCAGACTTTCGGGCTTCTGACTACCCGTAACGACTATCATAACCAATTAGATGAAACTCATGAATTTCCAAACAGTCGAAGAGGTCAAAAACACAAGACACTCCCCTAAAAACAAATACGTTATGATCTTATCACGTGTATGCTTATAAGTACATGACTAATACCCTGACCTAGCACAATGGGCGGAAACCACAAAATTAAGTTAAATTATAAGGAAGTCTAATGTCCATAACCGTGACACGATGTCACGAGCTTGTGATTCAAAATACGTTAAAATTAAAGATTTTTTATCATAGCAACTTCATAATAAGTAAGTGATCCAAGTCGGTAACATGAATAGGTAGGTATCAATCGGTCGAGAAAAGCAATGTTGTCGCCACATAACGGAACCATAATCTAACTTAACATTACCGTGGTCTAACACTGCAGATAAATAAAACAAATGTGACAAGTCCTGCGAATCTACTAATTACTTACGAGATTTTTTTTACAAGGCACTGTAAAGGTGGTCTGCCGAAAGCAACCTTATGTTGTGCAGGCCGGCTATAATTTAGCGCGGGTTGCATTCGAACGTTCAAGCAAGTTTAAAATAAGGTGTCAAATATTTAATTAGGATTTTCGTTTAGAACAGTCAGTGCTAGTTTAGTCGGAAATATGTAAAGACGTTCTGTCAATATAAACTTAAAGGAATCGCACCGTTGTTTGATTCCTCCCGTAACCTCAGAGGGCTCGTCTAGTCCTCTATAGTACGCGCGACGATGTATCAAGCAATACATTTCCAGTATAAGCTGACTTCTCATTGTACGAAAAGCCTATACAATGCGAAGTCAGCTAAGACTGGAAATGTATAGCTTGATGTGTCGTCGTATAAACTATTTAGAAAAAACTTCAATATACAATAGCAACTTTTTGTCACCAGTTTCAACCGCCAACGACGGCACATCGCCGGGTCTTCATCGCAGCAGACGTCGACGTCACCACAGCGACGGAATTTAGCGGCACCCAAACTGGCCACGGGAGCTGCCAGGCCTTTCAACGAGATCCCGGGACCTATCGCACTGCCCATGCTGAGGCATTCGGCTCATGTACTGCCTAGGATTGGTGAGTTAATTCATTTTTATTATTGTGTTGCAGTTTTATGTTAATATGTACGGTTCAAAAAGTATGTGATTGAAATGTAAACAAATGGATCAGAAAATGTACCTCAACATAAACAGCCTAAATTGTTCTCACAGCTGGGACACAGCCCTCCTCTCTTTGGTTGAAAACCAGCGTCAGGCACTAGTTGTCTGGCATTTTTGCTGAACTGGGCCTTTTTAGTGCAGCCGTGAGGCACATTTTTCTGCTATTTTCTTACATCAGTCTTTATACTTTCTATTTTGTTTTTTATTTGTTGTTATCTGATGTATATATCTGGTGTATGGTGTGTCTTTTAGTCTGTGCTAAATAAATGTATTTTCTTTCTTTTTCTTTTCTCTCTTTAGAGGGAGTGGGCTATAATTTACCACGCGGGCCCAGTGCGTGTTGGTAGATTTCACATGTCTTCGATTTTTTGGTTCTAGGACATGCCGGTTTCCTCACGATGTTTTCCTTCACCGTTTTGCGGACATATACGTGTGGATGCCATTTGTAGTGCCACTTACAATAAGTGCTTTGTTTTGATTCTTTGAATACTTAAGCTCAATTTTAAATAACCCTAAAGATGTGTTTAATTTTCATTTGACAATAATTGAGGTTAATTTTATAACCTCAATTTTCGTCGATGGTTTTTTCAATCACAATTTAATAATTAAAACAATAATTCTTGGAATAAGTGGTAAGATATAAAGTTGAAATATACAGATGAATGTGTTAATAATTTAGAATGTGTTATTAGAATAAGACTTTAATTTGAAAACGGTTTTTATATACTTTCTTGAAATACTTTTGAAACAAACCATAGTGTTTCTTTTTCTAACAGAACATACGGTTATTGATAAGATAGGTGTGCTGTACTAATTTTAGAGCATGTGACCACTTTAATACCGGAAAGTAGGTAGGTATTGCACAAGTGTAAAATTGCTGGCAAGCTAGACCTACATCGTAAATTCGCAGAATCAGTATGTGTTCGCATTCTGATCTGATAAAAAGCCTTGACTGGAATGCTCCCTATGTTGATTGCAGCTTTAAACATAACTAACATATAAACCAGAAAATTAAAAACCTACCAGAAGATTACATAAACTATGTAGCAAAAACACGAGCACGTGTACCCAGATATTTTTTTATTGTCGAATAAAATTGCAAGTTTGAAATGAAAAGGTTTTTTTGAATGAAAATTGTTGCTGGCTGGTTAAGCCAATAGGTCTGGCACATAAGAATGGGTATTCCAAATTCTTCTTGTTGCAAACATTGTATGAATGACAGTAAAGTCATTCAAGGATTTTTTGGCACTCGAAATTTGAATGATTTTGACAGGGTGGCGCTGTTGGTAAACATTTGAGTAATGTATTGAAAAAAGACGATGGCGGCGGTATTTCCGAATTTTGTCACGTACCTACGTAAACATACTTGCACAGCTATGTAGAGCCCCCCAGCAAACTCCCTCAGAGAGTTCTTATCACGTAACCACGTGTACTAAACACAAGTTCAAAGTTCATAACTATGAACTAGTATAAACTAGTTCAACAGATAACTCTTCCCCTGTGACACCATAATGACCCATATCCGCGCGTGTTCCAATTGCGGGAAACAACACATACCAGGTAACTGTAGATCGTGGATTGTTTTTCTTGAATTCATTGTATTGTTTACATGTCATGGTTTACAAGAAAATGTTGTTTATTTAATTTTAATTATACTTTTAGTATGCAATTATGCATTTACATACCTACTGTAGACACAAGAGATAAGGATGCTGGCAGTTTGTTTGGATTACTTTTGCGCGTACCGAGGTTTATATTTGACAATTAATGTTTTTTATTTGTATAGATTTCAATAAAATTCAGTTCATCTAATAATAGTTTTGGAAACCATACAGTTGGTGGGACTAGGCTTATAAAGTTGCGATAAACTTAAGTAGGTAATGATATTCATGGCTTATCTCGCCTTGTGTTTATTAAGTTATTTATACACATGTCTATATTTTCGCGTAACTTGCAGTCAACAAACCGCAGTTATGTGGTAATAACATAATTAGGTACCTCCGATGCGGTTACGTCCTTGTTAGTATAAACACAATATAATTTGCAACTGGCTATGACAGTATGATTGACGCTTATATGCGTACATACAGGTATTATGTGCATAACCAGTTAGTCTTTTAATAAATATTAGGTCCCGTAAAGAAGAAACTCTGTAAATAAAAACCGGCCAAGTGTGAGACGGACTCGCATACGAAAGGGTTCCGTACCCGGTACCACGAGATAAAACACGCCAAATAAAGAAAGTTTCTTGTATGAAGACCCCCTTTAATTTTTAACTATAATTTATTTTTTTATTTGTTGTTATAGCGGCAATAGAAATACACACTCTGTGAAAATTTCAACTGTCTGCCTATTACGGTTTATGAGATACAGCCCGCTAAGAAACAGCCGGACGGACGGACGGACAGCGGAGGCTTAGTAATAGAGTCTCGTTGGCACCCTTAGGGTACAGAACCCTAAAAAGGATGAAACAAGATAAAGCTATTGTTTCGCATCCCAAGCCTTACTTATTTTTAAGCATCTTTGCTCTAAAAATAACACACTAACAAGGCCAACGACTTAAAACTGGACGTATTTAAAAAGAAAAATAAAAGCGGTAATCACCATGAGAAAGAGAAGCAGGCTTTTGCACGGCCAGCTCTAGATCTTTTTTCCTGGTATTTTTGGCCTGTGAATAAGAGCCAAGTTAATGAAAGTGGCCTACCAGAGCCCCATTTATTATAAGTAACTGATAATGCGACATTTGACAGAAAATACATAATTGACTCAGTTTAACTACAGTTTATGTTATAGGTATTTTGTATCGACCTTGTTTTTCGTTTTTATTTTTAGTGTTTATCACTAGAAACTTGTTAATGGCCTTCACTTTCATATTGTTTAAGAACACTGTAAGTACAAATTAGCTGTAAGTTTCCCGAATAGAAGAAAATACAAAATCATAAAAAAAAATTGTCGAATTGTTAGATTGTCGTCTGTCGGTTTTATTAAAAAGGATCCAGGTCTTATAGGCTTAGAGCTGGCTAAGACAGAAGATGGTTTAAGTACTTATACATATCCAGTAGCCAGGCAGATAAGTTCTCAAACAGAAATGCGAACCGACCCTTAACGACATCTCGAATACACTTAATTCCAAGCAGAAACAATTAACGTCCCATAGCAACTACTTTATGGCTAAAATAAAACCAGGACCCAATACCCGTTTTATGGGAGCCAGACTGTATTCGCATCCTTTTACGGTGGCATGCGCGGGCGCAGGCGCCGCATACGACCGTCGCGTCGCCCGGCGCGCCAGCTTCCGCTATATTTGCAAATTAGGGCTACTTTCGATTTATCATTAATTTGCATACGTGCATAAATAAACGAGTACTTGAAGTTGTGTCATTACTAGGCAGCTCTTAAGAAATGCTTTAATTTAGGTCAGACTTTCATGCAATTCTTTTGCAGCGAATAGGTGGTTCCTAAAGCTGCGAAAAGACGGCTTAGAGAACTTTCCAATGAATAATTTGGATGACATAAAATAAAAAACAAACAAATAAATAAAAAAATAAAATTTCATTCAGGTCTAGCTTCGCCCCGCGGTTTGACTAGCATAAGTCTCGATCCTGAGGGGAATATCGGGATAAAAAAATATCCTATGTCCTTATCCAAATCCGTTCTGCCGTTTTAGCGTGAATGTGTAACAATCGTACAAAAAATCTAATCTTTTCTCTCTTTATAATATTAGTCTAGAAAAATCATTTCACTGCTAGAATTTATTCAATAAGTGTTTCAGAAAGCTTTTACAAAACAATTCACTACGCAATTTAGACCATTCATTGTATCAAATCTAATAACGTTCACGGTGAGTGACTTCGAAATGGTGTTACATACAGAGGGAAGCAAGATAAAACAAAACAGAAATCATTTTGACCTAAGGTTCATTTTGATTGAACACTGGCTGATTATAGGACAAGAGACAGACCAAAGAAAAGATGAATGGTTTGTGTGAAAGATGATAAGCGTCTAAGAATTGAAGTTAATTCTGAGATAAATGACGGCTAGTAGAAACGTATGGAAAAAAGACATGCTGCGTCGACCCTAAAAAGTTGGGATGAGTACAGGAGATAGATGATGTGCAAGCTTATTGGCAAAAAACTGACCTAGGTATTATAGTACCTCAGAAGAAAGTAACTCAAAATTTCATGTAACACCAAAAAGAAAATTATGAAGGGTTAGGTGTCTAACCGTATAAAAATTGCAAGACAATGGTTACAATACAAAAGCTCAATTAATTCGAAACATGAAGCTCGCTTAAACTAAAGGCTGCGATAAATCGCGTCAACACGTCCGGTAAGTTGCTCAGCCGCACTGAGAATGACTCACATTAAGTTTCATTACCGAGCTAAACCGCGACTAATGTTTGTAGATAAAACAGTCAGACACTGTTTGCTTGGGTGGGTTTGTTGCATTGCTCGTGTATTGAATAACGGGGATCCTCTTCCCAAAGAAGTAGGAAGTAACATTGGAATTAACGCCTGTATTTCCCGAAGGGTTACAGTAGAAACACCCACATTTCGTCAGTTATGTTTAAGTCCCATGTAACAGGGAGCCCATCCCATCAACCGGGCACAAATCCAATAACACTTTTACCAATAACACACCCGGGAGTTGAACCTCGTGCTGAGGAGTAGCGACTTGCGATCACTAGTGACTAGACCAACGAGTCAGTTTAAAATTGTTAGCTCTAAGTCCGTCCGATGAAAAATTATCGCCTTAAATATGTCAATGTCTCCAAAAAGCCGTCTCAAAAACATGAATCAAAGATAATTATTATGTACCATCACAGCATCATTATGTATTTTAACAAATTTTTCAATCGATAGATAATTTTTATTCGTGGAATAAAGTTGTCGTCTGACAAATTTTGCATCAAAATTCAAAATTATTCCTCTTATAAAATTATTTGAAAATCAGCCCTAAATCATTTTGAATTCCTTTCTTTTGTTTTATAAATATAAAAATACAGCCATAACAGTTACCCAATTTCTTTGCCTCACTCCAATTACAAGACATTATGATCACATAATATTTTATGTGGACACAAAACTAATTCTGTCTAGGTTTTTATTTTACATCCAACTTCATACTGAATTGTACATGCAATGTTTCTAAAATGCATAATTATAACTTTATAGACCAAAATAGCAATACATCTAAGCACCGATCCCAGACGTACTTTCGCTCAGTCCAAATATAGACTTGGACCTACTTTCATTCCAGTTTATATCGTTTACGCCACTTGATAGATTGCTATATACAGGGTGTCCCGAAACTCAACGATAACCTGGTACCAGGCGAGAGGCCGAGGTATACCAGTTATGAAAAAAATAAGAAAAAAAATCCATGTCACTTAGTCAAGCGGTAATAGACATTTTTAAGTACTGTGACTACAATTTTTTATAATTTTACAGTGATTTTTTTAATAATGTAATTTCAAATAACAGTGCTATTAATCGCAACCACAAATCAAAGTAATAAACATTGTTAACTAACTAAAATAAATTAAGTTTTGACGAGTTATGGTTTACAAAATTATTGACAGTTAACTTTGACACTCCATGTTGGAAAAAAACAATTTTTTTGTCTTATTTTTTCATAACTGGTATACCTTGGCCTGTCGCCCGGTACCAGGTTATCGTTGAGTTTCAGGACACCCTGTATATACAATACACGAGTACACAGGCGTGAACGGTACCACATGTGAATTTCTGGCTGCTTCTTTGATACGGCACTTTCGAGTACCTAATCTTGAAAGTACCGTAGGTTTAATAGGACAACTGGTGTGGGTTCAAAACTCTCGCAACTTTTTTTTAGGTAGAGCCTCTCGCAAATCAACCTAGAAGGTGGTCGTCTGATTGCCCGGACTATCCTGTACTATGTTATTAAATACAGGCAGGGAATAACACTTATAAACTCAGCGAGACAGCGACTATATGGTAAGCAGGCACCCTGTGTGGGGTAACTTTCGACCTCAGGACCTCACGGTCAAATACTATATGCACGTTTGAACACATAAGAGATTATAATGGAGTCGTAAGAAGTGTTATTTCTTAAAATAGTTGTAGCAATCTGCACAAGTAACAAGGTCTTAGAAATTATCACTTTAATGAGGTTGAGTTTCAGGTTGAGAAACGTTTTTAAGTTCTAAACAAAGTAAAGGCAACAGCTGAAATATTTCATGATCAGTAGGTAATATTTAAGTGTTGAAGCAACTGACGAAAGAGCGACGACCTCTATTAAGGTCAAACTCGGACCGATGCTGAAGCCTCAACAACGTTTGATATTGCCCTAATAGAAAAATAAAAATACAAGGCCTATCTGCAAAAGCACTATTTTTCTTTTTAAGTTTGTCCTATGTTTGTAGTTCTTATTAAGGCTGATGTAGATTTGGAATTGCACTACGTTGCTTGAGTTTTCCATTTGGAATTTCTTAGTAACAGCCTGTAGTTTGGAAGCTGGCGGTGTGATACCCCCGTGCCTCGGAAAGCACGTTAAGCCGTTGGTTTTGCGCCTGATCTCTCTCCTGTCGTGTCGGATTGCCGTCCTATCGGACTATGAGAGTGAGGGAAGAGGGAGTGCACCTGGGTCTGCGCGCACACTTGTGCACTATAATATCTTCCACGCCGAAGGCTAGTCTCCGTTGAGATTGGCCGCCATGGCCGAAATACGGTCTGGAGGACTTTATTTTTCCGTTACAAAAATCTTCCTACACCGCTTTCGTACATTTTATGTGAACCACCGCACACTACATGCGGGCCGCACCGCGAAGCAAAAAAGCAGAATCTAGACTTGAAAAAAATAGTTTTTACTTTTTTCCTGAAGCTAAATATCTCAACCAAATCCTTTTCTCTTCAACAGGAAGCTACCACCACACCGTAGGTCTTGGCTTACTGGAAGGTCTTCACAAGAAGTATGGTGACTTGGTGCGACTGGCGAAGGCGTCCAGATCACGGCCGGTGCTTTACGTCTTTGATCCTGAGATGATGAGAGAGGTACGTTCCTTCTTTTTAGTAAATTCTATGGCATGAAACCTAATATACCATGAGAAGCATGGGTTTTGGTGTAAGGATATAACCAATTTTGGATATGAACGTTCAGGAAAGACCTTTTAAGACATTTTTTCTCTAGGATATACTTTTACTTGAATGAGAGTGGATCTTTTTGAGAGTGATTATTTGGCATGAAACCTAATATACCATGAGAAGCACGGGTTATGGTGTTAGGATATAACCAATTTTGGATATGAACGCCAGTGAAATATAGGTAATGAATTTACATTGCTGCGAAACGTTTTTTGCTGCGTTGATTAATTGGTTAAACTGTACATGTAATGGACGACCCGTAATTGTAGGTGAAGGTATACAGTACCCCGGTACCCACTTACTATGTAAGAGGATATAAAGTTAAACTCGATGAAGACAGAAGGTAGGCATTACACAGTGGATGTTAGGATAAATAAATTCTAATGAATTCCAACCACATGCACTCTGAGAGCGCCGCAGATCACAATAACGTTTATTGCACTTTTAATTTATTCGCAGTCTGACTCACCCAAGCGAAGACAAACTGCGCAGTCAATATTTTCTGGAGTTTTTTACGTCATCCAGGCCATATTTTTCAGTTCTTTGTTAGACACGGCAAAAGAGAGGCTTGAGACTAATTATTAACAGCCGCACGGGTCGATCGATCAGGTTAAGCTACGCTTGCCGCGGTTGGTCCGTGGATGGGTGACCATCTTTACATATCAAGACTATTCAAGACCCATCCGTACCTCGGAAAGCACGTTAAGCCCTTGGTCCCGGCTGTCGTTCGTGGATTTTTGGCAGTAGTTACGTCGTCAGTAGCCTGAAAGTCTGACAACCAGTCCCGGCATGGGATATCGTGTTATCCAGTAACTGAGTTGTAAAGTTCAGATAGGCACTCGCTGCTTGCAAAATATTGGTACTGAGCTGCATCCGGTGAGACTGGAACCCACCATAGTTGGAAAAATGCTAGGCAGGTGAAGAGCATGATCTAGAGAGCGGACGACTGGGTATTGTGGCGCAGCCTGGTAGAGGTCTATGTCCAGCAGTGGACTGCGATAGTTATTATAGTATAGAGTTGACCCAGAGAGCACGAAAAAAAAATCAATTATAGCAGTGGCCTATATCTGAAGTGAGACACGAGGCACTGGCGCTTTGCCGAGCCAGTTTGTGCTGCACTACATTGTAAAACGTACCTACAGGAAAAACATGGGTCATATTTATTACACCTTTAATTAATTGATACTGATTACTTAATATGCTGTATGAATCGCCAAGTTGTTATGCATGTACCAACTGCGCAGTTTAGGATTCCATGCTTTGATCACGTGAATCATTTTTATCAACAACTGTGACTGGCTTGCAAATGTAAATATACACGACATAAATAGCTTCTTTCATTTTGACAGTTCAACCACATTCATTGAGTAATTTACGTCGTTGAGCGGACAAACTTTTCGAACATATGTAGCAATGGATTAGCAATATCCTTAAAACCTACCTAAAAACACAAGACTCGAGCCAACCCGCGAGACTGAAGCTATGGGGAGACAGTGCTTCCTTACCCAAACCATTCGTTCCACCCGCTGAAGATCCCCCACCTGGACATGAGTTGCCTTGAGTAACCCGGAAGTCTGCAAACAGACTCCGGACCCAGGATGACCGAAGCAAGGAAAACCTGTTCAGATGGAGATTTATAGACGACTCCGCCTTGGAGTGTAAATCTGGTGCTGTTCTACAAACGCTGAAACACTTAATATCATGTCCTACGTGTCCTGTCAGCTGCACGTTACAGGAACTGATGGACGCTAGTGGTTTTAGGCCGAGTCCATTTACATTGCAATCGACACGCTAAGTAGAAGAAGCAATATCCTTCAAAGTGATTCAGATTGTGATTGAAAGTGTGTTACGGAATTAGAGTGCAGGTTCTGCAGTGCGATTCTGTAACCATCTCACCGTGAAAACTTAGGTGAAGTGAGCGTGGAGTGAGCTGTCACTCCAACGAATGTTAGGGATTGACAATATTGACAGCTCACTTCACCTAACTTTTCACGGTGAGATTTTTACGGTATCGATCGGTTGATTTAATTTTTGCTATCAGATCTATTCATAATTTTGACTGACCGTTGATTATTATGCTTAAAGCAACTCTAGAACCTCCGTGTAAACTCGAAACAATAAAAAAATCCTCACAAATCCAAGTTACTTTCTCTATTACGTTAGACATAAAACTATTCAAAACTAGACTAATTAATTTCACTTCGTCTGCGCGTGATATAATGTTGACAGATTTTTTGCTCTCAAAATAACCTCATTTCAAGCCATCTTGTCTGTACATTACGTTTCATATCTTAGCACTTTTTCGCTCATAACCTCAAGACTTTAATTTCCTGAGTCGTGTCTGAATAATCATATTTACATACTTAACTTAGGCACCTGTCCCACTGCCGACGTTTAGCGAGAAGCGAGTAGAGCTAGCAACTATAAACGAGTTGGCGAGCAACGAACAGTGAGTGTGTAGTTTGGATAATTTTATCGCTGGGCTATAAGCGAGCGTGCAATTGCGACGAGTAGAATTACTGCCCAGTCACTTGCTGTTATGTATGTACCAAGCGAGAGTCTCTCAGCGAGTGTTCTGCCCGCCAAACGAGTGTCGCTGAGCGAGTTTCATTGATAGCTCTTGTCGCTGCGACAAACTAGTGAAGAGAGAAGAGAGAACTCTCGAGGCCGGTGCCGGCAAGTGTACTCGCCGACATCGGCAGTGTGAACAGTCAGCGATCAACAATCCTACTAATATTATAAACGTGAAAGTTTGTATGAATGAATGGATGGATGGATGTTTGTTTCTCTTTCACGCCTGAAAACGACTGAACGGATTCGAATGAAATTTGCCACACAAATAGTTTATAACCAGGATTAACACATAGGATACTTTTATCCCGATATTCCGACGGGATTGAAGCTAATGCAGGTGAAACCGCACGGCGCAACTAGTTATTAATATATAAATCTCTTTTACTGACACGGACCTACATCTATTTATTGTACGTTTCTTGAGCGAGAAAATAGTCGATAACTAGACGCTTCCTCGTCGGTCGGTGCCGGCGGTGAGACAAATGCCGTAGGTACACAAACAATTAACTTTTCCAGGTGACAAAGGCTATGTGCAACGTACGAATAACGTGCTAAAATGGTACTGTTTCTAAACCACATCGAACAGTTTTTATCAATTTCAAACAAGCATTGAAATTGAAAACGGATTATATTCCCATATAATTCAATTTCAATTTCTATGTTTCTGTGTTGTAGCTGTTATTAAACCATTACATAACATAACACCTGTATTTCCCGATAGTGTGCACTCGTCCGTGTATCTAATAAATCAAAAGTCATTTATTCAAATTACGCTGAGATCAGCACTTTTTCAACGTCAAAATTACATAAGACATTCCCCCGAAACGCCCGCCTTTCGCCACATCCTAGTACTCTAACTGGGAAGAAGTGGCTCAACAAACTCCCCAGCAGCACAGCTGTCTGTTAAGTTAGAAGAACACGATACTATGTATACAAAGTAATTAACATTACGAATTGTTTGCCATATATTAGGTCAGCTAGCACACGCCAATATACAGCTAGGCGAATAACCGACGAAAAATTTCGACGCTATGGGGTCTAAACTCGTGTGCTGAATCCATGGTTACAGTTTGCGCGTCGATGTCCCTGCCACCCTGTATACCAACAAAAAGAATACAGTTCACAGTTTCACCGGGAGAGAACGCCTATTGTCATCAACACAAAGACATTTATTCGTTGGATATGGTAGGTACAAAGTTGGATGGTTTAAATGGTGATGGTTGGTTGGATGATGGTTTATTTAACATATTAGGTACACGTGGGTATAAAACCTAACTTATATACTACATAAACTCTAATAAACAATACAAAACACTTATACTATGGACATCTATACTCTAATATACAATAACAACATTCAACAATAACATCAATCATTAGCTGTTATGTAGATATTGTGAGAAAATAAATAAATAGAACCACTACATCACGTGGTTTGGTAGCTTCTGACTTCTCCCCGCATGATACTTTCTACATTACAAGTTAGAAAGTAAACAGACAGACAGATCTCATAATGTAACAGTCGCACAAAATTTGTCAGGATTCTAGGTCACTTACAGTACATATTCACTTTCAAACCTACGTCACAACACAAATATGCATGTGATGTATTATTCCGAAATCTATAAACGTTACTAAGCACGTACTTTGTTTATACGTTAATCATATTTATCACTGTCGCACAACTGTCAAACTACAAGTCCAAGAAACAGACGGGAACATGTCTAAGCCAAAGTACTAGCTAAGAAACGTTTCTAGATCTCGGCCTTAGAAGCGACTACATTTACAATTTTTAGGGGAACTTTTTTTTGTAATTTTGACGTTTGAAAAGTGCTGATTCTCAGCTTAGTTTGAATAAATGACTTTTGATTTTTTTGACTGCAGGGCAAAGGCCGCTCTTTCCTTTTTCCACCCAACTCGACTTACTCGGCTCGATCCTGAGCCAATATGGACCAATCCCTCATATAGGAGCCAAGTTCATCCCACCATTGGTTCGTGCCGTTGAAAGTTTTTAGGAACCCATGCTGTGGCGGTCTTAGCCCACAATGCATCCGACATTCGTTAAACGTCTATGCGGCAAAAACTGTCAATTCATTCTTCTCTTTTTTCTAGCTAACTTCAACTATGATCAAATCTTCTCCCATTCCTTCTAAATGTCGCTACAAGTAGGTAAGTGTATCAAGATGGCACGTACCACCTACACGATCTTTTAAACCATCCATTGGATCTACACGTTGGCCTTTTAAACTCCTTCCAAATTGTGATTGGTCGAGCACCTAACCGGTTCAGAATATACATTTCTTTTAGAGGCTTTCAAGATGTATTAAAGTTTCATAGACTACAAAATGAATACTAACACTTAAACTAATACTTCGTTGGGAATACTTAGAAGGCTCTCAATTAGAACAGTTTAACTTCTAAATAAAGAGATGTAGTTTTTTTAAATGACAACAAAAAAAAAATTCGTTGATGCATCAAAATAACATATTAGTTATTAATAGAGACCGGATAATATGCATTTGCATATTTGCATATGCATTTGCATATTTAAGCCATTTTCAGCGCTAATAGCATATTTTTCCTAAGATCTAGTGAAGATGCATATTATCGTTATAATTTACAGTATTTTTCGAGCGCAGCGCACTCAGCAGCCGCGCGAATTTAAAACATTTTGCCTGAAAATATAAGCGCTAACATAGCACCCAAGTTCAAATTCTACCCAGATACCTCAGTAGATGTGGAGCGATCATTTTCGACCTATAAAAATATTTTGAATGATCGAAGAACTAATCTTACCACTGAACATTTAGAACAATACTTGATTGTTAATGTTTAAAAAATATTAAATAATGTAACATGTTACTGTATCGATTATCGTCTATCAATGGATAGTTTACTAAATGTATGCTGATTTTGTAATAAAAAATCTAAAACTTAATAGTTTTTTATTTTATTAAAAAACAATACATTTTAAAGATACATACTTAATAAAGTAAAACTTAAAACAAGTATTTACTAACAATAAACTTAAATCTAAAGGAATAATATTTACAAAACAAAAAAAAAATTTAGTCATTTAATGTTGCATATTCTGTCAGTTTTCGTGCATATTTCAAGCATTTTTCATGCATATTTGCATGCATATTTCAAGCTTTTTATGTTGCATATAATCCGGTCTTTAGTTATTAACAAGCGTAGAAGATGGGATCAGTAGTGGCCCAGTGGTAACGGCTGCTACTTATGTAGGTCGTGGGCTCGTACCCAGGCAGGCGCTTTACTTTGTGTAAAATTATTTCATCACCATTGCTCTCAAAACGGCGAAGGAAAACATCGCGAGAAAACCGGCATGTCATAGAACCAAAAATTCGAAGACATGTGACATCTACCAACCCGCACAGAGCCCGCGTGGTGGATTACGGCCCACTCCCTCTCACAGAGAGGAGGCCTGTGTCCCAGCCGTGGAAACGGCTGATTATGTTATGTAAGCCGTGCGCCTGGTGGGATTTCCCATCGGTAAAAATGACGAACGTCCTAGAAAGTTTCATCCCTCATGAAACCCCTTTAGGAGATTAATTTTTAAAAACCCTTAGTGTTCACTTTCATTATACATATGTATTAAAGGAACTCTTATGCAAAATTACGTAGATTTTGTTTGAAAAACAAAAGACTGTGATCACCAGACGGTACCTAGGTACGTAAGTAAGTAATCTTCAACCATTTCAAAAGAAATTCAACGGACAACTATTCATGTAATAAATGTGACATCTTACCAGAATGCCAGTACATATTTTTTTCCATTATCACCGAACTATTAATACAAACCAGTAATAATATCTATGACGCACGCAAAGGTCATTACAATTACATTTACTTCGATACTGAATCGAATAATATCGACCAAATGTAGGAAACGAAATTACTGCCGAAAATATGGCTACCAAAACACTTCCATGCTAGACATGAAAAATGTATGATGTTGAAATTGATGAGTCACGTGTTTTAACTTGAGGTAAATTTGAAACATAACATCATCCTTGTATCCCCGAAGCGGTAGGCAGAGGTGTATATATATTTGTTGATGGCAATAGGCTAGTTGCCTAAAAAAATCTAATTAGTCCGTCAGTTAGATTATCAAAAAATATTGAACCTGTATTTTTTCTTTTGTCAATTATATAAAAAATGATGAAGATATCGCCCGTTAAAGTTCCGCGTGACGTCACGCCTTGCTACACTTTTTAGCAAGGCGTGATGGATCAAAAAACGGTTAACCTAATTTAAAAAAATATATATAAAATTATTTATTAATCACAATTTGTACAAGAATAAAATATACGGCGTCCCCCAAACAGGATAAGGTATAGTGTTAGTGAAAACGTCTTTAATACTAAAAACATCAAACGTAGGTAATATTAATGATGACCACAAATAGTCAGAAAAAAGAAAGAAAAATTAGAGAAATGAAAATTATCATCTTTCTTAATTAAATTACTGATCACGCTTGAAATGAGTGCTGCTTCAAACAATGAAGCTTTAAAGTATACTGCATAAGTACCAGATTAGCGTAAAAGATCATCGGATATAATATAAATCTTCACAACA
Source organism: Apamea epomidion (assembly GCA_947507525.1). Lineage (NCBI taxonomy): Eukaryota > Metazoa > Arthropoda > Insecta > Lepidoptera > Noctuidae > Apamea > Apamea epomidion. The sequence continues at coordinate 16,017,119 of OX382237.1, forward strand.
ATAAGATATAAATCATCTGGCGATAATTATTTACAAAGAAACGCGTTGTGTAAACAATATATTATTTTTAATGTGCAAAAGTTTTTTACAATATACAATTGGAACCTAATGTAACACGTCTGTAGATAGTTACCCGGGAAAGATCTAACGCCTAAGGTACAGGCTCGGCCTAGTTTAGGTGTTAGTGGTCATTCGAATTGTGTTCAATTGCAGAATTGTACCTACTGTTTACCAAAATCAACTTGTAAAATATTTTTGTGTCAATAAAGCTTTTTATTTATTTATTTATTTATTATTTATTTTTATTGCACAGATAATTAAGTTGAATAATTAAAATCCGTTGGGATAACGTTAGATAACTGACCACCCTATATATTATCTATCATTAACTATTCTTTATAACAGATTGCCAAAACATTGGAGGGGATTAAATTACTGGAAAATTAATAAATATATTAAAAGGCCTTCTGTTAGAGAAAGTCTATTATAGCACTGACGAATTTCTAACTGAGAAATTAATTTGACATGTATACGACATCCGAATCTTATTAATAATTGCTTTTTATATTCGATTTTGAATTTTTTTATTTGTATTATTTACTATAATGAGCTTATGACACTATTTGATTGTATTTTATTGTACCTTTTAGTTTTAAGTTATGGTCTAAATTGGATTGTTAATTGCTATATTTGATGTGTGTAATGGACGCAATTAAAATCTTTTGATGCTGTGTAGCGTCCTACGTTTTATATTTGTACGCCGTTCAGGCAAAACATGACTGTCAGACAATTTGATGTAACATCTTGCATGCCATGTGTATGTTTACTCATGTTTTGGAAAAATAAAATAGATCTTATCTTATCTTATCTTGACCATCTCCTGCCTACGATTCGTCCGCGTAAAATTTCTTGTTCCCCCGACCCATCCCACGCCATCGCATCGCATCGCATCACCTGCCCGCAGTGTCCCTTCGTTTTCGCTTAGCGATCTTTCTGACTTTTTTTATTTTTGCTTAACCTCAAAGGCTTCTTCAAGAATGGGGTTATCAAATGAAATTAAATGAAATGAAATAATTTATTTGCTATGAATGTAGGTACAAAAATTATGGTGTTAAGTAAGAGAAGGATCCAGTACATTCTACCGTGAGGCATGCAAACATTTTTTTTAGTACAATTAATTATGAAATAATCTTAAAAAATCAAATATTTAACGAGTATCAAATTATTAAAATAGTCAATAAAAATATAAATCATTCAATTTGCAAGTTAATTCAGTGGTAAACAATGTCAATAATAAGTTAATAATTAGTCAAAAACTACAATGAAATTTGAAAATTAAAATCGCAAGGAAAATCATTGTATATAAATAATCATATTGATTTGTTATTCAAAAATGTATCAATTATATAATAACATTTTTCGAGTAGCAATTTATTTAATTTCCTTTTAAATATTTGTAGTGTGAAAATGCAGAAAGATTTTTTTCAAATCCGAGTGGTAGTTTCAGAGCGTTCAAACAAACACAAAAAAACAAACAATCTCTTCAGCCTTATTATTAGTAATAGATAATCCCGTGTTTAAAGATAAACCTTTATTAAATGTCTATTTTTGTACCTATATTATCTATTAGAAAACTCATCCATAGATAAATAGACTTGGTTAATGACCTAATAATCCCTAGGTACCTACTATGTCATGATATTGTGACTCATCTTTGTAAAGTTTTTGACGTTGAGTTTCCCAGTCCGCTTTTGATCCAAGATTTATTAAATTCGAAAAGCAAGCGCAAGCTGTCTCCTCTTATACCAACTGAGGTTTCGAGAAGGTATTAAAAAGTATACCGTCACAATATGTACTCTTAAACTGTTCTTGTCAGTTCTTGCTTTTACTACTAGACATTTTCGAGTTTCTACTAGGTCGAATCTTGAGAACCTATCACAATATCACACGAGCTCAATGGTAATTAAAATTCATGTCAATTCCTGAATATTATGAGGCTGCAAACTGCATTTTCAGCAAGTGGGAAGATGTAAGTCGAACCTTGTAAAGTGGGGCTACCGCGACGGAACTGCAGCAGGGTGTGAATGTGGACCTGTGTCACAAACTATGCTCCACATCCTGCCCTTTGTGCCCAAAAACATGCAGCCAAAGTGACCTCTGCGCTGCTACCGATAACGCCGTGGAACAAGCGAAGTCTTGGACCAACATAATTTAAATAACTGTCGTGCCAGTGACACGAAGTAGAAGAAGAAGCAATTTCCAAAGACAGCCATATTTTTGTTACCATAATGTTATTGGTAAAGGCCCGCTTCTCCCCTTATAGGAATACATGACACTACTACATAGTGTTACTAAGAATATAATAGAGAGATAAACAGTCTCATTGTCTTTACTCTTTATTATTGTAGGGAGCGCGATACTCCGGATGAGGTGTAGTTATTGTCAGTCCGGTAACGAGTTACATCTACCGTCTAGACTAATCATTACATAACACGCTCCAATGACATGAACCGCATAATTCATGTAAGAAGAATAACAACGACCTGATTCTTATTGCATTGTGAACATTCTTCTAAGAAAAGATTGATGGATTGTGTGAAAGAGGATGTGACAAGTAAGGGGGTACATACGGTAATGCTTAATGTGCATACACACGTGCGATACGCGTCAACGGTAGATGCAACTGCAGCCGTCGTCTAAGTGGCGCTCGTGTATTTGAGCACCGTACCCAAATACACGAGCATTGTCTTTGCATTGTCGACGGCAGCAGTTACTTATAGAGATGTGTGGAAGGAGACATGGGACGCCGACTATGATAGCAGGAGGATACGATGATATAACCGATGTGTAATGATAGCCTTCCGAGGGAAAGGCTTACCCGTTAGTTACTTGTCTATTTTCGTATGTGAATAACTGAATTGTATCAGGAAGTCTACCTGATTTTACCACATTCGTACAACAATCAAAATAAATTAAAATTCTGCTACTAAATACGGCACGGCACGGCATTATTACAACAAATAAACTCCTTTTATGGTAACTTAAATATTAGGTTAGGTCAAGTATCACATCACTGAGTAAATGTTTAAATTATGTAGCAGAGGCCAGAGGCCAATATAATGTCATATTTTGGCAAATCTAAATAAAGGAAAGCCCATTACCGGTTTGTTGACGTTTGCACAGAATCACTCTCTCACACCGTGTTATCTATTTACAAATATAATTTACGACCAAATTATGCTTGTGCCCGATAATGTGGGTCAAATTAAAATGATAGTACAACCTCAATTAACTTGCAAATTGTATGCACGGATAAGATTTTTGTATTTATACATTTTTAAAGCAGATTGTGAAGCACGCGACTTATAGTATTTGATTTTAAAATTCTATGATGTGTTTTGAAGCTTAGAATCATCTGATATCTTGAGCTTGTGCGCAGATCTCGGTCAAAACAGTTTCAAAAGTTTCAGTTTCAAGTTTTTTTTTTTTTGTAGCGTTGTGTGGCTTGACCAAAGATTGGTTCCAGTATTTTCAGTCAGGTCATCGGATTTCAGCGAAATCTGACTGATGACAATCTTGTCTCAGGTCTGCCACAACCTTAGACATTTTGCCACAGCACCAAAAAACTGACTTTTTAACGAAACATTGGTAAAAACATTATTGCCCCTTCCCTGTCCCATGAATCACATATGATTCAGGTTGATTGTTTAACTATTATGTCTACTTTGTGGACAGTGAAAGTGTTAATTAGTTCGTTCCAGATAAAAATTAATACTTTTCACAACAAAAATACTTTTAAACAAATTATCATCACGTACGAATAATAGAAACCGCAACAAAGTTACATAACGGTGTGACAGGCGGACCGTTGCACGCCGCGACCACGTGCGGTTATAAGTGTTGACTTATCTCGATTTATGTGTCATTGTTCCGCATGTAAAGTTTGTGTTACCGTATACACAACGGTCCCACTTCCCTCGGGTGAACAGATGCTCGCAAAACAATGTTACACCAAGAATGTGGTGACTTGGTGAGGAAGGCAGTTTGCAAGTTTAGAACACCTGAATCGAATGAATCTGCCTAGCCTTTTCCGAACTTTCTTGAGGTTGGCTTCCAGTCTAACCAGACGCAGCTGAGTACCAGTACTTTACATGGAGCAACGTCCTATCTGACCTCCACAACCCAGTAACACCTTGGTAAGACTGGTTATCACATTTTTGGGCTTCTACCCGTAACGACTGTCACAGATCTACAAATGACAGCCGTGACCAACGGATTATCCTGTTTTCCGGGCACAGAGCAGTCTCGATATTTAGATATCGAATGAATGGCCACCCATCCACAAACCGATCGAGGTATGCGTAGCTTAACCTTTGATCGACCAGACCTACGAAGGCTTTAAATCCGAAGTTCCTAAATAAAATAAGAAATGCAGGAGAAAGACCCGCCAAATTAGATGAAACTAGACTTTCTAAGGTGACACACATCCTACAATCCTAAAAATGCGAAAGTTTGTGAGGGTGGATGGATGGCTGTTTGACTTCGACGCGATTTTCACGCAAAAACTACTGAACGGATTTCGATGAAATTTGGCACACAGATAGTTTATAACCAGGATTAACACATTGAATACCCGATAATCCCACAGGATCGCAACTTATGCGGTGAAACCGTGGGGCACTGTTAGTAACTTTATATTGCTGCCTAAACCCACGTTAAAAGTTCAGCATTTTAAAACTATAAAGTATTCTCTCTGTACCTAGTCCTTCTTGGCGCCAAAGAATCGGCGCCGAGGACGCAACGATATCAAATTGCATGTGACAGGACTACTAAGGACACTTACGTGCCGGACTGCACACAAGACCAAACTCAAGGTCAAAGACTTTAGACTTACCACGTGCTATACACATGTCTCTCAATTAATAATCCATTGTTTCACAACCAATATTTACCTTACTTACGAATCACGGTAGACTAACACATAAGGACCCACCTCGCCTGAACAGATGGCAGGCGTAGCAGCCGTTATTTAGCCGTCCACCTGAATATTTGATAGCTTCCTATACAAGCAAGATTTACTAAGGTTTCACATTCATGTAATGATAAGTTTATCAAATTACGAAGACAGAGAGTAGGGTTCCGCCCTCAGCTTTGAAAGCAATTCCAGGAATCTACTCATTGAAAATCATTGTATTCATAAGGATTCTCCTGTAGGCGTTGCAAGGGTCCGCCGTAAGTATACTATTTTATTATCCGGCTGGAAGGACCGTTTGCGCGCTTCGATTGCTTCGTTAGATAAAATGGAGCCTGTAGATGGCATTGGAGTTTCATTATGTACCTAAGTAGGTCTAGGTACTGCATACTGAGTGTGTACTGCATCATTACTTTTTACTGGAGATCCTGGTACCCCCGTTTTTACATTTGTTATGCGCTGCGCAAGAAGATGACTACTCTGTGGTTTCCGTCAGTAGCAATAGATAGTCCTCAATATTTTTAAACTCCTTCGAGATAGCAACAGTACGCACTAAAACCAACAGGGTAATTGCGTAAACCACTAACAGTAGTAATGGCTTTCATTTTGACAGCTCAACAACATTCATTGCGTTATTTAAACCAATTTTTCGAACATTTAAAACAATGGATTAGCAATATCCTTCAAAAAGATTCAAAATGTGGTTGATAGTATGATACGCAATTAGGGTACAGTTAAAATCCAGAATATTATTTATTTATGAAACTTTACTCCATGCCGGTCGCTGACATACTTATGACGTATTTTACCAATTAAAATGAACGCGATCAGCACATCTAAACCGCGTTCAAGAGCTGTCAGTGTCAACATTGTTGTAGAATATTGACGCTAACAGCTCTTAAACACGGTTTAGATATTGTTTGGTTCTCGTTTATATTCTTTGGTGAAATTCGTCCTTAGGCGGTCTTCACTATACACCAAATTTACTACCGAAACCTGGCTGTGGCAGTTTGTCAACCACGTAGTGCCAGACTATGACTCTTCAAAGTGTAATACTGTTGAAGTGACGTCATTCGCCAGACAATATTATCCGCTCCATTGATTTGTCCATTGCAGACATTGTGGGCACAAAGAGTGGGTGCGATTGTAATAAATCTGTACCAGGAAAGAGGAACCATAAACAATTAAATGTCTTTAAATATTGTCATGTCTGTAGATGTACCTAATCAGCTTATAATATTTTAAGACGAAAGGATCTCTCTGGTCTTGATTCTAATATTCCTAATGCTATGACTTGGATACATAAGTTTGGCATAGCTCTCGAAACAATCATTTATGTATAAGATACCACTATATTTTAAAGCTTAATGCTAATCCATTGCTTCATATATTCGAAAAATTTGTCTGCTCAACATCGTAAATATCGCAATGAATGTTATTGAACTGTCAAAATAAAACCCATTAAATACCCCACCGTACCTACGTAAACAATCAGGACTTCTATATTCAAAATCATCACCCAGAAAAAAACAAAAGACAACCGGATGGCCAGTATCAATCCAAAGACAATTCAACCAAGCCTCCTTACAAGCAAAGTTTTAAACACATGTTTGTATTGTTACAGGTATATGAAAGTTACTCGACGGAACCGCCTCGCTTTGAAAAATCGCCGCTATATCAACATAGGAAGGGAGTGGGCCACTGTCCGGTACACGGGTATGTTTATAATGCCTTTATATTTTCTTTTTATACAGGCTAGGACCGATATACCCGTGTGGAAAATCTCCCGGATTTTTCACCCTGTGAGAGCTTACAGAACGATTTGAATGAAAAGGGAGTGTGGAATAAGGTGAAGTTATTTATTATGGCTCATTTAAGGTTTGTTTCGGTAGTCTGGTTAGAAAACAAGAGATAGGTAAGAAATAAAAAAATAGATAGATAGGAAAGATATAGATAGGTAGGAAATTGAAAATTTGTAACACCGAAGTTTGGCGAAACTACCAATCTTAATTAGGGTGCATGTAGATGACTGATGCCATTCCTCTTTAGCCAAAACTCAAGCGTACAAAGCAGTCGAATAATTTAGAAGCAAGTCGATAAAAAATATACACAGTTTTTCCGGTCTCAAATATTTTGCATATTAAAGACACGATTAACATATAACGGTCTCACAAATCAAAAAACGTGATGCGATGCACTAAAAAAGAATCAGTCTAGACAGAATATTTACCTACAATAAGCATTTGTACCTGGGAGCCTAATCTCTAAGTCCGTCAACGAAGATATGGGCTCGTCCGAATGGAGTTCGAAACTTCGGAGTGAAACCTGCTCCCGATCAATATTATTTTTTCCGGACGGGCAGAAACGCATCGGTAGTAAGGACAACAGCCAAATCGTGTTGAAATTAATTCTTAGTTCGGGCTCCAAGCTAATCTTATATGTCCGTAGGTGATACGGAGTAGGACACGACAGTGAATTCCGCCAAAACAACGGATATCGTGGTTAGGGAGTAAATCTCCTGAGTACAATGACACCATTTTTTTAGCATATCAGACATTCATTGTATGATTGTCATACTACGTTCAGACGGCGTGAGAACCACTATAATCAAACGTGTTTCCTATCGATAAATGTAATACAGAGGGCAATGGAGGCCCAGACTTACGAGTTGTAGATCATGGGTTCGAACCCAAGCAAGCACTGTACTTTGTGTAAATTATTTCATTACAACTGCTCTCAAAGCAGTGAAGGAAAACATCGTGAGGAACCCGTCATGTCCTAGGACCAAAAATTTGAAGATATGTAACATCCGCCAACCTGCACTGGGCCCACATACTGGATTATGACCTACACCCTCTCAAAGAGAGGAGGACTGTCCCAGCAGTGGGAATTTTATAAATAAATGAAAAATAAAAAATATATATATATTTGACACTTAGAAATACATGTTACAAGCCAATCACAATAAGAAAGCAGACGAGTGTATTGCCACAAATCTGATCCTAACCTCCAAACTAGGCCTGGACCTGTATTTTAGGGGTCAGCGTGCAGCCATGGGTTCTATAGGCATTTTCAATCTAACAGCATTGAGAGTGTCGCAAAAGAGTTGAGAGTGTCGGCTGATTATGATGACATGTAATACCCATTTATCACCGATATTATTTATTGTTCAAAGTGTCCATTTACTAAGATTACTTAGATAAGAGGTGCATTAAACTACCGGATTGTTTTTGATGAGGTGGATTTCCGACTGATATCGCAGGATGTATGTTTTGACAAGAAATCGATAAAAACTAAATGTCATGTTCTGAAACCAGAGAAGTACTGAATATTTATCCCTTTTTCCGAATGAAACAACAATTCATCATGTCCCCGTCCATTAGTGGTCGTACGAGGCGTACGATCACTAATTCTAGTTGGAAACCTTGATACACTTTTGTGGACTCTAAAGCCTGCACTACACTACTAGCGAAGCTGCTTCGACGAACTACTGCTTGAAATCGACCGAAGTCCGAAGTTCGTGACTATACACTCATGCAAAGAACAAAGAACTACGGGACGCTTCAAGTCAAAGGACTTGAAGCATCCCGTAGTTCCGGTTTTTAAAACCGTCAACGATCGGAAGTCGCCCGAGGTGGGCCGAGGATGCACGAAGCGAAACAAAGTGCCCGTATTCACTTAACTTCGATTAAATTCTCGACTTTTGTAGTGTAGGCTTAACAGTTAATAGAAATCTATGGGTATTACGTTCTAGTAAAGTTCTGAAGTGAAAAAGAAGATTGTTTCAGTCTTATTAACAATAATTTTCTTTACAGTGACGAACCCAAAGCGATATGGGCTGCGATCCGTGCTCTCCTGCAAGACGGGAGTCTTCTCAAGTGCTACGACAAGGCTTTCGACGACATTGCTGCTGACACGACCAGAAGGTAAATGTTCAATTATTATCTACAACCTTTGTAGTTTGTATCCTTGGGTTAAGAAAATAGCCGTTTGGAAAGTATACTACATCTTTAAATAAGCTGTAACAATAAAATTACTTACTGGAAGTAATCACTAATCATAACCTACATATCTAAACACTGTCATACATATATGAACTCACGCTTTTCGCAGAAACTACATACCTACATAACGCTACGATACACTTTTTAGGGTTCCGTACCCAAAGGGTAAAAACGGGACCCTATTACTAAGACTTCGCTGTCTGTCCGTCCGTCTGTCTCGTCACCAGGCTGTATCTCAAGAACCGCGATAGCTAGACAGTTGAAATTTTCACAAATTATGTATTTCTGTTGCCGCTATAACAACAAATACTAAAAACAAAATAAAACAAATATTTAAGTGGGGCCCCCATACAACAGACGTGATTTTTATAGATAATAGTACGGAACCCTTCGTGCGCGAGTCCGACTCGCACTTGGCCGGTTTTTGGTTATTGCACACCCCAATATAGAAAATAACTTTAGGCATCGTTTATAAACAAAAGGGCCCATGGATGTGCGTCGATCAGGAGTGTTTGATCCACACAAATCCCTCATCACACCAACAAAATATGCTAAATAGCTTGTCTAGACGATAATCAAAATGGCCTTGGTCTTAGATGCACATAAAAAGTAGCCACATACCTATACATTACCAATGTTCTTCAAATAAAAAATCAAATAATTTTATTTCACATGGGCATTTATGAAACATCAGAAGCTAGGTGCACCGTTCCAATTGGTCGTTTCCTATGGAAAAGAGCCGGCAAGAAACTCAACGGTTACTCTTTTAAAACCCCAACGTTCTCCTCAACGTCTCAAAGAAAAGGCAAAACATTTTACCCAAATACGGTAAACAATATTACTAAAGAAAAACAAAATATATATCGCCTAGGTCATTGAACGCATATAGTTTTTATTCATATTTATGTTAGTCACCTGCTTCTTAGGATGAATGAACTGTGCAAATAAATGCATGACCTAGTCAAAACACAAATTGGAAAACAGTGTCTATAATGTTTATTATTGTTTATTCACTTGTTCATCGTTAAATAGAGATTTAGTATAATAGTATATAGGTAGGTTGTCTTTCAGTTTGAGTTTGTACATTAGTCAAGTAGGGAGTCCCAATTGATGACTTGGAAGACGCGGGGTTGAAGAGCCATTTCTTTTTGTCAATTCATGTATATCATGAAGTCAAATATGGATACCTATTATATTTCTTAAATTAATAACCAGTTATTTGAAACCATTGTGATCATGACGAAATACATAGGTATGTACATAAAATATCAAAAACTTGCTAATTTTTAGATTACCACAATAGGAATTGTGTAAACTCGTATGATCGTAATCGTTTATTCGCGCAAACTACTGGTAAATATTATTGTCTGAGATTTTTACTAGATCCGTGTCAACACGACAACTAAAATTTCGTAGCGAAATAAAAGAAGAGCTTCTCTACATAAAACACGTATAATGTTTTACTAGAAATGGATCCAAAATTAAATATGAAATGTAAAAAAAATCTAATATTATAAAACAGTTGTGGAACAATTTTGTAGCAGGTAAAATACAAAACGTAATGGGAACATGAGAAAACAGTAGACTAAAGACTAAACGAGTAAAGATTAAACAAACTAAAAGAGTAAGTAAACACTCGACTATTGATACTTCTATAGTCGAGTAACTTAGAGATAACTTAAAAAGAGATTTCTAAAAAATGACGAAAATAAAAGAAGAGCACTTCTTCCCGACTTCTTTCTGATATCTCTTTTTAGTTTATATCACAGATTAATAACGGCCTTTATTCCGTCACAGATTGGGAGACTTACGGCACGCAGAGAACGCTTTGAACGATGAGTTGGAGACAGAAATCTACCGGTGGGCCATCGAGACTATCGGCATGATGATCTTCGGCATAAGACTGGGCTGCCTCGACGGGCCTGTGCATATACCTACCGCTGACAACCAGTAAGTTGCTTGATAACTCTACAACTGTAACGAATCTAATAAACATACCAACCATTAATGTACCGTCTGCTCTCAAAAAGTCATAATCAAAAATTAGCTATAAATTATTCCACAATCGACCATGGTTGTATAGATTTTGACCTCTGCAATATTAGCGTATATTGACGCAGTTTGCTAAATTGGTAGTATTGGTACGACCTTAATTTTGGGGATTTCAATCAAATAAATATACCATCCATGCATGAACAGATGCTCAATTTGTAAGTCTAGTGAGACAAAAATCCATCACAAATGACTGTCGTATATTTATTTGCACTCGATCAACATTCTAATTTTGCATTTAACAGACATGACATATATGTAGGTAAATGTAGCTTATCATTTAGAAAAATGATATCTTCTTTGTCTCTTTTTACTTAGAAAACCAGAAAAAACTTCCCTAGACGATGAAATCCACGACCTCTGCTCCCTCTCCAAGCGCTCCCTCGAGGAGCTGACTCCAGCAGAACGTCTGGTGCGTGTCAGCCGAGATATCGCTGATGGAAGCTACCTGGTGCGGAGTGAGGGCACTCTGACTCCTGGGAGCCCGACCTTCAACAGTGCGCTGAAGGCCTTTGACGGACATTTTAGGTGAGTGTTTTTGAAGATTTATTTTCTTTCAGAAAGGGAGTGAGTTCCTTTAGAACCGCTCATCCTTTTCGTTTAGGCCGGTATAAACTAAACTAAATAAACTTGTTCTAGAACCGTACTTTGTACATTGCTTCGAGGGTCATTCATTTGAGCTGTTTTTTAATACCCCTACTCAGCACCTTTTCACTTTAAAATCCTTCTTCTTTTCGTGTCGATGGTACTCTTCTTCGTTGTTTTTTTTTTGTTCCTTCTCTAAAGGAACAAGAATCGAGAATTGATTTGTTCCTTTCAACATTATTGAAAGTATAAAGGAAGAGGGTTTTTGTATCCAATATTTTAACAAGAGCGTGTTTAAAGTCAAGAAGATAGACATTGGGCACTGCAGCCTTTCTGTGCGTTACTCTGATCATTAAACATTTCAATCTGCCTAGCCTTTTTTCCAACTATGTTGGGGTCGGCTTCAGTCTAAACAAATGCAGCTGAATACCAGTATTTGACATGGAGCGACAGCCTATCTGACCTCCACAACCCAGTTACTGGGTAACACAATACCCCTTGGTAAGACTGGTTGTCAGACTTTTGGACTTCAGATTACCCGTAACGATTGTCAAAGATCTATGAAGGACAGCCGGGACCAACGGCTGATCATTAAACAATTGTCGACATGATGTTGCAAACTTCTGCGGGACCAATACAAAACAGCTTGCTTGCGAAGAGTTCCAAGTTAATATATTATTTATTATATTGCCCTGCCTTTGTAAGCATTACCTATAGAGTATTTTTTGTCAATATCACCCATCAGAATCGTGATCACATTCACTGTTAAGGCGTCTTGATCCAAGGTCAGCAGATTAATATACACGTATTGACTCATAGCACGTGCGCGTGCACTTACTAATGAATCTTGTTTATTTTGGCAACCTTGATAAAGTGACTAATCATAATCTTCATATTTTTGCACATAATGGTCGGTTTGAGTGATGCAGTTAATCCTAACTAATATTACATTTTCACGCCTAATCCACTGAACCGATCGCTATGAAATTTTGCATATACGTTGTCAGGGGTATAGTTAAGGGCATAGGGTACCTTTCATCCAGAAAAAATCATTGTCCCCGAGGAAAAGAACAATAAATACGTGTCTTTCGAATGATGATTTAAATATGTCCTTCTGAGTAGTATTGTAACAAAAAGTACTAGGATTGCATGAATTCACGATAGTATTTCAACAATTAGTATTATGTTTTAATAGGTTTTGGATGAAATTTTGCGCACAGATAGTTTATTGGATTAACACATAGGATACTTTTTATCCCGGTAACACGTTTCCGTGTGATAATTTCCGACCTCCACGCGGGTGAAGCCGCGTGCAAAAGCTAGTAAATTAATACAAAACAAAATCTTTTTGGGGTTGTAGCCCCAGTAAGTCCACTGGGGGGGCATCTACGCAGACAGTTCCGACTCACCGTGAACTATGCGGCAACCGGTTCCGACTCACTGGAACCTCAGCTGGCCTGGCAAGCATCGCATGATACAGGACTCAGCCCACTATTGACCTCCGGTCTCCGGAGGGGAGTGATGTAGTGGTATCTACAACGCCACATGCGAACAACGCGGCATACTGACGACACGCAAATCCTGCATCTCGCAAGCAGAGTTTACCGCGCAATTAGCATATATACAAACTTCCCAACATCAATCGTTGGGCAATTGCCCGCCAGATACAACAACACCCGTCTGGCTGGAGGATCCTCCCTTTTCTATGGAGGATGATTGAACTTTACACCCTGTTCCTCATACCTCTATAGGGTAATTGTATTTGTTGCCCATACGGTGCGTCATCTATCGATATGGTGAAAATATACAAGGTGTTCTTTAATTACATAACTGGCCAAACTAAACAGGCAGATGTACCTATGACGTCTGTTAAGTTTTGCTAATGCCCTGACACCATGGTAGGAGAGGGTGTCCAGTTAATGTTAATGGACTCAACAGTCCTTGCGCCTATAGATCTTTAAACCCTTAAGCCTTAACTAAAGTCTCTTTCCTCCTAATCGCTCTCTTATCATTATTATCATCATTTTCCCTTTTTCTGCCATAGCTCCCGGTTCCGTGCGTCCGTCCTCCAAGTGTTTCCCGCGACTTTGCCGATATCATCAACCCAATCGCTCTCTCACTGCTGAGAATCATGACTCAGTTTCACGGTTTTTCTCCATCTGTTACGATCAGTGGCGCGGTGAAGTGCGGTGGTGATGACCACCGTTCTGCGTTTCAGCCTCTAGATCTCTAGATATATAACGTCTAAAGAGCCTCTTTACAGACATTTTTGCCAACAGACAAACACCAGCAGGATCTTTTTTAAATTAACATACGCCTAAAACTAGTCCTTTTGACAAGCCTAAAAGTTCTTTTCCGCGATTTGATTATTCCTGCAATATAAAGAAACAACCTAATCTAAGATTTAAATGCAAATTAAAATACACCGTTATGATAAGCCAAACAAAAACCAGATGTTTTTCAAAACGGCGCCGTAATGAAATTAGCATATACAGTACTTACCGTATTTTTACTTTAAGTACCCAGAAGATATTTAGGATAAAACATAACCTAAACGAGAATATTATACGAAACGGACGAAGGAAGGAGAATCTTTCATTGGGGTCGGCTTCCAGTCTAACCGGATGCAGCTGAATACCAGTTATTGGGTAATACGATACTCCTTGGTATGACTGGTTGTCAGACTTTCGGGCTTCTGACGACCCGTAACGACTGTCAAAAATCCACGAATGACAGCCGGGACCAACAGCTTAACGTGCTTTTCGAGGCACGGCGGGTCCCGGTATGTAAAGATGGTCCGCGGCAAGCATAGCTTAGCCTGATCTATTGACCCGTACGGCTGTTATTACTTAGCCACGAGCCCCTCAGTATTCAAGTAACTAAATCAATAAAAAAACCATCTATTTCAATGCTCAGATAGGTAGTCCAATTCGAAACTACGTTCAAATTCATTTAAACCGGCTTGCCAATCGAAAATGGTGTGTACTAACATCGGTTACTTGTACAATAAAATTAATAATCCTGTCCGAAATGATAAACATAATGCCAAGGATATGTATTTATAGATATACCAGATAGGTTCAGTAAACTTTGACAACGTAAATACAGAGTTAAAATATTTGATAATATTTTACAAGATTTGATGAATGCACCGGGAATCGTAAACCATATTAGGTGAAGCGGTAACTTAGGCACCCATCGAGTACTTATAACGTTTCTACAGGCTGGCAATAATCATCTACTAATCGAATCTACTCATCATAATGAACAACTTTCTCTATTCATGACTGAATCTATGGTAACAGGTAGCGCGTTGACGTCCCTGCCACCCTGTATAATCCGCTCGTGAAAATGAAAACGACTTTACATACATGCATCAAAATGTTCTATCTTACCGACTAGGTACTAGGTAACCCTCGTTTAGTTACTGTTATATACTTTAGGGACTGTTGTACTCATGAAAATGATCAAGTATTAGAACAAAGAAGAATCAACAAACATTATCTGCTGTTCAATACACGAAAAAAATTGTATAGAACCTATGGTTTTTTTCGTATCATGCAAGTATGACCCTCGTTTAACCTAACATAATGTAGAAAGTAGATTTTTATACTTATCTATCCATCACAATCAGCCTATAATGTTCTGCTGGGACACAGGCCTCCTGTCTGTGAGGGGAGTGAGCCGTAATCCACCAGGCACAGTTCAGGTTGGTATTAATGTTAACTTTTTCATACTCACTTTTATTTCCCTGCAGTCTCACAGAACACTTCCTGCTGAAAGCACTGGACTCGCTCAACTCGGGAGAGCTGAGGCCGGAACAAGCGCTGCTGGACAAACTGAGGCCGCTACAGAGGCGGATCTTACCACTCGCTACCGACATTCTACTGGCTGGAGTTCACCCTGTAAGTAATCATAAATATCCTTTTCTTATTTTATTAAATTACTCTGTGGCGGCACCTACATCGCCACATGGGAACAAAGCATCATACCTACTGACGAAAAATACAACCACCGCACCTAGCATACCCTACGTCGCGACATCAATCGTAGGGCAGTTGCCCACCAGACACAACACCCGTCTAGTTGGAGGATCCTTTCTTTTCTATGGAGGATGAGTGAACTTCATACCTTGTTCCTCATACCTCTAAAATTTTTTAGGGGATAATAATCTCAATTTTAGAATTTGGGTTTTTATCAATTATCGTGGTATAAATACATCCCATTTTCGTCATTTTCAAACAGATGATACATAACATGTTAGGGTTAAAGGAGGAACACCAAAGGAAAGGCCGTTCTAAGGATTTCAATAATACGTTTATTATCCTTTTATTTATACATATATATTGAAAGGTATGTTTACTAATACTACTCTTTTTTCTTTGTTCCATATACACATTACCTTGCCCTTTCAAAATGCTTCTCTCTATGGTTTAGTAACAAGCTGTAGGTTAACTATGGGTTTTTTTATGTTCATATTTTTTATAATCATCAGGAAACTCATGCATAAAAATGATGCATTTAATATCAAAGGCACGATTATTTATCACAATCTAGAAAAAAAATTGTTAAAGAACATGTACAATTGTACCTACATTCTAGTCTAGAGAAGTTATTCTAAGAAATAGTACCATGGAATTATCCTTTAGTTACGACATCATTAGGTATTACGTACGTAGTCATGGAAAATAATATCCCTGACATTACCTAAATAATGAAAAAGGCTTGCATAGCGCAAGCAAAACATTTAGGTACACACATAATATATATATTTAGTTGTATTACAACCCACTTCTTCTCCAACAGCTTGCCCAAACAGCCATCAACATGTTCTACCAGCTCTCTCTCCACGCGGCTCGGCAACAACGAGCCCACGACGAAGTTCACTGGTCCATAGCCTCCAGGGAGGCCGGGGCTGACTGCACAGAGCTGCCCTATGTGGCTGCCTGTGCGAGGGAAGCTATGAGACTCCATCCGGCGACAGGAGGAGTGGTCAGACGGAACAGAGAAGATATTATTGTTGGTGGTTATGAGATACCGGCTGGGGTGAGTTTGCATAATAGCATAAGCCTTTAATGTGCCCACTGCTGGGACACAGGCCTCATCTCGGTAAGAGGGAGTGGGCCGTAATAGGTATTGAAAAAAAATCTTGCTATTTTTAGTAGGTTTGTACAAACATACACGTCAATTTTTTTTTAAACAAGTGTATGTCTTTGTTTGCTATCTGACTGCTCTGAGAAGTATCACCGACATAAACTCAGAGGTCGTCACAGATTCACAGTCTCTTTTAAAGTCCAGACATTGTCTTAGCTAGATCATAATATATTAGGACTGAAGACCATGCAGATTAGCGGTTCTTCTACGATTCATATGAAATCACTTTCTAAAGTGGCTATAATAATTCAGTGTAACTACATTTGAACCAGTGTTCAAAGTGTAGTTACACTGAATTATTAGTCAAAAACAAAACACTGTAAAAAACATAACACTCCTAAAAGGACTGTCATTTTCTTTATGATTCTATCTCTTTAATCATGCATAGTGGAACTTTGAATGTCTTAGAATTCTCAAGAGATTTCATTTGTCTCGATTTTTAAGTTAACCACGATATCTCCTTCATTTCATGATAAAACAACATAATTTTTTCAAGCACTGTATTTCGTCTCCGTGCATAACGAACGGCATGCAATTTCACTAAATGCAATTTTAACTGTACCCGACCTCAAACAAAGCGACCTCCATTCCAACAATCTTTCCTAAATTAAGGTTCTCATACTTTCTTCATATTATGAAAGATAACAGAGTTTCAACGAAGGATATTCCGTTTTACTTCACAAAGCGGTACCCACTGTTATTCTGTGTTTTTAACGGAAACTCAGAATTGGGAAAGCAATTTGCTTAAGCAATTATTCATTGATTCTGGGGCAGCGCTGGCATGGAAAAATGAAAAAATAAAAATTGTTACGGGAAACCACACAAAACAACAGTACAGAGTATTCATTTATGCATCTGTTTAGTTTGAAAGATGCTCGCACAGTTGAACAAAGTCGAGGCAAATAATAATAATACTATCCTACTTTGGTTTAGTGGTAGCAGCAGGGCTACTGAGCGTAATGTTTTATGTGCAATGGTCTTGTTGGGCAAAGTATTGTTAGCAATTTTTCAGTAGCAGCCATTTACCGGTCGTAAATGACTAAAACCTGATTTACACGTTGCGACTTAATTGCCTGTGGCATACCATAACTTGAAGCACAGTAAAAATTGACAATCCAAGTAATTTTTTGTGTGTCGCAGTCAAGAAATTTGCATCGAGTAAATGAAGCTTCAGGGAGGACTTAATTGCCTCCTATAACATCGACCTTAAAAACATTACTGGCGAGAGGTTTAAGTATACATTACTGCCTTCCCCTTCAGAAAATATAGGTGTGACGATGAACACTTC
Source organism: Apamea epomidion (assembly GCA_947507525.1). NCBI lineage: Eukaryota > Metazoa > Arthropoda > Insecta > Lepidoptera > Noctuidae > Apamea > Apamea epomidion. The sequence goes on from OX382237.1 coordinate 16,035,174, forward strand.
ATTTTACATATCTCCATCACATTTACAACCAAACTAACTCATCATTTCCTTTCACAGGTGGACATAGTCCTGGCGCACGGTATCACCAGCAAATCAGAGAAGCAATGGGGACGAGCAGAGGCCTTCGTGCCAGAACGATGGTGCAGCGAAGGTTGGGAGCCCCTGAAAGCTGCGAGAGCCCACCCTTTAGCCTCCCTGCCTTTTGGAGAAGCCTGTCCAGGTATGTTATAAGTTTCTTAATTTTTTTTTCTCGTTTTCATATTATTGAATGCTAGATTTAGGCATGTTTTTCGTAATGGCAAGGTGGCAATAACGGTTATTACCATATATCTCTCTTCGTGGGAAACCGAACGACAAATAATATGTAACGAATTTTCATTCGTCGTGAAAAACATTAACGACAACGAGTCAATGACTGCCTGTCATTGGCTTGGTCTTTGTCAAGTGGTCGCAAAGATGACTGGGCTCATGCCCTGCTCCTAATTCTTCTTCTCTTCTCTCCTCTCCTGGATGAAATCTCTAGGACTGACAGTCTTATTTGATTAACCATTAGGAATTCCTCTGTAACAGCCCGGAGTCTGATTTTGTCTTCTTAATATCAATAGGTTCACCCCTTTTTACATGGAACTTATCACAACTCGCGATAATACTAAATGGGTGTAAGGTCACCAAAGGACACCTCCTTCTGCAAAGCAGTCATGCTAGCAAAGGAGGTGGCGGGATGGGTGAGGGAGAGATCCTCACGCCTCAGCCGCCGAGGGAGACGCTCCGGGCGTCGGGAGCCGCGTGACGACTCCCGGCCACCGTAGGCGCGGGCCTGCGGGCGGAGAGCAATGGGTAGCTCTCCGTCCGATCAGGACCAGGCCCGTGCCGGACGGCGCGTATGTGTTCCACGTGCGCCTCAAAGAGATGTCAGCATAAGTGACGGGGCCCGATAGGGCCGAAGCCTGCCGGGGTAGCGGGATCGTCCGAAAGGGTTACCGCTGCCCTGGAACATAAAGGGCTAAGGAAGGAACACGGGTGGGTTTTAGTCAGTAAGAGTCTGACACTACCTTCCGCTCCACCCAGAGCGGGAGGGGTCATTTGATGATTTCCCATCCTCAAAAAAAAAATTAATTTCATTAATAGAAAACAAACAGTTCATTAATCATATTAAATTTCATTCGAAAACACCCATCGGTTTCTTACTAAACTTCAACTACCTATATATCCGACGACCCAGGTTACTTATCTCCTTTGGTGGCTATACACTACACTTCTGCCTTCCCTTCGAGGAATTCAATAGGCGTTATTCAAACTCAAAAAATGTGTTTTCACTTCAACATGCAATTTCGAACTGTCAAGGAGCCGATCAGTCAGAAAGTTGAAGATGTTTGCCCATTCGAAATAGTAGGTTCCTATGGAGAAGAACATTATATGTATTAAGTAAATAATGTTCATTTTCTTTCCAGGTACTGGAGTAGTCGGACATATGCTTGGTTCCCTAACCACCAGGGTCTTAGACAAGTACAGATTGGAGTGGCACGGACCGCTCCCTACTATGGCCACAGTAGGAGTTAACAGGCTGCATCCGCCTTATTACTTCGTACTGCAGAACGCTGCTTGAATTTAAATGTGATATTTTAGGGTTAAGTTAGGTTTAAGTTACGTATGTTGTGACGTTGATTAAGTACTTCTTATTTAGTTAGACTTTTCGTTCAAAACAAAACAAAAAGTCTACTACTAATACCACGGTGTTACAAAATAAGGTTTATGTTTGGAACCGGGATTAAACGATCGAGCCATTTTTTAATTTCACTTTATTCCGAAATAGTTAAAGTTCTAGTAACTAAAACGAACGTCAAACACAAGTCTAAGTTGTCAAATTTGTATGAAAAACTTTACCGTGTTTTAAATAAAGTTTATAATACAATAATGAGCACGAAGGTATGCTATGACTAAAGTATGGTAAGCTTGACTAAAGTTAGAACTCGTTTTGTAATAACGAGATGTATGTCGGATCTTTTTTTTATACTTTTCATCTGGCTGGTGAAACTGTGTTTGACTCCGCCTTCTTTTAGAACGTCGCCCTGTTTTTCTGGTATTCCCATGGTCTTCCACATAGCCATGATAAATTCATTGACTTTTAATGTCGTTTATCATCTAATTATCATTCCCCAAATTAATCTTAGAAAAAATACTTTCTATTAACTCGAATATAAAATGTATGATCAATCTCAATCTAAATGATTTTGAAGGATATTGTTAATACATTGCTTCATATATTTTAAAAAAATGTCTGCTCAACAACGTAAATAACGCAATGAATGTTGTTGAACTGTCAAAATGAAAGCCATTGCTACTGTTAGTATGATACGCAACTACCCCGGTCTCATTAAGCTTAGTCACCCCTAATCACTTTTTCTCCAAAATCGTCTTGTAATTTTGGGAGTCAATTAATCTTGTTACGCCTCAATGGACGCCGACCCTTATTTAGTTCAGCGATGTCTTGATTAAGACAGATTTGAAACAAGCAACAAAAGACTAATTACTCCAGTAAAGAACTCAACATTTTCTAGGTTACTGAGACAAGAAAATCTGAGATTTTGAAAGGGTAAAAGATATTTCATTAATCATTATCTTTTGTTGTCCTGGTTTTGTAATGTAAGATAAGATTGAATTGTATTTAAAATTATGCTAGTGTTTAATTAATAAAAGTTCCTTTTTAAGAATGTATTTTATTTTGTATGATTTATAATTAAGTATTCCTTAGTACGTAATTACTAATGATATGAAAAGTTAATGTCCTAAGGATACAATGAAGTGCTATTATTAAACTGTATGTGACTGACTATAGTTTGACCGAAACTGCTGTACCGCGCCTTAGGAATGCGCGGCGAGGCGGGGGGCGGGACGCCGTGAGCGATGACGAATGAGCGGCCTGCACTGCGTCCCCGTGAGCCGCGCACATACCGAAGGCGCGGTACAGCGGTTTTGGTCAAACTATAACAGACGTTCGTAGGTAACAGTCAATCAATCTGCCTTTTCCCATATATGTTGAGATCAGCTTCCAGTCTAACCGTATGCAACTGAATACCAGTATTTTACACGAAGCGATTGACTATTTGACCTCCACAACTCAGTTACTGGGTAACACGATACCCCTTGGTAAGACTGGTTGTCAGACTTTTGATCTTCTAACGACCTGTAACGACTGTCAAAGAACTACAAATGACAACCGCGATCAACGGCTTATCGTGCTTTCCGAGACACGGAGGGGTCTCGATATGTAACCCACCCACGAACCGACCGCGACAAGGGTAGCTTCACCTTCGATCGAGCCGTGTGGCTATTATCATTTACTCGCGAGCTCCTTAGCTAAAAGTAACCAATCAACTTAAAAACGATTTTTTCTTAAAATCATGTCTCATTTATCAGAAAATGCAAAAGCAGTGAACATTGATGTATGTTCACTAAACCGCATAATTATCCTATAAATATTTTCACTACTGAGACACAGGCCTCCTCTCGGTGGGAGGGAAAGGGCCGTAATCCACCACGCAGGCCCAGTGCGGGTCGGTAGATATCACATGTCTTCGAACTTTTCGCTCTAAGATTTTCGGTTTTCTCACTTCGTTTTCCTTCACCGTTTTGAGAGCAGTGGTGATGGATAAAATAATGTACACAAAGTAAAGTGCCTATAGACTGGGTTCGAACTCACTAAGCCGTGAATAACTTAAAACATTGCCTTGTTACCTTTTAAACGCCAAGTAAAAAGCAGTCAATTTGTTGAAACAGCTCGAAACTTTTGGGTTCAATGGTTAACTGGCAAACTAAAACTATGTACTTAGCTGGTGTGTTTTTAGTGGTTTTAGACCTTTTAGAGTATACTAAAGAGGTTTAAAATGGGAATAAGTTCGTAAATTACTGGCCATTAATAATGCAGATAGCTCTTTGTCTATGGTCTAGGTAATTTTCGTAACGTAGTGTGATTATGTGTTCTAAATTCAAGATTTAAATTAGGAATCGGTGGTGATTAATTTTGAACTTTTATCAAAATAGATCTTCTACACTACTAATAAAGCTGAAGAGTTTGTTTGTTTGTTTCTTTGTCTGTTTGAATGCGCTAATCGCTGAAACTACCAGTCAGATTTGGAAAAATATTTTTTCATTTGATAGCCCTAAAAAACCCTACGCTTTAGGGACCGAGCAAAAAGTAAAAAAGTCACAAATAATGCTAAGCGAAAACGAAGTAATAGCGCGGGCGATTGGATACGATGCGACGGGGTGGGCGGGGGAACAAGAAATTTATTTATTTATTAAAACTTTTCGCACAAAAAGTTACAAAGGCGGACTTAATGCCTTAATTTCATGCGGAAGAAGTCACCTACTACATAAAAGTAAACCAAAGTTTTAAAAGAGATACAATGGCGCCGATTTCCTTGTTCACAACCTAAACTAAATTTAAGTTCAGTACATCTTTTTCTTTCTATTTCATTAAGAAAAGGACAGAAGATAAATATTAGTTTAGTCCTGTCAAATTAGTCAGCGCCTGACGTAAATTGACGTATTTTTAGTAGCCATGTTTTTAATCACGTCTAAACTGTCTATGGAGTATCTTAATTTGACAGGACTAAACTAATATTTTATCTTCTGTCCTTTTCTTAATGAAATAGAAAGAAAAAGATGCACTGAACTTAAATTTAGTTTAGTTTTTGAACAAGGGAATCGGCGCCAGTATCTTATTGTAGCTATCATTAAAATATTCTCCTATCTTCACCCCAGCGAGCGACTGTACATTATTAGCGGCGACATTAATTCCTGAAGGCGTCTTGTCACTGCATGAGTTATTACGAAAACTTTGTTAGTGAAAAAGTATGAGATAATGTACGGAGAGGTAATTAATTGTCGGTTTATTTGATTAATTATAATGAGACGTTTCTTGGTAATGGGCTAAATTGTATGTATGTACAAGTATAGCACTTAAGGATTGATGTATAGTCTGGCTCAATGTATCTGATGAAAATGTAAACAAAATGGATCAGAAAACGTACTTGTGCAATGGATGCCAATTCGTCGTGCCAATAAAAACTACCAATAGTGCTCGTGACTGTACCAACCAGTCACGAGTCAACACTTGGAAACTTTCAATAGCGATTTTTGCGTGAAATAATGAAAACAACAATAAAATACGACTCATTGCAAAAACCTATGGGTTAGCAAATACTGTTCTTAGCAACATAAAATTTCATTAAAAAATAAAGGAGTAAATCGCTTTTTTATTCAAAAGCGATTTACTCCTTTATTTTTAGCCACGTGTATATATAGATACTTATGCTCGTGACTGTACCTACATATACCTAAATTGTTATGATTACGATGCTTGCTAGGTAAACCGATTCGTTTGAACCTAATCAGTCCCGGCTTTATACAAAACAAGCTTATCTTTACTCAGGTTCAAACCTATGAGCCGTTTTTGAATTGTGAATATTATACAAAATTAATAGGTCACCTGCAACAAAAACTGATATTAAACCAGTCTAAGTTGTGAATTTGGTATAAAGAATTTTACTTACTGTGATCAGAATAAGGTTCGGAATAAAGAAACTGAAGGTTTACTGAGCTTGAAGAAAAAGATTAGCTTGGTCCTAAGTTAGAACTCATTTTATATAGCTAATCTTAAAAATCCTAAATGAAAATTAAAGACCCTTTGAAATGGACTAATTTTAGGCACACTTTTATACCATGTAATCCTTCAAAAAATAAATGACCCGAGTATATTCAGGCTCCAAACAAATCGCTCGCTCAGTCACATCACAACGCATTCAGTTAGGGATTCCCTAATGTGTCCTTTCTTCGCGAAAAAAAAGATCATTCGACAATTGGCTGATGAATGGGACATTTCCTACTACAGCCGATCTTATCTGACGTCATTAATCACAAAAACTGCGCTTTACCTAATGGATGATGAGCGGTTCTAAATGTGAGCTGCCGGAGACGAGATCGGTTTGAAGTAAATTGGATCATCTTTTTTTCGTGTCGGGTTTCTTAGATATTTTATATTTTTTGAGCCCTGTTGGTAGCCACGTTGATTGCGGCATCAGTGGCATTCATTAACTCATCTGAGGTGCAGGTGAACGGGCACTTAGGGCACTCCAGCAAGTGGGGATGGTCTGTTAGAGGCACCGCACTTGCACTGGGTATTTGATGGGTAAATTGGTTAGGGCGTGAGTCAAGATGATTAGTAAAGATATTTCGGGATATCATGATGATAATTAGCCTAAAATTTTCCCACTGCTGGGACACAGGCCTCCTCTCTGTGAGAGGGAGTGGGCCGTTATCAACCACGCGGGTCCAGTGCGGGTTGGTATATGTCACATGTCTTAGAATTTTCGGTATTAGTTTTAGGATTATGCAAGTTTCCTCGAGCGGTGTGAGAGCAGTGCTGATGAAATAAATGACACAAAGTAAAGGGTGGGTTGGAAAAGGTTTTTCGCTTGCCTGGGTTCGAACCCACGACCTACAACTCGTAAGTCGAGGCTACCCATTGATATATACCACTGGGCCGCTACGCTCTAAGGGCTGATTTTTCAATCGACAAATAATTTTTATTCGTTGAATAAAATTTACGTCTGACAGATTTTGTATGGACAAACTGTCAAAAATTCTAAATTATTCCTCCGATAAAATTATTTTGCGTTGGTAAAATCAGCCCTACACGATAAATAATAAATCGAAACGTAATTAACTAATGTGATCTAGGTATGTTGTGCTACAGGTATAAGGAAGGTACCTGCAGCTATATAAATATATGTATATCGGATACCAAATAGTTTTTTTTTTGTGGTGGGAAATTATCAAATGACTTCTCCCGCTCTGGGCTGAGCGGAAGGGCGTGTCAGACTTTTACTAACCAAAACCCACCCGTGTTCCTTCAGTTACCTGTGCCAGGGGCCACGGTATCTCTTTCGAACAACCCGCGGCCCTGGCAGGCATCGGCCCTAGCGGACCCCGTCAATTCGTGATGACATCTCTTTGAGGCGCGCGTGGAACACAACGTGCCGTCGATCCGGACCTGGTCCTTACCGGGCGGCGAGCTGCCCATTGCTCGCCGCCGCAAGCCCGCGCCTACGGTGGCCGGGAGTTGGATGTCGACTCCCGTCCAGGGCATCTCCTGCGGCGACTAGGGTCGTGAGGGCTCAGAGATTGCCTCTCCCTCATGCGCTCCGCCTCCTCCTTTGCGAGCATTACTGCTTCGCAGGAGGTGACGGCCTCACATGCACTCTCGCTCCATACCATGGCCTGGACCAGGGCCGGACGCGAGAGATCGCCGCCAATACCACATAGTCATCACTTTTCACCTGGAAAACTTGTAGCTCTGCAAACCTATTCGGTATACATCCCACACGGATAGCAGTGTCGGTATGAATAGTTACGCACACAAACGTTAAATAAAACGAGCGAGCTCTGTTTTTTATTAGTGTGCGTATGTCGCACAAATAGGCAATAACTATAGTACCAATGTATAGTACCTAATAATTCATTTATGTAATTGAATGAGTTATTATAATATTTCGCACTTGTTCATTGTAACAGGTTTGCCACAATGGTGAACGTCTCTGGTTAGTGAACAAGAAGTTTTAAGCTCAAATCTTGGGTGCAAAATATTCTTTCCCTTTTGTAAGTAGATACCTATTTATATTCTATATTATAAATACCTACTATTAGTTTATCTTAGAAATTACCTACCTACTGTATAATAATTATAATTTACAAGTGCTTCCTCTCTCCTAACTCACTTATTTGCTGTGCCCGACAGGGTCCATGTGATCTAATTTTAAGTTTTACCACCTAAGTACTACATGCGGAATGCAATAAAGTATTGAGTATTGAGTATTGAGTAAGTAGGTAATCATAATTTTCCTAAAACATTAATTTTAGTTGAATTGCTAACAATTCAATCCCGCTCATAGATGCGAAATTTACAACGTTTGAGACATGAGTACGGAATTCTCAGCCAATTTATTTTGACAGTATAGGATATATATAACTACCCACAATTTTTGTATTATATTTTTTTACCTTTCACCTTAATTTGTAAAAAGTTAGTGTTGTTTGTTCTCAGTCTACGAGTACCTATATAATTTGCACTACTAAGTATATTGATTACTACTCATTAGTACCTACTCATATTCCAGTGCGTTCTTTGTTCCTGATCCCAATCCAATTGTGCTTGAACTTGATCCAACCATGCAACATTCAACAATGTTTAAAAAGGCAGAAATCGTTGTTTTGCATTGGCAAAACGTATCCATTGGTGAAATTGCAAGGCGCTTATTAATATCGGCGAGTAATAGCCATTTGTGACACAATTATTTTCATTCCGTTAGTAATATTTCAACAGAAATTCTTAACTCATCTCATCTTTCAATATTTGTCTATGACTAAATTAATGTAAAATATTGCAATACATAGTTATATTACTATATCAGAATATATTAAAGTTACATACTTACCTAGTTCTGTGCGTCTCGCATCCAACGGGTTCCTGCGGCCTTCACAAGGTCTGACTGAGAACGATCTTAAAATTACGAGAATTGCCCTCTCAGCCCATGACCCTCCGCGTACCTCTAACATATCGCGACAAAGGAAATATATAGGTAAATAGGTATTGCATTTACGACATAAATCCTTCCTTCTGGTTACGTTACGCTATCGTTCGCCAAAACTTATTACGATTGTCCTCGACGCGTAGGTACCTACATCAAGACAAAACCAACCCGTCATTCCTTTGTCTTCATTTCTCGAACAGTCTACAGCAAAACTTTTTGTCCTTCATATTCCTTTGTTGTAACTCCATTATTCCGAGACATTTTAAGTAACTCGCCTAATATTTTAAGGACATTAGACATTGATAATGTCTATGGAGAGGCTTGTGGCTAATTAATAACAGCCGCACGGGTCGATCGATCAGGTTAAGCTACGCTTGCCGCGGTTGGTCCATGAATGGGTGACCATCTTTACATACCAAGACCCCTCCGTGCCTCGAAAAGCACATTAAGCCATTGGTCCCGGCTGTCATTCGCGGACCTTTGACAGTCGTTACGGGTCTTCAGAAGCCCGAAAGTCTGACAACCAGTCTTACCAAGGGGTTTTGTATTACCCAGTAACTTGGTTATGGAGGTCAGGTAGGCAGTCGTTCCATGTACCTAATGTACTGGTACTGAGCTGCATCCGGTTCGACTGGAAGCCGACCCCAACATAGTTGGGAAAAGACTAGGCAGATGATGATGGTGGTAACTGGGTTGTGGAAGGTGGGTGTTACAAGGGGTATCTTCGTTCCCCCTCGGTAAGACTGGTTGTCAGACTTTCGGGCTTCTGACGACCCGTAACGACTGAAAGAAACTCCAGAAGTGCGATTCTGTAACCATCTCACCGAGAAACTTAGGTGAAGAGTGCGTGGGGTGAGCTGTCCTTCCAACTAATGCTAGGGATTGACACTATTGATAGATAGCTCACTCTAAGCTCACTTCACCTAAACTTTTCACGGTGAGATTTTTACAGAATCGATCGGCTGCCCTTCCAACTAATGCTAGGGATTGACACTATTGACAGCTCACTCTAAGCTCACTTCACCTAACTTTTCACGGTGAGATTTTTACAGAATCGATCGGCTGTTCACTTTGCTCTCTAGAACCATAACGACTTAATTAAGTCACACAATCGGGTTCCTTTACATTCGTCCCAGCAAAAAGAGACAAAATGTCCTCGCCCATAAACAAGGTTTCTATTCATTCTTGCCCCTAACCAAGGCTCCTTTGACGAGTGTCGTTGGGTAGGTACCTATCTTTTATTGAGGTTGGTCAATGTGTTCAGGCTACTTCGATCTTGTGCCTGACCGGAATGCTGTAGATCTATTAACGTAAGTAGGTACATTGAATCAACATCTTCCTTGTATTCCTCAAAGACTTAGGCAGAGTACTGTAGTACAGCCACATTTCCCTAGTCATATTAAAATTTCATGTAGGTGATGGGCCTGTTATTGTAGATTAGATTTGTTTTTTTTTTTTTTACTAAACACGTTCCCTAGATGTACTGTGGTTGGTTCAGATGTGATATACTTACTTAGGCAAGTTGTAGTGTATATTCCTTCGCCCTCCTGACATGAACAGGAACTTCTTTCAGCAGCATTCTCACGCGGTAAAACAGGTTTTTCCCTAAATCAAAATAAAAAACTGTTCTAGTGCGTGTCGGACCACGCTCAATGAAGGGTTCCGTAGTTGGAATGAATTTATCCCAAGAACAAACTTAACATTGTAGTTGAAAATCATGTTCTCACATATATTGCAACTGCAAATGTAAGTTGGTCGACTATTACTCGTAAACATGAAAAGCCTACTTAACTGTGATAGTTTTCCTTTTAACTTCGTTATATATTCTACTACCTTGAATTTTTTCACCTATCCAAAACTAGCCGTTTAGCTGGCAGGAGGGGGAAACTTGACTCGGTAACAAAAATTAGCACTTTAGTTTAATATTTCAGAAACGGATTCCTTAATCGAAAACTGTTTTCACAAACCAGCAATATTTTTGAAAGACCCATCCAACAACACCCCACACCAAAGGGTAGACGAGGAAAAAAAAACAAACCCACTTTACGTGTACAGGACCTACCATTAAAAAAAAATTAACAGACGGGAGGGACATGGCGAAACTATAAGGGTTCCTTATTGACTACGGAACTCTAAAAATGAACATGCCAAAATCGAAAGAGTCCCAAAACGAAATCAATCGCATCCATACACTATGTTATATCGACGTATGTGAGTTACTACAAGTCACAATTCTCTGCAGACATTCACTGCACGCCAATTTACCATCCTTCATAAAACGCTGGCAATCTCGCGGAACGTACTTAAGGGACGAAACAATTTGAACAACTGAATATACTCCAACCTTATAGGACCCTAGTGGGTAGAACGTGGACGAGTCGAAGTTTTTGAAAAATGTATGTTTCTCAAGCGTCCCTAGAATGTGGGACACTTCAGAAACTTATTTCGTCGGTAAAAAGAGCTCTTTTTAGAGTCCCCTGGGATCGCGAGGGATATTTGAAAGTGCTCAACCCTCAGCCTAATGGCGTAAAGGTCAAGACCAAGTCTTTCTATTGACTACGTGAGAGGTAGGCTTTATATTTTTAGTTCTCAACTCGGAAACATTTCCCAATTAGGTCGTAAAAGAAAACGAATTACTTTAATACATACAGGGTCATAGTAAATTAGCTAGCAAAACTCAAAAAAATAAATTTAATTGTCGACTTTTTGTGGCGTCGACCGCGGTCAGTGTAGTCACTTGAAATATCAGTTAAAAATCTGTTTTTTGTTAGGTAAACTTCACAGACGTGTTGCATATCGATATCTCAACACGACAAAACTAAAGGAAACGTCAGTATCAAGTGTGCAACTGATTAGTGAAACTAATTTATGAACCACTAAAAAATCCCATAGGAGGGAAGAAAAACTTTTGTGAAATATAGTTTGCCCCTTCAAATGTGATTACCAAAAGCTTGTTTTCTTTATTTTTCCACATCCGCCTCCGCCCCCGCTAACATTACCTCTGTTACAGTATGGCCGATAAACGATGCCCGGTACGGAACCCCGGTACAGAAGCTGCACAATAATAATTTTTAGGAACCAAATGGTAACATGAGGAGAGTGTCAGAGAGAGAACAAGCGCGAAAGCTCGTACAACCCATTCAGTTTTACCTCTGGTTTTGCATCACTGTCAATATTACAGTGAACTTTAATCTCGTGACAAGGTCGCTGCAACTGTCAAGTCTTTCAAAATCACAGTAATCTTTATGATTGTTGTAATAAGGTTGCTGTTGGATTGAAGCTGTCAGAGGTAAAAAAATAACTGTGAAAGGACCGTACTGTAGGTACATCTCTAATCGAAAGAAGAGAAGCAGTGCAACCAATCATGCTAGTCAGCTGATAGTAGCCAAAACCCGCTGCCTGTCACCAGTCGATGCATTGCCTTTGAAGGGAGAAGTAAGGTAAGGTACTCATTTTTTTTCTATAATAAAATAATACAAAAACATGATTACGGTATGTATATTCTCATTTAATATAAAAATTATAGATATCCACTATAATATTTACATGTAAGTTAATGGCAAACAACTTGTCAAGATTTAAAATATTAAGAAAAAACATACATTATGTGGAAGTAGTCACTCTGGGTTGCCAGATTTTTTTTAATGTGTTTTCTATACATAATACTGTGTACATAAAAACTTTAAGCAGACTTCAACATAATTCTGTCCGTAATATGTCGGATTTACTTTTATAAAACATGATTTTGGAAGGTAAATAGTTATATTATTTACTTAAATGGAAGTCATAATAATGGAAGATTAAGAGGAAAATAGTTAACAATAAGTAGGTATCATAATATATCCCGCGAAAGTGTGGAAGTCGAGGCTTTATAACGCAGACCCTCCACAATCGCGAGATATGCAGTCTCGTGGAGTATTTCCTAGTAACCGGCGTGGGGATGCATCGAGATGTAGTCGCGGTGGACAAGGGCCTCACTCCGCTCTGCTTGGCTAAAGAGAACTGGCGCAAGCCAATATTGCTTGACACTAATGATCGCATGGAGGTATGGCAGAGTAAGGAGCTTCACGGACGTTTTTTCCGGGCCCTACAGAGCCCGATGTAGTGTACTGTGTAAGTACTGTGGAATCAGAGGTGCCGTACTACAGGTATGTGCCCGACCCAGTTCTCGAAAATGGAAATAAATGACTTTTGTTGCCAATAAGCCTGATGGTGTTGGACCGATCAGAGCGACGCGCAATGATTGTTGACACAACCGTCCCGCATGATGAGAACCTCGGCAAAGCCGATAAATTTAAACAAATAAAGTATCTTGACTTGGCTCACGAGGTTGTCGACATATGGGATGTGGACTCAGCGATCATTGTGCCGATAGTCGTGACAGCCAATGGTTTAATGGCCAAGAGCCACCAACACCAACCAACACCTCAGGAGGCTCTTGTTGGGCAGCTGGATCAAGGGCTTGGTTCAGAAAGCGCTATTTCTGGACACGGCTCGCATTGTTAGGAGGTTCCTCTCTCTGGAGCCCTGAACGCCGGTAGCCTGGAGGACCCTTTTCCCGATACCGGTGGGCTACTATTTTTTTTTACATTTTTAAATGTTTTAATATTTTTTGATATTATAATATTTAAAAATATAATTTAGATGTATTTAATGAAATAAAGGAAATAGTATCATAATGCTATGCATGGTCTTGATTTTAGTTTGCCTTGTACAGGAACCATAAACACGCCTTTATAAACGCTGTTTCGGACTAGTTTTTTTCGTAGTGTCTATGAATAATGTCCGACAAGATATAGTTTCTAATCTTTATCGTAGCGTATAAATTAAAATCATTCGTGTAAATAGGTAAAGTATAAGTATCATTAAAGATAAATCAAACTTCATAATGTTTGCATTAGTCAAGTAAAAAATATAAAGGCCCGTTTTACAATGTAGCCACCACTATCCACTAGATTTGCACTTATCTGCCAGATATTGTTTAAACGGTATTTATGCGTTGTAAGACATTTTACGGACAGAAATAGACATTCCTATCACAGACTAGATACTCAATTTAGATACCAATAATAATAGACATTTATATTTTAGTTTTCTGGTAAGAATTGCAATGTTGTTTACGGTTCCAACTGTTGTGGAAGACTTTGCATCACTAACACCCATTTTTTATTGGAAAGCTCCAAAAAATCGCCATTTTGTCGGACTAAAGATCTCCAAACCATTAAGTACAGTTTTCAGCATCTTGAATTTGACTAAATTAAGTTTACAAACACATTGAAACAATTTCCACATTACAAAAGTATAAAAATAGAATTCATATGTCTCCCCTGAAAGTTTTTTCCGATAAAACATGGGTTAACTTTAGTTCTGTGATACATCAAATACAACTGGAACCTTAAACAGCACTGCTTGCAGTCTATTTTCATTTGACCACTCATGATGCAACTTGTCTAAATCAGTTCTTAGTAAATTATCAATCACCACTAATATTCAACAACACCAGTGTAGGCAGAACTGTAAGTTACATCAAAAGAGTTCGTTTGATATTTTAAAATAAAAACTCAGATCTATAACATCATCTAATCTTGAATTTTGATTGCACATTATACGCCTCCCATACTGCCATAACTTTACAAAAAAAAAAGGAAAATAAACTGATTATTTATATGTACTTAAAGAAAGCTTATTCGACGTGACGCCTAAAATATAATAATGGTTGAATCAGTATCAGTAATGTTATCGGGTACTGAAGAGTTTCAGTGTATTTAATAAAATGACGAATGGATCATTAAAAATACTGGCCTTTTGACTACTTACCAATATCTTTGTTAAGACCTAAGGTTTGTGCGTACATACAACTACAACAATAGTTAAATTTAATCGGACTTGGCTTTATTTAATATTTGCCATTGCAGAGTAAAGGCGTAGGACTTAAAGGGCTTGGCAAAGGACTGGGCTTAGGGCCGGTTTTTTGATCTGTAGCTAAACTCAACCAATTGTTACAAATAGTACCTAATGGTTAAATTTTTGCAAAATGTGTTTTTTGATCAATTGTTAGTTTATCTAATGGTCACTAATGGTTACTTTTTTAACTAATAGTTAATTATTTGACCATTAGTAATGGTATTATATCATTAGATACACTAAAAATTGATCAAAAAACACATTTTTCAAAAATGTAACCATTGGTTACTATTTTTAACAATTGGTTGAGTTTAACTACGGGTCATAAAATCGGCCCTAAGTGTGCATACACACCAGCGACACGCGACAACGACAGAGGCAAGTGCAAGTTTCGACGAGTGTCATGTCGATCATGTCACACGAGCGGCATGTTGCCGACGAGTGTCATGTCGATCATGTCACACGAGCGGCATGTTGTCGACGAGTGTCTTGTCGATCATGTCCCACGAGCGGCATGTTGTCGACGAGTGTCATGTCGATAATGTCACACGAGCGGCATGTTGTCGACGAGTGTCATGTCGATCATGTCCCACGAGCGGCATGTGTCGACGAGTGTCATGTCGATCATGTCACACGAGCGTCATGTTGCCGACGAGTGTCTTGTCGATCATGTCCCACGAGCGGCATGTTGTCGACGAGTGTCATGTCGATAGTGTCACACGAGCGGCATGTTGTCGACGAGTGTCATGTCGATCATGTCACACGAGCGGCATGTTGTCGACGAGTGTCATGTCGAACATGTCACACGAGCAGCATGTTGTCGACCAGTGTCATGTCGATCATGTCACACGAGCGGCATGTTGTCGACGAGAGTCATGCCGATCATGTCACACGAGCGGCATGTTGTCGACGAGTGTCATGTCGATCATGTCACACGAGCGGCATGTTGTCGACGAGTGTCATGTCGATCATGTCACACGAGCAGAATGTTTTCGACGGTTGCAGCTGCCTCTGTTGTAGATACGTGACGCTCGTGTCACGAATGCACTTACTGGGATAAGAAAAACTATAATATTCAACAAAACAGTCTTCAATAACCAGTAACATAACTGATAGACAAGAAACAAACTTTAACTAAAAACTTAAATGCTGGAACCTACAAAGAAATTGTACATTTTATTACAAAATCCGCCGCTCTGTGTCGTAAAAACGTTGATATGTACAAGAAATTACTAACTATAGTAAGTTGTCCTTATAACTAGACTATTATACACAAAAACATGGTTCCTATACCTCGTCTTTTTACACACCAATGTCCTAAATTTTAGAACATTCACCTATAACTATTTATACAAAGTGAATCAATCATTTTTCATTATTGCCATCGAAATTAAGTAGTTCCCGTGTATGCTATATCTATATGACAAAGAACGATAAAATTAAGGCTCTATTATTGTAAGGCAGACCTCTAAACATTAAATAAAGCTTTCCAATCTATTGGCATTATATTTTTTTTAGTTTAGGCTTAGTTTTTTAGTCCAATATGTTGGCAAAGGATATTTTGGTTTTGGTATGTGTGAATATTAGAATTCTTATGTAAAACGTTTGAGCGATTCTATGGCAGGACATCTAGATTCAACTACGCAAACCCTTGAAGACTAAGGGTCGGTTTTTTGATCCGTAGTTAAACTCAACCAATTGTTAAAAATAGTAACTAATGGTTAAATTTTAGCAAAATGTGTTTTTTGATTAATTTTTAGTTTATCTAATGGTTATTTTTTTTAACTAATAGTTAATTATTTGACCATTTGCAATGATATTATCTAATAGATAAACTAAAAATTGATCATAAAACACATTTTGCAAAAATTTAACCATTAGTTACTATTTTTAACAATTGGTTGAGTTTAACTACGGATCAAAAAACCGGCCCTAAGGGTAATTACATCCGAAGATTCCTCACTGCGATACATCGCGGTGGCGGTTTAGCTCGCTACTTCGATGTCACCTCCATGTAAAACAAATGCATGCTAATAGACACGCACGCACATGCCAGGCATCGAGGTAAACCCCAAGCAGCCCGCGATGTATCGCAGTGAGGTATCCTTCGGCATGGGCGTGCGTGTCTATTAGAATGCATTTGTTTTACATGGAAGTGATATCGAGATAGCGAACTAAACTGCGACTGCGAGTTTTCGTAGTAAGGCATCTTCGGCATGTAATAACCCAAAGGTCCAAGTATCTGAACACTTTGGCATTTTCGTCTGTAGTCAACCATACCACACACAACTCAAAAAATCAGATTTACTGATAAAATGCCTGACCACACTTTAGGGAATTGAATTTGTACTTAAATATTGATGATGTTGCATCCATTCTACAAAGGTAGAAAATCAAATCAACAGCCCAATTTTCACACATAACAAAACAGCGAATATCCGACCTGGTATTATGACAGTTTAATGCGATCATGATGACAGTGTAAGAGAGAGACGGAGCTATACAAGACCAATATCACCATCCCTTTTTCGCACTGGAATCTTGATGACATCAATACGGCCCCTGCACCTGCAGTCGTAACCGAAATGATCCATAACAACCCAGCACTGTCCACTGCACGTTCACTGTATTTACACTCGCGATCACTCGCACCGTTTTCTTTCACTATACAAAATGTACCAATGTTTATTTTTTGTGTGTCAAGTATGCTTGTACAAACATTTTGTTAAGTAATACTTTGTGCTTCTCTGCACATTGTATAGAACCCCTAAATAACACTATTAAAAGTTTATTGCACCACTTAAAAATTAAATCAGGTTGTATGACAAGTACTAAACTCATTTGCGAAACCTTGATTTTGTAATCCGCCCACGGAGAGCGGTTTCATAAAAGCGCAAGCCCAAAGCGAATTTGTACCTTATTGTTAATTTCATAAAGATCGAAATAGCAGGACATTGGTCTCAAAACTGCCAACAGACTTTTAATTTTGATCTTTTTGGGATTAGCAATACGGTGTTTAGTCATTTGAGAAATGTGCATCGTGTGCTCGTCTGTAAAATCATGCATTATGGTAGGTCATTCTACGAGTGGTGCAATACTTTTTCTCTGTTGTTTTAATTCGGACCAACTCTAGTAGAATGAAAATCTAACTGCCGAATTGTACTTATAATTTAGCCATTCAACTTACCTTCAATGACAGTTAAGACTAGCGTTTCTCAATTTTTGAAGGCAACATGAATTATTTACAACATTTATTTTACAATTCCTGTATCACATTAACATGGCAGTGATTTTTATTTATACTTTCCAAGAGCGTTTGCTCACTGCATCCGATTTGAATCCGAGGAATGATGGTGAGAAGACTTTAGTACTATTTGTATTGAAGTTTGCACACAAAGTCCAGTTTGTTAGGCCAACCGCTTAACTGAGACGTTGCCTGAGGTAGCAGCGCAGTGCGGGAGGGGCGTGGTGACATGATGCGAGAGTTCAATGATTCGTCAACTTGTGGCAACTATCACAGACCATAGATCCGAAGTACGTCCGTCCGAATTACTAATACGGATTGAAAATGGATCTCGAATTCGAATCGGATGCAGTGCGGATACGCTCTAATTGAGGCTACATTGGTAAAGCTACAGCGATTCTGAATTGAAACAAATTGGTTTATACTATGGCATTGAACAATTTATAAATGCCTTAGACAATGTATTTACTTCCTACCATCGTAGCTTTGCCAATATAATCGCATTATTAGTGTAAGGTGCATAATTGCATGCACATTTCAATACTTGTCTCAATATTTGATTTGATTTCAAATAATTAGAATAGGATACATCAATGTATGTATTCATATTAGCTAAAACATTAATCGAGTTATATATAAATATCCCCCCTTTTTTTTCCTTTGGGGAAATCCTCATGGATACCCTCCGTCTGGGAAAAATGCATTCAATTATACACCTCACACCTGTCATCTTAATATCTCATTGCAACTATCAATTTGCCTACACACCCCCATTTCACCCTTACCCCGTACAAGCATACTATTCACACATATCACTAGAGTGTCACACTATCACTTCTTGAGCCAGACGACCAGAGAATCGTCTGGTTCTCACTTCACTCAGTCCAGCTGTTGTACTTGGACCACGGAAGAGGGAGGAGGGAGGGAGATCTCGTACTTTATGAGGCCTGTTCGACCCGCTGATAGGACCAGGCCGCCGACTTCTTTTGCATCACCGCTGTGGAAGATAGAATATTCTGGTAATAATGTTTGACAGCAGCTTATTTTATTTCACCCCCAAAGGGGTGCTAGTCCCACTTTAGGTAAGCTTGTCGAAAAATCTGCGAAAAAGTTTTGGTTCTTTTTAAAAATAAAGGAACGTTTCCTTTAAGTATAATAATCTATCTTAACGATTTAAAGTGGTTTCCCTTCAGGGCCCATTGATTTTTTCCAACCATTAAATTTTGATCGTTTTAATCCTTAAAATGGGTCATTGTACTCATCACTATAAAAAACTTTTACTACGGGACCAACCCTGAAATCGTGAAAAAAAAAATCAGTTGATCCATACATTATGTCGAGTTATGCGAACATAAATTTATGGATCAACAGATTTTTTTTTTAAAATGATCAAAATTTAACGTTGTATAGATCATCAGTTGCTGTCTCGATAAACAGCAAGCATTTGTGTTGTGTGTATGTTAGCATGTTGTTACCTGGTAGTATGTTGCCGCGCGTGGTGTTTGTGCGTGAGATGCGCGATGTTCGGCTTGATATCCCTCCCCACTATGTGCAGCGGCGTCACCAGTCGCCGCGTCCCGCCCAGCGAGCCCACGACGATCTGATTGCCGATTACTTGCCCTGATCTGTTCGTTACCTATAAAAGAAACGGTTTATGTTATTAGCGTGGTGGAGAAGTAGGTGGCCTAGTTGTTGGTTGGTGGTTGCAGCCGCCACCGGAACATCCATTGAGAAGACTTTTCACTTTTGCCTCTGGGATGACCACGTACAGCCCGATTCAAACTTTATGGCGGCTCGGAACATGAGGCGAGTCGCTGCGCAGAGACAAATTTAGGTGTTAGCGGGGGTGAGGGGTGAGGTACTGCGCAGCGATTAGCGCACTGCAGAGCCGCCATAAGGTTGAATCGGGCTGTACCTTGCGAAGTGGCAACAGAGGCATTGTAGGTGCGTTATCCCAGAGACAACTCATGAGCCGTATGGTTGGCAGATGAGGATGCAGCGATTCTGCTTGGCGGCAGACAGGTGTTGTGGTAATACTTTCTAAGACGAGCTCCTTCACAAAGAGCTCTATTACTATTAACCCATTGAAGGACACTAGACGAGACACAACAGAAGTTTTATTCTTATTACGTCTGGGGCCGTTTTGTGTCCCACAAATTGTTAAAAGGACTAGTTTATACGTGAATATTTTAATTAGTTAAATACTGGTGACTGAAAATGTTTCTGCTCTCGTAATGTCTACAAAGTCTACAATTTTAAAAGTACTTACCGATTTTTATTCATAAAATTGTAAAGATATATAATTGTAGGATATGTAAAAATCCTCTATTTTTGTATGGGATTCGGGCCATCTCCTTTAACTAAATAAAATTACATACTAGGTACTCATACATTTTGCTACCCATTACAATTACCACTAATACAACCTATGCAAGAATATTATATTATATTCTTACTGATTCTTCTCCACTCGAATCGCATTTGAATGTTCAGTTGACTCTTTCGAACTTGATCTGGACATTATTTAGCACTAGATTAGGCCAGGGTTCAGCAAACTTTGAAGCCGGAAACCAATAAAAATATTGAAGTCACGACAAGTAATGAGCAGTGATAGGAATAGGTAGTGCCTATTTGCCTAAACTTCGAAGAACAGAGACAAGAAACGGAGACTTCCTTAGGACTAAATTTTTTCCGGAACATCTGTCTCGAAATTCGGGACAACACTTTTAAATACATTAAAAAAATATCTTATTCGTCGTGAATTCGTAGTAATTCGTCTATATTTACCTAAATAATTATAATTATAAATGTTATGTCTAGTCGCAAACTTTAGGTAAATATAGACGAATTACTTATTCCAAATAACATATTTTTTTAATGTATTTATTAAAAGTGTTGTCCCGGAAAAAATTTAGTCCTAAGGAAGTCTCTGTTTCTTGTCTCTGTTCTTCGAAGTTTAGGCAAATAGGCACTACCTATTCCTATCACTGGTAATGAGCGACATGAAAAAATAATTTCAAGGGTTAAAATATGATAAACCTATAAAACACACACCTATAAAACATAGATTATGTATTCAAATACATAATCTATATTTTGATTTAAAATCTATTCAAATGTATGTTTCAAATTGATGTTATTTCAAGTTAAACAAATACCAACTTTATTTTAATGGAAATTAAGTTGATTTCAGAGTGACTAGCACTATTGAAAAAGTCATAAAAATGTTTGAAGTTGTAGCGTAAACTGAACTTTATTTTGTAGGAATTAAAGTTATTTTTCCAAAAACTCATATTTGCTTATATTTTTCGCTAATAAATCACGAATGCAGATTTACCTATAACTAGATCGATAGATATCAGTAGATAAGAAAGCAGAAAGATTTTGTTTGTTTGAACGCGTTAATCTCTGAAACTACCAGTCGGATTTGAAAACCATCATGCTAAGACCCTTAGGAGCCGAGAAAAAATAAAAAAAACAGACAGAAGGCTAAGCGAAAACGAAATAATAGAAACGCGGACGAATACGCGGACAGAAGCTAGTCCTAGATAATTTACATGTATCGCGACCTCACCAACTTTCTACTTTGGCGTTATGTTACGATTTGTAATAAAAATGTTTGTAATCCCATAACTTGTCTGCTGAACTATAAATTCTTCATACTTATTATATTAACTAGCTGCGCCCCGCGGTTTCACCCGCATAAGTTTCGATCCCATGGGTATATCGGGATAAAAAGTATCCTATATGTTAATCCTGGTTATAAACCATCTGTGTGCCAAATTTCATCCAAATTCGTTCAGTAGTTTTTCCGTGAAAGAGTAACAAATATCCATCCATCCATCCATACAAACGTTCACGTTTATAATATTATAGTAGGATCTCTGTTCTATACTTACGACTTGTATATGCGTGGCCTGCTGATGGTCCTGCTGGTCCAACTCCAGACTGTTCTGATGTTGCACCTGTTGCTGGTGTTGTTGCTGTTGCTGCACTTGCTGTTGCACTTGTTGTTGCACCTGCTGCGCTTGTTGTGCGGCTTGTTGCGCTGCCTGTTGCGCTGCTTGTTGCGTTACGGCGTTGTTGGCTTGACTCTGCTGCAATTATTTTTCGGTCAGACTTTATTCAGTCATTTTTGGATCACCTTTATCTACTATTATTTATTAAACTTTGTGCAGTATAAGGCCCCCGCGCACTAGGCAACCTGGCTGCGGCGGCTGAAATATTTGAGCAGCCAGTTATAGCAGTCAATCGACGGCCAGTTTCTAAAGGTAGAAAGGCCGGTGCCGGTATTATAAAAACATACATTACAAAAAAATAACAATTTATCCCGCATTCGTACTTTTTTTAATTTGATTAATTGTTTTTATCATAATCACAGGCAAATGAGTAGTACTCATAAGTAGGCACTTATTTTGAGGGATATTTAGGGCTAGTTAGAATAACTACCGACGGCCGCCATAGCCCACGCACAATGGTCCACATGAAGGACTAAGTGCGGAAACCATACCCTCTAACATGGAACATAGAACTCTTCTACCACGGGAGCAAACTCAATCCCAACACAACTCGACAATGCCTCAATGCTTTACCCTGAGTTTAGTAGACTTGATGATTAGTTATTTCGGTGTACAATAGCCTATAATCTAAACTTTAGTACAGTATCCGTGCGTTGATATGGCACATCGGGCTTTCAGAAGACGGGCTGACGACGCTCTAGAATTTACGATTATAAGCCTGTGTTGTCCCACTGCAGGGCAAAGGCGTCCCTTCCCTCTGTGACTGTGGGCCAATCCTTTAAGGAGTCCAGCTCATCCTGCCATCTCTTTCTGGGCCTGCCGGGCAATCGTTTCCTGCCATTTGAGATCCACTGAGTGGTAGCTTTTGCTGCTCCTCTATACGACAGATGTGTCCAGTTCCACTTTAGTGCAGCAGCTGAGCGCCCAGCGTCCGCTATTTGTGTTTTACAGCAAAGTATAGAGTTCCTAATGCGGTCTGCGAGTTTTACATTTAGTATATGCTCTATAATCCCTTTTTTCTATAGCTCGATGTTACATATTAACGGCCGGATACTGTACACAGTGGAAGATACATCTTAAAGAAAACTCCTAGCATGGATTCAGTACTTACATGATTATCACTAAATTGGCAAATTAAAAAAAACATATATGTTCGTTAGGATGTCTCTACCACCGTGTATATGCTGCATACATCTCTGCTTACCTTGGCGGGGGCAGAGGCGTAAAGGTTAGGGTATTTGCTTACACTTCGGGGCGGCAGGTCCATGTGTTGTCTCTGATGCAGCATTAAGTGGTTCTTCTGGAAGAATGCTTTGCCACACTGATCGCAAACGTGGGTACGTAACGTACAGCTTCCGTCAGGATGTCTGAAAGAAAAAGGGTTTGGTATTCATTTATTTATTTTATATAACGCAGTCAAAGTCCAAAAATTCGAGGACATATGTACAAAAAAAAAAAAAAAAAAAAATACAAAATGTTTTATTTTCTGTACCAAAATATTTCCAACATTAGTTTGTGATTGGAGCCTCCTTTTAAGCAAATAATGCCTGTATTAGGAGACTCCGCTCTTCCATAACTTAAAATTAAAATTATCTTAAAAGTGATACAGAACTTATTTAGATAGTGTATGTGTGACTAACGGAGTGTCGGTGTGTGTGTGAGTGGGGTGCGTGTGGGTGAGTGCGTGTGTGAGGGTGTGTGTGTAAGTGGGGTGCGTGTGGGTGAGTGCGTGTGTGAGGGTGTGTGTGAGAGTGGGGTGCGTGTGGCTGAGTGCGTGTGAGGGTGCGTGTGTGTGTGTACGTGATGGTTTATTTTATGTGTTGTAAAAGTGCTTCAGTACCTTCATACGTTAGAGGTTTTACCCAGTCAACTATAATTTTTTTACATTCATGTAGTTGTTTAGTGTATATATATATTTCTTTGTTTACCTTATTGTATATCTGAGCTGAGCGTTTATTATATTGTATATCGGCAAATTTGGATTTAGTTTGTGGAATTTGTGCAATAATATCTTTCCGTCTCTTTGAAAGTAAGTTTCTGTCATAAGAAAGGGTTTTATGTTTTCTTAGAACCACAAGTGTAATATACAATGTGTCACGGAAAGGGTATATTCATCCGGAAGGAACGGCTTCTTTGGATGATATCAAACGATAATGGAAGAGTTTTTTAATCCTATCTCTACATGTTTGGAAGTTATGAGATTTTTTAATACATTGATACCAGAAACCGAAATTTTCAAATTGAAATAAGCACATCACTAGCACTAAATCAGCTGATCGGTGTCAGTGAACTATTTGTAAGTAAAAATAAACCTCTTACTCCTGGTAATTCTGAATAAAAGGTTCCGTATGTTTATTTTTGTTTAAAAAATATTATTACTGACTTTTCCGAAACTTTGATTATGTTTGTGAACTAGCTACAATACAATTAATTGGTCTTGGTATCAAAATTTAACGAGATAATATTTAGATACCTGCTTGCATATGTATGTAGTTGATCTTGTTTGAAATAGATAAACCTACCGATTCGCTGTTTATGATTGTCACTTGTCAGCACAATACTTTGGGCAAATATGAATTTCAACTATTGTGAGCCCTTATTAAATAATTTTAACACATACGATCCAGGAGTTGTTTCGAAAAATCGTTAGCTCGTACTATTGAATTGATCATAAAAATCGAATCCTTACGTGCATTCAGGAATCAATTGCTTAAATAAACTTAGAATAGAAAAAGGATTTAGTAACAATTTATGTCCAACTGAACCCAAAACATCATTTCAATTCACCTCTTCGCAACTTATTCTTCTCCTAGTAAAAATAAAATCACAATGGGTTCCGTTCATAATTTTTAAAATAAGGTTATTTTTTTTATTAATAAATAGCGACGAAAACTATTAACAAGTTAATAGTTTTTTTTAATTAAAAAATAATAGCACGCACGCATAATTTTTGTCTGTAGGACTAACCGAAAGAATTATCGGAAGTTCACGGTTTGTCGGTGCTGTTTGAGTCGTACATGGGTTTTATTGGTTTGAGCATGTTTAGTCTTTATTATAATTCAAATGAAATCAATAAAAAATGTCGCAAAACTGCATCTAACTGTGGAAAGAAATTAATAAAGTACTAGGACCGCATGAGTAACAGGAATTGTTATTGCCGAATTGAAAATCGTTTGCTCACAGAACCCTGATTACGTCGTTTTATACACACAATGAAGCATCATAATGTGTGTGTAGGGTCTTAGGGTACGTGAACCAATTGCAGTCCGTGTAGTTTCAATTAACAAATCTTGGACCCTGGTAATACAACTTCTAATACAGACTTCTAACGAGATAACGCGGCCCCGTAATAAATGATCTTTAATGGATTGAAATGAATGATTTTCCGGAGTTGCGGGAATTTCCGGGGTTGCGGGAATGTTCTAACGAAATAACGCGGCCCCGGAATGCAAGGGTAACTGAAGGAACAGGATGGTTTTTAGTCAGTAAGAGTCTAACACTTCCTTCCGCCCCACCCAGGGCGGGAGCTGAGTGAGTCATTGATGATTTTCCCATCCCAAAAAAAAAAAAGAATGATTTTCAATTTTGAATTTGAATTACGTAATTAGTTTGCTCTAGTCTCTTAGATTTACTGAGTTTAGTTCAAATTATTATGAGGATGTAAAATAATCTTGAATTATTGAACAATATTTTTTAATAGTAGTGGACCATAGAAAAGTAAAAAACCTATATCTATGTAGTGGACACTAATAGTTACAGCTACCCTGTACCAGGATAGCAGGGAATAGGAGTTTTATTTAGCATTATTGTTATTGTTATTGTTTTGCTCGTCAGTCGACTTCTGTTCCGTGTCTAGTGCACTCGTTTTTATCCCTGTGATACGCGCATCAGTTCAGTACGACTACAATGACGGTCAGCACCCATACCACTTCTGTCGCACCCAGGAGCTGATACCGGCAGATGTGCGCCATTATTTAGATGCGCGCTTTCCTCGGTGGATTGGACGTGGTAGTAGAAGCGTGGCTTGGCCTCCGCGATCCCCAGACCTAACCCCGTTAGACTTTTTTTTTGTGGGGGTACATTAAAAATGTAGTGTACGCAGTGCAGTGTGATACAGTGGACCAAATGAAAGTGCGGATTTAGACCGCTTTCCGGACAATAACACCAGACATGCTACGCAATGTTCAGGTGTCCATCAACAAGCGAGCGGCCTTGTGCATACAATACCAAGGTCACCACATCGAACCCCATCTTTAAAAATGTAAGCCAATTTACTAAATTAAGCAAAGCTTTAAGATTTTACTGTTCACTCGGTAATAAGTAATAATAAGGGATGAAACTAGTTAACCAACCTAAACTTTGTTTCGATTTTTTACGTAAATTTTGAATCTCAGTTTTTACGTGCAATTTCTGGCTTGATATTAATGAGTAAACTGTAAATCAATAATTACGCATTAATTTTTACATCACGGTAAAGTAGGTATGGTATAATATTGAGCGCGCGCCGCCGCCGCCGAAAAAGCCGCCAAAGGGATTGCGTCCCTTTGTCGGCACGGGCGACTGCATGTAGTTCGCGCCGACAAAGAACACCGCCTGCAGTAGGCTACTTCGATACTAGGCGCGCAGAATTACGGAAGAGATTTATCATAATATTGGCAACTAAAGTTGAAGACATTGACCTACGTAGTGCGGTGACACGTTTGTTATGATTTGAATTTACGAAACCTAAGAAACCGAAAATTTGGTATCAATTTTTTGAGTATTTTATTTTGAGTTGAAACCCTTCCAATATCGTTTGATATCATCCAAAGAAGCCGTCCCTTTCGGATGAATATACCCTTTCCGTGACACGTTGTATAGTTTTCTAACCGAAAGCAGACCACTAATCTGATAGAGACTTTCGGTGGGGTGTCTAATCCTTTTAAAATACATTATTTTAATGAGGGCTCGTTGTCTATATGTGACATCTACCAGCCCGCACTGGGCCCGCGTGGTGGATTACGAACCACTCCCTCTCACCGAGAGCAGGCCTGTGTCCCAGCAGTGAGAACATTATAAGCTGATTATGTTATGTCAAAGTCCAAAAGAGTTTCGACAAATATCATCAAATTACATTTGTTTTAAAAAAACTTGTAAAAATAAAGAGATGATTTTAATAAAACGATTTTAACCGAAAAATTTTGTTACGCATTTTAACCGTTTTTGAGAATTTTCTGATAGTTCTCTTTGAAGTGCTTGGCTAGTTTGACATTATTTTGTACCATGGCATTAACTCCAATACATTTTAACAGCAGTCTCTGATCAGAATATAATATGAAGATATTTGAACATATCCAAAAGTGTCTGAACTTGTTGTAAAGCACTGAATATGTCACTTACTATGACTATAATACTACTCGCACTGACTCGACTGACTATATGGCACCACTATGCTAAGATATGTTGGCCTCTCGCAGATCTTTTTTTTCTATTGTTTAACTTTTTATTTATTTATTTAAGGAAAAACAAACAGTAGCACAATAAGTCATAATATCTTGAATATTACATTTTAAAACAATTATGCTACCCACTACGTTCTCCACAGATGCTACGTTTTTTTTATGCTTGTCTTTACTGTACGTGTCCCAAAAATATTTTTCTATCGTTCTTATTTTATAATGTTCATTTTTCGTATCATACCTTCTTTGATGCGCTAATAAACCATGTTTAGCCGCGAATCCCTTCCCGCAATCGCCACAAAAGTGAACCTTCGGTCTGGGAGTCGATATTTGATGATTCTGCAATGTTAGAAGAAAAATGGTATTGATATTTTATTTATTGTATAGATCTATTATAATCTAAGGTCTATTCAAATTTGTTTCAAATTGATGTTATTTCAATTTAAACAAATAACAACTTTACTTTAATAGTAATTAAGTTAATTTCACAATAGTACTATTGAAAAAGTTTTAAAAATGTTTGAGGTTGTAGCGTAAACTGAACTTTATTGTGTAGGTATTAAAGTTATTTTTCCAATAACTCATATTTGTTTACATATCAAGATATCCTTTATAACTAACTAGTAACCCACCCCTGCTTCTCACGATTTGTAAGTCTTTACAAAGTACGAAGATTTTGTACTATATGTAAGTTTAGTATTAATGTTTTATACACATGAATCTTTCGGAATAAATTCTCTAAATAATGGTGAAAGCATGCGTTGCGTACTTTAGGTTTAGCTATCGATGCTGAAAATAATGCGAACTTAGGTTATGAAACAAAAAAAAAATATACTTAAATAAAAACTTACCGCCGCTATAACCTGCGTATGCCCAACGTTGTTAGAGTTCGACGAAATTATCTGTATATTAGGCTGATCTGGAATTATGAAACCTGCAAATTATTGATAATAGCCTTTAATTAATGAACACGATAATGTTTACACAGTCAACGTATTAATTACATGAAACAAAGAAGTGGACACTGAGATGGCTGAAAGATATGTACTGAAGTAAAAAGATGTACTGCGCCACCACAAAATGGCGAGTATCCAGTGTTCGCAGAAAGGTGAGTATCCGACCCGCTACGTGGATCCACGACTTGCTGCAGCCGCTGGGAGCGGGAAGCACAGGACAGGTCGTTATGGCAATATTACGAACTTCCAAACATCGCCGCAACGACCTATACCGCGTCCCCAAGTGAGGTGAAGCTTATGTTCAGCTGTAGACATCTTGATACTTGATGACGGTTGATAGCAAGTTGATGAGTCCAGCCCAAATATGTTATAAGCTGTATGGTGATAGCGTAGATGTGTGAGGGGACGGAAGTTGTGTGTTTCGGTGCGTCTAAGGTAACAAATTAATATTAATAGCGCCTTTATTTCGTAGCAACCAGTGCTGTTTTGGGGAAAGCATAAAGTACACTTAGCGGCAGTAAATGTGACCAAAGCTCCAAAAGCGAATCTTTAAACAAACTAAAATTATCCTTAGAGATTTTTTCATGAGAATTGATTACAAGAAGCTTCTCTAGTTGGTTTATTAATAATAATTAATAAGGTAATTTTGTATTAGGATTATTTAAAATTGAATTGCGTAAGAAATTATGCTAAAACTGTTTTACAGTTCTCTAGGAACAAGCACGCGCAAGTCTATGACGCACGTGCGGTCGGACAGAGTAAAGTTATAATAACAGTGAGTGTGTCGTACTGTGCTGCGTGTGCGCGGCGGCGACCAGGCCGGGCTGCAGCGCCGCCGTGAGCGCGCACAGGTCCGTGACGCACGTGCGGTCGGACAGAGTAAAGTTATAATAACAGTGAGTGTGTCGTACTGTGCTGCGTGTGCGCGGCGGCGACCAGGCCGGGCTGCAGCGCCGCCGTGAGCGCGCACAGGTCCGTGACGCACGTGCGGTCGGACAGAGTAAAGTTATAATAACAGTGAGTGTGTCGTACTGTGCTGCGTGTGCGCGGCGGCGACCAGGCCGGGCTGCAGCGCCGCCGTGAGCGCGCACAGGTCCGTGACGCACGTGCGGTCGGACAGAGTAAAGTTATAATAACAGTGAGTGTGTCGTACTGTGCTGCGTGTGCGCGGCGGCGACCAGGCCGGGCTGCAGCGCCGCCGTGAGCGCGCACAGGTCCGTGACGCACGTGCGGTCGCCCGCGTGCAGGCGCACGTGCAGCGACAGCGCCTCCTGCGGGAGGGGCAGGCTCGTGTTACACGTTATCGTACAAGATACAAATCAGACAAATTTGAGCAGCAAATGCTAGTGACGCGAGGAGTGTCAGCGGAGCAGGTTTTACGATGCAAAAGAGATGCGGGGAGCGACCACGATACATATTCAGCCTTATTTATAAACATCTCGTAATCACTCATTAGCTACTGTTTAGCTTACCATTTAGATAGCTCTTAATCAATGCTTAAGTTTTCTTTATTTATAAACGCCAGTTAGCAGGTGATTAGTAGCGAAACGAAATTGGGGTCGAAATTATGCGCTCGGCACAGATTATTATCAAAATAGTTGACTAAAAAACGGAATGTTTAGAATAAACTTGTCAAAACTACGATTTTTTTATCTGTCGTGATTTTGGCAGATAAAGCTCAGAAATTTCATCGGATAATTTTAATATGAATAAAATAATTTATTATGTTTAAATCATTGTGTTTGCGATGGTAGCAATAAAAATAATAAGTTCCAATAATTGGAGTAAACAGAAAAAGGTATTTATCTCTGAATTAATATCTACTTAGGGCTGATTTTTCAATCAACAGATTACTTTTATTCGAGCAATAAAATTGACGTTTGACAGTTTTTGTATGATATATCTGTCAAAATTTCAAAATTATCCTCAAATAAAATTATCTGGCGTTGGAACAATCGGCCCTTACTAATATAATAATAATATAAGAGTTTAAAAGCACGCACGAAAGATAGCCATATCATATCATCTCAGCAAAGCCAAAAATATACTAAAGGAAACATGGAAAATTGTAAATGAACAGACAAAGGGAAAACAAAACAAACTTAGAAGAAGACTTGTTCTAAACATTGACAACAAGGTGGTCACAGATCCACAAGACATAGCAGATATTTTTGTTAATATATTTGTGTTTAAATCATCACTTTTAAAAACAAAAGAAGAAAGGGCGATGTCCTTCCTAAGAAACTCAACATGAGTAGAAAGTGAGATCACATTCAAAATGACGACACCAGAGAAAATTGTACGTAAGATGACAAAAAAAAATGTCTTGTGGACACGATGACGTGCCGATATCGGCAGGTCATATAGAAATATTAGCGTATCCCCCTATCTGAATTCATTAATAAATGTATTGAAGAGTCTGTTTTTCCAGAACAACTTAAATTGGCAAAGGTGGTTCCTTTACACAAAAAGGGTACAAGAACGGATCCCAAAAAATACCGGCCAATATCCTTATTACCAATATATAAAAAAAAAAAATTGAAAAAATTATGAAAAATAGGGTAATGACCCACTTAAATTGAAATAGAATAATTAACTTTAGACTATTTGGATACCAAAAGGGGGTAGGCACTTCAGAAGCGATAGATAATCTTATTAATGACATTATTGGTAAATTGAATGGCATAATGAAGGTTGCTGGTTTATTTATTGATTTAAGTTCTGCGTTTGACACAGTAGATCACGAGCTACTTCTGGCTAAACTAAAGCATTATGGCATTAGAGGTAAAGCGTTAAAAATTATGACAGCTTATTTAAAAAATCGTAGAATGTACGTAGAAATAAAAGACATTAGTGCAAACAATGGTAACTAAAGTGTGTGACTGAAAAATGAGTCTGAAATATAAGTCAAAAATGACCAAAATAAGCCGCGGTATGCCTCAAGGCTCAATCTTAGGATCAATATTATATATAATTTTTACTAATGATTTACTCAATTTAATAAATAATACCCAACCAGACGCAGGACTTGTAATGTTTGCAGATGATACGAACGCCATAATCGGATCGTCAAACTTAAATGAGTTGACAGAAAATGTAAATATGTGTTTAAAGAATCTTTCTGTTTGGTTTACAGCAAATAATTTAATAATCAACGCAAATAAAACCCACGTTAACAACGTCACGAAACAACGATAGCATAGGTGTCATGCTCAAAAGGGATAATATTGGACTAGTTAACAATGTTAAAGTTTTAGGGGTTTATATAGATTCCCTATTCAATTGGAAAAAAGAGCTCACTGCCATTGATTCTTCAATATCTTCAGCTTGTTACGCGCTAAGAAGCCTCAGGGACGATATTAATCTAAGGCAGCTAAAAGCAGTATATTATGCATTGGTACAATCTAGGTTACGATACAGCATTATGTTTTGGGGGAGCAGTTATGAGTATAATTGCCAAAGAGCATTCATACTACAGAAACGTACGTTAAGAACGATTGTCAGAATCCCACAACAAGTCATGTAAGAAATATTTTGAAAGATTAGGTATATTAACAGTACCAAGTTTATATGTTTTAGTACTACTCAGCCACTATGCAAAATACATACACGAGCTCGAATCACAAGAAGAACGCGAACTTAGAGAGAACAGTAGAAGAAAAGTTATAAAAAATAAAATTGCACCTAAACTTAATATTGCTAAACATTGCTCTAAATACCAAGCAGTAGAATTATTAAATAGGTTGCCTTCTGACTTAAGATCATTGATTTACAAAGGTATTCTATTCAAAGCGAGACTTAAAGCACTCCTGTTGAATAAATGTTTATATTCTATATCTGAATTGGTGAAATGATGGTAAATAGTTTTTATATTTAGTAATTAACCTTCTTGTACCTGCCATTTACCTATGACATTAAATATATTCAACACATTAAGTATTAGATTTTTTTTTTTTTCATAGAATCAATTTATAGTCATTTGACATAATAATATTTACAATCATTTATATAATTACTATTTGCAATCTATTGACAGAATATTTTATCATTTATGTTATTGAAACTGTTTGAGGTTCATAATTTATTATTTTTAGCTGTAATAAATTAATTAATGTAGGTACTACATATTTCAAACACAATGCGAATCATTACATGAATAAATAAATAATAATAATATAAGCTGACCAAATTAATGTTAAAGCTACTGCTTTAACATTAATAAACATAAAGAGCATGAAAATACATAGCTATTACTATAGCTATGTATTTTCATGCTCTTTATGCTTGTTAACATGAATTTGCTCTTTCGGAAATGTAAGTGGGTACTTGTGTCTATATTATATTATTTCCTACTGCTTTTATAACGGGGTTTCAGTGTCTTTTAATAACAATGATTATACTTCTTTACAGGCACAAGTTTGACAGCTGCTATGAAAGCCACTATTAGCACCTAGCACCAATACTATTCAACCTCGCAAAGACGGCGAGTGAGGAGACCATGCTACGCGAAAAAAATGAGGAATGAGAGTGGTATCAGAAAAAATGGCACCCATGTCTTTGGACGAAGAGTGTTGGAAAACAAAAAAAAATACTATAGAACAAATATGTAGTTTTATGTGTATCAAAATAAATTATTTCTACAAACTGTCTCTTATTATTTCTGTGTGACTGCCACGACGTGGCTTTTCTTTAGTTCTGTACCTTAGAACTGGCGTCATAAGATAACACAAGGGCAGATGGGATAACATATTGAATAATCACTATCTGTGATGGACTTCTTCACGAACTCATTCTCTTCAAACCTCCTGAGCACCTACTGAGCCACCTCATTGAGCTTTCCCTATAAATCCTTTCATCATGTGTACTCGGAATGAAGAATATGTAATATAACAGGTAATCATTCTCGTAACGATTTAAACGAGCTTTGTAGGTCCTCCTTCTTCTACTTCCCTCCGTCGTTTCAAAATTATTTAACTCTTCTACGCCGTTTTGGAAATCCAGTAAAAGATTTTCGAAGGCCATATTTACGCACGACTCGATATTATGTACAAAATAACCTCGAAGTGCAATGATCCGATCAGCTGATTCAAATAAAATCCGCCATGTTGCCACTTAGCAGTGGTCCGGTGGTGTTTAATTTTGACAGCTACTAATCAATTGCTTAACAGCCTCTTAGCGCTACATAGCGCTTATGAATAAGAATTTTGCTAATCAGTTGCTTAGCAATTGATTAAAGTTTTATAAATAAGATTGATTATGTCAATGAAGGTGGCGCGCTCTGGCAAGACGCCGCAAGCTAAAATTGTACTAGGGACGCAACGTGACGCGGCGGGAGCCCGGAGCGGACACTCATTCGTCAGTGCAGGCCGCTGATTCGTCAACGCTCAAGCTGTCGATACAGCGGTTTTGGTCTAACTATTATCAAATTGCACTAACCTTGGTATTGAAACAGGAACCACACTCTGGACACGCATATCCCGGCGTCGCCTTCTCCGATAGTATTTGACCGTCTGCACCAATAACCTGATAACAAAATGACACATTGTAAAAAATGTCGAACAGAAATATTATCGCCACAAATTATGAGCTTATGAATAGTCCATTGCATTTTGGGGCTGATATTGCAGAACTTAACTAACTCAAGCATTACTTAAATACTAGTTTAGAGCCATTTAACTTGTTATGGTTCTAAGAAACTAGTTTTAAACCTCGAGTCTTCAGTTAAAGACTAGTGGCCAATTTCAAGCCTTTCTTTTGTCAAACTTCGGCTACAAAAGACATAAAAAAATGGCGTCTTTAAATTTAAGAAAATAAATAATAATATTATGTATATCAAATACAGAGTAAACGCAGCTTACCTGTACAATTTGCGGTTTAAATTCATCTTGTTTTATCACAGTTGCTTGTTGTTGCTGTTGTTGTTGCTGCTGCTGCTGTTGTTGTTGTTGTTGTTGCTGTTGCTGCGCTTGTTGCTGTGCTTGTTGTTGCGCCTGTTGTTGTGCTTGTTGTTGCGCTTGTTGTTGCTATAAGATAGAATATTCTTTATGATTAAATTTCTTTATTTTTGACGTTAAAAAGTACCTGACGCTAAAGACTCGTAACAGGACACGTAATCTTTCAAAATAGTAATTAACCTGTTTACGCTGACATGACAACAGTTCACATTTATCTGTCGCTTTAAATGAAGCACCAAAATCAATAGTCTAAACACACGAAACTAATGAACCGTATAAAATTGCTACTTGTCTATGCCATTAAGTCCGCCTCTGTATACAGGGTGTAAGGAGAACGCTTCCGAAGCCAGAACGTAGATTATATACAACCTATATGCAAACGGATACCACTAACCTTTCGCTTTAAATTGATTATTTTCAAGACTTCATATTTGGCAAACACGCAATGGAAACCGTACAAAACGTGAGGTCACTGACATGCAAGGGTCGCGACACCGCACGTCGCGTCGCGGGCGGCGTGCGCTCCGTACGGCCGAGTCACGGAATTTATACGGAATTTACAAACACCACTTTCAAAATGCCTACCTGTACAACACTTCAAAAAATTTTGAATTTTCATTGCATTCGTAGCCCACTGATAAACATTAAAGTTGACAGAAGCATTTTACGAACCTGTCCAAATCCTTTGCGACCTTATAAGGTTTGGCTCGAACTGCGCTCCATCCATTTCAACACATAGCCGGGCCCGTCGCTGTGTCGACCCTTTTTTTTTTTTTTTTTTTTTTTGTGGATGGGAAATCATCAAATGACTCCTCCCGCTCTGGGTGGAGCAGAAGGGAGTGTCAGACTCTTACTGACTAAAACCCACCCGTGTTCCTTCCTTAGCCCTTTATGTACCAGGGCAGGGTAACCCTTTCGGACAATCCCGCTACCCCGGCAGGCTTCGGCCCTGTCGGGCCCCGTCAACTACGCTGACATCTCTTTGAGGCGCGCGTGGAACACATACACGCCGTCCGGCACGGGCCTGGTCCTGATCGGACGGAGAGCTAGCTGTGTCGACCCTTGAACACGAGGCATTAGTGTAGGATCCTCAACACATTCTGCACGTAGTTTATTAAAAACGCTCACTATTCTGCCCCGCATTTCATCAGCACCGTCACATTCCCGATCAAACACTCTTTCTTTCACATACCACCACAAAAAGAAATGCAAAGGTGTTAAGTCGGGTGAACGAGCTGGCCTGGCGTGCGGCCCCGGCCTTCCGATCCAGCAGTCATCAAAAAGCTCAGTGAGACGCTCGCGGACGGGGCGCGTAACATGCGGTGGATCGCCAGCGATACATTATCTAGCATATCATCTAAATGTACATTTATAAAATTAAGATATGCTGGTCCATTGAGGCGCTGCGGTCGAAACACTGGTCCTAGAATTCGTCCATTAAAAACACCACCCCATACGTTGACGGACCATCTGGTCTGATGGCCGGTTTCTTGAGTGGCGGACGGGTTCACGTCTGACCATATATGGGCATTCCTCCTGTTCCACATCCCGTTTCTCGTGAATGTGGACTCGTCCGTCCAGATAGTGTGCTCAATGAAGCCAGGCACGCGTTGTTGTTGATCTAGCAGCCAACGACAGTACGCACGACGACGAACGTGATCATTGGGTAGTAAAGCTTGTACTTGTGTATTTTGTAGGGCCGCATTCTGTTCCAGCGCAAGATTTTGTGAACTGTCCAGTGAGAGACTGTCGATACGCCCCGGCGCCACAATAATTTCGCCGCACTTCGTGTGCCGAGCCGTGGATTTTGGCAAATCACATTTCAAATACGCTCCTCGGTCTGAACATTCATTTGTTGTCCACCATCTGCCGCCATCGGAGCAATTGGTCGATTTTCTAAGACTCTCTGAAAAGCAGCCGTTATCATGCGAGAATCAGACGGATGTCGGACGTTCGGAAATCTGTCTCGGTAAATTCTTAACGCTTGAGAAGCATTGCCACGGGCTTCTCCTAAACACATCAACATGTTGCCGTATTCACGAGCACAAGAAAACAAGAAAAAATTATAACTAAAAAAACCGTAAAACAGCACTAAAACCGTAACAATAATAACTAAACAAAAACTAACAAAACAGTAACAAATACGATTCAATGGCTATCGATCAATTAACGCACGTTCACTCACGAGCCGAGTCGGAAAGGAACTAAGTAACTAGATTACTAATGAAGTACTATGAAGATCAAACATGCCGCCTGCATGTGATGCCGGCCGACAAAAGTTACCGCCGCCGACGCGGCGACGTGGAGTCAGATAGCGGTCTTTTGTTGTGCAAATATCAACAAATTACAGAGGAGAAAATGTTAAAAGAATAATTATGAAATCAGAAACCAATTAATTTTAATTGTTAGGAAATTGTAGATATTTATGCCATATTAGGTACAAACTGTTTTAATTTTCTAACTTTTAAATAAGATTTAACGGGTTTCTTAGACGAAATTAATTTAATTATCCACTTTAAATTGATTGGGTTTACTTACTAAATGAAGGATAGAGTTATTGTAATAAACGAGCGCGCGTCGTGACTCTAATTACATTGACATAAAGTTCAAATTCAATTGAATCACGCGCGCTAGTTGCTTCAAACTGTACACGCGATCTTTTACTTTATTTAATTCGCTATCGATTATCGACTTACATCCAAACCTGTTATTAAAACGACACAGTGCATCAATTTAAAATTGTTGAGGCCTCTGTAATGTTTCTTCGTATTTGTTTTGGCGGCGCTTTACAAAGGATGCCTAAGGTCGTCGCGCCGCGCATAGCCGTGGACGCCTCTCTCTGACTAGGTAACCCGGCCCCGGTTCAAACCCCGGCCTATACCAATAAGTTTTGTGAGTACTAACTTGAGCACGTGAGTGCAGACAGCTGGTACAACACGGTCACAATGATCTCAGTACGTCGCTGGAATGCTACGGCCGTGTCGGCCCTCCCGCCCCGCGTGTCCGCGCGTCACGCGGCGCGCGCGCAGTTTGAACTCGAGGTCATGCGCAAGCGTCAGATGATATTTATTTACGAATACATTGCTTGTTACAGATGTAAAGAAAAAAAATGTGTTTAATCGCTAATAATGTTTTCATTTAACTGTTCTCACACACAGCATAGTGTACGAAACATGCTAAAAAAAAATTTAAAATTGTTCTTTTTTTTTTTAAAGATTTTTTTGATGGTATCATATCGAGAAGCAGTAGCCCTATCACCTGTCTTCGTTTTCGGAAGCGTTTGCCTTAAACCCTGTATTTGTGTGCTTAAAGTATTAAATAAATAAAATTGCTATTATTGTTTCCTTTGACTTTCTCAACAAAAAAATCTATACTTTCTTTCACATAACCGTCAGCGATTTCTGCCATATAGCCTTAGGAGCTAACCTGTTGTTGTTGTTGTTGCTGTTGCTGTTGTTGTTGCTGCTGCTGTTGTTGTTGTTGTTGCTGTTGTTGAGTTTGTGTTGGTTGCAGACAGTGCCGCGTCATTTTGCAGTGTTGCTGCAATTCTGACTTGCATTTGAAGGCTTCGCCGCATTCTAAACACGCGACTGCACCCTCCCCAGTATGTATTCTAAAAGATAGATAAATAGAGAAAATGTTTTAATTGTTATTCAAAGACTGGATCTGAAGGAACGAAGATGGTGAATTTTTATAACTAATGAGTTTTTTTTGTGTGTGGTCATAATGGTCGCTATGCCCCGAGGATAAGTCCAGGTACGCCGGGCGACTTTTTCCCGCGTTGATTTTTCATCGCGCACTGTTTAGCGTCGAGTGTTGAAAACCCAACAGTGTTTTTTGACGCGCTGGCATGTGCCCTATTGGATTCTCAAAGCTTGGTTCAACACTGAGAGTTGAAAATCCAATGCGCGATAAAATACCGCCGCGATATTTTACGTCTGTGCGAACGTGGGCTAAGGAACCCACTACCAATGGATACAAAGAGGACTGACGACCCAGTAAAGGTCGTGGAAATACGCTGGATGCAGGAGTTACAGGACCGGCCGTTGTGTCGCAAATGGGTGAGACCCATGTCCAGCATTTTACTCACTTCATATGCGCGACCAGTGTTCTCTTCTGTAGGAACTCCTTGCCGCACACGGGACACGCGTGAGGCACTCTCCCGTGCACTCTCCCGTGGTTCACGAGCTGGAACTTGCGCGCAAACGTCACGCCGCAGTCCGGACACACGTAGGGGGAGAGGGAGCCGTGAAAACGACTGTGCATTACTAGGTGCTCCTGGAACATAAGAATTTTGTGTTAGTATCATAAGTAAAGACGTGATCCCTTCCTTTTTATTCTTAATAGAACCAAGACATATCTCCCGTAGTCCCAAGCCACAGCTCACCAAGGAGATATATATTTAAAAATATGTAACCTACATATTTTTAAATATATATATTGTAATTGTGATTTGTGTTCATGCCACGCTTTTTTGTTTTCATATCACGAATTTAAAACGCTATTTTGAGACATTATTGGATTCTTCATTGGCACTATTATTTCCGAGGAACAGTGAAAATAGTTAATATATTTATGCTTGTGACTGTTGTACACAGTAGTAGTTCTAATCGTTTAGGGTAGGCGAAATAGTGAAATAATTACAAATATCTGAATATTCCAGTCCAGACCTCTGAACTGATCTGCCAATATTTTGCATTTTTATTTGCTTCGGATAACAGAACGTACCTTCTGCGCGAAGCTCTCTCCACAATCGCTACAGACGTACGGCCGCTCGCCCGCGTGGTACTTGCTGTGCGTCACCAGGTGTCGCTTCAGAGGGAACCCACGACCGCACTCGGTGCAAACGAACGGACGCTCTCGACTATGTACCTGAAATGTAAAAAGGATGTTGAAGTATAAAGACAGTTAAGGAGTAATATGTGACGTTTTTCGTTGCAAGAAGGCTTGTTAGAGATTTTGTCTGTATATTAAATCTATATTTCTATAAAGTGGTAAAGTCTTTTGTATGTTTGTAAAAGGTTATGTGATGAGAATAGCCAAACGGACCCCCTTTTGGCGATTCAGGTATGGCAGTAAATATAAAGTAAGTTAAGGTAGGACGCCTGGCCGCTCATAATCATCACTATCTGCCTAGCATTTTCCCAACTATGTTGGGGTCGGCTTCCAGTCTAACCAGATGCAGCTGAGTACTAGTATTTTACATGGAGCGACTGCCTATCTTACCTCCACAACCCAGTTACTGGGTAATACGAAACCCCTTGGTAAGACTGGTTGTCAGACTTTCGACGGGCTTCTGACGACCCGTAACGACTATCAAAGATCCACGAATGACAGCCGGGACCAACGGGTTAAGGCGGAGATTTCTTGAAAACGGTCAAATGTTTGTTTTTTAAAGCAGTGTATCTCTTAAACGGTAAATAATTAGGACCAAGAAAAAGTATTATATTTTCAAGTCTTATTTTAATATAGTGATCGAACTTAAATCATAATTAAACATACATTAATGCATCAAAAAAATCTTCAAACAAACCTCTTATTTGTCTTTAAAAGCAGTTTATCCCTTTATTAACAACAATAATTATAATTAAAAATATACCATAAAATTTCTAATGCCAAACTGCATTCAGTGATCGATTATTTATTAATAAATAGTTAATATCTAATTTTATACGATTTTATGTACATTTTTATGACATACGCTTGCTCATTTCCTTGCTGCCTGCACCGCGTCAGTGTTCCTTGGAACGTTGTTGAGAACGGACCTGTGTCGCTTTTTTCCGCAGTGGAATTTTTACGTTTGGTACCGTGAAAATAAAAATGGGAACTATAGATAATAGTGGGAACAGATGGAAAGCTGCTCGTCGAAAGCGTTTACTACAGAATGTGCAGAAAATAGCACGAAGACGATAAGAAACTTTATCATAAGTACCTAAATAAAGAATGATAAAAATAAATATATTTCTCGTGAATTTAATACTTCTAACTTAGTAATGATGCCTATAGATAGGTATAGAGTACAGGCTATTATAGGCATTGTTACTAAGTTGAATTTATTTACCGAATCACATCATCATCTGAGTGACCTGAGGCTTACCGAAGGCCACAAAGTATCTACAGTAGGGTCAGCTGTGCTTCCAATTGTATTTCAATGATTTCATTATTTTAGATTGGCGAACAAGCAAATTGCTACTCAAGAACTGGATGATACTGCTTCTCGATTGGATGTCGAGTAAGTACCTACCTACTCATCACAATAGAATGCCTCCATGGTCTAGTGGTGAGAGCGATATCTTCTCGATCGCGGGTTCGATTCCCACGGGGAATAACAATTTTAGGTGTTGTTTCTAGTTGGGCTAGGACTTTTTTGGGGTCATCCACCGTCGGTAGTGCACTTAAAATAAATAATAATATAAATAATATATTTTTTTTTTTTTTGTAAACTGTTAAATACGGGGTAATAATATTAGGCCGGCCACATACAGTCGGAATTCCGTTACGGAAATCCGTTTCGAAATATCGGTTCGTAATTGATTTTTTTTTTTTTTTGACGTACGTACGTATACCTTTTATACGTTCACGTGGACGAATTCGCGGGCATAAGCTAGTGTATATTTAATAAATATTGTAATTTTCCAGTTCTACTATTGAAAAGTCACCATCATCTATTGTTCACAATATTCAAGGAAATCAAAAGGCATTTTTAGAAGAAGACAGGTAATTTTTCGAATTTCATATTATTCTTCTAGTCCTGTGAGATTTAGTGATCTATCACTACAACATCTTGATTAAGATATTATAGGGTTTAATGAAATATTTAGTGATCAATCTATTGAATAAAATCTGAACTTAGTATCCGACAATCAAAATAAAAAATTAAATTAAAATAAAAAAACTGAACAGTGTATGTGCGTGTGTGTCCTCTATTTGTGTGATATGATTATGTGTGTGTGAATGTAAGAGGGTGTGTGTTTGTGGTAAGTAGTCAATCACTGTGGTATATGTAGTATCAATTCAGTCTCGTAATTAAGTTTTGGTAAGTATTTTGTTACCTTTTCCTTACATTGTGTTTTCGTTAAGGGGTAAATATTTATTGCTCTGTTTATATTATTATAGATGTAAGGTCCAATGAAGTTGGTAAATCTTGAGCTAAATTTAGTTTTATTTATTTCGTTTCTGACCCATACCTTTACTTTTCTTCGTTTTTGTAGGTTTAGCGGATTATAATTATCGATATTTCCTTTGCATTTGCTTTACCCTCTTCTACGGCAGCACATCTTTCCTCTTCCGCAGCTTCTATCCTTTTATTGATGAAATAGAAAGAAAAAGATGCACTGAACTTAAATTTAGTTTGTGAACAAGGGAATCGTCGCCAATGTTCGCTTACCTGTACAAAATTAATTCCTACATCAATCTCAGTATAGTTTTTATTATATTTGTTGGTATATTGGCGTGGCTAGCTGACATGTGGCAAATAATTTAATTTAATGTTCTGTGTCTTTGTTATTATTGTTAATTTACTTAAGGGCCTTACTCTCGTTTAGTACCGTAACACGGTCACTTTATGAAGAATATTTCTCATTAACGGCTTGATTAGAAGATTTGAAAAAAATATATTGTTGGTATAGGTTCATGTACAACATTTCTGTAACAGGATTTTTTCGTATTTTTTCGTTTTTTCCCTTAAAAAAATGTTTAGCAAAACGCTATTTTTTCCTAATATTCTATATTACTTCTAAACGGCTTTGATGTTTGCAAATATTTTTACACTGAAAAATTGATGGTTAGAGGTACTATAGAAATGAAACAGCTTATGTAAATCAATCAACATTTGCAAAGAAAATTTCCCCACTTTGAGATTGAGCTTCAGAGGTGCTCTGCGCGGGCGCGGGCGGCAGTCGTGCGTTAGCACTGAGACGGGAGGGCTGTGTCGCTCGCTGCTCCGCTCCGGCTACCGACCGACTACGCGCGTTTGCCTGTGTTAGTGCAAATATTTACGAACGAATTGTATCAGTGTGCGTTTATTGACTAGCTCGCTGCAGATGGCCCATTTCTATTGTGCGCGTCAGGACGCTTACGATAGTATACAAGTAGTAAGGCTTATCTAACTAATATTAAAATGAGAAAATATTGAATTTGATCTAAATAAAAGTCCAAGATGGCGGCTGCGAAAATTTTTCAAATATTTCATCATGGGTGTCGTTTTCATACTTTTCGAGGGTGATAAAGCCAATAGTGAGGTCAAAATAAAAATCCAAAATGGCGGCTGCAAAATTTTTCAAATATTTCATCATGGGTGTCGTTTTCATACATTTCGAGGGTGATAAAGCCGATAGTGAGGTCAAAATAAAAATCCAAAATGGCGGCTGCAAAAGTTTTCAAATATTTCATCATGGGTATCGTTTTCATACTTTTCGAGGGTGATAAAGCCGATAGTGAGGTCAAAATAAAAATCCAAAATGGCGGCTGCAAAATTTTTAAAATATTTCATCATGGGTGTTGTTTTCATACTTTTCGAGGGTGATAAAACCGATAGTGAGGTCAAAATAAAAATCCAAAATGGCGGCTGCAAAAAAATTCAAATATTTCATCATGGGTGTCGTTTTCATACTTTTCGAGGGTAATAAAGCCGATAGTGAGGTCAAAATAAAAATCGAATAGTCCGGGAGCCGAGTAGGCCGTCTTGCGACTGCCTACTGCCGCGCGTATTTGTATGAAGATTTTGTTTTTTGTTAGGTATGATAATTTAGTGAGTTTCATAGTTGGGCACACACACTAAAATGTAACTAGCAGGCCTATGGTGATTTATCGAGGTAGGCACTGCTTATATGCCTTTATGCAATACACGCCACTGACTGATATACTCTGAGTATTCGCGCGCGGCTATTACGCACGAACGCGGAAGGTTTATCTACTGAGCGGCCGTAGGTGATTATTTCAAGGTCACTAACGAGACATGATACTGTTACTTTACTATACTATAACAGTGGTAACAGTTTTCGTAGTTCAACTGTTACTTTTGACGTACGAATAATAGTAAAAACAATCTTTTTACATGAAAAACACTTAAAAAACACTTCAAAGTGAAAAATTACTTTATTTCGGAAGTCGATGTCTTTGGTTTTGAATTTACGTTTTTTGCTACAGACTTCCGAAAGAAAGTTATTTTTCATTTTGTAGTTTTTTTATGGAAGTCGGTTATTTTTTTTTGGAAAAAATAATTATTTTGCACATTTTAGTTGTGGCACCTACCGGTCACAAATTAGAATACCACTACCTGCTATGTAAATAACAATGACAGGAAGAAAGTTGATTATAACATCATCCGATTGGCTACGGAATCCTAAAAATGCCATTTAGGTACAGTGTTAGTTAGGTAGGTTTATTACTGATTTATAATCATTCAAATTGATGAAACAGGTTCTCATTTTTATAAAATCTCATTTTTATGTAAGTCCTCCTAAGAAGACCTACAGTCTATGCAAATAAAATGTTATTCCATTCCTAAGAAAATACTCGATATCATTGTTAAAGTTTTACCCCCGTCGGGAACTAAGTTCGTTCTCACGTATGATTTTAATGAAAAAAATGAAAAAATTCTAATAAATAATGTCCAGTAAAAACATAAAATATACGTAACATAAGTATCAATCTATACAAAATATATCAGCCTTGCCTCCGCCATTCCCTTCTGGAATCGTAGGCAAAAATGGCGACCTGCGTGCGGCATGTCTGCGTCTCCGCATATTCTTTGATCGTCGTTTTAGTGCAGCGCGCCACCGCGCGCGTTTTACGTATTCGGGGGTAGAGCGTTTAGCTCCGCCCACATGCACAAGGTCAGCGAGCCCTATATACACCTTAACATACAGCTATTATTGTATACAGTGGCGTGCGTTTCATAAAGATGCCTAACCTACTTAACTCAGTATAATCTTGTTCTGATATCTATTATTATTTTATCTACGAGTACGAAGAGTACCTACTTACTAACAATAAACAAAAAAATCATAAACAGTCGCTCCAAGCAAGCTCGTTCAGTATTGTGGCATTGCGCGGCACTAGCGCCGCTTACGCTGAGTGCATCGGGAAAGACGCAAACTATTCGGTTCTAAATGTTTATATGTGTGCTCTCGTGGTCATGCGGATTGAGTGGGTGTGCGTTCCTATAAATACGGGGCACACAATGTCACAATAACGCACACAACCGTACAGAATAGACAGTGTGTTTTTTACAACACGACAAATTACGAAATTATCCGATGTTTTCCGAACCGAAATTAGCTATAAAACTATTTTAAAAAGTAGCATTGTTTCATTTATATTGCATCATAACTTACTCTCTTTCTTTTTTCTTTCATTATAAACTAAAAATTGGACCCTGTAAATGGACCAACCTGTATAGTCTTTATTCGGCTGGCAAAATCGGAATTCCGTTCGGAAATATCGATTCGGAATTTCGAAGGCAGCAAATCCATACAAAATAAATTCATTCAAGGCAGAAAATTTATATTTTTTGTACGTGTGAGATAGTTCCTTGATTTTGTATGGATTCTTTGCCTTTGAAAATGCCGAATCGATATTTTGAAACGGATTCCGCAACGGAATTC
This sequence comes from Apamea epomidion, assembly GCA_947507525.1. Classification (NCBI taxonomy): domain Eukaryota; kingdom Metazoa; phylum Arthropoda; class Insecta; order Lepidoptera; family Noctuidae; genus Apamea; species Apamea epomidion. The sequence continues at coordinate 16,079,887 of OX382237.1, forward strand.
CGTCCGTATGTGGCCGGCCTTATTGAACTAAAAAGCTTCGAGCCCACGACCGCTTGTGGCTTCTAGATAAACTTCTGGATAATAAATTAAATTGGGGGTCCCGGGTTATACACGGGTCCCACAAACCATAATTCCATACCTCGGGGCTCAAAGGGCCTATAGCACATTTTGGCCAATTAAGAGTTATTTACACCATGTTGTTCAGTTTTCTTTCACTATCGATTGTTTGGATTTCGTGAAAAGTCGTGTTCATCCTTTGAGCCCCGAGGTATCGATATGGGGCGCATTGTGGTTCATGGGCTCCATATACCCCATATAGCATTTGATCTTTGAGCAAACGGTACAGATATGGCCGGCAGATGTGTATATTGCTCAGAATTTCCACTCGATCTATACCGCGTTAAAAAAAAAATTAAGTAGTTACTAACTTATTCACTTTTATTTGTGAGCGAAATCGTAGGGAAAAGCTAATAATAATTATCTGAATTCTGCCGCCCGGTTACATTGATAATATTTTCTATTTTTATTAATATTACAACGAGTTCTTTGTTTGTAAAAAAATATATTGTATACACGTCGATGGCAAAAACAGAAAAAATAAACAAAGCTTTTTTGGCCCAAAAATCAGCAACGCAGATAGCATTCGCTGACGCGGCCATTAGGTCCACACGTGTGCAAGTGACAGGGCATGCACTGCTCTGCAATATGCTACTGGCTACCTATATGTGAGCGTCGCGGGTCATGACACTATGGCAGCCAGCCCTACAAAATAGAAACTTCGTGACCGCTTCGCGCGTAAGTACGCGGGTCACGCGGGGCATTTTCAGCGGTAACGCCCATTTGAGCAAGGTCAACAGCATAATACTGAGCCTTAACGTGCTTTGCGAGACACGGAGGGGGTCTTGGACGCTCTTAAACTATTGTCCATATTTGATCTTTCGAAAAACTGAACTGATTTTCTCTGTACCGTTGTTACGACACAAACAGCTGGTGGTTACAATGCATCTTAATCAAAATAACTAATAAAAAAAACTCACCCTAGAATGCGTAACAAGATGATGTTTCAACGTAAACGCCATCTTACACTCGTGGCATCTATACGGCCTCTCAGCCGAATGCAGCAACAAATGCGTGTTGAGACAGTGCTTCCTCGCGAACGCTTTCCCACAATGCGCGCACACATGCGGCCGTTCACCTATGAAACGTTAATTAAAAAAAAAAAGATTATTATTTATTACCCGTGAGTGTGTGAGTAGGTGGTGTTTGAGCGTGAAGGTTTTCTTGCATTCGGGGCAGCGGTACGGGCGGTTAGAAGAGTGCAGTAAGAGGTGGGTGTTGAGGCAATGCTTGTGCGCGAATGTCTTGGCGCAGTGAACGCACGCGTGCGGTCGCTCACCTGAAACAGAGCGAACCGCATCTGTACGTGCACTCCGCGACTACTAAGGCGCCAGATCCACGATTCGACAGGAGATTACACCGGACGAGTGAATCCATTCTCTTGACTGCGGAGATGGCGCCTAAAGGTACTCTACTTTATATTTTACTTGGGTTAATGAGATTTAGAGTCGGCACGGAATGGAGAACCGGGTAATAAGACCAGCCTATTGTTGTTCCACAAGCCTCTAATATAGTAGGCGTGAGCATTGATCACCACGCTTATTCAAGGCAGGTTGGCTATTTCAGAGTTATATTTATTCAGGTTTCCTCTCATGATGTTTTCCTTCACTAATGTAGTAATGTCAGTTTTTTTGTTTTATGGCGGGTGTGAAAAATTTTGAGTTTCTGTTCGACAAACGTGGCAAAGACAGTTCCTCCTAAGCGTGCTTTGCTGCTGGCATGCAGTACACCAATATTCGGCAGCAGATTCGTGCAACATATCATCTAAGTTTACCTATAAGTCATTTGGCAGAAATACTGTCTTTTAGGAGTTATTTACTCGTTTTCCTACTTCGTACCTTAATGTCGAAAATTCTTTTAAACTATGCCTGTCCTTGGAACCTATTTAATTTCGGAATATTATTGACAGCTTTGCTTCGCTTCCACTGGATGCGAGAAGCACAGGACCGATCGAACTGGCGCAACTTGTGTGAGGCCTATGTCCAGCAGTGGTCTGCGATAAACTGAGTGGACAGTTTAAAATCCTCATTCATCCTAAAGTACAGTCAGTAAATACTAGTTCGTAAAGCCGTTTTAGAGTCGTTCATGGTGTGGTAAGAACAGGGGTTGCAGTCTCGACATTCATAGCGAGCGCTTTACGACCGAATTCGGTCGCTAAGTCCTGTCACTACATATTAATTCTGTACAGCAAATCTCAACACTGATATATACACACGTTCAATGCGCGTTTTTTTTAAAAACGTTGCTCCACACTAGGAATTTCTCCTGTATCGTGGGTGCGTTTACAAACATTTAAACTCACATACACAAACAGCCAGACCCGGAACAACTACTTGTAGGTCATACAGATATTTGTTCCGTGCGGGAATCGAACCCGCGACACGCAGCACAGCAGTCAATCGCTTAACCACTGCGCCAACCGTGCCGTCAATTAAATATTTTATTGACTAATAATAATAACTTGTTATATAACTGGTAATTTAAATTAGTCTACTTTATCGACATAATGTAACCACTTTAAAAGCAGTAAAGTTTCATTTACATAAAAGTAAGTAAATAGTTTTTCATTGCCACATTGTTTCACAGCAACATTTTAATCTCTTTGTCACAAACAACAGTGTTGCTGTGGCTACAAGTTGTATGTTTCCTGCACAGAATTCATTGAGAAAGACATTCGGATTCGGAGAAGTCATTCATGCTCTGAATCAGCCCCCGTAATAAATGTTGTTTTAGAGGCGAAACGTGCTTTTTGTTGAGCGAAAATGGGACATGACATTTAAACGAATTGTAAGTCTGACCGGTTATTATATCGACCTTTGTCGGCGCCAAGACAGAGAAATAGATGATATTAAATTACACGCGAAATGGCTACAAGAGCTACCAATCGGCACCCTAATTGCGTAACACATAATCTGAATGATTTTGAAGAATATTGCTAAACCATTGCTTTATATGTTTAAAAATTTGTCTGCTTAACAACGTAAATAACGTAATGAATGTTGTTGAACTGTCAAAATTAAAGCCATTCCTACTGTTAGTGTGTTACGCAACTACCCAGCGGTTGTCTGTTCAACACCTTACAGTGAGTTAATATCGATGAATAAACATTGTATAAAGATAGTTGTTCATTATAACACGACGTCAACGAAGTATCAACTATCGTTTGACTAATGAACCGGAAAGACCTACTGATAAGTATATTCAGCCGGATCTGGGGGTCTACTGCTAAAGCCGTCAACGAAGATACGGACCCGTCCGTAGTTGACTCGACAAACCAAGTGTCAAATTAAATTTTTCGAATAGTCGAATAAATATCGGGAGTGGGGGACCACTGTCAAATCGTGTTGTCATTCATACTAACTTCGGGCCCCGAACTAAGGATATGTTCGGTTTATGGTAATTTATTTCACTCAAAAAGAATACAATTATTCACTCCTATGAGGGAAAACAGAAATTATGATAGGCGACGGTTTCGCTGGCTTATGACCTAAAATTAAGTTTTTTTTTCAACTTAAATGGTTCCACTGCTGGGCAAAGGTCTCCCCCATATTTTTCCATTTTTCATTGTCCTGTACCTTCTCCGTCCAATCAATCGTGCTTAAAGACGGGCGTCGTCACCGAGGCAGGCCTAAGAAACGCTGCTGATTGGACGGAGAAGGCACAGGACAAAATTAAGTTATATAAAAACAAAATAAAGAAGAGCACAGGGGGGCCTATTCCGAAGTGCAAAGTGCGAATGTTCAGATCGGACCGACACACCGAATATTATTGAAAAAAGGCGAAAAAAGTTCGGATCGCCTCAGTTGGGTCGGGACCATAGTCAATATTCGAAAGAGTGTAGGAGTGTAGGATCGGAACCGACCGAACCAAATAGTAACTTCGTAGCAGGAAACGGCCGAATATTCGGCCGATACTACTTCGGAGTAGACCCCCTGACTCAGTGTCTTTAAGTGATACGGAGTAGGAAACGCCCGTAATGCCTCCCGAAACTACGGATTACGTGATTCGGTAGTAAAACCCCTGAGACGACCGCTAAACAAAAAGGTCTGAAGGTCTTTTTTTTTTAGAAATTTGTATGCCCATGAGGCTGATCACAGCATGAACTCACTGTATATTGTAAGACCTATATTGTAACCTGTGTATCACAAATAAACTGATTTGAAAAAGGAATACTTTTCCTGAAAACTTTCGGCCCTCACAAAATCTCGATGTACGACACACAAACATACGAGACTTTGTGCTTCTTATAGCAACATATTATCCAATTCATAAAAATAATTAGGTCGTCCCTTGATGTCTGTCTGTTCGTTGAAATTAATGCGGGTATTCATTACTTTGTCTAAATATAACTCGTATATTCGTCTGCGCACTGTTGAATTTTAATGCAGCTATAAAAACTTGCATCAAAATTATTTAAGTACCTACAGTAAGTACACTTGCTTCAATAAAATAATAAATCCGAAAATGTTTGTATATTTGTTACTTCTTGACGCCTGAACTGCTGAACTGATTTCGATGAAGTTTGGCACAGAACTTAAGCACAACCAAGAGAAAAACATAGGACGTTTAAATACAAATAAATGTGCATAACTTGACGTAGTTTCTTACGGAGCAAAAAAAAACTGTGGGGTTCAGTTTGTAAGGATAAAGTTAAGAAAAAGACTTAACTTCGGACCAGAGCCTAAGGACATTCAAAGATAGATGGAATATTACATATATACATATAATAAATATACATATAATAAAGTATTATTAGGCATACCTAATAATACTTTTGTACTTTGCCTATAAATTAACACAATATTACCATTGCTTAGCATTCGTTAGACATTTTATAATGAGTGAAAATATGCCTTAGCTTATCTTTAAGAAAAAATATGCTAAACAAGAAAATTATGCTAACAATGGTGTCAATAAAATATCATTTGTGGTGGTGGTTAATACATTAATAGTGTTAATTAAATTAATGAAGCATTAATAAACGAAGTTCGCTGTGTTGCCTGAGACCAGAATCTTGAAAGTATACAGGGTGGCAGGGACGCGCAAACTATAACCATGAATTCAGCATATGACCCTAATTTTTTTTTTTTTGAAAAGCCTTGCCCCTCACTAGGAATTACTCCTGTATCGTGGGTGCGTTTACAAACATTTAAACTCACATACACAAACAGCCAGACCCGGAACAACGACTTGTAGGCCATACAAATATTTGTTCCGCGCGGGAATCGAACCCGCGACACGCAGCGCAGCAGTCAATCGCTTACCCCTGCGCCAACCGTGCCGTCAAATCTGGACACCTAGCGTAGAAATTTTTCTTCGTTTAGAATCATGTGCTGAATTCATGGTTACAATTTGCGCGTCGATGTCCCTGCCGCCCTGTATGTTCTAATAGACACACAAAAACCATGTAAAAAAATAACACTAGTGACATCAAATGATCAGTATAAATTGCTTCTAGGATCTTTTGCCGCTTAAATGATATTGCCGGGGGGGGGGGGGGGGGGTCGTTGTTAGCATAGTCCTTTCAATGTTATTTTACCTCCGACGGCAGCAACCCAACAGCAAACTTTTTATAACGAGAACAAACGTAGTACTGCCCTTGACAGGCAAAATATGAACTGTACATTTAGCCACCAATGTTCCCATGTGCTAACACCTATACTTTCTGCAAGCAAATGATTCTTATTCTTAAAGATCATTGTGATTTTGACAGACTTGTAGATAGCAGCAATCCAAAAGTAACCTTATTACAAGCAGTATTAAAATCACTGTGATTTTGACAGTGATGCAAAATCAGAGGTAAAATAACTGTGAATGGACTGTAAACATTTGTGAACTTGTTTTTTTAAGTTCTATTAAAAAAACCAAGATGGCGGCATTAGTTTCGATATTTGCGACGCGCCAAAAGGTCCTTGTACAGTTGTAGAATGGCCTATTCAAACGAGATTGGTTTATTACCTACTATCGGTCTAAATAAGCCAATGTAAGTCAATCACATTTTATCACCTAAAACGCCCGCACCGCGCGATTTATTTTTATTTAAATTTTCCTGTATGCTAATTATATTTGTGTATTTTGGAGTCTGCGATAGCATTCAATTAGTGTATGTTGACCACAATTGTTGCTTAAGTTTTACTAACGTCTTTATTTTAGAGTTGTCTGGTTCGAATCAAACTCAATTAGTGCTCAGTCAGCGCAGACAAAGCTGCAAAATGCTCGAGCAGTTTTTCATTGATTAATTGATAATGAACTAAATCACAACTACAATAAAGTTTAAAGGCGTATGTTCGTCCAAATTTTTACATAAAACTTGGCAGCAAAGAATATGCCCGTTTTTTCTGCGCTAACCCTCATTCATAAGCTCATCATGCACACGCCGTGACGCGACGTCTGTACAGTTGGGAACTATTCAGCCGGCCCCGAAATAAGAAACACGGTACTAAAACCGTAAACATCGATTTCTTCTCAGCTGAGTTTACGCGATTCAACGTCATCGACCGATTGGAACCGAGTCTACCCGATTTAGCATAACCGACCCGAGCGGACGATTCAGTTTCATTCACTGTTCAGAAAGAACTCACAAAGAAGTTTTCGCTTAAAAAATTGTACATTGATTTCCACCAACCTGTATGAACTCTCGCGTGCGTCGTGAGATGGTGTTTGAGCAGGAAGGACTTGCCGCACTCGTCGCAGCCGTAAGGGCGTTCCTTCACCGCGGCGGGCGGCGCCGTCGTCATCACCGAGTTGGTATTCATCATCTCCGTCTGTGAATATACCGTCTAACCACACGTTATTATGTGATACCTGTGTTTTGAGTAAGGGAGTAATTGAAGGTACAGTATTTTTATCTCACGAAGCGACGCGCGCTTTACTTGTGGTAACCAATGTACAAAGATGCTGTGCATGTGTGGTTGAAGGCGAGTAATAACACACACACACTTCCGACTTCGCCATTGACTCTGACGGTACCGAGAGCTCCTGCGTTTACACATGGTCACACACACACGGTTACACGGTCATTACTTGTGGTTACTAAGTAGAAACCACAAGTAAAGAGCGCGTCGCTTCGTGAGATAAAAATTTATATTAGGTAGTGGGTTCAAAGTGCTTAGCATCAAGTTTCTTAAATGACGCAGTTAAGGGTCAGACGATAAAACGATCGCGAAATCCTATCGATAACGATCGCGAAATACGAGTCATACATACTTCTTCACCTATTTTTGGAAGAGGCCCTATGTTCAGTTAATAGTTCTACTATGATCCCATAGAGTAGAAGTTAAAAAGAACCTTAACCAACTTGAAATACAGTTGGAATTATGTTAGTCTTTAGCTTTAGATATCTAGTAAAGTTGTTAGTGGACTCAGTTGAGGAAACCAAACTTAAACCGCGTTTAATGTTTATATGATTCATGAAGTTAAACCACTTTCTATCAATATCCTTACAACAAAATACATAAACACTTACTTTAGGCGAATTATTCGTAGTCCCAGGCTCCTGTTTCGTATGTAACAAATGATGCTGATGTACCGTGGTCGTTTGAATGGTTTCGGCCTGCGTTTGCTGAACCGTCGCCTCTGCCAGACTCTTCAGGCCTCCATTTAGTAACGTATGGTTGAGTTGCGAAGCGTCTATGACCGGGGTCGCGATGCCTTGAGCCTGCAGAGCCCGCTTCATCAATATCTCGTTGCATTCTTCCGCAGTTAACTGGATGGGACCTATCGGTGTCATAAACGGCTTAGCTGCTAAGTTCGCTGTAAATGATACATGCGTGATATTATTTTTATTTTTGTTTCGAGGTAATAATAACTAAGGTTCATCTATACACACGGCGTTTATTATACGCGCGTTCCATGATCAGCCCGATTTCAACTTTATGGCGGATCTGAAGTGTGCTACTCGCTGCGCAGTACCTCACCCCTCACCCCGCTGACAGGTGAATTTGTTACTGCGCAGCGTCTCGCCTCATGTTCCGACCCGCCATAAAGTTTTCTGCTTTAAAAAAACAGCGCCAGCGCCAGTTGCGTATGCAACTTGTTCAACGTTGTAAAAAAAATAGGAGGCTATTGTTAAAACTAAAAATCTAAATAGAGGACAAGGATGGATGATGGATGAAGACTAAATATATTATGCAATTTCTTTAGTGGCAGTAGGTAATGTGGCATTAGACTGAATGCAGATAACATATGACTCAAAGCTGAGAGCAGGAGAATAAAAAAGAAGCCCAGCAGTGTTCTAGAGATCAGGCGATATTGTTTCATACATGGAAGGATGAGCTGAACAGTTTCCGTCAAAAATGGAAGGCGAAGGCTAGCGAAAGATGGAAGGAGTAGAGGGAGGCCTTTACCCATTTTTTAATTAATATTAAGCTGCTCCATTGGCAGCTGAATGTTAATTGTGTGATGTTCAAGCTGTCACAGTATTGTTTTCTTGTTCTAAAGACCTCCTTTGATGACTGACTGGCAGGTGGCATGTCTTGGTGGTGGTTTGAGTAACAGAAATAAACATTACACATTTCTATTGTATGACTTGAACCTCTCAATTAAAGCTTAAAAATAAATAAAACAAGATCTTAACACTCACTGTGTATAGTAGTAGTCTGATTCTGCTGCGACACCCTGTTCAACGTATGAGCTGCGGCATCGTTCACTACAAACATCCGTCTTCCAGAAACCGGTGTGCCTGTAGTTACCACCCTCGTTAGTTGTGCACCTGCATTTGACACCGCTACTGTGACTGCACCCACTTTTTCCTGCACCTGAGGTGTCTTGTGGGACATTACAGTCAGTGTTGTTTCTGGGGAAACCTGTAAGAAATAAATGTATGTTTTATTGTTGTGTAAGTAGTTAAGTTAAGGTTAGTTTAAATAGTAAGAAGTAAAGTAAGTTTTAAATAAGTAATATTATGTAGAATTTGTAAATGCTGAAGCACTGAATGGTGACCGTTGGGGCAGTCATAGCCATAAGTTTCAATTCAAATTATTTTATTTATACAGTGCAATGAATTTCTATGTGAAGGGGTTTACATAATCATTTCATATTTATATTGATGAGTTTTGTGGTTGCTTGGAGGAAAACAATAATTATAATTCAATAAGATCTAAGCTGGAGGTTATTGGTTGAACACTCATCTTTTAATAACAATTTATATTCTTACTTATTGGTAATCATACAGGTTAACTAACATTTCATCTTTCTGCCCAGTTGGGCAGAAAGATGAAGTGTTAGTTAACTTTGAACTTGAAATACATGAATCACATAAAACAAACTTTATTCAATATTATTATAAACTTTATTATCACAAGACACATTGAAATAATAAGATAACCACAGCATGTGACACCCATAAGGTTATTTAAACAGGATTTTTAAAGATAGTAGCAATTAATGTTCAAAGTTTACAGAATATGATATTACATTACATTATGAAGGACAGTAGGGTCAGTGTCAACCAGATTTCATGTATGAAATACATGAATGTTTGTTTGAAATTGATGTCCATTGTACTGTGAAAGTTAATTACTATGCAAATATGTCACTTTGTAAGGAGTTCAGGCGACATTTCTAGGTTTAATTTCATTATTATACATACCGTGTTTCCCAAAGTATAGCTCAGACTACTCGGTGTTTCCACCTCACCCTTTGTAAGGTCTGCAGAACTCGTGAAGCCCCACGAGTAACCGAAGCCCGAAACATTGTTAGGAGTTGGCATACACATTTTTAACAACAAATATAATTCATTACAATTACAAAAACTAATTCACTAACACAAATTCGCTATTTGATAGTAAACAAGAGTCCTCATGACAGTTTTATCATTGCGAACATGTATGTACGCTTTCACAACTACAAACGCACAACGCACTCATCGATCACAATGCCGACAAAAACGTACTATCTATGTAAATTCATAGTTAACGATGCTTTTATTGACTGACGAACACCAAACTACACGAAGAAATCTTCGTAAATTAGTCTAATCAACTCAATATAAAAGGCGGCATAGGACAACGACGCTATGAGCAGGATTGACACGCACATTATTTTCAACAAACGATGCGTGATTTAGTTTATTAGACACCTTATAACTATTCATATTTGTGTTTAAATACTAATAAACATGATTATATAGCCAAAACTTAGATAAATCTCTTGATTTCATGAAAACAATAATTTTATCGCACACACAAAAAACCGGACGCCATTTTATTGTTTATGGTCAATTATGGGTTTTAAATTCAACCATTCACGAAGCAATGATAATTAATCAAACAATTGTATTAACCAAAATAATCTTTTTGTTTATGTCAAACAACGATAATTTTTTTAAGTTATCAAGCAAATCTTAACAATGTTTTAATACGAAAAATACATGTAAAAAGTGACTAAATAAAACATTCATCTCAAAAGGTGAAAAAACTGAAAAAAGTGGACAACAAAAAAGTAAAGATCTATGGTAAGCTACTCCAAACGTTTCGTTTATGCACAATGTGATAATAATAAAAAATGTGTTTTATAAGACCAGGTAAGACTCATTATTTGAAAATATACTCTATATATATAGAGTACTTTTCAATAACTATTAAAGGTGCTATTAAGAGAGCTTATAATTTCACAAAAAAACCTGAAAACCGATAATCGTATATCTACTTAGGCAACCAATAAACAAAACGCTACCTCATGTGTCAAAATAAAATAAATCGTCGAATTTGTCTTTGTCAATCGCATCAAAGTGTAAATTCATTATAATCGTCGTAAATCAGTAAAAGCAATTATTCGTAAAGTTTGTGCATTATTTATTTAGTGCTTTTAGAAACTGATAACTGTGTAACTTACGTAAGAAAGTAGATAATTTTAAAACACTCACCATGAATCCTATGTCAATGGACAGAGATGAACCTTCTTCATTGTTGTCGTTTTCTACCAACCATCCTTTGGAGCAGTTTGTGTTGTTAGCCAAAGGAGCCAAGGGATCAGCATGTGCGGAACTCATCAAACAGGTGTTGGAAGCACCAGGAGTTCATGTGTTCGGCGAACTTCTTGAAATGCCGAATATAAAAGAGGTTAGAAGTCATCTGTCATTCTGTTTGTATCTTCTGTACTACGCTGTACGATTCCGAATCAAAAGGAATTATTTTTTAATATTTTCTATGTAATGGTGTCTGTTCAATCTAAATAATTTAATTTAAATTTGCTAATCTTAATTTGAAGGTATTATCTAAGAACTACCTTCAATTTTAAGTAACTATAGATAGATAACAAAAGCTTACGCCAAAATGGCTCTTTCTAAACCACCTGGTCCCCTATAAATATTTATAACCTCCAGCCGCTGCATAGCATGACTAAATAATTAAAAAACAAACATTGTAACATTTCAGTTGGAAACTGGACCCTACGCCACTCACCTGAAGACTCTAAATCTATTTGCATATGGCACATACAAGGAGTATCTTGAGAACAAGTCTGATTACTTAGAACTGACTCCAGCTCAATGCAAAAAGTTGCAACATCTGACAATCGCATCACTGGCCACACAGGAGAAATGTATCCCTTATAGTGTACTGCTGCAAGAATTAGATATCAAAAATGTAAGGGATTTAGAGGATCTTATTATAGAAGCTATTTATGCAGGTGAGATGATGTTCATTTTGTTTCTGGTTGGTGTAAAACTGCCTCAATGTTTTCTTTTAAAGCTTAAAAGAAATTAGGATTACTCAGAAGTGTGAAAACAAAGGTAACATGCAAAATGTTTATGCAAAAATCACTTAAAGGCACATGTAATGAAATCTGTCATCATAATCATCAACAGTCCGGCTTCACCGCTGCTGGTCTTAGGCCTCTTTTCCTTGTGCCAATCACCACTATCCTGTGTCAGCCTATTCCGAGTTTCACCCACGATGGCAACAATGTTGTCTGCCCATCTCACTGTCCAATGACCAACATCTCGTCTTCCAGTCCTTGGGCGCCACTCTGTCACAGCCTTACTCCACCTGTTATCGCTGCGCCTTGCCAGGTGTCCAGCTCAACTCCATTTGAGTTCCTTATTACACTTTACTATATTGAGGACCTCCATATCTAGACGGAAGAAGTTGTGGACTTTGTTTTGTAATGTGTAGTGATACCAATATCACTATTCTTACTTACATCTTAACTCCTTTCACTTTCCAGACATAATCCATGGCAAGTTGGATCAAGAATGCAAGCGAGTAGAGGTCGACGTAGCTTTGGGACGCGACGCGCGCCTGGAAGATGCCTCATCAATCGCTGATGTTCTAGCAGACTGGTGCAATGCTTGCGAGCAAGTCCTCAGCTCAGTTGATAGGCACATACAGAGGGCTAATCACCACAAGACAAGGGCTATTAGGCATCAACAGGCGATTGAGCAGGAGGTTTGTATCCTAGAATCATACAGTTGACCTGACTCAGTTCACTGAGTTCAGACATAGGAGAGGTTAAAGTTCTCTCTCTGAAACCCAATCAAAATTCGTTTAATAAAATTAGGCTGAGAATCAGCAATTTTTTTAATGTCAAAATTATACAGGCCCCCAAAACTCATTCACCACTTCCTAGTGGTTCAGCTAGGAAGAAGTGGCGACTCCCCCAGCATGGTCTTCCTAAAAAGCAACTGGGCTATTATTCCACAAGAATGAACAGCAGGGTTTAGGAGTCTCCCTTTCAGAATAACTGTGTATGTCAGGATAGGATTCTTGATTCAGGATTCTTTTGAGCTTTACACCACCATAAAGAAGCAAGCCTTAAAATTTGAATAGTTAATGAAAATGTAGTGTATGCCAGCATTGTTATAAATAGTTCTATGAATCAAATTACAAAAGCAAAACAACATAAATATGAATATTTAAATTATGTTTTCAGATACTGTACATAAAGAAAACTTTGAAAACGCAAGCAGAGAACGACGAATCTGCCACGGGCGGCGGTAGCGAGACCCATTCTGCGCCAAAGAAGAATTCGGGCAAAGGCAAGACGCCCCGCAACGCCGCCAAGTTCTGGCAGAAGAACACATAACTGCTGCCAACCTGAAATCGAATAGATATTTAAAATAATATTGTAATTTTTGTGATACTGTTAATAAACTTTAAGTATGCTCTCGATCTTTTGTTTTTTTTTAAGAAAGTTTTAAGCTTTTCTTGACTGATCCCAAATTCTTGATGAGAACTGAAGATTTTGCTGCTCCAAAGGCAGTTGACCTTCGTTCTGAAGGTGTTTGCGAAAAAGTTTCAGTCAGAAAAGCGTTGTCTATGAAGTTAGCAATTATCGTCTATGACGAAATGTGAAAGGTCAAAAGAAAGCTGCCCACATTTCTACTGTTTTGGTATTTCTACCTTTTGTCAGAACTGTAGGTCTAGTTACTAGAATGTTCTAGAAACACAGCAACACCAATATTTTAAGTTGTAATTTGTTTTCTGTGTGCTGACAACTTGAAAATATAGTAGCCACGCCATAGTTCGTAAGTTCTAGGCAACATCTGCGATTTATGGGTTAAAAACGGTCTGTTCGTCATTCGTTTTGGAACAGTATACGTTATATTATTTACTGCCTCGCTGTTTACGCCCCACAGCGGGGAGAGAGGCTTGCGTATTAAATATTCCTTTTGGTTCAGAACATGCAAGATAATCAGCGCTGCAACATTGCCAGAACATATTAGCAGGCGCATTTGAAAAATCTTTTTCAGTATTGATCATGCCGGCTGAAATAGCTTAAAACTTGTTGTCAACGACAGATAATATGAAAACTTAATAGTTTTGGTATGATTTTCTAAGAAACACATATGTTATGAAATTAAAACGCTGCAACCCAGCCGGCGAAACGTCAAATGTGAGAGTGGGACAAAACGGCCAGGTTTCCTAGGCTAGCGAATGAGAGGGCAGACCTCCGCCGAGTGAGGCGGCGATTTCGCCCGACATAGAGTGCCGAGAGACTGTTTTGTTGACGCAGAAGCGCAGCAAATAAAGTGCGCAGGCAGTGCAACGATTATCACGTTCGCAGGCCCCTAAATAGTGATGTAAATAACACATAAGACGTAATATATCGTAAACATTGACCACGTAAAGTACTTACAACTTATTTGGATGAAAATAGACTCGGGAGTTAAGTGTCGTGATAAGTCACAGCACCATAGCAACCGAACAGTGAAAAACTACGACTTAGGTGACCGTCGCGTTTTACACAACGATGCCGTGATAAATCATCATAATAAACAGACAATCCTGTTTTGTAAAGAGACTCTTGTTCACCGTAGTGCCACAACTCGCGGCTCTTCGTGTATTGGATGAACAGAAAGGCAAGTACTAAGTTGCCCTTTGTTAGGTCGTATGTATTCACCTTTCACGTAGGAGAGCCTGGTATTCATGGTCAACACTGTTTACTCAATACTCGAGCTCGTTGTCATGTAGCTGTGCTTAGATTGCGACGTCAAGGCACGATGAAAGACCTTGATTTATCGAGTGTCTGACTTCAAAATTTGAACCAACTTGGTGTTGTTTCATTAAATATCGAGTGATAACCTTTATAATTATTGGCGTAGTTGAAGGGTTTCAATCAATACAGTCGCGTGTGCGGTTGAAAATAATAATAATGTATCGTTATTGTACGTAGCGTGTTATGTTTGTGTGGGTTGGGTTGATGTTCTTTGTTGTCGGAGCTGTCAGCTGTTCGCGAGGGGAGCGCGGGGCGGAGCGAGCAACTGGTCGGACTGGTACCGCGCGCGCGCCTTGCATTGCATTATACTCGTGCCGTCCGACCCTCCCGTCTGCGAAACACGCTTTCTTTTGAACAAACCCCTTTACTAAGCAAATTAATGGTCAAAGGATTATATCGTCCACAAAGAATGACATTAAAGAACACGCGGGGGCCATCAATTAATATTTATGAAGCAGTTTCTGATAAAAAACCAGGTAGCGCGACATACTTTGTAACCTTCCAGCTTTATAGATTGTATCTGTAGTTGGTACACAACGTTTAGGAAAAGCTGGGGCCTTGCCAACAATACTAAATGCGCGCAAAAAGCATGAATATTATTTTGTTGAAGCGCTTTAGATAAGTATTGAATTATTGTGGCCTCAACACACTGGGCGACTTCATTCGAATCTTGTTTGGATGAATAAAGTACAATGTAGTTTTAAACATTATTTACCTCTAAATAAGATAGATAAAAGGGGAAGCCTTTGCCTTGCAGTGGGAGTTGGGACAAAATAAAAGGTAACAACAAATAGGTAAACAATTTTTATGGAGGTTTTGTATAAGGTTTTGTATATATCTACTTCCAGAAATAAATATTATTTAGGTAGGTATCATCATTTATTTTCCAGGTGATCTTGATAATTTTCTTCAAAATAGAGCTCATGGTTCCTTTCAGCATTTTCCTCACTGACTTTAAATTTAAAACTTACCCGTACAAAACTAGTAAGAAAGAAGAATATCGTATATATAACTGTATAAGTAAATAGATCCGGTCTGACCTGACCAGTTGGCTAAGAATCTAGCTAGGTACAACTGGCGAATATTTTATGACATGAGCTATTTTCAAACTTCTGTATAAGGTCAAATTAAATAAGTTGGCTTATTTTCACAGGGTTCGATCGATAAACACGATAAAACAGAAAAAAAAAACTTTTTCCCTCAAGTCATACTTTATGTAACCTACCCACAATATCAGCGGTCGTTGACACCAAAAAAGAACATCAATTTTTGTTTTGTTTAATCCTGAAGGCCAATTCTCGTAATTAAAAACGTTTAAAATCTAGTCGCAATCTCATCTCAGCGACAATAAATGTTAAAATGTAGGGAAATTAGAGGTATTTTTACAGATTGAGACTGAGATCAGACTGTGAACGTTCTTAAAATTACAAGATTTTTCCCTCTGTTTAGATATCGACATGCATCACGTGATCTCGTCTGCGGAGTTTCGGTAGCGAATTTAATTCGACCTTGTATACCACTGGTTGTCTCTGCATCACCCAAAGGTTGACTGGTGGAACATGTATATGGCATTAAGTCCGCCTCTATATACACACATCAACACTGTCTAGGGATATTTTGGATTTACTCAATTTACTCAAAATTTATTAAAAATAACATACTGCATGCATATATTTTTATAAGGCCCATTTATCAGACTACACTACAGAATAAAAGAAAACTATTTTTTTTGCGTAATCAAATTTTTATTCAAATAAAGAAAAAACGTGAAATAATGGTAAAACTAACAATGAATGTGTTTCTCAAGAAAAAGTGAATAATAAGGAAAAATTAATCTGTTTTTAACAGTTATGTGAAAAATCAGTAGTCAGTAAAACACCCCATGACGTTAATAACGGTCCTGCAACGGTTTTTCATGCTTTGTAATCCAAAGCATGAAAAACCGTTGCAGGACCGTTATCCAAGAGTTATCCAAGTCTTGCTGCGGTATATTGTCCCAGGTCCGGTTAAGATGCAAAAAAAGTTGCTCTTCCGTCGCAATGTTTGCAGGGAAATTCCTCAAAGCCCTTCTTTGGAGCATGTCCCACGCGTGTTCTATGGGGTTTAGGTCAGGCGATTGAGCGGGCCAGCCTAAGACCGATACGTCGTGCTCCTGCAACCAGTTCGTCACCACTCTCGCTGTGTGCGGACGGGCGTTATCGTGCATGAGCGTGAATTCTTGGCCCATTTGTAGTCGATGGGGGTAGATTATTGGTACTAGCACCTCGTTACGGTATTTTTCAGCCGTCATGGTGTTTCTGATCCAAACGAGGTCTGTTCTTCCACCAACACGAATTCCCGCCCAAACCATAATTGTCCCGCCGTGGTATGAATGGACTTCCTGAGGATGTTGCAGACGGCTCTCACGACCAGGAACTCGCCAAACACGTACTCTACGTGTATCGGGATGGAAACCGAACCGGGACTCATCGGTGAACAGCACTACAGACCACTGGTTATCTTCCCAGAGCAAATGTTCACGAGCCCACTCTAGTCGTCGTCCACGATTTCCTCGGCGTAGTGCTGGAGTACGAAGCGGTCTGCGAGCATGAAGGTTAGCTTCATGCAGCCTTCTCCTTACAGTTTGATCACTCACAAGCAACTGGTGCTCTGACTGGAGCCTCTGAACCAACTGCATGGCCGTAACATTTGGTTGTCTTCTCGCGGCAACTTGCAAAAATCGGTCTTGTCGTTGAGTGGTTATGCGCTTCCCGCCTGGGTGTCTTTCAGCCACATCATCAGTAGCACGATAACGTGACCATAACCTTGATATCACGTTTTGTCTTGTTCCAATCTCCTCAGCAATACTCCGTTGAGTAGCCCCAGCTTGGAGCATGCCTACTGCCCTTAACATTTCCTCTCTCGTTAAATGGCGCCGCTGCACGATGCACACAATAACATTAATTCGAAATTAACCGATAACTTGTTATAAAACTTAAATTTGACACAAAAAAATAGCCAAAAACTACTGTAGGTAAATGAAGCCTTCTGACTTCGCTACCATTATGCCGCCTAAATCTTTTGTTTTTAATTTATTTTTTCAAATTCATATTTAGAATCGTTCAAAAAGGTTTACAAAATAAGCTTTCTTCAAAAGAATTTAAAACTGGCCAGTATTTTTTGAGTTTAAGAACTTTATACAAAATATCCCTAGACGGTGTTGATGTGTGTATTTGTGTGTAAAGTATTAAATAAATAAATATACCTGCCCAACCTACTGATACTAGAGAAGAATTGATTGTCCGTACCTTTATAAGTTAGACTAGGCACAATGGTCCAAAAGAGCCATCTACAGAAAGCCGTCTTGATACCTTTTAGGCGAAGTATAGGTACGATCGCCAAAATCTAAATCTGACCATTTAAAAAAAAAACCTGTGCACATGATGACCACAGCTGTGTCCGAAAGTAAAACAAAAGAGGATCCTTTTTAGGTCGACTAATAATATGCGCTGCAACCAGGAATAGTCCTTACTTACGGTGGTCAGATATAGATTTTGGCCATAGTACATTTACAAGAAGATCCTCATCAAATTGAAACTCTATAATGTCTAGTAACATACCACTATCGTCCGTTTCGCTAGACAGGAAGGGCGTAGCCAACAAAGCCACAAACTAAACTTGAGCATGCATCGGTAAAGTTAGATCCTTTGTCCAATTCGCCGCGGTCTGAAGTGAAATGATACGCGCGTTTACTCCTGAAGTTGGTCGTTGTTATATTGCATTATGTAGGTAGGTACTACGTGAGTCTTGTTGTTATTTATTTATTTATTTAAACTTTTCGCACAAAAAGGTACAAAGGCGGACTTAATGCCTTAGGCATTCTCTACCAGTCAACCAAGGGTGGTGAAGAGATTAGATGGCAGGTGCTTTAATTGAAAGGGACAATGATAAAAAAAACTCTTAAAACTAGGTAAACTAGGTTATCAGACTTTGGCACTGCTAGAAATAGGGTTTGCACCATAAAAATGTAAAAAACAGTTGTACCCTCTCTGGAACTATGTTTTAAATAGAATTTTGAGAAATCTTGATATAAAATTCGGAATATTCCTTGATTCGAGCTGTCTATCATCATAATCATCGTGTCAGCCGAAAGAAGTCCACTGTTGGACATTGGCCTCTCCCAAGCTTCGGCACTTCGACCGGCACCCTGATTGACACACTATCAATCATAATCTGAATCATTTGGAAGGGTATTGCTAATCCATTGCTTCATATTTTTTCGAATAATTTGTCTGCTCAACAACGTAAATGACGCAATGAATGTTGTTGAACTGTCAAAATGAATCCCATTTCTTTTCACATCCAGTGGGAGCGAAGCGAAGCTGTATTTTGTTTCAGTGCGGTTAGTGGAAGTGCTCAGGTGTGGTTCGGGCAAGTGCTGTTGAAATCAGTGCTCTGAGCGGAATACCTCGTCTATAATATTTCGAAATTAAACAAGGACAGGCATACTTTGGAATAGAATTTAAAAAAAATCGCGTGTAAACTTTGAAGGGGTGGGCCCTTCAAAGTTTACACGCGATTTTTTTCAAACAAAATTTTCATCATTAAGGTACGAAGTAGGAGAACAAGTAAATAACTCCTGCAAAACAGTATTTGTTATAGTACTTCTGCTGCAGTCTGCAGAATTAATTCCGATCCAGCCTGTCCCTTGCTGCCTTCTCCCAGCGACGACGCCCTAAGCCGAGGTCCGTACCCCACAGGGGTTCCCTTAGCGTGTAGTCGCTTAGTTTTTAAGTTTTTTAAGCCCTGGCTGCAGGCCTTAATTTATTGAGGCATCCACAGGCAATTCCTGTTAAGCAGACGACGACCTCATAGGTAGAACTGCTAGATGCCATAAGTTTAGGATAAACAATCTTACCTTTGTCATACAGAAACTCAAAATTTGTCAATAAAACTATGGTGGTCAGACTAAGCATAGCAGTGGTGGCCCAGTGGCAACAGCCACGATTTACAAGCTGTAGGTCATAGGTTCGAACCCTGAGAGGTGCTTTACTTTGTGTAAGTATATTATTTCATCACCACAGCTCTCAAAACGGTGAAGGGAAACACCGTTAGCAAACCGACATGTCTCAGAACCAAAAATTCAAAGACATGTGACATCTACCAACCCGCACTGGGACCGCGTGGTGTATTACGGCCCACTCCCTCTCATCGGCACGAGAGGAAGTCTGTGTTCCAGCTGTGGGAACATTATAGTTTGACTAGCTGTTGCCCGCGACTTCCTCTGCGATCCAAGATAAATATAGCCTATGTCCTTCTCCAGGTCATGGCCTACGTACGTGCCAAATTTCATCTAAATCAGTTCAGCCGGTTTAGCGTGAAAGCGTAACAAACAAAGTTACTTTCGCATTTATAATACTAGCTGCGCCCCGCGGTTTCACCCGCATAAGTTTCGATTCCGTGGGAATATCGGGACAAAAAGTATCCTATGTGTTAATCCTGGTTTTAAAATATCTGTGTGCCAAATTTCATCCAATTCCGTTCAGTAGTTTTGGCGTAAAAGTGTAACAAACATCCATCCATCCATACAAAGTTTCGCGTTTCTAATATTATAGTAGGATTAGTTAGGATTGTGAATATAATTATGGTCAAAGTAAAGCTACTGGGGAAACAAAATGTCGAACCGGATACTAACAGTAGTAAACTACTGGCCTACATAATGTTCACCGAGGGATTACCTACTAATCAGCATAGAAACAAGATCCAACAAATGCATATTACAGAAGCCAGCTCATAATAAGCGTGCATCGCTCGGGCTTCCATAACGGGCAGTAATGAGATACACAGACTTGTGACGTCATTATATAGGTAAAGCCATTATGTCAGCCTGTCAGCGCACTTCCTTGTCACTGGTTATATGAGATTAGTGAGCTAAGGCAGTGTTGCCAACCCTGCTGTTGTAACAGTAGATCTACTGTTTTTTTCAATGGGGAGGCCATTACACCCTAATTGCGTAAAACTTTCAATCACAATCTGAATAATTTTGAAGGATATTGCTAAACCATTGCTTCATATGTTCCAAAAATTTGTCTGCTCAACAACTTAAATAACGCAATGAATGTTGCTGCCAAAATTAAAGCCATTACTGATAGTGTGTTACAAAATTACCCCGCAGTTTTTTTTTATGTCTATATTTCTACTGTTTTGTGTACTTTAGGCGCAATCTGAAGCAAAAAATCCAAAATGCTTGTTTCTTGCTTTTCGTGTGGATACAAACAAGGTCTACCATCTATTGATTCTGGTGTCTAACCCAAAATTTAAAAAAGTAAGTGCTGAAGGTATTCATTTTCGGTTTTTTTACTTTTTATTCTCTATCCTACGCTATACAGCAGAAAATGACTGTTCTGAAATTATTATTTACTATATTCTGTCTGCTGTTTTGGAAGTTCCTTAACGCGGCTTGCGGTATGTGTTGACTGGTAGAAATCGTCACGTAAGGAAAAAGCGTTATTCCCCCTCCGTGCGATTTCCGCTTTCCCTCCTTCTGTAGAGACAGACACCCGCACACACACTCGTGTAAAGAGTTACACAAGTGTGTGCGCGTGTGAGTATCGCGCTTCTAAGGAACTTCGTTTCTGAAACATTTTTATATGGTTGATTTGCTGTATTTTTGTTTGGTAAGGTTAGCAACACTGAGCTAAGGTAACCTAATTCTGTTGCAGTGCACCTGACTGCACATCAGGTTATTAATACTTGTAATAGCTTGGTATTAGTTTGTATTAGTCTCTCTCCGGAGTTTCGACATTAGTTTATTGACGAAATTTAGTGGGGTAGCAACTAGCGCTGATATAATAAAATTATAATGATATATTTCGTTTGTTTCTTTACCGTGTTGGTTTATTAATCGTCTTTGATAGAGTTAAAATGCAGCTAGAAAGTTGGTGTTTTTCCTGCGTGTAAAAATATCTACGTAGTGTCTAACAATTATCATGGATTGCTCCTTATTGGCCAGTCCAGCGTAATAAAAGTATCTCTTACAATGTTTCGTAATTTAATTACAAAATAAAGCACCTCAGCATGGAAATATGGTGCTTGAAACAATGCCGAAACATCGTAAACTCAAATCAAATAAAACCACGCTAAGTGCTCTTACACACGAGCGGCACGCGCCAACGGCATTGAGGCACATGAGCACTCACTAATAGAAATTTTCTGATCTTACAGACAACTAATACTAAGGAAAACGTACGTGTACCAAGCAGCATAAAGTCAAAAACTTAAAAGACAAAGGTACTAAAAATCACAACTAAGCTAAACAATAAAATTTCCTTAATCTTGGTAGACTTCCAGCTTTAACTTGGCAAGAAGCAACTTTGTACATATCGAAGATTGTCTCAGAGCATAAGGAACGAAAAGCTATGAAATACAATAGACAATTATTCTAGAGACCATCATTCAGGCGCAGGAGTCGAACAAATCAAAAGTTTTGACTTTGATGAGTTGTGTATTAGTAAAGTTGGCAGAAAGTTGTTGTGGGATAGGTAGAGCAAAACAGTTAAATGGCTTTGTCAAAAACACCCACGTGTCAAATTAATTATGACTATTAATTAGTTAAATCTGAGTCATTTTGAAGGGTAATGCTAATCCATTGCTTCATATGTTTAAAAAATTGTCTGCTCAACAACATAAAATAACGCAATGCATGTTGTTGAACTGTCAAAATGAAAGCCATTCCTACTGGTGTGTTACGCAGTTACCCCGCTGCACTTTATGGCTATCTCGTGGGAATTTCGAAAAATCGGCCTCATTCCTTGTCTACAATATAAAGGGAATCGCTATGCTTTATAGGTCCAAGGGTTTGAATTGGGCATTGATGAGTAATTCATTGAGAGCCAGGACTTTTCTTTTTATTATGATTAGCACTTGATTTTTAAGTTCGCGCATGGTTCTAAGGGTTACACAAAGCCACATTTCAAAGCGCTTCTAAAATTACATAACAGCTTTACAGGATACGATCTATCAAACTTGTCTTACTTATAATAAAGAACACTTATTTATTTATATATATACTTTATCATCAAGATAGACACACAACAGTTACAGTTCATCATGATAAATCCTTAAAAAAGCCGTCATTGTGACGCTTGAACAAATCTTCCACGTTTTTCTGCAACAGCATCAGGCACTTGCAACCGCGATCTTCCACCAGACAAATTACAGCCCCCCCCCCCCCCCCCCACCACGAATTAAATGTCCCGCAAAATGTTTGAATTCACAATGAATGTTCTGCGGTTAGCTGCAACCGCAGTTACTCCAGCATTTGAAAGCACGCACGTCATCTCAGATTACCCGCAATAAACACTTTTATTGTCACCAGTACCTGTTGTAGAAAGTGCAACAACCTTTTCTGTATAGAACTATTTCTTTTTGATAGTATTGTGTGTGCCTCGCTCTGCTGCGTTAGTATTAAATGTCGTTGGACTGATCCTACAGCTTCGTTGGTTGCGGTTTAGCAATCTGGCCTTTGAATTTGTGATTGGTGGTTTTGTGCATCCCGTCTCGGGGCAGGTTATTGAACCATAGAATTTCTGTATCCAAAGATGATGTTAGCAAGGGCTAAAAGCAAAATAAGGTCAGAAAGATTCAAAGCGATATTGACGAACCAATTTTAAATCCATCCTGCAACTGTAGGAGGATGGAAGTAAAGGGCGGAAAACGGATTTTAATGGAAAAAAGACTGTCTCCGCTGCACCCCATCCTACAGACAGACATCGCCAGATTTAGAAAGCTTATTTAGTATTTATAGGTTAGATTCCAGATTAGATTCGAAATTGGAACGTTCCAAACACTGTTATATGTATCAATGGATATAGCACACGAAATTAGTAACTGCTTGGTCTTGGTCTCATCTGACCACGGATATCATCTGACATTATACTGAGCTGAGGCCCTTTTGGCATTATAATTTTTGTTTTCTGTTTTTATAGGTTTAAGGTGTATTTATTTGGCTGTAATGCCAATAAACGCATTTTTCTTTCTTTCTTGCAAAGTTGAAAGCATCAGACTAGACAGGAAGTTTTTATTACCAATACGACCTTTTTGTACCACAACTTCATTACTGATGAAGTATAGATAGCCCTAAAAGTCGTCTAAATGTGACTCTCGAAAGTTTTATTTTTCTTATTATATTGTAAAGTTTTGTAGGTGCCAGAATCGTGACCAAGTTTTCATACGAGTGAGGAATTCGCGAGGAATATAAAGAAGCATTAAGTTGTGAAAAGTTGTAAACTGCAGCAATTTGTGAATTCTGCTTCGATGCGATATGCTTGAATATTTCCATGATGTTAGTGGCGAAACCTGTGCGATGTAAATGCTGTTTTCGTAGATTATTTGTCGTGTTTTTTTTGTGGTTTGTTTTGACCTATGTTTTTAAGGATTATGGCTATATCATTCTGTTCGTTCAATACGTTCATCACCTGCTGTTTCATTCTTATGTTCTCTTTCGGAAGAGAATACAAATCTTACTTTGTTATGGCTAGATTTATTGCCCCAACCTACTTAAAACCTTAATATTGTATGAAATAGAAAATAAACTAAAGTATATCAAGATGTATGCTTACCAACACAGATATTCAAGATCTTTATCCCGATTACGATAAACAAGATAAAAGATAAACCAATAAAATAAGAAAACCATATAGAAGCGAAGTCATTGAATGCACTATGTGCACGCATCAGATACCATCGAAATTATCACCTACCACTCCAAGCAGTCCCTACCAGCTGCTTCTCTCTGCTCTTGAACATACTAAAACAGGATTGTAAACTTTTACAAGCTTTTTTTTTTTTTCAATGATATAGCGCGTTTCGTTTCTGCAAGCAATGATACAATCCTGACAGTGTTGAACGTTTCATTCGCCCCGAAACTTTACCCAGGCTTTTAGAGCGGGAATTTCATAACATAACATCAGAAAGAAAGAAAGAAAAAGTATTTATTGCGACCCGTGCAGGAAGATCACAAACTAAAATAAGACTAATAAGACAAAATAAATTATATAAGAAAAGTAACAAAAATAAACAGAATGCCCTTTACGAGGCCAAAAGGCTCCTATGTCAGCTTGATGCCTGTATTCCTCAAAGCCCCACCTACACCCACATTTCACCAGTTATGTTTAAGTCCCATGTAACACGGGCGAGCCTTTTGCCATAAACGGGCACAAATCCTGACTCCGGACTGCTACAAAGAAATTCCAGATGTATTAACCCAATAACAGGGAGAATTGCACTACTATACTATTTTCATATTCTCAGCAAGGTCGATGAACCTCGGTCTTGTTACCGTGGGCCTTGAAGTGAGCGATGAGATGAGCGATAAAATGAACAGCGTTGTAAAAGAAAATGTTATCGTTCAGCTTGTTAAAAAGTTTGTGAAAGTAGCTCGTCTCTTGTCTTCATGACACTTTACGATGTCAACATGGTTTGATAGTATGTTTTGGGTTAGAGTAAGTAATTGCTTGTGTTGTGTGGTATTTTACTTCGTTTACATTTATACATCTGCACCATAATTGCGTACCATAATCTCAATCTGAATAATTTTGAAGGATATTGCTAATCCATTACCTCATATGTTCGAAAAAGGTGTCTGCTCAACAACGTAAATAAAGCAATGAATGCTGTTCAGCTGTCAAAATGAAAACCATTCCTACAGGGGTGTTACGCAATTACCCCGCTGCACTTTTGGGGAATCTCGTGGGAATTTTGAAAAATTGGCCTCATTGCTTGTCTATATTATAAAGGGAATCGCTATGCTTTCTAAGTCCAAGGGTTTGGTTTGGGCGTTTGAGCGTAACATTAGCAATGGCTTTCCCATTACTAGTACTACTGTTAGTCTGTCACGCAATTACCCCGCCGGTCAGTACACGCAACCGGCATGCGTATAGACGCATGCCGGTTTCGTGTACACACACGACGTAAGGATCATAGCATAGCGTAGTTTCTGCCTACCGACCATGGAAAGAGGGTGTGAGTTTATATATGTATGTAAGTGGTCATTTACGTGAACAAGCATTACTCTGCTTTACCAATGCCACTGTTACAGCAGTAACACAAAACATTATCTTTTCGGAAAGCTGCTCAACAGATAGCTGACTTATGCGGCGTAATTGTGAAGCACACTATCAGTAGCAATGGCTTTCATTTTGACAGTTCAACAACATTCATTGCGTTATTTACGTTGTTCCGCAAAATCCCTTTTCGAACATATGAAGAAATGAATTAGCAATAACCTTCAAAATGATTCAGTGCTGTCTTTAAATTGTTGAAGAAGATTTTATAGACATTTTTATTAAAGCCATGTGCCCGGTGGGATTGTCATGTCAAAATGATGAAATTCATTCAAACTTTCATCCCTTATTAAATTTTACCCCTTTAGGGGATACATTTTCAAAAACCCTTCGTTAGTGTTCATTTTCGTTATATAAGTTAAAAAAACCTTGTGATTTACTAACTTAATATGGATGTTCTGTGAATACTCTAAAATAAAGTTATTATTATTTTGGAACTCTTGTGCTAAATGATATGCTTCTAGAATAGCTTTAGACTGTGCGTTGTCTGTCAGTGAATGAGTGAACTTACGATTTTTATTAAGTAGATTCTTTGGTTCTGACGTCTGTAGTGATGTAGGTATTGTGAAGCTCTACGAGCTGTCAGGTTACCGGGAGGAATCAATTAAACCACGGTTTATCACGTATGTTCAATATTTATTCCTAGAAATCATTCTACGTATTTGACATCTTTTTCATTTGCCTTGTCAGCCAAATCTGACCCCTAATTTCTTCTAATCTTAAACTATGATAGTTCGTCTCGTATTTCATTCCAATAACTTTTAACTGACTCCCGGAGGTTGCATGTTAGCACCAAATAGTCTCTATCTTTACAATACATTGTAACTCTTTAGAGCTAGGTACACATTTCAACGTTCGTTGGTAAGCGCATCACTTGAGAAATACTCGACCGATTTGGCTATTTTTTGTTTTAAAATAGCCAAATATGGATGTAATCTTAGGATGAATCTGAAATAAATTATTATTATTATTATTATAGTCCGAATCAGGTTTTTATGGAAAGCAAAATTGGAAATTTTTCAAATTAGAGAAACAACTGAACGTCCTTTTTCTATTGGATTTTTGTATGAACTCAAGACGCACTCACGATTCAAGGACAGCATCTGTCGGGTCAGCCACGAGTAGTTAGAGGATAAAATCTAACAAAGATTTAACCAATATTCGACTTTTCACGGTAAAAAATTCAGTTGACTCTGTACTTTGCTGCAGTGGGAAATGGTCAGGATAAGTTTGAAAGCTGCGCATGCTGCTGGCTGTGCTGTGGGTCTCCCATAGCACAGCATCATGCTGAGGGGAGACCTTGTAACAGTCACAGCTACCTACTCTACTACATATTTATGTTCTGTGTTCAAAAGTATACTTATATCTGTTTTGTTTTTATTTGTTTTTTATTCCAGTTGTCTTATCTTTTTGTATAGGTCGTATCAAGTCTCTAGTGGCTCCATCATACATAAGTCTTTGTTAGATAACCAGAGAGATATGCACTTTGACTCTGTCAGTACCGCTCAATAGGATCTTTTCATAAAGCTAATTGAGTTTACGTTCTATTCTGAGAACTTATTCAAACGCCAGCACTTCAGATACGGATTAAACGAACGCTGTGCTTAACGCGTCGGTCACGGCGACGTTGTTAAGTATTCTGGGTTTTTTTAATGCAATTGACTACATACTTAAATTGTCCGTATATTCAACACACAACTGTCATTCTTTGACAGTGGTATGTAATATCAATTTGCTTAACAATTAATTTTCCTGACTGTACCTATGCTGTTATTTTCGAAGTTGAATGCTTCTAGTCTAGGATATTCAATCTGAAGCAAGTGGATAGAAGGATTTTCTTGGTGGATTTTGATGTTGTCCGTAGATTCTTTTGTTATTTGTTAGAAGAGCCATTTCGCAACCATAGGAGTATCACTATGTATGCAGCCGATCAATTTTGTAAAAATCGCACCGTGAAAAGTTCACTCCGAGCTCACTTCACCTAACTTCACGGTGATATGGTTACAAAATCGCACTGCTGGTATAGGGCGGCCTGTAGGGGGCGAAATTGGGTCTGTGTCGTCGTTGGAAAAGTCAAGCCCAAAGAGGTGGCACGCAGTGTTCCATGCGTGGTCGTTTTTTTACGGGACATGTGGGGATGGGGATCGGATGTACTTGGTGATGGGGCCCGTTAGGCACGGCGGGCTGACTATAGTTTGACCAGAACTGCTGTACCGCGCCCCTCCCGCTCTGGGCGGAGCAGAAGGGAGTGTCAGACTTTTACTGACTAAAACCCACCCGTGTTCCTTCAGTTGCCTGTGCCAGGGGCCACGGTATCTCTTTCGAATAACCCGCAGCCCCGGCGGCATCGGCCCTAGCGGACCCCGTCAGTTCGTGCTGACAGCTCTTTGAGGCGCGCGTGGAACACAACGCGCCGTCGACCCGGGCCTGGTCCTTACCGGGTGGCGAGCTGCCCACAGCTCGCCACCCGCACGCCCGCGCCTACGGTGGCCGGGAGTCGGCTGTTGACTCCCGTCCAGGGCGTCTCCTGCGGCGGCTAGTAGCGCGAGGGTGCAGCGATTGCCTCTCCCTCGCGCGCTCCGCCTCCTCCTTCGCGCGCTCCGCCTCCTCCTTCGCGCGCTCCGCCTCCTCCTTCGCGAGCATTACTGCTTCGCAGAAGGAGGTGACGGCCTCCCATTCACTCTCGCTCCGGACCATGGCCTGTATGAGGGCCGGACTCGCCGCGCATCCCTAAGGCGCGGTACAGGAGTCAGGAGTGCGGCGAATGTACAAGTATCTCTCGGGCCCTCTAGACTCATGGTAGTAGTAGGAACAGTGGGGTTCTAGTCGGTAGGAGTCCGACATAACTCTTCGTTCTCCCCAGACGGAGGGTGTCCATGAGGAATTCTCCACGAAAAAAAAAAGGTATAGAACCGTCAGACTTCGATTTTTTAGTTTATAAATAGACTTTTTATGCTGCTAACGGTGTTGGTGTTTTGGTACGATGGATATTTTTCTTAGCCAAATTTTTTATTTCAAGTGAGTTTTCGTTGTTTAAAA
This sequence comes from Apamea epomidion, assembly GCA_947507525.1. Classification (NCBI taxonomy): domain Eukaryota; kingdom Metazoa; phylum Arthropoda; class Insecta; order Lepidoptera; family Noctuidae; genus Apamea; species Apamea epomidion. The sequence goes on from OX382237.1 coordinate 16,108,581, forward strand.
ACGGTATTTTATAGGTTTTTAAGTAGGTAAGTTACTCAAATAATAATAATTGTAAACATAATAAAGATTCGCCGTAAAATTCACGCAAGAAAAATCGGAATTTTACGAGAAAATAATGCGTATAAAAATGTATGTAATATCGTAAACTGGCTGGCTAATAAATCGTAATTTTATTTGTGACAGCTCTTAAAGTGGGTACCCAAATCATAACGGTTTTATTTTATGAATATAAATAACTCTTTGAATTTTATAGGTAGCGTCATTGATATTGGACAAGATGCTTCAGTAGGTAATGTGACGTCATTGATGGTAGCTGCTTCTTGAAAAATAATGATAACTTTCAGCATCCTGGTTAGACTGTAAGCGAACTTGCTGACATCCGAAAGACATCCTTTGATTCAGCGCCCCAATTGCGTAACATACTATCAATTACAATTTGAATAGTTTTGAAGGTTATTGCTAATCCATTTCTTCATTTGTTCGAATTTGTCTGCTCAACAATGTAAATAACGCAATGAATGTGGTTGAACTCCGTTGAAAGCCACGTGCCAGCCATTCCTAGGGCCTCAAGTCTGCTATTACAATAGTGTCAGAATGGTCTATCATTGATTTCATAATTGTTGATTTTGACAAGTTTGGTAATCTACTAATATAATGGCGTCATTATGACTTTCCAGTGGTCAACCACTGACACTCCATTGAAAGAAATGGCATATAATGGTAATCTCGTACATAATGACAAATGAATGACTGACTTATGCGGTCATCTGTTAAAATTTTGACAGTTCCTTTGATCAGTGACCTACCATTAGAACGTCATTGTGCAGTCATTGCTTTTAATTCGTTACGACGAGTATCGTGTTTGTGTTTTTATTCATTGTAGAACTAAAAAAAGTGCAAAAATTACATTAATGACACATTTTATCATTTTATATTGCATAGGTACCTAATTATACTGTATTTAGGTACTTACTGTTCACCACTCTGCCGGCGTTTTATTGGGGCAGTCCACCGATACCGAATTTAAAATTTGGGCGCACTCCGTCCAATATAGTTTCGATAAACTTCGCCCTTCATTGGTGCGGCTGCAATTGCCAAGCGTCAGGTCTTGGTGGTTTTCCAAATAATCAATTAGAGCCGAAATTTGCTCAATTAGCACCATTTTGTCTATACTAAATAATTAAAGGCTTCCTATCCGTTTTATGACAAGCGAAATAGAAGCAAAACTGTCTGTTCCGGCGCACAGATTTATGATTATTTATATATGATTCTATGGGATTATCTAACTTGCGCGTGATTTCGCCGCTCTGCTCGAAAGCCAGTTACACAACCTCCACGCTCAGCCCGCTATTTTGTTGTGGTGCCGAAAGTGGATGTTTATTTTACGGAAAAACTAATCTAAGAAGTCCGAACTAGACCTATACTGTATTTACTAAATCGAAAGCGACGACATTTTGCTAGGTAATTTAAATATAGGTATACAAACAAAAATCTAATTAAAACACTCAAATGAAAATAAATTCAAAACACCGGCCGCTAGAAATAAAACCAAATAAACGTCAGTAAGCAGTATTGTCATATTTGACTTTGACAGCTAAACAGATAAAATATTATTGAATTGTATAGTTTCACATTTATCCGCGTTAGGCATAAATTTAATGCTTTTTGCTATTTACGAACTTCTTACTACTTCAGATTGCATAAAACACTAATAAATAATATGTAAAAATATATATAAATGAAAACTGGCACGAATAAAGGTTAAAATTTAGTAGTAGTTTTTCGAAAATCATTTCTACTAACAAGTTTTATAATAATGGCAATACGACAATGTCATTATGACACAATTCTATTACGAGACCATTGACCGACCAATGATCGACCATTAGAATTTAGCAGATTACGAACTTTTAGCAAAATGACAATGGGATCGTGTTGGAATGACGAATTTATAAAAAATAGCGCAGACTTGGTGCCCTGTTAGTTTGTTACGCATTTACCCTACTGGTTAGACTTAGAGCGAACTTCCGACATAATTTGTTAAGGAGGTTAACCGAAAGACATCCTTTGGTTCAGGTTATTTGAAATTTACAAACAAACAAGACCAACCACAAATCAACAAAACGCGCCAAAAACAAAGACGAATTTAAGGGATGGTAACTACTCCCCGCGAGCGTTCGCTACTAGAATACGCAACGAACATTCATTCGCAAAACGGACATTCGCTCGCGAGCTCAGTTATTAGCTTATTTTTTGTGTTTGGATTGAGGTTCAAACAAATTCGCAAAAGCTCGCGCAACAAATGTCTGCAAAACAAATTTGTGAAGCGAATGCTTGCTACCTTCCTTTACACGCGTTTCTTTAAAAGAAAACTCGAAAATACAAAGTTTCTTCAGTCAAAGACTTTGCAGTGTAAAGGCTAGTTGAAACAATGGCCTGTGTGACTGTTTCTTCCACTCAACTAGCGGTCTGAGAGCGTTCCTTAATTCCTTTGCCAATGTTTAAAACTCTTGTAGGTTGAAGTGAGATAAGGTTTTTATGGGCAGTGTGAAGCAAGTTTTATCGATTTTAAAAGCTTTCCACGTGTTGTGATACTAAAGGTAGGGTGCTTGCACATAAAGACAGAGATTCCTGGTAAAGAAAAGTTGGTACCGATCGGTGTTGGCAAAATAGCCTCGTATTAACATATGCGCTTACAGATAAAGTGACAGGTAAAAATATTGTACTGTTTTTTTTTTGTATTGTATTGTTTCTTTCCGTAGATCAACCTGCAGCGATCTGTACCAAATTACCTGCTTCTATGCTTTTTACATTGCGAAGCGATTATACGTCTTACTTGCGTAACTGGGCAGTCAGCTCCGCCACCAAGTTTGCTGGCTTGCTAATCCTTAAACCATGACATGTGCTATGGGATTTTCCCACAGCTCATGTCATGGGTGATTTGCTCATGTCATGGTATATTGTTTTATGCCGACAAAAGGGGAGAAGTAGTAAAAAAATGTTTGTGCTTGAAAATAAAAATCTTATAGGTAGGTAAAAAAAACCGGCCAAGTGCGAGTCGGACTCGCGCACGAAGGGTTCCGTACCATTATCTATAAAAATTACGTCTGTTGTATGGGAGGGCCCCCCCTTAAATATTTATTTTTAAAGTGAATGTACAACTAAATATTTTGTGAATATTTCAAGCGTGTACCTGTTGCCGTTATTAATATCGAGCAAAAACGGCAAAATCACGTTTGTGGTATGGGAGCCCAACTTAAATATTTAATTTATTCTGTTTTTAGTAGGTAGGTATAGCGGCGACAGAAATACATCATCTGTGAAAATTTCAATTGTCTAGCTATTACGGTTCATGAGATACAGCCTGCTGACAGACAGACATACAGACAGACAGACGGACAGTGGAGTCTTAGTAATAGGGTCCCGTTTTCACCCTTTAGGTACGGAACCCTAAAAAGTAATCCTACCTTGGATACCAACTTATTTCACTATTTAGCAAGTTATGAAATTGAGAAGAACTTGCAAAATAAAGCGTGTCGGAATTCGTGTCTAATTGTTGAATGGGGGGTTATTCCGGAGTCATAGAAAATGCCTATGTAGGCAAAGGACAGTCAATCAATCAATTTACTTAGGCTTTTCTCAACTATGTTGAAATCGGCTTCCAGTCTAACCGGATGCCGCTGAATACCAGTATTTTGCATAGCGATTGTTTATCTGATTTCCACAACCCAGTTACTGAGTAATACGATACCCCTTAGTAAGGCAAAGGAGAGTGCTGATGTAGAAAAATAATGCTGTAATGAAACTTTCTAAGCTGTCGGAAATAAATAGGTACAAACTTTCTCCCCGCTTTTTAACACTTACCCGCATAGTCTCTTAAGGGGGTGAAACAAAACAGCGCTAAAAATAAATTCCTAAAGAAGATTTAAAAGGAAAAATGAAATCAAGAGCTTTCCTTCAGCCACGATGATCATTATGAATGTTTCTTTTAAAACATTTGTAACGCCTGCCGCAAAAGAATCTGCAAGAAGTGCCATTGAAATAAAAGTGATAAATGAGGATGAAAACGGGCTGTTTTATAAGCCGAGGTGTGAATGGATGGACCAGGAAAAGAATTTCATAATTATACGTAATATGCTGATTGTGGCAAAGATACGAAAAAAATCTGCTATTTCATATAAAAGCGCGATTCCTACGCGGTCGAAATGTAAGGAACAGGTTTTTTTTTTTAATAACAGCCGAAAATTTCAACACGGGGTTTCAGAATAATGTACTGAATCCATGGTGCTGCGCCTCGATGTCCCTGACTGTATATGTACTTATTCGCAATTTGGAAAAAGTTTAGAACCTTTAAGAGCTGATTTTTCCAACGCCAGATTATTTTATCCGAGGAATAATTTTGAATTTTTGACTTCCCATACAAAAACTGTCGGATGTCAAATTTATTCCACGAATAAAAATTATCTGCCGATTAAAAAATCAGCCCTAAATGAAGTAGTTTTTCAATAACGAGATCGTTAATAAGTAAAAAAAATGGAATACTTACCTAGCTATTTACAAACATTTTCTCATCACACAAATGCACCCAAACAAAAACTACCCTCCAAAAATACCCGAGCGAAAGTTGGGAACTTTCATCGTTACAGAAACTAAGGCACAGATTTCGACCTTACTGTAACCCAAATACCAGGCTGCAACTCATTTGACCCGCACAGGCTATGTAGGGCATGACGTCACGATGCGGAGATGCAGCCAGCGATAGGGGAAAGTCAATCGGGGTGTAAAGGGTTGTTATATCGTTGATGGGTGGCACGTGGAGTTTGAAGGGTTATTTTTTTAGCTGTCAATCATCGGATGTTTTTTTTTTTTTTAATTATTATTATTCTTTTTGTGTCTAATGATGGATTGATAACAAGGATGTCGACATAATTTGATCGTTTAACACCTGCGTGGTAATGGCGTAACACACTTACAGTAGCAATGGCTTTCATTTTGACAGTTCAACAACATTCATTGCTTTATTTACGTTGTTGAGCAGACAAATTTTTCGAACATATGAAGCAATGGATTAGCTTTTCCTTCAAAATTATTCAGATTATGATTGTTAGTCTATTACACAATTAGGGTGCTGGTTCGAATGAAGTTCCTTTGGCTTGTGCACACTTTTGTTAAGTAACAAAAGTGTCGTAACAGTCAAAATGCCACATTTTTTCGGTTTATCTCTCATTCGCCAAGTGTGCAGAGTATCAAGTGCGATAAGTAACTTCGTTCCAATAAAAAATCTTATTTGTCAAACTTTTTGTAAAAGACAATTTTTGAATCAAGTTAAGTCTTATTTTTCAATCATCTGATGTATAAACATCAGATGATTTCAAAATTATTCCTCGAATAATCGAAGAATGATTTTGACAGTTATTTCATACAAAAACTGTCAAACGTCAATTTTGAAACACAAGTTGAGTTCAAAGTTGTCTTATACAAATAGTTTGTTTAGAAGTTCACTGACTTCCTCCACTCCTAAAACTAGGTACTAAACATGGATGACGATTTATGATACATAGAGCGTGTTGATGGATTGCCTGCTATCCATGTTGAATGGCTAGAAGCCGCTGAAGTCTGTTCAACGCCCACCAACGTTTTCAGGCGCCAAGAGCACTCTCATCTGAACTTTTCAGTAGTTTTCAGATTCCGCTTCTTAATGTATTTACATTTTTGCTCTCAAACTTTTTTGTAATAGGAGGGGCTCATGGCTAAGTAATAACTACCGCACGATTCGTCCGAAGGTTATGCTACGCTTGCCTCGGTCGGTTCCTGGATGGGTGACCATCCATTATATATCGAGACCCCTCCGTGCCTCGGAAAACATGTTAAGCCGTTAGTCCCGGCTGTCATTCGTAGATCTTTGACAGTCGTTACGGGTAGTCAGAAGCCCAAAAGTCTGACAACCAGCCTTACCAAGGGGTATCGTGTTACACCAGTAACTGGATTGTAGAGGTCATATAGTCAGTCGCTCCATGTAAAATACTGGTGTTCAGCTGCATTAGACCTGTAAACTTCTCAACTAAGGTATGAGCGAATGCAGAAAGTTGAATTGTTCGAAGAGAGAATTTTTAAGCCTATTTAATCATTTGTGGATTGCCTCTTTGGACTAGTGACCGCTGGTTAACAGCAATAGGCTCGCCCCCTGTTACATGGAACTTGAAACATAACTAGCGAAATGTAGGTGTATCGTGCTTAGAGATCGACACCCGTCACGTCTGCAGAGTTTCGCTAGCTATCTGCAGAGTTTCGCTAGCTATCTACAGTTTCGCTAGCTATCTGCAGAGTTTCGCTAGCTAACTGCAGAGTTCGCTAGCTGTCTGCAGAGTTTCACTAGCTATCTGCAGAGTTTCGCTAGCTATCTGCAGAGTTGCGCTAGCTAATTTAATTTGACCCTGTATAGGTAGGTACACCTCTGCCTATCTCATCGGGTAATACAGGCGTGTTGTTATGTTATTTGCATGTTAATAGTTTGTTTAAATGATGCTGGTTTTGGAAATTTTACAACTTCGGAAACCGTTGCGTCTCGCAAGGGAACAACTGAAGGCTAATAATTCTCATAATTTAAAACGTTAAATTCAAAATCTAGTCGCAGTCTCATCTCGGCGATAAACAAATGTCAAAATATAGGGAAATTACAGGTATTTTTGACAGATTGAGACAGATCAGACTGAACGTTCTTAAAATTACGAGAATTGCCCCCCAGCTTGAAATTGCCGACACGCAGGTAGTATCTATTTATTTATTTATTTATTTCTTTGGGAAAACAAACAATTACACATAGTTTCTTAATTAATAAAACCTTAGTACTAATGTTAGTAGTTTATGTGTAACTCACAACGTTATCCACATGTTACCTATTGAATATTTTTTATAAGAACTAAGTAGGCATGCGAGTGAATTTACATTACCTTATATAATTTATTAACATTTTAGCTAATAAATAAATTTAATTTGTTAATTTTTTGATTATATTGGTTCGAAATTTGTTAGGTGTTAATGTAAATAGGTCTATGTCCGAAAAAATTGTGTTATAATTATTTGCCATGCGACGTAGAGGTGCGCGAACTCCAGCATCGTAGTATGATCAATGCCTGTTTCTTTCGTGTGAGAACATGCCTGTGCTCGGTATTAGTAAATAAATAACACCGTAACATAAATACAAGTAATTATATGTTATGAATAATTAAAAGCCGGTAAATAGTGAGAAAAATAATATTCCCACATCCATATCTAGGTAAACACATAACGTTACTTTTAATAAGTTATTTTCCTAAAATATTCTAATTAGTCCGTCAGTTAGATTATCAAAAAATATTGAACCCGTATTTTTTCTTTTGTCAATTATATAAAAAATGATGAAGATATCGCCCGTTAAAGTTCCGCGTGACGTCACTTGCTTGCGACACTTTTGCAAGCAAGTGACGTCACGACCCCCCCCAAATTTTGACGCGCTTTATCTGTCACTTTTTATTTGATTGACAAAAGAAAAAATACGTGTCAATAATTTTTCGATAATCTAACTGACGGACTATATTCTTTATTTACCCAGGCAACTACCTTATTGACGTACCTACACGAAGACGTTATTTTACATAATTCTTAACAACACCTTTTAATAATTACGGTTTAAGATTATTTCATTAAAAAAAAAAATTGTTTACGCTATCTGTATTTATTCATCAATCAATCAACTCAGCCTATCGCAGTCTAGTGCAGTTGGACACAGGCCTCTCACAGGCTTCGCCACGACACCCTGTCCTCCGTCTTCCGTATCCAAATTGTCCCAACCAGTTTTTGAAGGTCGCCGGTCCACCTTACTTTGTCACAGTACTCTTGCCCATACACTGTCTCCACTCCAGGACTCGTCTGCTCCACCGGCCATCGGTACTTCGACTTCACTGCAGAATGCTTACTCTGCAAGCTATGTCGGTAACTTCGGTTCTTTTCCGGATTCATTTTAGATTTTATGCTTCAAAGAAACTCCGAGCATAGCCCACTGGCCGCTCCATAGCTCGCTGAGCCACCTTGAATTTGAACACCAGGCTGACTTTCATGTCCACCAGTTATTTATTCACATGGTTATTTTCTCCAAGCTCGTTTCAAAAATTTCTTCATTTACTATGATTTTTTAGGTTCTACTAAGGTATGGTTCAAAAACCTAAGGTAGGAAAAAAAAACCGGCCAATTACGAGTCGGACTCGCCCACGAAGGGTTCCGTAACGATATAAGGCAAAAAACGCCAAAAATTTAAATAACGCCGCCCTTTAATTTTTAACATTATTTCATTTTTATTATTTGTTGTTAAAGCGGCTATAGAAATACACACTGTGGAAATTTCCACGGTCTACCTATTACCTGCGGTGGGTCCCGTTGGCACACTTTAAGTACAGAACCCTAAAAAGTAACGCATAGGTAAGCAGGTAAAAATGTGAGAAAAAAAATCTACTGTTAGGTACCTTCTGTAAACACTCTTTTCAAATATCCCGTTAATAGATTCAGATAATTAGACTGCCTCTACAATTAAGTTTTAAGTACTTAATTGCATTAAAGGTCACTCTTCGCGTGTTTATCTACGATCATGGTATTTTTTTGCTCTGTTGCTACAGAAACAAACTGGAATTTGCATAATTTACTCAATGCTCTCACACTCACACGCACATCGCGCCTTGTTCCCACAAAGGGTTAGGCAGAAGTGTAACTATACGTAGTAGGTACATACACCCACATTTTCCCAGTTATCTTCATCCGTATAGGTCGGAAGCGCCTCCGATTGGACCTGAACACAGGAACCTCCGCTGGCTCAGTACCGGGTCCCATGGGGCCCAAGAATGACGACATACGACACCCTTAATTAATTATGTAAATATCTATTATGCTATCTGTCAAATCTTATGAATGTGCGTTAATTAGGTCCGAGCCTATTGCCATCAACGGGGCACAAATCCAGAGGGGCAATTCTCGTAATTTTAAGAACGTTCACAGTCTGATCTCAGTCTCAATCTGTCAAAAATACGTCTAATTTCCCTACATTGTTGACAAGTTTTTGACATTTTGTTTGTCGCCGAGATGAGACTGCGACTAGATTTTGAACGTTTTAAATTACGAGAATTGGCCTTCTGGTTAAAATTTAGCAGTTTATTTAGCCTCCGAATTCAGATCAAGGGCTTTTTTCGGTCGTACCAGTCATACCGAAATCAAAGAAAAAGAAAACAATCGCGTTTTGACCCAGACAAAGAAGTATTCAGCCTAAGGATTGCTTTAAACAATGTTAAATAAAAATTACGTATGGCCCGCATTTGCTACACTTTCCAATAACAAAAAATAAAGGTTATTTATTTTAAATCTACAGATCTAAATGGACACCCCAAATAAATTAAAGTCATAATTGACCAAAAAGGCTTGAATAACCGAAAAAATCTTTGACGCATTCAACCTCCCTGGTGCAAAAATCGCAACATGAAAACAAAACAGCATAAGTGTTGCCAGTTCATTATTCTGCCGGTGTCTTGGAGTATATTATGATGCAGTGGCCTGGCTGCAAACTTTAGATAGATAATCCCTCAAAGCCTGTTACAGATCCTACGAGTATATCGAGACTTGTCGGCTTCCACGTTGACGAAGAGATTAAAAGCGACGCTGTTCAAGTGTTTTGATGTGAAATTGAATGGAAAAGTGGACAATATTGTCGGAACGATACTTCGATTTGTGGGAAAATGAGAATTCTGTTATATAAGCCTTGTAACAAAGCAGTTTCTATTTACGATTTCGAGCTATTTTAGAAATTTCTCAGGCTAGAAATTTAGAAGCCCAGCTTTGTCTTCAAAGAATTTAGGATGCTCTCATCGACCGTCCGTGTTTCTGAAAATAGCAAAAGAAAATGCATTTCCATCTCGCGAAACTTCGTAAATAACATTCTAAAAAGCCCTTCAACGTAATACACACTGAATTGAAAATGCAATAGAAGACCATTAACCCTTTGAAAAAATAAACAAAAGGAATCCAGAGACACTGAATACTTTAATCCATTTTTTTTTTGTCTGTGGCTGAAATTTGCATTTGAATTCACAATTCACAGTGCAGGAGCGTTACAAGTTTAACCGTGCGTGTGTAGTGGGCTTCATGTTGATACTGTGTAGTCGCCCATTGTTTTGATTTTTTTGTGAAAATTATTTCGACTGTGTTTTTTTGGTAACTTTGAAGTGAGTTTGATATTTTATTTTGTGCTTTAGAAAAACCTTGTTTAATTAAGGTCAAGAGGCGCTCGTGGCTAAATAATAACAGCCGCAAGGGACCATCGAAGGATAAGCTACCCTTGCAGACGTCAGGCCGTTGAAGTTTGCCTCGAAAAGCATGTTAAACCGTTGGTCCCGTCTGTCATTTGTAGATCTTTGACAGTAGTTACGGGTAGTCAGAAGCCCGAAAGTCTGACAACCAGTCTTACTAAGGTTATCGTATTATTAAGTAGCGTACATCTAAGACTTGTAACAGTTGTGCTCCTGTGTCCTCTCTCACTCTCTGTGGCCCCTTGTGCTCATTATCATCATCTGCCAAGCCTTTACCCAACATGTTGGGGTCGGCTCCCATTCTAACCGTATGCAGCTGAGTACCAGTATTTACATTGAGCGACTGCCTATCTGACCTCCACAACCCAATTACTGGGTAATACGAAATCCCTTAGTAAGACTGGTTGTCAGACTTTCGGGCTTCTGACAACCCGTAACGACTGTCAAAGATCCACGAATGACAGCCGGGACCAACGGCTTAACGTGCTTTCCGAAGCACGGAGGGGTCTTGGTGTGTAAATATGGTCACCCATCCACGGACCAACCGCGGCAAACGTAGATTAACCTGATCGATTGACCCGTGCGGCTGTTATTTCATAGCCACAAGCCGCTTAACCCCCCCTTTTTTATTTTTTTTCGGGGTGAGAAATCATCAAATGTCTCCTCCCGTTCTGGGCGGAGCAGAAGGGAGTGTCAGACTTTTATTGACTAAAACCCAACCGTGTTCCTTCAGTTGCCTGTGCCAGGGGCCACGGTATCTCTTTCGAACAACCTGCAGCCCCGGCGGCATCGGCCCTAGGGGACCCCCTTTTTTTTTTTTTTTTTTTTTCTGGGTGGGAAATCATCAAATGCCCTAGGGGACCCCTTCAGTTCGTGCTGACAGCTCTTTGAGGCGCGCGTGGAACACAACGCGCCGTCGACCCGGGCCTGGTCCTTACCGGGCGGCGAGCTGCCCATAGCTTGCCGCCCGCAAGCCCGCGCCTACGGTGGCCAGGCTGTCGGCTGTTGACTCCCGTCCAGGGCGTCTCCTGCGGCGGCTAGGCGCGCGAGGGTGCAGCGATTGCCTCTCCCTCACGCGCTCCGCCTCCTCCTCCGCGAGCATTACTGCTTCGCAGAAGGAGGTGACGGCCTCCCATTCACTCTCGCTCCGTACCATGGCCTGGATGAGGGCCGGACGCGAGAGGTCGCCGCCGCCGATCGTCGCCACGAGGACACGGCGGGGCCCCGCCCAAGCCGGGCAGACCTCCACCGTATGCTCCACCGTGTCCTGCGGGCGATCCCCACAGTGGTGACACCCTGGTGTTTCCTCCCGCTTTATCCTGAACAGGAACCTCCCGAAACAACCGTGTCCGGTGAGGACCTGCGTCAGGCGGAAGGTGAGGGCGCCGTGGCGCCTCTCTAGCCACTCCTCAAAGAGGGGACTTACCGCAATTGTGCAATTGTGGCGTGCCCACGCTTAACCCCCCTAACAGTTGTAACCCATTAGAAGATATTTATTTAGAGTATGTCTGTTGGGCTTATTATTTGTGTGATATTTATTTTTCTATTTTCTCAAGTCGTAATAATCTTATTTCTTCAGCCCTAAATAATAGGCACCACAATATTATTTCGTCAAGCGAAAAATTACTTGATATCCCAATAGAATATAGCTCGTTTCCCAGAGTAATGAGAATTAATATAACTTTCGCCCAATCGTATCATGGATGTAGTACTCCCGACAGCAAGAACGTATAATTCCCAAAGGCGTTATTTGCTCAGTTCTCAGACATCATCTATCAGGAATTTCTAAGTAACAGCCCTTAGTCTGGATTTGTACCTGGTTGTTGGCAATAGACTCGGCACCCTATTTCTTGGAACTTACAGCACACACTTCCCTATGTGTTTGTTATCTAGCGTATGGCACTCGAGGGTTGCAGCTGTGTTGACAACTGACATTATGCTGAGCTGAGGCCCTTTTGGCATTAGAATCTTTGTTTTCTGTTTTTTATAGTTATTATTATTTATTTATATTTCAGACAACAAGATCCATTTTGTTAGTAAATAAATGCTTAAAACTATGTTAGTTCACACATGAACGCCGCATCTAATACCGTGCTCAGGATGCTTTTGCGATTGTTGACTGCTATAATATTAAGGTGTATTTTTTTGCTGTAATGCCAATTAACGCATTTTCCTTTCACATAATTGGCGAAATTTGGGTGTACTATAGGTACCTACTTCTCTAAGCCCTAAAGCCTTTTGGGGATTACAGGCGTTGTGTTATGTCAAGTTCTCAGACATTTCCGGTAGAAATCACGACGAAAATCACGTCCACAAAGTTTCATTCGATACAAAAATAAAGTTTGATTCACACCCGACTCACGATGCGAGTGTCACCTGCCAGTAAATGACGTTGGCAAGCTAGTCATGCCGCGTTTGCGCATGATAGTTCTTTGAGTCATCTGATAATTATCTAAATTAGTACAAAGTTTTGCAGTTGGATCAAGTTTCTATTATTGTATTTTCTGTTTCTTAGTGGAGGAGGAGTTCTAAAGATTAGCCTCTAGAATAAACTAGAATACCACTGGTGGGCTAATCGTATTCAAGTGTAGTCGCGATATCATTTCTGCAGGAAATCTTAACTATTTGGGCCATATATGCCAACCTCTTTTCACATAAATGAGGCTATTTAAAAAAAAAGTTGCTTACCAATACTGAAAAGTTTTACTTTCATTTCCCACTTTATAATTATGAGGGTGGCAGGGACAACGACGCACAACCTGTTACCATGGATTCAGAACATGAGTCTGGACACCCGGCTAGGAACTTTTTGTCGGTTATTAAAAAAAAAAAACTTTCCCTTTCCTAAGCGTAATACGTACGCGGTCAAAATGTATGGAGCAGCAGGTTTTTTTCGCGGTCAGAATTTATGTATCTCTTTCACGAAGAAACCATCCTGTATACCATTAGCATAATCAGCCTATAACAATCCCACTGCTGGGACACATGCCTTCTCTCTGTGAGAGGGAGTGGGCAATATTCCACCACGCGGGCCCAGAGCGCGCTGGTGGATGTCTCGTCTTCAAATTTTTGGTTCTATGACATGCCGGTTTTCTCACGATGTTTTCCTTCACCGTTTTAAGATCAGTGGTGATGAAAATAAATACTCAAAGTAAAGTGCCTGTCTGGCAATAATATGGCATACAATTATATGACTACTAGCAGCGCCCCGCGGTTTCACCCGCATAAGTTTCGATCCCGTGGAAATATCGGGATAAAAAGTAGCCTATGTGTTATTCTGATGTATAAGCTATATTACTGTAAAGTTGTGTGAAAGAGTAACAAACATCTATCCATTCTCACAAATTTTCACGTTTATAATAATATTACATAGTAGGATCCTACTAATATTATAAACGTGAAAGTTTGTATGTACTCTTTCACACAAAAACTACTGAACGGCTTTGGATGAAATTTGGTACACAGATAGTCTATAACCAGGATTAACACATAGTATACTTTTATCCGGATATTTCCACGGGATCGGAACTTATGCGGGTGAAACTGCGGGGCTCAGCTAGTATAATATATGTAGTAGGCTAGTAGAATTTAGCTACTTACTTACCAAGAAGCTAATAGGTAACCTAATTCCTCCAAAAATATTAACAATCAAAAACACTGCACTCACAATCACACTGCTTTCAGACAGTCTCCACTCCAGCGCGTAGAGCTCCAGTTATAATTGGAATCGGTTCAATTTTGTCGTTTTCAAAGGCCAAATGAAACCGATTTCGAGCGCCATTCAAGTAACATGATTAGCCAGTCAGTCTGAATGCAGACGTACATATATCGGTAATACAAATCACTTTGAAAACGTTCTTCAGCCAGTTAAGTGATATGGAGGAGTATCGTTCACTATGGATTCCACTGTTGCTATGAAAATGTACGTGTTATATACAAGGTCAAATTAAATTATCTAGCGAAACTCTGCAGACGCGATGGGGATCGATATCTAAAGACGATGATGTAAAAAATAAAAAGGATTTGATGTTTTTTTTGGGTCAATGATAGCTGACGTTGTTGTTACTTGAAGTATGAATTGCGAAAATCTGTTTTATTTTATTTTATCATATTTAGACATCGATCATCGAACCATCACGTTTGAGAAGTTTACACCAAAGAAAAACTTAGTTTTTAACCAGACATTTCAAGTAAGTACGCTAACTGGGGTTGATGACCCCACAAAAAATCATCAAATTAATATATTTTTTGTCTTATCATGTTTAGATATCGATACTCGTCGCGTCAGCAGAGTTTCTCTAGCTAATTTAATTTGAACCTGTATATTGGTATTGCAGTTTATTGCTTTATTTTCTGCTTGGCGCTGTCTTTTGCCAAACCTTTTGACTGGTATATAAGGATGTCGTTCTTACAATGTTTTCTTTTTTTGGGTTTTCCTAACTTACCACTAAAATTGTATTTGTTAACTCGCCTATTGCCAGGCGCAGGCGCAGTGCCATTTCTTTATGCGGCATCTTTATCATATTGGAGTTTCTTGCCCATTCTTCTCCATACGAAAACTACCTTTTGGAAGGGGCGACTAGAATCAATTTTTTTTTTTTTTGACGTTCAAAAGTGCCTTTTATGTGCCTATTTGAAATAAATGATTTGACTTTGATAAGTAGTTGCTCTTTACGAAACTAAACCTAACATAATAGTCTAAAGGTGCCTAAAGACTTGATCGATTTTAACGACGGACATGTTGTGTTTTCTTTTCTACTTCTGCCCCTCATGCCGTAGAAAGTACTAGGGTGCCTAAACACGTGTCGATCGGCAAATCGAGCAAATCTGTAGACACCTTTAAGAAATTAAAAACTGTCACATTTCTCTATCATAAAAATATTTTCCCTAACTTTCCCGTCGAAAGCTCGACACCTTGAACAAAGAATGGCCCCAAGCCAACAATACGGATGGTGGGAGGCTAGCCCTTGGCGGCGCGGCTGACAATGGGACAATACTGGCTGGCTGGGTACAATACTTGGCTGGAGACTGTACTAGCTTACTTTACTCTGGCAGAAAGAGGAAAGCTGAAATTATCTTATTCGGTTTATAGTTACTTTGTATTTAATGGTAGAGTGCGACAAAGATCTTTTGGCGCCTAAATTACATAGACATTCCGAGAGCGTTGTTGCTACACATTTTGTGTAAAGCCGTGTCTCCTGCGCGTGTTTTTTCGAAACATTACACAAAAACGTCAAAACAAAGAGGCGTGGCCATACACATGTGTGTATGAAAACACGATGTTTTTGTTTTCTGAGCCGCATGGAAAACACTCCTGGCGCGGGTGAAGAGGCGAAGGTTTTGTTTCATTTTCAACCGCCGCGCGCACTGGCCATCAAATCACATCACAGCATCTAAACACATCACGTCTGCATATCGAACCATAGAAGGAAAACTAATTCTTCAAAATCGGTTTCAGACACGAAAGAAATCGCCCAATGCATACCGGTCATCAATCCGGAAAATACGGTTTGACTGGCAATCTGTGTCTTCTCTTCGATATGGGGTATATAATTGCTAAAACTGATAGCACGTCATCTTCGTCGGAACACATTATGACATCTACCTACACAAAATGGGTTAGTAATCGAAAAATATTTGAATACGCAGGAGGCTGCTTGTGCATGAAGACAAATGTTTATGAGTAAGGTGTTTTGTGTAATGCACACCCTATATTATATTGTAGTCTGTGGTATAATGTTTCGCGCAGGATATTGTTGATTGTATTGACAAAACAAGATGGCGGCGTTAGTTCCGATTTTGGCCACGCGCCAAAGGAACCTCGTAGCATTGTTACTGGGCCAGTAGTGTACTTTTCGTCTATGATTTCGTTGTCTGTTAGTTTATCTATGGTTATTTTCTCTTCGTGCCGTATATATTGTACAGGCAATTTTATTTTTGTCATATAGTTATGCTATAAGGAAATGTAGTATCTCACACTAATCTGCATTTGCTTGACTTATTAAAATAAAATTCTTACCATCGTCAAGAAGTCCACTTTTACCGGTGTTTTACTTAGTATGATTAAATCTATCCTTTCTCCCATCAAAACATTTCCACTCGTGGCCACCAGGCATTAAGACAAAACACCCATAGGGAACAATAGACGTAGGTTTGAAACACGCTCATAAAGGCAGGTGGACACGCACCGTTCTGCGACGTCATAAACTCATAAGTCAGTAATTGTGCAACATAGTCAATAATTGTCAGTGACACGGGTCGTGCCAATGTCCTTTGTCTGGCTGTCTATGGGGTATTTAAAGGGCAGGGATGAGGGAGATGATGAGGTGTTTCCTGTATTGTTTTAGTTGAAGAATGCATTAATCAATCGTGTGGAATTGAGCCTATGATTGTCATTAGCATAGTCTACCTACTGTTAGACATGAGCCTATCTCAAACCTGGTTGAACCACTTGTTTATTTGCTTTTATAATGCAGTCCAGCACAGACAGCTAGTGCAGTCTTGAGGTGATTTATCGTTTATTTATATATTACTTTATATGTTAGTTATATTTATAGTCTCTTAAGAAACACTGAAGAGAGTTTGGGAGTTGGCGGTATGATACCCCCATGCCTCGAAAAGCACGTTAAGTAGTTGATCCTGCGCCTGATATCGCTCGGGTCGAGTCGGATTGCTGTCTCATCGGATTGTGGGAGTGAGGAAAAAGAGAGTGCTCCTGTGTCTGTGCACACACTCGTGCACTATAATATCTCCCGCGCCGAAGGCTAGTCTCCGCTAAGACTTTGCCATGGCAGAAATTCGGTTTAAAGAACTATTTTAGTAGTTCTGGAACATTTTGTAAACGGAGCAACATTGACACTTTTATCAATAGTAAACACCACTTATTTACGTCTAATTTGTTGAAGTGACAGAATTATCTTACTAACAGCTTGTACTTAACAACCTTTTGAGTGGAAATAAACGGTTTCCTTTTACATAAATTAATTTGAAACTAGTAAAGTATTCATTAGAAATGTAACAGCGTGACTAACAGGAACTGATATGATATCGGTTCTTGGTACGGACATCTAGTAGGCGTTCGGGAATTAATTATTTGCTAGTTACTAGGAATTTGATGATTAGAGAAATGGTTGGTTATTAGTAACTTTGCACCTTCTCCTTGTAGTTCAGAACTTTCATATTTCGAAGAAAATCATCAGCTACTTAGCCTTTTCCCAACTAATGTTGGGGTAAGTTTCCAGTCTAACCGGATGTAGCTGAATAACAGTATTTTACACTGCCTCGAATGACAGCCGGTACCAACGGCATAACATGCTTTCTCAGGCACAGGTGTGGTATGTAAAGATGGTCACCCATCCACGGCCTCTGTCCCAGCAATGGGAACATTATAGGCTGATTATGTTTTAGTAACTATTAAAGGCGCCCGATATAATCATGTGCATTATATTTTTAGTTCGTTTTGTTGTTAATACAATAGATTCATGGTCCAAAATGGCCCCGAAAAGCTAATAATTTATACTAATAGCTTCATGTATAGATTTCAATATTACTGACATTACTGTTGTAATATCGTTATTAACTGTACCTAATGCCATGACATATTCGTGTAATGAGCCTGAATATTATTAATATGGGAAGTCTGGAAGTATAGTTTTGTATACTTTAGAAGCATTTTTTAAATTTTGTAAATGTAAGATCCATGGATCTGTTTATTATGATATTTTGATGTTGACTTAGAGTTACTGGGTAACACAATACCCCTTGGCAGGACTGGTTGTCAGACATTTTCGTCATCCGTAACGACTGTCAAAAGTGAATGGTGCTGGTACGAATACTCTGTTATCATTTAGCCACGGAGCACCTATTTCTTCATAATTACTCATTATAAATAAGTTAAGTCCTGTAATAAGTTTGGTCCTGTCAAATTAGTCAGCGCCTGACGTAAATTGACGTATTTTTAGTACCCATGTTTTTAATCACGTCTAAAGTTGCTATGGAATATCTTTTGACAGGACTAAACTAATATTTATCATCTGTCCTTTTCTTAATTAAATAGAAAGAAAAAGATGCGCTGTACTTAAATTTAGTTTAGTTTCTGAACAAGGGAATCGGCGCCATTGCATCTCTGAGGAAGGTTCTACAGTCACTAACCTCGTCTTGCATGGCAGGAACCATCATATAGTCATTCAAACACCCAAGAAGACTCGATGTTCAAAAAAAAGTCCATGTTTCAGTTGTAATGCACCCAACAGATAGTAAGACCATTTACTCAAACATGACAAGAAACGGACGCGTTTTGATTAGCTCCGTCCCAATAGTGAGTAATCGCGAATCAAACAGAGCTGTCCTTTCAAACTGCATCGTGCGCCCGCGCCTGCCTAACGTCATATGTACTAATCAACTGGTCGATGCCAATTGGCTCCAACTCGTCCGCAAATTGAACGATAACCGACACCATAGCAACTGTGTCGTGTCCATTTCGACCGTATGGACTTCTAAGAACTCGGAATATGATATTAAGACCTATGCCAAGGAATCGTTACCTAAAGGACATCATTCATTTCGTACCCAAAAGTGGGAAGATGTAAGTCCAACCTGGTAAAGTGGGGCTACCTTGACGGAACGGCAGTAGAGTGTGATTGTGGAGCTATGTCACAAACCATGCTCCACCTCCTATCCTGCCCTCTGTGTCCCAAAACATGCAGTCAAAGTGACCTCTGCGCTGCCAACGACAACGCCGTGGGAGTGGCAAAGTTTTTGGAAAAACAAGATTTAAAATACAGTCGTGCAACGACACGAAGAAGATTAAAATGCCAGAAAAAAAAGTATTGTTTTCTTATGCAAATTAACATCTTGAGCATTTTTACTATTACAACATAAATCTATAACTATCCCCTGGCTGTTATTTTGGTTGAAAGTACCAAAAAACATATTTTTGCCATCAATATTTTGGACATACGTTGTAACGGAAGAAGACTGTACAAACGCCAGAACATCAAGCTACTACAATCTGTCAAAGGGGTTTACGTAAAGTTGGCGTCGTTTTGAAGTTGAGCGTCCAGTAATGAAACTTAGATATTATGAAAGAACAGAATAAAGCGAACAAAAGCTATTATCGATACATTTCTCTAAATCATATCGGAACGGAGATATTTGGTTTTGTATTGCTTATTAAAATCGAAGAATTATATTCTACTGCACTCCTTTAGGTTTCTGTCGAGTTTTTTCAAGAATTCCAAATAAAATAAACTAAATACAATGACATAGTTGTATGGACGTATGGCGTTTGGCATTTCCTTGGACATTGTGATTATTTGCACAGCACACCAAAGTAACAAAATTACTGGTAGCCGCTGAAAAAAAAAAAAATATGCCACCACTAGTCCATACAAACTTACTCAAACCCCTTTGTTTAGTAGATTTTCCACTCTATCGCTAAAGCATTAGGTTTCAAGGTTGATTGGGAAAATTTGACAGTTTCGGGTAGCTTGATGTAATGGCGTCTGTACATCGGATGGAACAGAAGCTTAAGTATTCGGTAAGTTAAATTTTTGGCTATAAAATGTTCGACACTTGAATTATGTCCTTTCTAAGTCATAAGCTCTCCTTGTTACCCGACTGCCTGATAGCAAAGACAGGTTTAATTTTTTTCACGTGTATCTTTGTAGGTCGAATTCTTTATACCGAAGCATCCCAACCGGCTGGATAGATTTTAATGCATGAGGTGTCTGACGACTTCCCTAGGTCACGCGATGATTAAAGGTTTCGTTTTTCATCAAAATGGCGGATTGTAGACGTGAAAAAGTAGCGCCACGAAACATTTTATTTTAGTTATCGAAATATTATCAAGTTTTCAAGTTCCTAACCTAACCCGCGACCGGGTTAGGATTTCGGGTCAGGTTTGGAATAATCCATGTAGGGTATCATAGTAACGGGCTTCAGTAGACAATTCCAAAAAGATAACACATTGAGGGCTGATTTTTCCATCGCTAGATAACTTTAATTCGAGGAATAAAATTGACGTTTGACAGTTTTTGTATGAAATAACTGTCAAAATTTCAAAATTATAGTTATACGATGATTGAAAAATCAGCCCTAAAACGTAGAAAGTAGTATTGAACTTTTTAGTTGCAGTCGGGTGTTTTGATTTTGTTATAAATGCTTTCCCAGTTTTTGGATAAACCAGTAAACGTGGTTGAATCGGAGATGAAGGGAACCCAGCCACTTGTGGAGCTTGTAAATGAACCCCTAAGTTTATAAGGATGGTGCATCCAAAAAGTGTCTCTATGAACACATTTTGTACCATCATTATAAAGTAACTAGCAGTGCCCCGCAGTTTCACCCGCATTAGTTTGGATATAGGATACTTTTTATCCTGATATTCCGCCAGGATAAAAAGTATCCTATGTGTTTATCCTGGTTATACCTAAACTATCTGTGTGCCAAATCTCATCCAAATCCGTGTAGCAGTTTTTGCGTGAAAGAGTAACAAACATCCACACATCCATCCATCCTCCATATACAGGGTGGCAGGGACATCGACGCACAAACTATAACCATGGATTCAGCACATGAGTTTAGACCCCATAGCGTCGAAATTTTTACTCGGTTATTAAAAAAAAATATTGCTGTTCCATACATTTTGACCGCGTAGGTATTGCAATTTTCTATGAAACAGAACATTTTTTTTTTTTTTGATAATTGACAAAATTTTCGACGCTATGGGGTCTAGTATCATGTGCTGAATCCATGGTTACAGTTTGCGCGTCGATGTCCCTGCCACCCTGTATAATAGGTATACAAAGTAGGCTAATAAAGTGTTGTAAAACTTTAAGCTTCTTCATTAACTTGTTAAAATTCTGAAATGGAACTATCTCTTTCATTGAGTGGTCTTCTTATAACTGAATTCTGCCATTTTATTCTTCTAAATGTTAACAGCAGCACGGGTCGATACCTCCTTCTGCGAAGCAGTCATGCTAGCGAAGGAGGTGGCGGGATGGGCGAGGGAGAGATCCTCACGCCTCAGCCGCCGCGGGAGACGCTCCGGGCGTCGGGAGCCGCGTGACGACTCCCGGCCACCGTAGGCGCGGGCCTGCGGGCGGAGAGCAATGGGTAGCTCACCGTCCGATCAGGACCAGGCCCGTGCCGGACGGCGCTTATGTGTTCCACGCGCACCTCAAAGAGATGCCAGCATAGTTGACGGGGCCCGACAGGGCCGAAGCCTGCCAGGGTAGCGGGATCGTCCGAAAGGGTTACCGCTGCCCTGGTACATAAAGGGCTAAGGAAGGAACACGGGTGGGTTTTAGTCAGTAAGAGTCTGACACTCCCTTCTGCTCCACCCAGAGCGGGAGGGGTCATTTGATGATTTCCCATGCTCAAAAAAAAAAAAAGCACGGGTCGATCAATCAAGTTAAGCTACGCTTGCCGCGCTTGCCTCTGCCCGTGGTTGGTGACCATTCATTACGTATCGAGTCTTCCTTGTCTCGGAAACTACGTTTCGCCGATGATCCCGGTCTTTGACAGTCGTTACTGGCTGTCAGTAGCCTGAAAATCTGACAACCAGACCAAACAAGGGGTATAAGAAATAGAAAAATAAATATCACACAAATAATAAGCCCAACAGACATACTCTAAATATCTTCTAATGGGTTACAACTGTCAGGGGGGTAGAGCGGCTTGTGGCTATGAAATAACAGCCCCACGGGTCAATCGATCAGGTTAAGCTACGTTTGCCGCGGTTAATCCGTGGATGGGTGACCATATTTACACACCAAGACCCCTCCGTGCTTCGGAAAGCACGTTAAGCCGTTGGTCCCGGCTGTCATTCGTGGATCTTTGACAGTCGTTACGGGTCGTCAGAAGCCCGAAAGTCTGACAACGAATCTTACCAAGGGATTTCGTATTACCTAGTAACTGGTTTGTGGAGGTTACATAGGCAGTTGCTCCATGTAAAATACTGATATTCAGCTGCATCCGGTTAGACTGCAAGTCGACCCCAACATAGTTGGGAAACGGAAAGGCCGAACGATTTTTTTAATTACTAGTGCAGTTCCTAGTGTGTTTACCGAGCCTTTTCCATTATAACTTGTAAGTTAAACCTTAAAATAATTCAACCTCTTACATTGTAGCTATAGAATCTCCGTGCGTAGCAAATAGCCGCCACTTAACACCCACGCGGCTGTTAAATCACACGAATTTTACGACTGCTTGTAAACTAACTGTGGTACAAGCTTGTGTTGCAAGAGGAACTCACAGATTAGATGTCCTACATACACAGGGCTGCCAGATGTTTACGTATCAGCGTAACAATGTTGCCACAGTGTACACATTTCCTACAATTTCCCCATGCACAGCTCACTGGGTCATTGTCTTAGACAGATTTTCTTTTTGTAAATAGGTTCTGCAATCGATATCAGTTTTTATTCACCATCTGTCTAGCCTTTTCCCAACTATGTTCCAGTCGGCTGCCAGTCTAACCGGATGCAGAAGAATACCAGTACTTTACATGGAGCGACTGCCTATCTGACCTCCACAACCCAATTACTGGGTACTACAATACCCCTTGGTAAGACTTCGTTAGACTTTCGGGCTTCTGATGACCCGTAACGACTGTCAAAGATCCACGAATGACAACCGGGACCAATGGTTTAACGTGCTTTCCGAAGGACGGAGGACTGCCAGTACCAGTACATCATCCACAGCCCGAGGCCTCTATTTTCTTGTCCCAACGCCACCTACCAGCTTCATCGAGGTTCTACCCGCGATGGTAACAATATCGTCCGAACAATAATTACTGTGTCCTAAATACAGGACACAATCTTCCTTCATCTGTTTTTATTTCCGTTTCATCAGTAATGGCTGCGATGACGATTGACAAGAAATAATACGTAAAGTATTTCCTATTGAAATAAGCCCAATCTATCGCATCGCACTTGCAATCTTAGCATGGTTATGTGTGTTATTTATATGTATAAGGGTGAATTTGATAGCCCAATTCTTGAGGGAGGCTATAGGCTTTAACTTAACATAACGCTAGCCCTCTCGCGTCGAGCAAAAACCAAAAAAGTTAGAACGAACGCTTATTAAATAAAAGTACTCTGTGATGCGGATAAAGTCAAGCTAGTGTTTACATAAAATCAGTGGTTTTGCTGAAACGCTTGCGACCAAACTGTATGAAGTTAGACTGTGGTATTTCAAAGCGGAATGCATTTTAGTGAAGCGCTTTTGTAATAGAATTATGCTGGATATAATGTCGGAGCGAATTGATTTTGAAATATTCTAATCCAACCGATATATTAAAATACGTTGCGGATTTTTTAGTTTTAAATTGTATTGGACACGTTACTCGAAATATTGTAAATATTTATTTACTAATTAACATATCATAACATTACGCCTGTATTCCCAAAGGGTTAG
The DNA here is from genome assembly GCA_947507525.1 of Apamea epomidion. Taxonomy (NCBI): domain Eukaryota; kingdom Metazoa; phylum Arthropoda; class Insecta; order Lepidoptera; family Noctuidae; genus Apamea; species Apamea epomidion. The sequence goes on from OX382237.1 coordinate 16,132,322, forward strand.
GCAGAAGTGTTCCTATAGTACTCCCACAATTCTCCAGTTATGTTTAAGTCCCATGTGATAGGGGGCGACCCTATTGCCATCAACCGGGCACAAGTCCAGACTCCGGGTTGCTACTGAGAAATTCTTGATGGAAAAACCCCATAACACTGTGCCCAACCTGGGTATCGAACCCAGGACCTCATGCTCAGCACTAGCGCTGGCAACCACTAAGCCAACGAGGCAGTCATATTCTGCGAAATACTGCAAATATTTATTTTCTCACCTTTTTTAATTTTTTTATAAATGGCATCTCGTAGTTGACCTTTTGAGGTCGTGACTACTTAACCGGACTATCCTGTGGTTGCCTTAAGAAAACTTAAAGCCTCCAGCCAGGGCTTAAAACTAAGCGACTGCACGCTAAGGGCACCCCCCGTGGGGTTCGAACCTCGGCTTAGGGCGTCGCTGGGAGAGGGCAGCAAAGGGACAGGCTGGATCGAATTTAGACTCAACTTTTTATTGAAATATTAAATTAATATAGTCCATTATAAGAGGCTCAAGTAGTGACGACACCAACCATAAGCGTGCAGCGCACCTTTCTGATTGGCTAATCGTTTTACCAGAGTATTTCATATATCATGCCGATACGTACGACAGAAGAAGATTAATGACATACTTTCCTAGTACTTAGGCAGCCCTATTTATAAGAGTAGGTGAGTTAAGTACTAGTTATCGAATAGTTTATCAGAAGATGTACAAATAGGCACAGTGCGTGGTCTGTTTTGTATGAAAGCGTTTAGATTGAGGTTATCTGTAAGACTGATATTTACCTATATATTATTAGGAGTGGTTCCAGCCTTGAGGTGAAAGTAAGATATACATTTTACACGTGCTGTTGCTGAAATTTGTATCATATATTTATTTCGATTAGTATAATAAACATTATGTAGGTATTTATTGTATTACGTAAATGGTACACCACACAGTATTTGTCTCTCCTTCCCCTTTTTAATCTTTCCAAAGGTTGTCTTTAAAAGATCGCTCTTAGCGATAAGACCGCCCGTTGTGTCACCCTTTGGTAAAATTTATATATTTATGTCTGTAATTTGTATGGTGTACTTACATAATAAAGAGTATTCTATTCTATTGGTTTTAGTTTTGACCGGTATTAAACTCTAAATAGTAGAAAGGTATGTAGATCCTAATATGACGGTTATGATTCTTTGCAACTTTATAACTTCAGATTCACTCGTGTCATTAATAAAAACGTCCAAGAAAAACACGCTCCTGAAATAGAATTCTTTTTCAAAGAGTTCAGTTTCATAATCATCCTGTCACATCAATAAAATCCCAAAAATAAAACGTCCATCACCTGTCACTTTTAACGACAATCCAGAAATAGCTCTTTCAAACCACAAAGCTTGACGGTCCATTTCAAGCGCTTTTACATCTTCAATTCTAAATGAAGACACATCCTCTTCCTATTTTCCTAACTAACCCATTTACAGTCAAAATGTTACACTATTTATTATTTCAAGCCGTCCAAACTTCCTATGACGAAATCGTTAACCAGATTATAGGGAACTTCACACGTTTACGCGGTGTGTCGCAAGCCTGGAGCGAAAGCCGTATTCGACAGAATTTCGACACGCAGCGGTCCATCTGGCCCAATTTAGACGCATCAGTTGACTGATGGATTATCCACGTCACTGTATCTATTTGCATTCGCGTATAAACATTGTTTAGCGCAGCGTCTAAATGTTTGTGTGAAAAGTTACGTTGTTTCAGGGTCGTGTAATTGTGCATTTGTTGCGATTGTTTTATTTTATTTAAAATTAGATTGTTTGAAATTTGTTTCTATTGTCCTGTCCTTTTTCCAAATTTGTTTAGGGACAGTAATGTAGTATTTTTCTTCCATGCATCTCTATTAGCCGTCATATCAAGGCATGTCATTTTTTACACAATCTGTCCAGCGTTTCCTTCGGCCTTCGGTCGATTCACAACCAATGTGTGCTATATAATAAGCAGCATTTTAGTGTGCTTATTAGATTACTCCGTACTCAATCTCTATACGATTACGACTCACTAGGATTTCGAAATGAGCATACATCTTTATTACTTGTAAACTTTCGGTTAGTTGATAGCAACATGATCTCAATTCGAATCAACAAAGTGGTTCAGAATGTAGACCAATAGGAAAACTTTATTATACGTTTATATTGTAAAATTAAACCTAGATTATGGTAAGATGAACTTTATTAGGTTACCACAAATTTTACCCTTACCTAGATCATCTTCATCATTACAAATTCATCTCGCGTCTTTATAGAACCTATTTACTATTAAGGTACTAACTTATTTAAGTTCAGACCTCAGACCTCTGACCTCATTTACCGAAACTTTTACAGACCCTAAGGAAACTTAGATATTTTATAGATAGTTCACCGTTCCTACCTATTTATAATGAGAAAGTTTATTCAATTATTTGTTCTTGGACAGCAATGAATTCTAAAACTTTTGATACTGGCTGAATTTATTGTTGGAGGCTGTTCCTTTATGGTAAAAATTTAATGTTCCGAAGTTTATTTTAGGTTTCTTAGAAAAGTGAATAATGATCAATGCTTGGTATAAAAGAAGAATGTAGAAAAAAAAATATGGAACTCCTGCAAAAATTAGACATTGCTTTACATTATTTTTTGCCAGAAGGTTGAAGGTGAATGAGGAATGATAAAAGAAAGGAATTACTGCAATTGCTTTTCCAATTTTACTATCGACCAGCTTCTTTCTGCCTGCGACTTTGTCCTCGTGAAACTTCTTGTTTTAACATAAAATATATCTTATGACACTCGACAATACTGTAGCTTCCCATTAGTGAATTGTCTGAATCTAATCAGTAGTTCCAAAGATACTACATGCAAACTCATTTTTACCTCTATATAATATTATTATTAGTATAAAATAAATAGATATTGATGGCTTTTCTGGTTTCGAATCCTTTATCAACAACTTGTAAGTGGATAGAGAATTCGCAGAATAATGTGAATCGATCCTAAGAAAATACAAAAATATTTATTACTTCTCAAACATTGTGTCATACATAAACTGAGGCAGCCCCAGTAAGTTACAATAGTACTTGTGTCGGAGCTGTCTCGCTCTTCCCTTATGTGGTATCCTAACAATGAAAATGAAGTCAAAGAACAGAATAAAAATACAATTAAAAAAGAAATAAAATAAAATAAATGATAGTTAATTAATTAATTAAGCAGCTCTCGATGTGTGAGGACTGCACGTATTCGTATGTGAATAGGTGTGTGTTTTGTGCGTGCGTGTGTATTAGTGCGTGTGTGTGTGTTTGTGCGTGGGGGTGTGTTTGTGTGTGTATTGTGTGTATGTATAAGTATCCAGCATGTTGGCCTACCCTGATCAGAATGTCTTCTGTTTCTTCATATGTTACAGATCTTAACCAATCACCTGTTTTTTTACAATCGTATAACTGCATGGGATATATTTCACACTTAAGATTCAGTTTATTAAAGATGTAGGTGGATTGTGTAACATATTGACGTCTAGCAAAAGCTGATCGAACCCCTGGAGAGTAGGCCACAATATCTCTGCGTCTTCTGCTCTGAATATCTGGGTCAAAAGGAAGATATTTATGCAGGGTTAAGATCACATGTAGAACATAAAGCTTTCTAATTAAAAGCAAGTTGCTGACTTTATAGAGGTCTGTTGTGGGGAACCTAAATGGTTTAAAATACATCACCTTGATAAGTTCCACCCCATATCGGAATGCACTAAGTCATTACGGATTGTGCCAGAGCTACATATATGTATATATATATCTTGTTTATAAGTTGGGCGGACATAACCTGACGTAAAGTTATGAAGACCCTAATGAGCTTCCTGATCCTTTTCAAGGGGATCTTAATGTGAGGGTGCCACGACAGTCTTTGGTCAACAAGTATGCCTAAATATTTTGTCATTGTCATATGTCAAAAAAATGTAGGTATATGCTCAACATCGTAAACGCAATTAATGTTGTTAAACTGTCAAAATTAAAACTATTCCTACTGTTATGCAATTACCCCGCAGCTCAACCATTTTGAAGGCAAATTTCTTGCTTGTATCACAAACATCTACCATTAAAAGTCGGCCAGCAAAATTCTGTTTATTTCCGTATTTCTGTTTATTTGCCAAAACACGATGTATAATTCAACACGGGACGTAGGAAGTAGGCCGCATAACTGACGAAGGTTCGTTCCCTTTTCCGACGTATTTCAAAATAAGACGACTGACATTTTGGTCGTTTTTTTCCTGGATATGTAAAGTTGGATTCGATGGACGGACCGATATTGAAATGTATCGAGGATTGATGGATTTGTAGCTGTATTACTCGAAATGAAAGAACGTAGACACGAGGGGCTTGTGGCTAAATTATAACAGCCGCAGTGGTTGATCGAAGGAAGTTACGCTTGCTGTGGCCGGTCCGTAGATGGGTGACCATCTTTACATACCGAGACCCCTCCGTGACTCGGAAAGCACGTTAAGCCATTCGTCCCGGTTGACATTTGTAGATCTTTGACAGTCGTTAGGGATAGTGAGAAGCCCACAAGTCGGAAAACCAGTCTTACCAAGGGCTATCGTGCTTCTCGTCAGATAGGCAGTCCCTCCGTGTATAATACTGGTATTTAGCTACATCCGCTTAGATTGGAAGACGACCATAACATGGAAAAGGCTAGGGACATTGAGGCATGTGGTTCTTTTCCAGGAGATTTTTTATGTCATTTTCACGGAATCATTTCATTTTATGGAATCATGGTTCATGAGTTCTTTTTTGAGCACATCTTATCAAACAGTATCTGATATGTCTCGTAGATCTCAGTACATATTGGACATTTAAATGTCATAACTTTGTATTTATTCGCTTGCTTTTCTGGACAAATTCATAGAAATCTCGTGTAACTAACTTTCTGACCAACTGAACAATTTACCTGTTAATTTTCTCATTTGAATCAATACTTTGACTTGTCGTAATTCAAATGAGTTGTTGTTGACAACATATCCAAAGGGGCCATTGGCCCATGAGTCTGGCTCTCACAATGGCAGGATCTGTCGCGTGCCGAGCTAAGCCAATGTGTTAAGCCTGTATACATGTAGCTTGTAAGTCCTACCTTACCTTAGACCCGGTATAGGTACCGTTACATTGTATTCATTCGTACATGCGAATTTAACGTCATTCTCGTCGTCGTTCCGACATTTATATAGTTTGTTTCTCTACGTTTTCTTGTGTTTATTGAAAGCGTTTTTTATGGGTCAGTGATAAGATATAGCTACTAAGGGCAGGTTGTTTCACGACTACTTGACGCACAAGTTTACGTCAAAAATGGCGCTAACTATTGTCAAACCAAAAAAAAACGTGGTATCAAATTACAATTACAAAATTATGGCCTTGACTTACGTCAAATAATTACGATTACGTTTACGTCGTTATTATTGGACGTACGTAACGTTAAACAACCAGCCCTAATAGCTTCATATACCTAGTATAAAAAATCTGAAACATGCTGGTAAGCTGTCTTTCCAGACATTCCATTCTAAAAGCATTGTGGATTGCGTGAATGCTTGTTGTCAGCTTACCAATGTAATATGTAATCTTATCAAACTTCTATGCCACACTTCTATGCCATTTAGTTCTACTTGGATAATACTATCACTCAATTCCTATGCAATAACGCCATACTCATAATCTACATAATTATGTAAGTCTCTCGGAAGGTCACTTGCACTCAGCCCAATTAATTTCCCTTTATAGTTCATTTTTAATACAACCACCGTAGTTTATCAGCTGCCCTACCACGCAAACTGATCGGATCTATTAACAGGCTTACCAATTTGACATTTATGCAACATGCAATCTTTTGCTAGATAACGCTCGGCAAGCTGCCTTTATTATTGACCAATCCGCTAGCGCACCGATCTGCTTTAAGCCAATTAGACAACCGCTGATGACCAGCATTAGCCAATCAGGGTACGGGATGTTAGTTAGGCTGCCTCGTGTCATCTGGCTTACATTGTGTGTTTTTTGCTATAATTATGGGTTTTAGTGCTTTTAATGGCGGCGTTTCTGGATTTCTATACTTTTAAATGTGTGGTATTTCAGCGAGGCTTTCATTTTGACAGCTCAACAACATTCATTGCGTTATTTACGTTTGTGAGCAGACAAATTTTTCGAACACATGAAGCAATGGATCAGCAACATCCTTCAAAATGATTCAGATTGTGGCTGGCAGGACGGGGCCGGATCTTGCGGAGTGCCAGTTTGGCTTCCGCAAGGGGCGCTCGACGGTGGACGCCATCATGCGCGTGAGAGCCCTCACGACGGGGGACGCGGTGTCCCGGGGTGGGGTGGTCGTGGCGGTTTCACTCGACATCGCCAACGCGTTCAACACCCTGCCCTGGAGCTGCATAGGGGAGGCACTCCGGTATCACCGGGTGCCGACTTACCTCCGTCGAATAGTCGGGGCGTATTTGACGGACAGAGCCGTCATCTACCCTGGTCGCGACGGGAATTGGAACCGGCGAGAGATGTCGTGCGGTGTCCCACAGGGATCGGTTCTGGGGCCGCTCCTGTGGGACATCGGTTACGACTGGGTGCTGCGGGCCGACCTCCCTGATGGCGTCAGCGTAGTTTGCTACGCTGACGACACGCTGGTCCTGGCGCAGGGGAGGTCGCATCAGGCGGCGGCCGACGCGATGACACGCGGGGTTGCGATAGTCGTGGAAAGGATCCGGCAGTTGGGTCTCGAGGTGGCATTGCACAAGTCCGAGGCCATGTCCTTTCATGGGCCCCGGTAAGGGCCACCTTCGGGATCCCAACTGATGGTAGGAGGGGTTCACATCGGCGTCGAGAAGACGATGAGATACCTGGGTCTCGTCCTCGACAGCCGGTGGAACTTCGTCAAGCATTTCCGACGTTTGGCCCCCAAACTGGAACGGACCGGGGCCGCCTTAAAGCGGCTCCTGCCCAACCTGAGGGGGCCAAACGCCTCCTGCCGGAGGCTTTACGCGGGGGTCGTGCGGTCCATGGCCCTTTATGGGGCCCCGGTGTGGGCGCGTTCACTGCGGCTTCGAGCCGCATACTATCTGAACGCGCCCCAAAAGGTCGTAGCCGTAAGGCTTATAAGGGGGTACCGCACTATCTCGGGCGAGGCAGCAGGCCTCCTTGCCGGATTGCCGCCATGGGATCTGGAGGCGATAGTCCTCGCGCGCCTGTATGACTGGCGCGCGGAGGCACTACGTCGGGGGGAAACTCTGCACCCGCGGCAAATCGCGGCGGAGCGGACGTACCTCCGGCGCGATCTCATGGCGGAATAGAAGGCACGACTATCGCAACCCAGCGCAGGGCACGCCACGATAGCGGCGGTAAGACCCCTCTTTGAGGAGTGGCTAGAGAGGCGTCACGGCGCTCTCACCTACCGCCTGACGCAGGTCTACGGTACGGCACGGCAGGTCTCCGGACACGGATGTTTCGGGAGGTTCCTGCACATTATCAGGCGGGAGGCGGCCACCTCCTTCTGCGAAGCAGTCATGCTAGCGAAGGAGGTGGCGGGATGGGCAAGGGGGAGAGATCCTCACGCCTCAGCCGCCGAGGGAGACGCTCCGGGCGTCGGGAGCCGCGTGACGACTCCCGGCCACCGTAGGTGCGGGCCTGCGGGCGGAGAGCAATGGGTAGCTCTCCGTCCGATCAAGACCAGGCCCGTGCCGGACGGCGCGTATGTGTTCCACGTGCGCCTCAAAGAGATGTCAGCGTAGATGACGTGGCCCGACAGGGCCGAAGCCTGCCGGGGTAGCGGGATCGTCCGAAAGGGTTACCGCTGCCCTGGTACATAAAGGGCTAAGGAAGGAACACGGGCGGGTTTTAGTCAGTAAGAGTCTGACACTCCCTTCTGCTCGACCCAGAGCGGGCATATGATGATTTCCCATCCTAAAAAAAAAAAAAAACCCTAAACAACCGTGAAACACGACCTTCATGTATGGAGTTTCATGTGAAACTGACATTACACACGAGTTGAACAAGTTCTATTTGATTTACCTTTCGAACTTATATTCTGAACGTATCGTTATCGACAGGGATAGAGCCAACCGCTTACCCAGCATAGTACATACGCCATCACATCAAGCTACCCGAAACTGTCAAATTTTCCCAATCAACCTTGAACCTTAATGCTTTAGCGATAAAGCTGAAAATCTATTGAAGAAAGACAGATTGTAGTAGCTTGTACTATTACAAAAGCTACAAACCCGTAGAACAGCTGTTTTATCTTTGCAGTGTGCACCATCGTCTGTTAATGCACTGTCTAGACTAGATCCCTTCCACTCTATATGCTCTATGTAAATGATAAGGAGTTAAAATAAGAAGTGTGTTTACAAAGATCGCTAGAACTGCTAAACACACATGGCACTTGATTTGCATGAAGTACGCATTGTACCTTTATTTATTTAGGGCGCTACTGTAAACGGTGGCACTTCGTTAAATATTTTGATGTTTTAAATGTTTTCAGTCCTAGGGTCAACATATTTAATAAAATAAACAGGTGACAGATTCTGAAAGTAGCACCGGTAACTGAAAAGTTGTGTGGAAATCGGTTGTCATGGTATGGGCATGTGTTACGGAGAAATAAGGAAAATGTTGTGAGGAGAGTTTTGAGTATGAATGTCGATGGCTATAAGAGTAGGGGAAGACCAAAGAAACGATGGATGGAATGTGTGTATGATGATATGGTTAGAAAAGGGGTGACTACCGAGATGACGACTAATAGAGGAGTGTGGAAGAAAAAGACATGGTGCACCGACCACAAATAAACTGGGATAAAGGCAGAAGAATGGTGACACAGAAAATTTTAAAATTTCGCAAGTTTTTTTCTTAGATTTAGCTCTTTATTAAACAGCAACTGTCAAAATACATATACAGGGTGACAGGGAAACTCGACGTGTTCCTTGAAAGGCGTTACACTAGAGGTCATTAGCAACAAATTTAGTCCAGTAAACTAGAGGTCAAAACTGGATAGTTAAAAAAAAAATTATTCGTATTTTAATTAAGATTTCCATGAGGCCAAATCTTTGCCGTTGCTTTTCGAAGACTTGATGGTTTCCAATTTAATGGGAATAGTTGCCTCATTGGTCTAGTGGCCGCAAGGGCTACTTCTGAGCATTGAGGTCTTGGGTTCGTTTTCCAGGTCGGGCAAAGTGTTATTAGGTTATTCCATCAGAACTTTATCAGTAACAGCCTGGAGTCTGGATTTGTGCCTCGTTGATGAAAATAGACCTGTCCTCTATTACATGAAACTTAAACATATCTGGCGGGGTGAACGGTACACCTCAGATTAGTATAATATATTTTTGAAGTGAAAACTTCTTTAGCGGCGTTGTGCACTTTTTTGTGATGGGTAAAAAATGTTATTCTATGTTGACTCGCGTCAGGACACGTGACCTGATCGAAAATTCGTAAGACGTAGCTCGCGTCAGGACACGTGACCTGATCGAAAATTCGTAAGACGGAGGGAGTTTTTTGTGATGGGTAAAAAATGTTACAACTCGCGTCAGGACACGTGACCTGATCGAAAATTCGTAAGACGGAGCTCGCGTCAGGACACGTGACGTGATCGAAAATTCGTAAGACGCAGGGAGGTTAGACCACATTCCAAAATATCAAAAATGCACAACGTTAATATTCAAGTTTTCACTTCTGCCGGCACTCCCGGAATGCAACCCGTTGTTTTATTTAAGTACATACTTATGTAGCGAGATAATAAAAAAAATCACTTTAACACGTTTTAATTTTGTTTAATAGATAAAACAGTAAACAAAAACTTAATAAAGGACACAGCACGGTTCTTATTAGATTAAAGAATTAAATTGTAACCCTGAGGCGACGTCCTTGATGTTAGAGCCCTATAATAAATTTCACGTAACTAACTGTTGCGCGTCGGTCACGAAATATATTTATATATTTTTAATTAAATAAGATTATTATATAATGTATGTATTTATTGTATTATGTAAATTGTAAACCACAGATTCCTACAGTATTTGTCTCTCCTTCCCCTTTTTTAATCCATCCAAAGTTTGTCTTTAAAAGATTGCTCTTAGCAATAAGACCGCCCATTGTGTCAGCCTTTGTAAAATTTCTATATTTATGTCTGTAATTTATATGATGTATCTATGTACACCTCTATGTACGACTCCTTACTATTAAAGAGTATTCTATTATATTCTATACCTCTCCCTAAACCTTCGGGAATTACAGCCGTGATATTATATCCTACTTCCTACTATTATTATAAACGTGAAAGTTTGTATGGATGGAAAGATTGATGTTTGTTACTCTTTCACGTAAAAACTACTAAACGGATTTGGATTGAACTTGGCACACAGATGGTTTATAACCAGGATTAACATATATTATACTTTTTATCCCGATATTCCCACGGGATCGAAAGTTATGCGGGCGAAACCGCGGGGCGCAGCTAGTGTTTATCTAGTTGTCAAAAGTACCGAAGAAATTACGAGGTTGACTGTACAATTACAATTTACCTATAACGGTATTTTAAGCCACTCCGCTAAGAAACACCTAAGCACATTAGGCAAGATTACCACCAACACATGTATTTAACATGTACCTAACAAGTACCACTTAATGTTCCACAGACGTATAGATCTAGGTATGTATTTGACAAGCTTTACCGAAAGGTTAGCTATGTTCATGAATAGTTGAACACTCTTGAACTTTATCGACTTACCCTTTGATTTTCAGCCATAAAGTGCAGTTATTACGCTACAAGTAACAGGTAAGATATTCAGTGGTTCTAGGAAAGGTTTAGTGGTAGTTCAGCGGCAAAATCATTGCGTAACTTACACACTAACAGTAGCAATGGCTTTCATTTTGACAGTTCAACGACATTCATTGCGTTATTTACGTTGTTGAGCAGACATTTTTTTCGTACATAATGAAGCAATGGATTAGCAATATCCTTCAAAATGATTCAGGTTGTGATTGATAGTGTGTTATGCAGTTATGCTAAGGCTACATTGTCGCGATAACGCGAACTATATTGACTGCGCTCTCTCTCGCACACCGCTCGACGTCTCGCTGTACAACAGAGAGCGCGCGAAGTATAGTTCGCGTTATTACTACGATGTAGCCGTAGCATAATAAACAAAGCATATTACAGTATTTTGGAATTTATAACAGGCAAAATTCTAATGATAGAATGTTGACATACTAATATTCTTCTTCGTGTCGCTGGCACGACTGAATTTTAAAACAATGTTGACGTGCTAATAAAATACAATTGTTGTCCTTGACATAAGTTTTGTATATTGACATTAGTAATGTATATTGACATTACTATTGTATGTTGACATTACTATTGTATATTGACATTAGTAATGTATATTGACATTACTATTGTATATTGACATTACTATTGTATATTGACATTAGTAATGTATATTGACATTACTATTGTATATTGACATTACTATTGTATATTGACATCAGTATTGTATATTGACATCAGTATTGTATATTGACATCAGTATTGTATATTGACATTACTATTGTATATTGACATCAGTATTGTATATTGACATTACTATTGTATATTGACATCAGTATTGTATATTGACATTACTATTGTATATTGACATCAGTACTGTATATTGACATTGGTATTGTACATTGACATAGTCTTATTATTTGTTTTCAGTCAGTGTGTTTGGATGGAATGCAATGTATTCACATTTTTTAATTTAATTTAATTTTTTTCTCTTTTTGTTGACATTGATTACTATTTATTATTGATTAATTTGTATTATGAAAAGTGTTAATCTTTATAATTGTTTTTTATCGTTCAGGCTTATTTAATTTAATTATTGAGATTCGGCTGGCTTGATTACGACGTATATACATTTTCGGAACTAGCTATGTCTGTGTCTGTAATTTTTAACGCAAAACTATACCAGAAAATTACTTTACGAGTGTTGCTACTTTAAAATAGAATTTGATCAGTGCATTCATTGTAACCTCATTACAACATCCAGAATCCTAGAGTTACAGTTCATATATCTTCAAGAAAAAGGAGCATTTTCCCCATATTTCCACACTAATTGGGAACCTAACTCGCTCCAAGCACCCAAGAGCTAGATGGTCGTTCATAAACTCTAATCAGCTTCGCTTTCGTTCTCAAAGCCATTCTTTGCAAACTGCTTCATAAGCGTTCCTCTCCTGCTCGTGTTACTTAGCTCGGTAGAGGCTGGTACTTATCGCTCTAAGCTGGTGTGGGAGGACTAATATATGGTTGTACTTAAGCTTAGTTTACATTGTGATGCTGTGCAGAGGGTAGATGTTCATCTGTTTTTGTTTGGATACCCTTGCGTTTATTTGCGACTGTATCTCTGTCTTATTTGTGTTGGTTTTAGCCTGAGAGATTTTTTTTTATTAGCCATTAATGTCCCACCGCTGGGCAAAGGTAAGAGTAGGGAGGCCTACTCTCCTTCCACCTCTCTCTGTTCAGAGCTGCCAAGGACCAATCTTTATTTAAGGAGTCCAGCTGAGAGATATACTCGTACATTGGATTTATTCCGTTTTAATGATTTTGATATATCATGTTAATCGTCTAGTCTAGTAGTATATTGTACAAACGCCAGCTGCCACATCAAGCTAATACAATCTGTCAAATTTCTTTAATAGATTTTCAACTTTATCGCTAATGCTTTAGCTTTTTTTAGGGCTAAAGGTTGATTCGGAAAATTTGACAATTTCGGGCAGATTGACCTGCTGGCGTCTGTACATTATGTTATGGCATGTTTTCTTAATCAATCTGTTTGATAAGTTTCGTCCTGGGAATTGTGACATTTGGACCTAACGACCACGTTTCGATTTCCTTCAGCCTGCAAACAAACATCTGTGACTATCCAGCTGTAAATACACTTGCAGACAGAGTCGGTTGAACGCCTGTAACGACTTGAACCCTAACATCGCAGTACAGTCGCGTGCTACATTAAAATAAATACGTCAGTCTGACATATCACGCGAATTGTTTACAAACACAGGTTTACACGATAAACAGAAAAGCGACGTAAAATGGTAATGTTAATACGTGTCTATGTTTGTACCGAGCGCCTAATGTAACTAATGTAACTAGAGCTACAGTGAAAATGGAATCTGGATTTTCATAAAGTCAAAAGTGATTTATTCAATATTATTTAGGCTGAGAATCAGCACTTTTCGAACGTCAAAATTACAAAAGACAGTCCCCCAAAAACGCCCGCCCTTCACCACTTCCTAGTGCTTTCGCTGGGAAGAAGTGGCGCAACAAACTCACCAGCAGCATAGCTGTCTGTTTAGTTAGAAAATAGTACATAACGAGGTAGTCAAATTACTACATACCGTTGGTTTTTGCCTCGTTGGTCTCAGGACGCATGAGGTCCTGTGTTCGATTCCCAGGTCGAGTATGTGTTTATTTATTTATTTTATTATTTATGTACACACAGTAAAATACATATGTGTTGTGTTTTCTATCTGGAATTTCTCAGAAGCAACCCAGAGTCTGGATTTTTGCCTGGTTTATGGCAAAAGGCGCACCCCCCTGTTACATGGGACTTGAACATAACTGGCGTAATGTGGGTGTACTATGATACACCTTTGCCCAACCCTTCGAGGGTTATAGGCGAGATGTTATGTATGTTTATTGGTTTGGTGGCTGCACGCATGCCTACTGAGCGTGGCAGCAATTCTAGCCCCGGATAGAAGGGTGGGGGAAGGGTTTTTTTCTGTTCTGTTTTTCATTGTCTGTTTATATACATATGTATGTACATAAATGGTAAAATAAATAAATAATAAGGGTGGTATTGGATTTTTCGAAAAGGAAATTTTCAGTTAGGTAATATGAATCGGCTCGCTCCTACGACATCGACAGTAGACAGTAAGAGTGAAAAAAATATCAGTTGATCCATACATTATGTCGAGTTATGCGAATATAAATCTATGGATCAACAGATTTTTTTTTTCACGATTTCAGTATTGTTCCCGTAGTAAAAGTTGTTCATAATGATGAGTACAATGACCCCTTTTAAGGATTAAAACATCAAAATTTAATGGTGTATATTACGCACCATCTTCTGCTTATTCCTTCAGTGAATACAGGATTGATAATATGCTGTTGAATTTGACAGTCGTTTTCAACACGTGCAGGAGCAGTGGACTTACGAGTTGTGGGTCTTGAGTTCAAACCCAGCCAGGCACTTTGTGTATTTAATTTCATCACCACTGCTCTCAAATCGGTGAATGAAAACATCGTGGGGATACCTCCATGTCCTAGAAACATTAAATCGAAGACATGTGACATCCACTAACCCGCACTGCGTCCGCGTGGTGGATTAATGGCCCACCGCTATCAAAGAGAGGAGGCTTGTGTCCCAGCAGTTGGAACAGTATAGGCTGATCATGCTTAAATACCTACCTACCTCTATTGTGAAGTGTCAAGATATACTGGATAGCAAACAGAGGTTTAAACTGTTGTATAGACATAAGGAAAGTTAAATAAACAACGGTACTGCGCTGGACATTCAACTTAAGGCGCAATTAGGTACTGCACGACGTTTGTCAGTAAAGTTATTGTTCTATAAACGTAGACATGTGTCGAGTCTCAAATCACTTTATTTAATCGTGGAAAATATGCGCAGTTGTGTGCAATCAGAACCATACAATGTTATGATTTTCAAGCATGTTTGATTTCATATAAATTAATACTTAGGAAGAGTCCAATTTGTAGAATAAAATAAACCTAATCCAATCAATGCATTGTATAAATAGGTATTGTGTTTGTCAAATCCAGTATTTTTTTTTGGATGCCGTTTTTGAAATATCTCTTTGGTGCCATCAAATCGATGCCAAGTGGAATACCTCATCATATGAACTAAAGAAAGAAAAATATTTTGTTTGAGACACGCACAGGAAGTACAAACAATAAAAAATAACATTCAAACTTTTAAGTTATACTTAATATCTACACTCAATGACGCGCTTTTTCCAAAGAATGAAGCTAATTTGACTGTGGCTACCAATATGATTCCATGTGGTCTCAAAAAATATTGTTTTTGAATATTGTTTTGTTGTTGAATTGCTAAAAACCGTATTTTGAGTCTCGGGAATCAAATCCACTGACCACTGAATTAAATATATTTACGTTATAACACAACAAACACAAGACGGTTTTTCCTGTTCTAATCAACAACCCATGAGTAAGATCAGACCAATTTTCTTCGGCTAATAATCCGTCGTTAGCAGGAAATCAATTACCGTGTTATCGATAAAAGAATATCCTGTAACAATTTTAATACAATTCTGCACGACCGAAGGCCAAGGGCGTCAGAAGACCAATTTGATTACCTACTAGCTTTCGCCTGCGGTTTCACCCGCGTGGCCGACGGAAAAAAGTATCCAGGTTATAAACTATCTGGGCCCTAATTCCCTATGACCACTCAATGATTCCTTACTTCGAAACCACGTCAATTTCTTAGCTAATCACAACATCTGCTATTAACGTATTCTCTACGATACAATGAACGAAACTGCGCGAAATGAAGGCGAAGTTGGCGTGGTTTGAACTGTCAAAATACATGTTGTCCGTACGCTTGACATTTCGATTCCTTGCCGTTACAGAGGTTTCTACAAGACACGATATTGACGTGATTTGCACATGGTAAGGTTTCACGGGGTATAATAATTATTGCCATACCTATAGAATTGGGGCCCTGTGTGCCTTACATCCAAATCCGTTCAGCCATTTTTATGTAATTTTTAAATTTTAGATTTGTAGATTTTCTTAATTTCGACCTGTCCTGACCCCCGGTCTGTTACCGCTCTCGCCATCGACGCTTCAGAACTGCGCACTTACGTCATCCGAGCGAAACCTCAAGTTAACTCTTGTATGCCTGTAGCATTGCAGTCCAGCAAATGAATTCAGGGCCACAATAATCGTGTAAACGATCTATCGCCGCGTATTTGTTATCTCTTGCGGAGATTGAACTTTTACAATTCAGTTGCTTTAAATTACTGGATCAGTACATAACATCCAGTACAGAAGGGTAATTGCATAACAATCAGTAGCAATACCTCACATTTTGACAGTTCAACAACATTCATTGCGTTGTTACGTTGTTGAGGAGACAATTTTTTCGAACATAATTATGATGCAATGGATTAGCAATATCCTTCAAAATGATTTAGATTATGATTGATAGTGTGTTACGCATTTAGGATGCAGTCCAGTGCTGGAGTGATTCACTGGACTGGAATAATGTAAATCGGCCACAGAACTCGCAGGAGACGCCCTGGACGGGAGTCAACAGCCGACTCCCGGCCACCGTAGGCGCGGCGCGGGCTTGCGGGCGGCGAGCTATGGGCAGCTCGCCGCCCGGTAAGGACCAGGCCCAGGTCGACGGCGCGTTGTGTTCCACGCGCGCCTCAAAGAGATGTCAGCGCGAACTGACGGGGTCCGCTAAGGCCGATGCCGCCGAGGCTGCGGGTTATTCGAAAGAGATACCGTGGCCCCTGGCACAGGCAACTAAAGGAACACGGGTGGGTTTTAGTCAGTAAAAGTCTGACACGCCCTTCCGCTCAGCTCCGAGCGGGAGAGGTCATTTGATGATTTCCCAACAAAAAAAAAAAGGTCATCGCACACACACAACACACATTATATTCCCACATTTTACACATTACATTCACAACATTATATTCCCATTTGTCATCGTCATCTGTAATTATCTCGGATTATATTAATTTGTGGTAATTATTGTGATAAAGATCTGAGCTTTAATCGATTACTAAGATTACATTGTTCACTTGTATTTTTCTTCTTTTCAAAGTTCAATGAACTGCCATTGTTTCATGCGTAATAATGGGAATAGACTATAGGGTAATTGGGATAGAAAAACGCGCTACGTTTGATGTATAAATTGTTGATTACTTAATTGGTATGATTAATTAACATTAAGCGTCGAAACCACACACCTACAAAAAAATTATTGAATAGCATAACTTTTTCAGTCAATAAAGTGCTTTCAATCGTTTGAGTATATTGTACGTGTGGTGTGGTGTTACGCATATGGATAGAAATATGTAGGTTCTGCCTGCGACTTCGTTCTCGTGGAAGTCATATTGACACTACAATATGCCTTCTAAAATATCAGCCACATTTCCCGCCCGCGCAATTTTGTTTGTTATTGCTTTAAGCGTTCTTTACGACTTTCTTTCTTTTTGCTCGGCTTCTAATCGTCCTAGCGTGATGTTAAATACCTGTTAAAAACGTTTCTCAAGAATTGGGCAATAAAATGCAAAATGCAGTTTTTTTTCTAATCTGAATGGTAGTTCCAGAGATTAGGACTTTCAAACATAAAAACAGACTCTTCAGCTTTATTATTAGTATATAGATAAATAAGAAATAAGTAGGTACATAACATAAAGTCTGAAAGTGGCACCGGTAACTGAAAAGTTGTTTGGAAATCGGTTGTCATGGTATGGGCTTGTGATACGGAGGAATGAGGAAAATGTCGTGAGGAAAGTTTTGAGTTTGACTGTCGATGGCTATAAAAATAGGGGAAGACCAAACCGAACAAAAATAAAGTTTGATAAGTTCTCAACTTCGAATTCTCAATACAGAAACAAGAAGTGACTCTTTCCATCTTATTACAAAACAAGTTCTAACTTTAGACCTAGCCTACAACTTCCAGCCAGTTACTGTATTTTGAACTGTATTCCGACAAACGTAAAGTTCTTAATGCAAAATTGACAACATTGACTCGGGTTTAACGTCAGTTTATGTAATAAGAACTCTTTGTCGGATTATAGTTAGAAATTTAAAAATGGTTCGATGATTTAAAACTTGGTCTAAAGATAAATCTTGTTTTGTAATAAAGCCGTTGTTGTTTGTTTTTTGAACAATCTTGAATCAAAAACCAAGCAATAAAGGTTTTATTACACATTACATGCTAATAGATATAATTATTTATCGCCGCCATATTGTCTCGTTTGACATGAAATGGATTTTCTGACAGACGTCAACAGACTTATCTAATCTTATAGAAAACATTGTTAATGTTGTTATTGCACAGATAAATGGGAAAACGTCTGTAACGGACATTCGACGCGTATTAACCTTTGTTCGGGCTTTCTTGGATAAAGATATATTACACTTGATTGAATTATGAGTTATGAACTTATGACCCACGTAAAATATTTGTATTTCCGTAACATTTTAGAGATCATTCTGCTTCACGAGTACTACTAAGGTCGATTTTTATATATCGATATTGTTTATAACCTGCCTATAACATCCCCACTGCTGGGACACAGGCTCCGCTCTGTGAGAGGGAGTGGGCCCTAATCCACCTCGCAGGCCCAGTGCGGGTTGGATGTCACATGTCTTCGAATTTTTGGTTCTAGGACATGCCGGTTTCCTCGCGATGTTTTCCTTCGCCGTTTTGAGAGCAGTGGTGATGAAATAATTTACACAAAGTAAAGCACCTGCCTGGGTTCGAATCTACGACCTACAACTCCTCAGTCGCGGCCGTTAACAGTGGGCCACCACTACAGCTCTTCGATATTTATATCGGTACCGAAAATTATGTTTTAGTGCTGTCCAACCACAAATGAAAACATCGATATTTTATCGAGTTTTTATAGCAGCACTAAAAAATGAAGTTACATTATAACATCACGTTTTTAATCTCCGAGAGGTTAGGCAAAGGCAGGGGCGTAGCTACCGCTGTATCAGACGTATCGATGATATGGGGCCCCTGAGCTACAGGGGCCCCCGTCGTGACGTGTGTAAGCAAAAATTCGTAAAATAATATCTAGAACCTAAAATTCTTTTTGATAAATGAGAATAAAAAAATAAAAAAATAAAAAAGATATTTATTTGAACTACTATTATCTATTTAATTCTCTCAATTTATTATAACGGACACACACTTCCCTATGTGTTTGTTATTCCAGCGTATGGCACTCGTGGGTTGTAGATAAAAATCAGCGTCAGGTGGTACACCTTGTGTTGTCATCTGACATTATGCTGAGCTGAGGCCCTTTTGGCATTATAATCTTAGTTTTCTGTTTTTATAGTTTTAAGGTGTATTTATTTAGCCGTAATGCCAATAAACGCATTTTTCTTTCTTTCTTTCAAAAATATGATTAGAAAGGGGGTGACTACCACGGAGCAAATACCTTCCCTCACCTCACCTCACCTCACCTCTGTACCTATTTTTCTGTTCTGTTTTTCATTGTCTGTGTATATATGTGTGTTCATAAATGGTAAATAAATAAAAATAAATAAAGTTTTGTAGTTGCTCCGTGGTGACTACCGAGATGACGACTAATAAAGAAGTGTGGAAGAAAACTGTGACTGCCTCATTGGTCTAGTGGTCGCAAGCGCTACTGCTGAACATGAGGCCCTGGGTTCGATTCCCGGGTCGGGCAAACTTTTATTGGGTCTCGGCTTCCAATCTAACCGGATGCATATTTTTCATCCGGAGCGACTGCCTATCTTACCGCCACAACCCAGTTACTGGGTAATACGATACCCCTTGGTAAGACTGGTTGTCAGACTTTCGGGCTTGTGACAAGCCGTAACGACTGTCAAAGATCTACGAATGACAGCCGGGACCAATGGTTTAACGTGTTTTCCGAGGCACGGAGGGGTCTCGGTATGTTAGGATGGTCACCCATCCACGTACCTACCGCGGCAAGCGTAGCTTAAACTTCAATCGACTCGTGCGGCTGTTATTAGTTAGCCACGAGCCCCTCACCTTCTAAGTCAGTACGCTATATTCTTTATTTTATAAAAACAATACCCTCTGTAGCTTCACAGTTGGGTAAAAAGAGACCCCAAAAAAAATTTATACAGGGCCCCATTAGGATGAGCTACGCCACTGCGCAGAGGTGAACCTACCAAGTTGGCCACCCACATTCCGCTAGTCCCAGTAATAAGGGGCGAGCCTATTGCCAACAACCGGCCACAAATCCACACTCCAGGCTGCTAATGATAATTTCCTGAAAAATCCAATAACACTTTGTCCGACCCGGGAATCGAATCCAGGACCTCAAATTCAGCAGTAGCACTTACGACCACTACACCGAAGAGGCAGCTAAAGCAAAGATTTTGGTTTAAATAAGCTCAACTCAAATCTAAATTAATCCTTTTCAAATTACTTTTGTGAATCATCAGCCAGTAAACTTTATATCCTTCCTTAAGGCCGTCTATAACTAAATTAATTTAAACAGTTAAATGCTTAAATGGGATCGTTTCCGATTATCCCAGATCTCTACACCCACCTGTATTGCACTATCAATCAACTAATTCATTCGAGTCGCTAAGCAATCAATTGATTGAGATGGTATCTATTTGCAGTCTGTTGGAAAATGTGGAAATAATTTTCAACTGTTGCTATGCTGAAATTGTATACCTCTTTTTATTAAAACTAGCAATAGTAATAGCTTTCATTTTCACAGTTCAACGCACACAGTTCATTGCGTTATTTACAATTTTTTCGAATATATGAAGCAATGCAAGCATACACTGTTCAATTTTTAGCTTAATAAAATTTTTGATTTTAATTTTGATTTAGTTTAATTTTGTAAAATGGGCAAGTTCCAAAAATAATATTTCCTTTTATGATCGTATTATTTTATTGCATCAAATTATTATGTTAGTTATGATCACTTTTCAATATATATATATACATATATATATATTTTATTCAACAAACAAAATGTTAACATCTCTACTTGATGGCTATTTTTAAGTGTTTATTATTTTTTTGGTTTGGGCGCTGATAGCCGAAATACAGGCTTTCGCCTAGTTCGGCTACAGATGTCTAATTCGTTTGTAACAAGAAATTATAGCCTATAATATATTTGTGTATCATAGTAAACAATTATTGTATAAACTTATTATTATTATATGTGTATTATAATGGATTAGCAATATGCTTCAAAATGATTCAGATTCTGATGAATAGTGTGAGTTACCTACGCAATTAGGGTGTTGGTTTATTTAGTTTTTCTTATAATTTTAAGATGTATTTTTTTTGCTGTAATGCCAATTAACGCATTTTTTGTTTGTTTCTTTCTTTATCTCATTCTTCTTCCATAACTACACTATATTCTATCGAAGAACACATAATATAAGATTACGCCTGTATTACCTGCAGGGTTAGGCAGAGATGCATCTTTAGTACCCCCTTCGCCAGTTATGTACAGACGCCAGCAGGCTCCCCGAAACTGACAAATTTTCCCAATCAATCTTGAACCTTATTGCTATAGCGATAAAGTTGAAAATAGATTAAATAAATTTGACCGATTGTAGTAGCTTGATGTGCTGTGCTGGCGTCTGTACTTCCAGAAGACAAGATAAATATTTCTTGCATTTTAGGTTATGCGAAGATTTCCTCTATTCGAGATGTTTAAGACATGATGACAGATTTTCTGCAGTTGCTTGTCGTTTGATTGTTCGATTTTCTCTTACACAAGTTCAGCATCAAATTTTCCCCGTTGAGCATTCTTTTGTTTTTCTGTTCCATCTTTAAACCTTTCCGCCTCACCAGAAGGCCAATTCTCGTAATTTAAAACGTTCAAAATCTAATCTCGGCGACAAACAAATGTCAAAAACCTGTCAAAATGTAGGGAAATTAGAGGTATTTTTGACAGATTGAGACTGAGATAAGACTGTGAACGTTCTTAAAATTACGAGAATTGCCAATTCTCGTAATTTAAAACGTTCAAAGTCTAATCGCAGTGTCATCTCGGCGACAAACAAATGTCAAAAACCTGTCAAAATGTGGGGAAATTAAAGGTATTTTTGACAGATTGAGACTGAAATAAGACTGTGAACGTTCTTAAAATTACGAGAATTGCCCCTCTGATGTCCTGGTATTCTCCGTTTTACTTGCACCATGACTGTAACGTGAAATATCCTTCAAACTGACGACCATACACGTGTCTCAAGTCTACATATCGTGTATAGAGACAAAGTCTTTGTAAACAAGCCATGTTTCATCATACGACAAGCAAATAACTGGAGGTAATGTCCACTGGTAATGAACGTTACAGGATATTATGCACCGCCATTACGAACACGCATCCAGTTTGTTGGCTGAGTATGTGTATGTGTATCCATCAATTATGACTGACTTCCTTTTTCTGCCATGGTCTTATGATTATGAGACTTTAGCTATAATGGTTGGATGGACTGAAGTGTATAAAACGTTGTTATACTTTGCTAATTAGGACATACGAATTCACCCTGGGTCTGGCTAACAACCTTATTAGCTGGCATGTTCACCAGGTATATTCACCAGGGTGGCGGTGTAAGCAGTTCTTGTATTCTTCTTCTTCATCGTATCGATGATTCTCTTTTACTATGTTATATAAGCTTCGACTAGAATTTGGCCACTTTGACAGCGTTAGCGTTGGCCTTGCAAAGGTCTTCCATAGTGCAGGTATTGTTGCACAGAGGGCACGACAAGACGTGAGGCATCGGTGGTGATGTGGCTCTTTTGTGGCTTGTGCCGACAAGAGGCTGGTCTCTTGTCGGATTGTAATATAGACTTTACAACAATCAACCGCTTGTATCAGCAATTACTTACTATATGCCTTCATCTTTGAGCAAGGATTCATCCTGTCCTCTTGTCCAAGTATCTCAACATATACGAGGTAGACGAAAGTCAAAAAGGACCAAGCATTGTAGAAAATTTGGAATCGCAACCACAAGGTTTTTGAGAATATAATATTTGCACCAATAACACTATTAATTAAAACGAATGATATCACTTTTTTGTTTACACGAAACAATTTACTGAAATCGAAAGTGAACCGTGTAATTCCGTCGTAGATATGAAATTCATATGAAGCGGTATAAAATCCGTTTTAAATGAATGATATTTAATATACCAGTGATATGAACAAATAACGAGGAACAGACATGAAGCTGTAATGAGTTCTCAACGGATATTATGCGCTGAACTCGGTTACTGTCGAACAGGGCCGCATTGACAGTGTCATGTAACTTTACCAAGGAGGTATTACTTCTATCTTATCGACACATCGGTGTAACAAATGTGGAATTATACCGAATTTTCTCATTTTTCTTACCTATTTTATCTACTGTACGACCACTAAGAGAACTACTCTTACGGCCGAACCCAATTACCTATGTATCTCTGGTTTTAACGTCCCAATATCAGTAGTGATCTGTATGATTATATTATACTTACTGGCAGTAATGATTATACTGGCTCACATCAGTAGCGAACTGTTTTTAACTGAAAATAGGTTGTTGGGTTCGGCCGTAACTGGTTTGGTTGAGATACTTGAAATATTTTCTTATTTTTAGAGCATATTGAAAGATCCGCAGAGAAAAACGTTACCCGATAATCTTCAATCAATATAGTTTTTAACAATATACATAACTACCCAGAAAACGATACAATAGAGGACAGCTTACAAAAACCTTCATATTACACTTATTTAGGCTCTGTGGGCGTTGTAGCTTCAACATAGATTCATTGTGACATATACAATTCACTGCAACTAACCTTTCATTATAACCGAAATAGAAAACATTACTGGATGGAAAAGCAGTGAGTCTATGACGCACTTCTGTCTATCATAATCGGTGTATATGTTACTCATCCTTCAATATTGTAGCTTTATGGTCTGTGATATAGCCCTGTCATTAGAATGGTGAAATTTCCACATTTACATCTGTAATATGTATGGAGTACAGTCACGAGCAAAAGTATGTATACGCTCGTCTTTATTCAAAAGCGATTTACTCCTTTATTATTGAATGAAATTTTATGTTGTTACGAACATAGCATTTTCGAACCCATAGGTTTATGTAATGTGTCGTATTTCAACGTTGCATTCATTATTTCACGAAAAAATCGCAATTGAAAGTTGCCAAGTGTTGACACATTGGTGCTCGTGACTGTACATAAGAAAGAGTATTCTATTTTATTCGTGGTATATGTGGTCTTAAATTGAAGGTTATGAAGGTTATATGGACAATTTGTCGTCAATTAATGAATAACACTTTAAGTAGCGGTATAAGAACTCCTTCAGTGAGTGGTTCTTTCCTCAAAAGACCATGTCAGACACTTATCTACATGGTCCTCACATGATCTGGGGGCTTACCACCAGCTCTTATAGCAGGGCAGAAGTTGAACTGCACTGCTTTTTTGTACTTAGATACTACTTTTTTGTATTTTATATAGCTTAATTATGCGAGGCCATCTGGCCTCGCATAATTAAGCTGTATAAAAGAAGAAGTAAAACTCATTTTTCCCTAATAATTCCTTAACTTATTTATAATTTTCAAGCGTTTATTATGTACTAGTTTTTGCCCGCGGCTCTGTAGAAATGATTTTTCGCGGTAATGTGCATCGAAGTCGAGTAGTATCGCAGTGAAAATTTTTGGCGGTAACGTGCATCGAAGTCAAGTAGTATTGCAGTGAAGATCTATCGCGATAACGTGCATCGAAGTGTAGTGGCTTCGCAGAGACGGTCTTTCGCAGTAACGTGCATCGCAATTTTGTAGCATCGTATTAATTAGCTTTTATCGATATTTTGTGTGTCGAAATTCCGTAATCTACTCCACAGTACATACTCCAAAATTACCTTAAAATAGCAAATTCAGGGCCAAAGAATTATACATTTGATGAAATGACAAAACACCAACCAACAATACGAGTATAACTCGAAATAAACTAAACTAACATCAACCGACAGCTTGATCAAACTCTTTTCATTCATTCTAATTTATACCTTGTTATAATGATTATGAGTTTCATTTTTGGTCAGTTTAAGAACAAAATTGATCATTTCAACTGAAAGGAAAAAATCAGGATGAGCTAATGTGTTTTTTGTCCCAAATTATGCAAACAAATATACAAAAATATTATAATAATAATACAAGATGTGATACAAATTTTCACTTCTATCGTGCGAGATAGAAGTGAAAATTTACGCCGAGTATATGCGATTCACGTCACCAAACGACTGGAGCCGAGTGTACCCGATTCAGCGTCACCGACCAGTGACGATTCAGTTTTGTTCACTGTTCAGGCGCAAAGCCCAAAGTAGTTTTCACTTGAAAAATGAAATTCAGTATCACGTGACGCCATTCACTTGGCAACTACATACATAAATCAAATCCCGTTCCAATTACGTCCCTGTCTCACTACTGTGGAATTTGTATCATTGTTGTCTGTAGTTGTCCACTTGAGCAGTATAGGGTTATTTATAGAATGTGTGACGTAGAAGTTAGGAAGATGCGCTTTGATGCAGGTGTGAAAGACAGGTGTAACAGCGGTTATGTAGTTGTTACATAAATAATTACCTGGCGTTTGCATACTTACGTAAGTCTGTCTGAGTCTTTTCTTTATAATTGTGATACATAGCATAGCAATATCAGCCTATAATGTTCCCACTGCTGGGACACAGGCCTCCTCTCTGTGAGAGGGAGTGGGCCGTAATCCGCACCGCGGGCCTAGTGCGGGTTGGTGGATACTGGAATGACTCGTCTGATTTACCTACGTGTTCTTTTCATAATATTCATGGATATTGTTATCTTGCTGAGGTGTCAGATTTTGTGACATTAAAGTCAGACAAAATTTGACCACGAAAGTAGTATTCCAACAATATTATCGGTTCTCCACTATCATTAGATCACTCTGAATGTACACGAATATCGGAATATATTTAATTCGATATGCCGACAATATGAGACACGTGTATTTTATCAGTTCTCGACTATGTATAGACGATAACCCTTGATGCGTAAATAAACCTTTATGGTAAATGGTACTGGCAGTACAGCCGTACAGCGAAAGTTTATATTTTTTTGGGTTGTTGTAGACGTTTTTACTGTTTGTTTTCTGCAAGTTTGATCTTTTATTTGATATGCAATTATTGTTAGTTGTTGAGATTGGTTCATGCTTATAGCACTTCACCACTGGATGTAGATTGGTTACCTTAAAATTGTGAGTTATTGTTCTTCTTCTTGGTTAGTGTAACGATGGCAAAAAGTTCAAAAAATTTTGGCCCAAAATTCAGCTGCGTGAACTCCGCTCACTGAAGCAGTCATGATCATCAAGTGCACAGGTGTCCGCCATGCGGCGTAGGATGGAAGGTGGGCCTTTGTCTGTGGGGAGGTGCCGACTGCGCACTTGACATCTGAGCCGTCCGTGAACCATTAACTGTTATTGTGATTATGGGAAGATCTATCTTTTGCTATGGATGAACATCTTCGAGCTAAAGTTATGATGGTCATCGAAAACTCTTGGTTCAACAATAGTTTACTGGTTTATACGAAATAAATTTTTCGTGGAAAATCTTTAAATACGTTTGAAATCCCCGTCCTCAATGACAAGGTCGTCAGTATTCTCGTCCAGTCGTGTGATTCACGTATAAATTGCTGCGTACGGTTCTTTGTCCTACAGTCAACACCACACATAAGGGGTGTTAGTCATCAGCTCCAAGAAATAACTGTAAGGCACAGCTATGTAATTCCGCCTTATTTGGAAAGCCATAATCGTATACAATCTTTTAATTCATGGGAATTTTTCACGCGATTTCTCATTCATCTCATCATATTATGTGTTAGCAGACGGGTACTAGGCGAAAATAAATATGTAGGAAGTCGGTCGGTAACTGAACGTTTAAAATTAACGTTCTAGCAAAATAAACTTACAATATTACAAAGAAATAGGAAGAAAATGTATTACTGAAGATGTCCTCATTCATAAATACTTGTCTGTGTAAACACTGTATTATTCGTGATTATGATTATACGTTTGTCTATTTAATTACTATTGTTTGTGTTAAAAAAAAAAAAAAGGGAAGGGGTAATTACCTCGCAGAAGGACTTAGCAAGGATAGTGTGAACTGCTTTGTATGGTGTGTTGCTATTTCAGTCGTTGATTCGTAGAAGCACGGTTAGTTACTGAACACAGTCGTATAAAACCGCTTTCCACTAGAACCTCTAACTTGTGAATAATAAAGAAAATTAGCATATAAAGGGTGGGGTCTTATTACTCCAATTTAGTTGTTATACGACTGCTCCGGGTCGAACATATCTAGTATACAGGTCGATGCTCCTTGCGTCCTCGCCTGTCCGACTTTAATGAAGAGATTTACCGTCACCCTCAAATACACAGAGGACACCTATTGTGCAACCATCGTTTACAGAACTATTAAAACAAACTAGAATAACGATTGTACTGGAAACTGGGGCGCGATTTGCAACGGAACGTTTTGCGAACCACTTTGAGGAGGTGCGGGAAATGACGAAAATATTCTTGCAGTGATAAATTATTTACGTGGTATTGCAGTATAAATAAACTGGAAAAGGGGCGTCGTTTGCAGCGTTTATAGGGACCGCTTTTCCGCTGAAAGATAAATTAATCGGTTGGTTGCTTTGGTTGGATTTTATGCTTCAGGCTAAACGAAATGAAACAAAGATTACATGCAATTTTACCTGTAAACTGCAGGCGCTGCAAAAGAAAAACTCGTTCAGCAAATAAAATACAAAATTAAAG
This sequence comes from Apamea epomidion, assembly GCA_947507525.1. Classification (NCBI taxonomy): domain Eukaryota; kingdom Metazoa; phylum Arthropoda; class Insecta; order Lepidoptera; family Noctuidae; genus Apamea; species Apamea epomidion. The sequence continues at coordinate 16,159,952 of OX382237.1, forward strand.
CTGAAGCAATCTGTTGCTTTGTTTGAAACGAAATAATCATGCCATATATTCTAAAAACAATATGGTTTCGTCTAATAAGGAATCTGGAAAATCCTTTATGCAAAAAAGCGAGATGAAATAAAAAAGTTTACCTCAGAAAATCCTCACAACCGTAAAAGATTTGTGAGTAAAGTACCAGGATCACAAGAACGGGTGGCGGTTTGAGCAGATAGGTCTGGAGGTGGCAGGAGGGATGCGGGCGGCGCGACCGGCGACCTAGGCCGAGAGGTCAACGCGGGTCATGTGCCAGTTAACTGGGTCACAGGCTACTGCTTGTGTACCGATGGCTACCAAAATAAACCGCCCTGCATTATACACGATGCTCACAAGGCAAAGATAGACTTCCAGTCTATCTTTGCCTTGTGAGCATCGTTTCATAAATATCGGTTTCGACTGTTATTAGTGTGTTCGGATTTTGGGAAATGTTCGTCCATTATTTATTAACGAAGCTATTTTGTTTTTGTTACAGGTATGTTATCAAGCTCAAGGACTACTTTGGGCGTTCCGGATAAACTGTGATCGGATTATGCAACAAAGAAGGTGATAAAATGGCATGAATTCCGTTTGCATTTGTTAGTTCAATGCTTTTATGCAATCCTACTAAGTTGTATTCGATTTATTTTTACAACTTCATCCTTTGAAGATCGTTAAATACTATAAAGACTCGAAGAGTAAAACGTGGTTTGAATGTTTTGATCTCTTCCATCACAGAGCGCCACGTTTAGATATCGCCTCCAATAGAACGAAATTCTTTATTTTATAGCATCCAAAACGGAATTAATCCAAGTATAATGTAGATACTTCAAGCTTTTGTAATATGACTACTGTTGCTTCCCCATTGTTTCTCCCTCTTCAAGTTTCTCCGATTCAGGTGTTTATGAATACCTTGGCTAGGTTGGTATCTCTTTCAATTAGTTCAAATGCAGGGTTCACAACAAACACTGCAACTATTCTTTAAAACAAATACTGATTGTGAAAGCCAGCTCTTCGCGTCAACCGTCCATTCATCTTTTATGACTCAAACGGACTAGGGTTGCAGACTAGCAAGGAGTTCGTTTACTCCTGCTCAAAGACAATGCAACGAGGTACTTGCTTTATGAATGAGAAAACTGAATATTTTTATCTTTCTGCGGGATAAAAAGTAGCAAGTTTTGCTTTAGTGAGGGGTTGCTTTAATTGCTACATTCATGAATATGTATGGCCAGATGTTAGTAGTTCTTGTTTTGTATGTTTGTTGTTGATAAGGAAAAACATTCTGCTTTTTCGGGTTCTCTCAGTACGAACAATCCGTGGAACTTTTCAGAGTTGTCACCGTTCAGAGGAAAATTAGGGAAACCTACCTTTAAAAATGCTACCTTACCTTGAAATAAAATGGTGCTTTAGTTTTTCAAACTAAGAGAGCCCTGACAAGTGTACGTAAGAAAATGGCAAAGAGCTGCTTGCTGAACTAAGAAATCTTTAACGTTCACTCACAATCTTGCAAGAAAAGAACGAGCTATTTTAAGACGGAGTCAAATCAATAAGTACCAGGCTCGCATAGGTCGAAGAAAGTATATTGACACGTTTCGTCAACAGAGATGCAGGGCGAGGGCACCGGGTCAACAGTCTCCGCTAAATATAGGTCGCGCCATTCGCGAGCGTGTCTGTAAACATTCTTTATTGCAATGTTTTTATGATTTTAATTTAGAGTTACATTTACGCAGGCTCCAGATGTTGGTTTGTCGGTTTCCGGTTCAATATTATTCTTCCTTTTTGGCGAATAATGCGATTTTCAAAGTTGAAGTTTGACATTGACCAACACATTCAATGAGTCAACTGAAAAGCTAAATATCAAGGATAAAGACCCCAATAATTGATTGTTTCTAGTTCAGGTCAAATAAACAGTCATACATAAATAATCATGATTAACAACCTTGTCGGCTGATCAAAAGCCGACTTCCTATTCTGCTATGATTCCCTGGTACTTACGAAACTGTAGCTTTGAAACTGTCTAACATTTGAAGATCTGCCTTCTGAATATTTCGAATGAAATTAGTATCATTTTTATCCCACCCCGTCCTGTTACAGAAAAAACCAGAGCGTGAAAAACGCGTTCCATTCCATAAAAGTATTTTTGGCGGGTTGCGGATGCGTCTCCCTTTCAAAGCAAAAAGAGTGTATTATAAAATACTGCACTGAACTGGTTTCAGTGACTCGGCCCCATTAAATCTGACCCAGTTAATCTCGCTAACTGGATGAGCGTGCATTTAGACGCATAGATAGATGTGTCGTCTTTTTTTTTTCATCAAAATGCATCTACCTCCTATCTAGCGTATGTCGTCGCTAAATGGAAGATATGAGCTACTTAGGTGGCTTTGTAACCTCCATATTTTGCGAAAAAATTATCAGAGTTTGGTGCCTTTTGTAACCGGCGGCCATATCAAAATATACATTCAACTAGTAGAAAATAGCATACCGAACGAAAGAAGGATATTGCTAATCCATTACTTCATATATTCTGCTCAAGAACGTAAATAACGCAATGAATGTTGTTGAACTGTCAAAATGAAAGCCATTGCCACTGTTAGTGTGTTACTCAACTACCCCGCAGGAATAGACTACCACAGGCTTTCATGTCGATTTTATCATCACCATTTATCACTCGCTTTTACCCTCCCGATCTATTACACAGCTTTGACATATCTGGTGTCCCGGACCCTTGGAAGGCGTACGAGGGGCCAAAGCCCACTCGCAGAGGCCCCTTCGACAATTTTAAGTGTTGAGGGTTGAGGCACCAACCGACGATTCTCCCCGGTCGCACTACGCAAGTGCACCCAAGGACAACCCCCGGTTGGTATAGGACTATTGCAGTATATATACACCGTTAAATTTTGATCGTTTTAATCCTTAAAATGGGTCATTGTACTCATCATTATGAACAACTTTTACTACGGGACCAACGCTGAAATCGTGAAAAAAAATCAGTTGATCCATAGATTTATGTTCGCATAACTCGACATAGGTAATGTACGGATCAACCGATTTTTTTTATATATTACAATCTAATCGCCCAACCGTAACTATAAATACATGTTGAATCAATGTATTTCAATTGCTCTATTGCATTATTGGTAATGTAAATGGCTTAATTACATAAAATATGCAAGTTTGCACAGCGGGGGAGTGTAATCATTGTTTATTTATTCCTTGCAATAGACATCTGTCAGTGGTGTTATTAATTGTTTAAGGTGATCACCCACTGACGCGATGCACGCATTGGGTTCAATGATGCACGAGGATTAGCTATGCAAATAGTTATAATTATCAATCAACTCATACAATTTGGTACGTTATCTTGTAAGGCACATTGAAGAAAAACCTTTTTTTGTAATTGTATTCGTGTAAATAAGTTTGTCTGCGGGATAATTGCATAAATCACAATAGCAATACCTTTCATTTTGACAGTTCAACAACATTCATTGCATTATTTACGTTGTTGAGCAGACAATTTTTTCTTATGAAGCATTTGATTGATATTTTATCATCTAATAGTTTTATATGAGAGAGGATTGTATTGATGACTTATTATTATAATTCTGTAGTCATATTTGTTACGCTCGACCTCATATTTTAATCATCATTTAACAACATTTAACTGACCTGCAAATTGCAAAAAAACTTAAGAGAATTTTAGTTTAGCAGCTATAATCCGGCCCTCTCCGAACCCAATTGGGAAGATGTAAGTCGAACCTCGTAACGTGGGTCTACCTCGACGGAACGGCAGTAGGGTGTGGATGTGAAGCTGTGTCAAAAACTATGCTCCACCTCCTATGGCCTTTGTGCCCCAAAACTTGCTGCCAAAGTGACCTCTGCGCTACCACCGATAACGCCGTAGAACTAGCGAAGTCTTGGGCCAACAATATTTAAATATCTGTCGTGCCAGCGACACGAAGAAAAAGAAGAATTCTATATGGTAATCACTATTTCTCGCGTATTAATCTTACCACGTGCAAACCACGTACGGTTGTCAAGCGTGGTATTTTGACAGTTCAAACCACGCCAAATTTGCGTTTCGCGCGGTTTCGTTCATTATGTCATAAAGAATACGTTATTGCTGTATCGTATTCGGCTGTCGCTGAAAACCAGCGCTGGGGCTCTGTCTCGTATAAGGTTTTAGCATTATGCTGAGCGATGGCCGTTTTGCGTGGATGTGCCGCATGTTAGCCCCCAAATTGTTTTTTTTTTTTTGTGTTTTGGTTTTTTTTGTGCGTCATTTTTACCGCAAATAAACGTATTTTCTTTCTTCTCTTCTTATTAACAGATGTCGTGATTAGCTAAGGTATTGACGTGGTTTCGAAGTATAAAGTCCTCATAGTGAATTAGGGCCCAGCTATAATAATTCATTTTCCACATTGCCACTTCTATTAAAACACACACCGCAGTCGCCCCTTTGTTAGAGTATGTAACATTTCATCATAGACATTAGTAGGGCGTCATGTAGCCCTGAACAATAGTGCTTTGAAGTGCTGTAAATTGATCTGGATACAATCAGGAGCGGTTCCACAATGGCCCAGCGTTGCTTTGTGAGTAATGATCCAATACTAGCCTTGTTTTTAACAATGATTGTGTCACATCGTGTGCTGTTTTTATTTCGTTAGTTCCTCGCTGAGATATAAAAGTAATTGTAAAAAAGGACTTTTATTTGCGGTAAACATGACGCAGAGAAAGAACAGTTTTTTTAGCATTTGCTTCTAGTAAATTCTTCATTAAGTTAATAAGTATAAAGTAAACGAAGTTATGACGATGAGGGGCTACTAGCAAACTCGAGAGGTTTACAAGCGGCTGCTTGTAAACCTCTCGAGTTACTCTTAAGGGGCTCCTTAAGAGTTCCATTATCCACCTCCTGGCTCCATCATCAGACCCTCGACACCAAGTACAACCTATTGGACTCGTCAAAACAAATCATATGAGCCCAAACTCGAGGGGCTTACAGTAGCCACTGAAGATTTCCACTATCCACCTCCTGGCTCCATCATCAAACCCTCGACACCAAGTGCAATCATTGAACTCGTTAAAATAAATCATATAAGCCCAAATTCGAGCGGTTTACTAGTAGCCACTGAAGAGTCCCACTATACACCTCCTGGCTCCATCATCAGATCAGCTCCAGAATATCAAATTATAGTTTTGTCTTCCGAACTACATGTGCATACAAAGTTAAATTTCGATACGACAATTAGAGGTTAGTTAAAATTGACTTCTAAGATTTTATAACATTGTTTGTTAGAAAGTGAAGCTAAAATAATAGCGTGTAAGTAAAAATCGTGTTGAAAAGAACGAAAATATTCATTCAAATTATTCTGTTTTATTTTAATATTCTACTTGAAGCCCGAATTGTAATTTCATGGAAAAATCTTTTAAGCTTCCTGCGGGACAAGCCTAGCCTAGTTCAGGAAAACCTGTCTTGAGTTACGATTACAAGAAAACCAAAATGTTTAAGCTGTATACGTTGCTATATACGTTGCTAAGCTGTAGCTGTGTGTTACTTACATATTCTGTAATACTTATAAAATTCTTATTATTGTAGATTTTATTTTGAGTCGTATTGTATATTTTATTATTTTTAGGGTTCCGTACCTCAAAAGGAAAAACGGAATCCTTATAAGATCACTTCGTTGTCTGTCTGTCTGTCCGTCAGTCAAGATTCGTTCCCTCAGGAATGCGTGGAGTTAGCAAGTTGAAATTAATATCAAATACTCAGGGCTGCAATCCCTTAAAGCAGTCAAAAAAATCTCACTTCTTAGTCAACGCAATAAAATATGGGCGTTTATGTTCCGAAATAAAAACCTATAGGGTATTTCCCGTTGACCTAGAATCATGAAATTTGGCAAGAAGCAATGTCATGTAGCACAAGTAAAGGAAAGAATCCGAAAACCGTAAATTTGTTGTTACATTCCTAAAAAAAAAACAATTTTAACATACCTACAAGTTTGTACGAAGCCCTCGGAGCCCCCCTACGCGAGTCTGACTGGCACTTGACCGGTTTATTTTATTCATTTTATTAGGTAATCTTCGAACTGCTTTATCTGTAAATTAGTGCATGAATGTTTGAAAAAATAAATAGTGCCATATATTAATTTTTTAAGGTTTCATTTTTTACGTAAAATTACAAGTTATCTTATTATGCTTTCTTACGTCATGAGAGGTGTAAAACTTAGTTTATGGGTCGTAAATATATGTTTTTGATTACATCACCCTTGTAGTGTAACAAATGCTTTTTTATGTAACAATACAGGGTGGTAGGGACATCGACGCGCAACCCGTTACCATGGATTCAGCACATGATTCTAAACACCCTCACGTCGGTAGATTTCATCGGACATTAAAATAAAAAGTTAGCTATTCTATACATTTTGACCGCGTAGGTATTGCACTTTCCTATGAAACAGCAGATTCTTTTTTTATAATCGTCAAAAAATTTCTACACTGAGGGGTCTAAAATCATGTGCTCAATTCATGGTTACAGGTTTCGCGTCGATGTCCCTGCTACGCGGTATGTTTGAAGCCATATATCACTATTGATATGATATCTATCTACTAGGCGTTTCCATCCCAAAATACTTTAATTACATAGTTAAAAATAAATTATAGAGGAAACCACAAACTGGTGGGCTCCTGACTAAGTAATAACAGCACCACGGGTCGATCGATCTGGGTAAGCCACGCTTGCGGAAGCTGGTTTGTGTATACCCGATCATCTTTACATACCGAGATCCCTCCGTGCCTCGGAAAGCACGCTAAGCCGTCGGTCCTGGTTTTCATTCGTAGATCTTTGACAGTCCTTATGGGTCAGAGTCCTGATAGTCTGGCAACCAGTTTTACCAAGAGAACCCACCATCTACGATACCCCTTCGTAAAACTGGTTGTCAGTCTTTACCCAGTACGTGGGTTATGGTGGTAATATTATAATTAGCAGTCGCTCCATGTAATTTATTGGTATTCAACGGGCTCCGGTTAGACTGTAAGCCGACCCCAACATGGTTGGGAAATGGCTAGGCAGATGATGATAATGATGGAACAAAGTAAATACAAAATGCGTGCGTTTTATTTATTTATTTTATTGGTTCACCAACAATTGTTACATCAATACATAATAAAAAGAGCACAAAAAATTCATACTAGATGTACAATATTAAGAGGTAAACACCACATGCAATATATAAAAAGAACAACTTTAAAAGTAAACAAAAAGACCAGAAACAATTTGGTTTTTAGTTAGTTAATATCACATATATTAACTGAAAATACATGGCAAAGTAAATATGGTTTAAAGTGACTTTAGTTTTATTACTTATTGTTATAAATTTCTTGCATCTATTCCACGTTACGCGTCAGGGAGTGGCAATCCGAATCAGCACAACACCCTCTTTTTTTTTTTTTTGGGTGGGACCCCTCCCGCTCTGGGCGGAGCAGAAGGGAGTGTTTGACTTTTACTGACTAAAACCCACCCGTGTTCCTTCAGTTGCCTGTGCCAGGGGCCACGGTATCTCTTTCGAACAACCGGCCGGCATCGGCCCTAGCGGACCCCGTTAGTTCGTGCTGACATCTCTTTGAGGCGCGCCTGGAACACAACGCGCCGTCGACCCAGGCCTGCTCCTTACCGGGCGGCAAGCTGCCCATAGCTCGCCGCCCGCAAGCCCGCGCCTACGGTGGCCGGGAGTCGGCTGTTGACTCCCGTCCAGGGCGTCTCCTGCGGCGGGTAGGCGCGCGAGGGTGCAGCGATTGCCTCTCCCTCACGCGCTCCGCCTCCTCCTTCGCGAGCATTACTGCTTCGCAAAAGGAGGTGACTGCCTCCCACTCCCTCTCGCCCCGGACCATGGCTTGAACCAGGGCCGGGCGCGAGAGATCGCCGCCGCCGATCGCCGCCACGAGGACACGGTGGGGCCCCGCCCAAGCCGGGCAGACCTCCACCGTATGCTCCACCGTGTCCTCCGGGCGATCCACACAGTGGTGACACCCTGGCGTTTCCTCCCGCTTTATCCTGAACAGGAACTTCCCAAAACAACCGTGTCCGGTGAGGACCTGCGTCAGGCGGAAGGTGAGGGCGCCGTGGCGCCTCTCTAGCCACTCCTCAAAGAGGGGACTTATCGCCGCAATTGTGGCGTGCCCAATCAGCACAACACCCTAATAGGCTATTTTCCTAAAAAAATCTAATTAGTCCGTCAATTAGGTTATCAAAAAATATTGAACCCGTATTTTTTCTTTTGTCAATTATATAAAAAATTATGAAGATATCGCCCGTTAAAGTTCCGCGTGACGTCACTTGCTTGCGACACTTTTGCAAGCAAGTGATGTCACGACCCCCCACTCCCAAATTTTGACGCGCTTTATATTTGTCATTTTTTGTTTGATTGACAAAAGAAAAAAAACGTGTCCATTATTTTTCGATAATCTAACTGACGGACTAAATATAATTATTATTTTTTTACCCAGGCAACTACCCTATTGCGTATCTATCTATCACAATCTAAATTATTTAGAAGGATATTGCTAATTCATTGCTTTATATATTCGAAAACTTTGTCTGGTCAACAACGCAAATAACGCAATGAATATTGTTGAACTGTCAAAATGAAAGCCATTGCTACTGTTAGTTTGTTACGCAATTACCCCCAAATTTTAATGAATCGGAATTGTAATACGAATAACTTGAAAGTTCTTGATTCCATCTCTCCAGTGTTGTTGCAGTTTGTATTTTCTACGTTTTCTTGTCTCTTGCAACTTGAAATTGTTTATCTTTGCTTGAGAGGTAACTTTACGGAAGTTTAAGGGGGGTAAAATATGCTGTGTTTACTTTCGTCGCAATAAAAATGCAAATATGCACGGACTTTATAATGTTAACGCGATGCATTTTGCGTTGTCGTAATACTTAACAGTGTAGTCTTTTTTATGTCAGCTTTTATTTTAATTTTAGTTTCTACGATTTCGATTTTTAACTTTAAGTAATAGCTGTGTATCAAACAATAATTTTTGCTATGCCCTAACAAGGTCTACAACGGCTCTTAGCTCTAAGCCTTTTGTTAACATCTTGTTTTACCTTGTGGAATGCAAATAAATGAATATGAATATGCATTTCACTGTATTTTGCAAGTTAATCCTACTAATATTATAAACGCGAAAGTTTGTATGGATGGATGGATGGATGTTTGTTAGTCTTTCACGCAAAAACTACTGAACGGATTTGGATGAAATTTGGCACACAGATGGCCTATAACCAGGATTAACATATAGGATACTTTTTATCCCGATATTCCCACGGGATTTAAACTTATGCGGGTGAAACCGCGGGTTGCAGCTAGTATTCTATAAATTATTTTTTATTGATTCCTTTCAACCCCACCCAGCTGTAAGACAGTGAAGGTACGAAAGTGATCTTCGAAAGGGTTATTTTTTTTCACGAAGTTTATTGTAACTATTATTGATTATCGACCACCATACCGTACACTATCAATCTCAATCTGAATCATTTTGAAGGATATTGCTAATTAAAAAAAAAAAAAAAAAGAAAGAAAAAAATTCATTGCTTCATATGTTCGAAATTTTGTCTGCTCAATAATGTAAATAACGCAATGAATGTTGTTGAACTGAAAGTTAAGGCGGGAGCGGAGCGGAGTGCCAGGTCCCCTCTATGTTGGTGAATCATTTGGGTTAGGTTTGGTTAGAACAGTGACCATTAACGCGCGAAGGCGAACGAGTGAAGCGAGCGTGCTGCGGGAGCGGCGTGACAGAATCGAATCGCTGCAAAACCGACTCCACGTAGTCTTGTCTGCCCTACCCCTAAAGTATTATTTAAAATCGCGGAGGGGTGAGGCGGCCCGCGAGCTGAGGAGCAGGTTAACACGGCGAAGGCGCGGTGGTGAGCATGAAACACATCTGCGATGATAAGTTCGCATGGGACCGCCGAAGCCCCGCAGCGCCGGAGCCGTGACAGAAACCACGCCTGCTGCATGTTGCATGTTTGCTGCATGCTTGCTTGCATGCTGCATGTATGGTGTATGCTTGTTTGCATGCCTGCTGCATGCATGGTGTATGCTTGTTTGCAGGCCTGCTGCATGCATGGTGTATGCTTGTTAGCATGTTTTTTACAGGGAAATAAAAACCACATATGTTCACAATCTTTGCATTTTTTACTAGGCGTTTTATCATATTACACTAAATAGGTTTTAAGTCTTTTGAGTGGTATATCAAACGATTTTATATTCAATGTATGTTATGCTTATAAAAATGAGTTACTTTAAAATTATATCAATCGTTTATTATATTAACTGCTTATTATATCAAATAAAATTATTGATTCAGTGGTTATATCTTGTAAATATTAGAGATTTTGCAATTATATCATAATTACTTACCGATGAAAAACAGCAGAAAAATGCTTTATAATATTTCTAAACTAACTTTTCAAATACTTTAAAATTATTTCAATTTAGTTTTAATGTAATTCAAAAGCAGATGTACGTAAATGTAATCTTTTGCTAATAGACCTGTGGCACCAGTGGCACAGTATAAAAACATAGTGCAGAAGGTCGGCTGCAAACAACGAGCGAAAGTGCACGCACTCATAGACGTGTATGTGTCGCAGATGGATTGTAGAATCCGCTGTCTTATAAAACCGCTAGTGGTTTTACAAAACAGCTCCGCTATGTAAAACTTTACTGGACAACGTACAGTAGTTTTCAATAATTACTGAACTTGAACACGCAGAATAGCATAAACGTTTTGCATTTATCAATGCAGCGGGACAAGGATTAGCAGTTTTGTAAAACAGCTTGAAATGAAACGTCAGATTGTAGATTTTACTACAATCATCAGTCTTTTATTTTTATTTTAGTCGGATCTGCAAACTTATTTTTGCATTTGATAGCCCAATTCTCGAGGAAGGTCAACATCGCGCTCCCTTAGGAACAGGCAAAAAAGTGCGCTTGCGCTGTACGTGAAGCATGTCTAAATTTGCGTGGGTTTTGCTAATTGTGTAAAGCTTGCCTTCTGTATATACTTGTTCTGTGCCTGTGGTGTCTAGGTGAAATCTCAATAAAGGACAGACAAGTCATTGACCCCGTCTGCTGGGGATGCGAAACGTCTGCAATTTTCGGACTTGATATTCATACCTTTTGGATCATGTCCCGTCTTTGCTTGATCATAATTGAGACACAATGAATAGCTAGAATTAAGCTTAAGCGATTTACATGAAGAAACTAGTAACTAGTTTAATCCTACCGCAAGCCGCGCGAAAGAACTTTGTTCCGAAAACGAAAAGGTAGTTACGTCAGTAAAGATCAGCTTGCAGCAGTCCACTGCTTGATACGAGTATAGGCCTCTTATCCATTATCAGTATCTGCGTAGCCTTATCTCAACTATGTTGGGTTCTGCTTCCAGTCTAACCGGATGCAGCTGAATACTAGTATTTTCCATCGAGCGGCTGCCTATCTGACCTCCACAATCCAATTACTGGGTAATACGATACCCCTTAGTAAGACTGGTTGTTACACTTTCGTGCTTCTGACTACCCGTAACGACAGACGAAAATCTACAAATGACAGCCGGGACCAATGGTTTAACGTGCGTTCCGAGGCACGGAGAGGTCTCAATATGTAATGGACGGTCACTAATCCACGGGCCGGCCTTGGCAAACGTAGCTTAACCAGCGGTGCCGTGCGGTACTGTTATTATTAAAAGCAACCAGCCTCTCCAGTCACCCATTAATGGTCATAAAACGCATAAATATAAATTAACTAATACCCTCCATCCACATAAAATAAATAACCCTGCATTAAATCACATCAAACTCTCGTGCGGTATATTTAACAACCGCACTTCAGTGGCCAACCGATAATGCCGAGTTTATTTTCAGCAGCGCACACCGCTTTGACACCATGTTCTCTGAATCATGCAAGTTACTACGAATTAAATGATTATTTCCGTCTGTTTTAATATGAATATTATTTGGGTAAAATGTGAAGCTGGGATTTGACTTTTTAAATAGAAAAATATTTTTTTACAAGAATTGAAGCGCCGCGACAACTCTAAAAAGGCATATTTATCTGACTTTGGATTTGGAGGCACGGTCCTGGGTTCGATTCCCGGGTCGGACAAAGTTTTATTAGGATTTCCTTTAGGAATTTGGAAACACTCCGGAGTTTGGAAGTTGGCGGTTTTATGGCCCCGTGCCTCGGAAAGCACGTAAAGCTGTTGGTCCTGTGCACACTTGTGCACTATAATATCTCCTGCGAACCTGGCTAATCTCCGTTGAGATTGGCCACCGAGACTGAAATCGGTCGAGAGGCTATTATTTATTTTATTTATTATACTTAAACAAGTTCCTAGCCTCCTTTGCATGGAGAGCAGCAGTTTTCTTTTACTTGCTTTTCTTCACTGTTAATGAGTCCAAGATATACTCATAGTTATGTTATTACTATAGATAGCGTCATTAACATTCCCATCGGCTCACCATACGCTCGGAATTAATGTCAGTTAATACCGTACCCCGTTATGACATTAAACAGCACATGTGGAGACTAATGGCGAGTACTGTTGTAATGTCAATCAAGTGGGTTAGCGTTGACTAATGGTACGCAAACGACATTTTGACGTGTTTGTAGATAGGTGGACTGCCCGCTGGTCTCATCGTCGCAAGCGCGACTGCTGAGCGCGGGGTCGTAGGTTTGGTCGGGTAAAGTGTTATCGAGTTTTTTCATTAAGAATTCCTTAGTAACAGCCCGGAGTTTAGAAGCTGGCGGTGTGATACCCCCGTGCCTCGGAAAGCACGTTAAGCCGTTGGTCCTGCGCCTGATCTCTCTCCTGTCGTGTCGGATTGCCGTCCCATCGGACTATGAGAGTGAGGGAAGAGGGAGTGCACCTGTGTCTGCGTACCCACTTGTGGACTATAATATCTCCCACGCTGAAGGTTAGTATCTGCTGAGATGGGTCACCATGGCCGAAATTCGGCCTGGAGGACTATTTTATACATATTATAGATAGGTAGAAAAATTATGAAGTCGTTTGTGACAGTGAATAGTGTGTAAGAAACTGTAATATTTTAATTTTACAAGAAGTAGGTATTGACGACCGCAGCTAAGACTGACGATTCATTCAGTTTGACAATGCAACAAAGTCCATTGCTTCATATGTTTGAAAAATTTGTCTGCACGTCAGCAAATATAACGCAATGGATATTATTAATTTGTCAAAATGACAGGAATTGTCATTCAGAGTGTGTTGCGCAATTAGGATGTTAGATCCGATTAGCACCCAGGGAAGCATGTCTAATTCTGTTTCACTAGTATAGGGTGAATAGTGTGTATGTGCATCTGTGCATACATTATTGCATAAGCATGCAGTTGTGCACCTACTTGCGCTAAGTGCACTAAACGACAGAACGACTAATTTATTCTAACTATTGACTCATTTGTTTTCTTTTTCATAAATAGTAGGCATAAATAGTCTATTCTATTCTATGTTTATTAAATGGCAAGCAAAGCCGATGTCGACTATACTGCCAATGTCTCTAAAGAGGAATTCGAAAAAAACTGAGCATGATAAAAAAAATAAACAAAATTAAAAGAAAAAGGCATACGTTAAATCCTATCGTGAACTAGACCCTAATTGCGTAACACACTATCAATGACAATCTGAATAATTTTAAAGGAATTTGCTAATCCATTGCTTCATATGTTCGAATAACATAAATAACGCAATGAATGTTGCTGGACTGTCAAAATGAAAGCCATTCCTACTGTTAGTGCGCAATTACCCCTACAAAGCCTGGTGAAAATCGCAACATTAAATTCATCACAGAATCATTTATTGACATGGCCAGGTTTGTACCTAATGGCCGTTTTCGAACTAATGAATTGAATTATCTCATCAAAATCTTAATTCTTTACTCCTGGCACGGCCCGAATTCAATCAATCATTCCGATTTATCGAAATTCAATTCGCCGTCGATCTCCTGGCCTGAAAGTACTTTTTTGTCTGTTAAATGGTCTGTAACGTTTCAGCTTTAATCAAGGATGGAAAACAATGTGAACTGATTGGTGAGGAATGGAATTATTGGTAGCTTTTGGTTTTTTAAACACAGTGCTTGCCGCTTGCAAAAAGCATAATAAGGATATGAATTACGAGTATGACAACTTCTTTACTCCGTTCAAAGTTTTGAAACGAAAATAAGTAATGGATTACATTTTTTATTTCCTGTTAGGTTTCCGCCCGCGGCTTTTCCCGCGTGGATGTCGGAAATTATCCCACGGAAACGTGCTACCGGGATAAAGATGCCTATGTCCATCAGAGGGGCAATTCTCGTAATTTTAAGAACGTTCACAGTCTGATCTCAGTCTCAAACTGTCAAAAACACTTCTAATTTCCCTTACATTTTTGAGAAGTTTTTGGCATTTGTTTGTCGCCGAGGTGAGACTGCGACTAGATTTTAAACGTTTAAAAATTACGAGAATTGGTCTTCTGATATCTGTCAGTGAAAGTCCCGTTCCTTAAAATCGGTCCAGCTGTTTCGGAGATTAGCTGGAACAAACAGACAGACAAAAATTTTAAATATTTGTTTTTTTTGTTATAAGTACCTACCGTAAGTATATACTTTCATCTGCATTTAGTCTTCTTCTTAGCGTGTCGCTGCCAAAAATACTTTTTATTTTCTTAAATTTGTTTGGTCCAAAATTCAGCAACGCGGATAGCATTCGCCGATGCAGCCATTATGGACCTCATGTGTGCAGGTGACAGGGCAAGCGGTGCAAGATGGGAGGTGAGCCATTTTCTGTGGAGAGACACGACATACACACCGGAGGTCAGAGCCTTCCATGAACCCCCACTTGTGGAGGTTGTCCTTGCTGCGGCCTACTTGAGTACGAAGTCTATTAAGGTTTTCCAAGTAGGCGGTAACCTATGCCCGGATGAGAGACTCTCTGATGGTTTAACAACGAGATTAGGAGAATTAAGTTCTTCTTTCCAAAGATCACGTCTTTTCGTGGAGGAGCCTTTAGTAAAAAGCTGTTATTTTGACATTACTTACAAACAGACACTTCAATTTGGATTTGTATGAAGGTATAGATAGAATTGGAGACCAATATAACTGATGATGACGACGATGACGTCTACAATATGTGTGTATTTTAAATGACATTTAAAACTATTAATAATCCGCTTAGTAGTAAGATCATACATAATGATAGGTCAAAAATACAAATACCTAATAATATACCTAGGTAATAATTATTAAGATGAATATCAGCGTCAAGGTTAATATTTAAATGACTGTTATTAGATAATCTTTGTGAATCTCAAAGCAAAGAAGAGGTATTAATCTAGGAATCCAGGTAAACGTGTCAGGTTGTGGTCAAAAGTTTACTGGGACCAAGGCAATGGTACTTTAGCATTATCAACCTACAATGTTGTCACTGCTGGGACACAGGCTTGTAGCTAAGTAATAACAGCCACACGGGTCGTTCTATCAGGTTAAGCTACGCTTGCCGCGGTTGGTCCGTTGATGGGTGACCATCTTCATATACCAAGACCCCTCCGTGACTCGGAAAACATGCTAAGCCGTTGGTCCCGGCTGTCATTCGTGGATCTTTGACAGTCGTTACGGGTCGTCAGAAGCCCGAAAGTCTGACAACCAGTCTTACCAAGGGGTTATCGTATGTGTCCCAGCAGTGCGAACATTACAGGCTAAGTTGAAGACAGGCTGACCTAGAAAAGTAACAATATGCTAGTACCAATCCAGTAACAATTGTCACCAAATCAGGCAAATAGCTCAGCTATTGGCGCTCTTTGGGACCACTTTTTCTCCGGCAGTTTCATGGTAAATCGAACTCTGCAATTGGAGTACTATATATCGCCACGAGCCGCTGGCATGGAGCCAATACGCCTTCGGTGTGACGCGCGCTTTATAGCAAATCTATACTCGAGCTAGTTTCCGATCATAAATAAAAGGTTTGACATTCGATAAAAGTGCAGTGTACTGTATCGTTGGTGTAGTGGTCGCAAGCTGAACTGCTTAGCGACGCTCTGGGTTCGATCCACAGGTTATGTGAAGTGTAATTGGATTTTACCATTAGGAATTCGTCAGTAGTGGATCTGCCTGGAGTCCGGATACAGATCCGGACTCCAGGCAGACCGAGCGCGATATAACATGGGACCTGCAGGTAACATGTCACAAATGCCAAACCCAAAGGCAAGGCAGATGGTGTTATGTTTGTGTAAACACAAATAATTATGTATTATTTACATAACAAAGCTCCAAAAAAATTACCTTTCAACAACGACTATACAATTCTTTTTTCTAAGCTTAACTGTATTGTTTTGTAACCTTGAGCGAATATTGAATGAATAAATAATGAAGCTTTTGTGTTGCGCAAGCGTCGCTTTGTTTTAATTTACGTAATTTGAATATCGAATGAGCAGCCATGAACTTCGGTTGCACTCGCCCTCTGCTGCGCGCATGCTGATGAGATGTGGTTTGTGTTTGTCTCATTTTTATTTTTTATGTAAACTAGCCGCCCCAAGTTCGCACTTTTTACAACTTAACAAAACATCGAGATTTCTTTATTATGTGTAATTATATTACTGTATTATACATATACAGGGTTATTTTTTAAAGACCAGCCAAATTTAAGGATGTCGTACAGACCATCAAACTGAACAACTTTCTCCATGGGACAAATAGCGTAATCGCGAAAATTTTATCAACTGTCCCATAGAAAACTTCAATACCTACTCGACCTAAATGTATGGGACGGCTGAATTTTTATTCGCGATTACGATGTTGGTCCCATGGAGAAAGTTGTTCAGTTTGATGGTCTGTACCACATCCTTAAATTTGGCTGGTCTTTAAAAAATAACCCTGTATATAAACTTTCCGGAATTCCTTCCTTCTCTAAATTATTGTGAAAATCGCATCCAAATGCGAAAGACACGAACATCGATTTTAATTTACTTTTTTTTATTAGATATTGATAAAGTAGTTTTTCATAGATTCAGACAGTCGTAAAGAAAGTCATAAGGAAGTGGGTTTGCTTTAAACGAGACTTTTCCTTTCGCCTCCTGCCTTTTTCATTGTTATATTTATAAATCCGTCTCGATTTTATGAAAATTTGCAATGAGTAAAGAGTTTTATATATAAAAAGTGTGGGTAACTTAAATAAGAGAAAAGCAAATTGTACTTTTCGTGTCCTAAGGGCTGATTTTTCAATCGACAGATAATATTTATTCGTGGAATAAAATTGACGTCTGACAGATTTTGTATGGAAGAACTGTCAAAAATTCAAAATTATTCCTCGGCGTTGGAAAAATCAGCCTTTAAAACAAAATAGGCTAGTAAGCTTACCTTGTCTTTTAAATTAAATATTATTTTCCTTGTTTGCAGGTAAACAATTAACCACCATGTATCCGGTGTAAACAGTTGAAAAGAAGACAAAACAAGGTCGAATTATAATCACAAAATCATTAAAAATACATAAACACACATTATACTAATCTATTTACAAGTAAATTAGGTTTAGTTGCCTTGGAAGACTGCAGGAAAAAAACCATGTTGAAGTCCTATACGAGTACTATACCTACCGCTGAACTTTGATTTGAATGCTTGTTTTTTTTTTTTGCTATGAATAATTCTCGGCAGTATAACTTTACCATAAAGCCTTATTAACACATAATCAGACTAAAATGTTCCCACTACTGGGACACAGGCCTCCTCTCTGTGAGAGGGAGTGAGTCGGGAGCCACGCGGGCCTAGTGCGGGTTGATAGATGTCCATGTCTTTGAATTTTTGGTTCTAGGACATGCCGGTTTCCTCACGATGTTTTCCTTCACCGTTTTGAGAATGAAATTATTTACACGAAGTAAAGCGCCTGTCTGGGTTCGAACCCACGACCTACAATTCGTAAGTCGAGGCAGTTTCCACTGGGCCATCACAGTTCTCTGATTGCCACGGTGCTATTTAATTGCCGTAGAACCGTTGACCGTTGGGGTTAGACGTATTCTTGAGTGGAGACTGCGAATCGGCAAACGTAAGGTGTGACGCCCTTACGTTTTGGCTAGGTAGAGCGACGATGTTCGCAGGGTGGCTGATAGCAGCTGGATGAGACTTGAAGAGAATCCAGCTGAATGGCGTGCAATTAGAGAAGCTTATGTCCAGCAGGGCACATTGCTCGCAGAACAGATGGCCAATGGGGCCGAAAGGTTCTGGAGTGGCGACCGCGTACCGGTAAACGTAGCGTTGGAAGGCCTCCCACAAGGTGGGCCGATGAACTTGTGAAGGCCGCAGGAATCCGCTGGATTCGAAGCACAGAACCGGTCGAAGTGCCGAAGCTTGGGGGAGGCCTATGTCCAGCAGTGGACTGCTGTAGGCTGCTGCTGATGTGATTTAATTGCATACCACAAATTGAAGCAACAGTAAAATTGGAACCGTCTAAACAGTGTTTAGACTGTGCAAGTCATTGGTTGCTTCAATTTTATTGTATGCCACAGGCAAAAATCTTAGCATATAGCATAATCTCCCTATAATGTTCCCACTGCTGGGACACAGGCTTCTTCTCTTCGAGAGTGAGTGGGCTGTAATCTACCACGCGGGCCCAGTGCTGGTTGTTCGGTTGGCAAGAAACTTGCATTGTGTAAATGGAGCTTCACGTACCGAATTTCCCGAAGAGTGTCTGGTTTCCATTAGTGGAAACTTAATGGCACAGGGAAAGGAGCGTGAAGACGAATATTTTGTGTCTGTACCCTAATGCGGGGAGAACTTATAGAGGAAAATAGTGCCGGTAATGTTTTTGTGGGGTAAATGAGCAGAGGGTTTACGATACAACACAACAGTGTTCTGTGTTGTTTAATGAAATTAGGTCCTAAGATGGATACAATTTCGTGAATCTAGTTCAAACATAGCTTAGCTGTTCACTGTTTTTGTATTTATTTATAAGCAGCCTAATTATACGCTGGTTGTCTGCCTGCACCCTGCACCGGCGCAGCCAATAATGCTATAATGTTGACATAAATGTACGTGAATAGAGGTTTTATTGGCTTAATTATAAGCTGATTATTAATACAAAAGCGGTGGGAACATTAGTTCCCACTGCTGCGACACAGGCCTCCTCTCGGTGAGAGGGAGTGGACCAGAATCCACCACGTGGGCCCAGTGCGGATTGGTAATGTTACATGTCTTCGAATTTTGGATTCTAGGATATGCCGATTTCCTCACGAAGTTTTCCTTCACCGTATTGAGAGCAGCAGTGCGATTCTGTAACCATCGCACCGTGAAAACTTAGGTGAAGTGAGCGTGGAGTGAGCTGTCATTCCAACTAATGCTAGGGATTGACACTATTGACAGCACACTCTAAGCTCACTTCACCTAACTTTTCACGGTGAGATTTTTACAGAATCGATCGGCTGTAGTGATTAAATTATTTATACAAAATAAAGTGCCTGCGCTGATTCGAACTCTCGACCAACACTGGTCACACAATTCAGTCAGCACACTTGTACAATTTTTTTGTTTTGTTAACTAAACCTTGCTCAATTTCGTCATAAGACATTATCCTATTTCTAACCTTATCGTCTTCTTAAATACTTAACTATATCATACTCCTACCACTTTTATATAACCGTGTCTCGCCTCCACATAACTGGGTGTCTCGCCAGCCATTCACGTGGGGTCGGCGATTCCGTCGCGTCCCTTTGTTGTCTGCCTGCACCCTGCACCGGTGCAGCCAATAATGCTATAATGTTGACATAAATGTACGTGAATAGAGGTTTTATTGGTCTGACAGGGTAGTTATATACTGTATGAATGGGTTTGAGCGGTTTTGCGGGAATATTGGTAAAGATGTTATCATGGTTGGCGCGTATTGCTTTTCTATTTATTGTCATACAGTGTTCGCTGTCTTCTTTAAGGTGTTGAATTATAAGTATAACTTCAGCAAGGGATGCCTCTTAAATAAGTGCATGAAATAAAGAAAGAAAAAGTATTTATTGTGATTCCCGTAAAAATATGAAATGCAAAATTATACAAAATGATTTAATGAAAGTAAAAAGCAGAAATTCCTGCAGTGCAATTCTGTAAACATCTCACCGTGAAAACATAAGTGAAGTGAGCGTGGAGTGAGCTGTCCGTCAAACTAATGTTAGGGATTGATACAATTGACAGCTCACTCTAAGCTCACTTCACCTAACATTTCACGGTGAGTTTTATACAGAATCGATCGGCTGTACGAAGCCAAACGTTCAGCATGATGCTGAGATAAACGCAAGAGAATGATGAAGAGGCGCATATGTGAAAGTCATGCATAAAGCGGAAATGACATAAGGCATTGTTTATCAATCGACCTGTGGGCTAAAGAGAGAGACGTAAGTAATTATGTCCCTCCATTCAATGGGTTGTTCAGACAGAGGCGGTGGCGATGGCGAGAAATTTGACAGTAATTGTACCGACTATCTGACATAATCTCAGATCAGCACAATTACCGAAGCAGGCCGCTGCGGACACAAATTTGTTGAAGTGGGGGATTACTGACCCATCCAACACCCAGTACAAGTGCGGTGCTTCTGATTAGACCACGCCCCCATTTGTTGGAGTGTCCTAAATGCCCGTTCACCTGCACCGCGGATGACCTAAAGAATGCCACTGATGCCGCAATCAACGTAGCCACCTACTGGGCTCAATCTATATAAAAAGGAAGAGTAAGTGAGGAGTGGTACTCTTCCTCGTTGTACTGTTGTTTTCTACACAAAAAGTTGAAGAATAAGTACAAACTAACCGCCATCGCCTCAATCAGAACAAAGCATTAAGAATACCTGTAGAAGCATAACTGAGCATAAGCACAAGCCCTGGCTGGAGGCCTTAATTTATTGAGGCATCCACAGGCAAGCCCGGCTAAGCAGACGACAACCTCATAGGTTGAACTGCGAGATGCCAAATCTAAAAAAAACCATAAGCATTCCTGTAGAAGTCACTAGTGGTGCTCATTATTAATGAGCGCGTGTCCTAAAGCTGCTTTTAAAATTCCATTCAACCGTTTCCTAATAATTCGTCTAGTTATTTCCCCTTTTCACTAACTACATAGGGGTGTGGAGGTCCCTGCCCCGTCAATTAATCACGTCGTCGCTTTGTTGTCTGCACTCTGTGGCCGCCATCTTGGATCTGCAGTCTGCAACGGTAGTCGGAAGTAAATCTCGACGAATATATCAACGCATTGTTAGCAGGGACAAATCTTGTGGAGTGGATGGCGTCTTAGTCTTAGGTAAAAGGTTGGATGTTTTGCGGATGTAGGTTGGTTTGTTGTGTAACGCATATCAGGTACGATGTTGGTAGAGAAGTTACTGGATTAGCACACAGCGTACTTATATAGAATACTCTTTATTATGAACACCATATAAATTACAGAACATAAATATATAAATTTTACAAAGGGTGACACAATGGGCGGTCTTATCGCTAAGAGCGATCTTTTAAAGACAACTTTTATACACTGAAAACCAAGAAATTGATAGATATGTAACAGATGGACTTTAATATTTCTAGCAAATATTTTTTTTTCGACAACTCTTGAATGGCCAAAATCCATAATTCCAGGCTTATTTAAAAAAAAAACCTGGAGTGATGCAGGGTGGCAGGGCCATCGACGCGTTAACTGAAATCATGAACTCAGCACATATAAAAAAATCTACTGTTTCATAGAAAAGTGCAATACTTAAGCGGTCAAAATGTATGGTGTTTATTTTGTTTTTTTAAACCGACGATAAATTTCAATTTTCAGGGGTTTATCATCATCATACTGAATCCATGGTAACAGGTTGCTCGTCGATATCCCTGTCACCCTGTATTATACTTTACTTGATGAAAACTGAATTTTTAATGGTCAATAACTTTGAAGAAGCTAACGATAATTCTGCTTGGGTCTGCTGCGGTGTCGCTGAATGCTATCCGTGAGCCGACCTCGTGGTTGTTGATTTAGTGGCTAGCCCATGATTCGTTCGGCATGCGACAACTGTGGTCGCTGATTTTTGGCTGACATCAGAGATTCGATAATTTGTAAAAACTCTTGTAAACACTAGCTCAGTTATTCAAGTCGTCGTCTAGTAAAACACTTATAAATGGCAGTAGGGTGTTCCTATATTTCGTGAACTTCCTTTGTCGTCTGCACTCTGTCTGCATGTCAACGCCGGTAATAGGGCTAGCCGAATAAATCAACTTTCTGTCTACGAAACTACAAATCGCCTGAAAGGTTGTATGTGCATTAAAATTATACAAATGTTTTCGGAAAGTTCTGTTAGCTTTTTGTTAGAAATTCATGCAAAACTATGTTATCAGATTGTTTTTGAACTATTGGATGGCTCGAACAATTTCAGACAATTTTAAAGCCTATTCATATTCATGCAGAAAGTTGTAACTTTTAACGATTTTGTAGGATTGTAATTTCAAGCTAAAAATCGTTTACTTAGGACAACTTTTAGTGGGTGGGGGCTTTGGGGTCAAACTTTTTTTGGGGTTCGACTAACGAAAAGCCTTAAAGTATGAACCTACAAGCCAACTTAACATCGATCAAATTGGTCCACCAATCACAGTCACGGTGGCCATTCTCAACGTAGATTAGCCAGGTAGGCAGGAGATATTATAGTGCACAAGTGTGTGCGCAAACACAGGTGCAGTCTCTGTTCCTTTACTCTCATAGTCCAATGGGACGGCAATCCGACACGACCGGGGAGAGATCAGGCGCAGGACCAACGGCTTAACGTGCTTTCCGAGGCACGGGGGTATTAAACCGCCAACTTCCAAACTCCGGATCGTTACTAAGAAATTCCTAATAGAAAACCCAATAAAAACTTGGATACCACGGAGGAGCTTTTAAATAAACTTGAGCGTTTGCAAAATATCTGTATTCGTTTTGTTTCTAACCTTAAAAAGTTTGATCATGTCTCCAACTTTCGCAAGATACTCAAGTGGCTCCCCATTCGACTTCGCAGGAACTCTCGGATATTGTGTCTGCTATTCAATATCCTTCACAATCCTAAAACACCATCCTATCTGCGGGAGCGGTTTTCCTACGCCCGTCCTTCAGATGCACCTTGCAGGTCGCATCTTAAAAACCTTCTCAAGTCCCCTCCCCACTCCACCGACTTCTACTCCTACTCCTTCACAGTGCACGCGGTGCGATTGTGGAATTCACTACCGCCTGACATTAGGGACTGCCAAACTATTGCGGTTTTTAAAAGAAGAGTGAAAGAACACTATCTGTCCACTTCATCATAGTTGTGTATGTATTTATTATTTTGAGTATGATATAATTATTATCATTCTTGTAATATTTATTTTAGAAGTATTTATGTATGTTTATTTGTATGTATGTTAATATATTCTCGTAATTCTTGTTTAGTTTTTAAGTGAATTGTTTTTTTTGATTCTATGTATTATTTTTTGTCTCCTTTGCTCTATCACACGCTGTCTACATCTCTGTATCTATTGTCCTATCTCAGGTATGCTGGAAGAGATTTCTTATGAAATAAGCATCACCTCTGTACCTATTTTTTTTTCTGTTCTGTTTTTCATTGTCTGTTTATATATGTGTGTACATAAATGGTAAAAATAAAACTTTGTCTGACCTGGGAATCGAACCCAGGAGCAGCGGCAGCGCGACTGCGGAGCGTGGTGGGGCCACGCTCCGCAGTCGCGCTGCCGCTGCTGCCGCTGCCGCTGAAAACCAGCGCTTGAGCTCTGTCTCGTATAGGGTCTTAGCATTATGCTGAGCGATGGCCGTTTTGCGTGAATGTGACGCATGTTTATCCCCCAACTTGTTTTTTTTTTGTGTGTTTATGTCCTTTTTTCATGCGTCATGTTTGCCGCAAATAAATGCATTTTCTTACTTCTTTCTTCTTTCTTTCAGTCCACCAATATTATATTAGTACATGTATTGCATTTGGTTCCAGTTGAAAACCAGCGTCAGCCACTAGTTGTCTGGCATTTTTGCTGAACTGGGCCTTTTTGGCGCAGCCGTGAGGCACACTTTCCTGTTAATTTCTTACACCGGACTTCACAATTTTTTATTTATTTTTGGTTTTATCTGATGTATGTATCTGGTGTATTGTGAGTCTTTTAGTTTGTGCCAAATAAATGTATTTTCTTTCTTTCTTTCATATGATTTGCGCTTAATTTGACGCAGATTACACCGTGTTACGCTTACCTGCGGAGTAATAAAATAGCAATTGACTTTAATTTTGACAGTCCAACAACATTCATTGCGTTATTTACTTTGGTAACCAGACAAATATTTCGAACATATAAAGCAATGGATTGGCAAAATCCTTCAAAATTATTCAGATTGTCATTGAAAGTGTGTTAAATGCAATTAGGGTGCTGGCACACTGTCAACACTTTAAGTTAGTTTAGGACCTTTATTGTAAACAACAAATCGTTTCATAACACGTTTGTTTACGTCATTAAATACTGCTTCGAGTACCTTTGTTTGAACCGGTTCGATTCAAGTGCCTACCGGGTTTGTCCACGGGGTTTTATCTTTAGAAAGTGATTATTTATAGTGTTAGTTATGTTGCATAACAATGTTTACGCCTACGTTCCTTTTGGTCGGGTTATCTCGGAGCTTTTCGATGAAGACATCAAGTAAGGGTGCTTGCATAAAGACACGGGTTCCCGTTAAAGACAAGTCGGTACCGATCGGTTCGGGTAAAATAGCCCCATATTAACTTCACTTCACTCACACATAAATATACAGGTAAAACATTGTAACCGTTTCTTTCAGTAGATCAACCTGCAACGATCTGGGGGCTTACCACCAGCTCTTATAGCAGGGCAGAAGTTGAACGGCCCTGCTTTTTTGTACTTATTCATAGAATAAAAAAGCAGTACAGTTCAACTTCTGGGCTATAAGAGCTGGTGGTAAGCCCCCTGTACCGGCAAACCCGCTGCTTTATGCAAGTACCCAAAAGCAGGATTACGATAGTTCCACTCTGAGTAATAGCATAATCAGCCTATAATGTTCCCACTGCTGGGACACAGGCTTTCTCTCGGTGAGAGGGAGTGGGCCGTAATCCACCACGCGGGCCCAGTGCGGGTTGGTAGATGTCACATGTCTTCGAATGTTTGGTTCTAGGACATGCCGGTTTCCTCACGATGTTTTCTTTCACTGTTTTGAGAGCAATGGTGATGAAATAATTTACACAAAGTAAATAGGTTCGTACCTACGACCTCCAACTCGTAAGCCGCGGTCATTTCTACTGGCCACCACTGCTCCAATCTGTGTAATTTTAATGTGTGTTCAGAATTATCTTGTTCTTCGATTAATTGTCCGTTCCAAGAAATTTCAGTTATTGCGTCCATCGCAACGGTAGGCTTGGAATAGTTGAAATGTCTTCGTCGCACAGATTCAATCAACTATTCAATACTTGTTTGATTGATCCGGCCGATCGTGAATCACTTCAAACTGGAAGACTTCAGAACTGTACTAAAACTAATATCACGAGATTGTTACTTGTGCACTATCGACTTAAAAGACGCATATTATTTAATTAAGCGCTGATTTTTCAATCATCTGATAACTTTATTCGAGGAATAATTTTGAAATTTGATAGTTATTTCATACGAAAACTGTCAAACGTCAATTTTATTCCTCGAATAAAAGTTATCTGGCGATAGAAAAATCAGCCCTAAGATTGATACCAAAAGACCAAGATCGAAAATATCTCAGGTTTCAGGTTGAGCATTCTATTTATGAATTTAATATCTTACCTTTCGGCTTGAATACTGCTCCGTTTGTATTTACAAAGGTTATGAACCCAGTGATGAAATTATTGAGAACACGTGGATACTTATTTACTATATATTTAGATGACATTTGCTTCATTGGTCATGATCAGCAAACATGTTATAAAAACCTGCTAGAAACTCAAAACCTCCTTAAGAGCCTTGGTTTTATAATAAATAAGGAAAAAGTAATTTCAATCCTTCACACACTTGCAGATATTTAAGATATGTTGTAGATACTCGTACAAGAAGGTTTCAGGTCACATTACCAAAAGAAAAAATGAATAAAATAAAATTAGAAATTAAAAGAATGACGAATTTAAAACAATGCAAAATCAGAGCTTTTGCTAGATTTGTTGGTCTTTTGATATCTGCCTGCCCAGCTACTCGTATAAACAGTGGTTCATTTATTGTAATGAGAATAAATTGAACATGTATGAGGTATCAATTCCAAATATTATGAACTTCTTAACAATTGCCTATAATGGTGGTGCCCAATACGGAGCATTACATTCATCAAGATATGAAAAGATTCTTTAAAGTGGTATTTCGTTCTAGACCCCCTTCTGCCTAAGTATAACGAAACCTGGGACACGTCTTTGATATTAAATTATCTGGAAAAATGGTTCCCTAATGAAGGCATAAGCATTTAAAAAAAAACCAAAAAATTAATTACTCTGTTAGCGAACAAAGCCTTCATATAAATACGATCGAACTTCACCCACAGGTAAGTTCGTTTAATCTCTAATAGTCCTCACATTCACAATAAAGAAAGTAATAAAATAAAATATATCTGCGAATATCCTCACACAGCTTATCTTTGATCTCACCAAACGGTGCACCCACAATCCTTGGTCAGAGTTCAACAACCCACCCCGCAAGTGCATCCATCACGTTAATACTGCATCTAATAAAGAGATAATTGAAACTGCGTGGGTGGGTGTACCTCCGTCGAGAGAACCCCCGCTGTGCTGATGTTGCTACAGTATTGAATGACATCAGACTATCGTATCGAATGGTACCTACCTACAGCTGCAGCTGGTACGAGTACTTACATAAATCTGAG
The DNA here is from genome assembly GCA_947507525.1 of Apamea epomidion. Lineage (NCBI taxonomy): Eukaryota > Metazoa > Arthropoda > Insecta > Lepidoptera > Noctuidae > Apamea > Apamea epomidion. The sequence continues at coordinate 16,186,846 of OX382237.1, forward strand.
TTTGTAATGATTCTTGGTAGTGGAGAGTTAATAATTATGTTTCTTTCATTAGTGGCTTCTAAACGTAATAACATTTTCTATAATATGGGCATAGAAAATGTAGCTAGAAATTGTTATGTCATAAAAGTACAATTTTGCGGGTAGTTTGACTAAGTAGAAATTGATAGGGTTATCTTTTAAGAAAATGCATACATTTGGCTACTTAGTCTAGTATTTAATAAAGATGAGAACGGAAATATTTTATACTAGCTGGGCCCCGCGGTTTCACCCGCATAAGTTTCGATCCCGTGGGAATATCGGGATAAAAAGTATCCTATCTGTTAATCCTGGTTATAAACCATCTGGGTGCCAAATTTCATCCATCCATACAAACTTTCACATTTATAATATTATAGTAGAATAAATGGGAGATTTAGCCAGTTAAGCCAAGTTTTCAATGATTTACCATCGTCATCAAAAAGAAGGCCCAAACTGTCACCGCCTTCACCGCGTGGAGGTACTCCCAGCTTATGTTAATATATTAGTATAAAGTGATTTCCACATCAAATGTTCCTGATCCTTGATTTTTATTATCTCGGCGAAAAATACTCATCAGACCAAACAAATTTTGTTAAAATGTCATGTCTGTTTATGCCATAGTTTAGCTGTGCTCTCCGAGTTCCACATCAGATGTTTCAATCTTTGAATTTTATTCTCCCAGCAGAAAATACTCATCAGACTGAACAGCTTTTGCAAAGATTTCATTCCTATATATGTTATGGTTTAGCTGTGCTCTAAGAGTTCTACATCAGGTGTTCCGGATCTTCAATTTTATTCTCTCAGCAGAAAATGCTCATCAGACACAACATTTTTATAGTTTAGCTGGTCTGTTGCGGTTATGCATCAGGTGTTCCAGTTTCCAAAATCAATTATAGCCTATATGTTGCCCAGGTTTAGTAGCTAGATAACAAAAAAAGTTTCATTCAAATCCGTCCAGTAGTTCCGGAGATTAGCGTGTACAAACAGACAAACAGATAAACAGACAGACTTTTTTTCTATTACTGTTTCTTAACCCCCTCAATTATTCTTTTTTAAATAAATTCAGTGTACAGACACAACTTTTTTACATTCTTATTATAAGTATAGATATATCGTACACATTATAAAACACGTTTTTTGCGAAGTTACACATAATGAATGAGAGCAGTGATGGCCCAGTGCTAACTGCCGAGACTTGCGAGTTGTAGGTGGTAGGTTCGCCGTTCGAACCCAGATAGGCGCTTCACTTTACTTTGTGTAAATTATTTCATCACCACTGCTCTCAAAACGATGGAAGAAGATATCGCGAGGAAACCGGCATGTTCTAGAACCAAAATTTCGAACACATGCGACATCTACCAACCCGCACTGGGCCCGCGTGGTGGACTATGGCCTACTCCCTCTCATCGAGAGAGGAGGCCTGTGTCCCAGCAGTGGGAACATTGTAGGCTGATTATGTACACATAATGATTTGTCATTCACGTTATTATACGCGGGTTTTACAATACCTGGTTACACATTTTTTCACAACAATATTATGCGAAAATCTTTTATTTATATGCAAAATCTTGACCCAGTGCAAGGTGCAGACAAACAACATAATTTAATTCCAAATAAGGTCATCAAACACGAATACTCCAGAACAGAAGATTATTCACATATTTGCATTCAATTGATATAATTTGCACTGTTTTATGCAACGAACATTTTTCATGAAACTGTAAACAATTTAATTTGTATGAATGTTTAATTTACATAATGGTGTTGTTTATTTACAAATACGATATGTAGGAGTTCCATATTGTTAGTGAGTTTTGGAAATTAAAAGCTTTTTGAGAAAAGAGTTGGCCTTGGTCTTGTTAGGGAGGTTACTAGACGTTTGACAGCTGTCATTGTGACAATTTGTTGCGTGCCTTCTTTAAAGGCGGGTATTAATATTAGAATGAAAGCTCTTATTAGCCACGCGGTACCCGGTGCCAACCAACCTGCAGGCGAGCGACTGAGAAGAGCCTTAAAGATATGAAATTTTACGAGCTCAGACGAATCTGTAGACAGTCCTTTGAATAAACAAAGATAATTTGAAGAGGCGACAAATCACTGTAGCTGAGGTTTGAATCTTTATTTGCTCTAATGCAGTTTTATTTATTCAGCAAATTTGCTATAAAACTGTATAAGTAATAACTAATAAGTATGAGTAATAACTGTATAAGTCATCTGATGTCAATGACAGTTCATAAGGAGTTTGCTTTTTACAACCGCTGTAAGTGTAGTTTATGCCTTTCTCTCATTATGGGCTTCTGAATTGTTTATTTGTCTTTATGACTGTATTTCATACAACCGTATTTATTAGAACTGCTATCCAGTGCTTCACACCAGCACCCTCATTGCGTTATATACTATCAATCACAATCTGAATCATTTTGAAGGATATTGCTAATCCATTGTTTCATATGTTCGAAAAATTGGTCTGCTCAACAACGTAAATAAGGCAATGAATGTTGTTGAACTGTCACTCATTCGCGTCGGCATGATTCGGCATAGCCGGGCGGCAAAATCGAATATACAGGATGGCAGGGACAAAGTTAAATGCCATAGATTCAGTACATGATTCTGAACCCCAGAAGGTTTATTTTTTTTACGAGCACGGGCAAATCAGTAGACAATCCTGTGAATAAATAAAGATAAGTTGAAGAGCTGACAGTTCATTGTAGTTGAGGTTTCTAGATTTATTTGAAGCATTTTAGTGTACTAATGCAGTTTTATTTATTCAGCAAATTGGCTATAAAACTTGAAGTCTTCTGATGTCAATGACAGTTCATAAGGAGTTTGCTTTTTACAACCGCTGTAAGTGTAGATTATGGGCTTCTGAATTGTTTATTTATTCATTTGTTTTTATGACTTTATTTCTTACAACTTTATTTAGTAGGGGTGCTAGCTAGTGCTACACAACTGTTCGGGTGAATGATATCCTGGCCCTGAATATGCTCAAGTTATTTTTTTAAAGACAGTTATGTCTTCGAGAACATAACTTCTATTAAAGTGAATAACTTAGCACACATATGAGATTTGTTCAAGATTTACATTCCAGTCTTTACACTTGAACAACTTCAAAATCATCCAGCCGAAATTACGCACTCGGGGAATTCACTTAGATATGTTTAAAACATAATACGTGTTTAACAATCTATTGTATACGTGTGAATTAGATCTATCAAAGCCAGGCAACGCGATTTCAAGAAGTGTTTCTTGAATGCGAGTTCACATGCCATCATTTTAAACGCCTGCCATCTTTGTAGATCCTGCGGAGTAATTGTGTAACACACTTTCAGTAGCAATTGCTTTCATTTTGACAGTTCAACAACATTCATTGCGTTGTTTAAGTTGTTGAGCAGACAAATTTTTCAAACATATGAAGCAATGGATTAGGATTATCCTTCAAAGTGATTCAGATTGCGATTAATTGTGTTACGCAATTAAGGTGCTGGTGTGCAAGAGATAGTCGTGGCACAAACTCTCCATTCTGTCAACTCTATTACTCAAAAATTCAATAAACAACCAGGATTGCACAACCACTGCAAATTCACCCCATTTCATTCAAGTATTCATAAAAATCTGAGTAACCGCTCCTCTAGAAATGTATTCAGCACATTTGAATAAGTTGCTGCACGTCTTGTCCCTCGTGTATCGTTCGCGTATCCAACTGGAAATTAAATTTTGTTGTGTTACATTATATTAATGCTTTATTAACGGGTAGGATGGGCAAAAGTGTAGATCATACGACTAGTTGCAGTACACACATTATTATTTTTATCATGGTGAAAAGATTAGCCATTTAGCAGGTTTTTATGACCCGGGGCTGACTGCCCATCATTTATGTACCGTCACTGATTGAGACTTTAAAAGAGACTGTGATCTCTGAGTTTGTTTTTACCTTTCTTCTCAGAGTAGTCAGATAGGAAACGCCGATCTCATCTAGTTTTTGACGTGTAAAAGTGTTTGTGCAAACCTACTTACAGAAATAAAATCATTTATCATTGAAATGGGGGGTCCGTGGCTTAGGCCCCCAGTGGTCGACGCACCTATGGCCGACGCCCCCGATTCGATTAATTTAATTCAAAGTAATTTTTGATCAAATGTACTGTCAGGCACAAAAATTGTTTTACAAAAATATTAAATGTACTTCTTATATTGATTGTAAGTAGGTATATGCATAACATTAAATCGTAATTATATTTATAACATAGAAATGCTTTTATATTAGAGGTATGTTTTGAAAAATTAGAGTCTTAGTTATTTTTCATTATTTATTTATATATCTCGATAAGAAATCTAGTAATTTTTTTTTATATAAATCAAAGTTTTCATCACCTATAATCAAGAGAATCATTTAACTTAATTATAATAATCAGTCTCAAATATAATAAAATAAGATAGTAATTTTAAATGATCAGTCTTAAAAATTACTGCAGAGCAACTAAATTTTTACATAATGAAATGTTCTTTTATCTTTGTAACAATAATAATTAAACATATTCAACTGTGAAACAAATGAGAATAATTTTACCTAATTATATCAGTCAGTTTCAATAGCAATAACACAACAAAATAATCAGGCTTAAAAAACAAACGTACTCGTAGAGTAACAAATTTTTTACATGTGAAATGTTATGAAATTTTGCTAGCATAGAAATAATCAACTGTAAAAACTTAAACAAACATAAAAATTAAAATTTCAAAATTTAAAACATAAAAATAGTATACAAACAAAATCATCTCTTTTCATTATGTAAGTTAAATTATTACTTTTTAGGACGAACTGCCACATATGGGCGGATTTGTTCTAAAAACATGATTGTGCTAATTTTTTTGTTTTCATACTGTTCAGTTAAATTGGCAATCATTTTTTCATTCTTTCTTGTGTTGTTCTTTCTTCTGCTCACAGGAATGTTTTTGTTTTTTAGTCTGAAAGAAAAAAACTAGGTAAATATCTTAATAAATTTCTTTTAAACTACTATTTTTTTTCTAATATTTTAAATTGTTTTATATATAAGTAAAATAAATAATATTACCTCGCTTGTGCCGCGCCGTAGGTAGAAATATCAATCCTAACCATTTCTAAAAACGACAATAAAGACGGGTTCGTTCCCAGGTGGTTTTTTAAACGGTGATTCCAGGCCTCTACTAAATTAGTGGTTCTATGTTTTTCCTTATAACAACACCACTTTGCGATCATATCCGCAGGCTCAAGCCATTGTTCAACAAAATAATCATTGAACTTAGTTACTTGGTCGTCTGGAATACTGAAAAGAAAATAATCGATCGAATGATTGTGCAAAAGTAAAAATATAAGGAATAGACAAATTTTAATAAAGTGTAAAAAATACTAAACTACCTGTTTTCCATTATGGCAAGCCAGCCGTCTTCAATTTCTTCTTTTGGCAGATACGCAAGGCAGATGCACAGTTTTACGTACTGTGTGGTCTCCTCATATTCTAATAATTTGAGAGATTTTGCCCGCCTGTATACAGCATTTTGGAAATGTACAAAACACCCATGAATTTCAGCAGTCGGAAATTCGTTATTTATTGCGACTATTGCTGACATTTCAAAATCCAATGTGAATTTTAACGGTATGAAATCTGGCAAAGCTTCTTTGATTTTTTTGAACATCATTTCATATGTCTCTTTTTCTTTATTAACCAGCAGCGCGTAAAATATGGGCACAATGTTGGTTTCATCTGAATTATTCCCAATATCTCCGTGGATAGTATAAATCTGTTTGAAGGGACAGGGGCAGCAATCAAATGTACCGTCACAGAAGAAGTGGTGCACATTTTTAATTTCATCCGAAGCTATGTCTGATGCAAATACGATGATCCTGTTGCCGTCCTCATTATAACAAATGTTTTTGAAAAATTTCAGGTATAGTAACTTGAGCTGGATCCTTGAATCGTATTTTTTTTACCTTCAGGGCTGTATATCGGCTTCTGTAAATCGCTTTTTTAATATTGTTGTAGATTGGAATTTCATTACTGTACTTTTCCCTCTGTAATTTTGCAATTTTCGTTTCATACATTTTTTGAATGGAGCCAAAATTAGTTGTGACTTCTCTCTTTAAGTCATTCGTAAGAATTTTGATGTCGTTTTTTAATCAATTCGGCTGACACTCAGGCTTATGTCCTTTTATCATTTGAACGTTGTCACTTTCATTTATCAATTTAACTGCACCACCACACTGGCCATGTCTTTTATTCACACACACCCACACACTAGAGTTTTGATTTTTTCTATGAATATTATACGCAAATCCAGCGTGCAACAATGTTGTTCCATTAAGTCTATTTTTAACTATATCGTAATTATTTTGCACGAGCCCTTGCGAGGGACCTTCGCTCGTCATTGTGAGATGACACACTAAACTTTCTTATCAGTTGCATATTGCAATATTCAATAACTTGACTCAGGTGTGAAAGAGATAGACATAATATCTATTCATACTTTTAGACAAAAAGATTTTATAGACAAAAAGACGGACTTTTTATTGTTACCAATAACTGGTTTGGCTCAGTTAGTTGACGAGTTGGTTGAAGTTAAAAGATAAAATTTCCATAAGGTAATTTATTATAAATGTATATTATAAACATTCACTAACATTTTATATGAAATCTTTTTGATTTTTTGGATGTTTGTACATAATAAATATGCTTCTAATGGAGAAAAAGGTGTGTAAGGATAAGGTTAAGTGGCGATCTATTCTCTCTGCTATTTGATAGATAACTTTTGTTTAGCAAGGAAAAATACTTTATTAATAGGGTGAAACACTTTTCTCATTTACTGTACTAAGTGAAAAAGCACAAAAAAAAAAAGATATTAAATTAATCGTATCGGGGGCGTCGGCCACAGGTGCGTCGACCACTGGGGGCCTAAGCCACGGACCCGAAATGGGCTGCCCCATTAATATTCCATTTCAGTGTATTGTGTGTTGTTAAAACAAGAACACCCGATTAACTATTTGAAAGACCTGGGAATCGATACTCGCTCTTGGCAGCCAAACATGCTCTATGTAGATATTATATTAAGTCTATTTTACAAGCGGCTTAAATGAGCTTTAAGTTTGTGGTGTGCCGCAATTTAGAGGAGCTGGCATACTCTTGGAAACCTAAGCGGTACGTACATAAATTGTCGGAACTTGGTATACTGCATGTTATTTAAGACAGCCTTGAAGCTTAGGTGCTCTAAGAGGTGGTAATGCTTTACAATATTTGAAGGTTCACTATACGAGAGCCGGTGGCCCAGTGGTTTCCGCCACGACTTACAAGTTGTAGGTCGTGAGTTCGAACCCAGCCAGGCACTTTGTGTATTCAATTTGATCACCACTGCTCTCAAAACGGTGAAGGAAAACATCGTGAGGAAACCGGCATGTCCTAGAACCAAACATTCGAACACATGTGACATCTACCAACCCGCACTGGGCCCGCGTATGCCGTGGTATGTCGTGGCCATACTGCCGTGTCCCAGCAGTGGGAACATTATAGGCTGGTTACGATTTTGATTATGACTATACGAAAAGCGTAATGCAGTTTTTTTTTTTTTTGATTTTACGAAGTTAATTCTGAAAGGACCTACGGCTAAATTCTTATATTCGGGGCCCGTATTCCCGTAATTTGAAACGTTCAAAATCTAGTCGCAGTCGCATCTCGGCGACAAACAAATGTCAAAAACTTGTCAAAATGTATGGAAATTAGACGTATTTTTGACAGATTGAGACTGAAATCAGACGTTCTTAAAATTACGAGAATTACCCCTCTGGTCACTTTATAAAGGTCTTACAGCTAAGGGAAAGCGTCAGGGGAGTTTGCGAAATACAAATTTTCTTACGTTTTTGGCAATTTGCAGGTCAGTGTTAGGTTTGTATGTTGAACAAAATATGATTCGCGAACGTTACAAGTGTGTATTTAGAGTAATTATAATAATTAAAATCATCAAAACAACCCTCTCAAGTTCATATAACCTATTCAATGACTATTTCATGAAATATGATAGATCCCCTTAAGCGTAAGCACAATCAGCCTATAATGTTCCCACTGCTGGGACACAGGCCTCCTCTCTGTTAGAGGGAGTGGGCCGTAGTCTACCACGCGTACCCAGTGCGGGTTGGAAAGCCCCCTTATGCGTCGTTTGTAAATTCGGTTTGTAAATTCCACACTAACGTGTGGAAAACAAAACTGTTTTTCTTCAAATTTTCTTTCATAGACCCGCGCCCTCGTATCGCGTACACCCTATGTCGATTTCAAACTTGTCACGAGTAAGCTCACAATTTAAATACGGTAAGAAGCTATTCAAAACATTTAACCCAAATTGATGTAAATTAAACAGCATTACTTTTAGTCCCAAACAGGGACACCATTGTCAAAACGGATTTCGTGAGAACTGACCCAAAATAAAAAAGATCCTCCGTTATTTTATGAACTGAGTCGGTTTGCATATCAGTGATTTCCAGGAAAACAAACAGTTTAGTGAATCAGATGCTGACCCATTCACACGCCGCCGCCCGCGCCGGTCCTTTGGTCCGCAACCCGAGACAGTTCTCAAGGGCAGGAGGTCCTCGCCTCCTCCACCAAGAATAGAGGTTGCAGAAGGACCATTTTGTCACTGAATGCAATTTAATCCAACGAACATGCTTATGAATGACAAATGGTTAACATGTTAAATCAATTCCCATACTGCTTTGAATACTTGAGCAGTTGATGCAGTTGAGGCTTATTATTAGTGGCGAGATTCTGAATAGCACCAAGATCATCCAGTCGAGTGCTGTCATGTCATAACCACAATAGCTACGAAATAACTTAAAAAAATGTGTAAGTTTCTTAACAGTTTTTCAACACTTTTCATTATATTTTCATGTACGCTGTTACCAATTTTTCCAATATAACCAATTTTAATTAAATATAAGCGCTTATTACTAAGTTAGTTAGCTTTTTCTAATTTATTGTTTTATGCATATGATGTTTTTTACAAGTAAGAGTTGCGCTATAACTTATTTTTTTAAGAATGTATTATGTCACTGTATTTAGTGTGAGCGATTGTTCGTAAATAAAATTATTCATATTATTTTATAATAATATGAATAATTTTATTTATTTTTTACTAGGTTACAAGTGCAAGTACTAGCTGTGCCCGCGACTTCGTTTGCGTGTATATCGGAAAACATATCGGATTTCGTGCGTTTTAATAATTTTATAAAATTAAAGTAAGCCTTAGGTTCTCCTCATAACGTCAGTTATCTGCTAGTGACGGTCCCGTCAAAATCGGTTCAGCCGTTGCGGAGATTACCCTGAACAAACAGACTGACAAAAAAAACGTGTTATGACATTACAAACAGACACTTCAATTTAATTTATTTGTATTTATTGATTTGAGCTGTGCCTCTGTGTTTCGATAAAACCTTCACAGACACTCATATCACTGCGCAATTTGAGTCAGCGTTTGGTCCTTCTTCACATTTCTGTTGAATGTGGGGCTCACTATTTATATTATGATTGAGTGAATCACTTGATTAGAGACAATACGTCTGAAAGCTCTTTGTTTTTTATTAACGAGTGTTTCTGCGAATCCTGGCTGACTCTCATCTGCTATGGACTTCGGTGTGACTGAGTTTGGAAGATCATTTCGTCTTGCTTTTATACTCGTAGATATTTTATTTTACGAATATAAAATGGTGTAAAATATTTTTTTATAGTTTACGAGTTATGTCTATAGAACATGATAATTAATTGATGAATGCTTTGAATTTAAGATAAATACTTAGCACTCGACATAGCTCACGGAATAAGCAAACTGAAGTGGCAATGGGCCGGCCATATTAACCGTAGAACCGATGACCGTTGGGGTAGACGTGTTCTTGAGTGGAGACCGCGAATGTAAAGTAGGACGCCCTCAGACTAGGTGAAGCGATGATCTTCGCAGGATGGCCGAAAATCGAGTTGAATGGCGTGCAATAGGGGAGGCCTTTGTCCAGCAGTGGACTGCTATAGGCTGATGATGATGATTTACTTCGCACTTGCAAGCATATTATGCTGTACATTACTAGACATATTATTATGTCCCTAACTCCACCCCGTGGTTTCACCCGCATAAGTCTCAATCACGTGGGAATATTCGGGCAAAAAGTATCCTATGTCCTAATGCAGGTCATAGTCTGCCCTTGTGCCCAATTTCATCCAAATCCGTTCAGCCGTTTTAGCGTAACAAACAAACATACAAAAATCAAATCTTTACTCTTTATAATATTAGTTTAGATGTCATGGAATTTATAATGCTTCATGAAAATTTATTTAAAACAGACGAACAGAAGGCGAATTCCTGTAATTCAAAACGATCACAATTCTAGTCGCAATCTCATCTCAGCGACAATCAATGTCAAAAACTTGTCAAGTGTTGGGATTTTAGAGGTACTTTTAACACCGACTGTTAATGTTTTTAAAATTACGAGGATTGCCGCTCAGATGTTATTGTTCCGATGTGCATATTGCGTTATATTTATTTATTTAAACTGTTCGCACAAAAAGGTACAAAGGCGGACTGCGTTAGGCATTCTCTACCAGTGAACCAAGGGTGGTAAAGAGATTAGATGGCAGGTGCTTTGGTTGAGAGGAACAATGATAAAAAAACTATTAAAACTAGGTACACAAATACGATTACGATTACGATGTTGGTCCCATGGAGAAAGTTGTTCAGTTTGATGGTCTGTACCACATCCTTAAATTTGGCTGGTCTTTAAAAAATCAGCCTGTATACAAATTCAAGGGAGAGAGGTGTCTGTGACTCTACTCTATTTGTTTCGAAAATAACTCTGCAATTTCCGCTTAAATGCATACCGACTGGTGGCCGACCTGATATCAAGACAATTATATTTTTACAAGATAAGGCCACTATTCATATGGTCGAAATTCTAGACATGGTAAAAAGCTGTAGAACAATTGTATTTCCTCTAAAAAGTCACAATGACAGTTGGTGTTAGCAGGATAACTCCAATTCGCTTTATAAAATACAGCCTTCCAAAAATGTTATGATTATTCTGTTAAGTCATTATACTAGTCTTTCATGATCAAAGGATAATAAACGAAGCTCAAAAGGAAATAACTTTCGCGAGCTTTGAATAATTTAACTGTTTTTATTGAACGTTTCGTAAAGCAAACAACTAAAATTCAGCATGAATTATACAGGTTTATCTGTTCTGTTTTATGCTCGTTTTCACTATCACTAGGCATTCATTTAAGTGTCGTCTAGTCCTTTGTGTGTGTGAGTGTGTGTGGTGTCCTTCACAATGGGCTCTGAAGATCCGTAGCATACTTAATTAAATGTTTGGAGTGAACTAGTTTTTTCTCATAATTAATTGTTTTAGTAACAAGTCAGAAAATTTCAAAAACTCGAAGAACCGACACAGGTCGGTAACCATCCAGTTTTGACCCCTAGTTGACTGGACTTAATTTGTTGCTGACCAGACTTAATTTGATTAACCTCCTATAACGCCTTTCAAGGAATACGTCGAGTTTCCCTGTCACCCTGTATAAATCGATAGTTGACATTAATGTAATCAGAAAACATAATAAGACCAAACCTCGTAAATTTTCACGTTTCCGAGATATTAATGTTCAAAGTTTTTTTTGAACTTTTGTCTAGAAATAATCACTATGAAAGTTCATAGTGATTATTTCTACTCGTACCTATATTATCATGATGGTAATACTAGCCACAAACGAAGTTTCATTACTGGATATGATACCAGCGTTTACTCTAAGTAATTTAACTAGGTAATTGGAACACCTGGCTGGCTCACTTTTGATCTCCAAGGACCAGAAACGATACTACACGTTTCATATGCCTTCAACTTTGACACCCGCAACTCCTAAGGAATTAAACACGCGTCGATCTAAGGCCGACCATAAGATCGAAGAGTCCTATAATTTACGGACTGTTATTGGTTAAAATTAAGACTTTTGTATCTTTACCAATAATGAAGCAAATACCTCATAACTTTGCAAAGTAAACCCTCCCATATAGAAGTAGCTATATGGAAGTATTTATATGCCTAGTTTGTCAATAAAAAATGCTACTATCGGTAAGCAAAACAATTCGTTTGAGATATAGTTAAAAAGTTTCATGTAGCATAATCAACCTATAATGTTCCCACTGCTGGCATACAGGGCTCCTCTCTGTGAGAGGGAGTGGGACGTAATTCACCACGCGGCTCTAGTGTGAGTTGGTAGATGTCACATGTCTTCGAATTTTTGGTTCTAGGACGTGCCGGTTTCCTGACGATGTTTTCCTTCACCGTTTTGTGAGCAGTAGTGATGAAATAATTTAGACAATGTAAAATGCCTGCTTGGGTTCAAACCCACGATCTACAACTCGTAAGTCGGTGCCAGTTACCACTGGACCACCGCTGCTCTCTCTCATGTGCCAACTGAAAATAGCCATACTGCCATTTCATTCAACTATTTCAATTGTGGTATTTGGCATTATTTCAGCTGCAAACATAAGTTTACCATTTACAAGTCTTGACGTTTCCCTACAATACCAAAATAGATTTGCAGTACTAGCGAAATTATACCTTTCTTTGGTCCAAGGTTTGCCTTGGAGATAACCTCCGGCTTTAAGGTTACCTTTAACTACCGTCTGATTAAACTTGTTCTAGTTTTTAGCTCGTCTAGTATTGAAGGAAAATTTGACTGTAAAATTAAATTTGTTGTTCACACAGCTTTTGTTCTAACCGTGTTTTAAGGAGGAAGCGGTAGCACGAAATGTAAAATTTTCTTACGTTTTTTAAATTAGCCTGACAGTGTCAGGTTGTATGTTGAAAAAAATATGATTCGCGACCGAATTATTATTATTTACAGAATTATAATCATTAAAATCATCAATACTACCCTCTAAGTTCATATAACCATGTTGATTGAAATTTCAGAAATAATCATTCAATAGGGTTATATAAACTTACGACGGTTGTATTGATGATTTTAAGAGCATCAAACATAATATGTAACCGATCAAAGTCAGACATTAGCGTGACAGTGTCAGGTTGTATATTTAACAAAATATGATTCGCGGCTGTAAGAAATATGTATTAACAGAATTATAATCATTAAAATTATCAATACAGCCTTCTAAGTTCATATAATCCTATAGATTGATATTTCTGAAATAGTCATTCAATAGCGTTATATGAACTTAAAGGTTGTATTGATGATTTTAATAGCATCAAACATATCCGATCAGTCAAAGCATTTATTCCAAATAAAAGGCACTTTTGAACGTCAAAAATTACAATAAATGAGATTACAGATTACGATTCTAGTCGCCCCTTCCAAATGGTAGTTTTCGTCTGGTAATGGTAGATCCTTACGTAATATCAATTTGATGCACTTAACTCCAGTCAATTATTAGTCATAACTTTTACTTTAACAAAAACCAGAAATGAAAAAGCAAATCGTATAAATATGAAGATGCCCATCGTGAATATGAAATTACGAGATTTGTTCTCAGGAATGTATTTTGGCTCGCTGCTAAATCTGGACCGGCAGTTCGTGGTGTCGACAGCCAATCCTTCTGCACCGACAGATTAATATGTTTACACGTATTCGTAACTCTTTGGTAGTAAAGTAACGTTATATTAAATCGGTAGCCTTCTTCCTCGTTTATTTCAGTACGATCTAAATAATTCATTTGTTTCATTAATTTTCCGATAGTTCTTTTACAAGGTGCTGTAATGAGTATAGTGGGGGGGTGTTCAAATGCTGTAACGTTATAATTATTACATTTATTTTAAGCGAACGTATTTACATCAATACCCCTATACTAACACGGATTTTCGAACCGAAAACCTACTAAAATGAATTTGAAAGTTCTTGATCTCGAATTTACAATCAAATTTCAATTCCTCGTTTGACCCGCATAGAGACTTAATTACAACAAAAGATATTTTTCTAAGAAACATAATCTTCTAAATTCTACCCAACCCTAATTCCACCAATAAATCCTAATTCCCCTAATTCTACCTAATTCTAGGCCTATAAAGGTCCCACTGAGAGGAGGCCTGTGTCCCAGCAGTGGGAACACTATAGACTAAGAGTTGTATTATATCCATCTTCGTCTTTTTTTATTTCAAACTACGTCTACGTAGTTATACAAGAATCCTTAAGTACGTCAAACAAGAGTTGTCTATTACGTCTTCTTTCTCGGATTGTTCCATTTCTCGCTAAATCTTGTTATGACTGACTCCAATAACGCAATCTGTAGTTTTGAAGTTATGAGCACAATGACATATTTCCTCGACACAGAATGTAGCCAGTAAAATATTACGATAGTCTTTATTTTGAGAGGAGACTTCATTTTGATGGTTAATATAATTTGTCATATTGTTCTACTTGTTGTCTTTTTAAGAGTTTCGGTGTTTAACTTACTTCTAGTGTCGTAAACTAAAAGATATTTTTGGTCGATTCAGCCGTTTTCTATTTTTAGATACAATTCCAATTCTTTTGTTTTGATTGTTTCGACATTTTGGACAGAGCATCTGTTTAAAACCCAACTATCACACCCTAAAGCAGATCTAAATAAGCTAAAAATTTAGTCTACAGGTTGAAGTTTGGTCCTTCGATCCATTTCGACCGGACAACTGGCCATGTTCTCAATTGCAATTAACTATATCCTCTACAATTTAACCCACTTTGCTACCGCACGATCAACATCTGCGTGACCTAGGAAGACATAATAAAGACGTATTTACTAGCTATCATGGCGTGACAAATAATACGTGACACCGTGACAGTAGTCACACCAGCTGCCGGAACAGCCGATGATTTAGCAGCGTGACAAACGGCCGGATGTCGGCGTGGTGAAAACCCAATTGACATGACATTCATGAATATATGGATAATATGATTAATATTCCAGACGGGTTTAGCAATATTTCAAAGTCCGCCAATTTTTTTTTTTTTTTGGTCTTTGTCTTGGTAAATTTGCATAGCGAAGACGCACAGAGGGTGGTATAGCACAATTGAGTCTAAAAAGGCGTTCGATAGTTGTAGTTTTGGGGACAATACTGAGAGCATTGTGAGAAGCCAAACCATCATGTCCATGCTCAATGAATGAAATACCGATCCTATGTAAAGGAGAGAGGATTCTCGGATAAATGATTTTATTTCTGCAAGTAGGTTTGTACAAACACTTTTACACGTCAATCATTTTTTTTAAGTAGATGAGGTCGGCGTTTCCTATCTGACTACTCTGAGAAGAAAGGCCGAAACAAACTCAGGTCGCAGTCTCTTTTAAAGTCCCGACATAATCTTGGTCAGATATAATAAACTCTTCTTGACCTTATGTGGTTAGATGGCAACTAAGTAAACGCAAATAACCAGAGAACGTAAACGTGGCTTGCCATTTCACGGTACGGTACACATCCGAAAGATAGCTAAGATCTTCAGCCACTAGAGCTAGCGCTTTTAACTACATATAACGGGTGTAAAAAGACACTTAACGAAGCCGAGAGTCACTTGTACTCCCCGTCATTGTAATCATTTTTTTGTACAGGACCATACCTGGGAACCTTCTGGTTACGGAGATATGTAAGGTCAAACTTCCATCTTTTATTGTTTTTTTTTTACGAAAACAAGTTTTTAATAATATAACACAACAGCTTTAAATACCCCTACGACATGTACCGTTGCATGCACCACCCATAAGCACAATGTTTTGCGTGCGTTACATTGCGCACTACCGCAAACAGCAAATTTTCACACCAAAAATAAAAGTAGTTTCCCAGCAATTATTTTTGTGCAATGTTACTTAGTTTGATGTAAGTACAGAATGCGTAGTTGGCGGGTAGTAATGTGTCTTTTTACACCCTGTATTGAGAATATCAGTCTTATGATGAGCACCAACTTAATCCTCCTGATCTCTTTGTTAAACCATCAGAGAGTCTCTCATCCAGGCATAAGTTATCGTGGCCTACTTGGAAAACCTTAAATAACCCAAGTAGGCCGCAGCAAAGACAACTTCCACAAGTGGGGGTTCATGGTAGGCTCTGACCTCCGCTGTGTATGCGGTGTCTCTCCACAGACAATGGCTCACCTCCCATCTTACACCGCATGCCCTGTCACCTGCACACATGAGGACCTAATGGCTGCGTCAGCGAATGCTATCCACGTTGCTGAATTTTGGGCCAAACAAATTTAAGAAAAAAACTATATGGCTGGTCCCTTAGGTAGCTACGATATTTCGCACTAAGTTATCCTTTTTTGGGGTAAAACCGGGTAGAAGTGTTCTGACAAAAAACTCAGTGTCAACTTAATTATAGTCTTTTCGTGTAACACAATGTGTTTGTTAGTTATGTCACGCTTGAAGTTAAAATGGGCACAATACACGTTTTTATTTAATCAAGTGTAATTTTAGACTGTGTACGAATGTAATACTTAGGGCTGCTACGTTAGCTTTAGCAAGAGTTTTTATATACCTTTTTCTTTAAAAGGTTTTCAGAAAACCTAATATGAAAAGAGTAGGAGTATAAAGGAGAAAAAGAGGCCATTGCCCTGCAGTGGGGACAACATTTATTTTTTGGTAGCCTACTTTGTGTCCCACTGCTGGGCAAAGGCCTACCCTTTTCGTTCCAAACCTCCCTGTCTTGTGCGATCTCTGGCCATGTTGGCCCTACAAACGTTACCAGATCGTCACACCACCTTCGCCGTGATCTACCTCGACGGCGATGTCCTCTCTCAGGCGTCCAGTGAGTAACGATCTTTGCCCATCTCTCGGGGTGCATTCCCAAGACGTCCAGCCCACTCCCACTTCAGCCTGGCTGTTTTTTCTCCAACATCCGCTACTTGATTTAGGCTTAAAATAAATAATAATATGAAAGACCATCAGACGTTAATTGATGGTCTTCTTCGGAGCGAAAAACCAGAAAATTTGAGATTAGGACCCTCCTTACTCGCTCTACAGAATTTTAACCACTTTTATAAGCACTTCAAAAAAGATCAAATACGTTTATTTTTGAAAACGTATACCGAGGACGATAGACACGAGGGGTATTTTGTAAAATTGGGTGACCATCTTCACATACCAAGACCGCTCCGTGCTTCGGAAAGCACCTAGAGCCGTTGGTCCTGGCTGTCATTCGTGAATCTTTGTCAGTCGTTACGGGTCGTCAGAAGTCTGACAACCAGGCTTACTAAGGAGTATCGTATTACCCAGTAACTGGGTTGTGGAGGTCAGGTAAGTTCTGGTATTCAGCTGCAACTGATTAGACTGGAAGCTGACCCCAACATAGTTGGGAAAAAGCTAGTCGGATGATACCATTTATTATGCTCTTTGCACTTGTTTTATAATTATTATTGTATATATTTATTTATATACACCATTATATAGTTTGTTTAAGTATGTATTTATTGTAATAAATGGTACACCACAGACTACCTGCAATATTGTTCTTTCTCTCTAAATCCATCCAAAGGTTGTCTTTAAAACATCACTTTTAGCGACAAGACCGCCCATTGTGCCACGCCTTGTGTAATTTCCACATTTGTATTCTGTAATATTTATGGTGTACATAATAAAGAATAGTCTATTCTATGATTTCATACTGAATCCTTTGTAAATTCATACCAACTAAATAATGTGGTGAATTTGAACATTTCTCCTCAAGTTTCGAGGAAATCCGTTCTCTGTTCAGAAAAAAAAAATCGATAATATGGAACGGATGATATCGCGTTAATTGATTAAATTTTATACTCCTGACGTTACGAGCGTTTTATATCACGGTTCACAGATTCTGTCAAAATATTGAAGTAAAATGCAATTATTATAAAATGTTCTCGCTTGATTCCGTGACTGGTAACAACATTATTTATACTTTTAACTTTTTTAATCACTTTTAGTGTTGGCTTGAAAACCTGGGTTCTTTACGGACAAAGTACAGTTTTGCATCAAAAATTTGTCCTTTTTATTGTTTTAACGGTGTTTTTTTTATTGACAATCATTGGTATCTAATTTTACATTGGAAAATTGGTTCATTGCCTAGTTTTAGGATCACGATCTAGGGCTGGATGGATGATGGATGGATGGATGTTTGTTACTCTTTCACGCAAAAACTACTGAAGGGATTTAAATGAAATTGGCACACAGATAGTTTATAACCAGGATTAACACATCAGATACGTTTTATCCCGATATCCCTACGGGATCGAAACATATGCAGGTGAAACCGCGCGTAGCTGCTTGTAGTAAATAAATAACAGGCAGAGTAAATCACCGTGTACCAGCCCTGCCACTACAAATCGGTCTTGGTTATGTTTCGTTATTCTATATCGGTGTCAGGGCGAAGTTTCATAGATATGTACTACTATACGTACAGACACCGATATTTAACCGTTGAATGTACAAGGTTAGGTGAGCGGCCTGACACTCTCAGGTCTAGATATTAGACGTTCTACTTCTGGTTTCCATAGCAACTGTTGGCCGCGGATTTGGGTTAAAAGATTGTTTGCTACGTTGTCATGGAAACGGCATGTTTTGTGGTTGGCGTCGGACTAAAGCTTGGCTTTCTTTTGCACGGCTCGGCATTATTATAAGGGCTGTCATGAAAATCTGTCATTTTTACTAGTATTCGAAGTTAAGTTGTCGAAAAAAGCTCTGTATTTGGATGTTCGCCGCGTTTATATCTGACCGTTCACCGCTTTCTTGGGAAACCAAACCTTCGATGATTTGTCAGCCTGATCTTCTGGTATTCTGTTATCATCAATGCAGTTACAAAGTCGTAATACAATCTTTTTCAAATAATAATGTAGGCGTATGCTTGGTTGTACATTTGTGTGCCTACTTAGTTCAGTTGTTTTAGTATGAATGAATTGTTTTACTTTATACAAATTAATGTCTAAGGAACATGCGTTTACAATTTTGACAACACCGAAAATTTTTAACTGTAGATTGTATTATTTTAAGTAGTCACATACATATCATCACAACTGTATTCCCCGAGGGTTACGCAGAGATGTGCGTATAGTACACCCACATTTCACCAGTTATGTTAAAGTCCCATGTAATATTGGGGAGACCCGGAGAACCGGGCGCTTATCCAGTCCGGAGACTCTACAAGAGCCCGGTTGATAGCATTAGTCTCCCCAATATTACATGGGACTTAAACATAACTACTGCTACTATGGCTGCTACTGCGAAATTCGAGGTGCAGAAACCAAATAGCACTTTGCCCGACCCGGGAATCGAACCCAAGACCTGCTCAGCTGTGGCGCTTGCGACCGCTAGAATAATGAGGCCGTAAAATTTTGAAGTAGTACAGTAGGTAGTAAATATATAAGAAGCATTATTGCCGAAAATAATCATATTGTTTTGCTTCTAATGGACTGAACCACTTATCCCATAACAAAAACACAAAAACTTTTCTCCTCAAAACTACATTTTCAGCAAAATTCCAAAGTAAAACTCCGCAGATCGAAAATAAACAGTTCTCCTTCCATCACACTAGCAAGTAGCCGTATTCCATTTGTCCACCCCCCAGGGATCACTCGGGGTGGATAGGATGGATAGGATATCGAATACCAACACTTGGGCCATCCACTCCCGACTCTCGAGACTTTGGAGACTTTGGGAGACTTCGGGTAACTTCGGGTTTTGTCGTGGGTTATATACGTTTCATTCTTTGGGTTGTTGATCTGGTGATGTATAGTGTCAGTTGAATGTAAATAAATAAGAAATAAATGATATGTTGAGAGATTTTGTACTTTTTGCTTGTTATATATTGTATATACGAGTATGTATAGGTTCTATGTTGATGTTTATTTGTTTTGGATCAAAATGTTGAAGGATAATAAAAAATATTTTACTTTTACAGGTATGTCCTGGTCGTGTCTCGAAATGAAAAGGTATTCAAAGAAAGAAATGGAGTAGAAAAAAATGGATATGAGGTAGGTTTTAAAACAAATGTTCAGTCTTTATTTTATAAACCGTGTTCTTCACGTTATCGATAATCTTTGGCAAACATTTCTATAGCTTTTACAGATCAAGTAAGTACGAGTAGTACTTAAAAAGGCTTGGTTACAAAGATATTGATAATTTCATTTAATGAAATTTAATTGAGCTATGCGGTAGGAAAGGGTCTTAATTCGGCCTATGTTGCCGCTTAGTGCAATTAAAATGATAAATCTATCAAATGCTTCGGGTAAAGAGATAAAGTGGTGTGCATATCGGGTGATTTATGTCAAGGTATTTAGTTTGTATGAAAATTAACAAAAAATAAGAATTCATTAATGTGTCCATAATGAAAAATGCTTATTTCCATGGTCTGAACATCTGGTCAAAGTTTGTGTATATCGTCCGGAACACGGTGTATATAACATGAACTGAGTCATTAATATTTTTTACTGTAAATATCTAAAAACGTGACACTAATTTTATCCCAGCAAATGATACACTTACACAGCTTGCAGTTCCACTCCTACCGAAAGAACTTCTACGTGAAGCACGCAACTTGTCAATTTCAATATTTTTCCTGTCAGCTCCATTCTCGTTCTTATTGTAGATGTAATTTTATTTCAAAGTGAGAAAAATCTAATAAATCCCGTATTGGTCCTCGCCCCTGCAAATATATCTGCGCTCACAAAATTGGCTCATAAAAGATGGTAACTGACAGCTGTCAATGGCACGTGAAAATAAATTCAGTCCTTGGATTGTGGTTTGAGTACACAAGGACCAAAGAAAGGGCGAATTTATGAATTTGTTCTTTTAACGTAAATTGGTAGATTGAACTAAGTCCTCCGTCTTGACCGACTGAGATCTACGTAGAATCTTACCATCGCGGACGAGGTTGACACAGGCCGGGAATTGGTACAAGAAATGAGTGGCCGATGCCCAGCAGTGGGTGAAGTCGGGCTAAGGAGGTTGTTGATGATGATTTTGATCTATGTAGCTACTTAGAATATTTTCCGTATTATTGTTAAAACCAGTTACACTTAAAAAAATATAATTTACAAACAATGTAAGTAATGCGATCACGCTGAAAAAGTTTCGCAAATTTTTAATCTAATTCTTTCGAAGTTTTTCCTAACATATTATTATTCTAATCGTTAACATGCCACGCAGGCTCGCCAAACTTTTCAGACGGTTGTGAGTTCTTAATCAAAAATGACGGTTGAGCATATTTTTTTATTTACCTGTTACGCCTCTACAAGTTGGTTGCTTCTTCTTAGCGTGTCGATAGCAATCTAAATGGACTCGGCCCAGAATTCGGCCACTTGTTTGGCACCATCACCAGCGTCCATCAGTTCCTGTAACGTGCAGCTGACAGGACACGCAGTGCACGATATTAGGTGTCCCATCGTTTTGGAACAACATTTACACTCCAAGGCCGAGTCGTCTATGAATCTCCACCTGAACAGGTTTTCCTTGGTTCGGCCAACCTGGGTCCGGAGTCTATTTAAAGACCTCCAGGTTACCCAAGGTAACTCATATCCAGGTGGGAGGTTTTCATGTTCAGGACGAAAGGTTTAGGTAAAGAAGCACAGTCTCATCACAGATTCAGTCTTTCTTCTTTCTGCAATCCAAAGTTGGATGCTGAAAATAGCACAATAAAAGAGCACCTACAGAAATAAACCTGCTAGCACTAACCAGTCTGTCTATAGCATGGGTTCTCAACCTTATTTCGCCCACGACACTTTGAAAATATTTTTTTTCCATAGCCCCATTTTTTTTTATTTAGCATCTGTCGCGAATCTGCAAGACCTATTGCCACGATTATAAGTATTTAAACGTGTAATATTATAAAGTCGTAAGATAGGATATATAATATTTTCTGGGTCTGCTACTGTCCCCCTGAAAGTCTTGAACGCCCACGAGGGGTTATTGTCCACGTTGAGAACCTATGATCTATTGGAATTTGCAATTTATATTTTTTTTGGGCTTCGAAATTCAAAATCAAATTCTGACATGACAGCTTGTTTGACTTTTGCTTAGTTCTGTAAACGAATTCAAACTTTTTCGTGAGTTTATACTATTTACAATTTTCACGGGGGGGTTATTGTCCTGAAGGCCAATTCTCGTAATTTAAAACGTTCGTTCAAAATCTAGTCGCAGTCTCATCTCGGCGACAAACAAATGTTAAAAACCTGTCAAAATATAGGGATATTAGAGGTATTTTTGACAGATTGAGACTGAGATCAGACTGTGAACGTTCTTAAAATTACGAGAATTGTCCCTCTGTTGTCATAGTAACGAATTCTGATGGGAGATGAAATATTTACAATTTTAAATAATGCACAGTCACGTCTTCTTTCGTACCTATTGCGGATTCACATTGAGGATTCCTGAGATGCCTTATTAATACCTTGTGGTATTTCTCACATGTTCTTAAACTTTTTTTAGACACATTGTGGTATATTACCTCTATAATCATTTCCGTCAGACGGCCATCCTTAGGGAACTGCTTTATCGTTACGGTAAAAGGTTTCAACCTCATCATCGGTTAGTACCTTATTGAAGTTCTCGATTCCCGAGCGACCATATTATTGTATTGATTGCATGGATAAGTACTAGGTACTGAAACCCTCTGCCATTTAGATTTCTATGAAAACTTCAATCGAATACACAACTAGTTTGCAATTTTGGTCCTTGTAGTCGGTTTTTCACTCATCACTGTCTAACCAGTAAGACAAGAGAGATAATTTTAGTAACAGTACGGACTGTTTCTAAAATTTGATTCCTTAAGGCTACAATCTCTAATGTACACTTTTATAATCACTTTTTTTTTTCTTTTTTTTTATAATCCGTTAATGTCCCACTGCTGGACAAAGGCCACCCTACTCACCTTCCACCTCTCTCTGTCCAGAGCTGCCAAGGACCAATCTTTACTAAAGGAGTCCAGCTCATCCCTCCATCTCCGTCTGGACCTGCCGCGATTTCGTTTACCATTAAGTGGGACCCACTGGTTCGTATGTTTGGCCCATTGACCGTCTGGCATGCGGCAGATGTATCCAGCCCAATTCCATTTAAGCATGGCAGCTTTCCGAGTGCCATAAGTTAGTTATAATTGCCAAAGTGACGATATTATCATTGACACTGCATCACGATAACACACCGAAGTAAAATGAATGGAAATATATGAAGACGTTTTTAAATTTCCGCCGATGATATCGTTATACATTCTATGGACGATGCACATCCACGATAGTATCGCCACGTTCGAAATTATATAAAAGCTTTTTACAAAAAAAAATAACCCACTTCAGAAAAAGTTTTTATTTATCACTTTTTAGTTGATGACTTACCCCTACACAAATTCATATAACACTACTTGCTATGATCAGTGACAGGAAGTTATTAAAACGTCATCAATATAAACTAAGTGGAAAAAAATCGTATTATTGAAGCCAACTCAAAAACTACTCAAGCAAAGTTTTTATTTTATTTTATTTATTTGGGACAAAAAACAGTTATGCGTTACAACATTAATAGTTAGCTAAGGTATAGTAGTAAACAAACGCACAACCCACACTATTGTCCACGGAATCATATCGATTTTAAAAGAAATAAGGAAACGGACGTAAGTAAGTATACAGAAAGAGAACGTATACAAAAAGTTAATAAATTTTGTATGGGACCACCCCTGAGGTATACCTTATCCATTAAAAAAGAACTTTGCATATCCATCTATACATGACGGAGTTATGCCCGAACATACATAACAAAAATAAAAAAAGAATATAAACATCCAAATTCAGAACCTCCTCCTTTTTTGAAGTCGGTTAAAAAGCGCACATTCACCAACCTGTACCTAGTGAGTGTGCCATGCTATATGTATCGTTTTCACAAAGAAGTCCGTTGCATCCTCAACTTGGGCCATCTCCAGTGTAAAAAAAGCACTACTCGCCTAACTTTTGGTACTTTTGGAACGTTCTGAAAGTTTTTGCCAGCGTGTGGTATGCTACCTGGATCGTTTCCGTCGCGCGGTCATCGCTCGCCGCTCGTTCATCGCATCGGGACGTTGACATCGCTTTGTCTTGCACCGATCGAATACAGTGCAACCCGTCTGCACTGTGCAGTCGACATGGAGTAGGAATGAAGTGAGCGTAGTTGTGGATGCGGCTGTTGGTTTTTGAGGTGTGATTTTCTCTTCTCCATTGTCTGTTAAATGTTCTTGAACTTAAAAGTGGTTTAGTCTATTATTTCTTAATTTCTTAGGCCATTTTGTAAAGTTTGAATTGGTTACACACTTAATTATCTACTAATTTAAAACTAAAATGGGTACTATTTCTTTTAGTGTGCCTAATCATTATTAATTATTTTGATTTTTAGTAACTTAGTAAAGGCTGCCTAGGTAACGTTTTTTACGTAGAAGAACAACAAGTAACATTGTACGAGCAAACCCGTACAATAGCAATATGTATCAATTTTATGCTGACATCGACGCGCAGCGAATGAATAAAATATACAATTTTAGGTCAACGATCAGTAGTCGTATATCACCGTTTGGGCTAACCACAAAAGACTCATTCGCCGCGAGTCGATCAGTTGTCAGTTTGGGGTGTTATTTCAATACACAAATTAAATCATTCTATCGGTCTATCATTTAAATGTACCTTACCTGTACAAACATAAAATTGTTCGTAAACTTAATTATAAAGCTTTCATTTTAATTAAAGCCCTTTTAACTAACATCATCAATAATTACATTGTAATAATAGTCCATACGAAACGATTAACGCTACCTATGTTGCTGTGTAATATTTTTAAAATGCTGGTGTATTTTAAAACTGGTTTTTACTGTATATGAAATAATTAATGGAAAAATTTACCAACTTAAACATATTTCAAAAGAAAGAAAATGCATTTATTTGCGGCAAACATGACGCATGAATAAAGGACATAAACACACAAAGCAAAGCAAAGCCAAAAGCAAAGCTCTATAGTCTATTCATAGTAATCATAATTTTCATACTATCCTGGTCTAAGACGCATCTGTTTTCTTAATTTTTATTCGTACATCGCTAAACTCCGAACTTGAAACGAATGAAAACAACTGCAACTGCATAACTTACAAAAAAAATATGCATAACAAAACAATTAACTTAAAAACGAAAAACAAAAGTGATATTTTCCTACATTAGCGGAGTGAGACAGACATTTACATAATTTCCACGGGCGAGGGTACCGCGAAGGTTGTTGAATTTATGTGTCTGGTCGACTCCACAGTCTGCTATCGTAACGGAGCCGGAGTGCAGGACCTCTGGCTGCACATTGCACTGTGGACTGTGCACAGTCAGTTGTGAACGTTACCTGCTCGCGCCGGTCGCCCGCGAGTGGCCACGAGTGCCGCGAACATATCGCTCATCCTAAAAGTTTGTGCTTTTTCTTCGTAGTTCTGTGTAATCACTGACGGATTGTTAGCCTTGCCGCCGCACAAAGAGGTAGGTCGATTAAACATTTATTTAGAATTTTGTGGTTTTGTGCGTTTGTTCAAGTTTAACATTGTTTGATGTTTCGTTCGGTTAAATTTCACGCGGCAAAGTTTGTTTGAAAATTGTTTATAAATTTGGGGATCAAATTCCAATTAAATCTTTTGGTACGTTTTTAACTTTATGGAGATTAATTAATAAGATATGAATAATCAAAATATCACTTTCGATTTTTTTTTTTCAATTAAATTAAGTTCCTATATGTGAACTGTTTAATTTTTAACATGATTACCTAACCTTACAAAATTTCATACGTTTTGATTCTGAATAAAGATTTATTTATTACTAGCAGCGCCCCGCGGTTTCACCCGCATAAGTTTCGATCCCGCGGGAATATCGGGATAAAAAGTATCCTATGTGTAAAACCTGGTTATAAACTATCTGTGTGTCAATTTCATGCAAATCCGTTCAGTAGTTTTCGCGTGAAAGAGTAACAAACATCCATCCATGCATCCATCCATACATCCTTCCATACAAACATTCGTGTTTATAATATTATTAGTAGGACAATCATAGTAACTAGAGTGGCACTTGAGCTACAATATCTTTGGGTGTCTTAATTTAGTGAACTGCAGTTAAGTAGATTCCTATTATTATGTCTGTCGATTAGCCAATATCAACTAAACCAACCTTTGTATTTCCATAGAAATCTCATTATTATTCTGAAGTAGTAGAGCTGCATTCCCCTTAAATTGTAGTTCTTTTTCTTCTAAATTCAAATTATAATCACAAGATGGCCGATACTTCAACTTCTGTTTTCAAATAAATAAACCTTAAAGAAACTACATTAAAGTTATTCGAAACCTCATCGCTGAAGTTTCTTAGTAATTTAAATAATTAAAGATGTTTTAATGTAGTTCATCGGATAATTCAGAGTCAAAGGTTTATAGCAGAAATGTTTATAAGCAAAGTATTGAAGATAGAATACTTTGACACGACACATCTCGGGACCCTGTGGTCCCGGACATTTGGAAGGCGTACGAGGGGCCGAAGCCAACTCACAGAGACCCGATAGACATTTTTAATTAAATGAGGCACCAATCGACGATTATCCCTGTTCGCACTATGCTAGTGCACCCAAGGACAACCTCCGGTTGGTGTAGGACTATTGCAAGACATGGAAACAAAAATATTGGATTATGGGTTTGAGAGGCTAAAGTGATCTGTCTTTATTATGTATACCGTATAAATAAATGTAGAAATTTTACAAAGGGTTACACAGGCGGTCTTAATATTAAAAGTGATATTTTAAAGACAACTCTTGGATGGATTACTTGAACAACTTTTGGTGCCAGAATACCTGCAGTATTGTCTCTTCTTTCTCCCGAAAGGAGAGAGAAGGCTGCAGGTAGCCTATGGTGTACCATTTACATATTCAGGGTGGCAGGGACAGCGACACGCTACCTGTTACCATTGATTCAGTACACGATTCTGAACTTCTTTGCATTATTAAAAAAAAAAATGGTTTGCATACAATTTTACCGCGTAGGTATCGCACTTTTCTATGAAATAGCGGTTTTTTTTAATAACCGACGTAAAATTATGTGCTGAATTCATGGTTGCAGTTTGCGCGTCGATGTTCCTGCCACCCTGTATGTATACAGTAAATACATATATACAAAAACCACGGTATTGAATACAAAGTAAATTGAAATAAGAAGTCGACTTGACGAGGAAAAACTTGATCAAAGAAAAATTATAGGCACTAGTTTAAGTACACACCCAACAGCCATTAAAGAAATTAAGGGTAATTTCCACCGGCGGCAGAGGCCAGGTGTTTTTTAATGAAAGTTCTCAAGAACAGACCGTAATCCACATAAGTGTAGTTTTTCTCTCTTCAGTGTACTATCCATTCATGGTTCAAGTTTTTCCAGTTTGGTGATTTGAGGCCCAGTTACATATCCAAAGGACCAATTTCAATTATTTACAAAAAACTTTAATTTTTAGTAGGTACTATACCCTGTGCATTAGGTAAACCGTTTTTAACAGATGGAACTAGTGCTTGTAGCAACACAATACATTGATTGATACACGTACGGTATAATAATTTCTGTAAGAAGCCATAAATAAGATAGCTCAATAAGATAAGTCAGTTTGTATACTTGTTTTACTACGCATTTTAAAGTTAACTTTTACGTAATCGGAAATATGTACGTTCTAAGATAGCTGTCAAAAAATGGTTTACCTAATGGACAGGCTATAAGGAAAATGTCGTGAGGAAAGTTTTGAGTACGAATGTGAATAGCTACAAGAGTAGGGGAAGACTAAAGAAACGATGGATGGAATGGATGAAAGATTATATGGCTAGAGAGGGGGGTGACTGCCGAGGCGATGACGACTAATAGAGAAGTATGGAAGAAAGAGACTTGTTACGCCGACCCCAAACAAATTGGGATACGGACCAATGATGATGACTTGAATGATAGAACTTTTGCAATGATTCTTTTCCAAATTCGGTCTCATGACTGCACCGCTATTTATCAAAATTATGCCTTTACCCAAAATTAATATATTCTTGACATTGAATTGTGTGGTTTACGCCAACACATTTTATTAAAATAATGGAAGTCATTTAGCGTAACACGAGGACAAAAAAAAAGCGACAAGCACATTTCATCTTAATATCTGAGTCATACAAATTCGCAAGCGTTGACTAATTCTGAATTACTTAAAAACGTTTAGGAAGAAAGCCAACTCTGTTTCATTGTGAAAGTATTTCCGATTCTTAGGGAAAAAAAAAACAAGACATTAAAAACGTTGTTTTTAAAAATTACTCATCTATAAAGAATAATGATTCTATTCTTATTTGACTAACTAGGTTTTTGATATAAACTTTGGAAACCTGGGCCCGTATTCCCGTAATTTAAAAAGTTCAAAATCTAGTCGCAGTCTCATCTCAGCGACAAACAAATGTCAAAAACTTGTCAAAATGTAGGGAAATTAGACGTAATTTTGACAGATTGAGACTGAGATCAGACTGTGAACGTTCTTAAAATTACGAGACTTACCCCTCTGATATGAACAACATTGTACCCGGTTGATAGAAATAGGCTCGTCCCTTATTACATGAGACTTAAACATAATCAGACTATAGCTTTCCCACTGCTGGGACACAGGCCTCCTCTCGGTGAGAGGCAGTGGGACCGTAATACACCATACGGGCCCAGGGCGGGTTGGTAAATGTCACATGTCTTCGTGTTTTTCGGTTCTAGGACATGCCGGTTTCCTCACGATGTTTTCTTTCACCGTTTTGAGAGCTGTGGTGATGAAATAATTTACACAAAAGCCTACAACTCGTTAGTTGCGCCCGCTACCACTTGCCAGCACTGTTCGGGGATGTGAGTGTACTATAGGTACTCCTCTCCCTATTGTCAATATCAACAACTGAACAGAATTGTATTTTCGATAATTACTAGCAGCGCCCCGCGATTTCACCCGCATAAGTTGTGATTCCGTGGGAATACCGGAATAAAAAGTATCCTATATGTTAATCCTAGTTATAAACCATCTGTGTGCCAAATTTCATCTAAATCCGTTCAGTAGTTTTTGCGTGAAAGAGTAACAAACATCCATCCATCCATCCATACAAACTTTCACGTTTATAATATTAGTAGGGTTAGGATTATATCATTGTTTATACAATAACTCTAATTTTAAAGAAGCCGTAGTTCTATCGTTAATGTTCCCCGTTAATCTAGACGCTCCTTTATACCTGTGGTCGCTGAAGGTACTCCCTGTAGTACATCATAGTTATACCTAACTCTTAAGTAAACTGTTACTTACGGAACTCTCCATATAAAAGTTTAGACGTGATTAAAAACATGGCTACTAAAAATACATCAATTTACGTCAGGCGCTGACTAATTTGACAGGACTAAACTGATATTTATCTTTTGTCCTTTTCTTAATGAAATAGAAAGAAAAAGATGCAATGAACCTTAATTTAGTTTAGTTTATGAACAAGGGAATCGGCGCCAATAGTAATTGTTTGTTTTAAATTAGTAAACATTTAAGCGCTACTTATTTACTAAGTACATACAAATTAAAAATTATTTGTTAACGCAAGTTAAACTTCCATGGCTCTTGGATCCGCAAAGGAATCTGTTTTTAAAACACGCACATCTATTATTGCGACACTGATTTACAGCAACCTTTTTTTTTTTTTTGAGGATGGGAAATCATCAAATGACCCCTCCCGCTCTGGGTGGAGCAGAAGGGAGTGTCAGACTCTTACTGACTAAAACCCACCCGTGTTCCTTCCTTAGCCCTTTATGTACCAGGGCAGGGTAACCCTTTCGGACGATCCCGCTACCTCGGCAGGCTTCGGCCCTGTCGGGCCCCGTCAACTATGCTGACATCTCTTTGACGCGCGCGTGGAACACATACGCGCCGTCCGGCACGGGCCTGGTCCTGATCGGACGGAGAGCAACGCATTGCTCTCCGCCCGCAGGCCCGCGCCTGCGGTGGCCGGGAGTCGTCACGCGGCTCCCGACGCCCGGAGCGTCTCCCTCGGCGGCTGAGGCGTGAGGATCTCTCCCTCGCCCATCCCGCCACCTCCTTCGCTAGCATGACTGCTTCGCAGAAGGAGGTGACCGCCTCCAACTCCCTCTCGCCCCGGACCATGGCTTGAACCAGGGCCGGACGCGAGAGGTCGCCGCCGCTGCCGATCGCCTCTACGAGGACACGGCGGTGCTCTGCCCAAGCGGGGCAGACCTCCACCGTATGCTCCACCGTGTCCTCTGGGCGATCCTTGCAGTGATGACACCAGGGCGTCTCCTCCATTTACAGCAGGCTTACAACGACATTTTTGGAATCCCTGGCCCCCAGAAGGCGACTGACTTGCCACAGCCTCTCTCAAAGAAATTACATGCCGGTTTCCTTACGATGTTTCCCTTTACCGTTTTCAGAGCAGTAGTGATGAAATAATTTACACAAAGTAAAGCGCCTGTCTGGGTTCGAACCTACGACCTACAACTCGTAAGCTGCAGCCGTTACCACTGGGCCACCAATGCTCTCATGGACAGGAAAAGGGATGAAATCCCATCCCTTTGTATCCCGGGACTACATTCCCGTGGAATTTCCGACCACCATGCGGGCAAGACCGCTGCCTAAAGCTAGTATCAGAATGTCGATATCAGAATGTCGTGCATGTCCGACACTAATGGTACATATCGGTCGTTCGATCGTGTGACGTCAGTCATCGATTTCTGGTGCGGTGGTTTAAACCGACACGTGTCATTAGACTTAGACCTGCTCCGATGTGATTTATGTCCTAGTTTCTAGTCAGTTTTTCGGACATCAATAATTAGTGTCCAGAGTCTACGGTAAACCCGGACACGTGTATGTTATGTTCCAGCCTTAATTACTTACAAAGTTGCTGCCTTACATCTGATATGATATAATAAGTAAGTAATAAGTAATCATATCAGATATTGTTTATGATTTTGTTTTGTTGGTATATTGGCGTGTGCTAGCTGACACATGGCAAATTATTTGATTTAATGTTTTGCGTTTCGTAATGTTAATTACTTTCCATGATATAGAATCAAGTTTTTCTAACTGAACAGACAGCTGTGCTGCTGGGGAGATGGTTGCGCCACTTCTTCTTCCCAGCTAAAGAACTAGGAAGTGTTAACAGGCGAGCGTTTTGAGGGACTGTCTTATGTAATTTTGACGTTCAAAAAGTCCTGATTCTCATCCTACTTTGAATAAATGACTTTTGATTTTGATTCTGTGTTTGCATGGATAGATTTAGACAGGCCAACTTTAGTTTTATATTAAAAACTGGTCTAAGTGCTTTTTTATGCATGAAATTATGTTTTTTTTTTAAACAAGATAGTAGGTATTTATCTAATAGATAAGCTAGACCTAAAATAATAATAATATTATGTACATGTATATAAAAAAGGAGGGCAAAGAATAAAAAAAAAGATCAAAAGGTTCGTCCGCATCGCTGTCAACAGGAAAAGTGCCGATGCTGATTCTGGCGACGGCGATGCTGATTCTTTGGCCAAAAAATACTGGTCCCGTGAAGTGCATTTTTTGTATAGGTTGCCAAAATTGTCAAACCAAATCAGTTATTTTATAATTTAATTGATTTGGAGCAAATAAGATGACTCTCGTTGATATTCCGCTCGTGTGACACATTCAAAATATAGACATAAAACAATTTTTGGATAGCTTACTCGAACAGAAAAAATATTAATAAGAAAATCGTTATTTATATGTGTAGACAAGACATCTAACATAAACTTAGCTTAGCTTTTCTTTATATTTAGACTAAACGATTTTTCTGACAGTTATGTAGTCGTGTAGGTATAGACTTATTTATTTGGCGTTACTTCGGACACTATTAACCACTATTTTTTCAATCTTTTTCAAAGAAATTCTTGACTAAGAACTAAAACCTTTTATATCCCATACATTTGTTAGGAATATTTTGATAAATTAAGTATGTAAAGCGTTTTTCTATAAAAATCTTGTCAAGTTAATGACTAATTGGAAACAATTAAGTATACCACCAACCTGTATAACAAATCTAGCCTTCCGTATTGGACCAAATATCTTTAAAATTCAAAACAGCAGCAACTCATTTCTCACTCAAAATCCCGTCCAATAACAATCCACTTTATTAATTGCTCATAAGCTACCAGTTCTATTTTAATTTTCTTAATTGATTTCTCAATCAACACTGCCAGTTATTTGTAAACACAGTACTTCACGAAAGCAGGTTTTATTACGTAACTTGATTAGTTAAAGGTTAAACTTGGTACTGACCACGCAACTAACCAATCTGTCTTTAATGACGTATAAACTGGGAGCTCTCAATATTGTCATCCCTAAGGACCAGGACCTCATTTGAAGTGCCTAAAGACCATTAATGTTTGCCCTTTTGAATTTGAGGGCAGAAAACAGAACTGAGCGGAAAACACGTCCGGAAAAATGGTAGGAAAATTCGGACTTCATCCATGATGACTAATTTACACGACTAACAGTATATTGTATAAATAGAATGGTCCATTACGGATGAATAAAATAGTAATAATAATATTTTTTTTAAATAGCACGCAAAAAAGGCCGTTAGGTAGGTGTTACTAGCTATTTTGCTATCGCGATGCAAATTAACCTCTAAAAATACATTCTGAATGAAAATTTGCCATAGAATGAGGTCGAGTGTTCATAATAACATACAACTGTTGACCGATATGATATGAATGCGGATTGTATGTAGTTCTGCACTCGACATGCCCCAGTTTTTACTCATAGATCCATTTAGTGACTGTTTCGCGGTTTTTTGTGAAACATTTTCACGAGAACTTTAAACTCGGCAACTGTATTGTGGGAGAATAAAGTCTAATATAAAAACCTCTTTTCGCCTCCAACGGTCTTTAAATTGTGTATTTGAAAAGCGAACGTGTAAAAAATATAATAGCTGCCAGTGTTATTTTGTGTTATGGTAATCCTCTTGCGTGTGGAACCAACGGTTGATTCTATTGTTCTGAATTTGTAACAGAGTTTTGTCTCGAATTTTCGATGAACTCATAACATGAAAGGTAACCGTGAGTGTGTAGTGTGTGTTTTATTTAGGTACCTACTTTTACGATTTTGGTTCTCAAACATTTATTTTCGAGGGGCGAGTTAAACAAAACCGTTTAGTTTTGTAAAAACTGTTTCATACTTTCAATTCATGCATATTCTTTATTATTGAAAGTACCAAGGCGACATACATAAAACTCTAGGTCGCATTCTTATGTTGATTTCCGAGATAGAAAATTACATTTTTCCTTGTTGTTAACTGTTACAATTCTACGAAGAAAGTGCTATAAAAAAGGAAGTATCTTCAAAG
Source organism: Apamea epomidion (assembly GCA_947507525.1). Classification (NCBI taxonomy): domain Eukaryota; kingdom Metazoa; phylum Arthropoda; class Insecta; order Lepidoptera; family Noctuidae; genus Apamea; species Apamea epomidion. The sequence continues at coordinate 16,220,224 of OX382237.1, forward strand.
TGTTTATGTCAGAATTCCTGGCATATCAGATCGCATCATGATAAATCCTTCGGGAATTTTATATAAATGGACGCAAATAGACGAAGAGATAAAAAAATACCAGCCAGTTGACTACATATTTACACCATGTTTTTTATATATTCCTAGTGTGACAAGCGGGGGACTTCTTCTGTAACAGAGGAGGTCATCCAAGGCTAGGATGGGAGATGGGAGGCTAGGATGCTATAAGGGCTGATTTTTCAATCATCTGATAACTAAACCATCATGATAAATAATAATGGAGAATACCTTATAATAACTGGGTTCAGTGAAATACAAGCCTGTTTTGGATACTAGAGAATCTGAAAATCAAGAGAGACTTTCAACACTGGGGTCCTTTGATAAGGTAGGGTCTGGAAGGACCATTTATCTGAAGTTTTTAGTTTCTAATTCAAGCTTAAGTTTGACTGGATGTGGATGTCATACTGCCGTATGACATCCACATCCAACCAAAATTTCGTAAAAATATCTACGAAATTTTGTTTCGAGGACATGCCAGTTTCCTCGCGATGTTTTCCTTCACCGTTTTGAGAGCAGTGGTGATGAAATAATTTACACAAAGCAAAATGCCTGCTTAGATTCAAACTCCCGACCAACACTGGTCACACAATTCACTCAGCACACTCGTGCAATTTTTTTGTTTAATTAACTAAAGCTTGTACAATTTTGTCATAAAACATTATTCTATTTCTAACCTTATCGTCTTCCTAGTAAATACTCAACTATACCACTTTTATATAACCGCACAACTCTTAAGTCGCGGCAGTTTACCACTGGCCACCACTGCTCACCACGTTGTCCACTGGTGAAACTTTATACACTCTCTCCTTACCTGCCAACAAAACATTTTAACCCGATTAAAATATGTCCATCAACAATTTCCATAGTACACCATACGCCACAACCTGCCAACAAAATATTTTAACCTGATTAAAATATGTCCATCAACAATTTCCATAGTACACCATACGCCACATGGCGGCACAAGTCGATCAGATTACACACAACAGCACAATTGGCTGGCACGCTACTCGTGTCAAGGACTCAACCAGATCTTACCAGCTGATTGCATGGATCAAGGTGTGATGTACTGATAGGGGGCTTCCTTACTTGTAAATCTTCGTTACAGCTTGTCTAAGAAAGATTTGACGTTGTTTTGTGTTGTTGATATCGGTTTTATCCGCATTGTGATTTAGAGTGGCACGATTCATCTACATTTGTACCAGTTGGGTGTAGAAATGCAAGTCTTTAGTGGCAATCTTGATTCACAATGGTGATGCTTGATGGAAATTTGTTACACCAGATGTCCGTGGTCTGTGCCTTGTCAGTGTGTTTTGAGAAAGCTGGATAGTGCCGCCGATTCCCTTCTTGACAAACTAAACTAAATTTAAGTTCAGTGCATCTTTTTCTTTCTATTTCGTTAAGAAAAGGACAGAAGATAAATATTAGTTTAGTCCTGTCAAATTAGTCAGCGCCTGACGTAAATTAACGTATTTTTAGTAACCGTCACGTCTAAACTGTCTATGCCAAGAGTATCTTAATTTGACAGGACTAAACTAATATATATTTTATCTTCGGTCCTTTTCTTAATGAAATAGAAAGAAAAAGATGCACTGAACTTATATTTAGTTTAGTTTGTGAACAAGGGAATCGGCCATTACGGTCCTAAAACTAAGAAACTCTCTATTTTATTTTGTTTTGTATTTCTTATTGTGCTATTTATATCTCATCGTATACTGCACCGGTTGACGTCATCACGTCAACGCTGGCTGTGGCTGAAAACCAGCGCTGGGGCTCTGTCTCACATAGGGTCGTAGCACTATGCGGAGCGATGGCAGTTTTGCATGGATGTGACGTATATTTTCCCCCAACTTGTTCTTTTTTGTGTTTTTACTCTGCGTCATGTTTGCCGCAAATAAATGTGTTTTCTTTTTTTCTTCTTATGCCATTGCCAAAATCATATGAACATGCTTTCATATTTTATCATCGGCGATATATATATATTAAAAGAAAATTCAGAATAAAAAAAATTTCATGAAATTCGCGAAGTTTTTCCACAGCGCGCCAATATCTTATTTACGGACTGTCATACGCTACGTAGATGTTATAAGCAAAAACTGCTTGACATTGTTACGCACTTTGACACAAAGACTTCAAAGTATTAAGCAAAATACCACTAAAGGTAAAAACGCGTCTACGCATACATACGTATGATCAGCCGCGGGTTTTTAGGGTTCCATCGTCGGATATGGAAGCCTTAAAATTTTTGTCATGTCTGTCAGTTTGCCTGTCTTTCCGCTCACAAGTATGTAGTAGGCATTTGATTGAAGATAAATTTTGGTGATATTATAGGTAAGAGCGTGATAGCAGAAGACGCTAGGACAAGAATTGCGTGTTTAATTTTGAAAGTTTTTGTTTTTTAAATGAACCTTTACTGTCCACTGCTGGGCAAAGGTCTCGCTCATAATTTTTTTACTGTTCTATGTGTTTTGCCTTCTCGGGCCAATTTCCTGTACACACAATTAAGTCATCACGACAGACCTCGGCACCGACGCCCATCTTATGGCACCCACTGCATGACGACGATGCATCCAACATACATGGCCCGCCCGCAATTTTGAAAATCATCATCTACCTAGCCTTTTCCCAACTATGTTGGGGTCGGCTTCCAGTCTAACCGGATGCAGCTGAATACCAGTATTTTTCATGGAGCGACAACCTATCTGAGCTCCACAATCCAGTTACTGGGTAATACGATACCCCTTGGTAAGACTGGTTGTTAGACTTTCGGGCTTCTGACGACCGTAACGACTGTCTGACCCGAAAGACAGCCGGGACCAACGGCTTAACGTGCTTTCCGAAGCACGAAGGGATCTAGGTATGTGAAGATGGTCAGCCATCCAGGGACCAACCCCGGCAAGCGTAGCTTAACTTGATCGAACGACCCGTGCGGTGCGGCTGTTTTTACTTAGCCACAAGTACCTCCACAATTTTAAAAGTATGTCGTTAAAAATATCGATATTAGGTTGCTCTTGGGTAAGTTTCATCGTGAGTAGTGTGAGAGATTCTTTACAAAGCCTACGGATAATAATGTACTGTATACATATAGTTATTATACTCCTACCCTTGACATCCAGACGGTTTAGACACATCTTTTTACATAAATACATAAAATCGCGCTTATGATCCTGCCTGCTTGAGCAGTTACAATTTGTGCCAAAGCTTGAGGGGGATACGTTGGGTAACCCGCGAAATTCTGTTTTTCGCAATTTACAGGTCAGTGTGTCAGGTTGTATGCTGATTAAAATATGATTTGCGAGCGTACCAAATATGACTTTACAGAATTATAATAATTAAAATCATGTTCATATAATCCTATTGATAGATATTTTATGAAATAGGTAGTCATTCAGTAGGATTATATGAATTTAGAGGGTTGTATTAATGATTTTAATGATTAAGTATAATTCTGTAAATACATACTTGTTACGCACGCAAATCATACTTTGTTCAACATACAACCTGACACTGACCTGTAAATTGCGAAAAACGTATGAAAATTTGAATGTCGAAATAAAGAAAGAAACAGAAAGTATTTATTGCGACGCGTACAGGAAGATCACAAACTAAACTAAATCAAAAATAAAAAAATATCTAAAAAAGTAACAAAAAGAAAAATGAAACAGAAAGTCCTATACGAGGCCAAAAGGCTCCTATCTCAGCATGCTGCTGCGCGAATTTCGCGGGCTAACCTGGTGCTTCCCCCTTAAAACATCCGTTTATAGCTATAATGTTAGCTGAAATGTTCAAGCCTTATACATAGTACATTTTTGTCGTCCAATCACTCCATTAAAGTAATCACTGATTCCACTTGCCCTTTGCAGAGTTTACTTGTTCTACGGAAAATATGCAAATATCAAACGTTGCGTCATTGGCTGATGTAATTAATTTGTTCACGGGTGATTTCCCCGAATTTCCATCGGTTCGATGAAACGTGGGGGTGGGACAAACCTTTCAGGGACTTCTTTATACGTCGGTTTACACTGTTTCGGGGAATAGAAGACTTGTCAGTGGATTTACTTACTATTGTGGACTAACCTAAACCGTAACATCACCAGCCATCTCAATATCTTTGTCAGTATTTATTGGTTTATTTTTGCAATATTACTCAACTCATACTATTTATGTAGATACATATTCGTTAAAAATTTTTATCTGACACATATTTATCTTATTTAAGTATGCATACACACGTCACGTTGCAGTGTAAAACCGATTTACATCCGTCACCTCACACATCAGGTACAGTTGAAAACCAGCGTCAGGCACTAGTTGTCTGGCATTTTTGCTGAACCGGGCCTTTTTGGTGCAGCCGTGAGGCACATTTTCCTGCTATTTTCTTACATCGGCCTTTATAATTTCTATTTTGTTTTTTATATGTTGCTATCAGAGGGGCAATTCTCGTAATTTTAAGAACGTTCACAGTCTGATCTCAGTCTCAATCTGTCAAAAATACCTCTAATTTCCCTAAATTTTGACAAGTTTTTGACATTTGTTTGTCGCTAAGATGAGACTGCGACTAGATTTTGAACGTTTTAAATTACGAGAATTGGCCTTCTGATGTATGTATCTGGTGTATGGTGTGTCTTTTAGTCTGTGCTAAATAAATGTAAGTATTTTCTTTCTTTAACACGTTAATAATTGTATTTTAATTTAGCGTCAACTGGTGAGAACATCTAATCGATTTATACAATACTAGTTTCGGTCCGCGATTTTGTTTGCGTGATATTTGTTGTTCTCCGTACCTCGTCGCATCGCATCGCCCGCCCGCGCTTTTATTTCATTTTCACTTAGCGTTCTTTCTGATTTTTTTTGTTTTTGCTCTACTCCTATTGGTCCTAGTGAATCCTATTGGTCAAGAATTGGGCTATCAAATGCAATAAAAAAAATCCGACTGGTATTTCCAAAGATTCGTTCAAACAAACTATTCGGCTTCGTTATTAGTATACATCATCGATTAATCAATATTTCATCGATTTATCCTATATTTAAAATAACATACATTTAATTCATAAAGATAAAATATATGATATATCTTAAACACGTTATTTTAAAGACACTTGACAAGTGCTTTTTGTAATAAAGACTAATACCGATCTTCATACAGATGATGCATAAAATGTCGGGAACGACGCACTCATAATATCTGATTTTGCAATATTTTTAGAAGTTACATCGTGTACTTTGCGTACACGATTCAAAAATTCAAGTTATTTACAATACCTCATGTAAGGAATTTCTCGACGCAATAACCGGCGAAAAATTTCGACGCTGTGGGGGGGTCTAAACTCATGTGCTGAATCCATGGTTACAGTTTGCGCGTCGATGTCCCTGCCACCCTGTACATTATCTAAGAGACATCGTTAACAAACAAAAACTCTGTTCGATAAGTTGCCAAAAGTCTGATAAAGACTTCAAAATGTGAAGAAAAATTAAACAAATGATGTAAATGACAGCGACAGACTTCACAGTAGACAGGAAAAGGACGTAGTGACGAGTAATTATATAACACTTGATAATAAAGTTTAACGGGCTAACATTTATGTTACGTAAGGAAAAATATTGCCTGTTTATCAATATCAACCACATTGTTTGTTTACATTATGTAATACCCACATTATAATATTATACGTTAGTTTATTAGAAAGGTTCTCGGTTTCTGAAAGTCTAATTTTGACCAGGATAACTGCGCGGTAATTGTGTAACACACAAACAGTACTCCCTACTCTTTGATCGATTTTTATGGGTATCACAAACGTAAGTTACCTGCTATGATTGGTTCTATGAAAAAACAAAAACGAATCAAATCACTTGACAGGAGACTTGACAACAATTCAAACCCGTGGATCAAAGATCGTCCGAAGGCATATGTCATATGACGGTACAAAAATCAACAAATCCAGCAATGTCAAATTTTTAGGATTCACCATGGACAAGTACCTATGTAGATTGGAAAGCACTTGTTGATGGTGTCTGAAAGAATGTTAACTAATAAGTAATAAGTAAGTAAGTTTATTTATTTTCTCTCACAATGGTTTGTAGTAGTTAACAGTTTGAACAACATAAACAAAAAACTCTTTCGTGTATGTTTTAAATAGGCTAAGAACTACATCGACCCAACATACGGTATTGTTATACCGTATGTTGGGTCGATGTAGTTCTTAGCTAACAAGCTTATCATGCGTATGTAGCTTCCGTTACGATATGGGTTGATACTATGGGGAAACTCAACGGACAACCAACGGGCCTTTATATCTCAAAAACGTTGTATAAGAACTATTGTTCGAATTCCTCCATATATGAGTCTTGTAAACCTCACTTTAAAAAAACTCAAAATATTACCACTTCCAAGTATGTACATTTTTTAAATTTGTTTTGTAAAATCTAATCCTAACCTGTTTGTGAAGGCTCGTGACATTTATAAACGTGATAATATTTACCCTCGTAGTTCAAGACATGGTCAACGACTGGTGTTAGAATTTGGACCAAAGACTGCGGTGTTCAATAAGAATTGTTTAGCTATGTGTGTTCAAATTTATAATAGGTTACAAACAACCATCCAAGATCTTACTCTACCAAAGTTTAAGAAAGTGCTTAAAGATTTTTTTATTTTTTTATAATGTAGGTATTTATTTAGGAGGAAAAAATATATACACTGGATAAACTAATAAACTATTAAAATAACAATATAATATCCTAAATTCCTAACCTACCTAAAATATGGCGTCGAAAAATCCCTGCGCATCGCTGTCGACTGGTAATGCAGGTGTAGGTACATACCTAAGAGACTGGCGGCATTGCCACGTTATAATGGCAATGCTTAGCCTCTGGCCAAGGTTAAAGCCAGCCCTTGTGTCTCGAGAAGTGTCAACCAGTCGTTTGGAGATGTCATTGAACAAACCATGAGCACTCGGACACCATGGCCCGAGGGTTTCAATCCCAAACGGCCGCATGATGTTTTCCCTCAGCCGCAACAACAGCGCCAGCACGCCACGCCGAGCCAGGAGGTTATTATAATGTATCATAGCGATATTCAACTGTTTTCAGTCGCAGTTTACTTGCAAAAAGAAACTTAAGAATCAAGGATTACCTTGTCTTGAGCATATTTGGACTGGTTAAAAAGGTTCTTAAATGTTGATAATTTAGTTGATAAAGAACAGGTTGCATTTAAATGCACCTTAAATATCCAGTTCTCCGATAGCCGCTTTGTCTCCCAAAGTCATTTGTATACAGAAGTTCCGGATCGTAAAACCAGAACAAGACTTCTATTCAAAGGCTATTTTTTCTGGGAAAGGAAAGGAGAGTCATTAGTAACATTATTGCCTAGCTTCTGCCCGCGTCTCATCGCATCGCCTGCCCGCGTCGCATCGCATCGCCTGCCCGCGCTGTTACTCCGTTTTCGCTTAGTGATCTTTCTGGACTTTCTTTTTTTATGTTCGGCTCCTAAAAGTCCTAGTGTCATAGTAAGTAGCCCATAAGCCTTCCTCAAGAATAGGCTATTTTCCTGAAAAAATCTAATTAGTCCGTCAGTTAGATTATCAAAAAATATTGGACCCGTATTTTTTAATTTGTCAATTATATAAAAAATTATGAAGATATCGCCCGTTAAAGTTCCGCGTGACGTCACGCTTTGCTACACTTTTTAGCATGGCGTGACGTCAGGACCCCCCACTCCCAAATTTTGACGCGATTTATCTTTGTCATTTTTTGTTTGATTGACTAAAGAAAAAATACATGTCCATTATTTTTCGATAATCTAACTGACGGCCTAAATATAATAATTATTTTTTAACCCCGGAAACTACCCTATTGGGCTATCAAATGCAAAAATAAATTTTCGACAAAAAACACACTAATCGTAATTATTAGTATAGATTATTAGTATACATAAAGATAACCGTACTTTGCTGAAAGTATTACTTATCCGTGTTTTCTACAAGCTGTTGTTTTGCATCCTCGTCAAATTTCAGGAGGCTGTTATGAAAGACATAAATGATCAAATAAATTCGCGATCCCTGTTAATAATGAATACATATTTGTTTTTTACGTAATTTAAGTTTGACAGTATTTCAGAATACACCACTTTCAAAGAACAGAATCCCGTTATGGTATCGTATAAGCGGCCGCTCTTTTATGTGTGTGTAAAAGGGCAGTTACAGTGCGGTCTCCCACAGGCCGCCTTTTAAAATGCATGTCCCATACATGCCGATTACCGAAAATTAGAAAAAAAAACCTACTTATTTTATTATTGATTACCTTCTTGAATTTGACGATGATGCAAAACGACACCTTGTATACTCAAATATGGTTACAATAACACATTCCTATACCCACATAATAATCAGAATAATGACGTGCAAAACACTAGGCAGGCACTATCGCGTTCAATACTGATCCCGTTTAAAAATAACCTCGAGAACGTCAATCGAAAATCGGTTGTTATTCATAATTTGGAATCGATAATCAGATCGATAATTTAAACGAATCGATTCTTTAAATACGGAATACAAGGCATTCACCTTTTATAAGGTCGTTTGCAAATATCCGAATAAGGGTGATTGCATAAAGAAGTTGGTTCCCGGTAAAGAGAAGTCGGTACCGATCGGTGCGGGTAAAATAGTCCCGTGTTAACTTGTGCGCTCACACAAAAAGTCACAGGTAAAATATGTAACTGTGTCTTTCCGAAAATCAGCCTGCAGTGATTTGGCTACCCGTAAGTCCGTCAAGGAAGACACGGGCCCATTCGAAAGTAGTTGATCCATGAAAACGAGTATCTAACTCAATTTTTCGGACGAGCATATACATATCGGGAGTAGGCTCAACTGTCAAATCGTGTTTCATTCTTAGTTCAGGGCCCGAACTAACTAATCATAATGATGTCCGTATGTGATACGGAGTAGCAATAGCCCGTAACTTCGGCCCTAACTACGGATTGAGAGTTATCCCCCTTTACCGGGATCGGTCCCGGAAACCCGCTTCTTTATGCAAGCACCCTTACGGTGCATGATTTCTATATTTTCCGTACAAATGATTTTCTTTATAGTAATTTGTGGAACGTAGTACTTTGTTATCTGTTAACGATAATGCATGTTTGTGTCATGGCTACATTTACGGAGTGAGTGGGATATTAAGCAATATCGGTGTACTTGAATTTATCATCACTCAACTTCAAATCTGAGAGATGTTCCTACTTAAAACATTTTTGTTTTGTCAATTATGTCTGCGTTTCCACTCGACACTCAAAATTATTGGTACTGGGATTTCGAACATATTTTTTTCACGTGTTTCAAAACAATGACACATCGATGACATTGGTTGTTACCTAGAATACGGAGTTCGTCTTTATGTCAAACAAACTAACCTTATTTTACCAAATGTTCACAGAACATGAATATTATGACATCGTAATTTCTATTTAGAATCACGGATTTTGGAGAAAGGCACCTTCACCATTATCATTGTACTATCGCCAAAACCTACATCTGACCATTTTGAAAACAAAATTCCGTGCACATGATGACAGAAAGAAAGAAAGAAAATACATTTATTTAGCACAGACTAAAAGACACACAATACACCGTGATAATATGACACAGCAGCGTCGGCAAGTAAAACAGAAGAGGATCCTTTTTAGGTCGACTAATAATATGCGCTGCAAGCAGGAATAGACCTTACGGTGGTCAGATATAGATTTTTGGATCTACGTTAAATATATGTCACAAAAACAAACCGTGTGATGCGAATAAAGTCACTGAATCAAGATCAACAGTCGTTTCACAATTTGAGTCACTGACGCAAGAAAGGCTATTTATCAAATGATTGGAATTTCAAAACCGTCTCCGTCCATTCGAGTGCGTTGACTTGATTAGATCAGTTTTCGGACTTCGCGTCGGAATTTCGATTCTGATTGTTGGTCCTTTGAGTTGCTGCCGATCGTCTACGATAGGCCTGCGAACCGTTATGGATGGGCTACGAGTCCTACGACCCTGGAAATTGGTCCTCTCTCTATTAACAACGATTTTTAGACCTCGTCTTATCATCATCATCACATCCGACTTCACCAACTGCTGAGCATTGGACTCTCCCAGGTTTAGCTCGATGATATTCACTCATAGTCATTATCATTTTGAATTCGTACGCATTGGAAAATCGAAAGAGTTAAAATTCAAACTCATGCTTAGTCCCTTTTTTATCCTTCTAATAGAACTTCGGAAGAACACCGGTAGAAAGTGCCTCCTCCAAAATATATAAATACTTATATAAATTATTTTATTTTTTATTTATGAGACCTGAACGTAAACCACGCCTTCTAAAGGTGTGGTTTACGTTCAGGTCTGCACTAACTAGATCATATATTGTTAGCCTATGTTTACACGTGTCATTGACTTCTAGATGTAGTGCGTAGTTTTTCCGATGGTATTTGTAGGACAATTAAGATAAGTGGAAACCACGATTTCTGAGACAGTAGAACTGTCCCAATTTTTAAGATACTAAGAGCTAATTTCACTGATGGAACTGAATATCAGATCGATCAGTGCATCCTAACCCGCGTTCAAAAGCTGTCAGTGTAAATATTCCACAACAATGTTTTTTTTAAACCGCGTTTGGTTTCTTCGGTGATATTCGCCCTACTTAAATAAAAAATTGAAATCAATTTCAGAAACCACAGCTCTGGACCATGATATCGAAATTAACATCATTTTGAATTTATTATCCAAAACAGACTCAGTATCTTCACTTTCCGAATAAAACTTGTCAAAGATCAAAATTAGAAAACATTTAAAAAAAATCTTTAATACCTTGTACAGACGCCAGCAGGTCAAACTACCCGAAACTGTAAATTTTTCCCAATTAACCTTGAACCTTAATGCTTTAGCGATAAAGTCGAAAATCTATTAAAGAAATTTGGCAGAATGTACTAGCTTGATCTGCTGGTTATCCAAAATCATAAATATACTATTGTCTAGCCTTAGCCACTGTCAAAGTCGTCATATCCTCTCAACGCCATTGCATTGTAAGTAAATTTTTGTTCAATGCATCGCTGTATATATAAAATAATATACTCCCCAACATTGTGCATTTGTCCGCACTATTTCTCACGATCTATGAGCCCTAGCCGCCCCCGCGTTTGGACCGAATTTCTTTCTAACGCACATCTTCAGGTTCATGGCTACTTTGTTATTTACGTATCGCGTGCCAACATTAGAACATTCGTTCGTGACCTTTCACGATTTACTTTTCTAACTACTAAACTACCCATGATTATGTATGTGGAATCAGCTGTCGAAAAGTTGACTGGACTTGTTGTAATTACGATTGTTTTACTGCCATCGATATCGCGTTCCTCGATAAGGCCCGTGTTATTGTTTTGGTGCGCTCTTGGTCGCCTCATGTTCGCATCGCTCTCATCAGACTTACATCGAAATTCCGTTTTCAGAGAATCAACCCCGGCTAGCACAACCTTGCGATCGGAAAGGTTCTAAACTTTTCCACAAACCGTTCTAATTTGCTTGGAGTGTCGGGCGTGACTCCTCCAATTTTATAACGAAAATTGAGTACCTACAGCGAAATCTACTAATCTACTCAATGTTTACGTGTTCATTCACACGCGTTGTATTGTGTGCGTGTGGCGTCGTTGCGCCTGCGCAGAACGCCCGCGATCGAGCCCTCTTTGTTTGTTGACAAGCGGAGTGCTCGACTCAACAAGCTGTTCTATTCGCGTGTGGACTTCGTGCGCGACGGACGTGTACCGCGTCGACACTTACTTTGTTTACAGCTATCGTGTTATCGCGTATATCGGCTAAATTTAGTGCAGTTATTTTAAAGAATTTTTCCTCTTCTGCGCAATATTACTGTGAAGTGTTGTGCTCTGGAGCTCTGATCCGTCAGCGTTTGTACCGAAGATTTTTTACCACGTCTAAAATTACGCATTCGCCACTGTGCCAGAAGGTAATTCGTTTTCTTTTATTTTCGTCGGACATTGTATGTAATATAGGTACAGCATTCGCGGACTGGTGCTTCAAAGGAAGATTACAATCTATAATTTTATATCGGGAGTGTAGCAAATTTATAATATCAGTGGACTCGTCGATACATATCAATGCATATCGTCTTTCAATGCAAATGTGTGCATTGCTCATAACGTCGTCTTTTATACAAACAACAAAGCTATACAGTGTTCGTATACCTATTCACACACTCGATTGATCATCGCAAAATGTCAGTCAGGACAAGGATTGGAAAGTGAGTACCTACCGACATGGTCATTACTGAGGCACCACACGATTTCACCGCAAATGAGATGCTTGCACACGAGCGACTAAAGACCAACTTGCGACTGCGTTTATCCTCCGCTTCTGTTGCGACTTGCGACTAGATACAGTTATAATTTGGCCGGTGGCCGTAGAAGGCGTGTAGCGGTATCTTATGGTCGTCTGGTGGCCCGGTAACTCGTCTCTTGGATAACGGTAAACTTATTGCACCGTACGTAGTTTCTCACATACACAAACAATTACCCACTAGTGACACGATGATTCAATTTTGCGGTCAACTCAACCGTATGGCACAGATGCGGTCAACTTACAGTTACGAACTATTAATAGTAAACAAAGGTGATATCATTTTTGTCAACAAACTTTTGGCAGGACTATACTAGGTCCAGTCTTCCTTGTGTCGAATGAAAGTGATGTTACTGTAAATGTCAATAAGAGGTCATAAAAGTAATGTTTTTCGCATAATTTACAAGTCGTGAACTTGCCAGTTACAATAATGATGTGTACATAATACTCGTACAACAAAGATAAGTAAAGTACGTTGTTATTTTAATACAGTTCCTTGAAACGTTTTGTATCAATATCTTCGCTTTGCATACTGTACAGAAGTTGTAAAATACTTAGTTTGGTCGCTCGCTTTTCAAAGTTATTGCAGACCTTTCCAGGTAAACATCTGCATACAATGAAGCCAAACTTTCTTTTATATTTATTTCAAAAGGCTTTACTATTTAACACAATTTACAATGAATTTCGTTTGCCTATTCGCTATATTGTTAAATAATACTTTTGTGCCCTTCAAGAGATGCTTAAAATTCTTCAAAAGTCATTTCGAACGCTTAGTTGACTTAAAATTCATAGTTTTAAATGGTTTTAAACAGTAAAGGAATTTTATCTCGTCCTCGTCTGTTGACCTCTCGTAGCCGTGATTGCTTTGATACGCGTCTTGGATAAAAATAATCTCGAGTGAAAGTTGAATGCGTATTTGAATAATATTCATAAACGTATTATAATATCGGTGTAAAGTTTTTTTGGCGAAAACACTTTGTTTATCACAATTTTGTGAAATGAGAGTAGCTAATACGAAACTGTCAGCTGATTGTCGTACAGTTGAGGAAAATAGACAACTTTATATTAATAGATAATGCGAAACTGCGCATTAGAAGCGACTATGTATTACAAGCTGAAAACTGAGCAAAAGAAAAACATATTTTCATACATTGACATTATAAAAAGCAATTAAGGAAAAAGGGTTATTATTCATTATCGTGTCTGCTACAATGTACATAGTTTCGTCGTCAATGCATATAGTTTCGTCTGCTGCTAATTAATTAACATCAACATGTAAAGCTGGATGTGGCAGTGTTTTCAATTCTCAGTGTATCGAATTCTATCCTCCGTCAAAATAAACTTTTGTACGACCTACATCTTTGTTTCATCCAGATGTTTGATAACCACACTGCATCATATTCTGTGCACTATTTGTATTCACACCACCACGAACCCATTTAGTAGTAGTTTCTTTAGTACTTTATAACTTAAGGAACGTTAAAACGAGCTGCAGTCAATCTTGTATAGCTACTTCAGGCACAATTACAATCACTTCCAAATGTATTATTAGGTACTACAATAAGTTTATAACGCTCTCAACGAAATTAGTGTTCTGCCAGCCATACACGAAAGAAACAAAAATGTAATAATACGCCAGTATTATTACATTTTTGTTTCTCATAGATAGTCATCAAGTTCATGGATAGTCGCCACATGATTATTCTGTAAATGCAAACCTTCTTAAAATAAGAAGAGATTTCCAAATGAGTCCAGAAGTTATAAGTTTAGCACCACTTTCGGGAAATGCATTTTCTTAATTCCTCTGCATTCTGGTGAAAAGTTTAGTATCCATTAAGTAATAAAAGAGATCAAAATTGTATAAACTATTAAGAGACAGGAGGTGTCTCATATTTATTCATGTCATGCAAGATAATGCTGTGAGATTACTTAATGACAGTACTGTTCCCAAGAGTCACCATTTATAGGGCTCATTGCCAATTGACTATCAATTTGCTGAACCGAAAAACCCACTGGTTAGTTGTTGTTAGTTCTTATGATCGAACTCAGGTTGTCTAGGATGTAAAGAAGACACCAAAAGATCTGTCAAAATTTTAACTTCATTGTTCATTCCTTGGTTGTCTTAATTTCCATGTAGATCAAAAATATCTAGACGACTTAGACTGAAAATTTGCATCATCTTCAACAACACACTCGAATTCCTCAGTACTATAAACAGACTCCACACCATCTTTCAATCTTTCAAGATCCCCAAAGTGATGGTCAGGTCAACAAAACTCTGATTCACAGAGAAAGTTCCTGTTCGTTACTTTATACGTTTTCTTGTGCTGTTGGCTTTAATCCAAAGAACGTGTGCGCCTTTGTAATACACTAAATCTTTTGTAATTAACTGGAGTTCGCGCAACAATGGATTCTTGCAACGTCTTGATGAAATTACAGGTGATTCTGATTTACTTAACGTTTATGACTCATAGGGACTTTTTGTTTTTACTAGTCTTTGTAGTGTTTACGTTTGTCTGTACATTGTCTTCCTTTGTCGTAGTTGATTATTGCAATATTTACGATGTTATGACAGCTCATCGTAGATGCGTATATAACGAGGAGGCTCTTGATAAGGAGTTATTGTATTTCAATGATATCCTTCATTACAAACATTAAAATAATTAAAGTGTAGACTACTGTCAGACAAAAGCTATTTTGGTTACACTAAGTGTAATAAATTGCCGAAAAACGAGTTGAATGGCATGCAAATGGAGAGGCCAGGAGTGGACTGCTGTAAGCTGACGATGATGGGAACATAATAAATCCAAAATGGATCCTTTCTCAGTACTAGCTGCTACAGCACAACGTACACAAATTCATTTGCGAACGCTTCAAAGTCCGATGCAGCCAAAACATCCAATGCATTCGTAGGCCCATAAAATAAACCACAAAGCTAATCTCAGCTATCTTTGGCCTGAAGCTCGTGACTGCAGCGGAACGACCGAAACGCACGACTACACGATAGATCGCCTCTTGTCTGTCGATCCTAACTCTCCTAACTGTAGTAAATTATGCAACCATAGATACTGTAAAGCTGGGTATCGACAATGTTTGCACACCGACATTAAGTTCTCAATTGAACTATACGATTTCTGACAAATGCGTGCACTGACAGACACTAATCTGCATGGTCTTCATCACAACTGTGTGGTCCTCATATAATCTGACCAAGATGATGTATCTGGACTTCAAAAGTGACTGGAACCTCTGACTTTGTTTCGGTGTTTCTTCTCAGAGCAGTCGGTTAGGAAACGCAACCTCGCCTAGTTTTTAAATATATTTTTATTGACTTTTAAAGTATGTTGTAACAAATTTATACAAAAATAGATATATCATTTATCCACAATACTCCGCGCATCTTCTTTGTCGTCGTAGTGTTGACCAAATACAAAACCGAAATGTTGAGTAGACTTGGTGCGCTAGCGTAGTGGATACCCAGCCTAACATAGTCAGTCGCACTAGTCTACGATCTATTACTTGGTTACTTCGACGCTAAGTGATCAGTCGTAAAAACTTTTTAAGACCGTACAGTTCGTAAAATTGTACAAAATCTCCCAGACAGCGAACTATCTCTGAGTTACTGATCTCTATACCTACATACGACTAACTACGGGACTTCCAAAACGGAGACAGTCAGTAATTTGGCAGTAACGCTTGGCAGACGGTCTGCTTATTCACAGACTCATAAACCAGGAAGCGAATATGAGACTTTGTGATCTTTGTCACTGTGGGACGTTGTTCTTGTATTTCTCTTCCAATTTTTTCATTCCTCAACTGTGAGCTGATGTTTATAACCTTTATGAAAATTGTTTGATGTTATAAAATTGATGTTTATAAATTTGTGTTTATAAACTTTATGAAAAACTATGCGAATTAATCGGCTTAACAAGAATATCTACCTTGTAGATCAAGGTCATTCAACTACCTTGATACACAATCTACAGAAGACAAGACAAACTACCTAGAACTTCACACAATTTCATAAAAACTTTATTTCAACTATAAAACCGCAGTGAAACCATAATGGAGCTCGAAATTGCAGACAAAACTTTAATATTCCACCTGCAAGTGTAAATGACCTTGGAAATGAAATACGGCAGACAAAGGGGCACACTGACATGCAGTATCATGTTGTGACTTAATGATGTAACAGATTACTCCGTGTTGTGTCAACTTATCAATACAATGAGGAAGTTGTTATTACTTCGATAAAATTACGAGTTGCCAATCAAGAGTTTTCATACTTGGTTTTTTGTTCGAACGCGGCTTCATCGCTGACATACATAGCAACTGACCCCATTATATATAAACGTTGTTGAGCCGTTTAAACGTCAAAAATTTATGGTTAAACAGTTGCTAGATGATAGATGATTAGATTAGACAAAATAGATGATTAGATTATGATTAGACACTTAACTTTAAGCAACTTTTATAAATAAACCCCTGAATATCAAAAGTTTACAATCGCTGCATCATCTCCGCTGCAACGGTTCCTCTGCTGGGTTACGGAATTTACGAATCACAACGGCAAAATGCAGCGACATCAACATAACATAAAAAAAGAAAATCCTCATATCCAAAACCCTTACTTGTTATCCCCAACGTAAAAGCTACACTTGACATTGATCGCAAATTGCCACATTGCATAAATTCATGTAATTAAAGTGAAATCTGCTCGAGTAACCGGTCCTTCATTACTGTAACGGGTACAGGAGATACCGTTGCACTGCAGGCCAGGGAAATAATCACCTAAATAAAGCAATTTTAAGGTATAAACTCGTCTCGGTAATTTTGGCTCCTGTCCAACGAGTTTAAGGAAAATATTTACATGAAGGCGACTTGAAATACCGAAACCCTTTGTTGTAACTACGTACCCGCTCTTTCCTATTGCGTCTCAGATCTTTAAAACGTGCCACTTTAAAATTTTCATTGTAGTTAGAGAAAATGCTCTGTCCTTATTAAGTATAATCCTGCTGTTCTGTACAAACAGTGCTGCAATAAAATTTAATTTCTGTCTCGTTAGTCTACACTATGTCTCTTACTTAAAATCCTGTTTCATTTTGATTTTACTAAAAACTGCAGTTTTGCCTCTTGTTACGTAACTTTTAACTAGAACGCTGTCTGTAAACATTGCGATTTATTTCATTGTTGTCTGTACTAAGCGTTCACAAGAATTTGTAGATGAATCAAAAGTTCGTAGAACGTTATGATTGGTAGTCTGTAAAAATAAATAAATGGAAACTTCAACATAAAATGCATTTATTACCTAGCATCGAATAGCCAATTTCATTTTACCGTAAATATATATTGAAGTAGTTTATGCCCAGACAGTGGGGTGTACTTACATAATATTGTTACAATAAATTCTCTCTGCATTTTCCCGTCTAGACATGCGTGCATTAAACTTGAAACTGCATCTCCCTTTCCCCCGTCTGCATCGAAATTGCGATCCTTATTTTCTGCAGCACCAGGATAAAGTGTTGGAGCATCGTCTGGACAGTTTTCAATTTAGTTTGTATAATATTCTCCTTCCTCGACGTGTGCTGTGCATTGACTTCTAAGTTTGAGCATTAAAATGGAACGGACGAAGCGTTCGGTGATTTTAAATGTCTGGTTATTGTGCCCTGTCTAGCCGGCGGCTAACTTCTGTAATAATATCTGGCGAGCCCTTGGACTGTTGACAGACTACACATACATTACTGAACGCTACCTTTTGTTCCTTTTTTCGTCAATTTTGACCTACTCTGTCCCTGCGTATTTAGTTTCCTTCTTTATTTTCTGGATTTGGTAATTCTGAACTTTCTTTTGTTAGTTTTGAGCAAAAACTAACAAAAGAAAGTTTAGAATGATGCGCGACAATTCACGAACACCTAGTTTCGGCGGGGCCGAAGGTTCGGCCAATTGTTGGCCGAAACCGAAGCTGTGGCCGAAACTAGATTTTTTGGCCGAAACTATCCGAAACCGGAACCGAACCTTCGGTCGGTCCTTAGTTTTTGCTGTCAGTTTTGTTTTATCATGTATAGGTTTATATAATCGTGCCTTATTTTAGACTTATCCCTGTTTAATGTTTAAATCCTTTTCAAAGAATTTTAGTTTCTTTTGCTTTAGGTATAAGACGTTTATTTACAGTATCCTTCGAGACGTAGCTTCGAGTTGGATTTTTTTAAAAATATGTCTCGTTCATTTTACGAGTCTCGTCTTGCAATCTTGCCTTTCCTTCGTGTCTATGCGTCTCGAGATCTTCAATGCACACTAATTCACTTCGCTTGATATAATTTGCGTCACTATGCAATCCAGACCTTGACTTGTCGCAATTTGTAAATTGCGCAATCCGACATACATCTGTTTTTTTTTGAGTTTAGAAGTTATAAAATATGAGACAAAACTTGTCTCGTTTATAATCTTTATTTTACATTAGCATAATACCATAGACTGTTTTATTAGCCTACAATATTTTTTACCTGTCTTGTCTGTCAGTTTTATTTTTTATTAAGCATGTTCCTTATTTTAATAAAGAACACAAAAAGTATATGTATCTACTGAATGTTTTACATTAGCCTTTGTATTTAATAAAAACTTAATGTATTCTTATGTAATTCTTAATTATTTAACAACTGTAATCCACATGCTCGTTACTAAAATTGAAATATATTCAATGTCATGTCATGATTTGTGAAATGTTAGATGGCCATCTATCGATTGTTGTAACAAGGGCTTTATTATAACAGTAAAATATGGAGGTATACTTCTCTTAAATATACATATAGATAAAATTACTTGTACAGCATTTAAAATATATAATCTTGTTATGAGAACCGCATCAGATTTTAAACGACCAACCACATATCTTTATTTATTTAATTCTTTAGTTCGCCCTCAAGTTGAATATGCTTGTATGATTTGGGATCCCTATTATATTAAATATGAAACTACAATAGAGAGAGTCCAGCGTAAGTTCCTTAGTACAATGCAGTACAAATGTCGTATCGAACGTTTATCTTACAAAAACGTATTGAATAAGTTTAGACTATTAACATTACGTTCTAGACGCTTGTTGCTCCAAGGAATGATGCTCCATGGACTTGTACACAATAAGTTTGATTGCTCTGAATTGATAAGTAAAATTTGCTATATTGTACCTAGGACAGTAATGAGGCGAGAGGCGCGCTCTTATCCACTGTTTGCTACAACTCCCTGTCGTACAAATGCAGGAGGGAGAGCGCCGCTCCAGAGATTGGTTCAAGCTTATAATAATAATTTTAACGATATCGATGTATTTGCCCTGTCTAAACAAATATTTAAAAAGCAAATTATTAACCTCCTTGTTCAACATTTTTAATTAATGTATCGATATGTATGTATTAATTAAGTATGTATTAACTATTGGGTTTTAAGATAACGAAATAATTGTATTGTTGTTATATATTGATCTTATTTAAATTTACCTAAGCTGTATCATAAATTAGTAACATGTGGAAACGTAGTGGATTGTACATTTACTTATAGCATACAGTATTTCTATATATAATATACAATGTACGATTGTTTGTTTTCCCAAATAAAATAAAATATGTATATGTGGAAGTTGAAACCAGACGAAAAACAAAAATTGCTGAAAATTTTGCTTACACATTAACTAAAGCAACCCTACTTACTTAATCTACCTCCCTCCATGCATCTCTATCAGCCGTCATCTCAGTATTCTTCCCTTTTAGCCATATCATCTTTCACGCAACCTGCATTAACTGCTTGTGGTATTACAAGTATGTAATTTTATCCATCATTTCCAAATATTAGTTTAGCTTCTTTACTTCCGTTCTCTGTTGTGACAGGTACCATCAGACAACGTGGTTGAAGGTTACCACCGTATGCAACTATGACAGCGGTCCGTATATACGTAACACAATTTATGACTGTCATTATTTTTATGCCATCGTCAACAGATTCTCGACTTTGTTACATAATAATAATAAATAATAGTCTGTTGCTACTTGCTGACGAGCAGGTCTAATTATTACTCATTATTTTTTTCCTCATGTTATTGATACGATCTTTTGTTTTGTTTACGTTTTTAACTCAGTTCAGTAAGAAAAGGAATAGTAATTATATGTATGGAAACTTCATTGAAACTAATATACGCCTAAATACACTCATCCTTAACCTACCTGCTGGCAGTCGAATAGTGCAAATCAATTGGAATAATAAACAATGGATAACACACCGCACATACTAAAACTTTCACAACAATATATGCAGTTTCAACAAATACAATTAACCCATACCTTACTTTATAAAGCCCAATTCACTAACCCAATTCGGCATAAATTCCAGTATATTTTAATTCAGCACGTCCGAGATATAAATCTGATGATTCATCCACATTACTTAGGAGTGAGGACCGTTGACTGGAAGATTTGGGGGCACTAACCGGCGGTACTTCAAACAAGGTTGGCAGATCTGGAATAAACTGGACGGACTTAGAATCTGATAGCGCCTCTGATTCGTTGATATTAGCAATATACTATATTGTAGTCCCCGCTACGTCTAACTGGAGCGTTGCAGATATAAAACGCAATAGGTCACTGTTACTTGTTTTGTATTCGTGGCTCGTACAACCTTAGCTGAAGAATCTTTTATCAAGTTTAAACTAAGAAAAGTTTTTCAATATTCTAGAGCAACTACTTAACTCGATATACTCAATTGCTTTGTACTTTAAATTAGGTTAAAACTTCGATTCTCTTTCATTCTCATTTACTGCTTTTAGTCTGACTTAAATACGATTCTAAGGCTAAGATGTTGGAAATTCGGTTTATCTTCACTCTTAGTGATTGCCCAAAATTTTCCAAAGGGGCGATTGACAACCTTATTTGAAACCGGCCCAAGGGACGCCCATCATAACAAGTCTATTTTTTAAATGACAAACACGAAACTTGTCTGTTGTTGTTAGAAAAACCGACGTAAGATTGTATCTTAGGAGTAAGGTACTTACAATTTTACGTTTAAGATTTTTCTACAAAAATTTTGTTATGTCATTTTATATGAAAGAAGTCATAAATATAAAGCTTATTAAGTCACTGGACCGGAATAAATTAATATCTTCTACACCTTTTTCATAATCAGGAAAAAACTCACTTTATGCCGAAATCGATCTCATATTAATTGATATATGACGGTAGTGATTAACTATGAGAACCTGTTTCTTAAACAAATGTTAACAAACCAATTCATAATGATTGAGGGTTGATTAACCTAGTATATATACTTAATAAGAAGAATTTACATCGGTAGAAGAAATAGTGTTGAAACCGCTTGGAGCAGAAACAGTACATTCAGAGACGGATGCATCTGAATGCATTTCGTCAGCACAGATTTTGTTGCTGGAAACGGAAGGCCTTATTACTTGACGGCAACTCGTAAACACACAAAGCATAATCAACCGCGTGTGATCTAAAAAGCGTCACGATCGTGTTACTCAAACAGCTAATTTGCATAGAGCCGGCGATTCGATTCAATGACCCGCCAACGTCGTGTCGTCAATCGATTGCTGCGTTTGTTCGAATTCATTCACCCCACATATACCGATATATCGAAGTGGGAGCAATGTACTCGATTCGTAATCAGTAGGGATTCATGGAATCGAGTCTTTGAATAACACCCTATTAACCCCCAAAGTACGCGAGGTTGTTAACTATCTTAATATTGACTCGATCTACATCTAGTAATTTCGAAAACCATTTTTCAATGTGTTTACTCAGTGCTGCGTCTCTAAACCTGGGATTTAGTTGGTTGTAACTTGTAACTATGCTCCTATTCTTCTTTAATTACTAGACATTTATTCTCGCTATTGACTTTATAAGTATCGTGTTCTGCTTTTATGGTTCCAAATCTTATTGGATCATCATTATTTGATAAGTGATTAGATTTATTTACTGTTTTATTAAATCAAGCACTGACATCGTTACCATTTTGATTTCGTAATATGTTAATTGATTAATCGCATCACTTTCATCAACCAGTTGACTTGTTTATTTTCACAATATTTATTACATTAGTTTCAAGTCCCAAGACTTGATCTTAATGTGAACACCCAATAACATATGTTTAATACTACAAAAATCTTAAATAAAACATTTTTCTTATTCATAGGGCGTTAAACCCAAGTAATTACGACGTTCGAATTATCTGAATCAATTCAATGGAACTCCCACTGTTTGGTTACAAAAACTGTTTACGGTCGCAAATCAAGCGTGGGATTGTTTGAACGACAGATACTAAGCATTCTGTGAATTATTTCGCTGATCATGCGCTGTGCATGATGACCTGTTTACGACTCCATTTATCACAACATAGCTTTTTACTTGCAGATGAACTTATAAGAAGCGTACTAAGTTTGAAGAGACTCACACTTTCTAAAATCTCCTAGAAAACCTATACTTTCTCTTCATCATCATCATTGTCCCATAGCAGTATTCTACTTGGCATAGGTTTATCTTATCACACCTCACTGGCGTCGATCCTTGGCTACTCAGCTATCCATTACCTCGTTTACTTAACCCAACAATCTTCTTTCTTACCTTTCAGTTTCTCATCTTTCGACAAAAGGCATCATCCGGTCCTCGCATGCCGTGAATTTTGATGTCTTAATTAATTCAACGGGCGACCAATAAATCTTGAGGAAGGCCTGAATCTAGGCATTCTAATTACCTGACCTATAGAATACAGCTGAGATAAACACTGTATGATATTCTCAGAGTTCATTAGCATTAGTGTTATTTTCTTCGCTCGGAGCGGATGGCGGAGGCTAATGTTTCTTGTAGGTTTCTGAATTAAATTCAACTTTGACAGATAAATGCGTTTGCATTTTTATATTTTTAAAACCATTAACACCTTGTATCACTATCATATGATCGTAACTTCCAGTTTCATTAAATGTTTCGTAAGTAGGGCAATGTACGCATTTAATGGTATCTCCGAACATATAAATCTTCAAATTATTTAAGCAGACTTAATAAAAAAAACCGGCCAAGTGCGAGTCGGACTCGCGCACGAAGGGTTCCGTACCATTATCTATAAAAATCGCGTCTGTTGTATGGGAGCCCCCCTTAAATATTTATTTTATTTTTATTATTTATTATTAAAGTAAAAATACAACTGAGTATTTTATGAATATTTCAAGTGCCTACCTGTTGCCATTATTGATATCGAGCAAAAAAGGGCAAAAAAATCGCGTTTGTTGTATGGGAGCCCCCCTTAAATATTCATTTTATTTTGTTTTTAGTAATTGTTGTTATAGCGGCAACAGAAATACATAATTTGTGAAAATTTCAACAGTCTAGCTATCGCGGTTCTTGAGATACAGCCTGGTGACAGACAGACGGACAGACAACGAAGTCTTAGTAATAGGGTCCCGTTTTTACCCTTTGGGTACGGAACCCTAAAAAGACTACATCGTTACCAAGGTTAATAATACTATTTAAAAATCTGGCGCCATATAAAATTTATGTAATTAATGTATAATAAAAAACCTTGAAAGGTCGCCTTGTTATAATTATTTACGTATAAATTGTTGAAAGAATTATTTTTTGATGGTTTTAGAGACTGGCTTCACCGAACTGGTCGTGCATTTTGCTCTACCGAAACTACCACAACGTCAGTTGTAATAATCTAGAATTCTTATGAACGCTTCGTCTGATCTAAGCGTGGTGGATTAGGGTAATAACCTAACCTTCCATTAGACATACCTTACAATGTCAATGAGAAAATCTTCACCTATTCACTACTTCAAACGTCATTTCTGATCTACTAACAACTGACATACGTTTGGGCTGGTGTTGAAAGTCAAGTTGTCCGTAGCCCTATATCCAGGGGGCCTACTCCGAAGTGCAAAGTGCGAATCTTCGAATCGGACCGACACATGACCGAACCAAATATTATTGAAAAATGCGAAAAAAGTTCGGATCAGCTCAGTTGGGTCGGGACCATAGTCAATATTCGAAAGAGTGTAGGAGTGTAGGATCGGAACCGACCGAACCAAATAGTAACTTCGTAGAAGGAAACGGCCGAACATTCGGCCGATACTACTTCGGAGTAGACCCCCTGTAGCCGTAGCACGACATGTTACTCGTAAGGCTTTCAATGGGTTTAATAATAACGATACGTGCTTATTATTGTCCCACTGCAGGGCAAAATAAGGCCGCAAGGAACAGTGTTGGTCCAGTGGTAACGGCCGGGACTTACCGAGTTGTAGGTCGCTGTTTGAAACCCAGACAGGCGATTTCTTTTGGGGGAACATTATGGGCTGATTATAGGCATGGCAAAAACCTCTTCTCACACATAGAATTCACGAGCATTGATCACCACGCTTGCTGAAGACGGGTTGGCGATTTCAGACTTAGGTATATCTATGTATGTACGCCCATAACTTTCGAACGACTGCACCAAATTGGATAATTCTTTTTTTTTGTGTTTGTTATTGTCAGGACAAGGTTTGTATACATAATTGGACCCGGTAGGTGGCGCTGCTGTCGGTATATTATGACTCAACCGAGCAGGACGACGTCTGCCGGGTCCGCTAGGTTCTATCAATCAATCAGCGTTTTACTTATAGGAGTAGGTTAGGAGTAGTGTAGGAGTAGGTTAGGATTAGGGTAGGAGTAGTGTAGGAGTAGGGTAGGAGTAGGGTAGAAGTAGGTTAGGAGTAGGTTAGGAGTAGGTTAGGAGTAGGTTAGGAGTAGGTTAGGAGTAGGGTAGGAGTAGGTTAGGAGTAGGGTAGGAGTAGGTTAGGAGTAGGGTAGGAGTAGGTTAGGAGTAGGGTAGGAGTAGGTTAGGAGTAGGGTAGAAGTAGGGTAGGAGTAGTGTAGGAGTAGGTTAGGAGTAGGGTAGAAGTAGGGTAGGAGTAGTGTAGGAGTAGGGTAGCAGTAGGGTAAGGGTAGGGTAGGGGGTAGAACACCACGTGAACGAAGTAGCCCCGGGCAGCTAGAAATAATTTATATGGCAAAACAACGTTTGCCGGGTCAGCTAGTTTACAATAAAGTTCAGGTATCCTCACGGTGTTTTAATGGTATAGTATGTAATTTGTAGTTCCATTCTATGTTTTTGTATAGGTACCAAGAGATTAGTAGGTATTGCCTCGCCACTGAAAAATTCCTATCAATGAATGTAATGTCGTCAACACGCAAACTATTTATTAATTGTGACGCTTATTTACTTGCACACAATATACACGTTTCTTTTGGCTCATTTTTAAACTCATTGACTTGTCCTTCACTGTAGTTTTTTTTTATGCATTAGTGAGTTCAACATTAGATCAAATGCCACGTGGTTTTTTTTTAATCTTAACGCACCGAAATCACTTACTATGTTACAATGTTTCACTGAAATATGTTGTGATAATGACATTTTGTAACCAATCAATTTTTTTACTTTCATATTGATAAATAATTTAATTGACATAATAAACACAGCGATACAAATATTAACGTCACAACAATGTATGCAATAATCACAATCAACTGCAAGTAAAAATTACGTAAATTATAATTGCAACAATAAATTATTACAAGTGTTAGACAACTCTAATGATATTGTACTATTTTTTCAATTAGTAAGAATTATTTCGTAATAGTACTATCGGTAATACACGTGCAGTAGGCGGAAGACTTTGAGACCTACAAACAAACCGGTTTGACCGGTCGTCAGTCTAGCCGGGGCCTGACTGACGACCAATAAACTCTGATTATTATTATTTATTCAATTTATTCAGAGTGGACATGAAAACCTTCGCTTGACGACGGTTTAAGTGAAGAAGGTAGTCGACTAAGCGTAAACGTTGTAATGACTTCTGCACACGAATGTCCAGATTTGAATTTGATAAAGTTTAAGGCACTGAGGTCTTCTAACCTAGCCAGCCTAGTCTATAAAAATCTTACCATGAAAACTTGGATGAAGTGCGCTGTCTTTCCACCTGATGCTAGGAATTGACGCTATGACTTACAGTGCGATTCTGTAACCATCTCACCGTGAAAACTTAGGTGAAGTGAGCGTGGAGTGAGCTGCCATTCCAACTAATACTAGGCATTGACACTATTGACAGCTCACTCTAAGCTCACTTCACCTAACATTTCACGGTGAGATTTTTACAGAATCGATTGGCTGCTTACTTTAAGTTCACTTGACCTAAGTTTTCACGGCGAGATTTCTACAGAATAAATCGGCTATCAAAGAAAAAGATTTAACAAAAAACGCTATAAATAGATGTCATAATGTCAACATAGAAAAAGAAAACTTCAAAAACAATCATTTAGAAATAATTCACCATAATATGCCTTTTCCCAACTATGTTAGAGTCGGCTTCAAGTCTAACCGGATGAAAAATATCAGTAATAATTAATATTACTGATATTATGCTCCTTCAGTACTTTCAGTACTTTACATGGAGCGACTGCCTATCTTACCTCCACAACCCAATGACTATTAGGTTAGTACTATTAGTTATTCTGTGGTAATACCATACCCCTTGGTAAGACTGGTTATTAGAGTTACAGGCTTCTGACCACCCGTAACGACTGTCATTTAAAAATAATTAATTGTGTACCTATTTCATAATTTGATAGTGTAATAAATAACAATAATTTACTTAAAATTATTAATTTGTACGCAAGACATTATTAATAAGGTACCCTTAGAAGTTCTAAACTATCAAAATGCCATCTGTCCAACACATTTAAATGGATCAAAGGGCTCTAGAAAGCTATTTATACTTGACGCGAATTTAATGCAAATTAATTTAGAGAATTTTCTTATTAAAAATCGTGAACATTTTTTGTCAAAATTCAATTTGTATGTCAGAGGCATGGGATTGTAATTGAAGCTCGTCTGCTGTAGAATAAGGTTTTAATTTTAATAAATATGATATGATAAATCATATCTAATTACCTAAATTAAACTATGACTTTCGCTGACACTTATTCGGTGTTGCTTAAATCAATTTTGTTGAAAAAATTTGTCTATAAATAGAAAAAGTCGAATGAACACCTTCCTTTCACTTTCTCTTTGATGGCACTATTCTATTAAGTACCGATTATTTATTTAAAAAAATTGAAAATTACTAAACTACCTATTTTAAACTTAATATGTATCTGCTAATAATGTTCTAAATAATCGTACTAATAGTCAGTCCTTCTAAGATTAAAACATGTCTTTCTCCTTCTTTGAGCTCAATAAACCGGTTCTAAAATCGGATTCATATTTATTTTTAACTAGCTGACCTGACCCGATTGACGTTGTCCTGTCAAAGTTTCTATATATATAATGGATTATGGTCTTGAGTTCATACAAAAGTCCCATAGAAAAAATCGCTTTCGGGTTTTCCTGAATTATCCAATTTTCCGGGAAAGTTTTCCAAATTTTTGTTTCCATAAAAACCCAATACGACTATTACGAACATTTTAAAATAAAAGTAGCCAAATCGGTCCACGTTGATTTTTATTTATCCTACTTCCTACTAATATTATAAACGCGAAAGTTAGTGAGAATGGATGGATGTTTGTTACTCTTTCATGCCAAAACTACAGAACGGATTTGGATGAAATTTGGCTCACAGATAGTTTATAATCAGAATTATCTATTATCTTTTTATCCCGATATTCCGACGGGATCGAAACTTATGCGGGTGAAACCGCGGGGCGCTGCTAGTAATATTATAAACGCGCAGTCCTAGTAATGTAGGTATATAAATAAACATGTAATTCTGTAGAAAGAAGACAAAGAAAAAAATATATATTAAGTCAAGCAGAGTCAAGCCATTAGAAAAGTAATAACACTGGCCGATTGACGATGGAACCACAAACAACATAAATATTCCCGATAAACCATAGATTCACAGAAAACCTCTGTGAAAGAATGTCTTGGCTATAATCCATAACAGCTGTCACAAAGGGTTCACGGCCGTTTGTTTGTGGTCATCCGATCAGCTGACCAACTGACACATCTGAAAACGACTTTCGATTTTAAGTCGTTGTCATAAAATACATAATAATATGTACGAAATAATTTTGTATTGTTATGTTATCAAGATTGTTTCGGATTTTAACTCTTTTGTACTAATTTCATTGTTTATTTTTTTCAGGTAATTACGTTTTTGCGTGTTACAAGAATCCTGACTTCGCTTGCCATCAGTAAGCATAAGGTATTTATAAAAAAACCGGTTTCTTTAAAAATATGAGCGGGGCAATTGCGTAGCACATTATCAATCGGAATCGGTTTCATTTTAATTTATTTTATTTAATTTTTGTGAAAACTAACAATACTAACCTACTTATTTAAGCACCATTGTTACTAACACCAAAATACTAACATATTTATGGACCTTATAATAGTCTGAAATAAAGTTTTATTATTATTATTATTATTTATTATTATTTTGACAGTACAACAACATTCATTACGTTATTTACATTGTTAAGCAGAAACATTTTTCGAACTTATGAAGCAATGGACTAGCAATTTGCTTCAAAATGATTCAGATTCCGATAGACAGTCTGTTACGCAATTAGGGGGCTGCTCACTATTGTTTTGAAAACACGATTACATGGTCAGATAAAATACTCGTCAGAAATACGTCACAGATAAATTACAATTAAGTTAACTTTACTAATTAACAATTTAATGTTTTTATAATATTAATACATATAATTATTATAAACTTGTAGATACTGAATTAATAACCGGCACCGGTTACACGTCTTTCCAAATGCGTACAAGTATCATTTTAATGCCAGTTTATGGTAAAACCGGTTTGTTTTTCCTTTTACCGCTAATTTTGCCTTCTCAACTGCACGTGGGTTGTACGCACAATATTATTCTACGCTATACACATAGCAGGGAAATACAGAAGGCGTAACCATACAAATAATGCACCAAAGGGTTAATAGAATAGAATAATTTATTTTCAGATAATTAAAATCCATATCTTGTTAGTATATACTAGCAACAATATTAGCTTACAATTATGTTAGTATCGTTAGTACGTATCTTTATGTAGACTACTTATACAAAACCATTCACTACCCTCACCCAGTGTTTTTGAATGGGGCAGTCAAATCTAGCAGCAATGACTTTCAGAATGCCATTTTTAGCACCCCGCAGACGCTGCAGCACAGAAGCCGATTTTTTGCGAATTATGGCCTTGAAGCCTTTCGTGTGGGCTTCTGCAAACATCCCGGAGGTACTGCAGCGCCACGGTACCAACATTCTGAAAGCATTGTTATATTGAACTCGCAGGGTGTGATAAGATGGTCGCGTATAGCTCCCACAGGCCACTCGAGTAAAAAGATTGACAATACGCTTTAAAGAGCGTTATCTTTACTTGAGTTGTACATCGAGCAAACCTGCGAGCAAGCATGTTACTTCTCACCGCCAACGCCCTGCGTTCCCGCTCTATATCCTCGTCATCCTTGAGGTCATCCGTCGTAATATGACCCAGATATTTAAATTTGTCAACCAGCTTTAGTGCAACACCATTGAGGTATACTGCAGGCACATGGCTAGGTCGATGTTTGCCTCCTTTGAAGATCAGCAGCTCGCTGTTTTTGGAATTGTACTTTAGTCCATGTGCTTCTGCATATTGCTCGCAGATATAAAGTAGTTTCCTTATCGAGGGACCCAGCAGCACCATGTCATCTGCATAACTAATATTGTTGACACAGGTACCGTCGATATAGCATCCGACATGAGTGCTACTGAGTCTCTCAAGTAGCTGGCTGACGTACAAATTAAACAGAGGAGGTGAACTCAACCCACCCTGTCTGATAAAACAACGCCGCCACAGAAACGGCTAAAAAATAATCGAAGCTGCAGAAAATCTTTTCAAAAGTAACATTGGATCACCTTGACCTCGAAGTTTAGGTTAGTTTAGACGTTCAAATGTATTATTGCACCACCAAAAATTAAACATTCAAAGACAACTTTACTGCACTTAGAGACGATTTACATAACATAACATCACGCGTGTTTCACCAGTTATGTTCAAGTCCCATGTAATAGGGGCGAGCCTGTTGCCATCATCCGGGCGGAAATCCAGACTCCGGGGTGCTATTGACTATACACATGGTGACATCAAACTTTATAAGATGCATTAAAAGATCTTCAACTAACGACGATACTAAATTACTACGTTAGACAGACGCACCTTGACCAGTCAGCTCTATCAATCTTGCTCATCCCGACATACATGAGAGAACAGCATATCTAACAATTTAACGATCGTCATTTTTACACCACATAAAAATGAACGCTAAAATGGCTCTTTAGTCAACTGAGGCCGCTCGAACTTATCCCGCGGGATGAGTTGAATGATCAACAAGAGCTAAAAAGTACAATTTAGCCCGTAATTGTATAGACCTAAGGGTCTAGACAATTGGGAATCGCTTTCAAAGCGTTTCATATACACTCAGGGGCACAATTAATCGTCCACTCATATTGAATTCCATATCGTTTGTTTATGATAACTTAAGCTTTGACTACTAGGCGTAACTTCATAAGTGGGTATGTCTGGAATAAACAAAACAATCATACCCGCGTTTTGTTTACTTTTGTGGTTTTTATTCAATAACAATGAGTTAAGTCGAAATTTGACAGTCTCGCCCCTGGTTTTGTGTGGAGGATACATTTGTTTTAAATCGTTTTGTTACCATTTTTTCGAATAAATCCGAGGTGTTGGAGTGCCGTGACCTCATTTACACCAGAAAA
This sequence comes from Apamea epomidion, assembly GCA_947507525.1. Taxonomy (NCBI): domain Eukaryota; kingdom Metazoa; phylum Arthropoda; class Insecta; order Lepidoptera; family Noctuidae; genus Apamea; species Apamea epomidion. The sequence goes on from OX382237.1 coordinate 16,251,450, forward strand.
ATGCCATTGGACGCAGCTGGTGCAGCCAGGGCTGTGGCACTCGCAGACGCTGGGTTCAGCCAGCGTCGGATTGGACGAATGCTTGGATACCCACGAACCACTATTCAAGATGCTATCCGGCATTACAGAGAGACTGGTTCTTACACGAGGAGGCCAGGGCAAGGTCGTAGAAGGTGTACATCAGAGAGAGATGATCGTTACATCGTCTCGAACGTTCTTCGAAATCGTTACACAACCGCTTCTGAGGCTCGTAACCGGTTGTTTGAGGCACGAAATGTAAATGTGAGCCTAAGAACAATAAGAAGAAGGTTAGCAGAGAGGGATCTGGGATCATTTAGACCAGCTCGAGTCCCAGAACTGACCGCAACTCACAGAAGAGCAAGACTTGCATTTGCTCGAGAACATTTAAATTGGACTTTGGAACAATGGAAGGCAGTTCTCCTCTCTGATGAATCAAGAATCACTTTACGAGGTCCAGATGGACGTCAGCGCGTGTATAGACGCCGTGGTGAAAGGTTTGCTGAATGTGCTGTGGTTGAAACAGTGGGCTACGAGGGAGGCTCGATAATGGTGTGGGGTGGCATTTGTTACGACGCCCGTACAGCGTTGGTCGTCTTCGATAGAGGCAGCGTTAATGCTCACAGGTACGTAACAGAAGTCTTAGAACCACATGTGATGCCGTTTGCGCCATTCATTGGCGATCATTTTGTTTTAATGCACGACAACGCACGTGCACACATCGCGAGAATTGTTACGGATTACCTGGACACCGTCAATATTTTCAGCGATTACCATGGCCAGCTCGGAGTCCAGACCTAAACCCGATAGAGCATGTATGGGATAACCTAAAAAGACGGATTCGGAGTCGTACACCAGCTCCTACGACCACCACTGAGCTAAAAACTGCAGCTGTTGAGGAGAGGGATAAATTCCACAGAGCGACATTGAAGACATAATGGACGGGCTTTCAAATCGGTTACAAGAGGTCATTAGGGCCAGAGGAGGAAATACACATTGTTAATGCGATCATTTAGAGTATACTTTTTTTTTAATTAAAATTTTTCTAACTTTTATTTTGTAAGAAAACTGCAAATTTTCATTTTTTATTTTTTTTGTTTCAATTAAACCATTTCACAACTTACGTATATTTCATTTGTTTTCGTAAAGGTTCACCCAATGTATCATTTTAACAAAATTAATTAAATAACGATAGAATTTTGAAGAAATTGACAAAATATAGGTGGACGGTTAAATATGCCCCTGAGTGTATTTACAATGACTTTCAACAGGATTGACATATGCTTTGCGATAGCTTATGGCAATCCAATACATTTTTGATTATGCCGTCGTGGTTATCGCTGATAGAATATCACTTTATCTTGCTTTTTGTCCATTGTCCATCTTTATCATTCGTGCTTTCTGTCTCTCTTCTACTAACTTGACCTGCACCAGGCTATCTTTCTAAATATCTTTTTCGTGCTATCACAAATACAACATCATTATCTCTGTCTTATTTCGTTAATATACCACATTCAGCTCCACACGTGGCCTGATAGATAACTCATAATCACTTCTCTAAACATACGTTGTAACAGTTTTGACAACAACTGCGTAACGGTTCTTTGTACTTTGGGTTATTTATTACGTTTTAGAGCTATTTATCTTGAGCAGTTGTGATGATGACTCATGTAACGTGTGTTTTTGTTTGGGTATGGTTCTCTGAGGTTGGGTACCACTGCGCAGTCTAATGTAGGTGGTGCTAAGACCACATCGAAAGAGCCTGTCTGGCATCATTTCCGTACCTAGTCCTAGGTAATTTTCTTCATAAGAAATACACGAAAATGCATATATACCTTAAGTTACCTTGAAATCCCAAATCGATGCTGTATTAATAATAGCTCATCCCACGGTCCATATAGACACCCTTTTTCAACTGCTGATATCTACCTACAAAACTTCAGATTCAGGTCAATGCCCAACCTCCACACATTAATAATCTCTGTACGTTTTCTCACAAACATGCTAAATACTAAATCAACATTTATAAATACACATCACACAAGTTTAAATAAAAAATTTGAGGTCAATCCGCTTCCTTGGAGTCTAATGGCTTTGGCATACAAAGGACCAGTGACAGACGTTTGATATCCATCGCTAACTTTGTATGAGTGAAGCTAGTTCAAACCCTTACTAAATTGCCAATGTACGACAAAATTGAGCCAGGATCAGACATTGTGGACGGCTATTGCATGAATGGCCAATCGTTTGGAAGAAAGACCACCCGCATGGAACATTGATTTCCTGCACAAAGAGATTTGTGTTTGCTGGTTTTCTACTGTCATTGCTATAAATATGACCAGAGGAACATGAAAGTATGGAGATAAGATGCGCCGTGATGTGACCCTTTATTGATATAGGCTGGAGCTAATGTTCTTTGTTACTTGTTCAATGGCTATAGCGATATTTTATATTGTAGTGGTTTTACTTTCCTTTTTAGGATCATCGTGATATCCAATCTGCAAAACCAATCTTGCAGAGTCACTGCCAATTATGACGCATGTCAGTTACTGCAAAAACTGTTAAGAACACTTTCAATTCTGACACATCCTGTTAATTTCTGGGTTTCTCTTTAGTTGATTATTTTTAACACAACTTAGTATCAGTTCCTTTATCGAGAATTATTTTTTTACCGCGGCCTCGCCAGCGCTGATGTTGGAAAATATCCCAAGGGAAACCACTACCGCGATTAAAAAAAAACATCCAAATGCGTTCAGCCGTTTTTACGCCAATCCGGAACATACTAAAAACTATAAATTCACCACCACCACCTTTTCTGGATTTTTTTTTCAGTTAATGTCAATGCACAGTTTTGACTTCGTTACTGTACTATATAATATTTTATTTTAAATAATTGTATAAATATAGAAGGTTTCATTATAACCATTTCCGACAAAACAACTCCACACTAACGAACTGCATAACTGTTTATGAAACAGAATTATTCAATATCATTATAATGAAAGGCTTTCCCCATATCGTATCACTATCACGATATTGCTACGTGATAGCCTGATAGCGTTATCACAACATTCGAATGTGTCGGAAAACAAGGATTAATGTAACTGGGCTATCGCGTAATTGAGAGTTCGGATTATAGACTTATAGTTACGGGTCGAGGATGTCGACGAGGAAAATAAAATAGACAAATATTAGGACAAGGATGTAACAGAAAAAGTACTGTTAATGTTTGTTGGAAACTCTAGATAAGAATTCAGGGCAGGGTCTGTAGTCTCGACATTCATAGCGATCGCTTTACGACCGAATTCGGTCGCAAAGTCCTGTCACCCCATACATTAGACGTGTCAATCCGGGACTTTGTATCGAGACTTTGTATTGAATGTCGAGACTGCAGCCCCTGACAGGCTGTTTGTGTCGCAATAACCTCTCGGTATCATCGTCTGCCTAGATTTTTCCCAACCATGTTGGGATCTGCTTCCAGTCTAATCAGATGCAGCTGAATACCAGTATTTTACATGAAGCGACTGCCTATTTGACCTCCACAACCCAGTTACTGGGTGATACGATACCCTTGTTAAGACTGGTTGTCAGACTTACGGGCTTCCGGCCGTAACGACTGGCAAAGATCCACAGGCACGGAACGGTTCTATCTGATACCCTATTCAATCAAATCATTGTAAAAAATATTGAGTGACGTCATCATGCCTGTATTTCCAAAGGGTTGGGCATCTATACCTAAGAGGTAGAACCTACTTAGAGGTGTAACTTAGTGAAGTCACTAGCAAATGCAATAAGCTTCTTTTAAGCCAATCTCTTTAGGTTTATTACCTTTTACTTGACGAGCCATATTGACATGCTTAAAACAAGAGATCATTAATCTCATTGAAGTTGTAAATGAAAGACTTAGTACCGATAAAATGGACAGGGTAACTGAAAACAGACTTAATGTTATTGATATTGACATCAAACTCGATACTAAATAAAATATCCGACCGATCGTTATTTCTCCTAACAGTTCATGTTGTTTATATGTATGTATTTATGTATTAGTATTTATGCTTGTATTTTACATTCATTTCCGAGCTATTTATCCCGTATGGTGCAACTGCCATGTTTTGTCTCTGCATCACCCTAAGGTTGACTGGTAGAAAATGCCTCAAGCATTAAGTCCACCTTTTGTAAAATAAAGCTTTAATAAATTAATAAATAATATCAGGTGTCAATTTAACATTAATCTAATATTATCTGGTTTAGATGTAGACATCAATTTATCTGTCATAGATTCTAGCGATCTTTTTTTATTTGTGAAAAGACAATGTTAATAGAGTCGCCGTTTTTGTTTACACTCGTCGGACGAGTCTACTGAAATCGAATCACGTATGTTAGATTAGGAGTTTGCAGAATTTCGTAACACGGGACAGACCAGAGGGGTAATTCTCGTAATTTTAAGAACGTTTACAGTCTGATCTCAGTGTCAATCTGTCAAAAATAGCTCTAAAAATAAATTCCCTACATTTTGACAAGTTTTTGACATTTGTTTGTCACCGAGATGAGACTGCGACTAGATTTTGAACATTTTAAATTACGAGAATTGGCCTGCAGTTAGGTGGTAGAAACAAAAGGTACAATATTTGAAACTGACGTAAATATTGACGCTGTTGCGAGAAAAACTGCACCACCCTACCCTGCAATGCATGTAAACAAGAAGGCTGTTTCTGAAGATGTTTTTTTTCATCCTGTATTTTCCCACTGCTGGAGAAAGGTCTCAGCTTTCCGAAACAGCTCTCTCCTGTGTTGCATTCTCGGGCCAACCTCCCATAAACGCCCTCAGTCATCACGCCAGCGTTTCCTCGGCCTCCCTCAGTGACGACGCCCGTCTCCTGGCTCCCACTGCGTGACTACTCTGACCCATCGGTCCCCATGCATCCTACATACATGGCCTGCCCAGTCCCACTTCAGCCTATCACACTTGTGACCAGCATCGGCAATTCCTGTTTCGGAGCGTATCGTTGTATTACGTATTCGGTCGCTGAGGTGACATATATTAAAAAAAAAAAAAAAAAAATTCAAACTCGAAATCTCTCATGTATCGTGTTAGCGATTGAGGACACAACACCTTCTGACTTTCTGACCAACAACCTGTATGTTAATATGAGTCTTATCGTCTTGCTTCCGTGAACTTATCTTCAAGCATTGTTCATAGTAAAACTTACCATAAATAACTTCCTTCTCTCTCAAAATTATGTAGACACTGAAAATATACTAAAAATAATAAAATAAAATAAAGCCCGTCAGGCCCATTCACACACACAAACACATATATACACACATACACATATGCATACACAAACACACCACACTCACACACAAACACACATATGTTCATACAGTCACGCACACTCACGCACGATAGTAATTAATAAATTAATTACATACTTAATATATATATTAATATTGTAGTACTTACATTTGCTCGGCACCACATTTGTAATGGCAGCTCGATCACTGTGGTGACGGAAGTAACTGGTGCTTATAGCACAGGAGTCCTCCTAGTTTAAGCCCAGTTGCACATGTCTAGTATCTTGCCACTAAGTTACAGTCTAATTTAAGGTACAAAATAGTATGTAAATAGGTTTAAGTCTTGAACGAATAAATATTGTTTATTGTTTATTATAGTGGTCCTTCTAAATTTATTTGTAATGTAACAGACGAACTAACAAAGTACAGTATAAATAACCTAGCCAATTGACATTTGTGGCAGTGTTATGCTAGCCTTAGTTATCCTACTGTCGTGCTCTATGATATTTTATTACGTTCTTCTTCGGTTAGGAAACGAATAAAATTGGTTGCTTTTTCTACGATTATGGTTCATAATAGTGCTGAATGTGGCCTGACACGCTATTGTGACGAAAATCAAACGAAGAAAGAGTGTCCTGCACCCTAATTGCGTAACACACTGTCAATCTCAATCTAAATAATTTTGAAGGATATTGCTAATCCATTGCTTCATATGTTCGAGAAAATTGTCTGCTCAACAACGTAAATAACGCAATGAATGTTGTTGAATTGTCAAAATGAATGCCATTGCTACTGATAGTGTGTTACGGAATTACCCCAGAGTAGGAAGACTTCTGGTTGTAGATATTGTTTATTAGAACTCAGGTCAGACCAAATCTAATTTGCAACAGTGAACGTTTATACATCATCTTCCTGTCCTTATCCCATGTTACTTGGGGTCGGCGCAACACGTTTTCTTCTTCCATTCTCCCCTGGCAACCGTCACTCTATCATTCACTCACTTCTCTTTCATATCATTCCTCACACAATCCATCCATCTTTTCTTCGGCCTTCCTCTCCCTCTCCATCCATCAACATGTATATTCATCACTCTTTTAGTCACATGCGTTTCGTCCCTTCTCATCAAATGCCCATACCAAGCCAAACGATTTCCTTTCAACTTTTCTGTCACTGGCGCCACTTTCAAACTTCCCCTTATATACTCATTTCTTACTTTATCCATTCTCGTCACTCCACACATCCATCTCAACATTCTTATCTCCGCTGCATGCAATCTTTTTTCATCAATTTTATACATACTAGACAAATAGATTCATTCGAAGGGGAGTATTTCTTTACGAGATATTCCTTAAGGCACATATAGCCTGAAACTGTACCTTGGAGAGCAGTGGTGTTCTAGTGGTAACGGCTCCGACTTACGATGCCAAGTTATACAGAGTTGTACGTCGAGGGTTCGAACCTAGGTAGGCGCTTTACTTTGTGTAATTAATTTCATCACCATTGCTCTCAAAAACAGTGATACAAAACATCGTGAGGAAACTGGAAGGCCTTAGGACTAAAAATTCGAAGACATGTGATATCTACCAACCGGCACTAGGCCGGCGTGGTGTAATACGGCCCATTCCCTCTCACAGAGAGGAGGCCTGTGTCCCAGCAGTGGGAACATCATAGGCTGATTATGAACACATAGTTATTAGTTCAGTATTAATCAGAGTTACTTAGAATACTACTTTATTTAACGTAGTTGGTGAGAAATTTAAGATGGAATGAGTTGACACATGCGGCTTTCGAAGGACCATATTAAATTGCGGAAATTTAACTTAGCGGAATTGTAATTTATTCGGGGGTTAGTTAATGACGCGACGCAGTTTTTGCTAATAATAGGATGATTGACCAGGGTAGGAAAATGTATTGAAGGACTTACTTGGGAGTTTTCTGGATGGAGCACGTTGATGCAAGGACTGCTTGAGAAGATTGTAGCACGTGTTCGCTGACTGTCTCATTTCACTTGCAATTCCACTTGGTATTTTTATGTAACAGGCGTATGTATATTAATGGTCTGCATTATTTTGCGTCGCGGCGCGGTGTTTAAGCGGTTTTGTAGTTTTATAGCGGAGCGGGCAATTGTCACAAGAGTTGAGCACACAATCTATATTAGCGGTTTGCGGAGCGGTTAGCGGTATGGTTGCAACAGGAGAACTAACTCAATGTGGCGGCATTCCTATCGAAAAAATCACAGCGCCGTGCAGATTGGTTGTCGTTGCGGCGGATGTGCCGCTGATGTGCGCGTGCGGTTGGTCATTTCTTCTTCTCTTTGTGTTGCATGGGAACGAGATAGGAGGGAAGGGCATATAGTTCGTTCAAAAACTGCGTCGAATCGGAATTCTACATTGGTGTGAGATGCGTTCGGAAATATGATGGTAAAAATTTACATTACGAAAACTTGCGCGAGCATTTGTTTGCCGCAAATAAATGCATTTTCTTTCTTTTCTTTCTAGCAGTAGTTATTCCCTATTTCGCGTAGAGGCCTATTAGAATCCATAAACTAATCGACTCAACTCGTCAGGAATTGGAGCATCTGAATTCGGGCCTATATTCTCGTTAAGCCTAATCAATCTTAGGCTCTACGGTATCGAACCGATTATAACTTGGCCTAAACCTGACTGGCAAAAAAAGAGATATTAATAGATTCTCTCTGGTCTAACTCAATATCAATCTGTCGTAGCCTTTTCCCAATTATGTTGGGGTCGGCTTACAGTTTAACCGGATGCAGCTGAATACCAGTATTCTACATGGAGCGACTGCCTATCTGAACTCAACAACCCAGTTACTGGCTAACAGGATACCCCTTGGTAAGACTGGTTGCCAAACTTCTAGGCTTTTGACTATCCGTAACGACTGTCAAAGATCTACGAATGAAAGCCAGGACCAACGGTATGCAATGGATGGTCACCTTTCCACGATCCGACCACGGCAAGCGTGCCGCTGTTATCATTTAGCCACGAGCCCCTGCTCACTCAAAGAAGATCCTAATTAATAACAAAAAACCAAGTCTTACTAAAAACTTTTATAAAATGTTGAAATATCGTTTACTTTTAGCGTAAAACAACAATATTTTCGCCGTGTTCTAAATGGTAGCAAAACCTTAACCTTGGTCCCTCATTCACGCTCGATTAGGACCAAATTGAGTGAAAGATGACTTTAATAAACTTTGAGTTTCCTAAGCCTTTGTGACAGAACATTTCAATATGGCTGACAGACTAGCGGCGCGAAATATGTAAACAAAAAATGTATCTGAGAAATTGATTAAAGTTAAAAATGTTTAGAAGCTTCAAATAAGAACAACAATAATACTACAAGTACGGTAGTAGGAACCTATAGTAGTTAGAACTGAAGATACTAAAATTACAGTAGCAAACTTAAAAACTTTGTATTTATTATCAAAGATGTCCGCGTCTTTAATAATGAAACAACAGTTGACTGCGTCAAAAAGAAAAAGAATAGAAATAAACACTTTATTCCCAAAATAATATATATAACCTTACTTAAATAGTTAAGACTAAACATACTCAATAAATAAAAAGACACATATGTAGAGCGCTTAATATTCTGCTCATGTAAGCAAAACAACATGCCAGCAGACATATGAATACAAATATTGATGGTCCTATGTGCCGAAAATAGGGATTAATCGAATTTGGGAGCCCTGATCCTCTACGTATTGATGGATCAGTAACCATGATTGATAGATTAATTCAAACTGTATTAGATACATGGCCACACTGATACAAAATCTATAAAAATGAAAAACGTACAGAGCACAGAAGGAGATATCATGTGTTTCCTTTGCCCTTGTTCTGTCCTTTGTATCTTCACCATCAGCCTGTTATAGCAGTCCTCTGGACCTCATCATCATTATCTGCCTAGCCTTTTCCCAACTATGTTGGGGTCGGCTTCCAGACTAACCGGATGCAGCTGAATACCAGTCCTCTGGACCTACCAGCTACACCCAAATTCATGTGCCGTTGAGTTAATCGGTATCTCTTCTGTCTTGTTCATCTACATATGTCAGCTTTCGGCTCATTGCGTGTATGTAGTAGATAAATACCAGCAAGTACTTTACCTGTCATTTAATATTCTATATTAACTGCACCTGTTGCTGATGTCAAACGTCAAAGTCAAGTCCTTTAATGGTGATCAGGATGAAGACATAAAGGAAGTCAGTATGACTGGCAGGACGACAGGATTAGCAAGGTTTGGTATCAAAGTGCTTTTTAATCAATCAGTCAATCAATCAAATATAGCTCGTGGCACCTTGTCAAGGGAAGTGCTGGATCCGACTAAATTGCGACACAATTCTTGGTCCATGTATGACGAGATGTATGAACGTGAACGAGGCAAAGGGAGTATATAAGGATCGTAGCAAGGGGCGTTCTTTAGTTTCTGCCTTCCCCTATGGGGAGCTGTGAATTTATGTATGTAATTCGCTGTGCTCCGTTTTGCGAGGTCCAGACTTCCGAAAATGCTCTTTTCAAAATGACAATAGATTTAAAATCTGTCCCATAATTACCAATAACCCCTCTCTACAGATGACCCATCCAGAAAATAAACATTGCGAAACACTAAAGACTTAATTATTTAAACACCTGAGACTTGAGAGTTCAAGTTACAAGGTCGTTTATCTCGAAATTAAACAGTTATGTATTCAAATCCGTTATAAACACACATACTACGAGTATTAAAGTTAATTGCCGAAATAACTCAGCTGTCACATTTTTGCAAATTACCACTGTGACGCGAACACTTTTGATTTCAAAGAAGTTTTTTCTTTTGATCCATATTTTAGCATAATAATATTAAAATTTCAGAGACATTACAATAAAAAGAATATAAATCGGGCTGGACGTAAGGAAACTACAAAGGTTCCATGTTTTGATACGCACCGCTCATGTTAAAAGCATTGTTTAGGATTAAAACCGGCCATATTGGATTTATAAGTTTTCCACTTAGTGACGTTAATTTGACGAAGTCAGTCGAAGCGTGAAGCCATTGCTACAAAACTTTGAGCAACCAGTTATATAGGCCAGTAGTGTCTAAATCGGCGTTTAATATTCCTAATTAATGTTTATTTATAACTTTAAAACTACTATAGTCTATTAGCCGAATAAGTTCAGCTATTTAGGAGGAAAAACACAGACATAAAACTAGTATGCAAAAAAAAACAATCTCCGTATAGTTGGCAGTATGTTTTCGGATTCAAATATAAAAGCAAACATTCTCATATGATAAAAATATTATCGTTATTGCGAAATCTATTTCCATACCTTGTTTTGTATCCACTCAAATTTTTACACTGCGCAGTTTGTCTAAGAACCATCGTAATAATTTTTATCGGCGGAATGTTTACGTCGTTACCCAATTTGTATTGTATAATAAACGGTATGAAAACAGACAGGTTTTTGATCAATCCAAAAAAATGCACTTGCTCTGCCTTAATTAACGATCAATCTGCATATATAGTCAATTAGCCCGTTAATATCTACTGGAGAACATTTACCTTATTCTGTATCAGCCCACTGCAGGGCAACGGGCCTCCCTCTCTCTTTTCAAACAAGATAGTGGTCACCATCTTCGCCTTGATCAGGTACCCCACCTAACAGTCTTGTTGAAGCCATAATCATCACGCTTGGTCAACTGATTGGTAATGGCAGTAACTATCTTGTTAGTGGTGCACAGAAGGATGCGCCTGCCCATCCTCATGACACTTACTCTCAGCCGGAATCGTACATACGCAGATCGTCCAACTCAGAAGTACTCTTGATGATTTAAACGGTATAATTTCAAATGTATCTGTTTTGGTGCTAAATATAGCACGAAAGTCGGTCGTTAAGAGTTTATTTCAAAAGGTCTTTGCCTTTCTTGTGAATTCATAAGTGATTTGTGCGTTTAAGTCTTAAGTTTACTGTTTATTTTTAAAATCTGCTGTTTTAATTTATTTCGTCTATTTTGGATGTTAGAATTCAGTTCACTTGGTTATATTTCATCCTTATTAACCATGTCAGTGGTAACAGTTATTCATTTATCGGAATTGGTTTCTCAATTTCTCCAATAGAACCACATATTCCAATGAATCGATAATATTCATAATCGTTATCGTCTTTGCATGTTTCCATAGGTCAATACGTTGGCGTGAAACGGTTTCTTACATGTCTTAATTAGCGCATTCTTGGCACAAGCAGCAGCCCTACGTTCATTGACATTTCGCGTGTGCATTATAAATATCTTTGTTTTTATTTCCGTGTCGAATCGGGCGCGGAGAATCGGTTATTCAAAATAATGATCGATTCGTGTGTTCATGCTTTATAGCGTTTGGGCGGAGCACGCCTGCATATTTCCTATTTTGGTCGAATCTGAAAAATTCACGTGTTGAGTTTTAAATTTTTCTCAGTTTTATCTTCCTTTTTTGCTTCAGTATTTTATTTACCATAGCTACCGATAGTAGAAGTATCAGTAAGCAAGAAAAGTTACTTGAAATTGATTCTATAAAACAGTACCAAATTATTTTATGAACTGCAGAGAAATCATGTCTTCAAATTCTCCTCTAATACATACAAGATGATTAAATAGAGATATAGCCCAAAACCTAAGGAACAGAATAAGAAAAGGTTATTGCCTTGCTGCAGAGTATAGACTCTACACTGCCAAGAACCTTTTCAATTGGTCAACACTATACACCAATTGAAATTAGACAGAGAGCAAAACAAATCATGAGCGTCGCATCCAATCTGTGTGCTAAAAGATTCATATACTATATGTATTATGTTTCAAGCGTGTTTCTTCCAATTGTATCAATTCTCGGCACGATCGTATCTCCATTAATTTATTCCGCATGTGTCCTCATTATAGTTGATGTCTCTCTGCTTCCTAGACGTGTGCCATCGGCGACTGGTGCGCGAAAATATTCTGTTTTTGGCTGTGAGAAAATGTTTCTCATAAAACTTAGGTGAGTGACCAGTTATAACTAGTATTCTAGTATACCTCGCTTGGATACGGTATTTTCACCTTATTTTCTCAATTGTTGTTATGATTGTGGGGAATCGTGCAATCTTTTTTGAAACACCGGAAAAAACACATTCTCGTATTTTATGCCGTGATTTACGTTAGACAATTCTGTGCTCTTCAAATTTTTATGATGGTGAAACGTAAACAAACCTCGCCATTTTCCACGTAATGTAATATCTAGAAATCGACGCAAATCGTAATTTAAAATGATTTTCCTCAGTTCACAGATGTGTGTGGTAAAGCTTAAATGCCAGCCATCGTCATGTACCTAATAATCAAGTAGAAACTCACTTATTGCCGCGGAAGTTGTTTCTATATGTCGACTCTGCAACTGTTTGCACGCGCTAATCAAAGGAAACATATGCCTTTGTAGCAAACAATGCAAACTGTACTCTATTACTTTGTAATTTGATTGAAAATTGATTACCAATAGTCCTCACAGCCGGTTTCGCTTCGGCCAGATTATGTAAATGGCATACACATTACACAGCTGTGAGCCAGCGTGCTCTACTCTGTAAAAGTGTTTATCGTCGGTTCCAGCTGATTATGTGCCGTATAATGAAGGTATAGGGATCATAATAGTATGTACTAGGGTTAATGCGCAGCCAACGTTATCTAGTTGCATAAGAGCGAGGACTATTGTCTTTATCAGTTGTTGTTCAGGCGTGTTTATCTGACGCAATTGCGCTCTGAACCCGAGCCGATACGTTGTGTGCGATGACACGAAAAACTGTATTAATCGTCAAAATAAACAGATTTAATCCGACAATAATATTTACCAAAACACCTGAGTTTGGGCGAACTTTCGAAGAATTATAAGGAAAAAAATATCGTTTCCACCTTCAGCGGGGATCGCGAATTTACTTTGGTGTTTTCGATAGATATAAATCAAGTCGTTCAGGTAAACAGTGGATTTAACGGTGGGTTATTAATAGACGAAGGGAAATTCAGGAAATACTGGCGCGGTATGCGTGTTATCGTGACTTGTAAGAGATATACATTTCAGACGACGGATGTTTTTACTTCTGTCGCCGACTTTATCTGTAGGAATTGGAGAAAGTTCACTATCTACGATAACGGTAAGACTTTTGCTATCAATATTTTATGTGGAAATCTTGTTTGCGTTAATAATACGTAAAATAATCATTCAGTGGTGAAACACCTACATTTAAACACTGTTTCAGTGTGTATGTTTGAGAAAAACTATAGGTACCTACAACAAAAATCTTGAATCAAATATGAAATCAAAAGCAATAATAATAAAATCTTATAGAAATGAGAATGGAAATAATAATCCACGGAATAATAACGACCTCCCATCGTCATAGGAAATAGTTGATAAACTTTTCTCTTTGTGCCCAACTCCAACGTCAAACGACGTTCGATTGCATCGATTACGTAGAAAAAACAAATCGTTGAAATCGTCGATCGTCGTCGTCGTCGTATCGTATCGTAAATAGAAATGTAATGTAATGGATCAATGGTTGTCTGACTAAATTAATTATATTGTTGGTTGTAGCACGTAGCGTTGCTGTTGCAATTAACTTCTGATCTTTGTAAATGGCAAATTGTCATAATTGCGATAAAGTGGAAAACACACGACATTTATAGTCATTTATAGAGCTTAAGTATACGTCAATATCTGTTAGTAAATACATGATATAATGAGCAGTTCTTGATTTATGACGACGAAAGTCATTATGAAGAAAGTAAACAAGGTACGTATATCTGTATTCTTCATAGGTTGATATTATAGGTACAGTGCTGCTACACAATAATGCCTTGTCGTTGACGACGATGATGAGGAGGGCTCCAATGAAACAGAATAGAAACTAAATACTCAACCCGAGCCAAACAATACTTCTCCCGAGTAGTCCCGACCTACAAAGTGAACCAAAGTGAGTCCCCAACATTTGGCATCAGATAGGCAGTTGTACAAAGAAAGTATGCTCCTGAAATTGTAACTGACGATAATAATGATTTATGATCAGCATGATATAATTCTTATCCTGTGCTAGTTTCTGTTGAGAGTGGGAATCAACTATCACGTACATTATTTTCTATATTAACTCAAATAGCCAAATTCAGCTGACACTATATCATCATTGTTTATAAATAACATCCCCATTCTATAAAATATATTGGTACGATTTTATAGTATCTTTAAAAATCACGTCTCATGTCTCAAAGCTGAGCTGTATTTTCATAGATATCCAGCGAAATCTTGCAGAAAAGATAACCCAATAAAAGCCAGTGATGGACAATCATAAATCAAAGCCATTTCTCTTTCAAAAATGTAGTGCAAATCTTTGCAAGTGTAATTTATCTGGATGCAGCAAATTCGCCAATGCCTGGTCTATATTAAGACGGCTATAATTAGAAACATAGATGATCTTCCCAAACAACCTTGGCGTTAATTTAGCTTTCAAGATCAATAGCTGTTTACGGGTGTATCTGCCATTCATATTTATGGCCGTCTTCAATATCATATCTATTGACAGTTTGCTATTAACAATTATTGGGTCTAACGTGGTTATTATTGCAACTTCTTAATTAATTTGTTGCTTGTATAAGTACTTACAGTAACTCCGCAGACACGACAAAAAAAAATGTTTTTTTTTTTCTGGGTCAATGGCCGCTGGGACTGACTTAATTTTAAATATGAGGTACGAAAATCTTTTTTTATGTTTTGTTTTATCGTATTTGTATATCGATACTCACCACGTCTGTGAAGTTTACATAAAGAAAACTGATTTTTATACTAATATTTCAAGTGACTACACTACCTGCGTTTGATAACCCCAAAAAAAACTCATCTAATTAATTTCTTTTTTATTTGATCATGTTTAGATATCGATATTTATCCCGTCTGCGGAGTTTCGCTAGTTAATTCAATTTGACCCTGTATACTACAAGGCTATATACGGAAGCATATATAATAGTGATATTATGATTTGACCTACTAAAGATGAAAATTGCAATGTAGTTTTTCACAATCTACTGTTATCTATTACACTACCGATACGTAATCGAAAACATGCATTTACGGAGGAATCGCTATAAAACAACAATGTTCAGAAATCTTAAAGAAACAATGAAGCAAACGGAAGTCGTTTACACTTTCAAATTGCATAAATAAATAAACCAATGTATAAATATTTACATATTGTTGTTCTCAGTAAGGTATTTTCCATGTGCTATCCGCTATATACGAGTATGTAAGTAGATGTAGGTATTATATTAACATTAGTTAATCATACAAGAGTCAAATTCTAGCAAGGCATTATGGATAGACCCCTCATTACCAATTTTACTTTCTATATACTGTTGTTTACTATCACGACACCTTTAAATATCTTGAAAAATACAATGTTCAGTATTGGGTGGCGTTACAGTCACAACATTTTGATTATCATTATTTTCGGGTAACATTTTATTTAACACCACAACCAATTAGCCAGTCATAGCTATCAATTCTACATTATCTTTTATCCTGTTTGAACTCACTGATATTTCCTTTGTATTGTTCCTACTTGTATAAATCAATAAACATTAGTAATTTACATATTCTGAAAACAAATGGTATCATATAACAATACTAGTATTAATATAATTTGCATGATCAGTCTTTCTAGCCTTATAAATTATTATAAATACAATTATCAAATGCTAGAGGAAAATTTTCATTACATTGCATGTAAATTATATGTGTTTGAAATGTGTTGCTTCCTGAAATAGCAAACTCATTTCAAGTATTATAAGACGGGAGAACATGTCTATCACTGACCAAAGTGACTGTGGCCACCATCGCCTGCCAAATCGCAAACGATGCCTCATCTCTTGTTGTGGTCTCTGTTCAATAACACCAGCCAATCAATTCTGTAAAAATCTCAAACATAAGTGAAATGAGCTGTTATTTCACCTGATGCTAAGGGAAACTAATGACAGCTCACTTCACTTTTGTTTACACGGTGAGAATTTTACAGAAAAGACCGGCTGCACTATGGAAGACTTTTGCAAGACCAACAATCACGCAGTCGGAAGTGGCCGAATTCTAGTCGAAGCGTATTTAAAACTTATAATTGGGATCACCGATATGACGAAGAAGAAGACTGACCAAACTCTTTGCCTATAAACAGTTTTTCTAGTCTTCTTCCTTACTTTGAAGATAGAGGCGAATTAGATAGTTTACAAAACAGAAAAGATTGTAAAAGGGAATGGACGACCTGCATGGCATTAAGAGGAAATATTGAATTGCAGCACATCTCTCAAGAGCATGATCCTTGGCATTCATCTCACGTACTCCTCCGTATTCACTACACATAGCAAACTGATTGGTAACAGTTGAATAATGTTACAGTTCTTACATAGTGGATGCTGTCCATCTTCTGACTGTAAGTAATCCCTTCAGTCCCTCATACTACGTGGGCATGGTACCGATGCTGTGCGTCAAATGACTAATCTTAGCATCTGGCAAACGTTCCCCAACTACCAGACTATACGTCGACGGCTGTCACACAAAAAATATGTTTGTGTCAGCCAGGCTTGCAAATGAATAAATACTAAATATTGATGCATTACTTAGAAAATGTAGGGATCCAATTTTAAAATCATCGCCATCATTATTATCATATCATATAACAGCTAGAAGGAACTCACTGCTACATTAAGCCTCCTTTCTTCTTTCTTATTTCTACCAATCTTCTGTCTCGTTCTGTGCTAATCTTCTTTCTTGCGAGTTTTTCATCACCAAGCCGTTTTTCTTCAAACGGCAATATCAGGATTTTAAGCTCTTATAAAGTGCCAAGTCTAACGTTTCTTTTGCTCGTCCTAAGTTACCACGAATTAGTTAATACTTTGACGAACACCCTACGTGGTGTTTCCAAAATGCACCTGCCTCTACATCTTGTTTCGAGTTCGATCTTCCATGTGTGCGTACATCACATGCATTTGTGGCTGTGCTTACGTTTGCATGTAAAATGGCCTTGAAAACAGATTTATTATAATTATATGTAAACATTACTGATTCAATTCAAACCCTCATTGTTGCCAAGTCGTCTCCATCCTGTTCAAAGTCCAGTCAGTCACTGATGCAATCAGCTGATTTCCAAGAATGTGCCAACGCTAGACAGACTCAAGTCTCATTTACAAGATGCTAGTTTCTGATCTGAGGCATACAATCAAATTGAAGCAAAAAATTGTTTAGACAGTGCAACTTTTATTGTTGCTTCAACGTATGCTATGCCACAGTTAATTAAATCAGACCATGTAAACCAAGCTTTAAGGTATATTTCGATCGACGTCGCCCAGTCGATGATGATCGTTTCAAAATATGTCACGATGTCATTGATTGTCATCGATGGAGTGCACTAAGAGTTGTCTAAGCATTACGCATCCGGAAATCGGTGTCGTAACTGTACTGATTGCCTAGTGGCTGGTCATTTTTTTTGCGCTTGTTAACTCCTTAATATCTACGCATTACATTTAAATTTCGCCTTGTGTCCGTGAGTGTAAGAAGGAGAAAGTATAGGGAACCTAGCCACCAGGATGGCAGAAAACACACGACATAAAGGCGTATAAAAAACTAGTTTTACTATTAATAGAAAAGTGAGAGCGGAATACATTTGCTACAATAATGAGTGGTATCGGTCCCGACTCGGTCGTCGGTTCGAATCCAGGCAGGCGCTTTACTTTGTGTAAATAATTTCATCACCACTGCTCTCAAAACGGTGAAGGAAAACATCGTGAGTAAACCGGCATATCCTAGAACCAAAAATTCGAAGACATGGTATATACCAACCCGCACTGGGCGTGTTAGATGACAGCCCACTCCCCCTCTTAGAGAGGAGACCTGTGTCCCAGCAGTAGAAACATTATAAGCTGATTGTGATGAATAATGATGACATACTAAAGATTGTGTTTATCGACAATCATAAATCCGTCATCTTCTTATATGAAAGCCGTCGTCTAATGTGTTTTTCAATCATTATCTCCTACGTAAGTGTTTATGTTGTTATTCTTTAGCCTATAACGATAAAATATCAATAAGATACTGATTAGGAATTGTTTTCGTTCTTTGTTTTGGGTTTTCCGTCGCTACTTGGATTCCGGTGATTGAACTTCTGTGGAGATTGTAGGTTGTCTACCCTTTTTTCGTGGGGCAATTCGTATGGAGGCCGTTCGTCTGGGAAATATGGAAAGTTCTATCGTACATCAGAGTCAACTAAAACGCCACTGTGTTCCTGCTGCTACCATGAGTCGGGAAGTTATCATCATTTGCCCTTTTCCCAACTATGTTGGATTCGGCATCCAGTCTAACCGGATGCAGCTGAATAACAGTATTTGTACCAGTTTTCTGTATTTTGAGTTGGGAAGTGTGGGCTGCCGCGGAAAACCAGCGCTGGGGCTCTGTCTCGTATAGGGTCTTAGCATTATGCTGAGCGATGGCCGTTTTGCGTTAATGTGACGCATGTCTACCCCCAACTTGTTTCTTTTTTTGTGTGTTTATGTTCTTTTTTATTCGTCATATTTGCCGCAAATAAATGCATTTTCTTTCTTTCTTTATATTTGACGACCCTAAGCATAATAGGGTTTTCATAGCAATTGCTTGGTTGAAAGTATATTATGGACATACTTAGGTGTGGATATTTATGCATATGAAAAATAGGAAATGTTTTTCACGCGTTTTTCTTGGTTATTTTGGACGTAGTACTATTTGTCTGCCGTATTAAATGATAAAGAAAAAAATATATATAGAGATAAGGTAAATTATGTTAAGCTTTGTTTTAATACAATTTAAATACTGCTTCCTAGATCCACAAAGTAAAGTACGCGGCTACACATCAAGCTATTTCAAATTCATTTATTTATTTTGTGAATATAGGGTACAATTATACAGATGTTATACAAAAAATGTTGATCCATGCTATGTCCCGCCAAAAGGCATACAAAATATCTTAGGTAAGCGAATGTCAATTAACAAAATAAATAAAGTCGATAGGTAAGTAGATGTGACAATTTCATGCAATAGTTAATAATAATGTCAATAAATTAAGACGGCACATAAACAAAACTATACATTTCCAGTTTTAGCTGACCTCGTATTGTATAGGTTTTTCGTACAATCAGAAGTCAGCTTATACTGGTACCTTACTGCCTGTACACACAAGATTAAAAATAAATAATTAACCGATCAACAAATCGATAATTAATTTTATACCATATTTAAAATAAACTAGGTAGTTTCGATCGGTACTTGCCCGTGGTCCCCTAGTCTAGTTCCCCTTGGGGTACCACAAGAAAACATTTTTGCCCGTGGAACCCCCAATCTTCTTATTAAATATATTTTCATTGCCCGTGATACCCCATCCCAAACGTTTCAATTTGACATTAAAAAATCATTTAATAAAAAACGAACTGTTGCTTGACAAATAAAGAAATATAAATAAATTGTTTTCCCAGTTCTCCAGTTCAGCTGGAAGAATTTAAAAAAATTAAGAGAGTTTGAAGAAGAAGTTTTTTTTATCATAGGTCATCACCATCAGTCACTTAATGCATTAAGCAAAGAGATTGTATTTGCATTTTATATATTTGGCGATTAGCGGGGGTACCACGGGCCAAATAATTTGCCCATGGTACCTTTTGTCCCCCTTGGGGGTTCCAGGCAAAAATGTTTGCTCGTGGTACCCCAAGGGGAACTGACTTGGGGACCACGGGCAAGTACCGGTTTCGATTCCTTCGATTCGAATTACCGTGAGTCATTGATCATTGGTTCACAGACGCCAGCAGGTCAAGCTACCCGAATCTGTAAAATTTTCCCAATCAACCTTGAACCTTAATGCTTTAGCGATAAAGTTGAAAATATATGTATTAAAGAAATTTGACAGAATTTAGTAGCTTGATGTGCCAGCTGGCGTCTGTACATCATATTTATAGAAGAGATGGCAAGATGAGCTGGACGCCTTTGATAAAGATTAGTCCTTGGCAGCTCTAGACAGAGAGAGGTGGAAAGAGAGTAGGCAGGCCTTTGCCCAGCGGAGGGACATGACGGCAAAAAAAAATATTTACTACCCTTTGATTAATTACAAACTTACTTTCAAATCTATTTTCGAAAACAATAATAAACACGACACACGTTAATCTAAATGAGCCGTTATTTTATTAGAACCTGTAACCTTTACCCTCCGATTTACATACAATAAGTAGCGTTTACTCACATCAAAAATGTAAATAATACCTAAAAATAAAAATTATTTCCTCTACTATAATAAGTAGGTTAAAGTTCGTTCTCACCGTTGACCGATATCGCTGATAAACTATCGTCGAGCCAAGGACATTGATATCAGTCCCTGTTTGTGTTAGTTCCCTGTTGACATAATAATCTAATTATTTTGTGCGTATTAGGCGACATTATTGTATATGGTGCAAGGGTCAGATCAGAGTATATCGCTTCTTGGGGTCAGGGGTTGTTGGGGGACAAGTGCGTGTGATGGGCGAAAAAATATGGTGAAGGCAGATAGACGCGACAATAATCTTTTAGATTTTTTTTTATATTACAGGCACCTCTCAGTTGTCTTGTCAAGGAATTGGTTAGTCAGAAAGATGAAGCTCCTGCTAAAGCGTATTAGGTACTTACCTATGGGAAATAACGGGCAAGAAACTCCACGGACACTCTTTTAAATTAAAATATTTTAGAACATTTGCCCCCTTTTCACTTAGCAGTTAAGGCTCCCGCAGACAGGCGCGACGCGTCTCTAGTAAAACAATTTCACAAGTTTGAGTTTAAAAAATCAACTGAATGCCTACCTAATTATAAACAATTGCTTTCACACATCCGTCTGCAAATTGTCAAGCGGGTGATGCAAGGGTATTAATTTCTTACAAAGTAATACACTTCTCTAGTTTCCTTTGCCCTCAGCATCTTCACCAACCTTCCTTGTTGCCGACAGGCTAATCATTTCACCTTGACATAAGCTATTTTCATATTCCTCTCGCCCGGAATACACGTGAGATACTTTACATTTTTAAAGGCTGAACCTCAACTCACCCCATTTATTATTCGCGTGTAGTTTCATGACTAATCAGTTTACCAGTTAGTAAGTCTAGCCGAGCCTTGGTAAAAACATATTACGATGCCAAAGAGCCGAGTCGTGATGTGAATTTAACTTAAGTTAACTATATAGTAACTACACTGGCTCAAATTACACTTGTTTCAGAGAAATCGTTGAACATGTTAATTCAAGTTTAAAAAACTCGATAGGTACGTGCAGTGACAGAGTTCTTTTATCTAAGCTGCGGGAAAAAGCAAAAAAAATCTAGTTTTTTTTGGGAATTCCTAGTAGGTAGGAATTTATGTATTAGAAGAATTTGTATGAAAACTCCATGGAAATTATTGAACCAGAATCGCGACGTATCGTCGCGTCGCGCCTGTCTTAGGGAGCCTTAATATGAGTAAACAGATAGTTTAAAAGTAAAAAATAAATCATCAACAAAAATAACTGGACTTAGGTTATACATAAACCTGTTAGGGTTAAAGGAGGAACACCAAAGGAAAGGCCGTTCTAAGGATTTCAATAATACGTTTATTATGCTTTTATATTTATATATTGGAAGGTGAGTTTATTAAATAATCGGACATTAGGTATGCCTATTATAAAAACTTAACGAAAAAACTTAAATCCACATTAATCCATATATCCGTGCTAATTAATAGAAAAACCGCAAGCCCACATTAGCCGATACCGTAATCACACACCAAAAAAGAGTTGCAGTTTTCTTAAAAAAAATAACCTCTAACGTACTACAACATCGTTCCTTCACTAACTCAATATTTGTTCAGCAAAGAAAAACATCCACCTTAATTATTATTATGTTTGCTAAGCGGTATTTGTTAAACAGAACAAAAAAACAGGTTTATTTGTAATTTACGAGCGTTCCAACAATGTAAATCAAATTAAAATGTTAATCAGACTAAACAAAGTGCACTACCATGTACTCGCGCTGATTTATAAAAACAAATGAGTGAAAAAGTGACCAAGTGTGAGTCGCACTCGCACACGAAGGTTTCTGTAGCACCACCGTACAATATTAAACTCTACATATTTTTTTAATTACTTTAGTAAAACAAAAATATCAAAGGGGTCCCCCTTTGATTTTTTGTAATTATTGTTGTTATAGCGGCCACGCTCTAAAGTGTCTACCTATTACGGTTCATAGCTAAAATCCTGTGACAGACGGACAGACGGGCGGGGACAGCGGAGCCTTAGTAAAATGGTCCCGTTGCACTATTGGGTACGGAACCCCAAAAACAAATGAGTAAAAAATGTGATTATTGTATTTTAGTGCTTTACAGAATATGGACCTTGGTAACATAGGAGTGAACGAACTGAAATACGAGAATTTAATTCTTTTGAACTTCGGTCGTAGTGTTTAATAAAAAGTTGATTGGAATCTAATCTAGATAGAAAATGAGCTTTTTTAAGTACGTAGGTACCTAGTATCTAAGTAATTTGAAATTTTGCAAAAAGTTGGGAATGGTCAACGACCGCTTTTAGTAAGAATTTCTTGCTTATTAACCATGGGGGTAGGCAAAAACTACAGATCGCCACTTACTACGATCCTAACATACTCCTTTCCTCCTCCTCCTTTTGTAGCAAATTTGAGTACATGCACAATCAGCCTATAATGTTCCCACTGCTGGGACACAGGCGTCCTCTAGGTGAGAGAGAGTGGGCCACAGTCTACCACGCGGGCCCAGTGCGAGTTGGCAGATGTCACCTTTCCTTAAAAATTTAGTCATTATCTTTCCACGTCAACTAAAATTGTACACAACTAACAAGCAATAACTGTAGAAAGTCACCAAAATCATAAAAAACAAAATTAAATTTTCTAACATCCATTAGCTAATTAACAAGGGACAGGATGTCGCAACATAAAGTGATAATTTCTCAAGCGTCGTTAGTACTTGAACAATATGCATTGTAGAGCTAAACGGTTCTGAAGGTGTTACTGCAACGTCTGCGAACAATACGACGCTGGCCGCAATTGCGACACAAAGACAATCGGCAATAGAATGTACAATCGCCTGTGGAAGACACGGTTTATGAAAATCTATGTACATTGTTTTAGAAACCATAAAGTTAGGATGAAGGAGGGGCTTGTGGCTAAGTAATAACAGCCGCACGGGTCGATCGATCAGGTTAAGCTACGCTTGCCGCGGTTGGCCCGTGGATGGCTGACCATCTTTACATACCAAGACCCCTCCGTGCCTCGGAAAGCACGTTAAGCTGTTGGTCCCGGTTGTCATTCGTGGATGTTTGACAGTTGTTACAGGTCGTCAGAAGCCCAGCCAACAACCAGCCTTACCAAGGGGTATCGCATTACCCGGTAACTGGGTAGTGGAAGTCAGATAGGCAGTCGCTGCATCCGGTTAGAGTGGAAGCCGACCCTAACATAGTTGGGAAAAAGGCTAGGGAGATGATGAAAGTTAGGATGAAGAAAGAAAAAGTTGGTTTTCCTAAGGGTGAATTTTGCGCGTTCAGTATTGGTGAATTTCGCCCTTAGTCATTATCGAAAGCCATTAGCAAAGAAATTTGATAGAGACACGATTAAGAATGAATACATCAAAATTTCACAAACTTTTGATATCAAAGAAAATGATAATGATGTTAGTAAAGATTCTATCGTCATCATCGTTGAGCTGAAAGACGTCTACGGCTATACATTGGCGTCGGGTCCAAGGATTGCCACAACGACCTTCTTGCTACGCCCTTCCGTCCGTCTTTCTTGCTACTGGTGCTTCTGAATACGGCAGACTATTATTACGAGATAATTATGCTCTGGTCGCAAGCGCGGGTCCATGCTCCTGAGTTCGATTCCTGGGTTTCCCCATCTGGAATTTCTCAGTAGCAGCTCGGAATCTGGATTGTACCCAGTTGATGACAATAGGCTCGCCCCTATTACATGGGACTTAAACATAACCGGCGAAATGTGGGTGCACTGTAGGTCCACCTCTGACTAACCCATCGGGGAATACAGCTGTGTTGTCATCCATATAATTATGCTATAATCAAAACCAACATTTACCCGAAACAGTTCAAAACAAATACGGAGCAAATTAACAATCAATCCTATACTAAAACGCCTACATGAAACTGTAACAAGCCTATTGAACCAGCCTATCGAGCCGATCGGACTCTATTTTAATAGTATTTGTAAGCTCAATGTTCAAATAGGCGAACACAAATACTAAACACAGAGCATGGATGTCGAAATAGTGCACGTGTGCTTGGATTTCACAACTGTTTCTGCACTAATTCAATAGTTGCTGGTAGAAGGTGAAATATTAGCTTTTATCAAACAAATAAAGGACTCGGGAGATTTATTGAGTAATGTCGAGAACATTTGTTATTGTCGATTGTGATTGTTGATTTGTGTCTAACGTTCAATGAAATGAAGTAATAGGCTATTTTCCTAAAAAAATCTAATTAGTCCGTCAGTTAGATTATCAAAAAATATTGAACCCGTATTTTTTCTTTTGTGAATTATATAAAAAATGATGAAGATATCGCCCGTTAAAGTTCCGCGTGACTCCCCACTCCCAAATTATAACGCGCTTTATCTTTGTCATTTTTTGTTTGATTGACAAAAAAAAAAATACGTGTCCATTATTTTTCGATAATCTAACTGACGGACTAAATATAATTATTATTTTTTTACCCAGGCAACTACCCTATTGCTACAGTACTAAAATCGGTATTTATTTATTTAGTTTCAACTTATAGGGAGCTGTGGTGGCCCAGTGGTAAGGCCGAGACTTAAAACTTGTTGGTCTCAGAGAGACGCTTAACTTTGTGTAAATTATTTCATCACCATTGCTCCCAAAAAGGTGATGAAAAACATCGTGAGGAAAGCGGCATGTCCTAGAACCAAAAAATCAATGATATGTGGCATCTTCCAACCTGCACTGGGCCCGTGTGGTAGATTATACGGCCCGCTCCCATTTACAGGGTGTCGCAGCAGTGGAAACATTATAGGCTAATTATACTTGTGCTATGGTAGCACTCCCTTTTTTTTCCCACTCAATTGGATCTCAAGTTCAAATTTTCAATGCGGACCAATTCTACCCATAGGTGTCAAACTGGTTCTACTGCTTCTCCTTTTCGTTTCAACGATACTTTATATTGTTGCAGCCGTGACGTGGGCACGTTGATTGCGGCATCAGTAGCATTGTTTAACTCATCACACGTGCAAGTGATCGGGCCCTTAGGACACTTCAGCAAGTGGGACACGGTCTGATCAGAAGCACCGCACTCGCACTGGATGTTGAATGAGTCAGTAATCCCCTAGTACATCAAATTAGCTCTTGAAATTCTTTATAATCCATTACTTTAACAGAATATACATCTCTCTTTGACCTCCACGACCCGTAGGGACTTAATCAACAGTGTGTGTTCTAGCTATCAAATGAGAAGTTAATAGCTCTAACTCTTCCAAGAGAATATTAAGTGCTATAATTAGTAGTGAGATACCTATTTTATAAGCTAGCCTTATTTCAATCCAAAAAAATATCGCATTTAACATTGAGAAGAATGAACTTGAGACGACTTTAGAAGTTTTTTATACCAAATCAAATTCGGTATTTGCTTTAAACAATGTTTTTGGAGCAGATAATGATCTTGCATTTATTATTTAAGCCCGTAGATACAAACTTAAGGGAGACTAAACACTCTCGGACTCTTTTAATCGAGCCACCCTGCACTGTTTTTATTACTTTTTAAATTATCGTGAATTCAAACAAACAAAACAATGACGACACCAGTATGTCAGCTTCAAAACTGCATATACCCTGTCTATTAGATTAACCGTTTTTTGACAGCTGTCTTAGAACGTACATATTCCAGATTACGTACAGGTTAACTTTAAAATGCGTAATAAAATAAATATATTATAAACTGCCTAATCTTATTGAATTATCTTATTTATGACTTCTTACAGACACTATGAATGAAATGAAAAAGCATTTATTCGTGGTGACAGCCCAAGTTTTACAAACAAATTTTACTTCTGCCAAACTGCAGAGCAGTTTGTTGACATATTATAATACCGTACGAGTATCAATTTTGAAAAATCAATATAATTGCTCACTAGTTCGGTCTCTCAAAAAACGGTTAACCTAGTGGACAGAGAATAAGAACGTTTTCTTTGATTCATCATTATGTTGATGTTTTAGGCCTTTATAACCCACATTGAATTGCAGGAAGGCACGATTCTCCGGGTGGGCATTCATGAGACATGCAATTTTGGAAACTCTGCAACACAATTAAAACAAAGTTGGATATTCATATCGTTAATGACAGCAGATAGAATTATAGTGATGAAAGTAATGAGATTAAAGCTAAGAGGTGAATGAACATTATTAAATGAGACGGAAATAAATTATGAGGTCAGTGCTGGGACTTGAGTTCGAAAGAGCTTTTATTGTAACATTGTTGAAGTAGGTGTTAAGAACCACTACGAGTATTCTAGGAATTGCTAATACTAGAGGGAAAATAGAAATGAAATAGGTAATTAGAAAAAACAGTACTTATATGAGTAACAGAAAGAAATAACCTTTAACGTGATAGTCATAAGGTTTAGCAACAGGGCGAACGAATAAACAAATAATTAAAGTGATTTCTAATTTATTTATTTATCATTTTGTTTCTAGGCGGCAAACAAGTTAAATTAGTAGATAACAGCTACCTTATAACCTCTTGTCTACAGCTGCGATGAATTATGAATAATTTAAACTATATATCCTTGATTTAACTACAAGAGATTCTAACAAAGAGCGACCTATACAAACCAACAATCAAAGAACATAAGAAACCATGTCTTAACTATGACTAAATCCAGATCGTGACCACCAATCGTATCTAACTCGTGTCCGTACCATGCAAAATGAATAAATAACATCTGATATATGAAAAAAAATCTATTAAAACACTATTTGTGATGGATGGCAAATTGATTCGTAATATCTTAGAGCCAATTTTACCAAAGAAACCTAACGCTATTAACACGGCAGTGTCAATATTTCACAACAATGATGTCACTAAAATGTCAATGATGGCCCAGTGGTGACTTGGTAACGGCCCGACTTACCGAGTTGTAGGTCCTGGGTTCGAACCCAGGCAGGCGCTTTACTTTGTGTATATAACTTCATCACCATTGCTCTCATAACGGTGAAGGAAAGAGGTAGCATCGTGAGGAAACCGGCGTCCTAGAACCAAAAATTCGAAGACATGTGATATCTACCAACCCGCACTGGGCCCGCGTGGTGGATTATAGCCCACGCCCTCAGATAGAGAGGAGGCCTGTGTCTCAGCAGTGGGAACATTGTAGGCTGATTATGTAATGTCACTGTCTCACTGACAGATCTCGAGCGCGGTTTGAATGTGCTGATCGCATTCAGTTTCATTGGTGAAGTCAGCCCTCAGTTATTCTTGTTAAGTCCTTTTATGAACAAGAAGTGGATTCTCGGTAACTATGGGAATATGATTCTATTGACTAGCCTTTGAATGTTTGCAGTGCATTAACACATGCTCTATTTGTTATTTATATGAATGCAAATATTTTCCTTCTTAACGTCTCTTCTTGTGTTTGTCTAAATTGCTCCCACCGTTGATTCACAGTTATGTCTGTTCATCTTCCTCATTTACGTGTTAAGTATTTTCTAGAATATTTCCATCTTTACTTCATCGAACAAAAATGTTTAATCTATATTTAATAACGTGCCGATTAAATCAAGATCTGTTGATATGAGAATCTTGAAATGAAAATCAAAACTCTTCACTTTCGCAGTTTTTATGGCATCGTAAAGACCACTTATAATTCAATCTATTTCTTTCAGACCGTTATCTATCATTTGGCTAGACGTATTACTTTCTGTAATAGCTTCATCCTACATACATTTGTCTTTACAAAGAGCACTATATTTCTGATAAAATTTACGCATTTAACGCAATTTTTCTGCAATAAATATAGGTAAAACAATGTTAGTAGTTTATCGACATTTTTGAGAATTGCTTTACATATATTTTTTTTAGCGTATGGGCCTGTTAGCAACTGTTATATCTGAAGCAACGTCATTCGCTTTCTTGCTAATCAACCAATCAATTTACAGTGCCCACTAGCAATTGCTAACAAAATCAAATAAAAAATTCTCTCACAACATATGTGTGTAACCTAAACAAACAACCCATTCAAAGTATAACACAGAAAGGACACAATGTCACAGCTAACGCGAACCGTGTCAATCAGTGCAGTACATAACAAACACTCCAGCCCATTCTGACTGTAATTGGAATACGGCATTGTAACTAGTTACCAGCTGAATGATGTTGAAGGTTGACTCTGATGATGATTGTAACTATACGACGCATGTACTTCATACTGGAGAACTCACAGTTTCTGAATGACTACTCAAATGATTATGATGTCAAAACGACTGGGTTTATCAAATTCCTTCTGTTTTTAGGTTTAACGGAAATCGATAAAGGGGAAATCAGAACCATGATAAGCTCATTAGTAGGTAAATATGCTGTCATGTATAATGTAATGACTGTTGCGGTAGGGGTAACAAGATAGCATTATAGAATCACTAGCTGCGCCTCGCGGTTTACCCGCATAAGTTTCGATCCCGTGGGAATACCGGGATAAAAAGTATCCTATATGTTAATCCTGGTTATAAACCATCTGTGTACCAAATTTTATCCAAATCCGTTCAGTAGTTTTTGCGTGAAAGAGTAACAAACATCCATACAAACTTTCGCGTTTATAATATTAGTAGGATATAGTGGGATGATCAAAGATTTAAATCGTTAGATTCGCCGCGTCAAAAGATGGTCATGTTGCCGTTTCTTTTTGACGGCTCTGATACAATGTAAAGATTTAAAACGTTGCTCATGATTCGATAATGTTATTTGTTAATCTAATCCCAACCTAATTACATTTGACAGCATATTTACCTAGTAATGAGGCTATTAGAAACTGGGGACCAAGTACACTTCTGATTTCATTCTTATTTTATTTATAATAATGTGGAAAATGTCGTGGGTTATACATTTACTCACTCTGTAGATCATATTTTATGCAATATTGTAATGTGTAACCGTCTGTTTCCCCAAATAAATAAAATTATCAAGTTCTGTCAAATCTAAAAACAAAAGGAATTTTATAAACTTAGTAGTTGTTTTTCGAGTTCCAAGCTTTCAAGTTATATGTATGCAACAACCCAGTTTCCAGGCCGAAGTAGGAACATAATATGTAGGTCAACTGGATTTATTCCAAAATTTCAGATAGTCAGGCTTAACGGCTAATCCGTACATTGAAACGGAGCTGTAGTCATTAGTGGAATGAGCCTTCATGTTTTTAGTTTCTATAAATTTAGATTTTAGTGGTAAACTAAATAATTGGGTTAACAAATAATGGGAAACTGCTATTATTCATTTCAGGGCTACAAATAAGTTTGGTCCTATTGGACATAAATTGTTCTATCAATGGTGTGGAAAATATTGGTTATCATCATCATCATCTGACTGGTTGTCAGACTTTCGGGCTTCTGACTACCCGTAACGACTGCCAAAGATCCCCGAATGACAACCGGGACCAACGACAACGTGCTTTCCGAGGCACGGATGTTGGTCATCATTAATCATTATTAGACATATTGCACAGACCCCAAATAAATTGGGATAAGGGTATGAAAAAAAATTCGAAGACACGTCATCATCAACATTTCAGCCGAAAGACGTCCACTGCTGGACATAGGCCTCCCCCAAGCACCTCCACTTCGACCAGTCCCGTGCGTTGCGAAGACACGTGACATCTACCAACCCGCACAGGGCCCGCGTGGTGGATTACAGCCCACTCCCTCTCACAGAGAGGAGACCTGTGTCCCAGCAGTGGGAACATTATAGGCTAATTATGCTATGCTTATACTAACGCAGGAGAATTATGAGATCACCGAATACTAAGCTAGAGATCGTCTAATTTAAAATTGCACGCCCCTCCACTAAAATGTCTATACAAACATTTTAAATGTGTATGCAACAAGCAGTGGAGGGGCGTGCAATTTTAAATTAGACTATCTCTACTATGAACAGTAGAAGGGGAAATTAAAACGACACTTCGCAAGCGACTTGGTGATTACAGTTTAATTTTATAAGCAGCAGAAGAGGCGAAGTCTGACAATCAGTCTTACCAAGGGGTATCGTGTTACACAGTAACTGGGTTGTAGAGGTCAGATAGGCAGTTGCTCCATGTAAAGTACTGGTATCCAGCTGCATCCGGTTAGACTGGAAGCCGACCCCAACATAGTTGGGAAAAGGCTTGGCATATTGATATTGATATAGAAGAGGTGAACCTATTCTTGCAAAATCGTCTTGATTAAATTAAATCATAATAGATATCTGAGGTCATCGGAAAACCTGAGACTACACCACCAGTTACATTCCACCAGTTTCTTTGACAAATCTTTTACTGTTCAAGCAGCCCGTGTCGGTAAGGCGTGCTCAATCTTTGTCCGCTTTCAAAATTATGATACAAAAGCACTTCCTCTCTCCTTAAACATCATCAATATTATATTATATATTTTTTTTTTTCTCTTTGCTCTTGTTTACGTTTATTATTATATGTATATATTTATTTAGATGAGTAAAATATACTTTATGTATGAATTAATTGTATAATGTAAGGCGCATCACACACTACAACGCGCCACGCAACGGGGCGCGGGAAACGGAGGCCAATTCCACGCGCGAAAGCGCGTTTTTCTTGAATTTGTATGTAAAAAATCACGCGCGGGGGCGCGTTATCTGCGTCCCGTCGCGTTGCGCGTTGTAGTGGGGGTTGTGCCTAAATGGTACACCACAGACTACCTACTTTATTTGTCTCTCCTTAATTTTAATCCATCCAAACGTTGTCTTTAAAAGATCGCTCTTAGCGATAAGACCGCCCATTGTGTCACCCTCTGTAAAATCTTATATACCTATTTATGTTCTGTAATTTGTATGGTGTACAATACAGAGTATTCTATTCTAAATCATTTTATGCGCAGTTACAACTTTGTTGTACATTATTTTCATTACATGTATCATCTTTAATTGAACTCAAGCGTGGTTGAGATTCATAAAGATAATAAA
Source organism: Apamea epomidion (assembly GCA_947507525.1). Lineage (NCBI taxonomy): Eukaryota > Metazoa > Arthropoda > Insecta > Lepidoptera > Noctuidae > Apamea > Apamea epomidion. The sequence goes on from OX382237.1 coordinate 16,283,012, forward strand.
TTATGAAGATCATGTGTTTTGTTTTGTAGGAGTAATACTCGTAACTCGTATCGCGAAACATTGGCGCCAATATTGGTAAACAAATTGAACAAAGACTTGGGATTTATTGGCCACGTTTGGAACATGCATAACAGCTGACATATTGTATTGTACACTAGGTTAAATTAAATTAGCTAGTGAAACTTTGCAGACGTGGTGGGTATCGATATCTAAATATGTATAATAAAACAAAAACAAATTAATTTGATGAATTTAATTTTTGGGATCAACAACAGCTGGTAGTGTAGTGTACGTGAAATATCAGTTTAAACATTAGTTTTTTTTTTTTTTTGTAAACTGCACAGTCGTCAAGGGTAACAGGATAAAAAAAAACTTATTTTGTTAACTCATAGGTACTTCAAGTATCTACACTAACCCCGAACAAAACAATCATCATATCTTTTTTATTTTTATTTTATTGTGTTTAGAGTTTAGATATTGATACCCATAACGTCTGCGGAGTTTCTCTAGCTAATCTAATTTGAACCTGTATCACTTTTGACTATGCCCAGCAGAGGACTGGAATACTATGTACACTGTGTATACTGTGTAGGCATAATTGATTGTCTAATTTTTAATTTTGTTATTTAGTATTGAAGACGAAGACAACAATCATTTTAACTGAACATACAGCTGTATTGCAGGGGAGTTTGTTGCGCCACTTCTTCTTCCCAGCTAAAGCACTAGGAAGTGGTGATGGGCGGCCGTTATGGAGGACAGTCTTTTGTAATTTTTACGTTAAAAAAATGCTGATTCTTAGTCTAATTTAAATAAATGACTGATTTTCTTAAAGTATGAGAACCAAACCATGGCCCAACAGTGGCTGGCAATAACAGAATCGTATGCAAAATAAACTTTTTATTATTGAAGCGATCGTGACCACAGGCAAGTGATAATAAAAGGCGCGTAAATAAAACGATTACTAACTAACTGCGCAGGCCCATGTCCGAGATTCATGTTGACATTGACACAAATCATTTGGAAAACAATACATTTTTGTTTGGAAAAGGATAATATTATTGTTATTTAATTAAAAACTTTTTAACAAAAAATTTAACCGCCGAAAAAACTGAAAAGCAATAAATAATAACCTTTTTTATTTAACCTTAATAACCAAGTTCTTAAACTGTGAGTGAACAATAAATCACCCCTATTTTCCCACCCTTAGGGTTGGATTTTTTTTTACAAATTATATGGGACCAACTTTGGAGTATACCCTTTCCAATAAAAAAAGAATTATCAAAATCGGACTACTCTGTAAAAAGTTATGCGTGGTCATACATAAAAAAAACGGGTTGCACTCCGGAAGTGCCGGCAGAAGTGAAAACTTGAATATTAACGTTGTGCATTTTTGATATTTTGGAATGCGCTCTACTCTCCCTCCGTCTTACGAATTTTCGATCAGGTCACGTGTCCTGACGCGACCTTCGTCTTACAAATTTTCGATCAGGTCACGTGTCCTGACGCGAGTTTAACATTTTTTACGCATCACAAAAAAATGCACAACGCGGCTGAAGATGAAAAAACGCGTCGACTTGAGAACCACCTCCGTTGTTTTTCGTCGGTTAAAAATCGGAACGCCTCGTTGGACCAGTGCTTGCAGATGCTACTGCTGAGCATGAGGTCTCGGGTTCGATTTCCAGGTCGGACAAAGTGTTATTGGGTTTATCCATCAGGAATTACTCAGCAGCAGCCCGGAGTCTGGATCAGTGCCCGGCTCGGCTGATGACAATAGGGTCGCCCCTTATTACATGGGACTTAAACATAACTGGGGAAATGTGGGTGTACAGTCACGTACGCCAATATATCAACACTTGGCAACTTTCAATTGCGATTTTTTCGTGAAATAACGAATGCAACGTTGAAATACGACACATTACATAAATCTATGGATTCGAAAATGCTATGTTCGTAACAACATGAAATTTCATTAAAAAATAAAGGAGTAAATCGCTTTTGAATAAAGCCGAGTGTATACATACTTTTGCTCGCGACTGTACTATATGAACATCAGATTCTCTGCCTAACCCATCAGGGCTTACAGGAGTGATGTTATATTATTATTTTAAGTTAATTAGAATTATCTGCGTCATTCATTTTGTTAGGTTGTATAAAACACAATAGGTACAGACGCCAGCACATCTAGCTACTACAATCTGTCAAATTAATTTAATAGATTTTCAACTTTATCGCTAAAGCATTAAGATTCAAGGTTGATTGGGAAAAATTGATAGTTTCGGGTAGATTGACCTGCTGGCGTCTGGATTGTGTGCCGAAATGTAGAATAGTTGATTTGCTTTTCAAGTTAGCTTAAGTGAGTGAACTGAAAATGCAAAATCGTTTAAATTAACATAATAGGTTAGTTTTAAGTTAAATTTATTCTTTGTTTATTTTGAACCTTACCTACTAACTTAAAATACAATGCAGACTATTTATGTACGACCCACTTACGAAGTGTAAACTGACGTTAGGCAAGTTAGCATATTCAGCCTATAGGTAATGTTCCCACTGCCCCTGTGCAGGGCTTGCATGGAGGCTGATGAGAACGTCGCGCATGTGCTCTTTGAGTGCACAGGCGTCACCCAGATTAGGTCGGAAACCCTCGCAACACCCAAATCTTACACAGATGTTCTCAACAGACCAGGACACTTAATAAGCTTCTGGAGGGAGGTGGGCTGGTTGGAATAATCACCGATGGCCGCCATGGCCCACGCACAATGGTCCACTTGAAGGACTAAGTGCGGAAACTAAACCCGTAACATAGAACATAGAACATGTTCCCACTGCTGGGATACAAGCCTCCTCTCTGTGAGAGGGAGTGGTACTACGCCTGCCCAGTGCGGGTGAGTAGAAGTCACAGACGTTCTACGACATGCCAGCGGGGTAATTGCATAACACACCAACAGTAGCAATAGCTTTCATTTTGACAGTTCAACAACATTCATTGCGTTATTTACGTTGTTGAGCAGACACATTTTTCGAACATATGAAGCAATGGATTAGCAATATCCTTCAAAATGATTCAGATCGAGATCGATAGTGTGTTACGCAATTAGGGCGCTGGTTAGTCAAGTTATTCGCGTATAATTTTATAAGTTCCTACAGTTCGGTTCGACTCCATTTTTGAACAATCACCCCCAGTCAACGACAGTAGCAAGTCGTGATAAGTTTTGAGTTCCACTTCTTGTTCGTTGCGTGTTGTAGAATATAAACTGCTTCCTTTCTCGGGTCATGTACCTTATACAGCCCTTTATACTTATGCGACTACTAACTAAAATTCATACTATGTCACTCAATTTAACTACAAGAACAACCCGAATGTTTAGTAACATCACCAAAAGATGACAAATTAACAATGTTCAAAAATACATCCTTTTTTTTTACTTTTTATCGAGCGTCATTCAGTTTTAATCTATGTATGTTTGTAATGTCAAAATAACAGCTTTTTACTGAATGCATATAATAGTACCTATATACAATACTTATAACAAAAAAATCTATACGAATAAAAAAAACATAGTTATTAAAAAAATATATATTTATTTAGGTAAGGATAATATACCTACTTATTATGTTTCGATTTTTAAATATTGGATCTAATGTTTGCTTAGTGGCGGAAGTGAGAATATCACCTAACTTAACTATTGACCCAAACTCATCCTTGCAGTTGTCAAAATATAAACCTGTCTGTGAATGAATGAGTATTAAAAGTAAACTACATAGTAATAACTTCGACACAATGACATTGTTTTATAAAATATTTAATAATATGTGTCTACTGAACCTTTGTCTTCTCTCTAAATATGTGTCTACTGAACCTTTGTCTTCTCTCTAAATATGTGTCTACTGAACCTTTGTCTTCTCTCTAAATATGTGTCTACTGAACCTTTGTCTTCTCTCTAAATATGTGTCTACTGAACCTTTGTCTTCTCTCTAAATATGTGTCTACTGAACCTTTGTCTTCTCTCTAAATATGTGTCTACTGAACCTTTGTCTTCTCTCTAAATATGTGTCTACTGAACCTTTGTCTTCTCTCTAAATATGTGTCTACTGAACCTTTGTCTTCTCTCTAAATATGTGTCTACTGAACCTTTGTCTTCTCTCTAAATATGTGTCTACTGAACCTTTGTCTTCTCTCTAAATATGTGTCTACTGAACCTTTGTCTTCTCTCTAAATATGTGTCTACTGAACCTTTGTCTTCTCTCTAAATATGTGTCTACTGAACCTTTGTCTTCTCTCTAAATATGTGTCTACTGAACCTTTGTCTTCTCTCTAAAACAGGAAGGCGGTTGGTTATTTTTAATAAGATTTTTAGTGGACATTAACATTTTATTGCGTTTGTAGGTCATAAAAAAGTAATTACTTGAAACCATAGAAGAAACAATGACATTTTATAGCTTGCCTCTGGAGCTTGATACCGTTCTAAATTCAAAAGTCAAATTGTCTATTCCATTTTAATAAAGCCTTTTCGACCTGTGTGTTTACTAGCCCGAGTGTACACAACCCTTTTATTTTTTTCAAAATGAATAATCTTTGCCACTCGGTTATTTATTAATCATCTAGGGCCAGTTACCTAATAGAGGAAGATAATTCATCTGCTTTTTCTCCTAATAATCCCTTATCACAATAATTATGAGAAGTAAGTTGACCTAATTGTTGTCCATTCTGAAATATCAACAGTTATAATTTCCCATACTACTATTATATTTCTCTAATAACTTCCTTTTGTTTTTTCTTTGTATGGGAAGTGGCACTAACGGTAATGTTTGAGGCGTATAGCATTAGCACACGATTAATGAAGCTTTGAAGTTTTACACATCGTCGAACAACATTAAGTTAAACATATCTCTTTGAAACACGTCACGTTCGTATTAAAAATAGGCCTTATATATTCCTGTATAAGTGTATACTTTAACAAATAGATGTGAATTTGTATTTTTTTTTTTTTTGTTGCTTTAAAACTTTATTTTTCTTTTTTAATTTTGTTTAGATATCAATACTCATCACGTCGGTGAAGTTTTGGTAGTTAATTTAATTAGACCCTAGTGTAATTCTAGAAACTAGCAGGTATGGGAATATTTAGAGGACTTGTTCAAACATTTTTAAAAAACTCTTTTATTTAGTCGAAACGACTTCTTAGACGATGAAAATGGAAATTGAATTTTCCCCAACTCTATTATGATAAGAATTTAATCTGTGTTTATTATTAGGGAAAATTAACAGCTGGCAACGGTAAAGGTAATTTTATTCCATTTATATTTTATATACCTAAATGGCAATTGAACCTAATAAATATACACGGATATGGCTGTTGCGATTAGCTACGGCACGCTACGCTAATTGCATTTTTTATTATACGCTTATTTATAGAAAAGTTGGTTTTTCTATGAGCAATAAAGACACGAACAAAGTTGCAGTTATCCGTCGAGATCATAAATAATCAAATAGGCAGTTATAAAAACCGTTAGGTAACCTAGGTATTACCTGTACATAGATTATGGGTCCGCACAGAATTAGGAGCTATGTAGGAGTCATGTTCCACTAAGATATTAACTTATATTGTCACCCATAACAGAATAAAAGTCAACAATAAATAAAACAACATTGCTATAAAGTCACTCTTTAAAAAAACTCACGCTGTATATAAAAAAAAAGTAATCCTTTTTTAAAGTCATATCCGTGTGCATTCTCGGTCAAGTTGATCGTCAATGATGATCGGGGGTTATTAGCCGATCAACAATGCGTTACTGAGTGTCCACATTACTAGATACCAGACATTCTTAGAACCATCCAGTCATTACACATTAAATTTCACCGGACTGAAATGCCATAGACAAGGTACAGTACCCACACACTAATAATACAGTACTTACTAATTCCATGGTTCTAATAGATCGAGTGCATTGCATTCTAAATTGGAACCTAGATTCTAAATTCGAAATAAGTGTGTTTCAATCAAAATCAATGATCGTTTAAAAGACCTATTGGATCGTTGATGGACGGAATAAATCATATTAGAGCGGCGATGCATCGATAGATTGTTTCCAGTAGGTGAGGAAAATAGGAATGTAAATTTTTAAAGAAAATATAGATTACTAGCTGCGCCCCGCGGTTTCACCCGCATTAATTTCGATTCCGTGGGAATATCGGGATAAAAAGTATCCTATATGTTAATCCTGGTTATAAACCATCTGTGTGCCAAATTTCATCCAAATCCGTTCAGTAGTTTTTGCGTAAGAGTAACAAACATCCATCCATCCTTCCATCCATCCATACAAACTTTCACGTTTATACTCGTAATATTAGTAGGAGGCGTTATTGTATTGCTATACATATTGGTACAAGAAAATTGTGTAGAGGTATATTTTCTTGAAAATCGATAATTTTCTAAACAGGTTGGTGAAATTAAAAAAAAACGAATTTAGTTCATTCCAATTATGTCATCTCTTCCACCACTGAAAACGTACTGACCACCACGATTCCTCACTCTATACTATTTATACTAAGTTTGAATTAAGATTAATATCACAAGGTTAAGAATGTGGTAAAATGATTATTGGAGCATAACTGAAATATTATTCTAAGATTGCAATATGATCAAGTAGGTAACATTTTTGTCACGTCTGTTTGTAAATAAAACCCCAATCACTTGTATATTCAGTTTTAATAAAAACCGTGATGGAGTCCTTTGATTATGTTTATTTGATTGGCTCTCGACATCATACTATGGTCCATTATGTACCACCTACCTACATCATAATATCGTCCATTGTGTACCTATTCGTACCTACATAACATTGAGAAAACAATTAGGTAACAAACGTACAGACCATCTCCACCTAGCAACAAAAATCAAGTGCATCACTAATTTGATCAGCGTTTTTACTCTTGACACTGATTCGGGCGTTCATTCTACAGATGACATAAACCTCTTCAATACCATAGATAAAAAAGTCTGTTCATAAGCGTCACACAGTTCCATGGACAAGCTGGGTTCTTCACCCGCTGGTCATTACTCGACTACCCAGCAGGATCAGCGTTTTTACGCTTACACTAATTCCGGCGTCGATTCTAAAGAACACATAGACCTCTACAAAACCATAGACAAAAAAGCCTGTTAATAAGCGCCATACAGTTCCATGGACAAGCTGGGTCTTTCACCCGCTGGTCATTGCTCGATTGCCGAACAGACCGCGGCGACCTTGTTGCCCGATGCTGGAAACTCGACCGCTATCCTGCTAAGTAATAGTCACTATCAGTGTTAATGATTCGTATGCTCAGAGCATTGGACCACGTGATTGTTTTTTCTAAATAATTGTATTTGACCGTTTACCTTGCAGACAGTTGAACGATCGGCGAATTCAATTAGATTCGTTGAAGGAAATCAGAAATGTATATTTAAATAAAAACTCTTTTAATCGAGGTTAGCATAGCTAATTTACATTTCGTTTAGCATCAAAGCTTATAACTAATGCAATTACAAATATGGAATTCGCTTGAAAGCTGACATCTCGCCAATGCTGCTGTGTTTTTAACATCAAGTAAAACAAACTAATATTGTTTTGTCGCTATTTTTAATACTGCAGCAGATTTGATTGCACTAGTTTGTTGGTAGAAAGTGAATCTGGAAATACACTGTGCCGAGTCCAACTAAATTATTCTTTCATATCAATTTAATGGACAGGAGAGTATTTCAGTGTATTTCAAGTCACGTTCATATCTTTCTCACCATCTAATGGCCAATTCCTATAATTTAAAATTAAGACATATATCTTTACCAATAGCGAAGCCAAGATCTTATAGCTTTGCATAGTAGACCCTCCCATATGGAGTAGTTATCACAGGTAAAATTAGCATACAAATCTATTTATATACCCAGCTTGGCAATAATAAATGCTACCATTGGTAAACAAAACGATTCGTTTTTGTTTATAGGAACCGAACATAAGACAGGCTGGTAACAAAATTGACTGACAATTTACTGCATCATTACGTCATCTGATGACACCTATTCGATGCGGTTACAGCACATAGAATGATGCTCGAGACTGGCTTCCCTTGGGACCAGTGACCTCCTTTTTCTAAGGCCTGCCACACAAAGGCGATTCTTTGAGTGCCGCCGAGTGACTAGTCGCTTTAGCTTAGCGAGATGAAGCGATCGAAATTTCTGAATACTGCTTGCATATTTATAACTAGCTGCGCTCCGCGGTTTCACCCGCATAAGTTTCGATCCCGTGGGAATATCGGGATAAAAAGTATCCTATATGTTTATCCTGGTTATAAACCATCTGTGTGCCAAATTTCATCCAAATCCGTTCAGTAGTTTTTGCGTGAAAGAGTAACAAACAAACATCCATCCATCCATCCATCCATACAAACTTTCACATTTATAATATTAGTAGGATTTCGAGTTTGGGTAGTGAACGGCTCCTGTAATTTCCAGTATGCAGCCGATCTGTAAAAGACACGGCTTCATATCAATCTTTGTGAAGGTACAGTGCCGGAAAAATATGAGCAATAGATAAAATAAAGCATAAGACCCGAAGTATGTCCCTACCTTCAGTTTCTGCAAACATCTCGGTGACTACAGGCGGCGACAACCACTCACTAGTTCATCATCAACATTCCTTCATTTTGCATCCAAACCAATAACCTTACAGAATTTCTAACAGGCCCTCTCTCTTTGTCCACAGAGGGTGGCGGGATCAAAGTGCGTGCGCGCGGCGCGGTGCGAGGGCGCGCGCGGCAGGTGACCGACGGTCTTCCCGGCTGATGTGGGCGGCGAGCGCTTGCTGCTCGCGCCAGGCAGGTCTGTTTCTAAACTGTGATATTATGATACGACGACCAGTACCCTAGTTGCGTACGACCATCGAACACGAAGACGCCTCGGCGGCTGCTGCCGGTGTGACGATTCCGTGCTCTGCGTCACGACGCTCTTTGATTACTCAACAATCTGTTGATCTGGGCGTGAAAAAGACGAATTTTCCAAACAAACCGTGCATTTGCAAGTGTTTTACGCAATTATGGTACTGGACTTTATCTAGAAAGGACCAAATACTTGAAAACTTGATCAACATGGGGGACTAGGTGCTAGATTATACAACGCTGGTTGGCTCTAATAGTTGAAAATTTGGAGTCAGTGTCCCGATTCCAGCTTGAAAACTCATAATTCCAAAGCTGAACTGGCGTTGTACAGTTCCGTAAGAGGCGGAGTGCTATGCCATCAAGTCGAAATATTGGCAAATACATAGTATCTTAGGGCTTTCACTGAGGCCAAAAATTTGTACACAAAGGTTAGGTAATTTTGAATCTATGTAACCAAATAACTAAGAGATAAATACGAGCCTTGTTTTGAAGCCCCTTAAATCCCCCGTTTGCAAGATAGGAATCTAGGGTCTAATGCTAACCCCTGGTGGAATTTATAAGAACCGTCATTTTACTGAAACATTGAATTACTTGGACCTAAGTGAATCTTGAAATTCTCATTTTGATAGTCAAAAGAAATGTTCATTGCAAACAAGTCACGTAAAAACAGAAAGGGCAGAAACAATCAAAGCTAGACTTCTTCACAGCTCCATTAACAATGTAGACAGCTGTTAATTAAAACCTAATTAATGACTGCCTATACGTAACTAGTACCACTCTATTTTAGCCGAACAAAATAATTCGGTAGCAATTTTCAATGCTTTTTTTTTTCATTTCCACCTGTTGTTACTTACTCGAAAAAACTAGAGGTAAAAAAACCTGGCGTATTGAGGTTAAAGTAAGACCTTTATGGAACCAGCGGGGTAATTTCGTAACACACTGACATTAGAAATGACTTTCATATTGACAGTTCAACAACATTCATTGCGTTATTTACGTTGTTGAGCAGACAAATTTTTCGGACATGTGAAGCAATGGATTAGCAATATCCTTCAAAATTATTCAAATTATTAATGTGTTACGCAATTAGGGTGCTGTTAATTTTTGTGAAGTCGTTAAAAAATGGGTAAAGACAACTCGTTACAAAATTGTTTACTCAATATTTCTCGTTAATAACAGTCTTCCTATTTATAGACATAAGACGAGATGACTGATGGCATAGCACACATAATCTTATGACCTAACGTTAGATATATAGATATAATGAGTAGCCATAGTTATATGATTGGAATCTAATTAGAATTCATGTAATACTGTCCCATGAGTGCTGTTACTGTTCGCCCCACGTGCACTATATTACCATGGCCGCGATTGAGTTTATATTCGACTCCAAAATCAGTCTTTGACTGTGTTAGAAGGTTGAGTGAGTCTAGGCTTACCCGGGATAACTGAACATCGCCAGGGTTTGGAGACCAGCAACCAAATTGCGCAACGCAACAGCCGATCTTAAATCTTACCGAGAAAACTTAGGTGAAGTGAGCTTGAATTGAGCTGTCATTCCACCTGATGGATTGACACTTGACAGCTTACTTCAAGTTCACTTCTCCGAAATTTACACGGTTAAATTTTTACAGAATAGACCTGCAGTTTTCAATTTGTCGATGCTGACAATACCGCGTTGAAGACGAATTTTTCAAATACCATTGTGAGTGAGTTACGCAATAGGGATGCTGAGTTGCCAGTTGCTAACGTGTTCCGGTTCATCCTAGAACGCTGCCTCTGTAGCGGTCACAATTCTAATCTGATCCGAGCTAACCGAAGTAGATATTTTAACGAGGTTAGGTTGGAACTGTGACCGTAGAAACTCCTGCATTCGAACAAATTTGAAGCTAAGTTATCCCCGGCAAACTCAAGTTTACTCACTCTTGTAACATATCCAGTAATGGAATATTATGATTCACTTTCATGGGTAGTTTTTCTATTATGCAAGCTCTTTGCGAAACAGCTTCTTTATCCAAATAGAAATGGCTAAGCTGCACCTAGATGAGAGTAAAGCCTTCAGAAAATTGCATTTTCTTTTGCAATACGCTGGTCATATTTTTGGACCGGTTCCAAATCTTGAGTGGTGGCAAAAGCTACACTTCTGCGCATACATTTTGCGATATTCACCTTCCCGAAATCAATGACCTTTTGCATTTTTAGGAAACTACTTTCGTTCCAATTATAGTCTAACTTCCTGCTACTGCTTTTCCGGTATTTCACTAAAGAACTTCTAAAGCTTTGCCTAGACAGATTAAGCCTTTTAAATGTTGTGATACTTAGATGTCTATCATCAACAGCATTTCAATAAGCACCAAAATTCACCTTGTCACTCAAAACCGCCACGTCCTCATGAAAATCCAGCAAACTTCCGAAAAAGCTACCTCAAAAATGACTCACAAAGAGCCCGTCACAATCTCCATGGCGGCCATTCATAGTGCACTTAGGGCGCCCGCCAGTAGCTGTAGCTGACGGCGGTGTATGTTGGTAGCTAGCAGGCACTCATGCGTGACGGGGTGACTAACCGAGCCGGGGTGGCAGGCGAGGGCGGCGGCAGCGCCACGGCCGCGCGCACTCCCGTGAAGACCTTCCAGGCTTACCTGCCGCCGGCGCACCGCACCTACAGCTGTATACACTGCCGCGCGCACTTGGCCAGCCATGACGAGCTTATATCAAAGGTAATACAGCACATTTTATCTTCAAAATTTCCTTTTCCAGCATATAAATTATATTGTTTTTTTTTTTGTATTATTATAAATTATTTCTCTTTTATGTATTTATGTATTCTTCTTAAATTCAAATTCGCACATTCATTGCCGGAATCTGTTATTGACACCAACAGAAATAGCTCGTGAACTCTTTGTTCAAATTAATATCAACAGCGGCAATTAATATTCATTTTTATGAAGTGCTTTGTGGCCAGTAGGTGTAATGTTTATTAATTGGGTCAACACACTAGGCCCGCTCATTTCAGTCATCCCTGCTCTTAAATTATAATTATTCACGTTCATTTTCATTGTTTACCTTTACTCCATCAGTATACTCTACTTAAACCTTTATATAGGTAACTGTCTCTTCAAGAAAAACCTCGCTTTATTCCATAACTTTTCAATTAAAACAAAAGCCTGTTGCTTCTACAGTCCGCCATTCAAAAGCTGTTACTGTTACTTATTCATGCTGAAACCATTTTCCAATTAGGCTATTACAATAAGAATATATTTCTTCTTCTCAATCTACATTGCTGGCCTTAATTTTAATAAGATTTAACATTAACAAATTATATTTATGTTTTCCAGTCGTTTCAAGGCAGCCAGGGGCGCGCGTACCTTTTCAATTCAGTGTGAGTATAATAATATCAACGTCACTTTATATATTCTACTTTAGTCATGCATATTTCATGTAAGCGACCTGCACGCTACTTGGATTTCAACACCCGTATTAGCATTATTTACCTCTCGAGTACTAACTTGCCATAAGGGTTTATAGCGAGTTTCGTAAACAAATAAGCCGTTATCGAGATTATATTCGCACTTGACGATTCTATTGCTAAATGATTGAAACTTGACGCACGTCATTTGGTATGTGCAATAGAGTGCATTGCTGCAAGCTCAGCTATTTTTCCGTTGAAACATTCAATACGGTGTCACCTTCAGCATTATTGCTATTTTGTTTTTTTTTTTTCCTGACAATGTGACTTAGCATGTGCTTCATAAATGTCACGGTCAACCGAGTTCGATTATACGTCTTTCGCAAATATTTGCCTTGAAATCCTTGAGATGACGGATAGTGTTTGTAAATAACTGTACCTTTCGGTTGTCTGAACATTTTAGGCTTTTATATACACTTGATATTTTAAAAGCAAATTCGTGGCTGCCAAATATTTTGCCATTACCAACAAAAATGGAGGCAAATATTGACGCGAAAAATGGCGCGAATATTTTTATACAATTGCACATATACAAAACGATTGACATTTAGTAAAAAGGACAAAGTTGTCGTTTATATCCTTAAGCTTTTTTTTGTGTAAATGAAATTAGCATGCACCCTTGACTTAAAGAGTTACTAAAGAGTTTATATAAAAAAGGTTTTATTCTCTATTTTCCAGTGTAAACGTGGGTTGCGGTCCGGCGGAGGAGCGCGTGCTACTAACAGGGCTGCACGCCGTCGCCGACATTTACTGCGAGTGCTGCAAGACGATGCTCGGATGGAAATATGTAAGTACCTATTTATGAAAAACTTTTTTATTGGCCATGAAAAGGATGAAGGCCACTGTTGGCGTCTAAATTTTTTGCGCTTGTTCTTGAAGATTCGTTTAACTTCTTTATAAAGGGGACCGATTATTATTACTTACCACCGCTGTTATTAGTTAGCCGGGGCTGAGGGGCCCGTGGCTAAGTAATAACCGCACTGGTCGATCGATCAGGTAAAGCTACGCTTCACGTGGTTGGTTCATGGATGGGTGACCATTTTTACATACCGAGACCCCTGCGGGCCTCGGAAAGCACGTTAAGCTGTTGGTCCCGGCTGCCATTCATGTGTCTTTGACAGTCGTTACGAATAGTCAAAGCCCGAAAGTTTGACAACCAGTCTTACCAAGGGGTATCGTATTACCCAGTAACTGGGTTGTGGAGGTGAGATAGGCAGTAGCCCCATGTCAAATACTGGTATTCAGTTGCATGCGGTAAGAACGGAAGCCGACCCGAACATAGTTGGAAAAAGACTCGGCAGATGATGAGTTCTTCTTTATGAAAACTGCAGAAACCGTAGCTGTAGAGACTGTATAACTTTACCATGAGAATCGCACGTCAAAGAGACTTCATTATTATAGCTACACAAACACTTAACATAACATCACGCCTGTAATTCCCAAAGGGTGAGGCAGGTGTTAGTACCTACCCATACACCCACATTTCGCCAGTTATAGAAGTCCCAAGTAATAGGAGGCAGCCTATTGCCGTCGAACGGGTAAAAATCCAAACTGCGCTGCTCCGATGCTACTGAGAAATTCCAGATGGCAAAACCCACGGAAAGACCCAAAAAGAGTCTCAAGTTTCAAAAATTCGATAGAACCAGCTATTTTTTTTTTTATTGTAAAGCATCACCTATAAGCTATGTCAGCTCTCAGAGTCTCAGACATGCAATATTCCGTGAAAGCGATCTTCAAATACCGTTGCATAAAGTCGCGCCCCTCATACGAAAGCAATGAAAAAGATTGTACCGTACCTAAATATGTTACATTTGTACTTCAAGACGGTGGAGATTATTAACTTCGTGAGGTTACTACCCTCACGAATGACACAGTGGATTATCGCACATACATATGACAACCTTGAAAAAATTGATGTTGCGTTGAACGACTGCTAGGCTTTATTTCTCAATGCACCTTTGTATGAAACGTAGACAATCGTTTCCCTTCAGTGAAACAATCCCAGGTTTGCCTTCATGATAAATGATAGGGATGCCTTTTTACAATTTCTACCTAATATAAATAATTATTATTGAATTCAACATACATACACAACATACAGGTGAAATTAAATTCATGGGCATCCTTTTAAGAGGTCATTGTACTCATCATTATGAAAACTTTTACTATGGGACCAAACCTAAAATCGCGAAAAAAAATCAGCTGTTCCCTACATTTATGTTCGCTTTACTCGTCAAAATGTAGGGAACAGCTGTTTTTTTTTTCGCGATTTCAGATTTGGTCCCGTAGTAAAAGTTGTTCATAATGATGATTACAATGACTCCTTTTTTTTTGGGTGGGAAATCATCAAATGACCTCTCCCGCTCTGGGCTAAGCAGAAGGGCGTGTCAGACTTTTACTGACTAAAACCCACCCGTGTTCCTTCAATTGCCTATGCCAGGGGCCTCGGTATCTCTTTCGAACAACCCGCGCATTACAATGACCCCATGATTTCAATTTCACTCTGTATAAAATAATTACTATTTATTTTTAGCCTATGTTGTCGCACCACAGGCCAAAGGCCTCCCTTTCTTCTTTCCACTCCTCTCGTGTCTTGAGCTCGTGTGGACCAATCCTGTATCAATATAAATTAATTAATAATGAATAAAATTATCTAGCAAGACCCTATTCCTGCAAATGTTATTTCCTTGTTTCTCGTTCTAATATTCCGTGTGCTTGCCACTAATTATTAGTAGGTCCAAGTGTAGCTTTAGACCTTTACAAGCAAATATCTCTAATCGATCTCAATTAAACATTAAATCTTGTCCAATTTACTGTACCAATTGTAACCTAATCTAAACTAAAAACATTCTAGACCCCTTTAGAAACTTTTCTCCGAGCAAAGCCTATCGTCTGTAAACTAATTCTTCTTCTGTTCGCCCCTAATTATAATCCCAAAATAGGCGACGAGATTCTAAAGAGCGATTTCAACTTAGATACAACTCGATGTTCATGCCCTTTCTGTTTTAAAATGTAAATGCACACCTCCATTTTAATGTATAATAACCAGCTGTGGTATTAATGAAAGTAAAATTTTACAGCTGAGGTCAGGCTCGAAGACCAACTGATATCGGATTTATCGAATACGTATTTAGTCGATATTAATTAAGTACGAGGTTCAAATTAGTCTCTAATTGGTACAAGACTTCAGTAACCCTCTAATAACAGTACATATTATCATGTTGTGTCGATGGAAGATTTATCATTTCGGACGCAAATCGCATGATTCGAACGTCATTCGAACATACGACTCTGATAAGATTTCTTAAGACGTACAGAAATCTTAAATGTGCACGTGGAATTTGACTTAGGGCGGATTTTTCCAACGCTACATAATTTTATCCGAGGAATAATTTAGAATTTTTGAAAGTTCTTCCATACAAAATATGTCAGGGGTCAATTTTATTCCACGAATTAAAATAATCTGTCGATTGAGAAATCAGGCCTTAGAGGGATTTTCTCCTACAAAAACAAGCGATCATCACAGCCTATTTGAAGACCACAGTCAGAAGGCGTTTGCCAGTCACACTTCATCTGGTTAATACCTGCAAACATGTAACTGGTTCTCTTGGTTCAACGGCTTGAACTTTTTTTCTCAGTCCACAAAATCATTTGTCAGTTGAATACTGTAGTCCTTCTACGTAGACAGGACATTTCAATTGATCTCACCCCTGCCCTCTTTAATCTTTATTGAACTGCATTCAGATCTAAATCCATTGAGGTAGGGTAGGGCACGCGCCAGGTGCTACTGACATTTAAATCGTGGGTTCATGCGGAACGTTAAAAAGTGTTTATCCTGTGTCTGTTGCTAATACAATTCCACCCTTCTGTTTCAGGAGCACGCGTTTGAATCGAGTCAGAAATACAAAGAGGGCAAGTTCATAATTGAACTGGCTCATATGGTGAAAGAGAACGGGTGGGACTAGGCGCGCGGTCGCGGTCCCCCAGGCCGCGCGCCAAACTACGAGTGTTTCGGGCCGGACTTGAGGCCTCAGTGACTACAGTGCTGTTGTGATACGATTGGTGGTCAAGCGATGGAAGCCCACAAACCGGCGCGACTACAAAAAAGACTTTCCGAAGCGTCAATTACCCACAAACATCTGATATGCACCACGAGTGTTCGTTTACGGCCATAAGGCCTCGATAGGCCAGCAACGATGAACTTCCGCCGCCAGATAGAGCCTTCGTGATGACGTGGCAGGCGAGTTGCACGGTTACGCTCGCCTTACTCCAAGGGACGATCGGGAACAGTCGGCCCTTTACGCCAAAGCTCACTTAAAACGATACCAACTAGATATAAAACCCTTTGGCGTAGAGGGTCAATCTTTAAAGCTTCTATGGCTGTACAGATGAAACGTCGCCGCGTAAATCGGTCAGGTTCGATTGCATATTATTTTTATTATCACAACTAATTTTATTGGGAGATTGAAGCTGACCGACTTGCTCGGCGCGTGCGACTGTCCGTGTGAACACAGTGAGGATATCGCCTTATGTGCTCTTTTACTTTTAATCGGCTTCAGCGCTTTGGCACCGCCAGTCAACGTAATGTTATATTGTTATAATGTAAGTAATCGATCTCAACCGCCCCACGTAAGGGGCAATGGGCTTAGAATATTATTAATTTTTAAAAACGATTTCATTCTCGCCGCGTCGTGGCCTCGGCGCGGTCGTTAGTACATCGTAAGTTGTCTTAGTTTTTATATTATGTAGCTACGTATGTACTGTATTGGGAGAACACTAATACTTTCTCTTGTCCCTTTTACCTGTGATAAGTATGTTAGTAATAGAAATTTTGAATTTCTTGAACGTATTCTTTCAAGAAGTTGCTCAGATAATGTCAGTTGTATGTTCCTAATGATTTCAGCTGTACAATTTGCTTTTTATTTTGTTTTTTTTATGTTTTTGTGAGGAACCTAGTCGAAACTTGAATGTGTTGTGGGAAGATGATTTCCATTTTATTTTACTTTGCGCCTGATTTAGTGATTTTTAGTTAGTAATTGTGTGATTTTCGACTATTCCTCGTGTATCTTTGGATATTTTACACAATACACAGTTTTATTTTTTTCTAAATTAATTTTTTTGTTTGACTTATTCGTTGGTAGTCGGAAACGAAATCTGAGCTCATTTTTATATGATCGAATGCGGTGAGTTAGCCATCGGACGGTTTTATTATTCATTTATTGTTTCCATTTAATATTATGAATTAGAATACCTTGTACCCGTATATTTTATCTTAATCACATGGTACTTCATTTATAATTGTATAAACTTATCATTGTAAGAAATTGCATGAGCTTCGATTTATCTATGATTATGTATATGTCAATCGATCGTAAACTCATACGCACTGATTAATTTCCCGAAATCGATAAATAATTATAATCGACTAACTTGACGTCCGACTTCAATAGTGATATAATTGGAAGTACTTTTTTGTATTTGTATTGTATGACCGTCGCATGAGTGTGGAAGCTCACTAGGCGATTCGACTCACGCGACTTAAGCTTTATTTAGAAAAAAAAAATACAATTTAGTTTTTTTTTTTTTTCAATTTTTTTTGATACCGCCTAAAGTTAATTAGCTCAAAAATCATGATCAATCTTCCCCTACCTTCTCTACGGATTTTAAGGCCTTAAACTATTCAGTATAAATATGTGTGTTGAATCAAGCATTTGTGAACTATGAGCTTAGTGAGCTTTTAACCTACCAGTTGATATCAAGAGCGTTGATAACTGCCACTAGTATATACAATGTAATATACATAATATAATACAAACTGTAAGTGAACGCTCGTTTGATCGAAATAATGTTGTTTCTGGACACATTTAACGTGAAACAAACATTCAATATTATTTTGTATAATATAATATAACAAATATATATATTTATATTAACGTTATACTCAAAAACGATTACGACTTATTATGTATTGTGTACAAAATCATGGAATTTTATTATATAAAAGGCAATATTTTTTCACTAAATTTGTCCAGAACTATCTTAGAATTCTGGGTCCTCTATTAACTAAGTCCGCCGTGGATAATTTATCATTGTCGACATCACCCGGCCCATGCTGGTTCTGCTAGGCGGTAATAGTGGACTCTGCCCTTAAAATCTCTGCGTGACTTTACATTTTGATAAAACAATTGGCTGCACCCTTATTAAATTTTTTTTTTATTAAATCATAAGAAAAAAGATTAATTTTTCTCAATAATGCAAAATTGGCAACATTTAGAAATGCAAAACGAAATCGCAAATATTAATAATTCCACACGTATTTTTAATTATTATATATTATTAAAGGCAGAATTAACGTCGCAGGCGCAGTGAAATGTGATATCATTAAGTTAGTCAGGCAGAGTTTTTATATTACATACTTATTTTTACAAAAAAAAAAAAACAGTTGGCTACATAGTATGTCGGATAACCAAATGTAAGACATTCTAAAATCATTTTATGTTCATCAAAAGACGTATTTGAGGGTAGTTTTTTTGTTTGAAACGGGAAGCTAAAAAAAGCATTTTTTCTAACAGCAAACAAAATAAATACAACAAAAAAAACTGAGTTTTCACTCATAAGAACATTTAATATTTTATTTAAGTCTTTAAAAATCACATCTTTGCACAGGGGCCATATTTTTATAAAATACCATGCAAGATGTTCAGTAAAATGGTGATAGATATTAACTATTTAATTAAAGATTTCGAAGAGATTTGTTTTTAGTTTAAATTATAGACTCATTTGAATATTAACAAAGGAGACGTCCTCTAGTTCTAACACAGAAACAAGAACACAGTTGATGATGAAAAGTGGACTTCTCCCTCTTCAATAAGGTCCTATTCCCTAAGAACTGCCAACAGATACGTCTTTTAGAAAAAAACATTCAATTCAACGTAAAAATAAGATCAAACGATAATGCATTACAAGTTCACAATATTGTCTGTTTAATGTAATCGTGTTAACTGTTATCATAGGGTTCATGTTAAGATTTTGATGCACAATGTTCAATGAAAATGTTTGAGGCTGAGTGCTAGCGAATAGATAAAAACCCCATTTGTATAAAGACATGTTCGACAGTGTGGTCTGTGTTATGTGAAAGATTATTGATTCTAGAATCTGTGACATTTTCATACTTTTGATTTTGACGCCCCACCACATTAGGTTTAGCTGGAAATTGATTTAGTGCTCATTTGACGAGTATACGAATTTATCTGAAGTGTGGAACACGCTACAAATCTCATGTTAAAAATGTATCTGCATTGTTCGCTCTCGACTTACTTGGCGCGTTTGTAACAAGGCAGTATCATTTCTTATTAAATCATTGTCGACATATTGTTACGAAACGTTCAAGTTATTGTGGAAAGCTATAGATCACTACTATAATACTGGACGTAATGTTTCGACTGACACGCTATCAAAACACGCCATTTTGTGAAACTCGAAAGATTGGGAGCAGTATTCTAGGAGAAAAGCCCTAGAATAGGTCTAGATATATCGATGCTGTGGATTCAATCGAATATCGATAGACCGAGCGCATCTGTAATAACAAAAATGCTTTAAGTCTCCGCTCTATCTATCGATATCGATAAATGTTTAGTTTTATACAGAGTGGTGTAATATTTTCATCCTGAACATTATGCAACACGATAATCGAAACTTATCGAGATTGTCACAGTAGTATAGATTAACACTCTTAGACCCACAATGTATTCTTTGACACAATTCGACATGACACAGAAGAAAATAAATATTAAAAAAAAAAGAAATTATATCTTGATGATAGTGAGGAAAAATTGACAAAGAAGCTAGATTTCTGCGAGGCATAATTAAAAGTATTTTTCTACTTGATCGTTTAGGAATGCTATTAGATATTTTTGGACCATTGTTAAGATAAAACTATGATCAGTATTGTGGAGTGAAGATAAAAGAGTTGATGTTAGTTTTTGCGGTTGTTGGTCGAAGTGATTGTTGTTGTCGAGAATAGAGAAAAAGCGCTTTCTAGCTCTTAAACAATGCACCCATACACTTTACCGTATAGTTTTTGGGGCTTCTAAAAGATGTTTCTAATACTTAAAAAATATAATACATGTCGACATGTTAAGTAATTCATATCAATAGAGATGTCATTACGATCGATATAATTATCGATAGAACTTTGTAGTGGTTTGTATGGGGTATTGTGGACCATTTTGCCTTCTGTGTTTTTACTTGCAATGAAAACAACCCATGATTGCAAGGCATTTATTTCAAGAATGTTATTTTCCTACTTCAAAAAGAAGGAAGTTTTCAATTCGACCTTTTTTTATCGATATTGGAAACATGTTTTAGAAGCCCAAAAACAAAGGTCTTGGAGTGTTAACTGATGACCAAGATGAATGAACAGCGTATTATAAAATGGTGCATTTCATTAAGTATGTGTACATTTCGCATATTTTTAAGGTATTCCGAGTAGTTGTTTACCAAGAAACCGCTTAATATTTTTGTATTTTCCTAGTATGTAATGATGCATTATAACAAAAAAATTCGTGGTGTCTTCTTACGATTGTGTACGCATTATGCTATAGATGAGTAAACATATTTGGTTGAAATAATAAGTGCGTAATAAAACACATTTTCGTATTAAAAATACTTTGGCATTTTTATTTTTATGTAAGTAGCTATAAATTAAAATCACTCTTGTCCTGTTCCTATTAACAAAATCACTTTAAGTACCTATTGAAATTAGCTTGATAAAACTATCCATCTTCTACATTGAACAATCAGAAAATAAAAATTATTCTGGGAATTAATCATATAATGCTCTGGGGGGCTTACCACCAGCTCTTATAGCAGGGCAGAAGTTGAACTGCACTGCTTTTTTGTACTAAGTCATGGAACAAAAGACAGTACAGTTCAACTTCTGCCCTGCTATAAGAGCTGGTGGTAAGGCCTCTGTTACTATGGGTAATTTTCTTATTCAGCTTATCCCTACACAAGTCTGGATAATTCTTCGGCACTTTCGAACACATAATCAGATAATCTCAATTAACATAAAAGTTCTCAAAAAAAAAACTATAAAAAATTAACAAAAGGATATCAAATTATTATTAGGATTTTCGAACGAATTTTCTTTCTTTTGTGGCGTCAGTATTCGACTGAAAATTTTAGTGTACGTACGTATTCGAGTACGATGTGAATTAGGTACGGTGTCTGCGCAAACGCATGAGCAGACGTTTCTATAGCGAACGTCTGCTCATGCGTTGGCAATACGAGGTCAGTCAATTAAAAAAAAATCTGGATACGCTGTATGTGGTACGCATACAGGTTGGCCCAAGAAATTACTTTCAAAAGAAAATGATACAATCCTCTATTCAAGAGTTTATTGAAACACCAAGTACATATGTTCAGCTACAATTTATGGAAGTAAACTTTCTTTTTTTGGGAACTTCTCACCTAATTTTTTAATTTTCTCAATGTCGTAAGTAGGTACTTAAAAAAATCGGATTATAGGATTCTAAAATTTTCTTTTGGACGTCGGTTCACGGGTCACCCGTGTACAGAAGCCAGCAGGTCAAGCTACCCGAAACTGGCAAATTTTCTCAATCAACCTTGAACATTCATGCTTTAGAGATAAAGTTGAAAATCTATTAAAGAAATTTGACAGATTGTAGTAGCTTGATGTGCTGGCGTTTGTACATAAAGATCTTCCTCTCTCTTTCTCTTAATAATAATTCTAAAACCTTGCAACACGTTTAACAGAACTATTTCAGTCTTATTACATTTTCTATAACTACAATTTTCATTGGCAAAACCTCTTTCCCAACAAGCCCATACAATTCCATGCACCTCTATGAAGAAATTAAATAAGAATAAAATATAATTTAATATCTCACTATAATCATCCCTATTTTAACATCTTGAATCGCTATCATAAACAGTATTATTCAGTTGTAATCGTTTCAAATTCAATCAATCAATAATAATCAGTAAATTATGTCCATTTTAATCAAAATTGAATAGGAATGAGTTTGGTGGATTTTTTTAACCGTAGTTAACCAATTGTTAAAAATAGTAACTAATGGTTAAATATTGGCAAAATGTGTTTTTTGGTCAATTGTTAGTTTATCTAATGATCACTAATGGTTACTTTTTTAACTAATAGTTAATTATTTGTCCAATAGCAACGACATTATATCATTAGATAAAATATAAATTGATCAAAAAACACATTATGCAAAAAATTTTAACAATAAGTAGTTACTTTTTTTAACAATTGGTTCAGTTTAACTACGGATCAAAAAACCGGCCCTAAGAAGTAATAAAATGTCACTAAAGTAACCTGCCTTTACTGATCTTTCATTACTTCTTACGTCCACTTGACGCACCCGTATACGTCAAAAATGGCGTTAACTATCGTCAATCCAAAAAAAAAGCGTTGTTTCAAACAACGAATACAAAATAAACCGTTTGAAACAACCGGCCCTAATAGAATCCTTTGCTTAAGCCAGACCGAGTGAAAACAAAGGAATTGCTGATGGCGGTGAATAATAGACTTTATTATCAGGTGTCATAAAGTGCAAAATAAAACGCGCGCGTGCGACCTAATACCCATTTCATGGCTGCGTTAATTTCCAAATAGCTATTCAAACTTGCACTTTATGACGCTTATGATAAAATTTCTAATTCATAGTACACTTTATTATCACATGCCAAAAAGTGCAAGAAACCCGCGCTAGAGCGACCGAGGATCCGTTTGATGGCTGCGTAAATTCTAGAATACCTATTCAAACTTGCATGACGCTTATAATAAAGTTTATTTTTCAATGTCATCACAAAACCCGCTTATTTACGCTTTCTCGGTCTCCGCCTATAATCCTACTAAAGACTATTACTAACAAAATTACTTAGATTCCTTTCATTACTGAAACTTTTGACCATAATCTGCCCGTCAACTATAGCTTCTACTTCCAGAATCAAATTATCCGTACGCGTCCCATATTCCGAATCCGTACTATGTACAACTTCCCCATTTTGTATATACACTACATTTGTACCTGTGTCTTGAACGCCGTTTGTCACATATTGCATAAAGTCATCCATTAGTATTTCCTCCGTTGGTTTTGTTTCTATATCCTCCATTTCATTTTCATTGCTATCTTCCGCATAATCTTGATCGAAGTTAATTTCCTCATTTGCAACTGATTCGTTCTTGATCGGTGGCGGTGGGATCGCAAGCATTTTTTTTTCGTCATATTTTAGTATGACTTTAGATTGTTTTATTTCTAGCTCTGTCATCGTTGGCAGGCTTTTGAAGAACATCTAAAATTGAAAGAGTTGTTTTAAATAAAAGATCCGCCCTTAGGAAGTGTTTTCAGGGGAAGACCGACACTTATCAAGCTTGTAATTAGAACAAAAATTGTAATGTGTTCTCACCTTGCGAGTGATGATTGACATCCCATGGGCCCTCTTCATGTGTGCTTTAAGTAGAGACATCCTGGGATATCTGAAAATAACAAGGCTGTTTAGAACCAATGCCTTACAAGAGAAGAAAAAATTAGAAAACCAGATTATAAAAATCAGCTAATATTATAAGTTTATTTGGCTTGAGGATTGGATACTGACCTCTTCGGACATATCTGGCAAGCGCAGGGCGGCGGTAAGTTCCTATGAACTCTGTTGACATGCAGCATCAGCGCCGACTTCTGAGCGAAACGACGATTGCACTCGTCGCACCCGTGTTTACGCATTGCTGTGAACAGATAAATGTAAACTAGAAGTGACAAATTCAAGGCTTAAGAAAAGATCGATGGATTGTGCGAGGAATGATATATATAAAAGAAAAGAGAGTGAATGAACATGACTGTTAACAGGGGAGAATGGAAGAAGAAATTGTGTTGCGCCGAACCCAAGTAACACGGGACAAGGGCGGGAAGATGATGTTGTTGTTATAATTTCAACCGAGTCTAGCTTTCATACGTTAAGTGGCCTATGAAGGCCATTCGTCTGTTCACTTTTTTTTTGTCCGTAAGGGGGCGTTCATAAAATACGTGAGATGTTTAAGGGGGGGGGGGAGGGGTTCGAGTCAAATCTCATCTAATCTTACGTTGGAGAGAGGGGGGGTCTCGGCAAATATAACGCAATTTTTTTTCTGATTGAAACAAAAAAAAAATACTATTTTGGTCCATTTAATCCAGATTGTATGTACATGCTTAAGATTTAATCTGAATGCCTTCATCAGCACGCCTTATGATCTCTATTGCCCGATGCTGCAGTACATGCGGTATTTACTTTGCATCTAGCACAAGAGCTGCAGAGCACAGGCGAGCAGCCCACATTGCACCAGCTAAGCAAGCGCGTATGTTCCGCAAAGTGCGACCCTCACGGATTGTCACAAGACGAGCTAATGAGTTACTGTGCGCAAGCACCAACGGCTTAGAGTGGCTAGATCAGAACGAAGTTGAAGGAGCAGATGATTTTACTGAAAATCATATGGACATGTTGGTTCCAATAGTCTCTCTTGAGACCGCGCATGATTCTCCATGAACTGAATTAGAGTAGATGTTCTTTTTTTAATCACAGTAGTTACGATTTAAGTATTCTATTGTTAAAATTTTATTACACTTATAATTAGGCTCTCAGCAATATTGATTACTAGTCTTAACTAGTCGTAAATAAAAGCACGAAGCAAATTTTTTTTTTTTTCTTTTTACAATAACAATCCAAAGCGTTTACGTAAGAAACCCACATTTTGAAAAATCTCACGTGAGATTGGGGCTTGGGGGAGGGGGTTGAATAAAATCTCACGACATCTCACCAGGGGGGGAGAGAGGGACAGAAAATTTGTTCAGAATAAAGCGGGAGGAAACGCCAGGGTGTCACCACTGTGGGGATCGCCCGGAGGACACGGTGGAGCATACGGTGGAGGTCTGCCCGGCTTGGGCGGGGCCCCGCCGTGTCCTCGTGGCGGCGATCGGCGGCGGCGACCTCTCGCGTCCGGCCCTCATACAGGCCATGGTACGGAGCGAGAGTGAATGGGAGGCCGTCACCTCCTTCTGCGAAGCAGTAATGCTCGCGAAGGAGGAGGCGGAGCGCGTGAGGGAGAGGCAATCGCTGCACCCTCGCGCGCCTAGCCGCCGCAGGAGACGCCCTGGACGGGAGTCAACAGCCGACTCCCGGCCACCGTAGGCGCGGGCCTGCGGGCGGCGAGCTATGGGCAGCTCGCCGCCCGGTAAGGACCAGGCCCGGGTCGACGGCGCGTTGTGTTCCACGCGCGCCTCAAAGAGCTGTCAGCACGAACTGACGGGGTCCGCTAGGACCGATGCCGCCGGGGCTGCGGGTTGTTCGAAAGAGATACCGTGGCCCCTGGCACAGGCAACTGAAGGAACACGGGTGGGTTTTAGTCAGTAAAAGTCTGACACTCCCTTCTGCTCCGCCCAGAGCGGGAGGAGTCATTTGCTGATTTCCCACCCAGAAAAAAAAAAAAAAAAAAAAAAAAAAAAAAGGGACAGAAAATTTAAAAAACACCTCACGTAATTTATGGACGCCCCCTAAGTTGTCATTACTATAGTTCCCAAAACCATTACACAACCATAGGAACCATTGTAAAGTTAAAGTGTGCAATCCACCTTATATCTGCCGATTCATGGTGACCCAGGAACGTGTTTGCGAAGGTCTCTAAGGGCCGATGCACACCGGAACGGCAGCGGCTCGGCGAGCACTTTCAGGGTGAAATAATTTTAAACTTTATCTATATAATTAAAAGACCAGTATCGCTCGAACAGGTTGCGCGGCCCCGCGCGTCTGTATTCTTGCGTCGCTGCCGTCTTCTGCCGTTTCGGTGTGAATCGGCCCTAAATGTATGTGATGCTTACGTTTATGCGTGTCCATGTGAGCAACTAGCGCGGCTTTGATCTTGAACGACCGGCTGCAGTGGTCGCAGATAAACTGGGCGTCCGAGTGCTTTTTAGTGTGACGCTGGAAATAAAACATTTAAAAATCAAGAACCTTGAGTCTTCTTCTTATCTTCTTCAACCCTTTTTCTCAGTTTACCTCGAGATAAGCCTAAAACCCTTATAAGTAGTAGAATAGTAAGTTGACAAAGAAGGGAAATAATGTAAAACTTAACAGTAAATTATCAAGGTTCTTCTATATTATCTGGTGACGCTATATTTAATTAATGTTATAATATATTCATTACAAAAATAATGTCTAAAACCACGACGGTTACTTACCGACAGCGCAGAATAAGACGAATAAGCGGAAGGACAGGCGTGACATTGGAACGGCCGCTCGCCGCGATGTAAGTTCTCATGAGACTCCAGGTTGCTCTTAGTTATAAACACCGCTGAACACAGCGAGCAGGGAAACGTCGACCTAATACATTAATTTAATTAGAGATTGAAGTCCTAAAGTTTGCAGGTCTAGACCTGCAATACCCTGGCAGTAACAGTGAACCGATTAACGTATCCATGGAACTAAAAAGATAACATGGGCCTAGAATAGAGCCTTGCGGAACCTCGGTCGTAATAGCAGTTTTCTACATATTTGGATTGGAGATAATATTCTTTTAAGAGAATTCTCCGAATTGGGTCAAATAAAAGTTTTGAGACTGAATCAAATTCCTTATTATATATAAGTTTTAGACCAATTCTAATTATCAACACAGTCAAAAGCCTACAGTAAGTTATAAGAACTTACATTTGCAAGCTATTAGTAGACAGGTGAACTATGGTTAGCACAGTAAGTACATAGTAGTATAGAGAATACATTGAATAACTCGGGTCTCGAGTTGCCCTCGATTACATGAGAATTAGAAACCTAAATTACCATCTCTGCCTCCCTCTTAGGGGAATACAAGCGTAATATTATGTTTGTAATGGGACTTACTTATTACGCTTAGTAGAGAACTTGTTAAGCGTCAGGAAGGGTCGGCCGCGACCCTTGCGGCCAAGGAACACGGCGCGCGCACGCAGTACTATCTCCGCATCTGGAGCGATGCAACGCTTCTCGTGTTTGTACAGGTTTGTAGTACTGCAGATTAGAAATGGATATCTATTGGGGGTCTGCCTGAGGGTCAATGGAAATGCAGCATCTTGGAAGTATTGCAACCATTGCCTGATAAAGGTTGGTTTAGATCAAATAAGTGATTACACATTCTATCCCTACTCTACCAAATTCTTTTTGGGTAAAGAGGGAAAAACCGGAAAGAGCATTCTTTTGTGAACCTATACATACTAAAATGTCAAAAATATCAATAAAATAATACTCTTGCTCTTGTTTTCAATCTATGTTCGATTTGGTCTAAAAACTCACCTTTCGGTTGCAATTTTAATGCAAATATAGCATTATATCATGAGAAGGGGTAAATGTTCTATTGTCTATCAAGAATGTTGCATCCCCTTAACAAATGTTTTATTTTTTATTGCTAAATGGGCCTGCTCTTGTCCTCAATCACGCCTGATGGAAAGCAATGGATGAGGTCTATGATTGAACAAGCGTGCCCAGTAGACGCCGGTAATGTTGGAACTTGCAAGAAAAATTTTGCTTCCAGATTTGACTCAATATTTGTTATAACTATTGCAGGTTTAATATCATCTGTAATTATCAACTTGTAACTATCTGATAAAACTCTGTAAAAATTTGCTTGCCTTCTAAAATCAACACCACATGCATAGCACACTAAATATCGCTGTCCATGCTTTTCCTGGTAATGTCGACTGGCCGCTGGTATTGTGTCCAACAGAAATCCACAGAATACACACCTAGTAACAATGATAAAAGTTAGTTATTATAAGCATATTAAAATAGTACTCAGACCTTTTTATGGGGAACAGTTTTTTGGGTTCCAGGGTGAGAACTGGATTACATTACTTTAAATCTACATAAACAATGGATTAGATCATATTCTGCACGTTTTTTTTTTTTAATGGAAATTCTGAGGCTTGATCTTTGTTAAAATTTCAGTGCAAAGAAGCATTATTACACAGCGATATTAAATACCCAAATAAAATGAGACTTACTCAAACATTATACCATTCATGATATAAAAATCCTGTGGTGGAGGTGGAGGCTTTACTGTACGCATTATTCCACCCAACGTATTCACCAATAACTCTTCATCTTCCCTCAATTCCTCATAAAATTCCCTCAGTTCCGCTACAAATGACCGTTGCTGCCATGGCTTTAGCATTGAGATGCGGTGTCTATCAGGACGTTGAGATCGGTTGTATTCGTCTTCTGGAAAATAATCCTCGTCACCATTGTCTTGTTCTATCTCGTCTTCTACAGGTTCATCTTTGATATGTGGGTGATTTGATCCAGTCTGTGAAAGAAAAGGTTACAAACCGTTTAGAAAACTAGCAACAGGCTGATGTTTTGTTTTGAACGAGTCCATTGCTAGGCTGTTATGTTAAAATAAAAAATTGCAGTGCGTGATATAAAATTTTACTGTTAAATTTAACGATAAAAATCTAGCAAGCCAATATATTTAACAGTTTAATAATTATCATAAGAAAAGTTTCAAATATTAGCGTTTTAATACCTCAGATATCATTCCATCTTCAAGATAATCACACTGGTATTCGTCGTCTGAAGGTTCTAACTTTATGTTGATGTATTCTCCATGTTTCTGGGCTGTTTCAATTATATTATCCACTTCTATACAGGCTTCAGAAGGCTCAGTAGCCGGAAAATCCTTTTCGGAAATGTTTGCTTTCTCGTCATCGTCAACAACAACCAAAACGATCATATCGTCTTCAGCCTCCATAGCTCAAAGATCAACCAATTTCATAAATTATAACCTGAAAAGAAAACACCATTCTTACTGCTGGAATTATTTCACATAAATAATTAATAATACAAAATATTTTCAAATAATTTGACAACCACAGTGAGCGCCATCAATTTTTTTTTCATTTGTCATCAATGCAAACGTCTTTATTTATAAAACCTAGGAGTTAGGCAAAAGTTTATTCATTTCTATATAGTTATTGTAAAATAAAAAGGGTTTCAAAAACTGACCAATTATTGAAAATACTTTTCAATCATTTTTATCACGTTATTCTCAATAAACAAACGCCGCAGCAAATCACAAGAAATCTACAACGTAATCCATTTTATTCCTTTGCCTGACTTTTGAGCCGCAGATTAAAAAGACATGTTACTGGTTGAGGTTGTCCGGTTTTTTGCACTTTGTTTTTGGAAAATCCTGATTTACTCAATTTCATAGAAAAAACAGTGAAGATACTATAGCTATTCTGGTTCACTAATAAAATTATGTGCAAGAAATCTCAAAATATTTGTCTTCCCCTCACAGACCACAGTCTTAGTATACTATTGAAGTCTTTGGTCTCACACTTTCACTGGAGGGAGACCGGAGAACTGACAGAAAA
Source organism: Apamea epomidion (assembly GCA_947507525.1). Lineage (NCBI taxonomy): Eukaryota > Metazoa > Arthropoda > Insecta > Lepidoptera > Noctuidae > Apamea > Apamea epomidion. The sequence goes on from OX382237.1 coordinate 16,312,791, forward strand.
GACAATAGACTCTTGTCTTTGAGAAAAGACAATAGTGTTTTCCCGCTTTTCGCTTTCAATTTCCGAACCGTCAAAACTATGACATTTTGTTTGACACTGACAAAATTAGTAAAATGACACGACATTTGACACTTGACATGCTCGGAGTTTGTCAAAGTTTAAACAAAACGAGTGATTTTGTTTGTGATTTGAGAAAGTTTTAATCATTGTGTAATTATGCCAAGTTTTTACTAAAAATATTACGTAAAAGTTGTAAAAAAGCAGAACACACAGTCTAGCTAAGAATACTTGCTGTATTACGCACACATACGATAAACAAATCGTGTCTATCTATTATAAACAAACATATTAATATTGGCATATATTATTATTGGCGCTAAATTTTAATATTGCTTTCTTAGAATTATTGTAAGAATGACTTTGATGAACATATCTAATTCATTTTCATCAGTGCTCTCTAGTAATACAAAAGTTTTAGCACTTGAAAAAACATTAACGCAAAGCCTACAGGACTTCAAAGGTAATGTTGTTATTAACTCTGAGTTTGTTTATTTTACTTACTCTATCCCTGAACTAATAATGCCAAGAATGTCAAAACCTCTCTCTCTCTTATACTGCTGTACTAATTTTGTAATTATAATTTCTTTTCAGACCTTTTGTCAGACGTTGAGCAGCTTTACACTGATTATGATAGCTATAAGACACAATTTATCAAACAACAAGAAAGATGTGGCAGGTATGTTAAATTATCTAGTTACGATTTTTTTTTAAATAGGTTCCATCTCCGGAAAGAGTTGATTCTTTAATTATAATAGATAATTGTAGGAAATCAATAATGATTTATAGTAGAACAACTACAAAGAGCCTAATCCTTTGTCCCTGCTGAAAACCTGGTTTGGTGCATGGGCCATGGTGGCTGTCAGTGGTTATTCCAACCAGCCCACCTCCCTCCAGAAGTTGATAACATCTCCTGGTCTGTCTAGAACATCTGTGCAAGATCTGGGTACCCCAAGGATTTTTGTCCTAGTCTGGGTAACCCCTGTGCATTCAAAGAGCATGTGCACAATGGACTGTCCGTTAAGCCTATGATCATAAGACCCCCAATTGAACTTATCTAATCTTAGTAGCCCTGTCCATTAGGTTAACCATTTTTTTGACAGCTGTCTTAGAACATACTTATTCCAGATTATGTAAAAGTTAACTTTAAAATGCATAATCAAAAATAAAATATATAAACTCCCTTATCTTATTGAATTATTTTATTTATGGCTTCTAATATACATTATAATACTGTACGTGTATCAATCAATGTATTGTGTGTTGCTGCAATCACTAGTTCCATCTGTCAAAAAATGGTTTACCCACTCACTCGGTTATTCGACTGCAAGGCTTCTCTCTCCTTTTTCTTTATCTCTGTCTCATTCTTTACCTATGTAATTCATTTCTCTCATGCAATTAATCCCTTTAATTTGTAGCAACACTTGCAGTAGTGCTGAGGCTCTCAAAAGGATTATTGAATCCAAAGACAATATTATACAATTAGTGGGTAAGTGATAGACATCCGTTTGTTTAAATAAGGAATGGGAAATTATAAGGATCATTGCTCATTGCATTGATGAGGATTTTTAACATTCTTAGGTCCATTCCTATACAATAGATTAAATAGAAAACTAAGTATCTATAAACTAAATTACTATAGCTGTCCAAAAATTATACTTAATTATTTACTAACCATCGATTATGCACAGACAGAAGACCTATATATTGTCTGCAAATAAAACTACCAACATGCTATTTTACTTTTGTTTTCCTAAGTTTTTAATATAGTTTTTACGTTATATTTATTGTTAATTTATTTCATTAAGTATTTATGCACTTTCTAGCCTGAAGCACAGGTTCAACCTAGTTCAGGTAAATTAGCAACTGTGCACTATTTTTAATTGTTAAGGTATTAAATGTAAATATATTCCCTTTTTATAAATAAACGATTTATTATTATTATTTCGTTTATTTATTTAATTATCTTATTTTATTAGATTTTTAAACATTTTTTGAAATATAAAAATTAAGTAAAAAAAAAAAATATTTAAAAATATAAAAAAATAGTGATTCACCGAGGTCGGGAGCAGGGTCCATTATTATTATATATATATTATATATTTATTGATAATCTAACTGACGGACTAATAGATTTTTTTAGGAAAATAGCATATTAGTTACATGCCTTTAAATTTTTTTTATAAATAAATGTTTACCATCCTAAGTTATGATAGTAAGTACAACTACAATTACAGTGGACCCCCGGTAATCCGGCGCCCCCTGGAATCCGACATGCTTATTACTGTTGAATGTAGGAACACGAACATTATTTTGATAAATCTTCACTAATTTAAGATAATGCATGATTAAACAGGTTGCAACTTGTACGCGCCACCTACTACACTGCATTGTGCTTGACGCGCTTTGTTTTGTATAAAAAAGTAATAAAATGTGGAAATGGAAAAATGTAATCATTCGCTTTTTTTTTTACATACAAATTTCTAGCCCTACTTATTATTTTGATTTGTAATTTGTGGGATTACAAATTAATTCTCTTTTTCTAAAAATTCCGGACTATGGGTCTTATGCAGTACTCTATAATCCGACAAATTCGATAGTCCGACGCTGCCCTGCAAAACGTTTGTCGGATTACCGGAGGTCCACTGTAATTATAATTAAATTTTCGTTTTTCAGCTTCCACACTACCCTGCAAAACGTTTGTCGGATTACCGGAGGTCCACTGTAATTACAATTAAATTTTCGTTTTTCAGCTTCCACACTCACTAGATTAAGTGAAACAAGAGACTTGAAAATATTAGATGAAGTATTCAAAATACTATTTGGAGAAACTCCAGCACCGGTGCCATTGTACCAGGATGATATGAAGTGTATGGATACTAGGAACAAAACATCACCAATAAGTATAAAGAAAGAGGTTCACTCTTCCTTAGAGGATTTGTCCTTTCGTGATGAGTCTGTTTCTGAGATTGAAAGCACTCCAACAACAGGCCGTATTAGCCCTATAATACTGACGAAAAAACTGAAGAGCTCTATGATTACATCTACTGATTTTAGGGATAAGAAAAAGTGTCCTGATAATTGGTAAGTAAAAGAGAAAGTACTGTTAAATCTTAATGTACTGTTTGTAATTGCAAACATAGCATGTCTGTATGCCTCAAAGGCGTAAGCAGAAGTCAATAATACACCCGTATTTCACCAATTCTAGTAAAACGCCTTTGTAAGGGAGGGCAGAAATACAGACCCTGGCTGCTAAGAATTTCTTAATAGAAAATTCAGATTCATGGCCCAGAATACAATACAACTAACAAAAATTTATTGGTTGTTTTACATTTAAGAAAATATTACCCTCTTTCTGGGGCAGTCACATAATAAGGCTTTCAGAAACTGATAAATGTTAGTGCTACTCCTGCTCCACACATTTTTTAAATAATGATGATGGAATTATAGCGGTGTGAGAAAAACGATGTAAATGTCACTAATCCTCCATAGGGTAGGAAGGATCCTCCGACCACACAGACTCCTGTCTGGTGGGCAACTGCCCGAAGACTAGTTGCGCGGTAAACTCTGCTTGCGCGATGCAGGATTTTGCGTAGTTCGCATGTGGCGGTGTAGATGCCGCTACAGAATAGGCCATTCGACCACAGCAACTGCATTCTATGTTGGCCGACCACCAGTCATGTTGATTGGGAGCTTGTATGCTTTCATGTAAACAAAATACAATTTCTTTAATAGGTCTGACAGCTATCCAGAACCAAAAGCGTTAAAGCTATCCTTCTCAACGCCACCGGGCGGCAAAAAGAGCGGCAGGCTGCGGCAAGCGCGGCTGAACTTAGTCAAAGTGCCAGAGAGCAATATTATAGATATCACGAGTTCACCGGAATTTAGCGGTGGATGTAGGAGTATTAGGGATGAGAATGAAGGAAATGTAGCGGTAAGAGTTATTTTCTCTTATAAATTATACTCCACAGTGATTCATGATTTCTGCCCTGTGTTTGGTTATACAGACAAAACACGTAAGATTATCTGTGTTTATCTTTCTATCAAATTATGTTTGCAGGCGAAGAAAATTAAGATTAAAATTAATTTAGAAGTTCTCTTGACTTAGAGCAGGCTGTTTCACGCGCCTCGGACGTGCGTTTAACGCAACAAAGACAGTGCAAACACAACAGGTGCTGCCCTTTCAAGTTGAGCACCGCAGGTCACCGCAGGCTGTCGACGCATTATACAGTCCACCGGTTAAAAAACGTCATGTGCGGTGCATAGGCCCTAAGGGACCGTTCACAAGTACCGCAAACTGAGCAAGGAATGGTGTGAGTAATGTTGCTGCAACTTCATGCAGTTGCGTTGTCGCTAGTGTTTACAGGCAGACAGATTGTTGTGTTTGCGATGTGGCCAGCCACTTGTGTGTGCTGTATCGCTGGTGGTTGCATTGTGTCTGCGACATGGCCTTGATGTGTGTGGTATCGCCTACACGATTAATTTTGGTAGTCATATGTGGAGTCAATAAACTATTCATATTCATGCAAATAAATTAGCGACCGTCCACATGTTGTCATTGTGGTGTGGTTGCGGTTCGTGTGATTGGGCACTTATGATTACTGGACCTTTTTATTTTATGTTACAGCCTCTCATGAAGAAAGAATCGATAGAAAATGACGACACCATTTTGCCTTCACCTACAAGTGGACAAAATCATTTCAAGTAAGTAAATGCCATCTTATCTATTTAATACTGCTGTCACATGTACATCCAACAAAAGAAATGAGTATCCAACTTAGAAATTCGAGTTTATAAACATAATGCCAGCAGGTTTAATAATGTAAAATATATCCTATTATTATGGGAATAAAGTTAATTTTGTATAACAAAATAAGGCGAACATTTCCGCAAATACGCAAAGTTTAGTGGGATTCTGAGAAACAATGACAAAAAGCGGACGCATAACGAAGAACCGTGGCAGTTACTATACTCTAAAGGTTTAGGTAGTTAAAAAAGTGTAAACAAATCGTAAAAAGGGTTTTTTATAGTTGACACTTTTTGTTTAAAAATACGTTCTAACAAAATTAAATCTATTTTCGATGACACGATAGTTTCCTCTTTTATTATAGTATGTTCAACTTTATTATTTATTCTTAAACTATTTTTTTAAATTTTTTATTTATTTATTTCATTAACAATTTTTACATTGTGTCGAAATGTATTACATTTAAATCTAAAATAACAGGAAACACAATTTAAAGATAACAAATAACAAATACATATTATGAATACATCCTACATGTGTGACAAATTTTAAAACAATCTTCGTAGTTAAACAATTAAAAATCCAAAACCCACTGATATGTAGTTATATAAAAATTCAATTCAATTCAATTCAATATACCGATACAAATGTCAAAAATGAAAATAAAAAATATTATGTCAATAAATTTAAAAAGGTTAATAGTTATTACAGTCTAGTGATACACATCACTGAGAAACTCGTCAAGTGTATAATAGCATTTTTCTATCAGGAAGGACTTTAGCTGGTTCTTAAACTGACTTAAATTATAAATGGACTTTAATTCTAAAGGTACTCTTCGTAGATGTAACTGCTTTAGCACAATTTTTTAGTAAGATTTATTATAATAATATAAAATTTTGTAATCTGTCTTTTGTAAAATGCCCAAAAAGATAGATGCCCCAAACCTTTTAGAAAATACAACGAATTATATAACGTTGCTAAATTGAAGAGTACAATTGTGACGTAGTCTGGCAACTGAAGTGGCAGATATTACGTTTAGTCGGTTAACCAGACGGACAGCGCTCTCGCTCGACATTTGCGTATTTATGCGTGTGTTTCGAATCGTTTTTGTTGAATTGTGATATTATTAGCTTGTTTCTTTGTTTTGTTTTTGTTATTTAGTTATTGTTAGTTTTTGTTATTTATCGATATTGGTTTTTAAATTCGTATCGTGGAAAAATGAGTGAACCCGAGGCTGGTACTAGCCAGACCAACTTTGTACACACATTTCCATCACCAAAGAAGAAACGCTTCAAAACCGGACCTCTTTCATCATCTGAGAAACAGACATTGATAAATGTGTTTAAATATGTACAAGAAACATGACCCAAAGAGTATTCTCCGTCAAAAACAGACATAGTGCAAAAAACTGGTGAATTAATGGGTATATCTGTACCGACTGTACAGGGTTATTAACCAATACAAAATATCGCATAGAGTGGCGTCTCCTCCTCCACCGGCCTATTAATATGCGACTATAAATAATATGATTTTAACATTTGAAATAAAAGGTTTTGTATCTATGAGTCACGTGGTTTTTTTTGTTTACCGTTTTTTAACTACCTAAACCTATGGAGTATAGTAGGTTGTCTAATTAATTATCTTTTATAACATATAATTATAATTTATTTATTTTTAGCCTATGTCCCAATGCAATTTCTCCTTTCCACTCCTCTCTGTCTTAAGCTCGTGTGGACCAATCCAGACAGGATTGGTCCACACTAGCACGTAGGCGTCAAGCTCGTCCGGGCATCATGTAATATTATATTATTTTTATATTGTTTTCTGTTTCCACAGCTTTAAATCAAAAGAAAGTCCAATGAAATTCAAGAAGCCTGCATTAAGTTTGAAAATTAAACCTGAAAAGAAAACTCCTAAGAAGATTGATCAGAATGCAAGTCAAACAGTTATAAAACAGGAACAGAACTCGGAAAATATATTGATGCCAGATGTAAAGATGAACCATAGTGATACGTTTACCCAAGAAGATTCTATTAACTTATTGAATCCTAAAAGGTAGAAGAATTCAAAGTTTATGTAGCTGAAAAACTACCAGAACAAATTAACACGAGAATTAAATAGTTTGATTCTAAGGCGGTTATCACACTGCACTGGAAACCGTCTCCGGTGTCCGGTGCTGCGCTTTTTAACTTTGATTAAAGACCGCACGGAGTTGTGGCGTCAGTCTGTTTTTGAATACAAAATAAATCAAGATCTCAAAGTTGTCCAGTGTGATAACCGCCTTAATGAATAAAAATAAATCCCACTTCAGTAACATTTCTTTTTTTTATGAATTCTATTTGTTCTTACTGCGTTATACCCAATACCGAAAGAGGGCAGTAATAAAGAACAGCTGTTTTTTATTAGCCTGCGGGGTAATTGCGTAACACACTATCAGTAGCAATGGGTTTCATTTTGACAGTTCAACAACATTTATTGCGTTATTTACGTTGTTGAGCAGACACATTTCTCGCACATATGGAGCAATGGATTAGCAATATCCTTCAAAATTATTCAGATTGAAATTGAAAGTGTGTTACGCAATTAGAGTACTGATTGGTGTGTCCACCATTGGGACTACGGTAATATTGCCAACAGTAAATAAAGATTGTTTTTTCTCCGATCCACCCCCCTTTAGGCCTGCCCTGCCTGGACTAGCATACCTGTTAATTTTGTCGACTGTACAATGTTGTTAATTAAATTACAGGCTACCCAAAAACTTCATAAAGCATTCCCCAATGAAAGCAGAACGTTTTAACGACGAGACGTACTGTGACACACAGTCTAGCATGTCTCTGTTACATCAGGTTGATCAGCTGGAGAACATTTACAGAGTTGGTAACGAATGCAGGTGAGCTTTTATTTATTTACGACTTAGCTGACTTTGTATTCTTCGACAAGCCGAGCAGGGGAGCCTAAAAAGGCCACTTTAAGCTATACCTCTAAAAGCTATTCATTTCCTGAATTCCCAGCAGATCATTAGCAATTCCTCTAATTTTCGTAAAATATCATATCATATTTGGTGTAAACAATGCCGCATGAAAAAAATAAAAACCGTCATTTTATCGGTAAATTTTTCATTGCAGTTTTTATTAATTAAATTGGTTTCTTATTTTTTATTTCTACAGTTTAAATTTTATTTCATTGTGATATGAATTGCACACAGATCATATTATGAATATTGTGACCATTTTACGATTTTTAATATGATTCATATTGTTATCCTATTATGATTCTGCCAAAGTGGTCTTTTAGGCCCCCCAGAGGTAATTTAAAAAAAATGTGCAGACGCCAGCACACTAAGCTACCCGAAACTGTCAAATTTTCCCAATCAACCTTGAACCTAAAGCTTTAGCGATAAAGTAGAAATTCTATTAATGAAATTTGACAGATTGTAGTAGCTTGATGTGCTGGCGTCCTGTACCCAATAAGGACAATATAGTATGGTATAAGAGAGGAGGTTTAACTCTTGGGTAGCGTTTTGCAATTCATGCACAAATCTAGACTCTTAAGAGTTTTTATTGATAAATTGTTAATGAGAAACACCATAAAACCTGGCCGACCCGGGTTTTATTATACTTCAATAATTCAGAACCTCAATTTAAATTCATTGCCACTTACTCCACTATCTACTTTAGTATTATGTAATCTAAGTTGATATTTGAGTAACCATTTGTTGCAAGGGGCCTAAAATCTATTGGGTGCAATGGAATTTGAACTTTGTCATGCACAACATTGAGTTTGTAGTTCCAAAACTTTTAACTGAGATTCTAAATTCAATTTCATCATACTAGACTCAAAAGTTCAATAGTTACTTTCCACCCTGTTTTATTTGCTTGCATTGAAAGACGCTTCCATCTCATTTACCCTATTTAAAAATTTTAAAAGACTAATATTTTACAATATATTTCAGCCCCACAAAGAGGGCTCTAGCTGAGAACATAAATGTAACGAATATGCAAGACAATGACGATATCCAGCCCAGCATGTCGGTACTACATCGAGAAACTAAAGTTAACACAAAGGCTATTGACAATGTTAAGAGGTAACTTAATTTTAACCTTTGATTTTTAGGGCGGATTGTTTTACGACCACTTGACGCACGCGTATATGACAAAAATGGCGCTAACAATCGTCAAACCAAAAAAAGTGTTATTTCAGATTACTTACAGTTACAAAATTATGACCTTGACTTACGTCAAAGAATAACGAGTACGTAATCGTTTTTATTTGACATACGTATGTTACGTTAACCAACCGTTTGAAACAACCGGCCCTAAATCTGTGTCTGATGTTTAGGATGAGCTCCTATTTTTTGTAAGGACTTGTAAGTCTGATGTTCACTGCCGTTGGGCTATAAGGACGAGATTCACAAACCAAACTATGACTACTTGTTTTGTTAAGAAAAGTTAGCACACGTACGAATATGAACCTTATTCTTATTTGAATAATGTTCATATCCTTTTAGTAGTTGTGAACTGGCGTTTCAAACTTCGTTAAATAACATCATGCCTGTTTTTCCCGAAGGGTTGGGCAGAAGTGTACCTATAGTATACCCACATTTTTCAAATAACACTTTGCCCAACCTGGGAATTGAACCCAGGATCTCATGATCACCACTAGCACTTGCGACTAACGAAGCAGTCATACTAATATAGCCTTTATTTTATCAGCATAATTTTCATATTCATATGAAATGGTTACTGAGCGAAGTAAAGTTAAAGCGCGGTCTGTGAATCTCTCTCTCTCTAACTAAAATAAGGTCTTTCGTATAAGGTCTAAGTCGAACAAGCAATTTTAAATTATTACGTTTAATCCTACTAATATTATAAACGTGAGAGTTTGTATGGATGGATGGATGTTTGTTACTCTTTCACGCAAAAACTACTGAACGGATTTAGATGAAATTTTGCACACAGATGGTTTATAATCAGGATTTATATATAGGATACTTTTTATCCTGATATTCCTATGGGATCGAAACTTGTCCGGGTGAAACCGCGGGGTGCAGCTAGTATTCAATATGTATGTTTCATGTTGAAAAATAGCTCCGGAAAAAGAATGTATTCTGTCTTATCAGTCTAATAAAGTTCTATCATGTTAGATAATGTATTCACAGATAAGCAAAAATACAGTCCTCGTACAGCAAGTTTTAATTAATATTTTTTACAGAAAAATCTCAGAATTAGCTGAAATTGAATATGATGAGCCAGGGAGAAGGACAAGAGCTGAAAAACGTCAGTTACCCGGGTGGAGCTGTGAGGAATGCAAAGAAGTAAGTATATTACTAAAGGCCCCGTCCTAGAGGACGACAATGTAGTGCGGTCATCACTGCCAAAGAAATATCGACTTTATTCTATGGAAAGGAATGGCGATAATTGTAAGGCAATGACAACCGCACTGCGCTACGCCAGATGTGCGTCGATCCTTATTCTAATTTGTACCGTCGTCGCAACGTGGATGGACTGTGTGACAGATGATATAGTAACAATATGACGACTAATAGAGAAGTAGGGAAGAAAAAGACATTGCGCCGACCCAAAATAAATTGGGATAAGGGTATGGGAATTTCGACGTTTGGCTCCCAAACTGGAACGGGCCGGGGCCGCCTTAAAGCGGCTCCTGCCCAACCTGAGGGGGCCAAACGCCTCCTGCCGGAGGCTTTACGCGGGGGTCGTGCGGTCCATGGCCCTATACGGGGCCCCGGTATGGGCGCGTTCACTGCGGCTTCGAGCCGCACACTACCTGAACGCGCCCCAAAAGGTGGTAGCCATAAGGCTTATCCGGGGATACCGCACGATCTCGGGCGAGGCAGCAAGCCTCCTTGCCGGACTGCCACCATGGGATCTGGAGGCGATAGTCCTCGCGCGCCTGTATGACTGGCGCGCGGAGGCACTACGTCGGGGGGAAACTCCGCACCCGCGGCAAATCGCGGCGGAGCGGACGGACCTCCGGCGCGGTCTCATGGTGGAATGGAAGGCGCGACTATCGCAACCCAGCGCAGGGCACGCCACGATAGCGGCGGTAAGGCCCGTCTTTGAGGAGTGGCTAGGGAGGCGTCACGGCGCTCTCACCTACCGCCTGACGCAGGTCCTCTCCGGACACGGATGTTTCGGGAGGTTCCTGCACATAATCAGGCGGGAGGAGACGCCCGGGTGTCACCACTGCGAGGATCGCCCAGAGGACACGGTGGAGGTCAGCCCCGCTTGGGCAGAGCACCGCCGTGTCCTCGTAGAGGCGATCGGCAGCGGCGGCGACCTCTCGCGCCCGGCCCTGGTGCAAGCCATGGTCCGGGGCGAGAGGGAGTGGGAGGCGGTCACCTCCTTCTGCGAAGCAGTCATGCTAGCGAAGGAGGTGGCGGGATGGGCGAGGGAGAGATCCTCACGCCTCAGCCGCCGAGGGAGACGCTCCGGGCGTCGGGAGCCGCGTGACGACTCCCGGCCACCGTAGGCGCGGGCCTGCGGGCGGAGAGCAATGGGTAGCTCTCCGTCCGATCAGGACCAGGCCCGTGCCGGACGGCGCGTATGTGTTCCACGTGCGCCTCAAAGAGATGTCAGCATAGTTGACGGAGCCCGACAGGGCCGAAGCCTGCCGGGGTAGCGGGATCGTCCGAAAGGGTTATCGCTGCCCTGGTACATAAAGGGCTAAGGAAGGAACACGGGTGGGTTTTAGTCAGTAAGAGTCTGACACTCCCTTCTGCTCCACCCAGAGCGGGAGGGGTCATTTGATGATTTCCCATCCTCAAAAAAAAAAAAAAAAAGGGCATGGGAATGATGATACCGTTGCAACCTTTGTTCTCAAATCTAAAGTACCATACTCAGAGAAGAGGACATATAGAGGTATGAGGAACTGGGTGTAAAGTTCACTCATCCTCCATAGAAAAGGGAGGATCCTCCGACCAGACGGGTGTGGTGTCTGGTGGGCGACTGCCCGACGATTGATGTAGGGACATTGTGTCTATGCTAGTTGCGCGGTAAACTACTTGCGCGAAGCAGGATTTCGCTTGACGTTAGTGTGATGCGTAGTTCGCGTGTGGCGCTATAGATGCCGCCACAGACACACGTAAATAAACTACCCGCCTTTTAAATAATCCTTTGTTAGACATGCATTTTACACCTTGAATAAGGTATAGTAGGCGACTAGGCGAAAACATAAGACTCATAAGGGCCGTCATACACGGACTGCTTCAAGCTGCGACTGCATAGTGAACTACAGTCTTCTACGTACACACATACACAAAACCGCTCGAGCAGTTGCAACTGCTTCGGGCGGTCGTGCGGTCAAGCAGTCGCCAGACATACACTGACTGCTCGAGCTGTCGACTGCTCTCGCGCAGTTACCTCCGGCCGCACGACGTCGACGACGAGCAGTTGGTATTAACTGCTCCAGCAGTTATAAATGGCAGCTTCAAGCTGTTGACTATGACTGCAAGAGCGGTCAGTATGTTGATCAATCGCTAACTGCTCGAGCAGTCCGTGAATGTCGGCCCTAATAGTCAGCCAATAGCAGTTCACTGCTTTGCATAGGCCCCTGCTGCATTCACGACTTTTCTCCCCGAAGGGTAAGACACAGGCGTGCCTACAGCCACATTCTTTTTGTCCGCGTTTACAACAATGTATAAAAAACATTCTAAATGTTGTGTAATGATTCTCACCCCTTCTGCGTAGAAATTTTTCATTGGGTATCAAAAAATATCTGCCTTTCATAGAAAAGTACAATACCTACCTACGCGAAAATGTATGGAACAATTATTTCTTTTTTAATAACCGACGAACGGTTCAGAGTCATTTAATCCATGTTAACAGGTTGCGCGTCGATGTCCCTGCCAGCCTGCATAATAATAAGTAATACTACCGGGGCGGGCCGAGACGCAATGCAACGCATTGCAAAAATCCTCCTTCATCATTCATTGCAAAAATCCTTCTTCATCATTCATTGCAATAATCCTCCTTCATCATTTTCGTACACTTTTATACCCTCCTGTATAATAGATACTCATACAAATTATTTTTTCACAGTTCTTCGGCGAGCTCTACAAGAATGATCCAGAAATGTTAGCGAAGAAAATAAACGAATGTTCCCACCACCGCGGTGTGACCAACCCGACAGACAAGACGAAGCCGACGCCTGCGTTCTGGAACCCTCGGTGGAATGTTCCAGATGATACTGAGGAGTTTAATAAAAGGAACAATGTAGATTGACATTTGTGGGCCATTTTCAGTCGGTTATCTTTTTTTTTTTAATATAGAAACGGTGCTGTACAATTTCGGTATAAAATTAAGACTATACCAAGTTAATGTTTAATTACACGTAGATAGTTTTTGTAAACAGAAAAACCCCGTTCTGATTAATTATTTATTAACAATTTTTGTTAGATAAAGGGCTGTTTTTTAGCCGTTTGCCCTATCCACAAAAGTGGCATTCGTGCAAAGTGACTAGGCGGTGTGTTTATTTTGACGCAAACAAAATAAGAATAGCACGACCTTTGAGTTGCACTAACTGCACATAAAGCACATGCTAGATACAAATCAACTGAAGTAGTTTTGTTTGACAAGTTTGACAGACCACAAAACATTACAATTTCGATAATTTTATTTCCATTTAATTGTATTTCGATTTAAAAAGATCCTTCAATAACAAAAAAAAAATTGATTAAAGGTCGCTAATATCACTTAGAATAAAAACAAACATTGATGTGGAAACATTATCGTATTAGTATAAAACAAGATAAATATCACCGGCTCGCCGCCCGGCCGCCGTACCTAGAGATGACGTCACGTAACGGTACATATCAAAACAACTCTGTACTGCGTCGTAGCTAATTCGGAAAAATGGATTTTCTGAAAACAATATTTTATTCTAAATTGTATCATTAGTTGCTTATCATCATATCTGCATTCTACAAAAGGGTAGGCAGAGATAGGTAGTAAGCCCATTTTCCTCCTTTCCCGTGTAAAAGGTGGAAGTTTGTTGAATATTGCATTGTATTTTATTTTCCGTATTTAGTCGAATAAATACGCTTTGTGATTGTTATGTAAAGGAAATAAGTTACTTAAATCTTACATCTGTGATGAATTGATGATACATTAAAATAAATATTGAATATGTATGTAGTTTAGTTGCAATCTGGATGAACCTCATTACTTTTATTTTAAACTTAGATTTGAATTGTAAATAGACAAATAGGGAAAGTGGTAATAAACAATTAATGCTGGTATTAAACTTGTAGTTGAAAAATGTTATTGCAAACTGTTTATGTAAGTACTGAAATTAGATTGACAGAAATTGTCCTGGAAATAAATAAATTATATAATTACATTTTCGTTTGATTTTCTCCTATTTGAAATAAACAAGTAGTTGCATATACTTACTAAATATTGTACCAGAACTATGTATTACTTTCCTGTACTAGTACAGGAAACAAACAATACCTAGGTATTGTTTAGAATGAACAGCTGCTTTTCTCAAAACACCATAAAGGGTGCTCATGCTAGTTGCCCTTCTACTGTTATTGTTCAATGTGAACCACTGCTTTGCTTGGTCAATGAGGTCGCCACTAGTACCTACTAGAATTCGAATCTAGTTATCTCACTCATAGGGAATGTAAAGCTGTAAACATAATATTATGGCTACCAGTTCTGGCAACATAAGGACAGTTGAGCAATACTGTGACAACCTCAGGTCAAATGAGGGCATTAGACAAATGCCCACCTTGTCTGGCAACATGTACAATCTGGAACCTTCTAGATTTATCACCTAGTATGTATTTAAGTAGCACTTGTACTTAGCTGGGAAAGAGTTAACAGATCTCGGGATCCCCAAGTGCAGTCTTGGTTGCAGTAAAGAAAATCTTGTATTAGTTACACACACATTTGTTTATATTGAAACTGTATTTGCATTCAGTGATTCACTGTGGTGTGTGCCAACAAGTTAAAATAACATGACTTGCTAAATGTATGAGTGGGTGGTGAGGTGAAGGAAACAACCACTTGGAGAACACCTTTTATTTATCTCAATAAAACAGAATATTATAATTTTTCACTAGCTTATGTTAAAAAAGGAAATGTTAAATCAAATTAAAGATTAGTAGGTATATTCAAAATGCGTAACTTTGTAGTAGTTAAGTGCCAATTGACACAATGAACCTCATAGCCCTCAACTTTGGGGTTGCAGCAATTCCCCATTTTCTAGACTATATTTTTTTTTACACTTTTTTTAACATTTTCTGTAATTAATTATTTCACTTACAACATTGTGGTACAAATAATGGAATTTGGAATTCATTCAAAAAATAGTTCCATTTACAAACAGTTCAAACTGAAAATTTATGGTTATTTTGATATACATTATATTTTTAATGCTACAACAAATTTACAGATGGGTCTATGAGAGTTTCTTTGCTTTCTGGTAAAGAGTATCAACAACCTTACTCATGTGGTGAATCGTCTCTAGGACTGTCTCATAGGTCTTCTCAAGAGGGGACTCGTCAAACACAATTAGAACACCTTCACCTTGATCAAGGATACCATTGAGTTTCTTATCCAAAATCATCTGGGAAAGTTTTTTCTCAACTTGTACTACAGGCAGACGGATACAACGGGCTACATGGTCAACTTGGACTCGCATGTATGGTTCAACAATGCGACAAAGGTTTTGTTCCAACATTGTGTCGTACAAAGCCCCGAGGTGAGCTCTTACCACTGCATCTTCTTCCAATTCACGTTTGTAAGTTTTGAGAGCCGCCTGGAAATCTGCTAGGGATCTCTTGTGGGAAGCAGTAGCAACAGCCCGCATTGCTTCTAGTTCTTTTCCTGCATACTTCAGTGCAGTCTTAGTGCTACAAACTGATCCTACTTCTTCAGCATTGTTCAACATGATCTTGGACAATAACATGTACTTCAAAGCAGTTAAAGCTTTTGGGCTGTCGGCACCATCATAACCTTCAAATGCCTCATAAAAGTATGAGTAAGCAGTTTTGAAGTCACGTTCATCAGCAGCATGGAGTATACCAGACTGTAAATCAAGGGCGGCCTGCATTTTGGGTGGACAGTAAATAGCATTCGCGGTCGTTCTGGCCGATGTCAGCGAGGCACGGGCTTTCGGTAGATTGCTAAGGGCATGATAAGTTTTACTTTCTAAAAGTAACACTTCAACTAGTAGGTTTTTATCATCTAACTTTTTGAGCTCTTTGAGCAAAGCCGTGGCCAGGTCCAGGGCTTCCGTGTACATACCCGTGTCGTAGTAGAGGGCGATCAGCCTTGCTTCGAGAGACTGTCGCAAGAACGTACGACGCTCCTCCTTGGCCCATTCTATACACTCTTTACACAACTGAACTTCGATGCCGATGCCAGCTTCCAAATCCAGAAAGAAATCGACGAGAGAACGCACCAGTTTTGCTGCTTTCGCTTTACTTATCAAGCTTAGAAAAGGTCTTGTAGCTTTGATCAGTTCCGCTAGTTCTTTAGCCTTGCCTTCCTTCTTGTATTTCTCGCCAAGGTTCAGGATCCCCTGCTCCTTGGCTCTTATGTTTTCTTCGTCATCTTCGGGAACCTCACCAGTGCTAACCATTTTGTCGGTCATGCGGACGTCCTCGTCTCTGTTCGTCGACGACGAGACGCGCGATCTCTCGAATAACATCGCTCCAGCCATGTTGTGTATTTATATGCTTACACTAAAAACGTAGATAAACTGTAAAATAGCACTACAACGGACACACTTTTTCTTTGTAATTTTGTATAATCGCAAAGTCATCTACGACCTCTTCAGAAACAAATCGTAGACGCGTACAGGGTTACCAGTTCTAAGTTTTAAAAGTTTTCGTATTGGTAGAAAACACTGGTAGAAAATAAAGAATTATAAAATTGTTATTATTGTGAAAGTTTGTAGACTGTAGAATATTAAAGCTCAATAAGGATAAAAGGCTGGAGTGTGATAGAAAGCTCAAATTATTCATTTGAAGTGAAATATAAAGCTAGGCATTCACTAGACGGTCGGCCATTCATAGCAACGCAAGAAATTAGTGTACTTTGTATTTTGTACTTTTTGCATCAAAATGTATCAACTAAAGTCCTTCGACAATGATTTTATGTCTGATTGGCATCACAGCGATTTTTATTCTCGTTGGTATACACGGACTGCTGAGAGATAAAGGGCCTACAAGTATCGGCGGATGGATGTCAAAATGTATAACGGCACGGCATGGCACCGGCTCTTAAATGGACACCGCCGACCGGCCGATTTACGCGGCGCGGCGCCGCCGAATAAAAACGAAAACGCAAGGCTGGGAACAAGTCGCACTACATGTCCTTGACTCATAATATAGCACTGTCTGTTTTATGCTTTTCTGGTTTTTACTACTACGATAAAAAAAACCGGTCAAGTGCGTGTCGGGCCACGCGCAGTGTAGGGTTCCGTAGTTTTTATAACAACCAAGTGCGGGTCGTATTCTCTTTGGCCGTATTCGCTGACTGATAGTTTCGTACCATGCTCTAACTAAAAGCCAAACATACTACAATAAACAGACTACCTACCTAATTTGACTTTCTATTCAAATCCTCACCTCATCCGACAATTTTGCACTGGAAGTTTTAATTTCTTATTGAGATTTGGATAAGACTTGTCATAGCCGGTGTTGCAACTGTTTTTTTTATAAAACTTATTTAGGAATTAAACAATAGCGCGATAACTGACGCTTAGCGCCATCTATCGACGTTTCTATGGAGTTGTTTGAAATTTTCGAGTACGATTGGTCGAGTATTACTCGTAAACTTGTAAAGCCCACTTGAATGTGATAGTTTTCCTTTAAACACGAAGTTCATTTATAGGTACTACCGTGACATTTGAATTTCTAACTACAACCGTTTAGTTGGTAGAGGGCTTTAAAGTACCAATTTTCGTTAGAGTCAAGTGTCCCCCACACTTGAATCTAACGAAATTTGGTACTTTAAAGCTTGATAAGTCACGAACGGTTTACTTAATCAAAACACGGTCTTACCAAACCCCTAATATTTTTTAAAGACCTATCCAACGATATCCTACACAATGGGACAACGAAAAAAAAAATTATCATCCCCACTTTAGATGTAGGGGAGGTACGCTTTTTTTTTTTTTTTTGGGTGGGAATCATCAAATGACTTCTCCCGCTCTGGGCTGAGCGGAAGGGCGTCAGACTTTTACTGACTAAAACCCATCCGTGTTCCTTCAGTTGCCTGTGCCAGGGGCCACGGTATCTCTTTCGAACAACCCGCAGCCCCGGCCGCATCGGCCCTAGCGGACCCCGTCAGTTCGTGCTGACATCTCTTTGAGGCGCGCGTGGAACACAACGCGCCGTCGACCCGGGCCTGATCCTTACCGGGCGGCGAGCTGCCCATAGCTCGCCGCCCGCAAGCCCGCGCCTACGATGACCGAGAGTCAGCTGTTAACTCCCGTCCAGAGCGTCTCCTGCGGCGGCTAGGTGCGAGAGGGTGCAGCGATTGCCTCTGCCTCACGCGCTCCGCCTCCTCCTTCGCGAGCATTACTGCTTCGCAGAAGGAGGTGACTACCTCCCACTCCCTCTCGCCCCGGACCATGGCTTGAACCAGGGCCGGACGCGAGAGATCGCCGCCGCCGATCGCCGCCATGAGGATACGGCGGGGCCCCGCCCAAGCCGGGCAGACCTCCACCGTATGCTCCACCGTGTCCTCCGGGCGATCCCCACAGTGGTGACACCCTGGCGTTTCCTCCCGCTTTATCCTGAACAGGAACCTCCCGAAACAACCGTGTCCGGTGAGGACCTGCGTCAGGCGGAAGGTGAGGGCGCCGTGGCGCCTCTCTAGCCACTCCTCAAAGAGGGGACTTATCGCCGCAATTGTGGCGTGCCCAGCGCTGGGTTGCGACAATCGCACTCTCCATGCCGCTATGAGATCCCGCCGGAGCTCTGTCCGCTGTGCCGTGATTTGTCGCGGCAGCGGAGTAACGCCCCGTCGTTTTGACTCCTCTCGCCACTCCCATATGTGGGCGAGGACTTTGGCCTCCAGATCCCATGGCGGCAATCCGGCAAGGAGGCTCGCCGCCTCAGTGGAGACCGTGCGGTATCCTCGGACAAGCCGGACAGCCATGACCCTTTGGGACGCTTTCAACCGGCGCACTATGTGGAGGCGCCTAAGAGAGCCTGGCCATAAATACATTTTATAAAAATTGGCGCAGGTACTTGTGTTATACCTCAAACTGTAGCTAAAAAGTTAATCTACTATATTATACATAAATTATGTATGTGGCTGGTACTGGTTTATATTAATGAGCATCTAAATAAGATGATTAAAAAATTATCACAAAAACATCTTAATTTGTTTTTTTTTCAGGATTATTTTCTGGTGAAAATGCAATGAAAACTTTACAAGTATTATACCATTCCAGAAAGCTTGTATTATATACTTTCGTTTGGTATGCATAAATATGCTATAAATTAGTTAATATATTTACTAGAAATATTTATCTCATGACATATCATTTGTGCGTATCTGAAACTTTCAATTAGAGTTTGACAGTTGCGGAAATTTGCCGAAGGTCTGTAAATTATGCTATTTGATAATAAATTTAATATTCTTACACAGGAAGAAAAAAAAAGTTGCAACTTCATTGCACAACATATGTTAATCTTTTATAACATGAAATAGTAAAAATTTCTTATAAATACGTAGGTGATGCTATTCGATTTATTAGTTGATATAGGTTATACTTATGTGATATTTTATTTCAAATATCACATAAGTATCACGGCGGGCTGGTCGCCGCCTCAGGGAACGCGCCCATACCGGTGCCCCGTAAAGGGCCATGGACCGCACGAGGGGAGGTACCCTAAACAATTGTTTTTATCAAAATTTTATTTTACCACTTTTTCGGCGTCATCCACGTATATACTCATGCCGAATTACAACTTTCTAGTACCAATAGTTTTTGAGCTAAACCACGGACAGACAGACAGACAGACGACATGGCGAAACTATAATGGTTCCTTGTTGACTACGGAACCCTAAAAAAGGACTTCATTCAGGTTTCGAACATTTTGTACCCAAAAATTAAAGTAGAAGCCAGACAGAAAAAATACGGCTTTCTAAGGGAAATAACAGCTTCAACATGTTTTACTATTAGAAGGAGAGTATACAATTAACACTTCCGCTGCTATTTGAGTTTGAAAATACTTAGAATCATATTTCTACGTAAAATGCTTCGACCATTACATGTTTAAAACGAGAAACAGCCTAGCTGCCTCATCATCATCATTTCAATTGGAAGACGTCCACTACTGCACATAGGCCACCAAGCATGCCATTTCGACCGGTTCTGCGATTGACTCCGCCCATACACCGGATTCCGGCGGTTTTTACCAAGTCGCCGGTCCACATT
This sequence comes from Apamea epomidion, assembly GCA_947507525.1. NCBI lineage: Eukaryota > Metazoa > Arthropoda > Insecta > Lepidoptera > Noctuidae > Apamea > Apamea epomidion. The sequence continues at coordinate 16,333,018 of OX382237.1, forward strand.
ATGTCCAATTTTAATGTTTTTATATTCTAATATTTAAAAATACTATAATTTATATGTGTTTAATGAAATAAAGGAAATATAAATAAATATGATATGTAAAGTAATTGAAGGTACGAAGATGGATCTTCTACCTTCAGTTAAACCTCGAATTTTTGGAAACTGTAAAACTGCGTCTTATATGTCCTTCTTCCCCTTAGTCATTACAAACGTTTACGTACTGACACAGTCGTTTACACACTCATAGTATATTTCTTTTATTTGATGACACTTACGGTACACACTTAATACGGCTGGAAAAATCTGCATGGTTGATTAAAAATTTTGACGTCCATCCGTTGCACCTCGCCGCGCCTCGTCAACGCAGTTTCATACAAAATGTATTGCAATTTTTTTTGAATTGCGATGCCGCCTAGCCAGGCCTGTCCCATCCGACGCCTAGCTTATTAGCATTTTAAAATAAAACAGTTATTTGCAATAAAAGAGTTAGTGGAATAGGAAACTCCGGAAACAACTACTAGTTTTAAAACATAATTTATTCTTGACGAGTAAAAGAGTTTATCGTTTATGAAACCTTCTAAAATACTGCCAATGTGAAATAAAAAAAAATATATTAGAAGAATGTCAAAATAAAAATAAAAATTACGTCCTTTGACGTGACTTTGACGATACCATTTCTGTGATTTTTGCAGTGATTTTTATAACTAATATATTTTATTGTATCACTATGCTAGAATCAAGTGAGGATGTAGAACTTTTGTTTGATATTACAGAACAAATTAAAGACTTTTACGAGAATGCAGTAATATTTATTACCCGAAACGATTTATCGGATCAAATATTTAATACACTGTGCTCTTTTTGCACAGCATTACGAGCGGGGGATAAGAGTCGCCTTATCGATTCCATAGTAGAATTTCATTTACAATGGTTAAGGGCCATAAATGATATAGAACAATTTATGAATGACTTGACAGAAGAATGCCCAAGGGATAAAGTGTACCAATCTATTAGTTTTACTATAGATGCTATGGGCCATCGTATAAAGTACTACCATAATTATATGGATAAGTATCGACATGATCTGTCAAATGAAAACCAAGCTAACATTCTAACCGATATGGAAATAGTAGAAGAAATGCACATGGATGTCACAGCTGCCCTTTTAGAGAAACTAAAATGTTTTAGAAATTACGTTTGTTTTGAAGAATTTAAGGTTGAAGTACATGAAGCAATTGATGAACTACTTAACTGGTTAGATAAAAATTATGATTTTTTGGCTATTAGGTTGAGTAAGTATATGCATGTCCCAAGTTTAGAAGGTAATTTGTCAAAAATCCTACAACGAATCATTGAGGATCTTTTAACTGACAAATCCAATCCAGGTACTGCAGAAATGTTGAATCAATTACAAAAAAAAGGAAAACCAATAGGTACTTTGGTACGACGTTGTGCTGAGCACAAGCTTGAGCTTAGCAAAATATCTGCCAAGATTAATGATCTGGAAGAAAGTATTAAAGAACTGGCTGATGTATCGGTTAGCGCCCCCATACGAGTTTTGTTCCAAAAGAAAGAATATCTGGAAAAGAGAGTAGCTAAACTTGAAAAATTAAAAACTACTTTAGACTGTATTCAAAACATAACGGATATTAAATTGCAGGGTGATATGGAAAAATGTCCATGTTTAGATTTTTATCACCTGAACGTGTTTTCTCACCAACTTCCAGTGGAAAGCCGTGAACGCTTAGTTACGGATTTATGTTATTCTTGGGATTTAGCTGTTTTTGGTGAAAAAAGTCACCAATCTGTAATTTCCATCCTAAGTGCTGCTGAACATAAAGAAGAATTTACTGATGAACTTGGTACTTTTCATATTGATGAACACAGTAGAAAAGTATATACATCACCAGAAGATGGTGAGACTCTGTTGCAGCCCAATGAACATGGCGAGTTAGTACCTATTTCAGACGATTTAGGTCACGTTTATTACTATGACGATTGTGGGCGTTACTATATCGAAGCCGCAACAAGGGACAGAATTTATAAGGCTCGTGCCACTTCAAGTGAATATAAGATGGACTCAACAGGAGTGTTACTAAAAGTAAAAGAGGTAATAGATGGAATTGAATATTACTATGATAATTGTGGTCGCTATTACATAAATGAGCAGGGCAAACATATTTATCGGGACGAAGGTCATTTGAGTGAGTACGAGAACGACGAATTAGGAAACATAGTGCGAATTCGCAGCCAACTGGATATTTTTCAACCATGCCCTGATGACGCGCATGTGACGGAAGATTTTAAATATTTAAAACAAACAGTTGGTCTAGCGTTACGCGCATGTATTGCCGACCTTTTACTATACCAGCCTGCAGATCCAATAAAGTACTTATCGACGGCTCTTGTGAAGTTTAGAGAAAATATGGAGCTTAAAGACACACGGTTACGGGAAAAAGAAGAGTTAAACGCTGAAAGGGAAATAAAAGCTGCAGAGGCACGCGCAGAAATCGAACGATTGGCCTTGGAGGCTATGACACAAGGAGGTAGTGAGGCTAGCTATGATTCTAATTTGGTGCTGTACACTTCAATGCATCCAGACGAAATAGTGTCAGTTGGAGGGGCTAGTCCAAAATAATATAAAGAAGAACGAATATCTTGCATTGTATTTGTTAGACCGGCTTTTACATAATGATTTTGCCTCGAGGAAATGAACTTAAGTTAATTTGTCTTTCATTAAAAATATATTATTTTATTATTTACCGGGATGTTTATTTTTTTAAGTTATGTTTAGACCTTGTCCAGAAAGGGCGAAATCACCCCGAATTTCTTGCGCGTATTACGCGCGTACGTTGCGTCGGAGCGTACCAACGTGCGAGCATTAATTGGGGACGAGTATAATCAGTAGAAAATATTATATTAGTAGTAGTAGCTTTGCGACCGAATTCGGTCGCAAAGCAATCGCTATGAATGTCGAGACTGCTGGGGCTGGTATACCTTGGCCTCTCGCCCGGTACCAGGTTATCGTTGAGTTTCGGGACATCCTGTATGTATGACTATGTGTCGAACTTATCCATATGTAAACACAGTATCCGACGAATAAATGTCTTTGTCTTTACAAAAAAGCAGTGCAGTGCATAGATTAATATACAGTAAGTGCAGTGATGTGGTCGCTCGTCAAGTGAGAACTTGTCAACATGCCGCGATCAACCGATCAATTCAGCTATACGCAGTGTTGCCAGCATCTCATCAATAATTCTATAAAAACAAATGCTTACCATGAATTCGGGGCTTTAACTACCATTCCTTTCTTTTTTTTTTCATTGGTAATATATCAATGTTTTTTAATCTGTTGTCTTTTTGACAGCTCTCCTGGCTCTCACTCTTTTAGTAGTCGGCCATTTGTGAACGAATTTTACAAAAATCTCCACTGTGGGTTCATTCCGTTGATTTTAGCACATTGTGTGTGGTGGTCGTTCATGTTTAGCAAATATCATTGAACTCGTTTCTATTCTATAATTTAAGCTTCAGAAGAATAATAAACGATGTTCCATAGTACTAAGAGTAGTTGGTTATTATGACGAGGTGCACCCAGACCAAGTAAAAACAATTTCTATTATAGTGCCTACGTACTTCCTACAATGATTAATCTTTTGGGGCAAGGTTCTTCAATATTTTATGTAAATTAGTATGTATTGGTGTAGAGTGACGTATTGTGCATTAAGTGTTGTCATCACGTGCGAGAACGTATACGGAGACTACTACTTATGAAGGTTTGAAGGGTCGTCACTAGAATACTGAATTGCATGGTATCACGACGTTCGTAATTTATTCGATTGCGCCTGATGGCATTTGGCGACAGTGTCTGTTAGTGTTGTGTCGTCATGGGACCGAAGCCACCGCCACCGCCTGGACCTCCACCTCCTCCGGGACCGCCGCCTCCACCCATTTTCGGAAGCAGCTCGAAGGGTGGTGGGGCTGATGATAGAAATGCGTTATTGAGTTCTATAAGGCAGGGTGCAAAGTTGAAAAAGACACAGACAGTGGACAAAAGTGGCCCATATATACCTGGGAAAGTGTCAAATGTGTCTAGTGGAGGCTCTCCGAGTGGGGGCAGCGCGAGGAGTGTGGCTCCGCTGCAGAATGGCGGCGGTGGCGCTCCGCCCGGGCTGGGCGGCCTGTTTGCTGGCGGAATACCCAAGCTAAGGCCTACTGGTAAACTAGCAGGTAAGACTACTCCATGAAAAACTCGTTTTCGTTGTCATTAGAGATACCTGTCCCCTTATCTTTACAAGTATCATATCTTGGAGATACGACTGTTAACAAGCATGGAGCAGTAATCTAAAACTTTATACAGATGTTGTGAAATTTAACAAATAATTTTCAGTAAATTTGCATACGGTTTTATAATATTAAAGGTAAATTATTTTGTTCTGAACAAAAATTTCACATAAAATTCAAATAAGTTAGGTATACATTTGTTACCTGCGTATGAGTCACTAAACACCAATGTTTAAATACAAAAGAACAAGATGTGAACACTTGATTAATTTTAGGGAGGTCTATCCTATAATACTGCTACTGCTGTGTTGTTATAAGGAGAGGTTGAGCACAATTGAAGTTATCAATGCACCTAGAGAGAAAATCTTCTAGTGTAAATGATTTCTGCTTGCATTTGTGATGTTCCATTGTAAAACGCATTAACTATTGGTTTATTCTAATCAGGCATTTGGTTTTTTCATTAATAAGTCATTTCATAAAACAAATGAAATAAGATGTGACTATCCCTGAGAAGAAATGGCGAAACAAACTCAAGGGTCAAAATCCAGACATAAACCGGGTCAGATCATGTGAAGGCAATGTAGATTAGTACCTGAAAATCTCTTTTGAGGAAAGAACCACACAGATTTGAGTGGAGCAGTCCAGTCAGTGCAAGCATTTGTCAGTAATTGTGTAGCACAACTCAGACCTTGAGGAGCTGAAAGACTTGACAAACAATACCAAAGAAAGGACCTTTGGGTAGGCCACATAAAGTTAAAAAAAAAATTAAACCAACATTAAAACTATCAGAGAAAAAAAGGTCCTATCCTATTTTAATCTCATGATGTTCAATTAATTAACTCATTTATAGATGAACCAGTCTATATCTCTATGAATAAGGTTTTATTGAATATTCAGAGTATGCTAAAAATATGATCCTTTCTATAGCCTGAAGACATCACAAAAAGGTTTTTATGAAGAAACCCTTCAATAAACTGGCTCATGTGAGAAGGCTCATAAAAAATGTAACATTTTGCCAAGATCATAAGCTCATAATCAGTCTATAATGTTCCCACTGCTCAGACACAGACATAGGCCTCCTCTTGGTGCAAAGTAGTGGGCCATAATCCACCACACGGTCCCAGCACAGGTTGGTAGATGTCACATGTCTTCGAATTTTTGGTTCGAGAACATGCTTTTCCTCACTATGTTTTCCTTCACTGTTTTGAGAGTAGTGGTCATGAAATGATTTTCACAAAGTAAAGCACTTGTCAGGGCTGGGTTCGAACCTACAACCATAAGCCGCGGCCATTTCCACTGGGCCGCCACAGCTCTTTTTATGTCAAGTACTTAAAATAAATTAGCATATTAACCAAATTTTGATTGGGAAGGTGATAAACAATTGTTGTGGCCTATTTTTAGAAACCTATAACCAGCAGTGGGCTGTAGTAGTCTGTATTATGATTATTATTCCTGATGGTTGCTCTTTGAAAAAGGTTGTTTTATGAATGCTCAACCTTGTTTAATCTAGTCAGGGTTTCATAAAAACAACATTACAAAAATGTATTTCATCTAGGCGATACTCTAGTCTTCCTACAAATTAATATGCAATAAAGAAAAGGTTTTCTTAATTAGAGGGTGAAATTTTATATACATATTTAACCATTTATGCTCATACATATAAAGAGACAAGAAGAGAGGAACAGAAAAATATGTACAAAGGTGATGCTTATTTCTAAAAAAATCTCTTCTAGCATACCTGCATAACTGCGATAAGAAAGTAGATGAAAAGAGATGCAGACAACGTGTGTAAGAGTAGAATAGAAATAAAAAACAATCAATAAATCAATTTTGTATGAATCAATCAGGTTTGTACTTATAAATTAAGCCAGAATAACAACCTGTGCCTCCAGACAATGACCCTTCGGGTCATAAGTTCATCTGTTAATGCTTGCAATCAAGGAATGAATAATAACAAAGTCAAATATTTTTGTCATCGTCATTACTAATAATAAAGCTGAAGTTTGTTTAAACGCGCTAATCTCTGAAACTACCAGTCTGATTTGAAAAAAATATTTTTCAATTTTGCATAGGAGCCAAGTAAAAAAATAACGGGTTGCACTCCTGGAGTGCCGGCAGAAGTGAAAACTTGAATATTAACGTTGTGCATTTTTGATATTTTGGAATGGGGTCTACTCTCCCTCCGTCTTACGAATTTTCGATCAGGTCACGTGTCCTGACGCGTTTAACATTTTTCACCCATCACAAAAAAAGTGCACAATGCTGCTAAAGAAGTTTTCACTTCAAAAATAAAGTCGTAAAGAATGGTAAGTGAAAATGAAGTAATAGCATAATAATAATGGCAAATCATAACATATTGTAATACTTCATTTTCATAAACTGTTTACACATAATTACTTAACATAGGTATATTATTTCTCTGAATTCCTGACATTTTTCCCTCATTTGGATCATTCTATTGTTTCAACAAATTTTGATGTTATTTTCCTTTGTGATCTGTTTGTGGTTTTAATAATTATACCAAATATATGATTACTAAAGTTATTAATACCGACAAAATAAAATCAAATCATGTAACTATACCTATATACTTTGTGTCTGTATGTATACCTATTGACTTGTATTGTTTTTTTGATATATCTTTTTCATTTTATAAATATAAATATTGACATTAAGTACATTTTATCAATACTTCGGCACTTTGACATTGTAAGGTAATTTTAATATTTCTACACCGGCAACCTTAGTGTATGTGAAACAGTTTTTTTTTCAAACATTGCGTAATTATGTGTAAACAGTTTATTTCATACTAGGCATTAGGTTCTGTGACGTTTTAGGCAAATCAAAGTCAACAATTATTGCATTAAAATCGAATGCAATAGTTGTTGCTTTAGTATTTAATCTATACTAATAATAATAAACCTGAAAAGTATGTTTGTTTTTTGTTTGAACGCGCTAATCTCTAGAACTACCGATCAGATTTGAAAAGTTGTTTTTGTATTTGATAGTCCAATTCTTGACGAAGGCCGTAGGCTACTTAACATCATGTTACGACCCTCAGGAGCCGAGAAAAAACAAAAAAGTAGAAAAGAACGCGGAGCGATAATGAAGTAATAGCGCGGGCAGGCGAGGCTGTGCGGCGGGGTGGGTTGGCTGAAAAAGAAATTATACGCGCCAAGTCGCGGGTCATTAAATAAAAAATACTGACATTCTGCATCTCAAAGCCTAATCAGTATGAGTACATTTTTGCAGCTGGTGTTGACACAGCTGACTGACCGAAATGGGATCAGCCAATCAAATCTCGTCATGAGGTTTGACCACAGGTTGAATTGCTGACTTCCGAAATAGGGGCTTCAGTTAGCGACCTTCTTTAAGGAAAAATAATTGACATCCAATTTCATATTAGTTACACAAAACCAGTACCAGTTGGTAGCAGAACCAAAATTATGAACGCGGACGTTTGAATGTATGTATGTGTGTTGCTCAATTTCGTCGTAACGGCTGAACGGATTTGGATGAGTACATAGGTAGAATACATCCTGGGTTGCACAAAGGATACCCAGTTTCGTCATCAAAACCAATTGGCGAAGAAGTCCGGTCCGACCAGCAGCAGCTGTGGCCATGGCCGCATCAGTCTAGCTTTACACCACACCCTGTATTTGGTGAACAGCTAAAAAAACATTTATTTCGGATTTATCGAGTTCATTTCGTAATAACTTGAAGACATGTGACAACTACCAACCCGCACTGAGCCCGCGTGGTAGATTACTGCTTAATCTCACAGAGAGGAGGCCTGTGACCCAGCAGTGGCAATGTTATAGGCTGAATATGAGTTCATCTGGTTAGTCAAGCCAAAGTTGGTGCTAAGCCATGTTCCTCTTTTGTAGACCAAAAGTATTAGTACGGTCGCATTTTTTAGGGTTCTGTGATTCTGTCCCACTAGACTGGTGTCATATGTGAACTATGCGGCAACAGGTTCCGACTCACTGGAACCTCAGCTGGCCTGGCAAGCATCGCAAGATACAAGATGCACTGTAAATGGTTTAATTGAAATAAATGATTTGAGTTTGAGTTTGAATAGTGTTATGAGTAGCCAGTTGCCATTCTAGTCTATGAATGTGAAAAAAAAAACAATAGAATAAAATAAACTGTTTCTTTTCACTTCCATGCGTGAATGAGAATCATGACATAATACTTTGTAGAAAACAGGCGACAGTTCACTGTCTACTAAGGCACAGAATAACTAATGGACAAATATTGCGCTCATACGAATGGCTGTTGCCAGGCTGAAATTCTCGAAGAGACGAACATGACCTCGCCAGTACTTAGTTGTTTTATCCCCTTTCCGAGCATTTCACTCCTATTGTCAAGAAAGCACAAAATAACCAACATTTTCGCAGGTTCCACACCCAATGGGCAAGTCAAAACCGACGCACCGCGGTTCCCACCGTCCCAGCCGCACCAACCACCACCACAAAAGTCTTCCCCAGACAAGTTCCGACATGCGATACCTTCTGCCACAACGAGCAACGTCGGAGCATTATCAGCGGCACTGTCAGAAGCATTGGCAGGACGTGACAGAGGCGCGACAGATCATTCTAGAGAGCATTCTAGGGAACATTCTAGAGAAATACACAGAGATGTACCAAGAGAGCCCCCTGTGAGACCTGCGGTAAGAAGACAGCCGAGCGATATCAGGGCAAGAGGGCCCCCACCACAGCCGCCTACGCAGAAAATGATGCCTTTGGTAAGTCGCACTAACAAATTGCTGTCAGTTCTGCATGTGTTTAGTCTAAATCAGAATAATAATAATAAATAAATAATAATAAAATATTTATTTCATCGAGGTAGGTACAACAATTTCTTACAAAAAAAAAATTCTTAAAAGATTTATCTTGACTTCGGATCCTAGGAAATTAAACTGTTTAGCGATGAAATTGTGCGCACTAAAATGCTAACTAATTAGAAAAACATATTACATAATAAAGTTAGCTTATAGGTTGCTATAAATTCCGATATGATAAAATTGATTAAATACGCTCGTGAAAACGATTGTTCTTGATAGCAATGTGGACTTAATATTCTGAAACTTAATTCGTTTTTATATGTAGATGCCAAAAGAAATTCCCATTGTTTGGTGCCCGTGGTAATTAGCTTGAATGTTGTTTAAGGTTTAATGACATTTCCAAACCGAAAACCTGCAACAAAACTTGAGGCGATGACGGTTAAAAACTTCTTTCGTATAGTTGAGTTGGTCACACACTTATCGGGTTCCGAGGCTTTTTTAATAAATTTTAGCCCGCGAAGTGTCAACAGGCATTATTCTTTCCTGAAATGGGTCTTTTTATTGTGCGGTATTGCCTTGATGCTGGGAGACCCTCATTTAATTGATTACTTGAATTGTCATTTGTTTATCTTCGACGGTTCTACGAACATTCAGCGAAGTCAACACAAAAGGAAACAAACCAATCCGACAAAAACAATCTAAGGAGAGGAATCACGAATGAACTCCTTTCTTTCCCGTACATGGCGCTTATGTCATAAGCGGCCATGTATGGGATATTTTATTGATAGCAGTTTGACGTCAACACGGCTGTCAATAAAAGATACCTACCGAGGGTATAGCATCTTCCCTAATGGGTGTCGTAAAAACAATGTTTTAATAAACCAAAGAATGTTCTTCAATTGTTATTTACGTCACCAGACGTGTCGACTCGTAGAGAAAGTTTAGAACTTCGTCGTTATAATATTTGAATGCTGCTTACGTCATAAAACATATGTGATTAATTAATGTGCTTAAGAATTAGCTGTGCTGCGTTATGTCAAATATTACTAGAAAAGATGTTTCTTGCAATTTTTAATGAATTTTAAACACGAATTGAGATTAAGGCACATTTCGTATTCTAGTTGACGTAAGCCGATTTACAAAGGCCTGTAACATAATTATGCGTCCAAGTGGCGAAAACTGGCTAAGAAATCATGGACCAACTAAGCCCCCCTGAATAAATAAAGTAACTTCGCCCTAGATTACGCACGAGTGGAGCTCCAAATAAATTAATCATAAACACCCCGACTCCCCGAGCAACCTTTGCTGATACAAAAGGCTCTAAGACAAAGGAAATGTTCTGAACGCGCTCTATTTATTATTACACGGTAGCTGCGTCGAGTTCAAGGGCCCCAAATGCCCAAAAATTGGCATATTTTCATAGAGTAAACCTGATAAAGCCTTGCAGTTCTATACACCCTTTATAAAGGGGTCAGAAAATGCTGCGAATTCTAAAACTGTAACAAATTTGACAATGAAAACTAAACAAAGAATATTTCTCCGCTTAAAAATAATGTTTTCCACCCACGCAAGTGTTGTGAATGTAAAAATACCCTAAGCGGGGATGACGGCCACGTGTCGCAATAAAAAAATAAAATAACGCCATGTGGGAGGATTTCGAACGGATTTGGTAACTTGTTTATTTTGTGCCAGTGCACACGATGCGCCACCGCAAACTTTATTCTTAACTGCATGGCTATACAGATTTCTAGCTACATCTGTATAAATTGGAATATGGGTTTTATTTACGTACCCTTTCAGTTCACTTTAGATTACTATCAGTAGAATTTCGTTCTTTGATTGGGCTGCGTTGGGATTCTTCAGACAGGCAGGAACCGCTTTTGGTCTCTTACAAAAGAATATCCTTTGTTTTCCTTGTAAGAGAAAATCTGTCCGGATAAGATTTTTTCGTGTCAAAGGGCTACCACGCTCTTGTTATTTTGTCACGGATAGCAAGGGTCAAAGCGCTCATGACATTGATAACATCATGCTTATCATAACCGACAGATGCATGTTTATTGTTGTATGAGTGATGTCGTCATAATCCGTGTTTTACAAAAATAAAGATCAGATGTTAATAATTTTGCCGTCACAGAAAGTACGCTACCAAAGCAACCGCTAAATGGATCCTGAAGAGGAAGGTAGGAAAGTTATAGATGCGGTATGCTGCTGAAATCAAAAGGAATTTCAAAGGGGGGATTTTTGGAATCACAGGGTAGAGAAGGCTTAAACCCAGCAGTGAATTGGTTCGGGTTAAAAATGATGATGAAAACTTTCATGATCAGTAGCATGAGAGAGACTAAAAGGTGCTAAAATTGACCTTTTCCATTGATATCTAAAAATATTATGTTTTCTTTAAAACAATTATTGATAAATTCTTGAAACGCTGTTTGCTGTCAGACTGTTAAACGTCAACAATAATAAAACAAAAAATACGAAGACAATCAATGAAACTAGCAACCGCGAAGATAATGTTTACGCGAACATAGATAGCCATTTATTTGAAAGTAAAAGTAGAGTTAATCATAGTGTTTATCGCTGCTTATGTAGCCTTTGACATGTGGATTAATCATCAAATTAGTAAAATGATTCATACCACTGAGCGTCTCCTACTGCGTCTGTGATTCAGATACTTCATCATCAACTACAGATACACAGTTTCGTCTGTCGCACATTTGGCAGCTTAGCTCGGCTACCCAACCTTGCTGCTGGTCTTTCCTCTGTCAAGACATTCCCGTGTAAATCGTACGGTAGGCCGCCCGTTATACGCTGTCCATTAGGTAAACCGTTTTTTGACAGAAGGAACTAGTGATTGCAGCAACACACAATACATTGATTGATACACGTAAGGTATTTTAATATACATAATTATGTCAGAAGCCATAAATAAGATAATTCAATAAGATAAGGCAATTTATATATTTATTTTATTACTCATATTAAATTTAACTTTTACGTAATCTGGAAAATGTACGTTCTAAGACAGCTGTCAAAAAACGGTTAACCTAATGGACAGTGTATAAGTAGTAATAACGATACTAGGCCGTCTACTGCCTAAACTGAAAATCCGTAGTTACCCGTTACCTACTATATATCACTTACGGACAAAAGATCAGCAGTGCGATTCTGTAACCATCTCACCGTGAAAACTTATGTGAAGTGAGCGTGGAGTGAGCTGTCATTCCAAATAATGCTAGGGATTGACCTACTGACAATTCACATCAAGCTCACTTCACTTGAGTTTTCACGGTGAGATTTTTACAGAATCGACCGGCAGGTTCGGTTACCGAACTAAGAATGAATGACAACACAATTTGACACTTGTTTTGACGTACAAATACTTTCGAACGGGCCCATATCTTTGTCGACGGACTTAGAGAGTAGAATCAGCCTATCCTAGTATCAGCCGACCGCTTATTCTATCGAAACTCCTCCTTGGGCCAGCTGAAGGTCAGTGTTACCTTGTACTATTACGAAACGAGAAAAGTTGAACATTCCCTCAACGAATTCTTTTTCCCTTTACTGACGACCATGTTCATTTGTTCCATAGCAGCTTCCAAACAGCATAGAATTACTAATGCAACAAAAAAAGTTCTCTAACGTATCCTTTTCAAGAATAGATCTGACTAATCTCGGATAAATCGTTTGTATTTGTATTTCCAATCTTTCAATTAATCTTCGTCTCCTCATTAATCAGACCTAGACATTCGTAAAATACTGGTATAGAATGATTGTCCTTTTATGGAAAACAACTTTCTGGTAATGTCAAGGACGTATCGAATGTTTGCTAAGAACAGTTTTATTGCTGAGTGTGTCAATCGGTTCCAAGCCCTATCGAACTTTCTAGATGGTTTCGGATTTATTGTTGAAGGTCTTCTTACAGCTGAGCTTGGCAGTAAAGAGTATATAAACGTAAAACTTCGTTAGGGAAAAGGATATATCCTCATACTGATTTCCGAATATGGAGTCCTACTCCCTAAGGCCTCGGCCAAAGTTCGGCCGGACGATACCAGCCGGTCTATTCTGTAAAAATATCTACCTATCGGCTGCTCCGCATCACCTACACAAGATCGACATAAGATTGGTTTGGGGCTCAACTTAAAAATGAGTAACAACACGATTTAACAGGACAGGTGTCCCTATTCCCGATGTGTTTTTACCCGTCCGAAATGTTTATTAATCCGGTGTACGTTTACTCCGAAGTTTCGAACGGACCCGTATCTTCGTTGACAGGACTTATGCTCCTTTATTTTAAGAAATGTGTGCCCTACGTTACCTCTGCAAGGCTTTGTTCATTGACGATAGAAGAGAGTTAACTGCTTGCAATAAGCTGGCAGTCTGTTCCTACGACAAAGTTTTAATTGAAGTACCACATTTGTGCCAAATGACGCGGCGTTCAAGTACCTTAGTATTTTGGCACTAGGAATCATGATAGTTGCAACGTTGTGTCTGTTAGATAAATCATCTTGTGAGTGTTACCTTCACAGTTTACTTTTTTATACAATCTGGATAAAAAGAAAATTCTTTGTAACTGCATAAACATCGTCGTCATATTGACTTTTTTCTTTCTTTCTGTAAGTAGGTTTGTGCAACCACTTACACGTCAATCATATTTTTTTAAACTAAATGATTTCGGCGTTCCCTATCTGATTACTCTGAGAAGAAAGGCGAAAACAAACTCAGGTCACAGTCTTGGTCAGATCATGTGAAGACATCTATGTAGATTGGTGTCTGAAATGGTATTTTTAGGAAATCGTATGAATCGATTTAACTACATAACATGAAAATTACTTTGCGATAAATGTGAATAGACAAACAATAGTATGGCTTCAGTTCAACCTCTTAATGAAGTATTAAATTAATAGTTGTAATGTCATCATAGAAGGTTACAGGCTATCTAATTACGATGCCGCCGTGCTAATTATCGAGAATAGTAATCATGTCAATTATTTAGATAGCGGCCCCGTTGACGAGATTGTCGGGGTTAGAAATCCATTCACGTGATACTGGTTTTAATTGAATAATAGATTTATCTCATCATGATTCATTGGGATATTAATAACGAAATCTCAAATTAGTCTAAAGACGATAATGCGGACAAGGCTTCTCGAGCCGGGTGTTTCGGCACGCGTAGCATGACCACCATACACACGGGTTTTGTCGACAGAGGAATAGACAAAATGATAAATAGATTAGACAAAATGACAGATAGAATAGACAATATGACAGATATCTGTAGAATTCGAAAAAAAAGTGAACTTTATTTGACAAAAGCATGAGTGGTCAGTATCTTGTGTTTTTTTTTTAGTTTTTAGATACATCATGCAAGATAATTTTTGAATTAGAAATTGCGGACACTGTGCTTATGGAAATACAGCTAGTTAGCAGGCAGCATACCTAAGATGACCGGCAGGTCCAATAAAATCAGCATCGGATACAGTTTGAAAAAAAAAGCATCTGCATGCGAGCTCATATACAAACAATGCAAATTGTTTTATAATATGTATACCATTCTGTTAGATTTTTCTCGTCTGCTAGACCACGGGCTTATTTATAGCCTGAGCGCTTTTCGCATCGTGTTGAAACACAAAACAATCACATACCCAATAAATAACGATTAATCCGGATACCGTATAGAACTCATAAGTTGGCAAGTCCATCCGTGCTAAGAGTATTATGGTGTGAAATCTTTCTCTCCCTGGAGATTATGTGGAAGTCAGTTTGCAGTATCCCAGCATCGTAACTTTTAATCCGATGAGACTTTATGATCAAAAGTTGTTCCATAAAGAACTCGCGTATACACGCGTTTGTCCGGACGTACCAAATGATGCAGAGTCATGTATTCAGAATGTTTCCGGCACAGGCAAGGGATTACTGAGGTCAAACGGGGAAAAGACCGTATTCAATTTATTATTCTTTAGTGAAAAGGATTTGTGAGCAACAGTAATTTGGGAGGAGCTAAATAATTTAGTGGTACTCAATCTTTGAAGACCAGGGGGTAGTTGTTCCAAAGATTACTTTGGAATTCAATGGAAATTGGAAAATGTAGGAAACTTAAAAGCAATTGCTGACATGCGTAGTCCTAATCAAATCAAAACAACAAAGGGTTTTCAAGATACAATCAGATGGGAATTACTGGTTTCATAAAAATTGTGTTACATTTTTTCTGATTTGTTAACCACGGGATGAGCATTAGTCTATTATTAACGGACCACACAGCTAGTAAGAAAATACTGTAAGTAATAATTAGATCTTTCTATGCAGCATGCATGAAAAAATGCTCCGTTATTTTATAGCTATTACAGAAAACCACAGTATCAGTAGATTGAATTGTTATCGCGTTGCCCGTTAGCTGCCTCGAGTATTATCTGATAATTATCAATAACACGTATTATGTGAACGCTTTCATTTATTTTTCATACAGTTTTTCCTATTAGTTGATATCGCAGTACTTTTGACAGCAATATGGACGATATGTTTGTATCTTTTGGAAATTTTTATTTGTCTAAAAGGTAAGTAGAATGACGACTTGATATTCGGGCGGATTTCGATAATAATATGACTAATTCCAACATGCTAGTGGACATAAGGTAAGGCTATAAAGGTATTGATAATTTTTCAGTTGATATCGTTCCTGTATTCGTGTCAAGGTTCACTACAAGGAAAGTTGTGCAAATAGTCTTGAATCCGTTTGTTAGAATAGCATTGCGTTTCATTACTGAGTTATATTTTTAACTTCAGCAGTTAAGAGTCATAATTAAAGTAACGTTATCGTAGATGGTTTCCTGTTGGTCTCATTTGAGTAATGAGCTAGTAAGGCGTAGTGGCTACCGCCAGGTAGCGCGTTTTGAAACGAATATTCTGATAGTCGTCTAGATAGACTAGAAATTTTCTTTTGTGGATACTTAAAATATGGAATGTGGGGGTTTCTAACGTATATATTGAGGTTTTGATAGTTTATGGTATGTATATGAAGAGGGTCTTCATTCTGTAAAAATGTTTATCTATGGTTGAACTTGTTATGAGTTCTACTGTTGATCTTTAGAATCTTTATCTTCGTCTATTCATCACATTTTCTTTGTGCTTCGTGCTAAGAGAATAATGCAGTATGAGCAGTTAGGAACAGTATTTAACCTGAATCGTACTCATTTCACGCAATTCATGAACCTTACTCCTAATTAGATTCATTGTGATAATATGACGAAGCCCGAAAGGTTTCTGATTCAGACTAGTAATTAAACAAAGTTAATCACGTTTTATAACATGATTATAAAAACCCTGTTTACAAAGAACTCTGAATTCCACATACGTAACGTAACGTAGCGCTGAAATAAAAATAAAACTGTTCCGTTGATTAGTTTTCCGGACGTTACACTTTGACCGTGTTTCAAAACAATGTGATACAGAAATAGGCCATCGGTGTTGCTAAAATGATTACTGGCTATCACTGCGTTATAGCATACACGATTAATTTTTGAAAAGCTAATGGAATCTATGAAACAGTTTCGTGAGCGACCAGCAATTCAGAAGATCCTCAGCATTACTCTTTGATCTTCACAGAGTGTATAGTTGTAGAGCAAAGTTTTTGTAAAACTCAACCCCTGAGCAGGTCTATCGGAGGTTGCAAGATTGTATGCAAAACACAGATGAAGTCGCGGCAATAGCTAGTCAAAGGTTGAACAAATCTACAAAGACAGAAGTCCGATTTAAAGACGCGTGAACGTTGCTGATCTTCTGAGCGAAAAATTTCGCCGTATTTCTCCGATTTTATAAAGTAACATCAATGTCACGTAAATATTTGATAAGAATGATAAAGCCCTAAAAATGCTTGATAATATTACGCCAGATAATCGCTTTGTGTCAGTATTATTAGTTTTACAGAAGTGCACATGAAATTGAAAGTTTTCTCTCATGCAGTTGACAGGTCGTTTATTCCAGCCGACAGGACACGCGCCATTTTGAAATTCAATTTTTAAACCGTGTAGCCGAATGTCACTTTTCGCGGCAAAGGGCGCTCGTTGTTTTTTTAGCTGTATTTGTGAGTGGCCAGCTCAAAGCCGGTTCATCATGCACATATAAGGCAGTAAGTTGCGAACATAAAATACTTCGCCAGATGTTCATCTGGAATATTGAATGAGGAACAGGCGATTTTTAAATATACTGGTTTAAAAGTATTACCATAAAGCGTTTATAGTGCTAACTATAATATGTGATGCAACCGACGAATAAATATAAATATTTAATGTACTGTTATTTTCTTTACATAAGAGGGACTTATGGAACTGTTGATGACACATTACATGGCGTAGGTTTAATACAAATTTTGATTTTTTTTGAGCCGATGCATAATTTTTGACACGGTTTGAAGAAAGATTTATCGTTTGGTGATAAATACCTATCTTATGCTTATAAAAGCTGACGTAACGTTTATTTTGGACTTGGCCGTGTGGTCTTTAGCTAAGAATAGTGCTTTACTGATCACCGAGTTTGTTGCTAAGAGTTTCTTTATTACTTAGGTTTGTAATACCATTTACTTTAATAATGACATCATCATAAGACAAGAAACTGCCATAGCCTAGTTTACTATTTGGTCCTTGGGTCCAAACAATTGAGTCATGCTATACTAGTCCTTTACTTGGCAAAGAAAACCTTTTCCAAGTTAATCCAACATTTGTACCCTTCGCCGTTTTGCAAGTCTTCTTCAGGATTTTGGTCCTTAGTGCCTTCGGTCTACGAAGAACTTGTATAGAATATAGGCTAATCCTAACTTACGTTACGTTACAAAGTTACGTTTATGTACACCTATGTCTCATATTCATAACTAATTAAATCCAAAGTTAACAACTTCTTGAAACAATTTATTAAAAAGACAAAGATGTTGCCTTTGTCATTGTCACAGGTAGTTATGTCTGACCGTGAATATCAATGAATTGTGAATCACAATAGTATGCGATTAAAATAAGGATTAAGAGTTAGAATGATCTTTCGCCATATTGGTACTTGTGACAGCTGTCAAACTGACTTATTAAATCCCTTGATTAAAATAGTATCCACGTGTGATCGCCACTATTTTAATGCAGGGATACTTTTAAATATATATACTTTTGGCGACTCCCGGACAGATAGCAAATTTTTAACTACGGCATGGGTCAGTTCAGAAATCCATTGCTTCATATGTTCGAAAAATTTGTCTGCTGAACGACGTAAATAACGCAATTAATGTTGTTGAACTGTCAAAATGGAAGCCATTGCTACTGATTGCGTGTTATGCAATTACCACGTTGTTCAATTCCATGTTTAAGGTTTGTGTCGAAATGATTTTGATGTAAATGTCAGATAGAATGACGTCGAAACGAATTCACGTGAATTCAATACTATTTCAGCGACTCGGTCCAGTCCAAAGCTATTCTAATTTGGTTTTTATAAAAGTATTTCCAGCTGTCTCTCAATTGTCCACAGTTCATAAAACTTCAAAGTTGAAAACTGGAATTTAGTATTTATTTAGCGTAAATTGAATCTTGTTTGTTTTCCCTATGAATTTCCTTTGTCAGTACATTGGATTATGCCTCTGTTTTCCGGATATTTAGCAAATTAATTTAATGTTTGGAAATTTCATAATGCCATATTATGTTTAATTATTAAATACATTTTCTGTTTTGGTTAAGTTTTTCTGTGAATAGTCATTAGTGTTAACGATATGGCTAAGTAACAACAGCCACACGGGTCGATCGATCAGGTTAAGATACGCTTGCCGCGGTTGGCCCGTGGATTGGTGACCATCTCCGTGCCTCGGAAAGCACTTTAAGCCGTTTGTCCCGGCTGTCATTCGTGGACCTTTGAAAGTCGTTACGTGTCGTCAGAAGCCCGAAAGTTTGACAACCAGTCTTACCAAGCGGTTTCGTATTACCCAGTAACTGGGTTGTGGAGGTCAGATAGGCAGTCGCTCCATGTAAAATACTGGTACTCAGCTGCATCCGGTTAGACTGGAAGCCGAACCCATATGATGATGGTTTGTGGCTTACAATATATGGAAACTAAGTCATTGACCCAGACAATGTCACACGTACGAGTAAACATATTCTCGCACCGTTAGAAAAAGTACTCATTACATTTTAGGTCAAACGAGTATGTTCTTAATTACCAATAGGCAAATTTTTTCTGCGTCATAGACGGTTGTACTCGAGCAACTATGTAGTTTTTCCTATATGGATCTGACTTCCGCACTGCTTAGTTTCCTCTATTAATCTATAGTTTATATAATAAAGCCGAAGAGTTGGTTTGTTTTTTTCCTTGAACGCGTGGAATCTCTGGAACTACCAGTCGGATTTGAAAAAAAATTTTTGGATTCGGTAGCCCAATTCTTGGCTATTTAACATCACTACGACCCTTAGGAGCCGACAAAAAGAAAAAAGTCAGAAAGAACGGTAAGTCAAAACGAAGTAAATAGCGCGGGAGAGCGATGCCATTCCGCACGGTTGGTCGGGGGCCGAGGGAGTAAACAGTTTTATAAAATGTGGCTGTTATTTTAGTATATTGTGTATCTAACGACTTCAACACGAATGAAAGCTAGTGCTAGTAAGCGGGCATAAGCTAGTGTTAAACCTTAAACCCCTTTGAGATAAGAACTGGTCATCTTGATACGAACGAACAAATCGCGACGAGATTCTCTAAACGCGTCCATTACCCTTTTTATCTATCTAGCTTCGTAAAATGTGAGACAAAGGAACATTTATTACTTGACCTGCACAAGTACTTGAGATCTAGACAAAGTATGAACGTTTGCAGACTAATCAAGTGACGGATTGAAGACGTGATGGCGCGACGATATAAAAGATACATGTATACGAATTGCCGTCTGAACAAAATTGTCTGGATCTCTTCATAAAGAAGGATAGAAGTTTGAAGAACAGGGTATAAAATCACTCATCCTCCAAAGAAAAGGGAGGATTCTACGACCTGACGGGTGTTGTGTCTGGTGGGCTACTGCCCAACGATTGTTGTATTAATATATGCTAGTGCGCGACTGGCATTTAATAATATACAACGTAAACTCTGCTTGCGCGATCCAGGATTTTTGCGTGACGTCAGGGTGATGAGTAGTTCGCATGTGGCGATGTAGATGCCGCCACAGAAGTATATACATCCAGTTCTGTATGTGGCCCACAGTGTGGGTCGTAGTTTCGGCCGTCATTAACGCTGTGGGCCTATTAACGTATATCAACAGCCTCTCGGCACACATTGGGCAGGACGTTACATAAGCCCGTGAAGCCAGTTCACCTTGTTCGTCCAAACGCTTCCATTACCGAAGTTGCGTATATCCGATATATTGGAGCTTTGATACGATATCGAGTTATCGACTTATGCCATTTCACATTACACGCTTAAATTCGCCCAGTTTGCAAAGCCGCTGGTGTGGGGTTTTTCTGGATGTAGTTAAAATACATTAAATCGAAAGGCGAGTTCATTGAAAAATTGAGTAGTTTTTCGTAATGCACGCTACATACAAACTTAGCTTTTGTAAGTAGCTTATTTTAGAATGTATTTGTTTAGACATTTTGCAATCTTCTACTAGCTACTTTGTGATTCACAAGGACCTGCACCCCAATTGCGTAAAATATTTCAATTACAATCTAAAGGATTTTGAAGGAAATTCCTAATTCAATGGTGTTAAAAAAATGCGTCTGCTCAACAACCTAAACAACGCAATGAATGTTGGTGAACTGTCAAAATGAAAGGCATTGGCAAGTATATTACGCAATGATCCTGCAAGACAAGAGTTATCAACCGGAATATTTTTTAACCGTAATAAGTTTCCGTAATAATATGTCCACAGCGCTCTTATCAGAACAACATTAGAGGAAAACTATTTCATTACACGTTGGCCTATCTAAAAGACTTGATAAACTAATTCAATTATGATAAGAACAACGCAATATACTTCCTGAATCAGACATGTCGTAGTAATGTAATTATTTCAGTCAACGTTTTATACAGGGTGGCAGGGACATCGACGCGCAAACTGTAACCATGGATTCAGCACATGAGTTTAGACCCGATAGCGTCGAAATTTTTCGACAGTTATTAAAAAAAAAATTGCTGTTTCATACATTTTGACCGCGTAGGTATTGCACTTTTCTATGAAACACAGTCAATTCTTTAGTCCTTTTAAGCAGCAGCTGTTTCGCGTTACGAACTCTGATTCTTCTCATTCATTGAATGGAATATAAAATACAATATTTATCATCTCGTAGGTATGGAAGTTTTCTGTTCCGGGTAAATGATCAACGAGAGGTAAAGTGATTCAGAATCATATACACATAGAAGACCTTCATATAAAGTAAGGTGTCAGTATATAGTTTCACTTGTGAACCGTGTCAATAAGGAATCATTTGAGTCATCACTGACTCATTAGGTAGGTACTTCTGCCAATGATTCACCGGAAAACATGTCTTGTGTGATTGTGATAGGATTGGTAATTACTTGCAGGGTTGGGCGAGGTTAGGTCCGACCGCAGGCGAGTCGCTATGTGCATAATGATGTTTAAATCGTGTATGGTTTGTTATGGATTTCCTCCCTTTTGTGGATGGTTATAAACAAGTTTAATTTGGAGTTCACACGTTGTTCAAAACAATAGTTACGAGGTTTCAGTTGAGATTCATATCCGCGGTCATATAAACTGTATGACGTTTTTATGTTTGTTATTAATGTTCCAAAAATTCATTGAGATTTTTTTGGCTGTTAAATACAATGTGAATGGAGGAGAAAAAACACGCCAGCATGAGTTAATTTAATTTTAATTGGATTAAAGACTAATTGAATACTTTTACAGCAGTGGTGGTGGTGGGCCAGTAGTATAGCCCCCGACTTACCGAGTCGTAAGTCGTCAGTTCGAACCTAGACAGGCACTTTACTTTGTGTACTTAATTTTATCACCACTGCTCTCAAAACGGTGAAGGAAAACATCGTGAGGAAACCGGCATATCATAGATATAAACATTCAAAGACATGTGATATCTACAACCCGCACTGGGCCCGCGTGGTGGATTATATAGTCCACTCCCTCTCACAGAGAGGAGGCCTGTGGCCTGTCCCAGCAGTGGGAACATTAAAGACTGATTATGAATACATTTACAGCTAGTATAGCTCATAGAATCTCAGTACAGATGCCAATGTATACGCTTCTACAATAAAGTTCCAAGCCCCGTTCAAATTCTAAGCCTTAATAAATTCAAATCATTCATTAAACGTAAGTTGTGCCAGAAAGCCTTTTATACCGTTAAGGCTTATATCGAGGACAAAAAGGCTTGAGATTAAGCTGCTTCCAATTTTTACATATTTAATGTTTTGTTGTTGTTTTTTTTTATATACACTTTGACATTAATGAATTTGATGTATACTATGACATTTGCTTACTTTGTAAAGTATTCTATTATTTTAATTATTGTGAATGTGAAGACTATGTGGGTCATTTTATTTTTTATTTTTCTCTCTGTTCTGTTAGTTTTTGTCATGGTCTGGCAGTTTGAGTAATTAATGTGGCCTACCCAAATGTCCTTTTTTGATATTGTTCGTCGAGTCGTCGAGCTCTTTAAGGGTTGTGTTGAGCTGCACGATTTCTGACAAATGCGTTTCTGACTGGACAGGTCCTCTCAAACTGTTTGGTTCTTTCTTCAAAAAACCATCTCAGACATCAATCTACATGGTCTTCATATGATCTGACCAAGATTATGTCTGGACTTTAAAAGAGACTGTGACCTCTGAGTTCGTTTCGGCCTTTCTTCTCACACTAGTC
Source organism: Apamea epomidion (assembly GCA_947507525.1). NCBI lineage: Eukaryota > Metazoa > Arthropoda > Insecta > Lepidoptera > Noctuidae > Apamea > Apamea epomidion. Next base: position 16,355,913 of record OX382237.1, read on the forward strand.
AGATAGGAAACGCCGACCTCATCTAGGTTTTAAAATATGATTGACGTGTAAAAGTGTTTGTACAAACCTACTTACAAAATAAAATCATTTATCATTTATACAGTTCAGTGTTAGTCTCATTTGACATACATGATATTATGTAGTCCACCTTATACATCGCCGTTTTGCATAGTATAAAATAAATAAATATGCATAAGCCAATTTTCAAGCCATTCTGCACAGAATGTCGTTTTGCTCTTGAACACTATGGCTCAAGTTGAACGCACCTCGTTTGTCTTTTCATTACTAAAAAAATCGTTGAAATATTTCTGCTAAACCAGCGGGGTAGTTGCGTAACACATTGCCAGTAGCAATGGGTTTCATTTTGACAGTTCAACAACATTCATTGCGTTATTTACGCTGTTGAGCAGACACTTTTTTTCGAACATATGAAGCAATGGATTAGCAATATCCTTCAGAATGATTCAGATTGAGTTTGATAGTTTGTTACGAAATTGGGGTACTGGTGCTGGCAACTAGCCAGCTAAACAGCTAATATTTGAGACAAGTGTTGAAAGTTCTTATTTTCTATTGCTAGCTCATGCTGTGGTAAAAATTGTTAGCCAGTCAGCAGAGGGACTGACTTTCCAAGTTGCACCGAACGTTAATTTTAAGTACCTAAATATATTAATTTAATGCAATTGTATCTTCTGTTTGCAACTCTTAATTGCGATGATCTGAGTTGAAATATGTATCATAGCAAGAACGGAAACACGAAACCTAAAGCCCCGTATTCATGGTAAATTTTTGTTGAACAACAGTTGATCAGGATTGTTGATGAGCAAGGACGAGGAAGTAGTGTTCTTGTGTTCTTAGTATCTAATGTATTCCACGCTACTGCAACATGTTGATTAAACTTAGTTTAGAAACAAATGTTTACCATGAATACGGGCTTAACTGCTGTATAACTCAATAATGTAAGGTTTAGCTTCCTAATGTCATTATTTTACTAAGTAATTGTTATATTTCTCATTAAGTGTTGTTTTATGAATTTCTATTAAGTAAGAATCGAATCTCCTTATACAAATGCATCATTAATTTGCCTAGCCTTTTCCCAACTCTGTTGGGGTCGGCTTCCAGTCTAACTGGATGCAGCTGAATACCAGTATTTTACATCGAGCGACTGTCTATCTAACCTCCACAACCCAGTTTCTGGGTAATACGATACCCCTTGGTAAGACTGGTTGTCAGACTTTTGGTTTACTAAATACCCGTAACGACTGTCAAAGATCCACGAATAACAGCCGGGACGAACGACTTAACGTGCTTTCCGAGGCACGGAGGGGTCTCGGTATGTAAATATGGTCACCCATCTACGGACCAACCGCGGTAAGCGTAGCTTAACCTAATTGATCGATCCATGCGGCTGTTATTACTTGGCCACAAGCACCTGTCACAAGATCCATCATTCATGAATGCAAATAAAATGAAATATCATTCACCATTGATGAAAAATCCGCTGATCCGCTATCACAAGTAACGCAGCCTCTTCGCATTTACGGTAGGTAGGTTTGGTCGGGCGGACACTTTCGCAAGCTCTGACTCACGCGCTGATAACAATTATATCAGCACATTGTTTATTTACCATCGTAATTGCTCGTACATAATCGATATTGCAAATCGGGACCATCGGAATAATAACTTCTCCATTTGCGGCCTGACACACAGGTTTGAATTAAACCTAGTTCGGGTGGGTCGCTACCTAACACTCAAATTGCGAACCATCATTAAATGCACCTGTAATAAAAAAAAAAAAAATTTTTGTTGTAGTTTATTTTTAGGCACTATAAATTGTATGGGAAATTTGCCACTCTTGGCTAAATGTACACCTTTTGTAAACGTTTTTATTAAATAAATTATTATTATTTCCGTTCTAGCTTCTGCCTGGGGTTTCGTCCGCGTGGATGTCGAAAACTACATGAGTTTTTTTTTTTTTTTACGCGGAACTCGTTAATTAATTAATTCCTTTTCTAAACTAAAAGTAGCTAGCGTTCTAAGGTCGTTATAACATCAGCAATCTGTCACTGAAAGTTTCTTCAAAATTTGTCCAGTCGTTTCGGAGATTAGCCGGAACACACCGACAGACAAAAGAAAATATATATATATTTTTTTTTATAAGAACCGTATATACTTTCGAGCGATCGCGCGGTCGTTTACCAACACGATGGACCGATCAGGTGAAGGAATTATCGTCCTGTAAATTCGACACGGTAGTAAGGGATGCGCTGGACAGGAACCGGTGGAGCCGGATCATCCGCTTCAGATGCAACTCCGAAGCTGACCACGATCCTCAGACATGAGAGGCCGGCTACACAGAGAGATATACTTTTATATGTATTTAGTAAATAGCGGTTATTTTGACTTTATCATTATCCACATATGTACATTTCAATTTTATTTATTTGTATAGATAGGTATCCTTCCCTATTTATAGCGTGACAATTGTGGCTTGATGGTTGTGGCTGATGTATTTCCCTGTTACATCCTTGCTGTGGATGATTCAGTTTAAACCTAAATGACGGACTATTTTTTTTTTTTTGATAAGAACCCTATTAACAGCAAATAGCTGTTATTTTGACAATACCAACATACACTTCAATTTTATTTATTTGATGTAGTATTGTAGATATCCCTATTTATAGCGTGACAATATACATGGCGTTATAGCTGTTAAGGTGTTATTTACGAAATTTTGAATACATAAAATAACATTAAAATTGTGGCTGATGTATTTCCCTTTTACGTAATTGCTGTGGATGATTCAGTTTAAACTTAAATGACGGACGTAATATCGGATAGGGTCTGAAGGTAAGGTACCTACTTCAGAATTATATCAGGTTTGTTTGAACTTTTTCGTTACTATATGGTCGTCAGCGCAACTATTCTGGATAGGTTAGTAAGTATAATGGATAGTATCCATTATACTTTAAACTATACTTACTAAGCTTTAACATTATACATGTGAAAGTACTCAACTCTGTTTGTATGTTACCTTTTCACGCCTAAAGTGCCGAACGGATTTTGATGAAATTTGGCACATAGGAAGACCTGGGTTACGTATACGACATACTTTTTTATCCCGTTAGTATGGAATACAAGAGGAGACAAATACGTTACACGGTCAATTCTGCTCAGGCTGTCTTTTGAAACTTTGCAAGGCAAACACTCCTCCCTAATTGGTCAAATCGGATCATAACATACGCCAGCCAGACAGACACCTCTCCCAAATCGGATCATTACATTCACTCCTCCGCCCTCCGTGTTCATGCTAACCAACTACCTTATTCAGTTCATCGCTCTGTCTGGCTTGGAGATATCCCACGTAGCTTTTGTGGATTTATGATCCGATAGATTTAAATCAGCTGCAAAATTACCTACATCAGAAGGCCAATTCCCGTAATTAGAAACGTTCAAAATCTAGTCGCAATCTTATTATAATGTAGGGAAATTAGAGGTAATTTTGACAGATTGAGACTGAGAGCAGATTGTGATCTCCGTTGCCAAGTTAAATATGTATCCATACTTACTAATGTTATAAATACAAAAGTAATTTTCTGTCTGCTACCTTTTCACGCCCAAATCACTGAACCGATTGGGGTGAAATTTGAGGATAATTTGATTTAAAAAAAAAAAATTGCATCCAGACAAAGTCGCGGGCCAGATCTAGTTTATAAAGGGTAGTAATAAAAGCTCCGAAAAAAATTAAAATCTGAGCAAACTCAAAATATGAAATTGACTGCTTTAAATAATAACTTTTCGACTTGAATTGAATAAGCGAATACAAATAAAGAAACGACCGAATAAAATACTGAAAATTCCGGAAAATTAATACAATATTTGCTGACGTAATATTTTTCCACCAGCTTAAATTGCGTTTTACCGAAATCTACAGGTCATCATTTTTATCGTAACTTACCAATTTATAAATTTATAATCAACCTTACACATTTTATAACTGTGGCGCTTGTTAAACTATTGTGACATTATAAAAATACTTTTCTACGTGATTCCATAGATACTCCTAAGAAATAGAAAAATGAATATACGAGGGTGAATCAAAAAATTCTTAGAATCAATATTAAAAAATGCAAAGATTTAAACAAAAATATTTTATTTTTATACATAATCTCCCTCCAATGCAATGCATTTAGAATAACGCGTTTTTAACTTCCTTATTCGTTGTCAAAAAAAATTGTTTTTCTTGACTCTCGAAAAACTGCTCTACGGCAGCCATAACCGCGTCATTATCGTAAAATTTTGTTCCACGAATGTCCTCTTTTAATTTTGGAAATAACTGAAAATCACTTGGGGCTAAGTCCGGAGAATATGGTGGGTGCTCAAGGAGATTGATTCAATATCCTTGAGCACCCAGCTCAAGGAGATTGAAGCCAGCACAGCGGATTGCGTTGAGCGCAACTTCCGATCGATGAGCAGGAGCGTTAACTTGAAGAAACAACACGCCCAACGATAGTTTTCCACGACGTTTTTCTTTAATCGCTTCATGCACTTTCGGGATTAAATTTGCATAATAGGGTCCAGGAATCGTCTGACCTTTTGGCATTTAATCAATAAAAAGGATTCCTTCACTATCCCAGAATACTGAGGCCATAACTTTGCCAGCGGACTCGAAATTTCTTAATAGATGGAGAGGATGGTCGTTTCCAAGACATTTGTCTGTTAGTTTCAAGATCTAAATGGTTGTCCCACGTTTCATCCATGGTGACAAGGCGACGGCAAAAATTATCCGAATCACGCTGGAACATTTCAAGATTACGCTTAGAAATTTCAAATGTCGCTTTTTGTTTTCGTCGGTTAACATTCGTGGCACCCATCTTGCCGACACTTTTTTGAACCCCAGTGAATCAATTAAAATGGATTGAACGCTACCAAATGATATCTTTACGGTCTCAGCTATATGTTTTATAGTTATTCTTCTGCCTTCCAAAACCAGATTATCAATCTTTTGGACATTTTCTTCCGTAACGGAGGTTGAAGGCCGCCCAGAACGCGGGTCATCTTTACAGCTTGATCTACCTCTTTTAAATTCAGCCACCCAGTACGAAACCGTAGAATAGGGTACAGCATCATCCCCTAATGTCTGCTGAATGTCCGAAAAAATTTCCTTCGTAGACATTTTTTTCAAACTGAGATATTTTATCAACTCACTTTTATCCATAATTTTGGGTTTTTAGCAACTCGTTGCACAAAACAATGTATTACGTGCGTACGAACTGACAAAAAATAAGTGACAGTTTGCATAAATATTGTGTGATTGACACTCTTTAATTTGAATATCGAACTTCTCCCAAAAAGTTGAGTGTGTAAAGTTGATGACTCAGACTAGAATCCGACTTCCACATTTCTCCCTCAAAAAAGACGAAAGAGTACTGTTGACTAAATGCGCTGTCCAAAAGTCTTCAGGGGCCCCAAAAATATTTTCACCTACCTACCTCGACTATTTCGGAAACTAACGATCCATTGTTCCTGATCACAGAACACCTTATATGTTTAGGAGACCTTCAACCTCGTAAGATCACGACCGATGATATCGTTTTTAACGTTAGCAACCACATGCAGACATAAGTTATCGTGCTTGAACTTCGTGCTCACGAGTGGCTAGTGGTGGCGGGTTTCTGGACCTCTGCCAATGCACGTCATAAAGAACCTATTTCTCAGTAAGCTTGTGTTTTATGCGGTTGCAGATGATGACACATAAAAAAGCTATTGTTTAGTGTTTTTTTTTTTTTAATGGTGTATGCTGTATGTGTCATGTCAATGTGTACGTGACACCCAGGCGAGGCACGTCCAACCAAGCAGATGCATTTTTTCCTGCAGTGACATCGGGTTTGATAGTTTTCCTGATGGTTAATGCTTTTAGCTAATATTATTTAAAACTGAAATTGTTACTATTGGTTAACAATTTATAATATTGTTTGACTATGAACTCACTCAAAACGGTGAAAGAAAACATCGTTAGGAAATCAACATGTCCTAGAACCAAAAATTGGAAGACTCTCGAATCGACTCTTCGAAGACTTTGGATTCTCTTTATGTCGTAGCGGCAAGGGCGGTTTTCGATACGCAAGTGTTACTGATGGACGGTTGACTTGACTCTAACCCATTCATTAAGCTTCATAGTTACTTAGTTCCATTTACTTTGTTGCAGAGTTCATCAGATTCGGTGCTAACGACGAACTCCATACTGGACCGCATCAGCAACCTTCAGCAACAGACTTCGGATCAAGGAATCACGCCTCATGTCGCGTCTACATTGCACAGGAACAAGAGCTCTCTCCATACTGCTGGACAGGGCGCGCTGGGTAAATATTATCTTGAAATGTTTTATGTGTAACTAGTAATTTGCGCAGAGACAGCCTCATACTTCTTCTGGATAATGTTCTAACTGTGAATTATGGCATATAAAGAAAGAAACACAAAAGTTGTTGTTGCTTCGATTAATGACAGAAAGAAGTTTGTGTCATTTATCGAAGTCTTAATCAAGCAATTTATGAAGATAAAACAAAATCATTTTGTCATTCCAGGTGGTAGCATGACTTCTCTGTCATCCGCGCCGCAATCCCCCGCCCCCGCGTCTTCGCTGTCCACGTCGGACCTGTTCGAGCGGCCCACGAGAGTTAGCCACGGCAAGCCCAACCTAGCCCCCAAGCCCCCGCAGTTAGCCCCCGCGCCCCCCAACGATACTAGGCCTTCGCCACCGCCGAAGAAGCTGATCACTAACGGGAAGGTCGCCGGCAGGACACAGAGTATGAGGGTGCCTAGGTGAGTCAAGTTTAAATAAGATGGTATTTTTTTTAGGTATATGCAGTAAAGAACGTGTAGTTTTCTTTGAAAAATGTCTAGATTTTTTTTATAGATGTTGTCAAAATGACACTCTTAATGTGATTTAGGCTCAAGCCTAAGGCACCGGCAGGTGGATTACTTAGCGCCTAGGGCCTAGCGAGTAGCGAAGTGAAACGAACGCTTTTAAATTTTCGCAACCGGCCGCACTCCGCGCTTGTCGCTTTCGCTAGTCGCCTAGCGTGTGTCGAAAGATGCTCTAGGTGCTAAGCAAGCCACCTGTCAGTGCGTACTATCGCCAAAACCTATATCTGACCATTTTGAAAACAAAATCCCGTGCACATGATGACCACAGCTGCATCCGTAAGTAAAACAAAAGAGGATCCTTTTTAGGTCGACTAATAATATGCGCTGCAAGCAGGAATAGTCCTGACGGTGGTCAGATATACATTTTGGCGATAGTTCGTAGCCTAAATCTATCTACTTACATTATAAAGATCACCATGCTTGCTCACCGCATTTTGGTGATTTCAGATCGCTCTAATCCGGTTTTCTTAATATATTTTTTTTCCTCGCAAATCGCAAGATATGTACTGAAAAAGTCACTTGCCAGATGTCGAAATCGCTTTTTTGTTACGTTCGGTGATTTCAAACCGTTCTAGTCTGGTTTCTTTATGATATTTTTCCTTGTAAGTTCCTGAAAAAGTCACATTGGTGCCTGCCAGATGTTGAAATCACGTTTTTGCTACGGTTTTGTAAACGTACTGGCTGTATTTTAATCTACTTTTTTACAATTTCGTCAGATCTCCGCCGGCATCGCCGTCGTCGCCACAAACGGGTGGAGGACGACCGTTCAACTTGCCGCCCGCACCTTTAAACCCACCTATTGGTACTAAGAACCCGGCTTCACATTTCGGTAAGCTTTATTTATTTAACCGTTTATGTCCACTCATATATAAACAGACAAGAACAAAATATTCATATTCATATTCATATATTTATTTGCATTCCATAATGTTGTAGAGGTGTTACAATGGCTTAAAGCTAAGGTACAAAGGTACAAAGATGATGCTTATATCTAAAGAAATCTCTTCCAGCGTACCAGCTTCATCATCATAATTACAAAAGCTAGTCAGGTTTATAAACTGCTTGCCTTTTCTATAGCATGAAATGGGAGAAGGCATATACAAGTTAAAAGGTACAGCTAACCGTGCGTCCATGAGAGCATTTATTGAATTACGATAATAACCTTTACTACTTCGAAATAGAGGCGCTGTCACTGTCAATTTTTTACCAATGAAGTGTTGAATGTACCACTCTATTTGGTTCAATGTGTTACTTGGTGTCCTGGATATCAAGAATGTGTCCCACCTGCAGGCACGCTGCGCGCGCCGCGCGGCCTGCGCCCCCCGGGGGTGTGCCCCCCGCCGCCCCCGGGGGCGTGCCCCCCGCCGCCCCCGGGGGCGTGCCCCCCGCCCCCGCCGGGCGCGCCCCCTCCGCCGCCGCCCTCGCGCCACGCCAACCAGCCGCCCCCGCCACCTCCGCCGCACCACCGACAATCTGTGAGTACTTACCATACCTTGACAAAATAATAAACTTTCACAGAGACATGAAACCCTAACCTGGAGTAAAGTTGCACCAGTAATGATTTCAGTTTCCCATAAACTTTACTCCGAATTTATTCATAAGGGGGGAAAAAGACTAGGTAGACCTTAGCTCGAGCAGTGTCCTGCGTGGGCTTACAAACCGTGGCACCTGGTCGTCCGGATCGAACACTACCTGTCTCTGCCAGTAATAGTGAGGACTTATGCTGGTGGAGATGAAGAACTGGAGGAAATAGGGTAATTGCCTGAGTAAAAAAAAAAAAAAATAAATTTAGTCCGTCAGTTAGATTATCGAAAAATAATGGACACGTATTTTTTCTTTTGTCAATCAAACAAAAAATGACAAAGATAAAGCGCGTCAAAATTTGAGAGTGTGACGTCACTTGCTTGCAAAAGTGTCGCAAGCAACGGGCGATATCTTCATAATTTTTTATATAATTGACAAAAGAAAAAATACCGGTTTAATATTTTTTGATAATCTAACTGACGGACTAATTAGATTTTTTTTTAGGAAAATAGCCTATTGGCCTCCTTGGACAAAATCCTCGACAAAATGTACAATTTGAAACGCGGTACGCTGTGTCCGCCTAAATACAGGCTGATTTTTTAAAGACCAGCCAAATTTAAGGATGTGGTACAGACCATCAAACTGAACAACTTTCTCCATGGGACCAACATCGTAATCGCGAATAAAAATTCAGCCGTCCCATACATTTAGGTCGAGTAGGTATTTAAGTTTTCTATGGGACAGTTGATAAAATTTTCGCGATTACGCTATTTGTCCCATGGAGAAAGTTGTTCAGTTTGATGGTCTGTACCACATCCTTAAATTTGGCTGGTCTTTAAAAAATCAGCCTGTATATATCAAAATTGTAATTGAATGCAAACGCGTGTTAATTATACATTTATTATCATGTTATCACTTCGAACGATTTAACAACCACATGCGTCATCAGAAAAAACCAAAACAAAACTTCCTTATTTTCATTATAGCCCTATCATCCAAGAGAGTATATTTCAATTTCCAGAGTATTAACGGCGACGAGGGCATAGCGCCCCTGCCGCCGGTGCGCGGCTCGTCCATGCGCTCGCTGGACCTGGAGGCGCGCTTCGCGGACCTGTTCCAGCACCCGTCGCGCTTCCCCGAGCCCGACCCCTTCATGCGCATCGCCAAGGGATACAGCAGCGCCACCGTCGCCGGTAAGTACGCGTGAACGGTTGTACGGGACTTTTGGTAATGTACTAAGAGGGCGCCAATGGAATTTGTGTTTTGAATGGTCGATCAAAGAGTTTTTTTTTAACGGTCGGTCAAAAGCGGTAGGTTGAAGATTTCTGTTTGATCGATCAGTCAAAATAGTTCGTTAGTTCTTGTTGGTATAGTGGCGTGTTGAATAATCAATAAAAAAGTTAAGATGTAACTGTTTTGTCCATTTAAACTTCTAAAGTAGTGGTGATTCGATCAATTTAATAAGATTTCAAAATGGTACCGTCAGCTCTATTTGCGACTGCCTGAACGTGTTGAGTTGTCAAAGAAGTATTTCGCTGATACAAAGTAAATCATTACGATTACGCGATCAAATCACATCGTGGCATATTATAAATAATAAATGCCATTATTTTAATAGGAATAATCCTACATTCCAAAGTAAAAATTGAAATACTTTAATTGTACTAGAGGACAATTGATTGACAATATTTGCAATTGCTACAAATAAGTAAAATTGCTAATAATCAAATAGAGATGTGCATTTCAACATCGATATTTCCGATCGAGTATCGATACTGCTTAAAAAACAAAGATTACAAATAGTATCGATATCTTTTTCTTTTTAGATATTTATAGAGCAAACGCACAAGCACGCTCTACTTAGTCATATTATATTAACGTAGTTTATCTAGTTATCTAGCCTTATCTTTAAGTGCAATAGGTACAAGTCAAAATTGACAAGCATAATATCTAAGTAAAATTATTATAGTCATGAGTATTTTAGGGAACTTCTTTTCGAAGATTAAAAATTGTTATAATATTATTATGATAAAGTATTATTTTTGTTATTAAAATGTTTATTTTTACGTGCATGACCGCATGTCGTATGGTTAAGTGTCTTCATGGAGACTGAAATTGGATTAAAAGTTAGCGCGCAATTGTTGATTATTAGTTTCGAAGATCGATTTATACTTACATTCCAATTATGTTGATATGTTTTCGCTTCTATACAATTACTCTGAGATAAAACAACAAGTAAATAAATAAACATTGATTGATTTATATCTCAATTAACTTTTAAGACCAGTTAAATATAGACGTAATAATTAAAACATAAAATAACAATACCTTCTTATAATAAATAAGAGAGTTGTTACTGAAGCGAAGATTTATCGACAATGGAATAGTATAGATAAAAGTATGAATTGGCATACACATTCTGGAGTAATTTAGTGTTTTTTGCACAGTAAAATATTACAAAGGTAATTAAATAATAACAAATGCGCGCTACATATTTATTTGTACTGAACTATACTTTGCTAGACACTGCACATAGTAGTATAGACTAGTTAAACTCTATGCTTACAAGTAATATTATGTTTCCAAAATTGTTCTTTTTATAGTACATTTTATTTGAGTAAAAAGTACAGTGATTATTTTCCAAAAATTTCGCATTTAATATGTCATTCCAGGAACACGTATATTTGGTTGGTTGTAGTTTTAATGCAATTCAAATCATGGTCGTGGACATTTCACATCGATATCATAGTGTTCCATGTTACTAACATAACAAATGATTGACGTTTTTATATTGGAATACTGACTTAACTTTGATAACTGCTTATTTTAACCTTTCGTATTCGGAACGTGGATCCACGCGAGACGCAATGGCTTTTTTGCTTGGCAAACATACTGCACAACATACTCAAAATCAAAAGTCATTTATTCAAATTAGGCTGAGAATCAGCACTTTTCGAACGTCAAAATTACAAAAGACAGTCCCCCAAAAACGCCCGCCCTTCACTACTTCCTAGTGTTATCGCTGGGAAGAAGAAGTGGCGCAACAAATTTCCCAGCAGCACAGCTGTCTGTTCAGTTAGAAAATACTTGATACTTGATTGAATACAATACTAGGTGTTAAGTAATTAACATTACAAGGCACGGAACATAAAATTAAATTATTTGCCAATGTCAGCTAGCCACGCCAATATACCAACAAATATAACAAAAACTATACGTACTCAAGCTAAACAATAATTAATTAAAATTAAAATGTAAATAAAAACTTACTACCTAAATAAAAGCCTCCAGGCATAAAGGGCGTGACAGCTTACATATTTATGCATAACTGGGTTCTGGTCACATAGCTGTCACTTGAAGTCACAGATAAGCTAGGACCATCGAAGTAAAATAAATAAATAAGTTATACTCTACACAACAGGTCTTCCTTTCAGTAATAAGGCATTTTTTTTTTAAAAAAAAGCTTTACTTTAATAAGCTCTCATTTGTTCCAAGATGTTTGAAATACTTTGCTTGTATCCATCAATCGCGACTTTACAACCCATTGACAGTTATTTTACCGCTGATTTTGCATCACTGTCAAATCATAGTGATCTTTAATTTCGTCACAATAAGGTTGCTGTTGGGTTGCTGCAACTTTCAAGTCTGTCGAATCACAGTGATCTTTATTGTTGTTGTAATAAGGTTGCTATTGCAGCTGTCAGAGATAAAATGACTGTAGTTGAATAGATATAGAAAAGTCAAATAATGGTATTGAGATCGATTTAAAAAAAAAAAAAATTGTAAGAGGTTTAGTTCACATTCTTTGAATTATAATTGGCTATCTCTCTGTCGATATACCCTCAACCGATAAAAGATCCCTTCCAAATCTAATCAGACCGAATAGAGTTTATAAATAAGTGTTTAGTAGTTGAGTCAGTATTCCGATTCACCACACTCGACATACCAATGCAAATGATTCGTTATCAATATCACTTATCGATTAAACCATTCGATTGAATACCAAATTATATTCGTATATTATGTAAGCCTTTTATTTTATACACTGAGTGTTTTGTTCATTATTTAGAAAATAAATAGTACTTCAGCAAGAAAGCTAGATAACTGTCACTTGTGACAAAAATAAAAAATAAAAGGGTTATTTATGAGCGAGGAGGTTTTTAGAAATAAAAAATCACTTTATTTATATAAACTAAAAACATCATCAACGCATCAATCCTTTAAGGGGGAAGCGCCAGGGTAAACCGCGAAATTAAATTTTTCTTACGTTTTTTTGCAATTTGGAGGTCAGTGTCAGGTTGTATGTTCAACAAAATATGACTTGCGACCGTAAAAAGAGTGTACAGTATGTTTTACAGAATTATAATCATTCAAATCATCAATACAGCCTGCTAAGTTCATATAATCCTATTGGTTGATATTTCAAGTCATTCAACAACCTACCCTGGTGCTTCCCCCTCAAGGGTTGTGGTTAGTCCACAAGATTTTGTATGGACAATAGCTGAACAGAGCTATAAATGTGGCTAGTCCCTAGGAATTCTATTTTTCGCGATAAAAAGCTGTCTAGTTTTTTTCCTGGAGTAGTTAGGACTTCTACCAATGTATCGTGTTGAGTCATTAAGCATATTTATATTTAATTATATTTTTATTATTATATTATAATTTAGTTTATTATACTGGATCGGTTGTTTCGTGTATCAAATGCTTGCACGATGTAGCAATGTTGAAAGGTTAAAGTCGAGAACTATGTTGTGATTCTTATTTTTTAATATAGTGAGGTGCCATTACTGCAGATTTTTTATGCTATTATTGTACCTGTATCGCTTCATGCCCATTTTATTTTCACTCAAAAGCTGCTCAGTAAATTGCTTAACTGCTAACTAGTAATGTCGGCTTTTTTGGTGTCCAAAATTGAATTCACAGGGATTCAAAATGCTTGTTCGGGTGAAAAACGCGCCTCGTGTTTGGTTGAAAAATCAGCAGATTCGGCTTCATGCAAACATTCACAGTAATATTGGAGCTTAGGGCTCAACCCAGCTAACTTGTGCACGCGACAAAATTTCGCCGACCCATGATCTCGCGCAGAAACGAGATAATGACTCAGGTTACGCATATCGTTTCGTTACGGCGCGAGTAAATGCAGCGACAAAATTTGTCGCGTGCGTAACTTTCATACATTTTTAAAATTCGCAGTTAAGAAATTTAGTGACGGGCCTACAATTACGCTTTATGTATTGAAACGCAACCGGTATTGTGATAGTGCTGTGTACGACGCTCATAGTATTTATAATATTATTTTTTTTTCCATAATAAAAGAGTAATACTTACCAATCAGTGGTCCTGTATTTTATTGTCCTAACATCTGTGTCGTATATGCTTGTTTGTGTACGTCGGCGTTCGTGCTGTAGTTAATTTTTATTTTTAACTTTCGATTAGATTAACTTTTTTAGTTCGAACGTATAAAACTGAATCATGAACTACTTAGAACAGAGTATCTAATTACAAAACGGTTCTAACTTTAGTCCAAGCTTAAACCATCGAGCTTGTTATTATATTTTGAACTTTGTTCCGAGTAAGAGTTCTTAATACAACTGACAACTTAGACTCGGTTTTAACGTAAATTTTTTTAATTCGAACTTAATACCTTCCAAATTAAAGAATGGCTTGATGGTCTAAACATAAGCCTAGTTTTGTAATAAGGCCGAAAAATGTATTAGTTGTCATACTTTTCGTGATTATTTTTTATCAGATAATTGGAAGTAAACATTAATTATGTCAGTTGATAAAAATATATTTACCTAGAAATACAATGTAGGTAATCAATGGAATTGCACTAGAGAAACGATGATGCTATAAACTGCATTTCTGAAAAGATCATCAGATTTTTACTTCCTTGTTTTTTATTAGTTTTTTTTCACTTAGTTCAGAATAGAATTTCTTCCTCTACGGTTGAGTACAAAATAGTGCATTTATTAAAAGTAGATTTCTTGACCTTTAGAACACATTAAATTACAAATAGCCTTTCTTATCCAACTTCGTAGGAATCAAGCATTAATATATCTGTAGTTTCTTTTATTATGAAAGTCAAAACTATTTCTTGTAGCCAATTTACTAAGTAAAGTGTATGATTGAGGTCTACAACCATATGATCTGCATGTCAAATGGGTAAGTTCCTAATTATTATTTCAAGCATGTTTTTCATCCTTCATGTGTACTTATTAGTCATTGTAACACTGCATGGAGCATTTTGCATGAACATTTTATTAAAAATCATTGCACGATTAACGGTCGAATTTTCAACCGCTTTTCAATTTTAAGTTGCTCTTAAATCTTATGCTGTTTTTGTCACTTTAAGGTCAGACAGAGAAACCCTTTTAAGAACAGCTTAAAGTAAAGGGGCGTTTGAGAATTCGGGGGATAGGCTGGTTATTCACTGGCGAAAAATATTGGAAGGTATCAACTGGCTGACTGATACTTATAGCTCTAAAGTCGAGTTGGTTGCTGGTTGATTTCTCGCCTAGTGGATATACGTACTGCTTCACGAACAATCTATGCCAAAATGAAATACGCCCAATATGTTGGATAATTATGTTTTTAAATGTAATTATGTATTTCGTTGTGTACGGTGATGTACTATCGCCAAAATGTATATCTGACCATTTTGAAAACAAAATTCCGTGCACATGATGACCACGGCTGCGGCTGCGTCCGTAAGGACAAAAAAAGAGGATCCTTTTTTAGGTCGACTAATAATATGCGCTGCAACCAAGAATAGTCCTTACGGTGGTCAGATATAGATTTTGGCGATAGTACCTATTGGACGAATTAGTCAATAAACAGTGTGCTTTTTGGTCAATAAACAATTGTTGCATTGAGGGCTGATTTTTCCATCGCCAGATAACTTTTATTCGAGCAATAAAATTGACGTTTGACAGTTTTTGTATGAAATATCTGTCAAAATTTCAAAATTATTCCTTGAATAAAATTATCTGGCCTTGAAACAATCGGCCCTAAAGGTAGTAAAATATAAGCAATGTCAGTATACTGATTTATTATTGCAACATGTTTATTGATTAAATATGACACTTATTTAATCAATTTGCATGGAATAAGAACTTGGATTTGGGGGCCTAACATTAAAACGACAGTGAAATATTGTTCCAATATATTTCTGTAGCTATTAATGCCTAGAAAATAATATGAGTAAATAATACTGAAAATGTGTTTAGAATTTTGTGACTACCTTTAAAACATGCTGCGAAAATGAAAAACTAATAACAAACTGTATAATACACCTGAATTAGCATCTGTTCTTTTAGGAAATGGGGGATCTAGACGGACGCCTACAAAATTATTAAATTACATAATTATAATATCTTATTCTAACTTCTTGTTGGTATTTCCAATTTCATATATCTTTGATTTTTTTGTGTGTGTCTAGTCCTTCAAAACTATTTGTGAACGAAGTATGTTTTCTGAGAGAACTGGTGATAAATTATGCTAGGTACACATGCAGCGATTCCAAAACCACAGATCTACACACGGATTTCGATAGCGGATTTGTCGCTAGCGATTTCAAAAACTGTGTGTGGACGTGAGATTCGAAATCTACAGCGAGTCGCTTCGTGTGTAGCTAGCATTAGACTCCATTCGTTGTCCTCATCGACTATATCTAATGTAAGTTGTGTGTCGGGCAGTGAGCAAGGCGCAGGCGCCGCCGCCACCGCTGTCGGTCCCGCTAGAGGGCTGGACCCGCACCTCGTCCGCCTGCTAGCGAGCCCGGGGGGCCCCCGCCCCCCCGCCCCCGCTGGGCGCGCCCCCCGCCCCCGGGCCCCCCGCGCGCTCGGGCAGCACGGCGCACCTGGGCCCCGCGGCCGCGCCGGCGCACGCGCTGCTGTCGGTGGCGCACGCGCTGCTATGTCCCGCCAATGCACTCGCCGCCACGCTGCTGCCCGCCTGCGTGCAGGAGCCTGCCGCCGACCTCGACATACTGCCCATTGAAGAACCCATGATGCCCACCGATGACGTCAGCGACTTGAAGGATGTGTTCGACGCTATAAACAGACTGTGCGAAACGATGAGGACTTCCACCTACGACGAAGTCGCGGACGACTCGCCCGAAGAGGATAATGTAGAAGTAGACGATGTAATTAGTAGTAACGCGGTCGGCGTGGCCGAGACCGTCGGAGCGGTCGACGTCGAAGGTGACGTGGCGCAGGTCGTCGAATGCGACGCGGAACTGGTGAGTCCTTCGGAAGTGTCGATGCGGACTATAGAAGCGTATCGCGCCGAGCGCTGGAGCGACGCGCTCGTGTCGCCACCTACCGACGAAACGGACACATTTCCCTCCGACACGGAACCCGCGAACGCAGCTTGCGAACCAACTAGTGAAATGTACTATACCGCGTCTTCCGAAGTGTCTTTACTCTCTGATATGGACTTGCCCGAAAGGCCGACTGTAGATGAAGACGTAGCTCCCGAAGCTACGGATAAAGATGGAAAAAAAGAGGTCGTGCCTATAGCCGGCCACGTGGCCGCTATGAGAGAGCGATTCGAGTCTATGACCCGGACCAACACACCATGTCCCGACTTAGCTCGTTCAACGTCGCCTTCGCTTGATGTGTTCCGAACGACTCCGTCGCCAGATTTACTCGGGTAATGTGAAGTAGACGAATGTTTTATGAATAGTAAGTGGCAGTTTCTATATTATGGAAAGCCTGTTGGTGGAGTAAGGGCCTCTGGTAATCACGTTGATACGGTGACCGCAAAGCATCTCGTCAAGAATTAAGGCTGATGATTTGGATGGTTCGCATGCCTTCTTTAGGTTGATAAAGCTGGCTCGATTAGTATCAGGGTAAAGAGAAGCAAATGAGGTTGTCCTCAAGGGAAGCGCGGCGTTTCGAACTTCCCCAGCTTAGCGCCATTAACTTTAGAGAACCATGTGACTGGATAACATTTTTATAACCTCTAATGGAACATTAATCAGTATTCGTTTCGTATTCGATCGTTGCTAGTCCACTTTGATAATTTAAAACACGAATTGTAATAGTCCGAACGTGCCAAATGGTGTGTTCGCAATTAGCTGAAGGGTTGTGATTTATTTTCCTTAGCCTCGTCGGTCAGGTCGCAATTAAATGAACAGTTACATATCGACAAAGATTGGTTGTAGTCTAGCATGTATGTAGCCTTACGTAAGGGCAATTTATTATAAAGTAGGAGCTCAATATTCGCGGGCTAGCGGCCGCTAGGAGTATAATCGTAACTTTCGAAGCATTCACATTAATCTACATTATTCGGCCACGTTTGTGACCTCTGAAAGCTCAAATTTTGTAGTTTTGTAACTAAATCGTCGTAAACTTGCAGTGAATTGTACACCTATATTTCGTCTGACCAAGTAGCGTATAATGCTTAGCTTAGATGTTACGGAACAGATAATTAATTATACAATAGTTTAGTAATCAATGCCACTTACAATTTTTACAGTTTTATGAGGTGTTTGCATTTTAAATTGCGTTTTTTAAATGTTGCCATAAATAGATGTTAAGTATTTGTTGTGAAATTATTTAAAAAATAGCATCATTTGTTTATTTTAAATTAATTAATGTTGTGAATTTATTTACTAAAAGATTTAATTGGGTTGAACGAATCGTTTAATGGTGATACTAGTTAAATGCAATAATTGTATTATTACTTTATATAATTAAGCCTGTTGTAATTCATGTATTTTAGGTTAAGGTATAATATTAATATTTCTTCTAATAAAGATTTAGCAGATAGTTGTCGTGTATAAATGTGTTATGTGTACAGACGAGACCTTTTATTATTATAATTCAATATACAGCTTTATTATATGCAAACTTTTATTTCATTTATTAAACTCTGCATCACAATACCCTTTATCAATCACTTTACAAAATGCAGACAGTCTTGGAGCCTCGGGCGGGGGATTCGAGGATCATTGCCATGAAGTGTTGCGTGCGAGTGACACATTTGATTCATTTTAGCTGATAATATAATAATAATAATTTAATTCAGAACATAATTCCATACAATTATTAGTAAAGGCTTAAAAACTATGTTAGTACCATATAACTACTTATTAAATTAATTTATTTGACATTCTAATTCAATTTAATCCAATTCAATTTAATTCAATTCAATTCAATTCAATTTAATTCAATTTAATTAAATTAATTTACCTAACATTAAATATGATAGCACCAGAATTATGCACCTTATTCCAGTGCCTCACAATCGGACACTCCACCTTTTGTGTTATGGTGTTTAGAAGGCCATTGGGGCTGCCCCGCACACGACACATCAGGGAGGCCACTCTCTTGCGCACAATAGCCCTAAAGCAGTCGGTGTTGGCCTCCGCAAACATCCCCGACGCACTACAGTATCGCGGCAACCCCATCAGCATCCTAAACCCATTATTGTAGAGGACCCGCAGGGCATTGAAAGCCTTCTGCGAATAGCGGACCCACAGGCTGCAGGTGTACATTGTCTGGCAATACGCTTTAAACAGAGTAATTTTAACATCATTTGTACACCTCGCGAACCTGCGCGCCAGCATATTACATCTCACTGCCAATGCCCTGCGTTCCCTCTCAATATCCAAGTCATCCGAGAGGTCCTCAGTGACCCAATGCCCCAGGTACTTGAATTTGGTGACTCTACTTATCGGAAATCCTCCTAGACTAACCGGTGGAATGGTCGTGGGGGTTTTATTTCCCGCCTTAAACACAAGTAGTTCACTTTTTTGGTGTTGTACCTGAGGCCATGTGACACTGCGTACCTCTCGCATATGCCTATGAGCATGTTGAGGGCTTTAACAGATGGGCTCAGCAGCGCCATATCGTCGGCGTAGCTAATGTTATTCACACACTTGCCATCTATTGAACAGCCGACACCAGCCCTGCTGAGCTCATCTATCAGTCCATTAACGTACAGGTTGAAGAGCCGAGGTGACGTCAGGCCTCCCTGCCTCACTCCACACTCCAACCGGTACTCTGTGGAACATGAGCCCGCCCACTTAACATTGTTGGATTGGTTGCCGTACCAATATCTCAGTATGTTGATCATGTCCCTGGGAGTGCTGGTTTCTTCCCGGAGCTTATCCCACAGCACATTATAAGCCACCAGGTCAAATGCCTTCGACAGGTCCAAAAAACAGCCAAAAACAGCCGTTTTTCTTGTCACGTAGTACTGGACAGTATGCTTGAGTCGCAGTATTGCAGCTTCTGTCGAAAGCCCAGCTCTAAATCCGAACTGAGCATCGTGCAGATGAATATGCTTACTAAGGTGACAATCAAGCAAACCATCCAGCACCTTGGCGATCACTGTAGCCAACGAGATGGGTCTGTAGTTGTTCCCATCGGAGGCATCGCCTGTCTTATTTTTGATAATAGGAATCACTGTGGTCTTCATAAGCTCCTGGGGTAAGTACGAATGTCCTAAACACAAATTGTAGAACATGACCAACACCCTAGGCAAGTGAGTACCCGCGTGCTGCAGGTGCTCGATGCTGAGGTAATCGTGCCCTGGAGACTTACCTCGAGTCATAACTCTTAATGATCAGCGCTACTTCTTTCAACGTAAACCTAAACCGCACTCCATCTTCAACCTCAGCATCAAGCCCCTGCCGCACGCCTGGTAAGGGAGACTCAACCTTAAAACGCTCCCTAAACAACTCGGCAATTTGCTGGGGCTCATTTCTACCCTCAACACACGCAGGCACACACAAGCCAGCTTCCAATTTCCTGGTATGCTTCCAAAAGCGCTTGAAGTCCTTATCTTTGTGGTGTGTGGCTAAGATGTCCATTTTAATACGCTCGACGTTGTCTTGACACCACTTGAGCTTAGACTTAAAGCGCTTCCTGGATTCACACATGGTATTATAAATATCACCATATTTGGGTTCTTACTGAAAATAATTTGTCAGTAAAATTGTTTGGTAAAGATTTTATAATATTGGCACTCTGCCTATCCCTTCGATGATTACAGGCGTTATGTTGTTTTCCCAGTATAATTATATACCCGACCAGATATCCGTCTCGGTAGTCAATTTTTATGTCATCCTATCAGTATCCGGCCAGATATCAGTCTCGGTAGTCTCAATTTTTATGGCATCCTATTATTGATAAATTTCTTACTTCGGTTATTCCGTTTATCTACCTCTAGGGTGGATACGTGGAAACGTTTTACCTCGAGTACAGTAAATAATACTCATACACTTTAATAAATTATTAATTATTTTTATAACCACAAGCTTAACTACGTATTGCATTTAAATAAAATTAAACTACGTCATTTTATGTAGCTAATTTATGGATTCTGCAATATGTCCAGAAAATGACCAACACTAATTTCATTGTAGGTAGATGTAATTGGGTATCATAGGTGATAAATTAAGTAATAGTTTTTTGTTTGCTAAAACCGACTTATTAGCGATAGCGTATGGTATGTGAATGTCTACTAAGTATCTTGGGCCAGTTTCTATTAATGACTACACAGCCGTGCGAGAAAATCGGAAGAAAAATAATATACGAATTCCCCGGGGTGGATTCTCGGGCATGCGTTTCCGCGCGGGTGGATAAACTCCAACCAACCAACTTGGATGTAGCGCTCGGCACCGCTCGTTCAGTTAGTTCTAACCTAACCAACTCCCATCTGGCCGGGGTACCCCCCTCAGCTTAGTTACTGGGAGCACCTGTGAGAATAGGCCGAAATTTAAAGAGGCTCATGTTTTTTTAAATATGCGTTAGAAGCACTTAAAAGTTTTGGAGGTTTATTCATTTAAGAAAGCTTACATCTATAGGTCAATAATTTTTTAGAAGGTGTAGAATAGAGGTTGCATATTTTCTTTTCAGTTATACTTACAGCCCGATGGAAAATCGTTGTTTTCCCACACAAGCAGGAAATAACAAACCATTTTTTTCCCCAGCCTATTATGTGTGGGAGAACTCGCGCTATTGGAGTTTTATGTGATCTCTCCAAGGACTTTGATTGCGTGCACCATGACACGCTTTTGCATAAACTAAGTCATTGCGGTGTCCAAAACAAAGATCTCAACGTAATAAATGCTTATTTACATAATAGGTTTCATGTGTAGATGTTAGAACAAACGAAATCTTCCGGGCTACCGGTTCAGTTAGGTGTACCGCAAGGCTCAATACTAGGACCATTCTTGTCCTTAGTTGTATATAAGTGACTTACCATTCTATGTAAAGGGTATCTGTGATGTAAATACTGTCTCTTATTTATAAAGTAGACAGCGATAGACACGACGTAAACAGTATACCTACTCTCACAATGGTTACGGATTGGTTTACGTCAAATAACCTAGTTTCTTAATGCAAAGATAACGAAAGGTAGTTTGCCTTACCGAATGTAAGAAATCTTAGGAGGACCAACATCGTCTTAGACAGTTGCTTGAAACTGCAGATTCTCAGGAACTTATATATTTCGGTTTTGTCCCACAGCGGAGCAAAGGTCTTCCCATATTTTAAGTGCTTTGTTTTGCCTTCTTAAACTTATCGGCCAAGTATCATTATTGCAATATTTTTTTACATTTTCGGTCAATACAGTCGTCCACTGTTGATTTCGGTTCTATCATTGCGACTTGAGGCGATTTCTGTTTTCAGGTAAGATGAGATAATAGAGAATTTATTCATTTTACCAGTCTATGGATAAGGCGAGTCAAGCGCTCGTCAAGGGATCTAGAGAAGGGAAAATAAAACCAAGGTATCATGTCCAGAGCATTTATTGCGTAAAATAGTCAAAATTCTACAAGAGTAGGCAAACGTCACAACTTTAATGTGGAAACGCTTAGAGAATCATCAAGGCAGATAACATTTATTTCATTATTAATCTTACACACATCTCTTAACACCAGAAATTTAATTAAGAACGGAATTCACTACTGAAATCTGCTGTTGACAGTCTATGTGAGAGCTTAGTGGTAAGGTAGGAATATAATGACTTATGCTAAGGGACAGGGGGCCGCCAATCCAACAACACTTGTTGTGACAGGAACGCGTCGCCTGCGGCCGCCCGCAGGGAACTGTCGGCCCAACCACGGCCGCGCCGGGCGACGGTATCACCTGTCCGACGTGCACTTAGCCGCCGCCGCCTTACCTTGTCGTTAGTATCCCCTCACCGCGTATTTAGCAACGAGCCGAGGACACACAACCGGTCAAGCGGACGTATATAACGATTACTACTGAACGAGCGCCTACCTTCGCTCGGGGCTCGTCGGCGGGCGGCCGGGCCGGCTCTGTCAACAGAAGACGTTAGTGCGGCGACGGCCCCGGCGCGGCCGGGTCCGGGCGGCTATCGGTAGCGCGGCTGCATGACCATGCCGCTCGGGAACATCGCGCCCATCGGCATCATGCCGCCCGGCAGCAGCATCCCTGCACACACAAAGGCTCGCTCACTAGGCGCCGACACTCAGGCGAGTAGCAACAGGGGACCGCGGAGGTCCAACACACGGCTGGGCCGTTGTGACTGCTGAACAATCGCCTGTCACCCGACGCGCCGCTCGCGGCGTGACGTCACGGCCACGCCGCGAGCTCGGCGACTGATAAGGTGCAGTATAAGCAAAGGAACACAGGTAGGTAGGATAAATAATTCACATGAAAAATCACACTTCCAAAATACTCGGCGATGTAATAATCGTAATATCCGTAGTTCATGCATGTTTCAGTGTGATCCGAGAATGGTTGCTCGTAGAATCCAATTCAGCCAACGACTATTAACTCGTTCTTTTCATGCACATTGTAAAGCGACAAAACTACTGTACGTAAATATAATATTAGTGTACCCACCCGTAAACCGACAAAGTCATATCTTATATGACACTACGAGAAAATCGAGACAGTAATAAGATAAGAGCTACTACAATAAGCAAATCCATTAAGGAATGTGAATAAAATTACCGCTCATTTTCATTCCGTTCCTCCGATAGTGCGGATGGCACATCAAAATCACAGTTTAGCTCTTGATAGTGTTTAGTCTATGACGAGTGGCTCTGTACTAGGGGGGTGAGAGGTCGGTCGAGTTAGTGGGCGTTAGGGGTGAGTATCGACAAGCTGTTATGTGTTTAGATTACTGAGAGACAGATATCGTGTATGTCGCGGGCACCGGAGCTAACATCATCCAGTGCTATCATAATAATATCAAGTGGCACCCACCGAGCGACAATGACCGCAGCCTGCTCTGATAGCCAAGCACTGAGTGTCTTGTGCTGCCTTCGAACTTTAGCGAACTAAGTGGACAACTGCTCCACGCGCTTAAACACAAGCGATCAGTTCCTTACACACAGTCAAAATAAACTAAAGCTAGTCAAGTCATAATTAGATCATACATGTTGTCGTGGAAAATAGAAAAATAAAATCAGTCAAGTGAATGCACTTTTTATTTGAATATCAAATGTTCATGACACTCCATTTTCCACGTATATTGTAAAAAGCACGCGTCGCGTGAGTAACAAAACGAATCAAAACAATAGTTGTCTTACTGTCTTCTTATTCTAAACTATCGTAAAGCAATATTATTACTAAAGAAAACCACCCATTCTATATTATTCTTAAGTTCAATAAATGCAAAATAATACCATGTGTCAGAGTGTTACAGAGCTATATTCAACGTGTGAACTGTGTTCTTGTCAATATTTTATGCGAATATAAAAATATGGACGACTCTAGTGAGTTTTCAATCGGAATGTACTAAAATCCAGTCTTTTAACTAACCTTTAACATTACATAATTTCTTTGGTTTACATTGTACAAAAAAATTTTCAACGAGTCTCGGCTTTGGACCATTTCAACATCAAAAAATACAATTTGTTACAAGTAAATACATTTAACTTCATGTTCAATGTGCAACATCAAAGACAACGAGAATATATCATTACGAATTACCTAATACTTTGATATGTCCTACGTTAGAGTATATCATATCCATACAAATACATCATAATACTGTTCATTGGGGGGGTCATCTGAAAGGACATCAGAGGTTTAAACACGGACAAGAAAAGGATAGCAGTCGTAAACATACGAGCAGCTCATCTAACCAGCATATAACGAGAACTTTTATATAATTCATCAAGAAACACTGGTAAACATGATAAAAGGGGGGATGTAAACATTATCAAACAATGTCTAAATATTATCATACTTCACAGAATGTCCTCAGAAGTCATTGAGCGCGGGAGGCGCTCGAGGTGCACCCGGGGGGGCGTTTGCAAAGTGCTTTCTGACCACTTAGTGGCTAATATTATGCTTAGGTAACTTAACGGAAATGTGAGCACTAGTTTCAGTATTACGGATACGTCAATCAACTTAGAGTCGAAAACGAGTCAAGAAATTGAAAACATGCCAACTTGCAAATGCCTTGAGTTGACGCAGTTTGCAAATGCCGCCTGACGGTAGGGGGGGTTCGCCAGAGGTCTAGCGGTATTCGTTTGGCGCATAGTGCGGGTACTGACCGGGCTGCAGCTGGCGCACGAGGTTGAACTGGGGCATGACGGGCAGCATGGGCACGACGGGCGGCATCTGCGGCACGGACACGGGCACCTGCACGCGCGGGACCATGCCGGACGGCGGCAGCATGCCCACCATGCCCCCCATGCTGCCCATGCTGCCCATGTTGCCCATGCCGCCCATGCCGCCCATGCCCATACTGCCCAGCACGCCGCGCCGCAGAGCCGCGGCCGCCTGCTGTTGCCGTGCTGCCGCTACGGCCGCGTTCATATGTGCTGCCACCTGTCGAAAACAAATGATCATGTTAGTAACACTTCTATTTTGTTGCTCTATTACGGGTACGATTTATTGGGGAGGCTAACTAGCACTTCGATTGATTGCTTTTAGCTTGATCATTATGCTGAGTCTGTTTTCTCGACAACTACCATCAAAACAAATGATCACGATAGTATTACTCATGTTATTGCTAAACGATTTATAAGGAGATCTATTGGGGAGGTTGACAAGCACAGAGCACTTCATTAGCTTCCTTTTAGGCGTCATATGAATTGTCAAAAGGACATTGATTAAGACTGTACGTAAGTGGAGTCAGGGATGACGGGGCCCGACAGGGCCGAAGCCTGCCGGGGTAGCGGGATTGTCCGAAAGGGCTAAGGAAGGAACACGGGTGGGTTTTAGTCAGTAAGAGTCTGACACTCCCTTCTGCTCCACCCAGAGCGGGAGGAGTCATTTGATGATTTCCCATCCACAAAAAAAAAAAAAAAAAAAAGTGGAGTCAGGAATATGTGGAGCTAATTGCTCCACCAAATTAGGATTTAAAAAAAAAAGATGATTTTACAATACAAATTCAGTAACTATCTAATTTTAGCGTGTAAATAAAACGGGAGCATTTACGCAGTCTACAGCAGAACTTAAAATATTTCTCTTTATGTAAAACAAACATTGGAGTTATTCTGTATAATCGACACATACAAATAAACATAAGCGCGTGCGTTATGTAAACCAATTTTTCTTACATTAAATAAACATCTTTTGAACTCGAATCTAAAACATCCACTACAGGTGCTGTTAGATTACAAAAATGTCTTTGTGAGATGGATCGAGTTAGTATGCGTTGTATTTCAAATCTGAATACAAAGGATTTATCACTGACAATAGTGTCAATGGAGTCGTTAATAATAATAAGCAGCAAAAATATTAGAACAACAAAGGTGCAAAAACAAAAATCGTGTGCAAACTGCTACAAAGTGCGATCAAACGACATAAATAGATAAATATAAAAGAACCACTAACCCATACCTCTGCTTGACTCGTACTGGGTGTGATCATAGCGGGCGCGGGCGCAGGTTGTGCGGCTGGCGCGTCCGGCTTGGGCTTCGCTCTGTACTTGCCGTTCCTGGCTCTGATCTCTTCTAACGACACATCTTCAGGCGGGTGAATGATCTTGGAACCAGCTCCCGTGGCCGTCACAAGAGGACACGAGTTCACCGCAGGAAGTTTCAGATCCCCGTTCTCTTTGAGCTCAGAACTGCTAGATGGCGTTGTTGTCGTCGGCGGCGCACTTATCGTCGCGTTGCTGTAGTAGGTAGTGGTAGTGTTTGATCCAGAATAAATACTGAGGTGGGAGTTTAAATGGAATATAGTTGTTGTTTGTATCTTTTAAATATTTTTTTACATACATTCATACAATATCTCGTTTGCTTGTGTCTGATCTCTTTAGAGTCATTTTGCTATCAGTTTAACTTGTTTATTTGGCTTGAGAACATGATAGATTAACAAAAATGTGGAAATTCGGTATATTACAAGTTATGTTACTTGAATTTATCTTCATTCTTGTTAAATTCCTCGTCTCTTGGCAAATTATCTCTTCATGGTAAACATGTACAACACAACAAAGTAGATTTGTTGCAATTACATTATAATGAGAATATCAGCATAATAGCTATGACTATTGTTTTGTATAACATATAAACGACATATTTATACATGTACAGTTGTACACGTAATTTCTACACTACAATGTCTTCCACATAAATAATTATGACAGTATAATCAAGCACTTTAGTACATGTTTCTATGTTTGAGCTTCACGTCAAAACTTCTGTCCAGATTTCAATGTAATGGTACAGAGTTCAAACACGTCCCCCACGGCATGCTTTTTATCCATCCATTTACATACATGAATTACTTTGCCCAAGATACGAGTGAAACCAAGGGCAAACTGCTAGTATATTACAATCACGCTCACAATAGAAAATAAACAATGAGATGTAATTGTCTATTGTAGAACCTTTTTTTGTGCAAATTCCTAGATAATGTCTATGTTTTAATAACTGTCAATGTAATTAGCACAGTTGTTTTACAAAGTAATTAGTGAACACTTTTGTGATATAAATTGGCACTTTTATGAGACAAAATCTGTGTGTTGGCTGACATTAGGTGCCAAAATATTTAACGTCCGACACTAGTAAATCGCTATGCATTCGTAGTTTGTTGTAAACAATAGTTTTATGCGTCACATTTGGATAGTGAAGTAAACTTACTAAACTGGTTTAGTAGGTAATTGAGAACTCTGTAACTTGAGTAGAATTATCTGTTACATGATTTCTCAACTAAAACTACTAGTCAATTTCATCTATTTTTAAAATGGTGAATAATACAAATTCTCTCTTATTTCCGCCCATGTCTTACATTCCAGAAATAGTTATGGAAAAATTTTTTTTTTTTTTGCTATTTAGTCATAGTAATATATATAAGTGTCAACTAATTCTTTATACCTTTCCCTTCATCTTAGGCAACTGTTTCTAAACATAATAATATAACAATGTGTTATTAATAAATATAGTTAGTTAGTATAACAAGTTAGTTATAATTAGCCGACATACCTATAGGCGGGGAACGTGGGTTTACTGGTCGACGTGGGGGGCATACTCGCCGCCGGGAACAGTGGCCGCATTCCTTGCATCATCATCCTAAAACAATTGGGTTATACATTATTTTTAAATAGAAATTAACAAAAAGTAAGTTAAGTTACCCTATGAGGGTGACATGGACATACTGATCAAACCCTCTATAAAGTAATAAAGATAAAAAAAAGTAATAAGAGTTGATTTGAATGAGTTTCTAATTTATTGTCTGTGATTTTTGAAACTCAATTTTTCTTGAAACTAAGCAAGGCTCTGAACAACAGTGGATATCGTTAACTGTAGCAAATGTGTTATATAATTTTCTAATAATAATTCTGACTCGATTTTCAACTAAAATCGGGTCTTATCTTAAATTGCAATTTTCCTTATAGCATGTCGAATAAGTTGACAAAGACATTATCAAGTTTCATAGTGGCTAATGCTACTGGTCCATTTAAACATCAGCAAAAACATCATCTACATTAATAAGTGCGGAGTAAAGTTACAACCCAGATGGAGATGGCTGGACGAGCTGGGCTCCTTTCCCTTCGTATCGGAATATGGATACACACAGGACAAAAGGCTTTCCATTGAACCGGTTAATAAAGATTGGTCCTTGGCAGCTCTGGAGAGAGAGAGAGAGAGAGAGAGAGAGGTGAAAAGAGAGTAAGGAGACCTTTGTCCAACAGTGGAACATTAATGGTTAGTAATAAGTATAAACCTCATACATTTTTCGAGGTTTAGCTTCATAATAATTTCACCCGAAAGACATCCACTACTGAACAAAGGCTTCCTCCAAGCAACTCTACTTCAACCAGTTCTGTGCTCCTCGCATACTTCATGTTTATTTAATAAAATAGTCTTGTAAAGTTGGACACAGTCCGCAATACTACTGTCTCTGCTAATTAAAATGCATTAACACATGGTCTCAAACCTCATTAATATGTTAAGAAGTACATGGCAAACATGTGTCTATTATATTCAGAAAAGTTATTTACTATATGTCCCACATTCTGTAACATTCGTTTTCATTATAAATTATATTATAAAGAAAGCAGGCATGTGTGTCAAAACATCACAACAACACTATGACTGTCATTGATGACGGTTTGCTGTGTGCATCAAAATTTTTTAATACAAAGACATTTGTAATGAAAATGCCAATGGTTGATAATATTTTTATCAGCTTTGGCTATAGAATAAAACAGGAAAAATATTATAACAGGCAAAAGGAGTATATAAGCGCAGAAGGTAACATTCTGTAGTTTCTGCATACCCCTATGGGAATAAGGTGCGAGTTTATGTATGTATATAATATATTTATATATTTGGCTTTAGAATCAATAATTATCTTTGAAATTATCTACTTTGTTATCTTTATTAACAAATGCATAGTCTGACAAACATGAGTATTGGAAATGTTGAGTTTCATATCATTAGTAAATAACGCCTGCTATCTTACATAAGTAAATAAACATAATCACACCATAATATCCATAATTCCTACTATCCTACTAATATTATAAATGTGAAAGTTTATGAGGATGAATGGATGGATGGATGTTTGTTACTCTTTCATGCAAAAACAATTGAACGGATTCTAATGAATCTTTACAGTAATCCAGTTTTTTTTTTTTTTTTGTTCTAGATTTTATTTAGGGGCTTTTGTCCAAAAGGATATGTCAGCCCCATCGTACCTTATAACAATTACTTCACGTACATATCTATAAGTATTAACTTACACACTAATACATAACTTAACATACCTACATCATAAATGGTAAATAGGACGAATCACTGCTGAGCGACCGCTATTATACGACATAGTTTTCTAGCCGCCTCCGATTTCGGTTTTGATAGAATGCTTTGAATTATACCTACATCGAATCTACTTAATTTCAATTCGCTCAGCAGTGAGTCGCGTTCACCTTTGTTTCGGACACATTCCATCAGCAAGTGTTGTACATCTTCAATTTGATTACAAATTGTACAATTAGGTGAATCAGTCTTCTTCATTAAGTATGCAAACTTTGCTGATGGATAGTGTCCGGATCTGAGTCTAAAAGCTAATTTTATATAGTTTCTACTTAATTTGGTATCATCAAACCAAGGTACACGGGGAAGCTCACCCTGTATGGTTTTATACCATATGCCCTTATCTACCGATTTACTATCGAAATGTGTTTTCCAATTATTAAAGCATATCATTTTAAATCTTGGAATGAATTCCCAGTGATCCGGTGTGTAACTAATAGACCTGCCGTCTACTGCCGCTAACTTTGCTATACGGTCAGCTTCTTCGTTCCCTTTCAGGCCTATATGTGCTGGAACCCATTGCAATTTTAAATCTTTACCACTTTTATTACAAATAATAATGAATTTAAGTATGTCATAGGCTATCGATGTACCTCTGCGGCCAGAGGCGCATCGAGCCACATGTTGTAAGGCACTCTTACTGTCTGAGAAGATAACAATTTTGTTCAAATTCAGATTAATCGCGTAAGATAATGCCTGATATATTGCAATGAGTTCCAGCGACATTATTGATACATCACAATTTATTTGAAAACCTTCTTTGTGCTGTGAGGTTATATCATAAAATCCAGCTCCTCGTCCATGATCGCTTTTAGACCCATCGGTAAATATACAATGCCAACTATTATAGCTCATATTTAATTCTGCGATAACATTACTAACTAGTAAACTAGGGTCATAACAAGTCTTAGAATAGTTAACACTTTTAAGATTTACATTTATTATATTTTTAATATCTATTCCCGTTACCCATATATCTAAATCAAACATATTAAGGGTGTGCACAGCCTTAACCTCTAGCTGACTAACCTCACTGTGTGTTTTTACTAATAATGGGTTTTTCTTGTTTTGCCAGTATCTAATATTACAAAGGGCACTCAAATCCGAAATCAGTTCAGTAGTTAGATTATTTGACCAAGAAATTATTTTTAAACTGTATTTATACGCTAAGTATTGCCTTCTTAATAATAATGGTGTTATATTTAACTCACTCTCCATTACGTGAATCGGTGAACTCTTAACAAAGCCACCTATGATCCTTAAAGCTTGGTTTTGCACTTTATCTAATTTCGCTGTGTGTGTTTTCGCACTGCAGTCATACACAAAACAACCATAATCTATTCGGCTTCTTATTAAGGCAATGTACAGTCTTCGCATATGTTTTGTATGTATTCCAAAAGTGCTACCTGCAAGAACTTTTAATATATTTAAGAGTTTTGAGCTTTTCTCAACTACCTCATTAAGGTGTTTGCGCCAGCGCAGACTTCTGTCTAACCACATTCCTAAGTACTTAATATTTTCTGAAAAAGCCAAATTACATCCGTCTACTTTCAAAGTGGGTAATATTCTTCTTCGACCCCTACTAAAAACACAAAAATATGATTTGTTAGGAGATAGTGTCAAGCCTAGTTCTCCTAACACCGGAACTATGAAATTAAGTGCTCTTTGCATATACATTTCACATTTATTTATGCATTTGTCTTTAATATACAGAACATAATCGTCTGCATATTGCGACAATTCTACATCTAGAGGTAATCAGTTTAAACCGTGAGTTATTAAATTAAATATTAAAGGGGACAGAGGGTCTCCCTGAGCTAAGCCTTTATTAGTACATCTAGTAATTATTGAGTCATTATTATTATTTATCTTAATATTTAGCCGTCTTTCACTTAAAAATGACCATAAATAAATACAAAACTTTGATCCTACTTTTAACTGATCCAGTATCTTTATTGCAACATCAATAGATACGTTATTGTAAGCATTTTCGATGTCTATAAAACATGCTAAAGTTGGAATGTTCTTAGAAAATCCTATTTGAATATAGGTAACTAAACGAGTAATTGCATCCATACATGAGTGGGATTTTCTGAAACCAACAGTACGATTTGAAAGAATACCATATTTTTCCGCGTGCCATTCCAAACGTTTAAACAACATTAGGTGAAACGTTTTGCAGAGACAGGACATTAACGAGATTGGTCGGAGTTTAATTTCTGAGTTATTATTATTTTTAGGAATCGGAATGATTAAAATATTTCGCCATTGGTTGGGGATAATACCTGAATTGAAAATTATATTAAAAATATTGAGCAAGTCTTTTTTGCATTCGTTAGGTAAATTATAAATCATGGAGTATGAAATCCCATCCTCACCCGATGCCGAATCTTTTTTCTTGAGGCAGCTTTCTAATTCCTGAATACTAAAGTTGATTTCTAAAGTGTCATTATGTGAGTTAAATTTGGGCATAGAATTTGAAACGTAATCGGGAGTAAGCGAACTCAGTAATGTCCGTTGTTTATCTGGCGGTGGATGACTTTTTGTTTGCCTTAAACCTTTTACCCACCTCATGCGTCGCCACATATCAGGAGGAGAAACTGATTGATCAATTGAATTACAAAACTTTTGCCAACTTAAAGACCTAGCTTTATTTATTATTTTTTGAGATTCTTTTGTTTTTTCCTCTAATTTACCTAAATTTTCTGGAGTCGGGTTACGGCGAAACTGGGATAAGGCCAATCTCCTTTGTGCAACTGCTTCGGATATCTCTGAATTCCAGTAATCTTTTGGCTTAAAATTGTTTGTCGGTTTAGAACAATATTTTGTATATGGTATATGTTCATCTCCCGCTGCATTAATTTGGGTTACAAAATAGTTATACATTTCCTGCACATTATGATTATTATTGTAAAAGTTTAAGTTGCTTGATAAATTATTTGATAATGATTTTCTATATTCTACCCAATCAGCTTGTTTTAAATTTCTTTTTTTAGTGACAGAATAACTATTTGTAATATTAGTAGAAATTTTAATAATAAGATGATCACTACCGATGTTTTCGTTAAATACGTTCCAGTCAAATTTAATCGCGATATCGGACGACACAAATGTAACATCTGGCGAAGTTTGTTGCAATTGACCATTAACTAATTTAACTCTAGTTGCCATCCCATTGTTAAGGGAGATGAATGAATTTTCTAGTGCCGAATCCATTATTTGTGTACCTCTCGTATCAGTTTTGACCGACCAATTGGTGTGGTGACCATTAAAATCCCCTGCTATTATCGTGGATTTTGAAAAAGATGCAAAAAGTTCTTCCCAGTCTGAGGGCTGCGTATGTACTGAAGAGGGGCAATAAACGCTTACGATGTATTCTAGATCTTTACAATTTTCTAATTTTACACTAACTGTCTCTATTCCAGGATTAATCAAAGAAATTGGATTTAAGTAAGATTGAATGGACCTATGGACTACTATTGATACGCCCCCATAAGAATCGCTTCTGTCTGTTCTGTACACATTATAACCACTAATATTAATGTGAGTTTCACTGTCTAACCATGTCTCACTGAGTATACCTATATGAATCTTTTCCTGATTTAAAAGTTCTGCAAATGAAGTTAACTTGGGTCGTAAGCTTTGTGCGTTCCATTGAAAAATGTTTAAGCGAATATTGTTATGACTATTGTTACCCATTATTAAAACTAAAAACCTTTTCCATACATTCGCCACTAGAAAATAAACTTATAATAAACTTCTTACATTCTTCCCAAAGGATTTTCATGACTGATCCCACTTTAACTTCTAAATTATCTTTCGACATAAATATACCTTTCATTTTTATCATAAATTTTAAGAAATCAAATTTATACTGTAATTGCTCATCTTGTGTGTTGCCGTTGTCTCTTTCACACTCCGGTGTTTGTTCCTGTATTTCTTCCACTACGTGTTCCGGAGAAGGCCTAGTGTCCGATCTCTGCTGCGTAGTCCGCGTCACACTAGGTTGGTATTGAGACGTGCGCGTAGGTCGTACAGGCGCCACGTTAGTGTCATCCATTGGGATTATCTCCATTGACGTTGGTTCTTGATGTACTATCGCTCTAGCGACCACGCTACTGTACGTTTGTGAGCCTCTTGCTGTATCTTTATTTATAACAACATTAGGATTTTGGGGTAAGCGTGCCATCTTTTCGTGCCTCTCAATAAACATTTGTAGTGCTATCCGATATGGTACCTGTTCCTTACTCATAATTATTCTTATTTGTTTTTCTTTGAAATATAAGGGGCACGATTTATCTAACACAAAGTGTGTACCTTTACAATTTAGACACTTCATTTCTTGTAAATCACAATTTTCGTGATTACCGCCGCATTTTGGGCAAATTTTTTTTTTGTTGGACAATACTTAATTATATGGCCAAATTTCCAACATCCTGAGCACTGAGTAACCGGGAACATGTAAGCTTCTACTTTAAAACGGCAGTCATAGGCATATATGTACGGGGGTAGAATGTTGCCTTTAAAACATATTCTCACCGACTCACTATCGATCCATTTACCCTCTGTACTCAAGCGCTTAAGTCGATTAATAGAAATAATTTCAGTCTGACTTTTTATTATATTCTGTAACTCCTTTTCACTCAAATCACTGTCAACTCCTTTTACCACTCCATAGGATAACGATAGTTCATTTACCTTCTGACATCTAAAACCCATCTCTTTCAATTTGGGACACTCTAGTAACATAATGGCATCTTTATCCTCTTTAAACTGAATTAATACTTTGTTATAACTTTTATATTTAATCCTGATGATACCCTTTATATTCTCTGATCTTAACAGTTTTGCCAAAGCCATTTGTTTAGGTAAACTTTCCGTAGACGTAACACATATTTCGTGTATATTTACCTCTTCTGAGTGGTCATTCTGTTTTTTATTTTGTTCTACCCTCTTATTTCCTTCCGCATCAATGGAATCACTTCTATTAATCCGTTTGGGCTTACTTCTCACGACAGTAATAAAATCATCATCAGCACTATTATCATCTTCTCTCTCTTTTCTTTTCGCCACATTATTGCTACCCTCTTCGTAAGTATTATCTCTATTCGAATCACATCCCTGCGCTTGCTCATTTTCTCGTAAACAATTATTCAAAATTTCCGAATCACTGTCATCTTCTACATCACTATTAATTTCTTCCATCACTAATGACTAAATAAAAGAAGTTTATTCACTCGTCAGCAATACGAAACACAACATACACGTGCGTTGCGCGCGCGATTCACCGGGTGGGTGTGTAATCCAGTTTATACATCAGAATAACACAGGATACTTTTTATCTCGATATTCCCACGGGATCGTTACATATCATACATACCCTACCGGCTGAATAGATTTCTATGATATTTGGCACACAGACCCCTTTACATCAGAAGTATGTTCCCGTGGGATACTGTTCGACAGCCACGCAGGCGATGCCGCGAGAAAAAGCTAGTCTCACCTATAAATACCATAATATAAGACATAAGCTATCGTTTTCAACTACAAAATATGATTCACAAGCTAGTGTTGACCTTCTGGTGTTCTTGTATGTACAAGGTTAACAACACACTTAATTATTAAAGTTGCTGCTTTAGGCCGCATCTACCTAAACTGGATTGTAAATATTAGAAGTTTCTCTTTTTGTTAGAGAATTCAAACCTGTTTCTAAACCAAATTCGATTCAAACCGAATTTGGTTTAAGTATTTTTATAAATATGTTGTTTCCGAAATTCTATATGACTGTAGTGTAGCTGATAAAAACCTGTATTTCATACTAAGTTTTTTTAGGGTTCCGTATAAGATCACTTTTATGTCCACCTGTCTGCTCGTCTGTAATGACCCTTTCTTTCGGGAACGCATGGAGTTATCAAGTTAAATTTATTATCACATACTCAGGGATGCACTCGCTCGAAGCAGTGAAAAAACAAACTTCTAAGTCAACGCAATCAAAAGATACGGGCGTTTAAGCCGCATATTTTGACACTAGCCAGGGAATCAAAACCTAAAGGGTAGTTACCGTTGACTTAGAATCATGAAATTCGCCAAGAAGCAATGTCATGTAGCACAAGTAAAGGAAAAAATCCGTAAACCGTAATTTGTAGTTATATACCTACAAATTTGTACAGAACCCTCGGTGCGCGAGTCCGCCTCGCACTTGACCGGTTTTTTTAAAACTAGGTACAAGTAATCAAAGTACCTAGTTTGTTTGCTAGCATAATTACTTCTGTATTATTTTCAACCTAAAATAGACCTGGTATTTTGTAAAAGGAAGATGCATGATTCCTCAAGGAGTACCAGGCCAAATGAGCACCACTTACTTTATCTTAAACAATTTCTGAACTTAGAATTACTTACATAAGTTACTAACTTACCTAGGTGCCTGCATAAACGGAGGCATCATTTGCATTTGCATATGTCCGGGGTACATCCCAGGAGGGACTGGTCCCATAGGTGTGGGTAATATACCCTGTGTCACCTGTGAAGGGCCTGGGCCCAGCTGTTTGAAAAACAAAATTAATAAGTAGTCTTCCTAGAGATAACAATAACATGACATGTGTTGTTGATAAGATTAAGAACAAGAATAAGTATGTAGGTAAGTACACTGTATACAATAATAATCTGACCTCTCATTGTGCAAAAAACCTATACAATGCGAGTTCAGCTAAAACTGGAAATGTATAGCTTGATATCTAGCCATGTGTACTAGTGTAGAAAATATTGAGTGGTGTTAGTCAATTTAAAATTTAAGGGATTATGGAAACTGGGATAGTAGCTATAAAGTAGTTGAGCCGTAGTTCCTGTGTATTTTATAACAAATAACACCAATTTCTTTTTTAGAGCAGATCTAAAAAGGCTGTTACATTCGGTAGTACAGTCCTAGAAGTGTCAACTGGCGGCAAGGACTTGAAGATATTAGCTTACCAGTGCAGGGGTTGCTTTTTTCTTTGCAGCAGGCTCATCATCATCACTGTCTTCCTCACCTTTACCACCACCTGTACAAAATACCACAGATAATAAAACACATTCTCCCTGAAAACATCACAATATTGACCTACCTCATGTTGGAACATTTCATTTTAACAAACTACACACCTATGTACATTAATAACTAGTGTCCCAAGCATAATAAAGAAATAGTACATACATCAATCCAAAGTTGTTCAGTTGATGACCAAATAAAAGAGTTTTTATACCTGATTTTTGTTTCTCATGCTCCTTCACATCTTCTGGCGGTATACCTTCCATGCCATAGATTTCTATTTCTATATTTGACCTATTTGGTAATGAATTTGGTACTTTATCTATGGCTTCTTTGTGAACCTGAAACAGAATTAAAAATTAATAATACTACATGCTTTGTTCAGAATTTAGAAACGTTTTTTTGTTAGATCTACCCACCCAAGTGAAAATAGGGAAAGACATTTTGAGTAGTACTACTATGGGAGCAGAATTGGGCCCGTAAGTCGCGCCAAAATATCTATAGATACGTATATGTATGAGAGTTAAAAAAAGCGAGTGCGCGTTGGCCGTGGGCGGGCGAGGCGGATGCCAAAACTATGGCACTGACTGACGCACATACCTGCATGCAGTGTATTGACAGTCCAGGTCCCGTGTACAGTTTCTTGTGACAAATGTGACATTTGAAATGTTTCGCCTTTTGATGTTGGATCAGAATCTTTTCGTCGTCGAACTCCCTGTTGCAATACCTGCATTAGGGCTAAGGAAACTTATTGTGATGATACATCAATAATACAAGCTAAATTAGCGTTTGACCTGATTATGAAGGCCGTGTACAAATCTAATTTCGTAATCCATTTAATATTTATTGGAAAAGGATACCAGCACCATGGCTTAGATGCCTTCTTCTTCTTTCTGCCCATTGTAACGTAAAAGACACGAAAACTTAGAATAAAATAAGATTAAAAGAATTAGATATATTTCACTACTTAGTTACTAACAATCACAGCTTCGCTATAACAAACAATTATTATTTAAGTTAAAACTACAACAGGCCACACGATTGCAATGGAAAAATCAACGCAAAATGGCGACGCGATAACGAAATGTCAACGAGGCCACGCCAGCTTTGTGTACCATTGACAAGAAATGAGTCTATGCTTTGAGATTCTATTCGTTAAAATTACCGGTGTTACGGTTATTTGTGTCAAATAATTCATACAAAATTTATAAAAATACATTTATGACGTGAATGTTTTTAAGTATTCTTTAGGAAGAAGAAAATTAAAATAAAATGTTGTGGTAAAACGTTAATTTGTTTTTTTTTTACTTAAAAAAACGTAAAGTTGTGTAGTTACGTTCTATGGTTTTTGTTTTTTTTATTATTATTTTGAGTAATAAAGCTATGTTAGTCAAATTAGTACAGCCTATAGATTATAGACGTCGAAATAAACAGTAAAAAAAAAACAAAAACGTCAGTGTCCTTCAATAATAAGCTGTAATTGCCTAACTCATTTGCTATCATTACTAGACTCAAACTCAAAAAAGATTTTTTAGCTTTAAAAGTTAGTGTGACTGACAGGCAACATTCTCACGTCTGCCGATAGATGGCACCGCTTAAAATTTTGAGCATCTGCTAACTATCTGAAGGCCAATTCACGTACTCGAAAGAGAACGTTCTTAAAATTACGAGAATTGAGATTGAGATCAGAGGGTGATCTCAATCTCAATCTGTCAAAAATACGTCAAATTTCCCTACATTTTGATAAGTTTTTGACATTTGTTTGTCGCTGAGAAGAGACTGCGACTACATTTTGAACGTTTTAAATTACGAGAATTGGCCTTCAGACTGTGAATGTTCTTAAAATTACGAGAATTGCCCCTCTGATAGAGTGCTAACCCACAGACTCACAAGAGTACAGCTGAACTAATCGGTGGCAATGTCTACACGCCGCCGTTCCGAGATAAGTAGCTGATAATAAATCACACATAAGTGGCGAAGAGCCTGCCACTTTTGCCATAGAACTGATAATCTTTTAAATAGATATGTGTAGGTATTATAAATGTAGGTAGCCTGTTGTTATGAAGAAAAGAGCCTCGTTAGTAAAAGATTACCTAAGGCAATCATGAGGTTCGGTCTAGGTTCCTTTGTCCTTGCAGTGAAATATGAATATCTATCACATCGCACGAGGATACCGAACTGTGTGCCCTTTGAGGCGAAAACTCTCCTGACACGCTTTCCGCCCGGCCGCAGAACATTCTGGTGGATATGGACGCGAGGGCCTAAAACCGAATACGTGCCATTCGCCAAAGTGCAATAGCGTGCCAGGAATCGCTATTCTAAGGCTTAGCTGGCAGGAACGGCGACACGCGCTTGAGTGGCGTGAGCGGCTGTAACGGCCGCAATATTCGCATAAGCGCACTTCAAAGTCTGGCTGAAAAGACGGGAGCGAATATCCTACAGGCTCACTCAGGTGCTGACCGGGCACGGTAGCTTTGGTGAATAGGTACCTGAAAAAAATTGCCACAACTGCGCTGGTGATGTGCGCTCGAGGAGAGTCCGGCGTGAGGTTCTGAACGACTGGTGTTAGTCGCCAGGATCGAGCGAGACCTATCTCTGCCAGCAGTCGTTGGGTCTATGCTAGCAGGATCGGAAAACTGGAGGAAATGGCGTCCTTCTGTGGGACCGTGATGGCCCAGAACGGGGCTTCCGAGCGGGATCGTGACAGGGCTGATTCCGCTCGAAAAAGTAGGCGTGAGGGGAGTTAATTACCTCAACGCCTAACACGCCAAAACCGTGTCCGGTCCACCGTTTAAAAATATCGATGATTCATTCTTATTTTCATAAAAAAGTAATACAGATATACAGACGAACATACAACCTCTTCCTTTTTTATAAGTCGGTAAAAAGGTTCGGTTGTCCTAGACCACCGGTAAACATAATGTACACGTGTACGTGTACATTATGTTTACCGGTGGTCCATAACCATTCTTATTTTTTTACATCTTGACCCTGCTCGGTTCAGAGAGCATGCAGAAGCGTGTGTAGCCTTTCGTAGATAGTGTAACTTTTGGCAGTCGTTATCGTTAGGTACCTAGTCAAGAGGTAAAGAAACGGATTAACAAGTCTATCAACATTTCTTCTTGGTTGCAGCGAAGGTTGCTCGAAAACGAAGACCAGGCAGGCAACCTAGTCTTCGTCTTTCAGAGTTCCCCTTTGTTGCTGCAGCTGGCAAAGTCTGGCAGGGGCTTAGGCGTTTAGCATCAGAGATGAGAACGCACAGAGAGGAGACTGCGGGATGGCCATTCCACTCAGCGCCAGCCGATACGGGATGTGGGTGTGCCGGACGAATATTTTAATATTACCATGCCACGCGTGGAGTCTGAATGCATGCAAGACATGCTGAATATTTTTATGAGTAGCACCTGTAGCATGTATCATACCAGTTGAGTAATTATCAGCTGAACAATTAGTACATAAAAGTAATTTATTTGTCTAGTAATAGTAACTAAGTACTTAATGTGTATTGTTTTTAAACACATAGATATCCATACCTACCTAAATGTACATACACGCGACACGTGCCGATGGACTTAATTGTCTGTTTACACACATATTTTTATACATTTTTACACCCGACAAATTCTAGGTAAAATAAATGAAATAAAGGATTTAGTTGCCTGGCCCAGTCCCAACCACCCCAACTGGTTACATGAAGACCTACATCATAATGTACAGACGCCAGCAGGTCAAACTACCCGAAGCTGTCAAATTTTCACAATTAATCTTGAACCTTAATGCTTTAGCGATAAAGTTGAAAATCTATCAAAGAAATGTGACAGATTGTAGTAGCTTGATGTGCTGGGTCTCAATTGTTTCATCGAAAAGAAATTGCCAAATTATCACTTCCCAAAAAATTTCCGCATAATTTCATTTGCCAAATTATTACTTAACAAAAATCTATACACAAATAATCGTAACGCAAATGTTTGGCAAGTCAACGTTTAAACAATGACTTGTTTACCAACTAGTACTTTTACCAATTTTTATGTAGTCAAATATTTCAGTTGGAATAACTCATTTTACGCAAAATAAAATTTGCCAAATTTTAATATTTAGTATCGTCAGTTTTCAATACCATTTCTATCCAGTCAATTGTTACAGTGTAACTAGTTCAGTCTCGGGTAGGTAGCCGGTTTTTTTCCATATTTTTTTTCTATACAATCTAGTTGTTTCTGGTACTCGCCGGCCGCTACCGCGGCACCGCTCGCTTCGCT
This sequence comes from Apamea epomidion, assembly GCA_947507525.1. Taxonomy (NCBI): domain Eukaryota; kingdom Metazoa; phylum Arthropoda; class Insecta; order Lepidoptera; family Noctuidae; genus Apamea; species Apamea epomidion. Next base: position 16,396,849 of record OX382237.1, read on the forward strand.
CGCTCGGCTCCGCGTAGGAGGTCACAGTTTTAACCTAACCTTTTTTTTTTTTTTTCGCTGAGAAAGACTTTATGCATCCCCGTCTCGCGGGGTACGAGACGGGGTATGTGGGACTCCCTGTCGGAATGACAGTATACCCACTAAAACTCAGCGGTGTTCCCGCATCGCCGTGATGGGAGGGCCATGGGAAACCGGCTTAGGTTTTAACCTAACATCTTTTTTTTTTTTTGTCGCTGAGAATTGCTTTTTTTTTTTTTTTTAAGTTAACCTCGTCTAACTAGTTTGGTTCTTGATAGCCTGCTAACAATTTTTTTTTTTTTTTCCTTATTTGTATTAAATAAATGATTATATTAAAATAAAATTCCATTTTTTAATTATATAATTCCCAAAAAATCTTATTTTTGCCTTTATATTTTTTGCCATAACAAATCATTTGACCAAACGTTTATTGTCTAAAGATTGTTTGTTGTAGGTAATAAATCATTTGCTTAATGACCAAATGCCTAAATTACATTATCCTTGATAATATTCTGCAAAGTAAAAAGTTGACCCAATGAAAATGTGCGTAATAAAATTATTCCAAACATTGCATTGGTATAAAAAAAGGTTGCTAAAATTTATTTGGGTAGTGAAATTTTGGCAAAATCTTTTCGGCAAAACGGCAGGATACCTGATGTGCTTGGCGTCTGTACCTATGTATGTAGGTAACTAGTTTCTTATGGGTGCTTTTCCTGACCAGACTGATTATGACGAGTCCAGCCCAAAAATGACTTGCACACAATCAGCCAATAATGTTCCCACTGATGGGACCCGGGCCTCTCTTAAGGGGTGCGGACTTGATAAAAATATTGGGGGTATGGTAGAGAAAAAAATTGCAAGAGTCTAGCACGTCGTCGCTTCGACAGGTTAGTGTTTCTTTTGACCAATCAAAGTAGGTATACTTATAGCAAAGGTCAAAATTGCCATAGCATTTTTTTATAGGTTGAAGAAAGCCGCAGAACAGTTTTTGGACGTTCAGTTGCTGTTATTGAGTCTCTTCTGTGTCACGGTAGATACCATTAATATTGGCTCAGCTGATAATATCATTTCTTGAGAACCCCCCGGCCCTGTGGAGTCGTCGAAAGTGCTCTGTGAGAAGAAGTGGGTCGTAATCCACCACGCGGCCATGCGACCAACCCAGTGCGGGTTGGTTCTATTCTGTGGGATTGGTGAACCCCATCAAAAATGGCCTAAAGGCAGAGCTTTTTTTTCCGTAAACTTATATTGTCCCACAGCTGGGCAAAGGTCTGCCCCATAATTTTCCATGTCAGTGCGGAAGAAAAGAAGAGCTTTAACGTATAAAATGTATTTTATTAACACATGCATCTAAAGTACATAAATAACTAAAGCACATAAGTGACGTCAGAGAAAATAAAATATTTAGCACTTCCTCTTTTCCCCACCTATCAAAACGGGACCGCACGCCATCTCAACATGATGTATCAAAATTATTTGAATAATTGTCACGGGTATGCTAAGTAGTAATTACGATTTTGCCACCAATCACTCATTATGGTCTGCTAATAGTCGTACCGTGATATTTATTGAGTTAGGCTTAACGGTAACGATACTAATATGGTCATTAATTCGTTCGTTAGACCTATTTGTAAAGCTTTTGCTCCAATTTATACTAGGAAGTCAATTTGTAGGGTTGATTTGTTTCACGTTCTGGTAAGGACTTTTTTCTGGCAAGCTGAAGTGGCAATGGGCCGGCCATATTAGCCCTAGAACCGATGACCGTAGGGGTAGACGTGACCTTGAGTGGAGACCGCAAATCGGTAAACGTTAGGTGGGACGCCCTCAAGCTAGGTGGAGTGACGATCTTCGCAGGATGGCTGGTAGCAGCTGGATGATGAGAGTTGCCGAAAATCGAGTTGAATGGCGTGCAATAGGAGAGGCCTATGTCCAGTGGCCGAGTTGATTGAAGGACTTTTTATGTTCTTGTATACTTCTTACCGTTCTTATTCTTGGTTTCCTTCAAGCCACTGTCTCACTGGAAGGCAAAGGCTTTTTTTGCTACAGAGAAGCTCATCTCATGCCAAAGACAAAATATATGCTAGTCACCAAGGACTATATAGTAACGGGCTGATGGCCCAGATGTGCTGGAAGCCTGGAAGTATGTTCACTCTTGGAGATTCTTACTATAATGCACGGCTCTGAAGGGACAACGGCTGTTTATTTCATTAGAATTTAGATGAACATGATGCTTGTTATGAACGTATAGTTAAGTAAAGTCTATTCAAACTAATGTTTCAAATTGATGTAATTTCAAGTTAAAGAAATAACAACTTAATTTTAATGCTTATTAAGTTAATTTCAGCGTGCCTAGCACTATTGAAAAAGTTATAAAAATGTTCGAAGTTGTAGCGTAAATTGAACTTTATTATGTAGGATTTAAAGTTATTTTTCCATAAACTCTCATTTGTTTACATTTTTGGCAAATAAATCGCGAATGCAGTATAGGTAGATATATATACTTTGAAGGATCAATAATTTATATCCGTTGGAGAGTTATTTATCAATGGAGTGATATCGCTGCTGAAGTAGTTAAGCATTTGGTATTTCCTGCATGGCCTACCGTTGGAGCTTAGAGCTGTCTGTCATGTCTTTTTTAAATATTATCTGCTATGATGAACTTATCTTGGTAATAATAGATATAAAATAATACACGAAGACAGCTCTGACTAACTCTTTACTACCGAGTATCATCTACTTACTAGTCGAAGATAAAACGTTAAGGTTTAGGGGTATAAGTTTTATAGAACTGGGGAAAAACAGGGAAAAATCTATTGGTCGTAAATAAAGAGGTTTTCATGCAGTTTTATGTATTTCCTACCATGGAGCTGACACACCTTTGGTTAACAAACAACTCGGAGGGCTTGTCCCCTTTTCATGAGAATTTTATAGGACTTTACATCAGCTATCTACAGTTCGGAGTAAACCTAATAGATAAACATACCTCTTCCTTAGGTACAGTAGTAGCAAGTACTTATGTGCATGCTTAAACTACTAAAAAAGCTTTTAATATAAGAGATATCCATGGAGTTTCTTGCCCGTTGTTCTCCATAGATATTACCTCCTACGTTTTGGAATGGGCGCTAGCTTTATATTTCTGATCGACCGACTCCTGGACAATTAAAAAATGCCTGTACCTAAATGGTTTAAATGAAATTAATGTTTTCTTTTTTAAGTTTGATTACCTATGCGAGTTTCATAACAATGAAACACTAACAAGCGTGCAATCTCTTGCATTAGGTACTAAAGGATTTCACGAGGAAGTTTTTCTACGGCATTGCATGGAACGTGGAGATAAGATAATGCCAAAGATTGCAGTATTGCACTACACTAAACGTCTCTTTGATCAGTAATTCGCTGGTTTTCTGTAGGCATATTACTATTTAAATATTCCTAAAGTTATCAGCTTTCTACTGTCCTCATTCCAATTTCTTTCAGGTCGGCGCGCACAGTCCATCCATCTTCCAATCGTCGCCCAATCTACGTCAGTAAATATGTATATATAATAAATAACAGTTGTTGAATTGAATCTAAATATATCTCACAACAAGTTGTAATAAAGAACTCGGAAATAATAATAGTTTGCAACACAGCACAAAACCAGTTTAAATTATTCAGTTGCCTACTTACTGCCTAGTTCTAAAATTAGTTTATTGTGGAATTTTATAATCTTTTAAAGCCGTTATAAATAATTATCATTATTAAAGTTCTACAGTTTCTAAGCCAGAAGGAACATTGTAAAAATACTGGACGGAATTTCGGTTTGGGACACCCATCCAGTTGATGAAAGCGATTCCAAACGGCTCAAAGACCTCAAAAGACTTTTCCGAAAATACCGGAAAATTCTATATTATTTGAATTGCTGGGTTATATTATCAACGATGTTGACAAAGTTAGTCGTAGTAGTACTTTAGAATATAAATGTAAGACAACCGTTCAGACGCAGGAGCGACGGGGTGTCTGTCAAGCCACCGGCTTAGACATGATATCAACCTCACTGTTGAACAAAGGGCTCGCAGTTGTAGGTACTACGACCGCGACGTAGTGATTAAAAGGACAAAGAAAAAACTACTGGAAGGAGCTGGATGTGATGTTGTTGTCTGTTGGTCCTTCTTTCTCTGTTAAAAAACAAACAGTTAAATACCATAATGAGCCTATGAAGTTTCCACTGCTGGGACACAACCAAGTATCAAACAACCAACACGTATATCCAGCGGCTCATGTATAGATAATATTATGCATAATGTCAAATGGGCAGTGGTTATGTCTTAGAGCTTGCTTTGTCTGATCACACCGCACAACTCTTTAAGTGTCCTGTGAAGAAGTCGTGTTCTATTGATCACTGGTTTATATTAGCAAGAGATTATAACTCGGACAATAAATCAAAGTTTAGCGAAACTATTAGCAAGCTAAGTTTTAATGAAGTTTATAGTAGTAGTACTGATCCTGAGACACCAACAGATCCCTTAGAAATATTTCAAATGATTAATTCTTTAAAGAACACGAATAGTGCGGGTTATGATAGTATAACTTCTAGCATTTTAAAATCTGTATCACATATAATTGCGCCTGTATGAAGTTTTATAATAAATGTATGCACAGAACATGGCCATTTTCCAAATGCGTTAAAAACTACTTTAATTAAGCCTTTGCACAAAAAAGGTAAAAAAGTTACAGTTTCAAACTACCGTCCAATTTCTCTAATACCAGTATTACCTAAAGTTTTTGAAAAAGTTGTTTTTTTTAATCAATATACTCATTTCTTGAATTAAATAATCTATTTGCAAAGCAACAATATGGTTTTCGAAAAAATAGAAATATTAATAAGGCAATATATGAACTATTTACTGTAATTGTTAGTAATGTAGATAAAAAAATCCTATTGCAACAGTACTCATGGATATGTCCCAAGCGTTTGACCATGTCAATCATGAAATATTAATGTAAATTAGAGCGATATGGCATAGAGGAAATATTTTAAATCTACTTAAAACTTATCTCAGTGACCGTAAGCAAATTACTGTTTTAAAAAGAATATGCTCTAAGTCTAAATTAGAGGTAACTTATATGTCATCACTTAGATATACATCATGTGAGGTACCGCAAGGAAGTGTCCTTGGCCCTTTGTTGATTCTCATTTATATCAATGATCTGCCAAAATGCACAAACCTCAAACAGTTTTATTTGCTGATGATAGCACACTCATTATACCATGCAAACATATTGAGACTTACCAAAATTACATAGACAACTCTATCCATTGCATAATAGATTGGTTAGTAACGAATGAATTAAAAATAACCTAATTTGAATATAACGTATGCTAGTCAAAGAATAGCTGAAACGATCAATGCCAGATTTTTAGGCCTTCAGCTGGATAGTCACTTGACTTGGAAATGTCATGTAGAGATCGTCTGTAAAATTTACACCAATATTCATATACACTTTATAATCTTGCAAAAATGGCACACGAGTCAATAGTTCTCATATCGTACAAAGCATAATGTTACATCTACATTACGTTTTGGAATTATATTTTGGGGAAATTCCACAGAGAGGTTAACTGTGTTCAGAGCTCAAAAGAGATGTGTGCGTTCTGTATTTAAACTTAAACCTACTGACAGTTGTATCCCATGTTAAAATTTTTTTTAACTCCTAACATTTCCTTGTATGTACATTTTTGAAACAGCAGTATTTGTCAAATAGTCAAATCCAACTTTCATGTATTTAAAGCACTGAAGTCTAAACATCGGAACAGAGAGATCTGCAGTGCGATTCTGTAACTATCGCGCCGTGAAAATTTAGGTGAAGTGAGCGTGGAGTTGTGTTGGAGCTGTCATTCCAACTAAATGCTAGGGATTGACATTATTGGCAGCTCACTTTAAGCTCACTTCACCTAACTTTTCACGGTGAGATTTTGACAGAATCGATCGGCTGTACTATTACTGTTATACCACACAAAACTGCATTATTTTCGAAAAGTCTTCTTGGAATGACACCTAAAATATACAATAAGCTTCCTATTGAAATCAAAGAATTACACAGAAATACTCGATTTAAAAAAAGCTTTATTAAAACTATTATATAAGAAGGTATATTACTCTGTTAATGAGTACCTAGATGACAGATTTTAAATTATTGAATTCATTCTATAGTCGTTATTGGTTCCAGTTTTTTTTATTATTAATTTTTTTTTTGTTTAATAGCTGTTAGTAATCAAATCACTATATTAAATATTATAAAATTATTGCCTTTTGTTTTAAATATTAACAAAGTATTGACTACTATACCAATTAATATTAAATTATTGATTCTTTTTAAATGATTGATTATTAGTATTATTGTCTATTTTATTAATTAACACTAAATTATTGACTACTACTGTAATTTTGCAAAAGTCTTTAAATTATTGTATGCCTAAAGGCGGGTCATAGATGTACTTCACTTTATAAACTGTAACACTATATTTTTACCCGTGTACCACAATAAACAATTTGAATTTGAATTTGAAGCCTCCTTCTCTTCGAGAGGGACTGGGCTAGCCCCACGCGTGTCTACCACGCGGACCTAGTGCGGGTTGGAAGATGTCACATGTTTTCGAATTGTTGGTTCCAGGACATGCCGGTTTCCTCACGATGTTTTCCTTCACTGTTTTGAGAGAACTGGTAATGAAATTATTTACACAAAGAAAAGCGCCTGTCTGGGTTGACTTACAACTCGTAATTCGTTACCACTGGACTACCACTGCACCTAAGAGTTAAAAAACAACGGATTGCACTCCGGGAGTGCCGGCAGAAGTGAAAACTTGAATATTAACGTTGTGCATTTTTGATATTTTGGACTGCGGCCTACTCTCCTTCCGTCTTACGAATTTTCGATCAGGTCACGTGTCCTGACGCGAGCTCCGTCTTACGAATTTTCGATCAGGTCACGTGTTCTGACGCGAGTTTAAAATTTTTTACCCATCACAAAAAAAGTGCACAACGCCGCTAAAGAAGTTTTCACTTCAAAAGAACAAAAACACATGTGCTAACCCTATGTCACATAAAACAACTCGGAGGCACGGCTACATAGGATTCAGATTACTATTTGTCATGGCATTAACGAGATCACTTATCATTTTATTATATTACTGTGACACGTCTGTGAGACAGGCATGGACCGCACTGCGAGCTCTCATGACACTCATGACGCGAGGGCGTGAATGAATACGAGGCTCTCATTGGCTGAGGAGACTTGCAGTTATTACGAACGGGTTTATCAGTTCAAGTGTGCCGGGAGATTAGTGTGGAGAGGTTTCAGACAAATAAGGTATGGTAGTGAATGTTTGAGTGCAAATATTGTTTACTGTGAAGCTGATGTTTGCCGTAGGTTTGTATAGTTGATGAATTTTCAAGGGCAATACAAAATATGGACTTGAACATCATTATTCTGCCTAACCTTTTCTCAACTATGTTGGGGTCGGCTTCCAGTCAAACCGGTTGCAGCTGAATACCAGTTTTTACATGGAGCAACTGCCTATCTGTACTCCATAACCAAGAAAATTCGTCAGAAGCCCGAAAGTCTGACAACCAGTCTTACCAATACCCCTTGGTAACACTGGTTGTCAGGCTTTCGAGCTTCTGACGAATTTCAAAGGCAAGATTAAAAAAGGATTTGATAGAATAATGAAGACTGAAATTGAAGACTGCCAGCAACCAAGAGATACCTTTTAACAACACTGCTTGCAGGATTATGAACCAATAAGCCCCACCAATTCCAATTTCATTAGATAAGTGTAGTTGATGCTGCAATTCCCTTCGGAAGCAGAAAAATACGAGTAAATTCCATTGAAATATATCGGAATTCTTGATCACGCCAAACTCATACTCTATTTCTTTGATCACACCAAAGACACCGGCGGGGTCATTGCGAAACACACTAACAGTTAGAATTTCCTTGATTTTAACAGTTGAACAACATTCATTGCGTTATTTACGTTGTTGAGCAGACTAATTTTTCGAACATATGAAGGAATGTATTAGCAATGTCCTTCAAAACTGATTCAGATTGTGACTGATAGCATTGCTGCAGTTTAGATGTCAGGAGTCAGGACACATGTACAGACGCCAGCACATAAAGTTGCCCGAAATTGTCAAATTTTCCCAATCAACCTCCAAATCCAAATTTAGCGATAAAGTTGTCAGATTCAGATCTATTAAAGATATTTGACAGATTTTAGTAGCTTGATGTGTTGGCGTCTCTACACTATCTTGTTGCCGCGTCCAAGGTAAGAACCTTGCTCATCATGTGTAGCTAGGTAGGTATTAAAAATCTGCGTTCGACAAACTTATAGATTTCGTAATCTATGCTAATGATAAAGTTGAAGAGTTTGTTTGTTTTTCCTTTGTTTGAACGCGCTAGTCTCTAGAACTACCAGACGATTTGAAAAACTCTTCACGCATTTGTGTCTAAATGGCTGTATGCAAACGTTTGAATACATACCCTACACATCATACTTTTTGAATATAGTCAATCGGCATTTATCTGTATTGACAATATTCCGCTAGAAATAACACTCAACGGTAATAATACGTATTATATTATAGGAGTCCTTGAATATGTACCTCCAAGCTTAATTTCTAATTATGATGCAATTGGGCACTATAAAGCGCATTTATATAGGGGTGATGGTATATGGATGTGCTATGATGATTTGAAGCTACGATTAAATAGAAGTCCAGAAATGGTGATTGCCCATTGTATTCTTTATGGTCCAATATTATAAAATTGATTAAATCATGCTATAAATTATTTAATCGAGTTTTGTTTTACTATCTGACAAGAACATAAGACGTAAGTACATTTATTTGTTATTTGGTTGATCAAAATAGTTTGATTGGTTTAGAATCAACCCGCCATTCTGGCGTCAGGGTGGTGGCTCACGTGCGTTTTACAATATCAGAGCATGCATAACATTTAAGAAGTTTTTAAACAGTGTTCCTATATGTACAATTGACGTACATTTAATTCCTAATGTCAAATTTGAAAAAAGTTAATTGAATTCAAATGCACCCGCCAACCTGACATCAGGATGGGCGACTTACTTTAAAATTATATTTGCTACGCATAAAAACACGTACATTTATACTTATTTTAGTAAAAAAACGTACATTCTACGTACATTTATATAGTTTATTTTGTGATCTATTTAGAAGTCATACACCCGCGATTCTGACAGACACCATGCATTTGATAGCCTAATCCTTGAGAATGGCTACAAACTATTTAACATAATGCTAGGACCCTCAGGACCCGAGCAAAAAAAAAAAGTCGGACAGAACGCTAAGCGAGAACGGATAATCCCGTGGACGAGCGATGCGATGCGACGAGGTGGGTCAGGGGAACATAAAATTTTACATACTACATTAACATCATTATCGTCTGCGTGGCCTTTTCAGAACTATGTTGGGGTCGGCTTCCAGTCTAACCGGATGCAGCTGAGTACCAGTATTTTACATGAAGCGACTGCCTATCTGTCCTCTACAATCCATTTACTGGAAAATAGTATAGGTACCCCTTGGTAAGACTGGTTGTCAGATTTTCGGGCTTCTGACTACCCGTAACGGCTCTCAAAGTTCTATGAATGTCAGCCGGGACCAACGGCTTAACGTGCTTTCCGAAGCACGGAACACTGCACGAAGTACATACTACATTAACAAAACATGTTATTTTTACATATACAGGCTGATTTTTTAAAGACCAGCCAAATTTAAGGATGTGGTACAGACCATCAAACTGAACAACTTTCTCCATGGGACAAATAGCGTAATTGCGAAAATTTTATCAACTGTCCCATAGAAAACTTCAATACCTACTCGACCTATATGTATGGGAGGCTGAATTTTTATTCGCGATTACGATGTTGGTCCCATGGAGAAAGTTGTTCAGTTTGATGGTCTGTACCACATCCTTAAATTTGGCTGGTCTTTAAAAAATCAGCCTGTATATAACTTTGTTAGTACACAAATTAAACAGGAATCTGTATGTTTGTTTCCATGATGATGAGATGATATTGTTCATTTGTTTTGAGATTGCTAACAATCATACAACAAATAACATAGCTAGAACATGTGTCATTTTGTTGGACATAGCAGTTTCTTGGAACTAAATAACAGGTGTATATGCCTGACCGGTGTATGTTTGGTGCAGACAAACAATGAAACAAACATAGACATATTTATCTATAAAGTACCTACGTTTGTGTGTCTGTGTGATGAATTTCACTGTTCTCTGTGAAATTCTTGAATTGCTGCTATGTTAAAAGAGTATAATTAGACGTTCTTCTCCATAGGAACTACGCTTTGGAATGGGCAACTAGCTTCATGTTTTTCACTGACCGACTCCTCGCCTTTAGGTACTCGTAAATGGTTTATATCTATTTTCTATTTTTATAAACGTAGCCCCACACTATGAATTTCCCCTGTATCGTGGGAGCGTTTACAAACATTTAAACTCACATACACAAACAGCCAGACCAGGAACAACTACTTGTAGGCCATACAAATATTTGTTCCGTGCGGGAATCGAACCCGCGACACCTAGCGCAGCAGTAAATCGCTTAACCACTGCGCCAATCGTGCCGTCAATTGCAATAAATGCTATGTGTTTGATATCTTTCGGGACAAACCAGATGGTAGGAGAGGAACCGGTGCTCTTTAACCTGCGGGGTAATCGTGTAACACGCTAACACACACACATTGCTTCATATGTTCGAAAAATTAGTCTGCTCAACAACGTAAATAACGCAATGAATGTTGTTGAACTGTCAAAATGAAAGCCATTGCTACTGTTGGTGTGTTACGCAATCCGACATAAGTTCTATGTTTCTCGTATCCAAAGGATTCCTGAGAGGCCTTCCAACGTCGTCTTCCGGTACGCGGTTGCCAAGGTAGATAGCATCAAGCAAGTGCAAGCGTGGTGATCAATACCCGTGCCTGATCTATAGGTAAGCCAAGGGCTGGTATTATTATAGGTACTATCAGGTGAAAGACAAAAGCCGATTAAGTACTTAAATTTATGATGCTGAGCACGGAGCGTTCAGAGCTAATTGTGCTGGTAAATATAGGTGTGCCGATTGAGGCCATGGTTTGCCAATCACTGCCAAGGATTTACATTGAATTGGTTTGCATCAGGGATAGGTAACAAAGTATTCTTGGCCTATGCTCAATAGTCCCAATTAAAAAGCGATTACATAGTACCTAAAACGACAAAAATTAAGGACTACGTGTGGGAGGCAAAAAAAAAACAAATACGCAGAGCTGGTATTCTGCGTGAGCATGGTTACGTTAGAATAAAAAAAATTGTTTAATTCAAGTAACAAGAATCTTATACAAACAGATACATAAAAGGATATAGACAGAATAACAAGTACAGACAAAAACGAACACTCAAAAGGTAGCAATATGTCTGCTGCAGCATTGCCGGATATAAGGGCAATCCAGTCTCTTGGCGATCGCCAGGATGGAGTTGGCGCTGCCCCGCACTATACGCACCAGAGATGCATAATCATCATGATACACAAACAGCCTGATATCCAGCACGCTCACAGCCAGCATGCTCTGATATCTACTTTGTGGTTGGTGTAGAAAGCTTTCTTTTCCATACATCTCTATCTCTAACATCTCCAGCCTCCATTCCTCACCATCTTTGTGGCATTGCAATAACAATGATTGATTGCACAGTAGCAGTATCACCATAATTATCATCACCATATGCCTAGTTATTTCCGAATTACACAATGTGTAACTGAATTAATGCACTTTATGAAAGTAGTTTGTTGAGAATCCTTTACTGAATCGATTTCTGTCATTTTTTAATATAGGTAATTTTTTATCTCAAAAATAATTATAATCACGTAAATTACTGTCACACGTCCGCTGTACAGTCAAAACAAACCAAAATGGATGAAATACCTACTACGCTATACCCTTGTAAGTGTGCGACTGTGTGCATCCGCATTTGTAAATTGACCATAATTTTCTGCCACAATCAGGATCACTTATGTAATAAAAAAACAATGTTTTATACATAATAATAAAAAGTCAGTAAAAAATTTAAAAAAGTAAGCTGTTCCCTACATTTATGTTCGGTTAACTCGTCAAAATGTAGGGAACAGCTGATTTTTTTTTCGCGATTTCAGAAGGCGTATTCTCGTAATTTAAAACGTTCAAAATCTAGTTGCAGTCTCATCTCGGCGACAAACAAATGTCAAAAACTTGTCAAAATGTAGGAAAATTAGAGGATTTTTTGACAGATTGAGACTGAGATCAGCAGTGCAATTCTGTAACCATTTCACCGTGAAAACTTAGGTGAAGTGAGCGTGGAGTGAGCTGTCATTCCAAAGACGCTACTGACAGCTCACATCAAGCTCACTTCACTTGAGTTTTCACGGTGAGATTTTTACAGAATCGACCGGCAGACTGTGAACGTTCTTAAAATTACGAGAATTGCCCCTGCTCAGGTTTGGTCCCATGACCTCTTAAGAGGTTGTTGGTGTTTTTCCAATAACCCTGTATAGTATCATCATAATTATCATCATCATCTTCTAGCTTTTTCCCAAGTATGTTGGGGTCGGCTTCCAGTCTAACTGGATGCATCTGAATATTGCAGTAGGCAGGTATAATCATCAACATTATTTTAATCGAAAGAAGTCCCCTGCTAGACAGAGGCCTTGCCCAAGCGTCGCCACATCAAGTGGTCCTGTGCTTCTCGCATTCAGGGGATTACTGCAGCCTTGCCAGCCTGTACTAGGTCATCGTTCCGCCTTGTGAGAGGCCTTCTAACGCTGCGCCTTCCGGAGTAGGTAGAGACGTACTTTTTATTATAACAGTTTATATTTCTTTCCATAGAATTCTTTGCTAAACCTGTCATCATAATGTTATCTATATAATAGGTTTATTGACTCTACCCACGCGGTATCGCATGTACCTACTTACTTAATTACGAAGTGTCTTAATTACCCAGTTTAATATGTTGATATAGGGATTAGTCTGACATCAGGAAAACAGCTGTCTGCGAGAAAGCCAGGTATACTTAATCGTTTACTCATGTATTAAAAAAGATTTTGTACACAAGTATGAAAATAAAATGTCAACTGCATTCATTGTCTAATACTGGTAGTCAGTTGCATCCGGTTAGACTGGAAGTCGACCCCAGTAAATCAAATCAAAAGTCATTTATTCAAATTATTCTGAGAATCAACACTATTCGAACGTCAAAATCTCAAAATATAGTCCCCCAAAACGCCCTCCTTCATCACTTTCTAGTGTTTTCACTGGGAAGAAGAAGTGGCGCAATAAACTCCCCAGCAGCACAGCTGTCTGTTCATTTAGAAAATACTTGATGATGAAATATAGTTGGGAAAAGGCTAGGCAGATGATGAACTAACTGCATTCATTGTCAAGGTAAGTATATTTTGGCAGTCAGAGTAAGTAAGTTAGTCCGTTTATCGGAGTAATTGAGATTTAGAGTTGTAGATCCAGGTATCCATGTCATAATTTGCTAAGAGAGTTAGGATAGGAGTGGTAGGACTGTATTCGGTTTAAAGATATTTATTCTCATAAAGAACACGAACAGTTCACTTAAAATATGAGATTACAAATAGATCATACACTTACACTATTACTTCATGACTCCGTCGACGTGAGTCGACGTTCAAAAGTGCCTTTTATGTTTTGACGTTCAAAAGTGCCTTTTATGTGCCTATTTGAAATAAATGATTTGACTTTGACTTTGACTTTGACGATATATAAACTGCGAGCGACAACAAAATATATATATACCTATATATATGGTTCTAGAGAAATTAAGTACACATGGTTAATTACTAAATTTTAGATACATACGTTTTTAACATTTTTTTAAGGATAATTGTACGTTTTACATTAATCATATCATCTGGCAGTTTATTATACAACACTGTTCCTTCATATAAAATGTTTTTACTCCCGTAATTGGTTCTGGGTGCCCTGAGTTCTAACTTGTTGCGATTTCGGGTGTGGTATCCGTGATTTCTTTTTTTGAAAGTAAGTTGAGAGTGGGTTTCCTGAGTTACAATTTTTCTTATTAAAATGCATGTTTTGAATATGTATAGTTGTTGTATGTTGTATATCTTAGTGCCGTTGTATATTTGTTTAGCTGATGTTAAGTAGTGGTAATTGTAGAGAGTTTTAACAAGTTTGTTTTGTATTACTTGAATATCATTTATGTAAGTTTTAGCAGCATATCCCCAAATTTCTACTAAATAATCCAGGTGAGGTTTTACGAGTGCATTGTATATCATGTGTCTGATTCCATGTGAGATACAACCAGAGAGTGTACGTAATGCCCCAGTGACTGGAGAGATTTTGTTACACATGTTTTCAATGTGGTTACACCATGATAGTCTTGGGTCCAGAGTTAAGCCTAAATACTTTTCGTTTGATGAATGTTGTAGGGATTCATTATAATTATAAGGATAGTTTAATATTTCTGGGATTTTTTTTATTTTTTGCTGCATAGACCTTAGGTATACGACGTTTTTTATCGGGTTGATGGTCAGCAAATTGCACTGGAACCATTCATTAAGTGATGATAGGTTAGCTTGCGCTTTCCTGACAATCTCTTGAACATCATTTCCAAAATAGTAGAGACAAGTGTCGTCAGCGTACAGAGTGATGTCACCAGTAACATTAACGTTTTTTATGTTATTTACGTACACAAGCAAAAGTAGAGGTCCTAAAATTGATCCCCGTGGTATTCCGCAATTGAATCTAGCTGGTGTACTTTCATAATTGTTTATTTTGGCTATCTGAAACCTGTGTGTAAGGTTCCATGACTCTGTATGCCGATCCCGTTATTCCCACGTTACTGAGTTCTTTAAGCAAAAGAGAATGACAAACTGTATCGAATGCCTTTTTCAAATCGATAAGATTCCCAGACCTATAAGTTTCTTGTCAATTGATGTTTTAATTTTAGTTATTAAATCTATGGTGGCTGATAGGGTGTTCGATTTAGAACGGAACCCGTATTGCTGGCTATAGAGGAAATCAATATCATTTAAGTGGTTCATGAGGTGTCTGAAAATTATTCTTTCAAACATTTTTGATAGTATAGGTTGCACGGATATAGGTCGGTAATTACCGGGGTCAGATTTGCTTCCAGACTTGTATATTGGCGTTACTTTTGCATTTTTTAGACTATCTGGGAACCTTCCCATTTCAAAGCATTTATTAATGCAACTAGTTAGGTGATCTAGAATCAACTTTTTTATACATTTGATATCTTTGGCACTAATCCCATCTATGCTGCAGCTTGTGTTTGTGTTTAGATCATTGATAATTTTATTTACCTCTTCTGTTGTACATGGCTCAAATACGGTTAATTCATTATTAGGTATGTCTGTAGTGTAATTAAGAATATTGGTTAAATTGTTGTGGTATTTCAATGGTATGTTATTGGCTAAGTCAGAACCAATTTTCGAGAAAAAATCATTAAAGCTTGACAAATTTCGTCCCCATTTGTAATTTCACAAGTGTTAACTATAAGTTTAGGAGGCGTGGGAACAGTTTTAATTCTATTATTAGCTAAGTTATTTATTAGACTCCACACTTCTTTTGGCATTTTATCGCATTTCTTAAAATAATAGTATAAAAAATAATAGTTATTCCTAGTATTTCTTATACTTTTAAGTACAGCATATCTTTTTAAGTTTAGTTGTTCTTCCAGTATAGGGTTATCAAGATCTGCTTTATGTTTTCTCCAGATTATATTTCTCTCATCAACTTCATCTAATATTTGCTTATTTATCCAGTCGTCTCTTGGTTTATTAATAATTTTGATTTTTGTTGTTTTATTTAGTTGTAACTGTGATATAATGAAGCTTTCAAGGGTTTCATAGTTATGTTCCTCATTTATGAAATGTTGGTTTTCTACGGATTTATGCAGCTTTCGAAGTTAGTCACTGAGAAAGTAGTCTTCTGTTTGGGACGTGTTTGTGATTTTTCAATTCAAGATAGAGTTGATTATGGTCCAACAAGGTCGAATTGATTATGTCATATGGAATTTTCCTGAGTTCAAGTTTGAGCAAATATGGTCTATTACAGATTTAGTGTTTCTTGTTTCTGGTGTACAATAATCAGCATCTATTTTATTCAAAATTTGGTAGCCCGTTTCATTGAGTGCATCAACGTAAGTCGTAGTCTGACGTTCGTTACGGAGCAAATTAATATTAATATCACCGAACACTAAAGCTCGTCGTTTGTTTTCCAATTGAGAGATGTAGAATTGTAAAAAACTATTTACGCTTGTATTTGGGGGTTTATAGATTAAGCCAATATGTATACCTAGTTAAATATGTACCGCATATTTAACTAGGTATATCCAAACATATTCGTTTTCTTCCTTACTTTTTATTTCTATAACTTCATGTTTAATACTGTTATGGATATATACGGACACGCCCCCGCCTCGGCATTGCCAAGAGTATTGTTAAAGGACGAAGAAAGACGAATTTACAAGAAGAATAAGAAAAAAGAAAGATAGAAGGCTTGAAACAAATTGTACTGAATTTTTCACACCATGTCGAAATAACAACAACATTGCTATATCACAAACCATGCTCCACCTTCTATCCTGCCCTCTGTGTCCTAAAACCTGCAGTCAAAGTGACCTCTGCGCTGCCACCGACAACGCCGTGGTAGTGGCATAGTTTTGGGAAAACCACATTTAAAATACAGTCGTGCAGCGACACGAAGAAGAAGGACAACATTTTATCCTTCCTTTAACAACAAAACAGGCAAAGTTGTTGTCGTAAGTAGTTATTCCTGGAAAACTAAACGGATACTTCCGATTCAACAAAATGACTAGTAAAGACGTTGCAAGCGTGGCAGGTTGTGTTAAGCTACGAATATAAAGTAGCCACGAAGTCTATCAGCCATAACTTTAATGTTTTCCTCGTTCTGTTAAGTATTCTAACACTTTGCTCGGCACTAGGATAATATAATATAGCCTATAATGTTCCCACTGCTGGGAACACAGTGAGATTTCTGCGGCCTTCTTGAGGTAAACGGTCCACCTTGTGCGCTACGTCTTCCGGTACGCGGTTGCCACTCCATAACCCTTCGGCCCCAACAGCCATCTGTTCTGCGAGCAATGTGCCCTGCCCACTAGGATGTTAGGAGAGAAATGTATAATAGCTGATGTATATACGTGAATATTAAGTGTGTATGCAGTGTATGGATGGGGTACTCTTCAAGATTAATAAACAATTTGGAACAGAATTTGTAGGTATACAATTATCTTCAGATAACTTATCTGAACATATCCTGCCTTCCTAAGCTATAGCTTAGGAAGGCAGGCTTTATATAGATTTCTATAGAAATCCATATAAATAAAAATGGATCTTCGAAATGTATCTACGCCCATAACTTTTGAACGACTGCACCAAATTGGATAATTCTTTTTTTGTGTTTGTTATTGTCAGGACAAGGTTTGTATACACAATTGGACCCGGTAGGTGGCGCTGCTGTCGGTATATGATGACTCAACCGGGCAGGACGACGTCTGCCGGGTCCACTAGGTTCTATCAATCAATCAGCGTTTTACTTATAGGAGTAGGGTAGGAGTAGTGTAGGAGTAGGTTAGGAGTAGTGTAGGAGTAGTGTAGGAGTAGGGTAGGAGTAGGGTAGGAGTAGGGTAGAAGTAGGGTAGTAGTAGGTTAGGAGTAGGGTAGAAGTAGGGTAGGAGTAGGGTAGGGGTAGGGTAGGGGGTAGAACACCATGCGAACGCAGTGGCGCCGGGCAGTTAGAAATAATTTATATAGCAAAACAACGTTTGCCGGGTCGGCTAGTAGGTTATAAAGGTAAAGCAATTTTATCAAGAAGGAAGAAGGGTTATAGGTTCTATTGACCGGAAGGAAGTCAAGAGTTGCGGTTCCATGTTAAATAAAAAATCATTGAGCCTTTGATTCGTTTCAACAAAAAATGAAGGGTATCCGCGGTAGAGTCGTTTTCGTGCCTACCTTCTGTACGCTGTTGTTGATAATTCACCTTGATGATATATGATGAGCTGCGGTTTTAATATACAATTAGAGTACACAATGGAAATGGCGAGTAGGTAGTACCTATTAGATGACTTCATCGAGAGGGAGATACCGAAGAGTAGGTCTGTACCAATAGGTAGGGAAATTAAAAAGCCGAACTAAGTACCTATTCGAATGTTGAAGCATTTAGCTTATTCTTTTTCGTTTCGATGATTAACTAAATGCTTCAACATTTAGTTAATCATCGAAACGAATTAAAAATTAACGTAACTATTAACACTAGGTACTAAATTAAATGACTAACTAACTAAACATACAAATAAATACAAAAAAAACCTTTTGTTTTTTGGTCACTTAGGCGTCGAAGTACTCGTCCGCATCGCTGTCATCCGGAAACATGCCTAGAAGACTGGCAGCATTTCCACGTTGAATGGCAATGCTAATTCTTTGGCTAAAGAACAAGCCAGCCGTTTGGTCACGTGAAGTGTCGACTAGTCGCCTAGTCGGCGAGAAATTTCCTTAAAAAAGGAGACCCGCTCTCGGGCCCCATGACCCGAGCATTACGACCCATCATCTTTAAATGATATGCTATGGAAAGAAGATTCTTACTCTTAATCCAAAAGTGTTGTTTACGCGGTCTCTTGTAAGAAAAAAAAAATAATCAAAGGAGGAAGTTGGACTGAGGTACAGAACGGGTCAAAATACACATAAGCCTTTAGATAAAACAGAGTACAACACGCACACAGCATCAACAGATATGAAGAAATATCAACGATATCAGTTCGTTGATACCAGAACATTGTGATATCACTAAGATATCATGCGTTTCTAGAAAGTGACATTGCTATCGACACGCTAAGAAAGAAGAAGCAGGAAGTGACAACTGACAGATGATCATGATTTGAACCTATCTTAAAGATTATATTTGGAGGAAATGTTATATCTATAAGGTACAGTCAACCGCAGGTGAAGGACGCTACTGAAGGTATTAAGGTCGTAGCCAAATTCTGGGCAGCAGAGGTTGCAATTGCCCCTGTCGTTGATGCGTGTCGCTGGTGTGCCTAAGAAGAAGTAAACCGCACATAAGTGGGAACAATTAAACAGCTCCTTAATGTCGTAGCTGTAAGGGTGATTTTCGTAGTGCAAGTGTGAAGACCCAACCCCTTTTAAACATGCAGGCGCATAACAGCTTAACAATTCTTTTTGGAAAGGTTAATTAACCCAAATCTGTTTTTACTTTTTCATGCAAAAGTTCAATGTGGAACATCATACAGGGTGGCAGGGACATCGACGCGCAACCTGTTACCATGGATTCAGTGTATGATTCTGAACCCCAGGGGGGTTCAGATGTTAACATTTTTCGTCAATTATCGAAGAGAAAAAAAGAAAAGTGCTATACCTACGCGGTCAAAACCATATGTGTTGAATTCATGTCCACTTTGTATATTTTAATATAGTTTAGAATCCTTTGGAGGACCTGGTTTTTATGGTGCAGTAGGGGAAAAACTAAGGCAAGTCATCTGCCAAGCTTATTGAGGGAGTATGGCATAATGGTTCGAACATAGAATTAGAATGGACTTAAAGTAAGTAAGACTTAACTCCCCAAAGGAGAATCACATTCTTATAAAAAGTTCGTTGCAAATAGGTAACAGTTACTTCTCATAGATTAAAAAAAAAATTAAACATCAACGTCAAACTGATGTCATTATCGTACTGCACAATGTTTTGGACGACGATGTTCAACCGAAGTTATTACACATTTCTTGCAAATGAGATGCTTGGGAGAGGCGATGATGTGGAGCTTAGATCTTTTACGACGGACAGCAAAACAGCATGTGAGTTAATGATGCTTTTAGTACACTTAGTGCGTCCTCCCCGATATGACATACGGTCCCGAAACGTGGGCACTGTCAGTCGGGCTGATCAACAAATTCAGTCGCTTAGCATGCTACGGAGCGGGCTATGCTCGGAGTTTCTTTGATGAATAAAATCAGGAACGTAGTTATTCGGAAAAGAGCCGGAGTAATCGAATTGCTTCCAGAGTAAGCGAACTGAAATGGCAGTGGGCTGGCCATGTTTGTCGAAGGACCGATGGCCAGTGGAGCAGACGAGTCCTAGAGTATACGTATCGGGAACGGGTACGCTCCCCAGCTAGATGGATCGACGACCTTAAGATGCTGGCTGGGGCAGACTGGATGCAGAAGGTGGAGGACATGGTCTTATGGCGCAGCCTGGGAGAGGCCTATGTCCAGCAGTGGACTGTGATAGGCGATTGATTGATTGAACATGATTGGAACGATCTGCATAGTTATTCACAACGATACACATTTCGATAACCTGATTTTCCATGCCCCCGACAGCAAACAGCTAATTTAAACTGACAAAAATTTCGGGTTTTAGATTTGTCAACAGCGTTTAGAGGACTCCTACGATAGGATTGATTAATGTTCGATACGGTACGGAAGCGTATCGAGTGGTTATAAATAGCTATGCTGATAGCGCAGTTTCCAGTGGAGCCCTCGCTGCCACCATCTGTATAATGACCGTGGATTAATAAGGCCGAATAGTTCTTAGCTAAAAACTTGGTGTGACCTTCTACCTAACAATTTGCACTCTAGGTAACATGGGTCAATGGGTCCATCCTTTAACTTGAAAGACAAGTAGGTACGTCTATAGCCCACCCATAGAATTAAACCTTTGAGCTCTGCGTGTCCCCATTTTTGCACAATAGTGATCTTTTAACCCGTCATGTCTCAACGTGTGATGCAAGTGACCTACCATTCACGCGAACTCAATTATATTGGAACGATTTGGGCATCATTTAATAGTGTTTTTTGCGAAATATGTATAATTGCGAAGTATGTCATATATACGCACTAAGCGCTTCTCATCATCTTTTCTGATGCGCACAGCTAAGGAGTGGAATTGTCTGCCTGCGTCTGCATTCCCGAGTTCATACAACCCGAATCTCTTCAGGGCGAGAGTGAATATGCTTCTTCTGGGCAAGCTCGTTCCACCGTAGATCTCATCCCTGCCTCTGGGCTGGATTGAGGTCAAGAGCGAGCCCATTGTCAATAAAAAAAAAAAATGTATGTACGCCCATAACTTCCGATCGACTGCACCAAATTGGATAGTTCTTTTTTTTTGTGTTCGTTATTGTCAGGACAAGGTTTGTATACATAATTGGACCCGGTAGGTGGCGCTGCTTTTTCGGGTGGGATGACGTCTTCCGGATCCGCTAGGTTCTATCAATCAATCAGCGTTTTACTTATAGGAGTAGGGTAGAAGTAGGGTAGGAGTAGGGTAGAAGTAGGGTAGGAGTAGGGTAGGAGTAGGGTAGGAGTAGTGTAGGAGTAGGTTAGGAGTAGGGTATATGGCAAAACAACGTTTGCCTGGTCAGCTAGTACATAATATATTACATAAGTAAACAATAAGTAAGTATACGCTGAGCGTTCTTATACATATATAAAGATAGCTGTGGCCCGCGACTTTTTCTACGGTCCAGGATGAAAAGTAGCCTATGACCTTCTATAGGTCATGATCGGAAATTTCATCCAAATCCTTTCAGCCATTTTAGCGTGAAAGCATAACAAACTAAACATACAAAAAAATCAAATCTTTTCTCTTTAAAATATTAAGTACCTAGATTTACAAATTCGAAGTAAACAGTTTTTATAGCAAAAAGTATGTAATTTCCATTACGTACTTTTTGATAAAAAAACTGGTTAAATTCTGTCACGTCGCGTCGTGTAGGTATTAGATTTAATGTGAATCACTAGAATTCAAGTGGATGATTCACAGTGGGTTAAACGAACGACGTTTTAATGAGGAACTTGCGTGTTGCAGGTACGTCGCTGGCTTTAAGTACATCGTTATTAATAAACATTGTCTAGTTCTTTGTGATTTTTTCTTAACGATTCGGTAAAGGCGTCAATTGTGCCTGCGTTTAAAATAACTTGAAATAACTTTGATTAGGTATGACCTACTGACATAAATAGGTACTGAATTGATTGTACCATCATGAAAGGCCTTGGTAGTGCGAGTTTCATTTTTATTGTTCTTCTTTAGTGGCCTCGCTTCTTTTGTTTCCCGTTACGCTGGTTCGGCTTCCCCAACCATGCGATGCCATTTACGCCTTTTTGGATCTTCGTCATCCAAGTGGTTTGAGGTCTTCAAGAAGAGAGGAAGAGCCCCTCTTCTTTGTAGCCATGGAAAGGTACGCATTTTTCACGACATGATCATCTGTTCGTCGAAGTACATCAGTCTGGACTGTTTTACTTTATCCGCTATTCTGCAACCTTGAAGCTCGCTTTAATATGTTCGTTGCGCACCTTCTCTCCGAGTGTGACTTCTCCTTGCCATCGTAGCATACGCGTTTTAGTCTTGTGGAGTTTTTGTTCATTTCTGCCGTTATGCCCATATATCATCATCCCTTCATCAGAGTCGGTTTTCAGTCTTGGTACTCCGGAATTTTAGTATTTTACTCGAAGGAGCATCTGACTTGACTTGGCCGACGACCTTGGAAAGGTGGCTGGGACAGACTGGATGCAGAAGGCGCAGGGCAGGGTGTTGTGGCGCAGCCTGGGACAGGACTTCTCCAAACCTATTTCTAGTCTATTACCACTTTAAGGGCTGATTTAGCTAAAGTCACACATCATTTATCCGTTGAATAAAATTGACGTCTGACAGTTATAGTATGGAAAAACTGTCAAAAAACTCAATTTTTTTCTCAGTTTAAGACTTATTCTAGGTATAAAAGTTTGGTGAAATTCGCCCTAAGTATACCTACTGTTACGCGTGTTATTCAAGTAATTGATATTCTTCTGACATCCGGGACGTCGCAGACACACGGATACTGGGTGTTATTTAGCCACGAGCCTCCATTCACACTTCTTTGATTCACAGAATTATTGCACGTTCTTCGAATCTATGACAATCAATATTTATAAAACATCAATCATGTCAATGTCTTGTGTCTAGTTGTCCGGTTGAGCATCTTCGTTGATTTCGGTTAGTAGATTTATGTATTTGTGATGTATTTTTATTACTTATGTAATACAGTTCAAACAAAAAATATAATACCAAAAAATTCAGCACTCTTTAGGATTCCGTAGCCAAATGGTAATAACGGAACCCTTATAATTTCGTCATGTCCGTCTGTCAGTCAGTCTTGATGTGACACAGTCATTTTACTTGGAGAATATTAGCACTAAGTATATTGATAAAAAATTGGAAAGAATGTGTATACTGTGCACTGCTACAAATGATGAAGTGAAACTACGAAAAAAAAAAAATAGGCACCCCTAATAATTTTTTCATACACACGCACTTCCCATAAATGTAACAAGGGATGAAAAAAATAATTGGATGCGTGTGTGCGGTGTTTTTAGTTATTTTAAATAACTAATATGATATGATATGGGTTTTTTTTTTTTTTGAGGATGTGAAATCATCAAATGACCCCTCCCGCTCTGGGTGGAGCAGAAGGGAGTGTCAGACTGATATGGGTTACTTTAGGTTATAACCGCAGAAATAACTTGCTTTTTCAGAGTTTTTTCGAGAAGTATTATAAAATTCTAATTTTTGCGGCTGGTAAAATCTATCCACGGAACCTTTCACTATTCGTGGTGCGACAAGCACTTAGTCGGGGTTTTTTTTTTTGCAACCAATACTCAAGTATCTACCTATATGCACATATCTCAAAACCACTCGTAAAAATGTATAAAACCCGATCGATGAGGCATTAGAGTCTAAACAAATAAACACACGCGAGTGATGACTGCTGGAGTAAGGCTGTGACAGAGTGGCTTTCCAGGACTGGAAGACGAGATGTCAGTCGTCCGGCAGCGAGATGGGCAGACGACATTGTTGCCAAGAAGAGAAAGGCCTATGCCCAGCAATGGATGAAGTCGGGCTGTAGATGATGATGATGACACACGCAAATGATTGCGTCGGTTAAAGGTGTTGGTGCTGCTGAATTTTAGGGTCAAATAAAATACATTTTGCCGTCGACAATCCAAGAAGTACTTTATTTTTATTCGATGGCATACATGAAACAAGTCGACCAACTGATGGTCACTGATGATCATCGTCGTCTATGCACATCTGCAACAGGCTTCTTAGAAAGGTTGCCTTCAGAGACAGAGTTGTCCATTCGTTTCCGGCTGCACATTCAAACCTGAACCTGCTTAGCGGCTGAAAAAAAATTACTTGTAAAATCCTTCATATTACATTTAGGGGGATTGTATATAGCCTGTCACCGGGACCATAATTACGAATCTATTGATACCTCATTCATCAATATTGGTTCAGTAGTTTAGGCGCTACGATGGAACACACGTAATTACAAACATACATACATAGACTGCTAAAATCATAACCCTAACTTTTGGCTTTGCCGTAGCCCGACTACGGCAAAGCCAAATCAAAGATCTCACGTGCGTGCTACAAGATGCATAGATCGAAGCACAAGTTAGATAAGATTAGAAGACAAATACGTCGGTCCCCACGCAGATACCAACTGCTAATGTCAAGTTTAGGAATTTAGCACGCTGCAACAGGCCGTTGATTATCCCATAGCTAAAAGACAATTGTTAAACTCGCTTCTGTTGACAGGTTTTTAAAGGCCAAGAGCTTTGTCGGTTCGGTCAATCTATCAATTATTATCATCGGTTCTACGGCTAATATGGGCGGCCCATTGCCTTGCTTGCTTATTCTGTGAGCTACATATGTTAACCAATTTGGTTCTTTACCGGACCACCTCATTCCGGATTCTATACCGGTCCCGAATCCAATAAATCCACTTTATTCTATACAGGGTGGTAATTTGAGATGGGACACTAAGGTCCAACAGCACGTTGCTACATAAAGTATATGTGACCTTCATAATCTTTGGAGCAAGATGTCCCTTTCACTTTAGCTGGCCTCCACCCTGAAATGATCACGTAATTTACATGGTTATTATTAGGAGGGGATCGTGGCTAAATGATAACAGCTGCACGGGTCTAACGAAGTTTAAGCTGCGTTTGCCGCGGTCGGTTCGTGGACCATACATTACATATCGAGACCGTGCCTTGGCAATAAAAGCGTTGGCCCCGGCTGTCATTCGTGGATCTTTGACAGTCGTTACGGGTAGTGAGAAGCCCAAAAGTCTGCCAACCAGTCTTATCAAGGGGTATTGTGTTATCCAGTAACTGGGTTGTGGAGGTTAGATAGGCAGTCGCTCCATGTAAAATACTGGTATTCAGCTGCATCCGGTTAGACTGGAAGCCGACCCCAATATAGTTGGGATAAGGCTATGCAGATTGATATGGTTACTATTAGGTAATCTGGTAATAAGCCAATGAACTTTCAGAAGCATATAACACTAGATTCCGATTCAGGAAACCAGCGGGGTAATTGCGTAACACACTAACAGTAGCAATGGCTTTCATTTTGACAGTTCAACAACATTCATTGCGTTATTTACGTTGTTAAGCAGACAAATTTTTCAAACTTATGAAGCAATGGATTAGCAATATCCTTCAAAATGATTCAGATTGTGATTGTGCTACGCAATTGGCGTGCAGTG
Organism: Apamea epomidion; assembly: GCA_947507525.1. Classification (NCBI taxonomy): domain Eukaryota; kingdom Metazoa; phylum Arthropoda; class Insecta; order Lepidoptera; family Noctuidae; genus Apamea; species Apamea epomidion. The sequence continues at coordinate 16,422,534 of OX382237.1, forward strand.
GTAAAACACACATGATACCGACCCAATCACTCGACGAACACATTCACTCATCGCAGAAAACCCTAACAAACAGTAAGATATTGCATGCAATTGCACGCACAACCAGTGTACTACTGATACCCTATCTTTACGATGTGCTTAGCTCTCAAGCACCCTTACGCACACTATAAGCTGACACTTGTAACAGGACATTCAGTGTGTTGTAGGAGTCTTATGTATCATCATCATGAGTCTTATGATTGACTAGCTTTCTGCCAGCAACTTCAACTTATTAACATCTGTGTACCTATTTGGTGGAAGTTCTGGTTTTGGCACCTGAATATTCTTAAACCAATGTTCTTTAACCTTATACACCTACCTAAGGATAAAGGGTCCTTTTCTTTATCATTATCATTTCAGCCGAAAGACGTCTACTGATGTACATATGCCTCCCCCAAGCACCTCCACTTCGACCGGTTCCGTGCTTCTCGCATCCAACGGGTTCCTGCGGCTTTACCAAGGTCGTCGGTCCACTTTATCCTTAAAGATCTACCTAGATTTAGTTTTTCGTTAACACAATATTACACAGTACGAGATTTTCATGGAAATCTAAGGGTTTAAACACAGCAGGACTATAAAAAGCTTCTTCCTCTTCTTCGTTTTATCTGTGCATAATAAACAATTTTTAACCGACTTCAAAAAAAGGAGGAGGTTCTCAATTCGGATGTTTATAGTATATTTTATCTCTTTATTTCTTTTTCAAGAAAACAGCTGCCGTCTTATTACAAAACGAGTTCTAACTTTACACCTAGCCTTAATCTTCGAGTAATTTACTGTATTTTGAACATTTTACCGACTGGTAGAAGGCCGCTAGAGAATACAGGGGACTATCGATAGTAATCACGCTTCATCTGTACAACTTATAGTTACGCAACTGTTCCTAGAGATACCTATATCTTCAACAGTGATCGAACTTACCGACAAGTTTACCGCCTCGTCTATCTAATCATATTCGTAGTCTTAACAGAATAGATAAAGCGATTGCTCCAGTATTTGCACTGATCTTAGAAGTATCTGTACCTACTGCCATTGTAAGGATATATAGCAGTGGATTAGGTTTGTGCAGTAAGTTATTTACATTGATCATTATTGTTGATAGCATGAAAATTTATGGATTTTAAATTTCACCTGATAATCGAATTTTTGGAGTGATTTATGATTTTAATCGAGGTTATTATTAACCAGACAAGGTGTTGAAGAATATTAAGCCCTATACTTTGATCCACTAATGATCAAAGTTTAGGGACCAAGGAAAACAATAAAGAATATGATTCAAAAGATTTAATTCGAAAACCAGTCATTACGTACGTCATCATCTCTAGCTTTCCATATCCCAATTTATTTCTGGTCTATACTTCTCTATTAGTCGTCATCTCGGTAGTCACCCTTTCTAACCTTATCATTCACACAGTCCATCCATCGTTTCTTTGGTCTTCCTCTCACTTATAGCCTACGACATTTATACTCAAATGTTTCCTCATGACATTTTCCTCATTCCTCCGTATCACATATTCACATGCCCTTGACCATGACAACCGATTTCCACACAACTTTTCAGTTACCGGTGCTAATTTCAGACTTCCTCTTATGTACTCATTTCTGCTTCTATCAATTCGTGTAACACCACACATCCCTCTTAGCATTTTCAACTCACCTGTATGCAATTGCCTTTCATTTATTCCTTTTGTGGCCCAACATGCGTAGCCCGAACTTAACCTACATAAGTAGCTAAAATAAAGGGTAATCAGGTCACTGATGGTAATCTAGGGAACTAGCTATAAGCCGACCGCTTAACTGAGACGTTGCCTTAGGTAGCTGTGCGCGGTGCGGAAGGGGTGATAGTTGTCACAAGTTGACGAATCATTGAGCTCTCGCATCACGTCACACCCCTCGCGTACTGCGCTGCTACCTCAGGCAACGTCTCAGTTAAGCGGTTGGCCTATAGCAATAATTATATTGATGTAACTGCAAGTCTAGATGTATGCCGTCTTACCTAGTACGTAGGCTCCGTCTAAAAGATAATTGGCATGCAAATACATGATCATCCGTCTAAAGATTTCGCAAAGATTTGGCAACATCCTCACAGCGGTAACTTCAGTCTTTAAAAAGGAAACCATCACTCAAGTGGTTGGTCACTGGTAATTGATGTAATATACGGCGAACGGTGATGCAACGAATATGGTAGTAAAGCTGATAACAGACGATATTACTCGAGTCAATGTTCATTTTATTTGTTTCATTTCACGTTTACACGACACCCACAAAATTACTTAGTCCTATGTAATAAAATTATCGTTTTATTTATTTAGCTTACTCTGGTGCCGATTTCCTTGTTCACAAACTAAACTAAATTTAAATTCAGCGCATCTTTTTCTTTCTATTTCGTTAACAAAGGACAGAAGATAAATATCAGTTTAGTCCTGTCAAATTAAGATAATCCATAGACAGTTTAGACGTGATTAAAAAGTTGGCTACTAAAAATACGTCAGTTTACCTCAGGCGCTGACTAACTTAATGAAATAGAAGAAAAAAAGATGAACTGGACTTAAATTTAGTTTAGTTTTTGAACAAGGTAATTGGCGCCATTGTCCCACTGCTGATCAAAGGCCTCCCCCAAGCCACCTCGATGAACGTTGATCTTCGCATTTCACTTAACTTTTTGATCATTCGGTAGGAGAGTGTTGAAATCCAATATTGGTTGATCGGTACACTAATAAATTTATTTTTCACTTTTTATTAACTTTGTGTTCAGTTCTTCACTTCGAGTAAAAGATGCCGAATGAAAGACAAAAATGAACAAAACTTGACGCGTCTGATTGTTGCTTAACCGTATGGTCCTATTATAGCACCTCTCACGGACCGTTCATATTGTTACGTCAAGATGTTCTCTTTGTTCAAACACATAATCTGTTTTGCTACACTATACTTACAACAAGATATACTATTTTAGATTATCCATCATTCCACAGCCCGACTTCAACCACTGCTCAGGTACTTCTCTTCTCTTGTGCCAATCCCCCACGCACCTGTGCCAGCCTCATGCAGGTTCTTTCCCGCGATGGCAACAACGTCATCTACCCATCTCGCCGCCGCGCCGGTCGACCAACATTTCGTCTTCCAGTCCTTGGACGCCACCCGGTCACTGCCTTACTTCACTTGTAATTGATGCGCCTTGCCAGGTTCTTTAGATACCTACATTTGGTAAGGCGATAAGTTTTGAGTTAAAGTTCCATGGTTTCTAGTTAAATCGAGTTGAACAGGAATATACAAGCATGGTGCTTTGATGAAGAAGCATAACTTGTCATAAAACTCGGAAGTGGTGATCTTGGCACATTTTTCAAGTCAAGTCCGGCAAGTCTTTCGAGACAGAATGTTCTTTTTATTTACGACAAGAACTGTGTAGCTAGGGGGCTCGGGAAAAATAATAATAGCCGCACGGGTGGATCGATCAGGTTAAGCTACGCTTGCCGCGGTCAATTCGTGGATGGGCGATAATGATAATATAGCGAGGATCCATAACATAACGAGATCCTCCGTACCTCGGAAAGGGGCCCAGCTGTCATTGGTAGATCTTTGACAGTCGTTACAGGTAGGTCAGTCCGAAGCCCGAAAGTCTGACCACCATGCACCAGTCCTGCAAAGAGGTATCGTGTAACCGGATCGTGGACGTCAGATCGCTACTTGTAAAATACTGGTAATCAGCTGCATCTGGTTAGACTGGAAGCCGACCTCAACATAGTTGGGAAAAGGCTAGGCAGATAGAAGAGCTGTGTAGGTAGCTGTGTGTATTAATCAAATATAATTTTTAATTCAACACGGTTTAGCAAATCAGTTCCTAGATTACAATTACAACTTTGCGTTACGGTATTGCACACGTCATAAGAGTTTTATTACGTAATTTTTTAAGGTTAGCGTCAGATTTAATAAATCGCACGTTGATATGAATGTGTAAGGTATGAAAGGTGAGCCGCCGGGGCTGCGGGTTGTTCGAAAGAGATACCGTGGCCCCTGGCACAGGCAACTGAAGGAACACGGGTGGGTTTTAGTCAGTAAAAGTCTGACACTCCCTTCTGCTCCGCCCAGAGCGGGAGGAGTCATTTGATGATTTCCCACCCAGAAAAAAAAAAAAGGTTTGAAAGGCGAATGTGCGGTAGCCTGTACTGTATACCTACTTAAATTGGGTCAGAAATACTGATGCATTCATGACTTTTTTTCCTACTTAGTTTAGTGCAACTGACGCATGCTCTGGGTTTTTTCCTACCCCATTTAGTGAATGCTCTTTGAGCCTATGTGTAGGTAGGTACACGGCATATCAAGCTACTACAATCTGTCAAATTTCTTTAATGGATTTTCAACTTTATTGCTAAAGCATTAGGACCAAGGTATATTGGGAAAATTTTACAGTTTCGGGTAGCTTGATGTGCTGGCCTAATAGACTGACTCTATTGTATTTTTTATTAGCTACTTATTTCTGTCACATGCGTTGTGGTCGTGACGTAATTCGACCTGTAGTTGACGTCCCAAGTTTGGTGGCTCATCGACCCGGTGATACTCTTTGTTCGACGTGCCGCGAATGACCAATCAGCAACCAGCATCGTTTTGGGTGTATGCCCGCGAAAACTGGTTGTGCGTACGGCAGGAAAGTTTAAATTGCCTTTTCGAATTCCGAATATTCTCGAACTTTACCGGTTTTTTTCAAATGTAGAATAGTTTTCGAATGATATTCTTTTCGTAAATTTTCCGTTGTCCTTAATTTATTTTCGAGGAAATGACAACAATAATAAGTGGGAAAGCGAAACTGTTTGTTTTAAATAAAAGTTGAAAGTTGTTTCTGTTTGTGTAAGTTGTGAAATGTTTGTTTTGTTAATTAGGTAGGTACTTTTCTCTAGGAGGTGGACGTTTAGCAAGAAGATTTTATTTAGGTAATTATATAGACATTTCTTAACTTCAAACAGTGTAGGTACGACGATTCCTTCGAGGACGATTTTCGGGATCTCTAGAGTATCCTTGGAATTTTTTAGTACTGCTCGAAGAATCGGATTGAACTCATTATTCTTTTCTCTCCTTAGCCTCGTCATGAACTGTATTTCGAGAATAAGTCATGCTGTGGTAAATACAGTACGTTAACTACCGAAGGGTTCCCTTAAACCGGTAATACGTATAGGTATAGTATAGTATATGTCATACATAATAAGTAGAAAACATACTCAAGCCAAAAAAAAGTATGGACGCGAGTTCGGTGTTAGCCATAGAAATGTAAAAAACAGGAGAAGTGGCAAGGGGGCGTGTAAGTGTCGTCGCAGAATGTTCAAAATGACCATGTTCTAGTCAAATGGCCGTCTCCGCGAACTAGTGCGCTTTCGACCGTGACCGTGAAAAAATATAAGAGTGCCGTGTTGGTGAGTAGTTTCTTGTAAAAACCGAAGCCAAAACCAAAACTTTGTAAGTCATGGAATCACTTACCATATATATGTGTAAATAAAAGTATTTTACTAAATTTGTCTTTAAAATCATGAAAAACAACAAATTGTAAAATATTTCTTGCTTTTACCACGTTAATTTTGTTTTCAAATATCGCAGCGACTGTACTATTTTCGCAGTAAATACATTGCTCCTTAACCCCTACTTAAGTATGTCGCTAAGTGACTAGACAAGTAATATAAAAATCACAAAACGATACTTTATTTATGCGGTGCATCGCATGGTACGGCCGCTGCTTCTTGCGGCCAACTAGTTTTGTGGCTGTGCAGATCCACTAACGTAGGCTATCGACATCAATGTCGATTACCCAACGAATATATAGTTCATTTTACAATTTGTCAACCGTTTTAACCCGCACCCTAATTGCGTAACACACGATCAATCGGAATCTGAATCATTTTGAAGCAAATTGCTAATCAATTGCTTCATTAGTTCGAAAAATTTGTCTGCTCAACACGTAAATAACGCAATGAATGTTGTTGAAGTGTCAAAATGAAACCGATTCCGATTGATCGTGTGTTACGCAATTAGGGTGCAGGTTGGAAGACCTAAAAAGATGACGTTTAAATCCGGTTGGAAAACCCTTCAGAAATGTAAAATAATGTTTAAATTTTTTTAGTCAATCACCAGCGTATATGTAAAATAAATGGCTTTTGCACAGCACAACGATAGCGACAGATGTTTTTATGTGAGTAAGTTGTACGGTGCATGGTAAACGCTCGCTATGTTTGATGAGTTAAGATAATTGATTGTGTAGTCCGTTCTGATTTATGAATTGCAAGTGTGTGCGCGACTTTGTATCTATTGCTTTTACTCAACTACATGTGTAGTAGTGGCGCAGTAGTGGGATCGTCTTAGCGACATGGAGTTCTGATATATTTGTAACTACCGGGGCATATCTCCTTCTTTCCTATATCTATGGTGTTAGCGGTAGCGTAGCGTCCATGCATTCTCAAAAAATTTAATAGATAAGAAAGAAATTGATATAGAAATAGTATAGTTGTAGTGTAGTTGTATAGTTGATATAGAAATTGTGGGTTAATTATTTTTTTTATTCATCTAAGTATGATCGTATTAACGGCGCTACCTTTTACCAATGGGGTGCCCCGGTTGTCCAGTTAGGTATCGCCGCTTATTCCATTCTAAAATTACATAGACTAAAGGTTTCCATGTCCTTCTCGACTTTTATGGACAATCATAACGAAAAATTACAATGTTTTGCGGATGTTGTTTTTTATTATTAATTTCCTGTCAATATCTACGTCTGGGTAAAACTACTCTACATATATTAGGAAACTACTTGCTAAAATGTATAGTTTTCCCATGATAAGTCTTCTAAATTTATGTATAAATTGTACCATAATTATACCTGCTCTGTTATTGTGATAAGGAATTTAGGTATACATAAATGTGTTACTAAAATGCATCAGAAAAACTTGTGGTTTTACATCTCAAAACGACACACAACAAAAACACACACATACACCCTCTTACTCAACATTAGCACTCACACACCCGGCACTTAGGTATCTCATAAGTTTATCATTATGTTGTTTTTTGTGGGGCTCGTGGCTAAATAACCGATCCCAGCAAGCGTTGCTTAACCCTGAAGATCACCCTGAAGATCGCTCTTCAGGGTTAAGCAATGCTTGCCGAGGTCGGTCCGTGGATGGGTGATAGTATACCCTTTTTGGCCCCGGCTGTCATTCGTAGATCTTTGACAGTCGTTACAGGTAGTCAGAAGCCCGAAAGTCTGACCACCTGTCATCCAAAGGCGTATCCTGTTACCCAGTAACTGGGTTGTGGAGGTCAGATAGGCAGTCGCTCTATGTAAAATACTGGTACCCAGCTGCGTCCGGTTAAACTGGAAGCCGACCCCAACATAGTTAGCTAGGCAGATACTCGTGAACATGTCGCAGCCAACTGGTTAAATTAGCCGTTTAGTCAACCGCCTGGCCTTTGGAAGTAGTGCTCGCCTCGCTTCTCGCTCTCGGCTAGCACGCGGTTGATCACAGTTCTAACCTAACCCATTTGGTCGGGGTGCCCTGGCTTAGTTACTGCGACCAATTCGGCTCGCACGTTGTTGGTTACAGTTCCAACCTAAACTATAATTTATTGAATATCATTCAGGCCGTCAGTTGAACTGCCGCCGTTTAGTTAAAAAGCTAGGCGGTTAACTAAACGGCTAATTAAACCAGTTGGCTGCGACATATATATTGTTTTTTCTTTTCTTTTAAATATTAGTCGTTCACATAATGTGCCATTTTGATATTAGATAGAATTAGGAATGCTGGTTATGAAAAGTTAATCATTAAGTATCTATTCATTTTTAAGTTCGTTACTGATGAGCATGAGGTGAGAGAAACCCATTAACACATTTCCCGACCCGGGAATCAAACCCCTTTGATTCGATGACCCCACACAAAATCATCATGTCTGCAGTTTCGCTAGCTAATTTAATTTGACCTCTGCCTAACCCCTCGGGAAATACAGGCATGTAATATTAGACAGCATTAAATCAAAGAAAATGGAAGTCAAATATATAAAATCAACGAGTTTTCCGCAAAATAGATCTAAATAAATAATACTTAGAAATATAGCTAACTCAATAACGTAATCATTCTTCGTATCCTATGTTTGCATTATAAATGCTTCGTGATTTATATAAATATATATTCCTTTATTATAAATAATTCATCTGCCATCTTGATTAAAATACTATATACCTACCCAGATACCTAGTGTGGGTACAAGGTCATTTTGTAATACCCACTCTCTTAGATGTCTTTTGGTATCAATTGCTCTGACTTGTGGCTCAGTGGTAACGGCCCGGACTGAGTCTAGGTCGTAGGTTCGAACCCAGACAGGCGCTTTACTTTGTGTAAATAATTACGTCACCACTACTCTCAAAACGGTGAAGGAAGACATCGTAAGGAAACCTGCATGTCCTAGAATCAAAAGTTCGAAGACGTGACATCCGGTTTGGTGGATGTCACGTCTTCGAATTTCGCACTTACATTATAGGTGGCTTACATTATAGGTTGATTATGCCCTAACTTGTAGGTACAGTCAACCGCACATCAGTGGTAACACTTGCAATACGAAAATCGTCCTTACTGCTACGACATAAGGGACTTGTACTATTTTTATATTCTGTAATAAGGGTGCTGTCAATGGTTAATTGTTACCACGGGATCGAAACTTATGCGGGGAATATCGGGATAAAAAGTATTCTGTGTTCATCCTGGTTATAAACTACCTGTGTGCCAAATTTCATCCAAATCCGTTCAGTAGTATTGGCGTGAAAGAGTAACAAAAATCGATCCATCCATACAAACTTTCACGTTTATAATATTACGAGTAATAAGGTAACGTAACTAATTCGGCTTAGTAGGCGACTCGGCCGCTAAGTCTCGCCCGATCCGGCCGAGACAGGAACTTCATTATTATTAATATAATATTAATAAAAGTTGAACCAGAAAGGGCTCAACTTTATCAAAAATTGAGTAATTTAAAATTTTAAATGACTCTCTGTCATAAAGATACAAATAGAAAGGTATTTAGTAGAGAGTGAAGGCTGTCTTTATACCAGCCCGTGTAACGAAACCAATGCGACTTCTAATTCGACGCCATCGCCATCTATCGCGCCAGAACAAAAACGTGGGCTGGCATATTCAGGGCCAGTTCATCCTTCAGCCTGCTGCGATTGGCTGTTGATAAATCATTCAATGAAACGAAAACTATCGGAAATAAATATTTTCAACATTATTGTGCTTGAAAAAAAAAACACAATATGAATGTTAAGTTCGGCAGTAAAAACTGAGCAGTAATCTAAAATAGTAAAAATGTGTCATAGTATAACAAATCTACCAACCCTACTGGCTACTGGGCCCGCGTGGTGGATTACGGCCCACTCCCTCACACACAGAGGAGAATTTGTCCCAGCAGTGGGAGCATTATAGGCTGATTCTGTATAGTATGTATGTATTGTGTGTCTTACGACTACCACGCGAACAAAATCGTGGGCAAAAGCTAGTGTTTAAATAACCGTTGTAAAAATTATTATTATGCTACAAGCTGCGTCCCGCGGTTTCACCTGCATAAGTTTCGATCCCGTGGGTATATCGGGATAAAAAGTATCCTATGTGTTAATCCTGGTTATAAACTATTTGTGTGCCAAACATCCAAATCCGTTCAGTAGTTTTGGCGTGAAAGAGTAACAAACATCCATCCATCCATCCATACAAACTTTCACGTTTATAATATTAGTAGGATTGGCTGTGCCGGAGTAGTGTTTTTGTTAAACGTGCGGAATAAACAACTTCTTATCAAAATCTGCTGGAACTCCTGAGTCGTTACGGCTTATTAATCGACTGGCTGGTTATAAACTATCTGTGTGCCAAAGGAGGTCAGCAAAAGCCCATACAATTACTTTGCCCAAACATGTACCTCGAGGTACACGTGCACCAAATCATAGAGAAAAAATAGAGGAATTCGAAAATATTTTTTTTTTAATAATTAATTAATTTTAACACTGCTTCTAATATTAAGTAGGTACTGTTCATCAACATTCACACCTTGTATTCAGCTACTTTTGGGTACTTAAAGCATCCTTTCTTAAGTTAGGTAGATACATAACTTTGCCTAACGAAAATCGATTACACAATGAGAGGTATTATTGAATTCAGATTAAATTATACTATAAAAACATTTGAAATGAAACAAAAACAACAGCAGCTGAAGCCGACAAAAGTAGACAAATGTCAACTTGACAGTTTTTTTTTATATTTAATGTAATGAACCAAGGTAGTATAATTGTGCCCAAAATGGCAAGCTTTTTATTACGTTAAAAGTTATTTTATTCTCGTCCCCGGGTAACCATAAGAAAAATATATAAATGCAATATTATTCAGTGTAATCTAGTGTATTTTATGCCACTAAGTGTACCTCGGTATTTCGTTTGGGCAGATTTTGGTGACATCCTTTCATCCAAATCCGTTGAGTAGTTTTGGCGTGAAAGAGTAACAAACATCCATCTATACAAACTTTCGCGTTTATAATATAAGTAGGATTCGCACGAATTTACTTGCCCGAAACGGGCGAACTTTTAAATAATATTATTATAGAAAAAATAATATTATTTAAAAGTGACGATTCGCCCGATAGAATTTTATGCAATAAACTATTAGTCCGGTCAAATTAGACCACACAATAGGGATGAAGTTACAAAAATTCACACTTGACTGAAAATTGGTAGGATGTGAAATGTGAAAAGTCCTCATCGATCCGACACCTGGAAAAAATTTACTGGGGGTCGAAGGTCACAAAACGGGTTTTTCGCGATTTTCAGCAAAACGGTAAGTTTTATGATAAAATTAGCCCACACAAAAATTGTAGATCAGATAATTATCTATAAAAAATGTCTAAATACTTTTTCCTAAGAGCCACCATTTTTGAGATATAACTATTCAAAAAGTTGAAAGAGTCATTTATCCATCGGAATCATAATTATCTGAAACTTCTGCTTCCTCTTCTCCTTGTTCTTCTTCTTCTTCTTGTTCTTCTTTTTCTCCTTGTTTATCTTCTTCATCCTGGCTGCAAGTAAATTACCCCAATAATGACACATGTCACTTTGTCAATGTCACTTCGTTAGCATCAAATGAATCTTCAATTGCTGGTGATTCAACATCGGCCTTGACAATTTGTACATGCTACAGAACAAAACAGTCCAACTTTTTTGCTACCACATTTAGCCGCCTGTAGAAAAAATAATAATATGTCAAAGTGACGACTCGCCCGATTTGGACGAGTAAATTCGTGCGAATGATAATTAATTAACTTTAGGTAATTGACAAGCATAATCCGGAACGCTGTTAATGAAAAATATCAATTTACCTTTTCCCAACTAAGTATGTTGGTGTCAAAACCAGTCTAATCGAATGCAGGTGCAATAGCAGTATTTTACATGGAGCAACTGCCTATCTGACCTCCACAACTCAGTCACTAGGAAATACGACACCCCTTGGTAAGACTGGTTGTCAGACTTTTGGTCTAGATCTACGATTAACAACCGGGACCAACGGGTTAACATGCTTTCCGAAAATATGTTCCGTGTTTCCGGGATGTAATGGATGGTCACCCATCCGTGAACTGACAGCGCCAAGTGTAGCTTAACTTTCGATAGACCCGTGCGGCTGGTATCATTTAACCACATGTCCCTGTGCTAAGTTAACTTTTGCTAGTCAATTAAAGTTAATGATTGACAAACTCGCGGTCAGAAGCTGGTTAATAATAATTACAAGGATAATAACTGGCGTAATAATTACAAGGATCATAACTGGCGTAGTAATTACAAGGATCATAACTGGTGTAGTAATTACAAGGATCATAACTGTCGTAATAATTACAAGTATCTTAGCTGGCGTAATAATTACAAGGATCATAACTGGCGTAATAATTACAAGGATCATAACTGGCGTAGTAATTACAAGGATCATAACTGTCGTAATAATTACAAGTATCTTAGCTGGCGTAATAATTACAAGGATCATAACTGTCGTAATAATTACAAGTATGTTAGCTGGCGTAATAATTACAAGGATCATAACTCGCGTAATAATTACAAGGATCATAACTGGCGAAATGTGAGTGTACCTACTATAGGTACGCCTCTGCCTAACTCCTCGGGAAATACTGTCGTGATGTTACGTTATGTTTTAATGGATTAGGTAATAAATTGTATTTTATATTATTATTACCAAGGGGTATCGTATTACCCGGTAACTGGGTTATGGAGGTCAGATAGGCAGTCGCTCCATGTAAAATCTGGCATTCAGCTTCATCCGGTTAGACTGGAAGCCGACCCCAACCAAAGTTGGGAAAAGGCTAGGCAGATGATTTAATATATGATTGTCTCAAAAAAAATTGTATATTTTTATAAAATAAAAGAGAAATTAATTTGACTTCAATCGAGTCGGGTTACCACTCAGAAATTATCTGATTAATAAATGCATTATTGAAAAACTTTTTTACAAAAAAAAAAAAAACTAACAACATAACACAAAAAAATTAAAAAATTCGGAAGTCGATGTTGTTGGTTCCACATTTTAGATTTTTGATACCGACTTCCGAAATTAAAGTTATTTTTCACTTTGTAGTATTTTGTTTGGAAGTCGGTTTTATTTTTTTATAAAAAAAAATATATATTTAAACATCTGAATTGCTCCTTTTTTGAAGTCGGTTGAAAAAAACTTTTGCTAATGAGCCAAACTGTTCCTAACTATAACGTCTATTTGAAAATTAATAAACGTAAAGAAATTTTCAAAAATTTCTTTGTATAGCAATGACATCATTACGATGTATTTTGCTTTGACATGACTGATTTATAATTGTATAAATCAGTTGGTGTTATTATTTGAATTACTTATTGAAGTGAAACTTCTTAGGCGGCGGCGATTCGATAATTTCACGAGAATATTGAGCGTGAAATTTAAAGTGTCGCGTTTAGGCACATTTCGTTACATGAGAGAAAAGAAAGATGTTTTAATTATTTATTACATACATAGGTACGCTACCAATACAGTGTCCCAATGCGGTAGTGTGTAGTTAATTAACAGTTAATAGAATAATTTACAACATAAGATTTACAAATTACCAACGTATCACGTGTAACGTTACCTTTGCGAACTCGCTCAGTGAACATGAGAAAATATCTATTCTGTTGGCAACCAAATTTAGTGTGCGCATTGTTCGCGTCAGAGGGACGTTATCCAACTGTTTAGTTCGATAAATAACTCTCTCTTAATTTTTAACCCCCGACAAAAACAGAGGGGTGTTATAAGTTTAACGTGTGTATCTGTGTGTCGGTCTGCGCCGTCGTAGCTCCCAAACAGCTGAACCGATTTTTTTTTGTTTTATGTTTTTTATTATAGGTACCTACATCACCGACGTCACCTACGTCATCATTGTGACGATTGTTTGCGAGAAGCTGGATATTGAATTTAAAAACAGTCTAATGATCAGTGATAGGAATAGGTAGTGCCTATTTGCCTAAACTTCGAAGAACAGAGACAAGAAACAGAGACTTCCTTAGGACTAAATTTTTTCCGGGACAACACTTTTAAATACATTAAAAAAATATGTTATTTGGAATAAGTAATTCGTCTATATTTACCTAAAGTTTGCGACTAGACATAACATTTATAATTATAAATGTTATGTCTAGTCGCACTACTACGAATTCACGACGAATAAGATATTTTTTTAATGTATTTAAAAGTGTTGTCCCGAATTTCGAGACAGATGTCCTGGAAAAAATTTAGTCCTAAGGAAGTCTCCGTTTCTTGTCTCTGTTCTTCGAAGTTTAGGCAAATAGGCACTACCTATTCCTATCACTGCTAATGATGTAACATAAGTTCTTACTTCAGATCAATATTTAATTAGGCCTGCTAAGTGGGTTTTAGTTTTTATAATAGTAAAGACCGTATATTGTAGTGGTTTTTTTTAATTTAGTGTTCGTGTGTCTAATCTCAGTTCCGTGTTACCGATGTGTTGCATAATTACTAGTTTAGTGTAGCGGTATCTACAACGCCACATGCGAACCACGCGTCATACTGACGTCACGCAAATCCTCATCTCGCAAGCAGAGTTTACCGCGCAATTAGCATATATACAAACTTCCCAACATCAATCATTGGGCAATTGCCCGCCAGACACAACACCCGTCTGGTCGGAGGATCCTAACTTTTCTATGGAAGATGAGTGAACTTTACACCTTGTTCCTCATACCTCTCACTCATACTAGAATTTACCTATCATTACGGTGGTGGCCCAGTAGTACCGGCCCCGAATTACGAGTTGTAGGTCGTGAGTTCGAACCCAGGCACTTTTTATAGGGTAAAAAAATAATAATTATATTTAGTCCGTCAGTTAGATTATCGAAAAATAATGGACACGTCATTTTTCTTATGTCAATCAAACAAAAAATTACAAAGATAAAGCGCGTCAAAATTTGGGAGTGGGGTCGGGGGGGTCGTGAGGTCACTTGCTTGCAAAAGTGTCGCAAGCAAGTGACGTTACGCGGAACTTTAACGGGCGATATCTTCATCATTTTTTATATAATTGACAAAAGAAAAAATACGGGTTCAATATTTTTTGATAATCTAACTGACGGACTAATTAGATTTTTTTAGGAAAATACCCTATTGGTGTTGTTATTCATCACCACTGCTCTCAAAACGGTGACGGAAACAATGTACGCCTGCATGTTCTAGAACCAAAAAAATCGAAGACATGTGACATCCACCAGTCCGCGCTGGGTCGTGATTGTTTATGGCCCTTTCCTCACAGAGAGTAGACCTGTGTCCCAGCAGTGGGAACACTATAGGCTGATCATGCTTATGCTATTATTACAACCACGCAATTTTTTTTCCTGAAATCTTTCCGTCAAATTCGTGCAAACAAGATGTTTTCAAGAGTTTTTTTAATGTTTAACACAATATTTAATGTTTTTACAGTTTCCTCCATTTTTAACCAATTTAAAAAAAGTAGGAGGTTCTCAATTGAGATGTTTATGTATATATATTTTTTATGTTCTTAGTTATGTTTGGGCATAAGTCCATCATATATGTATAAACGGATTTGAAAAATAACTTTAATTTCGGAAGTCGTTGTCTAACAACAAAAATGTGGAACTAAAGACACCGACTTCCGAAATTAAAGTTATTTTTCACTTTTTAGTTTTTTTAACTTTTTTTTGTTAAAATGTTTTTCTTCAATCAATATCTCCAAAAATACACTTTTTTGCCCGCGTTTCGAAATACAAAAAGAAAGCCTTTTCCGTTATCAGCATGGAAATTAACATAATAAAACAAATCAACCGATTTATAGCAAACTAAGCAGAAATATTTGAAATACCTACCTAAGTATTTTTTTAAAATTCTCATTCAGTCTTCGAGAATTAAAACCATCATCTACCTAGCCTTTTCCCAACTATGTTGGGGTCGGCTTCCAGTCTAACCGGATGCAGCTGAGTACTAGTATTTTTCATGGAGCGACTGCCTATCTGACCTCCACAACCCAGTTACTGGGTAATACGAAACCCCTTGTTAAGACTGGTTGTCAGACCTTCGGGCTTCTGACGACCCGTAACGACTGTCAAAGATCCACGAATGACAGCCGGGACCAACGGCTTAACGTGCTTTCCGAAAGTCTTGGTATGTAAAGATGGTGGACCCATCCACGGGCCAACCGCAGCAAGCGTAGCTTAACCTGATCGATCCCGTGCGGCTGTTGTTACTTAGCCACAAGCCATAATTCATTAATTAAATTTCAATAAATCTGGCTGAATGAATTGGCATCGTTTAGGGACTCCTTTTAATCCCCGAAGGGAGGAATATCGTGAGCTGTTAGTGACGTATGGAAAGTACGCACAAACAGTAAGGAAGAATGAATTTTTAAATAATTTTTCCTTTTTGTCTCGCGCACGTTCGGGGCATTCACCTCGGTTCTTATTCTTAAATATCTAAAGGACAGTCTCATCATCATTAGCTTTTTTGTTTGTGATTTAACTGTAGTCGGGTATTGACTGTTTTTTTGATAATAAGTATATATATACTAAATAATGTCACGTTGACATAAAAAGGTCGACCACAGCTGTCATTTTAGTGTAGCAAATTAAAAATCAGAATTTGCCATTGATACTGTCCAATAGTAAATTTTGATTTTTAATTTGCTATAAAACGTCGATTATCATTCTTAAAGTACTTACTGACTTTAGAAATAATAATCGCCGTCTATGTTCCTTTATTACACGACTGTTCGCTATTTTTTTTACAAAATGTTACCTAATACAGTTTACTAGTTATTGTTAGATAATCTTTTTACACTCACGATAATCTCTATCAAAATCCATCTCCGGATCGTGTCAATTACTATGTCAAATTCACTGATACAAACCTACCTACATACGCGAACGATCGAGTCAGCTGCGTGCAAGTCGCGTGCCTTAAAAACAAGGCTAGTCCATTGTACCGTGACAGTCGATGCTAACCTTCGCGGACGAAGTACGCGGCCAGGCTTACCTGTCGCGAGCATGGCGTTTTGACGCGCGCGTATAATATATAAATAATCAAACAATAATTCGAAACTTATTTATATTCTAAAAATAAAATAATAATAATAAATTTTAATAAAATACATTCAGCCTGTGCAAGTGATCGACGTGAATAAAAGCACCGCGTTTTTAATTTGACTTTATTTTTTTTAATTTTCCGGCCGTTGCAGTGAACATGGGTTTGAAGTCTGAAGATGACAAAAGGCCGAGCAAATTGGCGATCATGGACGAGGACTCCTCGGATAAGCCAAGTCAGTACATCATTATTTAATTTTTATTACGTGAAAGTGGAAATTATTTGTGAGAGTTAAGTATCGATAAGTTAATTGAACCGTTTGAATTGTTTTCGCAAATGAAGGTAGGGGCAGACATTGTTCAAAAAGTATCTTCAATTGATTGTGTACTAAAAGGAGCATTATTTCGTGTAATTTGAATAACTTTAGAGGCAAGATTCAACCAAACTAACGGATCCAACTTTGCAAACGTTTAACTGAATCACCATCATTATTTGTGTTCCATATTATATAAATATACATTTTTTTAAAATTATAAAACTGCTTAAAATTATAAAAGTTTTATAATAAAAAAATGTAATTTATAAGTCTTCTGATTGTGCCTCTCCAATGAAGGTTGTCCATCAATATTCAAATATTTAATAAATATAAATAAACGTTGTTAAATTAAATTTCATTTGTATTGAAATTTAATTTAACAATCAATCAAAATACATTAGCTTTAGACTCTTAGTTATTTTATTTTTCTATCTATCCTAGCTAGAAAAAAGTGCATCATCCGTCAAAAGTATTGTATAAATGCCAGTTTGAGAGATTCCTGTCTTTATAAAACAGGTTCATTATGATCGTGATAGGTTATTCTTGATTTCCCTTGGCCCTCCGATTCTTCAATACCGGTTTGAATTTCGAATTATTTGACAGCTTTCTTTTTTTTTAATTTTTTTTCCTGACGTTACGAACCGCGCCAATTCATTTCCCTGTTTCTGAACTAACCTGTTAATTATGAGCTAAAATACACAGTATTTTAAATTATAATTAAACATATTTACAGTAACTCATACACTTCATGCGCTGTTATATCATTCCGTCTTAAAAATCAACAGTAAAAAATAATTTAATTCTTAAAGCGACTGCGCTAAGAAGATAATTCCATTATAAACACTCGTTACAAGGAATAACTTTATTAGATTTCTCACAAACGATTGTTTATGATCCTATTAAACGTCTAGAGTAATGAGAAGTGACGTTAAAGATTTGTTCCTATCGAGAAATTACATTAAGACGGGATATAAATCATCCCATAAATATCGGGGACGAATTTCTTGAGGTCTTATTAACGGCAGTGGCTAGAAATCTTCAGGTTGAGCTCCTTAAATTTTGAGTTGAGCTGCACGATTTTTTATGTTGTGGGTTTGGTTTTCGCACTTAGTCCTTCAAGTGGACTATTGTGTGTGGCCATGGCGGCCGTCGGTGGTTATTTCAACCAGCCCACATCCCTCCAGGAGTTTATTAGGTCTCCTGGTCTGGTGAGAACATCTGTGTAAGATCTGGGTGTCCCGAGGATTTCTAACCTAATTTGCGTGACGCCCACTCAAAGAGCCCAGCTGCACGTGAGCTACACGATTTCTGACAAATGCGTGCACTGATTGGACAAGTCCACTCAATCTGTGTGGTTCTTTCCCCAAAAGCCCATAAGACTAATCTACATGGTCTTCGCATGATCTGACCAAGATTATGTCTGGACTTTAAAAGAGACTGTGACTTGAGTTTGTTTTGGTCTTTCTTCTCAAAGTAGTCGGATAGGAAACGCGGACCTCATCTAAGTCTTCTAGTTAAGTTAAAATATGATTAACGTGTAAAAGTGTTTGTATATCATCAATCGGTTTCTTACCAAACTTGAACTATATCCGACGACCCTGGTTACTTATCTGATTTGGTGACTGTACGTATAACAAAAAGTAGAAAGTACTATAGACTTTACTGAAAATTTGACTTATTACCTATTTGCCATTTACCACATTTATAGCATGCCTTAATATCGAATTCGTCACAAATTCACTAGCAGTTATTTATAAAATAGTTTCCTATCAGTTAGCCATTTTCGCGCAATAAATGACATGCCTTTTTGGAATTAATAACGTATTTATTTTGTTATCATTCTGTCATAACTCATAAGTGTAGATATTATAACGAACTAACTTTAAATTATGACGTGGGAAAGCAAAATACATATATTTTTATTTACCTTCACGTATTTGAAAACGTCATTCCTACTGTCATGCTGAAATTAACAATAGCTAAATATACCCTAGGTATATTTTGATAATTTATCCCTAGCCCTTAAGTCCATAAGAACACTTATGGTTTTACATTCCTATTGCATTGACCTAATTCTTCCTAATCCTAAGTCCACTTCAGATCTTTCTAACTCCGA
Organism: Apamea epomidion; assembly: GCA_947507525.1. Taxonomy (NCBI): domain Eukaryota; kingdom Metazoa; phylum Arthropoda; class Insecta; order Lepidoptera; family Noctuidae; genus Apamea; species Apamea epomidion. Next base: position 16,441,615 of record OX382237.1, read on the forward strand.
TCCGATTACCTAAGAAACGTCATACAGAATTGATAGTTCAAATAAATTCAAACTATAAACATATGCCGGATATAATATAGTCCATATAAGACCGGCATTTTCCTCTTAAAACCGAATTGTCTCGAGTCTAATGCCAAACACAATGTCAATTGTCAATTCATCGCTTTACATGCATTAAGGCGCATTGCTATGCAAATTGATTCTTAAATAACAAGCACTTACGGAAATTATTATAATTACTTGTGTAGATATTATACCAAAAATAGCCGGATTTGCACAAAAGAGACTTGTCCTTCAAAGTTTACGAATTATGGTGACCCTAATCGCAATGTTTGAATGCATACATAATATGGTGATTATTTATTTAACTGGTGTCGGGTGACGTAAAAACGCGTTAAAAATCATGTATTTCACGAGTTAAAATTTATGTTTTCTACAAGTAAAAAATTGTGATACAGATATTTACATACAATACAACGGAAATAAATGGATTTAGTCAGCTAAGTAATCTAATTCCGTGTTAATTTTTTATCAAATGTTTCTATTGTCAACGAGTACTAGTTTATTTTTATTACTTGGAAAAGATTTTTGTTCGCTTATAAAAAAAAAATGTGATAATCGCCATTCGGATATTTTAATACAGCGTTGACCTCAAGTCCATATTTATTATATTTTGGTGTTTAGTTTACATAATAAGTATTTAATTTAGATTACTTGGCTGTTTTATTCTTTGGACTTAGGGAGGGAGTAAAAGAGTCTAAGCGCTGATTGTTTCAAACGGTTGGTTAACGTAATATACGTACGTCAAATAATAACGATTATACGTACTCGTTATTATTTGGCGTACGGCAAGGCCATAATTTTATAATTTGAATCACCGCTTTTTTTGGTGTGACGATAGTTAGCGCCATTTTTGACGTATACGCGTGCGTCAAGTGGACGTGAAACAACCCACATTACATTATATCATACACAAGTACATTATCGATTGAAAACTTGTGTGATGATCAGGGTAGTTAAGCAACGACCTACAAAATCATGCCCGATTTATGACACGACCCGAATAGAGTCTTATTAAACTTTGAGTCTTTAAGTTGTTAGGGACGGATCTGACGGAATAAGGGCACTACTATTGTGAAAGTACATACATACACACACCCGTAACATCACACCTGTAATCAACGAAGGGTTTGGCAGAGGTGTACCTAAAGCCACATTTTGCCAGCACCATCTGCCGCCATCTGCAGCCAAAATCTGAATAATTTTGAAGGATATTGCTAATCCATTGCTTGATATGTTCGAAAAATGTGTCTGCTCAACAACATAAGCAACGCAATGAATGTTATTGAACTGTCAAAATGATACCCAATACTACTGATAGTGTGTTACGCCATTATCCCCGCATTTGTTGTTGTTGTGTTGTAAAGTATTGATATTAGATTCATGTGTCTACCTCAACAGTTGTACACACGACGACATATCAAGCTATAAATTTCTAGTTTGAGCCGACCTCGCATTGTATAGGCTTTTTGTACAGACGGCAGCACATCAGGCTACTACAATCTGTCAAATTTCTTTAATAGATTTTCAACTTTATTGCTAAATCATTAAGGTTCAAGGTTGATTGGGACAATTTGACAGTGACCTGTTGGCGTCTGTACAATGAGAAGTCAGCCTATACTGGAACCGTTTAGCTTGATATATCGTTGCGCTTTAGACAACAGTTTATGCTATGTCGTATTTACCTTGACTTTTATCGTTTTCTTTATGAACATGTGCTTAATAAAACTATCTACTACTCGTAGTAGTCGATAAAAGTAGGTACCTACTTGTATTTGAGTGGCAAGTTTGTAAAAATTACATAAGAATATGCAAACGTAACGTAATTTCTCCTACTCTTTGGGGTTCCGTAGCCAAATGGCTGGTCAAGATTGCTGGACGACTCCGGCTTAGGAAGGCTAGAGACAGAGCAGAGTGGCGTGCATTGCAGGATGCCTACACTCAACATTGGGTGGAGAATGGCTGAAGAAAAGAGAGAGAGAGCCAAATGTCAAATAAAACCCTTATAATTACGTCATGTATGTCTGTCCGTCCGTCCGGAACTCCGGATGTAACATAGTCATTTTACTCCGAGGTTATTCGCACTATGTCGATAAAATTGAAAAGATGGTGTATTCTGTGCACCGCTTAACAGTAGTGTAGTGAAATTACGACAATAAGGGTGGCACTCCGCCATACATGTAACCGCGGGTTGAAAAAAAATCCATGCCCTGCGTGTTTGTCCATAATTTAAAAAGATTGTGATGGTTCAAAGTGACTTTTTTATTTAAGTCAATTGTTTTTTTTTAAGATATGGGATCTTTTCGGTTATATCTAACCACAATGATAACTTTATTTTTTATAGCTTTTCGAGATATACTATGAAAGGGAAATAGTGTTATTGAAATACTTTGCAAACGCATATGACTAAAACAGTGATGAATATAGTGTTGATGGAAGGAGAGGTAGAGGAGGGCCAAAGAAAACATGGATGGATTGTGTGAGGAATGATATGAAATATAATGAATGATAGCATGACGGTTGACAGGAGAGAATGGAGGAAGAAAATGTGCTGCACCGACCCCAAGGGACAAGGCCAGCAATATGATGACTATGACATAGAAACTTATTTATGCGGTCGATAAAATCGATACTGTGCACTGTCCGTGGTCCAACACGCATCTACACCCTAATTGCACAACAGACTATCAATGATAATCTGAATAATTTTGAAGGATATTGCGAATGCTTCTGAATAAGTTCGAAAAATTTACATAAATAACGCAATGAATATTGTTGAACTGTCAAAATTAAAGCCAGCAATTAACCTGCTGGCCAGTTTTCTTTTTAAGTTGGTAAAAGAGTGTGTAACGAGATTATAATCTATGGTCTGTCACTCCCTGCGTCATTCTTGAATGACGATGGTCAAAGACAATGCTAGATCGAAACCCAGACAACAAAATAGGAAATAATACGCCATTTATATGCATGTTGTAGTAAAACAATGTTTAATAAAACTAATGGCGCATGAATGAATATGTAGTACATACATGCGGGATGGATATAGTATTTCCTAATAAGAGCAATTCAATTTCAATATCTACCATTCATACATACAGGCTGATTTTTTAAAGACCAGCCAAATTTAAGGATGTGGTACAGACCATCAAACTGAACAACTTTCTCCATGGGACAAATAGCGTAATCGCGAAAATTTTATCAACTGTCCCATAGAAAACTTCAATACCTACTCGACCTAAATGTATGGGACGGCTGAATTTTATTCGCGATTACGATGTTGGTCCCATGGAGAAAGTTGTTCAGTTTGATGGTCTGTACCACATCCTTAAATTTGGCTAGTCTTTAAAAAATCAGCCTGTATAAACTTACGCTTTATTCCCATGAGGGTAGGTAGAAACTACAGGACGCCACCTGCTACGATCCTTACATATCTTCTCCTTTTGCTTCCTTTACGTTCATAAATAACTAGCTGCGCCCCGCGGTTTCACCCGCTTAAGATTCGATCCCGTGGGAATATCGGGATAAAAAGTACTCTAGGTATATGTTAATCCTGGTTATAAACCATCTGTGTGCCAAATTTCATCCAAATCCTTTCAGGAGTTTTTGGTGAAAGAGTAACAAACATCCATCCATACAAACTTTCACGTTTATAATATTAGTAGGATTATCTGACGTACGCCGGTTGCGAGTATTGTGCACCTGAACTTTCTGAAGAACATCACCAATGAGATATATCAACTTACTACCCAATGCGAGAAAAAGACCCTCTACACAAAAGAGATTTAAAATCTATTTTATCTGTGACAAATCGTTGTTTTTAAAACCGGTTCTTTCCATTCAGTTTAGTCAAACACATTTCATTCACTTCACGACTGTCACTTTGTTTGTAAACACGATGTTAATCAGTGGAATTATTACCTAATTAGTCATTATCCGTAATCAATCAATGAAAGCCGAAGCCTGGCCAACAGACTTCTGGCTTCTTATTAGGAATAATTATTGGTAAAAGAAACAATAGGAAAAATCGTCATTCATTTGATTAGTTATAACTAATTGCTAGTTACTTTGTTATAGCGAAAGGCCTGTCATATTGTTCAATTCCGATAATAGACGAACTATTCTAATAAACAGGAAAAATTAAAGGAATATGAAAACGCCATATTATTATGTACGCCTTTCTTTATTTTATTTCTAAAGTTAGGGTTTTCTAAGACTGCGATGGCCGTCACATAGCGTCCGCAATTTACCGTGGAATGACGTCACTGAAACGTTGTCTATGAAAGTGAGTTGGTGTATATTCCTAGAGAGGGTTTTTTGGACACCATGAAGTAAAACCCCGCTGCCATCATGTTCATGACGGCCGTAATATAGTGGCCACCGCTTTTCTACTTTTCTAGGAAACCGTAGCGCACAAAGCGGCCTTAATTCAAATGCGATTATGATATCTATACCCTGTCCATTAGGTTAAACGTTTTTTGACAGCTGTCTTAGAACGTACATATTCCAGATTACATAAAAGTTAACTTTAAAATGCGTAATAAAATAAATATATAAACTGCCTTATCTTATTGAATTATCTTATTTATGGCTTCTTACAGACATTATAATACCGTACGTGTATCAATCAATGTATTGTTGTTGCTGCGATCACTAGTTCCATCTGTCAAAAAACGGTTTACCTAATGGACAGGGTATAACAGTCCTAACTTTTTTCATTAAGAATATTGAACCTCAAATAGGTTCAGTATTCTTTGTGAAAAAACTATTTGAATAATATCTAGGCTAGGAAATCTACCTAAATCCATGAAACCGTAATGTTTATTGTAGTTAGTCACGCTACTATAATTACTTTAGATTCATTGCATTCTTAAAAGAAAATATTTGTATTGTTCTGTCATTTCATTTTGCCACAATTTTCCGTTCAGTGCGACGAATGCATAGTGTTTATTTTACTCGATACGATAGTGTGTCCTATTTTCAAGTAGGTACTTATCGTATTTTAATTTAATTTTAATTTGCGACGTTAATATGCGGAGTTTAGCTTGAAGGCTAACCAGCCAACAAATGGAACCCTATTTGTAAAATGTATGTATGTAAAAATAGTAGCCACCTCGATACATAAATCACTTAGGTTTTAAGTAAATAACAAAATACATAGGTACCTTAATTTGGTTAAAACGATAATTTGGTAAACCTATAAAAAATTATCATAGTAAATAAAAAAAAATGCGTAACAAAAAATACAGATATGCATGAGATTCTCTCGCATTTTTAAAAGCATGAGGGCTATGTATCTATTGTAGATTTGTCACTAAAATTTACAATTTTATACGGACTTGTAAAATATACACGTTTAACGTTCTGCATCGTTCTCACATGCATAATTTTGAACATGAATGATGTAACCAATACTTTGTAACAATATTATTATGATTTAAAAGAGTGTCCATGGAGTTTCTTGCCCGTTCTTCTCCATAGGTACCTACTATGCTTTGGAATGGGCAACTAGCTTCATCTTTTTGACTGACCGACCTTGACAATTCAAAAGTGCCTGTAATTGGTTTATTTGAAATAAATAGTTTGAGTTTGAGTTTGATACAAAATTGTAACTTGTAATTGTAAAGTTTTGTGATAAAGGGCCCAGCATCCGAATTACGCAGCACACTATCAATCTCAAACTGAATCTTTTGAAGGATATTGCTAATCTGTTGCTTCATATGTTCGGAAAATTTGTTCAACAACTTAAATAACGCAAGGAATGTTGTTGAACTGTCAAAATGAAAGCCATTGCTACTGATACTTAATGTGTTACGCAATTATCTCTCTGGGGTAGTTTTAAGAGCTTACATAATGAAACAACAATAGATCAATAAAAAACCATATAAATATCCGAATTACGAACCTCATCCTTTTCTGAAGTCGGTTAAAAAAAACAATGAACACTATGCAATCAAAACAAAGGCCCATCTACCTACGCACAGGATTTGATGATTCAGCCAAGAACGATTACCTGTTGCAATCAATATCATTAAATATTAAGCAAGTGATTATGATAATATAACTTTGCTTCGTTCTAAGGCCATTGCACACACTTGACCGGCTTGCATATCAGTCTATTACAATATCGGTTATGAAACGACAATAACAAAACCTTTTTTTATCGGTTTTTTAGGGTTCCGTACCCATAAAGTGCCAATTACCAACGGGAACCTATTAAGAAATAAAGAAAGAAAAATGGCTTACTCTGCACAAACAAAACGCACATTGCGTTTTGTTTGTGCACAATTAAAAAAACACAAAATATACACATACGAGGGTCATTCAATAAATACTTAGCCTACAAAAAGTAAACGAAAATTTTGGAAGAGTGGCAATTTATTTTTCAACATAGTCTCCTTTTAGTTCGATACACTTAGCCCAGCGATGCTCCAACTTTTTTAACCCGTCCGAAAAATAGTTTTTGTCAAACTCTGGAAAATAGGCCTCCGTGGCGGCGATGACCTCCTCATTTGATCCATATCTATTCCCGGCGAGAGATTTTTTCAGATTAGGAAACAGAAAGAAGTCACAAGGGGCCAAATCTGGAGAATACGGTGGATGGGGCAGCAATTCGTAGCGTAATTCGACCAATTTGGCCATGGCAACGGCAGACGTGTGAACCGGTGCGTTGTCGTGGTGAAACAGCACTTTTTTCTTCGCCAGATGGGGTCGTTTTTCTTTAATTCGGCGTCGAATCGGCCCAATAAATCGGCATAGTAAAGCCCTGTAATTGTTTTACCCTTCTCGAGGTAATCGATGTAGATCACACCTTGTGAATCCCAGAAAACGGTGGCCATAACTTTTCCGGCCGATTTTACAGTTTTCGCCTTCTTTGGAGCACGTTCCCCGGTCTGGATCCATTGTTTTGATTGCTCCTTGATCTCTGGTGTGTACCAGTGGATCCAGGTTTCATCGACGGTCACAAAACGACGCAAAAACTCCGCTGGATTCCGCTTAAACAGCGCCAAACACGTCTCCGATGTGGTCTCACGGTTGCACTTGTTTTCCGGTGTGAGTAAACGCGGCACCCATCACGCCGACAGCTTTCTCATGCCGATTTCCTCGTGAAGAATATGATGCACTGTTCCTTCTGAAATGCCTACAGTCTCAGCTAGCTCCCGAACCTTCAATCGGCGATCTGCCAATACGAGATCATGGATTTTTTAAATGTTTTCCTCCGTAGCAGCTGTTTTCGGTGCACCTGGACGTGGTTCATCAAAAACCGACGTACGGCCACGTGCAAACTCGTTCAACCAATTCTTGACGGTGGCCATCGATGGAGAAGAGTCACCGTACACAGCATCTAAGCGCTCTTTGATTTCGATGCGCGTTTTCCCTTCCAAAAATAGGAATCGAATCACCGAACGATATTGCTCTTTTTCCATTTTTGTAAAACCGATCGATACGTTCGCTTCCATAAGTTGTCAAATTAAAACAAATGAAGGGATTGGAATGAAAATTTGAAAAAAGAATTAAAAAAGAATGTGCTACACTGTGGTAAAACTCTTTTGAAACTACAGCGCCCTCTGGCGATGAGGCTAGGTACTTATTGAATGCACCTCGTACATACACCGTAGTCAAAAGTCAGGGTTACTCAGGTACCGCTGTCCGGCCATCCGTCCGTCTGTCACAGGGCTATGTCTTTAACTGATCGAATGTCGTAATTACAAAAACGATTAAAAAGCCATTATGACTTGTGTGCATCCACGTTCGAAGGGTTAAACTTAAACCTCAATAGGTAGTCACATGAAATTTTCGCAGAGTGTGTACTACTATGGCCGCTGTAATGTACCAAAAAAAGAATAAAAATAAAATAAAGGAGTCCATACAAGAAACGTGACTTTTCAGTGATTTTTTTCTCGATCCTAATAATGGCAAATTATTTAAAAAAACCGCCGAAGCCATTCTGCCCATATCCTCCGGCAGCGAGATGGACAGACGACATTGTTGCCATCGTGGGCAAAACCTGGATGAGATGATGATGAACAAAAAATGTAGTGTTTTAACACTACATTTTTTTTTTCATTCATATTTACATCGTACGGTGGAACCCTTCGTGTGCACGTCCGACTTGCACTTGGCGGCCTTTTCTCCTCGCGTCCGCTCTAGTTACGAAATAGCAATTTCGGTTTTTGACCGATATATGCTTGGCATTGTATCGATAATATAATACAGTAAATAGAAGATATTTAGTATTATATCGATAATGGCTTGCGAAATGTCTTTTGTTATTATTTTCAATTGATACGTGTGAATGCATGTCAAGGATTTGAGTCGCACGTGGTCATGAAAGGCTGATAAATTATATCTTCGCACGGTAAGTAGGTGACGTTAACATTAATATGCATTGGTTTCGTTTATAATACACGTTTACTACTTCATTATTGACATTATGGCTAAACGAAAAACGTGTTAACGTGCCATAATCAGCATCTTCTGAACCATTGAATCGATTCAGTAAATTCTTTTACTAATGGGATAAGCGTCAGTATTGCTGAGTGTCATAGGATACATTTTATGTTAAACAAGAAATTTCACGTGGACAAAGCCGCGGGCCGAAGCTACTCTAAAATATGCATTGGTACAAGTTGGTGCTACGGTGCTACACGGTAGTCAGTGGCTACGACCGTAGCTATTTTGATCTACGCGCTACGCTGCATCCCTTAAAGTAATTAGGGACCGGGTTGACAGGAGGTAGAATTAAAGTTATCATTTAACCTCAGGTATAGCTAGGGAGAGTAGTGGTAGCCCAGTGGTAAGGTTGTCCTTGTTAAGTAGATATACAACTAATTAGTTTATTGCTTCTTGATATATCCGCCGCCCGGTAAGGACGTGTGTTTGTGTTCCACGCGTGCCTCAAAGAGATGTTATCACTGACTGACTGGGTCCGCTGGGGCCGATGCCTGCCAGGGCCGGGGGTGGTTCGAAAGAGATACCGTGGCCCTGGCACAGGCAACTGAAGGAACACGGGTGGGTTTTAGTCAGTAAAAGTCTGACACGCCCTCCCGCTCCGCCCAGAGCGGGAGGCGTCGTTTGATGATTTTCCACCCAAAAGAAAAAAATGGTCGTCCTACTTAAGTAGATATATGTACCTACACCTATTTAGTTTATCGCTTCTTGATATATCGGTAAACCAAAACAATTTATAACTTAGCACGTAATTGTAATTTCTAAAGTGACTTGAAAGAAAGTGTGTTACGAAATTGGGGAGCGGATGAGTCAGAGTCATAGTAAGCTTTCAAAAGTAGGTATTAACTGTATGTCGACACAATTTCAAGCAAAAGAACCAGATTCAGATACCATACCACGGAGATGCTATTTGCACTGACTGTACGCAATGTGCTGTCATTATTATTCATTAGCAACTGTCACAAAAGATGGTTCACTCAGACTTTCTGACTAACGGTTTCAGCGAATGCTTTTGTTAAACACACTTTCGCCAAAAAATAGAGCCTCCTTTTCGTATCGTTTGAATACATGGCTCTTACTAATAACTTTTGTGGTACTACATGGAAGTAATGAAGGCTGTGTGTGTGGCTTGATGAATGTATGTATGGATTTATACTTACCTACTTAACTATTCCGGAGCGCAAAACTTTTAATGGTGACACCAATAAATAACCCTTCAAAGCAAAGTTACAGTTCGTGTATTGGTCACTCGTTAATCCTATCCTACTAATATTATAAACGAGAAAGTTTGTATGGATGGATAGATGGATGGATGGATGGATTTTTGTTACTCTTTCACGCAAAAACTACTGAACGGATTTGGATGAAATTTGGCACACAGATGGTTTATAACCAGGTTTAACATATAGGATACTTTTTATTCCGATATTCTTACGGGATCGAAACTTATGCGGGTGAAACCGCGGGGCACAGCTAGTAATTGATAAGTGACGTCTCTAATGGCCTCGTTCAAATCAATGAATTATTAGATAAGTTATTTAACACGCTCATCTTAACTAATAAATACATAAGACAAATTACCGATACTAAATATGTACTTTGTGTGAATCGCTCAGGCGTGACTCTAATTGTCGGCATTCATTGCTAGTTAAGTCAACAATCCAGTAATCGGATACTTTTCGCAATAGTATTGTGTCCGATTGTCCGATTGTCGCCCCTCCCATCTCTCCGTTGTAGAGCCGCGCACTGGCTGCAAAGAACTGCACCACTATTTCGAAATTCGTCGTGTGTAAATCGACCTCTTCCATTTAATGTGACGTTCACGTCACGTCAATTGTAAAAGAACCATTTAAGGGTTCGTTCCACAATCCATATTCGAACTCGTAATTGGCTGTGCTGTGCGTGACAGTCGAACCGACCATTAATTAGGTTTATGGTACGGATAAAGAACTATTTCTAGGACAATAAAAAACTATCAGGTAAGTTTTTTCTTTCGTTCTATTACGCAGAGTATTTGTATGTTTTTACAAAATAAAAGTCAACAATTAAATTCAGACATTTGCATAAAGTCAGTCAGTATCTTACAATTGTTTTTATTTCTAAGATTATATTCGTGGTTACATACTCTAGAAGTTATTGCCAAGGCTAACAATGTCATTTGAATGACTTGTCATTGTCAATTGAATGTGTCTAGAGATAGGAATTTAAAGATAATATACGTTGCAAAACTGGACTTAACTATAATAGTTAAGTCCAGTAGGTAGTCGTATAATTCCGTGCACTTACCTATTCTAAAGATTAGTTATCTTAATTAGTAGGTATTATTATTAAATATTAACCAGCTGGGTGCTTCGGTAACACACTAACAGTAGCAATGGTTTTCATTTTGACAGTTCAACAACATTCATTACGTTATTTACGTTGTTATTCGGACAAATTTTTTGAACATATGATGCAATGGACTAGCAATATCTTTCAAAATTATTCTGATTGTGATTGAAATTGTGTTACGCAATTAGAGAGCTGTAAACATGTTTTTTTTGTCAAATTGCCTTAAATATGAAATGGTTAAAAAATTTAAATCAATTTAAAAAAAAAAAACTTAATAAAGCTGAAATGATCATCTGTAATTCGCATAGTGTACATAATAAAGAGTGTTCTATTCTGTGGTCGGAAAAATGAACAATGCAATAAAAATATAACTTCAAGGTCAAAGTCAAAGTCAAAGTTAAGTAGTTTTATTATCTATTTAAACATCTCTTAACAGCCACCTTGACAGTCTAGCTTATGTCTTACTATTTTCGTATTAGGCAACCCAGCTAAAGTACAGACGCCAAAACATCAAGTTACTACAATCTGTCAAATTTCTTTAATAGATTTTCAGCCCTTTTGCTAAAGTATTAGGTTCAAGGTTGACTGGGAAAATTTGACAGTTTGGGTAGCTTGATGTGCTGGCGTTTGTACCTAGGTACATGTGTAGGTAAATAAATACATTGTTTCAATATGCTATGAGTACCTTACGTTGGCCCTCCGATAAGAATTGTCTAATTTATAATAAAATACTAACCGTATGTGCAATGTGACATTAACACATATAAAACAGCTGTTTTTTTTTTGAGAACCGGCGAAAAATTTCTACCCGAGGGGTTCTAGAATAATGTGCTGAATTCATGGTTAAAGTTTGCGCGTCGATGTCCCTGCTACCTTGTATAAGTATGTATGAATAAATGTGGAATTTTTAGAAAAAAAAAACCGGTGGTTCCATTCATTAACCGTTTCGATAGATTTAAAATAAAAGGTTTTACACGCGGCAATGTTGCCACAGATTCTATATCGTACATTGAACTATAATTCGCGAGGAACTTTTGGAAAACGTAGCAGTGTATTCATGGATTATAGTAGGTAGTCAATATAAAGTATGTAGGACGTCATATTTTATGACGGAGTTCATGTTTTTTTACTGTAAGTATAGGTCGGAAAAACACGATAGGTAATGTTATAAAATATGTATTTAGTTATGTGATGCTCCGTTCCAAAACGGGTATAAAAGTCGTAGGCAAGAAGCCTGCCAGGCTCAAGTGGGATTGGGCGGGTCACATCAGCCGCATGCAGGATAACCGCTGGGCAAAACTTTCCACACAATGGGTGCCTGAAGATGGACAGCGCCGCCGAGGTCAGCCCAGAAAGCGGTTGCGAGATGACGCGTACCGCAAGGGCTGCTTCGAGGTGGTTCGGGAAAAGAGTTCGTGGGAGGACTTGAGGGAGGCCTTTGCCCAGCAGTGGGATAGCACAGGCTAAAAAAAAAAGTTATGAGAAGGCTGTAAACTACTTTCACGGATTTTTTGCGTCCGTTAAAACTGAATTGCCGGCTTCTATTTTAAGCACATTTTTTTCATCGTATTCCATATATCACAGTGCAACCTTAATATACCTAACGTACGTACCTCAATATAACGAATTCCTCGATTTAACGAATTCTTCGGAATCCCCTTGAATTGTCCATAAGAGTCAATGTAATATACCTTTACATTGCGAAGATTGTTTGCGAACAACCTCTAATTAACGAATTTTGTCAACCCAAAACCTTTATATAACGTTCCCAATAGTATATAACTCAGTCGCGACATGTTTCGACAAGTTTTTACCTCTTTCTAACAAATTTTAAACCAACCTAACCTCAATATAACAAACCTCAGTTTAATGAATTACTTGATATAACGAATATTTACTTGTTCCTTTCCGATTTGTTATATCGAGGTTGCACTGTAACATGGTCTAATTAATTATACGTACAGTATGACAGTGTCCGAATACTTACATTATTATTATTGTTTTTTACAATATTAAAGAAAAACAAGTTCCGTTATTTTATTATTTTGGACGGTTTTACACTTCCGTGAGCAAATCAAATCAATTTATTTGCCAGCAACAGCTCTATCTCTGATTTTTTAAACTCTTTTATGTTGAGTTAGGTTAGTTTTCGTCAGTCGGGGGTTGCGGAAGGATCGTACGTTCCCGCGACCCCCGGCGTAGGTGTGAGATGGAACACCGGGGTGGTTTTTAGTCAGTTAGAGTCTGACAGATCCCGCCGCCCACCCGAGGGCGGCGACATCCATGATAGAAAAACCAGCAAGGGAAAAAAAATAGGTTAGTTTCATCGATGAAGTAACATTGCTGGCCATTTTATAAAAAAACTTGAATATTTTTGCGCAATACTTAATGAACTGTTCTCTCGATTATGGAATAGTCAATCAAAATAAAAAGATGCAATTAAGTGTAAAGTGAAATACATTGACTTTTAAACGATTTTTTACGCGTTATTGGAAAACACATTAAAATGCTGAAGGTTAAATAGTTTATTATTGTGCCTGTCTAGATTTAATTAGTGTATATGTCTAGGTCTCGATTAAGCTTACTGTATGAGAAAAAAAAAACTTATTTCGTAATAACCGTAATTATCTGCAACTTTTTCATATACTAGTCTCGCCTACGTGCGATATTTCAACTTTAGTACGTAATTAGGAAATGTTTTATATTTAAAGAGCCCTTTGACGTAGATACCACCTGATTTACGAATATTATATAACATCTTTTGTTTTAATTAATAGGAAATTCTAATGAGGCAGGCTGTATTTTTATTTGACCAGTTTTTATTTACGCGTTTATGTTACTGTTAATCTTTGGTAAATGGTTAGTGCTTACTTCCGCCGATGATATTTAACATTGTATTTTTCTCCACCCGATGAAATCTGGCACTGTACCTAAACTTTAATGATAAAAATGACATATTATCAATCATATATTTTATCGTCCCATCGCAATTCAATATTATCCTGCATGAAAACAACCTTCACCATTGGCCGGTGGTATTGTCAAGGTCATCTTCATCATCGTTACTTTGACACTAAATTAACTAACAAACAATAAAAATAAAAATATAATAACCTAACCTAACTAAAACTATTAACTAACTAAAATATGGCGTCGCAAAATTCCTCCACATCGCTGTCAACTGGTAATGTGCCCAAGAGACTGGCGGCATTGCCACGTTGTATGGCAATACTTAGCCTCTGGCCAAGGTAAAAGCCAGCCCTTGGGTCACGGGAAGTGTCCAGCCATATGGAGATTTCGTTACTATTGTATATGAGTTAATCTCATATTTTGATGAGCTAATATATACTTCATGGTAATTTCTCATCTAATTGGGTCAAGATTAAGAAATCTGCACTCATTTCTAACACAAGTTCGTATGACGAGAAAGTAGGTATCTACCTTATAGAGGACCGTCATTATTATCAGACAATCGAAGGTTAGCCACTTGTCCAGCAGACACTTGACAAACTGAAATAAGTTCAGATAAGATTTGAGACGAGCTGATTATGTTCCGAGTTTGATCTAAGATCTAATGGCGAAACTGATATAATATGATGTAAAGACGTGACCATTTATACTTTAGAGCAAGTACAATTTTATCAAGATTATGTTATGCAATCCACACTATTATTTAAAATGCGAAAGTAACTTCGTCTGTCTGTTACCGTTTTACGCTTCAAGGGCAGAACGGATTTCGATGAAATTTGGCATACAGGTAGAGCATAGTCTGGATTAGAATATAGGATACTGTTTTATCCCGGCAGTACGTTCCCGTGGAATAATTTTCGACATCCACACAGGCGAAGGCACGGGCAAAAGCTTGTAGTCGATAGGTTTATCATACCTTGAAAATATGATAGTTTTTTTTATCTTTGTATACGATCTGTCTTGTTTGTAATATGTCTTTACGGTAATAACAGAACCGATGATTCTTTCTGATGGGTTGGCAACTGTACTTGCTTTGATTTCTCCTTTTTTGTAGCAAGGTGTGAGTTCCGTTTTATGCTGAACAATACAAAAATCAAATTTTACATTCAGTCCAGGAAACCGTACCAATCCTTTTGAAGGTTTCTGACTCAGTGCCACGAAAAAAATAGTCTTGGACCTGCTACACTTATTATTTTTAATAAAAACGAAGGTTTTCCTTTCGGTAAACAGTAGCAGATCACGTCATCATCACGGACATTTCCTCTGTCTTTACCTACTTGATGGCTCTTTGTATTCATGATGAGTAACTATGATATACGAGTATATTGTCTCAGTGGCTTAGTCACACGCTACTTCCGCACTGAAAGAAATGCAGGGCGTTTTGGTTTGTGTAGGAGTAAATACGGCTATAAAACAGTACGTACTCCTAATGCCTGCAGTACATACTTCACAGTACATACTTCTAATGCATCATTAACACAAAGAAACAAAATGAACCCCTAAATATTATTACTGACTGTTCAATTTTCAGCTTTAGTCAATGAGCTGAGCCTGAAAATTCAACCTGGTGCGGTTTTATTAAAAAGTTTGTTATTAAAAACAGGCATTATTCGGCATTCTTAATAAACCTTTTGAAGTAAGAATGAACGTTATTAAGTTAAAAAAAACGTAGTATATGCAAAAAATTAAGATGTATTCTAAAAGTTGACTGGTCCACGGTTAACCACTTAGGTAATGACGGCATTGCGCAGCTGGTTTTGCATTATATTTCCTTGACAGTGAAACAAGTTAATTCTAGAACCATCAAGAATGTATCACGTTCATTAATGATTTCGTCAAAACACGCGCTGCGATTTTCCTATCGATGAAATAATGACAGACATGCCTAAATAATTATTCCGTAGGGTCATTTCAATAGTAAATCATTACTGCCCTTATCATAGGTTCATTGAGGTTGCTCAGGCACGTATCATGTACTAGAATGTTTACAATGTTGGTTATTGAGCAACCGAGCAACCGATACGTGATCACGGTCAGTGGTTGACGGTTAATTTGAAAAGAGAGATTTTTTAGTAAGGGCAATGACTTAGTTTCGATTTCCTTCATCAATATCGAAGGTCTACAATCACATATCTGTGTTTGATTACATTCCGATCTGATTAGGCCACTTTTCAAAATTGACAAAAAAAAATAATCGAAAACGTTAAATCCTGTTTGGCTCCATGTTTTTGAAATACCAAATATTATTATGATCTAGAAAACTAGTATTTTAGATTTCCTGTTTTGATGCCACTTTGTGGTACGGTAGGTCCGATGTGCGGCCTGCTGTACCCCTACTGTCTTTAAGTTTTCGCATCTCTTTCTTCTTCGAGTCGATGACTCGTTTATACTTGTATTTTAAATAAGCTTCGATCAGATTACGGCCACTTCAACAGCTTTAACGTTGACCTTGCAAAGGTCTTCCAAAGCACAGCGGTGTTATAGCGTAACATACTACTTAACAGTAGCAATGGGTTTCATTCTGACAGTTCAACAACATTCATTGCGTTATTTACGTGCTTGAGCAGACAAATTTTTCGAACATATGAAGCAATGGATTAGCAATATACTTCAAAATGATCTTCTTTTTTTTGTTTGTGTTTAGTTTAGTTTAGTTTTATGATCTTCCTGTGCGAGTCGCAATAAATACTTTTTCTTTCTTTCTTTCTTTATTCAGATTGAGATTGATAGTGTGTTACGCAATTAAAGTGCTGGTGTTGTTGCACAGAGAGTACGAAGTTACGCATCATGACTCGCATTTTCGGCCAAAAGGACACCGAATAATGTATAAATGCTGTCTCAGATGACGTAAGAATGCATCTTGGGAAGGCCCTAAAGCCAAAAAAACATATTAAGTAGATTAAGTAGGTATATTTTTATATTCACATCGCGTAAAGTGACTGGTTTTGCTCAAGTTTTACCTTGTGAACACAATGAATGTGATTTCCAGTTTATGTTGCAGTCTTCAGATTTCTTTTTTGGTTTTGGCAGGTCTTATTTTTTTTTTAATGTTTTATTCGCTGTGTTCGTTATTTTTGTTATATTACTGCCGATATCAGATGAATTATATTTCGTTCAAATGTTTATATCACTACCTACATCAGCGGTGTAATTGCGTAACACCAGCAATGGCTTCCATTTTGACAGGTCAACAACATTCATTGCGTTATTCAAGTTGTTGAGCCGACAAATTTTTGGAACACATGGAGCAATGGATTAGCAATATCCTTCAAAATGTGAGATTGATAGTGTATTACGTAACTAGGATGCAGTTTGCTTAGATAGGAATCTTATTAAATACCTAACCGTTTTTCATTCGAGCAATAAAATAAGTTTTGTAAAAACTTCAGAAGATTATCATAAACTGCTTCCGGAGAAAACTGACGCAAACGAATAGTTATTTACCTATTCGTTCGCAGGCTGATTTTTCCATCGCCCGATAACTTTTATTCGCTGAATAAAGTTGACGTCTGACAGATTTTGTATGGAGGAACTGTCAAAAATTAAAAATTATTCCTCCGATAAAGTTGTCTAGCGTTGGAAAAATCAGCCCTGCGTCAAATTTTCTCCGAAAGCAGTATCTACATCTTCGAACATTACGTAGGTTTGTACCGTATCACTTATTTCCGATAAGAAAAAATTACATACGCAATAACCATTAAACATAATGGCTGTTTTATCTCAACTACAAATACATTTAACTATTTATCGCTACATTGTACTATAACGGGCTGAAACCATAAAATTGTGACATTTGTAACGTTCGCGTGACAATCACACCTGTGTTTACTTTTTATCACGCACACCTACCTCTGGCTACCAATCGAGGTAATCGGCACTTGTATTTCCATTATCTAGGTACCCACTAACTATACCGTAGGTCTTCTACATATTAAGCTGGTCCAGTGCCTATTTTTTTTTTTTTTAATGCAATGGTGGCCGTGGTAATAATAGCTGCGATATACGAGTTGTAGGTCGAAGGTTCGGACCCAGACAGGCGCTTTACTTTATGCAAATTTATTTCATCACCAGTACTTTCAAAACGGTAAAGGATATCATTGTGAGAAAACCGACATGTCCCAGAAACAAAAAATCCGAAGTACGTGACATCTACCACCCCGCGTGGTGGATTACCGCCCACTACCTCTCACCAAGAGGAGGCATATGTCCCAGCAGTGGGAAGATTATAGGTTGATGATGCTAGGCATTTTGTGGCTCCATGTCTGTTGAGTGCAGACATATTATATTATTATTATTATCGGGAGTGTTCTTTTTCTCAGCTCTAAGGCTGGTTTTAGCTACATTTACGGGCCAAAGCCAAGTAAATGCAGCGTGTAGTGTGTATTTAGGATGAGGGTGTGCTTTCTTCCTCTAACTGCATGAACTTCCTAAATATTCTACAGGTGTTTAAGATGGCAGCTTTTTGTAGGTTAATATAGTCCGATTCTTCTAAATCTATTAATTTCAGGCTACGGAGAAGATGGTTATTATTATATTAATGTTATATTTTCTAGGGAGAGCTTAAGGGCTTTGTGTTTAAAATCCCACGCTTTTTTACATGGGAAATTGCATTTTGATGTATTCTACCTATACTTTAAAATTTATTTGAAACAATTCTTTCTCTTCCGTTTCACAATTGCATTATCCTTATCCTAACTACTTCCTACTAATATTATAAACGCTAAAGTTTGTGAGGATGGGTGGATGGATGGATGTCTGTTACTCTTTCACGCAAAAACTACTGAACGGATTTTAATGAAACTTTACAGTAATATAGCTAACAGAATGACACATAGGATACTTTTTATCCCGATATTCCCATGGGCTCGAAACTTATGCGGGTGAAACCGCGGGGCGCAGCTAGTAATTTTTTTTTTATCGTTGCTCCGCACTAGGATTTACTCCTGTATCGTGGGTGCGTTTACTAACATTTAAACTCACATACACAAACAGCCAGACCCGGAACAACTACCTGTAGGCAATACAAATATTTGTTCCGTGCGGGAATCGAACCCGCGACACGCAGCGCAGCAGTCGATCGCTCAGCCACTGCGCCAACCGTGTCGTCAAAATGTCATATTATAAATGCGATAGTGAGTTTGTTTGTCTGTTACGCTTTCACGCTAAAACGGCTGAACGGATTTGGATGATATTTGGCACTTAAATAAACCATGATCTGGGTAAGGACATAGGCTTACTACTTTTAATCCTCCATCACAGGCGAGGTTCCGGGCAACAGCTCACAGTAATACATAAAAATGAACCTTTTTCTTATGTGAGTCAAAATACAAGAGGTTTTTTACTCAATTTACCGCATAAGAAGGGACAACTGAAAACAAGTTGCAGAATGCAGGTCATTCAACCTTGGGTCTCCAAAATTTCGCCAATAACTGGTTTGTACTGGTTAGCCTTCGGCCGTTTTTTGTTGGCCATCATTTTGTGCATAATTATTTGGATGCAGTTTTACATAACCATAACCAATTATTTATTAATAGCTAGGCCCCGCTGTTTCACCCGTATACGTTTTGATCCCATGAGAATATCGGGATAAAAAGTATCCTATATGTTAATCCTGGTTATAAACCATCTGTGTGCCAAATTTGCAAAACAAACATTTCATTTATCAAATTAAATTTCATTCGAAAATATCCATCGGTTTCTTACTGAACTTCAACTATATCCGACAACCTTGGTTACTTATCTCCTTTGGTGACTATACGTAGAATTATCAAAAAAAAACGATTTTACATAACCAGATTTGAGCTGCAACTCTGCAAGGTAGGTGTATATATCCTACACGTACCCACTAAAATCCTACTTCCTACTATAATATATAATATAATATACAGGGTGGCAGGGACATCGACGCGCAAACTGTAACCATGGATTCAGCACATGAGTTTAGACCCGATAGCGCAGAAATTCGTTGGTAATTAAAAAAAAAATCTGTTTCATACAAAAGTGTAATACCTACGCGGTCAAAACGTATGGAACAGCAATTTTTTTTTTTAATATCCGACGAAAAATGTCGACGCTATGGGGTCTAAACTCATGTGCTGGATCCATGGTTACAGTTTGCGCGTCGATGTCCCTGCCACCCTGTATATTATATTATATATTATAGTAGGAAGTAGGATTTTAGTAGATAGTAGAATTAGGTGTAGGATATACATACACCTTGCAGAGTTGCTGCTCAAATCTGGTTATGTAAAATCGTTTTGTTTTGATAATTCTACGTATTGTCACCAAAGGAGATAAGTAACCAGGGTTGTCGGATATAGTTGAAGTTCAGTAAGAAACCGATGGATATTTTCGAATGAAATTTAATTTGATAAATGAAATGTTTGTTTTCTATTAATTCAATTAAATCTTATTCGAAAGCATCCATTGGTTTCTTACTAAACTTCAACTATATCCGACGAGACTGGTTACTTATCTCCTTTGGTGACCGTACATCAATTATTTTAAGTATATTTAAAAATATCTCGTTGGGCTAGTGGTCGCAAGCGCTACTGCCGAGCATAAGGTCCTGGGGGTCTACTCCGAAGTAGTATCGGCCGAATGTTCGGCCGTTTCCTGCTACGAAGTTACTATTTGGATCGGTCGGTTCCGATCCTACACTCTTTCGAATATTGACTATGATCCCGACCCAACTGAGCCAATCCGAACATTTTCGCATTTTTCAATAATATTCGGTTCGGCCATGTGTCGGTCCGATCCGAACATTCGCACTTTGCACTTCGGAGTAGGCGCCCTGGGTTCGATTCTCAGTTCGGGCAGTGGTATTGGGCTTTCTCATCAGGAATTTCTCAGTAGCACTCCGCAGTCTGGATCTGTAGCACTCCGCAGTCTGGATCTGTAGCACTCCGCAGTCTGGATCTGTAGCACTCCGCAGTCTGGATCTGTAGCACTCCGCAGTCTGGATCTGTAGCACTCCGCAGTCTGGATCTGTAGCACTCCGCAGTCTGGATCAGTAGCACTCCGCAGTCTGGATCTGTCCCCGGATGGCAATAGGCTAGTTATGTTTAAGTGTCATCTGATAGGGGCCCCTATTAGATGACAATTAAACATAACTGGCTAAATGTGGGTGTACCATAGGTACACTTCTGCCTAACCCTTCGGGAATTAAAGGTGTGATGTTTTGTTGTAGTAAAAAATAAAGGCTTCTGTGCAATAAAGAAGTCATAAAAGAGTTTTCCTCTGTTAATCGTTGAATATCATATTTTTTGCCAACCGAAAACCGGTTTTCTCAACACAAGGTTTCAGTGATGCCATAACAAGCCGCAAATAACCGAATGTCAGACAGTTATAACTTTATGAGTAATTGTGGTTATTTACTTAATACATATTTATGTTATTTGCTATAAGATTAGAATATATACATAAATAAGACTAGCTCACCCCGCGACTTCACCCGCATAAGTTTCAACCCCGTGAGAATATCGGGATAAAAAGTATCCTATATGTTAATCCTGGTTATAAACCATCTGTGTGCCAAATTTCATCCAAATTCGTTCAGTAGTTTTTGCGTGAAAGAGTAACAAACATCCATCCATCCATACAAACTTTTGCATTTATAATATTATTAGGGTAGTATGATTGGTCATTAAAAATCATTAACTAGCCGTTGATATAATAGATTATCAATTAGCATGCATTACAATATAAATGGTTTTTTATTAGCATGTGGTCTTAAGAGTTGATATTGACATTTATGTTTAACACAGTTAATAATACAACTTAAAGGTTTTATTAACTACAAACTTCTGCCCGCAAGTTGGTCTGCGTGGGTCGAGAGAGAAAATAATGAAAAATGCAATTGGGTCCAAAAGAAATGAAAAATGCAATTGGGTCCAGAGAGAAATGAAAAATGCAATTGGGTCCAGAGAGAAATGAAAAATGTAATTGGGTCCAAAAGAAATGAAAAATACAATTGGGTCCAAAAGAAATGAAAAGTGCAATTGGGTCCAGAGAGAAATGAAAAATGCAATTGGGTCCTGAGAGAAATGAAAAATGCAACTGGGTCCAAAAAAAATGAAAAATGCAATTGGGTCCAGAGAGAAATGATAAATGCAATTGGGTCCAGAGAGAAATGAAAAATGCAATTAATCAATCAATAGTCTGCAGAACCTAGTTTTAACATAAATTAATAACAGTCGTTAAGCTATGTACCTATAATTTACCGGGGTAAAAAGTATCCTATGTGTTAATCCAGGTTATTAACTATCTGTGTGCCAAGTTTTATCCAAATCCGTTTAGCCGTTTTTACGTGATTGAGTACTAAATATTCAAACTTTCACATTTATTGTATCGTACTTACTATCAATAGTTTGCCATTAAGCGGGGACCACTGGGGCGTAAGATTGTCCCATTGATCGTCTGACATGCAGCAAATGTGTCCAGCCCAATTCCATTTAAGCGGGGCATATTCTATCTTTCTGAGTTACATCAGTTATTTTAGTGATGGAACGGTTTGACTAGTAATAAAACTTAAAAGATGCTGGACGTTGTCCTTTCCGATCATTAGGGCCTTTGTCACTTAACATTATTATTTGCGAGGTTTCCTCATACCAAGCATGTGTAGATAGATGACCTACAAAAGAATGAATAGTTTTTTAATAATTCAAGTATTCCTATGAATTATTAATATACATAATTCATAATTAAATCGAAGTTCAAGTATATAATATGTTAACTAAATTAAATACCAATAATAATATAACTGGAAAATTATCGATAGAAAAATATTTAATTATTATAAACTCTTAAATTATAAAATGTAAATTTATTGCACTGCAATAAAAATATTATTTTATTATAGCTTCTTAACAAAGGCTAATAAAACTTGACAACTGCATTAATTACGAAGCAATAAACCCCTTAATTCATAAACGTTGCTTAATTAAGTAGTGATTTCCGACTGTATAACCATTTTTGATGTTTGAACGTCAAAAACTTTAATCATCGTTTATAAAACCCCGTCTTTAACTGAAATATAAAAAGGAAATATACCTGCTTATAAAAACGAAGAACTGGTTTTAATAACCGATTATTTTTATTTTTTTGACTTGCACTTTTCTATGACAGAGCAGATGTTTTTTAATGATAATAACCGACGAAAAATGTCATATGCTGGATTTATGGTTTCAGTTTGCACGTGATCTGCCTGATTAGAACAGAGATAAATCCTTGTTGTTGGCGTAATTTCTCAAATAAACGTAGAAAAAAATGCAATTTCGTCCTTCTAGAATTATGCAAGAGAATCTTTTTAAACAGGACATTTATTAATTTTAGCTTGCGCACAATTGCAAATTATAGGCTTTTAGGTCTTTCGCTAGGCTGTTGGTGACGAACAATTTTGATTGACAAACAATGCGCAATTGCGTCCAAGTCGGAAGGCGAAATGATTCAGTAGCACATTGTTTGTCTGTCTGTTTGTTTGTTGCAATAACAACCTTGTCACCTGTGTTGAACACATAAGGCCGTTGCAGTTGCAAGGAAAATGCATCGCGTTTGGTTTTGAGAACATGATAACTGGTTTTAAGAACATCCTTGTTTGGTTTGGTACTAAAAGATAATGGATATTTTTTTTAGGTCAATTTACTTACATATTTATGTAGGTAGGTACGTTGTACGATTTCGAAACGGTATCTGCACGTTAACATTCTCTTGCCTTCATCATAATTTATTTAGGGTCGGCGGCGTATAAATTTTTTGTTTTCTTAATATTATTTTCTGATAACTATTATGACTGACCTATTACCCGATACTGGCATGATGTCGAATTCTGGGACAGCCTGCATATTTAAACTTTTCGCACACAAAAAAGGTACAAAGGCGGACTTAACGCCTTAGTCATTCTCTACCAGTCAACCAAGGGTGGTGAAGAGATTAGATGGCAGGTGCCTTGCGTATTCGTCGTTCTTCTTCCATGTTAGCAATTAGCCGAGATCATTTCATTATTATGGAATGGATACTTGGGGCAGGCCTATGTCCAGCAGTGGACGTCTTTTGGCTGAAATGATGATGATCATGATTTTATTAAATCCATCGCTTTTCTAGTAATAAGTTTTATTTTTCACACAATTCATCCATCGTTTCTTTGGTCCAGTCCACAATAATACAATTTAAATAAGTATAGTTGGTTACGATATTTTTCGAATAAATATTTTTTTTATCACGACGGAGTAACAAAAAAAAAAGCATTTTGTTATGATAAGCAGTGCATTGTTTTTATTCTAAGAATCGTCATAGTCATAGTTATTTAACTAACTGAAACATTGTCGTAATAAGAAGAAATACCTACTTACTTGGAATAGATAAAGTTACATTGCAACTACGATATAGATACATTATTTAATGTCGAAATGTGCTACGGTTGTCAATACTGTCACAGATAATGTCAGACATGGCGAAACACGTTTGTTATTATCTTTTTAAAAGTAATTTCAACAGTTCTGTTTTCAAGAAAGAATACAGTACTGCGGGGTAATTGCGCACTAACCAGTAGCAATGGGTTTCATTTTGACAGCTCATTTTCACAGTTCATTGTTTGTTTTATTACATTAACATTCATATTGTTTCAGAACATTGTTGGTTGATAATGCTTATGCTTATATTTGGGTAGGTACTTACTATTAAAATAAGTACCTAAGTACATAATTTTGTTTGAAATGATTTCCTTCACAATTCCTCAACAGCTAAAAAACGGGTCCATAGTGGATTCTTGCAGTGTAATTGCTACACACTAACAGTAGAATTGGTTTCATTTTGACAGTTCTACAACATTCATTGCTTTATTTACGATGCTGAGCAGACAAATTTTCGAACATAATATGAAGCAGTGCATTAGCAAAATTAACCACACAGTAACCACACAATGGGTCCCAAACAGCAGCAAACGACAACGCGGACCAGAATGAGATGGCGGTACGAGCTCGACTCTTTCCACAAGGATTGGCGTTTAACAGCACTGGATAGGGACAAGTGAAAGGAGGGAGAGGAGGCCCTTTGCCCTGCAGTGGGACAGAAATGGCTGAATAAATAAATAAAAAAATAAAAATTAGCAAAATGATTCAGATTCAGATTGGTAGTGTGTTACGCAATTAGGGTGTTATTTGCATATGTACTTACCTAGAACCTACCTAAATGCGCAAAATCGCGATATATACCTACTGTCTTCCTAACACGTACGATTCACACGTTTTTCGACTCCTCAAACTACTTAGCACTACTATTAGTTATTTTGTGCTCAAACTAGAAATAAAACAAAAAAAAAAGAACAAAATCAAAATCGGTTCATCCGTTCGGGAGCCACGGTGCCACAGAGAGACATACACACACACACACACACAGACACGTCAAACTTATAACACCCCGTCGTTTTTGCGTCGGGGGTTAAAAATCTAGTTAGGTAAGGTTTTTTTTTTTAGAACGTTGCCCCCACTAGGAATTACTCCTGTATCGTGAGTGCTTTTACAAACATTTAAACTCACATACACAAACAGTCAGACCCGGAACGACTACCTGTAGGCAATACAAATATGTGTTCCGTGCGGGAATCGAACCCGCGACACGCAGCGCAGCAGTCGACCGCTCAGCCACTGCGCCAACCGTGTCGTCGAAAGTGTCGTCGAAGGTAGATGCATTTTGTTAAGAAAATGAATAATTTAGTTTTTATTAGAATTGTAGAATTAAGTATTCAATCGACAAATGCCCAGTCAATCGATAGTAATTCAATCAAATCTTTGACTCGTGTTTATTTGCTTCTATTTTCGGCCACAATGGTTTATTTGGGTCTTTCGTCACGGTTCGCGTAACTTATGCTCCGCTGATCTAAATTAAAGTCTTTACTAACTTATATCTATTTGAAAATGTTATTTTTATGTTTATTTATAAAGGTTTACCAACATTCTATATACAATATAATATTAATAATAATTTATATGTATAGGTAACAATTAGCCTTGGACTTACACAGTCGCGAATTATAGGTTAGCCAGCATTCTCAAACATATTTGCGGTCCTGAGATATTAAGGATAAATTACTGAAATCTTATCCAACAAACCTCTCTTCGTAGATATTTCTTTTTATGGTTTAGATTTAGAAGAATAGAAGGCCATAGAGGCCTTCTTTGAATTAAGTTTTTTTTTCATAAACCTGCCAAAAGGTTCACATCTGAATAATCTTGAAGGATTTTGCGAATCCATTGCTTCTTATGGTCGAAAATTTGCCTGCTCAACAACGTAAATAACGCAATGAATGTTGTTGAACTGTCAACAACTGTACTGTCTGTCTGGCCGTTTTGCGTGAATGTGACGCATGTTTACCCCCAACTTGTTTTTTTGTGTGCTAAGTCCTTTTTTCATGCGTCATGTTTGCCGCAAATAAATGCATTTTCTTTCTTTCTTCTTTCTTTCTTCTTTCTTTCTTCTTTAAAATGAAAGCCATTCCCACACTGATAAGTAATGTGCTACACAATTACCCCGCTGGTGGTCTGACATAATGCATAATCGTGACACTGCCATAATGTCCTCGCTACAATTTGACATAATTATACCTATGTCCTTGATTTCACATTCGCGTTATATTTAACTACCCACTGAAGGTTACTGTAATTTTGCAAACATAATGACCATGCATATTTTACTATTATTAGCATATTTTCACTTATCTAAGTAATTAGTTGACGGTCACTGCATAAAATTTTCGTGTAAATTCGCTTATGTAGGTGTAGAGCTACTGACGCCAGCAGGTCCCTACCCGAAACTATCAAATTTTCCCAATCAACCTTGAACCTAATGCTTTAGCGATAAAGTTGAAAATCTATTAAAGAAATTTGAAAGTTTGTAGTAGTTTGATGTGTTGGCATCTGTACTCAGTTTTTAAACGACGCTGAACAATGAGATCCCGTTTCCACGGGCATAAAAATATCGCTGAGGGATTTAATTGTGCACTGGATTTTCAACTCTCGGTGTTGTGTGGCTTTGAGAATCCAATAGAGTGCATTCCAGCGCGTCAAAAAAACACACTGTTGGAAGAAAGAAAGAAAGAAAGCGAGAAATAAAGAAAAGAACAGAAAAGAAAAGAAAAGAAAAGAAAAGAAAAGAAAAGAAATAAAGCTTTTTTGGACACAGTTCGTGTTCGTGTGTTGATTTTTCAACTCTCGGCAGTGCGTTGAAAATCCAATGCGCGGCAAAAAGAAACGCCGCATACCTGGGATGACGCTAAATTTGTAATGAAAGGTAAACCATTTATTCTAGGAGGTCTAAAACGAATGACACGGTACCCATATGGCGTGACTTGGTTGTATGTGTGTCTGTTGGAAATAGTTACATATCAATATCATATAGGTAACATTCATATTGTAATGTGATATATCGGAGTCCGGTTCAATTTAGACCGAATATGAATCGTGAGTCGTAACATTCGTAACCGGAGCCAAATTGAGGTCGTAGTCGTATAGACCCCAAGCTGTAATATTTGACACTGTAATTCTTACTGCCTATATTAAAACGAATGAATGAATTAAAATACAATTCCGTAAAGATCCGTTTCGCTAGCGAAACGGATCTTTACGGAATTGTATTTTAATTTTTCATAATCTTGTGTATTTTTTCGCTGCTCACAACTCACAAGATTATGAAAAATTAAAATACAATTACATATTAAATGGAAGACATTCTGAAAACAGCATTCTAATGTAGATGTAGCTATGTGGATGATAATGGAGAGGAACCTATTGTTAGGCTACATTCATTCATAATCATAAGATACACGTGTTGGCCAATGTAAATAAACACCGCGACAATTGCAATAGGATTAGATGCGCCATTTTAAACTTCGATAAAAAATATTTTACACTTTGGCATCCTCAAAAAAAGTTTCTAAAGGTCATGTCAAAATTATGTAGGTACTACGGTACAAAACGGCGAAGGGAAACATCGTGAGGAAATCGCCATGTCCTAGAACCAAAAATTGGAAAACATGTGACAGCTATCAATCCGCATTGGGCCCACGTGATGGAATACGGCCCCCGGGCCCCCCCTCACAGAAAGGATGCCTGAGTCCCAGCAGTGGGAACATCGTTGGTTGATTATACTTATGCTTATATTTGGGTACTTACTAATAAAATAAGTACCTAAGTACATAATTTTGTTATAAGAATTTTATTAATGTCAAGAAGAGGGTAGTTTCTTCGAATTTCTTCAAGGACGCGTTGTCAAAGATGAGTTTTGGGAACGATAAAATTTCAATGAAATGGTTTCTTCACAATTCCTCAACAGCAAAAAAACGAGTCTATAGTGGATTCCTGCAGGGTAATTGCTACACACTATCAGTAGCAATCGCTTTCATTTTGACAGTTCAACAACATTCATTGCGTTATTTACGTTGTTGAGCGGATACATTTTTCGAACATATGAAGGAATGTATTAGCAATATGCTTCAGATTTTGGTTGATAGTGTTATGCAATTATGTACGGTGCGGGTGGCTAGTTTTCGGTTTTCAACCGCTGCGGAAGTCAAAATGAACCGTTTATCGGTATTATCTGTTTATATGTCCTTTACTATTCCGAGGTCAGGCCCCTTTACTTATATAAACAAAAACCTAGGTCTGTATATGTTGGCCCGACCATCTTCTTCTACTTAATAAAAATATTAAATTCATTCCCTGACAGACAAGGCACAGCCTAAATCATACAGTAATAGGTCTAGAAGGAAGAAATTTTACACAAGAATTCCTTTTACAACGGTAATGAGTATTAAAAGGAAGGGTTTTTTGAAAATTCATCCCCAAAAGGGGGTTAAGTAGAGGATGATAGTTTGTGGATACAATCTATCATCCTCTACTTATGACGAACTGCCACACAAACTTTCATCCCGTATTTAACCCCTTTTGGAGATTTTTTGCCGACGGAAATCCCATCGGGCAAAGAAACGTGTAGCAACACGAACAAAACAACGAATTGAGTGGTTAGTCACGTCGTGTTATACGCATGTCAACTCTGATCGTTTACCGACATCCGAATAATACTTCATTGAAACGAGACAAATTGTGTCTTTACGCACATTGTGTGGTATATAAAGGTCGTTCTGAATGGTTCTTTTCTAACTGTAACTAGCTAGCTTCCGCTCGCAGCTTCGCCCGTGTAGTATGTCGATAAAAAGTAGCATATGCCGCAGGGTTCAAAGTATCCCCATACCAAAGGACAATGCCGATTTTAATATGGAAGGTGGCGTCTTTTTGTTTTGTCGCGGCCATCAAAGAAAATCTTGTTTATCTAGTACAAAATAGTGTAACAAACGAAACTTATTTACCACCCAAAATAATGATTCATTATTGTTCCTCGTGAAGAGTAGGTATCCACCTAGTCTTCACGAAGAACACACCCTCCAAATTTCATGTCTCTAGGACCAGCAGTCAGTCGGGACTTTGAATTTTATATATATAATAATATCCAGGAACCCGTTGAAATATACACACAAAATTTCATCCAAATCGGCCCAGCCGTTCTCGAGTTTTAGCGAGACAAACGAACAGCAATTGATATATAGATAGATAAAAGCGCAAACTGGGACGGATTTTGAATTTTTACAAACGTCATACGGCTGACATCCTTTTTTGTCTCATCAAAATTTATCTTGTCATTGAAATGCTAGTGATTGATATAAAAAATATCGACTAAAAAAATTAATTTAATGTATTCTTATTTGTTATATTGACAATAATCGGGTTTTTCGGCTCGGATTTTCAAGATGTCGTTGGATCTAACCCGCGTTCTACTTAGTAAAGACGCGGTCTTTCTTCCACATTAAATAACGCCGTAGGCCTAGGTATAGGTAATACGAGTATGGGGACTCCTCATGTTTTAAAATATTATAGTGCTATAACATTGACTCTGTTACGACTTACAACGAATACTTTTAAAAAGCGCACGACTTGACGTGGATTCGAACCAACGAATTGCCCAATATCGCCCTTCGGGTTCGAATGTGGAAATACTGTTTCTGGGAATTGAAACTCTAAATCATAGCCGTTTCAAGCGATCTTAAAACGCCCAAGCTAACTAGACTTCTAGTGTATCGTTACCTACTTGTCGAAAAACTCATTATATTAATATCTGGTTCGTTTTCACGATTTTCAAATCAAATAATACTTAATTAACTTAACTTATGAAGATAGGTACCTCAGTTTAAAAAATACTGATGAAACACTACTAAAAAAAATCGTAACATCGATGTCACCAAAACTTAAAATTCATACCACCATATCACTAAATCATAGATAATTTCGAGCAGCCATTGTTGTTTACATCTTTGGCGAATTTTGACTTTACATTTATTTCATAGAATAACTTTAGCATAATTTTATTATGTAACACACCGTTTCACTTGTTACAGAATGACAATTATTTACTGTACCCATATGGCTGAATCCTAACACTTAAGATACAGGCTAGACCTAGTTTAAGGGATTAGTTTTTAAATTGGTGCATAAAATGTGACAAATGTTAAATTTATAATATACAGTGCTATACAGTGCAATGTGTTTCTTCTTTTATGAAATAAATATTATTATTATTATTATTTGCGTTTGACATATCTACGGACCCCAGGGTCCCGGACCTTTGAAAGGCGTACTAGGTGCCGAAGCCAACTCGCAGATACCCTTTACACAATTTTAAATGATGAGGAGGCACCAACCGACGATTATTCCTGTATGAACCATGCAAGTGCACCCAAGGACAACCCCCGGTTGGTGCAGGACTATTGCAGAACATGGAACCAAAATATACTGGGCTATGGGTTTGGGTGGCTATTATTATTTTTATAGGTACAGACGTGCATCAAGCTACTACAATCTGTCAAATTTCTTTAATAGATTTTCAACTTTTTCGCTAAAGCGTTAAGGTTCAAGGCTGATTGGGAAAATTTGTCAGTTTCGGGTAGCTTGACCTGCTGGCGTCTGTACATATCGTATGGTATTTTCTGCGAAATTACTTCTTCTCCTTATCCTTGTGATTAGTTAATATTTGTATGTTGGCGCCCAACACATGAGCAAACATTGGCACGTAATTATTTTCCATAGAAAAATGACAACATATTTAGATAATTATTCATATAAAAACAAATATTATGCTAAAGTAAATAATAATTTTAGTTGGAAGTGTGATTGTCATGCAAATTCACCTCGCATGGGTATTATAGGGCAAACAAGTGTAGGTTTGATCAAGTGTGGAGATTTACAGAGGTAACTAAAAATATAGAATCATAATACCATGGCTAATGTGAATTTGGAATTCTTTTAATATAATATAATAATAATCTTTATTCATGAATAAAGATTATTATTATATTATTATTATATATACCTATATAATATATTATATTATTTTGTTTCGTAATCACGGTATTTTCGTCGCTGTAAACACGGCACATGGAGATTTAGAAAAAGTTTGGCTTCCTGCACCCTAATTGTGTAACACTCTATCAATCCCAATTTGAATCATTTTGAGGACATTATCCATTGCTTCATAATTATATTCTAATAAAAATTTGTCTGTTCAACAATGTAAGTAGCGCAATGAATATTGTTGAACTGTCAAAATGAAATCCATTGCCACTGAAAGTGTGTTACGCAATCAGCTCGCCGCCGGTCACTTTACCAAAACTTTCTTACACGAACGAAGGAACGAACGTACTTACACGAGGAAAAAGGAGTAGGTAAAGGTCGTAGCAAGTGGCATTCTGAAGTTTTTTGCCTACCCCCAAAAGGACAAGCCATGAGTTTATGTATACATGTTTTACTATTAAAAAACCACGTATTTATTTACAAGCTTGGAAGCTAGACTGTGAACGCAGTTTAACATTCAGCCCGTGACCATTGGGGTTGGTTGGCGCAAAATGTTAGAATAGAAGAAGAATAGAACACTCTTTATTGTACACCATACAAATTACAGAACATAAATACAGGCTGATTTTTTAAAGACCAGCCAAATTTAAGGATGTGGTACAGACCATCAAACTGAACAACTTTCTCCATGGGACCAACATCGTAATCGCGAATAAAAATACAGCCGTCCCATACATTTAGGTCGAGTAGGTATTGAAGTTTTCTATGGGACAGTTGCTAAAATTTTCGCGATTACGCTATTTGTCCCATGGAGAAAGTTGTTCAGTTTGATGGTCTGTACCACATCCTTAATTTTGGCTGGTCTTTAAAAAATCAGCCTGTATATAAAATTTTACAAAGGGTGACACAACGGGCGGTCTTATCGCTAAGAGCGATCTTTTAAAGACAACCTTTGGATGGATTAAAATGAAGGAGAGACAAATATAGGTGGTAGTCTGTGGTGTACCATTTACATTATACAATTAATATATATACATATAGTATATTTTACTCGTCTAAATAAATATATACATATAATAATAAACATGAAACAAGAGCAAAGAAAAAATAATATAAAAATAAATAAATAATAATAAAATAATGATGAGTGTGATGATGATGTGTGTGTGATGTTATCTTCGATCATTCCTCCCTCCGTGAAACATCACGTTATCATCTATCTACAGGACCTGTCTAAACACATTAGAGAATTCGCTTCTGCATCACATGTAGTAAACAATGCTGCTAAAGTGAAACCGGATCGCGCGTCATCAATTAGCATGGATCGACGATCTGTTAACGCCTTAACTGACACACTGGGATTGAAAAACATCGAAACGCCATCTGTCATCGTTTACCATAGCATAGTGAAAGGAAAAGTATATGAGTACTTTGAAATGGAGTGAAATCAGGATCGGGCATTTTAAAGTAGAAAGTGGGTAGTTTTACTTATTAATCACTTTTATTCGATTGACTCAAGATCACTAAATTGACTTAAATTTAAACGGCGCCGACTCAAAATTATTTAGGTATACTGACATTAGTTAGAACTTAGTTATTAAGGTTAAATAAAAAAGGTTTATTATTTTTTTGCTTTTCAGTTTTTTCGGCGGTTTAATTTTTTTTGTTAAAATTTTTTTATTATAAAATTGTTTGTGACTATTATCTACTAATTGTTTGCCAAAGGGCAGGCATATGTGGCACTGAGTAGAGTAATAAATGAATACACAACTCAGCGTTCAAATCTGTGAGTGAACATTAAATCACCCCTATTTTCCCACCCTTAGCGTTGGATTTTTTTTCCAAATTTACATGGGACCAACTTTGAAGTATAGGTACCTTTTCCAATAAAAAAAGAATTATCAAAATCGGACTACTTTGTAAAAAGCTATGCGTTGTCGTGTAGCGACAAGTAACTAAACTTATAAAAACCAAAGGAAAAATGAAATTAAAGAAAGGGAGGTAGAAAACAATTAAAGGTATATTTATAACTTTAAGATGGAGATGGACTGAGAGAGGTGTGTAGTTTGTGGAGGTGGGGTGTCGGCGACAGATGCAGGTACAGATGAGGGCAGGTCGCTGGTGCGTGTGCGGCACGGAGGACACTCGTAGGAGGGCCCACGCAGCAGTGCAGGCTGCAGCACGGCAGCAGGAGCCGGCGCAGGTACAGGTATAGATGAGTGCAGGCGGAGGACACCCGTTGGAGGGTCCACGCAGCAAGGCAGGACGCAGCTCGACAGCAAGAGAGAGAGGCACGACAGAGACGCTGTCAGCCCGCCAGGTGAGGCGGCCCTCGGATGAGGCGCGGCCCAATAGTCACAGGAGCCCTTCACGAAGGACGGAGGACGGAGGCGTAGGTAGGGTCCGACAGGTACCGGAGCGGAGAGGTACGCTGGGTATTCCCGGGATAGGTAGCCCTGGAGTATCAGGCTCTTTATTGTATCCGCTTTAGAGGCGAAACCCGAACTGATCCTTGGATTGCGTGGATCTATAATGTCAGCTCGTAACATCATGTAGAAAATATGAATTTGAGTTATGAAGATGGCCAGTAATTAAATATAATAAGTATTCATATCTAATTAGCTAAAAAGATACATGCAGGTAAGAATTTGAAAGAAAGGTTGCCGTGGCGACGTATTAAACGTCGTTGTCAAAGCTGTCATAATAAAATAAATTATTAATAAAATACGATAAAATCTATAGTTATTTTGTATTAGAAGTATAGTGTTTATAGGAAAAATGATATCCATCAATGTGGGCGAAATTACCAACCCTTGGATGTCACTAAATCATCGTAGTGTCATCTTAAAGATGGAGCTGTGTCAGTGTACTGATTGTGGATAAAACGTGTCGTAAGAAATAATCAGATCAGCGCCTAACGGTAACAGAATGCTTGTTCTGACCTGGAGGAATGAATGAAGATAACTGTGAGTATGTACATTATGTTACAGCGTGGTCATACATAAAAAAAAAAAAACTCTGTTAGTGTGTTACGCATTTACCCCGCTGGTATGAAAAGGACTTCACAATCAATTAGCTCTACATGATCATCAAAATATACCAGAGGTCATCAAAGTAATTGAGCTGGTTAATGTTTCCTGGTGAGGGGCGACACAAACCTCACAAAGATCTACCTAGCTACTGAAAAAATCCCAGGGAAAGAACATACTATAATACAGGGTCAAATTGAATTAGCTAGCGAAACTCCGCAGACGTGATGGTATCGATATCTAAACATAACGATATCTAAGCATACAACTACATAGAAAAAATATAACATACAACGTAAGGAATAAAAACAAAATCCAGTTACTACCAGCGCAAGCTCGCACTAATTATGGCAAAAAAACAATATTGGTTGAGGGAGCACGGCTGTTCAATAGTTTACCGGAGGATGTAAAATAATGTGACGGTATAAACACATTTAAACGCAGATTAAGGCAATACATAACTACATTGGAGATGATATGACACAGAGTGTACATTCTGTTTCATGTTATTTCGAATGTAGTAACATAAGTTATTATGATATCTCCAACACCCTAGAGGTAACCAATACATGCTAGTTATAATCACTTGTATCTCATTCTAAGCGAACTGTTATTTAGAAAGTTCTTATGAGAAATAAAGTTCTTTAAACCCAAATACGACAAAACACGAACACGAAATGAAAAAAATGCACCAATCAGCTAGCCAAGATATTTTTTCTCAATCCCTCAATGTAAATAGGTACTAACACCAAAGAATAGGAAGTTCGACTCCGTATCTTACATTTAAACGCATAGCCAATCGGTAACCTTGTCGGTTACGGTTTTAGTGTGAAAAAAACAATCAAAGAAATGTGAACCTTCACCACTGAGTGATTACGATTCTAATCTAACTATAAACAACATTATATTATCAATGAACGTGTAGCGGTTTTTGCGCTGTCGATGTCGCCCTGCATCAGTTTGTTGAGCGGTTTTTTTGGTTGGCCGGTGATGCGGTTTAAGCCATCTGCACTATTTAGCTGTGTTCTACTTGAGAGTCTTGCAAATAGTCTTGAAAATTGCTCTTGAGAAAAGTATTTATGTAGTTCCCTGTATTTAATTTGCTTTTACCAAACAAAAACCTATCGACAGACAAAACTATTTTTTTGTCGGTTTTTCAGAAAACATTAAATTCAACTATATTCGACAACCCTGGTTCCTTATCTCATTTGGTGAACGTACATAAAGCATAGCATAATCAACCTTTTGTGTTCCCATTGCTGGGACACAGGGATCCTATCACTGAGAGGGAGTGGGCCGTAATCCACCACGTTCGCCCAGTGCGGATCAGTCATCTACCAACCCGCACACATATCTTAGAATTTTTGGTTTTTCACGATATTTTCCTTCACCGTTTTAAGAGCAGTGGTGCTGAAATAATTTACACAGTAAAACGCCTGACTGGGTTCGAACCTACAACTAGTAAGTCACGGTCGTTATCACTGGACCAGAATTGCTCTGACCGTACATATTTCACGTAAATTGGCTGAAATTAAAACCATAGAAAATCAAGTGCTGTCGTTTTAAACGAATGATTAAGTATTTGCGCCAAACAAATGCACTGAAATTGCTGAAATCTGGCTATTAATAAAATAATGTCTTGCTTGGCATTGCAAATGAATGCAATGAACTTGCAGCAAGTAGGTAATTTGTAAAATGCAAATTTTATTACTTGCGAGCCTTGAATAGTTTTTTCCTTAAATCGTAGCCATGCGTCATTGGGTGAAAATAAATAAAAATCGTGATTTTTATAATGCTACAAAGTATTAAAACAAGTTTTTCTGCTGATTACAATGTTTAAATGAATTCGTCGATTAGTTACGAGTATTAATAAATACTTAAATCTAGGGAAGCAAAGGATATGTAAAGTACGACTTTCTTAGGTGTGCTATACTAGTAAAGTCTATTTAAAAGGGGGTTCAAATAGACCCCAGAAAAAGTGCACCTAATTGAAGAGTGGTCAGTTAACGGTTCGTTTTGCATTATAACTATTATTAATTAAAATGTTTTATACAGCAATGTCAAAAGTGGCCAGCAACATTTAGGCATCTG
Organism: Apamea epomidion; assembly: GCA_947507525.1. Taxonomy (NCBI): domain Eukaryota; kingdom Metazoa; phylum Arthropoda; class Insecta; order Lepidoptera; family Noctuidae; genus Apamea; species Apamea epomidion. The sequence continues at coordinate 16,477,937 of OX382237.1, forward strand.
TTCTCTTGCATGTGTTGTCTTAAATAAAGTAAGATTTTCATCTCAACAATTTTGTCTGTGGCATCACTCTCTTTAACTTAGCCTTTGAACTACCTACTTAGGTACGTTCAGTTGTTTCACCTTCCAATCCAACTATTGCATGTCAGTTAGCTGTAACCGCAGGCGCATAGATCAAATTAGCATTTTTATATAAACATTGGCATTGTTTTCATTGAATTTACATTGCTTGAGGTTAAGTTTTCTATCCGTCATCATCTAAGACAGTGATTGACAGATAGAACTGCCTTGTTTGAGTCCCTGACGATATTTACTGGTTAAAGCTCAATGCACACGTATAAGCGCTATACCGGATGAGGGGTCTTCTCCCTTAGCAGTCTTAGCACGAAATCCGTAGTTACAGCCAACGTTACGGCCGTTTCATATTCCGCATAAAAAATCCGGATAATAATTTTTTCAGCTTGTTACTGAACAGGTTCACAACTGGAGTTAATAAAATCGAACTTGCATTTTTTCTTCATTTGCCATTTGGTCTGGCACCAACTCTTTGACATTGACCTTTTAGTTAAAATTTTTAGAAAACTGGCTGCCATAAACTACATACATTCTAGCTATTGTAAGTTATGGAAGGTAGGTCGTTCGGATCAAATTCGATGAGATCATTTTGAAGCAAATATTGTTTGTACAACATATAATTATGTGACTTTTGAGTTTGTTTCGGTCTTTCTTCTCTTTGAGTCAGTTAAGGTTCACCGAGTTTTAAAACTAAAATTTTTTGAGAGAAATGAATATAATTATAAATCGCATATAGCAACATCAATTGTGATTCTGGCATCATTCAATTTTCAGGACCACTTTACACTTGTAATGCCACTAGTTATAACTATGTAGGTAGTTGCAATCGTCAAGGCGAAGAAAGTCAATGTAATTCTTTTTCTAATGACGTTGTTGTTCTTGGAAATAAGTATTAATCATCTAATCAGACAGGGTTGTTGTCCTCAAGCCTTAGGGAAAACTGTACTATTTTCTTTAGTTATTCAAGGCATACGTGTAATCCTGGAAATTTATGAGTCGAGGTAAGATACATTTTAATGTAAATTACTTACTTAAAGGAAGTTCTTTCGTCTGTTTTGAATGCCAAGTTGCCAACTAAAGGGGAATCCTTTGGATATCCTTATAGATAAAAGGATGATAATGTTATCAGAAAGTACCATTTCATAAGCTGATTCTCGATTTGTTAGGGAAGTCAATCATTGCAAATTCTAGCTAAAGCCCAATTTATCAATGGACATTAAGTATAGATATTGATCATGTTTTGCATCCCTAAGAAAGAAATAGTAATCACAGTAAACATATACTCGTAGATGGTAACAAAGATCTACATACGAGAATGGTAACGACATCCCATGCTGCACTTGACACTTCTACAGAGGTAATAACAATGATTGTTTCAAGTGCCCGAATTACAACTAATCCACTTACACGCATCCTCGGGATGCGCCCACTTCAAACCGTTCACTTTATACTATAGTACTACCTATCCTGTACCGACTCCGAGGATCGTGGGTATCCTGTCGGGCGTTCCAATTAGGACTCAATGCTGCAGGACTAGAGTTGCCTTTTATTTGAAGATGTAATAGTTGTATCTATGACTACCTGGTTACGTTACCAGGTCAGTTCCTAGTTTATTGTTCTCGGAGTTATCACGGCATCATCTAGGTGTTTTAGTGTCAATTGTTCATATTCTGAGAAGATCGCACGGTAGTCTCGTTCGGTCTAGCGTTTTCCGGAACGGTCCTTCGTGATAGCTTCATACGGAATGTAGTCTTTATTGTGTTGGTCATTAATGCCTTTTTCTGTGTGACCTTTTTTCAGTACAGGATCATTAGTAGAAATCAATGTTGCTTAATTTAATAGGCATAATTTAAATTAATTTACTTAAATATGTAATAGGGTAGTTGCCTGGGTAAAAAAATAATTATTATATTTAGTCCGTCAGTTAGATTATCGAAAAATAATGGACACGTATTTCTCTTTTGTCAATCAAACAAAAAATGCCAAAGATAAAGCGCGTCAAAATTTGGGAGTGGGGGGGTCGTGGCGTCACTTGCTTGCAAAAGTGTCGCAAGCAAGTGACGTCACGTGGAACTTTAACGGGCGTTATCTTCATAATTTTTTATATAATTGACGAAAGGAAAAATACGGGTTCAATATTTTTGGATAATCTAACTGACGGACTAATTAGAATTTTTTGGAAAATAGCCTATTAGGATGAGACGTAAAAGCAATCAAATAGGGGAAGATCAAAGAAATGATGGATGGACTGTGTGAATGATGATGATATGGTTAGAAAGGGGTGACTATCGAGATGACGACTAATAGAGAAGTGTGGTAGAAAAAGCATATTGCGCCAACTCCATAAAATTGGGAGAATGATGGATGACGTAAAATCAACATAATTATTAGGAACTGAAACGATACCTGAAACTCTAGAAAGGTGTTTTTTCCTTTCTTTTGACGTCAACGTAGAAACTCGTAATGTGTTCTACCAGCTATAAAAACATGAAAGATTAGCGCTTACCACGACAGTTCTTCAAGAGGGCGAGGACGGTAATTCAGACAGCATAATAACATAAATTATGTTTATTACTCAAGGAGAGTACCTATAGACCGAAATGATTTGTAGATAATGACGTCTATCATTAAATTTATATTTTATGCGGAAGAGGATTTAATGAACACTAAATTAAGAAACGACAAGTAAAGAAATTCTGAATAGCCAATAACTTCGAATAACAAAGATCTAAAAGTAATGAAAGCTTCATATAATGATAAATATACTAGAGGTCCCGATTGACCTGACGAAAGCATTCGTGAAAGTTGAAAAAGATAAGCAGATTAAGTATCCTGGCTGGCGAGGTTGTCGACATGTGGGATGTGGATACAGCAGTCATTGTGCCGATAGGCGTGACGGCCAATGGCATAATAGCCAAGAGCCTCGACCAACACCTGTGGAGGTTCTTGTTAGGCAGCTGGATCAAGGGCTTGATCCAGAAAGCAGTACTTCTGGACACGGCCCGTATCGCTGGGAGGTTCCTCTCTCAGGAGCCCTGACCACCGGTAGCCGATACCGGTGGCTACTATTGTTTATATTTTCAATGTTTTTTATAAAAATATTATTATTACATTAAATATGGATATAATTATGTATGTTTAATGTAATAAAGTAATACAGTGCAACCTCAATATATAACGTACCTCAATATAACGAATTCCTCGATTTAACGAATTCTTATACCCTTGAATTGTCCAGAAGATTCAATGTAAAATACCTTTACACTGCGAAGATTTTTTGCGAACAACCTCTTTATAACGAATTTTCAACTATCAAGAAAAGGTGCAAACCTCTAATTAACGAATTTTGTCAACCCAAAACCTTTATAAAACGTTTCCAATAGTATGTGATTCAGTCGCGACAGGTTTCGACACGTTTTCACCTCTTTATAACAAATTTTAGACCAACCTAACCTCAATATAACAAACCTCAGTTTAACGAATTACTTGATATAACGAATATTTACCTGTTCCCTTCCGATTTGTTATATCGAGGTTGCAGTGTAGGTATACTAATAAACAGAATTGATGAAAATTTCATTCGCGGATTCTATAACAAAATTATGTACTTAGTGAAAACAAACGATGATTGTAAAACTAAGTAAACCCTCATTAACCTTCGAAGCTATGTAACTAACTAACTAACTAACTAACTAACTATGTATGTAAGCTATAACCTGTGCCATATCTTAAATGGTTAGATCCGCTTTTTAGACTATACATTATAATGTATCTGTCATAATGAGTTCGTTCCGAATTCGCCGAAAATGTCCAGATTGTGGATGGAGTTGCTAGACCGTAAAGTTTTATTTATAGGCAGAAGCACAATCACAAATACTAGTTTCGAACAAAATAATATAGCGTTTCTTTTGATTTATTGTCGTCAAAACCGTTGATGGAAGGAAAGTGGTTCAAGGATGACCCAATCTGGTACTAGGGAAAGGATGAAACTTATTTGATCTTTAGCCAGTCCACTATTTATTCTTCGAGTGTAAACTTGCACAGTACCTTGAAGCTATTGGTGCAAATATACCACTTGCATATCCAATGGTGGGTAAATTCACACTCATCACCATCATCCGCAGGCCGACTTCACCTACTGCTGGCCATAGGCCTTTCTTTGGTGTCCCAATTCCCATGTTCCAGTGCCAGCCTCCAGGTTCTATCCGCAATGGTAACAACGTCGCCTATCTCGTATTACCGGACGGCCGACACCTCGTCTTTCAGTCCTTGGACGCGTCATCACTGCGCTTTGCGAGGTGTCCTGCCCAACTCCATTTAGAGCTCCATTCCTTTGAAGGTCTATTTCCAAAGTTTTATTCACTCCTTATTTTTTCGTAAGTCATATATTTTCCGTATCTTTCCACTTGTGGTCATATTAGAAACACGCCTTTCGATTTTGACGTTCAAAAGTGCCTTTTATGTGCCTATTTGAAATAAATGATTTGACTTTGACTTTGACTTTGACTTTGATACATGCTCAGTTCGTGGAGAGCGCTTAGACATCATGGCGACAGCCTACGATCGTATTTTCAATCGATTTAACATGCATTAAGTTAATCGATTTGTCACGGCTTAAGACGCGGCTTGCATAACGAATAGGTAGTATTATGGCCCATATAAAGTAGCCAAAGTATATTAGCTACACTTTGATGTTCATTACTTGGAATAGGTCAATCTGCCCAGCTTTTTCCCAACTATATTGGGGTCACGCACACACGCCCGTTCTTCCTGCGCCTGATTTCTCTCCGGTCGTATCGGATTGCCGTCCCAACGGATTATAAGAATGAGGGAAGACTGAGTGCGGTCTGGAGGACTATACTATATTATTGGGGTCGGCTTCCAGTCTAATCAGTTGCAGCTGAATACCAGAACTTACCTCCACGACCCTGTTACTGGGTAATACGATACCTCTTAGTAAGACTGTTTGTCAGACTTTCGGGCTTCTGACTACCCGTAACGACTGTCAAAGATCCACGAATGACAGCCGGGATCAGCGGCTTAACGTGGTTTCCGAGGCACGGAGGGGTTTCGGTATGTAAAGATGGTCAGCATCCACGGAGCTACTGCCGCCGCTGCAAGCGTAGCTTAGACTGATCGATCGACCCGTGCGGCTATTACTACCCTGCTACTAGGTATGTATATTATATCTTTATTAAATTCTTACTTTTTAGGTTCGTTGATTTTATGGTTGTGTCAACTCATTTGAATTAGCAATGACAACATAACTTTATTTTTATTATAAACTAAGTTGTTTTTTCGGAACGTCGATGGCTAGTCCAATTATTTATTTTTAATTTAGATCTGGTCTATCCGGATTTTATCTAGCCCTGTCCTTACTTTGTTGGCAAAATTATAGTCCTCTGCATAAGAATGAAGATATTACTACCACCGATACCTACTACCGATATTACTTAGGTACCTATCTTTTTTGAGTCACTGCGGCTGCTTTTCTTACGTGTGTTCTTGTGTTCTTGTTCTTACCTATTCGCTGTATTTTCTGTGAGACTTACAGTGTACAATAATTAACTAAAATAAATTCACAGTTCTGCCGTTCGTTCTCTTCAATATCAAGCGTGCCTATCCCGGATTTCCAGCCTCTTCCTGAGTATGTCAGGAAGAGGCAAGCTCAATAACGTAAATAGTGCAATGATTGTTGAACTGTCAAAATGAAAGCCATTGCTACTGTTAGTGTATAATGCAATTACCTTTTGCCTTGCCTTTGCCTTTTTCACAAATTCCTTAATAGTTTTTTAATAGACATCGTCATTAAGTTAATGACTATTATATAAGTTATTATGTAACTAATTGTCAAAGTCATTGTTCTACATTTACTTTGCTATCAGTTCATTATGTCTTTGTATATTGTTTACTTATAAAACTACTTTCGTTTCAGGTAAGTCCTTTGTTGACGAAAATATTCTTGTTGGTTGAAAAAAACTATATGCCTCGTGATACAAGGTAAGTACAGTGGTACAGTCATCTTTTGGCGCGTGCGGGCCAAAATCAGAACTAAAGCCGCCATTATTTTTTTTTTCAATACGATTTCTGTGATAATTTCATAAATGTTTACCTACAACGCTCCCCTGTCAATAGCATCCAGGCTTCATAAGATCTTTGTACCTACCTAGCACTTCGTACTGCAAATTAAGAATAGTGTGGCTATAGAAATATTTAAACGTTAAAAATGATGTTCTTAATTTCTTTAACAAGCAATTTTGTCTCAAGATTGCACCTTGGAAGCTCGAAGATCAAGCAATTTTTTTGGGAATCATCATTAATACGTGTTATACTCAATTCGATTTTATTTTTTTGCATGGGTAAGTTATTCTTTGATATCAAACCCCAATTTTTCACCATGTTTGACAGGTTCTTTTCAAAAATCTTTTGAGTTTACTGTATCGAAAGTGGTAACCAGAGCGCTTAGACAAAGTTACATTCTATCAGCGATAACAACGACGGAAAAGTCAGAAATTTAGGTACTTGATATGCTCCCGAAAGACTTATTTCAATCGAAAGTCGCTGTAGACATACGAAACGCTCTGAAAGCGATTGCAACCTTGTCTGGGCCGTTAGGACAATACTGTAGTAGGTTTGCTATCATTTAAAATATCACATCAAAGCCGTAGCGACGTCCTGAGAGAATTTTAAAAGCCTCTAGACTGTATCCATTGAAACACAAAATCTTCCAGATGTAAACATTAATAATGACTCGGAGCACAATAATTTCATTGGTTCACAAATCACAATAGCAAAACGATTGTTGAGAAGATACCTAATCAGTTGCTAATTGGCAATTAAACTGATATTAGCCTTAATTATGCAGGTAGTTGATCGAACGTTTAATGAAATGGAAAAACAGATAAAATAGGGAAAACGGTAATAGGGTCATAGGGTAACGAAGGATTGGCCGCTTCTAGATCACTACGAAAGATTTATTCAAGATTGACGGCTAATTAGTAAAGAGGTACAATGTTATCGTATTATATACCTCCTTGGTAGCATTACCTACCTACATAAGACTTTCAATGTCTTGTTTGGCCCTTAGAAAAGACGCAACGGTTAGCAAACACCATTAGAATAAAATACCTCCGTATTTTTATTTGTTTGAATTTAATGTTTAATCCTTTATGTATTGTCTACAGTCCCTGGTGTTTATTTATCATGTTTATAGTCGTAAACGTAGACAATGAGACATGCACAAGGTCATTACTGTCTGAGAACTGAGAATGATATTCGCACCTATTCTCTTGCATAGAATATTTTCATTGTAAAAATATGTGAGAGTTATGCTTATGAGTTATGATTCATTTATGTTTTCATAAACTTGTTGAAGAATAATCGCTTTTGTTTACACCTATACGGGAAAAATGCGTGCACCTACAATAAAAGATTTTCATCGTCAAACACTTTAGTGTTAACTTTGTCAAAAGGCTTAGAAAAATCCACACGGTTGGAGTTCCCCAGGGAGCCATTGGTTTTTCAAAGATAAATAAGTAGCATTAATCGATTGGTTTCACTTGTATAACAATTATTGTGTTATATCTAATAGTGATAAAGCACTCTCGAGAGATTGGCCAGTCTTATTATAACAACAGACAGGTACTCACATCAATCAGATACGGGAAAATGCGTAAGATGTACCTACAGTAAAGGATTTTCATCGTCAATCACTTTAGTGTCCATTTTGTCAAAAGGCTTAGACAAATCCACACGGTTGGAGTTCCCTAGGGAGTCATTGGTTTTTCAAAGATAAATAAGTAGCAATCGATTGGCTTCACTTGTTTATCAATTATTGTGTTATATCTAATAGTGATAAAGCACTCTCGATAGATTGGCCCGTCTTATTATCACAACAGACCGGTACTTACATCTATCAGTTTTGTAATCTAAAAATATTATTATGGTAGCACGTGTAAGTGAAAACAAATCTAAATGGTGGTCACAATAGATTCATAAATAAGAAAATCATAGTAACGGGCATCTGTATTTGCCATTGCGAAATAAATTAACGAAATAGGTAGGTACTTCTTGAATAACCGGTATGTGTAAAGAATGATTGATTGATTAAGTAATTAATATGGGATTGAAATGTTGCAATATTCATAAGATAGGATAGGATGAATTAAAAACCGAAAACGGAAGTCATAATAATTTTGGAATAAATACGGTACCTACTATTTATGTTAACCATTCATATTGAAATCGTGCACTTTATAGCCATTCTGTGGCTCACTTGAGTACATTGTACTAGCATGTGGCAAGAGAAGAATGTTGTCGACGATGTCTGTTCAAACCCTAATAAATTACAATGTTGTTTTGCGGTTAGTGTCGAAACCATAGCATTATTTCTTAAGTGAATTTAACACAAGTGAACAAATGAAAATGAAAACCTTGGTATTTTTACTTTCCGCACTTGAGTTTGTTTACGATCAAATCGGTATATTGAAAACATAACTTAGAAGTTACAACATATACATCGATCACCACTTAATAGTGGCACCACTTTAGAAGAAGATAATCGCGAAAAAAGCAGCTGTTCCATACATTTGTGTTATTTGCGATTTCAGTGTTGGTTCTAGAGTTAAAGTCGTTCATAATGATGAGTAGCGTTAAAGTTTCTGGTTTTTAATTATTGTTATAATGATCCTATTATGTCCCACTGCTAAACAAAGTTCTCCATTTTCTCTTTCCATTTACTCTATTACCCTGTAAGTCCGACTCGTCCCGCCATCTCCATCTGGGTGTACAGCGTGGTCCTGTGGACACCTCTGTCTTCTGATGTTGTAATAGCTCCCTATCACATATTTTTAGAATATATGCGTCGTCAATTTTTTGTAACTAAGCACAAAGTTAGTAATCGTAGATACCTACCTATTGACACAAGATATTTTAACGCACCTTAGGAGACTCCTTTATTTACACAAGTTCTAACATTTGTTGATATATTTAGGTGAACAGGCTGGTACAAGTGCTTTGTACACTTGTAGAGGTCTTAATCACCTCATTCGTGGAAATAACCTTACGCAAACGTTGTTACACCCAAACATACATGACTTTACAAAAGTTTATCGTTAGAAAATTGCATGTCGCCTAGTTCAAAGTAGTTTTACTTAGTAGTTTTATCATTGGGACTTACTAAGTTGGTAAAGTGTTCAGTATTAAATATTTCATCATTATCATCATTGGCAGCCTTGCCACCAATAGATATACCTCCTTTTTGTGCATGCTTTCTTGGTCTATGCGAATCTCATCTAGATCTTTCCTGTTTAAGCCGAATATTTTCATTCTTTCTTTCCCGAGATATGCTATTGGTCTTATTGAGTAGGTCTTTACGAACTATTTTACTTACCGATACCACACCAATTATATGTTATAAAAATGACGCTGATGATGAGTACGGAAGTCAAATAAATCACTTATTTCAAAGTAAATTAAACATAAAAGTTAAAGTACTGCATTAACTAATGCAAAGTACATATTATGCTATGGTATTTAGACATTGTCTCATATTGTAGCCGCACTTGCCTGATAAGATAATTTTTAAGGTTACATAGGCCTATTCTTTGTATTTATGTAATAAAAATTACGATCTCATTTAGGCAGTGCGGCTTATGAAGATGAGTGACTTTTTGTTTAGAATAAAAACTATCTTCCAATTTGGTAATTGGACCTACCTACTTTCAGAGACAGCTCCTCACTGAAGGAACAGGAGTGATTCTCGTAACTTTAAGAACTTGTTTCGCAGGCTGATCTCAGTGTCAATCTGTTAAAAATACCTCTAATTTTCCGACATTTTTATTAAGTTATAATATTGACATTGATTGTCGCTGAGATGAGATTGAGGGTAGATTTTGAACGTTTTTATTTACGGGAATGGCCCTTCTGTTCTCTCCTGTCTATACACTCCCACAACAAATCTGTTGATGGCATATCAATCCGATCGTAAGATATTTAATAATAATTTAAAAAATATATAAGTATATGAACCTACATGATTAAGTATGAATGTATGAATCAAATTATGAATTTGAATTAGCCATGGAATTAGTATGTACTGAATTAGCTCTAATAGGCGGTAGGTACGCTAGTAAAATTATTATGAGGCAGTCAGCAATGCGGTCTTGGATGACTGAACGTGCGCCAGGTTATCGCTACTCGCTCGTGAAGATGATTAGATCAATACTTAATTACGTTTTGATCATGATTTTGTGTTAGTTTTATCTGGTAAGTTGTTGTGCTGTCAAAATAAATGTCCGTAACGACTGTACATGAAAATGTTATATTTTATAGTTATAGTTTACTAACTTGTGCCGGCGGCTTCGGCCGAAAAGATCCCACGGGAACTTGCTGCCAGGACAGATAGCAGAGGGCCAATTCTCGTAATTTTAAGAACGTTCACAGTCAGATCTCAGTCTCAATCTGTCAAGAATACTTCTAATTTCCCTACATTTTGACAAGTTTTGACATTTGTTTGTTGCCGAGATGAGACTGCGACTAGATTTTGAACGTTTTAAATTACGAGAATTGGCCTTCCTATGTCTTTCCTCAGGATGCCATTAGGTAGGTACTTAAGAATTAATATTATTATAATTATGTAGTATGAATTTGTTAAAAAAATGCTGGTCACACAAACAGATAGGAACACAATTTTAAACACCAGTAAAGAAATTGTTAAAAAAAAGACTGGCAATGAGATTTAGTTGTAGGTATCTACATATCTACCTACTTATAATGTAGATCTGGAACGAGGCGAGGATTTTTTACAAATTAATGTAGGTAATTGAAGTCAAGATTACCTCGAACTAAATCCTAGTGATGCTTGACTAATTATTGCTTTCCAAATGTTTTAAATAAAAGGAGCAGACGAATTTTCAAATGAAGCATTGGGTTAGTAATTTCTTTAAAAAAAAATCTGATTGCGATTGAATGTGTATTACGCAATTAGATATGGCTGACGCACACTATGCGATATGCGACAGCGTCAGCTCGACGACTAGACACAACGACAGGCTGCGGCCGACAATTTTCATCATTTTTTTTCTAAGCCCGCGTGGATATGAGAGAAGCACTAAATTTCATTTGTCACTAAATAGTGCCAAACGTGGCTAAGTAAGAAGTAAGCTAAATACATATTATCATTTGTCACTAAATAGTGTGTTTGACGTTGAGTTGCAGAGTCGCAACGACAGGCTAGTCGCACGCTCTCGCTACTTGTCGGTGTCTTGTCGTCGAGCTATCGCAGGCGCATGTCGCATATGCGAGGTGGTTAAACCAATGTTGAATGTCATTTAAGAGTTAGAGAATGTAGGTACCTATTACTTTTTTGTTGTAAGCTATGGTAATCATTGAGATATTTCCAAAGGTTGCGTAATGTCTTGCTTGATCGTAGCTACCTATTTATGTCCGCAAGAATACCTACGGCTAGATCTATAATTAAGATAAGTGCTAATAGAACCAGTCGTAAGCCGAATTGTTTGTCTTCTAACAAAAAAACAACTAGAAGTCCCTAAATACCAAATGTTATATAACCAGTTGTTATCTATTGGGCGTACCTTTGTAATATGTATTACTGAAAGTATGCGATTTTAGAAAGTTATCATTGTTAGTAACATATGTAAACATAAAGGCTTCCAGACAAGCACGACGTGTTCTTCGTATCGCTGGCACGACAGTTTTTTTTTTTTTAAACATTGCCCCACTTGGTTTTACTCCAGGACTGTATCGTGGGTGCGTTTACAAACATTTAAACTCACATACACAAACAACCAGACCCGGAACAACTACCTGTAGGCAATACAAATATTTGTTCCGTGCGGGAATCAAGCCCCGACTCGCAGCACAGCAGTCAATCGCTCAGCCACTGCGCCAACCGTGTCGTGAAACATTTTTTTTTTTCAAAACTTTGCCACTTCCAGTGGCAGCGCAGAGGTCACTTTGACTACATGTTTTGGGACACAGAGGGCAGGATAGGAGGTGGAGCATGGTTTGTGACATAGCTCCACAATCACACTCTACTGCTGTTTCGTCAAGGTAGCCCCACTTACCAAGGTTGGACTTACATCTTCGCACTTTTCATAGAAATGGTTCTACGGATATATAGGATCAAATTAAATTATCTAGCGAAACTCTGCAGACGTGATGGATATATATACTGTAGAGGCTTGTCTGCCGAAGACGACCTCATATAATGCAGGCCGGCTATATTTTAGCGCGGGTTACATTCGAACGTTCAAGCTAGTGTCAAATATTTTATATTAGGACTTTGGTTTGAAGAACTGTCAGAAGATATATACAGTGTGAGGTCCAACTCTTGCAAGAGTAGGCTTAAGTCAGGACAAACGAATCGCGAGTCCGACACTATGACAAGTGTTGGGTAAATTTATATTTACATGTGCCACTGTGCACCAACATGAACCAACGCAGTCCTGCTTAAACCTCGTCGCGCCAAAACTGGCGTAAAAGATGCGACGCGGCCTCCTAAATATAAACAAATTGACATGTCAATTCACATCGGTCGTCTTCGGCAGACAAGCCTCTACAGTACCTATCGCAATATGAAAGAAAAAAGAGTGAATGATAGCGTGACGGTTGATAGAATGGAAGAAGGAAACTTGTTGCGTCGACCCCACGTAACATGGGACAAGGGGAGGGAGATGATGAAGAAGTATAGCAATTTTGTATGAAACAGTTGATTTTTTTTTTAAATAACCGACAAAAATATCTATGTCTATACAGTATAATGTGCTGAATTCATGGTATTAGTTTGCGCGTCGATGTCTCTTACACTCTGTATAGTACAGCCGTCAGCACATCAAGCTACTACAGTCTGTCAAATTTCTTTAATAGATTTTCAACTTTATCGCTAAAGCATTAAGGTTCAAGGTTTATTGGGAAAATTTGACAGTTTCGGGTAGCTTGACCTGCTGGCCTACGTATTCAATTTTACGTTGACACGAACAAAATATGTATATTAAATCACAACAACAGCAACAAAAGATTGTTAACACCGATGATTTCTTTGAACGTTTACGAGTATTCATTACCTTTACCACAGGTTGTCTTTTCCAATAACAAAAATAGTTTAAGTGAATCTGAAGCATGAGGATTTTTCCTGGACATAACTATTATGTGACAATTTCTAAGTTATGTTCTATGGCGAACTAATAAGACGCTCAAGGCACTATTCTTAAATATAATGAGTTATTCTCGGTTATAAGTTTATAACTACTAGATTTTTGAAGGCTTCTACATTGCTAAGGCTATACGGGTAAGTACCTAATTTATGTCGAACACAAAGGATCGTTAACATAACAATTGTTTTTCATTTCCTTGCCTTAAGATAAGATTTATTTACAGATTAAATCTAGATTCAAGGGGATAATGACGGGGCGTGACAGGGCCGAAGCCTGCCGGGGTAGCGGCATCGTCCGAAAGGGTTACCGCTGCTGGAACATAAAGGGCTAAGGAAGGAACACGGGTGGGTTTTAGTCAGTAAGAGTCTGACACTCCCTTCCGCTCCACCCAGAGCGGGAAGGGTCAAGCATTACATAGGTTCAAGATTGGTTGGGAAAATTTTACAGTTTCGGGTAGCTTGATGTGCATAGAGCATAGCAAAGATTTAAATCATTAGATTCGTCCGAACGCGTCAAATGATGAGATGTTCCCGTTTCTATTTCGCCGACAAATGATATTTGAATAGTATTACCTTGTTCACTTATATTAAAAATCGTATCTAGCGTTCTATGTGGGAGGTATGAGGTCACTATTCTCAGTACCTATCTTCTCGTATGGTCACTTTTTCATGCGACCTATGTACGGTGAGGGCAAATCTAATGATTTAAATCTTTGACACTCTGTCTAAGCCTTCAGGGATTACATGCATGATGTAATGTGTTGGGTATGTTGTTAAATCTTTGAAGAATAGGTAGGTAAGTTGTATTGACGCTTTCCCGAAGTATCTTCAGATCTCATAGTTTTTAAGGTTCCAAACCCCAGGGGTGCCAACACGACCCTATTACTAAGGGCCGGTTTATTGATCCGTAGCTAAAATCAACCAATTGTTAAAAATAGTAACTAATGGTAAAATTTTTGCTAAATGTGTTTTTTTGACCAATTTTTCGTTTATCTAATGATATACTTAATATCATTGCTAATGGTCAAATAATTAACTATTAGTTAAAAAAATAACAAATGATCTGTAGTTATACGGATCAAAAAATCGGCCCTATAAGTCTCCGCTGTCCGTCCGTCTCTCTGTCAGCGGGCTGTATTTCGAGAACCGTAATAGGTAAACAGTCGAAATTTTCGCAAAGTATGTATCTCTATTGCCACTATAACAACAAATAATAAAAATAAAATAAAGTTAAATTAAAGTGGTCTCCATACAAGAAACGTCTTTTTTCGGCGTTTTTTGCCTTGTTTTACGGAACCCATTATGTGCGAGTCCGACTCGCACAAGGCCGCTTTTTATATTTAGTTTTAAACCCATCATCAAAAGCGTTAACTATCTGTTTAGTGATAGTAAAAGCTGTGATAAGTGGGTACTAACTTAGCTGTCAAAAATCATGCGAAATTAAGGTGGGGCTTGTTAATTGCAGCTTCTAGAGTAGCCTAATAGCTCCTAGCGTGTGGCCATAGCATGATGCCCAAATGTTTTAGCAATCTAGAACCTGTGTCCAACACGCTACGGGAAACACAACTAGGTATGTAAAAATCGACAAATGCTGGTCAAACACGCGATTTATCGCTTCCGAAATACTTTAGGTATAAACATTTGGTTGCTACTAAATTAATGCTAAAAACCTTTGAAAGGCACGATATTATTAGTCGGTAAACTAACATAAAAGAAGCATTTAAAAGAAATAATTTAAAGTAGAGGTCATCGGTCAAACTATTTTAAGGTTGAGGATAAATGAAGTCATTGACCTATGTTTTTCGCAATGCCACCTTGAGCATATGGAATACCTACAGAATTAAGCAATTTGTACCCGTCCATTAGGTAAACCGTTTTTTGACAGATGGAACTAGTGACTGAAGTAACGCACAATACATTGATTGATACACGTACGGTATTATAATATCTGTAAAAAAACATAAATAAGATAATTCAATAAGATAAGGCAGTTTATATATTTATTTTATTACGCATTTTAAAGTTAACTCTTATACAGTCTGGAGTATGTAAGTTCGAAGACAGCTGTCAAAAAACGGTTTACTTAATGGACAGGGTATAGGTAAGTCGTCACTGGGTGCTCAAGTTTTAAGATCTTCCAAACGTTTAAGGTCGTTCGTCATCTAAGTTCATTTTCAAATCGGCACAGAAAGCGGGCTCCGATGCGAAGCCTAATTAAATTACAAGCAAAACTTCACAGACGTGGGTGGTATCGAATCATCGATATTCAATATACGTCATTTTGTGCACCAGCCAATTTAATTTGACCATTTATAGCTTATAAGGTGAAAACCTGTAAACAAGTCATTGTACTCATCATTATGAACAACGTTTTCGAAGGACTAATGCAAAGAAAAATATCCGCTGTTCCCTCATTTTGAGCAGCTACGCGAACATAAAATGTATGGAGCAGTTTTTTTTAAATTTATAAATCATCATCATCTGCGTAGCCTTTTCGCAACTATGTTGGGGTCGGCTTCCAGACTAACTGGATGCAGCTGAATACCAGTATTTTACATGGAGTGCCTGCCTATCTCACCTCCACAACCCAGTTACCTACAGGGTAATACGTTAGGTACCCCTTGGTAAGACTGGTTGTCAGACTTTTGGGCTTCTAACGTCCCGTAACGAATGACAGCCGGGACCAGTGCTTTCCGAGGCACGGAGGAATCGTGGTATGTAAAGAAGGTCACCCAATCCACAGACCAAAATAATAATAAAGTTTATTTAATCAGACTAAGGTCTATTTTTGTCGACATACGAGTCCCTCACAGAATAAGCAAGCTGAAGTGGCAAAAGGCCGGCCATATTAGCCGTAGAACCGATGACCGTTGGGGTAGACGTGTTGAGGAGAGACCGTGACTAGGTCCAGTGTTCGTAACAAAATATTTTACCCTAAAACATAGCGTGTACAGTTACATACTTCGTGTCCAATCAGCTGTTAATCCACTGATATGATTGAATTGCAACTATTTCAGTTTCCATTATCAAAGTATCAACAACTACTTGATATACAGTTGCACGCGTCTTTTATCTCTCACTCCTTGGCACTGATATCTCGAGTATTGGTTGCTAATTGCTCCACGTGGTGAAAGTCTAGAGAATCTTTTGTTATACTCTCAGGTCCGTATTACATACCCTCACTCAAGATTCAGGCATTATTTGAAATAAGTTTAAAGCCATTTATCATAACATAATCAGCCAGCAATGTTCCCACTGCTAGGACACAGGCCTCCTCTCAGTGAGAGTGAGTGGACCGTCGCGTCCACTCCACCACGTGGGCCCAGTGCGGGTTGGTGGAAGTCACGTGTCTTCGAATTTTTTGGTTCTAGGACATGCCGGTTTCCTCACGATGTTTTTCTTTACCGCTTTGAGAGCAGTGGTGATGAAATATTTTACACAAAGTAAAGTGCTCGACTGGGCGCGGTAGTTTAACGTAGGTAATGCTAGAGTCTTGAGTGTCGTTCTGTATACGGGCGGGGTTTGACATAAATCTTGTGGGACAAATTCTCTAAATGATATTGAGAACCACATCAAAATCCATTGTGCATTTTAAAAGATCTAAGTAAGAAAGAAAGAAAAATATCTTATTTGGGACACGCACAGGACATACCTATATATAATAAATTAAATATAAATCTACATCATCATCATCATCAGCCTATAGCAATCCACTGCTGGACATAGGCCTCTCCTATTGCACGTCATCCAACTCGATTTTCGGCAACTCTCGTCCAGCTGCTACCAGCCATCCTGCCAAAATCGTCGCTCCACCTAGCCTGAGGGCGTTAAACCTTACGAATACCGATTCGCGGTCTCCCCTCAACACATCTACCCCAACTGTCATCGGTTCTACGGCTAATATGGCCGGCCTTTTGCCACTTCAGCTTGCTTATTCTGTGAGGGACTCGTATGTCGACAACAATATTATTTTAATATATCTATTTATTTTTTTATGTTCGTAACCGGTTACACATAAATGAAAATAGACTTAACTAGAATTTATAATTTGTTATTATAATTATGTATCTAAATTAGCTAATGTAAATTTATCACGTTGTGGGCGAAAAGGACTATGGTAATGATAATAGCAGGATCCTGCAGAATTGGTCACATCGTTCAATAGTCTTGTTTTACAACACACCTGAAAATAGACTTTAATTTATAATTTGTTATTATAATTATGTATCTAAATTAGCGAATGTAAATTTATCACGTTGTGGGTGGACAGGACTATGATAATGATAATAGCGTCCAATAGTCTTGTTTTACAAGGACTTCGTAGGTCAAGACGTAGTAAAATTAGCGCGCGCAGTCAGTTAATGGCTGCCGGTTACATAATTATCCAAATTGAAAGAAAAAGATAGAAACAAACATTGTTGCAGTGTTGCTCATTTTGCATTTTGTGTCATCTAGGTATGAACTCTGACATTTGTTTGTACAAATCTACATTGTTAGCCCTCTTTTTTGAGTCACCATCAATGAGAGTTCCACCCTAAGGTTGAAGGCACATGCACATCTTAAAACGACAAGGTCTATTTTGTCAGTTAGATAGTTTGAACCCAAAGTTAAGTTTCTATTTACTAGGAATGGATGTCGAAACTGGTAAAGCAATTACGAGTTCGACTGTAGAATCCGTTTTTGAGTTGGTTATATCACTACATGGAAGCAAGCTCATATCATCCCCTTACCCAAAATTCCTAAGCCGGTCTCACCCACCGATTTCCGTCCCATTTCTATCCTCCCATTTCTCTCTAAAGTTCTTGAGCATATTGTTCATCAACAACTTTCTGCCTTTTTATGTGCGAATGACCTCCTTAGCCCTTTTCAGTCTGGTTTTCGACCTGGTCATAGCACAGTAACGGCTCTTTTGAAGGTTACTGATGACATCCGCTGGGCTATGGACCACAAATCTCTTACTTTACTTGTACTTCTCGACTTTAGCAGTGCCTTTAACTCTGTCGATTTCGACATCCTTCTAGGGATCCTTAAATCTTTAAATTTCTCCTCTTCCTCTATTGGTTGGTTTAACTCCTATCTTAATGGCCGCTCACAGCGGGTTCGTCTTGACGAGTCATCTTCTGATTGGTGCTCTCTTACCGCAGGTGTGCCTCAGGGTGGCGTTCTCTCTCCTCTTCTCTTTTCTATTTTTATTAACTCTGTCACCAGAGTCATCTCTTCTCACTTCCATCTCTATGCTGACGACCTGCAGCTTTACAATAATTTCCTAAGGGAAGATGCGGAAGCCGCTATTTCAGCCATGAACAGTGACCTGGATTTGATTAGCGAGTGGTCGCGGTCTTTTGGACTGCAAATCAACCCTAGGAAATCCCAGGCCATAATTATTGGCGGCAGGTATATGCGGAATAGGCTCGATGTAGCGTCGCTGTCTCCACTCTGTTTGAATGGAGTTCAGATTGAATACGCACAAACGGTTAAAAACCTGGGGGTGACCATGGACTTCTACCTGTCGTGGACTGCTCATGTTGCTCAAGTCAGTCGCAAGGTGCGCTATACTTTCCATTCCTTGAAATGTCTCCAGGGCTTCTTGCCCTTGAACACCCAAATCTCTCTTGCTCAAACCCTCATTCAGCCCATTATTGACTACGCCGATGCCTGTTACTTGGATACCACGGAGGAGCTTTTAAATAAACTTGAGCGTTTGCAAAATATCTGTATTCGTTTTGTTTTTAACCTTAAAAAGTTTGATCATGTCTCCAACTTTCGCAAGATACTCAAGTGGCTCCCCATTCGACTTCGCAGGAACTCTCGGATATTGTGTCTGCTATTCAATATCCTTCACAATCCTAAAACACCATCCTATCGGCGGGAGCGGTTTTCCTACGCCCGTCCCTCAGATGCACCTTGCAGGTCGCATCTTAAAAACCTTCTCAAGTCCCCTCCCCACTCCACCGACATCTACTCCTACTCCTTCACAGTGCACGCGGTGCGATTGTGGAATTCACTACCGCCTGACATTAGGGACTGCCAAACTATTGCGGTTTTTAAAAGAAGAGTGAAAGAACACTATCTTTCCACTTCATCATAGTTGTGTATGTATTTATTATTTTGAGTATGATATAATTATTATCATTCTTGTAATATTTATTTTAGAAGTATTTATGTATGTTTATTTGTATGTATGTTAATATATTCTCGTAATTCTTGTTTAGTTTTTAAGTGAATTGTTTTTTTTTTTATTCTATGTATTATTTTTTGTCTCCTTTGCTCTATCACACGCTGTCTACATCTCTGTATCTATTGTCCTATCTCAGGTATGCTGGAAGAGATTTCTTATGAAATAAGCATCACCTCTGTACCTATTTTTTCTGTTCTGTCTTTCATTGTCTGTTTATATATGTGTGTACATAAATGGTAAAATAAAATAAATAAATACATTGTGTCACCACACGGACCATACATACCGAGCCTCTCATAAAGGGCCACATCACTGTTTACCTTTTCCCGCCATTCGTGGGGGCTGACAGATGTCATTAGTGACAGCAGCTACCTCACTACTTGTGTGACTGAGACGTGTTTGAAAAATAATATATATCTATTAATAGGTACCTATGTAGTATGTAGATACATCCCACTAAGTGTGCATACACACGAGCGACATACGACGACACAGGCAACTGCAACTTTCGCCGACAATATATAATATTTCGCCGTATATTTGAGCACCGTACTCAAATACACGAGAGACCCGTGTCGGCGACGGTTGCAGTTGCTTCTGTCGTCGACGTATGTTGCTCGTGTATACGCACACTTACACTAGATAGTGTAGTCAGGCTTATATTTTCTTTATAGTCCAATCCGACGGAAAACTACTAGAACCAATCCTGTTACTTCAAAATTCCCGTTAACAATAACACAATACAAACGCGTACCACCTCATCAATCAATTCAATTCTAATAAACAGCTACAAAACGTTTCTAACTAACGGCTTCTTCAAATGTCAAACCGCCATGTTGTTGTGTAGGACAATGTCAAGGTACGAACACACGCGCGCGACATTGACATTCAGAACGGTACTCGCGTCCTAGTATGTCACTACCCTATTGTTTCGGTACCGTTTGCTTTGATTGTACATTGTCATTAGGTTGTTATCATTGTGTTAGATTGTTAGCTTCCTACTGTGAGATGGTGCGACTGCGCTGCTATGTATAGGATGATGTAGGTTATGATCTGAATGAGGTATGATCTGAATTGTAGTGTTGTGCTCAAAGTATTTTTTTATTGTAAGAAAAGGATGTAAAAGGTTATACATAGATAGGTAGCTATAGAAAAATCGTTTTTGTTTTTGTACACAGGCAGGCATTTCTGGCATTTAATCGAATGTGTGATTCTCAAATAAATAAGGAAAAAGGTTACAGAGTAAACCTCGATTATATGGTGTACATACTGTACATATTGGCGCCGATTCCCTTGTTCACAAACTAAACTAAATTTAAGTTCAGTGCATCTGTTTCTTTCTATTTCATTAAAAAAAGGACAGAAGATAAATGTTAGTTTAGTAATGAAATAGAAAGAAAATGATGCACTGAACTTAAATTTAGTTTAGTTTGTGAACAAGGGAATCAGCGCCAATGGACGTCAGGCGCTGACTAATTTGACAGGACTAAATTAACAAGCCTGTAATCTCTCAAAGCAGGGCAAAGGCCTCCTTTTTCTACTTCTACTTCTCACTGCCTAGGACGACTAAGGACCGGCACCCTGATTGCGTATCACACTATCAATCTCAATCTGAATCATTTTAAAGGATATTGTAAAATCTACAAGGTGGCAGGGACATCGACGCGCAAACTGTAACCATGGATTCAGCACATGAGTTTAGACCTCATAGCGTCGAAATTGTTCGTGGGTTATCAAAAAAAAAACTTCTGTTTTATAGAAACGTGCAATACCTACGCGGTCAAATGTATGGAACAGCGATATTTTTTTTTAATAACCCACGAAAAATTTCGACGCTATGGGGTCTAAACTCATGTGCTGAATCCATAGTTACAGTTTGCGCGTCGATGTCCCTGCCACCCTGTATTGCTTCATAATAATAGGTTCGAAAAATTAATCTGCTCAACAACGTAAATATCGCAATTAATGTTGTTGAACTGTCAGAATGAAATCCATTGCTACTGGTAGTGTGCTACGCAATTACCCCACAGGTGTTATCGGAGATTTTTTTTTGTGGTGGCATCTTTATTATTTTTTAAAGAATTCTAAAATTTTAAAGGAACTTTTGAAAACAAATAAATTCTACGTTTATCCAATGACGTAATTTCGATATCAGCAAGCTGTTTATAGCTACGCGGGATTAATAGACCCAATTAATAAAAGGAGGTGTCTCGTGGGAGTCGGCGGATAATACACCATATTAAAGTGAATGACGGCACACTGCAGCCTTACACGTGGCTTTCAAATCGTTTGTATAAGTAGATATCTCTTAGTTAGTAATAAATTAGTACTAATTAATATCGGATGCGGAATTACCAGCGACTAGAGCAGCTCCATAATTACGTAATACACTATCAATCTCAATATAAATCATTTTGAAGGATATTGGTACCTAATCCATTGCCATATCCACATCCATCAATAATCCATGTTCCAAAAATCTTTCTGCTCAACTACGCAATGAATGTTGTTGCACTGTCAAAATTAAAGCCATTGCTACTGGTGTGTTACGCGATTACCATGCAGTGTTGCCAACAACATTCGCAATCAGCGCTGAGC
Organism: Apamea epomidion; assembly: GCA_947507525.1. Classification (NCBI taxonomy): domain Eukaryota; kingdom Metazoa; phylum Arthropoda; class Insecta; order Lepidoptera; family Noctuidae; genus Apamea; species Apamea epomidion. Next base: position 16,499,959 of record OX382237.1, read on the forward strand.
ACAAATTCGACTGTCACAGGAATGGTCAAAATCGGCACGGGCCGTCAGTTTCTATGAGTAAACGTTGACACACTTGGTTTGTATAGCATAATTAGCCTATAAAGTTCCTACTGCTGAGACACAGGCTGAGTAAGGCCGTAATCCACCACGCGGGTCCAGTGCGTTGGTGGATAAGTGTTTTGTATGGAAAGTATCGATAATACCGTCCCTAGCAGCGACCGCTGCCGCTGAGGCGACTCGGTGCTCTGTCAGTTCGCGTGTGAAACCCCCAATTTAACAAATGGTGTCTTGACCGCGCCTGTTCAGACGATTCAGGTTAGGTAGTATTCCACATTGTATGGTTTTGGGAGGGTTGGCAGAAATTATTATATTGACGTAAGATTTGAAGTTGGAATTCCCCAGACTTCAAACAAAGAAAGGCATTTTCGTGGGAATCAAATAAACAATGGGCAACAGAGCTGCTCAGGAAAATTACCTTATAAAGTAGTTATTATTCAGGGTCGATTTTTAAGACGAGGCCATAACGGACCACCTGGGACAGGTAGATAGGTACCCGCTGAAGCTGAATGAAAACTTTTTGAGTATTTGCTAACTGCATTTACAGAATTTGTAAAAATGGAACAGACAGTTGGAAAAGTCACGAATCATAAAAACTTTTCTCATGAAGGTCTCCTTATTTTAAAGATTGCTTATTGTTAATTTGTGTCCTAAATTTATTTTATTTTAATCATTAATTTTATACCTTTTGCTGTGCCCTACAGGGTCCATAATTGTACCTTTTAAGCATTTGTAACACCTCTACAACATTATGGAATGTAAATAAATATATGAATATATGATTAGATACGATCGTTGTCAGCTACAGCGGTTAAGATAGGTACCTGCCCTTACTACCTCGTCTCAAAAATTCATCGTGTAGGTATTTTTTTTTCAATATCAAAGTCCTCAATACATAATATAGGGTCTAAGTTGTGCCTACTCCGGTAGGTACCTACTCCGATGGAATGCACCAGTGCCATCCTATCATTACATTTGGAAAATTCTAGAAACGCCAGCCCCGGCAGCCCTAATAAAGGCGTGGGCTAATTCTAAGCGGTAACATCCGCCACACAATGGGATGCCACAATAGTCACTATGTTATTCAATCCTAACACAATAGCACTTAGGATCTGAATAGGTGACAATACCTACCTATTCTGGGATTAGGTCGTAAACAGTTTATTTAGGTCAGTACCGAAGAATTTGGAAGATTCCCAAAGGATCATTGCGGTGGAGAAATATTGGGATGATTAAAATAGTGGTCCTGTAATTTTGGTTGAAACTAGTCTACATTTATCGATTGATTATTAACTAGATTTAAAGTTAGCGCGACGGAGTATCACCACTTGACATACCGGCTGATTTGGTCACCGCCGCTGACTGACCTATTTTGTCAGTCAGCGCCGGTGAGCAAATCAGCCGGTACCGGTTGCAGAAGCATTCCCTTTAGAAAAAAAATTGCGCGAAATATGTAATTTTGAATTCAATTGTCGAGCGCCCTCTCTTATAGAGAAAACTCAACTTTTCTCCATGCGTTGTTCATTCTGTCAAATGATTTCATTATGAATTTAACAGATGGCAGTAACCATAACATACTTAGTTTCAAAACATTTCGCTAGATGGCGCCGCCGAACAAATCGTAATTTAATTCCTCGCTTACAGATTGATTGACGAATTGATGAGACATGCATAAATCGTACATATTATGAATAATAAACATATTATTACATTTATGGTTTATGAATATTATTATTATATTATTATTGAATCAGTGTCACATTCAAGGTCATAATTGGTTGTTTTTTCTAGTTACGGTACAAGGAATTTTACCTCTATCGCAAGCTTTTTGTACCTGCTAAGTTACTGTAATATACCTACTTAGGGGTAGTACCTACTACCTAGCTAACTATTGTGGACTTTGTGCACCTACCTTCATACATATACCTACACAATATGTATATAACATATACCTACAGGTAAACCCTGTACCTATAGGTGTAGTTAGGTAATTTGGAAGATTATTTTTTAATCAATGAATAATTTATTAGGTACCTACTTAATTAGATTTCATAATATGATTAACGTGTGTAGAATTAGTACCTAAGCATGATACATAATAGCGATTTTAGGAACTCGCCTCGGGGGATGGGTCACTGAACTTGCCGGTTTATTGCGATCTTTTAGTTTGCACAATATTTTTTATAACAAGATTAGCTTTACAAACAACGAGCCTATTATTTAAAGGACAGAGCATAATAGAGGAGTTCAGCTACGATCAAGGGAAGACACACAAAGAGAGACAGTGGCAGACTGTCAATGTTGAGTGTAGTTGTGATGGGGTAAAGGCAGTTCCCTGCAATTTGAAAGTACGAAAGAAAGGATAGGTTTGGTTAGGTCTCGGGTAGGTATGTAGATAACTAGGAACTTACAATATCAGCCTATAATGTTCCCACAGCTGGGACGCAGGCCCAGGTGTCTTCGAGAGGTAGTGGGCTGTAATCTACCACGCGGGCCCAGTGCTGTCATGTCACATGTCTTCGAATTTTTGGTTCTAGGACATTTCATCGTTTTGAGAGCAGTGATGATGAAATTATTTACACAAAGTTTAGCGCCTGTCTGGGTTCGAACCCACGACCTGCCACTCTTAAGTGGGGCTGTTACCACTAGGGCACCCATAGATATATTGTTTTTTTACGTTTCTATGAGGCCACCACTGTTAGGAACTTAACTAATTGGCTCAAAATCCAATCCAGGTGGCTTCACATAGTTGCACTTACCAAAATGTATTTAGCTCGTGTTGTTTTATCAATCTACGAACAAAAATTAATAGGTATATATTTTCACAACTACGTATTTTTTCTTTAAATTTTCTGGTAAATCTGAGATGAGTTTCTACTTTCCAGTTTCGGTGGCAGTTAATGTACTGACGTATCACTTAGGTAAGTGCCAAAGTCCGTCGTAAAGTCCTAACACGAATGAACCACCTTGCAAATAATACAGGGTGGCAGGGACATCGCACGCGCAAACTAAAACTGCGTTGAAATTTTTTGTAAATTATCAAAAAAAAAAATCTGCTGTTTCATAGAAAAGTGCAAGGTGTACGTGGTTAAAATGTATGGAACTGCAATTTTTTTTTTGTAATAACCGACATAAAATTTAAGACGCAGCGGGGTCCAGAATCATGTACTTACTGAATCCATAGCAACAGAGGGGCAATTCTCGTAATTTTAAGACTGTTCACAGTCTGATCTCAGTCTCAATCTGTTAAAAATACTTCTAATTTTCTTACATTTTGACAAGTTTTTGACATTATTTGTCGCTGAGATGAGACTGCGACTAGATTTTGAACGTTCTAAATTACGAGAATTGGCCTTCTGGTTGCGCGTCAATGGCCCTGCCACCCTGTACCTATAATAATTATTAGCATTGCACCTACGCACAAAATTGAACACTTTGGCTTGGCATGAAAATTATTTCTTTCACGGAAACCAAAATGACTTCTCATATGAATATGTGTAGGCCTAGGTACATACCTAATTAATTAAATGAATGTTCACGTGTGTCGTGAATTCAGTTACTTGGCGTGTGAGTTGAAATAATGATGTAAGAAGTTTATAAATGATTTGGTTGGAAAAAGTTTGTCAAAAGCCTTCAGCGGTGCTATTCTGTAATGAAACTAAATAAAAGCTTGTAAAAAGACACCGTGATAACTTAGGTAAAGTGAGCTCAAAGTGAGCTGTCATTCCATGCTAGGGATTGACAGCTCTCTTTAAACTCCCTTTTACGAGTCCCTTTCACTGTTTACGAGTTGTCAAACGATCGAAAATTAGTCTACAATTTTTTATTCTACTGCGCACCTTCATTACCTACCTAATGTGATATACATATGTTATATTATTATATTAACATGTTGCCAATTGTTATATTATTATGTTATGTTATTATATATTTTATTAGCACCAAGCCTTCTATTTCCGGCTGAATCATTTCATGCACAATCTTGTTATGCTTAGTCGAAAGCTTGCAAAAATATCTGCACATAAGGAATGACATTTTAACCAAAGACTTGAGCTCAGGCTCAGAAGTAAGTCTTGACGTGACTCCGGGACTGATGCACTGAAGGCAAACCTAATTGGCTCACGAAATTCTGGCTGAAGGTAGTAAGGTTTGACTGCTCGGGGCACCCAGATCTTAGACAGATGTTCTCAACAGACCAGGAGATAAAGTTAACTTCTAGGGGGAGGTGAGCTGGTTGGAATAACCACCTACGGCCGCCATAGCCCCCCACAATGGTCTACCTGAATGACTAGGTGCGGAAACCAAACCCCCTAACATCTCACAACACGGATGGTTTGACTGCCTACCGAAATAACAGCTCAAATTCAATTCACAACGGTACAAGGATTTTGGGCGTGCGGCTAAAATCGGAACTAACGCCGCTATCATGTTTTTTTAATACATTTGCACAAGTGTTTAGTAACAACGCCCCTCCTGTCAATGTCATTCGCATGATATTGTTATTGGTTTCGGAGGGACATTCAATGTCAGGTCAATCAATGTCAGGCGCCAAAGATCCTTGTATCATTATAAAAAGAAAACCATCAGCTGAGACTTCACTGACTGCCTCGACGCTTGCTCGAGCCAGCCCGCGCCGCTGAGCCTGTAGTTTTAAACCCGTCTCTAAATAATTCCGATCCAGCCCGTCCCTTGCTGCCCTCCCAGCGACGCCCTAAGCCGAGGTCCGAAACCCACAGGGGGTGCCCTTGGCGTGGTAGTCGCTTAGTTTTTAAGTTTTATAAGCCTGGCTGGAGGCCTTAATTTATTGAGGCGTCTACAGGCAAGCCCGGTTAAGCAGACGACAATCTCAAGTTGAACTGTGAGATGCCAAATATAAAAAAATGGACTTCACTGAGACGCTAACCGTGACTCAAAGCGGAAGGTGATAATTAATAAGTCTCATAGATAACAGAATCCAAGCTGTTAACAGTTCAAATATTATGCAAGACATACCTACCTACCATTGCTCACGCACTTAGCAGAGGAATTTGCTGCCCGATAGCATTACTTATACATTGCTGTCATCACGAACGTTATTCAAGATACAAGCTAACAAAACGCGCAATGTATTAAAATAATGTATAGACATGATGTTTTGTAGTGTGATGACGTAGATGCGAGCGCGGGCGTGTTCGTTGATGACTCAATAGTAATCAAAGGAATTCTTATTGACCCCACTGAACTTAGTGGGAAAGCCCAGAAGGCCAATTCTCGTAATTTAAAACGTTCAAAACCTAGTCGCAGTCTCATCTCGGCGACAAACAAATGTCAAAAACTTGTCAAAATGTAGGGAAATTAGATGTAATTTTTGACAGATTGAGACTGAGATCAGACTGTGAACGTTCTTAAAATTACGAGAATTGCCCCTCTGTTGTATATATTTTTTAAAGTTATAGAAACAAGCAAGACACTATACCTTGTGGCAGGGACATCGACGCCATTCAGCACATGATCCCCCCCTAGCGTAGAATTTGGTTGCCAATAAATGTATGGAACAGCTTTTTTTTTTAATAACCGACGAAAAATTCAGTTCATGTTCAGAATTTGAATTCTGAAATTGAATCCATGGTAACAGCTTGTGCGTCGATGTATTTTCCCAACTGTGTTCAGGTCGGCTTCCAGTCTAACCGGATGCAGCTTAATACCAGTATTTTACATGTAGCGACTGTATACTTACAATAAATTATTGCGTCTCCTAAAAATTATTATCATCTATAACCTGTAACTACCGACTACATTCTATTCTAATAACATTTTGAGGGCTTGGAAACGAAATAATTGCTTATGGAACCGGTCATGCCCTTGCTAATCAGGTAATGACCGCCGACCATTAGCCATTAATCTAGGTGGACCCTGGCCATAAGCCAAGGAATCGTTTCCATTATCATTTTCTATAATATTAATACATATTATGTGAACAAACCCTTCATTTGATATTACTAGCTGCGCCCCGCGGTTTCACCCGCATATGTTTCTATCCCGTGGGAATATCGCGATTAAAAGTATCCTATATGTTAATTCTGGTAATAAACCATCTGTGTGCCAAATTTCATCCAAATCCGTTCAGTAGTTATTGCGTGAAAGAGTAACAAACATCCATCCATCCCTCCATACAAACTTTCGCGTTTATAATATTAGTAGGACTAGTCGGATTTACCCTAACGTGTAACAGACGGACGCGTGTCAGCTATTATTTCAAAAATATAATACAATGTTTTAAAAATCCGAATGAGCGATGTTTTGACTTGACAAAGGCTTTTGATTCGTCTAACAAAGTTTTGTGCACCGCCGTGTCCGTTCCACGAAATACATAATTCGAATAACAAAACAGTGGGTGGACGGTTGTTTGCCTTACTTTAGATATGGTCTAGTCTTTTATCTTTGTCTTCGACGTATTTGATGTTTCCATAAGATACTTAACAAGGTTCTGCCATTAGCCGACAAAAATCCCGCTGTGAACTGTGAACTCAGAGCTATAAAAATGCATAGAACTACGATCGATAAAGCATGTCGACTATCAGTCTGACTTACAGAACTCAAGTGCATCGTTCTAGTTTCAGGATTGATACCAGACCACTTTTTAGAATATATCGTCGCGCCCCGCGTCGCTTTCAGCGCTTTGAACTCCCGCCGCGTAGCGGTACTTATTCCCATTACTGACTGCTTTCAGCGTTCAGTAAAAAGTTGAACCGCTCACGTCATCGCATGCTCTGAGCGCGTGCGCCGACCCTCCGCGACCCCGCGCGGCCCCCGCACACCTCTATATTTACCGGCGCGTCGCGTCGCCTCACAACCGTCAGTCGGTCAACAGTCTGCTTCAGCAGAACCTTCCTACACCGTCACGTGATCAACCCTCGCCATGACCACCCTGTGCCACTCTCAACCACTCGTTGGCTTGCTCACCAACGTTACGTAGGTGGTAGCTCAGAGGAGGCCTTTTAGTTTAATTTATTTTATATTCTAATCTAGTTAAATTAGGATTATTTTCGTGCTGTCCTCTCGATTGTTGAAATGGTTTCGTCAACCCGTGGTGCCCACGTGTTGGTGTGGGAGCAGCCTGGTCTGGAGGACCAGCGTCCTGGAAGCAAAGCCGGTGAGTCTCCTAACTATTTACTATTTGCCTAAAGGCGTCCCTCCATTGCAGTGAGTCCCACTGGGCTGACGTCACGGGCAAGGCCGTCCGTACCCCCGTGCTTATCGTACGATACCGATTATAAGCGCGAACAATACGCTATATACGTCGTTTTATGCAATGTTTTGATTAATGACAACGGAACACGTGTATTCGTTTAGGAGAATGTAATCTGAATCTTCTATAGCTTTGCACTTTTGTGCTGTATTCATAATTAGCTTGATGAAACGGTTAGATTGTGAGTGAGTGTAATGAGTCTATGAGTTTAATAAATTTGAAATGTGTTTTTTGATAGGATAATTTCTATAGGAGGCACGCTCCGGGAGTTCGATTTACTAGAATCATTATCCCCAACCCGAATTACTGAGGTAGGTAGTTACTTTTTAGCGCAAAATCATCGTTTTTCTAAACTTTTGGTCCATCTAATTTTCTAAAATGGAAAACTACACTAGGTTCCATCACTTTAATGATAATAATCTGCCTACGTAATATCCTCTTACATACAATGCATAGGTATTATTTAGTCCAACAATCAAAAACCAACATCACTCGATTGCTTCCGATATGAATGAAGATGGCAGGAAATTAACGATCGCCATTTGTTTGCTTATCTTAAATCTGCAACAGCTTCCAAGACTGTTGAATAAACACGTGAGATACAGGGTGAGGAATCCTATCTAATGACGATGACTACTTATAAGCTAATTATTTGAATAAGCAAAGATCGGTAGCCTCGTATCGTGTATAGTGACGGATTATTTGATCAATCGCAACTCTATGTTGTTGCTATATAGCCAAGAATATCCAACAAGTGTCAAGTTTGCGGCATTGATTTAACCTTTAGTTCTAGGACATTTTTTTTGTATTTAAATTTTAAATAGCTACGTATACCCTCAAGCTCCACTACTGCAGTACAGTCGCAAAAAATCAGAGAAAAAGGATATAAAATTCAGACATAGAATTTCACAGTCGGGTAAAAATTGAACATCGCATTTTTTTCTAACTTAAACCAAAACTCATGATCATGTCAGTTATGATGCATCAAAAATGGCGATGAAAAATCAACCTATTGAAACTCATCGGATGACTGATATCAAGCTAGATCTTGGGATTTCTGACCTAAGATAAGTAGAATATGCTTTACTGTACACCAGCAGAAAAAGCAGCGTAAGCAGCTATTTAACCGAAGCATCTTGTTCCCGATCGTGTAGCAAAATATGTATAAAATGATATACCTACATAGATAACTCATCAGAAAACTCTTTGAACGAGGATGTCATTGCAAAGAATGGAACATTAAAATGTAGACGACTAAGATAATATCCAAAGACTAGGTACACGTTTTGTAGTTTAGTTAATTGGGCATGGTAATGATGTTAGTTTATAAATATCTCTATGAAGTACAATACAAGCACACAAATCCAAGGAGGTGAAATATAAACACCTAGGTTTCTGCAGATATGTATGAAATCACAAGTACATTGGTTGCTTTCTATCAACCGTGTGTCTATTGCGATAGTGGTCACACACATGATTTTCTTTGCCAAAACCAGTAAAGACGTCAATCATTGTGGCTTTCATCTTTTCTTCTTTGGGTCAAAGCAAAACATTTTTCTCTTCCATTCTCCCTCGCCACCTGTCACGTTATCATTCACTCCCTCTTTATTGATTTCACCCCTCGCACATCTATTTATCCTGATCGTCCTCTGTCCCTACTCTCCATCCACATTTAAGTATTCATCATTATAATATTTAAGTCAAATGCCTTTCTTCCTCCTTTACGTGCCTTTCATCTCAGAAAAAAAATCCAGATATATATAAATTTCATAGCTAAGGCTACAATCAAAAACTCATACTTACGGCAGTAAAATCGTCAGATGTCTTGTTTATTTTCGGCCTGAGTGCGAATGTCTCTTCATGGGTTTTGGTGAAAACCAGTCTGGTTCTAAAAACAGAATTACTAGGTATATAGCTGGCTGGAATCCTTTTAAACGCCAATTTAGTGTGTAAAAAAAAAATACTAGGAAAGAAGTATTGAACTACTGATGTAAAGAAAAGTCGTCTCTCTCTCTTCCCGGCTGTTTCACCCTTCGGTATCATTCTCCTCAATTTCACATTAATAGTCACTTCATTATCAATAAAATCTATAATTGCTTTCATAGGTACAGTCTCATTATTCCTACCTACGTGATCTTTGGCAAAAAAAAGTAAAGTAATAGGAAATGAGTTATAGTGTTATTGTCAATGAAATTGCTAACGCAAAAAGGCGATAGCTTAGCTAGGTACAATTACAAGAAATTTCGCTAAATTAGCAAAAAGCGGCTTCATTGTCAAAGTGTTTTCTTTATTCGTCGTCCTTGACTAGTTTTCTTTGAATTGTTGAGACGGTTAGCTCGAAAATGATGTTTTTGATACAAAATCTATCAAAATAACCCAAATGGAACAAAAAAACTGTTTGGTGATACATTTTGTAAAGTAAGAATTAAAAATAAGTCATGTCCGGGCGTTCTATATCTATACTTTTTTGTGTTTTTAGACATCCCCAACCAAATGTTGGGGATGTTCAGCAGTGTGCCCCGATTTACGAGTCGAGGTCGTGAACTCGTGAGTTCGAACCTAGACAGGCACTTTACTTTGTGTATTTAATTTCATCATCAGTTCACCACTGCTCTCAAAACGATAAAGGCAAGCATCGTGAGGAAACTGGCATGTCCTAGAACCAACCATTCAATGACATGTGTAATGCACTAACCCGCACTAGGCCTGCGTGGTGGATTATGGCCCACTCCCTCTCACAGAGAGGGGCCTGCGTCCCAGCAGTGGGAACAGTATAGGCTGATTGTGCTTATGCTGCAACATTCGTTCCTTCATGGGAATCTTCCGATCGTCCTCTGATCCTCTCGTGGCTATGTCTATGACGATTTCTCTAGCAGCCGTATCGTGAAAAGTTTTAGCGATCAATTGTATCTAAAAATATGTGGCGATAATTAAATAGACAACAACATTATCAAATAAACCTATTAAATGTAAATACCTATTTAATCTACAAATACATTATTGCACCAGTTTACGTCGGGAATAAGTTTTACGGTCGTAAGCACGAAGCATTCCTAATTAATGGAATTTGTACAAAGTTTACCTTATTACCTACGTAAGTGATCGATGACCTAGTGAAGGCCGCAGGAATCCGCTGGATGCGAGTAGCACAAAGCTGGTCGATGTGGCGATGCTTGGGGGAGGCTTATATCCAGCAGTAGACGTCTTTCGGCTGAAATGATGATGATGAGAGAACTGAAAGCTATAATTGCACCATCCTACCGATAATTAATCGTTATCTGGAGTAATTCCCATTAAATGCTCTCATAAATTCTATCTGTGGTTATAAGAATGACTGTAGCATAAGTAATCTGTAATGATCCAACTCTGAAGGTCGTCTCCACAAAGCTTTTATTGTGTTTATATACAGTCACAGTGCCTGAACACAATCCTGTAGTTGGAATTCTGTAATGTTGTAATGACTGCGATGCGGTGCCGACAATCCACTCTGTTCAACGTGACTGCATTTTAATTTAAGCTATTATTATTCCCTATAGACTGCTGTAGTGTAGGTATCCTACCTAGATTGTAGAAATAGACAGCATTTTATTACTGTTAGTTCAGGAGTAGTAGAACTACTCCAATCAATGGGCCAAACTTATGACCCCTGGTGGGGTCCTTAATGGCAAACGAGATCGCGGTAGGCCCAGACGGAGATGGCGGGATGAGCTGAACTCCTTTGATAAAGATTGGTCCTTGGTAGCTCTGGTCAGAGAGAGGTGGAAAGAGAGCGGAGAGGCCTTTGCCTAGCAGTGGGGCATTAATGGCTAATAAAAAATACTAAAATTGTCAAAAAATAAAAGGGCCGTTTTGACATTGACAGTTCTAGTAGTTAATAAAGATCAAATTCGCAAAACACGTATTCGTTTGTATGAACCTGACAGGTGTCAAGAACGCATTCTCTAATGTCAAAACGGGCCTTTTATTTTTTGACAACTTTAGAGAACTATCTGATGGTTGGCCAAGCTTTGTGGCAGAAAAAAACTGAAAATGTACCAATACCGTTTGCTACCTTGACTTAGGACCAAAAAAAAAATCTAGTTTTGTTTAAGGCGTATGCTTTCCTCAAAGAAAAAGAGAATTCTAAAAAAAAAACATTTGTCCTATGCGCGCCTCAAACGACCAAGTCTGGAAATGGGTTGCCTCGTTTGAATTGGGTATTATACCAAACGAATTTATGAAAAAATATTTTTGTGTAATTATTTAGATCGGCTCTCGTATCGCATGATAATTAGTTAGAATTGAAATCATAAATCATTATTTGGTTTCGCACATGGTTATGCGGAATATGATATCTGTATTCACGAATCAAAACTTTGGCGCCTTTTTTTTAGAACGACGCCATTTTTCGTGGTAACAATTTCAGTTTGGTACCCGTTCCGTCCAAGAACAACCTAATGCCTCATATAATATAGTGTACTCTTTGCCTATTGCATTCTGCTGTGTCAGACTGTCTCCCAGCTCGGTCAGTCGGCCCATTCCATTGAATGGTCAGTAGATCATATAACTGACAGTTTTCGAACCCTGCGATAGACGGCACTCTCCGCATAGTAATAGGAAATAAAAAAATATTGTCTAAGATATTTTACAATTTAATAAGGAAATGTAGGCAGTAAAAATTCATTCAAGAAAATATTTGTGAGTAAAAAAAACGTTAAACTACTTTATTAAATGGTTAAATAGCCACCAAAATGCCACAAAACGAAACAAATTTTACCTCATATTATTATAGCTACTCTCTATAACACTACAATTTTCCCTATATTTTAAACACAAACGGGAAGTGCCTACCTACATAAAAATCACATTGGTATAGTTCCTAAAAAAAAATTGGTTCACATTTTATTAGCTCTCGTTATCAAGTTCGTCACGAAGAACCTTGACGTTTGGTCTTCAATGCAGCCTGTTTTAAGAATACCGCGTCATCCGAGTAGGTATCAACTGATACTCTGACGTAGGATATTGTGATGTCATTTCTCGGTACCTCGTTCGAGTTCGTAGACAGAAATATTCCTATTTTCGTCTAGTTACTGATTTATACAAGCCAAACCTTTATAATTTTTGATGAGAGCTTTAAGAAGGTATTAGGCTTACGAATTTTAGGCGGCTGGTTTTAGAAATAAATAGTTTCTGGGCCCAAAGTACCTTATTGACAAAAGCCTAATCTTACAAAATATGTACCTATACCATTGTATAGATTAGGTACTTCCTTCCTATCCTATCCTACTTACTTATAATATAAATGCGAAAGTTTGTGAGGAAGGATGGATGGATGGATGGATGGATGTTTGTTACTCTTTCACGCAAAAAGTACTGAACTGATTTGGATGAAATTTGGCACGCAGATACCTAGTTTATAACCAAAAATAACACATAGGATACTTTTTATCGCGATATTCCCACGGGATCAAAACTTATGCGGGTGAAACCGCGGGGCGCAGTTACTTATTTATATAACACGCAGTAACGCAACTAGTTTACTTCCTTTTTTTTCATGAGAAAGATAAAAAAGCTAACATAATTATTACGTCAAGAAAGTCAAAAAATATTGATATAAAAAATACCTATTAGTTATTTCTCTCTCATGAGTGTGGTGATCGAAATGTGCCCAAAATGTGACCCATTATCGAATCACCGCCTAAGCAGTTTCACTTCAAAAACTGGTTCCTTTGAAGTATTGTTTCACGTGACTGTTAAGCATCAGCTGCTACCTGTAATCAGAATGTTTATTTTTAAACAAACAGTTCTTGGTTTTGCCGCCAAATTTTCAAATTGGCGCCAAAAGAAGTTTCGCCGCCATTGACTGCCAATTTTTTTTTTGTCTGCCTGTTTGAAAATGTTTCCAAGAAAACTGATTAGTTTTGTAGACACAGATAATGAGCACAGATTACATAAAAGATTCTGTCGGAAGATTATTTGATCTCGTACGTATAAATAAAATACATAACATGATTTAGACAGTTGTGTGACTGAATGTTCCACACTGGGGGCCTAAAAAGGCCATTTTAAGCAGTACCTCTAAAAGCTATTCATTTCCTAAATTGCCAGCAGATTATTAGCAATTCCTCTAATTTTCGTAAAATTTCATTTCATATTTGGTGTAAACATTGCCGCATGAAAAAAATAAAAACTGTAATTGTATCGGTAAATTTTTCATTACAGTTTTTATTAATCAAATTGGTTTTTTATTTTTTATTTCTACAGTTTAAATGTTATTTCATTGTGATATGAATCGCACACAGATCATTTATGAATTGTAAGTTTGTGATCGTTTTACGATTTATGATTTTGTCAAAGTGGACCTTTTAGGCCCCCAGGTTTCTTGATTTACCAATATTCGTCTTTAATTTGTAGAAAAAATATTTAATACTAGCTTATGTCCGTGACTTCGTCTGCGTGAATTTTCTTGTTCTCCGACCCACCCGCGTCGCATCGCATCGCCCGCCCGCGTTGTTACTTCGTTTTCGCGTATTGTTCTTTCTGACTTTTTTCTTTTTGCTAAGCTCCTCAGGGTGATAGCGTGATGCTATACAGCCTATATCCTTCCTCAAGAATTAGGCTATCAAATGCAAAAAGAATTGATCAAATCCGACTGGTAGTTCCGGAGATTACCCCCTACATACAAACAAACTTTTACCTCTTTATAACATTAGTTCAGACTTAACCCTTTTCAAAGAACACCGAAGCAGTTTAGCAGACAGTAACACAATACGTCTGTGTAATCAGTAATCACCGTTCTTAGATATCCACAAAGGGAAGCATTTAAAGTGCAACGTCGTCGCAGAGTCATTTGACTACTGACATGTGTACGGCATCCACAATCAATATGGAAGAAACTATACAAGTGCACACTTGTTTGTTACTACTTAATTGGAAACTTCCATGAACAACAAATCGGTAACTTTATTAGTGAATCGAATAAAGGCATAGGTAGAATGTACTTAGGTAGGTAGGTATGAATACTCAAGAAATCAAAATCAAAAGTCATTTCATTTATTCAAATTAGGCTGAGAATCAGCACTTTTCAAACGTCAAAATTACAAAAGACAGTCCCCCAAAAACGCCCGCCCTTCACCACTTCCTAGTGCTATCGCTGGGAAGAAGAAGTGGCGCAACAAATTCCCCAGCAGCACAGCTGTCTGTTCAGTTACAAAATACTTGATACTTGATTGTATACAATACTAGGTGTTAAGTAATTAACATTACAAGACACAGAACATAAAATTAAATTATTTGCCATGTGTTAGATAGCCACCCACGCCAATATACCAACAAATATAATAAAAACTATACGTACTCAAGCTAAAAAATAATTATTAAAATTAAAATGTAAATAAAAACTAACTACCTAAATAAAAGCCCCAGGCATAAAGGGCGTGACAGCTTACACATTTATGCGTCGCTTGGTTCTGTTCAAAAGACATTTAGGTTATGGGCAACCCCACTAACCGAGTGAATTTTTGGATCGATTGTTCAAAAAGTCCATGTGCAATGTTGAAAGGGGTTGAAATATACATTTAGACTTATTATTAAAAAAAACTAATATATTTGTATACCAATTTCATAGGTAGGACATAGAGCTCGACTAAAATGTATACATAAGACTTTTACTGTAATACTTGTGTTCACGAATAAAGATTGATTGATTAATCTAAGTTGTATTCTAGATTTAAAAAAGAGAATTTAAAAAATTGATGTTTCGAATTGGGAGTTGACGTGTAGGACATTCGTAACAAGTCGCACGCGCAGACTGCGGGGCCTTTGACGCTCCCGCGACACATAAATCTTGCCAATTTCTGAAAGCTATTACAGATTAATTTATGGATTAGTCTGTCTGTTGCACACGTTTTGTAAATAGTGTGCGATATCCGTCTTACAGTAGCAACTGAAAATAGCACAGATGTTTTTAGAGTTAAAAAATCTGTCAGATTCTTATTTTCTCTCAGACAACACGGATTTTTTTATGGTAATGAATGAGTGTAATGATACTTAGGAGGGGACCTGCTTACCTACCTATCATTTAATATCAACAAAACTATAAAAGACGATATAATTTTGCATGATGACAGCAAATAACCGCGACATAATAGCATCATCAATCACTAAGGTTTCTTGAAGATGCATTGTGATTTAAACATATAAGCATAACTTATGATAATATGACTTTGCTAGACGTTGACGCACGTGTCAAATCATTCGTTACGTGGTAACTAATAAGGGCGAAATTCACTAATGAAATTGAACGTGATCAGCACATCTAAACCGCGTTCAAGAGCTGTCAGTGTCAATAATTCCATAACAATGATGACACTAACAGCTCTTAAACGCGGTTTGGATTTGCTGATCACGTTCAGTTTTATTGGTGAAATTCGTCCTTATATAGGCTTATTAGGCTTGTGTTCCAGCAGTGGGAACATTAAAGGCTGATCCTTTAATGTTCCCACTGCTGGAACACAAGCCTCCTCTCTTCGAGAGGGCGTGGGCTATAATCCACCACGCAGGCCCAGTGCGGGTTGGTAGATTTCACATGTCTTCTAGGACATGTCGGTCTCCCCACGATGTTTTCCATCACCGTTTTGAGAGCAGTCAAGTGGTGATGAAATAATTTACACAAAGTAAAGCGCCTGCCTGGGTACGAACCCATGACCTACAACTCGTAACTCGCAGCCGTTACCACTAGGCCACCATTGTTCTCTAAATTCGTCCTTCATCATCCTAATTTATCAGCTATATATGTTACTTATTTACCTATTCGCAAACAAATTCCTCACTTTGGTGCTGTGTTATAATCATGTCAAAAATATGGTGAGATTTGTAAATAGTTTCAGTTTATTTTTACTCGGGCGTTGAACAATGTCTCCTACGCAATCCAATGTAACTATCGAAAGCACGTGTTCGTATTTCTTGTTACAAAATAAACACGTTTAGAGATGTTGGTTGGTAGTGAAAAGACTGAACTGACTAGGTAACTTACATTATTCTTAAATTAAACAAATGTTACACAAGATTTTCCTAGCCCTGATAGGGAATTCGGAAACTCAGTTAATTCAGTTGACATTAAAACTCAGTTAATTCAGTTGACATTAAAACTCAGTTAATTCAGTTGACATTAAAACTCAGTTAATTCAGTTGACATTAAAACTCTATAACCACGCTTTTTTACACCGCCACCCTATTTGCGTAACACACTATCTATGCCACTCTGAACCATTTTGAAGGATATTGCTAATCCATTGCTTCATATCTGTAGGTATTAAAAAAATATGTCTGCTCGACAACGTAAATAACGCATTGAATGTTGTTGAACTGTCAAACTGAAAGCCATTGCTATTGTTAGTGACCCCACAGTTCTCAATTTTTCAAACGTTTCAATTTTCAATGACGTACCGTCTATCTAATAGATCGCGTTTCTTTCCGGTTCTAAATATAATTGCAATGCAACTATCTTGGCAACTACGTACAGACGCCAGCATATCAAGCTACTACAATCTGTCAAGTTCTTTACTAGATTTTCAGCTTTATCACTAAAGCCTTAAGGTTCAAGGTTGATTGGGAAAATTTGACAGTTTCGGATAGCTTATTTATTTTATTTATTTATCCATTTATTTCAGGCATCAAGGGCCATATAAACACATACAATACAATATTAATATAACTTAAAAATACTAAACCCGCTGCTAAACCTGCTGGCGTCTGTACATGAAAGCTGAAGCTTCCGTCAATGTTTGGCTGGTCATGTTTCAATTTGGGTTTCGTGATGTTAGATTTCACAGAGCCACTTATATTCTTATATGTACCTATTAGGTTTTATGTTTCTGAAAATACTAAATTATCCTTGGTTTACATCCGCTTTTATATCGTGATAAGCTTGTCCCCGTAACCACAGCAGATTGCAACAACGCCATAACAACGCTTTTAAGTTAAAATGCAACATTTTAATAATAATAATCATCATCTGCCTAGCGTTTTCCCAGCTATGTTGGGGTCGACTTCCAGTCTAACCGGATGCAGCTACCCCATATACGATACCCCTTGGTAAGACTGGTTATCAGATTTTCGGGCTTCTGACAACCCGTAACGACTGTCAAAGATCCTCGAATGACAGCCGGGACCAACGGCGTAACGTGCTTTCCGAGGCACGGATGTGTCTTGGTATGTAAAGATGGTTACCAATCCACATTATAATAGAGTAATTATAATAATTATTTATTTGTAGTATAATTTTATATTTTACTTATTATTTTAAATCTCTGTTATCAGTTTAACAAAGGCAATAGCATAGTATGCAGGTACTCTATGAAGAATTTCCATAATTTTATTACTGACAGAACACACTACAACAAAACAGTCGATGATCGTCGTCTATTAAAATGTAGACTAGGTCTTTGTTAAAGGAAATTGGTCTTTTAGACCTGTATTTGTTACTGAAGGGCTAGAATAATGGCAGCAGCGGCATGTAGGTTTTGTTTGGTTAAAATGTATCTAGCAAAAAATATTAAAAATAAAAATGAACATATGTACAGACCAGCTTTAGCTGACCCACTATCAGTAGTCATGGCTGTCATTTTGACACAACAGCAACATTAATTGCGATATTTACGTTGTTGTGCAATATATAGCAATATCCTTTAAAATTATTCAGATTGTGTTTTATAGTATGTTACGCAATTGGGTGCAGGACGCTCCTTTGAGTCCGAGAAACACGAATTCAGCCAGCGAATGCGGCATAGCAGGTTTTCTAGTCACAGGTAGGCTAATCATCTAAAAATAAGTGATCTATTACTTCATATTTACGTAAATTGTTTACATCAATCCAGTCATGTTTCTAATCGCACAGAATTAGTAAAATCATAAATAAATAAATACTATGTGAAGGAAGACGGACATTTTGGCTCCCACACGAATTAGTTTTGCCAAGTTTGCGGCAATACCATCTACAGCTCCGTGCGCGTTCGATTCTGTATCATTATGCTGTAAATACTCGTATTATCTATGGTTAGGTACATGCTGTGTTAGAGACACGAATTTGAAATTATAAAACTCGACATAAAAATTGGAGCCTGTGTCTAAACTGCATTCGCGATTTATTTGCCAAAAATGTAAACAAATATGAGCTTATGGAAAAATAACTACAACTTCAAATATTTTTATAACTTTTTCAATGGTGCTAGTCAGTCTGAAATCAACTTAATTCCATTAAAATAAAGTTGATATTTTTTAACTTGAAATAACATCATTTTGACACCTTAGTTTGAATAGACTTTACAACTATACCTAATAATTGTGCTATGGTTGAATCATACTTTTTCCTTATGGTCACTTAAATGGTCAGGAGCAACGTTCTTTCCCTTTTTTCTGGGTTTTTAAAATGACTGAATTGTTGACGTGTCCCCACTATTCATATTTTTTCTGATTAATTGTTCATTTACTGTGTCTACCTTCTTTCACCAAACAGGTGTAGTCGTTTTATAAAACATAGGTAGGTATAAATATTAGGTAACCTGTCAAGCAAGTTACTTATAAATATGAGGGAAGCCAAAACTATTGATAGAATACATGACATAGCTACAGATATAGGATAGTTTTATAGTATAAAATTATAACAGTTGAAAACTCGTCCATATTTTTACAATGCAAAAACTTTAATCTACCTATCGTTTTCCCGCGCTTCAACGAAACGTCATCAGGTTTCCAATATGGCGGTTTGGCTGTTCAGTTTGAAAGCTTTCCTATGCGCTGTGAACATTTATGAACATTCTATGAACTATATCCAGAAGTGACGTAAGAAGAGCGATGAGTATTTTATTGTTGGACCCTAAATGACCACTGGATCATAGCAAGTGATCGTATATTTATAACATAGATCGTAAATATTTGATGCCTTTTCACAATATAAATGAGAATTTGAGTGATCTTCAGTGATAGAATAAATCGGCTGTTCTCGTAGTGCAATACATTTTGATGCCAATGAATCTCGTTCATAGTTTTTCATTCATGGTGTTCAAATTTTGATAAACACGATTCTACAATATGCAAGTCACTATCATGTCCTACTCCGAAAACTACAATAAATAAATTATTCGACATTTGATGCTATAGTATAGTGCATTTAATGCTTTATAAATATTGACATGCTGTCGATAGCTGGCAATCATACATACCAAGCAATTATCTTTTGTTTGTTGAACAATGCTTGTTGTATTACCCTTTATCTTATCTGAGGGTAATATGAAATTATACGGATTACTTCGTAATCTCCTTTATAATGTAGGTACGCATAATGCCCGACCTATATCGACCCATCTAGTGTTACTTTGTTGCAAGGATATAAAGTTTACTAACAGTTCCTATAAACAAAAACGAATCTTTTTGCCTACTAATGCTAGCATTTTTTATTCCCAAGCTGGGCATATAAATAGATTCGTAAGCTAATTTTACCCGTGATAGCTACTACATATGGGAGGGTCTACTATGAAAACCTATGAGGTCTTTGCTTCATTATTGCTGCTGCTGCTTGCTTTAAGATACAAGAGTCTTAATTTTAACTAATAAAATGTTCGTAAATTATAGGAATCGGCCATAAGTGCGGTAACTTGATAGAAAAGTCAACACGCTGAACAAGAAGTGAACATCTGCTATAGAGAAATAAGACATGCTACTTATCATGGTGTTCAAATAGTCGGTAGACCACGACAGAACAGCCATTCATTGATACAAACAAACATAATAAACATTCTGCGGTTAGCCATAGCAGTAAATAACGAATTGCTGTGCCGAAATGTGCGTATAATATGACGTCAGGATATGAATTCAATACACAACGAAATTGGTTCGAACAGAAGGACCATTTTATTGATGCATACGGGATTTGGCGATTTTCAAGTTTCGACCTAGTTGCAAACCTGGCTGTGAGTGCGAGCTAGTTTCTCACCTATAATTTGGTATCAACTGTCCAAACCTCTTGACAAAAGCATTACTTGGTACGATCATTCTCATTCCTCTGTGCCACATTCACACAAACGCATCAGGGATTTATGCCTACTGGCTAGTACAATGCACCCTCTTGAGTGGTCCTTCTAGTCATTTCTATTTCGTGTCCGTACCACGCGGAGTTATGCAGCTACCTCTCTATCGATCTAATTCTCAGCCAGACGTTATCTTATTGCGTTTAATCCAATCGTGTTGTATTTATTATCTTTATCTATTATATTCATCGAAAGGTTATTGCCTTATAAAAATTCGTTTACGTCGTTTCTAGCAATGTATGAGGGCACTTTGTAATCAAGCTTTCGGCACCAGCACTCTCCCGTACTCAAAGACCAAAGGCCTATATTACCGTGCTATAATGTTCCCACTGCTGGGACACAGCCAAGCCTCCTCTCTGTGAGAGTGAGCGGTTTAATCCACCGCGCGGGCCCAGTGCGGGTTGGTAGGTCACATGTTTTAGATTTTTATTCTAGGACATGCCGGTTTCTTCACAATGTCTTCCTTCACCGTTTTGAGAGTAGTGGTGATGAAATAATTTACGCAAAGTAGTGCTTGGCTGGGAACGAATCTACGACCTACGACTCGTCGCGGCCGGACTTGTAAGTCGCAGCCGTTTCAGCTGGGCTACCACTGCTCATTGGTTTAAATAAGTGTAATAAATAATGCTTCGAGTTTGAGTTAACTATACTAACGTATGATCTCTTTCTTTCACAGGTGGCCTCGGTACTCGTCACTTCGTCACGTTCATGCTGTTCCTTGGCATGGCTAACGCCTATATCATGAGGACAAACATGTCTGTTGCCATCGTCGCCATGGTCAACCACACGGCGCTGCCCGTCCACACGGAGCCGACAGATACTGAGTGTGGAGTTGCCATCGGAAATGAGACCAGCGTAAGTAAAATTGTATTTAAGTACTTATTTAGAGTCGACCCCAAGTTTTTCTGGGAACAGGCTAAAATGATTAAGGGCTGATTTTCCAATCGGCAGATAATTTTTATTCGTGGAATAAAATTGACGTCTGACAGTTTTTGTATGGAAGAACTGTCAAAAATTCAAAATTATTCCTTAGATAAAATTATCTGGCGTTGGAGAAATTAGCCGTTAATGATCTTGTGCAGAGCTATCTTAAAACTATTGTATTGAATAGCACTTAGGCACTTGGTTGAAGTACTTTTTAACGGGTTAGCCCGGATTCCCAGAAGCCGAATTAGCTGGGTATTTTTTAATGAGCGAATGTGCAGTTGGTGCGTCCGATCCGTTTTTACCTGTTCCTATTCTTTCTATGCAATACCAAGGTTTCTCGGATATAGCTCATACAACACAAGCACTCGTAGTCTCGTACCTGCACCATAGTAAGGGAAGTTTTAAGACGTCTAGTCTTGGTATGGGAGCATGGCATTGGCGTTTTGTGTCAATTTCAAAAACCTTGAAGATTGGTTAAGAGGAAATATTTAGAATGATACAGAAGCGAGTGTTGTAACTATGTATTTTTTGTTGTTTTAGTCAGCGTCTCAAGACGGCTCGTTCGTTTGGAGTTCGACGTTGCAGGGTTACATCTTATCCTCCTTCTTCTATGGATACGTCATCACGCAAATACCCTTCGGAATCTTGTCTAAAAGGTATGTAAAATATTTGCCATATTGCTTCACATTATTATTATGCTGTCTTGCTGTCTTGTACGGATCAGAATGTTGGGCCACAAAAGGGATGAGTGAAAGGCGATTGCATGCAGCTGAGATGAGAATACTGAGAGGGATGTGTGGTGTTACACGAATGGATAGAATAAGACATGAGTATATAAGAGGAAGTCTAAAAGTGGCACCGGTAACTGAAAAGTTGTGTGGAAACCGGTTGTTCGGGCATGTGTTACTGAGGAATGAGGAAAATGTCGTGAGGAAAGTTTTGAGTATGAACGTGGATGGCTATAAGAGTAGGGGAAGACCAAAGAAACGATGGATGGACTGTGTGTATGATGATATGGTTAGAAAAGGGGTGACTGTTGAGATGGCGGCTAATAGAGGAGTATGGAAGAAAAAGACATGTTGCGCCGACCACGAAGAAATTGGGTTAAAGGCAGGAGCATAATGATGAAGCTTCACATTATGACACAGGTTAAAGGGGTTCCCCAAGGAACTATGTTCGGTCCAGTCTACGAGTTTGAGAATTAGCATGTTGTAGGTCTGCTATTTTACTGTAGTCTTATTTGAAATTAATTTTCTAAAATGGATCGGATTATCCACTAATGAATATAACATTGTCTACGTCAGGTTTTTCCAGTCAAAACATACAATAAATCTTTTTTAAGTATACGTTTACTAACGTTGTAATCTGAGGTACATACCTACCTAAATATATGATCATTTAACAACGTGTAAGAAATCATTGACAAGTCAGGAAATTACAGTAATCGATCAAGAAAACCTTGTCATCTATATTATGATGTATATATGATATATATATATGTATATATGTACCTATGATAAATGTAATAGTAATAGTAAACCTAATAAAGCAATACATGATTATCATGATTATGAAAACCATCTTTTAAATAATTTTATTAGGGATATATATACATTTTGGTTATTTTTCGTGTTTCGTCATAAGTAGTCTTGACGACACCTACGTAGTTATCTAGGTACTTTTTTTTCTTCTTTTATCTGTAATAAATAATAATAAAGTAAAAACTTTATTGCTCAAAAAATTACAGAGATTTTACATTGACCCAAACTATTCAAGCCTGTATCTTGGGCACCAATATAGAGGGTTTACCATTTAAACATTTTAAAAACGTATAAAAGTATAATATGTTTGCTTCAAATTACAAACAAAAATCTAAGAATTTAAATTAAAGAAAAAAACAATCAAATCGAGAATTAAAAGAAAATAATAATAATAAAACTAGAAAAACAAAAACGCTATTATTATGTGAATGAGTGTGAGTATAATTGTGTGATCATGATTCATGTGTGTTGTGAATGAGTGTGAGTGTGTGTGTGATCATGTGATGTGAATGATCGTGTGATACTGAGTTTGAGGGTGTATGAGCGTGAGTAGGGTATGTGTATATTTTACAATGTCTTTGTTCCTCAGGTTCGGAGCCCGTTACTTCCTGGGTATCGGAATGTTGGTCAACTCGGTGTTCGGTCTACTAGTACCGGTCGCCGCTGAGGCCGGCTTCGAATACCTCATCCTGGTGCGATTCATCCAAGGTTTGGGCGAGGTGAGTCTCTGTCTACACTGACGTTTAATTGTAAATCATTATAATGAAATCTAGTATTTTGGGGGACACGGGTCGGTTTGACCAATTACCCCGAAGTCCAGTTCAGCCTATAATGTTCCCACTACTAGGACACAGGTCTCCTCTCTTCGAGAGGGAGTGGGGCTGTAATCTACCACGCGGGCCCAGTGCGGGTTGGTAGATGTCACATGTCTTCGAATTTTTGGTTCTAGGGCATGCTGGTTTCCTCACGATGTTTCGACGTTTCGAGAGCAGATAATTTCATACAAATTATGCTTAATTTTTTATTATTAATTTATTCGGATACTAGTAGCTAGTCTGAATGAAACAGGTTCATTTTGTGTAGGTGCTTTATCATTTGAGATAATAAAAAAATGTAAAGAATTGTCTTGTCTACTGAGGGTACATGGTTTTGCTTCTTATTTTAAACCTAATTGTTTTTTTTTAGGGCCCGATCGTACCTTGCACTCATGCTATGCTGGCAAAGTGGATTCCACCAAACGAGAGGAGTAGGATGGGAGCCGCCGTATATGCCGGTAAGATATTTACAAACATCCATTCTTTGTCTTAGCTTAGCGATGGCAAAAAGTTTAAACATTCTTGGCCCAAATTCAGCTGCGCGTATTTCGCTCACTGACCCAGTCATAAGATCATCAAGTGCACAGGTGGCAGGGCATGCGGCGCAGGATGGAAAGTGGGGCATTTCTGTGGGGAAGTGCCGCATACGCACTTGAGATCTGAGCCGTCCGTGAACGCTCATCTGTGGAGATTGTTGTTGTTGAGATCGTTCGATAAAATTGTCAGGGAAATAGCTCATATCAGAAATAATAGGTACTAGGCCTTTAGACTATAAAATCGTACAATCATCGCAAGAAGATTTTAGTCTACGATTGTATTCTGATTCCTAACAGGAATCCTCGGCTATTGCAGCTATTCTTACAAAACTCTATAGGTAATCCGATCATTTTCCATACAGGTGCACAATTCGGCACGGTGATCTCTATGCCCCTGTCCGGCCTATTGTCAGCATACGGCTTCTCTGGCGGCTGGCCCTCCATCTTCTACGTGTTTGGTCTGGTCGGCACCGTATGGTGTGTCGCCTTCCTGTTCTTTGTCTCCGAGGACCCGGAACAGTGCCCTACTATCAAGGAGTCTGAGAAGAAATACATCTTGAGCTCGCTGTGGGGCGCTGCTGGTTCCAGCGTGAGTATTCTTTGTGAATTTACTTTGCTCCATAAAGACCAGCAGGGTAATTGCGTAACATACTGACGGTAGCAATAGCTTTCATTTTGACAGTTCAACAGCATTCATTGCGTTGCGCAACACCGTAAATACGTTATTGAGTAGACAAATTTGTCGAACTTATGAAGCTATGGATTACTTAGCAATATCCTTCAAAATGATTGAGATTGTGATTGATAGTGTGTTACGCAATTAAGGTGCTCGTTTGTGCCTTTAGGACTGGAAAAGAAGACCCTTGAAGTTAGCCTCTACAATTTGCAAACACCTGTGATCAAGTAGTACCTACTTACAAATTCTTTAGAAATCCAACGTAAAGGAAGAAGTTTATGTTTTGAGCTTGAATACGCAGCTTTTTAACAAATTTTAATTATATTTCAGTCGCCACCGATCCCATGGAAAAAGCTCCTGCTATCAACACCTTTCTGGGCCATCATGTTGGCACACATGGGACAGAACTACGGTTACGAGACCCTCATGACGGAGCTGCCAACCTTCATGCGACAAGTGCTGCACTTCTCTATCAAGGATGTAAGTACTTATTGGTTTTCCTATGGTGAAAAGACCAGCAAGCTAGCTTCTCAGAGTTTGGCTTATTTATTTGGGTCCCATCATTCGTTGAAGCTCTCCAAAACCTGGGCAAAAGTTCAACAGATCTTCTTGTTAACGTGTCGATAGCAATCTAAATGGACTCGGCCCAGAATTTGGCCGAGTTGTTTTGCAGTTCAACAGATAGTCTTTAGAAAGAGATGCAGGAATGCGGTTTGTTTAAATCTTGGCCTGTCCTGAACTTGAGCCAAATGAAAAAGAAAGAAAATGCATTTATTTGCGGCAAACATGACGCATAAAAAAGAACATAAACACACAAAATTAAAAAGAACAATGTCCTGAATTCCTGACTATTGGAAAAGTAAATATCCCAGATTATATCACTTCAACACATACAATCGAGTCCATTCAAAATAAATAAACGCCCACTTTAGCTAATACAGCAATTTAGCAATAAAGTCGAGAACGTAATACAATTTAGATCGTTCCGGCTATTAATCATTCGTCGCGTTCCGTCGTCGTCGGGTCAAGAGTTCACGATCCGCGGTCAACTGCACTGAGTAACAAGATTGACAACTCACAAACGAGATTTATTGGCATTTTTCAGCTTTTCTTTTAGTCAGTTGTAGGACTGGAATTGACTGGATTGATTCATTTGATCGGAAAAATCCTAAAAACTTATTCCATTTTCTTCAGCTCCAGTGTAACACACTTTCAATCTCTATTTGATTCATTTTGAAGAATCCATTGATTCATATGTTCGAAAAATTTGTCTGCTTAACAACGTTATTAAGGCAACGAATGTAGTTTAACTGTCAAAATGAAAGCCATTGCTATTGTTAATGTGTTACGCAATTACCCCGCTGACTATCTAGTTAACGATCTGACGACACATGATCATTCATGAGCCTTATGAAGTTATGACCAAAATAAATGAATGAATGGTCCTTTTTTCCACCTCTTGTACTCGCGTATCTATTGTAATTCAGCCATTCAAGCGACAACCCTATATAGAAACCAGTTGAATCAGTGCCCCCGTTCCGTTTAGATACATGGAAATGTACCCGGAGACGAGTTGACAATAAAGGACCCGTTGTATGAAATACGAGTGGCAATTTTGACGTCATTTTATTACACAATAAAGGACTAAAGACGTTTTAGCTCTGGTCAAACTGAAGCGAATCTCCTGCAGAATGAGAGACAAAGTTCGCTCGCACTGATTGCGTCAACTAGCTGGTATAGCAGCAAACTGGCGCGAATGGTCGCGTGACTTCCTAATCAATAAAACAATCAACGCGCACGCGGGTTCGCCGCAGTATGGCCAGAGCTTTAACTGCACGTAGGTTTTTATGATTATCTGTATCCACACGAAGTTTTTGTACAGCCCGATTCAAATTTTATGACGGCTCTGAAGTGCGCTACTCGCTCTCTGCTAACATGTGAATTTGTTACTGCGCAAGGACTAGCCTCTTGTTCCGAGCTGCCATAAAGTTTGAATCAGGCTCTAACAGAAATTGGTTTTGATTATCCGCTGCTTATACCTTCGCGGAATACAGACATAGCGTGATGTTATTTTATAATAACATGTTTCTTCCAGAACGGTTTCGTGTCCGCCCTCCCATACCTGTGCATGTGGCTGTTCTCCATGTTCATCTCAGTGGTCGCCGACTGGATGCTGTCGAGTGGACGGTTCAACCACACGCAAGTCAGGAAGGTCATCAACAGTATCGGTGAGTTTCGAGAAGTTTTAATGGTTCAAATACCCTCATTGCGTAGTACTTTCTTTTACATACAATCCGAAGGAAATACTTAATCCATTGCTTCCTATGTTTGTAAAATTCGTCTGCTCCACAACGTAAAAAACGCAATGAATGTTGTCGAATTGTCAAAATGAAAGACAAACACAAAAAAGTAACTAACCCACGGGTCTTACGCGATGTGTCAGTTGGTACTTTGACTAAATTGTCATGAATTTGGAATCCCCTTCAGTCAGGTTAGAGGTGTTTGTCGAATACCTAATAGCTAGAACTCCTATCAACAAATAGATCGGAAAGTCGTCCGATATTGTCCTCCAAAGACAAATAATTCCCTTCAGCCCTCAGCACCCTGTTTTGTAGACATAAATCCCATATTCACAAGGTTCTTCATCTTTCCAGGTCAATACGGTCCGGCAATCGGTCTGTTTATCGCCGCCAACACCGGCTGCAACCCTGCTGCCACCGTCGCCATCTTAGCCGTGGGTGTCGGTCTCAACGGAGGTATCTACTCCGGTTTCAAGGTAAGCAGGAAACGCCTTCACTTGTTTTTAATGGTCATTACAGGTATAATATTAAGAAAAGGAGGATCAACTGGTTCTTGGCAATAGGCTCGCCCCCTGTTACATGGGTTTAAGTCCCTTAACGGACGGTACACCTCTGACTAACCCTTCGGGAAACAGGCGTTATGTTAAGTAAACGCCACTGCTAGCCTTTTCGGGGAATTAGCGGCATGTGTTTTGGTAGTTACATGAGAGGAAACATATGTTTGACAGTTGGTATATTGAAAGAGAAGCTAGGAAAGAAGTAGATATGGAAGAATCATAATAGAAGGGTTCTTCAATGACCAGCTGATGAAAATAAAAGAACGGGAGAAATGAGACGGTTCTCTATACCTCTAACCTCTTGACTAAGCCAGTTTTTTTTAGCACGGATCTGTACATATCTCAATACTCTATGTTCTTTGTTTTTAGGTGAACCATTTGGACATCTCGCCACGTTTCGCTGGTGTTATGATGGCGTTCACCAACTGTCTGGCCAACTTGACCGGTCTACTCGCGCCCATAACCGCTGGATACATCATTGAGGGCAGGGTGAGTACACTTTATTGACTTTCACTTCCATGCCGTCTTAGAAGGACTTGCATAGAGTTTTAACTTGAAATATTTATAATTTTCTCATCTAAATACTTTTTTTTCAACAGCCCACACAAGCGCAATGGAAGAAGGTATTCTACATCGCCGGCGGAATCTACATTTTCTGCGGCACATTCTACAACGTGTTCGCTTCAGGCAGAAGACAGGAATGGGACAATCCTGCCGATGACGAGGCTAATGCCAAGAAAGCAGCCGACAAGAAAGCCATCAAACAAGAGCAGAAAGCCGCCAAGAATCAGAGCGAAGCCGAAACTGCGCAATAGAGGTTAAAAAGTTGAGAACCAACAGTGAATGTATTCGCTGTTTAAAGTCTGACTCAATACGACTTGCAAAACTGCCCCTTAACGCGTTTTAATTAAAATAATTGTTAAATTAGGGGTAGAATAGTTGCAAAACGTAATGTGTTAAATAAAAATGTTGGCTGAATCGAACGGCTCACGTGTCGATACTCTTGTAAAAAAAAAGTATTATAATGTTTCCCGCGCGTTTTAATAATGGCGGTTCTGTTGGTTGGCTTTGTTCGACCAAACGCGAGATCAACGTACTTTTAGCTGAGACTGTATTTGCAAATTATTTTTAATTGTTATAAATTTTTGTTTTAAAAGAACTTTTTAGACATGGTTGATATAAAAATTTCTGATTAAATATCGTGGATAAAATAAAATAAATAAATTATAGTCTACAGTCTTTTCACCTGTCTAATTGTATTTTTGAAATACGAAAGACGCACATCAATAGGGCTGTGATATTATCGTGTGTATGATACACAACGAACTCGTGTTTGGTCAACTCTTTAACTCTAAACTTTGCTATTTATTATATTTAGTATAATTATTACCATACAAGTATTGTGCATAGTTATTTTATAGCTTGTATTGAAGACGAGTGAACGGTGGAATAGCGATTCTGGGGTCCAAATGAAACCTAATGTTACCGTCCTAGCCTAGCCAGTGACTTTTACACTTTTATATCCTCGCAAGTAACGATAAATAACATTTTTAATAAATATGTAGTGCCATGATGCAATCATAGCATTTGATACTATGTCGCAGACCCTCGTAAATAGATCATCCGGAAAGATCATTTTCACTAATCCATGTCATAGACTATCAGGAATATTCAATCAAATTAGTTTTTAAATTATCAACTACGTTAATTTATTTAGTAAGTTTCAGACGAACACGCAATAGTAGACGAACACGCTGCATTATCCTTGAGCTTTTGGATTCAAATTATAATTTTGCCGCCAATTCCTATCAGTCTATGCCTGAGTTAGTGCCAAAACGGTAATGTTGTGTTGTGAGTTCTGATTTTATAAAAATCATCATATATTGTTCGCTGAAAGCGGATGTTGTTGCGTTAGTTAAGTGGTTATGAATATGTTTTCTGTGCAAGATTATTGTAATATTTATGGATTAGTTATATTTCATGTAACGTTGTAAAACGGTACACGCCCAGGAGCTTATGTGATCATTTTGTTATACCTAAGTTAACATTAAGCTGTATTGTAAACCGCGTACAGGTTATTAAAGTAAATAGTAAAATGTTATTCCTACATATATAACATGTAAGTGGTTATACATAAACTTAGTACGTAATCACAAGCTTTGAATAAATAAATGAAATATTGTTAATTTTACCATTTTCGTAAAAGTTCCATGTCTTGTCTGTGACAATGTTATGTGCCTTGATATAAGAGTACAATTCAAGGATTACGGTG
This sequence comes from Apamea epomidion, assembly GCA_947507525.1. Classification (NCBI taxonomy): domain Eukaryota; kingdom Metazoa; phylum Arthropoda; class Insecta; order Lepidoptera; family Noctuidae; genus Apamea; species Apamea epomidion. Next base: position 16,529,932 of record OX382237.1, read on the forward strand.
TGTCAGACACACTGGGTGATGTCCATCAACGCTGTAATTAATACTGAGTCGTTTTAATAATCGTTTATAAGTTCTATTGTAATACGACAAATACAAAATGATTTTTAAAACACGAAGTTTTATTGACTAATTGATTGGTGAATTGATTTTTTGCTAAATGAAATAACATGAATAAATGGCAAGTCAGTTGTGCAATGCAGTCTTGTTTTAACTGCTTTGTTGGTCGCAAGCGCTAGCTGAACACGAGGTTCTGGGTTCGATTCCCAGGTCAGGTAGAGTTATCGAGTTTTGCCATCAAGAATTTTTCAGTAGCATTCCGGAGTCTGGACGTGTGCTCGATGATGGCAATAGGCTCGCCCTATCACAAGGGACTTAGGGTGGTCGCACATCTGAGGGACGATGCATCGCGTATCATCGGACGCATAACGCCAGAACGGAGAATAATATAACAAAACATTCAATCTTACACACTCAACCGATCAGGCGTTAGTCATCATCTTCCGTCAGATGTGCAACCACCCTGAAACATAACTTCTGCAGAACCCTTCGAGAAAACCAGGCGTGACCAGTCTTGCAAGTTATCACCATGGACCATAAGATATCCAACGTAGGCTCGCATAAATCATACTATTTGAATGAGCTTTCATAGAATTATCATCTGGTGTACCCCAGAGCTCGCTTGAAAACCATTTCCTTTTTATGAGTGGCAGAATGTTTATTCTTACGATAATCATCGTGGTATTGGGATCACAAAAAGCTTGTGTCAATGCCTACAACAGAGCCCATAGGAAGCAATGCTTAGTAAAAATATATTTATAAACAAGATATGTATTCTTAAAAAAACAATGATTGCTTGATTTGTACACGATTTTAACTTGGTATTCAGCTAATAACTTTACTGAAATGTTGTAAACTAAATGACCCCGTTCCGCTTCTGCAAGGCTGACCTAACATGAGACAACTAGATGCCGACCGAATGTTGTCCTTCTTGGAATTCAACACCGCCTCCTTCAAAAATATCAGCGAAGACTCGAAAGACATCTGCTGTAATGGCGAAGAAGATGCTTCCATTCCTTTCCGACTCATTGGTTCGAATATCCCGTTGTAAGTCATGTAGTCAGCGACCAACGACAAATGTCTAGGATCCACTATAATACCATAGACATTGAATACATTCTGTATTTCTGTTATTATCACTTTATTAGCTGCTTCTATGCCATAAGTGTTTGCAATAGCATGTATGTCGTTGCTGTATAGTTTGTTCAAATCTAAAAGATGGTTGTATTTGAACATTTGTAGAATGTTGATTCCTTCAGTTTTCAGGAATAGTACGTTCTTTTCTTTGTTGGTGATGGCTCGCTTTATGTTTTTGATTTCGTGTATTACGGATTTCATTGCGGCTTCGCGGAGAGCTTGTGACAGATCGACTCTTAGGAAGGAAATGGGGAAGAGTACGGTCAATTCGCACCATTTGTGGTGTTTGGTGTCGAACGAATAATTAGTAGCTTCTTTTAAGTTAGAAACTACATCGTTCATGATTTTGCTAGTTTCTGCGTCATTGCCAGCGATAGTCGCTTCAAGATCATCCCCTTTATCGGCAGGCTGTTCGTCGTTGAGTTCTACTTCGTCATCTGATTTTTCTTCTTCCCCTGATTCGGGATCTTCATATTCTTGTTCTTCTGTTCTCATTTTGCGAATTCTAGCCTGTAAAAGTAAAAAATAGGTTAGTGTGAAGGGTAGAAGACTCGCAGTCCAAATGATAATGACAAAGATTTTTTATAGATTTCTACAAAAAATCGGAATCTTTTATAATCTAATCAATTTTAAAGATTCATATTACATGAATACGCCAAGTTTATAAAAGCTGATATCCTCCATGATCACCACCGAAACAAATAAGCATAATATATTCGGGGTGAGTGCCTGGTGAGCCATCACACAGGGTACCCTAGTATGGACGCCAGTCTCTCACACAGGATCATATTTTGTGCATTGTTCTCAAAACGCTGTAATTATTATCTCTATATTAATAACTATGTGAACCTTGGTGAAGAGAGAAAATATTGTAATAAAAACTTACGTCCGTATTATCATCATCTTCATTAGGAGCCTCGTCATCTGAACTTTCCACGTTAGCAGCAGGCTCCACCTCAGGAATGTCATCTTCATCATCATCGTCACCCCCTTTAGCGCGTTTCTTTTTCTTTTCCGACGACCAAACCACACCGCTAACTGCCTTCGCTTGTTTCCTGACAGTCGAGAACATTTCGTCAAAGAATTTGTTCTGCATATGTTTTATTATTTGCGGAGGCTTCACTGCGTACTGCGTTTTGTACTGAGAATACGGCAAAAATTGGAAGCGCATTGTCGTTTTCAGCTGCCTATCAGGCTTAATCACTATCTGACATTGGACGTCTATCTTTTCCAACACATCGGCCACAGTGACCCTGTTAAGTTTTTGCCGTAATTTCTCAGCTTTCTTCGTCAAATCTGGGATGTCGTCCCGGAATGGGATGTCCATATTCGGGGTTTTGAGCTTAGCTGAAGCTGTCATTAGGATTTCTCTAAGACGAGGTATACCAAGCGTTACGTTCATGTCACCACGACCGGCAAAGTGGAAAGTATTCAGTGTCATCTGAGTAGACGGCTCTCCTATCGATTGAGCGGCTAACAGGCCTACGGGCTCACCAGGAGCGGCCATTGATTCAAGATATTTGGCGTTCATAACATCTACGAACTTGCCTTTCGCTGTATGTTCTTCATATACGCTGGAATGACGGTTTTTCAAGTAACTTTGTACTAGATTATCTAACCGTTCATTAATTACACCGTATTTATACTCAGGGGACATCTTACTTGGGATTGGGTCGGGACATTTTTTCCGTGCATATTGTTGTCTTTCTTCCACATCCATTTCACGCCATTTCTTTTCTAACTCCCAATAAAATGGATCTCTTGTTCTGTCCGTCGGCAAATCAACAAGCTCAATTTGTTTTTTCTCGAGAGCAGAGAATTGTACAAATCCACTTGTGCGAACTTTTTCGAAAGGACTACCGTATTTTTTCTTCCACTTCTTTAAAGATTTAATAGATTTTGTAACGTCTTTTAAGCCTTCATCCTCTTTGAGTTTATCAATAACAGCTTCACTGACTACTGCGCAGGAATTTACGTCTAGGAACGGAAACTGGTCCTGTCTCAAGAATTGGCATTTGAGGACATCTAAACCATCTTCTCCGTAAGCAAATTGAATGATGCTGTCATCAGAATCCCTCACTGTATGGTCATAGGCAATTGATAAACTTTCCAAATGCTTGATCAAGCACCTTTGCAGGTAACCAGATCGACTGGTTTTGACAGCGGTATCGATAAGACCTTCACGACCAGCCATACAATGGAAAAAGAACTCTTGAGGCTGTATTCCTGTCATGAATCGACCGTCGATGAATCCACCAGCTCTTGGAGACACGTCATGTGGTGGAAAACTGGGCAGAGATCGACCAGATATCATAAGGGGCGGCCTTTTACCTTCCAACTCAATCTGACCAAGTAAACACGAAATCTGCATAGTGTTTACAGTTGACCCCTTAGCACCAGACTGCACCATCAATTGCAAGTTGTTATAAGGGAATTTTTCAAGCAGACCCTCAGACAGACAAACCGTATTTATGTTATTAGTGTAAGAGTCTAGCATACTTTTATACTGCCTATCCAGATTCGCTCTAAATTTCGGGTCTTTTGTGTAATTTATTTCGATGGTTTCTTTTAACTTTTCGTCATCAACATCTGCGGGAAGGTCAGTAGCTTTCACGGCTGCAGCCTTGCCAGCGTTACGAACCAAACATATGATATCGTCGCGCTTTTTATTGGATTCATCTACTACCAGAATATCTTTGACTCCAAGCGTAAATCCAATCCATTGTAAATAAAACGTGAAGACTTTTGAGAATGAACTTAATAGGGCACTTGAACTATCACCCCCATATAATTCGTACATGCAATGGACTAAACCATATGGTGTAGCACCGTAGTGGGTTTTATCCAAAACTCCAGATAAAAGTTCTCCTTTCCTAATGATGACTTCTGCTTCTGTCATTGTGTTAAGATTATTGAAAGGAGTGCCACCAGCTTTCCAAGGTCTCGGAGGTGTCTTTTGCCAAGCCTTTGAACTAATTTTGGCTTTTCCAGTCAACGTAAGGCATGGCTTACCTTTTGGTGTAGTATTAATAATAATTGTTGACAGTATTTGTTTGCCAGACCAAAGCACTAATGGTTTAAGTATGGTAGGTGGAAGAAGCTTGATTGGTCCTTTGTGATTAGGCAAAGCTTGGAAAACAAGCTGTTGATAGTCAGCTTTTCCGAAAAACGCGCCTCTCAGAGACATCTTCACACCAGAAATAACGTGATCCTGGATCAATCCACTCAATGGTGTTCCGTCTTTTGGTACAAGATATTGTTTACATACAGACATTATGTTGTAAGCTTCACTTCTTGCAATCTCATTTTGTGGGAAGTGGGCATTCATCTCATCGCCGTCAAAATCAGCGTTATAAGATTTACAGTTGGCATAGTGTAACCTGAGCGTTTTTTCTCCTTTCAAAATTCTTGCTCTATGAGCCATCATACTGGGCTTATGAAGGGAAGGTTGTCGGTTCAAAATCAAGACATCACCATTCACTAAATGTCTATGTACTGTCTTCAGTCCAGATCCCTTAAACTCATCAGGTGTTAGCAACCTTTTGGCAAGACTCTTTCTCTTTTGAATAGAATCAGTTGCTATTATAATCACTCTTCCATTCTCCATTTCAATTTTCTCAGCACCCGGATGTTTGTTAGGCCCATTGATAACCATTTTTCTCAATTCATCAACATTCCATTCTGTGACTGGGACAGGGTAAGTCAATTTCATAGCAAAGGCATCTGGGATGCCTATTTCATCAATATCTACGTTTGGGTCAGGTGTGATGACAGATCGAGCGGCAAAGTTTACTCTTTTGCCCATCATATGCATTCTGATCAAACCAGTTTTCTTTTCAATGATTTGCTTTAGACCCTGACTGGATAGACCTTGACCTTCACAGTTCAATAGGTTATTGATACTCTTTTGTAACTCTTGCCAAACAATGTGAAGCTTCTCTGGAGGTGATTTGCCTTGTACAGACTCATAAGCCTGTCTGGGTACTTGATCGAGGCTGTCAATTGTTTTCTTTTGGTCTGAAGATGATAGGACATGTAAAACTGCTCTGGCAGCATAAGCATTTTGGAGTATGGTCTTATAAACATTAGTTTGAGGATGTTCGATTAGCTCTCCTCTCAAAACATTGCAAGGTCTTACACAAGGAGGTAAGACTGGGACAACATCCATGAAAAATGTATTAGTGATGGGCTCCACCTTTGAATATTTTAGAACAGGGAAGCAATGTTTTAGGATGTCTTCGTCATTTTGGGCTATTGCTGTGCAAAAGCGTTTGATTTCATCAGGCATTAGAATCTTGATTCCTTTTGTACCTTTCTCAGCACCCTCGGCACTCAGATTGTACATGATCTTATTCTCTGAAGTAGTCACTTTAATAAGCTTGCAAGAGCAAAAGGCGCATTTCTTAGCTGTATTGACAACCCTAAAATATTGATTAATGAACTTTGCTCTTAATTTATCTACATTTTTGTTTTGAAAGGTTTCCACCACTGCATCTCTCTTTTTTAATAGTTTCTGGTATTTCCTAATTACCTTATTAGGTTTGTCAGGTGAGTTTTCATTTCCACTACTAATATCTCCAACATAGTTATCCAAGTCTAAGGCAGCTGTTATATGACCCGCATCAACTAATTCTAGCTGTAGTTTTAGTATAAACTTCATTCTATCATTCATTTGAATTTTGAAGCATTTTAGGCAACTCACCCTGAAGAGTGAGTAGATGTTCTTGATAAATAGTGGATTGACTACAACTAAAGGTAGTTCTATATGGCCAAAGTGTCCTGGGCAGTGTAACAACACATTGTTACAAGTTCCACAAGTTTCATTCCTGTCTCTTAGAGGGCCTAGAGCAGAGTCATACAGACCTCCCTTCGTAGGGTTTCCTATCGCGTCGAAACACTGTACATTAGTGATTTTCGAAACACTAAGCTTTTTGACATCTTCATCAGTAAACATCAGGAACTGGACATATTCGGGGTCTACAGACGTCAGACCCGACGCAGACGAGCCGTACGACTTGAAAGTCATTTTTAGTATCTGAAATTACATAAATACCTGTAAGTAATTATATACGGTATGATAACATAACCTACACCAAATGCAAAAGAACTTTCAAAATATTTAAAATATGATAAGCTAGCAGCTGTAATGGCTGTGTAAAACTCTAGCTTAATTTAAGTACTTACTTGCTACAGCATACCAAATTTGGTACAGCAATACTCCGTTATGATTAATATTTTTCACAAAACTCTCTTCGCATTTACCTACTACATTTAGCACTAAAGAGTAAAGCTGTCTCAAGCACATTGTTTTGACATTTTTTTGTTTGACATTTCGTATAATAAATATGGCAACATATTGGGTTTTTTTCTTAACCGTACTCAAAAACCGAAACTGAAGAAACACAGTTACGTTCTCAAACATATAACTTTTTTCATGTGGCAACGTCATTGCAGTCAGTCAACATGGCGGCCCAAGATGAAGTTGACGTATGTGAAAGTTGGGAGGATATGGACGAAATTGGCGTAAGTGTAACTGTGAAAGCCAAACCTGAAGGTTTCCCGCGGCGGAGCTGACCGCCGTGAAGTTATTTACATGTGGGTTTGTCTATTTCAGTTGGACCAGAAGATCAGGCTGATGTCAACTGACTGCGCGCCAGTGCAAACTTCACTCAAAGGTTGCAAGGTTACTGTTGAGGAGAGCGCGTGTATTGGATCTCAGTGCGTGATGCCGGAGCCAGCTATCCGTATCCTGAAAAGGCCGTCGTCCTCGGGCAGCGGCCAGCTGAACGGCGAAAGTCGCGCGCGCCCGGTCAAAACACTTGAACAAAGACAGAAGGAGTACGCGGAGGCTCGTCTGCGGATTTTGGGAGAAGCTCGAAGCCCCGAAGACGTCATTGACGACAAGTAAGGCCGGTTTCATTTATCAAAAACTGATACTGTTTTACATAACACCCATGTTTGAGGTTTGTGCTGGGTTGTTGTAATCAAAGATCAGACAGGATATCTAAGAAATAATATTGTTGGCCAACGATAATTTATGTTTAAGACTTTTAATGTTGAGATGTCAGTCATAGAATCAGTGATTTATTCAGTACTTCCCTGACTCATCCAGCTAATCGTGGTTTAGAAGTAATGGTTCTTAGAGCCTACTTGTTTGCTAAGTACTAGTTAAAAAATGGTCTTAATCACTACATTTTCAGCTTCAATGAAAATCTATAGGCTATGTTCCTGCAATATGCATATATTGCATCAGAATCAGACTAGAACTGGGGAAACTTGTTAGACATACTATGAACCTTCTATCTTCATTATAACTGCTTTATTATCAGGGAAAATAACAGGTGGTCATTAGATATTTACTAGATACAATTTGCGTTGTTAAAGGCTATGTTAAATTTAATATCAATTATTCCTAGAACCATCCATTTAGGAATGTACAACTTCATGCATAAAAATAACCATGCTGTATCAAGTAACATCCTCAACATAACTTGACATCACACCTGAAGGGCAATTCTCGTAATTTTAAGAACGTTCACAGTCTGATCTGTCTCAATCTGTCAAAAATACCTTTAATTTCCCTACATTTTTGACATTTGTTTGTCACTGAGATGAGATTGCGACTAGATTTTGAATGTTTAAAATTACGGGAATTTGCCTTCTGTAATCTATGAACGGGTAGGCAGAGCCATATAGAGCACCCACATTTTGCCAGCTATGTATATATAAATGAGGCAAAAGGATTATGTAAGGATCGTAGCAGGTGGTGTTCAGTAGTTTTTGTCTACCCACATGGGGAGGTGTGAGCTCATGTATGTATACATAAGTTCCAAGTATAAGAGGTAGTCTATTGCCATTACTTAGGTACAAATCTAGACTCAGGGCTACTTTTTGCAAGAAAATTGTACCATCAATAATTTATGTTTTACTAGCGGCACTCCGTGGTATAACCCAAATAAGTTTCGATCCCATGGGAATATCAGGATAAAATAGTATCCTATATGTTAATCCTGGTTATAAACCATCTGTGTGCCAAATTTCATCCAAAGCCGTTCAATAGTTTTTGCGTGAAAGAGTAACAAACATCGATCCATACAAACTTTCACGTTTATAATATTATAGTAGGAAATAGGATTTCACAAAGGAGTTTCTTAATTTAGAGGTTTCATTGCATTTAGGTCTTGTAATTGATTTATCAGTTACATTAATGAGGTTTAAGTGAAGCTAATAGTTATTGGGGGCATGCAAATTGGGTTGCTGAAATGTATTGTGTTGAGAGATCTCTCAACAAAATACATTTCAGCAGAAATAATGTCTGATAACTGTAATATTGAATGTAACTTGCTGTACAGTGTCAATAAAAATAATCTGTTTAAAACAAATGAGGGACCTTATTACATCACATTAACTGTAGGGTGCTACACAATGTCATTAAAAATAATATGTTTTAAAGAAATTAGGGAACTTATTACATAACATTGACTATAACATGCTGTACAATGTCATTAAAAATAATCTGTTTAAAAGAAATTAGGGAACTAATTATATCACCGAAAAGATAGTCATCTTTTTGTTTTATTTATTACTAGCTAATGCCCATTGCAATTCCTTTCTCATATTTTAATTTTTGTTAGGAACTTGCACTCAATAACTTACCAAAGTTTCATTACAATAGGTTGAGCCATTTTCGAGTTTTTGCGAGACTAGTGAACAGCAATTGATATTGATATATAAAAAGATATGTTCAAGTGTTAGATACACGCTTAGCTGATGTTAAAAAAAAAAAAAAAAAAATTAAAAAAAAAAATGTTGTAGAATAAACAAAAACGTGTTGAGTTCATCATTGTCCAAAGTGGCCCTTCATTTTTTATATTATTTAGTTTAAAACTGTCTAAGTTCAATTCATGTTGTAAACTATAGATTTGATGAAGAAATGCTATTTTATTTGTACCAAAGAAAATACAACAGTAAAAGACGCAAAACATTAATTTAAGTTAGTAGTTAGTAAGTAATTGTTACTACCATTATATGGATTATGTGTATGTGTAGTCCAAAATAAAGAATATATTATTTATTATTATTAATTTATTATTTTCTCTGTTCCAGCCTCAGCCGGCTACAAGACAAGCTGCAGGCAAACAATCTCAATGACAATCAAAATAATAGTAATAAGACAAAATCTCCTCAAATTGACAATAATACCAAAGGAAGGGAAAGGAAAGTCCTCAGCCGCCTGCCGCCCGGGGCCACTGCGTCCGGGGTGTTCCCCTCCCCGCCGCCCCGCGGGGTTCTCGTCATCCGCACCCCCAGGGGTCCAGATGGCACAAAAGGATTCCAGAAAAGGTAGCACCACCGACAGAATGAATCAGTAAACTCACAAAGACGTAATTCACTTCCATCCATTCGGTTTACCCATGTAATGTTAAATTACCAGTTGTGCTACTGTTTTGATATTAGCATAATACTTATTTCACAGTTTTTAATTAATTTATAGCAGAGTGATTTGTTGTCTTGTCTAAATTGGAATTAAGTCTCTTGTGTCAACTGCATCTTAATTTAAGTGGAATCACAAACTTTTAATCATGTCATGACTCTGTATGTTTTGCATTCACAAAGGAAGCATTTTAGGAGTCTTAGGCTATATTACACTTATTTCCTAATTGAGTCAGACTGATTTAGCATACATTATGATTATAAGCAGCATTTGCTAAGGTCTCTGATCGATCTACATACAGTTATGCTTCAGTAAAGGCATATTTACACTTTGATTAGTGTAAATGAATAATATAAGTACCTTAATTGCTTAAGAAACAAGTGGTTGTCCACTTGGTAACTGAATTTCTTTTCATTTTGTATCACTTTTATTAATAGAAGTGTAAATAGCCTTTAGATTCAACCATGCCAATGTCAATTGTAATTTATCAATCCTGACACCAATTTTTATGATATTGTCGTAAATTAAACTAAGAAATAAATTAAAAATTGTGAAATGAAATTGATAAATTGAGGAGTGCTCACTTCAGGGAACAATATTATTGTTATTATTAACGTTTATATAGAACAAAACGTTGCAATAGAGTCATTATGAGATTGAGTGAAATGAACACTCAACTAAATTGTATGTGTGCATTTACATATATTTTTACATATATGAGCATAATTTATAGTAACATCTCAAATTGATAAAATTACATTTAACTACAAAATTATATGAATTTAGGAAAATTACTTATTAACTATTACCATTGTGTGAATACGATTTATATATAACTAAAAATTCAAAGTTATAGCATTAAACTTTTTATATACAGTTTTTCTACATGTATAGCGTATTTCTAGGATAAGGTATTGCTAATTGTATATTTATAGTATATTATTTTACTACGTTAAGTTTTTCAATGCTAGCACATTGTTTGTGTCAATTCTGGCATGCTAAACAAGTTTTATGTGGAAATCAGTTATATTATCATTCTCCTCAGTTTTTTGTAGGTGTATATTACGAAATATCATAGTCAAACAGCTTAATGCTTATAACTTTTGACTTTCAGAATATAAGCTGTAGAGTTTACACAAACTTTGTGAAATTGCATTTAAAGTGTGACTGATATTTGTGTGTATGTGATTTGACCGGATATTATTTTGATTATAATTATTTTATGCGATATTATTTATATATATTGTCTCAATAAGACTGCAAAGGCCTACATAGTTGTACTACAGAAGTATCTTAAAATCTTTCTTGTGTCAAGATATTTTGAGTAGTAAATTTTTAGCTAAGACACTAGGTACATACTAAATTAAAATAAATATAATCAAAATAATGGTGGTCGCACCAAACCAACGCTAGTGTAAGTCTATAATATATAAAAGGATTGTGATATAGAATAATTGTCTATTGCAAACCTTAACTCAACTGTAAAGTTGACTGTACAGCGGGAATACACTCTTATTACTTGACATGTACTTTTAATATTGAACTTCTAGGATTCGTTATAAGAAGTCCAGGGATAGCTCATCAAGTCGGTACTGTACCATCTTAAGTAGGACTAGAATGATTCATTTGAAAATATAAAGAATAGAGTTGAACTTGTACAACTGATAAAATTTGTATATACAGAATGCCTATAATAAATATACAAATTCTTGCAGAAAACCTCGCAACTTAAATACTCACAATTATATATTATGTTATAGGTTTTCTGTGTATATCAACAAAGTGTAGATTTGAAATTTTGAACCAGTGCCAATGATAATGAGATGGCCAAACAACAGTCAAAAAATTGCCTTGACCAACTCAACAGGTGCCAATTTTAATAAATTGAAGAGATTAATTATCTGTTAGAATAATATAGCTTCACGATTTCGATGTGCCATCTATTGGGGCAGGTCAACTGAATGTTACTATGACTTGCTGTATGGACAGTGCAACCATTGCCTTAGATTATTCTGACTTTTTGCCATGTGTTCTGGTTACGTCCGCACTGACAAGTGGCTTGGTTAGTGCCTAGTGACTTAACATCTTTCGATACAGGCTAGGCGACTACCGAAGGCGCTAAGTGTGCAGTGCGGCCGGTTGCTAAAGTTCTAGAGCGTTCGTTTCTCATCGCTACTAAGGCTAAGCGAGCCACCTGTCAGTGCGTACGTAGCCTTAAGATAGTCAAGTCACAAGGCACCTCAGTTAAGAACCATCTTGCTATAACCGTCATCATCACCATCATCAGTCTATAGCGTCCACTGCTGGACATAGGCCTCTCCTATTGCACGCCATTCAACTCGATTTTCGGCAACTCTCATCCAGCTGCTACCTGCCATCCTGCAAAGATCGTCGCTCCATCTGGCCTGAGGGCGTCCCACCTTACGTTTACCGATTCGTGGCCTTCACTCAAGAACACATCTACCCCAACGGTCATCGGTTCTACGGCTAATATGGCCGGCCCCTTGCCACTTCAGCTTACTTATGATGTGAGCTATGTTGACATCTTTGGTTCTCTGCCGGATCACCTCGTTGCGGATTCGATCCCTCAGAGAGACTGCAAGAATAGCCCGTTCCATAGCTTGCTGAGTGACCTTGAATTTATGAACCAGCCGTACCGTGAGTGTCCACGTTTCGGCTTCGTAAGTCATAACGTAAGGCAGGACATCTGATTCAAGACCTTAGTCGGGCTATAACCATAAAAGGCTTCAATTTCAAATCTGCACATTTTATCAAAGCTTACTTGCCATATGTGTCAGACATAATGTACTGTTAAAAGATAAGTATACAAGCAATCTAATGAATGACATCAGAACTTGGCTGATTGTGCACATAGTCCATGTTGATTTGTTTACTTTAAGTATAACGACTGATGACATTGAATATTAAACTTTATTATCAATGACTTACATTACAAACGAATGTGCCTGAGTGTAGCAGATTAGGGACTTATAATAAAATCTATTGTTCGATGTGAACAGCCGTTATAATTAAAGTAAATAAACTATTAGAAAAAAAAACTACTGCTCTGCCTTGCGATAAATAGTTACTTGCGCAATTCATAGAAGGCGTTAGTTGCCTGTACACCTAACGAATTAGCCATGTGTACCTTGCCATACATTTTCAATTTCATTCTTTATATTTTAATGGATGCATGTATCAAATAGAAGTGTTAATTGAAATTATAATCATTATTTATACTTTTATCGAAGCGCCTATTCATAAGAGACTCTGTTATGTAGTATTTTGTACTGAATAATGTTACACTCGGATGTTGACTGTAAAGTGGAACTATTTTAACTGTACATTTACTAGGAATATAGAATCACTAAGGTAGTCTACTGATGGAGTATGGAACTTGAAGTATTTAACTATTTCTTATGACTATAGTTACTACACAGCCTATGAGGTCCTCCCGAAAGGGGTAACGGCCCTTTAGACACCAAATAGGTAAAAAAATCGGATTGGTGAGCACTGAGCCTAAGCTTAGGGTGTATACCCTACCGGCCTGTGAGTCTGGCCTATCCGTTACAAAAAATAGTAAGAACCAACTGTGTCTTTTATTTTAGTATAATATAAAAGTTTTTATACGAATATGTGCATATTAGCTGTTGATCGAGACACTCGCTAGAACAACAAACTTGTCAAAATACAAACATTGTTGTAACAATAATTTATTTTAAAATAAAACATTAGTCATCTCATGTTCGTGTTTTGTTTTTTTTTTGATGATCTTACCACCAGCTTTTATAGCAGGGCAGAGTTGAACTGCACTGCTTTTTTGTACTCAGTCATAAAACCCTGTTCTATATTTTACTGTACATTTTTGGGATCACATGGCTGTTCTATACTGCTATTGTTTTTAACCGCATCAAGTCGCCTGTCCCACCGCTGACGAGGAAGTGTCTATGTAGCTGGCACCGAGCTTCGCTCAAGAAAAAAACTAGCTTCATTTTTCTGACTGACCGACCCCTTGACAATTCAAAGGTGTCTGTAATTGGTTTAATTGAAATAAATACTTTGAGTTTGAGTTTGAAACTTATAAAAGATTGTAGATCCCGTGCAAGTAAAAGAGATACATAATCAGCCTTCAATGTTCCCACTGCTGGAACACAGGCCGCCTCCCTTCGAGAGAGAGTGGGCTGTAATCCACCACGCGGGCTCAGTGCGGGTTGGTACATGTCACGTCATCGAATTTTTAGGTCTAGGACATGCCGGTTTCCTCACGATGTTTTCCTTCACCGTTTTCAGAGCAGTGGTGATGAAATAATTTGCACAAAGTAAAGCGCCTGCTGCTAGTTGACGGGGCCCGACAGGGCCGAAGCCTGCCGGGGTAGCGGGGTTACCGCTGCCCTGGTACATAAAGGGCTAAGGATGGAACACGGGTAGGTTTTAGTCAGTAAGAGTCTGACACTCCCTTCTGCTCCACCCAGAGCGGGAGGGGTCATTTGATGATTTCCCATCCTCAAAAAAAAAAAAAAAAACGCCTGCTTGGGTTCGAACCTACGACCTACAACTCGTAAGAGGCGGCCGTTACCACTGTAGTAAAAGAGATACTTATTATTATTATTATTATTACAAATAGTTGATCGCTAACCGTGGAATAGAATACTCTTCATTGTGTACACCATATAAATTACAGAACTTAAATTTGTAAATTTTACAAAGGGACACCCTTTGTAAAATGGGCGGTCTCGATCGTCGGACCGTACACACCGTTGGCGAGTACTCGTCGCAGCGACAAGAGCTATCAAAGAGAGTAGTTGCTTGGCGGGCAGAACACTCACTGTGAGACTCACGACTGGTAGGCATACATACGCATACCAGCAAGCAATCGCTTGTCGCCGTTGCGCACTCGCTGCTCGTTGCTCGCAAACTCGTGTTTAGTTGCTAGCTCTACTAACTTCACGTCGGTGGGATGTTGACTTGTGAGCCTGATGTTTATACCACAAAACATCGTACAGTAGGTACAGCCGTGTGAAGGGCCGCTGCCACTCCTAAAAATTACGGACGATATCAAACGAAGTGACAATGACAGGGGTTTGTGGCTAAGTAATAACAGCCGCACGGGTCGATCGATACGGTTAAGCTACGCCTGCCGCGGTTGGTCCATGGATGGGTGATCATCTTTACATACCAAGACCCCTAGGCTCCGTGCCTCGGTAAGCACGTTAAGCCTTTGGTCCCGGCTGTCATTCGTGGATCTTTAACAGTCGTTACGGGTCGTCAGAAGCCCGAAAATCTGACAACCAGTCTTACCAAGGGGTATCGTATTACCCAGTAACTAGGTTGTGGAGGTCAGATAGGCAGTCACTCTATGTAAAATATTGGTATTCAGCTGCATGCCGTTAGACTGGAAGCCGACCCCAACAGTTGGGAAAAGGCTAGGTAGATGATGATCCCACGAAGTGACGATATTTTTATACTGACCTACAAGCAGCAGTGTACAGCGAAGCTGATTAATAGGTAAGAGAGTATAGTCCACCTCATAATAGGCTATTTTCCTAAAAAAAACGAATTAGGCCGTCAGTTAGATTATCAAAAAATATTGAACCCGTATTTTTTCTTTTATATAAAAAATGATGATGATATCGTCCGTTAAAGTTCCGTGTGACGTCACTTGCTTGTGACACTTTTGCAAGCAATTGACGTCACGACCCCCACTCCCAAATTTTGACGCGCTTTATCTTCGTCATTTTTTGTTTGATTGACAAAGGAAAAAATACGTGTCCATTATTGTTCGATAATCTAACTGACGGACTAAATATAATAATAATTTTTTTACCCAGGCAAATACCCTATTGCTTTAACCCTTCTAAAACAATTCCCAGTTTAAACTTGACTAAGGTTGAAACTAATGAAATTATCTGAGTCAATACATACTCGACCCAAATGTATGGGACGGCTGAATTTTTATTTGCGATTACAATTGGGACCAACGTCCCATGGAGAAAGTTGTTCAAGTTACGTAGACAAATAAACCTTACCTATCTATTGTTTATGACGTGCATTCGTGCAAATGACATTAAACCCTAAGGTGATAAAGCAATTATTGAGTCTAGATCCGGCCTTTTTTTTTGTTGATATAATTAATAATAGGTATCCTCCCGACCGATTTCGGTGACGACGGCCAATCATAACGGAGATTAGCCAGGCATGCAGGAGATACTATAGTCTAAGTGTGTGCACAAACAGGTACACTCTCTGGTCCTTTACTCTGATAGTCCAATGAGACGCCAATCCGATACGACCCTCCCCGGTCGATCGAGATCAGGCGCAGGACCAACGGCTTTACATGCTTTCCACGGCACGGGGGTAATTAAACTCCCAACTTCCAAACTTCAGGTTGTTAGTAAGAAATTCCTAGCACTTTACCCGACCTGAGAATCGAACCCAGGACCCCACTGTCAGCAGTCGCGCTTGCAACCACGAGACCAACAGTGCAGTGCGGTGCGGCCCGCCGCGGGTCCTAATGTACGCTTACAATCACTTTATATATACGAAAGGAAATTACAAATCGTCAACATTTTCATTTCGTGGGAATTGGATCGACTGAACGGATAGCTATAGTACCTAATTAAGTATTATGATTTCATCATAATTTATAGAAATTATGAACAAAGATTGTTATCTTGTGTCGGTCTGATTAGATTGTGCGCAGAAAATAAACAAGCAACCAGTTTTTATAATTTACATAATGTTGGTCGAAGTTGTGTCTAATCTTGTTATATGTAAGTATTCGTGTTAATATTGTAATCTCATTGATTTTATCTCATAAAAGAAAAATCGAACTGTGTTTCTGTCCTCTGAGTGCACCAGTCATCTCCGCACACACTTATTTATGGCCTATAATATCTCCCGCGGCGAAGGTTGGTCTCCGCTGAGATTGGTCGCCATAGCCGAAATTCGGTCTGGAGAACTCTTTTATATTGTAGCATACAGAAGCTGTGCTAGGGGTGGGCGACGTGGATCTTGCACACCGAGGGCCCTCTTTCTTTAACTCATACAAATATTTAGCTAAGGCCATCAATAGAAAATGAACACCATAACTAACCATAGGGGTCATTGAACTCATCATTATGAACAAGTTTTAAAAAGGGACCAACAACGAGATCGCAAACAAAATCATCTATCTGTTCCATATTATGATAGTCTGTTGTACAGACACCAGCAGGTCAATCTACCCGAAACTGTGAAATTTCCCAATCAACTTTGATTAACCATAATGCTTTACCGAGAAAGTTGAAAATCTATTAATGAAATTTGACAGATTGTAGTAGCTTGATGTGCAGGCGTTTGTACCTATTGATTATTAATTTCTGTTAATTATTAGGTATTTAGGTACCATAAACCTGTTTGTAAAAACATAATAATCTATTTTTAATTTTAATTTATTTATTAACACCAAAAATATTAACATTTTAACAACTATATTGCTTAAAAATACATTTGTAGGCTATAATGAAAATAACATAACTTGGAAGCATCTGTAGCCGAACTAAGTGAAAAACCTGTATCTCGGAATAATCACCTGCTTATCACCTTTCCCAAATACTTAAGTATGTTGGGGTCGGCTTCCAGTCTAACCGGATGCAGCTGAATACCAGGTATTTTATATGGAGAGACTACTTGTAAGTTTGCACTAAAAATTAACAAATACCCATAATACAAAAAATACCAAATGCATAACCTTCTCTTTTATTTAAAGTCGGTTACAATTAACAAACAAACCCAATGTGACAACATAGTCTCAACTAGCATCGTTAACATACAGAACTGGTTCTACATTCCAGTTGACAGCAAGGTTCGTGTCGGTACAGTCGTGTCCATTACTTAATTATGGCCGCTCTAGCTAACCTCAGTGAGAGAGACAAGGCAGTGCTCAGGAGTATCTTTGATCCCACCGCTACTATTGCTGCTGATGTCGTTGAGGATGCAGGGGATAAGTTTGCTGAAGATGAGGAAGGTAAGGTCTTGTGGAGATGGTTTATTGATTAGTCTAACGATCATTGAGAGATATAACATTTTGAGATATTTTATTTGTGATCATATTGATCACAATTTTTTTTTTAGTTTTTTGACATTTCTCGGGACCCTGGGATCCCGGACCTTTAGAAGTTGTACATACGAGGGGCCGAAGCCAACTCGTCTATTAGACAATCTTAAAGAAATGCAGCACCAACCGTTGATTATCTCTGTATGTATGCACTGTGCAGAGTGCAAGCAGTGCAAGTACATCCAACGACAAACTCTGGGTGATGTAAAACTGTTGCAGGATATGGAAAAAAAATTGGTTACTAATTTTATTTTAAGACTAAGTATTATCTAGCTTAAAAATTTTGTAGGTCCATCATTTTCTGTTTGTAGGTTTATTAATAGTCCCATAGGCGCAAGTAGGTATGGAACCATATAAATTAATTAAGTAGGTAGGTGTAGTAGCATGATTAGCCCTTTTTTTTGTTGAGGATGGGAAATCATCAAATGACCCCTCCCGCTCTGGGTGGAGCGGAAGGGAGTGTCAGACTCTTACTGACTAAAACCCACCCGTGTTCCTTCCTTAGCCCTTTATGTTCCAGGGCAGCGGTAACCCTTTCGGACGATCCCGCTACAGCATGATAAGCCTCGATCTAGTGTAATAGTGGAAGGCAAATATCTCATATTTTGTATGATTACACCTAAGTTTTTAAGTGTTCCAGCCTTAATACCTACCGACTTATTAATGGTCAATTCGTTGCTTGTATAATTTGTATGCAAGCAACGAGTAAATAAAGTGGTTATAATGAACAAGCTATAAGTGCTCAAGATTATTTGATTATTTCCGGTTGCAGGCAATAGTGAGAGTATTACCGTCGCGGCGCAATTTCATGGGACTTGAGAAAATGGTGTGGGTGTTGCCCACACCCACACTTCACCATTTTTGTACTATAGGTTCACCATTGTCTAACCCTTCGGAGAAAACAGGCGTGGAATGATGTGTTGACTGTTTCAGAGCCCACTACCGACGCCTACAAGGAGTCCACCTCGCTTTGCGCTGAAGGAGTTCGTTTAGCAGAGGCCGGTAAGCTGGACGAGGCTTTAGACGCTATGACCAGAGGAGTGCAAGCCGCGCCGGATAGAGCGGCCGGTTATAACGACAGGGCTCAGCTCCTGCGAATGATGTTGAAGGATGATGGTAAGAGTTTATGATGTAAGGCCCTAGTTTCAACCAATTAAATTACTTTAAACTAGTTTTAAGTAATGCTTGAGTCTTGAGTGAGGTTCTATAATACCTACCTACTGGCTAAGAGTTTAAGTTATGTATTTAAGAGAGTTAGTTATTACATGGTTTGCACAATCCGCAGCCTATAATGTTGTTACTGCTGTGAGCCAGGCCTGCTCCCTCTGTGAGGAGGACGGGCCATAATCCACCACGTGGGCTCAGTGCGGTCCAGGGTTCACATTTTGTAAAAAATACCTACGTCATATAATAAACTGCCCTGCTTCGCATCATTTTTATGACTCAACAAAACAACGTGATTTTTTTATTATATGTGTTATATTATATACCTATGTACACATTCTCTAAATGATGTTGAAAAGCGCAGCTTCCGTTGCGAAGTTTAGAAGAACAATGCGGTCACACAGACAGTCACGAAAAGAGACTATTAGATAGATTGCAGCTATCTTGTAATTTCAGACGCAATATCAGACCTCGACCGGGCCCTAGAGCTAACAACAGGCATGCAGTCTCGTGCTCGGGCCTTAGCTCTGTGTCAACGTGGCGTGCTCCTGCGCAAGCGAGGGAAGGATGACGACGCGCGCGCCGCCTTTACCGAGGCGGCTAAACTTGGCAGCAGCTTTGCTAAGAAACAGGTTACAACTTTCAGATTATGTTTGATCTTGTGCAGTGTTAAAAACATTCAAGAGGATTGTAGAATTGTGGATATCATTCGATCAGATTCAGTCAAGTAAAAGTTTTGTTCTGTTGGATTTACCTAGTGTGCTCATAATAAGCCTATAAGGACCCCACTGCTGAGCCACAGGCCTTTTCTCTGTGAGAGGGAATGGGCCGTAATCCACCACGCAGGCCCAACGCGGGTTGGTAGATGTCACATGTCTTGGAGTTTTGGTTCTAGGATATGCCAGTTTCCTTACGATGTTACCGCTGGGCCACTACTGCTCTCCTACTACTGTGCTAAATATCATTAATACTTATGTTGGTATATGTGTGAACCTGCCAGAATTTGATGAAATCACCATATTTGCAGGTGGTGGAACTGAATCCGTACGCGGCTCTCTGCAACCAGATGCTCAGCCAAGTGATGAGAGGAGAAAAGGACATAAAATTATAGTGTTTTTATTTGTATAAAGGTATTTTTGATTATTTTGTAAATGGACTCAAATCTAGAGTAAGGGTTTTCGTAAATAAAACAGATAAAATCTAATGGATTAGAAATTTATATTGTTGAGTACAATCGACATTCACCTTCGAGAAAATCCATACAAACAACCAGAGATCCCAGTCACAGATCTACCGAGTGAGACACTCGCGTGGCTACACGCCTTAGCAGTGGCTTCATTCCCCAACAAGTGGCTATATGCCCCAAAAATCCTTGAAAATGACAAATTTAATACTACAAATCGAAATACTGTTACTACACTATCGATATTAATAATAGAATATGCAATAAAATCTCATAAACCATGATTGTGTGCAGACACACACTCACACATGATACCTTGGTAGCTGTTTCCGCACACAACTATCGTTTATCATCGCAAATTGGTTAAAATTCAAAATTTTAATAATAATTATTAATTAATCCTAGTGAGAGGCGACGACGGTAGACTAACGGAAATTGAAAGTGCACTTTACATATTTTAAAATAGGTATTTTCAAACATGGCGTCCCTTCTTCAAATTCGCGCGCTTTTCCATACCATAGACAATATTTCTTCGCGCCAATTTGAATAGACCGATAAACCTACTTTGAAGAGTTGCTTAGAATTATAGGTTATGAAAACATAAATGGATGAAAAGAACATTTTTGGCACATGGTTTCTTAAAACAAATAATGAAGATTGAGAGAGATGTCAATTGATATTTTCTTATTATACCTAATAAATAATTAATCATCAGTTCTAAGCAACTCTTCCTCGTAGCTTGTGAAAGGATGATATATCACAGAAATAGTTGCAGTGTAGTTTAAAAATTCATTGAAGCATTGCAATAAAAGTTAATGTAACAATATAAACAGTTCTTGTATAATATTATTATTTAAAATGATTTTTTATAAATTCCTTATTCATTGTTTAAAGTTTAATATGTTATTTAATGAGCCCTTACAATATGGTGGCAGTCCAACAATGATAATAATTATTAATGTACCTAATAGACTAAACTTTAAACAATGATTACATTAATTTAGGAATAAAATAACAGTGTTCGATTACAAGTTAATAAAATAGTGCTTTATTATTTGCTTACATAATTGGATAACGTGCAAAAACAGTAGAAATTGAAGTGATTGTTTCTTTATTTCATTAGTGGTGCATTTTATTAATAAAATTAACTTATCAAAATGTATTGTTTTAATAAATTGTTTATAAATAGGTAATATCGAAACCAGTGTGCAGCTATAAAATACTGCACTGTCATAAAAAGTAAAACCGGAACGTTACCAGTCGAGAAAAACTCTAGTTTTCAAAGTATTGCCACTAATAAAATAAAGACTCACAAAAATAGGTAACAAGATAAAAATGATTGGTTACAAATATTCAATAGAATACTAATTTATCATGGAAAATATTTACATATTTTGGCACAGGTGTGGTGCAGTTAGCGACATCGTCTTTGTAAAATTTTAAACACTTGAATATCCATTAGTAAAATATTTTAAAAGTATACTAAGACCTGTATTAACTACGGGCTTAATCTATAGAAAGGTTTAGGCCTATTTATGAGATATTAACGAAAATCTAAATAAATAATATCTCGGAGTAAAGACAATTTTTTTATGACTTTCATTCCTCTCATCACAAGCGCATGATTATTATGTCACTCAAAATAAAATCTTAAACCGTAGAAACAGTAAAATTTGAAAAAGAAAGGTCCCAACACTAATATTATAAATAATCATTTCGCTTGTAATAACTTGAAGGTATTTACAAGATTTCCGCCACACTGTAAACATATTTCTGTTTTAACAAACATTTCGAAGTACGCAAAAGGATAGGACTGTTGGAAGAGCAACCTAACTCTAACACGTTATCATACTCTATGCTAAATAATATCAAGATATTAAAACTAATTCTCACTGAACACATACATTAACTATTCAACATTTTAAACATACCGTCCAGATAGACTTGAGAGTATTTATACCCCTGAAATCCATTGCCTAGTCCCTATTTTTCATAAATTTCTTTTTTCATTGTTACCCAGAAATGCAATACCATCAAAACATTTTTACAGGGAAACTAGTGATGGATGTTCGAATAGAATCGTTTTTTTTTAAATTGGTTAACGTCACAGCACTAAAAAAAAATGTCGAAGCATATAAAGCAAGCTAAAGACAGATTTTGAAACTCGATAATATGGCTTAACTCACTACTTACGTTCTAAGATTTAATATTCAACGGTTATATGGAAATGACTTAATATTATGACCAGAAGGTGAAATTCATTCACGCGACGTAACGAGATTTTCGAACGTATCTGTCGGCTACTGCAGCAGAACCCGCGTGTATGAAGGCTTAACTCCTTACTATGCTTTATTTACAAGTGAGATCTTACAATAACGGTTAGATAAATAAATAACTATAAGTTTTATAAACTTTTTAATTTAATATTATAATTATTATTGACCAAGTCAGAATAAAATAGGGTGTAAAAGGCATAAGCTAGCAGACACTAATTTGAAGTAATAAAACAATTTACGAGTACCTATGTGCATATGATAGGTGTTAAAAGTAGGTGGTAGTTTTTGGTGTTACTGAATTTATGTAATGATGCTCAATGTCATCGGCTTTCTAATAATTTTCCAGGTTTCTTTAATGTTGGGAAAATAGTTGACATCATTCAAGTAGAGCTATGTTTTCCACAGATAGCGTTATCGAAAATACGAATACAAGAACGTATATGTCAAATAAAACCGAATTTATGTTTTTGCTGTCCTAGATAAAACAACTATATTTTCACTTTTAGGTCTTCAATAGAGTACTCGAAATGAAAAAAAACACAGTTCAGCTAATTAATTCTAAATATAAAGAAATTGTAGCTGGGTGGAGGATTTGAAATTTTGTATTGTTATAAACACTTGTAAAATAGTTTTGAAGTAGAATAAATTACATAAAAACATGACTTGTGTAGCAATGCCGCTTTAAACTCGAGGTTGCGCAGGCGCATTAGAAAAACTTAGGTGAGAACAGGGTCCACAGTTTTGCTGGAGCTCAGGTCATGGCCACTCTAACTACCAAACTGTATTGTAAAAGTACCAAGATGTAGAAGGTCAAATGATAAAATATAAAAACTTTGGAAGAAGAAATAAAACAAATGAAAAAATCTTCTAACTTAAAATAAACTGCGCGCATTAGAAGTTTGCATCAAAGAGACGATGTGAGTAAACGGATGCATTCACGCTGATACATACGCATGAGAGGACTCAAAGAATGATCTTTGTAGAAGGTAGTTGCTTAAATATAAGAAAAGAACTATATGAAGTTTCTAAAATGGTGTATTAAAAAAGCCGGAACTCCTGACTCTTGTTGACCAAGCTCCTTAGAGAAAAAAACTTTTTCAACAGAAGACGATGATATTTTAAAAGTGTTTAGAACAAGACGGGATCACGGGGTTGTGTCATACTGTACGTCAGTACAGGGACAGGGATGGGTGTGGGTAGGCAGTGCGCCCGCTACGTTGTCTCCCGCTCCAGCTGTTGTTAAACCTACGATGCTGGCTCATTTTCACTAATAAAACAACAATGAACATGGCAAAAAATGCTGTCAAATACAACTAACCAGCTTGAAATAAATGAGAAGAACGAGAAACACATTTAAATAAAGAACGTTGGGTAAATGTTGCCAATGTATAAAAATAAACCCTCTTAACTCTATGCTGGTTACTTTTTGACATAATACTTTAAAAAATAAAAGGAATACAAAAATATACCTCACATCTTTATGGTAATAAAATGCTTTTAAATGAATAAAAAAAATAAAGCATTAAAGCAATGATTTGAATACTGTCACAAAATGCAATAATGACGTGAAAGTAAGCCAGCTTCCTTAAATTAATACTTATGCCTACTAAAAGAATTTAAAAATTACTATTATACCTAATTATATTTAGCAAAACCGCATTGGGAATGCGCGGCAAATCGAGAATACTATTGAAAGATAATAATTAATTATTATAATTAAGCTAAAAGTACTTTTTATCAAATAAAAACAAAAACACCTAAATGTCATTTTATTACATTTCAATTTAGAATCAAATGCTTTCTTTTCCATTTTTTTAATCCACATCAATTAATCTAGCAAGAGTTTATATACGATTTTAAAATTTATTTTTATTAGCGATTAATTAAGTTAGTAAGGCTATTTTAGTAGACGATTACTGACAGCTATTTGCTGTTGACAACTTGTAACGACATTATAAGGGTTGATTGATTCAGAAGGTTAGTTTATGGTTTAATACTGTTCATTGATTTTAATAGAACCATTTAAAACTTTATATGCTGTCAGAAAAGTTAAAAGAAACATGTATCAGAGACTATACTTTGGAAAGATTTCCTACGACAGTAAAAATAGTGATGTCCTCATAATATCGATACAAATCGAATCGAAACGAAATCACGCACACATGCATAAGTGAACATTCACCCCCACACGCGTACAAGCTAACAGTCAAGCTAATACGATACACGATTAGATCATCCATTCATCACAAAATGCGATCACGACACTGTGAAAACCTTAAAAACAAACAACATGTTACCATAGACAATGAAAACTTAATAGTACGACCTCCTGTCAGATGTACGTCATAAACAAAACCACGACATCTTTAGGCAGAAAAGAGTAGTTATAATACTTATTATTATTGAATATAAGTTTGCCCAAAAATGATGAAATTTAACAATAAAACAGTATTCACTAACTAGGTTAGTAGACAAGAGATTCAAATCATAATGAGCTAAATAATATTGTGAAAAACATCAAAAAAGGAAACACATTTAGCTTACGCTGTACCATTTCTCCCAAATCTAATATTAAAACTTTAAACAACCATTCGCTCACCAAGATAACATTTTCCTATACTCATTGTCTTTAAAATGCGTTAGCAAGTTTAATTATTAGTATTTCTAAAATTTTATAGGCTAGAAGATCTTAAGAGATATTCAAGCGATCACTTTGGCTTTATGTCGTACGCTAAATATGTTTCTTTTAAGCTCCTTGGACATCTAAAACGCTTAACAATATTGCCATCCACACGACACGACAGTATTTACATATAAACAACACTGATATGTGATAAAAACGTGAAAATTAAACAAAAAACATCCACACAGTTTGACGCGATCTGTCAAAATTGCAAGCGATTATAAACTTTAATGACTTCTAATAGAGTATATTTTGACAGAAGGTATAAATACTGAGTGGTGATCAACATTTACTATATTTATCAAGTGGCCCCAAGATCATGATATTAGAGATTGCCATGTGTCGAGATTCTGAATATGATTCTCATGTTACTAATTAACGAATAAATTATCATTAAAATTGCCGAAAAAAATATTGCCAATACATAGAGAGCAAAAATTCAACAATAACTTTTTACTCCAATTAATATTGCTTAGCGAAATTCGTTGGATTATATTTCCGATTCAACTATTATTGCAGTTAAATAAATTAATTATTGCGAAAATTATACCTACTTAAACAAACGACTACTCTTAGAATAACTATCCATTTTTGACTTCGATATTAAAGAAGTTGACAACACTCATATTTCGAGTTACAAGTGAGAAAATCTCCCAAATATCGCCGCTAAAGACGAAATAAATTAAATAAACTAAGTCATGTCGTATTGGATGGTATGTAGAATATCATCGACCTAAAACAAGAGTAGTAAAATAATGGGAATGAGCAAATACTTCTCCTAAACTTCCTCCGAAGAGCCTAAGAATGGCATTCCCTCAAGAATCAACGATACAATGATAGCTAACCGTCCGAACTGAACGCAGAGTGAGAGAGCGAACGACGCGCGCCGTATGAGTGACAGAGACAGTCGATAGATGGAGTGAAGTGCTGACTCGTACCGGGGCAGGCCCCACCACACAGCCAGCTTCAATAATGAGGAGAAACTCAACCCTGAAACGATAAACACGTACGTTATTGGAATTTATGGTTGAGATAAATAGCAGAATATTTTATTATAATATTCCAGTCTATTTATTGACTAGGACAATAGGCACTGAATGAACTATAGTAATATTAGTATGTATGTAAGGTGGGGCAAGGTTGGAAAGTGGTGGCCCAGGGGTAATGCACCCGACTTACGTGTCGTAGGTCTTGGGTTCGAACCCAGCTAGGCACTTTACTTTGTGCAATTTATTTCATCACCACTACTCTCAAAACGATGAACGAAAATATCGTGAAAAAATCGGCATGTCCTAGAAATAAAAATTCGAAGACAACCACTGAACCGCACTGTGCTCGCGTGATGGATTGCGGCCCACTACCTCTCAGAGAGAGGAGGCCTGTGTCTCAGCAGTGGGCTCGTAAGGGTTGTCATGAAGAACTGGCTGGACGGCCATGGCGGTCTCAGTTTTCAGTTTAACATAGAAGCTTTGTTTAACGGGATGACGTCACTACTTTACTAGTACAAATATTAACCTTGGTTGTTCAGACATGCTGCACGAACTCGGGGTTGAGGAAGGAGAAGCCCATGAACTCGGTCTGGTCGAGGTTCATCATGAACAGCTTGTCAGTGGGCGTCAGTTCTGTCTTCTCTTGTGTGAACTGTTTGTCGAAGTTCGACACGTCCTTGCGATGTTTCTGTGGAGAATTGGAAGAAAGTAATTTAGAAGTATTATCTATTTGAATTATTAACTAATAAAATAACTTTTATTTTCTTTATAGATAAGAAATTCTTGTAGCATTTTTGCGCACAGACCAATGTTATGTATGATTTGTTTGAGATTATATTAATAACTGGAGACGTCGCTGCTGTACAAGCCCATGATTTTGGGCTGCAACCGAGTCTAATAATTATCAGGTAAATTCAGGATGAACAAAGCCTAGACTTGTAAAACTATAGAAAACAAGACAAACAATCAAATAACTTTACAACATTACTAAAACCACACTCAAATACTATCGATAACTATGGATATCAATACTCACAATCTTAGGCTTGAAGGGCGGCTGGACGTCCCGCGCCTCGATGCGCGCCCAGTCGATGCGGCGGAAGAACGGGTGTGTGCGCACGTCCTCCTCGCCGCGCGCGTTGCAGCCTAGGCGCTTCGACGGGTTCTTTATTAGGAACGCCTTGCATGCGTCTTTGGCTTCCTGTAAGGTGAAAGGTGAAAGATATTTTAAAAGAGTTGTTCTAATGGAAAAAGATGAGATGACTTTAGAAGATTTAAAGAGAAAAGGCTTTTGAAAATATAACACACGGGTGATTATGCGAGTGGTAGTTTAAATTTAAATGGAGTTGAAACTTGACAATGGTACCGATTCCCTTGTTCAAAAACTAAACTAAATTTAAGTTCAGTGCATCTTTTTCTTTTTATTTCATTAAGAAAAGGGCAGAAGATAAATATTAGTTTAGTCCTGTCAAATTAGTCAGCGCCTGACTTAGAGCTTATTATTATTATTATCCGATTTAGTACAAGAAATTTAGTCGCTGGAGCTCCTGATTACACGTTCACTGATTTAGGACACTGAATCAGTCGGTAAGGATGAGCGACGAGTGACGAACGTGTCGAGTTAAAAAGAAGTGTGTCGAAATGGCCCCAATATTAACGAAATACCAAAAAATTGGTATTATCGTAGCCCTAGCGGTTGGCTCCATAGAAATTAAAAAGAACGTGATATTTTTATTCATATAGTTTGGATCATTTTTGTTCCAAAGATAATGCATGTCCTTATATAATTCCAATATATTTTGAATCACCTCCTTTTCTGTAGTCATTTTGTTTTGCGTACTAAATACCTATGCATACAGTCAATGAAAAACATGCGCCCACGACGACAGGCGAGCGGCGACTGAGCGTCCTAAATGTGATTACACCCTTCCGATTTAGGATCCGATATGGATTTAGGACGCCGGAAACAATTCTTGTCCTAAATCGGATCCTTCTTTTTCCTTAATTGCCTGTCAGTCTCACATACAATTTTTTATTCTGTTTGTTTTAGCTGTAAGTTATCCATAGTTAATAAATAAATAATAAATGCGATTTAACTATCCTGAATTTAGGAACGACTAAATATCGGGTCCGATATTTAGGATAGTGTAATAAGCTTTTTAAATTGACGTATTTTTGGTACCCATGTTTTTAATCACGTCTAAACTGTCTATGGAGTATCTTAATTTGTAGACGAACTGATGCAGTATTTTAAAAAAGGGAAGGTTTTTGCAAAGGCTAGTCTTGCTCGCTAACCACTTTTTTGAGAGAACCTAAGGAATAGGTACTGAACTTAGAACTTAACTATTACCTACCTGTTATTTTTTTATTATTTCACTATAAGACAAAGGCCGGAAAATATGTTCTCTGCGATCACATGGCACTAACATCGATGTTCACGGAACTATAATTCAGACATTAGACCACATCTAGTTGATCTTAAAGGGTTCGTACTTGTTTGTGTCTTCGAAAGAACACAAAATATCAAACCGCACTAACCTTACTCAAAGTCTTCGGATACGACACACTATTATCCGTAATAGCAGCGAATAGCTCCTCCTCATCTTCTCCATCAAACGGCGGCTGACCGACCAGCATCTCGTACAACAGCACTCCATACGCCCACCAGTCCACAGACTTGCCATACGGCTGGTATAAGATGATCTCTGGCGCGATGTAATCCGGGGTTCCGCAGAAGGTCTTGGTAGTTTTGTCGCCGGTAATCCCTTCCTTGCACATGCCGAAGTCTGCTATCTTGATGTGGCCGTCTTGGTCGAGGAGGACGTTGTCTAGCTTGAGGTCACGGTAAACAATGCCGCGGGAATGCAGGAAGAATAGACCAATTGCTATTTCTGAGGCGTAGAAGCTGGGGAGAAAGTTGGTGGTTATATTAGTCGTGGACCATATGTTAATAGTTATGATAGGGTAGTTTCCTGGGTAAAAAAATAACTATTATATTTAGTCCGTCAGTTGGATTATCGAAAAATAATGGACACGTATTTTTTCTTTTGAGCAAACAAAAACAAAATGACAAAGATAAAGCGCGTCAAAATTTGGGAGTGGGGGGTCGTGACGTCACCCCATGCTAAAAAGTGTAGCAAGGCAAGGCAGGCAAGCGACGTCACGCGGAACTTCAACGGGCGATATTTTCATCATTTTTTATGTGATTGTCAAAAGAAAAAATACGGGTCCAATATTTTTTGATAATCTAACTGACGGACTAATTAGAATTTTTTAGGAAACTAGCCCATTTTAAAGGGCTTGGCTGATATCACTCTAGGTACTCGAAATTGTTACCGAATTCGTCTGTAGATTAGTGTGTGTCAGAGATGGACATATTGTGACCGTTCTTCTTTCTAATTAGGTTACGTTTTAAGAGGCTAAGTTTCTGCAAGAGATTACACTTGTCTGAGTTTATTAACTTCGCCAGTTCAAATGACTTCACTTAGCCAAGTTTTAGAGACCAAATGAGTCTGATTTCTACAGCCACTGAACAAAAGGTATTTTATTTTTCTATGAAACGGTTTTTTTTTTTGATAACCAACTCTAAATATCTAAGGGGTCTAGAAGCATGTGCTGAATTCATGGTTTCAGTTTGCGCGTGGATGTCCCTGCCGCCCTGTATACGGTGGATAAAACTTCGAAAACAATTACATTGTTTAATAACTTCGGTCAGTAACAGCATAAAAGAACCCGAAAAAATTGGGTAGATGTATTGGGATCCGCAGATCTCAAATATGGTATAACATTAAAATAAAGAAATAAATATGGAAATATATATATATATATATTTGTGGAATATTTATTTATTTATTTATTTATTTATTTATTATTTATTTAAAGATATCATTTTGTTCTTTATCCTTTATCATTTTGTTCTTTATGCCTTAAAAAAGTTTTTGAATAAACCATTGTAATGCCAAAAACAAATTAAGAAACATTTTTCCGCTTTCGAGAATCCGATACCTATTTATAGATGCTTCTATATGACAATTCCATAAACATTATATCCTGAATATCCTGCTGGATTATATTTGATATATGTATTAATGTACTTAAATATTTTTTATTCTGGAATAGGTATATTCAAACTTTTCCTGGAAACTTCTTGCCATACTTACTTAAATCGTATAACATTTCTTAGAAATTGGTTGTTTATACATAAGGAATGAATGAAAATATCATATTACACAGGGTTTAAATTTTAAATTGACTAGCTTAACTCCGTCGACGGTGTATCGATATTAAACAGTATAAAAAAAAATGGGAGATCAACGAGCGCTGTTAGTGTTGTGAAAAGAAAACAGTTTTTAAATGGTTTCTCGTCTTAAGATATCGATACCCACTGGCCACTAATAATAATAATTTATTTAGTTCATACATAACTCTAGTCCATAGTTTAAAAACTCATACATTTAAATTACTTATAAAACACTAAGTCTGTGAAAACTACACAAAAAAAAAAATTGGAACTGATATTTCAAGTGATTACAATAATTGCGGTCGATTACCCCACAAAAAAAAAAAAAACATTAAATTAATTTATTTTTTGTTGGATCATGTTTAGATAACGATTATTTTATTATTCAGCTAGCCAATCACTAGCTAGCCATCGCAAGTCATCTTTGCCTAGCGTATCAAATCATCATCATCTGCCTAGCCTTTTCACAACTATGTTGGGGTCAGCGTCCAGTCTAACCAGATGCAGCTGAATACCAGTATTTTACATGGAGCGACTGCCTATCTGACCTCCACAACCCAGTTATTAGTATCGAATATCTCGTATTAAGTCATAAATTAAGTTAACACTACGCCACGTTACCGCGAAACATACTGAGGGTAAGGGTTACTTCTAACGATCGGTAAGTTCTTAGGAATCCAACATTATCTAATAACCAGGTATACTTACACTGCAACAGGCTCTTTGAACTTGCCGCACTGTTGTATCTGGAACATCAGATCACCGCCGTTGACGTACTCCATCACGAAGTATAGACGGTCCTAAAAATGTTGACACAAAAATTAATAAACTGTAAACTTAAGCGGCAAAAGTAACCTTATCGGTAATTATATATTTTCGAGCCGTTTGGGGTTGACACCCTCGGGCCGTGGGGTCTGAGAGCTCATGGCTTGTTCATTGAAATCTCCAAACGGCTGGTTGACACTTCCCGTGATCCAAGGGTCCTGTGTTGTTCGGTAGAGATACCGTGGCCCCTGAACACGGGTGGGTTTTAGTCAGTAAAAGTCTAACACGCCCTTCCGCTCAGCCCAGAGCGGGAGAGGTCAGGGTCCTGTGCGCGTTGGTAGATGTCACATGTCTTTGAATTTTTGGTTCTAAGACATGCCGGTTTCCTCACGATGCTTTTTTCTCCGTTTTGAAAGCAGTGGTGATGAAATAATTTACACAAAGTAAAACGCCTGTCTGGGTTCGAACCTACGACCTACACTCGTAAGTCGCGGCCATTACCACTGTGTCACCACTGCTCACCGTTTGATACCACTTTTCCAAAATACTCATACAGTATACAGAATCTTTACGTGACCCTCACCATTGTCTGGAAGCAAGAATGCAGCTGCACTAAGAAGGGCGGCTTGCTGCTCAGAGCCAGCACTCTCTTCTCGACCATCGTGCACTCCACGTCATCGTCCTGGATGATGATGTCCTTCTTCAAGATTTTGATGGCATACAGCTCGTCCGTGCCACGACGTTCGGCTAACATGACCTGGATAAACGGGAGGTTGAGTTTAGGAAACCAATTTGAGATGTCATTGACGACTTTAAAACGACACCTGTTATTTTGGTAGTGTTGTCAGGGGAAGCCTAAAAATGTATGCCACAGTGTAGCGAGAGCGAAAAAACAGTTTACCAAAGTGATTAACGTATATGAAGCCCTGTAGAATAGCATTTTTTTTTTGGATTGTAAAATGATGTCGTAACGCGTAACGTGCCGTTGCTGCAGTGTGCTAAAAGCCTAAGAGGTTTTAAAACATTACAGATTGTAGTCTATGTGCAAGATGGTGACCACCAAGTGGTTTTATGGCCGATTCATATAATTAAACGACCGTTATTGGCTCAAATTAAGACTCTTGTATCTTAACCAATAACGAAGCACCTCACAGTTGCTTCATTGCTGGTTAAGATACAAGAGTCTTAATTTCCCTTATGCAAGTAGCTATGGCACGGAAAATTAGCTTACGAATCTGTTTATATGCCCAGTTTGGCTATAAAAAATGCTACCAATGGTAAGCAAAATTCGTTTTTGTTAATAGGAACCGAGCATTTATAGTTAGTTTTTAGTACAATAGTCTACAAACCTTTCCGAAAGACCCCTTTCCGAGCACCATGATGAAATGGAAATCTGAGGCCCTAATCACATCAGCAGCGGCCATATTATGTGGAACCTCCCTATCCGGCGGGGGCGGAGGCCTACGGGCTCCAACACTAGTCGCTCTCATCTGGTTCTTCAGTTGAGCCAGGTCTGTGCCTTCCTCAGGCACTGGCACGTTGTAGAACTCTCCCTCTTCCTGGGTCAGGAGCTTGAACCAGCCGTCTGCTGGGGCCTTCATCAGTTCCGAGATCCCGAAGGATAGGGATCCCATGAAGTCATTGCGGGAGGTACGGTCCCAGTCCCAGATCTGGAAATATTAGATGAACCATGCATGAATTGGGTGTCGGATTTTTTCTTTTATGGTGTCGGTCAAAACAGGCGACCATGCAGCCGAAGAGTTGTTTTCTGAAAATAACAACCTTGAACAGTCAAGAAATAAGACCGTAATATTACATTCCTAGATCGCTCAATTAGTAAACGGCATTCTTCATTCATAGGTACTAAGAAGTATCAGAAAGAGTCAAGGGTAAAGAATGTATCGGTCCATACTTCAAATCTTAAGTTAACGCATCGGCGGCATATGGCATGTTGGTTTCGATATTATGTAATGGTTTTTTTTTATCTGGGTTCTTCGAATTTTTGGTTCTAGGACATGCCAGATTCCTCACCAGTCATCCATCCGTTAAAATTTAAAATGATCTCATTCAAAACCTATTTACTTCGCCCTAAGTATATTAATTTTTTTTTTAGCTCTCATGAGAAATTAATTTCGAATAGTTGAACAACCAAATTGATTCACAAAATTGACAGTGATAATGAATTTATTTGCAAGTCTGAGAATGAACATTAAAATAGTAACTATTTTAATACAAAATTAAGCGATATTTTTTCGCTAATCTATTATTGATTACGAACTAGCTTTTGCCCGGGGCTTTGCTCGCGTTAATTTAGAATTTGACAAAAAAAAACTCTAAACTCTTAAGTTTCTAATACAATCATTATTCGAAAGTCACGTGGCGCCATCTATTATCATAATCACGTTATTGTTGTTTCCTCGGGAACAGCACTTTCCTTCGGGATGAAAGGTACCCTATGTCCGTTTCTGTACACCTGACAACGTATATGCAAAATTTCAGGATGATTGGTTCAGTGGTTTAGGCATCAAAAGGTAACAAACAAACAAACTTATTTTCGCATTTATAATATTAGTTAGGATTCTTGGAAACTACATCGTTCGTTAGCTTCTTTATGCAAATAATACTTTTAGCTGTTTAATTATTTATTCAGCATTAAAAGTCAGGATGAAATCTATCTTAAAGGCAGAATATTTTGACATGAGAAATGTCTTTTTCATGCTAATCTTGAAGATAAATTACTGCCTTTTCTTACAAACTTGTCGAGGTTAACGTAAAAATGTATTCTATTCTAAACAGATCTAAGTAGATATATGTTGTAATGGTACTTAGCCATGAAGATTGTGAGCATTGTTCAACCAAACCTTCAGAAAAGTATCTACTTCTAGTTCTTATACAATGGGTTTAGGTACGTATTTAAAACTATGACAGATGACTACAAGCAACGTAATTATCATTTATGGTTACATGACAATGGTGTAGGAGCTATTCGAATAAACCACAAGAGTTTACCTTACTATCTTATCACAAATCCGTGATGTGTGTCGTACACATCGACCTCGTAATTCCTGGACCACCTTAAAGGGTCCAGGAATTACGAGGTGTGAAGTTGTATGTTTACAGAACATGATCATTTTAATAATCATAATTCTGTAAATATACAGGGTGGCAGGGACATCGACGCGCAAACTGTAAGCATGGATTCAGCAAATGAGTTTTATTGTTACATGTTAAAAATTGCTATTCCATACATTTTGACCGCGTAGGTATTGCACTTTTCTATGAAACAGAAGATTTTTTTTTTGGATAACCGACGAAAAATTTCGACGCTATGGAGTCTAAGCTCATGTGCTGAATCCATGGTTACAGTTTGCGCGTCGATATCCCTGCCACCCTGTATACTTGTTACGGTCGCGAATCATATTTTATTATCATACAGCCTGACACTGACCTGCAAATTGCGAAAAACGTAACAAAAATTTGAATTTTGCCGGATACCCTGGCGCTTCCCCCTTAAGGTTGAATGTCACGTGCACGTCATAAAATAAAACGTCAAGGTCTATTTTTGCTTTAAGACCAATGTAGTCTTAGGTAGTTTGAACCTTAATGAAGTTTCAATTTACTGGAAATATTTGACCACAGTGGTAAAGCAAATGTCGTAGTCCTAGTGAGACTTTGTTTCCATAAAATGTTTTGTTTTTGTATATAATATTGGCACCATGTATTTTCTTTACTTTATATTGTTATTTTGTGTGTTGTGCTATCCACCGAGCGTAAAATAAAAACTTCAAAATCTTCATTACCTCAATCAGCAGCCTCCGGTCCTTATCCTCAGCCTTCAGCTCAAAAGTCAGGGTCTCGTTCCACACGGGGTTCAGCGAGCTCCTTATAGTCTTGGTTTTTTTCTTCACATTATCAGAGTCTGGGATGAGCTTCATCTTCACGTAGGGGTCCGACAGGCCGTTGGGGTCCATTGGGATCAGATTGCGGCCCTGTATCACTGGTGATAGAAAAATATTGGTAAGAGTTTGGTTTTATGGTATTAACAGAGGCGAATTTGTGATTATTCGTTGTTGGTTGTGTATTGTTTGTATAGTATGTTTATCGCACGAAGCGACGCATACTTTACTAGTGGTCAACTTGTGTATAAATACGCTGTGAATGTGTGTGTAAGCGTAGGAGCTCTCGATACCGGCCTAGACACGGGCGAAGTTGGAAGTGTGTGGGTGAGTTTATGTATGTGTTACGTTCTGATGCTGAAGCTACTCGTCTACACGTACACATTCACAGCGTGTGTGTACACTTGGTTACTACAGTAAAGCGCGCGTTGCTTCGTGAGATAAAAATACTGTATTGAAATGCGATGCGCTGCGGTCCAATGTGTGCGCTTAGCCTAACGGTACATACCTACAATAGTAAGCTTGTTCCCTTGGCAGGACACGGTGAGTTGGATGCGACCGCGTCGCTCGGTATGGTCGCAGCCGCACAGATTCGGGACCGACTCCTCGCAACGTTTGTGGACGTTCATGTCGCATGCTGTTACACGTTCAAAGTATTAATAATAACTTCATATATTTGCTCTTTTAGTTTATACTCCATGGGATTTAAACAGGCCTGCGAATGAAGGGTTTTATGGCCGCAGGAAACTTGCATTATTCTAAGGTATTTTTGCATCGATAGGGTTCTAATTTGCTTAAGGGTTACTGGTGGTCAATCATCGATAATCCTTTTGTGCTGCTATCAAAAGCTTGAATAGGAATTTTCAAATATTTTGAATTCTAAAGTTACATTAAAATTAAGACTGTCACTGACAAATAATGCAGTTTAACAAACTTGAGAAAAGAAGTAAATATATATTACCTTGGAGTAAAAAACTCATGCATCTACGCAATAATATCGTAAATCATTTCCAACAGCAGCGTTTAATGATATATTGCCTTATGCATGCTGAGTGCAAAGCTACTAAATATCAAGTATTTTTATACGTAAGAAGTTCATGAATACCTACTAAAATATGAATCATTAAAACGTATGACGACTTTAAATTTATTTGCGCTTATATTGGGAATAACTTGCAAAAACATATTGGACAAACATTCAGGTTTTTAAGCAATAACAGTCACTCAAGCAACAAAGATAAACATGCAATTGAAGAGTATAAACAAAAATGGCGGAATAGAGTTAAAACGAGAAGATGGCGAGATTACCTTAGTAATTGTTCTGGGTAATTATAATATTAATGAGTAATATACAACCGCCTCCGGGATAATTAATAATACAGGAAAATACGCGAGACATTTACGGAGGAAACTTGATGAACATTTTGACATTATACAGGGTGGCAGAGACATCGACGCGCAAACTGTTACCATGGATTCAGCACATGAGTTTAGACCCCATAGCGTAGAAAATTTTCGTCGGTTATTAAAAAAAATATATAGCTGTTTCATACGTTTTGACCGCGTAGGTATTACACTTTTCTATGAAACAGAAGATTTTTATTTTTGATAACCGACGAAAATTTTCTACGCTATGGGGTCTAAACTCATGTGCTGAATTCATGATTACAGTTTGCGTGTCGATGTCCCTGCCACCCTGTATAGGTCTTGTTTTTTCTTGTGTATACAAAAACGTTGATAATATTTGGATAGAAACATTGTTTCAGAGAATTTCCTTATAAAATCGATAATCTCAATTGAAACAAGCGAACATCGATCAACATGTTGAAAAGCTCATAAATTCTATAGCTTGTAGATAGCTGCATGACATATCAATCCAGCCAATTTCCTTGTCATAAGAGTAATAACTGGTTGTTCACCTTCACAGAGCATTAAAACCAATTTCGAAGTCATGTTCAAAGAAGATTTCATAGAAAGCAATAACGAGCAAAAAAGTAGTAATTGATAGTAAGGAATAAAGGAAATTCAATCGAAGCAGTTGGTATTGATATCGATTTGTTAGTATATACGCAACTAGTTAATAATGCACAGCTAGCGGTTTAACATAAACGCTTAACTCATAACCGTATCAAACTAAACAAAGAACTACAACACTCTCAACAAGTTGCAATAGCATTTGATGAAACCTTTGTCAATGCTCTATTTACAACCGATGTATAAACAATAGCTTACTACAATGAACTACATGTAACTACGTGCGTTGTAACGTATGCAAAGAGGTGCTCTCACAGTCAGCAAACAAACTTAGCTGCAGAAGTTATATACAGAGGGGACAAACACGCAAAACAAATTAAAGTAACATAAGCAAATTTAATTTCTTGAACGAACCTACGAGGGGACTTTGATATTAATAGTTCAGTTATTAGATACACATTTATTCACGATCCAGACATTTCGTGCAAAGGGACCTCCTTGTCTTACTAACGGGAGCTGATACCTGGGACTTGGAACCTTCTTGTGCTGACAACATATATTTTTTTAGTTGCAAAGGCATACATTAGTCGTCTCGTGTTAAAGCATTCGCTATCCAGGAACTAGTTTCCTCTTGTTAGTGTCATTCTATAGATACGTCTATATACCTCCGCATTTTAATCCCTGATGGGCGAGACCATGGAGTAATGTACCGCAGTGTTCACAAAAAGTTGGCGCAAGGAACGTCCACGTGTTCCATTTGTGCGGAGAGTAGGCCGCCTTTGCAATCACAAACATATCATTATCAATTAAAGCACAAATAAAAAGATCCCCGAATAGAGCGAGAGCGTTCCTACACAAGAAGAGGAACCTAAAGAGTCTACGGACATGAAACAGTTAATAAAAAAAGCATTAGCAGAAAGCACCATCACCAATCTGAAAGTAGAGAGAACTAAAACACAGAAGCATGTCCAAGCGTTAGTGGGTAGTCCGCGGTCGCTTGGTACCTTGACACTTGAGGCCCTGGTGGATGAGGCCGTACAGCAGGGAGCCACAGTGGTCGCAGAACGTCGGGGACGAATATGTGCAGTTGCGGAAGTTGTGCTTCGTGCGTGTGTCCTGTTGGTCAGTTTATACGTGATGTTATAGTCTCTTGGAACCGTATGATCTTGGGTGTCCTCTCTGAATCCTGTCATAGCCTTGGGGTTATGACTTGTACATACTGAGTCCCATATTTTGATAGGTGTTATTTGCATATCATCATTTATGGGGAGAGATTTCTAATCGCCAACACAAATGTACAATTTTTTGGGATGTGTTTAGAACATTATATGCCTTGCGTGTAATCCCAGATGCTCCTCTAAAATGGCAACCGACTCCCTTATAGTACGACCTAGTTTTCCGAACTTAAACTTAATTCCACTCTTCGCCTTCTCTTCTAGAACTTAATATATTATATTTACAATGAATAAAATAATTCATAAATTAATTTTGAATATATTGCTAAGAGCTTCGATGTGGTTATTGGAAAATAAATTATTTTAATAGACTTTAACTCATGCAGCGGTAATAGCCTTTAAACGATTTTTAAATTATGGACTGCCGCGTGGCCGATACTGAAAGAAAATAACGTTTGATTGGATAATAACGGTCGTTACTTATAACTAATTGGTTATTGGGTTATTTATTACATATATTTTCAGCCTGTTCTGACGTTTTTATAAACATGAAATAACGAATAGCATGGAACAAAATAATAGCATGCAACATAATTCTAGTTTCATATAACAATAATAGGACAAACGCTAACATCCTTTGGTCATAAAACTATGGGTTCCTACGACAGCGGTGGCCGCCACATAACGGCCGTCATGAAAATGATGGCAGCGGGGTTTGACATGTGTCAAAAACGCTCTCTAGGACAAAAACACCAACTTACTTTCATAAATAACGTTTCAAAGACGTCATTCGACGGTAAATTACGGACACTATGTGGCGGCCACCACAGTCTTAGGAAACCCTAGCTTTAGGAAAGTGTATCGCTGACTTTAACGCTTTCTTAGTTATTCTAAAAAATAATATACTCTGTATAAAGACTATTTTCAGACCTATAGAGCCATGATAAAGTACTATCTATAATTGAAATGCAAATTGGCTTCATCTTCATATTCCAGGAATGAAAAAATCATTATCATCTTTCAGCAATTCTCATTCCATAGTTTTATTTTTCTCTAATAAAACCAAAGGACATTTAAAATTTAAAGTAAACTAAAGTCTGTGTGTGATTGGCTCCCGTTTCGAGCGTGGGCGATTGTATCGTGCGCTTTTTAGTTTCTGACCTGAAGATATTATGGTGGACGACCACGTGCATAAAATGTATGGAAATACGTACCGACGCCAGCATATCAAGCCTTTTTTTTTGGTTTCGTGGTGGTAATCCTCATGGACTTCCTCCATCGTGGCGGTGACGGAGGGGTGTGCCGGACTCTTACCGGCTAAAACCACCGCGGTGATCCACCTCTGCCTATGACCGGGGGTGTGGGATTCGCATAAGCATTCACCGACTTCAATCTGTCAAATTTCTTTAATAGATTTTCAACTTTATGGCTACAGTCTTAGATTCAAAGTTGATTGGGAAAATTTGACAGTTTCGGGTATCTTGATGTGCTGGCAACGTTATATCGTTATCGTCGACGGAAAGGGGATCGAAGAAGTTTATATGGAGCCTGGCATACCTACTGTCGCGCCATTTTGTTTTTTTTTTTTGTTAAAATAGCGGTCACGCATGAAACCTATATAAATCGATAGCTGACACCAAAGCAAACAGAAAATATTATACGATCAAACCCCTTAAAGTGTCACGTTTCCGAGATATTAAAGTTCAAAATTGATGACGTGGGATCCATATCTTTTTTAAACAACTTTGACGTTTGAACTTTCTCGGAAACGAAAAACATATAAACAGAATCACACACACAGTAACAGTAACAATGTCAGTAGTAGTATCTCATAACAGTGTCTGTTTGCATCGATGTCAGCTATCGATTTATATAGGTTTCAAGCGTGGCAGCCATTTTGGAAAAAAAAAAAATATGGCGGACAGGATTGGTATGCCACGGATCTTTAAAGCCCTTTCAAAGCGTCTTGTTCCATACGTTTAACTTTCCTGAGTTATCGTGATCGACGACGACCTCGGCGGTGGTCGTCGATAATATAGTCACGTTCGAAATTATAAAATCAAAGTCATAGCATTTATTTCAAATAAAAGGCACTTTTGAACGTCAAAATTTACAATAAAATAGAATTGATTCTAGTCGCCCCTTCCAAAGGGTAGTTTCGTATGGGGAAGGTTGGACAAGAAACTCCACTTTGTGAACAAATGTTCTCAACAAATATTTTGCAATATTTATTATTATTTGAATTGATGAAAGAAAGAAAGAAAGAAAATGCCCACTGATGTGCCCACTTGGTTTTTCGAGATATCGCCAAGCGGTTAGTCGACTCTTCACGTGACCAGAGGGCTGGCCTGTTTCTTGGCTAAAGAATTAGCATCGCCATACAACGTGGCAATGCTGCCAGCCTTTTGGGCACTGTTCCTATTGACAGCGATGCGGACAAATCTTTTGATGCCCTATGATTCTTTTGCTTATTTTTTCACAAGGACTTATTTGTATTTACTTATAACAATTATAAAATCCGACCTTATTAATATGCCCGGCTACACACTGTTATTTATTAGGCATCTACTCCTCTTAAAATACCGTTTTACATAGGTCTTCGTTCTTCAATTTTAATATAAACTTGCTTAGTAAATTCTTAGAATAATTATCCTTTACACTCAACGAAGCTAATTGGTATACATTCTCAGTATTTTATCATCATAAGCGCTCACAAGTCTACTCTATCAAGATATTAATTACGATACATAAGAAGAGATAGATTATACAGGGTGTCCCAGAAGTCAACGTCAAGCCGAAAAAAAAGCTTAAAAATATCTGTTGGGTAAATAAAAAAATGTAGCATTAAAAAAAATCGAGAAAATCTGCACCCCGTGACAGTTTTTTCACTCGTGTTGCTCCAACTATTAACTTTAAAAAAAAATTGTTATGGGATCCTGAATAATGTTTCTGTAAACTCTTGCCTCAAATGTAAAGCCAACTGCTCCAGGTTGGATGAAAATGACACTTTTTGCCCAACCAAATATTCAAAATTAATGCTTCGTCCATTTTAGATTGTTTTGACTGCCTACTACTCTAGAGGGAGTGGGCCGTAATCCACACCGCGAGCCCAGTGCGGATTGGTACTCGTAGATGTCACATGTCTTCGATTTTTTTTAAATTCTAGGACATGCCGGTTTCCTTCAATGTTTTGAGAGTGAAATAATTGATGAAATAATTTACTCAAAGTAAAGCGCCTGTCTAGGTTCGAACCTATGACCTACAACTCGTTATAACGGCTTATATTATTTATTTGACCATTTGTTTGTTACCTAATAAAAGGATGGGTCAGGTTCGGTTTAAAATCTTCGACAAAATAAAAAAAGTGAGTTTAAATGTTTCTGTAATTAAAAATGTTAGGTACAGAAAGCAGGAATCGAAATGCTGTTCTTACAAAAAGGGTACACGATATAATATCTCTGTAAAACCTTTTTAGATACGGGTCGACACAAACGAAATATACCGTAATGACCTTTCTTTAACAAAATTAAACAAAAAAAAAAAACTTTGGAAATAAACGCTAGAGGCAACGCAAATATTAT
Organism: Apamea epomidion; assembly: GCA_947507525.1. Taxonomy (NCBI): domain Eukaryota; kingdom Metazoa; phylum Arthropoda; class Insecta; order Lepidoptera; family Noctuidae; genus Apamea; species Apamea epomidion. The sequence continues at coordinate 16,571,581 of OX382237.1, forward strand.
TACAATATAGCTTTTACAATATTTACTCTAACGCAATTAAGTATTTTTAACAAAGAAAAACATTCGCAAAAACATTTAAAATTCCTGGAATAGACACAAGTAAATTATCCAGATATTTCAGCGGAGAAATTACTTAGTTTTCCAGTAAAAGCGAGTCTGTAACGAATTTTAAGTAGGTCCTTAATTCTTGTCAGACAAACAATGCCTTTTAAGTACTGAGAAAACACATAAAAATGTTATCTTTTCCAACTTAATTAACCCTCTCGTACTGTGGGTGGAACAATGTTTTATGACAAGAAGAGTTGGTATGTACAGTCGTTCTTTCTTTACCACTTTAAGAGAAAAAATCCCAGTAAAATAAAACTTCACCAAGTTTGAACCTATAGAGATATGAGGAACAGGGTGTAAAGTTCACTGTAGAGAAAAGGGAGGATCCTCCGACCAGACGGATGTCGTGTCTGGTGGGCAACATCTCGACGATTGGTGTCGGGAAGTTGGATATTATATGCTAGTTGCGCGGTAAACTGTGCTTGCAGGATGCAGGATTTTGCGTGACATCAGTATGATGCGTAGTTTGCATATGCCTGTGCATGGCCCATAGACAAATTAGACCTTATCGTTTTATGAGGTGCAAATGACATTCAACCTAAGGGTGGTAAAGCATATCTGGAGGCCAAAGTCCTCGCCCACATATGGGAGTGGCGAGAGGAGGCAAAACGCCGGGGCGTTACTCCGCTGCCGCGAGAAATCACGGCACAGCGGACAGGGCTCCGGCGGGATCTCATAGCGGCATGGAGAGTGCGATTGTCGCAACACAGCGCTGGGCACGCCACAATTGCGGCGATAAGTCCCCTCTTTGAGGAGTGGCTAGAGAGGTGCCACGGCGCCCTCACCTTCCGCTTGACGCAAGTCCTCACCGGACACGGTTGTTTCGGGAGGTTCCTGTTCAGGATAAAGCGGGAGGAAACGCCGGGGTGTCACCACTGTGTGGATCGCCCGGAGGACACGGTGGAGCATACGGTGGAGGTCTTCCCGGCTTGGGCGGGGCCCCTACCGTGTCCTCGTGGCGGCGATCGGCGGCGGCGACCTCTCGCGTCCGGCCCTGGTCCAGGCCATGGTACGGAGTGAGAGTGAATGGGAGGCCGTCACCTCCTTCTGCGAAGCACTAATGCTCGCGAAGGAGGAGCCGGAGCGCGTGAGGGAGAGGCACACTGGCCACCGTAGGCGCGGGCTTGCGGGCGGGCTTGCGGGCAGCTCGCCGCCCGGTAAGGACCAGGACCGGAGCGACGCCGGCGCGTTGTGTTCCACGCGCGCCTTAAAGAGATGTCACCACAAACTGACGGGGTCCGCTAGGGCCGATGCCGCCGGGGCTGCGGGTTGTTCGAAAGAGATACCGAGGCCCCAGGCACAGGCAACTGAAGGAACACGGGTACGGGAAACTGGGTTTTAGTACAGAGCGGGAGAGGTCATTCGAAGATTTCCCACCCAAAAAAAAAGGTTGGTAAAGCATTCGCAAGGTCGACTATACCTACTCTCTTTGAAAATGAAGAAAAAAAATGATACTCATCAATTTATTGTCATCTATCTGACTTCCACAACCCAGTTACTGGATAACACGACACCCCTGGCAAGACTAGTTGTCAGTGTCACTTTCTGACTACCCGTAACGACTGTCAAAGATCTACGAATGACAGCCGGGACCAACAGCTTAACGTGCCTTCCGAGGCACGGAGGGGTCCGGTTATGTAATGGTCACCCATCCACGGACCGACCTCGGCAAGCGTTGCTTAACCTTGAAGATTGACCTGTGTGGCTGCTATTACTTAGTGCACGAGCGCTTGAAACTACATATAATGCGTGTTAAATAAAACAAGCATTTAAACTCACATTAACATTAACAAAGTTACAAATGGAGTAAACATTGTTTTGCAAAAAGCAGTGTTTGAAACTGCGTTTGGCAAGTTCAAAATGGATAAAGTTGGACTGTGCTTTAGTACTGTTTAGTAGTCACTTCGTTGCTCTTTAGCTAAAACAATACAATCTGTGTTTAATATTTCCTACCTACATTGTGTACTGATTGCACTGTGCAGACAAAATATTCTTTGTCTATGGATTTTCTGGCTCATTCTTCTCAATACGAAACTTACTTTTGGAAGGGGAACTAGGATCAAATTCTTCTTCTTCTTTTTTCTTATAATTTGTGACGTTCAAAAGTGCCTTTTAACTTATTTTTTACTTTTCATCGGTCGTATCATTTTCCAATGATATCTAATTTTTCATTTTCCATTTACGCAGTATTTTCACAAAAACTTGTTCCACGGTGAGCTAAATAACATAATTACACCCATTTAATAAGAGTTGATTCAGCAAATTGCACCAATTGTGAACTATTTGAAACGCAACAAAATGGCGGTGTCCCGTTCCCGCCAATTAATTGAACATGGTCGCTTGTTGCTAATAACCTATTATTAAAAGTGATGATCCGTTATTAAACAATTTTGTACTTGAGATATTTTAATGTTTGTGACCTGATTTTCTATTATATTTTCCGGAATTTTTGTTATGAGGCCCATTTTCCTTTAATCTTCGCTGTGATAGCGTTGTTTAGCTTGTAATAAAACTACACGCTGCGGATTTCCGTGTAAGCAATTTTCTTACAATTAATGTTTTATTTTATGTCAATTTTTTTGTAGTGGGTAATAAAATCTTGTTTATTATCGTAAGCTACATTATAACTGTAGATGTTCAGTTCAGAATTTTGTTTGTTCAAAATTAATTCATTTTTAATAAGTATTCCGACATTTTTTCCTACATTCTTCAAAAGTTTCCAGACGTTTTTAATTAACAAAGAGTGGAAGTAAATCTAAGGAAGAAAGTATTATAAAATGCTTTTTAATATCAATTTTCTGGCACGTAGTCCCAGAGCTGCACACCGGCTATAAACTTTATCATGAATTTTAATGTACAGTGCCCGACAGTGTACTATGAGCACATCGAGCGGAAAAAAGAGACAATCGGCTGTGACAATGTGCTGTAAAAGAGCCATCACTCAAAAATGTATGTTTTTTTAACAAGTACCTTGTATTATAATTATTAGAATGAATTATTATTAGCATACAGAACGCTCTTAAGTAAAATTTGAGAGAATTTACAGCTGTTTTTAAAACATACGCTGCACAAACAAATAAAAATTTGTCAGAAAGAATGACAGTGACAACGCTACGTACACAAAACAGATGTCAATCGATTGTCACTTTCCTTTGTCGGATGTTCCCTATTTATTGTAAGCGTGTGACTGTGTTTATAAAACACAATCTCATTATGTTTGAGTGCACGGCGCAATACTTGTTGATGGCCGTACCCTGACCGGTTGGCATACACGCAAACTGATATACAATAATTACTTTATAACAGTGAATGCTGTCTTTATTGTAATTCAAAGTACTTTTTGATGTGTAATTGCTGTTCATGTTCAGTACCTATAAGTTTTCTTGTAAATTATATGAATGAATGCGGTTTTAAGTCTTGTAGTTGCAAGTGTACGATTAAATATGCAACAAATCATTTCGCTGCAAAGTAATAAATTAACTTCTTAAGTGTTTATACCTCTTCTAACCTTAGAAATAACTTACATAAACGCATAAGCTGACTTAATAAATAAGCTTCAAGTATAATTAATTTTTAATTTGTCTGTGTACTTAATTAAATTGATTTGTGTACACTTCGAAGAATCATTTCAAATCATAACATTATAAATGTTACGTTTATTCTAAAACAATTGAAAATCTCGAGTAAGGGCAGATTTTTCCAACGCCCGATATTTTTATCCGAGGATTATTTTGAATTTTTGACAGTTTTTGCAAACAAAATCTGTCAAAAGTCTATTTTATTCCATGAATAAAATTTATCTGTCGATTGAAAAATCAGCCATAAATCTTTAAAATAACTCTAAAATCTTTTTCATCATAGATAAAAAGAAAAAAGATACGCAATATACTCACGTCGGAATCCGCCCCCTTGTCGGCACCAGGGCAGGTGAACGTCACGTACTCGTGGCATCTTTTGTGGACCACAAAGCTGCACACTGCACACAAATACAGAACAGATGACGACAAAGGCCTCCCTGCCTGGCTCTTAGACTGCAAACGATAGAGCGCAGAAAATGTTTGAAAGAATTTTAAAGCCAGCATTTTTTTTCCTGTTTATTGGCATTGGCAGCCAGCTCAACAGTTTGTGAAACGTTTTGTTAGAGATATTGGTTGGTGGCTTAATTGTCAAAATATCAGAGGCTATTTTTGATAAAGACTTTGAATTAAAGGTTCTTGTTGTAACTCGTAATACGAGATATGAGTATAATGCTGTCAATAGACTGAAAGATGCTTAGCGGGCTTAAATATCCTACTAATATTATAAACACGAATGTTTGTATGGATGGATGGATGGATAGATGGATGTTTGTTACTCTTTCACGCCAAAACTACGAAAACAGATTTGGATGAAATTTGACACACAGATGGTTTATAACCAGAATTAACATATAGGATACTTTTTATCCCGACATTTCCATGGGATTGAAACTTATGCAGGTAAAACCGCGGGGCGCAGCTAGTAATTCCATAATTTAGATGGACCCATTTTTTTATTTCAGCTTATACAGGATGGGACATTGACACGCAAACTGAAATCATGAATTCGGCACATAGACATAGACCCCAACGTATACATTTTTCGACGGCTTTCAAAACAAAAATCAGCTATTTCATAGAAAAGTAATACAAAATGCAATAGCTCCGCGGTCAAAATTTATGGAGAGCTAAAAATTTCAACGCTAGGTGGTTCAGAATTTTGTACTGAATCCATGGTACTTAACAGATTGTGCGTCGATGTCCCTGCAAGACAATTTCGGTTGTTTTCAGGCAGTCACAGAATTTATCACTTAGAATCATCATAGAACCAATTTATATGACTGCAATTCTTACCTTGACACTGGTATCCCTGCTTTCCGAAGCCCCTGTAACAAGAAAAAGATTCAAATTAATACTAAGACCACAGATAATTTCGGCGAATTAAATTTGTAGACTACCGATAACCGATCGGTAGTCTACAAATTTAATTCGCCGAAACTAAGGAAACATTTACCTGGCAACTTTTATATAGCGTACGCTATGTAAAAGTTGACAGGTAACCACAATGTTTTATCAGTAAGTTTAGTCAGTAAAATTTATCTGACAGTCAGTTTTGAGCTTCATTTTTGCATGTGTGCCCTAAGGATACACCAAGGAAAAAGCGAACAAACCCCATTGAATCGGACTTGTTAATACCGTTGGTTTCATTGCTAGGATTATACCATCCTCTATATTAGTCCTAAATCCAACTTCTCTTTGCAAAAGGCTGGCTTCACAAAGAATCAACACAGGAAGACTAGCTTTGATCAAAATGGTGTAGCAGGGCATTGGATTGTCGCCGACAAGGCTGAATGCACAGACTATATAGAGATGCTAGGCTGAATGAAACAAGGAACGTGGTGCTGGCTTATTGGACGTTTGCAGTAATAGAGCTATAGTCGTAACATCTGCCTTTGGGTACACGGCGACAGAGAATTTTGTACAGGATGAGCCAGTATCGGAATTTAGTTGACTTTGCATCCGTAGTCAAAAATAGTGCCCTGTGGTTGCAACTTGATCTTATTGTTTGGTATTTTTATTAATCAGTCTACTGACTGATTGTTCTGAACCGAAGACCGATTCCCGTAATTAAAAACGTTCGAAATCTAGTCGCAATCTCATCTCAGCGACAATTAATGTCAATAACTTGTTAAAAATGTAGGGAAATTAGAGGAATTATTGACAGATTAAGACTGAGATCAGCAGGCCCATTCTCGTAATTTAAAACGATCAAAATCTAGTCGCAGTCTCATCTCGGCGACAAACAAATGTCACAAACTTGTCAAAATGTAGGGAAATATGATGTATTTTTGACAGATTGAGACTGAGATCAGACTGTGAATGTTCTTAAATTTACCAGAATTGCCCCTCAGACTGTGAACGTTTTTAACATTACGGGAATTGCCCCTCCCTGATCTCCTTTATGTTAACAATTAACGTTAAAAGTTTTAAAACCTTTGTAACTAACAATTATTATGGATGTTCTAACACAAGTGTTTAGGTAGTGTTTTGTGTACTTACGTAATCACAAAAAAAAATTATTATATGATCTGAAAAATAAATAAATGATGTTGATGATAGTCAACGAGTTTCTGGTTTCAAAACGTAACGTATGTTTTACTATCTTAAAGCATACGTCTAATTAACAAACCTTACCACCCTTTCGATGTACCTTTTATCCTTTAGATATTATTTTTAAAGGTAGACAGCTATTCTTCGTTCTGAAATTCGTTCCACAAAATGAAAATAAAATTCCATGGACACACAGTAAATTGGCGGCTTAAAGTGGCGGTAATTGGAACAGCGATTGACTATGTGGGATGAAGGAAGTGTAACGTGTGTATTTCGTTAAACGTCTTAGCTCTTTTGTCAATAGATCGAATAGGATAAGGATCTCAACTGTAGCACTTAAAGTCTTAAAACAGTCAATTGTTGGATACAAAAAGAGAACATTAGAGTTAGCCAAGTAGGTATGTGTAATTAGCCCATAATGTTCCCACTGCTAGGACGCAGTTCACACAGGCCTCCTCTCAGTAAGAGGGAGTGGGCTGTACCTAATCTACCACGCGGGTCCAGTGCGAGTTTGTAGATCTCACATGTCTTTGAATTTTTGGTTCTAGGGCATGCCGGTTTCCTCAAGATGTTTTCCTTCACCGTTTTGAGAGCGTGGTGATGTGCAAAGTAAAGCGGCTGTCGAGATTCGAACCTATGACCTACAATTCGTTAGTCGCAGCCATTACCACTGAGCCACCACAACTCACGGAGAAGGTATGACTTTTATCTAACTGGATTCCCCAACACTCATAATTTTTGGAGACATTAATATCTTCTCTGAATCCCAGACCAGTTTTAAAATCATTAATATGTAAATGTAATTGAAATATTATTAAAATCTGAGTATTCGCGCGCGAAACTCTGGTAAAGATTTAATATCATAATATTTGAAGGATGGTTTCCTAAACACACAGGGCAAGCAAACAATTAGCGACTGAGTGACGTGTAGGAGTGAGTGAATGAGTGAACGACAGCAAATAATGAACGAGACTCAACGAACGTTAGGAGGATGGAAAAGGAGTAATGAATGGGTATACTATACATGTGTGGAGGAATGGCAAAAAAGACATCAAAAGCTTAAGTGTTTTGCCATGAAAGGTTATTTGTAAATACACGATTATGGTAGGCGTGTGTGTGGTGCATTACTGAAAAGCTACAAGTTTGATAAAGGTATATGGTATTTCAGCACCATTAATGAATGTAAAACCAAAAAAAACTCAGCACATAGGTAAACAAACAAACTCAAACTGTAACTAAGAATTCAGCTTGTGAAAATTTTGCGTCGCTTAAAAAAAAAATCTGCAGTTTCATAAAAAAAATGCAATACCTACGCGGTCAAAATGTATGCACGGCTGATTTTTTTTTAAAACAAATCGACGAATTATTTTCCCCCTGTATGTCAAAATTGCCAGTTAGTATAAATTATGTGGTTTTATGTAGCGAGTAATGCGCTGCATAAATCGCATTAGAGAAGAAAAACACCCCAAAATAAACGAGCCACATCCAGTACTTTACAGTCCGAGTGTACCCCATTGAATAGGATGCGCATCGGAATTGAATCGTTCGTTCGCTCAGACTGCTATTACTTCAATTAGTGCGACTGTACGCGAGTGTACACCTGCGACGATATTCTATTGAAAACAGTCAATGGACGAACTGGCCATCGAGGCTGATGGGTTTAGTAAAAGCAATAGGATTGGATTGGAAATTGGAATTAGTTTTCGCTTTTTATTATTACGTCGGAGTGCGATATTGTAAATGGCTGCGTATAATTTTATTTTAGGGCCAATCACGTTCTAATAGCGAATGAGCAGTGGTGGTCCAGTGGTATCGGTGCCGGCGGACAAGACGCAGGTCGTGGGTTCAAACCCAAGCAGGCGCGTTAACTTTGTGTAATTTATTTCATCATTAATGCTCTCAAAACTGGCATTTCCTAGAACCTAAATTTGAAGACATGTGACATGCACCAACCCGCACTGGGCCCGTGTGGTGGATTATGGCCACTCCCTTTCACAGAAAGGATACCTGTGTCCCAGCAGTGGGAACATGAACTAATATATAGAAACGTTCATTACTACCTAGCTATGCTCCCAGCTTTGCTTGGAACAATAAAATCTAGCCAAAACGCGAAATATTGAAAAACAAAATCAGTTTAAAACTTTTGAGATTGACTAATTTTCAATGAAAACGTTATTAAATAATTACTTTTAAGAAACTCTGACAGTAACGAGTCTGGCTAGTCTCTGATAGTATCTACCTACTTATTTATTTCTAATATAAATAAATAAGGCAACTGTGTGATGCTGACGTCCCACGACCCGCATTGACAGGCCGTGGAAACCGTCGCATCCGATTAGGCTTGCGATGGCCTGTCGTCGCCCGTCCGATCGCTCGGGAGTCAGGAAGTTCGAAGGCGCGGCGTCATTTTGCTTTGTTTATCAAATGTTGGCCACGGAGTAAAACCACAGCGGCTGCACAAGCAGTCAGTGGCCTGTCAGTTAACGGGCCGTGGGACCGCGGTTTGACTACTACAATTATTTTCATAGTATATTGTAATTTCATTAATTTAAAAATAACATATTTGTTTGTTGCTAATGTCAATTTAAATCGTTCTGATTGTTTGAAATAGCTCGGAGGTACTGCCATCTGCTTGAGTTAGTCTTTATTGCATCGTCTGCTCGCAATTTCTTCAATTAGTGCTCAACTATAAAGTACACCTGTGCCTTTGTTGTAATGGACGCAGAGTAAATGGTCCTCTCAACCAGTGGCTAAATGGTAGAAATAAAATGGAATGTCCCTCTTACTTTTATAAACGGTGCTTGTATTTTCTGCTGGATTAAAGTCAAATTAAAATGCTAATACACCGGGTTTTTTTTTTTTAATTATACGTCGATGCTTTATAGAATTACTCGGTATCGGCATATGACGGCAATTTTCTATACTAATATTAAAAAGGACGTAGAATTTGTGAGCTTGTATGTAGAAGGTGATCATCGGAACTACTGATCCGATTCCGAACATTCTGTTTTGATGCTTTTTAATACATAGTTATAATCTGCCTATGTTCCCACTGCTGGGACACAGACCTCCTTTTTTCGTGAGGGAGCGGGTTAATAATATACCACGCGGGCCCAGTGCGGGTTGGTAGATGTCACATGTCTTCGAATTTTTGGTTCTAGTACATGCCGGTTTCCTCACGATGTTTTCCTTCATCGTTTCGAGAGCTTTTGCTTTTTAATGCCGATATCCAATATATCTCTGAAGTTTCGCAAATTAATTTGCCCTGTAACCCTTTAATGATTTTAAAGCCTTCCGAACGGGACCCTTTACACAGTTTCCACCATTAACAAGTTAATAATTCTGCCTACCCACAAGTAAGTGCCTTCGGACCAACTTCGCGAGTTCTACCATGAATAATATACAGTATTTGAAACTACTTCAAAATCTAGGCGAGGGTAGTGCGTTCATACGGTCAACCAGGCAACCTTTTGTAACTACTACTAAACCAAAACATTAATGAATTATATAGTGTGCGAAAGTAATGAGATCGGGCTAGCTTTAATGGCATCCTGGGGGTATCGGGCAGAGGTTTTATTGTCAACAGGACCTACTCAAACCGATTGCTCAGTAGGTAGGTACTTGAAACATACAGCGTCTCAAGCAGCAACTGTCTGGCCGTCGAGAGAATGCGTTCCTGACACCTGTCTTTGCGACAATTCTAGTAGCTAATAAAGATCAAACTCGCAAAACGCGTATTCGTTTGTATGAAACTGACAGGTGCAAGAACGCATTCTCTCGTCGGCCGCAATATACCTAGTGAGCTATCAATTTTTTGGTCGATTTATACCAGTTTTATTTTACATTATTGAATATATACTATAATAATATTATAAAGAGGTATCTGAATTTCTATGTAGGGGGTAATCATCGGAACTAACTTTTGACTAATGGGTTGCTAGAGTATCGCAGCGTGTCAAACGATATATTTTATGCTAAAACAAGAAATTACACTTGGACGAAGTCGCGGACCGAAGCTAGTCTAAAAAAAAAAAAAATGTTGACAGTAACTCGATACGCCAAAATAAATCAAACTTAAAATTCGATCGCATAACTTATCTGTGCATGTCATGGCGGCGCCACTTGCAAAGGCTAGACGTCAAAAATCTGTCAAATCCAGTACATTTTATTTTAGTTCCCTATTCGCCGCTCGCAAAGGTAAGTGTGCCGTAGATTAAGGTTTTCCGTTTTCATAACCACAACGACATTGGAGTCGTTTAATGGACGGCAATATTCCGAACATTGCGAGAAATTACATTATCATACTCGTATTTCAACGTGTGAGAGTGTTAACCTTTATTACACAGTTGATTCAGGAATTTAATATCCTCAATACATTCTAGGGGAATAAAGATGGCTTCTCCAATTAAAATTGTAATATCTGCTTACGGCAGACTTACCTTAAGCTGATAGGTAATCTACCTTATTCAGTAGATTTTCTCATTTGCATATCCTAAAATGGATCTCTATACCAATCATAAATACTTTCTCGAGATTTACTTGTCTTTAACTTTATTATATATATATATAAGTATATAGATGTCGGAGAAGGTATTTCTGTCTCTCGTTAACATCAAGCATATTTTAATTATGTGGGCGTACTATGGGTAGTGTTGGTTATAGCGCAGTAAAAAAACGGTTTGCAGTTCAAATCAGATTATTAGGTACACAACTCAACGATACGGAACGCGAGACAGTTTCTAAGCACATATTGTCCGTACGATGTCCAATGTTTCGATGATCCCGAGAGCTCTGCCCCACACACTCTTGTAGCTGTAGCTCTCGTCCACCGCCACGAACTCAGGTTAGACTTTCGATATTGTTCTAGAACCTCAAGCAAGTTTATAATTTTCAGCAAAATTAACTATATTTCCTTGCAAACAGAATATTCGACATTAACAAATTAACACTTAAAATGAACTCAAATATTAATGCTCGCGCAGAAGCCACATTTACTAGTCATCTGTGAATTCCGGAGTATTTATTCAAACATAAATATTAATAAGTTTCCGTATAATCTGCACTGGTCCGCGTTGAATATTCATATTTTGACAGCCCTGAGAGATTCCCTGTTCGTCACACAACTCCGGACCTGACCAATGTACCAATTTGTATATTTAAAGAGGATTTGCTTTAATTTTCTTAGATCTATGGTTCTGGTTGATCTTTTCTTATGTTAGGACTTCGGGAGGGATCTAAAATAACAGTTTATGTTGTGGTAAGAAGATAAGTTAGACGTTAAAGTTCAAAGCGAGCTGAGTTCAGACTTTTAAATGCCTTAGGGAGAGATAAACCTGAGACCAAACATTTTTACAGCTCAACAAGCCTTAATAAAACGCTCGTGGCTAAGTAATACGTGGCGCTTGCTGAGGTTGGTCCGTGGATGGGTGGCCATCTATTATGTACATACCGATACCCCTTCGTGCCTTGAAGCCGTTGGTCTTAGCTGTTATTCGTATTCAATTTGTATTAGCCAGTAACTGGGTTGTGGAGGTCAGATAGGTAGTTGCTCCATATAAAGTACTGGTATTAAGCTGCATTCAGTTAGGCTGGAAGCCGACCCCAAAGATATTACGTATTAAGATACGAAAAATTACGTACGTACGATGTAGTCGGGAAAAGGGTAGGCAAATGTCAAAACTGCTCAACTAAGACAGTGCAACATTTTTACGAAACAAGTAAAGCGTCGTATAGACTGCGCGTTGTATCGGCGCACAAAACAACAAGATGACGGCTTTTGAGCGCGCAGCCGCGACACCCGCCGGATGGAACGCCGCGACAACGCGACAGAGCGACAACGCAACGTCGCGATAATATCGCACCGTGAATAGTACGACGCTGCGATAGTTTTGAATGGAAGCTTTTTGTGATTATGTTTTGTTTAGCCGTTGTGAATTTTGTAATGGCGACTGTCTTGATACTTTATGAGATCTCTTTGATTTACCGGACTCAGTAAACCTTTTAATTACTAGTGACTGTTTGCAAGTGTTTGGATTGAGCAGTATTGGAAGAGCAACCAAATGCTTGTGGCCTATCTTCTACCTAGGCAGGCACATCGACACGCAAACTGCAGTACGATTCTGAAACCATCTCACCGTGAAAACTTAGGTGAAGTGAGCGTGGAGTGAGCTATCATTCCAACTAATGCTAGGGATTGACACTATTAATAGCTCACTTCACCTAACTTTTCACGGTGAGATTTTTACAGAATCGATCGGCTGTACCTAACCATGAATTCAGCACATGATTCTAGACCCCCTTTTTTTCTTTTAAAAATCAGCTGTTACTTACAAAAGTGCAATACCTACCTACGCGGTCAAATATGTATGTAACAGTAATTTTTATTTTTAAAGATTTAATTTTTTTTTTAACGTATCATGTAGAGACTGCATGGTAACACAGGTTGCGCTTCGGTGTCCTTGCCACTCCGCACAAGGTTCGATTGTAATTTCCATGTTCAGACGCCAGCAGGTCAGGCTACCCGAAACTGTCAAATTTTTCCAACCAACCGTGAAGGTTGAAAATCTATTAAAGAAATTTGACAGAATGTAGTAGCTTGATGTCCTGGCGTCTGTACAATACGAGAATATTTGCAACACAACTTTGACGTGTCTATAATAACGAAAAATGTTAGGTATGTACCGTTATAAGCTTACAAGAAAATAATAAAATATCCGCCCAAGAACTTACAGTCGATTCACTTTAATAAAGATTTTAATATTCCCGTCAAAACGCCCCCTCAATCACTCCGAACCGTCGAACGTTCGGGAAAGTCGGCCTGTAATTTCCACATCAATCCAAATACTCGTGAGTTTCAATAAGTGAGAGTACAAAGTGAACACTTACTTTCCCACGTCAATTTGTGAATATTGCTTATAATGTGTCCAAAGTCCCGAACATTTCGGCTACGTGCTTTTATACCGAAGTTATCGATTGAAAAGAAATATTGAATTCGTCTATGATATAAGTAGGCTTTTACTCCTTTACTTTATAAGGACTGGGTTTATGAAAGTTGTTATCAAATCATGCTCATAAAGATTGGTAACTACTATTCAATCTTATATCAGAGGGGCTCGTGGCTAAATAATAGCAGCCGCTGCCGCACAGGTCGATCGATCAGCTAAAGCTATGCTTGCCGCGGTTGGTCTGTGGATGAAGTGACCATCTTTACATACGGAAACCCCTCCGTGCCTCGGGTGGATCTTTGACACCCGAAAGTCTGACAACTAGTCTTACCAAGGGGTATCGTATTACCCAGTAGGTAACTGGGTTGTGGAGGCAGTCGCTCCATGTAAAATACTGGTATTCAGCTGCATCCGGTTAGACTGGATACCGACCCCAACATATGTAGTTGGGAAAAGGCTGCGCTGATGATGAGTCAATCTTATATTAGAGTTAAGAATTATAACGGTAACATTCATGAGTTTGTATGTAGGGTAATCTTCGGAACTACTGATCCGATTCCGAAAATTCGTAATTTACAAATTACATTTGACAGTAGATTACCTGACAAGAAATTTAAGATTCATAAAACGAGGAAGTGATTGGTGTTGGATCATCATCATCAGCCTGCTTCAATTGACTGCCGTCTCTTTGACACTGTTTTTTTTTTTTTTTTTGAGGAGGGGAAATCATCAAATGACCCCTCCAGCTCTGGGTGGAGCGGAAGGGAGTGTCAGACTCTTACTGGCTAAAACCCACCCGTGTTCCTTCCTTAGCCCTTTATGTTCCAGGGCAGCGGTAACCCTGTCGGACGATCCCGCTACCCCGGCAGGCTTCGGCCCTATCGGGCCCCGTCAATCATGCTGACATCTCTTTGAGGCGCGCGTGGAACACATACGCGCCGTCCGGCACGGGCCTGGTCCTGATCGGACGGAGAGCTACCCATTGCTCTCCGCCCGCAGGCTCGCGCCTACGGTGGCCGGGAGTCGTCACGCGGCTCCCGACGCCCGGAGCGTCTCACGCGGCGGCTGAGGCGTGAGGATCTCTCCCTCACCTATCCCGCCACCTCCTTCGCTAGCATGACTGCTTCGCAGAAGGAGGTGACCGCCTCCCACTCCCTCTCGCCCCGGACCATGGCTTGAACCAGGGCCGGACGCGAGAGGTCGCCGCCGCTGCCGATCGCCTCTACGAGGACACGGTGGTGCTCTGCCCAAGCGGGGCAGACCTCCACCGTATGCTCCACCGTGTGTCTCTTTGACACTTCACTTGCCTTTGAAACCTCATGTTGTTAACACCAATTTAAAATTATATTTTGCTTGTATTGAGTATCCAGTTTATTCTTCCGGCATATCCCCACTTCCCGTTCAATTAATAATAAGATTTATTCAGTCAGCATAATAAATTATGTTGACTGAATAAATCTTTTCAACTGAACTTTGACATTATAAAGGTCACAATGGATTTTAAGTTAAATGTACAACCTTCTACGAACTGCTCGAATTATAATACGGTGCAGCAAGTGGCGCCGCTTCGTTTTGTTAAAAAGTTACTGAAATCACCGAAAAGGTCGATTATGTATAACACTGGCTCGTGACAGTCACTCTAGCAGAGCGTCGCATCGATGGTTGCGTGGCGGCTGTGTTCTAATGACACAGATTATGTCAGCTGTCAACTGCTATATTCCAGCACAGTCCTGATGATATTGAAGCTGCTAAACCACTAATACAATGAACACTTCTGGTAAAGGCTATCCTGTCGTTATAAATTCCTAACCACGCACACAAAATTAGAACACGGCCAGTATAATCACTACATAGTCATCAGCGTTTTCCAATCGGCTCTCTCGCGCCATTGGGCTGTAAAATTAGCACCCCTGCTCCGCCTCCGCCCCTCATTGGCGCTGCCTTTGGAATTTTTATGTTGGCAACACAATAGAAGAAAAAAATGGAGGGAAACTCTGTGGGCGTCGAGTTTATATTAAAAAGGTTTTATTTATTTACTGAAGATTCTATATTTAGAATTGTATAGAGTTCTATATTTAGAATTGTAATTACGAAAAATGAAATCACATTTTGCTGTTATGTGGTTTGCTTTATCCGGTATTTTTTTCGGTTAACACGTAATGAGCTGGTTGGAGAACTAAGCTAGATATTATGTCTAAACATAAGTTCACGTCAGTAGACTAACAGCGGCAGCACCCCAATTCCGTAATACACCGTCAATCTCAATCTGAATCATTTTGAAGGATATTGCTAATCCATTGCTTCATATGTTCGAAAAATGTATTTGCTCAACAACGCAATGAATGTTGTTGAACTGTCAAAGTGATGTTATTGATAGTATGTTACTCAATTACCTCGCAGGGTGTGGATCTGGAGCTATGTCGCAAACCATGCTGCACCTCCTATCTTGCCCTCTGTGTCCCAAAACATACAATCAAAGTGACCTTTGCGCTGCACCGATGGTGCTGTAGAAATGTCGAAGTTTTGGGCGAACAAGATTTAAAATAACGTAGTGCGAGCGATACGAAGAAGACTAATCTGACGAGTGGGAAACGAACTCACGACTTCCCGCTCGCAATCCGCACATTAACCGCTAGACTATCACCTACCCACGCTAGATCATTACTTACTTTTGTTTATCTTATTATCTTATTTACTCACTTGTTGGGTCCTTCCCCGTAAGTTAAAATATTCATGTTATTCATGGTATTTTGTTGTTTAATTTATAGCTGTATATATATAGGTAGGTATAACTGCATGGACAAACTTCTATTATTTTTTTCGAATCCAATAAGTTATATTGAGCATTATAACAAATAGGACTTTTTTTGTCCATTCTGTTATATTGTATAACTACTAATATAACTAGATGGACTGACCCCTCTAAATGTGGGTAGTTAAAATGAGTATAATAAAATTATCAAAGCACTAACTAACATTTTAATCAACCCTGTCAAAATGAACATTTAAGTAAGCCCTAATTTCAAGGGCGTATATTAATAATGTGTCTAAATTAGGCTTATGAGTTAGGTATCCCTAACTAAGGGATACATACTTGACATCTTAAATTATCAATTCCGAGGCAAGTCTCTCTCGGGTCATATCCATTAATTACTGGGTATCATGACTCCACCATAACTCGTAAATAATTTGGTATCTGTCTACATTTGGCGTAAAGGGGCGGTGAAGCGAAATGATGTTCATTCTTCTTACGGACAATAAGAAAAGCGATTGTTTCTAGACTCTATTCGGAATATCTGGCATGGATTAAAGACTGAGGAACCGCTTTAAGACACTCTTTGTTATTACTTTCATTCAATACCAGGTAAAAGTCTAATACGAAATTAGTTCAATTTTCAGATATTGATTTAAGGGCTGATTTGTCCTAAGCCCGATAATTTTATCCGAGGACTAATTTAAAAATTTTGACAGTTGTTTCATACAAAATCTGTCAGACGTCAATTTTATTCTACGAATAAAAATTATATGTCGGTTGAATGATCAGCCCTAAAAATTTTTAATGTTGTAATAGATTAATTTAGTATTTACTTCCAAGAATGTCGCCCTGAAAGATTAACTATCTTCTTCAGTACAATTTTCACCATTGTGTCCGATAATTGCGAAGTAATTAGCCAAAAAATATCGTAAAGGACACTACAAAATAGTCGATCTGGAAGCTGTCACGCCCTTTATGCCTGGAGGCTTTTATTTGGGTAGTAAGTTTTTATTTACATTTCAATTTTAATTAATTATTTTTTAGCTTGAGTACGTATAGTTTTTATTATATTTGTTGGTATATTGGCGTGGCTAGCTGACATATGGCAAATAATTAAATATTATGTTCTGGTCTTTTAATGTTAATTATGAACATAGGTTCCTAGTATTGTATACAATCAACTATTTTCTATCTGAACAGACAGCTGCGCTGCTGGGGAGTTTGTTGCGCCACTTCTTCTTCCCAGCGATAGCACTAGGAAGTGGTGAAGGGCGGGCGTTTTTGGGGGACTGTCTTTTGTAATTTTGACGTTAGAAAAGTGCTGATTCTCAGCCTAATTTGAATAAATGACTTTTGATTTTGATCTATTCTATAAAAATCTCACATTGAAAACTTAGGTGAAGTGAGCTGTCAATAGTGTCAGTCCCAAGCACCAGCCGGTCTATTCTGTAGATATCTCACCGTAAAAACGTAGGTGAAGTAAGCTTTAAGTGAGCTGACATTCAATTAGGGATGTCACAATTTGGTTGGTTTGATGGCACCAGTTTGGTTTCAAAGCCGGTCTCTCTACAGAAACAGCTATATTGTGTTTAAAGGAGACCGTCAAGTACGACACTGATAGAAGTACACCTGTCTTTGCTTGCTTCCTCAACTTGTCGAAGGCATTTGACCTGGTTTGCTATGATCTGCTGTGGCAGAAACTGCAGCAAGCGACAGTGCCAGACGGACTGATCCGTATCTTTCAATACCGGTATAGCAATCAGGTCAATGTTGTTCGATGGTCGGGGGCTTACTCGGCCCCATACAGGTTGGAGTGCGGCGTGAGGCAAGGGGGCTAACCTCACCGAAGCTCTTTAACCTGTGTGTTAATGCGCTGATAGAGAGGCTCAGCAGCACGCATGTCGGTTGCCATATTGGCGGTGTGTGTCTAAAAAATATCAGTTACGCTGACGACATGGTGCTGCTGAGCGCCTCTGTCTGTGGTGTGTCAAGGCTGATTGGCATCTGTGGAAAGTATGCTGAAGAACATGGTTTGTTGAATAACACAAATAAGAGTGAGTGCATGGTCTTTCGGGCCGAGGGGAGGTGTCCTGGTTACTTGCCGGCAATTAAGCTCAACGGATGGTCACTTAATAGAGTTGATACGTTTAAGTATCTTGGACATTTATTAACCTCGGACCTGGAAGGCGATGCAGATATTCAAAGGGAACCTAGGGCGCTGTCTGTTCGTGCGCATATGATTGCCCGCAGATTTGCTCGGTGTTCGAGGGGCGTCAAATCAAAATAGCTCATTTAGGGCATTTTGTACGTCCTTTTATACTGGCAGTCTGTAGATGGGTTACACGCAGAAACAGTACAATGCTCGACGCGGTGCTCTTGGGGCTGCCTCGCTTCTGTAGCGCGTCGGGGATGTTTGCCGAGGCGCGTGTGGATAGTTTCCACACAATCATGCGCAAGCGGTGCACATCCCTGCTGTGTAGGGTGCGGGCCAGCGGCAACAATATCCTGAGCGCTTTTGCTGAACGTTTCGACTGTCAGTACGTGAACCACTGTTGTATGGTTCATGTACTGACTAATGTTAAGATATTATTTTAATTATGTTCATCTATTATAAATTCAATTTTACTTTTCAATAATAGGTAATGTATAATTCTCAATTCAAATATAATTCTTTAATCATTTCTAGTTTTGGTTTAATTGTATGATCCAAAGTTGGTTCAAATAAATAAATACAATAAAAATTACCCAGTAACTGGATAGTGGAGGTCAGATGGGCGACTGCCTATCTGACCTCCACTATCCAGTTAGTAGCTGAATACCAGTATTTTACATAGAGCGACTGCTCTATTATTCAGCTGCATCCGGTTAGACTGGAAGCCGACCCTAACATAGTTGGGAAAAGGCTAGTCAGATGATGTATATATTTGAAGAAAATGCTCTATGCTCATTGTGTTTGTTAACTTAGTTTGTAGTGTAATATAGTTTTAAGACCTTTGTAACTAACAATTATTATGGATGTACTAACATTAGTGTTTAAATTGTGTATGTATCTACTAACAAATTGGATTTTATGATCTGAAAAATAAATTAATTGAACTATTCACTCATGTTTTCACGGTGAACTATTTACAGAATACCGCTGCTGGTTACATGACAGATCAATTCAAGCTCATTTCACCTAATATTTCACCGTGACATATTTACATAATAGATCGGCTATAACACTCGTGTAATCTTTCACTTTACCCCATAACCTTATGCAATGAATAACAAACAAAACACAATCACACATCTCATTTTCTTTTACCTTCAGATCAGCGTAAAAGATAAGCTTTTATTACCAAATCGAGGTACAAAAGAAGCGAGTGTCGTCGCCGTATATCACAACATGTGTTTCGCCAACAATGGCGGATGGCACAGATAATATATTATATTTTGTGCGTATACGGTAGACAAACGATGTGTGCGTGGCTGAAATATGTAAGTATTAAGTAAATAGAAGACGTTTCTGTAGTTTGGGTTTTGTTTTTTTTTTGTGAGACTACGGAAAACGCTCTAGAGGGGCTTGTGGCTAAGTAATAACAGCCGTATCCGTAACCGGTCTATCGATCAGATTAAGCTACCTTTGCCACGGTTGGTCCGTGAATGGGTTACCATCTTCACATACCAAGACCCCTCCGAGACTCAGAAAGCACGTTAAGCCATTGGTCCCATGTCTGTCTGTCATTCGTGGATCTTTGACAGTCGTTACGGATCGTCAGTAGCCCGATAGTCTGAAAACTAGTCTTACTAAGGGGTATCGTATTACCCAGTTACTGGGTTGTGGAGGTCAGATTGCTAGTCGCTCCATGTAAAATACTGGTATTCAGCTGCTTCCGGTTAGACTGGAAGCTGACCCCAACATAGTTGGGAAAACGCTAGGTAGATGATCGGAAAACGCTCTGCAGACGTTAGATAAGTAGATACAGTAAGGGGGTAGCGTCAGAGCAGCTCGCAAAATTCAAATTTTCTTACGTTTTTTGCAATTTACAACCTGGCACTAGCCTGCGTAAGAAAATTTGAATTTAAAGAAAGAAAGAAGAAAGAAAATGCATTTATTTGCGGCAAACATGACGCATAAAAAAGAACATAAGAACACAAAAAAAAAAAACAAGTTGGGGGTAAACATGCGTCACATTCACGCAAAGCGGCCATCGCTCAGCATAATGCTAAGACCCTATACAAGACAGATCCCTAGCGCTGGTTTTGCGGGCTACCCTAGCACTTCCCCCTTAATGATTAAACAGTGGGCCTAGACAAGTGTCAATCGCTTTCAATGCATTTCGTATTTCTACAACGGCTTGCAACAGACTTTTGACAGTACATTTAATGGTCGGGGTGTTGATCAGACTCTCAGTCTGTTTGTTTTTTACAACCTTAAACATTTTACCGGGAGAATAAAAATTAGGTACAGATGCATTCTTTTAAGGCATGTGCTAAGAGAGCCGTGTGGAGAGTCATGGTGGCTCAGTGGTAACAGCTCCGACTTGAAGGTTGTGGGATCGAAACCTGGCAGGCGTTTTACTTTGTGTAAATAATTTCATCACCACTGCTCTCAAAACGGTGAAGGAAAACATCGTGAGGAAACCGGCATGTCTTAGAACAGAAAATTCGAAGACATGTGACATCTACCAACCCGCACTGGGCCCGCGTGCCCACTAGCCCTAGCCCACTCCCTCTCTCAGAGAGGAGGCATGTGTCCCAGCAGTGGGAACATTATAGGCTGATTATATTATGTGCTAGGGTAAGAAATACCCAACAATAAGGAAATCAGAATGACCAACAATATACGAGTACCTATAATAATTTTCCCGAAAACTAAGAAAATAATTCAAAGGTAAAAGATCTTATTACTACCTTTACGAGCAGTATTATCCCCAAAAGTATCTAAAGCCGCACAATATTTACGTATTATTAACATCCTTAACATCCAATTCAAATATTTCCCGTTGTTTTCCTTTAAAAACAAAACAAGACAAAGAGAAATAATTAATGACGCGCCGACATCAAAGCGGACCAACCTGTCGACATGAAGACATTATAAATAATCCGCCCACGATAACTTTTGTACAAGCATACAATGTGAATATTGCCAGGGAAATATACTTTGTTGATAGTATAATCTTATCTAATTTTATTAGATGTTAGGTTTTTTTTTTTTCCCGCTCTGGGTGGAGCGGAAGGGAGTGTCAGACTCTTACTGACTAAAACCCACCCGTGTTCCTTCCTTGGTCCTTTATGTTCCAGGGCAGCGGTAACCCTTTCGGACGATCCCGCTACCCCGGCAAGATTTTAGGATCAAATAGGTCTTTATAACAAAAGACTCTCCGACTCATCGCAGTCCAAACGTATTTCCTTCTTTCCTTTCCTATGAACACGCTTCCGCATAATCAGCCTATAATGTTCCCACTGCTGGGACACAGGCCTCCTCTGTGTGAAAGGAAGTGGGTCGCAATCCACCACGGGAGACCAGTGCGGATTGGTAGATGTCATTCTCTTGAAATTTGGTTAGCGTTTCATATTTCACACCTAAAAGAAAGTATTGGCCAGGCAGCTAAGCAGTAGTAGGGCTGACCGCCCAGGGTGCGTTTTTCCAATGCTTTGGGTTTCCCAAGAGGAAGTTTTCGATATACCAAAGGAATGCTGCCACATACTCCGTTGTACTAAGATAAAAAGAGATAGAAGAAAAGACAAGCCTGGTTTTTTGTTGTTTATGTAGAATGACTTAGAGGCTCTTTAGTCAACTGAGGCCACTCGAACTTATCCAGCGGGATAAGTTCAAGCGGCCTCAGTTGACTAAAGAGCCGACTTAGAAATGAAAATACCCGTAGTTTACGAATAGGTGGTTCTCTGGAAGAACAAGTATAGTCCTGCATTTTCCTTATTAAAATAAAAATAACAAACGTATAAAGATGGGAGCAAAAGCTGGGTTATAAACTTCGCAAACGTCATAACTTTTGTCGCTGCACTGTGAGCGAAAATATTAAATGTATTTAATGAGATAAAAATGTAAAAGATGCAATATTATGACTGTTATAAATGAGCATTTAAATTATGTAGTTATGTGCAATGATTTACGTGTTTGTTCAAAAAAATTATGATGTCCGTAGCAGATCGCGTGAATATAATGCGTTTTATTTTTTGTAATGTGTTTGCATGTTTGTATTTTCAGTGTTTGCATGAGGTACGAATTAAAGGAGCATGTTTTCTAAGCTTTGAGATATTTTGATTAAAACATGTTTTGGGTAATCTCCAAACAAGACAGTTGACAGTTTTGTTTTGTATATCTGTTTCTTTAAGCTAGTTTCAACTTTGTTGGGGTCGGCTTCCAGTCTAACCGGATGCAGCTGAAAAGTATTTTACATGAAGCGACCGCCTATCTGATCTCCACAATACAATAATTGGGTAATACGATACCCCGTGGTAAGACTGGTTGTCAGACTTTCGGGCTTCTGACTACTCGTAACGACTGCTAAGAAAGATTATTCTTTAAGTAAAAGTATTTCAAAAAGATAAATAGAGACCTTAATGTGAATCCAATTTAATTAATGTGAATAATTTAATTTATGTGCAGAGTTATATTTACAAGCTCAACTAATAACCCATCAAAACGTAATAAATATAACACAATTTATGAATCAAAATATTCATATACATTTCACCTAGATGCACGGCTCACAGAGTAAACAAACTCCGTTGCACCTCCATAAAATATATATTATCTGTGGCGTATTAATAGTTCATCTGGAAACACGCCAGGTACCCTACTATAGGCGACACGAATGTGTCAAATAAATTATTATAATTGTGCACGTAATAAGTATAAATCATATTATTGTTACAAGACTGCTGGTTGGAGAATAATGAGGTAAAAAGATCAAAACGGGCATTGGAGGAATAATAAATTACCTTTGCGCGTAGTTTATGCTTGGTCTTTTGATTCTAATGGTCTAATTCACTAAATAGGTTTTAAGGCATTTTAACAGATTTATCAAACGTCGCGTCAGTGAAAATAAAGTATGCTCAGAAGGCCAATTCCCGTAATTGAATAATCAAAATGTAGTTGCAATCTAATCTCAGTGACAATCAATGTTAAAAACTTGTCAAAAATGTTGGGAAATTAGATGTGTGTTTAACAGATTGAGCATTCTTAAAATTACGAGAATTGGCCCTCTGATAATCACTGTCGAGTTTCTACTTGAAAGTGATTATCCGAGGGGCAACTTTCACGCAAAAAAATTAGTTTCGAGGTACAGTAGTAATCATTTTGTAAATAGTATCACATTGTCACAAAACAAATAATTGATTGATTGTATTAAGACTGTGTTATTTACATTTATTCAAAATTTGATATTTTAGCGTTTAGTTTATGAAACATAACGTTATTGTACAAGGTGGCAGAGACATCGACGCGCATACTGAAACCATGGACAGCGTAGGTATTGCACTTTTCTATGAAACAGTTTTTTTTTTTTTTGATAACCGACTGTTCAGAACCATGTACTGAATCCATGGTCCATCCAGTTTCTGCGTCGCTGGCCCTGCCACCTTGTATTATTCCACAGTACTACGTTTGACGTTTGATCAAAGACTTTACTATCATTTCCGGAGCACAAAGCTTTCCCGGAAACTAGCTTGCCAGAACCACAAACATGCGATAGCTTAATATAAAATCGAACCAATAAAACAACGTACAAAATCCAACGAAAATCGAATCAAAACAAAAACCGATACATCCATTTTCCGCTGAATATACCGGGGACCAATATCCCAAAACGGTATTCAAATTCCGATATTTCAATCGAGAAATCGTTCGAGAACCGTTGGTAGCGATCCCATAGGATTTATCCGAGCGTTGTACGAACTATGGAGTGTCGCTCGTAGCTGCAATATATTACCGCCAATGGCCCGTAGTTTTAACAGTTTCCGACTATTTGTCAGAGGCGTATGCGCTGAACACGCGTACGTGCTGTCCCGCTGTAGTGTCAATTTCTCGCTTTATTCTCCCCTTTTTTGATTAAATAGAGAGATTTATCCTGGTAGATCTACAGGCAGTTTCTCGTATTATTATGTTCTTTGTTTCCTCATGGAATAGAAAAAGGGGAAGCGAAACCGTGTAGTTTATAGAAAGTCTTAGTTAAAATTACAAGTAGATTCTGCTTGGTCCATAAAGGTCAAGCATACCATATACATACAGCATGTTTAGCATGTAAACATGTAAGGATCAAGCATAACATATATAGCATATTTAGATTTATCAAAACCAATATCCACCAACCCGCACTGGGCATGCCTGGTGGATTACGGCCCACTCTCTCCCGCAGAAAGGAGGCCTGTGTGCCAGCTGTAGGAACATTAACGACTGATTATTATGTAGCCGTTGAGTATCAATTAACATTGACGTAAAAAGGAGATCTTATGTTTATGGATTAGGCTCAAATTATATCAACAAAATGTATAAACCTTTGAATTTGATTCGCTGAAACAACAATCGCATTTGACTAAACACAGTACAGCCGACAAATAAACAAAAAAAAAAAAAAATTATCAGCCGCGAACAGACTTCACACACGATAATAGTCTACAGCGCATTCCGAATTAATTCAAACCGCTCATATATCACGCCGATACGTCACGCGACTTCGCGCGTTTCTCTGACCACATTACGTAATCGTCTAACATTAAAGCCGTGTTTTCCCACCTCACATGTGCGACTTTCCCGAAGGGCCATTTATATCGTTCGGTTTTAAAGCAAGGCGCGATTACGATGTTGTTCCCATGGAGAAAGTTGTTCAGTTTGATGGTCTGTACCACATCCTTAAATTTGGCTGGTCTTTGAAAAATAACCCTGTATAGGTGTCATAAATGAATCATATCTTTATTTTTATAGTTCAGTTTAAACTATTCAGAGTTATTATTTTTCTTTGGTTGGCCTTTCTGCTTATCCGGTTCGCATCAATATTTCGGAGTTTGATGTTACACTTGATGACTTTATCGCACGATAAAATAGTTTTAAAAAAATAGTTTTATAGCTTTGTGTTAATTCTGTAAAATGGCTCACTCATCGACTTGTTTTGTGAATGGGATTTGTAGCATACTTAGTTACAATTTATCAGTGAATAAGCTTTTACTAATATCACAGAATACCTAATAGTACTAACCTTAAGCAAAAATCAAGCATTTTCCCCAGTATTATGTAAAGTTTGACCAACAACAGACGGCACAGTTTTTTTGTCAAGGAAGCATGCGGCTTACTACATGGTAGCATCATCAAAAGGAAATAGCCTCTTTTATGGTGTCAATGCTCTCCCTACATAATATTTAGAAATAGAAAAATTATTACGATAGTAGGTAAACAAAACTTGCTTCTAAATAATTTAACGGCACAATATACAGACTATCATAAAAACGCGCACGACTGCACATGTGAAGTGGCTTTACAAAATTAAAATAGGAGCACGGACATTTTTCTTCAGTATAATTTCACCGCGATCATTTGTTTTTTTTTTTTCAGGTTTTTGTATGCCAGATTTAAATCTCCCGAATCATAACGAGTTCGCCCGAATTCTTTGTAGTTTGATGACTTGGCTCATACTTGAGCAACAGTTATCAGGATACCGCGAATGCCAGTCTCCTCATGGGTGCCATGGAGGGTACCGCCGAGGCCGGTCTAGACGGCGAGAGAACCTGGACGCGTACCGCGAGGAATGATTCGAGTTGGCGCGGGACAGGAGTGCTAGAAAGACTCTGCCCAGCAATGGGAAAGTATAGACTAAACAAAAAAAAAAAAACAAATTTTCGCCGCACCCGGAAATGTAACTGACCTAGACTACAAATATGTGTTTTTGGAAAAACAACTGTAATGTCCACACAAAAAGTTCAGTTTGCGCTACAACTTCAAAAATATTTATGATATTTTCAATAGTTCTAGTAATTCTGAAATTAACTTAATTTACACTGTAATAAAGTTGATAATTGTTTATGTGGATATAAAATCAATTGGAAACAAGATTTTAAATAAGGAGTACATAGGCGCTCTCTCTTTACAAAAACAAAATAGCAACACATTATGTTTTTAATTTAGTTCAACGTTCTTCCTTCCAGCGATATATTAATCGCATACCTAATAAAATTAGCCGTTTATTACCGCACTCGTATTGTCAGACTGGTTGGCTGTTGGCCAGTGTTATTATTTATAAAGTTCTTTTGTCAGTTGGGTTACGCCTACTCACTCAGTATGATAGTTTGTTGGTCTCGGTATTATGTATTATGGCTCTACATAAATATAAAGTACATAAACCTATACATATATATTATGTAGTCGAAGTTCTTCGAGCTTTTAGTCATTCAGATTAAATTAAGTAAGGGCTGATTTTTCAATCATCTGATAACTTTATTCGAAGAATAATTTTGAAATTTTGACAGTTATTTCATACAAAAACTGTTAAACATCAATTTTATTCCTCGAATAAAAGTTAACTGGCGATGGAACTATCAGCCCTAAGTGAAATAACGCAAGGCTGTGTGTACAGACGCCAGCATATCAAGCTACTACAATCTGTCAAATTTATTTAATAAATTTTCAACTTTATCGCTAAAGCATTAAGGTCCAAGGTTGATTGGGAAGGGCGTTACTCCGCTGCCGCGACAAATCACGGCACACCGGACAGAGGTCCGGCGGGATCTCATAGCGGCGTGGAGAGTGCGATTGTCGCAACCCAGCGCTGAGCACGCCACAATTGCGGCGATAAGTCCCCTCTTTGAGGAGTGGCTAGAGAGGCGCCACGGCGCCCTTACCTTCCGCCTGACGCAGGTCCTCACCGGACACGGTTGTTTCGGGAGGTTCCTGTTCAGGATAAAGCGGGAGGAAACGCCAGGGTGTCACCACTGTGGGGATCGCCCGGAGGACACGGTGGAGCATACGGTGGAGGTTTGCCCGGCTTGGGCGGGGCCCCGCCGTGTCCTCGTGGCGGCGATCGGCGGCGGCGATCTCTCGCGTCCGGCCCTGGTTCAAGCCATGGTCCGGGGCGAGAGGGAGGGGAGGCAGTCACCTCCTTCTGCGAAGCAGTAATGCTCGCGTAGTAGGAGGCGGAGCGCGTGAGGGCGAGGCAATCGCTGCACCCTCGCGCGCCTAGCCGCCGCAGGAGACGCCCTGGACGGGAGTCAACAGCTGACTCCCGGCCACAGTAGGCGCGGGCTTGCGGGCGGCGAGCTATGGGCAGCTCGCCGCCCGGTAAGGACCAGGCCCGGGTCGACGGCGCGTTGTGTTCCACGCGCGCCTCAAAGAGATGTCAGAAAAAAGGTTGATTGGGAAAATTTGACAGTTTCGGGTAGCTTGACCTGCTGGCGTCTGGACTTTCCCGAAAGTTGCTGTCAGATTGTAAATATTGGAAGTGATTGGAAGTCAGAGGAAAATTTTTAAATAGATACGAAGTTGTTAAACTTGCAAGGCAACTAATTCTTATGCATGCGTCTATTGAAGCGAAGTGCAAATAAAGTCTTACATGTGCGTAAATACCAAAACTATCAAACTATGAACGCTCATATATATATATTAATAGCTTCCAACGTTAAAACCTTTTTTTTAACTAAACGCTAACGCGGTATTCATCTTTTAATATTGGCGCTAAGGTAATGTAGTAAATCCTTCTTGTTTAAAATTATAGTGTCTGCACGTGTTTGGCGACCATAAAACAATGCAGGCGCCAACACGGAAAATGCTGTCTTGGCAACTGATGATAAGTGCATGTAACTTTCATTTTCATGATATATTACAGGTTTAAAGGACACTCTTCTATAGCAGCGAACTATGATGTTGATGGCACCAACTGAAAGAGGTACAAAACGAAAGAAAATCGGTGTATTCTTATCACAATCACGATAAAAATGAACACTTACGACTGGAGCCGAGTATACCCGATTCAGCGCCGACTATGCATGGTTAAGCGTCACCGTGAAAATGGCAAAACTTTGAGAAAACAAGATTTAAATTACAGTCGTGCCAGGGACACGTAGAAGAAGAAGCGTCAGCGACCAACTGGAGCCGTGTATACCCGATTCAGCGTTAGCCACCCGAGCGTGACGGTTCAGTTTCATAAACTGTTCAGAAAGAAGTTTTCACTTTAAAAAGTCAACACGAATCATCAGCAGTCTATAGCAGGCCACTGCTGGACATAAGCCTTTCGAATTGCACACCATTGAATTAGATTCTCGACCACTCTTATACATCCAACACCAGGCAATCTACATACATAAATCAAATTAAAAAAAAAAAATATGCAAACACAGCTAACAATCATTCCGCCTTTTTTCTTTTATAGGCCACAATTGTCGGTCAACATGTCGCATGCGTTAGCTCATAAATTGTTCTGTGAGCGGAGAGCACTCACCGAGACCAGCGCTAACGGGAACCGGTCAAGTGCGAAACGACCGTCATAAACATTCGGCCAGCCTTAATTGAGATTAGTATAGAGAGGTGTGAATGTCACGCCTACACTCTGGATTAGTTTTAGGGAAAAGGGAAACATGAAATAATCAAGTACTCATCAAACCTCCGACATTTATTGCCCTTTGCACTCTTACTCAGGCCCTTTATTTATTTATCTAAGCGTTATGTATTTCTCCGTCCGAACGCTAAAGGGTATAATCACTTTAGCCTTCGAACGGGGAAATGCTTTGCTTTGGAGAAACTTTTGTGTTCGTTGCTCTAAACTAAAGCAACGAACACAAAAGGCTTTACATTTAAAGTCACTATTGTTTGTGAGATAAATGAGTTTGAAAATCATACAACGCAATACTGGCAACACTGGCAAACATAATAATCGGAACGATTCATAACTCGAGCAAAACGCTGGCCGCAATCTCAGTAAAAAAGTAAAATAAAAAAATAAACGTAAAAAGTCGTTGAAACCGCCTCGGTTCTCCAGATTCAAAAGTGGAACGTTGTGGGGGATGTTGCGTGCCAGTTCCACTCGACAATGGCCCTCGAGAGTACCATCGATATAGTATACGAGCGCTTTTTACTCGATTCAAATTATATTTGAACTCCCTCCAATCGATTTTTAATTTAAACTCGAGAGGAGTGTCTTTGTGTTTGAATTGTGTGCCGAAATGAAAATGCATTGAGTAATATTGAGTTACTGAATTGCTTTTGGCAACAACCGCTCCCACTTTACATCTGAAAAGAATAATAAGAATAGAAAATCGAATGTTGTTTTATTTGGGCCTTACAAAATTTGGTTACGGAAATTGCTAATTGTCCCAAAACAAACTGTGGCCCATAAAAACGATGACAAACATAAATAGACCACGAATAAAAGCCATTAAAAGTCTAAATACGTCACAGACCTAACGAACACGGTATTTACCATCCCTGTGTACACAATACCGACTCAAAGGCGAAGACGTCTCGCTCGATTTATTTTTCATCAAACGATGTTTATTTTCTGTTGATACAAGAATAATAGTCGTTGGAACAACACTAGTGTTTTGCGAAATGAATATTTTCATAAAGTTAATGGCAGTTGAAAGTGGTAGACTAATTAGCATTAACATAATAGTAGCTATTTTAGTAATTGAAACTGTTACACGAATGAGCTTGCGTTCTTGAGGTTGTTAAAGTAAGGTTTAATTTGTAAGTTGCTGACCTGGAATAATGGATTTTGGACTGGTTTTGAAATGATTTGATTTTAGTGCTGAATTCTCAAGTTTTAGAAGTGAGAGAATTTAGAAATAGACACGGAATTAGGTCAGATTGTAATATATGATTGTACTGCCTCGTTGGACTAGTGGTCGGAAATGGTACGGTTAAGCATGAGGTCCTGGGTTCGATTCTCAGGTCGGGCCAACTGTTGTTGGAACTGTTTCATAATTTCTCAGTAGCCCTGAGTCTGCATTTGTGCCCGGTTGATGTCAATAGGCTCGCCCCTGTTACATGGAACTTAAACATAACTGGAGAAATGTGGGTGTACTAAAGGAGCACCTCTACCTAACCCATCGGCAAAAACAGGCGTGATGTTATGTATATTCAAATTTTATTTATGTTTTAAATTGTCGTTATTTCAAGTTAAAAAATATCAACTTTATTTTAATGGTTATTAAGTTGATTTCAGAGTGACTAGCAGTATTGAAAAAGTTATAAAAATGTTTAAAGTTGTAGCGTAAACTGAACTTTATTGTGTAGGAATTAATGATATGTTTCCATAAACTCATATTTGTTTACATTTTTGGCGAATATTTCGCAGTTTTATTTTAAGTAATCCTACTTAATAATGTTATAAACGTGAAAGTTCCACGCACAATGGTCCACTTGAAGGACTAAGTGCGGAAACCAAACCCGTAACATAGAACATAGAACGTGAAAGTTTGTATGGATGGATGGATGGATGGATGGATGGATGGATGGATGCATGGATGGATGGAAGCATGGATGGATGTATAGATGGATGGATGGGTGGATGGATGGATGAATAGATGTATGGATGGATGGATGGATGGATGGATGGATGGATGGATGGATGTTTGTTACTCTTTCACGCAAAAACTGTTGAACGGATTTGGATGAAATTTGGCACAGATGGTTTATAACCAGGATTAACATATAGGATACTTTTTATCCCGATATTCCCACGGGATCGAAACTCATGCGGGTGAAACCGCGGGGCGAAGCTAGTTTCAAAATAAGCGTACTTTCAAACTTAACCACGGCCAAGTTCTAAAATGCATTAAAATTTTAAGTAACCGTAAAGTTCATGCTGTGTCTGCAACTTAAAAGTGTATCGTAGCATGTGAACGACTCTCACGAACGTCTCCTTAAGTATCTCTTAAAGTGTCGTTTGAGGGTTTGGGGGTAAATCAGTCACCCTTTACGACTTTTGTTTTTTTTTTTTGGGTGTGAAATCATCAAATGACCTCTCTCGCTCCGGGCTGAGCGGAAGGGCGGGTCAGATTACTGACTAAAACCCACCCTTGTTCCTTCAGTTGCCTGTGCCAGGGGCCACGGTATCTCTTTCGAACAACCCGCGGCCCTGGCAGGACCCTTTACGACTTCAGGAGATATTTTTAGTCTGCGGTATGTGTAAAACAGCTGCAGCAGCAGTAGCAGTGGTGGGCCAGTGGTATCAGCACCGACTTACGAATTGGTGTTTCTTGCCCGTTCTTCTCCATAGGTACATACGCTTTGCAATGGGCAACTAGCTTCATATTTCTGACTGACCGACCCTTTGACAATTCAAAAGTGCCTGTAATTGGTTTATCACACTTAGGTCGCATTCCACCAAACTTTTATACATAGGATATGTCTTATACTGAGAATAAATTTTGAATTTTCGACAGTTTATTCCTACTAGATGTCAAATTTATTCCACGGATTAAAGTTATATGACTTTGGTAAAATCAGCCCTTACATTATAAAGGCGAAAGTTTGTGAGTAAGTGAGTGTGTGTGTGTGTGTTTGTATGTTTGTTACTTCTTCACGCTCAAACGGCTGGACCAATTTTGATGAAATTTGGTATGGACGTAGCTGACACCCTAGATTAACACATAGGATACTTTTTATCCCGATATTCCCACGGGATCGAAACTTATGCGGGTGAACCCGCGTGACGCAGCTAGTTTGAGATAAATGCTTTGAATTAGTGTAGGTCGTGACTTCGAACCCAGGCAGGCACTTTACTTTTGAGTAAATTATTTAATTACCACTGCTCTAAAAATTGGTTTTATAACTATCGTTTAGTATTTCAATTTACACGATAGTAGGTATATACATTTCTTGGTAAGACCTGCGGAATCTATTCTTTAAAAATCTGTGAAAACCGAAAACTTAGGTGTTAGGTGCGCCTGCCTCGCTATTGTAGTGCGTCCGGAATGTTTACGGAGGCGTGAAGGGACGGCTTTCATGCGGTTATACGAAACAAAGTAGCCTCCTTGAGCAGCGCGTGGGAAGCAGTAGCAACAGTATACTGCAGATGGTTGTATCTCCTGCAGATTGCCCTGTCCAGAACAAATGGATGCATATTGTGATGGGTGTTGACTAACATAGTGCATAAGATTTTATTAACACAATAGTACCTATAATTTAATTTATAATTTAATAATGTATTTCTCTGTATTTTTCTTTGTACATGTAATTTATGGATTGATTTTATCTGAAATAAACTGATTAATAAAATAAGCTGTCAATAGGGTCAAGTCCTAGCGTCACCAGTCTATACAAGTGGCCGGATTCTGGGCCGAGTCCATTTAGATTGCTATCGACACGCCAAGAAGTAGAGAAGACGGTATATTCTGTAAAAATCTCACCGTGAAAAGTTAAGTGAAGTGAGCTAGAAGTGAGCTGTCATTCCACCTGACCAGGGGTAGATATGATTGATATTGCTAGCATCACCTCCCAACTGATTGGTCTTTTTTTTCTTAGACGAGTAAAATATACTATATGTATATATATTAATTGTATAATGTAAATGGTACACCACAGACTACCACCTATATTTGTCTCTCCTTCATTGTAATCCATCCAAAGGTTGTCTTTAAAAGATCGCTCTTAGCGATAAGACCGCCCATTGTGTCACCCTTTGTAAAATGTTATATATTTATGTTTCTGTAATTTGTATGGTGTACAATAAAGAGTATTCTATTCTATTCTATTCTATTCTTTAACATCAGGACCACCTAATGGACTGGACTATAGGCCGACCTATACCTTTACCTCAGGCAACATCTCAGTTAAGCGGTCGGCCTATAGTAACCATATATTTTGATTTAAAGAATTGTCCGTGGAGTTTCTTGCCCGTTCTTCTCCATAGGTACCTACTACGCTTTGGAAAGGGCCACTAGATTCATCTTTCTGACTGACCGACCCTTTGATAATTCAAAAGTGCCTGTAATTGATTTATTTGAAATAAATGCTTTGAGTTGAGTTAATTTAAAGTCTTCGGCATAATAAATTGTATTTAGAGTCGTTCCGTATTGAAATCAATACAAGTTTGATTGGCCTGTCAAACTTTCAAAAGTCTATTCGCTTCAAGTCTGCTACTGACAGTTGATTAGGATAGCAATATACTTGGCGGTTATGAAACCGGATCTTTTATATTTCTGCTATTATTTGAGGTATTTTTTTTACTCTGGCAATATTTTTATTTTTCTTTATGGAATATTTTATCTTTCTTTCAATGAGTTGTTATAACTTGCTACTTTTTGGAATTAAGTAGGTATTATAAGTATTATATTGCAAGTGTCGGAGTGTATTTCACTGCAAAATACATTAAAACACTTCACTTCATGTATACCAAAGGGGTAATTGCGTAACACACAAACAATTGCAATGCCATTCATTTTGACAATTCGACAACATTCATTGCGTTGTTAACGTTGTTGAACAGATGAATTATTCAGACATATGAAGCAATGTATTAAGATTTTCAAAATCCTTCGGATTGTTAAAGAAAGTGTGTTACGCAATTTGGGTGCAGCCGTGCTACGGTCTAATTTTAAACTCAACATTTACTTTACATAATTATCATAAATACCCAGTAAATAACATCCATGAAACTCCAAACCACTTAAAAAATATGCACAATTACTTACACTCCGAAAAATACAACGAAAAAACTTTATAATTTGCTACAAAATGAAAGTAAACAACATCCAACATTTAATGTATATTATCTTTACTTTTCGCACACAACCCGATTATTTCGCATACAATTTTATGACGTAAACAGATGTCGTTGTTTGCCTTTCATTTCCGCATGAACATAAACGGAAAATACCTATTACTGTTTAAGGGAAACTGTGACATACATTCGTGTAAACCAGGGTTTATGTACAGTCACGGGCATAAATACCCTACACTTACGATCAATTTGCCTAGCCTTTTCCCAACTATTTCCGGATCGGCTTCCAGTAACGACCTAATTTGACTAACCGAATGATAAAGAAATAAAAGTAAGAAAATGTATTTATTTGCGGCAAACATGACGCATGAAAAACGGACAAAAAACAAGTTGGGGATAAACATGCGTCACATTCGCGCAAAACGGCCATCGCTCAGCATAATGCTAAGACGAGACATAGCCCAAGCGCTGGTTTTCAGCGGCAGCCGGCGTTGACGCGATGACGTTAACCAGTACAGCATGCAATTATACATAAATAAATAAAAACAACAATCAAAACAAGAAATAAAATAAAACATTGCAACATATGATTCGACACAAAAAAAAAACAAAAATCAAAACATGAAATAAAATAAACATACATTAAAAAAAAGATGGTGAAACATGAAATATAATGATGTGGTAACATTCCGGGGAACGAATCTCGCGCCGCGCCGGGTATAGGTAATCTGTGCGCGAATGCAGCTGAATACCAGTATTTTACATGGAGCGACTGCCTATCGCATCTCCACAACTCAGTTACAGGATAACATGACAGTTGGTAAGATTTGTTGTCAGACTTTTGGGCTTCTGACTACTTATCTTACACTTACGCAAGATTAACAAGCAATTATGTATCTCCTAAAGTATTTATACACAGTAATCATAACATGGTATTCTCGAAACTATGCTCTCAATCAGGTATTTTAAATTTTTAATAATAATAATGTTTAATAGCCCAGAACATCAACCAAAAGCTGAGGAGGCTTCTGTTGGGCAGCTGGATTAAGTGTTTGATTCAGAAAACGGTACTCTTAGGAGGTTCCTCTCTCTGGAGTCCTGACCGCTGGTAGCTTGGAGCCCGTTCTCGGGAACACCGAATGGGCCACTCCGGTGGGTTACTATTTTTATATTCTTCAATGTTTTTATATTCATTCATCATATTTAAAAATGTAATTAATATGCGTAAAAGTAATATAAAGGAAAAAAAAACATCATATTTTTATTTCTCAAAAAAACAAAAGCGGTTTTCTCGTGAAATAACGATTGCATCGTTATTTCACGAGAAAACCGCTTTTGTTTTTTGCGTAAGTGTGTATTTATGCTCGTGACTGTACTATCGATGCTCATTGCTCATAAAAGATACGCCTAGTAAAAGAAAGCTGCAAAAGACTGTGAGGATAAAACTGTGATTCCTGAATTATTTATTTTACTGTTTCTCTTCGTGGAAGTCATATGAATTGATTTACAAAATGGCCAGACATTCTCGGTAGTAACCCAGAGTCTGAGATGGCCGGTGGATGGGTCTGAAGGAAACTCAGACCTTATCTAGTTTTAAAATATAATTTATTTTTGACATGTGTTTTTTTTTAAGAATAGACAATAATAATAAAAAAAACGCTAGCCCATATTG
Source organism: Apamea epomidion (assembly GCA_947507525.1). Lineage (NCBI taxonomy): Eukaryota > Metazoa > Arthropoda > Insecta > Lepidoptera > Noctuidae > Apamea > Apamea epomidion. The sequence goes on from OX382237.1 coordinate 16,606,839, forward strand.
GCCCTATTACACGAGACTTTAATTCTACTAATATTATAAACGCGAAAGTTAGTATGGATGGATGGATGGATGTTTGTTACTCTTTCACACCAAAACTACTGAACGGATTTGGATGAAATTTGGCACACAGATAGTTTATAACCAGGATTAACACAAAGGATACTTTTTATCCCGATATTCCCACGGGATCGAAACTTATGCGGGTGAAACCGCGGGGCGCAGCTAGTCAAATTAAAATTCGCCAGTTTTTTATGGTGATTTGGAATAGTTTTCTTTTGCATCATACCTACGTGTTAATACGCCATTATATAGGTATGAGGAACATGGTGTAAAGTTCACTCATCCTCCATAGAAAAGGGAGAATCCTCCGACCAGACGGGTGTCGTGGCTGGCGGGCAACTGCCCGATGATTCATGTCGGGCCATTGTATATATGCTAGTTGCGCGGTAAACTCTGCTTGCCAGATGCAGGATTTTGCGTGACGTCAGTATGACGCGTAGTTCGCATGTGGCGTTGTAGATACCGCTACACCATCATAAGCGGCCGATTATTATACGAAAATTAAAACCTTCATCTATGTATAAACGTGTAGGTAGGTACACATAACTCTGCATTTCCCTATTAACTAACTGTTGGCAATAACTCTACTCGAAGTTCTTGCAAGGCATGGAAGCAGAACAAACAAACTCACACTCACATTGTATAACATAAGTTAGTAAGTAAGTCTATGCAGGTGATCCTTTAATTGAATACTGCGCCGTGCAGTGCTGCGCGAATGTAATTATTCACAAGTGTCAGACACTCCTGCTGCAATTTGTGTCGTAGATTAAACGCAGCTTTGTGCTAATTAGTGCACAATACATACGTGTTTGTTTATTATTTACGTTTAAAGTTTGTGCAGGGATATTTACGTGTTTTTGTCTGAGAACAGCGTCTTTCTCTAATTGGCTTCAGGAGAATTTAGCTGTTATGGTAGGTAGAAATTATTCAGACATCATTTCTTAGTTAATAAAAAAATTTTTTTTTATTCTAGTATAGAATTTGTGGGAGGCCATTGCCCAGCAGTGGGACAGCACAGGCTAACAAAAAGAAAAGTATTGGTTTGACTCGTTAAACACGAGTGAAACCAATACTTTTACATACATAATAGGTACTGATAAAAAATATAGGCGTAGCTAGGGTTATGCAATGTCATTGCTTCGCAAAGTACAAGGACAAATAATGGGAGTCGATGGATGGCCAGCCTTCAGTTATTGGAGAGGCACTGAAAGAAAAAGAATGTCTATGAAGGGGAGGGATTCCTACATAGCGTAGCAATGCCTACGTAGTTGCGTAGGCGTGCTGCGTAGGCTCGTAGCGTAGCGTGGGCTCGTAGCGTATTTACTCGTAGCAAGCTATTTGCCGTAGCAGTATTTTGTCTACGATGCTACGCTTTTACTACAAAATATAAATGAAAAAGAAAAACAACGTTACTTAGTACCTGACAATTGGGCACGCCACAATTGCGGCGATAAGTCCCCTCTTTGAGGAGTGGCTAGAGAGGCGCCACGGCGCCCTCACCTTCCGCCTGACGCAGGTCCTCACCGGACACGGTTGTTTCGGGAGGTTCCTGTTCAGGATAAAGCGGGAGGAAACGCCAGGGTGTCACCACTGTGGGGATCGCCCGGAGGACACGGTGGAGCATACGGTGGAGGTCTGCCCGGCTTGGGCGGGACCCCGCCGTGTCCTCTTGGCGGCGATCGGCGGCGGCGACCTCTCGCGTCCGGCCCTCATACAGGCCATGGTCCGGAGCGAGAGTGAATGGGAGGCCGTCACCTCCTTCTGCGAAGCAGTTATGCTCGCGAAGGAGGAGGCGGAGCGTGCGAGGGAGAGGCAATCGCTGCACCCTCGCGCTCCTAGCCGCCGCAGGAGACGCCCTGGACGGGAGTCAACAGCCGACTCCCGGCCACCGTAGGCGCGGGCTTGCGGGCGGCGAGCTATGGGCAGCTCGCCGCCCGGTAAGGACCAGGCCCGGGTCGACGGCGCGTTGTGTTCCACGCGCGCCTCAAAGAGCTGTCAGCACGAACTGACGGGGTCCGTTAGGGCCGATGCCGCCGGGGCTGCGGGTTGTTCGAAAGAGATACCGTGGCCCCTGGCACAGGCAACTGAAGGAACACGGGTGGGTTTTAGTCAGTAAAAGTCTGACACTCCCTTCTGCTCCGCCCAGAGCGGGAGGAGTCATTTGATGATTTCCCACCCAGAAAAAAAAAAAAAAAAAAAAAAAAAAAAGTACCTGACAATTGGCTGGAAGAGATTGTAGAAAGCGATAAGGCCGCCCGTTGTACGAGTATGTTTTGTAGTGTTAATTGTATTTTTTTTTATGTACTTTCTGGTGTACAATAATTACACATCTACTTATTAAAACAAGGCGAGTTCCAGCAAGGGTACGTTCTTACTTAGATTTAATTAACTTTTGATTAACTTGTCTACTTTTATCTTGGTTAAGGGACAATAGGTGTTCGCTTACAAGCCGTCAATATCCTCAAAAACAATCAAAGAAAAAAGGCCCCCAACTCACTCCACGACACAATATCACGGTATGTGTAAGCAAGTAAATCGAGTAAAAGTCGAAAGTGTCACCAGATTATCTCGTGCTCGCGAAGCTTAAAGCACTAATTAATGCAGTTAGTTCATTTTAGCTCTCACACTCGATAGTCACTCGTTTCTTTCACGTCAACACGGTCCTCAAGTAATTTTTAAATGCGTTTAAACGTTCCTTTGTGATGATTTTATCTAAACTAATATTTAAAAGAGAAAATATTAGATTTTTTGTATGTTTGCTTCTTACGCTTTCACGCAAAAACGTTTGAATGGATTTGGATGAAATTGGCACATGTGTAAACCATGACCTGTGTTAGGACATAGGATACTTTTTATCCCGATATTTCCACGGGATCGAGACGAATGCAGGTTTTTAAAACCGCGTGACGCAGCTAGTTTGAAAAAAATAGTGGTAATGGAACGGTAGCTTGAAGTAATAATATAAAATTAAAGTACAAAATTGAAGGTTTGACAAATCTAATCCACATCCAATACCTATCTTACTAATATTATAAATGCGACAGTTTGTGAGGATGGATGGATAGATGTTTGTTACTCTGTCACGCAAAAACAAAAACTACTGAACGGATTTTGATGAAACTGTACAGCAATATAGCTTATACATCAGAACAACACATAGAATAGTTTCTATCACGATATTCCCACGGGATCAAAGTTAATGCGAGTGAAACTCAGGGTGCTGCTAGTATATTATAAATTAAAGTCGCATTTCATGCCCACGTTTTTTTTCTAAACTGCGTAACGGTTTTTGATGCGGTTTTCTTTCATCATAATTTGGAGAATTCATTCCGTAAGGGTTTTGTGTATAATATAAACATATTAAACTGCAATATAATAAAGAAATCTCTATATTTGGTCAAGTCGCAAACACCGTGCGAAGCAGGGTCGGATCGCTAGTTAAAGATATTACGGTAATAATATCGGTAGATAAATAGATTGATTTCCGCCTCCAATTATTATATTCCTAAGATGTTATGTTACACATCTTAATGATGAAATCGCGATAAGCTGATAACAATATCGCGTAAGAAAGGGATAACACACAAGTTTAATCCTAGTAAACATCACACGAAAATGAAGTCTTACATGGTCTTAATTTCTGACACACCAATACCAATATTCATTAATACAACTTCTATAGACAGTTTTTGGCTGCTCTTTGCAATATAATTAAGGTTACCTTTGAACCTTATTTTGTCGAAAATCAATTCTATGACAATTCATAAACGATCTTACTTGCTTAGCACTACTTTATGGTTCTCACATGATCTGACCAAGATAAAGTTTTAGACCCTGAGTTTGTCGTGTGTTTCTTCTCAGAGTAGTCCAATAGAAAACATCGAAATGAAAGAAAGAAAGAAAGAAAGAAAATGCATTTATTTGCGGCAAACATGACGCATGAAAAAAGGACTTAGCACACAAAAAAACAAGTTGGGGGTAAACATGCGTCACATTCACGCAAAACGGCCATCGCTCAGCATAATGCTAAGACCCTATACGAGACAGAGCCCAAGCGCTGGTTTTCAGCGGCAGCCGGCGTTGACGTGATGACGTTAACCAGTGCAGCATGCAATTATACATAAATAAATAAAAACAACAATCAAAACAAGAAAATAAAATAAACTATTCAACATATGATTCGACACAAAACAAAAAAACAAAAATCAAAACATGACCCATAATAAAAATAAACATATATAAAAGAAAAGATGGTGAAACATGAAACATATATGGTAACATTCCGGGCAACGAATCTCGCGCCGCGCCGGATATAGGTTATCTGTGCGCGTTCGCAGCTGTTACAATGCTACACCTATATTTGACGTTTCAACATCTTGAACGCAAATAATTCAATGAATGAAATGAAATCATCTAGTTATTCAAATATGATTGATGTGGAAAATTGTTTGTAAGAAACGATACTTAGGACAGTGGTGGCCCAGTGGTAACGCCCGCGACTTAAGAGTTGTAGGTCGGGGCTTTGAACACAAGCAGGCACTTTACTTTGTGTAAATTATTTCCTCACCACTGCTCTCAAAACGGTGAAGGAAACATCGTAAGAAAACCGTCATGTCCTAGAACCAAAAATTTGAAGACATGTAACATCTACTAACCCGGACTGGGTGGATTACGCCCGTGTGGTAGATTACGGCTCACTCCCTGGCGGCCTGTGTCCCAGCAGTGGGAACATTATAGGCTGATTATTTTATAATGCTATGCTAAACCTACTAAAATAAACAAACATCATTTATCTGCGTATCGTCTTCCTACTCCATCAAAAGGCTTTGTCCAGACGTCAAGGCTCGCAAGGTGTGAAACCAGCCGTAGTTATTGAACACAAACCCTTGTCTTGGATTCCAGCGGTGGTTAGCCAATAATGCGAGTGCGGACCGCAGCGTAACCACTGCGTAATTGGGACGTATACAAGGCGGCGTGGATAGCAATCAGTTGTGTATGTTGCGGGTATGTGGCCAGCAATGCACGACGAAATTGGTATTGTTTGGATATGTTCTAGTGGAGATAGTGGTTGTTGGTTTTGTTGTTAATACAACCACAACTTCCAACAATGCAGTTCCTTCATTTCGACGTTCGAGTACTGACTGAAGTTCTCGTAAATGCTACCATATATGCACATCAGAATCTGAAAATTCAAGACTATACAGGATAGTTACCATGGATTCACTACGTGATTTTAAATTCCCCTGCGTTGAAATTGTTAGTCGGTTATTTAAAAACAAATGCTTTTCCATACATTTTGACCGTATTGGTATTGCACTTTTCTATAAAACAACAGACTTTTTTTAAATAACTGATGAACCATTTTTTCGGTAGGGGACTAGAATCATGTGCTGAAATCATGGTTACAGTGTGTGCGTCGACGTCCCTGCCACCCTGTACAAATATTAGTTGCAGTATTTTCGAACCCCATTAAATCGGTTTGATATTTATTCTCCAATTAACATAAAACACAATTTTCAATACAATACTATAGCCTTAAAACCACGAATTACCTTCATTAACGGTTGTACAGCGCCCTAATGAAGTTGAAAACATACAGAAAGTGCGGAATGAGCAGCTAGCCCCGAGGCGGCCCGGGATTTGCACAATTACACTAATTTACAACAAATTGCGAGTTCCGAATATTAAAGAAAATGAGCCGAAGATTCCCGAAACTCCTCGAAGCTTCCCGAAAGACCCATCTTCGTCCGAAGCAAATACTTAAACAAATACATTTTGCGATTTCCTCTCCAAACTTTAGGATTGGCAGACAATTTTAATATATTAACTGAGGTAGATGGATTGATAAATATTTGTTAGATGTTAAGAGGCTGCAATACTTTTAGGATGTGCTTTCTTTTCTTGTAATGCGGAAGGGAAAGCTAGTGGGTCGGAGAATGTGTGTGTGTGTTTATTAGTTTAAGACCTATCTGTAAAAATCTAACCGTGAAAACTTAGATGAAGTGAGCTGTCAAAACTGTCAATACCTAGTATTAGCAACCTAAAGTTTGGTTTTTAAACCCAAATACTAATTTGACAGGTGTAATATCAAATTTCTATACAAAAAAACGCAAATACGAAAGACGTCAGATTATTATCAGGAATTAAAAAACGAACTTTAATTGCGAATCACAATCTGAATCATTTCGAAGGATATTGCTAATACATTGCTTTCCAAATATTTGTCTACTCAACAACGTAATTAACGCAATGAATGTTGTTGAACTATCCTACTTCCTACTAATATTATAAACGTTAAAGTTTGTATGGATGGATGTTTGTTACTCTTTCACGCAAAAACTACTGAACGGATTTGGATGAAATTTGGCACTCAGACGGTTTATAACCAGGATTAACATATAGGATACTTTTTACTCCGATATTCTTACGGGATCGAAACTTATGCGGGTGAAACCACGGGGCGCACCTAGTTCAAAATAAAGCCATTGCTACTGTTTGTGTGTTACGCATTTACCCCGCAGGTGGAATGACAGCTCACTTCATCTTAGTTTTCACGGTGAAATTTTTACAGAATAGACCGGCTGCGTCCTAATCGTGCAAAAATATTTCCATAACAATGCGAAGGATTTTGAAGGAAACTCATAATACATTGCTTCATATTCAGTCTTCTGAACAACAAACGCAATGAATAATAACAATGAAATAACGCAATGAATGTTGTTGAATTGTCAAAATGTATGGCATTGGACGTTGTTAACATCGCGAGTAGGACCTGGACAAGGCTGGCACAGGGGCGTTAGGATTGGCACATGAAACGAGAGGCCTATGCTCGGCATCACCCACAGCTGAGCACAGCTGAGCTATCATCCGATAGTAATGGCATTGACGGCATGGTTGGCGCAGTGGTTAAGCAATTGACTGCTGCGCTGCGTGTCGTGGGTTCGATTCCCGCACGGAATAAATATTTGTATGATCTACAAGTAGTTGTTCCGGGTCTAGCTGTTTGTGTATGTGAGTTTAAATGTTTGTAAACGCACCCACGATACAGGGGAAATTCCTATTGAGGCAACGTTAAAAAAAAATGGCATTGGGAACCATCACCCACACAAGAGTGTTTGTGAAAAACCCTCGTAGTCACTCAAAGAATAGTCGCTAAAAATCGTCTTAGCTCATCGTAAACACCGGCTAAAATAGTTTCAGCATTATGAAATGAATAAAGATAACCAATTTAGAAAAACGAAATTGATAGTCGATAAGCAATTACTCGTCGAATATAATGAAGAGAGGTGGGTTGTTATTGGAAGCTTATTTTTAATTAACTTTAATTACTGAAGAAATCTATGGCGACATATAGAAAATTGTTCATATTAGTATAAGCATATTCAACCCATAATATTCTCACTCCTGGGACACAGGCCTCCTCATTTCGAGAGGGAGTGGGCTGTAATCTACAACGCGGGCCCAGTGCGGGTTGGTAAAATTGTGCATATTGGTTGGGTAAAAATACTGGCTATCTAGATATCTAAGATAATAGCCAAAACCGCGACTATTGGAAGTTTAAAAAAGGGGAAATATGTAACTGATCATCTAAACTCACTCGTCTTCTTAGAGCATCGATGGCAAAAAGTTCAAACATTTTTGGCCCAAAATTCAGCTGCGGGAACTCCGCTCACTGACGCAGTCATAAGATCATCAAGTGCACAGGTGACATGTGGCGCAGGGCGGAAGGTGGGCCATTGTCTGTGGGGAGGTGGTAAAAAAACTCATTGGCCTTCAAATGATGAAAACTTTTTTAAATTAATGAACATTCGCAGTAACTTGGCAATTTAATATTTTTAGGACCCCAAAATACGAATAATAAAGGCTTACACAAAGAGGCGCAATCATTATATTAGAGTGTTCAATAATATTTTTAGGAGCGCAAAATGGAAATTATTTGAGGTACGATTAAATACAAGCCATAAAAAGATAGAACGCAAAAACAATAGAGTATCCATCCCGAATGGAAATGAAGAATCGAATAATAAAAATGGCAAAAACAAACCGAAGATATTTCAAGCGAACCCGTCTACATAATATCGAGAGCGGCTCATTTCCATGCAAACCGCAGTCAGACATATTTGATCTTCCATAGCCTGATAGATTTTCCACGTCTAAGGAATAAAGTCGAAACATTTTAGAATAAAGCTCCTTACAAATCTTACGAAAGCTCTCACAGAGACATTTTTAAAATGTTTTTAAAACTTTTAAAGTATTTTTCTGTTGTCTATTAATATGATATAATGTGAGCAGTGGTGGTCCAGTGATAACGGTCACAACTTACGAGTTGTAAGTCGTAGGTTTGAACCCAGTCAGGCGCTTTACTTTGTGTAAATTATATCTTTACCACCGCTCTCAAGACGGTGAAGGAAAACATCGTGGGGAAACCGGAACTAGAACCTAGAACCAAAAATTCGAAAACATGTGACATCTACCAAACCGCACTGGGCCCGCGTGGTGGATTACGGACCACTCCCTCTCACAGAGAGGAGGCCTGAATCCCAGCAGTGGGAACTATATTAATCTGAGTATGTTGTATGATATAAATTAATGGTTTTGCAGCCATTATTCGAAATAGATGTGCATCCCTGATGACGCGAATTAATTCAGTAGTAAAGCAGTTTTTAAACATAGCAAATTCCAGCCTTTAGAATGTAATAAAGGGCGGATTTTTCAAAATCTGTCAATCTGTCATAATTATTCCTCAGATAAAAGTAATCTGAGAAATACTTGTTTATAAGATATATTATAATATCAAACCACCATTAATTCTTCAGTTAAAAAAATATCTGACAAATGAAAAATCGGCCCCACAGAGAAACCGAAACAACAATTAAGTTGTTTTAACTTTAATAAAAAAATGTGGCTCTAGGGAAGTACGAAGAGCGTCCGTTGGCATTAGGCAGGCCTGAAAAGTGAATTATATTTTAATGAGCAATTAATATTTTGTTACTGTTGCTAACAAGTTGATATTTGATATTCTTTCTATAAATTTAAAACGTAGACAGAAGATTTTACGACGAGTAATTAGCGATTTCTATTGTTCTCGACCGTAATTGGTTGAAGCAAAACTTTTGTATCTTTAGGTAAAGTACAAGGAACATTTGGCGCGTGGCCGAAATCGGAACTAGCGTCGCCATCTTGTTTTTATTCAAATACATTTTAACGAAGCAAGATTCAAGTGTTAACGCCTGGAGGGGACACTTTAGGAGGACATACAGTGACCTTTTTGGTGGTGTTCTTCATGGTCAGGTGCGAAGTACTTGCAACCAGCGTGCGTTTATGACGAGAAGGCCAATTCCCTTAATTAAAAACTTTTAAAATCTAGTCACAATCTGAAGGCCAATTCTCGTTATTTAAAACGTTCAAAATCTAGTCGCAGTCTCATCTCGGCAACAAACAAATGTCAAAAAGTTGACAAAATGTAGGGAAATTATAGGTGATTTTGACAGATTGAGACTGAGATAAGACTGTGAATGTTCTTAAAATTACGAGAATTGGCCCTCTGATCTCAACGACCATCAATGTCAAAAATATAGGGATTTCTCTAAAATCCCTACATTTTTGACATTGATTGTCGCTGACATTGATTAGCCTCTGATTTTGATAGATTGAGACCGAGATCAGACTAAACGTTCTTAAAATTATGAGAATTGCCCCTCAGATGTATGAACGTAAACGAGGCAAAAGGAGTATGCAGGGATCGTAACAGATGGCGTTCTGTAGTTTCTGCCTATCTTAATGAGAAAAAGGCATGATTTTAAGTTTGTATCCTACTTCCTACTAATATTATAAACGCGAAAGTTTGTATGGATGGACGGATGGATGTTTGTTACACTTTCACGCAAAAACTACTGAACGGATTTGAATGAAATTTACCACACAAGTAGTTTATAACCAGGATTAACATATAGGATACTTTTTATCCAGATATTACCACGGAATCGAAACTTATGTGGGTGAAACCGCGGGGCGCAGCTAGTGTTTAATAACAACAAGACTGCATGACCTTTATCGACTGCTGACGTAACAATACACGTAACAGTTACCTGCATACTGTATATATATATATGAATTTAATAATACTGAAACATTTAATAATGATGATGTAAAATGCATGTCACAATACTACGCACATACCGGAACGACGTGGCGACGTTCGTACTCGACAATATAAAATTACTCATATTCAGTATGAACATTTTATTACACAATAATGAAATTGAAGCCGACGTCATGCATACTGCAGTGAAATTACCAGCTGTCATACTTTTTTTGCTCCGTTTATATTCATACATCAGAAGAGAAGTTCTCGTAATTTAAAACGTACAAAATCTAGTCTCAGTCTCATCTAGGCCACAAACAAATTAATGTCAAAGACTTGTCAAAAATGTAGGGGGTTTAGAGGCATTTTTGACAGCTTGAGACTGAGATCAGACTGTGAACGTTCTTAAAATTACGAGAATGGCCCACGCACGCCGGTTGCGAGTACTACTTAACCTTTCTGAAGAACATCACCAGTAAGGTCACTGTATGTCCTTTAACGGCGTTTCCACTCACCTCTGCCTTGTGGTTACCACCACTTACGAGTTGGCTGAGACTTATAAGTTGAGGGTTTTACTTTGTGTAAATTATTTCATCAGCACAGCTCTCAATTTTTTATTGTAGCTCTATTCGTAAGGGCTGGTTGGTTTGTTCTTACATTCGATTTTATGATAATGACCATGTCGTCCTTTTCAGGAGGTAGTATACTCACTGCTTGTCGCCATGTCAGGTTGATTTGTCACCATTTTTAAATAATGGACTTACCTGAAAAAGAAAGCAGAAGTTATGAATAATTCTGTTAAGTATCAAAACGGCTCATACAGTGTCTGTTCTCAAAACGGTGAAGGAAAACATTGTGAGGAAACCGGCATGTCCTAGAACCAAAAATTCGAAGACATGTGACTTCAACCAACCCGCACTGGGCCCGCGTGCTGGATTATAACCTACTCCCTCTCGAAGAGAGGAGGCCTGTGTCCCATCAGTGTGAACATTATAAGCCCATTATGCTGCCTTGTAAATACCTTTTATTAGTCATATTTCATTAATTATCTCAACATGACCAAACTAAAGTTAGTTGGAAAAACAGTCGTCTATTTTGAATGGAACCACGACGTACGTTTGACCGGATTTTCTTCGTATTACGGCTTGGGCACTGTAAGTATGACTTAGGATCGATAACTTTATGATGTAAAAGCAGTAACTGGCAGAAAATCCAGTAAAAAGAACTATACAGTTCAAAATAGACAACTGTAAGAAAACGTTGGTTCTTAAAAAAAAAAAAACTCAAACTATTTATTTCAAATAAACCAATTACAGGCACTTTTGAATTGTCAACTTAAAGATAGTCTTATGGTAGACACGTACGAAAATTTTAATAATATAAGTTTTCATCTAATTTCTTTGAAACCTCTTGGTTTCAAAGAAATTAGATCAAAAAATCAAAGGGTTCTTACCCTTTGTGATTATAACATGATGACGAGATAACAACGTATTTGTAGACGTTTATTAGCAAAGTCTTAACTATTCTCTAAGACACTTAGCTTTGATCAAAAGTTCACTAGTGAGCCCTTGGGGCTAATCAGGGCAGGCAACAGGTAGATTATAAACTGTACCTATTGTTTGAGAGGGGCTCGTGGCTAAATAATAAAAGCCGCACGTGTCGATTGAAGGTCAAGCTACGCTTGCCGCGGTTAGTTCGTGGATGGGTGACCATCTATTATCGAGACCCTCCGTGCCTCGGAAAGCACGTTAAGCCTTTGGTCCTGGCAGTCATTTGTTGATCTTTGACAGTCGTTATGGATTCTCAATGAAAGGAAAAAAGAAAGTATACGAAATTTGCATTATGCCATGCTTACTATACGGGTGCCAGACATGGGCGTTAACAGAACTCCAAGAAAGTAAATTAAAAGTCTGCCAAAATGCAATATAAAGGAGTATTTTTGGTATAAAAAGAAGAGATAGAGTGAAATTACAAGAAATTAAAAAGAAAACAAAAATAAAAAATGCACACACAGCTTACAGACAGCTTAAATGGCGTTGGACGGGACATAATGTTAAGAGAAAGTAAACAGAAATGGATTAAGTCAGTAACAGAATGGTATCCCAGAGATAGCAAAAGAAATAGAGGCAGACAAACTAAACGATGGGAAGATGACTTCAAGAAAATAGCTGGTCCGGTATGGACCCGCTTAACAAGAGACAGGAATATGTGGAAATCTTTAGAGGAGACAAGCTGTTCCACACAAACATCCAGTTGCCGATCATTCAAATGCAAGTTAGAATCGATTAAATCAATTTAGTTTTAGTAAGTAGGCATGTATTAATTGTAAGGAGAGAAAAAGCAATAAAGGCTATTTTATTTTATTTATTATGGGTTGTCAGAAGCCCAAATAGTCTGACAACCAAATTTACCAATTCGGGCATTCAGCTGTATCCTGTCAGCCTGGAAGCTGACCCCAATATAGTTGGGAAAAGGCGAATTGATACATGGGAGTAGGCAGAAACTACAGAACGCCACCTGCAACGATCGTTCGTCGTCGTTTCGTTTAAATTCATACACCTGTTCATAAACGGACACCGGTGCGTGTATTGCGCACCTGACCTAAGATAAGACATGATATTAAGAATATATGATATAAGAAGAAAAGAACCAGAGAGTTTAAGGTATTAAGTATTTAAATAATATTATACTAAATGTTCAAGTTTTCTATCTTTCTCAGAGTATGTCAATTAGTAATTTTCAAACATTGGAGAATTTCAAGAAATGCCTTATTTCCGAAAAAGGTAAGGAAGCAACAAACCCAATTTACAAGCAATGGCCAAAGATCAGCTGCCGAAGAACGTACAACTAAAATAAATACGCCAAGCCAAAATTCGCAGACTAATAAAAAAAAGGAAATCTCCTACAAAATACCGGGACGTTTCCTTAGGCCGCTGAGCCGTCCAAAGAATAAATTACTTGATTACATTCCATTAGGTTGTCGACCTTTTTACGGCTTGTTTAGCCTATCATGTTTTATCGCCATTTGTTTTAGCATCGCGTTATAACATCGCTGATAGGGTAATTTAAAAGGTTTTACGAAATAGTAAAAAATTGTTGTTTTATAGCGTCCAATATTGTGCTATTACTTCTACCTAACTTAGTGCTACGGTTTTTAACTATTCAATGGTCATCTTGCTACGCCAGTCACTATAGTGCTACGCCAGTCACTACAGTACTACGGCCTACGCCAGTCACTACAGTGCTACGCCAGTCCCTACAGTGCTACGTCAGTCCCTACAGTGCTACGCCAGTCACTACAGTGCTACGCCAGTCCCAACAGTACTACGCCAGTCACAACAATGCTGCGACAGTCACTACAGTACTACGGCCTAAGCCAGTCACTACAGTGCTACGCCAGTCCCTACAGTGCTACGTCAGTCCCTACAGTGCTACGCCAGTCACTACAGTGCTACGCCAGTCCCAACAGTACTACGCCAGTCACAACAATGCTGCGACAGTCACTACAGTACTACGGTCTACGCCAGTCACTACAGTGCTACGCCAGTCCCTACAGTGCTACGTCAGTCCCTACAGTGCTACGCCAGTCACTACAGTGCTACGCCAGTCCCTACAGTACTACGCCAGTCATAACAATGCTGCGACAGTCACTACAGTGCTACGCCAGTCCTTACTGTGCTACGCCAGTCACTATACGGCCACGCTTGCAACTACAGTACTACACTTGTATATTTACAAACTTGTAACGCGTTAATTTATTAATAATCGTAACAATGTAGTCAGTGTAAAGTCCATAACTAAATAATTGCACAAAACCTATCGATCGAATACACCGGCGTACGGAGGAAGTTCTCCGTTCGGATTTTACTCCCATTTGGCACGGGCAACAAATTCAATCCCGACTATGAATTCCGAGATTCCGAGTATGCGAGAATCGGAGTATACTTTATGAATGAACGAATCGAATTATTGGATAAGCGCCTTTACATCCCTCGTATTTCGTTCACAAACGATATAAAGGGTGGGTTCTGTTGACAGGAAAATAAGGGTGGAATATCTATTGTCAGTTATTCAAAAGTGTACTTATCTTTCTAGTTACTTCCCACAACGTATAGCGCATACGTTGAAGTTATTGTAGTAGTCGAGTATTCTACAATTGATTTTCCATTGTCTACTGCATATCGTTCAGTGGCTCATTATACATGTCCGCCTCGTGATATAATCTTATACTTATTAATGTGACCTACATATTCAATAAACTGACGCCTAATTTACACAATGGCAGAACATACATGAGCGAGCACAGCTTTACTCATGAGGCAACCAGCTACTGGATATTTGTTACTTCTACTGGCTACACATAACCTTGAAAACTATTTGAGGCCAAAATCTTCAGGCTAGAGAAGCCAGTGAGGACAGTTATGAACACAGAGCACGGAGAGCCTTGGAGGCCGCTGTTATTTGCGGCATTTGGCAATGCTGCAAATAACAAATTTTAGATAGAAACCAAGCGTGACACCCTTTTCTCGCACTACGACACAAATGACTCTTAGACACTGACGACTTTGAATGGCGTCCGCAACAGTTGTGCACTAAACAAACTTTCTGCGCTATGTTTTTTTTTTGTAATGCCTCCCTGTGATCATAAAGCATGATAACGAATGCCTCCAAAAGTGACGATACCTAATTTAATTAGGTACGAAAATATGATACACTAGCTTCCGCCCGCGGCTTTGCCCGCATGGTACGCCGATAAAAAGTATTCTATGTCCTTTCCCAGGGTTCAAAGTATCCCCATACCAAATATCATCAAAATCGGTTGAGCCGTTTCGGAGATTAGGCGGAATATACAGACAGACAAACATAAAAAAAAATGTTTTTGTTATAATTACCGTATTATACTTTCACAAGCATTTAGTAAGAAGCTGTTATTAGACACATCAATTTTATTTATTTGTTAACCTCGCTGACTGGCTAATCTTTACACAACATGAACTTCTACCGGAAGAAAGAAAACACGACGATAACAAAGTGTCGTATTCAGGCAAAAATATACATACAAAAGCCTAGTTTTCCGCCATACAAAAGCGTGATTTCCTGTAATCTCTGAGCCTCTATTGGACAGCTATCGGTGTGACATGCCAACTGTTTTAGGAGGGACTGACCCAAATACTGCACTAACAGGAATTATATTGACGCACACATTGGAGGTTTTATTAGAGGGTAATCTGGGAGAGAGAATATGGCGTCATTAGTTAAGACATATGTAGTTATGGGGCAATTTGGGAACGGCGTATGTTCGGCATTGGATTGTGATATGCTTAATTGGTTTGTAGTTTGTATATCTGCACCCTAATTGCGTAACACAATATCAATCACAATCTGCTAATCTATTGCTTCATATGTTCGAAATATTTGTCTGCTCAACAACGTATATAACGCAATGAATGTTGTTGCACTGTCAAAATGAAAACCATTCTTACTGTTACACAACGCAGCGTGTTACGCAATTAGCCCGGAGGTCGATCCAGATTTAGGTAATTTTGACAGGCCTGTTGGTCTAGTGGTTAGTGACCCTGACTGCTATGCCGGAGGTCGTGGGTTTGATTCCCACCCAGGATAAATGTTTGTGTAATGAGCACGATCATTTGTTCTGTGTCTGGGTGTAATTTATCTATAATATTTATATATTTAGAAATATATAAGTATGTTTATCAGTTGTCTAGTACCCATAACACAAGCTCTGCTTAGCTTGGGACTAGATGGCGTTGTGTGATAGTTGTGGAATATTTATTTATTTTATTTATTTATTTATTTTGAGTACCACTATAATCTTAATCCGTTCACCTGGAGATTGTTTCTGTCGTTGTTGGAGTACGAAAGTCTATTTCTTCAACCCTAAAGAGATCAAAGGGGCTTCATCTAAAGCATACTATTGCTATGACGAAGTCATGCGATGAACCATATTTCGCAGAACACTAGTAAAATCTAGATACAGGCAGGAATTTAATCAAAGAAATTATTAAATCTTTCTGGCACCAAACCCATAAAAAATCAGCCTATAATGTTCCCACTACTGGGACACAGGCTTCCTCTCGGTGAGAGAGAGTGGGCCATAATCCACCACGCGGGACCAGTGCGGGTTGGTAGGTGTCACATGTCTTCGAATTTTTCGTTCTAGGACATGCCGGTTTCCTCACGATGTTTTCCTTAACTGTTTTAAGAGCAGTGGTCTTGAAGTAATTTACACAAAGTAAAACGCCTGCCTGGGTTCGAACTCACGACCCCGGGGTCACCACAGCTTACTAAACACATCCATACAGAAGCAAATGAACATTTCAGTGAAATCTTTCAGGCACAATGCCAACACGTATTTGATCAATTTGCGAAACTACATAGTTTTCAGCTAAGGAGACAAATTTACTCCGCTGCAAACTTCAATCCGTTGCCAAGATTTCTTGTTCAACTCCTGATTTAAAATTGTCTTGGGACAAGTATATCGACAATTTTCAACGGTCGGTAGAGACAGAGGCGCTTTTAGCGTCGTTTTCGTGCAATCTTGGGGCCTTTATTGAATTACTTGGACACGGACGGCTATCGGCACAATTCTTATAAAGTATTTTTGGAACAGAGTGAATTTCTACAGAGCTATAAATAGCTGTAGGTTTTGATTTTCTCCTTTGTGCTACGTTTGTTATTGGTGTCAGTTCAAAAAACCGGCCAAAAGCGAGTCGGACTCGCATACAAAGGTACCACTGTACAATATTTAACACTACATATAAAAAAACTCGGTTATTGTATGGGGTCCCCTTTAATTTTTACTTTATTTTATTTTTATTATATGTTGTTATAGCGGCAATCGAAATACACAATCTGTGAAAATTTCAACTGTCTACCTTTTACGGTTCATGAGATACAGTCTGCTGACGGTCAGACGGACGACCGCACAGCGAAGGCTTAGTAATAGGGTTCGGTAGGCACCCTTTGGGCACGGAACCCTAAAAAGCATTCTCTTTGAATAGCAGGAACGGTAGAGAAGTCAGCATAACGCGAATTTTTTACGGAAAGGCCCTATAAAATTCGCGCCTTAATTGGAGATCTATTATTAAAATTATATGCATCCATTAAAAGCTTACTCTTGAATAATATCGTGTTTTATTCTTCAAATGGTTTAGATTCTTGCATTGTTCATTGTATTACAGAGAAAACTTAGACAGTTAACTTGCGTTTAAAAAAATATGTACATTCGGAATTCACCGAATCTGTTCCCATGATTAAATCACAAGTGTAGCGATCGCCACAATTCTATGAAGCATTTCTGGGAAACAATCGCCGACCTTCATTTAGTACCAAAACCATAGACGGGCCCAACTGTGGTCTTTTTTACTTTTAAATCTTAAAGTCTATACAGCCATCCATTTTTCAAAAACCCTGCCGGACATCAAACATTCCTGTTTTAAATACCAAGTTCAACCCACAAATCCTCGAAATCTCGTCCCATTATCAAATCACAAGCGCAGCGATCGGCACAATTCTGTCAAGTGTTTCTGGGGAACTAGCGCCGACCCACATTTGCAGGGTTAACCGTCGGGCACAATGCAGCGCGGTCGATCTGCGCGCGCCGCAACAGGTGAACGGGATCCGGGAGTACAACATGCTAATTAGGTGATGTTTTGTGAATCATTTCGTCTTGTCCGGAGGTGTTGGGGGGATAGAGTAAGGAAAGGGTTTTGAGTTTTAGTGGGGTTAAAGATGTTGGGTAAATTGGTGAATAGATTTTGCGACTAACTGACAATTTCAATTTAATGAATAAAGTTATTAATAAAAATATTTATAGATGTAGGTACAAAATAATTCATTTGGATTTAATTTAATGGCAAACTCTGTTTATACAATTATACAAGTCTTCTCCATCCACGTTTTTATGAGACCGTTGTACTGTTCTGTGTCCAACAAATAATATCTACTTTATTTTATCTCATTTTTGTTATAATGCAATATCAAATGTTGATGTTTCATTACTTCAAGTACACTCCCTTGTTGGGCTCACACCGTCCATTGATAGATGATAAACTATTTTGATGGATCTGTTTTAAAACAAATCGTTCTTCTTCATTCTTTTTTTTTTGCAAATCGAATAGCTCACGAATAGGTTATTCGTGAGCTATTCGATTTGCAAAAAAAAAGCAGAATGACAACACTTTGACATGAGTTACCACAGATAAATAATGAAGAGTGATCGATGAGGTATTCCAAAATTTAAAATCGAATTCTAACGTCGTCGCAGTCCGTAAACACCACAAATAAAGAATAATAAATGACAGTACCTCAAAATTGGAATATGGTCTCGAATACAAAGAAGGAAAATATCGTTTTGAATACAAAAGGCAATAAAAAGCAGAATGGTCAAAGGCGTGGTTTGAGGTCTGCCAACAAAGACTGTAGCCAAAAATAATTGCATACCTGTTGCTTACAGAATTCCAATGTGTTTGCTTTCTACTTTTTTGTATTTTTATGAGCCTCTGTTTAATTCAGTTTCAGGCTTTTGTGTGAAAACCGCAGGTAAATGGCGGGTCGGCTATCGATTGGGCACTTTATATTAACGCGTTATAAGCGTTTTCACGCTTGTGATGCCTACGTACTTGTGTACTTTCTACTTTTTCAAAAGTAGGTTAAAAAAAGGTCAGTTTGGAAAATAATTGGGCCTAATGTCTTTTTAAAGCACATATGGTTTTGAAATCAGGAGCAAAAAGGAACAGACTAGGAATGATTAATAAAAAAAACCATAAGGCGTTACGCAGGCACGTAATCGAGACACGTAATCAATGAATAAAGACAGAAAAAACTCATCAATACAAATCACTGAATTACCAAACCATCCTATTATACTCAGAATAACGTTAATCAAAACAAAACCTTAACTCAATTACACAAGGTGCAAAAAACCTTAATTCGTCACAAATTATTGTATGAGAAACCCAATGATTCAGAAGGTGTACACATGTCCGTATTGATATTAGATTTCAAATGGATACCGTACTTCAAATGGATTGAAATTAAATCGCTTGGCTGGACAAACTTTGAACGGGTTTCAGTCCCATTGAGCACGTTAATTTGTAGGTTCAATGGCCAATCACAATTTGGATATATTTGAGAAATGTATGCTTAGGCCATTTGTCCACCGCAGCCGTCACCAAGAAGCGAGCTTATTCGAACTGAACGTGACGCCCCGGTGACGGTGATCGTGTGTCTACAGCGACCGAACTCGGCATAATAGAAAACAAAACCGCCCAAACGGCGCGGTACAATGGCAGTGTGTGGACAAGATCAAACGTTTTTATATTGACGCCACATCGGGCCATCACAATCTCAGGCCAAGTTCTAGCGGTCGCACCGAACTACTTGAAATTTTGGCGGTCGGGATAACGTTGCTCGGGTGACGGACGTGCGGTGAACACGCAGCCATAGTAAATATATGTATCGCTACTTCGGCACCGTCATCTTGTTCTCGATGACGTCCCGGTGACGGCAGTGGTGGAGAAACGCCTTAAGGTTTTGGTTGTTGAAAGCTTCAGTTATTGAAATCTTAAAGACATTGCATCTGCTGAAATGTTTACCTATTTGTTTCAGCATCTCTTCTAACCTATAAGTGTGTTAATTCCAGACATTCTTAGCTGCTGGTTTTACAAGTCACTATTAAAGAAAGAAAAAATAAAATACATTTGTTTGCGGTAAACATGACGCAGAGAAAGAACACAAAGACAAATAAAGAACAAGTTGGGGGAAAATATGCGTCACGTCCACGCAAAGCGCCCATCGCTCAGCATAATGCTAAGACCCTATGTGAGACAGAGCCCCAGTGCTGGTTTGCAGCGACAGCCGTCGTTGACGTTATGACTTCAACTGGTGTACCATACGATAAGATACGATACGATTCTCCAAGCCACTATAGAGGTATGAGGAACAGGGTGTAAAGTTCACTCATACTCTATAGAAAAGGGAGGATCCTCCGACCAGACGGGTGTTTTGTCTGGCGGGCAATTGCCCAACGATTGATGTTGGCAAATTGTATCTATGCTAATTGCGCGGTAAACTCTGCTTGCGAGATGCAGGATTTGCGTGACGTCAGTATGACGCGTTGTTCGCATGTGGCGTTGTAGATACCGCTACACCACCAATTCCTGCTATAAATATTTTTAAGTTATCCTGTATCTAAGTTTCCCATCTCTAAATTACTGCCATCTCTATCTGATGCTAACAATTGGAAAGGGAAAAGTATATTTATTTTAGTCGGTATCAATAAAGTAACACAACAGCACGATCCTAACTAAAAATAAATAAAAACGTAGAAACAGAAATAGAGAAATAGAGAACGTAGATCATCCATTGCATCGTCTGTCATCGAAGCACTCACTCTAGCAAGTGCATTTTCATGTAAAACGACCCGGGATGGACGACGAGGACGAATATGAAATCAGAAATTAGCATGGACATCACTAAATATTTCCGACTTTATTAGTGCTGTCGAGATTTTAGCGTTAGCTTTTAGTTTCGTTTCAGCTCTGTTTTCTGTGTAATTATGGTTGTCGGGATTGGCGACAGTCAGTCCTAGTAAACCCTTATTTGAATCTAAAAATAAACTTCTGGCGAACTCCGAATTTCAGCTTTTATTCAGAAAATTATTTTAAATGTAACATACATTTATCGAAGTAATTCTCTGAATAATTTGTCTCTGTGTTATTATTTTGAAAGTGAAATGTTTATTTCGAGCGGAAAATTCTCTGCTTATTTTAGGAAATCCGACTGTGTTTGTTTTATTTGAAAGTTACATATTTTATTGCTGACTTGGCTAGATTGATTGCTAAATCACAAACATTTGTACGCCCTCTGGCTTAACATAGCGCACTCTTTATTCAAAGTCAAAGATTTATTTGCCGATTTATTATTTTTATATAGCATCATTATTGTAGCTATGTTCAACAAATTAATAAATGACTTATGACTGACTTCCTGATATGAATGACTTATTGCTTGATCGAAATATGTTATACCAAAAGTACTGTTTCAAAATTAACCTGCGAATGAAATGAAATGTATCGAATCTATGTATACAAATAAAAATGAAATACTGTTCGTTGGTAAGTGCACCACTTGAGAATGGCTGGACCGATTTGGCTATCTTTGTTGTTGTGAAGTTCGTAATAGTCCGAATTAGGTTTTGACGGAAGGATAAATTGGAAAACTTTACCGGATTTTTTTTAAATTTGGGAAATAGTGAACGTCCCTTTTTCTATGGGATATTCCTATGAACCTATTTCTAGGATAGGTCAGCTCACGGATATCGATCGGTCAGCTAGTCCAAACTAACATTATAAATAAAGAGAAAAGCTTCGATTTTTTGTACTTTTGTTTGTTACACGTTCACGCTAAAAAGGCTGAATGGATTAGGACATAAGATATTTTTTATCACGATTTTCTCACGGGATCGAGGCTTATTCGAGTGAAACCGTGGGACACAGCTAGTTGTAGTTAAAAAAAAATGAAAACATGTCAGCCGCGCACAAAAACCTTCAGATTATAGAACAAAAACTACTCCAATCCTACTAAGAAAAACATCAAATTACCCTACATTAAGAACGACATTTATTCGCGAAATAAAAGTTAATTTGTGACCTTTTCTCCTGAGTGAGTGAGAGCGTGGGTAGAGTATTGAAATGTTGCCGGACCGACTAAAGTATTCATGTACCCTACAATAAAATTGACATTGTTTATGTTCTGTTTTTATTGTGGGGAGGGTAGAAGTTTATATTGAGTTATAATGTATTTTTGAGATGGAATTAACAATGAAAGAATTTTAATTACTTATTCGCAGATGACTCTTCCATCCATTTATCACCACTGCTCTCAAAACGGTGAAGGAAAACATCGTGAGGAAACCGGCATGTCTTAGAACCAAAAATTCGAAGACATGTGACTTACAACAACCCGCACTAGGCCCGCGTAGGGGATTATTGCCCACTCCCTCTCATAGAGAGGAGGTCTGTGTCCCACCAGTGGGAACATTATAGGCTGATTATGCTAGATGATTCTGCTCGATGTAAATATGGTGCACCACAAACAATAGGGCACTTAATATCGTGTCTAGCGTATCCTGTTGCCTGCACGTTACAAGAAGTAATGGATGCTACTGAAGGCACCAAACTAGTAGCCAAATTCTGGGCCTTATCTAAATTGAGTCAATTTAGATTGCCATTCACACGCTAAGAAAATAATTATTAATCTATTCTTGGCATAAGTCTCCTACCCATTGCTAACGATAATTTTGGATGCCTAGATCTTATCAACAGGCGATTTATGGAGCCAAAATCGAGTACAAGATCTTTTAATTAAATACAAAAGTTCAAAGAGTAACTTTTCAGACAACGAACCTAAACTGCCTACCTAAAGGCTCACGTCTACAGTTCAGCATCGAAAGTATCGGACGGATCGTATCAAAGGGATTAATTTTGTGGCAGTGCGTCTACAGCATTCGCTTTGCCAACGCAACTGCCAGCAATCATATTGCCGAGCGAAGCATCGGTATTACAGTTATCGACGGGCCGGTGTGTGCGGTCCCTACTATGCGGATCAGTGGACACAATTGTATAACTTCCTATACCTAAATTTCATAAATTCATTCATTCATTCAGTGATAGACAACGCACAACCTAAATCGCGGGGTCTCGAAGCATATATCTTTAAATTTATGTCTTTCGAATACATGTTGTATAACGAAATTTAGCATTTATGAAGGATTTTTGAAGATTGTATGAAAAGAAGTTCAAAGAAATTCCATCGGGGAAACGGCTTGTAGAATACAAAAATCTATTTGATACAATCCGGACTGAAATAGCGAGTGGCATCCGCGTAACGCATCTCTGCGATAGTACACTACACCACACCATACCCCACTTAACAGGCAACCACAATCTTTAGGGGGGGGGCCTGGTGATCTACATGACAGGTTTTTCTAGTGCAGATACCAGTCTCCCACAAAAGATTTATCAGATATGTTACCTTCATATTTAAGGCGCCTTCGTAGAAGAAAAATAATTTTTTATTTGTTTTATATACGAGTATATAAAATAAATAAATATTTATTTTGTATATCGTGTATGTATTTATCGTGTATAGTTTTGGGCCAACAAGATCTGAAATACAATCCTGCCAGCGGCACGAAGAAGAGGTCTTCAACTAAACAAAGTTATACACTACACTGTAAAATTAACTACCTTTACAGGACCAACTATGAAAGGCCACAAAGACTTTATGGGCGATGTCAGTCAAAGATGTTCACGTTATAAACCCCGGCTTAACGTCGTCTTGTTAACTAAGTAACTGATGGCGAGTAGGTGAGATCACCTTGTGTTGCAGACGTGAGGCGATTTGATGAAAAATTTGCTGTGGTGTTAGGCAAATTGTTTTTTTTTTGTGTATCCATACAAAATCGAAAGTCATTTCTTCAAATTAGGCTGAGAATCAGCACTTTTCGAACGTCAAAATTACAAAAGACAGTCCCCCAAAACGCCCGCCCTTCACCACTACCTAGTGCTTTCGCTGGGAAGAAGAAGTGGTGCAACAAACTCCACAGCAGCACAGCTTTCTGTTCAGTTAGAAAATACTTGATTGTATACAATACTAGGTATGTAAAGTAATTAACATTACAAGACACAGAACATTAAATTAAATTATTGGCCATATGTCAGCTAGTCACGCCAATATACCAACAAATGCAATAAAAATATACGAATTCAAGCAAAAAAAAAATTAATTAAAATTAAGAATGTAAATAAAACTTACTACCTAAATAAAAGCCTCCACGCATAAAGGGCGTGACAGCTTACTTATTTATGCATTGCTGGGTTCTGTTCACATAGCTGTCACTTGAAGTTACAAATTATAAACTAGGACTGTCGAAGTAAAATAAATAAACAAGTTATTACTAATATTACTCATAGTATAAGACGTTTTTGTTATTTTGATATTTAAGGTAAATAGTATTTAAGTACCTAAACTAGGTATAAAATAACTAATTAATATTTTTTTGTAATTATATCAAGACTTCTAATGTTAAATATAAGAATTTTATTGTCCTACAATTAACATAAAGTATGCTCATGCCGCCTGTGTATACAGGTTTATCCTAGTACAGGCATCTAACATTATTATACATTTGTAAGTTATTTCTAAGACTTTATGTAAATATTATACCAATTGCATACTGAATACAATATTATTATCATCACCTTATATGTTACTATTATTATTAATAACAACGATAAAACCATGGTCAACAAGACGACCAGTCACACTCTAAAAATAACAAGAACAAACTATTGTGCTTTCTTTAATACAGTGTTAATAAAAATAGCAACGTATTCATTACCCGCCGAGCCTTTTCCCAATTAGATTCAGCTCACCTTCCAATCTAACTAGATGCGGCTGAATATCAACATTTCACAAGGAGCTGTCTCGGCCGACTCAAGTCCTTAAAAATTCAATCATGTATTCCTGGAAAGTCTAGCCGATCCAAGTTCCTGGCAATAAGAGCATCGATCGCTTCGGTCATTATCGAGACTACCCATCGAGAATCAATTATGCAAACGATTCGAATAAATGAGTAGTTCAATTACAATTATCGATTGTTCGATAAACGCTTTTTTCATTACGCACGAGTACAACAGATGACAAATGAGTAGTTTCAACATACAACACACATAACAAAGAAATAAAGTTTTTTTTTATTTGTGACCCAAGACCCCTCCGTGCCTCGGAAAGCACGTGAAGCCGTTGGTGTCGGCTGTCATTCGTGGATATTTGACAGTCGTTACGCGTCGTCAGAATCCCGCAGAGGTCAGATAGGCAGTCGCTTCATGTAGATTACTGGTACTCAACTGCATCCAGTTAGACTGGAAGCAGACCCCTACGTAGTTGGGAAAAAGCTAGGCAAATGATGATTATGATGCACGAGTAGGATAATCAAATCGAAAAGATGGCTGACTTCTGGCGGTCTGCCCCCTAAGCACGAAATCCGTAGTTTCGGCCATCTCCTTCTACGTATGACTTGCGGAGATATGATTAGTTCGGGGTCCGAATTAAGAATGAATAACAACACGATTTGACAGTTGACCCTACTCCTGATATGTATTTGCCCGTCCGAAAAATTTAATTTGACACTTGTGTTGAGGCATCAACGACTTTCGGACGGGCCCGTATTTTCACTAACGGACTTAAAGAGTAGACCATCTGTTGTAAACGGTATACTAATTGCGAAGAACACTTGTAATGACAATCGCTCTGACTGTAATAATACAACAAAATTCATTGCTTCATCAGTTTGAAAAATTGGTCAACTGCACAACAAAAATAACGCAATGTATATTGTTGAACTGTCAAAATTCAAGGGATAGATGTTTTGAGTGTGTTACGCAATAATAGTCCCTAAACATGTTCACACAAACCGAACCCAAAAAGGCCTAATTTACACATAATTTCTAATTTCAAACCGAAATCAACGAACAATTATGAGGCAATTCCTGAATGGACAAAAATATTCATTTTCGTATTCAGTGATTTTACATAGAACGCAGTGTAGTCATAGTTTAATTGAAAAGGGACTCGCGGACTATTGTTCTAGGAACCAGTGGAGGCGACGGCATTCTACAAGTAGTAGTCTAAGAGCTAGCGAACATCTGGCTACAGTTATAGAAAGTATAGCCTTTCATTCTGGCTTTTGGGGAAACTTACGTAATTGTACTGATAGTTACTTTAGTAAGTTAAGTTCCTAACTATCAGTCTGTCTATTTACATAAGAATACTACCTTATCTAGAGCAGTCGTGGCCTAGTGGTAGTAGCCCAGACTTACGAATTTTAGGTCGTGAGTTCGAACCCAGCCAGACGCTTTAGTTTGTGTAAACAAGTTTATCACCACTCTCAAAACGGTGAAGGAAAGCATTGCAAAACCGGCCCGTCTTAGAATCAATAATTGGAAGGCATGTGACATCTTCCAACCCGCATGTTGGATTACAGATCCCTCTCTTTAAAATCAAAATCAAAAGTCATTTATTCAAATTAGGCTGAGAATCAGCACTTTTCGAACGTCAAAATTACAAAAGACAGTCCCCCAAAACGCCCGCCCTTCCTGACTTCCTAGTGCTATCGCTGGGAAGAAGAAGTGGCGCAACAAACTTCCCAGCAACACAGCTGTCCGTTCAGTTAGAAAATACTTGATACTTGATTATATACAATACTAGGTGTACTTCGAGAGAAACTGGGCTGTAATCTACAACGTGGGCCTGATAGCTGAGAGGTGGCCTGGCGGGCTAGGCCTGTGTCCCAGCAGTGGGAACATCATAGGCTATGTATGACTTATGAGTACCTAATCAACTGCATCCAGAATAGTTG
The DNA here is from genome assembly GCA_947507525.1 of Apamea epomidion. Taxonomy (NCBI): domain Eukaryota; kingdom Metazoa; phylum Arthropoda; class Insecta; order Lepidoptera; family Noctuidae; genus Apamea; species Apamea epomidion. The sequence goes on from OX382237.1 coordinate 16,633,427, forward strand.
GGATGGAAAACCGAATATTAACATCAAACGAACATTTTTAGCTTACACACTGACAGCAGAAGAGACAGAAAAATGTAAACAAGCTTCTTCAGTAGTCAAATTAATATTTTAAATTGGATACTTCAGTAAAATAAAGCAAAAAAAGAGCCAATCCCACAAAATAAAATCAAATAGAACGACTGCACTTAACATAAATCTCTCTGCTATAAAGCTGTTCGCTATTCCGCTAGCTCTTAGTCTATAGTCTAAAAGGCTATAAGGCCATTCAACGGGACTTCTCGCGTCAATAATTGAATTTAAAGTTCTTTGATGACTTATAGCCGCCCGTAGCCACCTAAAGTGTTTAAAGTTGAGACAATTTTATTATATTGTCTTTTGAGGGACTCTTCATTAAGCACTTTTTATTTTAATTGTAAATTTGAGTTATTATCTTAGGAGTTGAGCTTTTTAGTGGGTCAGTAATTATTATTATTTGGTTAGACACACTAGCAGCTAATTAGCTGATGCGTGTGTATTAAATAGCTTGGGGATATTTAATTTGTTTAGTCGATTGTTGAAGCAGTTCAGTGTGGGAGGCATCACAACATTTTTCGGGAGCCTATTCGATGCTGTTACAACTCGAACTAGTGCAAGTACTTAATGTCCGCACATTAAGTACTTGCACTAGTTCGAGTTGAACAAAAAATTCCACATCCGCATGTGGAATTTTTTGTTGGTATATTGTGATGGTCATGGAATTCCGTATTTAGCGGCACATAAAATATATATACAGAGTCCCATAAATTAGCTAGCAAAACTCTGCACACGTGATATCTAAACACGACTAAATAAAATTAAAATAAACATTTGATTTTTTTTGGTCAACGATGTTGATCATTTTAAAGTATGAGTTGAGGAAATCTGTTTTCTTGTGTTTTATCGTGTTTAGACATCGTTTAGACACCTATCACGTCTGTGAAGTTTACACAAAAAAAAGTATTTAATCTGAGGGGCAATTCTCGTAATTTTAAGAAAGTTCACAGTCTGATCTCAGTCTCAATCTGTCAAAAAATACTTCTAACTTCCCTACATTTTGACAAGTTTTTGACATTTGTTTGTCGCCGAGATGAGACTGCGACTAGATTTTGAACGTTTTAAATTACGAGAATTGGCCTTCTGATATTTTAAGTGACTACACTACCTGTGGCCGATGATCATACAAAAAAAAAAATCAAATTGATTTCTTTTTGTTTTATTATATTAAATATCGATACCCATCACATCTGCGGAGTTTAGCTAATTTAATTTGACCCTGTATATATATTCTTTATTTCGGACTACACATACAAGTACATAATCCATATAGTATTAGTAAACTATGTTAGTAAACTTTTACAAACTAAAACGACTGATAATGACGTGGCTCAGCACTTATTGGTACGTGTCTCTGTACTCAGTGCCTAATAAAGGGGCTGTTCACTTTGTCTAATATTGTTTTTAAGATGCTGCTGGAGCATCCTGCGGCCATATCTATTACTGAAGCTGTTCTCTTCCTCGTAATGGCATGAAAATCGCCAACATAGGCTGTCGCGAACATCTGCGAAGACGACATAATGATTGAAGGTATTAACAGTAGTTTTTGGCAGTAGTAAAGTCATTTTCCACAAGCTTCCTTTTAATGACGACACCGTTGGCGCAGTGGCTGAGCGATCGACTGCGGCGCTGCATGTCGCGGCCTCGCGGGTTCGATTCCCGCACGAACAAATATTTGTATTGCCTACAGGTAGTTGTTCCGGGTCTGGCTGTTTGTGTATGTGAGTTTAAATGTTTGTGAACGCACCCGCGATACAGGAGTAATTCCTAGTGTGGGGCAACATTCTTTTTTTTTTTTTTTGATAAATAAATAAATGAGAAAATTTGTTCTTTTGGGAAGTTATATTTTTCGCTAAAATTGTCGCACTAAGTAAAACAAAGTTTACCAGAAATCTCTGACAGCAATCTCGAAGTTCCAAGTTTGAAATCACAAAATTCCTTTTCCAACTCCTGAGCGATAAGAAAACCGAACTTATCCGATGTGAAAATTATTTAAATCGCATTCTAAATGATAAAACCGAGTAAGTTTAATAGAATTAGTGTAGATATCTTCAATGTGTTCAAAGGACGTCATTTGAACAAATGTGAAGTTCTAGCCCACTAATTAAAGTGGTGACGACTGACGAAGTCTACCGCCAACTTTATTAATGAATCTTATTCGGAAAACTTCGCGAAACATCGGCTGAGTTCGGTCAAGAAAGTTTCGGCTCGTGAGTAAGTTTCCATTTTGTTTTTTGAGTGTACACCGGGCAGTTTCAGGGCTGGTTGTGGTTTGAATGTCTGTTTTTAGGCAAATAACAACAATTTTCAGGTAATGACGTAACGTTTAGAAATTAGGAAACCTGTTTATGAGCTCCCATTCACAAACTTCACAATACCTAGTTGTTACAATTGTACCAGGAGGTCTAGAAAAAAATACGGTTTTCGGAGCATCGTCAATGACACACATAGATGTGTCACAATTTGTGACTACTCCATGTGACAAAATCTCACTTTTCTAGCCACTGTTTCTTTAATAAGCAAGATCTAAAAAATCATCTAACGTAACAAAACTGCGCAATGAATCCCGGCGCACCTCAGTTGTAATTAATTTAACCGTCTAGGAACTCTCTTGGACCTCCGTACAACAACAGTCCAAGGTGGATGCTCCTGCACTACTTTTGTAAATGCTCTTTGCTGACATATGTATGAACAAAATGCACTACTGAGGAGAGAACATTTTATGCTACCTAAATAAGGTAATATTTCATTTTTCGGTGTAGATTTTTACATACACAAAGCTGCAGTGAAAAGAGTTTATTGTTATCTTATTATTTATGACTAGCTGGGCCCCCTGGTTTCACGCGGATAAATCTCAATCCTGGAAAAAAAATCCGTATACTTACCTAATCTATAAATCCGACCGTATCATATGTCCTAGTTCCGGTCATTATCTACCCATGTGCTAAATTTCATCCAAATCCGTTCAGCCATTTTAACGTGAAAGCGTAACACACAGACATACAAAAATCTAATCATTTCTCATTATTATAATATACTTATTAGAGAGCTGGGTCGTTCTTTGGCCAAAGAATTAGCATTGCCATTCAACGTGGCAATGCTGCCAGTCGTCTGGGCACGTTTCCGGATGACAGCGATGCGGACGAATACTTCGACGCCTAAATATCTATTTGGATTTATTTATATGTATAGTTAAGTAGTCCATTAGTCTTTGAATTTAGTACCTAGTGTAATTAGTTAATTAAGAGATTATGAAAATATTTATAATTATGTTTATAATGAAATAATTTCAAACTCTTATTAATTTAGAAAAGCACCATCGGTCTATAAAGTTCCCACTGCTGGGACTCAGCGGTCAGTCCTCCTCCTTTTGAGAGTGGGTGTGGTTCTTAAACCACCACGCGGGCCCAATGCGGGTTGGTTAAGCTTTAAGGCCTATTTAAAGTTCACAACTGTTAGACAGCACCCACTCAAGCCTAAAACTATGAATACCCAAAAAAAGTATTAGGACCTAATACTTTTTTGGGTATTAATAGTTTCCGGCTTGAGTCACCACAAAAAAAAACATTATTGTTCAGAAAAAAAAATTACAATATTTGAATAGCACTAGCCATTGTCACATTACAAATCTACGGACTCACATAGTCGCATACCTATAAGGGTCTATTATAATAGGTACTTCGGCCATTTTGGTTTGTTTTGACTGTACAGCGGAAGTGTGACTGCAATCGACGTAGTTTTAAAAAATTGGGTTGTTCACCAACTCGACACGAGAGTACCTACATTAATGATGACAGAAATCAATTCAGTAAATGATTCTGAACAAACTACTTTCATAATGTGCATTAATTCAGGTACACATTGTATAGTTGAAGTTTAGTAGGAAACCGATGACCGTCTTCGAATGAATTTGATAAATATAGTTTTCTTACCAAACTTCAACTATATCCGACTACACTGGTTACTTATGGAAATAGTTAAGCAAGGTCGTCGGATATAGTCGGTTACACCAAAGGAGTTTGGTGACCATACTTAAACCTTTTGACTAACAACAAAATTAGACCAAAGAATTTAATCTCACACATCTTCCAAACATTCTCTAGCTCTTAGATCGGTGTTCTATTACAGAGTTATTAGTTCCCAACTAGCGATGTTCATCCCTATAGCAACACTTAGCCGAGATAAATACCACTTATCGCCTTCGCAGAATTCCCTCGAGTTTCTTTGAAAAAGTTCAACAAAAAGTATTTTACGAGTAGGGTAGTAAGTAAATATGTGTTCGGGAATGTTCGGGAACGATCGGGAATTCTGAGAATTGTGGACACAAGGTTGCTTGTGTTGAAAATGGATATGTTTGTGAAATCTGCTTAGGAGCAAGTGTGTGTATGAAGGTTGGTAGTCTTTTTAAGTTGATCGAGGGTTTGGGTCAATATTTTAACCTTTTTTGCGGTAAACCTACTATTTACAATTATTTTAACTGAACAGCTGTGCTGCTGGGGAGTTTGTTGAACCACTTCTTCTTACCAGCGAAAGCACTAGGAACTGGTGAAGGCCGGGCGTTTTGGGGGACTGTCTTTTGTAATTTTGACGTTCGAAAAGTGCTGATTCTCAGCCTAATTTGAAAAAATCACTTTTGATTTTGATTGATTTAGGTTAGCTAAAAGATACAGATAACTTTCGTTACTATTCGAACTCATCTAGTTAAAAAAAAATATGATTGACGTGTAAAAGTGTTTGTAAAAAAGTACATACAGAAAATAAATAGTTAATCATTTATCATTCTGAGACAGCGAGGGGGGGTCGCGGCAGACCACGTAAGAGATGGCGGGACGAGCTGGATAGGTTCCGTCAAAACTGGAAGGAGGACACGCGGGCTCGCGAAAGATTGAAGGAGTGGAGGAAGGCCTTTGCCCGGGAGTGCGACAGTGTAGGCTAGTAAAAAAAATATCATTAAAACGAGACAAATATTTATTTATTTATTTTATTTTACCATTTATGTACACACATTTATAAACAGACAATGAAAAAAAGGACAAAAAAATAGAATTTAAAAAAATTAAAAAAAATGTCTAAATATCTATTCTGAATATCTTCTGGGATTAGAGACTTTATCACAATCTAGATTCTGTCAGCGACTTTGTCCACTAACATATAATATATCCTATATCACTTGGCAATACCCCATTAGTGAAAGATTTTTGGAATCAGATCAGTAGTTCCAAAGATACAAACTCGCACACTTTATAATATTATTAAACCGCACTGGGCCTGCGTGGTAGATTACGGCCCAGGCCTGTCAGTGTCCCAGCAGTGGGAACATTATAGACTAATTATGCTTATGCTTATCGTATGTATAGAAGAAATGTCGATTGATGTAGGTATTATTAATACAATCTTTGAATATTATCAGAGAAGTGTTTCAACAATTCATGGAGATATGTATATTACAAGGTTTGGGGCCTAAGCGGTGTGCTAAGGCCTTAAACCTCATAATATATTTCGCCGACAAAAACAATGATGTGAAACCGGTTTACGAATTCCGCTAAGAAACATCGTAGACCAGACAACGCTACATTATGTCGCGATTTGAGTAGCGAAACAATATGACAGCCAGTTGAATCGTAGCAATAGGAGCAAAATGTCATCGCTTTCAACTTATTAAATACATTAAGGTCCAATTCGGGCTTTTTATATTCGTTTTTCCGTAAAATTGACATCCATTACACCAAAAAAATGAAGTTTCACTTTACGAAATACACAGAGAATAATTTGTAAAGTAATATCCCTAATGCCAGGACGTAGGATGGTCGAAAGGTCGCGGTTTCAAATTGGAGCTCGATGAACTTTAGCGGTGAACCCTGCCCTACTGAAAGCACCACTATGTAGTTAGAATTAAAAGTAAAAGCAAAAATCGTTTCACTTCATCATTCAAAATTACAATATGGAGGTATCGTTGGTCCCAAACTAGGCACAGCCTCTTGGGCACCTTTACATAGGTACATGATTTTGATAATTTTATACAATATAAGTAAAATAAACCCAGAGAGATGGGGAAAGATCGTCACTCACTGGACGCCCGAGGGAGGACATCGCCGTCCAGGTAGACCATGGCGAAGGTGGTGTGACGATCTGGTAACGTTTGCAGGGCCAACATGGCCAGAGATCGCACAAGACAGGGAGGTTTGGAAGGGAAATGGGGAGGCCTTTGCCCAGCAGTGGGACACAATGTAGGCTAACAAAAAACAAAAGTAAAATTAAAGTTGAAATTGGTTACAGTTCAGCTTATTATCCTCGTCGAGATTACAAAACTTAGGGCTGATGTTTCAATCATCTGATAACCTTAAATTTCAAAATGATTCCTCGAATAACATTTTGAAATTTTGACTGTTATTTCATATTAAAAGTGTCAAACGTCAATTTTATTCCTATAATAACAGTTTTCTGGCGATGGAAAAATCAACCCTAAATGTACAAAAAAAAAAAAAAAAAAATGTAAATGTACTAACTAATTAAGGGAAAACTAAATATTATAATAAAATTTAAAATAATATAAAAGATAATTCACTTGGTATCATTTCCATTTATACACCATTAAATACGCACAAGATTTTAATAATTTTTTAAATAAAATTATATGGAAGTTGAAATTGGCTACAGTTGAGCTAGAGCAGTGTTTTTATACGTGTGGGTCGCGACCCCCTAGGGGGTCGCCAACCCTTTTTAATGGGGCCGCCGTTTCTTTAAAATAATCGGAGTTTCCAAATGGAAACAAACACTTCAAAGCTTCAGTAGTTGATTGTGGGAATTCTATTTTTCTGTTTAACCAAAAGTTACCCAAGGTGACAGACTGGAATTCCAAGTTAGAAGCAGCGGAGGGAAGGGGGTCGCGAAATATTTTCCGTACTAAGGGGGCCACGCCATGAAAAAGGTTGAAAAACACTGAGCTAGAGAAACGAAGTATACAAACAAAATAACTAATTAAGTGAAAACTAAAAAGAATAAAAAGTAATTAGAACTAATCTAAAACTTTAATTAAAAATGTAACATTTGGGTAGAAAATATTTACCAGCATTCAGCTAACACTGAGAGGTCAGGCAAAGTATTATTGGATTTTTCATCAGGAATTTCTCAGTAGCAGCCTGGTGGCCTGGAGAGCCTGGTGGCCCAGTGGTAACTCACAAGTTGTAGGACGTAGGTTCGAACTCAGACAGGCGCTTTACTTTCTGTACTCGTATTTAATTCCATCACCACTGCTCTCAAAACGGCGAAAGAAAACTTCGTGAGGAAACAGGCATGTTCTAGAACCAAAAATTCGAAGACATGTGAAATCTACCAACCTGCACTGGGCCCGCGTTGCCCACTCCCTCTCACCGATAGGAGGCAGTGTCCCAGCAGTGGGAACATTATAGGCTGACTATGCCTGGAGTTTAGAGTCTGGATTTGTGCCTGGCTGATGGCAGTAGGCTCGCCCCCTGTTACATGAGACTTAAACATAACTGGAGAAATGTGGGTATAGATAGGTACTGCAGGTACACCACCTTCAGGAACACAGGCGTGATTTTAAGTTTATTATGAACAGCTTGACGTGTTTAATTTCGACGTTCATTAATTAAACATACTATTATGTGCTGCCTAGATAGATTAGTTAATAATGTGCTAACTGAACTGTGCTGGATACCTGGCTGGATTATTGACGTCATACAGGTTATGTATGACGTCAATAATCCAGCCATGTATAGCACGACACAAATTAAAGCGGCTATCGGCAAAATTTGTCAACATCTACCAATTTTTAACTAGTGCGGCTTTTAAGGCCAAACAAATCCAGTCAGGAATTGAAAAGATCCAGAATTTTACATAACTCGTGTATAACAATGCGTTGAGGATATTGTTGGGGCTACCTCGGTTTTGTAGCGCGTCTGGCATGTTCGCTGAAGCGAGATTAGATGATTTTTATGCCGTTATGCGCAAGCGATGTGCGAGTATGCTGAAGCGATTCAGGGGTAGCCCCAACAACATACTGGCTACACTGGCGGACAAAATTGATGGGCCTTTCATTAAGCACTGGGCAGCTAGGCATGTGCGGTACTGGCGTACATGTCACCAATAAATTTAAGCTTTTTATGTACTAACAATAGGTTAAGATTTTACTAACACTATATGGATCAATGGTCTGAATTAAATAAATTATTATTATTATTTTATTATTATACAGCAAAAATAAACAATCTTTATTACCTACTAAAGAGCATTTCAGACACTAATCTACATAGTCATCACACGATCTGACCAACATTGTGTCTAGACTTCATAATACACTTTCGAGGAAACCAACTCAGGGGGAGTTGGTTTCGCCATTTCTTCTCCGGGGTAGGAGGCGATAGGAAATGTCACCTTTTTAAGTCATTCCGATATCCTATTTTCAGAATAAATAATTTCATTGACTTTGCTGCTGATAAATTTCTGGAATCTCAATGCCGTGTGTAGCGGTATGCCACGTTCCGAGCGTCATTTGGTTTTACCCAAACTCCGTCGCCCGCGGACCTAGCAGGATTCACCAACGAACTTGTTGACTTATAGTTTTAGTAATGCCTACATCGGTGTAAACTTTACTTTGTGTCAAACTACCCACATTGACAACTCATTATTACAACCTGCTGCATATTAATATCGAATATTAATGAGCTTTGGCCACTATAAAAGCCGCAGCTTCCTCCCTTTCATCACATTCAGCACCATGACTGCCATGAAGGTTGTTACAATTCTCGTGTTACTTACTTCTATTGGCTTTATTTTAACTCAAACTATTAACAAAAGAGGGTTATGTGGGCGGATGCTGGCAGAAGCGATGGCGAAGTATTGTGAAGCAAGTGGGATTTCTGTTAAGAGAAGTGCTGAAGCTGTGATGCCACGATATGGTGGCGTGAACAGTTGGCCGTGGATGGACAGCCAGAGAGCTTTGGACTTCGGCAGGAGTAAGCGGGAGATTGTCGAGGAATGCTGTTATAAAACGTGCCAAGTTGAAACTCTTATGAGTTATTGCCAGCAATGATGTGTTATTTGGTCAGCGTGCTGTGTCCATTAATGATCCTTGTCCTTTTTAATGTTCCTTGATTATTTTTAGGCATTTCGTTAAATTTAGTCTAGTTTTGTTATGCCTGTAAAACGTTTATTAGGAAATACAGTATTAATTACGAAAGTAAATACATGGTTTTAATTCAAATCCTATATGTACAGTCACGAGCATTAATATGTCAACATTTAGTAACTTTCAATTGCGATTTTTAGGTGAAATAACGAATGCAACGTTGAAATACGACGCATTACATAAACCTATGGGTTCGAAAATGCTATGTTCGTAACAACATAAAATTTCATGACAAAATAAAGGAGTAAATCGCTTTTGAATAAAGCCAAGTGTATACATACTTTTGCTTGTGGCTGTACATGCAAACCATTATAATATGTGAAGTATTTAATAAAATACATATTTCTATAAATAACCTACCTTTCATACAAATGAGCAATAGCTTGGCCAGGGCACAAGAGACTGGTTAAGTTTTAACAACAATTTCCGACCAAAATCAAAAAACTTAGCCCAATCAAAACTTGGTCTGAATGTTTGTTACTCCACTATGCATAAATGGATTTGGATGAAATTTCGCACACAGTTATAACCTGGATTAACACATAGGATACTTTTTATCCCGGTAAATGAATTCTGAAGTCCACGCAGACGAAGTCGCGTGCAGAAGCTAGTAGCGCATAAAGTGCAAAATTATAGTTTTTCAAATCTTTTTCAAAAATCAAAATCAAAAGTCATTTATTCAAATTAGGCTGAGAATCAGCACTTTCCGAACGTCTTATTCAAATTAGGCTGAGAATCAGCACTTTTCGAAAATTACAAATGACAGTCCTCCAAAACGCCCTACCTTCACTACTTCCTAGTGCTTTGGCTGGGAAGAAGAATTGGCGCAACAAACTCTCCAGCAGCACAGCTGTCTGTTCAGTTAGAAAATACTTGATTGTATACAATACTAGGTATGTAAAGTATTTTATTTCATATACCTATAAAATCTATGCAAATAAAACCATATTCTCTTTTTTTCAGACACACGGCAAAAGGCAGCCATTTGTATATTTGCTCGAACCATTTGGTGAATCCTCCGTGAACTCGTTTACTTCAGTCGACTACAAGATTGGCCGAACTTGGGGCGTTCCCTTGAGACTCAGTCGCGATACAATCCCTGCTTTGCGAGGCTTTGAAGGTTAACACTTGTCTAAGAGCCGTGATAACCCCTATCACGTAACACTTGGCTGAGCGGTAATGAAGGGTTGGTAATGTTGAGTTCAAAACTAGATATCGTAATAGATTGATTGTTCCTAGAACGAAAACGGAACTATACCTATATAGACTACTCCTACTCCTTCACAGTGCACGCGGTGCGATTGTGGAATTCACTACCGCCTGACATTAGGGACCGCCAAACTATTGCGGTTTTTAAAAGAAGAGTGAAAGAACACTATCTGTCCACTTCATCATAGTTGTGTATGTATTTATTATTTTGAGTATGATATAATTATTATCATTCGTGTAATATTTATTTTAGAAGTATTTATGTATGTTTATTTGTATGTATGTTAATATATTCTCGTAATTCTTGTTTAGTTTTTAAGTGAATTGTTTTTTTTTTTGATTCTATGTATTATTTTTTGTCTCCTTTGCTCTATCACACGCTGTCTACATCTCTGTATCTATTGTCCTATCTCAGGTATGCTGGAAGAGATTTCTTATGAAATAAGCATCACCTCTGTACCTATTTTTTCTGTTCTGTTTTTCATTGTCTGTTTATATATGTGTGTACATAAATGGTAAAATAAAAAAAAATAAATAGACGAAGCTGCTACCCTATGTGTATTCAGATTTACAACAAGATTCCTAACAAAATTAAAGAACTTCCAATGGTCGGCTTCAGAAGGGCTTTACATAGGTGGCTAGTTGAGAATCCCTTTTATAGTATTAAAGAATTCCTTCAACGTAAATATAAATGATATAATTGTAAAAAAATTGCATGTCATTATGTTATGATTGAATATGTTAAGCTACTATTATTCTAACATTGTAAGAATTTTTATAACCATATTTATCTGCATATAAATGTTTTTTTTTTTTTTTGAGGATGGGAAATCATCAAATGACCCCCCTCCCGCTCTGGGTGGAGCGGAAGGAAGTGTCAGACTCTTACTGACTAAAACCCACCCGTGTTCCTTCCTTAGCCCTTTATGTTCCAGGGCAGCGGTAACCCTTTCGGACGATCCCGCTACCCCGGCAGTTGACTTTGACTTTGACTTTGAATTGAAGAGCAGTAACTTCGTGCATTAGGTATTAGTTTCGTTGTTAGATCGTGAATATGAAAAAACCTTTAGAAGTGTTTTTGAGGTTTTCCATCTGAGATTTCTCAGTAGAAGCCAATTCTCAATAGGCGCTCCCCCTGTTACATGGGACTTAAATATAACTGGCGAAAATGAACTGTGCTATATGTACAGACGCCAGCAGGTCTAGCTACCCGAAACTGTCAAATTTTCCCAATCAACCTTGAACCTTAAAGCTTCAGCGATAAAGTTGAAAATCTACTAGAGAAATTGGCTAGCTTGATGTGGTGGAGTCTGTACACCTATGTCTGGCCTTTCGGGAAATACCTACAAGCGTGATGTTATGTTTTAGTAGAAGTTGAGGCTTCTTTAAAAAAGCTAGTTTCTCCAAAAGAGCTCATTTCAATAAATTTACGTAACGTAACGTAACGTTATTTAAGTTTTTTTAAGGTTTTTTTTTTTAAATAATAATACTTATAGTATATCTAATAAATTTCAAATTACAAGATATCATGTAGAATCTTTTTAACAAAAAGTTACTTACGCAAATGGTGCCTTTTCATTGGTAGCTAATGTAGTGACATCAACAGCCATGCCTGTATGCACATCAGCCAAACTCGTGATATTAACACATCCAGATACACCCTGCCCACGTACATACATAAACACACACATATCACATTAAGGGAACTGGAACATCTTTTATAATAAGAATTAAGAGGAATTCAATGTGGTTAACAATATTTTACTTAAACAGCTGATATACCTAGTTTTACTATAACTCTAATTTTATTATAAATGTTGGAACGCCGACGACTCCCCCTCTGGGAGGTGGGCGCTAAAGGCTGCAACACAGCTTTTTAAACTAATGTAGCTGTTAATGTAAAAATAAAATGTGCTGTTGAATGATGCTGTTGTTTTGTTAGATTTTTTTTTTTAATTTCCTGCGCGTGTCTTAAATAAAATACTTTTCCTGAATTTTCAAGAACATTAATATTATTATAAACCTGTTTTTGTTTCAATAAAATATTTGATATTTGATTAAACCCGCTCCAAGTTAAAAACTTAAGGGCTGATTTATCCAACGCCAGATAATGTTATCGGAGGAATAATTTTGAATTTTTGACATTCTTCCATACAACAACTGTCAGACGTCAATTTTATTCCGCGAATAAAAATTACCTGTCGATCGAAAAATCAGCCCTAAGACAAAGGCAGAGACCGAAATAGCAGCGACAATACACCCACACAACTAATTAAAACCTTACCGAGCGTACTCACAACTTGGTAACCATTAAACTGTAAACATATTAATTTTAGATTTAACAAATAACTCAAATATAGTCCTTAAGGATCAATTAATTTACAGTATATATTATTAGAATACGGTCCGTACATAAGGAGGTAAGCACAAAAACCTGTCAGTACATAAATAAAGGGTCTAAACTCAGCGGGCGAGCGCCTTGAGCTAAAACCGACACAAATACTACTTTACTAGATATGGCAAGAGGTAAATTGTGTTTTAATTATTTTAGTTGAGGAGCGGCTTTTTAGGACTTGTACCTTATGTTTTTGTGATTGATTGCGGCTGCAATATGTACAGGATTACTTGAGTTTTAATTTGGAATACTAAGTGCAATGTGGTGTTAAAACTCGTGTTTCGCGTCGGTGTGTTTGTGTTTCAATTGAGAATTTAGATCGTAGATTAAGAATCTTAATAAGGAGATATCGAGTAAATCTGTTACGTCATCCGATTAATACTTTAGCCGGTGATATGGATTTGATTTTATGTCTAACAAATAATTTGCAAGAGCTTTGACCACTATGCTTATTATTATTAATTTATTTTAGAATAAATTAACATTCCATACATTGTTAGTCCAATAACCGATCTTATCAAGGGGTATCGTATTACCCAGCAACTGGGTTGTGGAGGTCAGGTAGGCAGTCGCTCCATATAAAGTACAATACATATATTTATATATAAATATACAATATGTTACACTGGAAGCCGACCCCAACATACTTGCGCAATGGTTAGACAGAGATAACGACAGTGTTAGTAAATCAAAATCAAAAGTCATTTATACAAATTAGGCTGAGAATCAGCACTTTTCGAACGTCAAAATTACAAAAGACAGTCCCCCAAAAAGCCCGCCTTTCACCACTTCCTAGTGCTTTCGCTAGTAAATAATACCAATAATAATGTTAGTAAAATTATAATATCATTTTGTGCCCATTGCCGTGGAGACCATGGGTGCTTGGGGCACTGAGGCCAGGAAGCTCATTAGTGAGATAGGGCACACGCTCCGTGACAAAACGGGTGACTCCCGCTCCGGCTCGTTCTTGCTAACCTTTGCAGGTTAGCCATTGCCATCCAACGTGGCAATGCAGCAAGCGTTTTGGGTACCTTTGCGCCGGGAAGAGTTAGGGGCGGGTTATTTGACTAGGCTGACGTGTTGTTCTTGTCCTTATATTATTGTATCTTATTAATTAAACTTAAATATAATATGTAAAATTATTAATTATTTATTTATTATTATTTGCAATTGCGCTTACGCTCATTTCATTAGGTCCTGGTTTCGGCACCGTTTTTTCCATGGCGCATGGAAGATTAAAGCCACTTACTTAACCCATTTAAACGACCTTGTGCTTGCCATTATCTGTATAACCCAGAGCCACCACAGCAATTAGCACCCACTCTTTGGCTACGAATTTTATTTAAAAAAAATTTTTTTTTTGTTCGTTGTAAAGATATATTTTTAAAGCAATATTGCTTTTTTTACTTTGATAGGTTGGCCTATCAAAGTAAATAAAGCCATTGCTTTAAAAATTCAAATCATAAAGGCACAACAATGGTCACATTCACAAAACTTGGTTTTCTAACACAGTACACGTAAAATCCTTTGATGGATTCGTTCTTCGACTGAGCACGACGTAGGTCGTACATTATGGGAATTATTCATATAATATTCATTTGACAGTTACGGATTTATACGACTTTTATACTTTACGTGTAAATCATAGCAAGTTTATGGCATAATGCCGAGTTGATATAATAATATTGTATGATAGACTTTATTAGCATTTTATGACAGGCAGATGAAAGTCTTACGGCTGAATACTCAAACTCAAATTTAAATCGCCGTCAAGTCGCGTGCTGTCTATTAAACACATATAATAATTTATAATAATATTGAATTGCTTAAGTTGCTACTAAACCCTCTTCCTCTCCCCTAATTTTGTTGTGCCCAACTGGGTTCATATTGATCTTTTACTTTGTTATACCATCTATGTAATACATATGGAATTTAATAAAGAATTGAGTATAGGGTACTATAGATACATCTCTGCCTTACCCTTCGGGGAATACAAGCAATAGTATTATGTACCCTTTATTTTAAGAATACATATTAATATGCACATAAACAAGAAAGCAAAATAAAAATGTTATTGACTTGTATAAGTGTTTGTATAAGCCTTCATAAAGAATTAAAATAATTTATCATTTAGAGTATTTATTCCGGAAGGCGTTTTTTTTTTTAATTTAACATATTTATTTAATCAAAATAATTACCATTATTATCTATACATTGCTGCCATTTAATAGGAAGGTCATTTATGCCTTTGCGATAGAACTCTCGTGATCTAGATTCGACAAACTGTGTGAAAGCATTTTGTACTGCCTCCTGAGAAGAAAACTTTTTATCACGTAGAAAATTGTCCGAATCACGAAAAAAATGGTAGTCTGTTGGAGCAAGGTCTGGCGAATACGGAGGGTGACGAATGGTTTCTAATTGCAGTTCCTGTAGAGTTAAAACGGTTTCTCGTGCTGTATGAGGTCTCACGTTATCATGGAGCAATAATGGTGAAGATCGATTCATGAGTCGGGGCTGTTTCACTGCTAGTTTTGCTATCATTGTTCGGAGTTCGGCACAGTAGACATCTGCCGGTATTGCATGACCAGATCGGAGAAAGCTATAGTGAATAACACCATGCTGAGAACACCAAACAGTTACCATTACCTTTTTATTGGTAAGCTTTGCTTTAGGACTCTGTTGCGGCGTTTGACCTGGGGTCAGCCATTGCATTTTTCGCTTACGGTTATCGTAAAGAATTCACTTTTCATCACATGTCACAATTCGATCCAATATTCCTTCATTTCTGTATCGATTCAACAAGGCAACACAAGTTTCAACAAGCGTTTCTTTCTGCAGATCAGTCAAATCATGAGGCACCCATTTCTCATATTTTTTTATTTTATTGATTTGACGCAAATGAGTCAATATTGTTAGTAAGGTAACGGTAAACTATGCCGCTAATTCCTGGGTAGTTTGGGTCGGATTGGCTTCCACCATCTTTTTTAATTCATTGTTATTCACCTGTGTGGACGGTCTTCCACGTGGTTCGTTCTTCAAATCAAAGTTTCCATCACGAAAGCGTTTAAACCAAAATCGCACGGTGCGTTCATTAGCAGTCCCCTCTCCAAACGCAACATTGATATTGCAAGCTGTTTCTGCCGCGTTAGTTCCGCGTCGGACCTCGTATTAAAAAATAACTCGAATATTCGAAGTATCCATCTTTCTTGTCTAAGCTGAATAAAAAAAAAACAACTGAAAGTCGATAATCGAATGTTGCACATTTTTTAAAAGAAGAACTTCATAGGTACCATGTGAAAAAAGTTTCACTCAAAAATCTCAAACTATGAAAGTTCTATGTCAATTCGAAGTACCTATTACAATAAAACGGCAATTTCATACTTTAACCCCTATTATTAAACTTACGTATCGATATGAAATCTCGATGTTTTATCAAGGCGTAAAAACCATGCGAAGAAACAATTTGAAGAACCTACCCCACTTTCCTTTTTTTTTTTTTGCGAATGGGAAACCGTCAAATGACCCCCCTCCCGCTCTGGATGGAGCGGGTCAGACTCTTACTGACTAAAACCCACCCGTGTTCCTTCCTTAGCCCTTTATGTTCCAGGGCAGCGGTAACCCTTTCGGACGATCCCGCTACCCCGGCAGGCTTCGGCATGTCTGCAGGTAATTAAGAAGCAATTATCGAAAAAACAATGGTCGAAACGCTCGGGTCATGGGGCCCAAGTGCGCGTCTCCTTTTCAAGGAAAATTTCTCGCTGGCTGATCGACACTTCACGTGACCAGAGGGGCTGGGTCGTTCTTTGGCCAAAGAATTAGTATTGACATTCAACGTGGCAATGCTGCCAGTCTTCTGGGCACGGTTCCGTACGACAGCGAAGCGGACGAGTGCTTCGACGCGTAAATATTCTTTTGTTTTTATTTATATAGTTAGTCTTTTGATTTAGTACCTAGTGTAAATACATAGTTAGTTAAGAGATTATGAAAATAAAATAATTTAAGGACATAAATATGTACTAAATCACACACAAAACGTTTTAAGTATACCATTCCATTCCCAAAACATCAAATAATTAACAAAAATGCAGCAAAATTTTGATGCAGTAACATTTTTATCGGTGTCCCTTCCTGTTACTATACATCATGGTTGTCCCCGAGCGTCTCATTTTCTCTTAAGTCTATGGCCGTTTCTCCTGTAATCTCAGTAAATGTATCTTTTCAAAATTGTAAGATATTCTTTCTATATTTAACTATATTTATCTACGTTTTCTCTCGACAGGCTTATTATGTTTTTATTTAATATTTTTCCACATTTATGTTTTCGTGTTTTCTTTGATACTAAGCTAATTTCAATGAGGTTGTGTTTGTTGAAATGAGGGGATGAGCCTGAGGGTTCGGCTGCGTAATTATCAAAAACATTTTGTTTTTGTTGTTATTTTGTGTAGCTTAATTCACACGTTCTCCGCGGAAATGAATTGGGGTACCTGAATATAACATTTTAATTAAGTAATTAAACGTTTTACTGCCTGCCTACCTTTGAAATTACGAAAAACTTAACGTAACATTCTGTGTTCATCTTTACTAATAATAAAGCTGAAGGATTTGTTTGAATGCGCTAATCTCTGGAACTACCGGACGGATTTGAAAAAATATTTATGCATTTGATAGTCCAATTCTTGAGGAAAGCTAGAGGCTATATAACATCACGCTATCGCCGTTAGGACCGCAGCAAAAAGAAAAGAAGTCAGACAGAAATCTAAGCCAAAACGAAGTTATAGCGCGGGCAGGCGATGCGATGCGATGTTGCATGAGTGGGTCGGGGGAACAAGGCATTTCACGTGGATGAACTCGCGGGCTAGTAACCAATATTTTTGTTAAAAAACATGACTTAGTCCTACTAATATTATAAACGTGAAAGTGTGTATGGATGGATGTTTGTTACTCTTTCACGCAAAAACTACTCAACGGATTTGGATGAAATCTGGCACACAAATGGTTTATAACCTGGATTAACATACAGGATACTTTGCGTGCCGATATTCCCACGGGATCTAAACTTATGCGGGTGAAACCGCGGGGCGCAGCTAGTAATGTATATTGGGAAGGCGTGGGGGGACCGCATTAAGAACTCTATATATCGTTCCAAAACACAAATAGCGGACGCTGGCCGCGCAGCTTCTGGGCTAAAGTGGAACTGGGCTGGCCACATCTGTCGCATGTCGGAGCAGCAATATGCAAAAGCCACCACTCAATGGATTCCAAATGGCAGGAAACGACAGCGCGGTAGGCCCAGAAAGAGATGGCAGGATGAGCTGGACTCCTTCTCAAAGGATTGGTCCACAATCGCAGTAGACCGGGAAAAGTGGAAGGGGGGAAGGGAAGCCTTTGCTCTGCAGTGGGACAACACCGGCTTATAATATTTTTTTTTTTTTAATTTTTAAGTGTTTTTTTTTATACTTTATTTATATGTTTAAAAATGTAATAAAATAAGATAAGTAAATAAATAAACGACATAATAATAAAGTAATGTATAAACATAGGTATTTTGCTTTAATTCGTCTGCGATTTGTTAATTGGTAAACGAATACTGCGGCCGCATAGTGTTTGACACAGTATCAATTGATATCAAAAACCTGAGGGGCGATTCTCGTAATTTTAAGAACGTTCACAGTCTGATCTTAGTCTCAATCTGTCAAAAATACCTCTAATTTCCCTACATTTTGACAAGTTTTTGACATTTGTTTGACTCCGAGATGAGACTGCGACTAGATTTTGAAAGTTTTAAATTACGAGAATTGACCTTCTGATGGTTTCTGCACTGTAATCAGTGAATAGGGAGATGTGGATTCTGCTTACTACAGGATGAAATTGAAAACTTGCGACAAGTCGAAATAGGACGTGCAGAAAGTGTTACATAATTATAATATACTAGCTGCGCCCCGCGGATTCACCCGCATAAGTTTCGATCCCGATTTTGATTTTTTTTTCCCTAAACCTTGTCCTGACAATAACCAACACAAAAAAAAAAGAGTTATCCATTTTGGTGCAACGTTCGAAAGTTATGGGCGTACATACATTTCGAAGATCCATTTTTATTTATATAGATAGATTGTCATTTCTCAAATCTAAATTATTGAAAAAATATGTGTGATTATCGTCTTAGATAGTGCAAAGAAGTTATTGCCTTCAAGTAGACACGCAAGTTGGCAACGTGTTGACCGCTAGTAAAACACGTATTTACCTAATTTTGACCGTTCCTACGAAAAGCGCGACGACGTTGCAAAACGATCGCCTAAGCGCACGTATGTCAAAGTCAAAGTCAAAGTCAAATCATTTATTTCAAATAGGCACATAAAAGGCACTTTTGAACGTCAAAAATAAAATTAGAATAAAATTGATTCTAGTCGCCCCTTCCAAAAGGTAGTTTTCGTATGGAGAAGAATGGGCAAGAAACTCCACCGTTACTCTTTTAAAATGTTTTACAATATATTGCATACATTATTTATATAATTATATGTGAAGACGATGCACCCAAAAATAAACTTACTATACCACAATAGGTAAAAGAATTAAAATGGATAAATGTAACCATGACATATAGATCAACTATGTGATAGATACATGGTGCTCACATATGTGCATCCCTTTCGTTAAAAACATGCCCTAAATTTACTTTATAGCACGTTGAATTTGATATTTTAATTTGTCGCACCTATTCAATTTCATCCAGCCGATCGATTCTGTAAAAATGGCGCCGTGAAAAGTTAGGTCAAATGAGCTTAGAGTGAGCTCTCAATAGTATCAATCCCTAGCATTAGTTGGAATGACAGACAATCACTCCGCGATCACTTCACCTTAGTTTTCACGGTGAGATGGTTACAGAATCGCACTGTTGTATAGACTTTTGTTTCACTATTCTGGTTTTTGCACCTAAGCCTTCAAGTAGTCCTGCCTAGGTAGCGGGATCGTCCGAAAGGGTTACCGCTGCCCTGGTACATAAAGGGCTAAGGAAGGAACACGGGTGGGTTTTAGTCAGTAAGAGTCTGACACTCCCTTTCGCTCCACCCAGAGCAGGAGGGGTCATTTGATGATTTCCCATCCTCAAAAAAAAAAGGCTTCAAGTAGTAACATCATGTCCGTAGGTATTTCTAAATGTCGTGATGGCCTCTCATGTACGAGGCCAGTCCCAATTTTACCTTATTTCAGTTCATATGTACTTTCTGAGTTTATCTTAGACATAACTGACATTGGTGAAGTAAAAACATCGTGAGGAAACCAGCATGTCCTAGAACGTTACCGTTTTGGGAGCAGTGGTAATGAAAATAATGTACACAAAGTAAAGTGCCTAGTGTTCGAACCTAAGACCTACAGCACGTAAGTCGCGGTCCTTACCACTGAACCACCACTGTTCTAGTGTCCTTACATGGCTATATTCTGAAATTATTTAATTATGTCCTTACGTAACCAAATATACAGGCTGATTTTTTAAAGACCAGCCAAATTTAAGGATGTGGTACAGACCATCAAACTGAACAACTTTCTCCATGGGACAAATTTTAAAAATTTTATCAACTGTCCCATAGAAAACTTCAATACCTACTCGACCTAAATGTATGGGACGGCTGAATTTTTATTCGCGATTACGATGTTGGTCCCATGGAGAAAGTTGTTCAGTTTGATGGTCTGTACCACATACTTAAATTTGGCTGGTCTTTAAAAAATCAGCCTGTATACTGGTTAAGGTTGCCTGGAAGAGATCGCAGTAATGCGATAAGGCCGCCCATTGTATATTTTGTAGTGTTTCATGTTTTTTTTTTGTGCTATGTATTTTTGTGGTGTACAATAAAGTATATATAAATAAATAAATACTGCACTGATATACAGCCCCCTCCATTACATACACCGACCATGTTTTAATTACCTCTCTAACAAATGTAATTGCTGACTGTTCATGAACGTTGTTTATTGTCTGCAACTGTTACGTTATCATGTATTCGTTATTATGCTCTTAGGGAGGAGGGGAGGGGAGGGGGCGATGTGAATTTACTGTTTTCATAATATGGCAATGATTGGATTATAGAAGCATCTGTAACTTCTAACATGACGCCTGTATAAGATAAAGGGGTATTAGTAGAAGTTTCTTGCCTGATATTCTCCATAGGACCATGGAGTGCCCCGCGGTTTCACCCGCATAAGTTTCGATCCCGTGGGAATAACGGTATAAAAAGTATCCTATGTGTTAATCTTGGTTATAAACTAAGTGTGCCAAATTTCGTCTAAATCCGTGCGGTAATTTTTACGTGAAAGAGTAACAAACCTCCATCTTTCCATCCTCACAAACTTTCGCGTTTATAATATTATAGTAGGACTAGTTGCGCCCCGCAGTTTCATCCGCATAAGTTTCGATGCCGTAGGAATATCGGGATAAATAGTATCCTATATGTTAATCCTGGTTATAAACCATCTGTGTGCTAAATTTCATCAAAATCCGTTCAGTAGTTTTTGCGTGAAAGAGTAACAAACATCCAGCCATCCATCCATCCATGCAAACTTTCACGTTTATAATAGGTATTAGTAGGATTAGTAGGACTACGCTTTGGACTGGGCAACTAGCTTCATCTTTCTGACTGACCGACCCCTTGACAATTCAAAAGTACCTGTAATTGGGTTAATTGAAATAAATACTTTGAGCTTGAGTGCGAGTAAAGCCGATTTTGCATTACGAAACTAGTTATGCAAACTTAGTTATTCATTGATGGTTTCGCGTGTAAATAATGATCTGTTTACACGTGAATCTTACGCAAATAGACGGCAATAGACCATTGGCGCAAATAATTTCGTAATGTAAATTCGGCTTTAAAGCTTCTTTATCCACGACCTGGTAAAGTGGGGCTACCTTGACAGAACGGCAGTAGGGTGTGATTGTGATTGCTATGTCGATATTATGTGGTCACCTTAAACTTGACCTAACCTAACCATGCTCCTATCCTGCCCTCTCTGTCCCAAAACATGCAGTCAAAGTGGCCTCTGCTCTGCTCCTCTGCCTCTGCCTCTGCCGTATACAACGCCATGGTAGTGGCAAAGTTTTGGGAAAACAAGACTTATAATACAGTCGCACCAGCGACACGAAGAAGAAGCCACAACCACGTACAAGTGTTGGTATGAAAGAAAACTCAAACTTAAACTCAGAGTATTTATTTCAATTAAACCAATTACAGGCACTTTTGAATTGTCAAGGGGTCGGTCCGTCAGGTTTTTTTTAATTTATTTTTATTTACTATTTAGTCCATGGACAATCTTTTAAATACATATAGTAGACAAAAAGTTCTTTTCTGTCTCCTAGATTTTAAATTAAGGGAGACACAAAAGAAAGAAAATGTATTTATTGCGACTCGTACAGGAAGATCACAAACTAAACTAAACATGGTCAAAAATAAAAAAAAAATTTTTTTTTTTTAAAGTAGCATAAAGAAAAATTAAACAGAAAGTTCTATACTAGACCAAAAGGCTCCTATCTCAGCATCATGCTGCGATATTTAAAAAATACATGTCGTAGCGCTGGTATTCTGATAGGGCCCGCTGTCGGTCACGGGCAGATACAGAAAAAAAAAATAGATATAATTATGTAAAACATTAGCAAATAAAATAAAATATTCATTTAATTTTAATCCGTGCCAGACGTTACCTCGTTACTTGTCTATGCCTTGAGTGTTTGAGCATTATACTCTGTACACTAGGTTAACCGTTTTGTGACAGATCGAATTAGTGAGCAATTATATAATTTTTGTCTAAACTGATACACGTACGGTATTATAATGTCTGTAAGAAGCCATAAATAAGATAATTCAATAAGATAAGGCAGTTTATATGTATATTTACTTTATTACACATTTTAAAAGTAACTTTTACGTAATCTGGAATATATACGTTCTAAGTCAGCTGTCAAAAAACGGTTAACCTAATGGATAGGGTGTAGTAAACACGCGGCATATACATACCTACTGTTACAAACGTATATGTCGGAAAGATATCAAATAAGTACGAGTGCCTATATACCTATATTTACTACCACAATTTCGTGCCACCACTTTTTCAGTCCATGATACTAAAGACACGTTATAAATAGCGCCAGTTCAGCTCGGTGTGGTTCATCAAATATGTACTGTAATGTGATTAAAATGTCCGCGTGACCTCTGACTTTGAGCCATTTCTCTCAGTTCAACATCAATTATGTAAAATGTTGCTTTAGGGAAATATAAAGACACTGCTACACTGGAAGATACGCTATTGAAAGCCTGTTGATCATTTGAAAGATGTTTGTGTGTGTTTCTTTTTGACGTGTGCGTTTTTAAAAACATATTTATATATATATTTTTTTTTTGTATATTTTATATATAAGGTGTATCTATTCATACATGAAATATTTTAAGAGAAAAATCTATAAGTGGTAAAGAAGCCACAGAAACGAAAAAAATTATTTAAAGACATTATTTAAAAAAAAATGAAATTACTTAACACACATTAAATACTGGTTCCTTCTTATTTTTGCACATCCATTACGCTAGGATCTACGTAATATTTACTGTCATTGAAGTGAAGTAAAGATTTTACACAAAATGTCTCAAGTAATTTTAAAATTAATATTTATTTTAATTAATTACGTAAAAAAGCTTACACAAAAAAAAAGTTCGTTGCTACGGCTTCTTTAGCACCCATAGATGTTTTCCTTAAAATATTTCGTGTATGAATATATACACCCTATACGTTTGGATTCCCATATACAGAAAACTGTTCGTTTCGCAAAACAACGCGAAGCGAATGGTCGCGGTTAATACTGTCCTCTTGAGTGCGAAATATTGCGGGTTCCAAACCAGATAAGTAACCGTGTGACTTTCTTTGCTAATCTAAAACTGACTTATAGTTAAGGAAAACATTACGTCGTGTAAAGTTGTCAAAAAATAAAAGGCCCGTTTTGACATTTGAGAATGCGTTCTTGACACCTGTCAGTTTCATACAAACGAATACGTGTTTTGCGAATTTGATCTTTATTAACTACTAGAACTGTCTATGTCAAAACGGGCCTTTTATTTTTTGACAACTTTAATAACTTTACAGCAATAGTTTCAAATCGCAAGAAGTGCGAGCTTTTGTGATAAGATTTCAATCACACACAACATGACGTTATATTTAACTAGCTTTTGCCCGCGGCATCGGCCGCGTGGATGTCGGAAATTATTCCACGGGATCCTATCCCCTCACCCAGGCCATGGTCTATCTGTGAACTAAATTTCATCCAAATCCATTAAGTGGGGGTGATGAACGAGTGAAGTACTTTCCCGTCGCTTGTGCGTCGTCCACATGAAGAGATCTCAGATAAACAAGTGTTAAATAATATGGCACTAACATTAATTATAAGGAATTTACTAACACAGTGGATCTTACGTTGTCCGAAATAAAGAATTTATTATTATTATTAACGGCCGAACCCATCTAATTACCTATATATCACCGGTGTAGGCACACTGGAGGCTCGCCGCCCGGTAAGGACCAGGCCCGGGTCGACGGCGCGTTTTGTTCCACGCGCGAGTCAAGATAACGAGGTTGGACAGTCAACAGCAGAGATAACGCTACCACCCCATAACAATGGGATGAGCGGAATTGATTATAAATAAATATAAATATGAATTAGTCAAGATAACGAGACGAAACAGTAGAGATACCGGACGGGTACGGAAGCGATAAAGATAAATGAATTGTGGTGACAACCAACCTGCCCCCACCATTGTATTAGCTGATAAGACTTAGTATATAAACTAACCCAAATATAATTTAGACACATTATTGTATTGACTCTACAACATACCACTGTACTACTAACACGTTTTGAGAATAAAATTAGTTTTATCTCTATCAAGAGTCTCAGTCTTTTAACTGGCGCCCAACGTTACGGGCATTTCTTGAAGAAATTATCAATCAAGGCGACGTGCTGAATTGCTGTATCTCCGCTACCAGACACCGAACCAAGAAGATTACTCTATCAAACCTGCCCAGAACCTACAAATAAAGAAAAAGATTCAAGACTTCTCCTGCAAGGTGACGCTGACTCAGAGAAAAACTCTTCTCCGTACACATCAAGGTGACGCTGGCCAAGAAGAACTTCTCTTCGTACATCGCAGTATAGAAGCTCATCGGAGTAAATCGACGGACTTCAAAGACCCGACTCTACGAAGCCTCTACTACATCCAGATGAAGACAGTGATAGCCCTCATCATTCTCACAACACAACTGTAAGTACACGTGATTATTTCCCGTTTAAAACAACCTCAAACTGGCATTTACTCCTTCAGGTAGAAAATTAGTAAACACCCCAAAGTTAATAATGACACCACCCGTAGATTCCAACTCCCAAATTAGACCAGAAAGTAATATTCCTATTCCCCAGTTCTCTGGAGAAGGTGGAGAAAGGTACCTACACGGTTTTATCACCGCAGTAGAACGTTTTATTCAAATAACCTCTGGCACAGATGCGCAGAAAGTCAATATAATCTTGTCAAAAATAACAGGCAATGCGGCTACTCTCATATATAGCTACCCCCATAACTTCACTTGGTTAGAAATTAAAGAAATCCTAAAACAACAGTATGGATCATGGAATAGAACGATAGGAGATGTGTTTCAGGAAATTAATAACTTAAGACCAAGCTCACCAAGCTTAACTAACGTTATATACGAGTTACAAATGTTAATAGCTGAAGGATGTACAATTAACCAACATGTACACACCGGTTTAAAGGAAATAGCTAACCAAAAGTTAATATCACTCCTACCACCTGAATATAAACCAGCCTGTGAAAAATTAGACTTCCTAGAAACTTGCCTTAGAGCTAGAACTCTTGACAAAGAAGGATACGTAATTAACATCAGAAATACGGGAAACAAACCGAATGGTCATACTCAACCTTTCGTTAAAAATAATTTGAGCTCAACCCACCAACAACACAACGCCCTTGTGTATAATTCAAACCTTGGTAATAGACCTGTCCAGCAGAGACACACATATCCAATCTCACCTTTCTCGGCTAGGATTCGGATGCAACAAGCAGGACAAGCTAAACAACCTTGGTATGGCAACCATAATAATAAGCAAACTCACGCTCACCCTGAGCGTAATTTCAATAATAATGCTAATAATTTTAATCAAAGACCTCCATGGCAACCAACTCGACCAAACTGGCAACCAAAACCACAAATTCCCGAATTACAGGATAAAGACGCGACTATGCGAACTGTAACAGAACGACCTCAATTAAAAAGAAACCGAGTATTTAACATCGACGAACCTGAATGTAATAGTGATGACTATCCCGATACCCCTTTTGAAGAATACATGCAGCAATGCGCCAACGAATATTTTACAACACAAACAACACAAAACAATGATCAAATTTGTGAACCAACACACGAATATGACCCAAACTCGGAGGATTTTCAAACGGATTCACCCCAGAATACCCCAACATAAATTCTACACCTAATCATACTCAACTACCATACATTAAAATACCTAATACAGACGAAAAAATACTAATAGACACCGGATCAACACGCTCATTTATTAAACCCAATATAGCTAAAGAATTAATATCGGATGGATACGCGACTTATATTGACGAAACATTTTCAGTCCAAACCCCGCACGGACTCTCGAAACATAATGGTAAAATAATAACCTACCCCATGGTAAATATCTTCGGACATCACAGTAATCCAATAGAATTTTATATGTTCGACTTCTCTAATAAATACGAATACCTAATAGGATGGGACACATTAACTAAACAAAACCTATTAATCATTCCTAGCGAGAACAAAATAAAAACACCAGACGATATAACTATACTATTACATTATCAAGAAAACAAGTCGATTACCTTAGACCAAATCTTAAAAGAGAACGAAGATTTATTCGCGGAAGACGCGGCACAAACCTCATTTACCGCCGTTAAACATCACCTTACGTTAACAAAAAACGAACCAATTTACCAACGCGCGTACCGGCTACCAGAAACACAACGAGTAGAAGTCACTCGCCAGATTAAGGAAATGTTAAAAAATAGAATAATCAGACCTTCAGACTCCCCATGGTCAAGCCCAGTGCACCTAGTGGAAAAACATGCAGACCCAGGAAAACCAAAGAAATGGAGATTAGTTATAGATTACCGTAAACTCAATGATCAAACCAGAGACGACAAATTCCCTC
This sequence comes from Apamea epomidion, assembly GCA_947507525.1. Lineage (NCBI taxonomy): Eukaryota > Metazoa > Arthropoda > Insecta > Lepidoptera > Noctuidae > Apamea > Apamea epomidion. Next base: position 16,660,511 of record OX382237.1, read on the forward strand.
TACCAAACATAGACGATATATTTTCAAAATTAAATGGAGCCAAATATTTCTCTACATTAGATTTAACCGCCGGCTACCATCAGATTGAAATGGACCCTGAATCAATACCATTAACTGCCTTTTCCACACCTGACGGACATTACGAGTACACTCGAATGCCCTTCGGATTAAAAACAGCACCAGCTACATTCCAGAGAGTAATGAATAACGTATTAAGGAAACATTTAGAAAATAGGGAATGTCTAGTCTACCTAGACGACGTAATAATATTTGCCGCCACAAAGGAAGAACACCTAACTAGATTACAAGCAGTGTTCAACACCCTAAGACATTACAACTTACGGATTAACCATGAAAAATGTAAATTTATGCAAACTAGCGTCAAATTTCTAGGACATATCCTAACAGAGAAGGGACTCAGTCCATGCCCAGAAAAAATCAAAGCAATCACCAGATTTCCACCACCTAAAACAACCAAAGAAATCAAGTCATTCTTAGGACTAGTATCCTATTATAGGAAATTCATACCAAACTTATCCAAAATAGTAAAACCTATAACTGAGTGTACAAAGAAAGGAAAAGAGATAAAACATGATAAACCATTTTTAGAAGCTTTCCAAAGAGCAAAAGACTTAATCACTAACCCACCAGTCCTAGCATATCCAGACTTTAATAAAATATTCACAGTAACGACTGATGCAAGTGATATAGCATTAGGAGCTGTTATTTCACAAGAAAATCATCCTATAGCATACACATCTCGAACACTAACAGAAACGGAACAAAAATATAACGCGACTGAAAAAGAACTACTAGGCATACTTTATGCCCTAACACAATTTAGACCCTACATCTATGGGCGACACTTTAAACTTGAAACAGACCACCAACCACTAATATGGATAACCAAACTTAAAGAACCAAACGCTAAGCTTACCAGATGGAAGTTAAAACTACAAGAATACGACTATGAAATATCACATAAAAAGGGAAGTACTAACCACGTAGCAGACGCTCTGTCTAGAATCGTACTAATGCATAACTCAGACCAAGCAACGGTACATAGCAACTTCGATGACTCAGATGAAGGATTCATAATAAAATCAGAACACCCCCCTAGGCGTATGAATAGAATATTTGTAACGACAGAACCATATCAAGTGGAAGTAATAAAAAAAGACAACCACACCTACGATTATATCTAAAAATAAACAATCCCCAAGACTTTATAAAATTCTGTAAAGAATATCTCGGATCAAAAAGATATGCTATAGTAGGAAATAGTAATAAACTCATAGAACAACTGTCTGAAATATACAGGAAACATTTCAATAAAAAAGGACTCACAATTATTTGGTTTACACAACCACGTGTAGAAATCACAGATAAAGAAGAAATCCTAAAAATAATTAGAACAACGCATGAATTTATAGACAGACATATAGGAAACCCAGCTTTAATAAAGGAAATCTCTAAAACATACTATATCGAGAACATCAAAAAACATACACAAAACTATCTGAATCAGTGCGAAACATGTGCTAAAGTAAAATACGATCGACGACCTTTTAAACCGCCCTTTAAAAAAACCAAAACACCAACAAAACCAATGGAAAAATGGCAAATAGATACGTTCCACTTCAAAAAGAAAACCTATTTAACCGGAATAGACACATTTTCTAAGTGGACTTTCGCCACAGAACTAGTTGAAAACAACTCCCTACAAGTAATAGAAACGCTATTACGACTCTTCGCTCTAATAGGAACCCCCGAATTAATCTCGACAGATAACGAGACTACAATAATATCGGAAGTAGTAAAAGAATTTCTAGCAGGATTAAAAATCAAACATCATGTGACAACACCCCTGCACCACACGTCTCATGGAGACATAGAACGGTTTCACTCCACCCTAATAGAGAGATTAAGAGTACAACAGGAACTAAAGAAAGCAGACGTTAACTTAGCAGTACTAGCGTATAACTCCACTATACATAGTGCCACTAACAAAACACCTAACGAATTACACTTTTTACGAGAAATTAACTTACCCGTGCAGAACAAACAAACCTCTGACTACCTAAAGAAGATAAACGACAAATTAGAAAAGGTAAAAGAAAGCACACTCAAAAGGAGTAATGAACTCAGAACACCTGTGACTAAAGAAATCACCACAGGAACTAAATTCTATATCGCTAAGCATGATAGATCAAAACACGTGAACCCCTTTAGAGGCCCATACATAATAAAAAAAATACTCCCACGAAATAAATTCTCCTATGACTCCAGAAATAAAGAACAATATAATCTAGAAACAGTAGTTAGCATAATCACCCCATCTAACCAATATTGTCAAATGCCTAGTATTAAGAACGGCCAGTATTTAACGGGAACCAATCATGTGTATAAAGTAGACAAATGTAACAACAATATATGTACAGCTTCACCAACAAAGAAATGTGTAGAAGAAAGCATTCTGAAACAACGCAACAACTGTAGCGTTATAAAAATCTACTGTCCAGAACAATACTCATACAAAATTCAAAATGACTTATATTTCCAGTTCAGATTAAAGGAACAAACAATCTATGATAGATGTGCCGACAGAAGCGTGACCATCGTAGACTCCTATATAGAAGACAACACCAAATGCGGAAGCACTCAAGATCCTGTGGATATTCAGACCTTTACTGAAGTCACAGAACCAGCAAACGAGTTACCAATGACGTTACCAGAAAATATGGACAACATAGAAGAGCAGATCGCAGCCATCAATAGACCCGACTTAACCTCTGATAAGATCAAAAACATAGGGATCCTGACCTACATAACGATAGTAACCATAATCTTGTTAACTATCGTCTTTTTAACTCGTCGAATCATAAAAACCCGACAGAGTACAAAAAGACTAGAAGGGGAGAGTCAAGATAACGAGGTTGGACAGTCAACAGCAGAGATAACGCTACCACCCCATAACAATGGGATGAGCGGAATTGATTATAAATAAATATAAATATGAATTAGTCAAGATAACGAGACGAAACAGTAGAGATACCGGACGGGTACGGAAGCGATAAAGATAAATGAATTGTGGTGACAACCAACCTGCCCCCACCATTGTATTAGCTGATAAGACTTAGTATATAAACTAACCCAAATATAATTTAGACACATTATTGTATTGACTCTACAACATACCACTGTACTACTAACACGTTTTGAGAATAAAATTAGTTTTATCTCTATCACGAGTCTCAGTCTTTTAACTCGCGCCTCAAAGAGCTGTCAGCACGAACTGACGGCGTCCGCTAGGGCCGATGCCGCCGGGGCTGCGGGTTGTTCGAAAGAGATACCGTGGCCCCTGGCACAGGCAACTGAAGGAACACGGGTGGGTTTTAGTCAGTAAAAGTCTGACACTCCCTTCTGCTCCACCCAGAGCGGGAGGAATCATTTGATGATTTCCCACCCAGAAAAAAAAAAAAAAAAAATGGCACACTGGAGGTGGAAAAGCTATATATCTCTGGTTTTAACGTCCCAATAATCTATATTATTAGCGATCTGTATGATTATTATACCTATATCAACAGTGATCTGTGTGATTAGACAATTATAATTATACTGGCTACCATCAGTAGCTATCCGTCAATAGGTTATTAGGTCGGCCGTAAGGCGTGAAAGGGTGACGACGGAGACAGTAACTCTCACATTTATAATATTGGTGAGCATTTAAGAGCTGCACTACAGTTTATGTTAATTATTTATTTAACAAAGAGCTTACTGAACTGTGCTAGCCTGCATGACAACATTGATCCAGGCAGGTATACACTGACATCTCATTATTGCAACCTGCTGCATATTAATAACGAATATTAATGAGCTTTCGCCACTATAAAAGCCGCAGCTTCCTCCCTTTCGTCACATTCAACACCATGTCTGCCAAGAAGGTTGTTACAATCCTCGTGTTACTTACTTCCATTAGCTTTGTTGTCTCTGAAACCATAAACAAGAGAGGGTATTGTGGGAGGAGGCTGTCAAAATTTTTGGACGACGTTTGTCAACAACACGGGTTGACGATGAAGAGAACGAGTGACGCTATGATGGTGCAGCGTGGTGATGTCGATGGCTGGATGGAGACGCAAAGAGCTTTGGACTTCGGCAAGACAAAGCGGGGGATCGTTGACGAATGCTGTTACAAGACCTGCACGGCTCAAACTCTGTTATCCTATTGCGCTAACTAGTTACGTTTTTCGTTTATTTTTCCCATGTTTTATTAATAGTTATTCTGCTATTCGGGACGGAGACAAATCCAACAAATTAAAAATCATAAAAATCGGTAAATAAATTATGTAACTAAACCGACATTGTCTTATTTATATAGATGTATGAAAATGTTCATGTAATCAATATTATTTATCAAATAGAGCTAAATATGTAATTGGTATTTTATATATTGGTAATATATATTTTTTGGTATTATATATATTTAAATAATAAAATAGATTATTTATTTATTTATTACTGTGATTGCCCGTGACATCACAGCGGGCCCTATCAGAATACCAGCGCTGCGACATTTATTTTTTAAATATCGTAGCATCATGCTGAGATAGGAGCCTTTTGGCCTCGTACAGGACTTTCTGTTTCATTTTTATTTTTGTTACTTTATTTTTTATATAATTTGGTTTTGGTACCTATTTTATTTTTATTTTATATAATTTGTTTTTTTTATTTTTGTTTGTGTTTAGTTTTATGATCTTCCTGTGCGAGTCGCAATAAATACTTTTTCTTTCTTTCTTTCTTTCGTATTTTATTTCTCCTACCTTTAACTACGTCCCAACTTGCCCAAATATAGCTTTAAAATATCATATCTATCGCTAACCACTGGACCACTTGCCGATACAAGCGCGGGGGCTCGACCAGGACCCAGGAGACCTCGATTAAATATGCACAGTGTTGCCACCGTTAAAATCATCCGCAATGATAAATTAATTATTTAAGTGGTGCGTTTTACTGGACTTCTTTTCTCGCCCCATTTTTATTGTTTATTTTTTTTTAATCTTAGTAATATTATGAACTAGCTGCGCCCCGCGGTTTCATCCGCATAAGCTTCGATCCCGTGAGAATATCGGAATAAAAAGAATCCTATGTGTTAATCCTGGTTATAAAATATCTTTGTGCCAAATTTCATCCAAATCCGTTCAGTAGTTTTGGCGTGAAAGAGTAACAAGCATCCATCCATCCATCCATACAAACTTTCGCGTTTATAATATTAGTAGGAAATAGGATGTGAAAGTTAATGATGATTGTTAACTCAATCACGCAAAAATGGCTGAACGAATTTGAATGAAATTAGGCACACAAATAGGTATAATTATAACCTCTCACAGGATACTTTTTTATCCCGGTATTCCCATGGGATATCAACTAAATACATTATTTATTGTTTTATTACTACGTTTTCTAGCTAAGTCCAGTTAGTTGCTAGTTTAGGACTCGTAAGTAGTTTTTACTAATGAGGGTAAACATAACAATTACTGGAACAATTCAAATGATCCAAATTATAATAAAATACTTCAGGTACCTATCACTTAATTTATAACTAACTTTATGTGTTTTTCTTAGTACAATAAATTTATTATTTAGTTACTTATTAACTTTCATCCTCTTTGGTACATTTTCACGAATTCTTTTTAAACCTAAAAAGTAAATTAGTTCTTAAAACTGAGCCTTGAATTTAGCAGAGTTTGTTCTTAACCTCAATTAGGCATTCAATCAACAATAAAATCTCCCTAGACCCGTCTGAGCCTCCAGGCTGAATTGTACATGTTTTCGTCTTAATTAATTTAGCTGAAATAAAACTGTGCGTTTTATAAAATTATTTTGTTTTTGTTACACCTGTTAGTATAGTCAGGGAAATTAAATATTTATCATATTGTCACACTACGTCAATTTGCCATCTTACAGCCATTTCATACAGCTGTCAAGGAATGACAGTTGAGATTTAAATATGCGGACAATTTAATTTGGTAGCCTTTTCAGTATGAGAAGAGGCCGTTGCCCAACTGTGGGACAATAATTGGCGGGTGTTATTAGATGGTGGTGGTGTGCTGACCTGATAAGGTTTGCAGGGTCAACATGGCCAAAAATCGCACATGACAGGGAGGGGGGTTTGGAAGGAAAAAGGGGAGGCCTTTGCCCAGCACAATACAGGCCAACAAAAAAATGAAGTACCGATATTCTCTTTTGCGCAGCGCTGCGGTATTTTTTTTTTTTTATATCAGAGCATTCTGCTGAGGTCTTTTTTTCTGGTTGTTTTTAGCGTAATTTTTTTAGTTTTAAATGCTCCTTTTTTACTTTTTGTATTTCCTGTGTGTCCCAAATAAAAAAAAACTTTCTATCTTTTATTTCGATGTCATATTTTGTGATGTGAATAAATCAACCCGCACAGTAATGGCATACATAAATTAGAAGGACCGTCTATTTATGTTTCTACTGATTAGATTGTTTGTGGCAGTATAACACTTTAGTACTCCCGAGAGCATCGTTACCAAAATTTTACGAAAATTAAAGCGAGAATAATTTCAAAGAAATATACATATTTAAAGCCTGTGTCCCAGGAGTAAGAAGAAGCATTATAGGCTGATTATACATTTTTTTTATCAAGACTATGTTGTTCATTTATCGATAATGGGTACATACTTATATGAATTCCGACAATTAAAAAGTCGAAAGGCATAATAGTGATGTTCAAAATATCGTAACTTAAAATATCGATTGAAATTCGGTATTTAAATCATTGCATCCAATTTTAAAATGTTTACGATTAAAGTGCTGACAGATTGTCATATCGAATTATTCGAAATGAACACAAAGAAAATTGGAAGAGTCATCTCGTTAACAGTCACGCCGTGGAAGTGGCAAAGTTTTGGGCCAACAAGATTTAAAATTCAGTCGTGCCAACGACACGATGAAGAAGATTGAAAGAGTATGAGGCAGACGTTTGCCCAGCAGTGGGACAAAATAGGTGAATTTAAAAAAGTTAACCCTACGAAATACGTACAAGTTAATATGTCGAAAATTATTGGAAACTGTTTGTAGCTATATAACGGTTCGGTATTTTGAACTTTCGACATTAACATTTTCGGGATTCTGATACGTAGGTAATTACGTACCTACCCATCGGAAATAAAGAGCTGATTGGCTGCCAAGTTATTAACCTGCTATTATAGTACCTACATAAACAACACTTCATTATCAACCTATCAGACTAGCGATTTCAATTAAGATTCTACCGAACATATTTCATCTTTACTACCAAGATTGGTTTTCTTATCCTGTCGTATAAATAACATGATTACCAGTAAACACTACATAAAAGTGCTGCTGACCAATTAATGTGATGTATCGGTATTTACAAACACAGAAACGAGATTGCTGGTATCGAAGTATTTCTATAAGAAACTAACCAAGTGCGAGCCGGACTCGCACACGAAGGGTTCCATACCACCACACTATATTTATATTTTTATTAAATCTTATTTTTTATTCTTTATTAACGAGCAAAATACGCAGATAATAACCTATTTCTTGTACAGACTCAGGTCAAGCTACCCGCAACTATCAAATTTTCCCAATCAACCTTGAACCTTAAAACTTTTTGACAGATTGTAGTAGCTTGATGTGCTGCCGTCGTACCTACGCATAAAATTTACCTCTACCTGTTACGGTTCACAGGATACAGCCCTGTGACAGACGGACGGACAGACGGACAGCGGAACCTTAATAATAAGACCCCCGTTGTTACGGAGGGTACTAGCTACTAGCCTTCCTTGAGGAGCTGGAATGGATAGAGTAATCGATTTTCCAACCCATACGCATCGCATACGCGCTTTAACGTGGAGCCCGTGTTACCTATTAGGGTCCCGTAAGCACCTTTTGGATACGGAACCCTAAAAAGTATGAATCGAGATACCCGTGTTGGACGGCGTCAAATGCTATTAGCGACCATATTTGTCAACCCTATTACTACTAAGGCTGGGCATTAACTTGCGATTGTACGATTAAGTTGTGGAAAGAAGTCGTCGGATGGTCCGTTAAGGTTTTATAGCGAAGCAATATTGTCGTTGCGTTTTTGTCTTGTTCGTGTGAGAAAGCTTTACAATGTACGAAATGAATTAATTAATTGATGTAACTTTTTTTAAGGGTCTGTCAGAAAAGGTAAGATGTAACGAACGAGAACTGAAAGACAAACCAATAAGGAGGGCATCACTTACAGTGGTAAAAAAGGTACCTGCACCCTAATTGCGTAACACGTTATTAATCGTAATCAGTTTGAAGGATATTGCTAATCCATTGCTTCATATGTTCGAAGAATTAGTCTGTCTAACAACGTAAATAACGCAATAAATGTTGTTGAACTGTCAAAATGAAAGCCACTTCTACTCGACGAAATTGACCAGGGGGCCAGAAATTTAAACAGTATTGCCGCCGCGAGTGTCATGGGATATGATGTCATGTTAAAACAAGACATTTTTCGCCTACGAAGTCGCGGACAGGTGGTAAAGCATCAATAAAATCATAGACTTTCTTCCCATTCAACTTTACAATTTTTATTTTTATGGCAACAAAGTCTACAACTCGCATTCAGCCTTAAATCGCCAGCTCAAATAAAAATTCGAACTATGTCTATTAAGACCACTGGCAACACTTAATATGTGAGAAGCGTTCCGCGATAATTGTGGCCAGTAATTTTCAATGCTCATTTAAGTCGGCTAACTAGAACTAGCATAAATAGTAAAATTCGATTATAGAAAAGTGGGTTACATGCCTGAATAGCATTACTGTTCGATTTCGATTTGACGACTTCATTGGTACCGTACTTGTGGTATGTAAATTATATATATTATCTATATGCTGATATGGGCAAAACTATGTACAGACGCCAGCAGGTCAAGCTACCCAAATCTGTCAAATTTTCGCAATCAATCTTGAACCTTAATGCTTTAGCGATAAAGTTGAAAATCCATTAAAGGAATTTGACAGATTGTAGTAGCTTGATGTGCTGACGTCTGTACAGTCACCAAAAGAGAAAAGTAACCAGGGTCGTCGAATATAGTTGAAGTTTAGCAAGGAAACAATCGATGTTATCGAATAATTTTAAATTTGATAACAGGATGCATCCAGGACAAATGGGCCAAAATCGTCACACAGTGGGTGCCTGAAGACGAACGTCGTGATCGAGCCAGGCCCAAGAAACGCTGGCGTGACGATTTGGGTTCGTTCCTAACCGATTGGACGGAGAAGGCGCAGCACAAGGAAAGTTGGAAGAATATGGGGGAGGCCTTTGCCCAGCAGTGGGACAAGAAAGGCTAGCAGAAAAAAAATTAACTGTTTGTTTTCTATTAACTAAAAAAAAATCCATCGGTTTTTTAGTAAACTTTAACTAAATCGGACGACCCTGGTTACTTAGGTCCTTTGGTGAGTGTACCTCGGTGAAGGAAATTGATTAAGTCATATGCGTTTTAAATATGGTGATTTGTAATTAGTGTTAGTAATTGCAATTTATTGCTTCATTAGTTTATCTGATATTTTTATCTTGTAATTCATCAATCATGGTGTTTATGTCTAAGTTAGGCTCCATAATTGAAACTTTTGGACGGGTATTTAGGAACAATACTTTACCGTTACATCAGGGGGCAATTTCTGTATTATCAAGAACGTTCGCATTCTAAACTTGGTCTCAGTCTGTCAAAAATACAATCAATTTCCCTACATTTTTTACAAATTTTTGACATTGATTGTCGCTGAGATGAGATTGCGACTTGAATTGAAATGTTTTTTTAAGTACGAGAATTGGCGTTCTGCTGCGAAAAACGATCAAGACATAGTAACTGTAATGAGTGAAAATACTAAGGAACCTTCATCCGGCGTACTACGGTTAGGCACTGGGCAGTTAGCCTAATCTGCGTTCGCGATTTACGTGCCAAACCTGTAAACAAATATGAGTTATTGGAAAAATAACTTTAATTACTACACAATAAAGTTCAGTTTACGCTACAACTTCAAACATTATTAAGACTTTTTAAATAATGTTAGTCTAAAGTTAATATTTGTTTAACCTGAAATAACATCAATTGGAAACGTAAATTTGGATAGACCTTAGCTACCAACCTAGTTGACTGGCTTATCTTTTCACCATTAGGAAGAAAAAAGCATCGTTCATACCCAGTTCCATTTATTTAAGAATATAAAAGGAAGGAGAAAAGTAACCATGCATGGCTTCACAAGTAATAAATACTCTGTGAGTGTAACAAGAGCTTCTGGATCAAGCCAGCAACCATGAAACAGGAAAATGGAGTAAGTATCAAGAAATTGTACACGAATATATTGCTATATTAAACGTTCTACAGTCGTCAAATAAAGTCACATAACGAATTTAATATGCCTCCAAGATATCAGGGGCTGCAGTCTCAACATTCATAGCGATCGCTTTACGACTGAATTTGGTCGCAAAGTCCCGGATTGACAATTAATGTATGGACTGACAGTACTTTGTGACCGAAGTCGGTCGTAAAGCGATCGCTATGAATGTCGAGACTGCAGCCCCAGAACGCTGTACCTGACAATAACTTTCTAAAAACTTAACGATGAAATTAGAAAATAATCTTTAAATAAAAATAACTACGTAGGTAATGGTTCTGGAGTGGCGACCGCGTGCCGGAGACGTAGCGTTGGAAGGCCTCCCACATGGTAACGCCCTGGACGTCGGGAATCCGTCACCTCCTTCTGCGAAGCAGTAATGCTCGCGAAGGAGGAGGCGGAGCGCGTTAGGGAGAGGCAATCTCTGCGCCCTCACGCCCCTAGCCGCCGCAGGAGACGCCCTGGACGGGAGTCAACAGCCGACTCCCGGCCACCGTAGGCGGGGGTTGCGGGCGGCGAGCAATGGGTAGCTCGCGCCCGGTAAGGACCAGGCCCGGGTCGACGGCGTGTTGCGTTCTACGCGCGCTTCAAAGAGATGTCAGCACAAAGTGACGGAGTCCGCTAGGGCCAATGCCTGCCAGGGCCGCGGGTTGTTCGAAAGAGATACCGTGGCCCCTGGCACAGGCAACTGAAGGAACACGGTTGGGTTTTAGTCAGTAAAAGCCTGACACGCCCTACCGCTCAGCCCAGTGCGGGAGAGGTCATTTGATGATTTCCCACCCCAAAAAAAAAGGAAAATAAAAAGAAAACAAAATAGTAGTAGCAAAAAGCTAATTCTCGTAATTTAAAACGTTCATCATCTAGTCGCAGTCTCATCTCGGCGACAAACAAATGTCAAAAACATGTCATAATGTAGGGAAATTGGGTAGCGGGATTGTCCGAAAGGGTTACCGCTGCCCTGGTACGTAAAGGGCTAAGGAAGGAACACGGGTGGGTTTTAGTCAGTAAGAGTCTGACACTCCCTTCTGCTCCACCCAGAGCGGGAGGAGTCATTTGATGATTTCCCATCCACAAAAAAAAAAAAAAAAAAAAAAATGTAGGGAAATTAGACGTATTTTTGACAGATTGAGACGGAGATCAGACTGTGAACGTTCTTCAAATTACGAGAATTGCCCCTCAGGAGTAAGAACAACTGTGAAGTCGTGTTGTCATTCATTCTTAGTTCAGGCACCTATACTCTGTCCACTAGGTTAACCGTTGATTGACAGCTGCCTTTGAACGTAACTATTCCAGATTACGTACAAGTTAACTTTAAAATGCGTAATAAAATAAATATATAAACTGCCTAATCTTATTGAATTATCTTATTTTTGACTTCTTACAGACATTATAACACCGTACGTGTTTTGACAAAAAAATATAATTGCTCACTAGTTCGATCTGTCAAAAAACGGTTAAAATCGTCGACAGAGTATACTAGAATAAGTTCTATTTAAATAAGACATACTTTAAATAAATGATTTAACTTTGATCACAATTTCAAAAGAAGCAATGCAAATAAGTTTTATAATAGACGAGTAAACCTTTCTATTGGCAACAGTACTTCAAACATATTTCTATGTATATTAAACGTTGTACCTTTGCTTACACGTGCGCAATGGAACCCGCTACTTACTGAGTTCTTCCTAAATGAATGTTATATGCCCCGGGCGACCACGGGATGGGTTTACCTGTACTGTATCAAATATATTGCGTTGGGCTACAATCTTGGAGGAAATGTCGTGTTAAGGGAAATTTATTTTGTAACGTTATCTTTACAAACTATTTTTCATGAGTAAGACACTTTTGTCCTAAGGGATTTCACTCCTCCTGTCTACCACACACCCTTTATGTTGCATATAATTGAATAAATAAGTAATTTCGAAAGGGAGTGGGCTATAATTTACCACGCGCGCCCAGAGCGGGTTGGTAGATGTCACATGTCTTTGAATTTTTGGTTGTAAGACATGCCGGTTTCCTCACGATGTTTTCCTTCACCGTTTTGAGAGCAATGGTGATGAAATTATTTATACAAAGTAAAACGTCTGCCTGGGTTCGAACCCACGTCATACTACTTGTAAGGCGGAGTCGTTGCCACTAGGCCACCACTGCTCACAAAAAATAGAAAGAAGAAAGAAAGAAAGAAAAAGTATTTATTGCGACTCGCACAGGAAAATCATAAAACTAAACTAAACTAAACACTATCAAAAATACAAAACCAAATTAAATAAAAATAAAGTCACAAAAAGAAAAAACAGAAAGTCCTGTACAAGGCCAAAAGGCTCCTATCTCAGTATGATGCTACGATATTTAAAAAATAAATGTCGCAGTGCTGGTATTCTGATAGGGCCCGCTGAAATAGCATGCAGCAGATGATTAATTACAGAGACAATGAAGCTATTAATGTGGGCGAAATCAAATCAAATCATTTATTCATTTGCAAACATGGGTAATTAGTATGCATATAGATGTTTTATTTTTATAATAGTGCTCCATGTTCTACCGTCACATGGGCATGAAAATCGTATTTTAATTTTAAGTAACAATTAAGAAATGATGATAATACAAAATACAAATTAATGTCAAATAGTCTGAACTTCAGTAAAAATGTTGTATTAATTCGGAAATGTGAAATCGTTTAAATTACAATAACTGTCAAATCGTTTGAAATACACAAAAAAAAACGGGTTGCACTCCGGGAGTGCCGGCAGAAGTGAAAACTTGAATATTAACGTTGTGCATTTTATATTTTGGTCTACTCTCCCTCCGTCTTACGAATTTTCGATCAGGTCACGTGTCCTGACGCGAGTTTAACATTTTTTACCCATCATAAAAAACTCTCCCTCCGTCTTACGAATTTTCGATCAGGTCACGTGTCCTGACGCGAGCTCCGTCTTACGAATTTTCGATCAGGTCACGTGTCCTGACGCGAGTTTAACATTTTTTACCCATCACAAAAAAGTGCACAACGCCGCTAAAGAAGTTTTCAGTTAAAAAAAAATATATATTAATACAAAAAATTTCAAATCGCTTAAATTACAGTAAAGTAACGAAGTAAGGGAATCCTAATCCTTTATCAATATAGCTGGTTGAATCACGCTTATTATGCATAATTAAATATAATAACATGGACAACATCCCTTTAAAACCTTACCTCGCACTAAACTTATATTTCATTTGCATATTTCACATAACAACCCCAAAAATAACGAAACCTTATCAAAAGTAACATTATTCGGGGAATAATACCATTTGGGATTTCCCTTAGAGCCTAATTTTACATTTAAAATGAGTTTTAACATTCAACTTTTGCATTAAATGAGCGTTCAGGTGTTATCTCGTCCAATGGTCCCTAATTCAGTCTCGGAGATCCCATTTCAAAATGTGCTCTGTACAATAGAACTCATTAGGGAACAGATATTTTATTTTAACTTTAGCGGTAAAAGTTTTGCGAAGTGAATGGACTCGAAAGTGTGGAAGTCTTATCTCATTCAGAATGCACTTAATATTTCTCTGGAGAGATATGCTGACGTGTTTCGAAGAGTTGTAATAAACTGCTAGGATACCTGGAGTCCATTGGCACTCCTAGTACAATCTCTTTGGAGTAAATAAATTAAATAGTATCTTGTTGTATTCTATCTTATTTTGTATAATGTTATCTAATTTGTGTGACAGCACGGTTGGCGCAGTGGTTAAGCGATTGACTGCTGTGCTGCGTGTCGCGGGTTCGATTCCCGCACGGAATAAATATTTGTATGGCCTACAACTAGTTGTTCCGGGTCTGGCTGTTTGTGTGTGTGAGTTTAAACGTTTGTAAACGCACCCACGATACAGGAGATATTCCTAGTGAGGGGCAACGTTTTTTATTTAAAAAAAACCCTACTTTTTATGTGATACTAGCTGCGCCCCGCGGTTTCACCCGCATAAGTTTCGATCCCGTGGGAATATCGGGATAAACAGTATCCTATATGTTAACTCTGTTTATAAACTATCTGTGTGCCAAATTTCATCCAAATCCGTTCGGTACTTTTTGCGTGAAAGAGTAACAGAAATCCATCCATCCATCCATACACACTTTCACGTTTATAATATTAGTAGGAAGTAGGATTATCTTCTTTTATCCCATTTTACCAATTTTGTTTAATTTCATCGTGTCTAGTTTTATGTAATTTAACCAAATTTTATGATGAATCTTCTATGTGTAATTTTTTACAAAATATTGACCGATAACTTATATGTATGGTGCAAACTCTAAATATAAGTTGGTTATTAATAAAAATAATTAAATACTACAGAAATCCGAGTTTTAATACTGCATTTAATGAGGAGTTTGATATTTAAATCTTTTCTGCAGTATTATATTGCAGGAGCTAGAATTAAAATCTTAAGTAGTTCTCAGACAATGCTGTTCTAAAAACAAAAGAAGTCTTGTCACTCTTTTGAGCTCCAAATACTAATGAATTTTATAGGAAGTGCTAGTGGGAGAGAGTATTACTCACCCTCTCCGTTACTAAGGACTTAATTAAGACGCAGATTAGCACATGGACTATCGCTCCTGAAGGCGAAAGCATCAGGGTAGTCCGCGCAATTCAAACTTTCTTAGTTTTTTTTTCTTCAATGTGCAATATCAGTATCTGGTTGTATGTTGTTCAAAATATGATGTTACAGCCGCGAATCATATTTTAACCAAGATACAACCTGACACTGACTTGTCAATTGTAAAAAAAACGTAAGTTAATTTGGAATTGGCGGGATACCTTAGCTACATATATATAAGTTAGTCATTAAAATTAACGATATAATTAACGATATAATTATGACTAAACCGGGTGGGATACTCAACTTCAAAAACCAAAATATCAACACCATGTAATCAACAGTTTAATTGTTCAATGAATCCGAATGACTTTAGCTTAAAACATAAACGGTTCTAAGACTAAAAGGCTTAATAAAAAGGTCAATATTTAAATACTCTGGACTCCTAAAATTCGTTGAATTTACATAATTACAAAACCCAATCATATGACTTGATAAAGAATGAGATTTGGCTGAAAACGAGAGTGGCAACTTACAATTAATTAATTACAATAAAACACACACACACATGTATGTCACAACATTGTATTTGATTTTGTATGAGCTTTTCTATATTATCACATTTAACTACTTCTCTCAAATGATTATAACGGGGACACACTTCCCTGTGTGTTTGTTATGCCAGCGTATGGCATTCGTGCGTTGCAGCTGAAAACCAGCGTCAGGTGTACCACACCTTGGGCACGCCACAATTGCGGCAATAAGTCCCCTCTTTGAGGAGTGGCTAGAGAGGCGCCACGGCGCCCTCACCTTACGCCTGACGCAGGTCCTCACCGGTTGTTTCGGGAGGTTCCTGTTCAGGATAAAGCGGGAGGAAACGCCAGGGTGTCACCACTGTGTGGATCGCCCGGGGGACACGGTGGAGCATACGGTGGAGGTCTGCCCGGCTTGGGCGGGGCCCCGCCGTGTCCTCGTGGCGGCGATCGGCGGCGGCGACCTCTCGCGTCCGGCCCTGGTCCAGGCCATGGTACGGAGCGAGAGTGAAGGGGAGGCCGTCACCTCCTTCTGCGAAGCAGTAATGCTCGCGAAGGAGGAGGCGGAGCGCGTAAGTGAGAGGCAATCTCTGCACCCTCACGCGCCTAGCCGCCGCAGGAGACGCCCTGGACGGGAGTCAACAGCCGACTCCGGCGGTGAGCTATGGGCAGCTCGCCGCCCGGTAAGGACCAGGCCCGGGTCGACGGCGCGTTGTGTTCCACGCGCGCTTCAAAGAGATGTCAGCACGAACTGACGGGGTCCGCTAGGGCCGATGCCGCCGGGGCTGTGGGTTGTTCGAAAGAGATACCGTGGCCCCTGGCACAGGCGACTGAAGGAACACGGGTGGGTTTTAATCAGTAAAAGTCTGACACGCCCTTCCGCTCAGCCCAGAGCGGAAGAGGTCATTTGATGATTTCCCACGCAAAAAAAAAAAGTTGTATCACACCTTGTGTTCTCTGATCTGACATTATGCTGAGCGGAGGCCCTTTTGGCATTATACTCTTTGTTTTCTGTTTTTATAGTTTTAAGGTGTATTTATTTTGCTGTATTTTTCTTTCTTTCAACTTAGCTATTAAAGAAAACATTAGTTCAAGCAACCCTACCATTTCCACCACAATTTTTCAAACATGAAAATATAAAAAGCGTCAATCAGATTCAAAGGACCATTAATCAATGCGACAGACTTTAATTGATGGTCTTAAGTTTTGCAGTTTCATCCATTAACCAACCTCGTAGACTTGGTTTTACAGTGGCAACGTTTTTGTTTATACAAGAGTTTCGTATTAAAAGTTAATTTTGAGTATGTGTGTGTTTAGTTTTTAGGTAAACCCTTTTGAATTTTAGTCCTTATCATTCTGAGGGAAATTGTGATGGATTTACAGACCGTTCAGTGGTTTTACCTCTGCCTATGAATCCCTGTCCAAATCACAGTGATCTTTATTCCGATACAAATAAGGCTGCTGTTGGGTTACTGCCATTGACAAGTCTGTCAAAATCATAGTGATCTTTATTCTCGTCACAATAAGGTTGCTGCTGTCAGAGGTAAAATAACTGAACGGACTTTACGCCTTCCGATGAGTATGGTGGTTTACGCTTCGTGATTCTTAAGTAGGGATGGCTTTGTTAATTGAATTAATTCTATGGGTCCCCCTTTCTGAGAAATTTTAATGAGTTGAGAATATCCAATTAATGCAGCTTTCGCTTTAAGCTTTCATTTGCGTATGAGTTCAATATGTTAATTGTTAGACGCGTAATTCGTATCAAATTGCTAATGGTTTAGAATTTTTCAATTATGAATGCTATCATCATCATCATCGTTTCAGCCGAAACACGTCCACAGCTGGACATAGGCGGGGAGGCCTATGTCCAGCAGTGGACGTCTTTAAAGCACCTCCACTTCGTGCTTCTTGCATCGAACGGGTTCCTGGGGCTTTAACAAGGCCTTGCTTTTTATGAATGCAATACACTTCATGATCATACCCTCTATCCTCATCCTAATTCGTTAAAGATTGGGCAGCATATATTCTTCTTAGTAGTTATCCTCTGTGCAATACGTCATAATACTGTTATTACTGTAATTGCCCGTGACATCACAGCGGGCCCTATCAGAATACCAGCGCTGCAACATTTATTTTTTAAATGTCGTAGCATCATGCTGAGATAGGAGCCTTTTGGCCTCGTACAGGACTTTCCGTTTCATTTTTATTTTTGTTACTTTATTTTTTATATAATTTGGTTTTGGTACCTATTTTTTTTATATAATTTGGGTTTTTTATTTTTGTTTGTGTTTAGTTTAGTTTAGTTTTATGATCTTCCTGTGCGAGTCGCAATAAATACTTTTTCTTTCTTTCTTTCTATAATATCGTATTTCCCAAATACTCCTTTTTTTTCGAATTACAAATATTATGCACCTATTTCTATTCTTCCCAAGTTCGGATATTTTCGTATCATAATTTTCTCATAAAATATCCTAGGGCTATTACCAACAGTTCAAATTAACCCTAGGAAAAACGCCCCATCCCTTTTGTGTGGTCTACGCTGAACTGAGACATCAAAGGGCTGAAGCCACAACAATCGAATGTACCGCCGAATAAATTGTGTGTTTCATCCTTAAAGGTTAATCAAGGATACTGTCATACTCTGTGAACATTGCTAAAGGGATTTAGTGAACATGGGAATATTGTGAACGTAGAAAGATGTTATGTTATGCTCGACGAAACATACGCAACAAAATACAAGATCCCTCCGAACTTTTGTGAACGTCGGAAAAACAGAAAGGAAGAAATTATGGCCGTATTCTTTTTTTTATTTTAAGTTGATGAATTGGTATGGACCAATTCATCAACTTAAAATAAAAAAGCCATCCCATAGCTCAAGTAGCGGATGTTGGTAAAATAACAGCTAGGCTGAAGTGGGAGTGGGCCGGGCACGTTACACAAATGCACCAGGAGCTATGGGAAAAGAGCGTCACTTACTGGACGACTGAGGGAGGACATCGCCGTCCAGGTAGACCACAGCGAAGGTGGTACGACGATGTGGTAACATTTGCAGGGCCAACATGGCCAGAGATCGCACAAGACAGGGAGGTTTGGAAGAAACAAGGGGAGGCCTTTGCCCAGCAGTGGGACACAATGTAGGTTAACAAAAAAAAGTAAAGTTGTTGAATCAATAATTGCGATTTCATCCATCTTTTTTTTTAAGTTTTCTATTACTTTGTAGAAGGTTCTTACGGAAAAAAAATTAAGAAAGTTGCTTCACGCGGACGAAGTCGCGGGAAAAACCTAACCTAACCTAACAAACCAACAACGGTATCCCACGAAATCGGTACCTAAACACGAAACTGCTGTACACACGAATAACTTAATTTCTCCGAAAACGGCCTTTAATCTCAAACGGCTAACAAACAAATAACAAGTGAAGTCTATCAAGCATTCAGTACACGTCAGGATAATTCTAATTGGCCACTGTATTCCCCTTGTCAAAACTCCCCCTTATTTAATAAGCACCAAAGACGGAGGCGGTACATTTCAATTTGATGTCTCTTTTTTCAACAGGCAACTTCAGAAGAAAATAAATTAAAGTACTTTTTTATGTCGTGGAAAAGGGCAACTAGACTTGTCATGAAGATTATAACCGGCCGGTTGGAAAATTGGAACACTTATTCAAATTAAAAAGAACAAAATGGCGGAACCGTTTATTAATTACGTTGATGAATTATTATGAATTGTGAGGGCGTGGATGAAATGTTTAAAAGATCTTTTTTATTAAAGTGTTGACCCAATGAAATTAAACAATGTGATTGTTAATTAAGACCTTGTTAATATTGCACATTTTTGAGTTTTAATGAGCTCCTGAGTCAGTAGAAACGAGTAACTCAACACGTACAACAAAACTTATTAAAATTAAACCAACAAAAACGTTTATTTTTACAGAATTTAGTTGCTTTTTTCACTCCGCCTAAAAGAACAGTATCTTTACCCTATATTACAATTAAATTTCTCTACTTGATGATTTAAAAGAGTTTAAAACTGTTCCATTCCTTTAAAGCGCTTTTATTGGCCTCAGTTAAAAAAAAACCACAATTCATTAATATTATTGTACTGAAGTTTGAAAATGTAGGATTTAAAAATATCAATATCTTAAAATCTTAACTATCTGTGTCAAATATATGATTTCAAAGTTGGCAACACATTATTATAAAGTTGGCGACAATGCACCGCCGTGTTTCCTTGCCAAACTATAAGTTAGTATTAAAATGTTTACAAAGCGTACTATAAACTGGGTTACAGTGAAACTTATACGATTCCATGTTGACCTGAAATGAAGACTAGCAATAGTCTTTTACGGAAACTGAAAAAATATACTTTTAGCAGATTTTTTTTGTCCTCTAACTAGTTTCGTAGTTTATTTTTGTACATACAGAAAAATACATGCTTGTGGCTAAGTAATAACAGCCGCACGGGTCGATCGATCAAGTAAAGCTACGCTTGCCGCGGTTGGTCCGTGGATGGGTGACCATCTTTACATACCAAGACCCCTCTATGCCTCGGAAAGAAAGATAGAAAGAAAGACGAAGAAGAAAGTCATCAACACAACTCTCTAAGATCAAGTAATCCTACTGAATGACTATTTCATGAAATCTTGACATTTTAGGACTATGCCAACTTAACAAGTTGTATTACTGATTGTAATAAGAAGAAGAAAGAAGAAAGAAAATGCATTTATTTGCGGCAAACATGACGCATGAAAAAAGGACATAAACACACAAAAAAAAAACAAGTTGAGGGTAAACATGCGTCACATTCACGCAAAACGGCCATCACTCAGCATAATGCTAAGACCCTATACGAGACATAGCCCAAGCGCTGGTTTTCAGTGCAGCATGCAATTATACATAAATGAATAAAAACAACAATCAAAACAAGAAATAAAATAAACCATTGCAACATATGATTCGACACAAAACAAAAACCAAAAATCAAAACATGAAATAAAATAAACATACATTAAAAAAAAAAGATGGTGAAACATGAAATATATGTGGTAACATTCCGGGCAACGAATCTCGCGCCGCCCCGGGTATAGGTAATCTGTGCGCGTTCGCAGCTGTCACAATGCTATACATAGATTTGACGTTTTAACATCTTGAACGTAATAATTAACAATAAAATAATAATATATAATTAATTATATATATAATTCTGTAAATACATATTTGTTACGCCGCGAATCATATTTTAATCAACGTACAACTTAGTACTGACCAGCAAATTGCAAAAAACGTAAGAAAATTTGAATTTCGTGGGCCTCCTTGGAGCATCCACCTTAAGATATACTAAAATAAATATATCATCATCTGCCTAGCCTTTTCCCAACTATGTATTAATATAAATACATAATAATAGGAATTAAAGTATGAAATTGCCGTTTTATTGTAATAAGTACTTCGAATTGACATAGAACCTTCATGGTTTGAGATTTTTGAGTGAAACTTTTTTCACATGGAAGTACCATGTGAAAAAAGTTTTCCTTTTTGTTGTTTTTGTTTGTTTTTACGAGTTCCGACGCGAAACCAACGCGCTAGAAACAGCTCGCAATATCAATGTTGCGTTTGGAGAGGGGACTGCTAATAAACGCACCGTGCGATTTTGGTTTAAACGCTTTCGTGATGGAAACTTTGATTTGAAGAACGAACCACGTGGAAGACCGCCCACACAGGTGAATAACAATGAATTGAAAGAGATGGTGGAAACCGATCCGAGCCAAACTACCCAGGAATTAGCGGAATGGCTTAACGTTACCTTACCAACAATATTGACTCATTTGCGTCAAATCAGTAAAATAAAAATATATGAGAAATGGGTGCCTCATGATTTGACTGATCTGCAGAACGGAACGCGTGTTGAAACTTATGTTGCCTTGTTGAATCGATACAGAAATGAAGGAATATTGGATCGAATTGTGACATGTGATGAAAAGTGGATTCTTTACGATAACTGTAAGCGAAAAATGCAATGGCTGACCACAGGTCAAACGCCGCAACAGTATCCTAAAGCAAAGCTTACCAATAAAAAGGTAATGGTAACTGTTTGGTGGTCTCAGCATGGTGTTATTCACTATAGCTTTCTCCGATCTAGTCAAACAATAACGGCAGATGTCTACTGTGCCGAACTCCGAACAATGATAGCAAAACTAGCAGTGAAACAGCCCCGACTCATGAATCGATCTTCACCATTATTGCTCCATGATAACGCGAGACCTCATACAGCACGAGAAACCGTTTTAACTCTACAGGAACTGCAATTAGAAACCATTCGTCACCCTCCGTATTCGCCAGACCTTGCTCCAATGGACTACCATTGTTTTCGTGATTTGGACAATTTTCTACGTGATAAAAAGTTTTCTTCTCAGGAGGCAGTACAAAATGCTTTCACACAGTTTGTCGAATCTAGATCACGAGAGTTCTATCGCAAAGGCATATCGCAAATGACCTTCCTATTAGATGGCAGCAATGTATAGATAATAATGGTAATTATTTTGATTAAATAAATATGTTAAATTAAAAAAAAAAACAATTTCAATTTTTCAGTACAAATCGGCAATTTCATACTTTAACCCCTAATACTAAAATATATAAACATTCATTGGCTTTAATTTTCACTTTTATTTACTACTAAACTGTGTGTATTTATTTATCGTATGGTAACGCCAACATACAGGCTACATCGCCCAGTCACCCTCACAAGTAGATGCGTCAGATGTAATCAAGCATCAGCCGAAAGTCGAAAATGTCTAAACTGTTGAATAATTTGTTAGTTAGATGAAGACTTTTAATTATCCTGTAAAAAAAGCAAATATATATAAATCTATATCTCTGCAATACGCATTCCTTAACCCTACACTTCCCTTTAATTTTCAAAAAAAAAAAAACAAAAAGTTCTTAATTAGCAAAATACTTCATACTTCCGTAATTCAAACACGTAAGAAATTAACAGTCCTAATAATTCATAAACGTAACAGGATTCCTCAAATTCCACGGAAGGATATAAAAGAAGGAAAAATGTGATTTAATTTAAGTTTGTAAGAAGAAATTAAGAAGATTTAGAGGCCGTTAGTTAATTAGCAGCGGCTGCGTTTAGCGGTCCATTTACAGCGGACCGGTACCGCTTAACTGAAGCGCTTTGCTGAACGGTCAAAGGGAGAGATGGTAGCGGGATCCGCTGTTGAAGGTTAAATCGTATAGTATCTACTTGTTCACATGCGCAATTGACAAAAAGGGTGCAATCAGAAGGCATTTTGTGACACACAACCACCCTTTGCGTAAATGAGGAAGTCCTAGATGCATCTCATAATGTAAAAATTATCTAAAGTATAGATAGTATTAGAAGTCTTATGCTTTGATTGTTATATATATATACTTTATTGTACACCACAAAAATACATAGCACAAAAAAAACAGGAAACACTACAAAATATACAATGGGCGGCCTTATCGCATTGTTGCTCTGCATATGTTTTGATTGTTGTTTGTTTCTTGTCATTTGTGTATTGTCTTTGGTTCCTGGCCCTGACATCAAGCAATGGAACAAAATTGTCAACCTTTTATTGCTTGAGTACGAGGCTTTTGTCTACTTTGAATGTGTATTTCTATGTATTTTTTTTGTTGTAATGTGCGTTTTATCTGTGCACAATAAACAATTTTTTCTTCTTTTTTTTCTATATATTGTATACAGAACATGTCGGTAAACCTTTATTAATAAATAATTTCGTAACCATCACCTTTAAACGTCCCACCTAGAACCGACAGGGCCATTTTCCATTATGTTCAAATATACTAGTACACAGTTCAAAAGCATATAATCAGCATCCTGTATTTATGCCACAGCTTTAATACTTATAAAATCTACCTGCTCCGCGTTTTCCTCCCCCTCGTACCACAAACCTGCTGACTGGACAGTTCACAACTCGCTAAGTTTACCGCAGTGAACTTTTAGAACTCGATTCTTACCTGAAAAGAACACAGAAGAATGTTAATTTAATTACAATTCCCACGTTTTCTCTTAACACTAACTTTAGACTTCGGGGGAAAAATACTCGGCACACCCACAACATTTGTAAGTTAAAAAGTAGTCCTACGGTCTAGTTATTCAATGTTTATTTAGAACTCACGTCAATTTGCAAACGATTGAGTATCTAAATGTCAGAACTGAAATAGTTTTCAAAATGTCATTGTCAAATTTATCAAGGTCACAACTGTTTATTTTTTAATCGACTTCAAAAAAGTATTAGTATGTATTAAAAAAAATGTATATTCCTGTAGTCCTGATCCAGTAAACCTGGTTATAAACCATCTGTGTGCCAAATTTCATCCAAATTCATTCAGTAGTTTTTGCGTGAAAGAGTAACCAACCATCCATCCATACATATAACGAATCTGTGTCGGGTAGGTACGCGACAACTAAAATAGAAAGCACTTTTTACAACAAGCAAAAACTACCAACTTCTAAAAGAAAACTACACAGGGAAAAATAACTTTAATTTCAGATTAGGTGACAAAAACCGAAGTCAAACACGTTCTTTTAGGACTTGACAGAACACTTGACAGTTGTGATTTCTTTATTATATGTAAGTTTAATGTGAATGCATTGTACACATGAAACCTCTCGTACAAAAATCTCTAAATGATGGTAAAACCCATATCAAAATCCATTGTGGACTTCAGAAGAACAACGCGGTCACACAATGACATGCAGACACGAAAAACGACTTTCCGTGGCTGTCACTTTCCTTTTACGTTTTTTTAAGGTAGGTCCCATGAACCCATGTCTGACATTTTTCTTGCTAGGTAGGTCAAGGTAGAGCTCAGAACGGTATAGCGAAACACTCTTCGCTGATGGTACGGTTCGCCGAAATCACTCTTAGTCGACGGTTGGTTCCACGAATAAATCCATCGCCGATAGAACTATTCACCGAAAACACTGTTCATCAATGGTCGCTTTAGCTACAACACCTTTTACCGATGGAACGGGTAGCCGAAATACTTATGTAAATTTCTAATAAATTAAACACTATGGTTTTTACAAATATTTATTCGGATTGACCGTCAGATCGAAACGGTATAAATAAAAAAACAATTTCACTTTTAATTATTATAATAAAACTTTGCTTTGAAGAGCTTTAATTAGAATATGACTATTTCTTAGCTGGTAATTTTTATCTTATAATTATTTCTTATTTTTTAAGTACAAAATTTGGGCCAGTCCATTCAATAATGTTTTTAGGTCCATCTCACTCTTTAGAGCTAAGTGTTTCTGCAATCTAACATTATATATTCAACCTGTGCAAAACGTTGGCGTTTTAACATGGGTTGAAAAATTTATTCGCTGAATCTCGCATTCGGTAAGCTTTTGCTCTTTAGCAAACTCCATTATAGTTATGTACCTACATAAAATTTCATTCTACAGGAAAGACTAGCTGCACCCCGCGGTTTCACCCGCATAAGTTTCGATCCCGTGGAAATATCGGGATAAAAAGTATCCTATATGTTAATCCTGGTTATAAACCATCTGTGTGCCAAATTTCATCCAAATTCGTTGAGTAGTTTTGCGTGAAAGAGTAACAAACATCCATCCATCCATCCATCCATCCGTCCATCCATCCATTTATTGATCATTTTATTGTGCATGCTGTGGTCTCCTGTAATTGAAGGAGAACACCTACTAAATACTTTGTCGTCCATTCGTTATATGTAATATTTAGTGTATATCTTTTGTTGGAGATCTTAATGGATGGATAAAAGAAAGAAAGAAAATGCATTTATTTGCGGCAAACATGACGCATGAAAAAAGGACATAAACACACAAAAAAAAAACAAGTTGGGGGTAAACATGCGTCACATTCACGCAAAACGGCCATCGCTCAGCATAATGCTAAGACCCTATACGAGACAGAGCCCAAGCGCTGGTTTTCAGCGGCAAAAAAAAAAATTATTTAAAAAAAATCCATCCATCCATACAAACTTTCACGTTTATAATATTAGAAGGATAGGATATTATAGTAGGATTAGTTTCGGAGGGGCCCGTGGCTAAATAATAACAGCTACACAGGTCAATCGATCAAGTTAAGCTTCGCTTACCGCGGTTGGTCTGTGGATGGCTGACCATCTTTACATACCGAGACCCCTCCGTGCCTCGGAAAGCACGCTAAGCGTTTGGTCCCGGCTGTCGTTTGTGGATCTTTGACAGTCATTACGTAGTAATCAGAAGCTTGAAAGTCTGCCAACCAGTCTTACCAAGTGGTATTACCCAGTTACTGGGTTGTGGTGGTCAGATAGGCAGTCACTCCATGTTAAGTACTGGTATTCAGCTGCATCCGGTTAGACTGGAAGCCGACCCCAACATAGTTGGGAAAAGGCTAGGCTTAGATGATGCGGAAAGATTGGTTTCCAGTTTCCAATACAACCTAACGCGGCCAAATATCAGAATCGAAAACATCAAACCTTTTTTAAAAGCTCACGGTTTTTACATTTCAACCCCATCACAAAAAGTTTTCACGTTGCTTACAAAAAGTATTTCATCACTCTTCTGGCCCCAAGCACTTTAAAACAGCTAAAAGACAAACTCGACACCTAAATAACGACTTTAACAAACTTTCCAATAACGTTAACATTCCAATTTGTAACATTACCGGGCTCAGCCGTATTTGGGTATTCACCGCCACCCTCGATTATCGGATCAGGCCAAAAAGCTGGCACTAAGCCTAAAATTGTTCGTCCTAACGAATTCAGGCCGTGTCACTGTGGACATTGAATATTCAGATGATAAAAGATATCGAGTTTCAAGAAGTTATTGGCATCGAATTTTGATGTGTAAAGGTTATAAGTTGCCAAGTTATTTACTCTCAGGAATTTTATGAGGCCGAGGTCCTATTTACGTAACAGACTTTCAATCACAATCTAAATAATTTTGAAGGATATTGCTAATCCATTGCTTCATATGTTTGTAAAATTTGTCTGCTCAATAACGTAACTAACGCAATGAATGTTACTGAACTGTTAAAATGAAAGCCATTACCACTGTTAGTGTGTTACGCAATTACCCCCCTGGTTCCTTAATGATATCGATTATGAATGGTTACAACATGGTAAATATTCAGTGAGGTGCAAGCTCACATGGACCACAGAGACACTAAATACCACGTTTAAAGACATTTTTAAAACATCATTCTGTCTCCGTCATCTTCAAACGATTGACAGAAAGAGAATGATGTTTGAAATTCCTTTAACGCACGAGCGATTTGTAGTGCAAGTAGGCCTATGATTCGTATCGATTATAATTATGTTCTCTAAAAGCTTGCAGTTTAAATTATCTTTCGCCCATTACAAAAAACTATGATTTGAACTAAATTCCAGGTCGAATATGTGGAAAATAAATGTACAAACATTTCTCAGTTGGTTGTATAGTGTAACAAATTCAGTCCTGCCTCCACCTATTACTGTCAACATGTCTGTCAAACCAACGGCTTTATGCACTGATTTATACTTCAATCGATACTTCTATAATAAAGTAGAATAAAGACGTGTTTATTTTCTTTGAATGCTTGTACCTTATTGTTACCTTGCTGTGTCCCAAAATACAAGCGACAGCTTAGTTTGGGAACCAGTATCACTAACTCCTGCGATTAATGTACCTTTTATTTAGAAATAATAAAATTGTGAACGTTTTTTTTTTCTGGTACCAATAAACAATTTTTTTTTTTTATTGGTTCAACACAATACGATTCTCTCTTCGTCACAAAGGAAAAATTACTTACTGAAATGGATACCTTTTGAAATCTAGGATAAAGGATTTTTAATATACCATTTTATAGATGGCCAATTGCAATAAAATAATGGAAAGAATTCAGCAACAAAATATGTACCTTGTGCCTTTATAATTCCTACACTTGAAAGAAAGAAAGAAAGAAAATGCATTTATTACGGAAATATATATATATATATATATTTTTTGCATTCTTATTGCGTTTTTTTACATGCGGAGGTTTAGTTGCGGGTAGTCAGGAAAGTCTGACAATCAGTCTTACCAAGGGGTATCGTGTTACCCAGTAAGGCAGTAACTGGGTTTTGGAGGTCCGATAGGCAGTCGCTCCATGTAAGATACTGGTATTCAGCTGCATGTAGGGAAAAGGCTAGGCAGACTACCTGACTTGCGGAGACTGTAGTTACTAGTGGATAGTAGAACACTGAAATGATGCCAAAACACTTACTTTACACCCACATTTTCACCTAGACGTCTCGAACTTTCATTACAGCATCTTCCATCACACCCCTTATAAGAAATTCTATTGAACTTTAGCAGACGAAATTCTAGACAGCGCAGGGTTCCTCATATAAATTCCTTGGAAGGCCATTCCGAGAGCGTGTAGGAACTTCAAGAACATACGTTACGTTCCGTTACAGGGATGAATGTTTGTCTTGGGTTCTGCAGGTATTACTGTATTAGATGAAAGGTGAGTTGAGGGTGTAGACGGTGGAAGTTTATTTGGATGTAAGTGATGTACCTATTTAGAAAGGTTAGCGTGTCGTGGAAGAATATTGAGGAGAATAAGTTGTGAGCATAGACTCTGTTGTCGGTGGCATTTATCGGAGGATAAAACGAAGTTGGTACGGGAAAGGTCGTGAAATAATTTGACGTTTTAGAATCTTGGTATCTAGCAAGATTCATAATTTTCATCATCATTCCTTTTTGGTTGGTAGACTTCTAGGTCTAAATGTCTGCAGAAATCAATTAGTCTCTGGTAGATTCTGAAGATAAAAGAGTTATTTGGCTTAGTAACTAAGCTGGCCACGCGCATCGATATTAATCGCTTTTGTAAAGTAGGTATACCTTCATCTGTTTCATTTTTTTATTTTGTATTTATGATAATGTAAATGGCTGGCTTATAATAAATAGTACGTACTGTATACAAGCATACTGCTTAATTAACTATCGCGGAATTAACACTGCTTTCAATATAAAGTAGTGTATGAATTACTTCTGCAAAATAACGATGGACTCAAATATTTACCTTGTAAAATGGCTCAATTATTAATTTCTATATGAACAAATAAATCAAAAAGTTTCAACAATATTTGATGACTCTCGTCAAAGTAAATCTTCATCAAAAACACGAAACCCCGAAGTTGCTCTTTAGAGTGGTTCCGCATGAAATATTCGAGAGGACACGAGTAGCTCATTACATCGTCTGGCAGTGCCGAAACGGGAAGCAGCCGAAATCTGAGCATGTTCTAACACGGCACTCGAAGGCTGCCTACAGTGTAGCTGTTACTACCAATTACTCCACTTTACATATAAAACTGCACGAAGTCGGCAAAATATGCATAGTGTTATTAGCGATAGAAAATGGAGTTTTAGCCTGATGTTGGATTTTAATATTTAAAGAAATATGTTAGTACAGGAGCATTTAAAAGCGATTTACTAGTGAAATAACGATTGCAACTTTGAGAGAAGACCATACCATCATACATACCATTATTAGTTTCATAATAGTATGGTTTTGTTAATATTATGTTTGTAACAGTGTGAAACTATCAATATTTTAGAAGATAATCATCTTAGATAATAAAATCATCAATCTAGAAGGAAAAACATCATAAAAGAATGCATTTTTGTGCTCGCTAAACTTTTTACCCAAACAATTTAAAATTGTGAAGGGTAGGTGTTTACTGTTGCATAACTTCTTACGTTCAAAATGTGCCGATTCTCAGCCTAATATAAATATACTTCGAGTTAAAGATTATTTTGTGAAGTGTCCTTACATAGATAAGCATAAAGTTCCAAATCCCTTACTAAATTCTACCGTCACAAGAGAAACACACTTTCCTTACCTACAAAAACAAATTCACCGCGTACGAAACTATACGGCTTAAGTTCATCCATACACTCCCCTTACATATGTTCCGAGCTCCCTTATTCCCCCGATTCTGTTCCATTCAGATGCAAATCCAAGCTCTGGGAGTCCCATTAGCTCTGTAAGCCATTCTAACAGAATAGGGCTGGTACGCTTTCAGAGCTGTATAAATGACGATTTGACAGGGTTGTAAAAGTACTATAACCATAATAATATGTAGTTTAATAAAACTAACAAACACGCTTATCCAATCTATTGGATTCGTCAAAACAGATCATATGAGCCCAAACTCGTTGGGTTTACTAGTAGCCACTGAAGAGTTCTACTATCCACCTCCTGGCTCCATCATCAGATCAGCTCCAATATACCAAATTATAGTTTTGTCATCCGAGCTGCATATACACTCAAACTTTCATTTCGATACGACAGTTAGAAGTAGGTTAAAATTGACTTCTAAGATTTTATTACATTGTTTGTTAGTTACAAGTGAAGCTAATAAAAGCGTGTTAAAATTAATGTTAAATCGTCCATAATTTTTTATTTTTGTAAACCCTGTGATTGCGTGTAAAATTGCGAGCTTTTCTTGGGTTCAAACTATTGTAAAACCACTCCTGTTCTGTCCGTCACGGACGGTTTTCTCGAAAACTGCATGGCGTAAGAATTTGGCAAGATTAGTTTCTAGTTCAGCTCCATCCAGATGCAAATCCAAGTTGTTGTTAAGTCGCTGGGAGTCCCATTAGATACAACGTACGCTATTCAGAATAGGGCTGGCACACTTCAAGGGTCGATTCGGCAGTAGTTACGGTTGTCGTGCTCCAAGGTATGGTTGTCAACCCTGAGGTATAGATAAGGTATTTCGTGTTTTGAGTTTCGATCCCGTGAGAATATCGGGATAAAAAGTATCCTATGTGTTAATCCTGGTTATAAACTATTTGTGTGCCAAATTTCATCCAAATCCGTTCAGTAGTTTTTGCGTGAAAGAGTAACAAACATCCATCCATCCATCCATACAAACTTTCGCGTTTATAATATAAGTAGGATCGTAGATCGTAACAAGTAGTGTTGAAATATGTGACGACGTCCATCATGTCTTAAATGCGAAAGAAGCACTGAACTTTTCCAGAAAGACAAAAACGTGTGGGGTTGGCCCGGCAGGAGCGGAAGTTCAAAATTTACAAATTTTTTGCCATTTCAAAATTTTTGCAGCCATCTTGGATTTTCATTTTTAACGGCTTTAACCACCATGAAAACGAAACACATGACGAAAAATTTAAAAAGAATTGCAGCCGCTTCAGCACCCTCGAAAACCATGAAATCGACACCAATGATGAAAAATTAGAAAGTTTTGCAGCCGCCATCTTGCATTTTTATTTTGACCTGACTATTGGCTTAAGCACCCTCGATAACTATGGAAACTATCTCTCTCATTCTGTCTCTTTCTATTACATAATATAATAAAAAGTCGCATGGAGAGGGCATAACACTTTTTCGTTATGTGACGATTTCTACCAAGTTTACTCCTTCCGCATCTGCGTTAAAGAATTTAGTTCCAAAAATAGGTTTTTACCATAGCTATTCTGAGATCTACAAGGTAAACAATTAGAGCTACTGTTCCCATTCATAATTCTGGAAATGTCTCGTGATTTCAGCTATAAATACAGCCACTCTATTTTAATAGACTATTATAGACATACGTATTTATGTATAGGCAAGACTTGAGACGAGAATCGTCTAAATATAGGCATGTAGTACCAACATTCGGTTTACTCTAGGGCTGTGAAATTCTGATACTGCGTGAATTCCGCTAGCAGGAAAACGAAACAACGTTAAAATTTGTATGAAAGTTACTCGGCGTTAAGGATATTTCAGGATGATATTTAAGGGAAAACATCAATCACTATGTCAAACTCTGAACTCACTTACATTTTTGTTTCAAATCCCCCGCGTGCCTAGACACCCCTTGTATAGGTAGTCATACAAGCTTAACATTCATAAACCCTTTACTAATACTACCCGTCCTTTTCATCGCAACGTCAATCAATTGAGAAGGCAATATAAAACATTGTAATAACAAACAAACCCACAAATAAAATAGTGATACTCTCAGTGAGTTCTCTACGCGAGCGAAAAATCCAGGGATGCCACTTAAAATAAAAGGTTAATGCTTTTTTTTTTATCGAACCTGTAATAATACCCATTTTACTCTCTTAAAAATATTATTGAACATACTAATATAATGAATGCGCCTGTCTTTGTGAACCTCAAAGAATCACGACTCGCTTCGCTCGCTCGGCTCGCGCGCGTTCACAGTTCTAACCTAACCTAACCCGTAAGGTCAGTCAGGGCACCCGAGCTGAGTTACTGCTACCCACTGTATGAAAAGGCCAGAATGTGAAAAAAAGGCCCATTTATTTTTAAAAAGTGTGCATTATTAGAAGCTGAAAATGTTTTTTTTTTTGTTCATTAATTTAGAAAAAGCATACATCATTAGAAGTTTAATAAGTTTTTAGAGGAACAGTAAATTATTTCACAATAAAGAACTCATATATAGCCTCAGTCACATCGTCGGAGATATAAGACAGAGGGTACAGCCCTATAGCGACCTGCTTAATGCACTGCTTATTTCTATGAATACCGTCAACTTGAAAGGGTGTATTAGCATACGTTTTGCCTCCATTCTGCAGTAATTGTACCCTGCCGTTGGCGTGCCTACAATTTTAGGCCTGAAATATTGCGAGCAATTCTTGAATATAATCTACATGGATTTAAGAAGGTACTTTTACTTATGTTTACGTCGTTATGTGTATTGTGGTGTAGCATTTAAACCATGATGTCGGTTTAATAGAGCAATGGCGGCCGCGACTTTCGAGCCGGTCGTAGGTTCGAACCCAGACTAACATTTTACTTTGTGTAAATTATTCATTACCACTGTTCCCAAAACGGTGAAAGAAAACATCGTGAGGAAACAAACCGGCATGTCGCACACCAAAAATTCGAAAACAAGTAACATCCACTAACACGCACTGGGCCCGCGTGGTAGATAACCACTCCCTGTCACCGAGAGGAATGCCTGTGTCCCAGCAGGGAGAACATTATAGGCCGATTGTGCTTTGCTTATGCCATTAGGCATTTTAGTTTTATGTCTGGGATGGCAACGCTCCTGCTTTATCTCTGGCTTTGTAGATCAAAAGCAGAGGTGACCACTGAACATCAGATGAACCGCCTGTTAGGTCCATCATCATGATTCTCCTGCCTTTATCCCAATATATTTGGGGTGGGCGCAACATGTCTTTTACTTCCATACTTCTATATAATCATAATTTATATTTTAAATATTCTATTATATCTTCTTTCTCTTTTTATTATTTTTACCTGTATAGTATATGTTTCAGCTTAGTTTTATTTTTTTTATATTTAACCATACTCTTTACATCGCACGCCGTTCGGGTTTGTTTAACTTTTTTATATTATGTGGAAAATGTTGTTGGTTATACATTCATACTCCAATTTTAGTTTTAAGTTCTATACCATAACATTGTAATGTGCAACCGTTTATTTTCCCAAATAAAATAAATTATAAGTTATCCCATTTCTAGCCATATTATCTTTCACACAGCCCAGCCGTCGTTTCTTTGGTTTTTCTCTACTCTTATAGCCATCCACTTAACGGTACGCACACGACAGAGTCTAGCCTGAGTTCGTGCGAGCGGACGAGAGCCCTGCAGAGCGGTGTGGAGCCTCTCTTGGATGTTGGACATCGTACAGACAACATGTGCTCAGAAACTGTCTGACTGATGATAAAGAGAGACACGTACCTTCTCCATTCTTCTACTTAACATTCGTTGTTATTAATTTTCTAGAGACACTACAATTTATTGTTTTAATTGATTTTTTATTGATGGACTGTGTTAGGTACGAGTCTGGCAGAAATGATTTGTTTAGGGTCTTGAGGTTGAACCGACTTGAAGTAGGCACATTCCATAAAATCCTGGCCCAACCAAATGGCGATGATGCGAAGAGTCTGTTTAGGTTCATGGCCCAGATATCAGAAATGTGTATTTAGGGTACGATGGAACTGACATACGAATTGATATTATAAATGTCCCTAAATAAATAAAGAGAAAAAAAAAATGCCTTTTACAGCAGAAAAGTTATTTTTAGTTAAAGTGGTCTTGCTTTGTTGAACTAAATGTTTATTATTTTAATATTATAATCGGATTCACTAGAACAATTTTATTACAACTTAATTGGAGCTTAGTGTAGTCTGAAATTCATCACTTAATTTGGTCTTTCATTAATACCTAAAACTAGCAGCACCCCGCGGTTACACCCGCATAAGTGTCGATCGGATATTGGGATAAAAAGTATCCTATGTGTTATTCTGATGTATAAGCTATATTACAGTAAAGTTTCATCAAAATCCGGTCAGAAGTTTTTGCTTGAAAGAGTAACAAACATCCATCCATACATTCCTCCTCACAAACTTTCCTGCTTATATAGGAGGAGGAAGGAGGAAGTAGGACGCCAAATGGTTTAGTATGAATACAATAGAAACCGAAAACGTCCTAGGGCAAGGGCTCAAATCGAATCAAAATAACATAACATCACGCCTATAATTCCCGAAGGGCTAACCCTTCGGAAATTATAGGGTTGGGTTGCAAGGGTGTACGTACAGTACACCCCCATTTCACCAGTTATGTTTAAGTCATATTCATATTAATTTATTGCATTCCTTATAGTAAAGAAGTAGTTTCAAGAGACTTTAAGCTAGGTACAAAAATATGGACTCTGTAAGGGCACAGCAAAAGGATAAAATGATAATTAAAAAATGTAAACTAAGGACTACTAAAATAAAATTAGGCATTGAAATTAATCCTACTAATATTATAAACGTGAAAGTTTGTATGGATGAATGGATGTTTGTCACGCAAAAACTACTGAACGGATTTGGACGAAATTTGGCACACAGATGGTTTATAGCCAGGATTAACATATAGGATACTTTTTATCCCGATATTACCACGGGATCGAAACTTATGCGGGTGAAACCGCGCGGCGCAGCTAGTTTAACAATAAAATAAGGACATCAAATAGTTACGTCCCATGAAATAGGGGGCGAGCCTTTTGCCATCAACTGGACACAAATCCAGACTCTCAGCTACTAAGAAATACCAGATAGAAACCCAATAACATTTTGCCCGACCCGGGAATCGATCCCAGGACCTCATCAGTTTCGATCTCGGCAGTAGCCCTTGCGACCGCAAGACAAACCGAGTCAACTTGGCATACAAACATAAACAGCAAAGAATCGTACATTAGTAAGTGAAATAAACTAACATAAAACTGCCAAAGCCCTAACACTTGGGGGCGACGTTAATATAAGGCTCTGCCCAAGCAATATTGGATATCCTTCCTCCGTACCAAACTTTCTATTATATTTACATACGACTGAGTAGGCCCATTGAATAATATATTAGAGAGGCTATGGCATTCATGACAGTTTTTCGTAAGACCAATAATATGGAGAGTCATAAATTACCGTAGTGTTAATAGGCTAGGAGTAAAAGGGACATCAATTTTATGCGTTAATGCAAAAACGTCAGAGTAGCCCGCGACATTAGTTTATTGCATTATGCAGGTCAGTATCAGGTTGTCGGACGGCGCGTATGTGTTCCACGCGCGCCTCAAAGAGATGTCAGCATAGTTGACGGGGCCCGACAGGGCCGAAGCCTGCCGGGGTAGCGGGATCGTCCGAAAGGGTTACCGCTGCCCTGGAACATAAAGGGCTAAGGAAGGAACACGGGTGGGTTTTAGTCAGTAAGAGTCTGACACTCCCTTCCGCTCCACCCAGAGCGGGAGGGGTCATTTGATGATTTCCCATCCTCAAAAAAAAAAAAAGGACTTGGTTGCTTTAACGGTTATCGGTCCTTTAATAGATATGATCGGCCCTCTGCTATACTGACTTAATAATATAATAATTATTATTTACTAATTCCTTACCACAAATTACAGAGATAGTAATTAATAGTCTACAGACCTTAAACAAGCAGTTGGGGCATATTGGATGTAGAAGGTGGAGAACCGGGTGTGGCGCAACTTAGACAAAGTGTGAAAAGTGAAAAATAACTTTAATTTCGGAAGTCGGTGTCGCTGGGTTCGCATTTTCGTTGTTTGCCACCGACTTCCGAAATTAAAGTTATTTTTCACTTTGTAGTATCTCTTTTGAAAGTCGGTTGTTTTTTTTTTTGCAAAAAGTTTTTATTTATCACTTTTAAGTTGTAATTTTTACCAGTAATTTTGGTTTAAAAACCAAACTACGGAACCGTTTTTGATGAAATTTTCATTGGGACTAATCTGCAAGTATATCCTTACAAATAAAAAAAGAATTTTGCAAATCTGAAAAAAATGGTATTCAGCTGCATCCGGATACACTGGAAACCGACCCCAAAATAATTATGAAAAGGCTAGTACTAGCTACGCAGATGATGAATGGTAAACTTGTCAAAACATAAATGGCCCGTTTTGACATTGACAGTTCTAGTAGTTAATAAAGATCAAATTCGCAAAACACGTATTCGTTTGTATCAAACTGACCGGTGTCAAGAACGCATTCTCAAATGTCAAAACGGGCCTTTTATTTTTTGACAACTTTAATCAAGAATGTGTTTGTCATTTTTTCTATAAAAAAATATAGTTTTATCCTGGATAACCACAGCTTGAACCAAAAACTAGGTACAACCAGCTTATCATCTTCTCTCTTATCCCTCATACACTCGTCCAAAAATATAGAATGAGGCTATCAAATAACGGATATCCGTATTGAACGGAATAATCGTACTGAGTCGAACAAACATTGGATTATTACAAGCGTCGTTCGCTGTAACAAATAGGTACTACATACAACTTACATACATATATAATCAGCCTATAATGTTCCCACTGCTGGGACACGGACCTCCTCTCGGTGAGAGGGAGAGGGCCATATTCCACCACACAGGACCAGTGCGGGTAGGTAGATGTCACATGTCTTTGAATTTTTGGTTCTAGGATATGCCGGTTTCCTCACGGTGTTTTCCTTCACCGTTTTGAAAGCAGTGGTCGAACAAACACTGGATTATTACAAACGTCGTTCTCTATAACAACACAGGTACTACATACAACGTAACCTGTACATTTTCAACACGGAGAGGGTATTTCTCCCAAAGGATACTTGAAGCCGACCCTCGAACCACAATACATTTGACCACACCACATCTTAATGTGCTGACGGATTTATAGTCCTGACCCTGACTTTCGCAGGTACTACTAAGATTTGTCTACGGACCAATTTCTTTCTGAAACAAACCGTTTGTTCTCGGAGTATGTTGCTTAGTCGTAAAACTGTTGAGCTGTCCGTACAAGATTGAACAGTGTTTCTGAAGGGGGTAATCTTCGGAACTACTGATTCGATTCCGAAAACGATTATTGCGGAGTGTTAAAAAATTAATTTCACGCGGGT
The DNA here is from genome assembly GCA_947507525.1 of Apamea epomidion. NCBI lineage: Eukaryota > Metazoa > Arthropoda > Insecta > Lepidoptera > Noctuidae > Apamea > Apamea epomidion. The sequence continues at coordinate 16,697,445 of OX382237.1, forward strand.
AAAGTGGCCGGAGAAACAAGTCTTCGAATAAAAAATTAAAAGAAAAAAAAAACTTTTAAAAACAATATTTTATTACTTATTAATAAAAAGGACTAAAAAGTTAAAAATAATTTAAACCTGATAAGAAATAAATAAAAGCGTGTTACATTGTATTCTAAATGTTCTATAATGTTCCATCAAAATGTAACACGCTTTTATTTATTTCTTATCAGGTTTAAATTATTTTTAACTTTTTAATCCTTTTTATTAATAAGTAATAATAGCTTGTTTTTAATTTATTTTTCTTTTAAATTTATTTTTAACTTTTTAGTATTTTTGATGCGAGATTGACTACGGCGTAGTTCGTAGCGCGTAGCAGTGTTTTTTCGTTATATACGTTTACTGCACTTAAGCTACCTGCTCATCTTTAGTCCCTGGTTACCATCTAGCATCAGAGTACTCGTCAAGACGAATCACACGAGCCCAAACTCGATGAGGTTGTGTCGTTTAACTACCGAGTTCCTATGGCCACCTTCCGGTTCCATCATCAGACCCTGGTTACGATCTAGCACCAAAGTTCTCATCAAGACGGATCAAACGAGTCCAAACTCAATGGGGTTGTGTCGTTGAACTAACGAGTTCCTATGGCCACCTTCCAGTTCCATCATCAGATCAGCTCCATGTCATAATAATTTTGCATTGTCATCCAATTTACACATGCATACAAAATTTCAGCTCAATCGGTTGAAGATATCTGCTTCAAAATTGAATTGCAAGAGTCCACCCGAACATAATTACAGACATACATACATACTTTTTTTTTTTTTTGTGGATGGGAAATCATCAAATGACTCCTCCCGCTCTGGGTGGAGCAGAAGGGAGTATCAGACTCTTACTGACTAAAACCCACCCGTGTTCCTTCCTTAGCCCTTTACGTACCAGGGCAGCGGTAACCCTTTCGGACGATCCCGCTACCCCGGCAGGCTTCGGCCCTGTCGGGCCCCGTCAACTACGCTGACATCTCTTTGAGGCGCGCGTGGAACACATACACGCCGTCCGGCACGGGCCTGGTACTGATCGGACGGAGAGCTACCCATTGCTCTCCGCCCGCAGGCCCGCGCCTACGGTGGCCGGGAGTCGTCACGCGGCTCCCGACGCCCGGAGCGTCTCCCTCGGCGGCTGAGGCGTGAGGATCTCTCCCTCGCCCATCCCGCCACCTCCTTCGCTAGCATGACTGCTTCGCAGAAGGAGGTGACCGCCTCCCACTCCCTCTCGCCCCGGACCATGGCTTGCACCAGGGCCGGGCGCGAGAGGTCGCCGCCGCTGCCGATCGCCTCTACGAGGACACGGCGGTGCTCTGCCCAAGCGGGGCAGACCTCCACCGTATGCTCCACCGTGTCCTCTGGGCGATCCTCGCAGTGGTGACACCCGGGCGTCTCCTCCCGCCTGATTATGTGCAGGATACATACATACTACATCGCAAGTTAAATAAAAGCTTGTAAAATAAAAAACTTCTAATACACAGGGTGGCAGGGACATCGACGCGCAAACTGTAACCATGGATTCAGCACATGAGTTTAGACCCCATAGCGTCGAAATTTTTCGTCGGTTATTAAAAAAAAATATTGCTGTTCCATACATTTTGACCGCGTAGGTATTGCACTTTTCTATGAAACATACGATTTTTTTTTTTGATAACCGACCAAAAATTTCGACGCGGTCTAAACTCATGTGCTGAATCCATGGTTACAGTTTGCGCGTCGATGTTCCTGCCTCCCTGTATACTAACTATAAAGCCGAATGATGCGGAAGGCGGAGGACAGTGTGTTGTGGTGCAGTCTGGGGGAGGCCTACGTCCAGCAGTGGACTGCGATAAGCTGAGTTGATTTATAAAGGCGAAAGTTTGTTCGTTGAACGCTCTAATTTCTGGAACTACCAGACGTATTACAAAAAATATTTTTGCATTTAGCCTAATTCTGGGGGAAGGTCAGGAAGGGTTTAACATCGTGCTACGACCCTTAAGAAAAAAAAAAAAAAGAACGTTAAGCGAGAACGAAGTAACAACGTGGGCTCACAGCGGTCAGGGCTCCAGAGAGAGGGACCTCCTGACAATGCGAGCCGAATCCAGCTGCCCAACGAGAGCCTCCTCAGGTTAGGCTCTTGACTATTAGCCCATTGGCTGTCACGACTATCGTCACGATGGGATGCGACGCGGTAGGTCGGGGGCCGAAACTTCACACGGACGAGCAGGCAGAAGCTAGTTACTTCTTTAATAAGTCTTGAGAACATTTCACAAATTACATCTTTAAATTCCTTTGCCTTTTATTTATTTCTATACTAGCTGCGCCCCGTGGTTTCACCAGCATAAGTTTCGATCCTGTGGGAATATCGGGATAAAAAGTAACCTATATGTTAATCCTGGTTATAAAACATCTGTGTGCCAAATTTCATCCAAATCCGTTTAGTAGTTTTTGCGTGAAAGAGTAACAAACATCCATCCATCCAAACTTTCACGTTTATAATATTAGAAGAATACTTTATTGTACACCGCAAAAATACACAACAAAAAAATTTATCGAACACTAAAAATATACAATGGGCAGTCTTATCGCTTTCTGCGATCTCTTCCAGGCAACCTTGGAATGGACAGTGATGGTGTGGTATGTGGTGGTGTCACCACCACACACACCACACCATCACTGTCACAAAAAGCACATGCCTGTTGTATGCAATATCAGTAAAACAAGGCAACATTCTAAGTAGACATTAATATAATATAACTTAACGTCTACTTAGAATGTTGCCTTCAAAAATACGCCTATAACAAGACATAATATCAACCGAAAGCCTGACAAGCTGGAAATTATTTGGGGAGACAAAACCAATAAATAAATGTATCAGTTATAAATAATAACTTCGGAGCTGACAATATTGGTTCGGGAAGGTTCGAGCACTCGAACGAAGTCGCTCACTACTAACGATCTCGGTGAAAAACTTGTAAGGAACGTGAGTGACATGAAAATACTGGTATTGATTAAATAGATGACCAAATGAAATTATGACGGCACGGTTGGCGCAGTGGTTAAGCGATTGACTGCTGCGCTGCGTGTCGCGGGTTCGATTCCCGCACGGAACAAATATTTGTATGGCCTACAAGTAGTTGTTCCGGGTCTGGCTGTTTGTGTATCTGAGTTTGAAATGCACCCACAATAGGTACAGGAGAAATTCCTAATGTGGGGCAACGTTTTATGACCAACTTTTCTTAAGTGATCGGAGTAGTTTTCTGTTCTTTGGGTATGTTTTTAGGCAATTGTCAAATGCAAAATCACAAGGATTTTGCGGTAGTTTTGGTATATTATTTACATTTCCATACTTCTACAGTTTCACCCGCATAAGTTTCGATCCAGTGGATATATCGGGATAAAAAGTATTGTACGTGTTAATTCTGGTTATAAACTATCTTTGTGCCAAATTTCATCCAAATCCGTAAAGTAATTTTGCGTGAAAGAGTAACAAATATCCATCCATCCATTCTTACAAACATTCGCGTATATAATATTACTAGCTGCGCCCCGCGGTTTCACCCGCATAAAGTTCGATCCCTTGGGAATATCGGGACAAAAAGTATCCTATGTGATAATCCTGGTTATAAATTATCTGTGTACCAAATTAAATCAAAATTGGGCCAGCCGTTTGAGCGTGAAGTAACAAACATACAAACACACACACTCACAAACTTTCGCCTTTATAATATTATAAGTGTGATTAGTAGGAAGGATACTATTTGTGCAGTGTGTTTTTATAGCAGTGTGGGCTCAGTGGTACTTTACTTTGTGTACTTATTTAATTTCATCACCACTGGTATGAAAACATCGTGAGGAAACGGGCATATCCTAGAAGCAAAAATTCGAAGACATGTCACATTCACCAAACCACACTGTTCCCGCGTACAGAGATGAGGCCTATGTCCCAGAAGTGGAAATAGTATAGGCTGCTTATGCTGATACAATTTGTGCGGAGATTGCCCTAAACGCATGACCTCAGGGCCTTGACAAGAGTGACATTCTATCAGCGATAACGGTGACGAAAAGTCTAAAGTGTATTGGACAGACAAAAGCAACCGAAAAACTATTGAAAGTCGATCTATACCCTGTCCATTAGATTAACCGTTTTTTGACAGCTGTCTTAGAACGTACATATTCCAGACTATGTAAAAGTGAAACGAAAAAAAACTGCCATAACTTTTTGAATTATCTTATTTATGGCTTCTTACAGACATTATAATACCGTACGTGTATCAATCGCTGTATTGTGTGTTGCTGCAATCACTAGTTCCATCTGTCAAAAAATGGTTTACCTAATGGACAGGACAAATACAGACACATTTCAAGCGATTGTCACTTGTCTTATGTGTTTCACGAACGTAGAGCAAAAGGAGTTGATTAGGGATCGTAGGAAATTGACGTAAATTTATTTTTGTTACGTATAGACCCGTGGACGCCTGCAAAAGGCCAAAAGGATCGACCTAATAATAATTAATTAATCATAATTAAATAATTAATTGACGTTTTCATAACTTTATCTTAGGACTTTGCTAAGGTTCACTTTTTTACCACAACATTTTTTCTTAATTAGGTTAGAGTAGGCCTTCAGCCTGTATAGAACCAGTATTCATATTTTTCTTTCCTTGTACATGGTAGGTTCTGGCATGTTTACCTTTCATACATGAATGAACGCTTTCCTACCGGAAGAAAAGGCAGAAGCGTCTTCTATTACAAAGCTTATACATCTTTGTCAATTCTTCCACGTCCATGCATATTTGCATACACGCCCCGGCGAGTTCTACGCACCTGACCTACCTTCCTTAAAGTGGTTGCAGATATAACTTTATTTATTTCCTAATTTCGCGGCATTCTAAACAGCACTCTAAATTCAAATTGAGAACTGAACATAATTTTTTTTTGTAACGGGAAGTCGATCTTCAAAAATATCGGTTTATGAAAACCGTTACTTACCGGAAAAATGGCAACGATAAAGGTTATAAAACGAATTTGAATATTATTTTACCAGTTGCGAGGTCTAAGCAAAGAGAGCGCAAACAAAAAAAACATTAGATAAATCCTAGCAGTGTCTCAAAAACATAAAGGTACAAACAGACAATCACCGCCTTGTACTCATTTATTCAAGACAGTAAGATCTTTAGAAGTGTGTTTTGTAAAGGTAAAACGTGAGAATTTCCCTTTGATAAGGTAAATAAGACGGATCGAGTGACAGTATCATTATAATATTTATGAGTCCCAGCGAAGATACTTTTGCAGTAGGTATTGTGTTCTAGGAAAACGGGAAGCACCGACGAGACTTTGTTAAATTTTGAATTAGATGGGGTTTTTTTTCAGGACCAACGATAACGTATTTTTATATCTCTAGTACTATATTTGTCTTTAAAAAAAAAAGAAAACTTTAACATATTTAAATAATTTATGAATATTTTTTTCGTTGCTGCTTATTGATAATTCTGACATCCCACAAAATAAACTAGGAGAAAACTATATCTCCTAGGTACTAATCTTTTGTTCCTTTTAATTACAACTCGCTTCATTCTCAAAAATATCTTTAACCCTATTCTTTTCTTCAATCTGGCAACACTAAGGAACTTGTATCTCACACCAAATTGTGTACAAGATTAGACAAAGAATTCCTTATTTACAGCCAGTACGTATAGGAGACCGACTTTCTCATCTCGATAATAGGTTCGTTCCTTTTCTGAAAGCAATGCGACCTTTGTTGGCACCTCCTTTGTGACCTGCTTCCTTCCTCCATCATGTGTCCGCCATAATTACGTTTCCCGAATATCTCAATGTGAGGGCAAGTTTTGTGAAGGTCAATTTGTTGGGAATTTATCGATAAAATTTTGACGTTTGTCAACAAAATTCTACCTGTCCCTATCTTTAATATGTTAATGAAGTGAGAAGGCAATAGATAAGACGGATACTCGCATAGATAACAGTTTATTGATAAGTAATAAATAGTTCACATAATTTAAACCACTCATAAAAAAATGGCAATTTCACAACTACGTCAATAAAATATCAAAACTAGATTCCTCGAAAAGAGGCAAACATTTGCTTTTGACATTATTGATCTTCTTTCGCTCGCAAAAAATACAGATAACAAAATATTACCTCAACATCAGCTATTGAATCATACGACAACAAAATGAGAAACCGGTAACTAACGACAAATAGACATATTTCACCGGTAATCGATGGTTGGCGTCGAATTGATTGTTGATGAATCGAGTCGCGACTCGGGATCGTTTACCTTACCGATTGATTTATGGCCAGTCTTAAGGTAGTTTATAGAGGCGCGAGTTTTTCACTTATCATGAATTACGTGACTTTGAGGAAGATGTTCGAGGAGATAGTCGCCATTTAAAATTATATTCTTGTGCTTTAAAATACATGACGTATAAAAATGAACGCGCTGTTAAAACAAAGGTGTCGTTGACAAATGAGCGAGACAGTCGTGAATAATCTAAACAACAGAAGAAATGCTTTCTTTTTTATAGATGTTGTTCAGTATTTGTTTTTCTTAAACAGTTTCTTCCGTTCTGTTAAATGATCATGCTAGAAAATAACGGTAAAAATAGTGAACTGAAATTTTAATCAAAAGAATCTATAAAAATTGGAAATAAAATTTTCCGATATGTTTAATCTATCTATATGTATATATAAAAATGAATCCCTATTTCCCTTGGTCACGCCATAACTTGAGAACGACTTTACCGGTTTCATCCATCTTTTTTTTTTGTTTTCTATTACTTTGTAGGTTCTTACGGAAAAAAAAATTAAGAAAGTTGTGCAAAAAATTAGAAAATTTAAGAATTACGCTTTTACGCTAAAACAGCTGAACGGATTTAGATGAAATTTGGGTATGGGTAGACCATAATATGGAGAAGGACATAGGCTAATTTTCATCCTGGATCGCAGACGAAGTCGCGGGCAACAGCTAGTCGTATAATAAGTTCCAATAATAACTTTTCCCAATTTAATCAATCCTACTCCTACTAATAATATTATAAACGTGAAAGTTTGTCATCATGGATGGACGGATGGATGGATGTTTGTTACTCTTTTACGCCAAAACTACTGAACGGATTTGGACGAAGTTTACCACACAGATAGTTTATAGCCAGGATTGACACATAAGAAACTTTTTATCTCGATATGGGAATATGGGGATAAAAAGTATCTACGGCATCGAAACTTATGCGGGTGAAACCGCGGGGCGCAGCTAGTACCTTTATAATTAAACTTCGGGTTCCGTCGTTCAAGGAGCGCTTAGACCTTTGAAAATAATCAAAATTGAATCACTACGGCCGGATTCTCAATAAATTCAATCTCTTAGGATGTACAGCCACTTAAAACATCATCTCAAGTGACGTAATTTATTGATCCCTGATGGTATCGACATGTTGAATGAACCATCTAAATGAATAACGTTCAATGGAATTTAATTTCGGAACTTTACGGTTTTAGCATTCCGTGACATCGATTTGACTCTGTCGGTGTAATATGGAAACCGTAAATTCGGTTTTGCCAATCGAAGTTCTTGGTAACAAGTTTGGAATATGTATGTAGTTTGTAAGTACACTTTATAGATTCAAAGTTTGTGACGGGACTACGGAGTAGTTCTAAAGCCGCTGACTTGATTTGAAAATCGTTTGTACAAGCAATATTTGAGATGAGAAAATGACATTGAATTACTTTGCTAGCGAAAATGGGCGTGGTTTATAGATATCAGTATAGAATTCAATACCCTTTACTGTATTTACCATACAAATTACAGATATAAATGTAGATATTTTACATAGGGTGACACAATAACCGGTCTTACCTCTAAAAGCGATCTTTAAAAGACAATCTTTGGATGGCTACAGACAGTATACAGTTCCTTAAACGCTACGACATGATTAACGGTTAAGGAAAATATCGCAGGAATTAATGGTCTGAAATTGCCGTAGAGAACAGGAGGCATAATGATCCATGTTTATGATTTTATTGTTTGACCAACGCGTTTGCCCTGCAAGGGCTGACAAAGGACAATTTACAGTTTAAAAAAAAAATAGTACAAGTACCTAAAACTAAATTGCTCGAAAATCGACAAGTGAAGGGTCGGTTTTGTGAGACTGTTTTTTTGTAATGTTGATATTCAAAAAGGGCTGATTTTCCGCCTAATTTGAATAAATGACATTCGATTGTTTAGTTTGAGCATAATTACTGTGTTTTAATGTATATATTTGTCTATTTAGGAATATTATAAACCAGATAGGGACTTTTTTTTTTGAGGATGGGAAATCATCAAATGACCCCTCCCGCTCTGGGTGGAGCAGAAGGGAGTGTCAGACTCTTACTGACTAAAACCCACCCGTGTTCCTTCCTTAGCCCTTTATGTACCAGGGCAGCGGTAACCCTTTCGGACGATCCCGCTACCCCGGCAGGCTTCGGCCCTGTCGGGCCCCGTCAACTATGCTGACATCTCTTTGAGGCGCACGTGGAACACATACGCGCCGTCCGGCACGGGCCTGGTCCTGATCGGACGGAGAGCTACCCATTGCTCTCCGCCCGCAGGCCCGCGCCTACGGTGGCCGGGAGTCGTCACGCGGCTCCCAACGCCCGGGGCGTCTCCCTCGGCGGCTGAGGCGTGAGGATCTCTCCCTTGCCCATCCCGCCACCTCCTTCGCTAGCATGACTGCTTCGCAGAAGGAGGTGACCGCCTCCCACTCCCTCTCGCCCCGGACCATGGCTTGCACCAGGGCCGGACGCGAGAGGTCGCCGCCGCTGCCGATCGCCTCTACGAGGACACGGCGGTGCTCTGCCCAAGCGGGGCAGACCTCCACCGTATGCTCCACCGTGTCCTCTGGGCGATCCTCGCAGTGGTGACACCCGGGCGTCTCCTCCCGCCTGATTATGTGCAGGAACCTCCCGAAACATCCGTGTCCGGAGAGGACCTGCGTCAGGCGGTAGGTGAGAGCGCCGTGACGCCTCTCTAGCCACTCCTCAAAGAGGGGTCTTACCGCCGCTATCGTGGCGTGCCCTGCGCTGGGTTGCGATAGTCGCGCCTTCCATTCCACCATGAGACCGCGCCGGAGGTCCGTCCGCTCCGCAGCGGTTTGCCGCGGGCCGCACCCGCGGCAAACCGCTGCGGTTTCCCCCCGACGTAGTGCCTCCGCGCGCCAGTCATAAAGGCGCGCGAGGACTATCGCCTCCAGATCCCATGGTGGCAGTCCGGCAAGGAGGCTTCCTGCCTCGCCCGAGATCGTGCGGTACCCCCGGATTAGCCTTACGGCTACCACCTTTTGGGGCGCGTTCAGGTAGTGTGCGGCTCGCAGCCGCAGTGAACGCGCCCATACCGGGGCCCCATATAGGGCCATGGACCGCACGACCCCCGCGTAAAGCCTCCGGCAGGAGGCGTTTGGCCCCCTCAGGTTGGGCAGGAGCCGCTTTAAGGCGGCCCCGGTCCATTCCAGTTTGGGGGCCAAACATCGAAAGTGTTCGACGAAGTTCCACCGGCTGTCGAGGACGAGACCCAGGTATCTCATCGTTGTCTCGACGCCGATGTGAACCCCTCCTACCATCAATTGGGATCCCGAAGGTGGCCCGTACCGGGGCCCATGAAAGGACATGGCCTCGGACTTGTGCAATGCCACCTCGAGACCCAACTGCCGGATCCTTTCCACGACTATCGCAACCCCGCGTGTCATCGCGTCGGACTTGACCACTGCCTCTCCTCATAGGTGACGATGCGGTGGTAATTGCAATTTGTAGGTACATTAATTGTACTTGTCGATAAACATAGACTTCTACAAATAACCCTAAAGGGGGAAGCGCCAGGGTAGCGCCCCTAAATTTTTTTCTTACGTTTCTTGCAATTGCTTGTCAGTGTTAGGCTGTATGTTGAACCAAATATGATTCGCGACCGTAACAAGTACATATACTATACTAATGCTAATAATAAAACTGACGAGTTTATATGTTTCTTTGAACATGCTTATCTCTAAAACTACCAGCCGGATTTGAAAAATGATTTTGCATTTGATAGACCAATTTTCGAGGAAGGTTTATATGCTACTAACTTTTGGCCACGACTTGAAATTTCTTGATTAATTAATCATGATTCGAAAGACACGTGGCGCCGTCTATTATCATAATAACGTTATTGTTGTTTTCCTCGGGAACAGCCCTTTTTTTCGGGATGAAAGGTACCCTATGTCCGTTTCTGTACACCTGACAACGTATTTGCAAAATTTCAGGATAATTGGTGCAGTGTTTTAGGCGTGAAAAGGTAACAGACAAACAAACAAACTTACTTTCGCATTTATAATATTAGTTAGGATATAACATTACGACGCGGACGACCACAAATTTCACGCAGACGAAGTTGCGACCAATAAATAGACATAAACGATTGAAATGAAATAATTTCACATCCAACACGCCAACACCAACTAACAACTTTACCCCCTCTTCATACGATCAGTCCTGTGCTAAACTAATTAATCAAGAGTTGCTAAGAAAGCGAACTACTGCGCACATCGCAATTTACATAAGTGGTAGTGACGTGTGACAATGAAATGCTAGCACAGAAGTACCATAACACGTGATAAGAAATAAGACTCTTATGGTGGGTACACAACTACACATGCATATGTGAAACTTACATGAAATGTAATATACGTTGAAAAGAACATGAATATGCAATGCAACACGATATGTAACACAAGAACTAAACTCATTTTGGGCACTAATCCTATACACAGGAATGCGGACGAATTTTTTGATGCCCAATGAGTTCCTCTCATTTTCTTAAATTTTTTATTTATGTTTGTATACACTGTGTTCCGGACGATATAGGTACATAAACTTCGACCAGATGTTCAGACCATGGAAATAAGCATTTTTCATTATGGACACATTAATGAATATTTATTTTTTGTTCATTTTCATACAAACTAAATACCTTGACGTAAATCACCCGATATGCATGCCTCTTTATCTCTTTATCCGAGGCATTTGAAAGATGTCATCATTTTTATTGCACTAAGCGGCAACATAGGCCAAATTATGGGACAAGTGGGACAGACGGAAATTAAGACCCTTTCTTACTGCATAGGGCAATTAAATTTCATTAAATGACATTACAAATATCTTTGTAACGAAGCCTTTATAAGTACTACTTCTTTTGTTAGATCTGATTTGTAAAACCTATAGAAGCGTTTGCCAAAGCTTATAGATAGCGTGAAGAACACGGTGGTAATATATAACTGTATATTTGAGTTAGCTTGTAAATTGTAATTAAGACATTTTGTTAGTAATGTTATCTTTGTGAATAAATTTCAAACGTGTTCCCTGCATACAACACATTGCCAACTATTCATTTTTCTTTCTTCCCATCAGCTGTTCCTTAGATTCTGGTTATTTTTTGGCGTGTAATATTTAATGAAACTTCTACAGTTCACCTTTTTAGTGAGTCCAACTAAAATGAAGACAGCTATGACGGGGCCCGCCTTAATTTGAGCAACTTCGAGCTAGTAAGTACGAGTTCAGACTTGCAGATAATGTTTTGTAAGGAGTGGCGCGGGCCTGCGGGCGGAGAGCAATGGGTAGCTCTCCGTCCGATCAGGACCAGGCCCGTGCCGGACGGCGCGTATGTGTTCCACGTGCGCCTCAGAGAGATGTCAGCGTAGTTGACGGGGCCCGACAGGGCCGAAGCCTGCCGGGGTAGCGGGATCGTCCGAAAGGGTTACCGCTGCCCTGGTACATAAAGGGCTAAGGAAGGAACACGGGTGGGTTTTAGTCAGTAAGAGTCTGACACTCCCTTCTGCTCCACCCAGAGCGGGAGGAGTCATTTGATGATTTCCCATCCACAAAAAAACAAAAAAAGGAGTACATTACGCTAGGTGTGTATGAACCTGTGTATTTTCTTTTAACTGCCATAAAGAGCGAAGGATGTTTTCGTTAGATTTTCCCAAGTGTTTCTATGGATATACAGGTTTGTTTATCATCTACGCTACCAAAGCAAAAATACAAGGTAGCCATTTGAAAAAAAAAAAAAAGTTATCGATAAAACCAGCACCCTGATTACGTAACACCCTATCAATCACAATCGGAATCATTGTGAAGGATATTGCCAATACATTCCTTCACATGTTCGAAAAAATTGTCTGCTCAGCAACTAAATAACGCAATGAATGTTGTTGAACTGTCAAAATTAAAGCTATTGCTGCTGTTAGTGTTTTACCTACGCAATTACCTCGCAGGTTTTGTTTTAACAAAAATCGAGCACACGACTCCGCTGCCCAGTTTTGTTCTCACAATTCAAATATGAAAAACCGACCCTGCATTTAAACTATACCTCATTACAACGCTACTTAAACTCAACGCTAAAATAATTTTCCAAAACCTGCACCGTACGACATTTAAGTTCGATCGTTACTCAGTCTGAAGCTAGATAGAGCCCCCCTATGTCCCCATACTTGCAGTTTATCTCTCATCTCCTCTATCTATCTAATCCGTCTGTCGACCGCACTAATGACTTACTTAGCACACTATTCGTTCGCTCGGTGGGTCGCGTATTGGTGTAAGCTACTTTGGTAACCCGTATGCTGAAAGCCTGTTCAATTTAATCTATAGAGTCTTGACACTTTAAAAATGGGGGTGAGGGGAAGGAGGGTGATTGTTTTTTGTTATTTATTACAAGCCTGTGTGGGGTTCGACCGCGAGACGGTCGCCACTTTGAGCAAAGTGGATTATTTCCAAATTTATTGCTTAAGACACTATAAAGACGAGGCGCGTTTGCTTTGGTTTACACATTATTTTGGATGTAAAAGGGTTTCACACACACACATTGTTTTGCGGTTTTTTGTTTTGACCTACCAATGATAACAGCTCTTAAGATATGTATTTACCAACAGCGATCAACCAGAATTAGTATTGATCAGAGATTCGTCCAGGGTTGCAGTACACAAAGGTTAGGTAGTTACAAGAGAGATGAGTTAAGTGTTAAGGAACTTGTACAGAAGTGTATTAATACAAATTCTTCACTACCTAAATCTTGAGTGAACTCACTAGCACTTCATACAGTACAAACCTAACATAGTCTGGTACCCAATAAACTAATAAGCAATACTAGACTAATCTTATTGCAATTTTTATAAAAAGTTCACTACTCGAACTCTTCTTTATCTCAGCACATGTATAAATTACCAAAAGTAGTATTTAAACTTACGCCGCCAGGCTTATCCTTACCCTTAATGACGTCACGGCATTTTCAGCAAGATCGTGTAGACATTTAAGTACTCATTTGTCTAAGATGCCCTAACTTTGTGAGTAAGTGAATCATTGACACTAATTTATTAGTCTTGTGAGTCGAAAAGTTTTTGTTTCAGAGTAATCTTAGAGCCTTGTTCTAGATTAGAAGGTTGTTCTTGTATAGTCATGAATCTTGATTTAAAACCAGATTTTGAGGCTCTTTAAAGTGAGAACATCTGCCTAGCCTTTTCTCAACTATGTTGGGGTGAGCTTCCAGTCTCACCGGATACAGTTTTATATCAGTATTTTATATGGAGCGACTGCCTATCTGACCTCCACAACCCAGTTACTGGGTAAGATGATACCACTTGGTAAGACTGGTTGTCAGACTTTCGGGCTTCTGACGACCCGTAACGACTGTCAAAGATCCACAGCCGGGACCAACGGCTTAACGTGCTTTCCACGGGGAGTTCTTGGTATGTAAAGATGGTCACCCATCCACGGATCAAATACAACCTGATCGATCGACCCGTGCGGCTGTATAACTTAGCCACAAGTCCGTCCTCTTGTAGGTTCTATAAAGTGTATTATTATACAATTCTAGGCACTCATCATACTTTAATGGGAAGTATCTCCATAGACACATGCGTAGATTTTGATCCAGTGGTCTTATACCATCCTCATGGTCTAGACACAGTAACATTCTATCAGCGATAACAATTATAGAAAAGTCAATAATTGTATTTGAATGACATAAGCTACCCAAAAGCTTATGTCAATCCTGTTCAAGAAACACGAAACGCGTTGAAAGCGATTGTCAATTGTCTAAGCCCTCTACGAGGTAATTGCGTGAACCACTCACAATTCCTATGCCATTCATTTTGACAGTTCAACAACATTCATTGCGTTGTTTACGTTGTTGAGCAGAAGATTTTCTCTGACATACGAAGCAATGGATTAGAAATTTCCTTCAAAATCCTTGTAAAACCTCCCTTTTTCCAACTTCGGCACTATACCAGTACACTTCAATCAAACCAGACAGGACCTGATGTATCACTCCATGTCGTACGTCACAGGTATTGAAAGATATTGAGTCGGTGACATCTTCAGTTGCCCACGTTAAACCGCGGGGGCTTGATTTATTGAAACAGTCTTAACTTGTCAGTCAAGACTGTCCGACCCGAACCTACGAGTTGTAGACCTAGGCAGGCGCTTTACTTTATGTAAATAATTTCATCACACTGCTCACGAAACGGTGAAGGAAAACATCGTGAGGAAACCGACTTTTACGTACAAGTTTCTGTTGTCTTAGAACCAAAAAATTTAAGACATGTGACATCCATCAACCTGGACTGAGCCCGCGTGGTGGATTACGGCCCACTCCCTCTCACAGAGAGGAGGCCTGTATCCCAGCAGTGGGAACATTATAGGCTGATTATGTATGTATTATGGTATCAATGAAAATATAGTATCTTGTGACAGGACACAAATCCCCTTAGAATACGTATAATCATGAACAGTTACAAAGCGATACAAACTTCAAACTAATGGTAGGTCCATTAGCCTATGTTCAGAGTGCTAACGACGGTTTAACTGTACACTGACAACAGATACACAATAGATTCGGTAAATGATCGCAAAACCGCTGCTTCATCGTTATATGTATCTTTCAAAGGTGTAATTAGTAGCGTATTAAAACTGACAGCAGTGTATGGAGAGTAGTTCATTCGTGGTTGGTAATACTAGATGGCATACTTCTTCATTTGTAAATATCGTGAAGAGATCTTTAAAATAATCAGAAGCCAATTCCCGTAATTAAAAATGTTCAAAATCTATCCCGCAATCTCATCCCAGCGACAATCAATGTCGCAAACTTGTCAAAAATGTAGGGAAATTAGTTATTTTTGACAGAATCACACTGAGATCAGACTGTGAACGTTCTTAAAATTACGAGTATTGTCCCTCTGATGTTAATTAATATGCTAGATTTAAGATTCTAAATACAACGTCTATACATTGATTTAGAATCTGCACCACTGAATTTTGCCCACCAAAAGAATCTTGTACAGCTATCTGTACAAGATTCTTTTGGTGCGAAAAATCGGAACTAACGACGCCATCTTGCTTTTACAATACATTTCAACTCGCTTCAATTTTCTGAATAACACACCGACTACTTAATTTTGACGATCCAAATGTGCCTGTAAATGGTTTAATTGAAATAAATTATTTTAGTTTGACTTTCACAAAAGTATTGCACAAATGTTTACTAAGAGCGCGCCCCTGCCAACATCATCTGAAGGCCAATTCTCGTAATTTAAAACATTCAAAATCTAGTCGCAGTCTCATCTCGGCAACAAAAAAATGTCAAAAACTTGTCAAAATGTCTCTCGAGATCAGTCTGTGAACGTTCTTAAAATTACGAGAATTGCCCCTCTGTTGTCAGCTCCAACAGATCTTTGTTACAGTGTTTGCTTCGTGTAGTTATATAGGACTCTCTTCTGGCCGAGACTTCGTCGGCGTAAAATTTATTGTTCCCTCGTCCCGTCGCATCGCATCGCATCGCCCGCGCTATTACTTTGTTTTCACTTAGCGTTCTCTCTGATTTTTTTTCTTTTTGCTCGGCTCCTATGGGCCGTCACGTACTGTTATATAGCCCACAACCTTTCTCAAGGATGGGCTATCAAATGCAAAAATAATTTTACACATCCGACTGGTAGTTACAGAAAAAAGTACATTCAAATGAATAAATAAATAAACTCTTCAGCTTTATTATTAGTATAGAAAGATATAGATTAGTATAGATAGCGTTTATACGGTCACTTCTTTCATTTTTGTCTAGTCTCAGTCAGCTTTTGTCAGTTAAACTTTTAAGAACTCCTTTTACATCCAAAATAATGTCCAAACCAAAGTAAATGCGCCTCGTCTTTATAGTGTACTAAGTAATAAATGTTAAAATTAAAAATTTAAAAAACCGCCGACAGCGTGAGTCCTATAAAAAGAAAAAAATAACCTTGAAATTATGACCCTACGTAAGTACGTATGAAATTTTTTGATTAAATGTTGTCCCGTCGGATGACCGCTCTAATTATTAGCCAAACGTTCTGTTAAAAGTTTAAAATAGTAGCGGTCCCCCACAGGACAATATTTAACCAAAAAATTTCATACGTACTTACGTAGGGTCATAATTTCAAGGTTATTTTTTTCTTTTTATAGGGACTCACGTTGTCGGGGGTTTTTTAAATTTTTAATTTTAACATTTATTACTTAGGACACTATAAAGACGAGGCGCATTTACTTTGATTTGGACATTATTTTGTATGTAAAAGGAGTATTATTTTGCTTTATGTACGTTGTACCAGTACAGCGTCTTATTAACTGTTTACTTTAAAAAAATAAAAATAATCGTTTTATACTTGCTGATGAATAATTGTTTGCTGCACCGGACGACGTCATTACGTCAGCGCCGGCTGTCGCTGAAAACCAGCGCTGGGGCTCTGTCTTGCATAGGGTCGCAGCATTATGCTGAGCGATAGCCGTTTTGCGTGGATGTGACGCATGTCAACCATTTTGAATTGTTTTTTTTTTGTCTTTATTTTGTTTTTATGTTCTTTTATGCGTCATGTTTACCGCAAATAAACGTTTTTCTTTCTTTTTCTTAGGGTCATAATTTCAAGGTTATAGGTTGGTTTTTCTTTTTATAGGGACTCACGTTTTCAGGGGTTTTTTAAATTAAAAAAAAAATCAAAATCCACTTAATCAAAAATAATCCACTTAACGTGGTGGTCGTCCCGCGGTCGATTCCCACAAAGACTTGTAATAATAAGTAACAAAAACAGTCACCTTCCCCCCTGCACCCCCATTTTACATGTATTTATGTGTAGTAGTCCCAAAGGTATTCAGCCTGTAACATTGCACGAGGTTTTGCAAAAGAGTTTTTAGTTTATTAAAAGTTCTGCATGCAATATTATACATATTTCATGCATAAAACCAAGACTAACTTGCTTGGGTCAAAAGCGAATTTCTAATTACTGTATAATTTTATCTTCTTTAGAGATAAGCTTCTAAACAAAGTTTTTTATAGCACTCGTAACACTTTTACTGACACTAAAAACAAAAATGTTTATCTTTTTTGGTTTCCGTACCGTACCCAAAGGGTTTCAACGGGACCCTTGTCCGTCTGTCCGTCGGTCACAGGGCTGTATTGTTTGGACCGTAATAGATAGTCATTTTCACAGAGTGTGCACTACTTTGGCCGCGCCGCTATAACAACAAATATTAAAAACTAGCGGACCCGGCAGACGTCGTCCTGCCCGAAAAAGCAGCGCCACCTACCGGGTCCAATTGTGTATACAAACCTTGTCCTGACAATAACAAACACAAAAAAAAGAATTATCCAAGTCAGCGCTGTTGACAAGAGGCTCGTCCGAAGTCACAGCATTTTTGCTGAGCAACGACCTGAAGGCGTATTCTCGTAATTTAAAACGTTCAAAATCTAGTCGCAGTCTCATCTCAGCGACAAACAAATGTCAAAAACTTGTCAAAATGTAGGGAAATTAGACGTATATTTTGACAGATTGAGACTGAGATCAGACTGTGAACGGTCTTAAAATTACGAGAATTGCCCCTCTGTTCTTGCACAGAAGCGACGCACGGCTTAATTGTTGTTTGTTTTGTTACAAAAGTAGTTGTACTAGTTATTTCGCCACTCTGCAATTGGCATTTTTGTTATGATTTTTATTTTTTTGTGGTCATCTGCCAATATCTGTATTGTCAATGTCAATTAATGTGAGTTGTCATTGGTCCCTGGCCTTGACATCAAGCAATAGACAAAAGTGTCAACATTTCCATGCTTAGTCAAAAGACTCGTACTCAAGCATAAAAATCTATCTTATGTAGTTTTTTTTATTAATATTGTTTTTTATTTGTAATTGTGCGTTTTGTTTGTGCGGAATAAAATATTTATTAATTTTAAAGGAATTAATATTTATTTCTTTCTTTCTGTCTAATTTGGTGCAGTCGATTGGAAGTTATGCGCGTACATACATTTCGGTGACACATTTTTATTTAATTTTATTTATATCATCATCATCTATCAGTCTAACTGGATACAGCGGAATACCAGTATTAACCATAGAGCGACTGCCTATCTGACCTCCACAACCCAGTGACCAGTTAATTTTATTTATATATATAATTTTTTTTATATTTATAATTTTTGTTTTTTTTATACAAGAAACAAGTTTTTTTTTTTACTAAAGTATACATATATAAGGATGCTGGCGACACGCCCTTGCTTCACACGGTTTTTACGACTTGACGAAACATCAAGATTTCTTTATTATATGTCACGCTAATATGAATGTATTACACTCATAAATCTTCAGGAATAAACTCCCAAAATGATGATGAAAACCGCACGAAAATCCATTGCGGAGTTCAGAAGAACAATGCGGTTCCACAGACATAACACGAAAGCGACTTTAATTTATAATATGCATAGATATAGATTATGGTCTTCATTTATTTATTAAGCCACTAGGAGGCGAATATCGGGATAAAAATATAGTAGTACTACCTGGGCCTTGCGGTTTCACCCGCATAAGTTTCGATCCCTTGGGAATATCGGGATAAAAAGTATCCTATATGTTAATCCTGGTTATAAACCACCTGTGTGCCAAATTTCATAAATCCTTTTCTGTAGTTTTTGCGTGAAAGAGTAACAGACATCCATCCATACACCCATCCATACAAACTTTCACGTTTATAATATTAGTAGGATTTTATGTCCTAATACAGGTCATGGTTTACCCCAAGTGCCTCACACACACATCCTCATCCGTTCATCCGTTTTAGCGTGAAAGCGTAACAAACAAACATACAAATACAAAAAATCAAACCTTTTCTCTTTATAAAATTAGTTTAGATTTATGCACGCACATACAACAAACATACAAGAAGGAAGGAAACAGAAAAACACGTACAAAAGTGACGCTTTTCTAAAGAAATCTCTTCCAGCATACCTCTGATAAGAAAGTAGATAAAGAGGTGCAGGATTTAGACAACGTGTGTTAGAGTATACAGGGTGGCAGGGACATCGACGCGCAAACTATAACCATGAATTCAGCACATGATTCTAGCGTAGAAACAATACGTCGGTTACCAAAAAAAAAAAATCAGATGTTTCGACAGCTACATGGTCAAAATATAGAACGGGCTATTTTTTTTTAACAACCCAATGCAGGGGTGTTCAGAATCATGTACTGATCCATGGTATATCAAAAGATTGCGCGTCGATTGCCCTGGCACCCTGTATACAGGCTGATTTTTTAAAGACCAGCCAAATTTAAGGATGTGGTACAGACCATCAAACTGAACAACTTTCTCCATGGGACCAACATCGTAATCGCGAATAAAAATTCAGCCGTCCCATACATTTAGGTCGAGTAGGCATTGAAGTTTTCTATGGGACAGTTGATAAAATTTTCGCGATTACGCTATTTGTCCCATGGAGAAAGTTGTTCAGTTTGATGGTCTGTACCACATCCTTAAATTTGGCTGGTCTTTAAAAAATCAGCCTGTATTTCAAACCCATCTAGAACATTCCTAGAAAGTTTTTCATTCGGTTTCCGCAGAACTTGTAGTTTCGGCGTAATACCTAAACCTACCTGGTTGCATGTAGACTAGAAGCACTTAATATTAATAGTACCAGCGTTCTGGTGGCACATCGTACTCGGCTAGTTGTGGAATAAGTCAGTGTGTTTTAGACCCTCGTCTCAGGCCAGAAGTTTGTAAGACAAGGTGACTAAGACAAAAGACGTTAACCCAGTTGAATGTGGAGACGGATAATGGAGTAGCTAAAGTCAGGGAATTTATTTGTTGATTACCAATTTAAATTGCCCGTACATTCAAATCACAACTGTAATTCTTCGACAGTTGAGATTTAAATTTGAATTCCGTAACACATTGATTTTTTCCAACATCTTCAACTATCATCGTCATATTTCAGTCAATTTACACAAGATCTTAATGAATTATACACCTAAACCTTCCTCATGAATCACTCCGTCCATCCCGATATTCCCACGGGATCGACACTTATGCGGCTGAAACCGAGGGGCGCTGCTAGTATTTTAATAAGTAATAGTTTCACCCAAAATTCCTTTATTACAAATTCACAACCTTTCAAAATACTTCAGTTCTAATTGGTAACCCTAAACTTTTGACAGTCGGACGATACGGTCCGATCTCGTCCGAATATAATCCCAAGTATTTACTTGTTAAATTCTGAGAAACACAATTCAAAATAATTATCTTTAACTTGACGTGAATAGAAAATGTATTATCTGTTTTCTGTGATATCTTTTTGTTATAATCCCGGGAAAATAATTAGTGTTATTGATACGTTTCCTTGACATAAAATACTTTTATCCTCAAACCTGAAGCCCAATTCCCGTAATTAAAAACGTTCAAAATCTAGTCGCAATCTCATCTCGGCGACAATCAATGTCAAAAACTTGTCAAAAATATAGGGAAATTAGAGGTATTTTTGAAAAATTGAGACCGAGATCAGACTGTGAACATTCTTAAAATTACGAGAATTGCCCCTCTATTATATGTAGATACTTCTATACTAGTATTTTATAGGTAGCGTTTGTGAGTTTGTATGTAGGGGGTAATCTTTGGAACTACTGATCCGATTTCGAAAATTCTTTCACTAATTGGAAGCTACAGTATCGGCGAGTGTCATAGGATATAATAAAAAAACCGGCCAAGTGCAAGTCGGACTCGCGCACGAAGGGTTCCGTACCATTATCTATAAAAATCTCGTCTGCTGTATGGGGGCCCCCCTTAAATATTTATTTTATTTTGTTTTTAGTATTTGTTGTTATAGCGGCAACAGAAATACATAATTTGTGAAAATTTCAACTGTCTAGCTATCGCGGTTCTTGAGATACAGCCTGGTGACAGACAGACAGACAGACAGCGAAGTCTTAGTAATATGGTCCCGTTTTTACCCTTTGGGTACGGAACCCTAATAAGAGCAGTGGTGGCCCAGTGGTTACGGCTGCGACTTACGAGTTGTAGGTCGTAGGTTCGAACCCAGGCAGGCGCATTACTTTGTGTAAACTATTTCATCACCACTACTCTCAAAAGGGTAAAGGAAAACATCGCGAGGAAACAGGCATGGTGTGGAAAAATTCGAAGACATGTAACCACTTCTAACCCGCACTGGGCCCGCGTGGTAGATCACTCTCTCTCGAAGAGAGAAGGGCTGTGTTCCAGTTGTGGGAACATTAAAAGCCTTTAATGCTAATACTATGATATATTTTATGTTTAAACAAGAGATTTCACGGGACGAGGTCGCGAGCAAAAGCTAGTTTTCCATAAAAACTAATCTCTCCCAGTTTAGTTTGTGTACACTCAGCGAAATAGAGAACCCCATGGGAGAAAACAAAACAAAAATCAAGATTTTCTGTAAAGCGAAAACCGTGATCAAGTGTCGAAAGAGATACATTACATTACTACTCAATATGCCACCCCTATTCACTAAAGCAGAAAATCACACACATTGTTATTTATCAATACTCTCAATCCCCAATAAAAAGAAAATAAAGGCCGCTGTACGCAAACCATTTACTTACTTTATTAAACCATTTAGATACGCAAAATAAAACGGTTTGATCAAGTAGGTGCGGTACACATGGTTACTCAAATACTATACAATCCCATTCCCATTAAAACTGAGAAAACCCATGCTAATACTGTTTACCATAAGTAAGTCCATGCAAGCACTCACAAATGCAAAGAAAACGATACCCGTTTAGTTTATTTATGGGTATCAGTTATGTACAGTTGGGAAAAGAGAATACTAGATAATTATGCGCCTGCATATCTACTATTCCCTTTAATAACTAGAACTACGCAATAAAAAAAGAGTGAGAGTGAGTATCTTAGGCATAGAATGGCCAATACGAGCGTGTTTAAAAGCATATTATTATATTTTTACACAAACAACCCTAGTATCATTTTTACTGATAAATCATATCCTTTTACTTTCTGTAAAAATCTTTGCACATTGGCAGACCCTCGGGCATAGTCAAACTCAATAAATAGATATATAAATGCTTGCACACTCACAGGAGGGCCATTCCCGTATTTTTAAAAACTTTCACATTCTAATTGTGTCAAAAAACCTCTCATTTTCCTACATTTTTGACAACACTGATTATCGCTGAGATCAAATTTTCAGATCTCGAAATTTTAAGAACGTTCACAGTCTGATCTCAGTCTCAATCTGTCAAAAAATACTTCTATTTTCCCTACATTTGACAAGTTTTTGACATTTGTTTGTCACCGAGAAGAGACTGCGACTAGATTTAAATTACGAGAATTGGCCTTTTCAGATTGCAACTTGAATTTGAACGTATTTCAGTTCGAGAATTGTCCTTTTGCGCATATTTTATCGCCTGCAGACACTTCCGCTGAGTATACACAAAAATCCCAAATTCCAACTATTTTCCCATAGTCTGATCAAGTATCATCAAATATCATAAGTGATACTACGAATACTACTTTTATCTCAAAAGAAGAAACTCCTAGTATTTACCACTACTAAGGAAAGTCTCATCAAACGTACATACAAGACTTTTCCATTACGGGTTCGAGACGAAAGTCAAGTCAGTTCACGATTAAGTGCAAATGAATGTTGCCACGCGAAACGGTATTAGGTGATCTTGTTTACTTTTGAAAAGTTTTGAGGGTAACGCCCGTTCATGGACCTTATTGATACCTTTGAGAGCTGTGGTGGCCCAGTGGTTACGGCTCTGACTTACGAGTTGTAAGTCGTGGATTCGAAATTACTTTATGTAATTTATTTCATCACCACTGCTCTCAAAAACGGTGAAGGAAAACATCATGAGGAAACCGGCATGTCCTAGAACCAAAAATTCATGTGACACCTACCAACCCGCCCTGGGCCCGCGTGGTAGATTACAGCCCCACTTACAGAGAGGAGGCCTGTGTCCCAACAGTGGGATCGTTATAGGGTGATTATGATGGACCTTATATCCATGCTCTGCACAATGGGTGCCTGAAGATGGGCGGCGCCGCCAAGGCTGGCCCAGAAAGCGGTAGCGAGACGACCTGGACAATGGACATGCACCGCGAGGGTTGGCTCGAGGTGGCGCGGGAAAAGAGTTCCTGAAAGGAATTGGGAGAGGACGTTGCCCAGCAGTAGGACAGTATAGGCTTAATGCATGCTCGCCACACATAAAACCTAAAGAAAATTGAAAAAGTATGGGTGAGACCTTCGCTCAGCTGTTGCTGGGCGAAGGTCTCACCCATACTTTTTGAAGTGAAAACTTCTTTAGAGGCGTTGTGCACTTTTTTTGTGATGGGTAAAAAATGTTAAACTCGCGTCAAGACACGTGACCTGATCGAAAATTCGTAAGACGGAGCTCGCATCAGGACACGTGACTTGATTGAAAATTTGTAAGACGCAGGGAGTTTTTTGTGAGGGGAAAAAAATGTTAAACACGCGTCAGGACACGTGACCTGATCGAAAATTCGTAAGACGGAGCTCGCGTCAGGACACGTGACCTGATCGAAAATTCGTAAGACGGAGCTCGCGTCAGGACACGTGACCTGACCGAAAATTCGTAAGACGGAGGGAGAGTAGACCACATTCCAAAATATCAAAAATGCACAACGTTAATATTCAAGTTTTTACTTCTGCCGGCGGCACTCCCGGAGTGCAACCCGTTTTTTTAACATAGGTTTTAAAACTTTTACTCGGAAAATTATGCTAATGCCTAATTTTATACATATTTTTAAATACGCGGAACATGTACTAATTATAAGTTATATATTTCTGTTTCATATGACGAAATAACGATGTAAATAATCAATGTTTTGACTCCAAAGGGAATAGAAACTTCCAAGTTTTATCGTCATTAAAACTTTCGAGTAACTATCTAAGTTCAACATTAACAGCTACACAAACATTTGTTAGTCCCCTCTCCCATTTACCCTAACAAAATCAAATAACGTTACCCGCATTCGGCAACCTTCGGCTTTCTCCGTCGAACATCGGGAACCCATTGTGACTCTATCCATAGTATTTGGAAGAACAGCAATCACAATTCGAAGGTATTTGAGGATTGTCCAAGCACTGTTCAATAATGACTTTCTGCGGACAATCGGACCGGGCAATTCGGGGCAATCTCGCATACCAAATGAACGGACGGTCAAAGTGGACAAGTGACGGGATGTAGTCGATAGAAAAGAATACCCTTTATTATGTACAACACATAAACACTCTAACTCATCATCTGCCTAGCCTTTTGAAAACTATGTTAGGGGCGGCTCCCAGTCTAACCGATGCAGCTGAATACCAGTATTTTACATGAAGCGATCGCCTATCTGACCTCCACAACCCAATCAATCTATACTCTATCTATACTAATGATAAAGGTGAAGAGTTTGTTTGTTTGAACGTCTCTCGTCGATCTCTGAAAGTCAGATTTGAAAAAATATTTTTGCATTTGATAATCTATTTCTTGAGAAAGGCTATAGGCTAAAAAGTTAACATCACTATGCTTAGGGGCCGGACAAATAGAATATAATCAGAAAGAATGCTAAGCAATAATGAAGTAAAAGCGCGGGCTGGCGATGCGATGCGACGGGGTGGGTCATTTAAAGAAAGAAAAGAAAGAAAAATATTTTATTCTGCACAAACAAAACGCACAATTACAACTAAAAATTAACATTAATAATAAAAAATAAAAAAGACAAGATAGGACACAGTCAAAAAAAAAAACTTGTACTCAAGCATAAAAAAAACACGCGGACGAAGTCGCGGCGCGGACAGAACTAGCTTCTGCCCTTAGAGATATAAATGTAGAAAGGACAATGCTCATGGATATAAGGAATCCCGTACCATGCTGCATCAAACTCAAACTTTGTTTTTTATAGACTACTCTTATCATATTAACTCCTACAAAAGTTTTTTTTGTAAACAAAACCCGATTTCGGAGATTTTAAAAAAATCGAAATACCTGAAAACTAGATACTTTATTTTGTTTGACATGTCATACACGAACGGCCATTATTGCTCTAAAAAATGATAATCGTTTAAATAAAAATTCTATTCTATTTTATTCTAGTCGTTTTTAATTAATGTAGAATCATAATTTTTTACATGTTTTTTGAAAGACGTGAGCATGACACTTTCAAAATTAAAGGTTATAAATTAATCATATCATTTGAAACAGAACGTCATATAAAGGGAATACAACAAAATCAACACTTTTTTACTTGAAATTAAATTCCCTGTTCAAAAATCAAATCCCCGACGCGTGTCGTAGAAAATTATGAAAATAATGACTATAATATTTTGTCTTGATGCATGAGACTTTTTGGTACCACTTTTGGTCATTGTCCTTTACATAATCCTTTACATCCTTTGTGATAGTTGTGGAATATTTATTTATTTATTTATTTATTTATAACGACGGTCGATATTAACATTTATTGATTATTTATTCTACTGTCACTGAGTTGGTGTTTGTGAAGTTTATATTGCGTTCCAGAATAGTTTCGGACGTAATATCTAGTAGTTGCTTCAAGATGCGGTGGCTATCAAGGAAGACGGACAAGGTAAAGCTCGAGGCTTCAAACTTATTCAATAAACGACTAATTAACATTGCAAGCTTGTTGAGATTTAGGTGAAATTAGGATAATTAAACTAAGTAATATTTCTTTATATCGTTATTAGATATCATTTCCTAAGACGTTCTAAAAGCAAAAATAACCTGCCCGCGACTTCAACCGCTTGAAATATTTTTCTTCCCCGACCCATCCCCACTCATCGCATCGCCCGTCCGTACAATTACTTCGTTTTCGCTTACCGTCCTTTCTGACCGTTTTGCTCGGCTCCTATGGGTCCCATCGTGATGTTAAGTAGCCTATAGCCGTCCTCGAGAATTGGGCTATCAAACAAAAAAATAATTTTCAAATCCGACTGGTAGTTCCAGAGATTAGCGCGTTCCAAGTTCCAACAAACAATCTCTTCAGCTTTATTAATAGTATAGAAGATAGATAACAAGTGAAAACCTTAACAACTAGTAGTTAGGGCCTCCTAAATAGAATAACAGAATAGTTTCTTTTACAAAAATATTCATCACGATGTCATGCAAAACCATAAGTTACACATATAGAAAGCTGTAATAATATTCCACTCATCACCTGCCGAGCGTTTTCTAACTTTGTTGAGGTCGGCTTCCAGTCTTACCGGATGCAGCTGAATACCAGTATTTTACATGAAGCGACTGGCTGTCTGACCTCCACAACCCAGTTACTGGGTAATACGATACCCCTTGGTAAGACTGGTTGTCAGACTTTCGGGGTTTTGACGACCCGTAACGACTGTCCACGAATGACAGCCGAGACCAACGGCTTAACGTACTTTCCGAGGCACGGAGGGATCTTGGTATGTGAAAATGGTCACCCATCCACGGACCAACTGCGGCAAGCGTAAGACTGTAACAATAGTCGTAATTCTGACACACTGTTGATGTATATTGTGCACCAATAAAGACTTTCGTGCATTGTTTACAACTCATGACTACAACAGGGACGTTCGAGATAAGTAATGACACTTCGATATCCAATTTCTCAATAACATCACAATAGTATGCTAATATCTCACGTATTCAGGGTGAAATTCGGTACTAATGCCAGTGATTAATCAAATTCTACGTATGTTGCGAATGCATGATAAGAATGGATGTGGCCACTAATTACACTATCGATAACTAATAACAGTAGGAGTATTAACACTAATTATTATTGGTAATTAATCTGCAATAGCAGGGATTTATGTAAGGCTTTCAATTGTTGTATTAATCATTATTATTTAGTATAAGTTTCTTGTTCGCTGATTTATTAAAAACTACTTGTGATTTACATTGACCTAGATTTTTTGGATGACCATAACATGACCACAATGATGCTGAATAAGAAATCCGCAAGCATTGACAAAAATGATAAAAAAACTATTTATCGATATACGCGTATCTTGCACATCACTAGCCCAAGTAGCAAATAACAAGGGGAAGAGGGACATTCCTCGAAGTTTTTCGCTCAAGAAAGCGATTCGAGGCTTGACTTCATTTCTCCCATTCTTCTCGCGGAGATCACTTGTCGAAGTTGTTCCAACCAATGTTCTTTTTGGAGTGTTTTCATTTAAAACTGGGACTTCGCGTTTGCAAACTGTGGTTGAAGTACCTTGAGCAAAGTTTGACGTTTGTAGTAGTGAAAACTACGTTTTGAAACTGAAGCCATTTCAAACCAGCAGTTGGAGTGTTCACTGACAAGTATCTTATTTCAGTGATAGTGTTGTAGTATGCTGAGATTACGAAGAGAGATGCGATAACTGGATGACATGTGTCGACAACCAACACGCACTGAGCAAGCGTGGAGGATTATGCGGGCTTTACACAGGTGACTGTAGCCGCTCGAGTTTACCGCACGGCAATTCGGCTAGGCCGCGCAGGCAACTAAAATCGCAAGTTCCAAAATAGAGTAGGTTTCAACTTTTGTCATGCGGCGACAGGTCGCATCCGGTGGATGTCTAAACCGACCGTGAAAATGCTAAGTCGGAGGCGATCGCCCGCCGCCGCATGAAAGTCGACATTTAGATGCAAAATGAACTACATAGGCACCTGCGACTTTTATCGACCTGTGTAATGGCAATGATGAATGGGGTGGCGATTTGGTAAGCCACCAGCCGCACAGCAAAAATCGGTCAAATGTAAATACCCCATTACGACCCATATGTCTGAGTCTCAGCAGTGCGAACATTATAGGCTGAATAAGTTTATTTATTTATTCATTTATTTCAGGCGACGCAGGCCCATAGACAAATACCGTAACTTAAACATAAATATTTTTATAATAAGTAAAATAGTACTTCACTAGCTGGTTCTTGTACTGTTCTGTGGTACTTGTCCGCGGAAGCGACGGAACACCACGTCCTGTGGCCAGAAGGCCAGTTTTATTGAAAGTATATGAATACATATAGTATCATATTGTGGTGCTATCCCTCAATGAATGGGGCACATAATATCGCGTCCAGCATGTCTTGTTATCTCTATATATAGACTGCCATCGACACCCTAAGAAGAAGAGCGTATTATAGTATTAATAAAACTTACTTTATACTTAACCACGGGGTAAAAGTTTAGCTCAAAACTTACATAGCCAAATCCCGACTCCACACGAATGCCTTCCGAAGATACCCGAACTCACACGAATTACTCCCGAAGCGAAATACGGCCGTATTAACCATCCACACAGGTTATTTTATATGTCGCCATTCGCGCCGCAGTTTCATGGCATATCTAACACATCATAAAAAGTTATAAAATATATTTTTCATACTGGGTCAGCTGTTTTGAAGAAACGTGTACAGTCACGAGCAAAAGTATGTATGCACTCGGCTTTATTTAAAAGCGATTTACTCCTTTATTTTTGAATGAGTTTTTATGTTGTTACGAACATAGCATTTTCGAACTCATAGGTTTATGTAATGTGTCGTATTTCAACGTTGCATTGGTTATTTCACGAGAAAATCGCAATTGAAAGTTCCTAAGTGTTGACATATTGGTGCTCGTGACTGTAGAATTTATTATTACTCTAGAGTAATAATAAATTGTACACGTTTCTTAAACAAAGTAACAAAGTAACCTAGAAAAGTACAAAGTTACTGTTTCTTTTAATATAAGCAGAAACCACAAAGTAACTTTGTGATTTCTGCTTATATTAAAAGAAACAGTAACTTTGTACCAGAAAGTATGAAGGAAAAACTACTTTGTTTACTTGGAAAAATTCGAACTCGAAATAAGGACTAAAATTACGTCAGAGGTAGCGGGATCGTCCGAAAGAGTTACCGCTGCCCTGGGACATAAAGGGCTAAGGAAGGAACACGGGTGGGTTTTAGTCAGTAAGAGTCTGATACTCCCTTCCGCTCCACCCAGAGCGGGAGGGGTCATTTGATGATTTCCCATCATAAAAAAAAAAAAAGAGCAATATAGTAGATACTATATTGCCGCCAAAAAGAGTAGTCAGTACACGGGGATACGTGTACGTGTACTGACTACTCTTTTTGTCATTTCACTTTTGGGTCCGACCGGCGACCTGGCCGGTCGCCGGTCGGACATTCTAAGCGTGGGCGAGCTGCTGAAAAGCATAACCTATAACGTTCCCACTGCTGGGATACAGGCCTCCTCTCTATGAGAAGGAGTAGGCTATATTCTACTGCGCAGGTCCAATGGATGATCAGGCAAATATGATAAATTAACTGTCATATAAAGCCCATTATAATCTGCTTAAAATAGCAATTAAAGGAATTTATTAACTGAAAACCCTGCTAAGATGAAACTTTTCAGTATCTCATTTACGGGTACTTTATTAATAGAACCGTTTCCAATACATAACAACATGTGGGTAAAGTTTACCTACAAAATAGGCCAAGCGAGCATGCCCCTTTGAGTAAGGAAGCTTTGATAATAGCCCCTTGAATTTCCTGTATCGTAGGGTTACACACACTACACAGTACAAACAAGATATCTGTGAGCTAATATTTGATTCGGTGTGGGAATCGAACCCATAAACGGAGTAAAAGGTAGTCGTTCCGGGGCTTTGCCCTTTGAGTTGCCATACGAACGTAGAATGAGAAAGAAAGAAAAAGTATTTATTGCGTAAAGGAAGATCACAAACTAAACTAAGGGAAGTACTACCAGCATATCTCTGCCGCCCAGCTACGTTGTTGTGTTCTAGTTTGAAGGGTGTGGCCCACACTGTGTGGATGCTGGTGTGATTACAGCCACATGAGACATTTCGACTGTACCTTTGACCAGACAACTTATTACGAGCCTTATTATCTACGACACAATAAATGAAACCGCGCGAAATGAACGCGAGAGTGGCTGGATTAGCTAAGGAATTGACGTGGTTTCGAGTAAGGAATCGTTAAGTGGTCATAGTGAATTAGGGCCCTGCAGTAGACCCAGGATGGGGAGAGGTAGGGGGTCCAGGGGAGGTAGGGCTTACCGCTTCAATCGCAACCCGCTAAATTGACTTACGAGTAAAATCACGTGACTTATTGACAGACTAGCAGACAATGGACTGTAGACATCAACACCCTCGTATCAGCACAAAATACATCAGAATAGCTCAGACCGTGGTTAAAATATTAACCAGTAAACATATTTTGCAAAAGTTCAGCAATATTAGCTCCACAGACAATGGCTCACCTCCTATCGTGCACCGCATGCCCTGTCACCTGCACACGTGAGGACCTACGGCTGCATCAGCAAACGGTATTCACGTTGCCGAATTTTGTGCCAAACAAATTTTAAAACTATGTTTTTTTTTTTTTCCTATTATTTTTGCCAGCGACACGCTAAAACGAAGAAGCAATATTAGCGCGGCTATTCAGCCGGACAGCCATCCAGGGTGCGCCGGACGCACATTTTAAGTATGTACTCGTTGACGCTATTTCAATGCACCTCAATCAGCTAAACTTCCCTAAAAGGTCGCCGTTAGTATTATTTTCTAGCAGCCTCCATGTTCTCGCTTCAATTTCGTTTATTTCACGAGCTCTTTGCGAAATTGAAAATTCTTGTTGCTTTTTGACGTCAGACATTCGCGAACAATCTTGAATTAAGTTTGTAGCCATTTTAAGTTATATTTCATATCATCACGTTTGTATTTCTCTAAGAGGGATGCAGGTGTATGGCATATTGACATTATGCCAGTTAATAGTTACAAACTTAAAATCAAAGCATTTATTTCCATTACAGGCACTTTTGAATTTACATAGGAAAGATGATGCTAGTTGACCATTCCAAAGCGTAGTAGGTACCTATGGAGAAGAACGGGCAAGAAACTCCATGGAATATGGAGACTCTACTCCTCTTTTATATTATATTGTTACAAATAATTAGTTACATAATTTATGTTGAATTTATAATCATTAAGTGAGAAGATGTAAAAAATACGTTATGATTAGGGGACGAGCCCATTGGCTTCTCATATATTTTTTATTTTTTTTATTTTAAAGAAAGCTTACAGCTTCCACATGTACACATCCACTTAATTAAGAGTTATTTGCGTTGAACACTTTCATGCGATTTAAGTAAATTAACAGTTTAGGTACCAGCCTAAATGTAAACATATTAGTTATGGCGAAATATTAGGTAAGTCAAGTCGAGCAATATCAAAATTAAAATTAGCTATTTAAGGTTGTTGCCACAATACTCCTTGTTCAAAATCTTTCTTATTTTATGTGCGCTGGTGCAAAATAAATCGTTTTCCAGGTGTGTTGGTAAACTATTGAAAGCTATAACAGTACGTATGCAGAAAGCGTTGTGCCGGTACTTTGTCGACGCGAATGGTACATGGAGTAGCGACCATTTTCTCAGGTTATTTTGATTAGTGCGAAGAATTATTTTGCTGTGTAGTTTGGTACCAATATAGGTATCAATAAGGCTTTTGTATTCCTCAGACGTATACATAAGCACTACAGAAAGTTATATGAAAATAACTAAACGATTACCCGTTCAAGTTAACACAACTAAGTTAAAATATTGTTCTTCGGAAGTTAGTCACCAAGCTGCACTTTAAGTTGAAGAACGCTAGTTTAAAACTTGGTTTCAATAACAAAACTTTGTCAGTTCAACGATTATCTTGCAGTTAAAAATATAAGAACAAGAAATTGAATTCAGTGAAGGGGAGAATCGTTTTTTTTATCTGGAAAGGTCTTTTCCCTTTTCTCGTCGAAGAATGAGTTAATCGCCACGTTTGAATTAGTGCTCAAACACACGAGTTACACATCTCAACGGCACAGCAGTCGTCGACAAGCGACAATCGCTGCTGTCAACACTTGTCGGCTGCTGCCGTCGACAACATGCCGCTCGTGTATTTAAGCACTGTACTCTTTTCTTTCTACTTCTTTCTTTCTTTCTTTACTCAAATACATGAGCGGCAGCAGCCGACGCGTCGACAGCGAGCGTCGACGGGTGTCGACGGCTACAGTTGCCTCTGCCGTTGATGCGTATCGCTCACGTGTATGCATACTTTTTCGTTTTCCGGATTTCAGGCTACCGCTGTAAGTCTGTCAGGTTGTTTATTTAGGTGTCTCAGATAAAAAAACAAAATTATAAAATTGTAAAGGGGCACGTGGGAACTTGCTACTGCATATGGGTTGTACGTTGTACGATGACTTGATCATTGTATTAAGGCTACCTTTAATAATGTCAAGTATTAATCAAATCTAGTTTATTGTTATGTAACTCTCATTGTCTATTCCTTCCTACCTACATTCATCAACCTCCTTTCACAGCCTTCACAACATTCTCCCACTCAGCCCTAAAAACTAGATGCCAAACTCGCAAACGTAAATAACCCTTTGAATCGTTTATAATGAAGTCGGGCCTCAAAGGTCCTCATTGATCCCATGGGCGTGAGAGACAATGGTGACCGCGATGGTAGACAATGGTCACCACAATCGTAGTCAGGCGTCAACGAACAAAGGTTGGTGGAATATGGAAGCGTATTGATATGGCGGACAAAAACCGGGATGGCTGGGATTTGAGATGGTAGGTATCTGTTTTATGAAGATGGATGGGACTCTATTACTACACCAATATTATAAAGAGATAGATTTTGTATGTTAGGATGTAGGAGGCAATCTCTGTAAAAATCTCACCGTGAAAACTTAGGTGAAGTGGGCTGCCATTCCACCTGCCGATCGATTCTGTAAAAATCTCACTGTGAAAAGTTAGGTGAAGTGAGCTTAGAGTGAGCTGTTAATAGTGTCAATCCCTAGCATTAGTTGGAATGACAGCTCACTCCACGCTCACTTCACCTAAGTTTTCACGGTGAGATGGTTACAGAATCGCACTGCTGATGTTAGGGATTGACACTATTGATAGCTCAATTCACGCTCACTTCACCTAAGTTTTCACGGTGAGATTTTTACTGAATAGCTCGGCTGTACCCTAATTGCGTGTCACACTATCCAGTATCCATCTCAATCTGAATAATTTTGAAGGATATTGCTAATCCATTGCTTCATGATGTTCGGAAAACTTGCCTGCTCAATAACGTAAACAACGCAATGAATGTTGTTGAACTGTCAAAATGAAAGCCATTGCTACTGTTAGTTTGTTACGCAATTACCGCGCGGCTTTTGAAAATTCTGTCACCGGCAGAAAGCTACATACACTTTTGCCGAGTGCCATAGGGTATCTTTATAATATTATAGTATAGTTGATTACAACGCGGGCGAATTCGCGGGAAGAAGCAAGTCATTAACATAGTGCATTTAGGTAAGACTATAAATAAGGCTCTAAGGTAATTGAGCTCACAATCGGGCGCAATTAGAGCACAAACTCAAAGGTTCAAGTTGCTTGAATCTGAACTTAGTGCAATTAATTAAGCCAAAGGTAGAAAGACGAGTACCTACCTAGGTATGTAGGTGCGGATTTATGGTAGTAGAAAGAACAGTCGGTAGGTGTCAGACGGAGAGTATCCATGAGGATTTCCCCACAGAAACAAAAAGGCATGCAGGTACAGATTTCACTGAATTTTCTCTCTAACTTCAACTCGTCCATGTATTTTTCAGAATGTTGACACACGTTAACAATTTTTGTTAAACATGATGAACTTATAAAAAAATTAAAAATGCATAAGAACCATTGATGACAAATGAAGAGAAACCGCGAGTCCAACTGTCTTATGTCATTTATAAACATATTTTTTTCGACCTCAACGTCCCAAGTTAGTTCGACTTATGTATTTTCAAAAGATCATATTTAAAACTCAATTTTATAATGCTGTCATGTTCTAGTCACGTTTCCGGATGACAGCGATACGGTCGAGTACTTCGACGCTTAGGTGTCCTTTTTTGTGTAGTTAGTTAATTAATCATTTAATTGAGTACCCTGTGTAAATAGTTGTGCTAAATATTGTTAAAGCTATGCAAGCAAACTTTCTACAGTATAATCAGCTCATTGTTCCCACTGCTGCGACACAGGCCTCCTCTCTTCGAATTTACGTTCACCGTTTTGAGAGCAGTGGTGATGAAATAATTTACACAAAGTAAAGAGCCTGGCTGGGTTCAAACCCATGACCTACAACCGTAGGTCGGGGCCACAGTTACCACTGGGCCACTGCTTCTCTAACTTACTTTCTACCAGTATTTCACAATTCTCTAATTTTAAAGCACAACTTTTGATTTCATTGTCTTCCAGTTATGAAATGCAGGCAAGTTTTAGCTTCAGTGTCTCCAGTGAAACAATTCAAATCATTATATTCAAGAGAGACTTCAGACATTTTTCAAGTTCCTTTTCGCTCGTAATAAGAACAAACCTAGTTTTCAGTACATTCTAGCCTGGATGAAAACCTTCATTTTACTAGAACATTTTTCAGAACGGGAAATCTTTTGCGAGGAGATTTAATAACTGTAAAAGGAGTCTGTGTTTCATACACATTTTGAGGAGTGAGTTAAAGGAGTCTTTACAAGTGACTACTTGCAACATTTAGCACGTACTGGGTGGACAATATACCTTCTGATTATACAGGGTGGCAGGGACATCGACGCGCAACCTGTAACCATGAAGTAAGCACATAATTTTAGACCCCCTAGTGTAGAAATTTTCTGCCGGTTAACAAAAAAAAATATGCTGTTTTATAGGAAAATGCAATACCTACGCGGTCAAAATGTATGGAACAGCTAACTTTTTTTTTAATAACCGATTTAATCTATCGACGTGAGGGTGTTTAGAATCATGTGCTGAATCCATGGTAACAGGTTGCGCGTCGATGTCCCTGCCACCCTGTATAGTACAGTACCAACTAGTACGGGGGTATTGTGACTGTTACTGGCGGAATTATAACGGGTGTAAAAAGACACTTAACGAAGCCAAAAGTCACTTGTACTCCCACTCATTGTAATCATTTTTTTGTACTGTACCATACCTTGGAAGCTTCTGGATACGGAGGTATTGAACGTCAAAATTCAAACTTTTACTGACGTTTTTTTACGTAAACAATTTTTAATATTCAACACAACTTTAAATATTCCCACGTCTCTTATACCGTTGCCTGCACCCATAAGCACAATATTTTTTTGCGTGTTACATTGCGCACTACAGAAAACAGCAAATTATTACACCAAAAATAATTTCCCAACAATTATTTGGTGCAATGTTACTTTTAGTTTTATGTACAGACGTCAGCACATCAAGCTACTACAATCTATCAAATTTCTTTAATAGATTTTCAACTTTATCGCTAAAGCATTAATGTTCAAGGTTAATTGGGAAAATTTGACATTTTCGGGTAGGTTGACATGCTGGGTCGTTGTGGGTCTTTTTACATCCTGTATATTGTAATATCAAAATTATACTTAAGATAGTAAATTGTGCATAAATAAATACATCATGACAAGGAAACATTATAATATACAAATAAACAGGAAATTCAACTTAGTATTGGCTATAGACACGATAAGGAGAAGATTTCGCCTGTGATGTTTGAGTCCCGTGTGGCGTCGAGCTAATTGCATCATCATTCAAATCCAAACTAATACCGAGAAATTCCTGATAGAACTACCCAATAATACTTTGCCCACAAGGGCTTCTAACCTAGGACCTTACCGAAAAACAAAGACACGAGAAAAAAAAAACGGATTGCACTCCGGGAGTGCCGGCAGAAGTGAAAACTTGAATATTAACGTTGTGCATTTTTTATATGACGCGAGTTTAACATTTTTTACCCATCATAAAAAAGTGCACAACGCCGCTAAAGAAGTTTTCACTTCAAAAGTATTATTTACTTAGATATCTATATTGTCAGTCTCTACTGTTCAGGCCCCTCTGGGCCCGTGGCTAAATAATAACAGCCGCACAGGTCGATCGATCAGGTTAAGCTACGCTTGCCGCGGTTAGTCCGAGGATGGGTGACCATCTTTACATACCGAGACCCCTCCGTGCCTCAGAAAGCACGTTAAACCGTTGGTCCCGGCTGTCATTCGTGGATTTTTGACAGTCCTTACGGGTAGTCAGCAGCCTGAAACTCTGACAACCTGAAAAATACTTGTTACTTACGATTACGAAGTACCCAGTAACTGGGTTGTGGAGGTCAAATAGGCAGTCGCTCCACGTAAACTACTGGTATTCAGCTGCATCTGGTTAGACTGGAAGCCGACCCCAACATAGTAGGGAAAAGGCTGGGCAGATGATGATAATATCTATATTGTCAGTATCTATTGTAAGCCTAATTAGTACTTTAAATATCCTGGAATTATTATACCCCTAATACATAGATGTTGTATTGACTATATTAAGTAGCAACAGGTAGGTAGATCTTAAAGTTTAAACGATTTTAATTTATAGTGAAATATATTACATTGTTAATCTAAATGATAATAATTAAATGTATTATTAATTATCAACTAATTGTAGATGAATAATCGTTTGTTAATAGCCATTATATTAATTTAAGATACGTGTATTTATAATCGAAGTTAATGTCATAACTGACACTCGTTGCGATCGACAGACATCGCGCAACCGTTGTACAAGAAAGAAGTGAATTTTGTGATTAAAGTGCTGTGGAGATATTACTGGATTTTATTTCTGCAACACTTCTGAGGCTATCCCGATACTATTATTATCTATCTATCTATATTATTCATGCTTACCACCACCGTATTGCAATATTCCGTAACACTGTTCATTGGGGCGCTCTAATTATACTAAGGTCTAGCTTAACTACGAAAATCAATGTATCTATACCTAAGCTTTGTCGAGGTCAGACAGCAGGCGGTGCATTGCAAATCCCACTAAGCGTAATATCAGGACTGAGAAGCTTACTTTGTATTATGGTTGGACTAATAGAATGTGGGGGAAGGAATCCATTATTTATTATGAGCCTGTGTTGTCCCACTGCAGGGCAAAGGCCTCGCTTCCCTCCTTCCACTTTTCCCGGTGTGCTGCGATTGTGGGCCAATCCTTTCAGAAGGAATCTAGATCAATTATACAGGGTGGCAGAGACATCGACGCGCAAACTGTAACCATGGATTCAGCACATGAGTTTAGACCCCATAGCGTCGAAATTTTTCGTCGGTTATTAATTAGTTAGTTTTTTGATCCATAGTTAAACTCAACCAACTGTTAAAAATAGTAACTAATGGTTAAAATTTTACAAAATGGGTTTTTTTTAACAATTTTTAGTTTATCTAATGGTTATTTTTTTAACTAATAGTTTATTATTTGACCATTACCAATGATTATATCACTAGATAAACTAAAAATTGATGAAAAAACATATTTTGCAGAAATTTAACCATTAGTTACTATTTTTAACAATTGGTTGAGAACTACGGATCAAAATATCGGCCCTTATAGTTAATGAGTAGTTAGTCAATTTGAAAATGTGTACAACAATACTCTATTGCTAACTGTGGATGCTTGTAAATAGCTTGTCGTCAATTACCTCACTACTACTTCTGTATTTGATAGTTGTAAGCCACCCAAAGACAATAAAATAAAAATATACAATAATACGACGACACGGTTGGCGCAGTGGCTGAGCGATCGACTGCTGCGCTGCGTGTCGCGGGTTCGATTCCCGCACGGAACAAATATTTGTATTGCCTACAGGTAGTTGTCCCGGGTCTGGCTGTTTGTGTATGTGACTTTAAACGTTTGTAAACGCACCCATGATACAGGAGTAATTCCTAGTGTGGGGCAAGGTTTTTTTTTTTAAATAATAAGCATTATAACAGTTTATAACATCAGGCTGCTAACCCGCTACAGAAAATATTGTGCTTCCTTAAAAAAGAACAAGGAAAATCCCTACAGTTGGCAAATTCATTGTTATTGTAAGCAGGTAAAGAGGGATGATGGCAATACGTCTTCTTAATAAACAAACGACAATAGCGTATTTTTGGAAGATGACGTTAAATTGAAGATTTTACAACGGCTTTATCATGCGATTTCATCCGCATAAGTTTCGATTCCGTGTGAATATCGGGATGAAAAGTATCCTATGTGTTAATACTGGTTATAAACTGTGTGTGTGTCAAATTTCATCTAAATCCATTCTGTAGTTTTTGCGTTAAAGAGTAACAAACATCCATCCAACCATACAAACTTTCACGTTTATTATATTAGTAGGACTAGCAGCGCCCCGCGGTTTCACCCGCATAAGTGTCGATCCCGCGGGAGTATAGGGATAAAAAGTTTCCTATCTTTGATTCTGATGTATATTTCATCAAAATCCATTCAGTAGTTTTTGCATGAAAGAGTAACAAACATCCATCCATCCATGCTCACAAACGTTCGCGTTTATAATATTAGTTGTACAGTATTTCAGCTGGAAGACGTCCATTGCTGGACAAACAACCGCTTAAATAAGATAAAATATAAACCACCTCCCCAAAGAAAATCTTCTTAATGCACAATACCAAGTCCTCTAATTGGGTATTACAGACAGAATTAGTTTTTATTACTTCTTAATTACAATTTTGGTGAAGAACGCGGAGCTCTTTTAAAATTAAATAAACGACATTTTTTTACCAGGACAAAGGATCTCTCAGTAAGTTTTTGTTGGAAATTTTCTTGCAATTTCCGAGGTTTATAATCGACAGAAAAAGTTGTGTAGGCTGTGGCTGTGGGTCGCAAAATGAATTAATGTTTTTTAGATTGTTTGAGGCCCAGAAGGTCGTACTCTGACGAAGACAAATCAGCAGTGGAGCAGTGGAGCGCTTGTGTGGTTATACTGCATGGTGGTAATATTATAGCAGATAGTGAAATTGGCCTGTAGGATGCCATTGTTTAACTATGTATAGTATTTTTTTTTTAATAGATGGTTTATTTCATCGCTGCCGTCCCCGACGAAGATGGCGGGATGAGCTGGAGTAAGGAGGCCTTTGCCCAGCAGTGGGACATTAAGGGCCTGTACTACCTCGGATTGCGAAAATTGTCTTAGCAGTAATGGATGTAGTTTCAACAATAATTATACTGTAGTACTTTTTTTTTTTTTTTTTTCAGCTCTGGTTGGAGCAGAAGGGAGTGTCAGACTATTACTGACTAAAACCCACCCGTGTTCCTTCCTTAGCCCTTTATGTACCAGGGCAGCGGTAACCCTTTCGGACGATCCCGCTACCCCGGCAGGATACTGTAGTACTGACTGTAATTAATATACAATAAAGAAGAGGACTACTGCGAGGTGTCTGTTGCGAAAACACGATTGCATACAATTTTCTCGATACAAAGAAACCACAAAGTTACCTCTAAACCGTACAATAAAATAAGAAAAATCAATGACATTTTTCAAATTAGGTTATGAAACTTTGCAGGCTAATCGGGCTATGCATAAAGCAGGTGTCATCTCATAGTTTTAAATTTTTAATCGTTACATTTAAAAATAAGGCACCCGTATTTTTATTTTATCCAAATTTTTTAGTTTTCATTTATAAAACCATTTTTGAAATGGTTCAAAATGCAACGGTTTGCAATGCTTGCAGATGAGATTGCAACTAGATTTTGAACGTTTTTAATTGCGGAAACAGGCCTTCTGGCCTCGATAGAGTCAAAAGTACTTATATAAGTACATGTCTATTTGACAACCAGTTTGAGAGTTGTCAACTGATCTACCAATTTGAGTGTTGCTACAACTCTATATTAGATCTCATCAACGCGCGTTCGTATTTTACAAGATAGACGATGATTTCTGAAGCACCTATTTTTTGTTGGACATCTGTACGAGGTTACCTTGGTAAATTAGCAAATTTAACTTTTTTTAACCTTCAATATATTACCATTTTATTCTATACAGAAGACGTCGATTTCGTATAATAATCCCACTAATATTATAAATGTGAAAGTTTGTATGGATGGATGGATGGATGTTTGTTACTCTTTCACGCAAAAACTACTGAACGGATTTGGATGAAATTTGGCACACAGATGGTTTATAACCAGGATTAACATATAGGATACTTTTCCCGATATCCCCACGGGATCGAGACTTATGCGGGTTAAAATTGCGGGGCGCAGCTAGTATAATCATAATTTAATCATTTATTACCAAGCCTACCTCCATGAACAGTCTAGTTCACCCTAACTGAATCAGTTTGACAGTGCGAGCGGGATAGAGTGATACATAGTGCGGGGAAGTGGGGGCAAAATATGAATTTCAGCTGAACTATTACAAGCCCTTAACGGTTAACAAAGGACGGTTCATTCGATCAAATGTAACGAAAGCTTCTTTAAGGGTCAGGGTAGCCCGCGAAATCCAAATTTTCTTACGTTTTTTGCGGTTTGCAGGTTTGTGTCATGTTAAATGTTGATTAAAATATGATTGGCGAGCGTAACAAATATGACCTTACAGAATTATAATCACTAAAATCATCAATACAGCCCTCTAACTTCGTATAATCCTATTGAATTCCTATTTCATGAAATATCAATGGGAATTGGTGATTATTGAAATTCTGATGAGGATATTCGAATCGAATAAATCAGTCGCTCCACGTAAAATACTGGTACTCAGCTGCATCCGGTTAGACTGGAACCCAACCCCAACGTAGTTGGGAAAAGGCTACGCTGAATTATTACCAAGAAATACAATAATCTTGAAGACAAACCTTAAGCCCGTCCCAATAAAACCGCTGCAATAACATTTTAACTTCATACCCAACAACACTCTTAAAACGAATAGAAAAACTGTTGTGACAGCCTCTCCAGTGCAAACTGCTAGTTATTTTTTCTGCTGAAACAATATCGTGGAGCTCATTAGTATTAAAATATTCTCGCTCCTGACCTCAGACTCCGCCCCTCGGAGATAAGCAACCATCAACTCATTCTGCGTTGTAGTCACTGTGAGAAGGTGGATAGAAGTTTCACTCCATTAATGAATTTTAAAGGGGATAGGGTCGAGTTTTGTCTAGCAGTTGGATTGTTTAATCTTATGAAACGGGTCCGTGACTGACTGATTGACATCGCTTTGCTGAAACCATGAAAGATATACATCCACTGAACTGAACTGTTCCTTTGAATTCCAACATTGTGATTTATTTCATTTTAGCCCATATGCAATGATAGCTGATTGAAACGATAAGTAAGCGTCTCTTCATCTATTCTTATACCTAGTATCGAAATATTATGATTACTGAAATGCAATAGGTGTCTTCATGTCTCATTTGTAGTTGTTGTATAAGTTATATTAACTAGGTAACCTCGTATGGAAATTGCAGGAGGTCGGAGGATAACCTTTTAATCTTGATAAATAACGGATACTTAAAGAAAAAGACATGTGACATCCGCCAACCCGCACTGGGCCGCGTGGTGGATTATGATCCATTCCCTTCCACAGAGAAGAGTCCCGTGTCCCAGCAATGGGAACATGATAAGCTAATTATGCGTAGTTAAAGAAAAAAAAACTCATTAGTGCCAGTTTAGTCACAAGTATGCATTTTCAGCACGGAACACGCCAGATACACGCACGCACACACTTTATATATTAATAATTACGTCATTCTCTGCCATTTTAATTTTTCTGTTGGTACGTCGTAATTGGCATAATGTTTAAAATAATAATATTGTTACACCTACTGTGAAGCTACCTTATATCCTACTAATATTATAAACGTGAAAGTTTGTATGGATGGATGTATGGATGTCTGTTACTCTTTCACGCAAAACTACTGAACGGATTTGGATGAAATTTGGCACACAGTTGGTTTATAACCACGATTAACATATAGGATACTTTTTATCCCGATACTCCCACGGGATTGAAACTTATGCGGGTGAAACCGTTGGGCGCAGCTAGTTAAATATAAAAAAGGTTAATTAAAGGTCCCAAAATGGTCCTTCTGTGCATATTTTGCGGTAACTCAGAGAAATGTATTATTTACGCATGCACGATGTTACAAATCACGGGTAAGGATGTCTGTCTTTATTATTTACGTCAAGGTAATCTCCAGGTTTCAAGAGGTTGGATTATTTCCAGGTAAAGCGTTGAAGTCCGCCCGGGGAAGACCTTAATTTTTGTTTGAAACACCAATTTGAAAAAGGGTTAAGATAATTTTGTTTAACTTTGCAAAGAAAATGTGATATGAGTATGACTATAACCGATATGAAAAGTGTGTAAGTATTTGACTAGAATTTATATGTCAGAAAGATTTTTATACAAAACAGTTCGATTGCGAACAGTTCGCAAAGAATAATATTCTCAGGACATATCTTAACTACAATATTATGATTTTCTAATTCGCAATGACCCGATCGTCTTATCTCAATCAATGTGATCAACATAAGATAAAACTAATGAATCACAGAAACGCTAAAGATCAATGAAATCTAAAAGGGGCACACAGATGCGCTTAAAAAATTACGTTGACCGTGGTCGTGCCATCCCTAGGCCGAGCCTGTGATAAATTCAGCTCGGCAGTAATTATTCACGCAGGAGAAGGCCAGACAGACGGGTGACACCACGTGAAATAATAATGCGCCGACGGCCAGCGTAGTTAGGAGCAGGCTCGGTTTATACTTAATTAATTGCCTAGTTTCTGTATACAAATGCGAATAGCAGCTACGTATTATGTATTCGAACAGACGGTAAAAAGTGTCAACGATACTAAATTGGCGACACTGTAGGACCATTACAGTTAGATACTTCTGAAATGGGAGAAATGATGTTGGTTGGATCGCTTTGGCTGAACTAAGCTTGCTTGCAGCGTGATCTTGCAAAATTTGTCATTAATTTGTATTACTTCCTAATTGTTATTTAAAATTATAATATATTTTAAAATTAATATATTATATTAAAATTATAATATTTATATGTTCCTATAAATTTGTGTAAATTAAATATGATTTGCCTGCCCATGCGACGATAGAACATGGAAGACTATTATAAAGCAACATCTATGTACTAATTAGCCATGTTTTCTAATTAATAAATGATTTATATGACCATCGGCCATCCTGCCACTGTCGCGGGCGCATCACGGATTAATTTGTAATGTCAATATCAATTAATGTATGTTTTCTTTGGTCTCTGGCCCTGACATCAAGCAATGGACAAAATTGACAACTTTTGATTTGCTTGAGTACGAGGCTTTTGACTACGTTGTATGTGTATATTTTAAGTCTTTTTTTTATTTGTAAGGTACGTTTTGTTTGTGTAGAATAAACAATTTTTCTTTCTTTCTTAAATTTCTGTATCAATCAAAGCCAACAAGATTATTTAATTTCTTACATCTTTGGTGCACTCATTGTTCATCCCGCCTTGGCCTCATGTTACTTGGGATCGTTGTAATGCACCGTATTCAATACATTTAAAGATGGAAATTGAAAAGCATACCATCATTTTCGAAGGTGGTCAGTATATTGAAGCCAGGGCCCGGTTCACGGTTTGCTTGTAATCAGGAACTTACCTATAAAAAGAAAGAAATCATGTTTAGAATATAGGAAACCAATATCTTAAGATAAATCAAGGTTACTAAAAAGATGTTCCACTATCTTTTTCTTAGTGTGTTGATGGCAAAAATAGAAAAAATAAACTAGTTTTTTAACTTTGTTTGGCCCAAAATACAGCAACGCGGATACCATTCGCTGACGCGGCCATTAGGTCCTCACGTGTGCAGGTGACAGGGCATGCGGTGCAAGATGGGAGGTGAACCATTGTCTGCGGAGAGACACCGCATACACACCGGAGGTCAGAGCCTTCCTGAACCCCCACTTGTGGAGGTTGTCCTTGCTGCGGCCTACTATAGTATTGTGCAAATGGGAACTTTCTGGCATTAAGATAATTCCTATATTTTATGGGCAAAAATAGACATAAAAAGTCCTACACATTAGCATAAACGTCAAAAACTCAACATCAGAAGCAGAAACGGTAACAAC
Organism: Apamea epomidion; assembly: GCA_947507525.1. Lineage (NCBI taxonomy): Eukaryota > Metazoa > Arthropoda > Insecta > Lepidoptera > Noctuidae > Apamea > Apamea epomidion. The sequence continues at coordinate 16,741,723 of OX382237.1, forward strand.
TTCATAACGAACTAATTTAAACCACATTTTTGGTCCAAAATCGAGTTTCAAGTAATCTCATTTCACGACTCCTAATACAAATATCTGCAATTACGAGTAGGTACATCACATCATAAACAAGGAAACTCTATCGCCTCTCTCTTTTGTTCGCTCAGTATTAGACGGAGAAGGAAGATATAGGGACAGCTGCCAACAAATCGTTTACGAGGCGTTACGCTTATGTTCACGTGTGCCGTAAATCTTGACGTTTTACGCTTATGTTTTAGTTTGAATTAGTGACGAACATCATTATACTTGTGAATGGATTTCGTTTGGTTAAGAAATGCCTTTTGTTCTTTACGTTAATGTCGTTGTTAAAACCAATACATATGATTGAGCAGATCGCTGTGCTGCTGGGGAGTTTGTTGCGCCACTTCTTTTTCCCAGCTAAAACACTAGGAAGTGGTGCGGGCGTTTTGGGGTTCTGTCTTATGTCACTTTGACGTTCAAAATGTGCTGATTCTCAGCCTTATACCCTGTCCATTAGGTTAAACGTTTTTTGACAGCTGTCTTAGAACGTACATATTCCAGATTACGTAAAAGTTAACTTTAAAATGCGTAATAAAATAAATATATAAACTGCCTTATCTTATTGAATTATTTTATTTATGGCTTCTTATAGACATTATAATACCGTACGTGTATCAATCAATGTATTGTGTGTTGCTGCAATCACTAGTTCCATCTGTCAAAAAACGGTTTACCTAATGGACAGGGTATAGTTGTAGTTTGAATAAATAATTTTTGACATCAATATTCTTTGGTAAGATAAGTTATGATTTTTGGTCATACTTATAAGTGACATAGAAGCTATCTATTTTTGACACTGTCTTAGATTAATTTTGGATACTGGGACCACTCATCCACCGAAGAGTCATATTGATTCTTTATAAACATTATACAAAAGAAACCTGAATAAGGATAACACAGACTTGATAACAGTACACCACGCGCTGCCATAGCATTTCATTTCTTGAGATCTCATTTCTTTTATCCCCCAATAAGCTCCCTTGAGGCGACGTCGAGATTTTAAGCCGCTTATAAGCCACTTTAAAAAAAACATTTGAAGTAAGTATTGATTTGTTCAGCACACTCCTAGTACAGACGCCAGCTCATTAAGCTTCTACAATCTGTCAAATTTCTTTAATAGGTTTTCAACTTTATCGCTAAAGCATTAGGTTCAAGGTTGATTGGGAAAATTCTGTACCTAAGTACAATCACAAGCACTAACATGTATACTCTTAACACAATTCAAATGGGATATTCTTGTGGAATTACGAATTGTAACTTTTATATAAGACTTATTTCATAACCAGCTTTTGCCTGCGGCTTCCCCCACGTGGAGGTCGGAAATTATCCCACGAGATTTATGCCCATTTTACTCTTTTAGGGGATGTTTTTACGGAACGCTGTAACACGTAATTTTTTATTTCTTACCGTCCAGCAGTCGACGACTTTCGGCTGAGATGATGATTTAATAATAGATAAAGCCAACAAGCGAAACCTATGTAGAACATAGAAAAGAATTCTAAGAGAATTCTGTAGAGAATGTCAGTAATTTAATAATGGGCTTGTTGTTTACTAAAATGTTTTCTATTGCTTTCTCAATTGACAAAATAGAGATGATAAGGATGGGTAGTACTTATTTGTAAAGGGCTTAGAGCGTCGCTGGGGAAGAGCAACAAGGGACAGGCTGAATCGGATAAACTACCCAAGTTAGGCTTATTGTACGTTTAAGTATCAACAGTCGAGGAGTTTATTTTAGTACACCCCTATATCGAAAGAAAATTTCATTCCAAAGTCCGTTGGTCCACATATGCAAGTCTATCATACTTTATTTATTATTTATTTTAACTTTTCGCACAAAAAGCTACAATGGCGGACTTAATGCCTTAGGCATTCTCTACCAGTCAACCAAGGGTGGTCAAGAGATTAAGATGGCAGGTGCTTTGGTTGAGAGGAACAATGATAAAAATAATACTATTAAAACTAGGTACACAAATACATAAATAGGTAGGTAAATGGATAAGTGTACTATCCCCGTTCATCAATGATACGATAATGCATTTCTCTTTTTATGCCCCTGTAATCGAACAAACAGAATGGAACTTCGAAGGCAATCTTTTCAACATACAGTATACAATAGCCGTTAACATTTAACGACCACTTTTCGCTCATTGCAACCATTAAAAAGATTATGTTCTGTACAAACAAATCAGCCATTTATTTCAATTTATGAGGATTCTCGTACAAATAAACCTTTTACATTCTTCAAGCGAAGAAAACGGGTCATAAACGAGATTGACCGGAATCTGTTTATGTTAGGTGCAAATTAACACCGATTTTTATGGGTTTGTTTTAAAGGGAAGCGAACTGTACGTAGCTATTTGGTTTTGGTACCTATTTTTTTTTAATATAATTTGTTTTTTTTTTTTGTTTGTGTTTAGTTTTATGATCTTCCTGTGCGAGTCGCAATAAATACTTTTTCTTTCTTTCTTTCTTTCTAACGTGTTAGATTTTGGAGAATTTACAACGGCATGGTAAAAAGACGAGGGTCGAGCTAACTGGCGTGCAATTTAGGAGGACTAACTTAAGTCCAACAGAGGACGGCTATAGGCTGCTGATGTGATGATGGGGATACAGGAGAGTTTGTTGAGCCATTTATCTTCCCAGCTAAAGGACTAGGAAGCGGTGAAGGGCGGGCCTTTTGGGGGACTGTTTTAAGTAATTTTGTCGTTCGAAAAGTTAAAAGTGAAAGCTGATTTATTTACTTATTTAAACTTCTCGAACATAAAAAAGATGCAAAGGCGGACTTAATGCCTAAGGCATTCTCTAGCTGCCGGGGTAGCGGGATCGTCCGAAAGGGTTACCGCTGCCCTGGTACATAAAGGGCTAAGGAAGGAACACGGGTGGGTTTTAGTCAGTAAGAGTCTGACACTCCCTTCTGCTCCACCCAGAGCGGGAGGGGTCATTTGATGATTTCCCACAACCAAGGGTGGTGAAGAGATTAGATACTCGTAGCAGGTGCTTTGGTTCAGAGGAACAATGATAAAAAAAAACTATTAAAGGTTGACTGGTAGAAAATGCCTATGGCATTAAGTCCGCCTCTGTACATGTATGTGCTTGAAGTATTAAATAAATATAGAACTAGGTACACAAATACATAAATAGATAGGTAGGTAGGATCTCAGCCTAATTTTAATAAATGACTTTTGATTTTACTTGATGTCATGTTATCTCTCTACAACCCTTGGTTGACTGGTGGAGGTTGTATAAAGCATTAAGTCAGTCCTTGTACCTTTCATTTTCGAAAAGAATAAATAATGGTTAACAGCAGTAAGTATCTGAATAAAACAAATATTATTGGGGTTGATGCTGTCGGAAAAAACTCTATTGGAAACAATCAGTGAGTTGGACTCTTCTTAAAGGATTGACCCACAGTCGCAGTAGGCCGGTAAAAGTGGAATGAGGGAAGGCAGGTATTTGCCCTTTTTTTTTTTTTTTTTTTCTGGGTGGGAAATCATCAAATGACTCCTCCCGCTCTGGGCGGAGCAGAAGGGAGTGTCAGACTTTTACTGACTAAAACCCACCCGTGTTCCTTCAGTTGCCTGTGCCAGGGGCCACGGTATCTCTTTCGAACAACCCGCAGCCCCGGCGGCATCGGCCCTAGCGGACCCCGTCAGTTCGTGCTGACAGCTCTTTGAGGCGCGCGTGGAACACAACGCGCCGTCGACCCGGGCCTGGTCCTTACCGGGCGGCGAGCTGCCCATAGCTCGCCGCCCGCAAGCCCGCGCCTACGGTGGCCGGGAGTCGGCTGTTGACTCCCGTCCAGGGCGTCTCCTGCGGCGGCTAGGAGTGCGAGGGTGCAGCGATTGCCTCTCCCTCGCACGCTCCGCCTCCTCCTTCGCGAGCATAACTGCTTCGCAGAAGGAGTTGACGGCCTCCCATTCATTCTCGCTCCGGACCATGGCCTGTATGAGGGCCGGACGCGAGAGGTCGCCGCCGCCGATCGCCGCCAAGAGGACACGGCGGGGTCCCGCCCAAGCCGGGCAGACCTCCACCGTATGCTCCACCGTGTCCTCCGGGCGATCCCTACAGTGGTGACACCCTGGCGTTTCCTCCCGCTTTATCCTGAACAGGAACCTCCCGAAACAACCGTGTCCGGTGAGGACCTGCGTCAGGCGGAAGGTGAGGGCGCCGTGGCGCCTCTCTAGCCACTCCTCAAAGAGGGGACTTATCGCCGCAATTGTGGCGTGCCACAGGTATTTGCCCTTCAGTGGGACAACACAGGCTTATAATAATCAATAAAATTCTACAAAAAAAAATTATAACATGATTAAGATTCATCGTTATCATAAATCTACATACGCGCGCGGCTACGAAAAACAACCATTTTATCGGAGCGAGGGCGAGGGCCCTGATTTTCCTGATTTCAGATAAATCAGTAAAGCAAAGCTTACGCAAAAGTATTTGAACTCAATTTCCTCTATTATTTGTTCATAAAACACATCGGGAAAAGTTTGGCGTTAAAAAGATAAATTCTTTTAGGCGACATTTTTATTAAAGTTATTTATCATCCACGCGGCTCGGGAGCTTACTCGGAAGTTTTTCCAGTAACCTTTGTAAGGAAAAACTCTAAAACAATAACTTAGTAACAAATTCTTAAGTTGCGTTATGTATATTTTGTTGGTAAGACCCTGAAGTTCGTTGCACGACCGTTCAGTTTGGGTGACTAAAAGTTTTTCAGGGTGACCATTAAAAGTTGTAAAAATTGTGCTTGTTGTAACGAATATTTGTTTGAACGCGCTAATATCTGGAACTACCAGACGGATTACAAAAAAAAAACCATTTGCATTTGATAGCCCAAATCTTGAGGAAGGTTTTAGGCTATTTAAAATCACGCTACGACTCCTAGGAGCCAAGCAAAGTGAAAAAAGTAAAAAGTACGCTAAGCCAAAACGAAGTCATTTGTAAATAATCCGATTTATTTTGAGGCACGGCCAGTCATTGATGTAATTATTTACCAGGGTATCTTACACGACCTGTTAAAACATATTTTTAAGTACGCACGCATTCACAATTTCCTCCAAGATCGTTTGAAGTTTTGAGTATGAATGTCGATGGCTATAAGAGTAGGGGAAGACCAAAGAAACGATGTATGGACTGTGTGAATGATGATATGATTAGAAAGGGGGTGACTACCGAGATGACGACTAATAGGAAGAGAAGTGTGGAAGAAAAATACATGTTGCACAGACCACAATTAAATTGTGACAAAGACAGGAGAATATTGATGATCGTTTGACGACGATAGCAAATCATCATCTTCCTGCCCTTACCCCATGTTACTTGGGGTCGGCGCATCACGTTTTCTTCTTCCATTCTCCCCTGTCAACCGTCACGCTATCATTCACTCCCTTCTCTTTCATATCATTCCTCACACAATCCATCCATCTTTTCTTCGGCCTTCCTCTCCCTCTCCATCCATCAACATGTATATTCATCACTCTTTTAGTCACATGCATTTCGTCTTTTCTCATCACATGCCCATACCAAGCCAAACGATTTCCTTTCAACTTTTCTGTCACTGGCGCCACTTTCAAACTTCCCCTTATATACAAATTTCTTACTTTATCCATTCTCGTCACTCCACCCACACATCCATCTCAACATTCTCATCTCCGCTGCATGCAATATTTTTTCATCCGTCTTCTTCACAGCCCAGCATTCAGATCCATAAAGTACGACAGGCCTTATCACGGACTTATAAATTTTCCCCTTTAACTTGAGGGGCATCCGTGGGTCGCAAGTTGTTCCTGTGACCTGGGGCTGCAGTCTCGACATTCATAGCGATCGGTTTACGACCGAATTCGGTCGCAAAGTCCCGAATTGACAGGTGTAATGTATGGAGTGACAGGACTTTGCGACCGAATTCGGTCGTAAAGCGATCGCTATGAATGTCGAGACTGCAGCCCCTGTCGCCATTTCATCTGATCCAAAAAATACTGAATATATTTGCCGACACCACGAAAAATCTGTTGCTACATAACATACGCACGTACGGATTTCTTTACAACTCTGTTCCCAAAAACATATCGATCGATAAATTATACATTTATTCATTGACACACTCTAAACGGATAATAAACAACAATGTATTATGAAAAATGTCTTTGTATTCAAATGAATTCAATCAATTTGTGTTTTATATCGTGTAAAGCGCCAAATATTTGATGATCGTGTGTTGAATGATAAAAAGGTTATATGTTATTTATATTTAAACGATAAAACACACATTCATACATAAACTTACGCTTTCGCCCATGGGGGTAAGCAGAACCTACAGAATCCCATCTGCTACGATCCTTACATAACTATGTAAGGATCGTAGCAGGTGATGTTCTGTGGTTTCTGAAAATGGGCTATCAAATGCAAAGTTTTTTTTTTCCAATCCGACCAGTAGTTCCAGAGCGCGTTCAAACAAATATTCTATACAACAAGCATAATTTTTACAACTTGTAATGATCACCCCGAAAAACTTTTAGTCACCCAAACTGAACGGTCTTTCAACGAACTTCAGGGTCTTACCAACAAAATATACATAACGCAACTTAAAAATTTGTAACTAAGTTATTGCTTTAGAGTGTTTCCTTACAAAGGTTACTGGAAAAACTTCCGAGGTAAGCTCCCGAACCGCGTGGATGATAAATAACTCGTTTTGCTAAAATCAAATTTTCTGTATATTCACGTATGCGTTTCGGGATTGCTCGGCTAGTTTCGGGTTCAAAAGGAGTCCTTATTCACTGACCAAACAAGCCACTTTCGTGAACTTTACCATTTGCTACCGACGCGACGACGCGATATATGTACATTCCCTAATTCCTTCAACCCACGAAATTTAAAATTTCTTACAGTTTTTGCAAAGCAATGTTTAATTTCGCGGGCTTTCACCTTAAGTAAAGCGATGGTAGAATAGTAGCATAATCAGCCTATAATGTTCCCACTGCTGGGACACAGGCCTCCTCTCTTCGACCGGGAGTGGACTATAATCCACCACGCGGGCCCAGTGCAGGTTAGTAGATGTCACATGTCTTCGAATTTTTTTTGGTTCTCGTAAATGCCGGTTTCCTCACGATGTTTTCTTTCACCGTTTTTAGAGCAGTGGTGATGAAGTTACACAAAGTAAAGCGCCTGTCTGGGTTCGAACCGATGCTCAAATTGTTATTCTCGATTCAGGAACCGGTTGATAGTCACTCATTCATAAAATATTAAGCAATGAATTTTCGAAACCACTATTATACTGCTCTACATATTGCTCTAAATTTAATTTTAATGTTTGTTGCCTCCATCCATTTTGTATGTATGTATGCACAATGTATGACCGATTGTATGCATTCAAAGTCAAACGGTGTATCATCTCACAAATGAATGAATTTTCTGTGGCAGACATGCATTATGCAATGAAAGGTACATAGTAACATGTACTGTAGCCGTACGTTTGCGAGGTTGCGCGGTATTAATACGTCATTTCCATGTGTTGTCAAACCACAAACTGTCCATGTAACATAACATCCCGCCCGTCTTCCCCGAAGGAGAATTTATTGCATAGTAATTTTTTTTTTTTTTATTAGAATCTCAACAACAAAAAAGAAATTATAAAAACGTTGCCCCACACTAGGAATTTCTCCTCTATCGTGGGTGCGTTTACAAACATTTAAACTCACTTACACAAACAGCCAGACCCGGAAGAACTACTTGTAGGCCATACAAATATTCGTTCCGTGCGGGAATCGAACCCGCGACACGCAGCGCAGCAGTCAATCGCTTAACCACTGCGCCAACCGTGCCGTCAAATTGCTTACTGCCTACGTACATTTTGTTTATTATTCATTTTACTAAACACTAGCTCTTTTAAGGCTAAGCTCAGGGCATTTCTGTTAGACAAAAACTTGTACTCAATGGACGAACTGTAATTTAATATTAATATTCCAATTTAAAAAATGCTATTTATTATTATATATTTTTGTAAACATGTTTTTTTTATTATTAGGTATTATTGCTGCATGTTCACTTTTAGAATTTATATTAATATTATTAATTATGATGTACGTAATTGATCAAACACAATATAAATTGTTCCTAATAAATAAATAAATCAAATACATAAAAAAAAATACTGAATAGGATTCAGACTGGTATGGCAGCTGAATTACCTAATCACGATGCGTAAATTGCGGTTTGAGGCAAAGAAAAGGTCATCACTTGCCTCCGCGTAAAAGTCGTAAATATTTTGGTATGCATCCACCATTCAGAAAACATCGGAAAGATCGTCATTGAGAAAGTTCGACCGATTTGGCCGATTCTTTTTTTAATCATCCATAATATTTTTTTGTATCTTGAATAAACTTTTGATGGGGTAATTTATAATAAAGGTGAAGGTGTTATAATTGTGGTTTAAATAAATAAATGAGTAGATAAAAATCTTTTTTTGTTGTGTTCGTAATAGACAGGAAAAAAAAGTTTACGAAAGATAATTTGGATGGTATTTTTGTATGAAAATCACAATAAAAATTATTCACCCGAGTGACTCTGGGTACGAACAGCTAGTATACTACAAATTCCAGAGCTAAAGACACATTTATTTCCACCGATGTATCTCCGAGATCAATTCATCGTCACCTGTGATTTAAAATAGCTAACCAAAAAAATATTTGTTCAATTTTATTTCTGTCACAAGTCATCGACTCCGAAAGAAACGTAGAATAGCAACAGTATACACAGAGTTTTATACAAAAATGGGTTGAATGTTCAAAAGGTTAGGGTTCAAAATACACGGGTTATGGTCGTCGTTCCAGAAAATTATGTTTCAAACGACGCAGTTTCGCAACACCAGCGAGCTTTACGTGAATTATGACGAAGATTACACGTGCTCCAATGTGGAAAGGTACTGCTTACAATGTAGAAGACTATTCTGATGTCCTGGATTACGAATTTATCGGTAGCTGGAGTATGTTTGAGAGGATTGGAATACGGATTGTGGATTGTGTTTTGTGTCTGGGGAGTTCAAGTCTTTCTTTCGTTTCGATTTCAATTATATCTGGCTTTTATGTCAATACACAAGAGGTGACAAAAGCTTTTTAAAGCTAGCCAGGCGCGACGCGACGGCGTGACGCGATTCTGGTAGAACAATTTCCATGAAGTTTTCATAGAAATTGTTTTACTAGAGTCGCGTCGCACTTGTCTGCGGAAGTCTTTAGTATGCGTACACAAAAACAAAAACGTACCGAACTTTTATGGGTAGCTACTTGATGTAAACGAAAACGTTTTATTATTTTACTCCCGTTAAAACGCGTTGTCATCGAGCCTTCGTCAATATTCAAAAATTAAGTTGCTGTATACTAAATTAAGTTACGGAAATTTTACCTGAAAAAATGTTAAAAAGTTTTTTCTTTACTGCCGGATCTCCGACGAATATCCGAGCCCATCAGATAGGTGCCGAACACGTTACAATTTACGAGGCTTTAACGTAAGAAAACTTGAATTTCCCGGGCTACCTGACGCATCCCCCTTAACTTTTAAACACTTGTCGTAAGTTCAGCGGTGTTTCTGATAACGTTACCTGATAGGTTGATACAAATTACTTGTTTTGCTTACCACCTCCTTTGTGTGCATGCCTGGTACTTTTAGCTTGTTGTATCATTTTAGATTACGACTCAGAAAGTGGTGGAAAATAATGGAAGAAAATATAAGCAAAATATTCACAAAGAGTAAGATTAAATCCTCTTTTGAAATTACTAATAGTTTTCTTTTCTGATATCCTCTATTAAAAAATAGCAAAGGAAACAATTTGAGGGCACGTCAAACGTCAAACTTTGATCAGCTGTCAGTTCCCCCGAAGAACTAAACCAACTTAAAGAAAACAGGCAAATCAACCTCTCCCAGTTTGTTACATATCTGTAGCTGTTAATAATACTGTTACGTCATAGAAATATCATTAAGAAACAAACGCAACACAATATCCAACACCACTTAGTCTAAAAAGGAGATAAAACAAAAAGTTATACAAGATGGCGGATTTTCGCGCCATTTTTTAATTTTTCGCTCACTGTCGCCTACCCATTCATGAGGCTTTTCTCTCTCATTAGTCTCGTAGAAATTTAAAACAATCGATGCCTCGCTAAGACTCAAGGAAAATATTTCTTTTATTTTCTTTCGCGCCCTTGCGCTGTGAGAATTCTTTGAACTCCGTCGTTTGAGATAAGAATCAATGAGGATTTATTTGTTGTACTTTGTTTGTTTGTGAAGTGAGCATGAATTTTCACAGGTTTGAGCAATATGGAAGTTTCTTTACCTGACACAGTTTCTTCTTTTTTTACATAAAATTTAACCACTACGCGTGTATTATAGATAAAAACAGCGCCTTTGTGAATAAAGAAATGTTTTGAAGTGAAAACTTCTTTAGGCATTTTAAGTGATTTTTGATAGGGGAACATCTTATGGGTTCCCGTCACCGACATGCTAATGTTAACAGTATATCTATAACGGAGACCACTGTTATTTGGGTTTCTACTGGGTGGTAGGAACATCAACGCGCAAACTTTAGCCATGAATTTAGCACATGATTCTAGTCCCAGTAAAGTAGAAATTTCGTCGGTTATAAATAAATCTGATGTTTCATAGAAAAGTGCAATACCTATGTGGTATCTACATCACCACATGGGAACTAGCATCACACTGACGTCACGCCAAATCCTGCATCGCACAAGCAGAGTCTGTCGCGCATATAGGTACACATCGTCCCAACATGAAACAAGACTCGGAAGATCCTCAATTTTCTATATAAGATGGGTGAATTTTACACCCTATTCCTCATACCTCTATAGCTGTCAAAATGTAAGAAACAGCATTATTTTCTGTCTCGAAGAAAAAGGAAAAATAATATCCAACCAAAATATTTAATGCATACGACACGGACTACTTTTAATTACGTAAACGAGTCATGATACTCGTGGAACTATAATAATAAAGTTTTCATGTCCTCCTATCGTTTCAATAACGTTACATTATGACGATAAAGCAATTTCTTTATTAGTGGGATGGGCACAACTTACAATAGATATTATTAGGGAAAATTATCGTTTATTTTCCCTAAAGCTTTTTCTTTTGATGATGGGCATTCAATCTGTCTGTTATCTCTTGTTTAGCGCATGAAGTATTTTTTTGCTCCGTTGGTATAATTGCTGTATGGCGTTCCAGCGGAAAGATAAATCAATAAATTAGACTAATTAATACCAGTGAGTGTGAGGGAGGACATCGCGATCAAGGTAGACCACGACGAAGGTGGTGTGACTATCTGATGACGTTTGCAGGACCAACATGGCCAGAGATCGCACAAAATGGAGGTTTGGAAGAAAAAAGGGAAGGCCATTGCCCAGCAGAGGGACACAAAATAGGTTAATAAAAAAATAAAAATAATACCATTAATAAGAGAGAGTTGAGATAGTAGTTTCGATAGACATAAGACTAAAAAACTCTTGTCTTTTAAAGTCCATAGAAACCAAAACAAAAAAAAAAACCCAAAAAAACAAAAACAACCGAAAAAGCCCATAGAAATAAAAACAATGTTTAGTTTAGTTTGTGGCGGCATCTACATCGCCACATGCAAACTACGCAGCACACTGACGTCACGCAAAATCCTGTATCGCGCGGACAAATTTTATGGGGCAACAGTCTAGCGTTAGCCCACCAGACCCAACACTCGTTTGGTCAGAGGACCCTCCCTTTTCTATGGAGTGAGCGAACTTTACACCCTGTCCCTCATACCTCTATAAATAAATGTCCAACGCAAATGGTAATTTCTTAGAGTCAATGCTGAACTAGAGTTAGCAGAGATAGTTACTGCTTTTTGATCGGAGTAGTTAAATCTTTATGCCATACAAGATCTGTGGTGCATTCGCTAGTAAAACATACTTTAGTTCCCATAACATCCTTGAAATACTATTTCCCAGTTCAGGATATTGAGCTATAAACCCCAGGTCATAAGCAGCTAGTAACTTCTTGGTTTTATCTGTCACTAGCGTTAACAAGACACGATATTGACGTGGTTTGTACGTGGTAAGATTTCGCGGGGTATAATACAGTATTGGGGCCCAGAGGTAACATGAAACCAATGCTGCAATGGTCTGAAATGGTATTAGAAAAAGTATGTTCCCTGTTTGAGAAGTGACCTTTTCCTCAGGGGCGATTACGGTTATTCTAACAGGAAGTACATAATTACACACATACATAAACTCACGCTTCTTCCCATGCCCAAAGGCAGAAACTCCTAATATATGTATATTATACAAGTACGCTGGACTAAATATATTATACGAAATGACAGTTGTTTTTTGTGCCGATTCAAAGCGCCCCGCTCGAGCGTCTCAGGAACTAACTTTGACACATTGCCGCAAATGGCCGTCGTTTTGTTTTGGTACTAAATTGTGTGTGATTTAGGTCTAAATCGTGGAATAACACTTTTTTGTGTATTTTGTGTTTACTACGAGATATTTAGAATAATTTTTATCATGACAGTATTGATAGCATTGATGGCAAGTTTTCCAAGATCATCTTGGAAAACTTGCTATTAAAAATATTAGTTCCATAGACGCTCACGTTGCTGTCAGCACCAAAATGGCGAAAATCAAATTTCTCCATTTTGTCATCGATAGTATGAAGCGTACTTGTTTGGTCAGTGCTGAAACTACAGAAATAGGAAATATTTTGACTTATCAACAAGTATACTCGTAACAAAACGGACCATATTATTAACAAAATCAACAGCACCATTTAAAACAATTTAACATTGTATGACATACAAGCGGCCGGCCATTCGCGCTAATTCGCGGTAGAATGACGTTGCGTGCCGCGCCACAATCGCTGGGGAATGTATTTAGTATACTATTTACACTGAAGTACATACTAACGGATATCCGTTGGTAGGCCTATTAGGGAAGTAATGGGATGGTTTTAGCGGATTTCAAGTTCCGTGTGTGTGTAGGTGAAATGATTGCTAAAGTAAGGTAATAATGTAAGGTAGTATGGTAAATAATTATATTTTTCAGGTTTGTACAAACACTTTTACACGTTAATTTTTTTTTAAACTAGATGAAGTCTGCGTTTTCTATCTGACTATTCTCGGAAGAAAGGCCGAGACAAACTCAGTGGTCACAGTCTCTTTTAAAGTCCATACATAATCTTAGTCAGATCATGTGAAGACCATGTAGATTGGTGTCTGGATGTGTTTGACGAAAGAACCACACAGATTGAGTGGACCTGTTCAGTCAGTGCACGCATTTGTCAGTAATCGTGCAGATCAACTCAGAACGTAAGGAGCTCAGGTATAAACAGTTTTGCGGAAAAGATGCCTTTTTTGTGTCCTAATGATATTGCAGATAAGGCAGCTACTTTCAAATGTATTTATTAAATGTGGATAAGTACTACTAGGGACTAGATGGCGTTGTGTGATAGTTGTGGAATATTATTTATTTATTTATTTATTTATTTATTTACTGTTTGAGGTCAAAAATGACTACATACTGATTCCTAGTGCTTAAGAGAACAAGTGGCGCTCCAAATTCCCCACCACAGCGAAAATCCTACTAATATTACAAACGTGAAAGTTTGTATGGATAGATGGATGGATGGATGTTTGTTACTATTTCACGCAAAAACTCCTGAACGGATTTGCATGAAATTTGGCACACACCTGGTTTATAACCAGGATTAACATATCTATACTTTTTATCCCGATATTCCCACGGGATCGAAACTTATGCGAGTGAAACCGCAGGGCGCAGCTAGTATAAAATATTTTTTTAAAACTACAGTCCTTTCACAGTTAAAACCTCTGATTCTGCATCACGGTGATGTTTATTCTCGTTGCTATATGGTTAGAATCAGAGGCGAAATACAAGTCACTGTACAAGGACCGCATACCTATCAGTCCAAATCTATCTACATACCAGTTGATTCTTTCCACAATACTTAACGAAACTCCATGCACGGTTTTACGAGTGCCCTTATCTCTTCTATCAGTCTCTATTAACCAATAAGGAGCCATCTTCCCGTAACGTGTGGTTAGGTATTTACGGTAATGACGCGGCCCCGGCGGCTCGCGTGACACCAGCGAGGCCCAGGGGACGGGGATTATATCCTCATATCCACGAAACGAACGTAGGTAATAGAACGAGCGATAGAAGTAATGAAGTAGTTGGTCCTGAGGTACGCGATCGAAAATGTTTATTTATTACAGCAGGCAGGTTTTTGTAACAGTGGTTTCAAACTGTTCATCTTTGGCCAGGAGTCAAAGCCTCCAGTGACTTTGATTGTAAACCATTATAAAAAACATAACCCTACTCCTACTTAATAATATAATATCATATTAATATTTTCAATATTATATCTTAATATCCTAATCCTAATATAATATTATAAACGCTAAAGTTTGTATGGATTGATGGATGGATAGATGAATGTTTGTTACTCTTTCACGCCAAAACTACTGAACGGATTTGGATGAAATTTAGCACACAGACAGTTTATAACAAGGATAAACACATAGATTACTTTTTATTCCGATGTTCCCACGGGATCGAAACTTATGCGGGTGAAACCGCGGGGCGCAGCTAGTTATATTATTCTACTAATATTATAAACGTGGAAGTTTGTATGGATGGATGGATGGATGGATGGATAGATGGATGGATGGATGTTTGTTACTCTTTCACGCAAAAACTACTGAACGGATTTGGATGAAATTAGGCACATAGATAGTTTATAACCAGGATTAACATGTAGGATACTTTTTATCACGATATTCCCACGGGATCGAAATGTATGCGGGTGAAACCGCGGGGCACAGCTAGTATAATAATAAATATTCTTTCTTATTTCGGACTCACAATCCATATAGTATTAGTAACAATGACTTAAACACTAAGTTAGTAAACTATTACTAGTACTTGTTACTATTACTACCTATTACTTGTTTTTTTGTGTGTTATGTCCTTTTTTCATGCGTCATGTTTGCCGCAAATAAATGCATTTTCTTTCTTTCTTTCTTTCTATTACAAACTAAAAAAAAAATTACGTGTCCCAACAAACATTGGTACGTAGTACGTACCTCCGTACCCAGTGCCTTATAAAGGGGCTTTGTCTCATAATGTTTTTAGGATGCTGTTGCAGCTTCCACGCTACCTACCTACCCATTATTGACGCTGTTCTCTTCCCCATAAAAGAATCAAAACCAACTCAGAGATGAAACCCATTAGAGATTTTTCATTTACCTGACACCAACTACGTGTTATAAAATGGACTAATAAGATGAAAAATACCTTGACGAAATGACAAGCCAGAAGTAATGCAAGAAGTTTAGCAACTATATCCCATCCATTAGGTAAACCATTTTTTGACAGATGGAACTAATGATTGCAGCAACACACAATACATTGATTGATACACGTACGGTATTATAATGTCTGTAAGAAGCCATAAATAAGATAATTCAATAAGATAAGGCAGTTTATATATTTATTCTATTACGCATTTTAAACTTAACTTTTACGTAATCTGGAATATGTACGTTCTAAGACAGCTGTCAAAAAACGGTTAACCTAATGGAAAGTCTATAGATGTAGATGTGTAGGTGGTATCGACAAATGTCACATCGGAATGCAACTGCAGCAAGGCCAAGGAGGTTTGTTTATACCTAGCAGTAGGATGATGGTATGTATTCTAGTTTTACATTTACAGTGGCCTCTAAAAGTTAGTTGACCTTATTCCACTTCAGCTGTGATGCCACATGACGACATAAAATAAAATCAGGTACTCCTAAGGGATTAATTGATTATTTTTTATGATAAGTGAAAGGTATTTAAATAAGTCAACAAAAACTTTATAGCAGTTCAAACATTTGGGTCACTAGAATTGTAAATCATAATGTGGTGTGTCAAAGCTGAAGTGGAATAATGTCAACTAACTTTTGGAAGCCACTGTATCTATGAATAACTTTAGATCACATATTGAAGACACGAAAAGTGCACCAATCCTATGCACACAAATTACGCAAATTTCATTTGTGCTAAATCCTTAGCTATCAAACAAATGAAAGAGCGAGAATTTGTGAAAAAAAAAACGAATTCTTCCGAAAAACTGCGGTGATTCTGATTTCCCTAAAGAGTAATACATCTAGATTAGACATTGAAATTTTTGAAGCTATCTCCATTTCTTTTGTTGAGTTCTTACACGACCTGATTAATACGAACGTGTCTAGAATTTTTAAAGGCTGGAATATTCGTATTGGACGGCTTGATCGGCCTTATCATAACATTAGATTTATGACTGGACAGGGCCACTTAATGTGTGTGGTTCTTTCCTCAAAAGACCATTTCAGTAATCAATCTACATGGTTTTCACATGATGTGACCAAGATTATGTCTGAACTTTAAAAGAGACTGTGAGCTCTGAGTTTGTTTCTTCTCAGAGTAGTCAGAAAGGAAACGCCGACCTCATCTAGTTCTTAAAATATAATTTGACGTGTAAAAGTGTTTGTACAAACCTACTTACAGAAATAAAATAATTTATTATTTATCTTTAGACCAAGGTTTAAACCATCGAGCCATTACTGAATTTCGAACTTTATTCCAGAAACCATAGTCTAAATTGACAATATTATATTAAGAACTTTACGAATGTCGAAACAAAGTTCGAAATACAATAACTGTCTCAAAGGTTTGTGTTTGGACTACAGTAACAACTTGTAATGTAACAGAATAAGTCTTGAATTTGCTGCCTATGTGTTGGATCATTGGAAACCCTATATGGGGACTGTTTTCAGGTGAAAGTACGGTTTCTAATCTTACCTACTTAGCCTCAATACAAGGTGTCGTTTTGCATCCTCGTCAAATTCAAGGAGGTAACTATGCTACTGATTCTCGATACGAATCAATAACAAAATAAGTAGGTTTTTTTTTTTCTAATTTTCGGAAATGGGTATGTGTGGAACACACATTTTAAAACGCGGCCTGTGTGAGACCGCACAATAACTGCCCTTTTACACACACACAAAAACGCGGCCGCTTATACGATACCATAACGCGATTCAGTTCTTTGAAAGTGGTATATTCTGAAATACTGTCAAACTTAAATAACTAAAAAAATAAGTATGTATTCATCATTTAACAGGGATCGTAATTTTATTTGAATATTTATGCTTCTGAAATTTGACGAGGGTGCAAAACAACAGCTTGTATTTTGCTAAATGTAATTAGTGTCCGACGTAACACCTTTTTACAAAAGGCTCTTTCCAATTACTTATATGTATATCTGTTTTGGCTATGAACAACCAGAGCTAGCATTAGTACATGAGACGCTTGACATACAGGGTGGCAGAGACAACGACTGTAACCCTGGATTCAGCACATGAGTTTAGACCCCATACCGTCAAAATGTTTCGACGGTTATTAAAAAAAAATATTGCGTTTCATACGTTTTGACCGCGTAGGTATTACACTTTTCTAGGAGACAGAAAATTTTGTTTTATAACCGACGAAAAATTTCTACGCTATGGGGTCTAAGCTCATGCGCTGAATCCATGGTTACAGTTTGCGCGTCGATGTCCCTGCCACCCTGTACTATTCTTACTTTAAGAACATAAGGCATTACTGAAACCTTTTTACAATGTACCCCTGTTTCAAGGCTCGTGGGCGTAGGGTCGGTACTCGCTAGGAATCCTGGTTCAGCCTCATTAATATTTTTCTCGGCCGGGCGTCTTCGGCATACCGGGCTGTTTTCTATCATCATAATACGTAGCATTCCTGGATTCATGTAGAAAATTTTATGAAAATAAAACGTTTTAGAATTTGAGACAAGCTCAGTAGTACGGTTAAATTTATCTGTAGAGTACTTCTGAAATATTACCATGCCATACTTAGAAAAAGATTGTAGACAGACAGTCTGTACCTACTTGCAACCAACGAGATGAAATTAAATTGTAAATTATTTTGGAACAAGGTTCATTTTTTTCCTACATTTTGACCGTCACGACTCTTACATAACTTCGTTAAAACCGGGTGTCCCCCACAACAGCTCTCGCTTTTTTTTTTAATAGACCGGGACATTGCCTGCAGGCTAATTTGCGGCAAAAATAGTAAATGTAATCTAACTTAGCATGTCCACCTTCACTTGCAATCCAGTTGACCCCACCGTTTACTATCAGACTACACATCCGAAACACAACCGTCGACGCTCCCATACAAAAGAGGTTATCCAGTATTACTATCGTAAACACCCACAGTTCGCCAATTCTCCATACCCTTTCAATACGGATCAATTCGTACACAAACAGAAGCAGATCCCTACACATTTATGTGTATAGAATGGTCCCTCATTGGCACTTCAAAAAGAACTCTCAAAATTCTCTAAATGGACGAAAGAATATCATTATAGCCCCTCAGGGTCCCATCTACTGATTCATATTTCTTTCACGAATTGAAAATGCTTCTAAAAGAATAACAATTTATCAGCAAAGTTCTTTTTAATTGCATTACTGGTGAAGCGTCTTTTATAATTTATGTCGTGCCTTGACGCGATACTTCGTCAGGGATAGGTATCGTCTAAATAGTTTACTTAGTAAATTTTCTTCAATTTCACTGTTTTTGGAAACAAACTTTGTGGATTCAGAGAAGTATGGAGAGGTATTAAAGCTAGGGTTTCCTAAAAGACCGGTGGCCGCCACATAGCTTCTGCAATGTACCGGCGGCGAATGACGTCACTGAAACATTTCAGTGACGTCATGTTCGTGGTCAGAACGTTTTACATGAATTGACTGCCTATATGACTTCCACAATCCAGTTCCTGAGGTAACACTATACTCAGAAACCTGAAAACCTGTAGCATTCAATCATTCATTATGACATCTCCATATTTTTTTTTTTAAACGTTGCCCCACACTAGGAAACATATAATATATATAGGATATTCATTCATTCCGAACTAGGGACACAAGCGAACTAGCTGCAATTTATTTTCTTGCTAGCTCCAGTTTTAAACTCCAAATTGCTTGTAACTACTCGTACAAACACGTTGGTCCACCCGTACAAACTACAAGATATCAATAACAAAACTACAGTTTAATCGTTCTGACAGCCCAACATTTACATGGGATCATATGGAATTCCCAACTTCTGTAGACCCTAAAATTTTGGACGGCTGAAACTTTCACACAGCCTTACAGTTATCAATAAAACGAATAGTTTTAGTCTCTGAAGCCTACGTTCGGCGAATTTTCGATAAATTCGGAGCATAGACGAAATAAATCGGTTGGGGAAGTTTTCGCTAAATCCGGGTCCGGGGTTGGCATTAAAAATTAAGTGCTGTTATTTTTAAAGTAGTTTAAATGTGTAACCGTAAATAGATTTTCATAAATTATTTATGAACTAGATTGTGCCCACAAGTCGTCCGTGTGCAATTTCTACAGTCGCACCGCATCACCTGCCCGCGCTACCACTTCGTTTTTGATATGCGTTCTTTCTGAGTTTTCTTCGATTTGCTCGTCTCCTAAGGGTCATAGCGTGGTATATATATTATAATAGCCTTCCACAAGAATTGGGCTATCAAATGCAAAAAGAATTTTCAAATCCGATTGGTAATTCCAGAGATTACCCCCTACATACATACAAACATACAAACAAACTAATTTTACCTCTTTATAATATTAGTACGAGTATAGTACTCGTAGTATACATTAACATTTATTTAGTTTAAATAACCTAAAAATTATTGGATGTGCTCCTTTTTAAAATTTCGTATTCCTTTCCTAGGTAAGCTTAGTTTCAAGATAAGCTTGGACACAAACTTGCGAAAAACCAAAAATTCCTTAGGAAATAAAAAATATATTATATTCTGCAGCAGAAAATAAAATTCTGATACTAATTTCAGATTTATTTCGAAGGTTATTTAGATGACTTATTATTTTGCGAAAAGCCGCTAACGTAGTCTAAATACAGTAGGTACCCATAAACAATCCGAGTGACAGTCGTCACTTCATATTAATTGCTACACTTTACCGTTGTGACATTTTTGAGGGACACGCTCCCTGTTTTTGCCGGGGAACGTTCAACACCATTAAGTCTGCGTCCGGGGAGACAAGGGTGTATAGACAGGGGAGAATTTGGGGCATCGTGTCGGACAGGGGAGGTACTGGTTCAAGGACACGTTCGGAGAGTGGAATATTGAATGTGGGGAGCAGCATCTTACAACACGTTTAAGAATCAGAAGGTGAAATTGTGTTGTTAGAAAAGCGACTTTAGCGATTTGCGTACTTTTATGCAGAACAACTGTTTTTGTTGACTGCATCGTTTCTTGGTAATATCATCTAGTAGACAAACTGTTGCTTATGCCCTTGCTATGTTTCCATAATATATCTTAGCCATTGTTCAAGATTAAAAAGCCAAAAATCGACTTTTCGAGGTTTCGATTTTGACTTCATGTTTTCTTTTTTATTATCTGCCGATTTGGTAAAAGAAAAAGGTTTATTAATTCTCTTGGCTTCACCTCACTCTACAGCTGAGATAGCTATAGGGCGGGTCTGTGCCAAAAATAAACAAAATGAAAAACGAAAATATTCAGCCTCCGAACAAATCATAAAGAATTTGGCTGACCGACTCCTAAATTAAATAACTGCACAACATGTTCGGACGAGCGAAAACCTTTATTTACTCGTTGGAATAAAGATCAGTTTCCCATAGCTGTAATTAATTACAAAACAAATTTGTGCACTACCAGCAGCGGTAGGGTAAACGGTACATCACGCATGCTATCCCTAAAGGGTACGGCAGAGGTGTACCTACAGTGCACCCACATTTCGCCAGTTATGTTTAAGTCCCATAGTAGGAGGCGAGCCTATTTTAATCAACCGGGCACAAGTACTGACTTTGGGCTGCTACCTGTTACCATGGGGCTACCGCGGCTCTCGGCAGTCCCAGTTCTTTTTATTTTTTATTACCCGTTAATGTCCCACTGCTGGTCAAAGGCCTCCCTACTCTCCTTCCACCTCTCTCTGTCCAGAGCTGCCAAGGACCAATCTTTATGAAAGGAGTCCAGCTCATTCCGCCATCTCCGACTGGGCCTGCCGCGATGTCGTTTGCCATTAAGCGGGCCCCACTGGGTCGTATGTTTGGCCCATTGATCGTCTGACATGCGGCAGATGTGTCCAGCCCAATTCCATTTAAGCGTGGCAGCTTTTCGAATGACATCAGTTATTTTATTGATGGAACGGATTGTTGTATTTTTAACCGGTCCCGGTATATTGTTGTAAAAATATAGAAGGCAACTTGGAAGTCTTCGGCGACACCCACCGTTAAAAAAATCCTTACATAGTTTCTTTGTAGCCACGACCTCCAGAGTTGTGTAACACTTTAACTCAATTGGGCCACATCCCTCGTACCCAAATATTTGTCGGAACTTCACTTCCGAAAAATACAGGTAATACATATTTATATCTATGTTTTCCTCTTCCAATTCTTGTGTCGTTGCCAAAAAAATATGATGGATGGAAAAAAACTGGGACGGATGTGATAGGCTGTCGATTTTCATCTCAAAATGGAAAGCCTGTACTTTAGCCGAGCGTTGACCGTACCGGTTTTTCGTGAATATTTTCTTTTTAATGATGGATTGGTTTGGAACTCTTGGCCGCTGCGTAAATTATTTAGGTCTTGATGTATGGCATATGTTTATTACAAGAACCATACTGCGAGCAATGTATCAATGTATGTCTTGGCAAGCCGTATGCCCGATGACATTTCCTATCGGCAAAAAATGACGAACTTGCATACAAACTTTCATCCCCTATTTAAACCCCTTTAGGGGGTCAATCAATCAACTCAGTCTATCACAGTCTACTGCTGGACATAGGCCTCTCCCAGGCTGCGCCACAACACCCTGTCCTCCGCATCCAGTCTGTCCCAGCCACCTTCTTTAGGTGGTCGGTCCATCAAGCTGGGGAATGAATATTCAAAAACACATCCTTTGTGCTCACATTCGTTATATAAGGAACTCTTGTGCAAAATTTTATGCTTCAACGGTTAAGGCTGTGCGTTGTCTGTCAGTGAATGAATGAATATGTATTCAAGATTTTTATTAAGAACAAGATAAAATGTCACGTCAATGTCGGCTGTTGCTGAAAACCAGCGCTGGGACTCTGTCTCGTATAGGGTATTATAGGCTTAGGTATAGCATTATGCTGAGCGATGGCCGTTTTGCGTGGATGTGACGCGTGTTTTCCTCCAACTTATTATTTATTTTGTGTTTGTTTTCTTTTTATGCGTCATGTTTGCCGCAAACAAATGTATTTAATTTCTTTCTTTCTAAATAGCTTATGTTTACAAGGACCAGACTATTAAAAATGTATAAATTCTATCCTGGAACAAGGAAAAACTTAACGGGAAAACGGAACGGTAAGAAAGCTCAATTCCTTTACAAGTATCATCTTGTATTTAAACTGTAATCTTTTAATCTTATTTCGGTGTTGGACAAAAGTAAGCTATACATAGAAACAGGGAAGAAGGTTCCAACCCTTTTTCGCAACGAAGGGTAGCCCTTTAAGCCACGGCCCCAGGACGACAGTATCACAAAACAAGTTTTTATAAAATAAAACCGACTTCAATAATTCACTGCAAAGCGAATGAAAAATAACTGTAGGTTTGGAAGTACAGAGCTCTCAAGAAGTTAGTTGATATTTTTTCAGTTCAGTTGTGATGCCACATTATGATTTAAAATTCTAGTTTCAAATGTTTGAACTGTATACTATAACGTTTTTTATTGACTAATTCAACTACCTATGACTTATCATAAAAAATGACCAGGTCCTCAGGAATCCCCCTTCTTTAGGGATCCGTAATTCACGTCTCGGAACCCTTATAGTTTCGTCATGACTGTCCGTCCTTGGCTTACCTTCCAAATTAGTGTCGGTTAGTGCTAGAATGATGATATGTGTATTTACCACATCGACAGAATGTTAAAATAAAATCTAGAAATTTTTTTTTTGGGGATCTCCCCTCCGCGTAAATCGGGATAATTTTTTTTCTCGCGTCTACCCTATAGTGTAGGGTGTCATTAAATAGGTCTTTTAAAAACAATGAGAGGTTGCTAAGACGATTTTTTTATTTTAACTTAATACTAAAATGCTACTACTATATATACTAATAATAAAATGCGCTTACTTGGAAAACTTCGTACAAAAATAACGAAATAATAAGTAAACATGTAAAATATCCTTCTAAATCCACGTGCCATTATGCGTGACTACGGAACCCTATTCTATGCGTGGCCTGACACGCACTTGGCCGGTTTTGTTATTTTTTTATATTTCAAATCAAAATTAAGCACAGGTCATGACAGCTGAAGGGAAAAAATGTCAACTAACTTTTGGAAGGCACTCTAAGCCCAGTAATCACGGAGACATACCTATATGAAAAAAAAACTCGTCGAATGCATAAGGTCCTCCCTTTTTTGAAGTCTATTAACAATAGATACCTAGGTATATCAATTAATGTACCAGCACCCAACCGCGTAACACACTATAAATCACAATTTGAATCGTTTAGAAAGAAATTGCTAATCCATTGCTTCATATGTTCGGAAAATTTGGCGGTCCAACAACGTAAATAACGCAATGAATGTTGTTGAACTGTCAAAATGAAAGCCACTTCTACTGTCAGTGTGTTGGTTCTATATTTCGATAGAGAAGATTAATGTCAACTCTAGTGGCCATTATAATCTAAATTGATTTGAACCGCGAGTATCTGAACCCGATATTTTACCTTCTAGTAATTTAAATTTCACCGAGATATAGGGTTGTACCAAAATTAGAAAACTCCTTACTTTATCACGGATTATATATAAATTTATGTACGAAAAGTCTTTAGAGCGTACATAACTAGATAATAGATTTACCCTCTAATATTAAGATAAAAATCCTACCTACGTAATTGTACAAATATTTAATATTTTGATATCTAAGGGCTGATTTTTCAATAGCCAGATAATTTTTATTCCGGAATGAAAATAGACGTTTGACAGTTTTTGTATGAAATAACTGTCATAATTTCAAAATTATGCCTCGAATAAAGTTATCAGATGATTGAAAAATCAGCCCTAAAAATATAATTTCTTGTTGTTTAATTTTTCGTGTACCTAAGCATTTAATAAAATTCGACACTTTTTATTTTTAACGTTATTCGATCCCAGAAAGTCCTAACGAATAAAGATCTCTAAACACAGATTTTTAATTTTCTTGACTAAAATGACAGCTGCAATCGAATTTTTTTGTCATACATGGAACATGACATTACTTAGTATTAGTATAAATATTGACTGACATTTTGATCTAGCATATTAAAAATCAGAGCTTATCAACCAAAAATTCAGCATTTCACGGACATACCTAAAAGTCTGACAACCCTACCTCGGTGTTAGAAAGACCATTAATTTTATTCCGCGGACATTTTTAAGGACTGAACTCTGACTATCGATTACAGAATTAAAAGGTGTTGAGAGGAAAATAGGGGGCTCCGAAATGGATACTTCTTTGAATGGTTTTGCCCTTCGCCCCTATTTTGTGGACATTTTTACTGTTTTGTTTGTTACCTTTAACATTTAAGAAACAACTAAGTAACAAGTACGGAAGGAGAAAAACGATAGTATACTTTTCATTTATATTTATGGTTAAAGAAATTTATTTCTCAATAAGAAATTACACAGATTTCACTTACTTGAGAACATTTTTAAAACTTATATTATAAGAATTTTGACACACAAACTAAGCAGCTATTGTTTTTCTCTACAACAAAATCATTTACGCAATAACATTTCACTTCGTACGCAAATAACATTAACGAATACAAAACTTAAAACTTTTCAATCCACCCGCAAAAGAAATAATTAGGTACTGTGGTCGCAAATATTCATAATAGAAAGGAATGCGAACCCGGTGCCACAACAATTTTATAAATATATAAATTAATATAACTCACACAATTTGTACCCGTTTTATGGCAATAGGCTCGCCCCCTATAACATGGGACTTACACATAACTGTCAAAATGTGAGTGTAATTTAGGTACACATCTGGCTAACTTCTCGGGAAATCATAGTAAAGCTAATCAACCTTCAACAACAGTACATAAACAACACTTCATTATCAACCTATCAGACTACCGATTTCAATTAAGATCCCACCGAACACATTTCATCTTTACAACCAAGATTGGCTTTTTTATCCTAAGTCGTATAAATAACTTGATTACCAGTAAACACTTGCAGCGGTATCTACAACGCCACATGCGAACAACGCGTCATACTGCCGTCACGCAAATCCTGCATCTCGCAAGCAGAGTATACCGCGCAATTAGCATATATACAAACTTCCCAACATCAATCTTTGAGCAATTGCCCGCCAGACACAACACCCGTCTGGTCGGAGGATCCTCCCTTTTCTATGGAGGATGAGTGAACTTTACACCCTGTTCCTCATACCTCTATACACTTACATAAAAATGCTCACCTCTGCTTAACCCTTCGGGGATTACGGGCGTGGTGTTATGCTATAAACATAGTTCCAAGGTGCTACAAGTCATAGACCTTTCATAAACCCAGACAATTCTTGGCATCACCTAAATACCAGCTCATAAGCTAAGTAAATAACTCAATTACGACACACAACGTAATCCAATTTACGCATTTGCTTTCTAACCATTGGATCCTAACTGGCATAGGGACCACTGCTGATCCCCCGTCAATACATTGCCCGAAGTGTGTTGTTAATCGCTCATTACTTAGGGGTATTACGGACCAGACGTGGGTCTGAAATAGGCCGAACAAAAACCTTTTCATTATGGGCCAAGAACGGATTCTGGTTGTAATTGCCATCATTAATTTTAAGCTTTTATTGATTCAGCTTAATGGTATTGAGGATAGGAATGCTGCAGCTGCCAATTTGTGAATGGATAGGAATGGCATGTCGGTCGTGTTCGCGTACAATCCGGTCTCGTAATTGGATTAAATGAAAATTGTTTCGGACATTGTTCTAATCAACGTTGCTGTTGCTGTAGCGAAAATGCACGAATTCCTGTAACTGTGAGAATTAACTAGCGATCCTTTAATTTTAACTAGCGCAGCCCCTAACTACGCACGGTTTTTAGACTTGTCAAAACATCGAGATTTATTTATTATACCTCTGTAAGTTATTAATAAAGTAAACCAAAACACATAAACCTGCCGAAATAAATTCTCACAACGACGATGAAAACCGCATCAAAATCCATTGCGTAGTTTAGAAGAACAGAACAGAACACGGTCAAACAGACAGACACGAAAAGCGACTTTAATTTATAATACGTATAGAAAGCCACTTATAGACATTATAGTTTGGCTGTCTTTACGTTAGAACTGTCCCTAATTATCTATACGTTAGCACTAGAAAAACTAAACATGCAAACGTTTCGAAACTTGTCACATGAAACAAATCTCCGCCGCCCTTGTAGTACACCTTTGTACCTTTTTGTGCGAAAAGTTTAAATAAATAAATCTCAGAACATGTTTTGTTGCAAATGCGTTTGCACTACATGAAACCCGTTGAATTCTTAGACATATTTTAAGGGGTCATATCAAACGTCGAATAAGTTTAAGTTTAACAAGTTGTGCGGCAATGCAAACACAGGTCGATACAATATCAATCAACCTGACTAGTCTTGCCCCAACTATGTTAGGGTCCAGGCTTCCAGTCTAACCGCATGCAATACCAGTATTTTGCATGAAGCGACTGCCTATCTGAACTCCACAACCCAGTTACTGGGAAACACGATACCCCTTGGTTATCAGACTTTTGGGCATTGACAGAAAACAGAGATTTCAACATGTTTCGATGTGGTTGCTTCGCCATTGCGAACGCACGGTTAGACGGACCGTATAGCATAATCACCCTATAATGTTCCCACTGCTGGGACACAGGCCTCCTCTCCGTGAAAGGGAGTGGGCGATAATCTACCACGCGGGCCCAGTGCGGATTGCTAGATGTCACATGTCTTAGAATGTTTGGTACTAGGACATGCCGGTTTCCTCACGATGTTTCCCTTCACTATTTTGAGAGTAGTGGTGATGAAATAATTTACACAAAGTAAAGCGCCTATCTGGGTTCGAACCTACGACCTGCAACTCGTAAGTCGCAGCCGGTACTACTGCTCCACCACAGCTGTACTGACGTATACTTTTTAATTAAAAAGAACATCACACAAGACCTAAACCAACTAAAATTTCGATCACCTCAACAACAATCCCAACCCAAATAGAACTCCATACATAAACCAATTACTTTACACAAATTAATATTCACAAAACAGGAGCAAAGTCTACACGTATTGTTTAACAATGAGTCCTGAAACTTCGCTTAGCTCCACACAATACAGGGAAACCTCGAGAATGGCTAATGTTTAATACTATTGTTGTTGTTCACTTGGGTTCTAGAATACTATAATAGTTGTATGCTAGTTTAAAATGTGTTTGTGAGTTGATTTTCGATATCGCTAGGAGCTTGGGACTTTGGCAGTACTGTCTTTGCTTAACAATCTACAATGCTTCTCTGTTAGGCAGTTGCTGCAAGTTTCTGGAATAGTAGCTTGTAATTGCAGTAATGTTTGCAAGTGATTTCTATGCCATTGGTACATATGTTTTCACCAATCCGAAGTTGTTATGTCAGAAAGCTACTTGCATATTTTCTGGCATGTGTATTTCTGGTTTAACACGAGAAGACGTTGTTTTGAATAATAAGACACTATTTGGATAGTCCATCTCGCTAATTTCCCTACACATAATAGATCTCCCTTTTTCCACTTACTTCTCTTTTTATTTTTCCACTTACTTCTCTTTTTATTTTTCCACTTACTTCTCTTTTTATTTTTCCACTTACTTCTCTTTTTATTTTTCCACTTACTTCTCTTTTTATTTTTAATCTGTATGTTTATCATTGTTTTTTATGTTATGCCCATTCACATTTACTAAATAACTAATTATATTTACATACCGCGTGTTGGAACCCTGGTAATCTATTATACAGGTATTCCTAGTGCAGACACCAGTCTTTCAGAAACTAGTGTCACATAGTTTCTAATCTTGTCTAAATAAATATGATGCCATTGTTTTTGAAGAGAAAATATTTATTAGAATTTGAAAAATATAATCGTATGACGAATATTATAATTATCAGTATACTGACTTCGTTGATTCTTAAATAGGTTCTCTAAAATCTCTCTAAATCTAATCTTCTTTCACACAAGAAAGCTAGATCAAGCTGGAAAGAAAATAAAACGATTAAAAATGAAAACCATCCAACTCAAAGAAAAACCAACAAGAAATGCTATAAAGTTAAACCCAAATCCACAAAAAACTATACAAAGATGACATCTAAACCACTAAACAAGATATCTCCAAGTCTTAAAACCAGTCTTGAAACTTAGACCCACAACTTCAAGCCTCAGAATGCTCAAGTAGCACTCTTAACAATTTAAAATAACGGCGGAAGAATGCAGCCCAACCGTATTTCCCCGCCGTGCTGGGATCTCGTAAATTGATATCGTTTGCCTAACTCAGTAAAGATGTCAGCTTCAGGATCTTCTTAAACAGATTCCAAAACTGGTTGGGGAAAGAAATCTGTTATATTCAGACGGTTTTTACAAGTTAAACTAGTGCAACAGGGTTTAATACGAAGCTTTGGAATGTTGGTGAAAATAATCTGCAAGATACGAAATTAAATTTTATTTAGGAATAAAGTTCTGATTCGGCGAAAATGTTGATATAATTTTAATTAAAATTATATTAGTATAACTTTGCTTTTGAAAATTATATTAGTATACGATATGAATCCTACCAGCATATTACGTATACATAATATTATAAGACACTTATATTATTATTGGCCATTGCGAGTTAAATTCATCGCCAAGAGATTTGGGGGTTACAATTTAAGGAACGCTACGATTCACAGTAGCACCCAAAAAAGTCATCAGCAGAAATTCGCCCATGACTTGCACCAATTCCAGCCACAATCCAATTGAAATATTAGCACGGCCTAATTGTTATATCCTAGGTAGTAACAAGCCATAAAACATAGGTAAGTAGGCGAAGCAAAGCCTGTGTATAAGTGGATAGAGGGAAGCCTTCGGAAGCCCCGCGTGCCCTCGGCACAGCTTAATACGCAGCCGGCTGCAATGTTTATAATTAATTATACCTTGTTTAATCTAGGTACATGTAGGTTTTGGAATATATTCAAGTATACAGGGTGGCAGGGGCATCGACAGGCAACCTGTTACCGTAGATTCAGTACATGATTCTGGACCCCTATGCGTTGAAACTCTTCGTCGGTTATTAATAAAAAATTGGCTGTTCCATATATTTCGATCGCGTAGGTGTGGCACTTTTCTATGAAACAGCTGATATTTTTTTGATAACTGACGAAAAATTTCTACGCTTGGAGGTTATATGTGCTGAATTCATGTTCACAGTTTGCGCGTCGATGTCCGGCCCACCCTGTATGATGGGTAATATTGCAAACTGGATCAAATTGTAGATGAATGTTGATTTCGGAATGCCTACTTAAAATATTAGTACTTCGAGCCGGCTGAGAATCAACGCGTCTTCTTAAACGGCTCGAAGAACCATAATTGCCCGGGAAATGTATTGCAGTAAAAATTATACCACTGCATTATAGCATGAAATGAAGCAAGAGTTTCACGGACTTATGAATAAAGAATTTTTATTTTCGAACTACTCAAGCACATAATAAGATCTGTAGTGGCACCTGTCTGTTCCACCACTGCCATTACGTGTCAATCTAATTCTAAGGGCTGACAAAACATTTTGTATTTTCTTTTCTTTTCAAGAACTTTTCGCTACTGTATTATTTCCTTTTTTGCGTAGGCTTTCTGCTACTGAATACTTAGAACATACAAAACAATTATAATAATCAGCTTATAATGTTCCCACTGCTGGGACTCAGGCCTCCTTCCTCTCTTCGAAAGGGAGTGGGCTGTAATCTACCGCGCGGGCCCAGTGCGGGTTGAGATTTTGGTTTTCTTTAATTCTAGGACCATGTCAACCGACATGGTCCTAGAATTAACGATGTTCCTCACGATGTTTTCGTGCACCATTTTGAGAGTAGTGATCATATTTACACAAAGTAAAGCGCCTGCCTGGTTTTGAATCCACAACCTACAACTTGTAAGTGGAAGCCGTTACCACTTCAGGGTAAGGCAGGAGGAAACGCCAGAGTGTCACCACTGTGTAGATCGCCCGGAGGTCACGGTGGAGCATACGGTGGAGGTCTGCCCGGCGCGGGCGGAGCACCGCCGTGTCCTCGTGGCGGCGATCTCTTGCGTCCGGCCCTGGTCCAGGCCATGGTACGGAGCGAGAATGTATGGGAGGCCGTTACCTCCTTCTGCGAAGCAGTAATGCTCGCAAAGGAGGAGGCGGAGAGCGTGAGGGCCCTCACGCCCCTAGTCGCCGCAGGAGACGCCCTGGACGAGAGTCAACAGCCGACTCCCGGCCACCGCAGGCGCGGGCTTGCGGGCGGCGAGCAATGGGCAGCTCGCCGCCCGGTAAGGACCAGGCCCGGGTCGACGGCGCGTTGTGTTCCACGCGCGCCTCAAAGAGATGTCAGCACGAACTGAAGGGGTCTGCTAGGGTCGATGCCTGCCAGGGCCGCGGGTTGTTCGAAAGTTTGATGATTACGCACCCCAAAAAAAAACATCTCTTTTTTAATCAACAACGAACAACACAGTACTACATACACACTACATCCTGGATCTTCAGTGATATTAAATTCTTACCCTAGGTTCATTAATCACCAGAATGAGAGTAATAATGCAACGAGTGATGTATGGCCACATTAACGTTAACTTTAGCGAAAAGGATACTTTTATGGGTTAAATGAAGGTATAAACGCTAGGGATAAGGACCAGTCTTTAATGATAGAACTTTCACATTAATAAGAGAATTAAAAAAACAGTTACTCAAAACTGGCCATAAGTTTTTTTGTTTGACCTATTCTGTCCCACTGCTGCGCAAAGGCATGCCCAAGTCCTTCCAGGAAGTCTTTTCTCACGCCACCTCGGACCAGCCCTGACGGTACGAGTCCAGGTCATCATAAGTGAAAACTTAAAACTTTAAAATCGGATCTACTGGTAACAATAGCATGTTGGTGTCGCGAACCTATAAGATTTTCCTTAACCAAATCGGTCATGGCGCCTATAGAAGTTTTCCCTTCAAAAACTAAGAACGTTGGTTACATACACTAACTATTTCGCTACGATCGTTCATAAGAAGTCGGAGAAATACAACAGTCAAAGGAAAGATAAATAACTAGCTGCACCCCGCGGTTTCACCCGCATAACTTTGGATCCCATGGGAATATCGGGATAAAAAAGATCCTTTGTGTTAATCCTGGTTATAAACTATCTGTATGCCAAATTTCATCCAAATCCGTTCTGTAGTTTTGGCTTGAAAGAGTTACAAACATCCATCCATCCTTCCATACAAACTTTCGCGTTTATAATAATATTAGTAGGATATCTACATAATTATGCTTAATTTTAATGCAGGGAACGACTGCGCGGCAGGCCCAGAAAGAGTTGGCGGGATGAGAAAGAAAAGAAAGAAAGAAAGAAAATACATTTATTTGGCACAAACTAAAAGGCACACGATACACCAGATATATACATCAGACAAAACAAACAATAAGATTAAAAAATAAATAAAAGATTAAAGGCAAGAAAATTATCAGGAAAGTGTGCCTCACGGCTGCGCCAAATAGGCCCAGTTCAGCAAAAATGCCAGACAACTAGTGCCTGACGCTGGTTTTCAACTGGACCTGATGTGTGAGGTGACGGATGTAAATCAGTTGTAATGAGCTGGACTCTTCCTTATACTGGCCCACAATCGCAGTGGACCGGGAAAAGTGGAGGCCTTTGGCCTGCAGTGGGACAACCCAGGCTTATAATGAAATGCTTAATTTAACTATAGTTTCCGAGCAAGGGTGTAAAGCTTGTAGCTTCTTAGCAACAGTAGCAGACCAGCATCATTGGTACTTTTATTGATCTCCTGAAACACATACATCCCAAAAGGCCAGAATTAATTCGACATCCATTTTCTAGAACAAATTGCACACGTGGCGTGAAACATTTGTCTAAGGCAGGGTTCGCCAACCTCTGGCACGCTATTTATTAGTACTGGAATAAGTACAGACGCCACCAAGCTACCCGAAACTGTCAAATTTTCCCAATCAACCTTGAACCTAATGCTTTAGCGATAAAATTGAAAATCTATTAAAGAAATTTGACAGATTGTACTCGTAGTAGCTTGATGTGCAGTTGGCGTATGTACAATATAGACCACCATGCCAGGAAAGTTTTGTAAAGGTGCAAAGTATTTTTTTTATTGCAACTATTTATTTTGATCACACAATAACACGCCTGTAATCCCCGAAAGGATAGTAAGAAAAGAAAAAAAAAAAGTATTTTGTTGTTTTTTTTTTTTAATAGTTATCTTTTTTTCAGAGGTGTACCTATAGCACAGCACACCCACATTTCGCCAGTTATGAAGTCCCATTTAATAGGGGGCGAGCCTATTGCCATTAGCCGGGCCTGTTTCCAGTTTGCATAAAAGTAAAGCAGGGAAAGCAGGAACCATCGGGTAGCTAAAGCATCCCTAATGATACCTTTCATTAAATGGGATTAGACGAAGAATTTTGCGACCCAATTAGGGCGGCGGCTCAGCGATTGGCTTTCCGCCCTAAGGATCGTAAGGAATTTCTTTTTTTTTACGATATTTCTTCATCGACAGCCTTTATACTAAATGATTAGCGTGTCTCTTATTATTAACGGGTATAAAAAGATGCTTAACGAAGCCGAGGGTCACTTATAATCCCCGTCATTTTGATCATATTTTTGTATTGGAACAAAACCTTTTGGTGACGTTCCAATATTGGAACATTACCTCTTGGTTACGGAAATATTGGGGGTTAAAGTTCCAACTTTTTTTTGCGGCAAACATGACGCATAAAAAGAACACAAACACAAAAAAAAAAACAAGTTGGGGGAAAACATGCATCACATCCACAAAACAAGTTTTAAACGTTATAACTTAACTTTAAACCTAATAATATCCCCAGAACTCTTTTACTTCTGCATGCACCTATGTTTTACGTGCATTAAATTGCGTACTGCCAAGAACAGCAATTTCCCACGAAAAATAAAAATAGTTTCCTAGCAATAATTTCCGTTCAATGTTACTTAGTTTGATGACAGAAAGCGTGTAATAGCTATGTAAATGGTCTTTTTACACCCTGTATAACTCGTTTATACAGGATTTTACGCGTTTATACCTGTATGACCAGTTTATTCAGGTTTATTGTTCAGACAGGTAACAAATCACTGTATGGGCAGCAGCAAATTCGTCTTACTTTTGGCGTAGAAAAGCAGCAATCAACCAACCCGCACTGGGGTCGTGTGGTAGATTACGGCCCATTCCCTCTCACGGAGAGGACGCCTGTGTCCCAGCAGTGGGAAAAGTATAGGCTGATTGTGCAGCAATCATGACATATGACACTAACAATAAAAAATGTTGGCCATCCCTGATCCATCCTCCAAGGCGTTCAGTGTCCAATACAAATACGTGATGTTTAGAAGCAAAATGTGAACGGAATAGGCATTCAATAATGGAATTGACTCCCTCGGTACGTATTCAGAACGGTAATAAGCCTCCTCCAGCTTTCCAAGGCGATATCGTTGGTAGAAATGCTGGAAAAACGTTGGGTATTATTTTGTTGTACAGCGAACTTGCCATTTATTTATTTTTGAAATGAAATGTAAAGGCAGTGAATCTTTCATTATAATACATTGACATTACAAGACGTTTAAGGAAATGTATAAAAACTAGAAATATGACATAAGTATTCATAATTAAAATCCACTTTCGGCTCGAAAGACCAGTTTCCAAGAAAAAGTAAAGGCTCTATAAAAAAATAATATACGCGCGATTTTTGTCATGAAGGTCAGCGACGGAATGCAGTCTATTTATAAATCAAAACGAGGATATTTACGTTAAAATTTTATAATTATTAAAACGATCACTTATCATTGCATTGCATTTGGTCGGTCTTGGGACGCTATCATAGGATAGACAGTAAATCTGACACAGCACCCCAATTTCGATTTAGACATCTATCACAATCCAAAGGATTTCGAAGAAAATTCCTAATTCATTGCTTCATATGTTTGTAAAATTCAATGCTCGACAACGTAAATACCGCAACGATTGTTGTTGTATTGTCAAAGTGGAAAGATATTGCAATTTATTTGTGCTCATTTTATAACAATATATTATTAGAAGGCCGACATTAACAGTCACAATACCGGCCTTACTAGTTAATACTTTATTACAGAATGTGTAAAAATTGAAAGTGTGTGACCAGAAGGCCAGTTCCCGTAATTAAAAACGTTCAAAATCTAGTCGCAATCTCATCTCACCGACAATCAATGTCAAAAACTTTTCAAAAATGTAGGAAAATAATTAGAGGTATTTCTGACAGATTGAGACTTAGATCAGACTGTGAACGTTCTTAAAATTACGAGAATTGCCCCTCAGGTTACTACACAAAGTCATTACTATAACCATTTATGTAATCAGACTATAATGCTCCCACTGCTGGGACCCAGGCTTCTTCACTGCGAGAGGGAGTGGGCGGGCGGGTAACGCGGGCCCAGTGCGGATTGGTAGATGTCACATGTTTTCTAATTTTTGGTTCTAGGACATGCCGGTTTCCTCACGATGTTCTCCTTCACCGCTTTGAGAGCAGTGGTGATGAAATAATTTACACAAAGTAAAGCGCCTGTCAGGGTTCGAACCTACGACCTATATCTCGTAAGTCGCGGTCGTTACCACTGGGCCACCACTGATCTCCATTGATGATCAGAAGGCCAATTCTCGTAATTTAAAACGTTCAAAATCTAGTTGCAGTCTCATCTCGACGACAAAGAAATGTCAAAAACTTGTCAAAATGTAGGGAAATTAGAAGTATTTTTTGACATATTGAGACTGAGATCAGACTGTGAAAGTTCTTAAAATTACGAGAATTGCCCCCTCTGATTATAACCATTTAGCAGATAAATACTAACACGATGACAATAAAAACAAAGGGTCCATAACAAATAACGCTAATACCGAAGCTAGACTTATTCTATCAATAAAATACGGGTCACAGATATAACAAAAGCTTACCTAGGTTTTCAGGTCAGTTGACATACTCGTACATCAAGCCGATTATTAGATAAACGAGTGATCGCATTCCGAATTTAATTGGCTGCGTGATTCGCATCGTTTCATTTGGAATGCCGACCGTTGTTGTAACATTTATTATTTACGCTTAACTTGAAGAATATAGGCATTATGTTCTGTTTCTTTATTTATAAAAATTGATCTACAGCAGTATTTTCCGGCTGTCAATCACGGATCTTTGGCAATCGTTACGGGTTGTCAGAAGCCCGAAAGTCTGATAACCAATCTTACCAAGGGGTATCGTATTACCCAGTACCTGGGTTGTGAAGGTCAGATAGGCGGTCGCTTCATGTAAAATACTTGTATTCAGCTGCATCCATATCCATCATTGTTTAATTAAAATACTGCTGTAGGTCATCATCATCTCCCTAGCCTTTTTCCAACTACATATGTTACGGTCGGCTTCCAGTCTAACCAGATACAGCTGAATACCAACATTTTACATGGAGCGACTCCCTATCTGACAACAAGAAAAAAAAAACTTTCCATTTTTAGCTTATAAATAATGCTCCCTACAAAAAAGTATAATTTTCATTGATACCTTACACATGAAGACTTGATCCACAGGCTTATTCCAATGTGTGAAAGAGAGTCGACAATACGACATACGTCACAATACAGCGACCTACACCTGTAGGACCTATAGCAAGACAAAACAACCTAAACAAGCAGTATTCAGTACAAAACATCGAGATCCGAAACAGGCTTCGTATACCCACGCACGTTATGAATGACGTCAGAGGTACGGTTATAGCTAGGCGCTATATCTACCGCTTTGAACCGGCCTACTGAACCGGGAGCCTCGTGCGCCGAGCGAAAATGTTCAGACGAGAATTTGTTTAGAACGGATTTGATCGCGATGTGTTATCAGACTGGTTTTTTGTGAGTTTTACTTAGATTGTGACGTCACGATATATATGTCGATATGTATATCGACACGATATGTATATCGTGACGTCTAATTGTGTGTGACCTATAATTAAGAACGTATACGTCTCGAAGGGACAGAATTTTGCATACATCAGGACCAGAATTTTGGGCTAAAATATGTAATATGCTTGTATATCGCTTTTAGCGATAAGACCGCCCATTGTGTCACCTTATGTAAAATTTCTACATTTATATCAGTATTTTTTATGGTGTACGAGATAATAAAGAGTATTCTATCTATCAAACTGACAGATTAACGATGCGGTAGACTTTTTGTCCTCCTTCACTAAGGAGCCGAAGGTTTAAGAGTAAATATTTTCATAGCTACCAATAGAATTTGTATCTGAAAACGTAACAGTAGAAAATTGAAGGCCCTCATAAAAGGAGATTTTAGGAGATCCCCTGAACAAACAATACCTATTCATCAACCCCCAAATTAGAAACAAAATGGCCGCTTGTTATCCTTTAATTTCACCCCACAATAACTTCACGGATATCCCGGACCAAGTCAAACAACGGTTTTAAACTATCCATTTTGACAACAATGGAACCCTACCCTTAACCCGTCTTAGCGATTAATAAATCAAATCGAATCAATCGGAAAGCCTGACAAATCGAATCTCCGTATCAGTTATATCGGGAATCTGTTCAAGTATCTTCAAGTTAGGAAATAAAATGGAATACAATTGAAATCCGGAGTTAGTTTGAAAAATGTTGGAGGGTGAACGGTTTGTTTTTATGAGCTGCGTTTTATAATATATCCGTTTTCATTTAGAAATTTAGGGCTAGTTTCAGTGTCTCGAACGGAGAAGGAAAACATCGTGAGAAACCCGACATGTTCTAGAATAAAAAAAACGAAGGCATGTGACATCCACCTACCTGCACCGCACTGGCCCACTCTCTCTCGCAGAGAGGTGGCCTGTGTCCTAGCAGTGGGAACGTTATAGGCTGATTATGCTACGGTTATGCTTCAGTGCCAGGATAGGCGCTATCTACGAGATTGCTTTAAAGGTTAAAACAACGCTCTAACGCGTTGCGTCAGTCTGTACAAAGCTTAATACGGTTAAATGCAAAAATATACAATATTAAAATAAAGAGAGCGGAATATATGTTTTTGAATGATCTCCTACACAAAACAAATAAAAAGCCACACGATTTCCAACGTTTTTAGCTCTAAAAACTAAACAAATTCGACGATCTGAACAGCCACAAAAACTCCTACACGAGTAACAAATACCTACATCATACTAAAATCCATAGCAACTGCCCACATAAAGGGTGTACCCCAGAAAAGAGAAAATGTTTAAACATCAATAAAATAACCCCGGGCGGTTTAGTCCAGGTAAAATAAAGAGAAATCCGATGCAGATGGCGCATTAATCAAACCATATGGGATACCGTGTTCTGACGGTAAATCGGACCAATTTGCCCCATGTCATAAATGTCCATTCAATAGCGCTGTCAATATGACAGCATTTTACCGGGGTGGCATGGGATTTAAGTGCGGGTGGGTGACAAATGGTTGTCAAAATACTCTGATCAATTCTGAATTAAAGCAAAATGTAAGCACATTGTATTACTTTAAAAGGTAATTTAAAAAAATCACTCGCATTAATTAAAATCACGGCAAGGGTGGTGTGACGATCTAACAAGGTTTGCAGGGTCAACATGGCCAGAGATCGCTCAAGACGACACGGTTGGCGCAGTGGCTGAGCAATCAACTGCTGCGCTGCGTATCGCGGGTTCGACTCCCGCACGGAAAAAATATTTGTATTGCCTACAGGTAGTTGTTCCGGGTCCGGCTGTTTGTGTATGTGAGTTTAAATATTTGTGAACACGCCCACGATACAGGAGTAATTCATAGTATGGGGCAACGTTTTTAAAAAAATTGGAAAAAAAAAAATACGGAGGTTTGGAAGGAAAAAGGGCCACGTGGCCTTTGCTCAGCAGTGAGACACACTATGAGTAAAGAAAAAAAAAACTATAAAAATCATCGCAATATGAATTAATTAAAATGTTAGTACATATTACTGTAAATCTTAATCTAGGTATTTTCAATCTAGGCCCAGGTGACGCCAGAAGTTCCTATCGTAAAAACTTCCACAAAATAAGTAAGTACATTAAAAAAAAAACTTCTTCCCAAAATGAAAATATTACTTTAAGACAATGGCGTTGTTTGAGAAGGGTCAATCGCCTACAGGCTGCCAAGAGAGGATACCCTTAAAATTAATCCGTCCCTTAAAAACCGGGATCCCGCGAAGATGGACTTGTCCCGCGGTTTGACATCATTAAGTAATACGCTGGTAAATTGCGGCGATTGTCCGGAAAATCACGAAATGTGATCGAAATATAGTTTGAATTGAAACATTACTATGATTGCTGATGTCAAAACGATTGATAGAGTGATTATCTTTATGGGTTGTTATGAGTCTATATCGTTTTGGAATTGGTTCTAATTTGAGATTATGATAACAATGTTATTGTTTTTAAATTGACAAGCCAGTTTTGTATATTGGATTTATTCAATATACAAAATTGAGATTGTTCAATTGAGAAAGATTAGGTAATTAATCTATTTAAAAATACCAAAATATAGGAATACACGGAACAAGGAACGCCACAACAAAGAAGAATGAATTAACAGTTAGGCACATCACCCAAAAATTTATATGCTTAATTTAAGATTAGCTTTCGCTCGCGGCTTCGCCCGCGTGGTATGTCATTAAAAAGTATACCTATGTTCTTCCCCAGGGTTCAAAAGTTTACCCATACCAAATAGCATCAAAATAAGTTCAGCCGTTCCGGAGATTAGCCCGAACAAGCGGACAGACAGGCGGACATTTTTTTTATAAATGGTTTTTTTTTTTAATAATACATAGTACCGTACATACTTTCATTTCCATTTAGTATAAAACTGTAATTTTGCCATTACAAACAGAGACTTCAATTTTAATTATTTGTATTGTATTCTAAGTACGTAAATATACTAACCCAAATGAATATCAAAATATTTACCAGAAAAAAAAACATCTCTTCAAGGCGCCGCTTCTCTTAAAGCCGGCCAGATTACATGTAGGTACCAATGGACCTAGCATCAAAAACTAATACATACATATACAATCTAACCTAATTTCCGACCGGGCAGAACCCACGCTCCAATGGTTCAGAACCGCCTCGCTAATGCGATCGACCGTCTGTCCGTTTGGTCGCAAAATATTGGTCTTTTTCAATAGATTTTCTATTAATCACATTTTTCCAATCCATTGCCTCCGTTTTTACGAAATAAACTGAAATATTGCTTTTATATTTTGAAGGCTGTATTAAATTTGTAGTTTTTTTTGCGGTTCGTTTTGCGTGATTTTTGAAGAAATTTACGATGTTTCAGTCAAAAAACTCAGCATGTTAAAAAAATATTAGATTTGCGCCTCAAAGCTTCAAAATCGAACCTCGAATTTTGATATTTTCTGGATTCGACCAGTTTAAAACCTGTTTTGATTTGGATCTTATTCCATATTTCAACCAGTAAAGGGTGTATTTTATAGCACATCATCCTTTCCCACACAGAGAAAAATCATCATAACAACAAAACCACAAATAAAATCCTGTAAACCTTACAGCGGGGTAATTGCGTAACACACTGACAGTAGGAATGGCTTTCATTTTGACAGTTTAACAACATTCATTGCGCTATTTACGTTGTTGAGCAGATTTTTTTTTCGAACATATGAAGCAATGGATTAGCAATATCCCTCAAAATGATTAAAATTGTGATTAAGAGTGTGTTACGCAATTATGGTGCTGGATTCCCCGTGACAAAGATATTTTTCCGGGTATCATTTACATCATAAACATTTTAATAGAGTAACGGTGGAGTTTCTTGCCCATTCTTCTCCATACGAAAACTACCTTTTGGAAGGAGCGACTAGAATCAATTTTATTTCAATTTTATTTTTGACGTTCAAAAGTGCCTTTTATGTGCCTATTTGAAATAAATGATTTGACTTTGACTTTGACTTTGATCATTATATCTACATATACGGAAAAGACTAAAAGGGTAAACGGTGAAAAGAACCCTCTGGATGGTTCACGTGATTGATGAAAACATAATTGCCTCTTTGTTGATATATGGTGCATTTTTTTTTTTTTTTTTTTTTTCAGGATGGGAAATCATCAAATGACCCCTCCCGCTCTGGGTGGAGCAGAAGGGAGTGTCAGACTCTTACTGACTAAAACCCACCCGTGTTCCTTCCTTAGCCCTTTATGTACCAGGGCAGCGGTAACCCTTTTGGACGATCCCGCTGCCCATATATGGTGCATTATGGGGGAATCACAACGGAATTCCATAGACGTATAACATTGCATACCTATAGGTAAGTAGGATATAATTTTTGACGTGATGTATATTATCGTAGACGTCCTTGTGCTCGGGCCATATCCCATGGAATACCAGCGCTGCGACATTTATTTTTTTAAATGTCGCAGCATCACGCTGAGATTCATGAGAGCCTCGTATAGGATTTTTTGTTTCATTTTTCTTTCTCGTACTTTATTTTTGGTTTTTTATTTTTGACTTTGTTTAGTTTAGTTGGTGATCTTCCTGTACGAGTCGCAATAAATACTTTTTCTTTCCTTCTTTCTTTCACGTCACCGCATCACGATAACACAGGGAAGTAACATGTATGGAAATATATACAGACGCTTTTAATTTTCCGTCGATGATAACACAACGAGCACGTAGCTACACATTTCCATATCGACGTGAATGTCCACGATAGTATCGTCACGTTAGAAATTATAAAACCCCACAATGACTCAAAAATTAGAAGAAAATTTCTCAATTTCTAAAATATCAGAATATGCAAACTTTTTTATCAAACTAATATAATTATGTGTGTGTGTGTGTTATGTGTGTGTGTTTGTGTTGTTTTGTGTAAGTATATATAAATAAATAATAAATATGTCGCGATCAAGTCGTATCCGGTACGCCAGACAGTCTAGCCTGACGTACCGAGAGGGCTGGAGCAGCGAGGGCGCAGCCTCTCTTGGACATTGGACATCGTACGGACAACATGTGCTCAGAAACTGTCTCGCGTTCCGTATCTAGTTGTGTCGTGTACCTAAAGTGTGTGATTCGCTCGTGTGATTAATTTGTTAATGAAATTATAATCTGATTTGAACTGCAAACGGTTTTTCTTTTGCGCAATAACCAACACTACCAATAGTAGGTACGCCCACGGTAATTAAAATATGGCTGATGATAATGAGAGACACGTACCTTCTCCATCACATATTTTCTTTCTCCCTGAAGCTTAGTTTCATTGAAACAGATAGTCTCAACGCCTTCTAATATTTTATCTTTAGTCTTTATTTCTTACAAAATATCTACGACCTCCAAACTTGATTGAGGGTTCCCAGCCGTATTTATTTTTGATCAAAACCTAGTATTTTTTGGCTTCCAACATAAAATACTCCATATTTATGTAATGAAGTTTCAGTTCATACTCCTTGCAAAATAGGCCACAGGTTGATGGAGATATGAAAATAATTTCTCCTTTGTTTTCTTACTCCCTGGTACTTCATGTGCAGAGTTTACGTATTTTATGGAGTTTCAAACAAAATTAGGTATTAATGGTTGAACTCCGAGTTGGTACTTTGTTTTGAGCATTGAGATATATTTTAATATAGATCAATGGTTTCTAAAGGTATCATTTTTGTTGGCAAATATTTAGTACCTATTAGTAATATAGTAAAAGCAATTTCATTTCCAAACTTAGGTACACGTTAGTACACGTTTCATCAATGAGATCTCGACCCCTGAAATAGGACATCGTATGCCTGTCATGCAGGATGGTTCAGGTTTCTCCAGTAACAAGGATCAGCAAAAGAAGGCTTTTTTTTTTTTTTTGAGGATGGAAATCATCATATGACCCCTCCCGCTCTGGGTGGAGCGGAAGGGATTGTCAGACTCTAACTGACTAGGCTTAGACTATAAACAATTTACATTGAGTTTTTACTAACTATTTAATATAGTATTTCCGAATAATGGTTTTCAATTATGATTTGTTAATTTCGACCAAAAAAACATTGACTCGTAAATAAAACTGTGAGTAAATCAAATAATTCACAATCACTACCAAATTCTTCACTTCAAACAGCATCGGATAACAAATTACGCCGAAAAACCCCAAAAACAGGAATTATTTACTTTTCCTCAAACTCCGCTGATCTAATGAACCGTCACAGCAAAAAATCGCATCGATCGGCAAAGGTTGCGCTACGGGGGCCTTCCGCGTCGGAAATTAACAGGAACAAAAGCATCGTCTGCGACGATAGAACCAAAGAAAAACAAAATGGTTGATGTTCGCGTTCGCGCGCTTTTTTTAAAAAAAAAAAGAACGTTTGGTAACTTTTTATATTCCAATGGAAAATATACTACCGCAGGGGGACCTAGTACCTAATGTGTGGTTAGGAGTTCGAATGTGTTCAAAAAAAATAATGTTTGATGACGTTTTATGCGGACTTTGGAATGAAATGAACTAGCGCCGTAGGGATCGGAAATGTAAAAAACAGGAAAAATACTGAACTGGAATGTTAGTCGTTAGCAGCTTCGTAGTTTTGCAAAATATTTTTTTTTGGCCTCCCTCAAATCCTTTTAGGCATCCTTTTCTAGCGCCACCTTGATCCAACCCTTGCGGTACACGTTTAGCGCAAAATAAATGAAAGCACATATTTTGAAAATCATCAGAATTGTCCCTATGAAGTATGCAACGTAAGATAAAACCTTTAACGCCCTTCTAAGCGCTAACGAACGCAGAAACAAAAGGTTTTTCAAGGGTCGTAGCTCCTAATTCCACGGTTGTACCGAACAGCGTGGTACATTTACATGGCACCTTGTTTACATAAAACATTGGGTTGCGGACGGTAGTTGGTAGGTACAACCTACCTTCGATTTGTAAGGATTAACTGTCAGTGTGCCCCACTGACAGATCGGCACGGTCCGCCTGCGTAATTTAATCACACCCCAGTTCGTTACATTATTTTATTTTTTTAACGCTTCCGATTTTGACGATGAAAATAGGGTGGGGCGTTTGAAGAGAGAAGAAATGGGTGTTAAGAAAATAATAGGTTTTTATGAAAATCCGACATCTCTTTTTGCTACAGTCACTTTTTAAAAAAACCGTTTGCCCTAGTACTGTAAAGGTTGTCTACACAAGTTGTGGTTATGGTGTGCAGGCTGGCAGAAAAATAACAGACTGGTTGCATTCGAAGATTCAAGCGAATTTAAAATGAGCTTTCAGATTATTTCTAGTAGGTTTTATGTTTCGAAAAACAGTGATAGTAAACACGTTCACTTAGAATAAACGTAATAATCATAACGTTGTATCCATAGATATCCGATTTTATATCCCCACACTATACTCATTATAGTATCTACTACTAACGTTAGTAATTTTAAGGAACGTTCTATTTCATTAGATGTATATGAGTTAATAGATAGCTTAGCATTAGTTAGGCCTTACATTACTTAGGTCGTTTATTTTACGGACAAGACTCGACGTCCATTTTTGAGTAAAAAATGGCAATTTATCTTCGTCATTTCAGTTTACGACGTGGGTGTAGGATTAATTCCAAGTATTTTTGGCAGTAAGGAATTTAGGGCTTAAAATGTAGGATTTTGTGTAATTTCATGAACCCACACAAACAGTAGTAGAGTACCTAGTCATAAAAGTAATTAGCTACTTACCACTTTACGAAAGTAATTATTATGCGGCATTATAGTTCATTTTAATAATCACAAAGCAATTTAGCGATTAATAGAAAAATGACAATTCCTGAAACAGATAAAAAAGGAATAATTTAACGTTTATCTAAAGTATGGTAGTTGTGTAGTAGTTTATCGTTCGTCGTAAGGTAGGGCACCCTCAGGCTAGGTGGAGCGACGATCTTCGCAGGATGGCTGGTAACAGATGGACGAGAGTTGCCGAAAATTTAATTGAATGGCGTGCAATAGGAGAGGCCTATGTCCAGCAGTGGACTGCTATAGGCTGATGATAAACTTTTAAAAAGGGTTGGGCAAAATCTACGAACGCAACATGCTATTCATATATTACTCGCCAACAATCGAAACTAAAACAACACTAACTATTTGATCAACATACCAGCCAACATTATCGAAACTTTACAAGAACAACAATCCAGAATTTCACCACTCCAAGTACTAATTCATGGGCGAAGTTATCCCGATATTAGTTCGAGTAACGCACTTAATAGGATAAACGGAATTGATTCCGATACTCAATTGCTTTGCGGAATTACCGGTTTAATTCAGGTTCGGTAAGCCTCTGGGCCTGACTTAATTTGTAAGTAATGGCCCTGATTCCCTTG
Organism: Apamea epomidion; assembly: GCA_947507525.1. Lineage (NCBI taxonomy): Eukaryota > Metazoa > Arthropoda > Insecta > Lepidoptera > Noctuidae > Apamea > Apamea epomidion. Next base: position 16,786,495 of record OX382237.1, read on the forward strand.
TTCACAAACTAAACTAAATTTAAGTTCTGGGCATCTTTTTCTTTCTATTTCGTTAAGAAAAGGACAGAAGATAAAATATTAGTTTAGTCCTGTCAAATTAAGATACTCCATAGACAGATTAGACGTAATTAAAAACATGGCTACTAAAAATACGTCAATTTACGTCAGGCGCTGACTAGTTTGACAGGACTAAATTAATATTTATCTTCTGTCCTTTTCTAAATTAAATAGAAAGAAAAAGATGCATTGAACTTAAATTTAGTTTAGTTTGTGAACAAGGGAATCGGCGCCAATAGCTTTATAAAAGACTAGCTTTTGTCCAAGACTTCGTCCGCGCGGAATTGTTGGTTCCTCCGCCCCGACCCATCGCAACACGTCGCCTGCTCGAGCTATCACTTTGTTTTCGCTGAGCGTTCTTTCTTCTTTGGGACTTTTTCTGCTCGCTTCGAAGAGTCGTAGCGCGATGTTAAACAGCCTTTCTCAAGAATTGGGCTATCAATTAAATGTAAAAATATTTTTTCATATCAGACTGATAGTTACAGGGATTAGCAGCGCGTTCAACTTCAAACAAATAAACTAAATAAACAAATAAACAAACTTCAGCTTTATTATTATTATTACCTCAACTTGAAATAGTTAGAAACAATTGTAAACCAGAATTACGAAGGGGAGAAGGAACGAAGTATTTAAAACAACCAAAACCAATAGAAATCAATAAAACGACATCCGACCAATTTACATCACCCAATGACAATACCGACAATGTCATCAATCCGCGAAAATTATAAACATCGCGATTCGGAAAAATGACGTATTTGTACAACGCCATCTATGGGTAAATGGATAAAACGTCTGCACAAAGTTGATGACAGTTGAATTCGTGAATGTTTTAGCGGTATTTTGCGTTTTAGTAATTTTCTATTATCTCAGAAACCATATGAACAGTTGACATACTGTAAAGGGCAAATCTTATCTCTATAATGTCCTTGTGATCATAAAATAATTTATTTTGATAAGGTTTCAAAATAAAAATTATATTTTCGTCCAAACGTAAGCATGTGAAAAAAATACTTTTTTAAAACATTAAAGTGATATTAAAAGATAAAATATAAAAGATAGAAATATGATATCGTGGACTTTTTTGTAGAACTATTTAAGGCGGACCAGATTGCCATACATTATTTTTACCTACATAGAACTGTTTAGGCAGCGCATGCAAATAATTTTGTTTTAAGAGGTATTACTTTCTGACTTGCTAGACCAAAGTTGTGATAGCTCAGCTAAAATGCATGATGTAAACATAATTTATAGCCTGTAGCACTCACACATAATGTAGCTTTCTACAAGAGAAAACATTTTTAGAATTGGATCATTAACTCCGGAGATTACCCCCTACATACATACAAACAAACAAACTAACAAACAAATTTTACCTCTTTATAATATGCAGCTATTAAAATAAACGTAGCAACATCTTCGATTGATTTCTGTGTCCCGCATGTAATGGCTACTTCCGGGGTGCCCTGTACAAACAGTGCTCGGTGATAAGTCAATATTGTTGAAGGAAGACCAAGTGTTATTGGTTTCGACGTTTCTGGGTCACGTTTGACAGTTACGGGATGATTCAAAGGGTTTTTTTTGTTGTTGTTGAATTGTGATTTGGATTGGGATGTCAGTTTCCCTGAACTTGGAAGGATATTTTTCGTTTTCGGGAAATATTTAAGTATTACTTATTGACCATATAATGATGCATACTTTTTTAGTTTTCGGGAAATATTTAACGATTATTTATTGATCTTATAATGGTCAATTTTTTAATTTGAGTTTCTAATGATGCACACTTTTTTTATTGATTGAGCCACTTTTTAACTTTCTGGCCTTTTCTGACAGTTGCTCGCAGTAACTAAGCTAGGATACCCCGACTAAATGGGTTAGGTTAGTTTGGAACTATGACCCCTTTATCAAACATTGCTCAGTGATAAGTCAATATTATTGAAGGAGGACCAAGTGTTATTGGTTTCGACGTTTTTGGGTCATGTTTGACAGTTACGGGATGATTCAATGGATTATTTTATTTTTAATCGTGATCTGGATCGGGATGTAAGTTTCTTTGAAAGGGAAGGATATTTTTCGTTTTCGGGAAATATTGAACTATTACTTATTGACCATAGTGATGGTAAACTTTTTAATTTGCGCTTCGCCGTCAAAACGCGAAAGGTGGAAGGAGTGGAGGGAGGCCTTTGCCCAGGAGTGGGACAACGTAGGGCAAGATAAAAAAAAAATGATGCGTCCTTTTTTTATTGATTGACCCATTTTTAACTTTCTGGTCTTTTCTCACAGTTGGTGGCAGTAACCAAGCTAAGGTGCCCCGACCAAATGGATTAGGTTAGGTTGGAACTGCGACACCTATAAAAAACACACAAAACTAAAGCGGACACAAAACAAACCACAAACCTAACACAAACCTAAAGTACACAATGGATACCTAAAGCGAATAAAAAAAAAAAATCGGTTCTCAAATAACTAATTCAGTTCAATCCTCCAAACAGCGATACAAAAATAGATGACACTCGATCGGAATGCCAAATATCACATACACCTATCAAGTATACATTTTTATCCGTCCATAAAAATCTATACAGCCATCAATCAAATTGTGTTGGCAGTTGAAAGTCATTGTCGCCGACACATCTGTGTACAGTTAAAAAATATAATATGCATCTACTGAAATTATACTGTAGTGTGTCAATGACCCTGCATATATGCGACCAATAAGTATATTTTAATATACAGCAAATTTTGAAATGAAAACTTTTTTATGCGCACTTAGCGCTTATTTTGAACAGCAAATAAAACTGAACGGTCAAACTCGGGTCGGCGACGCTGAATCGGGTATACTCGGCTCCAGTTGGTCCCTGACGCTGAATGGTGTATACTTGGCGCTGAATCGTATGTACTCGGTTCCAGTCATAAGTTTTAACTTCTATCGTGTAGTCATAAGAACACACCCTCTTTTTAGGGTTCCGTACCTAAAGAGTGCCCACGGAACCCTATTACTAAGCCACCGGTGTGCGTCTATCCGTCTGTCTGTCAGCAGGCTGTATCTCATGAACCGTAATAGGTAGACAGTTGAAATATTCACAAATTGTGTAGTTCTGTTGCCGCTATAACAACAAATAATAACAATCATAAAACCTTAACCTTTTTCACACTTCTAACTCTACAAGCGTCCACGGTTTGTCAATTTCCTTCGATCACCATATCAAATACATCCTCAACTCCACCATTCCCAAACCAATTAACGCTCAAATTCCTACTATTCAAATCAGAGCATCTCTTCAAACGTGTGAATGACATCAGACCGCACTCGGCGCTAACTATATCCTTATTAACATGAGTACGGTACCAACACTATAAAAACATAAACACATCGTCATTTAAACTACTAAAATTAATATAGAGTTTGATGAATTTGTACTCGTTAAATTTGTGGACACGCACATTAATAGTTTTGGATAGAAAAGAACTTTGTTAAAAAATAAAATTTTATTTGCGGTAAACATGGCGCAGAGAAATAACACAAATAAGAACAAGTTGGGGGAAAATGGACAGTTGACGTCAACTGATGCAGTTTACGATGAGATTTAAGTAACACATTAAGAAATAAATAATAAAAGAACTCAGCAATACCCAGTTCTAAATGTTTCTATATTCATAATATTAATGACAGTAAATAATTAATATTATGTATAAATTATTAATATATGTGTGCCAGCGCTGCGACATTTATTTTTAAAATGCCGCAGCGTCATGCTGAGATAGGAAGGAGCCTTATGGCTAGTATAGGACTTTCTTTTTCTGTTCATTTTTATTTTTGACTGTGTTTAGTTTAGTTTGTGATCTTCCTGTACCTACGAATCGCAATAAATACTTTTCTTTCTTACTATGTATAGAAATGTATAGCTTGATATAATGTAAATGGTACACCACAAACTACGTACTGTATTTGTCTCTCCTTAATTTTAATCCATCCAAAGGTTGTCTTTAAAAGATCACTCTTAGCGATAAGACCGCCCATTGTCACCCTTTGTAAAATTTTATATATTTATGTTCTGTAATTTGTATGGTGTACAATAAAGAGTATTCTGTTCTATTCTATTTTATATGTCCTCGTGGGTACAGATGTAATAAATAAATAAAAGTAGGTAAAACCCTAGGGAGTCTGTAAAATATTAATTCATTGAATAATACATTTCTGTAAAAGTAAAAATCGCAGTTGTTTAGTAACTTGTTAAAATTAAGCAATTCTGAAACTCCTGAGGCAGTCGGGTAAAGGAGATTCGTTTGTCATTCGCAATTGTTAACGTTCACAGACAGACTGCTATCCCCCAGTAATTGCTCAAAAGTTGGACGACTGCTTTCAAAGTTTAAATTTTGGCATCTGAATAGATTTTTCGAAAAGGTCGTGTATTGTAAGAATTTTTAATAAAGAAATACCTTTGCCAACTAATAAGTCATCTCGCGATACGCCTTTAGCTATGAACTCGCGATAAGCAGTAGAAGTCACAAGTCCTCATTGTTTAGCTGCCGTACTTAAATCCAATACAATAAATAATTTAATTAAACCCCCTCCAAGATCAACTCAATACACAAAACCGGACAGCGATTAATTAATCAATTCAATTAAAGACGGAATTAAACAAAAGCTGGATATTATAGCAGACTCCTTTCAATGGCGTCCTTCGAAATCAGACAGACGGACGAACTATTTAGCGATGTGGAATAATTTCTGAGATTACTGGACAAAAGCGGTTCAAACTGGTTAATCAATGTCCTGGAAAGGTTTTGACCTTTCTCCGAGTGTGTTGTAGACGGTTTGAAGTCGTTCCAGATATGTATGAATACCTATCTTGTGCGAAATGACATCTGTGCATATGTGTGACATTTATTCTAGAGTACACAGGAAGATACCGGTATTATACGGTAAGACTAGTCAAATATTTTCTAGTCATCAATAGCAAGACAAGATATGGTTGGCCTGGCATTTTATACCACCGTGTGTATGGTTTAAACAAGTAAATAGATCTGAGACACGATCATCCAAAATGAATTTGTACAATCAATCATGTGTAACGAACGCGAGTATTTAAAATAAATTGCAATGCTTATTTCAGTTTCCATCAAAAGGAATAATTCGGCGAAATAATTCCACTCATTACCGAACAAAAGCAGTACGAACCGGTTCACGGCGGTTATTAACCGGGTCATACTGGTACCAGGCGGTTTTCGCTGGAACTCACGTGGCTATGCCCGGCCCGGCCTGGGATGGATGCAACATGCAATTAATAAATCTAGGTCGTCAACAACGTGTAAAATCCCGGCGATTATTGATTTAAAAGAGCAGCGGTTCGCTGAACAAAGATATTTCAATACAACAGGTTGGTACGAGTACAATTAAATATTTGTATATAGGGTCTTTTGTGTGCGGTCTTGTCGAGTGTAATATGGATTGTTGTTTGCATCAAGATTTATCTTGGGGATTAATGTTTGAGGCTAACTGCAGCATGAGGAATCTTCATATTGGATAGGTGTGAATTTAAATGAAATAATGAAAATGCTCGGTTGTAATTAGCTCTGCTTGTAGCAGACAGAAGATTGTCGAAGAAAAACTAGGACGGTTTCTAGTTTGTCACATTCATGCAGTCTAATATTTTTGTTTTAATGCAAAATACGAATTACCTTCACTCATATTTCTCATTTCCCTTTAGATTGCTCTAGTCTAGAATATTTTATTCCGAATACAAAGCATTTCTAGTCCAAAAATAATAAACTTCACTTCACAAGAGCTGCAAACTTCAATTAATTTTCTCCGTACTCCAAGAACAGTTTCTTGTGTAATATCAAAATATTATTTGCAAGACAGCTTAGATTAAAGCGTTGCTGGATGAGAACGGATAAGTGCTGAGAAAATCCACAAACGCCAGGTGATGCAGGGCATATTCCAGTTTCATATGGTCCCGGCTTATCTAGGTACTCAACGTAATCCGGAGTATGGTAGCAAGGATTTTGGGATAGAGTTGGGATATCACGATTTTTAAAATAACGTCCATATTTTTTCTATTTTTCTATTTAAGTCGAGTTTGTAGATAGATAGATTAGATAGAATACTCTTTGCTCTCGCTCTTTTTTTCTCTTGCTCTTTGCTCTCTTTTTTTTGTTTCTTAGCTTCTTTTATACATACATGACGTATTTATTTTGTAGATATGCCTATATGTACGAAATAAATACGTAATGTACAGCAGGTCATGCCGTCATAAAGTAAGTCAGTCAAATAAACTGCGTTGTAATACAGGTATTTATAGCCTTGTCGCTCGTGTACACTCTTTAACTAACTTTTAATTACCATTTACTAACAAAATGTATAATTAATTTAATCATTTACTTTATAAATTTATGTTATGCCTAAAACAAAGATTATAAATTAAATTCGCCGAAAACCAAATGTAATTAAAATTCTACACGAGCCTACATCCATATCACATTACACAAACCAACATAACAATAACATGGCTAAGTAATAACAGCCGCACGGTTTGATCGATCAGGTTAAGCTATGCTTGCCGAGGTTGATCCGTGGATTGGTGACCACCTTCATATACCAAAACCCCCTCGGAAATCACGTTACGCGGTTGGTCCCGGGTCCCGGGTGTCCCGGGTCCCGGGATCTTTAACAGTCGTTACGGATCGTCAGAAACCCGAAAGTCTGACAACCAGCCTTAACCACGGGGTATAGTTTTACCCAGTAACTGGGTTGTGAAGCTCAGAAAGGCAGTCGCCATACCAAATACTGGTATTCAGCTGCATCCGGTTAGACTGGAAGCCGACCCCAACATAGTTGGGAAAAAGCTAGGTAGACGATGAGTATGTTTGTCACTTCATTATTCATCTTTTAGACGACAAGGTTGGCGCAGTCGCGGGTTCGATTCCTGCACGGAACATATATTTGTATTGCGTGCAGGTAGTTGTTCCGGGTCTGGCTGTTTAAGTATGTGAGTATAAATGTTTGTAACCGCACCCACGATACAGGAGAAATCCCAACTGTGGGGCAACGTTTAAAAAAGAAAAAAAAAACTTTGCTGGTTGGCAAAGCTGATTGCCCAGGGTTTTCTGGTCCACGCCAGACTTATTCTTCGTCACCTATTTAAGGCTCAGTTTAACAAACGGGTTAGACTGGAAGCTGACCCCAACAAAGTTGGGAAAAGGCTAGGCAGATGTCAAACCAAATTAATACTAGCTAAAACAAGCACTAACTAAACACAAAATTCGCCACCACTCAAACTGTAACCTTGTTAACTGGGTTTCAAAACTTCACACAAAAAATATGAGCGAGTCACATTTTCAAGTTTAACATTTTTTCAGCAACGAACTCGTATGTGTGTGTATTTTTGTGAGTTTGGGCTTGTTAAAACATTGCTCTGTATGTACAGTCAGTAATTAAAGTTAGTTAACACTTCTATTTTACATTAGGAACTGTAAAACACGCCATTTGTTAGGATGTTGTTGCAATTGTATATTAAAAGTATCAAAATCTAGGCGAGCAGAGTGGTTCAAATAAAAATATATTATATCCTAACCTAACTATTACTACTAAAAAACTAAAATATTGCGTCGAAATATTCCTCCACATCGCTGTCGGCTGGTAATGTATCCAAGAGACTGGCGGCATTGCCACGTTGTATGGCAATGCTTAACCTCTGGCCAAGGTAAAAGCCAGCCCTTGGGTCACGGGAAGTGTCAACCAGCCGTTTAGAGAGTTCATTGAACAAGCCATGAGCACTCGGACCCCACAGCCCGAGGGTTTCAACCCTAAACGACTCAAAAATATAATTTCCGATAAGGTTTACTATACTTTCGCTGCTTGAGGTCTTCCGTATATTAAAATAGCACAAATTCTGAACTACCTGAAATACTTAATTCTCCCTTAAGTACTTCACGTAGTTCAAAATTTATAATAAACAAAATATGATTCGCGACCGTATCAAATATGTATTTACAGAATTATAATCATTCAAATCATCAATGCAACCCTCTAAGTTCGTATAAGCCTATTAATTGATATTTCATAAAATAGTTATTCAATAGGGTTATAAGGATCATATTTTGTTCAACATACAACCTGACACTGACCTGCAAATTGCAAAACACGTAAAAAAAAGTGAATTTCGCAGGCTTCCCTAACGCTTCCCACTATAAAACCCGAGAACAAATAATTTTGTGCCAATTTAGATATGTAAAAATAGCCTCGTTTTGACCCACTTTCGTTGTTAACCGTATATGTGCCATATGTATTGAATTCCCAGCTAATATTGTTCACTGTATCTGTTTCACTAAAAGCCTGGCAGCTGTACAGTCCATTCGAAAAAGGGGGATTATCTTTTTTCAACTGAACACAGAGTAACAATATTAGTTGTATATGTATATAAAGCCAATGGCGATGGCGCAGTGGTCCAATCGTGGAATGAGCTCGGTGTTTCTAGGTACTATGTATGTTATATGCATTCCATGAGCACGCCTGAGCACGCATGACTTTTACATATATGTCAAACTTAAGTGTAGCTATAGTTCATGCCCAGCAAATGAGAATAGAATAAGTCTATTTACACACGTCGCAAGACTTTTACACACAATTTTCCGACTTTAGCTCTAAGATCTATGAGCCCAATTGCACTACTAATCACTTAATACATGCATACTACATTAAGCACTGAACGAATTTAAAACATCGTTTTGTTGTCTCAATCGTTTGAAGTTGAGAGAGACAAAATTATGTTTCAAATACGTTTGAGATTTCGTGATTTCTGAATGCCAATTAACCCTATTTAAAAACGTTCAAAATCTAGTCGCAGTCTTAGGGGCAATTATCGTAGTTTTAAGAACGTTCGCAGTCTGATCACAGTCTCAATCTGTCAAAAATACCTCTAATTTTCCTACATTTTTGTCATTGATTGTCACTGAGATGAGATTCCAACTAGATTTTGAACGTTTTTAATTACGGGAACTGGCCTTCTCAACTCAATTACAATCAATGTCAAAAACTTGTCAAAAATGGTTGAAATTGAGTTAGTTTTGACAGATTGAGACTGAGATTTGAATGCCCGTTCATTTAAATACGGGAATTTCCCCCTTTGTAAGCTGGCCTTATTGCCTTACTAGCCAAATTATGGACGTGAAGTAATAACACACTGTTTGTCTCATTCCAACCCGTTACATGTTAGCCTTCACCACGTATGGGTGCTAATGGTTCACCGAAAGTCAGTTTATTTTGGCTTGTGCCAATAATAGCGCCCTTACCTGAAGTGTGAGAACGTTTGTTATTACATATTAATAACCGACCCGAAACGTTGTGGAAGATAATAGAAAACAATGAGAGGCTCGCCATAATTTTCACGAACGTTAACCCTAACATCTCAATACAACAAGTAGATGCGTGTTGTTGAGAATGGGGTCAGAAGTCAGACAAATTATTTGGTTGTGGTATATCCTACTAATATAATAAACGTGAAAGTTTGGATGGATGTTTGTTATTCTTTCACGCAAAAATTACTGAACGGAATTGTATGAAGTTTGGCACACAGATGGTTTATAACCAGGATTAATATATAGGATACTTTTAATCCCGATATTTTGCGTCAAGTGGACATGAAACAACCTGCCCTAACACAGTCTTTTTAAAGTTCACGTGAAGGTTTGCATGTTATTGTAAGTCAAAGCATACAATCAGAGTTCTAACAAGGGGAATCCATAGCCTCCATAAGATCAACAAGCATCCCAACCAAACATAACCCAAAATAAACAAAAGTTATAATCCTAAACAAAAATTAAACCGTGTCTCATGGATTGGGAAAGCGTGGAGGCATGCCGTGAGTACAGTAAATACATTTAAGCTCCTTATCCGCCAAGCAGCCATAACATTGTCTCGGTATATGAGACAAAACAAAAATGTAATGTACAGTCAAATAAAGAAACAGGTACACAGGTATTTTTATTGGTGATGTTTTTCAGATAGGTCAGGTGCGTAGTGCTGGCAACCGGCGTGCCTGTATGTCCAGCAGCCTAAGGGACCCACACACTTATTCAGCTCTGGTCAGCTTTTGTCCATAGAAAACAAAGATTTTGTATGGAGATGCGTAATCATCTTCTAGCTTCTTTGCATTATGCTGAGCGATGGCCGTTTTGCGTGAATGTGACGCATGTTTACCTCAACTTGTTTTTTTTTTGTGTGTTTATGTCCTTTTTTCATGCGTCATGTTTGCCGCAAATAAATGCATTTTCTTTCTATCTTTTCTTTCTTTACTGACATCGGTCAAGCTGAACGGTTGCGTTCGCATCTTCATACAAACTCACTCTTTGAACCACAATCTGAGTCATTTATTTTGAAGCTTTTTTTTTAAGGATATTGCCAATCTATCCTACTAATATTATAAACGCGAAAGTTTGTCTGGATAGATGGAAGAATGGATGGGTATATGGATAGATGAATGTTTGTTACTCTTTCACGCAAAAAGTACTGAACGGATTTGGATAAAATTTGGCACACACATAGTTTATAACCAGGATTACCACATAGGATACTTTTTATCCCGATATTCTCCCGGAATCGAAACTTATGCGGGTGAAACCGCGGGGCGCAGCTAGTTGCTTCATATGTTCGAAATTTTTTTTTTTTTTGCTAAACAACATAAATAACGCGATGGATGTTGTTGAACTGTCAAAATGGAAGACATTCCTGCTGTTAGTATGGTACCGCAATTACCTCGCAGATGTATGAATGCAAACGTGGCACAAGGAGTAAGTATGTAAGGATCGTAGCAGGTGGCGTTATGTATTTTTTGCCTACCCCCAGAGGAAGAAGGCGTTAGTTTATGTATGTATGCATGTAAACAGGCCCTACAGGCAATTACCGTGTTACTACTTTAAAACAACGAATGAGCTGTGTTTAATTTAAAAAAGTTATAACGGACACAAAAAAAATAAACATTTTCAGTGTGGTGGAAACTTTTTTTACTGTAAGATTACCAAACTCTTTTGTTGAAAGTACTCAACAGAGTTCACGGTTCATGTCAACTCCACAGTTAGTTCATTCGTTCATTTTCGTTCAGCTAACTTTGAGCGAACTTATTCAATTTTCAAGCTTATTACGTACTTGATTCTTGCGGATTATGACATTAATTTTCGACTTATATAAAGTTGAAATTACACAGTATTTGTATTGTAGAACAATTGTATGGTGGGCAGTTGTTAAGAATAGTCGTTTTCTCGGAAATTTCATACTTCTCTCTCTCATTGTTTCATGAGGGGGAAAATGAAGAAACTTACCTTCATTGTAGTGCTTTTAAATTGCACTCGTTTCAGTTTCAAAGTTTATATTTGTTTCGTTGTACTTTACTGTTCTCTTTTACTTGATATGAAGAAAACAGAAAAAGTTCTACTTTTTCCTGCAGATTAGATAAGTTTCTAGATGTCAAGACTTAACAGTTATCCAATTTTGATTAACGAACAAACATACATATTATTTTCAAAGAAAATAAACTGTCATAACTTCATAAGTACTATCACTCCTTGTTACCCCGTAGGGTTGGGCAGAGGTGTGCTTGCGATTACTAGAGTAACGAGGCAGTCGATAAACTGTATTTTTAACCGACTTCAAAAAAGAAGGAGGTTCTCAATTCGACTGTTTTTTTTTTGTGTTTGTTACCTCCGAACTCCATTATTTATAAGCCAATTTGCAAAATTCTTTTTTTATGTGAAAGAATATACTCGTACTTTCGGATTGTCCCATAGAAATTTTATCAAAATCGGTTCAGTAGTTTGGTTTAAACCAAAATTACAGTTTATAGTATAAAATAACAGTTATAATTTATAAAAATTCAAGTAAATAAAATTTCGCCGTTTGCTTTCCACGACTAAAAAGTGTAAAATAAAAACTTTTTTACAAAAAAAAACAACCGTCTTCCATAAAAACCCTACAAAGTGAAAAATAACTTTAATTTCGGAAGTCGGTGGTGAAAAACGAAATACAAAAACCAAAGACACCGACTTCCAAAATTAATGTTATTTTTCAATTTGTAGTGTTTTTTCTATACCATAAAGCCTTCATAATTATACTATTTAAACACTTCAAAGTTACAATATTAACAAGGTAATCTATTTGAAGTGCGGCAAGCCTAATTAAACCCATGAGTGCCCAACGTCACCGGTTAGACAAACATTTCACTATATTAATTTGATGTACGACAGCTGACGTTAAATCAATGGACTAACTGAACTTAATGTTATTTTAACTAAGGGCGCGTTTTGTTTGCCTGTCAAGGCGTTTGGGACAAGAAAAGAGAACCTTTCTGTTTGTTTGCTTATCATTTTTCAAGACATTTTAAATAGGTTGATATTCCGGCGAGTCATATTCAGTTCTTCTCTTCCACGATTACTATGCGCACAGCTAAAGTGTGGAACTCTGTGTCCCTCCCACGTCTAACCCGTCTGCCTTCAAAGCAAGAGTGACGCCTGTTCACTCTTGCTTTGAAGGCAGACGGGTGACCTTCTGGGCATGCTCGTTCCATCGTAGACCTCATCCATCGCTTTCCATCAGGCGTGATCGAGATCAAAACCGGCCCATACAGCAATAAAAAAAAAGGTTATGATAATGACAAAATCAGAAACACAACATCAAGTACAACAGTACAGACTTGTTAAAGTTGTATCGGAGATCTCATTGTTAAGTACCTAAGAAATTCTTAAACTGACTTGATACTAAAGCACGTTATGATACGAGTTAGAAGGATAGGTGATCGCTGTCGTCATATTCCGTTTCTTTGCAATTTTAACACCCATTTAAATCGCATAATCCGCCTACAATGTGCACACTGCTGGGACACAGGCCTTATCTCTCTGAGAGGGACGGGTGGGCCATAATCCAACATGCAGGCCCAGTGCGGTTAGGCACGCTGAAATATAATTGTCAATTTATTTGAATAAATACATACACTCGAAAACAACTTTGCATTTATTTATCTTTGCACCACAAGAGAGTTCTTCAATAAAGGGCAACCGAGGAACCGAAATCATATTTTTTAGGGCTTAAATATCACGAAATAAGGTCTCTAACCAAACTGTCCTCACAGAAAGGGTACTAGGACAACATAATCATATAAAAGAACCACATTTCAGCTCGACATATAGTATCAAATAAAACCAGCCTAACAAATACGGACTGTCAGAAATCTGGGTTAGACAGGAGCTTTATCAAAATCGCGGACCTTGCTATCAAGGGTCCTTGGTCCAGGTACCCGCTTACCCGGATACCCGGGTCGAGATACCCGGGTTGATACACCCGATACGTTTGCCATTCAGCGCACGTGAAATTGGTTTGTACAAAGAAAAGGATGGCACGTTACCTTTTAGATAATGTTTTTAAAAGTATGAGTAGCCCGGAGGATGGGAATGAAGTATTTGCGAGGGATGAAAAAGGGTTTTATTATTAAAAGCGAATGTAGGTTCAGAGGGGCTGTTTTATGAGGTTATTTACCTGTAGCGCAAGTATGAGTATTATTAAATGGAGGGATACAAAACAATTTGAAGAGAAAGGCCTGAAGTCGTTCTGCTCATACGTTGTAAAATGCAGCTACGTTATTTTTTGTTTAGCATTCACAGCTAAAGTAAATGCTTACGAATGCACTTACTCGCTCGACTGAATTTCTAAACCATACCAAAATATCTCATATCACTTTATTTGAATACACGTGACACTGGAATCATTGAAAGAGCAAAGGTAGCATATGCATAATCAGCCTCTAATGTTCCCACTGCTGGGACACAAGGCTCCTCTCTGTGAGAAGCAGTGGGCCATAATCCACTACGCGAGCTCAGTGCGGGTTCGCGGATGTTATATGTCTCGGATTTTTTAGTTCCAGAACATGCCGGTTTCTTCACGGTTTTATCCTTCACCGTCTTAAGAGGAGTGGTGATGAAATTATTTACAAAAAGTAAAGTACCTGCTTAGGCCCAGGACCCAGGACCCAGGACCTGCAACTCGTAACTCGAGGCTGTTACCACCATTGCACCCAGGTAGAATAAACCCCAACGGATGGCTAAAGCAAATTCTACATTATTTTCTACTGCCTCAATAGCACATACATTTTAAGAAAATTCGAGCTGAACAAAAGCACTAGACACATCCAAGCCAGATCGTCGGTACTTATCTGGCAGAGAATATTTAAAGTTCGTGCATTTACACTAAAAATATATGAACACAAAACGATAGTGTGCCTCGCGAGACCCAATCTACTAACTGAATACTATACAAAATGGACTAAAAGATAACGAAGCCTTTTAAACCTAGTTTTATATTAAAGCACTGCGAAAAGTCATTAACTTTTTACAAAGATAAAAGGTATGTTTAATTTTGCAAGCGAGTGTATTGGGAATTCATTAGAAGGAGTTTAATTCGAAGCCAATATTTTTAATTGTGTTGACAAAAACCATTACTTGTACAGGAATAAATTGGCATTTTTGGAGTTAATTTCGGTAAAGGGATGATAGCAGTTACAAGCATGTATCTCGATATTATGCTCGCTGTTCGCTGGTCTAATAATATAGTGGTTATAAAAGACATGTGTTCTTCTACTTCGTGTCGTTGGGACGACTTTTCTTAGATCTTGTTGGCCCAAAACTTCGCCATTTCTACGGCGTCGTCGGTGGCAGCGCAGAGGTCACTTTGACTGCATGTTTTGGGACACAGAGAGCAGGATAGGAGATAGAGCATAGTTTGCGACATAGCTCCACATTCAAACCCTGCTGTCGTTCCGACATGTGTTCAATAGAAGACTTATCCGGAATAAAATTTCGGTAATCGTCAATTTCATTCTACTGACAACTGTAGCCAGACACTAATAAGGAAAACGGTCTTTCCAAACAGCCATATGCATATTTAGTCTATAATGTTCCCACAGTTGGGACACCGGCCTCCTCTCTTCGAGAGGGAGTGGGCTGTAACCTACCACGCGGCCCCAGTGCGGGTTTGTACAGGTCACATGTCTTCGAATTTTTTTTTCTAGACATGCCAGTCCTAGCGATGCTTTCCTTCGTCGTTTAGAGAGCTGTCGTGATGAAAATATTTACACAAAGTAAAGCGCATGCCAGGGTTCGCGCCCACGACCTACAACACGTAAATCGGGGCCATGAACACTGGACCCCCGCTACTCAGGCAGCCATAAGAACACAATATTCCTTAAGCAGCATCTCGCAGCGCCCTCAGAAAAATGAGACCTTCGCAGCTCAACATTCCCGCCAGGAAAAACAATCTCAACAAAAATTTTAGAGCGCCATTCAATAACGTCTGGTTCGTCTGGCTCTCCAGATAGGAACACCCACAAAGGGCAAAGGTCAAACCATCAATATTTATTGTTACCCCGCCAACCGAAAATATTGTCAGTAAATATTGAAGACCCACGAGAAACGCGCGTGAAAATTCAAAGGTAAAACAGCCACGTCTCTTTTTACACGACCAATTTAGATAGACCACGTTTTAGTAGGCAATGCTCGGTTTATAGTTACATCGCGTTGTGGTCGTGTTACAATTTGTATGGCTCGTAAAATGATGTTTAATGGTAGTTATGGCTGAAGGTTGTTAGATCGTGTGACACTTTTTATTGTGACATAAATGATACTTCTGTATAGCGTTTTTGATGAGGTATGTGATTGTGGAAATAAAAACTCCCAATAGGATACTAAGTTCTAAGCGTGTTCGATAAAAGAAAAAGAAAAGTATTCAAGCATATAATTTATTATTTTTCTCAGTATTATTAAAAGAACTTCAAAAGTCCATTCACTTTAATCCTTACTCAATCCATTCCACACTTGGTAACGTCGCATGATGTGAACGTAGAGGGTGTGCTACGAACTTGTTACGTGCGCTACGCACGTAGCAAACTAAGTGCTACGAGGCGTAGCAGTAAGCTCCAAAGTTCGGAGCTACAACGTTCGCGGCACAATGTTTTAATACAACCACTTTAGTTAAATTATTTAAATTAATTCGGTTAAGCTTCCGCCAGCTTGTTTGAGATTTATGGTAAAAAACTCTTTGGTGTCACTTGTTACTTCTAAAGAAGAATAAAAACTTTTTTGCTGGTACATATTTCTTTCGCAGGGCCGTAAAATGTGATTAAAGGATTATTTAGCATGAATAGGCCGTACTTTTATTCATATATTTGGTAATATTAAATTTACAAGAATGACATTAAATATGATTGCTGATTCTCAGCCTAATTTGAATAAATGACTTTTGATTTGATTTGATTTAATTTTTTACAGTTAAAACAGGTATGGGTTTTGAAAATATACCTTTTTTTAATATATTCCACCCATAAAGCCAAAATGATCAAAGTATAGAAGTATGAGGAACAGGATGTAAAGTTCACTCATCCTCCATAAAAAAGGAAAAGAGGATCCTCCGACCAGACGGGCGTCGTATCTGGCGGGCAACTGCCCAATGAATCATGCCAGGCTGTTGTATATATGCTAGTTGTGCGGTAAACTATGCTTGTGAGATGCAGGATTTTGCGTGACGTCAGTAAGACGCGTTGCTCGCATGTGACGTAGATACCGCTGCAAAAGTATCGTCAGAAAAAACAACAAAATCTCATCTCAACTATCGATTTCAAACATTCAAAAGCAATCGTTCAATTTTTGTTGAATTTCGACACAGCGTGATGCATTGATATGAGTCTGTGGCTTTCATATCGCCGCAAATTTGCCTCTATTGGGGAATATTGAATGTTTCCATTACGTTTTCTGTTTTAGATTTCACATTGTTCGTCAATTTTCGATGTAGTGTTTCGGCCAAAATAGATGATTTTTTTTTTTTTTACGTTGCCCCACGTTCGGAATTACTCCTGTATCGCGGGTGGGTTTAGAAACATTTAAACTCACATACACAAACAGCGAGACCCGGAACAACTACCTGTAGGCAATACAAATATTTGTTCCGTGCGGAAATCGAACCCGCGACACGCAGCGCAGCAGTCGATCGTTCAACCACTGCGCCAGCCGTGTCGTCAAATTGTCGTCAGATGGTTTTTGACGTAAAAATATGGAGCATGCACAATAATCATCACCATTCTCCTTACCTTATCACAATTTATTCGCGCGGCGCAATATATCTTTTTCTTCCATACTTCTCTATTAGTAGTCATCTCGGTAGTCGAAGCATGCACAACATAAACTGCAATAATCTATATATATATAAATGAATCCCTATTTCCCTTGGTCACGCCATAACTTGAGAACGGCTTTACCGATTTCATCTATCTTTTTTTTAAATGTTTTCTAATACTTTGTAGAAGGTTTTTACGGAAAAAAGAAATAAGAAAGTTGCGCAGAAAATTAGAAAATTTAAGAATTACGCTTTTACGCTAAGACTGCTGAACGGATTTAGATGAAATTTGACACATGGGTAGACCATGATCTGGAGAAGGACGTAAGCTACTTTTCATCCTGGATCGAAGATGAAGTCGCGGGCAACAGCTAGTTAAACATAAAATCCAGTTGCTTTTTTAGGGTTCCGTACCCGAAGGGTAAAAACGGGACCCTATTACTAAGACTTCGCTGTCTGTCCGTCCGTCTGTCCGTCCATCTGTTAGTCACCAGGCTGTATCTCAAGAACCGCGATAGCTACACAGTTGAAATTTTCAATAATTATGTATTTCAGTTGCCGCTATAACAACAAATACTGAAAACGAAATAAAATAAACATTTAATGGGGGCTCCCATACAACAGACGTGATTTTTATGGATAATGGTACTGAACCCTTCGTGCGCGAGTCCGACTCGCACTTGGCCGGTTTTTTATATTTGTTTCGACAAATACGGTTATATCTATGCGTAGGTACAGGTAGTATAATAAATGACAGTAACATTGTTTTGATTAGCCTTTTACTGTGTAATCGTAAGTCATTATCTGCGTAGCCTTTTCCCAACTATGTTGGGGTCGGCTTCCAGTCTAACCGGATGCAGCTGAATACCAGTATTTTACATGGAGAGACTGCCTATCTGACCTCCGCAACCCAGTTATGGTGTACTTTGTAATCGTAAGTAAAAAGTATTTTTCAACATTCATGATTGGAAGTCAATTTGACATGTTGTATCCATATTTTTGCCTGAATAACAAAGAGAACGCCAACAATCCAATAAATAATCCTTTATTGAACTACCTTTTTAGAAGATTAACAAACACATTTAATTTTTTTTTTAAATACCATACGCTTTTGATTAAAATCAACAATTCGCAAAAACATGGTAAAAAGACTTTAAAGCAAAAACTTCCATTTATAATTTTATCGGTACAGTCAACCACACGTGAAGTACGAAAATCACTTTTACGGCTTCAACATACAGGCGCTCTTGAAGTCAACTTGGACGTGCAGTTGATGGTACTGGTGGTATTGTTTTAACGTTTGTTTATTCGCCATTATGCAAATGGAATCGTTAGCTGATTTTTTGGAGGGCGCGAGCGCGGCCCCGCGAATCGTTTAATGTCCGCCACGTGAATTACTTTTATTTTAGATTTGTTTATCGGTGACTAGGGAGTTTTTTTTTTTATTGTAGTTATATTCGTAAGGGCTGATTGGGTTGTTTTTACATTGGATTCCATGACAATGACCATGTCGTCTTTTTCAGAAGGTAGTATACTCACTGCTCGCCGCCACGTCAGATTTTGACTTACCTGAAACACAAAGAATAAATAATGAATAATTATGTTTATTTCTGTTAAGTAGATCTTTTATTACACACGTAATTTTTTCGGTCAATATTTTAAAAGTAGATGACGCCGTAATTTCCTAGTTGTATAAAGAAATCATCAAATCCGATTGGTGGTTCCAGAAATTTGCTTGTTCAAACAAACTCTTCAACTTTATTTTTAGTATAGATCCAAAACATGCAGTCAAAATCACCTCTGCGCTGCAACCGCTGTTGGTGGCAGCGCAGAACTGCGTGCGGGCCGTGGAAGTGGCAATGTTTTGGAAAAACAGCTATAGAGGTATGAGGAACAGGGTGTAAAGTTCACTCATCCTCCATAGAAAAGGGAGAATCCTCCGACCAGACGGGTGTTGTGTCTGGCGGGCAACTGCCCAACGATTGATGTTGGGAAATTGTATCTATGCTAATTGCGCGGTAAACTCTGCTTGCGAGATGCAGGATTTGCGTGACGTCACGCGTCAGTATGACGCGTTGTTCGCATGTGGCGTTGTAGATACCGCTACACAGCATATAAAATACAGTCGTGCCAGCGAGACGAAGAAGAAGTATAGATTTGCTCGTATCGACAAGAGAAGCTTTTTATTGTTCAGAGAGATACCTGTAAGTGGCTACACTTTACTAGAACTGTAATGTTACGTAAAATTCGCGTAATTGTTAAAGCAATGAAGTACTCTTTTCATATTACAAAAGGTCCATTTTCGACCCCAAACCAGCACTTCCATACATTATAATATTAAGGTTGACATCCCTTGAATAAGGGTACGATAAAACGTAAAAGGAGTCACCCGTACATATCAATTCTGTGTTAATTAAGCAAGAAGGGTCCCAGTAAGAAATGTTAATTAACGGGCAACCCTAAGAGAAAGGTTTGATAAATGTTCAGTGAGTGCTCATAAGGTACAATTCATATGTGGGACGGTCCTCACACCGGTTGTGGGACGTTTCACAAATAGTGGTACATTTAATTAGAGGGACGTTTGATAGTAGAGGTATTGTATGAATACGAAGAGCTTTTCTATGTTATTAATTAAAGTTAATCGAATATGTGAATACTTTGTCCACGATATAACATCATGACTTCACTACCGGAAAGGTAGGCACGAGAACATCCACATTTTGCCGCAGTTATGTTTAAGTCCAACATTATAGAGAGCTAGAGTATTTCCATTAATCGGGCACAAATCTGCACCCTAATTGTAACACACTATTTATCACAATTTTAATTATTTTGAAGGATAATGCTAACCCATTGCTACATAGGTTTGAAAAATTCGTATCCTCAGCGACGTAGATACTCATAAGTCAAGGAATGTCAATGTGTTACGCAATTACGTCGCTGATTTGCTACTAGTGAGAATTCACAAATGTAAATCTCAATAACACAAAGTAAGTAATTACAATTCAACTATCTAGGATTTTTAATCCATTTTTGTAATGAACTGGCTGATATACTCGTACTACTTGGTACGAAGCGGTAGACAACTTATTACAAAAAATACAAGCCTTAACTATATAGTCCTCTTAACCGTATCCGGCGACAGTGACCCAGA
This sequence comes from Apamea epomidion, assembly GCA_947507525.1. Lineage (NCBI taxonomy): Eukaryota > Metazoa > Arthropoda > Insecta > Lepidoptera > Noctuidae > Apamea > Apamea epomidion. The sequence continues at coordinate 16,806,855 of OX382237.1, forward strand.
CTACTTTTCATTTCTTTCGTGAGCTCTCTGTTTCTGTTTGCCTGCATCATCCCACTGCTGGGCAAAGGACTCCTCCTCCCCATGACTTCCAGCTCTTTCGATCCAGGGCAGCTCTCTGATGACTAGCAAAGCCAGAATTTATCTTGAAAACCTGGTCACACCGTATAGCAAAGCCATAACTAATATAGTTTTTAATATACAAGAGTATTGCTGTAGATAATACCTGCATCTCATAAGTAGGTTCAATTTTTAGGCAATGTAAAAGGTCATAGTTTCAACTGTTTAAAAATAAATAATTATATAACAAATTTGTCAAGTCCCCTTCCCAACACGAACTATCCACCATTTTAGAGCACATTATCCTAAATGAAGTTGTATAACATAGTCCCGAACAAAGTTCACCGTAATCCATATAATTAGCTGGCGAGATCGGGCGGCTGGATAAAACTGGTTACATCCAGTTTAATCCGGTCTTAACAGGTGCGCCGACAAATGAAGTCTAGTGTGAATTAGTGGCTAAATGACAGAGGGAATTATTGTTTTTTAATGTTGAGTATGAGAAGGACGGAGTATGGATGCTCTACATGTAGTAGATTCGGAGCTAAGATTCTGAAATAAAAGCTAGATGATAATTTTTTTAACAACTTCAATAAATAAGTAAGTATCATGTCACCATCTGCCTAGTCTTTTTCCAACTATGTTGGGGTTGGCTTCCAGTCTCACCGGATGCAGCTGAATACCAGTATTTTATGTGAAGCGACTGCCTATCTGACCTTCACAATCCAGTTACTCGGTAATACCCCTTGGTAGGTATACCTATTTATTTTTTATTTTTTTATAGGTAAAACGAATAAGGATTAGTTTTAAGGTAATGCTATGCAGTGATCTACGGACTTCGTCTTCGTCAATAGGGTAGGTGCCTGGGTAAAAAAATAATAATTATATTTAATCCGTCAGTTAGATTATCGAAAAATTATGGACACGTATTTTTTCTTCTGTCAATCAAACAAAAAATGACAAAGATAAAGCGCGTCAAAATTTGGGAGTGGGGTTCGTGACGTCACTTGCTTGCAAAAGTGTCGCAAGCAAATGACGTCACGCGGAACTTTAACGGGCGATATCTTCATCATTTTTTATATAATTGACAAAAGAAAAAATACCGGTTCAATATTTTTTGATAATCTTACTGACGGACTAATTAGATTTTTTTAGGAAAATAGCCTATTGTAAGAGAAAATAATAGTACCTTATATGTATTTATAATCAGCCTATAATGTTTCTACATCTGGAACTCAGGCCTCGTCTCTATCAAAGGGAGTGGGCCGTAGTCCACAACGCGGGCCCAGTTCGGGTTGGTAGATGTCTCATCCTTGAAAGTTTGGTTCTAAGACACGTACACGTGTTTGCTCACGATGTTTTCCTTCGCCGTTTTGAGAGCAGTGGCGATGAAATAATTTACACAAAGTAAAGTGCCTGTTTATAGACATGTGGCATCTACCAACCCGCACTGGGCCCGCGTGGTGGATTACGGCCCACTCCCTAACAAAAGAGAGGAGGCCTGTGTCTCAGCAGTGGCAACGTTATAGGCTGATACGCAAAGTGCCTGCCTGGGTTCGAACCTACGACCCATGTATACGTATAGCTATAATACTCAAGATATAGTAGAAGCTTTTTGGTTGCACGGCATGTCATTAACATCGCAAATTAAAAGTTAACTATCTCATTGTAACCTGTAATGAATAACAGAACTTGAATAAAAAAATTCTCTCCCACCAAGACCTGAGGGGCATTCTCGTAATTTTAAGAACGTTCACAGTCTGATCTCAGTCTGAATCTGTCAAAAAATACTTTTAATTTCCCTACAATTTGACAAGTTTTTGGCTTTTGTTTGTCGCCGAGATTAGACTGCGACTAGATTTTGAACGTTTTAAATTACGAGGATTGGCCTTCTGAATAAAGTTCCAAATGGACCCTAAAACACATCCTACAAGAACTCACAAATCTTTTTAACTGACAAACTTGCTCGGTATGAACCCCTGACCTTTCAAAATGAGAGTAATTTCACGGCCCACGCGTCTCCAAGACGCAGTTCCGTGCATCTCACAAAGACTAGGAAATCTTACAGCTTTTATCACTGACCTACAAAAATATAAGTAGGGGAAGCTTGGAATTCAGTCTTATGGAAACTAATGGAATATTCGCTTCTCTAAGAACTTTATAGGGGCTCTTAAAGTTCTTTCCATAGTAAAACTGTTAGCTAGTCAGCAAGGGGATAGCGGCACCGGGTTTAGATTTCCGGTTCGACAATTTTTCAATGTGATATTTTTTAGGAGCAGCGTGGAGATTGATACTTTTCCTGAATCATTCTGCCTAGCCTTTTCCAAACTATGTTGGGGTCGGCTTCCAAACTAACCGGATGCAGCTGAATACCAGTATTTCACATGGAGCGACTGCCTATCTGACCTCCACAACCCAGTTACTAGGTAACACGATACACCTTGGTAAGACTGGTTGTCAGACTTTCGGGCTTCTGACGACCCGTGACGACTGATAAAGATTGAAATGTTTCCTATGAATAAATAAAACAATAAGTAAATAGGTTTACACTCTCTAAAATTAGACAATACAACGACGAAACCTGTTTAAATGTCAACTTATAAATACCAACAAAGGTGGGTCCTCGGCAAGTTTGCCAAACAATGAAACAAAAACAAGGAAAAAATGAACCTCGCAACAAAACGAGTTCTAACTTCTTTGTTAAAACCAGTTGATTATGAAATAGATAAAATTAAACTTTTAACCTTCGAGCCAGTTACTGTATTTCGTACTTTATTCCGACAAGCGTACAGTTCTGAATGGCAAAATTGGCAACTTAGGTTTAACATCAGTTTTCGTGAAAAGAACTTTAACATTGTCGGAATAAAGTTCGAAACACAAGTACTGGCTCAAAGGTGTAGGCTAAAACTAAAGTAAGATTTCGTTTTATAAAAAGACGGAAAGTGTTTATACCCTGTCCATTAGGGAAACCGTTTTTTGACAGGATGTACTAAAAAAATAATTTAATAGACACACTATCAAGAGTTTAAAATATTCAAACAAACCTACATGTTTTACATCTGTACCCTTTTTTTTTCCGATGATGGGAAATCATTAAATGACCCCCTCCCGCTCTGGGTGGAGCAGAAGGGAGTGTCAGACTCTTACTGACTAAAACCCACCCGTGTTCCTTCCTTAGCCCTTTATGTACCAGGGCAGCGGTAACCCTTTCGGACGATCCCGCTACCACATCTGTACCCTAACATTCAAACAGCAATGTGGCACAATACTCCGTTTATACCACGTTCGCCCCATATTCACGTTTCAACGAGCAACAGTCCCGTTTCGCCCTGCGTTTATTTTGATTCCGCTGTTTCCTATTTCATTGGGTCATGCAGAAAAAATCTAGTTTGAACATGGTGAACTTTTTGATTCGTGAGGCGACAAAAATTGTTGTAGGTTTCGTTTTTGCACTGCATCTGTAGCTTTGAGCTAGCGGTATATATATCCTTCTAATATTATAAACGTGAAAGTTTGTTTGGATGGATGGATGTTTGTTACTCTTTCACGCAAAAACAACTGAACGGATTTGGATGAAATTTGGCACACAGATGGTTTATAACCAGGATTAACATATAGGATACTTTTTATCCCGATATTCTCCCGGAATCGAAACTTATGCGGGTGAAACCGCGGGGCGCAGCTAGTAGGTATATAAATTAAAAATTGATGTCGCTTGTCGTGTCCTTCTGTGTTTCTGATGCAGTTTTCACCATTATTTAGCGAATTTATTCCGGTAGGTTTATATGTATATTTTTGTTTGTTTTTCAATAAACGTTGCCCCACACTAGGAATTACTCCTGTATCGTGGGTGTGTTCACAAACATTTAAACTCACATTCACAAACAGCCAGACCCGGAACAACTACCTGTAGGCAATACAAATATTTGTTCCGTGCGGGAATCGAAATCGGAAATTAGTACCGATACGTGCACATGTATAAATGCACGGCGTGAAATAATGAACTACTTTTGTGACACGTATCGTATACTATTTTATAGCTCGTGTGACCTAAATTCGCACTTAAGTCACACTTTTCTGTGTAAAAATGGACTACTTAAGTCACAGAAAAGCGTGACATATGCGGGTTTATGTCACACAGTGCTATAAAATATTAAACTTACGAGTACCTATAATAAAGAAATCTCGATGATTTGTCAAACCGTCAAAAACCGCGGGTAGCAGGGGTTGGGTTAGGGCAGTTTGCTTTACCCTCATATATGTATCGTACCTATTATAAACATCTCTCTCACACTCAAGTTCTGAGTTGAGCTGCACGATTTTTGACAAATGCACTGACTGGACAGGTCCACTCAATCTGTGTGGTTCTTTCCTGAAAAGATCATTTCTGACATCAATCTACATGGTCTTCACATGGTCTGACCAAGATTATGTATGGACTTAAAAAGAGACTATGACCTCTGAGTTTGTTTCGGCCTTTCTTCTCAGAGTATTCAGATAGGAAACACCGAGCACAACTAATTAAAAAAAAGTATGATTAAAGTGTAAAAGTGTTTGTACAAACCTACTCACAGAAAATAAATAATTTATCAACAAAATAATCAAAGACCTTTTTCAAATATGTAACATTAAAATAGAAGAAAAGAAACAGTCTCTAATCAAAGTCCGTTTGTTTGTCAGCCATCTTAAACAAGCCTAAAAATCCAACTTGAGCCCTGACGAACACAAAAATAAAGTAATATCGATTCCATTCAAATAACAAATATTTACACACGTAATGATTCAGTAGAGTTTATTTTATGTAGCATAGAATGCCAAACAGAATAGTGTATAGACAAATACATAAAGAAAGACTTAGCGTTGGAAGGCCTCCCACAAGGTGGACGGATGGCCTGGTGAACACCGCAGGAATCCGCTGATGCGAGAACCACCGAACCGGTCGAAGAGGCGATGCCTGGGGGAGGCCTATGTCCAGCAGAGGACGTATTTCTGCTGAAATTATGATGATGTTGAAATATTAAAAGTAAAACTAGGTTCCGGTCGGTCGATGACATCGATGATCCAATCGTGGGTCAATCTGATCAGTCGGATAAGTCGAACGGTGCATATAGTTAAATTGAAACGGATTTTAGAATAAACCTAAAGACTTGCTATGTAATAAATTTCATTATAATTAAACGACTATTTGTATTGTAATCTTTTAAACTTTGACATCTTACTCTTTGATAATCCGACATTGAAAGGTACTTCGACATCTTAATTGAATTGTAATCTTTTAAACTTTGAAATTTTACTTTTTGATAGCTAAATAAATTGTGTGTGTTTGTGTACTTTATGGTATAACATATTTAACTGACATGCCTCAAATTGTGATTTTAATTCGTAATTCTGCAATAATGTTAATACTGACCTAATAATCTTTGTCCTTTAATAAATGTATGTATCTAATATTTGCATGCCAGACTTGGCAGAATGTGATGATAGGTCATTGACTAATCTTAAGACCATTTAGTGTACCATATTCTGACAAATGATTACGATTATGATACGTTCATACTTGATGGCCGATGGGGCCGAAAGGTCCTGGAGTGGCGACCGCGTACCGGAAGACGTAGGTAGCGTTGGAAGGCCTCCCACAAGGTGGACCGACCGACCTACCGACCTTATGAAGGCCGCAGGAACCCGTTGGATGCGAGAAGCACATAACTGGTCGAAGTGGAGGTACTTGGGGGAGACCTGTGTCCAGCAGTGGACGTATTTCTTCTAAAATGATGATGATGATGACATTCACACTCCTATATCGACATTGATTATGTTATGAGGCGATCAATTTCGACTGGTCAAAGTTGATCTTTCGCGATCGCGAAAGATCAACGCAATCAATCAGCGCTGCGTCACACTAGATTTAGTGTGACGCAGCCGGCCTCAGGTTGTGAAAATATCTCAACTTGTGAACCCTTTAAGCTGCTTGAGCCCTCGAGACTTTGGTGGTTAGGGATAAGCAAGCTCACCACTGCAAGAATTTTTTAAAAACGCTTACCCAGCAGTTTTCGAACAATTCTAGAGAAAGGTTTAGGTCGTTCCAGCCATATTATACTGTCCTGTATTTGGAAAAAAACAAAAAGACAAAATCATCCCAAATTAAAACAGGAAAGTACAATTGGAATTTTAAAAATGGATAACAAAGCTTTTTCGATATAACGAATAAAAATAAACGTGCAAAGAGTATGTATCCGCTTTGTTCATGGTTCGGGCTATTACAGGTAGAATGGTTGTTTTAGTATGCTTTTCATTTTGTTAAATGAAATTAGTTTAAAACCAAAAAAAATCTCTAATGTCCGCCATGTTGGAAAATTTTAGGCCACACACGTTATAATATACTTGCACAAAATTTAACTTGCACTGCACAAGATCATTAGAGCACTGGTGGCTTAGTGGTAACGACCGCGACTTTCGAGTTGTAGGTCGTAGGTTTGAACCCAGATATGCGCTTTCCTTTGTGTAAATTATTTCATCACCACTGCTCTCAAAACGTTGAAGGAAAAATATCGAGAGGAAACTGGCATGTCCTAGAACAAAAAATTCGAAGACATGTAACAACTGCCAACCCGCACTGGACCCGCGTGGTGGAATACGGCCCACACTCCCTCTCACCGAGAGGAGGCCTGTTTCCCAGCAGTAGGAACATTATAGGCTGATTATGTAAGTATACATTAACGTGTGTGAGATGAATTAGCATAAGTATCTACTTATGGAAATTGCTATGATAAGTATACAACGTATTATTTTTTTATATCCCATAACTCTAGGGGGTCATTGTACTCATCATTATGAACAACTTTTACTATGGGACCAAACCCGAAATCGCGAAACAAAAATCTGGTGTTCCCTACATTTTGACGAGTTATACGTACATAAATGTAGGGAACAGCTGATTTTTTTTTCGCGCTTTCAAATTTGGTCCCATAGTAAAAGTTGTGCATAATGATGAGTACAATGACCCCCTAGAGTTATGGGATATCAAAGAAAACACGTTGTATAATTATGATAATGGGTCTAATGAGCCATTCGGTGTCACGAAGACTTATGCAAGTCTAAACTTGCGTAAGTATATCGTAACGTGTATGGCTACCATAAGTGGTCTTTTTATATTGAACTGTGACACTAAAGATTGTTCACACTTTATTGGGTCACGTTTTACATTTATCTTCATTGTTGAAGTGAAAACTTTGAAACTGATCCGTCACGCACTGGTCGGTGACGCTAAACCTGGTGTAATCGGCTTTAGTCACTCGGTGACGCTGAATCGGGTATACTCGGCGCTGAATGGCGTATACTCGGCTCCAGTCGACTTCTATCGTGTGGTCATAAGCACTCACCCCCAACAGATTTGACGTATTTACATTCAATGTCCTACTTCGATTTCTTATATTTCCCAGAAACATAATAATATATTATTTTCATAGGGAAAACTATCCATCGTCATGAAAAAACATGTATTCAATACTGTAACTGATAACCAATGAATATTTCAGACAAACTCGAACGGTTCTTATTTCCTCGTAGCGCTACGAGCGTAGCGGCGTAGCAGCGTAACCGTCACACGTAGCTACGATTTGTTCGAGATCTACGTTATTCAATGTAGTCAGACTGGGTCGAAGCTCGAATACATTTTGTTGAATTGAAAATGGTTTTCAAAATGTCGAGAAATGAGTTTGGAAATCGGTCTATTTATTTTTGATACTGGCTTTAACTATATATGAAATATTCTAGTATATGCAGTTCATTGAATTGGGAAAATAATTCTTCTTGAGATGAGCTTGTGTACCGACTCCTGCTGAAATTAAAGCTTTTTAAGGAGAGAAAAATCTCTCATAGGAAATAATGCATTTAATGCTTGTCGAACAGAACTAAACAAAAAAACACATTTCTTTTTTAATTACTGGCGATGTAATGTTTCTTAAATTATAATTTATTTTTAATAATAAGCACACCAACAGCATAGTCACTTACTCAAGTTAAATATCACCTGAAATTAGCATTACAGTAACTGTGCAAACAACCGAGGGGCAATTCCTGAAGGCCAATTCTCGTAATATAAAACGTTCAAAATCTAGCCGCAGTCTCATCTGGGCGACAAACAAATGTCAAAACTTGTCAAAATTTAGGGACATTTTTGACAGATTGAGACTGAGATCAGACTGTGAACGTTCTTAAAATTACGAGAATTGTCCCTCTGATCTCAGTCCCAATATGTCAAAAATACGTCTAATTTTCCTAAATTTTGACAAGTTTTTGACATTTGTTTGTCGCCGAGATGACACTGCGACTAGATTTTGAACGTTTTAAATTACGAGAATTGGCCTTCAGGTACGCATGACATTTAACTTAAAAAATATAGAGACAAAGGAGAACAATAAAAAGTGTGTTTAGTAGATCTTAATCTAGAACACTACAAAACAAAACAAAACAAACCAATTTGAGCTACATAGACGTGCACTCTTCACACTGTCTAAATAGGGAACGTCTGTATGAAGCAAAACTCACGGAGAAAAAATATATGGAGAGGGGAAAAGAGGTTTTTCGTAGAAAAGCTGCTTTCACCGTTCAACCTTTAAATACAAATGATGGATGATAATGACGACAATATACGACCAAAAGATAATAAAATACATTATAAGGAAAACTCAGTCAAGTGCAAGCTATATACAGATATGTTTAGTGTCATGTTTCCGAAAACAGAATGAGACAGAGTCAACAATGGCGCTGCATTAACAGAGGGAAACTAATGGTGGAGGCGCCCTTTGTGATGGGACGGAACAATGATATAATAGAGATGCTGAAGTGTGGTGCAAGGTAGGAGAGGGAGCGAGACAGGTGAAAGTGTAAGATGCAAGGCAGGGGAGATCAATCTATCTGCATATCTTTATCTCAACTATGTTGGGGTCAGCCAGATGCAGCTGAATACCAGTATTTTACATGGCCCGACTGCCTATCTGACCTACAAAACCCAGTTGCTGGGTAACACGATACCCGTTGGTAAGATTGGTTTTCAGACTTTTGGGCTTTGTTGACTTGAAGCCTAATGGTGGGGCACCCTTTGTGATGTGACAAAACAATGTTATTAGAGAGATACTGAGGTGTCCGTTTGGTGTAAGGCAGGAGCTAAAACGAGACAGGTGATGGTGGTAAAATGCAAAGCAAGAGAAAGAGGAAGATGTTGAGGCTGACTTGAAGCTAAATTGTAGTAGATCCATGAGAAGTACTCAAACCGGTGAAGGAAACCACCGTGAGAAAAACGGCATGTCCTAGAACCAAAAATGCAACGACATGTGACATCTACCAACCCGCACTGGGCCCGCCTGGTAGATTACGACCCATTCCCTCTCACAGACAGGAGGCCTGTGTCCCAGCAGTGGAAACATTATAGGATGATTATGCATGAGAAGTAAAGTACCTGGTGGAGGTGCCCTTATTGATACGATGAAGAATGATATAGAGATGCTGGGATAGTTGAAGGTAGGAGAGAGACAGAACAAGGAGTTAGTGAAAGGTGTACGACAGCAAAGGACAGATAGAGGAGATTACGTTGAAACAAAAGAGAGTTCACTTGTTGCATCAAGTACTACTCTAGAGAATGCACATTTTTGCACGAGAATAGGATAATTATAACAAGAAGTCATGACTGATATTAATAAATTAAAACACGAGCTAATTAAAATGAACAGCAATAAAACTGTGTGTGTATCAGTTACCATAAAGTGTAATGTTTCTATTTTACACTACGCGGTGAACATTAATGTCGTTGTTAATTACAAGATAGATAACAAGTTTGAATGGATGTTTGTTACTCCTTCAAGCAAAAACTACTGAACGGGTTTTGATTAAACTGTAAAGTTAAATCAAAACCCGTTCATCAGTTTTTCGTCGTTCATTAGTATAGCTTATACATCAGAATAACACATAGGATATTTTTTTATCCCGATACTACCACCGGATGGGTGCGATACTCAACTTCAAAAACCAAAACATCAACAATCAAAATATCAACACCATTATGATCAACAGTTTAATTTTTCAATGAATCAGAATAACGTTGAGTTAACGTTAACTTTATGTTTTAAGCTAATGTCATTCTGATTCTTTGAAAAATTAAACTGTTGATTATGGTGTTGATATTTTGATTGTTGATGTTTTGGTTTTTGAAGTTGAGCATCCCACCCCCACCGGATTAACACTTATGCTGGTGAAACCGCGGGGCGCTGCTAGTTTTGTACTATATAAACCAAATGTGAGAAAATATTAGGAATAAACTTTTTTTGCGCGATTCTTGACAGGTTGTTTGTGTAACCGTCTTTGCTCTAAGAATGTTAAGAACATCATTAATATCTCCGCCCTCCGCCCATAAAATATTCCCTACACAACGTAGACATTACGTGACGTCACTCACAAGTTTGCCGACACCTCTCAGCGGTGTCCGACACTCGTACCGACACTACACTGCAACACGACATTGCACTACCCACTGTACCGAGTCCTGTAATAAAATGATTGAATCTACATTTACGAAAAATGATACATTGTCGCAAAGGGAATATTGTCAAAGAAGCTGAGTGAAAAGTTATGGTTCACTTTGTGATTCTTGCTAAGTAAAATACTCTTTGTCTGTAGCTTTCGTACAAAAAAACTAATAGCTGCATTGGTTGGCCGAATAAATTCTTTAATTATACCTCATCACTTACCTTTTCAGGTTAAGCTACGCTTGCCACGGTTGGTCCGTGGATAGGTGACCATCTTCACATACCAGAGGGGCAATTCTCGTAATTTTAAGACCGTTCACAGTCTGATCTCAGTCTCAATCTGTCAAAACATACTTCTAATTTCCCTACATTTTGACAAGTTTTTTACATTTGTTTGTCGCTGAGATGAGACTGCGACTAGATTTTGAACGTTTTAAATTACGAGAATTGGCCTTCAGGACCCCTCCGCGCCTCAGAAAGCACGTTAAGCCGTTACTCCCGGCTGTCATTCGTGGATCTTCGACAGTCGTTACGGTTCGTCAGAAGCCCGAAAGCCTGACAACCAGTCTCACCATATATATATAGTGTATTACCCAGTAAATGGGTTGTGGAGGTCAGATAGGCAGTCGCTCCATGTAAAATACTGGTATTGGGGTCGGCTTCCAGTCTAACCGGATGCAGCTATCCGGTTAGACTGGAAGCCGACCCCAACATAGTTGGGAAAAGGCTAGGTAGATGATGTTGACTTACCTTTTCCCAACTAACTCGAAGAAGAAAGAAAATACGTTTATTTGCGGTAAACATGACGCAAAAAAGAACATAAAAACAAATAAAGAAAAAACAATATGAAATGGTTGACATGCGTCACATGCACGCAAAACGGCTATCGCTCAGCATTATGCTGCGACCCTATGCAAGACAGAGCCCCAGCGCTGGTTATCAGCGACAGCCGGCGCCGACGTAATGACGTCGCCCGGTGCAGCAAAGAATTATTCATCAACAAGTAATAAAACTCGAGGTCGACTCCCAGTCTAACCGCCACCCTAATTGCGTAACACTCTATCAATTACAATCTGAATTATTTTGAAGGATATTGCTAATCCATTGCTTCAAATGTTCGAAAAAACATTCGCTTAACAGCGTAAATAACGCAATAAATGTTGTTGAACTGTCAAAATGAAAGCCATTGCTGTTATTGTGTTACGCAATTACCCCACTGATCAGTTGAATAATAAATTATTGGACTATACCTACAACCCTATAATATAATCGCCATGGATGGCCCCTTGTTAAAGTCAAAGTTTTTTATTTGTTAATGTTCATAAACGTCTTTCAAAAAAAGGAATGTAATACTCCATATTGCCCTCCCACTGAATAAACGACGATGACATACATAGGTATAATTTAAACGTCAACTATTTTCAAAGCAACTCAATATTTGTCGATAGATACCTATTGTAATAAGTTTATTTATTTATTTCATTAAATATGTACTTCCAAATTTTATTTTTAAATATATAAAAACATTTAAATATAAAAAGTAGTAACCCACCAGTATCGGAAAAAAAAGTATCCTATGTATATCCTGTGGCCAAAAAAATTTTATTCTTTTTTTCTTTTATATAGGACATAGGATACTTTTCATGATCCAGGTCTACCTATGTGCCGAATTTCATCCAAATCCCTTTAGCCGTCATAGCGTGAAAGCGTAACAAATAAACATACAAAAAATCAAATCGTTTCTCTTTATAATATTACTAGCTGCGCCCCGCGGTTTCACCCGCATAAATTTCGATCCAGTGAGAATATCGGGATAAAAAGTATTCTATGTATTAATCCTGGTTATAAATTATCTGTGTGCCAAATTTCATCCAAATCCCGTATCCTTTGTGTTAATCCAGGGTGTCTGCTACATCCATACCAAATGTCATCAAAATTGGTCCAGCCGTTTGAGCGTGAAGAAGTAACAAACATACAAACACACACTCACTCAAAAACTTTCGCCTTTATAATATTAGTGTGATAAGTTTAGATTTAAATAGAACTATTAAGCCCCAACTATGCTTACTAATGGCCCATGCTAACACAAGCCGAATCATATCCCTAAGGCACAGTGGGAGGCGATCAAGGTAGGTATTTCACTACCGGCATGATTAATGAGCTCTTTGGGTCAAGGTTAAAAGGGTCGATTAGGGGATCCTTTTGTGGCCTTTATTATTAAATCACTTGATAAATAATGTGTATTCCGTGGCTCGGAAAACTATTAGAGTTAACCACTATTTTGTTTACTTCACAAGTCAAAATATTTATGCGAACGGGTGGTAATGGATTACGGGGAAATGACAAAGTTATTTTTCTTTTTCCAAATGTTTAACGGTTTTTATTTGTTCATCTGTAATGTGAAATGGTCTTCCAATACAATTATCCATATACCTACCAGACAATTCTCGTAATTTTAAGAACGTTCACAATCTAAGGGACAATTCTCGTAATTTTAAGAAATAATAAAATAGATTATTTATTTATTTATTACCGTAATTGCCCGTGACATCACAGCGGGCCCTATCAGAATACCAGCGCTGCGACATTTATTTTTTTAAATGTCGTAGCATCATGCTGAGATAGGAGCCTTTTGGCCTCGTATAGGACTTTCTGTTTCATTTTTCTTTTTGTTACTTTTTTTTTATTTTTGTTTGTGTTTAGTTTAGTTTTATGATCTTCCTGTACGAGTCTCAATAAATACTTATTCTTTCTTTCTTTCTGTTACGCTTTCGCGCTAAAACTGCTAAACGGATTTGGATTAAATTTGGCAAATAGGTAGACCATGACCTGGATTACGACATATGATACTTTTATCCCGATATTCTCACGGGATCGAGATTTATGTGGGTGAAAGCGCGGGGCGCAGCTAGTGAAGTTTACACAGGTATTAGAAGACACGAAATCCATAATCCTAAACACTGAACTCAAACACGTTAATGCCTACTTATTCAAAACCACAAATACACAATGCTACATTATTTCACCAACGGCAACGTTCACAACAAGAGCTTTTTGCACAGATTATAACCAGCGAAAGCGAAATAAAGCCGATTACGACTCATACATATGTAAATGTATGTATATGCGACTGTTAATTAATTATATCTACATACTACCGTGTGTGTTCATATGTATAACTACATGTTACATAACTACAAAACATTATATTAACGTAGTTCAAAGTCAAGGCATTTATGTCAAATAGGCACATAGAGGGTACTTTTGAACGTCAAAATTTGCAATAAAACTTATTCTTTGATTGAATCAAGACGGCAAATAAGTAATCCACCAAACCGCACTGGGCCCGCGTGGCGGATCAGGGCCCACCCCCTCTCGTAGAGGGGGGCTTGTGTCCCAGCAGTGGGAACATTATAAGCAAATAAGTAATCCAAGAATTGAACGAACGACCTGTATGTGATCTCAGAGACTGTATCTACTTTTATTATATACTAGCTTTTGCCCGCGAGTTCGTCCGCGTGAAGCAACTTTCTTAATTTTTTTTTCCGTAAGAACCTTCTACAATGAATTAGAAAACTTAAAAAAAAAGATGGATGAAATCGGTAAAGTCGTTCTCAAGTGATGAGGTGACCAAGGAAATAGGGATTCATTTATAAATATATAGATTTTCTATACATTTCTCAATATGTAAGTGAACTGTAATGTTCTTTTTTTGAGAAACCGAAGTAATCGCAGATTTCTAACTGTGTACAGAAACTGTAATTTATTCTTAAGGGTGCAACCACAACCTAGTTACTCAGCGCAAGTACATAAAAGACGTCCAATATAAATAAATATTTATAAATACATCGTATACAAACAAACCGCAAGAAGCAAAAATAAATAATGACGAGTAAATAAGTAAATATTTTGTCCAATAAGAAGTCCTTTGCATTTTTCCTCTTACTTTGAGGGAACAAATATTATCGTCGAAGCCTTTGGTAGAAAAAACACAACTTGATTCAGAAAGACAATTTTTACCGACTTCGGTTATATGGGAAAGTTGGTTGTTTATGATTTGTTTACATGTATTTATTCTATTTGTTTAAATATACTTTATTGTACACCACAAAAATACAAAACAAAAAATTTGATCGTATACTAAAAATATACATTGGGCGGCCTTATAGCTTTCTGCATTTAATTAGGTACCTGTGACCATGTAAACATACGCAACCGAAAGCATTCATTATCAGCCCACATCAGTCCACTGCTGGACACAGGCCTCTCCAATTACCCGCCATTCTACTCGGTTCTCGGCCACTCTCATCCAGCTGTTACCAGCCACCCTGCGAAGATTGTCGTTCTAAATTCAGCCTTAGGGCGTCCTACCATACGTTTTCCGATTCGCGGTACCCACTGAAGAACACGTCTACTCCAACGGTCATCGGTTCTACGGCTACTACGGCCGGCCCGTTGTCACACTTCAGCTTGCTTATTTATTTATAATAATAAGCACACCAACAGCACAGTCACTTACAATTCAAATTAAATATCATCTAAAATTAGCATTACAGTAACCATGCCACACCAGGTATACATGACATTTAACTTAAAAAATATTAGAGACAAAGGAGAACAATAAAAAGTGTCTAGTAGATCTTAATCTAGAACACTACAAAACAAAACAAACCAATTTGAGCTACATAGACGTGCACTCTTCACACTGTCTAAATAGGGAACGTCTGTATGAAGCAAAGCTCATGGAGAAAACATCAATAGGAAAATCTGACAAGTTGGACCTTTCATTATATTGCCTTGCCATACGTGTTAGTGGGCTATTAAATGTGGTATTTAAGGTGGATGTAGGCAATTCAAAAATACGGCTCTTACTACGTTGGCTATACCTAAAGTTAAAATAACCTACCAATTCTGCATCGATGGAACCGTTTATAATTTAGTAAGAGTTTCGTTGAGTATTAGTAAGTCAGAATGGCTACGTCTTTCTTTTAAGCTAGTCATTTTAAAGTGATATATAGAATCAGGTATGGCTTTACGGATCCCATTCTTCATACATAAATACGTAACAAAACGGGCCTGAACAGATTCAACACTATTAGAATAAGTTGAATAATAGGGAGACCAAACAGAGAAAAAATATTCCAAGGAACTCCTTACTAATGCGTTGTAAAGTAAAATAATTTAATACTACTATAATTACGAAAAGGTTTCGACGTACGGATTATAAAGCCAAACTTTTAGCTTTACCTACTACACCATCTATATGATCGCGGAAAGATAGTGATGAATCGACGAGCAACCCCAGGTCACGGATGACCGACACTCTGCTTAGTACTGATCCATCAGTATGATAATCAAATTTAATGTAATTCACCTTATTCGTGAATGTAATTGTCTGGCTTTTTTTAACATTGAGCGTCATTCTGTTGTTCAAACACCATTCTTGAAGGACATCAATATCCCTTTGTAGCTTTATACAATCACTTAGGTCCGATATCCTACAGTGTGTATATGTTTAAATCGTCAGCGTAAGCTAAACAATTGCAATTTATTAAATCCAAAAGATCATTAAAAAAAAAAAAACAAAAAAGCAATGGGCCCAACTTAGAGCCCTGTGGAACACCAGAACCAGGAGAAAAAGGTACAGATTTATAGCCCGCCAAGGCTACTATTTGAGAACTATTAATTAAATAACTCTCGAACCACCGCAACAGAAAGCCATGAATACCAGCGTAATTCAATTTCATAGAAAGAATTGAGTGATCAACGCGATCAAAGGCTTTTGCAAAATCTGTGTAAACAGCGTCAGCCTGACTCCTTAGCTTCTTAGGTGTTACTAATGAAAATAGTGTAAATAAGTAAGTTAGACATAGTCGAACGGTTAGACACAAAACCATGTTGCTTCAAACTAATATGATGGAGGAATATGACGGAGGTAGGAATAAACTACATTATGTATATATGAGACCCTCAAACATCTTAGCAAATTGTGATATAATAGAAATTGGTCTATAGTTAGTTAAGTACGTCATTCATACTACCAGACTTATGTATGGGGATAATGTGTAAGATTTTCCATAAATCGGGAAATGTACCTTCCTTAAAGGGATTTATTGTATATTATCTGCAGTGGTATAATAAGAGCATCAATGCAAAGACTAATAAAAATAGGAGGAAGTCCGTCCGGACCAGCGCCTTTATTAAGATCTAGCCTTTTGATGCTATCACTAACGTCTTTTTCAGTAATTCCAATGGAATACATACTGCAATTAGACGAGGAGTAATCTGGAGGCAAGTTACTAGGCTGTTGTACGGTGTTAGTACACAGATGCAAAATAGTCTGCAAATAGATCAGCCACACCACAACCACCCTCACCAACACGATCACCCCACGATACTTGGTCAGGGACACCTCTGAAATATTTCCTAGACTTAATATAACGCCAAAAAGCTTTTACATTTGTTTTTAATTCACTCTCAATTCTTTCCACATAAACTTTAAAACAGTTATCCATAGCTCTCCCAGCTCGCATCCACAGGGCAACAAAAGTATCGTAGTCCCGAGGGTTTTTGTACCGTTTGAACCGAGTCCTGTAGTTATGTTTTTCTTTAAGAACTTTAATCAAGGAAGCTGAGAACCAAACTTACTCTGGAAGCTATGTCGACACCTGAAGACAAAAAAAAAGACAAAAGACGAAGACCTCTGTCGGATCACCTCGTTTCGGATTCGAACCCAGACAGACTCCAAGCATCGAAAGCATTATCTACTCGTACATCAAATTAAAACGTTTTATTAAAACTTAGTGTTATCTTTCAACGTACATTAATAATGTAAATTATTACATTCTCTTTACACACACACACGCTCTACTTATGCACAAATAACACAAGTAGTTTTGTGGAAATAGAACACACTCCAGAATAACACGAAAACAATGGAAAAATTTATATTAATGAATGGACAATGTGCCATCATTATCATTCTGTCAACCATATCCCAGCGAGTTCGTCCGTTAGTTCGAGTCGGTGCAGCGTGGCTTCTTCTTCCATACATCCATATCTACCGTCATATCAGTCTTAAATACAGACTACTAAGAACATTTTCTTTTTAACTTTTCCTCTACACTGTCACCATATTGCAAGCAGAGGGGCCATTCTCGTAATTTTAAGAACGTTCACAGTCTGATCTCAGTCTCAATCTATCAAAAATACTTCTAATTTCCCTACATTTTAACAAGTTTCTGACATTTGTTTGTCGCCGAAATGAGACTGCGGCTAGATTTTGAACGTTTTATATTACGAGAATTGGCCTTCAGATCTACTACAAAGTCTGAACAACTTTTCCGCCTGTCCTTCCATTTTCACGCCAGGGCAGCCAGTGTAATTTGCAGGTCCAAAATGATGTATTCTTAACAAATTATTGTTTAAATGACGAATTAAACAAATCAAAATAAATAATGTTCCCAGTGTCAGGTTGTATGTCGAATAAAATATGAGTGTTTGTTCAGCATATAACCTTACCCAACAAAAAACGTAAAAAAATTGAATTTCGTGGGCTACTTAGCGCATCTACCTATATTAAGCACAGAGGTTACTGCGACTGTAGGTTTACAAAGACAAGATCATTGTCATTTCATTGTCAGGCACAAACGGGTGTACAGAAGCACATTATATAACGCAACTATAAATATATAATCGTCATCGCTTGTGATACAAACAAGATTATCACATGTTCAACTGACACATGACGCGGATAAACTGAGGAAATATTTACTGAGTGCAGTCAAGTTTATAGCGCGTTTATATTAGCAAAGATGTTTGAGTACTGCGAATTGATAGATCAAGGAGATTCTTCTTAAATCATCGTGCAGCAGCCTAGTAGTGTAATACACGATCAATCACAATCTGAATGATTTTGAAGGATATTGCTAATCCATTGCTTCATATGTTCGAAAAATTTGTCTGCTCAAGAACGTAAATAACGCAATGAATGTTGTTAAACTGTCAAAATGAAACCCATTGCTACTGATAGTGTATTACGCAATTACCCCGCTGGGCCAAATTATAAGTAGGTAAATGAAAAATATATTATTTCCCTCTCCAGGACTTTCACCAAGATTCTCCATTTTTTTTTCACTTGCTTATAATGTATACTAAATTTTGCGACCAACCACATACTGCTAAGAATTACTCTTCAGTTCAGGTTTTCAAAATCAGTTTGACCCTGGACTCCTACCTCTTTTAACTCGTCTTTTAAATTACCAATAAGCGCTATTTTCTATGATATTTATACGATGAGGGCTACCTTGTCCACCGCTTTCCGTCGGATTAGTTATAGGTGAAGAGAGGACTCATTCAAAAAAATATAGATTACTAGCTGTATACCGCGCTTTCACCCGCATAAGTTTCGATCCCGTGGGAATATCGGGACAAAAAGTATCCTATGTATTAATCCTGAATATAAAGTATCTGTGTGCTAAATTTCATCCTGATTATAAAGTATCTGTGTGCTAAATTTCATCCAAATCTGTTCAGTAGTTTTTGCGTGAAAGAGTTACAAACATCCATCCATCCATCAATACAAAATTTCGCATTTATAATACGAGTATTAGTAGGATCTATGCTCATTCGGTTGAAAACACGTCAAGGATACAAGACTTTCTTCATCGAAACACTACCCACTCCATCTAATCTTGCCTACATCTTAACCACGCCAACAAACAAGGTTACCCATCGGGAAACTGTTAACAAGACTTATCTACACGTCTCCGAGGCGGTGGCAAGTTCACACGCGTTCGAGACCATTATGCAATTAATGGCATACAACTTGGGAGCGAGATTCGGATGCTGTTTGCGTCTTGGTAACTTATTGTTTATGGAGAGGTTAGGCTTGTATTGTCTGTAGGTTAATAAGATCACCTGAAGGCTAATTCCCGTAATTAAAAACTTTCAAAATCTAGTCGTAATCTCATCTCAGCGACAATCCATGTCAAAACACTTGTCAGAAATGTAGGGAACTTAGAAGTATTTTTGACAGATTGCGACTGAGATCAGACTGTGAACGTTCAAAAAATTACGAGAATTGCCCTTTATTATATTAGTTTGGAAAATTATCTGCCGCTTTATTACAAATCGTAGAATCGACGCAGTACCTGGCCGTAATTGGGACAAATTTAAAAAGAACAGAGCGTCGCATCTAAAGCACAGACGTAGGTCTCGTGTCAGTAAAAGAGATAGATATACAGTGCAACCTCGATATAACAAATTTGAAGGGAACAATTAAATATTCGTTATATCAAGTAATTCGTTAAACTGTGGTTTGTTACATATATTGAGGTTAGGTTGGTCTAAAATTTGTTATAAAGAGGTACGTGTCGAAACCTGTCGTGACTGAATCACATACTATTGTGAACGTTATATAAAGGTTTTGGGAAGACAAAATTCGTTAATTAGAGGTTTACACGTTTTTTTGATAGTTGAGGTTGTTCGCAAAAAATCTTCGCAATGTAAATGTATATTTTACATTGACTCTTATGGATAATTCAAGGGGATTACGAAGAATTCGTTATATTGAGGTACGTTATATTAAGGTTGCACTGTATTACCAGTTGATCTGACTGTTCACATTGCCGGCGAGAACTCTATCTCTACTAAATTGTCGCAGCGACAAGAGTTATCAAAGAAAATACTCGATTAAACCTCGGTCCTTCTACGTCTATAAAAGCAGGTTCAAACAATCTGCCCAGCCTTTTCCCAACTATGTTGGGGTCGGCTTCCAGTCTAACCGGATGCATCTGAATTTAACATGGAGCGACACCCTATTAGATCTCTACAACCCAGTTACTGGATAACACGATACCTCGTGTTAAGACTGGTTGTCAGGCTTTCGGGCTGCTGACGACCCCTAACGACTGTCAAAGATCCAAGAATGACAGCCGGTACCAACAGCTTAACGTGCTTTCCGAAGCACGGAGGGGTTTCGGTATGTAAAGATGGTCACCCATCCACGGATCGACCGTGGTAAGCGTAGCTTAACCTGATCGATCGACCCGTGCGGCTGTTATTACTTAGTCACGAGCCCCTCAAGCCCTATAAAAGCAAGATAAGTAAAAAAAATACTAAGATGTGCAGGCATCTATTCTTTCCGCCCTGTCGCTTCCTCAGATTAATAGATCCAATAATTACTTCCTGTAGACGGGATACACGTTTGTCTGTAAATGATGACGCTACGTGTATTGGATATTCTTGGGCCAATACATTCTGTTGATTTGCTGGTTTTCCTTCACTATTTCAATGATACTTAAGGTGAAAGCGACAGGGTAGCCCGCGAATTATAGCTACAAAAAATATTTTTTTTTAAATCTCAGGTTTTTTTGCAGCGTAAGAAAATTTGCATTTCGCAGGCTGCCCTAAGCCCATTCCCCTTAAGGAAAGCCTGCGAGCCCTAAGTCTAGCAGTGGTCACTGTGACATGCTGACTTGATTGTTTTTTTTAACCGACTTCAAAAAGAAGGAGGTCTGAATTCGCTTGAATATATATATAGGTATATATAATTTTAGGGACCTCGTAAGCTGAGATGTGAGAGAACGACTATGTTTTTAACGTTACAAGGAAAAACGTGGTCTTTTAAATGAGAATGTGTTTCTGACAGAATTATGGAATTATTTTGGTAATATTGTAAGATAAAGGAGACCAGCACCCTAATTGCGTAACACACGATCAATCGGAATCGGTTTCATTTTGACAGTTCAACAACATTCATTGCGTTATTTACGTGTTGAACAGACACATTTTTCGAACTTATGAAGCAATGGATTAGCAATTTGCTTCAAAATGATTCAGATTCCGATTGATCGTGTGTTACGCAATAAGGGTGCAGTACCCTAATTGCGTTCAATGACAATCAGAATCAGAATCAGAACTTTATTTGCTATGAATGTAGGTATGTACAGGTATAAGATGCTTTACATAAATTAAAGAGATCAGCTACAGTCTACCTTACGGCGTGCAAATTATTACATAATTAAAAATATTAATACATACAAACAAAATAATGTCAACAAAACAAAACAAAAATTATAATGAAGTCAAATAATAATATAGTCAGGTAAGTCTTACAGGGTCAATTTTGAAATTAATTATAACAATCATAATCTGGATAAATTCGTATCATTTAGAGAGTCTTTCACAATCTGAATCATTTTGAAGGATGTCGCTAACCCATTGCTTCATATGTTCGAAATATTTGTCTGCTCATCAACATACTACGCAACGAATGTTGTTGAACTGTCAAAATGAAAGCCATTGCTACTGTTAGTGTGAGTTACGCAATTACCGCACAGGATCAGAGGATTTTTATAAAGTTTTTTTATTCCAATAAAAAAGCCAGACTTCATAAACCGATGAGATAAACTGCTACATTAACAATCTTCAAACAATTCACACTTCCATGCGTCTGCACTTTTTTCAAACCAAGTTATTTTTCTAAAAAAGAAAATGTTTGTTCTCAACGAATCCCGATCAACTTTAACGGTCTCGATCTTTTGTTCAAATTAAAAAAGAACTCGACGGAAGTTTCCGAACGCGTTCGGATCTGTTTCGAAGTTCGCTAGAAAATTAATCGGGATCCAGAACTTTCCATTTATACTTGAAAAAAATTAACGATCCTTAAAACACGACCTCGGTTCGTAACGGACTCAACTTTTTAACTAATTAAGGTTAGCGAGGCGGTCGCCGGCATTTAACTAGAAAGAGCGTGCTTTTTTTTAAGTTACGCTTTTCAAAGCTTACTGTCAGTCCTTCTACACGTGCAGCCTGTGGGTCAACTTCACTCGGCGGGCATACAGCGACCTACGCGTTCAATATAATAATACACTGAGGCTCTGAGAGTACTGTTGCGGCTGCCGTGGCGTTGTAGTGCGTCAGGAATGTTTGCGGATAATAATTTTAATGGTTTTGCCGCCATTATTAGGAGTAGATGCGCATCCCTGATGACGCGTGTTCGCGGCGGCACCAACAGTATTCTCAGCGTGTTCGCAGATCGGTGGGATTCCCCGATGTCGCGGAGGTTGATGCAGCTCCACGCTGAGTTTTAATTGTATGTACATCTGTGTCTGCAACCTACTAACACTAGAAGTTAAGTTAAATTGTTACTAACCCTATGGACTCCTGTCTGAAATAAAAGTTTTTCTATTCTATTCTATTCTTTGATTTCTTTGTTTCGTACTTTTTTCGCCTATGTGACCTTTAGAAACAAACAATTCTGCGGTCCGTGATCACCAATAAATTATGTAAATTATATAGTATATATTATAAAACTTAAACAGCCGCGTTACAAAAATCGTTTCGCTCAATCAGGATTACTGCTGAGCGAGAGATTTTTTGCCATAGATTTTTGATAATAAAATAATAAGAAAAACATTTACTTCGGGCAACAATGGCCCTTACAAACTAACATACATATATAGAGTACTAGCTGCGTCCCGCGGTTTGACCCGCATAAGTTTCAATCCCGTGGGAAGATCGGGATACAAATTATTCTATGTGTTAATCCAGGTTATAAACTATCTGTATGCCAAATATCATCCAAATCCCTTTAGAAGTTTTTGCGTGAAAGAGTAACAAACATCCATCCATCCATCCTTACAAACTTTCGCGTTTATAATATGAGTAGGAACAAGATAAAAAAGAAAACTTGTGTTAAAAAATACCTATAGCTTAAAGGACATTGTCCGAAATCGCCCTGTGCACAAGAAATATCGGACATACACGATAATTAATTGTCTATTTTATTATATTAGTTGCAAATACTTTTGTAACACGGACTAGCTGCATGGCAAAATGAACATTTTAAAGTATTTTACGCGACTAATAACATTAATCGCCGCCATCTTCGCCAAACGTCATGTCGTATTGAAAAAGATTAGGGATGCCCAATCGATTGCAATCGATCGATCGAATTTTTAATGAGTTGTTGCATGTTTTTGAATCTGAATCACATTTTGAATTTATTTCGAATGTATCAATAAAACAATTCAATCACCATTCCATATTCTATATATTATTATTCCCTAAGAGTATAATTTAAAAAACGTACTACTAAGTATAGGTATGAATGAGGTCAGAGGTCAGGTTAGAATAATGCTGAATTGAACAAAATCTGCATATGTCATCATTCAGCGTTTCTAATGATCGTTTAGAAAAGTGTGTGGTTTACTTCTAACTAACCGACTATTTACGACTATTAATTTAAATAACCCTCCTTTTGGGCTTCGCCGCAGTCGGGTAAAAAATACTTATCGTTAGGTACTGAATACATTATAAATATTTTCTTCAAAAAACAATATTGCAGACTAGATACAGATGTTTTTATGTATTAATATTATTAAATATAAATATAAATATTCCACAACTATCACACAACGCCATCTAGTCCCAAGCTAAGCAGAGCTTGTGTTATGGGTACTAGACAACTGATAAACATACTTATATATTTCTAAATACATAAATATTATAGATAAATTACACCCAGACACAGAACAAATGATCGTGCTCAATACACAAACATTTGTCCTGGGTGGGAATCGAACCCACGACCTCCGGCATAGCAGTCAGGGTCACTAACCACTAGACCAACAGGCCTGTCAAACATAGAAAAGTGCAGTACAAATATAGAAAAGTGTTATTATAAGTAAAGTAGGACATTGTCTTATTTGTAATGGTATTAATATTATCGTATGACAAAAGTTGATGTAACTCAGTTTGTAACGTATGGCCATAGTAAATCTTAGAAAATATCGATAAATCGTAACGAGTTTGCCACCCCTATTTTTGACGTGACTAAATGGCGGTTGTCAGTTGTTGTCAGATTCTATGCATTTAAACGGTGCAATTACATACACTTAGGCTTTAGAAAAAAACTGCATAGATACCTAATTATCTAGATGGTACAAAAATAGCTAAATGATGTATTATGTTATTGTTTTTTAGTTTCTTAAAAATCACTCGGGAGCTATTAAAAACTATACCTAATATTCGTTGTTATGGTTCGATTATAACCTCAAAATCTGATACTTTTTTTGAAATATATCTATTCTGCAGCTAGTCCGCTATACAAATAAGGTCTGATAGGAGTTTACTAATGATCGACAATACAAAACATAATTTTCCGATGCTCTTGGTTCCAGGGCGAACAATGTATGGGCGCAGAGCAATGTCCTTTATACTGCGATAGTAGCACTTACGTCACGTTTAGCTCAATCATCGTTCTGTGTCAAAATAAATGCTCTCATTCTTTTCTTTTTAATTTTTCCGAAAAAAATCAGTTGACAGCCCCCAATCTACTATTCAATTTAAAATTAAACCTTTTTCATCCTCAAACGATTCCCTCCATAAACGCATCTACATTTCAAATAATACCTCTTCAACGACTTCGTATTTCCAGCCAGCACGTCTCGATAGCTACCAAAGACACATAAATTACTCGTATGTGCTCGTGACCATCAAATGCTGGTTTATGACTTGAATATGAATGGTGGTAGTGCCAACTGCATTTAACGGCAAGGACCGACGTAATGACTTTGAATTGCATTGCATATTGGAGCTGTCTCGTAATTATGCGTGTGTGTGACGTCAGGTGTGAAATTAGGCTGTATTATTAATTAATTAGCCTGTACGAATGATGGGGCAGTAGCCCAGCAGACACGACACCCGTCTGGTCGGAGGAGTGAACATTACACCCTGTTTCTCATACCTCTGTAATTTCATCACCAAAACGGTGAAGGAAAACATCGTGAGGAAACCGGCATGTCCTAGAATAAAAAATTCGACGACATATGACATCTACCAACCCGCACTGGGCCAGCGTGGTGGATTACGGCCAACTCACAGAAAGGAGGCCTGTGTACCAGCAGTGGGAACATTATAGGCTAATTATACTATATACGAATGATTGTAATAAATTGCGTCCAGTAAATCCTGGGCCGTAAGATGCTGTAGCGGTATCTACAATGCCACATGCGAACAACGCGTAATACTGACGTCACGCAAATCCTGCATCTCGCAAGCAGAGTTTACCGCACAATTAGCATATATACAAACTTTCCAACATCAATCGTTCGGCAGTTGCCCGCCAGACACAACACCCGCCTGTTCGGAGGATCCTCCCTTTTTTATGGAGGATGAGTGAAATTTATACCCTGTTCCTCATACCTCTATAATGCTGATTGGTTAATCTTTCCAGGGTAACACCGTGCTTTTGGCATCAATGTAATGTTGAGTCCGGGGTGCCGCAATCTACTAAATGAAAATCCGATATGTCGTTAACTACCTTCTTTCTGCTCGTAACTTCGTGCGCGTTAAATTTCTTGAGGGATCAAGAAATTTCCGATCCACCGCGTCCATCGCATCGCCTGCCCGCGCTATTACTTCGATTTCGTTAAAAGTTCTTTCTATTTTTTTTTTCTTTTTGAGCGACTCATTAGTATCCTAGTGATGTTAAATAGCTTATAGCCTTCTTCGAGAATTGGGCTATCAAAAGCAAAAAGATTTTTTCAAATCGGAGTGGTAGTTCCAGAGATTAGTGCGTTCAAACCAACAAACAAACTCGTCAGCTTTATTATTAGTATAGAAGACTAGCTGCGCCCCGCGGTTTCACCCGCAAAAGTGTTGATCCCGTGGGAATATCGGGATAAAAAGTATCCTCTGTGTTATTCTGATGTATAAGTTATATTGCTATAAACTTTCATCAAAATCCGTTCTGTAGTTTTTGCGTGAAAGAGTAACAAATATCCATCCATCCATCCTCACAAACTTTCGCGTTTATAATATTATTAAGATAGAAATGATAATTATTTATAAGAATCATCCAACATTATACACCTCTTTGCAGCTAACGAGGCACGACTGTTTCATGAAACTGTGTTTATCTATTATTATGTCAATAGCATAAGCATTCCAGCAATCAGCTTATAGTGTCCCACTGCTGTGACACAGGCCTCCTCTCTGTGAGAGGGAGTGGGCCGTAATCCACCACGTGGGCCTAGTGTGGGTTGGCGGATGATTATGCCATTAACTTATTTCATGGATGGGAAAGCTAATCAGAGCCTCTACAGTAACTAGGCAGTACAATTCGCCACATATAGGTAGCTACCTATATGTAATGCTGTGATTATTATTACAGCGTCTAAAGTTGCGCTGCCATAATTTCTGGCGAATATATGTAAGTACAATAAAACCAAAGAGTTGTTGCAAATTAAAGTTTCGAAGTGACTCTCAAACGACGGAAAGCAACTATTTTATTTAAAAGGAAAACGGAGACGATGAAGCAAATTCTGAAAGTTAACAGCTTAATGTGAGCAATCTATACTAATTTGGTTACTCAGCGAAGATCTTGTAAAAGGAACTCGAATTTTAAACTGAATTTGTTCATCAGTGACAGTTCGGTACTTATTTATTTTAATCGAAAGAGCAAAGGAGACCATGTTACTCTTGCAGGATTTAAAATGTTCAATGTTTTTGTAATTTTCAATTTTCAATGTTTCAAATAGAGGGGTCTATTTGAAACATTGAAAATTTATAAGCTCCTAAACCTATAGGTACATAGTACTTACTAATTCCATGCATCAACCATAAACATTTTTCTTTTTTCTTCTTTCAGTGTAGCAATGCTACAATATTGAAAGTGAAGATGCATTGACGACTTTTGAGACACCTGACATATGTACACCAGAGAGACAATTCTCGTAATTTTAAGAACGTTCACAGTCTGATCTCAGTCTCAATCTGTCAAAAATACCTCAAATCTCCCTACATTTTGACAAGTTTTTGAAATTTGTTTGTCGCCGAGATGAGACTGTGACTAGATTTTGAACGTTTTTATTTACGAGAATTGGCCTTCAGATAATGCTCAAACGGCAGGCATAATCATTCCCTAGTCACTAGAACATACGTTCTCAACGTGGACGACTTTCAGGAGACAGTAGAAGACCCATAGAAAATTATATATCCTATCTTACAACTATCACACATTCGAATATTACACATGTATGCAGCAGAGTCAAGTGACAACTCAATACAGCTTATTTGCATTGTGAGGTTAGTATAATGGCAATACTTTTAGATAAGGACGTAGACTTTCTTTTAGGTAGATACTTCCTAAATAGAAACGTACAATAGAAAGTCTTCATATGATCTGACCAAGATTATGTCTGGACTTTAAAAGAGACGACCTCTGAGTTTGTTTCGGCCTTTCTTCTCAGATTAGTCAGATAGGAAACGCCGACCTCATCTAATTTTAAAAATTGATTGACGTGTAAAAGTGTTTGTACAAACCTACTTACAAAATAAAATCATTTATCATTTAAACTATCTTAATTCACTATTTCCGCCTAGTGAAGCGCTAGAATTTCAATTTCCACAAGAGCCTCACATAAAATCCTGATCTTTACAACCTCTAGCCTTTTATTTCCACTCCAGTACATTCTCAGCGCCCCTATCCTTCCTCCTGTACTCCTCTATCCAGAGGGTAATAAATGATGTCACTTGCTTTATTTACAGAGGGCTATAAACCGATATTAAACAAGTCGTAACAATGCTCAATAAACAATAGGAACAAACGCTTTCAATCACTCCTCAAGTTTATGACATAACGGGTTTAGAATGACACATTTTTTCTATTGAAGAAAGTTTATTCAATGGAATCTTGTTTATTATTTTCTAACATAATATAACATTACGCATGTATTCCTCGAAGTGTTAGGCAGAGGTGCACAGATGCAGCACATAAAACTACTACAATCTGTCAGATTTCATTAATAGATTTTCTACTTTATTGCTAAAGTATAAAGGTTCAAGGTTGATTGGGAAAATTTGACATTTTCGGGTAGCTTGACCTGTTGGCGTCTGTACCATTTCGCCAGTTATGTTTAAGTCCCATTTAATAGGAGACGAGTCTATTACCATCATATCCTAGCCGTGAGACCTTCTTTTCGTTCCAGTATTGTACAACATTAAACTTAATTTGTGATTATTTGGTAATACAGTGCAGTTAGTATAACGTACCTCAATATAACGAATCCCTCCGTTGAACGAATTCTTCTTAATCCCCTTTTTTTCTTTTTTTTTTTGAGGATGGGAAATCATCAAATGACCCCTCCCGCTCTGGGTGGAGCGGAAGGGAGTGTCAGACTCTTACTGACTAAAACCCACCCATGTTCCTTCCTTAGCCCTTTATGGTCCAGGGCAGCGGTAACCCTTTCGGACGATCCCGCTACCCCGACAGGTTCTTAATCCCCTTGAATTGTCTATAAGAGTCAATGTAAAATATACCTTTACATTGCGAAGATTTTTTGCGAACAACCTCTTTATAGCGAATTTTCATCTATCAAAAAAAAGTAAAAACCTCTAATTGACGAATTCTGTCAACCCAAAACCTTTATATAACGTTCCCAATAGTATATAACTCAGTCGCGACAGGTTTCGACAAGTTTTTACCTCTTTATAACAAATTTTTGACCAACCTAACCTCAATATAACAAACCTCAGTTTAACGAATTACTTGATATAACGAATATTTACTTGTTCCCTTCCGATTTAAAGAAAGAATGAAAAAACGTTAATTTAGCACAGACTAAAAGACATATGTACAATACATACATCAGATAACAACTAATAAAAAATCAAATAGAAAGTATAAAGACCGATGTAAGAAGTTAGCAGGTAAGTGTGCCTCACGGCTGCACCAAAAAGGCCCAGTTCAGCATAAAATGCCAGACAATTAGTGCCTAACGCTGGCTTTCAACTGAACAAATTTCAATTTGTTATATCGAGATTACACTGTAATGTCTGTAATACCATAAAGTATGTGTTAATATCATAAATTGTTGATACTTTCGCCCCGCATATGGCTAGTGGCTTACTATCAAGGGTGGTTTATGTCGTGCCAATTTATAAACTATGTACGAGTCTCTGTCCGCGACGTCGTCCGTCGCATCGCATCGCCCGCCTATTACCTACTTCATTTTCTGACTTTTTTTTATATACTCGGCCCCTAAGAGTTCTAGCGTGATATTAAATAGCCTATAGCCTTCCTAAAGAATTGGGCTATCAAATGTAAAAAGAATTTTTCAAATCCGACCGGTAGTTCCAGAGATTTGCGCGTTCAAACAAACAAACAAACTCTTTAGCTTTATTATTAGTATAGATTTACTATTCGTATAGAAGACTAGCTGCGCCCCGCGGTTTCACCCGCATAAGTTTCGATCCCGTGGGAATATCGGGATAAAAAGTATCCTATATGTTAATCCTGGTTATAAACCGTCTATGTTCCAAATTTCATCCAAATCCGTTCAGTAGTTTTTGCGTGAAAGAGTAACAAACATCCATCCATCCATACAAACTTTCACGTTTATAATATTAGTAGGAAGTAGGATATTATTTTAACAGACCGATAACAAATTGTAATAACCGCTGTACTGTTTAATGTGATAACCTAATCGAATCGCCACACTGTATATTGCAATATTGTGCCAACATTTAATTATTTATGGTTGCTAATAAACTTTTGATATTCTATAAGATACTACATATTTGAGCCCAATGCGAAAGTAATTTAAATTCTTTCACAAACCGAAAACTTACGAGTAAGAAAATCAACATATAAATATGTACTTATGTATTTCTAATATTTGGCATTATCAGCCCATACTGTTTCCACTGCTGGAACAAAGGCCTCCTCTCTGTGAGAGGGAGTGGGCAATAATCCACCACTCGGGCGGATGCACGCCCAGTGCGGGTTGTTGGATGCTACATGTTTTCGAATTTTTGGTTCTAGGACATGCCAGTTTCCGCACGATGTTTTCCTTCACCGTTTTGAGAGCAGTGGTGATAAAATTAAATACACAAAGTGTCTGCCTAGGTTCGAACTCATGATCTACGACTCATAATTTAGGGCCAACACCACCAGGCCACCATTACACTCTATTATAATATTTACAATGAAAATATTCTACGTAAAACTTCCAGCTGTACGAAATGTATTCTTAACATTATATTCGTGGCTGGGATACAAAAGGACTGGCGTATAATATACTGTATAAATACAATAATACGTGGCTCAGATGTATACATTCATTCTGAAGGTCGCATTCGTGATATATGATAACAAATTAGCTGTTTTTTGTATTATATAACAAAGTTTTTTATCAGCTGATAAAATAGATAGATAGATCGAAATAATCTATTTGAGATTCCAATCAACTGATTAACTAAGCCTATCGCAGTCCACTGCTGGACATAGGCCTCTCCCAGGCTGAGTCACAACACCGTCCTCTACCTTCGGTATCCTGTCTGTCTCAACCTCCTTTTTAAGGACGTCGGTCCATCTAGCTGGTGGGCGTCCCTCACTACGCTTGCCGATACGCGGTCTCCACTATAAGACTCCTCTCCTCCACCAGCCAGCCTACTGCCTCTTCAGCTTGCTAACTCTGCCAGATACTTCTACTCTTCTAAACTTTTTTTTTATTGCTGTATGGGCCTGCTCTTTGCCTTGATCACGCCTGATGGAAAGCGATGGATGAGGTCTGTGATGGAACGAGCGTTCCCAGAAGATGCCTGTTCACTCTTAGGCTGCCATCAGACGGACTGCATCGCAGCAACCGCGCGCAGTCGATATATTCAACTGCATGCAGTTATCTGCAGTCGGATCTGACTTTCCGCAGTTAACGCCACGCATCTTGCCCAGGAGCTCATTGTAAGATTTGACGTCGAAATGGAAGCACAGACTTGTACTTCTCTTACTGTATGCGGTTAGCGATGGACAGCGTGCGTCGACACTACACGACTGTAGCTGACCGCGTAAAGTTGAAGTTACGACTGTATGCAGTTAATATTGACTTCACACGACTGCAGCCGACCGCATGAAGTTGGTATCATAACTGAACGAAGTCGAACGTACAACTGCATGCAGTTGAATATATCGACTGCGCGTGGTTGCTGCGATGCAGTCCGTCTGATGGCAGCCTTACTTTGAAGGAAAATAGATTAAGATTTTTAAAATTTACTTGAAGATCTTTGATCAGTTCAGCAATTCTACAAGATATACTTAGCTAACGTAGATGATTTTTTACATCAAACTAATATAGCACGCCTTATTTCCCTGAAGGGTTGGGCAGAGGTGTACCTATAAAACACCCACATTTCACCAGGGGGCCTAAGAAGGTCAGTTTGGCAGAATCATAATAGGATAACAAAATGAATCATATTAAAAATCGTAAAATGGTCACAAACTGACAATTCATAATATGATATGTGTGCAATTCATATCACAATGAAATAACATTTAAACTGTAGAAATTAAAAATTTAAAACCAATTAGATTAATAAAAACTGTAATGAAAAATTTACCGATAAAATTACGGTTTTTATTTTTTTCATGCGGCAATGTTTACACCTAATATGAAATGAAATTTTACGAAAATTAGAGAATTGCTAATGATCTGCTGGGAATTCAGGAAATGAATAGCTTTAAGAGGTATTGCTTAAAGTGGCCTTTTTAGGCCCCTTGAGCAGAACGTGAATCATCATTCACACTAGATACATCAACGCACAACTCTAGTTTTCCCAAAAAATTTAATCTATTTTTTTCACAATTCAGAGTGAACAATGTCACAAGTGCTGGCCAACCCGCGCAAACATTCAAATTAGCATATGCATACAAACAATTTGAAAGAACTAGTTTGCTTTAATTCGTTAGCAGAGGGTTCTGTGGTTATTTAAATAAAATGGATGGCTCGAGTGTTTAAAAAAAGCGGCCAAGTGCGAGCCGGACTCGCACACGAAGAGTTCCGTACGCCAATTACGCCCTCCGAATTATTAACTTTATTTAAATTTTATTATTTGTTGTTACAGCGGCAATAGAAATACACACTATGAAAATCTCAACTGTCTACCTGTTACGGTTCAAGAGATACAGCTCGCTGACAGACAGACAGACAGACAAACGGACAGACGGACAGCCGGACGGACAGCGGAGGCTTAGTAATAGAGACTATTACTAAGCGTTGGCACCGTGTTGAGTACGGAAACGTTAAAACTATCCCTGAATGAAATTTAAACCTAAATAGCTAAGTTTGGGGACTAATGGACTACTCCATTAGTCTGCAAACATAGCTCTTTAGGTTTATACCTACGTATTTCTCTTCCTTCGATTACCGCCATCACACCTGTATGCCTGAAGGCAATGGTGTGAAGAACACCCACGTTTCACCAGTTATGTTTAAGTCTCATGTAATAGGAACCCGACGAATTGCCATTATCCGGGTAACAATTAAGACTCCAGGCTGGTACTGAGAAATTATTGGTGGACAAAACCCTCTTGAAGTCTAAATCTACAGGGTCAAATTAAATTAGCTAGCGAAACTCCGCAGACGTGATAGGTATCGATATTTAAACACGACAAAATATAGGTGAAAAAGATTTGATGTTTTTTTTTGGGGTCAATGCCCGCTTGTAGTTTTGTTACTTGATGTGTGAGTAGATATAATCTATTTTATCATATTCAGATAGCGATAGCAAATATTACACAAAAAAAAACAGATTTTTAAACTGATATTTGATGTGACTAAACACAATCGGCGGTTTATGGCCCCAAAAAAAAAACATAATTTTTTTTTTTTTTTGTGTAATCATGTTTAGATATGTATACCCATCACGTCTACGGAGTGTCACTAGCTTATTTCATTCGACCCTGTTTATGTTTACTTATGTGGACAGGACAGTTCCACCTATGTGACAGTATAAAGACGATCTCTTTGCTCAAGGACCGGTGGATACGGTAAAAGGGTAAACTTTTATGTTTATTCGCCGCTTAGCGGGGAAACAGCAAATAAACTTTAGGAAAATGTGTCGCGAAATGGCAGACTATACTTCTGCATATGATCTTTCCGGCAAAAAACGCTAAAAACACGCGCAAAGGGCGCGTGATTCTGGCATTTTTTGCTTTAAGTATACTATGGCATTAACTTATATGCTTTCTGGTGTTTCCAATGGCTATAGTGGAGCGACTGAATGCTACGCGATTTGTGATGCTCCTTGTTTTGTATCGGCTCGAAGATCCAATATAATTATGTGAATCGTAATGACGCGCGTGGTAAAAAATATCAACCAGTCAGTAAAGTGGTATCGCTAGTACAGTACATTCCATTTGTCTAGCCTTTTCCGAACTATGTTGGAGTCGGCTTCCAGTCTAACCGGATGCAGCTGAATACCAGTACTTTACATGGAGCGACTGCCTATCTGACCTCCACAACCCAGTTACTGGGTAACACGATATAGATTTTCGGGCTTCTGACGACCCGTAACGACTGTCAAAGATCCACAAATGACAGCCGGGACCAACGGCCTAACGTGCTTTCCGATGCACGGAGGAGTCTTGGTATGTAAAGATTGTCACTCTTCCACAGACCACCCGCGGCAAGCGTAGCTTAACTTGATCGATCGCCCCTTGCGACCGTTATTACTAAGCCACCAGCCCCTCTCACTCGCTCGATTATGATCGCTTACTACTGTTAGAATATATTGTTTTGTCAGGGCGGGTGGCATACGACACGGCTATCCTCTGATCATCTGACTAAACAAACGACCAGTAATCCACATTAACCTTCGACCGCAAGCACAAGAAGTCATGGGGAGAGGCCTTTGCCCAGCAGTGGAATGATACAGGCTAACAATCAACTCAGCCTATCACAGTTCACTGCTGGATATTGGCTTCTCTCATGTTGCTCCACAACACCTTGTCCTCCGCCTTCCGCATCCAGTCTGTCTCAGCCACCTTCTTGAGGCGTAGTGTGAGACGCCACCTTCTTGTCTGCTCCAACGGCCATTGGTCCTTCGACAGACATGGCCAGCCCACTGCCACTTCAGCTTGCTTACTAGGCAAGCTATATCGGTAACCCCGGGTCCTTTACAGGCTAACATTAACATACAAGCTGTTGTTTTGCATCCTCGTCAAATTTCGGGAGGCTGTTATGAAAGACATAAATAATCAAATAAAATTACAATCCCTGGTAAATAATGAATACATACTTGTTTTTTTAGTTATTTAAGTTTGAGTATTCCAGAATACACCACTTTCAAAGAACAGAATCGCGTTATGGTAACGTATAAGCGGCCGCGTTTTTGTGTGTGTAAAAGGGCAGTTACAATGCGGTGTCACACAGGCCGCATTTTGAAATGCGTGTCCCACACGTACCGATTTCCGAAAATTAGAAAAAGACACCTTGTACTCGTATAATTATGCGAGTTAATGCTGAGAGGTGTAATTCCACCCTTACATTGCTCGACACATTCCCTTGGGCATCTCCTTAAAGACCGGTCCTGCGCTACCCGTATTTGGCACAAACAGAATCCAGCTTAGCATAAAATAGCAAGTAATAAGGTTTTATTAAACAACCCTATTAGAAGTAGCCAACCTCATTAGCTTTTCAATCTCAGGAGATTCCACTAATTAAAAGTTTGTATCCAGCAAAACCCTGTAAGTCGCAAGCGCGGCGAATAACTAAAGACTCGTGATTTCAAATTAAATCTTACATTATGAACCGTGGAATTGGACCCAGAAAAAGAAAGTAGCTTGATTTTAATAACTAAAGACTCGTGATTTCAAATTAAATCTTACATTATGAACCGTGGAATTGGACCCAGAAAAAGAAAGTAGCTTGATTTTAATAACTAAAGACTCGTGATTTCAAATTAAATCTTACATTATGAACCGTGGAATTGGACCCAGAAAAAGAAAGTAGCTTGATTTTAATAACTAAAGACTCGTGATTTCAAATTAAATCTTACATTATGAACCGTGGAATTGGACCCAGAAAAAGAAAGTAGCTTGATTTTAATAACTAAAGACTCGTGATTTCAAATTAAATCTTACATTATGAACCGTGGAATTGGACCCAGAAAAAGAAAGTAGCTTGATTTTAATAACTAAAGACTCGTGATTTCAAATTAAATCTTACATTATGAACCGTGGAATTGGACCCAGAAAAAGAAAGTAGCTTGATTTTAATAACTAAAGACTCGTGATTTCAAATTAAATCTTACATTATGAACCGTGGAATTGGACCCAGAAAAAGAAAGTAGCTTGATTTTAATAACTA
Source organism: Apamea epomidion (assembly GCA_947507525.1). Taxonomy (NCBI): domain Eukaryota; kingdom Metazoa; phylum Arthropoda; class Insecta; order Lepidoptera; family Noctuidae; genus Apamea; species Apamea epomidion. The sequence goes on from OX382237.1 coordinate 16,842,583, forward strand.
AAGACTCGTGATTTCAAATTAAATCTTACATTATGAACCGTGGAATTGGACCCAGAAAAAGAAAGTAGCTTGATTTTAATAACTAAAGACTCGTGATTTCAAATTAAATCTTACATTATGAACCGTGGAATTGGACCCAGAAAAAGAAAGTAGCTTGATTTTAATAACTAAAGACTCGTGATTTCAAATTAAATCTTACATTATGAACCGTGGAATTGGACCCAGAAAAAGAAAGTAGCTTGATTTTAATTTGTTGCATAGTTCTTTGACATTTTGCTCTTCTCGTTATACTAGTACGAGGGGGTAGGGCAAATCAGTTCAAAGATAACCAAACCATTGTTACAATCTACCACTTCACATTCTCCAACAGACTGTTGACCTGCCTAAATTTTATTGTCAAAATAACTTTAAACGATATTTCTCTATCCTGGGTTTATTATTAAGTTACACAGTATGGTTGTCTCATAGTCATGAATAAAGATAAAGATTATTATATTCCTATCCTGCTAATATTATAAGCGTGAAAGTTTGTATGGATGGATGGATGTTTGTTACTCTTTCACGCAAAAAGTACTGAACGGATTTGGATGAAATTTGGCACACAGATAGTTTATAACCAGGATTAACACGTGGGATACTTTTTATTCCGATATTCCCACGGGATCGAAACTTATGCGGGTGAGACCGCGGCGCAGCTAGTTAGCTAGTAGTCTAGTGGTCCGTTGCACCCGGTTAATGGCAATAGGTTCGTCTCCTGTTACATGGAACTTCTGGCGAAATCTGGGTGTACTTAAAGGTGCACCTCTGCCTTACAAAAACAGGGGGCCTAAAACGGCCGATGCTATTGATTTCCTGAATCCACAGCAGATCATTCATCAGTTTTTATTCATCAAATTGGTTTTTTATTTTTTATTTCTACAGTTTAATTGTTATTTCATTGTGATATGAATTGCACACAGATCATATTATGAATTGTCAGTTTGTGACCATTTTACGATTTTTAATATGATTCATATTGTTATCCATTATGATTCTGCCAAAGTCGCCTTTTTAGGCCCCCAAGTGTGATGTTACGTTATGTTTAAATACTTTGTTACGTTAAAGGCAGGACAGAGAGATGACAAAAAAGAGGGCAGGCATTGATGGACTGGTGGTCAAAATTAAGTTTACAAACTTTTTAGCGGCAATATCATGATCGCTCACTAACTTTTTAATCTAACATGCATTGTCCTACTCCTGGGCAAAGGCCACCCATCACTCTTTGCATACCTCGCAAGCCCGCGCATCCTCCTTCCAATTGGACTCGGTTAATGGCTAGATAATCTTTCTACTCTTAACAATATCTTCAAATGGCATACATAGTTCTATCAATTATTTAAATTTGAGGTAAATTTGGCATTTTACCCATTTGGTAGTATCTATACTGCATGTGCGACATATTTGCCAAAAATATAAACAAATATGAGTTTATGGAAAAATAACTTTAATGCCTACACAATAAAGTTCAGTTTACGTTACAACTGCAAACATTTTTATAACTTTTTCAATAGTGCTAGTCACTCTGAAATCAACTTAAACGTCATTAGAATAAAGTTGATATTTGTTTAACTCGAATAACATCTATTTGAAACATAAGAATAGACTTTAGAATAGGTAGCGTTACTCCAGGATATTTTATTCTTCATGATACGGAGTCAAATTCAATTAGATAGCGAAACACCACAGACGTGATGTGTGTCGACATCTAAATGTTAAGACGTCGATACTGATCCCGTCTGGTGAGCTTCTGTAACTAATTGAATTGGACCCTGTATGTATAGACATCGAAGAGATCGATCGGCTAAGAGGGATGTGTGGTATTACACGAATTTATAGAATACTAGCTGCGCCCCGCGGTTTCACCCGCATAAGTTTCGATCCCGTGGGAATATCGGAATAAAAAGTATCCTATATGTTAATCCTAGTTATAAACCATCTGTTTGCTAAATTTCATCCAAATCCGTTCAGTAGTTTTTGCGTGAAAGAGTTACAAACATCCATCCATCCACCCATCCATCCATACAACCTTTCACGTTTATAATATATGTAAAGTAGGAAGTAGGATTAGTACGAAGAAATGGGTGCATAAGTGGAAGTCTGGAAGTGGCACTGGTAACTGAAAAGTTGCGTGGATATCGGTTGTCATGGTATGGGCATGTGATGTGATGAATGAGGAAAATATCGTAAGGAAAGTTCTGAGTATGAATGTCGATGGCTATAAGAAAGAAGAAATAAAGAAATAAAAATATTTTAGTCTGCACAAACAAAACGCACAATTACAAATAATAATAATAAAAAAGACATAAGCTACACATAGCCAAAAGACTCGTACACAAGCATAAGAAAAAAATGTTGACACTTTTGTCTATTGCTTGTCAAGGTCAGGGACCAATGACAACTCACATTAATTGACATTGACAATACGACAAGACGATATTGGCAGATGGCCACAAAACAATAACAATCTTAAAAAAACAAAAATGCCAATTGCAGAGTGGCGAAATAACTACAGAGTGGCGAAATAATTAGTATAACTACTTTTGTAACAAAACAAACAACAATTAAGCCGTGCGTCGCATCTGTGCAAGAACAGGTCGTTGCTCAGCAAAAATATAAGAGTAGGGGAAGACCAAAGAAACGATGGATGGACTGTGTGAATGATGATGTGGTTAGAAAGGGGGACTGTCGAGATGGCGGCTAATAGAGGAGTATGGAAGAATAATACATGTTGCGCCGACCACGAAGAAATTGGAATAAAGGCAGGAGAATGGTAATGATGCTTAGACATCGAAACCCGTCACGTCTGTTGAGTTACGCTAACTAATTAAATTTGACCCTGTACATAGAGACCACCACAATGTATTCAATACTAGATCGAAACACCTCGAGCGGCGAAATTATAAAAACCTTATCGGAAATTATATTTTCGAGTCGTTTAGGGTTTAAACCCTCGGGCCGTGGGATCCGAGTGCTTGTTCAATGAAATCTCTAAACGGCTGGTTGACACTTCCCGTGACCCAAGGGCTGGCTTTTACCTTGGCCAGAAGCTAAGCATTGCCATAGAACGTGGCAATGCCGCCAGTCTCTTGGGTACATTACCAGTTGACAGCGATGTGGAGGAATATTTCGACGCAATATTTTAGTTTTTTAATAGTTTTAGTTAGTTTAGGATATTATATTTTAATAATTTGTAGCTTATTTAGTATCAGAAGTTTTTGTACAAATAAATAATTTTTACTTGAAAATAAATAATTAAAAGACATGCTAGATCTATATGAACTTTCAAGTTGTGCCACAGTTATTGGAAAACTTAATCCCTGGATGAAATTCCGAACCTGAAGATATTGCTTGCATCGAATGCTTCATATCCAAGACTATCGCTTTCAATTATTAAGCACTGGATTGGATCGGGAATTCAATAATAAACTTGGAAGATTTTGTGTTCTGTTATGCGCCTGATTTATTAAAGTGGAATTCTGTTTTTTTTACTGGAGACTTCAAGAATCTGCAATAAAAAACGTACTACGAGTACTTACGTTTTTTGCATGAAGTATTTGTGAGACATTGGAATATCGTATCAGCTTTTTTTTTTTTAATAACAACACCTTTTAATTTGCATTCCAGCTACAAAATAGCGACCGACGATAATGACATTTATTGGTAAAAATAAGTCAGAGAAGCCGGTAGGAATCGTGTTATATGGTGCTTGAAGACACGGTTGGCGCTGTGGCTGCTGAGCTGCGTGTCGGGGGTTCGATTCCCGCACGTAACAAATATTTGTATGACCTACAAGTAGTTGTCCCGGGTCTGGCTGTTTGCATATGTGAGTTTAAATGTTTGTAAACGCTCCCACGATACAGGAGAAATTCCTAGTGTGGGGCAACGTTTTTCTATTCTAAAAAAAAAAAAAATGAATAGACGGGCGACCTAAAGAAGGTGGCTGGGACAGACTGGATGCGAAAGGCGGAGGACAGGGTGTTGTGGCACAGCCTGGGAGAGGCCCATGTCCAGCAGTAGACTGCGATAGGCTAAGTTGATTGACTGTATTAATGATGACGATTACTTGCGAAAGTCGAAGATGTACACTATAAAACTGGACGCCAACTTATCGAAACATTGCTTGTCAATTTACAGAACCCTAACTAAACTGAATCCCAGCTCATTTGTAGGTATTGGAATTTATGTATTTATTGTAAGTCGTATGTACATCTGGATAACAAACGGTTTCATTTCATTCCCACTATGTGATCGCGCACCGCTAGCTCGTACGAAACTTGTTCCACATGCAGCAAGTTCGCAGGAAATGAGATCTGTGTATCAAGCAGATGCGAGCGTGTTAACTTGATAGCTGCAGTAATCAAACTAGCGCGGCAGGCGGCAGGCGGCAGGTGCTGCTTTATCAAATTTAGTTGCCGTGTGTGGGACTTCAATCAGGGTAAGAAGATAGGGGTGCAAGTCTAGCGACACAACTACGGAAGAACACGCGATGGAAAGTTCGGTGTGCTTACGCCTGCAATCCTACTAAAATTATAAACGTGAAAGTTTGTATGGATGGATGGATGGATGGATGTTTGTTACTCTTTCACGCAAAAACTACTGAACGGATTTGGATGAAATTTGGCACACAGATGGTTTACAACCAGGATTAACATATAGGATACTTTTTATCCCGATATTCCCACGGGATCGAAACTTATGCGGGTGAAACCGCGGGGCGCAGCTAGTGCTTTATAGATTACGTGGCAATTTTGCACATCAGTCTATAATGTTCCCACTGCTGGGACACAGGCCTCCTCTCTGTGAGAGGGACTGGGCCATAATCCACCACGCGGGCTCAGTGCGGATTGGTAGATGTCATATGTCGTCTATTTTTTTGGTTCTAGGACATGCCGGTTTCCTCACGATGATTTCCTTGTCCGTTTTGAGAACAGTGGTAATGAAATTAAATACAAAGAGTAAAAAGTAAAGTGTGTGCTGGGACCTTCCACTTGTAAGTGAGCTGACACCACGAAGCCACCACTGCCCTTCGCGGCCAAATCAGGCCAAAATTACGTTGCGTAACCCGCATTGTAATCACGCTAAATTTCCGTCGCGTATTGTTTCGTGGATGTGTTACTAGACTTAAGGCGCTCTTCGAAAGCCGAACGCAACCGCAAACCGCTGCGGTAAAACCGCCTAATCGCAATGAAAGACCGCAGCGACTCGACTGGTTTCTATGTTACTTTATGAAAACGGTGACAGGCCTAAATGTCACCATTTATTACGTTTTCATAGTTACATAGAAACCAGTCGCCATCGAAAGAGCACTTTTACGGCTGAAGGTTTTAGGTAAATGCGTTATGAGGGTGATCCTACTAGAAGAAAAACATAGTGTATGAATTCTGATGGTGCGTACACGTCACTTATACTGACAAAAAGAGCTAAAGCCAACAAATGCTGCCCAAAGGAAAAGCCGCGTTTGCTTATAAACTTAATGAGAGAGAAGTTTCTCGCAAACTTTGATAGCATTCGATAAGAAATATAAACAAAGAATAAGTTCCAACGAGAATGCATAGTTTTTAAAAACAAACAATAGACGATATATACAACGGATCAATAACATCATAATTATTTTCCTAATCCTCGCCAGACCGCCACCTCCTCGTCCGAAGGAAGTGGTCACACAATAACTCGTAAAGATCGCGTCACAGACTAGAAGAATTCGTTGCCTTGAACCACTGCTTGTTACGTCGATCAATTAAAATGTACGCTCGGTATTTTCGATGTTGATCCCGGAATTAATTAAATGTTACTTGATTATTTTGTACGTACTGACAGAGAAATGATGTAGATATATGTTTTGTAAGTTATTGTTTAATGTCTATGATTTTTATCTATTATCTAAACTATTATTCAAAGCGAGATTTATTTTTTCAGTTTTTATAGTGTTCATTCTTACCATTTCCAAATCCAATGAATCTCAAGCTCAAAGTATTTATTTCAAATAAACCAATGACAGGCAATTTTGAATTGTCAAGGGGTCCGTAAGTCAGAAATATGAAGTCCATTCCAAAGCGTAGTAGGTACCTATGGAGAAGAACGGGCTAGAAACTCCACGGGCACGCTTTTAAATCAAAATAATATCAATCAATCATGTACCTACTTTAAATCCTAAAACAGTTAACAATCGAAACACCTTTAATATAGCGTATGAAATAAATAAGTACAACTCAGTAATGGTCTACTGCATTAATGTCTATCCTATGTGTACGTTACGTTCGCTCTGTTTATTATTTACTCTGTGGATTTAACGACTTCATTATGCTGACGTTTCGTTCTATTTTAAATTCTTTTCTATAAGAATAATGGAAGATACATTGAATGCAGTCTTTGTGAAGGTATAATATGTTTATGGAAATGAACAGAGCGTTATATTTCAAAGGAAATATTTCTATACTATTTCTAGATTCTGTTATTTTCAATTGATTAGTGGTGGACGTTCTTTAGCAATAACTTCAAACGTTATATTGTCCATTGTTATTCTGGTACAGCAGTAACATGCTAGTCAAATTAATCACCCCAATCAACTAACTCAAAACATGTATTTCAATTAAACCATTTAGAGTCACTTTTGAACTGTCGAGGAGCCAGTCAGAAATATGACCATATTTGCCCATCCCAGAGCGTAGTAGGTTTCTATAGAGAAGAATGGGTAAAAAACTCCATGGACACTCTTTAAAATCAGAATATTGTTATTTTGTTCATCCTTTCATATAGTAAAACATAACGTCTGTCTTTCTATCCGTTTGTGCACGTTAAACTCGAGAATCACTCAAATCAGATTTTCGTTATTTGAATTAAATTACTAGCAGCGTCCCGCGGTTTCACCCGCATATGTGTCGACCCCGTGTGAATATCGGGACAAAAGTATCCTATGTGTTACTGTGATGTATAAGCTATATTACTGTAAGGTTTCATCAAAATCCGATCAGTAGTTTTCGCGTGAAAGTTTAACAAACATCCATCCATCCATCTTCACAAACTTTCGCATTTATAATATTAGTAGGATACGATAGTAATATATTTTCTGTTGCTACCTTAATGCGCAAACCAAGACTATTAACATAGAGATAATCATTTATAAGGTTAATCAACAGATTCACAAAGGTAAACACAGTCATCTGCATCACAAGTCACATGTGTCAATACACAACTGACGCAGGACTGACCGCATCGCATGGCTGACTGCACGACATCATGGGATCAACTCCCGCAATACAAAATATAGATGTAGGTACAGACGATCGGCTTTATACGAGTGAAAACTAGCGCACGCACCCATTCAGGGTGGTTTTTCGAGACGGTGTGCAGTAAGGAAAAGTTCTTAAGAAAAACTTAAGAACAGACTGACTTTTTTAATAACTGCTGCTAACTGCACTCCAGTACTCCACCCTCATTTGATCCAGAAGAGACATTTAATCATTACATGAAATTACATCGATTGGCATCATAAAAATAAAACGTGAGAATTTACGTTTTTTTTAGGTGATTGTAATTTTTTTTCCAAAATCTGTGATAGAAGTTGGAAATTACTTAAAATAAGTGTCCTAAGAACGTTTTCCTGCAGCTAAAACGGATAAGGTAAATGCCCTTACTGCCCCATCACAAAATCCATCCTTTAGTACACATCCACGGGCGGCACGCGTCGACGGCCGCCGTCGACACGCCGTCGACATTATGCCGTTTGGATATTTGAGCACCATACTCAAATTTAATACAAGAGCGGCACGTTGTCGACGGCTGCAATTCTCTCTGTCGTCTATGTGTGCGTGCATGTTCGCTCGATGTTTGGAGTCGACCCTCTGTAGCACCTACATTCTGTGCTAATTACCGAGTACTCGTTTATTACTCGGTACTCTACATAGTCGGCCATTTTGGTAGTACTCGCTATCGGCCGAGTAAGTCGGTTTGACTCCCGAAGTACTCGAAAAGAACTCATAAACTTATAACCTGACCTCTTTACAATATTAATGAAGATTAGTCATTGTTAGAAAAATCAGTACCGTGGTAATACATCTTCCCTTAGATATTGGTCTAACTTTATAGCGATGGGACTTTTCGGGTCTTCACACTGTTACGGCGCTACAGATGCTAATTCCTCGTAGCAATCCCAAAAACTTGCATCGCATCCTTCTATAATATTTAAAGCGTTTCGTACGTTCCCAATATCTGAACTAAGCCGAGTTACTCGGCAGAGTGCTCGGTTACTCGGTAAAACTTGTACTCGGCACATCTCTAGTGCTAACGCTACGTCTACGATCGTCTTATTTAGTTTACTTAGGTTGTTATTCATGGTATGTTAATTTTATGACAAAGTAAACAGGCAGTGTTGACCGCTATTTATATTGATTCCGATGATAACATAACACAACATGACGCCTATAATCCTCGCAGGGTTAGGCAAAGGTGTTCCTATTGTACAGCCATATTTCGCCAGTTATCATTTCGGTAATAAATAACTATTTATCTACATTTTGATCATACTTAATCTATTGCCGAACGTTGCCTTCGAGCGAAGTTAAGTACGTAAATCAACTTATGCTATTCCTGTACCTACCTACTTAATAACGCGCTATGCATGGCGTTAGATTACCATAGATATAATAGGTTATCTTTATAATCAATAATAGGTACCTATGATATCTAGCAGAGAGGGGCTTGTGGCTAAGTAATAACAGCCGCATGGGTCGATTAATTTTTACATACCAAGGCCCCTCCATGCCTCGGAAAGCACGTTAAGCCGTTGGTCCCGGCTGTCATTCGTGGATCTTTGACAGTCATTACGGGTAGTCAAAAGCCCGAAAGTTTGACAACCAGTCTTACCAAGGGGTATCGTATTACCCAGTAACTAGGTTGTGGAGGTCAGAAAGGCAGTCGCTCCATATAAAATACTCGAAAGAAGCCGACCCCAACATAGTTGGGAAAAGGCTAGGTAGATGATGAATGGCTATGATATCTAGCAAACCACTGTATATGTATTCTCTAGGTAAGGCTTGTTCAAAGCTGAAAGACTTTCAGGACAGGCTCAGAAAAAGGTCCGAAATGAAAATTAAACGTTAAGTTACAAAACCTCAGCCTAATTACAGCTTCTCCAACAAAAAGGTCCAGTCACTAACACTTTTATGGCGCTGATTATCGTCCAGCTATTTACAAAAGACCATTCAAGCCGTAAAAGATCACGTACTATTCTGATCTCAGCCGTTACATTAAATTTTCGCTGAGATTTCACCTGAACAGACCAACACCACATTTTACCTCAGCCACTCGATTTTCAACCCAACACACAACAACCTAAGCCTCAAATTATAACAGCAGCACCTAATTATGAAGCTAACAAAAGCACAAAACAGGCAAGGACGAACTTTCACTGGCTAATCAAGGGTTCGTTAATGACTTGTTGCGTTATAAAGGATTTTATGCCGTATCTATTTGGGTCAGAGATCATTTTAGGTTCACACGTGTTTTCTGCTGAGTAAAAAAATATATCGGAATACTTTTTCCCGAGGTGACGTGTGAGTAATAGGATGAAAGATTGCCTTAATATTGGCTATGATTCTGACGTCACTCAGATGTCACGTTGTGTTTAGTGTCACTTTAACATGTGTCAAACGGTAGAGATGGGCAAACCATGAGTGGAATTGTCAGTTATTAAATTACTAAGGACCTTGAATGAGTCGTTTGGTCTCGGTCTCTCAATTTAAATCGCGTGGTATTTTGTACCTATTATTATTGACTAAAATAAGAAGTTTTGTCAATGACCATTTTATTGGAGTAATTGGTGGTTACGTCACAAACCTACTATATAGGTAAGTATAGTCATTTATGTTAACGAGAATTGGGTCATTGTTACCGAATTTGTTTGTGTGTCGTGACATTGGAAGAATCTTTCCAACTCCTATACTATATGTAGTTTACATTCTATTTATAACACTAGTTCTAACACTAATTTGTAAGTTGTTTATGTCATTTCTAACATAAGTGGATTGTACTGATCTGACAAATAAATTATTATTATCATTTTTATTTATAGGTACATTTGCGTGGCTAGCTCACATATTATGGCAAATAGTTTAATTTAATGTTCTGTGTCTCGTATTATTAACTACTTTGCATACCTACTATTGTATAGAAACAACTTGTTCTTAACTGAACAAAATCTGCAGTGCGATTCTGTAACCATCTCACCGTGAAAACTTAGGTGAAGTGAGCGTGGAGTGAGCTGTCATTCCAAATAATGCTAGGGATTGACATTACTGACAACTCACATCACTTGAGTTTTCACGGTGAGATTTTTACAGAATCGACCGGCTGTGCCGCTGGGGAGCTTGTTGCGCCACTTCTTCTTCGCAGAGTAAGGGCTTGGAAGTGGTAAAGGATTTTTGGGGGACTGTCTCATGTAATTTGGACGTTCTAAAAGTGCTGATTTTTAGCCTAATTTGAATAAATGACTTTTTTATTTATTTATTACAGTCTGGAAAGTCTAATATGACTCAAAATGTTGTATAAAGTTTTAAAATGAACTTTCACTGTTTTTGAAGATTTATGAGTAGAATGAGACTATAGGTAACTCAATCTTCTTTATAAAATAAAAATGGATCTCCGAAATGTATGTACGCCCATAACTTTCGAACGACTGCACCAAATTGGATAATTCTTTTTTTTTTTTGTGTTCGTTATAAATTGTCAGGACAAGGTTTGTATACATAATTGGACCCGGTAGGTGGCGCTGCTTTTTCGGGTGGGATGACGTCTGCCGGGTCCGCTAGGTTCTATCAATCAATCAGCGTTTTACTTATAGGAGTAGGGTAGGAGTAATGTAGGAGTAGGTTAGGAGTAGGGTAGGAGTAGGGTAGGAGTAGGGTAGGAGTAGTGTAGGAGCAGGGTAGGAGTAGGGTAGGAGTAGGGTAGGAGTAGTGTAGGAGTAGGGTAGGAGTAGGGTAGGGGTAGGGTAGGGGGTAGGACACCACGCGAACGAAGTAGCGCCGGGCAGCTAGAAATAATTAATATGGCAAAACAACGTTTGCTGGGGCAGCTAGTGTTATTATAATAGTATACACTCAAACTATGGTTACAAAACACAGAACCTCTAATCATACTTACATAAATTACTCACAAACAACTGTCAAAATGTCATATTTTAAACTAGTTGTTACCCGCGACTTCGCCCGGTTGGATTTATCACACGGGAAAATGCTATTGGGACAAAAAGTAGCCTATGTCCTTCCCCAGGATACCTTCTATCTTCTTGCCAAATTCAATTGAAATCCGTTCAGTGGTTTAGGCGTGAAAAGGTAACAAAAAGGCAGAGTTACTTTCGAATTTATAATATTAGTATGGATGTAGCGGTATCTACAACGCCACATGCGAACAACGCGTCATACTGACGTCACGCAAATCCTGCATCTCGCAAGCAGAGTTTACCGCACAACTAGCATACATACAACTTCCCGACATTAACCGTCGGGCAATTGCCCGCCAGACACAACACCCGTCTGGTCGGAGGATCGTCCCTTTTCTATGGAGGATGAGTAAACTTTACACCCTGTTCCTCATACCTCTAGACTAGTGACCCCGAACATGAACGCCAGCGCAGCCTTTGTGTAAGTACTTCAGCGTGACGTCATCATCATATGATAAAGATGTTACGCTGAAGATTACGATTATCAGCACTTGGCGGTTAATCGTATTCAATCGTCGATTATTGTAAAGATTATCTTCGTAAAGTGAAAGTGTTTTTAGACACTCCCATAAAGCAATGACAATATTAGACCAGCACCCTAATTGCGTAACACTCTTTCAATCACAATATGAACCATTTTGAAGGATATTGATAAACCATTGCTTTATATGTCCGAAACAAGTGTCTGCACAACAACGTAAATAACGCAATGAATGTTGTTGAACTGTCAAAATAAAAAGCCATTCTTACTGTTAATGTGTTACGCAATCACTTCGCTGGCGAAAGCCTGACTTCGCAAACGTTCATGAATTTTAAGAATCACCAACAGCAAAATCTACTCACGGAAAAATCTCGTCAACTCAGCAAAACCTCAGCCAACTTACCTGGAAAAGAGAATCATATAATTATTACAAGCAAACACGTCGGCTGTGCCCACGTAATATAATTATATGAAACACACGCAATTACGACGAGAGCAACTTCAGGGCACGTCATTTTAATAAGAGCAAAGGGGGTTTGTGATATAATTTTCACGAAATTGAGGGTAAGCTTTCTAATTAGCGTTAAATTGTTTGGATAGATATAATGAACTAATGTGTGGATGAGAACAGTGGTGGCCCAGTGGTAGCTGCCGCGACTTACAAGTAGTAAGGTCGTAGGTTCGGACCCAGACAAGCGCTTTCATCATCAACCTACAGCAGTCCACTGCTAGACACAGGCCTCTCCTATTGCACAACTTTCAACTCGATAAACGGCAAACGTGAAGGAGGATGCCCTCAGGCTAGGTGGAGCGATGATCTTTGCAGGATGCCTAGTAGCAGATGGATGAGAGTTGCCGAAAGTCGAGTTGAATGACAAGCGCTTTAGAATAGAAAAGAATAGAAAACTTTTATTTCAGACAGGAGTCCATAGGGTTAGTAACAATTTTGCTTACTATTACTGCTACTTTAACTTTGTGTAAATTATTTCATCACCACCGTTCTCATAACGGTGAAGCCAAACATCATGAGGAAATCGGCATGTCCTAGATTAAAAAATTCGAAGATATGTGACATTTACCAACCCGTACTGGCCCCGAGTGGAGGATTACGGCCCACTCCCTCTTATAAGGAGGCCTGTCTCCCAGGCAGTGGGAACCTTGTAGGCCTTATAATGATGTGACATGTGTGGGCGGTAATTGGTAAGGCAAAAATAAGCTCCTTGAACATGCTAGTTTAAAAGAATTGCAAGAGATTTGACTGAGATCTAGTCTTGACTATAGAGAGCAGATTTATTTTTGTCTTTTGGCCTGTCTCACCTTTTTTTAAAAAGTTTTCTCTAACTTCAAGCAGAAAACTTCGTCATAGCTTCGTGAATAGTGATTCAAACATGTTAGAACAGTGGGCTAATTACTTACATAACACACTAACATAAGAACTGGCTTACATTTTGACAGTGATGAGACTTTTGAAGATGACATAATTAAATAATGACTTAAATGACATAATAACCTGGTTTACCGAAAACAACCTAAAAATTAATCTAGAAAAAACAACTTACATCTCATTTGAACAAAGAACAAACAAAAAAAACTATATATTAAATATGGTGACAAAATTATTCGCGAGACTGATTACACTAAATTCTTAGGTATCTGGATCGATAAACAAATGAACTGGAAAACACATATTGAACACGTATGCAAAAAACTTAGCCAATGTTCCTATGCCGTTTATAACTTAAGGAAAATCTCAAATCGGCCAACATTATTAATGGCGTACCACGGATATGTCTCATCAACTTTGCGATACGGACTTATGTTTTGGGGGAACTCGAATGATAGAGAAATGGCGTTCAAAGCACAAAATAAATGCATAAAGGCAATACGTGGCATTCAAAGCACAGACAGTTGTAAGCCGCATTTCCGAAGGCTTCATCTACTCACATTCCCTGTCCATACATTTACGAAGTAGCAAGCTATGTTAAAGCAAATATGCACCTATATAGGTATAACCACCGAAAGAGTTACAAAAATAAAACATGCGCAACACCACACAAAAAACTATTTTCTATAAAAAAAAATTAGGTATGACACCCAAAATATACATTAAACTACCTAAACACATCATGGAAATTAAATTTTTTTTTTAATAATTTATTTAAAACCAAAATACACGAATATTTAGTTGCGAAATGTTATTATCATATTAATGAGTATTTAAATGAAAGCTAGGCCAGATATAACTGATTTATTATGTTAGGAAAAACCATTTGTTATTTATTATTTTTTAACTTAATTAATATTGATTATTCTGAATGTAATTGTTAGTTATGTATTTTTTTATTTAGTTATTATTGATTTATTTTGAATATTTTTTTATTGTTTTTAGAATTGTGATTTATTGAATTTAGTTGACATTATTGATGGTTTTGAATTGTATTACACTATTTGCATATGTTACCATGTGATGGTAAAATATTATAAGAAAACTATACTATAAGAGAACTTTATCATAAGCAAAAATATCTATGTGTCTCTTACCCATGTTTGCAAATAAATGAATGATTTATGATTTACAGTTCAACAGCATTCATTCCGTTATTTACGCTGTTGAGCAGATACATTTTTCGAGCATATAATGCAATGGTTTAGCAATATCCTTCAAAATGATTCAGATTGTGATTGATAGTGTGTTCCGCAATTAGGGTACAGGTCCTTTATGATGAAAAAGTGGTTAGAATGTTCAAATTATGATGAAAATAAATAGACAAAATCATATGAATGTATTGTCAACAACAACAAATGTCAATTGCTTCTGTCACGCCAAATGAGGTTTTAAACATAGTCAAAGGTATGGAGAACAAGCATTCTTGTGGTTATGATGAGATCCCAATATCCGTAATTAAGGAACATATTTCCATACTAGCTGAGCCTCTATGTATATTTTATAATAATTGTATTGAGGAATGTGTCTTCCCAGACCAGCTTAAAGTCGCCAAAGTAATACCTGTTTACAAGAAAGGTAGTAGAAGTGATCCCAAAAATTACAGGCCCATCTCCTTGCTACCAGTATTGTCAAAGATATTTGAAAAAATTATAAAAAAACGACTATTACTTCATTTGCGTGTTAATAGCGTGTTAAACGAAAGACAGTTTGGCTATCAAAAAGGTGTTGGCACTTCCGACGCCATATATACTTTACTTGATGATGTGATAGGAAAAATAAACAGTAAAATGAGAGTAGCCGGAATTTTTCTGGACTTAAGTTCCGCATTTGACACTATAGACCACGAATTACTTCTGACAAAAATGATGCATTATGGTATTAGAGGTAAAGCTCTAGAATTATTCTCTTCATATCTGACAAATAGAAAAATGTTTGTAGAAATTGACAAAACGAAAGATGGCTCCAAAAATACGTACAAATCAGCAACCGTAATGATGACTACGGGCGTCCCGCAAGGATCTATATTGGGACCTATTTTATTTATCTTATTTATTAATGACTTAATCAATTACATGAATACAATTCTACCTGACATTGACATAATTATTTTTGCAGATGACACAAATGCCATAGTAGCAGCAAATGACATAGACAAATTGACTGACTCTGTAAGTGCAGCCTTACAAGCATTTCACGCCTGGTTTACAATAAACAAATTGTTAATCAACACTGCAAAGACCAATATAATATTATTTAAAACGACAGCCCGTAATAAGGATGATTTAGATATAGTTTTGAAGGATGAGAAAATTGCTCTCGTCAAAGAAGTCAAATTTTTAGGTATACGTATAGACGAACATTTAAATTGGAAGGCAGAATTAAATGCTATAAATGCATCAGTATGTTCTGCATGTTATGCTTTAAGGTCACTTAGAACAGAAATTAGCATTAAGCAATTAAAAATGGTATATTTCGCGTTGGTAGAATCCAAGATCAGATATAGCATAATGTTTTGGGGAAATAGTTATGACTATAACATAAAAAGAGCTTTTGTACTACAGAAACGCGCAATTCGCACAATAATCCGTATTCCGCAAACAGAGAGTTGCCGTGAACATTTTATAAATTTAAATATTCTTACAGTGCCGAGCATTTATGTATTTGTACTGTTGAGTAACATGGCCAAATATATACATGAATATGAGACAGCAGAAGAACGACAAACTAGAGAAGGCACACGCAGACAAGACATTCTACGTTATAGGGTACAGCCAAACCTTAATATTGTGAGACACAGTCCTAGATACCAATCGGTTATATTATTTAATAAGTTGCCTTTACATCTAAAAAGCGCTATTTACTCAAGTTCCTTTAAAAAGAAGCTTAAGAGTTTCCTGTTGAATAAGTGTCTGTATGCTGTTGAAGAACTTTAGAGAATTTTTTATGTAATAATGTTGTAATGCAATGCAATGTTGAAATGTAAGTTGGCTTGTTTGTATTTTGGATTGTTGCTTAACATTTATTTTTTTTGTGTTCTCTTTATTTAATTTGTTTTTCATTTTATTAACATGTAATTTCAAATACAATTTATTGTTTATGAATAAATGACTAATGACTAATGACTAATTGACTACATTCAGTTCTTACTGAATTACAGTGTAAAATAAAATACGCGTCAAAGTATTCCAACTATACCCTGTCCATTAGGTTAACCGTTTTTTGACAGCTGTGTTAGAACGTACTCATTCCAGATTATGTAAAAGTTAATTTTAAAATGTGTAATACAATAAATATATAAACTGCCTTATCTTATTGAATTATCTTCTTTATGGCTTCTTACAGACATTATAATACCGTACGTGTATCAATCAATGTATTGTGTGTTGGTGCAGTCACTAGTTCCATCTGTCAAAAAACGGTTTACCTAATGGACAGGGTATAATATAACATCTTTCCAGAAGAACCTCATATTCAAAACGAAATATGTAGCTAACGAAGTCCCAGTTTCGTTTGTGTTTTCAACATCGTATGAACAACGTACCCGCATCTTCTTTGCATATTCCTATGCAGTTAAGTTTTATTTGACAACCCGTTCCTCTGTTTCAGAGGGTGTAATGAGCTTCATGTTATTTCCTAAATTTTCGAGGAAACAGTAGCAAAGGTTCATTATAAATGAAGTCTTTTGGAAGGTACTCCCTCTCAACTAATTACTGTTTAATCCTACTAATATTATAAACGTGAAAGTTTGTATGGATGGATGTTGTTACTCTTTCACGCAAAAACTACTGAACGGATTTGGATGAAATTTGGCACACAGATAGTTTTAACCAGGATTAACATATAGGATATTTTTTATACCGCTATTTCCACAGGATCGAAACTTATGTGGGCGAAAGCGTGGGGAGCAGCTAGTGTCTATATAATTTTATAGCTGGAAAATTATACGCAGAATAATAAAATATCAAAAGATATGTTTTTCTCTTCCAGAGACCAATACAATCTTCCAATCTGCCTAGCCTTTTCCTAACTATATTGGGGTTGGCTCCCAGTCTAACCAGATGCAGCTGAATACCAGTATTTTATATGAAGCGACTGCCTGTCGGACCTCTACAATCCAATTACTGGGTAATACGATACCCCTTGGTAAGACTGGTTACCGGGACCAACGGCTTAACGTGCTTCCCGAGGCACGGCGGGGTCTAGGTATGTAAAGATGGTCACCCATCCATGGACCAACCGCGGCAAGCATAGCTTAACCTGATCGATCGATCTGTGTGGCTGTTATTACGGAGACCTAAAAGACTAAATTGTTATATAACCTTGATAGGATATTAAACAAACCATACGAGTACAAATGCAAAAATTCACCTTTCAAACACACACACACACACACACACACACACACACACACACACACACACACACACACACACACACACACCACACACACACACACACCACACACACACACAGAGAGAGAGAGAGAGACGTCAAACTTATAACACCCCGTCGTTTTTGCGTCGGGGGTTAAAAATAACAGTAAATTACATCAGATAGACAGAATAATCTCCGAACAGTGGCAGTTTAATAATGCAAAGAAACAACTCAGTCATCGGGATATACGCGAAATTGTTCTGTGGGCGTCAAGGTCACAGGCAACCTGCCCCGCCTCACTTAAAAAGCCATTAACCAAACGCCCAAGTTTCGAATATCTCGCACAATATTCGAGATATATTATGAACAACTTTAGTGTTCAGCTTCTCTGGCTAAGGGACGGGGTTTTGATAAAAGGCGCTATCTAATTCTACTGGTGCTTTGTGCCCACGGATATCTATGTTTGTAACTCACAAAATTTTGTTCTGTATCTTATTTGGTACCAAATAAGTTATTATATATAGAGCCATGGTGGCGTAGTGATAACGACCGCGACTTACGACTAGTAGGTTGTTGGTTCGAAACCAGACAGGCGCTATACTTTATGTAAATTATTTCAACACCTCTCAAAACGGTGAAGGAAAACATCGTGAGGAAGCCGGCATGTTCTAGGACCAAAAATTCGAATAAAGTCACCTACCAACCCACACTGGGCCCACGTGGTGGATTACGGCACACGGTTCTCACCGAGAGGCCTGTCTGTCAGCAGTGGGAACATTATAGACTGGTTATGCTAGGTTTTTATATATATGGTCATCTTCATCAAGATTATCTAAGCTGTTATCTCTAATTAGTAATAAGCATATATATACGAGTATCACACTGGTGATTTCTTTTGTAACATCCAAAACATTATTTTTCTTTCGCAACCCACAATAAATCAAATTAACTATGTTAACAAACTAACATCATTTTTTATTTACGCTGTCTCTTACCTAATAGTATGCCAGAAGTATTATAATATTTATGTTAATGTCCTCAGTGGGAACAGTCCCGAAGATTTATTAATATTATAAAACAAGTATCAAAACGAGAGCTCTCATTAAACATGGATTCAGTAGCTGCTAGCTGCTAATGTTCTCTGGATGTCTTTGTAAGAATTTAAATAGGGACATTTTAATTATTTATTTACTAGCAGCGCGCCGCGGTTTCACCCGCATACGTTTCGATCCCGTGGGAATATCGTGTTAAAAAGTATCCTATGTGTTAATCCTGGTTATAAACTATGTGTGTGCCAAATTTCATTAATATCCTATTAAAAGCATAATGCTAATGACTGAAATATTAAGGGTTAAAGTATGAAATTGCAGATTTGTACTGAAAAATTGAAATTAGTTTTTTTTTTAATTTAACATATTTATTTAATCAAAATAATTACCAATATTATCTATACATTGCTGCCATCTAATAAGATGGTCATTTATGCCTTTGCGATAGAACTCTCGTGATCTAGATTCGACAAACTGTGTGAAAGCATTTTGTACTGCCTCCCGAGAAGAAAACTTTTTATCACGTAGAAAATTGTCCAAATCACGAAAAAAATGGTAGTCCGTTGGAGCAAGGTCTGGCGAATACGGAGGGTGAGGAATGGTTTCTAATTGCAGTTCCTCTAGAGTTAAAACGGTTTCTCGTGCTGTGTGAGGTCTCCCGTTATCATAGAGCAATAATGGTGAAGATCGATTCATGAGTCGGGGCTGTTTCACTGCTAGTTTTGCTATCATTGTTCGGAGTTCGGCACAGTAGACATCTGCCGTTATTGCTTGACCAGATCGGAGAAAGCTATAATGAATAACACCATGCTGAGACCACCAAACAGTTACCATTACCTTTTTATTGGTAAGCTTTGCTTTTCCATCACGAAAGCGTTTTAACCAAAATCGCACGGTGCGTTCATTAGCAGTCCCCTCTCCAAACGCAACATTGATATTGCGAGCTGTTTCTGCCGCGTTAGTTCCGCGTCGGAACTCGTATTCAAAATTAACTCGAATTTTCGAAGTATCCATCTTTCTTGTCTAAGCTGAATGAAAAACAACTGAAAGTCGATAATCGAATGTTGCACATTTTTTAAAAGAAGAACTTCATATGTAGTACCATGTGAAAAAAGTTTCACTCAAAGATATCAAACCATGAAGGTTCGATGTCCATTCGAAGTACCTATTAAAATGAAACGGCAATTTCATACTTTAACCCCTATTACTATCGTGAATTCATGCAAGCCTAGTACTTTTTGTTGGAATACTGCTCAGAAAGTCGGGTCATAATATTTCAATCATGATTCGAAAGACACGTAGCGCCATCGCATCGCCGCAAACCAATTAATTGTGACCGTCGAAAGTTAGTGTTCTTTTCCTCGGGAACAGTATTTTTTTTTCTGGATGAAAGATATTCTATGTCCTTTTCTATACCCCTTTTTTTTTTTTTTTTTTTTTTCTGGGTGGGAAATCATCAAATGACTCCTCCCGCTCTGGGCGGAGCAGAAGGGAGTGTCAGACTTTTACTGACTAAAACCCACCCGTGTTCCTTCAGTTGCCTGTGCCAGGGGCCACGGTATCTCTTTCGAACAACCCGCAGCCCCGGCGGCATCGGCCCTGGCGGACCCCGTCAGTTCGTGCTGACAGCTCTTTGAGGCGCGCGTGGAACACAACGCGCCGTCGACCCGGGCCTGGTCCTTACCGGGCGGCGAGCTGCCCATAGCTCGCCGCCCGCAAGCCCGCGCCTACGGTGGCCGGGAGTCGGCTGTTGACTCCCGTCCAGGGCGTCTCCTGCGGCGGCTAGGAGCGCGAGGGTGCAGCGATTGCCTCTCCCTCGCACGCTCCGCCTCCTCCTTCGCGAGCATAACTGCTTCGCAGAAGGAGGTGACGGCCTCCCATTCACTCTCGCTCCGGACCATGGCCTGTATGAGGGCCGGACGCGAGAGGTCGCCGCCGCCGATCGCCGCCAAGAGGACACGGCGGGGTCCCGCCCAAGCCGGGCAGACCTCCACCGTATGCTCCACCGTGTCCTCCGGGCGATCCCCACAGTGGTGACACCCTGGCGTTTCCTCCCGCTTTATCCTGAACAGGAACCTCCCGAAACAACCGTGTCCGGTGAGGACCTGCGTCAGGCGGAAGGTGAGGGCGCCGTGGCGCCTCTCTAGCCACTCCTCAAAGAGGGGACTTATCGCCGCAATTGTGGCGTGCCCAGCGCTGGGTTGCGACAATCGCACTCTCCATGCCGCCATGAGATCCCGCCGGAGCTCTGTCCGCTGTGCCGTGATTTCTCGCGGCAGCGGAGCAACGCCCCGGCGTTTTGCCTCCTCTCGCCACTCCCATATGTGGGCGAGGACTTTGGCCTCCTGATCCCATGGCGGCAATCCGGCAAGGAGGCTCGCCGCCTCAGCGGAGACCGTGCGGTATCCACGAATGAGCCGGACAGCCATGACCCTTTGGGACGCGATCAACCGGCGGGCTGGTCGCCGCCTCAAAGATCGCGCCCATATCGGTGCCCCGTAAAGGGCCATGGCCCGCACGACCCCCGCATAGAGCCTCCGGCAGGAGGCGTTTGGTCCCCCTAGATTGGGAAGGAGCCGCCTCAAGGCAGCCCCGGCCCGCTCCAGTCTGGGAGCCAAACGTCGGAAGTGCTCCACGAAATTCCACCGGCTGTCGAGGACGAGTCCCAGGTACTTCATCGTCAGCTCGACGCCGATGTGAACCCCTCCCGCCGTTATTTGTGAACCCGACGGTGGCGCGTCCCGAGGACCATGAAAACACATGGCCTCAGATTTGTTTTTCTATACCCCTGACAACGTATATGCAAAATTTCGTGATTAGGCGTGAAAAGGTAACAAACAACAATCAATAAAAACAAACAAAAATAAACAAACAAACAAACTTGATTAATTAGCATTTCAGCTTTTAGTTTCAAATGTAGGTTTTCAGCATATTTCGGTTGATTAACAGCTATGGTAGATCTCCTGAATGTTTCAGGAGCCATTATTTTCACTGTTAAGTATGAATGAAAATAATCGCATATTTTCATTTGTAACTGCGGTCCATAGTCGGTCCATAGTAGTATCGTACATTAAAATCGCAAAGTAACGGCTAGTTCTGATTTTTTAATATGTTGCTAGGACCACTACCAGTAGCGTATATCCAAGTTTGCAGCTTAGAAAGACCTGTGCTAACTATGTAGCACTCGAAAAACCGCGAAATTTTCGCACGTTTTTTGGTATTCTCAATATAAGACCTTAACTATGCGTTTTTTAAATAACAAAATCTATCGGTACGTTTTTAAAGTAGACTAAAATTGCTACAATTTGAGATAAGAAACAGCTCTGTAGGTTCTACAAAGTGAAAAATAACTTTAATTTCGGAACTCGGTGTCAAAAAACGAAAATGCGGAATCAACGACATAGACTTCCGCAATTAAAGTTATTTTTCAGTTTGTAGTTTTTTTTTGGAAGTCGGTTTTTTTTTGGAAAAAAGGTTTGATTTTAAAATGTTCGTGATAGTTCAAATTAGGATTTAATGGAAAGGAAACTTGGAAAAGTTTCCCAAAAAAAGGAAAATTTGGAAAAAACTGTCGTTGTTTCTATGAGATTTTTGTGTAAACTATTAAAGTTTGGACACAACAACTGTCACGTCTGCTAGTAATAAATAAATTGAAAAGTAAAATAGCTACGAATCAAAAGCCCTCACGGTAGTATTTGCTGTTCCTTACTTATTTGGTAACCAGTCATGCATAGAAATCAGTGAAGCAAACTACGTCGTACACGTACTTACAGCCATATAAACGTTTCTGAAACGTCTTCATGTTTGTTCACCTTGTGTGGCCTACTCGCTGAGGCTAGCCTCTCAAAGTTTACATAAACTTATTCGGGCGAAAAACGGCCGGTAGTAAAATGCAAAGAACGTAGTTTCGGTCTTATTTACCTAGTTTTACTATCCACTACTGTAAAATGGAACATTTTATGTAAAAGCGAGCATGATGCCGGAAAATCAGGCACATTTGTATTGTAGATCCATACCTACCCATTTTCCTTGACCGACTAGGAGCATTTAGTTTGAATCTGCATGTGATTTGTGGCACCTACTCTGCAGGAAATCCCAGCGTAGTATGACAACACGAAGCAGCATGATTAGTGAGTGAGCATTGTTGTGTTTCTCCTTAGTTTTTGTATTTCCGTATAAATTCCAATGGTTACTCCATTACTGCAAAGATAGCTGACGTGGCTCAAAAGGCTGCCCAACTTAAATAGGACTGGGCAAGACATGTCTGTCGCATGCCCGACAAACTGTGGGCCCAAACAGCACAGAATTGGTGCCCTAAGACAGTGAGGCGGGGTCGCGGCCGACCACGTAGATGGCGGGACGGGGTTCGCGGCCAACCACGTAGGAGATGGCGGGACGGGGGTCGCGGCCAACCACGTAGGGGATGGCGGGACGAGGGTCGCGGCCGACCACCTAGAAGATGGCGGGACGAGTTGGATTGGTTCCGTCAAAACCGGAAGGAGGACGCAGGGGCTAGCAAAAGACGGAAAGAGTGCATGGAGGCCTTTGAACAAGAGTGGGAAAGCTCAGGCTAGTACAGGAAAAACCTTAAATGACTCAAACATTGCTTTACTCATATCTTTATACATGGTTGCATCACAATGTAAACTTGAACAATGAATTCTGATCATAGACGAATGACACAATAACGGAGCTTATTTCATCTGCATATAATTCCTAGATCCTTCAAAAACATCTAAGTCCCTTTTCCAGCTTGCGGATTCTGTTAAAACAAGAGGCAGAGTGAACGTTTTCAGGGTCACCTGAGGTTAATCATAAAATGTAAATTATTCTCTTTGCTACGTTCCTTTACGTCACAAAAGGTCCAGGTAACGCTTCATTAGTCCCTCGTAATGGCACCCGCACATTTGTGATTCGTTCTTTCGTGTTAATGATTGTCGGTTTAGTAAATCTTTTTTTTTATGAACATTGTTTTATTGTGTTTGGTTTTGAATTACTATGGTATGTTTAAACGAAATATTTGACTATAAGTGACAGATGATTCTTAAAAGAATCAAGTCTAATGAAAAAAAGGGTGTAAAGCGTCGCTCTTTACCTAACCTATATTCTGAAAATAATATCGGAACATACCTAAAGGAATAGCTACTGCAAGACAGAATACAACAAAAACTTATCTTTTGAGAAAGTCTATCCCTATTTAGATCAAAAACAATGAACGGACAACAAAGTAAAGAAACTATTAGACACACACATGGTCCCGCGTTGGGCGCCAAAAAGTTAAACAACTGACTACCCGCATGTGCGTGAGCTTTACCACAACCTTTTGATATGTTCTACTTACATAAAGTACTTGTAGTAAAATGGTTATGTTGAAACTTATGTTAGACATTTCACATTTGTTTTGCACCATTATTGACGATAGTCACGAAACTCGTTCGATATGACACTTTAGATAAAAGGATATCAGGAGAAATAACGAAACGGTCATGCAATTAGCTTGCCGGATAATGACAGCGAGAAAAAAATAAATAAGTACTCTGTCTAGACGACTACAAAACTCACTCGCTCAATGTAAAACAGTCTGTCTTCATTTCAGACTACAACAAAACAAAAGATCATAAAATTTTCCTTCGAGTAGATACATTTCATTCAACTATTCAACTTCTGTTTGTAAGTGAAGCGGGGACGTCGGATATTATAAAGGCAAAAGCGACTGTGAGATAAGACGCCAGTGACGGCTGTCGGCCGGTAATGATATTACGTTTCAACGCCATCTAGCGGCAGACGTTACAATTGTGTTTGTTTAAATGTTGTTTCACCTCGGGATGACGACCGTTCTATTTTTGTATTTAATTGAATCCATTTTGACGTTAGAAACGAATTCAATTATCGCTTTGGCGCGCAGCTCTCGGTTCTGGAAGTTTTTAATTTAACAATTTTAAACGAAATAATTTAATAAATATTAGACCATTGACCGTCAAACTTTCGAACAACCCGCACTGGGCCCGCGTGGTAGATTATAGCCCTCGAAGAGACCAACCGAGAGGAGGCCTGTGTCCCAGCAGTGGGAACATTATAGGCTGATAATGCATTGACCGTCCATGACTCTTAGAAAAAGCTCCAAGAATTTTTTAAACATCGTTCGCCTTTATATCACAGAAATCGATCTAAACTTTCACGACGGCAATTCGTTCCTAAAATCCGACACTATAGTAACCATTCAAGCGGGACTTTTTCCAAAGAATTAATGCTTTAAAGCTGTTCAGGACTTTTAAGGAATCCCCTATTGAGACTAACGGATTTGTATCCTAGCCTCGTATGCTCTATACTACCCTTTTCAAAGTTTTCAATACCTGAAAGATATTCTAGATTTTCGATATTCCAAAATCGTCGTTTTGTGCCCCAACAGTAATATCAAAGAAGGGAATGTCTTGTTATTACAGCTGGGGTTTTTGACCTCACTATGCAGACTCCACATTTGCCGTAGATCAGAAGGCCAATTCTCGAAATTAAATACGTTCAAAATCTAGTCGCAACCTCATCCCTGCGACAATCAATGTCAAAAACTTATCAAAAATGTAGGAAAATTATAATGTAGTATTTTTGGCAGATTAAATTGAGATCAGACTGTGAACGTTCTTAAAATTACGAGAATTGCCCCCCAGGAATAGATTATTTTTCAAGTAAAAACAATCAATAGAATATTTTCATTTAAAAGTCGCGATTCCAATGAATTGGTAATGACACCAGAGCGGTAACTCTCGTAATTTTAAGAACGTTCAGTCTGATCTCAGTCTCAATCTGTCAAAAGTCTCTCTAATTTCCCTACATTTTGACATTTGTTTGTCGCGGAGATGAGACTGCGACTAGATTTTGAACGTTTTAAATTACGAGAATTGGCCTTCAGAACATAAACAAAACATGCCTCACTACTTTACCCATCGAAAGATCTGTACGTACGTTCAACAATATCGTTATTGCCCATAGCTCAAAACACTGCAAAGGACTTCTATTTTTAGCTAGCAGTAACTAAAGCGAAAAATATCCAACAACACTCATAAAAACCTTTTTGGTCTAAAAACAGATATACATTCCATCTGATCCCAAAATAGAATAACGGTTTGGAACAGACCCTTGAAATGTACCTATAATACGACAACCTTTAAAGCCAGAATACATAGGCATCTTCTGGGTATGTTCGTTCCATTGCAAGTCTATGCACCCTATAATTACATAACACACTATCAATCTGAATAATTTTGAAAGGATATTGCTAATCCATTGTTTCATATGTTCGAAAAAATTGTCTGCTCAACAACGTACATACCGCAATGCATGTTGTTGAACTGTCAACGAATGAAAGCCAATGCTACTGATAGTGTGTTACACTAGCAACTAAATCAAGCTAGGTCAACGAAATTTTCAAAAAAAGAAGATCAAGGAAATCCAATCACCACAGTTTAAATACGGAAAACCATAGACCATACTAACAAAGACAGTTTGTGTAATCAACGGAATTCCGCAAACTATTATGATGGCCAGTAATATATGGCACCTGTGCAAACATCTGCCAGATGTCTAGTATACGACCTATTACGCAATATTATGGAAATTTGTTGCTTTGAAACTGGAAGATCACTTTTGCCGCGAAACTGCTTTTGTGTGTATGAGAATAATCTAAAATATCTAATTCATCACCGTCGGGCTAGCCAACTATGTTGAGGTCGGCTTCCAGTTTATCCAGATGCAGCGGAGTATCAATATTTTATATGGAGCGACTGCCATCCGAGCTATGCATCCCAGTTACTAAGCAATAGGTAGAGCGGCTTCCGACTGCTGATTCATTTTTTTTTTTCATTGTTCTGTGAATGTTTTTACTCTGTGCGAGTTTCATAGTTTGACTTTTTATTTCATAGACTGTGTTGCAAGAGATGATAACATATTTGTGAAACACTTATTAGAACCGGTTTCATCGCCATACAACCTAATTCTATGTGCATTTAAATTATCTTTTTTTATTTCGTGACAAAATCTGATTGTACATTTAATCAAAAATAGTCAAAAAACATAACCCAAAGTAAAAAATTTGTCACTCTCAAGGATCTTCAGTTATTGCCCAAAGTGTGGATAACTCAATTCAGACATTTTGCAAAAACGGCTCTGAGCTAAATCTTAACAAAAACTTAATCTACTGACTAAAATATCTCAAAAAATTGTTAATAAATTGTCACAATATTTTTTTAAACCATTAAGGTATTTAAAGCTAATTCCAGGTATCTATGACAGTATCATTGGATCAATCAGTACAGACACCATTTTGTCTGCGAGATCGTTTAATAAGGTTTAGGTTGACTTTTTCTAAACATCTATTTTTGATCCTAAAATTTATGTTCCGAATATATTTGTACAATAAATATCATAACACACAAATACCTTTTGTTAAAAAGTTATGAGTAATTCAATGTTTTTAAATACTTATAGGTAATTAATAATATCATTAATATGTTATTAAGTTTCTTTGTTTCCTAGTTTTAAATCCCTAGTTCTCTACCGCGTTTTAAACCCATTCGTGTTTCTTGCAGTTACTAAGCTTAAACTGAATTGTCGTGATAAAGCGACGCTATTGTACGAATTAGTAGAGCAGTTCATTAGTACCGCTTAGCAGCGCCCCCTGGGGGTCATAGTAGAGATTAACCACTCACCATTCCACGCTATGAAGAGACAGGGTTAAGGAAAAATGTTTGCTTTATTTAATTTCTCTTTCTTTGTGCTGAGTATTTCGCTTTATATAAAAATCGTATCGTTAGTGTAAAATGGACGCAGATAATAATGTACCTATTGTATAATTAATAACACATATTTTCAATCAACTCAGCCTATCGCGATCCACTGATAGACATAAGCCTCTCCCAGGCTGCGCCACAACATCCTGTCCTCCGCCTTCCACATCCAGTCTGTCCAAGCCTCCTTAAGGTCGTCGGTCCATCTAGCTGAGGGACGTCACTCACTACGCTTGCCGATACGTGGTCTTCCACATACATATTTTGTTTTTCTTAAAACAAACCCCAATATGCAGCGAGCTTTTGAAGTTTGTGTGCCAGTGTTAGTAAAAATCCGAAAACAAACACGAACGAAGACAAGTAAGTTTAATCATAATTATATGCATACAAGGTCACAGGTCAGATTTTATAAGATATGATATAACGCATATAATATGGTATGGTATGGTATATAATATGCAACATAATATGGTAATCATTTATTTAATATAAAAATATCGCCCCTTTTTAATGATGTGCATAAATACCTGTTATAGTATTAACTTACCGACTGCAAAGGTATTTTTTTACATCATACCTTTGAACTTTAGAAACTCGTTCCTATTATTTACATTATAACATGTAGATAATGATTATGTTCTGTACATTTATGGTGTTTATTTTAATGGTTTTTTAAATGTCCTCGTTACGGCAAGGTTTACAAGGAAAACTATATGTTTACTAGTCTATATTATTTCCAAAATTAACAAGCTAAGTATTCAAAAAAAAAATTTAGAAAAAATACAGACGATATTTTTTTATTGATTTTCCGTAATACAACAACAATCAGGTGTATAATTAAGTTAATTATTATTAGGTAGATAACAGTCCTCAGTTCTCGCTATTTTAATAATAATGATTTTATAGGCTTTTGTTTTCGCTTACTTAATTGATGAAACAACCGGTTAGATTACAAACAATTTTAACCAAGGCAAGAAACGTAGATTCATTGAGGAAAAATATATTATGTAATTACATCATTTTTATCGTAATACAATTGCCTATTAAACATATTGAATAAATAAGCTACACGATACAAAGTCTCATAACCTAAAACATACCAAAGCCACCAAAAATAAGATTCAAATTCGTCTGTATAACTGTATATGGTCAAATATTTAAGTTTGACAGTGATGGATTGTACGCTGAAGTTGTGAAAGACACATTATAGCGATCAACACGCAAACATACCGACATTGATTCTCATGTTGTTGGTAACAAATGACATGTGATATGCTGTTCTGATTGGCTGAGCGACTCCATTCATGGTGTGCACGTACCTACCTACTTCTGATGGTTCTTCATAAATCAATGTTGGAGTCCAGTAAAATAAAAAATCGTTTATTTCAACCTTAAAATTACAATAATTATGGAAATAGGGTAAAAAAAATAAAAATCGTTTATTTCAATATTAAAATTACAATAGGTATGGAGATAGCATAAAAAAATAAAAATCTTTTATTTCAATGTTAAAATTACAATATGGAAAAAGTGTAGGTCCCAAACTAGACATAGACATAGCCTGTACCTTGGGCACCATTATGTAAACAAAACGTTTCAGCTATTTTTTTTGAGTTTCTGTTTTAGATTTCTGAACTTTCTCAATGTCCGGAGTGCAAAGCGCAAAGGAAAACGAGATATGCGTTTCGTTTGAAATAGATCAAAAGAGTTAGGAAAATCTGCAAAGCGCTTTGCATCGATCAAGCGTTTTTTGGTACCTACCTCTAACACATTTTTGAAGAACAATCAATCAACTCAGCCTATCGCAATCCAGTGCTAGACGTAGGTAGGTCTTTGTCCAATTTCCGGAGTGAATATCTAAGCGGGTTTAGAAGCTATACGGAAGGGCCTATTCGGAAATAAATAACTGAAAAATGTTTGAAAGGAGGATATAGCCAACAAAGGCAATAAGGAATAGAGGCTGTTCTTTCTTGTAGCACACAAATAGGTAAGTACAGACGCCAACACATCAAGCTACTACAATCTGTCAAATTTCTTTAAAAGATTTTCAACTTTATCGCTAAAGCATTAAGGTTCAAGGTTCATTGGGAAAATTTGACAGTTTCGGGTAGCTTGACCTGCTGGCCTCTGTACTAACATTACACTCTTAAATCATTTGTTAAGCTACGGCTTCGTAGAAAAGCGGTGGCCGCTACATAACGGCCGCAGGGACGGCTGTCATGAAAATAATGGCAGCGGGGTTTGACTTTAGTGTCAAAAACCACTGTCTAGAATAACACACCAACTTACATTCATTAAACTAATCATTTACACTAGGTACTAAATTAAAAGACTAACTATATAAATAAATACAAAAACAAAAGGATATTTAGGTGTCGAAGTACTCGTCCGCATCGCTGTCATCCGGAAACGTGCCCAGACGACTAGCAGCATGGCCACGTTGAATGGCAATGCTAATTCTTTGGCCAAAGAACGACCCAGCCGTCTCGTCACGTGAAGTGTCGATCAGCCGGCGAGAAATTTCCTTAAAAAGGAGACGCGCACTCGCCCCATGACCCGAGCGTTTCGACCCCAAACGGCTCAAAGCTGTAGTTACCCATAAGGTTACAGTATTTGCGCCGTTTAAGGGTCTCAGCAGTATTTCATAAATAACGTTTTAGTGACATCATTCGCCGGTAAATTGCCGACACTATGTGGCGGCCACCGCCCTCCTAGGAAACCGCATCTTTAACGAGGAAAAAGACAAGGAAATACCATGTGCATCAAAAGAAACATCTCTGTCGATGACTTAGTACTTATAAAAATTAAATATTGATAATAGAACGCTCTCATAATGCGTCATGACATGCAGCACGTACGCTGTAGCTCAACACGTTCCATTTAATCAAGCGTGAATTAAATTCTCTATCACTACTGGCTAGCCACGCGGTGCGTTAAGCGTGACGAAAGGATAACACACGCAGCCATGTTGATTTCATACGTAAACCATAGACGCAGTTAGCACTCGTGAATAGGCGCCATTAAAATTCATAATATTCTAAATTCAAACTCATTTCACATTAAGTTTTTTTTTTTTAAAGCTACTTGCAAACCTTCTTTATTCCCTAGGCTTATTGGTCATATTAATAAAAAAGTTATTCGATGGTGTGCAACAGTCTCTGGGGAAATCAAATAAGAAAAGACTAAACGATTAATAAAGATGGAGAACAAAAGTACCATATGGTACCTACATTAATAATGAATCAATAATACATCCAGTTTGTAAAGAAATGTAAAGTTTAATAACCTTGCCTAGGCTCTGATACTGACACTGAACACTCTCCTACGACTATTGCTGGATTACAAACGATTTCAGGGGCCGTATTATGAAGAATTCATGACATTATGGTTCCAGTCCGAAAAAGGGATGGTGCTATCGGTAATGCATAGCTCCGTCCCTCCTTCGCAGTAGAATCATGATGGCATAAAACGTCTATGAAGTATTAAAGCCATCATTATTCCAATCCAAAAAAAGGATGGTGCTATCGATCATACATAACTCAGTCTCTCCTTCGCAGTAGAATCACGATGGCATTATTAAAACGTCATAATACGCCACCAGTAAACTTTTTATGACAAAAAAAAAACAAACTGCTATCAAAAAAAGGCGCCAATTTATTTGACTTTGATTTAGCTACCATGCTACTAACCTCCATTGTGACACTGACCGAGAGAACGAGAATGAATCACAATACTGTTTGTTTTATTTTATTACATCACTTCATTGTTCAGGATATTTATTTTAGGCTCTAGATAAATCACTTCGGAGGCAGTGCTTCCGTACGGTGACAAACATAATGATTTGTTTACAAAACTTTGGTATACTGGTGTAATGAAAGTCACATTGTTTGTGTGCAAACGTAAGCCAGTGTTCTATTTTTATTTTTAGATCAATGCCTTATCTCAAATGTAGAATAATGCAGAATGTTGGTATTTTCCTAGAAGCTTGGAAATATTTTCAATATTCCAATACACACACTCATACCCTAACTCACCTAACCACACATAAATACGCGGGTTTCCGGTAAAGAGCCGATACCGATTCGTTCGGGTAAAATAGCCCCGTATTAACTTATGCACTTACACAAAGGAACAGGTAAACCATTCTGGCCGTTTCTTTCCGTAGATCAACCAGCAGCGATCTGTACCGGAAAATCCGCTGCTTTATGCAAGCACCCTTAGCAAACGTAGGTTCCCAGGAGAATGAAATATGTAGAACCTTGCTTTGTCTATCCATCCTGCATTTTTTTTTTCTAATCTGTTATTATTAGGAACGCAATTCTTACCAAGATGCAAGAATTGCATTGACGGTGACTGATAAATTTGGTTCCTATTTTAGCTTTTAGGTGTCCTACATGTCCGCTGCAACCTTGGAAAACATGCATGTTCGACACAGGATAACATCGGGTGACCTGAACTTTTCTCAGACACATTACCAACTTGCTAAACTCTGTCGATAAATCCGTATCTACGAATTTAATGGAGCGGGACTTCAGTAAGTCCTAAAGAACAATAGACATAAAGCTTGGAAAACAAGTTTAGCACTCACTTACTTAGCCACTGAACAAGATAGATCACACTGAACTTAAATTAGAAAAACACGAAGCGAGACCACGTTTTCGAAAAAAAAAATGGTGACGTTTCAGAAAATGATTTCCTCCCTCCGTCCCAAATTGATAGGCACCTGAGTGACCAGGTAAAAGGTGCTGATTCAGCCAATAGCCATTAAGCGCTCGCGAGTTTCTGCCAACTTAACTGACCTTTATCGAGAAAAGTAGTTACTAATGGTTTGTCGTTAGGGGAAAATGTAGGGATTTTCCTGTTTACACACAGATTATAGGTTAAATAAGGCAGATTATCCCCGAGGGCACAAAGCACCAAATAATTAATGTGAAAAGAATAGCTAACTAAGAACATTGTGTTGACGGTCGAGAGCTCGAGGAGTTTCCCTTAGGATTTGTTACGAATAAACGACACGTACTTTTTGGGGATCTGTTTTTAATAGCCGGCACTAAGAACTTGCAAATAACAATTCGCAGAGCAGTAAAAGATACTAAGATAATATTTATCTACAACCCACCGAGTACACGACACATACTTTTATATTTAATAAGACTTCTGTTGGATAAATCTTGCTCGTTATACCTACCTACCCCTTTCTAAGGACTTTTCCTGAATGTAGTTTGTCTACTCTATGGTCTGGACTCTCGACCGATTAACTTATTTAGAGGTTTGAGTACTCTAGACTATTATATAGTGTCCATATCCATCCAGTAAATACGTTACAAAAATAACCAAGATCTTTTTTCACCAGTCGCAGTGTAAAACTCATTAGAACCCAACACGCGAAACTGGAACCTTCCTAAAACCTATATTTAAGTACATAAATATCAGCCACCGGAAAATAATAAATCCTGAACATTATGGTTTAGCTTTCAACACTAATGTTTAGACCAGACTAAAGCCGTTTCGTCCTTGAGGTTTAAGCCAGTCACTCCAAAGATTAGATTAGGTGCAATCATGCGCAGTCCAACTCTGTGCGCCTTCGGAAACTTAGCCTTTCATGGTATAGTCAACAAAAGAGTTAAAATGCTGGGCAAAAAAATATGATCTTCCATTACACAAGCCATTGTTAGAGAATTTACTTTGTTGAGTAAGTTCAACAAAGTAAAAAATGGGTTAAAAGCTTAAAACTTAGTCGAAGTCATTTTTCTTCACTCTTTTGTGCACTGTACACGTTTAAACAGCTCCATAACATGTCATCCAGCCCTGATTGGTCAATTTGTAGCACTGCTAGTGCAGGAAATTTCAATTGGTAGGTACGTCGCAAACGTATTTTTACTGAGAAACTGGGTCAGCTCGCTCATATCGCATTAAGCATGCAAAATACTACAAAGTATTCCGCATTTAGACCACCACGAAAATGGCGACAGAAGTGCTAGATGATTTTGGCGGTGATTATTCTGTAGAAAGAAGGGAAAAAGAAGACAAGAAGCATTTTAAACTTGTGAAATTTTTCGAAGGCCAGGTATGACAAATATCTTTGTATCTCTCTCTCTCTCTTTTCTTGTCCCGTTATATAAGAATAGTGCATCACGATATCCTCCGGTAAGTCATAAAGACAATGTTATGATAATCACCACACGCCAGCATAGATCGAGCGATCACACGCAGCCGCAGTAAACCAAGACGAACGTCACAATTGCATTCCATTTTTGAATCCCATTTGTTTATACTGAGCTATAAAACGTGCTAGCCACCATTTACGCATACATAGTGACGTCACTAATAGCATCTGAGGACTTCACAAGTAGACTTTTTTTGCTATTACTCATCGCAGAGAACCCCGGTTTGAATTTTAACCGCGTTATTTCCTTACTAAAAAACAATTTACATTTTACGCAATAATGAATCAGCACTTTTTTATGTTCTGCTGAGCACGCCACTTCAGCAGTTCCTAGATTGCTGATTAAATATGGTTCAAATTTATTTCTGAGAAGTTATAATTCTTGATAATGACGTAGATAATGAGAATTTAGCTCGAATAGGTACTTAATCCCCGGAATCTTGATTCCAGAATTATTTACGTGTCTAGTCTAGACTACAGTGAATGATATATTTTGAGTAATCTATTTACTACACTCAATTATTGTACCGTAACCAACCTTTCTCTTGACATTGACATTCATTAGTTAGTCTTTGTACTTTTTCTGGTAGACCAAAATAATATTGGCTGGCAATGAGCTGAACAATTACCTAAATAAAAAAGAACTGCCTCATTGGTTTAGTGGTTGCAAGTCGCTACTGCTAAGCATGTGATCCTAGGTCAATTCCCGGGTCGGGAAGTGTTTTTGGGTTTTTCCATCCGTAATTTCTCAATAGCAACCCGGACTCTGGATATCTGCCCGGTTGATGGCAATGTCTCGCCACCTGTTACATGGGACTTAAACAAAACTGGCGAATGTGGGTTTACTATAGATAAGAACATCTCTGTTTAACCCTTCGGGGAATACAGGCATGATATTTAAAGAAAATTATAGATATAGAACGTGAATGATAACGAAGACCTCTACGGATTCTAGCAAATGATCGGTGGAACCGGCCAGGACCTATCGAATACCAAATAGAGTGCTTTGACATTATGCTGGAGCTTTGTGTGCAAGCATTGCAATTGCGTTCACATCGTTGAGAGATTGGTCTATCTCATTGCTAAATCCGAATATATCACTTTGACTGTAGTAGGAAGCAGAACATTGGCAACTAGGAGAGACAAATTTATGACAAGCAAATCGCTCAATAGAATAGAATAGAAAACTTTTATTTCAGACAGCAGTCCATAGGGCTCGTACCAATTTTTCTTAACTTCTAGTGTTAGTAGGTTACAGGAACAGATAAACAATAAAAATTCTGCGTCGAGCTGCATTCACCTCCGCAACATCGGGGAATCCCACCGATCTGCGAACACCCTGAGAATACTATTGGTGCTGTCACGAATACGCGTCATTAGGTATGCCTCGTTTCCTCACAATGGCAGCAAAACCATTAATATTATTATCCGCAAACATCCCTGATGCACTACAACGCCACTGCATGCGCAGCAGTACTGTTCGTGCATTATTATATTGAATGCGTAGGTTGATGTATGCCCGCTGAATGAAGTTGACCCACAGGCTTCAATAAGTTCTTCAACTTATTGAAGCCTATGGGTCAACTTCAAGAAGCTTCAATCTTTCTGAGTGGCCGACTCCTTAACAGTTCAAAATTCCCTTGCCCTTGTCCCTGTAATTAGTTTAATTGATATGTTTCGAGTTTTTGAGTTAAATTAACGTCATCATCATGATTTCAGCCCGGAATCACCCACCGCTGGGCCTCCTTTCCTTTCTGCCAACCTTCACGGTTCTGTGCGTCCATCCCTCGTTAATTAACATAGGTAGGTTCGGAGAATATAAAAAAATATAATTCGTTTTTTCATTACAATCACCTGCTAGAGCTTTGTGTGCAAGTGATGCAATTGCGTTCATATCGTAGAGAGACTGGTATATCTCACTGCTAAATCCGTGTATATCAAAGGACTGTAGTCGGAGGAAGAACATTGGCAACTAGGAGAGACAAAGTTATGACAGACAAATCGGTCAATGAGTTGTAAATATAACAAGTAGCTTCATCTTTCGGACAGACCGACTTCTCGACGGTTCAAAAGTCCCTATAATTAGTTTAATTGATATGCTCGAGTTTTTTAGTTAAATTAACGTCAACATCATCATTTCAGTCCGGAATCACCCACTGCTGGGCACACTGGGCCTCCTTTCATTACTGACAAACTTCACGGTTCTGTGCGTCCGTCCTTCGTTAATGAACATAGGTACCTTCCGAGAATACAATGAAAAATACTAGTCTCTTCATTAAAATCACATTATTATATAGGTAAAACTTCTAAGGTACCTGTTGAAGACCCTCAGAGCTAACAATTTCCTTTCTTCATGTATACAAACAGCATACACGTGCCTCTAACCGGGGCTTTAAGTACCAGTCCTCAAAAGAGAACAAATTCGCGCAGATAAATAAGAACCATATATGCCATATACACTCTGAAATTATGATAAAGGCTGGGACTGGGAGCGATCAACGCCTGCCACAGTTAATTGGGGCAGGCGGTTTACGTGCTCTCTCGACCGTAAAGCAAGGCTCGAATCGCTGATTAAATCTACTGATCTGCTCTCTAATATGGACCTCATATATATATCTGGCAGCAGAATCGATTGTTGAGTTCAATAGAATACAGAGCACGTTTGATCGCGGGCTGGATTGAGATATCTCTCATGTTGTATTGATTAAAACGCTCGTGGCTAAGTAATAACACCCGCACGGGTCGATCGATCAGGTTAAGCTACGGTTGATATTGCCCATCTTTACATACCGAGACCCCTCCGTGCCTCGGAAAGTACGTTAAGACGTTGGTCCCAGCTGTCATTCGTGGATCTTTGACAGACGTTAAGGGTCGTCTGACAACCAGTCTTCTCAAGGGGTATCGTATTTCCTAGTAATTGGGCTGTTGAGGTCAGATCGGCAGTCGCTCCATGTAAAATACCGACCCCAACACAGCAGGGAAAAGGCTAGGCAAATGATGATATTTTATTAAAACGCTAACGCCCCGGATTTTTCTGCCGATATGTTTGAAAGACTTTATTAAGCTGTTGTTTCGTTTTTAAGCTGGGACATATATGTAAGGAGAAGACATGTAAGGAGCTAGCGTTTAATAATGAGATCCGTGTGATCGACGACTTCTTTGACTTGGAGCGATTTTACGGCTTCCATATCTTATTAGGTTCCTGTAAGCTTCTGTGAAATATCTTGCATATTAATCACGGCAAAAAGCAGCCATAGTTCGCCTTCGGGCATAGTATGCGCTCAAATATTCAAAAGATTTATATCATTAGTGGTTAGGGATGACAAAGGTGACTTTTTGTTAGCATGTTCATTCAGGATGGGATGGGCTTTAGGTTTAGAGACTCAGGGGCTTCAAGTTAACCTGGAAAAGAATAGATAGGTCAGTGAAAAGGTCGTTTATTATTGCATATTTTAAACAAAGTTAGGTATATATTCTTTTGAGCAACTCTTGAAGGATCGTGATTTCAAATTATTTGTTTCAACTTTATATTAATAAATTATGCAAAATGATTAATTATTTATCAGTTATTGAGTAGTGGTGGCCCAGTGGAAACGACCGCGACTTACGAGTTGTAGATCGTAGGTTCGAACCCAGCCAGGTTCTTTGCTTTGTACCAATTATTTCATAACCACTGCTCTTAAAAGGGTGAAGGAAAACAGCGTAAGGAAACCGGCATGTCCTAGAACCCAAAACTCGAAGACATATGACATCCACCAACCCGCACTGGGCCCGCGGGAAGAATTAGCCCACCCAGCGTGTCCCAGCAGTGGGAACATTATAAGCTGATTATGATGGCGCTCCAAATTCATTGTTTACCTATAAAATCAATTATGCAGATTGATATATTATTACGGAGTGTATCTTTAGTCTTGTTATATAATAAAGCTAAAGCGGCCTTGAATTTAAAATAAGTGGGTTCATAATAATAAGTGGTTGTAAGTGGCAATAACATTATCCGAGCAAACTATTTAAATTTCAACTAGATTGGTAGGTTACAGGTAACCTACTCAAATAACCGGTCCTAATGGTGTAACTGTATCTGAATTATTTAATCATAAATATTAACTTCATTTTTAATTTACATAATCAATCAATTAATTAAAAAAGAGTTCCGTCATTTTCGCGAAACCTTCCTGAACTGTACATGCCTACCTATAAAATACTTTTTTGTGTTTCTTTTTTACTACGAATTCCTCCACCACCCAAATGGGTATTTCCTTATTCGTGTTATTTCTTGACTACATAATATTATCTTTCTACTGTTTGACTGAATAAAACCATGATCTATGGACAGGTTGAACGTGTATAGGGGAAAAACCACAACCGAACTAAAATATACATATAAATATACATGAATATGAAATTCTTAGCAGGTTGTTTTTTTTTTACAGATAAATTAAATAAATAAATAAAGGTTTATTGTTCAACTAGGACTAGATTAAATGGCAAAGTAATATAATATAAAGCACAAGCATAAAGTTTCTTAATCTAGTTAGTGGGTGCCGTACTGCTCTCAGGTTACAAAATGACCTGTGTTAAGGAGAAACAGTTCCGATCCCCGTCATAAATGGTTGACTTATAAGAACACTTG
Source organism: Apamea epomidion (assembly GCA_947507525.1). Classification (NCBI taxonomy): domain Eukaryota; kingdom Metazoa; phylum Arthropoda; class Insecta; order Lepidoptera; family Noctuidae; genus Apamea; species Apamea epomidion. The sequence goes on from OX382237.1 coordinate 16,880,770, forward strand.
TCAAATAGGTATATTATAAATATGTGTATATTAATCATTACAGCAAGCTACAAAATGAGGGACAAAATTAGGTTATTAAACAAAACAAAAAAATAACTTAGAATCTAAAAATAGCAATTTCGATAAAGACAAATTTATAAATGACTAGTATTACTTTTAAATATTGCTTGGACACTAATTCATAATATTATTTTGAGGAACTTTTTAGCTGACAAGACATTGTGTAACTAACAGACAGGGTGTTACAAAAACCATGGCTATAACTGGCTGTAATTTGAAAACGTTGTAAGTAAAATCCACTTATTTTTAAAAGAGTAAGTGGAATTTCTTGCCGGCTCTTCTCCATAGGAAACGACCAATTGGAACCGTGCACCTAGCTTCTGACGTTTCATAAGTGCCCACGTAGGTTTTATGTGAAATAAAATACTTCGATTTTGATTTAGACGGATAACCCACACTCGCTGAAGATAGAACCATGAAGTTTTGAGGATTAGAAAATGTAGGTACTCATCTGATCTTCAAAACGTTTTCTTTGTATTTATAGTCCTGGGTGTAAAAACACTTAGAAAGATTTTCTCGAAACCCTGAGCAAGTTAAAAAAAGGTCTGAATTTCGTAGACGGAGTCGCTAGTAATAAATTCCCTGCATAATGTCTGTTTCAAACCACAATTTACACGCTATTACCGTAAGAAAACCTAAGACCCCAATTCCAGAGAATCCAAGAATACACCACGGAGCAAGCAATTAATTAAGACAGAGACCGCAACAACGTTTAACACAGGCTAGAGAGAGACAGAGTTCGAGTAACAAAACAAATTACATCTTGCCCACATTTTACCTTATACGCATTAAATTATAATCAAGCGTAGAGGTTCGAGCTCATTAGTTCGGCTGCTCCTGATTGGGTTTCGATTATGAATGCACGGCAGTGTACACATGAAAACAAAGACGTACTTATTGACAGCGTCGAAGTACAAGACAACTGCAATTTCTATGAAATTACTATTATGCCTATGACTTACGGAGCCGAAACGTGGACACTCACCATAAATTCATGGTCACTCAGCGACCTATGGAACGAGCTTTGCTTGGAGTCTCTGTGAGGGATCGAATCCGCAACGAGTTGATCCGGCAGAGAACCAAAGTTGTCGACATAGCTCACAGAATAAGCAAGCTGAAGTGGCAATGAGCCGGCCATATTAGCCGTAGAACCGATGACCGTTGGGGTAGACGTATTCTTGAGTGGAGACCGCGAATCAGTAAACGTAAGGTGGGACGCCCTCAGGCTAGGTGGAGCGACGATCTTCGCAGGATGGCTGGTAGCAGCTGGATGAGAGTTGCCAAAAATCGAGTTGAATGGCGTGCAATAGGACAGGCGTGAAACAAAATAGGTGAACTGAAGAATAGATGGGAGCTAACTAAGACACAAGACCCACAAAACGAAAGTCTTTGAAATAGCAAAAAAAGTATGTGGATAAAGGATCGTAGCAGGCGTTCAGTAGTTTCTGCCTGCCCCCATAGGAAGGTGTGAGTTTATGTATGAAAAAGTGCAACTAATTTGGACCAATAACCCACCCTATAACTGCAGCCAGTGCTCCAATTAATGGTCACGAAAGTTAAACCGAAATGAAAAGAAAGAAAAACAAAGGGAACGTTATAAATCTCTATGCTAACGACTATGCCTGGATATCAACTCCCACAACAGGACAAATATTTGCATGGTCTAACAATTGTTTGTTTCGCGTCTGACTATTTGCAATAGCGATTGTGTTGTCTATGACACCCACACACGGTATAGGCAATCCTAGAGCGTTGTCCTTATTTTTATTTCATCTTACTCAATATCTATCTACTTTCATGCATGTATGTACTTTGTGTGTCGTATCGTATTGGAATCCAAGGCGTGTCTTTGCTATTTTCTATTAAGTAATTGCATATATTTTTTATAATATCCTCCTTTTTACAAAATTTAAATATTTGCCATGCTAACAAGACACATCAATCAAAGTTAATACACCGAACGGATAAGACTGATTAATTTATTACTTTTTGCTTCATCTTCACGTGTACTCACTCATCACAACGGCTAACTAAATCAAAATGTACCCGTTGCCCGCCTGACATCAATACCTTGGCCTTATTTCAAAATTAACTCAATAAACGTCCTCAAATATAACGCGACATTATTCCCCGGTTAATAATATAACATTTAAGTGGGCAAAATCAATAAATTTTGTTCTGGAGCCAAGAGCATGTCACTGCTGTGTGGTTTGTGCAACAAACTATTCTCCACAGCCATTCTGATATAAAAATAGCGTCAATAAATCGACCAGTAAAGTCCGTTATATTTAGTTTAATACAGACATAGTAAAATTTCCTGTTAAAATACTCGCGTCGGTCTAATATAGATCGTTCCTTCGCCGTTACGTTTTGTTGACGACTCCACACCGTCCTATTTTTCGCTAACGAATTTGTTTTACAAACTTTATTAATGGCAATGATCTGTATGTTTGTTTTCCCACGGTAAACTCTTCAACTGATACCGTACCTATAGATAGGAACGGAAGATCCCTCGTTTCTAAAACAAATGCTGGATGCGCAAGATCATGCATGACATGATCATTTAGAACTACCGCCGAGATTTTGCAGTTACGAAACTGCGCTGAATTGAAACAGCATATAAATAACAACAGTTATTAATAGACTCTGTTTCCTTTTATTGTTTATTTTGTGGTTTTGAACAGACTTTACAGATATTATGAGTAGGAAATGACTGGAGCGACTCGTGGAGATTGGTGTCAGGTTCACAATTAGGAAATAAACAATGCGTTAATGCTGCGTAACATTTCGTAATACTGTATTTATACACCTCGACTCACCTCAAAGTGAAACCAATCACTTTGCTGAATTAACTCTAGTCTTCGATCTAACTTGGCTAACATGTGATTTACGCAAGCCAATCTTTACTATTGTAGTTGATCTACCAAAAGCACTAATTGAGCTTTCGGAACCGAGGATAGAACAAAAAAACATCCGCCTAGCCTTTCATCCATCTATGTTGGGGTCGACTTCCAGTCTAACCGGATGCGGCTGAACACCAGAATTTTACATAGAGCGACTGCCTATCTGACCTCCACAACACCCATAACTGGGTAACACGATACCGACACGGACAAAAAAGTCAGACCCAAAAAGGCACAAAAAAATCTTGCGTTCGAACTCCATTGATCTATGTTAGCTTTAGTTATCGGTAGACCAAAACAGCACCAGCAAATTGGGATTAAATACAAACGAGGGAAAAAACAAGAACAAAAAGTCGCAAAGACTAAAGACCGTTACTCACAAAACATATTTCGTCGGGACTGCGAAATCGAATATGCTGCTCTAGCAATAGGTCGTGTCGTCTGTTGACAAATGGGCAATATCTATCAGTCGTTCCGTGTGGGTCAAAGGCTCTAAAAAGTTAACACCACTTAAACCCGTAAGATACAACGAAACGTATTTTGTTCTTTTTAGGCGTAGGAGTACACCTTTGAATCCATTGATCAGGTTAGCCTTTACCAAATACATGGAACTTCGTTGTTATTCTCAGAGGACGGGAATAAAAATCAGTATTTTTGAGTTTATACATAAATTGGCGTAGGATCGTTAATTAGAGGGATCATAATGTGCTTGTGCTGAAGTTACGGTTGTCAACGTTTCTGGCCCATTTTTTGGCGCAGTTAATGGTTTAAAATATATGTACTTAACATTCTCTGGCTATACACTATTTAGGATAATATAGACAAAGTAGAAACCTATTGATTTTGAATATCTTAAGCCTTCTACTTTTCTCCATTAAAATAGACTTTACTTAAAATAGAGAGAGATAGATAAATAGATACAGAGAGCATAAATAGTTGAATTGCCTTTAAAAAAATAATCTCTTTAGAACCTTCTGTAAGAGAGTTCCTTACCAATTTTTTACTATGCAAGGAACCAAAAATCTATTTAAAAAATCTAGATCTGTATCACCTTATTTACATGGACGTGGGAAGAGTTCAATACACCCAAAATTACAAACAAAATATCTAAATAAAACTTCTTTCTTGACACAACAGTCATAATGTAAAAATATCAGTAGAGCACATTATTCTGTATCTCTGTATGTTTACAGTGGCTTGTTATGACTTGTGTGTCAATGTCACGGCTCCTAGTATTTGAACATGTGTCTATCAAACCGAGAGTTTGGATTGAGACAGATTTATCAATAGTATATTATTGTTACGTGTAAATATGTAAGTTGGGTACTGGATCGATGTAAGTAGCTAATAGATAGGAAATTTAAATGCTGGTTTTGGTACGATACAAAATGATGTCTGGGTGATTCCATAATAAATATATTTGGTGTTTGATAAGTCAATAAAAATTCTTGTGCTAAAATTAAAGGTGTGTAAATCTACGGAATAACATAAGCTTTTGCTGAATTATTATTGGTGATTGTTTTAGTCAGTTAGTTTATTTTTAACAATTCCCTGTTTTTATCCTGCATTTTAGTGAATTTTGTATTATGTTCAACGTCATGGGATATTGATGATAAAAGATAAAACACAAAATTTTGTATTTGTTTGTGGATTCAATATTTATGAGTATTATAAATAATACAAATGGACATTTCCAAGATTGGTGGGTGATATGATATTAATAAAAATTAAAAATGATAATAATATTTATAAGTTTTAGAACAACTTTTCTAATCTTTATGCTAAACTTTTGGACAATTTATAAGTCAATAAATTTTAAACTTAGTGAACCGGTCAAACCAATTTAGTAAAGGATTTTTAATAAAGTAAATCAATTTAAATTTGATACCAAACAAAAATGCTAAATAGGAAAAGATAGCAAAAAATGTGAGAACATTAATTTTAAAATCAGACCAACCAGAATCTTGTTTGAATTTTTCCTGGTGTTATTTGAATAAATTAAACAAATTTCCTACTGTACTTTAGAATAATAATCTACCTACACAGTAATCCATCCCACTCAGCTAAAATTATCAAACTATGTAAATACATAGATACACTAACAGGAAAACATGTTATCATTGTCATTCCAAACAATACATCACCAAATAGGGAATTGCACAAGCATTTAAAATCACTCATACAGCCTACCTTATTTTTATACAATGTGATCGTTAGGCTGAACCGCCTGTTATCACCGCCTCACAAGTCACAACCAAAAAAGCTAAGCCGGACAGGGCGCCTCCTCATTGTAAACAAATAGTGTATTTTTAATTTTACATTTTTAATACCCCACACACAACCTACACACTACAATATCTGTAGACTTACCATATAAAGTCCTTGCAGTGGGAACAGAACGTAGGCTGCTTGAAGAACCTCGGCATGAACTTGTGGTCTTTTATCAGATAAACATTCTTCTTTTTGAGCGCACCCTTGCGGCCCCGCAAACGGAACGCCTGCCCTGCTTTATATTCACCACCACCGTCATCACAATTATTCTCCTCGTCCGCCATGGCTACCCGCGGTCGCTAGGGCGCCGGATAACTCGGAAATAATAATTATCTCACAAATATTCGCCAGAGAGCGCGGCCCACCCGAACAAACCACCGCTCTCAACGGAACGTCATCGCGATTTGTCAATGAGCGGAACTGTCACTGTCAAACTGAAATTAGCACAAGTTGCCATACTGAGATTTTTACTACTACGTTATTTAGGTGAAATATTCTTGCGACTCCTTAAAAAAGCTACTATGAATGAGATTATTACTTTATACCTTTATAAACCCAGAGGTAGACTAGCAGTCTCGGCCGTCCTAGGTCGTTTAGTAGTGGCCGACTTTCTGCTTATTTTACATAAATACATGATCACCGGCAGTAGTCCTGCCGGTGCTTACACGAGGGTACACCTTCAGCTCCACAAGGGGATCTCAAAATTATTTGCCTTCACCTCTGATATTATGGTAAGTTATCCTTTGGCTATTCATACAAGGAATTACTTTGTTAACTTAAGCAAAAAAGTTTCTGATTCATCAAAAGATTTTAGAAGGCAAGCGCGGGCAAAGCGAGTTCGAAAATGTATGTTAGCCTTAGGTTAGATTTTTTGAGCATTCATGTAGATATAAGAGTCATGGGGTGGCAGGCTAGAAGAATAATATAGTCCTTGTATATAGAAAATACCACTTCACTTCCTCTGCACATTGTGTGGGCGCTGCATGTCCATAAGGAAGTTACTCTGAAGTGGTGTAAGGATACGGGACAGGCCGCAGCGGGGCTTTCGCAGTATACCGCCCCGAACCATGGCCGTATTGGCCGAAAACGCCACTGATAATACGACGTTTATTGTGTAATACGGTTTTTTTGTGCCTTGATAGAATGAGTAAATATAGGAAATTACCAATAAATAGAGCAGCATTGATGAATGAATCATAAGATAATTGATCAAGCTATTTATGAAAGTCGGTCAAGAATTCGAAAATCTCCCAGTAAAAGATTATTCAGTCGCGAATGGCAGCACCGACGGTGCCGTTCAAAAATTATATAAATACCGAAATGGTTACTTTTTAAGTTATAAATTAGTGAAATACCCACTTTTTTTACTAAATCAACAAAATTAATTGAAATTTCATGAGAATAAAAGGAATTATAGTAGTTATAGAAACGGAAAAATATATTTTTTTAACTGTGTTAAAACCATTTCATATTTTGTCTATGTATTTCGAACGAAACCCGTTTACATTTCTCATCTGTCAGCCAGCCGCTAGCCATTTCAATTTTCAAGCAGAAAGCCGTTAATTTTCAAGTTTTGTACGGTTGCTATATTGTTTTGCTGTTCTTTGCAAACTGAAATGTGAAATATTTGCATGATTATTTATATTGAAGTGTTTGTGTTATTTCGTGTGTCTATCAAGAAGTTGAACCAAGATGAGTACAGAAAACTCAGATTCGGGTCCTGGCATTACTTTGTCGTTGGTGGCTCAATTCGATGATATAAATCGGTTGAACGGCATTCTCAACGATGGAGCCGCTGAAGAATGTATGTTTACAATTATTTTCTTCCCGTCTTTGTTAATTATAACTCATTTAGAATCAATTACGAATGTATTGAAGTCCGAACTAATTTCAGTTTCCATCCACCTACATTCCTTGCTAAAATTTCAGTTACCGCCAACCTTGTCATGTAACGTTATCAGTTGTTCTTAGGTACTCATGTTTGTCCAAATATTAATTCGTCAAAAATACTGGAAGTTGACTGTTGAACATGAAACTAATTTATTATTTTGATAACTCACTTGATTTCCTTTGACCTTGAATGGTAGTCGTTTTTGGGGCTTATCTCAGTCATAATAATTATTTAGGAACTGCTTTATGTGAATGTACAGTCATCACATAATGTTTTCATTCATCCTTACTATACCTAACTGATAATAAAAGCTACCTATCTATTGTTAGACACAACAATCTCCCAGGGATCAAAAATATTTTGTAAGGCTGCTGACCAATCAAAGATCCTCTCAAGCCATTAAAAATTCTGTCACTTTCCATCATCAACATCTTATTTGTAAATAACCATTCATATAATTATCCAGGTTTTCTGGCCTTCCTAAAACAAATGGAATGGGTCCGGGGCCAATGGTCCGCAGCAGAGAAGGAGGCGGCTCGTATACAATCTGAGCTGGATGAGGCTCTCCGCACTCTTGCGAAGTGGGAGGCCAAGTTTGCACATGTGAGGAAACTACTGGACGGAGAGAAGAGAGAGAGGAATATTGTGCTGAAGAAGTATAATGAACTGGTATGCTGGGATTGTTATTTACAGTTATTACTCATAGCTATTTAGTTGTGCTCAGGAACCATGCATTATCTATACATCATCATCTGCATAGCCTTTTCCCAACTATGTTGGGGCCCGCTTCCTATCTTAACCGGATGCAGCTGAATACCAATATTTTACATGGAGCAACTGCCTATCTGACCATATTCCGGGTAATACAATACCCCTTGGTAAGACTGGCTGTCAGACTATACATTTCAATACATCTAAACAAATAAATTAAATTGAAGTATATGTTTGTAAAGTGAAAATAACAGCTTTTTACTACATGCATATGAAAGTATACACCGTTAAATTTTCATCGTTTTAATCCTTAAAAGGGGTCATTGTACTCATCATTATGAACAACTTTTATTATGGGACCAACCCTAAAATCGTGGAAATAAAAATCTGTTGATCCATACATTATGGAGCGAACATAAAACTATGGATCAACTGATTTTTTTTTATTTCAGAGTTGGTCAAAATTTAACGGTGTGTACGGGACTTACAACAAAAAACTACTTATTTTGTCTGTCTGTTTGTTGCCACTCATCTCTAAGAACAGATGGACTGAGTTTGATGAAATTTGGTATGGGGATACTTTGAACCCTGGGGAAAGACGTAGGCTACTCTTTATTGACATACAACAGTGACGCTGCGGCCGGAAGCTAGTTTGAGATGTAAAAGTAGCCTATGTCACTCCCTCTCCTCTAAACAGCAAATGCAAAATATATCAATACATTGTTTTGTTGGTGTGAGATAAATGATAAACTAACAAACATGCTGAGGAAGTAGGACAATCAGACAAATGTATTTAATAGATTTTCAACTTTATTGCTAAAGCATTAGGTTCAAGGTTGATTGGGAAAATTTGACAGTTACGGGTAGCTTGATATGCTGGCGTCTGTACATATTTAATTTAATTTATATTTAATGTCAGATTACAATGATCCATAATGGTTAGTAATAATTGGAACTTATAAACTATGTTAGTAGGGTTACAAAAATACAATCATAAAACACATTTACAACATATTATTAACAGAAACAAACATATTATTATATAAACAGAATATTTCAATTATAATGTTAAATGGCTAAAAGGAGATAATAGTCAAAATTTTTAACCAGAAAGTTTTTTAAGTTATTTTAATCTGTTTTCAGAGCAAACTTCTGGATATGGCTCGAGATCTCCTGTTCAACGACAACCGTGCCAAGCTGAATGATGAAACCCTGCAGAAACTTGCCTTCCTCAATGGAACTGCTCAACAGGACCACAATGCCAAGCTCAATTGTGTACCAGAGCTTAATTCTACTGGTAAACAATTATTTATACTTTTATATAAGCATACAAACTCCTGTAAAATCCTCCTTTATAAATTTGACCCTGTAGACTTAGGCCCTAACGCAGTCAGCGTGTGTATGGTATAGGGTTAACAGACATAGGAATAGAATCGCATGCATGAAAGCAATAGCTGACATACACGATTATGCTATCGCGAACGCGAAGTCGCTAAAATGCGATGCAACATTTATGAAGTAACAACTCTTAAATTTTTTCTAAATTCCTATGTTATGTAAGTACTCTTATACTAAAGACTTCTTCAATCTTTCAGGCACCCTCCTATCAGAGATGTCATATTCCCGTTCTGAAGACGACTTAGACTTGTCCCTCGCTTCTACGCGTCGCTCTTGGGTAGCGCGCGGCGGATGGAACGCGAGAGAGAATGCTCCCGCTACCAAGAAACGACGCTCTTCTACTTCTTCTGCTACTAAGGTGAGATAACGTAACATCACGACTGTACATTCACATTTCGCCAATCCTACTAATATTATAAATGCGAAAGTTTGTATGGATGGATGGATATTTGTTACTCTTTCACGCAAAAACTACTAAACGGATTTGGCTGAAATTTTGCCCACAGATAGTTTATAACCAGGATTAACACATTGGATACTTTTTATCACGGGATCGTAACTTATGCGGGTGAAACCGCGGGGCGCAGCTAGTCGCCAATAAAATAGGGGAGTAATTTGGTATTAATTTGTGCCCTCGTCCTAAGTATGAGGGCACAAAGCCAGAGTATGTGCTACTATTAAGGAATTCTGGATGATACGTTATGACAATAACACGGTTTTGCCACTTCTGCCCAGCTTGAAACTCAAAGCATTTATCACACTAATATTATAAAGGCGAATGTTTGTGTGTGTGTGTTTGTTTGTTACTTCTTCACGCACAAACGACTGGACCAATTTTGATGAAATTTGGTATGGACGTAGCTGACACCCTGGATTTACACATAGGCTTTTTATCCCGATATTCTCACGGGATCGAAATTTATGCGGGTGAAACAGCGGGGTGCTGCTAGTTTGAATTGACAAGGGGTCAGTCAGTCAGAAAGATGAAGCTAGTTGCTCATTACTATGCTTTGATAGTAAAATAAATACTTGAAAGTGATGAACGCCGTTTTCGGATCTGTCTAATTTAATGTTGACGGTCAAAAGCTGATTCTCAGCCTAATTTAAGAAATCGAGTCAACGATATTTTGAAATTGCTTGAATTGGTGATTGAACACAAAAGTCTATGCTTATCAGCCGCTCTTGGCTCTCGTCGCACTAAATACGAGACAATCAATGAATCGACTGTCTTGACTTCTAGCCCCTTTAAAATCTTTAAAAACTTAAACATTTTAACTTTTATTTCTTTATAGACACAGTTGGACACTAGTTGCGTAATGATACCTGAAAGTCACGTGAGTGCTCCTTAATATGAATATCACTCACTCAAGCTAAGACATTCCAATGAAATTTAGCACACAGTTTATAACCAGGATTACAAGACACAAAAAATACTTTTTATACCAATATTCCCACGATATCGAAACTTGCGGGTGAAACCGCGGGGCGCTGCTTGTGTGTGACAGTTTTACTTTTTTTTTTTATTGGTTCATAATTTATGTCTCAGGAAATCGAGACTTTATTTCTATGTAGCAATATGTAGCTTTTAGAGATAAGACCACCATTGGTTTGGAGTACCATTGTGATGTATAGGTACATTATGTATTGTCCTAATATTCTTGCTCTTCAGTGTACAATAAAGCACACAGGGTATAAAAAGACCCATCAGCAGTTATCTACGCATTCTGTCCAACTAAGTAACATTGAGCAAAAATTATTGCTGGGAAACGACTTTTATTTTTGGTGTTGAAAATCGCTGTTTACGGCACACACACAAGTTATGTTCTAGTTATAAAGGAGGGTTAGTATATTATACAGGATGAAATTGAAAAATTGCGACAAATCGACATAGCAGGTGCAGTAACCTGAGGGGCAATTCTCGTAATTTTAACAACGTTCACAGTCTGATCTCAGTCTCAATCTGTCAAAAATACCTCAAATTTTCCTATATTTTAACAAGTTTTTGACATTTGTTTGTCGCCGAGATGACACTGCGACTAGATTTTGAACGTTTTAAATTACGAGAATTGGCCTTCTGTTATATACTCTCATACAACTAGCGGTATTCGCCTAATTTTGACCGTTCCTACGAAAAAAAGGCCGTGTGACGACGTTGCTAAATCGCTCGCCTACGGGCACGTACAGTCAACAAAAGGGATAAGTATGCAGTGTCGTCGGATATAGTTGAAGTTTAGTAAGAAACGGATTGATGTTTTGCATCGCTTTCCTTATTAACATACTCTAAATTTACTTTACAACACGTTGAATTAGATATTTTAATTTATCGCACCTATTCAATTCCATCCTGTATTGAACCCCCCACACTCAGCAGTCGCGATTGCGACTACTAGCGCATTATTTTACCTTCTACATTGAGCTTATAATATTTGTACATTAGACCTTTATTTCTTTGTAGAGACAGTTCGACAGTAGTCGAGCAATGCTACCTGAAAGTCGCGTGAGTGTTCCTAAATACAAATATCACTCACTAAAGTTATGTAAAAAGAGTATTTAGTCATTTTGATATTTTATTTTTCGATTTTACTTTCATTCATGATGACTCTCGTGGCCCAGTGGTAACGTCCGCTAATTACGAGTTGTACGAGTTGGTCGTAGGTTCGAACGACAGGCGCTTTACTTTGTGTATATATGTCGCAGCCAACTGGTTAAATTAGCCGTTTAGTTAACCGCCTAGCCTTTTAACTAAACGGCTGCCATTCAACTAACGGCCTGAATGATATTCAATAAATTATAGTTTACGTTGGAACTGTAACTAATCACGTGCGAGCCGAATTGGTCGCAGTAACTAAGCCAAGGCACCGCGACTAAATGGGTTAGGTTAGAACTGTGACCAACCGCATGCGAGCCGAGAGAGCGAAGCGAGGCGAGCACTACTTCCAAAGGCCAGGCGGTTGACTAAACGGCTAATTTAACCAGTTGGCTGCGACACATCACCACTGCTCTCAAAAAGGTGAAGGAAAACATCGTGTAAGGAAACCGGCATGTCCTAGAACCAAAATTCGAAGAAATGTGATATCTACCAACCCGCACTGGGCCCGCGTGCTAGATTACCACCCACTCCCTTTCACGGAGAGCAAGCCTCTGTCCCAGCAGTGGGAGCATATAGGCTAATTATGCTTTGATGAATCTCTAGAAATCGGACCATTTTTGTTTTCGTATTTTTGTTATTACTAAAAAAGTACAAAGTCTAAGAAACTTGCTAAGTCCTTGTAGTAGTTACTGCATCGTTAGTCGTAGAGTATTATTATATAACTAAATATAGCAGAGCTCGGCAGTGGTGGTTTGAAAAAGCCTGTTAATTTCGGTTAAATACTGGTAAATATAAAGAGAAGGCCTGTGTCCCAGCAGTGGGAACATATAGGCTGATTATGGTACCGGTAAATATTACGCTCCTTCAATAACCGGTATATCACATCAACAGACGGTGGAGCTGCAGGGTGGCAAAGTGCTGGCCACTGCCACCACCACGCTGACCCTCGAGCGCGCGCCCACCAACCACGACCTCAAGCCGCCCACCAACTTCGTAAGTTATCAACCAATTACCAACCTCCAAACAACCCCGACCCAAGTACATGCTAACAGTTTGAGTTTAACATCGCCTTTATTTCGTAATAGCAAGGGCGATTTTTGCAGTTCACTTCCTACTACTCCGTTATGATGTGCAATTGACCTTGCTTAGAGGTTAAAAGTTTTACCACAGTCAAACAACTCAGCTTATCGCAGTCCACTGCTGGACATAGGCCTCTTCCAGGCTGCGCCACAACATCCTATCCTCCACCTTCCACATCCAGTCCGTCCCAGCCACTTTCTTAAGGTCGTCAGTCCATCTAGCTGGGGAGGGTCCCTCGCTACGCTTGCCAATACGCGGTCTCCACTCCAGGACTCGTCTGCTCCTCCGGCCATCGGTCCTTGGACAACCATGGCCAGCCCACTGCCACTTCAGGTTGCTCACTCTGCAAGCTATGTCGGTAACTTCGGTTCTTCTACCACAGTATACGCTATTCATAGCTTGTGCCCTATACAAGTGAAGAAACTGATGACGAATTATTAAGTTCTTAACCATCACAAACTTACAATACCATCTGTCTGCAGCAACCGATATCAGAGAGCAGTGACGAGGCCCCCCCGGCGCGCAAGTCGTCGGCGCGCCTGTCGGGCAGGACGCAGCACACTGTCAAAGAGGAGTGCACACCTTCTGCGCCGCCACGCACTGGTAAGAGAACTATATTCTATTGTATAACAACATAACTTCACGCTTTTATTTTGCGCTGGGGTAGGCCTAAGTGTGTAGTGTAGTAAAGACTCCAAAGTCGCCTGGAAGAGATCGCAAAAAGCGATAAGGCCGGCCATTGTATATTTTGTTGTGTAATTTTTCTTTTGTTCTTTTTTTCTGGTTTACAATAAAATATATATAAATAAATAAAAATAGTAAATACTATCTATAAGCATGCCCATGTTTCAGTATTTTATTTGTACTTAAATTGCTTGAATAATGACGAATCTTCATTCTTGAATGGCATGCATTTATAGCAGACAAAATGTACTACCCGACCGTTAATCTAATAAGTAAAACATTAATGGTGCATGTTGTGTTAGTCTGTAAGTAATTGTTACACTTATAAATGTATCAGGAAATGATTTGTTAAATGTATTGTGTAAACAATTGTTGGCTAACCTAAATAAATAAAAACACGCTCTACAAATCCAACCTCGATAGGCAGATAGAATATTTGTATTGTGCATCAATGGAGTTATAAAAAGTGTGATGCAATGGGCTGCTTCACACAATTAGCGATTTCTGCTTACAACAAACGGATGGACAGAAATTCTAGATTCGCGATTTATAGTAGGACTATGTATGTATGCTCTTTTAAATGTTCCTTTCCTCACCAGACACAGACAGTGGCTCCGAGACCCCGCGTGCAGTACCTCAGCGCACTCCGTCAGTACTGTCGGCCGCATTCGGCGGCTCCCCGCGCGGCAGACCGCGGCAACACAACTTCGTGGCAAAGAACTTTTATAAGCGGGAGACTTGCGGCCCTTGTGGGAAGACGTGAGTATTGACTCTTTAGGGCAAAATATTATATTCTACAATACATTTATAGAGGTATGAGGAACAGGGCGTAAAGTTCACTCATCCGCCATAGAATAGGGAGGATCCTCCGACCAGACGGGTGTTGTGTCTGGCGGGCAACTGCCCAATGAATCACGTCGGGCTGTTGTATATATGCTAATTGCGCGGTAAACTCTGCTTGCGCGACGCAGGATTTTGCGTGACGTCAGTATGACGCGTAGTTCAAATGTGGCGTTGTAGATACCGCTGCAAATTCTTATTATTTATTGTAAAAATTAAATTACAGATACATTGTTATGATAAATGTGGTTGGAAATGTCACAACAGGCTGAAATAGTGATTACAGAATTAACATAACATTACGCATCGTGCTTTAATTACCGGAAGGGGGTAGGCAAATGTCCATCAGCCTCAAGTCAGCCAAACGCTTGTTACCAAGTGGCTGGTTATTTCCAGGCAGAAATCCATAAATGGATCATGGATCCATGGGTTTCTGCCTGGTTACACCGACGAGGGCGTATTATTGCCTGGAAACACCCAATAATCGAACTAGTCAAATCAATCTTCATACTTAGCACTTTCGACTACTAGACTAGCGCCCCATGCCTGCTATGATTCACCTTAACGTATGTGTGTCTCTCCTAGTATAAAGTTCGCGAAGCTGGGCGTGAAGTGCGAGTCGTGTCGTGCGCAGGCGCACCCCGAGTGCCGCGCCATGTTGCCACTGCCGTGCGTGCCGCCCGGACCTGGACCGCGACGGGTTAACGCGCCACAGGTAACTACATTTTTTTTTTCGTTATCCAATATTGTGTTCTACGGCTGGGCAAAGGCCTCCCCTTTGTCCTTCCAAACCTCCTCTTTTTCCTTCCAAACCTCCCCTTTTCCCTTCCAAACCTCCCTCTCTTGGGCGATTTCTGGCCATGTTGGCCATGCACCCTCGCTAGATCGTCGCACCATCTTCGCTGTGGTCTACCTCGACGGCGATGTCCTTCCTCAGGCGTCCAGTGAGTGACGATCTTTGTCCATCTCTCCGGGTGCATTCAATATTAAATATTTAATTATAAGTTAACAGACGTTTTATAATGATATGAATATGTGTCGGTATCATATAGCAAACAAAAAAAGGAAAACGGATTTTCCGAAAAAAAAAATAGATATTGTACAGCAGATCATTGGGTCAACGCCAATCTCAGTTCCAAAGTACAGTCCAGTAAATAAAAATAGAAAATATGACTCTCGGTTTTGTTATGGTGGTTTTACTGGGAATTTATTATCATAACAACCATTGTACAGCCCCCAGCACATCAAGCTACTACAATCTGTCAAATTTCTTTAATAGATTTTGAACTTTATCGCTAAAGCATTAAGGTTCAAGGTTGATTGGGAAAATTTGACAGTTTCGGGTAACTTAACCTGCTGGCGTCTATACATAAATAATAAAATAAATAAACAACCCATATCATTCGTTCAGGAGGGTTGCATCTCAGACTACGCACCATCTACGCCCCCGATGGTACCAGCGCTACTGGTGCACTGCATCAACGAGGTCGAAAAGCGAGGACTGAATGAGAAGGGCATCTACCGTATCAGTGCCACCGACAAGGACGTCAAACGACTCAAGGTAAATGACAGTTTTTGTAAATCTTCTAATTTAAAAAAATCCCATCCCCAAATTCACCTTGGATAAATTGACATGATTACTCAGTTAGGACTAGAACTGATTATTATGAGTTTTCGTAACATAAAATTATGTTTGTTGTTTTTTTTTTAATCTAAATTTTATAGTCATGAAAAAAAGACCATTGTTTCTATCACATTTTTCATTCTCTTTTCCAGGAACGTTTCCTCCGCGGCTGCGGCTCGCCCTCGCTCGCCGGCGAGGACGTGCACGTGCTGTGCGGCTGCATCAAGGACTTCCTGCGCTCCCTGCGCGAGCCGCTCGTCACGTCCGCGCTGTGGAGCGACTTCATGGAAGCTGCCAAACTCTCTGAACCGAGCGACGCTACTGGCGCTATAGTGCAAGCCGTCAGTCAGCTGCCGCAGCCGAATAGAGACACGCTAGCGTTCTTAGTGCTGCATTTACAGAAGTAAGTTGTTTTATAACCACTGCTCTAATAGGAAAACATGGTGATGTTCTAAAAACAAAAATTCGGAGTTTACCAACCCTCACTGGACCCGCCTATAGCTATCAACCAAGCACAAATTGGGATGCTACTGAGATTCGAATTCGATGTCCTTACGGAAAAAAACAAAATCATTTTGCACAACCACCGAATCAAATAATTAATAAATAAACCACACCCATTTTGTCACAAAACGATGAAAGATAACCCCTAGGGGCCCTACTCTGAAGAGCAAAGTGCGAATGTTCGGATCGGACCGACACATGGCCGAACCGAATATTATTGAAAAATGCGAAAAAAGTTCGGTTGGGCTCAGTTGGGTCGGGACCATAGTCAATATTCGAAAGAGTGTAGGAGTGTAGGATCGGAACCGACCGAACCAAATAGTAACTTCGTAGCAGGAAACGGCCGAACATTCGGCCGATACAACTTCGGAGTAGATGATGATTTTTCTTTCAATCCACGTTCACACGACATCGACAAAATTAAACAGCGGTAGGCGTGTAAAAGTTGCCGAGTGCCGAAATCCAACATCGTTGGATAGGAACACTTTTGTTTGATCACAACATGAATTGCAGACATTTCACTTCGAGCGAAAGATGCCGAATGAAAGACAAAAAAAGGGCATAAATTGAAGCGTTTATAAAAATTGAGCAGAATATCTGCTTATATATGGAAAGTTAACTTAAATAATTGATTTGTTTCTAGGGTAGCAGAGAGTGGGGAGTGTGAGATGGGTATCGACAACTTAGCGAAAATCTTCGGGCCCACGCTCATTGGATACGGGCTCATGTCGCAGCCCACAGAGATGTACAACGCCACTGCGCAGATGTTCAATGTGAGTTAACAGATTTTCAACCTAACCAAGTATTGAAAGCAATATTGATCAATCTATAAATATTAAAGTATAGTTGAATTTACAGTTTGAACAGCATTTTTTTACGTTTTGTTATAAACGTGCAAGAAAGATCATAGGAAAATCTAGTAAACTGAATTTTTAGCTGATTAAAACACCAAGTGTCTTCAGACTGTCAAAAATTAATGAAAAATGTCAATTATTTAAAAATAATATGAAAACACAGAATGCAAATAATGTGACAACAAAGGTCAACGTCGTATTAGAAAAAAATGTCGTAGTAATTTATTTATATCATGTGACCTAAAAACATAATTTTGTAGCAGTGGACCTCGATAGCCTGAGTTTATTGATGACCCTAAACTGTTGCCACATATACAACAACCCTTTTTATTCATGATGCAGGTGATGCAGCTACTATTGCGACTGCCGTGCGACTACTGGTCGCAATGGGCGTGTCCCAACAACGACGCGGGATCGCCCATGACCGGCACTCTCACACGGCCGCGGGGATTCTTCTTCTCACCGGCAGATACTGGGTAAGTTTCACTTATTTTTACCAAGGTTTGAAGCCTACGTCACAGAATGCGTTACACACGAGCGATATGTGTCAACGGCAGAGGCCACTGCAGTCACTGATGCGTTGACGGGTGTCTACGGCTGCCGTCGACACTCGTCGTTCGTATGAGCACTTAACCACGACA
This sequence comes from Apamea epomidion, assembly GCA_947507525.1. Classification (NCBI taxonomy): domain Eukaryota; kingdom Metazoa; phylum Arthropoda; class Insecta; order Lepidoptera; family Noctuidae; genus Apamea; species Apamea epomidion. The sequence continues at coordinate 16,898,821 of OX382237.1, forward strand.
CCACGCAAGCTGAAAGGCGAGAATGTGCATACGAGACCTGGAAAGCGACTTTTATGGCTGATTTTTCCGACACCAGAAGGCAAATTCTCGTAATTTAAAATGTTCAAAATCTAGTCGCAGTCTCATCTGTGCGACAAACAAATATCTAAAGCTTGTCAAAATGTAGGGAAATTAGAAGTATTTTTTGACAGATTGAGACTGTGATCAGACTGTGAACTGTCTTAAAATTACGAGAATTGCCAATCTGATAACTTTATCGGAGGAATAATTTTGAATTTTTGACAGTTCTTCCACACGAAAACTGTCGGACGTCAATTTTATTCAACAAATAAAAATGTTCGGTCAATTGAAAAATCAGCCCTTAGAAAGAAAGGAATAGAAATATTATTTATTGTTACTCGCACAGGAAGATAATTACAAATGACATAAAGAAAAAAAGAGAGTGAATAAGCTTCTTCTGGGCAAGCTCGTTCCACCGTAGATCTCATCCATGCCTGTGGGCTGGATTGAGGTCAAGAGAGGCCCATTGTCAAAAAAAAAAAGTCCTGCACGAGGCCAAAGTGCACAAAAGTGAAAAAGGCGCAAAAGTGAAAAACTATGGGTTATACGAGAGACGCCATGCGATTTTAGATTTGGCAATGTCACACGATGAACTTGTGAAGCCTAAAAACATCTATGTTGCATCGATTGACGCCTTGTTTTACTGACCACTCTCAAGCCAAAGAATGCCTCCAAATAATAACCAATATTCATTATGCCCCTTTCTCCATTTTGCAGCGTATCCCGAAAAAAGAGGAATTACTTCCAGTGACATTCATAACTTCAACCGTATTGTTAGAACATTACACGTTAATTTTCGTTTGTTCGTGTAAGAGAACATTTATGTTAACCATTACCTTTGTAAATTCTAACTTCTTATTTATAACTTCGGCATTGTTAGTGTTTCATACTAATTAATATAATTTTGACTAACTTAAGTTATAGATCATTATTAACTTAATGACATTTTCTGTAAATTAGGTTTATTTAATTATTATTTTTGTTTTGTAGTTACTTTTTCTTCAATAAGTTCATAAGAACATCATCTTGACTTTTTTCGAAGTTGGCATACTGAAGTCAAAAACTATAATTATGTTTTTTTTTTAAAGAATAAAATTATCATTAAGTTTTGAGATTGTATTTTTTTTTATTTCACCACATACAAGTATTAAAAAGCCCAGGGGAAGTATTACGAAGTATTAATGCCATCATAATTCCAGTGCGAAAAAGGGATGCTGCTATCGGTTATGTATAACTCCGTCTCTCTCTTACACTGGAATAGGGTAGTTGCCTGGGTAAAAAAATAATAATTATATTTAGTCAGTCAGTTAGATTATCGAAAAATAATGGACACGTATTTTTTCTTTTGTCAATCAAACAAAAAATGACTAAGATAAATCGCGTCAATATTTGGGAGTAGCGGGTCGTGACGTCACTTTCTTGCAAAAGTGTCGCAAGCAAGTGACGTCACGCGGAACTTTACGGGCGATATCTTCATCATTTTTTATATAATTGACAAAAGAAAAAATATGGGTTCAGTATTTTTTGATAATCTTACTGACGGACTAATTAGATTTTTTTAGGAAAATAGCCTATTATGATGGCGTTAAATCGTCAAAATACAACACCAGTTTTCTTCATTAAAACAATCTCATAACTTACATTTTGTACTTAAATTTTTCTTTGATATAGGTGTAGTTATTATTTGCGAATTAGATACGTTTTACAGTCGCATTCATCCACTTTTATTTTATCATTAAAAATGGACGTAAATTCGGTACCTTCTTCATTCATTATTTCAGTTAACTTTATGATAAAATCATATATTTGAGAAAACTGTATATTATAATGACACCTCGATGCCAATGTTAAAACTATCCTCAAAATGAAGAGTGAGGCTCTTCATCGCTCAAAAATTAAGAGCCCTTCTCTCATAGCAGGCCAATATCAGACGAAAAGTGCAGTGACATGCGATTTTGTGCCTTGTGGCGCACCAAGTATTAACTATCACCAGAGTCCTGCACATCACCTGCCCAGGGGGCTTACCACCAGCTCTTATAGCAGGGCAGAAGTTGAACTGCACTGCTTTTTCGTACTTCGTCATAGAACAAAAAAGCAGTGCAGTTCAACTTCTGCCCTGCTGCAAGAGCTGGTGGTAAGCCCCCTACGAACGAGTGTATATTGGCCCACATTTTTGAAACTGCTTCATTTTTTAAGTAAAATACTTATCATAAAGTTAGCTGTAAGGATTACCCCATAGTATTAGTTTTCGTTTACATTATATTTTAAGTTTTTTTCCGTTATCGAGACGTCACGCTACCGCCTACGATCAACGACTTTGTAATATATCTACATAAACTTAAATTCAAAATCTGTATACTTCGACTTTTAATTGTATTAATTAAATTAATAAAACTGATAGTGTTGGGGTAGTGAACGATTTTGCGTAGAGAACGAATGATAAAAATGGTTTATTTAAATATTCGTAACATTTTCTTAATTGGTCGAATATTCGAAAAATAGAAACAATTACCAAGATGCCCCGGAAGAAAAAAGACATTCAATAGTGGCTGAATAATAATAATCAATACAATCTAACTAAGTTGTACTACTGAGAAACAAAATACATAACATATTCTACAATTTTGAATAGTGTTTATCGTGTTATTAAGACTTTTTTTTTTATTGTTTGCATTTAAGTACATTATTTAAGTTCAGCCAATTTCGTTCATTCTTGCACCACCTCACTATCTTTGTCAAAATCTGGTAACCCTTCAACTGTCAAGTTACTGAATACAATTAAAAAGTCGAAGTATAGATGGCGTTTGTTTCCATAGATGATAAAGTTCAAAATCCATTGCAAGGGTCTTTTTTTTTATTATAAATGATCACTCAATAATCAACTTATAGTACTTAACGTTAAAATTGAAAGTTGAGTATGTGGCAATGAATGTCATCAAATCATCTAAGATTCTGAATTCAAGTATAGCTATTAATCTGGTGGAAATATCTGTGGTTTATCAACCTTTTCATTATAAGTCCAAGCTTAGATTTGCTTTTCTTCGTGAGCCAATCAGGGCCCCAATTCTGTATGGTGATAATTACTGATTAATCTTACCACGCGCAAACCACGTACGGTTGTCTAGCGTGGTACTTTGACAGTTCAAGCCACCAACTTCGCGTTAATTTCGCGCGGTGTCGTTCATTGTGTCATAAAGAATACGTTATTATCAGACGTCGTGGTTATAAAAGGGATTGACGTGGTTTCGAAGTAAGGAATCATTAAGTGGTCATCGTGAATTCGGGCCCTGCAGTGTCATTTGCAAAGCGTTACAGACTGGAATCCCGTGTAAATTGAGGTTGGTAGACATTTCCACAATTTAAAATTATCTTTAAAACGATGCTATTTAGTTATCTTTGTTAATAAAATTTGTTGCATTCTCCAGGACATTTAACATCCTGATTTTTGATAATTTTCATTTTAGATGCAAATTAGTATGGAATATTAAGATTTTTTTTTTCTTCAAACAGTCTTTCAGACATCGAGACAGTTAGAGATTTTACTTCAAGACAAAAAACTGGAATTCCAATTCAAATACGCAGCATTTGTTCCTTTTGATGCATCTATTTTTTGTTCATATTACTTTTACCTTATAACAACTGCAGAAAAAAGATCTTTTTTTTTTATTGCTTCTATTAATTATGCCCTTTGTACACACGTTTTTCTTGCCGTGAAAAACTACGGTTTATTCGCTGTGTAGGCACGGTAGTCAGTGTTGTATGGGTCACTATGGAAGTTTGTTGACGACACCCCGTAGCCGTTTACCATAGAACCGTGTCATATACAAGACAAGATTTTTCTACGGCGGTTAACACGCCGTACCGTAAAGAAACCGTGCCGTGTACAAAGGGCCTTATACTTTATTTGTCTAGTCGGCCATATAAAAATCTTTTCGTCATTCGGCCGTTTGTCATCACACATGACTACACTCACACACTACACTAAAACGTGTATGATGTACTCTGTACCTATGTTAGATATGTAATTAGTCTGTAATCATTGACTGTAAATGAAATAAACTTATCTAACTTTATTTTTGTGTTTTTCTTACAAGTTTCCTCGCCATGTTCGGTGATTTCGTTTATCCATCCTAAAAATTCCTCCCTAAAGGCGCGTCCTCACTAGGGCCGCGCGGCTTCAAACCCTCGCGAGGCCCGTTTATCCATCCTAAAAATTCCTCCCTAAAGGCGCGTCCCCACTAGGGCCGCGTGGCCTCAAACCCTCGCGAGGCCCAACCTCGTGAGGCTTTTGATATTGTTTGCAACGCGTCTCTATTATAAGAACTCACCGAGACTCGGTCGCGCGGCTCGGGCTTACGGAGCGGAATTTATAGATTGAGCCGCGTCTCCACTAGGGCCGCCCGGCTCAGCCTATAAATTCCGTTTATAGCACCGTATGACTAAATCACGCTTTTCTGGTACTTAAGGACTTAGTCCATTTTTACACAGAAAAGAAGCTATAAGATACGTGTGACTAAAGTAGTGTTTTAATGCACGGCGTTTAGCACCTTAAGTCACACGTATCGTAATATACTATTATCCAACTAGGCCCATAGGGTTGATTCTCGAACCTGCGTTTCCGCGTATCCACCTTCGGGTGGATAAACTGAATAACCCGCCATATTTTCCTCCACAATATTATTTCAGTGAAGTCCAGGATTCAACACAGTAAGGGCCTGCGCCCACTGACGGCACGACAAGGGATTTTTTTTAGGACGTCGCGGCCTTCTTGCCGACAGTATGCAATTGCATGCAGTGCTGCTCCCGGAGAATTGACTTCTTGCTGTACCGTGCCGCCAGTGGGCGCAGGCCCTTATTATTCAAGAAAATCACACTAGCAAACCAAGGAAATTCCAGTTTCGCACCAGCTTCCTCATGCTTGAGAGGCAGCTCTGACATGATCAAAGGCGCGATAAATAAAACACGATTTCTAAATCTCATTTCACGTTTATCTTTATTTGAGAAATAAATAAACCACATTGAGCAAACAAATGACAAATCAAAATAACGTATTAATTTTTGGATCCGCACATTTTTTTTCCCTTTTATATGTTGTTTATATTTAAAACCACATTCAGCCTATGTATTTAAAAAATCAGGACGATAAATTATAGCCAAATTATATTGGATTATGTCTTACATAAAACTTTAATTAGAATCAACCATGTCACTGTGTAATTTTCTATAAAAGTGTAATTTTAAACTACTTACATGTAATTTTTATTTTATCAAAGTATGTTGTCAATAAATAATAACATCATCAAATAACAACACAGTAAAATCACTACTAAAAATATCGACATGTTGTATCGATATCCCTAAAACTAAAGAATAGAGATAGACCAAAGAAGAAGATAGAGGGTGGATAGATTCTGTAGTAAACGAAATGGTTTAGAACGAAGTAACCGCTGAGATTACGACTCAATATGCTTAGAAGAAAACAGCTCTGTATTGCGCCGATCACATGTACCGTCAAGGAATGAAAATGCTAAGCACCATTTTTTTGCGGTTGTGAAATCATCAATTAACTTCTCCCGCTCTGGGCAGCGCAGCGCGGGAGGGCATGTCAGACTTTTACTGACTAAAACCCACCCGTGTTCCTTCAGTTGCCTGTGCCAGGGGCCACGGTATCTCTTTCAAACAACCCGTGACCCTAGCAGGCAAGCTAAGCACCCTATGGGGGATGCGTTAAGGTAGCCGGCGAAATTCAAATTTTCTTACGTTTTTTGTAATTCGCAGGCCAATAGAATTATATGATATGGTGCATTCTATGCAGATGGTGAGGCTTAGCGTGTGCGAGGACGACGCAAACATAGGTCATGATGGAATGGATGACCGGGGTGTAGAGGCGCAATTTGCACTTGAGCGACAATTTGCTGCGGGCTGTCAGTATGAAGTGGAGCCTACTGAGAGCGAAAGAGGCGCGCGAACAAGCAGTCTTTATGTGCTCACTAAAAGTAAGATGGTGGTCGAGGATAACACCTTAGTATTTAGCTTGCTTCCCCCAAGGGATCGGCTTGCCATACATACCTAGTGATCGGACTGCCTTGAGGTTAATCTTTACTTGCACCTTATTATTTTTCCAAATATGTCATTGCCAACATTTTGAATGAGCATGACAGTTCGAAAAGGTGACATGCGCCCGCTATGTGGAAAAGGAATTTGTTTAAAAATTTGCTTACATTTTCGCTCCTTGACTGCACCCAAAATTATGATAGTATTAGGAAAACGATGAAGGTCGAAGATATCTATATTTTACATAGTTAACGGAGCAGCATGAAATTTTTTGGTGCCAATGAGTTTGTTCACAAATATTCAGCGTTAATAAATAAACACAAGCTTAGATTTTGTTTCACCGTAAACCTGAAGAGTGATACATCATAGACATCAATCAGAACCACTGCTACTACAGTACAAAAACCTTGGCGAAAAAGAATCGGCTGCTCCATACATTTGTGTCTAAAACTTTTGGTTTCCTGTCACGCAATAACGGCTGTCAAAATACAGAGCGTTTTTTGACAGATGTCAAATACTGGTGAAAATGATAGATTTTCATGACGGAACCGCCCTTCTACGAAACCGTAGCTTTAGATGGACAAAATGTTTAGGGTTAACAAAAACTAAGTTTGTGTCAAATTATTTGTCCACAAATTTCAACTACTCACTACTCCGTAACACACTTATTCATAATGGTAACCAAGTGACATCAAAATGCTACTGCCGTGCATTCTCAGTGTTTCTACATTTTACTCCTAAATCTATTAAGATTCTTTGGTAAAGGTTACAGGTATGTTTCATACAAAATCTTAGGCCTCATAATCGAACGACGGTTTGTCATCGTTTAAAAATGTTAGTATCTATAAAACTAGGCTTTGCCATGGTTTTTCAGTATTCATTTATGTGGTATTTTTTAGGTTAGTTATACGTTATAATAACGTTTCAAACGAAAGTTTTACAAACGTTACGTCTGTTATAATAACGTTTCATACGAGTTTTACAAACGTTTGGTCTGTTCTAATAACGTGTCGTACGAAAGTTTTACAAACATTAGGACTGTTATAATAATGTTTCATACAAAAGTTTAACAAACGTTAGGTCTGTTATAATAACGTTTCATACAAAAGTTTAACAAACGACCACTGGAAGCGAAGTGTGAACATTATTTCCTGGTAATTTGTATGAGAAAACAAATTATAATTACATTAAATTTTCTTTGGTGTCCAGCAGATGAACGTATTGTGAGAAAAATCAATATATCTAAGGTTGCAATGCAACAGACTTAGTCGGCCAATAGTTTAAATCGATCTTTCACATTTCCTTTGGTTTGTTCGCCCGCATTTGGCGCTCTTCCTATCCATATTTATACTGATAGCCTGACCGATCAAATTATCCGCTGACTAAAACTCGTGCGCACTAGTTCTTAGTCTATTTCAAAAACAACTTTCAAAAGTAAATTACAGTCCTTCCACAGTCATTTTACCTCGGATTTTGCATCACTGTCAAAATCACAGTGATCTTTATTCTCAATAAAATAAGGTTGCTGTTGGGTTGCTGCTGTCAGGCAGGGGTTAAATTGACTTTGCAATTACTGTATAGTATTATATTTCTAAAAACTATTAAGTTCTGCAGTTATTATTGTAAAAAAATTACGTTTTATCATTGTTTACAAATATTACAAATATTCGTATGAAAACACACCACGTATATGAGACTAGCCGACTTATTTTAACATAATTATCAAAATATTACACTACTTTGGCTGAAACATTCAATTACGGATTAATTCACATTTTTAACTTAAATAAATTATATTAAGGAACGTTTATATGACTAATTTTGTTTTAGTTTGACACTTTGTATTGGAGCGTTGGATTATTTTGGATATTAGTAAACTCTTGTAGAATTACGAGATCCAGAGTTGATCGATTGAGTAACTCAAACGAAAGAAAGATGAACTTTTGTACCTTATAGATTACATCATTTTAAAACCCTAAAGCTCAAACGCATCAATACTCAGTAACTATAAAATATTTATTTTTGGAACCCTATTTTAATTAAAATATAAATTTCGAAGACTTAAATATAAATGTATATGTAAATAACTTTCATTAAATAAAATTCGTCTATAAATGCCAAAAACCCTGATATAAAAAAAAAAAACTCAAAATGATTATGACGATTTTATATTATTTTAAAAATATTATGGCAAGTAACCTTTAGTTTATCTGATATATTATTATAATATTTGTTACTACTTAAAAATAACTGGGTAATAACTTTATAATTATTGTGATGGTGAAACTTGCTACAGTCAAGCTTTTAATTAGCTGCAGTAAAACTTTAAATTAATTATTATTATTAGCTAATGTTATCGAAATTTAAATACTGATGTGACGAAAGAATCGATTCATTAAATTAACATCTAGTTGAAAATCGATCAATAGTAAATTGATTTTATAAAAGAGGAAAGTATATTATTTATATGCAAATGAAAGTTAATATAAGTTTAAATTACACACGATACAACAAAAAAACAGTACAAAAAAAATTGAGCAACGCTTATTATTGTTTTGTCATCAAATCAGTGATCGGATTGGAATTTTTTATTCGCATCAATTCTAAACACAAACTATTCTTTTAAATATTCGAGGTTTTTGCAATTAACCCTGTATAGTAAACGTTATTCCTAATGAAAACTATAATTTACTCAAAAAGTTGATTTCTTAGATCTTATAGTCGGATATTTAGCGTAAACAATTAAACAAAATGATATTTAGTAAACTAAGTTTTTACGCTAGTTTGAAACTACAACATATAATATTTTTATCCGATCAATAAAAAGAATATTTGATTGTTTACGGTTAAATCAAAATCGGTCAATTTCGAATATTTAAATTCAAACGATGTTTCAATGTATTTTAATCACATCACTAGTAGAGATAGTGTGACAACATTTTTTGAAGAAATGACAGTAAGAAGTGTCATTTTTCTGCAGCAAATTAAAGTTCGACTTTAGTGCACTTAGCATTTTCAACAATGTGAATTATGACGTAAGGGAAGTTACATTTTTACTAACTAATCAAAGGCCGTACGAACTATAGCAGTACAGTCCCGTGCAAAAAGATTAATTGAGAGATTTTCTGCTGAATTATTGATTGAAATGACGACACGGTTGGCGCAGTGGTTAAGCGATTGACTGCTGCGCTGCGTGTCGCGGTTCCGATTCCCGCACGGAACAAATATTTGTATGGCCTACAAGTAGTTGTTCTGGGTCTCTCGCACCCACGATACAGGAGAAATTCCTAGTGTGGGCAAAGTTTAAAAAAAAAAATTGTCAGATATTTTGCAATCTGCATAACTAGACAATCTTCATTGTATACATAACATAATCATCCTATAATGTTCCCACTGCTGGGACACAGGTCTCAGTGAGAGGGAGTGGACCGTAATCCACCACGCGGGCCCAGTGCGGGTTGGTAGATGTCACGTCTTTTTTTTTTTAATTCTAGGACATGCCGGTTTCCTCACGATGTGTTCCTTCACTCTTTTGAGAGCAGTTGTGATGAAATAATTTACATAAAGTAAATTGCCTGGCCGGGTTCGAACCTACGACCTACAACTCTTAAGTCCCGGCCGTTACCATCGGGCCACCCTGCTCTCAATCTTGATTGTATGTAGGAGAAACCCGCTTTACCATTTTTCTAATTGTACCCATCTTTTTACACCCGACTGTACCTACCGTAATATTATGCCGTTTATGGTAACTAAATTTCGTTATTATATTAATTTTCTAATTTCTAATATTTTACAATAATTACTCCAAATATACATATACACATAATTATCTACAATTATCCAAGTAGATATTTTTTCAGACTTGAGACGAAACCAGTCGTTTTTGGAATGTTTTGAATTAGTTTGAAAAACAAAATTGTTCTTCCCTTTCTTTTTTTGAACACTGAATATAACAGGCTTTTGAGGAAATGTTAAATTTTGTGGGATTTTTAAATAAATGCGAATCATTTTGAGATACGTCCATTTCAATTTACATTGAAACAAACAAAATGCGCTATCTTTGATTTCTAAACTTGCAAAAGAAGTTACATCGCACGTAATCGATGTTTCTTTTTTAAAAACTTCCAGTTTTAAAAGTCATCACCAGATTATAACACATAAGTAGTAAGGTGCAACTACATTGACTCAAAATATGTCACCTCGTAAATATGTCACCTCATAAATCTGACATTATAGTCTATTCCAAAAGTATCTGTTGAAAGCATAAACAAACCCTGTCCAGGTTGATTTTTTACGGAATCACTCACTAAAGGGATTTAGTATATCTCACCACTATTTCCAAGATATATTATGTATAAAATTGAAATTGAAAAATCATCGAAAATTAAGGTTATAAAATTAACCCACACCCACAGGTACGTTGTCTGATCCATAATATGTTTATTATTTTATCAGATATATTTGGAACATACCATAGTTACAGGCATAAACTTGTATCTCAAAAAGATATATTCCCAGCCAGTACTATTACATTCAGCACAACAAAACTCTAACGGTGTTCAATCTCCTTAGTGTTAGTATCGTTACCTCGCAGCAGTTTGGGCAGGGTGCCGCTACCGTGCTTGATGCCGTAGGGTCGCAGGTGGTATATTAGGTAGTCTAGTACGTACATCAGTTGAGGACTTATATAGTGGAAGGAGACCGCGTGGTCTGAACAGCAATCGAGACCCTGGAAAGAGGAGAAAGGTAATTTAAGTCACATTCTAACTAATATTATGATTGTGAAAGTGAGTTTGTTTGTTACTCAATCACGCAAAAAGGGCTGGACGGATTTCGATGAAATTTGACACACAGATAGGCCATGACCTGGGTAAGGACATAGGCTATTTTTCATCCTGAATCGCAAGCGAAGTTGCAGGCAACAGCTAGCTGTTAATAAAGACATTTAACCCTATCGATTGGTGGCAAAAAAGTCAGGGTTGCTGATTTTCGCATATGTGTCGTTAATATCCCACCAAAAGCAAGCCAGATTGCAATCCGATTTTGTGTCATGTCATTGGATGACTGATATTGCCACGAACTATTTGTAAGAATAGCGCATAATTATTTTTAAAAGCATGTAACTTTAGAATAAAAAAATAGTTTACTAACCTCATCAGTAGGATAGAAGATGTAGTTCCAGTACCAGAAATCTTTGTCCTTGTTCGGAAACAGATGGTCCTGTGGCACGAACGGGAAGAAGCGGCCTCTTTGATGTTCGTCACGCGAATCCATCGCACGGACTCCGATCTTGTCGAGGCATTTACCTGAAATTAAATGTAAATAATTGAGACGTCTTTGTTGACGCTTCATTTGTACATAACTAACAAACAATGTAGTAAAATCTTAGAAGTCAATTTTAATCTACTTCTAATTGTCGTATCGAAATGAAACTTTGTATGTATATGTAATTCGAATGACAAAACTATAATTTGGTATCTTGTAGCTGATCTGATGATGGAGCCAGGAGGTGGATAGTGGAACTCTTCAGTAAACTCCTCGAATTTTGGGCTCATATAATTTGTTTTGACGAGTCCAATAGATTGGGCTTGGTAACGAGGGTCTGGTGATGGAGCCAGGAGATGGATAGTGAAACTCGTCAGTGGCTACTAGCAATAAACCCCTTGAGTTTGAGTTTGTTTGATTAAAGCTAGTTTTTTTAATTACATACTTTATTATTTGTTTTTATTTCATTGCACGACGAATGTGTTTGTCGAAGCCGGACGCACTGGGGGCACGGTAATTGAGAAAAAACCAACCAGTCAATAGGTTCAGATAAATGCTCAACAACTCTTACCCATCTCAGCGTCCTCGGCTCCCTGGTCACCCTCGCGACACAGTGTGGGCGTGGGCAACGCTTTGTTCACGAACCTATCCAGCGCTTCTCTGCTTAGCACGTAACCCGCACCGCCGCTCATGTAACCCTGTGAATTAAAAAAAAAAATCAAGTTCAAAAATCTCCTAAACAACCCCTTGGAGTATGAAAGATACTATGTATAGTCACAGACAAATATGTTCGTCACTATAAATGCTATTTTTGTCTGCACATTGCACGTTAGAATCTGCTTTACCGACTCTGCATTTTTATATTGGGTTGTAATGTCAATACTGCAGAATGACACTCAGCTATCTTCTATACTCACATGTCAAAAACTCAAAAAAAAAAAAAGTTTTGAGTTTTTTTACATGTCATGCCGAAAACGAAGTAATATCGCGGACAAGCGTTGCGATGCGACGAGGTGGGTCAGCAGGACAAAAAATTTCACGCGGTCAAAGTCACAGGGAAAGGCTAGTATTTCATAAAACGGCTAGGTTGATATTATTTTGAAGTTTGTTATCAAGTAATTAAAAATATTTTTTTATGCAATGTAATAATACTTTGCTCAGTGCCGTATCTTAAAAACAAGGTAATGGTGCCGATTCTCTTGTACACCGAACTAAACTAAACTATCACTAAAATTTCTAATTTTTGGTTACGAGAATCTTAAAAGCTATTCTGTAAACAAGATTGTCTAAATTTAAAAACCATTTTGACATAACTATAATCGAGTTTGACAATCGCTAAGTTAAGTAAACCATAGACCAAGATTTGTTGAAAATTATAATAAAAATCGAATGAAAGTGAACGAAATGATCTGAGGTGCAAGAAAATCCTGAGTAAAATCAAATAATCTTAAATTTTTTATCAATAATTATTTAAATGAAATTTATGGAGCATAATGACGGCGTAAAACTATATTATTGTTTATATTTTAATTAATTAAAATGCAACAACCTGTAATTGTTTTTTTTTTTTCTGTGGCCAATGTGATCCTGCTAGGGTTGTACACCGAAAATGATTTAGAACTTCAGCGGATTTTTTTTCGGTTTTTAATAAGCAAAAAACCTTAAATTTTATTAAAATCGACAAACTACAGCATTTAAAAAAATGATCCAGGTAGCATGATTATCTTGCTATTAATTTGAGCGTTATAAAGCTTTTATAACGATAAAAATGTGATCTCGAGAAAAAAAGTCCGGTTTTTCGTACACTAAATTGAAAATTTCCGGTATTCTCGTCGCCGTAGGAAAGCCCTACCAAGGACATGTTGAGTTTTGTTGATTTCACATCACAAAATCAAATACAGACCGCGGTTAGTTGTTAATAGTGATGTAGTGTAGATTGTGTTGCATTCGTCCAAAATGCTGTCGTCCAGAAAACGAGCAACAAAAAGGCAGCAGGAGCTTCTCGTAGAACGGCTCCACAATAATCCGCTAATGGCCCGAGGTAAGAAATACAACTGAAGTCTGAACTTGTTATTTTATTGATAAATCCATAGCGATGTCATAACAGACGAAAGAAAATTTGAGAGCATCAATATTGTCAGTTTATTGTTGTGCGTGTTATTTATCCTATTAGTAGGTATAAATTCAGGTTTACTACTAGCGTCTTATTTTTTTTTAGAAAATCAAGCTGATGCTGAAGTGGTGGAGTTTTAGAGTAACGTCAGTAGCGAGCTGAACCAACTGGGCTGCAGCAGGACTGTAGAGCAGTGGCAACATGTAAGTGGTTTATGTCAAAAAATTTCAACTGGATTCCATAATTTTCATTGTGTTCTTAACTAATTTAATTTCAACAGATTTGGAATGTGTGGGTGGCGAAAATAAAAACTAAGGCGAGAAAATCAAGAGACTCCATCAGGGCCACAGGTGGAGGACCGGCAGGGGCAGATCTCAATGATATTGAGAATAAAATTCTTGATATCATTGGGTCTGCTTCTGTCTATGGTTTTACCTCTTTGGAAATGGTAATTTATTTTAGTATTCATGGTATTTTTATGGCTGAAGGGCAATTTTTATAAATACATTACTAAGACTGTTAATATTAATCCTTCCAGCACCAACAAATAAGACAATTAGTTATCAATTTTATTAGAGCACTGGCGCTCACGTGATACTCAATGAATTAACTGTTTTTTATTAATTTCAGGGAATACCTCCCTCGTCCCCATCGCCCATGTTGCTTGCCCATCAAAGTATGTCGCCCTCTCTACAGCCTGTACTCGAAGAGCAGCCTGTGGTAATCGACGGCGGGACTTCTGCAGTACCACTGCGGCGCGCAACCGGTCGAGTTACCCGTCGTCGAAGACTGCCGAGGACTCCCCGTCCGCCAGTGCACCACAATTTGGTACAAGCACTTAATGAGAATAGCCGGTTACTCCGGGAGAGCATTGTCGCGGCAGCAGAAATTTTGGCTGCTGCCATTCGCTCTTCCGGCATTCCATTCTTGGTGCAAACTGCCCAAGACGAAGATAATGGGAATGAAACCTGATGGGTTTCCTCTCCATTACTTTGTCTTGGAGCTTACAACTGCATCAAACCTACTATTCTCATTAAGTGCTTGTTCTAAATCCTCAACAGCTCGCTAGTGACATTAGTGCTAAACTATTATTTCATCGTTTTATATTATTTTATTGATTGTTAATTATTTTCTATATTTTGCTGATTGTTAATTATTTTGTTGATTGTTATATTTTGCTGATTATTTATAATTTGTTTAGGGTTAAGGATAGGTATAAAGGTAAAAAAATAAAAAAAATAAAATAAAGTAATATGATGTTTAATTTAATTAAAAAGGTTTATTAGCGATTGCCGGATTTCCCTTGCTTCGGCAAGAAAATCGGTGCTGGTATCCTCCACAGTTGCACTCTCATCACTGTCTTCAGTCACATCAATATCTTCTTCATCTGCAAAAAATACACTTACCTTAGATTTCTTATTTTGAAAATGTAAATAAAACAAGGAGAATTACATAATAATATTAATAACCAAACTAGTACACTTACCATCAAATGTTTCCAAAAACATATTGTACAGGGTGCAACATGCCAGAATAATTTTAGCTGCCTTTTCTGGCTGGTAGTGCAGACAGCGATGCCTGTGTAGGCACCTAAATTTATTCTTCAGGCGCCCATTGCACATTTCCACCACATTTCTTGCCCTTGTGTGGCACTCATTGTAGGCAGCCTCCGCTGCAGTTGCTGGGACCATGATGGGAGTCATGAGCCATGGCTGTAGTGGGTATCCTTTATCTCCTACAATAAATGAAATTTTATAATTTACTTAGCTAATAGATATACCTAGTAGGTATAAAAGTTTATTAGTTACCTACCTAGAAGCCACTGAGATCTTTCCCCACGCACAAAGTCATTTCTCAGGACTCTGTTAATGTTTGATGCCCTCCAAATTGCAGCATCATGGGTGGCGCCTGGAAAATTTGGGTTGAGGCCAATAATCTTGCCCCTCGCACTGCATATCTGAAAGTTTTTTTTTTAGTCATGGTTTCAAGATAATTAACTGTGTTAAAAATAATTGTTTATACTCACAATCTGGCAGTTGATGCTATAATAGCCCTTTCTATTGTAAAATAGGTTGCCAGGTGCAGTAGGGTGATTGAGTGGAGGTTTTGTTAGTGCAACATGGGTCCCATCCACTGCACCTAATGTGTTGGGCATATTATATAGGTCTTGAAAACTGAAACAAACAAAGTGTTACATGAATAAGAGTGGTGCAGTTCTCAGTTTTGTTAGCTGTAAACAGGGATGCTTTAATTATCTTAATTAAACTTATTTATTATTCTCTTTTCAGATTTATGAAGTTTGACAGACAAGGGTTTAAAAAAAAGCCAGTCAGTAACCTAGTACCTTTGAAAAGTAAGAAATATTAAATTGAACTTACTCAGTCTTGGCCGCTTCCTTTTCCTCACGGGTCATGGGAAATTTTAAGTATTGAGGGGATAATATATTTAAAATTTCCTCTGCTGTTAGAGCTAGGCACCTGCTCACTGATGGCTGGCTGAGCCCAAGTATGTTGTCTTGCCAAACAGCTGTTTGATAACTGCCTTGGGCAAACAGATTGAGTGCAGCAAGAATCTGAATATGAATATGAGCTCTTATTATAATACAGGTAGGTATTAAGTAATTACTAAAATAGGTATAATGTATCATCCTTACATATAAAAGTGAGATACCACTCTCTAAAATCACAAAATCTTAGGACTTTTAGTTCTTACAAACTTGTAACTTAGCAAGTAATTCCTAAATAATGATATATAAGTAATTACTACACACCCTACATAAAGGGTGTTACCATCTGTTAGGAAAGGATACAAAAGAAAGGTAGGTACTGTAGAGGCTCGTCTGCCGAAGACGACCTCATATGATGCAGGCCGGCTATGTTTTAGCGCAAGTTACATTCAAACGCTCAAGCTTGTGTCAAATATATTAATTAGGTTTTTGTTTTGGAACCGGGAGTGACATTTTATATAGAAAGATGTAAAAGCCGTTCTCCCAATATAAATTTAAAGGAATTAATTGTGTTTGATTCCACCCGTTACCTCAGAGGGCTCTTCTAGCCCTCTATAGTACCTAAAAGAAACAAAACTGTTCTAACCTTTATGTGTTTGGGGAGAAATCCTTCATCCAACCGAGGATTCCTTAACACATCCACCAAATAAAGTGCCCCAGATTTAGGGAGCCTAAAAACTTTTTTAAATTTTTCTTCTGCCATGTTAAATGGGTTGGAAATGTCTCGCAATCTTTCCAATCGAACTCTTTCTTGATGGTGTCTAAAAAATAGTTAATTCTTATTTCACAGAATCTGGAAGTCGATTTATCCACTTCTTTTCCAAATCATAATTAGCTTTTTACTACACAAAGCTACTTATCAGTGCAAAAATCCCTTTATGTTTTCACAAATGAATTTCGTATTGTATTCTAATAACAATAATATTATTATTTACCTTTCTGCCGAATCGACAACAGCTACAATCACATAAGCTTCCATAATAAATAATTCACGAACTCCATAACCTCATAGTAAGCATCCAAACTTACAAGAACTTGTAGAGAAATGTGTTTTGTAAATTTTTAGTTCATGACAACTAATTTTATTCCACACCTTTTTAATCGCGATTAAAAATAGTCTGATTTAGTTTGACAACCAAAATTTTAGGTGAAAAACGTCAAATTCAGAATAGCAAAATTACCATTTTCACTAAATTGAGTAACTAAAATGACATTAGCACTGTCAAACTAAAATATAGTTAAGTTGTGTCACTTTAGTCTATTTCAGAATAGAAAACGTCGTTTGACAGGAATAAACTAAATTTTAGTGATTTTTAGTCTAGTTTAGAGAAATTTGTGACAACAGAATCGGCACCATTATGTGTCCTGGCTTGATAAGGGAATGAATTTAAAAACTGACGAAGATATAAAAACTTGACTGACCTTACTTTTGTTTGAGTTCACAAAAATAAATGTAATAAATAGGTTAAATTTCACAAAAGTAACGGATATCAGTATCAAATCGGGATAAAAAGAAAAAAAAGTCAAACTTATTACTTATTTCTAACTTGACCCTGCAGAGAGTGAGCAACACGTACCTGCGGCGAGAAATGCTTGAACCGGCAGCCAAAGTATATTGGGTCTGTACTCTCGTAGTCTGCCAGCATGTATCTTAGGTTTTCAACCACCACATACCTGCAATAGTAGTTGAAAATAAAGAAGTAATAGAAATATACTGTCACACAAATGATCTGTATTCAATTATATTTATGTTTCAAATTGACGTTATTTCAAGTTATACAAATAACAATTTTATTTTAATGGTATTTCAGTTGATTTCAGAGTGACTAGCACTATTGAAAAAGTTATAAACTGTTTAAAGTTGTAGCGTAAACTGAACTTTATTGTGTAGGAATTAAAGTTATTTTTCCATAAACTCATATTTGTTTATTTTTGGCGAATATGTCGTGATTTAAATATAGGTACAGTATCCGGGCGTCCATAACCACAACGAGTTTTAGAAAGAGACTGTCGCACTGGAATCTAAATCAAAAGTCATTTATTCAAACTAGGCTAAGAATCGGCATCTCAGCAATCATGGTTTCATTTTTAATTCTTTTACCTATTGTGGTATAGTAATTTAGGTGCATCGTCTTCACATATTATTATTGTATAATTAATGTATGCAAAATATTGTAAAACATTTTAAAAGAGTAACGGTGGAGTTTCTTGCCCATTCTTCTCCATACGAAAACTACCTTTTGGAAGGGGCGACTAGAATCAATTCTATTTTACTGTAATTTTCACCGTTCAAAAGTACCTTTTATGTGCCTATTTGATATAAATGATTTGACTTTGACTGTGCTTGAAAATACTCTTCAGACAACTTTAGGCGCCTTCCTCACCGGATTGGCGCGTTTTTGTTTCTGTACCGAATCTGTACAGATTCTTTGAATAATAAAATGTAAAATTAAAATGTCTAATTGATAAAGTCAGTTTTTATTTATTTTTCTTAACTATATTTTGTTTTCTTATTTTTTAAGGGGTTAAATATAATGACCACCATAAAATGCTTTGATACCCTTAGTTCTTGCACTTCAAATTGTATTCGAACACCAAATGTATGTAGTAAATGATCAGTATATCTTAGCAAGCAAATTAATGCGCTATTTCTGCCTAAATAAACCACTATGATAATATGATTGCCATAAAATGTAGGTTTATTACCAAATAAAGTATTATGATGCCATATTAAGTTATGTCTCCGGCTTGCTGCGAACTAGATAGACGAGGTTAATTTAAAAAAAAATGGTTTTGTAACAAAACCATTTTTTTTTTAAATTAAACTGTGACTCCCTACGCACGAGCCGAGCGAGCGAAGCGAGCGGTGCCGCGGCAGCGGCCGGCGAATGCCAGAAACGACTAGATTGTATAGAAAAAAAATATGGAAAAAAAGAGATTATTTTTTGCAGTCATTTTGCTTAAATAGGATAGAGAGATGTTAAAACTTTGGTTATAAGTTTACATTAAAATGCGGGTTGAATTTTGGTGATCATTTACTATTTTTGTCTGTTATGTTACTATATCTGGTGGTGTTAAACATAAGCCTTTTTTTTAATACCATATTGGGATTTATAGTGTACAGTTCAACAACATTCATTGCGTTATTTACGTTGTTGAGCAGACACATTTCTCGAACACATGAAGCAATGGATTAGCAACATCCTTCGAAATAATTCAGATTGAGATTGATATTATCTTACCAATTAGGGTGCAGTGCTGTGGTATTTATTTTTTAAATATCGCAGCATTATGCTTAAATAGGAGCCTCTTTGGCTTTGCAAAGGGATCCTTTTTTTTTTTTGTTGTTTTTAATGTAACTTTGTTAGTTTTAAATGCTCCTTTTTACAATTTGTATTTCCTGATGGATAGATGGATGGATGGATGGATGGATGTTTGTTACTCTTTCACGCAAAAACTACCGAACGGTTTTGGATGAAATTTGACACACAGATGGTTTATAATCAGGATTAACATATACGATACTTTCTATCCCGATATTCCCACGCGATCAAAACGTATGCGGGTGAAACCGCGGGGCGCAGCTAGTAGTGTAAATGTTGGAAAAAAAATGTTTTCTCATACAAAAAATAATGTGAATAAAAAAAATATTTTTCTTCACATCAACATCTAGTAATTGATGTTTACAATAATTATTATTACCCTCACAGTTTAATGACAAAAGTTAAAATTATAGCTGTTTTGTGGTGCGTAGTATTAAAGTAGTTTATCAAATGGATCGAACGGAAATTACTATGGTGCTCATGGACAATGGGCCGACAATTTGTCATATTTATAACTGTAGCACAAATTACGAATAGCGGCAATGCAACGTATTTATTAGATAAATAATTATGTATGTACGTAATGATGCCTGTTTTATCTGAAGGGGTGGGTAGAAACCTTTTTCCTTGGATTCAGTAGATGATTCTAGATCACAGAGAGTTGAATTTTTTTGCCGTTATTAAAAAAAAGTAGCTATTTCCTACTAAAGTGCAATACCTACGCGGTCAAAATGTATGAAACAGCAACTTTTTTTTTTTAATACCATCGAAGAACTTCATCGCAGGGGCCAGAATTATGTACTGAATCCATGGTTACGGGTTGGTTGTGCGTTGATGTCCCTGCCACCCCTATATAGAAACACGCCGTGCCCTGCCAGTGGCTCATTTTATATCGATAGCCCTGTAAATAGATGGCCTTGACTTTGATTAGATTGTGATCTACTCAGTAGATACCTATTCAGACTATTACATTTTTCACTTCAAATATGTTAAATAAAAACCCTAATTAGTCATAAGAGGGGCAATTCTCGTAATTTTTAGAACTTTTACAGTCTGATCTGTCTCAATCTGTCAAAAATACCCCTAATTTCCCTAAGTTTTCGACATTGACTGTCGCAAGTTTTAGGGTTAGTAAATAATATAAAATGTACTGAACTATGCTGAATATTTTCCAATAAATATTGTAATTTGTTGTTTCAATTCTATGACTCCCTTCTGATAAGTTTACACAAGTTTGTATGTTTGTGCAGGTGAATTTTACATGTGGTCTGCTATCTTCAGTATTATCTGAATAATATGATACGTAATCTTGAATAAACATTACACTCATGTTCGCGTTAACGCGCTATGTGTAAATAGAGATCATATTATTAGGGATTTGCCCTGAAGTTGAAATTATAGTTTTTTTTAAATTTATTTAGCCTACACAATCCCACTGCTGAGCAAAGGCCTTCCCCAAATTCTACCACGCATCCTTTTCTAGCCCCACCTCGATGGGCAACAGTCTCCAAACGGTGGGTGTCTGAGGATGGACGGCGCCGCCGAGGTCGGCCCAGGCAGAGGTGGAGAGACAATCTAGATGCGTACCGCAAGGGTTGGATCGAGGTGGCGCTAGAAAAGGATTATAGATTGATTTATATTATACTAGCTGCGCCCCGCGGTTTCACCCGCATAAGTTTCGATCCCGTGGGAATATCGGGATAAAAAGTATCCTATATGTTAATCCTGGTTATAAACCATGTATGTGCCAAATTTCATCCAAATCCGTTCAGTAGTTTTGGCGTGAAAGAGTAACAAACATCCATCTATCTATCCCATCCATACAAACTTTCACGTTTATAATATTAGTAGGATTATATCAAAACTGGCATGTCCTAGAACCAAAAATACGAAAACATATTACATCTAGCAGTGCACTAAGCCTGCAGGAAGGCCGAAGAAAAGATGGATGGATTGTGTGAGGAATGATATGAAAGAGAAGGGAGTGAATGATAGCGTGACGGTTGACAGGGGAGAATGGAAGAAGAAAACGTGTTGCGCCGACCCCAAGTAACATGGGATAAAGGCAGGGAGATGAGGAGTGCACTAAGCCTGATGGATTATGGCCCATTCCCTTTCACAGAGAGGATGCCTGTGTCCCAGTAGTGGGAACATTATAGGGTAATTATGTTATGTATATCAAAATGTTTTTATTAAGTATACATGCCATAAAAATAGTCTAACCACTGATTATCAACAATAAACCAAACATTATTAGAGAAACCCTAGGGATTCTCTGATATAGTTAGTTATCTGCGTTCGTGATTCAGATACCAAACATGTAAACAAAAATTTGTTTTTGGAAAAACTCTTTTAAGGCTCACACATAAAGCTCAGTTTGAGCTACAACCGCAAACGTTTTAATGACTTTATCAATAGTACTACTCATTCTGAAATCAACTTAATTTAAACTACCGAAAAGTTTAAATTCGTCAAGGGTAATCAATTAATTGAATAAAAATATGAACGACGTTCGTGCCAAATCGGAAACACGCAGATTACCAGAGCGCATACTTTTCTTTGGGGAGCTGTTCACTAGAATTGACAACCTCCTGTTTGCAGAAGAATAAAACACACTCACGAATTAAAATCGTCTTAGGCCCTTTGTACACACGTTTTTGTTACCGCGAAAAACTACGGTTTATTCACCGTGTGTAGGCATGGTAGTCAGTGTTGTAAGGATCATTATGGAAGCTTGTACGCACGGCTACACATCAAGCTATATAACCATTAGGATAAAGCGGGAGGAAACGCCAGGGTGTCACCACTGTGTGGATCGCCCGGAGGACACGGCGGAGCATACGGTGGAGGTCTGCCCGGCTTGGGCGGAGCACCGCCGCGTCCTCGTGGCGGCGTCGGCGGCGGCGATCTCTCGCGTCCGGCCCTGGTCCAGGCCATGGTACGGAGCGAGAGTGCATGGAAGGCCGTCACCTCCTTCTGCGAAGCAGTAATGCTCGCGAAGGAGGAGGCGCGGAGAGGCAATCTCTGCGACCTCACGCCCCTAGACGCCGCAGGAGACGCCCTGGACGGGAGTCAACAGCCGACTCCCGGCCACCGTAAGCGCGGGCTTGCGGGCGGCGAGCAATGGGCAGTTCGCCGCCCGGTAAGGACCAGGCCCGGGTCGACGGCGCGTTGTGTTCCACGCGCGCCTCATATAACCAGTATAAGCTGAGTTCTGATTGTACGAAAAACCTATACGATGCGAGGTCAGCTAAATCTGGAAATGTGTATAGCTTGATGTGTCGCCGTGTGTATCGTGTGTTTAGTAAGGAAGCGATGGATGTTTTCGAATGAAATTTAATTTGATAAATAAACTGTTTGTTTTCTATTAATTAAATTAAATTTCATTCGAAAACATCCATCGGTTCCTTACTAAACTTCAACAATATCCGACGACCCTGGTTATTTATCTCCTCTGGTGACTACACGAATAAGTTTTTCCTACCGCGCGGTTTATGTGCCTTACCGTAATGAAACCGTGCCATGTACAAAGTGCCCTATCATCTCAACGGAAAAGGAACAATAATTATTACTATCAGAAAACCTTGACAAACATATATTATAACGTCTATGTATCTACATTCACCAATAGAAACGTAGGTACTGGCCAACCACGACCGTATCTAAAAAGGGTGTAATGTGTTTTCAAATGTAAATTCTCTGTACAATGCACCTCTTTGGTTTGAGTAAACAATATGTAGTTTCCACGATTTTCTAGGTTAAGGGCGATGATATTCACAATTAAGACTAAAAATCTAGAATTTAATAATAAATCCATACTAATATTATAAAATAATGCGAAAGTATTTTTGTCAGTCTGATACGTTTTTCATGCCTTAACGGCTGAACGGATTTCGATGAAATTTGGCACACAGCTGGTTTATAGGATGATACAGGATAATTTTTATCCCGATCCCGAAACCGCGGGGCGCAGCTAGTTGACAATAAAGAGTAAACAAATAAACTTACGTATCATCGTCAGCCTTAAGGAACCAGTCTGCGTCTCTCCTGTGATGTTCGTAGACGTAGCGGAAGGCTGCCTTCGTCTTTGCCCACAAGAAGTCCCTCCCTTCACCCACTGGAAGCTTTATCGATGGTAGGGATGGGTCTGGAAGCCAAATTACCATAGATTAAAAAAAATTGAACCAGCATCATCTGCCTAGCCTTTTCCCAACTATGTTGGGGACGGCTTCCAATCTAACCGGATGCAGCTGAATACCATTATTTTACAAAGAGCGACTGCCTATCTGACCTCCACAACCCAGATACTGCGTAATACGATACGCCTTGGTAAGACTGATTGTCAACTTTCGGGCTACTGACGACCCGTAACGACTGTCAAAGATCCACGAATGACAGCTTTCCGAGGCACGCAGTGGTCATGTTAAGATGGTCACCCATCCACGGACCGACCGCGGCAAGCGTAGCTTAACGTGATCGATCGACCCGTGCAGCTATTATTACTTAGCCACAAGCCCCACTTAAAATTTAAAAAAAATCGATTCAAGAAAATTAAAGTTTAAGTTTTTAGCCTACACGACCCCTACTCGTGTAGGCTAAAAACTTAAACTTTAATTTTCTTGAATCAATTTTATTCATATATATATATATATATATATATATATATATATATATATATATTTCATATTCGCCAAAAATGTAATGTCAGTGCTTACACTGACATTACATTTTTGGCGTATATGTCGCGATATTAGATTAGAGGGTATGTTATGAACATCTTTGTTGATATTTTGGAGTAGGTAACTGAAACGTTCTGCTGAATCGCGCAGGGAGCTTTATTATGTAATCCATTATTGGTTAATAGTGTATAAGTGTAGTGTGACGTTAAGGTTAATATTTTAATAGTAGAGGTTAATAGTATTTGTTAAGACAAAGGTGTACATAAGTGCAATAAACTAGTACACACACTGCCAGACAAATTAGGTGTATCGAAAGTGTTATGCAAAAAAAGACAAGAACTGTGTGTGTTTTTGCATAATTACTTACATACCTAAGTCTTTAATTATCATTTTCCATTTAATTTTACTTTTTTTTAAGCCTCATTTAGTAATTTGTTACACACATGTTTTTAATTGCAATTGTCTTATCAGAGGGGTAATTCTCGTAATTTTAAGAACTTTCACAGTCTGATCTCTGTCTCGATCTTGGAAAAATACCACTAATTTACATACATTTTTAACAAGTTTTTGACATTGATTGTCGCTAAGATGAGATTGGGACTAGATTTTGAACGTTTTTAATTACGGGAATTGTCCTACTGGCCATATGATTATTTAGATTTACTTTTGACTTACTATAACCTTACATAATTAAGTAGGTATGACTTTACTTTCTATATCATCCACAGGCTTCCTCTCTGAGAGAGGAAGTGGGCAACAATCCACTAAGCGGGCCCTGGGGCTGCAGTCTCGACATTCATAGCGATCGCTGTACGACCGAATTCGGTCGGTTTATATACATAGTACTCACATATTATGTTCTATGCAATTATACAATACTAGGAGATGGAATTTATATAATGCAAAAATAGTATTTTAAAATCTTCAGCAGCTTCAACAGTATGCAGTAAGGTAAGGTAGGTGTGTGTGAAGTATTTTCAAATGCTAATCAATTTATTTATGCGTCCTGTGGAGCAGGACCAGCGTTTAGCCACGCATTTTTGTCAGCGATGTAATCCCCCAACTTATAATATGCTTGGCTGCATAGTGTGCGTTTTATGTAAGATTTGAATTTCGTTTCATTGCGTTGGAGTATGTGGGGAGGTATTTCTGAAGATGTACTATCGCCAAAACCTATATCTGACCACATCTGCGTCCGTAAGTACAACCAAAGAGAATCCTTTTTAGGTCGACTAATAATATGCGCTGCAAGCAAGAATAGTCCTTACGGTGGTCAGATATAGATTTTGGCGATAGTACAAGTTACGCAATGGGTAAAAAAAGTGTTGAAGACAAAATAACAAAATCCACGTACCCTCATCACTGCTCATGAACAGCAGTATATTGCACCTCTTCCCCCACGTAGCCTTCACGTGTTTAGCTTTGGCCTCATGGTTCTTGGGCTGCGTCATGACCCAACATAGCACCCTAACTTTACTGAACAGCTCGTCAGCCACTGTTCTGTCCTCATCTCTATGTGCCGCTTCATCGTGGCTGTGTTCACCGATCGCTATAATTGGGTGCTTGTCCAAATCTCTTATCGATTCTCTGAAATTTTAAAGGGAATAATGATGTAGGTTTTTAAACTTGCTTCTGTGTTCGTGTAGTGGTTTGTATAAGAGCTTGGCTTTTTAGAGGCATCTCTTCAGATGTATTTTTCTGCGGTTATTCCACAAATTGACAATTCTCATCAATGGGGATTTATGACCTTTCTTCAACAAATCCCCATTGATGTATTACAGAGCTCATAATCATAAAAGTTCACAAATTCGCATTGATGCGGAATGTCAATGGGGATTTGTGGAACAACCCTTTTTCTATGATATTTTAAAAAATAGGGTGCGAATGCCTATAAAAGTTTTTTCATTGACATTTAAGACTATATTAAAGGTAACCTAAACATCGAATGGAGCATTAAAAAAAATTGAACTCAACGAAAGAGGAAACGAAAAATAGAGTTTTCAGAATTTCTGTACTTTGAATTCATTTTTCTTTTCTATTTCGTTCTTTTTTTCGGATTTTTTATAGAAATAATAAAGAATATTCTATCTTATATCTATCTGAAAATGGTAATTCCCTAACAGTCATTTAAATTAGTGCCTTTTTAACTATGAGTGACCAACTGATCTAATCAGCTTCGTAGAACACTGTTTACCTAATTGGTTTATAAAATATGATAAAGATTTCGTAGTATCTGCATTAGTATGCAGATCCCGAACGATATAGTTATCGATCGGGATTTTTGAGAATCGCTAGAATGCGGTAATTTATCTTTTGCATAGATTAATAACTTAACAGAGACAACATCAAAGATAAGTAGGTATTATATTCAGTTTTTTTTCAATTAAGTTCAGCTAAAAGTTTTGAATTGTTTGTTGGTTGAATATTACATTTTTAAAGACTAGACATACTACATAATCCATAATTCCATAATCCCAACTAATATTATAAATGCGAAAGTGAGTTTGTTCGTTACACTTTTACGCTAAATCAGCTGAACAAACAAACAAAACAAACTCACACAGCTTGGCACCATGACCTCGGTTGGGACATTGGATAACTTTTACCGACCGTAGTTGCAGGCAAAAGCTTGTATCATCATCTGCCTAGCGTTTTCCCAACTATGTTGGGGTTGGCTTCCAGTCTAACAGGGTGTAGCTGAATACCAGTATTTTACATGGAGCGACTGCCTATCTGACCTCCACAACCCAGTTACTGGGTAATACGATACCCCTTGGTAAGACCGGTTGTCAGTCTTTCGGGAATGCGAAAGTAACTGTCTGTAAGTATGTCGGTCTGTCTGTTACTTTTTCACGCCTTAACGGCTAGTCGGATTTGGATTAAATTGATAAAACATGAGCAGGGTTGGGACATAAGATACTTTTTTTTTCCGGGAGTACTTCTCATAGAATAATCTCCGATCCCCAAGCGGGCGAAGCCGCAGGCAAAGGATAGATTACTATAAAATAATTATTGCCTTGAAGACGAAGATGGCGGGACGAGCTTGACTCCTACCGTAGGAACTGGCCGGCACTCGCAAAAGACAGAATTGTGTGGAAAAGGGAGAGGAAGGCATTTGCCCTGCAGTGGGACAATACAGGCTACTTGGATTAGATTAGATTGCCTTTTATTTTCTTTTGTAAGTATTAAAGAAAGACCATTCATTTTGGCCGAGTCAACGTGAGAAAGGGTGAAAGAAAGGAGGCCTGTGTCCCAGCAGTGGGAACATTATAGGCTGATTTTGCAACTTGATAAACTAGGAAGTCAGAATCATACAAATAACAAGCTTATGTATTTTAGAATTCACTTCCCTCAGTATGCTCTACTGCTCAAGTGAGCCACAAACAATATGACATCATATCCCTGCACTATCGAATTTAACGAGAAGTGCTACTCAAAGCATGAAATAAAGCATTGTATCGATGGCAATACACATATTTTACAAAGATTACTATTTTCTAGTCGTTTTGTCGTACTCGCTCAGGGGCTGCAGTCTCGACATTCATAGCGATCGCTTTACGACCGAATTCGGTCGCTAAGTCCTGTCACTCCATACATTACACCTGTCAATCCGGGACTTAGCGACCGAATTCGGTCGTAAAGCGATCGCTATGAATGTCGAGACTGCAGCCCCAGGTGTCTTTTCATCATTCTAATATAATAGAAAGATAAAAAGACAGAGCGGGTGTCCCTATTAGTAATTTGGAAACTGAGTATCAGAGCAACTCATAGAGAAGTATGGAAGACAAAAGACATGTGGCGCCGACCCCAAATAAATTGAGATAAGGGCAGGAGTTAGACAGTGAAGCGGTGTCGCGGCAGACCACGTAGAAGATGTCGGGACCAGCTGGATAGGTTCCGTTAAAACTGGAAGGACAACGCGCGGGATCGCGAAACTTGGAAGGAATGGACGGAGGCCTTTGTCCAGGAGTCGGACAGCATAGGCTAGCAAAAATAAGGGGCAGGAGAATGATGGCGAGCAACTCAAGATTGGAGAAAAATAAATACCTATTTAGCCGAATGTCCAGAACAGTATTTTTTTGGTAAGATTTTGTACCATAGGTAAATAAAGATAAAGTAGGTACCTATTCTGAAAAGAAAAGTTGGTCAGGTTCAGGTTGATGATGTTAATGGGTGATTTATTTATTCCTTTGGGATCTCAAACCAAGGATAGATACACAGATACAATAGAAATCACTATACTACAAAAGGTTATTTTACGTGTGCTTGCTTCACCCCTTAAAACCGTATCATCTGTCTCATCACCTACCTAACCATTTCAACTATGTTGCGGTCGGCATCACACTTTAAAACCGTATGTCATCCTATAATCTATTTAGTACAAAGTTTGCATTTTCTGAACACTCCATTCGATATGTAAGAATAAATAACAACTTACAATAGAAATAAAAATAAGTATCATTCATGAACAAATGATCCAGCAAGCGCCCGAGTACGGCCTAGCCATTCAAAAAGCATGAAATAATGATAAACAAAAACTTAGAATACTAGTTGCTACTAAGTGCTAGATAAAAACTAGATAACACTAAGAATTATCTACGTTGGCATACAAACAATATACTCGTAAGGCGAATAAAACCCTGAAACTCACATAAAAAACTACCTATGTACAATTTAAGCCAAATCTTAAAAAATAAATAACACCCATAGTTATGCCTTAAAACGGGTTGATGTTAGCATATAAAATGTGTAACTGAATGAATGCACATAATGAAAGTAGTTTGTTCAGAATCGTTTACTGAATCGATAAGATTTCTGTCATTTTTAATATAAGTAATTTTATATCCCAAAAATAAATAAAACTGCGTAAATTAGTCACACTTTCGCACAATACGTGTGCGATTGTATGCGTGCATAGATTTGTAATGTGGCCACAACGTTTACTCACAATCTGTATAACTAATTTAATAAATAAACAATGTTTTTATACATAAACAGTAAACATACAGTGTATGTATTATGATTATAACAAAATATTCTAATTGGGGTGGGACAAAATGTACCTGAATTAATTCATTAATGAATTAATACCGGGCCATGTTGTATTTAATTGGTTGAATATGATAGCAGTCATAATCATAACGTGACAAAGTTCATAAAAAAATCTTTAATAACTGGATGGTTTATAGAATTTCACCAGTATGGACATGCGACTATACATGTAACACATGAACAAAGTGTTTTATCAATTATCAGACCCTAAGAAAGTGCTACGAAACTGTGTAAAAGTGCATATTGACACTATTCTTAGTTATAACATAATCTATCTCGTAAAATATTAAGTTAGAGTTAAATTGCTTATTAGGCTAGATTGTAATCAATTACTAAGAACTTTTTAGTTCTTATTAATCAAGAGAAAAAAAACCAGTATGGACATATCTGAAACTATTTATTACAAGCAGGAGCAGTACCCTAATCGTGTAACACACTATTAATCGTATAAAACGTTATTTGTTTTTGGTTGGTTGTTATTGTAGATTAGTGACGTGTCTTTAATCTATTAGCGGTGTTGTATTTCATTTTGAAATGCAAGGAAATTTAAATATTGAGATAAAAGCAGATATTATCGCGCTGCGTAAAAGTGGACTTCATATTATATCACAGATATTTGATGAAACCGGACTGAGTGTGAGTATTATGATTTAATTGTTTCATCATTTTTTTTTCTAATTAAATTATAACTGCTGATCCTTTTAGTTATTTTTTTAAACGTTTTATATTTATCATAAAGCCTAAATAGAAGAAAAATAAATTAATGACGAATATAAAATATAACATTAAGTATAATAATAATATAATATGTAAAATTTCTATTTTCAAAATAATTTTGTTTCAATTTGGTAATATTCATATTTTGCTAGTAGCCTAACAGTACTCTTTTTTTTGTTTTAGCGAAATACCTACTGTGAGTCGAAGGGTCAAAGGTAGCCCCAGCTAGTCAGTGAATAATGAAACAAGTGGTTTCATACCAACGAGATATTTTGCCGAATTATTCGACACATCTTTACGAACCGTTCGCCGTGCAAACGAAAACAAACGAAAACCAGCTTTTTGAGCTGGTTTTCGTTTCGCCCATATTTGATTGAAAAACATAAACAAGAACGTTTACATTTTGCGATACAGCGATGAGAAGCACGGAATGAGAGATCTGATGAGCAGTTGAAGTTGCATTGCATGGAAATGCAGGGAACATTTAAATGGAACAGATATATGTTTCAATATTGTTGGATTCATGCGCCTGCGTTTACTTGATAGCATTGATTATTATCAATAACTATAACCCCCATTATTATGGGGGTTATACAAACCAAGTATTAAGTTATAAATTACAAATTGATTTTAGTAATATTAAAATAATATTGTGTCATATCCGTAATAAGGATTACTTTGAGGTTTAGTTTCAATCTTCTTTTCATAATGAAAATGAATACTTAAGCTAAAACCGCAACAAGTCCTAATAAATACGATTTGTTAGCTTTGACGTTTGAGATAGGCAACTAAAGTTAAAACGAACGCACTGGCAGTAAACAAAAAGTAGTACTACTGAGTAATTTAATTGTATTGTGACAAGGAGTTCACACTTTTTTTATTTACGTGGGTAGATTTGCTAGTTGTGATTTATTAGAGTACCCACACACATTAGTAGTTAAAGCACAACATTATTATATTACTAAGATACAGTATTTTAAGTCTAAGGGTCGTAGTTCACTGATTAACTGCTTTGCTTCTATAAATTGTTCTTTATGAGAAAATAAACTGTTTTGACTAGAAGTTTTTTGTTTAGTTTATAAAATTATAACGAATAATCATTTTGAAATCACTTATAAAACATTTTTATATTAACGCCGTATTACAATAGCAATATAATAATGAAAATAAAATTATTATTACATTATGATTCTTGTTTATTAATCTATAAAAAACGAATAACAAAATAACCGATAAAGATTATTGTTGGAAAAGAAAAAAAAAAGTCCCATCTCGAGATCGGAACCCAGACCTATGCGTTCAATAATCCAATACGTAAGACTACCAGCTATCGGTACTTGATAATGAGTTCAATTTTAGCAATGGTATGAACCAACCAAGATCATACGTAATTACGTAGCCTGTGTGCAAAAGCGACTGTATGTTTTTTGTTTCGTTCGACGCCAGCCAGTGTGCGAATTATAAGGTGAGCGTTCTGTGTTGATACATCACTTTATGCACAGAGACGTAGGTGCGGCCTTTACCGCGCGTTCGCAGCAATACAGTCCTTAAGGTGATACTGCATTATTAAACGCGACCGTACTTTGATAAAGCTAAAATTATGCCAAATAAGAAATTGTTCCTATTTTGTTTTACATAAACAGGGCGTTATTTATCTGAATCCAAACATTAATTTTAATCATTTTAATTAGAACGGAGTACATGAAATAACAAATATTAGGCGATAAAATAATTTTAGTTTTATGATCTTCCTGTGCGAGTCGCAATAAATACTTTTTCTTTCTTTCTTTTAATTTTATAAACGTGAAAGTTTGTATGGATGGATGGATGGATGGATGTTTGTTACTCTTTCACGCAAAAACTACTGAACGGTTTTTTTTTTATCCTTTACTAAAAAGAACCAGGTTCTTAATTACAATCTAGCCTATAAGACTAATAAGCAATTTTAATCTAACTTAATTTATCACGTGATAATTATTTTAAAACTTAGAATAGTGTTTATTGTACTTTACACAAGTCCGTTCCACTTTCTTAGAATCTGATATAATAATATGATGATTGATCATGTGTTATTATGTGTGTCATTGGCACTTTTATTTCTAAACTTTTTGCACTACACTAACTCAAAAGGTTTTGTCCGTTTTAGTCTTCGCACTATATTTGTTTGGTTTAATAGCTGAATTGCCTCGATATTCACATGTCGGTGGAGTCGGTGTTCGGGCCTCAGCAAATTTTTGGATTATGTCGGTGACGGGTTCCATTCGTCACGATGGAGGGCGTCATTTCTTATATACCAGGGCGCATTAACAATACTCCTGAGTACCTACCTTATTCTGGAATGTATGTATAATTTTGATGTTGGTCGAATTAGTACAGCCCCATAGTTGGATACCATATGTCCATATCGGTATAAGAATATGCGTATATAACAAAATTTTGTTATATATCGATAAGCTGGAATTCCGTCCAATCAACCAATACATGTTTTTAAAACACATGTATAGTTCCTGCCTTTTCTTTTTGACGTGCGCTTTCCAGCGCAGTTTCGCGTCAAGCGTTATGCCAAGGTATTTAGCTGTATTTGCGTATAGCACTTGTTAGCCATTTATGAAGATTGGGTGGTAATCACAATTCCTGTTGGTGAAGTCAATGTGAAGTGACTTCGATTCATTTAATTTGATTCTCCATTTTTGTGCCCAATCATGAACTTTATTTACAGCGACTTGTACCATTTTGATTGCTTCCGTATGGCATGACCCTGTAGCCATAATGGCAGTGTCATCCACAAAGATTGCAATTGTATTATTTTCCAGCTCTGGTATATCATGCGTGTACAACAGGTAGAGCACTGGACCCAGCACACTACCTTGAGGCACGCCAGCTTTAATAACTTTTAACTCGGAAAAGGCATCCTCGTGCCTTACTCGAAACATTCTATCTGTAATGTATGATTACAGGATATCGGCAAAATCATTGGGCAGCATTAGTCTTAGCTTGTATATCAAACCCTTATGCCAAACTTTATCAAAAGCTTGTGCTACATCTATAAATACGGTGGAGCAGACTTTTTTATCTTTAAGCGTTCTCTCAATGATTTTGGTAATTCTATGTACTTGGTCTATTGTTGGGTGTTTTTCTCTGAAACCAAACTGATGGTCAGGGATCAAATTTTTCTCGTTTATTATAGGTTTTAGGCGTTTCAAAAACAATTTTTCAAACAGCTCTGATGTTATAGACAACACGGAAATGGGCCTGTATGATGATGCTTCGAGGGGTGGTTTACAGGGGCTTTGCAATCATAATCACTTCAGCAACTTTCCATGGCTCAGGAACATGCTTTAGCACAAATGCAGCATTGTTGAGCCTAGTAAGCTTAACGATGGCTTTACGCGGGAGATGTTTTAGAATTTCTCCCGTAATAAGGTCATACCCCGGTGATTTTTTTAGGCTAATGATTTTAATTTCCCTTGCAACTTCTTTTGGGGTCACAAGCTTAATTCTTTGATCTTGCAGAATATTGGCGAACTGCAGATTGTCTATAGACCTGACATTTGGCTGAAAGGTTCCTTCTAAGTGATGAGCAAATCTTAGAGCTTTTTGCTCATTGCTTATGGCCCACTTTCCGTTACCATCTCTGATAGGGGGAATTGGTGTAATTGGCCTTTTGAGTATCTTTGTCACTTTCCAAAGAGAGTATTGTGTTGTATGGTCGCTGCTTAACTGGCGTAGGTTGGTATTGAAAGTCTCATCTTGAAACGTTTGTATTTTTCTCTTCAGTCTTTTCGTAAGGTTATTCAATAGAGTTTTATCTTGCGGGAATCTATTTTGTTGCCATCTTTTTCTCTGAGTCTTTTTTTCCTTTGGGTAGGTATTTCCTTTAAATTTCTTTATAACCTGTGGTGTGTTGTTCCATGCACATTGTTGAATATTGTTGCTAAACTTGTTTACTTCAAAATAAAAATGATCATTACTTTTTAATGAAGTTTTAGGTCAATAATATTTTGCAGGTCTATGCTAAAACTTTCCCAATCTGTAAACGTATTGACTAATGTCAGGTGGTTTTCTCTTAGTAATACTTTGTGACTCAATTGTAATAATATCGGAGAGTGATCGGAGTTCATGTTGTACCCCTCTTTCACATTCAGATAATTTGTTGATATATTTTTGACAATAAAAAAGACGATAAGGTCTGGTAGTTTCTGGGGGTCAGTCGGCCAGTATGTAGGTTTTCCAGTAATTATGACCTCACACCGCATGTGTTTCACTGCATTTAGAAGCTGTCGTCCCTTAGTTGAGGTTAATCTCGATCCCCAATGAGTGTTCTTAGCGTTAAAGTCACCGCCTAATATAAACCTCTGTCCAAGGAGTCTGAAGAAGTGTACATATTGTTCTTTGTTTATCGTGTCTTGGAAGACAGTATACGGCCGCTACTGTAACCTTAAATTTATTGGTTTTCACTGATATCGCCACAGCTTGCGTGTCTGGCTCCTCATATTTACACTGTCCATAGTGGCAGATATTTTCTCTAATAATAATTAAAAATAATAATAAATAAAATAATAAATAAATAAAATAATAAATAAATAAAATAATAATAATGAAAATATCTGCCCACTATTGATATATCTGATATATAATATCTGCCACAACCGCGCTACCTCCTCGGGCCGTGTTGTTAGGGTGCAGCGAGTGATATACCTTATAGCCTCTAAACTTTACAAAAGACTGTTTAGTGAAGTGACTTTCAGAGATCAAACACACATCAATATTTTCTGTGTCTAGGACCACTTGCAACTCATGTTGGTGTTGCAGCAGTCCGTTGGAATTCTACGCCATTATTTTTACTGTGTTATTCACGATTGATTTTTATAGTACTTGATTCTAATTTTTCTAGTGTCTTATCAAATGATGATAGGCAGTTCAAAATCTGGTTCAGCTTATCCTCAAGACTTGATGGTTGAGAGCTTCGTTTTACCGCTTGTGCATATGAGACATTTTTAGATGTGTGTTCAGTTTTCGCGGTTGTCTGTGCAAACTGTGGACTTTGTTTTGTTGGGTTTTGTCGGTAGTTTGCTTAACGGCAGGGTTTTTAGGTGAGTTAGTTTTTGAGGTTTTGTTCTTCATGATTTGCATCTCCTTGGCAAATAAACACCCTCTGTAGTTGGCTGGGTAAGCCACAGTGGACACATTTAGGTTTATCTACTGCAGGTTTTTTGCAATCAGCTGTGAGGTGTTTACCTGTACATTTAAAACACCTTGGTTCTTTTGATCAATACTTTTGGGCATGACCATAAGCCTGGCATCTCTTACACTGCGGTATTATTTTTGATGTTTTAAGCGGGGTTATTTCAACTTTATACCCTAGGATATGTTTAATGCCGTATATTTTACTGACATCTTCACCATTCTTAAATGATAGTATGAACATATTCAGCGGTTCTTTTGTTCTCCAGCTTAGCTTGTTAATTGCATTTTCTATCTGGAATCCTTGCGACGTTAGATCATCTTTAATCCGATCGGTGCAGTACTCAACGTCACTTTTAGTGGGCTGAGCAGGTGTTATGGTCTCACTGGCCTTTTTATCGGAAGGTTCTTCTTTTCCTTGTGCCTTTAATTGTCCTTGCAGATCTTGTACCTGTTCTTGCAAGTTTTGTATGTAGTCGTTCAGTTGATGTACGATTTGTTGCAGGTTTTCTCTGTCCGTTTTCTCCTGGATGTAACAGTCGTACAATTGCTTTTCCAGATCAGTTTTTATTTTTATAGACTTTTTGCAGCCATTGTTTAGTTTTAAGGCGAGCGTGTCACCTAAACAATTATAATAAATACGTCATGACGATTTCCGCATTTGTAACTGGATCATCGCGGTGGCCCCGATAGATCGACGTACATCGCGATGACGGCGTTGTGATGCATCTGCAAAATACTCTTAACTAGAGCTCGCGCGCGCGATCGGTAAGTCCGTTCACAATAGTGGTTAAACACCGCATGTCCACGGAACGGAACGGAACGCATTTGGATAAAATTTGACACACAGATAGTTTATAACCAGGATTAACACATAGGATACTTTTTTCCCGATATTCCCACGGGATCGAAACTTATGCGGGTGAAACCGCGGGGCGCAGCTAGTCATACATAAAGCCAAGAAGGCCTTTCAAGGATACGAGTACACGACCTTCAGTTTGAAGTACGCGACCATGATGACGAGTAAGTCGACAAAAATGGCGGACATTAATTGATATGGATAAGCAAATAATTATCAAGAACGATCACAAATTATTTTAATTGAAGATAAATTCACGCCAAAAGATACATACTTAGATAATGACGCCGATTCCCTTGTTCATAAACTAAACTAAATTTAAGTTCAGTGCATCTTTTTTGTCTATTTCCTTAAAAAAAGGACAGAAGATAAATATTAGTTTAGTCCTGTCAAATTAAGATAGTCTATGGACAGTTTAGACGTGATTAAAAACATGGCTACTAAAAATACGTCAATTTACGTCAGGCGCCGACTAATTTGACAGGACTAAACTAATATTTATCTTCTGTCCTTTTCTTAATGAAATAGAAAGAAAAAGATGCACTGAACTTAAATTTAGTTTAGTTTGTGAACAAGGGAATCGGCGCCAATAACTTTAAAAGTAGCCTGAGACTAAATATATGTATATTTGATATACAATCATAACATTACAGTTGACAAAAGATTATCTATCATAAACGATTAAGTATAAAAAATATAGTTAAAGATTAATTGGTAATCATACGTATTACGATTACGGGTGTAGTCCCGTAATTCAAAAAGTCATGATTTTATTCAAATAAACATATGACGTTTACTGTACTAAACAAAACGACCACTTGAAAAATTCACCTTGTATAATGTAACGTACGTTGATGGTCAAATCAGAAACTATAAGTTGCGGAAATACTCAAAGGAGTCTATTATAAAAGAGTGACTTCGTAAAAGCGTTCACTATCATCTACCTAGCCTTTTCTCAACTATTTTGGGATCGGCTTCCAGTATAACCGGACGCAGCTGAATACCAGTATCTTACATGGACCGACTGCTTATCTGATCTCCATAACCCAGTTACTGGGTAATACGATACCGAAACAGACTTTCGGGCGTCCGACCCGTAACGAGAAAAGAGGAAAGAGTTCTACTATGATACTTTAGAAACTAGAGGGTTGGCCCTCTAGTTTCTGATGACTGATGAGATGAGATGATTTATCATAAATTAACATTATATGTAGTAAATTACGTAACAGCAATGATATATCTCTGAAGATTTTTTGGGCATCGATAACTGTTGGGCTTGCCGTTCCAACTTCATCGGTGACGTACTAAATCAATACCGCTTTTTATTACAAGTACATATCTTATCATATCATGACATATATAGATCAGATTGTATACGCAACCGAATCCACATCCTTCTCTTTAACTATCTTTCGTCGATTAAAAAAAAGAGGAGGTTATGTTTTCGACGCACATCAAGCCACTACAAGCTGTCAAATTTCTTTAATAGATTTTCGACTTTATCGCTAAAACATTAAGGTTCAAGGTTGATTCGGAAAATTTGACAGTTTCGGGTAGCTTGACTTGCTGGCGTCTGTCTGTACACTAAATTTAAGTTAGGCAATTTCATGACATGCTGCAATTTCTAGTCCCGATTCTGACGTAAATTTCGAAAAAGTGGTCCTACTTCGCGTATACAGAACTCTACTATAATATCTAACCTTGTCCTTGCAGTCAAGTGTTCATTTGGACATGAAAGCCGATAGTACGCACTTGATTATGAGTAGCGCATGCCCGGCCAGTGAATATAAACATGATAGATATTTCTATTCACATTTAAAAAAAACTTGTAACTTTAATATTTGACAGTCAGTTTGCGAATATCGTATCTCGTCGCATTCATATTTTTTCTGGCTTATTTGGACTTTCCAAATTGGACTACTGGAGGAAAATATTTTGTTATTTTTGTAAATGTCGAAACACTTGATGAATGACGAGGGGCGCACAATTCTATGAAGGCTCCCGGAAACGAAAGGAGTCCTATACCTACAAAAACTGCTCTCTATTTTTGTACAGTGTATTAACACGCATCTTTCCTTATTAAGATATCGGGTTATAATTTTCGGGAGTGCATTACCAGTTGGTACCTAAAGTGCGATAAAATAATTGAAAACCCGTTATGCTATCGCTTTGTACGTAAAACGACTGCAAATTTAAATGAACGAATTAATCAAACTAAGTTTATACAACGTGTTTTCGTAAAAATCTGGTGCTCCCTACATTTTGACGAGTTATACGAACATAAATGTAGGGAACAGCTGATTTTTTTTTTTCGCGCTTTCATGTTTGGTCTCATAG
The DNA here is from genome assembly GCA_947507525.1 of Apamea epomidion. Taxonomy (NCBI): domain Eukaryota; kingdom Metazoa; phylum Arthropoda; class Insecta; order Lepidoptera; family Noctuidae; genus Apamea; species Apamea epomidion. Next base: position 16,936,970 of record OX382237.1, read on the forward strand.
TAAAAGTTGTTTATAATGATGAGTACAATGACCCCCTAGAGTTATGGGATATAAAAAACAAAACACGTTGTATATAAAAATACTAAACAATATAGATATTGACTTGTATTTACAAAAATATTACAAGAATTAATACATCATCATCACTCTCCTGCCCCTATCCCAATTTATACGTGGCCGGCACAACATGTATTTTTCTTCCATACTTCTCTATTAGTCGTCATCTCAGTGGTCACCCCTTTTCTAGCCGTACCATCTTTCACACCAAGTCCATCCAATGTTTCATATGGTCTCTCGAAGAATAAATACTTAATGCATACCTATATTTTTTAAGTTATGGTCTGAATGTTAGCATTCTAATATATTTATAGGTAACGTAAGTCTGGTGCTCTCATTGAATTGTGTTCCCATCATTCAGATGTAAGTTAAAACAATGGCGTACCTCCTACATACCACTCAGTAATACAAATAATTGTATCGACGATAATCAATATTTAGATAATAAAAAATAATTGGGCCAATTCATAATCGTTTAAGTAAGGATAGGTGGATTTCGGGCCAAGGCTCATGGACGAAGAATGTTTACGTGGTGAGAGAGGTGATGATTTTCCAAGGAGGTAACAGATACTCAAAGAAGGCTCTTTCAGTGCGACTCCCGGCCACCGTAGGCGCGGGCTTGCGGGCGGCGAGCAATGCGCAGCTCCGACGCCCGGTAAGGACCAGGCCCGGGTCGACGGCGCGTTGTGTTCCACGCGCGCCTCAAAGCGATGTCAGCACGAACTGACGGGGTCCGCTAGGGCCGATGCCTGCCAGGGCTGCGGGTTGTTCGAAAGAGATACCGTGGCCCCTGGCACAGACAACTGAAGGAACACGGGTGGGTTTACCACCCAAAAAAAAAAAAAGAAGGCTCTTTGAGTATCTGTTACCTCCTCGCAAAATCTCACACGCACACACTCACACTCAGCGACAACGAGCTAACATTTTAAATAATAAAATGGAGAAGCATTATGTTGTTAATAAATAGTTAACAACATAATGTTTCTCATCTGCTTCCAGTCTAACCGGATGCAGCTGAATACTAGTATTTTACATGGAGCGGCTGTCTATCTAACCTACACAACCCAAATACTGGGTAATGCGATATCCCTTGGTAAGACTGGTAACAACATAATGTTTCTCCATTATATGTATTATTTAAAAATAAAGGAGTTTGTATAAGCTTAATGGCCTAGATTTTGTTAACAAAAAAAAAAAAATATTGCAGAGGTAACCTAAATTGAGGCTCCTGTCTTCAAGGCTGGAGTGAATAGGCTCATAATAAATTAATGCGCTTTACCATCAACGATTGCATCTCTGCTTTCCATCAGGCGGGCACTAGTTTATATGATTAAAAAAATATATATATTATACGAGTTGATAAAATAATTCCGAAGTGATGAATAATATTTGGCACAATTAGGTAATAATAACTTTATGTTATTTTATTACTCATCAGAGTCATCACACATGAGTGAAGTAATAGTGTAAGTAAATACGTACTTTAAACTTACCTATTTCATTTATTATTTTGTATGAAATGGGATAGGGACTTTTTGCTATAATTTTAGTACTTAATGCTGAAGAGTGTGATATTAAGTCCTTACCTAGTCTTAACAGCACGTTTAGATCAATTGATATTATTTAATTAATTATCAATTATCAATACAATATATAATAAAATTATTGTTCCTGCTTTTTTATTTTCTTATGTAAAAACGTTTTAAATTAGCACAATAAAAAAAATGCTTACAAAAAAAAAATGCATTATTTACAAAATTCAATTTGAATAGTTCACAAACATGCCATGCAAATGCATGCAAAAAAAAAAAGATAGAAAAAGGCGCCATGCGACATGCAAAATTCTAGATAGAGTTACCTGTAGTTATGCCAAGCAGTGTCTCGTGAGAATCCAGTCGATGTTAATAGTATGTATGCAAAACTAAATCCAGCAGAAATCCCAATCACCAGCGTTAAAAAGAAACGTCGACCCATCACCCGACCTTCTGCCTGCAGCATATTATTATACATTGCTTAACGATCTACGCTCAAAATATTTTTGAAATATGTTTTTTTTTTATCGCAGACTGTTCGCGGCAGCGTGTCTACGCGACGAGTCGTCGAAGCGGCCTAACTCTACTTGTGCTTTACAGCAATTTGACTTGTCAATACGTTTACATACAATTTATTTCAAGTGCGATCAGTAAGATATAAAAGTGGTTGTAAATATGTAAACGTTCGCACGGGTTCCGTTCATAACAACTGTCGAGTTATGGGACGTATTATTTGGTTATACACTGACACACAACTACGTCACAATATTTTGTACGTGGTTCTCTCACTAGGTTTTTTTATATAAATATCTTTATAAAATGATATTATGGAACTAGTGTTTTCTTTTTTTTTTTAAGCAAATGTGTTTTGGGTGCATCTAAGTTTGTGCATTCAATAACATGCACAAATAAAATGCTATAGAGTTTAGTTGTATTTTTTTTAAATTTAGTAGTTACTATTGCTATTAGTTAGGTGGTTATTATTATTATTGGTTCGATATTTGGTCATTTAGTAAAGTTTTAGTAGTTTTATTGTTAAAAAACAAGATGCCATAAAATTATAAGACGAATACAACCGCATCGTACCGTTTAAACTCGATGAAAGCTTCACTTTAGCTTTAACTTAGCGCATACAATTTCGTACGAGTGTCTCTCCTCGTTCCTAGCAATATGTGACGTGTCAGTTCTACGTGTTATCAAAATAACAGTGAGTCGATAACGCGATATTCGATAATAAGGTTATAAGGATAACCGAACTAATCAAGTAATGAAAAATATCGAAGGAAAACATATACAATATATTTTTATATAAAAAAGATAAGAATTCCTGCTCCATAATATAATAATATAGAGTTTATCAATTGTAGTGACCACAAAGACGACGTGGACTCGTTATCAATTTAACACCTACAATAAGACATCATTGTCTATTATGCTTTGACCAACATGATGCATACAGTAAAATATTTTATTGACCAATGATACCAATTTGGTTCTATTGATGACCTAGTTTACACATAGTCAATAAGCACTGGACGAAAACAATTTAAATAAACACCGAATAACATTGTTGAATTATTTTATCGCTTTCTATTTGATTTTTTACATAATTGAAATAAAAAAAATAAAAACAAAATTATTTCTTTCAAACATGCTGTAAATTCAAGTTATTTGTAATTCATCGTTTGTTTATTCAAGTGAAAAAAAAGCGCCGCGGGTCGTATGAAACTATACCAATTAATTTTGATAATATTTATTTTCACATCTTCACATTTCTCTTTAAAAAATGACTGAAAAAGATGCAAAAGATATTTATTCATATTATTTTTTGGCACAAAAAATATTTAAAAAGCCTTTTTCCAACGACTCGTGACGTAGACACTTACTAAATAAGTATACGTAGACCGCATTTTCTTATAGAAAAAAAAAACTGCTAGTTGTGTGACCAGCTACCACATACAGGTCAAAATATACTACTGGTGTCTCAGACTCCCAGTACACATCCCAAGTTACGAGATACGTACTTGTCCCATTGTTTATTTGTTTATCATCCGCGATTATTTGTTTCTTATGCTCGTGGAATCATGTTGTCATATTCGCATACCTGGGGTACAGTTACAGTTATTGTTTTACGTTGTTGAGAGCACCATCTTGCTGCGGCAAAAATGCGAAATCTTGGATGTGTGTTACACTACCACGACTTAAAGGCTGATCGGATTTGGATGAAATCTGGCACACAAGTAGACTATGGTCTGGATTAAAATATAGGATACTTTTACTTTAAAATATAGGATGCAAGTAAAACCGCGGACAAAAGGTTCATCGTATATTTTCTTTAACTACCGCGTCGTTAAACTCTTGATAAACTTTAACAAACTTAAGGCCAGGTTTTTTAGTTTCCTTTTTTCGTAGACTAAGTATAAACATGTTAATATAAATCTCGCAAAACGAACCTACGAAATGTACGAATGACTGAAACGTACAGTCTGTTCATTGATATTGCGCCAAATGTACATGTATGTGTACCTCTACACACGTTTTCCTGTGACTACATAATCAGAATGCTCAAAATGAACGCAGTTGTCCAAAAATTAAATGTGATTAAGATGCGACTTAAGAAAACAGTTTGAATAATATTATGGCGGACGAATTTAATACTTCGTCTCGATTTATTATAATTTTCAGGAATTATTTTTGAAGACAGAATGTTGGCTCGAAACCAGAAACTCAAATAACGGAAAGAGACTTGTTTTTATTTTTCGTTTGGACTTTTACTAAAACTTTAGATAAAATATTAGGTATACATATTTGACGAGTTTTTGAGCGTCCAGATGACGTGGCAAACCGTATTCGTGTGGACATTTATAAAAACTATAAAATATTAGGTACACATATTCGACAAGTTTTTGAGCGTCCAGATGACGTGCAAACCGTTTTTTTTTTAATATTACTTTAATCGGTAGGTTACTTTAGTAGGAAGGTTAGGTAATAGTACATACAACATGATTCCATAATATTTTACCATATTTGAATAAAATTGAATATAAGTACATACAACATTTTTATTCTTTGCTTCGAGTTCAACATATCCTGCAGCCATCACGGCTTTTGTAAGTAAAACTGCTAATATAAATTAAAAAACCGCTCTCAATCAATTGAAGAAATCTATTTTATGACTAATAAAATACTTTATACTTGCATGACTTTACTATTCGTTTTTTCATTATACAGAATCTATAAAATTAAATTTGCATAGCCTTTTCCTAACTAATTTGGGGTCGGCTTCCAGACTAAGCAGACGCAGCTGAATAGCAGTATTTTACTTGCAGCAACTGCCTATCTGACCTTCACAACCCAGTTACTAGGTAACACAATACTCCTTGGTAAGACTGGTTGTCAGATTTTCGGGTTCAGTAGTCAGACTACCTGTAACGACTATCAAAGATCTACGACTGACAGCCGGGATAAACAGCTTTACGTGCTTTCCGAGGTACGGAGGGGTCTCTGGGGATATGTAATAGATGGTCAACCATCCTCGAACCAACCGCGGCAAGTATAGCTTAACCTTCGAACAACCCGTGCGGCCATTATTGAGCCACGAGTCCCTCTAATTCTATACACTTATAAACTATAGAAATTGAAAATATAGGTATAGGACTTATACATCTGTAGAGCGGCTTAATTATGATTTGAAATTGCCCATAAAATCTTATCGTATGACCAATTAAGTAAAATTCTGTGGTAAAATTGCGTGATAAGAACCTGTATGGACTATTTTATACATTTTATGTATTTTTATTTACACAGTCACGCTTAAATATGCCTTTCTTTATGGTAAGTTTAATTATAATTAAGGTTACAACAAGTATAACTAGTAATTTACAACAGATCTGACAATCGAAGTCAGGACCCTTACGGTAAATATAGAAGTTCTCAACAACAGTATAAAGTACTCACCTATAAAACAATAAAAGCAATTGACGAACTCTAAAAATGCTATTCACACACTTCCTCTATAATTATTTGATCTATAAATATCTTTTTTTTAAAACAAATAAAAATAAATTCTAATTACATGAAACTTGATAGGACATAGCTTACTAGTTAACACTCGTTGAATGAACTAATTTTAGCAGGAAGTGTTAACGCATATATTTCAACATAAAAACGTATTATGACATCCTTTTGATAAAAACAATATTTTATTAAATAGCACTGACTTACCAGAGTACCTACAATGTGTGTGTGATAAACATAATCTTTATTTACGCGGATTCACAATGAGTTTTGTGAGCCCTTGTAAACACAGATTGTGCGCCGAGGTAAACTTGTAGTAATAAATTGGTTATAAGTTAACAAAAACACTATGATAATTATGCCAGTTAGATTTGATGAAAAACTAGGTGACCTATTTATTATTGTGTGGGAGAAGTTTAAATAAATAAAAATGTATGGTTTTACTAGAATCTTAACATAGACATTTAAAAACCAATCATATTAATTATAAAAGATTAATTTCAACCAAAACACAGACATGAATGAAAAAAAAATTAAGACATAAAAGGAGTGATGTTTAATTCAACTTTACTGTTTTTGCATAACTTTTCTCATTTTCTTTGCTATCAAACATAGATTATCTATTAGTGATGACTTCATCTACTTTTCTACATTGCCCCACACTAGGAATTACTCCTGTATTGTGGGTGCGTTTACAAACATTTAAACTCACATACACAAACAGCCAGACCCGGAACAACTACATGTAGGCAATACAAATATTTGTTCCATGCGGGAATCGAACCTGCGACATGCAGCACAGCAGTTGATTGCTCAGCCACTGCGCCAATTGTGTTGTTTTAAAATGCTCATTCTATTACTTTTTTTTGGGATGGATTCAATGTTTTACGAAATAATGGTAAATATTTTTTTTATATGGGGATTAAAAATGAATTGTACCTACATAAAAACCACTTGATACCTAATTAATCATTTGTAAACGTTAAATTATGATTACTCTTTGATTTCTCTGATTAAATAACCCCAATGAGAAAAGAAAATCTAGAATAAATCTTAAATTAGAACAGGTTCGGACCAATCCTTGATGTTAGCTGTGCAAATTAGAAAATCGATCTAAGCCCATTCTAGAAAGTGTTAAGTATAGGTTGGTTAGTTAGTAAATTCGCAAAAGTAAGTAACTGAAATAGGTACTGGCCAAATGTAGTCTAGATGTTCCACAGTATCGGTTAAATAATTACCATTAACTACTTTTTAATAAGAATAAAAATATTAGTCTGCCCAATACGTAGGTATATAATAACTAAATAACTTACTATAAATACATCTATCATGTATTTGTTTTTATTACTGTTAACACAATTAAAAAGTTCGACAAGTTCAACCTTTTTAAGGTCGGTAATGGACTAATTAACAGTTTTAACAACATTGTAACTTGTCCATCGCAATGAAATCACAACACAATGGTAATCAGATATTTTAGTAGTAAGACTTACGGTCATCCTGCCTGTTTACTTAGCACTTTTTAAGAGGATTAAGGACATATTTTTAAGGTTTTACAATTTGTAATTAATTATCTATTTCATATTTATTCAGGTGTTTCAATACTTGAAGATTTTGAAGTATTTTCGCATGGCGTTATCAACAGAAACGTCAATATGTCAATTAATAATTTATGGTTTCTGTGATTTTGATTGATGGAGTATGAGGCTTTTTATCACAAAAAAAAACAATGAAATTAAGCGTAAGCTACGTTTCAGTTCCAGATTTACAGAGCAAGAAATCCGCGGTTCAGACCGAAGCCGTACAAAGTAACTAGTGACTAGCGCAAACTGACAGGTCACAGGACATTATATTGTCATCAGTGACAATGCAATGTATGTATACATACTGTTTGATGGTCGAACCCGCCATCGCCTTAGCCCGAACGGCGCGCAAAATAACCAAGATAAGGATAGAAACAGCCACTAGTGCCTCTTGCTAACTTCACTTTTTTTACGAATAATGAGTAGGATCCTTTGCGCAACATACATTGATACGGAAATCCATTTATTTCCCAAATATACACACAGACTAATTTATCATTAGTAACCCAATGTAGCAGTCGCCGAGCTAGTTTTCTGATTTTACAGAAGATAAGAAAATCAATGGCAAAAAAATGTTAACTTTTGAAGGAGCATGATTATATACAAAATACCCTCATGTGTAAAAAAGTTACACTCATTGAATGCATTAAAAACTCAAATATCTGCTTTAATAATAAATATCACCATTCATAAAAACTAAAATGCATTGGATTGATGTATCATACTAAAATTGCTATCGCGACGTCTGTGACGAACTTTTAATAATTCGCATATTGTGTCTGCTATTCAATCTCCTTCACAATCCTAAAACAGCATCCTATCTGCGGGTGCGTTTTTCCTACGCCCGTCCTTCAGATGCACCTTGCAGGACGCATCTTAAAAACCTTCTCAAGTCCTCTCCCCACTCCACCGACTTTTACTCCTACTCCTTCACAGTCAAAGACTACAATATTATACTGGCTTGTTCACAGTCACAGTGCACGCAGTTGTGGAATTCACTACCGCCCCCTTTAGGGTATTTATGTTCTGTGCTACCGCCTGACACTAATGACTGCCAAACTGTTCAGTTTTTCTTCGATCAATAATAGTACTGGATTAAGGATCAGGAACGAAAATGAATGGCTTAAGTGGCCACGTGTGGACACACGTAAACATCTACATTTCTTAGAAAAAAGTTTAATAATATTAACAACTTCAGTTTATTATAAACCTTAATGTTTAAACATAAAGTTAATTACCATTGCAAAATATATTTAAAATGTCGCTTGAAAATAAAAAGTCAGCAGTAGAAAAATATTTATTCTAAAATGAAACTTAATGTCTAAGTAATAAGGTTAAAAACATTTTGTTTACAATTTCGTGCCTATTCTATTGTGGAACTAGACGTAGTTTTTGGCATTACATTTCAATGCTCAGAACACAATAAGTATTGAAAGACGTAGAATTGCAGAATATATTTTTTAGGTTCGTTTTTAATCGGTCAAAAATATTTGCCACCATACAGCCGAAAAATAGTAGATACTATTTTACATTGGCGCTATTACAACAAATAGGTAATAAAAAAATAAAGTAAAAAAAAATAAAGGTTCAAGAAACGTGTTTTCGGCGTATTTTTTATACACAAGTATTTAAAATAGTAATATAGGTATGTTTAATTACCTTTTAACAGATTCAGCTTGTTATAAAGCGGTCTTTTAGAAGTCTTTTAATTTGAGCGATTTATTTTTTACAAATATAATGTAGTCTTACAGCAATGAATTTTTCTATAATTAGTTTAATATTCTCTCGTTTTTTTACAAGAGTTGTATATTTCTTCTCCCGTTTCTTTCACGACAATAGATACCCATTCTGCACAACGAAATGGGTCACTAGGAAATCTACAAACAAAAATAACATTATAAAATAACAACACTACTCCATGCATTCCCCGTTCAAGAACAGTCAATTTTTGGTACAATAGTTGTTGCGTTTTAGCAAACATTGGCCAAACAATTATAATATTAGCTAATGGAATTATATTTACTGTTTAATTCTGTTTTTTTTTTTAATGAAAAACCCATAATGATATAAACTTACTGAAAAAAAGATTTCTTCCAAAACCTTGGTGTTACGGTGGTTATTTACACAGTTTTTGAACGCGCACAGTGGAATTTTGACGTCTTAGGCCCAGCGCCTACTATCGGTGGGCATCGGTGCGGCTCGGTACAGCTCGAGCGCTTTACGCCGGCTTCGGGCGGCTTCGGGCGGCTTCGGGCGCCTGAGAGCTGCGTCGGGCGACTTCGGGCGGCCTCGGCAGCCGTAAGCATGGCTAAGGACGCCGAGACGGTCTTCGGGTAGCTCGGGTGGTCAAGTTTCTCTTCTTCTTCAGCAAGATGAACAATGAGAACTAAGTCCCAATCCACCATTATAAATACACACGCACAACTATTTTCACGTAACGTTACGACTGCTCTGCGATGTTTCTGCCGCCCGAACTATTCTGAGGCTACCCAAAATCAGCTACGGCGTCCTTAGGTGTGCTTACGACTGCCGAGGCAGCTCTCAGGCGCCTAAAGCCGCCCGTAAGGCGCCCGAGCTGTACCGAGCCGCCCCGATGCCCGCCGATAGTGGGCGCCGGGCATGTTGGCTATGATTGGACCTTCCGTATTATTATATTACTCTTTGGATTGGACCATACTAATTTGAAATAAGAACACAAAGGTATTCGTAGTGTTATTTTTCGGGTCGTTTTTGAAGCGCTTATCGGGAATCTACAATGATATTATAGTAAATATCATTGGAAATCTAGTATGTACTATTATTGATCGAAGCAGTTTTTAAAAGAACACTATCTGTCCACTAAATCATAGTTTTTTTTTTATATGTTGAATATGATATAATTATTATCATTCTAGTGATATTTATTTTAGAAGTATGTATGTACACACATCAACACTGTCTAGGGATATTTTGGATTTACTCAATTTACTCAAAATTTATTAAAAATAACATACAACATGCATATATGTTTATAAAGCCCATTTATCAGACTACACTCCAGAATAAAAGAAAACTATTTTTTTTGCGTAAACAAATTTTTATTCAAATAAAGAAAAAATGTGAAATAATGGTAAAACTAACAATGAATGTGTTTCTCAAGAAAAAGTGAAAAATAAGGAAAAATTAATCTGTTTTTAACAGTTATGTGAAAAATCAGTAGTCAGTAAAACCGCCCATGACGTTAATAACGGTCCTGCAATGGTTTTTCATGCTTTGGATTAAGTTATCCAAATCTTGCTGCGGTATATTGTCCCAGGTCGGGGTAAGATGCAAAAAAAGTTGCTCTTCCGTCGCAATGTTTGCAGGAAAATTCCTCAAAGCCCTTCTTTGGAGCATGTCCCACGCGTGTTCTATGGTGTTTAGGTCAGGCGATTGAGCGGGCCAGCCTAAGACCGATACGTCGTGCTCATGTAACCAGCTCGTCACCACTCTCGCTGTGTGCGGACGGGCGTTATCGTGCATGAGCGTGAATTCTTGGCCCATTTGTATTCGATGGTGGTAGATTATTGGTACTAGCACCTCGTTACGGTATTTTTCAGCCGTCATGGTGTTTCTGATCCAAACGAGGTCTGTTCTTCCACCAACACGAATTCCCGCCCAAACCATAATTGTCCCGCCGTGGTATAAATGGACTTCCTGAGGATGTTGTAGACGGCTCTCACGACCAGGAACTCGCCAAACACGTACTCTACGTGTATCGGGATGGAAACTGAACCGGGACTCATCGGTAAACAGCACTACAGACCACTGGTTATCTTCCCAGTGCAAATGTTCACGAGCCCACTCTAGTCGTCGTCCACGATTTCCTCGGCGTAGTGCTGGAGTACGAAGCGGTCTGCGAACATGAAGGTTAGCTTCATGCAGCCTTCTCCTTACAGTTTGGTCACTCACAAGCAACTGATGCTCTGACTGGAGCCTCTGAATCAACTGCATGGCCGTAACATTTGGTTGTCTTCTTGCGGCAACTTGCAAAAATTGGTCTTGTCGTTGTGTGGTTATGCGCTTCTCGCTTGGGTGTCTTTCAGCCACATCACCAGAAGCACGATAACGTGACCATAACCTTGATATCACGTTTTGTCTTGTTCCAATCTCCTCAGCAATACTCCGTTGAGTAGCCCCAGCTTGGAGCATGCCTACTGCCCTTAACATTTCCTCTCTCGTTAAATGGCGCCGCTGCATGATGCACAAAATAACATTAATTCGAAATTAACCGATAACTTGTTATAAAACTTAAATTTGACACAAAAAAATAGCCAAAAACTACTGTAGGTAAATGAAACCTTCGGAGTCCCCTACCATTATGCCGCGTAAATCTTTTGTTTTTAATTTATTTTTTCAAATTCAAATTTAGAATCGTTCAAAAAGGTTTACAAAATAAGCTTTCTTCAAAAGAATTCAAAACTGGCCAGTATTTTTTGAATTTAAGAACTTTATACAAAATATCCCTAGACGGTGTTGATGTGTGTATGTTAATTTGTATGTATTGTTACGAGCTTCGGGTTCGTGACAATAAAAACTGCCAATAAAAATTACCAAAAGTTACACTTTAATTAAACAACACTAATAACAACTCAAACACACTAATTATAAAACACAATCACTCTTAAGTCGCACTTGAAGATCGCTTTCGATGTATTCGCTTCTATCGCAGAACCAAGTCTGATTGACGCTTTTTTTTTTTTTTATAAATGGCATCTCGTAGTTGACCTTGAGAGGTCGTGACTACTTAACCGGACTATCCTGTGGTGGCCTTAAGAAATCTTAAAGCCTCCAGCCAGGGCTAAAACTAATTAAAAACTAGGCGACTGCACGCTAAGGGCACCCCCTGTGGGGTACGAACCTCGGCTTAGGGCGTCGCTGTGAGAGGGCAGCAAAGGGACAGGCTGGATCGAAATTATATTTTTAGTGCTTTGATGAGCACGGCGTTTCCTAAGACGAATGGGCAAGAAACTCCACCGTTACTCTTTTAAAATGTTTTACAATATATTGCATACATTATTTATATAATTATATGTGAAGACGATGCACCCAAAAATAAACTTACTATACCACAATAGGTAAAAGAATTAAAATGGATAAATGTAACCATGACATATAGATCAACTATGTGATAGATACATGGTGCTCACATATTCACAAACATTCCAAACGTAGACGATTTTCATAAATAAATAAGGAGTAATAAGTCCGGGTGTGACCCCAAGTAATTACAGAATGTAAATCAATGTCAAAGAAAAAAAAAAAAAAAGAATAAATTATACAATTACATTAGCAACCAGTTTGATTTTGTCTAGACTCTAGAGATTGTCCTATGGAGCAAGACCAGCATGTTTCCAAGCATTCTTATCTTGGATATAATCCTCTAATTTGTAATATCCTTTTTTTTTTTTTTTTTTCTGGGTGGGAAATCATCAAATGACTCCTCCCTCTCTGGGCGGAGCAGAAGGGAGTGTGAGACTTTTACTGACTAAAACTCACCCGTGTTCCTTCAGTTGCCTGTGCCAGGGGCCACGGTATCTCTTTCGAACAACCCGCAGCCCCGGCGGCATCGGCCCTAACGGACCCCGTCAGTTCGTGCTGACAGCTCTTTGAGGCGCGCGTGGAACACAACGCGCCGTCGACCCGGGCCTGGTCCTTACCGAGCGGCGAGCTGCCCATAGCTCGCCGCCCGCAAGCCCGCGCCTACGGTGGCCGGGAGTCGGCTGTTGACTCCCGTCCAGGGCGTCTCCTGCGGCGGCTAGGAGCGCGAGGGTGCAGCGATTGCCTCTCCCTCGCACGCTCCGCCTCCTCCTTCGCGAGCATAACTGCTTCGCAGAAGGAGGTGACGGCCTCCCATTCACTCTCGCTCCGGACCATGGCCTGTATGAGGGCCGGACGCGAGAGGTCGCCGCCGCCGATCGCCGCCAAGAGGACACGGCGGGGTCCCACCCAAGCCGGGCAGACCTCCACCGTATGCTCCACCGTGTCCTCCGGGCGATCCCCACAGTGGTGACACCCTGGCGTTTCCTCCCGCTTTATCCTGAACAGGAACCTCCCGAAACAACCGTGTCCGGTGAGGACCTGCGTCAGGCGGAAGGTGAGGGCGCCGTGGCGCCTCTCTAGCCACTCCTCAAAGAGGGGACTTATCGCCGCAATTGTGGCGTGCCCAGCGCTGGGTTGCGACAATCGCACTCTCCATGCCGCTATGAGATCCCGCCGGAGCTCTGTCCGCTGTGCCGTGATTTCTCGCGGCAGCGGAGCAACGCCCCGGCGTTTTGCCTCCTCTCGCCACTCCCATATGTGGGCGAGGACTTTGGCCTCCAGATCCCATGGCGGCAATCCGGCAAGGAGGCTCGCCGCCTCAGCGGAGACCGTGCGGTATCCTCGGATGAGCCGGACAGCCATGACCCTTTGGGACGCGATCAACCGGCGGGCTGGTCGCCGCCTCAAAGATCGCGCCCATATCGGTGCCCCGTAAAGGGCCATGGCCCGCACGACCCCCGCATAGAGCCTCCGGCAGGAGGCGTTTGGTCCCCCTAGATTGGGAAGGAGCCGCCTCAAGGCAGCCCCGGCCCGCTCCAGTCTGGGAGCCAAACGTCGGAAGTGCTCCACGAAATTCCACCGGCTGTCGAGGACGAGTCCCAGGTACTTCATCGTCAGCTCGACGCCGATGTGAACCCCTCCCGCCGTTATTTGTGAACCCGACGGTGGCGCGTCCCGAGGACCATGAAAACACATACACAGTACCCCATAAAAGATGTATGTACTTTAGATAATCTGAAAAAAGGTTGATCTAATTTATCTTTATTTCTAGTATTAAAATTATGTCTATCACTTATTTTATTAAAAAGATGTTGATTTTTTCTTACATACATAATATTTTCATAAATGAATTGGCAAGGTACCGTCATAATATTAATCCTTTTAAATAGTTCCCTAAGAGATTCGCGGCGACGTAGATTGTAAATGGCTCTGACAGCTCTCTTTTGCAAAATAAAAATGGATTCAATGTCAGCAGCCCGACCCCACAGTAAAATGCCATATGACATAATACTGTGGAAGTAACTAAAATAGACCAAGCGCGCGGTTTCTTCGTCTGTTAATTGTCTTATCTTTCTAACAGCATATGTGGCCGAGCTTAGCCGCCCCGCAATAGATGTTATATGAGGTCCCCATTGTAATTTCTCGTCTAGCGTGATTCCTAGGAAAACTGTCTGATTAACAAATTCTAATTTTTGGCCATTCAATACGATGTCACATTCGCTACTTCTAACATTAGGTAATTTAAATCTAATGCATTTTGTTTTTTTTTCATTAAGTACTAAATTATTAACCGTAAACCAATCTTGGACCTGAAGAATAGAGTTATTCACGTCGTCAAGATTTTGTGACCGTCGGTCTATTTTAAAGATTAATGATGTGTCATCTGCAAATAACACCATCTTCGGTTGATTTTGAAGTAATTGGGGTAAATCATTAATATAAACTAAAAAGAGGAATGGACCCAATATCGAACCTTGAGGAACGCCCATTGTCATTTCAGAACCCAATGAGTTTACGCCATTTACTTGGACTTTAACCTTTCTATCTTTCAGGTATGATCTTAACAAGTCAAGTGCTGTTTTCCTAATCCCATAGTGCTCGAGTTTCATCAGAAGTGTTTCATGGTTTACGCAATCGAACGCCTTAGAGAGATCGCAAAAGATTCCAATAGCATCTTGTGCTTCTTCCCAGGCGTTAAAAATGTTCTTCATTAGGGTAACACCGGCGTCAGTGGTACAACGCCCTTTGGTGAAGCCGTACTGGTGTTCATGAAAGATGTAATTTTTATTAAAGTGACGTAACATTTGATTGAGCATCAACTTTTCAAACACCTTACTGAGAACTGGCAGAATTGACACAGGTCTATAATTGTTGGGATCTTTACTATCACCGGATTTGAACAATGGTACTACTTTACTATGTTTCATAAGATCCGGAAAGACTCCTTGGTCAACACTGGTGTTAAATATGAAAGCTAAATAGGGCGCAATGGTTTCGATGAGAGATCTACATACTTTTACAGACATACCCCAGAGATCTTCTGTTGATTTAATTTTAAGATCTTTAAAAGCTCTTATAACAGCCTGGGGGTTTGTATGCTGAAACCTAAGCTCCGAAGGGCATGACTTTACATTCCTTTTAAGTAAGGCAGCAGAAAGCGTGGGGGAAGAATTTAAAGCTTCAGTAGTTTTAAGGGGAATATTAGCAAAGAAGTTTTCAAATTCCTGAGCTATTTCTACATCTGAATTGATGGGGCCATGTGCAGTCTCTAAATTAAGTTCACTATTTCGCTGTTTTTTCCTACCTGTTTCATTATTTATTATTTGCCAGGTAGTTTTTATTTTATCATCAGCTGATTTTATTTTATTGCTTATATAAAGAGCTTTAGCTCTTTGGCACACCCTTTTAAAAGTTTTTGAATATTTTGCAACATACTGATGAAAGTTCGTATTTTTCATATGTTGCTTTAAGCCATACAGTTCAAAAAGTTTTTCCCTGCTTTTACGAATACCTGGAGTAGCCCAGTCACTGAATAAAAACTTTGTGTAAATACTTTTAGTTTTCAGTGGAAAAGTGTCATAAAATTGCGAGTTTAATAGTGAAAAGAACTCGGCGTAGAACTCATTGGGGTCATCTATATTATTAAAACTCTGATCACATAATTTACTGGCCAAAGAATTATTTAATTTCTCTAAATTTTTACATGTAATTGGCCTAAACCTTATTTAAATTTTTTGTAAAGGCATATAGGAGCTAAATGTTATTATTTGTCCACTGTGATCAGATGGCAACTTATCTACAATTCGTTTGTGTATGTAATCGCAATTACAAAAAATATTATCTATACAAGTGGCAGAAGAAGCTGTCACTCGGGTTGGTTCCATAAACACATTGGACAAATCAAATGACCCAAAAAGACTTAATAATCTGACAGTATTCGAGTTATGTTCCAATAAATTAATATTAAAATCGCCACATACGATTATTGACTTACTACTAGTACTAAGCTTCTTTAAAACATCTTCCATTACAGAATCAAACACCGATAGATTCTGGTAACTGGGAGGTCTGTATACGCATACTATAACATGCTTATCGAGCTCAACACAGGACAATTCAATCATGTGTTCAACAGACAGCCCGGTGATGTCTTTACGTTCTTTAGATTTAATAGAATTTTTAAGTAATATTAATGACCCGCCATGTATCATACGTTTTCGGCTGAAATGGCTAACTACACGATAATTTTCATAATTAATTGACATTACTTGATAATCTTTCAACCAATGCTCTGTTAAACAAATGACATCAAACTTGGTGTCTTCCAAAAACAATTCTATTTCCAGTAATTTAGAAGCGCCACCTTGGATATTTTGATTAAATAATTTTAAAATATGTTGCCCACCCTTTACTTTCTTAGTATTATTAATTATATTGCCAGATGATACCTTTTTATTATTCTGTATTAATAATTGGTTATTTGAAGGGGTAACTTCTGTTGTCTCACTGACTAGTTTAAATTATTATCAGGAGATAGCTCCACAACTACAACTGGAGAGTCTAGATTGCCCGTATAAGTTCCAGCAGGAGGGAAATACCCTATCTGACTGGTAGTGGCCTCCAAGGATGTTGCCATTGTAGGTGGAGCCTCCTTTGTACAATATGATGATTCACAATCAATCACAATGTTGTTAGTAAAACTATGCAACACAGATTTGTCACTAATACTAGGTGGATCTAATGTAGCGCTACATGTCTATCGGTCCGACGCCGACGCGTCTATATCGGCACGTGACCCACGTGAGCCTAATGTAGTTTTACCTTTAGGCAAAGCCCGCAGAGGAGACCTAATAAAAACTACATCCATGCACACTACTTCTTAGCAAATCAATTGAAACCGTCAAACTTAAACTTACTAATGCTAAAAATGAATAAAAGCTAGACAGGCAGCAACAGTACGGAACGCAACCAATCAACCATTGCGTAGTTTGCTTCGCTTGTGGGCTGATATCGCGTTGTAAACATTTTTATTATTTTTTCACTTTTTATTTATCCAGTAGAGAAAATAACCGGTCAAGATGAGCACTTAGTAATGTGATTATCTTAGATATATTTATGTTCATATTTTACCCTAAAATATCTTCGGACGATTCAATTAACATGTTGCGACCAGTGTTTTTAGTGTTTGTTTGTTTTCTGCAATATGGGACTGGAACTATTCAGCTATGTGGGAATAAATCATCGGAGCTCAGCTGCAAAACACAGGTATGTAGCTAATAAAATTATTTGGCGTTAAATACATAAACCCGCAGCATCAAACGGTATTGATTTTGCAATGAAAGAGAAGACATTGGTTGCAATAAGCGTCCTTCACAAGTCTGACCAATTATTTTCCTTATATCGTTAATATTATTCTGAATAACACGTTTCTGCCTTGTATTTAGGATAAAGAAGTTTCCCTCTATAAGCTTTAACATATTGTTTAATTTAACTTTAAAATGGCCAATAAATTCAATTACTCAAGGTTGACCAGAGAAACATATTTAGAAATTCTTTTCTGTCTGTTTCAACATAAATAATTATCAGTTCTTCAATGCAATACAAGTTAAAACTCAAGGCTAGACATAGACGTAGACAGACTTTGGAATGTATTTGAACATGAATCATCACTCTGCTTTTTTTTATTTGATAAATGTTATGAAATAGTTAAAAAGTAATTTTTAATCTTATTAGATGTGTATTTGTAATTTAATAATAATAATAAACGTTTATTTAAGATAACTAGAATCCAGTTTGTTAGTAGTATAATAATTTAACCTTGTCTATGAAAGATAGAGCAAGTTGCTAAAAAACTAGTGATAGTTAGTTGGTGAAATGCGGCTATAATACACAAGAACATCACACACACTCATCATGTGAATACATCCATAAGAATTCCTATAATGGTTGCCATAATAAAACACTGGGTACTTAATTCTAGCTACACATTGTTCTATTATAGTGGAATACAAATTGTACCTATACAGTCAAATGAATTCTTGTTAATGTATTGCATCTGTTTGAGACTGGCTGTATACCTCTGCCCTGCCTAACCATTCAGGGAAAACAGGCATGATTTTATGTATGTTATTCAATTTAGGAAGTGGTTATGGCTTCTAAGCTAATCACCAGCTAACAGAATAGTAATTATGGAATGGTCCTATTGGTGGTCCTCAACTCATTTGGTAGTGACCACTCTCAGAACTGGTACTGAGAATCAAAATCAAAAGTCATTTATTCAAATTAGGCTGAGAATCTGCACTTTTCAAACATCAAAATTACATTAGACAATCCCCCTAAAACGCCCGCCCTGCACCACTTCCTAGTGCTATCGCTGGGAAGAAGACGTGGCGCAACAAACTCCCCAGCAGCACAGCTGTCTGTTCAGTTCAGAAAACACTTGATTGTGTACAATACTAGGTACCTTTGTTCAGTAATTAACATTACACGACCATTGCCATATGTCAGCTAGCCAGGCCAATATACCAACAAATATAATAAAAACTATACTTACTCAAGCTAAAAAATAATGAATTAAAATGTAAATAAAAACTTACTACCCAAATAAAAGCCTCTAGGCATATAGGGCGTGATAGCTTACATATTTATGCATTTGCTGGGTTCTGTTCACAAAGCTGTCACTTGAAGTCACAAATGATAAACTAAGACCATCACAGTAAAATAAATAAATAAGTTAATAACAATAACCTGTCAGTAAGCTAATCCTGGAGAAAGAACACAAACATTGTCTTGCGTTAAATTAGGGCAACCAACTATTCTTATTGTGTAAGTAGTTGTTGATGGAATAGTATGCCTTTGAACAAAGGTTGGATTTTACTTGAGCTTTAAACACATTAAAAGGCAAGTCTAGCATAGAAGAGGGTATCTTGTTATAAAAGGTTATACCAAGCCCAACAAATGATTTATGAACCTTATGAAGCCGGTGAAAAGGGGCACGTAGTTTGTGCTTATTTCTAGTGTTAACACTATGAATATCACTGTTTTTAGTGTACAAAGGTAAATTTTGCCTAATATATAAGATGTTGGTAAAGATGAATTGTGATACAACCGTGAGAATACCAATATCTTTAAAAAAATGTCTTAGAGAAACTCTAGCACCTAGCTGGTAAATTGCTTGAACAGCTCGTTTTTGAAGGACAAATATATTTTGTATATCAGCGGCTTTGCCCCACAGCAGAATACCGTAGGACATAACGCTGTGAAAATAACTAAAATAGACTAAACAAGCTGTATCAACGTCAGTGTATTGTCTTACTTTCCTGACGGCGTAGGCAGCCGAACTGAGCTTTCCTGCTAGACTTGATATATGAGGTCCCCACTGAAGTTTGGCATCTACTGTTAGTCCTAGAAAAATTGCCGAGCTTACAGTTTCAAGCACCTCTTTATCTAAGACGCTGTTGGGTCCTAGATGTCTAACATTTGGTAAGGCAAACTTTACACATTTCGTTTTCTTGGCTTTGACAACTAGGTTATTTGACGTAAACCAATCTGTAACCATTGAGAGTGCACTGTTTACATCGACAAAATCTTGTCTATTCCTGTCTACTTTAAAAATAAGAGAGTTATTATCTGCAAACAGCACAACGTCACAGATGCCCTTCAAATGGAATGGTAAATCATTGATATATACTAAGAACAAGAATGGACCTAGTATTTAGTCTTATAGAACACCTAACTGAACTGGTAGTCCGAAGATTTCACGCCATTAACATCTACACATTGGACCCTATTATGTAAATAAGAAATTATTACGTTGAGAGCTTTATTTATGGAATGGTCACAATAATGTGAGAATCAACTAGAAATGGTCACCATGGGGCTGGTTGTTGTTACAATTTGTGGGAGCGCAATCATTCCCTCAATGGGACATCCATAAATTATGTCACATGAATTTCATCTACCTGTCCTTATCACACGTGGTATTTATTTAAATCTTACAGTCTAATATTTATATAGGTAAATATGGACAATAAGCGTTTACAATTGCCATTTAACATTTTCCAATAATAAATACTTCTTTAAACAAAAAACATCACAAAACAAATTATTTTTAATATAAAAAAAAAAAACTTACAAACAGAAGTGAATCATAGAAAACATGACAGTATATAAATTGTTAAAAATAAAATGCAATAACATGTACTTAAATTGAAAAATACTATTGCAGTGTTTGATGATTTTGCAATTTAAAATTGAACCCTTTAATAATATATTTTAATGTGTGACATAATTTAAGGATGGCCCCCCAAAGGCCGTTCATTAGACAGTAAATGCACATACCCACCTCATATCTACAGCCAATTTAGTCCGAATCTACTGGACTGATTAAATTGTAATTTGGTACTAGTCAATTCAAAATGTTTCAAATTGATGGTATTTGAAGTTAAACAAATATCACTTTATTTTAAAAGGGCATTTAAGTTGATTTCAGAGTGACTAGCACTATTGAAAAAGTTATAAACATGTTTGAAGTTGTAGCGTAAACTGAATTTTAAAGTGTAGGAATTAAAGTTATTTTTCCATAAACTCATATTTGAATACATTTTTGCCAAATAAATCGCGAATGCAGATTATGTATGATTGGTGTATGTTGTTTTCAAGGAATGTGGAAATTTCTCAGCATTTATGAATAAATTCATATAGGTAAAAACTTTTATGGGCATATTATTCAAGCAGTAATTCCATGTGGCTAGAACATACATAAATTCACACCTTCTTCTCATTAGGGGTCGGCAGGAACGGAACGCCACCTGCTCTGATAAGAATAAGGAGAAGAAGAAGAATAAGGAGGGGGAGGAGTATTTAAGTTCTGGTTCTATGTTTGTTGACGTAAAGTCGAACATAGAACCAGAACTAAAAGAAAAGATTCAAGGAGGTGATTAACCAAATGCAGCTAAACTTTTCTTAAATTCAAAACAAAGTAAAAAAATCAAAATTTAATTTAAAAAAATTTCATTGAAATTTTTTTAGGGTGCCTCACCCAATGGTTTCCATGGGATGGGACCTTTTTACTACTAAACCTGCACTATCTGTTTATCACGGAGCTTTATCTTTAACCTTAAAAGCATATTAAGAATAATGAAATTTCACTTTTCTTGTACGACCCTTAGCAAATAATTAAAAGAAAGTAGATAAATTAATTTGATTGAGGGCTGATTTCTCCATATCGCCAGATAACTTTTATTCGAGGAATAAAATTGACGTTTGACAGTTTTTGTATGAAATAACTGTCAACGTTTCAAAATTATTCCTCGAATAAAGTTTTCTGGCGATGGAGAAATCAGCCCTTAAAAGAGTATCCGTGGAGTTTCTTGCCTGTTCTTTTCCATAACTTGCTACGCTTTTGATTGGCCAACTATTTTCTTTTAAAACTCCTTGGCAATTCAAAAGTGCCTGTAATTGGTTTAATAAAAATAAATGGTTTGAGTTTGAAATAGTTTCGGTCGTACGGAAGATTTTATGCGCGTGTCCGACTCGCACTTGGCTAATTTCAAGGTGCTCAAACCACAATCTATTATTTTTATAAGTTTCCAGAACTCATTTGCTATTTATTAATCATTACGCATCCTATGTTTTATTTTATTACATATTTATTCGCAATAGTCGTTTCAAGTGTCACCTTCTTGTTATGTATTGGTTTTGAATCTACATTGACGTCATAACATATCGTAGAGTGAAATCATTGCCTTCATTGTAATCATAATGTGATAAGAATTTTGCAATTGACACTGTTTGTTGTGAAAATTGTGATGAAAGGATGTCGAATCGCGCGTCCTAACCAAATTCAATTGTCGAAGGCAAATTTGCAGTCGACGGGATCGTTTGTATGAATGTTGACGTACAAACGCGACTTGATTGATCGCGTTACTATCTCATCTACGAGGGTCATTCAATAAATACTTAGCCTACAAAAAGTAAACGAAAATTTTGGAAAAGTGGCAATTTATTTTTCAACATAGTCTCTTTTTAGTTCGATACACTTAGCCCAGCGATGCTCCAACTTTTTTAACCCGTCCGAAAAATAGTTTTTGTCAAACTCTGCAAAATAGGCCTCCGTGGCGGCGATGACCTCCTCATTTGATCCATATCTATTCCCGGCGAGAGATTTTTTCAGATTAGGAAACAGAAAGAAGTCACAAGGGGCCAAATCTGGAGAATACGGTGGATGGGGCAGCAATTCGTAGCGTAATTCGACCAATTTGGCCATGGCAACGGCAGACGTGTGAACCGGTGCGTTGTCGTGGTGAACAGCACTTTTTTCTTCGCCAGATGGGGTCGTTTTTTCTTTAATTCGGCGTCAAATCGGCCCAATAAATCGGCATAGTAAAGCCCTGTAATTGTTTTACCCTTCTCGAGGTAATCGATGTAGATCACACCTTGTGAATCCCAGAAAACGGTGGCCATAACTTTTCCGGCCGATTTTACAGTTTTCGCCTTTATGGAGCACGTTCCCCGGTCTGGATCCATTGTTTTGATTGCTCCTTGGTCTCTGGTGTGTACCAGTGGATCCAGGTTTCATCGACGGTCACAAAACGACGCAAAAACTCCGCTGGATTCCGCTTAAACAGCGCCAAACACGTCTCCGATGTGGTCTCACGGTTGCACTTGTTTTCCGGTGTGAGTAAACGCGGCACCCATCGCGCCGACAGCTTTCTCATGCCGAGTTCCTCGTGAAGAATATGATGCACTGTTCCTTCTGAAATGCCTACAGTCTCAGCTAGCTCCCGAACCTTCAATCGGCGATCTGCCAATACGAGATCATGGATTTTTTTAATGTTTGCCTCCGTAGCAGCTGTTTTCGGTGCACCTGGACGTGGTTCATCAAAAACCGACGTACGGCCACGTGCAAACTCGTTGAACCAATTCTTGACGGTGGCCATCGATGGAGAAAAGTCACCGTACACAGCATCCAAGCGCTCTTTGATTTCGATGCGCGTTTTCCCTTCCAAAAATAGGAATCGAATCACCGAACGATATTGCTCTTTTTCCATTTTTGTAAAACCGATCGATACGTTCGCTTCCATAAGTTGTCAAATTAAAACAAATGAAGGGATTGGAATGAAAATTTGAAAAAAGAATTAAAAAAGAATGTGCTACACTGTGGTAAAACTCTTTTGAAACTACAGCGCCCTCTGGCGATGAGGTACTTATTGAATGCACCTCGTATCTGTTACACTCAAATTTCTCCAGTTCTAGTTCTTTTCAGTTCGCTGCCTTTATACTGTACTTTTATTTCAGACCGCCGGCCAAACCCACGCGGACTATGACGCCTGCAGTATGAAAGTGTACCCGCCTGACAGCCAGGAATGTGGGGCCTTGACGTTCGGGCCCCTGTCGCCTAACACTCACATCGGGGGCGTCACCCTCAAACCGTATATCATGACAATGCGCCATGGCGACGTTAACGCCTTTGATATGAACCACACGGTCCTAAATATTTTGTTCAGTAATATTAAATGGAAATGTAAGTTTTTATGGACCTTGTTTGACATTTCTCTTAACCTCTTACGGCCAAACCTAATTATCAGTCTTGGCATACTGGTGGCAAAAAAACCTGTCTATCTATCGGTTTAAACGTCCCAATATATCAAAAGCGATCTGTATGCTTATATTATTATATTATACTGACAGTTATAATTATTCTGGCTACCATCAGTAGCTATCTGTCAATAGGTTATTGGGATCAGTGATATCGGCGCCGATTCCCTTGTTCACCAACTAAACTAAATTTAAGTTCAGTGCATCTTTTTCTTTCTATTTCATTAAGAAAAGGACAGAAGATAAATATTAGTTTAGTCCTGTCAAATTAGTCAGCGCCTGACGTAAATTGACGTATTTTTAGTAGCCATGTTTTTAGTCACGTCTAAATTGTCTATGGAATATCTTAATTTGACAGGACTAAACTAATATTTATCTTTTGTCCTTTTCTTAATGAAATAGAAAGAAAAAGATGCACTGAACTTAAATTTAGTTTAATTTGTGAACAAGGGAATCGGCGCCATCGACTTCGAACTGCACCTTAATTGCGTAACACGCTATCAATCTCAATCTGAATCATTTTGAAGAATATTGCTAATTTATTGCTTCATATGATCGAAAAATATGTCCGCTCAACAACGTAAATAACGCAATGAATGTTGTTGAACTGTCAAAATGAATCCCATTGCTATTGATAGTGTGTTACGCAATTACCCCGCAGGATTTGGATCCAGAGCCAAGCGCCTTCAAATTATCATCATCATTTCAGCCAAATATGTAATACTGTTGCGCGCCACAATTAATGCCTGGTACATGGTGACATTAGTTACCACTAGCGCCATCTATTATCAAGTAGCAGAACTAATTTACCACTAGCGCCATCTAGTATCGAGTAACAGAACTAATAAATCCTTCTGGAAATTTCGACACTAGAACTATCGACATCTGGTCAGTCGGGGCCGGTATGAACATTCTAGATGTTTCTACAATAGAAGGTTCTGGAACTATCTGCGGCACTATGTAAGGCCGGGATTAGCCGCGACCAGACAGACTTGGATCAGCGATACATGCGAATATATCGAAAGCGATCTTCAAGTGCGACTTAAGAGCAATTGTGTTTTATAATTAGTGTGTTTGAGTTGTTATTAGTGTTGATTAATTAAAGTGTAATTTTTGGTCATTTACATCGGCAGTTTATATTGTCACGAACCCGAAGTTCGTAACAATACTATAGACATTCGAATTTGTTAGAACGACTAAGCCTGAATAGACCCTTTCCCCCTTTTCCATCCACTTTTGTGTGCTTTGCACTTTGTTTTCCGGTAGAATAAAGCTAGCGTGTTCTTGAAAGATAATTACATATATTACTCATACATTTTATTACGCTTTGCTTCTTGCATACCGTCATGCAAAAATAGTTATATAGTTTACTCGTCTATTATATTTTATCAATTAAAGATTCCTCGCATCACCTTTTAAAAAGCCGCGTAGATATTTAAATTTGTAATGCTTTTGTGCCAATAGACGGGCGTCGTCGCCGAAGGAGGCTAGGAAACGCGTGACGACCTAGATGCGTTTATGGTTACGGTAGATTGGTCGGAGAAGGCAAAGAACAGTGGAAAGCTATGGCCAGCCTTGACCTTTGCCTCGCAACTTGTTGTTGCGAGCGTTATTGAAAGAAAGAAAGAAAATACGTTTATATCTATACATGACGCATAAAAAGAACACAAACACAAAAAATTACAAGTTGGGGGAAAATAATGCGTCACATCCACGCAAAACGGCCATCGCTCAGCATAATGCTAAGACCCTATACGAGACAGTTATAAATAGAATAATAATAATTCGTATAACATAACACAATGGCGCCGATTCCCTTGTTCACAAACTAAACTAAATTTAAGTTCAGTGTATCTTTTTCTTTCTATTTCATTAAGAAAAGGACAGAAGATAAATATTAGCTTAGTCCTGTTAAATTAAGATACTCCATAGACAATTTTAGACGTGATTAAAAAATTGGCTACTAAAAACTTGTCAATTTACGCCAGGCGCTGACTAATTTGACAGTGCTAAACTAATATTTATCTTCTGTCCTTTTCTTAGGGCTGATTTTTCAATCGACCGATAATTTTTATTCGTGGAATAAAATTGACGTCTGACAGTTTTTGTATGGAATAACTGTCAAAAATTCAAAATTATTCCTCAGATAAAATTATCTGGCCTTGGAAAAATCAGCCCTTAATGAAATATTAAGAAAAAGATGCACTGAACTTAAATTTAGTTTAGTTTGTGAACAAGGGAATCGGCGCCATTATTCAATAACATTGGCTTATCTTTAGAGATGACATCATCAGGCGTATGTGTCCTATTTGAAGTTTATTTCTGTACCTACTTACATCTATTTTTTTCTTAAGTGATTTGATTGGGTTTTCCTGTTGCGAAATGCTTCATTGTATAGTTACTACGAGTTTTAAATTGTAACATAGTACGAGTATGCACTGCCCAAAAAATATTTTGCAGTGCTTATGATCAGGCAACATGTCGCATGCTTAATGGAATACTGACTTAACTCAAAAAAGACGATTTTTCGGGAAATCGCAAAAGAAGATCTTGCTATGAGGACTTATCCTACTTGTTGATGCATAAAAATAAAACTGATTTATTAATCATGAATGATTGTATTTTGAACGTCTATGATTAACTATTGATGATATCTGAGTAAAACTAAAACGGAAATCACATCTGACCTATCTACTAATGGGTCAGTGTTCCATTAAGCATGCGATGTGTTTGTGTTGCGAGAAATATGTTGGTGGCCACATTTCATACGGTTTGAGTTGTTGCTGGCAACAAAACACAAAATAATGTGGCTGCAACAATGATGCACAACTTTTGTTTACCATGAATTGAGGGGATAGGGGAATACAGGAATTTTATCATTATCATTTCAATCGAAAGACGTTCACTGCTGGACATAGGCCTCCCCCAAGCATCACCGAAAAGTGGTGGCCCAGTGGTAAAGGCCGCGACTTATGAGTTGTAGGGCGTGAGTTGTAACCCAAGCAGGTACTTTGCTTTGTGTAAATAATTTCATCACCACTGCTCTCGAAACGGTGAAGGAAAACCTCGTGAGGAAACCGGCATGTCCTAGAACCAAAAATTTCGAAAACATCTGACATTCATCAACCCGCACAGGTGGACCCTGTGCGGGTTGGTGAATGTCACATGTCTTCGAAATTTTTGGTAGTAAGAGGAGGCCTGTATCCCAGCAGTGGGAACATTATAGGTTGATTATACATATATGCAAGCATCGCCACTTCGACCGGTATTTTATACATTAACACAATGTTGATTTTCTCTTACAGCCATGAGATTCCGCTTCCATGATAGATACAGAGGCGTAAAGAATCACTGCAGAGACATAAAAATGTCGAACGAGGTTACTATCAACGGAGAATCGGTTCTCTATTACGACTGTTACTGGCCGAAAACTGACGAGAAAGATAGTCAGAGTCATATTTTGGACTTCGAGGCTACGGCTGAAGATCAAACTGTTAATCGGGGGCAGTATTACTTTAATATACCCTCTGCGGAAATGTTAAGTAAGTGAACTGCCTGGCTGTTTTTGTGACAATAAAAAAAAACCGACGAAAAAAGGAGCGAGATTCTCAAGTCGAAGCGCATATTTTTTTTAACCGACTTCAAAAAAGGAGGAGGTTCTCAATACGACTGTATTTTTTATTTATGTTTGTTACTTCAGAACTCCGTTATTTATAAGCCGATTTGCAAAATTCTTTTTTTATTTGTAAGGATATAGGTACTTTCAGATTGGTCCCATAGAAATTTCATCAAAAACTGCTCAGTATTTTGGTTTTTAAACCAAAATTACTGGTAAAAATTACAACTTAAATGTAGAAAATATAAACTTTTTTGCAAAAAAAAACAACCAACTATGAACAAAAAAAAAACAACTACAAAGTGAAAAATAACTTTAATTTCGGAAGTCGGTGGCAACCAATGAAGATGCGAACCCAACGACATCAACTTCCGAAATAAAACTATTTTTCACTTTGTAGTGTCTTTTTGGAAGTCGGTTGTTTTTTTTTAAATTGCAACTTCTAAATCTATAACTGACAAGCAAACTGTTCAAAATGTGGTTAGATCATTTTGAACAGTTTGCTTGTCAGTTATCGATTACTATGAAAATGAAATATGAACTCCATGACACAAGGAATGTTTTAGAATGAAGACGGTACACGACAGTTTTTTTGCAAAAATGATTTTATTTTTCACTATTAAGTTGTAATTTTTACCAGTAATTAATTTTGGTTTAAAAACCAAACTACTAAACCGTTTTCGATGAAATTTCTATGGGACCAATCTGAAAGTATATCCTTACAAATAAAAAAATAATTATGCAAATCGGCTTATAAATAACGGAGTTCTGAGGTAACAAACATAAAAAAAACAGTCGAATGGAGAACCTCCTCCTTTTTTGAAGTCGGTTAAAAAAAATCAAACTGGCGGACAGTTAGGTATGCCACGTACCTTCAAAGCCCTTTAACCATATATAAATAAACAACTCTGAAAAAATAATACCTTTTTCTCCGATTCACCATGATTAACAAACCCCACTATTTTCTAGGTTCATCGACAACCGAAGAAAGATGGAAGCCGTTCATATACATCGAAATATTCCCGATGATCATGCGTTTGCATATAATGCCACCTCCGCCACAGCTGAGAATTCAAGCGTACCGCATTGAGGTTGTCACTGAAGAGAACAGAAATCCTAGAGTGGTGATGTCGACTGTCAAGCTTCTGCAAAATAATACCGAGGAAGTGTCGTATGACTATAACTTTGTGGGGTCGAATGGCTCCTTCAGCTTTGTGGTCACCCCCTTACATGCGAGGTGCGCTGCGAAGGAAAGCATTGGTTGTAGATCTGTGGCGAGTCCTACAATTATGATAAGTGAGTATTTTATTTTATTTGGAACTAGCTTTTGTCCACGATTTCACTCGCGTGGCCGGAAATTATCCACGGGGACGTATAAGCGAGATAAAATATAAGTATCCATTACCCTAAATCAGGTCTACCTGTGTGCCTAATTTCATCGAAATCCGTTCTGCCGTTATGACATGATCAAACTGATAGAGATACTTGCGCACAGGCCAGGAGACGTAATTAACTGCTGGAGAGGGGTGGGCTGGTTAGAATAACCACCGACGGAGCCCCATGGCCCACGCACAATGGCCCACTTGAAGGACATGGTGCGGAAACCAAACGCA
Organism: Apamea epomidion; assembly: GCA_947507525.1. NCBI lineage: Eukaryota > Metazoa > Arthropoda > Insecta > Lepidoptera > Noctuidae > Apamea > Apamea epomidion. The sequence goes on from OX382237.1 coordinate 16,966,047, forward strand.
TTACTTTTAACATAGATACTTTCCGCATTATCTTACAATATTAGTCAGGATTGTATGGATTTATGCAAGTGTATTATTTTCTAGATTTTAGCCTTAATTGAGAAAATCATCGTCCTTTACTACCGGGATGAAAAGTATGTCCTAATTCCAGGCCACGGTGTTCCTATGTGCAAAAATGTAATCGAAATTTATGCAGCCGTTAAGCTGTTAAATTTATAATATTAGTAAGGATTGACAATGCAACAGCCACACCTATAGGATTCTCAAAGATATCTAGCGAAATGCGTTCTACATGCCTCGGTACTGTGAAGCTCTCTACGAGCTGTCAGGGTACCGAGAGGAATCACTTAAACCACGGTTTATCACATATGTTCAATAATAATTGTATAAAAATAAACAAAACAAAAGAAAAAAAAAACAAGTAACATACCTACATACCTATTGCAGAAAAACCGGACTAGGTATCTTTTGAGCTACGAAAATCTTGACGGCGCGGCGCGGCGGCGGCATAACCGTTTTTATACTGCAATAATATTATTCTATTCTTGATTATGTAAATATCTTACGCCCACATTACACATTATTTTGGACAGACTGAGTTATACCAACGTCATATCGATAGGTATATATTTTTTCGGAAATCCCCAAAGATCACAAACAACGTTACGTGGAATCGGTTCGGTCAACGGCCACATGAACTTGGAAAACCGCCCTTATTGCTAAGAAATAAAGGCGCTGCTAAAGTCTCATTGTTATCATGGGCGAGCAGTTGACCAGACGTTAACCTCTCTGACTTTAATATGGTAACAGGAAAATACAAAACGTGGACTTATCTGATGTTTTTCATTAATGACCTGGGGACTATCGTATATACAACTTTTGACCTTCATATTACTATGAGTTTTAGGTAGGTACTTTAACTGAGTTTTAGCGCCGCTTTGAACATATATGTGCTATTTTTGTTCTTCCGAATAAATCATTCATTGTCCCGCCCCTATCCCAATTTATTTGTGGTCGGGGCAACATGACGTCTTTTCTTCCATACTTCTCTATTAGTCGTCATCTCGACAGTCACCCCCCTTTCTAACCATATTATCATTCACACAGTCCATCCATCGTCTCTTTGGTCTTCCCCTACTCTTGTTCTTCCAAATAAATAAAAAAATACATATATTTCTCGCAAAACTTTCACTCTTCCAAATACTATTAAAATGATTTAACAAATAACATAAAATCATGCTTCTAATACCTGAAGGGTAGGTAGTTAGCCGCGGGTTGTTCTAAAGAGATACCGTGGCCACTGGCACAGGCAACTGAAGGAACACGGGTGGGTTTTAGTCAGTAAAAGTCTGACAAGCCCTTCCGCTCAGCACAGAGCTGGAGAGGTAATTTGATGATTTCCGACCCAAAAAAAAAGGTAGGTAGTTAGTTACACCCACATTAGGTTCCATGTAAAGATTTACTGATAAGTTGGTCACCTTATCTGACAGAAATGAATTACAGGTCAATTTTATTTCATATACAAAATAACATAACATAACATCACGCCTGTATTCCCCGAAGGATAAGGCAGAGGTACCTATAGTACAACCAGATTTCTCCAGTTATGATTAAGTCCAGACCAAATCCAGACGGGTCTGCTTCTGAGAATTTCCAGATGGAAAACCCAACAACACTGCCCGACCCGCGAATCGATCCCAGGACCTCATGCTCAGCAGTAGTGCTTGCCACCACTAGACTAACGAGGCAGTCAATCAGTTCATATACAATTTATCCGGAAATTGTAAAATAATCCTTTATGAATACAATACTTTTTATTAGCTTTTAATTTTTAATGTCCCATTGCTGGACAAGGCCTCCCCCAAGTCCTTCCAGGAACTCTTCCCGCCCTCCCGGCACGCGTCCAGGTCATCTCGCCACCGCTTTCAATAATTTCGCTTTTATTAATATCTTACGTTAGAAAAATTATAAGTAGTCTTATCCTGTCCACCCTGTTTAGCCCCAAGATGACGCCCTCAGATGACGTCACTCGCTGACAGTCTTTAATAACATTACAGTACAATGCCAATGCAAGGTGCCCATATAAATTTGCACAACTTCATTGTTCAAAATGACAAAGAATCAATGAATGAGTTTTAAGAATTTGTTTATTAAGATTAGTGTACGTACAGACGCCAGCACATCGAGCTACCCGAAACTGTCAAATGTTCCCAATCAACCTTGAACCTAATGCTTTAGTGATAAAGTTGAAAATCTATTAAAGGTATTTGACAGATTGTAGTAGCTTGATGTGCTGGCACGAGTGATAAAAATAGATTTAAAAACTGCAATACATGTCCCTTATTTCCTTATCTATACTTAATATAAATGTGAAAGTAACTCTGTTTGTCAGTTTGTCCGTGACCACGCCTAAACCACTGAACTGATCGTTATGAAATTTGACAGCCTAGAGAAAGCTATTTTCCTGGATATTTTAATTAAACAATGATACGCAGATGAAGTCGCAGGTGACTGCTAGTGACATATACTATTATACGAGTAGAGTTAGAAAGAATATAGTTTCCCCATAAATTTTCCTTTTTGCTTCTTTGCCAGACACAGCCCAATGAGCGCGAGCGAGACGGATAGAAAAAAAAAGTTTTGTGACGCTTAGGCGATAATAACGGCCGTACTATCATTATAGTTCTTTGTTACTGATACTTTTTAATCTTTACAACTGTTTGGTTCTGGCCCAGCTGTAAAGTTAAACCTATCCTACGGTGAAACCTAACCAGGTTACACCCTGGGACCAATTTGACATGTTATAGACAACTGCCATACTACTGCCTACACTTAACATGAAAGTACCAATTTGTGGCCTCACATTGATCATGTAATATCCCTCTTTCCAGGCAGTGAACCCCAAACCCTGAACATCTGTATAGCGAGTGTCACAGCGCTGATTGTGGCGACGCTCTTCGCTTATTACATCGTCCTGCGCGTGATCAGGCGGTATTGTTGCCACGACGAAAACAGAGACGCGGAGATAGGTAAGTTCATCACATTTTATTAAGTTTTCGTAGTCGATGGGCCTGTGGCTAAATAATAAAAGCCGCACAGGTCGATCGATCAGATTACGCTTGCCGCGGTCGGTCCGAGGATGGGTGGCCATCTTTACATACGGAGACTCCTTCGTGCTTCGGAAAGCACGTTAGGCCGTTGGTCCCGGCTGTTATTCGTGGATATTTGAAAGTCGTTATGGGTAGTCAGAAACCCGAAAGTCTGACAACCAGTCTTACCAAGGAGAATCGTATTATCCAGTAATTGGGTTGTGGAGGTCGGATAGGCTGTCACTCCATGTAAAATACTGGTATTCAGCTGCATCTGGTTAGGTCTGAAGGCGACCCCAACATAGTTGGGAAAAGGCTAGATAGATGATGGCTCTTAATTATGTACACCATATGAATTAGAGATATAGGTAAATGTAGAAATCTTATAGACAGTGGCACCATGTAAAATACTGGTATCCAGGTGCATCCGGTTAGACTGGAAGCTGACCCCAACATGTTGGGAAAGGGCTGGCAGATGATGAGAAGGTTTCGTAGTAGAACTCTTTTATATCTTTGTGTCATAGAAAAAAATAAGACGGATAACCAGAAATCTGCACTGGGCCCGGATAGGAATCATTACCCAGGCTTATTTTGCTGCCGAGCAGTATTTTTGTGTTTCGATCGATCGCAATTTAGTTGCACCTTTAAGGTGGATGCTCCAAGGTAGCCCGCGAAATTCAAATTTTCTTACGTTTTTTGCAATTTGCTGGTCAGTACTAAGTTGTACGTTGATTAAAATATGATTCGCGGCCGTAACAAATATGTATTTACAGAATTATAATCATTAGAATCAGTAATACAACTTGTTAAGTTAGCATAATCCTAAAATGTCAAGATTTCATGAAATAGTCATTCAGGATTACTTGATCTTAGAGAGTTGTGTTGATGACTTTATTGATTATAATTCTGTAAATACATATTTGTTACGACCGCGAATCATATTTTAATCAACGTACAACTGAGTACTGACCAGCAAATTGCAAAAAACGTGTGTTTGAGGTCTTGCGTTAATTATGTTACATATTATTGTATTTAGTAGGTACTTGTGCAGTGTACCAACATCACACACAATTACGCCGATTCCCTTATTCACAAACTAAATTTAAGTTCAGTGCATCTTTTTCTTTCTATTTCATTAAAAAAAGGACAGAAGATAAATATTAGTTTAGTCCTGTCAAATTAGCCAGCGCCTGAAGAAAATTTGAATTTCGCGCGCTACCTTGAAGCATCCACCTTAACTAAAAACCTCAGTTCTACATTATAGACAAATAAAACGATCAAATCATCATCGTCATTTCAGCCAAAAGACGTCTTCTGCTGGACATAGGCCGCCCTCCCCCAAGCATGGCTCTTCGACCGGTTCTGTGCTTCCCGCATCCGATTTTTTTAGCGGATTCCTCACCGTACTCTTTTTTCACCTTTAAAACGTGGATGATAAAAATAATACGAACCTGTTATTGTTGCAATGCAGGGCAAAGGCTTCTTCTCATATACAGTAAAGTCAACGGGCATTAATCACCACTCTTGCTCAAGACGGGTTGACAATTTCAGACTTTTCTTTATTTTGATTATTCCATTGGTTACACCTACGCGGAAAATTGCACGGTCGTATTTCACTTTAATATTACGACGATCAGAACTCGACATAAGACTTAATTACTAAACGAAAACAACTTTATTTCCAGCCATGATGATACCGACACCGCCGAAAATCCTGGTAGCATACTCACCCGCGAACCGACTGCACGCCGAATGCGTGTCGTCATTCGTCACCTACCTGCGATCAGAATTCGGCTTCATCGTCATGTTCGACGGCGACATATCTGCCACCTCGCACGGAGACCCCTACATCTGGGCGGAGGAAGCCTTCAGGTTAGCCACACATATCATTTACATCGTTGGACCATCCGAAGAGGCCAACATATGCAATAACATCTATGACAAACCAATAATCAGCGCTCACAAAAATATCGACAACCTAATTTTGTCGTTCGTCAAAGCCAGCAGAGCCCTAAAATGCCCAAAAGACGTTATCAATGTCTTGTTCGAACATTCTGATGGCCATATTCCCGTTGAAACTCGACTCGCGAAAACGTTTACCCTGCTAACGGATTGGCAAAAACTCATATCGTATCTATCAAAAGACTTGCTCCCTAAAATACATATTCAGCGTTCGGAAAAAGGAAGGTGCTTTTACGATGACTTGAAAAGGGCCAAGAAACTGCTGGGCGCGAGACATGACGAAATGATCGTGCAATTCGAGCAGAATAAGAATTTTGAGAAGATATTGTTGTAAGTTGGTATTGTACAGGTTTTTGGGCACAGTTTAGTGCGCGTTTGAAGTAGAGTAGGGGAGATGGAGGTCGGGATTTTTCATGCTGATTTTTCATTGATACGTTTAAACATTTTATGTTGCTAGATGTTCTTATGTTTACCATGAAAATAGAACAATATCATATTACAGGCAACATTGTTTCCCAATGGAATACGGGGCATTATAATAATATATTTATCTATATTTTTTTTTTTTAGAATTGGTTCATTATCTCCGGTGATTACTCCCTACATACATATCAACAAACATTTGCCTCTTTTTAGTATTAGTATAGATTTTCTGTGGATATCACTAAAATTCCTAGGATATCACTAAATTTCCTAGGATATTTCCCGCCGTGATTAGGTTATAAAACAAATGTTGAAAAATCCCGGTCTTTAACGAAGCTCCGCCCACCGACTCCCGCGCATACAGTTAGCAACTATCACGCTGATTTGTCACATCATTTTGAATGTGGAAACTTCAGCCTTTAGTTGTTCACTGTGTTTGTTTGTACACGTATTGGATGTGTAGTATTGTTATGTTGGACTAAATAATAATATGCATAGGTATCTCATGATAAGTCCATGTTATTTCAAGGTTTGTAGTTATAAAAGTTATAATGTTCATAAGATTATCGTTTACTATCGTAGTTATATTTTATTAACAATATTTGAATTTAACATTATATTGCTTGACTTGTTTAGTTCACTAAAATTAGGAAAATAATAATGTTAAATCCATCTCCATATTATTATTTAGTCTACAATCTATACTCAAATATTTTTCGATTGAAAATACAAAAGAAGTTTATTTTGTTTTACATATTATAAGGCAAATATAAATTGACTTTGATAAAGTATTTATCTGTGTTTAAATGAAATGAAAAAAAAAAATGTTTATGAAGAGCGTATACGTGGCTCAAGGAGGAATTATAAAAAAGATTAGATTTATATTCCAAAACCGTACTTTAATGTTAGATACACTATTCAGTTGCGGACAAAAGCGTCACCTTAGATGTATGTCTGTCTCCTTCTCGCACACGGATTGTAAATAACGTTCTCTCTTTCGCAACGAAATTGTTCTAACATTTAATACGACGCAATAGGCCTATTCTTTCATTTGTCTCGGGTTTGAAAGAAGCTCGAAAATCAGGGGCGAGCCTTATGAGCCATACCTCGCTGGCACCCTAATTGCGTAACATACTATGTATCAATCATTTTTAAGGAGTCCTAGTCCATTGCTTCATATGTTCGTAAATTTGTCCGCTCAACAACGTAAATAACGCAATGAATGTTGTTGAACTGTCAAAATGAAAACTATTGCTACTAATAGTTTGTTACGCAATTACCACAGTGGACGCCATGGCGACGTCGCCAGGTCGCGCTGCTAACTAAATGTGTACAGCTATATATTGGGTGGCTCACCTGGCGTCAACTTGGTTACGCAGCCAACCATACATTTTGTTGGCGACGCGTCCTGACTGCACCGCCATAGCGTCCCGGTGACATATGGCTCTATATCAAAAGTTACAATGCTTGGGGGCTTACCACCATCTCTTATAGCAGAGCAGAAGTTGAACTGCACTGCTTTTTTTGTCATAGAACAAAAAAGTAGTGCAGTTCAACTTCTGCCCCGGTCGTAAAAATGGCAGATCCAAGTTTTCGGAAAAGTTCAGCATTATAGAGCGTTGTCTCTGTCACTCTTACCTGTGTGACAGTCTCTTTCTAAATCAAAATTTGTCATATTAACGCCCCGGTTGTGTATTAAGAGATAACACGGATCACGTGGTAATTGGCGCAAATAAAAAATGGACTAGTATCATTTAACAGAGGGGCAATTCTCGTAATTTTAAGAACATTCACAGTCCGATCTGTCTCAATCTCTCAAAAATGCCACAAATTTTCCTACTTTTTTAACATTGTTTGTCGCTGATACGAGATTTCGACTAGATTTTGAACGTTTTTAATTACTGGAATTGACGTTCTGGAAGAAAATAGAGGAATACGAATGAATGATCGCCAACGACCCCGTGACCGCATTTCTTCTTAAACTGTTCAAAACAAAGAAAGTGTTAATACCAAAGAAAAGGCACACCTTCTAAACCCGAAATAATGAAGTACAGTTTTAGGCACCCTGTATACCTCCGGATTCATGAATATTTTTATGGTTATTTATAATTGTTGTCTTTCCCAGTACGATGCATATCTAATGGCTTTTAGTGATAGGTATTTTTTATATTTCTTTTTTACTTTTAATTTTTTAAGGCATTATTCACTTTTTGAACGTCGCACCTCTAACCCACCTGAAAAATTGGTTCAAACTATTCTTATGATGTACAGTCACCAAACGAGATAAGTAACCAGCGTTTGTTTAATTTGATAAATGAACTGTTTGTTTTCTATTAATTTAATTAAATTTTATTCGAAACCATGCATCGGTTTCTTACTAAACTTCAACTATGTATATCCGACGACCTAGTTGCTTATCTCTTTGGGTGACCGTACTTACTTGGACACTCCACTTGTGACCTGACGGTTTGAAAATACTTACTAGGTGTAGATATGTTATTAAATGACCTGATGTTATGTATGTATTTTAATATTATTTGCAAAAGTAAATTGTGCAGTTTTAGTCGATAAGTGCACTCGTTAATAAAACTCGGTATCCATGTCCTTAATAAAATGACAGAATACACATTTTTTTGCTGAAGTTCGCACGGGACGGGTGTCATAATATCGTGGCAAGATTTTATCGCACACTGGATTTGCAACTCTCGGTGTTAAGCCGAGCATTGAGAATCCAACAGAGCGCATCCTAGCGCGTCAATACAACACACTGTTTGATTTTCAACTCTCGACGGTAAGCAGTGCGTTGAAAATGCCGTGCCCGTGCGAACCTGGGCTTACTGCGCATATTTACAAAAAATGCGACTTTATCATTCTCCTTGTTTGTATAATATATTGTTTTTTTAATGTAAATATATATTTTGTCGTGTAAAGTAATAAATTGGCGTTCAAAAAGTCGAATTATTATAAGTACTTACTAACGTATTTTTTGTAACAATTTACATTGTTTTCTGTTGTGAACTCTTCAATTGCATATCTTTTAAGTATCAATGGCGAATAAAAAATAAACATTTATTAGTATAATACTTAAAACTTTGTGTAAACTCTTTTCTTCTGAATTTTCCAGATTTATTCTCTTTAAATTTGGTGTGCCATAAACTATACGACTAAATCTGTGTATTGTTTCTTTGTGTAAGAAGTTAGTGTTTGACCACAAAGCGGCTTTACACTGCACTAAATAACTAGAGTGGTGTAACGTAACCCTTTTATATATTGAACTGAATAAACTATAAGTATATATGCGCACAACTATCGCACAAAAACTCCTATGATCTTTTCTATAATGCCCGTATGACGGGTGTAAAAGTATCCTTGATGAAGGACGAAGCCGAGAGTCGCTTGTTCTTCCTGTTATTATGATATTTTTTTGTACTGCAAGGTTCCAGGAAGGACCTGGCATCCAACTTTTTTGAACATTTTTTTTTTTTTTTTACGAAAACTAGTTTATAACGTCAAATACTCCCACGATCCCTGTACCGTTTGCGTCCGTTCCATTGCGTACTACCGTAAACAGCGAATTTTCACACTAAGTCGTTTCCCAGCAATAATTTTTGAAAGTTACTTGGTTGATGTACTATCGCCAAGACCTATATCTGACCATTTTGAAAACAAAATCCCGTGCATATGATGACCACAGCTAAGTCCGTAACACAAAATAGGATCCTTTTTAGATCGACTAATAATATGCGCTGGAAGCAGGAATAGTCGTTCCGGTGGTCAGATATAGATTTTGGCTATAGTACAGAATGCGTAGATGACGGCTTCGTGAGGTGTCTTGTTACACTCTGAACATGCGCACAACTATCGCATAAAAATCTATGGTCATTTATAATGGCCGTATATTATACAGGAAGTGGCAATGATCAACCAATAGTTACACCACAACCTGTAAGGGCCAATTCACACCGGAACGGCAGCGGCACGGCGAGCACTTTCAGTGTGAAATAATTTTAAACTTTATCTACATAATTAAAAGACCAGTATCGCTTGAAAAGGTCGCGCGGCCACGCGCGTCATATGGTGCATTCTGGCGTAGCTGCCGGCCACTGCCGTTTCGGTGTGAATCGGCCCTAAGTCTATGAAATGACAATTTTTCCCTTTCCCTTGTGTCTTAAAAGTATCACATTGATACATGTAGTTTTATTGCTCTTTGCATTTTCTAAAAGCTTGCAAAACTAATGGATGGTTTCTATCCATTGGCACCTATTTCATATCTATTCAAGACTTACGCAACCTATTTTATTAGAATATATACTTTGGAATCCCGGTTTTGGGTACCTTTGTGTGATACCAAATGTATGACATTCTTCTCATACTTACGCTGCTATTTCCAATACTTAATTTAGTGGGTCTTCCCAATGTTTCCAACAGTACATTTTGACATGTCAGTAAAAACCTCGCATGTTCCGTTTTAGATTAATGCAATCGTTTTATAAGATCTTTCGACGACATGCATTTATTTTACATTTCAAGCTTTGCTTAATATTGCTAGCATAATAAAATTGTTATTGATATTATAAACTAGCAACTCTAGTTATTTAGTGTCAAATTTCCTTTTTATATACCTGTTTCCTCGTTGATCTCATTGGTAAAAACTGTTGGAGTGTGTTCTATCTTGATACAGGACCTTTCAATTATTAAGCTCAATATATTATACCTTGTGATGTATTTTTATAAATAAAGTCGTACATAACTTGAATTTTGTTGTTGTTTTATTCAAATATTCTTTTAGTTTACCCCGGATCCTAATTCAGGGAGAAGTATCTCTTATTATGAAGAAATGGCGAGAATACTTACCAACATCAGTACCCACATGTCCCAAAAACAATTCCGAAAGAACAATTTCCGTGCGATGTACGGAAGTTGTCCTTTCAAAATTGTTTCGTTTTTTGTTTATTGTCCAGGTGCGCTTATAGTTTACAATAGTCGTGGTGGCGCGGCCAGGAAGCATACTCCCCTATAAAACTTCATTATATTTGATTACACTTTGAGGTACAATTTTTTTCATTACACGTACCGTATAGTACATAAATGGTACAATTTATCTAGAAACATGTTTATTGAATTCTTTACTATGACGCGGCCAGGGAGTATCTCACAAAATACAGTGTTATTTCATGGGAATTGAGAATTGATAATCAGGACTAAGGAAGTAATGAGTAAGGAAAACACATGCCATATCGTTATCATTTTGGTTTATTTATCACGACGCGGGTACACCAAAACACCAATATGGAATGTTGTACATATATACAACGACGTTAGTCTTTTAGATATATTATTGAATATACATACCTACCGCATGCTTAATGGAACACTGACCCATTAGTAGATAGGTCAGATGTGATTCCTGTTTTTTTTTTACTCAGATCTCATCAATAGTTAATCATAGACGTTCAAAATACATGATTAATATAAATCAGTTTTATTTTTATGCATCAACAAGTAGGTTAAGTCCTCATAGCAAGATCTCCTTTTGCGATTTCCCAAAAATCGTATTTTTTGAGTTAAGTCCGTATTCCATTAATCATGCGATACACTGAGCAATTTTAAAGGAAGATGAATACAGTTGTGATGAGATAATTACATAGAAAATATATTAAAATTTAATTCAAAAGTGAAAGTTAACTAATAATAAAATTAATAAATATTAAAAAAACAGTTTACATAACCTGGCGGGTACGTTTTGTACGGTATTGTATAGGCGTAACAAAATATAAGTTATCATATTAATGTTGTGAATGGCGGTTGGGTTTAATGATCATATTTTTTGGTCTTATTTGTTTAGGCCGACCGCTCTGAGACGTTGCCTGAGGTAGGTAGCTGCGCGGTGAGAGAGGGGTGATAGTTGTCATAAGTTGACGAATCACTGAGCTCTCGCATCACGTCACTACACCCCTCCCGCACTGCGCTGCTACCTCAGGCAACGGATTAGTTAAGCGGTTGGCCATGGCAAAACATATGATCATTGAAACCCACTTTACATACGAGGATCATTAATTTAGGTATAACTTCTAACAATTTAATTACGCCCATACAGTCTTCTACAATTAATAACAACAACAAAACTAAACTATAATAATAGTAATGACTAATTAGTTTATAGCGAAACAAACATGATTATGCGAGTTTACTAGTCTATCCCTTATTTTTGAAACACAAAATAATTCGTCATTATTTTAAAAAAATGCTTTAGAAGACGCATTCGATTTGTACAATACTAACCCGTAATAAAAAAGTTTCTCACCAAAGTGATCCGCTTAAAAACGTGTGCATCTGGAACGCCCTATCTCCTCCACCTCGACTCCTGTGCTTGTCAACTTTATGACTGTACATACTATCCCCAAAACGTATATCTGACCATTTTGACAAAAAAATCCCGTGCACATGATGACCACAGCTGCGTCCGTATGTAAAACAAAAGAGGATCCTTTTTAGGTCGACTAATAATATGCGCTGCAAGCAGGAATAGTCCTTAAGGCGGTCAGATATACATTTTGGCGATAGTACATAATAACCCATCTGCGCCTCTTCAACGGGTCTTACCGCCACTTTTACAGCGTGCCCTAATTTACACTAATTACACACTAATTTTATCATACCTACACATTTCTTTCAAGTTGACGTCTAACTATGCTCTTCACATAATAAATGCTAAAAAATGCGTCATCTATCAAATCTTTTGTCTTAACTTTAGACCTAATAAACTGGGTGCTTAGTTGCTCAGATAGTAATTATGCGTATTACATAACATCACGCCTGTAATTCCCGAAGGGTTAGGCAGTATACCTACAGTACACCCACATTACTCCAGTTATGTTTAAGTCCCGTGTAAGGGGGGCGACCATATTGCCATCAACCGGGCACATATCCCGAAAAAGTTGAAGAGAGTACAAGATAATTGTAACTAAAGTTTGGCTGACAAAAGAACTATTTTGTGTTTCAAAGTAAGTACACTTCTATTTATATACAACTACATAATCCGTATACCTATAAAACCATCACACAATAATAAAAATTGGCAAATAAGACCGAAGTAGCCATCACAAAGTGAAAATAAAATAGAATTTTAGTAATTTTTTTTAACTTTGTCTATTTAAATATAAATACAATAATTGGAAGGTTATATACTATAGTAAGTTATAATATGTACAGTCAGTTACAGATTGTGTTCAATTAATTATAGGGATTGAAATGTTGCACAAAGTGATTCATGATTTCAAACAATGGATCGCCTTAGGGCCTGTGCCCACTGGCGACACGGCACGGCAAGGGATTTTTATGAAACAAATTGGAATATAACTCATATGTAGGTATGGCAATAAAATTGAAATTCCAATGATGATAAAGCCTAAGGACGTCGCGGCATGCCTAAGGATACCGCGACATCGTTGCCGTTGAAATTTTAATTTTATTATCATACTATTAAGTTATATTTCTATTCGTGGCATAAAAATCTCTTGCCGTGCCGTACCGCCAGTGGGCGCAGGCCCTGACAAGGATTTGGCAGTTATTTCTGAGACTATAACGTTTAGGGCCAGTTTTTCCAACGAAAATTATATCTCAAAATTAATGTGACAAATTGTCAAGCGCAGTACTAAATGGCTGCGATTGGTTGAATGATTTATCAACATCCTTATGTTCTGAGTTGACCTGCACGGTTACTGACGAATGCGTGCACTGACTGGTCAGATCCACTCATTCTGTGTGGTTCTTTCATCAAAAGGCCATTTCAGTCACCAATCTACATGGTCTTCACATGATCTGACCAAGATAATGTCTGGACTTTAAAAGAAACTGATCTCTGAGTTTGTTTCGGCCTTTCTTCTCAGAGTAGTCAATAGGAAACGCCGACCTCATCTAGTTTAAAAAATATGATTGACGTGTAAAAGTGTTTGTACAAACCTACATAAAGAAGTAAAATCATTTATCATAACAGCCAATCGCAGCAGTTTAAGTATGCTTGACAGTTTGTCACATTGATTTTGGAATTATTTTTAGTTCGAAGGACTGGCTCCTTCTCTGCCATATGTAAATGATAATGCCATTGTACTGTTTGTTTTTATAAAACAAAACGTATAAAAGGCAAGAAAGTAATCAAAAAAGGTAAGAAAATAGTATAGTAAAGCATTTAGAAAATTACCAAAAACACATCTTACCTCACGTAATATTTATTAACAAAACCCCTACAATTTCAATTCATATAAATCCTAACTAAAATGTATTTATAAACATACATGATTGCAACCTCAATACGTCAAAATTCCTGTATACAATGTTACTAATAATGTTGTAACATTTTAGACTCTAAACATACATGTTTAGAATCTAAAATTACAGTAGCAAATAATACTTGGATTAAAGCAAAATGATTATTTAATATTTCAGGTTGACTTTTATAGACACTTATGCGTTTAGATAAAGTAAAAGTGGATTAAAGGTTTAACAGGTTTAATGTAAAAGTATTAAACCCACAATTCTATAAATTGTGCCTACCATTGCAGTTTTCTCCAAATCTCAAGTCCGCCTATCCGCCCGATATCACGGTGATTGTCTCACCGTGCCATCAAATTCAATAGAAACTATAGATCAATTTCTACACGGCGATATCATCGTGGTGATAATAGAGCGTGTACGCGGTCCGTGCGCTGTTTGACTCAAAAATGTGATTTTTCAAACCAGATTGTCCATCAACCACTTATCTTACAAACATGAATTACTAATAATTTTAGGAAATGTTGTTGTCTATGTTGTTGGTTAGTTTTTTTTTCGATTAATACAGTATTTGTGAATACCATCAAGATAACTGAACAGATGTTTACTTGATTTCACTTTTAGTGTCAATTTCGAAGCTAAAAATATCTGAAATTACTCATAGATCTAACAAACAAAGGATGTCACCAAAATCTGCCCAAACGAAGTACCGAGGTACACTTAGTGGCATAAAATACACTAGATTACACGGAATAATATTGCATTTATATATTTTTCTTATGGTTACCCGGGGACGAGAATAAAATAACTTTTAACGTAATAAAAAGCTCGCCATTTTGGGCACAATTATACAAATTTAGTCCATTACCTTACCTATTAAAAAAAAAACTGTCAAGTTGACAGTAGTCTGCTGTCGGCTTCAGTTGCTGTTGTTTTTGTTTCATTTCAAATATTTTTTATAGTATAATTCAATCTGAATTCAATAATAACTCTCATTGTATAATCGATTTTCCTTAGGCAAAGTTATGTATCTACCTAACTTAAGAAAGTATGCTTATACCCAAAAGTGCTGAATACAAGGTGTGAATGTTGATGAACAGTACCTACTTAATGTTTTAATAATAATAAGGGTTCCAACTTGATGGGACTCTGATCTTCTTCATATCCCAACTTAACATGATCAAGCCAGGAACGGACAGAATGACATGTGAATGACATTTACCCGCGAAATAATGTCCACAGAACACATATACTCCTAATGTCAACCCGTACATGCAAAGTTGCTACATGATTTAATATTGTGTTACAGGTTATTAAAACTTTAAATAATTCATTATGTAGTTTTAAATGATTTATGGATAAAAACAATTATTTTCGAATTCTTCAATTTTTCTCTACGATTTGGTGCACGTGTACACATGGCTACACATCAAGTCGGACACCCTATATACGCATAACTACGCTACCAGCAATACAGAGAATTGTAGGAAAGGGACTGCGTATCGTGGCATCGGCCAATCACAGCATTTGCCGCGTTGCGCCTACGCACACAGATGCACTTTTTTTGGCATAAACATTGCTAGTTTCACTCGTATTCAATTCAGTGTTCTATGCCGGTTTCTTAAACGTCGCCCAGGATTCACGACTATTATGTTACGTTAAGTTAGGCAAACTAATTAGATCAATTGTTAATATTGTTTCCAAATTTTTGTATTTTTATCTATGTTGATTTGTATAATTCTATTACTCATTTAGGAGTTTAAATTTTAAACTATTTTAATTGATAATTTTTTTATTTGTTTTTATTTTTGGCTCCCGAAGTAACTCGAAGCTGTTAAATTTGATAGTAGTCTGTTATGTAAGAATAATATTTTATTGTTTTAAATGTTAATAGTTTACAATTTTTTTATGTGGATTCAGCTTCTTTTCAAGTCATAAACATAATTTTACTAACTACTAGCTGCGCTCCGCGTGGGTATTTCAGAATTAAAAGTATTGTATGTGTTAATCCTGGTTATAAACCATCGGTGTGCCTTTCATTCAAATCCGTTCAATAGTTTTTGCGTGAAAGAGTATATATCCGTCCAGTGTATCCATCCATCCATACAAACTTTCGCGTTTATAATATTAGTAGGATTTACATAATAATTACTCTAGTGTGAGGATATTTCTCATATCTTTTAGTAGCATAGACCAATAAACCATATCAAGTTTTATTTTCCATATTCATTATAGAGGGTTGTCACTGGATGAATATTTTATTTTCAACGGTGTTGTTTAAATGTTCATTGTTGATTTAGATTTTTAACTTTTGTTGGCTCCTGAGGTAACTTGTAGTTATGTTTAGATTATGATAGTTATTTCGCGCCGTTCAAGCGTTCAATAATTAGACAACGTGGTCAGCCGACGCGGACGCCCCGCACGGAGTTTTGTGAATTGAAGTATATTTAAATTGTTAATTCATGTAATGCTTTCTTCGAGACATTGATGATATACCTATGCAATGCATGTGATGCTAGCTCAGGCAACATGTATAAAGGCCTATTCAAATATAAGCGGTATTTGTATAACCTCTCGTGGCTAGCGCGAAACCCGAAAACAAAATATACCTACCCGGCGGAATATACAGCTCGTATTTCGTTGTTACCCACAACCGTATCTATCGAATATCGCTTATAGGTATCTGAATAGAATAGGCCTTTAACTAATGATTTTAGTAATTAAGTTTTATTTGCCATAAGCAGATATATGTAATATAAGAACCCATTTGCCATTTGATAAAAATCCTATGGGTTCAAGCTACCCCTAATCGATTCTGTAGTTTTGCTGTGAAAGAGCATCACACACTTTATACTCAGCCCACGTTCGCACGGATGTAAAAATATTTTCAACACTGCAATTTTCAACATTAGCGCCGAGAGTCGAAAATCAAACAGTGTTTTTTCGATGGGTTGGGATGCACTATGTTATATTATTATGTATTCTTAAAAACCATTGCGCGATAAAATCCCCCCGCGATATTTTTACGTCGTCCGTGCGAAAGTGAGCTTACAGGCAAACAAACATATATTTTAATATTTTCCAGGCTTCCAACTAGTCTGTGCAGAATCACGTCGATGTATTGATTGCTTTGTTGTGTCGTAAAGAAGGGGCAAACAGTTCAAAATGTATGATAAATATTATGATTATTTAGAAATAAGTGTTTCAGTGATTTTATAAAAGCAGTGCAGCAGTGGTGGTAAAAAAAGGGGTTGAAAGTTTGTATGAAAATCCGTCGTTTTGAAGTTGGATCTATCAAAATTCGTATTTGATTTTTTGGTTGACAATAAAGTTTCAGTGTTTTTGTTATAAAAATGGCATGAAATGGAATGGGTGGTTGGATGGCGATGTTGGTGGAAAGTTTGTATGAAAATCCGACAGGATGTAGATTTCCGAATTACCTACACGTATGCAAGCTCGAAATATAATATAATAATATACTTAAATGAATGATGATAATAATAAATACCCAATGGTAATGGATTTATTAGTGCAAACTCATCTAAACTAATATTATAAAGCTGAAGAGTTTGTTTGTTTGTTTGGTTGAACGCGCTAATCTTAGGAAGTACTGGTTGGAATTGAAAAAATATGTTTGTGTTGGACAGTCAATTTATCGAGGAAGGCTTTAGACTATATAACATCACGCTGCGACCAATAGGAACGGAGTATCAATGGACAATATGGCAAAAACGGGAAAAATTATTCCTTTTTGAGAGCTTCCGTTGCGTGCGCTGCGTAAACGGTTTAAGTTACGCAAAAATCATGTATGAAGGAATTATTCCTCTTTAAAAGTTCTAAAAACAAGTCCGCGACAGCATATGTCGATCTTTTAAGATTGACTCACTATAGGCTTTTTTATGGTAATCAAATTTGTTCGAAATTAATGCATTATCTGCGAAGGTGTTTTATCAACATGATATTAATCTTTATCCAAATAAATACGTTATTCATCACAAGTATTTAATTGTGAACAAAATTGCCCTTTACATCACTTGATTTCAATCAACATCTTAGGGGATAACATAATTTTAAAATAACTCCGCAACAAAATAGATATGATAACGTTCGGGTCGGTTCAACATCACGCTAGGTCAAAATGAATACAGTCAGAAAGAGAACTAAGCGAGAACGAGGAGCGAGCGATGCGATGCGACGGGGTGGGGCGAGGGGACAAGAATTTCACGCGGACGAAGTCGCGGCCAGAAGCTAGTATTATAATACGAGCTCAACTTGCTTACAAAATAATATACATCATATGCTATGATATCTATCTATACGCGTTGATGTTGGTGCCGTGAAGTCCTGCGACACCTGAGACGAAATAACAAAAACATATCGCACCCTCTCGCACGATTCGCAGCGTTCAACTTCTAGTAGTCCAAAGTCCAAACAGTCTAATTTGATGTGTAGCCGTGTGTACCTCGAGGTACATGTTTGGGCAAAGTTGTATGGGCTTTTGCTGACCTCCTTTCTTTAACCAACTGCAATCCTTAAAAAATCGTTAGTTAAAAGAGTTTTTTGTTTTAGACTCCCTAACTTATGAAATTTAAATCCAAACAATGGCGCCGATTCCCGTGTTCACAAACTAAACTAAATTTAAGTTCAGTGCATCTTTTTCTTTCTATTTCATTAAAAAAAGGAAAGAAGATAAATATTAGTTTAGTCCTGTCCTGAACTTACATTTTGTTTAGTTTGTGAAAAATGGAAAATGGCAAAATTTCACAATGGGCCGATGCCCTATCGGCGCCATTGTGAAATTTTTTAGAAATTATAGTCGATTATTTTCACCAATATAGCTCGTCCATGGAGAAGGCACCTAAGAGGATAAATAAAAAATGTCCTAGGACTGTGTGTCGTTAAATATTACCTTTTATAAAATCCTTATATTTACCGGCCATTGAATAGGCTAGTTTCCTAAAAAATCTAATAAGTACGTCAGTTAGATTATCAAAAAATATTGGATCCGTATTTTTTCTTTTGTCAATTACTTATATAAAAAAACTAGCTGTTGCCCGCGATTTCGTCTGCGATCCAGGATGAAAAGTAGCCTATGTCTTTCTTCAGTCCAGTCTACCCATGTGTCAAATTCCATCTAAATCCGTTCAGCTGTTTTAGCGTAAAAGCGTAATTCTTAAATTTTCTAATTTTCTGCGCAACTTTTTTTTTTCCCCGTAAGCACCTTCTTCAAAATATTAGAAAACTTGTAAAAAAAGATGGATGAAATCGATAAAGTCGTTCTCAAGTTATGGCGTGACCAAGGGAAACAGGGATTCATTATTATATAGATGATGAAGATATCGCCCGTTAAAGTTCCGCGTGACGTCACGCCTTGCTACACCTTTTGGCATGGCGTGGCGTCGCAACCCCACTCCCACATTTTGACGCGCTTTATGTTTGTATTTTTTTGTTTGATTGACAAAAGAAAAAATACATGTCTCTCGAAATATAATAATTATTTTTTTACCCAGGAAACTACCCTATTCCAATGACTATACATTTATTTGGTAATGATGACTGTTACTGTAGCCAGCACTCTAATTGCCTAACACACAATCAATCACAATTTTAATAATTTTGATGGCTATTGAAGTCTAATCCATTGCTTCATATGTTCGAAAATTGTCTGCTCAACAACGTAAATAACTCGATGAATGATGTTAACTGTCAAAATGAAAGCCATTGCTACTCTTAGTGTGTTACGCAATTACCTCGCTGGATTTCAAATCTGGTTTGATAGCACGTTGAGATTCGATAGCAAAACGGTATTATTATGACCAACATTTTAATAAACCCCTGTTTTTAAAAGATATTTTAGTTTTAAAATTACTGTTTTCTTTAACCCACTTATTACTTGATCTATGGACTTCGAAGCCTACTTAAATCTATTGCAACAACATTAAGAGTTCATCACTAAACAGTCCAAGTCCCACACGGTAACACAGTCACTGATAAATACTTGCCACACTACCAATGTCTTCTTGCGTTCCCACTGTCACGCAAACGCAAGTGTGGCACTGCCCTAATACCTGCAGCTATTGAAGTACGTGTGTAGACGATTTCATGTACTGTAAGTAAAAACATATGTTGAGGTTATTAAGTGCTGCTGTGTACATGTAATGACTGACAATCTCTATGTACTATCGCCAAAACCAATATCTGAACATTTTGAAAACAAAATCCCGTGCACATGATGACCACAGCTGCGTCCGTAAGTAAAACAAAAGAGGATCCTTTTTAGGTCGACTGATAATATGCGCTGGAATCCAGGAATAGTCCTTACGGTGTTCAGATATAGATTTTGGCGATAGTACACTCGCAGAACGAAAAATTTTAGCAATTTTTCAAACAAATTCCTTTCCCGCATAGAAGGCAGTCGAAGTGTGGGTCGCCCCCCCAACTATATGGACCTACGCCCTTAAAGGTGGCTGGGACAGACTGGATGCGGAAGGCGAAGGACAGTGTTGTGGCGCAGCCCGGGAGCGGCCTATGTCCAGCAGTGGACTGCGATAGGCTGTGTTGATTTTTTTTATTGATAGAAAGTATGTCACCACCTCGAACTCTCATTTGCATTGCTTACTCAGTAAAGGGTGATTGGAAGATGGGTGCAAAGCTTTAAGGCGAAGATAGTACAGACAATTTAGAACCATTGAAGCCATGGTTGTCTTAACATAGACGAAGGCATACCAATTTTTTTTTAACCAAATTTTTATGTTTTTTTGCGAAAATTTCCAAAATTTTAAGTACAGCTTAATTTTATTAAAGCTATGTCGTAAGCAATCTAACAAAACATGTTTTAAGGCTCTGTGTCATTTCATTAGACAATTTTTTACAGACATTAAAAAAAATTATAATACTTTTTGTGAACCTTATTTAAAAAAAACGGCGGGTGCTTTTTTTGTTCAAACCTTTTTGAAACATAGGTTAAATGGTTCTAAATTGTCTGTACTATCTTCGCCTTAAAGCTTTGTACCCATCTTCCAATCACCTTGTATAAGTCACATGCACCGTTCACGGTTCAAGTTAAACTGGACCTGAGGTTGCTTAATCTTTTCTGTACTGTACAATAATGCTAAAGCTAAGGTTTCCTAAGACTGCGGTGGCCGGCACATAGCGTCTGTAATTCACCGTCGAATGACGTCACTGAAATGTTATTTATGAACGTAAGTTGGTGTTTCCCTAGAGAGCATTTCTAATGTAAACATAAACCCAAGCCCCCACACTGCCATTATTTTCATGACGGTCGTTACAGGCAGCGGTCGTTACGTGGTCGAGGCGGCCACCGCTGTCGCAGGAAACCCAAAGTTTACAGCCACATGATAGCTGGTGATGGATATTGTTGAATGTAATTAGAAAATTCCGTGCTCAGCGATTCCCGCAGCCTGGCAGAGCCAGTATCAATGTATATTGTATTTTTATTATATAGGATGTATGTGTAGAATAGTAGGATACGAAGCATTTGGTTTATAGAGTTCTATACTGATTAACCCGGCTCCAATGACGCTGGGTCATATTGACCCGAGGCGAATTAAATCTGTCATTATTCTTTTTTACGCCGACCGCGCAATTTTAGCGTTTGTGTAGCTGGAGGTACGACTTCCTTCTAACCGAATCGCAAGGTATGCTAAGTCCTGCCGGGGTACCGGGATCGTCCGAAAGGGTTACCGCTGCCCTGGTACATAAAGGGCTAAGGAAGGAACACGGTGGGGTTTTAGTCAGTAAGAGTCTGACACTCCCTTCTGCTCCACCCAGAGCGGGAGGGGTCATTTGATGAATTCCCACACTGAAAAAAAAAAAAAACAAAGGTATGCTAAGTGCAACGCCGCATACACAGCGAGATATACGTGCATCAACCCAAGACGGGTAAATATGACCCAGCGTCATCGCTGGCGTAGTATTTTTGTGACATACTTTACATCTTTCACCTGCGGCACGCGCGGCTTTTGGCACCGCATCTGCAGGCCGCCGGTAAAGCCCGCGGCAAATTCAGCGGCAAAGCAGCCTGAAAGCCGGCGGCATGTGTGGATGCGCCATAATGCATGCCATCATTTTTTTTTTTTTTTTTTTTATAATAAAAACGTTGCCCCACACTAGGAATTTCTCCTGTATCGTGGGTGCGTTTACAAACATTTAAACTCACACACACAACAGCCAGACCCGGAACAACTACTTGTAGGCCATACAAGTAAATATTTGTTCCGTGCGGGAATCGAACAGCCGACTGTTAGTCGCAGATTGTTACTTTTATTATGATAAGAAGTTTGTTTGACTCTCTAATTTATTATGTACGATTATTAATTTATATTATTATTTAAAATAATTTAACAAACATTTAAAAATATGAATGTTATGTTTTCAAGTTAAATTTGCATGCGCTATTAAGAAAGCTAGTAAAAGTTTGAATTATTTTTTAATTTTTAATTTTACCATTTATGTACACAGATGTATAAACAGACAAATGAAAAACAGAACAGAAAAAATAGTTACAGAGGTGATGCTTATTTCATAAGAAATCTCTTACAGCATACATGAGATAGGACAATAGATACAGAGATGTAGACAGCGTGTGATAGAGCAAAGGAGACAAAAAATAATACATAGAATAAAAAAAACAATTCACTTAAAAACTAAACAAAAATTACGTGAATATACTAACATACATACAAATAAACATACATAAATACTTCTAAACTAAATATTACTAGAATGATAAAAATTATATCGTACTCAAAATAATAAACACATACACAACTATGATGAAGTGGACAGATAGTGTTCTTTTACTCTTCTTTTAAAAACTGCAATAGTTTGGCAGTCCGTAATGTCAGACGGTAGTGAATTCCACAATCGCACCTCGTGCACTGTGAAGGAGTAGGAGTAGAAGTCGGTGGTGTGGGAAGGGGACTTGAGAAGGTTTTTAAGATGCGACCTGCAAGGTACAGTTTAAGGACGGGCGTAGGAAAAACGCTCCCGCACATAGGATGGTGTTTTAGGATTGTGAAGGAGATTGAATAGCAGACACAATATCCGAGAGATTCTGCGAAGTCGAATGGGGAGCCACTTGAGTATCTTGCGAAAGTTGGAGATGAATACAGATATTTTGCAAGTTCATAGAGTTCACGCTCAAGTTTATTTAAAAGCTCCTCCGTGGTATCCAAGTAACAGGCATCGGCGTAATAAATAATGGGCTGAATGAGTGTTTGAGCAAGAGAGATTTTGGTGTTCAATGGCAAGAAGCCCTGGAGACATTTCAAGGAATGGAAAGTATAGTGCACTTTGCGACTGACTTGAGCAACATGAGGAGTCCACGACAGGTAGGAGTCCATGGTCACCCCCAGGTTTTTAACCGTTTGTGCGTATTCAATATGAACTCCATTCAGACAGAGTGGAGAAAGTGACGCTACATCGAGCCTATTCCGCATATATGTACCTGCCGCCGATAATAATGGCCTGAGATTTCTTAGGGTTGGTTTGCAGTCCAAAAGACCGCGACCACTAGCTAATTAAATCCAGGTCACTGTTCATGGCTTAAACAGCGGCATTCGCATCTTCCCTTAGAAAATTATTGTAAAGCTGCAGGTTGTCAGCATAGAGATGGAAGTAAGAAGAGATGACTCTGGTGACAGAGTTAATAAAAATAGAATAGGAGAGAGAATTATTTATATTATTATAATTAAGAATTATAAAATATTTCTAAGAATAAAAAAATAAATATTTTTAAGAATTATAATTAAGAATTATAAAATATTTGGATTTATTTCTTTTTTACTACACATGAAAAAGCTCTTGCATAATAAATCATTATTAAAATTTAGACAACTGCTTAAATTTCATGACAATTACTCCATAAAATCTGGGTCATGATGACCCGGTGTCATCGTTGGCGTAATTATGTTCACGTCATTTGTCCCTGGTTAAATAGCTATATTTTCATACATAGTTCGTTACTATAGCTTTTTTTCAAAAATATATAGCAAGTAATGGGAATTATTATGGTGTGTGTGACAGTAAAAAAAATTGTGTTTAGAAAAAAAAAACAAAGTTTATTATAGTTTAAGTTTTATAGGATACAATATAATTAGTATTAAATGTAGATTATTACAATTGTTGGATAGCTAGTAATAAACTAAATAATATCAAAGTTGCTTAGTATACTAACAATATATCGTAATATATCGCAAATATCGCAACGGTTACCCCGCGTCCTACTTCAGCTTTCATATGTCACTTTTTGTTCGGAAAACCGGAAAGCGCCCTCTGTCGGCGCGACCAAGCGTTCACCGAACAAAAAATTACATGAACGCGACGATCGCTTTTGCATAGGTCGCGGTCTCATGGAGCCGACAGAAAAGCAAGAGGTCGTGACTTCGTTCCCGATCTGATGCGATATTGATGTAAACCCACTCCTAGGAAGGCTACGACAAGCACATTCAGATCAACAGGTAACAATACGACTATTATAATCTAGAATATTCAGATCATAAATCAACCAATCACGCTCCTAACGAGTTTGTAATCCTCTTTTGGCTGGCACCGCCGTCAAAGCCCTTCGCTTCTTCTTATTGGGTAGGGGCTTAAGAATGAAAAATCTATATAGAAGCGAAATTGGCACAATAATAATAAGAAAAACGACCCATATTGAGAGTTGTAACTGGATATTTTCCACAGTCAGTGTACATTTACATGGTAACGTTATACGAAATCTGGTTTTTCGTAGAACGTGTAGTGATGTAGTTATTTAAGCAATAATATTCGTCCTATTGTTCGGCGCCATCAGTAGCGGCATTGTATAGCTCCATGTCTTTTTTATATTGCTCTTTAGCCTTAGCGGATTTTTCCTGCCATTTGGACTGGTCCATTTTCTTCCAAATTTCGCGCATTCTTAGTGCTCTGTCGACTTCTTTAATGCCAGGATTGTCGGCCCTAAATTGTTCTATAGCACTGTCTATCCACATCAGGTAACCAGACTTGGGAACCGTGGGCTTGTCCGGTTTAAATATTTTCCTAATGGCAAAAAGATTGGAATTATTTCTTGATTAATTAGATGCGTAATTTCTTCGGTTCACTTAATTTCATCAGGTGCACCATAAAGTAATACTGTAAAATAACTTAGAGGCCGTCAAATTGAAAAATGACAGTTGATGATGAATAATCATCATTTGCCTAGCCTTTTCCCAACATGTTGGGGTCAGCTTCCAGTCTAACCTGATGCAGCTGAAAATCAGTATTTTACATCTGACCTCCACAAACCAGTTACTGGGTAATACGATACCCCTTGGTAAGACTGGTTGTCAGATTTTCGGGCTTCCGACGACTGTCAAAGATCCACAAATGACAGCCGGACCAACGCCTTAACGTCCTTTCCGAGTAGATGGGTGACCATCTTCATATACCAAGACCCCTCGTCTTGGTATATGAAGATGGTCACCCATCTACGGACCAACCGCGGCAAGCGTAGCTAAACCTGATCGATCGACCCGTGTGGCTGTTATTACTTAGCCACAAGCCCTTCACAATTGATGATTATGATCGAAGGAATTGCTACGCGACGTCAAATTGTTGCTCCGATCCTTCTATCCTACTTTGAAAACAATCATACTTGATTAAAAAATTAAATGCTCTCTCAAATAACTACTTATAAGATTTCGTGGTAACATAGACATTGTTAAAACGTAGCCAAATAGTTTTTTTTAAGAGCGGATATTCGAGATGAAAACACACCTTTGCAGAGGCGAAACGTAAAACCTAGATCTATATTCTATGTTAGAAGGTTTGGTTCCGAGCTTAGTCCTTGCAGAAGACTATTGTGCATGCTTACGCTACCAATCACAATCATTTTGAAGGATATTGCTAATCCATTGCTACATATGTTCGAAACATTTGTCTGCTCAACAACGTTAATAACGCAATGAACATCGTTGAACTGTCAAAATGAAAGCCATTCCTACTGTTAGTGTGTTACGCAATTACCCTACTGTAGGTTAGTACTTTTTCAAGTAGTTACGTATCGAAGTTTTGAGTTGATTGTCATCAAAAAGGTCAGCTCACAGGCACGGTACACGTACAACGAACACCAGCGGACGCGACTAGCGTTCGTTTCACGTAGTTTAAGATTGCCATACGTCATCAATGGTTGTATGGAGTCGGTGTTCTGCATAGTCAAACTATAGGCCAACCGCATAACTGAAGAGGGGAGGGGTGTGGTGACGTGATGCGAGAGCTCAGTGATTCGTCAACTTGTGACAACTATCACCCCTCCCGCACTGCGTAGCTACCTCAGGCAACGTCTCAGTTAAGTGGCCGGACTATAGTGGCTTACTATTGACAAAAAATCTCAATAAATTGGATCATCACTAAGGTTGAAACGCTTTAATTGTCACATAAACAAATAGAACTTGTCGTTTTATAACGTATAAGTGAAATTGAACGTTAGGTGGCATTACGAGGTTGACTACAGCTCTCTATTTTGTGGTTTTAATCCCATGCCGTATAGTTTATTGCGCACTGGATTTTCAACTCTCGGCGTTAAGCAGTGCGTTGAAAATCCAGTGCGCTATAAAAAATCGCCCGTGCGTACCTGGGCTTAAAAAGAAGATATTACACTCACATTATCTCCAAGCTACTGTCACTGTTCTTGGTAGCCTGCTCCCCTTCGCTAGAGTTGGATCCACCGGACTCTGACCGCTGGCTGCGACTTCTGTGGGTCTTCTTCTTGTCTTCAGAAGGTACTTCTGTGGACGTCGCTTCTTCTGACTGTCGCTGCCAGTCCGGGATCGAAGGTGGGTCCGGACGGGTCTTTAGAGCAGGGAATTGGTTCCTGCAAGATGTTTTATTGAATGCATTTTGACATAATTTAGGAGTTTTTTTATTTTTTTGGAGAGCAGTGGTGGCCGTAACGGCCGCGTCTTACGACTTGTAGGTCGTAGGTTCGAACCCAGAAAAGCGCTTTACTTTGTGTAAATTATTCCATCATTAATGCTCTCAAAACGGTGAAGGAAAACATCGTGAGGAAACCAGCATGTTCTAGAACCAAAAATTCGAAGACATGTGACATCTACCAACCCGCATTTGGCCCGCGTAGTGGATTAAGGCCTGTGTCCCAGCAGTGGGAACGTTATAGGCTGATTATGTATTAATTTTTTTTATTCCCAAGCTCCAGTGCCAGCTCCAAGTAACATGGGACTAGGTAGTCCCAGTCCCATGTTACTTGGAGCTGGCACTGGAGCTTGGGAATTGGCACAAGAAAGCACTGGCTGAAGTCGGGATGTAGATGATGACAAAATGTTTTCTACTTTCATTTCTCCCCTTACAGCAGTCATGGTATCATTCACTCCACTCATATCAATCCTCACACAATCCATCTATCTTCTCTTGCATGGTCTCCCTCTTTTCAGCAGCGCTAGCGACCACTAGGCCAACGAGGAAATTCTTAGTAACTACAAATGCAAGAAGCTCTTACCTATTCAGCATAATCGCCTTCACAGACGCGACTTCTGACTTGATGATATCAAGCTGCGACCGTAGCGCGGTCTGGTGTGCGTTCGTTGTCATCTCGCTGCGTAGCGACGTAAAGTTCGCGTTGAGAATGTCCACACTCTTGCGCAGCTCGTCAATGCATTCTGCTGTTGTTTTGCGCTTCGGCTGTTCCACGAATAGGAGGTGTCTGACGTAGTTCTGAGGGTAAGTCACGAGAGTTAGGCCTCGTCCAGGGTATACTTAATAAAAACAGGTAGGCGACCGGTGACAATTTTACAGTTTCTTTCATATATTTTTTTGCTTTATGAAACAGCTACTGTCGTGACATTGTGACGAATATGTCGTAATGTCAGTTATATTAAATAGTGGTCGTTAGCGGGTGCGATTAGGCCACAGTGTATCGCGAGTTGGTCTAGGGGGCAATAGAGGTTGGACGTGTTTCCACAGGGTAAAAAAATCATAAATGTTTGTCATTTATGATTTTAGGGTTTATAAAAACATTTTTACACGTCAATAATAATTTAAAAAGTAAAGTTTGTTTTTAAGCCCAGATACTAATTTGACAGGTGTCATGTCAAATGTCTATATAAAATCAGGAACCACAAAAGTTAAATGTCAGATTACTATCTGGGATTAAAAAACGAACTTTAGATAAGGTTGGTAATTCCTATCAGACTGAGTCTGAGAAGAAAAACCGAAACAAATTTAGAGGTCATAGTCTCTTTTGAAGTCCAGACATTATCTTGATCAGATTATGACGGTAGCATCCTGGACGAGGCCTTACGATAAAGGACCAAGCCACATTATATATTGTGG
This sequence comes from Apamea epomidion, assembly GCA_947507525.1. NCBI lineage: Eukaryota > Metazoa > Arthropoda > Insecta > Lepidoptera > Noctuidae > Apamea > Apamea epomidion. Next base: position 16,994,123 of record OX382237.1, read on the forward strand.
AGACGGCGCCGTGACACACGTGAGACCGCCGGTGTCGTAACTAAATTCGGGTCACCAAACGCGGTGTCGCACAATCGCACCATACACAAATCAGACTTGGGGTCAATAAGACTAGGCTGGTCCGTAAGAGTGATGTGATGCAACGCTACTGCGAGCCGCGGCATTTCCTGCGCAACCAGCGAGTTGCTTTCAAAACGGCGATGGAAAAAAACATCGTGAGGAACACTCGCTCTCACAAATAGGAGGACTGTCTCCCAGCAGGAACATTAACGTCTGATTATGATTATGCAGCGAGTTATTAGAAGTATATTTATAATTTAATGATAAAAACTGATAAAATTCAGTTAACAGTAATTTTCTAATATAAAATTTATCTAACGTTGTGTTATTATCAATAATACAGATAAGAGTAACACAAAATTAAGATTATTTTAGTATTTGCACAAAATTTTAGAGTATTCTGCCATAATTCTTAAATGGCTAATCTTACAAAACTATGTTACTAGCTGACCCGGCAAACGTTGTTTTGCCATATAAATTATTTCGTAGCTGCCCGGGGCTACTTCGTTCGCGTGGTTTCCTACCCCCTACCTTACCCTACTCCTACACTACTCCTACCCTACTCCTAACCTACTCCTAACCTACTCCTACACTACTCCTACCCTACTCCTATAAGTAAAACGCTGATTGATTGATAGAACTATACATGAATTAATATCGGATCTGTGGATGGAACAGAATAATATTAAAATCGCGATTAAAAAACAGGGGTTGATTGTATAAGGGTGAAAATTTGGAATTGTATGTATTTTGGAATGCTGAATCATGATAAAAATAAAAACAAAAATTTTGTCCAAAAATAAAAAAATAAAAAATTTGGGCTGGACCACCCTTAACATTTAGGGGTATGAAAAATAGATGTTGACTGATTCTCAGACCTACCCGATATGCACACAAAATTTTATTAAAATCGGTCCAGCCGTTTCAGAGGAGTTTGGCAACAAACACCGCGACACGAGATTTTTTTGATTAGATGTAACAATGAGATAACATGTTAGTCCATTTGAATTTACATAGAAAACTTGTTTCTTAAAGGTATGAGGTGACCTAAGATGTTTTTGGATTTTATGCTGCAGGCAAATAGAATTATTGACGTAACTACACATATGGTCCCACTGCGGGCCAGTAGCATCTCTCATATCCTCCTATATCTTTTTGAGTAACGTTATGTTTGAACCTTGTTGATTGTTTTAATTAGTTGTCAAGTGTAACATTTTTATGATGAGGGTAAAAAGGAATAAAAAAATTTGCTTTCTGATCTCGACTTGGTTGTGTCTTTTATTGGCGACTGCGGAAAATAAGTTGGATTTCGGTGAAAATGACGGCAAATGTAACTAATATAGTGTTTCCCGGACAATTTAACCCAAAGACTGACAAGTGGCGTGATTATAAAGAACAATTACTGTGCGCGCTTGATGCGGCGGGTTATGACAAAAATAACCTTGACAAGGGACGATCGCTGTTTATTTCTCAGTGCGGCAGACACTTCCGCGTTAATTGCATCACTTTTAGTTCCAAAACGTCCTACGGAAGAACCTTTAGTGGACATTTTTTGTGTTTTGGATAAGTTTTATGAACCTCAGGTTAATGAAATTTTGCAAGCGGGAAAATTTTACAAACGTGCATGGTAAGAAAGTGTGCAAGACTTTGTGGCAGCTATAAGTCTGCTTGGTGCAAAATGCAATTTCATGGACTTGAACCGCCAGATGAGAGACCGACTAGTGCTGGGGGTGCGGGACGATCGCTTGCGACGCGACTTATTGAAAAAGGAAGACTTGACATACGAGGTTGCGTTACAGATGTGTCTAGACTATCAAGTGACGTTCCCTGAATTGTACCCTGCGTGTGTGGCAGGTGAGTCTAAGCAAACTCCGTCCAGTGTCGCGGAGACTGAACCTATGGACATTGGTAATGTTAACTCGAACGAGTGTCGACGGTGTGCACGCGCACACAAGCCGGGCGAGCGCTGCCCGTTTGTTATGGCGAAGTGCTTCTATTGCAAAAAGCTTGGACACATTGCGGCGGCCTGCGCCAAGAAGCCAGGTCGTGTACACCAGGTCGAAGACACGAGGGAAACCAACACGAGTGTGGACACTTCAGCTGAGAGGATGCTGGGCGTATAGGGTAGCTGCCTGGGTAAAAAAATTATAATTATATTTAGTCCGTCAGTTAGATTATCGAAAAATAATGGTCACGTATATTTCTTTTGTCAATCAAACAAATAATGACAAAGATAAAGCACGTCAAAATTTGGGAGTGAGGAGTCGTGACATTACTTGCTTGCAAAAGTGTCGCAAGCAAGTGACGTCACGCGGAACTTTAACGGGCGATATCTTCATCATTTTTTATATAATTGACAAAAGAAAAAATACGGGTTCAATATTTTTTGATAATCTAACTGACGGACTAATTAGATTTTTTTAGGAAAATAGCCTATTACCACAAACGTTATGATAGACGGCGTTCATTTATCTATGGAAGTGGACTCGGGTTCATCACGTACCATTATGTCGGAAGAGACATACAAGATGCTGTGGTTGACGCCGACGCCGCCTACGAGCTACCAATCTAAAGCTCGTGACATGGACTCAAGACCCTTTGAAAGTATTAGGACTAGCAGACGTGCGTGTTGTACTAGGTAATAAGGAAGCGCAATGTGAACTGGTCGTGGTTTCGGGGAACGGACCAACTCTGCAGGAACTGGTTCCATACACTAGGCCTTCAACTATCAGGATCGTGCTGGGGTGAAGAGGAGATAGAACAATATAAAAAAGAATTTCCTGAACTATTTAAAGAAGGACTCGGCGAGTACAAAGGTCTTGAGGTGTCACTTCACGTGCGGCCGGATGCTACGCCCCGCTTCTTAAAGGCGCGCGCGGTGCCCTACCCTCTTAAGGAAAACGACATTAGACAGCTGAACGAGATGGTGGAGGCGGGTGTACTGACATCTGTCCGTTATTCTGAGTGGGGGACACCGGTGACGCCGGTGATGAAAGAAGACGGAATAGTACGAATGTGTGGCGATTATCGTGTCACGGTGAACACCGCTATAGATACAGACATCTATCCGCTGCCGACGTCTGTGGAAGCGTTTGTGAGACATAGTGGTGGCAGAATATTTAGTAAGCTGGACTTGAAAAACGCGTACACACAACTGAAGGTAGACGACGCGACAGCTATGCTGCTCACGCTGAACACTCCTATCGGTCTAATGAAAGTGAATCGTCTGCCATTCGATGGAACTCCGCCTCAACGTAAAGAAATGTGTATTCGCTGCGAACAGCATCACACTCCTAGGGCACATGATTAATGCAGAGCGACTTCACCCAGCACCTGCGAAAGTCAAAGAGATTCAGGAAAACTCGGCCCCAACCAACAGAGAGACCTTGCAGGCCTGCCTGGGCTTATATAATTTTTATGAAAAATCTGTCTGACAGGAGCACTGTGTTGAAAGAAACCACTATATCGACTTTTAGAATCAAAAAGATCTTGGAGCTGGGGTGAGAAAGAACAGAAAGCGTTTGTGGAGGCGAAGCGATTACTGTCATCAGATCGAACGTTGGTGGGCTATGAATTGCAGAAAGGACTACTCCTCATTTGTGATTCATCGGAATACGGTCTCGTAGCGATTATTGCATACGTCATGGAGGACGGGTCAGAGCGGCCGGTGATGATGGCCTCACGGACACTACAGGCGCACGAGAGACGATATGGGCAGATTGATAACAATCTGCCCATATCGTCTCTCGTGCGCCTGTGCGAGGCCCTGGCTATTATATTTGGATTGACAAAGTTTCACGAATTCTTGGCGGGTCGTAAATTTTGTATTGTGACAGATCATAAGCCGTTGGTCGGTTTATTCAACCCCGCAAAATCAATCCCAGACTAGATATCACCGAGGATGTTGCGCTGGTCATTGAAACTTTCCAGTTATAACTACAGTATACAGTATAGGCCTGGTAAATTAATCGGGAACGCGGACGCGTTGAGCAGGAGGACTGCTCCGGGCACGTCAAGTGTGAAGGAGGATGTCCTACGCGACGTGTTGCTGCTGGAGGAGCAGCCGAGCGGCTGGGAGCTGGACATTGCTAAGATAGCCGCGGATACTAACAAAGATGTGGTATTGCAAAAAGTAATGTTCCACGTTTTGCACGGATGGCCACGAAGGAACATAGACCCGAACCTACAAGCTTATTGGACACGGAGAGAGGCTCTTTCACATAATAAAGGTTGTTTATTGTGGAGCAACAGAGTCATAATACCTTCGTCCTTACTGGACAAAGTGTTAAAGTTGTTACATGCCCCTCATGCGGGCATTGTCCAGACAAAAGCATATGCAAGAGGCTACGTGTGGTGGGTCGACATGGATCGGCAGATTGAGAGTGTGGTGGCCGAGTGTCAGCAATGTCAGCTAGTGAGAAATAAACTACCAAAGAACCCGCAGACTTGGATTGTAGCAGACAAGCCGTGGAGGCCGTGTGCATCTGCATTTTGCGGGGCCCTTTCAAGGAAAAACGTTTTTAGTCCTAGTAGACAGCTACAGCAAATAGTTTGAGGCTGAAATCGTACCAGCGATGAGCAGTGGTACGGTGATAGCTGTTATGAGAAGAATTTTTACTTCGCAGGGGTTGCCCGACGTGTTGGTGTCCGATAATGGACGTGCGTTCACCTCGGATGAAATTAATCATTTTCATAAAAAGAATGGAATTAAACATTTGTATTCACCGCCCTACCACCCAGAGACTAAGGGGCAGATTGAACGCACGATTCAAACATTTAAGAATAAAATAAAGAAACTAGAGAACAGGACATGCAATGGCAGGAGAAACTTTGCAAAGTTCTATACTATTTACGGACTGTGCCCAATAGGTCTACTAACAAGACACCTGCTGAGTTACTGAATGGGCGACGATACAGGACTGCAGTGTCGAGCTCACACCCCGACTCGGCGCCGAGCCGCGCCGAGCAGCAACTGGAGGCGGCGGCGCAGCGCCCGCCCGCGCGAACTTTAACGCTGCTGCATACGGGCCCGGGAACAGCTGGCGTCGGGCCACTGTGGAGACGGTGGAGGGGCCGGCCAGTTATGTGGTGAGGACGGAAGATGGAGAGCTGCATCGGCGACACGCAGACCAAATACTGACCAGACCGCCGGACACATCTGCTAATGGGTCACCTATCATTGACGGTCAGCCAGCCAATGATACTTGACGGTCAGCCAGCCAATGATACAGACTGAATTATCACAGGATCCACGGATCGTAATTCCGCCGCCTGAATTATGGCCAGACATCATAGGAATTCCTAATGAATGGTGATTGCTATGTTAGAAGTAGACATTTTTGTTAAATTGATTTTGTTATCTACTGTTGAATTATTATTGTATTTACCAATTATTATGAGTCAAAGGTATATTATATTTGAACCTTGTTGATTGTTTTCATTAGTTGTCAAGTGTAACATTTTTGTAATGAGGGTAAAAAGGAATAAAACAGTTTGCTTTCTGATCTCGACTTGGTTGTATCTTTTAAGTAACATATATATAAAACTCCTTCACCAAAATTTTTTTTTTTTTTTTTAAACGTTGCTCCCACACTAGGAATTTCTCCTGTATCGTGGGTGCGTTTACAAACATTTAAACTCACATACACAAACAGCCAGACCAGGAACAACTACTTGTAGGCCATACAAATATTTGTTCCGTGCGGGAATCGAACCCGCGACACGCAGCGCAGCACTCAATCGCTTAACCACTGCGCCAACCGTGTCGTCGAAAATTGGCGTGGGCATTCCCTAAAGTAATGGGAAAATTGATCAAATAAAATGCCTTTGAAGCAATTCTAGTCTAACCGTGTCGTAACAGCAAGGAATTGGCTCCCGGATGTTGTCACGGCTCTCACACTAAACTGCTTCAAGAATCGACTGGACAGATTATATATCTCCAAGCTATTTGATACACACGCATCAGCTAATTAGCTGCTAGAGGGTCTAACCCAATAATAATAAAATTATACCATTGACAACAACTTACTTTATAAAACCAATAGGCTCCATACATGAAGCCTCCATATACCATTAACGGCAGCACATTGTCCCTGAACCAGGATCTCCGCGACTGATGGAAGAACATGAGCTCCGAAGTCATTGACGGCACATCCAGCATTTCAGTGCATTTTCCTATAGCTTTCTGTATCTCGGGATCAGTCAGGCCCTTACCTCGTAGAAAGCGTTCTTTGCTTTCTATGGTGCATCGCTGCACGTTTGGGTTTGTTAGGAACTTGACTGCAGTTGTTACCTGTGTAAAAATTTGTGTTATATGTTCAGAAGTACAGTAGAGCGTCAATTATCTGAATGTCGGTCAACCGAACAGAGCTCAATTGTATTTCTATTGTGACATAGCCTTTGGGTAGTGCTCTGTATAAATTCATTTAGGAATATTTTTTTGAGGTTTCAGTGCCCTATATCAATTTGCTGTGTTATAGCCATTCCATACAACATTCAAAGACTGGCAGTTGTGATTTAAATATCAGACAATTTAAGTTGGTAATCAATTAGCTTATAAATAAATGAATAGCCCCCACTTTACAAAATGAAAATTAATTAGGTTTACACATAAGCACAAATAGGCATTATAGGGAATCTAATGTCAAAGTCAAAGATCTTTATTTTGAGACAGTGGTTACAGAGTTGTTTTTGAGTTATTTTGGTGTGTGTTTGCACTGCTCCACCATGTTAGACATACAATAGTTTGAATAATTTGTTATCTTAGACCTAAGTTTAGTTGATATATTATTAATTCAAACAGACATTTTACTTGAAATAGAGCTATATTTTGCATCAAAACATAAAAACAGTTTGGCACTAACTCATCATAAATCTATCGGACAAATATATGGTTTATGGAGCAAGAAGTCATTTAATTTTTTCTGAAAAAATTTAATGTTTTCAATTTCTCTTATTTGTTTAGGAAGTTAGACAAACTGTGTGCTTGTTTATAAATTCGTGAAGACATTCCGAAGAAACTTTTAGAAAGTAGGGCTACATCTATCCTTGCATGTCTGCAAACCATACTTTTATGATTCAATAGTCAGTTATCAGAGAGATGAAATTAACAGTATTTCTTTATGTTTTGCTGTTTAGGAGCAGTTGGTCCACTTTTATACAGCAAAAACAATTACATTTAATTTGGCAGATACATAGATCTCTAGACATGTTAATTAGCCTTATTATCCGCGAAAAGGCAAGGCTAATACTAGCAGTGCCCAGCACTCAATTATTAAGATTAAAATATAGGCTTCTTATGTGATTTTGAACTTTATTACTAAGAAGTTGGTAGTTAGTTTTAAACTAGAACCAACTTCGAAATCAAATGCGCCCAAACATGACCTATATTATTCAACAATTTATTATTCGTTTGCATGATAAGAAGTTCTGCTTGAAATAATAATAATTATTTTAATAAGATAACCGTTAATATCTGCGAAAATCTCCAAAATGCGCATTTGCATGCGCGTAATGTTTTATTCGCACCTGAGGTGAATGGGTGAAAAAAAAAAAACAAAGACAGAATAGAGTTTATCAAGCAGTGCGAAGGTCGATTCATGATTGAATAGTAATCAAATTCGAAGTCATGTTACCAATTACATTAGACCAACGACATTAGAATACTAATGACAGATTCTACTTAACCATAGAATTAAAATGCAAAAATATCCAAGAAATTACCAAATTCTCTCGAATCTCTCCTCCCGCACTCGCCAACGCCTCTGAAGCCATTTTCACTTAGTTTTGTGAAGTTGCACCGATAACTAAATCACAATTATATTCAAAACTAGTTTTTATTGTTTGCACAGTACAAAATTAAGAAAATATTAATTAAAGTCCGTAATACCGAAACCGATAAAATTAATCAATTTTCTTTGACATTACATGACATTTGAATTGTTCTTTTTCTCTGTGTTGTGCACAGACTACAAATATGCAGAGACGAATTCGTTCAGTAAATCATGTCAAATTTTTTCCGTAGCTAGCACATTTTTAATATAGCTGAAATAAATTAAACTCCACCCCTAAAATGACCCACTGTCGAGTTTATTTATTACGAAATCATCACATGATGAAAAGGTGCACTGTCCAATTCAATTCAATGAATACTTATTGCATCCTTATTGTCCAACTAATACATCGCTATCAAGGGAGACAGCTGTGATCGTTGTGGTAATGAAATCGAAAACTTTTCTAAACAAAACTTATTACTTCAGTGTTGGACAGTGTCGGACTTCTGAGTGTCGGACCTTCACAGATGACAACTTGACAAGTGACAACTAACAAATTCAAACGTTTCGGGCCAGATTTCTTGTTAAGTTAAGCATTCTGATAGTTTAGTTACTTTGGTTGCACTCGTAGTAATAAAATCTTGCTGTCTTTTTTCTTCACGAAAAACAATTGATTAATCACAGTGCATGGTTGATTAATGATTGTCATTGTCATTTTAAACATTTCATTTTTGTTTGTAATACATTTTTGGGAGTTCTTCTAATGCGTTAATCGTAGAAAATGAGTGACTTTGCTAACGCCACAGAGGCCGCGTCCCTTGCTGTGCAATTCGATCACGCAAGACAAACAGATAAAGCTGTAGAATGCTACAGAACAGCGGCCAGGTTGTTGGACAGGGTTCGAGATCATTTCCCTCCAGAAAAACAGGAAGATGTAAGGAACAAAGTGCAGGAATACCTGGAAAGAGCCACTTTTTTGACAGAGCAACAAGGTGCGTCACTTTTTTATGTTTATATTTGCTGGTATATCATATCATAGAAGTAGTGCTTGTTTTTTTTTCTAAGAGTCCATTGCTATGACTCATAGAGCCTTCAAGTGTGAACTGTACACAGTAGGCATTCAATTTAATCTGTATGATGACGATGATATCATCATCGATTCAGTCCAATCCAGTTTGAGCGCTGTCTGTGACTGCTTTTGACAACCACAATGCTTTTATTGTTTACAGAAATACAAACAACCCTTTTTTACTTACGAGAAAGTAATGCGGAAATATCTAATAACAATGCAGTACTTTGTGTAACTTTTTTATTACAGAAACAATTTATTTTAAACTTACACAGTTATGTAAAAAAAAAAAAAAAAATTCTCAGACTTTGATAGAATCTAAAAACTATGAACTATCAAAAATTTTAGGAGACGAATGTTTTTGTTGGAGCAAACTTATGTAACCTCATGTCTGTCACATTAATTTGTACACAGGCTGGTTGTGAATTTTAAAATAAGATTGTTTTTTAAAATTGACAACTGTTGTTTGGACCAATAAGATTTTTTGTTTTATTATTGTTGTCACCGTGTGTATGTCCATCGAAAGTTCGCTTTCTAAATCTTTTATCGTTTCTCACATATATATATGTTTGTTTAACACCAAATAAAGGTAATTTATTCTACGCTGTGTTTAATTAACTAAAGACATGACAGTTTTTAAGACAACTAGGTACCATTTAAGGAAAAGAGGTCCCACTACAAGTAAAAACCTTTTTTATTAACAGACAGAGCACAACAGGCAGAGAGTGAGCGAGCGATGCAACAATGCTACTTCCTCATGCAACAAGCACTGGATGCTGATGAAGCCAATCTCAAAGATAATGCACTACAATTATATACACAGGCTGTTGAATTAGTTGTTTCTGTTGTGAGTATATTCTTCTTTAGATTTCATTAAGAATTTCTTAGTTAGCCCGCAGTTTGCAAGTTTACCGTGTGATACCCTCGGCCCCGTGCTTTAGAAAGCATGCTAAGCTGTTGGTCCTGCGCCTGATTTCTCTCTGTTTGTGTCGGATTGTCGTCCCAACGGATTATGAGAGTGAGGGAAGAGGGAGTGCACCTGTGTCAGCGCGCACACTTGTGCACTATAATATCTCCCACGCTGAAGGCTAGTCTCCGTTGAGATTGGCTGCTGTGGCTTTAATACGGTCTGGCAGACTTTATATTCTTCTTTACAGATCTACTAGCAACTCGCCCTTGCTTCACATGTTTTTTAAATTATGTGTACTTAATAGATAATTGTAAAAGGTGTTCCATGTCTTTGCAAAAAAAATGATTATAAAGACTGATTCATAAGACCTTTGAAATGCGATGTAATTTAAAAAAATATGTAAATACCGGTTAACCAGTTTTGAGGTAAAATTAAAATCGAAAAACCAGGGTTCCTATACCTGTGGTTTTGTGACCTCAACAAAATTAGGAATTTCTTTTTGACTTATAGATGAGATGGGACCCTCTGATTTCTTATTTTGATAAGCAAAAAAATATATGAGACTTGATTTTCGGTCCATTTTTGTATTTTATTTTAAAGGTAATCCTTCTATCCAATTCCTTGACACATCTGCTTGTAGAAGAAACTGATTGCAGATAGAATTGTATGTAAAAAAAAATTATAGCTGATTATATACCAAGACATGCATTCCACAATTTTCTTCGATAAATCCTTTACTGTCCAGGCCGCACATTTGTGGAATGCATTGCCAGTTAAAATAAAACGCACGCAGTCATTACAGGTGTTCAAAAGACTTTTAAAGGAGCACTATTTGTCGTTGTGATCTTGTTGTCCTAACTGCAATCATCTACAGTCTTCTTTTATTTTTCGTTGCTTGTATATATAGTATGTATGTATTTATGTACCTATAATTTTGGATATGTATATATTTGTGTATCTATTTTAGTGTATTGTATAGGTACATATATTTGCACCAACGACAGTCCCATTTTATGTCAAGGAAAATCACTGTCCATTCTAAGGTTGCCTGGAAGAGATTGCAGTAATGCGATAAGGACGCCCATTGTATATTTTGTAGTGTGTCATGTTTTTTATAAGCTATGTATTTTTGTGGTGTACAATAAAGTATATATAAATATAAATAAATAAGACCCCTCTGTGCCTCGGAAAGAAAGCACGTTAAGCCGTTGGTCCCAGCTGTCATTAGTGGATCTTTCACAGTCGTTATGGGTCGTCAGAAGCCCGAAAGTCTGACAACCAGCCTTACCAAGGGGTATCATATTACCCCGTAACTGGGTTGTGATGGTCAGATACGCAGTCGCTCCATGTAAAATACTGGTATTCAGTTGTATCCGGTTAGACAGGAAGCCCAACATAATTAGGAAAAGACTAGGCAAGTGATGATGGTTTTACTTCATTTTTACAGAGTGATCCAGAAATAAAAGCAAAAATAAAAGGCTTAGCTGAACAGGCTCTTGACAGGGCTGAGGAGTTGAAAGGTATTAAGAAGATAGAATCTCTTTCTATTAGTGAACCGAAGAAGCCAGGTAATTTATTTTTCTTTTACTTCAAACTTTATTTACAAAGTCGGGTGTTCCTTTTTCTTATAAGTTTTTAGTTTTGCCCTCCGCAAGTGGGGGTTCATGGAAGGCTCATACCTCCGTTGCGTATGCGGTGTCTCTCCACAGACAATGGCCCACCTCCCATCTTGCACCACCTACCCTGACACATGCACACGTGAGCACGTAATGGCTGCGTCAGCGAATGCTATCCGCTTTGCAGAGTTTTGGGCCAAACATATAAAAAAAAAACTATAATTTTGCCATCAATACGCTAAGAAGAAGAACTAGCTTTTTATTAAGAAAGTTAGACCTTTATGTGGGAACAATTAATTTGAAAGTGTGTTGTATACTTATACTCAGTCCACTAGGATAACATTTTTTTGACAGCTGCCATAAAACGTAACTTTTCCAGATTACGTACAAGTTAACTTTAAAATGCGTAATAAAATAAATATTTAAACTGCCTAATATTTTTGAATTGTAATATTATTTATGACTTCTCACAGTCATTATAATACCGTACGTGTATAAGTTTTGATAAAAAAATATGTATAATTGCTCACTAGTTTGATCTGTCAAAAAACGGTAAACTTAGTGGACAGAGTATAACAGTGTTTTTTTACACTCACTAACTCAATAACAGATTTTTGTCACCTAATCGATTAGACTGCTGTATTTTCCGAAGGCTAGGTAAATTAACGTTTTTATACTCAAAATATGCAGCAACTATACTAAAAATTTTCTTTTGTATCTTCAGTAAAGGCTGTATTACAAAGAGACCAAAGCATCCACTTGAAAGTCAGCGGAAAGCAAGCCACATACTCCGAAGAAGAGAAAGAGGTTTTACGCACAACATCAAATATAAACAACAATTGCTTCCTCCCATTTATGGATGTGGACTTATCAGAGAGGTTCCAATATGCTATACCGTTTGAAGATAGGGCTAGTGAATTAAAGCTGTCTTCTAAACAAGAGAAGGAGTTTGATTCCTGGGTGAGGCCGCATGAGATCTGTACGGATCCGAAGATGATAGTTGGAGATCATGTTGACTGTTTTAGTATTAAGCAGACTGTGAGTATTTTGATTGGTATACTTGTTACATCTTGACTAATATTATAAAGAGGTTTGTTTGTAAGCTTGTATGTAGGAGGTAATGTCCAGTCGGATTAGAAAAAATATTTTATATTTGATAGCCCAATTCTTGAGGAAGGTTATAGGCTATTTAACATCACGCTACGACCCAGGAGCCAAGCAAAAAGAAAAAAAAGTCAGAAGGAACGCTAAGCGAAAATGAAGTAGTAGCATGGGCGTGCGATGCGATATTATTTAATTTACACAAAAGATATAATTTTAAATAACAATTAGTAGAATAAAATAATACAAATTAATGTCAAATCGTTTGAATTACAGTAAAAATGTCACAGTAATACAATAATGGCATGTCACAGTAATACAGTAAAAATGTCACAGTAAAACAGTTAAAATGTCACGGTAATACAGTAAAGATGTCATCTAGGTTACAATAAAAATAAAAGAAGATTTTATTTTTGATAACAGACCAAAAATGTCGACGCTATGGGGTCTAAACTCATGTGCTGAATCTATGGTTACAGTTTGCGCGTCGATGTCCCTGCCACCCTGTATTTGAAAACACCCGATTTTTGACATAACCACATTAATTTTCAGATAGTATCAGACTGCTCATTTGTAGCATCTTTAGCGGTAAGTGCGCTATACGAGAAGCGATTTAACAAGAAGATCATAACTTCTATTATTTATCCCAAGAACAAGAGCAAGTCGCCAGTCTACAACCCCTTTGGCAAATATATGGTCAAGTTACATCTAAATGGTGTGAGGAGAAAGGTAAGCTAACATTCTAATTATCTCATGATTTTATTTTTTTTACTAGTCTACGCTGACCCACTCCTGAGCAAAGGCGTCCCTCCACTCCTTTCATCCGTCGCGAGCCCGCGCGTCCTCCTTCCAGTTTTGACGGAACCTATCCTGGGGGTCTACTCCGAATGTTCTGCCTTTTCCTGCTACGAAATGACTATATGGTTCGGTCGGTTCCGATCCTACACTCCTACACTCTTTCGAATATTGACTATGGTCCCGACACAACTGAGTCGATCCGAACTTTTTTCGCATTTTTCAATAATATTCGGTTCGGCCATGTGTCGGTCCGATCCGAACATTCGCACTTTGCACTTCGGAGTAGACCCCCTGGTCGTCCCGCCTTCTCTTAAGTGGTCGGCCACGACCCCGTCTCACTGTGTCAGGGCACCAGTTTTATGCTATTTGGGCCCACAGTGTGTCCATCATGCGGCAGACAGGTCCTGCGCATTCCCATTTAAGTGTGGCAGCCTTTTGAGCCACATCAGCTATCTTTGTTTTGGAGCGCAGTATATCTTTGTTTTTATTTAACCTGTCCCACCACTGCAAATATGGGAAGACCATTGTCTGCCCATATTTTTTACTCCTTAAGTCGTTGCGCCAGCGTTTCTTTAGCCTGCCTTAGAAATAGTCAAATAAAAAAGATGCTTTGGCTGATGTTTGGACAACTATCAAGGTACAATACGCGGTCGTACAGCCGTCTGTACGACATCAACTTTTATAAAAAAAATAGCTTTGTAGAGCGTTAATTTATCACTGTTATTCATTTATGCATGAGAGTAGTGGTGGCCCAGTGGTACTGGTAACGACCCCGGCTTACGAGTTGCAGGTCGTGGGTTCGAACCCAAGCAGGCACTTTACTTTGTGTAAATTATTTCATCACCTAATAAAGCGGCTGTCTGGGTTCGAACCTACGACCTACAACTCGTAAATCGCGCTCGTTACCACTGGGCCACCACCGCTCTCTGCTCTCTGCTCTCTCTGCATCATGTAAGGCATTGTGATCGATTGTCATTTTATGTGTGTAACAATTTGTAAACAGAGAGGCAATTCTCGTAATTTTAAGAACGTTCACAGTCTGATCTCAGTCTCATTCTGTCAAAAATACGTCTAATTTCAATACGATTTCGATTTTGACAAGTTTTTGACATTTGTTTGTCGCCGAGATGAGACTGCGACTAGATTTTGAACGTTTTAAATTACGAGAATTCGCCTTCAGGTTTCCTCACGATGCGATGTTTTCCTTCACCGTTGTCAGTGAAAAGCATTTCATTATTTCCGAAAAATACATCGGACACCGTCAGAGACAGCACAATCTGTTTGCACAGCTGTCATCCAAAACTGTGGGCAGAGCCGAATCCCTGGTCTGTCGTACTTTAAAAATGCCCTTCTGAATGCCAACCTTGAATGTGATGTGTTTGTGGATGAATGGAGTAAAATTATGGGTATATGTCTGTTGTTCTGTGAGAGAAAGTATGCATGTCCACTGTTCCGTGTTAGTTTTAAATTAAATTTTATACAACATTGTAATATGTATGTATATTATTAGTTTCTATGTTAATTTATGTAAATTAAAACGGTACAATACGTACCGTTTTAATTAACTATCTTCTTAATATATAGGGTGACTGCTAATTAGTGACCGATATTTAAACACGTGATTGTACTCATGATTACAAACAACTTTCCCAAAGAAACTTTTTTTGTATACTAATTAGTTTTATTTTTATCACTATAACAAAAATACTAGCGCGCGTGCAAAGTTCAAACTTCGCGCGCGCGCCGTCGCCCGATCAGCTGTTAGCGGCAAGGCCCCGCGCCCGCGTTGTCGATGACGTATGCAATGTAGTAGAGACTAGAGAGCCTCACTCATGAATCCCCCCCCCGCTCGCACCGCGCCCGTTTTCCCCCGCCCGCACCGCGCCCCTTGCCATGCAGTGACGTAGGTATAAAAAACAGTTGCTCCGGGAAGCGTGTCGCTTGCGCATTGTTTTGTTTATTTTTTTGACGCCCCTCCTGCGCGCACGATGCCGTACAACCACACCGCGAGTGAGTACAGTGATATGGTGATGTGCTACTATTCGGAAGGGGGTAATGGTGAAGCAGCAAGACGATTGTATCATCTTTTGTATCCCTCAAGAACTCTACCAACCCCAAGAACATTTTTACGCGCTGCACAGCGATTAAGAGATTGGGAAATGCTCATTGCGCCAAATGTCCAGGAAGACCACGTCGCAATCGTTACGAGGAAGACATTCTTCAGTATTTTGACATGAATCGCGCCAGTATTTTTGTTATAGTGATAAAAATAAAACTAATTAGTATACAAAAAAAGTTTATTTGGGAAAGTTGTTTGTAATCATGAGTACAATCACGTGTTTAAATATCGGTCACTAATTAGCAGTCACCCTATATATAATTCTTCTGTACGTGTGTTTGTCACCTAACTCCTCCTAAACGGCTGGACCGATTTGGATGAAATTTTATGTGTATATTTCAATAGGTTCCTGGATGGTTTGAAAACATAATTGGACCCGGTAGGTGGCGCTGCTTTTCCAGGCAGGACGACGTCTGCCGAGTCCGCTAGTAAATCCTACTAATATTATAAACGCTAAAGTTTATATGGATGAATGGATGTTTGTTTGTTACTCTTTCACGCAAAAACTGCTACACGGATTTGGACGAAATTTGGCACGCAGATAGTTAATAACCAGGATTAACACATATTATACTTTTTATCCCGATATTCCCAAGGGATGGAAACTTATGCGGGTGAAACCGCGGGGCGCAGCTAGTAAATAAATAAATGATGAAACCTCTTTTGTTTCAGATAATAATCGACGACAGATTACCGTACAGTCGATACGGGCGGCTCCTATGTTCATACTCCAGCAACAAGAACGAGTTCTGGGTCTCTTTGTTAGAGAAGGCGTACATGAAAGTAATGGGGGGCTATGACTTTCCTGGCTCGAATAGTGTGAGTTCATTTTGTTATTTAACCCTTCGTATTCGGAACGTAGATCCACGCGAGACAGTGGCTTTTTAATCGTCTGTAATTACGGCATTCAATGCTTTCTTTCTATAAAAAAAAAAAAATGAAAAAAAAAATTGCTGAAGTTAAAGGTGCAATTCTCTTCGATCTGTAGACATTAATCGCCTCGAAACATAATCGTTTGTCGATTCATGAACGTAATCCGACTGCGGTATACAGTTAGGTAAAGGACAATGCACATGGATGTATGGAATCCCGTACCATGCTGCATCAAAGTCAAATTTTGTTTTTTATAGACTACACTTATCATATTAACTCATACAAAAGTTCTTTTTGTAAACAAAACCCGGATTTCGGAGATCTAAAAAAAAATCTTAATAACCTAAAAACTAGGTAGGTACTTTATTTTGTTTGACCTGTCATAATCGTTTAAATAAAAATTCTATCCTATTTTATTCTAGTTATTTTTAATTAATGTAGAATCGGCAAAGTATAATTTTTTTACATGTTTTTTTGAAAGACGTGATCATGACACTTCCATAGTTCAAGGTTATATTAATCATATCGTCTGAAACGGAACGTCATATAAACAGAATAAAACAACATCAACACTATTTTACTTTAAATTAAATTCCCAGTTCAAAAATCAAATACCTGACGCGTAATGTCCTCAAAAATTATGAAAATAATTACTATAATATTTTGATCTTGATGCACGAGACTTTTTGGTACGACTTTTGGTCATTGTCCTTTATTGTTAAGCATATTGACACCCTATACCAACTTGCCGTGTTATAACCGTTTCATACAACTGTCAAAGAATAACAGTTGTGATTTGAATATACGGACCGTTAAAGTAAATTTGGTTAACAATTAATTTCTCAGACATTACCACAGCAACTCGATCTGAACGGTCAATGTCATCAATCAACCGCAATTTAATGCCAAGAAATGAGCAGAATTTTGTGAGTTTTGTGTCGGAGTTTTATTTTATGTTCTTAATTAAACAGTGAGTGCATTGTAACATACATGCAAAAAGTTGCGTTTTAAACATGACGTGATTAAAAAGAAAATTCTCATAATTTTCTTCTCAAAAAAGTGAAAAATCAACATTGTATCATATGTTACTTTTCGTAGACGGGTAATATAAACATCCTACTACCGACATTTTGAATAAATGTTTTGCGGGCATAACGAAACACAATACATTAATTGAAATAATTTCTTATGGGTCCCTAAATAAGGTATAAAAAATAACTTTATCATTTACAGAACATAGATCTCCACGCTTTAACCGGTTGGATACCCGAGCGCTCAGCCATTCGTAACGGAGAAGCAGACTTCAACGCAGACGCACTTTACGAGAAGATTAGAACTAGACTAGAGAGGGGAGACGTTTTAGTAACAGTAGCCACCGGCCCGCTTTCTGACGCAGAGGCCGAACGTACAGGGCTTGTGGCTACGCATGCGTACGCCGTGCTTGATGTCAGACTAGCTAACGTTAGTATTTTTTTGTATAAATATGTGTGAAAAGAGTACGTTTCAGTTATTGTAGTCACTATACTCCGACTTTTAATCGTATTCAGCAACTTGACAGTTAAAAAAAAAATGTTGCCATACTAAAACTAATAGTGTTGGGGTAGTGAACGATTTTGCGTAAAGGACGAATGATAAAAATGGTTTCATTTAAATACAACTTTATATATTCGTAAATTTTCGTAATGCGTCGAATATTCGAATATAAGAAAAATTTAAACAATTCTCAAGGTGTCCTGAAAGAAAAACATTCAAAAGTGGCTGAATAATAATAATAATCAATACATTCTAACTAAGTTGTACTCCTTTTTTTTTTTTTTTTTTCTGGGTGGGAAATCATCAAATGACTCCTCCCGCTCTGGGCGGAGCAGAAGGGAGTGTCAGACCTTTAGTGACTAAAACCCACCCGTGTTCCTTCAGTTGCCTGTGCCAGGGGCCACGGTATCTCTTTCGAACAACCCGCAGCCCCGGCGGCATCGGCCCTAGCGGACCCCGTCAGTTCGTGCTGACAGCTCTTTGAGGCGCGCGTGGAACACAACGCGCCGTCGACCCGGGCCTGGTCCTTACCGGGCGGCGAGCTGCCCATAGCTCGCCGCCCGCAAGCCCGCGCCTACGGTGGCCGGGAGTCGGCTGTTGACTCCCGTCCAGGGCGTCTCCTGCGGCGGCTAGGAGCGCGAGGGTGCAGCGATTGCCTCTCCCTCGCACGCTCCGCCTCCTCCTTCGCGAGCATAACTGCTTCGCAGAAGGAGGTGACGGCCTCCCATTCACTCTCGCTCCGGACCATGGCCTGTATGAGGGCCGGACGCGAGAGGTCGCCGCCGCCGATCGCCGCCACGAGGACACGGCGGGGTCCCGCCCAAGCCGGGCAGACCTCCACCGTATGCTCCACCGTGTCCTCCGGGCGATCCCCACAGTGGTGACACCCTGGCGTTTCCTCCCGCTTTATCCTGAACAGGAACCTCCCGAAACAACCGTGTCCGGTGAGGACCTGCGTCAGGCGGAAGGTGAGGGCGCCGTGGCGCCTCTCTAGCCACTCCTCAAAGAGGGGACTTATCGCCGCAATTGTGGCGTGCCCAGCGCTGGGTTGCGACAATCGCACTCTCCATGCCGCTATGAGATCCCGCCGGAGCTCTGTCCGCTGTGCCGTGATTTCTCGCGGCAGCGGAGCAACGCCCCGGCGTTTTGCCTCCTCTCGCCACTCCCATATGTGGGCGAGGACTTTGGCCTCCAGATCCCATGGCGGCAATCCGGCAAGAAGGTTCGCCGCCTCAGCGAAGACCGTGCGGTATCCTCGGATGATCCGGACCGCCATGACCCTTTGGGACGCGATCAACCGGCGGGCTGGTCGCCGCCTCAGGGATCGCGCCCATATCGGTGCCCCGTAAAGGGCTATGGCCCGCACGACCCCCGCATAGAGCCTCCGGCAGGAGGCGTTTGGTGCCCCTAGATTGGGAAGGAGCCGCCTCAAGGCAGCCCCGGCCCGCTCCAGTCTGGGAGCCAAACTTCGGAAGTGCTCCACGAAGTTCCACCGGCTGTCGAGGACGAGTCCCAGGTACTTACTTCACCGTCAGCTCGACGCCGATGTGAACCCCTCCCGCCGTTATTTGTGAACCCGACGGTGGCGCATCCCGAGGACCATGAAAACACATGGCCTCAGATTTGTGCAATGCCACCTCGAGTCCCAATTGCCGGATCCTCTCGACGACTGTCGCAACCCCGCGTGTCACTGCTTCGGCCGCCGCCTGATGCGACCTCCCCTGCGCCAGGACCAGCGTGTCGTCAGCGTAGCAAACTACGCTGACGCCATCAGGGAGGTCGGCGCGCAGCACCCAGTCGTAC
Source organism: Apamea epomidion (assembly GCA_947507525.1). Taxonomy (NCBI): domain Eukaryota; kingdom Metazoa; phylum Arthropoda; class Insecta; order Lepidoptera; family Noctuidae; genus Apamea; species Apamea epomidion. Next base: position 17,013,777 of record OX382237.1, read on the forward strand.
CCGATATCCCACAGATGCGGCCCTAGGACCGATCCCTGTGGGACACCGCACGACATCTCTCGCCGGTTCCACTCTCCCCGGTGACCGGGGTAGATGACGGCCCTGTCCGTCAGATAAGCCTCGACAATGCGACGGAGGTAGGTCGGCATCCGGTGATAACCGAGTGCCTCCCTGGTGCAACTCCAGGGCAGGCGCCCCCTGTGTGTGCCCGGTCGCTATGGCAATTAGGCTTGCCTATTACTCCATGGGACTTTCACACAGGTGAAGTGGGATATTTTACCTCTGGGCAATAGAGGAGTGATTTTACGATGTTAAATATTATTTATCACATGTATCTATCTTCCACCAGGGTGTAAAGCTCCTAAAACTCAAGAACCCCTGGTCCCACCTGCGTTGGCGCGGCAACTACTCAGAGTTGGACCTCGCGCATTGGACGCCAACACTACGCGCGCTCCTAAACTACGACCCTGACAGCGCCGCGCAGTACGACAACGGCGTATTCTGGATAGACTACGCCAGTATACTGAAGTTCTTTGATGTGTTTTACTTGAATTGGAATCCGGAGATGTTTCAGTTTACGTATTGTATCCATCAGTAAGTCTTAACTTTTGATTATTTTGTATTTAATATTATTTGATCAATATGGTATCATTATCAAATAAGCGCAGCAAAGAAATTTGAAAAATTCGGATTTGGGATAAGGGCGGCAAAATCATGATCATTGACGATGCTGATGCTGTCATCATTAGCACTATCACATGAGCCGAAAACCTTCGTAGATAGGCCTCCCTTGAATCATTGACTGCCACCGCGGTCACCGGTGACCGCCAACAATAGATTTTCTATTCTGTCTGTTGTCTATCAGTCAACTTGTTAAGCATCACCAAAACGACCGGTTCCGTGTTGCCAGCTCTATATGTCTATAATTTATTTATTTTTGTATTTGTTCGCGTCGACATTCTCATGTCGCGAAACAAAGCCACTCTCATCTAAGTCCAGATATTTCTAGCTATTGAAAACAAGATATTGCTTGGTCTTATGAGGTTAATTTAATAAAGCTACCGTTCACACATTCCCAGGTACTATCAAATAACAAGCATACATCTGCCGTTGTTGTGTTGTAACGTTAACCCTTTATTTATCCCTATTATCTTTGTTACGAACAACACACACGTCACTATGTTCTGTTGATACCTAATCCTACTAATATTATAAACGTGAAAGTTTGTATGGATGGATGGATGGATGTTTGTTACTCTTTCACGCAAAAACTACTGAACGGATTTGGATGAAATTTGGCACACAGATAGTTTATAACCAGGATTAACATATAGGATACTTTTTATCCCAATATTACCACGGGATCGAAACTTATGCGCGTGAAACCGCGGGGCGCTGTGCTACTACCAAATACTTTTTCCAGGAAATGGGACGCCGGAACTGGCCCAGCGAAAGACGCGTACAACATTGGCGAAAACCCGCAGTTCTCCCTACACGTGCAAGGAAAAGGCGCCGTGTGGTTACTGTTGACGAGGCACATCACGCAGATCGACGACTTCAGGGACAACAAGGAATATATTACGTTGTTAGTCTACAAGAACGGAAGGAGGGTGTATTATCCTTGTGAGTATTCGAGAATGTTTGGATTATTTACAGAGCTTTAGGCATGCTTCATGCGAAACAACATGATGTTTCTTCAAGGCACAACATCATAATCAGCCCCTAATGTTCCCACTGCTGGGACACAGGCTTCCTCTTGGTGAGAGAGAGTAGGCTGTAATCCACCACGCGGGCCCAGTGCGGGTTGGCATATATTACATGTCTTCGAATTTTTGTTCTAGGATATGCCGGTTTCCTCACGATTTCCTTCACCGTTTTGAGAGCAGTGGTGCTGAAATAATTTACACAAAGTAAAGCGCCTGTCTGGTTTCGAACCTACGACTTTTAACTCTTAAGTCGTGGCCGCTACCACTTGGCCACCACTGTTCTCGGCACAACGCAAAGTAATATATACATAATGTAATTTCCTGTAATTAAAAATGTCAAAATCTAGTCGCAGATTCGCAAGCTCACCTGAGCGACTATCAATGTCAAAAACTTGTCATAACTGTAGGTAAATTAGAGATATTTTTGACAGATTGAGACAGATTGGAATGCAAGCGTATTCATCATAAATACTAGAATTTCCCCTCAAATATCCTACGTTGGACAAAAAACAATTTGAATAAGTACTTCGTAAACAAGTAAAAACTCCCTCTTCGCCATCCAAATTGCGTCATTTTTGTACAGCGTCTTTGCTGTATACGCCACGATTATCTTAGTCGACATCTTATAACGAAAAGGTCGGGATATTTCACTCTTTCAAGAATTGACAAATATATTAAACTAGTGGACCTGGCAGACGTCGTCCTGCCCGAAAAAGCAGCGCCACCTACCGGGTCCAATTGTGTATAAGTACAAACCTTTTCCTGACAATAACAAACACAAAAAAAAAAGAATTATCCAATTTGGTGCAGTCGATCGGAAGTTATGCGCGTACATACATTTCGGTGATTCATTTTTATTTATTTATATAGATGTTGTAAATAACACTTTTACACGTCAATTTGACAGGACAGTGATAACGACACTAACATCAAAAATTCTTTGCAGACGATCCTGAACCTTATAAAGACGGTATAAGGATCAACAGTCCGCACTACCTTTGTGAGCTGTTAATAGGGGAAGGAAGTGCGGATAGATACACTTTAGTCGTGTCGCAGTACGAGAAGAGTAAAACGATATTCTATACGCTACGGGCGTACGCGACGTGTCCCTTCACGCTGAGCAAGCTTGAGCCCTATCCGTACAAGAAAACTGTAAGTCGGAATGAATAATTTTATTTATTTATTTTAAAACCCATACACTATCATCACGGGCTTACCTAATACAATAGTGTAGTGTACAATAGTGTGTGTGTAGTGTGTAGTGTTTTGACTTTGTGTGTGTGAATGCTTGTGTGTGTGTTCTGGAGTATCATTAAAATAATAATCTTTGTTTGTTTGTTCAATTACGTCATAAATCACTATAATTATAGTCTATATTAATTCATGTTTCCAATTGATGTTATTTCAAGTTAAACAAATATCAACTTTAGTGATGTGAAAATTAAGTTGATTTCAGAGTGACTAGTACTATTGAAAAAGTTATCAAAATGGTTGAAGTTGTAGCGTTAATTGAACTTTATTGTGTAGGTATTAAAGTTATTGTTCCAATAACTCATATTTGTTAACATGTTTGGCAAATAAATTGCAAACGCAGGGTAGATACTTTTGGTTCCTTCTAAAGTCTATAAAGCAGTTAGAAAATGATAGAACCTTTAAAAATGCACATCAGAAAATGATTTCATCGACTTTATTCACATAGGAATAAGAACGAAAACAAGATCGACAAGAACATTGAAAACAAGAGAGACTCAGTAAAGTTTGCCTTTTCGGGACTATTTATAAAAAATCCATCTTATAAGTATACCTACATTGTAAGCAACAAAAATGATTTCTATTTCGATTTTAATGAATCTCTAGTACCTACTAACAAAAAGCTACCGACATAAATAAAAACCAAAACATAAAATAAAATAAACGTAAATAAAATTGTCAAATAAACACCAAATAATAATAACCATATAATACCAATAATAATAATAAAAACCTACCCACCTATTATTGTTCTGTCCAAATCCTATCCTACTAATATTATAAACGTGAAACTTTGTATGGATGGATGGATGGATGGATGTTTGTTACCCTTTCACGCAAAAACTACTGAACGGATTTGGAGGAAATTTGGCACACAGATGGTTTATAACCACGATTAACATATAAGATACTTTTTATCCCGATATTCCCACGGGATCGAAACTTATGCGGGTGAAACCGCGGGGCGCTGCTAGTCTAACATAAAACCATCCTTACAGCTAAAAGGTGAATGGACGGCCCGCACCGCAGGCGGTTGCGAGAACCACCGCGCCACTTACCCAAACAACCCGAAGTTTATCATCACCGTACCTGATGCCAGGTCTCCGTGCAACATAGTGGTAGAATTGAAGGGACCCAAGCAGTACCAGATGGGAGTGGATGCGAGGGTCGAGGCTTTGGACGACCCTACTGTCACTGCACCGTTTTTGAAGGAGTCTTCAGGTCCTTATAGGTAAGGAAACGTGTTATTTATCAAGACAGAACCTTATTTGCGTAACTATCAATCTCAATCTGAATCATTTTGAAGGATATTGCCAATCCATTGCTTCATAAGTTCGAAAAATGTGTCTGTTCAGCAACGTGAACAAAGCAATGAATGTTGTTGAAGGAGCAGAGGGGTTAGATGCCAGGGTCGAGGCTTTAGATGATGATGACGTTTCTGAAGGAGACTTTCTGAAGTCTTCTTCAAATAACGTGTTTCAACGGTTAGTCCAATCTGGTAAAGTGGGGCTACCTTGACGGAACGGCAGTAGGGTGTGATTGTGGAGCTATGTCGCAAACCATGCTCCACCTCCTATCCTGCCCTCTGTGTCCCGAAACATGCAGTCAAACTGATCTTTGCGCTGCCACTGACGATGCCGTGGAAGTGGCAAAGATTTGGGCCAACAAGTTTTAAAATTCAGTCCTGCCAGCGACACGAAGAAGAGAGAGAGAGAACGGGAAGTACTCTATAAATTTTGATATATTTGCGAGTATCAAAATATGTCGCATAAATGGCCGTATTTTTTTTGCGTTAACTTAGAAACTTGATTTTTTAAAGCTCCAGCCAAGGTACCATAGACCTACGTATTTGATATTAATTGTCAACTTGATACCTCTACACGTTCCAGAGAAAAAAGGGTTCTGAGAGACAGTCTGACAACAAAGTGAACCTAAACGAAAGTGAAAAGAAACTTCAAATGGTTGAAAGATTTTTAAATCAACTTTTTGTTTACAGGGCCGGTTTCGTAGTACTAGAATTACGCAACCTACCCGCGGGTCGCTACATACTAACGCCATCGACCTTCTATCCGGAACAAGAAGGTCCTTTCTTCTTAGAACTTCGGTCCACATGCCCCATTACATGCGAGGGACGTAACTAGAGAGCGGTCGGCAGGAGGAAACAAGATGACTGCAGGTTTTAAACCAAATTCGGTACTCGACGTCAAGTGCAGTGCATAGTATATTAGTATAGCAGGACATTCAGAAAAAAACAAAGACTTCAAAATAAATCTATTTTAAAATTTATTTGGACAAAATAGAACTCTACAAATGCATAATAATATGCGCATATGCTTTCGGGGTCACAAAATCATCAATTCGTAAAATATACTTTTATTAAGATTGTACTTATTGTGTTGTATATCTTATAATCATCACAATAATATTTTTAAAATTTATATTATTCAAAAACACTGATTCTAATTCTAGTCACCAGTACTCAGCAATTGATAAAACATGTTCTTAATTTGATGGTCCAGGAGTAACCAACTCTCTAGAATTAACAAACTCAAATCATTTAATTCAACTAAATAACTAAACCAATTACAGGCACTTTTGAATTGTCAAAGGGTCGGTCAGTCACAAAGATGAAGCTAGTTGCTTAACTATTGTAGTAGTGTAGTTGTTTTAACTATTTCATGACAGAATTGCTTGCATTTTGAGGGTCCAGCAGTTGGTTCTTTGAGCTGAAGTTTTTTGGGAATTGTCACCTAATTTTGGCAATATGTGCTCCATGTAAAATTCGGTAAGCTTACCAATATTTTTTTTCCCCAATGTCGTCATCGCGAAATATGGTTTCAACAGTCATTCTTTGATTTTCACCAGACCACAGTGTAACAATACACTTGTTTCTGTTATTTATGTGTAACTGTCCTTGCACCTTGTAAAATCAAGGGTGGTTCTTGTTAATAATATTATTTTTATCTTTTATGGTCTAAAATTTGTTTTTGTTTTTCTTTTTTGTAGCCTCTTCTATTGTTATTTTGGAAGCAGAAAGCGGGCATTTTATCTCTATAATTGTGTCGTTACCTATTAAGCCATCTGGGGTAGCTGCCAAAAATGGTATCTTATCATCTATAAATAGTCCACACTGGCTTATTTCCACACTTTCTTGTCTTGCAATTTGAACATGATTTATTACTACTGCTTAAATCTAATCAAAGATTGAAGACGTTGTTGGCCCAACCTTAATTAAAACTCGAAGCATTTAGACCGAATCTCATGTCCTGAGTCGAAGTATGGTAACTCGGGAGGCTAATTCCGTAATGAAATCGTCACTTATTACTTTAGGAAGTGTGTCAATCCACGAAACGATATATTTATATTGTTATTATACCCAAAATGGCTCCATCAGACCATACGACTCAAAAATAATGACAGTTGTGTTTTGAATAAACGGACCCTTATAAGTTGATAGTCAATTTGCTTAAAAATCTGTTGCCTTGACTACTTTTAAAAATAATGAGGAAATGGTTTTGAGTTTACCGATTATTTTTTGGCGACGATAAACAGGGTGGCAGGGACATCGACGAACATACTATAACCATGAATGCAGCACATGATTCTAGATCCTATAGTTATCAAAAACAAAAACAGCTGTTTCGTAGAAAAGTACAATACCTACGCGGTTAAAATGTATGCAACAGCTTTTTTTTTTTTTTTAAATGACACGAAAAATATCAGCGCGGTAGGGTTCATATCATGTACTGATTTACTGAATCCATGGTAACGGGTTGCGCGTCCATACCGTGTATTGTATCGATTTTTGAGCCTGTTATTAATACATTAATTATAATTATCACTGTAAAAAAATAATGTTTGTATGGATCAGATTTTAATAGGGTGTTCATAGCTAAAATTAGTTTTAATTAGTGATTAAAATGCTTTAAGAATGTTGCTTACCATAATGCAGTTTTATTGATGTTAAAATGATGGCCTCGAAACAGGTTTCTAAATATTGTCTATTGATTAAGTCTCGCACATTTAGTGTGTTTTTTTAATTTCCAAAACTGTTTCGTTTTGGAAATTTTATTAAAAAAAATTTAATTAAAAACTAAAATATTTTCTGAAAATCTTATTAAAATGAAACTAATAAAGTATATTTTTAAAGTTTAAACTTCATTGTGCTTTTTCAGGCCCTTGTGTGTGTGTAAGGACGGAAACTATTTTTTCTCAAAATTATTTTTGACAATAAAAATTAAGTGATGTATTAGATCTAATGATCATGATCTGACGATGCATCTTGTGATGCATTAGGTCCGCCTTTGTACCTTTTTGTGCGGAAAGTTTAAATAAATAAATAATAAATCAATCTGAGCCTTTATTATAATGATACATAATACAAGAGCGGGTGCACGCTGTTAAAAAAAAAACAAAAACAAAAGAACATTTTTTTCCAATTCAGTCGTGTAAAGAAATAAATTGTGTCAAGACTTTTTAATGGAATATCCCCTAGTCCTATTAAGTGTTTTTCCGCCCAGACTCATGGGTATTCCGAAAAACTCCATTTGAGATCGCCCCAATCTCTTAGTGACAAAATTCGGGTCGTCCACTGGGAGTCAGGGAAATGGTGTTTTTGAATGTTCGCCTTGTTGTTGTGCTATTTTCATTAAATGGACGTCGTTAAATCACAAAATTTTTGTTAAGTTTGCTTTCTGAGCTATCGGTGGCGGTTTAGTCCTCGGCGTGGTACCTATTATTTTAAAGTTATCAATCAATTTTGTTTCGTGAACATGACTGGGTATACTAAAAGATTTAAAAATAAAAATGTCTTGTACATGTGCTGCGTGAAATACGATATCGCACGCATAAGACAGTTGTCCGGTAATTTAAAAAAATATATACAGGGTGGCAAGGACATCGACGTGCAACCTGTTACCATGGATTCAGTACATGATTCTAAACCCCTCTGCGTTGAAATTTCTCGCATGTTGTTAAAAAAAAAAATGTTGCTGTTGCACTAATTTCGACCGCGTAGGTATTTTACTTTTTTATGAAACCGCAGATTTTTTTTTGATAACCGACCAAAAATTTCTACGCTACAACACGTGCTGAATTCAGGGTTTCAGTTTGCGCGTGGACGTCCCTGCACCCTGTATGTAGATCACATGTGACACTAACTCATACAATGATTCCCAAAACATTTATTTGAAGCTCAAAATTTGTTCCGGACTCTGTATAAAAACAGCAAACTCTTCCAAAATAATCTCAGAAAAAGCGACTCATACCCGACGTTTTGTAGTAGCCAATCTTAATTTCATTTAAAACGTGTCTGAGCAAAGTTTGTAAAGCGAAAAACAAAAACACATCGCACTGTGGGCGACCGCGCTAACTGCTAATTGCGTTTATGTAAATGTATGCGGGTTTTTGTGTCGTGTAGTGTGCGCCCGGTCTAATAAGGCGATAACGCGGCATTTGTAATGTTATGCGAATGCATCTGGTTTGGTTGCGGGTAGGCGGGTTATATTATGTGCTTTATAAATGATTTTGGCTTGTTTTGTGAGCTAGGAATAATAGTGGATTAATAAAAAAAATTGGTCGCTTCTCTCAAAATGGTGACGAAAACATCGTGAGGAAACCGGCATTTCCTAGAACAAAAATTCGAAGAGCTGTTACATCTACCAACCCGCACTGGGCCCGCGTGGTGGATTACGGCCCACTCCCTCTCACAGAGAGGAGGCCTGTGTCCCAGCACTGGGAACATTATAGGCTGATCATAATTGACAATTAGTGTAGGCTTCGAAATGCCTTAAAAAAACTTTATTTATTTACTTAAAATAAGAGAAAGTGTGGTTTAAAAAAAATCCTCACGATTCCTCACTTCTAGATGCATTTGTATAGTATTGTTGAAATTATAGAATGAATAAGGGTTTATTCCAATTTATTCCAAAAAATGAATAAGGGTTTATTCCAATTTATATGGGGTCGGCGCACCATACATATCTTTTTCTTCCGTAGTTCTCTATTAGTCTTCATTTGTTGTCATCATATTTTACATATTCTAGTTTTAAGGCTAAGGGCTGAATTTTGTTTTTTTAGCCCATTATGTGCACACTTATTAACAAAACTAACATGTATTTTATAGCCAAATGTATTTATGTATGTTAAAACTAACAATAATGACTAGTCACGGTAAATCGTCCAATCTAGCTATTTTTTAAGTCCACGGCTGCGTACTACATGCATACCTAAAGTCTATTCAAACGAATGTTTCAAATTAGTGTTTTTTCAAATTAAACAAATATCAACTTTATTTTAATGGCAATCAAGTTGATTTCAGAGTGACTAGCACTATTGAAAAAGTTATAAAGTTGTAGCGTAAACTGAACTTTATTGTGTAGGGATTAACGTTATTTTTCCATAAACTCACATTTGCTTACATTTGTGGCAATGTACATATTTTAATTTGAGGCCGTGTGAGGCCGTCACTTAACGCCAGGCTAAAGCTTGTATTATTTTACCTTCATTTTGTATCAAAGTTAACATAGAAGACAATACAAGAGCATACTCGTATTCCAATTGAAGGCCTCAATCCAGGCCGTGACCAGCACCTTAATTGCGTAATACACTATCAATCAAAATTCGAATCATTTTGAAGGATATTGCTAATCATTGCTTCACATGTTCGAATAATTTGTCTGCTCAACAACGTAAATAACGCAATGAATGTTGTTGAACTGTCAAAATGAAAGCCATTGCTACTAACAGTGTGTGACGCAATTACCCCGCTGGCCATATCTTGTTCGATTTAAAGCCTCTCTCTATGCCGTACCCACGCCAATGCTTGTTCGCTTTTCTGCCGTCTCTTCCAGAGTTACGCATTTTGCACGTAATCACACGTCTCGCTCTGCTGTGATAATTTAGTTTTTAAGGTCAAATCACAGTGTATTATAATAATGTTAAAAATATATCTTCTTTTTTTATAGAATGTTAATGAATTAAATATTTTGATAATTTTTTGTTGTTTGTTTATTTGCAATTCCTCGTTTTATACTCACATTTCGCTACTGAAATATCCCTGAAAAAAAACCCTAATGACACTGCACAGAGTATCAAACTCAGGACCTCAGTGTCATAAGTCGCGTTGGTGTCGACTAGATTAGCGGAGTAGACAACTGGCGAAATATGACTACACACCTCTGACTACCCTCTTCGGGAAATACAGGCGTAATGTTATGTTATGCTGTAGAAATTCGAAGTTCAACGAGTTGAACTGTCGGGAACCAGGAGTGATCATCACTTACAACAATAATTTTCTTTCGTTTATACATAATACTTGAACCAACGACTTACCAATAATAGTTTAAATTAAAAAAAAAATCTGATGTAGCGTAGAGGATAACAATACGAATATACCATGTCTTCGCGTTCCCATTATCCTACTAATATATTATTATAAACGTGAAAGTTTTATGGATGGATGGATGGATGTTTGTTACTCTTTCTCGCAAAACTTCTGAACGGATTTGGATGAAATTTGGCACACATGTGGTTTATAACCAGGATTAACGTATAGGATACTTTTTATCCCGATATTCCCACGGGATCGAAACTTATGCGGGTGAAACCGCGGGACGCAGCTAGTATCTCATAATGTCAATAGAATACACAGTCACGTGAGCTAAGCCGCAGGCCCAGCTGAATAAAGGCTTCCGCAGACAGGTGCGACGCGACGACGGTGCGACGCGATTCTGGTAGAAATTTTTCCAAGAAGTTTGCATAGAAATTGAGTTGCGTCGCACCCGCCTGCGGGGGCCTTAATAAAATGCCTGAATAATTTTAAAATTCAATTAAAATTCATGTATTTCGGGTAACTAGGCCCATAGAAGACATTTTACAAAACATTTCACATTCATAATATATATATATATATATATTATAGAATAAAATAATAATAAAATAAATTCATAATAAATGTCAAAATGTGATAGCATTCAGATTAAAATTATAAAATTACGATACTTTAAATACATAGGTACATTAAATACATACAAAGATACACTCATTAATAACGCCTGCTAAACGTGTGCGTTGTTACCCTGGCAAAATGTTGTGCATTGGAGAGGTGAGAACATAACAAATAAATAGTGTATCATGAGGAGCAGTTTGTTTACTAATAGCAAAATTTGTGTGAATTGTAGTTTTAAAGTTATTTGAGAAAAACACATTTTGCTGGAGTAACGTTGGAAACGTTACCCTGGCAAAATTGATTTTCAAAAATTCGTTCAGCCCGGAACCAAAAACATGAATAGATAGCTTTTGTTGCGTAGTAAATGTTTGTAAATAGCAAAATTTGTGTATGATATGGTTCTTGAGTTATTTACGATTTTGCTGCGGTAACGTTTTTGGGATTTCCCAGATCTCGGAAACGGCTCAACGCAGAAGATTGAATAAAATACCATTAAGAGACCTTAATTTGTTTAAATTTGTTTAAACATTCGTTTTTGATTTGGTTATCGTAAACCAATGGAATTAAATGGTTTCAAAAATCAGATAAAAACGGATTTGCAAGTAAACCAAAACACTTATAACCAAATTAACAGGTATAAAAAAATACCCATAGTAGACGCTTATAACGTCAATAATATTAAATTTTGTATCTTTACACGATATGAAGAAAAAAACAAAAATTATTAATTTTAGACTGGTCGTACTTTAGCGATGAAATATGCAGTTCCCAAAACATTAAGATACGTGGCATACTTTAAACAAATTAAAATGATTCATACTACGGCTGTAATGAAAGTTATATCAAAATTAAGAATAGGTCAGAAATTCTCTAATAAGCCGACCAAATTAAAAAAGTTACGTAAAAGCGGCCGCACCGTACGTACGAGTAGTCTTCGCAAATTAGCAACTTAGTGTCCGATGTTTTGTACAGTTAAGCAGAAAAACGTTATACGTGATTTTTTTTTTTTTTTTACAATTTTTTTATATTTGAAGTGCAGGTACCATTTTACACAATTTCTACTAGTTTTCTATTTTATAAATGAAAATCATGTTAATTAACAGTAGTTTTAAACAATTTAATGGATCATAAGTCCGTTTCCGTCCGTTTTTATCTGATTTTTGAAACCATTTAATTTCATTGGTTTACGACAACCAAATCAAAACCTAAGGTTTAAAAAAATTATGGTCTCTTATTGGTATTTTTGTCAATCTTCTGCGTTGTCCCAAGTATTTAAATTCATTCACCATCTCCTGAGGTGTCCCGTTTAAAGTATCCTTGCAAATTATCATCCCAAATCACAAAGTAAAGTAAAAAATAATAATAATAATAACACGAAAGTATAATAGGTGTAACTTTTATCCTATGTCAACATTCGCAGACCTGTGTCAACAAGCGTTCAGCAAAGAGAAGGTGAAGCTTATGACTAATTAAACGTGGCGTCACTTACCCGTTTTATGTAAAGTTGAGATGGACTATTATCCGGAATTGAGAGGATCCGTGCCGATATTATCCGGATCTGTTTGGTTTGGGGCTTGATTTAAATTATGGAGTTTTGATTGTGGAGCATAAAACCAGTCGAGTGGTGTCGTGGGACACCAGCGGGGTAGTTGCGTAACATACAAACAGTAGCAATGGGTTTCATTTTGACAGTTCAACAATATTTATTGCGTTATTTACATTGTGGAGCAAACACATTTTTCGAACATATGAAGCAATGGATTAGCAATATACTTCAAAATAATTCAAATTGTGATTGATAGTGTGTTACGCAATTAGGGTGTTGATTTGTTTGGTTGGGGGTTTTTAGGTACAGATGCCAGCCCATCAAGCTACTACAATCTGTTACATTTCTTTAATAGATTTTCTACTTTATCTCTAAAGCATTAAGTTCAAAGTTGGTTGTCAAAATTTGACAGTTTCGAGTAGCTTGATGTGCTGGCGTATGTTCGTACGTGGGCCGTTTCTGATTTTTATAGCGTTGGAGTGAAGAGCATACATTTACACTATCTATGGCTGAATTACAGTAGAACGCCGATTATCCGAATTAATTGGGACCGGGGTCGATACGGATAATCGATAATTCGGATAATCGGACATAGACTGGTAATAAAGAAAAACGAACTGTCACACATAGAATAAACTCTTTATTAAGTTTAAATACCGTAATACAGTTCTACAATAACGGTCACTTGAACATCTCGATCAAAGTAAGTTGCAACCCCATCAGGCCTTAAATAAAATACAAAGTATAAAAATTTACATCAATAATAGAGGTACTAGCTTAGGACCGATTCGGATAATTGGCGATTCGGTTAATCGGCGTTCGGCTAATCGGCGTTCTACTGTATATTGTTATGGTGCTAAGATTCACATTGATAATTGATAAGGCAATACAAATGTGACTGTTCCTAAATTACCCTAGGCTTATAAAGAACGTTTTTCCTAATGATGTTAAGATCGGCTTTCCTCTGAGGGAAAGGAAACGTGGTCCTCCGTCCGCAGGTCCCAGTCAATGAAATATGTAATGTGGGGATAATAGTAAACATTAAGTTGAGAAAGAGTTGGTAAACAATGTTTCCAGCTGAAAACAATATTGTTTGCATGCTGCCAGAAACCCTACAACATTCTATGTGGCCAGCAGCATGTTTCCTGAACCTACATCACAAAGAATATGTTCCTGCTATCTTGCTCGACTTTAATTGGAATTACTCAGTTAAAAAACTGCCTCCCAAAGAGAACAAATTTCAAGATTTCCTATAAACTCACTCAGACAGAATGACGTGAAGTGAAATCATTAATGTGTTTGTGATAGAATCGCACTGGGACAAAACGTAATATAAAAATGGTAAATCAAATACTCGTTAGTGTTGTCGAGAGCGTTCAATTGTCGACCTAATGTCCTTAAGATAGGAGCTTATTATACACATTGGTTTTCCTTCGGTTTGTTTGTCTATGGTCTGATGTTGGAGCGATTAGCGTTTTGCTTTAGTTTCATTTACTGTTAGCTGCGACCAGGGGGCCTAAAAAGGCCACTTTAAGCAATACCTCTAAAAGCTATTCATTTCCTGAATTCCCAGCAGATCATTAGTAATTCCTTTAATTTTCGTAAAATTTCATTTCATATTTGGTGTAAACATTGCCGCATGAAAAAAATAAAAACCGTAATTTTATCGGTAAATTTTTCATTACAGTTTTTATTAATCAAATTGGTTTTAATTTTTTTATTTCTACAGTTTAAATGTTATTTCATTGTGATATATGAATTGCACACAGATCATATGATGAATTTATTGTCAGTTTGTGACCATTTTACGATTTTTAATATGATTCATATTGTTATCCTATTATGATTCTGCCAAAGTGGCCTTTTTAGGCCCCCTGTTGTTATACTTTACTTTACTTTTACTTTACTTTACTACGGTAATCAACTTGATACGACAATAGCATAATCAGCCTATTATGGTTCCACAGCTAGGACACAGGTTCTCTTCGAGAGGGAGTGGGCTGGATACTTTCAGCATAATAGGCTATTTTCCTAAAAAAATCTAATTAGTCCGTCAGTTAGATTATCAAAAAATATTGAACCCGTATTTTTTCTTTTGTCAATTATATAAAAAATGATGAAGATACTGCCCGTTAAAGTTCCGCGTGACGTCACTTGCTTGCGACCCTTGCAAGCAAGTGACGTTACGACCCCCCACTCCCAAATTTTTATGCGCTTTATCTTTGTCATTTTTTGTTTGATTGACAAAAGAAAAAATAAGTGTCCATTATTTTTCGATAATCTAACTGACGGACTAAATATAATTATTATTTTTTTACCCAGGCAGCTACCCTATTGTGCAGAAAGAATTAAAACATTTTTTCATAACACAGTGGTTGGATATTACTTGCATAAACTTAAAGGTCTTAGCTTGTCTGTTTTACATATCCAAATCATCATCATAATTAGCCTACATTATTCCCACTGCTGGGACACGTGCCTCCTCTCATCGAGAGAGAGTGAGCTATAATCTATCACGGGGGCCCAGTGCAGGTTGGTAGATGTCATATGTCTTAGAATTTTTGGTTCTAGGACATGCCGGTTTCCTCACGATGTTTTCCTTAACCGTTTTGAGAGCAACAGTGAAGAAATTATTTACACTAAGTAAAGCGCCTGTCTGGGTTCGAACCCACGACCTACAACTCGGAAGTCGGCGTCGTTATCACTGGGCCATTACTGCTCTGATACGACCTAATACTTGACCAGAATTTCGAAGGTCGGACTCCTTGTAGCTGGCATTTCTCTATTGTATTACTGTACTCTGGTGTGGCTGGCATTGTCAAAATTAGATATTATTATGTAGGTATAGGCGGATTTACCTAAATAATATATAGACCGTGGGGTAAATGCGTAACATACATAAAATTACAATTGATCGCATTGGGGTTCATTTTGACAGTTCCCCCACGTTCATTGCGTTATTTACCTTGCTGAGCAGATGAATTTTCCAAACATATGAAGCAATGGATTAGCGATATCCTTCAAAACTTTTTTGCCCAACCTTTTCACAACTATGTTGGGGTCGGCTTCCAGTCTAACCGGATGCAGCTGAATAGCAGTATTTTACATGGAGCGACTGCCTAACTGACCTCCATCACCCAGTCATTGGGTAATACGATACCCCTTGGCAAGACTGGTTGTCAGACTTTCGGGCTTCTGACGACCCGTAACGATTGTGAAAGATCCACCAATGATAGCCAGTCAGATTGTGATTGATAGGGTTACGCAATGGGGGTGCTGGCATTGCAAAAAATCCTTCTTCAAAATCCCTACAGAACTGGCTCCGCTTGTAACAAACACCACACTCCAACGTAAATGTTTTATAAGGGTACCTACGCTTCAAAATTTAATTTAGCTGCGTGTGTGCGATTTCTCATTGTTTTTGTAGGCCAAACGTCTGTGCTGGGTGCGTCAAGGATATGTTCTGATCATAGAAATAAGGGGAGGATTTGTTATCACTGGAAAATGAAGGCTTTGTTTTCAACACTAATAAGGAGTTTATATATAAACGCGGCTTAAAGTTAAGTAATGATTGCCGACTTAACCATACATTTTTGACGCTTAAATAACTCTTAATTTTAAGAAACGTTGGTAAATAAAAGGGTTACAGTCCAAAAAGACTGCTACAGTTTAAGTGCGTGTTAGAGCTTCGTTGTTTTGAAACTAACCACGCTTGAATAGATTCTCAGAATAACCTGATATGAGGAGTGCACTACTGAGTAATTTAACTCCGCTACTCTAGAACACCTCACATGTTACAATATCTTCATGCACATTTAAAGCAAGAGGTAGCTGAGCTTTGCGAACGCCACAGAAATCTTTTATGAATCTGACATAGGTATCTGCGTTACCATATTTGTGCTACATTTTATTTATTTAACCATTTATGTAGGTACACACATACAAACAGACAAGAAGTAAGGAACAGAAAAATACGTACTGTAGCGGTATCTACAACGCCACATGCGAACAACGCGTCATACTGACGTCACGCAAACCCTGCATCTCGCAAGCAGAGTTTACCGCGCAATTAGCATAGATACAATTTCCCAACATCAATCGTTGGGCAATTGCCCGCCAGACACAACACCCGTCTGGTCGGAGGATCCTCCCTTTTCTATAGAGTATGAGTGAACTTTACACCCTATTCCTCATACCTCTATAGTACAAAGGTGATTGTCAGACGGTACCGAAAAGGTCTATTACATTACACGATTTCTCGGGCCCTATCTGTCAGAGGTTTCTAAAGAAATCTCTTCCAGCATACCTGCGATAGGAGAGTAGATAAAAAGAGATGTAGACAACGTGTGTAAGAGTAGAAAGGAAAATAAAATACATAGGTATAGTACAGACGCCAGCACACCAAGCTACTACAACCTGTCAAAGTTCTTTAATAGATTTTCAACTTTATCGATAGTAAGGTTCAAGGTTAATTGGGAAAATTTGACAGTTTGGGGTAGCTTGACCTGTTGGCGTCTGTACAATTCAGACAAAAAATCTAGGCAGAAAAGGGAGAATTAAATATTATGTCATATTTCTTGGTCAGGACTAATGATTGATGCTGCTAATTGAAATGGTAATCTACTACACATCTCCTTCGTCTAAGCTCTCAGAATGTATGAACGTAAGCAAATGGTAACACTTAAAGGCCTATTACATTACACGATTTCTCGGGCCCTGCCCGCAGGGGCAGGGTAGTGTAATAAGAAATAGGGAGTCAAGGTCCCTAAAAAGGGCGACCGAGTGGTTACGACCTCCCTGCTTCCCTTCCGCGCTGTCGATCGTGTAGAGACAGGACAGAGAATGGAACGGAACGGAATAAGAGACAGGAACACAGGGAGCCAATTTTTTGACGTTTAGATAAAGTCGGCGCTATAATGCTAGACGTGCAAAGGTTTCCACGTTCGACTAACGACTAAGAGTGAGTTATGGAAGGAAGCAATTTCTAGCGTTAGCGTTCCTGCACACGATGCCGTCATCGCGCCGTCACCGCGCCGACGCCGCGCGCGTTCCCGTCGCTATCGCATAGCTCGAGTTGAGAATCTTCCTCGCACAGCTACCTCGCCGCGGCGCATCTTCATAGTACATCTTACTCGCTCCGCTACACACTTTAGAATTAGTGGAAACGGTCGCACAGTTTCGTAGCTCAGCTTTCACATCTTCACAGCATAGCCGCATAGCATATCTCTGGTGGAGAAACAGCCTTAGTGCGGCGTCCTAACTGGTAGGCAGGGCACACGACTGACAGGGCCCGAGAAATCGTGTAATGTAATAGATGTTTTAGGTACCGTCTGACAATTTGGCATTCATTTCTCCATGTGGAGAGCCTGTGTACTGCGGTGCGCCTCTCAGACGTAGACATTGAAATTTAGCCCGACAATCTAATAATGCCGGTAATTTTAGCTTCATGGAGACGTACGGTTATGGCAATTTATTAGCGAGGTATGACGGTACCTGCAAAAACTCTTGGTGTATCATGGAACATCATTAAAGGTAAGTAAGTACATAGAGTCAGATGCTATAGGCTATATATATAGCCTTCATCGAGAATTGGGCGCTTAAACATCACGTTATGACCTGAGCAAAAAAAAAATAATAAAGAAAGATTGCTAAGCGAAAACAGGTGATGCGATGCGACGTGGTGGGTCACGCGGACAAAGTCGCGGGCAGAAGACAGTGTTAAATATCCGTCCTACTAATATTATAAACGTGAAAGTTTGTATGGATAGATAGATGGATGTTTGTTACTATTTCACGCAAAAACTACTGAACGGATTTGGATGAAATTTAGCACACAGATTGTTTATAACCGGGATTTACATATAGGATACTTTTTATCCCGATATTCCCACGGGATAAAAATGTATGCGGGTGAAACCGCGGGGCGCAGCTAGTATTATAAACGTGAAAGTTTTTATGGATGAATGGATGGATGTTTGTTGCTCTTTCACGCAAAAACTACTGAACGGATTTGGATGAAATTTGGCACACAGATGGTTTATAACTAGGATTAACATATAAGATACTTTTTATCCCGATATTCCCACGGGATCAAAACTTATGCGGGTGAAACCGCGGGGCGCAGCTAGTAAGTCATAAGTGTAAGTGGAGAAAGAGTTGCTAAACATTATTTTTTGCTACAAATACTTCCATATGCCATGAATAGGCTAAATAAGCTAAATAAGTATACATTTTAGACACATTGGATTGTGCCTGAAAGGGAATGCCAATTATAGAAAGAAAGAAAGAAAATGCATTTATTTGCGGCAAATATGACGCATAAAAAAGAACATAAACACACACAAAAAAAAAAACAAGTTGGGGTAAACATGCGTCACATTCACGCAAAAGGGCCATCGCTCAGCATAATGCTAAGACCCTATACGAGACAGAGCCCCAGCGCTGGTTTTCAGCGGCAGCCGGCGGTGCATACCTATTATTATTGCCTATTGATCTCTCTCTGCCGATTGATTCTGTAAAAATCTGAATCACCTAAGTTTTCACGGTGGATTGTTACAGAATCGCACTGCTGATTATCTTACGAAGTCTAGCAGTCAAACCCGTAGTTAGGAAAGGCTAAGTGGATGCTGAATGGAAGCAAGTTTCAGTAAGGAAAGGTTTGTACGGTTGCTTTGATTTTATGCCCTAAAAAAATGTTGAGTCCGTTTTTTGGATCAGATGGTAACTTGTATAGAGGGGCTTGTGGCAAGTAATAGCAGCCGCACGGGTCGATCGAGGGGCAATTCTCGTAATTTTAAGAACGTTCACACTTTCACAGTCTCATCTCAGTGTCTATCTATCAAAAATATCTGTAAATTCCCTACATTTTTGACAAGTTTTCAACATTCATTGTCGCTGAGATGAGATTGCGACTAGATTTTGAACGTTTTTAGTTACGGGAATTGGCCTTCTGGATAAGCTACTTTTGCCGTGGTTGGTACGTGGATGACCATCTTTACATAACAAGACTAATCAAGACCTCTCTGTGTTTCGGAAAACATGTTAAGCCGTTGGTCCCGGCTGTCATTCGTGGATCTTTGGCAGTCGTTACGCGTCGTCAGTAGCCCGATAGCAGGGACCGGACAACCCCGCTTAAGAGTTAAGCCTTTGGACAGGGTAACCCGTACATGGGGTAACTCATATCGCAGTGTTACCTTTTGTTCGAGTTACATCCTCGAAACCCAGCGAAATGGTTAACACCTTTATTAAGGTAACCACGTGAAAGGCTTAACCCCTTCAATGACTTAAGCCTTTGAAGAGGTTACCTTCTCGAAAAGCTTGTTTTCGTGTTACCCTGGATTACCTAATAAACTTGAGCTGCATGTAGGTGGGGCGATACTTGCACCCGTGAGGCGCCTTATTTCCTTACTATTTTTATTTCGTTATTACGATTTACGAATTTGACAACAAGTGACTAAACACAAAAAATTTCCATGTTTACAAGTCGCTCGGCAACTCGGTACACGCAAGATTGTCGGACCGCCGCCCGGGCGCGGTACGATGTCACGTGCGGTCGTGGTTATGCAATTTTCAAACTAATATCGATTGTAAACAGTGCATATTACAATGTCATGAGTTGGAATGGCTTACCCTGTTACAGTGTTACAGGGTGTTGAAAGGGTAACCCGCTCGTAACGGGTTAACTACACCCGTTCGAAGGTGTAACATGTATCATAGGGTTTTTTTTTGAAGCGCTTAAAAAAACCTCTTCAAAAACCCTTTCAACGAGTATCCGGCCGGTCCCTGCCCGATAGATAGACAACCAGTCTCACCAAAGGGTATCGTATTACCCAGTAACTGGGTTGTGGAGGTAAGACAGGCAGTATCTTCATGTAACATACCTACTTGTATTCAATTGCATCCGGTGAGACTGGAAGCCGACCAAATTGATCCATACAACACTGACGACAATAAACCGTAGTTTTTCACGGTAAGAATAAAGAGTGAAGAGCCGTACTGCGATCGATGACCTCGCCAAAAACCTCAAATACATATCTTTATTGTTTTATCATGTTAACATCGATACCGATCACGTCTGTGGAGTCTCGCTAGCAAATTTAATTTGACCCAGCAGAAAGACGAAAGACACAGAAAAAAAAACATACGCAGAGACGGCGTCGCACGAACAACTTACTACCAAATATCTCGCATAATACATTACTTTGTTATTTAATCTTCAGGGAATAAATAATAAAATATGCTGATGTATGTACATACTGTAGCACAAAAACGGCCCGTACATCTGTCATATCGGGCGTGAACCTGTTGTGCACGCCTGTCGTGATCATGACAGGGTAATACATAATAAACATTCGATATTATACCGCGTGTCATGAATATTAGATAGGCGTGTTGGCTACTGTTGCGAAACTAGCTGATTCGGGGATAATATTCATCCAACAAAGGTATCTAATATGTACGATAATATTAGGTCTCTAGGTACTGTAAAGGTTGTCCGCTAAAGTAAACCTTATGTAGTGCAGGCTGGCTATAATTTAGCGCGGGTTCCATTCAAACTGAGCTCTAGCACCTCATGCAACGTGTCAGTCAAGCGGTTGGCTTATAGTTTAGTCGGCAATATGTCAAGATGTTCAGTTAAAATAAACGTGATGAAACCGTGATGTTGTTTGATTTCTTAGAAGGGCTCATCAAGTCCTTCACAGTACTACTATGTACTTCTATGTCTAAGATTACTTCTACTGAAATAAACTTTGATTTTTAATTTAAAAGACTAAAATAAAACAAAACAAAACTTCTAAAAATTAAAAAAAAAAATGTAATGGCCCCGTAGAAGATGGCGGGAAGAGCTGCAGAAAACAAACGACCAGTGGTCAACTTTAGCCCTGGACCGAAAGAGCTGTAAAGTCATGGGGACTTTGTCCAACAGTGGGATGATAACAGTAACATCCCCCCGGTGGGTTCCCGCATTGTCGAGGCGGGGGGGCTCAGTAGGCGTGGCTTGAAGGACCACAATGAAGCTAAGAGGAACCCGAGCGGGGGCCGCTCGTCAAGGCTTTGCGGCTTAGCCGACGACGTAGCGGCCGGCGGGTAGGTTGCGGTGCCGCTTGGGCGACATCGCAACCTACCTGAGGCGGGCCGCGATGTCCCCCGTGTGGGAGACATCGCGGCTGAGGATTGGAGGCCGCGGCGGGAGAGGAGTGTCGGTGTTACGTTGCCGCTCTCCCTACCTTCCGCGGCCTTGACGGGGCCGCCACTTTTGATGGCAGACGCCGTGGGGCCGCAGGGGAAGAGGAGTGTCGGTGTGACGTTGCTGCTCTCCCTATCCTCTGCGGCCGTAGCCCCCCAACGCGGGGGGCATGCCGGGCCCGCCAGTTAGGCGGGCGTGGAGGCCAGCAGGCAACGGGTGCGGGGGCACCGTTGCCTGTATCGCACAGGCCTCCACCAGTGTGGGACGGGAATGGCCAGGTGTTCCCGGCCATTCCCGTTACCCCCCAAACTGGGGGGCATGCAGGGCCCGCCATACCAGCTAGGCGGGCATGCGCCGGGAGGGCTGTGGAAGTAAAGGCTATGCCGGTTTGCCATGGCCCTCCCATCACGGCGATGTGGGAACACCGCTGACTTTTAGTGGGTATACTGTCATTCCGACAGGGAGTCCCACATACCCCGTCTCGTCCCCCGCGAGACGGGGATGCGACAAAAAAAAAAGGCTAACAGTAACAGTATGTATTGGCCCGTTAGTAAGTTGTTGGTAATATTTTAATTCAAGCGTCGCCGTCGTCGCGTCGTAGGACGGCTAACAGCACCTCTTTTTCATTCGTGGTACAGAATACAATAGTACAAGTAGTAGGGTTAAAAATGACAGCTGCGTTCGACCTTTTTTGTGACATTATTTAGTACTAGCTGCGCCCCGCGGTTTCACCCGCATAAGTTTCGATCCCGTGGGAATATCCATCCATACATTCATCTATCCATCCATCCATCCATACAAACTTTCACGTTAGTAGTAGTATAGACATCATAAACATGTTGTAAATGTAATGTCTGTTACAATGTTGTCACTTTTTTTTAATTCATAAACGTAGCTTCAAGTTAAGTAGTGATTAGCGTTTAACCGTACATTTTTGACGTTTGGACGTTAATTAACTTTAATCATCGTTTATAAATAAGCCCGTTACCTAATATCGTGTGACAAAAAAATTTTTTGATGATTGTAGGGTGTGTGATATCGAGTAAATGATTTTTAAATTTTGAAAATATTTAATCGGACAATTTAAATTACATACTAAATTCGACTGATGTGCAGTAAATCCTTGGATCATGAAAAATTAACAAAAACGTTGACAAATTTTTATCTTGATTACCTCTAAATGTTCATCGAAAAATGGAATCGGAGAGTTACTGCTGGAATACTGTTGCTCTTGGGAGGTTCCATCAGCCACATTGCATTTTTCCACCTCTACAGCTCTTGAACCCGGAGTAGCCATGAGCTCTGCAGCACTCGTTCTTCTCAGGATCACTGCGGCTGCAGACCTGGTCGCAGGGTCCGACATGGACAGCCTCGACGGTGACCGACACCATTGCGAAGGCAACCAGCAGAAGAATGAAGGTGGTCTTGATGGCAGCCATTGTAGTTGTTGTGTAGTAGAATACGAGAAACGTTCGCAAAGAGATGTGGATATGTTGTGTGAT
The DNA here is from genome assembly GCA_947507525.1 of Apamea epomidion. Lineage (NCBI taxonomy): Eukaryota > Metazoa > Arthropoda > Insecta > Lepidoptera > Noctuidae > Apamea > Apamea epomidion. The sequence continues at coordinate 17,036,917 of OX382237.1, forward strand.
GTTTTAGACTTTTCTCTGTATTTATACGCGGTAAGGAGGAAAATACCTGTACGTACTACCTACCTACAAGCCAGCTAAGGCTGTGGTTTTAAATGATACAGGAAAATATATAGGTTAGTAAAAGTTGTCCATTAGATACATAATAATATAGCGCAGTGGTTGTTTATTCCCTTATTCATTCTAGGCATTTCTAGGTAGTTAGTACCTACTTAGGTTCCTATTGAACTATATCTATATGCAAATAAATAAAATTGAAGTGTCTGTTTGTAATGTCGACGTGGAACGTACGTACCTAATGAATATAGAACAAACTAACAAAACACTAACTGGCCATGTAATGACCATCAAAGATCTACAAATGACAGCCGGGGTCAATGGTCTAATGTACTTTCTGAGGCACGGAGGGATGAAATGGTTGGTCCACCACCACGGACCGACCTCGACAAGTATTGCTTGACCTAGAAGGTCGACCTGTGCGGCTGTTATTATTTAGCTATCATCAGTCCTTCAAAGTACCTACTTCTATGTCTAAGATTACTTCTACTGAAGTAAACTTTGATTTTTAATTTGGTAGACTAAAATCTTATGGCTAAGTAATAACAGCCGCACAGGTCGATCAATCAGGTTAAGCTGCGCTTGTCGCGGTTGGTTCGTGGATGGGTGACCATCTTCACATACCAAGACCCCTCCGTGCCTCGGAAAGCACGTTAAGCCGTTGGTCCCGGCTGTCATTCGTGGATCTTTGGCAGTCGTTACGAGTCGTCAGTAGCCTGATAGATAGACAACCAGTCTCACCAAAGGGTATCGTATTACCCAGTAACTGGGTTGTGGAGGTAAGACAGGCAGTAGCTTCATGTAACATACTTACTTGCATTCAATTGCATCCGGTGAGACTGGAAGCCGACCAAATTGATCCATACAACACTGACGACCGTGCCCACTCAGCGCGAATAAACCGTAGTTTTTCACGAAACATATTTATTGGCCCAGTAGAAGATGGCGGGACGAGCTGGAGAAAACAAACGACCAGTGGTCCACTTTAGCCGTGGACTGAAAGAGTTGTAATGGGGACTTGGCCCAGCAGTGGGATGATGCAGGCTCACAGTAACAGTATGTATTGGCCCGTTAGTAAGTTGTCGGTAATATTTTAATTCAAGCGTCGCCGTCGTCGCGTCGTAGGACGGCTAACAGCACCTCTTTTTCATTCGTGGTACAGAATACAATAGTACAAGTAGTAGGGTTAAAAATGACAGCTGCGTTCGACCTTTTTTGTGACATTATTTAGGACTAGCTGCGCCACACGGTCTCACCCACATAAGTTTCGATCCCGTGGGAATATATAGTATCGTATATGTTAATTCTGGTTATAAACCATCTGTGTGCCAAATTTCATCCAAATCCGTTCAGTAGTTTTTGCGTGAAAGAGTAACAAACGTTCATCCATCCATCCATCCATCCATCCATCTGTCCATCCATCCATCCATACAAACTTTCACGTTTATAATATTATTAGTAGGATAGGATAGGATATATTAGAAGTCTGGCACACGAAAGTTGAGCCTCGGATTTAATTGATACTTTTTACATGGCAACTTTCTAAAAATGTCAGATGAATGTCACCGGATCTGTAAACTGTCAGGGTGTCAGGCTATTGTATTTGTTTGTTGCATTGATACATATTAAAAGTTATTTCGATAGTGAATAAAACAATAAAAAGTGACGTGCGACGGCTACTATTATACACTATGGTGAATAAATTTGAATAAAAACAACAGAAGTCGCGTGATGCTTACGACAAAAAACAACAATGTTTAAGTAAACATTCGTTACCGCAAGTGCGGTAACGAACTTTATATGTTAGTTTACGTGATATAGTTTTGATACTTAACATATTTTATTTCAAATTGTTATATTTACCTTATACTTACGCATTTATTTGCAGACAATTTGGAAAACGAGGAAAGTTCGATTAAGGAGAAATTTAAAAAAATTCACTGCTTTGGATGAGGAAGAGCTAATTAAAACCCAGAGTCAATATTTGGAAGAGATTTCATCGATCACTGGTATAATATAATAATTCCTGGAACGCATTCTTATAAATGCGTACCTAGCCTATCTACCTATTTGTACCTAGTTTATGTTTTATTTTTTTAAAAACGTTGCCCCACACTAGGAATTACTCCTGTATCGTGGGTGTGTTTACAAACATTTAAACTCACATACACAAACAGCCAGACCCGGAACAACTACTTGTAGGTCATACAAATATTTGTACCGTGCGGGAATCAACCCGCGACACACAGCGCAGCAGTCAATCGCTTAACCACTGCGCCAACCGTGCCGTCCATATTGATTTCTTCCTCAGGAGTTAGCGTTGCAATTTCAAAAAGAATTAAAAAGGAAGGACAAGTGAATCATGGCATTTTTAGTACACCTGGAAAAAAGCGGCCTCATAAGCCTATGTACGGTATCAAATTTAGATAGCTTCGATATAAATGCTATAAGAAATAAAATTAATGAAATTTACTTGGTAAGGAAACGAGTCCCTACTTTGCGAAGCTTATTGACTGATCTGAGAGAATCTATTGAGTTTACTGGCTCCCGTGAAACATTGCGTCGCATATTACATAATAATGGCTATGAGTTCAAGAGAAACAAATATGAACGGTCCTTGCTTATTGAAAGATTTGACCTTGCAGCTTAGAGACACAAATTTTTACGAACTATTTCTTCCAAACGTGCAGAGGGAAAACTAGTTATTTATCTAGATGAAACATATGTTCACCAAAATTATAAACCCAAAAAATCATGGCAGGGTCCATCAACAAGTCGTGATAAAGATAAGATATCTGCCGGAAAAAGGTACATCATTGTTCCATGCTGGGTCAGAAAGAGGTTTTGTGCCAGACGCACTTTTATTGTTTAGCATTAAATCAAAAATGGCGGGCTACCACCATGACATGAACTCTCAAAATTTTAACAAGTGGTTACTGGAAAAACTTATACCCAATTTACATGAGCAAAATACAGCAGTGGCTTTCAGAAAATAATATAGAATTTGAAAGCCATTGTACAAAGGCTGAATTATTTTGTCTAGTACGAAAACACAAACCAGAACCAATTTATGAAGCTGATAAGCTTCTTGAACAGCATGGTTGTGAGGTACTTCGTTTGCCCCCTTACCACTGTGACCTAAACGCTATAGAGAATGCTATATGCTATAGAGCTCATTTGGAGTCTTGTGAAACGGAAAATTGCAAGTAGAAATATAAATTTGTCATCAGTCGAAGTGGAAAGAATTATAAGGGAATCCTTTGAGTGTGTTACTCCAGAAGATTGGAAAAAAAATACTGATTATGTTATCCATGTAGAAAATGCTTATAAAGACCGAGACAAAATTACAGATGAAGCAATAGATCGGTTTATCATAAATGTATGTGACGATAGCAGTGATTCGGATGCCTCATTAGAAATTGAATTTTTAGATTCTGATTATGACACATAAAATATATTTGTATTTAAATAATTTACCTTTTATTTTTATTTCTATCTTCAAACCTTGAACCTTGCTATGCTTTTCTCTGAAGTTTTAACTTTACTGTAACATTGATTTATAGTAAAAATATATACTTACTAGCTTCTGCCCGCGGCTTCGCCCGCGTGGATGTCGGAAAGGAAATGAAGTATGTTCTAACCTAACCTAAACCCTTTTCATCCCCTGTAGGGATGAAAAGGGCTTAGGTTAGGTTAGGTTAGGTTAGGTTATCGAGGCGCCCCCCCCCCCGGTGGGTTCCCCCCCCCGGTGGGTTCCCGCATTGACGAGGCGGGGGGGCTCAGTAGCCGTGGCCTCGCAGGACCACGGTGAAGCTAAGAGGAACCCCAGCGGGGGCCGCTCGTCCAGGCTTTGCGGCTTAGCCGACGACGAGCGGCCTGCGGGTAGGTGGCGGTGCCACTTGGGTGACACCGCAACCTACCTGAGGCGGGCCGCGATGTCCCTCGTATGGGAGATATCGCGGCTGAGGATTGGAGGCCGCGGCGGGAGAGGAGTGTCGGTGTTACGTTGCCGCTCTCCCTACCTTCCGCGGCCTTAACGGGGCCGCCACCGTTAGATGGCGGACGCGGTGGGGCCGCAGGGGAAGAGGAGTGTCGGTGTTACGTTGCCGCTCTCCCTATCCTCTGCGGCCGTAGCCCCCCCAACGCGGGGGGCATGCGGGGCCCGCCAGCTAGGCGGGCGTGGAGGTCAGCAGGCAACGGGTGCGGGGGCACCGTTGCCTGTATCGCACAGGCCTCCACCAGTGTGGGACGGGAATGGCCAGGTGTTCTCGGCCATTCCCGTAGCCCCCCGACCTGGGGGGCATGCGGGCCCGCCATACCATCTAGGCGGGCATGCGCCGGAAGGGCTGTGGAAGTAAAGGCTATGCCGGTTTCCCATGGCCCTCCCATCACGGCGATGCGGGAACACCGCTGAGTTTTAGTGGGTATACTGTCATTCCGACAGGGAGTCCCACATACCCCGTCTCGTCCCCCGCGAGACGGGGATGCATAAAGCATTTCTCAGCGAGAAAAAAAAAAAAAAAAAAAAAAAAAAAAAAAAAAGGTTATCGAGGCGGTCCGGCCGGTGCTCGAGCGCTGGCTCGGGAGGAGGCACGGCTCCCTGTCGTTTCGGGTGATGCAGGTGCTCTCGGGGCATGGTTGCTTCGGGAAGTACCTGTGTCGCATAAACAGGGAGCCGGACGCCCGGTGTCACCACTGCGTCGACTGCCGGGAGGACACGGCGCGGCATACGCTGGCAGAGTGTGCCGCCTGGGAGGAGCCGCGCCGTGCCCTCATCTCAGAAGTAGGCAGTGACCTGTCGCTGCCGGCCGTAGTCGAGTCGATGGTCGGCAGCGAAGAGTCCTGGGACGCGGTGGTTTCCTTCTGCGAAACAGTCGTCTCGCAGAAGGAGGCTGCGGAAAGGGAGAGGGAGATCTCGTCCACTCACCCGGCCCGCAGCAGGCGCACCGGGCGTCGGCGGAGGGCGGACAACGCCCTCTTCCAGCCCCCCTAAATGGGTCCAGGGGCGACGGACTCGGGGACGTCTGTTGCCCCCCACACATCAGGACCCGAGGTGGCGGCGCGTAGTGTTCCACGCGCGCCCCTCTTAGAAGTCACGGGGGGAGTCTAACACCTCACTCCCCCCCCCCTGACCCGAGGAGGCCCGCGGCGGCGGACCGGCACCAGTCGGGGGTTGCGGAAGGATCATACGTTCCCGCGACCCCCGGCGTAGGTGTGAGATGGAACACCGGGGTGGTTTTTAGCCGGTAAGAGTCCGGCATGCCCCTCTGCCAACCCCAGGGCGGAGGATGTCCATGAGGATTTTCCCCCCCGAGACCAAAAAAAAAAAAAAAAAACGGTTTAGGTGTGAAAATGTAACATACAGCTTAAAGTTCAAATCCTCCCCTAAAAATCGAATTACCGCTTTTTGCCCCGTCAGGGGTCAATTTTCGACAACTTTACATACTTATTATTAATTATTTTCTGTCAAAAGTATTAATACTGAGTTTCGAGTTCATTGGACCGCGCATTCAATTACTTCCACACAAACTTCAACACCCCTATATCCCCCTTTGAGGGGTAGTTTTGATAAACTTATAATAATAAACTTTATTACTTACTTAGGCGAGTATTCTTGCCAAGTTTCAAGTTTATTAACTAAATGAATAAGATTTTTCATATAAACTGTATCCCCGCTTTTCATCCCCACAGGGCAGGGGTGGAATTTTGAAAAATCGTTTGGGATGTATTCATAACTTGATTCAAAGATTATTTATACCAATTTTCAAGTTAATCAAGCCCCGCATTATAATCCTGTAAAATAAACTACCCCTTTTCAACCCGTTAGAGGTAGATTTTCGAAAAACCCTGTTACATGTTATTCTTAGTTTTTGGTCTTTTTTTTTTTTTTTTTTTTTTCTGTATGGGAAATCATCAAATGACCCCTCCCGCTCTGGGTGGAGTAGAAGGGAGTGTCAGACTCTTACTGACTAAAACCCACCCGTGTTCCTTCCTTAGCCCTTTATGTACCAGGGCAGCAGTAACCCTTTCGGACGATCCCGCTACCCCGGCAGGCTTCGGCCCTGTCGGGCCCCGTCAACTACGCTGACATCTCTTTGAGGCGCGCGTGGAACACATACACGCCGTCCGGCACGGGCCTGGTCCTGATCGGACGGAGAGCTACCCATTGCTCTCCGCCCGCAGGCCCGCGCCTACGGTGGCCGGGAGTCGTCACGCGGCTCCCGACGCCCGGAGCGTCTCCCTCGGCGGCTGAGGCGTGAGGATCTCTCCCTCGCCCATCCCGCCACCTCCTTCGCTAGCATAACTGCTTCGCAGCAGGAGGTGACCGCCTCCCACTCCCTCTCGCCCCGGACCATGGCTTGCACCAGGGCCGGGCGCGAGAGGTCGCCGCCGCTGCCGATCGCCTCTACGAGGATACGGCGGTGCTCTGCCCAAGCGGGGCAGACCTCCACCGTATGCTCCACCGTGTCCTCTGGGCGATCCTCGCAGTGGTGACACCCGGGCTAGTTTTTGGTCTTAAGTATAAACATTGAGTTTCGAGTTAATCGGACCGCGCATTCAAATTCTTTCACACAAACTTCAACACCCCTATGGATATAGGGGTGTTGAAGTTTGTGTGGAAGAATATGAATGCGATTTTTTTAAATTTCACCCCCACAGGTGTGGAATTAAAAAAAATCGTTTCGAATGTATTCATAACTTGACTCAAAGATTATTTATACTCTTTTTCGAGTTAATTAAGCCATGCAGTAAAATCCTCCCCTGTAAAATTGACTACCCCTTTTCAGCCCGTCAGGGAAAATTTTCGAAAAACCCTGATACACGTTATTTTTTACTTTCGATCCTAGATATAAATACTGAGTTTCGAGTTAATCAGACCGCGCGCTAAAATTCTTCCATACAAACTTTGAAAGGGAGAGATCCTCACGCCTCAGCCGCCGAGGGAGACGCTCCGGGCGTCGGGAGCCGCGTGACGACTCCCGGCCACCGTAGGCGCGGGCCTGCGGGCGGAGAGCAATGGGTAGCTCTCCGTCCGATCAGGACCAGGCCCGTGCCGGACGGCGTGTATGTGTTCCACGCGCGCCTCAAAGAGATGTCAGCGTAGTTGACGGGGCCCGACAGGGCCGAAGCCTGCCGGGGTAGCGGGATCGTCCGAAAGGGTTACCGCTGCCCTGGTACATAAAGGGCTAAGGAAGGAACACGGGTGGGTTTTAGTCAGTAAGAGTCTGACACTCCCTTCTGCTCCACCCAGAGCGGGAGGGGTCATTTGATGATTTCCCATCCTCAAAAAAAAAAAAAAAAAGGGAGTAGTTTAGAAAAACATAAAATGGCAAACTTCATAATTTACTTAGATTAGTATTGGTGCCAAGTTTCAAGTTTATTAACTTAAGGAATAAGATTTTCCATACAAACAAAATCCCCCATTTCACCCTCTTAGGGGTGGAATTTGGAAAACCCTATCTTAGTAGATACCTACTCTTCACGAAGAACACACTCTCCAAATTTCATGTCTCTAGGAACAGCGGTTTAGGCTGTGCGTTGATGTATCAGTCAGTCAGGACTTTGAATTTTATATGTATAGATAAAAGTTTATGGAATGCATACAATTAAATTTTGGCAGCTTTTATATAGAAAATATGTCAAACCACCGATATTTATTCATTGGATAATGGTAATGTGACAATTAAATTAAAGTATGCCATGAATCAATTTTTATATTTTTTTTGTAAAGTATCAAAACAATTTATTCCTAGTAGCACCAGTGATACCACATGTAGTTTTTTTTAAATTTGCCACGCTTTTTCAGGCTCAACATTCATGTGCCAGACTCTGAGTTGTCATTTTGGCATAGACATCATAAACATGTCGTAAATGTAATGTCTGTCTGGGTAGCGGGATTGTCCGAAAGGGTTACCGCTGCCCTGGTACGTAAAGGGCTAAGGAAGGAACACGGGTGGGTTTTAGTCAGTAAGAGTCTGACACTCCCTTCTGCTCCACCCAGAGCGGGAGGAGTCATTTGATGATTTCCCATCCACAAAAAAAAAAAAAAAAAAATGTAATGTCTGTTACAATGTTGTCACTTTTTTTTTATTAATAAACGTAGTTTAACCATAGATTTTTGGCGTTTGAACGTTACTTAACTTTAATGATAGTTTATAAATAAACCCCTTAACTAATATCGTGTGATAAAAATTTTTTTTTGATGATTGTATGGTGTGTGATATCGAATAAAAGATTTTTAAATTTTGAAAATATTTAATCGGATAATTTAAATTACATACGAAATTCGATTGATGTGCAGTAAATCCTTGGATCATGAACAATTAACAAAAACGTTGACAAATTTTTATCTTGATTACCTCTAAATGTTCATCGAAAAATGGAATCGTAGAGTTACTGCTGGAATACTGTTGCTCTTGGGAGGTTCCATCAGCGACATTGCATTTTTCCACCTCTACAGCTCTTGAACCCGGAGTAGCCATGAGCTCTGCAGCACTCGTTCTTCTCAGCATCAATGCGGCTGCAGACCTGGTCGCAGGGTCCGACATAGACAGCCTCGACGGTGACCGACACCATTGCGAAGGCAACCAGCAGAAGAATGAAGGTGGTCTTGAGGGCAGCCATTGTAGTTGTTGTGTAGTAGAATACGAGAAACGTTCGCAAAGAGATGTGGATATGTTGTGTGAAGCTTTAGGCTTTTCTCTGTATTTATACCCAGAAACAAGGAAAATACCTGTACCCATTACCTACCTACAAGCCAGCTAAGGCTGTGATTTTAAATGATACAGGAAAATAGTTTAGTAAAGGTTGTCTGTCCATTAGATACATAATAATAATATAGCACAGTAGTTGTTTACTCCCTTATTCATTCTAGGCATTTCTAGGTAGTACTAGAGTACTAGAGTACTAGGGTACTAGGGGACTAAGGTATTACCTACCTAGGTTCCTATTGAACTATATCTATATGCAAATAAATAAAATTGAAGTGTCTGTTTGTAATGTCAATGTGGAACTTACGTACCTAATGAATATAGAACAAACTAACAAAAACTAATTAGCCATGTCGTCTGACGTATTTTTATAATTTGTGCGATATTCGAGGGCATGGTAATGAAATTATTTATTATTACACAGAACTGAAGTATAGTTGGCGATATGTAGGTGTACCTACTATTGATTTGCGCAATACTGAACATAACTGGCAAAATGTAGATTTTCTAAACAAAACAACACCTACATCTGTGCATATTGCATAACCCGGAGAATACTGGCGTGATGTTAATAATATATTTATTAGACCAAACGAATAAATAAGTTACATAATTTGTTTTAGCTACTTATAATTAAGCTTAAGAGTAAATCAGTTACAACTGTGTCTTATTATTAGCATCTGCAGCCAAACTAGGTTTATAGTCTGTGTCTCAGCACACAGCGCCTAAAGTCCTCGGACTGGGTATGCAAGTATTAGCTTAGTAACAAAAGGAAACAGTTTATTTCAAAAGAATGAAATTATAATTAAATTAATACGAAGAGTTCCCGTTCTTCATCCATCCTTACCCCAGTGCTTCATATTCATTCCATTAGCTCATTAAATATGCTACACATACCTACATTGTACAATGTACATACACAATGTGTCTCGTATAAAATTAAGTAATTACATTTGGTTATCAGCTCATTGGCGCATCAGTGAGGGTGCACTCCTCACAATCACTGATCAAATATTAAATTGCGCAAGTCTGAGATATGAGATCTGAACACTGATAGTAGGGACTTGGCCCTTTATTAAGCAAAAGGACTGTAACTACCTAGTTGACTTATGGTTTAAGACATTTATTTCTCAAAAACGGAATACAATTATTCACATAGAATAAGAATCACTGTTTGCATACATACATATAAACGTTCCTTGGAACGAGTATCGGAACGGTATGTTTAAAGTTAGACGTAGGTACAATATTGTTAGTCACTATCCTATCATTATGTTAGTAAAATAAACTATGCTAAACACGGATATCTATGATGCTAAAAGAGATCGAGTTTAGAAGGTATTTTTTTTAAATATTTTTTCTTGAAGTGAGTAATCTACAAAAATACTGAGACTATGAGTCCAAATACAGTTTTCTGATTTCACAGGACAACCTGCAGGTAGATTGGCCAACTAATCTTGTATGAAATCTCTAAACGACATTGCGATTATTCCTTCGGTATCCCGTAACGACTATCAAAGATCTACAAATGACAGCCGGGGTCAATGGTCTAATGTCTTCTGAGGCACGGAAGGATGAAATGGTTGGTCCACCACCACGGACCGACCTCGGCAAGTATTGCTTGACCTAGAAGATCGACCCGTGCGGCTGTTATTATTTAGCCACGAGGCCCTGACTCAATTCGGAACCACATGACGTCACATCAATTCACTTGGAACAAAATTCCGCGCATAACAAACTTATATTTCCCAGAAGTCCACACTCTTAGCATTCAGTATACATACGGTGGCGAAGTTGTTCAAAATGAACGACACTAGAGCTCCATAATCTTGTTGCTAGTACATTCACTGTTCCACACAACTGTTCAGCTTCTGTCCTGAATTGTATTACATTGAATTAAATTGCTCGCTGCAATATGTAACAGAAAATTTCTCAAAGGTAATGCTTTCTAATAAACAATGGTGGAATCTCTCCTGAGCTGTGTGGTGGCTTTGGTATAATAAGTAATTGGTCATCTACTGGGTAGCCTCTTCTATTTTACGTGCTTTAGGTTGAAGACCGTAACACAAGTGTCGCTAGTTCGGACTGACCATTTCTAAGCTGCTTTTGTTTAGATACTTTAAGCATAATTATGCAGAAATAATTAGAACATTCTTCCATAACACACTGGTTGGATATTACTTGCATAAACTTCAAGGTCTTAGCTTGTTTGTTTTACATATCCAAGTCAATATCATCATTATAATCGGCCTATATTGTTCCCACTGCTGGGACACAGGCCTCCTCTCTTCGAGACGGAGTGAGCTATAATCTACCACGAGGGCCCAGTGCGGGTTGGTAGATATTACATGTCTTCGAATTTTTGGTTCTACAACATGCCGGTTTCCTTACAATGTTTTCCTTAACCGTTTTGAGAGCAGTGGTGATGAAATAATTTACAAAAAGTAAAGCGCCTGCATATCTAAAGAGTACCTACCTCTTTATGACGTGCTCACAAGTTGGTTACTAATGTGGAACTGCTAAAGCATGAAAAGCACGCACGGCATGGATCGGATTTTGGTTTGTTTTGTATAAATTCATATAGCACTGACAAATCAGTGTCAGTATAAAAGGACAAAAATTCGTAGCGTGCCGGTGAAGTCGCATGGATTAGTTCATGGATTTGCATCGCCCACTGGCTCACATTGTTTTGTTTATAATTGAGGTGAGAACCGCCAAAATCATTGTAAAATGCATGACTCAATTTGAGTTCTATTAGTAGAGCGATATAAACAATAATATGAAGAATTGTATAATCTGAAACATCGCCAATATTCAAATGTGTTCAATGTGTGTGCGTTGCGGTCGATGCAGACCAGTGGACGTTCACATTTATAGGACCAAACACTTAAAATTCGGAAGCTACTACTACTCTTTTCAAACGATTTAAAAGTGTCTGGTCCTAATTCAATGATTGGACTAACACCCAGTTTCTGGAACGAAAATCAACAACGCGTTAAAATTATACAGTCCTAAATTCTATGTTATGGGGTTTGATTTCCGCACTTAGTCCTTCAAGTGGACCATCGGGCGGCCGTCGGTGGTTATTCCAACCAGCCATCTCCCTCCAGAAATTGATTACGTCTCCTGCCGATCGATTCTGTGAAAATCTCACCGTGAAAAGATAGGTGAACTGAGTTTAGAGTGAGCTGCCAATAGTGTCAATCCCTAGCATTAGTTGGAATGACAGCTCACTCCACGCTCCCTTCTCCTATTTTTTCACGGTGAGATGGTTACAGAATCGCACTGCTGGCCGCTTAAGAATATCTGTGTAAAATTTTGGTGTTCCGTGGGTTTAAAATTATATAGTTAGTTGATAATTGAGTCAACCAATCACCAGCAATTTGACGCGCGTTTGACAGTTTGTTTAGCTGAGTTTTGTGTTGATTTTCGTTACAGAAATCAGACGTTGAAATAGTTTCTAAGTGTCTTTGCTTTCAATTGCCATTGTCACTTCATAATGAGCGGACAAGTATCGAACACCACGGAACACAACCACGGAACAAGCTAAAAACACTTTCCTATACACCGAAATCTACTTTATCTTAACACAACTCCTTCAAAGCTTTCCTAAATCGCTAACAAAGCAAACGACAACTTCAAGTACTTTAATCATTCCCTACACCCTAAACAACGGATTGTTTTGAACCAAAGGGACACTTGAGTAAGACCGATAGAGGCGCGGATTTGTTGGAGCTCTCAACTGTCACTCTTATTTGATTGGTAATCGTTATAATTGCACGGCCAGACCCTTCTACGGATCAATTGTTTTAGAAAGGATCCTTCCATTGACAACATAATGATGTATACAATAGGTTTTCTTAGAAAGGCCTGATCCAATAAGTCTTGGAGATTCTAAAGTGTTGGTTTATTTGATTTCCTTCAACTGGCCAAGTACTTTTCATTCTATTGGTGCCCTTCGGAGCTTTGTGATTGGTTTAAAACGAGTTGGGTGTTCTTAAGATGTTATTAAAGAAATAGATTATGTTGCTAATCGTTTTACTTTGAATTTACGAAGTTTATTTTGAGGCGTGAGTAACATTTTCACATGCACCTGGTGTACCTACTCTTCTGGCTGATTCACCGTCGCAATCATATAATCAGTATTCGCTGTCCCATGGGACTAGTGGGACATAATTTTGGAAATATATTAGTATTAGTTGTCCCATGGGACGAGTGGGACATAATTTAAAAATATGTTAGTATCAGTTGTCCCATGGGACTAGTGAGCCATATAATCCCACTTGTCCCATCATGGGACTGGGTAAAAGGGACTAGTGGGTCAGACCCAATAATACAGGGTGGCAGGGGGGACATCGACGCGCAACCTGGTACTATGGATTCATGGTACATGATTCTAAACACGCCCGCGACTTGTTTAGGGTTCCGTACCTCAGAAGGAAAAAAGGAACCCTTATAAGATCACTTCGTTGTCCGTCTGTCAAGGCACATTTTCTTCGGAACGCGTGGAGTGATCAGGTTGAAATTAAAATGAAATACGCACGCTTGCAGTCCCTTGAAGCAGTAAAAAAACCAAACTTCTAAGTCAACGCAATCAAAAGATACGGGCGTTTGTGTTTCCTTTATGCCGCATATTTCGACACTCGCAAAGGAATCAAAACCTATAGGGTACTTCCCGTTGACCTAGAATAATGGAATTTGGCAAGAAGCAATGTCATGTAGCACAAGTAAAGGAAAATATCCGAAAACCGAAAATTTGTAGTTATATACCTACAAATTTGTACGGAACCCTCGGTGCGCGGGTCCGACTCGCATTTGACCGGTTTTTTTTCTAGGTATCCGACGAAAAATTTCTACGCTAGGGAGTCTAGACTTATGTGTGTTAAATTCATGGTTACAGTTGGTAAGTCGATGACCCTGCCACCCTGTATGTTACGGGCTAGATGTATCAAATTGATCTAAAATAGATATTATTATTATGTGGATCGCAGTTATAAAAAACGTTGGCTCGTATTACACAGTAAATAATCAGTCGTATTCAAGGCCTTTCTCATAAGGTAGGTAGAGTAATAGTATCATACGAATATCCGTGTAAAAACAGTAGCTTATCAAACAGTTAGTACATACCTACAGTGCGGTCGACGATAGAATGCGTTCTTAACACCTATAAGTTTCGTCCAAATGAATACGTGTTTTGCGAATTTGATCTTTGTTCTACTAGAATTGTCGCACTGACAGGTGTCAGGAACGCATTCTCTCGACGGCCGAACTGTAATCATAAAATTTAACATAATGTAGGTACAGAAACAGAAAAAAAAAAGAACTGGTTTTTAGAAACATTTAATCGGAAAATTTTAATTAGGTAGGTTCAATCAATCAACTCAGCCTATCGCAGTCCACTGCTGGACAAAGGCCTCTCCCAGGCTGCACCACAACACTCTGCAAGCTATGTCGGCAACTGAGCATAGCTCGCTCCATAGCGCGCTGAGCGACCTTGAATTTGTGGACCAGCCCGACCGTCAGTGTCCACGTTTCGGCACCGTATGTCATGACGGGCAGGACGCACTGGTTGAAGACCGAGAAGAAGAATTTGATAGGCAATGAAAACTTTTTACCAAATAATTACGACGATTGCAGTGACGAGCCAGGAGTCTTGATTAATTTTATCTGTTTGTTCCATTTGCGCAGTTCCGTCAGCGACATAACATTTGGCCACCTCTACAGCTGCCGTAGCCGGAGTAGCCATAAGCTCTACAGCACTCGTTTTTCCCAGTACCGATGATGCTGCAGGTTTGGTCGCAGGCTGGGACACGGGCAGCCTCGACGGTGACCATCACCATTGCGAAGGCAACCAGCAGAAGAATGAAGGTAGTCTTGATAGTAGCCATTGTAGTTGTTGTGTAGTAGAATACGAGAAACGTTCCCAAAGAGATGTGGATTTGTTGTGTCAAGCTTTAGACTTTTCTCTGTATTTATACGTGGAAACGAGGAAAATACCCGTATTTACTATCTACTGCAGCATTGGCGAATGCTTCATTATAATTTTATCACAAACGACCTTCTTTTTTAACAAAGCCAACCTTATTTTTAATCAGAAAGGTCATTTTATTCATATAGTTTTTTGAAATTTGGATCTAAAAGTGGTCATGTCTTTTTTCTTACGGAGTTTTTTCATTTTTTTTTTCTCAATTAATAAGAACTAAAGTTCTTAGTAATGGATTACAATCTAGCCTAACAGACTAATAAACAATTTAACTCTAACTTAATATTTTACGAGATAGATTATGTTATAACTAAGAATTGTGTCAATTTGCACTTTTACACAGTTTCGTAGCACTTTCTTAGGGTCTGATAATTGATAAAACACTTTGTTCATGTGTTACATGTATAGCACCATTAGCACCGCACTATTATTCATTCACTATATAAAAACTACACTAACTCAAATGGTTTAGTTCTCTTTAGCCTACGCACTATGTCTGTGTTGTCTAGCAGCTGAATTGCCTCGACATTCAGATGTCGGTGAAGTCTGTGTTCGTGGGGTTCAGCAAATTTTTTAATGATGGTGGTGACGAGTTCCATTTTAAGGTCACGGTGGAGGTCGTCATTTCTAATGTACCATGGAGCATTTACAGCATCCCTGAGTACTTTATTTTGGAATTGTTGGATTATTTTAACGTTGCTTCGTTTAGTACAGCCCCAAAGTTGGATGCCATACGTCCAAATTGGCATAAGAATATGCTTGTATATTATAATTTTATTATGTATTGATAGGCAGGATTTCCTTCCGGGTAACCAAAACATACTTTTATAACGTATGTCTAGTTCCTGTCTTTTCTTTTTGACGTGAGCTTTCCAACGCAGTTTGGCGTCAAGAGTTATGCCAAGGTATTTGGCTTTGTTAGCATAAGGCACTTGCATGCCGTTTATATAGGTATAGATTGGGTGGTAATCACAGTGTTTGTAAGTGAAGTCAATATGAATTGATTTTGACTCATTCAGTTTGATCTTCCATTTTTGTGTCCAGTCATAAACTTTGTTTACAGCTAGTTGAACTTTTTCTACTGCTTCTTTGTGGCTTGATCCGGCAGCCATAATAGCAGTGTCATCTGCAAAGGTCGCAATGGTGTTGTTTTCCAGCTCTGGGATGTCACATGTGTATAGCAAGTAGAGGAATGGGCCTAACACACTTCCTTGTGGCACCCCAGCTTTTATAGTTTTTAGCTCAGAATATGCATCCTCTTGCCTTATTCTAAACATTCTGTTACTTATATATGATTCTAAAATGTCTGCAAATTCTGGAGGTAGCATGCGTCTGAGTTTAAATACCAGACCCTCATGCCAAACTTTATCAAAAGCTTGCGCGACATCTAGTATACGGTGGCGCAGACTTGCTTGTTTTCGAGTGTTCTTTCAATAATGTTAGTTATTCTGTGTACCTGGTCTATCGTAGAGTGTTTTTCTCTGAAGCCAAATTGATGGTTTGGTATTAGCCCCTTTTCTTCTATTATTGGTTTTAACCGTTTAAATAACAGTTTCTCAAATAGTTTTGATAATACTGGCAACAGGGAAATGGGTCTATAATATATGATGATGCTTCATGAGTTGGTTTCCCAGGCTTTGCAATCATAATGACTTCAGAAACCTTCCATGACTCAGGCACATGTTTTAGCGTAAATGCAGCATTAATAAGTCTGGTCAGCTTTACTATGGCTTTGCGCGGGAGATGTTTTAGTATTTCTCTTGTTATGAGGTCGTAACCCGGTCGTATTTTTCATTTGAAGTTTTTCTTTGAACCCAGGACGGAGGTCCTGATAACATAATATTATTTTTTTCTGCTTGACCATGTAATAATTTGCCACGATATTAAAGGTATCGATATAAATACAGAATTTATACTCTGAATTGAACCAGGAAATCCACTGCGGGTCGTGAAAACCCGCTCGTTTAAATTTAATAAACTGACAGTAACAGAACGTTTTCCTCTGTGTTCTAACACTCGTCAGCAAGTTTCTTATCAACTTCAATGATTCATCAACGAACTAGTATTGGATTTAATAATTTATTTTACACGTTTTCTTTTAACTTATCAAGGCCAATTCTCGTAATTAATCATGTTCAAAGTCTAGTCACAATCTCATCTCAGTGATAATCAATGTCAAAAACTTGTCAAAAGTGTAGGGAAATTAAAGATATTTTTGAAACATTGAGATCAGTCTCAATGTTTCAAAAATAGAGGGGCAATTCTCGTAATTTTAAGAATGTTCACAGTCTCATCTCAGTCTCAATCTGTCAAAAATGTCTTTCATTTCCCTACATTTTTGACTAGTTTTTGACATTGATTGTCGCCGAGATGAGTTCGCGACTAGATTTTGAATGTTTATAATTACGGGAATTGGCCTTCAGACTGTGAACCTTATAAAATTACGAGAACCATTGCCATAAAAGAAAAATAAAATAGAATAGATAGTTTTCCAAAGTTAATTTGCAAAAATCCACCTAACATATCGAAAATTGCAACTAAACTAAAAACGACACGGTTAGCGCAGTGGCTGAGCGATCGACTGCTGCGCTGCGTGTCGCGGGTTTGTTTCCCGCACGGAACAAATATTTGTACTGCCTAAAGGTAGTTGTTCCGGGTCTGGCTGTTTGTGTATGTGAGTTTAAATAATGTTTGTAAACGCACCCACGATACAGGAGTAATTCCTAGAAGGCGCAAAGTTTTTCTAAAAAAAAAAAAAGCTTTTAAATAATAAATATAAACCAATACACTCACCTAATAAAATAAATCCTAACCAAGTTCAGGGCAACTGTGTACTACTAATAAGTGAATTGACTCAGTATCCGATTTATCTAAGTATAAAGCTAGACTGTGATTACTTGGACCTAGATCTTAGAACGAATGGCCCGTGAACCAAGGAGGTCGCAAGTCTTAGGAGGAATTACACCCCACCGGCTGTCCCCCTTTGCATAAAACTCTGTGGACGGTGTGATTTTTCTAGCAACGGTCCCGTATGCTGTGGCTTAGTCCTTTGTAGTTTTATAGGTAAATCTGTGAGGACATGTCGCTTAGAGACATGAAGACATAAGATATGGGAGTTGAGACAGGTAAATATGTGTAGGATGTGGTAGGCTTTTTATCTATAGAGTCGCTTGTGGTGTTTTTATCGTGTTTTGCCCGCGATTTTCTCCTAAAATGGGCAACGGTTTTGACGTGTTTTCTACCATCATTTGGAGAGTTTATTTCGGAAAGTTTATGTGTATAATATGTACATCAATAATTAAGTTGCATGTCAGAAATTTTTGGACGCGTACCGCGAGGGCTGGTTCGAGGTGGCGCGGGAAAAGAGTTCCTGGAAGGATTTGGGGGTAGTCTTTGCCCAGCAGTGTGACAGTATAGGCTAACATTAAGACATCTCTATGTTTTGTCAAGTCGTAAAAACCGAAGCACGGGTGCTAGTCTTTGATAAAAGAGAAACCTGGGTACTGATAAACATGGTTACCATGATGTTTGATATTTGGGTTAATTTTTTTTGCTAGGTTTTTTCTGACCTCTCCCGCTCTGGGCTAAGCAGAAGGGCGTGTCAGACTTTTACTGACTAAAACCCACCCGTGTTCCTTCAGTTGCCTGTGCCAGGGGCCACGGTATCTTTTTCGAACAACCCGCGGCTCTGGCAGGCATCGGCCCTAGCGGACCCCGTGAATTCGTGCTGACATCTCATTGAGGCGCGCGTGAAACACAACGCGCCGTCGACCCGGGCCTGGTCCTTACCGGGCGGCGAGCAGCCCATTGCTCGCCTCGTTCTTCGTGAGCATTACTGCTTCGCAGAAGGAGGTGACGGCCGCCCATGCACTCTCGCTCCGTACCATGGCCTGGACCAGGGCCGGACGCGAGCTATCGCCACCACGAGGACGCGGCGGTGCTCCGCCCAAGCCGGGCAGACCTCCACCGTATGCTCCACCGTGTCCTCCGGGCGATCCATACAGTGGTGACACCCTGGCGTTTCCTCCCGCTTTATCCTGAACAGGAACCTTCCAAAATAACCGTGTCCGGTGAGGACCTGTATCTGGCGTACCTGGCAACACTTTTTGTCGATTTCCATGGTAGCTTGAACTCTGAGGATGGACAAAAGGCATATTTATATTAACAAAGCGTTAAAATGCCGTGTAAAAGTTTGCCAAAGATAAAGAAAAGAGGAAGTTTTTGCTAAATCCACGTGGTTGAAGTCACGGGAAAAAAGCTAGGTCCACTAAAAATGCATAAGTATGTAGGTAGGCATTATTTTCATTTAGACAGAAAGAAAGAAAAAACGTTTATTTGCAGTAAACATGGCGCAGAAAAAGAACACAACACAAAAAAAAACAAATGGGGGGAAAACATGCGTCACATCCACGCAAAACGGCCTTTTACAATGTAACATTTACCTGTAATGCCGTGCACACACTCCTACCACATACACCACAACCTTATATCTACAAAGAGAGACCAACACAACTTAAATAAATAAGTAGTCCAACCTAATTTATTCTGCCGAAGGAACCCCAGTCGATCGACAGGGCGGTCCCGGCCAGTATTACCACAGTAAAAAAACATGGGTTACAGCCCGGTTTATTACGACTGTTAACATTGCACGATCAAATCACATTTAAATCTACAATGTAGCTGGCTGAATTGACTGTGTTACTTCTTTTTGTATGCGATAAAATAAAGAGTTAGTTTTTTGGGATAGTAAAATTAAAGTTGACTGATTCAAACAAAATCAATCATTTAATCTACCTAACCTTTTCCCATCTATGGTGGAATCGGCTTCCAGTCTAGCCAGATGCGGTCAATATCAGTATTTTAAATGGAACGACTGCCTCTCTGACCCCACAACCCAGTTATTTATTGCGTATTAATACAATATCCCTTGGTAAGACAGCTTACCTGGCAATCGACCCGAGCGACGAGCCCCTTCCTTTCCTCCAGGGTTCATTCACACATGTTAAGCTTATCGGTAATTAATTAATAAAGCCTGCAGTGCGATTCTGTAAACATTTCACCGTGAAAACTTAGGTGAAGTGAGCGTGGAGTGAGCTGCCGATCGATTCTGTAAAAATCTCACCGTGAAAAGTTAGGTGAAGTGAGCTTAGAGTGAGCTGTCAATAGTGTCAATCCCTAGCATTAGTTCGAATGGCAGCTCACTCCACGCTCGCTTCACATAAGTTTTCACGGTGAGATGGTTACAGAATCGCACTGCTGTTCTTCCAACTAATACTAGGGATTGACACTATTGACAGTTCACTCTAAGCTCACTTCACCTAACTTTTCACAGTGAGATTTTTACAGAATCGATCGGCTGATAAGAATTCCTCCCTAAAACATTAAATATTAGCTATTGTTTCCTATATCCGTTCAATCAACGTAAAACGTAGGTAGAATACATTTTTGTCGTCTGAAATATAACTGGAGATTGATTTACAGAGAGCAGAAGTCAAATCTACCTTCCCCCCTTTTCCCCTATCTTTTCCCCCCCTTTCCCCTACCCTTTACCTTTGCGTCATGTTTACCGTCAAAAAACGTAATTTCTTTCTTTCGTTAAATGGAAAACTACAATAGATCAAACCGAAGAATGATATTAACGTGGTTATGCAATAATAGTGATATGTGCTTCAAATATCTTGTGAAACTATCACGTTATTTTATAGCCCTTGGACCTTTAGCGTTTAGTTTTGTCCGTTGATAGTATTTTATAAACTTAGATTATTTAGATGTGCTATTAATTTTATAAGTAGGAAGTGAGGAATTTCTTTTAGGGATACACAGCATTACCTAGATCTGAGAAAAGGTAAGCAAAAGTGCCTACACTCAAATTTCACCAGGTATGTTCTTATATCTTGCGGAGTGCCAGTTTGGCTTCCGCAAGGGGCGCTCGACGGTGGACGCCATCATGCGCGTGAGAGCCCTCACGACGGGGGACGCGGTGTCCCGGGGTGGGGTGGTCGTGGCGGTGTCACTCGACATCGCCAACGCGTTCAACACCCTGCCCTGGAGCTGCATAGGGGAGACACTCTGGTATCACCGGGTGCCGACTTACCTCCGTCGAATAGTCGGGGCGTATTTGACGGACAGAGCCGTCATCTACCCCGGTCGCGACGGGAATTGGAACCGGCGAGAGATGTCGTGCGGTGTCCCACAGGGATCGGTTCTGGGGCCGCTCCTGTGGGACATCGGTTACGACTGGGTGCTGCGGGCCGACCTCCCTGATGGCGTCAGCGTAGTTTGCTACGCTGACGACACGCTGGTCCTGGCGCAGGGGAGGTCGCATCAGGCGGCGGCCGACGCGATGACACGCGGGGTTGCGATAGTCGTGGAAAGGATCCGGCAGTTGGGTCTCGAGGTGGCATTGCACAAGTCCGAGGCCATGTCTTTTCATGGGCCCCGGTACGGGCCACCTTCGGGATCCCAACTAATGGTAGGAGGGGTTCACATCGGCGTCGAGAAGACGATGAGATACCTGGGTCTCGTCCTCGACAGCTGGTGGAACTTCGTCGAGCATTTCCGACGTTTGGCCCCCAAACTGGAACGGACCGGGGCCGCCTTAAAGCGGCTCCTGCCCAACCTGAGGGGGCCAAACGCCTCCTGCCGGAGGCTTTACGCGGGGGTCGTGCGGTCCATGGCCCTATACGGGGCCCCGGTATGGGCGCGTTCACTGCGGCTTCGAGCCGCACACTATCTGAACGCGCCCCAAAAGGTGGTAGCCGTAAGGCTAATCCGGGGGTACCGCACGATCTCGGGCGAGGCAGCAAGCCTCCTTGCCGGACTGCCACCATGGGATCTGGAGGCGATAGTCCTCGCGCGCCTGTATGACTGGCGCGCGGAGGCACTACGTCGGCGGGAAACTCTGCACCCGCGGCAAATCGCTGCGGAGCGGACGGACCTCCGGCGCGGTCTCATGATGGAATGGAAGGCGCGACTATCGCAACCCAGCGCAGGGCACGCCACGATAGCGGCGGTAAGACCCCTCTTTGAAGAGTGGCTAGAGAGGCGTCACGGCGGTCTCACCTACCGCCTGACGCAGGTCCTCTCCGGACACGGATGTTTCGGGAGGTTCCTGCACATCATCAGGCGGGAGGAGACGCCCGGGTGTCACCACTGCGAGGATCGCCCAGAGGACACGGTGGAGCATACGGTGGAGGTCTGCCCCGCTTGGGCAGAGCACCGCCGTGTCCTCGTAGAGGCGATCGGCAGCGGCGGCGACCTCTCGCGCTCGGCCCTGGTGCAAGCCATGGTCCGGGGCGAGAGGGAGTGGGAGGCGGTCACCTCCTTCTGCGAAGCAGTCATGCTAGCGAAGGAGGTGGCGGGATGGGCAAGGGAGAGATCCTCACGCCTCAGCCGCCGAGGGAGACGCTCCGGGCGTCGGGAGCCGCGTGACGACTCCCGGCCACCGTAGGCGCGGGCCTGCGGGCGGAGAGCAATGGGTAGCTCTCCGTCCGATCAGGACCAGGCCCGTGCCGGACGGCGCGTATGTGTTCCACGTGCGCCTCAAAGAGATGTCAACATAGTTGACGGGGCCCGACAGGGCCGAAGCCTGCCGGGGTAGCGGGATCGTCCGAAAGGGTTACCGCTGCCCTGGTACATAAAGGGCTAAGGAAGGAACACGGGTGGGTTTTAGTCAGTAAGAGTCTGACACTCCCTTCTGCTCCACCCAGAGCGGGAGGGGTCATTTGATGATTTCCCATCCTGAAAAAAAAAAAAATAAAAAAAAAATAAAGGTATGTTCTTATTCCCTACATTGGCGCCGTTACCCTTGTTCACAAACTAAACTTTTATGTTAAGTGTATCATTTTCTTTCTATTTCATTAAGAAAAGGACAGAAGATAAGTATTAGTTTAGTCCTGTCAAATTAGTCAGCTCCTGACGTAAATTGACGTATAGCAAATTTACGTAGTAGCAAATTCTATGGAGTATCTTAATTTGACAGGACTAAACTAATCTTCTGTCCTTTTCTTAATGAAAAAAAAAAGATGCACTGAACTTAAAAGTTTAGTTTGTGAACAAGGCAATCGGCGCCATTGTGAAGATTCATAATTTACTACTTAGTAGATAAACCCGTATGCAATTCCTATTTACCTGTTACACAATCGCTGAATACCTAACACCTGTAAATAAAACAAACATTCAAAACTAGGTCGTAACACGAAAATGATAAAGGCTTGTTCAAATCATTCTCTAAACTAAAATGTTTTTGCGTCGTCAAATTGATAGGCAACCTAAAATATATGGATTTTATTTTCACGTTACGGAGTGAAAGAGCCATCCATTTTATGTTTGCCAATATTTTAGGAAGCTGATATTGTGTATAAAATAAATTAATTACTCGAAAACCTTTAACATATTGCAAGTAATATGTTACAATAAAGTTTCCGTTTTAGAAAAGAATATTTGTTGTTGATCCATTGTGTATTGATCAGGATATTTAGAGTTTTTATTTTTTAGTGTTTTTATAGCTTTGCAAGTAAGTCCGATGACCAAAGCCTGCCGGTACTTTAAGGGGTTTAATTTATAAATGATGATTACTCGTAAAGTTAAGTGACGTTTACAAATTTGTCCACTATACCCTGTCCATTAGGTAAACCGTTTTTTGACAGATGGAACTAGTGATTGCAGCAACACACAATACATTGATTGATACACGTACGGTATTATAATGTCTGTAAGAAGCCAATAAGATAATTCAATAAGTTAGGGCAGTTTATATATTTATTTTATTACGCGGGCTGCGGATTGTTCGAAAGAGATACCTTGGCCCCTGGCACAGGCAACTGAAGGAACACGGGTGGGTTTTAGTCAGTAAAAGTCTGACACTCCCTTCTGCTCCGCCCAGAGCGGGAGGAGTCATTTGACGATTTCCCACCCAGAAAAAAAAAAAAAAGGGCAGTTTATATATTTATTTTATTACGCATTTTAAAGTTAACTTTTACGTAATCTGGAACAGCTGTCAAAAAAGGTTAACCTAATGGACAGGGTATAGTAGTTTAGTATTATTTATGAGATTGACATAACATAAACAAAATAACTGTAGGTAATTGCTATTCAAGTTATTTCCTAGAAATCTAATGAACCAATCAGACAAGCAAAGGGTTGATTTCCAGCCGGATAAGAAACATTCAAATAATTTTCGCTTCCTCACCCTTTTAGATCGATGTCCTTAATTAAAATTGCCTCAATTTACAAATCCCTTCACAATTCAATTATACATACTACGAATTCGACATTTTTAGGGTTCCGTACGTAAATGGAAGCAACGGCACCCTGTTGCTAAGCCAACGCCGTCTGTCTGTGTGTCCGTCTGTCTGTCACATGCCTGAAGCTTTTAAGCCTTAACAGAAAGGGCAGTTGAAATTTTCACTAAATCTGTGGCCTCTATTATAGCAAAGAAATCTAAAAAAAAGGAAAATATATTTTACATAGTCTTGGTAAAACTTAAAAAAGAATGTTAATATACTTATAGAAGTATGAGGAACAGGGTGTTTACGTCACTCATTCTCCATAGAAAAGAGTACTGACCTTCCGATCAAACGGGTGCCGTGTCTGGTGGGCAACTGCCCGATGATTCATGTCGGACCGTTGTATATGTTAGTTGCGCGGTAAACTCTGCTTGCGAGATGCAGGATTTTGCGTGCTGTCAGTATGACGCGTAGTTCGCATGTGGCGTTGTAGATAGCGGTGCTTAAATAATAGTTTTGGTGTTGCAAAACCTATAGTGCGCTAGTACGACTCGCACTTACCCCGTTTTTTCCACCAAATTTATTTCCACGGACCCTTGGTTCGGATTTAATTTCCTCAATCAGAGTCTGTTCGTATTTCTTACACTGAGTCGTCCAATTAATCAAGTTGCTAATTAATTTATTACATATTATGTAACAGAGGAATGGGGCTCATCCATCATTTCGCGGAACAAGTTGTAAAATATTGTCCCAATCCGCCACGAGACCGAGTTTTGATTAGATTTTAATTACTAAGTACGTACTTGTTTGCAGTGAGTCGGCAATCTGAAGGGTTGGTGACTGGCGATAACGGGTGTGTTTTAAACTGTTTAGTTGGTTACTAATAAGTAGTAACAATTTACCCTGGAACCCTACCAAAAAAAAAAAACTTTGATGTTTCCTTAGTAGAAACCGAAGATGGAACCTTTTGTTTAATAATATATACCTATTGTGGTAAAGTAATTTTATTCTAGGTACATCGTCTTCACATATAATTATATAGTTAATTTATCCAAAACTACCAAACTTTGTATTAGGAGGCATTTTCACACGAAATAAAAGACATGGGGGGTCCTGCATATTATTAAAATCAAGCCATAAATTCAAAACAATAGCTGAAACCAAAACCTTCAGTATCAAAGGTATTTTTGAATGTAGTGGTATCGAAATAATAGACCACAAAATTATAATATTATGTGTTTATAGACCACCTAAGAACAAAAAAGACTACATGGACTTATTTTTTACTGCATTAACAAATTTACTGAACAAAATATGCTACTCAAATAAAAAAGTTATAATATGTGGTGATTTTAATATTAATAGATTAGAATGTAATAATGTATCGCAACAGTTTGAACAATTGCTAGCAAGTTACAACTTAAAATTAAGTATAAATCAACCGACGAGATTAAACAGCATGACTTGTATTGACAATATAGCCCATAATATAAGAGGGTCTAAATCTAGTGTTCTGGAACTTTCGCTTTCTGATCACACTGCACAAGTGTTACGGTGCCCAGTAAAGGAAAGTTACTTTATTACACACTGGTTTAAAATGAAACGAGACTATTGTGAGAATAATATTATAAAGTTTACCAATTGTATTAAAAGTCTTAGTTTTACGGAATGCTTCATAGAAAACAACCCTGAAACGGCGTATAATACCTTTCATGATTTGTTTGAGCTATTTTACGACTTGTGCTTTCCTAACATTAAAATTAAAATACCTATTACTAAGAGACCTGTATGGTTAAGTAAAGGTATTAGGTCGTGCTCTAAACGTAAACGTCAACTACTGTGGAAGTACCGTCTAAATTCAAATCCTAAGGATAAAATGTACTTTAAAGAATATTCGAAAAGACTGAGGACAATTATTAAAAAAACCCAAAGATCACAAAATAACTACTTTATAAGCTCATCTACTAATAAAAGCAAAGCGACATGGAAAATTATAAACAACTACAAAACAGTAACACCAAAGGAGAATATTAGCCAAATAAAAGTAGCTGATAAATTAGTAACAACGCCGAAAGAAATAGCCCAAGCATTTAATAATTACTTTATTGACGATATTAAGCCGACGCCAAAGGAGAATAACTCTTTTGTAAACACACTGACATATAATAACTATAATTCAATATTTTTAGGACCGACAAATCCACATGACATTGACCAGATAATCAAAATGCT
Organism: Apamea epomidion; assembly: GCA_947507525.1. Taxonomy (NCBI): domain Eukaryota; kingdom Metazoa; phylum Arthropoda; class Insecta; order Lepidoptera; family Noctuidae; genus Apamea; species Apamea epomidion. The sequence goes on from OX382237.1 coordinate 17,063,124, forward strand.
TAATAACACAAACAGTACAGGTTATGATAACATAAATACAAAGATAATTAAAAGGGTTTCTCATCTAATCGCACCCGTACTTAGCCATATTATCAATCTTTGCCTTGAACAGGGAGTGTTTCCTTCAAAGCTAAAACTTACAATTATAAATCCCTTATTTAAAAAAGAAAACAAAGATGAGATGAAATATTACAGACCAATTGCTTTAATACCAGTCTTTGCCAAAATCTTTGAGAGAGTTATTTATAATAACTTGTATAGATACTTTGAATATAACAACATATTTGCTAACGAACAATTTGGTTTTAGAAAAGGTAGATCTACAGGTGATGCATTGTTTAATTTTCTAAAGACAGTAATGACAGGGCTGGATAACAAACAACACTTAACCGCGATTTTCATGGACATGTCCAAGGCTTTTGATCACGTCGATCATCAGATACTTGTGACTAAGCTTGAGAAATATGGAGTAAGAGGCAATGCACTAAATCTTATAAGATCATACCTCACAAATAGATTTCAAACGACACAAATAACACGGTTAACAAAGAATACAAGGTTTGAACAGACTTTTATATCAGATCCAAAAATTGTTCAGTATGGAGTGCCCCAAGGAAGCATCCTTGGACCTCTTTTGTTTATAATTTATATAAATGATCTCCCAAAAGTTATAAACCAGCAAATGATATTATTTGCGGACGATAGCACGGCCATTTTTACTGACATTGACAAAAATGAATATGAGACAAATATTAATAAATCATTAGATGCTATTATAACCTGGTTAAATCGAAATAATCTTAAAATTAATCTTGACAAAACAAATTACATGACATTTGCAAATAAAAACACAAAACCAAAAAAACTTCACATAAGTTACAAAGTTAAAACAATAAATGAAGTCGATGTAACAAAATTCTTGGGTATGTACATTGACCGTGGTCTGAACTGGAAATATCATATTGATCACGTTTGCAAAAAATTAAACCAATATTCATACGCCCTGTACATGCTAAGGAAAGTGGTGAATGAGAGTGCACTATTAAACGCGTACTATGCATATGTGGGCTCCACTCTGAGATATGGGCTTCTGTTCTGGGGAAACTCCTCTGACAGAGAATATGCCTTTAGAGCCCAAAAAAAATGTTTGAGAAGCATAACTGGACTCAAACCTACAGACTCATGCCTAGAAGTGTTTCGGAGGTTAAAAATTTTAACTCTGCCTTCGTTATATATTTATGAGGCGGCTGTAATGATAAAAGGTGATATTAGTAAATATGAAACACTTAGAAGTGCACGACACAAAAATGAGTTATCGGGTATTAGATGTAGAACTGTTAAATTTAAGTCTAGTATATTTGGAATGGGTGTAAAAATTTATAATAAATTACCAAACTATGTGAAAAGTATTTCAGCGATCAATAGTTTTAAACATAAGTTAAAGGATTTTTTGTTAAACAAAGCGTACTACTCTATAAACGAGTTTTTTAACGACAAAAAATTGGGTTAGCTCTATCTTGTTTTTTTCTTTTTTATAGTGACTATTGAATGTACCTAATGTTATTATGACTTCTTTATTTTTATGCATAATTTGACATTTATAATATTATTAATGTATAACTTGACTAATGAATGCAATGTAATTATGACTTTTTATGTTTATGTAGTAAAATTTGACATGTATAATATTTTTTAATGTATAATTTGAATAATTTATAAATTGACTAATGTATAACTTTAAATAATACTTTAAATAATATTATGTATTATAATTATTGAAAATTTCATTTGTATGTAATATCGATTTTAAATTCTTATATAGTTAAATAGTGTATGCCTTAATGGGTAGTTTTTTGAGTTACCATAACCTAACTTTAAGACCTAATGTATCACCAAAAATCACACTAATAAATACTTTGAATACTTTGAATACTTAAAATATTGTACAAAAAATTAAAAGAGTAGCGGTGGAGTTTCTTGCCCATTCTTATCCATACGAAAACTGCCTTTTAGAAGGGGCGACTAGAATCAATTCTATTTTATTGTACATTTCGACGTTCAAAAGTGCCTTTTACGTGCCTATTTGAAATAAATGTTTCGAATTTGAATAACTAGTTGGCACAAATCATACCGAAAAGAACCGGACAGCTGGACCGGTCCGGATCGGTTGGAACATAACCGGAATTACCGACATAACGTGCAGAGTAAACAAACTGAAGTGGCAGTGGGCTGGCATGTCTGGCGAAGGATCGATAGCCGCTTTAGCAGACGAGTCCTGGAGTGGAGACCGCGTATCGGCTAGAGTAGTGTGGGACGCCCCCAGCTAGATGAACGGACGGCCTAAAGAAGGTGGCTGGGGTAGACTGGGTGCGTAAGACTGAGGACAGGGTGTTGTGGCACAGTTTGGGAGAGGCCTATGTCCAGCATTGGACTGCGATAGGCTGAGTTGATTAATAGACAAATCATACTTTTCTGCTTGAATAACAAAAAGAGGTCATAATAGGTCTTATAATTTAACTTTCATTGGCTAAAACAAGGAGATCGCCGTTAGAACGCACGGCAAACCTTAGCCGTGTTCTGTCCAGCGTCTTTGGCACGGCCAGTGGTAACCAAAGTCACTTCCTCTGCCTCAGATACATTATATCAGGTTGTTTATATAGTTGCTTTATATTATAAGTACTCGTACTGTTCGTTTTATTTTATTTTTGTTTATAGTACAAATGCCAGCACATCAAGCTACTAAAATCTGTCAAATTTCTTTAATAGATTTTCAACTTTATCGCTAAAGCATTAGGTTCAAGGCTGATTGGGAAAATTTGACAGTTTGGTGTGGCTTGATGTGCTGGTGTCTGTACGAATCATTTGATCTGACTTTGATTTGACGTTTTCGTATGTCCTTTTCAGGTAACCACTGAAAATCAGCGCTTTGCTGTGGGTCCCCTATAGCACACCTTCATGCTGAGTGGAAGCCTTCTTGTCACAGTCATGACGTGCAGCCGTCGACTATTTCTGCTTTGTGGTGGTGATTATAGATATATTTTGTTTTTCCTTATTATTATAATGAATTATCTTTTTGGATGCACGTGTTTCTGTGACAAACATACCTATTTTTCTTTCTTTTCGTTCTTTCTATATCATTGTTGCGAACTTCATCCACAAAAACTATATACAGAGGACATTTACAGACAATACATCTAAACAATAACTAACCTATATACTCAGGCTTCGTGTTTCCTACAAGACGTCCTTCAAGAGAGGTCAGTGAACCGTACATCAAATGAGACGGGTTCTCTTCAGGGTAAAGTTTTGAAGTTCTGCCTTTGAAATGGTCGGATCGTACCTATACGTGTGAACTGTTAAGTTTGAGAGGTATCCTAGAGGAGTTTGTTCTTAAATAAAATAGTGGGAAGTAAATTACTCATACATTCAGAAATTAAGTTATTATTACTGTTGTTGTATTATTATTTTTTATGTTTACATAGATATCTCGGGACCATGGGGTCCCGGTCCTTTGGAAGGCGTACTAGGCCGAAGCCAAGTCGCAGAGGCCCCTTACATATTTTTAAATGGAATTAGGCACCAACAGACGATTATCCTTGTGTGCACTATACGAGTTCACATAAGGACAACCCCCGGTTGGTGCAGGACCATTATTATTATTGATTAAGGGTAAGTAATAACAGCCGCTTGGGGCGATCGATCAGGTTAAGCTACACTTGCCGCGGTCGGTCCGTGGATGACCATTCTTACCAAGCGGTTTCGTATTACCCAGTAACTGGCCCAGTGGCTGGCTGGGGTAACTGGCATTAAATCCGCCTTTGTACCTTTTTGTGCGTTAAGTTTAAGGAAATAAATAATAAATAAGCTGGGCTGTGGAGGTCAGATAGGCAGTCGCTCCATGCAAAATACTGTTACTCAGCTGCATCCGGTCAGACTGAAGGAAAGAAAGAAAGAATATACGTTTATTTGCGGTAAACATGACGCAAAAAAGAAAATAAAACACAAAAAAAGACAATCAGAAATGGTTGACATGCGTCACATCCACGCAAAACTGGAAGACTGGAAGCCGACCACAACATAGTTGGGAAAAGGCTGGGCTGGTAATGATATGTTTGGTAGGTACCTTCGCCATGTAGGATTGTAGGTAATCCAAAACAATTCAATAATTTTCCTCTCCCATATAATATGTATGTAAAGAGATGCCAATGTTGGAGAAACGAAAAGTTTTCAATGCTTGTATCCTGCCATGTCTGACATACGCGTGCCCAACTTGAACCTTAACCAAACAACAACAAAATAAAATGAATATATGCTAGAATGGAATAGAGAGAAGCGTATTGGGCGTCCTTACGCCCAACACGCTTCTCTCTATTCTATTCTGAGGCAGACGATGAACTGTATTCTATTTCTTCTCCTTAGAAGAGATAGAATACAGTTCTTCATCTGCCTCATCTGCTTAGTCTTTTCCCATCTATGTTGGGTCGGCTTCCAGTCTAACCGGATGCAGCTGAAAACCAGTATTTTACATGAAGCGACTACCAATCTGACCTCCACAACCCAGTTACTAGGTAAAGCGAAACCCCTTGGTAAGATTGGTTGTCAGACTTTCGGGTTTCTGGCGACCCGTAACGACTGTCAAAGATCCACGAATGACAGCCGGGACCAGCGGCTTAACGTGTTTTCTGAGGCACGGAGGGGTCTTGGTATGTAAAGATGCTCACTCGTCCACGGACCAACCCCGGTAAGCGTAGCTTAACCTGATCGATCGACCCGTGCGGTTGTTATTACTTAGCCACCAGCCCCTGCAGTGCGATTCTGTAACCATCTCACCGTGAAAACTTAGGTGAAGTGAGCGTGGAGTGAGCTGTCATTCCAACTAATGCTAGGGATTGACACTATTGACAGCTCACTCTAAGCTCACTTCACCTAACTTTTCACGGTGAGATTTTTACAGAATCGATCGGCTGTACCTTTAACTTTCAAATAATTGTTATTATAATATATTTTATTTATATGTATGTGGTGTTCAAAGAAAGTGGGTCAAAAGCGGCAATAAATGTATTTATCATTTACGAGTCATAAAACCTATCGGTTACTATGTATATTGGTACGCACAGCTTCCACAGATTGGTCGTAAAATGAGTGATAACAAAGCATATACATTAAAGTATGTGTTCTGTTCCAGTGATAAGAGTTTATATGCGTGGGGACGCAATTAATGTCCTATTTTGAGTGAGGTATCAATAGGGCAAAAACTAATATTATTAAGAAAGATTGGATAGGTTATTTAGCGGTGAGGTTATTTCTCAGTATTCTTTATTAAGGCGAAAGCCAGGGTAGCCCCCGAAATTAATTTTTCCTTACGTTTTTGCAATTTGCAGGTCAGTATCAGGTTGTATGTTTATCTCAATATGGTTCGCGGCCGTAACAAACATTTATGTTTAGAATTATAATCATAAAAATCGTCTATACAACTCTCCAAGTTCATAATTATGACTATTTCATGAAATCATGACATTTGAGGCGATTTCTAACTCAAGCTGTTGTATTGCTGATTCTAATGATTATAATCCTGTAAAGTTATATTTGTTACGGTCGTGAATCATATGTTGTTCAACCTACAACCTGACACTGACCTGTGAATTGCAAAAAATATAAGAAAAATTTAAAATTTTGGCGAGCTACCTAAGCGCATCGATTACCTACACGTAGCTGTAAAATTATGTAAACTTATAACATTATTAACTAGCTTCAACTTCCTGACTAACTGACCGACTCTTTGACAGTTCAAAAGTGCCTGTAAATGCTTTAGTTGAAATCAATGTTTTGAGTTTGAGTATGTTTAATGAGGTTTAATTAATTAATTAAGGTTTGCTTGAATTTCTAAGTAAAACAAGATTCTTCTTTATGCATGTTTGTTAAGTATTTCAACATGTTCTCTCTCCGCTCAACCTTAACTGGAAATAATGGGTTTGTTGCTACCACGGAAAAAGTAGAGAGTCTGCTAGATACGTAAACATCTAAGTTAACTTTAGCATAACAATCAAGGGTCAATTTATTTCTTTCATTTGGATGTAAAGTATGTGTTTTATGGAGGAAAACATTCACAAAGAAGCCCTGCATATTAAAAAGAGGGTATATTGTCCTATCACCTGACAAGGGTAGGATAACCTTGGACAGTATTACAGATGTATAGCATCTCATTTTGTTTGTTTTTATCACAGTTTTTATGTCAAACCCAACGTGGGAACATTTTGTGGGTATTTTTTATTTTACAGTTTTTGGAAAACTTACAGCTAAGCACTTTTGCACGATTGAGAGTAACAAAAATAAGGCCAAGGTGTTCCCCTAATCCTTCTATATTTTTCGTAAGTTTTAAATGTTCTTTTCGAGATCAAAACTTGCTCATTATAACAGTGTTTAATGTTTAGTATTTAGTTTGATAATTCCGTATGAAATTATATGGTCTTATCTCTATTCAATTCTTAGAACTTATAACATAGAGTAGTGTCAATGTTAGAGAGTTCACAGTTTTAACATTAAGTTTAATATTATAATCTTGTTTTATTAAATTGAGTAAAATAAATGGTATTAACTGTAAATTCAATGACAAGTGTAGCAAAGTAAAAAAAAAAAAAACTTTTTTACAAAATCTTTCATAATCAGTTATACTTAATAGAAGTTTCCAATTTTATTTTCCATATTATCCAGTATTTCCGATTGTTCTAGTGCTTAATTGTGTGTTTGTTGTATTTTAAGACTGTGTGAATTTGAATAGGATTTTTAAAAGCGAGTGGTAGCCTCTGAATAGTTCGTTACTCTAGTATAATCATGACGACGACAACAATAGTTGCAGTCTAACCAATACCAAACGAAATTGTACAATTAATTACATTGTATAATAGTGATAAAAGACAGTTAAACCTTTATTTGAGAAAATGTCAGTATGTGGTTGATTGATTTAAGGGCAGTGTGGAACAAAATCTTTATGTATTTAATGTTTTAACGAGTAGACTAAAAGAGGATACAGCTGCGCTCTTATCGAAACGTGAAGATATTGTTACATGGTCCGCATTAAAAGAATTGCTGATTCAACATTTTGGAGACCCTCGTAGTGAAGCGTGTATTAATATTGAATTAGAATCTTTAAAAATTAATTGAGGAGAACTTTTTTTATACTTTTGTAATAGAATCCAAAATATTCGCTCGTTACTAATGTCGAAAGTTAATACAATTGATGATGTGGAATTAAGACGTGCTAAGTCGGTTATCTACAACAATACGGCCCTGAATGTATTTTTGTACAACCTTCCTGAAAATATGGTTCGTATCGTGAGGCTTAAATCGTCTACAACCTTAGAAGCAGCCTTGAGCATCGTACTTGAAGAAGTCAACTTTTTAGATCAATATAATATGCGTAACCGCACTCATGGTAATAGTCAAAATTCGGGATCAAGTTCAAGGTCACCGATAACCCAATCAGTGGAGAACAAACCCGCTTTACCGTTTCAGTCTAAGGTTAACTTCAATAATCCCCAAAATACACAAATTAAGATACCTGAAACTGTGGCTCAAGGTCAACCATTGAAGCCAGTATTAGAGTATCGTCCTCAACAACCGGGTTTGCAACTGCAACAGTTTGGTTATAGACCAGCTCAACAGATCGGATACAGGCCACCTGTGCAGTTTGGCTATGGGCCACATCTACGGTTTGGTTATAGACCACCGCAGCAGTTAGGATATAAACCACCGCAACAATTCGGTTACAAACCACCGCAACAGGCTGGATCCAATCTTCCTCAGGTATTAAAGCCCCAAAATCTAGATAGTGACGTGTCTATGAGAACGGCCCAACCTAAACAACAACAAGGTTTTGATTTAAATGAACTTACTATGAACGATTATGAATATGTATACGATCCCTATGGTGACGCATTTTACCATTATAATATAACAAATGACTATGACTACTTAAATGACATTAACTATTACTATGATAACGGAAGTTGCACGACAGATTCTAACATACCTGATGACAAATTAGAATTAACAACTGACAGTCAGAATTTGGATTTTCAGGATAAAGCCTCGTTGAAGGGCAAGAAATCTTCGAACTAAATTGCGATCCTAATTTAAAGCTTCCCTACATTTACTTAGAAGAAATAGACGCAAGAATGATGATTTACACTGGTAGCATGAGATCATTCATCTGTCCTCGAAAGGCTTATGAATTTTTCAGTGATTATATTAGGAAAGAACATTTTCAAGTGGTAAGCACCCATGCTTCTAGTAGACACGATGAAGTAATGGAAATTCCTCCCTTACCTACTTTTGTGTGAATAACGCTTGGCATACATTTTATTTGTACGACGTTGACGCATGATATGACGGACTTATTGGTAATGACCTTTTATTGCAATTAAATGCAGTAATTGATTTAAAGAATCAAGTATTAACAACTAGCACTACATGTATTCCAATAATTAATAACAACTTAAATTATATAATTGATATACCGTCACGAACAGAAGAACAAGTCAAGTTACCTATCAATCAATATTATTCAGGCGATGCTATTCTTGATTTTCAAGAATTGGAGAATAGTCTGCGTATGCCCAGCGCTATAATAAATTGCGTAAAGGGATACACATATACAGTTATCCAAAATACTTCAGATAGTCCAAAACGACTTAAACAGCCCTTTTTCAGTGACTAAATATGAAAATAGTGAAAGCAATATAAATTTTACTAAAAACAATACTGATATAGAGACAGAGAAGTTACACGAAGACAATTTGAGTAAACTCAGACTTGATCATACCAACGAAGAAGAACATGAAAAGATTTACAGACTTTGCAAGGAATTCAAAGACATATTTTACTGTGACCAAATTCCCTTGACGTTTAATAGTTTGGTAAAACATCACATAAGGACTAAAAACGAACACCCGATATATGTGAAACCGTATACACATGCTCCGCTTGTTCAAAACGAAATCAACAGACAAGTTGACCAATTAATAAAAGACAATGTAATACAAGAGTCCCATTCCCCTTGGAATGCTCCTGTTCACCTGGTGCCTAAGAAGATGGATGCATCTGGTGAAATTAAATACAGGATGGTGATTGACTTTAGAAGACTAAACGACGTTACTATTGATGACAAATACCCCTTTTTTTTTTTTTTTTTCTTTAAAGATGTGAATTCATCGAATGACCCCTCCCGCTCTGGGTGGAGCGGAAGGGAGTGTCTGTTCCAGGGCAGCGGTAACCCTTTCGGACGATCCCGCTACCCCGGCAGGCTTCGGCCCTGTCGGGCCCCGTCAATCATGCTGACATCTCTTTGAGGCGCGCGTGGAACACATACGCGCCGTCCGGCACGGGATTGGTCCTGATCGGACGGAGAGTTACCCATGGCTCTCCGCCCGCAGGCCCGCGCCTACGGTGGCCGGGAGTCGTCACGCGGCTCCCGACGCCCGGAGCGTCTCCCGCGGCGGCTGAGGCGTGAGGATCTCTCGCCCATCCCGCCACCTCCTTCGCTAGCATGACTGCTTCGCAGAAGGAGGTGACCGCCTCCCACTCTCTCTCGCCCCGGACCATGGCTTGAACCAGCGCCGGACGCGAGAGGTCGCCGCCGCTGCCGATCGCCTCTACGAGGACACGGCGGTGCTCTGCCTAAGCGGGGCAGACCTCCACCGTATGCTCCACCGTGTCCTCTGGGCGATCCTCGCAGTGATGACACCCGGGCGTCTCCGGACGCCTGATGATGTGCAGGAACCTCCCGAAACATCTGTGTCCGGAGAGGACTTGCGTCAGGCTGTAGGTGAGAACGCCGTGACGCCTCTCTAGCCACTCCTCAAAGAGGGGTCTTACCGCCGCTATCGTGACGTGCCCTATGACAAATATCCCTTACCGAAATTCATAATCTTTTTTGACAAATTAAGGAAGAGCACTTACTATAGGTACTACGCTTGATTTAGCCAGTGGATATCATCAGATAGAGTTAGACGAGGACAGACAGAAGTCAGATTTTCCACTCAGAATGGACATTTTGAGTTTCTCAGAATGCCGTTTGGGCTAAAAACCGCCCCAGCCACATTCCAGAGGACAATGGATAACGTTTTACGTGGATTACAAGGACTGCACTGTATGGTATACTTAGATGACATTATAGTTTACGGAAATAGCCTTGATAACATGATACAGAATTTACGGACTGTTTTTGACAGAATTAGGTCCACTAACATGAAAATTCAACTAGACAAATCAGAGTTTTTACGCAAAGAAGTACTTTATCTTGGACACACTATTACCAAAGAAGGACTAAAACTCAATGACGACAAAATTACGGCTGTACTGAACTATCCCCTACCAAAAACGACAACTGAGATTAAAAGTTTTCTTGGACTGATAGGATACTACCGACGTTTCATCAAAGACTTTGCAAAAATTACCCAACCATTAACATCTTGTTTGAAAAAGCGTAACAAAATTATAATAGACCAGAAATACATTGACGCATTTAAAAAATGCAAAGAACTTTTAGGCATTAAGTCCGCCTTTGTACCTTTTTATAAGTTTAAATAAATAAATAAACTCTTGACACACGCCCCTCTTTTACAATACCCTGACTACGACAAACCTTTCATACTTACGACTGATGCGTCAAACGTAGCTCTGGGTGCAGTTTTGTCACAAGGACAAATTGGCAGTCAGAAACCTGTTGCTTGCGCTAGTCGCACTCTTAGCGATACCGAATCACATTATAGCACAATCGAACGCGAATTGCTTGCTATAATTTGGGCAGTAAAACATTTCAGACCATACTTATACGGTCGAAGGTTTTACATATACACTGACCACCGTCCCTTAGTATGGCTTCGATCTCTGAAAGACCCAAGTAGTAAACTCACACGTTGGGGTCTCCGTTTGCAAGACTATGATTTTGAGTTGATTTACATAAATGGCAAACAAAATACCAACGCAGACGCTTTTTCTAGAATTAAAATTCACGCTTTAGACTTTAACGACGATAGTAAATCACGTGCAGTGAATGTTGACGAAAAAGATACGGAATACCAAGACATACAAAAACACAGAAATACAGAAAAGTCCTTAACTAAAAAGAAAACTGAAAGCAGCAATTCATCAACTATAACAATATCAGACACCAGTCAAACAGCAACTGCTAGTTCTATAGAGTTAACCAACGAAAATATTAATGAATACCCTGTTCCATTCGAAGCTAGTAAATCAGATACAATTCATTCAGCTTTAAACGAGTCCACTGGAATACCAATTTTACACGAGGCTATAGATACTAAGCCAAACCAAATTTTAGTGTTCTCATGGCTCAAAAATGAAATGCAAGTGAAAGATATCTCGCGTGAAAAACAGAAAGTATTAGAAGTTTTCTTACCAACAGACAACTCAGAATTGATAAAAGAATTTTTGAAACAATACATTAAATCATAATTAATTATTTCATTTATTTTGAAGAGAATGAACATCGTAAGTTATTTGGTAAATAATAATTCAGCTTTTTAGTAAAGATTTGATTAATTTTTATGAATGCACAGAACAAGTAATTTATGTAGAAGACGAAGGAGAACACAAAAAATATAATAGTTAAGCATCATGAAGGAACACGTGCCATCGCGGAATCAAAGAGACACTAGTTAGGCTTCGTAGGAATTATTATTGGGATAGAATGCAGGAGACAGTTATAAATACTTGCGAAGCACGCCAGAAAATGAAATGTGATAGAAAGCCCATTAAACCTATCTTACAGCTGACACAAACACAGAATGACGGAGCATTCTGTGTCTTCAGGAATTATTTATAGATCTTTTTAGTATTGAAGGTAAAACTTATCTACTTAATCCTTATACACGCCTTTAGTAAGCTAGGTCAGGCTATCGAAATTCAGAATAAATCTACACCAGAAGTTGTCCGTGCTCTACTGAAGTATTTTTCATACTACGGCGTTCCTAAAAACATAAGTTCCGACCCAGGGTCTGAGTTCAATAACGAGTTGATGAAGGAATTTTTAACCTTACATAAGGTCGAACTTCACATTGACACACCCAATAACCCCAATTCAATGGGTCTGATAGAACGATTTCAGTCCACCATAATTTAAATATAAACATTGGCGAAATACGAAAAACGATGTACCGATGCGGCATCTGTAATGACGTATTCGGTTATGGCATATAGCCATTCCATACACTCTGTTACTGAACTCACTCCATTCGAAGTTGTTTTCGGACATACTGATACAAATAACCCGTATAGCATAGAGTTAGAAAAACAATATTTCCAAAAAATGATTAAGGATCATGCAAAACGAACCAGAGTCATGTATAAACATTTGACAGATAAAAGATACAAAAGAAAAGCATAGGGAAAGGAAAGGTGGTGAAGCTAAAATTGAGTTTAATGAAAGCGAAATAATTTTTGCGAAAGACGTTAACAAGCGTAAAAGTAAGGACAAACCAAGATACGTAAAAGCAAAAGTTATAGGTCAAGCTGAAAGAAATATTTTACCAATACAAGTAGGAGAAAGAATTACTAAAACCCCTATTAAAAATGTAAAACACCCTCCGCAGGTGGTGCGGCATTCTGTTGGACCCCACAGGCCCTTCATCTGCAAAATCTTGAAGGAAACCCAGGTATATTGCCGGTAAAAGAAGGTCTAGCACACATTCAAACTGATCACTGGACTATAATCAAGCTTATAAGTTTAGAAAGGATTTATAAGGATTTAAATTACGTATCCAGCAACTACCAACAAATGTGTAAACTTATTGATTGGAATGCATCATATTCTCAAGAATTTACAAATATGAAAACACATACAGAGTTTATACGCGACCTAACTATAAAAAAATATCGACAACTAGTTCCGCTGAAACGTTCTAAAAGAGGACTTATAAATCCATTGGGTTCTATTATAAAATTCATAACTGGTAACCTAGATCACGATGACGCCGTTAGATACGAAGAACTTATCTCCATGTTAAATCATAATGAAATAATTATAAAAAAAAAAAAAAAAAAACAATTGTCTCCAAGATGTTTGATAGTTTCATTAATGTAACTGAAACAATAAATCAGAATACTGCAAACTTTCACAATCGCCTAACAAAGATGGAACTGCTTCTCAAAGATTTATCGGCTAAGCAAAACAATTGGATTTCCTTGCTTCTTTACGGGATTGTTTTCTGTATTCACGAGTAGTTTTCGTACTATCTTTGCTAGGCTAAGTGAAATCTAAACAGCATTAGCGTTAAATAAATTATCGATACTACACCAATCAATTGTGAATTCTACAGAATTATTGTATCATTTAGAATTGATTTCTAACTTTGGGAACTTAGTGTATCCTCCACTAGAAACAAATTTATTGAAAATAGAGGAGACCATTTGTGTAAAATCATTTATTAAAGATAATCAGATAACATTTATAATGGAAATTCCACTTACGGATAACTCATCATATAACTATTTTAAGATATATTCCTTACCAATCTTTCATGAAACTGAAAATAAAACCTTAGCTATTATTCCCAAATATCCTTAACTTTTGGCGAAAGGAACGAAGTTCTTACCGCTAATAAAACAATGTCGGACACTCTCTGCTGGCGATCAGTTTTTATGCACTGAGGATAATCAAGCGTTATACTATGAACTTACCTGTGTAGAACAGTTGATGAAATTCGAAGATGACTATACTGCATGTAAACAACACGAAAGCCAAATTGAGAAGGTCAGGGTCCAACAAGTCAACGATGCTAGCTGGCTCCTTTATAGTAGATTGAGAACAACACGGACTAAGCACTGCGGTGAAGAGATCACTAAACAACTTGTATTCGGCACTTACCTGGTGACAATTGACGAGCCTTGTGACCTGCAAATCTATGGAATTCACCTTCACCGTCGTATTTTCGTGGAGTTGAAAGTTGTGGAGAAGATTCCCATTGTCACATTACCCTAGTTGCACGAGATTGCCACACTCTCCAAATCAAGTGTAATTAATATGAAAGGAATAAGTTTAGAAGAAGTGAAATATATTATGGCCTTTTCGTTAAAGCATAGTGAAGTGATTGAAAGTGTTTTGAATTAAAAGAAAGACTTTAACTTCAGTGAAAATTTAGGATACGTCACCTTAGGTTTAGTAATTTTTGGTTTTCTTACATTTTTGATTTATATAACCTGGCTAAATTTGCCTAAATGTCTATTGTTTTGGCAAAATTGTCGGAAAGACTCTCAAATCGAACCTTCCGATACTTTCGCTCTTAGGGTCGGAGGAGTTATAGATACATCTCACCCGTCTGCTTTAGATTAAGCTAAGTACTCATGTCTCTATTCTCGCAACTAGATATCATTTGCAAGCTCAGCGGTCTGTCCCCACCGGATGAGCCATGTATGCATTGCAATTCAGAATAAAACTCGCCTCCAAATCGGCAGTACATACTTTCATTTTTTTATCTAGTAAAAATCCTGAGTATTTAATTTTACTATTAGAAAGGTTTCTCACGCTCCGAAACCAAAAGTACTTTGAATGTATTTGTGTGTATTTAGTTAGTTTGCCTAAATAAATAAATATTACAAAAACACAATTTTTAAAATATTCTTGTTTAGACAGGAATACATTTCTTTTGGTACAAAAGAGTCACATTTTAGTATCTAAACGAAAGTAACAAAATAGAAGGAGGGGACGTTTGCTTTATGCACCAAGTATGAACATCATTTATTATTACTTTTAACTTATTTTATTACAAAGTTATACTTTAATATAACATTAGCCAAATTGTAGAGCAAATTCTTGGCAGAAGGTTCGTGTGCATTTTGCACGAATCTTTACATAACTATATTATTAAAATTAAATCAAAGTAAAAACTAAGGACTATGGCTCTGTAAGTTACTGTGTATATAGATAAAGAAAGAAAGTAAAAAGTTTATTTGGACACAGTTCGTGAAACACCTAAAATACAAAATTAATAAAATAAAAATAATCTTTCAGACAACAATAGTGTGCGCCTCACGGCTGCGCCAAAAAGATACAGAGTACCTAGTTACCCACACAACCATAGATTCTACAATCACAGCTCCAAACAATCCCAACCTCACTTTTGCATCTCCTAGGCGTCATCCTACCAGTATTCTAGTCGTAATCATATGAAAGGAAATGGTTTATTCTGTGAATAGGATAGCGGAATCACTTTTACAGGACATTTTACTAAAAAAAAAATGGCTAGATGAGGTCGGCGTTTTCTATCTGACTAATCTGAGAAAAAAGGCCGAAACAAACTCAGTAGTCACAATCTCTTTTACAGTCCAGACATAATCTTGGTCAGATCATATTGAAGGCCATTTCTGAAATGGTCTTTTGAGGAAAGTACAAGACAGATTTGAATGGACCAGTCCAATAATCTAATCATTAACCGATGCATATCCATAATTGCAAGATCTCTCTGCTCACAACTGTTCAACTCATCACTTAAGGCACATCATACTGTTTGTAATATCACTGGCCTGAAACGACCCTAATGTGTCGATGATAGCTCTTAAGTAATTACCACCTTGATTGCAACGGAGCACGAACTACAGCTTGTTTAATTTATAATACAGCTAGCGACACGCCCCTGCTTCGCATGGGTGTGATCTACTTATTGATGTGGCAATATATCAAGAGATTTCTATGCTATATCTAAGTTGAATAAGTAATAAAATGAATGTGCTATAACACATAAACCTTTCGGGAAAAAATCTCGATTTTTTAAAATTTCTATATGGACCTGCTCTTGACCTCGATCACGCCTGATGGAGGTCAAGAGCAGGTCCATAATGGAACGAGCGTGCCCAGAAGATGCCTGTCCACTCTTGCTTTGAAGGCAGACGGGTTAAATGTCGGAGGGAACACAGATGCCGGCAGAATGTTCCACACTTTGGCTGTGCTCATAATAAACGTAGATGGTTGAATGATGGTGACGTCGACGTCGTGAATGATGGTTAAAACCGTAACAAAACCCATTCAAAATATTTTATTTCACATAAACTTACATACATGGGCACTTCTGTAACGTCAGAAGGTAGATGCACGGTTCCAATTGGTCGTTTCCTATGGAGAAGAGCCGGCAAGAAACTCCACGGTTACTCTTTAAAAAATATATAATATATATATATAATACTAGCTTTTGCCCGCGACTTCGTCCGCGTAAAGCAACTTTCTTTTTTTTTTTTCGTAAGAACTTTCTACAATGTATTAGACAATTAAAAAAAAAGATGGTAGAAATCGGTAAAGTCGTTCTCAAGTTATGACGTGACCAAGGGAAATAGGGATTCATTTATATATATATAGATACATATCTGGCTTTTACAATGTTTTCAAATTGCAGTATTTATAGGCATGGGAAGACAGCCTAGGCCTGACAACAAGTACCATTGTCTAGTTTAGAAGTACTAAGCGGACAAACAGACAGACACGAAAAGTGACTTTGTTTTATACCTACTATTTACAACGTAGTTAACCAATTTTCCATTCAATCTTCGTAATAGCAATCAATACGAAGTCGGAACTAATTTCCCAAAACTGTTACACATTACAACAAACATAAATATTAATTATTCATTCAGCAACAGTTTCAAACTACCCTTCACCTGATTAATATTGCCTTATTAGCCAATCATCAACCTGAATTGTATCTTATCCTCTCGAATTTTAAGTTTAATTTTGATTGGGGTTTTGTAGCTATCGTTTTCCCATTTCCTAGCCCATTGTTTAGACATCTGTATCTCTGGGACATTATTTAGCCGAAATGTTTCTGGATACAACATTGGCAATCACATTAATGGATCTGTTGGTCACAGAGTAGATAAACAGTAGGTTAATATCGAGGTGGAACTGTAGATTGGACTACTGTTTTAGCTTGTCTGTGACTTCTTACGTCACCGATAGATTTTATTCATCAGTGTAGTTGTTTTTTCGTGAACCTTTGTTAGAGTTTTGGTTCCCTGTGTCACCCGGCAAATAGGTGATATTCCATTATTGTTCTATGCAGGTTTTATTGTTTAGTCCTCGTCGTTATGGTTAAGGAAAGTCAACGGCAAGGTCATAATTTTGTAATTGTAATTTAAACCACGCTTTTTTTGGTTTGACGATAGTTAGTGCCATTTTTGACGATTACGCGTGCGTCAAGTGGAGGTTATACAACACGCCCTTAATCGACAGATGTATTTACGGACGGATGAACAATGTAGGCACAACAATTCCGCTCCAAATCTTTGGGTGCGGAAGCTCTGAGTTTATCTAGGTACATCCTTCGTGCTATTGAAGATCTGCTAGTTCAAAAACAAAACAAACATTGGCACAACGGTGATTCGAAACTCATCAACTGCCTAGTTTTTTTCCAATTATGTTGGGGTCGGCTTCGAATCTAACCGGATGTAGCTGAGTACCAGTATTTTATATGGAGCTAATGCCTACCTGACCTTCACAACCCAGTGACTGGGTAATACGATACCCCTTGGTAAGACTGGTTGTCAGATTTTCGGGCTTCTGACTATTCGTAACGACTGTCAAAGATCAACCAATGAATCAAACGGTGCTTTTCCGAGGCACGGAGGGGTCTTGGTATGTAAGGATGGTAACCCATCCACGGACTAACCACGGTAAGCGTGGCTTAACCTGATCGATCGACCCGTGCGGCTGTTAATACTTCGCCACATGCCCCAAGAGTCGAAACGGTCTCTCCTAAATACAGATTACTCAGCAATCTAGCTAGGAGAGCAGCAATTCACCCAACAATTCGTTGTACCTACACCATGTACTTAATTAATAATGCATACTTTATAAGTCCCTCATGTACTACGGAACCTTTACGTACCTAAATAAATTATGTCCTTTTTTTGGTATTGATCGTCGAATCGTTGAGCACCTTAAGTTTTGAGTTGAGCTCATGATTACCTACTAACAAATGTGTACACTGACTGGACAGGTCAAGGTCACTCAATCTGTGTGGTTATTTCGTCAAAAAATCATTTCTGACACCAATCTAAGTATATGGTTTTCACATGATCTGACCAAGATTATGTCTGGACTGTAAAAGAGACTGTGACCTCTGAGTTTGTTTCGGCCTTTCTTCTCAGAGTACATAGTCAGATAGGATCGACTTCATATAGTTTAAAAAATATAATTGACGTCTAAAAGTGTTTGTACGAGTACAAACCTACTTACAGAAATAAAACCGTTTATTATCAGTAAATATTATTAATGACTATTATTTATTAAAATAAACATAAGTAGGTAATGTTTTAGAATCGTTGTGAAGCTAGCAATACGTTAGATCATTAAATGATTGCACATTCATAATTAATTTGACTGTCATAATTAAAGGCAAAAGTTAAAACTCAAACCCTTTCATCTCCTCAAGAATGACATCAACTGAATAAACAACATAGGGTTGCCTCGTTAGTCCAGTGGTCGCAAGCGCTACTGCTGAGCATGAGGGCCTGGGTTCGATTTTCGGGTCGAGAAAAGTGTTATTTTCCATCAGGAATTTCTCCATAGCAGCCTGGAGTCTGGATCTGTCTCCAGTTGATGGCAAAAGGCTCGCCCCTATTACATGGGACTTAAGCACAACTGACAAAAATGTGGGTGTATTTACTACTTACTTACGTTCAAAACTGAGTATTTGAAATAAATTATTTGACTTTGACTCAGTGTACTTACCCTGCCTATCTTCCTATATAGGCGTTCGTAATGTTATGTTATAAACAACATAAAAGCCGTCTTTTCCGATCCATCCACTATACGTATACTCTATAAATTAGGGCGAGCCAAAATTAAGTTTACCTCAAACATAGGGCAAGGTTCGTAATCCACTTAGTTGTACTTAGGAACCGCGAGTAAGTTCATTGAACAAGTTAATATTATGTGGTAAGTAATTACCTACTGTGTGTTGTGTGTACGGTTGATTGATATACGTCTACTATTATAATGTTCGTAAATATGTGAGCACCATGTATTTATCACATAATTCATTTACAATGTGTAACTGAATTAATGCACATTATTAAAGTAGTTTGTTCAGAATCGTTTACTGAATCCATTTCTGTAATTTTTAATATAGGTAATATTTTATACCAAAAATAATGAAAGCTACATAAATTACTGTGACACTTCCGCTGTACAGTCAAAACAAACCAAAATGGATGAAATACCCACTAAGCTTGACCCTTATACGAGTGCGACTGTGTGCACGCGTAGATTTGTAATGTGACCATAATTTTCTTCCACAATCTAATAAATAATTTATTTAAAAAAAAAAAACAATGTTTTTTACATAATAATAAAAAATCAGTGTATGTATTATGATTATAATATAGGTAATGTTCTAATTGGGGTGTCTGGTGGAGTGCGTTAATTCCGGGACATCTTGTATATGTAATTTTTTTTATTATGATATTTTGATGTTGAATTGAAAGAGCATGGAATGGAGCAGTTGAGAATATGTCATGCTCACTTAAATATCTCCCTGGTGGCGGCGCGTGTGTTGGATCATTCGGTTCCCTACGAAATGGTTGAGGTGGGTGGTGCTGATCCACGCGTCATGTTTGTGAACGGGCGCCGTCGGTTGAGACTGGTCATCTCTTAACTGACAGCGCTTATTTTAAATTTTATATTTTAAATTGTTTATTTTTATATTGTTCTCACATAAAGAAGCAATAAGAATAATGTATCCAAGATTTTGTAATAATATCTTGATTTAAAAGAGTGTCCGTGGAGTTTCTTGCCCGTTCTTCTCCATAGAGATCTACGTTTTGGAATGGGCAACTAGCTTCAACTTTCTGACTAACTGACCGACTAATTAATTTTGACAATTCAAAAGTGCCTGTAAATGGTTTAATTGAAATAAATGATTTGAGTTTGAGTTTATTAATCCATTTTAATTCTTTTATCTATTGTGGTCATCATCACCTGCCTGGCCATTTCCCAACTATGTTGGGGTCGGCTTCGTTTTCACTCAGCGTTCTTTCTGACTTTGTTTCTTTCAGCTCGGCTCCGAAAAGTCGTAGCGTGGTGTTAAATAGCCTATAGAACTGGGCTATCAAATGCAAAAAAAATAATATCTGATTGCTCTGGTTAATACGATGCAATCTTATAGCGTCCCCCTAACTACGTTATTTGGCACCCTAAAGCTCATTAAAAGTGGGTTAAAAGTTTGGTAAACCGAAACTAGTTTTTTGCATATTTTATGGCGTTTTTGTTACCCTGCACCTTATAATGTTTAGAAGTATACTATGATTATACATACATACAGGGTAGCAGGGACATCGACGCGCAAACTGTAACCATGAATTCAGTACATGATTCTACACCCCCTACCGTAGAAAATTGTCGTCGGTTATAAAAAAAAAAATCTTCTGTTTCACAGAAAAGTGCAATACCTACGCGGTCAAAATGTATGGAACAGCAATATATTTTTTTAATAACCGACGAAAAATTTCGACGCTATGAGGTCTAAACTCATGTGCTGAATCCATGGTTACAGTTTGCGCGTCGATGTCCCTGCCACTCTGTATAGCATAGAAAATGGGTATGTCATAGACACGCTAAGAAGAGAATCGAATAAAACCCGCATTCAAAAACCGATCCACATTATTTTCTGAAAACCAATCACCAAATTGTCGGTCAACTAAAGGACCGTGGAAAACCTGTCTGCCTGTTTGTCCGTTGTTCAATCACGTCGAAATGACTGAACCATTTGGTCGACACTTGACACGACCTATTTCCGACCGTCGCCTTTTACAACCGCGTTTGATATGCAACTGATGCACTCAATGTTTCCTCGGAAAATGAGAGAAGAAGGGAAAAATATTTTCGTTTCAATTTGTGGGGAGTTGTGAGTTGACGTGGGCCGTGTGTGATGTTGGAGGCTCGTTGTGATATTGTGGTGTGGTGGAGCTGTTTTATGTTAGGTCTGGTTTTTTATGGTAGGGATACAATATAAAAAGGTGTACGTGCAGATTTAGAAGGGAAATAATAAGTTAGCGTCTCTTTTCGAGTCGTTGGGTGGTGCACGGTTTTATTAAGCTTGTAACATACACAATATATATACTTAAATAACAGCCACAATTTTATAAAATTCCCACGGCCCACCGCGACCCATCGTCGCATCGCATCGCCCGCTCTTTTTATCGGGTAGTAGCATGATTTTAAATAGCCTGTACCTAACCTTTCTCAAGAATTGGGCTATCATAAAAATCAACATCATCACCCTACTAGCAGTCCATTGCTGGACAAAGGCCTCTCCAATTGCACGCCATTCAGCTCGATTCTCGACAATTCTCATCCACCTGCTTCAGCCACCCTGCGAAGATCGCCGCTCCACCTAGCCTGAGGGCGCCTTACCTTACGTTTGCCTATTCGAAGTCTCCAATCAATAATACGTCTACCCCACGATCATCGGTTAAAAAAAAACGTTCGGTACAGTCATAAAAAAAATGATACATATTAAATCACTATGTGCCGCACCCGTATTAGGTATTCTCAGCATGTTTGATGTCATCAACTCTATTTATATAACGCATAGTACCCATCATCCCCTGAGTAGAGATTAGAATCATGCTTCAAGGTCAATCTGCAAAATTCTAGCTCCAACACAACTTCAATTGACAATCACACCTTTTGTAACACCGACCGTCTTGAAAATCTCTTTCAAGAAACTTGTGAAGAGTTAGTTCGTTAGCTTGCTTGTTGCTTGGCCACTTTGAAATGTTCTAAAGAGTAGGTAACAGAGTATTCAGACCTGAATGAATCGCCATTTTTTTGTGATGTTATTGACGAAGCGTTTTGTGGCCCTCAAACACCTACATATACAAATCTTTGTTCCCAATCGATGTTATTTTTCACTTCTACCCTGTCCATTAGGTTAACCGACAGCTGTCTTAGAACGTAACTATTCCAGACTACGTAAAAGCTATCTTTAAAATGCGTAATAAAATAAATATATAAACTGCCTTATCTTATAGAATTATCTTATTTATGGCTTCTTACAGACATTATAATACCGTACGTGTATCAATCAATGTACCTATGGTGTGTTGCTGCGATCACTAGTTTCATCTGTCAAAAAATGGTTTACCTAATGGACAGGGTATAGGGCTGATTTTTCTATCGACACATAATTTTTATTCGTGGAATAAAATTGACGTCTGACAGTTTTTGTGATGAAATGGTTCCTCCGAGAAAATTATCTGGCGTTGGAAAAATCAGACCTCTATTGTTGTGTCATCATTATTTCAGCCGAAAGACTGCTGGACATAGGCCTTCTCCAAGCACCTTCACTTCGACCGGTTCTGTGCTACCTGCATTCAGTGGACTCCTGCAGCCTTCACAAGGTCATGGTTCACCTTGTGGGGGTCCTTTCAACGTTACGTCTTCCGGTACGCGGTCGCCAGGCCAGAACCTTACGGCCCCACCCCACATCTGTATAGTAAAGTAAGTTAATTTCGGAATGTATATCTCTACTTTTTTTTTTGAGGATGGGAAATCATCTAATGACCCCTCTCGCTCTGGGTGGAGCAGAAGGGAGTGTCAGACTCTTACTGACTAAAACTCACCCGTGTTCCTTTCTTAGCCCTTTATGTACCAGGGCAGCGGTAACCCTTTCGGACGGTCCCGCTAATGTATATCTCTACTGAAGGATTCAAAAGTCGTAGCGCAAACTGAACTTTATGTACACATACATAAACTCACGCCGTGTTCTAATGGGGGTAAGCTGAAACTACAGATCGCAATCTGCTACGATCCTTTCATACTCCTTTTGCTTCGTTCATAAATCGTCTCATACACGCCTGCCGGTTGCGAGTGCTGCGAACCTACCACCTACTGTTACCTTTCTGAAGCATATCACCAATAAGGTGTAATATGTCCTCGTAGGGCGTGTCCTATAGTCGCTTTTCATTTATTCTCTCAACATGACCAAACCATCCGATTATTCCCGATCAGTAACACCTTGTTGACGATCGGGAAGAAAAGTTTCATTAGTTTAGCATGCTGTGTCTATCACATCATATTGTACACTATGCTTGTATATTGCTTGTATTTTCAGGATAAACAGTGTAACAATGGTAGATAGACCAATCAGTATCGACACCTGTCGTTCACAGTTTTTGTTGACAACAAATTGTTATTGATGGGGACTATTCGAAACTATCAAAACATACTCTATATGTTATTTTTCCAAAAACACACACAGTGAAACCCATTGAAGACGATTTCAAAGGGACCCAACCAAAATCGCGTATTAAGCGAGAAAGCGGGATGCGGAATATGGAAAATAAAACGTAGGTATTCTGTTCTCATTTCAGAAATGAGAAAACAAGCATGATATTCCTTAGCTCAACATCTTAAGGGTGAGCGGGGCAGTTATCAATGAACAGCGTCTACGTTTCATCTAGAACTGATCATTCACGCACACACGAAAAGCACGAGATTGAGCATCATATGATTTTTCGCTACTAGTAAACGTGACTTTTCTGGTGTGGAAGAGGGAGTGGGCTGCAATCTACCACGCGGGCTCAGTGCGGGTTGGTAGATGTCACATGTCTTCGAATGGTTAGTTCTAAGACATGCTGGGTTTCCTCATAATGTTTTTCCTTCACCGTTGTGAGAGCCACTGCTCTCACAACGGTGAAATTATGTGATTTATGTGTGTGTGTAAACACATAATCCAATTATGTGGTGAAATTATTTACACAAAGTAAAGTCGGGGCCTTTACCACTGCGCCCACAACATAACTGCTCTCATTATACGAAGCATTATACGCGCGTATTCACTTGCTCGCGAATCTTAAACAGTCGGTCCCAATAAAATCACGATTCGTCATGTTAGATGTATGTATGAACGACCGTCATGGTCAAGGAAACCTTAAAGCATGACACGCAACTCTCTTTAAGCCTTTCTAGATTAACATCTAAACGAGCTGCTTTTCCTTAATAACTCCATTTGTATGTAATAATATACAGAGCGAAAATTAAGGAAATTGGACGGAATTGTGTCAAGTCATTTTCTAAAATGACTTTACCCTTTACTTTAACTATATTAAAGCTGTTCTCGCGACTCCTACCACTTTGTTTTGCCAACGGAACCCTATTATTAAGCCTCCGCTATCCGTCTGTCCAACTGTCTGTCAGCAGGCTGTATCTCATGAACCGTAATATGCAGAAAGTTAAAGTTTACACAGAGTGTGTATTTTTATTGCCGCTATAACAACAAAATATAAAAATAAACTAAAGTCAACATAAAGGTGGTCCCCAATCCTCATACAAGAAAAATATTAAAAAAAATTGTGTTAAATATTGTATGGTGGTAAGGACCCCTTCGTGTGCGAGTCCGACTCGCATTTGATCGATTTTTTCCTAAAACCTCCATACTACACGCTCTGCTTACCCTTAAGGTAGTCGTAAATGCAGGCGTGTAAGATATGCTATCGAACTACCGCAGTGGAAGCCTTTGACGCTAAATGTCGTAAGTTCGGTTCTCGCTTTACGTATTCGAGTTCCGAGCTAACTTTGGTTGACCTACAAATGTTTGGAGTGTGACTATTTGTGATGTTGGAGTGTTGTGTGTTGAATTCAGACTATGAGCGTTTAACAAGTAGTGACAATGAACTTTACTTAAGCGATACGATTTCGAGGAAACTAAACGATTTGTAGAGACAATATTTTTCAAGTCTTAATGAGGTAGGTGTATTCCAATGTAAGGTGCAAAAATATAGCCTAGCCTAGCGGGATCGTCCGAAAGGGTTACCGCTGCCCTGGTACATAAAGGGCTAAGGAAGGAACACGGGTGGGTTTTAGTCAGTAAAAGTCTGACACTCCCTTCTGCTCCGCCCAGAGCGGGAGGAGTCATTTGATGCAAAAAATCGAGAGGTGAAATGGTTTGTAAGTCGACGTCTGGCACACTTCCGATAGTCAGTCAATACTCAATGCTCAATTCTCGGTATCACCTTACTGGGCCCTAATTCACCATGACCACTTAAGAGTAGATAGTATTACAAAAATGCGCGTAGATGCATGATTTCCTCGTTGAAATTGATTACTATTAGTTGGTTGATATATATAACAATTAATTGCTTTTTTTGGTTTAGTATAGGTATATAACAATTAATTGCTAAATATAGTTCGGTTTCTCTTCTACGATAATAATACAGCATTTTTTTTAAATTATTTATCTATTTATTTAGCAATAATCGTTACTCGAAACCACGTCAATTCCTTAGCTAATGTCGCGTTCTTTTCGCGCGGTTTCGACCATTGTGTCATAGAGAATAAGGACTCTGATTGGCTTATATTTTAACCACGATTTGAAAGAAAAAGAAAGAGAGAAAGGAAATGCATTTATTTGCGGCAAACATGACGCATGAAAAAAGGACATAAACACACACAAAAAAAAAAAACAAGTTTGGGGTAAACATGCGTCACATTCACGCAAAACGGCCATCGCTTAGCTTAATGTTAAGACCCTATACGAGACAGAGCCCCAGCGCTGGTTTTCAGTGGCAGTCGGCGTTGACGTGATGACGTTAACCAGTACAGCATGCAATTATACATAAATAAATAAAAACAACAATCAAAACAAGAAATAAAATAAACCATTGCAACATATGGTTCGACACGAAACAAAAATCAAAACTTGAAATAAAATAAAATAAACATCCATTAAAAAAAAAAAAGATGGTGAAACATGAAATATAATGTTGTGTTAATTTGAGCTATTCTCATAAATTGTTTGTTCTTGTACGAGAGGGCAGAAGATTGAATCTTGATTACATTTTATAAGTGTACAATCACGTATTTGACATACTAATAATCATACATTCATACATTATAATAGAATAGAATATTCTTTATTATGTACACCATATAAATTACAAACATAAATATAGAAATTTCATAAACAAAGGGTGACACATTGGGCGGTCTTATCGCTGAGGGCGATCTTTTAACGACAACCTTTGGACGGATTAAATAGGGGAAGGAGAGACAAATACTGTAGGTAGTCTGTCGTGTACCATTAATACAATAAATACATACATAAAGTATATTATACTAATCTAAGTGAATATAGTAATAAACTTGAAACAAGAGCAAAGAAAATATAATGATGATGTTTAAGGAGAGAGGAAGTGATTTAATAATCTTTTGATTAACAATTGCAGACACAATAAAAATCCACTATATAGCGATTAGGTTGTCATATTAATTGATGGCACGTATTCTACATTACGTATTTTAAGCAGACAGCGCTAAAACAATTAATAACAATTTTAGCATTTAACAATATTAAACTTAATTTGTGGTTATTTGGAAACAATACCATGAAGTTTGTGTTCAATTGTTGATACCATCGCCCCGCACGTGTCTACTGCCTTATTATCAAGGATGGTTTATTTCGTGACATTTTTTGTGTTATTTATTTGGTTTGGAAGAGTCAGTTTTCTATGCTTAGTAAAAGTGTTTATTTGATTATTTCAACAGACTGATAACAACTTGTGCTAACCACAGTACTGTTTAGTTCTGATTTTTCAATCGACAGATAATATTTATTCCACGAATTTGTATGAAAGAGTTGTCAAAAATTCTAATTTATCCGGTAAAATTATCTGGCGTTGGAAAAATCAGCCCTTAACGTGGTAATCTAATCTTCACTCTATATATCGAGTGAATCTACGTTTCAGCATACAAATTCTAAACCAATACAATGCAGCCTACCTCCACAAAATACAGTAGCGAATACAAAATCTAAAATTCCACAAATTCTCCTATTCAAAACCCTGCTTTAAGCCGGGCACTCAGTTCCCTTTTGATCGGTTCATTATCTCCGTGTATTGAACGGTCGCCGGTCGCCACTTTACTATGGACGCCCGGATTTATTTGGATTTCGACGATTTTATTGAAAGCTTTTGGAACATCCGTATTAAACGGTTATTAAGCAGATTTGTTCGCTCGTCGAGTTGGTGGTTGATTGGTAATTGTGTCTGATATTTTGGAGGGGCTCGTGGCTAAGTAATAATAGCCACACGGGTCGATCGATCAGGTTAAGATACGATTGCCGCGGGCGGGCCGTGAATGGGTGACCATCAAAAAAAAAAAACACTTTTACACATTTAATTTCATTATGTTATTGTAATGTCTGTCTAAGTTTTGTTTCTTGATTTATATTAATGTTTTATTTGATTTTAATTTTGTAATAGTTAAGGACTATGGACATTGGGCACGCCACAATTGCGGCGATAAGTCCCCTCTTTGAGGTGTGGCTAGAGAGGCGCCACGGCGCCCTCACCTTCCGTCTGACGCAGGTCCTCACCGGACACGGTTGTTTCGGGAGGTTCTTGTTCAGGATAAAGTGGGAGGAAACGCCAGGGTGTCACCACTGTGTGGATCGCCCGGAGGACACGGTGGAGCATACGGTGGAGGTCTGCCCGGCTCGGGCGGAGCACCGCCGTGTCCTCGTGGTGGCGATCGGCGGCGGCGATCTCTCGCGTCCGGCCCTGGTCCAGGCCATGGTACGGAGCGAGAGTGCATGGAAGGCCGTCACCTCCTTCTGCGAAGCAGTAATGCTCGCAAAGGAGGAGGCGGAGTGCGTGAAGGAGAGGCAATCTCTGCGCCCTCACGCCCCTAGCCGCCGCAGGAGACACCCTGGAGGGGAGTCAACAGCCGACTCCCGGCCACCGTAGGCGCGGGCTTGCGGGCGGCGAGCAATGGGCAGCTCGCCGTCCGGTAAGGACCAGGCCCGGGTCGACGGCACGTTGTGTTCCACGCGCGCCTCAAAGAGATGTCAGCACGAACTGACGGGGTCCGCTAGGGTCGATGCCACCGGGGCTGCGGGTTGTTCGAAAGAGATACCGTAGCCCCTGGCACAGGCAACTGAAGGAACACGGGTGGGTTTTAGTCAGTAAAAGTCTGACACGCCCTTCCGCTCAGCCCAGAGCGGGAGAGGTCATTTGATGATTTACCACCCAAAAAAAAAAGGACTATGGACATTGTCTAAAATAAATGAATTGAATTGAATAAACCTGCCTGTCAGTTTGTCAGCAGGATTAGTTAAAACATTTGGTATCAACAGTTTGATTAAACATCTAAGTAGGTCTTTAAATATTCGCTAAGAAGATTATAATTATACCAGCGCAACAACAATTGTTATCTTTACACACCAAGACCCCTCCGTACCTCGGAAAGCACGCTAAGCCGTTGGTCCCGGCTGTCATTCGTGGACCTTTGACGGTCGTTACGGTCGTCAAAAGCCCGAAAACCTGACAACCAGTTTTACCAAGGGTGATACCCCTTGGTAAAACTGGTTGTCAGGTTTTCCCCATTCCTCCTCAGGTTTTCCCAGGTATTACCCAGTCCCTGGGTTGTGGAGGTCCGATAGGAAGTCGTGACATGTAACATACTGGTATTCAGCTGTTTCTGAATAGTCTGGAAGCTGACCCCATCATAGTTGGGAAAAGGCAAGGCAGATGACGATGATGCTTTGCGGTTTAGGTAAGGAAAATAAAAGAAAAGTAACTATTCATCAGCAGATTATGTAGCTAGTGGAGCATCGGGATTTCCGTTTCCATTTACCTTCTCATGACTTTACCTGTCACCTTAAGGTTGTATGACTCTTGCACATCACAACACGACAATGCTTATTTGTCCATGTAAGATACATAATTTCATTCTTGCTAAAGTTTATATTTGCTAGGAATTGTTGTCAAAAGGTGAACCGATGACTATGTGAAGGCCGCAGGAATCCACTGGATACGAGAACCGGTCGAGGTGGCGATGCTCTGGTGAGGCGTAAGTCTAGCAGTGGACGTCTTTCGGCTGAAATAATGATTATGTTGTCAAAAATGATAAAGCGGTTACGAGGTCAACTGTATAGTCAAATAAATACCTACGGGGATATTCAAAACGTTATTCGATTAAGTTTGATTATTATAGAAAGAAAGAAAGAATCATAGTTTATTGCATTTTCGAAGACATAGGTGACGGTACCTACCCATCATATTCATAGAAATATTTCGGAATCGTCACACTTGTAGATTTATTTTTATTTTATTTTGTTTCATAGAGAAAATAATAGTATATTAAAAATAAACGGAAATTAATTAACATTTAAGTTAATAAATACTACCCACGATAATTTCCACAGATAACCATTTAGATGAACCAAACTGATGGCAAACGTAACTACATAAAGTCAGGGCCAAATAAACGAACAAAAGAAACTAAAAATAACAAAAAATAACTCTTGTTTGTGTATTGCATCCTACGGGTCCTATAATAATAATATAATATATCGATTGGTGCCTCCTTCTCATTTAAAATTGTCAAAGAGGCCTCTGCTAGTTGGCTTCGGCCCGGCCTGGTACGGCTTCCAAAGGCCCGAGATATGTAAAAGGCATAAATTTGCTTAAGCATACGGAACCTACTGCTGATCCCTCTGAATTTTAACTATAGCAAATAAAAAAACACATTTCATCCATTCAAAAACCAAAGCACAGCTCCACAATCAGTAATTGATTATTCCAATACAAACAACAAAAGCAAAATAATATTTAAAAAAATTGTTGTTTCAGCGCCAATTTTTCAATTTGATAATTGCCAAAATGGCTGCGCTCAATAAACAATACAATCACAAAATTCGCGCACAAAAATACAATGAAAATCTTCAAAAACCCAATTTTAATAATTGAATTAAAATCAATTGAGCACACAAATTAATTGCAAATCGCGCCGTGTGAACGTTATAATTGCTTTTATAGAATCAATTTGGCTTCTTTGTGAGCAACGCATGGGTATTGCTACAAACGATAATATTGCGAGATTTTTACGATATTTGTGGGGATTTTTAATGATCGTTTTGATTATGATTTTTCTATTTGAGGATTGGGAATAAGAGGATCGCCCAGAGGACACGGTGGAGCATACGGTGGAGGTCTGCCCCGCTTGGGCAGAGCACCGCCGTGTCCTCGTAGAGGCGATTGGCAGCGGCGGCGACCTCTCGCGTCCGGCCCTGGTGCAAGCCATGGTCCGGGGCGAAAGGGAGTGGGAGGCGGTCACCTCCTTCTGCGAAGCAGTCATGCTAGCGAAGGAGGTGGCGGGATGGGCGAGGGAGAGATCCTCACGCCTCAGCCGCCGAGGGAGACGCTCCGGGCGTCGGGAGCCGCGTGACGACTCCCGGCCACCGTAGGCGCGGGCCTGCGGGCGGAGAGCAATGGGTAGCTCTCCGTCCGATCAGGACCAAGCCCATGCCGGACGGCGCGTAAGTGTTCCACGTGCGCCTCAGAGAGATGTCAGCGTAGTTGACGGGGCCCGACAGGGCCGAAGCCTGCCGGGGTAGCGGGATCGTCCGAAAGGGTTACCGCTGCCCTGGTACATAAAGAGCTAAGGAAGGAACACGGGTGGGTTTTAGTTAGTAAGAGTCTGACACTCCCTTCTGCTCCACCCAGAGCGGGAGGGGTCATTTGATGATTTCCCATCCTGAAAAAAAAAAAAAAAAAAAGGATTGGGAATAACAATTCTGGGTTTTGCTGTAAGCATTGCTGAGGATTTAATCCCGTTTGTAACTGATTTGTAAAAGTATCATCTGCTCTTAAAATATGCAAGAGTAGCTTTTGCCTTAGCGTTTTTTAGCTTTTGCTTTTGATTGCATACCCAAGTAGGCCGCTGCAGACACAACTTATCGAAGTGGGGGATTACTGACCCATCCAATACCCAGTGCGGATGCGGTGCCTCTGATCAGACCATGCCTCACTTGCTGGGGTGCCCTAAGGGCCCACCTGCACCTTGGATGACTTAATGAATGCCACTGATGCCGCAATCAACGTGGCCACCTACTGGACTCAAAAAGTATAAAATATCGTAAGTAGATGTCGGAAATTATCCCAAAGGAACGTACGACCGGGATAAAAGTATCATGTGACCCACACATGGTCTACCTGTGTGCCAAATTTCATGGAAATCCGTTTAGTCGTTTTTGCGTGATTGAGTAACAAAAATGCAAACATATAGTATGAACAACGTGCAATCCAAGTAGTCTTGTCTCATGTTCTGAAGTTGCCTTTAACTTTTTTATTTATGTAGCTTATACTCACCAGGGTTCACCAGAAGTATTTAAGTTAATTGTGTAACACACTATCAATCTTAATCTCAATCATTTTGAAGGATATTGCTAACCATTGATTCATATGTTTGAAAAATTGATTTGTTCAACAAAGTAAATAACGCAATGAATGTTGATGAACTGTCAAAATGAAAGCCATTCCTACTATAAGTGTGTTACGCAATTAGCCCGCTGGTTAGAACTATTCTTGTGCCATGAGATAATCGACGTGCGTGTAGCCTGAGCACAAGGTCGTGACTTAAGTCGAGAACCTTCATCTTACAAAGCCCCTTAGGCCATTAAGCAATTATTTGGAAACTGCTCCAAATTATTGCTTAATCGCCTAAGGGACGCTCCTTGAATAAAGCCATACTACACTATTTTCTTAGCTGCATCGATGTTGTGTTACTGACACAATTCTCTATGCATAAACATCTTAATTTACCTGCCTGTGAGCAATACACGGTAAAAAGTTTCCTCGATTTAAACCCGTGACTTGCAGCAAATCAAACACAGTCATTGCACCGTTCAATTTGCACAATATTTCTTAATCTTGTGTCAATTTATAAGTAATGTCAGATTACTCCTCTAGGAACTGATTTAACTAAAGTTAAATATCTTACCCGTGCAATAAAATTTACGTCTTAGGCCTTTTGTAGTATAAATACAGGTTTTTCTTGCCGTGAAAAACTGCCGTTTATTCGCCGTGCGTAGGCACGGTTTTCAGTATTGTATGAATCACTATGGAAACTTTTTGACTGTCAGGTTTCTTCTACGGTTCGTTTTATACGCCGTGGGTTAAAGAAACCGTGCCGTGTACAAAGGGCCTAACAGTTTTTGTATGGAAAAACTGTCAATAAGTCATAAATTATTCGCAGGATAAGACCTACTGGTACTATTATAGGTAGGTACCACATCACAATAGCAGCTGTCCAAGGATTTATGATCGCGTGGCCAAACTCGGAACTAATGATGCCATCTTGTTTTTCAGTACATTTTACAAAACAATTCCACAAGACGTGTATAGGTGTAGGGTACCAACCGCTACCCTCTGTATACGTCATTTGAACGCCAAAAGTTACTTGTAGGAATACAGGGTGGCAGGGACATCGACGATCCCGTTGGATGCGAAAAGCACAGAACCGGTCGAATTGGAGGTGCTTGGGCTCCTCTAAGCACCTCCACTCCAGCCGAAAGAGGTCCACTGCTGGACATAGGCCCCCGCCTATGTCCAGCAGTGGATATCTTTTGGCTGAAATGATGATGATGATGGAACATCGACGCGCAACCTGTTACCATGGATTCAGTACATGATTCTGAACCGTCATGCGTTGAAACTTTTAGTCAATTATTTAAAAAAATCTGTTCCATACATTTTGACCACGTAGGTATTGCACTTCGCGTTGTTTATAACCGACGAAAAATTTCTACGCTACCCCTAGTGTAGAAATTTTTTCGTCTAGAATCATGTGTTGAATTCATTGTTTCAGTTTGCGCGTCGACGGCCCTGCCAACCTGTTTACTAATTTATCTCCAAATCACACCGCTTTGATATGTGGGTCCACAAAGATAAAAGA
Source organism: Apamea epomidion (assembly GCA_947507525.1). Taxonomy (NCBI): domain Eukaryota; kingdom Metazoa; phylum Arthropoda; class Insecta; order Lepidoptera; family Noctuidae; genus Apamea; species Apamea epomidion. The sequence continues at coordinate 17,095,864 of OX382237.1, forward strand.
GGCTTCAAACAAGTGTATCTCATTGCTATTTCTTAGAGAATTCCTTTGGTGAAGCTCGGAATGTCACCTATCTTCGAACGTTGCAGAATATTTTTGGCGCGCAGACATTGTTGTTGTTTTTGAGAAAACAAAGCCATTTCTCCTGTGTACACGGACAAGAAAGGTAAATATATCGGGTATTGGTAGGTACCTCTTAAGGGGATTACTTTCAAATACCATTTCTTTGTTGTGATACTTAGGAGACGCATAGCAATTTATGGTTCTGCATAAAATTCTTCGCTGAGTTTTATGATAAACTAGCTGCGCCCCGCGGTTTCACACGCATAAGTTTCGATTCCGTGGAAATATTGGGATAAAAAGTATCTTATATGTTAATCCTGGTTATAAACAATCTGTGTGCCAAATTTCATCCAAATCCGTTCAGTAGTTTTTGCGTGAAAGAGTAACAAACATCCATCCATCCATCCATACAAACTTTCACGTTTATAATTATATAGACACTAGCTGCGCCCCACGGTTATGACCACATAAGTTTCGATCCCGTAGGAATATCGGGATAAAAAGTATTCTATATCTTAGTCCTGGTTATAAACCAGCCGTGTGCCGAATTTCATCCAAATCCGTTCAGTAGTTTTTGCGTGAAAGAGTAACAAACAGCCATCCATCCATCCATCCATCCATACAAACGTTTATAATATTAGTAGGAAAGTAGAATGATTATATTTCTGTAAGTAAGTTTATCCAAAAACACTTTTACATGTCAATAATATTTAAAAAACTAGATGAGGTTTATTTATTTATTTATTGGATCGCCAACAGAGGCTACACAGTTACATGCGTGCTGACATGAACAGGGAACAGAGGGGCAATTCTCGTAATTTTAGGAACGTTCACAGTCTAATGTCAATCTGTCAAAAAACCTTTAATTTGCCTACATTTTGACAAGTTTTTGACATTTGTTTGTCACCGAGATGAGACTGCCATTAAATTTTGAACGAGCTAAATTACGAGAATTAGCCTTCTGGTTTTAATATAGAGCAATTATAGCCTTGCGTGCAGTTTCCTACAGTTGCTATCTATGATCGAATCTATGCTATATGGTCATAAGAAAATAGCCTGATTAAAGAGAAGATTAGCAAATTGTTATTATTATTCCATTAGGTAATTTAATGTCTTAGTAGTATCCTTTTTTTTTTTTTGGGCGGGAAATCATCAAATGACCTCTTCCGCTCTGGGCTGAGCGGAAGGGCGTGTCAGACTTTTACTGACTAAAACCCACCCGTGTTCCTTCAGTTGCCTGTGTCAGGGGCCACGGTATCTCTTTCGAACAACCCGCAGCCCCGGCGGCATCGGCCCTAGCGGACCCCGTCAGTTCGTGCTGACATCTCTTTGAAGCGCGCGTGGAACACAACGCGCCGTCGACCCAGGCCTGGTCCTTACCGGGCGGCGAGCTGCCCATAGCTCGCCGCCCGCAAGCTAGCACCTACGGTGGCCGGGAGTCGGCTGTTGACTCCCGTCCAGGGCGTCTCCTGCGGTGGCTAGGCGCGTGAGGGTGCAGAGATTGCTTCTCTCTCACGCGCTCTGCCTCCTCCTTCGCGAGCATTACTGCTTCGCAGAAGGAGGTGACGGCCTCCCATTAGTAGTACCCCTGAGCCTGGATTTGTGCCCAGTCAATGGCACTAGAATCACCACTTATTAGGATCATGGGACTTAAACATAGACAATAACACTGCCGAAATGTGAATGCTCCATACCCTCCTGCCTACCCCATCAGCGAATACAGGCGTGGTGTTCTACGGTCAATTATCTACCAACTCATCGCGCTCATAAATAATCTGTCAGCTGGACCGGTCAGCCCGTCAGCACACCGACACTGATAGTTCATCTCGATACGACACCTCGACGCCCGTGGACTATTCAATCGATTCATCGGTAATCGCACAAAGTGCTCATGTGATGTTAATCGATTCATTCCAATCTGGCCACTCGATTGCTCTCGATAGTTCCGTTTATCAGTTAGCTTTGTACGGTTCGTAGGTTGTTAGGAGCGTACTATTGTTTTTTCAATCATGTTGGTATTAGGTTAGAATTTTCCAACGTCGGATATCTTTTCTATTCTATTTTTCTCTATAGCAATGGTGCCGATGTCGACAATTCTGCCAAATTTCAGATGTGCGTGTGAAAAAAAAAATGATTTTTTAAATTTAATTTAATGAAAAGATTAAACAATACTAAGTTTTGTTTCTACTTTTTTCCATGTTCACATCAACATTTGATGTATCAGCCGCCGACTGCGAGTGTGTTATTGAGTATATGAAAAAACAACGTCATCCCGATAGACTGCTGATTGTGACGGCTGATGGTGAGCGAGCGTTACGTTCGGTGTGACAACAGCTGATTGTGACGGCTGATAGTGAGCGAACGTTACGTTTGGTGTGAACGCGGCTGAACCTTCTAATGCAGATAAAAGGTACTACAGATTTTGCTCAGTTTTGTCTTTTTTGAGCAAACCATTCACTCGAGTGAACCGTTTAATATCAGCTTAACCGTCATCTTCTAATTATTTTCAAAAAAATTATAAACTAATTAAATAGGCAATCAAAAGAAATTCAGTTGCTCTTCTTAAACTCTAATTTACTTTTTCAACGTTTCATTAAAGTCGTACCATATAGTAACAATACTAGCTTTTTAAAATTACAATTTCAAGTCACGACGCATTTCGAAAGTCAGCTCCAAAAATAATTAAACAAATATTTGCAATGAAAATTCTTTCACTCAATGACTCCCAAGTCGCAGCCGTTCACCTTTTATTGCATTTTTAATCGTTTAATTTAAAATCTTTAAAATTTAAATCGTTTAAACGCTAACTTGTGTTGCTGCGTTTGATTTGAAATTGAATTTTTAATGTAGGGTGAACTTGCAATGCGTGAAGAATATGAAAACAGTATTTGAATAAGAAAAACTAGGTACGTAATAGTTGGATAAGATTGTGCTATAAAGGCAAAACTAAATAAAAAAAATAAAAAAACTGATTGTTTTGCTCACTTTGGTAAAAGCCTGTTTGGTATAACAGCACTCTAATTGCGTAACACTCTATCAATCTCTATCTGAATCATTTTGAAGTATACTGCTAATCCATTGCTTCATATGCTCGGAAAATTTGTCTGCTCAACAACGTAAATAACGCAATGAATGTTGTTGAACTGTCAAACTGAAAGCCATTCCTACTGTTAGTGTGTTGGCAATTACCCCGTTGGTTTTTTGGAAGGTAAATTTTTCCTCGTACCTCTTTCATCAAACTAACCTTTGTACCCATTGCCTTGTGAAGGCATGCGAATGGAAACAGCTCCAGCGTCCACACATCAAATCACCCTTACTGCTACGACATAAATGCGCACTCAATGTCAAATTTAATTGTCAATGTCATTATGTCGATCCTTTTTTTGTTTTTGAGTATGGGAAATCATCAAATGACCCCTCCCGCTCTGGGTGGAGCAGAAGGGAGTGTCAGACTCTTACTGACTAAAACCCACCCGTGTTCCTTCCTCAGCCCTTTATGCACCAGGGCAGCGGTAACCCTTTCGGACGATCCCGCTACCCGATGTCGATCCTTGTGTATGGTTCGTTGAGTCGTTGAGCTCCTTAAGTATTGAGTTGAGCAATACAATTACTGATAAATGCGTGCACTGACTGGATAGGTCCACTCAAATCTATGTAGTTTCTTCCTCAACAGACCAACATTAATCGTTATGGTCCTCATATGATCTGACCAAGATTATATCTGGACTTTAACAGAGACTGTGCCCTCTGAGTTTGTTTCGGTCTTTCTTCTCAGAGTAGTCAGATAAGAACCGAACTCATCTATTTAGTTTTAAAACATAAGTTATTTTTGACGTTTAAAAGCTCGGGCTATATCTCATGAACCGCAGTAGGTAGACAGTTAAAATTTTTACAGTGTGTATTTCTATTGCCGCTATAAGAACAAATAATAAAAATAAAGTTAAAAATTCAAGGGGGTTTCCATACGAGAATTGATGAAAGATTGCCTTGTGGTATGTAACCTTTCGTATGCGAGTTTGACTCGCACATGGCCGGTTTTTTTTAACCAATTTACAGAAATAAATATAATTCATCATTTACTACTGATGTGCGGTTGACTGTACAATACAAGTGCACTGTCCGCAAACAGACATTAGTTATACATAAATAATCAGCCTATAATGTTCCCATTTCTGGGACACAGGCCTCCTCTCGTTGGGAGGGACTGGGCCGTAATCCACCACGCGGCACTAGTACCGGTTGGTAGATATCACATGTCTTTGATTTTTGTTTATAGGACATAACGGTTTTCTCACAATGTTTTCCTTCGCCGTTTTGAGAGCAGTGCTGATAAAATAATTTACATAAAGTGCCTGTCTGGGTTCGAACCTACAACCTACAGCTTGTAAGTAGCGGCCATTACCACTGGGCCACCAGTGCTCTACGTCTTTTTCTTATTTATAAAAATCAATGCCATTTGTTAGGCTCGCTAAAACTCGAAAATGACTCGACCATTGTGATGAAACTTTGGTAAATTGTTGTGTGCGCCGGATTAGGATCTTAATCAAACAAAAAAAAGGATAGGTGTCGCAAAGCATGTCGGCCATTAGCTAGTAAGTTATACAATCATGATGAATCATTTCTGACCACGGGACGGGGGAAGGCTTAAGATTTGGCGAAGGCCGACGGCATGGTTGGCGCAGTGGTTAAGCGATTGACTGCTGCGCTGCGTGTCGCGGGTTCGATTCCCGCACGGAACAAATATTTGTATGACCTACAAGTAGTTGTTTCGGGTCTGGCTGTTTGTGTGAGTTTAAATGTTTGTAAACGCACCCACGATACAGGAGAAATTCCTAGTGTGGGTCAATGTTTAAAGAAAAATTTTCTAAATTAAATAAATAAAAACATGACGCTACTCCTGCCTGACTCACCCTTGGCAGCTATTCTCTATAACTTTGTAAGCTACGGGGCAATTACGTTTTGTAAAATAATATGCTTCGATAAAATAAAGTTTCTAATGAACGAATCGAAGTTTCGAGAAAGAAACTTTGTTTATTATTTTCTATATTTATAGCTATCAATTAAAACCTTTAATTGATTTCACATCAAGCCCATACAATGTCTGTCAATTTCGAAGTAACTCTATTCTTGGTAAATGTTATGAATCAGCTTTTTAAACTTTCATTCATTAATTATATTCGTTGAACTGTCAACTTGAGATAATTAATTATGAATTTGTTTTTAAGACTTCGGTTCAAATTAAAATTGGTGGTAATTGCCAATTATCCTTCGTCGTAAGTTCGGTTAAATTAATTACAACCATTTTTAATAAAACGTGCAAGTATGCAATACTAAAGTCTATTCAAATTGATGTTATTTCAAGTTAAACAAATGACTAGCACTATTGAAAAAGTTATAAAAATGTTTGAAGTTGTAGCGTAAACTGAACTTGATTGAGTAGGAATTAAAGTAATTTTTCATAAACTCATATTTGTTTACATTTTTGGCAAATAAATCGCGAACGCAGTATACATAATACGCCTGTATTCCCAGAAGGGAACCACATCAAGCTATATATAACCAGTATAAGCTGACTTGTGATTGTGCGAAAAACCTATACATTGCGAGGTCAGCTAAAACCGGAAATATATAGCTTGATGTGTGCCGTGTGAACCTAAGGAAACCTACATTTCGTCAGTTATGTTTAAGTCCGATGTAATAGGGGGCGAGCCTACTGCCATCAACCACACAAATCCAGACTCCAGGTGGCTACTGAAAAACGACTTATCAAAAACCAAATAACACTTTGCTCGACCTGGGAATCGAACCCAGAGGGGCAATTCTCGTAATTTTAAAAACGTTCACAGTCTGATCTGTCTCAATCTGTCAAAAATTCCTCTAATTTCCCTACATATGGACAGGAGTTTGACATTTGTTTGTCGCCCAGATGAGACCGCGACTAGATTTTGAACGTTTTGAATTACGAGAATTGGCCTTCTGAACTTCATGCTCAGAGGAACGCTTGTGAACACTGGACCAACGAGACACTCAGATATAAATTTCTATATCTAATATTAATTTGTGTTACGAATAAGCTTTAAGTCGTAGACTTAAAATGATTAATATCATTTAATATAAAATAAACATAAATCTTTAGTAACAAAATACAAACACAGCACAAATGAAATGGAAATAGCATCGCTACGTAATTGCTACGACGTAACTGATGACATTGCTACGCAGCCATAGCGCTCGTAGCAACCGCTACGAGATATGCGTCAATTCATTTATTAATTTTGTTTATACTCTTGTATTTTCCTCGTATTTGGAATAAGTGCCCTTGTGGTTGACAATAGCTGATATAATTTAATAATAACTGTATGTATTTTAAAGGTGCAGTATTATTAAAGGTATTATTCTAACAGATTAAATACAAATTTCTGGCATATTTGTAAAATTTTATAGGCATGGTTTCACGACATGTTTGCACAATGATTGTGCAAAACACAATCGCGATGCCAATCGTTTCAAAACGAATTTACGGTACGGGAAACGACACCAGTGTTTAATTAAATAATCAGCTAGCCTAATACATATAACACTTCCCATGCGGGTAGGCAGAACCTACAGCTAGACTATTTAATGTAAAGTCGGGGAAATTAATGGTTAAGCAAACTGACTAAAAACTAAAATTATCCGTATATTCAATCACAACTGTCATTCTTTGACAGTTACATGTAATGGCTATAGCACGACAAAGTTATTTAGGGTATCCATTTTTTTAACATTCAATTTCCCCGACTTTTTTCCAGTTTTTAATAGCTAACGAAGCTGAAACCAAACTTTTCACTTTAATCATCAGTATAAATTCCACAATAGTAATTTTGTGAGAATTTTATCAAAGTTGTTTCAGTTTGGCGTTATTAAGTTCTCTGTGGTTTTCAGAACTTTTGATTTATGTTCCGTCTGTAATGGATGAGACATAGTTTTGGTTACAAACGCTGAAGTACACTTCCTTTATCATGTTATTTTAAAACTTTAGGTTGTAGATTTTAACTGAGGGAGGTATTTTATTAAATGCCATGAAGATTTTAAAGCTTTATACTTTAACGTATATTTAGGAAATACATGTATAAGAACGGTAAGCACGTCGTCTAGTAGCACCTCTTTAATAAGCTTTTTTTATGTTGCAAAAGCGATCAAAACCAAAAGTCATTTATTCAAATTAGGCTGAGAATCAGCACTTTTTGAACGTCAAAATTACAAAAGACAGTCCCCCAAAAAAGCCCGCCCTTTACCACTTCCTAGTGCTATCGCTGGGAAGAAGAAGTGGCGCAACAAACTCCCCAGCAGCACAGCTGTCTGTTCAGTTAGAAAATACTTGATTGTATACAATAATAGGTGTTAAGTAATTAACATTACAAGGCACAAAACATTAAATAAAATTATTTGCCATATGTCAGCTAGCCACGCCAATATACTAACAAATATAAAAAAAAAACCATACGTGCTCAAGCTAAAAAATAATTAATTAAAATTAAAATGTAAATGAAAACTTACTACCTAAATAAAAGCCTCCAGGCATAAACACATAGCTTAGATAGCATCTTAACAATAGATAGCATCTACTCTCCTATTCTGAGACGTTTTGTGGGGGTGATGAACGAGTGAAGTACTTTCCCTTCGCTTGTGCGTCGCGTATATGAAGCGATCTTGAATAAACAAGTACTTATTAAATAATATGGCAGTAATATTAATTATAAGCAATTAACTAACACAGTGGATCTTACGTTGTCCGAAATAAATAATTTATTATTATATTATAAAGGGCGTGACAGCTTACATATTGCTTGCTTACATTTTTGCATTGCTGGGTTCTGGTCACATAGCTGTCACTTGAAGTCACAGATGATAAGCCAGGACCATCGATGTAAAATAAATAAATAAGCTAATTCTGAAGAAAAAACATGAACATTGTCTTGAGTTAATTAGGGCGACCAATTATTCTTATCGTGTAAGTAGTCGTTGATGGAATAGTAAGCCTTGGAACAAAGGTTTGATTTTACTTGAACTTTAAACGCATTAAAAGGCAAGTCTAGCAAAGAAGAAGGTATCCTGTTATAAAAGGTTATACCAAGCCCAACAAATGAGTTATGAACCTTATGAAGTCGGTGAAAGGGGGCACGCAGTTTGTCCTTATTTCTAGTGTTAACACTGTCAATATCACTGTTTTTAGTGTACAAGTGTAAATTTTGCCTAATATACAATATGTGGGCGAAGATGAATTGTGATGCAACCGTGAGAATACCAATATCTTTAAAAAAATCTCTGAAATAAACTCTGGCACCTAGCTGGTAAATTGCTCAAACAGCTCGTTTTTGAAGGACACATATATTTTGTATATCAGCGGTTTTGCCCCACACCAGAATACCGTAGGACATAACGCTGTGGAAATAACTAAAATAGACTAAACGAGCTGTATCAACGTCGTTGTATTGTCTTACTTTCCTGACGGCGTAGGTAGCCGAACTGAGCCTTTCTGCTAGACTTGATATATGAGGTCCCCACTGAAGTTTGGCATCTACTGTTAGTCCTAGAAAAATTACCGAGCCTACTGTTTCAAGCACCTCTTTATCTATCCTAGATTTCGAACATTCGGTAAGATGAACTTTACACATTTCGTTTTCTTGGCATTGAGAACTAGGTTTTTTGACGTAAACCAATCTGTAACTATTGAGAGTGCACTGTTTACGTCGTCAAAATCTTGTCTATTCCTGTCTACTTTAAAAATAAGAGAGGTGTCATTTGCAAACAGTACAACGTCACAGATGCCCTTCAAATGGAATGGTAAATCATTGATCGTATATACTAAGAACAAGATTGGACCCAGTATTGAGCCTTGCGGAACACCTAACTGAACTGGTAGCCCGGAAGATTTCACGCCATTAACATCTACACATTGAACCCTATTATGTAAATAAGAAAATATTACGTTGAGAGCTTCGTTTCGGACACCGTAATGACGTATCTTACGCAAAAGCGTGTCATGGTGCACGCAACATCATGATCAACAGCAAATAAGTATAGGTTACAAATATGTATTTCTTGGTGAAAAAAAAACTAGGAATTATTTTGTCTTTTAAATTACTAAAACACGAGGATCGGGCAATCAAAAAAGTTGACAAGTTGCAAATAATTATTGTACCTCTACTACCAAATATAATAGGGGTTAAAGTATGAAATTGCCGGTTTATTGTAATAGGTACTTCGAATTGACATAGAATCTTCATGGTTTGAGATTTTTGAGTGAAACTTTTTTCACATGGTACCTTTGAAGTTCTTCTTTTAAAAAATGTGCAACATTCGATTATCGACTTTCAGTTGTTTTTTTTATTCAGCTTAGATAAGAAAGATGGATACTTCGAAAGTTCGAATTATTTTTAAATACGAGTTCCGACGCGGAACTAACGCGGCAGAAACAGCTCGCAATATCAATGTTGCGTTTGGAGAGGGGACTGCTAATGAACGCACCGTGCGATTTTGGTTTAAACGCTTTGGTGATGGAAACTTTGATTTGAAGAACGAACCACGTGGAAGACCGCCCACACAGGTGAATAACAATGAATTGAAAGAGATGGTGGAAGCCGATCTGAGCCAAACTACCCAGGAATTAGCGGCATGGTTTAACGTTACCTTACCAACAATATTGACTCATTTGCGTCAAATCAATAAAATAAAAAAATATGAGTAATGGGTGCCTCATGATTTGACTGATCTGCAGAAAGAAACGCTTGTGAAACTTGTGTTACCTTGTTGAATCGATACAGAAATGAAGGAATATTGGATCGAATTGTGACATGTGATGAAAAGTGGATTCTCTACGATAACTGTAAGCGAAAAATGCAATGGCTGACCCCAGGTCAAACGCCGCAACAGTGTCCTAAAGCAAAGCTTACCAATAAAAAGGTAATGGTAACTGTTTGGTGGTCTCAGCATGGTGTTATTCACTATAGCTTTCTCCGATCTGGTCAAGCAATAACGGCAGATGTCTACTGTGCCAAACTCCGAACAATGATAGCAAAACTAGCAGTGAAACAGCCCCGAATTGATCTACACCATTATTACTCCATGATAACGCGAGACCTCATACAGCACGAGAAACCGTTTTAACTCTACAGGAACTGCAATTAGAAACCATTCGTCACCCTCCGTATTCGCCAGACCTTGCTCCAACGGACTACCATTTTTTTTCGTGATTTGGACAATTTTCTACGTGATAAAAGGTTTTCTTCTCAAGAGGTAGTACAAAATGCTTTCACACAGTTTGTCGAATCTAGATCACGAGAGTTCTATCTTAAAGGCATAAATGACCTTCCTATTAGATGGCAGCAATGTATAGATAATAATGGTAATTATTTTGATTAAATAAATATGTTAAATTAAAAAAAAAAACGAATTTATATTTTTCCCCCTAATATAAAGAACATTACCAAATTACCTATTTTCCCTAACAGCATAAACTTAAGGTTCAAACTGTATAGCAAAAAAAAAAACTGAACACATTGCGTGAATGTCACCAGTTACATAATGACATTTGTATGACAAATCCCGAAGCAATTTCACAAATGTGCATTTACATATTATTTCCCTGTATAATTGGTATGTTAATTATAAAACTATTCTAAGCTTAATTCTAGTTTAATTGCACGTCGCGATTAAAGTCAGTAAGCAGGGCGATTTCTAGTTTTAATTTAAAAATATAAAAAGGTATGGTCATAATTGCCCGGATTGCAGCGCGGCACGCTCTTAAAATATAACCCCTGAGTAGGTCTAAGTGCTCATACACACGAACGGTCCGCGTCAACGGCAGGGGCAACTGCAGCTGTCAACGAGTGTCGATAACATGCCGCTCGTGTATGTGAGCACCGTACTCCAATACTCGAGCGGCACGCGAAAGAAGTCGCGGGAAGACTTCTTTCGCATAGAAACATAATCCCAATCCGAAGGCCAATTCTCGTAATTTAAAACGTTTAAAATTTAGTCGCAGTCTCATCTCGGCGACAAACAAATGTCAAAAACCTGTCAGAATGTAGGGAAATTAGAGGAATTTTTGATAGATTGAGACTGAGATTTGAGGGGCAATTCTCGTATGTTAAGAACGTTCACAGTCTGATAAAACAAAAATAATGAAGGTGAAATATGCTAATTGTTCTTAAATGTTCCATATAATAATGTAACACGCTTTTATTTATTTCTTATCAGGTTTAAATTATTTTTAACTTTTTGTTATTTTTATTAATAAGTAATAAAAGCTTGTTTTTAAAAAGTTTTTTTTTCTTCTAATTTTTTAAAATTACGAGTTTACCCCACTGATCTATATATAGGAAGCAAGCTAGGATCAAGCTAGTGTAAGAAGCTATAATAAGAATATTTTAAAATGAAAATACGTATGTTTAGGTTAAAGTATTTATCTATGGGCCTGCGTGCGTCGCCTGAAATAAGTAAATAAATAAATATACTAGTATATACAGGGTTATTGGTAAAACATTAACAACCTCTCACGACTATATTACTAGCCTCATAAACAACACATTTTGTTCTATGACTTTTATAAATTTATCAGACTTTCATATAAAAAAATTAAATTAAAAATTTAAAAATGTTCAATTCAATGAATTGAAATATTCCATTTTCTGTTTCGAACTCTACGCGATGCAAAAGAAAGCGCTAGTTAGATAAACAAATTGCCATGTCTAGTACAAAATTTAGCGGAGGTGAGTGGGAGTTAGATAGACTACAAAATCTTAAAGATTTGTTGTTGGTAAATGTGATATGTTTTGTAAAAAGTCATAGAAGAAAAGTTGTTGTTTATGATGTTAGTAATCCAGTCCTGCAAGGTTGTTAGTGTTTTACCAGTAACCCTGTATAATCAGGATAACCAAGTAGTACCCTAATTGCGTAACACACAATCAATCAGAATCGGTTGCATTTTGACAGTTCAACAACATTCATTGCGTTATTTACGTGTTGAGCAGACTTTATCAATGTAACCTTTTTCGAACTTATGAAGTAATGGATTAGCAATACCCTTCAAAATGATTCCGATTGAGATTGATTGTGTGTTTCGCAATTAGGGTGCGGGTCTTAACATTGATGACAGTAGGCAACGAAGTGGCGACAAATTTGTAATATGAGACTAATTAAAACGTTCGTGTCCTTGAACGGTAGAGATAAGTAGGTACCGTAAATAATTTTATTAACATTTTCCTTAAGCTAATGTAGGTACTGAATATGTGCTCGCACTTAAATTAATTATACAGTGCAATGAAACAAAAGAAACAAGTGCCAATAAATCTTAATAAAAACATATGCATGCAAATAATAATATTAACATATCCGCGACTTTAGCCGCATACTAAAATTGTCCGACTTGCGTTTCCTATTAGTCAGTCATTCAAATATGAACTTTTGTTTTATAATTCTGCAAAGAAAAAAAAAAGAACTAAAATAGTATGTATGTGTATTATAGGTTTATAACCTATTTATGTAATTGTGTAGTTTTAATAGTCCAAACCAGACCACCAGACCAGAGAATATCTAAGGCATTAAGTCCACCTTTGTACCTTTTAAATCAATAATAAATAAACGTTTGATGTTAACAAGCTAATTGCTATGATATACCTACGTATTAAAAGAAGACAGCAATCTTAGTATAGATTTTGAGAAACGGGACAGCTCACAAAAATATACCACTGTGAACTCTATTGTAACTCTAAAAGAGCCCCTTTTTAATTAAAAAGTGGAATAAAAAGGCTGGGGCATAATAACATGCATGATTTAACACCATGAGGAAAAAAGGTGTAAATATTTTGTTAGCGTTCACTTATCTTCAAACACGATTTAAGATTGCAATAGTATGTAAATATTGTCTGTTTACCATCCTTATATAAAAATAAGGTATAGCAGAATGTTCAGTTCAATCAAGGTTGCAAAATATACTGACTATCACATTGTCATATGGTGACCTTATTGGTGATGTTCTTCAGAAAGGTCAGGTGCGTGGAACTCTCAAAAGGCGTGCGTATATGACCAGAACGCCAATTCTCGTAATTTAAAACGTTCAAAATCTAGTCGCAGTCTCATCTCGGCGACAAACAAATGTCAAAAACTCGCCAAAATGTAGGGAAATTATAGGTATTTTTGACAGATTGAGACTGAGATCAGAAGGCCAATTCTCGTAACTTAAAACGTTCAAAATCTAGTCGCAGTCTCATCTCAGCGACAAACAAATGTCAAAAACTTATCAAAATGTAGGGAAACTAGAGTAATTTTTGACAGATTGACACTGAGATCAGACTGTGAACGTTCTTAAAGTTACGAGAATTACCCCTCAGACTGTGAACATTATTAAAATTACGAGAATTGCCCCTCAGATGTATGAACGTAAACGAAGCGAAATGAGTATGTAAGGATCGTAGCTAGTGGCGTTCAGTAATTTCTGCCTACCCCGATGGGAAGAAGGAGTGAGTATGTGTAGGTATATATGGATCACATTGTCTTTCAAACGCTGAGCAGACGATGGAAAATTGTCCGCTACAATAGAACTTATAGAACTCTATGCAATGACGCACACATAGAAGAAATAAACTGTCAGTGCACGCATCCGTTTTGTCGTCGTGGACAGGTTGTCCACCGCCTAATTGTCCATTGTCTGCTCAGTGTTTTGTACGATGTTCTATTTTACGTCAAATTATTGATTGAGCGCACGATAGATCAACGATCATTAAGGGTCCCAGAAAATCGGGTTTTTGTTATTTCTGAAGATAATATCATAACTTATCGCAACAGAAAGGATCATCAGTGTTAAAAAAACTATGTAGGACATGCCGGTTTCCTCGCGATTTTACCTTAACCGTTTTTACTTTAACTATGTATTATCGTCGTTTCAAAATAATCACATTGATTTTCACACATTCTTATGCATTTGACATATCACTACTTCTGCATTCATCGGTTTCGTGGCTTCCCCTTCACGAATTATATGCTCCCATAAATATAATATGTGTCAGATAAAGTGAACACGTTTCTACTTCGTTTTATTTACATAAAATATGTAACGCGCATTTTCTTTTTTCATTATATTTATCCGTTTTAGACAATTTCAGGCCTGTTTTGGTTTCCATAAACATAAAGTTATGTTTTTTATGTGTTTCTACGAAAGAAATAGGCCGTCCCTTGACGCCTGGAGAATTGGCAGCAGCATTTCTGGTTTACACGGGGTGATTAAATTGACTAAATAGGGAAAACAATGAAAACCAATTTTAAGTAACTTGAGAAAAATAACATCAACAATAAAAAATAAATAATGGGCCTTAAACATAAAACATAGAAATACCGATATTATATTAAAAATAAACATAAATAAAAGGAAACACAATTTAGAGTTAACAGCTATTTTGTGGAACTTGGCACAAGTATCAGAGTGTACGTCAACAAGATCGTTGTAGTTGTTTAACAGTTTAGAGCCCAAGGACGACAGAGTTTGCGCTTTATGCCCGTGATACACATATCTGCAGCTTGTACAAAACTATGCAAGAAGCTTAAATGCCAGTGCGAATAATACTACTTCCTATCCTACTACTAGGTATTATAAACGTGAAAGTTTGTATGGATGGATGGATGGATGGATGTTTGTTACTCTTTCACGCAAAAACTACTGAACAGATTTGAATGAAATATGGCACACAGATGGTTTATAACCAGGATTAACATATAAGATACTTTTCATCCCGATATTCCTACAGGATCGACCCTTGCGGGTCAAACCGCGGGGCGCAGCTAATAGCTTCTAAATTGGTGAATGTCACAATGGCATACAAGCTACTTGCTTAGTTTTGAACAAGTTACAGGCTTTAGTTTTGAGCTCCAGGTTTCTTACAACGAGTAGATATGTATGTATGGTATGTGACAGTTTCGAACAATCTAAAAATAGTCTTGTCTACAAAGGTAACAGCACTATTTATCGGATCAACAAGAAACTTGCCAATTGCACAAAAAGGCCCCTGAGTAGGGTAAACGTTTTTCGTATCAAATGGCCCCCAGCGGGCATGAGTCGGCATTGGCTTTTCGCACAGATTGTGCCATCAATGCGTGCTTGGACCCTATTATCTGTAAATAAGTGGAGTTCCTGTCTACCCGCGTATAATTAATGTTGCTATGATAGCAGATTTTTATAAGTACCTTGGAATTTTCATATTCAATTAAGACATTAAACACGAACAGTTTTCAGAGCTTATTTGGAATTTTAAACGTTTCGTAAATAATATAAAATTATTATGATGTTATTTATTTAAAGAAAACACAATAATATTTGAGCAACACAAACATCTTATTGTTGCCCTGGTATCGTTAAAAATAATTAAATATTGAATACGAATACACACAGACGGTGTAGTTATGCTGTTCGATAGCGCGCACCTAATTATTTCGCTCTTTTTTTTGCCATTCATAAACGGCCTTTAAGCATCCTATCCTCTACTCCTCGAAATACATCCTGTATCTTATACTCTATTGCCCTATAAACCCCCATATCCCGTCCACCATCGACGCAGTAATCAAACACAGCACCAACAAATTATTCGCCTCCCCGCAAATACATCAAGCTGTACCATTTGATTCGGCCAATTTGTTTACAAGACAAATAGCCTATTGTTTTCTCTACCACGTCGTTTGTTAAGAATTTAATGTAAGAACAGTCTGACGGGAAGTCAAGAGTTGTTGAGTTGATGGATCGGTTTAATTATTTGTGAAATTGAGGCTTTGTGTGTCTTGAGTGGCTTTTGGAGCGGTAGTCTAAGGTACGGAGGGTGTTGCTAGGCGGTTTTCTTTCTGGAGAACTGAACGGGTAACTAGAAGTGCTTCCGGTTTTATTTCTAAGCTAGGTTCTGCCCGCGACTTCATCTGCGTGAAATTTATTGTAGCCCCGACCCACCGCGTCGCATCGTATCGCCTGCCCGAGCTATTACTTCGTTCACTCAGATTTATTTTTGACTTTTTATTTTGCGTTTTCGGGTCATATTGGTCCTAGCGTAATGTTAAGTAGCCTTCCTCAAGAATTGAACTATCAAATGCAAAAAGATTTTTTCAAATCCGACAGATATTAGCGCGTTCAAACAAACATACAAACAAACAGGTTGTCGGCACGGTTGGCGCAGTGGTTAAGCGATTGACTGCTGCGTCTCGCGGGTTCGATTGCCGCACGGAACAAATATAATGTATGATCTACAAGTAGTTGTTCCGGATCTGGCTGTTTGTGTATGTGAGTTTAAATGTTTGTAAACGCACCCACGATACAGGAGAAATTCCTAGTGTGCATACATAGATAATGGATGCGTGTCTGGGAACCCTCGTGCGAGTTCAGTCTTGTTCTTCGCACGCTCTCTGAGCTCAACGCTGCAACGCTGAGCTTGTCTGTGATGTGTTTACGGACGAATGGAAGAAGATCTTGTCAGTATGTCGGGAGGAGTTAAGCGTATGGCTGTCGTGTAGTTGGACACTTTATACAGGCTGGCAGGGACATCGACGCGCAAACTGAAACCATACCGTTTTAATAACCGCCGAAAACTACGGGGTGTTCAGAATCATAACCTGAATCCATGGTAACAGTTTGCGCATCGATGTCCCTGCCACCCTGTACCTATTACAGAATTTGTCTTTTAACTAATGTAATTAGCCTTGGCCATTTTATGTTAATTAAATTAATGAGCGAATGGTTGACAGACACCAATTAGCTCGAGGGTATGTGATAAGAACCAACGATGTACCTACTCTTAACTGTTTATAAACAAATAAGTAGGTAAAATTACTGACTAGCAGGAAAAACATTACAATAATTATTCGTGTCAACAGCGAATCTTGGAAATACCAAACGATTTATGCAAAATCATGTGATGAGATGAATAACACTTAAGCATAGGGGAAGGTAAGGAAAAATCTTCAGAATGACAATAAACAAGAAACTTCCATTATAATATTTTCTGTTCTTTTGCGTTTATAACCTACTTCAAAAAAGGAAGAGGTTCTCAATTTGGATGTTTATAATAAACTTATATATATATATATATATATATATATTTTTATGTATGTTCGGGCAGAACTCCGACAGATATAGACGGATTAACAAATTTCTTTTTAATGTATAGAGTATGCCTTAGAGGTGGCCCCACAATTTTTTTTATTAACTTTACTTAATAAGTAAAGTTAACAAAATTTTAAGTAAGTTTATATTGATGATGTGTTGATAACTTACTGTCACTGATATTTACATAGCAAGTAGTGGTATGTGAATTTGTGTCGGGTAGGAATACTAAAAAACGAAACATAAAAACTTTTTTACAAAAAAAAAAAAAAAAACCACTGACTTAAAAAACGAAAAAAACGAAAATGTGGAACCAACGACACTGACTTTCGGAATTAAAGTGATTTTTAACTTTTTTTTGGAAGTCGGTTTTTTTTACTGTTAAAATAACCAGTCATGTCCACAAACTGTTAAAAAACTCTACTTTATTTTTTCTAATTCAATAATATCAGTATGAGTATGATCGTCATATAATTATCATTAATTAGTTTATTAATCCGTTGTTGTTGAATGTATCTCTTTGTTTTGCTAACAGGAGTCTAGGGTTCAAGCTGGAAACCAGCGCTCATCATTCCGCTAAGCATAATGCTGACGCAGAAACCTTTTACTTCTTGTATTGTAGTATTTAGAGCAGTGGTGGCCCGGTGGACACAGCAGCGACTTACGGGTTGTGGGTCGTAAGTTCGAACCTAGCCAGGCACTTTACTTGGCGTAAATTATTTCAGCACCACTGTTCGCAAAACGGTGAAAGAAAACATCGCGAGGAAACAGGCATGTCGTAGAACCAAAAATTCGAAGACTGGTGACATCTACCGACTCGCACTGGGCCCGCGTGGTGGATTACGGCGCATCGAGATTAGGCCTGTGTCTCAGCAGTGGGAACGTTATAGGTTCATTATGATCATTGCTTTGTGTATGTACCTGTTACTACTAGCTGTAATACTAGAGACAATAAACGATATTCTATTCTATTCTTCAATTCTATAAACACAATGTAATTCGTTTTCCTCACTCAACTCTTACAAGTGGTGCAAACAAAATAAATAAACAAACCCTGTTTTTCTTACGTATTCGTAAAAGAACATCTTTGGGACTGCCGTGTCTCGTGTTAATGGACATAGGGTTCCGAACCCGAAGAGTGTCAACGGGACCCTATTAGTAAGGTTCCGCTGTCCATCCGTCCGTTTGTCACAGGACTGTATCTTTTGAACTGTAATAGGTAGAAACTTGAAATTTTCATAGAGTGTGTCTACTATGGCCACTATAACAACAAATAACAAAAATAAAATAAAGTTAAAAATTAAAGGGGTCCTATAAGGGTTCCATATTGTCGTCCAGACGTACGGAACCCTAAAAATATGGGATTAAGTGAGAAAAGGCATAATAAAACGCTTCATTTGACATCATAAGGAAAAAATGTGTAAATATTTTGTGAGCGTTCACTTATCTTCAGAAACGATTTAAGATTGTAGTGTTGTGATAGTATGTAAATAGTGTCTGTTTACCACCCTCATATAACGAAGGTCATCTCGCGGCCGTCTCATTATATGTGTCAGTATGTTTTGGTTTATTTTTGCAATTCAACTCACACTATTTATGTACATATTCGTTACTATTTTTAACTGCCACATATTTATTTTATTTAAGTATGCATACACATGTCACATTGCAGCGTAAAACTGACTTACATCCGTCACCTCACACATCAGGTTCAGTTGAAAACCAGCGTCAGGCACTATTCAAATCAAATCATTTAATTCAGATAAATATCCATAGGTAAATTTAACACTAGTCGAAAGTACAAAATAGAATAAAAATAAGATAAAATCACAAACTTATAAAATCAAACTCAAAATTAAATTAAAAACAAAAATTAAAAACTATTGTCTGGCATTTTTGCTGAACTGGGCCTTATTGGTGCAGGCGTGAGGCACACTTACCTGCTAACTTCTTACATCGATCTTTATACTTTCTATTCGTTTTTTTTATTTGTTTCAAACTCAAACTCAAACTATTTATTTCAAATAAACCAATTACAGGCACTTTTGAATTGTCAAGGAATGTTGATATGAATATTGAATGTTGTTATCTGATGTATGTATCTGGTGTATTGAGTGTCTTTTAGTCTGTGCTAAATAATTGTATTTTCTTTCTTTCTTTCTATAAGATGGTCCGGTCCAATCAAGGTTGCAAAATATACCGGTTATCACATTATCATACAGTGACCTTATTGGTGATGTTCTTCAGAAAGGTCAGGTGCGTCGCACTCAAGACCAGCGTGCGTATATGACCAGAAGGCCAAATCTCGTAATTTAAAACGTTCAAAATCTAGTCGCAGTCCCGTCTCAGCGACCAACAAATGTTAAAAACATGTCAAAATGTAGGGAAATTAGACGTATTTTTGACAGATTGAGACTGATTGATTTGATGTATGACCGTAAACGAAGCAAAATTAGTATGTTAGAATCGTACAATATCTCATCATTATTTTGCCTCGTTGGTGGAGTGGTCGCAAGTGTAATTGCTGCTAATGAGGTCCTGGGCTCGATTCCCGGGTCGGGCTAAGTGCAATTGGGTATTTCCATCTGGAATTTCTAGACTAAGATTTCAAGCTTAGTCTAAACACATTAGGTATGAATTTATATTATTTAAATTAATATTAGATATAGAAATTAGTATTTTAGTGTCTCGTTGGTGTAGTGGTTACAAGCGCTACTGCTGAGCATGAGGTTCTGCGTTTAATACCCAGGTCGGGCATGTTATTGAGTGTTCCACCAGTAACTTCTCAGTAGCAACCTCGAGAGTCTGGATTTGTGCCTCAAACTCAAACTCCAAGTATTTATTTCAACTAAACCAATTACAGGCACTTTTGATGCCTTTTATGGCCTGGTTGAAGGCAGTAAAAGACTCGCCCCTTAACAGGGGCGAGCCTTGGCCAATTACTGGCCAACATTGACCAGTTATGTTTAAGTCCCATGTAATCATGGGACTTAAACTTAACTGGTGAAATGTGAGTGTACCTCTGCCTACGCTTTCGGGGAAAACAGGCGAAATTATTTACATCTTTATTATTTTGACTTTCAAAAGTGCCTTTTTGATGTACAAAAGTGCCTTTTATGTGCCTATTTGAAATAAATGATTTGACTTTGACTTTGATTCACAAAATCCACAGCTCTTTGAAATTTTATCTTAAAATATATAAACTAGTCTTACAGACAATTCCGGATTTACAATTTAATAACTACACAATACATGCAGCTTGTTTCTGCATACAGAATGAAGTGAACTGCTAGCACCATCTAAGCACTGCTAAATGTACAGTGTGCGTGAGTGTGGAGGAGTGTGTAATGTTATGTTATTTTAGGACTGTTCGCTTATATATTATGTAAATATTATCTTGTTTCAAAATAAACTGATATGTTTATTCTACACCTAAAACTAACACAAAGAGCATCACCATTGTACCTATTTTTCTGTTCCTTTGTTCTTGTCTGTTTATACAGGGTGATTGGAAGATGGGTGAAAAGCTTTAAGGCGAAGATAGTACAGACAATTTAGAACCATTTAAGCCATGGTTGTCTTAGACGAAGTCATACCAATTTTTTTTACCTAATTTTTATCGAAAATTCTCAAAATTGCTTATTTATGGCCAAATTGAATGACACATGAATTTATTTTTATGTTATTTTATTAAAATAATCTAGCAACACATGTTTTAGGTCTCTGTGTCATTAGACATTTTTTTTACAGACATACATGGAAACATAAATGGTTAAACAAATAAATAAGAATGGCGGTCAGTAAACAATAAAACTTCATAAATTACTGTGCAAATAAAAATAGAACAAACTAGAGTTGCACCAACCAGCACGATAAATAAAAGAACCAGACACGAGGCAGAAAGCCTTCTCTAATAGACTGTTATATTTTATAAGCTGCTGTTCCAAGTGATATATTAGATATTAAACAAAAATAATAGGCCATGTTGTCTCAACATACACAGCATGTACCAGAAAGGTGTGGTCATATTTTTAGACTATACTCTGTCCATTAGGTTAACCGTTTTTTTACAGCTGTCTTAGAACGTACCTATTCCAGATTACGTAAAAGTTAACTTTAAAATGCGTCATAAAATAAATAAATATAAATTGCCTAATCTTATTGAATTATCTTATTTATGGCTTCTTACGGATATTATAATACCGTACGCGTATCAATCAATGTGTTGTGTGTTGCTGCAATCACTAATTCCATCTGTCAAAAACGGTCTACCTAATAGACAGGATTAAAAAAAAAAAAGCCGTTTTTGACATAAAGTAAAAAAAATGTTTGGATGTAATTTTTATGATATCGTATTCAATTTGTTATGTAAAAAATTCACAACAAGGCAACAAGCAACAACCAGTTTTTTAGCAGGTAAGAGGCAGGTTAATTAGACAGTGGCAGGTTAAATTAGATGGGATTATAATTACGATTAAAATTTGTCTTTAGTTAAAGGCCTAAGGGGCGGTTGTTTCAAACGGTTGGCTAACGTAACGTTCGTCAAATAATAACGATTACGTACTCGTTATTATTTGACGTACGGCAAGACCATACTTTTGTAATTGTAATTTGAAGCAACGCTTTTTTGCTTTGACGATAGCTACCGCCATTTTTGATGTATACGCGTGCGTCAAATGGACGTAAAACAACCCCCCCCACCCTTAGTCTGTTAAATTAATAAAAGAGTACGTTTCGATCAACAGTACCTATACAGGCTATCAAACTGAACAAATTTCTCCATGGAACTCAACATCGTAATCGAGAAAATATAATCAGCCGTCTCATACAGGGTCGAGTAGGTATTGCAGTTTTGTGTGGGACTATTGATATTTTTTTGTCGATCACGTGGTTTCATGGAGAAACTGGTTCAGTTTGATGGTCAGTACCACACCCTTATATATTAAGGGTGCCAGGGTAACCAGTTTTTTTTGTTGTTAACCACACATTTCTGTTACATGCTGTATACAACATGGATCCTCACGCATTTCATATTCTTTTTAATGAGAATTTATTACGCAGTACCGCAACTTCGGCTTCAAATGTTTTGTGGAACAGTTATATGGAACAGTAGGAAATGTAAAATATAGTTGGTATATTATTACAGTTACGAGTTTTGTCGGTGGTGCATTAGTTGTTGTTACTATGTTTTTCGTTTCTGTTTTGTAATATTTATTTATCGCTTATTTTATGAGTTTGTTTTCCGGAAGTATGTTTGCAGTTTGTTTCGTGTTAAAAATATACAATGAAGTTAAGCTCAATGTATACTTTTATAAGCAGCAATAAAACAAATTATAATTATTTTAAAAAATCACGAGCATACACTTACGCACGATTGAAAAGTGGTTTTCTCCTAAAGTATAATGGTGTTACAAACATAGTGAATCTCGAAATCATAATATTATGGAAAGAGTTATTTCGCGTATGTACATTTTTTGAACGAAGTGCCGACGCGTGGCGTATAAACCGCGCCGTAGAAAAAACGTGTTCGTGTACAAGCTTCCATAGTGATCCATGCAACACTGACGACCATGCCTACAAACGCCGAACAAACCTTAGTATTTCACTCTTATCTCTCAGTAGCAGTCTGGATTTGTGCCGGGTTGATAGCAATAGGTGCACCCCCCTGTTACATGTAACTTGAACATAACTGATGAAATGTAGGCGTACTTATAGATCTCTGCCCAACCCTTTTGGAAAACAAAGCGTGATGTTATATTATGTTTTTTTCGCGACAATCACGGGTGTTATCACCCACTATCTGGCGCACAGCTACCAACGCAACGGCAAAAAGCAGACACAGCTTCTTAAAATCGAGTCTCTGTTAGGAAACCCGGCCGATGCCCTTTGCAAACTGTGGCAGGGTACTCTTGCTCCTCCTACTTACAACCTACCACCAAAGGAGCATTTCCTGCAGGGTGTAACCTTCCGTGGTCCACTTCGAAATCTCTGAACTGTCTCTGGACACAAGTGGGAAGATGTAAGTCCAACCTGGTAAAGTGGGGCTACCTTGACGGAACGGCTGTAGGGTGTCATTGTGGAGCTATGTCACTAACCATGCTCCATCTTCTATCCTGCCTTCTGTGTCCCAAAATATGCAGTCAAAGTGGCCTCTGCACTGTCACCGACAACGCCGTGGAAGTAGAAAAGTTTTGGAAAAACAAGATTTAACATTCTGTCGTGCCAGCAACACGAAGAAAAAGAACACGGGTGATAAACGCGTGTCCTCGCCCTTCAACCGATAGTCTGATAGGTTAACTAACGGGTTGCAATAACTAAAATAGGTTTTAATAACTAATCTGGGTCGTTTGAACACGCATCGCCCGCCAGCACATTACGTGATTTATAACGTGTTAAAAATAGTAAAAGTAATTTAAATTGCAATAAAATTAGTTTGCAATTAATTGCTTTGTTGATTATGAGAGCAACTTGGATTAATTAGAGATTAAACGAACTTCACTCACTACCTGTGAGTGAAGTTCGATCCTAATTATATGAAGGCTTCGTCCGAAGAGATTAGCATTTATACACACGTAGTAACGCATAGTACACACCATTCCACACTATTTTGAGAGTATTTTGATTTCTTCTGCATTTTCATCTTTTTTTTGTCTACCCAAGATTAGTCCACTTGATTCCTGCGCCCGCAATCCGTGTCATTTAGTTTAGTCTAGCCCATTCGATTTATATTTTACGATTGATAAGGGTACAGATTGAACGAGAGGGTGGGAGGGTTGCTAATCTCTTCGGACGAAGCCTTCATATAATTAGGATCGAGCTTCACTCACAGGTAAGTTCGTTTAATCTTTAATTATACTTCAAGCTTCGTCCTCGAGATTAGCATTTATACACATGAAGACTTTTAGAGATATGCATCGTAAAATATAATTAAATGAAATAAATGAGTCATAAATAGGTTGCAAAGTATTTTGTATTGCTGTAACGAAAAAACAAAAATCACTTAATTTTACAATTGCTGTATTTAAGTAACAAAAAGGTTTACTTATTAATTGAATTCATAATTGCCATACCAAAAGAATCATTAGACACATTATTAACAGGTCTTCTATAGTTTTTTTTTAATTTTGATTTCATTTGGAAACCTTTCAATATTACAAATTTAAATTTTTGATAATATTTGCACCCTATATGCAGAGACGAGAGATAACAGAGTAATTCGTTTTTTGGAATTTTTTTCAAGGCTTCTGCCTTTATTAGCCAAAATTATAAAAACATTATTTCACTATCATCATTTAACTCCGACAAGAATACTATACAAAAAAACCAAACTGCTCAATATTACTCATCTTTACAAATACTACACTTGTATCCTTACTCAAAAAATGATCACCAAATCTGTTCAATCAAGCATACAACTACATAGAAAAAATATAACATACAACGTAAGGAATAAAAACAAAATCCAGTTATAACCAGCGCAAGGTCGCACTAATTATGGCAAAAAAACAATATTGGTTGAGGGAGCACGGCTGTTCAATAGTTTACCGGAGGATGTAAAATAATGTGACGGTATAAACACATTTAAACGCAGATTAAGGCAATACATAACTACATTGGAGATGATATGACACAGAGTGTACATTCTGTTTCATATTATTTCGAATGTAGTAACATAAGTTATTATGATATCTCCAACACCCTAGAGGTGACCAATACATGCTAGTTATAATCAGTTGTATCTCATTCTAAGCGAACTGTTATTCAGAAAGTTCTTATGAGAAATAAAGTTCTTTATACCCATTAGGGTACCATTTTTGCAGATAATTTAATACCAAAGATGTGTCCCGGGTTTCGTTATACTTAGGCAGAGGGGGTCTAGAACGAAATACCCATTTAAAGAATCTTTTCATATCTTCATTCCCGGAAATGTTTTCTTTAGTAATTAAACTCAAAGCGGACCGGTATGAATTGAATGTTCCGTATTGGGCACCACCATTATACGAAAATGTTAGGAAGTTCATACTATTTGGAATTGATACCTCATACATGCTCAATTTATTCTCATTACAATAAATGGACCACTTTTTATAGCACCCTTCATATTGTTTATAAGAGTTCTCCGAGAGAGAGTTAAGTACTATATCCATAGACGAAAGTGGGAATATCTCTTCTTATCATCGCCTTGTGGATAAGATCACTGCCACCAGAGTAATGCTGTTGCGCATGTGGAGACGACTGAAATCAGTAGATAAAATTAAATTATCATTAGCCCTGAACATTGCCATTTCTGACACTAAAAGACTTTTAAATAATGGGTACCACGGTTGTGTTTACCAGTGTGGGACAACCATGATACCCTTGGCGTTATCAGACTGAATTTTTCGTAATGATTTTAATATCATGGTAAACAGAGGAAACGCGTAAAAATAAAATTCTGACCATGAAATAGTAAAAGCATTTACTGCCGGATCCGGATCTCTGTGCCTGGAAACGTATCTTGGGCATTTATTATTTAACCAACTGGCGAAAATATCTATGTTCGGGGGACCAAATTTTGTAATAATTATTTATGTATTATTTTTGTAATAATAATTGTTAGAAGTATTTATGTATGTTTATTTGTATGTATGTTAATATATTCTCGTAATTTTTGTTTAGTTTTTAAGTGAATTGTTTTTTTTGATTCTATGTATTATTTTTTGTCTCCTTTGCTCTATCACACGCTGTCTACATCTCTGTATCTATTGTCCTTTCTCAGGTATGCTGGAAGAGATTTCTTATGAAATAAGCATCACCTCTGTACCTGTTTTTTCTGTTCTGTTTTTCATTGTCGGTTTATATATGTGTGTAAAAATGGTAAAAAAAAAAAAAAAAAAAATTTAAGATAGGCATAGTCTACAAGTCGCCACTCAATCTCAGGATGCGTACGTCTCGACTTCTTATCTGCTTCAAAGTTCTCTAAAGAGATAATATATGTAGCGAAAACATATAAATTTCTATGTTCGCACCATTGCCAAAGTTGCTTCGTAACGTCTGTCAAATGAGGGAACTGGATGCCTTCCATCCTGCTGACGTAGAAATAGCGGTCGTATTGTCAATTCTAAGCAAATTATAAATAGTTAATATGCTGCCTTAGTTCAACGTCTCCCCACAGGCCACTAGCTGTCTGAACACCACACGCAATTCCCCACCCCGTTGTTGACGCATCAGAGAAAATTTCAAGGTCATATTTATCCATTTTGATTTTACGAACAGAATGATCGATAGCATGATTCCACCATTCAGTCTAATTTTAATGAATTTGGTGTATTCATAAGTGTTTCATAATGAATGTTTGAATTTTTTAAATTCCTATATTTACATCTTTCAAATAGTTTGGTTTAGAGCCAGCCATACTGCACAGCTGGGCAGGCAGATACCAAAACACTAACAAATCTAGCAAAAGCTCTGATTTTGCATTGTTTTAAATTCGACATTCTTTTAATTTCTAATTTTATTCTATTAATTTTTTTTTGGTAATGTGACCTGAAGCCTTCTTGTATCTATAACATATCCTAAATATCTGCAAGTGTGTGAAGGATTGAAATGACTTTTTTCCTTATTTATTATAATACCAAGGCTCTATTAAGAAGGTTTTGAGTTTCTTATTATTGTATATTCTCAAAATAGTGTGGAATGGTGTGTACTACGTGTTGTGTACTACATGTGTATAATTGCTAATCCTTAGGACGAAGCCTGAAGTATAATTACTGCGTTTATTACTTACTTTTTAAATTGCGTCACTTTTGTTATGTTCGTGAGAGTTTTATATTGTTTTCGTTCAATAGTGGGTATTCCATATTTGAGGGGCAATTCTCGTAATTTTAAGAACGTTCACAGTCTGATCTCAGTCTCAATCTGTCAAAAATACGTCTAATTTCCCTGCATTTTGACAAATTTGACATTTGTTTGTCGCCGAGATGAGACTGCGACTAGATTTTGATCGTTTTAAATTACGAGAATTGGCCTTCTGTTATTATTTCAAGACAAATTAACTTTGATTGTTATAAATGAAATGTTCTGTAAGTGGGAAAATAAATAATTTTTATAGTTTGTAAGTTTTTTTAGGGAGCAGTGGTGTCTCAGTGGCAACGGTTCCGACTGACGAGTTGTAGGTCGTAAGTTCGAACCCTGGATGTCTTTAAACAGACTCCGAACCTATGTTGGTCGCAGCAAGGAAAACTTGTTCTGGTGGAGATTTATAGATGACTTCGCCTTGGAGTGTAAATGTGCTGCTGCTCCACGAACGATGGGGCACTTAATATCATGTCCTGCGTGGCATGTCAGCTGCATGTTACAGGAAGTGATGGACGCTATTGATGGCGCCAAACACGTCAATTCTACGCCGAGTCCTTTTAGATTGCCATCGACACGCTATGATGAAGAAGCTACATGAATACATACTCAAGCACCCGTAACACAAGTTTAATCTTAGGTTGGGTGCCAGAGGTTTAAACTCAGTGGTATTCTTACAATTTTTAGGTTTATATAGTCTGTTCTACATAGTGCTATTCTGTTAAATTGTAAACTTGGAAATAAAGCATTATTATTATACTAAATAAATCATCACCTGCCTAGCCTTTTGCTAACTATATTAGGGTCAGCTTCCAATCTAACCGGATGCAGCTGAATACCAGTATTTTACCTGGAACGACTGCCTATCTGACTTCTACAACCTAGGTTGTGGAGGTCAGATAGGTCGTCGCTATGTACTGGTTACTAGTAACCAGTTCCTTAGCGACAACCAGTCTTACTGGTTGTCAGACTTTCGGGCATCTGACTTCCCATAACGAAATAAAGATCCCCGAATGACATCCGGCCCCAACGGCTTAACATGCTTTCCGAGGCACGGAGGGTAAAGATGGTCACCCCTCCACAGACCAACCGCGGCAAGCGTAGCTTATCTTGATCGATTGACCTGTGCGGCTGTTATTATTTAGCCACGGGCCCCTCTACATCCTGCTAATATTATAAATGTGAAAGTTTGTATGGATTGATGGATGAATGTTTGTTACTCTTTCACGCAAAAACTACTGAACGGATTTGGAAGAAATTTGGCACACTGATAATTTATAACCAGGATTAACATATATATAGAATACTTTTTATCCCGATATTCCCACGAGATCGAAACTTATGCGGGTAAAACTGCGGGGCGCAGCTAGTACTAAATAAGTAAGCAAAAAAATAAATGACGACTACAGATTTTATTATCTGTGGTCGTCATTTATCTTTTTGCTTTTATAAGCCACAAGAACAAGATCACAACAACAAGTTGCTATAAATAGGATCAATGTTTTGCGATGAGTTGGTGGCTGAATCATGATCCTCCAGTCGCTAATCTCATATTTATTTGTGCGATCGGCACAGTATTGCGGTAGTTATGTGGCTAAATGTTGGTAATTGCATAACTAATAATAACAATGTTAAGCTTTTATTCCCTGAGCTATACGTTATCTATAGTTTTAACTTATATAAATGTAATTTTAAATCCATTTGAATAATGAAAAACAAACTTAATTCGACTAGGAAAATAAATACACTATAGGGTGACTGGTAATTAGTGATCGATACTTAGGGCAGATTTTGCAATCGACAGATATTTTTTATTCGTGGAATAAAATTGACCTCTGACAGTTATTGTATGGAAGAATTGACAAAAATTCAAAATTACTCCTGCGATAAAATTATATGGCATTGGAAAAATCGGGCCTTAATCACATTGTTGTACTCATTATTGTTGTATCATGTGTTTAAGTATCGGTCACTAATTACCAGTCACCCTATACAGGATCAAATTAAATTATCTAGTGAAACTCCGAAGACGTAATGGGTCGATATCTAAACATAACATAAGATAATCAGCCTATAATGCTCCCACTGCTGGGATACAGGCCGCCTCTCTGTGAGAGGGAGTGAGCCGTAATCCACCACGCGGGCCTAGTGCGGTTTGGTAGATGTCACATGTCTTCGAATTTTTGGTTCTAGAACATGCCGGTTTCCTCACAATGTTTTCCTTCACCGTTTTGAGAGCAGTGGTGATGAAATTATTTACGGAAAGAAAAGCGCCTGGCTCCGAACCCACGACCTACAAGCTCGTAAGTCAGGGCCATTACCACTCGGCCACCACTGCTCTAAGCATGATAAACCAAAAAATTAATTAATTTGATGGTTTTTGTGGGGGCATCGTCCGCAGTTAGTGAAGACTTGACATATCAATTTAAAAATGCAGTTTTTTTTTTGTGTAAACTTCTCAGACGTGATGGGTTTCGATATATCAACACTATAAAACAAAAGAAAATTGATTTTCTTAACTTAACATCAAGTAATAAGACTGCCAGCGGTCGTTGACCCCTAAAAATAACTAAATCATTTGTTATTTTTATTGTATCATGTTAAGATATCATGTCTGCAGAGTTTCGATAGCTAATTTTATTTGACCTTGTAAATTCTTCAGCAACCAGTTTGATAGTTAGGTTGTCCTTCAACATATGTAGAATATCACGAGCTAATTGCATAACTAATTAGGTACAATCATTTGCAAGTGCAAAGCAAGATATTAGTCTCCGTGACTTTCCTGTTGACATTATTTTATTGTCCCATAAACTGCACACAATCCGTCAATGCTGCAGACTTGCGAATTGGGAATCCCAACGGAAAATAATTTGCATCACATTTTCCTTATACATAAGTCTCAAGTTTAATACGGAGAGATCACGCGTTTAAAGAAATAAGTGATGAGCCACTGTAATTAAGTAACACGAACTGACTAAGTGGAGTATGACTCGTGATTATTTAAGATTAGAGTAGGCAATCAACCTCTAAGTCACGGAACAAATTATTACCTACCTAGTGGATACTTAAACGTGAGGCACTGTGGGAGGGTAGCGGGATCGTCCGAAAGGGTTACCGCTGCCCTGGTACATAAAGGGCTAAGGAAGGAACACGGGTGGGTTTTAGTCAGTAAGAGTCTGACACTCCCTTCTGCTCCACCCAGAGCGGGAGGAGTCATTTGATGATTTCCCATCCACAAAAAAAAAAAAAAATGCACTGTGGGAAGATACCTGTATCCATTCGGTAAATTATAATTCCAGCGGTTTGTCATTATTGCGGCCCATACAACAATGTAGCATTTGTTTCCTTACGTTTTGTAGTCAGTATTACAATATAACATCACGACTATATCTCCGAAGGGTAAGGCAGAGGTATACTTATACTACACTCACATTTTGCCAATTATGCCTAAGTCCCATGTAATAGCGGATGAGCATAGATATAGGAGCGGGCCAAAGATATGGCCCGCGAGGAGATGTTGGAGACTCTGAACCGAGATCCATGGGGGCGCCCTTACAGAATGGTGCGGAATAAACTCCGCACCTGGGCCCCCCCGCTGACGCAGAGTCTCCGACCCCAGCTGGTGGAGGAAGTGGTGAGCGCTCTGTTCCCTTCACGGGGGGAGCATACTCCCCCGCCTATGGCTCCGCCACTTGCGGTGCCCGAAGCGGACCACACGGACGACGACGACGACACCCCTGAAGTGACCGGGGTAGATCTGAGAGCGGCGGTAGGCAGGCTGAAGGCCAAAAATACCGCCCCGGGACCAGACGGCTTGCCGGGTAAAGCCTGGGTCCTGGCCTCGAGGGCTCTCGGGCCTCGACTGGAGGCGCTCTTAAGCGCATGCATGGAGAGAGGCCAGTTTCCACTCCGTTGGAAGACGGGGAAGCTGGTCCTCATTCAGAAGCCAGGGCGCC
This sequence comes from Apamea epomidion, assembly GCA_947507525.1. Lineage (NCBI taxonomy): Eukaryota > Metazoa > Arthropoda > Insecta > Lepidoptera > Noctuidae > Apamea > Apamea epomidion. Next base: position 17,126,830 of record OX382237.1, read on the forward strand.
CTGCGGACTCTCCGTCCGCATACCGGCCCATAGTGCTGCTCGACGAGGTCGGCAAGCTCTTCGAGAGAGTGATTGCGGGCCGCCTCGTCGGGCACCTGGTGAGGACGGGGCCGGACCTTGCGGAGTGCCAGTTTGGCTTCCGCAAGGGGCGCTCGACGGTGGACGCCATCATGCGCGTGAGAGCCCTCACGACGGGGGACGCGGTGTCCCGGGGTGGGGTGGTCGTGGCGGTGTCACTCGACATCGCCAACGCGTTCAACACCCTGCCCTGGAGCTGCATAGGGGAGGCACTCCGGTATCACCGGGTGCCGACTTACCTCCGTCGAATAGTCGGGGCGTATTTGACGGACAGAGCCGTCATCTACCCCGGTCGCGACGGGAACTGGAACCGGCGAGAGATGTCGTGCGGTGTCCCACAGGGATCGGTTCTGGGGCCGCTCCTGTGGGACATCGGTTACGACTGGGTGCTGCGGGCCGACCTCCCTGATGGCGTCAGCGTAGTTTGCTACGCTGACGACACGCTGGTCCTGGCGCAGGGGAGGTCGCATCAGGCGGCGGCCGACGCGATGACACGCCGGGTTGCGATAGTCGTGGAAAGGATCCGGCAGTTGGGTCTAGAGGTGGCATTGCACAAGTCCGAGGCCATGTCCTTTCATGGGCCTCGGTACGGGCCACCTTCGGGATCCCAACTGATGGTAGGAGGGGTTCACATCGGCGTCGAGAATACGATGAGATACCTGGGTCTCGTCCTCGACAGCCGGTGGAACTTCGTCGAGCATTTCCGACGTTTGGCCCCCAAACTGGAACGGGCCGGGGCCGCCTTAAAGCGGCTCCTGCCCAACCTAAGGGGGCCAAACGCCTCCTGCCGGAGGCTTTACGCTGGGGTCGTGCGGTCCATGGCCCTTTATGGGGCCCCGGTATGGGCGCGTTCACTGCGGCTTCGAGCCGCACACTACCTGAACGCGCCCCAAAAGGTGGTAGCCGTAAGGCTAATCCGGGGGTACCGCACGATCTCGCGCGAGGCAGCAAGCCTCCTTGCCGGACTGCCACCATGGGATCTGGAGGCGATAGTCCTCGCGCGCCTGTATGACTGGCGCGCGGAGGCACTACGTCGGGGGGAAACTCTGCACCCGCAGCAAATCGCTGCGGAGCGGACGGACCTCCGGCGCGGTCTCATGGTGGAATGGAAGGCGCGACTATCGCAACCCAGCGCAGGGCACGCCACGATAGCGGCGGTAAGACCCCTCTTTGAGGAGTGGCTAGAGAGGCGTCACGGCGCTCTCACCTACCGCCTGACGCAGGTCCTCTCCGGACACGGATGTTTCGGGAGGTTCCTGCACATAATCAGGCGGGAGGAGACGCCCGGGTGTCATCACTGCGAGGATCGCCCCGAGGACACGGTGGAGCACACGGTGGAGGTCTGCCCCGCTTGGGCAGAGCACCGCCGTGTCCTCGTAGAGGCGATCGGCAGCGGCGGCGACCTCTCGCGTCCGGCCCTGGTGCAAGCCATGGTCCGGGGCGAGAGGGAGTGGGAGGCGGTCACCTCCTTCTGCGAAGCAGTCATGCTAGCGAAGGAGGTGGCGGGATGGGCGAGGGAGAGATCCTCACGCCTCAGCCGCCGAGGGAGACGCTCCGGGCGTCGGGAGCCGCGTGACGACTCCCGGCCACCGTAGGCGCGGGCCTGCGGGCGGAGAGCAATGGGTAGCTTTCCGTCCGATCAGGACCAGGCCCGTGCCGGACGTCGGTATGTGTTCCACGTGCGCCTCAGAGAGATGTCAGCGTAGTTGACGGGGCCCGACAGGGCCGAAGCCTGCCAGGGTAGCGGGATCGTCCGAAAGGGTTACCGCTGCCCTGGTACATAAAGGGCTAAGGAAGGAACACGGGTGGGTTTTAGTCAGTAAGAGTCTGACACTCCCTTCTGCTCCACCCAGAGCGGCAGGAGTCATTTGATGATTTCCCATCCACAAAAAAAAAAAAAAGCATAGATATAGGATAAAAGGAGATATGCCCTGTAGTTGAAAATGCATCAGAACTCCATGTCGCTAAGACGATCCCACTACCGCGCCATTACTACATATCGCATGCCTAATGGAATACTGACTTAACTCAAAAAAGACGATTTTTGGGAAATCGCAAAAGGAGATCTTGCTATGAGGACTTAACCTACTTGTTGATGCTTAAAAATAAAACTGATTAATATTAATCATGATTGCTTGTATTTTGAACGTCTATGATTAACTATTGATGAGATCTGAGTAAAAAATGGAAATCACATCTGACCTATCTACTAATGGGTCAGTGTTCCATTAAGCATGCGATATGTAGTTCAGTAAAAGCAATAGATACAAAGTCGCGCACACACTTGCAATTCATAAATCAGAACGTACTAACACAATCAATTATAAACCTTAACTCATCAAACACAGCGTGCACTGTACAACTTACTCACTCAAAAACATCTGTCGCTATCGTTGTTCTGTGCAACAGCCATTTATTTTACATATACGCTAGTGATTGACTAAATCGGAAAGTTATCGATTCTCCCATTTATTATTGTTCTAAAAAAAATTGGGGTTCTGAAAATAAAATAAATAAAAAACGATATGTCCAGAAAATATTATATACCTAATAAATCAATAAAAATAGCAAAAAAAAAAAATTGTAAATATAAAATTTTAACATTATCTTACATTTTCTCAAGGGTCTTCCAACCGGATTTCAACGTCATCTATTTAGGTCTTCCTACTGGTTTAAAACGGTTGACAAATTGTAAAATTAAATATACAGGATGACGGGGAAACTCGACGTATTCCTTGAAAGGCGTTATACTAGAGGTTTAGTCCAGTGAACTAGGGGTCAAAACTGGACGGTTACCGAGCTGATGGTGTCGGTTCTTCGATTGTTTGGAAATTTTCGAGCTTGTTACCAAAAATAATTAATTATGAGAAAAAACTACTCCACTTCAAACATTTAATTGATACTTTTCTGAAAGTTGAAAAATGAGTGGTCATTTAAAAAAAATGAGTTGTAATATTTGTAGGAAGTAAGATATATAAGTATGGTAGATGTATTCATTAAAACACATATCCATGCAACATTACAAAACAGTCTAGATTTCTAGAAAATAATATACACTCGTTACTATTTCAAAACCAACAGCCCATTTCCATCATCAACAATTCGCTGCAGATTGGCCCAGAATCACTCGCATTTTTCTATATACATTCGGAGAACAATGTGAAAAAGCTTGTAAAAATTCAGTCGGATTTCTACTGTCCTATTGTTAAGCAGTATTATCTGCGGATCAGGGCATACGGTCACACTGAATCTACACATAATCCATAAAATAAACAAGCGTCGAGAACGAACTCCATTCATCACAGAGCGAGTTGCCTGCCTGTGTTTTTACCAAAAGGTTACATTTTTACGGATCGAATCGCAAACCCCAACATACATTGACGTTCCTCATCGTTACTTTAAAAATTGATCCTTTCTTCCGCGCCAATGGATGCTAATGCTGGTTTTAAGGGTCGGTAAGTCAGGGGTGTGCAATCGTAGGTAGTAAGTTAAGTGATTGATCATCAGTAAGAAATTGTAGCTAAGTCTTGAGCTGAACACCTTCGTCTTGGCCTTGTTCGTTGAACCTGTCGTGGGCTTAAGGAATATTTTTGTTTCATTTGTTTTTGGGGAATTGTAATACTGAAGTTTAAAGGCTGTTATAAGGCTTAATTTAAAGTTGAGTTCGTGGTTAGGCATACACATGTTTTAAGTACCTAGTAAAGTTTATGTGAATGCTTCTAAGTAATGTTCTAGGAGAATGTGTTTCCTTTTTTTTCTCTTCTATTTTATTTAGTATGCAATAGAGAGTAGTGTATTATAATTTGAAATATATTTACAGAAGGTTTATGTACATATACATACATACATAATCAGCCTATAATGTTCCCACAGTTAGGACACAAGCCTCCTCGCTTCGAGAGGCAGTGGGCTGTAATCTAGCACGCGGGCCCAGTCCGGGTTGGTAGATGTCACAAGTCTTTTTCACATGACACAAGTCGATGTCACAGGTCATTTTTTAGATGTCACAAGATTTTTTGGTTCTAGGACTTGCCAGTTGCCTCACGATGTTTTCCTTTACCGTTTTGAGAGCAGTGATGATTAAATTATTTACACAAAGTAAAGCGCCTGGCTGGGTTCGAACTCACTACCTACAACTTGTAAGTTGGGGCCATTACCATTGGGCCACCACGGCTCTAAATTTAGGTTTTGTGAGTTATGTATTAGCTATTTAAATTACTTGTGATCATGTTTAATAGGGACAGTATGGGCTTGAATGCAGTGGCTGAATCACTTGCTTCTTTACTTCGCTGGTTCGATTCCCACACGGAAAAAATATTTGAGTAGGTTGACTTTAATTGTCGCGGGTCTGTTTGTCATTTTATGTGAGAGTGGTAGATATGGCCAGTCCTGTTTCTTGCCACAACTTATACCGTTACGTGCACCCATAAGCACAATGTTTTGCGTGTGTTACATTGGGCACTACCGCAAACAGCTTTTCACAGCAAAAATAAAAGTCGTAAAAATGTTACTTAGTTTGATGTATATAATTTGTAGTTAACGGATGTGTGCTGGGTCTATTTACACCCTGTGTAAAGAAATGCATTAGCGGTGCATGCCTCGAACTGGCTCATCATCTGCCTAGTTTTATTTATTTATTTATTTCTTGAGGATCTCCAACAAAGGATACACATATCCGGGGTAGTGGGATCGTCCGAAAGGGTTACCGCTGCCCTGGAACATAAAGGGCTAAGGAAGGAACACGGGTGGGTTTTAGCCAGTAAGAGTCTGACACTCCCTTCTGCTCCACCCAGAGCGGGAGGGGTCATTTGATGATTTCCCATCCCCAAAAAAAAAAAAAAAGGATACACTTATACAATAGAGAATTACAATAATAAAAAAGGTTATTTTACGTGTGCTCCTTTAATTACAGAAGACCACAGCATGCACATATAACTAGGTGTAAACACGATAAAAATAGAGAAATTCATTTATGAATACAAATTATAAAATTAGAAGGAAAAAAATAAAATTAACATAATTATCATTTTTTCAAAATCAAAATCAAAAATGTTTCATTTCATTATTACACGTTGTACATTATGCAGTTGGTAGCGTCTCCTTTTAAGCATATAGATGCCTGTGCCAGGAGGCGCCGCTCTTTTATATCTTACAATTAGTGTAACATAAATAAATAAAAGTTTATAAATTATTTTTATTTAATTTTTTTTATTTCTTATCAGTAGTCTGTTTGTAGGTGTGTGTATATGTGTGCGGGAGTGCGTTTGTGTGTGTGTGTGTGGGGGGTGCGTTTGTGTGTGTGTGTGGGGGGAGGGGTGTCTGTGGGTGATGAGTTTTGTCCCAACTATGTAGCTATGCTTCCAGTCTAACTGGATGCAGCTGAATACCAGTATTTAACATGGAGCGACTGCCTACCTACTACTATACCTGTATAGATAGATCTGGGTAGATACCCAGTTACTAGTTAGCACGATGCCCCTTGGTAAGACTGGTGCCTTTCGCTGTCTGACTTACCTTTAAAAAAATTGTAATATTTTAATCTCCAAAAGGTAAATCTTTCATTCTCAATTAATTACGATCCTTACTCACAGTATTAAACTATCAAGAGAGTTTTCAATTAGTGTCCAGGACGAATAAAGACTATCCACCTAGATTAAGTCTGTAATCAGAGCAATTTAATCAGGTCTGATCCCTGCGCCGTGGTTCGTTCGCGCTGTTATTTCATTTGTGCATAGCCTGTCTCCCGGGCTATATTAGTCGCCGAGCTATTGTTTAAATACAGCGAGATATTTTAAACGTGACTGTTTTATTTATAACGGCCGCGATTTACGAGGTGTCTTTCAATCAACTCAGCGTAACGCAGTCCACTGCTGGAGATAGGCTTCACCCAGGCTACGCCACAACACTCTTTCCTCCGCCTTCCGCATCCAGTCTGTCCCAACCACCTTCTTACTGACAGGCGCTTTACTTTGTGTAAATTATTTCATCACCACTGCTCTCAAAATGGTGAAGGAAAACATCGTGAGGAAACCGGCATGTCTTAGAACCAAAAATTCGAAGACATGTGACATCTACCAACCCGCACTGGGCCCGCGTGGTGGATTATCGTCCACTCCCTCCTCCACAGAGAGGAGGCCTGTGTCCCATCAGTGGGAACATTATAGGTTGATGATGTATGTAGTATTTAACTGTATTTATTTATAGCAATTCGTAAAATAAGACTGACAATTACTTTTTTCTTAAAATGCAGTTTTGAAGAAAAGAAGTAACAAAGTAAGTTAGTTAGTAAGTAGTAGTGTTTTGCAAAATGATACACAAGTCTGTTATTGTAGCGTATCGAAGATGGGCGAATAAGTACAAAACTGTAAAGCTAGTCTGTATTTAAAATGACCAAAGGAAGCATTGCCTTTACTTTAAAAGATTTTTCTCACAGGTTAACGAGACACAATAGAAGTGTTATTGTTATGACGGCTATACAAAAAAATAAAGAATAATATTTTATTTGGGCCACACACAGGAAATACAAATAGTAAAAAAAGAGCATTTAAAACTAACAAAGTTACATTAAAAACAACCAAAAACAAAAGACCACAGGTCTTTTATTTTCTTTTTTTTTTTTGGTTGATACCGAGGCCATTCGACTACAGACTATTTCGAATAGTGTCCTTGAAAGTATTAAGCAACTTTTTACGATTACAGATTCAGTTTCAGTTTTCGTACTAAACTTAAAACGTCCCCCTGTATTTCCAGTTGCTATAAAGTTCTTTGCTCTGTGCTCTGGTAATGGTTCTAACCTTTATTATGCCTTGTGACAAGAATAATAATATATTACTATTATTTAAGGTTTAAATTAAGACTGCATGCATAAGCCAAACGTGTATGACCTTGTGTGTGTCTGTACTAATATAATAAGATGTAAAACTGGTTTTTTTCTTGGTTTTCGAGGTTGTTTTAAGGCAACCCCGTGCCAAATAAACGAGCTATCACTTAGGGCGTTACCACCATACTCCATCATTCCAACGTCTATTTACTTTGATCAACGTTATCAAACGACTTAGATCAATTGGATCTTCAAGCACAAACCATCTTTCGACGTCAACTGACCTTAGTTTCGATCAATCGACAAAATTGCTTGAAATTGGCAATGATTGCGAATACTGGCTATAGAAGTACAAATGCTAATTAAACTTTACTATGCATTAAGTCAATTAAGTGATACAGGATACTGTCCATTAAAGACACGCCCATTACGAAGCCAACACGAGCATATTAGCATAACCGACATTACACGTGTTCACACAAATGAACTGCGCTTACCTAGCAGAGAATTATCCTCGTCTAGTCACCCTCACCTGCTACATGTAATTAATGACAGCTTGTCCATTACACAGCTCAATGACTCCCTTGGGAATAGTTGGACGCAATTGTTGGTTATAGATAGTCATGAAGTGGGATGTAATGATTTGTGTTTATTAGTGTCAATAGGGTCGATTGCTCAAGGTAAACAACGCTCTATGGCCAAAGAATAAGCATTGTCATACAATATGCCAATGCTGCCAGTCTTATTTATTTATTTAGGTACACCAAAAGCTTCTGTGTGTACTATGACACCAACGACAGTCCCATTTTATGTCAAGGAAAATTATTGTCCATTCTAAGGTTGCCTGGAAGAGATCGCAGTAATGCGATAAGGCCGCCCATTGTATATTTTGTAGTGTGTCATGTATTTTATAAGCTATGTATTTGTGGTGTACAATAAAGTATATGCAAATAAATAAATATGACTATAGCTAACAATACCATCGGACTTACGCAGTCGCAAATTACAGGTTAACCAGCAATCTTAGAAATAGGTCTTCTGGGCACGTTTCCGGATGACAGCGGTGCAGACGACTACTTCGACGCATAATTGTCAGTTAGTTGTATTAAATATTGATAAATATTATAAATAAATATTGATATGCTTTCAATAGCAACCATGTTAGAAACTGTGTTTCGATACGTAATATGGACTCAATCATAGTCTCAAACATTTTTGTAGATTACAAGAAAAAAATATTAAAAAAAAAACCTTCTAAACACTATATTTTCAGCCTAGTTTATTTTACTAACATAATGATAAGTTAATCACTAAAAATATTGATCTACGTCTAACTTAAAACATGCCGTTCCGATACTCGTTCCAAGAAACGTTTATATGTATGCAACCAGTGTTTTTCATTCTAAGTAAATAATTGTATTCTGTTATTGAGAAATAAATGTCTTAAACCATAATATTGTAAAAGTTATGTGAGTAAACCAATTAACATTAAAGCAACGCTTGCCAAGGTCGATACATAGATGAGTGGCCATCCGTGTCATACCGAAAAACCTCCGTGCCTCGGAAAACACGTTAAGCCATTTTGCCCGACGGTTATTCATAGATCTTGCATAGTCGTTACGGGTAGTCAGAAGCCTGAAAGTCACAAGTATAGGCTTCCAAAAGTGTATCATGTTACCCAGAAACCAAAAGTAACTGGGTTGTGAAGGTCAGATAGGTAGTCGCTCCATGTAAAATTCTGGAATTCAACTGCCTGCGATTAGACTGGAAGCCGACCTCGACCCAACATAGTTGATTATGATAAAAAGGTTTTTCAGATGATGATAGTGTATTGACAGTAGGGACACTATCATCATTTGCGTAGTGTGAGCAAGCCACGCCGCACGCGGCATGTGGCGACGGCCTGCACCCTAATTGGTGTTGTAGAATAGAATAGAATACTCTTTATTGTACACCATACAAATTACAGAACATAAATATATAAAATTTTACAAAGGGTGACAATGGGCGGCCTTATCGCTAAGAGCGAACTTGTAAAGACAACCTTTGGATGGATTAAAAATTAAGGAGAGACAAATATAGTAGGTAGTCTGTGGTGTACCATTTAAATTATACTATTAATATATACATAAAGTATATTTTACTCATCTAAATAAATATATACATAGAATAATAAACATGAAACAATGTGTTGTACTTCTTAGCACGACCATGAACGCATTCATTATAACTTTAGATGGTAATAAAATCCTTTTAATTTGTACTATTTAATACCACTAATTAAAAAAATTATACCTCTCAATTATCGTAGATATACAGGTCGTGCTGGCAAGATTCCCAGCACGACCATGTTAAAATGAACGCATTCATTATAACTTTAGATAGTAATAAAATCCTTATAATTTGTTCTATTTTATACCACTAATTAGAAACCTCTCAATTATCGTAGTTATACAGGTCGTGCTGGCAAGATTCCCAGCACGACCACGTTAAAATGAACGCATTCATTATAACTTTAGATGGTAATAAAATCCTTTCAATTTGTTCTATTTTATACCACTAATTAGAAACTTTATACCTCTCAATTATCGTAGATATACAGGTTAAGATGAACGCATTCATGGTCGTGCTATGAAGTACAACACCCTAATTGCGTATCACAGTATCAATCACAATCTGATTCATTTTGAAGGATGTTGCTATTCCATTGCTTCATATGTTCGAAAAATTTGTCTGTTCAACAACGTAAATAACCCAATGAATGTTGTTGAACTGTCAGAATGAAAGCCATTGCTACTGATAGTGTGATACGAAATTACCCCGCTGATCATGGTAACAGAAAACCGCGGGAGGCCCTGCATGAATGGCGTGCAAGGAGGGAGATATTATTATTATTATTTCTTTATTATCGGACAACAATGATCCAGCGTGTTAGTAAACAATAAAATAACTTATTACTAGTGTTAGTACTTAACCTACAACACAGAAGAACACAGACAGACTAAAACATTATTGTGAAAAGGACATCCCCAAATTATTTATTTATTTATTTAAAATTTTCGCACAAAAAGGTACAAAGGCGGACTTAATGCCTTAGGCATTCTCTACCAGTCAACCAAGGGTGGTGAAGAGATTAGATGGCAGGTGCTTTGGTTGAGAGGGACAATAATAATAAAAAAACTAGGTACACAAATACATAAATACAAATACATACATTAATGATTAGTGATTGTCCTTCTCACAAAATATACGAGTATATTATACATAAGATAGACTTTAGATAGATTATTCTTAGATATACTCAGCATTGGATTGCTACGGATTGAAGAAGAGAGAGAGACAAGAGAGTGTCAATGTTATAAGTAAAAAATACCTAAAACTCTCAGTTAGTAAACAAAACAAGTTTTTCCGTAAAATTAATGATCGTTTATGAAAGTCATGCACGATAAGAGGTGGGCTCAACCCGCCGACCGTCGCCATCTTTAATCAGCTGTTTGATACTTTATTTCTTTTTTTTTTGTACAGACGCCATCAGGTCAAGCTGCCCGAAACTGTCAAATTTTCCCAAACAACCTTGAACCTTAATGCTTTAGAGATAAAGTTGAAAATCTATTAAAGGAATTTGACAGATTGTAGTAGCTTGATGTGTTGGCGTCTGTACTTGGCCATTTACGTGTGTTAGGTATACATATCGTCTTACAAAGGTGACCCAGTTAGCGAGTCTATTGTGTCTTATGACAAACTACTATTTATCCGCAAAAAAAAAAAACTTCTGTGAACGTTTCAAAACACACAATAAGGAAAATTTTGCTAATTAGGTATAGCGTCTTACAAAAGTGACTCCGTTAGCATGTCTAACGACTACTTTATAAAAACTTCAAAAACATGACTATTTCTCTTACTAATGATAAGGAAAAGGATTTTACATTCGATTCTCTAAGCGATTATTAACTGACCTGTAAACTTATAATGCTTGTTATTGGTTAAAAATCGGCGTGGACTAAACAGGATTGGCTGACTTTTATATTTAAGGGAATGTCAACGATTGATTTGTTTTTTTAAACAAACACGTTAACTGCCAGACAACAGACACAATAGAAAATCTATTGTTGGCGGACACCGGTGACCGCGGTGGCAGTCAATGCCTTAACCAAGATTGCATATCAGTCTTGTTTAATATGTTTTTGTTGGCCAACCAACCATGATAAAAATATGATAACGTAATGACATTTTTATCATTTAATTAATGACTGACTCGTTGCTCTAGTAGTCGCGAGTACGAATACTGAGCATCGGGTTCTGGGTTCGATACCCAGATCGGGCAGTGTCATCGAGATTTTACTTTTGAAATTTCTCAGTAGCAGTCTTGAGTCTGATGGCTCGCCCCTGATTGTCATTATCACCATCATTGCCTTTATCCAAATTTATTTGAGTTTGGTGCTCGGTATCTTTTTCTACCATACTTTTCTCTCAGTCTCGATTATATAGGCCTTAAACATAACTGCAACATAACTGACCGAGCCCGAAGAATTGCCAAACTAAGTGGCAGAGAGGAGGGCGGCCATATTGCTCGCAGAATAGATGGCCGTTGGGCTCGAAAGGTTTGGAGTGGCGACCGCGTACCAACGGTTTCCTGCGGCCTTCACAAGGTCGTTGGATGCGAGAAGCACAGAACCAGTCGAAGTAAAGGTGCTTGGGGGAGGCCTATATCCAGCAGTGGACGTCTTTCGGCTGAAATGATGATGACCGCGTACCGGAAGACGTAGCGTTGGAAGGATGCTGGATGCGGGAAGCACAGAACCGGTCGAAGTGGCGGTGTTTGGGGAAGGGTGGCTTATGTCCAGCAGTGGACGACTTTCAGCTGAAGTAATCATGATGATTGTAGAGAGCAGTGGTGGCCCAGTGGTAACAGCCGCGACCTACAAGTTGTAGGTCGTAGGTTCGAACCCAGGCAGGCGCTTTACTTTGTGTAAATTATTTCATCAAAACTACTCTCAAAACGGTGAAGGAAAACATTGTAAGGAAACCGAAAAATTCTAAGACATATGACATCTACCAACCCGCACTGGGTCCGCGAAGTGGACTAAGGCCCACTCCCTCTCACGGAGAGGAGGCCTGTGTCCCAGCAGTGGGAACATTATAGGCTGACTATGATGAATCATGATGATGAAACATAACTGGCAAAATGTGGGGGTGGGTAGGATTACAGGCGTGAAGGTCTGTTATGTATTATAGATACGAATAAATAAAAGGTTGATGAGCTTAAAAAAACCGGTCAAGTGCGAGGGTTCCGTACAAATCTGTAGGTATGTAATTACAACGGATTTCGGATTTTCCCTTTGCTTGTGCCACATGACATTACTTCTTGCCAAATTTCATGATTCTAGGTCAACGGGAAGTACCCTATAGGTTTTGATTCTATTGAAAATATGCGGCGTAAACGGAACATAAACGCCCGTATCTTTTGATTGCGTTGACTCAGAAGTTTGATTTTTTTTTAAACTTCAAGGGATTGCAGCCCTGAGTATTTGATAAATTTATTTCAACTTAATAACTCCACGCGCTCCTGAGAAAAATGATCTTGACAGACGGACAGACAGGCGGACAACGAAGTGATCTTATAAGGGTTAAGTAAGGTAAGGGTCCTTTTGAGGTGCGGAACCCTAAAAAAGACTACGACGTAACCTCTTGTCAGTCTCATTAATTTTAAGTGACGTGTCACAGCGAGATTAAAAGGACCAGAATTTAAAGTGCTATTTAAAATTCAGTTTTGGGGAGATAATATAATTCAAAAGATATTTTCTTACAAACGTTATGAAGACTGGCATTTAGGATCGTGTATTTTTTTTTTCTTTTTTCTTTCTTTGTTTCTGCTGTTCCCTGCTATGTCTTCAAACTGTCATCTCATATACCTTACCTTTTCCCAACTATTTTGGGGTCGGCTCGGCTTCCAGTCTAACCGGATGCAGCCGAATACACGGAGCGACTGCCTACCTGACCTCCACAACCCAGTTACTGGATAACACGATGGCTTGGTAAGACTGGTTGTCAGACTTTCAGGCTTCTGACTATTAGTAACGACTGACAAAGATCTATGAAGAATGACAGCCGGGACCGACTGCTTAACGTGATTTCCAAGGCTCGGAAGGGTTCAGTGGAAAGGGATGGTCACCCATCCACAGACCGACCGCGACAAGCGTAGCTTAACCTTGATCGGTCAAACTGTGCGGCTGTTATTCTGCCATAGCTCCCGTTATTAATAAACCCGAAGACCCCGAGGTAAAGTTATACCTACACATTGGAAAAGGTATGGTCAAACTAAAGTTGATACTGGTGTAACTTTTCTTCGGGTGTACTTATTAACTAACTTCTGCCTGCGACTTCGTCCACGTGAAATTTTGCCTCAAGACCCATCACGTCGCATCGGTCGCCTGTGCTACTACTTCTTTTTCTCTTTCTGACTTTTTTCCTATGCTCCGCTCCTAAAGGTTTTAGCGTGATGTTAAATAGCCTATAACCTTCCTTAAGAATTAGGCTATCAAATGCAAAAAAGAATTTTCAAATTCGACTGGTAGTTTCAGGGATTACCCCCTACATACAAACAAACAAATTTTACCTCTTTATAATAATTAGTATTAGTATAGAACTATACATAAAAGGGATAAGACCGTGACACAAGGTTCTGAAATTTAGCTCAAAATTTTGATCAGTAAATCTGCTGTGTCATTTCATTCCATTCCATTTCAGACACCAATCTACATGGTCTTCATATGATCAGGGGGCCTAAAAAGGCCACTTTAAGCAATACCTCTAAAAGCTATTCATTCCCAGAATTCCCAGCAGATCATTAGCAATTCCTCTAATTTTCGTAAAATTTCATTTCAAATTTGGTGTAAACATTGCCGCATGAAAAAAATAAAAACCGTAATTTTATCGGTAAATTTTACATTACAGTTTTTATTAATCAAATTGTTTTTTTTATTTTTTATTTCTACAGTTTAAATGTTATTTCATTGTGATATGAATTGCATTGCACACAGATCATATTATGAATTGTCAGTTTATGACCATTTTACGATTTTTAATATGATTCATATTGATATCCTAGTATGATTCTGCCAAAGTGGCCTTTGTAACCCTCCTGACCTAGATTATGTCTAGACTTTAAAAGAGACTGTGACCTCTGAGTTTATTTGGGCCGTTTTTCTCAGAATAGTCACATAGGAAACGCCGATCTCAGCTAGTTTAAAAGCAAGTTAAATAAAAGCTTGTAAAATATGATTGACGTGTAAAAGTGTTTGTACAAACCTATTTAATTACAGAAAATAAATCGTTTATCATTTATCATGCTATCCGTCGACTAAAACAGACAATTAAAGAGCGTTTCATAACGCTAGAATAGAGCTTTCAGAATAACCCCAGTATTCTGAAAGCTCTATTCTAGCGTTACAATTGTGTACTTAGTAGTTACCTCTCGATCATTTATTGCATTCTACAATGTATACTTAGGTAGTAACATAAAATTTCATGAGATCGTTATGGACCCTATCGGGCACAGGAGGCATCGGCATCGGGTAAGAGAGAGGAAGCTTTAAAAACATTAGAGCCATCTTAACTATATCTGGAAAAGAACCGGAGTTACCGACATAGCTTACAGAGTAAGCAAACTGAAGTGGCAGTGGGCTGGCCTTGTCTGTCGAAGGACCGATGGCCGCTGCCGCAGGAGGAGTCCCGTAGTGGAGACCGCGTATCGGCAAGCGTTGTGTGGTACGGCCCCCAGCTAGATGGATGGACGACCTAAAGAAGGTGGCTGGGGTAGACTGGATGCGGAAGACGGGGGACAGGGTGTTGTGGCGCAATAGGCTGAGTTGATTGTTTGATAACTATAATCTATAATCTTTATTTATATAAAAAAAACAGATTGTAGTACATACTATATCTAATGTTATTACGGTTTTTCCTAGCATGTATGAATTATCAAATGAAAACCTACACATACAGTCACGAGCATAAATATGCATACACTTGACTTTTTTCAAAGCTGATTTTCTCCTTTGTTTTTTAATGAAAATTTATGTTATTACGAACATAGTATTTACGAAACCATTGGTTTATGTAATGTGTCGTATTTTTACGTTGCATTCTGTATTTCACGCACAAAAATTGCTATTGAAAGTTTCCAAGTGTTGACATATTATTGCTCGGGACTGTTCATATACTCACGCTTCCTTCCCATGGGGATAGGTAGAAAATACACAACGCCACCTGCTACGATCATTACATACATCTGGTCATGCGCCCACGCTGGTGAATACTTCCCACCTGACCTTTCTGAAGAACATCACCAATAAGGCCACTACATATGCACAGTGTGTGTGAGGGTGTGTGTTTTGTTTAGTTTATGATCCTGTACGAGTCGCAATAAATACTTTTTCTTTCTTTCTTTCTTACAGCACTGTGTCCTAAAAAAAAAGACATCTATGTAGGAATAATTAAGATGTGTACTTAACAAGTACTGCTGTGTTTAAGCGTTTCTAAACTACTAACAAATATGTGTTTGAACGAGTGATAGGATGAGAGATGGAACGAATGAAAGGAATGGAAAAAGGAAGATGGCGATTTGGGATAGAAATAGAAAGACGTCATAAGATCGAGAAGAGAAGAAAGGTGTATTCTATTAAATATATTGATAATTTGTGCTACACTGAAGTTTTCCTGTAGATACTAATGTTTAAAAGACACATCACAAACGAACACACATTTTATATCTATGTAGTTCTTAAGACAGGAACAGAGTGATTGGTGGTCCTGACAAGGATTTCATGACTAAGGCTAAATACAGCTTGGTACTTATCAAAGACAGATATAAAATATTTTGTACCTCGGATAAATAAAAACTTTATGTACACACGAGCAGCGTTGTAAGGTACAACTTTACGTACTCTAACTTCTAAATTCACAACACGAATTCTCTAAAAATATTTTCACAGCCTAACTTCTAATTACAAACGCCATCCCATCAATTCGGAATTCTTCCCATACCGTTGAAAATTCTATTTTTAGAAGACACAGCTAACATCGACTCCGCTCCCCAATTACGAATACAGCGTGTTCACAAATGAATTTGATAAAATAACATCACAAATGAGATCGGTTGTCATTGTACGAAAATTCATTTTGTCGACAATAAGGTATCGACTGGGTAGCCGCACTGAGAGTGTGGGTGTAGATGAAAATGTTAATAAAATATTCGATATTTTCAGTGATTTTTGTGGTGTGGTCTGAGATTTTATTTGTATTATTATTATGAGTGCTGGGAATGACGGTCGTAAATTGGATAGCTGGGTACTTTAAAGGTAAGGTGTATGCTACGATATTATTTTTGTCTGAGAGTGGACAACAGTTATTAATCGCATAAGGGTTGCAAGTATGTACCTATTTGGAATCTGATAGACATTCTATGTGCACAATTGTTTGTGTGCAAATAATGGCAATTTACAAAAAAAAAAACTTTTCTATATTGAAATCGTTCCAATTCTCACTTTTCTCAAATTACCTTGCCAATAACAAGCCAATTCTAAGCGGTTTTCATAAAGAAATCTGATTTCTTATTTAAAATTTCTTAAAATCTTATCCCTCGTCGAGTTAAGTTCAATTATCTGGAAGTGCTCCTCGGCGCCCGCTGACAAAATGGATGATTCCTTGAATTTTAACTAGCTCTGACCCAGATTAATTATAGGACAAAAGATTTGTGGTGTACAAATGAATTAGGTTATGGTGATATTTTTTCAGTATTTATGTTTGTGGATCTCTGTTCTCGTGAGATAATGGCGTACAGACACCGGCCCATCATAATAATAATAATATTTGTCGACACAGATTGTTGGATCCTAAGGCGGACGCGACGAGGAAAACGGAGTCAGACTCTCCGTTTTTTCCTCATTCTTTTTATTTAATTTGTATGTAAAAAATCACGTGAGGGGGCGCGTTATCTGCGCCCCGTCGCGTGGCGCGTTCTGAGTGTGATCCGCCTAAATTAGCTAGAGGTCTGTGATGTCAGTCATAGGATTACTTCTGTTTATCAAGTGTTGTCCATGCTTGGCTTAACAGTTTTGACTTTAAGATATGAATGGCAATAAATTCCCGGTTATAAATTAAATTGAAGTGGAACTGGGCGTGTCACACTTGTAGGATGAATCCAGACAAATCGGCCAAAGTCGTCACACAGTGGGTGCCTGAAGATGGACGTCGTCACTGAGGCAGGCCTAAGAAACGCTGGTGTGACGATTTGGAATCGTTCTTAACAGATTGGACGGAGAAGGCACAGCACAGGGAAAGGTGAAAGAATATGGGGGAGGCCTTTGCCCAGCAGTGGGACAATATAAGGGAAAAAAATCCTCAAAGCAAATACTTTCCACAGACTAACTTCTCATTATATTGTGTCACACAATCCAGCTCCGGTTTAGGTCTCAATTCCTGCAACGTGTGTTGGGACAAACATTTGTTTGGCCAACAGATGTTTGTTAACAGTCTCGATGTTTGTGAAGGTGATCTGTGTTCGTAAGGGAGACAGGGAATTAAAGTTTCAGTTTGAGGGACAAGGAACTTTAACGATTTATTGTCTGTTAGATAGTTCACGTTTTACATTATGAGAAAGAATTTCGGTCAATGGGCCTGCCATTACTTCCTCCCTGTACCTAAACATTACAAGTTCCATAATTCACTTATAATGTTGCATCACTGCTGGGAAACAGGCTCTTACTCACTCACACTGCCTCACACTCTCTCACTCTTCGAGAGGGAGTGGGCTGTAATCGTTACCATCCGGGCCCAGTGCGGGTAGGTAGATGTCGCATACCCTCAAATTTTTGGTTCTAGGACATGCCTTTTCCTTACGATGTTTTTCTTCACCGTTCATTGGAAGTGTATCATAATTATTATGGGAAAACTCGGCAGGATACGTTTAAAAGTTTTTCCTTATGGCAAAAGCGCTGAGGTAGTCCGCGAAATACAATTTTTGTCACGTTTTCTGTGTTGATGATTTTAAAATTCTATAAATACTCAGTTGGTACGGTCGCAAATCATATTTTGATCAAAAGAAACCTGCAAATTACAAAAAAACCTAAGTAAATTTTAATTTCGTGGGCTACCCTAGCGAATGGAATAGAATACAATACTCGTTATTATGTACAGACGTCAGCACATCGAGCTACTACAATCTGTCAAATTTCTTTAATAGATTTCAACTTCATCTCTAAAGCATTAAGGTTCAAGGTTGAATGGGAAAATTTGTCAGTTTCGGGTAGCTTGACTTGTTGGCGTCTATACATCATTCGAAAAACAGATATAAATGTAGAAATTTTAAATGGGTAGACATAAAGAGTGACATGTGACGACGACGTGTCGGCGGCAGCCGTCGATACGCGGACTGCTGTCGCCGACACGCGTCGACGATTGCAGTTGCCTCTGTCGTCAACGCGTGTCGCCTGTGATGCGCACTTATCGCTACAAGCGATCTTTTAAATACAACTTTTTGTTGGATTTAAAGGGAGTAGGTTGTATAGGAATGTTGGTTTCAAATCGGCATTATGAACGTTTAATGAACCAGTTGTTTACACCAGTTTCTTACTTTTGATTAAAGCGTCTGCAAAGTTACTGTTCAATTTTGTTCGACTCCATTGCATATTCACCTGCGTACACCACTAGTGTGGTGAATGCCTAACTTTGCTCAACTTTCGAGACTAGCTCGACGCGCGTTCAATGCAAGCTCTTCAAAAATTCAAACAATTACGTAAAACACTTGAATTGTTTATACGTTGCAAGTTGTGACTGTTTGCGGCGACGTCCATTAACTTTTGTTATTGTTACTGTTACAAGCGGGGCTTCATTTGAAAATACAGTAAAGGTTATTTGGACCGGGTGCGCTTTGAATTTTCGCTCTCATAAAATACTAAGGTATCTATACATGTTGATGGAAGTAGAGGGACAGGAAGGCCGAAGAAAAGGTGGGTGGATTGTGTGAGGAATGATATGAAAGAGAAGGGAGTGAATGATAGCGTGACGGTTGACAGGGGAGAATGGAAGAAGAAAACGTGTTGCGCCGACCCCAAGTAACATGGGATAAGGACAGGGAGATGATGATGACAGTACTATAGTTTGACCAAAACCGCTGTACCGCGTCTTCGGTATGTGCGCGGCGAGACGGGGGGGCAGTGCAGGCCGTTCATTCGTCATCGCTCACGGCCCGCCGCCCCCCCCCCCCCCACGCCGCGCATTCCTCCCGCCTCGCCTTGCATTCCTAAGGCGCGGTACAGTAGTTTCAGTCAAACTATAGGTATCTATGTAATGAGCTCTTATTATTTTCGGGTTTTCTATTTATAATATGACTTGCTTCTTCCCACGACTGCGTCCGCTTGAAATTCCTTGTTCCCACAACCCGCTCCGTCGCATCGTATCGTCTGCCCTCGCTATTACTTCTTTTTGTTTTCTCTTTTTTTATATTTGCTCGGCTCCTATGCGGCGTAGCATGATATTATAACCTTCCTCAAGAATTTGGCTATTAAATTCATTTGTTTTTTTTTTTTTAATCCGTCTGGTAGTTCCATAGATAAGAGCGTTCAAACAAATAAAACAAACTCTTCAGCTTATTATTAGATGACGTGATTTAAATATAAAAAAAATAATGATAACAATTTAACATTCTAGCCGTGGACTACTAGATAACAATCTGATAAATACTAATAGGTCAACGATTTTTAGTTTAATTGATAATTTTATTATATAAACAGACATAATTATATCAACTTGTTTTAATCGCTGTACTTTTTACATAATCAGCATATAATGTTCCCACTGCTGGGACACAGGCCTCCTCTCGGTAAGAGGGAACGGGCCGTAATCCACCACGCGGGCCCAGTGCGGGTTGATAGAGGTCACATGCCATCGAATTTTTGGTTCTAGGACATGCCGGTTTCCTCACGATGTTTTCCTTCACCGTTTTGAGAGCAGTGGTGATGAAATAATTTGCACAAAGTAAAGCGCCTGTCTGGATTCGAACCTACGACCATAACTCGTTAGTCGCAGCCGATAACCCTGGGTCACAACTGCTCTCTCTGTACTGTTTACATTATGTGATAACCTCATGCGCACCGGGTAAATGATAACAGCTGCACGGGTCAATCGAAGGTAAAGAAGGTCGTTCGGTTCGTGGGCCATCCATTACATATCGAGACCCCCCCGTGTCCCGGCTGTTATTCGTAGATCTTTGATAGTCGATACGAGTAGTCAGGAGCCCGCAAGTGTGACAACCAGTCTTGCCAAAGGGTATCACGTTCCCACGACCAACGCCGAGTGGCAGGTGGTCGGGGAGAAGAAGAAGGCGGCCAAGGCGGCCAGGAAAAAGGCGCAGAGGATGCGGCGCAAGTAGCGAGCCGTTGCGGCTAGGCTTCGCTCCCTTAAGACCGCGGCTGTAGTTATTACGCTGCAGCCGGACGCGGTTAAGAGGGGGGTGACCTATCGCGACGTGCTCACCAAGGCGAAAGCGACGGTGGATCTCCAGGAGTTGGGGATCACCGGAGGCCTCCGGCATAGGGTGACCGCCACTGGTGCCCGCATGCTGGAGATCCCCGGTGCGACGAGTGGCCCCACCGCTGACGCCCTGGCTGAGAAGCTAAGGGCGTCCCTCAACGCGGACGAGGCTCGAGTCTTCAGGCCAGTCAAGTGCGCGGATATGCGCATTGTGGGCCTGGATGACTCTGTGACGGGAGCAGAGGTGATAGCCGCCGTCGTCAGGACGGGCGGGTGTCCGGCCGACCGGGTGAAGGCGGGCACCATACGTCCTGACTTCACGGGTATGCGAACCGTTACGGTAAGCTGTCCCGTGACGGCGGCGAGAAAAATCGTGGAGGGCGGAAGGCTCCTGGTGGGCTGGGTATCAGCGCAGGTCAAACTGCTGGAGCCCAGACCTCTAAGGTGCTATCGATGCCTCGTGGGGCACCACGTGAGCGTCCAGTGCACCTTAGAGGACCGCAGCACTCTGTGCTTCCGCTGCGGTAAGCCCGGACATACGGCCGGCTCGTGCAACGCCGCGCCGCACTGCGTCGCATGTGCGGCTGCTGGCAAGCCGGCCGATCACCGGGCGGGGAGCAAGTCCTGCGCTCCACCCGCCGAAGCCAGGAGGAAAGGCAGGCCCTCCGCCGCCGTCGCCACCACCACCGTCGCCACCACTGCCGCCGCCGCCGCCGCCGCAGCCGCCGCCGCCGCCGCCGCCGCCGCCACCACTGCCGATAGGGCCCGGGAGGGGGCTGAAATGGAGGAGTAATGTCTCCTCCTCTACGCCTCCTCCAGGCGAACATCAACCACTGCGCCTGCGCTCAGGACTTGTTGCTCCAGAGCATGGCGCAGTGGTCGATTAACATCGCCGTGGTCGCTGAGCCGTACTTTGTCCCGCCCAGGGATGACTGGGTGGAGGACCTGAACGGCTCAGTGGCCATAATTTCGTCGGCTGCCGCCGGTACCCCGTCCCTCGAAGGTGTCTCGAAGGGACAGGGGTGCGTAGCAGCACGGTTCGGAGAGATTGTAGTAGTGGGAGTATACTTCTCTCCGAGCCGAACTCTCGCCGAGTTCCAGAACTCTTTCACAGAGTTGAGTGTCGTCGTCGCCAGAAGCCATGCCTTCTCCGTGCTAGTGCTCGGGGACTTCAACGCCAAGAATTTGGCCTGGGGTTCCCGTTGCACGGATGTGCGGGGCAGGATGGTGGAGGACTGGGCTCTGGAAACATGCCTGGTCGTCCTAAATCGGGGTTCTGTTCCTACGTGTGTGCGGATGCGGGGCGAGTCGGTAGTGGACATCTCGTTCGCCAGCCCCGCTCTGTCACAGCGTGTCATTGACTGGCGCGTCATGGAGGAGGTGGAGACATACTTCGATCATCGGTATATCCGGTTTGATGTCTCCACCCAGACCTCTAGCGCGCTAGTCCAACAGGCCCCGAGTGGTCCGCGGTGGGCGCTGAAGCAGCTGGACCGGGAGCTTCTCCTGGAATCCTCAATCGTGCAGGCCTGGGTGTTTTCACCGGACAGGCCTGCTGACATTGACGGTGAGGCGGAGTGGTTCCGGGAGGTCATGTCCGAAATATGTGACGTGGCAATGCCCCGAGTCCGGCCAGGATGCGCCCGACGTCAGGTGTACTGGTGGTCGCAGGAGGTTGGGGCGCTACGCAAGGCGCGCGTCGACGCGCGACACCGGTACACCAGGCACCGCAGGCTCCGCATCCGCCCTCCGGATGCGGAAGCCACGGAGGTGGAGCTGTACGAGGGGTACAGAGCGGCGAAGACCGCACTCCAAGAGGCTGTCCAGCGGGCCAAGGATATGGCCCGCGAGGAGATGTTGGAGACTCTGAACCGAGATCCATGGGGGCGCCCTTACAGAATGGTGCGGAATAAACTCCGCACCTGGGACCCCCCGCTGACGCAGAGTCTCCGACCCCAGCTGGTGGAGGAAGTGGTGAGCGCTCTGTTCCCTTCACGGGGGGAGCATACCCCCCAGCCTATGTCTCCGCCACTCGCGGTGCCCGAAGCGGACCACGCGGACGACGAAGACGACATCCCTGAAGTGACCGGGGTAGATCTGAGAGCGGCGGTAGGCAGGCTGAAGGCCAAAAATACCGGCCCGGGACCCGACGGCTTGCCGGGTAAAGCCTGGGTCCTGGCCTCGAGGGCTCTCGGGCCTCGACTAGAGGCGCTCTTAAGCGCATGTATGGAGAGAGGCCAGTTTCCACTCCGTTGGAAGACGGGGAAGCTGGTCCTCATTCAGAAGCCAGGGCGCCCTGCGGACTCTCCGTCCGCATACCGGCCCATAGTGCTGCTCGACGAGGTCAGCAAGCTCTTTGAGAGAGTGATTGCGGGCCGCCTCGTCGGGCACCTGGTGAGGACGGGGCCGGATCTTGCGGAGTGCCAGTTTGGCTTCCGCAAGGGGCGCTCGGCGGTGGACGCCATCATGCGCGTGAGAGCCCTCACGACGGGGGACGCGGTGTCCCGGGGTGGGGTGGTCGTGGCGGTGTCACTCGACATCGCCAACGTGTTCAACACCCTGCCCTGGAGCTGCATAGGGGAGGCACTCCAGTATCACCGGGTGCTGACTGACCTCCGTCGAATAGTCGTGGCGTATTTGATGGACAGAGCCGTCATCTACCCCGGTCGCGACGGGAATTGGAACCGGCGAGAGATGTCGTGCGGTGTCCCACAGGGATCGGTTCTGGGGCCGCTCCTGTGGGACATCGGTTACGACTGGGTGCTGCGGGCCGACCTCCCTGATGGCGTCAGCGTAGTTTGCTACGCTGACGACACGCCGGTCCTGGCGCAGGGGAGGTCGTATCAGGCGGCGGCCGACGCGATGACACGCGGGGTTGCGATAGTCGTGGAAAGGATCCGGCAGTTGGGTCTCGAGGTAGCATTGCACAAGTCCGAGGCCATGTCCTTTCATGGGCCCAACTGATGGTGGGAGGGGTTCACGTCGGCGTCGAGACAACGATGAGATACCTGGGTCTCGTCCTCGACAGCCGGTGGAACTTCGTCGAGCATTTCCGACGTTTGGCTCCCAAACTGGAACGGGCCGGGGCCGCCTTAAAGCGGCTCCTGCCCAACCTGAGGGGGCCAAACGCCTCCTGACGGAGGTTTTACGCAGGGGTCGTGCGGTCCATGGCCCTGTATGGGGCCCCGGTGTGGGCGCGTTCACTGCGGCTTCGAGCCGCACACTATCTGAACGCGCCCCAAAAGCTGGTTGCCGTAAGGCTTATAAGGGGGTACCGCACGATCTCGGGCGAGGCAGCAAGCCTCCTTGCCGGACTGCCACCATGGGATCTGGAGGCGATAGTCCTCGCGCGCCTGTATGACTGGCGCGCGGAGGCACTACGTCGGGGGGAAACTCCGCACCCGCGGCAAATCGCGGCAGAGCGGACGGACCTTCGGCGCGTTCTCATGGTGGAATGGAAGGCGCGACTATCGCAACGCAGCGCAGGGCACGCCACGATAGCGGCGATAAGACCCCTCTTTGAGGAGTGGCTAGAGAGGCGTCACGGCGTTCTCACCTACCGCCTGACGCAGGTCCTCTCCGGACACGGATGTTTCGGGAGGTTCCTGCACATCATCAGGCGGGAGGAGACGCCCGGGTGTCATCACTGCGAGGATCGCCCAGAGGACACGGTGGAGCATACGGTGGAGGTCTGCCCCGCCTGGGCGGAGCACCGCCGTGTCCTCGTAGAGGCGATCGGCAGCGGCGGCGACCTCTCGCGCCCGGCCCTGGTGGAAGGCATGGTCCGGGGCGAGAGGGAGTGGGAGGCGGTCACCTCCTTCTGCGAAGCAGTCATGCTAGCGAAGGAGGTGGCGGGA
The DNA here is from genome assembly GCA_947507525.1 of Apamea epomidion. Taxonomy (NCBI): domain Eukaryota; kingdom Metazoa; phylum Arthropoda; class Insecta; order Lepidoptera; family Noctuidae; genus Apamea; species Apamea epomidion. Next base: position 17,151,112 of record OX382237.1, read on the forward strand.
TGGGCCAGGGAGAGATCCTCACGCCTCAGCCGCCGAGGGAGACGCTCCGGGCGTCGGGAGCCGCGTGACGACTCCCGGCCACCGTAGGCGCGGGCCTGCGGGCGGAGAGCAATGGGTAGCTCTCTGTCCGATCAGGACCAGGCCCGTGCCGGACGGCGCGTATGTGTTCCACGTGCGCCTCAAAGAGATGTCAGTATAGTTGACGGGGCCCGACAGGGCCGAAGCCTGCCGGGGTAGCGGGATCGTCCGAAAGGGTTACCGCTGCCCTGGTACATAAAGGGCTAAGGAAGGAACACGGGTGGGTTTTAGTCAGTAAGAGTCTGACACTCCCTTCTGCTCCACCCAAAGCGGGAGGGGTCATTTGATGATTTCCCATCCTCAAAAAAAAAAAAAAGGGTATCACGTTACCCAGTAACTGGGTTGTGGAGGTCGAATAGGCAGTCGCTTCATGTAAAATACTGGTATTCAGCTGCATCCAGTAAGACTAGAAGCCGACTACCGACCCAATTCGATCGACAACCATTTGCCTAGCTATTTTCCAATAATATTGGGTTTGAAAAAGACTAGGCAGATTGTTGAACATTTCAACCTATTTTATTGTACAAATATTTTTTTTTTTTTTTACATGTCCTGGGACCATGGGGTCCCGGATCTTTGAAAGGCGTACTAGGGGCCGAAGCCAACTCGCAGAGGCCCTTTACACAATTCTAAATGATGAGGAGGTACCAAACGACGATTATCCCTGTATGCACCATGCAAATGCACTCAAAGACAACCCCCGGTTGGTGCAGGACTATTGCAGAACAGGGAAAGAAAATATACTGGGCTATGGGTTTGGGTGGCTATAGTGGATCAGTCACCTTGAACTATGGAAGGACTATGTCCCCTGCTTGACCAATGATAATTATAATATTCACAGATGAAATGGCAGGGAGTGACTTGCACACTCAATAATGGGCCCCCGAAAACGGTCGCTAGCACATAAGTTTGTAGCGACAAGGGGGCAACATGTCCTAAACATGTTTAATTTTACTTTACTTTTATTTTAAATGTTAGCGTATATTATAATGTAAATCTTAGGTTTGAATATTATACCTATTTTTATCGCCTACAAAAAGAAAGTTGGTATGAATAGTAACATCTATAGTTTAGAGAAAACAATATGGCAGAACCTTATTTTACAAGCCAGCCACGTAGAGTCTTTATAGGTTTTACACAGTTGCCGTTAAAGACTTACTTGGCTCGGGAAAGCCGTTTGGCAGGTTAACACGGAAAAAAATGTAGGCAACGATTTTTAAATAATGTATGTAGTTAAAATGTATTATGCTGCTACACGGAATAAATTGAGGATCATAACTTTTAAATATACGGTTTGGAAATAACGCTAGCAAAAAAATTACTGCCGTAAAATATGGGTTTTCAACTTTTGGTTCATTCGGTGAGCAATACATACATCTAAAAACTCCTGAGAATAGTGTGTATCATATGGTGGTGACCAGTTTCAGGTATTATTGATAGCATAATCACCCTATAATGTTGTTCTAGGACATACCGGTTTGCTCACGATGTTTTCGTTCACCGTTTTGAGAGCAGTGGCGATGAAATAATTTGCACAAAGTAAAGCGCCTGTCTAAGTTCGAACCCATGACCTACAATTCGTTAGTCCGGGTCGTTACCACTGACCCACAACTGTTCTAGTTGTTAAACAGTCTTGTTGCAACAGCAATGTACCTAAAAACCTAAAGGCCAATTTCCGTAATTAATAACGTTTAATATCTCGGCGAAAATCAATGTCAAAAATATATGAATAGTAGCGGTAATTAGGACAGATTGAGACTGAAAAAGGAATGCAAACATTCGTAAAAATACGGGAATTGCTCCTCAGGCCCGTTTGCCAAAAGATAACATAAAAAATAAAAATGTTTGTTAGGTACACAGTATTTCATTTATTGGTCCTTTGATCAGTACTGAGGGGTAATTGCGTAGCACGCTAATAGTAGGAATGGCTTTCATTTTGACAGTTCAACACCATTTACTGCGTTGTTTATGTTGTTGAACAGACAAACTTTTCGAACATACGAGTATGAAGCAATATATTAACAATATCCTTCAAAATGATTCTGACTGAGATTGATCGTGTGTTACGCAATGAGGATGCTGGTTCCGTTTCCGCTATTCAAATAAACTAAGCGTGTGTGCTTCTAAATAATATTCCGTATGTTTCAAGTAAAACTTTTAATCAATTCAGCGGCCTGTTTTAAGCGCTCGATTACTGCATACATAGCTTTGCACGTTCTACTCGCGCATAGATTGAGTTTTTTAAGCGCTTTTTGTTGCAAAAAAATAAATTATAAGCTCGTATACTCAGCGTCAAAATAGTGAGGCACACAGACTGTTCTGAATTATTTGACCAAGTTAGTATAGCAAACATAATTAGCCCAGATCCAGAGAACGTCCCCATTGCTGGGAGACATGCCTCCTGTCAGTGAGCGGGTGAAGTAGAAAGAAAGAGAAATAAGTTTATTTGGCAGAGAAACGCGTGCATACAAAAAGATAATGAACTCTATAGCACAATCAGCCTATAATGTTCCCACTGCTGGGACACAGGCCTCCTCACTGTTAGAGGGAGTGGGCAGTAATCCACCACGCGTGCCCAGTGCGGGATGGTACATGTCACATGTCTTAGAATTTTTGGTCCTAGGAAATGCCGGTTTCCTTACGATGTTTTCCTTCACCGTTTTGAGAGCAGGGGTGATAAAATTATTTTAGCAAAGTAAAGCGACTGTCTGGGTTCGAACCTATGACCTACAACTAGTAAGTCAGCGCTGTTAGCACTGGGCCACCACTGTTATGCGTATTGCATGTTGCACAAAATAGATCTATAATCACCAGCACAAAAGAAAAATGGTCGACAGCTGCACGTCATGTGTGTGACAAGTAGACATCCAAGTAAGTGAAATAATTAATAAAAAAAACGCAAAAGTTCTAGTGCAAAGTGCAAAATTCTTCAAAAACGGCCACAATGGACGTAGGAAATAAGGCTGCCAGGCTCAAGTGGGATTGGGCAGATCACATCAGTATCGGAATTATGACCGTTGGGTAAAAGTCTCCACACAATGGGTTGAAGATAGACGGCGCCGCCGAGCCCGGCCCAAAATGAGGTGCTGGTTCGAGGTGGTGCCGGAAAAGGGTTTATTTATTTTTTGTTTAACACCTTAACAGCTATAACGCCAATGCAATGTTACTACCACAAAGATATACATTCATCTAACATTGACAACCTAAAAATACAATCAAAAATACAATTAAAAATAAAATTAAAAATCCAATCAAAAATAAAATAAAAAAATACAATTACAAATACCATTAAGAATACTCGTAAAATTAATTGAAGAGTTGATTGATTGATTGAAGGACTTGGGGAAAACCTTTGCCCTGCAGTTTATCTAAATTGTATAAAGCTTTAGTTAGAATGACAGTCTTTTTATGTCGTTTACTATACTGTACTGTTTTCCGAAATACTCCTTGTGACATTATGATAGTGACGTTTTTTAAATCACTTTGAACAGTCTGCTTGTCTTGATATGTTTGATGCTGACTGTACCTTAGCACGTCTTGTTTTCCTGTTGACATCTTTATGCAAAATGTAAAAACCGTCTTCTTAATAATAATATGAGGAAAGACTCGATTTCAAAAACGGGTAAAAATCGTATTAATTTTGATGTTGTTTTTTGAATGGCCACTTATATTCACACTGATCGTTTATTATCGTATAATATAATGCATATTATAAATAAATGAAATGGTTTTGACATCGTTGACATTTTATGTATTTTTTGGAAAAAAAAAAATGTTTTTTTTTCTAAAGTGCTGTATAATGTTACCATCTAAAACATTATCATCTGCCTAGCCTTTTCCCAACTGTGCTGGGGTCAGCTTCCAGTCTAACCGGAAGCAGCTAAATGCAAGTATTTTAAATGGAGCAGCTGCCTATCAGTCTGACCTCCACAACCCAGTTACTGGGTAATGCCTTGGTAAGTTTAGTAGTTAGACTTTCGGGCTTCTGACTACCCGTAACGACTGTCGAAGATCTAGATACAAATGAAATCTAAAAAAAAAACTTGAACTAAAATAAAATCTAAAACTTGCCTTGGGATAAATATAGAGCATTCACTACGCGATAGCCTCATAGGATCGACATTATTTCCACACACCGTTATATATTATAATGACACTCAGAATCAAATTACATATTTAAAAATATCATGATAATATAACAACATTAAAAATATTAGATTCTCTCATCTAAAAACTCATTCAAATTATAATACGTACCTAAGCTTTATACTGCTAGGAAATTAATATCTTTCCTGTTAGGTAGTTGTTCCCAGCTTTTAAATTAAAATTCATTTATTTCAGATACCTTGATCCATACAGTCCTAATCAAATTAGAAATAAAATAAATTAACATTTAAATTAACATCAGAAATAAATTAACATTAGAATCAGTATTAAAAATAAAATAAATTAACATCATTTTAGTTTTAGATAGTTTATTATATTTTTTTGGAGCCATGCAAAAGACACATGAACGCTTTCAGTGTGCACGTCTTTCTACATCGTTCTCACATGTATAATTTCAACATGAATGATGTAACCAATATTTTGTAACAATTTTATGATTTGAAAGAGTGTTCGTGGAGTTTATTGCCCGTTCTTCTCCATAGGTACCTACTAAGCTTTGGAAACTAGATTCATCTTTCTGACTGACCGACCCCTTGACAATTCAAAAGTGCTTGTAATTGGTTTGTTTGAAACAAATGCTTTGAGTTTGACACTTTATCGTGTAAGTGCCGTTTTATATTGATGTAGTCTTTGACTATTGTCACGTCTATTAAGAGGAAATGGATGGAGCTCTCCACTTTTCTCGTATGGCAGATACAGGTTGGATCTTAAGAACATTGCATTAGCTAATACAGGAAAAAAAAAACAGCCAGTTCGCAAACTGTAACCATGAATTCAGTACATTATTCTGAACACTACAGGGTTGAATTTTTTTGTGGGTTATTTAGTTTGAGTATTGATTAATTTTTCTTCCTGAATATAAAGTGCAGATAATGTTAGGATGTTGTGTTCTTTTTAATAAGGCTTGCAACTCTGAGTGGTTTCAAGTTTGAATATCGACCCAACGCTTTTGAGTTTGAAATATAAGTTGCCGGTTAGTCCAGTTTCCCCAATAAATAACGCCGTATCTTAAAATGGACTCCATCAAGCCGTAATACATATGTGGTGTGCAAAGCATCTACACAAATGACTGCTGTCAGTTTGTACAGAGCATACATATATTATGCTGAGGTTGGTAGACGTCATATGTCTTCGAATATTTGGTTCTAGGACATGCCGGTTTCCTCACGATGTTATTCTTCATCGTTTTGAAAGCAGTGGTGAATTACAGCCCACTCCCTCTCGAAGAGAGGAGGCCTGTGTCCCAGCAGTGGGAACATTAAAGGCTGATAATGGTATATGCTGAGGTAGGTACTTATTTTCTTACTGATTGTCTCTATATGTCAATTATAAGTCCTAGAAACCCGCGATCAAACGGAATCTGAATCATTTTGAAGCAAATTGCTAATCCATTGCTTCATAAGTTCGAAAACCTTACTAAACCTTACCTTCATAAATTTGTCTGCTCAACACGTAAATAACGCAATGAATGTTGTTGAACTGTCAAAATGAAACCGATTCTGATTGATCGTGTTAAGCAATTAGGGTGCTTGTCTATTAAAATCTAAAAGATCTCTCGGGATAAATATAGAAGATTTACTGCACTTCGGACTGAAATAATGTGGATTCTATGAGTCTATACTCATAGAATCCTCATTATTTCACCACACAGTTACACTGCATTCAACAGAATAGGAGATAAAATTATCCCACGGGAAATCACGAAAAGAACTCAGCGAAAAATTTATAAACTTCCAATACTCGATGGATTATTATTTAAAATGTGTTTATAAAGTTTAGCCTCGAGTTTCTAGTTGTTGAGGAAAAACTTTTTTTTTACAGCAACATTTGAAGTGAATATTGTGTTTTTGGTATTGAATTTTAATGTTGCTTTCAATTCTAGTTTTAGTGAAGTTTTGCTCTCGAGTTTAAAATACATTGCTTCTTAAGGCGCGCTAAAGTGTAAGTAATGATATATAATTATAATTACACATTCATTCAAAAACGCCCGCGACTTACTAATTGTAGGTCTTAGATTCCAACCCAGGCAGGCACTTTACTTAGTGTAGATTATTTAATCACCAATCCTCTCAAAATGGTGAAGGAAAACATCGTGAGGAAACCAACATGTCCTAGAACCAAATATTCGAAGACATGTGACATCCACCAACCCGCACTGGACCCGCTAGGATTACGGCCCGCTCCCTCTCAAAGAAAGGTGGCCTGTGTCCCAGCAGTGGGAAGAAGGGTGATTATGCTTATTCATTGGTTTCAGCACACTAGACTACAAAGAAAAATCATTGTTTAGTTAGGTATTAATACTTGGGTAATGCGAAGAAAAGATTAAGATAACAGATACGATAAAAGTCACTGATAACTGAAAAGTTGTGTAGAAATCGGTTGTCGAGGTATGGGCATGTGATACGGAGTAATGAGGAAAAATGTCGTGAAGAACGTTTTGAGTATGAATGTCGATGGCTATAAGAGTAGGGAAAGACCAAAGAAACGATGGATGGACTGTGTGTATGATGATGTGGTTAGTAAGGGGGTGATTACCGATATTATGACTAATAGAGAAGTATGGAAGAAAAATACATGTTGCGCCACCCACATAAATTGGGATAAAGAGAATATAATGAGATTGATGATTATGATGACTTAGGTAATACGAAGACAAACAGATATTTAGTCGTATGATGTGGTACAAACACGGTTGCTAAGTAGGATACATCCGCCACTAAAAGCGGCATACGAATATTCTTATATAATAGCCGCCCGACCAATTTCGGTCACGGTGGCCAATCTCAACGGAGATTAGCCAGGTACACAGGAGCACTCTCTGTTCTTTTACTCTCATAGTCCAATGGGACGGCAATCTGATACGACCGGGGAGAGATCAGGCGCAGGACCAACGGCTTTACATGCTTTCCGAGGCACGGGGGTATTAAACCGCCAACTTTCAAAGTCCGGACTGTTACTAAAAAATTTGTAATGGAAATCCCCATAACACTTTTTCCGACCTGGGAATCGGACCCAACGTTCAGGAAATTTTGTACGTGGATGAAATTTGGCACTCAGATAGTTTATAACTTGGATTACAACATAGTATACTTACTTAAAGACCCAATTTTGAAGTCCACGAAACCGAAGTCGCGGGTGGAATCTAGTGCTCTAATAGATAATACAAAACACATACCACTTTATTCTTAGACGTCGCTTAAAGTTGAGTAGTGATTAGCGACTGTTTAACCATACATTTTTGACGTTTAAACGTCACCTAACTTCAATCATCGTTACAAACAAAGAAAGAAAGAAAAGAAAGAAAAATGCGTTTATTGGCATTACACAAAATGAATACACCTTAAAACTATAAAAACAGAAAAAAAAGATTATAATGCCAAAAGGCAAAGCGCAAGGCGTTTATAAATAAACCCCTTAGACTATGGATCTAAAGCTACACAATGTCCTCTAAATGTGGGTTATGGTACAGGACCAGTCGATATGACGACGCTTCGGGGAGGTCTATGCCCCACAGTGGACACTGGGCCAGTCTATTTTGGCTTAAGGCAAAAGCGCCAAGGAAACCCACAGAATTCGAATTTTCGTACCTTTTCTTGCAATAAACGTAAGAAAATAGGTACTCCGTGGGCTACCCTGCCACATCTCCCTTAATGATGATCATTAGGATCGTAATAAAAAGATTACACGCTCAGCACGTAGCGACGCAGTATGCGCTGCAAAATATACTTCGCGAAGGCTCTTCAAACGCTCCTGTGGTCCTGAAAGCCACATAAATAATAGTCGCTTATCATAAACGAAACAGGAATAAACCCTTACCATTTCACTATTAGTTTTATACGTTTACGTACGCGTTTAAGTTACGTTTCGGTTTACGAGGCAATACGCCTGTGGTTATGACAATGTATAGTTTTATGGAGCGGCTTGTGCACGTGGCAAATGGCTGGTAATAATTTTGTTCGGTACTATATGAATATGCAAAAGGCGTAAATTTTACGCGCATTCATATGTTTTTTGTCTTTTAGTACTTTTATGCTTTGTCTGCTGTAGTTTGTTTTTGTTCTCATTTCAGTAGTTATGAGATTATTCTGTAGGTATCATAGTGTGTTTACAGTCACTTTGTTATTAAATTAATTTTCCTTGTGGAAATCCCTTTAGCAGCTAATTGCTGACCTCTATGTCACCTACACAGCAATAGTATTAGCTTGGAATAATATTGACATATTAATTATGAGGAAAACAGGGTTCCTGAAAAGTATATAAAGACTTGTAATGTTCGATTAGCTCACAGAGTAACAAGAGTTACTACAGCAAGCACTTCTTCTTGGTATACCGACTCAGTAAACTACCAAAATCAAAATGAATTTCAATCTGTTCATCTTAGTCGCCATCTTTGTAGTTGCGGCCATGTTCATACCAGATCAAGTTATGGCCTGCATTAAGAATGGCGACGGCTGTCAACCCGATGGCAGTCAAGGAAACTGCTGCTCCGGTTATTGCCACAAGGAACCTGGCTGGGCAGCTGGATACTGTCGCTAAGTGATCTACGAGTATAATAACAGTTCGACGTGACCGCAATTCGTGCTTGTCGTGGAGTTGCGGACACCAGCCCGTCTTACTAATACCAATGTCAGTTTCAATTTTAGTTTTGTGAGAAATTTACTAAAATGTTTAATATAATTGTATATTAATACCTACTCCTATTTTTTTATTTTGTATTCGTCCTCCTTCTGTATTCCTCTGGTTACAGATCAGATGCATACCTTAAAAGATTAAAAACATTTCGATAAAAATTGCCAAACTTAAGTGGCAGTGAGCAGAGCACATTGCTCGCAGAACAAATGGCTGATGGGACCGAAATGTTCTGGAGTGACGACCGCGTACCGGAAGACGTAGCGTTGGAAGGACTCCCACTAGGTGGACCGATGACCTTGTGAAGGCCGCAGGGATCAGCTGGTGGCGGGAAGCATAGAACTGGTCCAAGTGGCGGTGCTTTGGGGAGGCCTAAGTCCAGCAGCTTTCGGTCGAATGAATGATAATAACCCCAAGCCACGTTCTTGGCATTGAAGTACCCGAGGACGAGCACGGGGAGGGAACGGAACCCGACGACGACGACTCTCAACTCCGCAAGGGAGTTGTGGAACTCGGCGAGAGTTCGGCTCGGGGAGAAGTATACCCCTACCACGACTATCTCCCCGAACCGTGCTGCCACGCAACCTCGTCCTCTCTTGACAGCCTCGAGGGACGGGGTACCGGCGGCGGCCGACGAAATTAGGGTCACTGAGCCGCTCAGGTCCTCCACCCAGTCGTCTCTGGGCGGGACAAAGTACGGCTCAGCGACCACGGCGATGTTAATCGACCACTGCGCCATGCTCTGGAGCAACAGATCCTGAGCGGAGGCGTAGTGGTTGATGTTCGCCTGGAGGAGGCGTAATGGGGCCATTATTGGCATTCCATAACAGCCCCCTCCTGATCCCCTTGTGAGGGCCCAGCCGCGGTGGATGCGGCGGCAACGATAGCGGAGGCGGCAGTGGCGACGGCAGTGGTGGCGGCGGCTGCGGCGGTGATGGCGGTGGCGGGGGGCTTGCCCCTGCCCCTGGCTTTTGCGGGTGGAGCGCAGGCTTTGCTCCCGGCCCGGTGATCGGCCGGCTTACCAGCTGCCGCACATAGATAACAGTGCGGCATGGCGTTGCACGAGCCGGCCTTGTGACCGGGCTGACCACAGCGGAAGCAGAGACTGCTGCGGTCCACCTCAGAGGTGCATTTAGCTCCCACGTGACTGCCCACATGGCAGCGGAAGCACCTCAGAGGTCTGGGCTCCAGCAGTTTCACCTGCGCGGAAACCCAGCCCACCAGGAGTCTTCGGCCCTCCCCGGCTATTTTTTGGGCCGCCGACACGGGGCAGCTCACCGTAATGGCTTGCATCCCCGTGAGGTCAGGGCGGAGAGTGCCCGCCCTCACCTGCTCGGCAGAGCACCCCCCAGTCCTGACGATGGCGGCCACCACCTCTTCCACCGTCGCAGAGTCGTCCAGACCCAGGATGCGCATGTCAGCACACTTGGTGGGTCTGGACACTCGGGCCTCTTCCGCGTTTAAGGACGCCCTAAGCCTTTCGGCCAGAGCGTCAGCAGTCGGGCCGCTAGCCGCACCAGGGACCTCCAGCATCCGGGCACCAGTCGCAGTGACCCTTAGCCGGATGCCTTCTGCCACGCCGAGCTCCTGCAAGTTAACCGCCGCTCTCGCCTTGGCAAGCACGTCGCGGTAGGAGATGCCCTTCTTCTCCGCTTCCGGCTGTAGTGTGATCACTACAGCTGCGGTCTTCGGGGCACGAAGCCTAGCCGCGACGCCTCGCTCTTTGCGCCGTTGCCGCCTCTCCTTTCTTTTGGCCGCCCTTGCAGCCTTGCTCGCCTTCCTCTTCTGCCCGGCCACCTGCCAATCGGCGTCGGCCGGAGGCGATGCAGGAGACGCTTGGGGCGGCCGTTTCGCCGCCGGGGCTGGGGCTGGGGCTGGGGCTTGGGCTGGGGCTGGGGCTGGGGCCCTCGCGGGCTTCGGGGCTGTCCTTTTCTTTTCTGCTTGCCCTGTGGCCGTGGCTGTGACAGCCGCGGCGGCAGCATAGGACACCGCCTTCCGCTGGCCCGAGGCCGCCCGGCTTGCCGCCAGCGGGGGGCGCAGGACAATCGCCTCCAGGGCGGAGAACCGGCTCTGAAAGGCAGCCAACTCCTGCCGCACCAGGTTCAGGACCCGGTCCTGGTACTGGCCGCCCATGTTGCGCCCCCTCCTGCGGCACCTCCCGGGGGCCAGCTGCTCGCAGCCCGGCCAGGTCTGCTCGGAGCTCCTCGTTTTCCTTTCGGAGAAGCTCCATGGCCGCTGTCAAGCGGGCCACCTTCGCCCGCATTTCGGACATTCCGTCCGGCGGGGGCCCGAGGTGGATGGCCTCCGCTGCCGCCATGATGGAGGCCTTGGCCGAGACTATGGCCCTGTTTTTCGAAGTCTGTAACTTCTTCAGGGTCACGTCCCGGATCGCGGCCGCCACGACCGCCGCAAACCTCTTTTTGCGGTCCGCATCAGGGCCGCCAACCTCCGCCGCCTCGTCACTTGAGGGCTCTGATGCGACTGCGCGACCAGACCCTCCTTCTTTGCGGGCTCCTCCGCCTTCTCTGCGGCCTCCCGAGCAGTGAGCCACCTCCCCATGCCCCGCTCTCGGGCTCTTCCCCGCCTACTGGTGGGGATCTTTCTGGCCGAAGCCAGCTCCCAGTCAGAGGACGACCCCTGGCCGTCCACTGACCTTGGCCGCTTGCTTTGTGCCTTTCTCTTTGCAGCGGCCGTCTCCCGGACACGGCAAGGGCTCACCGAGCCTCCCGTGCTCCCTCCTCCAGACGCGGCGTCGGACTCCGACCCCGCATCACTCCTCTCTTCATCGTTTGTGGTTTTTTGTTTCGTAAATTTTTTCCATTTTTGTTCCCACGAGTATTATACTTTAGGTACCTGCTCAAAATCCGTGGTCCGCACTAGAGACTAAACCAAGCTACCCATTAGTCAAGCTTACTACCTCCCTCACGGTGCGCCGCCGCTTGGAGGTTTGGGGAATTTTTTATAGAGGTTAATCTTCCTCGCGGTCCGGGCGGTTAAGCCAAGACCCTCGACCCCGTCAAAAGTCAGAGACATGACCTTGACAATCTTCGGGGCTACGATATTAACGGTGGCAGAAGGGGGGGTAACCCCTCCTGCCTGCCCGGCGGCAGGGTAAGTGCACACCAGGCCCGCTCTTACTCCACACAGTAGCCGCTCTGCTCCTCATAGCGGCTTGTGTGGAGCGTTCCTCTTGGCAGAACATTAGCATGCGGGCAGCGAGATCTCATTGGGAAAAAATCCCACTGAGAAATAGCTGCCCGCACCCCAGGATGCACCGGCCTGAAAACTGGTCTTCCCCCTGGACGTATCCAGAAGGGAACTCCAGTCCCCAGGCACACGTGGAGGTTTTCTGCCCTGGCACCCCAACCAGTTACAGCTGTGGTGCAATTAAATGGAAATATATAACAAGCAAAATTAAAGAAAAACTCATAAATATTACATTTTTGAAAAAAACAAAAAAAAATTATTTAATTAATTTGCCTTTTAATACTATTACATTTTCGATAAGGGTAGACTATTGAGTCCAGAACAGACCAATTCCCATAATTAAAAACTTTAAAAATCTGGTCGCAATCTCATCTCAGCGACGATCAATGTCAAAAACTTGTCAAAAATGTAGAGAAATTAGACGTATTTTTGACAGATTGAGACTGACATCAGACTGTGAACGTTCTTAGAATAACGAGAATTGACCCTCTAATGTACACAGTTACTATACAATAATAATATCATTCTCTTTATCTTAAGGTAGTAGAGTTTTAAATGTGCAATGAGAAGTTGGTTTCAAGAAAAAGAACGAAAGTTATCTTTGTTGTTATGCACCTACGAATTTAAAAATAATGTTAATTTCCAGTCATCTTCTACAAAAAGCTACCTAGTTACTTATTCAGGGAACAATACGGCCGTTGAATCATGGCCCGAACTTTCCCGCATGTCTCTCTCACTCAATCGTCAATGTTATTGCGCAGCCTTCTTCGCAAAGTTCGGACTGGCTATGATTCATCAGCCGTATTGTAAATGTGTTGTTTTTTTTAATACAATTTATAGAACTACAGGGTGGCAGGGACATCGACGCGCAAACTAAAACAATGAATTCAGCACATGATTATTAGACCCATGACCTGACCTCTGTTAGACCCCTAGCGTAGACATTTTTCGTCAGTTATCAAAATAAATAGAATAGTACAATACGTGCGCGGTCAAAATGTATGGAACAGCATTTTTTTAAAATAACCAAACCAGTTCAGAATCATGTACTTCCATGATAACAGGTTGCGCGTCGATTTCCCTGCCACCCTGTATAATATCTTTAATCACATAAAGGTTCATAACCTCATTAATTGTATACCTACACATGAAATATTAAAATGCTTAAATTATTTTTCGTCCAAGAAAATCAACTATAGCAAAAATGACTCACTTTCTGACGGGCAACACATAAATACCAATTTACAACAGAATGCGCTTGGAATAATATTGTGAAATTAATTATGAGGAAAAAAAGGGTTTTTGAAAAGTATATAAAGACTTGTAACGTTCGATTAGTTCACAGAGTCACGAGAGTAGCCCTGCTTACTACATCAACCGCTCCTTCTTGGTATAACGACGCAGTAAACTATGAAAATCAAAATGAATTTCAATCTGTTCATCTTAGTCGCTATCTTCGTGGTTGCGGCCATGTTCATACCAGATCAAGTTCTGGCCTGCATTAACAATGGCGACGGCTGTCAACCCGATGGCAGTCAAGGAAACTGCTGCTCCGGTTATTGCCACAAGGAACCTGGCTGGGCAGCTGGATACTGTCGCTAAATTATCTATAGCAACAGTTTGACGTGACTGCAATGCTCGCTAGTCGTGGAGTTGCGGACACCAGTTCATCTTACTAATACCAATATCAGTTTAAATTTTTGTTTAGTGAGAAATTTACTTAAATGTTTAATAAAAAAATGTATTAGGTAATACTTTTATTTTATTATTTTGTATTTCTCCTCTCAGATTTGCACCTGTTTTCAGTGATTCGATAATCACTGAAAATGCACATGTTAAAATAAATGATTAAAATCATTTTGAACGTTTTTAATCGGTTAGAGAAGTTACACTTTCTGGTTCAGCCCTCGATCCAGCTGTTAGGCAGCTGGATCGAGGGCTGATTCAGAAAATGCGTGGAACACATACGCACCGTCCGGCACGGGCCTGGTCCTGATCGGACGGTGAGCTACCCATTACTCTCCGCCCGCAGGCCCGCGCCTACGGTGGCCGGGAGTCGTCACGCGGCTCCCGACGCCCGGAGCGTCTCCCGCGGCGGCTGAGGCGTGAGGTTCTTTCCCTCAGCCATCCCGCCACCTCCTTCGCTAGCATGACTGCTTCGCAGAAGGAGGTAACTGCTTCCCACTCCCACTCGCCCCGGACCATGGCTTGAACCAGAGCCGGACGCGAGAGGTCGCTGCCGCTGCCGATCGCCTCTACGAGGACACGGCGGTGCTCCGCCCAGGCGGGGCAAACCTCTACCGTATGCTCCACCGTGTCCTCTGGGCAATCCTCGCAGTGATGACACCCGGGCGTCTCCTCCCGCCTGAAGATGTGCAGGAACCTCCCGAAACATCCGTGGCCGGAGAGGACCTGCGTCAGACGGTAGGTGAGAACTCCGTGACGCCTCTCTAGCCACTCCTCAAAGAGGGGTCTTATCGCCACTATCGTAGCGTGCCCTGCGCTGTGTTGCGAAAGTCGCGCCTTCCATGCTACCATGAGATCGCGCCGGAGGTTCGTCCGCTCCGCCACGGTTTGCCGCGGATGCGGAGTTTCCCCACGTAGTGCGCGTAGTGCCTCCGCGCGCCAATCATACAGGCGCGCGAGGACTCAGAGGACAAGTCAAGAGCCAAGTCGTCGACGCCAGAGGGCAAGACTCCAGATCCCATGGCGGCAGTCCGGCAAGGAGGCCTGCCGCCTCGCCCGAGATCGTGCGGTACCCCCGGATCAGCCTTACGGCTACCACCTTTTGGGGCACGTTCAGATAGTGGGCGGCTCGCAGCCGCAGTGAACGCGCCCACAGTGGGGCCCCATATAGGGCCATGGACCGCACGACCCCCGCGTAAAACCTCCGGCAGGAGGCGTTTGGCCCCCTCAGGTTGGGCAAGAGCCGCTTTATGGCGGCCCCGGTCCATTCTAGTTTGGGGGTCAAACGTCGGAAGTGTTCGACGAAGTTCCACCGGCTGTCGAGGACGAGGCCCAGGTACCTCATAGTTGTTTCGACGCCGATGTGAACCCCTCCTACCATCAGTTGGGATCCCGAAGGTGGCCCGTTCCAGGGCCCATGAAAGGACATGGCCGCGGACTTGTGCAATGCCACCTCGAGACCCAACCGCCGGATCCTTTTCACGACTATCGCAACCCCGCGTGTCATCGCGTCGGCCGCCGCCTGATGCGACCTCCCCTGCGCCAGGACCAGCGTGTCGTCAGCATAGCAAACTACGCTGACGCCATCAGAGAGTTCGGCCCGCAGCACCCAGTCGTAACCGATGTCCCACAGGAGCGGCCCCAGAACCGATCCCTGCGGGACACCGCACGACATCTCTCACCGGTTCCAGTTCCCGACCGGGGTAGATGACGGCTCTGTCCGTCAAATACACCCCGACTACTCGACGGCGGTCAGTCAGCACTCGGTGATACCGGAGTGCCTCCTCAATGCAGCTCCAGGGCAGGGTGTTAAACGCGTTGGCAATGTGGAGTGACACCGCCACGACGACCCCACCCCGGGACACCACGTCCCCCGTCGTGAGGGCTCTCACGCGCATGATGGCGTCCACCGTCGAGCGCCCCTTGCGGAAGCCAAACTGGCTATCCGCAAGATCCGGCTCCGTCCTCATCAGGTGCCCGACGAGGCGGCCCGCAATCACTCTCTCAAAGAGCTTACCAACCTCGTCGAGTAGCACAATGGGCCGGTATGCGGACGGAGAGTCCGCAGGGCGCCCTGACTTCTGAATGAGGACCAGCTTCCCCGTCTTCCAACGGAGTGGAAACTGGCCTCTCTCCATACATGCACTTAAGAGCGCCTCCAGTCGAGGCCCGAGATCCCTCGAGGCCAGGACCCAGGCTTTACCCGAAAAGCCGTCGGGTCCTGGTGCGGTATTTTTGCGGAGACACCCTTACTTCCATTCTACAATCTTACAATATTTCTGTTTTTTTATTATTATTATTTATTATAAGACTAAAAATTTCTAGTATAAGTTTACCGGCTTTCATATCCTCGGTCCACGGCACTGAGAAATTAATTAGGAAAATCCTAGCCTCCACACTGATTAATTTTGATGTGTCGTGCTTCACCGAGGCTATGAATGCCTGGAGACTCGCTTGCCCGAACTCAGATCTGCCCAATAATCTATTTTCCCAGAGACGGTGGGATGAGCCGCTCTGCAGAGTAGTTCAGGATAATTTACTTAACACGTCTGTTACTACTGCGGAGCGTGTGCGCCAGCTGGCTGTGGGTGAATGGAAGTCAGGTCTGTGGCTTCATGCACTACTGTCGTCGAACATAGGCACTTTGTTCGACGACAATACTTTTCGCCTCGCTGCTTCCTTACGACTAAGAGCACCGTGTTGTTCTCCTCATCGCTATCACTGTGGCGAAGTTGTCAACAGCCTCAGACACCACGGCCTGTCTTGCAGCCGAAGTGCGGGTCGCTTAGCGTGGCACGCAAACATTGACGGCATCATTCGACGAGCTCTTGTCACTGTCGGCGTTCCAGCTGTATTAGAACCCAATGGTCTGGCACGCGACGACGGCAAGACACCGGCCGGCATGTCTTTATTTCCATGGAAGGCGGGTGGGTCTTTAATGTGGGATGCAACTTGTATCAATACTCGTGCGCCCGATTTTTTTGAATTTTCGTACCTTTTCATGCAAAAAACGTAAGAAAATAGGTACTCCGTGGGTTACCCTGCCACATCTCCCTTAATGATGATCAGTAGGATCGTAATAAAAAGATTACACGCTCAGCACATTTAGTAGCGATGCTGTTCAAACACAAATGTACGCTTGGTAGCGAAGCAGTATATAAAATAAATAAAAATAAAATCATTTAATTCGGGATCACTGACTCATAATAGAAAAAAATCGGTTCATCCATTCGGGAGCTACGATGCCACACAGACACACACACACACAGAGAGAGAGAGAGACACGTCAAACTTATAACACCCCGTCGTTTTTGCGTCGGGGGTTAAAAATACTCTCATACAGTCACAATTCATACGCAAAACCACCAATTTAATTTAATTACCATAAGTCATACACAATAATAAAAATAATCATATTTAAATTAACAAATTACAAAAGAGGTGAGCTTGTTAGTCGCATCAGCCTGCCACATGTCGCTCACAACAGTGGGAGATGATGGAGCAATCCAGTCTTAACGCGAGCGCGGCCAGCATGCTGTCAGTATGCTGGCCGCGCTCGCTGCACTCGCAATATGCGCTAAAAGAAATAATTCGCGAAGGCTCTTCAAACGCTCCTGTGGTCCTGAAAGCCACATAAATAATAGTCTCATATCATAAACGAAACAGGAATAAACCCTTACCATTTCACTATTAGTTTTATACGTTTACGTGCGCGTTTAAGTTACGTTTCGGTTTACGAGGCAATACGCCTGTGGTTATGACAATGTATAGTTTTATGGAGCGGCTTGTGCAGGTGGCAAATGGCTGGTAATAATTTTGTTCGGTACTATATGAATATGCAAAAGGCGTAAATTTTACGCGCATTCATATGATTTTTGCCTTTTAGTACTTTTATGCTTTGTCTGCGGTAGTTTGTTTTTGTTCTCATTTCAGTAGTTATGAGATTATTCTGTAGGTATCATAGCGTGTTTACAGTCACTTTGTTATTAAATGAATTTTCCTTGTGGAAATCCCTTTAGCAGCTAATTGCTGACCTCTACGTCACCTACACAGCAACAGTATTAGCTTGGAATAATATTGACATATTAATTATGAGGAAAACAGGGTTCCTGAAAAGTATATAAAGACTTGTAACGTTCGATTAGCTCACAGAGTAACAAGAGTTACTACAGCAAGCACTTCTTCTTGGTTTACCGACTCAGTAAACTACCAAAATCAAAATGAATTTCAATCTGTTCATCTTAGTCGCCATCTTCGTGGTTGCGGCCATGTTCATACCAGATCAAGTTATGGCCTGCATTAAGAATGGCGACGGCTGTCAACCCGATGGCAGTCAAGGAAACTGCTGCTCCGGTTATTGTCACAAGGAACCTGGCTGGGCAGCTGGATACTGTCGCTAAATTATCTATAGCAACAGTTTGACGAGACTGCAATGCTCACTAGTCGTGGAGTTGCGGACACCAGTTCATCTTACTAATACCAATATCAGTTTCAATTTTTGTTTAGTGAGAAAATAACTAAAATGTTTAATAAAAAAATGTATTAGGTAATACTGTTATTTTATTATTTTGTATTTCTCCTCTCTGATTTGCATCTGTTTTCAGTGATTTGGTCTAACTATTCAGGAACAAAATATTAATGTGTCACCTACAATACCTACGGCCGAGGAATCATGGCCGGTCTGAGCACAGGCTCTCCGAACTGTCGCGCATGTTCTCTCGTTTATAATTGACTCATGTCACCATTTAGTATTTTTTTAATTCAACCCCTGCGCTGAAATTGTTCGTCGGTTATTAAAAAAAAAATGATTTTCCATAAATTTTTATCCAGTAGATAATACACTATTCTATGAATCAGGCAGATTTTTTTAATCCGGGGGTACCGCACGATCTCGGGCGAGGCAGCAAGCCTCCTTGCCGGACTGCCCCCATGGGATCTGGAGGCGATAGTCCTCGCGCGCCTGTATGACTGGCGCGCGGAGGCACTACGTCGGGGGGAAACTTTGCACCCGCGGCAAATCGCGGCGGAGCGGACGGAACTCCGGCGCGATCTCATGGCGGAATGGAAGGCGCGACTATCGCAACCCAGCGCAGGGCACGCCACGATAGCGGCGGTAAGACCCCTCTTTGAGGAGTGGCTAGAGAGGCGTCACGGCGCTCTCACCTACCGCCTGACGCAGGTCCTCTCCGGACACGGATGTTTCGGGAGGTTCCTGCACATAATCAGGCGGGAGGAGACGCCCGGGTGTCACCACTGCGAGGATCGCCCAGAGGACACGGTGGAGCATACGGTGGAGGTCTGCCCCGCTTGGGCAGAGCACCGCCGTGTCCTCGTAGAGGCGATCGGCAGCGGCGGCGACCTCTCGCGTCCGGCCCTGGTGCAAGCCATGGTCCGGGGCGAGAGGGAGTGGGAGGCGGTCACCTCCTTCTGCGAAGCAGTCATGCTAGCGAAGGAGGTGGCGGGATGGGCGAGAGAGAGATCCTCACGCCTCAGCCGCCGAGGGAGACGCTCCGGGCGTCGGGAGCCGCGTGACGACTCCCGGCCACCGTAGGCGCGGGCCTGCGGGCGGAGAGCAATGGTTAGGTCTCCGTCCGATCAGGACCAGGCCCGTGCCGGACGGCGCGTATGTGTTCCACGTGCGCCTCAAAGAGATGCCAGCATAGTTGACGGGGCCCGACAGGGCTGAAGCCTGCCGGGGTAGCGGGATCGTCCGAAAGGGTTACCGCTGCCCTGGTACATAAAGGGCTAAGGAAGGAACACGGGTGGCTTTTAGTCAGTAAGAGTCTGACAGCGGTAGGGGTCATTTGATGATTTCCCATCCTCAAAAAAAAAAAAAAAAACTCGGCGATAGTAATTGACGAACATCTAGACTGGACAGCTCAGGTCGATAATGTATGCATTAAAATAAATAGATTTGTATACGCTCTCAGACAGATAAAAATGGTAACAAACATAAAAACGGCTGTGATGTCATACCGTGCATATGTTGAGTCCTCGTTACGATATGGGGAAATATTACTGACCACAATAGAGCAATTGTCGCCCAAAAAAAAAAATGTTCACGAGCCATATACGGGATTCCATCTGATGAATCATGTCAACCAATATTTAAAAGGCTTGGTTTGCTACCGTTACCTTCATTATATTTGTATGAAGCATGCTTGTTTGTTAGGAAATATAAATAATTGTCCAAAACAGCAGAGGAAATGAGTTCTCGAAGTCACCGTGATCAATACAGACCTGTACTAGATGAGCTCCCTAGGTTAGCAAAATATAATAAAAGCTGTCTGGCTATATGTGTACGTGTAATATTAAATATCAGGTTATTCAAAATTAAATTATATAAATGGCTGAATGAAAATAATTTCTATAATATTAAGGATTTTTTTGAACATAAATTATAATGTTTGTAAATTCAAATTTGTTTATTCGTTGTAATTTGCATGGTTTAATTTTTAAGCAAAACATGTATGATCTCATGCTTTAATAACACCTCCGTATACCATGTTTTAAGCAAATGCATTATCTTATCTTATCTTATGCACATGGAATAATATTATGATATTAATTATGTGGAATAAAATGGTTTCTGAAAGTAAATAAAGACTTGTAACGTTCGATTAACTTACAGAGTAATGAGAGTAGCTCTCCTTACTACAGCAATCTCCTTCTTGGTATACCGACACAGAAAAATATCAACATCAAAATGAATTTCAATCTGTTCATCTTAGTCGCTATTTTCGTGGTTGCGGCCCTGTTCATACCAGATCAAGTTCTGGCCTGCATTAACAATGGCGACGGCTGTCAACCCGATGGCAGTCAAGGAAACTGCTGCTCCGGTTTTTGTCAAAAGGAACCTGGCTGGGCAGCTGGATACTGTCAATAGATTATCTATAGCCCGTCTTACTAATACCAGTTTCAATTTTTGTTTTTTGAGTAATTTACTAAAATGTTTTTTAAATTAATATATTATTAATACAGCCAATTTTTTATTTTATATTCCTCATCTCTAATGTTTTCAGTGATTTAGTAATCACTAAAAAAGCACATGCACATGTTAAAATGATAAAAGATTAAAAACATTTTGAACGTTTTTAATCGGTTAGAGAAGTTACACTTTCTGGATCAGCCCTCGATCCAGCTGTCTAACAAGAGCCTCCTCAGGTGTTAGTGGAGGTTTATGGCTATTACCTATACACACACACACACCCTCACACACACACCCAAAAACGCTTACCCCCTACCCCTCCCCTTACCCTTACACTCTTACTTCCACTCTACATTCAAACGTTTAAAGTTGTTTTAAAATTATTATTTATTATAAGACTTCCTTAACGATGTGAAAGTCTGAAACCAATATCTTCCGTGTATTTTGTGTTGGGACTTGATAGACGCGCCACAGTATACTTTACTTTACTTTTGCAGTTACCTTCGTGTCTCTTGTAAAGATATACCTAATTTGTTCCTAAGCGACAATATGGACGCCGATGAAGCGCGGAATCACTTTCATAACCACAGATTACACCAAACAACGCCTCCCTACATCTACACCTACGTTCCCAGATTTCATATCTCTACTTACCCGGCGACGCAATGTAAGCGTGAAGTTTTGAGCGGAGTAGGATTGCAGGCAACAATGTGAAACCCGACCGACGCGAAGCCTTGTGACGATATTTTTGCGTCTGTCGGGCCAGTGGTACTTAAAACCAATGTCCTAAACCAATATATAACATGCATAGTACCGAATCGTTTAAAAGATGCGGAGGGTTGGTGATGTGGCAGTGGTAATGAAATTATTGACACAAAGTGAAGCGCCTGGGTACGAACCCACGACCTACAACTCGTAAGTCTGGGCTGTTATCACTGGGCCACCACACCTCTCGCTACACAGATACCTATTCAGGAACAAAATACTAATGTGTCACCTACAATAGCTACGGCCGAGGAATCATGGCCGGTCTGAGCACAGGCTCTCCGAACTGTCGCGCATGTTCTCTCGCTTACACTCGCCTCATGTCAACATTTAGATTTTTTTTTTAATGAACAATTTCAACGCAGGGGGCGTTGAAATTGTTCGTTGGTTATTAAAAAAAAAAACAATTTTCCATAATTTTTTATCGAGTAGGTATTGCACTATTCTGTGAAACAGCAGTTTTTTTTTGATAAACCGCGATTTTTTTTACGCTGCAATTATGTCCTGCATCCATGGTAGGTTGCGCGTCGATGTCCTGCCACCCTGCATAATATCATTAACACTTAAAGGCAAATAACCTCATTAATTGCATACCTACACATGAAATAATAAAATGCTTGTAGATTTCCTCCACAACACACTTTTCAGTATTTTTCTTCTCTTGTCGTCTCGTGTTGCGCGGGAAAACCTTATACCTTGTGAAAAGATTACAATATTTACCTCCATATCATCACAAATGTTCAAGATTGATTTTATGAGCTTACCTAATAACTGTTGGAAAGAACAAAGAATCAGAAAATATACAATACCATAAATGACTCACTTTCTGACTGACAACACAAAAATACCCAAGTAACATTGCTTATGCCTATTGCGCGCTTGGAATAATATTGTGAAATTAATCATGAGGAAAAAAGGGTTTCTGAAAAGTATATAAAGACTCGAAAGGTTCGATTTACCTACAGAGTAGCTAGAGTTACTACAGCAAGCACTTCTTGATATAACGACTCAGTAAACTATCAATATCAAAATGAATTTCAATCTGTTCATCTTAGTCGCTATCTTCGTGGTTGCGGCCATGTTCATACCAGATCAAGTTCTGGCCTGCATTAAGAATGGTAACGGCTGTCAACCCGATGGCAGTCAAGGAAACTGCTGCTCCGGTTATTGTCACAAAGAACCTGGCTGGGCAGCTGGATACTGTCGCTAAATTATCTGTAGCAACAGTGCGACTTGACCGCAATGCTCGCTAGTCGTGGATTTGCGGACACCAGTTCGTCTTACTAATACCAATATCAGTTGCATTTTTTGTTTAGTGAGAAATTTACTTAAATGTTTAATAAAAAAATGTATTAGGTAATACTGTTATTTTATTATTTTGTATTTCTCCTCTCTGATTTGCATCTGTTTTCAGTGATTCGGCCATCACTGAAAATGCACTTGCAGACGTTAAAATAAATAATAAATGATTAAATACATTTTGAATGTTTTTAATCGGTTACAGAAGTATCGCTTTCTGGATCAAGTCCTCGATCCAGCTGCCTAACGAGAGCCTCCTCAGGTGTTAGTCGAGGTTCATGGGTATTACCTAATTATTACCAGTAATCGGCCTCGGACACCACGGCCTGTCTTGCAGCCGAAGTGCGGGTCGCTTTGCGTGACACGCAAACATTGACGACATCATTCGACGAGCTCTTGTCACTGTCGGCGTTCCGGCTATATTAGAACCCAATGGTCTAACTATTCAGGACCAAAATACTAATGTGTCACCTACAATAGCTACGGCCGAGGAATCATGGCCGGTCTGAGCACAGGCTCTCCGAACTGTCGCGCATGTTCTCTCGCTTACACTCGGCTCACGTCACCATTTAGTTTTTTTTATCCAACCCCTGCGTTGAAATTGTTCGTCGGTTATTAAAAAAAAAATATATATTTTCCATAAATTTTTATCGAGTGGGTACACTATTCTATGAATTAGGCAGATTTTTTTTGATAATTGGCGATTTTTTTTACGCTAGGAGGTCTACAATCAAATCAAATCAAATCATCTTTATTGTGGATCATAGGAAAGTGTACATTATACAGCTGGTGTTAATTTATTGTTTTGCGAATAGCTATGTCCTGCCCTTAGGGCGTACAATAGAATGTAGGTACATAAAGTGAATTTACATGCATGTCAACAATAATATTATAATAAATTACACATTTTACAAATACCAATTTCAAATTACATTACAAATTTTAGACAATTAAATATTGATAGACGCATCATGTATCTATCTATACAAAAACGCATCATGACCTAGGCAGATTGTATTCTAACAGTGATTTGTCGGCAAAGAAGTCTTTCACAGAGTAATAGCATTTGTTCACTAACAGTTCATGGAGATTCTTTTTAAATGATTTTATTTCAGTAATTGCTCTTATCGGCTTTGGAATGTTATTGAAAATACGCGGAGCCGAGCAGAAAACACTTTTGTGCAGGAAATCCGTCTTACTAGGCGCTATGTCTAGCTTGTCCTGATGCCGTATACGCGTCCGATATTTAAATAGATAAATATTATTTTTAACAAAAACTGCGACCTCAAAGATATATAGACACGGTAATGTTAATACGTTCATCATTTTAAAAAATGGATCACAGGATTCAGTTTTTTGTAGATTGAAAACTGCCCTGACACATCGTTTCTGTGCAATGAACGCGCGTTCTTTATCAACACTATTGCCCCAGAATATTAGGCCGTATCTAAGGTTAGAGCTGATGTAACCGTGGTATGCCGTTATTAGTGTTGGTAGATTTGTAATTTTTCTTAATCTGTGAAGGGCATATGAGAACTTGTTTAACTTTTTACAGACACAGTCAACTTGTTTTCTCCAGTTTACTTTGTCATCCACGTGTAACCCTAGAAATTTTGTTGTTTCTGTTTCTTCGATGTCTTTATCTTGATACTTGATATTTATAGCACCAGTACGTCGATTTCTTATTTTAAAATTAATTATTTTGGTCTTGTCAATATTAATCATTAATTTATTTAAATTAAGCCAGTTATTTACTAATACTAAAGATTCGTTAATGTCAGATTCTAAATTAGTTGTATTGTCATTAGTGAATAGTACAGTGCTATCGTCAGCGAATAATGTCATATCGTGATTTAATACCGATGGCATGTTGTTTATATAGACAAGGAAGAGAGGGGCGGATAAGATACCCCCCGTGTGGAACGCCAATCTCTACCGTTCTGGATTCAGACGCATAAGTTTCTTCTGTTTTTGTGACTATGTTTACCCTCCTTATCTCTGTAATTTGTTGCCTATTAGATAGATATGGTTTTATGAGATTGTATGCATTGCCTCTCACACCGTATGCATATAGTTTTCTTAGGAGAATATTATGGTCAACACGGTCAAAAGCTTTTGACATGTCCATATATATTGCTACAGACGGCAGTCCTTTGTCCAAATTTGTCATTATTTTTCCCAAGAAATTATATATTGCTACATTAATCGATTTATTTTTCCTAAAACCATATTGACTTGGAGAGAAAATGTTATGGCTTTCGAGGAAGGTGTAGAGACATTTATAAATGACCTTTTCTAAAATTTTGGCAAAGATAGGTAATAGCGCTATGGGCCTATAGTTGCTCATATTTGTTCTGTCACCTTTTTTAAAAACTGGCTTTACAATTGAAATTTTTAATTTGTCCGGAAATAGGCCTTCTTCTATACACAAATTGACTATATAGCATAAGGGTTCTGATATTATATCAGCAACATCTTTAACAATATTAGTCATAATTCCATCATAACCGGTACTGGTTTTATTTTTTAATGAAATTATTATTTTATGGATGTCTTCTGGGATTGTCGGAGTCAAGAAAATAGAATTAGAATTATATGTCAATTTATTTAAAGAGTTTTTAAGTGTATCGAATTGTTTATTATTATTATTATAGTCAAGAAAAAAGTTATTAAATGTTTTAGCGATGTCTTTGGGATTGGTTATTATTTCGTCGTTGATAATAATTTGTTCTACGCTATCGATCGGAAATTTATATTTGATCTCATTTATAACATTCCATGTTGCTTTGCTTTTATTTGTGGCAGTCCTAATGTAGTAATCGTTTTGGGATTTTTTTGTCAGCCTGATTATTTTTTTGTATCTCTTCGCATATGTCTTGAATGCGTTTCTGTTTGATGCATTTGCGTTTTTCCTATATTGCCACAAGAGATGGCATTTACGTTTGCTGCATATTTTTAGGCCGCGTGAAATCCATTTTGGTCTTGATTTGTTAAAAGTTTTAATTTTAGTTAATGGGAAACAAAGGTCATAGAGCATAACAAAGTTTTCGTGGAATTGGTTGTATGCACGATTTGCATCCAAACAGCTGTAAACATCATTATTGGATAATTGTTTTAAATATTTAATAAATAGTGCTCTGTTATTTTCAGAATAATTCCTTTTTAACGAATACCAATATTTTAATGTGCAAGTTTTTTTAAACGGAATTGTTATAATTTGTGCATTGTGATCTGACAGTGCTAGCTCCTTGATAATGACTTTGCATGATTTTAAGTTGTGGGCTATATTGTCTAAACAGCTTTTACTAGCGAAACGCGTTATTTCCTTGACCTGTAGTTTCAGGTTATAACTAATTAATAGATCTGTAAATTCGCTGGAAACCCTAGTTTGCTTTAGAATATTGATGTTGAAATCTCCGCACAGGATTATTTTCTTTCCATTTAAGCTTATGTTTTTTAAAATCTTATTCAACGTTGTAAAAAAACTTGTTATGGCATTGGCAGCGGAATTTGGAGGCCTGTAGATACATATAATTATTATTTGATTTTCCACTAATTCGATGGCAGAGCATTCAATTGCATTACTGATCGATAATTTTGAAATGTTATTTAACACTTGAACTTGATGTTATTTTTTAATAAAATACACGATCCTCCATGCCTGCTATTTCTCATATAATAAGACACAAGCCTATAGTTTGAGATTGTAACATAAGCTTCGTCACCTTCTGTCATGTTGTGTTCAGTGATACATAATACGTCTACAGAAACATTTTGTGTGGCTAACTCATGAATACAAATAGATAGCATGTCAGATTTATTGAGTAATCCATTAATATTTTGATGGAGAACAGTTATAAAATTATAAACGAAATAAATTATTTGAATTTGGGCTTTTATTTTGTGTAGATTCGTGGTCTTCTGACTTGTTTCTTAGATCGCTAATGCAATCGGCACTTTCTCTAATACGATTACTTAGCTCATTTTGATCAAAATCTAAACTAACTTGGACACGTTTGTCCACATACGACTTTCTATTTTTATTTAACAATATTTTCTTATATTGAGATACTTTGAAATGATAGTTTAAACATAATATTTCTTTTAGCAGTGACCTTGCAAGGTTCAATACATAATTTCGACTGCTTGGAAAAGATTTAGAGTAGTTCATGTCCATGTACAATACATTTTTATATTTCTTACCGATAAACCGGAGTAGATAATTAATTTTAGACTCTTTTAAAAACCTGTTCTGTGGAACTTCACTTAAGATCACATTTGTGTTAGCTGTTTGAGAAAGCCAACGATGTAGATTAATGTCTATATCAGACGGATTTTTGTCACAGCATCCGCCAAGTACAATAACGTAGTCGCTTTTAGTCAGTGTGCTGATGTCTTCTTGCGGGTATCTCAAGATTTCTTTTAGTGTTGCCCCGGGTTTTATGTAGGAGCTGACAGCGTACTCTGTCCCAAGTAGATTTTGCAAGATGTTGCGTAGATCACGTCCTTGGCCATCGCCTAGAATAATTACCCTGTGCTTGTCGATTTGTGTTTTTGTTACAACTGGTGCGCTTACTGTAGATGGTCGTTTAGTTTCCTTATTTATTTTATAGTTATCTTTGTGGGGCGGTGTATTTGATTGCTCGATCATGTTGCTCTCGGAAACATTTTGTTTAGGAATTGGTTTGCTGGGTGATAATAGAGTGTTTCTGCAAGCACTTCTGGCTAGATGTATTGGAGAGTGGCGAGAAGTGCATAATCTCATGTTTAGTGTTCTCTTCGACGCTGGTGAAGAGTGGTTTTTTTGTTGAGGGGTAGTACAAGTTATTTTCTTCAGTAATTCAATTTGCATTTGCTGATCATGATTAAGTTGTTTTAATTGAGAGTTTTCGAAGTTAACATTTTCAATTTCTATATCTGCACTTTTTATTTTTTCTTTAAACTCATTTATTTCTCGTTTTAGGTCCTCAACAAATGATTGGTCATTATTTTGTGTAGCGCTCTGTATACTCAACATAGTCGAATCTAACATAGTGGAGTTCAATATATCTTGACTAGTCGAATACGATAAGTTTACTTGTGATTGGGATCTCGTCAGTTTGTGTCTCATAGTCACATTTTCCATCTTAATTGTTTTTATTAAATAGAAAAACAAGAATTCTTTGCAGTAATAATAGTTTTTGGATGCTAAGTTACTCGTGTTCTAAGTAATGAAATCGTCTGGAAATAATTGGACGAACAAAAAGCAAATCGTTTCTTGAGATTCGAACCTGCTGCTATGCGATCTTCAGTCGACGCATTTTTGTATGCGCCGCATGAGCACTTAATTGAAACGGTGAACTTATCGACTACTTGTTTGTGATTTTTATTTTAAATTCAACAAAGTCGTTAATGTGACTCATGCAGAAAATATTTTTGCTTCTTGTTCACAACAACACTCGCCACTTTTTATGATTTTTGCACTCTGTTATTGATTGTTTCGATTGTTCACATCACTGGGTAAACTTACTTTGATTGAATTTAGCCGCTTGAGAGGTTGCCAAACTGATTTAACTTTTTTGAAGCAGAATGTTCATATTATTGTTTAATCGGTTTTTTATTAGTGTAGCTGGTTCACAATACACTGGATAACATTATCACTGCAACTTTGGATGGTTCTTTACACATTTAGTTGAAATAAACACTTGTATTATCAGTTTTTATATTTTCTATCAATATTTATTACGGACTCGATGTTACCGTGACAGCTAGCGCCATCTATCCTGATCATGTCCTGCATCCATGGTAGGTTGCGCGGCGATGTCCTGCCACCCTGCATAATATCATCAACACTTAAATGTTAATAACCTAATTAATTGTATACCTATTAGAATGGACATACCGCAAATTACACAAGTGACACAAACTAAGTTTTTAGGAGTAGGTAGTAATTGACGAACATCTAGACTGGAAAGCTCAGGTCGATAATGTATGCATTAAAATAAATAGATTTGTATACGCTCTCAGACACATAAAAATGGTAACAAACATAAAAACGGCTGTGATGTCATACCGTGCATATGTTGAGTCCTCGTTACGATATGGGGAACTATTACTGACCACAATAGAGCAATTGTCGCCCAAAAAAAAAATGTTCACGAGCCATATACGGGATTCCATCATGTCAACCAATATTTAAAAGGCTTGGTTTGCTACCGTTACCTTCATTATATTTGTATGAAGCATGCATGTTTGTTAGGAAACATAAAGAATTGTCCAAAACAGCAGAGGAAATAAGTTCTCGAAGTCACCGTGATCAATACAGACTTGTACTAGATGAGCTCCCTAGGTTAGCAAAATATAATAAAAGCTGTCTGGCTATATGTGTACGTGTAATATTAAATATCAGGTTATTCAAAATTAAATTATATAAATGGCTGAATGAAAATAATTTCTATAATATTAAGGATTTTTTTGAACATAAATTATAATGTTTGTAAATTCAAATTTGTTTATTCGTTGTAATTTGCATGGTTTAATTTTTAAGCAAAACATGTATGATCTCATGCTTTAATAACACCTCTGTATACCATGTTTTAAGCAAATACATTATCTTATCTTATCTTATGCACATGGAATAATATTATGATATTAATTATGTGGAAAAAAATGGTTTCTGAAAAGTATATAAAGACTTGTAACGTTCGATTAACTTACAGAGTAATGAGAGTAGCCCTCCTTACTACAGCAATCTCCTTCTTGGTATACCGACACAGAAAAATATCAACATCAAAATGAATTTCAATCTGTTCATCTTAGTCGCTATTTTCGTGGTTGCGGCCATGTTCATACCAGATCAAGTTCTGGCCTGCATTAACAATGGCGACGGCTGTCAACCCGATGGCAGTCAAGGAAACTGCTGCTCCGGTTTTTGTCAAAAGGAACCTGGCTGGGCAGCGGGATACTGTCAATAAATTATCTATAGCCCGTCTTACTAATACCAGTTTCAATTTTAGTTTTTTGAATAATTTACTAAAATGTTTAATAAATTAATATATTATTAATACAGCCAATTTTTTATGTTATATTCCTCATCTCTAATGTTTTCAGTGATTTAGTAATCACTAAAAAAGCACATGCACATGTTAAAATGATAATAGATTAAAAACATTTTGAACGTTTTTAATCGGTTAGAGAAGTTACACTTTCTGGATCAGCCCTCGATCCAGCTGTCTAACAAGAGCCTCCTCAGGTGTTAGTGGAGGTTTATGGCTATTACCTATACACACACACACCCTCACACACACACCCAAAAACGCTTACCCCCTACCCCTCCCCTTACCCTTACACTCTTACTTCCACTCTACATTCAAACGTTTAAAGTTGTTTTAAAATTATTATTTATTATAAGACTTCCTTAACGATGTGAAAGTCTGAAACCAATATCTTCCGTGTATTTTGTGTTGGGACTTGATAGACGCGCCACAGTATACTTTACTTTACTTTTGCAGTTACCTTCGTGTCTCTTGTAAAGATATACCTAAATTGTTCCTAAGCGACAATATGGACGCCGATGAAGCGCGGAATCACTTTCATAACCACAGATTACACCAAACAACACCTCCCTACATCTACACCTACGTTCCCAGATTTCATATCTCTACTTACCCGGCGACGCAATGTAAGCGTGAAGTTGTGAGCGGAGTAGGATTGCAGGCAACAATGTGAAACCCGACCGACGCGACGCCTTGTGACGATATTTTTGCGTCTGTAGTGGTATAAGTGGTAATGGTAATGAAATTATTGACACAAAGTGAAGCGCCTGGGTACGAACCCACGACCTACAACTCGTAAGTCTGGGTTGTTACCACTGGACCACCGCACCTCTCGCTACACAGCTACCTATTCAGGAACAAAATATTAATGTGTCACCTACAATAGCTACGGCCGAGGAATCATGGCCGGTCTGAGCACAGGCTCTCCGAACTGTCGCGCATGTTCTCTCGCTTACACTCGCCTCATGTCACCATTTAGATTTTTTTTAAATGAACAATTTCAACGCAGGGGACGCTGAAATCGTTCGTTGGTTATTAAAAAAAAAATGATTTTCCATAATTTTTTATCGAGTAGGTATTGCACTATTCTGTGAAACAGCAGTTTTTTTTTGATAATCGGCGATTTTTTTTGCGCTAGGGGATCTACAATCATGTCCTGCATCCATGGTAGGTTGCGCGTCGACGTCCTGCCACCCTGCATAATATCATTAACACTTGAAGGTAAATAACCTCATTAATTGCATACCTACACATGAAATAATAAAATGCTTGTAGATTTCCTCCACAACACACTTTTCAGTATTTTTCTTCTCTTGTCGTCTCGGTTGCGCTGGAAAACCTTGTACCTTGTGAAAAGATTCCAATATTTACCTCCATATCATCACAAATGTTCAAGATTGATTTTATGAGCTTACCTAATATCTGTTGGAAAGAATTAATCATTTTTCGTCCAAGAAAATATACAATAGCATAAATGACTCACTTTCTGGCTGACAACACAAAAATACCCAAGTAACATTGCTTATGCCTATTGCGCGCTTGGAATAATATTGTGAAATTAATCATGAGGAAAAAAGGGTTTCTGAAAAGTATATAAAGACTCGAAACGTTCGATTAACTTACAGAGTAGCTAGAGTTACTACAGCAAGCACTTCTTGATATAACGACTCAGTAAACTATCAATATCAAAATGAATTTCAATCTGTTCATCTTAGTCGCTATCTTCGTGGTTGCGGCCATGTTCATACCAGATCAAGTTCTGGCCTGCATTAAGAATGGCAACGGCTGTCAACCCGATGGCAGTCAAGGAAACTGCTGCTCCGGTTATTGTCACAAGGAACCTGGCTGGGCAGCTGGATACTGTCGCTAAATTATCTATAGCAACAGTTTGACGTGACTGCAATGCTCGCTAGTCGTGGAGTTGCGGACACTAGTTCATCTTACTAATACCAATATCAGTTTAAATTTTTGTTTAGTGAGAAAATAACTAAAATGTTTAATAAAAAAATGTATTAGGTAATACTGTTATTTTATTATTTTGTATTTCTCCTCTCTGATTTGCATCTGTTTTCAGTGATTCGGCCATCACTGAAAATGCACTTGCAAATGTGAAAATAAATGATAAATGATTAAATACATTTTGAATGTTTTTAATCGGTTACAGAAGTATCGCTTTCTGGATCAAGTCCTCGATCCAGCTGCCTAACGAGAGCCTCCTCAGGTGTTAGTCGAGGTTCATGGGTATTACCTAATTATTACCAATAACCGGCCTCGGACACCACGGCCTGTCTTGCAGCCGAAGTGCGGGTCGCTTAGTGTGACACGCAAACATTGACGACATCATTTGACGAGCTCTTGTCACTGTCGGCGTTCCAGCTATATTAGAACCCAATGGTCTAACTATTCAGGAACAAAATACTAATGTGTCACCTACAATAGCTACGGCCGAGGAATCATGGCCGGTCTGAGCACAGGCTCTCCGAACTGTCGCGCATGTTCTCTCGCTTACACTCGCCTCATGTCACTATTTAGATTTTTTTTATTCAACCCCTGCGTTGAAATTGTTCGTCAGTTATTTAAAAAAAAAAGATTTTCCATAATTTTTTATCGCGTAGGTATTCCACTATTCTGTGAAACAGCAGATTTTTTTTGATAACCGGCGATTTTTTTTACGCTAGGAGGTCTACAATCACGTCCTGCATCCATGGTAGGTTGCGCGTCGATGTCCTGCCACCCTGCATACCTAATATCATCAACACAAGAAATGTAAATAACCTCATTAATTGCATACCTACACATGAAATAATAAAATGCTTGTAGATTTCCTCCACAACACACTTTTCAGTATTTTTCTTCTCTTGTCGTCTCGTGTCGCGCGGGAAAACCTGATACCTTGTGAAAAGATTACAATATTTACCTCCATATCATCACAAAGGTTCAAGATTGATTTTATGAGCTAACCTAATATACAGATATTAGGTTAGCTCATAAAAAAAACGAAAAATGATTTGTTCTTTCCAACAGTGGAAAGAATAAATCATTTTTCGTCCAAGAAAATATACAATAGCATAAAAGACTCACTTTCTGACAGACAACACAAAAATACCCAAGTAATATTGCTTATGCCTATTGTGCGCTTGGAATAATATTGTGAAATTAATCATGGGGAAAAAAGGGTTTCTGAAAAGTATATAAAGACTTGAAACGTTCGATTAACTTACAGAGTAGCTAGAGTTAGTACAGCAAGCACTTCTTGATATAACGACTCAGTAAACTATCAATATCAAAATGAATTTCAATCTGTTCATCTTAGTCGGTATCTTCGTGGTTGCGGCCATATTCATACCAGATCAAGTTCTGGCCTGCATTAAGAATGGCGACGGCTGTCAACCCGATGGCAGTCAAGGAAACTGCTGCTCCGGTTATTGTCACAAGGAACCTGGCTGGGCAGCTGGATACTGTCGCTAAATTATCTACAGCAACAGTGCGACGTGACCGCAATGCTCGCTAGTCGTGGATTTGCGGACACCAGTTCGTCTTACTAATACCAATATCAGTTTCAATTTTTGTTTAGTGAGAAAATGACTAAAATGTTTAATAAAAAATGTATTAGGTAATACTGTTATTTTATTATTTTGTATTTCTCCTCTCTGATTTGCATCTGTTTTCAGTGATTCGGCCATCACTGAAAATGCACTTGCAGATGTTAAAATAAATGATAAATGATTAAATACATTTTGAATGTTTTTAATCGGTTACAGAAGTATCGCTTTCTGGATTAAGTCCTCGATCCAGCTACCTAACGAGAGCCTCCTCAGGTGTTAGTCGAGGCTCATGGGTATTACCTATTCACACACACCCTCACACACAAACACCCTTACCCCCCTGCCCCCGTACCCTTACTGGGTATAAGGGTAAGGGGAGCGGTAGGGGAGGGGGTAAGGTTCTTCCACTCTACATTATTACAAACGTTTAAAGTTTTTTTTTATTCTTATTTATTATAAGATTTCCTTAAAGATGTGAAAGTCTAGAACAAATGTCTTCCATGTATTTTGTGTTGGACCTTGATAGAAACACCACAGTATACTTTACATTTGCTGCTATCTTCGTGTCTTTTGTAAAGATATACCTAAATTGTTCCTAAGCGATAATATGGACGCCGATGAAGCGCGAAATTACTTTCATAACCACAGATTACACCAAACGAAACCTCCATACATCTACAACTACGTTCACAGATTTAATGTCTCCACTTTCCCGGCGACGCAATATAATCGTGAAGTTGTAAACCCGACCGACGCGGCGCTTTGTGACGATTGGAATTAAAACGCGGAACTTGATATTGTTGCGTCTGTAGGGCCATTGATAGTCAAAGCCAATGTCTTAGGACAATATATAACATGCATAGTACCGAATCGTTTAAGAGATGTTTTCAGAACGGAGGGTTTCCAGACGCTGACTGGCATTTAATTCGGATGTAAAAGTACCCTTAACGAAGCCAAGTCACTTATGCTTCATTTCACGATACTCCTTTATTAGTAGTTAAATGGCAATCATATCATTTGGTTTTAACAGGTTTTAATATCTTATTATTTATCTCTTTGATAAATTCTTTTATATTTTATGAATATGAGAACTTGGTAGGCCTTGTAGACTGTAGATTTGTAGACCATTTTCTATTATATCAAATAACTGGTACTTGTTGCCAGACCTACACTGTCCTCCAATACCTATTAATACTGTTATTTGAAAACATTGTGAAAGCCAATTATTTTTAAAAGAGTAACCGTGGAGTTTCTTGCCGGCTCTTCTCCATAGGAAACAATTAATTGGGACCGTGCACCTAGCTTCTGACGTTCACTAGTGCCCATGTAGGTTTATGTGAAATAAAATATTTTGATTTTGAGGGAAAAAATAATGTTATTTTACAGATTATTTGCATATCCCAAATAGGTAGACTGCTGAGCCTAAAATGCTTTGTTTAAAATAAGAACAGTTATGCAATAAATGCCTTAAATGTGTAATGAGAAGTTGGTCAAGAAAGTTGTCTCTGTTGTCAGGCACCTCCAAATTTTAAAATGATATATATAATAATCAGCCTTTAATGTTCCCACTGCTCTTCGAGGGGCTGTAATCCACCACGCGGGCCCAGTGCGGGTGGGTAGATGTCACGTGTCTTCGATTTTTGGTTCTAGGACATGCCGGTTTCCTCACGATGTTTTCCTTCACCGTTGTGAGAGCATTGGTGATGAAATTATTGACACAAAGTGAAGCGCCTGGGTACGAACCCACGACCTACAACTCGTAAGTCTGGGCTGTTACCACTGGGCCACCACACCTCTCGCTACACAGATACCTATTCAGGAACAAAATACTAATGTGTCACCTACAATAGCTACGGCCGAGGAATCATGGCCGGTCTGAGCACAGGCTCTCCGAACTGTCGCGCATGTTCTCTCGCTTATACTCGAGTCATGTCAACATTTAGATTTTTTTTTAAATGGACAATTTTAACGCAGGGGGCGCTGAAATCGTTCGTTGATTATTAAAAAAATCGATTTTCCATAATTTTTTATCGAGTAGGTATTGCACTATTCTGTGAAACAGCAGATTTTTTTTATAATCGGCGATTGTTTTTACGCTAGGGTTCTACAATCAAGTGCTGCATCCATGGTAGGTTGCGCGGCGATGTCCTGCCACCCTGCATAATATCATCAACACTTAAATGTTAATAACCTAATTAATTGTATACCTATTAGAATGGACATACCGCAAATTACACAAGTGACACAAACTAAGTTTTTAGGAGTAGGTAGTAATTGACGAACATCTTGACTGGAAAGCTCAGGTCGATAATGTATGCATTAAAATAAATAGATTTGTATACGCTCTCAGACAGATAAAAATGGTAACAAACATAAAAACGGCTGTGATGTCATACCGTGCATATGTTGAGTCCTCGTTACGATATGGGGAACTATTACTGACCACAATTGAGCAATTGTCGCCCAAAAAAAAAATGTTCACGAGCCATATACGGGATTCCATCATGTCAACCAATATTTAAAAGGCTTGGTTTGCTACCGTTACCTTCATTATATTTGTATGAAGCATGCATGTTTGTTAGGAAATATAAAGAATTGTCCAAAACAGCAGAGGAAATGAGTTCTCGAAGTCACCGTGATCAATACAGACTTGTACTAGATGAGCTCCCTAGGTTAGCAAAATATAATAAAAGCTGTCTGGCTATGTGTGTACGTGTTTGTAATAAATTACCTAATGTATTAAAAATATTAAATATCAGGTTACTCAAAATGAAATTATATAAATGGCTGAATGAAAATAATTTATATAATATTAAGGATTTATTGGAACATAAATTATAATGTTTGTAAATTCAAATTTGTTTATTCGTTGAAATTTGCATGGTTTAATTTATAAGCAAAACATGTATGATCTCATGCTTTAATAACACCTATGTATACCATGTTTTACGCAAATACATTATCTTATCTTATCTTATGCACATGGAATAATATTATGATATTAATCATGTGGAAAAAAATGGTTTCTGAAAAGTATATAAAGACTCGTAACTTTCGATTAACTTACAGAGTAATGAGAGTAGCTCTCCTTACTACAGCAAGCTCCTTCTTGGTATAACGACGCAGGAAACTATCAACATCAAAATGAATTTCAATCTGTTCATCTTAGTCGCTATCTTCATGGTTGCGGCCATGTTCATACCAGATCAAGTTCTGGCCTGCATTAACAATGGCGACGGCTGTCAACCAGATGGCAGTCAAGGAAACTGCTGCTCCGGTTTTTGTCAAAAGGAACCTGGCTGGGCAGCGGGATACTGTAAATGAATTATCTATAGCAACAGTTTGACGTGATCGTGATACTCACTTGTTGTGGAGTTGCGGACACCAGCCCGTCTTACTAATACCAGTTTCAATTTTTGTTTTTTAAGTAAGTTACTAAAATGTTTAATAAATTAATATATAATTAATACTGCCAATTTTTTATTTTGTATTCCTCCTCTCTGATGTTTTCAGCGTTTCAGTAATCACTGAAAAAGCACATGTTAAAATGATAAAAGATTAAAAACATTTTGAATGTTTTTAATCGGATACAGAAGTTACGCTTTCTGGATCAAGTCCTCGATCCAGCTGCCTGACGAGAATCTCCTCAGGTGTTAGTCGCGGTTCATGGCTATTACTTAGACACACGCACACCCTCACACACACACAAACACCCTTACCCTCCTACTTAAAACTAAAACTTTAAACGTTTGTAATAATGTAGAGTGGAAGTAAGGGTGTAAGGGTAAGGGGAGGGCCCTTACCCTTACACCCTTACTTCCACTCTACATTATTACAAACGTTTAAAGTTGTTTTAAAATTATTATTTATTATAAGACTTCCTTAACGATGTGAAAGTCCGAAACCAATATCTTCCATGTATTTTGTGTTGGGACTTGATAGACGCGCCACAGTTTACTTTACTTTACTTTTGCAGTTACCTTCGTGTCTCTTGTAAAGATATACCTAAATTGTTCCTAAGCGACAATATGGACGCCAATGAAGCGCGGAATCACTTTCATAACCACAGATTACACCAAAAAACACCTCCCTACATCTACACCTACGTTCCCAGATTTAATATCTCTACTTACCCGGCGACGCAATGTAAGCGTGAAGTTGTGAGCGGAGTAGGATTGCAGGCAACAATGTGAAACCCGCCCGACGCGACGCCTTGTGACGATATTTTTGCGTCTGTCGGGCCAGTGGTACTTAAAACCAATGTCCTAAACCAATATATAACATGCATAGTACCGAATCGTTTAAAAGATGCGGACGGTTGGTGATGTGGCAGTGGTAATGAAATTATTGACACAAAGTAAAGCGCCTGGGTACGAACCCACGACCTACAACTCGTAAGTCTGGGCTGTTACCACTGGGCCATCGCACCTCTCGCTACACAGATACCTATTCAGGAACAAAATACTAATGTGTCACCTACAATAGCTAAGGCCGAGGAATCATGGCCGGTCTGAGCACAGGCTCTCCGAACTGTCGCGCATGTTCTCTCGCTTACACTCGCCTCATGTCACCATTTAGATTTTTTTTTAAATGGACAATTTCAACGCACGGGGCGTCGAAATTGTTCGTTGGTTATTAAAAAAAAAACGATTTTCCATAATTTTTTATCGAGTAGGTATTGCACTATTGTGTGAAACAGCAGTTTTTTTTTGATAATCGGCGATTTTTTTTGCGCTAGGGGGTCTACAATCATGTCCTGCATCCAGAGTAGGTTGCGCGTCGATGTCCTGCCACCCTGCATAATATCATTAACACTTCAAGGTAAATAACCTCATTAATTGCATACCTACACATGAAATAATAAAATGCTTGTAGATTTCCTCCACAACACACTTTTCAGTATTTTTCTTCTCTTGTCGTCTCGTGTTGCGCGGGAAAACCTTATACCTTGTGAAAAGATTACAATATTTACCTCCATATCATCACAAATGTTCAAGATTGATTTTATGAGCTTACCTAATATCTGTTGGAAAGAACAAAGAATCAGAAAATATACAATACCATAAATGACTCACTTTCTGACTGACAACACAAAAATACCCAAGTAACATTGCTTATGCCTATTGCGCGCTTGGAATAATATTGTGAAATTAATCATGAGGAAAAAAGGGTTTCGGAAAAGTATATAAAGACTCGAAAGGTTCGATTAACTTACAGAGTAGCTAGAGTTACTACAGCAAGCACTTCTTGATATAACGACTCAGTAAACTATCAATATCAAAATGAATTTCAATCTGTTCATCTTAGTCGCTATCTTCGTGGTTGCGGCCATGTTCATACCAGATCAAGTTCTGGCCTGCATTAAGAATGGCAACGGCTGTCAACCCGATGGCAGTCAAGGAAACTGCTGCTCCGGTTATTGTCACAAGGAACCTGGCTGGGCAGCTGGATACTGTCGCTAAATTATCTATAGCAACAGTTTGACGTGACTGCAATGCTCGCTGGTCGTGGAGTTGCGGACACCAGTTCATCTTACTAATACCAATATCAGTTTCAATTTTTGTTTTGTGAGAACATGTTTAATAAAAATAAAAAAAATTTGGTAATACTGTTATTTTATTATTTTGTATTTCTCCTCTCTGATTTGCATCTATTGATTTGTGTGTGCATCTAGTGATTCGGCCATCACTGAAAATGCACTTGCAGATGTTAAAACAAATGATTAAATACATTTTGAATGTTTTTAATCGGTTACAGAAGTATCGCTTTCTGGACCAAGTCCTCGATCCAGCTGCCTAACGAGAGCCTTCTCAGATGTTAGTCGAGGCTCATGGGTATTACCTATACACACACCCTCAAGGTTCTTCCACTCTACATTATTACAAAGTTTTTTTTAATTCTTATTTATTATAAGATTTCCTTGAAGATGTAAACGTCTAGAACAAATGTCTTCCATGTATTTTGTGTTGGACCTTGATAGACACACCACACAGTATACTTTACTTTTGCAGCTATCTTCATGTCTTTTGTAAAGGTATACCTAAATTGTTCCTAAGCGATAATATGGACGCCGATGAAGCGCGACATTACTTTTATAACCACAGATTACACCAAACGAAACGTCCCTACATCTACAACTACGGTCCCAGACTTAATATCTCTAAATATTTTCCCGGTGACGCAATATAAGCGTGAAGTTGTGAGCGGAGTAGAATTTAGGCAAAAATGTGAAACCCGACCGACGCGGCGCTTTGTGATGATAGGAATTAAAACGCGGAACTTGATATTGTTGCGTCTGTAGGGCCAGTGATAGTCAAAGCCAAAATAATGTAATTTTTCAGATTCGTTGCATATCCGAAAGAGGTAGACTGCTGAGCCTAAAATGTTTTGTTTAAAATAAGAACAGTTATGCAATAAATGCTTTAAATGTGTAATGAGAAGTTGGTCAAGAAAGTTGCCTAAGGAATTATTATACACACATCAACACCGTCTAGGGATATTTTGTATAAAGTTCTTTAACTCAAAAAATACTGGCCAGTTTTAAATTCTTTTGAAGAAAGCTTATTTTGTAAACCTTTTTGAACGATTCTAAATTTGAATTTGAAAAAATAAATTAAAAACATAAGATTTACGCGGCATAATGGTAGCGAAGTCCGAAGGCTTCATTTACCTACAGTAGT
The DNA here is from genome assembly GCA_947507525.1 of Apamea epomidion. Classification (NCBI taxonomy): domain Eukaryota; kingdom Metazoa; phylum Arthropoda; class Insecta; order Lepidoptera; family Noctuidae; genus Apamea; species Apamea epomidion. The sequence continues at coordinate 17,191,130 of OX382237.1, forward strand.
TTTTGGCTATTTTTTTGTGTCAAATTTAAGTTTTATGACAAGTTATCGGTTAATTTCGAATTAATGTTATTGTGTGCATCATGCAGCGGCGCCATTTAACGAGAGAGGAAATGTTAAGGGCAGTAGGCATGCTCCAAGCTGGGGCTACTCAACGGAGTATTGCTGAGGAGATTGGAACAAGACAAATTGTGATATCAAGGTTATGGTCACGTTATCGTGCTACTGGTGATGTGGCTGAAAGACACCCAGGCGGGAAGCGCATAACCACTCAACGACAAGACCGATTTTTGCAAGTTGCCGCGAGAAGACAACCAAATGTTACGGCCATGCAGTTGGTTCAGAGGCTCCAGTCAGAGCACCAGTTGCTTGTGAGTGATCAAACTGTAAGGAGAAGACTGCATGAAGCTAACCTTCATGCGCGCAGACCGCCTCGTACTCCAGCACTACGCCGAGGAAATCGTGGACGACGACTAGAGTGGGCTCGTGAACATTTGCTCTGGGAAGATAACCAGTGGTCTGTAGTGCTGTTTACCGATGAGTCCCGGTTCGGTTTCCATTCCGATACACGTAGAGTACGTGTTTGGCGAGTTCCTGGTCGTAAGAGCCGTCTGCAACATCCTCAGGAAGTCAATTCATACCACGGCGGGACAATTATGGTTTGGGCGGGAATTCGTGTTGGTGGAAGAACAGACCTCGTTTGGATCAGAAACACCATGATGGCTGAAAAATACCGTAACGAGGTGCTAGTACCAATAATCTACCCCCATCGACTACAAATTCACGCTCATGCACGATTACGCCCGTCCGCACACAGCGAGAGTGGTGACGAGCTGGTTGCAGGAGCACGACGTATTGGTCTTAGGCTGGCCCGCTCAATCGCCTGACCTAAAACCCCATAGAACACGCGTGGGACATGCTCCAAAGAAGGGCTTTGAGGAATTTCCCTGCAAACATTGCGACGGAAGAGCAACTTTTTTTGCATCTTAACCGGACCTGGGACAATATACCGCAGCAAGACTTGGATAACTTAATCCAAAGCATGAAAAACCGTTGCAGGACCGTTATTAACGTCATGGGGTGTTTTACTGACTACTGATTTTTGACATAACTGTTAAAAACAGATTAATTTTTCCTTATTTTTCACTTTTTCTTGAGAAACACATTCATTGTTAGTTTGTTAGAGTTTTACCATTATTTCACGTTTTTTCCGTATTTGAATAAAAATTTGATTACGCAAAAAAAATAGTTTTCTTTTATTCTGGAGTATAGTCTGATAAATGGGCCTTATAAAAATATATGCATGCTGTATATTATTTTTAATAAATTTTGAGTAAATTGAGTAAATCCAAAATATCCCTAGACAGTCTTAATCAGATAAGTCAGTAATCACTTTAAATGCTACAGAATCTTTCTAGAAATGCGGCGTCCCCCAGGGTAGCATATTGGGCCCTATCTTATTTCTACTCTGCATAAAAGACATAGTAAATGTGACCAATCATAAATGCTTTCGTTTTGCTGATGACATTTCCATAATTGTTACTACCGATAAAAAATATAAATCGGTTCTTGATCATGAAGCGAACATAAATAATACAATAGACGATCTTATTACTTGGTTAAATAATAATAATTATCTATTAATCTCAAACAATCTGTATATATACAATTTAAACAATCTTATCAAAATCAATTTAATTTTAGAATGGATATACCGCAAATTACACAAGTGACACAAACTAAGTTTTTAGGTGTAGTAATTGACGAACATTAGACTGGAAAGCTCAGGTTGATAAAATGTATGTGACGGCGCTTCGACGTTTTGAGAGTGCTAAGAAACGTGAAGAATGACAGCGGACATTTTGACAAGCGCGGGTTGACATTTCTTCACTCTGACGCAACTCCGGGCTCTTTTGCACATGGCCGTCAGATGGATCAGGGATCCGTTTGCATCGCGCCCAAGCAAAACGTGTTCGGTGGAGCTTCGTTGTTACTGTTCCAATTGATTAGAAAGTGTTGATTGTAATTCTGTTTGTTAAAATAATGGTTTTCATTCTGCTCGCCCGCCTACCCACGATAGCTCGGCAGCTACGATGAACCCAGAATTGCCTGATAATGGCCATGTGTCTGTTATATGCATTAAAATATAAATAGATTTGTATACGCTCTCAAACAGATAAAAATGGTAAAACATATAAATACGGCTGTGATGTCATACCGTGCATATGTTGAGTCCTTGTTACGATATGGATTAATTATGTGGGGAAATAGTACTGACCACAATAGAGCAATTGTCGCCCAAAAGAAAATGTTCACGAGCCATATACGGGATTCCATCTGATGAATCATGTCAACCAATATTTAAAAGGCTTGGTTTGCTACCGTTACCTTCATTATATTTGTATGAAGCATGCATGTTTGTTAGGAAATATAAAGAATTGTCCAAAACAGCAGAGGCAATAAGTTCTCGAAGTCACCGTGATCAATACAGACTTGTACTAGATGAGCTCCCTAGGTTAGCAAAATATAATAAAAGCTGTCTGGCTATGTGTGTACGTGTTTGTTATAAATTACTTAATGTATTAAAAATATTAAATATCAGGTTATTCAAAATTAAATTATATAAATGGCTGAATTAAAATAATTTCTATAATATTAAGGATTTATTGGAACATAAATTATAATGTTTGTAAATTCAAATTTGTTTATTCGTTGAAATTTGCATGGTTTAATTTATAAGCAAAACATGTATGATCTCATGCTTTAATAACACCTATGTATACCATGTTTTACGCAAATACATTATCTTATCTTATCTTATGCACATGGAATAATATTATGATATTAATCATGTGGAAAAAAATGGTTTCTGAAAAGTATATAAAGACTCGTAACTTTCGATTAACTTACAGAGTAATGAGAGTAGCTCTCCTTACTACAGCAAGCTCCTTCTTGGTATAACGACGCAGGAAACTATCAACATCAAAATGAATTTCAATCTGTTCATCTTAGTCGCTATCTTCATGGTTGCGGCCATGTTCATACCAGATCAAGTTCTGGCCTGCATTAACAATGGCGACGGCTGTCAACCCGATGGCAGTCAAGGAAACTGCTGCTCCGGTTTTTGTCAAAAGGAACCTGGCTGGGCAGCGGGATACTGTCAATGAATTATCTATAGCAACAGTTTGACGTGATCGTGATACTCACTTGTTGTGGAGTTGCGGACACCAGCCCGTCTTACTAATACCAGTTTCAATTTTTGTTTTTTAAGTAAGTTACTAAAATGTTTAATAAATTAATATATAATTAATACTGCCAATTTTTTATTTTGTATTCCTCCTCTCTGATGTTTTCAGCGTTTCAGTAATCACTGAAAAAGCACATGTTAAAATGATAAAAGATTAAAAACATTTTGAATGTTTTTAATCGGATACAGAAGTTACGCTTTCTGGATCAAGTCCTCGATCCAGCTGCCTGACGAGAATCTCCTCAGGTGTTAGTCGCGGTTCATGGCTATTACTTAGACACACGCACACCCTCACACACACACAAACACCCTTACCCTCCTACTTAAAACTAAAACTTTAAACGTTTGTAATAATGTAGAGTGGAAGTAAGGGTGTAAGGGTAAGGGGAGGGCCCTTACCCTTACACCCTTACTTCCACTCTACATTATTACAAACGTTTAAAGTTGTTTTAAAATTATTATTTATTATAAGACTTCCTTAACGATATGAAAGTCCGAAACCAATATCTTCCATGTATTTTGTGTTGGGACTTGATAGACGCGCCACAGTTTACTTTACTTTACTTTTGCGGTTACCTCCGTGTCTCTTGTAAAGATATACCTAAATTGTTCCTAAGCGACAATATGGACGCCGATGAAGCGCGGAATCACTTTCATAACCACAGATTACACCAAAAAACACCTCCCTACATCTACACCTACGTTCCCAGATTTAATATCTCTACTTACCCGGCGACGCAATGTAAGCGTGAAGTTGTGAGCGGAGTAGGATTGCAGGCAACAATGTGAAACCCGACCGACGCGACGCCTTGTGACCATATTTTTGCGTCTGTCGGGCCAGTGGTACTTAAAACCAATGTCCTAAACCAATATATAACATGCATAGTACCGAATCGTTTAAAAGATGCGGACGGTTGGTGATGTGGCAGTGGTAATGAAATTATTGACACAAAGTAAAGCGCCTGGGTACGAACCCACGACCTACAACTCGTAAGTCTGGGTTGTTACCACTGGGCCACCGCACCTCTCGCTACACAGATACCTATTCAGGAACAAAATACTAATGTGTCACCTACAATAGCTACGGCCGAGGAATCATGGCCGGTCTGAGCACAGGCTCTCCGAACTGTCGCGCATGTTCTCTCGCTTACACTCGCCTCATGTCACCATTTAGATTTTTTTTTTAATGAACAATTGCAACGCACGGGGCGTTGAAATCGTTCATTGGTTATTAAAAAAAATCGATTTTCCATAATTTTTTATCGAGTAGGTATTGCACTATTCTGTGAAACAGTAGTTTTTTTTTTATAATCGGCGATTTTTTTTGCGCTAGGGGGTCCACAATCATGTCCTGCATCCATGGTAGGTTTCGCGTCGATGTCCTGCCACCCTGCATAATATCATTAACATTTAAAGGTAAATAACCTCATTAATTGCATACCTACACATGAAATAATAAAATGCTTGTAGATTTCCTCCACAACACACTTTTCAGTATTTTTCTTCTCTTGTCGTCTCGAGTTGCGCGGGAAAACCTGATAGCTTGTGAAAAGATTACAATATTTACCTCCATTTTATCACAGGTGCTCAAGATTGATTTTATGAGCTAACCCAATATCTGTTGGAAATAATAAATCATTCTTCGTCCAAGAAAATCAACTTTTAGAGTTATGAGGAACAGGGTGTAAAGTTCGCTCATACTCTATAGAAAAGGGAGGATCCGACCAAACGGGTGTTGTGTCTGGCGGGCAATTGTCCAACAATTGATGTTGGGAAGTTTTGTATGTATGCTAATTGCGCGGTAAACTCTGCTTGCGAGATGCAGGATATTCCTGACGTCAGTATGACGCGTTGTTCGCATGTGGCGTTGTAGATACCGCTACAAACTCTAGCAAAAATGACTCGTTTTCTGACTGACAACACAAAAATACCCAAGAAACAATACTATGCGCTTGGAATAATATTCTCATATTGATTATGAGGAAAAAAAGGGTTTCTGAAAAGTATATAAAGACTTGTAACGTTCGATTAACTTACAGAGTAACCAGAGTAGCCCTCCTTACTACAGCAGGCTCCTTCTTGGTAGAAGGACTCAGAAAACTATCAACATCAAAATGAATTTCAATCTGTTCATCTTAGTCGCTGTCTTCGTGGTTGCGGCCATGTTCATACCAGATCAAGTTCTGGCCTGCATGAAGAATGGCGGCAGTTGTCAACCCGATGCCAGTCAACCAAGCTGCTGCTCCGGTTATTGTCACAAGGAACCTGGTTGGGCAGCTGGATACTGCCGCTAAATTATGAGTATCTATAGTAATAGTTTGACTTGACCGCAATGCTCGCTAGTCGTGGAGTTGCGGACACCAGTTCGTCTTACTTATACTAATATCAGTTTCGATTTTTGTTTTGTGAGAAAATTACTAAGATGTTTAATAAAAAAATGTATTAGGTAATACTGTTATTTTATTATTTTGTATTTCTCCTCTCTGATTTGCATCTGTTTTCAGTGATTCGGCCATCAGTGAAAATGCACTTGCAGATGTTAAAATAAATGATAATAAATTATATTTGTTACCATTTTTATCTGTCTGAGAGCGTATACAAATCTATTTATTTTAATGCATACATTATCGACCTGAGCTTTCCAGTCTAGATGTTCGTCAATTACTACCTACTCCTAAAAACTTAGTTTGTGTCACTTGTGTAATTTGCGGTATGTCCATTCTAATAGGTATACAATTAATTAGGTTATTAACATTTAAGTGTTGATGATATTATGCAGGGTGGCAGGACATCGCCGCGCAACCTACCATGGATGCAGCACTTGATTGTAGAACCCTAGCGTAAAAAAAATCGCCGATTATGAAAAAAATGTGCTGTTTCACAGAATAGTGCAATACCTACTCGATAAAAAATTATAGAAAATCGTTTTTTTTTAATAACCAACGAACGATTTTAGCGTCCCCTGCGTTGAAATTGTTCATTTAAAAAAAATCTAAATGGTGACATGAGGCGAGTGTAAGCCGCGGGCTTGCGGGCGGCGAGCTATGGGCAGCTCGCCGCCCGGTAAGGACCAGGCCCGGGTCGACGGCGCGTTGTGTTCCACGCGCGCCTCAAAGAGCTGTTGTTCGAAAGAGATACCGTGGTCCCTGGCACAGGCAACTGAAGGAACACGGGTGGGTTTTAGTAAGTAAAAGTCTGACATTCCCTTCTGCTCCGCCCAGAGCGGGAGGAGTCATGTGATGATTTCCCACAAAAAAAAAAAAAAAAAAAAGGCGAGTGTAAGCGAGAGAACATGAGCGACAGTTCGGAGAGCCTGTGCTCAGACCGGCCATGATTCCTCGGCCGTAGCTATTGTAGGTGACACATTAGTATTTTGTTCCTGAATAGGTATCTGTGTAGCGAGAGGTGTGGTGGCCCAGTGGTAACAGCCCAGACTTACGAGTTGTAGGTCGTGGGTTCGTACCCGGGCGCTTTCTTTGTGTCAATAATTTCAACACCACTGCTCTCACAACGGTGAAAGAAAACTTCGTGAGGAAATCGGCATGTCCTAGAACCAAAAATCGAAGACATATGACATCTCCACCCGCACTGGGCCCGCGTGGTGGACTACAGCCCACTCCCTCCCGAAGAGCAGTGGGAACATTAAAGGCGGATTATTAAATATATCCTTTTAAAATTTGGAGGTGCCTGACAACAGAGACAACTTTATTGACCAACTTCTCATTACACATTTAAGGCATTTATTCTTATTTTGAACAAAACATGTTTAGGCTCAGTAGTCTACCTATTTCAGATATGCAAATAATCTGAAAAATAACATTATATTTTCTCTCAAAATAAAAAATAAAACAGTTTTAGGTATATAAAATTACACCTTAACTTTGAACTTCGGTAATTTCATATTAACTAGGTTACCCATTATGGAATAGCCCAATTGAAAAATTCAATGGTCTTATCTTCAAAACTCTTGAAAATTAATACATATATAGATGTAATCTTCACACTTGTTTTAAATCTGTCTTGGTTGTATACTTTTTATTTGTCATCTTTCTTTTATTTATTTTGTTTTATTAATTTTAACTTTTTTTTTTAACCACCTGGCGATTATTGTTTTTTTAAAAAAATATTATTATGATAACCCGTGGACAGTGTTGTGGGCCACATTATAAGCTAAATGCAAATATTGTTATACTAGTTTTAAGTCTTCATAATGTAACTGTTTGCTGTTCCTCTTAATAAAAACAAAATAAAAACTAATACGGGGTTTTTATCCACACGGATACGTCAACCTTTTATCCACCTTACATGCGTGGATAACGAAAACAGAAAGATTAAAGAAGTAAAAAAGAAGTACGTCCAATCTCGTTTCCGGGAATTGCTTGGTGTACTGGTCAAGGTTCCGGATTTAGCAATGATGGAAATACTTCATGGAGTTTCTTCCAAAACTATCAATGTTCTGCAGAAATCACGTATGTAGATGAAGAGTTGATCAAGAGATTACACATAATTCTGCAAAGCATGTCGCGTTATACCGTCCCCGGCCAAATAAAAATTACAAATCGATCGACACTGTAACTAATATCGAAGACGCAGTCCATTACCCACAGGAATGTTTAAATGGTCTAAACCCTTCTGGACTGCCACCACATGAATTGAAGTAAAAAATTGGAATTCCTACAATGCTTTTGAGAAATTTAAGTTCTCCGAGCATGTGCAATGGGACGAGGCAGCTAAAGAATTGAAGGATAATTTAATTGCAGCGACCATTATCACCGGCCCAGCAGCTGGTCAACTGGCTCATATACCAAGGATACCGATGATCCCAACTGATTTGCCAATCCCATTTAAACGGCTTCAATTTCCGGTAAAAACATCTTTCGCCTTAACTATTAACAAGTCCCAAGGCCAAACCTTCGAATTTGTAGGGATCGACCTACGAAAAGAATGTTTTACTCATGGCCAACTGTATGTTGGCCTATCACGGGTCGGAGCTCCTGAAAATCAATTTATTTTGCTGCCACAAAATAAAACAATGTCAAATATCGTTTACAGGGAAGCTCTGACTCAATAAATTGAATGGCTTTTGTTTTGTATATGATATTTTTACCAAAGTTAGAAATAATTAGAAATAAAAAAAAATACTTATTAAAAAATAAATTAAAAATAATAACAAAAAAATCATTAAAATAAAAATAAAAGTCCATTAAAATAATAATATTCAAACTTTCTTTATAATTTTCTTTTTTTAGTAACCTGACGCAAATAGAAGGGATTATATATTATTATATAATATATAATAATTCGTGTATTATAATTTTTAATTTTGAAATTTTTGTTAATTACCCGTGCGAAGCCGGGGCGGGCCGCTAGTAATATTATATAGTAGGGTATAGTAGGAATAGAATAGGATAGGATATATTAGCTGTCATTTTGGCATAGACATTATAAACATGTTGTAAATGTAATGTCTGTTACAATATTGTCACGTTTTTTTAAATTTATAAATGTAGCTTTAAGTTAAGTAGTGATTAGCGACTGTTTAAATTCAAAATTAAAAATTAAAAATTCAAAATATCTTTATTGTGGGCATATGTTAGTTAATAGGCATACAATAATTATTTAGTGTCATTAGATTTAAAATAATTTTACATGTCTAATTTAGTTATTATAAATGTCAAAATATCATTATACAGTCAAATTACATGGTCAACAATTTAATCAATAATTCAAGAAATCTTGGATCGTGTAGTATGCTTTATCAATTAAAAAGTAACGTAATTTATTTTTAAATACTTGAAGTTCCTTAGTGCTCAGAATGTCAGTAGGTATTTTGTTGTATATTTTTGATGCCATGCCAAAGAAGATTTTGTTAAATAGAGCCGTTTTGTGTGGTACATTAGAAATTTTAAATATATGTCTTCTCGATTTGAGTTTATCAAATAGGTTTTCATTTGTCTTTATAAATACGGCTACTTCATAAATGTAAATTGCAGGAAAGGTTAATATTTTAAATTCTTTGAAATAAGGCTCACATGAATCAGGAACACGGATACTAGCAATCGCACGTACACACCTTTTTTGCGCTTTAAACACTAAATCCCTATTAGTGGCATTGCCCCAGTATATGACTGCATATCTCAGTGTCGACGAAACATAAGCATGGTATGCGGTCAAAAGAACTGATTGATCAACAATTTTGGATAATTTATATAAAGCATATGAGTACTGATTAAGTTTATTGCATACTGTGTCAATGTGTGTTTGCCAAGTCAAATCATTATCTATCCAAAGCCCTAGAAATTTAACGCAGCTGACTTGTTCAATTTTCGTCCCATTAAAATGAATATTGATGTTGTTATTTTTATTTTTACGCACGAAATTGACTAATTTAGTTTTTTCCAAATTGATAGTTAAGTTATTATCCGTCAGCCAGTTAATTATATTGCGAAGGGTGGAATTTATTTCATTTTCAAACGTATCAATGTTTTCAATATTTTGACCTGTAAAGATGGCAGTGCTGTCATCAGCAAAAAGGATCATGGGGTGCTGAGAAACTTTAGGCAGATCATTAATGTAGATCAAAAATAGCGGTGGACCTAACACACTACCTTGAGGCACTCCATATAGTACTTTTTTGGGCATGGACTTATATTTTAGTTCGGTATTATTTAAGAGATTAATATTATTTATTTTATTTATTTATTTTAACCATCGATTTTTGACGTTTGGACGGTGCTTAACTTTAATCATCGTTTATAAATAAACCCCTTACCTAATATCGTGTGATAAAAAAAAATTTTGATGATTGTAGGGTGTGTGTGAGTGATATAAAGTAAGAAATTTTTAAATTGAAAAAATATTTAATTTGACAATTTAAATTACATACTAAATTCGATTGACGTGCAGTAAATCCTTGGATCATGAAAAATTAACAAAAATGTTGACATTTTTTTTTCTTGATTACCTCTAAATGTTCATCGAAAAATGGAATCGGAGAGTTACTGCTGGAATACTGTTGCTCTTGAGAGGTTCCATCAGCGACATTGCATTTTTCCACCTCTACAGCTGCTGAACCCGGAGTAGCCATGAGCTCTGCAGCACTCGTTCTTCTCAGGATCACTGCGGCTGCAGACCTGGTCGCAGGGTCCGACATGGACAGCTTCGACGGTGACTGACACCATTGCGAATGCAACCAGCAGAAGAATGAAGGTGGTCTTGATGGCAGCCATTGTAGTTGTTGTGTAGTAGAATACGAGAAACGTTCGCAAAGAGATGTGGATATGTTGTGTGATGCTTTAGACTTTTCTCTGTATTTATACGCGGTAACGAGGAAAATACCTGTACGTACTACCTACCTACAAGCCAGCTAAGGCTGTGGTTTTAAATGATACAGGAAAATAGGTTACTAAAAGTTGTCCATTAGATACATAGGTAATAATAATATAGCACAGTGGTTGTTTGCTTCCTTATTCATTCTAGGCATTTCTAGGCAGTTACTAGGTTCCTAAACTATATATGCAAATAAATAAAATTGAAGTGTCTGTTTGTAATGTCAACGTGGAACGTACGTACCTAATGAATATAGAACAAACTAACAAAACACTAACTGGCCATGTCGTCTGACGCATTTTTATAATGTGTGCGATATTCGAGAGAATGGCAATTTGACCTTTATCATACAGAACTAAAGTATAGTTGGCGATATGTAGGTGTACCTACTATTGATTTGTGCAATACTGAACATAACTGGCAAAATGTAGATTTTCTAAACAAAACAAATCTACATCTGTGCATATTGCGTAACCCGGAGAATACTGGCGTTATTTTAATAATATATTTATTAGACCAAACGACTAAAAAAGTTACACAATTTGTCTTAGCTACTTATAATTAAGCTTAAGAGTAAATCACTTACAACTGTGTCTTATTATTAGCATCTGCAGCCAAACTAGGTTTATAGTCTGTGTTTCAGCACGCAGCGCCTAAAGTCCTCGGACTGGGTATGCAAGTATGAGCTTAGTAACAAAAGGAAACTGTTTATTTCAAAAGAATGAAATTATAATTAAATTAATACGAAGAGTTCCCGTTCTTCATCCATCCTTACCCCAGTGCTTCATATTCATTCCATTAGCTCATTAAATATGCTACACATACCTACATCGTACAATATGCCTCGTATGAAATGAATTACATTTGGTTAGCAGCTAATTGGCGCATCCGTGCGGGTGCACTCCTTACAATGGCTGATCAAATATTAAATTGCGCAAGTCTAAGATATGAGATCTGAACACTGAGAGTAGGGACTTGGCCCTTTATTGGGCAAAATGTACTGTAACTACCTAGTTGATGGTTTAAGACATTTATTTCTCAAAAACGGAAAACAATTATTCACTTAGAATAAGAAACACTGTTTGCATACATATGTATAAACGTTCCTTGGAACAAGAATCGGAACGGTATGTTTAAAGTTAGACAGAGGTACGATATTGCTAGTCACTAACCTATCATTATGTTAGTAAAATAAACTATGCTAAACACGGATATCTATGATGCTAAAAGAAATCGAGTTTAGAAGGTATTTTGTTAAATATCTTTTCTTAAAGTGAGTAATCTACAAAAATATTGAGACTATGTATGAGTCTATATCGATAATCGAAATACAGTTTTCTATAATAATATCATCAACACTTAAAGGTAAATAACCTCATTAATTGCATACCTACACATGAAATAATAAAATGCTTGTAGATTTCCTCCACAACACACTTTTCAGTATTTTTCTTCTCTTGTCGTCTCGTGTTGCGCGCGAAAACCTGATAGCTTGTGAAAAGATTCAAGATTGATTTTATGAGCTTACCTAATATCTGTTGGAAAGAATTAATAATTTTTCGTCCAAGAAAATATACAATAGCATAAATGACTCACTTTCTGACTGACAACACAAAAATACCCAAGTAACATTGCTTATGCCTATTGCGCGTTTGGAATAATATTGTGAAATTAATCATGAGGAAAAAAGGGTTTCTGAGAAGTATATAAAGACTAGAAACGTTCGATTAACTTACAGAGTAGCTAGAGTTACTACAGCAAGCACTTCTTGATATAACGACTCAGTAAACTATCAACCTCAAAATGAATTTCAATCTGTTCATCTTAGTCGCTATCTTCGTGGTTGCGGCCATGTTCATACCAGATCAAGTTCTGGCCTGCATTAAGAATGGCGATGGCTGTCAACCCGATGGCAGTCAAGGAAACTGCTGCTCCGGTTCTTGTCACAAGGAATCTGGCTGGGCAGCTGGATACTGTCGCTAAATTATCTATAGCAACAGTTTGACGTGACCGTGATACTCACTTGTCGTGGAGTTGCAGACACCAGCCCGTCTTACTAATACCAATTTCAGTTAAAATTTTTGTTTTGTGAAAAATTTTCTAAAATGTTTTATTAAATTATATATTAATTATATTGTCAATTTTTTATTTTGTTTTCCTCCCCTTTGTCTTGCATCTGTTTTGAGTGGGTACCGATGCACGTGTTAAAATAAATGACAAAAGATTAAAACATTTGAATGTTTTTAATTGGTTACAGAAGTACCGTTTTCTGGATCAAGTCCTCGATCCAGCTGCATAACGAGAACCTCCTCAGGTGTTAGTCAAGGATCATGGCTATTAACTACACACACATACACACCCTCACACACACAACCCCCCTTAATTCCACTCTACATTATTACAAATGTTTAAAGTTTTTTTTTTTAATTCTTCTTTATTATAAGACTTCTTTAACAATGTGAAAGTCTTGAACAAATGTCTTCCATGTATTTTGTGTTGGGACTTGATAGACGCGCCACAGTATTTTACTTTTGCAGCTATCTTCATGTCTTTTGTAAAGTTATACCTAAATTGTTCCTAAGCGATAATATGGATGCCAATGAAGCGCGGAATTACTTTCATAGCAAAAGCTTCTACATCTACAACTACGTATTTAGATTTAATATCTCTACTTTCCCGGCGACGCAATATAAGCGTGAAGTTGTGAGCGGAGTAGGATTGCAGGCAACAATGTGAAACACGACCGATGCGGCGCTTTGTGACGATTGGAATTAAAACGCAGAACTTGATATTGTTGCGTCTGTAGGGCCAGTGGTACTCAAAGCCAATGTCTTAGGACAATAGGCATGTTTCAAATTCATTTATATTTTTATTTGGTATGAGAAAGGTGTGCTGAAAGTTTAGGGTGTGGTACAGAACATCAAACTGAACATCTTTCTCTGTTTGTTAATTTCATCACAGTTGTTCATGTTTGATTATATGAGTTAACCCAATAGATGTCTGTTTTTTTTTTCGTCCTAGAAAATCTACTATAGCAAAAGTAACTGTCTTCCTGACGGACAACATGCTGCCTCAAACACAAATATATCTCTTTATCAGCGTAGAGGTGCACTAAGAAATTACAAAACTTACCCCTAAGAAGATTTTACGGGTTGCAGTTGGTATGGTAAGCAACACTTATTATTCCTATAAAAAACGTCGTCGCCGTCCTTATGTTTACGGCTCCAGTCCAGTAATAAAGGGTTGAGCACCGCTGCGCTCCGAGTCTGGATGCAATTTCAGAGGACATTTTGAAAATTTTAATGCAAATTCTTTAGAACGTCGATGTTTTGTATTGTATTGAAGTGAACGGAACTAAACTGAAAGAAAAGTGCGGAACATTGAATTGTTTGTCGTAAAATGAAAAAAGGATAAAAATATTTTTTGTAGAACGTGTTTTGTTCACCGCACTGTAGGGTTTTATTAATTTGTTTTTTTAATGAAATTTCTTTGTAGATGCAGAGTTTGCAAAAGTGTAACGGCTAGGGCTTTGCAGGTAAGCTGCGCAGGCCGTTAACAAATTAGGTTAGGTAGTAAAGACACTTATGCAAGGTTCATATATTATGAATAATGTTACTCGTAGGTTACATAGATAGTTGAAGCAGACTAGGTCGCGGGTAAGGACACACTGTCCTTCTGAGCACTTGCACTTGGTAAGGTAGGGAAAGGTACCATCCTTGGGTCTCCGGGATGCAGAAACTCAGGCCCAAGAACAGGCTTGCCAGTACGACTTTAGGAAGCCGGTCAGGCCTCAGTAGGCCGCAGACCGCGGCGCGTCAGCAGGCCGCCGGTAGCGCGCGAATAGGTGTGCGTGCAGCGCACAGTATAGCACGCACGCAGTGCGCAGTTCAGCTACGCGTGCAGCGCGCAGTAGGTGACCTGCCCTGTCCTCAGTGTGGACGTAGAATCCGGTATGTAGAACCGGTAGGTAGAACTGGTACGTAGAACCCTGGAAGGCGCAATAGGGTGCGCATTTCAATAGTGCGAAAGCAGCAAACTGCGTGCGATGTGTCCAGCCTCATTCCCCCTTCCACGACCAAGGAACGGTGTAGGGACCAGGACATAGGGAAACTTAACATATCGTAGTGGTTTACAGGCAGAGAGTTTGCAAAGACATGCGTGTCACAATGACAGATGCATATGAGGTTATGTATGTGACACGCGAGCATAAAACACAAGATAAACAATGATCATAGCAGCTGGCTTGTTATATAGCTTTTAATACACAGAGAGGCCTTGCACATGCCAGATGCAGCAGCAATACATACATATTTCCATCTCCCATGCACTGGATAACCTACATAATTACACACATATATGTACATACATATATACTTTTTATCCCCATATTCTTACGGGATCGACACTAATGCGGGTGAAACCGCAGAACGTTGCTAGTCTATCATAATGTTGATAAAGGATACAAAATATAGGCGCTTATAGTATAATTGTTCACGCCGCCCATTCGCGGCATTACCGCGTCTGACGCGAAGCTCCTAAATAATAATGTTTCGATTTCCTTTTCCCGACCGTTAGGGCGTGGACTGATGAACGAGTTATTATTGAATAGAATAGACTAGAATAGGTCTTAATTTGCTTAGAATGTAGGTACATAAAAATAAGTTTTTAAATTATATAATAGCATCCATGTACATTCTGCCTTAATATAGCATGCAAATGTAATACAAAGTAGTAGATAATAAAGATATTACAAAAAATTATCATTCAAGAAATCCTGCACAGAATAATAACATTTATCTACAAGTAATTCTGTGAAATGCTTTTTAAATTTTTGTAACGGTAAGTTTTTAAGTTGGTCAGGTATTTTATTAAAGACTAGCTTCTGCCCGCGACTTCGTACGCGGATCCTGTTGCTTATGCCAGCGACAACGGGGTCGTCAAAATCGAAGATCTGAAACGTCTGATGTCGAATTCTAAGAGCCCGGGGACGGGAAAACAGCGTGATGCGTGAGACGATTCGAGACGTTCCATATCTTTCATTTTTGTAAGTCAACAGGAAATGCCCATCAGACTAAACAACATTTGCTAAGACTTCATTCCTATATATGTAATAGTGTCGCTGGGCTTTGGTGTTCCACAACAGGTGTTCCAGATCTTCAAATTTATTCTCACAGCAGAAAATGCTCTTCACGTGGAATATTTTTTGCTATGGCACCATTTTTACATCTCTTATACTTTAGCTGGTCTGTTGCGGTTCTGTAACAGGTGTTCCATTTTCCAAAAAAGTTATAGCCTATATGTTGCCCAGACTTAATACCTATACAACAAAAAAATTTTTTTCCTGTAATTCCGCAGTGGATCCCAAGGGTACACTGAATTAACAATAATATTGCAAATAACTTTAAAAAATATCTTTATAAATTATAGCTGTATCCGTGGCTTTGCCCACGTATCGCATAAGTATTTTTTTTATTCTATTTTTATTTTAATAATAGTTAGTGATAGTTTGTTGATTTACAGAAACACTCAAAAGATGCGTCCCATACTATATACTATAGCTTAGATCCCTCAAAAAGTATTTGGCTTAGTAAACTCAAAATTTGAAAGTTATGTAGTTAATTTACTGGTAAGAGACGTCAGGTTAATAAGGAAATTTAGGAGACGTCGAATAATAGAAGTGTTATAATTTACTGTAACACTTCTGTGTAAACAACGTTCGTTGTTTTTCCCTCGGTCTCATTCAATATGTACAGCGAATCAGTGTGACTGTTCCTAAATTACCCTAGGCTGATAAAATTTTCATTTTTCCTAATTATGTGGAAATGTCAGAAAAATGGGTAAGGTCTCCCTTTCGGGAGAGACCAGCACACCTCCTCCGTGCTGCTCTGTAGGGCTCGACTCCAGACTGGGCACCCTTCCACCTATTGTAGATTAAATGAATTCCAAATATGAAGAAGTCCAATGCCTTGTCTCATCGATAGACCAAGGAAAGGATTGAAAGAAATGTTAAATAGAACTTAGGAATTCATAGTTAGGAACGTATATTGAATGTGGTTTTAGAAAGCTAGTAATAAAAGAGGGATGCAAAGTATATTATTATTATTAAATTGTGGGTAACCCATACGCTAGCGTGATAGGTATTTGATCAGTCATTACTCACACGATACCTTTTTTTTTTTTTTTTTTTTTTTCTGGGTGGGAAATCATCAAATGACTCCTCCCGCTCTGGGCGGAGCAGAAGGGAGTGTCAGACTTTTACTGACTAAAACCCACCCGTGTTCCTTCAGTTGCCTGTGCCAGGGGCCACGGTATCTCTTTCGAACAACCCGCAGGCCCGGCGGCATCGGCCCTAACGGACCCCGTCAGTTCGTGCTGACAGCTCTTTGAGGCGCGCGTGGAACACAACGCGCCGTCGACCCGGGCCTGGTCCTTACCGGGCGGCGAGCTGCCCATAGCTCGCCGCCCGCAAGCCCGCGCCTACGGTGGCCGGGAGTCGGCTGTTGACTCCCGTCCAGGGCATCTCCTGCGGCGGCTAGGAGCGCGAGGGTGCAGCGATTGCCTCTCCCTCGCACGCTCCGCCTCCTCCTTCGCGAGCATAACTGTTTCGCAGAAGGAGGTGACGGCCTCCCATTCACTCTCGCTCCGGACCATGGTCTGTATGAGGGCCGGACGCGAGAGGTCGCCGCCGCCGATCGCCGCCAAGAGGACACGGCGGGGTCCCGCCCAAGCCGGGCAGACCTCCACCGTATGCTCCACCGTGTCCTCCGGGCGATCCCCACAGTGGTGACACCCTGGCGTTTCCTCCCGCTTTATCCTGAACAGGAACCTCCCGAAACAACCGTGTCCGGTGAGGACCTGCGTCAGGCGGAAGGTGAGGGCGCCGTGGCGCCTCTCTAGCCACTCCTCAAAGAGGGGACTTATCGCCGCAATTGTGGCGTGCCCAGCGCTGGGTTGCGACAATCGCACTCTCCATGCCGCTATGAGATCCCGCCGGAGCTCTGTCCGCTGTGCCGTGATTTCTCGCGGCAGCGGAGCAACGCCCCGGCGTTTTGCCTCCTCTCGCCACTCCCATATGTGGGCGAGGACTTTGGCCTCCAGATCCCATGGCGGCAATCCGGCAAGGAGGCTCGCCGCCTCAGCGGAGACCGTGCGGTATCCTCGAATGAGCCGGACCGCCATGACCCTTTGGGACGCGATCAACCGGCGGGCTGGTCGCCGCCTCAAAGATCGCGCCCATACCGGTGCCTCGTAAAGGGCCATGGCCCGCACGACCCCCGCATAGAGCCTCCGGCAGGAGGCGTTTGGTCCCCCTAGATTGGGAAGGAGCCGCCTCAAGGCAGCCCCGGCCCGCTCCAGTCTGGGAGCCAAACGTCGGAAGTGCTCCACGAAATTCCACCGGCTGTCGAGGACGAGTCCCAGGTACTTCATCGTCAGCTCGACGCCGATGTGAACCCCTCCCGCCGTTATTTGTGAACCCGACGGTGGCGCGTCCCGAGGACCATGAAAACACATGGCCTCAGATTTGTGCAATGCCACCTCGAGTCCCAATTGCCGGATCCTCTCGACAATTGTCGCAACCCCGCGTGTCGCTGCTTCGGCCGCCGCCTGGTGCGACCTCCCCTGCGCCAGGACCAGCGTGTCGTCAGCGTAGCAAACTACGCTGACACCATCAGGGAGGTCGGCGCGCAGCACCCAGTCGTACCCGATATCCCACAGATGCGGCCCTAGGACCGATCCCTGTGGGACACCGCACGACATCTCTCGCCGGTTCCACTCTCCCCGGTGACCGGGGTAGATGACGGCCCTGTCCGTCAGATAGGCCTCGACAATGCGACGGAGGTAGGTCGGCATCCGGTGATAGCCGAGTGCCTCCCTGATGCAACTCCAGGGCAGGGTATTGAAGGCATTGGCGATGTCTAGAGACACCGCCAAGACGACCCCACCCCGGGCCACAGCATCCCCCGTCGTGAGGGCTCGCACGCGCATGATGGCATCCACCGTAGAGCGCCCCCTGCGGAAACCAAACTGGCTGTCCGCCAAATCCGGCCCCACCCGCACCAGCTGCCCGGCAAGGCGGTCTGCAATTACTCTTTCAAAGAGCTTGCCCACCTCGTCGAGCAGCACGATGGGCCGGTAAGCGGACGGAGAGTCCGCAGGGCGCCCCGGCTTCTTGATGAGGACCAGTTTCCCCGTCTTCCAACGAAGTGGGAACCGGCCCCTCTCCAAGCATGCGCTTAGTAGCCCCCTTAGTCGAGGCCCGAGAGCCTCCAAGGCCAGGACCCAGGCTTTTCCAGATAAGCCGTCGGGTCCTGGGGCGGTGTTTCTGGCATTCAGCCTACGTACCGCCACTCTCAACTCTACCTCGGTCACCTCCGGAGCATCGTCGTCGTCGTCGGTGTGGTCCGCATCTGGCATCGCAGGAGGCGGAGCCATGGACGGGGGAGTATGTTCCCCACGCGAAGGGAACAGAGCGCTCACCACGTCCTCCACGAGCTGGGGCCGGAGACTCTGCGTCAGCGGGGGAGCCCATGGGCGGAGTTTATCCCGCACCATCTTGTAGGGGCGTCCCCACGGGTCTCTGTTCAGAGTCCCCAGCGACTCCTCGCGGGCCAGCCCCCTGGCCCGCAAGATCTCCGCTCGGAGGGCGGTCTTCGCCGCTCTGTACCCCTCGTACAGCTCCGCCTGCACGGCTTCCGTATCCGGAGGGCGGATACGGAGCCTGCGGTGCCTGGTGTACCGGCGTCGCGCAGCCACGCACGCCTCGCGCAGAGACGTCAACTCCGGCGACCGCCAGTACACCTGGCGCCGGGCGCGTCCGGGCCGGACCCGGGGCATTGCCACGTCACATATTTCGGACATGGCCTCCCGGAACCACTCTGCCTCGTCGTTGATGTCAGCAGGCCTGTCCGGTGGTGACACCCAGGCCTGCACGATCGAGGCTTCCAGGAGGAGCTCCCGGTCCAGCTGCTTCAGCGCCCACCGCGGACCACCCAGGGTCGGTCGGACCGGCGCGCTCGAGGTCTGGGCGGAGACGTCGAACCGGATATACCGGTGGTCGGAATAGGTCTCCACCTCCTCCAAGACACGCCAGTTGACGACATGCGGCGACAGGGCGGGGCTGGCGAACGAGATGTCCACCACTGATTCACCCCGCATCCGCACGCATGTTGGGACCGAACCCCGGTTTAGGACGACCAGGCCTGTCTCCAGAGCCCAGTCCTCCACCATTCTGCCCCGTGTGTCCGTATGCCGGGAACCCCAAGCCACATTCTTGGCATTGAAGTCCCCGAGGACGAGCACGGGGAGGGAACGGAATCCGACGACGACGACTCTCAACTCCGCGAGGGAGTTGTGGAACTCGGCGAGAGTTCGGCTCGGGGAGAAGTATACCCCTACCACGACTATCTCCCCGAACCGTGCTGCCACGCAACCCTGTCCTCTCTTGACAGCCTCGAGGGACGGGGTACCGGCGGCGGCCGACGAAATTAGGGTCACTGAGCCGCTCAGGTCCTCCACCCAGTCGTCTCTGGGCGGGACAAAGTACGGCTCAGCGACCACGGCGATGTTAATCGACCACTGCGCCATGCTCTGGAGCAACAGATCCTGAGCGGAGGCGCAGTGGTTGATGTTCGCCTGGAGGAGGCGATATGGGGCTATATTAGCACTCCATATCAGCCTCCCGATCCCCCTGTAAGGGCCCAGCCACGGCGGATGCGGCGGCGGTCACGGTGGAGGCGGCAGCGGCGACGGCGGTGGTGGCGGCGGCTGCGGCGGCGACGGCGGTGGTGGAGGGCTTGCCCCTGCCCCTGGCTTTGGCGGGTGGAGCGCAGGCCTTGCTCCCAGCCCGGTGATCGGCCGGCTTGCCAGCTGCCGCACATATATAGCAGTGCGGCATGGCGTTGCACGAGCCGGCCTTGTGACCGGGCTGACCACAGCGGAAGCAGAGACTGCTGCGGTCCACCTCCGAGGTGCATTTAGCTCCCACGTGACTACCCACATGGCAGCGGAAGCACCTCAGAGGTCTGGGCTCCAGCAGCTTCACCTGCGCGGAAACCCAGCCCACCAGGAGCCTTCGGCCCTCCCCGGCTATTTTTTGGGCCGCCGACACGGGGCAGCTCACCGTAATGGCTTGCATCCCCGTGAGGTCAGGGCGGAGAGTGCCCGCCCTCACCTGCTCGGCAGAGCACCCCCCAGTCCTAACGATGGCGGCCACCACCTCTTCCACCGTCGCAGAGTCGTCCAGACCCAGGATGCGCATGTCAGCACACTTGGTGGGTCTGGACACTCGGGCCTCTTCCGCATTTAAGGACGCCCTAAGCCTTTCGGCCAGAGCGTCAGCAGTCGGGCCGCTAGCCGCACCAGGGACCTCCAGCATCCGGGCACCAGTCGCAGTGACCCTTAGCCGGATGCCTTCTGCCACGCCGAGCTCCTGTAGGTTAACCGCCGCTCTCGCCTTGGCAAGCACGTCGCGGTAGGAGATGCCCTTCTTCTCCGCTTCCGGCTGTAGTGTGATCACTACAGCTGCGGTCTTCGGGGCACGAAGCCTAGCCGCGACGCCTCGCTCCTTGCGCCGTTGCCGCCTCTCCTTTCTTTTGGCCGCCCTTGCAGCCTTGCTCGCCTTCCTCTTCTGCCCGGCCACCTGCCAATCGGCGTCGGCCGGAGGCGATGCAGGAGGCGGTTGGGGCGGCCGTTTCGCCGCCGGGGCTGGGGCTGGGGCTGCGGTTGGGGCTGGGGCTGTGGCCCTCGCGGGTTTCGGGGCGGCCCGTTTTGCAGCTTGCCCCGTGGCCGTGGCTGTGACAGCCGCGGCGGCAGCATACGATACCGCCTTCCGCTGGCCCGAGGCCGGCCGGTCCGCCGCCAGCGGGGGGCGCAGGACGATGGCCTCCAGGGCGGAGAACCGGCTCTGAAAGGCAGCCAGCTCCTGCCGCACCAGGTTCAGGACCCGGTCCTCAGCAGGTACTGGCCGCCCCTGTTGCGCTCCCTTCTGCGGCACCTCCCGGGGGCCGGCTGCTCGCAGCCCGGCCAGGTCCGCTCGGAGCTCCTTATTCTCCTTTCGGAGGAGCTCCATGGCCGCTGTCAAGCGGGCCACCTCCGCCCGCATTTCGGACATTTCGTCCGGTGGGGGCCCGAGGTGGATGGCCTCCGCTGCCGCCATTATGGAGGCCTTTGCCGAGACTATGGCCCTGTTTTTCGAAGTTTGCAACTTCTTCAGGGCCACGTCCCGGATCGCGGCCTCCACGACCGCCGCAAACCTCTTTATGCGGTCCGCTTCAGGGCCGCCTACCTCAGCCGCCTCGTCGCTTGAGGGCCCCGATTCAACCGCGCGACCGGTCTCCCCCTCCTTTTTTGCGGGCTCCTCCGCTTTCTCTGCGGCCTCCCGAGCAGTGAGCCCCCTCCCGATGCCCCGCTCTCGGGCTCCTCCCCGCCTACTGGTGGGGATCTTTCTGGCCGAAGCCAGCTCCCAGTCAGAGGACGACCCCTGGCCGTCCACTGACCTTGGCCGCTTGCTCTGTGCCTTTCTCTTGGCAGCGGCCGTCTTCTGGTCACGGCGAGGGCTCACTGAGCCTCCCGTGCTCCCTCCTCCAGATGCGGCGTCGGACTCCGACCCCGCATCACTCCTCACTTCGTCGTTTGGGTTTTTGTTTTTTTTTAAATATTTTTCCATGTTGTTCCCACGAGTAATTATCTTTGTGTACCTGCTCAAAATTCAGTGGTTCGCACTAGTGACTAAATCAAGCTACCCATTAGCCAAGCTTACTACCTCCCTCACGGTGCGCCGCCGCTTGGAGGTTTGGGGAATTTTTTATAGAGGTTAATCTTCCTCGCGGTCCGGGCGGTTAAGCCAAGACCCTCGACCCCCGTCAAAAGTCAGAGACATGACCTTGACAATCTTCGGGGCTACGATATTAACGGTGGCAGGAGGGGGGGTTATCCCCTCCTGCCTGCCCGGCGGCAGGGTAAGTGCACACCAGGCCCGCTCTTACTCCACACAGTAGCCGCTCTGCTCCTCATAGCGGCTTGTGTGGAGCGTTCCTCTTGGCAGAACATTAGCATGCGGGCAGCGAGATCTCATTGGGAAAAAATCCCACTGAGAAATAGCTGCCCGCACCCCAGGATGCACCGGCCCGAAAACTGGTCTTCCCCCCGGACGTATCCAGAAGGGAACTCCAGTCCCCAGGCACACGTGGAGGTTTTCTGCCCTGGCACCCCATTCACACGATACCTCACATCTACACCCAGAGTACTCAGAGCAACACTTCCATATAGTGACGCAAGCAGCTTTTCAGCGGCATTGCGTCGGCATCATGCTCTTTTGGAAACATGGACCCTAACAGTTCTTTCGAACTGATAAACGTGACGAAGCGGCTTTTCCTGCGGCAACCAAGCGACTGTCCTTGTCTGACTATGGAACGGCTAGTTCCAGCGGCATTGCGTCGGCATCATGCTCTTAAGGAAACATGGGCCCTATCAGTCCTTGGACTGGATATTAGATAGATGTGGTCACCCAAACCCCTGGAAGTTCACCCTTTGCACAACAAGCATACCTGCAAGACACGTGTTCATGTCAGTCCGACCGAATTATTGGTTTGAGATAAAGAATACAACATTCAAGAATTACTAGACAATAGAGTTGAGATTCGGAACTCGAGAACAATTATTGAATAGTGAATAGAGTTTTGAATAATCTCTCTTAGGGCACTATTATTGGCCGGAGGCAAAGAACACAGCGTTCAAGAATTATGGTACTAGGACATACTAGATAATAGAGCAGAGTCAAAAATAAAGAATTATTAATTAGTAGAGTCGTGGACCAACTCTCCTGAAGGTCTATAGACAGCCCCCAAAGCGCCCACCCTTCACCACTTCCTAGTGTTTTAGGCTGGAGAGAAGAAGTGGCGCAACAAACTCCCCAGCAACAACTCTCTGTCTGATTAGTTATAAGAACCTTAATAACTCTATCAGCCTAAGGTAATTATTATAAATTAGGACTCACCCCGTCACACCAACAAACACACACATACCACTTCAAATACTACATTAACCTAATCTGGGCTCCAGCCACACTAACAAACACACATATACCACTTTAAATACTAGTTTAACCTAATCTGGGCTCCAACCCAACTATATTTAACTTAATAACTAATACTCGCTACTTCGCGACAGCCCACTCGGACATAGCCTCCTGGCATTCCCTAACTCTCCTCACTTAGCTAGCCTGGACTAGGAAGTCCGTATCCTATAGCGGTTTGACACCGTCTCCCTGCTTCTATCGTGTCTCGACACTCACTGCCCCTGACTTATTACATCAGCCCCTCCACAATTCCTCAAAAAATACCACGTTTAGTTCAGCCTCCGTCCATCCCTCTTTTTTGTACGATTTCTCAATCGTCTCGAGGGTGCGTTCAGGTAGGCCGTGCCCACGGACCCTTCTCATGCTAGCCAGATGTCTGGCTAGCATTGTGCGTCGTATTCAAGGGCCTCGGCGTTCTCAGAATTCGTACAGAATATTGCCTCTAAAGTGACGTGAAATATCGCTTTCTATTGATGACTAGCCATAATTGCCGGTCTGTTTCCCATAAAATATAAATGGCATGGCATAAATTCTTTAAAATAGTAAAACAATATTGAAACTCTAAGAGTTTCAATATTGTTTTACTATTTTAAAGAATTTGGATGTTTTGTTATTGATTAGGGTAACATGTCGAGCTGTCAGACCATAAAATTGAGATTTAATGCGTTTCTAAGAGGGCCGATATCGTGGGACAATGTTAAAATAAGAATTTAGAATAATATATTTTGTTATTAAATAGGAGTAAATGACAGACAGTCACATCAGGACTGGTGACGCGGGAGCAAGCGACGTACAGTTGTCCGTGTGAGAAGCAGCTCGTCCTGAGGTCGACACCCGCAGCCTTCAGTGTCTGCCGCTGCGACTTATTTACTGTCATGGCGAAGCACACGCTCACAGGAAACTGCGCGCGCTTGAATTGAAAAGGGTAATTGTGGGGAATTAGTGGTATACGTGGTATAAACACTGTCTCGCCGACACCACAACCCTTACCCTAGAATTTCCGCCTCAATGATATTTCCCCATTGTACAGTTTCGGCGGAGTGAGATTCCGAAGAAGCATAATTGGGACACCGACCTTTAGCTTAATGGTGTGCGCTGGTAGCCCACTTGCACTGAGGGAATTGAGAAATTCTACGGGGTAATGTGTGGCGTCATCTTGGTCGACAACAGTGTTTATTGTAGTGTAGATCACTTCATTTCCCTCAATTTCCGCGAGAATGCATTCATTGATCGCTGAAGCTTGGTCGTTTCTGGGTGTTAAAATGGCTCGTTCTCACACCCAAGAATTATCTTGGTGCGGTATCCTATTGATGTCCTCGTACACCAGGCGAATCAAATCCTCTAAGGTGGACACCACTCTCCTAAGTATATCAGGTAGAACCACCTGGCCACCGTCTACTGGTAGCGTTCCCTCACCCAATATTAAGAGAACATTAAAAAATTCTTGGGCGTGTACATTCCCGCCAAGCTGTACTCTCATATTCATCGTTAAGCGCAACCTATGAATATGTGGCCATAAGAAAGAGCACTTCAACGAAGCATTCACCTCATCAGCCCTAGTTCTTCGCGTCACCACAGGCAGCGTTTGTCGGAAAACGACGCTAAACAGAACTGTAACGCCATCCATAATTTGCTGGTTCCTGCGGATGTCCTGCAAAGTCCTGTTTACCGCCTCTACTGCTTTTCTGTTCGCCATAGTGCATTCATCCCACACGATTAAAGAGCAATCTTTAAGCACGCACCCTTTGTCACTGTTGCGTGACACTCCACAATCACGTGTTTCATTACTCTCTAAATCTATGGGAATCTTAAACATTGCGTGCGCTGTTTTGCCACCAAGAAGCAGTGTTGCGGTGATTCCTGACGATGCTACTGCAATGGCAATCTTGCCTTGCCTTCTGACCTCTGCGAGAATGCCAGCGGTGACAAATGTTTTCCCTGTTCCATCAGGAGCATCCAAGAAAAACATTTTACCTTGGCCGAGCCCAACGCTTTCAAGGATGGTGTCAAAAATTTGCTTTTGCTCTGAGGTGAACTTAGAGACGTGGTCATTGACGACGGTGCCCATAGATCTTGAATCAATTACCTACAACAAATGTGCTTGGTAAGATATCACTTAGAACCAAAAGTTGACTTCATGATAGTGTAGCTTGTTGTACCACCAATCAATCTGTTTAGTAATATTGGTGTGAAACTCTCCATACAATTAGATAGGATATGCAAAGTTCTCAGATTTCATAACAGTATCGTTCCTAATGTACCTACATATAAAATGCAAAAATTAAAAAAATAAATTTACGATTTTTTAAAACAATATTAAGGGATTTGAACTCGCATCATTTAGAGCGGTAAACTGTCGCCTGACCTTACCGCTTAATTTCCCGTTGACATATTGTTGAATAGCTGTTCCCTTGCAATTTACAAAATTACTGCCCCGCTCCTTTATAAAAATAGCGTGATTATTATGTTCCCAGAGTTAAATTATTATTAACTAAATAAATAACATGTCATTTTGTGCATTCAATTACGAACGAAAACCTTTTAAAATCAATATTGCTTACCTCCCATAACATACGGCGTGATAATATGTAGCCTAAAGCCTTCCTTGGTTTACAAAGAATATTTTTACTGAATTACAATTCAATCTATCCAGTAGTTTTGGCGTGAAGCCGTACCATACACACAGACAAACAGACAAAAATTCTAAAAAGTCACTTTTTGTCATCAGTTACGTTTTTCTAACAAAAGCCACTTATTTTTTCTCGAAAATTCTCAATGTACAGTTTTTCTTTCGTTACTGTTTTATTATATGTATAGATAATTGCATGCTGCACTGGTTCACGTCAACGCCGGCTGCCGCTGAAAACCAGCGCTGGGGCTCTGTCTCGTATAGGGTCTTAGCACCAACTTGTTATTTTTTTTTTTTGTTTATGTTCTTTTTTATGCGTCATGTTTGCCGCAAATAAATGCATTTTCTTTCTCCTTCTTTCAAAACTCATTGTGATTTTGATTCCTGTGGGGAACATTGACGAAACAAGTTATTTGCCTAACCTTTTCCAACTATGTTGGGGTCGGCTTCCAGTCTAACCGGATGCAGCTGAATTTTTTTAATTTTTTTTATTTATTTATTTATTTCTGTATTTTACATAGAGCGACTGCCTATCTGACCTACACAACTCACTTACTGGGTAATACGATACCCCTTGGTAAGACGGGTTGTCAGGCTTTCGGCCTTATAACTAATCAAAGATCAACACCATCGAACATCGTCGAAATCATCACCATCATTGTCGTTGTCATCATCGAATGACAGCCGGGGCCAATGGCTTAACGTGCTTTCCGACGCACGTAGGGGTCTCGATATGTAATAGTTGGTCACCCATCCCACAAACAAACCGTGGCAAGAGTAGCTTAATCTTCGTTCTTGCGGCTGTATATTTAGCCACGAGCTCCTCCGTTATTATTGAGTGATGAAACCAGTTATACCTAAGGCTAATTAGTATGGAAGTTCCAGTATCGCTTCTGCAGACGTTGTTGTCACGCTATTATTCTAATCTTTTATAAATAACCGTAAGGATAAGCCAAGCTGGTGATATTATTTATTAGTATTTATTGTCCTAGTAACAGAGTGACTCATATTGAGTCACTCTGTTACTAGGACTAGTATCAATATTTAATATTATATTCATTATAGGTACTATATTGGTAACCATATTCTATATAATTAATTTAGCACTGCAATTATTTAGGTATGTATCGTCCTGGATATAATTATGTCTTTTGCCGGTAACAGCAGTACCTATAAGATTTATAGCTGGTAGTAGAATGGCCTCAAGCATTCTTTGTAGCAATGTGCAAGCACGATGATATGCTGATTCCTTTTCAGTCTGAAAGGAGACGTTTGACCTGGCATAATCAACCTATAATGTTCCCACTGCTGGGACACAGGCCTCCTCTCTTCGAGAGGGAGTGGGCTATAATCTGCCACGCGGGCCCAGTGATGGTTGGTAGATATCACATGTCTTTGAATCATTGGTTCTAGGATGTTTTCTTTCACTCTTTTGAGAGCAGTGGTGATGAAATTATTTACACAAAGTAAACCACCTGGCTGGGTTCGTAACCACGACCTACAACTCGTAAGAAGTTACCACTGGGCCACCATTGACCTGTAATGGGTAAATTATATGCCAATATTAACATAAGTTTACAGTATAAACGCTTCCTACTAAAAATATATGGACCCTCCTTCATAAGGTAAATGAATAAGGTACGGCATTCACCCGCGAAAATAGATTCATCATTATGACATGGTCGTCCTATGATCGTTATAGAAATGCGCTATTGTGTTCATGTCCTTATGTCAGGGAGATGTTTGAAAGGTGCAATCGAATGTTTCGGTTATTTTTTATTCTTTTTTTAGATGTTTTTTTAATGTCATTAAGATACTCGTATTGGTTGGCAAACCGGCCTTCGATTTGATGGAGGAATACTAAACGTACTACTTATATGAATGTATCAAGCTCGTGCAAAATCAAGGCTATGCTTTATCAAATTTAAGTGGTTTTTTTGTGCACAGACATCAAGCTATCCGAAACTATAAAATTTTCCCAATCAACATTGAACCTTAATGCATTAGCAATAAAGTTGAAAATCTATTAAAGAAATT
The DNA here is from genome assembly GCA_947507525.1 of Apamea epomidion. NCBI lineage: Eukaryota > Metazoa > Arthropoda > Insecta > Lepidoptera > Noctuidae > Apamea > Apamea epomidion. The sequence continues at coordinate 17,219,444 of OX382237.1, forward strand.
TGACAGATTGTAGTAGCTTGATGTGCTGGCTTCTGTACATTTCATTAATAAAAGAACTGTCAAAAATTCAAAATTATTCCTCCGATAAAATTATAAAAATAAACATATTTAATCGTAATAAGTACTGTAAATAGTTTTTAATGAAATAACCACAAAAAACCCTAAAAATGCGACGTTGCCAGCTCGCGCGGGATGAATGCTCTTAATTCCTGGTTAACGTTCGTATCCAAAAAAATTCGTGAGTAATTCGGCACCAGCGAGTTACATAACACACGAACACCTTCTCAAAATCAATTTGCGCGTTGTATAAGGAAATTAATTATATTTCTTTTGATCAATACAAGATTAGATTGAGCACGCCTTAAGCTAATATAACTAATTTGTCTGCCATTCATGTGGGGGATGTAGTCTAAAAGGGAGAGGGTGAGGGGAGAGGGAAGTTGTTTCCTCCGGGATAACAATAACAGTTCTTTTGATTTCATTTATTAGAAGTTTTGTTTTATTTAGGAGGAGCTTGTGGCTAAGTCATAACAGCCGCACGGGTCGATCGATCATGATAGGCTACGCTTGCCGCGGTTGGTCCGTAGATGGATGAACATCTGTAATAACAAGACCCCTCCGTGCCTCGGAAAGCACGTAAAGCTGTTGGTCCCGGCTGTCATTCGTGGATCTTTGACAGTCGTTACGGGTCGTCAGAAGCCCGAAAGTCTGACCACCAGTCTTACCAAGGGGTATGGCGTAAAATTGCGTAAACTCATTGGGTTCTGAAATGACAATGGGCGTTCCTCAAGGTTCGATATTGGGTCCATTCCTCTTTTTAGTTTATATTAATGATTTACCCCAATTACTTCAAAATCAACCGAAGATGGTGTTATTTGCAGATGACACATCATTGATCTTTAAAATAGACCGACGGTCACAAAATCTTGACGACGTGAATAACTCTATTCTTCAGGTCCACGATTGGTTTACGGTAAATAATTTAGTACTTAATGAAAAAAAAACAAAATGCACTAGATTTAAATTACCTAATGAATGTTAGAAGTAGCGAATGTGACATCGTATTGAATGGCCAACAATTAGAATTTGTTAATCAGACAGTTTTCCTAGGAATCACGCTAGACGAGAAATTACAATGGGGACCTCATATAACATCTATTGCGGGGCGGCTAAGCTCGGCCGCATATGCTGTTAGAAAGATAAGACAATTAACAGACGAAGAAACCGCGCGCTTGGTCTATTTTAGTTACTTCCACAGTATTATGTCATATGGCATTTTACTGTGGGGTCGGGCTGCTGACATTGAATCCATTTTTATTTTGCAAAAGAGAGCTGTCAGAGCCATTTACAATCTACGTCGCCGCGAATCTCTTAGGGAACTATTTAAAAGGGTTAATATTATGACGGTACCTTGCCAATTCATTTATGAAAATATTATGTATGTAAAAAAAAATCAACATCTTTTTAATAAAATAAGTGATAGACATAATTTTAATACTAGAAATAAAGATAAATTAGATCAACCTTTTTTCAGATTATCTAAATTTCATACATCTTTTATGGGGTACTGTGTTACTGTTACTGTTGTTATTTTGTTACTTTGTAACAAAATACCTTGTGAAATATTGCAATTAAATGAAAGAAAATTTAAAACTTATATTAAAATTACACTTTGTAAGCAAGGATATTACAAATTAGAGGATTATATCCGAGATAAGAATGCTTGGAAACAGGCTGGTCTTGCTCCATAGGACAATCTCTAGAGTCTAGACAAAATCAAACTGGTTGCTAATGTAATTGTATAATTTATTCTTTTTTTTTTTTCTTTGACATTGATTTACATTCTGTAATTACTTGGGGTCACACCCGGACTTATTACTCCTTATTTATTTATGAAAATCGTCTACGTTTGGAATGTTTGTGAATATGTGAGCACCATGTATCTATCACATAGTTGATCTATATGTCATGGTTACATTTATCCATTTTAATTCTTTTACCTATTGTGGTATAGTAAGTTTATTTTTGGGTGCATCGTCTTCACATATAATTATATAAATAATGTATGCAATATATTGTAAAACATTTTAAAAGAGTAACGGTGGAGTTTCTTGCCCATTCTTCTCCATACGAAAACTACCTTTTGGAAGGGGCGACTAGAATCAATTTTATTTTAATTTTATTTTTGACGTTGAAAGTGCCTTTTATGTGCCTATTATAAATAAATGATTTGACTTTGACTTTGTATGGTATTACCCAGTAACTGGGTTGCGGAGGTCAGATAGGCAGTCCGTCCATGTAAAATACTGGTATTCAGCTGCATCCGGTTAGATTGGAAGCCGACCCCAACATAGTTGGGGAAAGGCTAGGCAGATGAGTCGTTTTGTTTTATTGAGTCTATGTGTATTTTGTTACTATTTTGATGTTTGTGCCCGTACATCACAGCCTTATTTGGTCGTGAGCATAGAAATGTAAAAAACAGGGGAATTGGCAAGGAGGCGTGACTGTGTCATCACAGCATGTTCAAAATTACCATGTTTAGGCAAATGGCCGTCTCCGCGAACGTCTACTTAAGTAGTGGTTAAGGAGCAATGTATTTACTACGGAAATAGTACAGTCGCTGCGATATTTGATAACAAAACTAACGTGGTAAAAGCAAGAAATATTTTACTATTTGTTGTTTTTCATGATTTTATAACCAAATATAGTAAAATACGATTCGGTTTTTACAAGAAACCACTCACCAACACGGCATTCTTATATTTTTTCTAAAGCCTAGTGCGCTTTCGACCGTGATCGTGAAAAAATATAAGAATGCCGTGTTGTTCAGTGGTTTCTTGTGAAAACCGAAGCCAAAACCAAAGCTTTGTAAATCATGGAATCACTCACCATATATAAATATAAGTATTTTACTATATTTGTCTTTAAAATCATGAAAAACAACAAATTGTAAAATATTTCTTGGTTTTACTACGGTAATTTTGTTTTTAAATATCGCAGCGACTGTACTATTTCCGTAGTAAAAACATTGTTCCTTAAACACTACTTAAGTAGGTATGTCGCTAAGTGACTAGACAAGCAATGTAAAAATCACAAAACGATACTTTATTTATGCGGTGCATCGCATGGTACGGCCGCTGCTTCTTGCGGCTAGTTAGTGATGTGGCTGTGCAGATCCACTAACGTAGGCTATCGACAACAATGTCGATTACCCAGCAAAGATATAGTTAATTTTTCAATTTGTCAACCGTTTTAACCCGTTTGGAAGACCTAAAAAGATGACGTTGACCTCTAGTTGGAAAACCCTTGAGAAGATGTAAAATAATGTTAAAATTTTTGATTTACAAAAATTTTATTTTTTGCTATTTTTTATTGATTTAAAATATAATATTTTGTGGACATATCGTTTTTTACGTATTATATTTTCAGAACCGCAAATTTTTTTAGTACAATAATAAATGGGAGAATCGATAACTTTCCCATTTAGTCAATCACTAGCGTATATGTAAAAAAAATGGCTTTTGCACTGCACAACGATAGCGACAGATGTTTTTGTGTGAGTAAGTTGTACGGTGCATGGTAAATGCACGCTGTGTTTGATGTGTTAAGGTTTATAATTGATTGTGTTGTACGTTCTGATTTATGAATTACAAGTGTGCGCGACTTTGTATCTATTGCTTTTACTGAACTACATGTGTAGTACTGACGCGGTAGTGGGATTGTCTTAGCGACATGGAGTTCTGATACATTTTAAACTACAGGGCATATCTCCTTCTATCCTATATCTATGGTCGTGAGTGCGGCTTTTTCTTTTCGATTTCTTTGCTTGATAGTTGATATTTCCAAAAGTTTTTAGGGTTTCGTACCCAATGGAATAGGGAGGGAGGGAACCTATTTCTAAAGCTCTGCTGTCCTTCCGTCTGTCTGTCACAGGGCTGTATCTTTTGAACTAATAGGTAACGTAATAAGTAAACAGTGTCTACTAAGGCCGTTATAACAATAAATAATACAATCGAACAATGTAACAAAATTAAGGGACCACATGAAAAGTGTTTTGCGTAAAATATTGTCCGGTGGTACGGAACTCTTCGTATGCGAGTCCGATTCGCACTTGGCCACTTTTTTTGGGATTGTTTTTGCCCTAAAATAATACTATCCCCCATGACATAATATCGAAAATTCCTCTGGAAATCTCACCTATGTAGAAGTGTGTAAAATTAAGTATTTGTCGGAAACAGAAAGAATTCGAAAATTAGCTATAAACATTCATACATGATACATAAACTCAAACTTTTGGCTATATTTTAGCTTGTTTTTGTTAATTATATTTTCATTTCGTGTTCCAAGTCAGACGGGAACCATTACCGACACCTGTTATACTTAGCTAGTATAATATAAACGCTAAGACAGTCTGTGTGTCCTATTAATTAACGTGACAGTGTAGACTGTTAGCTGGCGTTTACTAATTGCTGGTATAAGGTGAACTGACTGATAAGGAGGATGCACCTAATATTATTTATTAGCACTATATTTATGACATCAGTATTTACATGTTCACTACGCAGATGTTCTAAAAGTGATGAATAAAAATTACTAGTTACTAGCGCTGATTCCCTTGTTGACAAACTAAACTAAATTTAAGTTCTGTGCATCTTTTTCTTTCTATTTCATTAAGAAAAGGACAGAAGATAAAATATTAGTTTAGTCATGTCAAATTAAGATACTTCATAGACAGATAAGACGTGATTAAAAACATGGCTACTAAAAATACGTCCATTTACGTAAGGCGCTGACTAATTTGACAGGAATAAAATAATATTTATCTTCTGTCCTTTTCTAAATTAAATAGAAAGAAAAAGATGCATTGAACTTAAATTTAGTTAGTTTGTGAACAAGAGAATCAGCGTCACTGTCAGCCTGCAGTATCCCACTGCCGGGCAAAGGCTTCTCCCCATGATTTACAGCTCTTGCGATCCAGGGTTAAAGTGGACCACGAGTCGTTTGTTTTGTCCAGCTCGTCCCGCCAGAATAAGAATTAATTACTGTATAAGTAGACTTTCATCCACAGAAAACATCGTGAGGAAACCGGCATGTCCTAGAACCAAAAATTCGAAGACATGTGTCATCTACCAACCCGCATTGGGCCCGCGTTGTTGACCTGCACTGGCCCACTCACTATCGATGAGAGGAGGCTTGTGTCCCAGCAGTGGGAACATAATTATTATCTTATAGCTGTAGGAACGGAACGTTATGACAGGATAGTGTATTGTGACGTGCAGATGAATGATGTGAAGCATAAACGAGTGACAGAGATGAATGTACGGAATAGTCAAGGAGTGAAAGAGATAGTGGATAAATGTTTAAAATGTAGAAGAAGCAGGCGGAACTAAGTTAAGAAAGAAAATATTGTAAAGACGTTAGATAAAAAGACGGAAAAATATATACAAGAATTAAAAGGAAATCAGCAGTTTCATTCATGGAAAATTGAGCTTATCCCACATACATTCTCATAGATCGAGCCGATAGAAGAACCAATGCGAATCTCTATCATCCTTCTACGTTCATACCCACATCCCTACATACTCCTACATCTACAGTTAATTATCTTAACAATGCATTGCCAGATGGAGCGAACTAATTGTTGGTCAGAGGTGAACCGAATCATAAACACGACTACACTGTGATTATGTCGTTGATACTAATATCGATCTTCATGGTCAATTAAGTTGCACCTAATGTAAGCTATGATTTAGAACGGGCGTATTTTTAGACAGTTTAGCGCATAGGTTCTCATCGTGGGCGATAACACCCCTCGTGGGCGTTTGAGTCTTTCAGGGGGCAGTAAAATTATATATCATAGCTTTTTATTATTAGCCATTAATGTCAAACTGCTGGGCAAAGGCCCCCCTACTCTCCTTCCACCTCTCTCTGTCTAGAGCTGCCAAGGACTAATCTTTATTATAGGAGTCCAGCTCATCCCTCCATCTCCGTCTGGGCCTGTCGCGATGTCGTTTGCCATTAAGCTGGACCCACTGGGTCGTAAGTTTGGTCCATATCGTACCATACGACTATATAGAACCTATTACACGTTTAAATATAATCGTTGCAATAGCTGTTTCAGATTCTCGACAGGCAGATGGTAAGTTAACAAAATTGGGGGCTCTAGAAAAAAAAAATCTTAAAGTGGTGGGCAAAATAAAATTGAGAACCAATGGTTTAGCTGATACAGACAGTATAGTTTAAGACAATTTGATTCGCTCAAGAATAATATAATTATTTACTCCTTTGAGGAAAAACATAATACTTAATACGTTGACTGCCAGATAACAGGCACAATAAAAAATCTATTGTTGGCTGTCACCGGTGACCACGGTGGCCGTCAATGCCTGAAGATAAGCGACGATTTCGCTTGGTTATAAACTAAAATTAAGTTATAAAAAACAGAAAATCTTTCCATATCAAGTACCACAAAGAGTGTTGTTATTAAAAAAAAAATAACAAACAATTTCTTATAGACTGCAATGCAAAAACCCCATATGAATTGTGAACGAAGATATTCAGTATTCAAATGCATCGGTTCTGGCTCCCAATCTGGCCAGCTGCGGCGTAATAACAATATCGTGTTCAAAGCGCTGACCGCTGCCACCCAATTAGTGAGAGATGCCGATATCCTGAGGTTATAGTAGATGCAGCACCGGCTATCGTAGATATTAATATTGGTTATTGAATATGAATGTGTGTCCAGGTGGGAAACGATACAGCTACTGAAGCGCCTGAGGTTTTGAACGATAATTTTAAGTACTCATGCCAGAGCCAACGCTCTACAAAGTCGAACTTTATTTTTGCCTTCTTCTATATAAATAAATGTCTGTCTCAATCTCCGAAACGGCAAGGCCGATTTTGACAGGACTTTCACAAATTTACAAATAAATAAAATTGAAGTATATGTTTGTAGTGTAATAACAGCTTTTTATTAAATGCATATTATGAAAGTATACAGTTCTACTGGTACTTATTACAACAAAAAGATCATTTTGTTTCTCTGTATGTCTGTCTGTTTGTTCCGGCTAATCTCCGAAACAGCTGGACTGATTTTGACGGGACTTTCACTGGCAGATAGCCGATGGGCAATTCTCGTATTTTTAAGAAGGAACGTTCTTCGTTCGACTCAATCTGTCAAAAATGCAAACAATTTACAATCTTTTGACATTGATTTTCGCTGAAATGAGATTGCGACTCGAATTTGAACGTTTTCTTAAGTACGAGAATTGGCCTTCTTATTTTATAAAGAGTAACATAGCATGTAAGTACGGTCCTGTAGGATAATTTCCAAAACCCACGCGAGCTGAAGCTTGTAATATAATATACAACAATACCCAAATTTCATGGTAAACAGAGTTGTCAATTGATTTGAATTATAGCGGAGTTGAAAGCCCCGTTGTAATGAAATTCTACCTGACAGTGGATTGATTATGACAATCTAATAGTAGGTAATACAATATTGATAAATAGATGGATATGGACCACAATCCCTAGCGTGTTACAGATCGGAAGACTGGTTGAACTGCACCAACTCGAAACAACTGCACATAATATTATTTATTTGTTTTTTTAGCAATGTGAGGAGCTGATGTCTGAGTTAGGTGGAATATGCCTGTATTACCAGGGCCCCACCCCATGGAAGAACAGAAAATAAAATATGATATTACAATCTAACGTTACAGATAAGGAGATTTAAGACTAATAAAAACTTAAGTTATTGTAATTTTGGAGGTAGAAGTTAAAAAGAAACTATAAACAAAAAGTTAATCAGGGCGCCTGTATCTGTGTGTAAGGGTGTGTCTATGAGAGTGTATAGTGTGTAGTGTTCAGTGTCAGATAATCAGCCTATAATGTTCCCACTGCTGGGACACAGGACGTCTCCTTCCAGTGTGAGAGTGTGGGCCGTAATCCACCACGCGGTACCAGTGCGTCACATTTCTTCGAAATTTGTTGGTTCTAGTACATGCCGGTTTCCTCAGGATGTTTTCCTACACCATTTTGAGAGCAGTGATGATGAAATAATTTACACAAAGTAAAGCGCCAGTCAGGGTTCAAACCAAGACCTACAACTTTTAAGCCGCGGCTGTTATTAGCCATCACTGCTCTCTAAACAACTTAAGTTAAACTCAAAATGTACTCAAAAACTCAAATAGCAATCCAACCCAAATGCTCACTTAGCAGCCAGTGGCCACATATCTCACGGGAGAGAACAGATAGATAGCCAGTCAAACTTTTACGAACTGATTACCATACACACATAGAAGATAAAAGCAGAACTTGTAATATTACTAGAAACTGTTGACTACAATTCACAGTGCAAGTGCAGAAACTAACACAGCATAGACTCAGGAGTTGCTAACCAATTACACTTCACACATAATTCACAGATGAAAATACAATACTAAGTTTAAATGTACGACTACACTATAGATGGTAGCAGAAGGTTCACTTTATGTAATGCACATTATATTTTATATAAATTAAAGCAGGCTCAGAAAAATATGGCGGGATAAGCTGGACTCCTTCTTAATGGATCTGCCCACAACTTTTTATTATTATGATTTTTTTTTTATAAAAAGCGTTCCCCCACACTAGGAATTTCTCCTGTATCGTGGGTGCGTTTACAAACATTTAAACTTATACACAAACAGCCAGACCCGGAACAACTACTTGTAGGTTATACAAATATTTGTACCGTGCGGGAATCGAACCCGCGACACGCAGCGCAGCAGTCAATCGCTTAACCACTGCGCCAACCGTGCCGCCAATCGCAGTAGATCGGGAAAAGTGGAAAGAGGGAAGGGAGAATTTTGCCAATAGTGTCAATGTTCCACAATAATGATGTCACTGACAGCTTTTGAACGGTCTAGATGTGATGATCGTGTTCAGTTTCATTGGAGAAATCCGCCCTAAGAATGCACCAACTCCGCGTCCTAACTCTTTGTTAAAATCAAGATAGATTAATTAAAATAGTTGAAAAAACAGCAGTAACCCGGCCTTTTCACTGTGCTACGACTATTGACAATAGGGCGGATCACACACTACAACGCCGAAAATACGCCCGCACGTAATTTTTTACATACGAATTCAATAAATAAAATCGCGCGGGGCATTTGGCTCCGTTTCCCGCACCCCGTCGACGCGACGCGTCGCGTGGAGCACTGTAGTGTGTGATCCGTCTATCCCTAAATAAATATAATCTTCACTTTTTTTATTTATGTATTCCAAGTTTGTGTCAATAATAATCCCCCTGACTGATTTCGGTCACGGTGGCCAATCACAACGGAGATTAGCCAGGTACGCAGGAGATATTATAGTGCACAAGTGTGCGTAAACACAGGTGCACTCTCTGTTCCTTTACTCTCATAGTCCGATGGGACGGCAATCCGACATGACTGGGGAGAGATCAGGCGCAGGACCAACGGCTTAACGTGCTTTCCGAGGCACGGGGTTATCACACCACCAACTTCCAAACTCCGGGCTGCTACTATATAATTCCGAATGTAAAAATCCCAATAACACGTTGCCCGACCTGGGAATCGAGCCCAGGACGGGCAACTGCTGTGCAGGGGCACAGCAGTTGCACTTGCGGCCGCGAGACTAACGGGGCAGTTGTGAAATATCAATTTAAAGTCAATCACAGAAGGCCAATTCTCGTAATTTAAAACGTTCAAATTCTAGTCGCAGTCTCATCTCGGCGACAAACAAATGTCAAACACTTGCCAAAATGTAGGGAAATTAGAAGTATTTTTTGACAGATTGAGACTGAGATCAGACTGTGAACGTTCTTAAAATTACGAGAATTGCCCCTCTGATGCCCCTAAACATTTACTTTACTTACTGTTAACTTCTTTCCGTGTGCCTGAGAGCAAGAAGTTACAAAGTATAAGGAGTTAGCTGAGCGAGATATTAAACAGCTTTGTAGGAGTCGTGTGTATCACGGTACTAACATTTATTCTTATACTTGTCTGATGTTTGTTTGTGCGGAGTGTGGGTGGCCAGTGAGAGCGGGGAGCGGGTTGGATTTCTCACAGTATTATTTGGTGTGGCGATTGGATCAGTCTTGTTTCTACTAGGGGTTTTAGGGGTCTCTTGGGGTCGTTGAGTTTCACAGTCTCGTCGCTTTGCTATACGTCACCAGTATTGATTCTTTCTAACTTTAAGGAGTTTTAGTGTTTCGAAAAATCTGGCGGGCTTGACCCAAAAAAAAATGACCCGTTTCTGAATCCGTGCCCAGTTAGTAGGATTAGGTTAACCTCCCGATGGACTTAACCCTGCCAGCGAGGGTGTTTTATTTGAGCTGCAATATTCACTATATTATTATGCTCCTTCCTCCTGTATTTCTCCTGTTTGGACCTTTGTTCAGTCTTCAGATATTTATATGGATGGAAGGAAACCCGTCAGATTATTGAAAAGCATCACCCCATATTAGTCGGTCATATTATTTGTATAAGCTGACTTATTATTGTACCAAAAGCCAATGCAAGGTCATCTAAAACTGGAAATTACGCTTGATGTGTAATCGTGTGTAAAACCTAAACAATACAAAACAGATAGTTAAGCTTATTGCTATTTAGAATAATGTTGAATATTTAATTTTTTAATCTATACATTTTAAAACTTAATATCCAGCTTAACAGTATTTTTATGCAAATGATTCATGCAGATTACCTACATGGTAACGCGAAGTTAAATAACAAGTTTAATCAGTTTTATCGAAACATTTTAGTTAGATACTATTGAAACGTTTAACTAATTAGAAGGAAGTCTGCAATAAATTACTCGATACAAAATGGTGTGTGCATGTTTGAGGATAAAAAAAATATTAGACCGAAGAAGAAGTACTTATTTTTTATTAATGCATATGAATACTTAATTAGAATTCGATGGTCTACTGGTGGCAAGCGCTACTGCTGCGTATGAGGTTCGATTCCCGGGTTGAGCAAAGTGATTTTGGATTTTTCGGTTACTTAGGAATTTCTTAGTAGCAGCCTGGAATCTGTATTTGCGCCTAGTTGATGGCTATAGGCTCGCCCCATGTAAATAATAAAAAAAAAATGAAAAAAAAATAAAAATGTTTATTGCAATTACATACAAATGAAAAACACATTATTTGGAGATCACCTTTTAAGCACGAAGATGCTTGTGTTAGGTGAACTCCGCTCTTCCACTTATGATAATAAATATGCAATTGAAGAACAAAAAAATCAAATTAAAATAAAACAGAAAAATAAAGTGAAAAAAAAATACAAAAATGCAAAAAAGGAACGCACTTGTGTAGTGTATGCGAGTGAGTTTGTGTGTGTGTGTGTGGGTGTGTGTGTGTGTGGGGGTGTGTGTGTGTGTAGTAGTGTGAGTGTACATTGTGTTAATGAGTTACTAAGTGTAAGTTGAGACTTAAACATAACATGAGACTTAAACATAACTGGAGAAATGTAGGTGTCCTATAGGTACACCTCTGCCCAACCCTTTGGAGATTACAGGCGTGCTGTTTTGTTATGTTATGTCTTGACAATTTTTTCTTCAGTTGATATTTCGACAGATAGCGTGGCTTGTCTTGAGCAGGCCCCCCATAAATTGAACCGATGACCTGCGGGGTAATTGCGTAACACACGATCAGTATCAATGGCTTTAATTGCGACATTTATTTTTTAAATGTCGTAGCATCATGCTGAGATAGGAGCCTTTTGGCCTCGTACAGGACTTTCTGTTTCATTTTTCTTTTTGTAACTTTATTTTTTATATAATAAGGTTTTGTTACCTACTTTTTTTACATAATTTGGGTTTTTTATTTTTGTTTGTTGTTTAGTTTTATGATCTTCCTGTGCGAGTCGCAATAAATACTTTTTCATTCTTTCTAATTTTGACAGTTCAACAACATCCATTGCATTATTTACGTTGTTGAGCGGACAATTGCAAATGAAAATGAAGCAATGTGTTAGCAATATCTTTCAAAATGATTCAGATTGACATTGATAGTGGGTTACACAATTGGGGTTCAGGTGAATGTCGCGGAAGTCAACTGGATGTCAGCAGCACAGGAGCGGTAGATGTGGCTAGGAGCGAGGTGCCTATGTGTGGTTGTGTTTCGGCTGAAATAGGCTATTTTCCTAAAAAAATGTAATTAGTCCGTCAGTTAGATTATCAAAAAAAAATTGAACCCGTATTTTTTCTTTTGTCAATTATATTAAAAATTATGAAGATTTCGCCCGTTAAAGTTCCACGTGACATCACTTGCTTGCGACACTTTTGCAAGCAAGTGACATCACGACCCGCAACTCCCAAATTTTGACGCGCTTTATCTTTGTAATTTTTTGTTTGATTGACAAAAGAAAAAATACGTGTCCATTATTTTTCGATAATCTAACTGACGGACTAAATATAATTATTATTTTTTTACCCAGGCAACTACCCTATTATGATGATATATTTTTTTGTAACCCTATGTTGCGTCCCACTACTGAGCAAAGACCCCCCTTTTTCCTTCCAAAATTCCTTGGATTGTGCGATCTCTGGCCATGACATGTTGGCCCTGATGATGCTAACATTTGATGACATTAAGAAGGAATACAATTTTCTCTAGCCTGTCTCTCTCCGTTACCATGAATGCCCTACCCGGCTCTCTGGAGGGATTTTATCTAGGTAATAAAGTAAATACTAGGTTTTCTAACTCTTGTACACTGGGACTACATTGGTCCACTGGCCAACACAAAACATGAGGCAAGAAGGTTGGAACCATACAAGGATACAGACGTCTAAACTAAGGCAGACATCAATTTAAAAAACTACGTTAAGGAAGATAACTCTTTAGTGTCTGTTCCTACAGCTCTTTTTGTGTGCATTAATAACAGTTAAATCATTTTATATTGTATTTCCTTATAGCTAGGTACAGTGGCCAGCACTTCAAGCTACTACAATCTGTCAAATTTCTTTAATAGATTTTCAACTTTATCGCAAAGGTTATGGTTGATTGGGGAAATTTGTCAGTTTCGGGTAGCTTGCGTCTGTCTGTACCTAATTAAATATGAAAATTATCTATAAGTACAGACAAAATGAATTAAAGGAAAAAAACAAACAATGTTATACGAGATATACTTATATATCTTCAATTCTAGTCTAGCAAAATAAAAACTAAAAAAAAAAAAAACTTAATTGTTTGGTGTCTGGTTCTAAGTGCAAAAAATGTCTGTAGGTAGTTTCAAGCTTAAAGAAACTGAAGGTAAAAAATATGTAAAGGATTCTCGACTTCAAAACAAAATAATAAATAAGATCCAAAATGTTCACGCAAAACCTGGTCTCGTCTGGTCACTTTTTTTTGGTTTTATATGCATCGGACCCAAGACTGGTTTGCAGTCCAGATTTATCACTTTGCAAATCTTGTTAACATAACATTTACATTAACATCGCGCTGTATCTGCCGAAGGTATACAGGATGAAATTGAAAACTTGTGCCAACTCGAAATAGGAGGTGCAGTAACTGATCAGACAGCTGTGCTGCTGGGGAGTTTGTTGCGCCACTTCTTCTTCCCAGCGATAGCACTAGGAAGTGGTGAAGGGCGGGCGTTTTTGGGGGACTGTCTTTTGTAATTTTGACGTTCGAAAAGTGCTGATTCTCAGCCTAATTTGAATAAATGACTTTTGATTTTGTTTTTCTTACATAATCATTATAAATTGTCATTTCCCAAATCTGAATTCTTGAAAAAAAATTGTGTAATTATCGTCTTAGATAGTGCAAACTAAGTTATTGGTTTCAAGTAAACACGAAATCATCGGCGGTCCAGTAATTAAACTATCAATTTTAGCGCACGTCCGATAAGCAAAAGCCAAATCATCCCATTCCTTAATGACTTGCTCAATATTTCCTTTATAACACTTTTAATTATATATTTTAATATGGTACCTATTCAATGACCCTGTATAGACATAAAATGTTATTTAGAGGTTTTCTCAAGTCATAACAAAATAATAAATACGTACATACATAAACTAATACCTTCTTCCCAAAGAGGTATGCAGAAACTTTAGAACACCACCTGCTGCGATCCTTACATATTCCTTTTGCTTCGTTTATCTTTTAATAATAAACAAACTAAAAATAAGTTTTAAAAATTGTCTCCCAAAAAAGGGTCCGGCAATTTTGTTTTTGTCTTTTAAGGCATCGAACTTTATTGCCACTTACATCTAATTTACATAATGCGTATTATCATAACATCACGCTTGTGTTGGCCGAAGGTATGGCCAGAGTTGTTTAAGTAGGTACTCCCACATTTTGCCAGTTTTAAGACCTATGTAAGAAAAAGGTTGTAAGTAAAGATAAAAAAAATATATATAAGTGATGCCATGCAGGATGATGAAATGGCCAGTCTGTTGCTAAATGGCCCAGTAGCGAGTTACGAGCTGTGGGTCTTGGTTTGAACCTTGACAGGCGCTTTACTTTGTGCAAATGATTAAATCACCACTGCTCTCAAAACGGTAAAGCAAAATATCGTGAGGAAACCGGCATGTCCAAGAACCAATAATTCGAAGACGTGTGACATCTACCAAACAGCACTGGGCTCGCGTGGTTGATAACGGCCCTCTCCCTCTCACAGAGAGGAGGCCTGTTTTCTAGCAGTGGGAACCTTTTACGCTGATTATGCTATTGCTAAAAACTGGGCTTCGATTCAGACTCCAGGATGTTACTGAGATTTTCTTTATGTAATAACCCAAGAGCACTTCGCTTACCGACTTTCCTCATATCAAATCAAAATAACTACTCATTAGTTTTGATTATGTTACGCTATCTTAATGTTTATAATTTTATAGCGCTCGTTTTGTTTCATAGTCGCGAGGGCGACTGCTGAGCGGTTCTGGGTTCGATTTTCAGGTCAGGCAAAATGGTGGTGTAATACCTCCGTGACTCGGAAAGCACTAAAGCTATCGGTCTTGGCCCTGATCTCTCCTCGGTAGTGCCGGATTGCCGCCCCTCCGGATTATGGTGCGTGCACAGGTGTACTATTATTCACATCTCCTGCGTAATTGGAGCAGGGGGAGCAAGGACTAGTGGTGGCTCAGTGGTATCGACCCCGACTTACGAGCCGTACAAGAGGTCGTGAGTTCGAACCCAGGCAGGCACTTTACTTTGAGTTATTAATTTCATCACCACTGCTCTAAAAACGGCGAAGGAAAACATCTTGAGGAAACCAATTTGACATCCATGACATGTGACATCCACCATCCCGTACTGGGCCCGCGTGGTGGATTATGGCCCACTCTTCAAAGAGAAGAAGTCTGTGTCCCAGCAGTGGGAACATTATAGGCTGTTTATGCTACATTATTGGCTAGTCTCTATTGAGACTGGCCGACGTGACAAATTAAAAGTTAGGTCACGTGTTTTTTTAATTAGTGAACGTTTCATCTCGGGCTCGTTTGACTTAACCCTCTGCATTTCCCTATACATTTCGAGCATTTACTCTGGGGTGACATCGACATTGGTTTACACTACTATGTCCAGTTACTGCAATAATGTCTAATATAAACTAAGGCGGACTTGCGCACAATGTAAGAGGGGACTAACTTTATCCCGGATTTAGTAATCCCGGAATGAGATACGCGGGACTTCGTGGAGTGTTAGAATAAAAAGTGAAGGGTCATCGTAATGTTTAATTTGTAGGTTTAACTGTAAAGTACGGAAGAACGGCCCCAACTTACGAGCTGAAGGACGTGAGTCTGAAACCCAGGCAGGCGCTTTACTTTGTGTAAATAATTTCGACACAGTGAAGGAAAACATCGTGAGGAAACCGGCATGTCCTAGAGCCATAAATTCGAAAACATGTGACATCTACCAACCCGCACTGGACCCGCGTGGTGGATTACGGCTCATACCGTCTCACAGAGGAGGCCTGTGTCCCAGCAGTGGGAACGTTATAGGCTGATTATGCTATGGGAGCCTTGAGGTAAACCTACTACCTTCTGTTGACGTCAGTCGAGATATTTTTCTGATGTAGGTAGTTATTTACAATTGTCTATGTGCAAACAGGTACAAAGAATTATGGGAACCTGGGACTCAGGAAATTTCCTAAACGTTTTTAATAATACATACTTGTTGTCAAAACGAACGTTTCCTTATTGAAAGAAGATAACATCAGTACTACCTACACACCTACAATCTTTTTGTAAACAATAACAAACGTTGTCGTTTATTTAAATTATGTTTACAAAAACAGTAAAAAACTTGTTATTGATAAGAAGCACGTCCGGTCTAGACGTGGCTCAAAAATGAATCATTGTTTGTTTTTGAAGCGGAGTTGTAACAAACAATGATTCATCTAACTGTTTACTAATACAAATCTAACAATAATAAAAAGTCAGAATCGGAATAACTTTCCTCAACCTCATTATCATGTGCCTAGCCTGTTCCCGACTATGTTGGGGTCGGCATACAGCCTAACTGATACAGGTGAATACCAGAATTTTACATGGAGCGACTGCCTATCTTACCTCCACAACCTAGTCAGACTTTCAGGCTTTTGAATACCCGTAACGACTGTCAAAAATCTACAAATGACAGCCGGGACCAACGGTTGAACGTACTTTCCGAGACACGGAAGGGTCAACTTGTCATACTAATATCTAAGTTGGAGACAACAATAAATTTAACTGCATTTATCAAAAGCCATTTGGTCTACTTACCTTAAAAAAAAAATAAGTTTGTCAAAGATTGGCAAAATTCTTAGACGACTTACTTTGAAAAAAACACTTTTTTAATTTCGATGCTAGGATTATTGATAGTTCCAAAATACTTTTAAGCATTAGCATTGCAAGTGTTTTCATTTATTAACCAAAATTAAATAATTGTATTTGTTCCGAGCGGGAATCAAACCTGTGATACGTAGAGCCAATCGCTTGGTTAGTGTCCTAACCATGCTATCATCGTTGATATACAGGGTGACAGAGACATCGACGCGCAAACTGTAACCATGAATTCAGCACATGATTCTACCCCGTAGAGTACTAATAATTCGTAACTTATAAAAAATATCTGCC
The DNA here is from genome assembly GCA_947507525.1 of Apamea epomidion. NCBI lineage: Eukaryota > Metazoa > Arthropoda > Insecta > Lepidoptera > Noctuidae > Apamea > Apamea epomidion. Next base: position 17,236,511 of record OX382237.1, read on the forward strand.
GTGTCATAGAAAAGTGCAATAACTACGCGGTCAAAATGTATGCAACAGCAAATGTTTTTTTTAATAACCGACGAGAAATTTCAGCGCAGAAGGGTTCAGAATCATGTACTGAATCCATGATAACAGACTGCGCGTCGATGTCCCAGCTATCCTGTATAAATTTTATTTCTGTCACGCCAAAATAAATAATACAGAACTCGATGAGGTCATCCTGATGCAAATCCCAAATAAATTCAGGTCTGCGCAGTATCTCTGCTGTCGCTCATTAATTTGTGACCAAAATGATCTCAAGACCCAAAGCAGCGGGGCCAGACGGGATTTGGAAAAAAACATACACGCGCTATCGATTATCATCATGTTGACAATCTATCTCTAGAAGTTGAAATGATATTGTGACCATTTTTTTGCTCATTTTTTCGTCATCGGTAATTTAAGTTTTTAGTTGAAGGCCAAATAACAAAGTAAAACTGAGCTCTGACTTGACCCTAAACGGCTACTGTTGGTCTGTACGACCTTTTATATATATTTATCGGTTACGAGTAATAACTATTTAGAGAAAGAAAATTTGTATTAAAACATTAACAGTTAATAAATAAAACGTAACCGTCACGTTACAGTTGAAAAAAAAAATAAAAAAATTTACTAATTGTTTTGAAGAATGGTTAGGGACAAAATATTCTATTCGGTAAACGACATATTTAATAATCATCATCAGTCTTTAGCAGTCCACTGCTGGGCATAGACTCCTTTGCACGCCATCCAACTCGATTTTAGGCAACTCTCATTCAGCTGCTACCAGCCATCCTGCGAATGTCGTCGCTCCACCTAGCCTGAGGGCAACACCTTACGAAACTACCTTAATGCTTAATTGCATTACATATTTAATAACAGGTTAAACAATAAATGTCAATCATAATTATTTACCCTCTGACATTAATAGTATTTAAAGATGTATTTAATAATAATTATTATAACAATATTGCTACTCAATTGTAATTGTAATTTTATTTGAACAATAATACAGTCATTATAACTAAGTATAAACCTAAATGTTTGCTTGTCACATAATTATGACAAAGTGTTATGGATCTGTATAATTACTATGTTAAGATCGAAATTGTACCAACACTTTTGGCAAATAGATTGATTTGATTTTATTTGTACAATAACTTAAAATTGCTTTAAATATATTATGTCAAAATTTTACCATACACAAGTAAAATCACAAATGTCATAATTATGTAGGTATTTTTATTTATCTCAGTCTCGATAGATGGCGTTGTAGATTTTTGACTTTCCGTGGGTAGTAAAAAACTAAGTAAGGGATCTTCCGTTGACATCTTGACAGTGTACTAGCAAGTTTTCGAAGTACTTATACAGACGACTAAAATTATTGACTAAATCCTTACGCTTTTATATATATATAGTAAAACTTACGTCTATGTTAGTAAGCACAGACACTAAACAAAAACAAGGAAAACAAAACAATACAAAAAAAAAAACAAGGTTGGTCACCGTTGCGACATCACATGAGAGACGGCAGAACCCACGTACGCACAGTCTAGGCTACTCGCAATTATCCTTAAGACGCTGTTAGAGCCGCCCCACACCCTGCGCACCCTTTTAAGTACCTAATGTAGTTTTTCCTAACTCTGGAATTCTAATGAAAAAATTATCGTGAACGTACAGCACCCTAATAAACTGATTTTAAAATGTAATCAACGATTAAAAATCTGTAGGTATCGCAGAAAAATATGATTTCTTGTATTTACAGATTCTGTAAGTGCTTAAACGAATAACTTCAATAATGAGCACAATACCTGAAAGTAAATTTACTTTCGTCATCATCATTTCAGCTGAAAGACGTCCACTGCTGGACATGGGCCTTCCCCAAGAACCTCCACTTCGACTGGTTACGTGCTACTCGCATCCAGCGGGTTCCTGCAGCTTTAACAAGGTCGTCGGTCCACCTTGTGGGAGGCCTACCAACGCGACGCCTTCCGGTACGCGGTCGCCACTCCAGAACCTTTCGGCCCCATCGGCCATCTGTTCTGCGACTAATGTGCCTTGCCCACTGCCACTTAAGTTTGGCAGTTCTTCAGCCTATGTCGGTTACCTTGGTTCTCCTGCGAATCTCTTCATTTCTGATTTGATCACACAGGGAAACACCAAGCATGGCCCTCTCCATGTAGTCTTCTCAAATTTACTATACAAAAAAAAACTTGTTTTTAAAGTATTGTAGTTGCTTTAACTTTAGAATTCTAAGAAAAAAAGAATATCTACCTGTAATGGTATCAGATTTGTCGATGCTGACCTATTATTGCAACAGATAACCCGATAGTGTTATAGAACTAAACCCTCACGTCTAAACTTATTTAAAAAATAATCAGTTTAGAAGTGAGGGGTTAGTTGATTACAACCAATAAATTTTCGTATCGCAGTAAAATCCCGAGTCGTCTAGGGTTAAAAGCAAAATTTTCCTCAAAATTTTAAGTTTGTGTTTTTCTGTTTGACAAAAACTTGCCCGAACCGGTTTCATATTTCGCGATTAAATCTTGTTAGATCGAGTATATATATGGAAGGAAATGTCCAAAACTTCACACAACAAATCCACATCTCATTGCGAACGTTTCTCGTATTCTACTACACAACAACTACAATGGCTGTTATCAAGACCACCTTCATTCTTCTGCTGGTTGCCTTCGCAATGGTGTCCGTCACCGTCGAGGCTGTCCGTGTCGGACCCTGCGACCAGGTCTGCAGCCGCATCGATGCTGAGAAGGACGAGTGCTGCAGAGCTCATGGCCACTCCGGCTACAGCAGCTGTGGTGGCGGACAAATGAATTGTTACTGACGGAACCACGCAAGTGCAACGGTACCTTAGTGGAGCTTGTGTGAATCCCTTCGATGTCCATCATTCGAAGAACATTCAGATATAATCAAGACCTACCTTTTATTGTAAAACATTGAAATTATCTGTTATTGTTGCAAAGTTCCACTTCTTAGAAATTAAGCTTGTGATTTGGGTTATTTGATTAAAAGATTTAGTTTAAAAAAATAGTTTCTTTGTATTTTTCATGTTTTTGTAAAGCCCGTTTCGTGTCTGTTAATATCTTTAGAAATTAGTTGTTGCTAGGCAACCGCAGAATTGCCTAAGCATTACGCATTGGCGAATAGTCTAATGGGGTGCTAATTTGTAGCATATAGGCCAAACGATCTGAGTGGCATTTCTCGTAATTTTAAGAACGTTCACAGTCTAATCTCAGTCTCAATCTGTCAATAAATACTCCAATTTCCCTACATTTTCGACATTGATTGTCGCTGAGATGAGATTGCAACTAGATTTTGAACATTCTTGATTACGATATTTGTTCGTCAGATCTCGTCTTATAAGGGATATGTCGAATTATATATAAGCAATGCCCTTTTTACCAAGTGTCCTTTATTTATTTATTTTTTTTTTTCAGGATGGGAAATCATCAAATGACCCCTCCCGCTCTGGGTGGAGCAGAAGGGAGTGTCAGACTCTTACTGACTAAAACCCACCCGTGTTCCTTCCTTAGCCCTTTATGTACCAGGGCAGCGGTAACCCTTTCGGACGATCCCGCTACCCCGGCAGGCTTCGGCCCTGTCGGGCCCCGTCATCTACGCTGACATCTCTTTGAGGCGCACGTGAAACACATACGCGCCGTCCGGCACGGGCCTGGTCCTGGTCCGGCTCCCGACGCCCGGAGCGTCTCCCTCGGCGGCTGAGGCGTGAGGATCTCTCCCTTGCCCATCCCGCCACCTCCTTCGCTAGCATGACTGCTTCGCAGAAGGAGGTGACCGCCTCCCACTCCCTCTCGCCCCGGACCATGGCTTGCACCAGGGCCGGACGCGAGAGGTCGCCGCCGCTGCCGATCGCCTCTACGAGGACACGGCGGTGCTCTGCCCAAGCGGGGCAGACCTCCACCGTATGCTCCACCGTGTCCTCTGGGCGATCTTCGCAGTGGTGACACCCGGGCGTCTCCTCCCGCCTGATGATGTGCAGGAACCTCCCGAAACATCCGTGTCCGGAGAGGACCTGCGTCAGGCGGTAGGTGAGAGCGCCGTGACGCCTCTCTAGCCACTCCTCAAAGAGGGGTCTTACCGCCGCTATCGTGGCGTGCCCTGCGCTGGGTTGCGATAGTCGCGCTTTCCATTCCACCATGAGACCGCGCCGGAGGTCCGTCCGCTGCGCTGCGATTTGCCGCGGGTGCGGAGTTTCCCCACGACGTAGTGCCTCCGCGCGCCAGTCATACAGGCGCGCTAGGACTATCGCCTCCAGATCCCATGGTGGCAGTGCGGCAAGGAGGCTTGCTGCCTCGCCCGAGATCGTGCGGTACCCCCGGATTAGCCTTACGGCTACCACCTTTTGGGGCGCGTTCAGGTAGTGTGCGGCTCGCAGCCGCAGTGAACGCGCCCATAGCGGGGCCCCATACAGGGCCATGGACCGCACGACCCCCGCGTAAAGCCTCCGGCAGGAGGCGTTTGGCCCCCTCAGGTTGGGCAGGAGCCGCTTTAAGGCGGCCCCGGCCCGTTCCAGTTTGGGGGCCAAACGTCGGAAATGCTTTACGAAGTTCCACCGGCTGTCGAGGACGAGACCCAGGTATCTCATCGTTGTCTCGACGCCGATGTGAACCCCTCCTACCATCAGTTGGGATCCCGAAGGTGGCCTGTACCGAGGCCCATGAAAGGACATGGCCTCGGACTTGTGCAATGCCACCTCGAGACCCAACTGCCGGATCCTTTCCACGACTATCGCAACCCCGCGTGTCATCGCGTCGGCCGCCGCCTGATGCGACCTCCCCTGCGCCAGGACCAGCGTGTCGTCAGCGTAGCAAACTACGCTGACGCCATCAGGGAGGTCGGCCCGCAGCACCCAGTCGTAACCGATGTCCCACAGGAGCGGCCCCAGAACCGATCCCTGTGGGACACCGCACGACATCTCTCGCCGGTTCCAATTCCCGTCGCGACCGGGGTAGATGACGGCTCTGTCCGTCAAATACGCCCCGACTATTCGACGGAGGTAAGTCGGCACCCGGTGCTAAGTAAGTTATGCTTTGTAAGCTATCAGCTCTATTGCAGAGCATTCAAAAGTTGTACACTCAGTGAATAACACCGATTTCGGAATATCTTTCCATTGATGTCCTTTTTTTACATAGATACACGATCCTCCTCTGTTGGAATTACTTCTGCTGAAATGGGCAGCTAGGCAGAAATTAGGTATCACACAAATATTTTCATGTCCCGACATCATGAAATGTTCAGTCAGACAAATTACATCAATATCAGTGTTATTGTCCGATAATGCTTTTAAGCAGATCGTTAGTGCATCGGACTTGCTCCTCAAGCCTGCAATATTTTGGTGCATTAAGGTGATATATTTATTTCCGAAAAAGCTTCTGCGAAGTAGGTTTCTGCTCGTTGACGATTTTGTAGTCGTTGTTTTGATTTTCATTGTTTAATGATTGTATTTGTATAGTCATTTTGAAAATATCCTTAAAAATCGATTGCATTCCAGAGTGATTTATTACACCCGTGCGTTTGTTGAGCATAGTGTCGTCATAGTTTAGGTTCGTGTTGCTGTCCAGAAAATATGCGTCTGCATGAGTGATAGTATCTAGATATAATAAATTATTAAAGGTTTCCACTCTTGAATTATATAGATAGTTGTTTGTGAAGAATCTGCATGTTGGAGTGCAGATAATTATATTAGTGTTCGAGACTTCTTGCAACATTTGCCTAATTAGTAAAATGCTATCAAAATATTTATTTGTTATTTTAAAGTCTTCCTCACCTATCAATATAATACAGAAGTCCTGTAGGGTGAACTCTGACCACTTTTCATTGATACCTTGTAATAGACGTGTAATAGAGAAAATGAAAATTATTTGATATAATTTTGGCACCGGCTTGTAGTTAATAGGTTGAATCTGTTCCAAAACCGAATCGGGGCACCTCGACTTTACGTAGTCTTTTGGCTCCTACCCTAGAGTATATATATACAGGAGGCGCAGAGGGAGAGCAACCCCCGCGCCGGAGACGATGCTGAAGCAACTTTCATGTTTTGAGGTTAGGTTACAATATAATTTGCTTTTCTCAAGAACGATGTATTACCTTAGAAAATTAGGTAATATGAAAGTTAGGTCAAATGATCATTATATAGAAAGAGCATTATACAATTTGAAAATTATATGAAATGAACGTTATACTAAATAAAATTAGAGAAAATGAAAATTATATCAAATATTACATCAGATCATATGAAATTAGGTTAAATGTTTTTGTAGCATAAGCAAATTATATCATAATATGTAAGTTATGTCGAATGAAATTAGACTATCTGTTATTATACCAAACATAACACACCCGTTTTTTGTAGTTTTGTTTTTACGAATTAATCTAACAGGAAAAGCAATAAAACTGTAGCTAGTTTAGTTGCCATAACAAACGAGTATTCGAAGATTGTAAAAAATATTATAGGTAGTTTTTTTATTGTAAGATATCGATATCCATACCGACAGACGACCTGGGGGCTTACCACCAGCTCTTATAGCGGGGCAGAAGTTGAACTGCGCTACTTTTTTGTACTAAGTCATAGAACAAAAAAGCTGTGCAGATCAACTTCTGCCCTGCTATAAGAGCTGTCGGTAAGCCCGTCAAGATGGCTGGACGACATTGCAGGATGCCTGCACTCAGCATTGGGGCCACCCAATGCTGAATGCATCCTGCAATGCAAGTATGATGAAGAAGAAGAAGATATCCATACGTATTACAACCGCGAAGTGTCACCAATTAATTATTAAAACTAGCGTTTTATACACATACATCGAAATATGTTAATGACAAGTAAAAAAATACTGGGTTGTTATGTCAACTAAACCAGCTGCGTTATAGTTTTCCTGTTAGGTTAAAAACAAACTCCTACAAGATGCTGCCGCTGCTCGCACCATACTGCGGGTGTTGATCCCGTCGCCGTTATCAGCTGTAGTAGTTAGCCTTGAAGTTATTATGTATGACTTGATATTTATCTCCTGGTTATTTATTTTATTACCTATAATAATATTTGATTCCAGTTAACGTTGCTTAAGGCCTATCAGATGAAAACCATGCGATTTAAAGAGTATTAACTAAATATTATGTTGAATGGAGAAAATAACCTATAATATTATGAGGCATGATGACTATTATTCTATCATATTGTTACTTTTGTATGTGAGAACAATGTCAAAAAAACGATTCAAAAGATGAGATTAAATATAAGTTAAGAGATGACCAGTGTCAGCTGACGGAGCCTGTTCACGATGACCAGTGTCAGCTGACGGAGCCCCTTCACGATAAGGCCTCCTGCCCAATTGATTTGGAGTCGGCGCAGTATGCCCCTGACGTCACTTATTTATTTGCGATCAAGATTATCAAGACCCAAAGCAGCGGAACCAGACCTACTAAGGAAAACAAACACACCCGCTATCGACTATCATCTTGTAAACCACCTATCTCCATAAAGTCACATGATTTTGTGAACGTCCTTTTCCTCAATACGTAAAAAATATAAATAATCGATGACGAAATAAGCTGGAGAACTTTACTTTTGATTCAACCCGGACTGAGAAGAGTTGGCCGACACCGCCTTTTATCTACCTTTTTAGCGTTTGCGACTAATAGAATAGAAAACTTTTATTTCAGACAGGAGTCCATAGGGTTAGTAACAATTTTTTCTAACTTCTAGTGTTAGTAGGTTACAGACACAGATGTACATATTACAATTAAAACTCAGCGTGGAGCTGCATCCACCTCCGCAACGTCGGGGAATCCCACTGATCTGCGAACACACTGAGAATACTGTTGGTGCCGCTGCGAACACGCGTCATCATGCGCATCTACTCCTAATAATGGCGGCAAAACCATTAATATTTATTATCTTTCAATAACTAATCTTATCTTCTAATATTTAAAGCAATAAAATTCTTTTTTCTTCGTCTCTTACTGTGAGGAATCATTATTTTACTAAATGCTAAAAATAACATACACAAGTTATAGATTCTGAAAGTACTTAAATGGTTAACTTAATTAATAAGCACAATAACTTAAAGTAAAAAAAAAACTTGTTTTTAAAGTAATGTACTTTTCCTTAACTCCAGAATCCTAAAAAAATATTATCTACCTGTAATGGTACCAAATCTGTAGATATGTCCATGCGGGCCTATTATTGCAACAGAAACTCGATAGTATTAAAGAACTGAACCCTGACCTCTAAACTGATTAAACTATAATCAACGAATGAAAATCCGTATCGCAGTAAAATATGATAACCCGAGTCGTCTGGGGTTAGTTAGAAACAAAATTTTCCTCATTCGAAAGTTAGACTTTGTGTTTTCCTGTTTGTACAAAAACTAGCCCGAACCGGTTTCATATTTCGCGATTAAATCTTGTTCGATCGAGTATAAATATGGAGGGAAATGTCTAAAGCTTCACACAACAAATCCACATCTCTTTGCGAACGTTTCTCGTATTCTACTACACAACAACTACAATGGCTGCCATCAAGACCACCTTCATTCTTCTGCTGGTTGCCTTCGCAATGGTGATGGTCACCGTCGAGGCTGTCCGTGTTGGACCCTGCGACCAGGTCTGTAGCCGCATCGATGCTGAGAAGGACGAGTGCTGCAGAGCTCATGGTCACTCCGGGTACAGCAGCTGTAGATATGGCCAAATGAACTGTTACTGACGGAACCTCGCAAGTGCAACGGTACCTTAGTGGAGCTTGTGTGAAACCCTTCGATGTCCACCATTCGAAGAACATTCAGACTTAATCAAGACATACCTTGTATTGTAAAATATCAAAGTGATCAGTGATTATTGAAAAGTTCCACATCTTTCGAGTTCAGCATGTGATTTGGTTTATTTGATTAAAAGATTTAGTTTTAATTTTTGTGTTTTTCTCATAATTTTTTTGTCTGTGTGAAGAAATTATGTCCGTTTTCACTCGAATATTCCCGATCCTTGGGAAAAAAAGTTTTATTCGTTCACAGTGTTGACGAACGGAACTTTTTTTCCCGATCGCCGACACCATTACATTTACTCCTTTTTATCCGACTCCTCAACGGTAGAGACAACATTATGGGCTTAAGCTACGTTAATTGAAATTACATAATTATTATAATACAAGCAAAAGTCGTCGTCATCGTCGTCGTCGTCGTAAGTTTTACTAACAATCTTGTTGAGTCTTTGTAGCTTGAATAAAGAAATTCTATATATATATACAAAAAAACAGGTGATATATCTTAAGTCATACAATATAATAACTTCAATGCTACAACAACTGAAAACGATGACGGGATCAACACCCGCAGTGTTGCACGAACAGCGGCAGCGTCTTGTAGGTGATTTTTACGAAATAATCTAACTGGAAAAACCATAAAACTGTAGCTAGTTCAGTTTCCATAACCAATGAGTATTCGAAAATTATAAAAAATATTATATGTAGTTTTTTTGTGTTTTTTATTGTAAGATATCGATATCCATACCGACAGACGACCTGGGGGCTTACCACCAGCTTTTATAGCGGGGCAGAAGTTGAACTGCGCTACTTTTTTGTACTAAGTCATAGAACAAAGAAGCTGTGCAGATCAACTTCTGCCCTGCTATAAGAGCTGGTGGTAAGCCCCGTCAAGATGGCTGGACGACTCTGGCTTAGGAAGGGTAGACACAGAAGAGTGGCGTGCAGTGCAGGATGCCTGCACTCAGCATTGGGGCCACCCAATGCTGAATGCATCCTGCAATGCAAGTATGATGAAGAAGAAGAAGATATCCATACGTATTACAACCGAAAGTGTCGCCAATTAATTATTAAAACTAGCGTTTTATACAAAGTATTAAATGGTAGGTAGGTGCTACCCAGTTTGCAAAAGATATTCGTGTAAACGGGGTAACACCATAATATCTGTTCATTTCATCCTTGCGATTTTTATGGTTTTAAAAAGTGCCAAAGAAATTGAAGGCAAGACACAAGATGGACTGACTGCTGAAGATCGTGGGAATCTACCAGATGTGGGAGATACAGGACGGCCTTTGTGGCAATGCCGGGGGGAGGCTGTTTTCAGCATTCCAGCAGCGGACGTCTTTTGAATGAATGATGAGGCATTTCAGCTTTTTAAAGGCTAGGCATGGATCAACCAATATCAAACGTAAATGTCTCATCATTCTCTTGTCCTTATCCTACTTTATTTTGGCGTGGAGGGGGGGGGGGGGGTGAGCTACCGTAAATGTCTATGAACACTTAAACTGATAATTTTTTAAGCACTTTCGAGCTACTTGCCAAATACATTTAAAAAAAAACATAGGGCAAACAGTATACTTTCCAAACAAATTGTAAGCTATTCATACTGCATGACAACATAACGCCATTAAACAGGTCTCGACTAAAAACTCAATATGATGGCCGCCTATTAGCTCCGGTTTGTCTTCACAACATCGGAGACAAACAAGATCATTAACGTGTTTACATTTAATTATTAGCTCGTTTTATTATTTCAGGAAGTTCGGTTTGTAGCTTAAATAGAGAGGTTTTCAGTATTAAATTGTATTTTATTCTCTGAACAAAAACTGAAGCTTACCGTGAACTGCTATCGGCTGTAGCAAACATCGGTACCCAACACCCACCTGTTTGCTACAGCCTATTCATGCCTGGCCTTTTTTTTTTTTTGAGGATGGGAAATCATCAAATGACCCTTCCCGCTCTGGGTTGGGCGGAAGGGAGTGTCAGACTCTTACTGACTAAAACCCACCCGTGTTCCTTCCTTAGCCCTTTATGTTCCAGGGCAGCGGTAACCCTTTCGGACGATCCCGCTACCCTGGCAGGTTTCGGCCCTGTCGGGCTCCGTCAATCATGCTGACATCTCTTTGAGGCGCGCGTGGAACACATACGCGCCGTCCGGCATGGGCCTGGTCCTGATCGGACGGAGAGCTACCCATTGCTCTCCGCCCGCAGGCCCGCGCCTACGGTGGCCAGGAGTCATCACGCGGCTCCCGACGCCCGTAGCGTCTCCTGCAGCGGCTGAGGCGTGAGGATCTCTCCCTCACCCATCCCGCCATCTCCTTCGCTAGCATGACTGCTTCACAGAAGGAGGTGACCGCCTCCCACTCCCTCTCGCCTCGGACCATGGCTTGAACCAGGGCCGGACGCGAGAGGTCGCCGCCGCTGCCGATCGCCTCTACGAGGACACGGCGGTGCTCTGCCCAAGCGGGGCAGACCTCCACCGTATGCTCCACCGTGACCTCTGGGCGATCCTCGCAGTGATGACACCCGGGTGTCTCCTCCCGCCTGATGATGCGCAGGAACCTCCCGAAACATCCGTGTCCGGAGAGGACCTGCGTCAGGCGGTAGGTGAGAACGCCGTGACGCCTCTCTAGCCATTCCTCAAAGAGGGGTCTTACCGCCGCTATCGTGGCGTGCCCTACTATCGTTGCGTGCCCTAATTCATGCCTAGCCTTCGATGGTATTAAGACACACCAGAGGTAGAAGGCGGCCATAGTATTGACTTTTTAGTCGTTCGATTTCTATCACAACACACATACAGCTGAGTACGTTCACTCTTTCACTCTCCACAATTTGGTTAACAAGCCGAGGTTGATAGTAGCACGTAAATCGCTTAGACAACCTGTAACCACTGCGTGACATCCTCCAACTACATGCATCTGTCACGTTAGCCGTCAACTGAGGCAGTTTGTGGTTATGTGGTGACGTGTTACTGTCAGCGCGGACTAGAAACTAGGAATTATGCTGGCTAGGACATTGTATAAGATAGCTAGTGTTTATGCGGACTCACAAGTATTGAACCTAAAACTAGAAAATTAAATGGTTAGGTATGCCTCAGGCCCTTTGTAGACACGTTTTTAGTGCCTTCTAACTCTTTTATAAATATAAAATTCTGGAATTTCTATACAAGCTGTTGTTTTGCATTCTCGTCAAATTTCAGGAGGCTGTTATGAAATACATAAATAATCAAATAAAATTACGATCCCTGGTAATTATTTACCAGGAATACATACTTGTTTTTTTATTTGGTTACGTTTGACAGTATTTCAGAATACACCACTTTCAAAGAACAGAATCGCGTTATAGTATCGTATAAGCGGCCGCGTTTTTACGCTGTGTCCCACACATGCCGATTTCAGAAAATTGGAAAAAAAAACACTTAATTATTTTATTATTGACTAGCTGCGCCCCGCAGTTTTACCCACATAAGCTTCGATCCCGTGGGAATATCGGGATAAAAAGTATGCAATGTGTTAATCCTGGTTATAAACTATCTGTGTGCCAAATTTAATCAAAATTTGTTCAGTAGTTTTGGAGTGAAAGAGTAACAAACATCCATCCATCCATCCATACAAACTTTCGCATTTATAATATTAGTAGGATTCGTGTCGAGAATCAGTAGCATAGTTACCTCCTTGAATTTGACGAGGATGCAAAACGACACCTTGTATTTTCGTTGCGTCTTAGCAATGACCAAGCACACAAGACATGTCGTGTCTCCAAATACTGAGTCAGTGATACTTACCTTTTTCTTTACACCACTTGTACCATACATACTTACCTGAGATTTAACTGCCAAGTTACATTGTGGCCTTTTAATTACGCAAATATACTTACAACAAAATTGCTTTCTCTTTAAAGTAACGAAGACGCAAAAAAACGCAAATTATGACTGAAACCTGTGCTGACGCATCTGGCTTTAATTAAACACCACTTGAACCTTTGCCCTTAAGAAAATCAGAGCATGAAATTGTTTCCTATTTTTAAATTCGTGGTAGTCTGTGTGCGAGTTTATTTTTAACCGCCATTAATATTGCGTGGGACAGTGATGCTGAATTTTTGTTTATGTGACTAATTACAGTCGCGTTGTTTTTTTCGGGTTATTAGTATATTTATGAGGTCGGACATTTTTTTTTAAATGTGCCAATAGAGATGAATGAAAAAATTTTTGAATTTAATATTTTTATTTTGATGTCAAAGAAAATATTTCTATGGCAGTTTGAAGGAAAGAGTTGGCGTTTATAATTCAACTGGTATAAATACGTACATAATAACTTCAATATCTGAATATGTTAATGTGTATATGTTTGATAGCGATTATAAAAATAGAGTTATAGTATTTTTATTTCACGAAGCGACGCGCGCTTTACTTGTGGTTACCAAATGTACAAACAAGCTGTGATTGTGTGTGTCGCGCCGCGTTGATTGCGTGAGATTAAAATACTATACTATCACGTTCATTCATATAAGAATACTACTGCCTATGCCTCGATATATAAGACCATTCTGCATGCGATGATAATTAATTAACAAGCACTAATTACCAAAATCGGACCTTGGCAACGTGCCGGAAAAAAACTTAATTACACGAAAAGAAAACTAGACTAGCTAACAGTAACATCTTACAAGTAGATACCACAATAAAAATCGACCAATTGCGAGCCGGACTCGCACACGAAGGGTTCCGTACCACCGTATATTAATTAACAAATTTCGTTTTTTAATACTTTAGTAAAAAACACGTTTCTTGTATGGGGACCCTTTTGTATTTTGTTGTTATAGCGGCCATAGTTGGTCACACTTTGTGATCATTTCAGGTGTTTACCTATTACGGTTCAAAAGATACAGCCCTGTGACAGACAAACGGGCCGACAATGGAGTCTTAGTAATAGGGATCCGTTGGCACTCTTTGGGTACGTAACCCTAACAATACCTTTCTTAATTGCCGTTTTTGCGCACAAACGTTAATGTTTCGGTACATTACGTTTTCTTTAATACCATATAAAAGTTACGAGAACAGGAAATATTTCTTTGTAAAACCTGATTCACTGTCGTACTTTTTGTTAAATTTCCTTTTGAATTATCAAAGTGTTCATTGTAAAATGTTTGTTTATCTGAAACACGTTTCTTGCCACGTTTAACATTCAAACTTTCGTTTACTTTCGTTTTAAACAATTGGTCAATAATATCTTCCTTACGTTAAGGTGGTGGCAAAAAATGGATATTGGAAAATGGTATGGCTTCTACAACAAGCTACTCCACCTCTAGACACGAAATATATGTAACGTTAAAACTGGTGCGGTCGCAGCACGAGTACCTACAGTCAACTGCAGTTTAATTTTGACACTTGGACTACGAAAACCGACCTTACTGTATTGACGCGAAGGCGCTGTTGATGGCAAATTGTCAGTAGGACGTGAGGTTGACTATACTTCCCTTTGTGTTATTGGTACTGTGGTTTTGTTACAATATTTATTTGTTTTAAGGTAGTAGTAGTTTTGGTTCCGCGGTTATCGTTATTTCGGTTCGCTTTCGTTTTTCGATAGGTTTGGAAGAGTGAACGATGTTTTGAAATATTCTTTGTTTTTCTTTTCTATAAAGGTTTTTGTGTTTGTTTTATGAAACATTTGATTTATATATATCCGATTAGAGCTAATAAACTTTAATGTATGCATTTTTAATTGCCAAACTTTTTATGAGCCACAGTTGTCATTAATAAAGATGACATTTTTTAACAAAACTGGTCAACTGACAACTGACACTCCTGGTGAACCAACGACTAAACGCCATTCCGTTCAGATAACAACACAGCAGAACCGTTGTACTCGTATGTCTGAGCTAATTAATTTCGACAAACAGTTACATTCAGATAAAATCTGCACTTAAACTTTTCGCGGTGCGGTCAGAACTTACGTCAATATATTTTATAAATCGATCAAACACGAAAATACTTAAAACCAGCGGGGTCATTGCGTCATACACTATCAGTAGCAATGGGTGTCGTTTTGACAGTTCAACGACATACATTGCGTTATTTACGTCGTTGAGCAGACACATTATTGGAACATATGAAGCAATGAATTAGCAATATCCTTCAAAATGATACAGATTGAGAGTGATAGTGTGCCCCATAAGAAGTCTATATTGCATTGACAGGCCTGTTGGTCTAGTGGGACAGGCCTGTTGGTCTAGTGGTTAGTGACCCTGACTGCTATGCCGGAGGTCGTGGGTTCGATTCCCACCCAGGACAAATGTTTGTGTAATGAGCACGATCATTTGTTCTGTGTCTGGGTGTAATTTATCTATAATATTTATATATTTAGAAATATATAAGTATGTTTATCAGTTGTCTAGTACCCATAACACAAGTTCTGCTTAGCTTGGGACTAGATGGCGTTGTGTGATAGTTGTGGAATATATATTTATTTATTTATATTTTATAGAATAAAAACTAAAAAAAAAAATCGACTTCCAAAAAATACACTACAAATTGAAAATTAACTTTAATTTCGGAAGTCGGTGGCAAACAACGAAAAT
Source organism: Apamea epomidion (assembly GCA_947507525.1). Taxonomy (NCBI): domain Eukaryota; kingdom Metazoa; phylum Arthropoda; class Insecta; order Lepidoptera; family Noctuidae; genus Apamea; species Apamea epomidion. The sequence continues at coordinate 17,251,887 of OX382237.1, forward strand.
GCGAACCCAGCGGCACCGACTTCCGAAATTAAAGTTATTTTTCAATTTGTAGTGTATTTTTTATTGTTTGTAAACAAGGGAAGTAGAATAACCGATTGCTGTGTATGCAACCTGTGAGCCGATAATATGAATCATATTGTTTTCTATTGCATTCACAATTGACTTTACCTTTACTTTGTATTCATTGCGAATCCGGTGTACGTAGACCTGTCACGGTCACTTGATTTTAGGGTTGCGTAGTTAACAAGGAACCCTTATAGATTCGCCATGTCTGTCTGTCCGTCCGCTCAGAGACTCTTAGTATTAGAAAGCTTTAATTTGGCATGGACATATTAATCACGCCGACTAAGCGGTAAAATAAAATCTTGAAAAAATATGTTTTTAGGGTACCTGCTCTACACGTAAAGTGGGGTGTTTTTTTTTTCTCGTTTACCCCATGGTAACGGTATGGGTAGCGGGATCGTCCGAAGGAAGGAACACGGGTGGGTTTTAGTCAGTCAGAGTCTGACACTCCCTTCTGCTCCACCCAGAGCGGGAGGGGTCATTTGATGATTTCCCATACTCAATTAAAAAAAAAAAAATGGTAACGGTATCGTTGAATAGGTCTTTCAAAATATTGTGGGTTTTTGAAAACCATTTTTCCATTTTTCGATTCAGGCATCCTGAATCGAAAAATCGTTTGTTCGTGAATATTAAGCTTTAAAGTGCTGATTTTTGTTAGACTCAAGTGGGCCCCTGCCAGCTAAATGGTTGTTTTTGGATATGTGAAAATCTCACGGTAGTAGTAGATATATATAACGAAGTTAAAAGGAAAATTGTCACAGCTAAGTAGGCTCTACGAGTAATAGTCGACCAACTTACATTTGCAGTTGCAATGTAAGGAAAACCATGATTTTCAACTACAATGTTAAGTTTGTTCTTGGGATAAATTCATTCCAACTACGGAACCCTTCATTGTGCGTGGTCTGACACGCACTTGGCTGGTTTTTTTATGTTTATGTTTATTGATAAAATAATATTAGATGTCAGAACAAAATTTTAAATATTTATCTGAGTTGGAAAAGGACAGAAGATAAATATTAGTTTAGCCCTCCTCAAATTAAGATACTCCATAGACAGTTTAGACGTGATAAAAAACATGGCTACTAAAAATATGTCAATTTATGTCAGGCGCTTAATAATTTGACAGGACTAAACTAATGTTTATCTTCTATCCTTTTCTTATTGAAATAGAAAGAAAAAGATGCACTGAACTTAAATTTAGTTCAGTTCGTGAACAAGGGAATCGGCGCCATTGTCTTTCTGTCATTATGAAATGCACGCCACTACCCCAGATCGCTAAACTACATAATTGAAATAAATAAACCAACTGATAAGACCCGTATCGCTGAAAATTATGATAACTCGGGGCCGGGTTTTCCTCTTTCGAAATTTATCGATTGTCTTATCCTGTTTGTACAAAAACCAACCCAAACCGGTTTCATATTTCGCGATTAAATAGAGTATAAATATGGAGGAAAGTGTCTAAAGCTTCACACAGCAAACCCACATCTCTTTGCGAACGTTTCTCGTATTCTACTACACAACAACTACAATGGCTGCCATCAAGACCACCTTCATTCTTCTGCTGGTTGCCTTCGCAATGGTGATGGTCACTGTTGAGGCTGTCCGTGTCGGACCCTGTGACCAGGTCTGTAGACGCATCGATGCTGAGAAGGACGAGTGCTGCAGAGCTCATGGCTACTCCGGCTACAGCAGCTGTAGATATGGCCAAATGAATTGTTACTGACGGAGCCTCGCAAGTGCAACGGTACCTTAGTGGAGCTTGTGTGAATCACTTCGATGTCCATCATTCGAAGAACATTCAGAAGTAATCAAGACCTACCTTGTATTGTAAAACATCAAAGTGATCAGTGATTATTGTAAAGTTGCACCTCTTTCGAATTTAGCATGTGATTTGGTTGATTTGATAAAATATTTAGTATTAAAATGTTTGTGTTTTCATAGTTTTCGTGTGTGTGAAGCAATAATGCCCTTTTTCTCTCGAATATTCCCGATAAGTAACACCATGTCGTCAACACTGTTGACGATCGGGAAAAAAAAGTTTTATTCGTTCACAGTGTTCACTAACGGAACTTTTTTAGGCTTAATTCAAGAGTGAAGGTGTAGGTAAAATCCGACTCCTATTTTTTCTTCGGCTAGGCTCTAGCCTGTAACCATTCCCATTCCATCCATTCGGCGAACCAGGTCCACCATGCCCATGTTGGGTATCAAAATAAAGGCCATAAAGAGACGATTCCAAAAACATAACACACTAAAAGGTTTAAAAAAAAATTGACAACCAATAAAACCCGACTGCAACCAAAAAGCTTAAAACACGATCATTTTTCAAGCTGTCTGATGAAGTTGGTTGTATCAAATCCGAGATGGCACTAAATAGTTATTTTAGTTAGTCTGGAGCAGTTGGTGGCGGTTGCCACCAACTGCGTCAGACTGCTAACATTCTTATTTCTACTCTTTTTAACACTCTTAAAGTCACATGCTTTTCATCTGATAGGCCATAAGCAACGTTAATTGAAATTACATATTATTCAAACTCAAACTCAAATCATTTATTTCAATTAAACCATTTACAGGCACTTTTGAATTGTCAAAATTAAATAGTCGGTCAGTTAGTCAGAAAGTTGAAGCTAGTTGCCCATTCCAAAAGTAGATCTCTATGGAGAAGAACGGGCAAGAAACTCCAAGAACACTCTTTTAAATCAAGATATTATTACAAAATCCTGGGTACATTATTCTTATTGCTTCTATATGTGAGAACAATGTAAAAAAGAAACAATTTAAAATATAAAATGAAGCCCTGGCAGTTGGCATTGCACAAATCTGAGGCCATGTGTTTTCATGGTCCTCGGGACGCGCCACCGTCGGGTTCACAAATAACGGCGGGAGGGGTTCACATCGGGGTCGAGCTGACGATGAAGTACCTGGGACTCGTCCTCGACAGCCGGTGGAATTTCGTGGAGCACTTCCGACGTTTGGCTCCCAGACTGGAGCGGGCCGGGGCTGCCTTGAGGCGGCTCCTTCCCAATCTAGGGGGACCAAACGCCTCCTGCCGGAGGCTCTATGCGGGGGTCGTGCGGGCCATGGCCCTTTACGGGGCACCGATATGGGCGCGATCTTTGAGGCGGCGACCAGCCCGCCGGTTAATCGCGTCCCAAAGGGTCATGGCTGTCCGGCTCATTCGAGGATACCGCACGGTCTCCGCTGAGGCGGCAAGCCTCCTTGCCGGATTGCCGCCATGGGATCTGGAGGCCAAAGTCCTCGCCCACATATGGGAGTGGCGAGAGGAGGCAAAACGCCGGGGCGTTGCTCCGCTGCCGCGAGAAATCACGGCACAGCGGACAGAGCTCCGGCAGGATCTCATAGCGGCATGGAGAGTGCGATTGTCGCAACCCAGCGCTGGGCACGCCACAATTGCGGCGATAAGTCCCCTCTTTGAGGAGTGGCTAGAGAGGCGCCACGGCGCCCTCACCTTCCGCCTGACGCAGGTCCTCACCGGACACGGTTGTTTCGGGAGGTTCCTGTTCAGGATAAAGCGGGAGGAAACGCCAGGGTGTCACCACTGTGGTGATCGCCTGGAGGACACGGTGGAGCATACGGTGGAGGTCTGCCCGGCTTGGGCGGGACCCCGCCGTGTCCTCTTGGCAGCGATCGGCGGCGTCCGGCCCTCATACAGGCCATGGTCCGGAGCGAGAGTGAATGGGAGGCCGTCACCTCCTTCTGCGAAGCAGCGTGCGAGGGAGAGGCAATCGCTGCACCCTCGCGCTCCTAGCCGCCGCAGGAGACGCCCTGGACGGGAGTCAACAGCCGACTCCCGGCCACCGTAGGCGCGGGCTTGCGGGCGGCGAGCTATGGGCAGCTCGCCGCCCGGTAAGGACCAGGCCCGGGTCGACGGCGCGTTGTGTTCCACGCGCGCCTCAAAGAGCTGTCAGCACGAACTGACGGGGTCCGTTAGGGCCGATGCCGCCGGGGCTGCGGGTTGTTCGAAAGAGATACCGTGGCCCCTGCCACAGGCAACTGAAGGAACATGGGTGGGTTTTAGTCAGTAAAAGTCTGACACTCCCTTCTGCTCCGCCCAGAGCGGGAGTAGTCATTTGATGATTTCCCACCCAGAAAAAAAAAAAAAAAAAAAAACCCTGGCAGTTAAGAGGTGACCAGTCTCAACCGACACCGCCCATTCAGGAACATGACGCGTGCATCAGCACCACCCAGCTCAACCCTTTTGTAGGGAGCTGAATGATCCAACACACACACCACCACCAGTGAGAAATTTAAGTGAGCATGACATTTTCTCAACTGCCATGCTCTTTCAAGCCAACATCAAAATATTATAAAAAACGGATACATGGTTCTTAGATAGTGCACTTATAATGTGTCATTAACGCCGGAATAACTAGATCCCACTACACAGGGTATCCTAGTGTGGGGTCTAGCGCTACTTTATTGCACTATATCTTTAATATTTTATTTAATTTTTGTTTTACTATCTTTTGTATGTTGTGCTTAACATGTCATCAAAATGTGTCTAAATAAATTTATTATAATTAAAAAAAAAAAAAAAAGATGTTCAAAACTTAAAAAAAATGCTTCTAAATTATACAAAACTATAGTTTGCAATTTATTAAAGACATGGCAAAAAAAAAATACTACCAATCAGGAAGAGGTATTTATTATTGTAGTATTAAGAATTAAATCTTGATCGAATAAAATAAACATTAAATTCATAATGTCAGAAATACTAAAAAAAACAAAATAAAGGGGAAGCTTCTCTTCCAAATATTGAAATTGTGATCAACTAGTGAGCCCAAGTGCCTGTGGAGCAGGACCAGCATATATTACAAACAAAAAACAGGTGATTAATCTTAACAGGTGTTAAATAACTTCAAGGCTAACTAGAGCTGATGACGATAAAGAGATCAACACCCGCAGAGTTCCGTTAACAGCGGCAGGTTTTTTTTTACGAAATAATCTAACAGGAAAAATGTTAAAACTACAGCAGGTTTAGTTGCCACAACAAACCAGTTTTTTTTAGAATTTTCATTAACATATTTCGAAGATTGTGTAATCAATATTTTTGTTATTTTTTGTAAGACGTCAAAATCATAATATATAAAGTCATTTATTAATATTTGACTGAGGATCAGCACTTTTCGAAAGTCAATAATAGTACATAAGACAGTCCCTCGAAACGCCCGTCTTTCACCTCTTCCTAGTGATTTCGCTGGGAAGTGGCACAACAAAGTCCCCAGCAGCACAAAAACTTGATTCTATACAATAATCGGTATGTAAAGTAATTAACATTACGAGACACAGAACAAAACAAATTAAATTACTTTACCTAAGTCAGCTGGCCACGCCAATATACCAACAAATACAATATAAACTATACTTGACTAGACTGGAAAGTGTCCAAAGACGTTTCCTATATCATCTTTGTTACAAAGATCGTTTAGCTAAAAAAATTATCAGCTACAAAGACAGATTAGGGCACTACGAAATGGTCTCGCTTGCAGACAGACGGAAAACGGCAGACATGATACTACTGCACAAGGTATTCAATGGAGTCATAGACTGCAGCGAACTATTAGGCAAACTGCATATGAACGCGCCATCTCGTCTGCCGCGGAAAAGCAGCTACAACTTATTTTGCGTCTGAGGATCCAAAATTAATCTTTATTGGGACATTTCGCCGCTCTCCCGAGACTCTGTAGGCAGTACAATGAGTTGTCAAAGTGTTGTGATCTGGACATATACCTGCCCATTTCAAAATACAAAAAGAATTTAGCCACCGCAAAATAACTAAGTATACCTATTATTAGTACATTATGTTACTTCTCTCTGAAATGTGAATTGATTATAATTATTATTATTAAACTGAACAATTGTTATATTAATGCTCAATCTTGACAAGTTAATCTTTAATAATTATTATTTTCCTCAAATTTATTCAATGTTTTTTCTCAATGTTTATTTTTATCCTGCCTACACCATTTGTAATAGGAATGTTCAATCTTGATAAGTTAATTTTATTTTTTTCCTTCTAATTTTATAATTTGTATTCATAATTTATATTCTCTATTTTTATCGTGTTTACACCTAGTTATATGTCCATGCTGTGGTCTTCTGTAATTGAAGGAGCACACGTAAAAGAACCTTTTTTTTACTATTGTAAATTTCTATTGTATATGTGTATCCTTTGTTGGAGATCCTCAATAAATAAATAAAATAAATAAAGTATACTTGCTCAACAAATACAATAAAAACTATACTTAAAAATGTAAACAAAACATAAGACCTAAGTAAACCTCTAGGTAATAAAGGGAGTGCCATCTTACATATTTATGCAATGCTGGGTTATGTTCACATAGCTGTCACTTGAAGTCACAAAAAAGCGACCAATTGCGATTTGGACTCTTTCACGAAGGGTTCCGTACCACAAGGCAAATAACCCCAAAGAAAACACGTATTTTGTATGGAGAGCCGGGGTTTAACCCTTCATATAAACGTAGATCCACGCTAGACACAATGGCTTTTTAATTGTGTCTGTAATTACGGCATTCAACGGGTTAAAGGACATCATTCATTTCGTACCCAAAAACTAAAGCGCCGGCCAGAAAAAAAACTACTGCTGTCTTATGGGAAATGACCTCTTGAGCATTTTTTACTATTACAACGAAAATCTATCAATAACCTGCTGCTGCTGTTTGAGATTGAAAATGCCAAAAATCATATTTTAATTATATTAATGATATTTTTATTATTAGCTTAGTAATTAAGAATTAAAAAAACTAAAGCGTTAATCGACTTTTGTGAAAAAAACTGATAAAGAAGTCAATGAAATAAAAATCCCTCCTATTTCAATAAACACCTTCGAATATATTATGAGGGCAGTGGTGGCCCAGTGGTATCGGCTGCGACTTACGAGCTTAAGGTCGCAGGTTCGAACCCAGACAGGCGCTTTACTTTGAATAAATTATTTCATCACCACTGCTCTCAAAACGGTGAAGGCAAACATCGTGAGGAAACCGGCATGTCTTAGGACTAATAAACTCAACGAAGAAAAATCCGTATCGCAGAAAAATATGATGAGTCATAATAGATATAGTAACATGAGATAGTCCTCTAGGGCTTCGTTAGTGAGCGGAGTCAGCGCAGCTGGATTTTAGGCTCTTTAAACATTTTGCCATCGATACGCTAAGAAAGGTTAATAACATGATTTTCCTCATTTTAAATTTTAAGCATGTTCATCCTGTTTGGACTAAACTTGCTCGAACCTGTTTCATGTTTTGCGATTGAATCTTGTTAGATTTAGGGTATAAATATGGATGGAAATGTCTAAAGCTTCACACAACAAATCCACATCTCATTGCGAACGTTTCTCGTATTCTACTACACAACAACTACAATGGCTGCCATCAAGACCACCTTCATTCTTCTGCTGGTTGCCGTCGCAATGGTGATGGTCACCGTCGAGGCTGTCCGTGTCGGACCCTGCGACCAGGTCTGCAGCCGCATCGATGCTGAGAAGAACGAGTGCTGCAGAGCTCATGGCCACTCCGGCTACAGCAGCTGTAGATATGGCCAAATGAACTGTTACTGACGGAACCTCGCAAGTAGTGGAGCTTGTGTGAATCCCTTCGATGTCCATCATTCGAAGAACATTCAGAGGTAATCAAGACCTACCTTTTATTGTAAAACATCGAAATTATCTGTTATTATTGTAAAGTTCCACTTCTTCAAAATTAAGCTTGTGATTTGGGTTATTTGATTAAAAGATTTAGTCTTTAAAAAATCGTTTTTTTGTCAATTTCATGTTTTTGTGAAGCACTAATGCCCCTTTCGTGTCTGTTAATATCTTTAGAAATTAGTTGTTGCTAGGCAACCCGAGAATTGCCTAAGCATTACGCATTGGCGAATAGTCTAAAGACTATGGGGTGCTAATTTGTAGCATATAGGCCAAACGATCTGAGTGGCATTTCTCGTAATTTTATGTAAGAACGTTCACAGTCTAATCTCAGTGTCAATCTGTCAATAAATACTCTAATTTCCCTACATTTTTGACATTGATTGTCGCTGAGATGAGATTGCGACTAGATTTGGAACATTCTTGATTACGATAATTGTTCGTCAGATCGCGTCTTATAAGGGATATGTCGAATTATATATAAGCAATACCCTTTTTACCAAGTGTTCCTTCATTTGTTTTTCTGTAACTATTGTTATTTATTCGTTCTTGAATACTATCTATATCTTAACCCGGCAATGCAGTGCATGAAGCTGCTTACAAATTACTATCCGACACCATTTCATAATTCCAATAATTAATGTGCACCATGCCCATGTTGGGTATCAAAATAAAGGTCTTATAGCTGAGACGATTCTAATAATATATGACAATAAATTATAAAAAAAAAAATGTCAGTTACATTTATTATTATAATAACAACAAAAAAACAGGTGACAAATCTTAAGTTATGCATAATAACTTCAAGGCTACAACAACTAATAACGATGACGGGATCAATGCCCGCAGTGTGGCGCGAACAGCGGCAGTTTTTGTGGGTGTGTAACGTTTGATATAATAACAAAAGTTCTAATGATCATACGACCTAATTTCATTTAATATATATATTTTTTTAATATAACGATAAAATGATATAGTGAATTAGTGATAACATTTCATTTTACCTAATTTCATATGGTATAAATGAACAGTTTATATAATGCACATTTGAAAATAATATTCAATTAATATGAAATTCAGTTGCTATAATATTCAAAATCTATAAGTAACGTTTTAATTTGGAAATGTGAAAAAAACTGATTAGATTTTAAACGCCTGCCATTGATATTCATGATATGGCCAAGGTTAGTACGGAAAAAAAATAAAAAAAATTCTACGACGTGGCGACAACATAATTATACACCGGCTTGTAGTTAATAGGTTGAATCTGTTCCAAAACCGAATCGGGGCACCTCGACTTTACGTAGTCTTTTGGTTCCTACCCTAGAGTATATATATACAGGAGGCGCAGAGGGAGAGCAACCCCCGCGCCGGAGACGATGCTGAAGCAACTTTCATGTTTTGAGGTTAGGTTACAATATAATTTGCTTTTCTCAAGAACGATGCGTTACCTTAGAAAATTAGGTAATATGAAAGTTAGGTCAAATGATCATTATATAGAAAGAGCATTATAAAATTTGAAAATTATATGAAATGAACGTTATACTAAATAAAATTAGAGAAAATGAAAATTATATCAAATATTACATCAGATCATATGAAATTAGGTTAAATGTTTTTGTAGCATAAGAAAATGATATCATAATATGAAAGTTATGTCGAATGAAATAAGACTATCTGTTATTATACCAAACATTACACACCCGTTTTTTGGAGGTCTTTTTTTAAAATTTATCTAACAGGACAAACAATAAAACTGTAGCTAGTTTAGTTGCCATAACAAACGAGTATTCGAAGATTGTAAAAAATACTAAAGGTAGTTTTTTATTGTAAGATATCGATATCCACACCGACAGACGACCTGGGGGCTTACCACCAGCTCTTATAGCGGGGCAGAAGTTGAACTGCGCTACTTTTTTGTACTAAGTCATAGAACAAAAAAGCTGTGCAGATCAACTTCTGCTCTGCTATAAGAGCTGGTGGTAAGTCCCCTGGTCAAGATGGCTGGACGACTCTGGCTTAGGAAGGGTAGACACAGAAGAGTGGCGTGTATTGCAGGATGCCTGCACTCAGCATTGGGGCCGCCCAATGCTGAGTGCATCCTGCAATGCAAGTATGATGATGAAGAAGAAGATATCCATACGTATTACAACCGAAAAGTATCGCCAATTAACTATTAAAACTAGCGTTTTATACAAAGTATTAAATGGTAGGTAGGTGCTACCCCGCTTACAAAAGATATTCGTGTAAACGGGGCAGCACCATAATATCTGTCATTTCATCCTTGCAATTTGAAAGAATTGGAGGCAAGATACAAGATGGTCCGACTGCTGAAGACCATGGGAATCTACCAGATGCGGAAGACACAGGACCGGTCTTTGTGGCGATGCTTTTGGGACGCCTCTGTCCAGCAGTCCAGCAGTGGACGTCTTTCGACTGAATGTTGAAAAGTTACAGTTTTTTAAACGCTTACCATGGACCAACCTACTGCAAACGTAAATGGCTCATCACCCCCTTGCCTTTATCCCAATGTATTTGGGGGGGTGGGAGAAAACGTCAATGTCTATAAACACTTATACTGATACCATTTTTTAACTTAATTAGCAATTTCTGGCTACTTACTGGCTGCCAACTACATAAGGTCAAATAGAATCTATAGGCTGACTAGCTTCTGCCGGCGGATTCGCCCGCGTGGATGTCGGAAAGGAAGAAGTATGTCCTTTTCCACGATGACATCTATCTCTTTGGCATCTGCTGGCAGGCAATTTCATCGAAATCCGTTCAGTGGTTTAGGCGTGAAAATGTAACATACAGACAGAATTTGTAATTTTATTTAGAATAGCACTTTGCCCGCGACTTCATCCGCGTGTACTTTACTCAAAAAATTTTGAAGATGTATGTTTACGATCTTTATCATTTATTTATTTAATTCGGGTTAGTCCGTAGTACATAAGACAGTCCCTCAAAACACCTGTCTTTCACCCCTTCCTAGCGCTTTCGCTGGAAAGAAGAAGTCGCGCAACAAAGTCCCCAGCAGCACAAAACTTGATTCTATTCAATCTCAAACTATTTATTTCAAATAAACCAATTACAGGCACTTTTGAATTGTCAAGGTCGGTCCGTCAAAAAGATGAAGCTAGTTGCCCATTCCAAAGCGTAGTAGGTTCCTATGGAGAAGAACGGGCAAGAAACTCCATGGACACTATTATATTATGTTCTTGATTCAATAATAGGTATGTTAAGTAATTAACATTACGAGGCACAGAACATTAAATTAAATTACTTTCCCTTGGTCAGCTGGCCACGCCAATATACCAACAAATACAATAAAAACTATACTTAAAAATGTAAACAAAACTTAATACCTAAGTAAAAACCTCTAGGTATAAAGGGCGTGATATCTGTCATATTTATGCAATGCTGGGTTATGTTCACATAGCTGTCACTCGAAGTCACAAAAAAGCGACCAATTGCGAAATGGATTCTTTTACGAAGGGTTCCGTATCACAAGGCAAAAAACGCCTAAGAAAACACGTTTTACCCCTTTATATAACGTAGATCCACGCCAGACACAATGGCTTTTTAATTGTGTCTGTAATTACGGCATTCAACGGGTTAAAGGACATCATTAATTTCGTACCCAAAAACTAAAGCGCTGGCCAGAAAAAAACGTATTGCTGTCTTATGGGAAATGACCTCTTGAGCATTTTTTACTATTACAACGAAAATCTACCAATAACCTCCCGGCCGCTGTTTGAGATTGAAAATGCCAAAAATCATATTTTAATAGGTCAGGGCTTCAGAGAGACGAACCTCCTAAAAATGCGGGCCGTGTCCAGAAGTACCACTTTCTGAATCAAGCCCTTGATCCAGCTGCCCAACGAGAGCCTCCTCAGGCTTTGGTCGAGGCTCTTGGCTATTAACCCATTCTGCTGGGCTGTCACGACTATAGGCACAATGATCACTGAGTCCACATCCCACGTTTTGACAACCTCGTGAGCCAAGTGAAGATACTTGATTTCTTTTATCTTTCTCGGCTTTCACGAGGTTCTCATCATGCGGGATGGTTATGTCGTTAAACATTATTATTATTATGATGAACCTGTGTGTGTACTATTATACTATGTACTATTATACTATGTACATTATACTATGTAAATATTCTGTCCTATAATTAATCAGGGTCAGAGCTAGTTAAAATTCAAGGAATCATCCATTTTGTCAGCACTCGCCGAGGAGCACTTCCAGATAATTGAACTTAACTCGACGAGGGATAAGATTTTAAGAAATTTTAAATAAGAAATCAGTTTTCTTTATGAAAAACGCTTAGAATTGGCTTGTTATTGGCAAGGTAATTTTAGAAGAAAGAGAAATGGAACGATTTCAATATAGAAAAGTTTTTTTTGTAAATTGCCATTAGTTGCATACAAACAATTGTGCACATAGAATGTCTATCAGATTCCAATTACGTACTTGCAACCAGCTGTCAAAAAACAGGAATGTCCCGCGCATAAATACCTACAGAACGTATGTTATTATTACAAATCTTAAAAAGTCCTACTTATGCGATTAATAACTGGTGTCCACTCTCAGACAAAAAATAATATCGTAGCATACCTTTACGTTCATTTTAAGATAAAGCACACAATTTACGACCGTCATTCCCAGCACTCATAATAAAAATACAAATAAAATCTCAGACCACACCATAAAAATCACTGAAAATATTGAATATTTTATTAACATTTTCATCTACACCCACACTTCCAGTGCGGCTACTCAGTCGATACCTTATTGTCGACAAAATTGTTTTTTGTACAACGGCAACCGATCTCATTTGTGATGTTATTTTATCAAATTTATTTGTGAACACGCTGTATTCGTAATTGGGGAGCGGAGTGGATGTTAGCTGTGTCTTCTATAAATAGAGTTTTCAACGGTATGGGAAGAAATCCGAATTGATGGGATGACTTTTGTAACTAGACTTTAGAGAATTTGTGGTGTGAATTTTAAAATTCGAGTGCGTTGTGCGTCGTAACGCTGCTTGTGTAAAGTTCTTAGCCACGACACCTTTAAAACAGTCTCACCAATCACTCTCTTCATGTCTTAGGTCCCAGGTCAGGAACCACAGATATTTGAAAATTCACCATATTAGGAAAACACTAAGACTATTATGTTTTTAAAGCTTCTACTGCTATTTTATTGTGCCTGACAGGGTTCATAATGATCTCATAAAATTTTATTTTACCACCTAAGTATACACTGTAGAATGCAATAAATGATTGAGTAGGTAACTGCTAATCAAAGAATTGTGACTGTATTCTGAAAACCCTATTCTAACCTCATGAAACGCTCTTAGATTGGCTATTTTAATCATGAGATAACATACAGACAACATGAAATGAAACAACATAGTATTTGTAATCATAAACACATGTTGCATCGACCTAAAATAAATTTGGATAAGGGCAATGATGGATAGTAATCAGTTGCAAGCTTATTACCATCAGCCTCAAGACTACTACAGAGAAATTCCAGATGGAAAATTAATGACATTGCCCGATCTGGGAATCGATCCCAGGATTCGATGCTCAGCAGTCGCACTTGCAACCACTTGACCAACGTGGCAGTCGTTAAGTGATAAAAATATGCTAATTTAATGCATAGCAGTCTTGCTTAAAAGTTTTTTGTTAAAAAAACATAATTTCAATCGTTGGCATTTCCTTAAATCAAAGAAGTCAGCCAATCATACAGAGAACTTATCGTATAAACAACATATACACACACTCTCCGGTCGAGTTAGAAAACTTATTCATATAATAAAAAAACTACGTGACTGCACACCCATCCCCATACTCCGCACTGTTTACTTTGGTCTTTGCCCGTCTGTCCTTCAATACGGAATCTCTGTCTGAGGTGGTGCTGGCAAAACTGCATTTATCGAAGTCGAAAGAGCACAAAGAGCCGCCATTAAAGTAATGCTCAAGAAGCCTTTCTTGCCAAACCAACCAACTCTACAGTGACTTCCCGGTCCTCCGTGTTCGACAACTGTTTATCCTCAATGCAATACTTCACATTCATATAAAACTCAAATTCAGGACAGATTACCAAGAAATAATGTCTAAGCACACAATCAGAACTCCCACTCCCCAACTAAACTCCCTTATGGCTAGACGTTCCCCGAACTACTCATTTCCACGCATTTATAAGAATGCCATAAGGTGCCGCAACATAAAAGAACTCAAAATATCCCTTTCCAAAAAGGTAATAAAGAAATGGCCCACTCTCCTACGATGAAACAGAAAATCTTATTTATACTTCGATAAGCAACATTATACAGTCTAAACGGGCTCCTGTTCTCGCTGCCGTTCACAGCACACACACACCCCAACACACTCACACTGTCTAACACTTATTCAGATATTATTTTGATATTTAATTGATCTACACTATTAATTTTATTTTGCTTAGTTTGATCTCACGCTGATGGCAATGCATGTTCTAAGTTCTTTTATTTATTTTAATTAATTTTAGTTAAATATTTATTTTTGTTTTCCTATCTTGCAATAATCACTATGTACCACACTTTGAAAATGTCGCAACTCTGAATCCTAAGATACAGGCAAATGCCTAATTTGGGGGCTTTAACTATTTAAAAGTTATCAGATCTGATGTAGAGCCCAGCCCCTAACTTCACAAACCTTACATCTTGGTCAAAATGTACGGCTTGGACGTTTCGATGATATTAAGACAAACCTGAGCTAACAGACCAGGCCATAGTATTGGATTTATTAATAGCTAATAGTTAATATTAATTTTATTTTACTTCTGTTCTGATTTAAATTAAATAATTAGCTTAGTAATTAAGAATAAAAAAAACTAAAGCGTTAATCGACTTTTATGAAAACAACTAATAAAGAAGTCAATGAAATAAAAATCCCTCCTATTTCAATAAACACCTTCGAATATATTATGAGGGCAGTGGTGGCCCAGTGGTATCGGCTGCGACTTACGAGTTTAAGGTCGCAGGTTCGAACCCTGACAGGCGCTTTACTTTGAATAAATTATTTCATCACCACTGCTCTCAAAACGGTGAAGACGAACATCGTGAAGAAACCGGCATGTCTTTGGACCAAAAACTCGAACAGCCTATAATGTTCCCACTGCTGGGACACAGACCTCCTCTCGGTGAGAGGGAGTGGGCCGTAATCCACCAAGCGGGCCCAGTGCGGGTTGGCAGATGTCACATTTCTTCGAATTTTTGGTTCTAGGACATGCCGGTTTCCTAACGATGTTTTCCTTCACCGTTTTGAAAGCAGTGGTTATGAAATAATTTACACAAAGTAAAGCGCCTGTCTGGGTTCGACTCGTAAGTCGCAGCCGTTCCACTTGGCCACCGCTAACCTATTATAATGTTCTATTATAATGCTGCTTTTATATGTGAGAATAATGTAAAAAAACTAGACCCAAAGCACCCACTGCTTTGGGTCTTGTTTTTTGGCCAGACGAAATAAGAAAAACAAACTCACACGCGCGTTCGATTATTATTATCTTGACGACTTATCTCCATAAGTTCAAATGATTTTGTAAACAAATTTATCCTCAATAATTAAAAATAATAAATCACCTGATCACGAAATGAGGTGAAGGTCCAATAACAAGGAAAATTTTACTACTGATTCAACCCTATACGGCTACTGTTGGTCGGTACGACCTATCTAGTATCTACCTATTCAGCGTTTACAACTAACATTTACAGAAAGAAAAGTTGTTTATTCTTTCTTTTGTTTCCTTCTGTGAGGAATCACTATTTTACTATAGGTCAAAAATAACTATACACACATAAAAAAAATGCAAGTCTCAAAGGGTCGTTGTAGGTCGATAGATGGCGTTTTACATTTTCGTTAGTAAAATAATAGAAGCAGTAAGTCTTACAAACTTACATTAAAAAAAACTTGTTTTTAAAGTAATATAGTTTTTCAATTCTAGTATCCTAAGAAAAACAATACATAATCATAAATACATAATGAGCCCTTAATGTTCTCACTACTATGACACAGACCTCCTCTCTTCGAGAGGGAGACGGCTGTAATCCACCACGTCACATGTCTTCTAATTTTTGGTTCTAGGACATGCCGGTTTCCTCAAGAATTTGCTCACCTCGCCTCACCGTTTTGAGAGCAGTGGTGATGAAATTATTTACACAAAGTAAAAGGCCTGTCTGGGTACGAACCCACGACCTTAATAACTCGTAAGTCGCAGCCGTTACCACTAGACCACCACTGCTATAGAAAAACAATATCTAGCTGAAAAAGAACAGAACCCTTTTTTTTTTTTTTGACGATGGGAAATCATCAAATGACCCCTCCCGCTCTGGGTGGAGCAGAAGGGAGTGTCAGACTCTTACTGACTAAAACCCACCCGTGTTCCTTCCTTAGCCCTTTATGTACCAGGGCAGCGGTAACCCTTTCGGACGATCCCGCTACCCCGGCAGGCTTCGGCCCTGTCGGGCCCCGTCAACTATGCTGACATCTCTTTGAGTCCGGCACGGGCCTGGTAAGAACAGAACCCTGACCTCTAAATAAACTCAACGAAGAAAAAACCGTATCGCAGAAAAATATGATGAGTCATAATAGAGATAGTAACATGAGGTAGTCCTCTAGGGCTTCATTAGTGAGCGGAGTCAGCGCAGCTGGATTTTAGGCTCTTTAAACATTTTGCCATCGATACGCTAAGAAGGGTTAATGACAAAACTTTCCTCATTTAAAATTTTAAGCATGTTGCATGTGCATCCTGTTTGGACAAAAACTTGCTCGAACCTGTTTCATGTTTTGCGATTGAATCTTGCTAGATTTAGGGTATAAATACGGACGGAAATGTCAGCTTCACACAACGAATCCATATCTATTTGCGAACGTTTCTCGTATTCTACTACACAACAACTACAATGGCTGCCATCAAGACCACCTTCATTCTTCTGGTGGTTGCCTTCGCAATGGTGTCCGTCACCGTCGAGGCTGTCCGTGTCGGACCCTGCGACCAGGTCTGCAGCCGCATCGATGCTGAGAAGGACGAGTGCTGCAGATCTCATGGCCACTCCGGTTACAGCAGCTGTGCTGGCGGACAAATGCAGTGTAACTGACGGAACCTCGCTAGTGCAACGGTACCTTAGTGGAGCTTGTGTGAATCCCTTCGATGTCCATCATTCGAAGAACATTCAGAGGTAATCAAGATCTACCTTTTATTATAAAACATCGAAATTGTCTGTTATTATTGTAAAGTTTCACTTCTTCAAAATTAAGCTTGTGATTTAGGTTATTTGATTAAAAGATTTAGTTAAAAAAAAATAGTTTTTTTGTCATTTTTATGTTTTTGTGAAGCACTAATGCCCGTTTCGTGTCTGTTAATATCTTTAGAAATTAGTTGTTGCTAGGCTACCCGAATTGCCTAAGCATTACGCATTGGCGAATAGTCTAAAGACTATGGGTTGCTAATTTGTAGCATATAGGCCAAACGATCTGAGTGGCATTTCTCGTAATTTTAAGAACGTTCACAGTCTAATTTCAGTCTCAATCTGTCAATGAATACTCTAATTTCCCTACATTTTCGACATTGATTGTCGCTGAGATGAGATTGCGACTAGATTTTGAACATTCTTGTATACGATAATAAATTGTTCGTCAGATCTCGTCTTATAAGGGATATGTCGAATTATATATAAGCAATACCCTTTTTACCAAGTGTTCCTTCATTTGTTTTTTTGCAACTATCGTTATTTATTTGTTCTTATTCAAGAACAAATAGTTAGTTATAGTAAAAAGTAATTTGTGGGGAGCTTCAGGCAATGCATTGCAGGGTTAACCCGGCAATGCATTGCCTGAAGCTTCTCACAAATTACTATCCGTTCACGAATTTATTGATGGCCTGTTCGTCTCGTAACAGATATTAGGCCTACGACGATCCTCAAAGACCCGAAACGGAATGTTTAATAATAAGCTGACAAACCGCTTTTCAGCAATACCTTGGCACAGGAGTATGAACTTTAAGTTAAAGGAATAGGGCAGACAGTGTTGTGAAAGGTTGACAGCTAATTGACTGCGCGATCTACCACTGTTTGTTTTGCAATGTCTGAAAGTGCGTGGATGTGGTAAGTGGTGATAATACAGAATTTTCTTATACAAAATACTGATAGTCTAGATCTTGAGATTCATGTGACAGGCGTAATATGACCATCTTCGCCTTATGATACTTTGACATCCTAAATAAATTGTGTGTATGATTATTTTTAACTGATATACATCAAATTGTTATTTTGATTTGTAATTATGCAGTCAATAATGTTAATAGGTACTAACCTAATAATCGCTGTCCAAAGCTGCCTGTATTTCTAAAATAAATTTCAACGGGATTGGCATAAGCTTTTTGATAGCTTATGTCACTCCAATACATTTTTGGCTTTTCCATCATCGTTATTGCTGATAGAACGTCACTTAGCCTAGGGTCACTGGTCTGGAGTTACTTGAAATCAGCGGAAAATGTTTTTACCCCTGTTAGCCGTCATATTATCATTCACTGCTTTTTACCCAACTACGCGACAGCAAAGACAGGGTTATGTTTTGTGAAAAACATAGGTACTATATGTAGGTACAGGGACTTGTGGTTAAGTAATAATACCCGCACGGGACGATCGATCAGGTTAAGCTACGCTTGTTGCGGTCGGTCCGGGGATGGGTGGCAATCTTCACATACCAAGACCCCTCCGTGCCTCGAAGGCACGTTAAGCCGTTGGCCCCGGCTGTCATTCGTGGATCTTTGACAGTTGTTACGGGTCGTCAGCAGCCCGAAAGTCTGACAACCAGTCATACCAAGGGGTATCGTATTACGCAGTAACTGAGTTGTGTAGGTTAGATAGGCAGTCGCTCAATGTAAAATACTGGTATTCAGCTGCGTCCGGTTAGACTAGAAGCTGACCTTAACATAGTTAGGAAATGGCTAGGCAGATGATAGTAACTCTAAGTAGGATTCTTTTTCATCTTCGATTTATTATATTATTAAATTTCATAAAACTTTAAAGAAAACTAAGCTGGATAGCGATTATTCAAAATTTTCAAAGTACAGACCTCGTATTAAAAATTCTATAGAAATTCCATACAAAGAACACAAGTTAAGGTGTATATAGGGCTCGCTGACCTTGTGCATGTGGGCGGAGCTAAACGCTCTACTCCCGAATACGTAAAACGCGCGCGGTGGCGCGCTGCACTAAAACGACGATCAAAGAATATGCGGAGACGCAGACATGCCGCACGCAGGTCGCCATTTTTGCCTACGATTCCAGAAGGGAATGGCGGAGGCAAGGCTGATATATTTTGGGCACGCCACAATTGCGGCGATAAGTCCCCTCTTTGAGGAGTGGCTAGAGAGGCGCCACGGCGCCCTCACCTTCCGCCTGACGCAGGTCCTCACCGGACACGGTTGTTTCGGGAGGTTCCTGTTCAGGATAAAGCGGGAGGAAACGCCAGGGTGTCACCACTGTGGGGATCGCCCGGAGGACACGGTGGAGCATACGGTGGAGGTCTGCCCGGCTTGGGCGGGACCCCGCCGTGTCCTCTTGGCGGCGATCGGCGGCGGCGACCTCTCGCGTCCGGCCCTCATACAGGCCATGGTCCGGAGCGAGAGTGAATGGGAGGCCGTCACCTCCTTCTGCGAAGCAGTTATGCTCGCGAAGGAGGAGGCGGAGCGTGCGAGGGAGAGGCAATCACTGCACCCTCGCGCTCCTAGCCGCCGCAGGAGACGCCCTGGACGGGAGTCAACAGCCGACTCCCGGCCACCGTAGGCGCGGGCTTGCGGGCGGCGAGCTATGGGCAGCTCGCCGCCCGGTAAGGACCAGGCCCGGGTCGACGGCGCGTTGTGTTCCACGCGCGCCTCAAAGAGCTGTCAGCACGAACTGACGGGGTCCGCTAGGGCCGATGCCGTCGGGGCTGCGGGTTGTTCGAAAGAGATACCGTGGCCCCTGGCACAGGCAACTGAAGGAACACGGGTGGGTTTTAGTCAGTAAAAGTCTGACACACCCTTCTGCTCCGCCCAGAGCGGGAGGAGTCATTTGATGATTTCCCACCCAGAAAAAAAAAAAAAAAAAAAAAAAAAAAGGCTGATATATTTTGTATAGATTGATATTTATGTTACGTATATTTTATGTTTTTACTGGACATTATTTATTAGATTTTTTTCATTTTTTTGATTTTGTTTAAAATCATACGTGAGAACGAACTTAGTTCCCGACGGGGGTAAAACTTTAAAAATGATATCGAGTATTTTCTTAGGAATGGAATAACATTTTATTTGCATAGACTGTAGGTCTTCTTAGGAGGACTTACATAAAAATGAGATTTTATAAAAATGAGAACCTGTTTCATCAATTTGAATTATTATAAATCAGTAATAAACCTACCTAAGTAGCACTGTACCTAAATGGGTTTTTTAGGATTCCGTAGCCAATCGGATGATGTTATAATCAACTTTCTTCCTGTCATTGTTATTTACATAGCAGGCAGTGGTATTCTAATTTGATTGAAATTTGATGAAAGATTTTTTTTACTATTAATCGTACGTCAAAAGTAACAGTTGAACTACGAAAACTGTTACCACTGTTATAGTATAGTAAAGTAACAGTATCATGTTTCGTTAGTGACCTTGAAATAATCACCTACGGCCGCTCAGTAGATAAACCTTCCGCGTTCGTGCGTATCAGCCGCGCGCGAATACTCAGTCAGTGGCGTGTATTGCATAAAGGCATATAAGCAGTGCCTACCTCGATAAATCACCATAGGCCTGTTAGTTACATTGTAGTGTGCGTGCCCAACTATGAAACTCACTAAATTAACATACCTAACAAAAAACAAAATCTTCATACAAATACGCGCGGCAGTAGGCAGTCGCAAGACGGCCTACTCGGCTCCCGGACTATTCGATTTTTATTTTGACCTCACTATCGGTTTTATCACCCTCGAAAAGTATGAAAACGACACCAATGATGAAATATTTGAAAAATTTTGCAGCCGCCATTTTGGATTTTTATTTTGACCTCACTATCGGCTTTATCACCCTCGAAAAGTATGAAAACGATACCCATGATGAAATATTTGAAAACTTTTGCAGCGGCCATTTTGGATTTTTATTTTGACCTCACTATCGGCTTTATCACCCTCGAAAAGTATGAAAACGACACCCATGATGAAATATTTGAAAAATTTTGCAGCCGCCATTTTGGATTTTTTTTTTGACCTCACTATCGGCTTTATCACCCTCGAAAAGTATGAAAACGACACCCATGATGCAATATTTGAAAAATTTTGCAGCCGCCATTTTGGATTTTTTTTGACCTCACTATCGGCTTTATCACCCTCGAAAAGTATGAAAACGACACCCATGATGAAAAACTTGAAAATTTTCGCAGCCGCCATCTTGGACTTTTATTTAGATCAAATTCAATATTTTCTCATTTTAATATTAGTTAGATAAGCCTTACTACTTGTATACTATCGTAAGCGTCCTGACGCGCACAATAGAAATGGGCCATCTGCAGCGAGCTAGTCAATAAACGCACACTGATACAATTCGTTCGTAAATATTTGCACTAACACAGGCAAACGCGCGTAGTCGGTCGATAGCCGGAGCGGAGCAGGGAGCGACACAGCCCTCCCGTCTCAGTGCTAGCGCACGACTGCCGCCCGCGCCCGCGCAGAGCACCTCTGAAGCTCAATCTCAAAGTGGGGAAATTTTCTTTGCAAATGTTGATTGATTTACATAAGCTGTTACATTTCTATAGTACCTCTAACCATCAATTTTTCAGTGTAAAAATATTTGCAAACATCAAAGCCGATTAGAAGTAATATGGAATATTAGGAAAAATAGCGTTTTGCTAAAAATTTTTTTAAGGGAAACGTATTAGCCATACGAAAAAATCCTGTTTCAGAAATGTTGTACATGAACCTATACCAACAATATATTTTTTTCAGATCTTCTAATCAAGCCGTTAATGAGAAATATTCTTCATAAAGTGACCGTGTTACGGTACTAAACGAGAGTAAGGCCCTTAAGTGTAAAATTCAAAATCAATTTTCAAAAGATCCAAAATCATTCTGGCTGTATATTAGGTCCAAACGAAGTAGGTTAAACAGGCAAATTATCATAAAGAATGGTCAAAATCTTTCGGATGTGGATATGGAGTTGCTTGACAATAGGCTTATTCCTAAAAAAATCTAATTAGTCCGTCAGTTAGATTATCAAACAATATTGAACCCGTATTTTTTGTTTTGTCAATTATATAAAAATGATGAAGATATCGCCTGTTAAAGTTCCGCGTGACGTCACTTGCTTGCGACATTTTTGCAAGCAAGTGACGTCACGACCCCACACTCCCAAATTTTGACGCGCTTTATCTTTGTCATTTTTTGTTTAATTGACAAAAGAAAAAATACGTGTCCATTATTTTTCGATAATCTAACTGACGGACTAAATATAATTATTATTTTTTTACCTAGGTCACTACCCTATTTGCGTCATTTTTTTAGTCGGTGTATAATAGAGGCCGCGGCTAGAGGCGCGGGCGGCGGAGGAGGAGGCAGAAGCGAACATTGCGCGAGTGCACATCGAGACCCTCAGTCTTCAAGACGTAAGGGAAGCACTTATAAAACTCAAGCCAAACCGCTCATCTGGTCCCGATGGCATTGCAGCTTTTCTGTTCCGACACTGTGGCAGGGTGCTGGCTGAACCCCTGCATTCATACTTGTTTAAAACAAGCAACGTTTCCGCCTAGGTAGAAAAACACGCGAGTGATTCCGGTTCCCAAGGGTAAGTCAGGTCCGGATGTCAGTGGCTACTGACCGGTGGCAGTATTGTCGACACCTGTAAAAGAGTTTGAGTCTGCCATCCAACGCTGCGTGCAGGCTTAAGTGAGCGCACAGCTATCGGACGCGCAGCACGGGTTCCGGCACTGCCACTAATTTGCTTGACTTCATGGCGAGGGTGGTCCCTGCCATCGATGCTGGTGTGCAGGTAGACGCGGCATATTTTGATTTTAAAAAGGCGTTTGACACCGTCGACAATGATGTACTGCTAATGAAGCTGGCAAATATTGGCTGCACTCCGCACCTCTTGCAGTTCTTCGCCAGCCACTTGAAACACCGACAGCAGTACGTTGACTACAACGGGTTCGAATCCAAGCCATAGTACACCAGGTCAAGCGTAAGCCAGGGTAACAATTTAGGTCCGCTCGAATTTATTTTAATGATAAATGACTTTCCAGACGTAGTCAAACATAGTTTATGTTTATTGTTTGCAGATGACCTCAAATTACTGCTCGAGGTCTGGGGTGAGTCGGACTGTGAGAAATTGCAGAGAGAGAGAGCCATAACTCTGTTTCAATACAGTGAAATGCTCAGTGATGACATTTACAAGCGCGAAGACTACCTTGGCCTACGAATACAAAGTAGAGGAAGCGCCGATGCAGCGAGTGTCTCAGGTACGAGATCTAGGAGTACTGCTTACCCCAGATCTAACTTTCTGGGATCATATAGTTAAGATTTGCAAGAAGGCCTACAGAAACCTGGGTTTCGTGCTGAGACAGTCGCAGGGATTCACCAGCGTTATCACGCTCAGGGTGCTGTATGACGCTTTGGTAAGGAGTCACTTGGTACACAGTGCGGTGATTTGGGCTCCTCATGAAGCCAAATACAATGTCATGCTGGAGCGAGTACAGAACAAATTTACAAGACACTTGCACTTCAAACTTTATGGGTTTTACCCATTTCACCCGCTGATGTATCCAACACTGTTTGTATTGGGTATGCTGAGTTACAACGAACTCAGAGTGGGCAGGGAATTGACACTCGCGGCGTATGCGCTAAAACTCCTGCGTGGAGTAGCACATAACCCGGGTCTGCTGCGTCACCTGAAGCTGTGCGTGCCAGACCGATACGTGTGGAGGCGGCGGCGACCGCCACTGCTGGCCGTGCCTGCTGCCAAAACCAACCTGCTGTCAAAACCCCTCACCCGCACAATATGTGTACTAAACGAAGTGCATGAGAGGATTGACATATTTTCGTGCAATCTGAGTGAATTCGCAAGAGTTTTGTTGAATTTTGTCAGTTATATTTAAATATTAATATTCTGTTTTAAGTCTTATTTTGTATTTTAGGTTAAGAATTATCGGAGTAGTAACAAACGCTAGGGCACTGTTATTTATTATATGTTATAATATTTACTAGGTATAGTTAGCATATTATTGTGTTCAGTATTCTGTATGTAAGGTATGGTACACTCGAATTCCGAACCATCATTACTTGCAACTGTAATAAAAAAAAAATATTTTAGTTGTAGTGTATTTTTAGGCACTATAATTGTATGGGAAATTTGCCACTCTTAGCTAAATTCGTTTTTATTAAATAAATTATTAATTATTATTTTTATTAATTATTGCGTTAAAGTTCTGATTACTTTTTAGATAATTTGTTTTAGTTCTTTATATTATATTCTTTTCATCGTTTGGGGTATCAAAATAAAGGGATTATGGAGCGATTCCAAAAAAGTGACACTAAATGGTTAAAATTAAATTGAAAAATGATCTTGTTTTGAACTTATTTGAGTTGAAGTCAGGTTTTTTTTTCATTTTTAGGGTTCCGTACCTCAGAAGGAAAAACAGAACCCTTATAAGATCACTTCATTGTCCATCTGTCTGTCCGACCGTCAGTCAAGACCTTTTTTCTCAGGAACGCGTAGAGTTATCAAGTTGAAATTAATATACTTAGGGCTGCAATCCCTTGAAGCAGTGAAAAAATCAAAGTTCTAAGTAAACGCAATTAAAAGATACGGGCGTTTACATATGTTCCGTTTATGCCGCATAGTTTGACACTCGCAAGGGAATCAAAACCCATAGGGTACTTCCCGTTGTCATGAATCATGAAATTTGGCAAGATGCAATGTCATGTAGCACAAATAAAGGAAAAAATCCGAAAACCGTAAACTTGTAGTAACATACCTACAAATTTGTACGGGACCCTCGAAGTCCGACTCGCACTTGACCGGTTTTTTATTCTTTCATTGATATCATATCTCATAGTATATAAATAAATAAAAATAAATAAAATATCTTTATTTCAGACCTAAGCAGTCCATACGTAGTTAGTGGTTAGTAACAAACTGTGCTTACATGCAATGTTATTGTTGTTAGTACTTAATTCTATTTAACATAAACCTATACCTAATTCTACCCAGTGCCTTTGGATGGAGCAGTCCACTCTGCTAACAATCATTTTCAGGATGCCGTTCCGAGTGCTACGCAATAATACTATACAATAAAACCAGCGGCTCAACGTGCTTTCCGAGGCACGGATGGGTCTCGGTAACTGAAGATATAATTTTGAATGGACCTCCATTCGGTTGTCATTCGTAGATCTTTGGCATCAGAAGTCCGAAAGTCTAACAACCAGTCTTACCCAGACACTGGGTTGTGAAGGTCAGATAGGCAGTCGCTCCATGTAAAAAACTGGTATTCAGCTGCAGCCAGTTAGACTGGAAGCCGACCCCAACATAGTTTGGAAAATGCTAGGCAGGGTGACTTATAGTAGTTTTCAGGTACTTACTTTAAAAAAGTACCTACACGCGTGTAACCGACTTTAATAAAGGAGGAGATTCTGTTTTCGTTTTTTTTGGTGTCAATATTTTTTTGTCAACGGTAGCACTACAAATTATTAGCATTAATTCTTGAATTACTCTAATTCATATGAATGATAACATGAAACAATTTTATTCATGACAACTTCGACTCATAAAATGGTCGATATCTGGTGGAAATTTAATGTTTAATATATTAAAGTTTATTAGGCCAACTCGGGTAGATATAAACCATTTTATTTTCATAAAATTAACTCTAGACCTCTTAGTCAAATTAAATAAAAAACATTTCAAAACATCGTTCACTCTTCCAAAGCTTTGAAAAATAAAAGCGAACCGAACTAACGATAACCGCGGAACCAAAACTCGTACCTTAAAACAAATAAATGTTGTAACAAAACCACAGTACCAAATACAAAAAGGGAAATACAGTCAACCTCACGTCTTACTGACAATTTGAGATCCGCAGCAACTTCATGTCAATACAGTAAGGTCGGTTTTCGTAGTTCAAGTGTTAAAATTAAACTGCGATTAACTGTAGGTACTCGTGGTGCGACCGCATGAGTTTTAACGTTAAATATATTTCGTGTCTAGAGGTGGGGTAGCTTGTTGTGGAAGGCATACCATTCTGTAAATATATATTATTGAAGTCATTTTTATTATCTCGTGTTTCAAAAGTTCACCGATCCGCAATGTTGATAGAATTGCCCAAAGTGAGCTGGCAACCACCAGGTTACAATTTGTGTGTGAAATCACGAGCAGTGTGCAAAGTAAGGGACATTCCTCAGAAATTAGTTTCCGAAAACCAAACTTTTATCACATAAAAAAACATTATCGGAAAATGGGCCAGGCTCAAATGTCACACCGCATACACGATAACCGCTGGGCAAAAGTCTCCACACAATGGGTGCCTGTAGAGGGACGGCGCAGCGCCGCGCCGCCGAGGCCGGCCCAGAAAGAGGTGTCATGACGCGTACCGCGAGGGCTGGTTCGAGGTAGTGCGGGAAAGAGTTCCTGGAAGGACTTGGGGGAGGCCTTTGCCCAGCAGTGACACAGTATATGCAAAAAAAAAAAGGCAACAACTGGTGCCACCATCACACGTAAGCAAGACATTATTCACCAGTGGTTTAAAACAG
Source organism: Apamea epomidion (assembly GCA_947507525.1). Lineage (NCBI taxonomy): Eukaryota > Metazoa > Arthropoda > Insecta > Lepidoptera > Noctuidae > Apamea > Apamea epomidion. The sequence continues at coordinate 17,278,437 of OX382237.1, forward strand.
AAGAAAACGAAAGCTTACACTTTAAACGCGGAAACAAAAGTGTTTCATGTAAACAAATCTTTTACAATGAACACTTTGATAATTCAAAAGGAAAATTAACAGAAAAAACAAAGTGTGACAATGAATCAGGTTTTACAAAGGAGTATTTCTGTTCTCGTAACTTTTAAATGTTATCAAAGAAAACGTAATGTATCGAAACGTTAACGTTTGTGCGCAAAAACAGCAATTAAGAAAGGTAGGTATTGTTACGGTTCCGTACCCAAAGAGTGCCGACGGAACCCTGTTAGTAAGGCTCCATTGTCCATCCGTCTGTCACGGGGCTGTATCTTTTGAACCGTAGTAGGTACACACTTAAAATTTTCACAGAGTATGTACTTCTGTAGCTGTTATTACATAAAATAATAAAAATGTAGTGTTAAATATTTTATCATCATAGGTAATCATAATGAGCCTATACTGTTCCCACTACTGGGACACAGGCCTCCTGTCTTCAAGAGGGAGTGGGCTATAATCTACCACACATGTCCAGTGCGGGTTGGTAGAAGTCACAAGTCTTTGAATTTTTGGTCTAGGACTTGCCGGTTTCCTACCGATGTTTCCCTTCACCGTTTTGAGAGCAGTGGTGATGAAATAATTTACACAAAGTAAAGTGCCTGTCTGGGTTCGAACCTACGACCTACAACAACTCATAAGTCGCGGCCCTTACCACTGGGCTACCACTGCTCTCCAAATCTTGTAAAAAGTGACCAAGTCCGATTCGCACTTGGTCACTTTTTATTGTGGTAGCTACTCGTAAGACGTTACTGTTAGCTAGTCGAGTTTTCTTTTCATGTAATTATGCTTTTTTCCGGCACGTTGCCAACTTCCGGTTTAGTAATTAGTGCTTGTTAATGAATTATTTTCGCGGGTAGGATGGTCTTATTAATCGTGGGATAGGCAATAGTATTCTTGTATGAATGAACGTGATAGTAACATTTTATGATAGCTAATGTAATGTCGCAGATGGATGGTCAAATCAGCTGTTTTACATAACCGCTAGCTGTTTTACAAAACAACCCCGTTTTGTAATACAGCTAAACAACGTTTAGGTGGATTGTCATTGTGTTATGTTTAACAAAACTGCTACCCACGTTTAGACGTCATGCAGAATGGCTTATCTGCAGTCACAGTAAGCGTTTCGTGTGGCAACTAATGCCGAATCGGTCGCAGTACCTAAGCCAGGCACCCTGGCCAATTGGTTAAGGTAAGGTTAGAACTGTGCCCAACCGAATGGGAGCCGAGCAAGCGATCATTGTAAAAAAAAGACTTCCTACCTCAAAAATGTACTAATAACCTAATAAATACAACGTGACTGTACTAGTCACATTAAAACAAAAAACATTCAGCATTACTGTCCCGCGTAATATTAATAAAAATTTGAAATAATTAATTTAACAGCGACAGTTTGAGTCCGCTTTGGTTCTGTTTGGCCTTGAATCCTCTAAGCACGCTGCTAGAAGATTCAGGTCAAGGCTATCAGCTGAGGAGAGGTGGTCAGCTTATATCTCACCTCCTCTACATGGATGACCTAAAACTCTTTGCCCCCAACAATTTGCAACTGATGAAGCTACTGAAAATTACTGAAACTTTCAGTAGCGCCATCAGGATGGAATTTAATGTGGACAAATGTGCGGTCATGCATGTTAAGCGAGGGGAGATTGTGGAATCCGTGGGAACCCAACTCTCGGATTCCACAAACCTTAGAACCCTTTCCGCAGCCGAAACCTTTAAGTATTTGGGTATGTCGGAAGCGTTAGGCATCAATGTTACTGACATGAAGCAATCATTGAAGGAGCGCTTCTTTGGCCGCCTGAAAAAAGTATTTAATAGTCTTTTATCAGGCGGAAACAAGGTGCGCGCCTTCAATAGTTGGGTCATGCCGGTTTTCATGTACTCTTTCGGCATACTCAAATGGACTCAGACCGAACTCGAGACCCTGGGTAGGAGGGTCCGTACGCTGCTGACTACAAATCGAATGCATCACCCACGGTCATCGGTAATGAGGCTGTATATCCCGCGAAAATGTGGAGGTCGAGGCTTTTTAAACGCTAAGACCCTCCACAATCGCGAGATATTATTATGCAGTCTCAGGGAATATTTCCTAGAAACCGACGTGGGGATGCATCGAGATCAGGTCGCGGTGGACAAGGGCCTGACCCCGCTCTCTTTCGCTAAAGAGAACTGGCGCAAGCCAGTAGTGCTTGATACTAATGATCGCATGGAAGTATGGCAGAGTAAGGAGCTTCACGGACGCTTTTACCGGGCCCTACATGTACCCGATGTAGACCTACTAGCGTCCGTAGCCTGGCTGCGTTTCGGTGACCTTTTTGGAGAAACCGAAGGTTTGTCTGTGCAATTATGGACGAAGTTATGATGACGAACAATTACCGGAGATTTATTGTGAAAGACGGCACGGTTGACATCTGTCGGGCATGCCACCGGCCGGGAGAATCAATGAGGCATATTATCTCCGGGTGTTCTCGTCCAGCTAACGGAGAGTACTTGCATAGACACAACCTGGTGGCCAGGATAATCCATCAGCAACTTGCTCTGAAATACAGCCTTGTGGAATCTGAGGTGCCGTACTACAGGTATGTGCCCGACCCAGTTCTCGAAAATGGAAATATCACATTATACTGGGATCGATCCATCATCACTGACAGGACTATTGTTGCCAATAAGCCTGATATAGTGGTGGTGGATCGATCAGAGCGGCGCGCAATGATTGTTGACATAACCGTCCCGCATGATGAGAACCTCGTGAAAGCCGAGAAAGATAAACAAATCAAGTATCTTGACTTAGCTCGCGAGGTTGTCGACATGTGGCATGTGGACTCAGCAATAATTGTGCCGATAGTCGTGACAGCCAATGGCTTAATAGCCAAGAGCCTCGACCAACACCTAAGGAGGCTCTCGTTGGGCAGCTGGATCAAGGGCTTGATTCAGAAAGCGGTACTCCTGGACACGGCTCGCATTGTCAGGAAGTTCCTCTCTCTGGAGCCCTGACCGCCGGTAGCTTGGACCCTGTTCCCCATACCGGTGGGCTACTATATTTTATATTTTTAAATGTTTTTTTTATCCTTCTGTTTCTAAAAATATTTAAAAATGTAATTATTGTTTAAATGAAATAAAGGAGATAATAATTTATTTCAGATTTCTCCATATAAATTGTTCGTAACACGAAAATACTTAAGAGCTAATGTTAGTAAACAAAACAAATATTAATAAAACAGATTTTAGAACAATCCGACACCAGAACGCATGTATGCTACTTCACTGCGTGCAGCCGCATCCAGCGCTCAAGCATCGGAGAATCCCACCGGTTAAAAATAAAACCGCACACAGACTACCACGAATTTAAAAATAGGGAAGCAAATTCATTCTCTAGATTTCTCAAGGGCAACGGTTCAAGTGGTGTTCAATTAAAAGCAGATGCGTCAGCACAGGTCTCATTCATAATTTGCGTTGTAAGTTAGTTTATTGCCCGTAATTAGAAGGCAACAATGAAAAAATTCTAATTCATTTATTGGTGTGATTTTTGGTACATTTTACATTAGATCTTAATAATAATTAATCAGTTAATCAAAAATCTACCTTAAAGCCTTTCACTTTCACACAATTAGTAATTATTATAAAAGAGAACAATCAGCATATTAAAATAAAATTATAACAACAAAACAAGCAAAAAGAAAAAACAAAAAGAAGCTCGGCTGTTAAATCTTAGGTAGGTATGCTTTCCGATTAGATAAAAAAAAGGTTTAAATAAAAAGGTATCACTTCTGACGCAGTATTTTTTAAAATATTCTTTATGCAATTAAAATCTTTTCTGACCGCAATGACTTACGAGATGTATTGTAGGTTCAAACCGCGACAGGCGCTTTACTTTGTGTAAATTATTTCATCACCACTAATGCTCTCAAAACGATGAAGGAAAACTGCGTGAGGAAACCGAAATGTCCTAGAACCAAAAATTCGAAGACATTTGACATCTACCAACCCGCACTGGGCCCGCGTGGTGGATTACGGTCCGCTCCCTCACGCCGAGAGGAGTCCTGTGTCCTAGCAGTGGGAACATTACAGGCTGCATACATGTCCGCAATGCGTATCACATTCCCATCATGCCCTAAATATATTTGGACCATGAACTTGAACAGTCTTCGCGTCATCACCATTTGGTTGAGACAGAATTTTTTGAAATGGTTCAGTTCTACTCGTACCACAAGACCCCAAACAGATAATTTCTGTGAGACTCATATCGAACACAGTCCATCAATAAGTGATGTATTTTCCACAACTTCAAATTCAATATTTGTAGACTCTGTTCATTGCTACGACGCAACAAAAATACAAAAACTCCAGAATTTTATATTAATAAAAAATCTAGAAATTCTGTACAAGTGACAAGTAGCCAGTTACACATTTAAACGCATTATCAAATTCATCTTGTCTAAAAAAAAAACACTAATTTCCTTATGTGCCGGACGGGCGTGATCTCTGGACACGAAGGGTACGGTATGAGGTCAGTCTCTCCCAGTCCACAGCGGCGCTCACGTTCTGCACCTATGTCTTATATTGTCTCAAAACACAACTATTTTCCTTAAAAAATCAACGTTATGTCCATTAGGTGCGCACCCTAATACATCGACACTAAAATGACGCCTCGGGACTGTTAGTCCCTCGCATGACAAAAAGTAATGGTCCGTGGCCTTTCGTCATGGCTATCCAACGCTGATAGCTTCGCTTTACGCCTGATTGATGTAATCATAACGTTCAGAAGGCTTTTCTGATAAGATTATGAGATGGTCTGAAGTACTTCAAGACGGATTTGATGTCATCAACTGCCTAACCTTTTCCCAAATATGTTGGGGTCGGCTTCCAGTCTAACCGGATACAGCTGAGTACCAGTATTTTACAAGGAGCGACTGCCTATCTGACCTCTACAAACCAGTTACTGGGTAATAGGAAACCCCTTGGTAAGACTGGTTGTCAACCGGGACGCAAGGCTTAACGTGCTTTCCGAGGCACGGAGGGGTCTTGGTATGTAAAGCTGGTCACCCATCCACAACTCAACCTCGGCAAGTGTATCTTACCCTGATCGATCGACCCATGCGGCTGTTATTACTTAGCCACAAGCCCCTCAACAACCACTTAATGTGCAGCCAAGAAATAAACATAATGCTAATATTAATTTAGGAGTCTTCAAGTCATGGCTAAATAAGTTGTTTTTTGGCAAACACCTTAGTTGACAGCGACATAGTTCTTAATGGATTGATGGCAATCTTTTTGACAGCCATACATCGGTGGCTGAACATTAGGAGACGTCGTAGATAAACGTGACTGTGTCTTATAATATTTAAACTTTATTTATATTGAATGCGTGATCAGTGCGATCACTGTACAAATCAAATATATATAAACGTTAAGGAGCTATGCTATCAGTTACGACATAATGGCTATTTTAGTGCAGCAGTGTCCTAGTAAGAGCAGTGGTGGCCGAGTGGAACGACCTCGGCTAACTACATGTAGGCCGTAGGTTCGAACCCAGTCAGGAACTTTACTTTCTCTAAATTTTTCTTCACTACGGCTCTTAAAACTGTGAAGAAAAACAGCGTGAGGAAACTGGCATATCCTAGAATCAAAAATGCGAACACATGTGACATCTACCAACCCGCTCTGGGCCCGCGAGGTGAATTACGGCCATCTCCGTCTCACTGAGTGGCGGTCTGTGTCCCAACAGTAGGAACATCATAAGCTCATTATTATGACAGTTCGTAAAACGTACAGAGAAGAACAAGGAAGTTTAGGCCTCTTCTGTCATCTTTGGTTATAGTAAAAATACCAATGGTTAGGTGTGTATATAATAATACAATTTTAGTAATAGCTCTTTCTCAGAAATCATTCGTAAGAAAGCATCAGTCAGCGAAAGAAGAAAGTATCAGTGTTGTGCAATTAGGAAGGATACAGGAACGCAGTCGTAGCAGTTCCTTGCACAGAAACGAATGGTGAAACAGGAGTTGTTGCTTAGGATTGTCAACGTTAGGCATTATTTCGCATGAAGTTAGTGAAAACGGGCATTAGTGCTTCACACAGACACGAAAATGAAAAAAAAAAAAACGAAACTTTTAAAACTAAAAGTTTAATACATAACCCAAATCACATGCTGAATTCTAAAGAAGTGGAACTTTCAAATAATCACTGATCAGTTTTATGTTTTACAATAAAAGGTAGGTCTGGATTGCCTCTGAATGTTCTTCGAATGATGGTCATCGAAGGGATTCACACAAGCTCCACTAAGATACCGTTGCACTTGCGAGGTTCCGTCAGTAACAATTCATTTGGCCATATCTACAGCTGCTGTAGCCGGAGTAGCCATGAGCTCTGCAGCACTCGTCCTTCTCAGCATCGATGCGGTTGCAGACCTGGTCGCAGGGTCCGACACGGACAGCCTCGACGGTGACCATCACCATTGCGAAGGCTACCAGCAGAAGAATGAAGGTGGTCTTGATGGCAGCCATTGTAGTTGTTGTGTAGTAGAATACGAGAAACGTTTGCAAAGAGATGTGGATTTGTTGTGTGAAGCTTTAGAAATCTTCCTCCATATTTATATTCGATCGAACAAGATTTAATCGCGAAATATTAAACCAGTTCGGGCTAGTTTTTGTACTGTACAAACAGGAGAAGACAAACTCAAAATATCGAATGAGGAAAATTTCGATTTTAACCCTAGACGACTCCGGTTATCACATTTTCTGCGATATGGGTTGTACTTGTTGATTATATTTTAATCACTTTAGAGGTGAGGTCCGTTATTTAACACTATCTGGATATCTGTTGCAATAACAGGTCAGCACGGACAGATCTGATACTTTACAGGTGGATATTTGTGTTTCTTAGGGTTCAAGAGTTAAGGAAAACTACATTAATTTAAAAAAAAAGTTTATTTTTTATCTAATGGTATTGTGCGAATTGAGGGGCTTGTGGCTAAGTAATAACAGCCGCACGGGTCGATCGATCAGGTTAAGCTACGCTTGCCGCGGTTGGTCCGTGGATGGGTGACCATCTTCACATACCAAGACCCCTCCGTGCCTCGGAAAGCACGTTAAGCCGTTGGTCCCGGCTGTCATACGTGCATCTTTGATAGTCGTTACGGGTCGTCAGTAGCCTGAAAATCTGACAACCAGTCTTACCAAGGGGTATCGTATTACCCAGTAACTGGGTTGTGGAGGTCAGATAGGCAGTCGCTTCATGTAAAATACTGGTATTCAGCTGCATCCGGTTAGACTGGAAGCCGACCCTAACATAGTTGGGAAAAGGCTAGGCAGATGATGGTATTGTGCGAATTATTTAAGTTATTCGTTTAAGAACATACAGAATCTGTAAATACAAGAATAACGGAAAAGGTCTAAAGAGACTGTGCTTAATTTTTGGAAACATTTTGATCCGTATTCACAGATTTGTAGGGCAATTTTAACAAAAACTTTTTTGATGTTAATCGATCCTGTTTCTTATAAGGGTCAAAAAACTCTACCAGACCATTTTAGGTTTCTGTACTAGAAAAGTCACAAATAGCAAAAAACCCTATACAGTTTGTAGGAATGAGACTGACATCAGAGAGAACATAATATATAACACAGGATGACAACAGTCGAAATGTTCCATTACTTCACTGGGTTGAATAGGAAACCAATGTAGCAAATAGTTACGGATTTAACCTTTTAAATGATTATCATATCTATATTTAATCATTTATTTTAGGATCTCCAACAAAAGATATACACTATCTTTTTTTGGAGATCCTAAAATAAATATTACATAATATAATTAATGGACGACCAAGTATTGGTAGGTGTACTCCTTCAGTTACAAGAGATCACAGTGTAGCGGTATCTAAAACGCCACATGCAAACAACGCGTCATACTGACGTCACGCAAATCCAGCATCTCGCAAGCAGAGTATACCGCGCAATTAGCATAGATACAATTTCCCAACATCAATCGTTGGGCAATTGCCCGCCAGACACAACACCCGTCTGGTCGGAGGATCCTCCGTTTTCTATAGAGTATGAGTGAACTTTACACCCTGTTCCTCATACCTCTATAACAGCATGCACAATAAAAGTAACTTTATGGAGCTAAGGGTGGATTTTTGAGATGAGTCAATAAGGACAGGTACCTTAACCGTTGTGGCTACACGGAAACAGTCTTAAGAGACTGTTCTTAACTTGTTGAAACCTTTTGACTGCCTGCAATTACAGATAAAAAAAAAACGTACAGTCGGCAAGAAAATGGGCAAATTTCTCAAAAAAATGAATAATATGATGCCAATCTTTCCCGTTTCTTATAAGGATCAGAAAACTCTATCGGACCAAATGCAGTTTCACAACTAGAAAAGCCTGAAATTCCAAAAAAACTTTCCATAAAGGTATAAAATGAAACTGAGTTAAGAGAGAACATACATAATATACCACTGTATGACAACAGTCGAATTGTTCCATCACTTCACTGGGCTGAATAGAGAACGAATATAGAGGGAGGTAATTCCAGATTTAACCTTTTAAATGATTATCATCCCGCTATACCTTGAGGGAGCAATTACAACATAATCACGACATAATGACTAATCCGTAATCCGCCATTTTGTGGCGGCGGCCATCTTGGACCGATTTTCATCAAACACAGCTAAGAACACTCCCGACAAATTCACCTATTAAACAAAAAAAACATAATTAAAATCGGTTCATCCGTTCGGGAGCTACGATGCCACAGACAGACATACACACACACACAGACACGTCAAACTTATAACACCCCGTCGTTTTTGCGTCGGGGGTTAAAAATGAAATCGAATAAAGTGATAACAACATACAACTTATTTACCTAACAAACATAGCGTTCAAACATGAGACAATTTGACATGATCACCGTGACTGTGTCATTAAAGGTGTAAGGAGTTTATAGCACCATGTATGCAACACAACAGGGATTGCGCGCGCGGCACAGTGCGGCAATGGGATGTGGCGAACAGTCGGTGTCGTCGAATAGGCCTATGACGCAGGTAGTTGTCAGGTACATAAAGTGTACACAAAGTATTGTGTAGCTACTACTACGCTCCTTAAATTTTTTATGGCTATTAGAATCTGATCTTTGGCTCTACGCACTGAAAGGGAATTATATCCTAACATTCCCAGCAGGTAATGAGTAGGATATATAAATGGATAATATCCGTAAATCTTTCTATATAAAAAACGCAGGAAGACTTTCTGAACATTTCCAATCAATAATTCATATGTGGATATGTGTAGTTGTAGGATGTAGGTTCGAACTCAGTCAGGCCCTTTACTCTGTCAAAATTTTTCATCACCACTGCCCTCAAAACGCTGAAGGAAAACAGCGTGAGGAAACCGGCGTGTCCTAGAACCAAAAATGCAAACACATGTGACATCTATCAACCCGCTCTGGGCCCGCGTGGTGGATTACGGCCTACTCCCTCTCACTGAGTGGCGGCATGTGTCCCAGCATTAGGAACATTATATGCTGATTATTATGATAGTTCTTAAAACGTACACAGAAGAACAAGGAAGCTTCGGCCTCGTCTGTCATCTTTGGTTATAGTAAAAATACCAATGGTTAGCTGTCTCTTAATGAGAAATCCCGAGTGGTTACAATCTACTTTATATAATTTTAGTAATAGATGTTTGTCAGGAATTATTTGTAAGAAAGCATCAGTCAGTGAAAGAAGAAAGTATCATTGTTGTGCAATTAGGTAGGATATACAGGAACGCAGTCGTTCATTAATTCACTAAAAACGAAAAATATCTCTAGCAATGGGAAATTACTAATGAGGTCTGCGAATGTCGACCTCAGGACGAGCTGCTTCCCACACGGACAACTGTACCTATGTCACTTGCTCCTGCGTCACCAGTCCTGAGACTTTTCATTTTTTGGTTGCCGAGACCAAAAATACAATTAACGTAGTATACAAGTTTTATAAAAATTAGGCAGTTATTTTAGCAAATTCTGGTGCCTTACGACTTCCATGCGAACGTAGTCACGGGCAGAAGATAGTCAATGAATAAGAACCCGTATTGCAAAAAAACATGATAACCCGAGACGTCTAGGGTTAAATCGAAATTTTCCTCATTCGATATTTTGAGTTTGTCTTCTTCTGTTTGTACAGTATAAAAACTAGCCCGAACTGGTTTCATATTTCGCGATTAAATCTTGTTCGATCGAGTATAAACACGGAGGAAGATTTCTAAAGCTTCACACAACAAATCCACATCTCTTTGCAAACGTTTCTCGTATTCTACTACACAACAACTCCAATGGCAGCCATCAAGACCACCTTCATTCTTCTGCTGGTTGCCTTCGCAATGGTGATGGTCACCGTCGAGGCTGTCCGTGTCGGTCCCTGCGACCAGGTCTGCAACCGCATCGATGCTGAGAAGGACGAGTGCTGCAGAGCTCATGGCTACTCCGGCTACAGCAGCTGTAGATATGGCCAAATGAATTGTTACTGACGGAACCTCGCAAGTGCAACGGTATCTTAGTGGAGCTTGTGTGAATCCCTTCGATGACCATCATTCGAACATTCAGAGGCAATTCAGACCTACCTTTTATTGTAAAACATAAAACTGATCAGTGATTATTGTAAAGTTCCACTTCTTTAGAATTCATTATGTGATTTGGGTTATGTATTAAAAGTTTTAGTTTTAAAATTTTAGTTTTTTTTTTAATGTTCGTGTCTGTGTGAAGCATGCCCGTTATCACTAACTTCATGCGAAATAATGCCTAACGTTGACAATCCTAAGCAACAACTCCTCTTTCACCATTCGTTTCTGTGCAAGGAACTGGTACGACTGCGTTCCTGTATCCTTCCTAATTGCACAACACTGATACTTTCTTCTTTCACGGCCGTGGGTTGTTCGAAAGAGATACTGTGGCCCCTGGCATAGGCAACTGAAGGAACACGGGTGGGTTTTAGTCAGTAAAAGTCTGACACGCCCTTCCGCTCAGCCCAGAGCATTTGATGATTACCCACACAAAAAAAAAAGTGCGGGTTGGTAGATGTCACATATGTCCGCATTTTTGGTTCTAGGACATGCCAGTTTCCTCACGCTGTTTTACTTCACCGTTTTAAGAGCAGTAGTGATGAAAAATTTAGACAAAGTAAAGCGCCTGACTGGGCTCGAACCTACGACCTACAACTCGTAAGCCGAGATCGTTACCACTTATAGCGGGATGATTTCATGATAATCACTAGCTGCGCCCCACGGTTTCACCCGCATAAGTTTCGATCCCGTGGGAATATCGGGATAAAAAGTATCCTGTGTGTTCAGTAGTTTTGGCGTGAAAGAGTAACAAACATCTATCCATCCATCCATCCATCCATACCAACTTTCGCGTTTATAATATTAGTAGGATTTAAAAGGTTAAATCTGTAACTACTCGTACCTGCTATATTCGTTCTCTATTCAGCCCAGTTGTCATACACTGGTATATTATGTTCACTCTCATCTCAGTCTCATTCATTCATTCAACTGTATGGGTAAGATTTTTTGATATTTCTGCCTTCTCTAGTGCTGAAGCCTGAAATGGTTTGCTAGTTTTTTGACCATTATAAGAAACAGGATAGATTGGCATCATCATCATTATGAAAATTACGCATTTTCTTGTTGACTGATTTTTAAAATCTATGAATGCTGATCAAATTTTTTCTAAAAGACGTTTTTCTTCTTTCTTTAGACCTTTTCCTTCTTTCTTTAGACCTTTTTCTTGTAGGGACAATGAACAAGGTACCTGTCCTTATTACCCCAACTCAAAAATCTATCCTGTATATATCATGAATGACTGCTTACATAGCTCCTTCCAGGTATAGCGGGTTGATGACAATTTAAAAGGTTAAATCTGTTACTATTTGCAATACTTTGGCTCGTTTTTTTGCGGTAAACTATACAAGACTACGAACAAATTACAATATTGCTCATTCCCCGTATAAAATAGCGTGATAATGAGATTAAACAAGTTCTATCCGGTAGTTTTTGGGTAATGCTTTTTTTTTTTTTTTTTTTGTGGATGGGAAATCATCAAATGACTCCTCCCGCTCTGGGTGGAGCAGAAGGGAGTGTCAGACTCTTACTGACTAAAACCCACCCGTGTTCCTTCCTTAGCCCTTTATGTACCAGGGCAGCGGTAACCCTTTCGGACGATCCCGCTACCCCGGCAGGCGTCGGCCCTGTCGGGCCCCGTCAACTACGCTGACATCTCTTTGAGGCGCGCGTGGAACACATACACGCCGTCCGGCACGGGCCTGGTCCTGATCGGACGGAGAGCTACCCATTGCTCTCCGCCCGCAGGCCCGCGCCTACGGTGGCCGGGAGTCGTCACGCGGCTCCCGACAACCGGAGCGTCTCCCTCGGCGGCTGAGGCGTGAGGATCTCTCCCTCGCCCATCCCGCCACCTCCTTTGCTAGCATGACTGCTTCGCAGAAGGAGGTGACCACCTCCCACTCCCTCTCGCCCCGGACCATGGCTTGCACCAGGGCCCGGCGCGAGAGGTCGCCGCCACTGCCGATCGCCTCTACGAGGACACAGCGGTGCTCTGCCCAAGCGGGGCAGACCTCCACCGAATGCTCCACCGTGTCCTCTGGGCGATCCTCGCAGTGGTGACACCCGGGCGTCTCCTCCCGCCTGATGATGTGCAGGAACCTCCCGAAACATCCGTGTCCGGAGAGGACCTGCGTCAGGCGGTAGGTGAGAGCGCCGTGACGCCTCTCTAGCCACTCCTCAAAGAGGGGTCTTACCGCCGCTATCGTGGCGTGCCCTGCGCTGGGTTGCGGTAGTCGCGCCGTCCATTCCACCATGAGACCGCGCCGGAGGTCCGTGCGCTCCGCAGCAATTTGCCGCGGGTGCGGAGTTTCCCCCCGACGTAGTGCCTCCGCGCGCCAGTCATACAGGCGCGCGAGGACTATCGCCTCCAGATCCCATGGTGGCAGTCCGGCAAGGAGGCTTGCTGCCTCGCCCGAGATCGTGCGGTATCCCCGGATAAGCCTTATGGCTACCACCTTTTGGGGCGCGTTCAGGTAGTGTGCGGCTCTCAGCCGCAATGAACGCGCCCATACCGGGGCCCCATATAGGGCCATGGACCGCACGACCCCCGCGTAAAGCCTCCGGCAGGAGGCGTTTGGCCCCCTCAGGTTGGGCAGGAGCCGCTTTAAGGCGGCCCCGGTCCGTTCCAGTTTGGGGGCCAAACGTCGGAAATGCTCGACGAAGTTCCACCGGCTGTCGAGGACGAGACCCAGGTACTTCATCGTCAGCTCGGTCAGTTCGTTGGGTTGTTCGATGCTGGAACATACATTCAGACAAACAGACAAACATTCTCAAAATTATAGTTCAACCTCGAAGCCGACATACATACACATCAAAAGTGTTTAGGGACCTCGCAAAAATTACTTCAAGGGCTGATTTTTCAATCGACAGATAATTTTATTCGTGGAATAAAATTGACGTCGGACAGATTTTGTATCGAAGAACTGTCAAAAATTCAAAATTATTGCTCGGATAAAATTATCTGGCGTTGGAAAAATCAGCCCTAAAAATATATTATATTCAATGTACAGTTTTGACTTCGCTACGATTTTATTATAATATATGTATAGGTTTGATTATTTTAATCAGTTTACAGGTGAGGGTTCAGTTCTTTAACACAATAGATAAGGAGCTTACTTAATAAACTATAAAAGTGAAAGTGACTGTCTGCCTGTTTTGTCTACCCTCACGAGAAGAAGAGTGAGTGAAGTGAATTTATGTTTAGCGCAAATGTAGACCATGACCTGGGTGAGGACAAAGGATACTTATTCTTCATCGCGGTAGTACGTCCCTAACCAGGAGGGGATCAGATCAGGGGATCCGACCGGAATAAAAAAAAAATAATAATAATAAAATAAAAAAATAATAATAAAATCGAAACATTTCTGACCTCCACGCGGGCGAAGCCGCGGGTAAAAGCTAGTCTAGAATAATTAAAAGTCCAGCGTGTGATACCTAAGATTCGATTCAGTTACACTTCTTCAGTAGTCCGATGCCTTTAGCTTTGCTAGTCATCAGAGAGCGCACGAAAGGAAGGAAAATTAGTTTGGGTCGCTGTTGCCGAATACGGTGAGGAGGACTGTAATAGAATAATAATAATGCAATTCTATTTTCTTACACCATTTATTAATAATAATAATAAAATATTTATTTCATCAACGTAGGTACAACAATTTCTTAATCTAATAAAAAGCTAAATCTTAATTTAGAGTACACTGTGACATAGGATTATGGAAAATCTTTAACTCCTAAACTAAGTCAAGCTTGTATTATAGGAGTTAGTGAGCTGATGGAATAAAAATAAAATTAATCTACAAACACGACAATAACTCCCCACAAACGCCCCAGCCCTGCACCAGCCTTACAAGACACAGACGAAGTTTCCTCGAAGTTAAACAGTGTCTTATTACAATAGTTTCGTCTCTGACGGATTTCAAGACGTCCCAACATCATGCGACTATTATAAATGTGAGTTTGTCTGTCTGTTTGGCACGTCTTCGCGGGTAGACGGCTGCGTTAATTTTATTTATATTCAATTTGGATGGAGAAAACTATGTAACTTGGAACTTGGAGAAAACGTATGTTATTTATAGCGGAAAATTAATGAATTGTGTTAAAAGTGCAATGTGGAAATAGCGTAGTGCTATGTAGTTTTTATCGTAGGTACATACAGTTAAACCTTACATCGTGCACAAAAAGTTATCTAGGGGTGGACAAATCTCACAGGCTAATGCGGCCTGTGAGATTTGTCACCCCTGGATAACTTTTTCATATGCACGTAGCTCAAGATAGTTTGACCGATATCTTGGAGGGATTCCTGACGTTTCTGCTTGGCAGCGCCTCTCCAAGATACGGCTGAACTTCATGTCACTCCTTATCAGTGTAGACATCAAGAACATGTGGCACACCACAGTCTGCGTGGCAGCAACCCTCAGCAGCAGACATAACACGATAAGATTGTTACTTTCGTGTTATTTGGCAAGGTTTGCCTAAAGTATCATACTATGTTGTTAAAGTGATCAGCAACATCTCAAGGCTTTGCGCTGAACAAATCTGTACAATCTGGTATAGATAAATATTATAAACGTGAAATTGATAAAAAAAGTCGAAAATTTTAAAACTAAATCTTTTAATACATAACCCAAATCATATGCTGAATTCTAAAGAAGTGGAGCTTCACAATAATCATTGATCACTGAAGTTTTACAATAAAGGTAGGTCTGCATTGCCTCTGAATGTTCTTCGAATGATGGACATCGAAGGGATTCATACAAGGTCCACTAAGGTACCATTGCACTTGCGAGGTTCCATCAGTAACAGTTCATTTGGCCATAATAACAGCTGCTGTAGCCGGAGTAGCCATGAGCTCTGCAGCACTCGTCCTTCTCAGCATCGATGCGGTTGCAGACCTGGTCGCAGGGTCCGACACGGGCAGCCTCGACGGTGACCATCACCATTGCCAAGGCAACCAGCAGAAGAATAAAGGTGGTCTTGATGGCAGCCATTGTAGTTATTGTGTAGTAGAATACGAGAAACGTTCGCAAAGAGATGTGAATTTGTTGTGTGAAGTTAAGACATCTTCCTCCATATTTATACTCGATCTAACCAGATTTAATCGCAAAATATGAAACCGATTCGTACTAGTTTTTGTACTGTACAAACACGACTAAAATGTTGAATGAGGAAAATTTTGTTGTGTACCCTAGACGACTTGGGTTATCATATTTTTCTGCAATACGGGTTTTTATTCGTTGACTAACTTCTGCCCCTGACTACGTTCGCATGGAAGTCGTAAGACACCACAATTTACTAAAATACCTCTAAAACTATAAACTACCTCATTTTTATAATACTTTCCTGTGTACTACGTTAGTTGTAAAAGGGGTTAAAGTATGTAATTGCCGATTTGTACTGAAAAATTGAAATTCGTTTTTTTTTTTAATTGAACATATTTATTTAATCAAAATAATTACCATTATTATCTATACATTGCTGCCATCTAATAGGAAGGTCATTTATGTCTTTGCGATAGAACTCTCGTGATCTAGATTCGACAAACTGTGTGAAAGCATTTTGTACTGCCTCCTGAGAAGAAAACTTTTTATCACGTAGAAAATTGTCCAAATTACGAAAAAAATGGTAGTCCGTTGGAGCAAGGTCTAGCGAATACGGAGGGTGACGAATGGTTTCTAATTGCAGTTCCTGTAGAGTTACAACGGTTTCTCTTGCTGTATGAGGTCTCGCGTTATCATGGAGCAATAATGGTGAAGATCGATTCATGAGTCGGGGCTGTTTCACTGCTAGTTTTGCTATCATTGTTCGGAGTTCGGCACAGTAGACATCTGCCGTTATTGCTTGACCAGATTGGAGAAAGCTACAGTGAATAACACCATGCTGAGACCACCAAACAGTTACCATTACGTTTTTATTGGTAAGCTTTGCTTTAGGACACTGTTGCGGCGTTTGACCTGGGGTGAGCCATTGCACTTTTCGCTTACGAAAAATCGTAAAGAATCCACTTTTCATCATATGTCACAATTCGATCCAATATTCCTTCATTTCTGAATCGATTCAACAAGGCAACACAAGTTTCAACACGCGTTTCTTTCTGCAGATCAGTCAAATCATGAGGCACCCATTTCTCATATTTTTCTATTAGTCAATATTGTTGGTAAGGTAACGTTAAACCATGCCGCTAATTCCTGGGTAGTTTGGCTCGGATCGGCTTCCACCATCTCTTTCAATTCATTTTTATTCACCTGTGTGGGCGGTCTTCCACGTGGTTCGTTCTTCAAATCAAAGTTTCCATCACCAAAGCGTTTAAACCAAAATCGCACGGTGCGTTCATTAGCAGTCTCCTCTCCAAACGCAACATTGATATTGCGAGCTGTTTCTGCCGCGTTACTTCCGTGTCCGAACTCGTATTCAAAAATAACTCGAATTTTCGAAGTATCCATCTTTCTTGTCTAAGCTGAATAAAAAAAACAACTGAAAGTCTATAATCGAATGTTTCACATTTTTCAAAAGAAGAACTTCATAGGTACCATGTGAAAAAAGTTTCACTCAAAAATCTCAAACCATGAAGGTTCTATGTGAATTCGAAGTACCTATTACAATAAAACGGCAATTTCATACTTTAACCCCTATTATTTTTAGTCTCAACCAAAAAGTGTAAAGTCTCAGGACTGGTGATGCGGGAGCAAGTGACGTAGGTACAGTTGTCCGTGTGGGAAGCAGTTCGTCCTGAGGTCGACATTCGCAGACCTCAGTGGTCATTTCCGATTGCTTGAGATACATATTTTTCGTTATTAATGAATTGATGAATGCCTGCGTTGCGTTCCTTTATATACTACCTAATTGCACAACACTGACGACACTGAAGACACAATACATTAATATGGCAAGTTATGTTATTTTTATTAGAAAAAAAAATGTACCTGCAATACTATCAGAATTGTACATGCTGACATGCAATAGATAACCCGAAAGTGTTGAAGAACTGAACCCTGACCTCTTAACTGATTAAAATACAATCAACAATTAAAAGCCCGTATTGCAGAAAATATGATAACCCTTTTTCCTGTTTGTACAAAAACTAGCCCCAACCGGTTTCATATTTCGCGATTAAATTTCATTAGATAGAGTATAAATATGGAGGAAGATGTCTAAAGCTTCACACAACAAATCCACATCTCTTTGGGAACGTTTCTCGTATGCTACTACACAACAACTACAATGGCTGCCATCAAGACCACCTTCATTCTTCTGCTGGTTGCCTTCGCAATGGTGATGGTCACCGTCGAGGCTGTCCGTGTCGGACCCTGCGACCAGGTCTGCAACCGCATCGATGCTGAGAAGGACGAGTGCTGCAGAGCTCATGGCTACTCCGGCTACAGCAGCTGTAGATATGGTCAAATGAATTGTTACTGACGGAACCTCGCAAGTGCAACGGTACCATAGTGGAGCTTGTGTGAATCCCTTCGATGTCCATCATTCGAAGAACATTCAGAGGCAACCTAGACCTACCTTTTATTGTAAAACATCAAAGTGATCAGTGATTATTGTAAAGTTCCACCTCTTTCGAACTCATGTGATTTGGCTTATTTGATTAAAAGATTTAGTTTTAATATTTTCGTTTTTTTCTTCCCTTTCGCGTTTATAATATTTATCTATACTAGTTAGTACAGACTTGTTCAGTGCAAACCCATGAGATATTGTTGATCACATTAACATCGTAGTATGATACTTTAGACAATCCTTGCCCAATAACACGAAAATAACAATCTTGTCGTGTTATGTGTGCTGCTGAGGTGGCTGCCACGCAGACTGTGTTGTACAACATGTTCTAGAAGACTTCGCTGATAAGGAGTGACATTAAGTGGTAACGTAAGGGACGTGTGTGGAATACGCGTTATGTTAATATTGTTACGAGCTTCGGGTTCGTGACAATGAAAACTTCCGATAAAAATTACCAAAAGTTACACTTTATTTAAACAACACTAAGAACAACTCAAACACACTAATTATAAAACACAATCGCTCTTAAGTCGCACTCGAAGATCGCTTTCGATGTATTCGCTTCTATCGCAGAACCAAGTCTGATTAGTCGCGGCTAGTCCCGGCCTTATATAGTGCCGCAGATAATTCCAGAATCTTCTATTGTAGAAACATCTAGAATGTTCGAGTACATACCGGCCCCGACTGACCAGATGTCGATAGTTCTAGTAAGTTCAGCCAATCGATAATAGATGGCGCTAGTGACTCTATTAGTTCTTCTACTAGAAACTAGATGGCGCTAGTGGTAACTAATGTCACCATGCATCAGGCATTAATTGTGGCGCGCAACACTGCCCCCTCCTAAGACATGCTCGTCCCGAGCATTATCGGCTCAATAATAACGCGCCAATCGATCCACATGGACGATCTTAGGAGTACCTCTTGCACCTTTCTGTATTCGGTAGGTTACGTCATTGATCTTTGTCACAATCCGGTATGGTCCATCCCATTTAGCTTGAAGCTTAGGAGATTTCCCTTTGCTGCGGACTGGATTGTGCAACCACACTAGTGAACCTTCGTCGAACCCTTTACTGTTCATTTTGCGGTCATAACGGGTTTTCATCTTTTCAGACATTTGCTGGCCCGATTGTCTGACGTGCTCATAAATGTCATTCATTTTATTCCGCAAGTTATTCGCATAATCGGTTATACTGCGTGGGGCATCAGGTGGTATTCCGGTGATCAGGTCTGCAGGCAGCCGTAATTCTCATCCAAAGTTTGCGAAAGCTGGTGTCACCGATGTACTTTCGTGAACAGCGCTTCGATATGACAACAAAAACGGTTGTATGTGCTTGTCCCAATCTCGTTGCCGATTTTCCACAACTTTTGCTAGGTACCTCTCCAATGTCTGATTGAATCGTTCCACCATTCCATCCGATTGTGGGTGGTAAGAAGTTGTTCTTGTTTTATGAGTACCCATAACTCGACAAGTTTCCTGAAATATTTGGGACTCAAAATTCCTTCCTTGATCACTGTGAATCTCTAAAGGTACTCCAAACCGACATAAGACTTCATAAACTAATTTATCTGCAACTGTCGAAGCTTCTTGATTTGTAATGGCGAAGACTTCCGGCCACTCAGTGAAGTAATTCATCACAACCATGAAATACTTGTTACCACTTTCACTTTCCGGAAACGGCCCCGCAACGTCAAGGGCTATCCTCTCCCATGATGCGCCAACATTGTACAATTTCAATGCACCTCTACTACGAGTCTGAGGTCCCTTTACAGCTGCACAACTTGTACATTTGCGACACCAGTCCTCGACATCGTCCCGACAGTGGACCCAGTAAAACCGTTCTCGTATCTTAAGTAGAGTCCGTTTTACTCCCAGATGACCTCCTGAACAACCGTTATGGTACAGCTGTAGAACATCCGGTACTTGAGCTTTAGGGACAACCATTTGCAAATGACAGCTGTCTCCCCGAGCATTTTCCCATTTACGGCACAGGACCCCATCCTGAACCACCAAGCTGTCCCATTGGGCCCAATAGCTTTTTGTGATCGAACTCATTGCTGAGACGTCGCTCCATCTGGGCTTAGGAGCTCTGGACTTCATCCACTCCAGAATCGGCTTGATGTCCGAATCTTCCTGCTGTGCACGTTGTAGGCTTTCCTTCCACTCGTTGCTGAGGTCTGTCTTGAGCATCCTCACAGGTACGACTTCTTTACTTTATTGCCTAGTACAATGCTTGCAGTCTTCAGGACAAGGTCTTCTTGACAATGCATCTGCGTTGCCATGAGATTTTCCGCTGCGATGTTCGACCACGAAGTCGTATTCCTGCAATAGTTCAATCCATCTCGCAACTTGACCTTCTGGATTTTTGAACTGCAATAGCCATTTCAGTGCAGCATGGTCAGTTCGTATGTGGAATTTCCGCCCCAGAAGATATTTGCTAAAGTGCTGCAATGACTTTACCACAGCAAGCAGTTCCCGTCTCGTAACACAATAGTTCCTTTCAGGTTTCGACAGTGACTTGCTGAAGTATGCTATCACAAACTCTTGCTCGCCATTCCGCTGAGACAACACACCGCCAAGTCCTATGTCGCTTGCGTCTGTGTCAACTATAAATTCCTTGCCTGCATCAGGGTACCCCAAAATAGGTGTTTTGCACAGACGATTCTTTAGCTCCTGGAATGCGATGTCGCAACTTTCATCCCAGCAGAAATGTCGCTTCTCCTCTTTTAGCTTATGCAGGGGTTTGGCTATATCTGCAAAGTTCTTGACAAATCGCCGATAATAGGAGCACAAACCCAGAAATGCTCTGACCTGCGTCTTGTCATTTGGAATTGGCCAATCCTTGACAGCGGCGATTTTCTCTGGATCCGTGCGGATACCTTCTTCAGACACTACATATCCCAAAAAGCTAACTTGCCGTTTGAATAGTGAACACTTCATCGGACTTAACTTGAGGTTGGCCCCCTGGATCTTCATGAGCACGCGTTCCAGGTTTTGAAGATGTTCTTCAAACGTTCGGCCTACGATGATGATGTCATCCAAGTAGACCAGGCAAGCATCGCCAATAAGCCCAGTAAGTACAAGTTCCATCAACCTTTCAAACGTTTGCCGGAGCATTGCATAATCCAAACGGCATAACTTTAAATTGCCACAGACCCTTTCCTGTCAAGAATGCAGTTTTCTCATTGTCCTTAGGATCAATTTCAACTTGCCAGTAGCCACTTTTCAGGTCCAGCGTGCTAAACCACTTTACTCCAGTAAGCATGTCCAGCGTGTCATCAATTCTTGGCAAAGGATAGCTGTCCTTCTTCGTAACGTCGTTCAGACGACGATAGTCAACACAAAACCTCATGCTGCCGTCCTTCTTTCTTACCAGCACTACAGGTGAACACCATGGACTAGATGAAGGTTCAATAACACCATCCTTCACCATTCCCTCAATCATGGTTTCCACTTCCTTGTCACGTGCTACCGGCAATCTCCTTGGCCGCTGACGGATGGGCAATTCTTCTCCTGTGTTTATTTTGTGTTGAACTAAGCCAGTCCTCCCGATATCAGCATCGTTTGACGAGAAAACATCGCCATACTTGAGTAACATTTTCTTCGCCTTGACCATTTCATTTTGGGACAGAGCGCTGCGGCAGTCTTCTAGAAGTGTGGTCACTCTCGTTTGTGCATCCTTGCTGAGGGTCCCAGTCGATAGATATTGGCATCGACGCAACCAATCCACTTCCTAGCAAGTACCAACTAGTGTGCCTTTTTCTATAACCTGTTCCTGATCACAAAGGTTCAGCACACGTACCCCTGAGATGTCGGTGGTTCTGACCAAAGTTCGTGCCACTTTCCATGGTAGGTCATTGTCTACCCTTTCCACGAGTACACAACGATGAGTTTGCCCAGGATTCCGAGGAAGACTAACCGGCACAATCGTTTCGGCGGAAGAACAATCTTCTTAAGGCTGTACACGTTCCCTGGTAACGCTCCTTCCACGAAAAGTTCCTCTTGTCCACATTTCAAAACACCCTGCTTGACGTCAATTTCGCAACAATTCTTCCTCATAAAGTCAAGGCCCAGGATGCAATCGTCCATTATATCAGCCACGATGACATTATGCAGGTAGATTCTGTTGCCTAGCTTCAACCCCATCTTCTTCTCTCCATGGACGGGTATGCGCTGACCGGTGGCTGTAACCAAATTAATGTGTTCCCGGTTGTATGCGGAGTCCCCAAGGGACCGTCTTATGAGTTGGGAACTGACAACCGTGCGAGAGGCTCCAGTGTCTATGGTCAGCTTACACGGCGTTCCGTTGACCTCGCCCTTGATGATTAGGCTGTTCCCGTCTTGGGTTTGTGTGATCGAAACCCTTGGGGCTCTTTGAACATCAGCCAGCACCCGCCCCGCAGTCCTGGCTATTACTCGTTTCCCTGCTGCTGGTGCTGGGCGGTGCTGTTAGCTGCACTGCCGTCTGAAGATCGGCCGTCTTCACTTTCTGCAGTTCGCTTGGGGCAACTGGATCGAAGGTGGCCCCTTTCCCCACAGCCGTAGCACCTAGGGCTGTATCCTTAATTGGGGTCGCGAACTGTAGCCGCTGCAACTTCCCTGACGCGATGGGAACGATGATCCTGCCGCACAGCTTCCACCTCCAGTGCATGGGCCAAGGCGTCTTTAAGCGTCCCGTGGTGCCCGAGCCTCACAGTAGCTCTAACTTCAAGGTCGCGGATGCCGTCGATGAATGCCTGCACCAGGTTCCCATCACTGAGCGCAGGTACGGACTGGTAAGCTTTACGCACCAGCTTCTCCACTTCAAGGGCCCACTGCTGCAGGTTTTCATTACTGCGTTGCACGCGATCCTTGAGCTGTGCACGAAACACGTGTTCCAGGTGAGCGTCGCCATACCGAGCCTCCAATGCCTCAAGGAGCTGCTCGTAAGTCACTTCCTTACCGAGAGCTTCCAGAACAGTTAAGGCCTGGTCGCGCAGGCCTAGGGTGAGGGCAGTTATGGCCTGACTGTTATTCCAACCGTTCGCCTTCATGAAAGCCGCAAACTGGATTTTGTAGGCTGACCAGGAAGAAGTTCCGTCGAACGGTGGCACTTTGAATCCACGTAGCGAAGGTGTTGTAGCTACGGGAGCTGCGATTCCATCTCCAAGTTTAAGGTAATCCAGCGTTTTCTTTACGTCAGCCATCATGGTTTTCTTCACGTCAGCCACCACGGTGTCAACCCGATTATACACTTGGTCGATCCGGATTTCAGCTTCCGACAGGCGGTTGTCATGTTGAGCAACCTTATCCTTCACCTCCTTCATGTCTTTCCCGAAGGTAGCGTGAAGGTCCTTCATAAGGAGCATCTGCTCTTCCTGGCGGCGCGTTTGCTCCTCCTTATCACGTTGGAGCTGTTCTTCCAACCGACGAGCCTGTTCCTCTTGTCGGCGAGCCTGTTCCTCCTGTCGGCGAGCCTGTTCCTCCTTGTCCCGCTGGAGCTGTTCTTCCAACCGACGAGCCTGTTCCTCTTGTCGGCGGGACTGCTCCTGCAGCATCATCATCAGGGCAGCAAAGTCTGGTGCTGCTGATGCTGGGGCTGCTGCGGACGGGTCGGCCTCCGTGGTTGGTAGCTGGCCCTCCGACCTCTGCGGCATAGCTCCACCAAAACGTCTCTGGTCCGTCTCCTGTTGGCGTTGACTCCGGGTACGGATACCCTCCGTGTCGTCTTTGGGTAAAATCGGCATGATTTTAATCCTTGCTTCTGACACCAATTGTTACGAGCTTCGGGTTCGTGACAATAAAAACTGCCGATAAAAATTACCAAAAGTTACACTTTATTTAAACAACACTAAGAATAACTCAAACACACTAATTATAAAACACGATCGCTTTCGATGTATTCGCTTCTATCGCAGAACCAAGTCTGATTAGTCGCGGCTAGTCCCGGCCTTATATAGTGCCGCAGATAATTCCAGAATCTTCTATTGTAGAAACATCTAGAATGTTCGAGTACATACCAGCCCCGACTGACCAGATGTCGATAGTTCTAGTAAGTTCAGCCAATCGATAATAGATGGCGCTAGTGACTCTATTAGTTCTTCTACTAGAAACTAGATGGCGCTAGTGGTAACTAATGTCACCATGCATCAGGCATTAATTGTGGCGCGCAACAATATTACCCACTGTTAACAAGGTTTACGGAGGTATTAGAATAATGAGCACTTAAGTTAGTAGTCACGGATATACATATACGAGACGGGAAATAGCTCTTTTTGCCAAATTAAATCACATCGTAGGTTTTATTTAAGCAGACCTAGGCGTGGCTACACCCCTCCAAGATATGGCCAGATGAGGAGGCTTGCCAAAATCAAGAGCTTGAGTACAGAACCAAGTATACCGGTGTATTGAATACATGCTTTTGCAGCTACTTTTCCTAAATAAGGTACTGATTATGCCTGTGACATTTGTCCACCCCTGAACCACTTTTTTGTGCACGATGTAACGTTTACCTGTATCTAGAATAAAAACTACATAGCACTATGCTATTTCTTCATTGCAATCTTAATACAATTCTTTAGTTTTCCGCTATAAAATGAAATGTACGTTTTTTCCGAGTTCCAAGTTACATAGTTTTGTCCATCCAAATTTAATATAAATAGAATTAACCCAGCCATCTACCCGCGAAGATGTGCCAAACAGACAGACAAACTCACATTTATAATAGTCGCATGATGTTGGGACGTCTTGAACTCCATCAGAGACGAATCTATTGTAATAAGACACTGTTTAACTTTGAGGAAACTTCGTCTGTGTCTTGTATAGCTGGTGCAGGGCTGGGGCGTTTGTGGGGAGTTATTGTCGTGTTTGAGCCAAACAAATTTTCCTTCCTTTTGTGCGCTCTCTGATGACTGGCAAAGCCAAAGGCATCGGACTACTGAAGAAGTGTAACTGAATCGAATCTTAGGTATCTAAACGCTGGACTTTTAATTATTCTAGACTAGCTTTGGCCCACGGCTTCGCCCGCATGAAAGTCAGAAATTATTCAATTTATTCCGGTTGGCGGTCCTGACCTGATCTCCTCCTGGTTAGGGACGTACTACCGCAATGAAGAGTATCCTTTGTCGTGACCCAGGTCATGGTCTACATTTTCGCAAAAAATAAACTCACTTTACTCACTCTTCTTGCCGTGACGGTAGACAGGAACTACAGAAATTCACCTGCTACGATCCTTACATAGGTACAAGTTTCATCGAAATCTATTTAACTGTTAAGGTGTGAAAGGTGACAGACAGAATCACTTTCACTTTTATCACGTCGGGGTCACCAGCCGCACCATAGAGTTATGAGGAACAGAGTGTAAAGTTCACTTATCCTCTATAGAAAACGGAGGATCCTGCGACCAGACGGGTGTTGTGTCTGGCAACTGCCCGATGATTGATGTTGGGAAGTTTGTATATATGCTAATTTCGCGGGAAACTCTGCTTGCGAGATGCTGGATTTGCGTGACGTCACTATGACGCGATGCTCGCATGTGGCGTTGTAGATACCACTACAAATTATTAATTATACTCATCATCTGCTTAGTTTTTTCCCAATTATGTTGGGGTCGGCTTCCAGTATATAATACCACTATTTTACATTGAGGGACTGCCTATCTGACCACCACAACCCAGTTACTGGGTAATACGATACCCCTTGATAAGACTGGTTGTCACACTTTCGCGCTTTTGACTACCTGTAACGACTGTCATAGAATGAATGAATGAAAATTTAAAACTTATATTAAAATTACACTTTGTAAGCAAGGATATTACAAATTGAATGACAGCCAGGACCAACGGCTTAACGTATTTTCCGAGGTACGGAGGGGTCTTGGTAGTCAAAGTCAAAGTCAAATCATTTATTTCAAATAGGCATATAAAAGGCACCTTTGAACGTCAAAAATAAAATTGATTCTAGTCGCCCCTTCCAAAAGGTAGTTTACGTATGGAGAAGAATGGGCAAGAAACTCCACCGTTACTCTTTTAAAACGTTTTACAATATTTTGCATACATTATTTATATAATTATATGTGAAGACGATGCACCTAAAAATAAAATTACTATAAAATGGATAAATGAAACCATGACATATAAATTAACAATGTGATAGATACATGGTGCTCACATATTCACAAACATTCCAAAAGTAGACGATTTTCACAAATAAATAAGGAGTAATAAGTCCGGGTGTGACCCCAAGTAATTACAGAATATAAATCAATGTCAAAGAAAAAAAAAAAAAAATCTACAATTACATTAGCAACCAGTTTGATTTTGTCTAGACTCTAAAGATTGTCCTATGGAGCAGGACCAGCGTGTTTCCAAGCATTCTTATCTTGGATATAATCCTCTAATTTGTAATAATTATCCTTGCTTACAAAGTGTAATTTTAATATAAGTTTTAAATTTTCTTCCATTTAATTGCAATATTTCACAAGGTATTTTGTTGTAACATTTAACAAAGTACCCCATAAAAGATGTATATATGTACTTTAGATAATCTGAAAAAAGGTTGATCTAATTTATCTTTATTTCTAGTATTAAAATTATGTCTATCACTTATTTTATTAAAAAGATGTTGATTTTTTCTTACACACATAATATTTTCATAAATGAATTGGCAAGGTACTGTAGAGGCTTGTCTGCCGAAGGCAACCTCATATAATGCAGGCCGGCTATATTTTAGCGCGGGTTACATTCGAACGCTCAAGCTTGTGTCAATTATATTAATTAGGTTTTTGTTTTAGAACCGGGAGGGACATTTTAGATAGAAAGCTGTAAAAGCCGTTCTCCCAATATAAATTTAAAGGAATTAATTGTGTTTGATTCCACCCGTTACCTCAGAGGGCTCTTCTAGCCCTCTATAGTACCGTCATAATATTAACCCTTTTAAATAGCTCCTTAAGAGATTCGCGGCGACGTAGATTGTAAATGGCTCTGACAGCTCTCTTTTGCAAAATAAAAATTGATTCAATTTCAGCAGCCCGACCCCACAGTAAGATGTCATATGACATAATACTGTGGAATTAACTAAAATAAACCAAAGGCGCGATTTCTTCATCTGTTAACTGTCTTATCTTTCTAACAGCACATGCGGCCGAGCTTAGCCGCCCCGCAATAGATGTTATATGAGGTCCCCTTTGTAATTTCTCGTCTAGCGTGATTCCTAGGAAAACTGTCTGATTAACAAATTCTAATTTTTGGCCATTCAATATGTCACATTCGCTACTTCTAACATTAGGTAATTTAAATCTAATGCATTTGGTTTTTTTGTAAATTAAGCACTAAATTATTTACCGTAAACCAATCTTGGACCTGAAGAATAGAGTTATTCACGTCGTCAAGATTTTGTGACCGTCGGTCTATTTTAAAGATCAACGATGTGTCATCTGCAAATAACACCATGTTCGGTTGATTTTGAAGTAATTGGGGTAAATCATTCATATAAACTAAAAAGAGGAATGGCCCCAATATCGAACCTTGAGGAACGCCCATTGTCATTTCAGACCCCAATGAGTTTACGCCATTTACTTGGACTTTAAACTTTCTATCTTTCAGGTATGATCTTAACAAGTCAAGTGCTGTTTTCGTAATCCCATAGTGCTCGAGTTTCATCAGAAGTGTTTCATGGTTTACGCAATCGAACGCCTTAGAGAGATCGCAAAAGATTCCAATAGTATCTTGTTACCCTAATGAAATTTTTAACGCCTGAGAAGAATCTCAGGCGTTAAAAATTTCATTAGGGTAACACCGGCGTCAGTGGTACAACGCCCTTTGGTAAAGCCGTACTAGTGTTCATGAAAGATGTAATTTTCATTAAATTGACGTAACATTTGATTAAGCATCAACTTTTCAAACACCTAACACTGACAGAATTGACACAGGTCTATAATTGTTGGGTTCTTTACTATCACCGGATTTGAACAATGGTACTACTTTACTATGTTTCATAAGACACGGAAAGTCTCCTTGGTCAACACTGGTGTTAAATATGAAAGCTAAATAGGGCGCAATGGTTTCGATGAGAGATCTACATACTTTTACAGACATACCCCAGGGATCTTCTGTTGATTTAATTTTAAGATCTTTAAAAGCTCTTATAACAGCCTGGGGTTTGTATGCTGAAACCTAAGCTCCGAACGGCATGCCTTTACATTCCTTTTAAGTAAGGCAGCAGAAAGCGTAGGGGAAGAATTTAAAGCTTCAGTAGTTTTAAGGGGAATATTAGCAAAGAAGTTTTCAAATTCCTGAGCTATTTCTACATCTGAATTGATGGGGCAATGTGCAGTCTCTAAATTAAATTCACTATTTCGCTGTTTTTTCCTACCTCTTTCATTATTTGTTATTTGCCAGGTAGTTTTTATTTTATCATCAGCTGATTTTATTTTATTGCTTATATAAAGAGCTCTTTGGCACACCCTTTTAAAAGTTTTTGAATATTTTGCAACATACTGATGAAAGTTTGTATTTTTCATATGTTGCTTTAAGCTATAAAGTTCAAAAAGTTTTTCCCTGCTTTTACGAATACCTGGAGTAGCCCAGTCACTGAACAAAAACTTTGTGTAAATACTTTTAGTTTTCACTGGAAAAGTGTCATAAAATTGCTCGTTTAATAGCGAGAAGAACTCGGCGTAGAACTCATTGGGGTCATCTATATTATTAAAACTCTGATCACATAATTTACTGGCCAAAGAATTATATTTATTACCTTTTTATTGGTAAGATTTGCTTTAGGACTCTGTTGCGGCGTTTGACCTGGGGTCAGCCATTGCATTTTTCGCTTACGGTTATCGTAAAGAATCCACTTTTCATCACATATTACAATTCGATCCAATATTCCTTCATTTCTATATCGATTCAACAAGGCAACACAAGTTTCAACAAGCGTTTTTTTCTGCAGATCTGTCAAATCATGAGGCACCCATTTCTCATATTTTTTTATTTTATTGATTCGACGCAAATGAGTCAATATTGTTGGTAAGGTAACGGTTAACTATGCCGCTAATTCCTGGGTAGTTTGGCTCGGATCGGCTTCCACCATCTCTTTCAATTCATTGTTATTTACCTGTGTCACTGTATCACGAAAGTGTTTAAACCAAAATCGCACGGTGCGTTCATTAGCAGTCCTCTCTCCAAACGCAACATTGATATTGCGAGCTGCTTCTGCCGCGATAGTTCCGCGTCGGACCTCGTATTAAAAAATAACTCGAATATTCGAAGTATCCATCTTTCTTGTCTAAGCTGAATAAAAAAAACAACTGAAAGTCGATAATCGAATGTTGCACATTTTTTAAAAGAAGAACTTCATAGGTACCAAGTGAAAAAAGTTTCACTCAAAAATCTCAAACCTGGTTCTATGTCAATTCGAAGTACCTATTACAATAAAACGGCAATTTCAAACTTTAACCCCTATTATCACCTGTTTTTTGTTTTTATTATAATACGAGTAATATGTAATTTCAATTAACGTTGCTTATGGCCTATCAGATAAAAAGCATGTGATTTAAAGAGTGTAGAAATAAGAATGATAGCAGTCTGATGCAGTTGGTGATGGTTATTTTAGTTGAATCTCGGATTTTAGCTACATCAGACTGCGAGAAAAAAAAATCTTGGTTTAAACTTTTTTGTCGCAGCTGGGTTTATTGATTGTAAATTATAATTTTTTTAAACATTTTACAGTGTTATATTTTTGGAATCGTCTCTTTAAGGCCTTTATTTTGATATAATACATGGGCATGGTGCACATTACTTATTGGCTTCTAAAATCCGCCATTTCGATTGTATAAAAACTAAAGCTAGCCTATAACAATCCCCATAGCCCAATGTTGTCTTTATCGTTGAGGAGTCGGATAAAAAGGAGTTAATGAAATGGTGTCGGCGATCGAGAAAAAAAGTTCCGTTCGTCAAAACTGTGAACGAAAGAAACTTTTTTTCCCGATCGTCAACAGTGTTGACGACAAGGTCGGGAATACTCAAGTGAAAACGGACATTATTTCTTCACACAGACAAGAAAATTACGAAAAAAAACAAAAATTTTAAAACTAAATCTTTAATCAAATAAGCCAAATCACATGCTGAATTCTAAAGAAGTGGAACTTTACAATAATCACTGATCACTTTGATGTTTTACAGTAAGAGGTAGGTCTTGATTTCCTCTGAATATTCTTCGAATGATAGACATCGAAGGGATTCACACAAGCTCCACTAAGGTACCGTTGCAATTGCGAAGTTCCGTCAGACACATACCATTAGGTTATAATTACAGCTGGCGTAGTACATGTAGCCATTATCTCTGCAGCACGTGTCCTTCTCAGAATCGCTGCTCTTGCAGAACTTGTCGCAGTTTTTGACACGGGTAGCCTCAACGGTAACCATCACCATTGCGAAGGCAACCAGCAGAAGAATGAAGGTGGTCTTGATGGCAGCCATTGTAGTTGTTGTGTAGTAGAATACGAGAAACGTTCGTAAAGAGATAAAGATTTGCTGTGTGAAGCTTTAGACATTTTCCTTCATATTTATACTCTATTCAATCGCGAAATATGAAACGGTTTGGGTTAGTTTTTGTACAAACAAGATAAGACAATCGATAAATTTCGAAAGAGGAAAACCCGGACTCGGGTTATCATATTTTTCTCTAATATGGGTTTTTTATGTTGATTGTATTTTAATCAGTTTAGAGGTCAGGGTTCAGTTCTTTAACACTATCGGGTTATCTATTGCATGTCAGCATGGACAATTTTGATACTAATAATTATAATCAAAATCAAAAGTCATTTATTCAAATTAGGCTGAGAATCAGCACTTTTAGAACGTCAAAATTACAAAAGACAGTCCCCCAAAAACACCCGCCCTTCACCCGCAAGGCAGCATGGCGCAATAACGCGCAAGGCAGCATGTGGCGAGCTGTTGGACCCCATGAACCCTATCTGCCGGGAGAAGTCTTGTTCCTCACCTCTGGCTTGCCTTTATTGACCGGCTGGAGTGAACACTGACGAGGAACAGAGCTTCCACCTCATCCTTGCCTTTATTGGCTGGTTTGAGTGGAGATTCGCAAGAGTAAACGTGCTCGGAGGAAGAAAGTATTTCAGTAAGATGCTGGTAGGGATCTTAACCGTACTTCCGGGATTGTCCTGATAGCTGTGGAATACCTCTCCACTCCTCGTAAGCACCTCACGACGTGTTGCCCCCTTGTCCTGCACCAACCGGGGGTTGTGCTTGGGTGCACTTGCATGGTGCATACAGGGATAATCGACGGTTGGTGCCTCCTCATCATTTAGAATTGTGTACATTTCAAAAGTAGACGATTTTCACAAATAAATAAGGAGTAATAAGTCCGGGTGTGACCCCAAGTAATTACATAATATAAATCAAAGTCAAAGAAAAAAAAAAAAATTATACAATTACACTAGCAACCAGTTTGATTTTGTCTAGACTCTAAAGATTGTCCTATAGAGCAGGACCAGCGTGTTTCCAAGCATTCTTATCTTGGATATAATCCTCTAATTTGTAATATCCTTGCTTACAAAGTGTAATTTTAATATAAGTTTTAAATTTTCTTTCATTTAATTGCAATACTTCACAAGGTATTTTGTTGTAACATTTAACACAGTACCCCATAAAAGATGTATATATGTACTTTAGATAATCTGAAAAAAGATTGATCTAATTTATCTTTAATTCTAGTATTAAAATTATGTCTATCACTTATTTTATTAAAAAGATGTTGATTTTTTCTTCCACACATAATATTTTCATAAATGAATTGGCAAGGTACTGTAGAGGCTTGTCTGCCGAAGGCAACCTCATATAATGCAGGCCGGCTATATTTTAGCGCGGCTTACATTCGGACGCTCAAGCTTGTGTCAATTATATTAATTAGGTTTTTGTTTTAGAACCGGGAGGGACATTTTAGACAGAAAGATGTAAAAGCCGTTCTCCCAATATAAATTTAAAGGAATTAATTGTGTTTGATTCCACCCGTTACCTCAGAGGGCTCTTCTAGCCCTCTATAGTACCGTCATAATATTAACCCTTTTAAATAGTTCCCTAAGAGATTCGCGGCGACGTAGATTGTAAATGGCTCTGACAGCTCTCTTTTGCAAAATAAAAATGGATTCAATTTCAGCAGCCCGACCCCACAGTAAGATGTCATATGACATAATACTGTGGAATTAACTAAAATAAACCAAAGGCGCGATTTCTTCATCTGTTAACTGTCTTATCTTTCTAACAGCACATGCGGCCGAGCTTAGCCGCCCCGCAATAGATGTTATATGAGGTCCCCTTTGTAATTTCTCGTCTAGCGTGATTCCTAGGAAAACTGTCTGATTAACAAATTCTAATTTTTGGCCATTCAATATGTCACATTCGCTACTTCTAACATTAGGTAATTTAAATCTAATGCATTTGGTTTTTTTGTAAATTAAGCACTAAATTATTTACCGTAAACCAATCTTGGACCTGAAGAATAGAGTTATTCACGTCGTCAAGATTTTGTGACCGTCGGTCTATTTTAAAGATCAACGATGTGTCATCTGCAAATAACACCATGTTCGGTTGATTTTGAAGTAATTGGGGTAAATCATTCATATAAACTAAAAAGAGGAATGGCCCCAATATCGAACCTTGAGGAACGCCCATTGTCATTTCAGACCCCAATGAGTTTACGCCATTTACTTGGACTTTAAACTTTCTATCTTTCAGGTATGATCTTAACAAGTCAAGTGCTGTTTTCGTAATCCCATAGTGCTCGAGTTTCATCAGAAGTGTTTCATGGTTTACGCAATCGAACGCCTTAGAGAGATCGCAAAAGATTCCAATAGTATCTTGTTACCCTAATGAAATTTTTAACGCCTGAGAAGAATCTCAGGCGTTAAAAATTTCATTAGGGTAACACCGGCGTCAGTGGTACAACGCCCTTTGGTAAAGCCGTACTAGTGTTCATGAAAGATGTAATTTTCATTAAATTGACGTAACATTTGATTAAGCATCAACTTTTCAAACACCTAACACTGACAGAATTGACACAGGTCTATAATTGTTGGGTTCTTTACTATCACCGGATTTGAACAATGGTACTACTTTACTATGTTTCATAAGACACGGAAAGTCTCCTTGGTCAACACTGGTGTTAAATATGAAAGCTAAATAGGGCGCAATGGTTTCGATGAGAGATCTACATACTTTTACAGACATACCCCAGGGATCTTCTGTTGATTTAATTTTAAGATCTTTAAAAGCTCTTATAACAGCCTGGGGTTTGTATGCTGAAACCTAAGCTCCGAACGGCATGCCTTTACATTCCTTTTAAGTAAGGCAGCAGAAAGCGTAGGGGAAGAATTTAAAGCTTCAGTAGTTTTAAGGGGAATATTAGCAAAGAAGTTTTCAAATTCCTGAGCTATTTCTACATCTGAATTGATGGGGCAATGTGCAGTCTCTAAATTAAATTCACTATTTCGCTGTTTTTTCCTACCTCTTTCATTATTTGTTATTTGCCAGGTAGTTTTTATTTTATCATCAGCTGATTTTATTTTATTGCTTATATAAAGAGCTCTTTGGCACACCCTTTTAAAAGTTTTTGAATATTTTGCAACATACTGATGAAAGTTTGTATTTTTCATATGTTGCTTTAAGCTATAAAGTTCAAAAAGTTTTTCCCTGCTTTTACGAATACCTGGAGTAGCCCAGTCACTGAACAAAAACTTTGTGTAAATACTTTTAGTTTTCACTGGAAAAGTGTCATAAAATTGCTCGTTTAATAGCGAGAAGAACTCGGCGTAGAACTCATTGGGGTCATCTATATTATTAAAACTCTGATCACATAATTTACTGGCCAAAGAATTATATTTATTACCTTTTTATTGGTAAGATTTGCTTTAGGACTCTGTTGCGGCGTTTGACCTGGGGTCAGCCATTGCATTTTTCGCTTACGGTTATCGTAAAGAATCCACTTTTCATCACATATTACAATTCGATCCAATATTCCTTCATTTCTATATCGATTCAACAAGGCAACACAAGTTTCAACAAGCGTTTTTTTCTGCAGATCTGTCAAATCATGAGGCACCCATTTCTCATATTTTTTTATTTTATTGATTCGACGCAAATGAGTCAATATTGTTGTTAAGGTAACGGTTAACTATGCCGCTAATTCCTGGGTAGTTTGGCTCGGATCGGCTTCCACCATCTCTTTCAATTCATTGTTATTTACCTGTGTCACTGTATCACGAAAGTGTTTAAACCAAAATCGCACGGTGCGTTCATTAGCAGTCCTCTCTCCAAACGCAACATTGATATTGCGAGCTGCTTCTGCCGCGATAGTTCCGCGTCGGACCTCGTATTAAAAAATAACTCGAATATTCGAAGTATCCATCTTTCTTGTCTAAGCTGAATAAAAAAAACAACTGAAAGTCGATAATCGAATGTTGCACATTTTTTAAAAGAAGAACTTCATAGGTACCAAGTGAAAAAAGTTTCACTCAAAAATCTCAAACCTGGTTCTATGTCAATTCGAAGTACCTATTACAATAAAACGGCAATTTCAAACTTTAACCCCTATTATCACCTGTTTTTTGTTTTTATTATAATACGAGTAATATGTAATTTCAATTAACGTTGCTTATGGCCTATCAGATAAAAAGCATGTGATTTAAAGAGTGTAGAAATAAGAATGATAGCAGTCTGATGCAGTTGGTGATGGTTATTTTAGTTGAATCTCGGATTTTAGCTACATCAGACTGCGAGAAAAAAAAAATCTTGGTTTAAACTTTTTTGTCGCAGCTGGGTTTATTGATTGTAAATTATAATTTTTTTAAACATTTTACAGTGTTATATTTTTGGAATCGTCTCTTTAAGGCCTTTATTTTGATATAATACATGGGCATGGTGCACATTACTTATTGGCTTCTAAAATCCGCCATTTCGATTGTATAAAAACTAAAGCTAGCCTATAACAATCCCCATAGCCCAATGTTGTCTTTATCGTTGAGGAGTCGGATAAAAAGGAGTTAATGAAATGGTGTCGGCGATCGAGAAAAAAAGTTCCGTTCGTCAAAACTGTGAACGAAAGAAACTTTTTTTCCCGATCGTCAACAGTGTTGACGACAAGGTCGGGAATACTCAAGTGAAAACGGACATTATTTCTTCACACAGACAAGAAAATTACGAAAAAAAACAAAAATTTTAAAACTAAATCTTTAATCAAATAAGCCAAATCACATGCTGAATTCTAAAGAAGTGGAACTTTACAATAATCACTGATCACTTTGATGTTTTACAGTAAGAGGTAGGTCTTGATTTCCTCTGAATATTCTTCGAATGATAGACATCGAAGGGATTCACACAAGCTCCACTAAGGTACCGTTGCAATTGCGAAGTTCCGTCAGACACATACCATTAGGTTATAATTACAGCTGGCGTAGTACATGTAGCCATTATCTCTGCAGCACGTGTCCTTCTCAGAATCGCTGCTCTTGCAGAACTTGTCGCAGTTTTTGACACGGGTAGCCTCAACGGTAACCATCACCATTGCGAAGGCAACCAGCAGAAGAATGAAGGTGGTCTTGATGGCAGCCATTGTAGTTGTTGTGTAGTAGAATACGAGAAACGTTCGTAAAGAGATAAAGATTTGCTGTGTGAAGCTTTAGACATTTTCCTTCATATTTATACTCTATTCAATCGCGAAATATGAAACGGTTTGGGTTAGTTTTTGTACAAACAAGATAAGACAATCGATAAATTTCGAAAGAGGGAAACCCGGACTCGGGTTATCATATTTTTCAATATGGGTTTTTTATGTTGATTGTATTTTAATCAGTTTAGAGGTCAGGGTTCAGTTCTTTAACACTGTCGGGTTATCTATTGCATGTCAGCATGGACAATTTTGATACTAATAATTATAATCAAAATCAAAAGTCATTTATTCAAATTAGGCTGAGAATCAGCACTTTTCGAACGTCAAAATTACAAAAGACAGTCCCCCAAAAACACCCGCCCTTCACCCGCAAGGCAGCATGGCGCAATAACGCGCAAGGCAGCATGTGGCGAGCTGTTGGGTAGTAGCGACCCCACGAACCGTATCTGCCGGGAGAAGTCTTGTTCCTCACCTCTGGCTTGCCTTTATTGACCGGCTGGAGTGAACACTGACGAGGAACAGTGCTTCCACCTCATCCTTTCCTTTATTGGCTGGCTTGAGTGGAGATTCGCAAGAGTAAACGTGCTCGGAGGAAGAAAGTATTTCAGTAAAATGCTGGTAGGGATCTTAACCGTACTTCCGGGATTGTCCTGATAGCCGTGGAATACCTCTCCACTCCTCGAAAGCACCTCATGACGTGTTGCCCCCTTGTCCTGCACCAACCGGGGGTTGTGCTTGGGTGCACTTGCATGGTGCATACAGGGATAATCGACGGTTGGTGCCTCCTCATCATTTAGAATTGTGTAAAGGGCCTCTGCTAGTTGGCTTTGACCCCTAGTACGCCTTTCAAAGGTCCAGGCCCTCACGGTCCCGAGATATGTCAAAGACAACTAAAATAATAATAATATCTCGACTTAGCACGCGAGGTTATTGACATGTGGAATGTGAGCTCGGCTGTCATTGTGCCGATTGTCGTATCAGCCAATGGCCTGGTGGCCGAAAGCCTCGATCAATATCTATCGAGGCTCTCGTTAGGCGGTTGGATTAGGGGCCTGATTCAAAAGGCAGTACTCCTCGATGCGGCTTGCATTGTGAGGACGTTCCTGTCTATGGAGCCTTAAGCACCGCATCGGTAGCTTTGGACCCTGCTCCCGACATCGGTGGCTCACTATTTTTATATGTTTTTTGTTTATACTTAATTTTATATCACGATTCAAAGCTTCATGTCCATGCCATAGTCGCTAAAGCATCAAAAGCACTAGGTTTCATAATGCGGCTATCCAAGTGCTTCACTCAAGCCAAAACTTTAAAAATTCTTTACTGTACTTTTGTTATAAGCAACTTGGAATACGCGTCTGAAATCTGGAATACATGTTATCACAAGTATATTGATCGTATAGAGAGCATCCAGAAAAGGTTCATCAAGTATTTGTGTTATCATCAGAAAGTGCCCTACCGGTCTGAAGATTACCTCGATCTCTGTAAGAAGTATCATATATTACCCCTAATTAATCAGCGAGCAATCTTTAAACTGTAATTCATTATTAAAAAAATTCAATAATTCCATTAATAACTCCGATATTCTATCCAAATTTTATTTTAATGTTCCCGGAAGGTCGAAACGATAGAACGCACCGTTGCGAGTTCCATTTACCTCTACAAACTACTGGCAAAATTCATTTACAGTGCGTGCAAGTACAAACTTTAATGACATGTGTAAACAGCATGATTTTGATCCTTTCTTAACGGGTGTCTTCTTGGCCAGGAAGTGCCTGAGCCTTAGCTTTTTTAATTAAGATTTTGTATGTTCAGGTTTTTATTCTTATATTTGTTTAAGCTTGAATGTTATATTGTTTTTATTTTTCTCTTTCTTTTTGGGTAGCTGTGTTGTGTTGTTCACACTCTTTCTTTCCATTCTGTTTTTAGAAGTGATGACTTTTAATTGGCTGTCAGTCTCACATACAATTTTTAATTCTGTTTGTTTTAGCTGTAAGTTATCCATAGTTAATAAAAATATAAATAAATTTTTATATTAAAAAAAATATTTAAATGTAATAAAATACGATAAGTAAATAAATAAACGACATAATAATAATAAAGTTTTATTGACATAAATAAAGGTGTTACATTTTAATTGGAAGCCCTGACTCCTGTGCTAGGTGGTACCTGTGTTACAGGAGTCAGTGTCTTCACCCGTTGCAACATGGGTTGCAAATGGGTTTTTACCAAATGTGACTTTTTCAGACTATATCGTATTTAACAATCAGTAGACTGGGAGGCGTTGTATGAGATTTTGGATCCCGATAAGGCATTAACGTTTTTTTATAGCGTAGTTAATGAAGCCATTACTGAATACACGCCTACGAAAAAACAAAGTGGCAATAAAAGCAAATATACTCGTATGTATCCAACCTGGTACACATCTGAGTTAATTCGCGATACCAAAACAAAGTGAATTATTATTTAAAATAATAATTAAAAATAAATTATATATATTATAATTATATTCATAAATTATTTAAAATTACTGGTTCCAATAGTGACTATGAATGGTTTCCTTACTATCGAACCCAAGTTAAATATAAATTAGCGTCAACGTATGAAAATTACCAGCTTAGGCTACAGACAAATATTAAAAACGATCCTAAATCTTTTTGGAATTTTGTTAGAAGCAAGCGTGCAAGACGCACCAAAACTCGAGTTACAAGATGGAAAGGAGTTGAATGACGAAGAATGTTCGGAGTGTTTGGCTTGCTTCTTTCATTCGGTGTATAGTGAGGTGCGCCCGGCGCTGGACCCCGTAGAGGCGGAGCGCGCGGCGGGCGCGAGTGCGGGCGCGGCGCGAGTGAACGTTGGATAGGTCAACCTGCGTGAGATGCGCGCCGCAATCCGCCGCCTCAAGCACAAGTATTCGGCGGGACCAGACGGGATACCTCCTTATATAGTAAAAGACTGTAGCGCGGTGTTTGAAAGGCCATTACTGCACATTTTAAATTTGTTTTTAAAGTTAGGTCAATATCCCAGCCAATGAAAAATCACTAAAGTGATCCCAGTCCCTAAGGGAGGTTCGGGAACTGATGTTAGTGGCTACCGACCGGTGGCGGTGCTGTCGGCGTTTGCTAAGGTGTTTGAGTCGGTGTTGCACAAGTGTATTTCAGATCAAGTAACTTCTCGCCTGACTGACGCTCAACACGGTTTTCGGACGGGTCGAAGTGTGGGGAGTAGCTTGTTGTCTTTCATGACATACCTGGCGCCTGTTGTTGACGCTGGGGCACAGGTGGACACTGCGTACTTCGACTTTCGGAAGGCATTCGACACCGTCGACAACGATGTCCTGTTGGCTAAGTTTGCTGCGTTTGGCTTCACACCGCACCTTCTGAAATTTTTCGCGAACTACCTTGGCGATCGCCGGCAGTACGTTGAATATGGCGGATACGTCTCCAAGCCTTATTTCACGTTTTCGGGGGTGAGTCAGGGCAGCAATATCGGTCCATTAGGGTTCATTCTGATAATCAATGATCTCCCAGAAGTCGTAAGGGAAGCGAAGTGTTTGCTATTCGCGGACGACCTCAAGTTGTTCCTGTCGGTGGCGGATACTTCGGACTGTGAACGGCTTCAACAGGATATTGAT
Organism: Apamea epomidion; assembly: GCA_947507525.1. Lineage (NCBI taxonomy): Eukaryota > Metazoa > Arthropoda > Insecta > Lepidoptera > Noctuidae > Apamea > Apamea epomidion. The sequence continues at coordinate 17,317,864 of OX382237.1, forward strand.
AGGGTGGTGCTGTGGTGCAGACCTCTCCGTTTTGTTGTGGCCAATATGGTATAGAATTGTAAAGCCTGATGCCAAATTCTGAACAAAAGGATTTGAACTCCTCGCTAATAAATTGACGTCCATTATCCGATGTTATACTGACTGGAATACCTAGCCTGGAGATTATTTATTTTAAAACATTAATGGTTTCATTAGATGTTATAGATTTCATAACCTTAATGGCTTTGTAGCGGCTGTAATAATCAATGACTACTAATAAGTTGTGTTCACTTGGCAGTGGCCCCAGAAAGTCTATAGCTATATCAGTCCATGGTTGCATAGGAAATTCGCGTCTCTTCATTGGCACAGGGAGGCTTGGTCCTGATACTAGAGTGCAACTTTTACAACTTTTAACCATGTTTTCCGCGTCTTTATCTATTTTAGGCCACCAAACTTTAGTACGCAATCTACTTTTCAAAGCAACGATACCTGGATGTCCTTCATGTGCCGATGTGAGCACTTGCTTACGTAACTCCGTGGGAATGATTATTTTGTTCCCACGTAGTAAAATATTGTCGTGCATCCAAAGTTCATGCTCAAAGAGTTTATAGTTATTGACTTTGGGGTCCCAATTATTTCCAGAGAGAGCTAATTTTATTAATTGAATGTCTTCATCACTTTTAGATTTATCCGTGATATCCTCCATAGATACAGCCATTGGTCTAGCAAACTCCACGATTTTATTAATGTGAAGCTCGTTATCATGTGGATGTGAATTATGACTTGGGCATAATCGGGACAGGGAATCAGCTATATTGTTTTTCCCAAGCCAGTAAACAACCTTGAAATTGTAAGACTGTAACCGTAACACCCATCGTTCAATTCGTGCACAAGGTTTTGATCGCGGCCCAAATATTACCTCGAGAGGTTTATGATCAGTGATCAGCTCAAATTCTTTTAACCCATATAAATACATATTAAAATGTTCGACAGCCCAGACCAAGGCAAGTGCCTCCTTTTCGGTCTGTCAATATCGTTTTTCAACGTCAGATAAACTTTTATGACCAAAAGCAATAATCCGAGGTCCTTGTATATCAATCTGAACGAGGACTGCTCCTAACCCTACAGGACTAGCATCTGCCATGACTTGTGTCCTATCGTGTGGATCATAGAAACCTAAGGTGCGAAGGAGGGCACTTAAGCTTTCTTTTAACTCGGCAAACGCAACAAATTATTTGTATTTCCAATATTCAGCTATGTCGGCGTGTTTAGAGAGTTTGTGTCTTAAAATTTCTCGAATTGGATCGGTCATGGTGGCCAACCTTGGGATCCATTTTCCAATATAATTGACAAGTCCTAAAAAACTTGGAACTTCTTCGACTGTTTTAGGTTCTCTGAATGATTTTTTAGTTTTGACGTACTTATAAAGTGGCCTAATGCCTCGTGGGGATAATTCATGACCCAGAAAATCTATTTTTGACGCGTTAATAATACATTTTTCATCATTAAGGACCACATTATTATCATTCAAAACTTGTAACACATGTTTTAGTCTATCGTTATGTTCATTTACGTTACTGCCAAACACAATGCCATCGTCAATGAAATTAACGACGCCCTTACAAGGCAGAAGCATCCTTTCCATGATTTTCTGAAAATGTTCGGGTGCACACGATATACCAAATATCAGACGCTTACAGCGAAACAGGCCTTTACTGGTTATGAAAGTTGTTATATCCCGACAATCTTCTTTTATTTCGACTTGGTGGAATGCATCTTTAATATCGAGTTTAGAAAAGATACATGACTTCTTGAGCTTTGGGAGAAGTTGGGTCATTGTAGGTAAAGGATGATTCTCTCTTATAATGGCTTTGTTTCATCTCATATCGAAACATAGTCTTAAGGTCTTAAGAATGGGTACTACCGGAGAAACCCAGGTTGTGGCTTGATCTACAGGTTCAATGATGTCTTTTTTGATTAACTCATCAAGTTTATCATTGATTTTATTTTCGAGCGGAATTGGTACTCGCCTATATGGCTGACATATGGGTGTCACAGATGGATCTATAGCATTGGAATAGTGTACAGTATGTATTTTGTCATTCTCTTTCGACTTGGCTAATACTTACAGGCACGATTAGTTGTTGTTGTGTAGTCGGTAGCTTAGAACCTAGCGGACCCGAAAGACCTCATCCCACCCGAAAAAGCAGCGCCACCTACCGGGTCCAATTATGTATACAAACCTTGTCCTGACAATAACGAATGAAAAAAGAATTATCCAATTTGGTGCAGTCGTTCGAAAGTTATGGGCGTACATACATTTCGAAGATCCATTTTTATTTATATAGATAGATGTCTTTATTGCAGTAACACCAAAGTGGAAGTGAATAGATAATTATTTAAGAAATGCTTGAATATCGTTCAGGAGTTATAATACATTTGATTTATCAATACAGCTATTTTCACTGGTCGGCAGCCCCAACCATTTAACGTATACTCGCTTTGCTTTTCGTTTCAAAACTTTTTCAACGTGGTATGTCAGGATGATTGGTTTTCTGAAGTTCTTGTGCATAAAATGCGCCTAGTATTGGTCGACATCTATCATCTTCTATTAAATAAGTAGTTGGATTTGTTTCTTGGATTTTTTTTATTTTAAATATTTCGGTGGACCAGTTTGGTTATTAGCCTTTATCAAAACATCCTTTATATTTACTTATTCTCACAAAATCTCCTACACTAAATTTCTTAATTTAGTTTAGTTCTACCCGCAAAATCAAAATAATAGAATTTACTCACAGTCGATGAAACAAGGGAGACCCGAATTTGACATTATCTCAGTTGGACTTTTACGAGTCGATTAAAATTTAGTTTGGGGATTGCGAACGTGTTAAATGTATCACCTGTTTTTTGTTTTTATAATAATATTATATAATTTCAATTAACCTTGGTTATGGCCTATCAGATGAAAAGCATGTGACTTAAAGAGTGTAGAAATAAGAATGTTAAAAGTCTGACGCAGTTGGTGACGGTTATTTTAGTTGAGTTTAGAGTTCCAGCCACCAACTACATCAGACTGCTAGAAAAAAATCTTGATTTAAATTTTTTGGGCGCAGCTGTGTTTATTGATTGTAAATTATTCTTTTTTCAAACATTTTATTGTGTTATCTTTTTGGAATCGTCTCTTTAAGCCCTTTATGCACCATGCCCATGTGTTATATCAAATATAACACATGGGCATGGTGCACATTCCTTATTGGCGTCTAATATCCGCCATTTCGATTTTATAAAAACTAAAGCTAGCCTATAACCATCTTCATAGCCAATAATGTTGTCTATAAAATTAAAATTAAAATTATGAAAAAACAAATATTTTAAAACTAAATCTTTAATCAAATAAGCCAAATCACATGCTGAATTCTAAAGAAGTGGAACTTTATAATAATCACTGATCACTTTGATGTTTTACAGTAAGAGGTAGGTCTTGATTTCCTCTGAATATTCTTCGAATGATAGACATCGAAGGGATTCACACAAGCTCCACTAAGGTACCGTTGCAATTGCGAAGTTCCGTCAGACACATACCATCAGGTTATAATTACAGCTGGCGTAGTACATGTAGCCATTATCTCTGCAGCACGTGTCCTTCTCAGAATCGCTGCTATTGCAGTACTTGTCGCAGTTTTTGACACGGGTAGCCTCAACGGTAACCATCACCATTGCGAAGGCAACCAGCAGAAGAATGAAGGTGGTCTTGATGGCAGCCATTGTAGTTGTTGTGTAGTAGAATACGAGAAACGTTCGCAAAGAGATGTGGATTTGTTGTGTGAAGCTTTAGACATTTTCCTTCATATTTATACTGTATTCAATCGGGAAATATGAAAGCGGTTTGGGTTAGGTTTTGTACAAACAGGATAAGACAATCGATAAATTTCGAAAGTGGAAAACCCGGACTCGGGTTATCATATTTTGCTGCAATATGGGTTTTTCTGCAATCAGTTTAGAGGTCAGGGTTCAGTTCTTAATCACTATCTTATCTTGTCGTATAGCGACAAGAAAAGCTTAACTTATAAAACCAAGGGTAAAATTAAATTAAAGAAAGGGAGGTGCAAAACAATTAAAGATATATTTACAAGCAATTAAAAGATGGACATGCACTGAAGAGTGGTGTGTAGTATGTGGAGGTGGGGTGTATGGATGACGATGCGTGATAGGTGGGTTGAGGAGGCTGAGGTGGAGATCCAGTTGGAGCTAAGAAGGTAGACGCGAGCCAGGTGTTGGCAACAGGTGCAGGTACAGATGCAGGTCCAGGTGCAGATGCAGGTATAGGTGCAGGTGCAGGTACAGGTACAGGTGCAAGTGCAGGTGCAGGTGCAGGTGAGGTCAGGTGCTGGTGCGTGAGCGGCACGGAGGACACCCGTAGGAGGGCCCACGCAGCAGGACAGGACGCAGCACGGCAGCAGGAGAGAGAGGAACGGCGGGGACGCTGTCAGCCCGCCATGTGAAGCGGCCTTCGGACTAGTCACGGCCCAATAATAATATTTTTTGTTTATACTTCATTTTTATATTTCAAAAAATATTTAAAAATGTAATAAAATACGATAAGTAAATAAATAAACGACATAATAATAATAAAGTTTCATTGACATAAATAAAGGTGTTACATTTCAATTTGAAGCCCTGACTCCTGTGCTACGTGGTACCTGTGTTACAGGAGTCATCGTCATCACCCGTTAATGGCAATTATTAATTTATGCTATAATAATAGAATAACATAAAAATTTAATAAATTTAGTGCATACATTTATTGCAGGTAGATTTTTTTTTCTAAGAAAAATTACATGTCTTACTAAATTAATGTATTGTATCTTTAGTTTCGTCCATGTTGTGCAATTAGTTAGGATATACAGGAACACAGGCGTTCATTAATTAACTAAAAACGAAAAATATCTCAAGCAATGGGAAATTACTAATGAGGTCTGCGAATGTTGACCTCAGGACGAGCTGCTTCCCACATGGACAACTATACCTACGTCACTTGCTCCCGCGTCACCAGTCCTGAGCCTTTTCATTTTTTGGCTGCCGAGACCAAAAATACAATTAACGTAGTATACAGGAAAGTTTTATAAAAATGAGGCAGTTATTTTAGTAAATTGTGGTGTATTACGACTTCCATTGGAACGTAGTCATGGGCAGAAGTTAGTCGACGAATAAAAGCCGTCTTGCAGAAAAAACACGATAACCCGAGACGTCTAGGGTTAACATCTAAAGGACATTGTCCGGAATCGCCCTGGATATATTTCGTAAACATTGCGAAAAACGTTTTAGGAAATCATAAGTCAGTACCTAAATTACTAAGACTTAGTGCTGGACCTGCTAAAAACATTTAAAAGGCTTGGATGTAACATGAGTATCAAGGTCCACTACCTCCCTAGTCATTAGCCACAGATTTCCTGAAAATCTTGGATCTTATAGAGAGGAACAATGAGTGCGGTTCCATCACGATTTGAAAGTCATAGAAGATAAGTACCAAGGTCGATGGGATGAACATATGATGGCTGATTACTGCTGGAGCATCACGCGAGAGTGTCTTAGGAACACTCATGCCAGTAAGTCACAATTTTTTTTTTTTCATGTAGATCAATGAAATAAAATTATAAGGTTCGAATTATTCGTATATGCTATATGACAAAAACTACGCGTAATAGAGATAAAATATAAATACAGTTATACCTAGAAAATGCAAAACTGCTTTAGTTTTAGCGGCACCAAAACCATTGTAGACATGTGCTGTTATTCCCTAAAAGTATAATTTAATAAACCTACTAAGTATAGGTACTTTATGAATGAGCTCATACTCGATTTTAAATAGCTAGTTAGAATAATGCTGAATTGAACAAAACCCACATATTTCATCACAATCATTATTCAGGGTTTTCTAATGATTGTTTAGAAAAGTGTGTGGTTTACTTCTAACTAAGCGACTATTTACGACAATTAATTTAAATAACCTTCCTTTCGGGCTTCGCCGCAGTCGGTTAAAAAATACTTATCGTTACTAAATACATAATAAATATTTTCTTAAGAAAAAACAATATTGCAGACTAGATACAGATGTTTTTATGTATAAATATTATTACAAGTATAGAAGAGTGTTATTATAAGTAAAGTAGGACATTGTCTTATTTGTAATGGTATTAATATTATCGTATGACAAAAGTTGATGTAATTCTGTTTGTAATGTATGGCCATGGTAAATCTTAGGAAATGTCGACAAATCGTATTGAGTTTGCCACCCCTATTTTTGACGTGACTAAATGGCGGTTGTCAGTCTCTCACCTAACCTATGCTCTCACTGCGTCGATTGCTCTTTGTAATTATGTCGGTGCGTTTTGGTTTCTTTCGGGACTATATTGAATTTTACGACTTGGCTATTTTAACAGACTCTGATTGCTTTCAAAAACGACTTACCTGGCTATGATTTCCGGAACTGTGTACCGCTCAAACGATAACCTGTCACCCATAATAAATGCACGCACTTACGCAAACGCAATAGAAGAAAGTGTATTTTGTGTAAATTGCGACTCTGTTGATGGTTTCATGTTGTTGGAAGATGAACAGATTCGTCAGTGATACCTAATATTCGTTGTTATGGTTCGATTATAACCTCAAAATCTGATACTTTTTGAAATATTCTGCAGCTGGTCCGCTATACAAATAAGATCTTATAGGAGTTTACTAATGATCGACAATTGTGGCGGCTATCAACCTGAATTAAAAAAAATATATAACAATAATACAGATTATGTTTATTGGGATGACCCTAATGAATTAATTGATAGATTAAGACTGTTAATGGCTTCAAACAACACCAGTTATACCAATCATGACAATGAAATTATATCAATTGTTGAAGAGTTAAAAGAAGCCGGTGTTATAAAATAATAAAAAAGCATTGTAGCTAATTTTATACTTAGTTATGTAAAGCGTGTAGACCATGAAGGCTTATACAAAACATACATCGTCTAATAACGAAATAAGCTCTGAGCATATTGAGATCATACACAAATCAACCGAAACTGAAAATTGCAATGATATTAATACATTCAAAATTGAAATATTAATTAAAATAGAACAATTGAACAAATTAATTACTAGTTTAAATAGTAGTTAAATAAAGCTGAAAAGACCATTGATTTAAAAGAAATAGTAGGGAAGTTAAGCAAGCATTATGAGCAAAATAGACGTCGTAAATGAAATCCATAAAAACGCTAGAGTTAATTTTCCTAGAAGAAATATAATACTAAAAGATATAGATGACCTTTGGCAAGCAGATGTGATGGATATGCAAGCAAAATCAAAAGTGAATGCGGGTTATAAATACATACTCGTGATTATAGATCCTTTTTCAAAATATGCACGGGAAATTCCACAAAAAACAAAAAAAATAAGCAACAGGTGTCAGAGGCGTTTAAAACCGTTATAGCAAAAGGAGGTGTTCCAAAAAAAATGCAAACCGATCTTGGGAAAGAGTTTTATAATAATCAATTTAAAAGTGTTGCTATTAAATTATAAACTTAAGAAATTTTAAACATACGTACCCACAATTATACAAGTGATCATGTTGTACATTTTCATAATTATACTGAATATTGTTCGTTATTCTTTAGTCCGTGCCCCACCATGGGGTCACGAGAAAAATTGCGGGAAATTCTAAGAAAAAATGGTTTTTCGGGAATAATACATACTTTTTATTTATTTATTCATTTACCATTTATGTACACTCATATATAAACAGACAATGAAAAACAGAACAGAAAAATAGGTACAGAGGTGATGCTTATTATCTGTTGTACTAAAATATTTCAAAATACGAATTTGACATTATCTCAGTTAGACTTTACGGGTCGATTAAAATTTAGTTTGGGGACTGTGAACGTGTTAAGATGTATCACCTGTTTTTTGTTTCTATTATAATAATATTTAATTTCAATTAACGTTTCTTATGGCCTATCAGATGAAAAGCATGTGACTTAAAGAGTGTAGAAATAAGAATGTTAGCAGTCTGACGAAGTTGGTGACGGTTATTTTAGTTGAATCTCAGATTCCAGCCACCAACTACATCAGACTGCTAGACAAAAATCTTTTAAATTTTTTGGTCGCAGCTGGGTTTATTGATTGTAAATTATTAGTTCTTCAAACATTTTACTGTGTTATATTTTTGGAATCATCTCTTTAAGCCCTTTATTTTAATATAGTCATTAGTCATTTATTCATGAACAATAAACTGTATCTGAAATTACATGGAAAATTAAAATTACAATTTTACAACAAAGCATAAATTTAAATACAAAAACTAAATACAACATAATTATATAAGAATTTCATTATAGATCTTCAACAGCATAAAGACACTTATTCAGTAGGAAACCATTTAGTTGGTTTTTAAAGGAGCTTGATAGCGCTTTTTATATATAGAGGCAACTTATTCAATAATATAGCCGATTGATATTTGGGACCGTGCCTCACAATATTCAAATTAGGCTGTACCTTGTACCGTATAATGTCTTGTCTCCGTGTGCTTTCTCTAATCTGTCGTTCATCTTATGTCTCATATTCACGCATATATTTGGCCATATTATTTAGAAGTACAAATATATAAATGCTCGGCACTGTAAGTATATTCAGTTTTATAAAATGTTCACGACAACTCTTTCTTTGCGGGACACGGACTATTGTGCGAATTGCGCGTTTTTGTAACACAAAAGCTCTTTTGATATTATAGTCATAACTTTTTAGTCATAATCTTTGATTTTACCAACGCGAAATATACCATCTTCAATTGCTCAATGCCAATTTCTGTTCTAAGTGATCTTAGAGCATAACATGCGGAACATACAGATGCATTTATAGCATTTAATTCGGTTTTCCAATTTAGCTGTTCGTCTATATGTATACCTAAGAATGTAACTTTCTTGACGAGAGCAATTTTATTTTTATTCAACACTATCTCTAAGTCGTCCTTATTACGGGCTGTCGTTCTAAATAATAGGATGTTGGTTTTTGCAACTAACAATTTGTTCATAAAGAATCACATATGAAATGCTTGTAATGCTGCATTTAAAGTCTCTATTAATTTATCTATGTTATTTGCTGCTACTATGGCATTTGTGTCATCTGCACAAATTACTATATCAATGTCAGGTAAAATTGTATTAATGTAATCGATTAAGTCATTAATAAATAAAATAAATAAGATTGGTCCCAATATAGATCGTTGTGGGACGCCCGTCGTCATAATTACGGTTACTGATTTGTAAGTTTTTTTGGAGCCATCTTGCATTTTGTCAATTTCTACGAACATTCTTCTGTTTTTGAGATATGAAGAGAATAATTTCAAGGCCTTACCTCTTATACCATAATGCGTCATTTTTGTAAGAAGTAATTCGTGGTCTATGGTGTCCAACGCGGAACTATGTAGGTCAAGAACAATTCCGGCTACTCTCATTTTATTATTGATTTTTCCTATAACATCATAAAGTAAAGTATCATCAAGTACCAACTTTTTGATAGCTGAACTGTCTTTTGTTTAATACTCTATTTACACGCAAGTGAGCTAATAGTCGTTTTTTATGTGTTATGATCTTTTCAAATATCTTTGACAGGACTGGTAGCAGGGAGATAGGCCTGTCATTTTTAGGATCAGTTCTACTACCTTTTTTGTAGACCGGTATTATTTTGGCTATTTTAAGCTGGTCTGGGAACCTGGTCCTCAAAACATTTAGTAGAAAATTCACATAGAGGCTCAGCTAGTATGGAAATATGTTCCTTAATTACGGATATTGGGATCACATCACAACCACAAGAATACTTGTTCTCCATACTTTTGACTATGGTTAAGACCTCATTTGGTGTGACAGAAGCAATTGTCATTTCATCATTATTTTCAATTGCATACTTTTGTAAGGAGGCTATGTTTTGGTCTCTGTCTACTACCCTAGAGATACATTTATATTTAAACTGTTTTGCTAAAATGTCAGATATTTCCTCTGGATCCATTAAAATTTGGTCATTGACTTTGAGACGAATTTCCGGTTTTATCGTTTTCTTCTTATTTGTACATTTTCTCACTACTTTCCACACCTCTTTACTTAGATTTTTGGAACTATTTATTTGCTTCATTATAAGATGTTTTTTTAGCCTTAACCACAACCTGTCTATACAGTTTGACATACTTATTTTTATACATTAAGACACTTGAATTATGGTTGTTACCATTACGTGTACATAAGAACCGTTTCATTTTACTTGATGTTCGAATTCCTCTAGTGATCCATTTTAATTGTCTTTTTTTTCTTGGGCTTATTTTATAAATTTTCTTTTAATAGCTGTTTTGGAATAGTTTTTGAAATGTTTTGAGAAACGTATTAATACCAATGCTATTCCAATCTTTTTCACGGATACCCTGTACAGATTGGTCACTATTTTTGCTATTAAAAACTTTTTTATTTATGACAATGATCGGATACTTATTTCGCGTTACATTGCTTATATTTTCCAGGCGAATATCAGCAAAAATACCTACATGGCCACACCATTGTGATCTACTGCACATCCAAGAATATACGAATCGGGCCAATTAGTAATTAGGTTGTCAATACACGAATTACAATTATTACGAATGAAAGTAGCAGAATCAATTTGGTGCCTGAAATTATAACACCTGAGCAAGCTAAGAAATTCCATGCGCTTTTTACTGTCCACTAGTAGGTCAAAATTAAAGTCTCTACATATTATAGATTTCCTATTGAATAAGTAATCGAGTAACCTCTCCAATTTTTCTAAAAACACATTAAAATTGGATTCTACAGGATTTCGATAACAACAGCAAATATACAATCCAGTGAAAACATCTTTAACACCACATATTTCAAAACATTCTACTTTATATAACTTATTTATTGCGTCAATAATTTCTGTTTGCCTATCCACGAGGCCTAAGATCAAACTACCACCTCTCTTTTTAATTTTCCTGGTATTGTATGAGACTAGTTGACTAGTCGACTAGTTTGTAGTTGTCTATGTTAAATAAAATTGCTGTGTTTTCGTTCAAGAAATGCTCGCTTATACATATATAGTCTAGCTTCTTATCTAGGGTTTGTACATAAACTTCTAGTTCAGTCTTCTTGTTATTAATTCCACAAACTTTCAGATGAAATATGTTCAAATTGCTATAGTCGTTTTTGCTACATTATATTCACGAAAAAAAATTAATGTTGGAATAGACCCTACCGCCTGTGATGCTAAGGAAAGCGATGAATATGGTTGAGTAAAATTGCCGGAACTGTTTGCCTCAGCTTTATTAACCCTTTTTTTAAAGTAATATGATATAGTACCAGCTTTTAAGTGACTACTTTCACTTATTTCATGACTGTGTATTACATTAAACTTATTACAGTTATTATCCTCATATTGGAACAGCTTAATGTAATTTTTAATTCATTGAAAAAACTAACTACAGCTTTATTCTTTACTTTGCCTGTGTACTTGAAAGACATTTCATGTGTATATTCCAGATGCTTATTTGTATTAAACATATAAGTATATTTAAAAGTCTGGTGATTGAAAGCTTCTATTCTGGTGTTAAATAAATTAACATTCCATTTTGGTTTAAAGTTAGGAGAACACAAGATAACATTGGTATGCTTTATATCCTCAAGTTTTTGTTTTATGTGATTTACTAAGTCCTCATACTTATTTGAGACCAAGAAATCTTTTTCACCTAAAAGAATTATACGATAGTCATATAAGCTGTAATTTAAAAGTTTTTTTTCTAATGTTTGTAAAAGTTCCACAGTACCAGTATAACACATGGGCATGGTGCACATTCCTTATTGGCGTCTAAAATCCGCCATTTCGATTTTATAAAAACTAAAGTTAGCCTATAACCATCCCCATAGCCCATAATGTTGTCTCTACCGTTGAGGAGTCGGATAAAAAGGAGTAAATGAAATGGTGTCGGCGAACGAGAAAAAAAGTTCCGTTCGTCAACACTGTGAACGAATGAAACTTTTTTTCCCAATCGTCAACAGTGTTGACGACAAGGTCGGGAATATGCAAGTGAAAACAGACATTATTTCTTCACACAGACAAGAAAATTATGAAAAAAACAAACATTTTAAAAATAAATCTTTTAATCAAATAAGTTGCACTTGCGAAGTTCCGTCAGTAACAATTCATTTGACCATAATAACAGCTGGCGTAGCCGTTGTAGCCATACAATCTGCAGCACGCGTCCTTCTTAGCATCGCTGCTATTGCAGAGCTTGTCGCAGTTTTTGGCACGGACAGCCTCAACGGTGACCATCACCATTGCGAAGGCAACCAGCAGAAGAATGAAGGTGATCTTGATGGTAGCCATTGTAGTTGTTGTGTAGTAGAATACGAGAAACGTTCGCAAAGAGATATAGATTTGTTGTGTGAAGCTTTAAACATTTTCCTCCATATTTATACTCTATTCAATCGCGAAATATGAAACGGTTTGGGTTAGTTTTTGTACAAACAGGATAAGACAATCGATAAATTTCGAAAGAGGAAAACCCGGACTCGGGTTATCATATTTTTCTGGAATATGGGTTTTTATTTTTTGATTGTATTTTAATCAGTTTAGAGGCCAGTGTTCTGTTCTTTAACACTATCGGCGTACCTATTGAAAAAAAAGGTCAGCATGGAATGGTTTTATTTTGTAAGTAGGTTTGCACAAACACTTTTACACGTCAGTCATATTTTAAAAACTAGATCGATATCTGAGATGGTCTTTTGAGGAAAGAACCACACAGACTGAGAGGACCTATCCAGTCAGTGCACGTCAGAAATCGTACAGCTCAACTCAAAACTTAATGAGCTCAACGATTCGACGAACAATATCAAATGGCCTACCCAAATGTCCTTTACATTTGGGTAGGCCACATAAATTACTCAAACTGCCAGACCATGACAAAAACTTACAGAACAGAGAGAAAAAAACTAAAATATAAAACGACCCACATAGTCTTCACATTCACAATAATTAAAATAATAGAATACTTTACAAAGTAAGCAAATGTCATTGTATATATAAAATTCATTAATGATAATGTGTCAAAGAAAAAAATAAATAAACATACAATTTGTAAAAATTGGAATCAGCTCAATCCCAAGCCTTTTTTTCCTCGATATAATCTTTAACGCTAAAAAAAACTTTCTGGCACAACTTACGTTTAATGAACGATTTGAATTTACATATTAAAGCTTAGATCTTGAACGTGGCTTGGAAGTTTATTATAAAAGCGTATACATTGGCATCTCAACGGGCTACCTATTTTCTAGAGCCTTGTTATAGGTGCAACAAATTTGTGTTTGTTCCTAGTATTTATACTATGAATATCACTGTATTTTTCAAACAATTTTATATTTTTATGGGCATATAACATAGTCGGAATATCAGCAGCATTTCCCCACAATAGAATACCGTATGACATTACACTATGAAAATAGCTAGAGTACACTAAACGGGCTGTCTCTATATCAATGAAATTACGAATTTTTCTAACAGCGTATGCTGCGGCAATTAGCTTTTTTGACAATTCATCTATGTATACGTGGATCCCACTGAAGCTTAGCATCCAAAGTTATGCCCAAGAATTCTGTGCTGTCTTCAGGATTCAATTCTTCGTCCTTTACAAACACATTCGTTTTCAGCTGCCTCACATGAGGTAGCGTGAACTTAATGCATTTGGTTTTTTACTTGTTTAGAAGTAAATTATTAACATTAAACCAGTGGACTACTTTAGAGATCGCGCTATTTTGTTACGTTGTTTTTTTTTGTACCTACCAAGGGTTGATATAACACAGCTGCGTTGCTAATAAGTAAAGTAGCATTTGCCTAAAAACATAAGTAACATTATGAGGTTTCCGAGTACTGACACAACAATACAACAATTACACACAATACAACAACAATACAATACACAACAATTGACTTAGGCCTGCATTTGATTGAAGGACTCATTCCTTCAACTGTATTTCGTCACGAGATCATTTAGTTAACACTTTCTAACAATAAATCACTTTTATAAACCTATTAAACAGGTTTGCACAATACATTAGATCAAAATATTGTAATCTAGTGGACTGTTTGCATCCCCAATGTCATTCAGTTGAACGTCAGTTCTGACAGTTAAAGGATCAGGTTAGATTCATATAGTTAAAGGCGACATCTGGTGGTCGCCGATTCACAGTTGTAGTTTAATCGATATTTTAACAAATTTATTGCTAACCATCGAAATAATATCGTATGGAGCAACCCTAATCATTTTCAGCATTCAGTAAAAATTCATAATAAACTAAATAACCGAATACGGAAGTGTAGTTATTTCTTCTATATAGACTTCTTTCTAGAAACTTCGTTGTCAAATAAGTCGAAATTTTTCGTCGGTTATCAAAAAAAAAAATCTTCTGTTTCATAGAAAAGTGCAATACCTATGCGGTCAAAATTTATAGAACAGCAATATTTTTTTTAAATAACCGACGAAAATTTTCGACGCTATGGGGTCTAAACTCATGTGCTGAATCCATGGTTACCGTTTGCGCGTCGATTTCCCTGCCACCCTGTATGTCGCATTCTCAGTTATGCAGTTACTTATATTAAATAGAGCCCAGAGTAAAATTACAAATGTCTAGTTTTGACTGACTCTTTTGTTGAGAGTGTGAGGTGCCATAGTTATTACCGAAGTGCAATAGTCTGTAAAGAAAATCATGTCCTTTGTTTTGCCTTTGGTCTACGCAAAATCTTAATGCAGGTTGCGCCTAAAGTGTTATAATAATAATAGCCTACCGACCGATTTCGGTCACGGTGGCCAATCTCAACGGAGATTAGCCAGGTACGCAGGAGATATTATAGTGCAAAAGTGTGTACGTAAACACAGGTGCACTCTCTGTTCCTTTACTCTCATAGTCCGATGGGACGGAATTCCGACACGACCGGCGAGAGATCAGGCGTAGAACCAACGGCTTTCCGTGCTTTCCGAGGCACGGGGGCATTAAACCGCTAACTTCCAAACTTCGGGCTGTTACTAAGCAATTCTTAATAAATAACACAATAACACTTTGTCCGACCTGGGAATTGAAACCAAGACCCCACGCTCAGCAGTCGCGCTTGCAACCACGAGACCAATGGGGCAATCAAAAATTGAAAAGTGTTATATTATGTTGTTAATGTTATTTTACTCAGGTCGTGTTATTTTTACTGCTGAGGTTGCTGCCACGCAGACTGTGGTGTACAACATGTTCTAGAAGACTTCGCTGATAAGGAGTGACATTAAGTGGTAATGTAAGGGACGTGTGTGGAATACGCGTTATGTTAATATTACCCACTGTTAACAAGGTTTACGGAGGTATTAGAATAATGAGCACTTAAGTTAGTAGTCACGTATTGCCAAATTAAATAACACATCGTAAAACAGAATGGAGATTTTATTATGACATACAATATTTGCCCTGTTTTTGAGTTTTTTGTCTCATAGTTTTCGAGGAAACCGTCGTGAGAAAACCGGGATGTCCTAGAACCAAAAATTCGAAGATATGTGACATCTACCAACCCGCACTGGGCCCATGTCATGGATTACGGCCCAATCTTTCTCGAAGAGAGGAGGCCTGTGTCCCAGCAGAGGAAACATTAAAGCTGATCATGGTATGTAAAGAAGATTGATGCATATTTACAAGTTCCAACTGTCAGTGCGCATTTTAAGCTACTACTGACATACGAAAATGGTTAAGTCTAATTCAAACTAAAAACTAATTTATTTTATAGAAACACGGTACATAATCTAATATCGCGACATATTCACCGAAAATGTAAACAAATATGAGTATATGGAAAAATAACTTAAATTTTTACACAATAAAGTTCAGTTTACGCTACAACTTCAAACATTTTTTAAACTTTTTAATAGTGGTAGTCACTCTGAAATCAACGTAATCAACATTAAAATAAAGTTGATAGTTGTTTAACTTGAAATAAAATCAATTTGAAACATAAATACAATTTGAATTTAGGATACATAGCCTATATACAGTGCGTTCCAGTTATTTTACCTCGGATACCGCATCACTGTCCAGATCACAGTGATCTTTATTCTCATTCCAATAAGGTTGCAGTTGGGTTGCTGCCATTGATAAGTCTGTCAAAGTCATAGTAATCTTTATTCTTGTCATAATAAGGTTGCTGCTGCTAGAGTTAAAATAACTATGAATGAACTGTAGTAAGACTGGCATGTTATAAGTATAGTTGTTTATTAGTAAGACGCATAGAATCTTTGTTTAGATTCCATTAACGATTGATGATGAATAAATCACTAGTTCGCATTTTCAGGAGCTTAAATAAATATTGGAACAGTGGTGGCCCAGTGGTAATGGTAACAGCCCCGATTTACGAGTTTTAGGTCGCTGGATCGAACCCAGCCAGGCGCTTTACTTTCTATAAATAACTTCATCACCAAAGCTCTCAAAACGGCGAAGGAAAACATCGTGAGGAAACCGGTATGTCCTAGAACCAAAAATTCGAGGACATATGACATCTACCAACCCGCACTGGGCGCGCGTGGTAGATTTATAGCCCGCTCTCTCTCTCAGAGAGGAGGTCTATGTCTCAGCAGTGAGAATGTTATAGGCTGATTAGCTTATGCTAAATAAATATGTATATTAGGCACATGAATTCGCGAAAAAAAAAAAAAAAAAAAAACAGCCGTACCACCCCCTTTTTCTCTTTAACCTTATTTAAAGTAGCGTATAGGCAATATCATAAACCCTGATGCCTTATCTCGATGGAAACGTTTACAAGCGACAGATGCACGTAACTCTAGATAGTCTGACCGATATCTTGGAGGGGTTCCTGACCTTTCTGTGTGTCTCCACCCTCCAAGATACGGCTGAACTTAAACAACAGTCACTGAGCAGACGCTGGCGGTGTGCCAAAATCAAGAACTTGAATAGAGAGGCCAGAATTTCGGTTTATTGAATACATGCTTTTGCAGCCGACTTTGGTTACATTGGTTAAATGATTGATGACCAAGGCATCATCTGCATGTACTTGAATAATTTAGTACGCCTACGATATTTTTGTGCATAAAGTATAAATTTTTCAGATAATTATGACTAATTTAGTTCATCTATGTCTGTAAAAGGTAAAGTGCAGTGATTTATTTATTTATTTAAGGAAAAACAAACAGTAGCACAATAAGAAACAGTCATAAAATCTTAGGTATAACATTTAAAACAATTATGCTACCTACTACGTTCTCCACAGATTACAGTATAAAGTACTTAAAACTAGCTAGTAACACGGATACATTACCTTGTAATTTGCTATACTGACCGCCGATTTAGCCAAAGAAAGTTAGATCCTATTACAAGTCAATAATACAAAAGACAAGGCAATACGTAAAAAAAAATATATATATAAGACAAGGCAATAAAAAATCTCCGGAAGTGACCGAGGTAGAGTTGAGAGTGGCGGTACGTAGGTTGAATGCCAGAAACACCGCCCCAGGACCCGACGGCTTACCTGGAAAAGCCTGGGTGGCCTTGGAGGCTCTCGGGCCTCGACTAAGGGGGCTACTAAGCGCATGCTTGGAGAGGGGCCGGTTCCCACTTCGTTGGAAGACGGGGAAACTGGTCCTCATCAAGAAGCCGGGACGCCCTGCGGACTCTCCGTCCGCTTGCCGGCCCATCGTGCTGCCCGACGAGGTGGGCAAGCTCTTTGAAAGAGTAATTGCAGACCGCCTTGCCGGGCAGCTGGTGCGGGTGGGGCCGGATTTGGCGGACAGCCAGTTTGGTTTACGCAGGGGGCGCTCTACGGTGAATGCCATCATGCGCGTGCGAGCCCTCACGATGGGGGACGCTGTGGCCCGGGGTGGGGTTGTCTTGGCGGTGTCTCTAGACATCGCCAATGCCTTCAATACCCTGCCCTGGAGTTGTATCAGGGAGGCATTCGGTTATCACCGGATGCCGACCTACCTCCATCGCATTGTAGAGGCCTATCTTACGGACAGGGCCGTCATCTACCCCGGTCACCGGGGAGAGTGGAACCGGCAAGAGATGTCGTGCGGTGTCCCACAGGGATCGGTTTTAGGACCGCATCTGTGGGATATCGGGTACGACTGGGTACTGCGCGCCGACCTCCCTGATGGCGTCAGCGTAGTTTGCTACGCTGACGACACGCTGGTCCTGGCGCAGGGGAGGTCGCACCAGGCGGCGGCCGAAGCAGCGAAACGCGGGGTTGCGACTATCGTCGAGAGGATCCGGCAATTGGGACTCGAGGTGGCATTGCACAAATCTGAGGCCATGTGTTTTCATGGTCCTCGGGACGCGCCACCGTCGGGTTCACAAATAACGGCGGGAGGGGTTCACATCGGCGTCGAGCTGACGATGAAGTACCTGGGACTCGTCCTTGACAGCCGATGGAACTTCGTGGAGCACTTCCGACGTTTGGCTCCCAGACTGGAGCGGGCCGGGGCTGCCTTGAGGCGGCTCCTACCCAATCTAGGGGGACCAAACGCCTCCTGCCGGAGGCTCTATGCGGGGGTCGTGCGGTCCATGGCCCTTTACGAGGCACCGGTATGGGCGCGTTCCCTGAGGCGGCGACCAGCCCGCCATTTGAACGCGTCCCAAAAGGTCATGGCTGTCCGGCTTATCCGAGGATACCGCACGGTCTCCGCTGAGGCGGCGAGCCTCCTTGCCGGATTGCCGCCGTAAGATCTGGAGGCCAAAGTCCTCGCCCACATATGGGAGTGGCGAGAAGAGGCAAAACGCCGGGGCGTTACTCCGCTGCCGCGAGAAATCACGGCACAGCGGACAGAGCTCCGGCGGGATCTCATAGCGGCATGGAGAGTGCGATTGTTGCAACCCAGCGCTGGGCACGCCACAATTGCGGCGATAAGTCCCCTCTTTGAGGAGTGCCTAGAGAGGCGCCATGGCGCCCTCACCTTCCGCCTGACGCAGGTCCTCACCGGACACGGATGTTTCGGGAGGTTCCTGTTCAGGATAAAGCGGGTGGAAACGCCAGGGTGTCACCACTGTGGGGATGGCCCGGAGGACACGGTGGAGCATACGGTGGAGGTCTGCCCGGCTAGGGCAGGGCCCCGCCGTGTCCTCGTGGCGGCGATCAGCGGCAGCGACCTCTCGCGTCCGGCCCTCATCCAGGCCATGGTACGGAGCGAGAGTGAATGGGAGGCCGTCACCTCCTTCTGCGAAGCAATAATGCTCGCAGAAGAGGAGGCGGAGCGCGTGAGGGAGAGGCAATCTCTGCACCCTCGCGCGCCTAGTCGCCGCAGGAGACGCCCTGGACGGAAGTCAACAGCCGACTCCCGGCCACCGTAGGCACGGGCTTGCGGGCGGCGAGCTTTGGGCAGCTCGCCGCCCGGTAAGGACCAGGCCCGGGTGGACGGCGCGTTGTGTTCCACGCGCGCCTCAAAGAGCTGTCAGCATGAACTGACAGGGTCCGCTAGGGGCGATCCGCCGGGGCTGCGGGTTGTTGGAAAAACTCTGACACTCCCTTCTGCTCCGCCCAGACCGGGAGTGGTCATTTGATGATTTCCTACCAAAAAAAAAGGCAATAAAAAATAAAGAAAAAGTAAATGTAAGTACATTGTATTATGCTTTTAACTCAATACTCTAATTGGGATGTATAAGGTCTTGCGTCAATTACGTCACACATTGTACATTGGTTTACTGATCTCTTAGGGTTGCCTGGATTTGCTTCCTAAATACATTTTTACTAAGAACAAGAATGTCGATAGAATTAAACTCATTATTATACGTCTCGACTAAACGATGAAATGGTGAGCGCGAGCCAGCGTTGGATTTACATAGGCTGGTAGCAAATAAACGTGATGACCGGTGGAGTAAGGCTGTGACAAAGTGGCATCCAAAGACATGAAGACGAGTTGTCGGTCGTCCGTCGGCGAGATGGGCAGACGATATTGTTGTCGTCGCGGGTAAAATGTGGATGAGGCTGGCACAGGAGTGTGGGGATTGGCACAAGAAAACAGAGGCTTTTGCCCAGTAAAAGTGAGTACATGTAGACTAGAGTATTTACTTGTAACAGAACAACGAGCCAATCTATGATATGTTCTAGTGTATCACCCTTCACGAACCAGACGTCGAGCACACTCGCCGTTTTGTTACAACAATAATTGTACAAACCAACGAGCGTATTGGTGTAACATTTCGTCGAGCCTTTGCACGAGCGCGGGTGATGCGACATTTCAAGGAAGAATGAACGCAAGGTACAACGAAATGTTACGGGTAAATGCACACTCGCTGTGAGCATTATGCCGAGCATTCGCAGGAACGTTACATTACATGGAAATGCTTTGAAAACTGAGCTTTTACCTGTATTAACAATATTTTATTAATTTTGTATTTTGTGTTTCACGAACTGTGTCCAAATAAACTTTTTCTTTCTTTATTGTACCATTCGTAAGAACGGTACATTACACAGAAATGCTCGAGAAAATGCTCTAGTCTATACTCACCTTTATGGCTGAAGTCGGGCTGTTGATGATGATGTGTATAAAAATATGTGACGTTGTAGCTGTTCTAGTAATAGGGGTTAAAGTATGAAATTGCCGTTTTATTGTAATAGATACTTCGAATTGACATAGAACCTTCATGGTTTGAGATTTTTTAGTGAAACTTTTTTCAAATGGTACCTATGAAGTTCTTCTTTTAAAAAATGTGCAGCTTTCGATTATCGACTTTCAGTTGTTTTTTTTATTCAGCTTAGACAAGAAAGATGGATACTTCGAATATTCGAGTTATTTTTTAATACGAGTTCCGACGCGGAACTAACGCGGCAGAAACAGCTCGCAATATCAATGTTGCGTTTGGAGAGGAGACTGCTAATGAACGCACCGTGCGATTTTGGTTTAAACGCTTTCGTGATGCAAAAGCAAAGCTTACCAATAAAAAGGTAATGGTAACTGTTTGGTGGTCTCAGCATGGTGTTATTCACTATAGCTGCCTCCGATCTTGTCAAGCAATAACGACAGATGTCTACTGTGCCAAACTCCGAACAATGATAGCAAAACTAGCAGTGAAACAGCCCCGACTCATGAATCGATCTTCACCATTATTGCTCCATGATAACGCGAGACCTCATACAGCACGAGAAACCGTTTTAACTCTACAGGAACTGCAATTAGAAACCATTCGTCACCCTCCGTATTCGCCAGACCTTGCTCCAGCGGACTACCATTTTTTTCGTGATTTGGACAATTTTCTACGTGATAAAAAGTTTTCTTCTCAGGAGACGGTATAAAATGCTTTCACACAGTTTGTCGAATCTAGATCACGAGAGTTCTATCGCAAAGGCACAAATTACCTTCCTGTTAGATGCCAGCAATGTATAGATAATAATGGTAATTATTTTGATTAAATAAATATGTTAATTAAAAAAAAAAAACGAATTTCAATTTTTCAGTACAAATCGGCAATTTCATACTTTAACCCCTAATATAAAATACTTATTGCATACTGAGTCAGCTGTTGAATTTTCTTATTTCCTAAAATCGTTTCTAACTTTTACCGTGCGAATAATATCTACTAGCCATAATTTTCCGTATTGAAATTGACCCATTATTTACCGTGTCTGTTTCAACTATTCTCACAGCCAAATTAAATATAAATAGAATTAACCCAGCCGTCTACCCGCGAAGACGTGCCAAACAGACAGACAAACTCACATTTATAATAATCGCATGATGTTGAGACGTCTTGAACTCCGTCAGAGGCGAATCTATGTACTGTAATAAGACACTGTTTAACTTCGAGGAAACTTCGTCTGTGTCTTGTATAGGTGGTGCAGGGCTGTGGCGTTTGCAGGGAGTTATTGTCGTGTTTGTAGATACGCGGTTTCACCCGCATAAGTTTCGATCCCTTGGGAATATCGGGATAAAATTTCTATGATCTATGATGATCCTTTGTGTTAATCCTGGTTATAAACTATCTGTGTGCCAAATTTCATCCAAATCCGTTTAGTAGTTTTGGCGTGAATGAGTAACAAACATCCATCCATTCATCTATCCATCAAACTTTCACGTTTATAATATTAGTAGGATGTGTTTAAGATAGAAAGGCATTAGTTTAGAGGCAAAGGCATTGGACTGATGAAAATTGGACGTGAATCGAACCGCACATGCAGCATTCTGAAAGTTGGCAACATTGCAAATACATAGTTTTTAAATATTTCGTTGTTTCGATTGAGTTTTCAATATTACCAAGTGAAATTAAAAAGAAAGTGAAATACATTAAAATAACTTGGCGTAAGTATTTCAGAAATTTTCCAGAAAAACAGTTTAATTTTCAGAACAGGGTGCATTCTTACTTATTCTAGATTTAAAAAATGTGACGATATTTGGATATTTTGACTTTATCACACATGGTTAGCTGAGCGAATACACTTCTCGCGTGGCTGTGGCAACAGCTAGTTTATTTGGGAAGTTCCTAACTATCTTATTCAATGTCCCAGCAAGCATAACATTTACCTCTCGTTATTTCTAGTCTCTAATCACGTTGACGGTTACACGTCTCCACGTAACCAACAACTGCCTCACTTGACGTTAACGAGACATTAAGATGCATTTAGTTAGAGGATATCACGCTGTGGTTACAGCTTGTCTATGCGATTTACGTGTTAACCGATTTGTGGAGACTAATAATTATAGCGGAAATACTTACCCGTATGTGATAAAGCGAGTCTTGTGGGTAAATTTTAACAGCCGCACGTATCGATTGAAGGTTAAGCTGTACTTGCCGCGGTCGGTTCGTGGATGTTTGACCATCCATAATATATTGAGTTTCCTTACCTTGGAGAGCACGTTAAGCCGGTAGTCATTGGTAGATCTTTGACATTCGTTATGGGAAGGCAGATGCCTAAGAGTCTGACCAGTAGTCCAAGGGATATTGTGTCACCTTGTTAATGGATCGTGGAGGTCAGATAACCAGTCGCTATTATGTAAAATACTTGGCAGATTGATGTGTTAAGGTGAAAATACCAGCATGTGATAATTTATAAATAACAGATCTAGCTGGAAAAAGATGGTGATAGTTTAGAGAAGATAAACTAGTTTAAGTATTAAACTTTAGCGTCTTTTAAGACAGCATGTTGTCGACTCAACTTCTTTGAAAGTTTAAGTTTAACTTAATTTAAAAACTTTTATTTTGTACCGTCTTTTTGTTTTATGTGCGAATAAAGCTGAACGTCGTAGGTTCGAACCCAGACAGATGCTTTACAATGTGTAAA
This sequence comes from Apamea epomidion, assembly GCA_947507525.1. Lineage (NCBI taxonomy): Eukaryota > Metazoa > Arthropoda > Insecta > Lepidoptera > Noctuidae > Apamea > Apamea epomidion. The sequence continues at coordinate 17,341,180 of OX382237.1, forward strand.
TTATTTCGTCACCACTGCTCTCAAAACGGTGAAGGAAAACATCGTGAGGAAACTAGCGTGTCCTAGAACCAAAATTCGAAGACATGTGACATCTACCAACCCGCATTGAACCCGCGTGGTGGATTACGGCCCACTACCTCTCACTGAGAGGAGGCCTCTGTTCCAGCAGTGGGAATACTATAGGCTGGTTATGCTACTGAAGGCGACTGCAAACTCTGCCACAGAGGCAGCACGCGATCAGTGTCATCATGCAGTCGACATCAGAATAGCACCAACAGTCTAAAACCAGTTTCCTTGAACCACAATAGATCGCCATTAATTGGTAACTGGCCACTTTGCCCACTAATACAGTATTGTTTACATAATTGATGTGTCAGCTCAGACCGCACATCGGTCGTGTTGACTGTGTCACGTCACCGCATTAACCTCGGCTATCTCAGTTGACGGCTGGCGTCGCGTTAAGATGCATTTAGTGAGAGGATGTCCCGCTGTAGCTCCAAGCTTATCTCTGCAAGCCAGTTCGAGTTTAGGTTCTGCGCTAATATTTTTCGTAGGCGATGGGACATAAGCTTTTTTGAATGATGCCATTAGTCGCGGTCCTAAGCTCATCATCTCTTCTAAGCTTTTTTTTTTAATTAGCCGTTAATGTCCCATTGCTGGAAAAAGGCCTACTCTCTTTCCACCTCTCTCTGTCCAGAGCTGCCAAGGACCAATCTTTATGAGATTAAGTTTTGCTGGTGATAAATTATTTTATTTCTGTCAGTAGGTTTTCCCTTTTACAAGTCAATCATATTTTAAAAACCAGATGAGGTCGGCGTTTCCTACCTGACTACTCTGAAAAGAAAGCCGAAACAAACTCAGAGGTCTCTTTTAAAGTCCAGACATACTCTTCATATTCATATTTATTTATTTGCGTTCCTCAAGGTAAAACAAGATGTGAAGGCTTAGAGCTAAGAGTCTTTGTAGACCCTGTCAGGGCCCAGCAAAATAATGTTGGCCAGATCATGTGAAGACCATGTAGATAGGTGTCTGAAATGGTCTTTTGAGGAAGGAACCACACAGACTGAGTGGACCTGTCCAGTCAGTGCACGCATTTGTTAGAAAAAGTAGTGTTTTGATCAGTTAAAATTTAATTGCTATAACTATATCTATCAACAAATTGAATAGGTACCTAATGCAGTTCAAATGCAGTCAACACTTTGGCGTTGATTCGTAGAACCTATTCTTTTAACTTCTTTTCATTATTTAGTCAGACTACCTTGAACTTTCGCTTGAGTTGGGTAAGACAGGTTTCGGTATCATACGGTATCGTTCTGATTCTTACTATCAACACAGTTTAGGATGTTTATTCAGTTAATAAGGTATGTAAGCCAATGTGAAAAGTGCGCTATTCTTCTTTAAAGCCTACCAGTCAACAAGGTTGGTAACGGGCAAATGCCCTGTACTCTCTAAGCATGAAATTCGTAGTTTTAGCCGAAATTACGGGCGTATCCGACTCTGTATCACCTTAAGATTACTTTGAAGTCCGCTGCGTAATTGCGTACCACACTAACAGTAGCAAAGCCTTTCATTTGACAGTTCAACAATATCCATTGCGTTATTGACGTTGTTGGACGGACACATTTTTCAAACATATAAAGCAATGGATAAGCCTTAAAATGATTCAGATAGTGATTGATATACTACGTAAAAAGGGGCCTGAACTAAGAATGAATGACAGCACGATTTAACAGATGTCCTTATATATGTGTCTTTGCCCGTCCGAAAAAGTTAATTAATTGGGAGTAGCGTTTTTCCGGTGTACCGAACTACCTTCAGACAGGTCCGTATCTTAGTTGACAGACTAAGAGAGCAGGCCCTTAGGATGCACCAGACGTACCTAAATAACATCGACATTCACAGATGGTGTTTTCATTGACACATAAATAAATCTGCCCTGACTTTTTCCACCTGTGCTGGGGTTGGCGTCCAGTTTTACCGGATGCAGCTAAATACCAGTATTTTACATGGAGCAACTGCCTCAGTGACTCTCTGATCTCGACAACCCAGTAACTGGGTAACCCGATACCTCTTGGTAACACTGGTTGTCATCAGACTGTAGTGGTATCTACAACGCCACATGCGAACAACGCGTCATACTGACGTCACGCACATCCTGCATCTCGCAAGCAGAATTTACCGCGCAATCAGCATATAACAATAAACTTTATTGCTCAAAAAAATTACAGAGTTTTTTCAAGTTTTACATACATACATAATTATGCTTTAACCACAAGGTCTGTACCGGAATGGGTGAGCCCCGCCTCCTAAACTAGGGTGATCTTAAGAGACAGTGATTAACTAAAAGGTATCATATAAAATAAACAAAAAAAAATGTGCGGTGTGTCAGTTTGCTATTTGTGTTTATATAATATCTTAATTTTGTATGTATCTTGCTTATATAAAGTATGTATTCTTCCCAAACATATGTTTATGGTAAAAGGGAGGAGGAGGGAGTGCAACTTAAGAATGTAGGAGAGTGTGTGTGAATGTATATAACTGCACATCCATGTGTATATGGAGAGTGTAAGTGAGTGTAGTTATGAGTGTGCAGGGAAAAATAGTAATTCTTATTAAGCAATGTATGTAAGTAGGGACTCGGTTTGTAAATAGTCTTATTGAAGTAGCCATTCTGTCAACTTAGACTTTACTTGATATCTATTGAGGTCGCGGATGTTGAGGTCTTTGTTAGTTTTTTGTAGATATATGCGCTAAATCTGTGGTACTCATGTCTGGCGAACGATGTTTTATGCTGTGTGCCTGGAGGAATGTTGGTACGTTTTTTAGGATCAGAAAGATCGCAAGCGTGTCTTTTAAGTACCGACCGGAGCACAAAGAGCTAACGGATGGTAAGCACCTTACATTCCAAGTACAATTGTGTTGTAGGATAGCGGTAAGGCTTACGTAGCATTACTTTTAATATAGCTCTCTGTGCTCTATCCACTTTGAGAAAGCTGGTTTTAGTTGCGCCACCCCATACCATACCCTACCCACGCCCATACCCATACCTTATTACTGATTGACACAGAGCATAGAAGATCATTTTCAGAGTGTCTGAGTTAGTAGACTCTCTAAGAGACTTAAAAATGTGTATCACTCTCATAGTCCTGGAGGTCAAGGCATTAATCTGCGTATCCCATCGTAACCCTGCATCTATTTGCACACCAAGATATTTTACATTCTCAGTTCTAGTAAGTAATCGACATGGACACGGAGAACAGACTGTAGTGGTATCTGCAACGCCACACACGGACAACGCGTCATACTGACGTCACGCAATTCCTGCATCTCGCAAGCACAGTTTACCGCGCAATTGGCATATATACAACTACTCAACATCAATTGTTGGACAGTTGCCCACCAGACACAACACCCGTCTGGCCGGAGGATCCTCCGTTTTCTATGGAGGATGAGTGAACTTTACATCCATAAGACTTTGGGCTTCTAACTACCCGTAACGAATTTCAAAAATCCATGATTGACAGCTGGGACCAACGGCTTAACGAGGCACGGAGGGGTTTTGATATGTATGTTCGTGGATGGTTATCCATCCACGAACCAACCGCAGTAAGCGTAGCTTAACATTCGAAGGTCCGTAGCGGCTGTTATTATTTAGCAACGAGCCCTCTATTTTCATTTATTCATATGATTTCTTTTTTTATTAACACATAATATTTTCCTTTAATAAAGAGAAGACAGAATGTTTCTCTGCCATGATTTTCGTTTATATCCACTCCGTAACAATTTTCCAGACAATACACTATTCTATGAATATGTAACCCAACCATCATCTTTCCCCCGATCAATCTTGTACCTGCTCTCGCAGCCTCACACATAACAGCGTCTTTTACCCATATTTCTTTTATACCTTTCCCTCTCGCCATAGAAATAAATATGACAAAAATATACGATAGGTAGCGCCACTATCGTTTACCTTTTAGGTTAAATGGCAATTTCTTATCAACTAGTGCTGAAATCAGTTGGAGCGGCCGAGTTTCTTTCCACAATTTATTTCCCCCCCTTGAGTGACACCATATGGGGTCGTAAGGGTATCATTATATTACTGAGACGCAAGCGATTTGGGGAATAATATTTATTTTTATAAAGTTATATAGAGTATCCGGGGAAAATATCCTACTAATATTATAAACGCAAAAGTTTGTGAGGATGGATGGATGGATGTTTGTTACTCTTTTACGCAACAACTACTGCACAGATTTGGATGAAATTTGGCACACGGATAGTTTATAACCAGAATTAACACATAGAATACTTTTTATCCCGATATTCCCACGGGATCGAAACTTATTCAGTTAAAACCGCGGGGTGCTGCTTGTACTTTTATAAGGACAGAGAGAGGTTTGTAACTTATGGAAACTGTACAGTTTGCTAGCTTTATGGTGAACGAAAACTATAGTATTAACATAAAGCAGGACACTAATCTGATTTTATGGATAACTAGTTTTTGACCGCGGCTTCGCCAGGGTGGATCTTGGATAATATCCCATTTATACATACCTTCTTTTGATATATAAACCTATTGGCTAACGTGGCGCACGCCAGTAAAGCTCCCAGTCGACATGATTTTTTCCGACATCTTTAACAATCATCGTCATATTTCAGTCAATTTACACAAAACCTCAATGAATTGTACACCTAAACCTTCCTCATGAATCACTCCGTCTAATGGTTAAACCGTATGAAAATCAACTCGGTAGTTTTTGAGTTTATCGCGTTCAGACGGACAGACGCGGCAGGGGGACTTTGTTTTTTAATATGTATAGCGATGTTTGGCACTGATTTAACAATTTTTGCAGATAAATCTTTATGGTTTGTTACTTTGTAATTTGTTAAATTAAAGTTACTGCTATAAAATTAAGCTCATAATAGTTACTGAATCCTACTATCCTACTTCCTACTAATATTATAAATGTGAAAGTTTGTATGCATGGATGGGTGGATGGATATTTGTTACTCTTTCACGCAAAAACTACTGAACGGATTTGGATGAAATTAGGCACACAGATGGCTTATAACGAGAATTAACATATAGGATACTTTTTATCCCGTTATTCGAAACTTATGCGGGTGAAATCGTGGGGCGCAACTAGTATAACAGTATCTGTGTTAACTAATGTATAGCAAGTTTCAAGTGTCAAGCGTAGGATAATCTAGTGAATATTTCAGCTATGTTCTACCCTCGGTTAAAACTGTCGAACAGGCACACTCACACACTATAACACATACCACACCACACTCACACGTGAGTCTGATACACTATAAATTATTTCTGCTCTTGAAAGTTTGGGACTCACTGGCAATAATTATGACAGAGTGGCGTCCAAGGACTGAATGACGAGATGCTGGTCGTCCCGCGGAGAAATGGGCAGACGACATTGTTGCCATCGTGGGCAAAACCCGGACGAGGCTAGCACAGGAGCGTGGTGATTGGCGTGGGATTGGTGAGAGGCTTACGCCTACCAGCTTATGTTTGACTGTGAATGATTATGATGCCAACAATTATTAATTGTGTAAAATAGTTGTAGGTTATAATGAGAGGTTAAGGCTTAATGAGAGGGGCCATTGGCTAAATAATAACAGCCGCACAGGTCGATCGGTCAGGTTAAACTACGCTTGCCGCAGTTGGTCTGTGGATGGGTGACCATCTTTACATACCGAGACGAAAGCACGTTAAGCCGTTGGTCCCGGCTGTCATTCGTGGATCTTTGACAGTCGTTATGGGTAGTCAGAAGCCCGAAAGTCTTACAACCAGTCTAAGGAGGGGTATCGTATTACCCAGTAACTGGGTTGTGGAGGTCAGATAGGCAGTCGCTCCATGTAAAATACTGGTATTCAGCAGCATCCAGTTAGACTGGAAGCTGACCCCAACATAGTTGGGAAAAGGCAAGGCAGATGATGAGTTGTAGGTTATAATACTTTTAATGTTAAGTGTTTACTATAATAATTCACTTAGCCCCACTTGCTGGAGTATCCTAAGTGCCCGCACACCTGCACCTCGGATCACCTAAATAATGCCACTGATGCCGCAATCAACGTGGCCATCTACTGGGCACAAACTTAAACTAAAAAAACCTAAAATTAATTTAAAATAAATATTTTACATTTATCTACTAAAATTAAAAAAAAAAACAACGTGTAAGAGTACCATTCGTTACGAATAGAAGGCTAAAGACTAAAATAATTGTATTCATCCATGTACCTATTTATTTATTTTTATTGTCTGGAAATAAATGCTTCTATTTCAAAGTTCTCCGCTCCCGCATCCGCTCCTTCCCATATATGTGCACTCGCTAACCATTTTTCAGGGCTGTCACTGTTTGAGGAAAAACTGTGCGTATAGGACGTATGCCTCCATCGTGATGGCAGATAGTTTTGTTTTTCTTTCACACTTCAGGCCTATGTATGTGGAGGTCACCAGAAGGTTGGGCAATTTCTGAAGCTAAGGAGAAAATGAATATATACTATTTTACCGCCTTTACGGGAAAATGGATGCTTTCCTTTAAAGAATTACACGGTAATATTCTATTGATCCATAAATTATGAATAATCATGAACCATGGTTTACATAATTAGCCTATAATGCTGGGACACGGGCCTATAACGCTGCTGAGACACGGGCCTCCTCTTAGTAAGAGGAAAGGAAACGTGGTTTATTAATATAAATTACTGATTAATGGATCATACAACTAGGCCGCCTGTAACCCAGCAGTGGAGACTGGATATGCTGATTAGAGATTAGCGCTGTTGAAACCATACGCATTTCTTTATTATGGCTCATTCGGACCATGCAGTATCATTTTCGGATAGGTTATTTATTTTTCCGCTCAAGTTTTTCATGAATGTAAGTGCGTATTATATAAAGATGTCATAATCTATACCTTTAATAAAAACCACATAATATGAATCGTCTGTTACGGAAGAGTTTACTTTGCCGGATCAGCCCATCGATTCTGTAAATATATCACCATGAAAAGTTAGGTGAAGTGAGCTTAGAGTGAGCTGTCAATAGTGTCAATCCCTAGCAGTAGTTGGAATAACAGCTCACTCCACGCTCACTTCACCTTAGTTTTCACGGTGAGATAGTTACACAATCGCACTGCAGGTCTAGGGTGAGGAGCCAGACCAGGAGAGATACAGGAACCCGCAGGGCAGCATGTGGCGAGCTGTTGGGCAGTAGCGACCCCACGGACCCTATCTTCCGGGAGAAATCTTGTTCCTAAACTCTGGCTTGCCTTTATTGGCCAGTTGGAGTGAATACTGATGAGGAACAGAGCTCCCACCTTATTCTTGCCTTTATTGGCTGGCTTGAAAGGAGATTCGCAAGAGCAAACGTGCTCGGAGGAAGGAAGTATTTCAGTAAGATGCTGGTAGGGATCTTGACCGTACTTCCGGGATTGTCCTGATAGCCGTGGAATACTTCTCCACTCCTCATAAGCACCTCAGGATATGTTGCCCCCTTGTCGCTACGACACTATGTGTTAGCGACCGTTTTCGGGGGCCCATTATTGAGTGTATAAGTCACCCCCTGCCATTTCATCTGTGAATATTATAATTATCATTAGTCAGGCAGGGGACATAGATCTTCCATAGTTCAAGGTGACCGATCCACTATAGCCACCCAAACCCATAGCCCAGTATATTTGGTTTCCATGTTCTGAAATAGTCCTACACCAACCGGGATGCACTTGCATGGTGCATACAGGAATAATCGTCGGTTGGTGCCTCCTCATCATTTAGAATTGTGTAAAGGGCCTCTGCGAGTTGGCTTCGGCCCCTAGTACGCCTTTCAAAGGTACGGGACTCCAGGGACCCAAGATATGTCAAAGACATTTTTAAATAATAGCGGTTAGACGACCACAAAACCATAGAGCTGTGAAAAAGATCACTTCCGATAATAAGGATAATATTATGTAGATATTACCTTGTTTGTTTTTGTTTTTAAATAAGGTCAATATAGTAAAGCTGAAGAGCTTGTTTGTTTGTTTGTAACACGTACCCGCCAACGTTCAAACCCGCCTACCAAGGCGGGTTTGAAAAGGTAGTAATAGGGTCCCGTTTTTACCCTTTAGGTACGGAACCCTAAAAAACTCAGAAGGAATACTAAAAGAAAAAGAAGTACGGCGCGGGCGGGCGATACGATGCGACGCATGGGTCGAGGTCCGAGGGAGTCTTATAAAAATGTGACTGTTATTTTAGTATGTTGTGTATCTCACGACCTCCACGCGAACGGAGTCACGGGCAGAAGTTAATATTACTTAATGACTGCGTAAAGGAAACGATCCTGCGCAAAAATAAAAATGATTGAAAATGGCTTCGAAGTCATTTTACATGACGCCGTTATTGCTCGAGGCGAAGCGAGCGAACATTATAGCAGAAGAAATCCCATCCTAAACAAACAACAAAGATTGAAAAGCACCCTCTTAATTTAACGTAAGAAATACTGCTCCTAAAGTCGTGTAAATAAACAACTTTTCAGTTTAAAAACTCCATTACCTACTACTACCATATGCGATTTATAGCCTCCGAGAGCAAAATTAACAAACTCCGGTTCCAACCAAAGTTGTGAACATTTTCAACTGATTTGAATGCATTAGCATATTGCAAGTTGATTGATTGATTGAATACGGGAGTACATAGAGTGAGTACTTTGAGACGATTGATCAGTTGAGTTACATGCGCGGGGTTCAGTTCATTTATAATGGTTTAGATGGATTATATGTACATACAGTTAGGGTCAGAAGTGGAGTGACATGGTCATGAAGCAATAGATTGACACTTTTGTTTAACTTACGACCTTCTTCTAATGAGTAATTTCTATACTATAGACACACACTCTCATATTCGTTTGCAACTGATTGTATTTCATTAATTCAACCATTAGGTTATATGGCATGATAGCCTAGCGGTTATCATACGTCGGGAAACACGTTCATGCGTGCGAGCCGTGGGTTTGAATCTCACGCGCGGTGATCATTTTTTAAAATATTTTTATAATTACCTACTCGAATAATCACGCTATTGAATATAGTTCCGTATCATGTTCGTCTTGTTCACATAATTCGTAAAACTTTATGATTATAGCCACAGATATCTAAATCAAGTCCAAATCAAGAACGTTACATATTCGTTTTTGGTTGGTTGTTATTGTGGATTACTGACGTTTGTTTGTTTTGAAATGCAAGGAAATTTAAATGTTGAGATGAAAGCAGATATTATCGCACTGCGTAAAAGTGGACTTAATATTATATATATAAAAAAATATATATCTAGTAAATAAATAATAAATATCACAGATATTTGATAAAACCGGGCTGAGTGTGAGTATTATTTTATCGATTTTTTTTCTAATTAAAGTATAACTGCTGAGCCTTTTAGTTATTTTTTTAAACGTTTTATATTTATCATAAAGCCTAAATAGAAGAAAAAAAATTAATGATTAATATAACATGAAGTTTATTTAATAATATAATATGTAACATTTCTATTTTCAAAATAATTATGTTTCAAATTGGTAATTTTCGTATTTTGCTAGTAGCAGTACTCTTATTTTGTTTTAGAGTTATACCTACTGTGAGTCGGAGGGTCAAAAGATTTGAGGAAAAGGGTAGCCTTGCCAGTCGAAAGCGAAGTGGAAGGCCCCAGTTAGTCAGTGAATATGAAACAAGTGGTTTCATACCAACGAGATATTTTGCCGAATTATTCGATTCGTCGTACAAATGAAAACCAGCTTTTTGAGCTGGTTTTCGTTTCGCCCATATTTAATTGAAAAACATAAAAAAGAACGTTTACATTTTGCGATACAGTGATAATACAGCGATGGGAAGCACAGAGATGACGAGCAGTTGAAGTTGCATTGCATGGAAATATGGGAACATTTAAGAGGAACAGATATATGTTCCAATATTGTTGGATCCATGCGCCAGCGTTTACTTGATAGCATTGATAATAATGGGGGTTATACAATGTATTAAATTATAAATTACATATTGATTTTAGTAATATTAAAATAATATTGTGTCATATCCGTAATAAGGATTATTTTGAGGTTTAGTTTCAATCTAGTTTTCATAATAAAAATGAATACTTAAGCTATAACCGCAGAGTAAGGCTTATATGGGGGTACCGCACGACGAGGATCGCCCAGAGGACACGGTGGAGCATACGGTGGAGGTCTGCCCCGCTTGGGCAGAGCACCGCCGTGTCCTCGTAGAGGCGATCGGCAGCGGCGGCGACCTCTCGCGTCCGGCCCTGGTTGAAGCCATGGTCCGGGGCGAGAGGGAGTGGGAGGCGGTCACCTTCTTCTACGAAGCAGTCATGCTAGCGAAGGAGGTGGCGGGATGGGCGAGGGAGAGATCCTCACGCCTCAGCCGCCGAGGGAGACGCTCCGGGCGTCGGGAGCCGCGTGACGACTCCCGGCCACCGTAGGCGCGGGCCTGCGGGCGGAGAGCAATGGGTAGCTCTCCGTCCGATCAGGACCAGGCCCGTGCCGGACGGCGCGTATGTGTTCCACGTGCGCCTCAAAGAGATGTCAGCGTAGTTGACGGGGCCCGACAGGGCCGAAGCCTGCCGGGGTAGCGGGATCGTCCGAAAGGGTTACCGCTGCCCTAGTACATAAAGGGCTAAGGAAGGAACACGGGTGGGTTTTAGTCAGTAAGAGTCTGACACTCCCTTCTGCTCCACCCAGAGCGGGAGGGGTCATTTGATGATTTCCCACCCTGAAAAAATAAATACGATTTGTTCATTTTGACGCAAGCGTCACTTTAGTTGCCTATCTCAAGAGATAGGCAACTAAAGTTAAAACGAACGCACTGGCAGTTAACAAAAAGTAGTACTACGGAGTAATTTAATTGTATTGTGACAAGGAGTTCGCACTTTTTTTATTTACGTTGGTAGATTTGCTAGTTGTGATTTTTTAGAGTACTCACACACATTAGTAATTAAAGCACAATATTATTATATTACTAAGATACAATATTTTAAGTCTAGGGTTCGTAGTTCACTGACTGACACATGTTACATTTACCAACCCGCACTAGGTCCGCGTAGTTGCATACAGCTCACTCATTCTCGAAGAGAGGAGGTCTGTGTCCCAGCAGTGGGAACATTATAGGCTGATAATATTATGTTATGTTATGTTCGGGTAATCTTCAGGACTACTGATCCGTTCGAACATTATTCCTATGTTATAGGATAATTTTTATGTTAAAATATCACGCGGTAATAATTGCGGACAAATACTAGTTTTTAATAATGGCGTGCTTAAATAATATGCGTTTGTCTTTCATCTCATTATGGACCATAGTTACCTACTTTAGTTTCTTGAGAGATATAGTTTTCTTTGTTTAATCAAAGTTTTTGACATAGATCACAGAACAAGCAAGCTGAAGTGGCAATAGGCCGGCCATATTAGCCGGCCGTAGAATCGATGAACTTTGGGGTAGACGTGTCGATAGTGATTTTAGTGTCGAATAAAATTGGATCCAGCATTAAATATTGTACACCTTATAGGTATGTTACATCGATCCTTTATAATAATCATAAGAACTGATATTTTACCTGTGACAAACAATAAATGAATTTGAATTTGTTCTTGACCTGGAGACCGCGAATCGGCAAACGTAATGTAGAACGCTGTGAGGCTAGGTGGAGCAACGATCTTCGCAGGGTGGCTGGTAGCAGCTGGATGAGAGCTGTTAAGAATCGTGCTGAATGGCGTGCAATTGGAGAGGCCTATGTCCAGCAGCGGACTGCAGTAGGTTGATGATGATACAGATTCAAGATTGACAAAAAGTTCGCATGGTCTGGCAGCAAATTTAAAGCATGTTCCTAGTTAATTGTGTTTATTTAGAAGAGTTTAGTTTTCCTTTAACCTGACTCACATAACAAGAAGTAGTTATGTACATTTTCCAGGGGAAACGGGCAAGCCCCTTCCCCGGTTCTCCCTAAGGTCATTAAAGGTCACACATTAATCAATCTGATCGCACCGCATCACTAATCCTTGTACCTTTTGCGGTGATTTGTTATCTCCCTTACCCTTCGTTGTCTCTCTCGCTCGTCTTGATACTTTTTTATGTATAAATATATGGGGTCAATAGGATTCCCGAAAGTATCCATTCAAGGGATTCAAATAAAACAACCGATAAGATGCGCAATAAAGTAAATCCTCAACGAAAAGAAATGAGTTTCCGAATACGCCTAAGTAGTTTTTAGGATTACCTTAAATATACAGAAGAATAAAATCTCCCATAATATTGCCACAAAGGGATCAAGAACAAAGCCAACGTCGAAAATAGATTTAAAGGATTTTCTAATTGCGCCCAATATCTTCCAGCTTTCTCAAATAAATGGAGGGTTTTATTAAAAAAGTCGACAATAAAAGTCTTCAAATCTGATATAATTTAAATATTTATTTCGTAATGTCACTGGAACAACATAAGAGCGGGCGAGGGGCCGCCCAGGACTCACGAGCGCCCCCCTCGCGGCTGCATAGACTATAACGCGTAAAAAAAACAATTGTCAACATCATCTATCATATACTTTTATATTATTTACAATATTTTATCACCGAATAAACGTATTTACACTATCTACTTAGTATGTATAACATACAGAAAGCGAAATATCATACATATAGGTTGAGTAACATAGTCTTTTGGCCTCCGAGGCTTCAATTATAATATATAATATAATAGTGATATTTTCGTTAGAACTTTTTATTCCGGCCCCGCCTATGGGTGCCGAAGAGAATGCGCGCGAACGCCTGGCGGAAGTCGGGGCTAAAGATGGTGTATATTACAGGATTGAGGGTCGAGTTGAAGTATCCTAGCCACAAGAAAAAACTCGCTAAGTAATCACTGATCACACAGGATTGGCAAATTGGCATCACCAACGCCATTATGAAGAATGGAAGCCAGCAGAACACGAATGCTCCTGTTATGATCGCGAGCGTCTTTGCCGCTTTTCTCTCTCTCTTTGCTTCGAGAGACTCTTTCTTCTCCCTGTGCGTGGGAGCGGGGACGATGGCTCGTTCGGGCTTTGAGCCGTTAGTAACAGTCGAGGAAGACTTTTCTGGGGACACTGAAGGCGCCGGCACCTTCTCGTTGATCGTGAACGCTGTGGTCCTTGGCTCCTCGTCTAACGTATCAACAGTGGAGGTACTCTGTCCTTCAGTTAACAACAATGCTGCTGCCAGCGTCTCGGCGCGAGTCCGTTGGTTGCACTTCTTTAGGTTTAAGAACCGTTTCTTGACGAATCGTCGGTCTCTCGCTGATTGGACAGGTCGTCCTGCAGGAGTGGCGCCGTCTGCTGACGTTGGTCTGGGAGGAGGAGGGTCTCGTCTCCTCCTGATGCGTCTCCTGGCAGTTTGGAAGATCTTCCAGTACAAGATAAGGATAACCGTAAGTGGGACGTAGAACGTTGACATTGTCGCAAAGATTTGGTACGCAAGGTCTTGGCTGACGAGGCACTTCTGTTGCTGCGTGATTCTGGCGAGGTAATCAGGGTCCTTCCAGCCGAGCTGGGGGGCTAAAGACACGACTAGTGCCGCCCCCCAGACCAGTACGATCATCGTGAAGATACGCTTCTCATTGCGTATGTGGATGTAGTCTACGTCTGTCACAGCCCAGTACCTGGAAATAATATCAGATCTTAGTAAGGAATCTTGTTTAAAATTCGCAAACATTTTAATGTTTACGACCATATTTTAATGTTCAGACTATAAACATTTGTATTTTTTGTTTGATGTAACTCAGTTTTTACATATTACCATACAAATGTTTTGTGCATTGGTGCCTTTACTGGCGTGAGTTCTTGTTCTTGTGGGTACAAATAACATCAAGTATTAGTGCAACTGTATTGTAAATCGTTGCTCTCAGATTGATCAGATCGGTAATGTATTGCCATGATTGTCTTCAATATCTACTCATCATAAAAGTAATTTAAGTATTTGATGAGGCAAACTTTGAAAAAAAAAAAGTTATATAGAGTCTATATTTAAGTCGGTTTAAACGTGTCTACTTTTTTAAAATTTATTACTTTCTTCTAACGTAACAGAGAATATTCAAAAGTCTCTACCTACTTTTAAATATTCCTTGTTACTTGTACGCTAGACTAAAACTTTCAACAAATTATTAAATATACCGGGCTCAATTTGTTTTATAGTGGGAACGTGAATTACACCCGCTGAATGAGAACCTCATCAAAACATCGGTTGCCACACATTTTGACAATTGCTGCAATTGGTTGACCAAAATAATAACTGTACAGCCAATCACATGGCTTGACCTGAGGTTTGACTGCGGATAAAACTGAAATGGCTTTCAAAAGTTAGGGTAATGACATGCCGAAGGATACCTCACTGCGATACACGCAGGCTGCTTCGGGGTTTACCTCGATGCCTTTTTTATTTATTTATTTTTTTTCTGGGTTACCTCGATGCCTGACATGTGCGTGCGTATCTATTAGCATGCATTTGTTTTACATAGAGGTGACAATAAGATAGCGAGCTAAACCGGGACCGCTAGGTATCGCAGTGAGGCATCTTTGGCCTGTAAATTACCCTTAAGAGTCCAGCCACCGATGCATTCCTGACACCGGTCTGTTGGACACGATTAGGAACTAATAAAGTTTAAATTCGTAAAACACTTTTGTTTTACCACAGTTATTCACCTCTGATTTTGTATCACAATGATCTGTATATAACAGACAGGTTTAGAAACACATTCTATCATTGGAACGCGTGTGGTAGGCTGATAGGTTTTCTATTTACCTGTCAGTAGCAATAGCTACAAGATGAAGAATAGATGCGGAACTGCAGAGCACGTCGCTGGAGGTCCACATGTCGCAGAGCTCGGGGCCCAGGATCCAGCCTTGACTGACCTGAGTGAGGCAGAAAGAGAATTGGTTACACATTTATTGTTTAGGACTAAATCTTAATAAACTGGATATTTATGTTACTGGACTAAAGCTAGGGTTTCTTGCGTCCGTAATTTACTGTCGAATGACGCCACTAAAACGTTATTTATATGTCGTAGTAGCATGGTTGAAGCCGTGATATAGTTGTATCCCTAGGGATATTGCTGCGGTTCATAACTGTCTTACTAGGAATATAACTATGCTACGTGCACGATCTAGTACCTAATATAACTATGTTACTAATCTAGTGAAATAATTATAATTATATATTTTCTTTGATTTGTACAACTGGTTACTCATTTAAACATAACTATTTAGCTATATCCCTAAGGATATAACTATATCACTGCTTTATCCGGTAAAGAACCGGAATTACTGACATGGATTGCAGAGTAAGCAAACTGAAGTGGATAACCGACGAAAATTTTCTACGCTATGGGTTCTAAACTCATGTGCCGAATTCATGGTTACATTTTGCGCGTCGATGTCTCTGCCACCCTGTATAAAAATTCCGACATATTCGCCAAAAATGTAAACAAATATGAGTTTATGGAAAAATAACTTTAATTCCCACACAATAAAGTTCAGTTTATGCTACAACTTCAAACAGTTTTATAACTGTTTCAATAGTGCTAGTCACTCTGAAATCAACTTAATTCCCATTCAAATAAAGTTTATATTTGTTTAACTTGAAATAACGTCAATTTGAAACATAAATAAAATTTGAACATAGAAAAACAGTTCATGCAGTGGTAGCGAGTCAACTGCCCAGAGTGCGCCAGTCGGACATTTTAAATATCTATCGCCACTTGTGGATGTTATTTTACTGCATCCCCAACACTCAAGACGTCACTTATTTATGTATCACACCTAAACCTAACTCCACCTTAGGACGTTGTCAGGACCTTAAATAGTCAACCCAAAACAAACTTCACGTTCAAACATTCAAACCGACTGATTAGTTTCACTATTTTCTTAGCCACAGTTACAGAATTACTATTTTAATATTTAAAAACCCTTTCGTTGTTCGAGTTGTAAGAGAGAAGTTTTTTTGGGAGTTAAATGTTATTACGTCTGGATGGAACGTTCTTTGTTTTGTTTTAGTTTTTGGGTATTTATTTGGATATTAATTCTGTTTGTCTAAGATTGAAGGAACCAAGGTTTTAAGTAACAATCAAACAAAAATGAAAATGGAGGTCACACGTGACTACCAAAAGCCTAAATCCCGTAATTAAGAATATTCAAAATGTAGTCGCAATCTCATCTCAGCGACAATCAATGTCATAGACTTATCAAAAATGCAGGGATACTACAGAAGGCCAATTCTTGTAATTTAAAACGTTCGAAATCTAGTCGCAGTCGCATCTCAACGACAAATAACTGTCAAAATGTAGGGAAATTAGAGGTATTTTTGACAGATTGAGACTGAGATCAGTCTGTGAACGTTCTAAGAATTACGAGAATTGCCCCTCAGGTGTGAGGAGGCCCTGCCGGGGTAGCGGGATCGTCCGAAAGGGTTACCGCTGCCCTGGTACATAAAGGGCTAAGGAAGGAACACGGGTGGGTTTTAGTCAGTAAGAGTCTGACACTCCCTTCTGCTCCACACAGAGCGGGAGGAGTCATTTGATGATTTCCCATCCTGAAAAAAAAAAAAAAAAAAAAAAAAAAAAAAAAAAAAAAAAAAAAAAAAAAAAAAAAAAGGTGTGAGGAGGTTCAGAAACTGGAATTTTCAAAAAGCACTGGAAATTGCTGCTGCATCGAAAGCGCGGCTCATAAGTAGTCTATTTTTCGCCACTCACTATCATTTTAGCCTACTATTGCTGAGTATTGGCTATAAATGATAAATGATTTTGTTTTATAAGTAGGTTTGTACAAACACTTTTACACGTCAATCATATTTTAAGACCTCATCTGACTAGTCTGATAAGAGAGGCCGAAACAAACTCAGAGGTCACAGTCTCTTTTAAAGTACAGACCTAATCTTTCTCTCTGTTTTACGTTTTAATAACCGATTCTGTAACGCAACTCGCGACAAAGCAGCCCTACATTGACGAAACGTTGTCCAATATCACTATAACGCTCTCATGATTGAAATGGCAGCTCTTGGCATGTCATAAAAACAAAACTAGACATATTCAACAAAGTGTACCACAATTTCACCACCGAACCTAACAACTATATTATGTTTAACTACTTCACCACTTTAATCAAATGGTGTAAGGGTTTATAACTTAACTACGATAGCTAGAGGCAAACGCTCGCATACATGCAAGTAACGCGTGTAGGCACGTAACAATATCAACTTGGGAAATTACACACCAACTCGTTGGCGAACATTTGCCCAAATGTTTGTTCGCCAACTGTTGGTAACGTGTTTGGCACTGCATTGTTAATTCGAGGATTAAAAGTTTTGGGATTAACATTTTTTTAAGGGGAGTTTTATTTTGAATTTGTTTTTGAATTGAGAATGGGATTTAGGGTGGTCGAATATCTGATTGAAGTTCATCACGTATCGTTGGTTGTTTAACGCCAGAACGGACAATTAGTATAGATAATAAAACATTCAACCGTAGTATGCACTATATATATATACACTATATACAAGTATACACTCAATTGATGATGCGTTAGTGTTCCCGCAAATGCCTAAAGAAATGTGCATACTGTTTAATGTCGAGGCTACGTAGATTATGGCTACTTAATCGTTTTTATTTTTTAACGTTTGTCGTCCGGCTACCTACATCTATAGATTATCTCAATAAAATTTGCACGGTCACATCAAGCAACGTATTTTTTCATTATTCCCGTAATTATACCTGGCTGGATCAATCCCGCACATGGTTCTTCAAAGCCGGATAATTTGAAGATTTGAAAAATATTGACTCCGATCAGCGAATTGTTAGACAGGGATTGAAGAGAATTGGTGGACATCAAAAATCATAGTCGACTCCCGGTGTGGCCGGTGAATTCTGCTACGTCATTCAGAAGATTATTGGAATTAACGTGGTCTGGATACTTAATAGCTGAGAAAAGGCATATTTATTATAAAATTTGTTTACCCGACACTCTATCTAAGAGGTATAGTTAGTGTAAGTCAGCAGTTAATAGCATTTGTGTCTGTAACCTAATAACACTAAAAGTTAAGTAAAATTGTTACTAACCCTATGGACTCCTGTCTGAAATAAAAGTTTTCTATTCTATTCTATAGCCAGGTTAGTACGAAATACCTATTGACATTTTCCTTTGTTCTGTGAGTGATTACAAATTGTAATACAATTATTAACTGGTCAGTAATTATTGTTCATTTTGTTATTTACACATTGTTAAAGAGTAGTTCTTTGTAGTAACTGCACTATTTTGCTTTACGGTGTAATAATTTTACATTAGTTTGCATAGATAGACAATAGAAATCATTTTCAATAACGATTAATTTGATGAGTTGATTAATTTTACACGGTTTTCAAATTTTTCAAGACTTCAGCGAACAGTCTCCTATGTTTTACGTTTTATTGCCGTATGTAGAAAAAAATCTATTCGCGGTCCTCTTTCTGTGCATGAACTAGAAAGTACTTTTTTGTTTTGAGGATGTGAAATCATTAACTGACCCCCCCGCTCTGGGTGGAGCGGAAGGGAGTGTCAGACTCTTACTGACTAAAACTCACCCGTGTTCCTTCCTTAGCCCTTTATGTTCCAGGGCAGCGGTAACCCTTTCGGACGATCCCGCTACCCAACTAGGAAGGGCTTTAAAGTTTATTATATGTTTATCTCAAAGCCAATCTTTAAAAGACTATAAATTACTACTTAACAATAAACCGTTACCCAAGAAAAGCGAATTAAATAAGTTTAACGTTTTTCTAGACGAGAATAATATAATGTGGATTCGAGGTGGATTGCAGCATTCAGACTTTCCTTATAATAAAAAGCACCCGAGTCTTATTCAATCTAGTCATCATTTTCTAAGTTACTTTTTAATTATGAGCATAAAATATTGTTTCACGCTGGACCCCAGTTATTGTTGGCGTCCATCCGAGATACTTACTGACCCATTCGAGGTCGCAATTTAGCTAGGATGTGCTGCAAACAATGTGTTCGTTGTTGCCGATTTAGAGGTGACACTGTGAGCCCTATTATGGAAGATTTACCACAGCAGTGACTTCTAGCAGGTTTTCCTTTTGAAAATATAGGCTTGGACTATGCAGGTCCTAATCAGTCAGCTGTTTGTCAAGGTCGTGGTTGTAAATTAGTAAAAGTTTATATAGCTATTTTCGTTTTGTTTTTCTACGAAATCAATTCATCTAGAACTAGTCGGTGATTTAACAAGCAATTCTTTCATTATTGCATTAAAGAGGATCATCTCACGTAGAGTAAAACCGAGAAATATCTACTCGGATAATGGCACCTCATTTATTGGTGCATCTAATGGCCTTTCTAGGTTTCTTAAGGCGAATTGCGATTCGCTGTCCGAGGAGGTGGCTAAGGAAGGAATTAACTTTCACTTTATTCCTGCATATTCTCCTCATTTCGCTGGCCTTGCGGAAGCTGGTGTTAAATCAACCAAGCATCACTTAGTCAGAGTGCTGGGCTTTTGTAACCTTACGTACGAAGAGCACCATGATGGTTCAGGTTGAAACCATTTTGAACTCCAGACCACAGACGCCGTTATCAACAATCCACGAGGATCTGACGCCACTCACACCCGGACATTTTTTGATTGAACCTCCTATGAAATCGGTGTCGTTACCAGACTATCAGAGATTTGATGGACTGCATCAAATCTCTAACTCGATTTGAGCGTATTAAGCTTCTCAGACAGCATTTTTGGAGCAGATGGAGTAAATAATACATATCGGAGCTCCAACTTCGCATGAAATGGCGAGCATGCAAGGCCTCCTTTAAGCTGAATTCTTTGGTCCTGTTAAAAGAAGACAACCTCCCCCCACTCAAGTGGAAAATGGGTCGCATCGTTGCTACGTATCCAGGGACAGACGGCGTAGTCAGAGTTGCTGACGTCAAGACTTCTAGTGGTCTGTCACCCAGATCATTCAGCAAGATTTGTCCGTTACCTATATATCGGGAGTCTGAAGATTCTTAGTGGTTGAAAGGCAGGTTTTCAACGCCCGGGGGTATGTTCCCGCAAGCGTCTACAGAAGTTCGCATACGGTTTAATGTCGAGGCTACGTAGATTATGGCTGATCATTTTTATTGTTTAATGTTTGTCGTCCGGCTACCTACAACTATACATGATCACAATAAAATTTGCACGTTCACATCAAGCAACGTATTTTTTCATTATTTCCGTAATTATACCTGATCAATCCCGCACAGTTAGTGAGTCAAGTGTACCTACTAACGAAGTTACGCCCGACCCATCTTCCATCTGAGGGCATGATGTGCGACCACACATAGAAGTTTTGTTCAGCAAAAGATAAACAATTTTCTCTACGCGAAAAAATATAGGATGCAGCTGTTTTTTTTATGTTTCAGAGTCAGAAAAATGATTCTTTTTTAACTATTGTTAAAAAAAAAAAAATTCATATACACAAAACTCCCTAAGGCTACGTACGCACTGATAGGTGGCTTGTTTAGCGCCCAGAGCCTAGAGAGATACCTTCCGAATAGCAAAGCGAAACGAACGCTCTAGAATTTTTGCAACCGGTCGCACTGCGCCTCCAGAAGTCGCCTAGCGTGTATCGAAGGACGCTAAGTCACTAGGCTCGAGGTGCTAAGCAAGCCACCTGTCACTGCGTACGTAGCCTTAAAGTATGTCCCTTATTTATCCTAACGTCCTTTAGAAGTGAATAGTGTATGACGTTCTTACGGAGTGACAGAGACAGAATGTGATGTTTCCTAACGCGACATTTTACATTTGTGTGTAATTTCTTTGATTTCATACTTTAGAAGTCTAAGATATTTTATCTGTGTTTTTAGAAAGCCACGCATTTGTGATTAATACCGCTACTAAAATATTTCAAAATAATGGGTCTCCTTTATTCTCTTTTGTATTCAAGGGCTTAGTGCTTAAAGCGTAGTGTAGTGTAGCTCAGAAAATAACGATATGAACTAAGCAGTGTTTAAATATAAACTCTAAAGATTAGATTTTCTTTTGAACGCAACTTTATTCATCTTTGTGTCTTTATAACTAAGCATAATCAGCCTATAACGTTCCCACTGCTGGGACACAGACCTCCTCTTTGTGAGAGGGAGTGGGCCATAATCCACCACGCGGGCCCAGTGCAGGTTTGTCTTTATAACTGTCTTCAAAAATAAGGAGGAGGTTCTCAATTCATCAGAATTTTTTTTTATGTATCATTCAGCGATGTTAGGCACAGAAAGTGGTGGCGAGATGACTTGGATGCGAAGCGCGAGGGCTGGTTCGAACTGGCATCAGAAAAGAGTTCCTGGGAGGACTTAGGGGGTGGCCTTTGCCCAGAAAAAGGACAGAAAAAAAACAAAAAAAAAAAAAAACGATTACCAAAAACCCACTGCTGGGACACAGGCCTCCTCTCTGTGACAGGGAATGGGCCGTAATCCACCACGCGGACCCAGCGTGGGTTGGTAGATCAATCAATAAATCAATCAAAAGTCATTTATTCAAATTAGGTTGAGAATCAGCACTTTTCGAACGTCAAAATTACAAAAAAGACAGTCCCCCAAAAACGCCCGCCCTTCACCACTTCCTAGTGCTATCATTGGGAAGAAGAAGTGACGCAACAAACTCCCCAGCAGCACAGCTGTGTGTTCAGTTAAAAAATACTTGATTCTATACAATACTAGGTATGTTAAGTAATTAATATTACAAGACACAGAACATTAAATTAAATTATTTGCCATATATCAGCTAGCCACGCCAATATACCAACAAATATAATAAAAATTATACGTACTCAAGCTAAAAAAGAATTAATTAAAATTAATGAATTGCTGGGTTCTGTTCACATAGCTGTCACTTGGAGTCACAAATGATAAACTAGGACCATCGAAGTAAAATAAATTAATAAGTTAATACTAATAACACCAATAAAACCATGGTCAGCAAGACGATCAGTCACCACAAGCAGCACCCGTTCACGAGCATAACGCAAAGATCAGCCATTACCCTTCTCGCCATATTCGAGGGAAGGAGGCAACCCGAGCTCCAACAATACCGTAAGCAGTGACATTAAAGGGAGGTTTGTTTAGGCAAGAATAATATGATCAATCGTCGAGGTTACTAGCTTCTAGGACATGCCGATTTCCTCACGATGTTTTCCTTCACCGTTTTGAGTAAAGCAAAGTAAAGCGCCTGCCTGGGTTCGAACCCACGACCTTCAACTCGTAAGTTGGGGGCATTATCACTCGGCAATTGCTCTCACAGTTACATAAATGGGAACAATAATTAATGACTAACACCCATGTCTTGTCACTGTCATAGATCACATTATTATTTCGCTTTGTTTCGCAAACGACTTTTCTATACAAATTCTGTGATTTATATATCTTGTCGTATGCTTGGTAGACTAATTACAAAGCGGCATGACAGGGCACGCCACCATCAAGAGTCTGTGACCGCAAGCGACGTGACCCAGGCGACCGCGACAAGATACAATTTTATGTCATACTTGTTCTTAACAAAACCCGTGACACATTCCTTGTCACTATCTTGCGTAGTAGGTAGTTTAAACACCGAGTTTCTAAAAGTGCTCGTCGTTTTCGTGTTCTAAGTGTTCTGGGGGTCTACTCTTACTGCGTCTTCCTGCTACGAAGGTAATATTTGGTTCGGTCAGTTCCGATCCTACACTCCTACATTCTTTCGAATATTGACTATGGTCCCGACCCAACCGAGCCGATCCGAACTTTTTTCGCATTTTTCAATAATATTCGGTTCGGCCATGTGTCGGTCAGATCCGAACATTACACTTTGCACTTCGGAGTAGGCCCCTGTACACAAGAACTGACATTTTAGTTTTTTATTTAAGAAAAAGCCATATCACGTACATTAAACTTACGCTAGAATAATCTTAATAACTAAAGGACTAATGTACATGACAATTACGGCGCATATAGCATTGATTATATATCTTGCTGCCTCATAGTTCAACTTCTTTTTTTTTGCTGTAATAAAGGCTATAGTTAATATCCCGTAAAAATAACAGACGCAGACGTTGGTTTAGTATAGGGTACCTTTCGTAGTTTTTGGGTACGGAACCCTAAAATGTAGCCGAAAGTGTCACCTTGCATGTGCTTTTTAGTAAAGCATTATCCCTGTCATTGTAACGCATCTTTCAAACTACAAGAGAAAGACAGAAACAGGAACACATCTTAGCCAAAGCACGTGCTAAGTATTGTTTATGAATCTTGGCCTTATAGCAAGTTTCACAGACTGCACTTTGCTTTGTTGAGTAAAGTTAGCGCTTCTTACGAATATGAACCTAAGTCTCATCGTTCATATTCGTATAAGCAAATGTGAGAAAGCATTTCATACGAATATGAAAATAAAGTTCAAAGTCAATACCTTAACTTCACTCCTTCTGTACATTGCTAAAGTAAAGAAAAAACAAAGGGCTGTCTATGAATTCTGCCCTAAATGTCATGTCTTGTCTCACCTCATAGACCGCTCCGAGCGGCATCACAAGGCACGCGACCATCAAGTCTGCGACCGCGAGAGACGCGACCAGGTAGTTGGCAACGTTCTGCAGGTTCCTCTCGATTATTATAGCTGCTATCACGAACACATTACCTGGGGAAAGAAAGAAATAGGATTCATTTAAGAGGTGAGAACTATTGCTTAACCTGTTGGGAAATAGTCTTTCGCATACCAACTCGTTTAGTAGATATTTACAACAAGCGTTTTCATTATGATAAAATCGGATTTGAATTCTGGTATTCAGCTGTATCCAGTTAAACTGGAGCCGACCCCAACATGGTTGAGAAGAGGCTAATCAGGTCTAGAAATAAGTATTTTTATTATTCTGTTACTAATTAAAATCTAACCATTGCATCTTTATCACAAGAAGTTGTAGATGTCTTCTTCTTTAGAGTTTGCGGTTTTAAAATCATGTATAATGTGTCATGTTTTTTAAGAAAAAATTGTATTTCTGCTTAACCATCCATTTTAATATTTGAAATATAATTTTAACTCGACCGCTGACTAAAGCACTGGAATAGGACTGATTAGATTTTTGTGTGTCAAGCGAACCCTCCTTTGGCTTTGCCGTAGTCGGTTAAATAGTCGTGTTGAAGGAGGTGTTTGTATTTTTTAAAGGGGTGAATAAATTCAATCCTACCTTAGTAGACGAATTTGTAAAATGAAAAACTTTATTTCCAAAAAAAAAGTTTATAATATTAAATAATAAATGTAGTAATGGGTTTCACTATTTTTTTCATCTCCCAACCGACCGTTTCATCGAGGTGGGTTCGTCCAAACTTTACATAAATATATTTAAACTTTGTTGTATCTAAAAACTTATTTGGGCTAGTGAAATATCAAACAGAGTTCTGAATAATTCAAATTTTCCTGAAAGTAATAAATCATTCGCGACAATGGCCTCTGGCACAGTTTAGGTAAAGTTTGCCAAAAGTTTTATTTTAATAAAAACCTATTCTTGCGTATTCGAAGTTTTAATGAGGGACTACTTTTTTGAGTCGGGGGAATGTTCAAGTTGACATTTTTGACAGTTTCCTATTACGAATATTGTTGTGTTAAGTGGCCCTTCTGAATATTTTTCTCTTGGGTTCTTTATCGTTTCTATTTTTTATTTTTACCATTTATGTACACACATATATAAACAGACAATGAAAAACAGAACAGAAAAAATAGGTACAGAGGTGATGCTTATTTCATAACAACTCTCTTCCAGCATACCTGAGATAGGACAATAGATACAGAGATGTAGACAGAGTGTGATAGAGCAAAGAAGACAAAAAATAATACATAGAATAAAAAAAAACAATTTACTTAAAAACTAAACAAGAATTACGAGAATATATTAACATACATACAAATAAACGTACATAAATACTTCTAAAATAAATATTACAAGAATGATAATAATTATATCATACTCAAAATAATAAATACATACACAACTGTTTCTAGTAAGGTATCAGTGATAGTTATATACATAATTTGTGTATTTATTAAAAATTTTTGTTTCTTAATTTTGTACCTAAGGAAATTTCAAAACGTCTGGTTGACACTTCCCGTGACCCAAGGGCTGGCTTTTACCTTGGCCAGAGGCTAAGCATTGCCATTCAACCAGTAATGCCGCCAGACTCTTGGGTACCTACATTACCAGTCGACAGCGATGCGAATGAATTTTTCGACGCTATATTTTAGATTCTTAATATTTTTAGTTAAGTTAGGATATAATTTTGTTATTTTTGTTAATTAATTAGGTTTTAAATAATAAATAAACGCTTATTGCAATTTAAAACTTTTAATGTATAATATCTTGATTCTTACCGTTATCTAAAGTAACATGTCCTATTAATACAATATGTAACATAATTAAAGTATTGAGTTAAAACCATAATACAATGAGCAAAACTTTTTTTAAAGGTAACTATTATTATTCAGAAAATCGTGTTGACCACACGATACCATATACCATACCACATTACTCTATGCATTTAAAATTGAGTCTTATTGCTTTGTGATAAGTTTTAATTTTCTTTGTCTCAACTGGCGGCCAAAAAATACCTATAAGTATTTAAAAGTTTCTGAAATTGATTCAGTAGTCAATTATGAACGAACCTCTTTCAGGACTTGCATTTACTCTGTTACACCTTGTAGAAGAGAGCCGGGTGAACTGTAACTCTCTATCTCAGTTTCTCTATTTAAGATTGTGTATTATCTAATCAAATTGTTTATTCATCATAACAGCATTGTAGTACATGGTAATTTACAGGGTAGACAAATTAGTGTACTAAAACTACAACTTGAATTGTAGTGAGGTGCTGCACTCCCAGCTAGGTTAAAAAATAACCTGAATAAGGGAGTACAGTATTATAATTATATATGACCAGCTGCGCCCTGCGGTTTTACCCGCATACGTTTAGATTTCGTGGGAAAATCGGGATAAGATGTATCCTACGTGTTAATCCTGGTTATAAACTATCTGTGTGCCAAATTTCATCCAAATCCGTGTAGCAGTTTTTGCGTGAAAGAGTAACAAACATCCATCCATCCATCCATACAAACTTTCGCGTTTATAATAATAGGGGTTAAAGTATGAAATTGCCGTTTTATTGTAATAGGTACTTCGAATTGACACAGAACCTTCATGGTTTGAGATTTTTGAGTGAAATTTTTTCAGATGGTACCTATGAAGTTCTTCTTTTTAAAAATGTGCAACATTCGATTATCGACATTCAGTTGTTTTTTTTATTCAGCTTAGACAAGAAAGATGGATACTTCGAAAATTCGAGTTATTTTTGAATACGAGTTCCGACGCGGAACTAACGCGGCAAAAACCGCTCGCAATATCAATGATGCGTTTGGAGAGGGGACTGCTAATGAACGCACCGTGCGATTTTGGTTTAAACGCTTTAGTGATGGAAACTTTGATTTGAAGAAAAAACCACGTGGAACACCGTCCACACAGGTGAATAACAATGAATTGAAAGAGATGGTGGAAGCCGATCCGAGCCAAACTACCCAGAAATTAGCGGCATAGTTTACCGTTACCTTACCAACAATATTTACTCATTTGCGTAAAATCAATAAAATAAAAAAAATATGAGAAATGAGTGCCTCATGATTTGACTGATCTGCAGTAAGAAACGCTTGTTGAAACTTGTGTTGCCTTGTTGAATCGATACAGAAATGAAGTAATATTGGATCGAATTGTGACATTTGATGAAAAGTGGATTCTGTACGATAACCGTAAGCGAAAAATGCAATGGCTGACCCCAGGTCAAACGCCGCAACAGAGTCCTAAAGTAAAGCTTACCAATAAAAAGGTAACGGTAACTGTTTGATGGTCTCAGCATGGTGTTATTCACTATAGCTTTCTCCGATCTGGTCAAGCAATACCGGCAGATGACTACTGTGCCGTACTCCGAACAATGATAGCAAAACTAGCAGTGAAACAGCCCCGACTCATGAATCGATCTTCACCATTATTGCTCCATGATAACGTGAGACCTCATACAGCACGAGAAAACGTTTTAACTATATAGGAACTGCAATTAGAAACCATTCGTCACCCTCCGTATTCGCCAGACCTTGCTCCATCGGACTACCATTTTTTTCGTGATTTGGACAATTTTCTACGTGATAAAAAGTTTTCTTCTCAGGAGGCAGTACAAAATGCTTTCACACAGTTTGTCGAATCTAGATCACGAGAGTGCTATCGCAAAGGCATAAATTACCTTCCTATTAAATGGCAGCAATGTATACATAATAATGGTAATTATTTTGATTAAATAAATATGTTAAATTAATAAAAAAACGAATTTCAATTTTTCAGTACAAATTGGCAATTTCATACTTTAACCCCTAATATTAGTAGTTTGTTGTGATAAATAAATATTTATGATTATGATTATTTTCAATTTGTGCTTGTCGGTAGCACCAGCTGGTATACTAATTGACCGGTAATTAGTGATTGTCGACTGTAGAGTTACGGATTCACTATGTTGTTGTTGATTCATTCAATGCTGACTTCCCTCGATTTGTTTATACAAGTAAATAATTATAATCTAAAAATGTTAACAGAGAAATTACCACTTTTGATTACTTTCGATTTTGGCTTTAGTTGCATTTAGTGTGCTGTGTAGACACAGTTTTGCAATATTTCCCCACTATGGCGTCGTGCTCTCCACTACAAGAGATTTCTCGAACTGTGTGC
The DNA here is from genome assembly GCA_947507525.1 of Apamea epomidion. Taxonomy (NCBI): domain Eukaryota; kingdom Metazoa; phylum Arthropoda; class Insecta; order Lepidoptera; family Noctuidae; genus Apamea; species Apamea epomidion. The sequence continues at coordinate 17,368,983 of OX382237.1, forward strand.
AATAGGCGTGGTCTGTGTGCAAGCGGAAAGCGTTAAGAAATGTCGGTGACAATGGCGCCGATTCCCTTGTTCACAAACTAAACTAAATTTAAGTTAAGTTCATCTTTTTCTTTCTATTTAATTAAGAAAAGGACAGGAGGTAAATATTAGTTTAGTCCTGTCAAATTAAGATACTCCATATGCAAATTAGACGTGATTAAATACATGATTGCTAAAATTACGTCGTTTTACGTCAGGCTTTGACTAATTTGACAAGACTAAACTAATATTTATCTTCTGTCTTTTACTTAATGAAATAGAAATAAACTTTATTCACTGAACTTAAATTTAGTTTAGTTTGTGAACAAGGGAATCGGCGCCATTGTGTGATAGATGTGAATATGCCGTGTGGACCTTTGGTACTGTTTCTTCTGTTTTTCGTTCAATTCTTTCCGTGCACAGCTAAGAAAGCGGGTCTTTTAAATGCAGACCAACATGGAATACCTTTAAGTATAAACATTGAGGCTGACGTCCACGACGCTGTTCGAAAATTAAGCACTGTTTACTTACGTTACTCTTGAGTTGCGTCGTGGACGATGGGGTTTAACTTCTGTACTGAAAGGGTTGCCATTGTGAAATTTGAAAAGTCTTGACAAAATCCAGACGTTTTCAGAAAAGTCTGGAGATTCTTTTTTCTTTTTTTTTCAGTAAATACTCATTTAAACATTCTTTTTTTTTTAAATCCCCGTTCGTTACAAAATCCGGAAAAGGGTCGGATAAATCCGGTTAGACGGTTACCCCGTCTTCACCCATGTAACATCCGTTAATTAGTAAACAATGTGATTAATTACAGCACTTATTTTTCAGGGTACATTTTGCTCACGCAATAATGTAATCGATTTACAACTGAACCATCTGCATAAACCTTTACCAAAGTGGTCTTATGGGCCGCAATCATATTTTGGCCCAAACACACATTATGGGTTGGAATAATGATGTTTATTTCTGCAACCATTACATTTGAGTGCTATTTGAGTGTTATTATTATTGCCGGAGCACATGCATGTTTGTTTGTTTTGGTGCTGTTCGGAAACACGATTTTAAAAGAGAAAGTATAGATTTTTAATTTTGGATAGGTGGTGTGGGGAATGTAACTAGTACCAAGGTTTAAAGCAGGCGAGCAAACTTTAATTGTCAAAGAACCTATGATCTCGCATTGAAGTGTTTATCAATTAATATAACATTGTTATGTACTTTGTTAGTCTAGTGATCGCAAACGCTACTGCTGAGCACGAGGGTCTGGGTTCGATTCTTAAGTCGAGCAAAGAGTTATTTCCACGGAAAAGTCTCAGTAGCAGCATGGAGGCTGGATCTGTGCCAGATTAATGACAAAAGGTTCGCCTCCTATAACATAGGGCTTACACATTACTGGTGAGGTTGGTACATCTCTGCCGAACCCTTCGGGGATTCCAGGTGTAATGTTACGTTATGTACAGACGCCAGCACCTCAAGCTAATTGAGAAAATTTGACAGTTTCGGGTAGCTTGACCTGCTGCGTCTGTACATTTTTTTGCTCTACCCTAATAGAAGAATAGCTTCAGTCTCCATTGCGAAGTTATACCCTGTCCATTAGGTAAACCGTTTTTTGACAGATGGAACTAGTTATTGGAGCAACACACATAACATTGATTGATACACATACGGTATTATAATGTTTGTAAGAAGCCATAAATAAGATAATTCAATAAGATAAGGCAGTTTATATATTTTGTTTATTACGCATTTTAAAGTTGCCTTTTACGTAATCTGGAATATGTACGTTCTAAGACAGCTGTCAAAAAACGGTTAACCTAATGGACAGGGTATAATAATTTCACAAATATTTCTTCTTATTTTGTTGAAAAGATCGAAAATATTCCCGCTTATAAAGGCACCGCACATCACCCAACCCAGTGTATATGTCGGTGGCGACTTGACCTATTCACAACAGATTTTGCACTTAACTCCCCACGGTTTACGTAGAGCGATGTTTCGACCGGTTCAGTGCGATTGTACCGGGATGAAGTGCTCTCGAGCCGCTGATTGGAGCACTGGGATACGACTGATTAGATTTTTGTGTTTGTTTGTGTGTGAGGCGAAAAAGGGTTGAAGACTGCTTAAATAATAACCTCCTTTGGCGTTGCCGTAGTTGGGTAAATCGTGCGGGTCAAGGGTGGGTGTAGTTTTCAAAGGGGTTTTCTTCTCCTAAGCGTGTCGATGGCAATCTAAATGGACTTGGCTCAGAATTCGGTTACTTGTTTGGCACCATCATCAGCGTCCATCAGTTCCTGTAAGAGTGCAGCTGACAGGACACGCAGGACACGATATTAAGTGTCCCATCGTTTGTGGAACTTGAAAATTCAAAGGGGTGAATTAATTCTATCCTGCCTTACGCTCTCAGTTCCCCATAAGTTAGTTAATAGATTCAGTATAGTCAGCCATATTTACAGGTTTTCCCTTAAAAATATAAACAAATTCCCTCCATCTTAAATCGTCTTTTCAAACTCGTTACAATAAGAATAGAGTTTCATTTAAAGGTTGACTTACCCTGTAATAATAACCTACAGCGACTGAAATTTTATTAAAATCTTCATTACTTTACAAAGTAAAATTAAGGCAATTATTTATAACCTAGGTGTGACAGCGGCTTCGCCCGCGTGGATGTCGGAAATTATTCCACGGGAACGTGCTACCGTGACATAAAGCCTATAATTATGTTACTCTATAACATCAGCTATATGCTAGTAAAAGTCCCGTCAAAATCAGTTTTGGAGATTAGCTGGAACGGACAGACAGACAGATAGAAAAAAAAAAAAAAAAAGGTTTCTTGTTATAAGTAGCGTATTCTTCCTTATGCATTTGTATAAAGATTTTTTTTTACAAATCTTGTTTAAGGTTGAAAAATCAGCCCTAAGTCATGTTGAGCTTGGTCAACATGACTTAGGGCTGATTTTTCAACCGACAGATAATTTTTATTCGTGGAATAAAATTTACGTCTGACAGTTTTTGTATGGAAGAACTGTCAAAGATTCAAAATTATTCCTCGGATAAAATTCTTCTATTCTGGCATTGAAAGAATCAGCCCTGAGTCGCTCCGTAAGGTTATCTTATAATATAATAAAAACATCATTTTATAAACATAACACAGTCATTAAATATAATAATAATAATAAATAATTTATTTCAGATTCATCCTAAGATTACATCCATATTTGTTAGTAAAATTGCGAGCTTACAAACTAATGTTAGTAATAAAATAATGGAATAAAATAATGGAAATAATAATACTCTGGATTCTTGACTCTTATGGATTATTATTAAATATGAATCTTCTACGAATAACAATCCGCACAAGTAAAAAGCTGTTATTTTGACATTACAAACAGACACTTCAATTTTATTTATTTGTATAGATGTATGGATATAGAGTAGCTATGCCCGCGACTTCGCGTCGACGTGTGTTTTTCGCGTGTTTTTCTTTTTTGTGTGTTTATGTTCTTTTTTATGCGTCATGTTTGCCGCAAATAAATGTATTTTCTTTCTTTTTTCTTTCTTTCATGTCGGACAAGAAATTGGATTTCATGGGTTTTAATTTTTTTGCGCGGAACTATAATTATTTTTCTGAAATAAAAGTAACTAAAGTTCACGTTCGTTTGATTCTTGAAAATTGTTAGTAAACTTCTTCCTTTAACAATTTAATTTTTATGAAAATTTGGTTTGCTTAAGTATTAGGTATCCAATGGAATAGCAGTGATTTAATTTCCATTTGATTTGAGACTTTAGAGAAAAGGTATACTAAGTAACTAATTCTGGGAAATTTTCAATAATCGCTTCATCATCATCATCTGCCTAGCCTTTTCCCAACTACGTTGGGGTCAGCTTCCAGTCTAACCGGATGCAGCTTAATACCAGTATTTTACATGGAGCGACTGCCTATCTGACCTCCACAACCCAGTTACCGGATAATACGATACCCCTCTTTATGGGTTGCTTAATTGTTGCAAATTGGTCCCACTATCACGTCCTGGAAGAAATACGTCAAATTACTAGTCACCCTGTATACTTTCATATGCATTTATTAAAAAGCTGTTATTTTGACATAACAAACAGGTGTCTATTTGTTATGTCAAAATAACAGGTTTTTTTTTTAATCTATAAAAATAAATAAAATTGCGTGTCTATTTAAATTTTATTTATTTTTTTAGATTTAAAACAAGACATGTTTAGAGGTAAAAGAATAATTTTCAAAATAACTCAAGAAATACGATATAATTATTAAAAATATCGTAGGAAAGTTAAAAAGAAACTTATTTTTACAAAAGAACTGTTAAGCGCAGTGAGGCGTTTCTTATTATTTTTATTTTATTCTAATTGTGTTCTAAAAGGCGATGGTAAAAAGTAATTCATTACACCAAGTAATTTTTCATTCGAGCTAAATTAAATTTTGTGTCCTAATTATGAGGAAAAATGGTCGTTGTTTCGGGCATTCCTGTTCCTATGAAGTTTATTTGATATTACGGGAAACTGTATTTTTAGAAAAAATAATACATTGTAGTACTTTTCTATGCCTTTTCAATAAGTCCTAAATCATAAAATTTAGATAATTTTAGTATGGAGTATGTGTTACTAAGAAAAAAAAAGAATATTATCCCCTCATCGGGGAAAACTGTCAAAAATTCAAACTGTTAATATTATGTAAGCAATTTTCTTTTGTTTTTATTTTTGCAATATACAGAAGGAATCGAATATCGATTTATTTATTTACTAATGGCTGATTATTCAATCGACAGATATTTTTTGTACGTGGAATAAAATAGACGTCTGACAGATTTTGTATGAATGAACTGTCAAAAATTCAAAATGATAAAATTATCTGGCTGAAGAAAAATCAGCCCTATGAAGAAATTGTACGATTTTTTTCACCAAAGCAAGACAAAATATGTGTAGTTATTGTTAGTGGCCAGTGCTGCTTAAAATTAGGTCGCGACCTTTTTCGTATAACGATCTCATTTTATTTATGGAAGAAATATAGTTACACATACAGGATAGTCTATAAACAGAACTTAATTGTTTAGGACGAAACTTCTGGTATTTTGCGTTTCTGGTATTTTGCATATCTGGTATAATGGCGAATCCAGTGTTTTGCAAGTCTGGTAATTTGCGATCTGGTATTTAGCGGTTCTGGTATTAAGCTTAGGAGCCATTTTCTCCATGAGTTTTGCTTCATACAGACGTTCCCTATTTAGGCAGTGTGAAGAGTGCACCTCTATGTAGCTCAAATTGGTTTATTTTGTAGTGTTCTAGATAAAGATCTACTAGACACACTTTTTATTGTCTCTAATATTTTAAGTTAAATGTCATGCATACCTGAGGGGCAATTCTCGTAATTTTAAGAACGTTCACAGTCTGAGAGGCTATTCTCGTAGTTTTAAGAACGTTCACAGTCTGAGAGGCAATTCTCGTAGTTTAAAGAACGTTCACATTCTGATCTCAGTCTCAATCTGTCACAAAAACCTCTAATTTCCCTACATTTTGACAAGTTTTTGACATTTGTTTGTCGCTGAGATGAGACTGCGACTAGATTTTAAACGTTTTAAATAACGAGAATTGGCCTTCTGATCTCAGTCTCAATCTGTCAAAAAATACTTCTAATTTCCCTACATTTTGACAAGTTTTTGACATTTGTTTGTCGCCGAGTTGAGACTGCGACTAGATTTTGAACGTTTTAAATTACGAGAATTGCCCTTCTGTTATTTGCATCGTTACTGAAATGCCCATTGTAAATGATATTTAATTAGAATTTAGTAAGTGACTGTGCTGTTGGTGTGTTTATTATAAATAAATAACAGGCAAAATGTAGGTTTACTATAGGAACACCCCTGCTTAACCCTTCGGGAAATACAGGCATGATGTTATGTTGTGTTATTAATATATTATTATAATAATAAAGTGGCTAAATAAGAACGGTCTTCCACAACCCCGGGCGTCCATTACACAACAAGCGCCTCAGAGATAGATAACCACAATATTAATCGTCCCGGGTGTCGTTGCAGCTATTAAGACTGACAGGCGGACTGGTGGTAAATTATGTTGTTATCAGTATATTTACTTCGGTGATATTAAACAAGTTATGATATATTTATGATGAATTCATTAAGCCTGTGTACAAAAAAACGTTCCGGGACTACAAGAAAATATGATTTTTTTAGGCCTGTAATGAAACATGTTCCGCTACTAAAAGGCAATATGAAGCTAGAAATATCAAACTGCTGTCAGATATACATCGTTTGACTGATCGGGACGCCAGCGACATCTGGTGGCATTACAGAGTCTAGCCGGTGCTCGTGTGGGTCGAAGAGAGCTACAGTTACAAGAGCGGTGCGAAGCAGTGCTCTCTTGATCATCGGACATCAAACGATAACACGTGCTCATAAATTGTCTCGCGTTCCTGTGTACCTACAGTATGTAAGTCACTAGTGTTCGTATATTATAATCTGATTTGAACTGCACACGGTTTTTCTATTGCGCAATAACCAATACTACCCATAGTAAGCCCACAATAGTTAACTACTAATAATAATTAACTACTATTAATAGTTAGCTACTTGTTCGTATATTATAATCTGATTTGAACTGCAAACGGTTTTTCTATTGCGCAATAACCAATACTACCCTTAGTATGCCCACAATAGTTAATATATGGCTGAGGATAGCGAGAGAGACGTACTTTCTCCGTCAGATACATATTCCTAAATGGCTGTAAAGGTATACAAAGATTTTTTTTTTTTAAACGTCATTAAATAAGTTAACAGTAAAAGAAACCCAGGGGTTTTAGTGCATAAAAGTTCTACATAACCTTCCGTTCTCCCCAGATAGGCCATTTACCGTAGACACAAAAATCGCGTTAGGTCGCAAAAATTACACTGTACTGATTTTTTGGATGTTGTTATGATAGATACCAATAGTGTAAAACCAAGTTTGCAGCTTCGACAGACCTGTGCTAACTGCCTGGTGCTCGAAAAACCTCGAAATTTTCGGACTTCTAAAATATTTTCTGACTATATAACTTTAAATAACTGGAACAAGATGAATATCCATTAAAAAAATATATATGTTTATATATAAATGCGAAAGTTTGTATGGATGGATGGATTGATGGATGTTTGTTACTCTTTCACGCAAAAACTACTGAAAGGGTTTCGGTGAAATTTGGCTCACAGTTATTTTATAACTAAGATTAACACATATGATACTTTTTATCTCGATATTCTCACGGGATCGAAACATGCAGGTGAAACAGTGGGGCGCTGCTAGTAGCTTATAAAATACAAGCTAGTATATATAATAAAATACAAGTAGTAAAAAAAAGCTTTCATCTTGCTGATGAAAGCTTTTTTTTTTGTGGATATCCTCCGTCTGGTAAAGTTATGTCTGACTCCTACCGAATAAAACCCCACTGTTCCTTCTAGTACCATGAGTCAGGGGCCCGGGAGATACTTGTATAATCACCGCACCCCCAAAGCCTGGTTGACTGCCACGACTTACGACCTACGGTGAACGTACATATAAGTATCGACATTCGTGGAGGCTGATTTTGCCACCAATGTTGCCACAATTGGTTGGTACGTTAAATATTAAGTAAATCAGAATATGTTCCCGTGTAAACCCAATTAATTAACCACCAAACTTAATAAGACCGGATTATCGACGCTTAACTTAAGCCTGTAAAATTATATCGCACTAATTTGTTTGGGCTTCACCCTAAGTATCGATATTTGATAACTATCGAAATTCTGATGTAGTAAAAGCATATCATAAGCAGCCTATAATGTTCCTAATGCTGGGAGACAGGCCTCCTCTCGATGAGAGGGAGTGGGCCGTTATCCATCATGCGAGCCCCGTGCGAGTTGGTAGATGTCACATGTCTTCAAATTTTTCGTTTTACTACATGTCGGTTTCCTCATGATGTTTTCTGTAGATAGGTGACCATCTTTACATACCGAGAGCAGCCCGGAGTTTGGAAGTTAGTGGTAAAGCACGGGGGGCCTTGGAAAGCACGTTAAGCCGTTGGTCCCGGCCAAAGTCATAAATTAAATAAAGTAATAAATAGTCATAAGTTAAATTATTTAGGTCCCGGCTGTCGTTCTTCGATATTTCACAGACGTCACGGGTCGTCAGAAGCCCGAAAGTCTGACAACCAGTCTTACCAAGGAGTATCGTATAGTAGAGTTTAGATAGGCAGTTGCTCTATGTAAAATACTGGTCTTTTTTTTTTTTAAAAACGTTGCCCCACACTACTAATTTCTCCTGTATCGTGGGTGCGTTTACAAACCTTTAAACTCACATACAGAAACAGCCAGACCCGGAACAACTACTTGTAGGTCATACAAATATTTGTTCCGTGCGGGATCGATTCCCGCGACACGCAGCGCAGCAGTCAATCCCTTAACCACTGCGCCAACCGTGTCGTATTCTTCTGCATCCGGTTAGACTGGAAGCCGACCCCAACATAGTTGAGAAAAAGCTAGGCAGATGATGAAGACTGTGAATACTGCTTATAATCCTTCCTTTAATAACAACTTAAGTTGAGAAGATGATTGGTAAAAAATAAAATAACAAATATCATTGATTCAATTATAGCAAAATTTGACTAAATAGATTCAAATTGTTAGCTAATAAAGTTTTATATCTGGTCTGTGCAAACAAACTGAGATCACGCAGCCAAAACATGTAGGGCTTAAGGTGTAATGGAAGCTATAATATATAGCGTCATCATCCCTCGGTACTTGAAAGCTTAGTTACGTTTCAAGAACTAGGTAAGTCTATGTAATGTGCTGCATAAAATTTTATAAATAACCTATTGATTGTCAAAATTGACCACTTACGAGTTGTGCTCGTGGGTTCGAACCCAGACAGGCACAAATAACTTCATCACCGCTGCTCTCAATACGGTGAAGGAAAACATCGAGAGGAAACCGGCATGTCCTAGAACGAAAAATTCTATAACATCTGACATCTACCAACCCACACTGGGCCTGTGTAGTAGATTATAACCCACTCCCTCTCACAGAGAGGAGGCCTGTGTCCCAGCAGTGGGCACAAAATAGGCTGATAATTTTTATTTCAAAATACCAGTGCAAATGCAGGCGATAGAATAGGGAAGTTGCCTGGGTAAAAAATAATAATTATACACATTTAGTTCGTCAGTTAGATTATCGAAAAATAATGGACACGTATTTTTTCTTTTGTCAATCAAACAAAAAATAACAAAGATAAAGCACGTCAAAATTTGGGAGTGGTCGTGACGTCACTTGCTTGCAAAAGTGTCGCAAGCAAGTGACGTCACGCGGAACTTTAACGGGCGATATCTTCTTTATTTTATATATAATTGACAAAAGAAAAAATAAGGGTTCAATATTTTTTGATAATGTAACTGACGGACTAATTAGATTTTTTTAGGAAAATAGCCTATTGTGGGAGGTAAAATGAGGGGGTATGATTTTATTGCAGGCTGAAATTTGTAATAATCTCCTTAAGTGGATTATTCACTTTCCTGCTAGAGCAGGGAAGTCTCTTAATGCTCCTCAATTAACCTTACACCGGCTGCATTTATGAACATCACCATTTTCCTGCCCTCATTCCAATTTATATGAGGTCGACGCAACATGTCTTTTTCTTCCATACTTCTCTATTAGTCGTCATATCAGTAGTCACCCCTGTTCTAACCATATCATCATTCACACATACCATTCATCGTTTCTTTGGTCTTATAGAGGTATGAGGAACAGGTTGTAAAGTCCACTCTTCCTCCATAGAAAAGGGAGGTGCCTCCGACCAGACGGGTATTTTGTCTGGCGGGCAATTGCCCAACGATTGGTGCCCAGAAGTTTGTATGTACGCTAATTGCGCGGTAAACTCTGCTTGCGAGATGCAGGATTTGCGTGACGTCAGTATGACGCGTTGTTCGCATGTGGCGTAGTAGATACCGCTACAGGCTTTCCCTACTCTTATAGCCATCGACATTCATACTCAAGACTCTCCTCACGACATTTTCTTCATTTCTCCGTAACACATGCCCATATCATGACAACCGATTTCCACACAACATTCCAGTTACGGGTGCGACTTTCAGACTTCCTTTTATGTACTCATTTCTTATTCTATCCATTCGTGTAACACTGCATTTGTAAACATACAGCACTTATCAACGGATGGCAAGGCAGAATTGTAAAGGAGCCGATGTATTAAGTAGCCTACGGCAGGCCACAGCGACCTGCACTTGACCGGTTTATATAAAGACATTGCCCTTGGCATTTCTATCCCTTGTCTATCTGGGTCAGTTTTATCGATAAACAATTCATCTTGAGAAGATCAAAAGGCTAATTCTCGTAATTTAAAACGTTCAAAATCTAATCGCAGTCTCATCTCGGCGACAAACAAATGTCAAAAACTTGTCAAAATGTAGGGAAATTAGAGGTATTTTTGACAGATTGAGACTGAGATCAGACTGTGAATGTTCTTAAAATTACGAGAATTGCCCCTCAGAAATATTCGTCTCCCAAAACCGGCAAATAGAAATTACCTTATATGGGAAATAAAAAAGGCTATCAACTCGAAGTGCTGACAATTCTAACATATAAAAACGTTATCAAAACATAAATTTGGACCTTTTCGGGTGCGCTTTGAGATAAAATGTCGTCGTCTTCGGTAGGTAGGGCGGTAGGGTTTACATCAAAAGTTACTTAGTATGTGAAAATGTTAACTTACTTCAATATGTTTGTTTTGTATAATAACCGACTTTTTTATGCTGAACTTTTTCTTAGCGTGTCGATAGCAATCTAAATGGACTTGGCCCAGAAATCGGCTAAATTGAACTATTGTGAAAATTGTTACATCATAGAGCTGGTTTCTTTGTTATAGCTGTATCAGGATCTTTTGGTGCATGGCTCAAATCGGAACCAACACCGACATCTCGTTTTCCATACAATTCACAAAACAATTGCACAAATGTTTACCAACATTGCTACCCTATAAACGTTGAGCGCCAAAATATCCTTGTACAGCCCGTTCACAGTAATTTTACCTCTGACAGCAGCAACCTAATAGCAACCTTGTTGTGACGAGAATAAAGATCACAATAATTTTGAACGACTTGTCAATGGCAGCAACACGTATTACAATGAGAATAAAGATCTCTGTGATTTGGACAGTGATGCAAAATCAGAGATAAAATAACTATGAAACAACCAACATCAGCAAATAAAGATCACTAGAGAAAGTGATACTTTTTGAAGTGTTGAAGAATTTATTTGCCAAAATAATTAACTTTTACTGCGCACCATACCTAAGTAGGCAGGTACTTACCTGGTTTGTTAACAATATCGCAGAATTCCAAAATCCTCCGGTATAAAATATACCTTTCCCCTCAATGCGAAATATGTGATATTTTCCTTCGATTATATAAGTTTCTTTTTATATAATATCTTTGCAGAGGGGTGAAGTTTGTTCAGCCAAGCTTATAATGATCGGAACCTTCAAAGAAAAACTTTTTTAGATGAAACGGCTATCTGATGTCCACTTGAGCATCTAGTAATAGAGGACTTGAGGAAAATGTGGGTTTTATAAAGAAAAATATATTGGGAACGGTAAAAATACTTCTCTCAATTGTATGATAAGAATTGGCTTACGTAAATTGTCTGCTGTTCGTGTATATCGGAGGTTATGTGATGCAACTTCATATATGCTTACACGGGCAACTCATTATCTGTTTATACTCCTTTTTCCAACTATGTTGAGTTCGGCTTCCAATTTATTCGGATACAGTAGAATACCAGTCTTTTATACGGAACGTCTCCTCATCATCATTATTATTCAGCCGAAATACGTCCACTGCTGGTCATAAGCCTTCCCGAGCACCTCCACTTAGACCGGTTCTGTGCTTCTCGCGTCCAACGGGTTCCTGCGGCTTTCACAAGGTCTTTGGTTCACCTTGTGGGAGGCCTTCCAACGCTACGTCTTCCGGTACGCGGTCGCCACTCTAGAACCTTTCGGCCCCATCGGCCATCTGTTCTGCGAGCAATGTGTCCTGCCCACTGCCACTTAAGTTTGGCAATTCTTTGGGCTATGTCTATGTGAATATGGAACGTCTGGGGCAACTAAATGGAGCCATTATTGGCAATTGTGGTTAACTACCTAACTATGACGTCCCGGCAATATCGAGCAAATTATGACAACACCAACATTGTGCAGAGATTGTCAAAAGCTGCTGCTTAGCGATAAGACCGCGCATTGTGTCACCCTTTGTAAAATTTCAATATTTACGTCTGTAATTAACGTTTGCAGGGCCAACATGGCCAGAGATCGCAAAAGACAAGGAGTTTTGAAAGGAAAATTGGGAGGCCTTTGCCCAGCAGTGGGACAAAATGTAGGCTAAAGAAAAACTGCACTCCGGGAGTGCCGGCAGAAGTGAAAACTTGAATATTAACGTTGTGCATTTTTGATATTTTGGAATGCGGTCTACTCTCCCTCCATCATACGAATTTTCGATAAGACCACGTCTCCTAACGCAAGCTCCGTCTTACGAATTTTCGATCAGGTCACGTGTCCTAACGCGAGTTTAACATTTTTCACCCATCACAAAAACTCTCCCTCCGTCTTACGAATTTTCCAGCAGGTTACGTATCCTGACGCGAGCTCCATCTTACGAATTTTCGAGCAGGTCACGTGTCCTGACGCGAGTTTAACATTTTTCACCCACCACAAAAAACTCTCCCTCCGTCTTACGAACTCTCCATCAGGTCACGTGTCCTGACGCGAGTTTAACAATTTTTACTCATTACAAAAAAAGTGCATCACGCCGCGAAAGAAGGTTTCACTTAAAAAAAATATGGTGTACCTGCATAATAAAGAGTAGTTCTATTCTAACTATACAACATTTTATGCCCGTGCGCATGAATACATAAGACGACTTCGATACGTTTTCACCAAGGAAAAACAAGGTCGTCATTCCTTCTTACTTATAGCTTTTATATAGCATCCCCTAACATCTTATACTGGACCAGCATCCTTTGACAACAGCCCATACATTGTTAGTACCTCCAATTTGGCTGTCAGCCAGTATATACATACAGCTAGAATCCGCTTTCATATAATCTTGATTAGAAAAAAAAGTGTACAAAGGGCCTTATTACAATAGTATACCAATGTACATTGCTTCCTCTAGTTAATTTTCTCGATTTTGGACTGTATTTCTATCAAAATAAAGGTGATAATGGTCTGTGCATGATGGATGTTCCCGGAGATTCGATCTTTTATGGTTGAGAGGTGTTAAATGCGTATTTTGTGAATAGAAAGGCTATTTTATTCGTATTTTCGGTTCCTTAAAAGCGTTTGATGTGTGCGTTAAGTTGTCTGGCGGTGAAATGAAGATATTATATTTTGGTACTATTGAGGATCAATTTGAAAAGAGTTTGTTACTGCTCCCACTTTATATACAGAGTGAAGTGTAAATTGAAAATTTTGTTACATCGAAAGGTACGTTAAAGTATTAATTAACCAACGGAATAGCCATGATGGCCCTGCAATTTGACAGTTTAGAGAAAAGATATATTTAGTGACGAATTCTTGAACATTTAAAAAAAAATTGGAAATTTATTTATTCTCGATTTCCATGCATTTTCGCCTAGGCTAGCCCTGGAAGGAATCCGTCAAATCATAAGTCAGCCTGTATAAATAGATAAACGACCTTTAAGTTATGGAAGGATCTTCAGAATCAAATAATAGTGAATATCAAAGAATACGGTAGTAAATTATTATTAGCACGTCACGCCGTTGGTTCCGGCCGCCATTCATGGATCTTTTATAGTCGTTACGTGTAAACAGGAGCCCAAAACTATTGTGTTACCCAGTAATTGTGGAGGTCAGTTACTCCATGTAAAAATATGGTATTCAGCTGCACCCGGTTATACTGGAAGCCGATCCCAACATTGTTGGGAAAGGGCTATGCAGGTGATGATGTTAACTTAGAACTATGGTGTTCCCACTCACCTACAATAGTAGCAAGAATGATAAGAGCTAGCACCACGGAGGTAACCGCCATGAGGACGAACGACGTGACGTCAGTGGTGGTGGAGTTGGTACTGGTGCCGTTGATGGTAGTGTTGCAGCCCCATGACACCGCGTCCACCCACGAGCAGTTGCTGCCGTCGAACCATTCCGATGACGTCGGGTAGGGGACATCTTCTGGAAAGAAGAAGGAGGTGTTAGATCATAAGTACATACATATCACGCCGACGGGTTACACAGAGGTGTACCTATAGTAAACACACATTTCGCCAGTTATGTTTAAGTCCCATGAAATAGGGGCTGAGTCTATTGTTTTAGGATATAAGACTACATAATGATTTCGATGACTGAATTAATAGGGCATATCGCAATATGTATATTAATGCATGTGACGCATCTCATGCATTAAATAAGATAGACAAGGGGATAACCAATTCTTCCAGGATACTATATGCCCTATATAATTCTAAGGGACTACAGAAATCTTTTCATTGAACATTGACTATAGTGATTCTGTGAGACTGACGATAGACAGACCTATAGTTGATTCGTAAGATTATTATTCATCGAATACTCTATTTTTTTGCCATGAAAGGGTCAAAAATTCAAACACAATCTACAACTAAAACACAGATAAACCAATTACCGAATGAAAATCACATATTTTTTTTGTACACGATATATGAGTAGGTATATCAAATATCGGATATTTATTGAAATTTGGTTCAGGGACCAAATACAGTTATTGACAGTTAATATAAACTCCAAAGCCATACATATTACGGAATCGAAGCCAATTCCGTTACTTGAATAAATAAACAAATTTCCTGTTCGAAAAGCTTCAAGTTTAATAACATTCAAAGAAATCTGCTCAGCACTGCTAATCGGTTTCGACGAAATCGCTGGCAGTTAACAGAACTTTCACCAAATGTAATAAGTATTATGAAAATATCTCGGAATACTCCGAATATGTAAAGAAAATAGTAGTTTCGGAAACTTTGTGTTCGTGGAACGGTGAAATTTTAAATTGGCTGAGCAGTGAAGTTAGTTCGCTTTCAGAGGGAAACTTTCACCAGATTTTACATGGATATTGTAGCGATCCGGGCAGATTATAAGCTTATGTTTCTTTTTAAGTCACTGCTAACAGACAAGCTGCCGAATTTTCAAAGGCCATCTAGGCCTTTGAAAATTCGGCAGCTCGTCTGTTTTATAAAATCAAATGGCTTTTAATTTATTGGATAGAAATCGACTTGGAAACCAAATTCATTTCCGTATTTTTTTTTAATTATGACAATTTGTAAGAGCGTATTTTACGAAAAGTCACCCAAAGGGCAATGGAGAGGTATGCTTGGATTTTTCTTACGTGATTGAATCAGCAATGAAGAGATCCGCAGCAGAACCAAGGTAACCGACATAGCCCGAAGAATTGCCAAACTTAAGTGACAGTGGGCCGGGCACATTGCTCGCAGCACAGATGGCCGATGAGGCCGAAAGGTTCTGGAGTGGCGACAGCGTACCAGAAGACGTAGCGTTGGAAGGCCTCCCTCAAGGTGGACCGACGACTTTGTGAAGGCCGCAGGAACTCGTTGGATGCGAGAACCACAGAACTGGTCGAAGTGGAGGTGGCCTATGTCCAGCAGTGGACGTCTTCAGCTGAAATGATGATGATGGTGAATTTTACAAGAGCAGAATTCGATATATAATTGTTTACTGACTGTAACTTACAACCGCTAACGTTTCACGCAGGGTGAGACATCGCTTATTGATTTGCTACCAAAATTTGTTTATAATAAAATGATTATAATGCAAAAAATTATATATCCATCTAATGGTACCAATTTTTTACCATTAAATGGATATATAATTTTTCTAGAATGAAAATAATGCTCTAAAATTACATTATTTTTGGTACTACCAAAAATAATGTAATTTTAGAGCATTCATTGTTCCGACATTATCTAAATTGGATCACATCAATACTAATCAAATTGTAATCATCCAATAATGTTCCCTACCAAAAACATATTACGGATCAAATTCCCATTAACCACTTTCAAAACTCCCTACGGCATTGATGGGGCAATTTACAGGAGAAAAAAATGGAATAAAACATCCTCAATACCTTAATTTGATGAAATTACCCTTGAATGGATCCATATTGGGCACGATCGGATCCCATAAGTTCTGCAACGTGCGAAAAATATTACAATCTTTTGAAAAAATCGCGTAATAATTTCAGTTATAAAGAGAGAGTGTACAAGATACAACTTTTAACTATTTTGGGGAAAGTCAAACTAAAGGCATTTATTTAAAATAAACAAATTACAGAAACTTTTGAATTGTCAAGGGGTTGGTCAGTCAGAAAGTTGAAGCTGCCATTCCAAAGCGTAGGATTAGCACCAACAGGAGGAGGTGAAATTGACCCTTAGCCCATTAAAGACTAATTAAAAGCAACATAGAAAAAATAAAAGATATAATCAGTTTCAAAAAAATCTGTTTCAATTCGACATATTTTATAAGTATTCGTCCAAAGCTTGGTGATGTTCTTCAGAAAGGTCATGTGCGTCGGACTCGCAACCGGCGTGCGAGTATGAACGAAACCGAGGCAAAAGTAGTATGTAAGTCTCGTAGCAGGTGGCATTCTGTAGTTTCTGCCTACCCCTAAGGGAAGAAGGCGCAAGTATACACCGTTAAATTTTGATCGTTTTAATCCTTAAAAGGGGTCATTGTACTCATCATTATGAACAACTTTTACTACGGGACCAACCCTTAAATCGTGAAAAAAAATCTGTTGATTCATACATTATGTCGAGTTATGCGAACATAAATCTATGGATCAACTGATTTGTTTTTTCACGTATGAACAACTTTTACTACGGGACCAGTCCTTAAATCGTGAAAAAAAAATCTGTTGATTCATACATTATGTCGAGTTATGCGAACATAAATCTATGGATCAACTGATTTGTTTTTTCACGTATGAACAACTTTTACTACCGGACCAACCCTGAAATCGTGAAAAAAAAATTCAGTTGATCCATACATTATGTCGAGTTATGCGAACATAAATCTATGGATCAACTGATTTATTTTTTCACGTATGAACAACTTTTACTATGGGACCAAACCTGAAATCGTGAAAAAAAATTCAGTTGATCCATACATTATGTCGAGATAAGCGAACATAAATCTATGGATCAACTGATTTTTATTTTCACGTATGAACAACTTTTACTACCGGACCAACCCTGAAATCGTGAAAAAAAAAAAATCTGTTGATCCATACATTATGTCAAGTTATGCGAACATAAATCTATGCAACAGATTTTTTTGTCGTGTATGATATCTTCTAATAAGAAAATGTGATTTCATTTTTTTTTTATCCAAAAAGAACAAACGTCAAACAGTTCCATTTATTATTCTTCCAGTTCATTTTCTTATTGCATAGTGGATTATTAGATTAATGAACGTGTAGAATAAATTATTACAGAGAAAATGTGGGTATTGGACGTAGATTTATAGTAAAAGTAAGCACGCATGCAGAAAAAAGGTTTTATGGCTTTGGGGCACTGGTTTTATTACCCTGTGATTGTTATCCTAGAATGGACCGTGATTGTAGAAGTTAAAGTATTTGTCCCTGGAAGTTATATCATTGTACCCATTTCGGTTTGAGTGCCCACGGAAATAAGGCTTATGACTCCTTTCAAATGGATTTAGATCCCTAAACCCTGATATCTACTTAAATGCATTAAATTTTGTGATCTTTCAGCCAGTTTTCCAACCTATATCATTAAAATCCTATTAGGTCCACATATTTTCGTGATGCGATTAGTCATATAAATAGAAGTATCATCATAATCAGCGTATAACGTTCCCACTGCTGGGACACAGGCCTCCTCCCTTCGAGAGGGAGAGTGCGGGTTGGTGGATGTCATATGTCGTAGAATTTTTGGTTTTAGGATGCCGGTTTCCTCACGATGTTTTCCTAAACCGTTTTGAGAGCGGTGGTGAAAGGTGATAAAATAAATTACACAGAGTAATGTGTCTGCCTCGGTCGAACCTACGACCGAGTCGACCCGTAAGTCGCCGTTACCACTGGGCCATCACTGCACACATATTAGGTACTTTGTTTTTTAACATTCCCTGCAAAGTGCGATTCAGAAAAAAGATACGAAGATTCAAGTTGGCAAGGGCTCAGCTATTTCATAGAAAAATGCAATATCTACGCGGTCAAAATGTATGGAACAGCAATTTTTTTTTTAATAGACCCAAAATGTCGATGCAGCGCAGGAGCGTTCAGAATCATGAACTGAATCCATGGTAACAGGTTGCGCGTCGATGTCCCTGCCACCCTGTTTAGATACGCCAGAAAAACATAACGCTGTCTTTGCTATAATGCAGTTGGGCAAAAAGGATTAATCAAACCCCTCATTAACTTCTAGATCCAATATTTAATCACAAAACTTTTGTCTAGAACTCTCCGAGCCGTACCTACCGTCGCTGCATACTAATGTCCTGCATTAAAATGCAAGGTGCGGCCGCACCTAGGACTGACGAATACCAAGTACTGTAGAACAAGAAGAATACTAACGACTTACTGCCTATTCTTCATTCTGAAAGGTTTTTGATTTATTGGGAAGAATACATTAGATTCTTAAATATTTGTCATTTTTACAATATTTAACACAACTAACTATTTACACAAGCACGCTGAAGTGGCAATGGGCCGGCCAAATTAGCCGTAGAACATATGACCGTTAGGGTAGACGTGTTCTTGAGTGGAGACCGCAAATCGGTAAAAGTAAGGTAGGACGCCCTCAGGCTAGGTTGAGCGACGATCTTCGCAGGATGGCTGGTAGCAACTGGATGAGCGTTGCCGAAAATGGAGTTGAATGGCGTGCAATAGAGGCGTATGTCCAGCAGTGGACTGCTATAGGCTGATGATGAACTATTTACACCAGAAACTAAATTAAAAGGCTAACTATAGGTAAAAATAATAAATACAAAAACCAAAGGACACATAAGCGACGAAGTACTCGTCCGCATGGCTGTCCTCCGGAAACGTGCACAGAAGACTGGCAGCATTGCAACGTTGAATGGCAATGCAAATTCTTTGGCCAAAGAACAACCCCGCTCTCTGGTCACATGAAATGTCGACCATTCGACGAGAAACCTCCTTGTAAAGGAGACTTTGTTTTTTTATTATTCCCGTCAAACTGTTAAACTACATTTCCGATTTGTGGCCTTGCTCAATAACATACGCGTAGGTATTATTATTGTTAACATGCCTACTAAATAGTTCAGTGGTGATCACCAATAACTACCCGCGTCTGCAACTGCCATTTGTATGAAATTTCTAACTGCTGCTTTCTAATGACGCAAATGTTGAAATTACCGCAATAAGAGATAGTAATTTCACAAGTGCGAATGCAAAAAACACCCCCCATTTGTGAAATATGACGTAGTATTTTTTTAAAATTGTTTTTGACATATCTCGGGACCCTGGGGTCCCGGACCTTTGAAAGGCATACTAGGGGCCCAAGCCAACTCGCAGAGGCCCTTTACACAATTCTAAATGATGAGGAGGCACCAACCGACGATTATCCCAGTATACACCATGCAAGTGCACCCATGAACAACCCCCGGTTGGTGCACGACTATTGCAGAACATGGAAACAAAATATACTGGGTTTGGGTGGCTATAGTGGATCGGTCACCTTGAACTATGGAAGGTCTATGTCCCCTGCCAGACCAATGATAATTATAATATTCACAGATGAAATGACAGGGGGTGACTTGCACACTCAATAATAGGCCCCCAGATACCGTCGCTAGCACATAGTGTCGTAGCGACAAGGGGGCAACATATCCTGAGGTGCTTATGAGGAGTGGAGAGGTATTCCACGGCTATCAGGACAATCCCGGAAGTACGGTCAAGATCCTTACCAGCATCTTACTGAAATACTTCCTTCCTTCGAGCACGTTTGCTCTTGCGAATATCCACTCAAGCCAGCCAATAAAGACAAGAATGAGGTGGGAGCTCTGTTCCTCGTCAGTGTTCACTCCAGCCGGCAGATTCCTGTATCTCTCTTGGTCTGGCTCGTTTATAATTGTTTTATTATTATTTGTTTTTTATATATATATTGTTGCGCGCCACAATTAATGCCTGATGCATGGTGACATTAGTTACCACTAGCGCCATCTAGTTTCTAGTAGAAGAACTAATAGAGTCACAAGCGCCATCTATTATCGATTGGCTGAACTTACTAGAACTATCGACATCTGGTCAGTCGGGGCCGGTATGTACTCGAACATTCTAGATGTTTCTACAATAGAAGATTCTGGAATTATCTGCGGCACTATATAAGGCCGGGACTAGCCGCGACTAAGCAGACTTGGTTCTGCGATAGAAGCGAATACATCGAAAGCGATCTTCAAGTGCGACTTAAGAGCGATTGTGTTTTATAATTAGTGTGTTTGAGTTGTTATTAGTGTTGTTTAATTAAAGTGTAATTTTTGGTAATTTAAATCGGCAGCTTTTATTGTCACGAACCCGAAGCTCGTAACAATTGGTGTCAGAAGCAAGGATTAAAATCATGCCGATTTTACCCAAAGACGACACGGAGGTATCCGTACCCGGAGTCAACGCCAACAGGAGACGGACCAGAGACGTTTTGGTGGAGCTATGCCGCAGAGGTCGGAGGGCCAGCTACCAACCACGGAGGCCGACCCGTCCGCAGCAGCCCCAGCATCAGCAGCACCAGACTTTGCTGCACTGATGATGATGCTGCAGGAGCAGTCCCGCCGACAAGAGGAACAGGCTCGTCGGTTGGAAGAACAGCTCCAGCGGGACAAGGAGGAACAGGCTCGCCGACAGGAGGAACAGGCTCGTCGGTTGGAAGAACAGCTCCAACGTGATAAGGAGGAGCAAGCGCGCCGCCAGGAAGAGCAGATGCTCCTTATGAAGGACCTTCACGCTACCTTCGGGAAAGACATGAAGGAGGTGAAGGATAAGGTTGCTCAACATGACAACCGCCTGTCGGAAGCTGAAATCCGGATCGACCAAGTGTATAATCGGGTTGACACCGTGGTCACTGACGTGAAGAAAACCATGATGGCTGACGTAAAGAAAACGCTGGATTACCTTAAACTTGGAGATGGAATCGCAACTCCCGTAGCTACAACACCTTCGCTACGTGGATTCAAAGTGCCACCGTTCGACGGAACTTCTTCCTGGTCAGCCTACAAATTCCAGTTAGAGGCTGTCATGAAGGCGAACGGTTGGAATAACAGTCAGGCCATGACTGCCCTCACCCTAGGCCTGCGCGACCAGGCCTTAACTGTTCTGGAAGCTCTCGGTAAGGAAGTGACTTACGAGCAGCTCCTTGAGGCATTGGAGGCTCGGTATGGCGACGCTCACCTGGAACACGTGTTTCGTGCGCAGCTCAAGGATCGCGTGCAACGCAGTAATGAAAACCTGCAGCAGTGGGCCCTTGAAGTGGAGAAGCTGGTGCGTAAAGCTTACCAGTCCGTACCTGCGCTTATTGATGGGAACCTGGTGCAGGCATTCATCGACGGCATCCGCGACCTTGAAGTTAGAGCTGCTGTGAGGCTCGGGCACCACGGGACGCTAAAGGACGCCTTGGCCCATGCACTGGAGGTGGAAGCCGCGCGACAGGATCATCGTTCCGATCGCGTCAGGGAGGTTGCAGCGGCTACAGTTCGCGACCGCAATAAAGGGTACAGCCCTAGGTGCTACGGCTGTGGGGAAAGGGGCCACCTTCGATCCAGTTGCCCCAAGCGAACTGCAGGAAGGGTAGACAATGACCGTCCATGGAAAGTGGGACGAACTTTGGTCAGAGCCACCGACATCTCAGGGGTACGTGTGCCTTTGTGATCAGGAACAGATTATGGAAAAAGGCACACTAGTTGGTACTAGGCAAGAAAGTAAAGAAGTCGTGCCTGTGAGGATGCTCAAGACAGACCTCAGCAACGAGTGGAAGGAAAGGCTACAACGTGCACAGCAGGAAGATTCGGACATCAAGCCTATTCTGGAGTGGATGAAGGCCAGAGCTCCTAAGCCCAGGTGGAGCGACGTCTCAGCAATGAGTTCGATCACAAAAAGCTATTGGGCCCAATGGGACAGCTTGGTGATTCAGGATGGAGTCCTGTGCCGAAAATGGGAAAATACTCGGGGAGACAGCTGTCATTTGCAAATGGTTGTCCCTAAAGCTCAAGTACCGGATGTTCTACAGCTGTACCATAATGGTTGTTCAGGAGGTCATCTAGGAGTAAAACGGACTCTACTGAAGATACGAGAACGGTTTTACTGGGTCCACTGTCGGGACGATGTCGAGGACTGGTGTCGCAAATGTACAAGTTGTGCAGCTGTAAAGGGACCTCAGACTCGTAGTAGAGGTGCATTGAAATTGTACAATGTTGGCGCACCATGGGAGAGGATAGCCCTTGACGTTGCGGGGCCGTTTCCGGAAAGTGAAAGTGGTAACAAGTATTTCATGGTTGTGATGAATTACTTCACTAAGTGGCCGGAAGTCTTCGCCATTCCAAATCAAGAAGCTTCGACAGTTGCAGATAAATTAGTTTATGAAGTCTTCTGTCGGTTTGGAGTACCTTTAGAGATACACAGTGATCAAGGAAGGAATTTTGAGTCCTAAATATTTCAGGAAACTTGTCGAGTTATGGGTACTCATAAAACAAGAACAACTTCTTACCACCCACAATCGGATGGAATGGTGGAACGATTCAATCAGACATTGGAGAGATACCTAGCAAAAGTTGTGGAAAATCGGCAACGAGATTGGGACAAGCACATACAACCGTTTTTGTTGTCATATCGAAGCGCTGTTCACGAAAGTACATCGGTGACACCAGCTTTCGCAAACTTTGGAAGAGAATTACGGCTGCCTGCAGACCTGATCACCGGAATACCACCTGATGCCCCACGCAGTATAACCGATTATGCGAATGACTTGCGGAACAAAATGAATGACATTTATGAGCACGTCAGACAATCGGGCCAGCAAATATCTGAAAAGATGAAAACCCGTTATGACCGCAAAATGAACAGTAAAGGGTTCGACGAAGGTTCACTAGTGTGGTTGCACAATCCAGTCCGCAGCAAGGGGAAATCTCCTAAGCTTCAAGCGAAATGGGATGGACCGTACCGGATTGTGACAAAGATCAATGACGTAACCTACCGGATACAGAAAGGTGCAAGAGGTACTCCTAAGGTCGTTCATGTGGATCGATTGGCGCGTTATTATGGAGCCGATAATGCTCGGGACGAGCATGTCTTAGGAGGGGGCAGTGTTGCGCGCCACAATTAATGCCTGATGCATGGTGACATTAGTTACCACTAGCGCCATCTAGTTTCTAGTAGAAGAACTAATAGAGTCACAAGCGCCATTTATTATCGATTGGCTGAACTTACTAGAACTATCGACATCTGGTCAGTCGGGGCCGGTATGTACTCGAACATTCTAGATGTTTCTACAATAGAAGATTCTGGAATTATCTGCGGCACTATATAAGGCCGGGACTAGCCGCGACTAAGCAGACTTGGTTCTGCGATAGAAGCGAATACATCGAAAGCGATCTTCAAGTGCGACTTAAGAGCGATTGTGTTTTATAATTAGTGTGTTTGAGTTGTTATTAGTGTTGTTTAATTAAAGTGTAATTTTTGGTCATTTAAATCGGCAGTTTTTATTGTCACGAACCCGAAGCTCGTAACAATATATATATTTTGTGTAATGTTCTCTACGCTAATTAATGGTGCCGTGCTTTCCTATAATTTAGATACAAGCGAGATCTATATGTCTATGTATTAAGTTGGAATGCCTTTAAATAAATAAATTGTTCAATTAGTTTTTCAAGCCACTACAGAATGGGACACCTCTCTTTCTTTTCTGTATTTTCTTTTTCGAAGTAAAAGCTTTTAATAAGGTCAGCTTTTAATCTGCTTGCAGTTAAAGGAAAAAACGGCCAAGTGCAAGTCGGACTCCCACACTGAACTGTTCCGTACCACCGTACAATATTTAACACTACATAATTATATTTTTTTTTAATATTTTAGTATAAAAAACCAACACGTTTCTTGTATGGGGACCTCCTTTTATTTTTAACTTTATTTTATTTTTATTATTTGTTGTTATAGCGGCCATACTACTCGTAGTACACACTCTGTAAAAATTTTAAGAGTCTACCTATTATGGTTAAAAAGATACAGCCCTATAAAAGACGGACAAACGCATGGACAGCGGACCCTTAGTAATAGGGTCCCGCGTTGGCACCATTTGCGTACGAAACCCTTAAAAACAAAGAAGAGGCGAAAAGTTAATTTCTCCAATCGCAACGCTTAGTAAGCACAAGCGGATGCTGCTGTTCATACCCTAAACAAAATCCAAAGCTGCCTTTACTAAACTACTCTACAGGGTCAAGTTAAATTAGCTAGCTAAACTCTGCAGACATGATGGGTATCGATATCTAAATTCGATAAAATTATACCTGACTATGATACCTGGTAAAGTGGGGGCTACGGAACGGCAGTTGGGCGTGATTGTATTGTGTGTTGTATGATGTCACAAACCATGCTCCATCTCCTATCCTGCCCTCTGTGTCCCAAAACATGCAGTCAAAGTGACCTCTGCGCTGCCACCGATAACGCCGTGGAAGTGGCAAGGTTTTGGAAAACAAGGTTTAAAATGTAGTAATGCACTGAGAGTACTGTTGCGGCTGCCGTGGCGTTGTAGTGCGTCAGGGATGTTTGCCGATAATAATATTAATGGTCTTGCCGCCATTATTATAGATGCGCATCCCTGATGACGCGTGTTCGCGGCGGCACCAACAGTATTCTCAGTGTGTTCGCAGATCGGTGGGATTCCCCGATGTTGCGGAGGTGGATGCAGCTCCACGCTCAGTTTTAATTGTATGTACATCTGTGTCTGCAACCTACTAAACTAGAAGTTAAGTAAAATTGTTACTAACCCTATGGACTCCTGTCTGAAACAAAAGTTTTCTATACTATTGTAAAATACACTCGTGCCAGCGACACAAAGGAGAAGGATACGACAAAATAAAAATATAAAATATTTGATGTTTCTTTTTGGGGATCAACGACTGCTGGTGTGGTTACTTGAAATAGGAGTTGAGAAAATCTGTTTTCTTTTGTTTTATCGTGTTTAGATATCGATACTTCTGTGAAGTATACACATAAAAATCTGATTGTTCAACTGTAGCTCTACCATGAGTTTGCACAGCCGAAACTCGCTAGCGTCTTCGTAAATAATATACATATATGAAATACTATACAGTGACCCTAGCGGTCATAGAAATAATTAAAATTCATACCATGCGCACTATATATTTCTATAGGTAAGAAACCTAACGTAATCTATTCGATAGTCACAAACGTTACTCGATGACACAACAGTGACATAAGGAATAAAAATTCAACAACCACTAAATTACTTTAAGTACCGGTAAAACGGGGTGAATAGGGATGCAGGGGTGAATCGTACCGAAACTCTAAAATGGATTTGAACTTTAAAATAATATAGTTTGTTGCTAACAAGGGCACTTAATCTTTAATTACAGTAAACACATTAGAGTCTTTTCTGGCCACAAACTATATTACTTCAACGTTAAAATCCATTTTAAAGTTTCGTCCCGATTCACCCCTGCATCCCTATTCACCCCGTTTTACGGAAGTTTACTAACAGCCAACCTTTCTATTTAGTCGGATTATTGACCGTCATAAAATTTTTAGCATAGGCGATGATAGCTCTACATTTTGAGCATTTAATTATGCCGTTCTCTCTTTTTATTAGAGAAAGAAAAAAAAAACTTAAGTATACGACACTCGACACGATCTATCGAGTTTACCTTAGCGCCTGCGTAAGACTCCGTAAAACTCATGGCGCAAGCATTATCGAAATCTATTCGATCTACGTTAATACGCTAGCGAGTAATTTTTCGATAACAACTCATGGTAGACGTACTGATGTTTCAAGTTTCACTAACTGCGGTCGATGAAAGTCATCAAATTAACTTCATTTTTCGACACCCATCTCGTCTGCGGAGTTTCACTACCTAATATAATTTGAACTTGTATATGCGTGGTACCTACTAGGGATAGAGTCTATCCCACATAGCAAAAAGCGTTAAATGATAAAACAGATCTATTCAGAACTAAAACCCGCACAACTTTTTAATAAAGTCAGCTTCTTATCTGAATGCTGTTAAAAAATGCCTCGGAACCTCACAATAAAGGCAGGCATGGCGGAGAGTAAGAGCACATTCACCTCCGACTCACTTTTAATTATATTTTCCGCATTTAATTAGGAGCGGCAATTATGTTCCGGAATTCATATGGAAATACTCCAATAAACCTTATGAACGAAGTTTTGAGATGAAATTAACGAAAATTGGGTTGGCAAAGCAGGTTGTTTTAGCGTAATTCTGCGTTTTAAAAGGAATTTCATCTTCATCAATTAATGGGAAATATTTAAAGTATCCTCTAAAAAAACATTGACCTGCTAATGATGGAGGCTTTTTAAATTAATGAAATCATAATCAAAAGTCATTTATTCAAATTAGGCTAAGAATCAGCACTTTACGAACGTCAAAATTACAAAAGACAGTCCCCCAAAAACGCCCGCCCTTCACAATTCTTCAATGAAACTCTAAAAACTTTTGCGCTTCTAATGATGCATACTTTTTTTTACTAATTGAGCGTCTTTATAACTTTCTGGCCTGTTTTTACAATACTGGCCGCGGGAACTAAGCTAGGGAAGTCCGACCAAGTGGGTTAGGTTTAATTAAAACTAGTAGTTAGTTTAGTATTTTTAGGACCCCAAAATAGGAATTATTTGAGTTTCACAAAAAGGGGCTCAATAATTATACTAGAGTGTTCAATAATATTTTTAGGCGCGCAAAATGGGCATAACAAGAGGTTCAACTAAATATATGTCTTAATTAAATGGGAAGCAATGCAATGAAAACACCTTGCTGGTTTGTGAGATTGGAAACTCGTTTTCATATAAAGTAAATTAGTTCTAGAGATCTTTATTGGCATACGTCAACATAACATATTAATGACATTTCACAGACTATACCCTGTCCATTAGGTTAACCGTTTTTTGACAGATGAACTAGTGATTGCATCAACACACAATACATTGAATGATACACGTACGGTATTATAATGTATGTAGGAAGCCATAAATAAGATAATTTAATAAGATAAGGCAATTTATATATTTATTTTATTACGCATTTTAAAGTTAACTTTTACGTAATCTGGAATATGTACGTACTGGAATATGTACGTTCTAAGACAGCTGTCAAAAAAGATTAACTTAATGGACAGGTTATATCTGTATCCCTGTCCATTAAGTTAATCTTTATTTATTTTTTTAAATTGTAAGTTGAAAAAATATGTTTAGGTAAGAAAATTTTAGGGTTACATATAAAGTTAAGAAAGGTAATTAGGTAAACTGTGTTAAAATAAGTTATTTTGAAATATGGGAACCAGAGCATCGCAAATATTGAAGAAATTCACGCCAGATGGTGTTTGGCAACAGCAGGAGTTAATGACTTAACTCAAGGAGCAAGCAAACTTCAAGTATAATATTTGATTTGAGGCTTTTAAACCACCACAATAATTGATTAGTCATAATATCTTCAATATGAAGAAAAGTTGCTAATTTCATAATGTTTTTTATTCTTTTCTCTCAAAAAAAAGAGAAAAAGAAATTAATTAATCACAAAAAAGGAACAAAACACGACCACAAACGATAAATTAAAAGAGTTGCCTTCTTTCGCCAAGAACCAAAATTTTCTCCAAAAAGGTTGGGAACATTTTTGTCGAAGAAATCTTTAGACCGTTTTTTTTAGAGCAAAATTCACGCTCTGACCACAATATCGCACTATCGACCATTCTTAATGCCCGATAAAGGATGGCCATAATTCATGATTAGGTACAGCTCAAAAAGTATCTAAAACCTTCGATAACGGTTGTTGAAATCTTGTAAGGATTAAGATTTTTTGGGAGCTGTAAAAAGAAGAGAGTTTGAATAAAATATTTGAGTAGCACACTTTAAAGGGCTGTAAAGATAACAGTTTGAGGTGTTAAACATTTTAATGTTGCGATAAAGAAGCTGTGATGTCCTAGGATAATTATTTGCCTACATCGTTGTATGAAGGCACGTCTAAGTGGAAAACACTGGGATATACAAGGTGTCGTTTTGCATCCTCGTATAATTCAAGGAGGTAACTATGCTACTGATTCTCGACACGAATCAATAATAAAATAAGTAGGTTTTTTTTTTATAATTTTTGGAAATCGGCATGACGTGTGGGACACGCATTTTAATACGCGGCCTGTGTGACACCGCACTGTAACTGCTCTTTTACACACACATAAAAACGCGGCCGCTTATACGATACCATAATGCGATTCTGTTCTTTGAAAATGGTGTATTCTGAAATACTGTCAAACACAAATAACAAAAAAAACAAGTATGTATTCATTATTTACCAGGGATCGTAATTTTATTTGATTACTAGCTGATGACTACTGAGCTGATTACTAGCTTATTTCTAGCTGCCGGCGCTACTTTGTTCGCGTGGTGTCCTACCCCCTACCCTACTCCTACCCTACTCCTACCCTACTCCTACCCTACTTCTACCCTACTCCTACCCTACTGCTACCCTACTCCTATCCTACTCCTACCCTACTCCTACCCTACTCCTACCCTACTCCTATCCTACTCCTACCCTACTCCTACCCTGCTCCTACCCTACTCGTACACTACTCCTACCCTACTCCTAACCTACTCCCAATTCTCAGACCTAATGAATATGCATATAAAATTTCATAAAAATCGGTCAAGCCGTTTCGGAGGAGTATGGTAACTAACATTGTGACAATGAGTCACAAACACACAACACTTTTTTAATTTTATAGAAATTTGTGGCTTTTAGATTGAGTAATATTATAGATGCACATCAAAGAGACGTTTACAATTCAAGTGACATTTTACCACAGGCAATTTGTGTTTGACTAATGTCAATATTTGTGCGATACTAACGTCACTCAATTGTTTTGCCTTCCCGGAACCTCTCCACTAACACTTGAACTTTATGGTATGGTATTAAAGTTCAAATTGAATTTAAAGTATCGAAGTAGTAGTATTGAATTTATAGTAGAATCGTTTGTATGGGAGTATAGAAAAGTGTTGTTTTCAGATTTTCCAGGCAATTTTTTAAATTTTTCTCTGCGTAAAAACCATTCTCGTACTTCAAGAAATATTCTAAAAAAAGAATTAGCGAAATCGGTTCAGCTGTTCTCGAGATTTGCATTTAGCAACACATTCAGCGATTCATTTTGATATTATTGAATTATGTATTTCATAACAGCCTCCTGAAATTTGACGAGGATGCCAAACAACAGCTTGTATAGCTTGTATTGGTGATGTTCTTGAAAAAGGTTAGGAGCGTAGTCCTTGTAACCAGCGTGTATGGCTAGAACTATGAAAGTTAACGAAGCGAAAGGAGAGTTTGTTTGTTTGTTCGTTTCATCACGTTAATCTGTGGAACTACCGACCTAACCTACCTGGTCGAATTTTGAAAATCCTTTTTGGATTTGATAAGTCAATCCTTGAGGAAGGCCACAGGCTATATATCAACTAGGACTCTTAGGAGCCGAGCAAAAAGATAAAAAGTAAGAAAGAAAGCTAAGCGAAAACGAAGTAATAGTAGAAAGAAGAAGAAGAAAGAAAGAAAGAAAGAAAATAGTACGGGCAGGCGATGTGATGTGACGCGGTGGGTTTGGAGAACGAGAAATTTTACGGACGGAGTCGCGAGCAGATGTTAGTACTTCTATAAAAACAAATATGTTATTTTTTCGAACCCAGATCAGGGAGAAACTTCGAAACGGAATCCCGAATATCCGAAAATTTTGTTAGGAAATGTAAAAATTAAAACTTTGCCCAACGCCGCCCTGCCAACTGTTGCAAATGATTCATAAAAGAATTTGTTGAATTAAAAACTTTCAGAAGTTCGCTATCTTGTTCCGATTGTTATAATGCTACGGGCGGGTCAAGGATTTTTGTGGGAGAAAATCAGAAATTTGGTTTTTTTGGGAACATTCTTGCGAAGAACATTTTTTGTTAGATGATTTTTGGATGGCTTGTTGGTTTAGTGCTGGTGAGGATAAAAGTCTGAGGTTGGGAAGTATTCGTGCTGAGGAAAGTTCTTATCAGCAGTTTATTTTTAAATTGGTAATGGGCTTACTTGTTCTTCTGCGCATTTTCTCACACAGACCTGGTTGGAGTAATCGGTAATTTATCACAACGTTTTTACTAACCGTTTGAATGACGTAATTACAGAAACAATTGAAAAGCCATTGTGTCTCGCGTAGATCCACGTTCTACGTAATACGAAGGGTTAAAGGTGCGCAGTACTCGTAACCTGCGTGCGTATATGACCGATGTATGAACATTAACGAAGCAGGAGTATGTAAGGATCGCTGCAGGTGGCGTACTGTAGTTACTGCCTCCTCCATGGGATGAAGGCGCGGGTTGTTTTTTTTATTTTTTTATTATGAAGATACGGTTTCTTTCAATGTCCAGTGGTAATTATAGAGTGGCACATATATGAATATTATCAATGATGTCACCAATCACTCAATTGCTTCATGCAACACGCACCTTACATTCCAGGTTTACAGAACAGCTTCGTGAGAACCAAGTCGATGGTTAAATTAAACTTTATCTAGGATCAATCAGTGTGCCTACCCTTTTTCCAAGTATGTTGCGGTCAGCTTCCAGTCTAACTGGATGTAATAATATCAGTATTTAACATGGAGCGACTAATTATACGACTTTGACCCCTGTAAGACTGGTATTCAGACTTTTGAGTTTCTGACTACCCGTAACGCCTGTCAAAGATCTACGAATGACAGCCAGGACCAACGGCTTAGCGTGTTTTCGGTATGTAATGAATGGTCACCCATTTACGAACCAACCACGGCCAGCGTAGCATAACCATCGATCGATCCGTGCGGTTGTTATCATTTAGATACGAGTCCCTCCGACCGAATTTATCTAGGGTCTAAGTCGTTAGTTTAACATCATAAAGGAACCTAGCCTTAAATTCCTCGTTAGGCCAGAGGGTCACTAACTGGCTGATATTACTCAAATAGGCTCAATCTGTTACTTTAAGAGGACAGCTAGCCAGACACAACAGTCTTTAACAAACTTTATGGTGGAATCCTTTTACCACATACAGCACCCACGGGATGTGAGCGAGTGATTTATTTATACCCGAAATTGCTGGAACTATTAATAGCTAAACTAACGCATTGTTCGGTATACAGGGTGACAGGGAAACTCGACGGTTTCCTTGAAAGGCGTTATATTAGAGTTCATTAGCAACAAATTAAGTCCAGTCAACCAGGGGTCATACTGGATGGCTACCGAGCTAAAATTTCATACGTACTTACGTAGGGTCATAATTTCAAGGTTATTTTTTTCTTTTTATAAGGTTACTAGTTGTCGGGGGTTTTTTAAATTTTAAATATTTTTTTTTTGATAACGATGTGGGTGCTCCATTGATGTATTTTCTACGGATAGTGATACTTAAATGTACAGTAAATACCCGTCTTCATATATCTGTCTAGCCAGTTCCCAACTATGTTGGGGTCGGCTTCCAGTCTAGCAGGATGCAGCTGAATGCCAATATATCTAGTATATGGAGTGACTGCCTATCTGACTTCTACAACCCAGTTACTGTTGCTTAGCTTGGGACTAGATGGCGTTGTGTGATAGTTGTGGAATATTTATTTATTTATTTACTGGGTAATACGATACCCCTTAGAGAGTGTACCTACCTGTGTCTGTGCGCACATTTGTACACTATAATATCCCCCGTGCCGAAGATTCTGTTGAGATTAACTGTAAAGAACTGCTGATTTTTTTAAGTGAATACGGCATTGTGTACTTTTTTTGTAATGGGTAAAAAATGTTAAGCTCGCGTCAGGACACGTGACCTGATCGAAAATTCGTAAGACGGAGCTCGCGTCAGGACATGTGACCTGATCGAAAATTCGTAAGACGGAGGGGAGTAGACCACATTCCAAAATATCCAAAATGCACAACGTTAATATTCAAGTTTTCACTTCTGCCGGCACTCCCGGAGTGCAACGCGTTTTTGAAGTGAAAACTTCTTAAGCGGCGTTGTGCACCTTTGTTGTGATGGGTAAAATATGTTAAACTCGCGTCAGGACACGTGACCTGATCGAAAATTCGTAAGACGGAGGGAGAGTAGACCGCATTCCAAAATATCAAAAATGCACAACGTTAATATTCAAGTTTTCACTTTTGCCGGCACTCCCGGAGTAAACCCGTTGATTTTTTTTTAAGTGAAAACTTCTTTAGCGGCGTTGTGCATTTTTTTTGTGATGGGTAATAAATGTTAAACTCGCGTCAGGACACGTGACCTGATCGAAAATTCGTAAGACGGAGGGAGAGTAGACCGCATTCCAAAATATCAAAAATGCACAACGTTAATATTCAAGTTTTCACTTTTGCCGGCACTCCCGGAGTGCAACCCGTTTTTTTATAAAGAACTGCTTGCTAGCTCGTTGGTAATACACCCAGTATACATAGCGTGCATAGAGATATCCGAACTTATAAGCGATTTAGTAGGTTGAAAGTCTCTCACAAAGGCTGTCACTATGAGTAAAATACTGTTATTCTATTCCACTTGAAGCCGACCCTAAAATATTTGAACAAAGGCTAGGTTGATGAGTATTTGATATTATAGATCAAAGAATCGGATCCTTTAGTTTGTAAGAAAACTCTAGATAACATAAAACAAATTCGATCGTTTTATGACATACGAGTATAAACTACAAGAAAAGTCATTGCATGGTTCTATTTATTTAATTCCTACTGATATTCTCTATAAAAAAAATGGGTGCGATTGGAGGACCACCGTCAGAAACGAAGTTCCTTACGCGATACTCGCACGTACACACACTTGTATATGATAGAGAGAGACCGAATGAGAGTGAAAGTGTGAATTTAATACGCGTTTTAAATACAGAGCCATCTAGTATAAGTTTTTAGAAGCTCTTATAAAGTTGTCGCCATCTTGGATTTTCATATTGACGTCGCTAACAGCTTTAGCACCCTCAAAATCCATGAAAACGACACCTATGACGAAAAAATTAATGAATCTGAAGAACGAATGAGCTTTAAATACCATATTAATTACGATTTTAAAGCCAGCCGTGTTATGACAGAATGAAATAAGTTCTCTTCATCGCAACATGTGGTCACAAACGATGTCGATGTATTGTGTTTATGACCGCCCGGATGGCTTTACACCGCCACTGTTCGCGACTCTCATGCGACTATTGCTGCTGTCAATTTTTTTTTTATAGTATAAGATAAGATGTCTGTGTTTCCTTCCACATTTTACCCAGGCACATCATATCTGCCTTCAAAGCAAGAGTGAACAGGGATCTTCTGGGCACGCTCGTTCCATCATAGACCTCATCCATTGCTTTTCATCAGGCGTGATCGAGGTCAAGACCATGCCCATTTAGCAATAGAATAAAAAATATAAAGATTTATTTCTCACGACAAAATATAAGTACTTTTCAAGTTATCGAGAGCAATATATAATTGTTTACTGTGAGAAACTGGTGCTTAAGCTAGGCATAAGGCCTGTATTTTAGGACACCAGTAAGCCAATTCACACAACGACAATCAATGCCAAAAACTTGTCAAAAATGTAGGGAAATTAGAAGCATTTTTGACAGATTGAGACTAAGATCTGAAGGCGTATTCTGGTAATTTAAAACGTTCAAAATCTAGTCGCAGTCTCATCTCGGCGACAAACAAATGTCAAAAACTTGTCAAAATGTAGGGAAATTAGAGGATTTTTTGACAGATTGAGACTGAGATCAGACTGAACGTTCTTAAAATTACGAGAATTGCTCCTCTGACTGTGAATATTCTTAAAATTACGAGAATTGCCCCTCAGGTCTCCACCACTTTGGAAGCAGTTACATTTAGGTATATAGGATTATGTACTCGTACAGAAATGCGGTAAGTTATATAATTCCAAAAAATACAGTTTACTCCATTGAATATTATTTATTCTAGGGTTAGTATATTTTACTACTCAAGCTCGTATTACAACATACTGAAATAAACTTTATTGCCACATGTGGACACAAGCGATGTTAATGTATTGTGTGTGTGACAGCGCAACAGTCCGCGACATGTCATGCGACTTTTATAACGTTTTTGTAGTGGCATGATAGTTTTTATTTGTGCATCTAGGAAATTATGGATAGCAATAAAAATGTAGTGTTTGAGACTAAAATTGTCGGTTCAGATAGGCAATATTGTGACAATATATATTTTTTGCACCGAAGGGTTACGTAGAGATGGGCAAAGATTGTCACTCACTGGACCCCTGAAGGAGGACATCGCCGTACAGGTAGACCACAGCGAAGCAAGCCAACATAGCCAGAGATCGCTCAAGACATCCTGAGGTTTGGAAGGAAAAAGGGGAGGCCTTTGCCCAGCAGTGGGACACAATATAGACTAAAGAAAAAAAAACTGAAGGGTTGAACCATGTAGTAAGATGCACAAATTATAAGTATTGTGGTTTTAAGAATTCACACACACAGAGAAATTTTTTTATATACTTCTTGTCAAACTAACTTTAATATATTGTGAACTAGCTGCGCCCCGCGGTTTCACCCGCATAAGTTCTGATCCCGTGGGAATATCCGGATAAAAAGTATCTTATGTGTTAATCCTGGTTATATACCATCTGTGTGCCAAATTTCATTCTAATCCGTTCAGTAGTTTTTGCGTGAAAGAGTAACAAACATTCGTCCATCCATCCATCCATACAAACTTTTACGTTTATAATATTATAGCAGGATGTGATGACTATGAGGGTCATTTTTTTTTTCTTTTTGATTTTAGTCCAGTTGGCAGTTTGAGTACTTTATGTCGCCGACCCAAATATCCTCTCTTTGGTATTGTTCGTCGAGTCGTTGAGCTCCTCAAGTTCTGAGTCGAGTTACACGATTACTGACAAGTGCTTGCACTGTCTGCAATGGTTTACTCAAATCTGTGTGGTACTTTCCTCAAAAGATCATTTCAGAAATCAATCTACATGGTCTCCATATGATCTGACCAAGATTATGGCTGGACTTAACAGACTGTGACCTCTTTCGGTCTTTCTTCTTAGAGTACTCAGATAGGAAACGCCGACCTCATGTAGCTTTTTTTTTTAAAGTGATTCTGATATCCTATTTACAGAATAAACAATTTCATTTCATTTATTGTAGCTATTATTCATTTTCCCGAGAAACCATTTACAAAACAGACACCAGAAAATAACAAAAGGCTTAGAGTGAACCTCCATCTAGAATCTTTCATTATTTCACCATACCGTCATCCTACCTATTAATTGTACCTTCGTTGCGTCCTTTCTGTCGAATCACCGTACCTTATACGTAAGATATATGAGAAATAACTCACGACTGGTGTCATTGAACCCAGGCAGCCGTGACGCGTTCATATTTTCAGTCGCTCGCCCTCCTGGAAACAAAAGAAAACACTTTTAGTTCTGTGGTCTTGTTGAGAAGTAATATTTGATGGAATTGTTTAGCATAATGTAGGGGAAGCCCGGGCAAGAAGTATAGTGCGGGTAAGAAGAATAACTGATTTTTTCATAAATATATAATAGATAGCGCTATTAACAATTTCCGAAGTCGTGACACGTCGACCGGCAACGCCATGACAGTTCAACCAAAACAATACGCGAGTGCATCTGCTGTGGAAGAAAAAAAAAGGTTTATCGTGGTTTTGTTACGATTTTTGTAAAGGTTTGTACACAAACTTTTTGTATTAGTCATCGGTTGCCTATAAATATGTTTTGTTTATTCAATTGCACGTTTGTATAGGTATTATTTGTGATCGTAACTTTTTGTTTACCTACTAAAAACATTTTAAGTCTTGACTTGTTTCTAATATTAGCGTGTTGGGCAAAATGAATATGGGCAAAACGGGTAGGTATTCGTTTGTACCTGGGTAGCGGGATCGTCCGAAAGGGTTACCGCTGCCCTGGAACATAAAGGGCTAAGGAAGGAACACGGGTGGGTTTTAGTCAGTAAGAGTCTGACACTCCCTTCCGCTCCACCCAGAGCGGGAGGGGTCATTTGATGACTTCCCATCCTCAAAAAAAAAAAAGTACCTATACCTACCTACTTATGTAACTCAAGGCAGACCCTTAGGCGTTGTCCTATTTGGCTAACCATCGTACGAATGAACGATGCGATTTCGTCTCACGACTAGATTAAACCCTGTGCTGGCGCGATGATTTGCAAGCTTCAATTAGGAATGAAAAGATTGAGAAACACTCTAAAGACAAAATGTGTGTTTAATCTGGTCGTGCGCCGAAATCACATCGTACGATGGTTAGCCAAATAGGACGACGCCTTATAAATCATACATTTCAATCAGATACAGTGGATAGATTGTATGTACTTTAATAGCTATAGAAGGATGTTTGTGTAAGATTTTAAAGTAGGGTGTTCTACGTTGAGATAAGAAAATGGCAATTACAGATAAGAAGATTTTGGATTATTATAGGCCATCCAATTGCTAAACAAAGATATCATGACTATATAAATGACAGCTGTATTGCCAAATATTGATTAACTAATCGAATCAATTAAAATCATCGTATCGATACGAAATAAATTTAGTAAAAGCAATGCTATTTAATATTAAATGTTGTTTAAAGTCAAAGTCAAAGTCAAAGTCAAATCATTTATTTCAAATAGGCACATAAAAGGCACTTTTGAACGTCAAAAATAAAATTAGAATAAAATTGATTCTAGTCGCCCCTTCCAAAAGGTAGTTTTCGTATGGAGAAGAATGGGCAAGAAACTCCACCGTTACTCTTTTAAAATGTTTTACAATATATTGCATACATTATTTATATAATTATATGTGAAGACGATGCACCCAAAAATAAACTTACTATACCACAATAGGTAAAAGAATTAAAATGGATAAATGTAACCATGACATATAGATCAACTATGTGATAGATACATGGTGCTCACATATTCACAAACATTCCAAACGTAGACGATTTTCATAAATAAATAAGGAGTAATAAGAAAATGGAGTAATAATAAAGTGAGAATCTATTCTCGAATCAAATCGATCTACTTTCTTTTTATTTAATAAACAATATTTGCACGAAAGATACTTTCCAAAACATACATACCTAATACTTGTGGAATTGTTTTGGCCGTCTATTCGTCTATTTAATATCCCTTTTCGTATATAATAAGTGATTATTGATTACCTTTCAACATAACATTCTCTAACTTTTTTAACTTGCACCACCACCCGTGAAATAGTAATCATTCAAGAGTCACCGCGTCAAATCTGATTTACGTAGTTTAATTTTGTTATCTAGTATATTTCAGTTTGCACATATTTCTCTTGTATTGCACTTATTTTATTGAATAAACGATTTTTTTTCTTCTTCACTAAATATTTAATCTCATCATCATCGATTTGGGTTTATTGTATGGCAACACTGACGTAATACGTCTATTTTATGCGTTTTGTTTTGCATTAATGCGTTTTGTTTCCGCAACGGGGCTGCACCCTAAAATCATGGTTTTTTAATTACTCCCAACTACTAATAAATCATTTTAGCTTGGAAAATAACTACACCTATAATTTGCATTTAACTAGATTTTGAAACGTTTTGATTTGATGAGGTACCCAACTCACCAATCTCCTTTCTAGCGTACTTTTAAAGCATTTAAACAAGATAATATTTACCTAATATATAAGCTAATAGACTTAAAATAATAATCTGTTCATGTATACAAAACAAAACTAGCGTAAAGAATCGTAGCGCATCAAAATTTGTCCGCATCGCTGTCAGTGTGAAAAGTCCTCAAAAGGCTGGCAGCATTGCCACGTTGTGTGGCGTTGGTGATTCTTTGGCCAAAAAATAGGCCAGCCCTCTGTGAAGAGTCGACCAACATCTTAGCGAGGTCTCGGAAAACCAAGTGGGCACTCAGACCCCATGACCAACCCTAAACAAGGGATTTGAAATACTAGGGTTAAACACTTTCTACCGTACTTAATTTAAATGTTGTATGCTAACAGAAATAAAGTATGTCACCTGTCACCACAATAACCACATAAACAGAAAAGGTCACCACCATCAGGCACCACAACAAAAAAGCATTTATTCAATGTATTATTCATAAATTTTCACGTACACAGGTGCGATAAATACGTTGCCAGTAACCAAAACGTAAAAACAGTTTTCCACAGAGAATAATAACGTTTTAAATGGTTTGTTGACTCTTAATGTTGTTACTGAGCCACTCTGCCGCGCCGACATTTTGTAAACGAATGAAAACCGTTTTTAGGTGTAAATACATAGTTTAAATTGTATTCAGTATTGTTGGGGCGTTTTCAGTTTTCAATGTGTTGAGTGGTGCTTGAGTTGTGAGTAAGTGTTGTTGTTTATATTATAACTTAAAATAATTTAACTCAGTGTTCTGTTTTGTTTTCAGGGTTCTGTACCCAAAGGGTGCCAACGGAACTCTATTACTAAGCCTCCACTGTCCGTCCATCCGCCTGTCTGTCAGCGGGCTTTATCTCATGAATTGTAATAGGTAGACAGTTGAAATTTTCACAGAGTGTGAATTTCTATTGCTGTAATGAGAACTAATATTAAAAATAAAATAAAATTAAGAACTAAAGGGAACCCCCAAATAATGAAACGTGAAATAATTTACACAAAGTAAAATAAGTGAGGGAACTGGCGTGTCCTAGAACCAATTTGAAAACTTGTAACATCTACCTACCCGTACTGGGGAAAAAACATAAACAACAACTTTAATTTTTCTTTTGTTATTAAATCCTTATGAAAAACTTCCACCATTTTGTTATTCATGTAGTAAGAATCATGAATAGACCACCGTTAACATACTATACCATAATATAACCCAACAACAAGGAAAAACTGCAGCGATTTTCATCAAACATTTTTTTTGTTTTTATTTGCCAACATGTGTTGATAATATTTTCCACTTTATATATTGAATAACGTACGTACACGTGTTTTCTAACATTATTTTAAATTAAATCAGCTCATCTTGCGGGAAAGCCCTGATAATATCTAGGATGAGAAACTGGTATAATGAAACTCTGATCATCATCTGCTTAGTTTTTTCCCAACTATGTTGGGGTCGGCTTCCAGTCTAACCGGATGCAGCTGAATACCAGTACTTTACATGGAGCGACTGCCGATCTGACCTCCACAACCCAGCGACTGGGTAATACGATACCCCTTGGTAAGACTGGCTGTCAGACTTTCGGGCTTCTGACGATCCATAGCGACTGTCAAAGATCTAGGAATGACAACCGGGTCCAACGACTTAATGTGCTTTCCGAAGCACAGGGGGTCTTGGTATGTAAAAATGGTCACCCAGCCACGGACCAACTGCGGCAAACGTAGCTTAACCTGATCAATCGATCCGTGCAGCTGTTATTACTTAGCCACAAGCCCCTAAAAAAACAAATAATAATAAATAATGAAACTCTGATATTCCTTATTATTATCTACTGCACCCCGCGGTTTCACCTGCAAAAGTTTCGATACCGTGGGAATATCGAGATAAAAAGTATCCTATATGTTAATCCGGTTTATAAACCATCTGTGTGCCAAATGTCATTTAAATCCGTTAAATAGTTTTTGCGTGAAAGAGTAACAAACATCCATCCATCCATCCATACAAACTTTCACGTTTATAATATTAGTAGAATAGGTCGTTTTGATTGCTAGTTGAACCTAGTTCACGCTTGAGTTAAAAATTAATAGATGCTATTAATGCTGGGCGCGTTATCGATATCGGGTCGATTAAATAAAAAATCATATTTAGTTTTAAAACGTGTAATTATTTAGCATAATCAGCGTATAATGTTTCCAATGCTCGTACACACGCCTTCTCTCTTCAAGAGGGAGTGAGCTATGATCAGCCACGTGGGTCAAGTGCAGATGTTGCATGTCTTAAAATTTTTGGCTCTAGGACATTTTTTTCACCGTTTTGCGAGCAGTGGTGATGAAATTATTTACACAAAGAAAAGTGCCTGTCTGGATTCTAACCCACGACCTACAACTCGTAAGTCGGGGCCGCTGCCACTGGGCCACCATTGCCTTTCAATTTTTTTGTACAGATGCCAGCAGGTCAGGCTACCCGAAACTGTCAAATTTTCCCAATCAACCTTCGACCTTAATGCTTTAGCCATAAAGTTGAAAATCTATTAAAGAAATTTGACAGATTGTAGTAGCTTGATGTGTTGGCGTCTGTAGCTATAATGTAATCTAAATACGTGTACTGTTCGTTATTAAGGACTTCAATTGTCTATCTCCGAAGGTCTTCATCAATTCCGCAAAATTCAGATAGCAATTGGCGAAGATATCGTTAAACGTACAGACAAATAAAACAGTCGGTCGAATTGATAACGTCCGCCTTTTTGAAGTCGGTCAAAAACTAAAGTAGGGAATTTTCGCAAAGGATGTTGCAAGTTTAAATATTTCTGCTAAACGAGTCCACTATTGGAAATAAGGCTGAAAATTGCATTGTGACTGAAATATTTCCGTTGTACCCAAAATCCTACAGGATTTCCGTATTAAACTTCAATCGGTTAATACAATTGAAGTTTAAAACTCTGTAGGATTTTGGGTACAACGGAAATATTCCAGTTACAAAGGAATTTAGTGAAATGATTGTTACAAAATCTTTTTTTGTGTTGATCTCTATCATTCATAATAATAGTGATAGCTGGATAAAAGGTTTTTGTAACATCTCCTTCGTGTCGCGCTGGCACGACAGTTATTCAAATTATGTTGGGCCAACACTTCAACACTACCGCGTTACGTTTGTTACTGTGAATCAATATTACCTACTGATTTGATGAGAAATTTAATTTTGTCTCCGAAATTGAATAAAGTTTATATTGTAAGTTTAAATTCACTGTGTGTAGGCTTGTTGAAAAAATTAAAGGTAAAATTAAGAGGTATTTTTTTAAATATTTCAAACTATAGCATTAGTTGTAAATTGGCTCGTCGCTAAGTAATAACAGCCGCACGGGTCGATAGATCAGGTTAAGCTACGCTTACCGCGGTCGGTTCGTGGATGGGTGACCATCGTAACATACCGAGACACCCCCGTGCTTTCGAAAGCACGTACAATGGGTAGCTCGCCGTCCGGCAAGGACCAGGCCCGGGTCGACCTGTTAGTGCTGACATGTCAAAGACATGTCACCGCTAACTGATGGGGGTAACTGATGGGGCTGGGGCCGATGCCTGCCAGGGTCGCGGGTTATTCGAAAGAGTAACCGTAGCCACTGATTTTCCACCCAAAAAAAAAAAGGCTGCTGGTCCCGGCTGTAACAATCCGCGGGGCAAACAAGACTCATAAAAACCCCCCGGTTTAGTAGTGGATATAGGCTGAAATGCTGCTGATGACACAAATAACCTCCTT
Source organism: Apamea epomidion (assembly GCA_947507525.1). Lineage (NCBI taxonomy): Eukaryota > Metazoa > Arthropoda > Insecta > Lepidoptera > Noctuidae > Apamea > Apamea epomidion. Next base: position 17,410,711 of record OX382237.1, read on the forward strand.
CATGGAAGAGTGTGAAAGAATGAACGATGAATTGACGACCTAATTGGCCCAGTGCCTAAGTTCTTGACTTTCTATGGGTCACGAGTTTGATCCCTTCGCGGGAAAATGTTTGTATGCGTTGCAGATATTTGTATGTGATTTTTATTTGTAAACAGATATACCTATACAAGTAGAATAATGAAATGGATACAGCCCTGACTTCGTTGTCACGCAGTTGTTAAAGCCACTACGTAGAGTGTCTAGACCATGTTTTATTTGATCAACAGACTGTAAACTGACTGTTAAGAACGGACCAAAATAACAAATTACATAAATTCTGTTATTTTGATCCGTTTTATACCGGAGACTTTTGGAAAACCGTCGTCTTTTCATGTAAAATACTGGTTTTACTTCTATTATTTTGGTGAACCAATCACATTAGTATAATAATATAAAACGTGTACGGTCGGAGGATCTCCGTCCATAACAAAGTTCATTACGCGATACTCGCACGCAAACACTCGTATATAATAGAAAGTGACACACAGTGAGCGAGAAAATGTGAATTTAATACGCGTTTTTAATACAAAGTCATCTAGTACAACTTTTAAAAGCTCTTATAAAGTTGTCGCCATTTTGGATTTTCATTTTGACCTCGGCTTTAGCACCCTCGGAAACCATGAAAAGTCACACATGACGAAAATTTTGGTAGCTATCACAGCCGCCATCTTGGAATTTCATTTGACGTCACTATTCGCTTTAGGACCTTCGAAAACCATGAAAACGACACCCCATGATGAAAACTTTTAAAGTTATCGCAGCCGCCATCTTAGATTTTCATTATGACCTTTTTATCTCTAGAGAGAGAAAGTCCCATGAAGGGTGCATAACGCTTTTTCCGTACGTTACAATTTCTATTAGTTACTCTACCACAAGCAAGTTAAAGAACTTCGTTCCAAAATAATAATGCCAGCTTATTATTGTCCCACTGCAGGCCAAAGGACTCTTTTCATGTAATGGAGAGGCTATCATAATAGGCTGTAACATGGAATTCAATAGCAGATTTACTGATAAACAACAATATAAAAACTATCTTTCAAACAAAACCGTACTACAAAACCCCCTACAAAAACGAAAAAAAAAAAAACTCAAGAAAAAAGAACTCGAAGCATTTCTTTCAAATAAACCAACCACCAGCAGGAACTTTTGAATTGTCATCAAGGGGTCGGTCAGTCAGAAAGATGAAGCTAGTTGCCCATTCCAAAGCGGAGAGGAAAAAACTGGACTATAAAGAAAAGAACATAACTTCAAGGGAACTGCCTATCTAACTTACTTTATAAAGTAGTTAACTGACACTAAAGTAACTCTAACTAACTAACTTTGACGGCACGGTTGGCGCAGTGGTTAAGCGATTGACTGCTGCGCTGCGTGTCGCGGGTTCGATTCCCGCACGGAACAAATATTTGTATGGCCTACAAGTAGTTGTTCCGGGTCTGGCTGTTTGTGTATGTGAGCTTAAATGTTTGTAAACGCACCCACGATACAGGAGAAATTCCTAGTGTAGGGCAACGTTAAAAAAACTAATTCTAGTAAAATCTATATGTCTGTATAACCTACGTAAGATGGTTTCCACACTCAAAGCAGCGATGCGGCGCGTTCCAATGTGCTCCGGTTTCCTATTATATAGGTAGGTAATGCGATTAATATTATAAGGGCTAACTTTATTTGAAGAATATATGTGACAGTTCGTATACAGGGTGGCAGGGACATCGACGCACAATCTGTTGCCATGGAGTCAGTAGGTACAGCATTCTGAACTCCCTGCGTTAAAATGTTTCGTCGGTTATTAAAAAAAAGATTTGCTATTCCATATATTTTATCCGCATAGGCATTGCACTTTTCTAAAAAAACTGTTGATTTTTATTTTGATAATCGACGAAAAATTTCTACGCTAGAAACACTTCCTGAATTCATAGTTACAGTTTGCGCGTCAATGTCCCGCCACTCTGTATTTTTTATACAACATTTAGCTGTCAAATCGCAATATTTATCCCTTAGAAAAGAGTTATCTGGCTATAGAAAACTGGGGCGGCAGACGGACTTAGCTCAGCGCTTTTTCTGTCGAACAAAACGAGTGAGTTCACCCAAATTACGTAGCAATCGGTTTCATAAAATATTCGAATATCTTGAAGCAAAAACAGTTCTCACGAATTTTCGGCTCATTTTAATTAAAGCAAATTACGTAAATCTTCCTGAACATCAAGGCACAGTGGCTGTGTTAGGGTGTACTCATGTAGAGCGCTGGTAACCTGCGCCGTTATGCCAGCGCTTGTCGTCACCCACAAGCGCTGGATGTCACGTTGGTCGGCGCAAGCAGTTTTCATACTTTTTGCTAGCGTTCTACATGATTACACCCTTAGGGTCTAAGCGTTGGAGGCGATAGTCCTCGCGCGCCTATATGATTGGCGCGCGGAGGCACTACGTCGGGGGGAAACTCCGCACCCGCGGCAAATCGCGGCGGAGCGGACGGACCTCCGGCGCGGTCTCATGGCGGAATGGAAGGCGCGACTATCGCAACCCAGCGCAGGGCACGCCACGATAGCGGCGGTAAGACCCCTCTTTGAGGAGTGGCTAGAGAGGCGTCACGGCGCTCTCACCTACCGCCTGACGCAGGTCCTCTCCGGACACGGATGTTTCGTGAGGTTCCTGCACATCATCAGGCGGGAGGAGACGCCCGGGTGTCACCACTGCGAGGATCGCCCAGAGGATACGGTGGAGCATACGGTGGAGGTCTGCCCCGCTTGGGCAGAGCACCGCCGTGTCCTCGTAGAGGCGATCGGCAGCGGCGGCGACCTCTCGCGTCCGGCCCTGGTTCAAGCCATGGTCCGGGGCGAGAGGGAGTGGGAGGCGGTCACCTCTTTCTGCGAAGCAGTCATGCTAGCGAAGGAGGTGGCGGGATGGGCGATGGAGAGATCCTCACGCCTCAGCCGCCGAGGGAGACGCTCCGGGCGTCGGGAGCCGCGTGACGACTCCAGGCCACCGTAGGCGCGGGCCTGCGGGCGGAGAGCAATGGGTAGCTCTTCGTCCGATCAGGACCAGGCCCGTGCCGGACGGCGCATGTGTTCCACGTGCGCCTCAAAGAGATGTCAGCGTAGTTGACGGGGCCCGATAGGGCCGAAGCCTGCCGGGGTAGCGGGATCGTCCGAAAGGGTTACCGCTGCCCTGGTACATAAAGGGCTAAGGAAGGAACACGGGTGGGTTTTAGTCAGTAAGAGTCTGATACTCCCTTCCGCTCCACGGGAGGGGTCATTTGATGATTTCCCATCCTGAAAAAAAAAAAGACCCTTTGTACAGGGCACGGTGTCATTACGGTATGACATATAAACCACGCCGTAGAAAAAACGTGTCTGTTAACAAGCTTCCATAGTGACGCATACAATACTCAAGAACCGTGCCTGCACAGGGCGCATACACCGCGCTGTACAAAAAACGTGTCCGTGTACAAGCTTCCATAGTGATCCATACAACACCGGCGACCGTGCCATACGTGACGTACGGCGAAGAAATCGTAGTTTTTCACGGCAAGAAAAACGTGTGTGTACAAAGGGTTTAATGCTAGATAATAAAACAAAAGAATATTACCTGCGCCGCACCGTACGACTCGTATGAACAACCCCTAGAGTTTATTTTCTCGTCGTCGTCTACTAAACATTAACTAAAGCATAATATGGGTCTGCATCAACACTAGACTAGCCGCAATGAAAAGTTTTATAGAAATAAAGATACTTTATTCAAATGAAACTTTATTTAATGAATACGGCTCTCATTAGTGTAAACTTTGGACGTTGAGCGGTGAACTACTTGAGACCTCTCCACGTAATTTTTTGATGAAGTACACGAAAACATCATTATGGGTCAAGTGGGGCTGTAGTCGACAGTCATTTTGGTTTAAACTTAATTAATGTGCTCTCAAAAGCCTCTTCTCATTTACAGAAGAATCGAGCATTGAACTATCACTTTCAAGTTTCATGTTGATTTATTTGCGACCATTTTAAGTATTTATCTAGGCCTGTTACTGTCCCACTGCAGGGCAAAAGCTTCTTCTGAAACAGAGAAGGCGCATTGAGCACTATGTTTACTCTAGGCGGATTGGCGATTTCAGACTTACAATGAAGAGAAACCTGTTTGTCTCTGCATCACCCAAAGGTTGACTGCTAGAAAATGCCTATGGCATTAAGTCCGCCTCTGAACATGTATGTGCTTGAAGTATTAAATAAATAAATAAATAAACCCTGGTTCCTTCGACATTTTTTCCTTCACCGATGTCGGATAACGTCAAGTTCTTATTTCCCTAGTTTAGGTAAACCCGTAATTTCTTGCGAGAATCCTAAACAAAAAATATAAAACTAAAACTATCATGACTAATGCAAAAGAACTTCTAAAAATTGATATTAATAGCCACCTTAAGATAAACTTACAAGTAGGTAACAGGGTGGTAAACATTTTCACCTGTACGAGTACTAGAGCTACTCAACCCCTAATTGACGATACACTAAACGCGTGCGAACACGTTAGTCCACTAAAGTGCTATTAGAGTGACGTCACGTAACGGCGAGCGAAGATAGGCACTCACATAGTCTCACACTGAACACTGTAGTGTTTGATCATTTATTTATAAGTAAGATCAGGGAACTGGGCTCTTTCACATTTTTTTCACCCAACTGCGGCGGACTCCGAGTGCGGGGTGGGCAATGTTTTTGGTAGATATGTATATTATCAAAATGGAGGTGCTGTGGCTAAGTAATAACAGTCGCACGGGTCGATCGTTCAGGTTAAGCTACGCTTGCCGCGGTTGTACCATGGATGGGTGACCATCTTTACATATCAAGACCCCTCCGTTCTTCGGAAATCACGTTATGTGGTTGGTTTCAGTTGTCATTCGTAGATCTTTGGCATTCGATACGGGTCGTCAGAAGCCCGAAAGTCTGACAACCAGTCTTACCAAGGGATATCGTATTACCCAGTAACTGGGTGGTGAAGGTCAGACAGGCAGTCGCTCCTTGTAAAGTACTGGTATTCAGCTGCATCCGGTTAGACTGGAAGCTGACCTTGACATAGTTGGGAAAAGGCTAAGCAGATGATGATCTATATATCAAAATGTATGCATGTTTCTCTGTCTTTGTGCTCAAATACACGAGCGACAAGTTGTCGACGGCAGCCGCGTCGACGGTAGCAGATGCCTCTGTCGTCGACTCGTGTCGTTCTTGTGTATGCACACTAACCCTTCGGGAAATGGAGGCGTGATGGATTATGTTTGAAAAGTTGAAAGTAAAAAATAATTGGGTATAGCAAAAGTTTCTCAACTGTTTTGAATACTGACCGAGTTCATTTGTTTATTTGTAGTTCTTCTCATATTGGCACTAACGATATTATGAGAATAGCCCAAGCCGTGATTAAAATATGATCCCGTCAGCAATGTGGTAGTGGCGTGTAATTGCAATAGGTTTCATTTCGAAAGTTGAACCACATTAATTGCGTTATTTATGTTGTTGAGCAGACAAATTCATAACACAATTTTTAATTATAACACAATTTTTTCGGACATAGACCTATTTACATTAACACCTAACAAATTTCGAAACAATATAATCAAAAAATTAACAAATAAAATTTATTTATTAACTGTAATGTTAATAAATTATATAAGGTAATGTAAATTCGCTCGCATGCCTACTTAGTTCGTATAAAAAATATTCAATAGGTAACATGTGGATAACGTTGTGAGGTACACATAAACTACTAACATTAGATACTAAGGTTTTATTAATTAAGAAACTGTGAGTAATTGATGGTTTTCCCAAAGAATAAATTTTTCGAACATATAAAGCAATGGATTATCCATTATAATTATTCAGATTGAAATTGATAGTCCGTAAACAATTAGGGTGCGAGCCAGACTACGCCTACCTGGGTGCGTTGGACGCAGAATTACGTGTCGCCACTCGTAAAAGCTATTTTTAAATCTCTCAAATTAGACTGAATCCGTCTAAATTGAGAGCTTTAAAAATAGCTTTAATAGGGGTCTAATAATTGCTCAACAAATAGCTATTTTTAACCCATCAAAAGCCATTTACTCTTTATAAATAAAAGAGCCACGTTAGTCTAGTGGTAGCAAGCGCTACCACTGAGCATGAGGTACGGGGTTCGATTCCCAGGTCTGTCAAAGTTTTATTGGGTTGTTCTATCATGAATTTCTCAGTAACAGCCTGAAGTCTGGATTTGCGCCTGGTTGATGACAATAGGCTCGCCCCCTATTCCATGGGACTTAAACGTAACTGACGAAATGTGGGTGTACAGGTACAAATACAAAATACAAAAATATTTATTACTTCTCAAATAATATTATGTCATACATAAACTGAGGCAGTCCCAGTTAGTAACAATAGTACTTGTGTCGGAGCTGTCTCGCTCTTCCCTTAAGTGGTATCCTAACAATGAAAATGAAGTCAAAGAACAGAATAAAAATACAATTAAAAAGAAGAAGAAAAAAGAACAGAACAAACAGGTACGCCTCTGCCTAATCCGTCGGGGATTACTGGCGTGATGATATGTTATAAAATAAAATAAAATACTGTCTATGAACACGGCTACGCCATGTGTTATCAACTGCCTCACAGATAAAAAAACAAAAATTAAAAATTTCGAAAATGGAACTGTCCAATATCGCGACGTCACCAATATGCCGGTCTGTCATGGCGCTCGGGGAAATTTATTTGGAAACCATGTTGCCGCGGTAACGGCCAATATTCAGTTTTGGGGGTTACAAAATTAGGTAGATGTTGAGTTTTGCGTGGGTTTTCAATGGATTAAGTTTATTGTCCGTGTATTTTTATTATATTTATAATACATATGTAGAAATCGGTATTTAGGACTTGTGCAAATGTTAATAGCACCGTAAAAATTGAGTATAAGATTAAAATTTGCCATTAATTAAAAAAAATTGCTAAATTAAATTGATATCAATGTTAGGACACAGTCTCAGTGAGAGGGAGTGAGCCATAATCTACCACGCGGGCCTAGTGCGGCAAAACGGTGAAGGAAAACATCTTGAGGAAACCGGCATATCCTAGAACCCAAAATTCGAAGATATATGACATCTACCTAATTAAATGCAATCCTAATGATTTTTTACCTTCCCAATAACTGAACGAGTGGCAGAAAAACTTCACTAAAAATGAATTCTGCACATCCAAAATGTAAAAATGGATGAAAACATAGGCTGCATTACATTAATTGGTTAAAAACTGAACCGAATTAACCACTTTGGACCTTCTTCATTTAAAACTTCATTGAAATAAGCTGCCAGATCGCTGATGGCGAGAGGTCCTTTGCGAGCTCTCTCAGGTCTTACCAACCTTTTAGATTATTACATTAATTAATTAAGTTTAATGTGTTTGAATTTTCCTGTCTGGGATGTTTGTGACCGTCTTATTTTTTGTTTTTTAAAGAGTTTTGAACGAAGAGAGATTCCACTCAGATCACTGATTTCAACAGCACTTTTCCGATCGGCACCTAAGCTGTTCCACTAACCGCACCAAAAGAAAGATTAAAGTGCGTTCGATGGAAAGGTTTAGAAATAATTATATGAACGGTTTGTAGTGATGGTACGTTTGTATTCTTTGTTCACGACATTTCCAACTATAACAAATCGATGCGGCCAAGACGTGTGTATCGTTTGAGTTTAAAACATTTTAATTTTTTACACGTTTAGCAATAAAGTTTAAAAAAAGATATCTCAGAAGACAATCTAGTATTTAGATAGCCGGGTGGTAGTCAATGGTTCTGCATAATGGTAATAGCACACGGTTTAGTCAAATTGATTCACTCTGATTGAAGGGCACAGACATGATAGGTATGGTTGACATTTCATGAATCACTTTGAAAAGCTTAAGTGAACGCCGGCTGTGGGACAAATTTGACGGTTTTAATTTGATTCTAGGTTTAGTATCTTTTCAGATGGGAAACTAGAAAGTAATTGTAACAATCGGCACGAAATAATATAATATATTAACAGATCAGACGCTTAGGTTTACGGCTCCCTATGTGCAATCTTCATCTTGAACCCATTTCACACATTGCTCTGAGTAGCTCCCTAAATCTCCTCGCGGGATTTCCACAAGTCTCTGACTTTAGCTGTCCTCACTTATAATTTTGAAAATTGATATGTTTTACGGTCGACCTCGTAATAGCTTTACCTCTTTTGTCAAACAAAATCCATTAAATTGAAACTTCACTAAGTTTGAAACAATCTAACTGTCATCATTCTCCTGCCGTTATCGCAATGTATTTATCAATTTATCTAACTGTCACATGAACAAATAGACCTTGTCTGCTTATGACGTGCTCGTGACTATTAACTTTAAAGTGATAACGCAATTACGAGGGCCATTAAATCTACCGTGTAGCCGTCAATTCAGCTATAGTCGGATAAAATAGTAGCCCCTTTTTTTGTATATACAGGAGTTCACAAACATGTAGTAAATTCTTGCACGTCAATTTCCCTGCCATCCTGTATAGGAAGATCATCATCTGCCTAGCCTTTTCCCAACTATGTTAGGGTTAGCTTCCAGTCTAACCGGATGCAGCAGGATACCAGTACTTTACATAAAGCGACTGCCTATCTGACCTCCACAACCCGGTTACTGGGTAATACGATACGCCTTGGTAAGACTGGTTGTCAGACTTTCGGGCTTCTGACGACCCGTAACGACTGTCAAAGATCCACGAATGACAGCCGGAACCAACGGCTTAACGTGCTTTCCAAGGCACGAAGGGGTCTTGCTATGTGAAGATGGTCACCCATCCACGGACCAACCGTGGCAAGCGTAGCTTAACCTGATCGTGCAGCTGTTATTACTTAGCCACAAGCCCGATTATGATCTTTGATCTTCCTATACCCTGTATAGGTAGATCAAAAATCAAAATAGTATATAGGTCAAAAGTCATATAAAGGTACACGCTCTACTGGATGCGCCATTTAGCTACTCGTAGTTCACTTATCTACATGAATATTTAATTGGCGTGTTTGTTTGCGTATTCTGGCTCCACGTAAATGCTGCTCTGGCTTCAATTTAACAGTATTTTCATAGAAGCCAGGACCAACGTGTTTTAGCTTTGTAACGCGGTCCGTTGAATTCAAATGAAGTGCATGCAATATGTTTAGCGGGGTCGTATATTTGGTACCTAGTGATGTCTGTTTTTGTTTGCGTAAAAATGAGTTTTTGTACCTTAAAAAAAATTCAAACATTTTCTAATACCAATTTCAAATAATTTAAAAAAAATACAGGTTTGTGGGACATCGACGCATCATCTGTTACCATGGATTCAGTACATGATTCTGGACCCAAGGGTTGAAATTTTCTGTCGGTTCTTTTTCATCATCTTTGGCATTGCCTAAAAAAAAAAGACGACGAGCTGTTCCAAACTTTTGGAGCGTTTGATAACCGATGTAATATTTATATGCTACAATCATGTGCTGAATTTATGGTTTCAGTCTATGCGTCGATGTCATTGCCACCCTGTATTTGTATGTTTGGAAAACCCAATAGAATAAGCATTAAGTTTAGTTATGTATTTTTAAAATGTTTGCACTCAAAACCGTGAAGGAAGACATCGTGAGTAAACCGGCATGTCTTAGAACCAAAAAATTCAAAGACATGTGACATCCACCAACCCGCATTGGGCCCACGTGGTGGATTCCTGGTCCACTCTCACAGAGAAAAGGCCTGTGTCCCATCAGTGGGCACATTATAGGCTGATTAATAACATTTAAATGTTATTATAACGGTTAATTTATGTTTGACAATGACGTTGTTCTTGTCGGTGAAGTTCCAGAGCAGATTGGAGAAATTACAGTAGAAGCTGGAGAGTTAGCTTGAAAATCAGCAGAACCAAAACTGAATATATGTTCTACAATTTCGGTGGTCTCTCCAGTTCAGGAGTCATAGCGCTTGGTGACGCGCTTCTCCCAGTCTGCTCCGACTTTGGGTATCTCGGTACACTCGTGCAAAGCGATGGCGAAGTAGATCGGACGGTTAGGCACCGAATTGACACTGAATGGATGAAATGGCTACATGTCACTGGAACAATCTGCGACTCCCACATTCCTCTTAAACTTAAGGGGCTTCCCCCTTAAGTTTAAGGGGAATGTGGGAGTCGCAGATCATGGTTTCATATATCTTCATATTATATGAAACCATGATTAGACCTGCTGTCTTGTATGGATCAGAATGTTGGATCACAAAAGAGATGAATGAAAGGCAATTGCATGCAGCTGAGATGAGAATGCCAAGAGGGAAGTGTGGTGTTACACGAATGGATAGAATAAGAAATGAGTACATAAGAGGAAGTCTGAAAGTGGCACCGGTAACTGAAAAGTTGTGTGGGAATCGGTTGTCATGGTATGGGCATATGATACGAAGGAATGAAGAAAATGTCGTAAGGCGAGTTTTCGTTATGAATGTCGATGGCTATAAGAGTAGCGGAAGACCAAAGAAACGATGGACTGACTGTGTGAATGATGATATGGTTAGAAAGGGAGTGACTACCGAGATGACGACTAATAGAGAAATATGAAAGAAAAATACATGTTCCGCCGACCCCAAATAAATTGGGATGAGGGCAGAAAAATTATGATGGTCAACTTCTACTCTCGTACCAGCTCAGAGGGCAGAGGCTATTCTTATCATTTATGTCCTTTTTTCATGCGTCAGGTTTGCCGCAAATAAATGCATTTTCTTTCTTTCTTTCTTTCTCATGCCTGTCCTCAAACACAGATGTCCTTATGGTTTACCTTCCACTTGGGAACAGCGCCATCTAGCGATACATCAGGATGACGTCTTTACGAGCTCTCAGAGGCGCGATAACGGATAATTACATAATGTCCTTTCTATGTTTATTGTGTGCTCCAGAGGGGCGTAGTGACTGTAAAGTGTTAGACGAAGAATTATGGTAACAGTGTTATTTATAAGCCTCGAATACATTAAAGCCTCGGATTCACTAGGGGACATTTTGTTCCGCAACATGACGCGTAACACTCAATCTACGCGTCGCTGCAACATTGCAAAGTATTCCGCAACAAGTTCCGAAAAATTTTACGTGACGCGGGACATGTTGCTTGCTCCCGCTCCGAGAGCGACCGCACGCATCCCGCGTCAGTGTCGCGTTATTTGTAGGCCTGCAAAATGTTCCGCGACATTCTCTCGGGACATTCACGTAGTTGTCGAGCGCCATGGACCGCAACATGTCGCTCCATTGGTCCCCTAGTGTATTCGAGGTCTAAGGAACCAATAGAGCGACATGTTGCGGAACATTTTACAGGTCTACAAATGTCGCGACACTGACGCGGGACGCACGCGCTCGCTCTCAGAGCGGGAGCAAGCAACATGTCCCGCGTCACGTAAAATGTTGCGGAACTTGTTGTGGGACACTTTACAACGTTGCAGTGACACGTAGATTGACAGTTGCGCGTCATGTTGCGGGACAAAGTTGTCCCCTAGTGTATTCCGAGGCTATGTCTTAACACTATTTTCTGTCCGGGACTTCGTCCGCGTCAAATTTCTTAATCCCTAGACTCATGCCGTCGCGTCGCATCGCTTGCCTGCACTACTTCGTTTTCGCTCGCTCTGCTCCTACATGTCCCAGCTTGATGTTTAAATAGCTTACAAGCCTACCTCAAGAATTGGGCTTACTAATGCAAAAATATTTTTTAAATCCGACTGGTAGTTCCAGAGATTAGCGCGTTCAAACAAACAAACTCTTTAACTGCTTCCGATTAGACTGGAGTCTAACCGAATGCAGCTGAATACCAGTATTTTCATCAGTATTTTACATAAATCAACTGCCTATCTGACCTCCACAACCCAGTTAGGTAGTTGCCTGTAGAATTCAAAACCAAATCAAATCAAAATCAAATCATTTTTATTTTCAGATAAAATATCCATAGGCAAATTTAACACTTATAGTTGAAGTACAAATAGAATAAAAATAAAATAAGATAAGATATACAGTGTTAACTTATTTAAAAACAAATTGAGGACCTATTTATTGGGAAAAGGCTATTACAGTATCAATGAATTCCCAGATGACATAAATGTCATTGTAACTTATGATCGATTTTATCACTTTGACATTTATTATTTATGATCTATTGTACTTGAATTCTTAATTGACCGTTATTGTTTTTATTGACATTTTTAAATGTATTCAATGAATTTTAATTTAATTTCAATTGTATATGTAATGTTATTTTTTAATTTTTCAACACAATGTACGTATATTGTTATGAAATAAATTACTTATGACTGGGTAATACGATAAGACTGGTTGTCAGACTTTCGGGCTTCTGACGACCCGTAACGACTCTCAAAGGTCCAAGAATGACAGCCGGGACCAACTGGTTAACGTGATTTTCGAAACACGGGGGTCCCGGAAGATGGTCACCCACCCCCTTACCGACCGCGGCAAGCGTAACTTAACCTGATCGATTGAACCGTGCTGGTGTTATTACTTAGCCACAAGCCCCTCCGGAGTTGACGACTATGACAGTTATAACGTTGATTTCCAAGGCTTATAAATAAACCAAAGCTCATTATGGTGTTTAGAAGTTCCAAAGCCCCTGAGATATAAACAGAGCGGGGAATGAAAGAAATAATTGCAACCTTCAAATGTTTGAAAGAGAGTGAGCAATTGCCTATCTAACTTTGAAGGTTTACTAACCAGGTCCAATTAGTCGATAGGAAAAAGTTTTTAATAACATAGAGTAACTATGGTGTTTTTTTTTTAACTTCTTCTTTTCGTATCGATGGTACTCTTACTCGTTGTTTTTAGGGTGCCGTACCTCAGAAGGAAAAACGGAACCCTTATAAGATCACTTGGTGACAACCAAGTGATCAAATCAAATTAAATCATTTATTGGTTTGCTTGATCTTATAAGGGTTCCGTTTTACTTCTGTCTGTCCGGCCGTCTGTCAAGAACTTTTTTCTCAGAAACGCGTACAGTCACGAGCAAAAGTATGTATACACTCGGCTTTATTCAAAAGCGAATTACTCCTTTATTTTTGAATGAAATTGTATGTTGTTATGAACATAGCATTTTCAAACCCATGGGTTTATGTAATGTGTCGTATTTCAAGGCTGCATTCGTTATTTACGAAAAAATCGCAATTGAAAGTTGCCAAGTGTGGACATATTGGTGCTCGTGACTATACAGTTATCAAGTTGAAATTAATATCAAATACCTGAGTATTTGATATTAAAGGCTGCAATCCTTTGAAGCAGTGAAATAATCAAAGTTCTAAGTAAACGCAATCATAAGATACGGGCGTTTATGTTCCGTTTATGCCGCATATATAGTTTGTGCCCAGTAGGTGGCCACGTTGATTGCGGCATCGAAGGTGCAGGTAAACGGACACTTAGGACACTTCAGCAAGTGGGGTATGGTCTGGTCAGAAGCACCGCACTCACATTGGGGGTTGGATGGTTCTGTAATCCACTTCGACAAATTGTGTCTGCAGCGGCCTACTTGGGTACGCAATCGATTGAGAGCTTTCCATATAGCTTTTGAATTTGAAAAACTGAGCTTGTGAATTTAGTTAAGTATTATGTGTATGAGTGTATCTATAGTGATTTCAAACTATTAATATACGGTTTTATAGAAGAGCGGTGTAGTAATTTCATAAAACTGTCAAAGAATGCCAATTGCGGTTGGAATTTACGGAAAATTTAAGTCGGAAGTCAATTGAGTTTATATAAAATAAAATAAAAAATCTAATTCAATGCAAAAAAAAAACATGGAAAAATATAAAAAAACAAAAACTAATAGCAGCTTACAAGGAGCCATAGGTGCTAGGTTTTTACAAATGACCTGGACCCCACACTAGGATTCCCTGTGTCACGACACAGGGCTGTGTGGTGGGATTATTTATTACGAGGCGTCATTTATGATCGCTCATTAGATAACTGTGGTTAGTTCAACTGGACGTCTGCCCCCCTAGACAAAATCTCTAGCTATGCCAATTACGGGGTGACTACCGAGATGACTACTAATAGAGAAGTATGGAAGAAAAATACATGTTGGCCCAACCCCAAATAAATTGGAATTACGTGAATGATGGTGATGTTGGCAATGTGAACTTGTGCCTTCAATTTTATTCAAAGCAAATTTCAATATTGTATTTATTGTCATGTAATAGGCTATTTTAGTAAAAAAATCGATATAGTCCGTCAGTTAGATTATCAAAAAATATTGAACCCGTATTTTTTCTTTTGTCAATTATATAAAAAATTATGAAGATATCGCCCGTTAAAGTTCCGCGTGACATCACTTGCTTGCGACACTTTTGCAAGCAAGTGACGTCACGAACCCCCACTCCCAACTTTTTACGGCATTATCTTTGAAATTTTTTGTTTGATTGACAAAAGAAAAAATACGTGTCCATTATTTTTCGATAATGTAACTGACGGACTAAATATAATTATTATTTTTTTACCGGCAACTACCCTATTATGTAACTCACTTTATTTATTACTGTTAGCCTGCATTATTCCACTGCTGGGCAAAAGCTTCTCCCCGTGACTTCCAGCTCTTTCGATTCAGGGCTAAAGTGGACCACGGGTCGTTTTTTTTGTCCAGCTCGTCCCGCCATCTTCTAAGGAGTCTGCAGCGACGCTTTCTAGCTGTGTCAGGGCTCCACGTGGTGGTTATTTTGGCCCACAACTCATTGGACATACGGCAGACGTGGCCAGCCCAGTCCCACTTCAGCTTAGCGGCGTTTTGAGCAACGTCAGTAATCTGTGTTTTGGAGCGCAGTGTGGTGTTGTGAATATGGTCTATCAATTTGATGCCTAGAATACTGCGCTCCATTTCACGTTGGCAAACCTTGAGTTTGGACTTTTGAATGTTTGTCAAAGACCAAGTCTGGGATCTATAGGTCACCATAGGACTTTATTTATAGTTGTCTTTGTTCCTTTTTGTTTCAACTAACATTTCAATGTATTCCACTAAATATTTGTACTCGAATAAAGCAAGTTTTCTCATGTAAAACATTCACCAGGCCATTTAAGTAACGATCGTCAATTATTTGAGCGGTTATTTTAATAAAGTACCTACTCTTGTTTTTATTAGCTGGCAATATTTTTTATTACGATATTACAGGCTATCAACGTTGAGTTTACTATTCAAGATAAATGGTCTTTAACTTGTGAAGGCAGAATAATTTCTGAGATTTATCGCTTTAACTTTTTGAGGTTGGAAAGTCAGTTGCCAAAAAATAAGGTTCTTACTAAATTACCAAGCCCCGAATAAAAGAGGTGATTACCGTTTTATTTTATGAGAAGGGGGACGCTGCTGCCCCTTCCTATGACCTCTAGTTACCGATAGGCTAGAGTGGCTTGGCCTTAGCAGATATGCTACTTACTATTAGCGATTGGTGATCTATCAACAGCGATAGTAGCTCGCAAAACTGTGAGGGAAAACATCGTAAGGAAACCGGCATGTCCTAACACCAAAAACTCGAAGACATGTGACATCTACCAACCCGCACTGGACCCACCCGGCCCACTCCCTTTCATAGAGAAGAAAGGTGTATAGGTGACCTTGTAATTACTTCACCTACCACTCTTGACAACAACTTTCTCTAAATTAAAACTTCACTAAGGTTGAAACTCTCTGTCACATAGACAAAAAAACCTTGTTGTTTTATGACGTGTAAGTGACATTCAACCTTAGGTAAATCAATTACGAGATAGACTATTCCTACCTATACGATATTATTGAAATGTCAAACCCCTGTGTCTATGACGTATAGATCCGACTGTCAATCAGAATCTGAATCATTTTGAAGGATACTGCTAATCCATTGCTTCATATGTTCGAAAAATTGGTCCACTCAACAACGTAAATAAATCAATGAATGTTGTTGAACTTTCAAAATTAAAGCCGTTGTGAAATTGTTGCTGTTACGCTGTGTGTTACGCGATTACTCCGCTGGGTATGTTAGACACAAGAGTAACTGTACAATTATGGGGGATTGACATAAGGTCGATTTTCGACGTGCCGCTGGTCGCTTACCAAATCGGCTCACAAGCCGAATCGCCACCCCGTTTACACAGGTCGATAAAAATAGCAGGTGACTAGTCATACAAGTCATGTTAACATTTAGCATCAGAATATCGACATTCATGCGGTGGGCGATTGCCTGTGACAGAGCATTTTTACGGCCGATTTTGAAACACACGCCGCATGCGACCCGTCACCGCACGACAAAAGTCAAAACCTACTTAACTTCGGTATTTGCGATTATAGTCACCTGTGCGGCCTAGCCGAATTGCCATTTAGATAATCGATTTTCGCCGTGCGGCTAAAACTGTGCGGTTATATGTAGTCACCTTTGTAAAACCCGCATTAGATGCGAAAAGTTAAGAACGAACATATACAATGCTATTGAAATCTTCCACAACAGCTTGGAAACCGCGATCACAATAAGATACGCCATCACTTTATCCAAACCGTGTCAGGGTTGCCATCCCATTCAATACAAAGCCATAAACAGACACATAAAAATACATTTATATCCATGCATTTTATCCCTCAGATATAAAATGAAAGTCATTGAGACTCGAAGAGTTATCAGCGGCTTTTACTAAGCCATCTTCATAGTAAACTTAGTGGTGCATTTCCGAGTTATTGATTTTACAGCGCTTCATAAAGCGGTCAGCGGATGCATTCAGCGATTTTTATGCTGAATATTTCCTCGATGAGCGTGGTGAAGTGGTTTCGTTATTATTTATTACGGGCTTATTCGTGATTTTGTATTTGTGAATGGTTTTTTATTGTCAGTGTATTTTTCGCATCTTCAGCTAACTACGAATACTGTGTGTTTTGATGGTATTATTCGTTAGTTTTTACTAGCTTAGCTAGCTAGCTTGAATAAGTAATAGAATAAACCAAACAGAAATAAGCGACGATAGAATATTAAACGAAAGTTATTCAATTATTATTAAATCAAAACGAATTACTGACGATCTCGCTTTTAAATGTATGTTTTAATACACAAAGTGATAATTATGTTGTTAAGCCTATGTATCATATCTGCCTTCATAAAACGAACATTGTATACTTCATAGTACCTATACATGACATCAATACTCAAACGGACATACGATTACAATACAAAACAAGATCAATCCCGAACAATAAAAAGACTACGAAAATAAGCGTCGTGGACAAAAGTGCCTAAATCCGTCGTGGTAATCCAGTTCTGGTTCACTCAATCCGGATTAGCGACGCCTTTTGCCGTATTGACGATATACAGTAGATGCCTATCTATGGACGTTGGTGCTTTTTGCCTCTGACGCGAAAAGTGGAGTGTATAAGTGGTATCAGTGACAAAGCTTTGTAAGGAAGGCTGTAGTTTGAACGATTTTGAGTGATCACTTTGCGCTGTGCGAATGTACGGTTAGTTTCGACAAAGATGAGAGAGAGAGAGGGAGGGAATGAGAATTCTTGCTTGTCCGTCTTGGTAGGAAATCGTTTTTAAACAGGGGCTGTAGTATGACGTGGTAAAGCCATCATTATTCCAGTGTGAAAGAGAAATGGAGCTATACAGGACG
The DNA here is from genome assembly GCA_947507525.1 of Apamea epomidion. Taxonomy (NCBI): domain Eukaryota; kingdom Metazoa; phylum Arthropoda; class Insecta; order Lepidoptera; family Noctuidae; genus Apamea; species Apamea epomidion. The sequence continues at coordinate 17,428,360 of OX382237.1, forward strand.
AATAGCGCTATCCCATTTTTACGGATCAATTATGGCTTTTAAGCTACGGTTTCATTTAAGAGTGGTGCGCGCCGTATTACGGTCGCAGTGTCAGCTGTCGTGAAAATAATGGCTTTGGTTTTGTTTACGGTGTCAAAAAATGCTCTCTTGGAAAGCACGCCAACTTACTTTCATACATAAAGTTTCAGTGATGTCATTCGCCGGTTAATTGCAGACGCTATGTGGCGGAGAGCAGTGGTGGCCCAGACTTACGAGTTGTAAGTCGTAAGTTTGAACCCAGGCAGGCACTTTACTTTGTGTAAATATTTTCACCACCACTGCTCTCAAAACGGTGAAGGAAAACATCCTGAGGAAACCGGCATGTCTTAGAATCGAATCGAAGACATGTGACATCTACCAACCCGTACTGGGCCCGCGTGGTAAATTACAGCCCACTCCCTCTCACAGGGAGGAGGCCTGTGTCTCAGCAGTGGGAATATTATAGGCTAATTATGATGTGGCGGCCATCGGTCTCCTACGAAACCGTAGCTTAACCCGTCATAGTACGGTTCCAGGTTTCCTTTATAGAAGGTTGTTGTGTCCGAAACCAAGAATTCTCAAAGACTATCCGACCGATTTATTTCTTGTACCCACTGGTTTGAGAGAACAAATCAATCTATTTAAAACTATTTAAGAGAACATATTGTGCTGTTTATAAATAGAAATAGATTTGCCAGGTACTACCTACTTTTTTTTTTTTTAGAAGTTGCCCCACACTAGGAATTTCTCCTGTATCGTGGGTGCGTTTACAAACATTTAAACTCACATACACAAACAGCCAGACCCGGAACAACTACTTGTAGGTCATACAAATATTTGTTCCGTGCGGGAATCGAACCAGCGACACGCAGCGCAGCAGTCAATCGCTTAACCACTGCGCCACCCGGGTCGACTAATTTTGTTTTAAAATGTTCAAATTCTGGAAGAACGAAAATTTTTCTATAGGAATTTTGTAGTAGCGAACGACCATAATTCCCGAATTCACTAAACGCTATCAAATAAATTTATAGAAATTTGGACAGGACAACGTCTCTCTCCCTCGGTCAGCTAGTTTCTCAATAAAACCTGTGTCAGAAAATATGACATCTAAATCTGAACATACTCTTAATGCAAAACTCAATAAAAATCCGGTTCTTACAATATTACCACAGTACTATAACATTCAGTCATATTCGAGCTTTATTGCATCGCTGAGAAGAATCATAAAACTATATATTATTACTATATATCGTTCATCGGAGCACTTAACTTGGCATTACATGACAATGAGCCACCACAGAAGGCTCGTGCTTTTGTTAAAGATTAACACAAAGATTTTTCCTGCTCTGAATGACTATACAGATTCGCAAACTTAATCTGTAACCAGATATATATGTACTAGCAGCGCCCCGCGGTTTTACCCGCATAAGTTTCGATCCCGTGAGAAAATCAGGATAAAAGTATCCTATGTGTTAATCCTGGTTCTACTACTACCAGTGTGCCAAATTTAAAAAAGGTTTACTAGTTTTTGCGTGAAAGAGTAACAAACATCCATCCATCCTCACAAACCTTCGCGTTTACAATATTATTAGGAAGTAGGATACAGGATATTGCTAGTATTTTCTTCTGGATATCGAGATTAGCCACTATTTTAAGGGTAGGAATACAGCAGTTGCGAACATGCTGGCTATAAGAAAAGAGTTTCAGTGTAGTTCTTGTAAAGGCGAGGTCCGCAATCAATACCGATGTAGTTTATATTATTTGTCATTGTCATTACATAGGTAGCCTAGCTCCACACTCTGCTGAGAATGGAATTTATTTATAAACGACTAGAATTAACAACGTTTAACCCTACATTTTTTAAGTTTAAATGTCTCTTAACTTTAAGCAACGTTTATAAACAAAGGAGTAAATTTCTCCTCCCTTTTTTAAGGTTCCGATCCAAAATATAATTAGCAGTCTTTGTAACGGTCGCATAATGCCGGCCGTAATTACTGCATTTCAAAAACAAAAGCTGTGCGAAAATCGGTTATCATGGTATGCGCATATTTTTTTTTTTTTATATTTAAGCTAGTGCTTGACTGCGATCCCGCCTGATGGATAGCAGTGATGCAATCCTTGATGGTAAAGCGCACTAATTTATTATGTGCCTATTCACTTTAGCCTTGAAAACACTTAAATTATAATCGGACGGGAAGACCGCTGCAGGCAAATTGTTCCAGTCCTTCGATGTACGCGGTATAAACGACGAGGCGAAACGCTTCGTCCGGATCGTAGCAGTGTCAACAACGTAAGGGTGGATACTTGCCGTACGACGGGTTGTCCGATGATGGAATGGTAATGGCGGAATTAAGTCATGTAATTCCCGCGCATACCGAAAGGCTGGCTACCCTTAGCCTGTGCTCCAGGCTTTGTAGATTGATCTTAACCAAATCTGGATCACCAATTAGCCTCTTCGCACGCCTCTCCACTGAGTCCAAAGCTGCTAGATGGCATTTTGCAGCACCAGCCCATATGTGGCTGCTGTACTCCACACACGATCGGACCTGTGCTTTGTATAACATTAGAAGCTGTCCCGGTGTGAAGTAGCACCGGACCTTTGCAAGAACGCAAAAGTTTCCTAGCAGCCATCTTGGCTTTGGACTCAATGAACGTCCCAAAGTTTAGGTTTGAGGAAATTTCAACTCCCAAGAGCTGAAGGCAGCCGGTGCACTCCAAGGATACATTCTGAAAAGCAGGAGCCAATGTGAACTAGCTCCTTTTGGCGGTGACGCTTAAGTTTTGGCGGCGTTGAATCCCACAAGGTTTGCTTTGCCCCACTTGGAGACTGCCTTGAAGTGCGACATTCGTACGCTCTACCATAGCTTCTCTTTCGGACCGGATTACTTCCATACAAGCCCGAGCACTCGGTAGATATCTGTCTACAACTGTGCTGTCATCTCCATACCCATAGATTCCGGGCATCAGCAGATCGTTGATATGCAGCAGAAAGAGAGTTGCAGAGAGAACAGACCCTTGAGGAACACCGGCATTAGTCGTCATGGGCTCCGATGAGCATCCGTTGACAATAACTCGCAGAGAACGTTCACTCAGGAAGTCTTTTACCCAGCCAGTCAGACCGGGGGAAATGCCGTACACTGGAAGCTTACTCTTAAGGCTAACGTGTCATATCTTGTCGAAGGCCTTCGATACGTCTAAGGAGACGGCAATCGCTTCACCATTCCTCTCGAGGGCCTCGCCCCACAAGTGAGTGGCATACACTAGTAGGTTCCCAGTAGACCGATTGCAGCGAAACCCGTACTGTTGGTCACTGAGGAGATCGTAACCTTCCAGGTATGCCATGAGGCACGAGTTTAACACACGCTCCATAATCTTGCAGAGTACGGAGGTTATCGAAATCGGCCGATAGTTGCTACGACCGGCACGGCTGCCTTTTTTGGGCACGGGCTGCACGTTGGCAAACTGTCAGGATTTGGGCACTATACCATTCCCAAATGATAGGCGATACAAGCGTGTCAATACAGGAGACAACTCGGGTGCACAAGCCTTGAGAACAATCGCTGGTATAACATCTATAACTTTATTCACGTCCAGACGACACAGTACTTTCAGAACCTCCTTGTTCTTAATGCGAACCTCGTGCATCGACGTGCCGCAGTGAGGCAAATTCGGTGGAGTAGCACTGCCAGTATCAAGATGTGAATTGTGGGCAAAGAGAGATGCAAAGAGAGCTGCTTTCTCTCCCGCCGTATGAACCAGTGTTCCATCTGGTTTAACCAGCGGAGGCAGTGTGGGCCGACAGAAGTTCGCTATATGATGCGGAGGAATGAGGAAAATGCCGTGAGGAAAGTTTTGAGTATGAATGTCGATGGCTATAAGAGTACGGTAAGACCATAGAAACGATGGATGGACTGTGTGAAAGATGATATGACTAGAAAGAGGCTGACTACTGGGATGACTTCTAAAAGAGAAGTATGAATGAAAAAGACATGTTGCGCTGACCCCAAATGAATTGGGATAACGCCAGGAGAATGACGATGGTCTGTGCAAGTCTCAACCAGAGGGGCCATTCTAGTAATTTTAAGAACGTTCTCATTCTGATCTCAGTCTCAATCTGTCAAAAATACCTCTAATTTTCCTATATTTTAGACAAATTTTTGACATTAATTGTCGCTGAGATGAGTTTGCAACTAGATTTTTAATTACGGGAATTGGCGTTCAGGTCTTACCCGCGATGTTCAGAATATCAACACAACACAACACATCTGGTAGAAGGTTTTATTATTGCGTGACGTGCGCATTTAAATACAGGGCCTGCATTGAACTAAAAGCTGCTCACTGCAAAAGTGCTGTTAGAAAGTAGTTTAATGCGTTTTTGATGTATTTTACGCACCTGCAGTACCTAAAATGCATTCTATTCACCTCAAATGCAGAAGTTGGATTTTGTTGGTCGTTATAGATTTTTTTCTTACTTATAATATACAATAGTATCTTAACATACTACACTCATATATTTGATCACAGAACATATATTATACTCTAACATGTCTTTTGTATCTAATATTCATAATGTCAATGCCAAGCATACCATACCTGCCAATATATTTTGTAAAAATCTCACAGTGAAGTGAACTGTTAATAGCGTCAATGCCCAGCATCAGGTGGAATGACAGCTATTTCATGTTTCACCATTTTTTTTTTTTTTAATAATGTTTATTTTATTTTATTTCATGTTTTGATTTTTGTTTTGTGCCGAATCCTATGTTGCAATGGTTTATTTTATATCTTGTTTTTATTGTTGTTTTTATTTATTTGTGTATAATTGCATGCTGCACTGGTTAACGTCATCACGTCAACGCGCGCTGACGCTGAAAACCAGCGCTGGGGCTCTGTCTCGTATAGGGTCTTAGCGTTATGCTGAGTGATGGCCGTTTTGCGTGAATGTGACGCATGTTTACCCCCAACTTGTTTTTTTTTTGTGTGTTTATGTCCTTTTTTCATGCGTCATGCTTGCCGCAAATAAATGCATTTTATTTCTTTCTTTTCTTTCTAACTGCAAGCCCACTTCACCTAGATTTTTACAGAATCGATCGGCTGTTATTGTTGTGCTTATTATAAATGAATTCATAACTTTAGTTACTCATGTTCTCTAAATTTGATGTGTATGATTCTATGTCGAGTCGTTTCTACGTACATGTTAGCAATGTCTTGCCAGACACAGTGTTGTCTAAACCTTCTGTAGGAACTTTATACTCTGTAACAATACTAGGCATTCAATAAATATATTGAATGCCAAAGTACTAGTAGGTATATGGCGTACTCAAAAGACATATTAAGACAAGGATTTAGTGCGCTAGCTTAAGCACTAATAAATATACCGGACGGAACGGAATTTAACCTAAATGTTGATTTTGAAATGTACACAGTGTGTAATAACAGCCGCATGGATCGATCGATCAGGTTAAGCTACGCTTGCCACGGTTAGTCCGTGGATGGGCAACCATCTTTACATACTAAGACCCTGTCCGTGCATCGGAAGACGTTGGTACTGGTTATCAGTCATGGATCTTTGTCAGTCGTTACGGTCGTCAGAAGCCCGAAGGTCTGACAACCAGTCTTACCAAGGGGTATCGTGTTAGCCAGTAACTGGGTTGTGGCGGAGATAGGGAGTCACTCCATGTAAAATACTGGTATTCAGCTGCATCCGGTTAGACTGGAAGCCGACCCTAACATAGTTGGGAAAAAACTAAGCAGATGATGATCAGAGTTTCATTATACCAGTTTCTCATCCTAGATATTATCAGTTGGGAAAATACTAGGTAGATGATGATGACATTAAAATATATTACGTGTAAGTTGTTTATTTAATACACGATAAATGTTGAATAGTTTGTACATAACAATTTCAGATGAGAATGTTTTCTGATTTCATACTTTTTAGAGCGTGATTTTTCAGAAGTCGGGTTTTATTGTCGACTCATTTTACAATTTTTTTCACTGTTCATCTTACTTTCATGAAATCTTTAAAATTAAAATTATTATTAATTCATGACGTATAATTTAAAGACCCAGTGTTCACGCATCATACGCGTGCACAAGCAGCGACGGGGGACGCGCGGTTTGAGGGGCCACACAGCTGATGGAGCCGCGGCCGCGACCCCACTACTCGTCTACAGATTCGGTCATCGGCGGACGTACCGTGTTCCGTGTGATCTATTAACTATTATATAGTTACATACCTACTTGTAAATTATCGGAATTAAAACGAGTATTTAACCGAGCGAGTCATATTTAATTCATATTCCAAACACCAAGTATAGTTCATATATTATTATAAAAAAATCTAGACAAAATAACATACATTTTAAAAACTTGACAAAATAAAAGACAGTCTGCACACAACGTTCAAAAAACATGACTACCGCCTGTTCGTTTCTGCGCGTGTGCACGATTTTACAGCGGATGCCCAAATCGTAGCACGGATGATAGAACATCTACGGTTGTATGAGTACGGCACGGATTTGAAGAGTTCCTATTTGGTGGACCGTCGCAAAACCTTGTTACGTCGGGAAGAATAGGATTGTTGTGGGTTTCTTTGGCTAGGTACCCGAATTTTTCTGTCGACTCCAACACAGTTGGGGAAAGGCTTGGCATATGGCTATGACATTATCAATAACAATCTTGCGCTAGCAGAACTCATTCAATTATTAACTTTGTGTAGTGTTTGGGTCACCAAGATGCAGGTGGCTAATTTGGGACCCGCTGTTAAATCAGTCTCAAGTTTTCTTTCATTTAATTTAAAAAAATAACATGTAATTCATTTAGGTACTATTGTGTGACATTAAAATAAAGGTTTTTAATTTTGTTTTACACAAGTGGGTGTTATAATTCAGGATCTTTAGCTCAGAAGGCAACCCATTAAATATTTCTACAGCTTGATACTTAGAGCAATGCTCTACTATATTAAATCTTGCTGCTTTTTGTTGCTTAAACATTTTTCACACGTTCTTCCTGTGATTCAAACTCATACTTAACGAAATGACTTAAGAGGACCAATATACATAAGCTAGGTACTGTTAATATTCCCAATTTTTAAAGTAATCTCTGAATGAGACACGTTGCGAAATTCTCTTGGTTAGAATTACGTGCCATAATACTTGTATGTTTGTGAACTATGTGTAAGTTTAATAAAGAATTTTAATTTAAAAGTTACTTATTTAATTTAGCACTGTGAATAGTTTATCATCATCATTTCAGCTTCAAGACTTCCCCTGCTGGACATAGGCCTACCCCAAGCACCTCCACTTCGACCGGTTCTGTGCTTCTCGCATCCAGCGGGAAACGACGAAGATGCACGGTGTGAATAGTTAGTTGTGTTAAATATTATAAAGGTACATACAAAAACGTATCTTTTGTACCGAAATAATAATCGCATCTATTGTCATGGTTCACGTAACGTTACCTAATAACATTGTATTTCAAAATATGCCCAGCATCTGTGCCACAAGTGTGGGAAATTTCACGGAGTTCGCGCAAATCCGTTAGATTGCACATTACACGTCGCCGGCTGCGCATACATACATAAATGTTTAGCTGAACTAGACGGCTCCATATCTTTTGTTATGGGAGTATGTTGATGTGGGGATGTTCTTGAGGATTTAAGTCTCAAAATGGCAAATAGAGATCTACTTATTTCTAAATCCTACTATATCTACTTACTACATAAATCGACTGGCTAAATGTGGGTAGGCAGGGGTGTATCTATAGTACATAGATACACCCCTGCCTAACCCTCTGAAGGATACAGGCTTGATGTTATGATATGTGTGTGTCTATTGCAACTAAATGTAGCCACAAAATTTGCAAAGAATATGCGTAGTATAGGAGCAGTGATGGCCAAGTGGCCAAGTGCCAACGGCCGAAACTAACGAGTTGTAGGTCGTAGGTTCGAACCCAGACAGGCGCTTTACTTTGTGTAAATTATTTCATCACCACTGCTCTCAAAACGGTTAAGAATAACCGGTATGTCCTAGAACCAAAAATTCGCAGACATGTGACATCTGCCAACCCGCACTGGGCCCTCATGGTGGATTACGGCCCACTCTCTCTCAGCAGTGGGAATAATAGAGGCTGATTATGTGTGCGTAATATGGAAGGAGTTATGGAGATATGGAAAAGTGTCTTGACGCTGTGTGAGCGTGCGTGTTCCATCGCCGCCCCTTCGATGTCCACCGCGCACTGACAGGATGGATGGAAAACCGTACATAAAGTATTTTTTTGCTCCGTTGGTGTATTTGCTGTAAGGCGTTCTAGTAGAAGGATAAATAAACAAGAAAGTAACCACACTAGCGATCGTTTCTTTCGTAGTGAACAGTATTCTTTTTAAAATATTAGGTTATCATAAATTACATGCAACTGACAATAGTACTGGCCATGTTTTTATTGGTGGAGGTAAATTGTAATTTAAGCCAATGATAGCGGGTAAGATATCTATGTATATGTATCTAGCCTTTTTTTTTTTGGGTGGGAAATCATCACACAGGACAGAGTCTAGCCTGAGTTCGTGGAGGTGGACGAGAGCGATAGCTACAAGAACGGTGTGAGCAGAGCTCTCGGGATCATCGAAACATTGGACATCGTACGAACAACATGTGCTTAGAAACTGTCTGCGTTCCGTATCGTTGAGTTGAGTACCTGCAGTGTGAAATTCGCTAGTGTGACTAACTTGTTCGTAAATTGTAATCTGATTTGAACTGCAAACTATTTTTCTATTGTGCTATAACCAACACTACCCATAGTACGCCCACAGTAATTAAATTATGCCTGATGTTAACGAGAGACAGACATACCTTCTCCGACATATGTATTATAATATACACCGTGTTCTTCACGTTATCCATAAACTTTGGCAAACGCTTCTATAGCTTTTACAAATCAAATCTAACACAGGAAGTAGTCCCTAAAAAGGCTTCGTTAGAAAGATATTTTCATCGCAGTTCATCGAGTCCAAAGCCAAGATGGCTGCTAGGAAACTTGGTATTCTTGCAAAGGTCCGGCGGTACTTCACACCGGGACAGCTTCTAATGTTATACAACGCGCAGGTCCAAACCTGTGTGAAGTACTGCAGCCACATATGGGCTGGTGCTGCAAATGCCATCTAGCAGCTTTGGACTCAGTGGAGAGGCGTGAGTAGAGGCTAATTGGTGATCCAGAATTGGTTCAGACCAATCTACAAAGCCTGGAGCACAGGCGTAGGGTAGCCAGCCTTTCGGTATTCTATAGGATGCATTCTGGAGAGTGTGCGCGAGAATTACATGACTTAATTCTGCCATCACCGTTCCATCATCGGACAACCCGTCATACGGAGAGTTTCCACCCTTACGTTGTTGACACGCTGCGATCCGGAAGCGTTTCGCCGAGTCGTTTATACCACGTACATCGAACGACTGGAACAATTTGCCTGCAGCGGTCTTCCCGTCCGATTATAATTTAAGTGCCTTCAAGGCTAGAGTGAATAGACTCATACATAATAAATTAATGCGCTTTACCATCAATGATTGCATCACTGCTTTCCATCAGGCGGGATCGCAGTCAAGCACTAATTTATATCATTGAAATATTTATATGTATATATATTTGTAATTTCATTTAATGAAATTTAATTGAGCTATGCAGTAAGAAAGGGTCTTAATTTGGAAAACCTTGAACCCTATGTATAAAGCAAAAAAAGCGAAAAATCGGAAGGCAAATATTCTTATACTCTAATAGGACTGTAGAATATAAAGCAATGTTCCGCATTATATATCATGTGGAATGATTGAGTTAGCGCAATTTTTCAGTGACAGATCGGCAAAGAGATAGGGGTTGTATGTATTGCCAAAGGCCGCGCAACCGAAACGTTTAAAAATGTTTTGTTTAGGTTTTTTTTTTCGTCGCTGCGTAGACTGTTGTCATACATAGGCTACGTACGCAATGATAGGTGGTTAGCTTAACGCCTAGAGCCTAGCGAGTCAGCTTGCAAGCAATTAAGTGAAACGGACGCTCGAGGATTTTCGCAACCGGCTACACTGCACGCTAGTCGCCTAGCGTGTATTAGAAGGATGTTATATCCTTGCACTGACAGGTCGCTTATTTATTTAAACTTTTCGCACAAAAAGGTACAAACGCGGACTTAATGCCTTAGGCATTCTCTACAAGTCTACCAATGGCGGTGAAGAAATTAGATGACAGGTGCTTTGGTTGAGAGGGACAATGATAAAAAAAACTCTTAAAAATAGGTACACAAATACATAAATAGGTCACATACATACTATTATTGTAATATATACTTATAATTATATATAGGTATATAAAATCAAGGAGAGAGGGGTTGAGATGACTCTACGCTATTTGTTTCGAAAACCACTCTGCAATTTGCGCTTAAATGCATACCGACTGGTGGCCGTCCTGATATCAATAGGCTGACAGACTGCTTACTGAGTAGCAAGTCAGTCAGTGGGTACATAACCTAAGCAACTTCAAAAGTTCAAATACATAAATTAACCAAGGCAAAGGGGCTACAGATGTCGTTTTGTAGGATAAAGGACACATGCAGTGAATTTAAGCGATGATCAAGTTTAAACCAAACGGGCGAAGTTTTGTCAGAGGCAGTAAAACAAGAAACCCTTTCAAACTGTTGACCAGAAATTAATTTTCATTTCGCAACGAAAAATTATGCTGCAAATTAATTAAATTTTAAAATTTAACTCATCACACCGCCGAAAAGTCGCACCGAAAACCGCAAATTACAAGTAAAACGTAATTTAATATTATTAAATTTTGGTCTGTGTTGTCCCACTAATTTAATAATATAACTGTATTGGACAATATTGAAATTCTCGTCGAATATTCAATATTGAATACCTGTGGGGAATAAAATAAAAATGTTGGTTGGAAAATTCCCGTCGGTTCTAAAGTGTTTTCCGAGCGATATTTTAAAATATTATCTTACCTCCCAGTGGGTTTGTGGTAATTAATTTTGTCACTGCACTCTCACTGTTGTTGTTCACTGCATTATTATAGCGTAATGATAATGAGCCAATTAAAATATGATATTAAATTCGGTACCTACTCGTATTATTTGATCGGTATTTTTTTTTTTAATCCTATTTTATCGTAGCATAATATTGTGACGTAAATTTTTTTGGCATGCATTTTTTTAACCCCTAATAATTCCCATTTTGGGCTCCTAAAAATATCATTGAACAGTCTAATATATTGAAATGATTGCGCCTCTTTTTGCGAAACTTAGATCATTCCAATTTTTTTATCAAATAAGTAAGTGCGACCAACTTGTTTCTAGCGCTCACTGGCCGCTAAACCCGTTTGTCAGAGCACCCTAGCTTAGTTACTACGACAAACTGTGAGAAATGGACAAAAAGTTAAAAGGCTAAATTATTTTAAAAAAAGCGTGGATCATTAGAAGCGTAAAAAGTTTCTTTTTTTGATTTCCTTTTTTGACAAAAAAAAAATAGCACTTCGTGAAAGTAGAATCTCTTGTTAGAAAAAATAATGGCGCCGATTCTCTTGTTCACAAACTAAACTTAATTTAAGTTCAGTGCATCTTCTTCTTTCTATTTCATTAAGAAAAGGACAGAACATAAATATTAGTTTAGTCCTGTCAAATTAAGATACTCCATAGACAAGTTTAAAATTGGCTACTAAAAATACGTCAATTTACGTCAGACCCTGACTAATTTGACAGGACTAAACTAACATTTATCTTCTGTCCTTTTCTTAATGAAATAGAAAGAAAACGTTGCACTGAACTTTAATTTCGAATCGGCGCCATTATTTTTTTATGAAATATAAGTGCACTTCGCGAAAATAGAATCTCTTGTTAGTAATGAACAAGGGGAGGGTCTGAATTTATGCTTTTGCGGTTGCACAACGACATGCTTTGCTTTGCTTTGCTTGGTAGTATAGATGCAGGCCTACCCTACCGCCTCCCTCAGAGGCGGCAGGGTGGCGGGGTCTTGAGGGAGAGCGCCACAGTCGTGTAGATCCTCAAGGCAAGTCTGGTGGATGCACCTTCCCGAGGTTGCCACCCCGTTCTTGGTCTAATTCCCTATGAAATAGACGCAACAAAAACCACCAGGCGCTAGCGTATCCCTGGCATCCTTAGCCCAGCTCCCATTACCTCATTTGATCCCGTCTTACCACTTCCTTCCCCAAATACCATAATCCCTCCACACTCCATCCTACCCACATCCACATTCCTTCCATTTCCATCGTCCCAAACTCCACTCCTAACCGCGATCCCCTGTGACTAGGTGATAGCGGGCCGCCTATCACTAAAATCAACTGATAGCGGGTAGGAGTAAACAGTCACCTGCGCTAGGACCTGCGCAGTTGTGCGCCGTAAGCGGGGATGAAGGAGTCCTGGGGGGTTGAGCCGAGCGGCTCTGGCTGTAATGTGCCCGTAAGGCAACACGCCCCCTTTGGTCTGGATTTCAAGCGAAACGGTGGCCCTACCCAATAGCCGGGGGTAGGGAAACGGTCATGGTGTCCCGTCAGAGGGCCACAGGCGAGGTGCGTGAGGTCCGCTGAGGTCGTTCTCGGACGGCCAAAGCGGTAGGTAAAGGTCATGCTGACGGTGTAAGTGAGGGTTGATCAGTTCGTTGGGGGTGGCCCTATGAACCTTCCACGCCAACCCGATCGAGCGCCCGATGTCGCACTATAAACCAGCCTTGCGCACCTATATCTCTCTGGTAGTCCTAACGTTCGAGCTTTTTAGTAGCAAGACGTTCCCAGGTGCGGGCTCCATGGAGGGTGGGAGCCAGAGAGATGAAACAATCAAACCAATTTAACATGGACAACTTAAGGCCAGTTAAAAAACCACACACCGGAGTGGAGGCGAAAGCCAATGAGACTCCAAAGGAAGGTGCTTGCACCTCCCTTGCCCCTGGTGGCCTTGCAGCTAACGCTGCGGGTACCAGCGCGGGTACCGGTCCGGCTGTGGCGAAAACCGCAGCCAAGACCAAAACTAAAAAGTCCCAAAATATACAAAGGACGTGGGCGCTGACTGGGACCAGTACCGACCCTTCTAAAACTCAGGGGAAGGCCAAGGCGACGATTAATACCACTGCCGGTCAGACCCCCTCCACACAGACCCCGGCGCCGGTAAACACCGGCACTGGGGCCCTCGACAAACACCCTCCTTCTCCTATGGCTCCTCAAGCCTCCTCCCAACAGGCGGCCGTCACCGGTCAAACGGAGATGGTCGGCTGCACTGAGGACGCGTTCTCACGCGCCTGGCAAGTGCAGAAACGCAGGGGCAAGGGTAAAGGCACTCAATCAGCCCGATGCCCCTGTACTGACCCTTCAGGTCCACCAGCTGCCTCAACAAAAGGCAAGCAGAGGGCGAGAGTGACAAGGAAGGAGCGACGACAAGAACTCAGGCTACTGGGTAAAGGCAGTCGTCATAAGCAGGTACCTGCCGCTAGGCCGGCCAATCAGACGAGCGGCCAGCTGAACTTCGCCGCCGGCAAACGGTCGCAGGCAGAGGCCGGCGTAAGCCGACCAACGCCCAGTCGACCGTCAACCAGCGTGAAGAAACCGGCAACAGGTACCGTCAAAACACCGGGACCCGATTGGAAAGGTCAGGCTGCGGCCAAGCGAGCTCTCAACGAGACTTTGTCACCTCGGGGAGAGCACAAGCGGCCATGTCTTGATCGATCCAAACTGGTCCCACAAAGAAGCTACGCCCAAGCTGCCAGTGCGACCCTGGACGTCGCGATCACCTGCGAGCGCACGGGAATACTCAGTAGGGAAGTATCGGACCAGGTACTCGCTGCCATCCAGCGGCAGATCATCCTCGAGGCCTGTTCCCCTAAACCAGACACTCCGGGACCGACTTTCAACGCTAAGCCGCTGGTCGCCGGTGGTGTCGTGAAACTGTGGTGTGGTAACGACCACACTTTAGCATGGCTGAAGAAAACAGTCTCCGACCTATCTCTTCCTGACGGCACGTCGCTGGTGGTCAAGAGTCAGTCGGAGATCCAAAAGCGATCAAGGTGCGGAATCGTGATCCCAGACGAACAGGGGGTATTTGGAGAGTCGACCAACATTGGGCGAGCTCTCAGTTACCAGAACCCCTGGGTCGACATCAAGAGGTGGGTACTCTTGTTTGCCGACAAGCAAAACGCGCAATGGTTCGTGGTGGTCGGTGTCCCTGTGGACCAAATCCCGACGCTGATGGAGGCCGGGCGCCGCCTCTCAATTGGATTGGGGGCGGTGTACGTCAAATTTCAGGGCCGGAACGGTAGGTTCACCGACACCCCTCAGGGATGGGACCCCGCCACCGGGACCATGGGCGAGGTGCCAAACCAGCCGCCAGCACTAGCGGGGGAGTCCTCCCCCGCCTTAAACAACCCGGAAGCACCCGTGGCTGAACCTGCTCTGGCAGTGTCGGCCACCCCTGCTGCCGCCACCGTGGAAGCCGTCCCTTCATCGGGTGAGGAGCTGGACGACATGATCCTGTCCCCGGCTTCGGACCGGGGTGGGGACGGCTTTGACGAGGGCGACCTGTTTGCCGGGCTCAAACTGGGGGACGAGGAGGGTTCAGCCAGCGATGGCGTCCCTTTCGTCGGCCTGTAAAGTCCTCCAGGCAAACCTCCACCACAGTCAGACCGCGACGGCTCAGCTTCGCAAGTGGCTGGAGGCTCAACACACGGCCATTGCCTTGATCCAGGAGCCGTGGATTAGGGCGGGCCGCATACAAGGACTCTCCAATCTCGGCGGTAAGCTCCTGGTCACCACAGATCATGATCACCCCAGATCGTGTATCTATGTTACAGGTAACCTTAAAACACAGCTCCTAACCGACTTCTGTTGCAGAGATGTCTCTGCAGCAAGGCTGCTAATACAGCGTGCAAACGCCATGGAGATGGTGATCGTTATCGCCTCGGCCTACATGCCTGAGGCGGAGGCGCCGCCCCCGCACGACCTCGCCCGCCTTGTAAGCCATTGCGAGAGCTGCGGGTTCGAGGTCATAGTCGGTACTGATGCCAACGCTCACCATCAACTATGGGGTATGGACACGCAAAACGAGAGGGGTAAGGCCTTGGTTGACTACTTATTTTCGACTAACCTATCCCTACCAAACACGGGCTCTGAACCGACTTTCGTAACCAGGCGAAGCCGTACAATCATAGACCTCACTCTGGCAACAGAGGAAGTGGCAGAAACTATCACTGGATGGCGGGTCTCCGAGGAGGCCTCCTGCTCTGACCACAGGTGGATCTGCTTTGACATCCAGGTCTGTATTCCGCCTAGGCAACCACGGCGCAATCCGCGTAAAACGGACCGCGCCACATATACGCGCAGCCTCGAATCAAAGCTGGCGGCATCAAACGATCCGACAACATTTGCGGACACGACACAGATTGAGGTACAGGTAAGCCACCTCACTAAATCAATGATAGACAGCTACCAAACCGCCTGCCCAGAGACCACCCCAGAGCACACCGGGCAAACAACACTGGTGGGGCGCTGAGCTGGAGCGTAAGCGCGGCAAGGTACGGAAAGCTCTGAATAGAGCCATGAATACATGTGCAGATGTGGACTGGGATAACTATTACGCAGCCAAATCCAGCTACAAGAAATGCATCAGATTCAGGAGCACCAACGGATGGCGCAAATTCTGCGGGAGCATTGAATCTTGTCAGCAAGCGAACAGGGTAAGGAAAGTACTAGCGCAACAGCATACGTCTGGGCCCGCTACCCTCCGGAAACCTGACAACACACTAACATCCTCGCCAGAAGAAACGAGACGCGTCCTCATCGAAACTCACTTCCCGGGATGCACCTTCGCACAGATGATCGACTGGCAGGATGTAATTGAAACACCATCAGATAATGACTGGCATTATGCTAGCAGGGTGATCACGCTGGAGAAACTCCAATGGGCCATCCGGAGTTTCCATCCGTTTAAGGCAGCTGGTCCTGACGGGGTGTTCCCCGCCCTACTGCAGTGGGGTGGCACCCCTGTCGCAATAAGACTGATGCCCTTAATGAGAGCGTGTCTGGCCTTTAGATACGTTCCTAAAGGATGGAGGGAAGTGAAAGTCATATTCATCCCCAAGCCAGGTAAGGGTGACTACACAAACGCCAAATCCCACCGACCAATCAGCTTAACCTCCTTCCTACTAAAGACGCTGGAAAGGCTATGTGATAGGGAACTGAGGGATGGCGCTCTCAAAACTTTACCGCTACACGGTAATCAACATGCATACAGCTCAGGTAAGTCGACCGAATCCGCCCTTCATCTGGTAGTCAGCCAGATAGAGGAAGCGATCCATCAGAAAGGCACCTGCCTGGGCACTTTCATAGACATCGAGGGAGCTTTCGACAAAACTAACTTCTCCAGCATCAACAGCGCCCTCTCCAGACATGGAGTAGAACAGGTACTAACGGACTAGATCACAAACATGTTAAGCAAACGAGTGGTTCGCCTTGGGGATGAGCAGCAGTTGGCCATGATAGCCAGAGGCTGCCCTCAGGGAGAGGTGCTGTCTCCCCTCCTGTGGAACCTGGTGATCAATGATCTCATCACCAAACTCAACGCCAGCCGCTACTACACAGTAGGTTATGCCGACGATCTCGCAATCCTTGTTTCGGGGAAGGTGACGGGCACGATTTGCAACCTCACTCAGCAAGCGCTACGTATCGTAGAAAGATGGTGCAGGGAATTTGACCTATCAGTGAACCCCACTAAAACTGAATTAGTCATGTTTACCCACAAACGAGTACTAGGCCCTTTTCGATTACCAAAACTGTTCGAGACTGAACTCCAGCTGGCCAGCGAAGTCAAGTACCTCGGAGTTATACTAGACAGTAAGCTAAACTGGAGTAGTCATCAGGACAACAAACTAAACAGGGCCTGCATGACCTTTTGGCAGTGCAGGAGAATGATAGGTAAGAAGTGGGGCCTATCCCCTAAAATTATACTTTGGCTGTATACTGCAGTGATCCGCCCCATGATCACCTACGGGGCCGTGGTCTGGTGGCCCCGCACCAAGCTGGTTACAGCCACCAACAAACTACAACGCATGCAAAGGCTAGCCTGCATGGCGACTACGGGCTGCATGAGGACTACTCCGACTGCAGCAGTTGAAGCCATCCTAGGACTACCACCGCTCCACTTATTCATACAACAGGAAGCGACATTGGCGGCAGTACGTCTTCACACACTTAACCTCTGGGGTAAGAGTGAAACACCACACACTACCTTGCTCGAGGGACTCCACAAGGAGTTCCCCATTACGAAAGCTATAATAGATCGGGCGCCCAAACAGTTTATCTTTGACAAAAAATACAAGATCCAACTTCACGAGGATCGCCGATGCGAGGGGTTGTGCCCTGCAGAGCTGCGTATTTTCACGGATGGATCCAAAACAGGTAGTGGTACGGGTGCTGGAATCTTCTCAGAGGATCTCAACATACATATAGCCACACCACGGGGGGTCCACAACACAGTGTTCCAGGCTGAATGCATGGGCATTTACTTGGCCGCCTCAGCCATTATGGCCAGGGAAGTAAAAGAACACTCCATCCGCATACTCTCAGACAGCATGGCTGTTCTGCAAGCGCTGAACAGCAATACAGTTGATTCTGGGCTAATATACGAGTGCCACCTGCGCCTCAACCAGGTGGGTAGCCTCAATAACATAACCATTCAATGGATCAAAGGACACAGCGGTTCGCTAGGTAACGATGCAGCCGATGAACTTGCCCGAAGGGGATCGAGCATGGCACCAGTGGGACCTGATCCCATCGCGCCACTTCCCTTCGGATACATACGTACTCTGGTAAGAAAACGCACCAGAGACCTACACGACAAACTTTGGACGGAGCTAGGCGATTGTAGGCAGGCCAAGGAAGCACTTCCCACAATTAATGGCCGCCTCACGGAACAGGTTCTCCGTCTAAATAAACTAAAGCTGCGTACAGTTACTGCAGCATTAACTGGCCATGGGTCATTTAACAAACACCTCTATGTCATAGGAGTAACAGACAGTCCGCTGTGCCGGGCCTGCATGGAGGAAGACGAGACAGTGGCGCACGTGCTGCTAAACTGCCCGGTGGTCGCCACGTACAGGGCAAAGTACTTCGGTAACCCAGGTACCCTACGAGAAACGGTCAGTAACATCAAGGCGTTGCTGGCCTTCCTTGAGGAGCTGGGGTGGATCGAATAATCGATTTTCCCACCCTTACGCAAAATACGCGCATTGTCGTGGAGTTGCGGACACCAGCCCGCTGTACCTATTACCTATTACCTATTAGTAATGAACAAAGAGACGAATGGACATCATGTTGCGTAAAAAATACTACGCTACAAACAAATGAAAAAACACCATTCTTATTTTATCTAATAAACTTCCAACTTGTTATAATTATGTACTTTCCTATTTACTAACCAACCTTTATAGTTAGTTAGCGCTAAAACTCTAAACACTCCACAGTAGATTAATTCGTACATTTTCCATTGGTTTGGTCGCATAAGCCGATCACATGATGACGTCACCAGCTAACTGATTAGCTTCCAGGATACATTGGTAGTGTTGTGAATGCAATTATAGTATATTGATCGGGAACAGATGTTTGGAGTGAATAACGTGAGACTGGTTTGGGGTCTGGCTGTTTGTGTGAAAGTGTTGTTGAATAGTGAGAGTTTGCGAGGGTTTAGAGTTTGCAGTACCGGGGCTGTATGATAAAGTATAAGTGCCATCATGATTCCTGACCAAAAAAGGGATGGTGATATTGGTCATGTTTAGTTCCGTCTCTCTCTCGCTGGAACAGTAATCATGATGGCAATAAAATGTCATAATATGCCGCCAACAGATATTCCTAATGTGGGCAAAGTTTTTATAAATAGCTAATTATTCTTGAGTCTCCGGTAATTGCATGATGTATTCAGTATTCTTGTTTCAAATAATGTAGAAAATAAAACATTTAATATTAAACTTATAAAAAAAAACATGAATTGTTACCAATAAGAAAATTGCTCCCAGGTTCAGCAATGAAATCCTATCTAACTAGCCTGTATGGTTCCACTGCAGGACAGAGGCCCTTTTCCGTATACTTTTGTCTTTTGTTAGTGCCAGTCTTTTCGGTAGGAGTCAAGCTTCACAGTTTAGCTCACCGGCGAAGTGTTGCCTGTCTGTCCGTCTTCTACAGACTGTACTTCCGGGAGTGTGCTCAAGAGCTACATGAGCTCATCCCGCCTTCACCTTTTTACCATCGAGAGTCTAGATGCACTGCGGGATACCACCCCTATTTGGTTAATATACCATATATACGCACTAAGCGCTTCTCATCATCTTTTCTGATGCGCACAGCTAAGGAGTGGAATTGTCTGCCTGCGTCTGCATTCCCGAGTTCATACAACCCGAATCTCTTCAGGACGAGAGTGAATGGGCTTCTTCTGGGCAAGCACGTTCCACCGTAGATTTCATCCCTGCCTCTGGGCTGGATTGAGGTCAAGATGAGCCCATTGTCAATAAAAAAAATAAAAAAAAAAAAACACGGAAACCTAGAAAAACCATAAAACTTTGGCTACCCAAGAAAACCGGAACATCACTCTTGGCAGTAGCCACCACTCAAAGTAAAAATAATAATAAAAAGGCTACCATTATAACCTAAAAAAAAATCTAAACTTTTTTGTAGCAAACAGACTGTGATATTCGATACCATATTCCATCTATTACCCTTAGGAACAACGGAATGTCCCACACAGCGGCACAATCCGTCTCTGTCAACAGTAGCTTTATATACTCGATACAGTAGGTACTTGTGTCCGAGATGTCATCTGACAAAATATCGACGTCTGCGGACGGCAGGGCCTTTATGGATGCTTAGTACATATTACTTGTTCACTATTTTTAATACCTGGGATATGTCTACAGATTATGTAACTGTACTGTCTTTTGTTTTTAGCGTGTGGTGGTACGGCTTATGGTAAGTAATAACAGCAGGGTCTATCGATCAGCAGGCCAATAATTCCCGTAATTAAAACGTTCAAAATCTAGTCGCAATCTCACCTCTGTAACTTGCCAAAAATGTAGGGTTTGAGTTATTTTTGACAGATTGATACTGAGATCAAAATGTGACCGTTCTTAAAATTACGAAAATTGCCTCTCTCGTTAAGCTATGTTTGCCGCGGTTGGTCCGTATTTGGGTGACCATTTTTACATAACGAGATCCCTTCGTGCCTCGGAAAGCACGTTAAGCCGTCCCCCCGGCTGTTACTCGTGGATCTTTGACAGTCGTTACGGGTCATCAGAAGCTCGAAAGTTTAACAACCAGTCTTAACAAGGGGTATCGTATTACCCAGTAGCTGGAGTTGAGAAAGGATAGGAGGGAGGTCTTTACGTACTAAGACCCTGTCCGTGCATTGGAAGACGTTGGTTCTGGTTGTCAGTCATGGATCTTTGACAGTCGTTACGTGTCGTCAGAAGCCCGAAGGTCTGACAACCAGTCTTATCAAGGGGTGTCGTGTTAGCCAGTAACTGGGTTGTGGAGGTCAGATAGGCAGTCGCTCCATGTAAAATACTGGTATTCAGCTGCATCCGGTTAGACTGGAAGGCGACACCAACATAGTTGGGAAAAGGCTAGGTAGATGATAATGTATAAAATATTGTTTTTTTTATTAAATTACTTTGACTTATTGTGGGAGAAACTTGTGGTCACATTACAAATGTACGCAAGGACACAGTTGCACACGTATAATGGTCTAGCGTAGTAGGTACTTCATTAATTTTGGTTTGTTTTGAATGTACAGCGTGAATGTGACAGTATTTTACGTAGTTTTCACTATTTTTGGGATAAAAATTACCTATATTAAAAATGACAGAAATCGATTTGGTAACGATCCTGAATAAACTACTTTCATAATGTGCATTAATTCAGTTACACGTTGTATAGTGGGCTAGAGGAAAGAGAGAGTCAAAGACAACTATAAGATACCAAGAGAGTGCACTTGTGTCTGCGCACACACTTGCCCACTATAATATCTCCCGCGCCGAAGGCTAGTCTCCGTCGGAATTGGCCGCCATTGTACAAAATACGGTCTGGAGGAACATTTTTTTTTATAGCTGGCCTAATATTGAACTGTCTTTTCCAAGTGTTTTATCGTATTGAAATTAAAGTTATTGAGCCCGATAATGGCCGCGTTTAGGCTGCAAAAACAATAAGTAGAAGAAGAATTGGTTTTAGGCCCACCCTTTTTTACATGGAACCTAACTTGAATGCCGTCCTCGTGAAATATAGGCAATTTCAGGGTCCTGCCTATAGACATCTGCAAAAAAAGTAATTTAAACAAAGTTAGGAGACAATTTTGAAATTTTCGCATGTCGTAATTGGTTACCCCTTTTCAAAGGAAATATTAAACCCTTACATATGAGATTGGCGTTTTACATGGTAAAAGCAAAACGATGAAAAAAAAGGAAGTTGTCTGGCATTTTTGCTGAACTGGTTCTTTATGGCGCAGCCGTGAGGCACACTTTCCTGCTAATTTGTTACATCGGACTTTAAACTTTTTATTTGATTTTTATTAGTTTTTATCTGATGTGTGTTTCTGGTGTATTGTGTATCTATTAGTCTGTGCTAAATAAATGTATTTTCTTTCTTTCTTAGTAGAAGTGTAGTACCTATAGTCTTCGAAGCCAGCTTTGACTCGGAATTTAATTTTATTCCTAGTAAGAAATTGTCCAAATTTTACCCGTTCCTACTAATAGTGTTCACCTTCTTCTGCTGGGTTACAGGTACTACCTATAAAGCTACGGATTCCTAGAAGAGCAGTGACCGCCACATAGCGTCTGCAATCTACCAGTGAATGACGTCACTGAAACGTTATTTGTGAAACTAAGTTGGTGTGTTTTCCTAGAGAGCGTTTTTTGACACTTTAAAGTAAAAACCCCTCTGCACAAAGATTGAAATCGCTAGATTTGCCCTTACCGTACTTATACCCTGTCCATTAGGTAAACAGTTTTTGAACAGATGGAACTAGTGATTGCAGCAACACACAATACATTGATTGATACACGAACGGTATTATAATGTATGTAAGAAGTCATAAATAAGATAGTTCAATAAGATAAGGCAGTTTGTAATATTTATTTTTTAAATGCGTATTTTAAAGTTAACTTTTACGTAATCTGGAATATGTAAGTCTAAGACAGCTGTCAAAAAACGGTTAACCTAATAGACAAGGTGTAGTCACGTGAAAAAGTGTCCATATTGAGAAGAGTAAGCTCACACATTATTGATAACGTTTCCATGACAATCAAGTCATCCCACTGCGTCATTGTATGTGTCAGAAGTGTCATAACGAAATAGTAACGCGACCATCTTTTGACGCTGTAGGGCGAATCTAACAGTTTAAATCTTTTTTGCTGCCATCATTTACATGACAGCCATAATTGCGGCCGTTAGCTTTAGACCCAGCAGACGAAGGCATAATTGTCGAAGTAAGTTCAGGGTCAGTTTCCCAGCAAAGCCTTCCACAAAAAGCCTAACAATTTCCAAACCCTAAACTCAAAATAACAAAAGTTGCCAGCCCAATAAAGTAACCCCTTAAAATATTACAGACACTAGTCGTAAAATATAAACGGTAGACTTTAGAAACAAAATAGCTAATAATATTGTTTAGGACGAGTTTTTAACAGTGGTCATAAAGTTGAGATTGCCGGAATTTCATGGCTCTTCAGCAGATGTACCTACTTCAGCTGAGATAAATCTTCACATTGAAAGATAACCGGCGTTTATCATATTTTTACATGAAGTCAGATTTAGTATACTTTGGAGATTTTTTTAGGATTGATTTTAATTTTTTATGTCAGCGTTTTTTTTCTGTTTTCCGGATTTTATAGACTTATGGACAAGACGGTAGGCGCAGTGGCTGAGCGATCGACTGCAGCGCTGCGAGTTGCGGGTTCGATTCCCGCACGGAACAAATATTTGCATTGCCTACCGCTAGTTGTTCCGGGTCAGGCTTTTTGTGTATGTAAGTTTAAATGTTTGTAAACGCACCTACGATACAAGAGTAATTCCTAGTGTGGGGCAATGTTAACGTCAACTGCAAAACAAGGTCGGATTGAAGAATTAATCACTTCTATATAAAAATCAATTGCCGTGCGTTAGGTCCGCAAAAACTCGAAAATGACTCGACCGATTGTGATGAAACTTTGGTAAGTTGTTGTGTGTGCGCGGGATAAGGTTCTTAAAAAAAAACATTATAAAGGCATTGCAACGCATGCCATTAGCTGGTTTTTAGTAAAATAATTGAAACTTTTAAAAGTGTACCTAAATTATCTGATGGTCGGGTGGCCCTATCAGAATACCAGCGCTGCGACATTTATTTTCTAAATGTCGTAGCATCATGCTGAGATATGTAGGAGCCTTTTGGCCTCGTATAGGACTTTTTTCATTTTTCATTTTCTTACTCTATAGAATATATAATTTGGTTTGTTATTTTTTACTGTGTTTAGTTTAGTTTGTGATCTTCCTGTACGAATCGCAATACATACTTTTTCTTTCTTTCTATGGTGTTCATTTGAATGTTGGTGGCTATCATCACTAAAATAAAAAAAAACCTGGCTTAAAACAAAAGTATAAAGGTCATTAGAAATTGTGCGAAATCGAACTCGAACGCCTGGGACAGGTCTATGTCCAGCAGTGGACTGCGATAGGTTGAGTCGATGGATTGATTGAACTCGAAATCCGCTAACTTCGCTTAACCAACCACTACAGACCACTTTTACCTCTACATTTAAAACATCCAGCTGATAACAACAGCGAAGAAACTTAAAATAAAAACGCAAAAAAACGATTGCACTCAACACAACCAATATTAATCCCTCCTACCCTCGCTTCGCCACGTCGAAGGAATACTAATCCTTTTTCAACGCAAAAACCTAAAACTAATAAAAAATAGCGGATAGCCGTGGAGCATCAAAAATTCGATGTGTTTCCGGGCCCCGATGACTTTCTTTTTGCGTTTTCCTGTATCCCAAATTAAATGGCGTAGGTGTTTTTATTTCAACGTACGTGTTCAACGGTTTTTGTTTATGGGTCAGAATTTGGCGGAAAACATTCTTTATAGCGTGAGACATGCTCGGGTGTTCGTGGGTTTTGAGTAATTTTTTTTTTTTGTCGGGTATATAACTTCAAACTGCGACTGCTACTAAAAACTAACGTATAAAATATATGCAATATCTTCGTTGTCGAAGAGCTCCTTTATTAATATTTATATATAATAATAATAATAAGTTTTTATTAATATTTATATATAATAATAATAATAAGTTTTTATTAATATTTATATATAATAATAATAATAAGTTTTTATTAATATTTATATATAATAATAATAATAAGTTTTTATTAATATTTATATATAATAATAATAATAAGTTTTTATTAATATTTATATATAATAATAATAATAAGTTTTTATTCCTCCTCACAATGACAAGCTTAGGTTTCTCATAATATTTGTTTCTAATTTCTTAGCAATGTGAGGAGCTGGTGTCTGAGTTAGGAGTAAAATGCCTGTATTACAAATCACCAGGTCCCCACCCCACGGAAGAACAGAAACTTTTACATAAAAAAAAAACATGATATTGTATATACATATTGATTTTGATATATACTTTATTGTACACCACAAAAATACATTAAAAAAAAAAATTATCGAACACTAAAAATATACAAGGCCTTATCGCTTTCTGCGATCTCTTCCAGGCAACCTTGGAATGGACAGTAATATTTTTTTAATCATAATTATTTTTTCGTTTATTTAATTGCAGTATGCAGGTGAGTTTCGGGTTGTATTTTGAACAAAATATGATTCGCGTCCGTAACAAGTAGGTATTTACAAAATTGGCATCATTAAAATCATCAATAAAACTCTCTAAGTTCAATATCATCATCAGGCAACAGCGCTTCCCCCTTAAGATATGGTTTGGCGGCGGCAGAAGGTATTTGCATCAGACACATTTCAGCATCGGTTCCTGCTTAACTTGTGTGGTAATACCGGTCCAGCCTGTCCCTTGCTGCCCTCTCTCAGCGACGCCCTAAGCCGGGGTCCGTACCCCACAGGGGGTGCCCTTAGCATGTAGTCGCTTAGTTTTTTAAGCCCTTTTTTTTTTTTTTTTTTTTTTTCTGGGTGGGAAATCATCAAATGACTCCTCCCGCTCTGGGCGGAGCAGAAGGGAGTGTCAGACTTTTACTGACTAAAACCCACCCGTGTTCCTTCAGTTGCCTGTGCCAGGGGCCACGGTATCTCTTTCGAACAACCCGCAGCCCCGGCGGCATCGGCCCTAGCGGACCCCGTCAGTTCGTGCTGACAGCTCTTTGAGGCGCGCGTGGAACACAACGCGCCGTCGACCCGGGCCTGGTCCTTACCGGGCGGCGAGCTGCCCATAGCTCGCCGCCCGCAAGCCCGCGCCTACGGTGTTTTTTAAGCCCTGGCTGGAGGCCCTAATTTCTTGCGGTATCCACAGGCAAGCCAGGTTAAGCAGACGACGACCTCATAGGCTGAACTGCGAGACGCCACTACCAAAAAAAAATAAGTTGTGTGAGTCATTATTTTGTAAGTTCCAACTTACATGCTGAACATAGACTTTACTGCTGCCTGTAAACCACAATTATATAACTATATATATATATATTTGAATTAAGAATTTGAGATAATTTTCAAGTTATGGATCAACAAACTAAATGTCATTTAAAGTTCAAATTCCATTGCAACCAAAAACTTATTAGGACCTTTTTGTTACAAATGATCACTCAAAAATGAACTTAGAATACATTGTATTAAAGTAGATAACTGACTAAGGGCGGGTTGTTTCATGTCCATTTAACGGAAGCGTATACGTCATAAATGGCGCTAACTATCATCTAACCAAAAAAGCAACGGTTTTTTTAAACCAAAAAAAGCGTTGTTTCAAATTACAATTACAAAATTATAGCCTTGCTGTACGTCAAATAATAATGAGTCCGTAATTGTTAATATTTGACGTACGTATGTTACGTTAACCAACCGTTTGAAACAACTGGCGATGGAATGTAAATTGTCTGAGATTATTAGCACTGCTACAGCTAACCTTTTCACTACTGCATGATCTATTCTCGTATAACAGAAATAAAGCGACTTTCTAAGAAAGAAAACCGTCGAAAACCTTTCCTATCTTCTCTAAAAATCCAAATAAATACAAATGGTTGCAGCTACTTATCTTGTCGCGTCGTTTGTGAAGTCGATACGAAATGGGTCAGCTGTGCACTCGAGGCGGCCGGCCAGTAATATTTCACATGACTGGTTATCAACACATCTTGTGATACTTCGATGTTCGATGTTGTTAACTTGTGTTTAGAATGTGTTTTTTGTGTACGTGAATAGCGTGATTCTTTCTATCCCCTCGTCTTTTTCTATTGTTACCTAACTTAATAAGTCAGCGTTACAATTATTAAGTTAGATAATAATAGAAAAAGTTATTGTGTCTCATTAGTGACAGTTGAGCTCCTATTGTGTGTTCCAAAAGTAGTTGTATAAAATGTAAACAAAAGGATCAGAAAACGTACCTGCGGATTCCAATTTTGAGTGCTAATTACAAATTGCGTGCTTTGATTCGATTATTAGAATAAGTAACCCGAAAATGTATTTCATTTGACAATTGAGGTTAATATTATAACCTCAATTTTCGTCAATGATTTTTCAATTTTTTTCTTTAGCTTATTAACCTCCGACGCAAAAACGACGGGGTGTTATAAGTTTGACGTGTCTCTCTCTCTCTCTCTCTGTGTGTGTGTGTGTGTATGGCTGTCTGTGGCATCGTAGCTCCTGAACGGATGAACCGATTTTAATTTTGTTTTTTTTTGTTTGAAAGGTGAATTTGTCGGGAGTGTTTTTAGCTATGTTTGATGAAAGTCGGTCCAAGATGGTCGCCGCCACAAAATGGCGGATTACATATTTTTTCACGGCTCCCTCAATATGGGTGTCAAATGAAAGGGCTTGACTAGTAGAATACTATACACTATGATACAATTCAAATCCAAGATGGCCGCCACCACAAAATGGCGAATTACATTTTTTTTTCACAACTCCCTCTATATGGGTATCAAATTAAAAGGCTTGACTAGTAGAATACTATACACTATGACAAATTTCAAATTCAAGATGGCCACTACCACAAAATGGCGAATTACAAAAAACCTGATTATATACCAAATTACCTGAATCTTAAAACGCAAGAAAATAAAAGAAATGAAATAACAAGGAGTCCCTACAAAAAGCATGAAATAAAAAATTAAATTAAGAAATTAAAAAACCCCCGACAACGTAAAACCCTATAATAAGAAAAAAATAACCTTGAAATTATGACCCTACGTAAGTACGTATGAAATTTTTTGATGAAATATTGTCCTGTCGGGGGACCGCTACTATTTTAAACTTTAACAGAACGTTTGGTTAATAATGAGAGCGGTCCACCGAAAGGACAACATTTAATCAAAAAATTTCATACGTACTTACGTAGGGTCATAATTTCAAGGTTTTTTTTTTGTATTGGGTTTTCCGTTGTCGGGGGTTTTTTAAATTTTTACTTTAATTTTTTTATTGTGTCTCAATGCTGGGCAAAGGCCTCCCCTTGTTCCTTCCAAACCTGTCTTGAGCGATCTCTGGCCATGTTGGCCCTGCAAACCTCGCTAGATATTCACACCACCTTCACCGTGGTCTATCTTGACGGCGATGTCCTCCTTCAGGCGTCTAGTGAGTGACGATCTTGGCCCATGTCTCATGCATGTGCATTCGCGCATTTGTCGGTGCATTTTTATTACAATTGAATAATGTTATTCAAAAAAATAATTGGCGGAAAAAGTGGTGAGTAATAATGTTGAAACCATAGTAGTAAAGATGAATGTATTACTAGTCCCCTTTAGTGAGTGATTGCGTACGAATCTAACCTAATCAGGGTTTGTTTATACTTTCATCAGATAGTTTTGGTACAGACCATAGAGATTAATATGTTTGAGGGCTGATTTTTCCATCGCCAGATAACTTTTATTCGAGGAATAAAATTGACTTTTGACAGTTTTTATATGAAATAGCTCTCATATTTTCAAAATTAGGTATTCCTTGAATAAAATTATCAGGTTATTGAAAAATCAGCCCTTATGGGACTAAATATAAGCTCTACAGAATAGAGTTATAGAAGCTTCTAAGGGTCCTCCCTTAGAAGCTTCTATAACAGTTTCTATAAAGCTTCTATATTTGTCTTCATTTCCTAATTAAGACAATAAAATGGCGGCTGGAAGTGTATTAAGAGAAAAATGTATCGAGCTGAACACTAATTAATTGTTAAAAGACCAGAATATGGTTTTGAACTGAAGGTGATTTTGTAAATAAAACGTAGATTTAATTTTGAAACATTAAAGCAATGTTTTTGGCCTTGAATCTATGTTGTTTAAGGCAATATCTGCATCTAGGGAAATAAGTAAAACAAGTGAAACATAATCTAATACAGTTTTCCATATTAATAAGAGTGTCATCTTCTCTTGTCCCTTGCACTCAAGTACAGCAATTTGCATCACAATTTACAATCCCATCATTTTTGCTTTTACCTACTCTATTATGGCTACGTTTCAAGACCTTGGTGCTGGCTTGGAATACTTTGCTTAGCAACGTCTGAATGTTTGTCGGTGTCTCGAGGATAGATACGTCCACTTTTGTTACAGCTATCTTGAAACTAGCAGACGTTGGTCACAAAAACAGCGGAGAACAGACATCAAAGGAATAAACAACCTTTTTTCATCTTCTAATGAGTCATAGATGAAGATGGATGAGAACCAGCGGTAATCTTGATGACTGTAATAATAATTATTATTCTTGTATTTCCATTTTGACATCGCTATCGGCTTTAGCACCCTCGAAAACCATGAAAACAACACTAACGATGATTTTTTTTTTAATTTTCGCAGCCGCCATCTTGGATTTTTATTTTTAAAACTAACACTCTCTATCTTAACAATGGCGGCAAAACCATTAATATTACTATCCAAAAACATTCCTGATGCACTACAACGCCACAGCAGCCGCAGCAGTAAGTACCCTCAGTACATTATTATTATTATTTTTTTTATATATTGAACGCGTAAGTCGCTGTGTGCCCGCTGAGAGAAGCTGACCCACAGACTGCACGTGTAGAAGGACTGACAGTAAGCTTTGAATAGCGTTACTTTAACTGGCCTCGTACATTGTGGTTCGTTTTGTCGTGACGTGACGATTTCTACCAGTTTACTCCTACCGCAAGCCGCGTTTAAGGACTTCGTTCCAAAAATCCTGCAACATTGCAATAGCAAAACCCTTTCATAAAACGAAATGCAAGATACAAACCAAACCAAAGACCTCTTTAATTCCGAAAAACAATATCAAAAGCCGTAAAACTACTAGCAGAAAACAGTTAACCTAAACAATTGAATTAAACTAAACTCATTCAACGACAAAAGGATTGTTTTCAACAAATTTAAAAGACAAATGGCTTTTTTTTTAAGACTTGCTGGCATTTGCAGGTCTCTTTTGTAGCACTGAATGAAAAGAAATGAAAGGAATTTGCTTAAAGAAATATCTAGGAAGGCACTTTTTAAAGGTTGTTTGTTTTGAATGGCACAAAGGAACGAGATCTTAAGGTGAGCTCAATTTTCGAAAAGAAGGCGTTTTTTTTTTGTAATGGTTGTAAGTAATCAAAATCAACCATCAAAATCAAAAGTCATTAATTCAAATTAGGCTGAGAATCAGCACTTTTCGAACGTCAAAATTACAAAACACAGTCCCCCAAAAACGCCCGCCTTGTACCAAAATAAAAACAAATAATTTATCAGACCGGATTAACTTAATTTAAATGATGATGCACAACTTACCTAGATAGAAATTAAAGTGCATGTATTAAGTCAGCATGAAAACTAAAAGGTCATGGCCGAAGGTCATTTCTACTCTTGGTCAAGGTCAAGGTCATTTTAACAAAATATTTCATTTTACGAGTCATGTGCTTATACTATTATTTCTTTGTTTCAGAGAATGAGTTATTGGTCATTGCTCAAAGGTATGTAAAGGAGACTTACTTAAAATTCAAGGACTTGATACGCGTTTCCCGCTTATTTCCTTGCCACACACACACTCGCTTGGAAAAATGCGATGTTCTCTCCCATTTCGTGCAGAATTTCAGAACATATTTGAATGAAAGTCGTTGTTATTATACGCTGATACATTCTTGCATATTATACGTTCTGGCATATTATACGTTCGCGTATATTGTACCGGCGTATTTTGCGCATTGTTATTTTGTACTCTTGAGCCTTTTTGTTCTTGATATTTTAAGCTGAACGAATAAAAGTGTATTTTTAGGTAGTTAACTTATACGGCCCCCCGGGATCCCGGACCTTTGGAAGGCGGCCGAAACCATCTCTCAAACGCCACTTAGACAATTGTGTTTTAGAAACAGACGACAACTCGCAATAGTCCTCATCTTTATTGTATATTAATTACAAAGTGAATACTGTAGTATTGTTGAAACTACAGCCATTAACGCTAAGACAATTTTCGCAATCCGAGGTAGTACAGGCCCTTAATGCTGAGATGAACCTTTTTGGCGCAGCCGTGAGGCACGTGTATTGTAGTTAAAATATTAATTATTAAATATTACTTTCACTGTTTTATTTTTTTATTTATATTTTGTGTTTCACGAACTGTGTCCAAATAAACGTATTTTTTTCTCTTTCTTTCTGATAAAAAGTCATATTGTTTATATTATTACTCTGTGATGTCCTACTTAAAGGCAAAAGTCTCCCTACTCTCTTTCCACCTCTCCCTGACCAAATCTACCAAGGACCAACCTTTATTAATACCTACCTATTGCATCATCCTACTTCCTACTAATATTATAAACGAGAAAGTTTGTAGGATGGATGGATGTTTGTTACTCTTTCACGCAAAAACTGCTGAACGGATCAGGATGAAATTTAGCACACAGATAGTTTATAACCAGGATTGACACAGGATACTTTTTATGCCGATATTCCTACGGGATCGAAACTTATGTGGGTGAAACCGCGGGGCACAGCTAGTCAATTATAATTTGGTGAAGAAAATGTTTTGCATAAAGAATCAATGGCAGAGACATGGTTGCGCATCCAAACATCGTTAGGAGCATGTTGTTAAAAATCATTAATTAAACACATTGCATAATAATAACAGGGGTTAAAGTATGAAATTGCCGTTTTATTCTAATAGGTACTTCGAATTGACATAGAACCTTCATGGTTTGAGATTTTTCAGTGAAACTTTTTTCACATGGTACCTATGAAGTTCTTCTTTTAAAAAAATGTGCAACATTTGATTATCGACTTTCAGTTGTTTTTGTTATTCAGCTTAGACAAGAAAGATGGATACTTCGAATATTCGAGTTATTTTTTAATACGAGGTCCGACGCGGAACTAACGCGGCAGAAACAGCTCGCAATATCAATGTTGCGTTTGGAGAGGGGACTGCTAATGAACGCACCGTGCGATTTTGGTTTAAACGCTTTCGTGATGGAAACTTTGATTTGAAGAACGAACCACGTGGAAGACCGCCCACACACGTGAATAACAATGAATTGAAAGAGATGGTGGAAGCCGATCCGAGCCAAACTACCCAGGAATTAGCGGCATAGTTTACCGTTACCTTACCAACAATATTGACTCATTTGCGTCAAATCAATAAAATAAAAAACGCTTGTTGAAACTTGTGTTGCCTTGTTAAATCGATACAGAAATGAAAGAATATTGGATCGAATTGTGACATGTGATGAAAAGTGGATTCTTTACGATAGCCGTAAGCGAAAAATGCAATGGCTGACCCCAGGTCAAACGCCGCAACAGAGTCCTAAAGCAAAGCTTACCAATAAACAGGTAATGGTAACTGTTTGATGAATGATGAATGATAGCAAAACTAGCAGTGAAACAGCCCCGACTCATGAATCGATCTTCACCATTATTGCTCCATGATAACGCAAGACCTCATACAGCACGAGAAACCGTTTTAACTCTACAGGAACTGCAATTAGAAACCATTCGTCACCCTCCGTATTCGCCAGACCTTGCTCCAACGGACTACCATTTTTTTCGTGATTTGGACAATTTTCTACGTGATAAAAAGTTTTCTTCTCAGGAGGCAGTACAAAATGTTTTCACACAGTTTGTCGAATCTAGATCACGAGAGTTCTATCGCAAAGGCATAAATGACCTTCCTAATAAATGGCAGCAATGTATAGATAATAATGGTAATTATTTTGATTAAATAAATATGTTAAACTAAAAAAAAAACGAATTTCAATTTTTCAGTACAAATCGGCAATTTCATACTTTAACCCCTAATATATATTCATATTATTCAATATTTAATATTCAATACGGGAATCACAATTTTCAATTAAAAACTAATCCCTCTATAGTTGGTATTACCTAATCGGTAGTTTGAATCCATATTAACATTTAACAATTATTAAATAACCGTTACAACTCATAATTTAAGCCCGCCATTTTATCGTCATCCCATTCAAATTCAAACAATTTGAACATCGACCCTCTAATTTCAAAATTCAAAAACACCGAACGCGACCACTAAAGGCCCAATCACGACCCGTAATTTGAAATATCGAACAAAAAGTTCTTCGAACCGTTATTCATTTAAGATAAAAGATCTATTTCCCTCTCCGAGCATGACCTAGAAACTGAATGGCGCATTTTTTTTTGCATTTCACGATGCAGAAGGCTTTATTGCACTCATTAGTCCAGAGTTTTTGTATTTTATGAATGTTCTATACTCTATGTGCACGGATTCCAGTCTTGATGCGTTGTGCAATACGTTTATTAAAAATTGTGGACTGGCTTAATTAGTTAAGGGGAGTGAAGTTTTTCTTGCGAATGATCTTTGAATTTTAAATATGTTTTCATTGTTTAAAAGATTTCTTTGGCCATC
The DNA here is from genome assembly GCA_947507525.1 of Apamea epomidion. Lineage (NCBI taxonomy): Eukaryota > Metazoa > Arthropoda > Insecta > Lepidoptera > Noctuidae > Apamea > Apamea epomidion. The sequence goes on from OX382237.1 coordinate 17,461,430, forward strand.
ACTCATACCTACTCCAATAACGAATAAAGAAGTCATTCACCTAAAAATTACCATATTAACGTGAAAAAGCATTGAAACGAAGAAAGAATCAAGGTAAATTGTTATTTATATGTAAATAAGGGGCTTAAAAATGTTTTTCAGGACAGCGCTGAGAAAGAAAATTGGCATAACAAGTATTAATACGGATTCTCAACAGCCCAGTTTCATTCCTTTACGAAAATCTAAGGGTATCGCACCTAGCGTGGCGGTAAGTAGAATTTATGTGTATTATGAAGTACTTCGTTTAATATTTAATTCTAAGTGGTCGTTATAGGATTAAATTTTGTTTCATATTTTCTGAGTTGGTCCACGCATAAACATAATCAGCCTATCATGTTCCCACTGCTGACACACAGGCCTCTTCTCTTCGAGAGCGAGCGGGCTGTAATCTACAACGCGGGCCCAGTGTGGGTCGCTAGATATCATAATTATGTCTTCGAATTTTCGGTTCTAGGATAGGACATGCCGGTTTCCTTCGCCGTTTTGAGAGCACTGGTGTTGAGGTCAATGCAAGTCCACTCAAATCTGTGTGGTTCTTTTCTCAAAAGACAATATAATTCACTAATCTGTATGGTCCTCATAATATGGCCTGTTATTGTTAGCCTGCATCATGCCACTGCTGGGCAAAGGCCTCTCCCCATGACACTCAGCTCTTTCGATCCAGGGCTAAAGTGGACCACTGGACGTTTATTTTGTCCAGATCGTCCCGCCATCTTATCATATCATATCCTCATATGGCCGGACCACGAATATGTCTGGGTAATTGCGAAATATACTTATAATGACAATTGATCGCAATGTCTTTCATTTTGACAGTTCAGACACGTTCATTGCGTTATTTACATTGGTGAGCAGAGATATTTTTCAAACCTATGAAGCAATGGATTATGGATTTCCTTCAAACCACTAAAATTGTCATTGAAAGTGACAATTTTAGGGGTGTGACCTCTGAGTTGGTTGCGGTCTTCTCAGAGTAGTCGGATGGAAAACACCAACCTTATCTAGTTTTGAAACATAATTTACTTTTGACGGTTAAGAGTGTCTTTTTAACCAATTTATAGAAAAAAAACAACATCTATTAATAATTAAGAAGTTTTTAAGAGCTCTGGGCAGTATGTCTCCCTACTAAGTACTTAGCAGAAGCTTTTATGAGGACATGGATTTATTAGTATGGGTGAGCTCATGCCAAATCGACAAAAGAAAATAAAGCGTCGAAGGACGGAGGTAAGCTCAGGAGGCACATTCTTCTCTACAAATTATTATTTCACAAGACAGTAGTGTGTTCGATGGGAACATTTTCATTATATTTATCGTTAGACTTTCAAAAAGTTATACAGGCAGAAGCATATTTGTCTTCAGTTATTAAAAAAGAATTTGCTGTTCCATACATTTTAACCACGTACCGCGTACTTTTCTGAAAATACTGTTTTTTTTTTTGATAGCCGACGAAAAATTTCTTCTCTAGACTCGTGTACTGAATTCATGTTTACAGTTTGCATTTTGATGTCTCTGCCACCCTGTTTATTTTGAGCTTCGCATAAGTTCTCAGCTCTTCTACCCCTGACAGTTCAGTGTAAATACTAATAATGTAAATAAATGGGTGGACCTCTAGTTACTTACATTACATTAATTTACTCCATAGTCCACAGGTAGCCATTATGACTTGACAGATTTATTGCTACAGTAATTAATTTATTAATTAAGTCCGTGTCTAAATATCTTGTGTTGTCTTCCGTTTATCTATACTAATATTATAAAGAGGAAAGATTTGTATTTTTGTGTTTGTAATGAATAAACTCAAAAACTACTGTGCCGATTTCAAAAATTCTTTCACTATTGGAAAGCTACATTCACCCTGAGTGACATAGGCTATATTTATTGCTCGAAAAGATTAGGGATCCTTACTAAAACTTAGCCACCCGTGCGAAGCCGGGACGGGCTGCTAGAGTTTAGATATTAAGGTTGTTTTGGTGGTAATACTGCGACGTTTAGGAGTAGGCAGATTAATGAATATCTGGACTATGTTAATCAGGCCTTTAGTAAAAAAACTTCTAAAGTGTTCTTGGGGTTTTCCATAAAAGATTTTTCAGTTGCAGCCTTAAGTTTTTTTTTTTTGTTATTATTCTCAAACACATTATTTTGTTGTTTTTACAATTTTACTCGCCAAACTTTCGAGTTTGATGGCGAGACGCGCTTATTAAATACAAATTATATAGTAAAAAATAACCTTAAAAACTACCAACTTTGACCATTTCACTCAAGGATCAGTCACACCGGCATGGGCAGATTGCAGACGAGCCACGAACACCTCTCTGGGTTGCCCGATTGATGGCAATAGAGTCACTCTGGCGAAAACCTCTGCCTAATCTGTCGGGTATAATAGGCGTGTTGTTACGTTTGTATATCCTTACGTTTTGGTTTTCATTTTGTTTTCCTTTAGTATGATTTTCGTGTAATGTATTTTGATTTATTTGAATGTTTTCGTTCTTGTCAAACTCATTGTATCGACCTGGATTACCTATAAGTGAATGACGCGGTCTCCTATAGTTCAAAGCGCAGACTTGTATTGTCCCTGTTTTTGTAATCCTACTAATATTATAAACGTGAAAGTTTGTATGGATGGATGGATGGATGTTTGTTACTCTTTCACGCAAAAACTACTGAACGGATTTGGATGAAATTTGGCACACAGGTAGTTTATACGCAGGATTAACATATAGGATACTTTTATCCTGGTATTCCCACGGGATCGAAGCTTAGGCGGGTGAATTATAAACGTAAAAGTTTGTATGGATGGATGGATGTTTGTTACTCTTTCACGCAAAAACTGCTAAACGGATTTGGATGAAATTTGGCACACAGGTAGTTTATAAGCAGGATTAACATACATGATACTTTTATCCTGGTATTCCCACGGGATCGAAGCTTAGGCGGGTGAATTATAAACGTAAAAGTTTGTATGGATGGATGGATGTTTGTTACTCTTTCACGCAAAAACTGCTGAACGGATTTGGATGAAATTTGGCACACAGGTACTTTATAAGCAGGATTAACATATAGGACACTTTTATCCTGGTATTCCCACGGGATCGAAGCTTATGCGGGTGAAACCGCGGGGCGCAGCTAGTCTAATCTAATCTAACTGCCTGTATTGTCCCACTGCAGGGCAAAGGCCCCCCTCTCCCTTTTCCACACAATTCTGTCTTTTGCGAGTGCCGGCCAGTCCTTACGGTAGGAGTCAAGCTCGTCCCGCCGTCTTTGTCTTGGCCTGCCACGAGGGCGTCGTGGGTTTAGTGGAACCCAATCGGTGGTTCTCTTAGCCCAATTGTCATCTGACATGCGGGAAACATGTTTTTGTAAACATGCATGTATTTGTATAGCCTCTGTTGGAGATCCAGTAAATAAATAATATATACTCCTTTAAGTGGACCTTTTCATTTGTCTAAACCAGTTTATATTAACAATATATTGCAGATTTAGCATACATACGTCACACTTCAGAGCTGTAGCTGACGTTGTTACTGCTCTTGAATTTTAATGTTACTGAAATGTGAAACTCTGGATATGTTCCGCTAATATTATTATCGTTGGTCTCGTGGTTGCAAGCGTGACTGCTGAGCGTGGGGATCCTGGGTTCGATTCCCAGATCAGATAAAGTGTTATTAGGTCTTCCAATAGGATTTTTTTAGTAACAGTCCGGAGCTTGGAAGTTGGCGGTTTAATACCCCCGGGCCTCGGAAAGCACGTAAAACCGTTGGTCCTGCGCCTGATCTCTCCCCGGTCGTATCGGACTGCCGTCCCATCAGACTATGAGAGTAAAGGAACAGAGAGTGCACCTGTGTTAACGTACACACTTGTGAACTATAATATCTCCTGCGTACCTGGCTTATCTTCGTTGAGATTGGCCACTGTGATCGAAATCGGTCGGGAGGCTATTATTATTATTGTTGATATGGAGGAGCTCGTGGCTAAATAAAATCAGTCGCACGTTACGAACTTCAAGGTTAAGCAACGCTTGCCAAAGTCGGTCTGCGGGAGAGTGACCATCCGTTACATACCGAGACCCTTCCCTGCTTTGGAAGGCACGTTAAGCCGTTGGTCCCGACTGTCATTCGTAGACCTTTTACAGTCGTCACGGGTAGTCAAAAGCATGAAAGTGCGTCAACCAGTCCTGCCAAGGGGTATCGTAATTACCCAGTACCTGGGTTGTAGCGGTCAGATAGGCACTCGCTCCATACAAAATACTGGTACTCAGCTGCATTCGGTTAGACTGGAAGCTGACTCCAACATAGTTGGAAAAATGCTAGGCAGATGATGATTTATTTTTGTTAATGCTAATATCTGTTTTAAAAAAAACCGAAAGAGAGAATGAACGAGCGATATACAAAATTTACTTTCCCAACCCGTACTCAAAACAAACACAACATTGAATAAATAAAATAAAACATAATCAGCATAACAAATGCGATACCTTCCGCAAAAAAAAAACATGGCACAAAATAATATTCACACAGATTGCAAAAATTTAGTACCTCAAGGTCTGTGGGTGTCACTGAATGGAACGATACACGAATTTGAATTGCAAAATGGCGGCGACGTTGGGGCACTGCCTGTTACTATAAATTTAGTTATCTATGTGCAAGAGCGTGAATAGACAGGAGTTTCAAGGCTGTTCCTTCATAGAATTGTTGCTGTATTTTTAGGCTGTGGCAGTTAGAGAATTTTTGTAAGAGGAAGTGTAAAGAAATAACAAATATCTACTCGTACATAGTAAATTAAAGTCACTTTTCGTGTCTGTCTGTGTGACCGTGTTGTTCTTTCAAACTACGCACCGGATTTTGATGCAGTTTTCAACATTATTTTGAGAATTTATTCCGGAAGATTTATGTGTATAATACATTTATTTATAATATATAACACAACTAACTCAACTAACTAACTATTTGTATAGTTAGCTATACAAATAAATACAAAAACAAAAGGACACTTAGGCGTCGAAGTACTCGTCCGCATCGCTGTCATCCGGAAACGTGCCCAGACGACTGGCAAACTGATTGACTTTAATACATTACTATTAATCTAACATAATTATAATGAAGAAATGAAGCTGTAAAAACCTTACTAAGCAGCTGATTGTAGCTAGTATCATAATAATCAAAATGCTTTGCTTCTGGTAATCAATTTCTCGTATTATCTGAAGTTAAGCTGCTAAGGCAATAGGTGCAATAAATCGAGGTAAATAAAACCTTTACTGCAAACGTTCACGAAGATTTCCGAACGATTATATTGGTAGCATTTCGCGGAAACGAACTCGTTACCGACAGACTGATAAAATTAACAGAAAACTAAATTCCGAGAACTGCTTTGTCAATACAGGATGGCAAGGACATCGACCCGAAACCGGTTACCATGGATTCAGTACACGATTATTATAAATAAAAATAATTGCTGTTCCATACATTTTGACCGCGTGGGTATTGCACTTATCTATAAAACAGTTGATTTTTTTTTTATAATCGACGAAACATTTCTACGCTAAGGGTCTAAAATCATGTGTTGAATACATGGTTACAGATTACGCGTCGGTGTCCGATACCAGAGAAGTACCTGTACTATTGGTATTTCTAATCAATACCGGTACCAAACAAATATTTTCTAAGATTACCTAAGTAAAAAGGATAGTTAAGGCATTGACCGCCACCGCGGTCACCGGTGTCCGCCAACAACAAAGTTTCTATTGTGTCTGTTGTCTGGCAGTCAACGTATTAATAGGCATCAGAAAAATAACAAGAAGGTTGCCAAACGTACAAGGTTCCTCGTACAAATATGAGATTTGTGGTACCCGGCGGGAACCTGAAATTGGTACCGGTACTTGTTAGGTGGAGTACAAGTGTCTGGCTGGAACCGGTACCCGGATACCAACATGGCAAGAACCGCTAAGTACCTACCGATGCAAAATCAAAATATTTTATTTCACATAAACCAACATGGGCACTTATGAAACGTCAGAAGCTATTATTACTATTCACGGTTCCAATTGGTCGTTGTCAAACCTGTACTTTTGGTACCGGTTCCAAGCCCTGACCACAGCATGAGCTATTCTCAAGTAGTTCAAACCAATACAAGAGAAGAAACTAAAAACTACATAGTTTCAAAAAGACAACCATTGTGATATATATCAGGAAATGCAATGAAGGACCATAGTTGAGCCATTTAACGGCTCTCTGGCATCGTAAACTGGTTTCTCATAGCGCATTTTATGACGGGAACGAGCCAACTCTCAATCCACGCGAGTTAGCACGTACGGGTTAAAAGGATCTGCTCTGATTCTGTTGAAAATGTTATTCTGTTAAGCAGTTTTGCTTCGTTTTTGGGAGGGATTAAAATATTTATTGCTTTCATGGATTTGTATATAAAAGCCCGGCTAGAACATAGAGGGTGGCAGGGACATGGCCGCGTAAACTATAACCATAAATTCAGCACATGATCCTAAACGTATAAATACTAAGTCGGTTATGAAAAACAAAAACAGCTGTTTCATAGAAAAGTGCAGTACCTACGCGGTCAAAATTTATGGAACAGATAATTTATTTTATATTAACCGACGAAAAACTTCAAGAGTTCAGAATCATGTACAGGTACATGATTCTGAACCCCTATGGTATATTTCCATGGTAACAGGTTGCGTGTCGATGTCCCTGTCACCCTGTAGGTATATTGATAGGTATAGTCAAATTCTAGCGTTGTTGACATTTATTTATACATTTTATAAAACAAAGACGCTTTTCGTGTCTGTTTGTGTGACCGCTTAGATCTGCTGAACTGAACAATGGATTTTGATGCGGTGGTCACCTTCATTGGGAACATTAATTCCAGAAGGTTTATGTGTATTATTTAACTTTGGTGTAGCACACAAATTTCGATGTTTTGACATGTCACCATTGCACCCATGCGAATCAGGGGAGGATCACGCGTCGGTGTATAAAACATTGAAAGGACAATGCTCATGGATGTATGGAATCCCGTACCATGCTACATCAAAGTCAATCTTTGTTTTTTAAAGACTATACTTATCATAATATTAACTCCTACAAAAGTTCGTTTTGTAAACAAAATCCGGGTTTCGGAGATTTTCAAAAAATCGAAATAACCTAAAAACTAGGTACATTATTTTGTTTGACATGTCATACACGAACGGACATTATTGCTCTAAAAAAATGATAATCATTTAAATAAAAATTCTATTCTATTTTATTCTAGTGTTTTTTAATTAATGTAGAATCGGAAAAGTATAATTTTTTTAGATGTTTTTTTAAAGACGTAGATCATGACACTTTCATAATTCGAGGTTATATTAATCATATCGTTTGAAACGGAACTTCAAGTAAAGGGAATAAAACAATATCAACACTTTTTTACTTTAAATTAAATTCCCTGTTCAAAAATCAAAATCCCGACGCGTAATGTCGTAAAAAATTATGAAAATAATTACTTTAATATTTTGATCTTGATACATGAGAGTTTTTGGTACGACTTTTGGTCATTGTCTTTCAAAACACAATTTACCGACATTATAACCATGAAAAACTAGATCTAATGCCAATGCTCTCGCAGTAATACAGTTACTAACATCTCTAACACACGACTATTAAAATCCTCGTCATGACAGAGCAGAAAAAAACGACAGTTGGGTCGTCAAGAATCGGTAGTCAAAAGTTCCATATGGGGGCAAGCCTATAATTGACATAAACTGCAGACTAATTCTAGACTCAAGGCCACTACTATTTGCGTATTTGACGGACAGAGCCGTCATCTACGATCTCTCGCCGGTTCCAATTCCCGTCGGGACCGGGTCGCGACGGGAATTGGAACCGGCGAGGGATGTCGTGCGGTGTCCCACAGGGATCGGTTCTGGGGCCGCTCCTGCGGGACATCGGTTACGACTGGGTGGCGTCAGCGTAGTTTGCTACGCTGACGACACGCTGGTCCTGGCACAGGGGAGGTCGCGTCAGGCGGCGGCCGACGCGATGACACGCGGGGTTGCGATAGTCGTGGAAAGGATCCGGCAGTTGGGTCTCGAGGTGGCATTGCACAAGTCCGAGGCCATGTCCTTTCATGGGCCCCGGTACGGGCCACCTTCGGGATCCCAACTGATGGTAGGAGGGGTTCACATCGGCGTCGAGACAACGATGAGATACCTGGGTCTCGTCCACAGCCGGTGGAACTTCGTCGAGCATTTCCGACGTTTGGCCCCCAAACTGGAACGGACCGGGGCAGCCTGAAAGCGGCTCCTGCCCAACCTGAGGGGGCCAAACGCCTCCTGCCGGAGGCTTTACGCGGGGGTCGTGCGGTCCATGGCCCTATATGGGGCCCCGGTGTGGGCGCGTTCACTGCAGCTGCGAGCCGCACACTACCTGAACGCGCCCCAAAAGGTGGTAGCCGTAAGGCTAATCCGGGGGTACCGCACGATCTCGGGCGAGGCGGCAAGCCTCCTTGCCGGACTGCCGCCTTGGGATCTGGAGGCGATAGTCCTCGACGTAGTGCCTCCGCGCGCCTGTATGACTGGCGCGCGGAGGCACTACGTCGGGGGGAAACTCTGCACCCGCGGCAAATCGCGGCGGAGCGGACGGACCTCCGACGCGATCTCATGGTGGCATGGAAGGCGCGACTATCGCAACCCAGCGCAGGGCACGCCACGAAAGCGGCGATAAGACCCCTCTTTGAGGAGTGGCTAGAGAGGCGTCACGGCGTTCTCACCTACCGCCTGACGCAGGTCCTCTCCGGACACGGATGTTTCGGGAGGTTATTGCACATCATCAGGCGGGAGGAGACGCCCGGGTGTCACCACTGCGAGGATCGCCCAGAGGACACGGTGGAGCATACGATGGAGGTCTGCCCCGCTTGGGCAGAGCACCGCCGTGTCTTCGTAGAGGCGATTGGCAGCGGCGGTGACCTCTCGCGTCCGGCCCTGGTTCAAGCCATGGTCCGGGGCGAGAGGGAGTGGGAGGCGGTCACCTCCTTCTGCGAAGCAGTCATGCTAGCGAAGGAGGTGGCGGGATGGGCGAGGGAGAGATCCTCACACCTCAGCCGCGAGACGCTCCGGGCGTCGGGAGCCGCGTGACGACTCCCGGCCACCGTAGGCGCGGGCCTGCGGGCGGAGAGCAATGGGTAGCTCCGTCCGATCAGGACCAGGCCCGTGCCGGACGGCGCGTATGTGTTCCACGCGCGCCTCAAAGAGATGTCAGCGTAGTTGACGGGGCACGATAGGGCCGACACTCTTTTAAATCAAGATATTATTACAAAATCCTGGGTACATTATTCTTATTGGTTCTACATGTGAGAACAATGTAAAAAAGAAACAATTTAAATAAAAAATAAGCCCTGGCAGTTAAGAGATGACCAGTTACAACCGACGGCGCCCGTTCACGAACATGACGCGTGGATCAGCACCACCCAGCTCAACCATTTCGTAGGGAACCGAATAATCTAACACGACTGACAAGACTGAACCCAATAATTCTTATATTTCATGTTTCACCATCTTTTTTTTTTTTTTTTTTTAATGTATGTTTGTTTTATTTTATTTCATGTTTTGATTTTTGTTTTTTGTTTTGTGTCGAATCATATGTGTTTTATTTTCTTGTTTTGATTGTTGTTTTTATTTATTTATGTATAATTGCATGCTGCACTGATTAACGTCATCACGTCAACGCCGGCTGCCGCTGAAAACCAGCGCTGGGGCTCTGTCTCGTATAGGGTCTTAGCATTATGCTGAGCGATGGCCGTTTTGCGTGAATGTGACGCATGTTTACTCCCAACTTGTTTTTTTTTGTGTTTTTATGTCCTTTTTTCATGCGTCATGTTTGCCGCAAATAAATGCATTTTCTTTCTTTCTTTCTTTCTTGTGTGCAAAGTCGCCTACCACTCTTACGTATACGTATATAATAGGACCTCTATTATTTTAACTTTTGCTTACACTCAGCTAATATACAGAGTCTTAGCTCAAGCTCAGCCCTCGCGTTTGCCCCCAATAGACACCAAGGCAGTAATCGATATCATAATCAGACTAAAATGTTCCCACTACTGGGACACAGGCCTCCTCTCTGTGAGAGGGAGTGGGCTGATATCCACCATGCGGGCCCAGTGCGGGTTGGTAGATGTCACATGTCTTCGAATTTTTGGCTCTAGGACATGCCGGTTTCGTCACGATGTTTTCCTTCACCGTTTTGAGAGCAGTGGTGATGAAATAATTTACAAAAAGTAAAACGCCTGACGGGGTTCGAACCTACGACCTACACCTTGTAAGTCGCAGCCGTTACCACTGGCCAGCAGTGCTCACGACGTAAATGATATAATACGCACATAATAATTAAACAGGGTAACTTTTTTTTCCGTACCTCGGAAAGCACGTTAAGCTGTTGGTCCGGCTGTCATTCGTGGATCTTTAACAGTCGTTACGGGTAGTAAGAATCCTGAAAGTCTGACAACCAGTCTTACCAAGGGGTATCGTATTACCCAGTAACTGGGCTGTAGACGTCAGATAGGCAGTCGCTCCGTGTAAAATACTGGTATTCAGCTGCATCCAGACTGGAAGCCGACCCCAACATTGGTGAAAGGCTAGACAGTTGATGATGATGAACTTTTTTGAAGTGAAAACTTCTTTAGCGGCTTTGTGCACTTTTTTGTGATGCGTAAAAAATGTTAAACTCGCGTCAGGACACGTGACCTGATCGAAAATTCGTAAGATGGTGCTCGCGTCAGGACACGTGACCTGATCGAAAATTCGTAAGACGGAGCTCGCGGCAGGACACCTGACCTGATCGAAAATTCGTAAGACGGAGGGAGAGTTTTTTGTGATGGGTAAAAAATGTTAAACTCGCGTCAGGACACGTGACCTGATCGAAAATTCGTGAGATGGAGCTCGCATCAGGACACGCGACCTGATCAAAAAAATTCGTAAGACGCAGGGAGAGTTTTTTGTGATGGGTAAAAAATGTTAAACTCGCGTCAGGACACGTGACCTGATCGAAAATTTGTAAGACGGAGCTTGTGTCAGGACACGTGACCTGATCGAAAATTCGTAAGACGGAGGGAGAGTAGACCGCATTCCAAAATATCAAAAATGCACAACGTAAATATTCAATTTTTCACTTCTGCCGGCACGCCCGGAGTGCAACCCGTTTTTTTTTCAAGAGAACATATGTAGATTCTGAACTATAAGTGCTAGAGAAAAAATCTTATACTTAAGCGCATGGTTCCTTTCAGCGTTTTTCTCCATGACCAGTAGTTTAGAAAATATGAATCAGTCAACTCAGCCTATCGCAGTCCACTGCTGGACATAGGCCTCTCCCAGGCTGCGCCACAATACCCTGTGCTCCCCCTTCCGCATCCAGTCCGTCCCAGCCACCTTCTTTAATTCGTCCTTCCATCTAGCTGGGGGGCATCCCACACTACGCTTGCCGATACGCGGTTTCCACTCCAAGTCTCGTCTGCTCCACGTAAGTTAAGAATACTGGCTAAAAAAATAACCCTGTATAAAAGTCTCTTGGCGTAGATGAGACTTCATACCTAAATCATAATAGCTTTATGAAGAGTGGCCGTATTCTTGCACCTAACATAAGCTGCACTGTATGACTTGCAAGAAGATGGGTAGTTAAGATCATACTTAGGTACTTAAAACTTTTCCTTAGTTCTGAAGTTTAACTATCTTTGGTTACTGAATTGAAAGTAACTGATAGTAGATTAGCTAACATTGTAGAAGAGTGCTGGATGCCTTAGTGTGCATACAAACGGGCGACGCGCGTCGACGACAGAGGTAACTGCAACCGTCGACGCGTGCTGTTACGAATTTTAGACGTTGTAAAAAATGTAAGATAATTGTCGCAGTTAGGCGATTGCGACTTTTAATATTTATAATTACGGGCATTATTCTTCTGGTACCCACTAATTGACCGGCCTACACTGACTTCTCATACCTATAAACATTTTTTTTTTTTTTTTTTGATTTTTTTTAAACCAAACCAATTTTGACGGCACGATTGGCGCAGTGGTTAAGCGATTGACTCCTGCGCTGCGTATCGTGGGTTCGATTTCTGCACGGAACAAATATTTGTATGGCCTACAAGTAGTTGTTCCGGGTCTGGCTGTTTGTGTATGTGAATTTAAATGTTTGTAAACACACCCACGATACAGGAAAAATTCCTAGTGTGGGGCACCGTTTTTTTTTTTTTTTTTTAAACGAATATTTTTTTTAAAGTTACCGCGGTATTTACAAGCTCCTCGTCATTTTAATGCGAAATAAAATAATTTGCATAGACTATTTTTGCATTTTCGGCTTACATTGTAGACTTGACTAGTCTACAGCATTCTAAAATGATATTACAAAAAATTAACTTGCCTTTCTGATCAGAACCTTACCAGTAGTTTGCTTGGCGTTCTATTCGTATAAACACCGTTTGTTTTAATTCAAAATAATCGTTTCAAATGTAGCTTATCGTTTCTCTACAATTTATATTCGACAACGATAGTTGAGTTCAAATTGACGACATACCCGACAATTTACAAACCACTGCCATTACTGAAGTATGAATATTTTAAGGAATTTGTTATCAATTACATTCGTATTGAAATGTTTTGTATTAAAGCCAGGAATATCCATTACAACTTCTGATTGGGGATACCTAAAATGGGTACGTCGCAAAGGCATGCAAGGCACTTGCATACTCTTGTACAATTTAACTGGCATTTATATTCCTGGAAAGGTAACCGACATAGCCCGAAGAATTGCTTAACTTCAGTGGCACTGGGAAGGGCACATTGTATGATGTGCTAAATCAATGGACATTATAAATAAGAGTAAGACCTCTTACTCTTATTTATAATGGCCATTGATTTAGATATACCTATATAGAGGTGTATTTTTCTATGCTTCAACTGAAAAGCTACGGCATCACAAAGCAGCTTGCTCGCGCAAACAGTTTGTGCCAACACAAAACAAAAGACGCGTGCGCGTATAATCGAGACGCCATTATACCCAACCATGCACGGTCGGTATACCGTTTTTGCCGTGTATACTCAGCGACTTGCATGCGCAAAGAGTGTTTAATCATCCTGCTTGCACATGCAAGCTGTAACATTATGTCCTGTCTATATCTGAGGGGCAATTCCCGTAATTTTAAGAACGTTCACAGTCTGATCACAGTCTCAATCTGTCAAAAGTACCTCTAATTTCCCTACAGTTTTGACAAGTTTTTGAAAATTGTTTGTCGCCGAGATGAGACTGCGATTACATTTTGACCTTTTAAATTACGAGAATTAGCCTTCAGATGGCTGATAACGTTGACGGTTCTGGAATGGCGACCGCGTACCGAAAGATGCACCGTTGACAGACCGCCCACAAGATAGACCGGAGATCTTGTGAAGAACGCAAGAACTCGCTGGATGCGAGAAGCACAGAACCGGTCGAACTGGCGGTGTTTGGGGGAGGCCTAAGTCCAGCAGTGGACGTTTTTCCGCTGAAATGATGATAATGCTTTTCCTGGCTTCGCATTGACATTTTATTTTATTCTGATCTATGAGCTAATTTATCACCAGCCTTGCCTTTTTGAGGTCAGCTGTTCTCATCGTCATCTTCCCAGATTTTTCCCAACTATGTTAGGGTCAGCTTCCAGTCTAACCGGATGCTGTTGAATACCAGTATTTTACATGGAGCGACTGCCTACCTGACCTCCTCAACTTAGTTACTGCGTAATACGATACCCCTCGGTTAGACTGGTTGCCAGACTAGGGTCAGCTGTTCTATACTGTAATAATAATTGCGAAATGTTATTTTATTTAATATAGATTTTACCTGAATGAACTTTATTTATTTATTCGAGGTACTGATCGATCTACCAATAGCAATTTCTCAAGAGTCTCTGACGATATTAGCTCTTTTTGTTGTCAATTTCTGCAACTTCGTTTCAAGTCAAGTCGCACTTCGCTCGAAAATGTTCGTGTTTGGCGAATTTTGCCGATGCTTCTTCGTCGTACTGTAAGTGAATTTTAAACTATTTCTGATATATTGAATTCCCGAATGGCACTGAGGTGGATAGCGTCTTTTTCTGAACTACCACAAGTTTCTACTTACAAAAATGGCACTTTTTATGATCATTTCTTTTTGCTGTCGGTAGAAAATTCTTAAGCAGTTTTTAACTGCGTCAAGACAGTCTATGGGACAGAATCTGTAAAATTTTTCGTCATGGGTGTTGTTTTCATGATCTTCGAGGGTGCCGGTTTCATGTGTTTTATTTTTTTGTTAGCTGACGCACAACCCGCACCTGTATACTTACTACAGTAATATATCTATATGTTATTAATAATTACCGAAAGTCGAGGTAAAAGTAATAAATTAATCACATTTATCGGTGATTATTAATAATGTAACCTTAGTACCGATAAATGTAATAAATTTACAAAAATAACGTTGGCTAAACGTCTTTCTGTTCGATCGAGCAACAGAGGCAAGCTAAAAAATTGTTAAAACGTTCCAATACAAAATTTCCAGTTGCAAAAATAGGAGAGCCAAGGCATTTGCCGTGGCTCGATCTACGAGCTTTATTTTTGCAAGAAAGACTTTTGTGTTTTTTTGTGTTTTTAAACAAATAATAATAATTGTTATTAGGATTTTAATGTTGATTTAATGATGAGTCTATGGTTGTTTCATTTTAATTTTCTTTTAGTTTATTTAGTACTTGCTGCGCCCCGTGGTTTTACCCGCGTAAGTTTCGATCGCGTGGGAATATCGAGATAAAAAGTATCCTAAGTGTTAATCCTGGTTATAAACTATCTTTGTGCCAAATTTCATCCAAATCGGTTTAGTAGTTTTTGCGTGAAAGAATAACAAACATCCATCCAAACCATACAAACATCCATACAAACTTTCACGTTTATAGTATCAGTAGGATTTGTTATTGGTACAATACCGACACTGATTAGAAATACCAATAGTACAGGTCAATGGTACCGGAACCAAAACATACCGGTATTTCAAGTATGGATGTTTGTATGGTTTGGAAAAAAGTACAGTCGCTGCGACTGTACTTTTTCGCAGTATATACATTGCTCTTTAACCGCTACCTAAGTATGTCGCTAAGTTACTAGACAAGCAATGTAAAAATCACAAAACGATACTTTATTTATGCGTTGCATCGCATGGTACGGCCGCTGCTTCTTGCGGCTAGTTAGTGATGTGGCTGTGCAGATCCACTAACGTGGGCTATTGACAACAATGTCGATTACCCAACGAATATATAGTTAATTTTACAATTTGTCAACAGTTTTAAACCGGTTGGAAGACCTAAAAAGATGACGTTGAAATCCGGTTGGAAGACCCTTGAGAAGATGTATAATAGTGTTTTTTTTGCTATTTTATATTGATTTATAATATAATATTTTCAGGACATATCATTTTTATTTATTTTATTTTCATAACCCCAACTTTTTTTTAGTACAATAATAAATGGGAGAATCGATAACTTTTCGATTTAGTCAATCACTAGCGTATATGTAAAATAAATGGCTTTTGCACAACACAACGATAGCGACAGATGTTTTTGTGTGAGTAAGTTGTACGGTGCATGGTAAATGTACGCTGTGTTTGATGAGTTAAGGTTTATAATTGGATACATAACCAATTATTATATTATAGTAGTACGTTCTGATTTATGAATTGCAAGTGTTTGCGCGACTTTGTATCTATTGCTTTTACTGAACTACATGTGTAGTAGTGGCGCGGGATCGTCTTAGCGACATGGAGTTCTGATACATTTTCAACTAGAGGGCATATCTCCTTGTATCCTATATCTATGATCTGTACTTTTGGTACCGGTTCGAAGCCCTGCATGTATGTAAGTACCTCAAATCCCGTTTTATACAAAACCATTATGTTTGGTTACTAGTGTGAACAGTTTATAAACCTCAAGGCCACTATTTAGTCAAGCTTTTAAGCCAACCCAACAACCAACCTAACCAACCACCACCAACTCTCACACTAAACTCTCTTCACATGAAAAAAAAAGAACCCCGAACCAACCTTCCTAAGTAAATACCGTCTTTGAAATTAAAAGACAATTTCCACTAGCCACCCTTTTCTTCAGGAGTGATTAGCATATAGATAGGTTTAATGTCCTGTACCCATTCAGTCAATATGTTTGACCCGTCGTTTTTATGCTCATTGAAATGGTTTCAGAGCTATTAAAGATCAGTTAGGTGTTTAGAGAGGATATGACATGGTTTTGGTCTTACCTTGTAGAAGTCGAACTCGTAATTGCTTTAACACTTATTGATTTATGCAGCGGGGTAATTTCGTAACACACTAACAGTAGAATTATGTCATCATGACTGGAATCGGCATGTCCTAGAACCAAAAAAAAATTGGCAGACATGTGACATCCACCAACCCGCACTGGGCCCGTGTGGTGGATTATGGCCCATTTCCTCTCAAAGAGAGGAGGCCTGAGATTCAGCAGTGGGAACAGTATAGGCTGATTTTGCCGCCGTAAATATAATAGGAAACACCAGATTATTCCCGTATTTTAAAGAACAGCCGCATTCTAATCTCAATCTGTCAAAATGTTATTGGATTTTCGACTTTAATCTTTGCTGAGATAAGATTGCGACTAGATGTTGAACGTTTTTAACTATGGGAATTGGTCTTCTGGTATTGAGTAGGTGTCTGATAATAAGGTTGAAATTATTTAACTACACCATCATCACCTGCCTAGCCTTTTCACAACTATGTTGGGGTCGGCTTCCAGTCTAACCGGATGCAGCTGAATACCAGTATTTAACATGGAGCGACTGCCTATCTGACTTCCACAACCTAGTTACTATGTTATACGATACCCCTTGGTAAGACTGGTTGTGTTTGGTCTAACTACACACACCACGTATATAAATAGATTTGTCAAATAGTTGAAGAAAATAGTTATCAAGACATGTCAACGCCAAAATGTCTATGACACAATCATATTGTTTTAAACAAGACATGCTTTTGCAAAGTACGTTACAAGACATGTTGAAAACCAACATCACAACTTGTTTATGATTTTTTTTATTTTTTATTTCGTGATGTTAGTTATACAGTCAAGTATGTAAGTCTAGTAGATCTATACATACCTAGCCATTTGCCAACGCGTGCGGTCGATTCCGCTCTAACAAGATGTGATTAACCATCAATATCTTACAGGCAAGCCACGGAGTCACTTTCGTCTGATCCAACCAGCAGTCTTCTATACATACAGGGTGGCAGGGACATCGACGCGCAAATTGTAACCATGGATTCAGCACATGAGTCTATGGCCCTTAGCGTCGAAATTTTTCGCCGGTTATTAAAAAAAAGTATTGCTGTTCCATACCATTTTGACCGCGTAGGTATTGCACTTTTCTATGAAACGGAAGATTTTTTTTTTTGATAACCGACGAAAAATTTCGACGCTATGGGGTTTAAACTCAAGTGCTGATTCTATGTTTACAGTTTGCGCGTCGATGTCCCTGCCACCCTGTATAATACAATAGTAACGAAGTCAAAACTGTACATTGAATTTTTTGGAAAAAAGCAATAGCTATGTATGAGGTGTGGGTACGAATGGAACTCAAATGGAGTTAGGCAGGACACGTGGTAAGGTGCAATGATTACCGGTGGAGTTATGCTGTGACGGAAGCAGCAGTGGAAGACGAGATTTTGGTCCATCCAGCGGCCAGATGGGCACACGACATTGTTGCCATCGTGTGCAAAACCTGGATGAGGCTGGCACAGGAGCGTGGCGATCGGCACAAGAAAAGACAGGCATATGCCCAGCAGTGGGCAAAGTCAGGCTGTGGATGATGATAATGATGTGGGAATGAGTCTGATAGTGAAAGTATATTTTTGAGAATTTTCGTCCGTTTGTCTGGATGTACATATTATGTTCCGGAATAGTGGAACGTATTAGCATCGATTTTGGCACACAAATAGTTCGTAACCTGGCTTAACACATAGGGTACTTTTAATCAAGGTAGTACGTTCCCGTGGGAAATTTTTCGACATCGCGTAGCCGCGGGCAAAAGTTTGTTATTGAATAAATCTATAATAAGTCCCTAAATAATCCCCTCCCACTGAGAGGAGGAGGATTCCCAGTAGTGGGAACATTATGGGCTGATTATATTAATAATATTAATTTTATTTCAGAGAACATCCATCTTTGTCTTAGTAAGTACTTAAGAACAAAGTTAGTAAACCACAAAAAGACAAAACAAACGACATTAAATAGAGACGTGGAGTGCGATCCAGTGTCCAAGAAAACAACCGCCTGAATGGTCCGCTATTACTTTGAGAACGCTCTTGGAGCTTGCTCGGATACGGTGCAATATGGAAGCCGCTCACTTTCTCATGATGGCATGAAAACCATCAATCCGAGCCTCCATAAGCATGCCAAACGCACTACAGCATCTCGGCAGCCCCAACAACATCCTAAAAGCATTATTATACTGTACACGAAGGGCATTGAGTGCACGCTGCGTGTAGCCACAGGGTGCACGAATAAAACGATTGGCAGTACGCCCTGAACATTGTGCACTTTACCTTATTAGGGCACCGTTTAAACCTGTGAGCCAGCATGTTCTCCGTTCGTGCCTCCTATTCTGTCCCTCTGTGTTCCAAAACATGCGGTCAAAGTGACCTCTTCGCTGCCACTGACGACGCCGTAGAAGTGGCAAAGTTTTGGGCCAACAAGATTTGAAATTCAGTCGTGCCAGCGACACGAGGAAGAAGAAGAAGCATGTTCCCGCGGGCAGCTAATTGCCTTCGTTCCCTCACAACGTCTACGTCATCAGTAAGGTCCTTCGTGACCCAGTGACCCAAGTACTTACCCTATGATAATGATAATTTGAGAAATTGTTTACCTGTATATAATGTTCATTGATGACTGCCCACGATAAGGTTCTATTGTTATGTATGGTTATTATTTAAGCATTTGAAATAAAGTGTAATTGGATATTCTAATTATTGAGACTGGAATCAAACTCACAGCCACTCGGCCTCCAGCTAACATCACAAGCATTTGGCTATTGTTGCTTTACCTGTAAGGCAAAAGAAAACACTGTTAGGTATATTATGACAACACACGAACACAAATAGTATACGAATTAAGGCCGATTTTTCCATTGCCACATAACTTTTATTCGAGGATTAAAATTGACGTTTGACAGATTTTGTATGAAATAACTGTCAAAATTTTTAAATTATTCCTCGAATAAAGTTATCACATGATTGAAAAAACAGGCCTAGCTGTTTGGCCAATAATGACATACAAATTATTAATTATTAAAAACTATTAAATCAATTATAAAACCAAAATTATAAAATTACATTATTATTATATATATATTTGAGTCATTGTATTAAAGTATGCATTATTTTTCTTGATGACCAGAAGTAAATGGTAACTGCACCCTTTTACATCATTTTGCTGTATCTTATTTTATTTTAAGTCAACTTTACTTAGAACTCTTCGCGTCTTTGCACGTTCAATGATAAGTTTTAACCGCCTACTATTTTCAACATAGCAAAGATGTTTCGCGGCAAAAACACTGTTTTACAAGGACTTCTCAATACAACATTTCTAATATCCTAATCCTGAAGGTGAAGCTTGCTGAACCAACCGGGCGACGACGTCGTTAAAAGATGAAGATAGATAAATATCACCCATCTCTCCACTAGTGCAATGTTTACTCTAGGATGCTTATCCGGCAAATACATAAATGAATCTAATCTAAGACGTGCCCGTAGGATAGGGAAGGAGAGCCATCTCTCCTTCCCTATCCTACGGGCACGTCTTCATTACCATTACCGCGCCCCCCAGCCTACTCCTTGATATGCAATGGTCTCTGTAACACCATGAAACATGAGGCTACATGGGCTAGTGCGAATCTTGGGGTTCATTCGATTAATCGAGTCGGGTTTAACCACGCTGGGAATGCACCGAGCATTTCATTCATTTATTCTCCTAGCCTGAGACTAGAGACGTCGATGCTTTTCATCAGTTTCTATGTCAAAGCCCGCGCCGGTAAGGCTTGCTCAATCATTGTCCACTTTTAAAATTATGATAAAAAAGCACTTCCTCTCTCCATAAACATGATCATAATATTTTCTTTGCTCCTGTTTCATGTTTATTATATGTATATATTTATTAAGATGAGTAAAATATACTGTATCTATGTGTTTAGTGTATTATGTAAATGGTACACAACAGACTGCCTACAGTATTTCCTTCCCCTTTTTGATCCATCCAAAGGTTGTCTTTATAAGATCACTCTTAGCGATAAGACCGCCCTTTGCGTGTCCCTTTGTAAAATTTATATGTATTTTGTATGTCTGTAATTTATGTGGTGTACATAACAAAGAGTATTATATTCTCCTCTTATTATGATCTGCAATTAAATGATGCCAGTTTTTTTCAACCCCAGCAATGAAACATAAGACATAATGCTTCCTTAACCATCTTTTTTTTTTTTGGTTGGTAAGTCATCAAATGACCTCTCCCGCTCTGGGCTGAGCGGAAGGGCGTGTCAGACTTTTACTGACTAAAACCCACCCGTTTTCCTTCAGTTGGCTGTGCCAGGAGCTACGGTATCTCTTTGGAACAACCCGCACCCCTGGCAGGCACCGACCCTAGCGGACCCCGTCAGTTCGTGCTGACATCTCTTTGAGGCGCGCGTGAAACACAACGCGCCGTTGTCCCGGGCCTGGTCTTTACCGGGCGGTGAGCTGCGGCGACTAGGGGCGTGAGGGCGCAGTGATTGCCTCTCCCTCACGCGCTCCGCCTCCTCCTTCACGAGCATTACTGCTTTGCTGAAGGAGGTGACGGCCTGCCATGCACTTAACTGAACCATGGCCTGGACCAGGGCTGGACGCGAGAGATCGCCGCCGCCGATCCTAAACCATCCTCAAATTAAAAAAGATGGTTAACGCCCAAACGTTTACGCTTGTCGTTCAATCTTCACCAAGAACTGTTTACAGTTCCCATAAAAATGGATATAAAACCTCATAAATGAATGTTCGCTACTTACAACATACTTGAACGATTTATTTTATGGTTACACACATTGTGGTGACATAGTTGAATGGCGTAGTTAGGTACTCTGTGATATGTATCCTCAGATTCCTCAGCTATTGATATATCAATGGATGCAAAATCAGCCTATAACGTTCCCACTGCTGGGACACAGGCCTCCTCAGTGAGAGGGAGTGGGCTGTAATCCACTAAGCGGGCCCAGTGCGGGTTGGCAGGAGACACATGTCTTTGAGCTTTTGGTTCTAGGACATGCTGGTTTCCTTCACAGTTTTGAGAGCAGTGGTGATGGAATCATTTACACAAAGTAAAGCGTCTGTCTGGATTTGAACCTACGACCTACAACTCGTAAATCGCGGACGTTACCACTGGGCCACCATTGCTCGTCAACGGATGATTCGGCACAAATTACTAGGAACTCATCTAAATAAGATTGAAAATTATCTTTTTGTTGTTCAGGGTCTGGCTGTTTGTGTATGTGAGTTTAAATGTTTGTAAACGCACCCACGATACAGGAGTAATGCATACTGTGGGGCAACGTTGAAAAAAAAAAAAAAAATCAGTGGTTAATGATTTACCTCTGCTAAACTGCCAAGCAGCTTGATGGTAGACATAGCTCCCTCATTAGTACTTAAATTCTTATCACTCTTTTACACCTATAGGTGCAATACCTAAGAGACTATAATTAGAAAAGAGTTTTGTCATCTCTATAATTATATTATACTGACATTATTTTTTTTTATCACAGCCGTCTTCAAGATCACGAGGCGTCTACATAATGTATACTTAGTGCCAACATAAATATATTATTTATGAAAAGTTATCAAATG
Source organism: Apamea epomidion (assembly GCA_947507525.1). NCBI lineage: Eukaryota > Metazoa > Arthropoda > Insecta > Lepidoptera > Noctuidae > Apamea > Apamea epomidion. Next base: position 17,483,388 of record OX382237.1, read on the forward strand.
GCGTCTGTAGAGGTCATGTTTATTTATTTTGCATAATACACGTCTCACTAAAAAGGGTCTTCGTAATATAAATACATGAGACATTTATTATATTTATTAATATAAAAGGGTTTTTATTTAAGTTATATTTGAGATTATTTTAGCCGCAATGCGTTGGAGTTTTATCTATGAGTGTCATCCACGAATAAATCGATTAATAATGTAAATGACACAGTTTATTAAAACTTTTAAGAACTAGATGGAAGCAGTGAAGGGAGGCTTTAGCCGAGGAGCGGTATAGCGTAAGCTAATAAAAAAACTAGTTAAAAATAATAGTAAAGTATGAAATTGCCGTTTCATTGTAATAGGTACTTCGAATGGACATAGAACCTTTATGGTTTGATATTTTTGAGTGAAGCTTTTTTCACATGGTACCTATGAAGTTCTTCTTTTAAAAAATGTGCAACATTCGATTATCGACTTTCAGTTGTTTTTTTTATTCAGCTTAGACAAGAAAAATGGATACTTCGAAAATTCGAGTTAATTTTGAATACGAGTTCCGACGCGGAACTAACGCGGCAGATGTTTCTGCCGCGTTAGCTCGCAATATCAATATTGCGTTTGGAGAGGGGACTGCTAATGAACGCACCGTGCGATTTTGGTTTAAACACTTTCGTGATGGAAAAGCAAAGCTTACCAATAAAAAGGTAATGGTAACTGTTTGGTGGTCTCAGTATGGTGTTATTCACTATAGCTTTCTCCGATCTGGTTAACCAATAACGGCAGATGTCTACTGTGCCGAACTCCGAACTCCGATAGCAAAACTAGCAGTGATTCAGCTTCGACTCATGAATCGATCTTCACCATTATTGCTCTATGATAACGCGAGACCTCATACAGGACGAGAAACTGTTTTAACTCTACAGGAACTGCAATTAGAAATCATTCTTCACCCTCCGTATTCGCCAGACCTTGCTCCAACGGACTACCAATTTTTTCGTGATTTGGACGATTTTCTATGTGATAAAAACTTTTCTTCTCAGGAGGCAGTACAAAATGCTTTCACGAAATTTGGCGCTTTGTCGAATGTAGATCACGAGAGTTCTATCGCAAAGGCATAAATGACCTTCCTATTAGATGGCAGCAATGTATGAATAATATTGGTAATTATTTTGATTAAATAAATATGTAAAATTAAAAAAAAAACGAATTTTAATTTTTCAGTACAAATCGGCAATTTCATACTTTAACCCCTAATATTATCAAACGATCAAAGCACAATTTTTTTGAAAAATATTTATGTACGTTCTTAGTTATAAAAATATTAAACTACCCGAAACAGGGTACGATTTGTATTTAGATAAATAATAAAGATAAATATGGATTCCATCAAAACCTTAATACTTAGTAACGACAATAATATTAATAACAGACACAAAAAAATGCTTTCAATAAAATGCCAATTCTGCACGAAAATTCAAAATATTAACAAATACTTAAATCATTGTCTGTTTGTAAGCAATCCATAAGCTGAAGAGTTTGTTTGTTTTTAGTTTGTACGCGCTATTCTATGGAAAGTCAGATTTCTATAGTTCTTTTTAACCCCCGACGCAAAAACGACGGGGTGTTATAAGTTTGACGTGTCTGTGTGTGTGTGTGTGGGGGGGTGTGTGTGTATGTCTGTCTGTGGCATCGTAGCTCCCGAACGGATGAACCGATTTTAATTTTGTTTTTTTTTGTTTGAAAGGTGAATTTGTTGGAAGTGTTCTTAGCTATGTTTGATGAAAATCGGTCCACGATGTCCACGTATGAAATTTTTTGATTAAATATTGTCCTGTCGGGGGACCGCTACTATTTTAAACATTAACAGAACGTTTGGCTAATAATTAGAGCGGTCCCCCGACGGGACAACATTTAATCAAAAAATTTCATACGTACTTACGTAAAGTCATAATTTCAAGGTTATTTTTTTCTTTTTATAGGGTTTCATGTTGTCGGGGGTTTTTTTAATTTTTCATTTGAACGCCCATTTCTTAAGGAAGGTTATTGACTATAGCATCACGTTACGACACTTAGAAGTCAAGCAAAAAAAATCAGAAAGGGAAAACGATGTAAGAGCACGGGCGGGCGATGTGATGCAACACGGGGAGTCGGGAGAACATGAAATTTCAAGCGGATGAAGTCACGGACAGAAGCTAGTTAATCCTACTAATATTATAAACGTGAAAGTTTGTATGGGTGGATGTTTGTTACTCTTTCACGCAAAAACTACAAAACGGGTTTGGATGAAATTTGGCACACATATGGTTTATAACTAGGATTAACATATAGGGTACTTTTTATCCCGATATTCCTACGGAATCAAAACTTATGCGGATGAAACCGCGGGGCGCGGCTAGTAAATAATATGTATTAACATCACGCCCGTTCACAGTATTCCATATAGGGTACCTATAGTAAACCCACATCCATTTTGCCATTAAGGTTTTGAGTTCCATGTTAGCGAGCGAGCCAGTAGCCATTATGTTGTGCATTAGTGACATTAAATAAATAGAATGCAGTTTATTTATAACAGGCTTTTAAAAACATTAAATTACCTACATAACATCTCGCCCTCATTCCCCGAAGGGTAGGGCAGACGTGTACCTATTAGTACACCCACACTTCATCAGAGGGGCAATTCTCGTAATTTTAAGAACGTTCACAGTCAGAAGGCCAATTCTCATAATTTAAAACGTTCAAAATGTAGTCGTAGTCTCATCTCAGCGACAAACAAATGTCAAAAACTTGTCAAAATGTAGGGAAATTAGAAGTATTTTTTGACAGATTGAGACTGAGATCAGACTGTGAACGTTCTTAAAATTACGTGAATTGCCCCGCTGATCTCAGTCTCAATCTGTCAAAAAATACTTTTAATTTCCCTACATTTTGACAAGTTTGTGACATTTGTTTGTCGCCGAGATGACACTGCGACTAGATTTTGAACGTTTTAAATTACAAGAATTGACCTTCAGTTATGTTTTAGTTACATGTAATATGGGGCGAGCCTATTGCCAACCACCGAGCTAAAATCCAGAATCCAGGCTGCTACTAAAAAATTCAGACGTATATACCCAATGACACTTTGTCCGACACAACAAAACACGACAACATTAAATTAATTAATAAAAAAAACAAGAAAATAAATTATGATTCTCAGTAAAGACACAACCATTTTCCAATATTAATACCATAAAGAAAACCGAATGGTCCGAAATGTTCAGTAAGTCTTGGTTTTAATTAAATTCGGGGGTGTGTTACGTAAATAAGGTGCTCGAGCTATCTTGAGCCCATTGCTTTGTATTAAGGCTTCTGACTCGAAACGAAAATTGACAACAATAAGGGAAAATTTTGTAGTAAATGGTGTAGGGGGGAGGGGGATTCCAATCATTTTACCTTCGTAAGATAATTATCATGGGTGTATTAGACAAATTAAAATGGAAGGTATTATATAAACAGCTAGATGAATATAATAACTAAATGGCCTGAAAAGGAAGACTAATAAAAACTGTGGGGATGTATAATTTTGGTCTCGGTGGCCAATCTCAACGAAGATTAGCCAGGTACGGTACAGGAGATAATTATAGTGCACAAGTGTGTGCGTAAACACAGGTGCACTCTTTGATCCTTTGCTCTCATAATCCGATGGGACGGCAATCCTTACAACGTATTTTTAAATCAACTCAATTTAGTAAAAGCCGCACAGAACCGTGACAAACAAATGAAATCTTGTTACAATGATAAAATACCAGTCACTGTAGCGCGTCGTAGCCCGCTACGAGGGAAGCTACGAACCGCTACGAGTGTCTACGCCGTAACGCTGTCATTCTAATTTTTTAAAAGCAGTTAAATAAATGAAAGATGTAGCTGTTAAATAAATATATTTTGTTTCTGGTAATTTCGCCCTCTTTCCAAGAAAATATATTTTTGTGAAATTAAGTACCAACTTAATATGCTTGTAAGGAAAATGGCGTATTCGTAAAGTTTTATTTTTAATCCTTCACAATGGAATTGAGATAAGATTTTGTATTAGTAGAAAATATTTGTTACAGTATAATTGTATCTTGGTTATATTTAGACGATTCCTTACTTCTGTATTGTTACGGCTTACCGAACTAGAAAAACTTTTGTCAAAGGGTGGATCTTTATTAGATTACTTTTTCTTATTGTTAGGGTCATAAAACATACACTTTATTTTTAATCATAAAAAGAATATGAAAATCTTTGCTATTTTGAGGCCTTTTTATTTGGTACCAGCTTTTGCTGTGGCTCCGAGCCACTGACGACCCGTAACGGCTGCCAAAGATCCACGAATGACGGACCTGCTTAACATGCTTTCCGAGGCACGGTGGGGTTTTAACATGCAAAGCTGGTCACACATCCACAGACTAACCACGGCAAACGTAGCTCAATCTGATCATTCGACCCGTGCGGCTGTTATCACTGAGCTACAAGTCCCTCTAGTCATGGCCTACTAAGGTAAGGTCATGGACTAATTATTGTGTGCCAAATTTAGAAAGTCAAAATATTTTCAGCCGTTACGGCGTGAAAAGGTAACAGACAGATAGAGTTCATCATTCTTCTTCCCTTATCACAATTTATTCGGGGTTGGCGCAACATATCTTTTTCTTCCATACTTCTCTATTAGTCCTCATCTCGGTAGTCACCCCCTCTCTAACCATATCATCATTCACACAGTCCATCCATTGTTTCTTTAGTCTTCTTTCCTACTCTTTTAGCTATCAACATTCATACTCAAAACTCACACATACACACGCAAACAAACAGACGAACAAACAAACAGATAGACAGAGTTACTTTCGTTACTTGTTACTTTTCGTTTTTTGTTACTTTTCCTGGCACACAAATTCTATCTATCAATCAATTTATCGTGCTTCGTCCATCAAAGTAGCGGCAATCCATCTATTGGTACTGGAAACGTTCCAACATCGGTCGTTACGTCAACGTGTAGGAGTTTTACAGGTTCATGTTACTATCTGTAATAATGATAGCTTGTAAAGGTTACATTGCAGGAAAATGGCCCTGCAGTGGGAGAGTAACTGAACATCTGAAGGACAATTCTCGTAATTTAAAACGTTCAAAATGTAGTCGCAGTCTCATCTCGGCGACAAACAAATGTCAAATACTTGTCAAAATGTAGGGAAATTAGAAGTATTTTTGACAGATTGAGACTGAGAGGGTCTCTCTTGTTTCATCGAAAAGAAATTGCCAAATTATCACTTCCCAAAAAATTTTCTCCATTATTTCATTTGCCAAATTATTACTTAGCAAAAAATCTATTTACAAATAATCGTAACGTAAACCTAATATTTGGCAAGTCAACGTTTAAACAATGACTTGTTTACCAACTAGTACTTTCACCAATTTTTACGTAGTCAGATATTTCAGTTGGAATAACTCATTTTACGCAAAATAAAATTTGCCAAATATTTAGTATAGTTTTCAATTTACCATTTCTATTCAGTCAATTGTTATAGTCTAACTAGTTCAGTCTCGGGTAGCCTGTTTTTTCCATATTTTTTTTCTATATAATCTAGTCGTTTCTGGCACTCGCCGGCCGCTACCGCGGCACCGCTCGCATCGCTCACTCGGCTCGTGCGTAGGAGGTCACAGTTTTAACCTAACCTAACCTTACCATTTTTTTTTTATTAAACTCGTCTAACTAGTTTGGTTCTTGATAGCCTGCTAACAATAATCTCTTTTTTTCCTTATTTGTATGAAAAAATAAATTATTATATTAAAATAAAATTGCATTTTTTAATTATATAATTCCCAAAAAATCTTATTTTTGCCTTTATATTTTTTGCTATAACAAGTCATTTGACCAAACGTTTATTGTCTAAAGATTGTTTGCTGTAATAAATCATTTGACTAAAGACCAAATGCCTAAATGACATTATCCTTGATAATATTCTGCCAAGTAAAAATTTGACCAAATGAAAATGTGCGTACTAAAATTATTCCAAACATTGCATTGGTATAAAAAAAGGTTGCTAAAATTTGTTTGGGTAGTGAAATTTTGGCAAAATCTTTTCGGCGCAACGGCAGGATCCCGACTGAGAAGACTGTGAACGATCTTAAATTTACGAAAATTGTGCCTCAGATCTTACAGAGAAAAGGTTCGTGGTGACATGACATTTAATATTTTAAAGCATAACAGAACATAGACAGTGGTGGATTACAGCCCACTCCCACACTCTCACCGAAAGGAGGTCTATATACCAGCAAGGGGAACATTATTGGCTGATTATGCTAGCAAAACATAGCCTATAATGTTTCCCTAAAGAAGTAAATAAGTAAAAAAATTATGCCCTGAAAAGAGTTCTGGAAGGACTTGGAGAGGCATTTGCTCAGCCGTTGAACAGAATAGGCTAATCGAAAAAAAAAAATGCTGAGATAAAAAGTGTCAGTACTAACATTTACAGTATTAACATTTTGACAGCAATTGACACAATGAAAAATTTTTAAATGGGCCACATGTAAACGTATTAATAAATACATTTGTGGGGCTGTAAGCGGCAGCGTGTATAGAATCATTATTAGTGTGAAAACGACATAACACTGCTCATTCCATATGATTAATGTTATCCTGAAGCGTGAGTTACGAGCGGTGGGCGAGTTGGTGCGTGAAATCATTATTCAGATTGTTATTATAAGTAATACTATGCCTAGTTGACTGGCTCATTGATCCGGTGATTTAAGGCGCGATTGCTGAGCGAGGGGTTTGGTTTTGATCAGCGGATTCATCCATTAAAATATTCTGGATAATATCACAAAATCATAGCCTATAGCAGTCCACTGCTGGACATAGGCCTCTCCTATTGCATGCCAGTCAACTCGAATAACACATAGTGGAGTTTTTTTTATAAACGACTAGCTATATATAAAATATAGAATAGATGATCAAAGTTAAGTGATGTTTAAACGTCAAAAATATATGGTTAAACAGTCGCTAATCACTACTTCAATTTATACAAAGCTTATGAATAAAAGGGAGTGTCTCATGAGCAGTTTTTCTGGTGATAGAAACGTGGACAAATTTTTTTATGCCTGAAAATTCAGTCCCCCTTTTTGAAGAATGTACAATTATACTAATTCCTACTAATATTATAAATGTGAAAGTTTGTATGGATTGATGGATGGATGTTTGTTACTCTTTCACGCAAAAACTACTTCACGAATTTGGATAAAATTTGGCACACAGATAGTTTATAACCAGGATTAACACAAAATATATTTTTACACCGATATCGTCACGGGATCGAAACTTATGCGGGGGAAACCGCGGGGCCCTGCTAGTTATAATTATAAATTACTATAAAAAAAAATTGTATGATGTGCTAAATCAATGGACATTATAAATAAGAGTAAGAAGTATATAGAGGTGTAATTAGCTGTCCTTCTACTGAAAAGCTACGGCATCACAAAGCAGCTTGCTCGCGCAAACAGTTTGTGCCAACACAAAACAAAAGACGCGTGCGCGTATAATCGAGACGCCATTATACGCAACCTGCATGGTTGGGTTACCGTTTTTGCCGTGTATACTTAGCGACTTGCATGCGCAAAGAGTGTTTAAGCATCTTGCTTGCGAATGCAAGCTGCTGCGTGTAACTGGCGCTTAATGCAATACCCAATAACATATTAAATAATAATAAAATAAAAATATTTATTTCATCAACTCACGTAAATAACATTATTATGTTTGGAGTCACCTTTTAAGCAAATATTTGCTTGTATTAGGTGGTTCCGCTCCTCCAGTTTAAAAAAAATAAACAATTGATAATTTTGAAAGCATGCTCAAAGTTTAAAAAAAATAAAATTATTAATTGGAATTTAAAAGATTATAAATATATAAATAAGGAATGCGCACTGGGTTTTGTATACGTGTGAGGTGGGTGTGTGTGTGAGGTAGGGATGTGTGTGTTGGTGTGGGAGGTGTTGTTTTTTTTTTGTGTTCTTTTTATTATATTGTCCTGTCTATATCTGAGGGGCAATTCTCGTAATTTTAAGAACGTTCACTGTCTGAGCTCAGTCTCAATCTGTAAAAAATACCTCAAATTGCCCTACATTTTGACAAGTTTTTGACATTTCTTTGTCGCCGAGATGACACTGCGACTAGATTTTGAACGTTTTAAATTACGAGAATAGGCCTTCTGGTATCTAGACTCCAGGAACCCATAGTCAGAAGTTACGCTATTCCAATTAGAACAGAAGTCAAAACCAATCATCTGCCTAGCCTTTTCCCAACTATGTTGGAGCCGGCTTTTAGTCTAATCGGATGCAGATAAATATCAGTATTTTACATGGAGCGACTGCCTATCTGACCTCACAAACCAGTTACTGGGTAATACGATACCCCTTGGTAAACTCTTTGTCCGACTTTCGGGCTTCTGACGACTCGTAATGACTGTCAAAGATCTAAGAATGACAGCCGGGACCAACGGCTTAACGTGCTTTCCGTCCGAGGCCCGGGGGTCTCGGTATGTAACGATGGTCATTCATCCACGGACCGACCTCGGCAAGCGTAGCTTACCCTGATCGTTCGACCCGTGTGGCTGTTATTATTTAGCCACGAGCCCCTGATCACGAAGAAAACAAAAAGGTTAAAATATTTAGTGTAAAAATTTTTGCACTATCAAAACCCGCTCATCTCTCCCAACTCACATTCTAAACGCTTCACAGCTCATTTTATCTACTCGGTAGAACTGAAATTCCGTACCTAATTAGCGGTTTTGCGTATCTACGTTCATAACGATGTGTACAGTCACGAGCAAAAGTGTGTATATACTAGGCTTTATTCAAAAGCTATTTACTCCTTTATTTTTTAATGAATTTTTATGTTGTTACGAACATAGCATTTTCGAACCCATACGTTTATCTAATGTGTCTTATTTCAACGTTGCATTCGTTATTTCACGAAAAAATCGCAATTGAAAGTTGCCAAGTGTTGACATATTGGTGCTCGTGACTGTACTACACCGGATGATCGCGTCATTAGGGGTTAGAGAGTGACATCTCAGGCTCGAAACGTTTTTGTTGTGGTATTCGCTTTGGGGGTGAATAAGGCGGAATGGGGTGAATATAGAGATTCTGTTTGATATAGAAGAAGTGGTTGTGTTACTCTCCTAGATTGCAAGTGGTGTAGCTTTAATTTCAAAGAGTGTGGCATCGTCTAAAGCTGAGATATTTATTTTTAGACTCTGTGGCCCTAAAATTAGCCTCAAAGAGATGTCAGCACGAACTGACGGGGTCCGCTAGGGCCGATGCCGCCAGGGCCGCGGGTTGTTCGAAAGAGATACCGTGGCCCCTGGCATAGGCAACTGACGGAACACGGGTGGGTTTTAGTCAGTACAAGTCTGACACGCCCTTCCGCTCAGCCCAGAGCGGAAGAGGTCATTTGATGATTTCCCAACCAAAAAAAAAAGGCCCTAAAATTAAAGTTTAGTCAAGAAAACTATTAAACTGACTTACGTTCTTAATGTAATTAAAATAAAGTTCAAACTCGAAATAATACGTCAGCGCTGACCACACTGTTATTTATAGGCATCGTAGTTTTCAATGCGAAAGAAATTTATATTACGTTCTATCTAGATAATCATTCATCAATGGTCTGAACACAAAAGTTGTTTTTCAATAGTATAAAGATAACCGCTGAAAACCAGCGCTGGGTCTCTGTCTCGTATCATTATGCTAGCGATATTATCTTAGCATTATGCTACTCTGTCTCGTATAGCGCTCAGCATTATACTAGCGATATTATCTTAGCATTATGATACTCTGTCTCGTATAGCGCTCAGCATAATGCTAAGCTCTTAGCATTATGCTGAGCGATGTCCGTTTTGCGTTTTGCGTGGATGTGACGCATGTTTTAACTTGATTTTTTTTTGTTTGTGTTCTTTTTAAGCGTCATATTTACCGCAAATAAAGGTACTTTGTTTCTTTCTATATAGGGAACTGCCAATTAATCGATTTAAAACACCGTTATTAAAATGGCTTAAAAAGAAATCATTCTATTCTGTGAATGAGTGTTTAGACTTTAGAGATCCACACTGATATCTTACTATTTGACAAAAACTTGACATATTAAATTTAATAGCTATGAGTTTTTGCACAAATTTTATTAGCTTCATTTATTTATTTAATGTACTTAATTAATAATTGTGCATGCTAGTTTTAGTGGATTGATATGGAAACTATTAAAAAAACCCCGACAATCTGTAATGTACTACAATTCTTGCAAATATTCATTTAATTTAATTTTAAAGACGGTTACGAAAATTTACCTCGGGCGTATTCTCAATACATTTTATGCTATTATCAAAGCATCATTTCTTAAGTCAAAACCGTAAATATAATTCTAGCAAACAACGTTATAATATTATACTATGAAATCAACTCAAGACGAAGTGCGAACGAAAACTTTTGAAATGTGTGCGGTTACATTTTGAGGTTTCAAACTTTCGAGATTATTTTGGCATCGTTAACTGCCCGTCTGCTTGTGGCTATAGCTGGTTATGTTCGGTCCAAAACTTCGGAATTAAAAGGTGTTCAGACCTAAAATCAGAACTACAATAAAGCCTCAATTTAGTTCAGTGAAATCTGCTCGAGAAAACGTCGATGAACAATCTCTAAGTATTTTACTATTTATAGTTTGCATCGGTGGCCCAGTGGTAACGATACCGGCTTTCGAGTCGTAGGTCGTAGGTTCGAACCCAGACAGGCGCTTTACCTTGTGTAAAATTTCATCACCACTGCTCTCTAAGCGGTGAAGGAAAACATCGTGAGGAAACCGGCATGTCCTAGAACCGAAAAATTCGAAGACATGTGACATCTATCAACGAGAGAGAAGGCCTGTGTCACAGCAGTGGGAACGTTATAGGCTGATTATATAATGGTGAAAGTAATACAAAATAATGCCATTGTTTCATAGTCAAACCTAGTCAAAGCAGAAAAAGTTGCCAACTTTGGAGTTTATTTGTACGTTGCTTGAAGTTAATTAAGTAATGATAAACGTCTACTTATTCATACAGGGTTCATTTATAAGCCGTGCTTAAAGTTAAGAGACGTTTAAACGTCAAAATGTACATACATTTTGACGTTTAAACGTCTGTTAACTAGGAATTCCCTTTATCTATAAAGGTTGCTAAAAGTTAAGTTGTGATTAGAGAAAACCCAATAATACTTTTCCCAACCCGGGAGTCGAACCCAGGACCCCACGCTCAGCAGTCGCGCTTGCGACCACAAGACAAACCGGGCAGTAACTTTTTTTATTAAGTAGCAGCGTTCTTTAAACAAACCCTTTTAAGGGCTCCGTATCCAAAGGGTAAAAACGGGACTTTATTACTAAGACTTCGCTGTCTGTTCGTCCGTCTGTCCGTCCGTTTGTCTGTCACCAGGCTGTATCTCAAGAACCGCGATAGCTAGACAGTTGAAATTTTCACAAATTATGTTTTTCTGGTGCCGCTATAACAACAAATACTAAAAACAAAATAAAATAAATATTTTTTCCTCATACAACTGACGTGATTTTTATAGATAATGGTACGGAACCCTTCGTGCGCGAGTTCGACTCGCACTTGGCCGGTTTTTTTTATTTTTACGTGGACTAGTTGTAGCTGAAGTGTTAAACACAAACAATATGATAGTTTAACCGTGTGTACGTTGTAAGGGTCATCCCTATACAGTAGGTACGCTGAAAATGTGACATCAAATTGATTGTTGTGGTAGTCACATAATGAGCTAACAATGTCAGTTGACTACCCTACAATTAAAACTATTTGTTTCATGTTATACTGTATAATTGCCGTTTGATGTGTTTATATTTTAAAATACGCACTAGTGAACTGTATAATCATGAGCTTAATACTTGAATTATTGCATAATGTATTATTTATCATTATTCGCCCTTACATGTTGATCGTTTTAATCCTTAAAAGGGGTTATTGTACTCATCATTATGAACAACTTTTACTACGGGACTAACCCTGAAATCGTGAAAAAAAAAATCAGATGATCCATAGATTTATGTTCGCATAACTCGACATTATGTATGGATCAACTGATTTTTTTTCACAAACATAACTGGTGAAATCTGGGACCCAGATTTCACCAGTTATGTTTAAGTCCCATGTAATAGGGGCGAGCCTATTGCCATGATCGGGGCACAAATCCAGACTCTGAGCTGCTACTGAAGAACTCCTCATGAAAAAACATAACCTTATTAGTTTATTACGATACGTGTGAATTAAGTAGTCCATTAGCGAGTATGCTAAACGCTGTGCATTAATACTACTTAAGTCATCGTATCTACACTACACACACTCCCTTCCGCTCCACCCAGAGCGGGAGGGGCCGTTTGATGATTTCCCATCCGAAAAAAATAAAAATAAAAAAATAAAAAGTCATCGTATACTATTTTATATCACGTGTGACCAAAATGCGCTCTTTATTTATTTCATTTATTTCTTTAATGTCGCAGCAACATGATGAGATAGGAGCATTTTGGCCTCGTATAGGACTTTCTGTTTCGTTTTTCTTTTTGTTAGTTCTTTTTTTTAATTTAATTTGATTTTTAAATTTTTGACTGTGTTTAGTTTGTGATCTTCCTGTACGAGTCGCAATAAACACTTTTCATTCTTTTTTTTTTCTCTTAAGTCGCGCTTTGCTGTGTAAAAGAGGACTATTTAAGTCACAGTGCTATAAAAATACTATGATATCTGCGGAAAGTAAAAGTAAGCCTGATCAGAATATCCGATTAATAAATCTGTTGAGTGCCTGAAACAGCAGCCAATTAAAGCATAAGACAGGACAGCAAATTAAATTGGTTTTCAGAAACTAAAGGTTAGTGTGTATAGACTAGAATTATTTATTATGTACTGGTTACTTATCTACCCGACCCGACCCTGGTTACTTATCTCCTTTGGTGACCCAAAGGAGATAAGTAACCAGGGTCGTCGGATATGGTTGAAGTTTAGTAAGAAACCGATGGATGTTTTCGAATGAAATTTAATTTGATAAATGAACTGTTTGTTTTCTATTAATTTAATTCGAGGGCCCTGGTTACTTATCTCCTTTGGCGACCGTACGCCATAAATATTACGGAATATAAACGTAGAATTTTTACAAACGGTGACACAATGGGTGGTCTTATCGCTACAGGCGTTCTTCTAGACTGAGTTTTTAATAGTTATTATTATATTTACTGGATTAATTAAAAATAATGATTACACATGTACATGATACAATGGTACATCTTTTATTATAAAATTGTAAAACATAGCCTTGTATGTGATTTCCACGCGAGCCTGTCGTAAGTTATCGAGCAATTCCACACACCAGTTACTAAGAATTATCTAGTCAAAAACTCAATAAAACTTTGTTCAGCAACGGATGCGGATGAATCTCAATATTTCACTCCGAATGACTTCTTGGGGCACTGGCAACGATAGATTTATGTTTAGACTAGCTGCGCCCCGTGGTTTAACCCGCATAAGTTTCGATTCCGTAGGAATATCGAGATACAAAGTATCCTATATGTTAGTCCTACTTATAAACCATCTGTGTCCCAAATTTCATTCAAATCTGCTCAGTAGTTTTTGCGTGAAAGAGTAACAAACATGCATCCATCCATACAAACTTTCACGTTTATAATATTAGTAGGATTATAGAAACTAAATTGTGTAAATTAGGCTGATTTTAATTCGTGTTCAAGATGATTTACTTGACAAAATGTCGTATTAACTACCACTGCTTTATTTTTAACTATTGTGGTATAGTAATTTTATTCTAAGTGCATCGTCTTCACATATACTTGTTTAATTAATGTATACAAAATATTGAGATTGATAAATCTCAATCTGAATCATTATGAAGGAAATTGTTAATCCAATTTAGTAAGACTACGTAAAGTTTTAGTAGATAAAACGAACTACAGTGTGACTGAGGTTTTATCAGAGATAATCCATCTAGAGCAATTCAGGCAAAGAATTGCCTGAATTGCTCTGGATTGACGGATCTAGCTTTTGGTTAAACTTAAGTGAATGTTAATAATATAAATATTGCATACTGGCTGAGCTTAATTTTAGTATTATAACACGCTATTATTGCTAAATGAATGTCTATTCTATTATTTATTTTACTATCGCTCCATATGTTCGATAAATTTGCCTGCTTAGCAACGTAAATCACGCAATGGATGTTGTTGAACTGTCAAAATGAAAGATTATACGATGTGTTTACTTATACCTATGTTTTTGTTTAAATCCGCTATCAACTTACTGAACTTACTGAGGAGCTTGTGGCTAAGTGATAACAGCTGCACGGGTCAATCGATCAGGTTAAGCTGCGCTTGCCGCGGTTGGTCCATGGATGGGTGACCACCTGTACATAACCTCCATGCCTCGGAAAGCACGTAAAGCCGTTGGTCCCGGCTGTCATTCGTGGATCTTTGACAGTCGTCACGGGTCGTCAGAAGCCCGAAAGTCTGTCAACCAGTCTTACCAAGGGGTATCGTATTACCCAGTAACTAAGTTGTGGAGGACAGATAGGCAGTAGCTCCATGAACAATACTGGTATTCAGCTGTATCCGGTTAGATTGGAAGCCAATCGCAAGATAATTGGGAAAAGGCTAGGTATATGATGATGAACTGATTGAACAGTAAATAAAAAGTCTGGTAACTTTTTGGATCCAATTGAAATGGTAACCATAGATCATTTCCTCGCAAGCCTTACCGAACTTATCGCAATTCCACACACCAGCCAGAAAGAATTATCTAGTCAAAAAACTCAATAACGGATGCGGATGAATATCAATATTTCACTCCGAATGACTTCTGTCGGGCTCCAGAACGATAGATTTCTATATAGGCCGCAGTTTGACTAGTATTTTTTGTCATATGTCTAAAACAGTGTGACTGGCCGTCGCCGATATCGTTTGTTCGGATGGCACTCGGAACCGACGATAGTGTACGAGTTATTCGTATAGGACGCGAATACGCGATAGTGCAAGCGAAGCGTATGTGAAAAAGTGTCTGAAAACGCAATGGAATTTTTAAATTCCTAGTTTCCCCGATTTAGACTAGGTATTTCTATTGTATCGTAGGCGATTTTATAGTTACAAATGATACATGAACCGAAACAACTGTATTTAGGCTTGACAATAATAAAACTCTCGACTCGTAGTGCTGAAGCCAGTCGCTTAGACAGTTCACCATCCGTGCTGTCAAAATAAATGTGTTATAGGAGAAATCGTAGTATTCATTATGTTACATCGATGTTGCACTCAAATAAATTCTGATAGTGACAACTACCACAAATTAAAAAGCAGTTGAATAAATTAGTAATCAGAGCTATATTACTGTGTGATTTTTACTATATTACCGTGACATTTTAACTGTTTTACTGTGACATTTTTACTGTATTACTGTGACATGCCATTATTGTATTACTGTGACATTTTTACTGTAATTCAAACGATTTGACATTAATTTGTATTATTTTATTCTACTAATTGTTATTTAAAATTATAATATCTTTTGTGTAAATTAAATAATAATATGTTTTGCATGCCCATGTGACGGTAGAGCATGGAGGACTCTTATAATAAAACATCTGTGTACTAAATACCCATGTTTGCAAACGAATAAATGATTTGATGATTTGATTTGATTTGAGCATTCGTCTTGAACGCAGTTTAGTTTTTTGTTTGCTTAAAATGCTCAAATTTTTGCAAACAAAAATACCAAACTGCCCGTTACCCCTGACCAAAGCCCACTCAAATTTTTTAATTGGCATTATAACAAAAAAAACTCTTACATAATTTAGTTGATAGCACTTGGCGGCCACACTGAGGCGTGACATTAGCCAGAGAGCTTACATCACAACAGCGGGACAAGTTTGGCACACGATCAAGTTCTGAGTTATGGCTGAGGAACGTCCGTGGCTCGTATTATTATCGTAATTTTGGCAGGCTTATTTTCGTGTTATACTCCCGTTTGGGGCACCCGGTGGTGATCATGAGACAGGGTTATTACTTTGGTTTTTAATCATCATCTTCCAAGCTTTCTCTCTGGGGTCTTTTTTTTTTTGGGTGGGAAGTCATCAAATGACCTCTCCCGCTCTGGGCTGAGCGGAAGGGCGTGTCAGACTTTTACTGACTAAAACCCACCCGTGTTCCTTCAGTTGCCTGTGCCAGGGGCCACGGTATCTCTTTCGAACAACCCGCGGCCCTGGCGGCATTGGCCCTAGCGGACCCCGTCAGTTCGTGCTGACATCCGTCAGGCGCGCGTGGAACACAACGCGCCGTCGACCCGGGCCTGGTCCTTACCGGGCGGCGAGCTGCCCATTGCTCGCCGCCCGCAAACACGCGCCTACGGTGGCCGGGAGTCGGCTGTTGACTCCCGTCCAGGGCTCCTGCGGCGGCTGGGCGTATGAGGGTGCAGAGATTGCCTCTCCCTCACGCGCTCCGCCTCCTCCTTCGCGAGCATTACTGCTTCGCTGCTGCCGCTGCTGCTGCTGAAGGAGGTGACGGCCTCCCATTCACTCTCGCTCCTCCCATTCACGCACGAACGTGGATCCACGCGAGACAAGTTTCAGTAATTACGACGTTCAACCGGCTAAAAAAGACTGTCATCTCTAAGTGTGTTGGCCTTTCTTTTTAGAGTGGTCTAATAGGAAACGACGACCTCACCTCACCCTCTAAGGTTTGTACAAACATACATACAGAAATAGAATCGTTTATCATTTAAACAATAGGTAATCAGTCTTTTAAAATATGTTAAGTACGTTGGCAAAATGCTTAAAAAATAAAGAACGAGTAGGTGCATACTACATTTCATCTACTCAAGGACTTTTGAAAACAAAACTATTCCACAGAGACTGTCCTCCTCTCTATTTTATAAAACAATATTATCTAGATCCCATCGCGCAATAAAACATACGTCCACGAGCTCGTTGAGTGCACAAGACATTGCCATTTTATATACATTATGTAAATCAGAACAGTTTTAAAGAAAAGGACCCAGTTTGATATTTTTATGTCGGATCATAATTTGCGAAAGTGTTTCTCAAGTACCTACCATTTCAATTCAGAAAGAAAAATCTTTGCACTGTGTAGAGTATCGTTTTTCAAATAACTAGAACTTTAGTTCCATCACAAAGATGTCACTTGGAAAGCTGCCACAATAAAATGGAACTGGGCTGGACACATCTGCCGCATGTCAGACGACCAATGGGCCGAACATACGACCCAATAGGTCCCTCTTAATGGCTAGCGACATCGTGGCAGGCCCAGTCGGAGATGGCGAGATAAACTGGACTCCTTGTTGAAACAAGAACAGATCCTAAGCAGCTGTAAACAGAGAGAAGTGGAAAGTGAGTACAGAGGCCCTGGCCCTGCAGTGGGACATCATAGAGTAATAATATAAACAAAGGACTTTTTATCAGAAAGAAAGAGAAAAAAATACGTTTATTTGGACACAGTTCGTGAAATACAAAATATAAAATAAAATAGTAAAAGTAACGATTTAACTGCAATACACGTGCCTCTCGGCTGCGCCAAAAAGGTTCATCTCAGCATTAAGGGCCTGTACTTCCTCGGATTGCGAAAATTGTCTTAGCATTAATGGCTGTAGCTTCAACAATACTGCAGTATTCACTTTGTAATTAATCTATAATATAAAAATGAATCGCTGATTGTGTTGCTAAGCGCAAATCTTGAGAACAGCTGAACCGATTTCGCTAATTCTTTTTTTAGAATATTCCTTGAAGTACGAGGATGGTTCTTACGCAGAGAAAAATGTAAAAAAATGCCTGAAAAAGTCTAAAAACTACACTTTTCTATACTCCCATACAAACGATTCGTAATAATTAGTTTCTATAGTTCACCCTAACTGAATCAGTTTGACATTGCGAGCGGGATAGATTGATACATGGCGCGGGGAAGTGGGGGCGCTGGGGACGCTGGTTTTCTTATGTACATACATTTAGGGATAAGTAACGGGGAGTATAAACAGTTTTAGCATACCAAATACAATTTTTTTATGCTTATAAATAAACTAGTTTAGCCCGCGACTTCAACCGCGTGAAATGCTTGTTCCGTCGCATCGCATCACATCGCCTGCCCGCGCTGTTACTTCATCTTCGCTTAGCGTTCTTTCTGTTTTTTTTTTGTTTTTGCTCGGCGCCTAAGGGCTCTAGCGTAATGTTAACTAAGCCCGCCTCAAGAATTGTGCCATCAAATACAAAAAGATTTTTTCAATTCCGACCGGTAATTCTGAGATTAGCGCTTTCAAACAAACAACCAAAAATCAACAAACTTTTCGACTTTATTATTAGTATAGATAAATAAACTAGTCAAATATAATATATAATTACAAATGTAACCTTTTAAAATGTATAATTTTAAGGTAAACCTTTTATAATATGTGGCTATTTGTGTATGTGAGTTTGAATGTTTGTAAACACACCCGCGATACAGGAGTAATTCCTAGTGTGGAGCAAAATAAAAAAAAAAAATAAATAAGTTTTCCGACTCATTATTTCGAGTCTGTCCGACTATTTACGAACTGAAACGGAAGCTTCATTTGAGTTTTTTCTTTTAGCTATTTTCGCCTTGCCTACTTGGCCACTCTTAACCAGTCACTTCACAAAGCTACTCGTGAGCCTAGATAAAGAGCCGAATATAGGAAGGAAAGAGAAGAAAGGAATGTAGGTATAAGGAATAGACGTGCATCCCTGATGACATGTATTCTCGGCAGCAACAACAGTATTCTCAGTGTGATCGTAGATCAGTGGGAATCCCCGATGTTGCTCCACGCTGAGTTTTAATTATATATCTGTGTCTGTAATATACTGACACTATA
Source organism: Apamea epomidion (assembly GCA_947507525.1). Lineage (NCBI taxonomy): Eukaryota > Metazoa > Arthropoda > Insecta > Lepidoptera > Noctuidae > Apamea > Apamea epomidion. The sequence continues at coordinate 17,502,287 of OX382237.1, forward strand.
ATAAATACCGAACTTTAAAAAGCATGACCAACATAAACCATTTTAATTCACAACTTAACAAAATTATTGATTGAAAAGGCTTACTACTCTATCAATGAGTTTTTAGATGATAGAAGCATAAAATAAAAAATGTCCGATCCACTTGTTATTCTATCTTGTTTACGACGTTACTTGTTTGAAACAGTTTTATTTAGTTTGTAGTTTTTTTACGCCTAATTTGTACGCCTTGCAAGGCAAAACATAGTGATACAACGCAATTTTTTATACCATGTACCATATTACCTATGTTCAACAAATAAAATACTTTGACTTTGACTAGAATTTAGGTCAAATTAATACTAACCCTATGGACTTCTGTCTGAAATAGAAGTTTTTATTGTTTTTATTCTATTCTATAAAGTTCACGTTTGCAATATAATATCATTACTCAGCCTAGAGTTTAATTTTCATGTCACATTCCCTCTTTAAGCACAGCACAGCTGGGACTAATTACGGGCCAAAATTGTGACCATGTTGTAATTTTAACAATATTTTTGGAGGTGAAGCAAAATTTAAATATCATCACTTTAGAAGGTTTCATAAAGGATTTTAAATTGTGTGAAAAGTATACGCAGGTGGGCTAACAATGGATTGAGTACTTTTAGTAGTTATGAAAAGCTTAACAAAGCTTTTCATAACTATTAAAAGTACAAAAAGGTAACTTAATAATTATCACGTAAAAAATGGTTACTTAAGCATTATTAAGAATCTGGCTAGCTACACTAATAATAAAGAAAGATAGATTTTTTTTGTATGTTTGTTTCAAAGTCAAAGTCAAATCATTTATTTCAATTAGGCACATAAAAGGCGCTTTTGAACGTCAAAATTTACAAAAAATAGAATTCACTCTAGTCGCCCCTTCCAAAAGGTAGTTTCGTATAGAGAAGAATGGGCAAGAAACTCCACCGTTACTCTTTTAAACTGTTTTACAAGAGTGTTTACAAGTTTGTTACGCATTCACGCTAAAACGGCTGAATGGATGTGGATAAAATTAGGCACATGGGTAGATCATGAGCTGGAATAGGACACAGGGTAATTTTTATCTCGATATTCCCATGGGATCGAGACTTATATAGGTAAAACCACGGGATGCGGCTAGTTTTTAATAAAGGATAATAAAAATATTTGGAAGTTGAATTTAGTGGCACACTTTCTTTTTAATTTAGTTTTGGACAAACATGACTGAATTTGTGATTTAGCAAGAACACTTCTGAGCTGAGCAACAAAACTTCAAACTATGCTCACAAGATTATAAAAATAATACAAAAATAATATTCTTTCACTGTATCCTAAAAGCAGAGAGAGAAAGAGCCATGAAGCGTTTCATGCTTGGCATTAGGCTAATAGACCAAGTTCCAAACGTCGAGGTACGAAGACGTACAAAGGTCTTCGATATCGGAACAAATATTATGGAACTCAAACGGAGTTGGGCAGGACTCCAGGCAAGTCGTAGTGATGAAAGGTGGAGTAAGGATGTGACAGAGTGGCGTCCAAGGACTGGAAGACGAGAGTTCGGTCGTCCAGCGGCTAGAAGGGCAGACGAAATTGTTGCCATCGCGGGCAAAACCTAGATGAGGCTGGCACTGGAGCGTGGTGATTGGCAAGAATAGAGAGGCCCATGCCCCGCAGTGGGTGAAGTCGGGCTGTGGATATAACCTGAAAGTTTATTTTTATTTTTATTGACAATGGGCTCACTCTTGACCTCAATCCAGCCCAGAGGCAGGGATGAAATCTACGGTGCATCAAGCTTGCCCAGAAGAAGCCTATTCACTCTCGCCCTGAAGAGATTCGGGTTGTATGAACTCGGGAATGCAGACGCAGGCAGACAATTCCACTCCTTAGCGGTGCGCATCAGAAAAGATGATGAGAAGAATTATTTCCAAAAAAGAATAATTAACATACAGGGAGGCAGGGACATCGATGCGCAAACTGTAACCATGGATTCAGCACCTGAGTTTAGACCCCATAGCGTAGAAATTTTTCGTCGGTTATCAAAAAAAAAAAATTCTGTTTCATAGAAAAGTGTAATACCTACGCGGTCAAAACGTATGGAACAGCAATTTTTTTTTTTAATGATTACAGTTTGCGCGTCGATGTCCCTGCCACCCTGTATTATAACTTTGTCATATCCCTATGTATTTTACTGTGTGTACATAAATAATAAAATAAATTAATTAATTAAATCAGTGTATAAATATCCAGGAAAAAAAGGGAAATTAGACATAATTTTTGACAGATTGAGACTGAGATCAGGCTGTGAACGTTCTTAAAACTAGGGGAATTGCCTCTCTGGTCTATATAAACAATAAGAACCCTTAATTTCCAGTCAGATACGCAAAACCAATCATCACATTTAACAATCATTCCTTTTTATGTGACCTATATTTTTCCGCGTATGAATTATAAAAGCCACATCAAATAAAGGTACGGTGATGATAATGACGGTAGTTATGACTACGGATCGATTGCCACAGTATAGATAGCTACAGTAGGTCAGCTTTGTACAAGGAGTGCAATAGCCGCACTCACACATAGACACGTTCGTACGAAGGGCAAATCAGGAAAATTAATTGTTATGCAAATTGACTACCTACTTATTTATAAATTCTATGAATATTTAATAATAATAATAATAAAATAAGAAATTTATTTCAGACGAAGTCCATATACTGTTAGTAACACAAAAAATCTTAAAAAACTATTGTTAGCACATACAACAACAAATCCGCAGAAAAAAAAAAAAATCAACATCACAAAGTCGGCTCCTCCCAGGAGTGCCAGTTTATGGCAAACCCTGGATTCGACTACCCACAGTGTGTAGTCACATCCAGTGCCTCCACATCGGCGAGTCCCAGCGGCCAACAAACACGCTCAGAAGGCTGTTCGAGCTGGCCCGCATGCGCCTCATAAGAGATGCACAACGCTTCCGCATGATGGCATGAAAAGCATCCATGCTTTTTACCGCATACATTGCTGAAGCGCTGCAGTGGCGCGGCAGTCCGAACAGCACCCTGAACGCGTTATTATAATGAACTCGCAAAGCACTGTATGTACGATGCGTGTACTTAGTCCATAGGCTGCAGGTGTAAAAAGATTGACAGAAGGTAGGGCCTTCTGTCAAATAATAATGTCACTTTGACTTGCTCAGTACACCGTGCAAACCTGCGGGCCAGCATGTTACAGCGCACAGACAGCGCTCTGCGTTCCTTCTCCAAATCAATGTTGTCACACATATCCTCTGAGACCCAGTGACCTCGATACTTAAAATTAGACACTCTGTTTAAGTTGGCACCGCAAAGAAACAAGAGAGGCACATTAGCGAATGATTTATTACCAGCCTAAAACACCATCATTTCGCTCTTCTTCATATTATATCTGAGTCCATGGGTTCGTGCATACTTTTCATAAATATCTAGCCGTCTGCGCATGACACTAATCGACGAGCCCCGCAGCACCATGTCGTCCGCGTAGCTGATATTATTGACGCACTGTCCATCTATATGGCACCCTATGCTTGTTCTGCTGAGCTCGCCGATCAGCTCGTTCATGTATAAGTTAAAGAGGCGAGGAGAGGTTAACCCCCCTTGCCTCACCCCGCACTCCAACCCATACACGTCCGAGTGTGAGCCTGCCCACCGCACGACATTCCTTTGACTCGAGTACCAATTTCTCAACATTGCAACAACATCACGTGGCACATCTGTCATTTAAACACACTCATTCAAACTCACTCACACAAATACCAGTCATTTAAATAACAAATGTAATTCTTTGACAGTTAAATTTATTTACCATGCCAAATTGTTTAGGGTGCCAATTCGCTTGGAAATAATTTCCCTGAATTTACATACCGTTCTCAAGAAAGTACTAGTAGTAAGTTTCATACGAATATAAACATGAGTTTTATACGAATAATATTTGAATGATACACTTACTTAGCGGCTTATGGCTAAGATATAACAGCTGAACGCGTTTTTCAATCAAGTTAAGCTACGCTTGCCGCGATTGGTCCGTAGATGAATGACCATCTTTAGATATAAAGACCCCTCCGGTCCAGGCTTTCATTCGTGGATATTTGGCAGTTGATAGGGGGTCGTCAGAAGCCCAAAAGTCTGAAAACCAGTATTATCAAGGGGTATCGTATTACCCAGTTCCTGGGTTGTGGAGGTCAGATAGGCAGTCGCTTCATATAAAATATTGGTATTCAGCTGCATCCGGTAAGACTAGAAGCCGACCCCAACATAGTTAGGAAAAGGCTAGCCAGATTATGTTGACGCTTACTTATCAAAGTAAACTGTAAGTAGCTAGGTACGCTTTAAAGATATCAGCCTCAAACAAATGACAGTCACGCACGATTGCGCACACGCTTTACCTAGTCGCCTGTCAATGTGAGCGTGCGATATCGCTCGTTGTATGAACCGACCTTCTGCACCTATCTATTTTGTGCGCTTGCGGTGGGGATATTATCACAATTGAGGCGTCATTACCGTTTCGCACTGCAATTTAGACGCCCGTTATGACTGACGTGACCTGATAATTTAATTTTTGAGGTTAGGTTTTACGTGACTGGAAAGTGTAATTTTTATCTTTATAAATAAATAAGCTAGCAAGCACCTCGTGGTTTCACCCGTATAATTCTTGATGCCAATGGAATATCGGGATGAAAATATCCTATGTGTTAATCCAGGTCATCCGTGTGCTAAATTTCATCCAAATCCGTTCAGCCGTTTTGGAGAAATAAAATAACAAATATCCAAAAATCTAAAAACATAATAACTTTAATATTTATAATTTTGTACAGGGTCGAGTATCGACGCGAAAACTTTTAATTACCACGAACTCAGAACATGATTCTAAACACTCTAGTGCAAAACATTTTCGTATGTTATAAAAAAGAATCAGCTATTTCATAGGAAAGTGCAACACCTACGCGGTCAAAATATAATATGGAACAGTATATATTTTTTAATGGCCGACGAAAAAGTCATCGCTCCCGGCGATGAAATTTGTCATTTATTACAGGAGGTCCACAATTGAATGAATCCATGGTGACAGATTGCGCATCGATGTCCCTGCCACCCTTTATTCGTAAGATAGTAAAATAAACAAGGATAATTTTATAGTTTTTCGTTACAATAAGTTCTATTTTAGCTTTGTATAATAGTGCCATTGCAAGATGCCTTTAGATTAGTTACAATTTATCCCGATTTTCACACACAGCTTTTCAGCCATAATTTTTTTTTCCTACACCGTGTAGGCACGTGTTCATGTAATCAAATAACATGTAACACAATATGCACATCAAACGAACAGATAATATTTATATGAACGAGGAAATGATCCACCATTTCAACAATAAATATTTATTTTGGCAGGTACACAATAAAATGAATACAGGCGTATTCATTTTATTGTGTACTGCCTATTATTTTAAACCCACAAGCACGTAATTGAGAACCAGCCTATTCTCATTAGTGGGAAACAAAACCCAAAAACAGTATTTTAATGAGGTATTTCATATGAATATGATAATTAAAAAGTAAAAGTAAAACTTATCTGTCTCTTTGTAACGTGCTAATCGAATTTTGTAGCTGACTGTTAGAAGACATGTTTTTCTTATTTCAAAGCCTGGATGCTTATTAAACCAGGAGATTCAGACCAAAAACACAGATATAAGGTAAAGGCTGTTTGTGTATGTGAGTTTAAATGTTTGTAAACGCACCCACGATACAGGAGAAATTCCTAGTGTGGGGCAACGGTTTAACAAAAAAAAAAAAAAAAACTATGTAACTATAATATACTCCGAGAGGGCTAACAAACACTTTTTATCATCCCGGCGATATAAAAGTTAGCGAACTTTTGCAGATATAGCTTACTTATCCATAAAGTTATATCTGTACGTTATGCCACTTTTAAAATTCCGATAAATTTTATAGCACTCCCCAGGTTTCAGATAGTAAGTACTATTTTAAAGCCGTAATTTTTAAGATTATCATAGAAGATTGCCGAGGAGGGACCGCGGCGAGTTTTTATTATTTTACTATGTGACTTTGCTACGAAGTGTACAGACGCCAACACATCAAGTTAGACATTCTGTCAAATTTCTTTAATAAATTTTCAACTTTATCGCTTAAGCATTAGGTTCAAGATTGATTGTGAACATTTGACAGTATCGGGTAATTATTAGATACCTACTGATTTTATGTAGAACGATATTACCTAAGTCTATCTGGACCTGCAGGGTAAATTCGTAACACACTAACAGTAGGAATGGCTTTAATTTTGACAGTTCAAGAATATTTGACGACACGGTTGGCGCAGTGGCTGAGCGATCGACGGCTGCGCTGCGTGTCGCGGGTTCGATTCCCGCACGGAAAAATATTTGTATTGCCTACAGGTAGTTGTTCCGGGTCTGGCTGTTTGTGTATGTGAGTTTAAATGTTTGTAAACGCAGCCACAATACAGGAGTAATTCCTAGTGTGGGGAAAAGTTACAAAAAAAAAAAAAAATGTGACAATGGAATAGCAACATCCTTCAAAATGATTCCGATTGTGATTGATAGTGTGTTTCGCAATTTATTAGGGTGCTCAGGACATAGACGAAGTGGCAATCGCTTCCAAAGCGTTTCGTATTTCCACAACGACTTTCAACAGGATTGACATATATAAGCAGTCTAATCGTGACAAACTAATACATTTTTGACTTATCCATCATCGTTATCTCTAATAGAATGTCATTTTGTCTAGGCCCCAAGGTCTGATAAATCGTTGCCAGGCGTGCTAATCCAATTAAAGGAAAGATCTCTCGTGACATTTTGATTTTAAACAGTCGGTGTTAATGTTATTAAGTCTTTTAGAACAATTAGTGAGCTCATTGCCTACCTTACCATATTCCGAATCAACACTAAAAGTAAAAAACCCGACTGCAACTAAAAAGTTTAAAACAAGATCACTTTTCAAGCAGTCTGATGCAGTTGGTTGTTAATTTATTTCAGTTAAGCCATTTACTTTTGAATTGTCAAGGATTCGTTCAGTCCGAAATATGTACCTAATTGCTTGTTTCTCAGATTTGAGACCATACAACTGCATCATTTTCATCAGGATTTTTTTCAGTTTGTTTATTTAAATTGTGGCTGGCTCGAAGAGGGGCTTGTGGCTAAGCTAAGCTTGCCGCAGTTGGTCCGTGGATGGGTGACCTGGATCACCCATCCACGTGGATCTTTACATACCAAGACCTTCCGTGCCTCGGAAAGCACGTTAAGCCGTTGGTCCCGGTTGTCATTCGTAGTCTTTGACCGTCGTTACGGGTCGTCAGAAGCCTGAAAGTCTGACAACAAGTCTTACCAATGGGTATCGTACCCAGTAACTGGGTTGTGGAGGTCAGATAGGCATCCTCCATGTAAAATACTGGTATTCAGCTGCATCCGGTTAGACTGGAAGCCGACCCCAACATAGTTGGAAAAAGGCTAGGCATATTATTTTTTTTTATAATTTTTTTTTTGTTTTAATTCGTTGCCCCACACTAGGAATTTCTCCTGTATCGTGGGTGCGTTTACAAACATTTAAACTCAGATACACAAACAGCCAGACCCGGAACAATTACTTGTAGGCCATACAAATATTTGTTCCTTGCGGGAATCGAACCTGCAACACACAGCGCAGCAGTCAATCGCTTAACCACTGCGCCAACCGTGCCATCTAGTCGTTTAGTTTGTTTATTTAAATTGTATTCTACACTGGGATTAGTTGCAATATAAACACAAAAACAAAAACCTCAAAAGAAAATAAGATAAGCAAAAATAAAAAAAAATCAGCCACCCTGTACGTTCAAGCGTTTAATACGACGTATACTCAAGCTGTCTGAACGCCAATGTACGCTTACAACGTCACTCGGAAGTGGGTCAGTTATTTGAAATTACGTACACTGTACGCCCAGAGTACGTACACGTGACACTTAACTCTTTGTCTTCAAACGCTGAAGTAAACACGGTACACATTGTATATACGAGAGGAAAGTAGAGTTAGTCACGTTCTTTTTAAATGTTTGGTAACAAAGCGACTTTGCTCAGTTTTTCAACTTAAAAGTTAGTGTTGTTGAAGAGAGTGCGTTTAGACATTTAGGAGTTATTAGATTACTTCGCTGTCTTAGAACGTCGCGTGTCTAGAAATGCTAAGCCGGAACATACATTAGCCGTACCTACGTCGTGATTCGTATACCAAACACGCTGAAACGTACATTATGTTTACTGATACCTGTTGTTTTGATTAAAAAGCTTCTACACTGTATTCCTCAAGGAATGTTTCGAGGAACTCACATTAGCCGTACAGCGATTTGTTTTCTGAACACGTCCAGTCGTCGACGCGTCACGTTTGTGCTGATAGTACACTGGGTGTATTGATGCGGTGCAATAAAACAGCTTACACGAGTGACGTTGAAGGCAGTCAGCCTTGCTACTGAAATTTTGGATTGGTTCATAACTTTATATGTGCACAGCTTGACTATAGTTCGTATAACTGTAGCTTTTTTAACAATTTCTCACCCAAGAAAAAGATAATACTGTAGCATACGGAAATTTAGGTAATTTTGACCGACAAATTACGGTCAACGCGGTTTCATTTTTGGAGTTCTGTACCCAAAGGGTGGCAACGGGACCCTATTATTAAGCTTCCACTGTCCGTCCATCCATCCTTTCGTTCGTTTGTCTGTCTGTCAGTGGGCTGTATCTCATGAACCGTAATAGGTAGACAGTTGAAATTTTCACAGAGTGTGTAATTCTATTGCCGCTATAACAACAATTAAAATTAAAATTAAACGCCGAAAAAAACACGTTTCTTGTATTTGAGGCGTTTTTGCCTTGTGGTACGGAACGCTTCATGTGCAAGTCCGACTCGCACTTGGCCGCTTTTTTATGTATTTTTTATTACACATATAAATAATGAGTTTTAGACCGGTGTTGATCAAAATACTTGCAAAAAAGAGTTTTACAAAAAAAAATTTACGATACCATCATGTACACATATACTCTTTTTTTTTTTTTTTCAGGATGGGATATCATCAAATGACCCCTCCCGCTCTGGGTGGAGCGGAAGGGAGTGTCAGACTCTTACTGACTAAAACCCACCCGTGTTCCTTCCTTAGCCCTTTATGTACCAGGGCAGCGGTAACCCTTTCGGACGATCCCGCTACCCCGGCACATATACTCTACCTAGCCTTTTCTGAACTATGTTGGAGTCGGCTGCCAGTCTAACTGGATGCAGCTGAATACCAGTATTTTACATGGAGCGACTGCCTATATGACCTCCACAACCCAGTTACTGGGAACGATACCCATTGTGTTGTCAGACTTTCGGGCTTCTGACTACCCGTATCGACTGCCGACGACTAATGACAGCCGGGACTAACGGCTTAACATGCTTTCCGAGCCACGGAAGGGTCTCGGAAAGCTGTTGAAATTCAGCTGCATCCAGTTAGCCTGGAAGCCGACCCCAAAACAGTTGGGAAAAGGCTATGCAGATTATGATGACTATAATAAGTCTATAGGCCGCAAGAACCCGTTGGATGCGAGAAGCACAGAACCGGTCGAAGTGGACGTGCTGGGGGGAGGCCTATGTCCAGCAGTGGACGTCTTTCGGCTGAAATAATAAATAAGTCTATAGTATACGTGTATACTATAACCTTATCATAGTGGCTTTATAGTTAAAATATCTTCCCTGACGTATAATATTGTCATGGAATGCTATCCGGAACTCACATTAGCCGCACAGCGATCTGTTTTCTAAACACGTCGACACGTCACGTCTTGCCCGTCCGTATTGTGTTATGTACGAGCTGAAAATCGTGTAACATGGTATGTAGACGGTATGTATGTGAGGAAGTTTGAATAATTGTATAGTTAGTGATGAAATTATAATGTTGCGTGTCAGTTTCAGTGCTATATTAAAGGAAATTAGTTATGATGATAAGTCAAATTATTCCATTAATGAAACTGTTACCGTACGTCATATATAATAATAATAATAATAGTTTATTGATCCAAAAGATATACATAGATAAAGGTTGTATATAGTTACATGCTAAGACTTAATCAATTAACAATGGACACAAGAGGAGACAAATTATTAGTCTATATTAACAAAAAAATTAAATACTGCCTCCTAAGCTAGAGATGGTCTGTATCGTAGGAGACAGTGATTCGAACGAGGACTGGACTGCAAATTTATGTTGGACCTTTGGTTTCCAGTGTCGATGTTAGATTTATTTGAGCATGGATGCAGGTATGGAGAGAGATTGGCAGTGTGAATGAGAGAGAGGTGTGTTTGTTTTGGGTGTGTTTATACATAAATTTACGCCTTCTTCCTATGGGGGTAGGCAGATACTACAGAACGCCACCAGCTATGATGCTTACATATTCCTCTAGCTTCTTTTACGTTGATACATCTGGCCATGCACCCGTACAATCGATGATTTCTAAAGTTTTCGTAAAAATAATTTCATAATCAGCTTATAAGACAGGCCGCCTCTCTGTGAGATAGAGTTGGCCATAATCCACCACGCGGACTTACTGCGGGTTGGTGGAGGTCACATTTAATTAATTTTTGGTTCAAGGACAAAGGTTTTTTTTATACTGAAACGCTACCATGATGTAACAAACCAAATTCAGTCCTAAATATAGGTATTAAATAGAATGTTTAGCAACTCCAAAATGTTATCAGTAATCAAAAAGCATTTTGACATGAATCATTCAACTTTTACCCGCTGTTCTACATTTTTAATAAAAAAACACCAACTACAATATAAAATTCATACAAGAACAGCACAGATGCTTGTAAAATATAACTCCACTAATGGACATGAAAAACTTTATGGAAACTTATGAAAAATTCGCGCAGAATTCTTATTTCAATAAAGTTGAAGTAAGTATTCTGTACTCTCTCGAGGTTTTTTAACATTCGATTATGCTTTTCTTTAGGTTCAAATTTACATTGCTTTTCTGGTCTATTTGATTGTTCATTCAAGAATTTTCTAGTTTCTTTATTTGTGCAAAAAAAATGTCCCTCTTTTAACGTAAACTTAACTGATAGAAAATTCACGAGATCGAACATAAATATAACATCAAGCCAGTATTCTCCGAAGGGTTGGGCAGAGATCTAATTGCAAGATCAGCGTCTATGACACGATTTTTCAAACATTAAACAATAATAATATCCAAGATCGTATTTTGGTGATTTACACTCCATTTCGGAAGCCTAAAATAATTTTCCACACGAATTAAACTAAACTCACACCACGTAAGCCAAACTAAATTTCAAGCTGCGTGATATAATACAACGCACGTTAGAAACGGTCCTTTAACTGTCTCAATTGAAACAATAAACACGCAATGCCGTCACAGCGCCAACTTGTTATGAGGTGTTATGACGACATGACGTGACGCTGATACGCGCGTAGCGTGACAGAGACAAATGACGTAAGTGACATGACGCGAATAAGTGACAGCGTGATGGCTTGCGTGTAAACTTAACGTGTTTAACGGGTTGGTTTTAAAAGTTACGTGTTTGGCTTTTGACATTCCTTTAAAAGGCAAGTTTGTACGCTTTTAGATAGACTTATAATGGTTTGTAATAACCAACCCGCGCCAAGTAAGGGTGGAAGAATAATGCTCGAGAAAATGTCAGATCGTATAGTAAATTACTCCATACCGTCATAATCATTTTCAAGGACTAATAACTGAGCGGTTCTGGCTCATTGCGAATTTTCCAACCTTCACTACGCACGAGCGACTGAAAAGTTTTTCATTTGAGCATTGAAGGCCCACGGGCTTTGAGCAGTTGAACAGAGGTAGCCTAGTGGTGTCGCTCCGATTACGAGTTGTAGGTTATAGGTTTGAACCCAGACGGTCACTTTACTTTGTGTAAATTATTTTATCACCACTGCTCGCAAAACGGTGAAGAAGCAAGAACGGTGAAGCCGGCATATCCTAGAACCAAATAATCGAAGACATGTAACATCTACCAAATCCGCGTGGTGGATTACGGCCCACTCCCTCTCACCGAGAGGAGGCCTGTGTCCCAGCAATGGGAACGTTATAGGCTGATTAAGAACTACTACTCTTAGGATTGACCAAACTAGCCGGAGCGGAATCGGCAGCAGTCAGAAAGAACTCTATGTACATTGTCCATGAAATAACAATTAAAAAGACGTCATTCGCCTTGTTTCGGCTCGGACGACGCGACTCGACACCGCGTCAAACTAATTGAGATAAGTGTTGTGATATTATGTGTTCGGCTCAAACTAATTTTGCGTCGATAAGTGATATAGCTGTGGTGGCCTAGATGGAAGTGGCCTCGACCTACGAGGTGTAAAAAGTCGTGTAGCGACAGGAAACTTTAACTTTAAATTAAGGAAGTAAAGAAAGGGAAGTTGAAATCAATTAAAGTTTAATTTACAAGATATACAAAAGATGGAGATGGACTGGTAGTAGTGTGGGTGTAGAAGGATGAAGATGCGTAATAGGAAACTGAGGCGGAGCTGAAGTTGGAGGTGGAGCTGAAGTTGGAGGCCGTCGCGAGGCAGGTGGCTTCAACAGCGTAGATTTAAATCCATGCAGGTGCTTTATTTTATATAAATAATTTCATCACCCCTGCTCTCAAAACGGTGAAGGAGGAGGAAACCGGCATGTCCTAGAACCAAAAATTTGAAGACATGTGGCGTACCAGCCCGCACTAGGCCCGCGTAGTAGATTAATGGCCTCTTATAGGATGATTTGATTATGCTGATACTATTCCTCTTATTAAACGTTCCAAAATTGTTAAGAGCTTTACTCAAATCTTGTTCTAATTCGAGATTCGTGTCATTGAGAGATGAGATTCATATAGAATACGTGCTTCAGTAACTCAATATCCTATTACAAAGCTTTTACAAACAAATATCATCAACATGCTCCACACTAATATTCATGTTGAGCGATCTATTAAACTCTAAAATGCTTGTACAAGCAGTGTTTGTTCATACAAATTCCTTTATTATCGCTGCATTCTGAGTACGTTTTATCATAAGTATGCGCTCAGTCTGCCTTAAGCCTGCAAACAACATGCTCGATATAATACGTACTCGTACTTTAATAGTAGAATCTAACGATCGAACGAATATGTAGACGATACATTCATAAGTCCTTTTTGATGAATAATCCAGTAAGGTTATGCAGCTAGATAGCTAGAGAAAGTTTATCTTAAGTTATAGCAGTGACCGGGTACAAAATCATCCCATATTATTTTATCCGTATATACAGGCTGATTTTTTAAAGACCAGCCAAATTTAAGGATGTGGTACAGACCATCAAACTGAACAACTTTCTCCATGGGACAAATAGCGTAATCGCGAAAATTTTATCAACTGTCCCATAGAAAACTTCAATACCTACTCGACCTAAATGTATGGGATGGCTGAATTTTTATTCGCGATTACGATGTTGGTCCCATGGAGAAAATTGTTCAGTTTGATGGTCTGTACCACATCCTTAAATTTGGCTAGTCTTTAAAAAATCAGCCTGTATAGTCTCAACATAATATCAAACTATCTTATAAATGCATAGAATCACAACCGCATTTGCGGGTCACTAGCATAAAGCACAGCTGACTGCCTCCAATCTCCCTATAAAATATGACCTCTACCTATAAAACAGTACATACACCTTTATGTATGTATACATCTATACTCATAGGTATATAGGGCGAGGGAGCTCTCCTGTGACCGAGGTAAAACACTGACCTTTTAAAAATACAGGATGTTTTTAAAAGGTGGGATTTTAAAGTGTCGGATGTGAAGTTAATGATGTTCCGTAAATATGATGCCGTTCGGAAAGTGCTTTTTGGTTTTACGAGCGGTTTCTCTTTGGTGATAATTTTTTATGTACTATAGAGGAGGTTTAAGAGCTCTCAGTGTACCGGGAAATCAATTAAACCACGGTTTATCACGTGTGGTCTATGATTATTCCTAGAAATTGTTGTACGTGTTTTACATCTTTTTCCTTGTCTCCTGGCTTGTCAGTCAGGTCTGACGCCTACCGTTTTCTATTCTGAATTTGTATTGGCGTTTATCTTGGAATGTTATGCCATTATCTCATAATTATGAAAAAGGTTGCATGAAACCATGCAGATCTCTATATCAGCTACACCTCTACTGGATAAAATAGAGCTATTGTCATGTCCAATTTTATCTATATTAGATAATCGCCGTATACACCTGCCTATTTATCAAGGACCCTACAAGTTGGAATCTTATTACTGATTGTTGCGAAAGAGCAAGAATTTGCGTTGCCGCGACACGCTTAGACAAGCAATTCGTCACATTTCGAATCATTCAGGCGCACTCGAATGCAAAACTTTTTAACCACAAATAATAAAAACACTTTTTAACAATGTGGCCAATTAGTTCGTCACACGACGACATTGTCCTCTTTTCTTCCTTAGCAGCTGAGCTAGGCCAAATGCTCAAACAACTGAGCCACGCCAGTCTTCAAGTCGGACTTACGATGAACATGTCGAAAACAAAGCTATGATGTATAGGACGAACAGCACCGAACGCAACGTAGAAATTGGGGGTGTACAGGTTGAATATGTCCATGAGTACATCCTCCAAATAGTATCCTTCCAGGCGAGATAGGACAAAGAAATCGCTCGACGCACAGAAAACGCCTGGAAGAACTATCGGCCGATGAAACATATCATGAAAGGACTTCTCCCGCTTTCACTAAAACGAAAGCTCATGAACATGTGCATTCTTCCCACCCTCACCTACGGAGCGCAAACATGGTCTCTTACAAAGCGTCAAAAGTCCGCACTTGGAGTCTGCCAACGCGCTATGGAACGAAGTATACCTACTAGGTGTGAAACTCACAGACCGCATTAAGAACTCTATACTTCGTTCCAAAACACAAATAGCGGACGCTGGCTGCACAGCTGCCGGGCTAAAGTAAAACTGGGCTCGCCATATCTGTCACATGTCGGAGCAGCAATATGCTAAAGCCACCACTCAATGGATTCCAAATGGCAGGAAACGACAGCGCGGCAGGCCCAGAAAGAGATGGCGGGATGAGCTGTACTCCTTCTCAAAGGATTGGTCCACAATCGCAGTAGACCAGAAAAAGTGGAACGGGGAAGGGAGGCCTTTGCCTTGCAGTGGGACAACACAGGCTCATAATAAATAATTATAAAAATAATACCTCTTAGTAGCCAAGAGCCTCGACCAACACCTGAGGAGGCTCTCGTTGGGCAGCTGGATCAAGCGCTTGATTCAGAAAGCGGTACTTCTGGACACGGCTCAGGAGGTTCCTCTCTCTGGAGCCCTGACCACTGTTAGCTTGGACCCTGTTCCTGATACCGGTGGGCTACTATATTTAAATGTTTTTATACTTTTTATATTCTAATATTTAAAAATATAATTTATATGTTTATATTGAAATAAAGGAGTTAGTAAAAAATAAATTTAAGTAACAAAAAGAGAAAATGAAAGAAAGTCCTATACGAGACCATGTTCCTATCTTTATTTATTTATTTAACAAATAAATGTCGCAGCGCTGGTATTCTGACAGGGCCCTAACAAGTTTTTGGAAAAATCTGTTTGAAAAACAACAAACCAGTCGAGTACTTCTCACTTTATTTCAATAGATTTCTTTTGTAGTTACATAATATTAATTAATGACATATGTAATTCGTCTCTCGACTCTGCGTATCCCAAAAAAAATATGTGTCTGCCTCAACCAATTAAAAGAAAATAAATCGTGGCTTTAGAACGCTGTGAATGAAGTCTTAGACCACAGCATACCAAGCCCCGGCCTTGAATGGTATTGACGCGCAGTGTATCGATACAATCAGATGTAGTGGGTGGTTGAATCTTGAATACTCTGTGGCCTTGTTGATCAGTGTATTGCACAATATACATGTGCAATTGCGTTTTACTTTTGGGTAGGATAGGAGTCTTACTTTTAATCCGTTCCTAGTAAATATAATGCATGTGTGGTTTAAGTTAGTTAGTAGGTAAGTAGAGTACCTTGGTTGTAGTAAATTCGAAGACATGTGACATCCACCAACCCGCACTGGCCTACTTCCTCTTAAAGAAAGGATATCTGTGTCCAAGCATTGGCAAAATTATAGGCTGAATATGCTATAGCAACTTTATGAAACACATTGGAAAGAACACAAGGCAAAAGGAGGGCAGGAAGGAAGGTGAAGGTGAAGGGTGGGCGTTTTGGTGGCCAGTCTTATGTAATTTAGAAGTTCGAAAAGTGTTGATTCTCAGACTTATTTGAACAAATAACATTTATTATTTCTTTTTCTGACCTTTTCCTTTGAATGATTTCGATTCAATTACGTTTTATGAACAGCAATGAAACGTGGAATTCTTATAAGTTACACGGTTTTTATAATTATGTTAGGATCAGTACAGTTTCCAGTCTTACTGGATACGTCTACCTACATTCTTCATGTATTGAATAAGTATGTATATTGTATAATATATTGTACCTACTGACATTCACAATCCTATTCGCATACTTGGAGAATACCAATATTCTGAGGTTAGAGCGGTTTTCAAACTATCTTGTTCCTGACGAGTAGTCAGAAACCCGATAGTTTGGTAAACGACTGTCATAGACAATCGTACAACAACCAAAACCGATCGTTTAACGTGCTCCACGAGGCATGGAGGGATGTCGTGTAAAGAGCAATACAAGCATGCACTGACCGCAAGGCAGATATTCAGTCAGGATCAAAAAGGTCGCATGCCCTGTCACCTGCACACGTGAGGATCTAATGGCCGCAACAGCGAATGGTATCCGCGTTGCTGAACTTTTGACACTCTAAGAAGAAGACGTCAGGATCAAAAATTATAAAGGAGAACCAAATGCCTAGAAAAACTGAGAAAATTGAACTGTATCTTGATTGGATAAAACTCTGTTCAGAATTGCAGTTGTTGTAGGTGGCAGAAATACGAGACAAACATTTAAATATATAAAAAAAAAACATATTTCTGACTGATCGACTCCTTGACAATTCAAAAGATCCTGTTAATGGTATACATAGTCAGCCTATAATGTTGCCCACTGCTGGAACACAAGCCTCCTTTCGGTGAGAGGAAGTGGGCTGTAATCCACCACGTGGGCCCAGTGCGGGTAATATATAAATATATTTCAAAAATATATATACCTATACAGGCTGATTTTTTAAAGACCAGCCAAATTTAAGGATGTGGTACAGACCATCAAACTGAACAACTTTCTCCATGGGACAAATAGCGTAATCGCAAAAATTTTATCAACTGTCCCATAGAAAACTTCAATACCTACTCGACCTAAATGTATGGGACGGCTGAATTTTTATTCGCGATTACAATGTTGGTCCCATGGAGAAAGTTGTTCAGTTTGATGGTCTGTACCACATCCTTAAATTTGGCTGGTCTTTAAAAAATCAGCCTGTATATATATATTTAAATTTATTGTTACAAATATTTTGAGTTTGAGTTTTAGTTTGATATAAATCAATCTCTGCAACTGTTATTAAATCGTAAGATCTTCAAAATCCCTTCAGACATTACTAATTCATATTATCGCGGAACAGGGAGTTTTGTTATTTAACTTGAAATATACTTAAATACCTACATTATACAAACTCAAACTAAAGCTTCCTCAAGAAACCTCCTCCACTTAAAAAGTCCTTAAAATCTGTTAAGCACTTTAACTGCACTCGAAGTCTTCGTGTTTAATGTTTATTTTCATTTCGCGAGACAAATTTTATAAACAGATACATATTATTTTACATAATCAGTCTATAATGTTCCCACTGCTGGGACACAGGCCTCCTCTCTTCGAAAGGGAGTGGGCTGCAATCCACCACGCGGGCCGAGTACGGTTTGGTAGATGTCACATGCCTTAGAATTTTTCTTTCTAGGACATGCCGGTTTCCTCATGATGTTCTCCTTCACCGTTTTGAGAGCAGCGGTGATGAAATAATTTACACAAAGTAAAACAACTGTCTTGGTTCGAACCTACGACCTACAATTCGCAAGTCGCAGCCACCACTGCTCACCGTTTTTAACTAAACTATATTGAAATGAGTTTGTAGGTACTGAAAAAAAAATTCGATCTATAGACATCGAGATCCAGATAAAAGTAAGATTTTTATCAAATATAAAATGATGTCATATCACGAAACTACGCGAAACGTAATAATTTTATTGTGTCTATAAATGTTTGCTGCGGAAATCAACCCCCAAATCTTGTGTTATATATTAATTTCATGCTTGCGTCTCATATCAACATTCCATTTGTTTGTTGACATTTCGCTCCACCAATCACAACAGCTCACACTTCGTTGGATTGCAGACGACTGATCATAGACATAAAAGACGTGATCAAGCATTCAGAAGCCAGAGACACATCGACGTTAAGCTTGACATCATCTAAGACATAGGCCCTAGCACGAACGCGCGACGTAAAAGTAATTTGGTTATTTTTTTTGCGACAAC
This sequence comes from Apamea epomidion, assembly GCA_947507525.1. Taxonomy (NCBI): domain Eukaryota; kingdom Metazoa; phylum Arthropoda; class Insecta; order Lepidoptera; family Noctuidae; genus Apamea; species Apamea epomidion. The sequence goes on from OX382237.1 coordinate 17,520,845, forward strand.
CACCTTTGGTATGTGGGCGATGGGATAATAATTTAATATGAAATATAATTTTTAAAAAAAATTAAGACTACTTAATAACCTGTATAACTATATAACTTGACGGGGAATGCCATAAATAAAAAATTAAAAAAAAACAAAATGGAAATAAAGATCATAAAACTTCTTTTGAATTAAATAGCTATAATTTATATAATAGCTAGTGGGGTAGCTACAAGTATCATCCATTGATATGGATTAAGTACCTATTAAAACTTCAGTACGGCCGTCGAGAGAATGCGTTCCTGACACCTGTCAGTGCGACAATATCCTAGTAAATAATAAACATCAAATTCGCAAAGCACGTATTCGTTTGTTTGAAACTGACAGGTGTCAAGAACGCATCTCTCGTCGGCCGCACTATGTGTGAAACGAGTATCAATTTCAGTTTTAAAATCGTTCGAGTTTACGTAACGTTTTCTCCGCTCGTTCATACAAGGCCCTCATGTATGCATATCTATTACCTATCTAAGTAGTTTAACAACTAGATACCGGGAATTATTCTGTAAATACAACAGAATACAGAAAGCGATACTCCGAACCGGTAACTGCTGAAACCACAATCACTAAGCGTAGTTACAGTCGCAGTAAAAATGGCCCTCTTGTAGTGCGGTGTGTAGGTATGAAAACGCTTCCTCACTCCCCGCATAATAGGTATACATATATCGAGCGTATAGTCGCAGCCAGCGAGCGCGCGGCGGGCGCCGAGCTAGCCGAAGCTAGCGTTTGAGCATGCCACAATGCAGTGTAAATGCAGTAGGTAAGGTGTATCGGGTTCGGGTATATTGACGGAAGAGGAAATAAAATTGCTGTTCTGCTTTGTTTGTATTGTATTGTATTATATTATATCAAATAAACATACATATATGTAACCTGGACATAACCCTCCCCATTTCAAAATACAAAAAGAATTTAACCATCTACAAATACACTTTTCTCCTATAGTCAATAACTTAATGTGCAATAATTAATAATAATTACATGATTCATATGATTATATTCATGATTCATATTAAAATTGGTAGGTATAAACCTACCAATTTTAATATGAATGCTCAACCTTGACAATCATGTAATATTTTTCCCTCAAATTTAATCATTTATTTTCTCAATGTTTATTTTTATCCTGTTTACACTATTGTAATAATTATGAATGCTCATTCTTGACATGACAATTTTTTTATTTTTCCCATATACATAGTTATATGTGCATTCTGTGGTACCATGTAATTGAAGGATCACACGTAAAGTAACCTTCTTTCTTCTGATCTAAATGTCGTTAAAATTATACCTTGGATTTTTTAAGATATTTTATAATACTATACAATTTGTCAAAGTTATTGAGCAAACAAAATAATCGTTTGAACAAATTTAATCTGCTCTGTAAATCTTACCTACTGTACCTTTTTGTATTGTGGCGCGTCTAAGCAATGATTGTAGGTAAATAATGTTTGGAACTTTACGTCATGAAACGAAATCATTTACTGTAAATACATAAGTAGGTTATCTACTTACTTATTTATTTACAGTAAACCCTATTAGAAAGCCCAAACGCGGGGGGAATTTTCACGGAACAAACGGCGTGCGTCCTACCTCGATGACGTCTCGACGGGCACTGGCGCCGCGTTGTGAGCTCTTGAATACTAGATTTTGCGTATAATTGTTTCTTAGAAAAAAATAATAAGGCAATTTTAAAATGTGTTCTCGCCAAGCTATAGAAAACAATAAGGCTCATCTTTGGGTATAACTTTTACATGGTTAACGATGTAATCTCTTCAAGGTACACGTGAAAAAATATCCGCATCCGCCCTCCGGATGCGGAAGTCACGGAGGTGGAGCTGTACGAGGGGTACAGAGCGGCGAAGACCGCCCTCCAAGAGGCTGTCCAGCGGGCCAAGGATACGGCCCGCGAGGAGATGTTGAAGACTCTGAACCGAGATCCATGGGGGCGCCCTTACAGAATGGTGCGGAATAAACTCCGCACCTGGGCCCCCCCGCTGACGCAGAGTCTCCGACCCCAGCTGGTGGAGGAAGTGGTGAGCGCTCTGGACCCTTCACGGGGGGAGCATACTCCCCCGCCTATGGCTCCGCCACTTGCGGTGCCCGAAGCGGACCACACAAACGACGACGACGACACCCCTGAAGTGACCGGTGTAGATCTGAGAGCGGCGGTAGGCAGGCTGAAGGCCAAAAATACCCCGGGACCCCACGGCTTGCCGGGTAAAGCCTGGGTCCTGGCCTCGAGGGCTCTCGAGCCTCGACTGGAGGCGCTCTTAAGCGCATGCATGGAGAGAGGCCAGTTTCCACTCCGTTGGAAGACGGGGAAGCTGGTCCTCATTCAGAAGCCAGGGCGCCACGGCGCGACACGTCTTCGAGGTACAGTGTCATCTTCCTGATTTTTTTTTATCGAGCCAATTATTTTAATTCACGTTTCTATCTTCGCACAGCGCTTCACAATATGTTCAACTTTCCTAAAATATATTCTTTTTGTGCAAAATTAATGTTTTGCTAGATTTACAGAGGTTTAAAAAAGTAAAAAAAATACTACAACCTCGCCTTAAGGTCTATTTTTATTTGCTCCGTTCATGATAGAATCTGCTGTAGCTTTCAGTATTGTCTTAATCTCAAAGTCACAAAATGACTCTCCGTTTATAATTAAAAAGTTCAAAATCTAGTCGCAATCTCATCTCAGCGACAATCAAAGTCAAAAATGTAGCGAAATTAATAATTATTTTTGATAGATTGAGCCTGAGATCAGACTGTGAACGTTCTTAAAGTTACGAGAATGGCCCCTCAGATTTGATTGGTATTTCATAAAATATATAAAATAATATAAATATATCCTTTTATTTAACACAAGTAACTATTTACAGTAAGTACTAAATTAAATGACTAACTATACAAATAAATACAAAAACTAAAGGACACTTAGGCTCAACTTATCAATTGTAATAAAAAAACTAATAAAATGACCAGTGCATTAAAAAGGTTTTAACTTTAAGGTCTAAGGCTATATCGACCTCAGAGGTCTGGGCTCCAGCAGTTTCACCTGCGCGGAAACCCAGCCCACCAGGAGCCTTCGGCCCTCCCCGGCTAGCTTTTGGGCCACCGACACGGGGCAGCTCACCGTGATGGCTTGCATCCCCGTGGAGTCAGGACGGAGAGTGCCCGCCCTCACCTGCTCGGCAGAGCACCCCCCAGTCCTAACGATGGCGGCCACTACCTCTTCCACCGTCGCAGAGTCATCCAGACCCAGAATGCGCACGTCAGCGCTCTTGGTGGGTCTGGACACTCGGGCCTCGTCCGCATTTTCCGTCCGCAGGTTCAGGACCCGGTCCTCAGCAGGTACAGGCCGCCCCTGTTGCGCCCTGTCCTGCGGCACCTCCCGGGGGCCGGCTGCTCGCGGGCCGGCTGCTCGCAGCCCGGCCAGGTCCGCTCGGAGCTCCTTATTCTCCTTTCGGAGGAGCTCCATGGCCGCTGTCAAGCGGGCCACCTCCGCCCGCATTTCGGACATTCCGTCCTGCGGGGGCCCCAAGTGGATGGCCTCCGCTGCCGCCATTATGGAGGCCTTTGCCAAGACTATGGCCCTGTTTTTGGAAGTTTGCAACTTCTTCAGGGCCACGTCCCGGATCGCGTCCTCTGAGGTGCTTCCGCTGCCATGTGGGCAGCCACGTGGGGGCTAAATGCACCTCGGAGGTGGACCGCAGCAATCTTTGTTTCCGCTGTGGTCAGCCCGGTCACAAGGCCGGCTCGTGCAACGCCATGCCGCACTGCTATGCATGTGCGGCAGCCGGCAAGCCGGCCGATCACCGGGCTGGGAGCAAGGCCTGCGCTCCACCCGCCAAAGCCAGGGGCAGGGGCAAGCCCTCCACCACCGCCGTCGCCGCCGCAGCCGCCATCACCACCGCCGTCGCCGCTGCCGCCTCCACAGTGACCGCCGCCGCATCCGCCGTGGCTGGGCCCTTACAGAGGGATCGGGAGGCTGATATGGAGTGCCAATAATAGCCCTATTACGCCTCCTCCAGGCGAACATCAACCACTGCGCCTCCGCTCAGGATCTGTTGCTCCAGAGCATGGCGCAGTGGTCGATTAACATCGCCGTGGTCGCTGAGCCGTACTTTGTCCCGCCCAGAGACGACTGGGTGGAGGACCAGAGCGGCTCAGTGACCCTAATTTCGTCGGCCGCCGCCGGTACCCCGTCCCTCGAGGCTATCAAGAGAGGACAGGGTTGCGTGGCAGCACGGTTCGGAGAGATAGTCCTGGTAGGGGTATACTTCTCCCCGAGCCGAACTCTCGCCGAGTTCCACAACTCCCTCGCGGAGTTGAGAGTCGTCGTCGTCGGGTTCCGTTCCCTCCCCGTGCTCGTCCTCGGGAACTTCAATGCCAAGAATGTGGCTTGGGGTTCCCGGCATACGGACACACGGGGCAGAATGGTGGAGGACTGGGCTCTGGAGACAGGCCTGGTCGTCCTAAACCGGGGTTCGGTCCCAACATGCGTGCGGATGCGGGGTGAATCAGTGGTGGACATCTCGTTCGCCAGCCCCGCTCTGTCGCCGCATGTCGTCAACTGGCGTGTCTTGGAGGAGGTGGAGACCTATTCCGACCACCGGTATATCCGGTTCGACGTCTCCGCCCAGACCTCGGGCGCGCCGGTCCGACCGGCCCTGGGTGGTCCGCGGTGGGCGCTGAAACAGCTGGACCGGGAGCTCCTCCTGGAAGCCTCGATCGTGCAGGCCTGGGTGTCACCACCGGACAGGCCTGCTGACATCAACGACGAGGCAGAGTGGTTCCGGGAGGCCATGTCCGAAATATGTGACGTGGCAATGCCCCGGGTCCGGCCCGGACGCGCCCGGCGCCAGGTGTACTGGTGGTCGCCGGAGCTGACGTCTCTGCGCGAGGCGTGCGTGGCTGCGCGACGCCGGTACACCAGGCACCGCAGGCTCCGTATCCGCCCTCCGGATACGGAAGCCGTGCAGGCGGAGCTGTACGTAGGGTACAGAGCGGCGAAGACCGCCCTCCGAGCGGAGATCCTGCGGGCCAGGGGGCTGGCCCGCGAGGAGTCGCTGGGGACTCTGAACAGAGACCCGTGGGGACGCCCCTACAAAATGGTGCGGGATAAACTCCGCCCATGGGCTCCCCCGCTGACGCAGAGTCTCCGCGCTTCCCTTCGCGAGGGGAACATACTCCCCCGTCCATGGCTCCGCCTCCTGCGATGCCAGATGCGGACCACACCGACGACGACGACGATGCTCCGGAGGTGACCGAGGCAGAGTTGAGAGTGGCGGTACGTAGGCTGAATGCCAGGAACACCGCCCCAGGACCCGACGGCTTACCTGGAAAAGCTTGGGTCCTGGCCTTGGAGGCTCTCGGGCCTCGACTAAGGGGGCTACTAAGCGCATGCTTGGACAGGGGCCGGTTCCCACTTCATTGGAAGACGGGGAAACTGGTCCTCATCAAAAAGCCGGGGCGCCCTGCGGACTCTCCGTCCGCTTACCGGCCCATCGTGCTGCTCGACGAGGTGGGCAAGCTCTTTGAAAGAGTAATTGCAGACCGCCTTGCCGGGCAGCTGGTGCAGGTGGGGCCGGATTTGGCGGACAGCCAGTTTGGTTTCCGCAGGGGGCGCTCTACGGTGGATGCCATCATTGCGCGTGCGAGCCCTCACGACGGGGGATGCTGTGGCCCGGGGTGGGGTTGTCTTGGCGGTGTCTCTAGACATCGCCAATGCCTTCAATACCTTGCCCTGGAGTTGCATCAGGGAGGCACTCGGGTATCACCGGATGCCGACCTACCTCCGTCGCATTGTCGAGGCCTATTCGACGGACAGGGCCGTCATCTACCCCGGTCACCGGGGAGAGTGGAACCGGCGAGAGATGTCGTGCGGTGTCCCACAGGGATCGGTCCTAGGGCCGCATCTGTGGGATATCGGGTACGACTGGGTGCTGCGCGCCGACCTCCCTGATGGCGTCAGCGTAGTTTGCTACGCTGACGACACGCTGGTCCTGGCGCAGGGGAGGTCGCACCAGGCGGCGGCCGAAGCAGCGACACACGGGGTTGCGACAATCGTCGAGAGGATCCGGCAATTGGGACTCGAGGTGGCATTGCACAAATCTGAGGCCATGTGTTTTCATGGTCCTCGGGACGCGCCACCGTCGGGTTCTCAAATAACGGCGGGAGGGGTTCACATCGGCGTCGAGCTGACGATGAAGTACCTGGGACTCGTCCTCGACAGCCGGTGGAATTTCGTGGAGCACTTCCAACGTTTGGCTCCCAGACTGGAGCGGGCCGGGGCTGCCTTGAGGCGGCTCCTTCCCAATCTAGGGGGACCAAACGCCTCCTGCCGGAGGCTCTATGCGGGGGTCGTGCGGGCCATGGCCCTTTACGGGGCACCGGTATGAGCGCGATCTTTGAGGCGGCGACCAGCCCGCCGGTTGATCGCGTCCCAAAGGGTCATGGCTGTCCGGCTCATTCGAGGATTCCGCACGGTCTCCGCTGAGGCGGCGAGCCTCCTTGCCGGATTGCCGCCATGGGATCTGGAGGCCAAAGTCCTCGCCCACATATGGGAGTGGCGAGAGGAGGCAAAACGCCGGGGCGTTGCTCCGCTGCCGCGAGAAATCACGGCACAGCGGACAGAGCTCCGGCGGGATCTCATAGCGGCATGGAGAGTGCGATTGTCGCAACCCAGCGCTGGGCACGCCACAATTGCGGCGATAAGTCCCCTCTTTGAGGAGTGGCTAGAGAGGCGCCACGGCGCCCTCACCTTCCGCCTGACGCAGGTCCTCACCGGACACGGTTGTTTCGGGAGGTTCCTGTTCAGGATAAAGCGGGAGGAAACGCCAGGGTGTCACCACTGTGGGGATCGCCCGGAGGACACGGTGGAGCATACGGTGGAGGTCTGCCAGGCTTGGGCGGGACCCCGCCGTGTCCTCTTGGCGGCGATCGGCGGCGGCGACCTCTCGCGTCCGGCCCTCATACAGGCCATGGTCCGGAGCGAGAGTGAATGGGAGGCCGTCACCTCCTTCTGCGAAGCAGTAATGCTCGCGAAGGAGGCGGCGGAGCGCGCGAGGGAGAGGCAATCGCTGCACCCTCGCGCTCCTAGCCGCCGCAGGAGACGCCCTGGACGGGAGTCAACAACCGACTCCCGGCCACCGTAGGCGCGGGCTTGCGGGCGGCGTGCTATGGGCAGCTCGCCGCCCGGTAAGGACCAGGCCCAGGTCGACGGCGCGTTGTGTTCCACGCGCGCCTCAAAGAGCTGTCAGCACGAGCTGACGGGGTCCGCTAGGGCCGATGCCGCCGGGGCTGCGGGTTGTTCGAAAGAGATACCGTGGCCCCTGGCACAGGCAACTGAAGGAACACGGGTGGGTTTTAGTCAGTAAAAGTCTGACACTCCCTTCTGCTCCGCCCAGAGCGGGAGGAGTCATTTGATGATTTCCAACCCAGAAAAAAAAAAAAAAAAAAGAAAAGGCTATATCGACCTTTGTTTTCCAGTAATTCATATACCTACTTTTCTATGCAGTATTCTGCTCAGCTTCAGAAGGTATTTTGAGTCCTGCGGAGAAATTGCGTTACACACGATCAGTAGCGATGAGTTTCATTTTGACAGTTCAACAATATTCATTGCGTTATTTACGTCGTTGAGCAAACAAATTTTTCGAACATAAGAAGCAATGGATTAGCAATATCTTGCAAAAGCTTCAGATTGAGATTGATAGTTGTTACGCAATTAGGGCGCGGAACTGATAGAAGAAATAATTTAAAAACAGACGAAGGTATTAGCAACTCGACTGTACATTCGTAGGTACCTCCCAATGAATGTCGTAATTACAGACACAATTAAAAAGCCATTGTGTCTCGCGTGGATCTACGTTCCGACATATGAAGGGTTAATAGAAACTTTCCAGTTAGCGACTGCTTTGACTAACTTCCGAATAATGTCCGGTACAGATGGCTTGCTTTAATTAAAAATCAGGCTGCAGTGGCATCGGCTGCCGGGTGGCTTGTCAGGACGATCGGTGACCGCAGTACATAGTGCGGTCACGAATCTGCCTGTTATTGTTACACGGTTATCAAATAACAGTCGTAATATATTCTAGTGATATTTTATTGTAGTATTTTGTACAATTTTGTTTTTAATAATGGCTTAACGGAAATAAAAATGAAATGTGGGCAGGTTTATATTATGATAATATGAATAAGACGACCAGAGGGGCAATTCTCGTAATTTTAAGAACGTTCATAGTCTGATCTCAGTGTCAATCTGTCAAAAATACTATATTCCTTATATTTTTGACATTGATGATCGCTGAGATTAGATTGCGACTAAATTTTGCGCGTTTTTAATTACGGGAATTGGCCTTCGGACTCTTTTGGATACGTGTATTCAGCCATGACGGAAGAGTAATAACAACAGGGCGGGAAAGCCAGGAAGACCGTAGATAATATAAACGTTTTATAAATTCGGATACATGCGTCACATCTCTCTTATTAAGAAAAGTACGAGGCGAAACGTACGAAAATATATTTTTTTATAGTTAACTAGCAGCGCCCCGTGGTTTCACCCGCATAAGTCTCGATCCCGTAAGAATATCGGGATAAAAAGTATCCTATGTGTTAATCTTGGCTATAAACTATATGTGTACCAAATTTGATCCGAATCCGTGTAGTAGTTTTGGCGTGAAAGAGTAACAAACATTCATCCATAAATCCTCACAAACTTTCGCGTTTATAACATTGGTAGGATAGTAGGAAGTTGGAGTAGGAAGTACGAAGTAGGAGTAGGAAGTAGGAAGTAGGAGTAGGAAGGAGGAGTAGGAAGTAGGATAGGATAAAACTCTTACTAATAGACTAAGATCGAAACGAAAAATCTCAATGTGGCGTTGTTTGTCGTTGGTAAGCGCATCACTTGAGAGCAGCTGGACCGATTTGGCTATTTTTCATTTTAAAATGTTTGTTATAGTCCAAATTAGATATTTACGGAAAGAAATATACGAATATTTTTTTAAAAATTATCAAATTCGTGAAAAATCGAACGTGCTATTTTCTTTGGAATTATTGTATGAATTATTGATATTGGAACACGACAACGTCTGTCAGGTCAGCTTGTTGTTACTACTTTCTACATTTAGAACCATTTTGTCGTCGTTTATAATATCAGTTAGGTACATAAGGACTTATATTATGTACCTAACTGATATTATTAACGACGCACGCAAAGTTACCGTCACGTAACGGAAAATTACCTAACCTAACATATTTTGTGTAACATGCAGATAAGAACCACAATATTGGAAATGTGTTTGATATTACGGAATACTTAATTAGATATTGGTTTTATCTGGCTGATATGGATCTCATATGTACCTATAGATCCATATCGGAGTGGCTAGAGAGACTCCATGGCATCCTCACCTTCCGCCTGACGCAGGTCCTCACCGGACACGTTTGTTTCGAGAGGTTCCTGTTCAGGATAAAGCGGGAGGCACCGCCAGGGTGTCACCGCTCTGTGGATCGCCCGGAGGACATGGTGGAGCATACGGTGGAGGTTCGCCCGGCTTGGGCGGAGCACCGCCGTGTCCTCGTGGTGGCGATTGGCGGCGGGGATTTCTCGCGTCCGGCCCTGGTCCAGGCCATGGTATGGAGCGAGAGTGCATGGCAGGCTGTCACCTACTTCTGCGAAATAGTAAAGCTCGCGAAGGAGGAGGCGGAGCGCGTGAGGAAGAGGCAATCTCTGCGCCCCCACGCCACTAGCCGCCGCAGGAGACGCCCTGGACGGGAGTTAACAGCCGACTCCTGGCCACCGTGGGCGCGGGCTTGCGGGTGGCGAGCAATGGGCAGCTCGCCGCCCGGTAAGGACCAGGGCCGGGTCGACGGCGCGTTGTGTTCTACGTACGCCTCAAAGAGATGTCAGCACGAACTGACGGGGTCCGCTAGGGCCGATGCCTGCCAGGGCTGCGGGTTGTTCGAAAGAGATCAACATCATCATCATCTAATCTCTTCAACACCCTTGGTTGACTGATAGAGAATGCCTAAGGCATTAAGTCCGCCTTTGTACCTTTTTGTGCGAAAAGTTTAAATAAATAAATAATAAATAATACCGTGGCCCCTGGCACAGGCAACTAAAGGAACACGGGTGGGTTTTAGTCAATAAAAGTCTGACACGCCCTTCCGCTCAGCCCAGAGCGGGAGAGGTCATTTGATGATTTCCCACCCAAAAAATAAAGGTACCTATAGGCTAACTATTTTTTTTTTTTGAGGATGGGAAATCATCAAATGACCCCTCCCGCTCTTGGTGGAGCGGAAGGGAGTGTCAGACTCTTACTGACTAAAACCCACCCCTGTTCCTTCCTTAGCCCTTTATGTTCCAGGGCAGCGGTAACCCTTTCGGACGATCCCGCTACCCCGGCAGGCTTCGGCCCTGTCGGGCCCCGTCAACTACGCTGACATCTCTTTGAGGCGCGCGTGGAACACATACGCGCCGACCGGCACGGGCCTGGTCCTGATCGGACGGAGAGCTACCCAATGCTCTCCGCCCGCAGGCCCGCGCCTACGGTGGCCGGGATGTAAAGCACCTTGAGTTGAGATTGAGGTTCATTTGCACCTTATTATTTTTCCGACGAGAAGTTTTTTTTGTAACTGTGCGTTTTGTTTGTACAGAATAAAATATTTTTCTTTCTTTCTTTCTTTCTTTCTTTCTTTCTTTCTTTCTTTCTTTCTTTCTTTCTTTCTTTCTTTCTTTCTTTCTTTCTTTCTTTCTTTCTTTCTTTCAGCATTGGTGGCCCAGTGGTATCGGCCCCAACCTTTGGAGTTGTAGGTCGTGAGTTCGAACCCAAGCACGCACTTTACTTTGTGTATTTAATTTCATTACCACTGCTCCCAAAAAATTCCTCACATCGTGAGAAAGCCGATATGTCCTAGAACCAAAAAAATCGAAGACATGAGACAGCCACTAACCCGCACTAGGCCCGCGTGGTGAATTATGGCTCAGTGTCTCTCACAGAGAGGAGGTCTGTGTCCCAGCAGTGAGAACATTATAGGCCGATTGTGCTTATTTTTGCAAGCTTTTATTTAACTTGTTCTGAGTACATACCTACATATTGGTACATTTTAAATGAAAAATAAATTTAAAAAGGGTGACATGCGCACGCTATGTGGGGAAGGAATGTGTTTAAAAATTTGCATAACATTTCCGTTCCTTGATTGTTCGTACCCTTATATTATACTTTACAACGTTTTGCGCAATACCGTGTTAAACAACTCACTTTGTATACTCACAGAAGTTCAAGTTATGGAACAAAAAACTGAATGTCATACTTAAAAAAGTTTAAATTTAATTGCAACTAAAAACTTATTAGGACCTTTTTGATACAAATGGTCACTCAAAAATCAACTTAGAATACATTTTACTAAAGTATATAACGGATTAAGTGGCGATGGAATGTAAATTATCTCAGATTGAGACGACTGTTATTGCCGGGGTAGCGGGATTGTCCGAAAGGGTTACCGCTGCCCTGGTACGTAAAGGGCTAAGGAAGGAACACGGGTGGGTTTTAGTCAGTAAGAGTCTGACACTCCCTTCTGCTCCACCCAGAGCGGGAGGAGTCATTTGATGATTTCCCATCCACAAAAAAAAAAAAAAAAAGACGACTGTTATACACTTATGTGTGACAGGTACTCAGCAAATAAATGAAGATCTTTAATTAAGGGGAAGTTCTTTGATCTCAAAGAGCTTTGAACATTTAAGGTGCAGTCGCCTATTTTTTTCTGTGAAAGTAAAGGCAGTATCAATGCACGCGTCACATTTGAAAGAAATCTTTTGATCATAGGCTCGCGTCGCTCCCGACATTTTCTATTAGGAAGTATGAGATCACAATGTCAATATTTCTCTGTAACAGAGAGTATCTGAGTATCTATATTTTTAACTAGCTTTTTCCCGCGGCTACGCCTGCATGGCGGTCGGTAAATATCCTACGGGGACGTACTACCAGGATTAAAAGTACTCTGTGTATTAAACCAGAGGGGTAATTCTCGTAATTTTAAGAACGTTCACAGTCTGATCTCAGTCTCAATCTGTCAAATTTTTTTAAAAATTCCCTACATTTTGACAAGTTTTTGACATTTGTTTGTCGCCGAGATGAGACTGCGACTAGATTTTGACCGTTTTAAAGTACGAGAATTGGCCTTCTGGTTATAAACTATCTGTGTGCCAAATTTCATTCAAATCCGTTTAGCCTTTTTTGTCTCAATACAGAACATAACATCCAGACGAACTGACAAACGAACAAACATTATAAAAACTATATTTTCGGCCACAGACTTGTTCAACACCTTATAGCAATTACTTTTTAAAAATATTCAAAGTACACTAACTTCGTAACTATTTTTTTATGTGTAAAATATATATTATATTTACAAAATATACAGTGGGCAAAACCCGAATTTTTAAGAACGTTTCCATTTTAATCTCAGTCTCAGTCTGTCAAAAATGCTTTTAATTTACCTAAATACATACATAGATTGCCACTTATTATTTATACATATAGAGAGAAATTAATATACAAGAGGAAGTCTGAAAGTGGCACCGGTGACTGAAAAATTGTGTGGAAATCGTTTGTCATGGTAGGGGCATGTGATGTGACGCATGTTTACCCCCAACTTGTTTTTTTTTTGTGTGTTTATGTTCTTTTTTCATGCGTCATGTTTGCCGCAAATAAATGCATTTTCTTTCTTTCTTTCTTTTCTTTTGATGTGGAGTCTGAAAATGTCATGAGAAAAGTTTGGCTATATGAGTAGGGAAAGACCAAAGAAATTATGGATGGACTGTGTGAAAGATTATATAGCTAGAAAGCGGGTGACGACCGATATTTTGACTAATCTAATGGAGAAGGATGGAAGAAAAAGACATGTTGGACTTCACACTTTTTATTTAATCTTTTTTATTTTATTTTATTGTTTGTCTTATCTGATGTATGTACCTGGTGTATTGTGTGTCTTTTAGTTTGTGCCAAATAAATGTATTTTCTTTCTTTCTTTCTTTCAATCCCAAATAAGTTGGGATAAGGGTGAGAGAATGATGACATACCAATGACAAAAGTTTAAAGTGTCTCCCCATCCGACAAATCCCACAAAAGGCGACGCTATTCGGAAATACACACGCTTTCGCCATGACGAACCCACGTGCGCATAGTCACTATGAGAGCTGTGATGACCCAGTGATAACGGATCCGACTTGCGAGTTGTAGGTCGTGGGGTTCGGACCCAGACAGGCGCTTTACCCTGTGTAATTTATTTAATCACCACTGCTTTCAAAAACGGCGAAGGAAAACATCGTGAGGAAACCGGCATGTCCTAGAACCGAAAATTCGAAGACATGTGATATCTACCAACCCGTACTGGGCCCGCGTGGTGGATTACGGCCCATTCCCTCTAACAGAGAGGAGGCCTGTGTCCCAGCAGTGGGAAAACAGTAGTTACTATAAAGTTAGTTACTATAAAGTTTGGTCATAATAGCAATAAAGAGTAAATAAAACCCGATTACGCTAAAAAACAAATGAGGTGTTAATTAAATTTAGTAAACACTATTAAATGTAATTAATTAGGAAACGCTAATAAAATCGCTTTGACCTCGTTGGGTGGACCGCCCCCTCGGGCCTCGGCATACACCCGTAGATTTTATTTCTAAATAGTAGACTCTCACTAGGTATCATTGTTATTTTTAACTGACGAAAAAAACGGAGGAGGTCCTAAGTTGACGCGTATATTTTTTTATTTTTTTTTAGGTAACAGAGTAGTCCGATTTTGATAATTATTTTGACTTTAAAATACTTTATACTATTTTCATTTTGCTCCGTGCCTCGGAAAGCACGTTAAGCCGTTAGTCCCGACTGTCAATCGTGGATCTTTGACATTCGTTACAGGTTTACAGGTCCTCAGAAGCCCGAAAATCAGATACCTAGTCTTACCAAGGGGTATCGTATTACCCAGAAACTGGGTTATGTAGGTCATATAGGAAGTCGTTCCATGTTAAATACTGGTATTCACCTGCATCTGGTTAGGCTGGAAGCCGACACTAACATTGCTGGAAAAAGACATGAGTGATGATGACGATTTCTAGTTATAAATAAACCGACATGTTTCAGTTTCGCCCAGTACGAGTCATATGTGACAAGTAATGCAATCAAGGCTGCTGTGACAATATCCTCTTTGACGGTTGAAAGGCTTTATAGGGCTCAGGGCATCAGTACCCGTTGCTGTTCACATGAAACAAATTTTTCGAAAATTTTCGAATTTTTTGCATGCCAAAATAATACATTACAATTTAACGAATGTGTATTGTATTGTTATAACAAAATACACCTTTCAAAGTATTTTTTAACATAAACTAGATACATTTGTACCGAAATCTTTAGAATAAATCGAGCCCAAATTCATCCTATTCATAATATGTGTTTTTTTTTAAAGCTATTACTACGTTTATACGTTTTTATTCAAGTAAGGACGGTCTACGTAGGTCATGTTCAATGTCAGGGCTGCCGCGATCTATCTTTAGCGAGGACATACTCATAACAGAGACGTGAAGGATTTCTTTCATTATTTTTAGTATTAATATAATGATAAGGTTACGGACAATCGTGCAACTAATAGGTTAAGCAATTCACAGTGACATTTCAGAGAGGGGCTTGTGGCTAAGTAATAACAGCCGCTCGGGTCGATCGATCAGGTTAAGCTACGGTTGCCACGGTTCGTGCCTCGGAAAGCTAAGCACGCTAAGCCGTTGGTCCCAGTTGTCATACGTGGATCTTTGACAGTCGTTACGAGTCGTCAGAAGGCCAAAAGTCTGACAATCAGTCTTACCAAGGGGTTTTGTATTACCAAGTAACTGGGGTGTGGAGGTCAGATAGGCAGTCGCTCCATGTAAAATACTGGTACTTAGCTGCCTCCGGTTAGACTGGAAGCCGTCCCCAACATAGTTCAGAAAAGGCTAGGCATCTGCCTAGCTTTTTCTGAACTATGTTGGGGACGGCTGAAACCATCATCTGATGGTTTCAGTATCACTAAAGTCTAAGGGCCCGTTTACACGTACCACAACCACACCACATCGCAGCGACAGCTGTGATTACGTGTGAATTGTTTCGCTGCAACTTATTGCAGATCCGTTGTGGTTGCATTGTCGCTAGTAGTTGCGATGTGGTTACATCAACTCAGTCTATCGCAGTCCACTACTGGACATAGGCTTCTCCTAGACTGCGCCATAACACTGTCCGCCTTCCGCATCCAGTCTACCACAGCTACCTTCTTTAGGTCGTCCATCCATCTAGCTGGGGGGCGTCTCACACTACGCTCGCCGATACGCGGTCTCCACTCCAGGACTCGTCTGCTCCACCGGCCATCGGTCCTTCGACAGACGTGCCCACTGCCACTTCAGTTTGCTTACTCTGCAATCTATGTCGGTAGCTCCGCTTCTTTTCCGGATACTTGCATTCCGGATTTTATCCTGATGTGGTTACATAGTGGCTAGTGCTAGCAGACAGAGAGATCGTTGTGTTTTCGATGTGGCAGGCCGCTAATACACGTCCTCGCTGGTGGTGGCGTTGTGGCTGCGAGACACAAACATCAAGGCCACGTCGTAACGTGGTCTCGATGTGGTCGGTATTGCCCACACTGTTGATTTTGACGTTCAAATCATTTTCCTTTATCACTTTCGTACATTGTCTATGCGCACACCAGAGGCGGGCCGCACCGCACTTTCTTGTATGAAAATACGTTGCGATGCGACCCGTTGCGGCAGGAATGTGCGCTTGGCTATAGCGGACACAATGTGTCTTGGCATCTTATCATACCATTATCAGCCTATAATGTCCCCGCTGCTGGGACACAGGCCTCCTCTCGGTGTGAGGAAGTGGGCCGTACCCACTGCGCGGGCCCAGTGCGGATTGGTGGATGTCACATGTCTTCGAATTTTTGGTACTAGGACATGCTGGTTTCTTCACTATTTTACTCACCGTTTTGAGAGCAGTGGTGATGAAATAATTTACACAAAGTAAAGCGCATGCCCTTACTAATTTGTGTTATTTAATAATGTGGGAAGTTTGTAGTCGGAAAATTCATGAGTTTCATGCAGGGTGTAAATTAATCTACGTGCTAAACGTTTTGAATACTGGGATGATTTTTCTCGATTATTAAAGGCAGCGAACATTTTTTAAATTAACGTTTGCAAAAATTAATGGTGATGGAAAAAAGTTTCCCTCAATTATTTTGAAAGAGTAACAAACAGCCATCCATCCATCCATCCTTTACAAAGTTTCGCGCTTATAATATTAGTAGGATATCTGTTGGTATTCGTTGGAGTTTCAAATTATTTACCAAATAAAAATATTTCTTAGCTTATTTTTCTTTCAATGTCAAATAAGGTGAACGTCCCAACTGTCAGTAATTACTGGAAATTCTTACTATGGAATTATTAATTCTTAAATGACAGTAACAAGGAAAGGTATATTCTGCCGATAAAAATTTAATTTTCAAGGATGTTTGCTCTGATTCGATTTGTTTGTTTGTTTTTGACATAAAAATATTAAGTCAATGTTATTATGTTAAATACTGTCCCTTTAAATAATTTTTAACCGACTTCAAAAAAGGAGAGGTTCTCAATTCGACTGTATTTTATTTTATGTTTGTTACCTCAGAACTTCGTTATTTATAAGCCGACTTGCAAAATATTTGCAAAATTATTTTTTTAATTGTAAAGATATAGTTTCAAATTGGTCCCATAGAAATTTCATCAAAAACGGTTAAGTAGTTTGGTTTTTAAACCAAAATTACTAGTAAAAATTACAACTTAAAAGTGAAAACTAAAAATTTTTTTGTAAAAAAAAAGACAACCGACCCAACGACACCAACTTCCGAAATTAAAGTTATTTTTCACTTTGTCTTTTTTGGAAGTCGGTTGTTTTTTTTTTGCAAAAAAGTTTTTCTTTTATACAATTTTTAATATTGCCTGCGGCACCCGCGTGGGTGTCGGACATTATCCCATGGGAAGGTGCTACCGAGACAATAAAATAGCCTATGTCATTCCAACATCAGCTATCTGCCAGTGAAAGTCCCGTCAAACGGTTCAGCCGTTTCGAAGATAAGCGGGAAAAAACAGACAGACTGTATGTCTGTCTGTAATAAACTGTTATAAGTACGGTATAAACTTTCATATGGATTTAGTAAAAAAACTGATAATTTGTCACTACAGAAAGACACTTCAATTTTATTTATTTGTGTATATGTAGATTGTATGTATAGAGTCTAGATTTTCAACGTTTTAGTGTAAGTATATTTTTTCCATTTACTGCTTCCTAGAATAGATATATAAATAACACAAAAGATTTCTAAAACCAATTTCCTCGATTAACAAAACTAAAAATTAAAATCTTGCTCATAATATTAATGACGTTCTAAGTCAGGTCTTTCAATCCGGGCTTCCCAATAATTATTTAGCTGGGGCAGCAGTCAATTTAGCGAACTTCCAAGGGTAGTTGGTTGGTTAATAATTATTTTGCTAAATTACAGAGTAAACTATAATAATGAGTCTAATTAAAGGCTGCCTCGGCAAGTTTTGTCTTTTACTGGAAAATTAATTTTGGTACCTACTTGAAAAGTTGAAATAATTATCACGAAAAATGGATCACCATTTTTCTTGCTAAATATTTTACCAAAATAGTACCAAAATTATCAAAATTATAGGTTGATTATGCTAGCCTATGAAGGCTAGCATAATCAGCTAGTATAATGTTCCCACTACTGGGACACAGGCCACCTCTCTATGCGAGGGAGTGGGCCGTAGTCCACCACGCGGGCCCAGTGCGGGTTAGTGGATGTTATATGTCACAATTTTTTAGTTCTGTACGGCGTCCTCACGATGTTTTCCTTCACCGTTGTGAGAACAGTGGTGATGATTTTTTTTTTTGTTATGTTGTTGTTTATGTTGTTTTATTTTGATTTTTTCTAAACTACCTATATTTTATTGCTTTACTAGCTGCGCCCCGCGGTTTTACCCGCATAAGTTTCGACCCCGTGGGAATATTGGGATACAAAGTATCCTATATGTTAATCCTGGTTATAAACTATCTGTGTGCTAAATTTTCAGCCGTTTTTGCGTGAAAGAGTAACAAACATCCATACATCCATACAAACTTTCACGATTATAATATTAGTAGGATTTTTTAATACCCTTGTGGGATTTATATACGTCCGTACGTGTGTTTGTGGCATCACAGCGGGCCAGAGAATACAAACGGGGCGTGGTTTTTTTTTTAATTTCGCGGAATTATGCTGAAATCAAGGCCTTTTTGGCCTCGGTTTTGCCTTGTTAATTTTTTTTAATGTCATTTTGTTGTACGTTGTTTTAATGTAATTTTGTTCGTTTTAAATGCATCTTTTTCGCGGTCGCACAGACATACGTGAAAAGCGACTTTGATTTATAATAATAATGTATAGATATAGAAGCGACGCTATTGCTGAGTGTCACAGGATATGTCTTATATTAAAACACGCGGACGAACTCGCAAGCAAAAGTAAAAAAAATAACAATGACACCTAATAACAATGACAGTCACATATCGCACGGTTGTGAGTTGCAAGGACGATACCTCAATATCACGAAATCATGCAATGTATCAGCTCAGCGGACATTCACAAAAATCAGCCAGCGGCGTAGTTGCGTAATACACGATGCAATGCCTTTCATTTTGACAGTTCAACCACATTCATTGTGCTATTTACGTGTTGAGCAGACGAACTTTTCAAACATAATGAAGCAATGGATTAGCAATTTCCTTCAAAAATATTCGGATTGTGATTGAAAGTATGTTAGGCAGATTTGAGAGATGGATTTAGGGTGGCAAAATCGTTGGTAAAATAACCTACAGGCACACGCTCATCCCCTACAGACTGCTTAAAGCTATGGTTTTTAAAAGAGTGGTGGCCGCTAAACAGCGTCCGCAATTTACTGGAGAATGACGTTCAATCAATCAATCAATCAGCTCAGCTTATTACAGTCCGCTGCTGGACACAAGTCTCTCCCAGGCTGTGCCACAACACCATGTCCTCCGCCTTCCGCACCCAGTCTGTCCCAGCCACCTTCTTTAGGTCGTCCGTCAAGCCTTGCTGACATCATTTATATGACAGCCGCAATTGCATGCCGATATGTGGCCGCCACCGCTCTTCTACACAACTCTAGCTTTAGCGATCAAAATCCTGAAATATTTTCATTTCCTCTCATGTTAAAATATCAATCAACAACCTTTATCCTTGACATGTTTCTTCCTTCCTTCACTTTATTCAGTATTTAGTCTTTTATCTGTGTGCGTAGAAAAATGGCTGTTATTTAGAAACTACTAGACTGAAAGTTATACATTCTACGTAATGTAAGTAATATGTAAGGTCAGGGGAATTGAATGTTAAGTAAATTGGCTGTCAACTTAAATTGGCTGTCAACTTAAATTGGCTGTCAACTTAAATTGGCTGTCAACTTAAATTGGCTGTCAACTTAAATTGGCTGTCAACTTAAATTGGCTGTCAACTTAAATTGGCTGTCAACTTAAATTGGCTGTCAACTTAAATTGGCTGTCAACTTAAATTGGCTGTCAACTTAAATTGGCTGTCAACTTAAATTGGCTGTCAACTTAAATTGGCTGTCAACTTAAATTGCCCGTAAATTCAAACTACAATTGGCATTCTTTGACAGATGTATGAAATGGTTTTAACATGGTAAATTAACGTGGAGTGTCAACTTAAAAAAAAAAAAAACCCCTGACTATACAGGGCGGCAGGGACATCGACCCACAACCTGTTTCAATGGATTCAGTGCATGATTGTGGACCCACATGCGTTGAAATTTTGCGTCGGTTATAAAAAAAGAAATCAGCGGTTTTCTACAAAAGTGCAATATTTACGCGGTCAAAATGTATGGAACAGCCATTTTCTTTTATAACCGACGCAAAATGTCAACGCATGTGGGTTCAGAATCATGAACTGAATCCATGGTAACAGGTCGCGCGTCGATGTCTCTGCCACCCTGTACATAATGTTAAGCTTTTGTGCTGTGAGTGAAATAATCATGTTTACCTATCTCCCGAGTAAAGTTCGCAGCAATATTCCGTTTGAATGCCTCCTACACATCGAAGGTCAGCCGAGGTCATGTACTAGTGATGTCATACACAATAAAAGGAAGTTTTCTCTAGTTTATGTTCGGAACTTTTCGAATACAATAAAAGAGACACATTAGTTACTTGTCATCTTAAATGTGTTTTTCCTTTTAACTTATTCCTAATGGTAAATGATACTTATAGATTTTTTATATTTGGGATAATAGTATGTATTAGTGCTTAGCTCTCATCATAATATCATTATGACCTGTCCATTTCCATTTAGGTGTACTTGCAAAAGGTAAGACGTAAAAATGGACCAATAAGCTCACAGAATGGTATCCAGGCACTGGAAAAAGACGTACAGAAAGATGGATAAAAAGGTGGAAGCTCAGCCAAAAGGTTGGTGAAGAACAGCTCTGGACAGATAAGTGGAGGGAAATAGAGGAGGCCTATTTCGCAAGAAAGACTGACCTAGTAGCTGATAATAGCTAATTTGCTTATCATGCAGATATCATACTTTTTTTTTATTTATTGATATTTTATTAAAAAAAAAAGAAGTTCAAATTATGTTGTTGTTGTTTATGTTGTTGTTATAAAGGTTGTCTTTAAAAGATCGCTCTTAGCGATAAGACCGCCCATTGCGTCACCCTTTGTAAAATGTTATATATTTATGTTTCTGTAATTTGTATGGTGTACAATAAAGAGTATTCTATCTTCTATCTATCTATGTTTTCTAATATCTTGAAAAAAAAAAACTCTATTTATTGATAATAAACTACTAATTTACTGAGTAACAGTCTCTTTTCTTTCAGTCTCGGAAATAGTAAGATTTTAGACGAAAGAAAAAACAAGTTGGAGGAAAATATGCGTCACATTTACGCAAAACGGCCATCGCTCAGCATAATACTACGATCCTGTGCGAGACAGAGCCCCAGCACTAGTTTACAGAGACAGAGTTTACAAAACATTAGCAGAAATAAATGTTTTCTTCTACCAAACAAAAGCATACTTACAAATCTAAAAGAGAAACTCATGAGGGACATTAAATATACAAAATATTTCAGGCGGAAGTCTCATCTTTTCATCTCGGTACAAACTGTACTGTGCTGAAATAAAAATAAACCCCGAATTCAATACCCACGTCGGTCCCACAGACCAATTGTCACCAAATACGGCCACACGTGCTTCTCGCACGAACGCATTTTGCGTTCACACGAGAGTGTTTTTTCGCTCTTACAGACCAATACGTGGGTAAAGAAATTCATAATCCATTCTTCTACTTCTCCGTCTCGCTGGCACGACTGTATTTTACATCTTGTTGGCCCAAAACTTTGCCACTTTCACGGCGTTGTCACTGGCAGCGCAGACGAACTACGAGAATCGCCCAGAGGACACGGTGGAGGTCTGCCCCGCTTGGGCAGAGCACCGCCGTGTCCTCGTAGAGGCGATCGGCAGCGGCGGCGACCTCTCGCGTCCGGCCCTGGTTCAAGCCATGGTCCGGGAGAGGGAGTGGGAGGCGGTCACCTCCTTCTGCAAAGCAGTCATGCTAGCGAAGGAGGTGGCGGGATGGGCGAGGGAGAGATCCTCACGCCTCAGCCGCCGAGGGAGACACTCCGGGCGTCGGGAGCCGCGTGACGACTCCCGGCCACCGTAGGCGCGGGCCTGCGGGCGGAGAGCAATGGGTAGCTCTCCGTCCGATCAGGACCAGGCCCGTGCCGGACGGTGCGTATGTGTTCCACGTGCGCCTCAAAGAGATGTCAGCGTAGTTGACGGGGCCCGACAGGGCCGAAGCCTGCCGGGGTAGCGGGATCGTCCGAAAGGGTTACCGCTGCCCTGGTACATAAAGGGCTAAGGAAGGAACACGGGTGGGTTTTAGTCAGTAACAGTCTGACACTCCCTTCTGCTCCACCCAGAGCGGGAGGGGTCATCTGATGATTTCCCATCCTGAAAAAAAAAAAAAAAAAAGCGCAGACGAACAGTCAAAGTGATCTCTGTGCTGCCACAGACAAAACCTTATCCATTACTTTATATATTTGAAAAATTCGTCTGCTCGACAACGTAAATAAGGTAATGAATGTTGTTGCACTGTCAAAATGAAAAGCACTGCAATTGTTCGTGTGTTACGTTATTACCTCGTTGGTTTATTCCTAATACGTTTTTTATTAGTTTATTATTCCGCCAGCAATTAAGCAATTAAATGGCAATCATTTTCATCCTGGACTGAGGATTTTGGTTCTCCTTTGAGTAACTAAGTTTGTCATTGGCACCTTCTAGCACAATTTTACAAACACTGTTTTGCAAAAACCACAGGTACACATTCACCCAATAGATCAATAGATTTCTAGCATAATATTGATTATTATTGAGCCATGTTATTGTTAATTATTTGCGTTCAAGATGTTGAAACGTCAAATCTATGTATAGCATTGTGACAGCTGCGAACGCGCACAGATAACCTATATCCGGCGCGGCGCGAGATTCGTTGCCCGGAATGTTACCATGTATATTTCATGTTTCACCATCTGTTCTTTTATGTATGTTTATTTTTATTTTATTTCATGTTTTGATTTTTGTTTTTTTGTTCTGTGCCGAATCATAATATGTTGAATAGTTTATTTTATTTTCTTGTTTTGATTGTTGTTTTTATTTATTTATGTATAATTGCATGCTGCACTGGTTAACGTCATCACGTCAACGCCGGCTGCCGCTGAAAACCAGCGTTGGGGCTCTGTCTCGTAAAGGTTCTTAGCATTATGCTGAGCGATGGCCGTTTTGCGTGAATGTGACGCATGTTTACCCCCAACTTGTTTTTTTGTGTGTTATGTCCTTTTTTCATGCGTCATGTTTGCCGTAAATAAATGCATTTTCTTTCTTTCTTTCTTTTCTTTGCAATATGTTTAAACAAAATAAAAATAAAACTGTTTTTAGATAACGTATTTTATAATAATTATGCACGAGTCTTTTGGGAAAAGATAAAATTAGTATGCAATTTATAATTCCTTCTAATAGTATGTATTGTATATCCGATATTATGGGTAGACTGTTGAGCCTTAAATAAGAATAAATGTACAATATTTATTGAATACCTATTTATATATACTTTATTGTACACTACAGAAATACATAACAATAAAAAATTGTGGAACAATAAAAATATACAATGGGCGGCCTTATCGCTTTCTGCGATCTCTTCCAGGCAACAATGGAATGGATAATGATTTGCCTGGACATGGGTTGTCGTTGGTCCAATAATATACTAAAATAGATACACAGATGTATACATATCCTAATTAATAGATACATACATACTAAATATATATGATGCAACGAAAATAAATGAAGACTATAGATAATTCTGGATCTGGCTGTTAGTGTATGTGAGTTTAAATGTTTGTAAGCGCACCCACGATACAGGAGCAATTCCTAGTGTAGGGCAGCATTTAAAAAAAAAAATAATTACAGTTTCGAGAACAATAAAAGGATCCTAATAAGGAAGGATCTTAATCTTTATTAAAAGTGCCAAATTTGTTAGCACGTTTTACATCCGCTAACAATTTTCTTCTTTAAACATTCTGCTGTAACCGCGTGATGGAGCAAACAAAGTAAACATCTTCACGGTCAAACTTTAGCTTTAGATGTACTTACTAAGTAAAACGATGAATGTACAAGTGTGTTGTTCTGTCTGTTTACAAATACTTTCACTACGTATTTATAAACTAAACCGGAAAATCTATACTGATATAATATTATACAAACTCACACACTTACTGTGTGTGAGTTTGTATGTAGTGGGTAAACTTTGTAACTACTGATCCGATTCATAAAACTCTTTCGCTAATGGGTAGCTATACTTTTGCCGTGAGTTATATTAATTTATATTAAAACAAAACAAAAATACTCCGACAATTACTCAGAAATAGAAATAATTAAGAAACCAATAAGTATCATACGTATTACGTACGTACTTTCGATATTCAGGGCCCACAATACACGTGTATTGATTACACAGAAAATAAACCTAGAAACGGGAAAATATCGGAAATGTCTCAGATTAATTTAGTCCTATATTGTGCCCTCATTTATAGGCACTTAATTTGGTATCGTCAAAGTAAAAGCTAAAATAGTATCTTAATAGGTGCCTACATAAAGTACATATTTTATGACGAAGACGTACGAAGTCACGAGAAGATGTTAGTAACTAATATCCTACTAATATTATAAACGTGAAAGTTTGTATGGATGGATGTTTGTTACTCTTTCACGCAAAAACTACTGAACGGATTTGGATGAAATTTGGCACACAGATGGTTTATAACCAGAATTAATATATATAATACTTTTTATCCTGATATTACTACGGGATCGAAACGTATGCGGGTGCAACCGCGGGGCGCAGTTAGTTATAAAATAAATTCAAAATTCATGAAAGTCATTCATTCATGAAAGTGAAAGAGATTTATTGTGACTTAATGAAGTATCGATAGCTTTTTTCCCAACTAAGTTGGGCTCCGCTTCCAGTCTTACCGGATGCAGCTGAATACCAGTATTTTACACGATATAGTACACCCACATTTCGCATTTATGTTTAAGTCCAATGTAAGGGGGCGAGCCTATTGCCAGATGCCAGATTCCAGGCTGCTGCTGAGAACTTCAAGTTGGTGTGATTTCTATGTCTCGGAAAATAAAACGAAAATCAAGAAGGCTGCCGGGCACAACTCGTTAATAAGTTGTCACTTTTCGTGTAAAACAGACGACCTACATTTTCTCTTCCGAACATCACACGTTACGTGGGCTGACATCAACTGATAAATTTTTGTGCTAAGTTTCCCTCTGAGTGTGAAGGAAAACATGACAATTATTTATTTACCAGACGCGTGCGACGACGATGAAAATGTAATATAATGTTATATAAAGTGGAACTTTGTTACGTGTGTTTCGAAGGACCATTTTAATGAATATTATATTTTTACCTTAGGGCTGATTTTTCAGAATCGACAGATAACTTTCATTCGAGGAATAAAATTGACGTTTGACAGTTTTTATATGAAATAACTGCCAAAATTTCAAAATTATTCCTCGAATAAACTTATCTGATGATTCAAAAATCACCCCTTAGTCTCTTAGTCCTATCCTATCTTACTAATATTATAAAAGCGAAGTTTGTGAGGATGGATGGATGGACGTTTGTTACTTTTTTACGCAAAAATTACTTAATGGATTGTGAGAAATTTGTCAGACAGTTTACAACCAGGATTAACACACAAGATACTTTAATCCCGATATTCCCACGGGATCGAAACCTTTGCGTGTGAAATCGCAGGGCGCTCTGCTAGTAATATTATAAAAATATGGCGATTTGAGGCACACCTCAAATCGCCATATTTTAACGGATTTGGATGAAATTTAGCATACAGACCACAGTCTGTATGCTAAATTTCATCCAAATCCGTTATAAACTTACAACCAGGATTAACACATGCAGGCGCTGCTAGTATAATATACAGGCTGATTTTTTAAAGACCAGCCAAATTTAAGGATGTGGCACAGACCATCAAACTGAACAACTTTCTCCATGGGACAAATAGCGTAATCGCGAAAATTTTATCAACTGTCCCATAGAAGACTTCAATACCTACTCGACCTAAATGTATGGGACGGCTGAATTTTTATTCGCGATTACGATGTTGGTCCCATGGAGAAAGTTGTTCAGTTTGATGGTCTGTACCACATCCTTAAATTTGGCTGGTCTTTAAAAAATCAGCCTGTATATTATAAACGCGAAAGTTTGTGAGGATGGTTGTTACTCTTTCACGCAAAAACTACTGAACGGATTTTGATGAAACTTTACAGTAATATAGCTTATACATCAGAATAACACTTAGGATAGTTTTTATAAAATGTCTGTAAATAAAAAAGATTGTTTGTTTGTTTGTATGTTTGGTTTTGTTTTTTAGTTTTTTGTTTGTATTGTTTATAAAATGTAAAATTATATATGGGAGCTACATCTGCCAATAAACTGCTTTGCAGTTAGGCAGAAGTAAAATTTGTTTGGAAAATTTAGGCTATCACCACGAATAAACGCTTTTCTAAAATTTTTTTTTTTCGTCCATTTTATCCTGATATTCCTGCGGAATCGACACTTATACGGGCGAGACCGTGGGGCAAGTGGCTTTACATCAAAGGAAGAGCGACCTAAGCGTAATGTAAATTAGGATGATTTTTGAATGGAAAATACAATATGTATATTTTTGTTTTATTTTCTGCGATAAGCGCAATTAGTATCAGCCATGCTTAGATATTAAAACAGGGTGGCAAGGACGCATAACCTGCACCCTAATTGCATGACAGACTATCAAAATCATTCTGAATAATTTTAAAGGATATTCCTAATCCACTGCTTCATATTTATTATGTTCGAAAGATTTGTCTGCTCAACAACGTAAATAACGGAATGTTGTTGAACTGTCAAAATGAAAGCCATTGCTACTGATAGTGTTTTACGCAATTACCCCGCTGATACCATGGATTCAATACATGATTCTGGACCAGCTGCGTATAAATTAACCGTCGGATTTTAAAGAAAAAATTTGCTGTCCCATACATTTTTACTGCGTTGGTATGGCTGGCACTTTTGTATGAAACAGCAGTTTTTTTTAATAGCCGACAAAAAATTTCTACGCTAGGGTGTATAGAATCTTATGCAGAATTGATGGTTACAGGTTGCTTGTCGATGTCCCTGCCATACTGTATAGTCTCAAAACTTGTACGAATATTTAAAATTGTAAAATCGTTCGACGTCACTCCAAAGAACTTTGAAGGAATCTGTGTGTGGATTTTGAAAGAAATTGCTAAAACGTTGTTAAAAAAAAACACATTTGAAAAATTCGTCTGAACAACATAAATAACGTAATGAACGTTGTTCAACTATTAAAATGAAAGGCATTGCCTTTGTGTGTCACTGTTATATGCCCGTTACACTTTGGTAACATACCTACGTTTGGGAACGCAAATCTTACATGCATAAACCAACAGCCAGGCCCAGAAAAACTGGGGCATACAAATATTTGTTTCGTACTGGTGTTAAGAACTTAGAACCCAGTGTAAAGCAACTCCTTAGTGACTGCGCCACTGGAGTCGACCAGTCTCAATGTCACCATCTGCTAAGCCTTTTCCCAACTATGTTGTGGTCGGCTTCCAGTCTAGTCGGATGCAGCTGAGTTCCAGCATTTACTCCAGTACTCATACTGGACCAGTACTCGACCAGTCTCTATGTAATTTATATCAATACATTTTTTTTTAATAAGTCTATAATGTTCCCACTGTTGGGACAGAGACCTCCTTTGGAGTTGGCCATAATCCACGATTCCGATATCGATACATAAATATTGTTAATTAAAGTTGCAAATTGTGTCTGTCTGCGTGATCGTGTTGTTCTTGTAAATTACGCAAAGGACTTTGATGCGACTTTCACTGTCATTTAGAAAATTTATTCCGGAAGGTTTATATAACATTTGCTAGGTCTTTATAACAACAAAATATTTGTCTGGTCTTCATAAACACAAAATAAAAGGTTTTGACAGTGGCTTTTTCTCAGCGTTTTTTTTTTTGTTTTGTTCCTAGATACATCGCCTGAGACAGCTGGTATTGTTGAGAGAGCCTGAAAGCCCCATCCGATGAGAATGTCAAATGTTATGTTGACTGACATGTTTGGTTGTGCTTATTTTGATCAGCCAATCACAATATAGGCTTAAATAAGTTTTGGTGGTCGATTTTAATAATCAATGGCTTTCAGGAACCAGGTATTATGTTCTTGAATATATTTTCAAATTGTACAAAGTTTTCAAGGATTTTCATGCCATTTTAGTTAAGACACCTTTCAATAAGGTTTAAAATAAATTAAAAAAACACCTTTCAGGTATTCAATGTGCACTCCTAAAAATATTAAAAAACAGTAGTCGTAATAATTAATAAATCCATTTAAAATGGAACTCGTGTACCTTAGGACCAGAGCCGATCACTCCACTACTACGCCATTTAGCCCATAATAATCAAAAATGTATAAACCTTGAGTAAGATTTAATAACTTTAACAAACTGGCTAGATGAAAAAGGTGGAACCAGTCTGTTGTAAAATTAACTTTTTGCGGATCTTTTGAGTTGTGTTTGGATACGGAGTACTAATTTAGAATCCATTATAGGACGCAGCTGTAGCGAGAAAAAAGGTAGAAATTATAACACCAGACTGCTACTCACTGCAGGGCTAAAATCTCTTGTCATACAAAACTCAAATCCAAAGCATTTGTTTCAATTAAACCACTTACGGGCACTTTTGAACTGACAAGAATTCGGTCAGTCAGAAAGCTGAAGCTAGTTGCCCATTCAACAGCGTAGTAGGCTCTTATAGAGAAGGACGGGCAAAAAACTCCTTGGGCACTCTTTTAAATCATATCGTTACTAACATATTTGTTACATCATTAATGTTGAATTTATTATTATATGTGAGGATGATGTACAAAAAACGTACACGGTAAAAACGTCCAGAGTACAGCAATTAGAAACAAACAAAAAAAAAACATTACAAAAATAAAATAATTAAAATACCAGACTGCTACTCACTGCAGGGTTAAAATCTCTTATCATACAGAGAACGAACTCAATTTACCTTTGAGTGAAAGTCGCCTTTTTACATGAACTCTAAAGAGGTAAAATTTGAGTGTTTATACAGAGCTTATCAGAAAGATTTGCTCAAACTTAAGGATACAGGCCATCAAACTGAACAACTTTCTCCATAGGACCAACATCGTAATCGAGAAAAAATAATCAACCATCCCATACATTTGGGTCGAGTAGGTATTCATGTTTTGCATGGAACAGTTGAGATTTTTATGAAGTTCCTAAAATTTGACTACGCCTTTCTGATAGACGCCGAATGTAGGGGGTAATCTTGGGAACTATGGATGCGACTCTGAAAACTCTTTCACAAGTGGGAAGTTACAGTATTGCCGAGTGCCATAGGATACGTTCTATGTTAAAACAAGAAATTTCATGCGGACGAAGTCGCGAGGAGACGTCGACGAGACATCATAAAAAAATATGTTCTACTAGCTGCGCCCCGCGGTTTCACCCGCGTAGGTTTCGATCCCGTGGGAATATCGGGATAAACAGTATCCTATATGTTAATCCTGGTTATAAACTATCTATGTGCTAATTTTCATCCAAATCCGTCCAGTAGTTTTTGCGTGAAAGGGTAACAAACATCCATCCACCCATCCATACAAACTTTCACGTTTATAATATTATTAAGTAGGATGTCCCGCACCCTAACTGTGTAACACACGATCAATCGGAATCTGAATCATTTTGAAGCAAATTGCTATTCCATTGCTTCATAAGTTCGAAAAAGTTGTCTGCTCAACACGTAAATAACTGAATGTTGTTGAACTGTCAAAATGAAACCGATTCCGATTGATTGTGTGTTACGCAATTAGGGTGCTGTACAGAATAAAAAAAGAAATTGCATTAATCACTTCACTCACTCACTCACTGTGTGTAAGTGAGTTTTAATTTTTAGATTGTAAGACCAAAAAAATAAAATAACCCATTTTTTCGTTTTTTGCACATGTTTCATGATTATCATTGTTTATTTTTATAGATAAGTACTACCCAGTAACTGGGTTGCGGCGGTCAGATAGTCGGCGGTCTAGTCGCTCCATGTAAAATACTGGTATTCAGCTGCATCCAGTTAGACTGGAAACCGACCTCAATATACGGGAAAAGGCTAAGCAGATGATGATGGTGGTGATTTTTATAGATAAGTATGTAGTAGATGTTTCAGGTACGTATGTATTTATTGTATATACTCTTATGTAAATGGTACCCCATAAACTACCTTCAGTATTGTCTCTCCTTCTCCCTTAATCCATCCAAAGGTTGTCTTTAAAAGATCGCTTTTAGCGATTTTTGCATTGTCAGCCCTTGTAAAATTTCTGCATTTATATCTGTAATATTTTTATGGTGTACATAATAAAGTGCTGTATATCACACTTTTTTTTTTACTATTCTGTCTACCTGTGGACAGCGTTGTGGGTTATGTTATCACAAAATTGTTTTTGTTAATTTAGTTGTAAGTTCTTATAATGTAACTGTTTGATGTTCCTGTAAATAATAAATAAAATATATATCTAAGGCTTGTAATTTCTCAATTCTGTAAATTTTTGTTAAGATGCTTTGTAGCAAGTGGATTCAAGATTCTGCCTATCCCCAAGGCAAAAAGGCCTGAGCTTGTATATGTATGTGTATAGCTTCATTATTAAGTCAGCAGTAGTCATGCTATCATGAAAAATAGAAATGACTTCAAAGAGTACGTCCTAGGTTTTAAACCTTGAATTTAATGCAAAAGAGGGTCTGTTACCCTTCAGGCTACTGAGGTTTTATAACTTCAATTTGGTTTTATTTCATAATCTATCGAGACTTATCTATTTTTTTATTAACTACAGTATCGAATTGGGACAATTGGTAAAGTATGTATGAAAAAAAAATGTTTTCTTCATTTTTTTCGTAACTATGTGTTTTTTTTTATTTCATTATAAATTAAAGTCGCTTTTGTGTTTATCTGTGTGAACGTGTTGTTCTTCTAAACTACGTAACGAATTTTGATGCAGTTTCACCATCATTTAGAGAATTTATTCCGAAAGGTTTATGTCTATTACATGATAAGATATAAAGATATTATAATATAAGATAATTACAGATAAGATAAATGAAGATCATTCATGAGTTTAATATTAATATTAAACTTACTTAAAATAAAGAAATCTCGATGGTTTGTCCAGTCGTGAAAACGCGAAACATGGGCGGGTAGCTGATTAATTATAAACACAATTTCACTGGAATATTAATTATTTGTTGCTATTTCTACCTTTCCTATGTACCTATGCGTGTCTTTGCCAATTTTTTGCATATCAAATCAATGATGTAACAATTAGAAGCGTCTCTAAAAAGTAACCGCATCTTTATATACCATTATTGTTGTACCTATGTTAAACAAATGAATTAATTATATAAGACTTATGTTTTACCTTACCTCTATAGATTATAAGAAAATATAAATTATCACAATATAATGTTACCAAAAAACACGAGGGTGCTACTGCCCGTTCGCCACAAATGATCTAATTAACCACCTTAAAACCTATTGACAACATCCATATAAAAAAAAAAAAATGAAACATTTAAAAATAAAAGTTATTTCAGTCTTTATTGAAAATGAAGCACAGAAGCTCAAAGTCATTGCTACTAGTGTAATCCTTACTCAAATGGCATATTTTAGTTCATCTCCACTGCCTACCTCAGCAAGTTTAAAATTTATTTTTTGGCCGCTAAACGTGTTTTTCAAAAATAAATTTTCAGAAATAAATATAATATTAATCATATTTTTTTCATATTTTTTATAGTTTCCAAGTTGAAGCTCGTATTTAATCATTCATCCTATAATAAAAGAAAAGGTGCGTACGTAATTTATTAGCTGTTACAGGGGCACACATTGTCCTGCCCCTTATAACTGTCACATAACTTACTGAAGATAGCTCGAGGTTAAGAGAATTAACCAATAAGTGTGTAGCAATTAACCAAGAAGTGTATAAAGCTGAATTAAATTATTATTTCAAAGAGCATTTTTCAACACTGTAATGTTAATTCAAGTATTTTTTTAAGAGAGACGAAAAAGGGATTGTTTGTTTTAATTTTTGGGGTCGTCGCATTTTTTGTAAGAATTACAATTCTAAAATACGTTTGTAGCTTTAAGAGATTACTGTTTAATCTTTATGGCTTAAAAAGTCTGAGTTTTGAAATAGGTTTATGTAACATAAAAGTTTACGTTTGTTTTTATTTAAATTACGTACTAGAAGAATAATAAAAGCGCACAATACCTGGCAGTAACAGTTCAAATCCTAATATCTTCAATCATTTTATCATCGGAGCGATGACATTTCTGCTACCCCACATCTGAAATGTACCACATTATTCGCGTAAGCACTGGCACACGACACTCAAAAATATTAATAAAAAAATCCGTTGAATTTAAGAACGCGCGATTTTTTTTTTGAATTTAGTACATCGGTAAGATGAGTTCGGGTAGGGACGTGCGTGCGGTTCGACAGCACAGGGTACACTGAGGGGGTGAGTTGAGGCGCGCGCAAAACTGTTGAATCCGTCACTGGACCAGTCTTGCGAGTTCTTTTTTTTAAATTGCGTACTGCACTCTCGTTTAATGTGATTGTTCTTTTTACAAATTAGTGTTTTTGTTTTTTTGATATTACCCTCCTTTTATTGTTATACGAATCGATTTGATGTTCTTACACTTTTATTAGTGAAACGACAATCGGCAAAAGAGATTTTGAAACTCGGTCTTTAAAGTCGGAAATGCGTTGACAATCCATGCACGGTGCTCAGGTGTCCCTATTTACTTTCCATCAGGAGGTCCTACGTTTTATTTGCTTACGTATAACTATCAAAAGTATGTTGTTTCCCCAATACTCTTTAAATTTAGACCTGTAAAATTGTAAACGTTGCTACTTGCCGAACGTTAATAATTTGGCCCGGGCATTAGTGTACTTAATGTGTTAGACGTACTTTATGTAGGTACCTGTTATGACTTTATTTTAGCTTTTCCTTTGACGGTAATTAAGTGCCTATTAACGAAGGTAAAATGAATGTGAGACGTTTTTGACATTTTCCCGTTTCTAGGTTTAATTTCTATGTAATCAAGATACGTGTATGTGTGTGACATCGAAAGTACCTAATGGTTTCTTATTATTTATTTAAGACGAAGCAGGGGCGGGGTAGCTACCTACTACTACTAAAACATCGAGATTTCTTAATTATATGTTCGTATAATATTAATGTATTGTAGACATAAACCTTCTAAAATTATTCTCTCAATAATGTTGAAAACGGTATCAAAATCCGACAGATACGAGAAACGACTTTAATTTATAATATGTTTCGATGTAGAGGGGGTGTTACATGGGCATTTGATATGACCTTCGTTTTGTCCATGTTCATTTCAAGACCCATTCTTTTGGAGGCTCTACTGAGGTCATCGAGCATTGTACTGAGGTCTTCCATAATCTCAGCCATGACTACGATATCGTAGGGAAACCGAATGTGAGTTATGTACTCGCCATTGATGGAGGGAGGCCCATGTCCAGCAGTCGTCTTTTGGCTGAAATTATGATAATAGATGATAGATGTAGGCTCACTTGCATCACAAACGAATTTGCCTCTGTCATCTTCAAATGATTGACAGAAATAGAACGATGTTTTAAATTCGGTTGCGTTAAATGTATTTAGTGATTTGTGAAACAAGTGGGCCTAAAGCCAAATGTAATCCATTTTTTAATAATTGATCTCAAATTATGCAACAATGCTATGGACGTACGTGTTTTATTTTTTTTATTCGACGTTTCTGGGGAATTAATTCCCTAAATTTCCCTTACCATTTTCGAAACAAAAACTGCTCCCCAGCTTAAAATCATCGCTATTTCAGCTCACCCCTAAAACAATAAAAAGCGGAATGATACAAACGTGACTGCCAGAGATCACAGCCCGCTTAGTCTAACTCCCGCGTCGGTAAGTAGTCAAATCAAAAGAAAGCATGAACTAAAATTGCAGCACAATTCAGTACTAAATGTATAGAAATGTACTAGTTGTACAAAGCGATGGAATTTAGACGTGTATCGAATTTTATATTTGAATAAAGCCTCGAATGTCCTTTTCGAAATGGTTCGTTTTGGTTTTGGAACTGTTTTTGGTCAAAGTTTTGAACGGCGTGGAATACATTTTTATTCGATGATTTTAATGTGGTATTTCAGTAAAAGAGTTTTTACGCCTAATTGACAGATACTGATTGTTTGATGGTCGAATCGCTTTTCTATTATTCGCTTGTGTAACCGAGTGAATTGTGATTTGGATTCACCATCAAAATTCTTTCGGCAATGGGACTTTATTGACAACTGATTGTGCATGCATGATTTCTTGTTATAGACTAATCAGTTGAATGACAGAATTACCAGTAAGTAAAAATATAGCGTGTTAGGGAGCGGGCTACGCTCGAAGTTTCCGTGAAGAATAAAATCCATCTATAAACAAAGTCGGTTTAATTACACCATTTATAACTCAAGAACGGCTGGATCGATATTACTGGTCTTTGATTTTTTTGATTTTTCTCTGCCCCGAATAGCAGAATATATATATATATATATATATATATAAATGCCTGAAAGCTTTTATTTAGGTAGTAAGTTTTTATTTACATTTTAATTTTAATTAATTATTTTTTAGCTTGAGTACGTATAGTTTTTATTATATTTGTTGGTATATTGGTGTGGCTAGCTGACATATGGCAAATAATTTAATTTAATGTTCTGTCTTGTAATTTTAATAACTTAACATACCTATTATTGTATACGATCAAGTATTTTCTAACTGAACAGACAGCTGTGCTGCTGGGGAGTTTGTTGCGCCACTTCTTCTTCACAGCGATAGCACTAGGAAGTGGTGAAGGGCAGGGGTTTTTGGGGGACTGTCTTTTGTAATTTTGACGTTCGAAAAGTGCTGATTCTCAGCCTAATTTGAATAAATGACTTTTGTATTTTGTTTTTTTTTTTAACTGATTTCGATACGGTATGTTCTGTTATGTTCGCCGGGTCAGCTAGTTAGAAATAAAATTATTCTGAAAAGAACCGGCGTAACCGACATAGCTTTCAGAGTAAGCGATCCGAAGTGCCAGTAGGATGGTCATGTTTATCGAAAGACCGAAGGCTGCTGGAGCAGATGAGTACTAAAGTGGAGACCGCGTATCGGCAAGCGTAGTATGGATCCCCAGCTAGATAGACTGACGACCTTAAAAAGGTAGCTGGGACAGACTTGACACTTGTGGAAGGCAAAGGACAAGGTTTTGTGGTGCAGCCTGGAAGAGACCTTTGTCCAGCAGTGGACTGCGATAGACGGAGTTGATTGATTGAAAAATATGTCGGCTCCAGAATAATATCGATACAATAGTGTAAGAATCTTAACAAGTATGTTAGATCAGTAATCTTATGACACATTACATATCGATTTCATTTCGCGGTTAAATTAAAACCACAGAACCAACTCTCACAATCTGAATTAAAGTTATTCAAACAGTATTCATGCAATATATATTTCATTTTGCGGTTTACTTTGTGTATTTTATTTCATCACCACTGCTCTCAAACATGGTGAAGGAAACCATCGTGAGGAAACCGGCATATTATAGAACCAAAAATTCGAAGACATGTGACATCTACCAACTTGGTCAGCGTGGTGGATTACAGCCCAGTCCATGTCAAAGAGGAGGCCTGGGTCCCAGCACTAGGAACGCTGGGACCCAGGCCTCCTAGCGATAATAAAATAATAAATTTTACTAAAAATAGAAAACAGAATTTTTCAAACCAAATACCTACATAGCGTAAAAATTGGCACGAGATAAACCGACCTTGATAATAAGGCACTAGACACGCGAGGGGCGATGGTTTCATCAATTCAACACAAACTTTATGGTATTGTTACCAAACTACAAATTAAGTTTAATGTTGTTAAATACTAAAACGAAAAAAAATGGTCCCACGACTAGAATGTTAATTGTAATAGATTATTTTAATTGTGTATGTTTGAAATTCGTAAAGTAGAAACGTGGTTTCAATTAATGTGATAACCTAACCGCCACACTGTGTACCTAAGAATAATGTAGATATAGATAATTATCGCGAAAACCGAGTAATATGAATGTAAGGGGATCTTAAATATACTCAAGCCAATTTTGATACTTGAACGAGATTGATTCGAAGAATTTGCTAATTAATACTGAGAATTAAAAAGTTAAGAAAAGCTAAATTACAAATTTTATGGATAAAAGGATAACAGAGTTCAAAATTTCGTAAATTCAATTGAAGTTGGCAATGTGACTTGACTCTAAAAAGAAGGTCAGCTATTCACGCAATATCTGCAATTATACAGTCCGTTCATAGGGTGGGGTCCATTAGAGGGGCCCGTGGCTAAGTAACAACATCCACACGGGTCAATTGGTCAGGTTAAGCTACACTTGCCGCGGTTGGTCCGTGGATGGGTGACCATTTTTACATACCGAGACCCCTCCGTGCCTCGGAAAACACGTTAAGCCGTTGGTCCCGGGTAGTCAAGAGTCCGAAAGTCTGACAACCAGTCTCACCAAGGAGTATCGTAGGGGGGCTGATTCTCGGCAACGCTCATCCAGCTGCTACCAGCCACCCTGCGAAGATCATCGCTTCGCCTAGGCTGAGGGCGTCCTTACGTTTGTCAATGCGTGGTCTTCACTCAAGAGTACGTCTACTCCTACGGTTATCGGTTTTACGGCTAATATGGCCGACCCATTGCCACTTCAGGCTTGCTTATCCTGTGAGCTATGTCGATAACTTGGTTCTCTGCCGGATAACCTCGTTCCGGATTCAATCCCTCAGAGATTCCAAGCATAGTCCGTTCCAAATCTCGCTGAGCGACCTCGAAATTATGGACCAGCCGTACCGTGAGTGTCCACGTTTCAGCTCCGTAAGTCATAACAGGTATTTGGTTTACTTAAAGACCTATGTCGAATACTTTGGTTCTCTGCCAGATTACCTCGTTCTGGATCCAATCCCTCAGAGAGATTCTAAATATAGCCTGTTCCATAGCGCAAACATAAATTTATGGACCAGCAGTACAGTGAGTGTACACGTTTCGGCTCTGTAAGTCATATCCGGCATTTGGTTTCCTTAAACAAACCTAAACATCTGCCTACCACTTTGGATAGCGGCGTGAAGGTCATACCTACACTGTACGTAAAGGAAAATATTTATTTTTACGCTGATTTCCCGCCAAAAGCGAATGGATGACCTGTCAAAAACGTTTGATTGAACGTACCATATTGTTAGTACGAAGTAAGATGAGGTAGCAATGGCGGAATAATAATAATCTTCTTTCTTTTGTTTTTATATGGTACATTACGTGAGTAGGTGTTTCATGAATTGCTCTTTTATTTCTTTATTTATACAAGACTAGCTTTTGCCGGCGACTTTGTCCGCGTAAAGGTAAAAGGTAGGCAAACGCAATTGGCAACTAGGTAATCCTGGTTATAAAAGGTATTTTATAACCAGGATTACCCGGTTGCCAACGGATTTGGATGAAATTTTGCACACAGATAGGCATATCTGTGTGCCAAATTTCATCCAAATCCGTTCAGTAGTTTTTGCGTGAAAAAGTAAAAAACATTCATCCATCTATCCATCCTCACAAACTTTCGGGTTTATAATGTTAGTAAGAAGTAAGATGGCCACCCATCCACGGACCAACCGTGGCAAGCATAGCTTAGCCTGATCGATCGACCCTAACTTACCCACAACCCATATTTTACAGAAACAATTTTAAGTTGAATTAACAAAATACAGGGTGGCATACATCGACGCTCAAACTGTAACCATGGATTTAGCACATGAGTTTAGACCCCTTAGCGTCGAAATTTTTCGTCGGTTATTAAAAAAAAATATTGCTGTTCCATACGATTCGCGTCGATGTCCCTGCCACCCTATATAAAAATGACAAAAAAAAAACACTACAGATTAATAATTTGTGATAGTGAACAAAATAACTTAGAAACAAAAACTGTTAATCCAAGTCAAGTCCAGTAATAGTTTTTGGGCATTTTTTTGAAATATTGAGTTGTGAAAATTTTCCCAAAATGAGATAAGACTTCGAAAGTGGATTATTATTAAGTCTTAATTTTAGTTAAGGCAGATTTAAGTCTAGCTTCATTAATTTAGTTATTAGTTAATTGGTAACTTAAAGCAACTTGTAGCCATTGAGAGGATTAAAGTGTCAGTGACGTTATTTTCCGTTTAAACAAGTAATAATGAAGACGTTGTTGGTCCACATTTTAGTTTCACAAACTGTTTTTTTTTGTTTTTTTTGGAAAAAACTATTTCTTTAATATACCCTGTCCATTAGGTTAACCGTTTTTTTGACAGCTGTCTTAGAACGTATCTATTCCAGATTAAGTAAAAGTTAACTTTAAAATAAATCGCGTAATAAACTAAATATGTATATAAACTGCATCTTATTGAATTATCTTATTTATGGCTTCTTACAGACATTATAATACCGTACGTGTATCAATCAATGTATTGTGTATTACTGCAATCACTAGTTCTCTGATCGTTCTAGATCTGTCAAACGGTTTACCTAATGGACAGGGTATAATAGTTATTTAAATTGTGTCATTACGTCAATAATAGGCACCTGATTGGATCTAAATTACAGGTCATAGAAAAAAACGCTTATAGAACTAAAACCTCAATTTTAAAGAAAATAAAAGTCTTATAGAAATTATGCATAATAATATTGATTTGATGAAAAAAGGTGACACTGTATAATCCCGGTTCATTATGTTTTTAAAAAGAACATAGCACCTTTCTGTGTTCAGTCAGTTGAGATCAGTGGTGGCCCAGTGGTGACGACTGTGACTTACGACTTGTAGGCCCTAGGTTCGAACCCTGACAGGCACTTTACTTTGTGTAAATTGTTTCCTCACCACTGCTCTCAAAAACGGCATTATGAGGAAACCGGCATGCCCTAGAACCAAAAATTCAAAGACATGTGACATTCAACTACCGCACTGGGCTTATAGGCTGATTATGCTGTGTTCAGCAACGTTTTTACGTCATTTAGTTTTACTGAAAATACTTTATGATAAACCTGACAAACTTCTAAACATTTGAGGTTATTGTAAACATTATCACCAGCATTCGTTAAAATTCAAATACGGAACTCTAGAATTAAACCACAGAGTATTAGTCAATCAATCATACATGAACCGATTACCTATCTGGCCTCCACAACCCAGAAACTAGGTAACACAAAATCCCTTGGAACTGGGATTTCGGGCTTCTGGCTATCAGTAATGACTGTCAAAGATCCAAATATGACAGCCGGAACTAACGGCTTAGCGTGCTTTTTGAAGCACGGTGGGGCCTTGATATGTTAAGAATGGTCATTCATCCACGGACTCACCGGCATCCCATGCGACTGTTATGCCCATAGAGTATCAATCAATTTATATAGAATTCTTTTTTCTCTAATCTTTTTGTTTACACAAAAAGGTTATCTTTGATTTGAAATTCAGAAATCGATATGATTGCTGTTATTAGAGTCAGCCAGAAGGTTGCACTCACATT
Organism: Apamea epomidion; assembly: GCA_947507525.1. Taxonomy (NCBI): domain Eukaryota; kingdom Metazoa; phylum Arthropoda; class Insecta; order Lepidoptera; family Noctuidae; genus Apamea; species Apamea epomidion. The sequence continues at coordinate 17,560,268 of OX382237.1, forward strand.
TTGTTCAAGTGACCTATTGACTTATAAATTATTATAAGTGTGTCGTTTAACTATAGTGTAATTTTATACAATTTTCTTTTTACATATTCTTTGTTAACTGTTTCCTAGATTTGTAAAATTATGGTTTGACTTGAATTCTGTTAATAAGGCGCTTTTAAACAGGCAATACTTCATTTCAGTATGTGCAACACATTCGAGTCACCATCTGAGTAGCCTTTTTCCAACTATGTTGGGGTCGGCTTCTAGTGTAACTGGATGCAGCTGAATACCAGTATTTTACATAGAGCGAGTGCCTACCTTTTTTTTTTTGGGTTGTGAAATCATCAAATGACCTCTCCCGCTCTGGGCTGAGCGGAAGGGCGTGTCAGACTTTTACTGACTAAAACCCACCCGTGGGCGACGAGCAGCCCATTGCTCGCCGCTCGCAAGCCCGCGCCTATGGTGGCCGGAAGTCGGCTGTTGACTCCCGTCCAGGGCGTCTCCTGCGGCGGCTAGGCGCGTGAGGGTGCAGAGATCGCCTCTCCCTCACGCGCTCCGCCTCCTCCTTCGCGAGCATTACTGCTCCGCAGAAGGAGGTGACGGCCTCCCTTTCACTCTCGCTCCGTACCATGGCCTGGACCCGGGCCAGACGCGAGAGATCGCCGCCACGAGGACACGGCGGGGTCCCGCCCAAGCCGGGCAGACCTCCACCGTATGCTCCACCGGGTCCTCCGGGCGATCCACACAGTGGTGACACCCTGGCGTTTCCTCCCGCTTTTGTGACTGCCTACCTGACTTCTACAAACCAGTATCTGGGTAACACAATACCCCTTGGTAAGACTAGTTTTCAGATTTCGTTGTTGACCTACAACTCGAAAGTCGCAGCTGTTACCACTGGGCCACCACGCCTTTTTTTGTGGCCGGGCCATACTGAAAATATTAAATACTCAATTGAAACAATATTGGCCACACTTGAAGCAATGCTAGCAATGTGTTGCACACATTGGCGGCAAAATAAAACTCGTTTAGTAGCACTTTTTTTTTTTAACGTTGCCCCACACTAGGAATTTCTCCTGTATCGTGGGTGCGTTTTACAAACATTTAAACTCACATACACAAATAGCCAGACCCGTAACAACTACTTGTAGGTCATACAAATATTTGTTCAGTGCGGGAATCGAACCAACGTAGCAGTCAATCGCTTAACCATTGCGCAAACCGTGTCGTCAAACTTTCAGTCTTCATCTTTTATACTCGTACATGTCACAGCCAACTGATTAAATTAGCCCTTTAGTTAACAACCTAACCTTTTAACTGAACGGCGGCCATTCAACTGACGGCCTGAATGATATTCAATAATAGTTTAGGTTGGAACTGTAACCAATCGCGTGCGAGCCGAATTGGTCGCAGTAACTAAGCCAAACCAAATGGGTTAGGTTAGAACTGTGATCAACCGCGTGCGATCCGAGAGAGCCAAGCGAGGCGAGCACTACTGCCTTTGGAAGGCGGTTGACTAAACGGCTAATTTAACCAGTCGGCTGCGTCATACATATCGCAGATGGATTGCTTAATTAGCTGTGTTACATATCCGCTAGCTGTATTATAAAAACATTTTTGACCTTTAAAAGCCACTTAACTTTAATCATCGTGTTTAAATAAACCCCTTTCACCATCCCCTTTTCGCCTTTGAAGCATATTTTCTCCCAACTCGATATTTTTTTGTGTTTGTGTTCTTTTATGCGTCATGTTTGCCGTTTTTCTTTCTTTAACACAAAACCTTAAACATGAACACAATACAGTAAACAAATCACTCAGAAAACAAAACCATTCTTCCCCCGGAACGACAATCATAATTAAAACAGTCGTCGATAGATTTTTTCAGCGGACACAATAGAAAGTTGTTCGAAGAAAACAATTAAATGAAATCTTTCAGTTTGATCGCTATTGCTACAGAGTACAGAATCGCTGCGCCAGAAGCGTCTAGAGGCGGCAGTACTTTAATGGAATTCATGGCGCCGAAAATGCGTTGAGCACCCAAATTCTGTCACGGACCGCCATTCAAAGACAGTTTCTATACGTCGTTTGTGTCGTAGGATCGTGGCTGAATAATAACAGCCGCATGGGTCGATTAAATATTAAGCTACGCTTTCCGCGAACGGTTCGTAGATGGGGGATCATTCATACCTAGAAAAAGCATGTTAAGCCGTGGACGTCATTCGTAGATCTTAGACAGTCGTTATCTGTAGTCAGAGTCCCGAAGACTCGGTCTCGGGGAAGATCGAAGAAGTGATGGATGGACTGTGTGAATGATGATATGGTTAGAAAGGGGGCGTCTACCGAGATGACGACTAATAGAGAAGAGAAATATGGATGAAAAAAACATGTTGCGCGGGCCCTAAATAAATTGGAATAATAGAAGTAGAGTGATGATCTTGACCTGTAGTCAGAATCCCAAAAGTCTAACAACCAAGCTTACCAAGGGGTATCATGTTACCTACGCAGAAACTGGGTTGTGGAGGACAGTTAGGCAGTCGCACTATGTAAAATACTGGTATTCAGCGGCATCTGGTTAGACTGGAAGCCAACCTCAGCATAGTAGGGAAAAGGCTTGATAGATTGAATGATTTGTGCAGTAGGAGTAGTAGAGTGACACGCGTGGTTTGTCTGGAAAGTTTTGACAAATCTGTATTCAGCAGTACCCGCTGATGACTTTCCGTGATCTATGGTTATTGCTATTGTAGGTACTGTGTTGTATCGGAGTCCGTTCTATTGTCTTTGTAGAATAGATCGGATGGATGTGCAGTTGAAAGTGCAAGGTGCTGTGTTGTTGTGATTTTAGAATTGATAATGTATTTTGTTGTAACATTATATTATGCTCGCTTTTACGACAAGACCGCTCATTGTGTCACCCTACGTAGAATTTCTAGATTTACTTATGTGCAATTTGTCATAATAAAACTAATCATAATCATAATTTTATTTAGGCATATAACAGGTTTGTAGTACGTGAGGTACTTACAATGTATGAATTATCAGTTACATAGTGTAGGTACAACGAAAAGTTGGGTGTATCGCTGCTCTCCTAGCTGGATAACTGAGAGATCTGAGGGGCAATTCGAACGTTCACAGTCTGATCTCAGTCTCAATATGTCAAGAATACCTACTATTCTAATTTCCCTACATTTTTTAAAACTTTTAACATGAATTGTCGCTGGGAAGAGATTGTGACTAGATTTTGAACGTCTTTAATTACGGGAATTGGCCTTCTGTCTTTAGGAGAAATACAGAGAGTATTCCATTCTAATATGCATAGGTACTAGGTAGGTTTGATAATAGTTTCTGGTAGTTTCTGGTGGTATATATTAATAATAATTGGTTTACAACGACGTGGTTAACCAATATGGTAACTAGAATTGATGATTGTTATTCATTGCTTCTGTCTAGAAATGTACGAATTAATTTGATTTGAAATGAAAAAGTTTTCTTCTATCTTTTTGCACATAATCAGAAGGACCACAGAGGTGGATTAACAGGGTGTAATCGGGATTAATATTTCTTGTTAAGAGGTCTACACTGTCCACCCATACCTATTAACACTGCAATCTGAGAACATTGTAAAAGCCAATTATTTTTAAAAGAGTAACCGTGTTTCTTGGCGGTGTTTCTTTCTTTTCCATTCATCATCATCATCTTATTTTCTATTAGAAACGACCAGTAGTAACTGTGTGCCTAGCTTCTGGCGTTTCATAAGTGCCCATGTAGGTTTTTGTGAAATAAAATATTTTCAATTTTAATCAAAACAAACAATACCTACAAAAAGAGCCCGGATACGGCCACTCCATAACTGCACGTTACGTCCCCGAAAAGGGACGTACACGGTCACGTCCAGACGCGAAAATTACATTTTGTTTGTAACGCGGAAGTGTGAGGAAATATGTGGGTCAAATAGTGGCGGTGTTGTGGATTGGCCACTGTGGAATGATGATTTTGAATTTATATTTCTTTGTAAATTGAAAGTGATATTCAGTCGTTACAGTGAATTACATTAATGTTAATGAAAGAAGTTAAATACATATGTATAGAAAGACAGAAATAAAAAGTATTTATTGCTTCTCGTACAGGAAGCTATCACCACCTAAACTAAACACAGTCAAAAATAAAAAATTAAATAATATTAAAAAACAAAAATAAAAATGAAACAGAAAGTCCTCTACGGTGTGTGTATGTTGTGTCTGTGTATAATTTATTTTGCGAATTTGATAACTAGTTGACTTGAATTCAAAGGAAAAGGCATGTAAAGAAAGACAAGGCGATTAGCTAACTGGCTAGCCAATTATCGACTTCCGAGATTATAAGTCTTGAAGTAGTATCCCTCGTAGAGGCTTTTTTATTTCAGGTGCGTTTATTTACTGACCCAAAAAAAACAAAATATATATACATATTATCAATGTCCACTTAACTGCACAATGTGTTTTGATGCGGTTTTCGCCATTCTTTAGAGCACATATTCGGTTTTTTTTTGTGTTTAGGACCTACCTACATTAAACTTACATAATAATAATTAAAAAAATGTTTTGACGTTAGTTAAAAAATAATCACAAAAAACATGAGGGCAACACTCACCAAACCTACTACACGAAAGCGGTTAGAAATTTCGAGGCTCAGAATATTTTCTGTCACCTTTACCCGTTTGATAACAAGTATAAATACAGGTCGTATCTCGTGGATTAGCAGGACAACGGGATGAATGTGACGCGGACAGGAGATTAAGGGTTTCAGCCGTTAATTAAGGATCGTGTGTACTTCGTCGAAAACACACTGACAACAAGTGGGGTACTTTCCGCACTTAGGATAATAATCTGGGTAAATACCCTAATTATGGGTAAATTAATTAGCTTTGACATGGAACGCTTTGTTAGGGAGAGTGGTGGCCCAATGGTAACAGTTGCAACTTACGGGTTGTAGATCGGTTCGAAACCAGACAGGTGGTTTACTTTGTCTAAATTATTTAATTACCACTGCTCTCAAAACGGTGAAGGAAAACATCATGAGGAAACCAGCATGTCCTAGATGTCATGTGACATTTACCAACCCGCCTGGGCCCACTTGGTGGATTATGGCCCACTCCGTCTCACCGAGAGAAGGCCTGTGTCGCGACAGTGGAAACATTATAGGCTGAATATGCTTATGCTATGCAGAGTATGCTTCTTGGGATAGTCTTCAGGGGAGGTACTTTAATTTGTGCAATTATTTCATCACCATGATGAAAGAAAATATCTTGAGGCGGGCACGTCCTATAAAATTAAAAAATCGAAAACACGTGGCATCTACTAACCCGCACTGTGCTCATGTGGTGTATTACCTACGGCTGGGACACAGGCCTTCTTTCGGTGAGAGGGAGTGGGCCATAATCCACCAAGTGGGCCCAGGTGGGTTGGTAAATGTCACATGACATAGGTGTCATGTGACATTTACCAACCCGCCAACTGGCATGTCCTGGGGGACATGCCAGTTTCCTTACGATGTTTTCCCAAATTCAGGAATTCCGAAAAACCCATGAACACTTGGCCCGACCTGGGTATCGAACCCAGGACCCCACACTCAGCAGCTGTGTGCTTGCGACCACAAGACCAACGGGGCAATCAGATGAACATACATAGCCTGTTAAAATCATAACCCTCCTCAGACTTTACCGTAGTCGGGTAAAAATAAACCTCAACCCGTATCCGTCATAACTTACTATTAGTTCTACTAACTCAACAATTTCAGTGAAATATGTTCTACAATTTCAATTAAACCCTCTTCGCTAACTGGCAGTTATTTCGCACAGTTAATCGGGAGTGAAGTCAAACTTTGAACTTCTCATTTCGAAATAACTCGTTCATATACCTACCTACGATGTGAATGAACTTTGAAATGATCATATTTACAAAAAACGTATATTACGAGTATGTAGTCATGAAAGTTTGTTATGGAACTTTTCAGGGCATGCTGACGTTCAGAAAAATGTTGTAAAATACGACTGTGTTGTTGTTTTGTTGTAAATCACATACATGTTTCTTTCTTGTTTTATTTGTTGTGATTCAAATGATTTGATGACAATAATTTGTAAAATGGAATTATAATAATACTTTAATACTTATTTAAAATTATATTAATTGATTATGATTAAATTTTGACGTTGTATTTTGAATTGAATTTAAATTTTAACATTTTAATTGTGAAAGAAACTTAAATTTTGACGTTGTTATTTCAATTTAATTTTAATTTTTTGACGTTATTCTTTTTCTTTTCTCTTTTTGTTTTTGTATTTTTTGTTTTTGTATTGTCTAGTGCAACTAATTTTGTATGCTATACATGGCAAAACATGTAGCCACCTCATATTAATTATAAGACCTTCATACTTTACTCATATTTTACAAAAATAAATATTATCTTATAAATATTATCTTATCTTATCTTTCTTCTGAAAATATATTTTTAATTTGATCAAGGATGCTGAACTATTAGAAATCAGGTTTAAAACCAGTGATTTCTTTGTACGCGTCCAAAATACAAACGTCCGAAAAACGTGTTGGGTCGGGGCAGGAACGAAGTTCAAAATGAAAATCCAAGATGGCGGCTCAAGTTTTGAATCCACCTTTGTAAAAACCGGAAATTCCATTCCATTCCTATGGAAATTTTTACTCGCACCTTATTATTTTTCCGACTACGTCATTGCCAACATTCGTCATTGTAACATGCTCCCGCAATGTGCGAAAGGAATTTGTTTGTAAATTGCTAACATTATTGCTCCTAGCCCATACATACAACTGAGTACGTACATGTTATACGAAGCATCGGGGAATCTGCATATATCTAAAGGATTTCACGCCACCCGATCAAAAGCCGTACCAAGCTATGGAGTAATTATAACCGGTTATTACCAGCTATTACTGGTTAGTGCCGGACAAAGGCGGCTCCTGGCGGCTTCAGTGCGTGCATATGTCACATAGATTGGGGCAAGTTATGAGAAGTTATGGAACCAAACCTGTTGTTGGTGATGATAGATAATATGAAGTACTACAGTGTGGCCGACGAGAGAACGCGTTCTTGTCACCTGTCAGTTTCATACAAACGAATACGTGTTTGGCGAATATGATCTTTATTAGTTAAACAATAATTAGCATATCTAATTGTATAACAATTATTACAAATCACAATATTAACTTAGTTCATATACGAACATATTTTGAAGAGTTTAATAGTGTGAGTTCATGTTGAAAACTAATAACAAAAATAATATGTGTGTTGAAACAGGAGATAACGGAATACCTACTTCAAACTCGTAGGTAATTATGACCACTTTTTCCAGTCGATTACGGGCACTATGACAGTGGTTTTATGGCTGCCTGTCACTATCCATGTGTGGGGCAAGCTAGTGAAGAATGATAATTTAACCTAAAATACACCGGACTCCTAAATCGGGCTAGCGTGCAATTCAATGTGAGGTATAAAGGCCTAAAACAACAAAATAATTATTCTAATATCTCCTTTATTTCAATATAAATATTTATTATAGATATATATTATAGTTCCCGTATCGGGACCTATAGTATGTACTGGTTCCACTATCAACACAATGATCGCTGAGTACACATCCCACATGTCGACAACCTCGTGAGCCAAGTCAAGATACTTGATTTGTTTATCTTTTTCGGCTTTCACGAGGTTCTCATCGTTATTTTAATTATTATTATTTATAGTTAGCAACAATGCGAATGACCGCTTAGTTAATCATAGAATAAACTAATTTTTATATTTCCATCAACTCAGCCAAACGCAGTCTAATGTTTTATTTCATGGGAGGTGCCACGCCAGATAGAGTGACAGCTATCTGAACTTAACCCAGCATTACATAAATATGTAAGCTGTCACGCTCTTTATGCCTGGAGGCTATTATTTAGGTATTATTTAAGTTTTGTTAACATTTTTATTTTTTAGATATTATTTTTTGCTTCAGTATAGTTTTGGTCTGCCAACGAGCAACGGAGCGCAGTATACTAGGCGTTAAATTAACGGATCGAGTTCACAACACAATACTGCGCTCCAAAACAAAGTTAGCTGACGTGGTTCAAAAGGCTGCCTAACTTAAATGGAACGGAGCAGGATATTTCGGCCGCATGCCGGACAACTGTGGGCCCAAATAGCACATAACTGGTGCCCTGGGACAGTGAGGCGGGACGAGCTGGATAGGTTCCGTCAAAACTGGAAGGAGGACGCGCGGGCTCGCGAAAGATTGAAGGAGTGGAGGAAGGCCTTTGCCCGGGAGTGGGACAGCGTAGGATAGTAAAAAAAAATAGTTTTCATTGTATTTGTTGGTATATTGGCTAACTGACATAGGCAAATCATAATATTTTTTTGTATGTTAGTTACAAATATATACACCGTTAAATTTTGATCGTTTTAATCCTTAAAAGGGGTACTTGTACTCATCATTATGAACAAATTTTACTACGGGACCAACCCTGAAATCGTGAAAAAAAATCAGTTGATCCATAGATTTATGTTCGCATAACTCGACATAATGTATGGATCAACTGTTTTTTTTTCAAGTAAAAGTTGTTCATAGTGGTGAGTACAATGACCCCTTTTAAGGATTAAAACGATCAAAATTTAATGGTGTATAATTAAATTTTTCTAACTGAATAGACAGCTGTGCTGCTGGGGAGTTTGTTGCGCCACTTCTTTCCAGCGAAAGCATTAGGAAGTAGTGTAGAGCGGGCGTTTTGGGGGACTGTCTTATGTAATTTTGACGTTCGGAAAGTGCTGATTCTCAGCCTAGTTTGAATAAATGACCTTTGATTGGATTTGATTTAAAACGCGGTTTCCAGTCAAACGTATTTTATTTTTTATGTATTTATTAAAAGTCAAATGCTCAAAACATCGTTTTGAGCATTAATTTGACACCCTTCAATGAAAATCGTCCATCAATGTCTAGTGTTAATTTAATAGTTTTTTTTTAAATAATTGTTCCTCTCAACCGAAGCACCTGCTATCTAATCTCTTCGCCACCCTTAGTTCACTGGTAGAGAATGCCTAAGGCATTAAGTATGCCTTTGTACCTTTTTGTGCGAAAAGTTTAAATAAATAAATGCCTCTTTTGCAGGCTATTGAATTAATGTACTATTTCATAACCGCTTCAACTTATAAATTGCCCCTCAGTATAATTTCGTACCGTCCACGACTGCGGGAATGCTCGCAATGGTCACGAATTGAGTTGGAAAATTGGAATTTTAAACGATCTTTAACTGACAGACTATGTATGATGTTTGTAGTTGCATGTGTAGTTACCACCTGGGCGATACCCGAGGCTAAATAATAACAAGGCTAGGCAACGTTTGCCGAGCTCGATCCGTAGATGGGATCCATAACATACCGAGAAACCCTCCGTGCCTCGGAAAGCATGTTAAGCAGTTGGTCATTCGTAGATCTTTGACAGTTGTTACGGGTACTCAGAAATCCAAAAGTCTGACAATCAGTCTTACCAAGGGGTATCGTGTTACCCGAGTCAATGGATTGTAGAGGTCGGTTAGGCAGTCGCTCCATTTAAAATACTGGTATTCAGCTGTATCTGATAAGACTGGAAGCCAACCCCAACTAAGTTGGGAAAAGGTGCAGACTGATGCGTGGTTACCACCTGGGGTCGAGTGTTTAAAAATAAATCGAATTTAATAATGTCCTTAGAATGGTTCCAGTGATTAAGGCTCTCTTAACCACTGGGCCATTCTAAGACACTGGGCACTTGTTCATTCTTCGATACTATGGTTGTATGCTGTTGTTGTTGTTGATATTAAGGAATTGCTGTGTCGATATTTAGGTACCTTAGAAAGATATATTAAACAGCATCTATTTATATGGTACATAAATAGATTATGATGATATACATACTTGCCTGGTTTGGTCTAGTATGTTGTAAGAATACTTCACTGAGAAACATCACACATAATTCAAATTTATTGCCTTTTCTATATCTCTATACAGAGCGCCTGGCAATTAACGGATAACCTTGAAATGGTTTATACAATACAAAAGAAAAAAAAAACGAATGGCCGATCGGAAAAGAAGACATTTAAAAAAATATAACTATTCGTACAGCCAACCCATCAAGTTTGTTAATCATACTAGTTAGTTTTTTTTTTGATCGGCCCTAAGTTCGTCGATCACAAAGTGCCCTGACTGCTTCTGGGCTGTCACTGCCAAAATGTTTTACCATAGACATGCTGTTTAATAGTACCTTTTATTCTTTACTTATACCTAATATTAACATCGCTAGAACTCTATAAAAAATAAATTTCGTGAAACTGGCACTGTCATCACAACGGTAATATTTTCCCATCTAAATATTTACATAATTTAAAAAGCTAACAGTCTTAAAATAATAATAATTAAGTATGTACAAGTATATAAAAAGGTGGGAAAATAAATAATCAAAGGGCATCAAAAAATTCGTCCGCAGCGCTGTCAATAGGAAACGTGTCCAAAAGGCTGGCAGCATTGCCACGTTGTATGGCAATGCTGATTATTTGGCCAAACTATAGGCCAGCCCTCTGGTCACGTGTAGAGTCGACCAACCGCTTGGCGATATCTCGGAATACTAAGTGTGCACTCGAACCCCATGGCCATGTTTCAAACCCAAATGGCTCGAACATATAAGTTCCAAAGAGATTGGAGTATTTGCGCCGTTTGAGATTTTCCGCATCTACAGCAGCCGCCCCAGCACAGCCCGCCGTGCTTGGAAGATGGGATGGTACAATGGTGTCGATACACGTTGCATCCCACGCCAAAGGCCTACCTACCTTCCAAGGCATTATGGTCATTTTCTCATTATTTGTCTTATTACTTCTTAGTATATTCATGTATTTATGTACATTTATTTGTGCTTATTTATTTGTAATTAGGTATATACCGTTTTAATAGGTTAATGCGTTTCTTTATATTAAAAATATTTTTCTTCAATTTTCATTATTGTTGTCAATGTTTGTCTCTGCATCACCCAAAGGTTGACTGGTAAAAAATGCCTATGGCATTAAGTTCGCCTCTGTACATTTATGTACTTGGAGTTTTAAATAAATAAATAAAATTACATCAATTTGAAATATTAAGACTCAATTTATGTAATATATTCATCCAAGCCACCCCGCTCCCGAGATTGATAATTAGAAAGTACAGTACCTGTAAGGGGGTGAGTCACTATAGTCCATTTCAAGGTTATCCAAACATCAAAAATCAAATTAAAAAGTCATTTATTCAAATTAGGATGAGAATCAGCACTTTCCGAACGTCAAAATTACAAAAGACAGTCAAAACGGCTGCCCTTCACCACTTCCTAGTGCTTTCGCTATTCCGGATCACCTGCGTACTGTATTCAAAATATTATTACATGGAAATATTTCCTTTAGTTCATTTTAAAACTTACAAATTACATTTTTAAATATTTTTACAAAAAGATTAAAAAAACATTTAAAAATATAAAAAATAGTAGCCCACCGGTATCGGGAACAGGGTCCAAGCTACTGGTGGTCAGGGCTCCAGAGAGAGGAACCTCCTGACAATGCGAGCCGTGTCCAGAAGTACCGCTTTCTGAATCAAGCCCTTGATCCAGCTGCCCAACGAGAGCCTCCTCAGGTGTTGGTCGAGGCTCTTGGCTATTAAGCCATTGGTTGTCACGACTATCGGCACAATGATCGCTGACTCCACATCCCACATGTCGACAACCTCGCGAGCCAAGTCAAGATACTTGATTTGTTTATCTTTCTCGGCTTTCACGAGGTTCTCATCATGCGGGACGGTTATATCAACAATCATTGCGCGTCGCTCTGATCGATCCACCACCACTATATCAGGCTTATTGGCAACAATAGTCCTGTCAGTGATGATGGATCGATCCCAGTACAATGTGATATTTCACATGGAAATATTATTATTAATGCCTTTATTTCATCTACGTACCTACTTATAATACATTTTTAAATATTTTTATAAACAAAAAGATAAAAACATTAAAAAATATAAAAAATAGTAGACCACCGGTATCAGGAACAGGGGCCAAGTTACGGTCAGGGCTCCAGAGGAGGCTCCCTCCTGACAATGCGAGCCGTGTCCAAAAGTACCGGTTTCTGAAAAAATAAAATTATTATTAATATTATTACATCCTCTCTGCGTAAAAATATCCAAACAGACTTAAAAGTAGCCCCTGTAATGCATTCATTCTACAACACAACTTGCTTCTTCCTTAATAAAAAATGGCAAGTGAATAAATTATACATTTTTCAATTAAAAACGTTTCCTTCGTAAAACTAATATCCCTAAGCCATAGTATTCTTTCAATTACCCTCCCTGTCACTCTTTATTAATTTGTTCGTTAAGCTTTATTACTTGCTTCACAGTGTTTTTTCAGAATTCCATTAATTTTGTGCCAATTTTAATTTGTTTTATGGCGTCCGGTGGATAAAAGAGTGTTTATAGACAAATTTTAACCCCTATTAGACGACAGGCCTTTAAATGGCCCAAAATATGTATATAAAATCAAATCAATATAATCATTCAAAAGATGATGATCTACATGATGATTATGACTCACGCTTTCTTCCCATGGGGTTAGGCAGAAACTATAGTACGCTATCTGCTACGATCCTTACATAGTGCATTTGTTTTGTTTACGTCTAAACATGTGAAAGCCAATTCTCGTAATTTAAAACGTTCAAAATCTAGTCGCAGTCGCATCTCGGCGACCAACAACTGTCAAAAACTTGTCAAAATGTTAGGAAATTAGAGGTATTTTTGACAGATTGAGACTGAGATCAGAATGTGAACGTTCTTAAAATTACGAGAATTGCCCCCCTAGACATAGTGGCGGTAATTGGGGGAGGCCTATGTCTGAAATGATGACGATGATGTATCCAGTCATACAAGCGCGGTGGTTGCAGGAACTACGCACCCGACCTTTCTGACCGAAATAGTTTTTAACCTAATTAGGATTGAATGGCAGTACCTATCTTATTTACAGCGTTGGTCTAGTAGTCACAAGCACTACTACTGAGCATGAGATCCTTGGTCCGATTCCCAGGTCAAACAAGGTTTACACTTTGCAAATCCCGGATGAAAAACCTAACAATTTCGGTTTTCTATCAGGAATTTTTCACTAGCAGCCTGGAAACTGGATTTGTGGCTGGTTGATGGTAATAGGGGCTTGTGGCTAAGTAATAACAGCCGGACGGGTCGATCGATCAGGTTAAGCTACGCTTGCCGCGGTCGGTCCATGGATGCGTGACCATTTTCACATACCAAGACCCCTCCGTGCTTCGGAAACCACGATAAGCCGTTGGTCCCGGCTGTCATTCGTCGATCTTTGACAGTCGTTACGGGTCGTCAGTAGCCCGAAAGTCTGACGACCAGTCTTGCCAAGGGGTATCGTATTACCCATAAACTGGGTTGTGGAGGTCAGATAGACAGTTGCTCCATGTAAAATACTGGTATTCAGCTGCATCCGGTTAGACTGGAAGCCAACCTCAACATAGTTGGGAAAAGCCTAGGCAAATGATGTTGATGGCCATAGGCTCGCCCCCTATTATATGGGGTAAAATGTGGGTGTACAGTCACGAGCAAAAGTATATATACACTCGGCTTAACTTTAGATAATAAGTTTACTAGCATAGATATAAGTTATCTTTTTTGTTTTACTAACCCATATGGATGCTGTTTATCCGAATTAAAGATTATTTTATTTTATTTTATTTTTTTATTTTTTTTATTCAAAAGCGATTTACTCCTTTATTTTTTAATGAAATTTTATCTTGTTACGAACATAGCATTTCCGCCGAACCCATAGGTTTATGTAATGTTTCGTATTTCAACAAAAATCGAAAAGAAAAGCGAAAACCTACTGTTTTACTTTGTTTGCTACTGATCTCGTACATTGTAGTTATTGTTTTGCTTGTTCTACTTCTGCATGCTTCGTCATTAGACGACGATTATTTTTATGTTAACATTTAAATCTCATATAAGTGAACTGTATCTTGTTCTTATGAGAAATAAAGATTCTTTAAGCATAAACCTAAAAAAATCGCAATTGAAAGTTGGCAAGTGTTGATATTTTGGTGTTCCTGACTGTACTATGTAGTATTGTATAACCCTTCGAGTAAAACAGGTGTTATGTTATTTTATGTTATAATTTACAAACTAAGCATTTTTATATAAGAGCAAACACGATCCAGCCATTTTTAAAAACACTAAGCGATATCTCACCTAGCTTCCTAATTAGTTAGTTTTACGTACCCCGTTACCTGGTGCAATTTAATTAACCTAACAAACTACAAAACCAAACACTGCACTAACTAAAAGTGGAATCAAGCGTGCATCGTAAAAGTATTTAAATTACAATATTAAACAACACATAACTCACGAATCTTAACTCTAACACTATAGTAATAAAGTACAAAATCGTTTGACAGACTTATTAATGGATGGATTGGATTGACTAAACGTCGCTAGCGCCGTCCACCTAAAAATTCCGGAATTTTACCGTAATTTGCGTTCAGAAAACCAGTATCCGGTAGCGGTACCGTAAAATCCGAAACCTATCTCCGATCAGTGGATTATTTAAATATGGGTCACAATTTACATAAAAAAGATACGTTTTTCGCTTTAAAAAAATGTGGTGCTTATAAAAATACTATAACTTTTTACTTTCGTGTCGCGTACGTTCGTATACGCTGAAATTCTTTATTGAAGTTTTAACGATAACTGCGTAATATTTTTGGAATAGAATAGCAGCTATTGACACTATAAACTTTTTGAAATCCAAACAGAAACCTGTAAAAAGTTAAAAAAATATTATGTATTGGCCCATTCAGTGTAATATTAGTTGTAGGTAATATTTTGATCTAAGCGTCGCTGCGTCTGTGGATGGCTAATAGTTGTTATGTTGCGCTGAATCACCATGAAAACTATTTCGCTCAACATTGCAACTTCTCTTCAAACTTCTGATAGCTGGGCAAAAGTATTATCACCTAACTTTGTAGCTTCAATATCCCAAGATGGAGACGAACGGTTGAGCTACCACTGTGCTACAATGTGACCAGCCTGTGTCGATTGATTACGCTTCCGTAGCAGTTAAGCGTACCGCTTCGCCATCTGCTACGCCGTAGCAAATACATGACGCGTAGATTTGCATCAAACGTGAATCTTCTAACAGTGGATAATTCGATAAATCCCGGGTTTCGACAATAATCGATTGCCTGCTCCGAATACGAAATCCCCGAAAACAATTTATTGTTATAGACCATTATTGTTGTTCGCAATGTATGCGCACTTTTAACAATAACAAAAACAATAAACTACAAACCTTCAATATTCCTAAAGCCATAAACAATGTGATTCCTGACCGAAAATATTCAATGCATGCTCTGCAAACAATTTTATTCGTAGATTTATTTTTGACTGCTCGTGTTAGTAACGATATATCAAGTGGAGCATCAAAATATATGTATGGCAATGAATTTTGTATCAAATACTACGATTGTATTTTCGTTGGTAGTTTTGGGAACATGATATAACATCACATCATCGTCTGTATGCCTTAGGGTAGATAGGCACAACAGGATAGGGTATGGTGGTCTATAATATTTTATTTCAGATTAAGGGCTGTTTTTTCAAACGACCGATAATTTTTATTCGTGGAATAAAATTGACATCTGACAGTTTTTGTATGGAAGAACTGTTAAAAATTTCAAAATTATTTCTCCGATATAATAATGTAAAGGACATTTCTGGAATCGCCCTGTGCATGAGAAATATCGGACATACACGATAATTAATTGTCTTGTAACACGGACTATGTGGCTGCATGCCAAAATGAACATTTTAAAGTATTTTACGCGACTAATAACGTTAATCACCGCCATCTTATCCAAACGTCATGTCGTATCGAAAGAGATTAGTTTGCAAATGCACTAGATACTAGTCGCGTTTTATAGTAACGCCGTTCAAGCGCGCGCTGTTTCTATTTTTAATTAAACACACAAACAGTTTATCTCATTCCAAAACCAATGCTAAGAATACAGGTACATAAGTTAATTATATTATATGCATTTAAACGTTGCAATTGTGTATATATATATATAATCAGCATCATAATTAGCATATATATGCAGTTTTTTTCTAAAACCTAAGTGTATGTACACTTTTTTTTTTTTTTTGAGGATGGGAAATCATCAAATGACCCCTACCGCTCTGGGTGGAGCAGAAGGGAGTGTCAGACTCTTACTGACTAAAACCCACCCGTGTTCCTTCCCTAGCCCTTTATGTACCAGGGCAGCGGTAACCCTTTCGGACGATCCCGCTACCCCGGCAGGAGTGTATGTACACTTAGGCGATTATCACTGCCTCGCATCACGCTGCATGTTGCGTGTCAATGCACCTACGCGCGTACTTGCGGGTGTGCAGATCTGCATCATCGTGCGGGTTTTTTACGCACTCAAGCACGTAGTTGAGTTTGGAGGAGTCACGGCGGCTCTGACTCATCTGATTCAAAGCCGTTCGCTGTAGTGAAAAATCACGCACTGCAATGCGAGACTCGGTGTGCCGTACCTTGCGTCTCGCCCCGCACCCACGCGCGTGTGCGCATGTTTCTCCGCTTGTAGGCGCGTGATCTGAACGAACGCGCGTGGATGCATTTTCTGTGTGTTACACTGTGCGTGTTTTCTATACAAACGGAGATACAAGCAACGTTAAAACACGCATTCACGCGCTACGTTGCATGGTGCGTGGCAGTGTGTTAATCGCCTTAGGCTTTAGAAAAAAACTGCATAGATAACTAATTATCTGGGTAGGTACAAAAAATAGCTAAATGTATTATGATATTGTTTTTTAGTTTCCTAAAAATCACTCGGAGCTATGAAAAACTAGCCGCCGGGGCTGCGGGCCGCCGGGGCTGCGGGTTGTTCGAAAGAGATACCGTGGCCCCTGGCACAGGCAACTGAAGGAACACGGGTGGGTTTTAGTCAGTAAAAGTCTGACACTCCCTTCTGCTCCGCCCATAGCGGGAGGAGTCATTTGATGAGTTCCCACCCAGAAAAAAAAAAAGCTATGAAAAACTATATATTTTATTCGTTGTTATGGTTCGATTATAATCTCAAAATCGGATACTTTTTTTGAAATACATATATCTATTCTGCAGCTAGTCCGCTATACAAATAAGATCTTATAGGAGCGTACTAATGATCGACAATACAACACATAATTTTCCGATGCTCTTGGTTCCAGGGCGAACAATGTATGGGCGCAGTGCAATGTCCTTTATTCTGAAATATAAATAATGATTAATTACCACTGGTTGCTTGAACCCTGCTCCCGTAACGGTGAACCACTGTTTTAAATGTTATATTTTTATCTTTTTTTTTTTAGAATAATTAAAAATTGTGTAAGATAACATAAATAAACGCCATAATAGGCCAGTTACATTTTGTCAGACTTTTTTTAAGATCCATTTAATAGGGGGCAAGGAGGTTGCTAGCAAAAACTGACTAGACTAGACTTCGGGCTGCTTCTGTAAATATTATAAAGAAAAACCCTATAATCGTTCCCGACCTGGGGATCGAACATAGGACATCTCGCCTAGCGCTTGCGACCACAAGACCCACAAGGCAGTCAGTCGAGGGCCTGGAAACAAACAATTGCAGAATCGATTGATTGAATTGCATTTATACGTCGATTTTACAGCCAATCAATTTTCTACAGCGGTACACGACATTTCAAAGGAATTACTAGTTACTTAATTACGGTCGACACTTTACGTAACCTGCTGGGTCGTTCTATAGCCAAGCAAATTAGCATTGTCATTCAACGTAGCAATGCTGCCAGTCTTCTGGGCACGTTTCCGGTTGACAGCGATGCAGACGAGTACTTTGACGCCTTAGGCCTCATTTACGGAGAAGCGGGGCGTCGCGCGTCGCGTGCGGCGTGACGTCTCGCGGTGCGTGCGGCGTGGCGTCTCGCGGCGCGTGCGGCGTGGCGTTTCGCGGCGCGTCGTACGATGTTTCTGTTTACGGACCGGCGGCTCGTCAAGCGGCACATAACATCGCACGCGTGAACACAAACGTATGGCAATATAAGACGTTGTTCATAGAGACGCGGGGCGGGAAGCGGGGCGGTGCCCGCCGCTGCACCCGCGGCGAATCCTCAAGCGTGTAGCAAAGCACGCGGCGGGCAACGCTGCGGCGCACGCGGGATACTCAATCAAACCGACCATTTTTCTAAAAATCGATCATTACGTACTCCCTTGTGATGGTGACTACGTCTGCATTGTGCAATTTCCAAATATGACTGGCAGAAAATTCCGCCGCGGGCATCGCTTCATCGAGAATTGCCGCTGCGTGCGCCGCCGCGATTAACGCCCCGCAGCGGTGCCAGCCGCGGGCTCGGCTGCAAAAACGCTCCATTTCAAGCAAACGCGTCTAAAATCGCTTCTCCGTAAACGCACTCATACAACGCCATATGTTTGAATTTAGTGGGGGCCGCGCCGCACAACGCGACGCGCAACGCCCCACGTCTCCGTAAATGAGGCCTAAGATACTTTTGTTTTTGTATTTATTTTTATAACTAGTTAGTCATTTAATTTAGCGCCTGCTGTAAATAGTTAGTTATGTTAAATATTGTAAAAGTTATGTAAGTAAATTGATAGAAGATTGAAGGTTGTCTTTGAAAGTTCGCTCTTAGCGATAAAACCGCCCAGTGTGTCATCTTTTGTAAAAGTTCTATATTTATGTGTGTAACTTATATGTAGTACATAATTAAGAGTATTATATTCTATTCTTGATACATTGTAAAAAAATAAGTACGTTTTATAACTGAACGAGTTCGGTTTTTCCTATCTGACTCGGTTCGGTTTTTAAACTCATCTATTTTAACGTGAATGCTTGAAGCAAAACGAGTCTTGCGTGAGTCTAAATGACATTATAACGAGCAGTGGCGTAACTTACAGGGGTAAGTTGTTCAGTTGTTGTTATTGTGGTTTAATCTAAAGTGATGTTTTTCAATTTAGGAAAGTTTTCCAAGGAATGTTTGATAATGACTCCTAATTGATCAATTTCTGCTAGGATTCGTTAGTGCAATAACTCAATACAGTGTTATTTTTTTTTTTTTCATAAAATTCTATGGATACAATTCTGAATGGAATAGATTAGAATAAAAAACTTTTTTTCAGACTGGAGTCCAGGTTAGTAACAATTTTATTTAACTTTGGTGTTAGTAGATTACAGACACAGATTAGTATACCAATAAAATTCAGCTTAATAGGACTCCTCTTGAAACTGTGGTATGTAATATAATAATTTATTTCTCATCACAATTGTTGTTATGGACAGGAAGTGCTTTTTTTTTTTTCCTGGATGTGAAATCATCAAATGACCCCTCCCGCTCTGGGTGGAGCAGCAGGGAGTGTCAGACTCTTACTGACTAAAACCCACCCGTGTTCCTTCCTTAGCCCTTTATGTACCAGGGCAGCGGTAACCCTTTCGGACGATCCCGCTACCCCGGCAGGCTACGGCCCTGTCGGGCCCCGTCATAATCTAAAAAATTGTCTTAACATTTGTGAGAGACTGGTGCTCGAAAAAGGTATAAAATGTGTGTTACATGAATATGTGAATGAATAGCAACGTCCTTCTCTTTCAATATATCCTTCTTCTTCACTCGTTTATGTTGACGGAAACGTTCTAAATATTCTGACTAACAGATAATTCTACTTTTCACTCCTTATATGTCCATCTCTGACTTAATCAACCAATACAAAGTCACATCCTACTAATAATATTATAAACGTGAAAGTTTGTATGGATTAATGGATGGATGGATGGATGTTTGTTACTCTTTCACGCAAAAACTACTGAACGGATTTAGATGAAATTTGGCACACAGATGGTTTATAACCAGGATTAACATATAAGATAATTTTATCCCGATATTCCAACGGGATCAAAACTTATGCGGGTGAAACCGCGGGGCGCAGCTGGTAATCATATAATTATAGAACCAACGCCCAACAGAAGAATTGGTGTACACAATTTCTTCTCATTAGCAGTCAGAATTACTTCTCTGCGTCTCTTAATTGTCAATCAATTAACATTCAATTCAATTCACAATTCAATTACTTACCGTTAATTAAAAAACACAACGACAATCTTTCAGTCCCGCGCCTCCAATCAGCGGCCGGTCCGTTGTGGCGGACATTTAATTCAAAGTACCGCTTTGTTCGCCGGTCTGTGCCGGTCATTATTAGAACAACTGTTACCAACTGTACCCAGCTGTTTTGATAATAATACATAGCAATATGCAGCAATGAATTTGTTATTGATTATATTCCCCGAAGGGTCAAGCAGGGGTACACCCCAATTTGATATGTGACTCGATTGCATCAAATTAGACCTTTTTCCCCCTTTCAATAACTCATTTCTAAATCGATTCCCGTATGATGGTAGTTTTTTTCAGTCGCAGACTTTTCATATGTGCCAAAATTAAATAATTCTTTAAAAATGTTATTTTTCATTACAAATAGTAATATCATGCTCGTTGTTACGCGTGATTGTAGGAATAGTTAAACATCTTTAATGGTGAATTTGTCCATCTATCCGTTCTTCAGCAGTGGTGGCCCAGTGGTAATGGCCGCGACTTACCAGTTGTAGGTCGTGGGTTCGAATCCAGACAGGCGCTTTACTATGTGTAAAAATATTTCGCCACCAATGCTCTGAAAACGGTGAAGGAAAACATCGTGACGAAACTGGCATGCTCTAGAACCAAAAATTCGAAGACATGTGACATCTACTAACCCGCACTGAGCCCGCGTGGTGGATTATGGCTCACTCCCTCTCATAGAGAGGAGGCCTGTGTCCCAGCAGAGGGAACATTATAGGCTGATTGTGCTATCCGTTCTTGCGGACATTTCAATTCAAAGTATTGCACCACCTGTAACCAATTGTACCAGCTGTTTGTATCTGTACCAGCTATTTGTATATACTCGTGATTCACTATAAAATTATACTATGACGTGCATTTTCAATTTAATTAGATTTAATAATAAACCACTCATTAACACGATTAATCCAACGATACGAGGAAACATAAGTCGTCCCAAAATATTTAGTCACAATTTATTTCAGTACTTTTCCCTGGTTGGTCCGTGCCTCGGAAAGCACGTTAAGCCGTTGGTCCCGGCTGTCATTCATGGATCTTTGACAGTCGTTACGGGTTGTCAATAGCTCGGCTACTGACGACACTGACTGTTACTGGGTAATACGATACCCCTTGGTAAGCCAAGGGGTATCGTATTACCTGCATCCGGTTAGACTGGAAGCCGACCCCAACATAGTTGGGAAAAGGTTCGGCAGATGATAATTTTTTGTTGGTTTAGTGACTCATATGATACATTAACTCTAATAATTTTCTGTAATTTATATTCTACGAATAGTAATTAACTAGTCCACAATATGCTACACTAGTGTATTCAATAACCGCTAATTGGACGTAAAATAAAGCACCCAACAGTGCTCATTTGCTTATAATAAATTTATCACTTCACAAATGGCGGAATTCCCAGCGGTCTCGTGTTTAAATTATTTTGAAAAATTTGGTGACAACCTACATTTTGGTAATGGAAATTAATATTGGGTTTTATGAAGAATAATTAGTGATAGTGTATCGGATAGAAAGAAGACCTTGAAATGGTTCTCCATTAAGTTTGTAAGTAACTAAGTTTTGATTATACTTTAGATTAGCTTATGATTGATCTATTCCTGATTAAATAAAGATTGCTTTTTTTATTTATTTATCACAAACAAACAACTAACATTACAGGGAATTCCTAATGCGTTAAACGCGTAAAGTGCGCGTTATGCGTTAAATGTAACTAAGTTTGAATTTATTGTGTGCCCGTGGGCCTAGCAAGAATCCGCGGAGTTAAGGAAACGTAGAAATGATAAATAAATCTCGTATCGCACGTTTATATCTCTCGTGGATTCTTATTGTGCTTATCGCAAAAAAAGTAACTCAAATACTATAATTATAATAGTTAAAGTTGGTATTCTCGATTAAAACATAAAAAAATAACGTAGTGCACATTTATATCTATGGACCATGGATGATACTGATTGTGCCTGTCACAAAAATTAAACTAAAATACTATTCACAATCAGCCTATAATGTTCCCACTGCTGGGACACAGGCCTCCACTCGTGAGAGGAAGTGGGCTGTAATCCACTACGCGGGTTAGTGTTAATGGTAATTTTTGGTTTTAGGACATGCCGGTTTTCTCACGATGTTTTCTTTCGCCGTTTTGAGAGCAGTGGTGATGAAATTAAATATACAAAGAAAAGTGCGTGCCTGGGTTCGAAGCCACGAGTCGGAAGTCGGGGCCGATACCACTGTGTCACGACTGCTCTTTAAAAATACTATGGAATAGTTACAAGTTCGTATTTTCGAACCAAACATCGTTCGAATTTACGATACATTTACGTTTACATCGCGCCTAAATGACCACCTACTCTAAACATGACTGAACATTTGGGTTCCAATCGTCAGAACAATATATACTCATAACTACTAATAATAAAACTAAAGAGTTCGTTTGTTTGACCGCGCTAATCTCTGGAACTAGTCGGGCGGATTTGAAAAAGCCTGTGTTGGTAGTCAAGTTCTTAAGAAAGACTATTAGGCTACTTCACAGTCTTCCTCAAGAATTTGGCTGTCAAATGCAAACGGCATTTTAAACTTATAATCACGCTAGGACCCCTAGGAATCGAGCAAAAACAAAAGAAAGTCAGAAAGAACGCTGAGCGAAAATGAGGTAATAGCGCGGGTCGGCAATGCGATGCGACGGGGGTCGGAGGAACCAAATATTTCACGCGGACAAAGTCACGGGCAGAGGCTTGTATTTAAATAAAATAAAATATTAATTTAAAACCATCTCCAAAACCCGGAAAAAAACCGCAAGGTCTACAAAACGATCTGCGACCTCCATGAGAGGTGGCCTGCGGGCGGCGGACTAGGGGCGTCCGTCGTCTGACCAGACAGGCCCGAGTTGGCGCCGCACTGTTCCACGCGCGCCACTTGAAAGTGGGTGCGAATGGCTGCACGGGGAGGTGGGACCCGGTGAGGAACAGCGGGTCGAGGCCTGTCGGGGGAGCGGTGAATGCTTATGCGAATCCCGCACCCCTGGCCATAGGCAGAGGTGGAACACGCGGTTGTTTTAGCCGGTAAGAGTCCGGCATACCCCTCCGTCACCACCCCCACGACCGGAGGAACTCCATGAGAATATGAGGATTTCCACCGCGAAACCAAAAATAAAAATAAAAGATCAACCCTCCGAAAAACTCAAAGAAATTAATGTCAATGGTATTTTAATACTTCGGAAGTGACGGGCGAATCGAAATGGTATCGATACCGAGCATATAAATAATTCATATCGATTCTTTTATAAATTGAGTTAATGCAAACAATGAGCGGCCGGTCTCTTTATTGGATTCCCACAAAGACCCCGACACAGAACAGGTAGGTTCAGAAGGTCGGCTCCATACAACGAGCAAAAACGCACGCACACATACATAGACACGCTTTTATGTATAGCGAGTGCAAGCACTTTTGCGACTGGTATTCGTTCGACATAAACCCAGCGGGGTAATTGCGATTTTTGACAGTTTGACAGTTCAACGACATTAATTGCGTTATTTACGGTGTTTAGCAAACAAACTTTTCGAACATATGAAGCAATGGATTAGCAGTATTCTTCAAAATGATTCAGAATATGATTGTTAGTGTGTTATGCATTTAGGGTGCTGTTCGCCTTATTTCAAATCTCAAAGCATTTATTTCAATTAAATGAAATAAATGAAGTAAAAAAAAATATATATATACAGGTTGATTTTTTAAAGACCAGCCAAATTTAAGGATGTGGTACAGACCATCAAACTGAACAACTTTCTCCATGGGACCAACATCGTAATCGCGAATAAAAATTCAGCCGTCCCATACATTTAGGTCAAGTAGGTGTTGAAGTTTTCTATGGGACAGTTGATAAAATTTTCGCGATTACGCTATTTGTCCCATGGAGAAAGTTGTTCAGTTTGATGGTCTGTAAACAAATCAGCCTGTATAAAAACTTACAGGCAGTTTTTAAATGTCAAGGTGTCGGTCAGTCAGTAAAATATGAAGCTGAGTAGGTTCTTATGGAGTCGAACGGGCAAAAAACTCCACCGAGACTCTTTTAAATAAAAATATTATAACAAAATATTTATTACATCATTCATGTTGAAATTAAAAGGTACCTACATGAGAGAACGATGTAGAAAAACGTGCAGTATTGTTTTCTTTAATTACTATTACACCCATTCTAGAGTTAAAACGGTAAGGTGTAACCCTGCACCTACGGTAAGGTGCAGGGTTAACTAGGCATCAGACTTCACTATCGGCTTAAGCACCCTCGAAAACTATGAAAATTATATTCACGATGAAAAATTTGTTTTTTTTCGCAGCCGCCATCTTGGCGTGACGTTTTGACCAGAAGGAGGGAAAGATAACCAGCCAACTCTTAACCGCAAACCGTGTTAAAAAACTTACATAATTACAATAAAACACTTGTCAATTTTAGAGACATTAAGAGTGACAACCCTAACGCTCCAATGGAGCGTAGGTAATTATTTCAAGAAATAGGCCTAGTTTCCATACTGCTCATGTTTATACTGTGCTATCACACTGCTGGACATAAGCCTCTTCCATGCTGCGCCAAAACACCTTGTACTTCACCTTCCACATCCAGTCTGTCCCAGCCACCGCTGGCTGGACTACCCTTGCCGATACGCGATATCCACTACAGGACTCGTCTGCTCACGAGCCATCGGTTCTTCGACAAACATGGCCAGCCCACTGCCACTTCAGCATGCCTACTCTGCAAGCTATGTCGGTAACTCCGGTTCATTTCATCCTTCCAAAAAACATATTTTTGTCGTTCAAAAATTAAAATAGGTAAATAAAAAATAAGCCGTGGCAGCTTAGAGATTACCAGACTTTACTGACGGCGTCCATTCACGAACATGATGTATAGATCAGCCCTTATGCATCTGTGTGTGTGCGCCTACCTCCGCACTTCATAAGGAGCCAACCTTCTGTAAGATCTATCATGTGACCCCGAGCACGATTGATGAACGAAGCGAGTATCGATTGTAGGAACATTCGATTCCCGGAATGGATTATCCGTTACTTCGATTGGATTAGAATTTAAGGTGGTTGTTTAATTGGATCTTGAGGTATTAGAAGATGGAACTTCCGAAATTAATTATATGTACTTAGATGCAGAATTGTAGATAGAATATAAAATATGAAAGGGAAAATTTTCATCTGTTTCGAAATGATTTTTAAATGGTGGTTTAATCAGGCTACAATGTTCCCACTGCTGGGACACAGGCCTCTCTCTTTATGAGAGGTAGTTTGTTACAATCCACCCGCGGGTTAGTGCGGGTTAGTGGATGTCACTTTCTGTTTTATTTTTCCTTGTGTTACTTTTTTATATAATTTGTTTTATTTTTAACTGTGTTTAGTTTGGTTTATGATCCTCTACGAGTCGCAATAAATACTTTTTCTTTCTTTCTTTCTTTCTTCGAATTATGGGTTCTAAACTAATCAGTTTTAGACCACTATTGTACTTGTTTACCATGTTATCCGTCACATGTATGACGCTTTTCAGTTCACAGTTGTCATTCGAGAACTTTTCAATTCCAATGGTTTTCAGTTCCACAAACTATACAGCCCGTTCATAGTAACTACGAGAATGTTTACGATTGAGTTTTGGTTTAGAATACATTAATAAAGTGAGTCTACCAAATATTTGCATACTTAGCTCGTTGTACCATCTGCCAACAGCGACAAAACCAAATCAACACGAACCACAAAAAACACCTATCAAAAATTAATCAGGTCTCTCATACATAATGTATGAAAGCGTTACATGTAAAAATACGAACACATGCCTTCATAGAATAACAATGGCTATATCAAATACCACGAATATAAAGAATACATTCATAATTATATGTTCAAAGGAAAATCATCACTAGGTACAAAATAATAGAGCTTAAGATGTTATGATGATATTTCTAGCGAACGGGAGGAGAGTGAATTATTAAATTATTCGAGCCATCCGTTATGAGGCTCGTTTGGTTTAAAGATGGGTTACTCGCCTTTTGATGCCTTGTTATAACATGGAAATATATTAAAGCCTTTTGTAGTATGTAGAACAGTCTGATTTCGTATTGTTCTTTCTTCTATTATTCCTGCGAATGATTTGTGTGGGGTGAACATTATTTTCGTATGTATTTTCCGGAGTGACGTATGTACGTTTATTGAATGAACCATATACAATTGCTCGTAATGTATAAGACGTAATTCAAACAAAACATATTGTTACCGATTTACGAAGCGTGAGCTCAGAGAGCGACCGACCTAAGGAATTTGCTGAAATAATTTAGTAAAATATAATTTATTATTTCGTTAAAATACCCTGGCAACCTACCTGTTTTGTGTAAATGTAGCAGCCGTTCAGTCACTCGAATAGCGGAACGGTCGCTATTATCCAGTGTGCAATGTTCGGTTTTTTTTTACTGATATGATAACGCTTACAACTACATAGCTAGATAAGATTCCACCTGTGAGTAGCTAGTTCCATTATTCATAATAACTTCCCAACCAAACTTCAGTTACGGCCCTGATTTCAACGGAGATTAGTCAAGAACGCACAAGTGTGTGCGCAAACACAGATGCACTTTGTTACCGCACTTACTGTTCTGTTAGTCTTCCACTTAAAACTATTTTAAACGACTTGCTCCAGTACCAGGCCCATTCAAACGAGACATAATGACATCGCTGCGTACGCACTCATATATCAAATGACACTACGTAGAGAATAATGAAAACGTCTTTTGGGCAAATTTGGAAGCGCCCTGTGACCTTTGTGACACGTTGTTCTTAATGCTTGTTTCCTTTTTAAGGTAAAGGTGAACCTTTGAGGG
The DNA here is from genome assembly GCA_947507525.1 of Apamea epomidion. NCBI lineage: Eukaryota > Metazoa > Arthropoda > Insecta > Lepidoptera > Noctuidae > Apamea > Apamea epomidion. The sequence continues at coordinate 17,587,333 of OX382237.1, forward strand.
AGAGATCCTCACGCCTCAGCCGCCGAGGGAGACGCTCCGGGCGTCGGGAGCCGCGTGACGACTCCCGGCCACCGTAGGCGCGGGCCTGCGGGCGGAGAGCAATGGGTAGCTCTCCGTCCGATCAGGACCAGGCCCGTGCCGGACGGCGCGTAAGTGTTCCACGTGCGCCTCAAAGAGATGTCAGCATAGATGACGGGGCCCGACAGGGCCGAAGCCTGCCGGGGTAGCGGGATCGTCCGAAAGGGTTACCGCTGCCCTGGTACATAAAGGGCTAAGGAAGGAACACGGGTGGGTTTTAGTGGTGAACCTTTTCATAAGTGGGGGTTTCTTAATTTCATAAGCTTTTACCAGTTACTTTTGTATAAGATACATAAGCTTGAAGATTTTCATCGCTCATTGTTTATGCATCAACTATACCTAAATCATCATCACCAGCATTCTCCTGCCTTTATCTCAATTTATTTGGGGTCGGGGAAACATGTATTTTTCTTCCATACTCTATACTTCTCTACTTCTCTATAACTTCTCTCTACTTCTCTATAAGCCTTCCCTATTATCAACAATACTTCAATATAATAACAAAAAGCTCGTCGAATGCAAAACCTTATTTTGAAGTAGATTAAAAATAATCACTGACAGATTTTTATTTTACATAGAAACTTGTTGGATGCAGCAGAATACCTACCAGCATCTTACATGGAGTGACTGTCTGTCTGACTTCCGTAACCCAGCTTCTGGGTGATACATAATTTAAAAAAAAAAACATTTTTACCATTTATGTACACACATATATAAACAGACAATGAAAAACAGAACAGAAAAAATAGGTACAGAGGTGATGCTTATTTCATAAGAAATCTCTTCCAGCATACCTGAAATAGGACAATAGATACAGAGATGTAGACAGCGTGTGATGTGTGATAGAGCAAAGGAGACAAAAAATAATACATAGAATAAAAAAAAAAACAATCATCATCATCATCTACCTTGGCTTTTTTCCAACTACGTTGGGGTCAGCTTGGTTACAAGGAGATATTTTCTAAACTTTAGTATTCTAATCGTCAATAGGGTATTTGCCTGGGTAAAAAAAAAATAATTATATTTAGTCCGTCAGTTTGATTATCGAAAAATAATGGACACGTATTTTTTCTTTTGTAAGTCAGAGAAAAAATGACAAAGATAAAGCGCGTCAAAATTTGGGAGTGGGGGGTCGTGACGTCACTTGCTTGCAAAAGTGTCGCAAGCAAATGACGTCACGCGGAACTTTAACGGGTGATATCTTCTTAATTTTATATATAATTGACAAAAAAAAAATACGGGTTCAATATTTTTTGATAATCTAACTGACGGACTAAATAGTTTTTTTTAGGAAAATAGCCTATTTATTTGCATAACATGCACTAATATGTATACTTCAACTATCGGCCAGAATTGTGGCCAAAGATACTTTATAAAACGAAAGCAATACGTAAAATATTATAATGTATATTGTATGTTTTCAGTTCATATATATATATAATGTATATGTAGGTAGATGATTATTATCTTAACCACTAGATCCCTAGAATCCAACCATTGTGCACTTTTATAAATTGGAACGTCACGATAATATAGTGGACGTCCCCCCAGTTTTATAAAATGTATGGAAATACGTGTACGTTATAGTGGACATTATCGTGGACCGCAATTTATAATATTCTTCAATTATTTTCATACATTTTAATCCCTGTGTTATCGTGATGCTCAGGATAATTTCGTCACGTAAGCAATGATAAAATTGCACATTAGTGTAGGAACAAGTCCATCCAAGCCATCTTTACATACCAAAAACCCTCCGTACTTCGGAATGCACGTTAAGTCGTTAGTCCCGGCTGTCATTTGTGGATCTTTGACAGTCGTTACGGGTCGTCAGAAGCCCGAAAATCATCACGTCATCAGTCACAACCACAACCAGTCTTACCAAAGGGTTTCGTATTACCCAGTTACAGGGTTGTGGAGGTCAGATAGGTAGTCGCTTCATGTAAATACTGGTATTCAGCCCGCTTAGACTGGAAGCCAACCCCATAGTTGGGAACAGGCTAGGCAGATGATGATAAGTCTAGGTACAAGTCAATCAGGCAAACGTACTTGTGTCACTGTACACAAGTACGTTTTCCAGTTACCAGCTCTAGCTGTAACCAACTACTAAGTTTTTTACTAAGTTAAAAAAAAAACCGGGTTGCACTCCGGAGTGCCGGCAGAAGTGAAGACTTGAATATTAACGTTGTGCATTTTTGATATTTTGGAATGCGGTCTACTCTCCCACTGTCTTACGAATTTTCAATCAGGTCACGTGTCCTGACGCGAGCTCCGTCTTACGAATTTTCGATCAGGTCACGTGTCTTGACGCGAGTTTAACATTTTTTACCCATCACAACAAAAGTGCACAACGCCGCTAAAGAAGTTTTCACTTCAAAAACTCTTTACAGTTTCTTTTCTCTTTAATACTGGAGAAAATGAACTCGCTCGCACACCATTATGTAATACAACTGCTGGCGATACAAGTGAAGTCTTTGCTGGTCTGGTCTGTACGAGCAATATTAGAAGTAAGCGGGTCTCTGTAATTGAACAAAGCTTTGTTATATTTTTTAGGGTTCCGTACCTCAAATTACGTAATGTGTTTTACTTTAATGTGATTGACGATATCTCTATGTTTATTATTAGTTGTCTCGTTTATTTATTTCCATACTTATTGAATACATTTTTAAATATTTTAAAAAACAAAAAAGTATTAAAGATTAATACTGCCTGTATCGGGAGCAGGATCCCAGCTGCCGGTTGTCAGGGCTCGAGAGAGAGGAACCTCCTCACTATGCATGCTGTGTCCAGGAATACTGCTTTCTGAATAAAACCCTTGACCCAGCCGCGCAATGAGAGTCTCCTTGAGTGTTGGTTGAGTTTCTCCTGACTTTTTTATGCGTCATGTTTGCCGCAAATAAATGCATTTTCTTTCTTTCTTTCTTTCTTTCTCCGCTAATAGGTCATGGGCTTTGTAAGTAGACTGCTCATGCCGTCAAATTCTAGGTAGTATAGAGGGATAACAGAGGGGCAATTCTCGTTATTTTAAGAACGTTCACAGTCTGATCTCAGTCTCAATCTGTCAAAAAATACTTCTAATTTCCCTACATTTTGACATTTGTTTGTCGCCGAGATGAGACTGCGACTATATTTTGAACATTTTAAATTATGAGAATTGGCCTTCTGAAACCAGCAGACGAAGACTTTCAAAAAGAGCTCTCTTCCACAGTTTCTTTTAAAAGAACTCATACCTACATAGTTCTTTTCAACACAATAATAAGAAGTACCTAGCTACAGTAAACTGTATCGTAATAAAGATACAGTTAAGTCTATAATAGTTAATTTTTGATAGTGCTGCGGAAACTGCAGCCAACAAGCAATTTTAGAGAGGAACTGTATTGCTCCAGGAATTGCCTTAACATTATACTTTCTCACTTTAATTGAACAAACTAGAAGGTGCTACTATTGTGGTATTTTAAAACGAATTAAGGCTGGGAAAATAGTTTTGTATAGCAGACTGTTAAATTTAGACTGACAAAGTTTAATTATTGTCAATCTTTCTGACTTTTATATGAAATTATAGGGTTTTGTTGAAATACTGTGATCGACATATTTTTTCTTTTCGATATCATTGGTTTATGAAACTAAACATGAACCTTGGCAACCTTTGACGTCTGTAATTTCAAATATTATAATAGGTCTTAGAAATGGAATAGGGATGGATACTTCCGCTGCATGTCGGACGATCAATGGCCAAAATTTACGACCCAGTCCCGCTTAATGGCAAACGACATTCATGACGGGGATAGCGGGACGACCTGGACTTCTTTAATAAAGATTGGTCCTTGGCAGCTCTGCACATAAAGAAGTGGAAAAAGAGTAAGAAGGCCTTTGCCCAGCAGTTGGGATATTCATGGCTACTAAAAATAAATATTGGTCATGCATACTGTGGTAAGAAGTTGTAAGTGGCCCAGGAAGAGGTGGCGAGGTGACGGCGAGGTGACCTAGGCGACGCATGCCGCAAGGGTTGGCAGCATAAGTGACGGGGCCCGATAGGGCCGAAGCCTGCCGGGGTAGCGGGATCGTCCGAAAGGGTTACCGCTGCCCTGGTACATAAAGGGCTAAGGAAGGAACACGGGTGGGGTGCCAGGGCAGAAAACCTCCACGTGTGCCTGGGGACTGGAGTTCCCTTCTGGATACGTCCGGGGGGAAGACCAGTTTTCGGGCCGGTGCATCCTGGGGTGCGGGCAGCTATTTCTCAGTGGGGGTTTTTTTTTTTTTTCCCAATGAGATCTCGCTGCCCGCATGCTAATGTTCTGCCAAGAGGAACGCTCCACACAAGCCGCTATGAGGAGCAGAGCGGCTACTGTGTGGAGTAAGAGCGGGCCTGGTGTGCACTTACCCTGCCGCCGGGCAGGCAGGAGGGGATAACCCCCCCCTCCTGCCACCGTTAATATCGTAGCCCCGAAGATTGTCAAGGTCATGTCTCTGACTTTTGACGGGGGTCGAGGGTCTTGGCTTAACCGCCCGGACCGCGAGGAAGATTAACCTCTATAAAAAATTCCCCAAACCTCCAAGCGGCGGCGCACCGTGAGGGAGGTAGTAAGCTTGGCTAATGGGTAGCTTGATTTAGTCACTAGTGCGAACCACAGAATTTTGAGCAGGTACCTAAAGTTTAATACTCGTGGGAACAAAAATGGAAAACTTTAAAAATCAAAAAACCACAAACGACGAAGAGAGGAGTGATGCGGGGTCGGAGTCCGACGCCGCGTCTGGAGGAGTGAGCACGGGAGGCTCAGTGAGCTCTCGCCGTGACCAGAAGACGGCCGCTGCCAAGAGAAAGGCACACAGCAAGCGGCCAAGGTCAGTGGACGGCCAGGGGTCATCCTCTGACTGGGAGCTGGCTTCGGCCAGAAAGATCCCCACCAGTAGGCGGGGAGGAGCCCGAGAGCGGGGCATGGGGAGGGGGCTCACTGCTCGGGAGGCCGCAGAAAAAGTGGAGGAGCCCGCAAAGAAGGAGGGGGGGTCTGATCGCGCGGTCGCATCGGAGCCCTCAAGTGACGAGGCGGCGGAGGTTGGCGGCCCTGATGCGGACCGCAAAAAGAGGTTTGCGGCGGTCGTGGAGGCCGCGATCCGGGACGTGGCCCTAAAGAAATTACAGACTTCGAAAAACAGGGCCATAGTCTCGGCCAAGGCCTCCATCTTGGCGGCAGCGGAGGCCATCCACTTCGGGCCTCCGCCGGACGGCATGTCCGAAATGCGGGCGGAGGTGGCCCGCTTGACGGCTGCCATGGAGCTCCTCCGAAAGGAGAACGAGGAGCTCCGAGCGGACCTGGCCGGGATGCGAGCGGCCGGCACAGCGCAGACAATCCCACCACCAAGCCAGCCCATGCCGGTGGAGAACCAGGTCCTGAACCTGGTTCGGCAGGAGCGGCGACCTTCCAGGCGCGGTTCGCCGTCCTGGAGGGTATTGGTCTGCGCCCTCCCTTGGCGGGTAGGACGGGTCCAGGGCCTAAGGCGGCCTCGTACGCGGCCGCTGCCGCCCCTAAACCCGGGCCATCTGGCCGGGCCCAGGCGCCGGCCATACCGGCATCGGCTAGAGGAGCCCCGGCGCCGGCGAAACCGACGTCAGCTGGTGGTGCCTCGGCGCCGGCAAAATCGGCGCCGGCCGCCAAACCCGCGGCGGCGCTGGCCCAGAAAAAGAGCAGAACGGCTGGGGAGGGGAAGGCCCCAGAGCCTACGCCTCCCCAGAACAAATCTCCCACGACCAACACCGAGTGGCAGGTGGTCGGGGAGAAAAAGAAGGCGGCCAAGGCGGCCAGAAAAAAGGCGCAGAGGAGGCGCCGCAAGGAGCGAGCAGTTGCGGCTAGGCTTCGCTCCCCCAAGACCGCGGCTGTAGTCATTACACTACAGCCGGACGCGGTCAAGAGGGGGGTGACCTACGGCGAGAGCGACGGTGGATCTCCAGGAGCTGGGGATCACCGGAGGCCTCCGGCATAGGGTGACCGCCACTGGTGCCCGCATGCTGGAGGTCCCCGGTGCGACGAGTGGCCCCACCGCTGACGCCCTGGCTGAAAAGCTAAGGGCGTCCCTCAATGCGGACGAGGCTCGAGTCTCCAGGCCCGTCAAGTGCGCGGATATGCGCATTGTGGGCCTGGATGACTCGGTGACAGGGGCTGAGGTGGTAGCCGCCGTCGTCAGGACGGGCGGGTGTCTGACCGACCAGGTGAAGGCGGGCACCATACGTCCTGACTTCACGGGTATGCGAATCGTTACGGTAAGCTGTCCCGTGACGGCGGTGAGGAAGATAGTGGAGGGCGGAAGGCTCCTGGTGGGCTGGGTGTCGGCGCAGTTCAAACTGCTGGAGCCCAGACCTCTAAGGTGCTATCGATGCCTCGTGGGGCACCATGTGGGCGTCCAGTGCACCTTAGAGGACCGCAGCACTCTGTGCTTTCGCTGCGGTAAGCCCGGACATACGGCCGGCTCGTGCATCGCCGCGCCGCACTGCGTCGTATGTGCGGCTGCTGGGAAGCCGGCCGATCACCGGGCGGGGAGCAAGTCCTGCGCTCCACCCGCCGAAGCCAGGAGGAAAGGCAGGCCCTCCGCCGCCGTCGCCACCACCACCGTCGCCGCCACTGCTGCCGCCACCGCCAGGACCTGTTGCTCCAGAGCATGGCGCAGTGGTCGATTAACATCGCCGTGGTCGCTGAGCCGTACTTTGTCCCGCCCAGGGATGACTGGGTGGAGGACCTGAACGGCTCAGTGGCCATAATTTCGTCGGCTGCCGCCGGTACCCCGTCCCTCGAAGGTGTCACGAGGGGCCAGGGGTGCGTACCAGCACGGTTCGGAGAGATTGTAGTCGTGGGAGTATACTTCTCTCCGAGCCGAACTCTCGCCGAGTTCCAGAACTCTTTAACAGAATTGAGTGTCGTCGTCGCCAGAAACCACGCCTTCTCCGTGCTAGTGCTCGAGGACTTCAACGCCAAGAATTTGGCCTGGGGTTCCCGTTGCACGGATGTGCGGGGCAGGATGGTGGAGGACTGGGCTCTGGAAACAGGCCTGGTCGTCCTAAATCGGGGATCTGTTCCTACGTGTGTGCGGATGCAGGGCGAGTCGGTGGTGGACATCTCGTTCGCCAGCCTCGCTCTGTCACAGCGTGTCATTGACTGGCGCGTCATGGAGGAGGTGGAAACCTACTCCGATCATCGGTATATCCGGTTTGAGGTCTCCACCCAGACCTCTAGCGCGCTGGTCCAACAGGCCCCGAGTGGTCCGCGGTGGGCGCTGAAGCAGCTGGACCGGGAGCTTCTCCTGGAAGCCTCGATCGTGCAGGCCTGGGTGTTTTCACCGGACAGGCCTGCTGACATTGACGATGAGGTGGAGTGGTTCCGGGAGGCCATGTCCGAGATTTGTGACGTGGCAATGCCCCGAGTCCGGCCAGGATGCGCCCGACGTCAGGTGTACTGGTGGTCGCAGGAGGTTGGGGCGCTACGCAAGGCGTGCGTCGACGCGCGACACCGGTACACCAGGCACCGCAGGCTCCGCATCCGCCCTCCGGATGCGGAAGCCACGGAAGCGGAGCTGTACGAGGGGTACAGAGCGGCGAAGACCGCCCTCCAAGAGGCTGTCCAGCGGGCCAAAGATATGGCCCGCGAGGAGATGTTGGAGACTCTGAACCGAGATCCATGGGGGCGCCCTTACAGAATGGTGCGGAATAAACTCCGCACCTGGGCCCCCCCGCTGACGCAGAGTCTCCGACCCCAGCTGGTGGAGGAAGTGGTGAGCGCTCTGTTCCCTTCACGGGGGGAGCATACTCCCCCGCCTATGGCTCCGCCACTTGCGGTGCCCGAAGCGGACTACACGGACGACGACGACGACACCCCTGAAGTGACCGGGGTAGATCCGAGAGCGGCGGTAGGCAGGTTGAAGGCCAAAAATACCGCCCCGGGACCCGACGGCTTGCCGGGTAAAGCCTGGGTCCTGGCCTCGAGGGCTCTCGGGCCTCGACTGGAGGCGCTCTTAAGCGCATGCATGGAGAGAGGCCAGTTTCCACTCCGTTGGAAGACGGGGAAGCTGGTCCTCATTCAGAAGCCAGGGCGCCCTGCGGACTCTCCGTCCGCATACCGGCCCATAGTGCTGCTCGACGAGGTCGGCAAGCTCTTTGAGAGAGTGATTTCGGGCCGCCTCGTCGGGCACCTGGTGAGGACGGGGCCGGACCTTGCGGAGTGCCAGTTTGGCTTCCGCAAGGGGCGCTCGACGGTGGACGCCATCATGCGCGTGAGAGCCCTCACGAACACCCTGCCCTGGAGCTGCATAGGGGAGGCACTCCGGTATCACCGGGTGCCGACTTACCTCCGTCGAATAGTCGGGGCGTATTTGACGGACAGAGCCGTCATCTACCCCGGTCGCGACGGGAACTGGAACCGGCGAGAGATGTCGTGCGGTGTCCCACAGGGATCGGTTCTGGGGCCGCTCCTGTGGGACATCGGTTACGACTGGGTGCTGCGGGCCTACGCTGACGACACGCTGGTCCTGGCGCAGGGGAGGTCGCATCAGGCGGCGGCCGACGCGATGACACGCGGGGTTGCGATAGTCGTGGAAAGGATCCGGCAGTTGGGTCTCGAGGTGGCATTGCACAAGTCCGAGGCCATGTCCTTTCATGGGCCTCGGTACGGGCCACCTTCGGGATCCCAACTGATGGTAGGAGGGGTTCACATCGGCGTCGAGAATACGATGAGATACCTGGGTCTCGTCCTCGACAGCCGGTGGAACTTCGTCGAGCATTTCCGACGTTTGGCCCCCAAACTGGAACGGGCCGGGGCCGCCTTAAAGCGGCTCCTGCCCAACCTTAGGGGGCCAAACGCCTCCTGCCGGAGGCTTTACGTGGGGGTCGTGCGGTCCATGGCCCTTTACGGGGCCCCGGTATGGGCGCGTTCACTGCGGCTTCGAGCCGCACACTACCTGAACGCGCCCCAAAAGGTGGTAGCCGTAAGGCAATTCCGGGGGTACCGCACGATCTCGCGCGAGGCAGCAAGCCTCCTTGCCGGACTGCCACCATGGGATCTGGAGGCGATAGTCCTCACGCGCCTGTATGACTGGCGCGCGGAGGCACTACGTCGGGGGGAAACTCTGCACCCGCGGCAAATCGCTGCGGAGCGGACGGACCTCCGGCGCGGTCTCATGGTGGAATGGAAGGCGCGACTATCGCAACCCAGCGCAGGGCACGCCACGATAGCGGCGGTAAGACCCCTCTTTGAGGAGTGGCTAGAGAGGCGTCACGGCGCTCTCATCTACCGCCTGACGCAGGTCCTCTCCGGACACGGATGTTTCGGGAGGTTCCTGCACATAATCAGGCGGGAGGAGACGCCCGGGTGTCATCACTGCGAGGATCGCCCCGAGGACACGGTGGAGCACACGGTGGAGGTCTGCCCCGCTTGGGCAGAGCACCGCCGTGTCCTCGTAGAGGCGATCGGCAGCGGCGGCGACCTCTCGCGCCCGGCCCTGGTGCAAGCCATGGTCCGGGGCGAGAGGGAGTGGGAGGCGGTCACCTCCTTCTGCGAAGCAGTCATGCTAGCGAAGGAGGTGGCGGGATGGGCGAGGGAGAGATCCTCACGCCTCAGCCGCCGAGGGAGACGCTCCGGGCGTCGGGAGCTGCGTGACGACTCCCGGCCACCGTAGGCGCGGGCCTGCGGGCGGAGAGCAATGGGTAGCTCTCCGTCCGATCAGGACCAGGCCCGTGCCGGACGGCGCGTATGTGTTCCACGTGCGCCTCAGAGAGATGTCAGCGTAGTTGACGGGGCCTGACAGGGCCGAAGCCTGCCGGGGTAGCGGGATCGTCCGAAAGGGTTACCGCTGCCCTGGTACATAAAGGGCTAAGGAAGGAACACGGGTGGGTTTTAGTCAGTAAGAGTCTGACACTCCCTTCTGCTCCACCCAGAGCGGGAGGAGTCATTTGATGATTTCCCATCCACAAAAAAAAAAAAAACAAAAAAATAAGGAAGGAACACGGGTGGGTTTTAGTCAGTAAGAGTCTGACACTCCCTTCTGCTCCACCCAGAGCGGGAGGAGTCATTTGATGATTTCCCATCCTGAAAAAAAAAAAAAAAGGGTTACCGCTGCCCTGGAACATAAAGGGCTAAGGAAGGAACACGGGTGGGTTTCAGTCAGTAAGAGTCTGACACTTCCTTCCACTCCACCCAGAGCGGGAGGGGTCATTTGAAGATTTCCCATCCTCAAAAAAAAAAAAAAAGGGTTGGATCAAGATGGCTGTAGTAAAGATTCTTCTATATTTTGTAAATGTAAGGACTTTGTAGACTTAAGATCTGTAGACCATTTTTTATTTTATCAAGTACCTGGTACTTGTTGACAGGCCCACGCGGTCCTCGCATACCTACTGTAATTTGAAAACATTGTAAAGCCAATTAGTTTTAAAAGAGTAACCGTGGAGTTTCTTGCCGGCTCTTCTCCATAAGAAACGATCAATTGGAACCGTGCATCTAGCTACTGACGTTTCATAAGTGACCATGTTGGTTTATGTGAAATAAAATATTTCGATTTTGAAATAAAAAAGTACTGTTGTAAAATATAATGTTGTAATATGTATGTGTGTGCTGTATTGTTGTAATATATACATTTCATTATAATAGATTTCATTATAATACATTTCATTATAATACATTTAATAGAATAGAATATTATTTCATTTCCCAGAGACATGGTGTTTACAAAGGTATTCATAACATTCAATGTTATGAATTTACATAGTTTTACACATGAGTGTGTAATTATTATACATTTAATTATAATTGTGTGTAATACAATACTAGGAATCCTTCACCAAAATACCTTTCCCACTATAATTCAACTTGGCTCAAATGACCCGGAACACCCACAGCACAGATCTGCGGACGATATTATGCAAAGATGCATAATACTATTCATTTGTATGTAAATCCGCGCTGCGGCCTGCACGGTTGCATGACAAATTTCAGCTGTAACCGAATTTGACCGAAGCTAACTAAGTATTAGAATATTTATCGCGTTTCGCGGATCCGCTGGAATTTGCGGAGAATGGTGGTTAAATTCGAAGTAAAACTATGCATTTGATTAGTGGGGGGTGTATTGGTTCTTTTGTTTTCAAAGGCGTGAAGATCCAAGTGATGCACTAGCTTATTAGCAGTGATGGCCCAGTGGTAATGACCACGACTTACTAGTTGTAGGTCGTAGATTCGAACCCAACCAGGCGCTTTACTTTGTGTAAATTATTTCACCACCACTGCTTTCAAAACGGTGAAGGAAAACATCGTGACCGCCCATTGTGTCACCCTTTGTAAAATGTTATATATTTATGTTTCTGTAATTTGTATGGAGTACAATAAAGAGTATTCTATCTATCTATCGTGAGGAAACCGGCATGCCCTAGCACCAAAAAATCTAAGACATGTGATATCTACCAACCTGCACTGAGCCCGCGTGGTAAATTGGATTAGTAGATTATGTTAAAGCCCACTCAATCTCGAAAAGGGGAGGTCTGTATCCCAGCAGTGGGAACAATATAGTCTGCAGTGCAACTTAGGTGAAGTGAGCGTGGAGTGAGCGGTCAGTCCAACGAATGTTAGGGATTGACACAATTGACAGCTCACTTTAACCTCACTTCACCTAACTTTTCACGGTGAGATTTTTACAGAATCGATCGGCTGATTATGATACATTAGCTTTGCATAGCCTTCGCGTGTGGTAATTCTTAACAATATGTGTGTAAGACGACCCCAACATGGTTGAGATAAGAGAAAAGGCTAAGCAGATAATAATTCTAATTAGTGATTTCAATTGATTGTGTAAGTGGCGAAATTGCTTGATGATCAAAAGTGAGTATAGAGAGAATATTCCATCATATTGCTAGATCTTATTTTAGTAAACTTTACCTAGAACTCTTCGTGTCTAGTCTAGATTCTTACGCCTGCTATTTACATTGCAGAAAGATACTTAGCAAAAACCCTGATTTACAAGGGCTTCTTAATACAACATTTATAATTTCTTCTTCGATCTCTTATAATCTGAAATCAAATGATGCAAAACTATTTCAACCATGCAATATAGAAAGTAAGAATTCTTGTCGATACATCTTTTTAAGGCTGAATGAACGTTTTACATCCAACATGTTGTTTGCGAGCTTAAGGCGGAGTGAGCGCATAGTCATGATAAAACGTACTTAGAATGCACTCGCAAGGAACGTTGCAGCGATAATAAAGGAATTTAAATGAACAAACACAGCTTGTACAAGCATTTTAGAGTTTAATAGATCGTTCTACATGAATATTAGTGTGGAGTATGTTGTTGATATTTGTTTGTAAAAGCTTGGGAATAAGATCTGTATTCGAGTAACTCAGAAGCAGCTCGGATCCTGGATTTGTGCCCTGTTAATGGCAGTAGGCTCGCCCCCTATTACATATATAGGACTTAAACGTAACTGGTGATATGTAGGTGTACTGTAGGTACACCTCTGGCTAAGTCTTCAGGGAATACTGGCATGTTCGGGGCACCCTGAGTTAACCCGGACAATATATTACCACGGCATTAAATTCTCATAGTTTGTACTGAAATTATAAAATAATAACAATACATCATTTTATTTCACGAATATAAGGCCGTCCATGGTTTGATTTTTAATGTTGAATGTATTTTTTCGTGTTATGTATTTTCTGGTATACAATATAGTATAAATAAATAAACGTAGGATATCTAAATAAACAATAAATAAATTAAATTCAAGTGAATTTAGAGACCTTATACCAGGATACCTTGTTTTGAATGATGTACAAGAGGAAATAGTCTAGGTTACTAGTTTATTTTAAATCTAAAACTCACTTAGGTACTTTTGTGATATGTAAATGCCTTGTTTAAGCTTGTTAACGTTATTGTAATAAACAAACAACATGGTAGCACACTCTTTTCCCAGCAGACTTGCCAGAATTTCAATCAACATTATCGCCCGCTGAAAGTAATTTCAGTGAAAACATCTTCGGTACAAGTACGGTTATGTAAACTTGTACTGTCAACAAAAGAAATGAGTGTCCAGGTAGTAAACTTGAAATCATTTTACCCAATTGCAAAGATGATGTGTGATGAATATGTTATGATTCCATTGAACATATTCAAATTGGCATTGTAGTGTCATATTTTTGAGTAGTCGCTACATTTATATTTATATTGAACATTGGCTGCACATGCAAGTCTATTTGGTTTCTATAATTATTCTCGTTCCATATAGATTGTTACAAAAGCTATGAAATACGAGATGTTGTAAAGCTTTGTTAAAAGAGAGATGGAATGATTTTATATTTTCTGCTACTCTCTCCATAATTGTTTGTTTACTGTTTTAGTGTCGCATTTCCTTGATAAGGGAAGATCTTGGTCCTCACGACACAGGAAATCCAAGTGTGAGGACCATTGAATTTCGGTGAATGATGCAGTTATTGAACAGTACACTGATTGATTCCATCTAACGCACTGTATTTTTTTTGACCATTTGTTAGGCTTCATGATTGACAAAAGTTTATGTAAATGGTCTAGTTCATACACATGTCCTTTTTTCATGCGTCATGTTTGCCGCAAATAAATGCATTTTCTTTCTTTCGTACATGCTTCGAAGTTTGTAGCCATGCTTACCAAACTTTTTTGTCGTCAGTACTCTTGTTGCCTCAAGGGACACCGTTATTACGTACGGGATGGTTACGGGCGTGTGACGTCACGGCTTTCCTATAAGGTTCAACAGAGGTCCCTGTTTATGATTGAATGTTTTGGGAACGAAAGGAGGTAAATTGGAGATTTTTTTTGAATTCTCAATCAACCTTAACACAATAGGATACCGAAGGTATGTGATAGGTTATGATAGAAGATGATGAGAAGCGAACAATTATGGTCATAGACGTCTCATAATAGTTATAGCTATGATAAAACGGATCGAAGTGAAAGGCGTGTATTAGAAACTAACTTTTGCCTGCGGCTTCGCCCGCGTGGCGATCGGAAATCCACGGCTTCCCTTGGGATAATGACTGACCACGGTTGTACGTTCGACAACCGTGATAAAACATATTCCTATGTGATAATCCAGAGGGGTGATTCTCGTAATTTTAAAAACATTCACAGTCTGATCTCAGCCTCAATCTGTTAAAAATACCTCCAATGTCCCTACATTTTTGTAAATTTTTTGACATTGATTGTCGGTGAGATGAGATTGCGGCTAGATTTTGAACGTTTTTAATTACGAGAATTGGCCTTCAGGTTATAAGCTACTTGTTAAATTTCATTCAAATTCGTTCAGCTATTGTGGCGTGATTGAGAAGCCAACATCTAAACATTTATAATATTAGTAGAATGTCTCCAGGGCCCCAATTCTGTATTATTCCCCGAGAAATCTTACCACGTGCAAACCACGTCAATATCTTGTCTTGTCCACAGCAAGTAATCGAAATGTCAAGCGTATGGATAACATGTATTTTGACAGTTTAAGCCGCGCCATTGTGTCATAGAGAATACGTTAATATCAGAGGGATATTCAGGCGTCGTCCGCATCGCTGTCATCCGGAAACGTGCCCAGAAGACTGGCAGTATTACCACGTTGAATGGCAATGCTAATTCTTCGACCAAAGAACGACCATAAATGTATTAAAATCTGTCCAACCTTAAGAAAAAAGTCATCAAATTCAAACAGTATATGTACAAGACGACTTAACACAACACCACAAATGTACCTGTATAGTAAACCGTTCCCTCTTAAGGAAGGAAAATACTATAAGAAATGTTGTATCCAACACAAAATAAAACTTAGTTTACTGCAAATAAGTGTCCAATTATTTTCCAACACAATGCCATCGAAAATATCCTCGTAGAATACTACGAAAGGGGTCCCTTTTTCTAGTATTCTTTATTATTGTTACATGTCGTACTTTTAGGGTACACGTTTGCTTAGAAACAAAATGTTCTCTGCAGTAAGTACTTCCTGAACATCTAATCATGTTGTTCTTTATAAAGGCTTTTTTTCTTTTTGCGAAAAGGAATAGATCGATGGGTTTAGTGGAGTGTGACAAAATAATCAGGAAGTAATGTATCGTTTTGAGGGAAAGGACTTTTTGTCCTTTTCGTAGTTCTGGGTAAAGACATTGTCTGACAGTGAATATTTTTATGAAGTTGTAAATTTGCAGTGTGGACAGTTTTAGGTCTATTGTGAGACCTAAAAGTACTGCCTGCAGGAAAGTATGACCAGAAGAAACCTTAATAGTTAGCAAGCGCTATTGCCGAGCAAGACGGGTTTGATTCCCAGGTCAGGAAAAGTGTTACACATTGGGCTTTCCATCCGGGCTAACCCTTCGGGGAAACAAAAATTTGATGTTATGTTTATGTTCTGGTGATTACCATGTAAATGAAAACTGTGGACCAATTCTCATATTTAAAGAATGTTCGCTGTCAGAAAATTTAGTTGTCAGTTTTCTCAATAACTATGAAAATAGCTGGATAATAGCCATGAACCACAACTGTAAGCTTGTCAGACACGTTTGGTAAAAATCGCCTAAAACACATTCACAACTAACAAATCTAATTTAGAATATGATTCGCAAGCACTAAAGTAATAACAAATAAATTGCTTCTTGTTTCCCAAAAATACAAACACTCTGTAGGCAAAAACCAACATAAATCACTTACAAAGGCAGAATACATGGAAATAACAACATCAAGCTACATCGACTGTTGACTTTATTCGTCAGATTTCCTCTGATCTCAGTTTCATAGACGCACAATCTAATTGGCTTTTGCTAGCCTCGGATTCGTAGCGGCTACGACTATCGTAGCAACTCGCTACGAGGCTACGAGCTACGAGTCTCGTAGCGGCTACGAAATCTAATTTTAGTTACACGAGGCCTTGTTTCGGTTGTTTGTTGGCTCCTATAAAAGTTTGTTGGTGAATATTTAATTAAGTTTATTGAAGAGGCCCCGTACTGAATTAATTTCTGTGTTATATAACTAAAATAATAGGGATAGTATTGTTTTGGGTACTTACGCATTTGTATATAAAGCGTTCTTATATTTGATTTGCAACCAGGAAAAGGAAAGAGATACTTTTTCATACATTTTGACACTTTTATAATTATGAAACTGTAGATTTTTTTTGAGAACCGATGAATAATTTCTACGCCAGGGGGCGTAGAATTCACGTCGATGTCCCTGCCATCCAGTATAACCGCAATATTTCTACAACGTTTTTAATCTGCGTGTTTTGCAATTGCATCCTATAAAATCACAACTAACGTACTACGTACGTTGCATACTAAATTATAGTCATACGTTACAGACTCAGTGCCACCATTACTAAATAATAATTCCGCTACAAACACGTGCCAAGAAAGTGCGAAAAGAAAATAAACCCATGTCCTATTTAACATTACAAAGAGAAAACAAGGTTTTTCACGGCGCATAGCATCGATTGTTCAATCAAAGAAACGATCCCAATCGTTCCACTGAGCATAGCTACGCCGCTACGCCGTAGCAATTGTAGCTAGAGGCTACGCCGTAGACACCGATATTATTTCAGAAGGCCAATTCTCGTAATTTAAAACATTCAAAATCTAGTCGCAGTCTCATCTCGGCGACAAACAAATGTCAAAAACCTGTCAAAATGTACGGAAATTAGAGGAATTTTTGACAGATTGAGACTGAGGTCAGAAGGCCAATTCTCGTAATTTAAAACGTTCAAAATCTAGTCGCAGTCTCATCTCGGCGACAAACAAATGTCAAAAACCTGTCAAAATGTACGGAAATTAGAGGAATTTTTGACAGATTGAGACTGAGATCAGAAGGCCAATTCTCGTAATTTAAAACGTTCAAAATCTAGTCGCAGTCTCATCTCGGCGACAAACAAATGTCAAAAACCTGTCAAAATGTAGGGAAATTAGAGGAATTTTTGACAGATTGAGACTGAGGTCAGAAGGCCAATTCTCGTAATTTAAAACGTTCAAAATCTAGTCGCAGTCTCATCTCGGCGACAAACAAATGTCAAAAACTTGTCAAAATGTAGGGAAATTAGAGGAATTTTTGACAGATTGAGACTGAGATCAGAAGGCCAATTCTCGTAATTTAAAAAGTTCAAAATCTAGTCGCAGTCTCATCTCGGCGACAAACAAATGTCAAAAACTTGTCAAAAATGTAGGGCAATTAGAGGTGTTTTTTTGACAGATTAAGATTGAGATCAGACTGTGAACGTTCTTAAAATTACGAGAATTGCCCCTCTGATATCAAAGGCTACGTGGTCTGTGTTGGTTGCATTTTATGGGTCATTGGACATAGTACTTTCTCACATTAAACTTTCTGTCTCAAAATTGTTTGAAGAATCGAGGCGTAGAATACAAGAAGTATGGAAAATAAAGTATTCATCTTTATTTGCTTGCCAGTTAGGTTTTATTTTATATCGGTGTTTCATGATTGATATTACATCTAATATTTTAACTAAAAAAAGCAGTTATTGTTTGTTATGTCAAAAGGTTGAGATGACTGTCGTATGTCCCTTAGTTCCTGATAAAAACTTAATCTTGAATATAATATAGAGGCTGGCAGGGACATTACAACAAGAAGAACGCGCAACCTGTTACCCTGGATTCAGTACACGATTCTGAACACCCCAGCGCTGACATTTTTCTTCGGTTAGTAAACAAAAAAATTGCTGTTCCATACATTTTGACCGCGTAGATATTGCACTTTACTGTCAAACAGCATATTTTTTTTTATAACTGACGAACAATTTTTACGCTAGGGGGTTCAGAGTAATGTACTATTCATGCTACTATAATCCATGGTATAGGTTGCGCGTTGTTGTTGTTAGCACCATACCACTTATACTTTTTATTATAAAAAAATAATATTAATAAAAATATATACGTAAATTGTTTTATAAACAAAGCCCAGATTCCTAAAAGGAAATGTTTAAAAAATCCATTAACTCTTTGAACCTGTACAATATACATGAGAACAATAAAAAATGTACTTTCCATGAAACGATTTTTACCTTTTTCCTCCGTTAAAAACTTCACCTAGTTAATAAATGGCTTTTGATTCAGAAAACGATTTCCTGATACACCCTTTTGTTGAAGAGATAATAAATCCAAAGGGTTCCGTAGGCGCTTTTCTGAACTCCCATTTAAGAAGTTGACCTATTGACTTTTGATAAAACTTATTTCTGGATCATCTTTAAGATATTTATGATTACATGAAAGAGCTGGTGGCTGAATAATAACAAGCGCACGGGTCGATCGATCAGGTTAAGCTACGCTTGGCGCAGTTGGTCCGCGGATGGGTGCACCATATTTACGCACCAAGACCCCTACGTGACTAGGAAAGCACGTTAAGCCGTTGGTCTTAGCTGTCATTCGTCTATCTTTGACAGCCAAGTTAGAAGACCAAAAGTCTGACAATCAGTTTTACCAAGGGGTATCGTGTTACCCAGTAACTGGGTTATGGTGGTCAACTGCATCTGGTTCGACTGAAAGCCGACCCAAACATAGTTGGGAAAAGGCTAGGTGGATTGTTTAAACTTTTTAATAAAAAAAATGGGCACGAAGAAAAAAGACTAATAAAATAAAATTCTTTTCGTGTATAGTATTACGAAAGTCGTTGTTTTTGGTAGTCTAATTTAAATAACAATGTGTACATTTTTGTCTTATATAAATAACACGGAAACCGGCTTTAGCTTTTCATATCTGAACAAAGGTCTTACCAATGTTTTGCCACAACATCCAAAACGGAAACAATAAGTAAGTAGTGTTACAAGCTGAAGCATGTTGTAAATGAAACAACACATCGCCAATAAATGGCATAACAATCAGCCTATACTGATCCCACAGCTGGTATACAGGGTGGCAGGGACATCGACGAGCAAACTGTAACCATGGATTCAGCACATGAGTTTAGACCCCATAGCGTTGAAATTTTTCGTCGGTTATCAAACCAAAAAATTCTGTTTCATAGAAAAGTGAAATACCTACGCGGTCAAAATGTATGGAACGGCGCTATAGGGTCAAAACTCATGTGCTGAATCCATGGTTACAGTTTGCGCGTCGATGTCCTTGCCACCCTGTACAGGCCTCCTCTGTGTGAGGACGAATTTGCCGAAATACAATACACTACTCAGGCCCAGTATGGATGGATGTCACATTATGTTTGGTTTTTTTTTATCATAGGATATGATAGTTTCCTGACGATGCTGTCGAATAAATGTGTTAAGTCTCCTTCTTCGTCGTGTCGCTGGCACGACAGTTATTCAAATTTTATTGGCCCAAGACTTCACCACTTCCACGGCGTTATCGTTGGCAGCACAGAGGTCACTTTGTCTACATGTTTTGGGACACAAATGTGTTAAATAGAATAATGAAATAAGTAAATGAATAAATCTCAAATTAATCCTATCAACACGTATAAATTTCATAACAACAATTTGTTACACATATAGAAGTATGAGGAACAGAGTGTAAAGTTCACTCATACTCTATAGAAAAGGTAGGATCCTCCGACTTGACCGGTGATGTGTCTGGTGGGCAACTGCCCGATGATTCATATCGGGCCGTTGTATATATGTTAGTTGCACAGTAAACTCTGCTTGAGAGATGCAAGATGGCCACCGTAGGCGCGGGCCTGCGGGCGGAGAGTAATAGGTAGTTCACCGTCCGATCAGGACCAGGCCCGTGCCGGACGGCGCGTATGTGTTCCACGCGCGCCTCAAAGAGATGTCAGCATCAACGAAGGGGCCCGATAGGGCCGAAGCCTGCCGGGGTAGCGGGATCGTCCGAAAGGGTTACCGCTGCCCTGGAACATAAAGGGCTAAGGAAGGAACACGGGTGGATTTTAGTCAGTAAGAGTCTGACACTCTCTTCTGCTCCACCCAGAGCGGGAGGGGTCGTTTCATGGTTTCCCATCCGCAAAAAAAAAAGAGATGCAAGATTTTGCGTGACGTTAGTATGACGCGTAGTTTGTGTGGCGTTGTAGATACCGCTTCATACATCTCCAATGTCAAATGTCTTAATAACTTAAATCTATTTCATGTCATGACCATCTTCTGCAGAACCCAGTAGGATTTGATTCGAGTTTGCCTGTTATTTTTTTCATTTCATAAGCAAATGCCGGAAATTAAACCTCGTTATTAATTCCTTGTGATTTTTTTGTTATTCCTCATTTTAATTTGTAAAATGCACTGAAGCTAAAATCTTTGCTAAAAGGCTGAATTGTAAATCCAAGTTTAACCGGTTGAATGCAGTAATTACAGAAACAATTAAAAAGCCACTGTGTCTCGTGAGGATCCACGATCCTTCAATTTATTAACTAGGTTATGAACTAAGTTGCTCTGGAAAAGAGTGCGTTGAATTTTGTAACGTATAATATTCCTGGTTAATAAAAGATTCTGCGCTTCACTTTGCACATTCTATCGTTTACAGTGGCAAACAGTAAAGGGATCTTTTGCAGATATTTAAGGGGTCATACACATAATTATAACGAAATTAATTATATTTTTAAGTCTCTATTCATTCTTGTAAGTATGCTTTGAGCGGGTGTCCCAGTTGTTACAGCCGTGACTTATGACTTTCAAATCGTGGGTTCGAACCCAAAGGAATCCATTGGGCTTGTGAACCTATGTAAGTGACGCAACTCGTATAAGTCTTTTTTGGAAAAGGTAAAATACTTTTTTTTTTTTTCCGTAAAATTATTGTGCATTTCTTTTTTTTTTTGGTCTTGGTCATCGTCGATAAAAACGATTGCGCTACTTTTTCTGTGATTTTGCTAATTAAAGTTATTTATACTTCCACGTTATAAATTCGCTATTTTCTTGCACATCAAGCCTTTTAAGACCATTTGACACTGCTTAACCTGTCAAGAAATACAGATGTGATATTATCGTAACTTTGTATCGTGAAAATATCAACTTAACAGTTTCACACATCATTAACCAACTGTAGGTACCATATCTTATCATGCGTAATTAACTTGGTGATCGTAGGCGTAAAGATAACGTTATTCTTTCATTCTCCTCGCTCAGCTCCGGATATTTGATTCTGCCGCTTTATGATTCACCACGTTATGTTATCTTAGTATCTACAATAGACTTTTATTTTCTCACAAAATGTAGTTTTTGCCTACTTAAGTAACATTGAGAGAGAGCAACGGTGGCCCAGTGGTGACTGCTGCGATTTATGAGTTGCAGCTCGTAGGTTTGAACCCAGACAGGCGCTTTACTTTGAGTAAATTATTTCATCACCCCTGCTCTCAAAACGATGAAGGAAAACAACGTGAGGAAACCGGCATGTCCTAGAACCAAAAATTCGAAGACATGTGACATCTATCAACCCGCACTGGGCGCGCGTGGTGGATTATGGCCTACTCCCTCTCATCGAGAGGAGGCCTGTGTTTCAGCAGTGGGAACATTATATAATAGGCTGATCATGTTATGCTATGCTAAGTAACATTGTATATAATCTGTAGAATCTTGTTGATTTCATATTTATGTTGAATATATCACTTTACTGGCTCACTACCACACCACTACCATTGTTTATAGCCTGCTTCACTTCGTCTGTTCCCGCCATTCCTCGTGACTGACAGATGACATAAGTGACAGCCGCTACCCCGCTTGTGTGAATGTAAGTGTGAATGAGACAGTGTTTACATACCTATTTAATAGATACACTACCTAATCGTTTATAAAATATAGTAATAGGTAGATTAATAGACTCAGGTACATCAACAGGTAGGTACGGTAATTGAAATTAATTAAAATTAAATTTCCTACAAATTTACTTGAAATTGCCTACCCTATCTGTATCCTATTCAGTAATGAAGATAATTAATAAAAATACGTATTTGATTTGATTTTATTTTTACGAAACTTAATGTTAGTCGGGCGACATCTTTGAATGATTTGTTTATTTTAGCCCTCTTAGTTTCAGCTAAAACTAAATCCTTCCCACGAAAAAATCCTCAAACATTTTCCATATATTATTAAAATTTTAGAATAAGTAATCAACCCAAATTGTCGTATTTTCATTGCCAATATTCATAGACGGAATTAAATATTTATTGTTTTGTAAAAGTTTTCATAAAACGTTAATAAGAAAACCTTAATCAAAAAACTCAGTCCAAAAATGAAAACGCGGGTTAAATTTTAATTATTCCAGTTTTAGTGCCAATGCTAGTCCTACTAGACGTTCAAAGGCCATTCAGGAACGAGGTCGAGGCATTCGCGGCTAACAAAGGAATCGAGCCATGTGATAGTACTGTGATTAAGTGCTTTTGTGACTAATGGCTGGGTAGCTCTAAAACCTGCACTACACTACTCGAGAAGTTACTTCGACGAAGTAATGCTCGAAATTGACTGACGTTCGAAGTACGTGGCCACACACTCATGCTAAGAACTACGGGACGCTTCGAGTCCTTTGACTCGGGCGCAAAAACCGACAACGATCGGAAGTAGCCCGAGGCCAGCGGAGGTTGCACCAAGCGAACCGAAGTTCCCTTCTACACTCTCGTATTTGCTTGACTTCGATCAACTTCCCGAGTAGTGTAGTGCAGGTTTTACGAACCCGCACTAGGCCCGCGTGGTGGATTACGGCCCACTCCCTCTCACAAGAAAGGAGGCCTGTGTCCCAGCAGTGGGAATATTAAAGGGCTGATTTATGGCTTTGCAGGTTTTTTGGTTTTTGGTGGTATCACGATGGCTGTTAGGTGGTACAACACTACCAGTTATTATTATAGTTTAGCAACACTGTCGTCAGTTCTCCTGACATACACATATATCCATTTTTAACCGACTTCAAAAAAAGGAGAAGGTTCTCAATTCGGATGTTTATATATATATTTTTTTTTTAAATGTATGTTCATAACTCTGTTATATATAGACGGATTTGCTAATATTTTTTTTACATAAGATGTTATGTTGTGTGATTGCGTAAACAATGCATACATAAGCATCACACATCACACATCTGCGCCGCATCTGCACACACATCACACACATCTGCACATCTGTGCTGTCTGGCATGATGATGCCTGTACCTTTTAAAGGGATACGCAGATGTGTTCAGTATACCACGGTACACCCTCATTTCTGTCAAAGTTGTTATTGGGGTCTCTAATTTTGTAAGTGTCAAAAAATGAAAATGCGGAACCAACGTCACCGACTTCCGAAATTAAAGTTATTTTTTACTCTGTAGTGTTTTTTTTTTTTTTGGAAATCGTTTTTTTTTTAATTTTTTACTAAATACATATATACTATTACTTACTACTGGTGAATTTCATATTATATACACCTCATCTCCCTGTAGACGTTCTATCTACACCTATATTAAAATGATTTACCAAAAAAAAAGGAACATTACTTTCTTCAGGTATTTTTAGGTCAGGGCAATTAATTGTCAAGACTACCAAAGGAGCAATTCTCGTAATTTTAGGAACATTCACAGTCTGAACTGTACCGGTCGTACCGACAATCAATGTCAAAAACTTGGCAAAAATGTAGGGAAATTAGAGTTTTTTCTTTCTATTACGATAATTGCCCCTTTTTTTTTTTTGAGGCTGGGAAATCATCAAATGACCCCCTCCCGCTCTGGGTGGAGCAGAAGGGAGTGTCAGACTCTTACTGACTAAAACCCACCCGTGTTCCTTCCTTAGCCCTTTATGTACCAGGGCAGCGGTAACCCTTTTGGACGATCCCGCTACCCCGGCAGGCTTCGGCCCTATCGGGCCCCGTCAACTACGCTGACATCTCTCTGAGGCGCGCGTGGAACACATACGCGCCGTCCGGCACGGGCCTGGTCCTGATCGGACGGAGAGCTACCCATTGCTCTCCGCCCGCAGGCCCGCGCCTATGGTGGCCGGGAGTCGTCACGATAATTGCCCCTCAGGTGTCAATTTGCTGTGTTATAGTCATTTCATACGACTGTCAAAGAATGACAGTTGTGATTTGAATAAATCGACAATTTATGTTCATAGTCATGACAATTGATTGCCCTGACTTTATGTCAAAAACTAATAGCAATAGATACTTATGCTGTTAAAATCAATATCCAATTATCCATGCAAGTGTCCTCTAGGCCAAAGATTAACATTCCCAGTGTATTACTAGTAAGTAAATAATCTATATAAATCACACAATGTACATAATAATCAGAATTGATTTACATGTTTTACACAATTAGCACATTGTACACTTAACCATTACATTGTTTATGTATGGATATCAAAGTCTGAATTAAAACGTTTTTTTTTTTTTTTTTTTTTTTTCTGTTTATTTATCTATTATTGTTTACTTTGGTAAAACATTACTTACACAAGTATCGTATGGTTTACCTTTCAATGGTCAACAAGTTTTAAATAATTATTATTATACATAAAATTGTAAATTATGCTCAGGCTTGAAATGTTTTGTTTCTAATTTCAACGTTTATTTTCTATATTTTCATTGTTATCCTGTTTATACCGAAATAAAATGTGTATCCTGTTGTCTCCAATAATTGAAGGAGCACACGTATAATTACATTTCTAAATATGTTTATAAACAAAAAGATAAAAAAAATACATTTAAAAATATAAATTACCTTTTTATTATTGTGATTTCTATTATATCTGTGTATCCTTTGTTGGAGATCACAAATAAAAAAATAAATTAAAAAAAATACATTTATTTAGCACAAACAAAAAGACACAACACAACATATTATACTAAACAAAAAAAATAGTGTGTACGTTGTGTTATATTAGCAGGAAAGTGTTCCTCGCGGATGCGCCGAATAGGCCCACTATAAATACATATTGCAATGGATTTTTGTCATCGTTAAAGTTAGTAAAAAGTTAGGGAGCAGCCCCAGCAGTCTCGACATTCATAGCGATCGCTTTACGACCGAATTCGGTCGCAAAGTCTCAGATTGACATGTGAAATGTATGGAGTAACAGGATTTTGCGACCGAATTCGGTCGTAAAGCAATCGCTATGATTGTCGAGACTGCTGGGGCTGTGGTGGCCAAGTGGTAGGTAATGGCCGCGAGTTACGAGTTGTAGGTAATAGGTTTGAACCCAGACCGACTCTTTACTTTGTGTAAATTATTGACATATATCATGGAACATCTACCAACCCGCACTGGGCTCGCGTGGTAGATTCACGTAGTACACTCGATTATAGCCCACTCCCTCTCGAAGAGAGGAGGCCTGTGTCCCAGCAGTGGGAACAATATATGCTGATTATGATGATTATAAAGTTAGTAAGTAGTAATTTGTATTATAGCGACGCGACGTCAAAAATGTACACATCCAACACACCTGCCTTCTAGATAAGTACTAATATTCTTCAACTAAACACGTCATGACTTTAAGCAAAATACATCGGTCTAGCAGTAATCTGTGTTTCCATCACACCTCTCTAAGCAAGTGCCATCAACTCCATTATTTTAATCTTCCATTCTGAACCATTGTACAGATTTAAATTGGACAACAATCTCGTAAAAGCGAGCTTATCTCAAAGCCTCTAAGTTCAGTCAGAAAAAGACAAGGGATCCAGTCGCCAAATAAAAGAATTCGGTTGGTATAGATAAAAAAATCTGTTAAAAACACTTGTATGAACAGAAGGCTAGAATGATATTAACAGGATATGAAACTTTGATAAATTGATTTACAAGAAAATGTATTTATTTAGTTATTTGCATAATTTTATTTTAGTCATAACTTCATATAAAGAAATAAATCGATGAGTGTAGCGGTATCTACAACCCCACATGCGAACAATGCGTCATACTGACGTCACGCAAATCCTGCATCTCGCAAGCAGAGTTTACCGCGCAATTAGCATAGATACAAACTTCCCAACATCAATCGTTGGGCAATTGCCCGCAAGACACAACCCCCGTCTGGTCGGAGGATCCTCTCTTTTCTATGGAGGATAAGTGAACTTTACACCCTATTCCTCATACTTATTATATGACTATATTCAACATTTATAATAATAATAATTCATTTATTTTCAGACAAAGTCCATTTCATTAAATTAAAAACATAAAATTGATATAATCAAAAATTGTATCATTCTAAAATACATTATTTTATCATTCGAATAATACTTTTCTGAGAATTACAAGTTATAGTACTTAAAATGAAAATTATTTAAAAAAATAATAAACTTCAACCCGAAACACACAACAACGGATACCAAATTAAAATAACTAACTAACTATTTTAATAAATACAAAGACAAAAAGACACGTACTCGTAGGCTTCGAAGTACTCGTCCGCATCACTGTCATCCCGAAACCTGCCGAAAACTTACACTGACAGCATTGTCACGTTGAATGACCATGCCAATTCATTGGAATAGGATCAGATACTTAATTATAATGTGAACAAGGTTAAATTAACTTAATAAGTATATCAATAATCATGAGCATAGTATGCTACTCAATTTAAAGATTTTGGCTTGAGGGGCTTTTGGCTAAGTTATAACAGCCACACCGGGTGGATGGGTGACCCTCTTTACATATCAAGACCCGGAAAGCACGTTTAGCTGTTGGTCTTGGCTGTCATTCATGGATCTATGGTCCTGCCATATGACCCGTAACGACTGCGTTACGGGTCGTCAGAAGCCCGAAAGTCTGACAACCAGTCTTACCAAGGGGTATCATATAAGCCTCCTTGCCGGACTGCCGCCATGGGATCTGGAGGCGATAGTCCTCGCGCGCCTGTATGATTGGCGCGCGGAGGCACTACGTCGGGGGGAAACTCCGCACCCGCGGTAAATCGCGGCGGAGCGGACGGACCTCCGGCGCGGTCTCTTGGTGCAATGGAAGGACCGACTATCGCAACCCAGCGCAGGGCACGCCACGATAGCGGCGGTAAGACCCCTCTTTGAGGAGTGGCTAGAGAGGCGTCACGGCGTTCTCACCTACCGCCTGACGCAGGTCCTCTCCGGACACGGATGTTTCGGGAGGTTCCTGCACATAATCAGGCGGGAGGAGACGCCCGGGTGTCATCACTGCGAGGATCGCCCAGAGGACACGGTGGAGAATACGGTGGAGGTCTGCCCGCTTGGGCAGAGCACCGCCGTGTCCTCGTAGAGGCGATCGGCAGCGGCGGCGACCTCTCGCGTCCGGCCCTGGTTCAAGCCATGGTCCGGGGCGAGAGGGAGTGGGAGGCGGTCACCTCCTTCTACGAAGCATTCATGCTAGCGAAGGAGGTGGCGGGATGGGCGAGGGAGAGATCCTCACGCCTCAGCCGCCGAGGGAGACGCTCCGGGCGTCGGGAGCCGCGTGACGACTCCTGGCCACCGTAGGCGCGGGCCTGCGGGCGGAGAGCAATGGGTAGCTCTCCATCCGGTCAGGACCAGGCCCGTGCCGGACGGCGCGTATGTGTTCCAACCGCGCCTCAAAGAGATGTTAGCATAGTTGACGGGGCCCGACAGGGCCGAAGCCTGCCGGGGTAGCGGGATCGTTTGATGATTTCACATCCTGAAAAAAAAAAAAAAGGGTTTTCATATCACCCAGTAACTGGGTTGTGGAGGTCAGATAGGCAGTTGCTTCATGCAACATATTGGTATTCAACCGCACCCGGTGAGACTGGAAGCCAACCCAAGATTAAGAGTATTAGTTACTCAATTCATTGGGTAAATCCTATACTGGGGTTAGTATAGGATTTACCCAATTAATTGAGTAGCATACTCCTAACAATCAAATTCATGATCGTTTCTAAATAATCTAAAAACTTTTAATAGTTTAAAAGTGCATTGGAATAGAGGCAACATCAGACTCGTCAGTGGCAGTTTATCATTCCTGAGGGGCAATTCCGGTAATTTTAAGAACATTCACATTCTAATCTCAGCCAAATCTGTCAAAAATTGTACAATATTATTTACATGCATTTTTTTTATATTTGATTGCCGCGAAAATGAGATTGCAACTAGATTTTGAATGTTAAAAACTTTCGGGAATTGGCCTTCTGGTTTTCGATGACATGAAGTTGTGATAGTCTGTAACTCATTCTGTTGAAACTTGACACTCAATTTACTAGTCACCATTGCCGCTAACTTCAAACGTTCAAACTCAACGTAGACTTGACACGCTATCGCGACGTCGACGTTCGATCGTCTCAAATGATTGACGTGAGCGGTTCACATGGCATCCGCTGGTGTTTGTTTTTGAAACCAAGTTATTATGCTATGAAACTATGCCTTGATTTATGTAGGTAGGTTAGTAAAGGTATTCCAATATTGTCAATGCGTTTTAGATAGTTTTTGACGAACAGGGCCGCTGGAAAATCTTATCTGAAAATAAAAGATATGTCTGTACAAACTTCGATATAAGAAGCGAGCGGCCCAGAACAAATTGTTTGAAGTCTGTGGAGTAGCTTTTGTGAAATAATGGAATTGATTCAGCTTATATGATAAAGATTAGATCTGGTTGATATTATTTTAAGTCTGCGTGGTCATTTTAAATTAAAGACAAAAGCTATTTATTAAAAATTAGGCTGAGGAACAAAAAACGAACGACAAAAATTACATCCCGGCAGGCAGCCCCCCAAAACGGCCTCAAGTGCTTTATCTGGGAAGAAGAAGTGGTGCAATAAACTCCCCAGCAGCACGTCTGTCTGTATATTTAGAAGAACTTGATTGTATATATAGAAGTATGCAAAGTAATTAACATTACAAAATTAAATTAAAAATTTAAAAAACCCCCGACAATGTGAAACCCTATAAAAAGAAAAAAATAACCTTGAAATTATGACCCTACGTAAGTACGTATGAAATTTTTTGATTAAATGTTGTCCCGTCCCGTTAAATGCGGTTATTTTTTTCTTTTTTTAAGGTTTCAAGTTGTCGCGGGTTTTTTAAATTTTTTATTTCATGCTTTTTGTAGGGACTCCTTCGTATTTCATATATTTTATTTTCATGCGTTTTAAGATTCAGGTAATTTGATATTTAATCAGGTTTTTTGTAATTCGCCATTTTGTGGTAGTGGCCATCTTGGATTTGAAATTTGTCATAGTGTATACTATTCTACTAGTCAAACCCTTTCATTTGATACCCATATAGAGGGAGTTGAGAAAAAAAAATGTAATTCGCCATTTTGTCGTGGCGGCCATCTTGGATTTGAAATTTATCATAGTTTATAGGTTTCTACTAGTCAAGCCCTTTCATTTAATACCCCATATTGAGGGAGTTGTGAAAAAATATGTAATCCGCCATTTTGTGGCGGCGGCCATCTTGGACCGATTTTTATCAAACATAGCTAAGAACACTTCCGACAAATTCACCTTTTCAACAAAAAAAACAAAATTAAAATCAGTTCATCCGTTCGGGAGCTACGATGCCACAAACAGACATACACACACACACACACACACACAGACACGTCAAACTTATAACACCCCGTCGTTTTTGCGTCGGGGGTTAAAAACAAAGAAACAGAAAACATAAAATTATATTACTTAACAAGTATTTATTTTTGGAGCTTTGACTAGTTCCCGCTATAAGACCCTATAAGAGTACCTATTTCATCTGTCCATCAATAAAAAATAAACGTGCCAAACCAGGTTATATCCATATTTAACAAATCTAAGAAAACAACAATACAGACCGTCGCGATGGCCCATTGTCACGGACGAACAAGATGGCGGCCGCTTTTTATTTACCCTCAAAACCCAAGAATAAGGATTTTCCGTGTTATTGTGGCGTATTGAGCTTTCAGTGGGTATAAGAAGGGAATAGCACGCCTGCGTCCGATGGTAAACTATCGTAAAGTAGTGGTAATAAAAATAAGAGTATTGGTGGAAATCAGAAATGAAATTTTCCGGAAAAGAACTGGAATTGCCAACATAGCTTGCAAAGTAAGCAAGCTGAAGTAGGTAATTTCTGGCCATGGAGATGACACCGCGTATCGTCAAGCGTAGTGAGGGACTCCCCCAGCTAGATGGAACGGCGACCTTAAAAAGGTGGCTGAGACAGAACGGATGCGGAAGACGAGAGACAGGGTGTCGTTGGACATCGTCGATCTTCAAGTTTAAGCAACGCTAGCCGAGGTTGGTCTATGGATAGGCGATCATTCATTACATACCGAGACCTCTTAGTGACTGAGAAACCGCGTTAATCCGTTGGCCCCACCTGCCATCGGTAGATCTTTGACAGTCGATATGGGTAGCCCGAAAGTCTGACGACTAGTCTTACCAAGAGGTATCGTGTTGCCCAGTAACTGGGTTGTAGATGTCAGATAGGCGGTTACTCCATGTAAAATACTGGTAATAAGCTGCACCCTGTTAGACCGGCAGGCCACCCCAACACAGTTGGGAACAGGCAGATGATGTCATAAGTTTCTTCAGCACCAGTCCTGTTTTTATAGGCAAATATGTTTAGACGTCAACTTCATAATAATATCATTGACCTCACGCTAGGGGTTACCTAAAAGTAAAATTACTCAGTCAACCAGGTAATAAAGTAACGGAGCTGGGTAAACATCGTCTTTAAACCAGTGTCTTTAGCATGGCAGGAAAAGTTTTCAGCCTTTCATAATTCCATCCATACTTCATCATCGATCATTTTAGTTGAAGGCGTCCACTGCTGGGCATAGGCCTCTCCCAAGGCCCACCACTTCGACTGCTCCTGCGCTTCCCGCATCTAGCGGATTCCTGCGGCCTTCACAAGGTCATCGATCCATAAGTGGATTTCATGCATACGATTTTATCAAGCTACTACAATCTGTCAAATTTCTTTAATAGATTTTCTACTTTATCGCCAAAGCATTAAGGTTCAAGGTTGATTGGGGAAATTTGACAGTTTCGGGTAGCTTGACCTGCTGGCGTCTGTAAAAAAAAGCAGTGCAGTTCAAAGTAAGCCCACTGTTAGGTATACTAATCTTTTTAATCCACGGAATCTGTTAGAATATTTTTTCCTCTATTTCTAAATGAATTTAAGTGCGGTCAGGTATGTAGTACACACAACCGGCATGCGTGTATGACCAGATGTATAAAAAGAAAGAAAAACATTATATTTTGAACACACACAGGAAATAAAAATAGTAAAAAAGGAGCATTTAAAACTAAGAAAGTCATATGAAAAACAACCCAAAAAATAAAATAAAAAAGAACCTGTGCGGTGACAAAAAGGCTACTATCTCAGCATAATGCTGCGATATTTAAAAATAAATACTGCAGCGCTGGTTTCTGATAAGGCCTGTTTCACTGTATGAACGTAAATGAAGCAAAAGAAGTATGTAAGAATCGTAGTAGATAGCGTTCTGTAGTTTTTTCCTACCCCCATGGGAAGGGGCGAGAGTTTATGTTGTGTTGTTAGATGAACATATAAAGGTTTCCATTAAATTGTGGACTACATAAAGGTGTATTTAACACTTTGCCACCTCTATTTTCATGAAGTCCTTTAGCGTACCGCATACATACCTCGACAAACACGCCGCGCGGGTAAGCGGCACTACAATGACATTACTTTACCAACATATACATATTGTTTTGTACTCGGGCAACCTAAAGTATTTTTAATTTATCGCGAAATTATTTCACTCTGTGATTTTTAAGAGGAAAAACAGGTTAATTTCCAAGTACTGAAAGTTTCAAACGCACGGCGTTTCGCTGGAACCGAAACCTATGTCAAATTATATGCTAATTCGTATAGTACAATACAATTTTGATTGAAACCTACGGAATAAGCTAAATTCAATGCTAACTCAATCACATAAGCTATCCACATCTTTGTTGAGAGTTTATTCCAAATGTAATACAGAAATTTCAAGGTTATTCACAAGTACGTAAAACACAATAATTTATTGCCTCTTGTCCCATTTCACTGCCTCACCATCAGCTGCAGACAATCTAGGACCAAATAAATTGTGTGCAAATTCCGTTTGCTTCCATTTTCATTTCCTTCTATCCAAAAATTCCTTCAATTTCGGCCTAGGATGAAACCGGACACACTGAGAATTTCCATTTTCGTCAGACATTTAGTGGGATGAGAATTTTTAGCCTATGGCCAAAATCCAGCGTAATATACAGTTACGAGCGAACCGCCCCTACTTCGCACGGTTTTTTATGACTTGACGAAATATGAAGATTTATTCATTATGTTTGAGGTTATTTATTATACACATAAGCCTTCCGGAATAAATTCTCAAAATTATTTTGATAACCACATTAATATCTGTTGCGTAGTTTCAAAGAACAACGCTGTTACACAGGCAGACGTCAACGACTTATGAGCTGTACTCGTAGGTCGTAGGTTCGGGCCAGACAGGCACTTTACTTTGTGTAAATTATTTCATCACCACTGCTTGCAAAATGGCGAAGGAAAACATTGTGAGGAAACCGGCATGTACAGTCTGTTGTCAACATTATCTGACCCAACCCAAAAACAAACGAATTTGGACCCTCTGCCTGTAACATTAAGGGTCCAAATTCGTTTGTTTTTAGGGTGGTTCAGATAATGTTGACAACAGACTGTACTACAAAAAATTCGTGGACATGTGACATCTAGTAACCCGCTCTGGGCCCGCGTGGTGGATTTCAGCCCACTCCCTCTCACCGAGAGGTTGCCTGATACCCAGCATTAGGAACATTATCGACTGATTGTGTAGACAGTCTCTTAGGTCGGGTAGTAAACATACATCTAGTTGGATTAGATCTGCGACCTATTGGAATTAGAATTGCCGTGACGTCATTTTGGCTCCGTGAAAGCTTTTCTGTTTATTTTTAGACATTTCTTTGCCATTGAATTCTATGGAAGGTGTTTAATCTTTCTTTGGGGTTCATTTGCTTAAATGTTGAACTATTGCAGTAATTAGCATTTTAGCTCTTTTATGAATCTATTGTATATTTTATGGAGTCATTATCGCGTTTACCGTAGTTATAATTATCAATTTTTTGTCATTCGTTGTTTTACTAAGGTAAATTCTTTAGGACTGTTCATTTTTGGAATTTATTAAGAAACATGTCCTGTGGGCATACATTTTCCAGAAGCGCTATATTATTTAAATAATATATCCCTTATCAAACTTCTACAGAACCCTCAAAACATTTTCACCACCATTTATGAGAAACTAACACGCAGCGTTAGATATCTCATTACCCAATACAAATACGCTTAAAACATTTCACGAGCCCCTATTTACATTATTACATTGACAAAACGTTGGTCCCAAACATTGGTTTTAATTTATTCAAAGGCCAAGGGACCCGCTCGTTGCTTTTATGTGCATAATAATTATGTGTGTGTGAGTTATAATCAGACTTTGATATATGTTCTTGTGGTGAAACTATGTAAACAGAACTCGAGGATTTGTGGGTACGTTTATTTTTGTTTCTGAAACTTTGTTGTTCTGATGTTAGTTTAATTGAGTTTGATGTTGCGCAAAGATGTTTAGTTTGTATGTTTTTTTTTTTGTATGGAAGTAATATTTTATTCCTGCAGTACATATACATAGAGTATGCTTTCAAAATATTTTTAAAGAGGTCTTATATGATGCAAACCAAAACAAGAAAGACGGTAAGAAATAATGATGTAGTTTATTTTGCTCAAATTAAAAGCACTGTACAAAAATTTAAGATGGTATCTAATATTAAAGCCAAAAGCCCAGAGTAGATAACAAGAAGATTTAAAAACGCACTTAATGTAAGTAGTATTTTTCAATAAATAGGTAATTAACTTACAAAGGGAAGAATTAAAACATATTAATCCTTAATGTCAAAGGTCCCAAATCAGTAAGAAAGAAATTATTATAACTCCTCATCTATATTTTAAACAAGGAAAGAACAGTACTTTTCCTCAGTACATTCAATGGCCGACCCCTGACAATCACAGTCGTGAGTGTATACATACTTTTACTCGTGACTGTACATCTACAGTCACGAGTAAAAGTATGTATACACTCGGCCTTATTCAAAAGCGATTTACTCCTTTATTTTTGAATGAAATTTTATGTTGTTACTAACATAGCATTGTCAAACCCGTACGTTTATGTAATGTGTCGTATTTCAATGTTGCATTCGTTATTTCACGATAAAATCGCAATTGAAAGTTTCCAAGTGTTGACATATTGATGCTCGTGACTGTACTAAGCAAGTCCAATAAATTGTTATTTTTTATATACAGTTAGCCGCCGGAGGTCTTAACCCGGCGTCATGGGGGTGGAAAAGTGTTACACGGACGTTGGGGTGGGTCTCACCGACCCGTTCATTAATGTCAAAATTATTCCAATACTTTATAAATAATAAAGATTATATTTATTTGTGTTTAGTTGTTTGGGTATTTATGTGAATAAATGAAACACAAATATTATGTTATATTATGATTTAATTATATTTAATAGAACTTTAAAAAAAGAACGAAAATTGTCAACAAAATTTTTCTCTTCTATTTATATGTAATTATATTATTAATTAACAATCAGTCTTAACGTTTTAATGACACTTTTTTGTAGGACATTAAATAAATTTTAGAAAAAAAAATACAATTAATCACTTGGAATCATTATCTTTGGTACAGTCAGCACAGAGTGTCCATTTTTTACTAAGTACCTACAAAAAATACAAATAAAATACATTGAACTATATATAACCAGCTATAATTGTAAATAACAACAAAAAATTAAGTATAAAAAGGATAAAAACACAGATAATAAGAAAAACAATATCTATACAAAATGGCTCAAAATTGTTACACTGACCGCGGGGATGGGTCTCACATACCTTTTTCAACTTTGTGCATCTGTATCTCCCACTGCGGCTGTGGCACGACTAACGTGTTGCTTGCGACGCATAGAACAACTCAACAGCTCCAGCTATTGAGAAAAGCGGCAACGTCACACGCATAGTAACCGAACTACAAGCGAAATAAAATGTGACGGGTCGCACAGACCCAACCCCCATGACGCCGGGTTAAATGTTGAGCTCGGTCATTGAAGGCCCACGACCCCGCTTAACGTAAATAAAATAAAAAATGTAAATTACTAAAATACGGAGTATTTTCTGTTCTTTTTTGGGTAGTTGTGTTTTGTTTTTTGAGGTAAGAAAAGGTTTGACTTTTGTGTCAATATTGTGATCTTGTCTTGTGGGTTAAGATTTGGTTTCCTATACCCTGTCCATTAGGTAAACCATTTTTTGACAGATGGAACTAGTGATTGCAGCAACACACAATACATTGATTGATGCACGTACGGTATTATAATGTATGTAAGAAGCCATAAATAAGATAACTCAATAAGATAAGGCAGTTTATATATTTATTTTATTACGCATTTTAAAGTTAACTTTTACGTAATCTGGAATATGAACGTTCTAAAACAGCTGTCAACGAACAGTTTACCTAATGCACAGGGTATAGGAAAGTGGTTCCGTCATATTCTTTTTTATTTAATTATTCAAAATCTGTATAAAAATAACATAAAAAATCTGACAAACTGCTAAACAGTTTGTCGGCAGTTGTTCTCGTTTCACAATTATCAATTTATCATTATAACAAATTTCGATTTTTACTCTATGCTAACATATAAAAAAAGGAAGTGAGTTTACAGAAATAAACACATTTTACACCTATAGAAAGTTGCTATTGTCCACAGATACAAAATCAGCTAAGGACACAATGAGAGGTAACGTTTTTTAAAAATATTTTTAAGCTGATTTTTAGATTTCACATGCGATATCAGCTGTGAGGGTAGCTCATTCAATAACGACGGTACCACATATTTTCTTGTGCGCTTACCAAAGTAATTTGTGACCTTAGGAACGGGAAGGGGTTTGTTTTTAGATAAACGAGTTGGGTACATATGCCTACGTTCCTCCTTGTGATATTCATTATAAAATTATTCAGTCAAGATATTTAGTTTACTATGTGATATGGGCTGTCATAAAAACCTGTCATTTACACCAGTATTTGACATTTAAAGTGTCAAAAGATGCTCTGTATTTGGACAGCCAGCCGTTACTGTGTGACTATTCACCGCTTTCTTAGCAAGAAAGAAAAAGAAAGAAAAATGGTTTATTCTGCACAAACAAATTAAAAAAAAAACATAAAATATACACATACAACGTAGTTAACAGCCTTGTATACAAGCATATCAAAAGTTGTCAATATTGTCCATTGTTTGATGTCAAAAGATGTTGCTTGTTGTTGTAGTAAACCAAATCTTAAGTTTCTTAAACACAAAACTAAGATATTACTTAAATCAAAGGATTCAACGATGACTTTGTTTTAAACTTTTGATTGATAATAACCATATTTATAGACATACTACGATCTATTTTTTTGTTGTTCTTACATTCGTCAATACTTACTTGTATGTGTTATATAATACAAAGTCTATTGTGTATAATGTTTAATTCCGATTGTACAAGATTCAATATCGAGTAAGATTAACTTAAACACTGTTCTATCACCGCCGAAATAAGAATTGACCTCTCTTCAACTAGTATGTTCATAAGAATCCCCATCTACGTAAGAACGCAATGATCCTGCAAATGTCCGTTTTGAATGTTTCTATAACTCGCACTGGTCCATTCCCGTCCAATCGAGTCCATTTGGGTCCATTACGGAGGCTATCAAATGAAATGTAATCACCATCTTGAACGTTTCTTTGTCTTCAGCGACTGCTGAAATCGGTAAATCGTTCACTGTAATTGTTAGCTGGATATAGCTGGAAGGACAGAGGGGCAATTTCCGTATTTATACGAGCGAGTCGAATCTCAATCTCAATCTGTCAAAAATACCTCATTATTATCAACATTTTTGACGGGTTTTGAACATAGTGGTCGCTGAGAAAAGATTGCGACTTGGATATCAATGTTTTTAATTATGGGAATTGGTCTAAAGCTATTTCAATATAACGACACGTCTATATTATACTTAGACGTGTATAGTGCACCCACACTCCGCCAGTTATGTTTAAGTCCTATGTGATAGGGGGCGAGCCTACTGCTATTAACTCGGTATTAGAATTTGGGTTGCTATCACGAAATCCCCATTTACTCAAACTCAAACTATTTATTTCAACTAAACCGATTACAGGCACTTTTGAATTGTCTGTCTGAGGGAAAGAACCTTACGCCTCAGCCGCCGCGGGAGACGCTCCGGGCGTCGGAAGCAGCGTGACGACTCCCGGCCGCCGTAGGCGCGGGCCTGCGGGCGGAGAGTAATGGGTAGCTCACCGTCCGATTAGGACCAGGCCCGTGCCGGACGGCACGTATGTGTTCCACGCGCGCCTCAAAGAGATGTCAGCATAAGTGACGGGGCCCGATAGGGCCGAAGCCTGCCGGGGTAGCGGGATCGTCCGAAAGGGTTACCGCTGCCCTGGAACATAAAGGGCTAAGGAAGGAACATGGATGGATTTTAGTCAGTAAGAGTCTGACACTCCCTTCCGCTCCACCCAGAGTGGGAGGGGTCATTTGATGATTTCCGATCCTTAAAAAAAAAAAAAAGCGTCGGTCAGTCAAAAAGGTGAAGCTAGTTGCCCATTCCAAAGCGTAGTAGGTACCTATGGAGAAGAACGGGCAAGAAACTCCATGGACACTTTTTTAAATCACAATAATATGGTTACATCATTCATGTTAAAAAGAATGCGTGTGAGAACGACGCAGAACGTTAAAAGCGTCCGTAATAAAAAGGTAAAAAAAAACAATTCATAAATTAAATCAAAATAAGCCATGGCAGCAAAGAGTTGACCGGTCCCTACTGACGGCGCCCATTTACGAAAATGACGCATAGATTAGCACCATTCAGCTCAACCATTTTGAAGGGAGCTAAATGATCCAACACATGTGCCACCATCAGCGAGACATTAGAGTGAGCATGACATACTTTCAGCCACCAAGGCACATTCAAGTCAATGAAAGACGTACCCAGTAAATGGTAGCTTTATAGTATGTACATAGTACTCACATATGTGCTATGCAATCATACAACACTAGGAGATGGAATTTATATAATGCAAAAATAGTTACATAATATTCCCAATTTGGGGTTCGGACATAGGATTCTCAGCAGTCTTGCTTGCAGCCAGTAAACCAACTTATAAGACAATGAAAATGATTTTTAAAGAATGGTATATTCGACTGATTACAGACTTAAGAATAGCCATTAATACTGACTCAAAGTGATATTTATTTCTCACTTAATCGATAAAAGGATTGCAAGGAAATGATAAGGAAAAAAAAACTTAATCGTCTGATGCTAAAGAACTTAACGATCTGAAGCCTCTCTTGCGTTGTTCCTTCACTGTATGGGGCTAATGCCTTTTGCTCTGCAGTGGCTGATACACTTATACGTTGTAACAAGACCCTTCACGAAGCCGTCATCTACGCATTCTGTACATCAGACTAAGTACTCGTAACTTTGTGCAAAAGTATAAGCTGGGAAACTACTTTTATTTTTGGTGTGCAAATTCCCTGTTTACGCTAATGCACGCGACACATTGTGTTTAAGGGTGCATGCAACGGTATAAGGTATCGTGGGAGTATTTAAAGTTATAAAATTTAAAACCGCCTTTCGTAAAAAAAAACGGGTTGCTCTCCGGGAGTGCCGCAAGAAGTGAAAACTTGAATATTAACCTTGTGCATTTTTGATATTTTGGAATGCGGTCTACTCTCCCTCCGTCTAACGAATTTTCGATCAGGGCATGTGTCCTGACGTGAGCTCCGTCTTACGAATTTTCGATCAGGTCACGTGTCCTGACGCGAGTTTAACATTTTTTACCCATCACAAAAAACTCTCCCTCCGTCTTACGAATTTTCGATCAGGTCACGTGTCCTGACGCGAGCTCCGTCTTACGAATTTTCAACCAGGTCCCGTGTCCTGACGCGAGGTTAACATTTTTTACCCATCACAAAAAAAATTGCACAACGCCGCTAAAGAAGTTTTCACTTCAAAAAACCTCAAAAACATGTGGGCCTTTGCCCTTAAATCCCAGAGATGGTGCCCAGAAAAACAAGTGAATCTCTGCCTTGTTAAGGGCATTTTTTCACCCGTTATGATTATGGACAGATTGAGGAAGACAACTGTTATGCTTTTAATAGCTTAAGCGATATCAGCATTCCGATAAAGTTTTTTTACGTTAAACTATTAGTTCGATTAATATTTCCTGTAACAAGGACACCAATCGAAAATGTAAACTGCTACGAATAAAGATAACCAATTACTAAAAAGCTCTTTCCTAGTAAAGTGAGGCAACCAGTCCAATCAACACCACTCAATTCCACTCACTATGGCCACGAAACAAGCGAGCTCAGAAGATCCACCAGCTAAGGAAATAAAAAGTGAGTTGTAGGTGGGTTCGATTCAAGCAGGCATTCTACTTTATGTTAATTATGTAATCACCCCTGCTCTCAAAATGGTGAAGGAAAACATCGTGAAGAAACCGGCATGCCCTAGAACCAAAAATTCAAAATCATGACAACATCCACCAACCCGCACTTGGCCCTCGTGGTGGATTATGGCCTACTCCCTGTCATAGAGAGGAGCCCTGTGTCCCAGCAGTGGGAATATTATAAGCTGATTATGCTTATACTTGTGCTATAGGCCATGTTTGGTGAAGGTGTATTCTGTACAGTCAGCCCACAGAAATTTCAGCACAAAGCAGTCTTCGGATTGATTATGTAACAAATAGACAAAGAAAATAAATGAAATTTAAATGAATAAAATAGCATAACGCAATTTATACTACATTCATTTTTTACATCCTTAGCAGTGATACTACATAGTATCACTGCTAAGGATTTGTGACTAAATAATAACAGTCACAAGGGTCAATCGAAGGTTCGTGGATGGGTGTCCATCCATTACGGTCGGTCCCGGCTGTCATTCGTAGAAGTCCAAAAGTCTGACAACCAGTCTTAATAACGTGTACCCAGTGTACCCTGGGTATCGTGTTACCCAGTAACTGAGTTGTGGAGGTCAAATAGGCAGTTGCTCTATGTAAAATACTGATGTCCAGGTGCGTCCAGTTAGACTGGAAGCCAATCCTAATATAGTTGACAAAAGGCTAGTCAGATAGACTAGTGCATATTATAGAAAACCTTTTGAGTACTTCAATTTTAGTTTCATCGCGACGAGTGCGTTCAGTTGCACTCGCCCGACTATTACTGACTAGAGCCTATCACTTACGATGAACTGGAATGGCTATTGTGTTTTATACCATGTACGGTAAATGCTTGATATATGACCGATTTTTATTTGAGGTTCTATAAAAAAATAAGTTTTGTAATCGTATTCTACACGGTGTAACCAGATCCTTCACAAAGCGGTCATCTACGCATATTTTACATCAAACTAAGTAATTTTGTGCAAAAATAATTAAAAAAAAAACGATTTTTAGTTTTGGTGTGAACATTCGCTGTTTACAGTAATGCGCAACGTACACACGCGCACGCAAAACATTGTGCTTATTGGTGCATGCAACGGTACAGAGATAATAATAATAATACTGGTTTATTGTCTCAATAAAATATCATTATCTCATAGATCATAATATATAAAATACATTATCTCATATATCATAGATCGTGGGAGTGTTTAAGTAAAGTTAATAAAAATTTAGGCATATACGTTTAGGTCGAGGTATTGAAGTTTTCTATGGGACAGTTGATACATTTTTCGCGATAACGATATTCGTCCCATTGAGAAAGTTGTTCAGCTTAAGGGTGAACCCCTGTGCTACGCCCTTAAATTTGGCTGGTGTTTGAAAATAAACCCTGTATATTAAAAGTTGATCGCTGACTTTTTGTGATACCACCAAGTCGCACATTCAAGTGGTGCTATAACTCGATTTGTAATATTTTCACCTTTTTACTTACACCCGCACATTTTTCACTTTTTATTGGTACACCACTGCGTCGAGATCTAAAAATTGTCTATTCATTGTAACAATTAAAAAAATCAAGGATTAAAGCAGTTTTGTGAAGAAACTGAGGTTTTAATTATTAAACTTCCAAAATGTCTACCAGACATTAAAATTGGCTTGACTTTTCACACTGCCGGCGAAAACTCTGTATTGAACGTTTTTTGAGCGAGAAAAGAATCGTTTCCTCGTCATCGGCATTGAGGCACCAGTCCCACTAGGTGCTTCAATGTCAATCAAGGATATTGGACTTGTGAAAAGTTACCTTGACTCGACACATTTGCTTACTAGGTGTGGGGCAATGACTGCTGTCAACTGCGCGGTTTGAGTTCAGTCTTTCAGGAAACGTCTTAGAAAATTGGTTCTCCGATTACATGTTCTAATTGGAATTGGTAATTTGACAAATAATTTTTTGCCACAGCAGAGAAGAGATTATTTTTAAGTTTTACGTCGGTATATTTTTGAAGACATGAATTAGATTTGAGATCATTTGGATTGGATAGTTTGAATTCATCATCTACCTAGACTTTCCCAACTATGTTGGGAACACTGGGTCAGCTTCCAGTCTAACTAGATGTAGCGCAATACCAGTATTTTACTGCGACAGCCTATCTATCCTCCACAACCCAGTTACAGGGTAACATGATACCCCTTGGCAAGACTTTTTGTCAGACTTTCGGTTTTCTGATACCCGTAACGACTGTCCAAGATCTACGAATGATAGCCGGGATCAGCGGCTTAACGTGCTTTCCGAGACACGGAGGGGTCTCGACCTGTAATGAATGGTCACCCCTTCATGGACCGATCTCGTCAAGCGTTCCTTATTATTTAAATTTAAAATAAAATAAAAATTCAGACTAATGAATTGTCCATAGTTATTAGTAACAGAGGTCTTCAAACTACTATGTTAGTCAATACTAAAATCAAATCAAATCATCATTCATAATATTCAAAATAACAAAATCACTTATGTCAAAAACAATATTAGCCATGAACCTCTCGGAGAGTTTAAATTACCATATAATTATTCAATTTTGCTTGAGATGAAAGACACATAACCTTTTAAATTGTTATATCTCACTCAGTATAAAAGTACATATATTGTTAGTCTTTCGGCTATAGTTTTGCAGACCGTGTCCAGAATGCCATTAGAATATAAATTGACTCGTACATTTTACATTGGCTCACAAACTATTACAAAGGGCCCGATATTAACATAATTTGAACTTATTCTGTCCAGACCTGTGTGGTTAGGCTTTTACAAAGAAGTTCTGTACATATATAAAAACCTATATATACTTGCTGAAAAAAAAAACGTGTGGGGTCGGGGGACCCCCGGCAGGAACGAAATTCCCAGCCGCCATCATGGATTTTCATTTTGAACTAACTATCTACTTCAGCACCCCCGAAAACCATGAAAACTATCTCTCTCTCTGACTCTTTCTATTATAATTATATAATAAAAAGTCATATGAAGCTTTTTGGTTACGTGGCAATTTCTCCAAGTTTACTCCTACCGCAAGCTCCGGTAAACAATCATTACTGTCCAACCATTCATTGGTTGGACAGTGTAAGCCACAAGTCAACATACAAGCTAATTGCACAATATTAAGCGATAGACACGTCACTATTAGCATAATCAACCTATAATGTTCCCACTGCTGGGACACAGGCCTCCTCTCGGTGAGAGTCAGTGGGCCGTAATCCACCACGCAGGCCCA
The DNA here is from genome assembly GCA_947507525.1 of Apamea epomidion. Classification (NCBI taxonomy): domain Eukaryota; kingdom Metazoa; phylum Arthropoda; class Insecta; order Lepidoptera; family Noctuidae; genus Apamea; species Apamea epomidion. The sequence continues at coordinate 17,630,000 of OX382237.1, forward strand.
GTGCAGGTTGGTAGATATCGTATGTCTTCGATTTTTTGGTTCTGGGACATGTCATGCAGGAGCAGTCGTGGCCCAGTAATAACGCCCGCGACTAAGAATTTGTAGGTTGTGGGTTCGAACCCAAGCAGGCAGTACCCAAGTAGTACATCACTATTGCTATGACTTGATTAAATAGGAGCTTACATAACGAAAACAAAATGAATACCGAACCAACTTCGTTAACTTCATTTTACATTCAAGATTGTTACAAGTGAATTTCACACATATTAGCAACGAAATGGTTCACAATATTATACAAAGTTTGTTTATTGAACAAGGAAAATTATAAATTCTGTACAACTGTTCCGTATATAAACTTCTAGAACTTTCGTTTTGAGCACATTTATCAGCTTAGTTATTTGATATTGGATATGAGTCTATTTTCTTTTTGAATATCAACTTAATTTCGAAGAAGATAGAGTTTAAATTCGTGAGCTTGGTTATTAATAAGTGTTCCAGTGTTACAAATGATGTTGTTTTCTTTTGTTTTCTGTTCTCATGGTCTGTTTATTGCCTTAGCTTGATGCTGGTCGTTGCTACACTTTCAATTACTGAAGTTATTCAAGAGTTAAAAGGTTTTTGTGCTACAAAAAGCACTTTTAACTATCGGTCTTCATTGTCATTTGCATCCTTTAACCGTTATAACCCGTCGCTATGGACAATCTACGAGCTAACGCAACGTGCTAACGCTACACGCTAAAGCTACGCGCTAACGCTTCGCTATTGAAATTGCACATGAATTGTATGGTAGTTGCTCCTGTTAATAGTTGATAGTAATTCGTATCTGATTGCACTAAAACATGAGCTCAAAGTTAAAGGAAAAAGTTTAAGCAAATTATGATTTTAAATACTTAAAGTATACCAATTATTATATTCGGCAACCCTGAATACCGAACTACCTCCCCGAAATTGAATTAATTAATCATTTGGCCAATACAACTTTTTATTTTACATATCATTCAAAATTGCACCTTTGTGCTCAGTATTAAGGTTCATAAGTAGCAAATCTGTATCAGTTCCCGTCATTGGTCATTGAACCACATAATTGCTTTGCAAAGTCAGTCAACGACGTCCAAGTTTGTAGAATGTTCGGCTAAGTTCGACTAAGTTCGTCAAAGTTCGGAAAGTGACGAATCATGTCGGCTGTTGATGGCGTAAGAAAATGTTATCATGGAACATTTGCTACTAAATTGTTTGGAGTAAAATGTGGAAGTAATTAGGTACAAGTTACTTTTGGGGTACCGTATGTCTGAATGAAAAAACGGAACTCTTATAGGATCACTCGTGTGTCTGTCCGTCACAGACAATTTGTTCCAAATTTAATGGAACGATTAAGTTGAAATTTCGTACACATATCCATTTCTGTGACCCAAACACTGAAATGTGTACACTGGAACCTTTCATTGTACGTGGTCCAGCACGCACTTCATCATCTACTGCCAGACTTACCCTCTGCTGGGCATATACCTCTTGTTCTTGCGCCAAAAGCATGCACTTAGCCAGTTTTTATTTTGTAGTATCGCTTGTCCCAACTCTCCTACACCTTCTTGTGAAAGAACACGTCTTGGGAAGTAGTGTTAACATACCTATTGCTGCAGCCAATCAGCAAGCGTTGCTGCAATCAAAAGGTTTGGTTCCCGGCGATAAAATGTCTGCCACATGAATAATTTCACCTTGATCTCTTAGCCGAGGAAGTGACGAAATATTGGGCCAACAAAAATTAAATAACTTCGTGTCAACGACACAAAGAAGAAGATCGAACAATTCGACTGTCTTCCACGGGTGAAACAATGACCAATTCTCACTTAGGCCTCATTTACAGAGACGCGGGGCGTCGCGCGTCGCGTGTGGCGTGGCGTCTCGTGGCGCATCGTACCATTTTCTGTTTACGGAGCGGCGGCGCGTCAAGCGGCACTTATCATCGCACGCGTAAACACAAACGTATGGCAATATGAGACGTTGTTCATAGAGACGCGGGGCGGGAAGCGTGGCGGTGCCCGCCACTGCGCCCGGGGCGAATCCTCAAGCGTGTAGCAAAGCACGCGGCGGGCAACGCTGCGGCGCACGCGGGATACTCAATCAAACCGACCATATAAATAATTAATTTTTTAACATTGAATTTTCTTCCAATAAAAAATCGATCATATCGTACTCCGTTGTGACGGTGACTACGTCTGCGTTCTGTAATTTCCTAATATGACTGGCAAAAGATTCCGCCGCGGGCATCGCTTCATCGAGAATTGCAGCTGCATGCGCCGCCGCGATAAACGCCGCTTGAGACGCGGCGGTGCCAGCAGCGGGCTCGGCCGCAAAAAACGCTCCATTTCAAGCAAACGCGTCTAAAATCGCTTCTCCGTAAACGCACTCATACAACGCCATATGTTTGAATTTTGTGCGAGCCGCGCCGCACAACGCGACGCGCGGCGCCGCGTCTCCGTAAATGAGCACTTAGGGTGGAGCGCGTCTTACCTTCGTCCCAGATCTGTCAATGTCAATATTCCACAATAATGAAGACTCTGATAGCTCTTCAATACGTTTCTGATTTGCTGATCGCGTTCATTTTTATTGGTTAAATTAATCCGTAGAAAGTGTAACACAAAGATAAATATAAGTTGGTTTATCTCAATAGGAAACATAGGGTAAATAACTTTCCTTCTACCTCACTTAAGGCAGGCGAAAATTTGGGGTCGCGAGTGCACGGAGTAAGGACTCTGTCCACCCATCGAGTGACCTCAGGGAAGACGGCGCACAGTGGTCAAGTACTGATTTGCACTCTTGAAGGTTTCGGCGAGACCCTAGGGATGTGCCCTAACAGGCGTTGCATAGAGGGGTTTTAGGATCCATCTTTTGAGAGGTAATGCTCCATGTGCAGATAGTACCTACCCGGGTGGTTTTAATAAGCTAAAAGTCCCCGGTCTTATCCCCAAAATCCGGGCGCCCTTTAAAGGAGTCAATCCGACAAAAAAACAAGTGACCTTTAGGTAAAGATCAAACATCCACCTTAAACCTTCCACAATTCGGAAGCTAAATCTCAAAACTCCAAAATAGCTTTTGCATCTATTTATAGTAGGCCAAGGCTGACCCCACAATTCATTTAGTAAGGTACCTTCCCCAGTTTTCTTTCATCCGCGCCCAGATGTTTAGTTTTGGCAACCATAAATCATTAGCGCTAGGTTTGTTTGAGGGTGTATAGTACAACTTTTATTCTGGTATATTTTCGGTGTTTAGAATACTTTTCGTGTTTATGTTCATGTTTTTGAGATGCAGGTTTGATTGTATTTGGAATATGTGGAAAACTGGAGGTTTTTTAAAGTCTGTCAAAAGGACCTGGAGATTCTTGACCCAGAACTGTTCATAAAACTGTTGCGATTTTTCGGAATAACAAAACATAAAGGTAATCAATAACTTTTTGGCAAAAAATAAAGAATATTGTGACAATACCCGGACACGCTAAGAAGAAAAACACAACATAACATTATGCCTGTAATCCCTGATGGGCTAGGCAGGGGTTTACCTATATAGTTCCACCACATTTCGCCAGTTTTTTTGGTTTACCAAATCAAAAAAGCCTGTTGAGATTTTCCTATCTAATTTAATATTATAATTCGTCAAGTTACCCCAAACATTAACGTCCCTAATAAAAAGTTGTTCTTTACTAAAACTCAAAACTTAGCATATTACGAAAATGCCTCAAGACCTGCACATAATAAAGCCAGCATGTGTTGAAGTCAATTTAAAGTTCGCACGTGCACAAAACTTTAGCCTTCAGCTTTCTTTCAGGACATTTATACAAAATTGTGCACGGTGGAGATACCATCGCTTGGGTGAGAATTATGTTAGTGCGACGAAGACTCTGAGAGGGATGTAGTTTAAATTTTGCAGGTATACAATCTGGTTTCTGTCCATATGAAATTCTCAATTTTTGAAGACTTGTAGTGAAGGTAATATTCATGAGGTATTCATAACTCTAGCCGCGCTCTGCGGTTTCTCTCGAATAAGTCTCGATTTCGTGGGAATATCGAGATAAGAAGTACCCTATGTCCTATTCCAGGTCATGGTTCTACCCATGTGCCAAACTTCCAAGGGTGTTCAGCAATTTAAGCTTGAAAAAATAAATCATACAAAAATGTTATATTTTCTCTTTGCATCATGCTTTGTTTCCCTAAAGGATTGGGCAGAGTTATACCTATAGTACACCCACATTTCGCTAGTTATGTTTAAGTCCCATGTAATAGGGGCGAGTCTGCCATTAACTGGGCATAATTCCAGACTCCAGGCTACCATTGAGAAATTCCAGATAAAAAACCCAATACCACTTTTCTCGACCTGGGAATTGAACCCAGGACCTCATGTTCTGCAGTAGCGCTTGTGACCACTAGACCAACAGAGCTGCCTGAGTTTTCTTGGAAATAATATACAATAAGAAAATTTTGGTTCTCAATGCTCGTTTTTGCTCTACAGACAATATAACATCTATTGCGGGGCGGCTAAGCTCGGCCGCATTGCTGTTAGAAAGATAAGACAATTAACAGATGAAGAAACCACGCGTTGGTCTATTTTAGTTACTTCCACAGTATTATGTCATATGGCATCTTACTGTGGGGTCGGGCTGCTGACATTGAATCCATTTTTATTTTGCAAAAAAGAGCTGTCAGAGCCATTTACAATCTACGTCGCCGCGAATCTCTTAGGGAACTATTTAAAAGGGTTAATATTATGACGGTATCTTGCCAATTCATTTATGAAAATATTATGTATGTAAGAAAAAATCAACATGTTTTTAATAAAATAAGTGATAGACATAATTTTAATACTAGAAATAAAGATAAATTAGATCAACCTTTTTTCAGATTATCTAAAGTACATACATCTTTTATGGGGTACTGTGTTAAATGTTACAACAGAATACATTGTGAAATATTGCAATTAAATGAAAGAAAATTTAAAACTTATATTAAAATTACACTTTGTAAGCAAGGATATTACAAATTAGAGGATTATATCCAAGATAAGAATGTTTGGAAACATGCTGGTCCTGCTCCAAAGGACAATCTCTAGAGTCTAGACAAAGTCAAACTGGTTGCTAATGTAATTGTATAATTTATTCTTTTTTCTTTAACATTAGTTGACATTCTGTAATTACTTTGGGTCACACCCGGACTTATTAATCCTTAATTATTTATGAAAATCGTCTACTTTTGGAATGTTTGTGAATATGTGAGCACGATGTATCTATCACATAGTTAATTTATATGTCATGGTTTCATTTATCCATTTTAATTCTTTTACCTATTGTGGTATAGTAATGTTATCTTTAGGTGCATCGTCTTCACATATAATTATATAATGAATGTATGCAAATTATTGTAAAACATTTTAAAAGAGTAACGGTGGAGTTTCTTGCCCATTCTTCTTTATACGAAAACTACCTTTTGGAAGGGGCGACTAGAATCAATTTTATTTTTGACGTTCAAAAGTACCTTTTATGTGCCTATTTGAAATAAATGATTTGACTTTGACTTTGACTTTGACAGGTTTTGCTCTGCAGTGCTTCCGTTCAGCGTTCTTCCATTTAGACACAAAACAAGGACAAAGAACAAGGAATCTGTCGTAACACATCTTTACCTCGAAATAATAAGCCGCAACGTGCTCCTGTCTAATAAGGTTATTATACCTACAGACTGTAATACTTCTAGGATCATATTTTATGAAGGATCATATAATTTTTTATCCTATATCATGATTATCATCACCACCATTCTCCTGTCCTTTTGCCCATTTATATGAAATCGGCGCAACATGTCTTTTTCTTCCATACTTCTCTCTTAGTTGTCACCTCGGTAGTCAACCCTTTCTAACCATATCATCATTCACAAATTCCTTCCATCGTTTCTTTGGTCTTCCCCTACTCTTATAGCCATCGATAGTCAAACTTAAAACTTTCCTCAGGACATGGTCCTACCACTTCTATCCCAATCGCCCCGCGGTTTCACCAGCATTTATTCGATCCCGTGAGATTATTGGGTTAAAAAGTATCTTATTTGTTAAGCTGGTTATATACCATATGTATGTCAAATTTCATCCAAATCTGTTCAGTAGGTTTTGCGTGGAAGAGTAACAAACATCTATCCATCCATCGATACAAACTTACACGTTTATAATATTACTAGCTTCGCCCCGCGGTTTCACCCGCGTAAGCTTCGATTCAGTAGGAATATCAGGATAAAAAGTAGCCTATGTGTAAATCCAGGGTGTCAGCTACATCCATACCAAATTTCATCAAAATTGGTCGGGCCCAATTTTGATGATCAATTATCATAGAAATATGATACTATAATATCCCCTCACTAACAAAATAAAACTGTAATTACGAAACCGTCTGACAACCGTTTAACTGGTCGTGAAGTTCAGTAGTAGACAAGTGAATTAAGTGTAAAAGTTTCCAAAAACTTCACAAAATATGAGACATTAAACAGCAGTACGGTGGCTAGTGTCATTCAGTTCACGTAAATATTTCATTAGGCACATTTGGCGCACGTCTAAGTTTGTTGCACATAATGAGTTGCGGGCTTTCACGTTGAGGCCGGTTGTGTGCCCCGAGCTTTGTGATGCACTGGACGCAATTTTATGTTTTAAAGGAATATTTGTCATTGAATATATTAAATAATATATTACCAAACATATTGCTGAATATCTGCAAGAATGATAGATTGCAACAAAAATTATAAGAAAAAACATTTTAGGAAAGTCGTCTGAAGAACCTATAATGATCTATACCAGTAGGATTGCGAATTTTAAGTGGCATAACTGATTAAACACAACGAATTCTGCTTCAGAAATATAAAAATCCTTAGAAAGGGTAACCTTTGTCGTATACAGCTGTGGAACATGTATGTAAACAAATTATAGTCCTTTCCATGCTTTTTTGTGACTCATGTTGACTGTGACATTTATTATGTAAATTAGTTTTAACAAAAAAAAAAATACACGTTCATAAATCATAATCATGATAATCTTCCCACTGCTGGGACACATGCCTTCTCTCAGTGAGAGGGAATCACTCTCATTTTCAGAGTTGTAATTCAGTGCTGTGTTAAGCAATTTATTATTATTGCACCCACTGTATCTCTAACCTGGCACACCAGTGCTTAATTGGAGCGGCCCGAGTTGTCTTGAATTCTGCATCTATATTGCAGTTTTATTGCTCGCCAGTGTACACCAGCTTTATTCGAAACAATTTACTGAGATGCAGTGAGAGAAATTATTTTGTACGCCTACGTCTAAATTGACCTTGACTTAAAGAAAGAAAGAAAGAAAAAGTATTTATTGTGACTTGTACAGGAAGATCACAAACACAATCATCATCTACCTAGCCTTTTCCCAACTATATTGGGGTCAGCTTCCAGTGTAACCGGATGCAGCTGAATACCAGTATTTTACATTGAACGACTACTTATCTGACTTCCAGAACCCAGTTACCGGGTAAAACGATACCTCTTGGTAAGACTGGTTGTCAGACTTTCGGACTTCTGCATTGCTATTCTGTAAAAATCTCACCGTGAAAACTTAGGTGAAGTGAGATTAGAGTGAGCTGTTAATAGTGTCAATCCCTAGCATTATTTGGAATGACAGCTCACTCCAGCCTCACTTCACCTAAATTTTCACGGTGAGATGGTTACAGAATCGCAATGCTGGTTATCCGTAACGACTGTCAAAGATGCACTCATAAAAATAAATAAGAAACAAAATTATATAAAAAGAAACTTGACGGTACACGATACTTCATTCTAGTTTTTTAGCGTTGAGCGCTTAAAAAATAATTGCTATGTAGTTAGTCTTGTTTTTCCAGGGATATAATTTTCTAGTTACCGTCAAATTACGAAAATAAACATTTACGTCCTATGAAATTAAAATCGTATGATAATTTGGTACCCAAGATTCAAGTTTGTCTAGTTTGAGGCCAAAGTAAAGGCTAAGCTAAGTTTTTGCCAATAAAGTATTTAGTAGTTATAATTATTTCATGATTCTAGGACAACGGGAAGTACCTTGAAAGTACTTGGTCTTGATGCCCTTGCGAGTGTCAAAATATGCGGCATTAACGGAACATAAACGCCCGTATCTTTTGATTGCATTGACTTAGAAGTTTAATTTTTTCACTGCTTTAAGGGATTGCAGCCTTGAGTATTTGATATTAATTTCAACTTGATAATTCTACGCATTCCTGAGAAAAAGGGTCTTGACAAACGGACAGAGAGACGGACAACGAAGTGATCTTATAAGGGTTCCGTTTTTCCTTTTGAGGTACAGAACCCTAAAAAGGTGATAAAAAAAACATGTAACAAAAAAACGGGTTGCACTCCGTGAGTGCCGGCAGAAGTGAAAACTTGAATATTAACGTTGTGCATTTTTGATAGAATGCGGTCTACTCTCCATCCGTCTTACGAATTTTCGATCAGGTCACGTGTCCTGACGCGAGTTTAATATTTTTTACGCATCACAAAAAAGTGCACAACGCCGCTACAGAAGTTTTCACTTCAAAAATCTACACGGTCGACGACCGTGATGGTCTGTCTGTCCAGGGTCTGCAGTTATAGGTACAGCCACGAACACAACTAAACTTATTGTTACGCAAAAAAAAAAACCGTAATCTTACGCAAGATACAATAGCGATTTTCTCCTAAAGTAATAAAGGAGTATAGATTTAACCACATTATGACGCTCTGGAATTTTACGTGACTGAATGGTATTTATACTCATGAAGTTTCATAAGTGTAAGTCATGTAGGCATGTTAAAGCATCGTAGAGGTGCATCCATAGCAAATTTCCTTTTTCAGAGCAACATTTTGCAACATAATAACAGACTTCTTTAGATTTAATATTTGACATTGTCATCATCATCTGGTAAGCCTTTTCCCAACTATGTTGGGGTCAGCTTCCAGTCCAACCGGATGCAGCTAAATACCAGTTTTTTACTTGGAGCGACTGCCTATCTGACCTCCACAACCCAGTTACTGGGTAATTCGATACCCCTTGGTAGGACTACTTGTCAGACTTTCGAGCTGACTACCTGTATCGACTGTCAAAGATCCACGAATGACAGCCGGGAAGGCACGGAGGGGTCTCGGTATGTAATGATGGTCGCCCATCCACAAACCAACAGCGGCGATCGTAGCTTAACTTGATTGATTGACCTGTGCGGCTGTTATTATTTAGCCACGGCCCCTCCTTGATATTTGACATTTCATTATTGTTATAGTGCTTGGTTTAACTTTTTCTATAATTTTTTACTATATTTTTGGCAATTTTAATTTGATTGACGTGTTTATTTTTTAATAAACATTTCTTTTCAATGTTTGCATGCCTTAATTTAAGGTGGATAGTACAGGGATCACAAAGTTTTCTAACACCTCTATTGTATATACTTTCTTAGCCAATAAACGATTGCGATTGCAAACACGATCCCCTTGGTAAGACTGGTTGCCAGACTTTTGGGCTTCTGACTACCAGTAACGACTTTGAAAGATCTACGACAAAAAAATTACAAAATTGACCACCTTTTATTATTGTTTGAGTACGAGGCTTTTGGCTAGTTTGTATGTGTAAATTTAATGTATTTTTTTTGTAATATGCGTTTTGTTTATTCAGCATAAAAATTTGCATTTTTTTTACGAATGACAACTGAGGCCAAACTCGATATTTAATGGATGAGCACCCATCCACGAACCGACCTCAGCAAGCGTTGCTTAACCTTCGATCGACCGGTGCGGCTGTTATTATTTACCTCTGAGCCCCTCACTAAAAACAATACAAACACAAAAAGTAACCTGTGGGTGCACCTTAAAGCACTCACTCTGATATACCCAATCCATTATCAAGTCATATTACTACCACAGACTATAGGAATTCCTCTTATGTACCCGTAATAAATGGCAACTTGTAACCGTTGACCGCACGGCTTTCGTGTGGTAATTACCGTGGCAAACGTGAGACACTTGACGTATCTGTGCGGTGACTACTCTGTGACCTATTTAGGTAGGTACTCATTGCCCTTTAACTAGTCTCTTGGTGGATTCTAATTGGTGGTTTTGGTCGTTAGAACATGTTAGAAGTTGTAAGGTCGTTGAATTGTTGAATTATTGTTGGTCACATGCTATGAAACACGCAAGTCACGCAGGGCGTTACGATCTGATTGTGTTAGTGAAGAAATATAGAATATTTATTTGATATGGTCGAAATTACCTTTACAGGCCATGAAATTGAAAATTATGTTCAATTGCCGAGTGCCAAAAATAAATTATGGCTAGGCTTAAAAAACTAAATAGCGGTTACAGTCCTGACGAATAAAAATAAAATACTTCAACATGGCGTCATATGATAGAGAAATAATGATGTCCACTTTTCAACAACTTTGCTTGAAAGTTGTTGAAAAGTGGACATCTATTTTTCTGTTTTTTTTTTTAAGAAACAACTGTCTTAGTTTAAGAAACTATGGATGGACTGTGTGAATCTATTTGTATTTATGTTTTTGTACACTTTTTACATGCTGTAAAAATGTATGTCAGTTGTGTCAGCAATCCGCCATTTTATTGATCTATTATAATACAGTCCACATTTTTGCCTACAGCTAGAACGGGCGTGACTACCGAGTTGACGACTAATAGAGAAGTATGAAAGAAAAAGACATGTTGCGCCCAAATAAATTGTGATAAGGGCAGGAGACTGGTAATGATGCCTAAAATTTGCAGCATTACCTACTCCTGAAAAAAAAAAACTCCTGAAATAAACTTGACACCTTACAAATCGTATGCAAAATTATCAAACCATTATTTTCAAACCTACTTTTCCGAAATCTACCCGATGAAAACAGCGTGGTGCATAACAATCAGCCCTTAGCTTTTACGACGGCCATCAATGATATATTTATTATCAAGTGATCGGACTGCCAGGCGCAGTTACAATGATTTCCCCGGAGCACGGTAACTTTTCCGAGATATTACATCAATTAATTTTATTGGGACATTTTCGATAGTGAAACTTTAAAATTAGTTTTCTGGGTATTGTTTTTAGTAAGGGGCTCCTGGGTAAATAATAACAGCCGCACCGGATGAATGAAGGTTAAGCAACGCTAGCTGAGGTTGGTACGTGGATGGCTGATCATCCATTAAATATCGAGTTTGGTCTCAGTTGTCATTCAAAAAATTGCAAATGTTTATGCTGAACAAACAAAAGGCATATTACAAAAAATAAAAAACATTAAATTTACACAAACAAAGTAGCCAAAAGCCTCGTACTCAAACAATAAAAGGTTGTCAATTTGGTCCATTTTGTAATTTTTTTGTCGTAGATCTTTCACAGTCGTTACTGGTAGTCAGAAGCCCAAAAGTCTGACAACCAGTCTTACCAAGGGAGATCGTGTTACCCAGTAACTGAGTTGTAGAAGTCAGATAGGCAGTCGCTCCGTATAAAATACTGGTATTCAGCTACATCCGATTAGACTTGAAGCCGACCCTAACATCATTGGGAAAAGGCAGACTCATTCATTGAGATAACAATTTGACCGATACAAAGTAAGACGTATTTTGATTTTTGACACTTAGTTTTATGAGATGAAAATATCTATAGTATCCCGAAAAACCAATCCTTAGTTGTGAATTCACCAAGGTTTCTAATAATGATCCTCCTCTCTGCCTTTTTATCAAATCAAATCAAATCAAAAGTCATTTATTCAAATTAGGCTGAGAATCAGCACTTTTCGAATGTCAAAATTACAAAAAACAGTCCCCCAAAAACGCACGCCCTTCACCACTTCCTAGTGCTATCGCAGGGAAGAAGTAGCGCAACGAACTCCCCAGCAACACAGCTGTCTGTTCAGTTAGAAAACACTTGATTGTATACAATACTAGGTATCTTTGTTCAGTAATTAACACTACAAGACCAGAACATAAAATTAAATTATTTGCCATATGCCATATTATTTGCTATTTAAATCAGAGACCTCGATTCAGGAATGGACCATAATCAGCTATGATTAATTGTTTAATAATACAATTCTGAACTCTGAAAGATAAACAAAAATAAAGACTTTATTTATATCGTTATCATGTTGTCCTCATAAAAACTCGGGTTCAACATTTAACGAGCTCCCTAAAACAAAAGTTATGGAGCTAAACAAAGCGCCACTTGTTATCACTTCGACACCTGTCAGATTTAAAAAGGTATTCGATTACTGTACCGGTGTACGGAAAAGTTTTCACGAAAAAGTTGGTTAAGGAGAGAAGTTTTAATAAAGTGTTCGGGGACTTATTTTTGTTAAGTTGACTTTTTTGCTAGGGGGAAACATATTTTTGAGTTTTCGGGCGAAGGATCTCGTTTCGTGCTGATAATTGGAGTTAATGAAAGAATGTGCATTATGGGAAAATGTCACGTTAAATCGATAAAAAAATTACATAAAAATTTGTTATTGTCACCAAAAACATAGTTTGGACACTCTACTTGTGTTGAAATTCCGGCAATCCGGAATCAAGCCAGGCAAAAATAGATCAGTATTAGTTGATTTGTGTATGCAATGAATTTTGATTTTTACGATGTGATAAACTACATAGTCACTCAAAGTTTTCTTTTAAGTAACTTAACTTTACTTAAAACTATCAGCCTATAATTTTCCCACTGCTGGGTCACAAGCCTCCTCTCTGTGAGAGGGAGTGGGCCATAATCCACCTCGCGGGCCGCATATAGACTGGTAGATGTCACATGTCTTCGAATTTTTGGTTCTATAATATGCCGGTTTCCTCACAATGTTTTCTTTCACCGTTTTGAGAGCAGTCGTGATGAAATTAATTACTCAAAGAAAAGCGCCTGCCTGGGTTTGAAAATGCAACTTGTAATGTTGGGACCGCTACTGCTTCAACTTTACTTAATGATTCAAAAAATTTAAAAATCTGCTAGTTTAAAAAAAATCCTTCACAAAATGTGTTCGAAAACTCACCGTTCTCTTCAAGAGCCCGAACAAAGATTGTATCAACAAAGCCATTGACAGTTTCTATTACCTTAAAAAATAAAGTGCACGATAAAGAATATAGAGCTACTAAGAAAATGGCTCCCTTATGGACAATGTACTGAGATAGAAAATAATATACTCACCTTATCTTGAAGATTATTTGTTATTTTCAAACTTGGGAAGGAAATTCTACAGTGTGATTAGGGATCCAATTTTGAAAATATACTTAATTTAGTATCGGCTTACCTTCGGCGAATTCTGACAATCTGATTCAATTATAGGGTTCCATTCATCCGAATGGAAAAACAGAACCTTTTTAGGATCACTCGCGTGTCTGTCTGTTCGTCTGGCACGGTCGAACTTCTCCGAATCTAATGGACCAATTAAGTTGAAATTCGGTACACATATACACGTAGAAAGAACCACACAAATTAAGTGGACCTGTCGAGTCAGTGTATGCATTTGTCAGTAATCGTGCAGCTCAACTGAAAACTTAAGGAAGCAAGTTTCGGTAAGACTTTCAGCACAATTTATTGTGCTCTTGTCTTTGTCAGCTAAACGTGAATATTACATTTGGTGCTAAATAAAAGATATGGCATCACACTCTTAAAGCCCAAAAAAATGTCTCAGAAGTATATGTAGCCTTAAAGAGACTGACTCATGCAGACCAGTATTCAAAAGATTGAAAATCTTGACCTTACCTTTATTATTATATATTCCAAGCAGCAATGATGGTAAATCGCGATATAGGTAGTTATGAAACATTGAGAAGTGCGAGACACAAAACGAAACTAAGAGGCTTTATATGTAGAACTGTAAAGTATAAATCAAGTGTGTTTGGGATGGGAATAAAAATTTATAACAGACTCCCAATTTGTGTTAAAAACATCCCGTCCTTGTGTATTTTCAAGGTCAGGCTTAAAGAGTTTCTTTTAAGTACAGCTTACTATTCAATTAACGAATTTCTGAATGACCGAGCTATTGACTAAATATGTATAATATAATATAATTATAAAACAGCTAAATTGACTGTTTAATGGTATTATTATGACTAATTACTGTATGATTATAAATTAAGATTATGAATCCAAAACGAATTTGAGCATATTAAAGTACAAATACTTTAATATGGTCAAATTCGTTTTGGATTCAATTCATTTTTTTAAATCTTAATTTGAATTAAAATAAATTACGTCATGAACACTTTGGTGTTCATGACGTAATTTATTTTAATTGAAATTGACATGTGAATAATATTGTAACCAGTCATGTATTTTATATTAATTGAAATTGACATATAATTATTGTAGCCGGCTTAATTTATTTTATTTTTAAATGAAAATGACATGTATATATTGTAGTTAATGTAATTATGACCAGTGATGTATTTAATTTAATTAAATTTTAATAATTATAATTTTTTTAAACATTGTACACCCCATGGGTATGTTACAGAGATATTATAACAAATAATTATAAGAACTAACCATACACCTGTAACAAGCAATAAACGAATTTGAATTTAAAAATTGCTCCAAGAAAATTAATAAATCTAGCAGACGTCTTATACTTTTTCTCAGAAATCTAGGTAATTTGTCAAGGTAGCCTCAAAAAGAGAACCTATATTGTCGTTTGACATCGTAATATCTCCCAGTTGTATAATTCTGGGTAGTAGATATTACGTTTGTCGAACAGGCTCGCTGAAATGTTTCCCAGAAGTGCGATAGGCATTAGAGATAGAAAATTGCTAACACATTTGTTGGTTTCAAGATTTCGTGGAGATAAAGTTGTTGAAAGTTAAAAAGGACTGGTTGTTTCAGATATAAACTCATGCTTTTTTCCCATGGGACAGGCAAACAATACACGTGCACGTGCTATGATTTTAAAAAAGGTACTGGGTATATTTTTTCGTCTAGGTGCATTCTTATTTTAAAATTGTTTGTTTTTTGTGCGGTTGAAATAAGAAACTGCCAGTGATATTTATTTCGAGTGGGGTTTATAATAAACTCCTATGGGAAGACCTTTTCAGACCTTTTACCTGTAATTGGGTGTAATCGGAATTCCTTACATACGTTTTTATAGGCACTCTGCACCAAAATTATTTTAATTTTTAGACCAAACTAAAATTTCGACCCTAAGGGACTACTCACACTTATTCAGCTCCATTCTCGTTTCGCTGAACGATTTTGATCACACTTATACAGTTCTGCTTCTATCAGCCGCGTACAGCGTCGTAAGAATGAGAAAAGCCGTCAGTGTGTTATCACCGCTGAAACGCTTCTCTCTTCCCAAGCATTATATTTTCTCTGTTAATCGCTATAATGTGACGAACTAATATCGTACAAGCAAGAATATTTTTACACTAGCAATTTATGTTTCTCTTCGTTCATAATTTTATTTCGTAAAAATAAAATAATTATAATTACTTTACTTTACTTTTAAAGTCCGACGTCCGAACTCTCTCAATCCTAAGTGCATAATGATAACGTAAAATCTATGCAGGAACTATGCAGGTCGCAACTTGTCGATAAGGAGTCCAGAACCATCCGTGTACAGCGCTGTTCCGCTGCGTTCGACGTTGGATGCGGCGGAACAACGCTGATCCCAGCAGAACAGCGCTGAACTCGATCTATAGCACTCGCATGATAATAACATATTTGTCTTCGTTTTATACTTGTTGGCCGCGAAAGCTGAATAGACGCGGAAAGCTGACAGAAGCGTACGCGTCTCCATACAAAATCATTGTTTTCTATGGGCATAAGCTGAATAAGTGTGAGTAGTCCCTTACACTGCCATTTATTAAATAGTAGGAAAACAAAATTGTAGCAGTAAGGAGGTATCTTCACAAATTGCTACAACTAACTCAAGACCGTGTATGAAAGATTTTGCTATAATTATGTATTCAAATTATGTATGAGCTCGTCCTTGACAGCTCTGCGGGGAAATTGCGTAACACTCTATCAGTAGGAATGGCTTTCATTTCGACAGTTCAACAACATTCATTGCGTTTTTTACGTTGTTCAGCAGACACATTTTTCAAACATATGAAGCAATGGATTAGCAATATCCTTCAAAATTATTCAGATTGAGATTGACAGTATTTTACGCAGTTAGGGTGTCGGACAGAGTGAGGTGAAAAGAGAGTAGGTAGGCTCTTGCCCAACAGTGGGACATTGAAGGCAAAAAAAATGTATTCAATATGTCTCTTTAGATGGCAATGAGGTAAAGCTGTTGCGTATTCCTTCAACCTGAGTTTTACTAGCATTTCTTTTAGTCTGCCGAGCAACAATGTTGGGGTTGGCTTCCAGTCTAACTAGATGCAGCTGGATATCAGTATTTAACATGGAGCGACTGCCTATCTGACCTCCAGAATTCAGTCACAGGGTCCCACGAACCCCTTGGTAAGACTAGTATCAAACATTTGGGTTTCCGACTACCCGTGACGACTGTCAAAGATCTACGAATGACAGCCGGGACCAACGCCTAAACGTGATTTTCGAGACACGGAGAAATTAGAAAACACTGCTCTACACGTCTCAGTTAGTTTAAGTCCACATATACTCGTACTTCTAATACATTTTTTTTGCGCTTTAAACGCAGATTCCCTGTTGGGAGAATCACCCCAAAAAAGGACACCATATTTAAGCACAGAACCCACGTTTGCGCTTACACTTCCGTGTACAACCTTTCATAGCATATAAAGTGCATAAGAGGACTGATGCAATTTTTTGCAGACATTATCGACTTGCATTTTCCAATTCAGCCCAAAGTCAATATGAATGCCTAGAAATTTTGTGTTGTTAACTTCTTTCAATGTTTCCTTTTTATAGTTAATGTGATTTTTTGTTGTATTTAAGTTTTTATTATTGAAAGTCATGTAGCTTGTCTTTTCTATATTTAATTTTAGTTTGTTTACATTCAGCCAGTTTATTATATCTTTAAGTGATTTGTTTATATTTGTTTCATAATCATCTTGTTGGCCTTTAGTAAAAATAGCTGTGCTATCATCTGCAAACGGTATTAGTTCCTGTTTTATGGATTTGGATAAATCGTTTACGTAAATTATGAACAAAAGTGGTCCCAATATACTTCCCTGGGGCACTCCATGTTGAACAATTCTGGAATTCGACTTATATGTTTGTTCATAATTTGTGCCATTTGCTATTCTAGTTATTTGCGTTACTTGTAATCTGTTTGCTAAATATGATTTTAAAAGATTTAATGCAACTCCTCTTACCCCATATTTTTCTAATTTATTAAGAAGTATTTGATGGTCCACATAATCAAATGCCTTTGTCAAGTCCATGTAGATTGCAGTTACTTGTTGTTTTTTATCAAGTCCTGTCATTACTTGTTTTAAAAATTTAAAGAGAGTGGTACTTGTAGATTTAGCCCTGTGTCCATGAAGTCTATTTTTAAGTCTTATAACCAGTTGTGGTAAAAACAGGCCTATCTCTTATGACAAGCCGCCTTAAGTATTTGACATATAATACTAACTCGTCAGATAATTTATTATGCGTTTAATACGTAAAGATCCTTGATTATCTACCAAATCTTCTGTTAAGGTGTTCACCTGAATGGGAAGTAAAACGCATTGTATTATAAAACCAGCGTTCCAGCAACGCCATTGTATCCAGAATCATATTTTATAATCTGTATGTTGTGATTTCTCGCAGGTGGTGCGGGAAATATTACGTCACTTAAACAAAACCATTCTACCGTTCCTATTGTACAATTTCGACTTTACATCTTCGCACATAAAGACCAAAATATATTTTAAGAGCTGCACGATTAATTTTGTAATGGGAAGCAACGGTTTCCATTGAAATATCGAATGAAACTTGACAAATGAAGAAAGTTGGCTGGGACACAAATCTTTGGGCATTGTTAGAACGAAGCTAGATGACTTTAACTTAGGGGCTAACTGTGACACCTAATTTCAACTTAGCTTGGAAGCGGTAGGACATATTTGAGCTTGGCTTA
The DNA here is from genome assembly GCA_947507525.1 of Apamea epomidion. Taxonomy (NCBI): domain Eukaryota; kingdom Metazoa; phylum Arthropoda; class Insecta; order Lepidoptera; family Noctuidae; genus Apamea; species Apamea epomidion. The sequence goes on from OX382237.1 coordinate 17,648,019, forward strand.
TTTGGTAAGTGGTAACAGTTAATCCCAATGGTGTTTATACGAGTACTTAAGTCAAGCTTTTCTGTGACTTAAGTAGTCCATTTTTACACAGAAAAGCGTGACTTAAGTGCGGGTTTAGGTAACACGAGCTATAAAATAGTATATGATACGTGTGATTTAAGTAAGTCTATTAATCGATTAATTTCACGCCGTGCATTAATGGACAACTTAAGTCACACGTATCGTAATGTACTATTTAAATCAAAAATATTTTTGAATTTTTGCATTGTATTGATATTGTGACATGATAAAATTTGCATGTAATAATTTTGATTAAAAAAACCGTTATGAAAACTACAACAAAAGCAGCTTATTTGACTATCAAACGTACAAATAACTAATACAATCAAATAAAATTCAAAGCTACTTACAAAATACTACAAAATATAACATTTCACGTAACCATGAATACTTTGAATAAAATAAATAACAGTATTGTTTGTACTTTTGTTTGGTATCAACCGCTTACAATTGATCGAAACTGAAAATTTCAGAGGCTCACGAAGGTACCAAAGAGTTGAATGGCGCAAGTGTCCAACTTGTCTTAAAGTTGGCTTGTTTTGAAGTATTACGGTTGAGGTCCCAAATGACAAAGACAAGCGATTCCAATATATTCTCATTCGCAGCTTTGTTCCACCAATGGTACAAGCCTCCTCCCTTTTATCCCATGCTTTCCAGGTTATCCCGCGATCTTCTGTAGGTCATCCGTCCAATATCATTAGCTCGCATTTGATTATACAAAACTCAAACTCTTTATTATTTGATTACCTCGTAAAAATCCTTAGCGCTAACAAGACGCGGGTCCCCAAAAAACATAACGATTTATAGTTAAAAGGGTTATGCTAATTTATTTGAATCACAATTTGAGAAGTCGTTAGCAAATAAAACCATTTGCTGTCAAGGTTAGTCACCATTGTGAGCAGGGAAAGTTTCGCATTTAGCAGATCATCATTCTCCTGTTACATCATCATTATTTCAGCCGGAAGACATCCGCTGCTGGATATAGGCCTCCCCTAAGCATCACCACGGCGGTGAGCTTCTCGCATCTAGCGAATTACTGCGGCCTTTACTAGGTCAGCAGTCCACCTGGTATACCAACCAAAATATTTGATTTTTTTAATGTTTATATTTGATTGTTTGGTACGCTTTCTCGCTAAAACGGCTATACGGATTTGGATAAAATTCTGCACATGGTTAGACTATGACCTGGACTAGGACATAATATACTTTTTACCTCGATATTCTCTCGGAATCGAGAAAAATGCGGGTGAAACCACTTGGCGCAGCTAGTATTTTTATAAATTGAATGAATAGCTTGCTACTACAGAGTTGTCGTTTAAAGATACTGAAGTAGCAACCGCTTCTTCTCATGCCTTGCACCAACATAACAAAATAATCTTCCTCTTGCCATTATAAATACCTAATACCAATTTATACATACATATAAGACCTTCCCCTCCTCTTAAACCAGTACCAAAAGCACCTGATTTTCATCACTGCAAGGGTCTTGAAGAGTTCAAGTAACACTGGTCAAAGGGTTGATATTCAAACATTGTCTGGTCAAACTGTGTTTTTAGAAACTGTAAGTTTTGTTAGGACGTGTTTGGACTAAGTGTGCCTATGAAAGTTTGGCCTCGGTATAAGCGGTTTCAGACTGCTTTTGGTTTGAATAAAGTTTTTCGTTAGGCAAGAGTAGCAAGTCATGTTTACGTTTTGAGTCTCTTTCGGTGGACCCCGTTTAGTTTTTCATTTTCTTCTTTTGAAAATGGCTATTAGATAGATAGATAAAACTTTTATTCAGTGCAATAAAAGACACCAAACAAGTAATAATAAAAAACATCAAAAAAAAGGTGAAACATAAAAAAAAACAAAGATTAAAAAGCTAAATTGACCCATAGACACCTCGTACAAGTAAAGAACGGTAGTCTATAACGGTCGATCACTACTGGGCGGTGTGTCTCATGGCTGCAACAAATGGTAGTCCAGCTCAGCATATGCCAGGTACAATACCTGACGCTGGTATTCTGCTGCATCCCGTTAGTGACACACGGATATCGAGAAGACACATCTGAGTTTCAACTAAATGGTACCTACATAGTGCGGCGCGTATATTATAAGGTGGTAAGTACCCACATCTTAATTGACTTGCTTTTAAAACCGACAGAAAGAAAGATTTTGAAATTTTGAACTTATTAAATACTTGTTTAGTGTTTACTGGATTACGTGATTATCACAGTTATTATATGTTATGTAATGAATGACTGAATGAATGAATATTAAAATTTTATACAAATAATTAACAGCATTCAAGACATTATGATTCCATTAGCTATTAGCTACATTTCCACCAGAGATGTGCGAGGAAGCTTCGCTAAGCTTCCTCGCACATCTCTGGTGGAAGACCGTTTAACAGTCCTGCGTCGCTACGCAGGACTGTTAAACGGTCTGATTTTTTTATCCCCTCCCACGTCTAGTCTGAGTGTTGATCAATTCAGACTTAGGACATTTTGCTGCGTTTTGTGTCCATGGTATTCGAGATTTACTCGTCAAAAGTAACAAAATTATGTCATGTTGGTCGTATCACGTTTCAAGCGCGTAACCTGGTTATTTAGAAGCTACTGTTTTATAAATTTCCAGTACGATTACTTTAACCTTACCATCACTGCAGTGAACGTGTCAAATAATAATAATTTTAGAAAAGTTTTACCCTGCTCCATATTTTTTTAACTAGCCTGGGTTGTCCCACTGCTGGGCAAATGCTTCCCCAAAGTCTATTCTGGAAGTCTTTTCCCGCCCTGTCTCCAACCAGCCCTCGCGGTATGCGTCCAGGTCGTCTTGTCACCTCTGTCTGGGCCGATGCATCGTCGGCGCTATCCATTTTCATGCACCCATTGTGTGGACACTTTTGCCCAGCAGTCATCGTGCTTGCGGCCCGCCCAATCCCATTTGAGCCTGGCTGGAAAGCAGCGTGGTGTTCCGAATTCTGCCCTGTCTTTTTACAAAAATATCATGGACTATTTCGGTATTACTCCGGCAGGTGGATAAGAATTAGATTGAGATTTCGTGACGTCGTTTTGTTAGTTTTAGTTAACAAAATACGTGCGCTATTTAGTAAGATAAATAGGTTTGTAGGTCTAAACATTGAATGTAGAGCATGAATACCAATGAACTAAATGTAATTGGAATATTAATTGTATTGTTTGTTAGTTTTAGGGAGACACAGACATCATTGTGTTAATAGAATTTAATTAAAAGTATCTTTGTGAGACCTCATACATATTTATGTTGTTGAACTTTCAAAATGAAAGCCATTGTCACTGTTAGCTTGTTACATAACCCTGCAGTCCAGCGGCAAAATCGATTAAAGATATCATCAACGCTTTTGTTTGTGTAGCAACACTCACTTTTTCAGTGTAGAACGGTTATTTGACTTCCTTTTACGTCACTTCCTGTATCTCAGTGATGCAACCACTATCCACCTTCTGTAAAATATTGTGTGTATAGACGCCAGGGTTAAGCTACTCGAAACTGTAAAATTTTCCTGATCAACCTTGAACCTAATGCTTTAGCGATAAATTTGAAAATCGATTTAAGAAATTTGACAGATTATAGTAGCTTAATGTGCTGGCGTCGGTACTTACTACCTACCTTTATATTATCTGTGGTCTATGCTCCAACTCTATGTAATAGGATGTAACACGATCCCGCTAAACTCTTCCATTCCTAATATATTAGCGGTAGAAAAACGTTCTCTATAGTATCCAGATAATGTCGTCGTTTTTCATGCGGACCCGTTATGGGGTCATTAAGGAGTCTGAAGTATCTTCGGCATCTTTGTATGGGTAAAAATAGGGCTAATGCTGGTAATGGGGTTGTGGAGGGATCCGATCTGTGATGGTGGATGTTTGAAGGTTGTAAGAAAGTGACTGTGGATTGCCAATTAAAAAATAATGCGTTTTTTTTTTCATTGTGTATTTATCACCACTGCTCTCAAAATGGTAAAGGAAAACATCATCGTGAGGAAAGACATAAGACATCTACCAACTCGCACTGGGCCCACGTGGTGGATCATGGCCCACTTTCTCAAAGAGGAGGCCTGTGTCCCAGCAATGAGAACATAATAGGCTGATTGTGCTAATAGATAATGCAATCTAAAAAAATATGGAATATAAGAATATATAAGTATATGTAGAATGGCAGGGCAAATAATCCGTCCCACATTTGAAATGATTGTTAACAATTTGAATAAAATATGTTACATCAGCATTAAATTGCAAGGTATTATTACGGTCTGCATACCTCTATATAAGGTATGACGGCACAACTCGAATCCCGCGAGCCCCACAGCCTCGCGACACAGAATAGATACGATACAGAAGACCGATTTATAGAAGGTATGCAAATTTTCATAATTGCGAACAGCCAACAGCACACCCTTGCTGCTACGACTTAAAGGCGCTGCCAATGGATTATAAACACTGATGTGTGGTTGACTGCAGAATAGAATAGAATACTCTTTATTATGTATCCCATATTAATTACAGATATAAATGTAGAAATAACTGTACGTCCGGTGATCTCAAATAATGTACTCGCTGTATGTAGACACGGTGGTAGCAGGATCCTTGCGCGAAAGACATTTCCGTGAAATAAACTTGCCCAACCTACTTGCGCAAAAAGGCATTTCCGCGAATGGACATGTGCGCGGCAGGACACTTGCACGAAAGACACTTGCGCGAAAAGACATTTCTGTGAATGGACTTTTGCGCGACAGGACACTTGTGCGAAAGACACCTGCGCGAAAAACACTTGCGCGAATCCACTTGCTCGAAAGACATTTAGCGCGAATCCACTTGCGCCAATCCAATATCAAGCAACAACAATGACAGTTGCGCGAAAAAGTTGTGGAAATAAGATTCCTTCATAACATCACGCCCGTATACTTTTAAAGGGTTTTCAGTACACCCACAATTCGCTAGTTATGTACAAGTTACAGAAATACTGGTAGTAAAAAGTCTAATTAGGCGAAAATAGCCATATTATTGTAGAAGATTTTTTTTATTGTAAGTTCCTTATTTTGTATAGTTTTGTATTACTGATTTATTTATTTTTTATTTTATTTATTTGTGTGCATGTGTCTTCGCTCATTGTATAGGGCCGGCCTTCTGTACCTATCTACTCTGTGCCCATGAGCTCCGCGTTCCTCGGCGAGCTGGCGAGAACTATTCCAACGCTCCACTGCAGGAATTTGGATACAATCCTCACTTAATGAGTTTGTAATCTTATTGTTTGGTGTTTTCGAGAATTGCCACTACTAATTGCGTCTTTGGAGATGTATTTTCTGCAGGATTTAAGGGCGATGAGGTAGTAAATGAATGCACATAGAACGTTGGTATTCTAAAGACGTGTTAGTTTATCGAACAATTCAACTGTCTTTCACAGCTGAAACAAAGACAAATTCTTACTTAATTTAAATCGACACAAGGCTTGTCAAAAACAACGTTTTTTTTTCCGATTGTTCATCTCTTCCGAAGGTAAACAAACCAATAGGTTAGGACCAATATACTCAATCATTCCCATAGTATTGCTAAATATGTAGATTCTCCCGAAAGATTACTAGTAGCTTTTACAGTTAAAGTTAGCTTAGAATATATTTTTGTAAGCCAATTTACCACTTTATCAGTTCATATTTTGCTAGTAAACAGAGAAAGTTAGTCAACCAAATAAACCATGCCACGTCAGAAAGCAAGCCACTTAAACCTTACCCCTAGTTAATTGTTACGCTTGACGTGACATGTCCAAACGTGTTGGCTTTTTTGCCCTAATCAGTATTTACTTTGTGTTTCTGCTACGGGGATTTTCTTTTCAAATTAAGGCCGGTTTTGACCGATATTCGCAAGTAGGGCACAATATTATATAAAAGATATTGTATACAGTTTATTTAAGAGTTAGTCCGCTTACCACGTATATCTGACTCGAGAGACGTAATTGTTCTGTCCAAATTTCCAATCCAGTCTCCGGGCTGATATTGATAAATTCCTGATGGAAAAATCCTAAAAATAAATCTTCGCCTGACCCAGGACCTCATGATCAGCAGTAGCGTTCGCGACCACTAGACCAGCGAGGCACAACACAACATTGGCAAACATTTACTATCGAACTAAACGTTTTCTGCTAAACATGAACCTCCTGCAGCAGGACCTGGAGCATTGGTCGCCCAGTGTTAACGGTCCGACTTACGAGTTATTGGTCTTGAATTCGAGCCCAGGCTGGCGCCTTACTTTGAGTAAATTATTTCATCACCACTGCTCTCAAAACAGTGAAGAAAAATACCGAGGAAACCGGCATGTCCTAGAACCAAAAATTCGAAGACATTTACCAACGATATCCACCAACCCGCACTGGGTCCGTGTGGTGGATTACCGCCCACTCCCTCTCATAGAGAGGGGATGCCTGTATCCCAGCAGTGGTAAACTTATAGGCTGATTATGCTATGAACCTTCTGAGGAGAAGGAAATATTATTTTATAAAAGCAATCAACAAAGGTCGGTTCTATTGTGTAGACGAATACGATTATTGTGAATGAAACATTTGACATGTTTCGCAAGATAACCTTTCGCGGTTATATTTATGTATGATATTCTTACAATTTGTAAGGATGAGAGGCGTATCATTCAGGCGAAAATATATTTTACGGTTTATTACGCCTATTTTTATATTTGAGACGAACTTAAGTAATGTGGAAGAAAGTATAATTTTGATCGAGATTTTTATATTGAGTTAAACTTTTCAAGCATTCAGGTCTGTGGATCTTTCTTGAATGACACATTCCTCATGAATTCCGTATTAAAGACCTTTTTAAAATACAATTGTAATTTTTTAATGGCATTGAAGTAGTGGGTGGTTCTCTTTTTTGTATAACATAACATAATCACACGCTTCGCACATCACGCCCCGTTTCACCGAAGGGTGGGGCAGAGGTGTTCCTATAGTCCTTTTCGCCAGTAATGTTTATGTTCCATTTAATAGGGGATGGGCCTATTACTATCAACCAGGCGGTTATATTGCATGTCTTCGATTTTTTGGTTCTAGGACATGCCAGTTTCCTCACGATGTTTTCCTTCACCGTTTAAGAGCAGTGGTGATGAAATTTTTTACACAAACTAGAGCGCCTGCCTGGGTTCGACCCACCCCTTGACTCGTAAGTCAAGGCCGTTAGCAACCCACACTGGGCTCGCGTGGTGGATTACAGCCCACTCCCTCTTACAGAAAGCCTGTGTCCCAGTAGTGGGAACATTATAGGCTGATCATGCATTATTCTTTGTAGAATGAGTTCTGAAAAGTAATTCATCCCTAGTGCCATATTCCCTTACATCAAAAACTTTCGTATTCTTGTTTGTGCCCCCAGATGATTGATCGTAATGATTTTATAGGCGGTACCATTTCAGATATTGTAATGACATTATGATCGTCTGGGTGCGCACCGAATCGAAGATTTACAGTTTAGTTAACTTTATTGAATGGCGTTGCTTGGTTTAGTTTTTAATTTCTCAGTTCTTAAACGAAAGTTTGAATAAAGTTAAGCCAATAGGTATACATTTTACCTACTTCCAGCTTTCGCTGGTCATCCTGGCCTGATACTTTGAGGATTAGGTTATCTTTTCATCACAGCAGATAAGTCTCTTTTAGCTCGTACGTACCTAATATTAGACCAGGGATTTGAGATAATGATCAAGTTATGGAACAACAAACTGAATATCATACTTAACACAGTTCAAATTCCATTGCAACCAAAAACTGTTATTAGGACCTTTTTTTTACAAATTGTTACTCAAAAATCAACTTAGAAAACGTTTCACTAAAGTAGATAACTGATTAAGTGGCTATGAAATGTAAATTATCTGCTATAGAAAACTCGTTTAATTTGGGTTGCAAGAGTCTTTAGCGTTTTTATATAGGTACACTAATTATTGTGTTTGTGTCGTGAACGAGGGTAAATAAAAGTTGTTGTTTACTACTCACGATTATAATGCACACACACATATCACAGAAACATTCACAGAAGAAAGGTACATAGATTGGTACACACAAGGATAGTTATACACGAAGAAGAAAGTCTATATTATTGTTAACAATATAACAGTCGAAAATCAAAATCAAAAGCGTCAAAATTACAAAAGACAGTCCCCCAAAAACGCCCGCCCTTCACCACTTCCTAGTGCTATCGCTGGGAAGAAGAAGTGGCGCAACAAACTCCCCAGCAGCACAGCTGTCTGTTCAGTTAGAAAACACTTGATTGTATACAATACTAGGTACCTTTGTTCAATAAATAACATTACAAGACCAGAACATAAAATTAAATTATTTGCCACAACTGTCAGCTAGCAGAGTTTGTACACTCGATATACAGAGACACTACGATAACACTGAACGGTTACGGTGATAAAATAACACGACCGAGATTATTCAGAGTTGCGCAGGCTTCGCGTCACGATAGCGAGATCGGACTAGCGGTCAAACAAGGTGAACGAACGCGCGCTGCGTGCCGCGACCCCACTCATGCGCCTCGACTACGTCACCGCGTCGTCACCGCGTGACGTAGACGAGCGCGCTTCCACTGTACCTGCATGGTATTGTTGTGGACGACAGTGAATTGACAATATTAAAATAGTCAAAGTGTATATATTATGATCTGTAGATATGTGTATAATGTATATATAGATATTGAGATTGCTTAGAGTGAGATAAATGTTAAGGATCGCCACATGTCATAAAATCTATTAACTGTCCCAGGTTCTCGCTGAAACTGACTGACCTGAGCGCAAATATCTGCCTCTCAGTCATTACTTCTTACTTCATCTGCTGCTAGAATTTAGAATCAATACACATCTTGACAGAGCAGTGGAGAGCAGTTGCGGCCCAGTGGCAACGGGCCCGACTTATGAGTTGTAGGTCATGGGTTCAAACCCAGACAGGTGCTTTACTTTGTGTAAATCATTTCATCACCGCTGCGCTCCTCTCAAAACAGTGACAAAAAACATCGTGAAGAAACCGACATGTCTTAGAACCAAAAATTCGAAGACATGTGACATCTACCAAACCACACTGGGCCCGCGTGGTAGACTATAGTCCACTCCCTCTCGAAGAGAGGAAGCCTGTGTCCCAGCAGTGGAAACATATAGGCTGATTATGCTATACTACTTGACAAACCAATATACTTCTATCAGTTCCTCAGCTTAGCATTCACAAAGTGAACTCAAATGATTTACAGTACATAATGATTTTATGACGGCGGCACTAAACGTAATGGTTCCGTTTTTATAGCGCGGACGACGCGCGGTACGAATACGTATGGAATGATAGGTTTGAGATTATCTCCGGATTTCTTATTTTAGGTTTCTTCTTTCTTGGGTCTGTTTTATAGTCAGTAAATCTGGATGGAAATGTAATGGTTGTGTTTGAGAATTTATTTTAATGTTTTATATTTTAGGCATTAACAAGTGTAGTGGATACTCTGGGAGGAGACAGAAAACTCAGGTGCATAGTATGTAGTAGTACCAGAGGGACAATTCTCGTATTTTAATTTAAGAAGGTTTACAGTCTGATCTGTCTGTGATTTTGAAGGTTTTTTTTTTATTATGAGAATTGGATGTATGAACGTAAACTAAACAAGAGCGGAATGTAAGGATCGTGAAAAGACAAGAAGCAGGTATTTATTTAATGAATTTGAAATGTATATCATATTTTTTTAACAACTATGTACAAAATTATAAATTAAGTAAATTTATTCATGGAATATCAATGATTAAATAGATTTTTTCTTAATGAACTAAAATACTAATAAAAAATCATTCATTCTATTAATTTTGTAAATTAAAATTAGGTCATGTTGTAATTTCTGAAAAAGGGATATAACTTTATAAATAACTCTATTGAGTCTTCTCATCTTTTTAATTTATTTTAACTTTTAATTTTTTGAGTTCTATAAAAGGTGTCGTTTTTCATCCTCGTCAAATTCAAGGATGTAACTATGCTACTGATTCTCGACACGAATCAATAATAAAATCTGTAGGATTTTTTTTTTCTAATTTCGGAAATCGGTATGTGTGGGACACGCATTTTAAAACGCGGCTTGTGTGAGACCACACTGTTACTGCCCTTTTACACACACATACAAACGCGGCCGCTTATAAGATACCATAACGCGATGCTGTTCTTTGAAAGTGGTGTATTCTGAAATACTGTCAAATTGAAATAACTAAAATACAAGTACGTATTCATTATTTACCAGGGATCGTAATTTAATTTGATTATTTATGTCTTTCATAACAGTCTCCTGAAATTTGACGAGGATGCAAAACAACGTCTTTTATTTAATTAATAGACAGTTTATATTTCATCCAAGTGAAACCTGTACACCAACACCAATATGTGATTATTACAGGCTAGTACATAAAAAAAAGAAAAACAAAATTCCCTATTTAAGTACCTATATAGTCGTGAATGGTTAATGTTTATTCGGCAAAAAGCTCGCTTGGAATGAATTATTCACAGCCCTTAGGCGGGTGTACAATGAAATCTGCCCTTAAGGTAGCGAGGTTGTAATGAGTTTTAGCGTACCGTAGTTTTGTTGAGGACCTCGTCCACAATGAACTGGGGTAGTCAGAGATTAATCTCGTATAGACTTAAACTATTTGTGATGCCTCATCTGATCTCATTTACTGGCTTTGTACACAACTTAGATTGCTTTAATAGAGCCATACCTCATCATTTTCAAGCCCTTAATCCAATTTATTTGGGGTCAGCACAACTGTTTAAAAAAAAAAATAACATTGCCCCACTCTGGAAATTACTCCTGTATCGTGGGTGCGTTTACAAACATTTAAACTCACATACACAAAAAGCCAGACCCGGAACAACTACCTGTAGGCAACACAAATATTTGTTCCGTGCGGGAATCGAGCCCGCGACACGCAGCGCAGCAGTCGTTTTTTCTTTCGATACTTCTCTATTAGTACTCGTACAATGTTATCAGATTAGCGATACTCAATTACACAGACACAGAAAAATTTCTAGAAATTTTATCTTTTTTATGTTTACATAGGCAGTATTAGATATTAATGTACTATTGTGCTTTTTCGCAGAGTTGTTAAATAATTATTTTTATATACCAGTTTTATCTAAAAGTTTAATTCCCAAATTTAATTGAAATGTAAAGTGATGGCCTGAAATACAGGTTTGAATTAAACCTAGTTCGGGTGGGTCGCTACCTAACAATCGAATTCCGAACCACCATTACTTGCACCTGTGATAAAAAAAATAAAAATTTAGTTGTAGCTTATTTTTAGGTACTATAATAATTGTATGGGAAATTTGCCACTCTTGGCTAAATGTACACCTTTTGTAAACGTTTTTATTAATTAATTATTATTATTAGTCGTCATCTCGATAGTCACCCCCTTTCTAGCCGTATCATCTTTAACACAGTCCATCCAAGTAGCAAAAATTAGGAAAATAACAATGGAAAATTCTGGAGCAATTTATAATGACGAACATACTTTAATTAGAACGGTACGGAACAGTCATGTATGTAGAAACATTATTCAGTATTGAATTGGTTCAGCTCGCTCGCATCTCATTCGCTCACTTTGTATCAGTTCCACTTCCACCCAAAGTTACAGGTATTCATGCGAAGTTCGAGTATATCGCCCGAATGACCTACTTTGATATTCCGTCATACTTACTGTTCCCTAATGTACCTGAATAGGTGACGATATTTGTTTTGTAACTTACAACTTTTAGGTTTACCGTTCAACTTTAGCAGCGCTATAAAAATAGTTACTGGCGATTTTTTGCTTCATACATTTATAGTACTGGGTGTACTATAAATGTATGAAGCAAAAAATTGCCAGTTATGTTTAAGTCCCATGTAATAGCGGGCCAGCCTATTGCCACCAACTGAACACATATCCAGTCTCCGGGCTGCTACTGAGTAATTCCTGATGGACCGGACAACCCCAATAACTTATTTGCAAGCACTAAACTAATGAGCAGTTGTTTTTTTTGCCACGTCATGAGCTTTCCACCAATAGCTCGTGCCGACACGAGATAGTACAATAATTATCTGACATACACTCACATCAAAAGTGCACGATTTTCAATTTATATTCTATTAAATATTTTACTAAAATACTGGTATAAAGCCGCATCCCGTTAGACTGGAAGCCGACCCTAACATAGTTGGGAAAAGTTTGATTGATTGACTGCGTTACTAAAATAGCTAACTAAAATCTAAAATTGAACCAAATTAAACTAAAGACGGGACAAAGCCAGAACTGAGGGTGAACAGCCAACGCTGTAGGTACTGCACCTACCTATAATACCAGGGGGTCTATTCCGAAGTAGTATCGGCCGAATATTCGGCCGTTTCCTGGTACAAAGTTACTATTTGGTTCGGTCGATTCCGATCCTACACTCCTACACTCTTTTGAATATTGACTATGGTCCCGACCCAACTGAGCCGATCCGAACTTTTTTCGCATTTTTCAATAATATTCGGTTCGGTCATGTGTCGGTCCGATCCGAACATTCGCACTTTGCACTTCAGAGTTGGCCCCCTGGGACAAAAGCACTTCGAGTTTTAAAAAGAGATTCATCATCTGCATCATTTTCTTAGCCTGGACTGGATCCGCCTATCCGCTCCGCCTATAACAATAGCCTCACCTTGCGGTCCTGAAATGAAATCTACCCGTAAAACCTTAACTCAGAACATACGCAGAACATATTTCGAGGTCCATATTTGTTTGTACATTTGTGTTATGACTCCGTATTATGAGTCAAAGGATAACTCGAGTTAATTAATTAAATACTTATAAAGTGGATAAAAGCTTAGCTGACGCTGTGAGTTAAGTGCTTGTATTATTTAGTTATTTTTGTGAGCGTGTTAAGAGTTGTTTTTGAGGTTGTTTTTGGGTTTAGTGAGGAAATGCATAATTTTATTTTTATTTTTTTCCGACGAGAGGATTAAAATTTTATTTCAAAAGAAAATAGTCTATAGTGTTGTGACTGTTCCTAAATTACCCTAGATTGATAAAATTTTCGTTTTTCTCTGATCATGCTAATTGCACAGTTAAGATCAGCTCTCCCTGTGGGAGAGGGAGCACGCCCCATTCCACCGCGTGCTCCTGTAGGGCCTGGCACCAGACTTGGGCACCCTCCCACCGTTATAAGAAATGAATTCCCATGAACTAATGTGCCTTGTCTCGACTTAGAAAGCTTGGGGACAAGGAGGGGAAACAAGGTGATGTTAATAATGAGAATTCGCAGTTAGGAAACATAAGTATTACAATTATCAATATTATATGAAGCTAAGAAGACAAGAGGGTGTGCAAAAGTATATAATATAATATATTAGGATTTAGTATTATAAATGTTGCTCGCAGGTTTTCACTGATATCTGCAATAGTCTTGAAGATGAGACGGGGTAAATAAAGGGATCGTTACGCTTGCGCTTAAATGAATCATTTATAACTACGTTAATTTATCTGTTTACAATGTACCCACTACAGTGAGACCGGGAACCGTTTAAAAACGTATGCCTTATCGTGTTTCTACAAGTCCTACAGAACGGACGGGGTGATTTATCAAGACACGGTCCCTAGCATTTTTGGAACGCCTATCAACCATAGTTTAGAGTACTTGATGAAGTCTACCCCCTCTCCCAAAAATGTGCATAAAACAAGCCTCACGCAATTGTTCTGTGGCGAGAGCTTTTTGGAAGCAGAAATCATCAATAATGTCTGGTTAATAATTTAATAATAGATTGGCTTTACAGCTTAGTTTGATTTAAAAGAACTGTGAGTTTTACGGTTCTGCCTTCCATATGTGGTCGTTAACAGTCGTCAAAAGTCAGGAGCATTAAAGCTCAGTGTCAGATATAGCGGACGGCCTCCCCCGTTTTTCCTAAAACTAACCGGAATTGACAAATATCTGTCGAGGTAAGGATTGGACACATAATAACAATATAAGAGAAAATAGCATGAATTATTAATTACGATCATTTAGATGCTTTATTTCCTTGCTGGAATAAATCATCATTAATAGCTACTCAGCTATATCGCCCTTCACTACTTCCTAGTGTTTAGCTGGGGAGACGCATAGGCGCAATAAACTCACCAGCAACACGTATCTGTCTGTTTAGTTAGAGGAACTTTAATACCATTATCAGCCTAGGATAATTATTATAATTAAGGACTCACCCAGTCGCACCAACACACACACACACGCATAATACGCAAAGCATTACATTAGTCTGAGCTTCACCCAACCATATTTAACTTATTAAATACTAATCGTATTCTTACGACGGCCAACACACTTGGACATGGCCTCTTGGCTTGGCATTTACCAAATTTAACTAGCCTAAACTATCACGTCCGTACACTCTGGTTGTCCGAAACTGGCTGCCTTGACTTATTACATCAGTCTCCTCACAATTTCTAAAAATACCGCCACGTTCAACCACATTTTCGCAGAATCGCTCTATGGCTCTTTTTGTACAATTTCTGCTTTGTTTTAAGGGTTCTCTTGGCATTTCGTCGGCCCATCTTTTGGTTACCAGATGTGAGTCTAGTATTGTTTGTTAAAATTATAAATCGGATATTTCACAAGATTCTTTGGAATTCGTATTGCATTCGAACCGTCCGCCGGTAATTAGCCCTTTATTGTTTCCCAATAAATAGAGAATTTATGTGTTCCCTAGTGGTTCGAACCATAGGGCAGTTTTAAAATGAATATAATATTTGGTTATTAAATAGGAGCAAGTGACAGACAGTCACAGTGTGATATATTCAGTGGGCGAACTTATAGCATTACCTTCGTTCGTATTTTTCTGTTCCTTTCTTCTTGTCTGTTTATACGAGTAGGTATGTGTGTGCATAAATCCTCCTAATATTATAAATGCGAAAGTTTGGATGGATGGATGTTTGTTACTCTTTCACGAAAAAACTACTGAACGGTTTAGGATGAAATTCGGCACATAGATAGTTTATAACCAGGATTAACACATAAGACACTTTTTATCCCGATATTCCCACGGGATCGAAGCTTATGCGGGTGATACCGCGGGGCGCAGCTAGTACTCTATAGAAAAGGGAGG
Organism: Apamea epomidion; assembly: GCA_947507525.1. NCBI lineage: Eukaryota > Metazoa > Arthropoda > Insecta > Lepidoptera > Noctuidae > Apamea > Apamea epomidion. The sequence continues at coordinate 17,663,215 of OX382237.1, forward strand.
ATCCTCCGACCAGACGGGTGTTGTATCTGGCGGGCAATTGCCCGACAACTGATGTTGGGAAGTTGTATGTATGCTGATTGCGCGGTAAACTCTGCTTGCGAGATGCAGGATTTGCGTGACGTCAGTATGACGAGACCGGAGGTCGATAGTGGGCTTAGTCTTAGTAGTTAAATAAATAAATAAACCCTTATTTCAGATTTTGGAAGACCAGACACACCTGTATTTTCTCGAAGGGTTAGGTGGAGGTGTACTAATACAGCTCCGCCTAACCCTTCGAGAAAATACAGGTGTAAACCCACATGTCGCCAGTTATGTTGAAAGCCTTGTAAAAGGGGGCGAGCCTATCGCGATCAACTAAGCACAAATCCAGGCTCCGGACTGAGAAATCCCTGATGGAAAAACTCATCTCTCGTAAACTAAACGTACATAATTTAAAAAAGCTGTCCTGATCTCACTAAGAAATCCTCCACTCCTCACTAAAAAGTCCTAAATTCACATGACAAAAATCAAATTAAAACGTAACAAAACAAACGCCTTCTGACCTCTTCGTTACATTAGACCTTAATGAGGAAGTACTTGATTCTAATGAGAGGGAAGTATATTCCTTTCATTGTGCAAATAGCCGGGACTCACGGAATGAGGGCCACGGAATAACTTTTACTTACTGTTAGAAGGTACGATACGATAGTTTTGAAGGGGTTTCTATCCACTCAGCCTATTGCAGTCCACTGGTGGACATAGGCCTCTCCCAGGCTGCACCACAACACCGTGTCCTCCGCCTTCCACATCCATTCTGTCCAATCCAGTCTGTACAGATCGGTAGATGATGACAAGAATTGGGACTGTGAAGTCACGTACAACTGCCATATATGCCAGTATATCTATAGTATCCGATAGAGGTAAGGGCGAAAAGCTACTACAAGTAATTACAGAGGCTTACACTCGTTCTGCTGTGTTAACGGCACGGTCTTGAGTCAACGCGGCCTTGCTACTGAATGGATTTACCAAATTAACTTTACTTATTCTTTAGACGGTACGATACGATTAGGATACGAGGTTGAACAAGTGAGCTTTCGATCAACAGTGGAGTGGTAAGTTGAAATATTTTTTCAGCAAATCCTAACTTTCGGTGAAACTTCAAATAATTTATCGCTCAAAGATCTCTCTACCGAGGTATTTATTTCAGTACTACTGTGCCCCGCGGTTTCACCCGCATAAGTTTCAATCCCGTGGGAATATCGAAATAAAAAGTATCTTATGTGTTAATCCTGCTTATCCTACTAATATTATAAACGTGAAAGTTTTTATGGATGGATGGATGTTTGTTACTCTTTCACGTAAAAACTACTAAACGGATTTGGATGAAATTTGGCACACGTATGGTTTATAACCAGGATTAACATCTAGGATACTTTTTATCCCAATATACCCACGGGATCGAAACTTTTACGGGTGAAACCGCGGGGTGCAGCTAGTAAACTGTATGTGTCAAATCTCATCGAAATCCGTGCAGTTGTTTTTGCGTGAAAGAGTAACAAACTTACGTCCATCCATCCATCCTCACAAACTTTCGCGTTTATAATATTAGTGGTTCCCCCGACCCACCCCGTCGCATCGCATCGCCTGCCCGCACAATTACTTCGTTTTCGCTTAGCGAATGCTAGAAATGCTGAAAAGAAAGAAAGAAAATGCATTAATTCTGACTTTTTTCTTTTGGCTCGATTTTTAAGGCTCTTATCGCGATGTTATAAACCTTCCTCAAGATCTGGGCTATCAAATGCAAAAAGATTTTTTCAAATCCGACTGGGAGTTTCAGAGATTAGCGCGTTCGAACAAACAAACCACCAAACTCTTCAGCTTTATTATTAGTAAGTGCAAATAGGTATGTTCGAGAGCTTTGCGTATTATTGTCGATGGCTATAAGAGTAGGGAAAGACCAAAGAAACGATGGATGGACTGTGTGAATGATGATATGGTTAGAAAGGGGGTGACTACCGAGATGACGACTAATAGAGAAGTATGGAAGAAAAAAAAACATGTTGCGCAGAACCCAAACAAATTGATATGGGCAGAAGAATTATATTCATTTGAAATAGACATTCCTCAGTTTGTAAGCTTGTTCCCTCTTCGTTTCAAATTATATCTTTGCCCTGCATTTGTGTAACAGCATGTTATTACTAAATCGCGTACTATAAAGTAAAGTAATAATAGCTTCAGTGCCACAGCTCCTCCGAAGCGCGCCAAATTGTGCCTAATTATATAATTACAAGCAATAAGGCTGTACGTCACATCAATTTGTCAATAGATATAAGATGTAGCGGTAACTAATATTATCATTATTGCTACATATAGGTCTTGTAAATACAATTAATCAATCAATCAATCTTTATTCGTGAACACAGTTATTACAATAAAGGTTATAATTATGTATACATTTTAATCTAGTTCTATGTCCTACCAATGTAATTGGTGTACAATTATATTAGTTTTTTCAATAATAAGCCTGAATCTGAACAATACAAATTCCCGTTCGAGTAAATAATGTCAATGAAAATGTATTATTAATAAATAATTATACAACAGGGGAGCATATTATATAGGGTGGCAAAGGCACTGCAACCTGTAACTATGAATTCGGGACATGACTTTAGACCCCATAGTGTAGAAATTCTTCGTAGGTTATCAAAAAAGTAAAAAACTTTATAGAAAAGTGCAATAGATACGCGGTCAAAATTGTATGGAACAACAAATTAAAAAAAAAATAACCGACGCAAAATTTCAACCGTTCAGCATCATGCACTGAATCCATGGTAACAGATTGCGCGTCGTCTTACGGCCGAACCCAATAACCTATTTTCAGTTAAATACCGATCGCTACTGATGGTAGCCAGTATAATCATAACTGCCAGTATAAATAATAATAATAATCATGTAGATCGCTGGTGATATAGATTATTTGGGGCATTAAAACATAGAAGCTACCTCCTATGTTTTAACGTCTATAATAGAATAAATAGGTTTTTCTACCTCCAGATGCCAAACGTGGTGACAGGCAATTGGGTTGGCCGTTAACGAATAAGAATTTTGTTTCAATCTAATTTCATCATTTTGTTTTTTAGTTACAAAAAAATTATATATATAAAAATTTTATCGAGGCATGAGAGGGTTACACTTACTCTGTAACTCGTAGACATTCACAGAATTCAACCACAGACATTAGATGTCTTCGCCAACTCAGGCCTTGCCTTACAATCCTTATAATGAAATATCTCACTCCATATTACATTGAAAACTATGCAGTATTACGGGTTACAATTTTGTCGCCTTGATATATTTGGGGTTCAACAGAGGGAGAAATTGTTGCTGTTGTGTGCTGAAGAAATTTGTTAATAAGATAATTATGGAAATGGTTGGTTACTATAAATTAGAAATTAAGCGAGAACTAGTCACATACTTGTACCATGTAATAAGGGGTAAAATTTATAATTTTGCCATATTTCATTCAATTCGGCTGTGCGTACCAGACGTGTATCTGAGCAGGCGGCGGCAGCCGCGGCTGCTGGTGGTGCATACCGCTTGAACCAATCCGTTTTGTAAACCAGCTGATTCTACAATCCATCAGCGACATATCCATCTTGTTAAGATTTCAGGTTGTTAAAAAAATATCCATGAAACAGAACCTACTGCAACCAAAATAAAGTAGAGAGTCAGAAACACATCTCAATCTCAATAAGTGGGTATGCTGTAGAAGTATGACACAAACTGAAATGTGACATCAAATCTCACACCCTTTGAGTCGGTTTTTTAGGTCACGAAAAAGGATCTTAGCTCGTTTGAAGGCTTTGATGGAAGCCCAGTCAGTGTACTTGCAGCTTGCAGGCAGGTGCGTAGTATCTTAGGTACTCATAACACTTTTCAATTTTGAGTTAAAGAAGATTTTATTCGCAACTATTGTATGTAATTTCATAAAAATGCCAAGATCAAAATAAACATAAGCCAACTCCTGTAGCTTGGCGACCCAAATTGGGTTTTTTGACACGTTTAGCTGGCCTAGCACGATTTCTCGGAAACGAAAATATATTCTTGTAATAATCTACACTAATATACAGGCTGGCAGGAACATTGACGCACAACATGTTACCAGTACATGACGCGGGACCCCCCGGGAGTTGAAAGTTTTCGGCGGTTATTAAAAAAATATATATGCGTGGTAACAGATTGCATGTCGATGTCGAAGTTTGGATGTAGGAGGTACTCTCCGAAACTGGTATGTACTTACAATAGTGCAATTGTTAATAATACGAATATGACCACCTACAAGTTACAATCACTAATAGGTAAACAAATAATTATGAGTTAGTTGAGTTATTATGAGTTATTAATTATAAATTATTATAAATAAATAATAGTAGAGAGCAAGAATAGAGAGCAGGGGTGGCCCAGTGGTAATGACCGTAAGTTACGATCTGTCGTGTAGGTCGTATGTAGGTTCGAACCCAGACAGGTGCTTTACTTTGTGTAAATTATTTCATGACCACTGCTCTCAAAAACGGTGAAGGAAAACATCGTGAGGAAACCGGCATGTCCTAGAACAAAAAAACCGAAGACATGTGACATCTACCAACTCGCTACTTACGTTACTTCAAAATCAACCGAAGATGGTGTTATTTGCAGATGACACATCATTGATCTTTAAAATAGACCGACGGTCACAAAATCTTGACGACGTGAATAACTCTATTCTTCAGGTCCAAGATTGGTTTACGGTAAATAATTTAGTACTTAATGAAAAAAAAACAAAATGCATTAGATTTAAATTACCTAATGTTAGAAGTAGCGAATGTGACATCATATTGAATGGCCAAAAATTAGAATTTGTTAATCAGACAGTTTTCCTAGTAATCACGCTAGACGAGAAATTACAATGGGGACCTCATATAACATCTATTGCGGCTAAACTCGGCCACATATGCTGTTAGAAAGATAAGACAATTAACAGATGAAGAAACCGCGCGTTTGGTCTATTTTAGTTACTTCCACAGTATTTTGTCATATGGCATCTTACTGTGGGGTCGTTATTTTGCAAAAGAGAGCTGTCAGAGCCATTTACAATCTACGTCGCCGCGAATCTCTTAGGGAACTATTTAAAAGGATTAATATTATGACGGTACCTTGCCAATTCATTTATGAAAATATTATGTATGTAAGAAAAAATCAACATCTTTTTAATAAAATAAGTGATAGACATAATTTTAATACTAGAAATAAAGATAAATTAGATCAACCTTTTTTCAGATTATCTAAAGTATATACATCTTTTATGGGGTACTGTGTTAAATGTTACAACAAAATACCTTGTGAAATATTGCAATTAAATGAAAGAAAATTTAAAACTTATATTAAAATTACACTTTGCAAGCAAGGATATTACAAATTAGAGGATTATATCCAAGATAAGAATGCTTGGAAACAAGCTGGTCCTGCTCCATAGGACAATCTCTAGAGTCTAGACAAAATCAAACTGGTTGCTAATGTAATTGTATAATTTATACATTTATTTTTTTTAAATTTACTTTGACATTGATTTACATTCTGTAATTACTTGGGGTCACACCCGGACTTATTACTCCTTATTTATTTATGAAAATCGTCTACTTTTGGAATGTTTGTGAATATATGAGCTCCATGTATCTATAACATAGTTGAGCTATAATGTCATGGTTTCATTTATCCATTTTAATTCTTTTACCTATTGTGGTATAGTAATTTTATTTTTGGGTGCATCGTCTTCACATATAATTATATGTATAAATAATGTATGCAAAATATTGTAAAACATTTTAAAAGAGTAACGGTGGAGTTTCTTGCCCATTCTTCTCCATACGAAAACTACCTTTTGGAAGGGGCGACTAGAATCAATTTTATTTTAATTTTATTTTTGACGTTCAAAAGTGCCTTTTATGTGCCTATTTGAAATAAATGATTTGACTTTGACTTTGACTTTCGCACTGGGCCCGCCCCCCCACTCCCTCTCACGGAGAGATTTCAGCATTGGGAAGTTAATAGGCTGATCATACTAATGGGTAGTAACTTATATTGTTGATTTATTAACAAAAGTAAATAGGGTCACTATTTTAGATTGTCAAAGAAATGATTGCAAAGAGATACAAATATGGTACTAATACTTTTCCGGGCAAAATCTCTCCGACAAGAAACTCGAGCTAAGAACCTAATCGGAATCGTGGCCTTGGCACTAAGATCCACACTAGTTGCAATGTCAGTCTGGTCTTAGACATCACTCGAGCAATCGCGCTAAAAGCCGAGCGAGCGCTGACGCACCTGACCTGAGCGAGCACTAGCTACTTTATAGGGTAAGGATAGCAACATAAATTTATTATTTAAGTAAATGCTTTTTCAACCATCTTATGTATTTATGGCTGGTAGCAGCTGGATGAAAGTTGCCGTAAATCGAGTTGAATGGCATGCAATAAGAGAGGTCTATGTCCAGCAGTGGACTGCTATAAGCTGATGATGATGTTGATGTATTTGTGTTTTATCAATGGACTTACTTTACTAACAATTAAGTAGAGCAGACGTGTGTATAATTTTATAAGCAATATTATTTATCGTATGTCGTTAAAATATTTCCGAGTGATCTGTGACTTAGAAAACTAATCGCGTAATTTTCTGCTAAGTTAGTGATTTACTTTAGTGAATAACATTTAATTATGAGAAAAAAAATTAAGACTTTAGTATGTCAATTAGTGAAAAGAGTCCTCGGAGTATCCCACCACCACGCAGCCCTGCCAGCAAATCTCAAATACCTGACCATGCGGTTGAAGGAAAAATTCAAGCAGTGGACACCAGGGATATTAGTAACTGGTTGATAGCAATCGAATCATGCCTGAATGAAGTTTGTACCATTGCTCAGGAAGTTGCTAAGCTGCTTCAGCTTTCCTTCCCGATCAATTCCCTACGGCGCAAGGTTGGACATGGCGTTTCACAAATGGCGGTTTACTACCAGGACTTGAAGCTAAAAGCCCAAGAAATACAAAACTCTAAACTAGTGTTGAAAGGAAAAAGCGACCTCACTTGACTGTCTTGAAAATGTGAAGAAAACCATTGAAGAAAACTGCGCTAAACCAACGATGGCAGAAAATGTTTCGTTCACTGACATGGTAAAAACCAATAATGTCAGTTCTATTGCAATTTATCGAGCGGATAAATTAAAATCTAGTGAGGACACTAAATCTCTTGTCTAAAAAATTATATTCCCTGAACAAATATTGCGACAGCACGGTTGGCGCAGTGGTTAAGCGATTGACTACTGCGCTGCGTGTCGCGGGTTCGATTCCCGCACGGAACAAATATTTGTATGGCCTACAAGTAGTTGTTCCGGGTCTAGCTGTTTGTGTATGTGAGTTATATGTTTGTAAACGCACCCACGATACAGGAGAAATACCTAGTCTGGGGCAACGTTTAAAAAAAAAAATTAATATGTACGTTACAGGACTGTGCAAAACAAAAAACGGAGGCGTTATAATCAGCACGGAGACCAAAGACGACATAAAATCATCCCAGTAAGTAGTCCTGGCCTGAAAGTGGAAGAGCCCCGTAAGAGAAGACCAAGAATTGTGGTATAGGTATACCGACCGTTTTAAGTGATCAAGAAGTTTATGATTGCATCTACGAGCAGAATGTAGCCGAGAAGCTGTCTAGTTGGTCCCGTGACTCTTTTCTGGCCTCTATAAGTCACAAGTCAGGTAAAAAAGAGGGATCTACGTGCAACTTCATTCTTGAAGTTACTGCTAGCATAAGAAAGGCGCTTATAAACCAATCTCGTGTTCATTAATTGGACTTCCTGCCCAGTGAGGGACTTCACACTTGTGACTAGGTGCTTTAAATGTCAACAGTATGGACATGCTGCAAAGACTTGTCGGGAGGCTGTGTGGACATTGTGGAGAACAGGGTCATCAGACGAATGAGTGCACTAAACATGCTGAACCGTCACATTGTGCAACGTGCTTGCGATTTTAAAAAACCGAGCAACCACAAAACAGGGGATCAAGAATGACCTGCAAAGAAAATAGCTGAGACAAGATTCATCAATTCTAGAGATTATAATGACGTCGCGTAAGACCGCCTAAGTTTATCTTTTTTTACTTTTTGTTATATAATTATTCTTATTTTGTCTTTTACTAGTTATAATCCGTAAAATTAATTTTAGTTTTTATTAGTTTTTACAATTTATATTAAAAGCAAACATGCAATTTTAACATTTTGTTGACACGGCAATTTTTTCTGTATGACAAAATAAACGCGACCTTATTAAAAATGTAACATTGCAAGAATCATAACAGAATGTGTTTGCAAAAATGTCTTACGATGATGAAAAAAGTAGCAAACTATTTTGCTCAAATTGAATATAACCATAATTAAGGTAGATAAATTATTTACTATTTGTAGGAATCTTAGATAATACGTATGTATAAATAAGCACTTGAGTCACATGAAATACAGGTTTATTCCTAGTTCAGGTAGAATCCAATTATTTCTTACCAACCTTTAGTTTTAGGCCCTATTTTGTAAATATTTATGTAAATCAATTATTTCAATAAACAATTTCAATTTCAATGCAGCTCCTACTTGCTTTAATGCAAGAAAAATCATACCAAATGGTTTTCTTTTTTAATTGGCTTTCATCATTCATTTTCTCTTGATAAATGAGTTTGGTAATAAGAATTGATTTGCCGAAACTGTCAAACTCAACTCACTTTATTTTCTTCCAATACCGAAAACGATCGATGGTAAATATTTTCTCTAAAAATTTCCAAACATCCAATCTTTAGTCAAAGTTACCTTAATCAGAACTTTAAATCTGTAGGTAATTAAACAAATTAAAATAATAAAATGTGAATGTGTGAATGAATGTATACTATTTAGTTGTCCCTTGTTTCATCCCACAACATGATACGTGCCTAAAACTGCCATAAACGAAACTTTACACCATTGACCTGAATATTAGTGTGACGTCATAACAGCTCTGTGTGATTACCTAATGAAAATTGTAAAGTGCAATCATCATTTTACGGGCTGTAAAGGGCTCTGGCATAAAACGAGTGTTCTAAATTGTGTTTATGGTTGTTTAGTTAATTTAACTAACACATAAACTCCTCTACTTCTAATCTATCTTCTATACTAATAATAAGGCTGAAGAGTTTGTTTGTTACTTTGAATGCGCTAATCTTGGGAACTACCAGTCGAATTTGAAAAATTCTTTTTGTATTTGATAGCCCAATTCTTGCGATAAATATAGGCTACACTACGTACTAAATAAAATGACGAACTAACTAACTATCGACCCTCAGGCCGTGGGGTCCGAGTGCGCATAGTCTTTTTAAGGAAATTTCGAAATTCCGTGTCTTGGGTACATTACCAGTCGACAGCGATGTGGATGAATTTTTCGACGCTATATTTTAGTTTGTAAATAGTTTTAGTTAACTTAGGATATTATTTTGTTATTTTAGTGTTTGAATTTGGATAAATAAAAATTGAAAATGTGCTTACCTAAATAAATAATGAAGATCGTAAAAAAAAAAAAAACTAACTATACAAACAAAAACAAAAGGACATTTAGGGGTAGAAGTTCTCGTCCACATTGCTATCATCCGGAAACGTGCCCAGAAGACTGGCAGTATTGCCACATTTAATGGCGATGCTTATTCCAAAGAACGACCCAGCTCTCTGATCACGTGAAGTGTCAACCAGCTGGCGAGAAATTTCCTTAAAAAGGAGACGCGCACCCCCCAGAATTTCGACCCCTAAGCTGTAGTTACCCATAAGGTATTTACGCCGCTTGAGTGTCTCTGCGGCCGCAGTAGCGGCGCCAGCATAGCGCGACGTGCTAGGAACATGAGACATAATTTTAGCTGTACCCAGACAGGATCTACGATGGCTCTTAGCTCTAAGCCTTTTGTTTACATCCTGTTTTACGCAAATAAATGAATATGAATATGACGGATTTTATTCAATGTATTTTTAATAACAATATGCTGATTTCAAATATATAAGAGGAAGTTTGAAAGTGGCGCCAGCGACAGAAGAGTTGAAAGGAAATCGTTTGGCTTGGTATGGGCATGTGATGAGAAGGGACGAAACGCATGTGACTAAAAGAGTGATGAATATACATGTTGATGGATGGAGAGGGAGAGGAAGGCCGCAGAAAAGATGGATGGATTGTGTGAGGAATGATATGAAAGAGAAGGGAGTGAATGATAGCGTGACGGTTGACAGGGGAGAATGGAAGAAGAAAACGTGTTGCGCCGACCCCAACTAACATGGGATAAGGACAGGGAGATGATGAATATGCTGATTTCAAATATATTCAAATAAATAAAGTCGTTTGGTTTGGATTAGTTTTGAAAGCTAGCAGGCTGATCGGATTTTTTTTTGTTTTTGTACCGACTTCTGTTTATTGGCAACGCAGAAGCTCCAGGTGGTCTAAATACCAGGATTTTACATGGAGCGACTACCTATCTGACCTCCACAACCCAGTTACTGGGTAATACGATACTCCTTAGTAAGACTGGTGGTCAGAATTTTGGGCATCTGACTACCCGTAACGACTGTTAAAGATCCACCGCCGGGACCAACGGCAAATGACAGCCGGGACCAACGGCTTAACGTGCTTTCCGAGGAACGGCATACAAGGTGGCAGGCACATCGACGCGCAAACTGTAACCATGGATTCAGCACATGAGTTTAGACCCCATAGCGTCGAAATTTTTGGTCTGTTATTAAAAAAAAATATTGCTGTTCCATACATTCTGACCGCGTAGGTAGGTATTACATTTTTCTATGAAACAGAAGATTTTTTTTGTTGATAATCGATGAAAATTTTCGACGCTATGGGGTCTAGTATCTTGTGCTGAATCCATGGTTACAGTTTGCGTGTCGATGTCCTTGCCACCCTGTATAAATTGAAATTTACTAGTAATTAATTTAGCATAAACACAGAAACTGCTATGATCACTAATCACTTAACTTAAGTTTAATTGTGTTCTACCAATTATCGCTTTATGGATTTAGGCATTGCCCTTAATGAGAACAGTAATTATATTGGGACCAAGTACAGTATTTTGCATTTCCCATAGGAATTGATTTTTGGTTTAATGTAACATACATTTACTTCTTTATTTACACACACAATTATACCACCGTTACAGACTCATTCAAGGTGTTGTTTATCATGATAGGTGATTTATTTTTTTAAATGCATGTAGGATTTTGGTGTAACACAATAATCAACTCAGACATAGGCCTCTCCCAGACTGCGCCACAACACCCTGTCCTCAGTCTTATGCACCCAGTCTACCCCAGCCACCTTCTTTAGGTCGTTCGTCCATCTAGCTGGGGACGTCACACACTACGCTTGCCGATACGCGGTCTCCACTCCAGGACTTGTCTGCTCCAACGGCCATCGGTCCAATAAAAAATGGATATACAATAAAATAAATAAATAAAAAATAGTTAATTGTTAATACAATAAAATATTGGTATATTATGATACTCGTAACCACTCTTCATTGCGAGGTCATTATAATAACTATCAAATCAAAATCAAATCAAATCAGTTTTACTTCACATCCATATATAATTGAATATAAATATGTTTTCGTTATAATTTCCGGACATAATTCGTCGTATCGCGGAAACTCCTTCTGTATCTGTCAATAACATTGAAAGTAATTACCCTCTTGATAGTTCACTGTCCTACCTAGTGGTAATGAAGAAGGCCATGATAATTAACAGGCAAAAATGATGATGAAATAATAAAATTTTCGGTCAAAAACAGCCATCTAGGTAAATCCAGGGGTTGTAAAAAAACTTTTTCTATTAATATAAATACTCAGGTTTTAATTCATGCGTCATTACCCCTCACAGGCTCGTAAAACTCCGGGTTCACGTTCATCAACGTATATTAGTATTCAGAGGTCCAAACTTGAAGCAAGTGGCGACCATCACTCAATGCTTAATGCTTCCCGACCTTAAATTAAAGTAGGGCTTCGTCAAACATTATTAACTAGAACAATCGCGTGTCCCAAGCGAACGATGAGACCAAAAAGTTTCAGCCATAAAGGTATCTGTAGCCCTGGTCGTTAGCACCGAAAATGTGTTTTAATTTACACAAATCGACCGCCAAGGACTGGCCACCCTTTGGCATGAGACTTTTAATGGGTTGCCAGAGTAAATAAATTAAAAACGTTCGGTAGCATGGAGTTTATTTATGAGTAATGTGGACGTGTCAGGCCTTTCTCGCGGAACATGGTTTGTACATTATGGTCTGTTGAAGTTATGGCAAGTTTCGACCGTGATTATGCAAATGGAAGTTTTCGTATTCCTGGGATCTTATGTGTCTAGCTGTTATTTTAATATAGGTTTTTAGTAAGGATTTAAGCAACAGAAAGTTCTAGTTCCACTCATTTACTAAACAACTATTAGATATTTATATAAAAAAGGAGTTCTTTCATTTAATTACAAAAGATGTCTCTTACAAGGGTTTACTTCTATACTTTTCTTTTCATATTTTATTTAAAAAAATACGTTTTGTTCTCAACATTTTTATTGTTACAAAATTCTAATTGGAGATATCGATCGGGGTCTTAAAAGAACCCTTGTCAAAAGGTGTCAACACCAAATACTTATTAAAACATCTTCTTTGGGTAATATTGAAATTATTTAAATTAGCGTCGCGAATGTCATCTTAGGTATTAAAGCTGTAGCGGGATCGTCCGAAAGGGTTACCGCTGCCCTGGTACATAAAGGGCTAAGGAAGGAACACGGGTGGGGGGGTATTAAAGCTTTTACATAGTGTAGGACTTAACTTATTTGTCATAGTTAAATGACTGGCTTATACTTGAATGAACTTGAACTGAACTAATAAACAAGTACCTGACCTAGGGCTGATTTTTCAATAGTCAGATAACTTCCACAGCAGTCAGATACTGAAGAATAAGTATGACAGTGTGACATATTTTCTATACAAAAGCTGTCACCGCAATATTTATTTTCATATACAAGTTATTTTGACAGTAAAAATGTATGAAAAAATTACGTTCTAAATTTAGTTTTTTTAATACTTGCTTCTTGGTAAATATTTAATTAAAATGAAACCAGCAGAAACTTGTGAATCCAATAGCTTTTTGGTATAATTACATTTTCTTCTAAAACATTAATTGTCTCTCGAGCGATTTCGGTCATGGTGGCCAATCTCAACGGAGATTAGCCAGGTACGCAGGAGATATTATAGTGCACAAGTGTGTGCGTAAACACAGGTGCACTCTCTGTTCTTTTACTCTCATAGTCCGATGGGACGGCAATCCGACACGACCGGGGAGAGATCAGGCGCAGGACCAACGGCTTTACATGCTTTCCGAGGCACGGGGGTATTACACCACCAACTTCCAAAGTCCGGGCTGTTACTAAGAAGTTCGTAATGTAAGACCCAATAACACTTTGTCCAACCCGGGAATCGGAACCAGGACCCCACGCTCAGCAGTCGCGCTTGCGACCATAAGACCAACGAGGCAGCCAAAAACACAATAAAAAAAACAAAAAAAGTCCAAAACATTAAGTATTTACTTAATGAAAATTTATAACAAAGCAATGATAATTTTCCTGTTTCGTCTTTCCAATGTTTCCCTCGCGTACCAATTTTGTAAATCTTATTTTCCTTATTTTTTCACAGACATTCATGGCGTGCAAACGCGTTCAAACATATTATGTTTTACAGACATTTTTTTTACTAAAAAACAAGAAACAATTTCCTTTGATTTGTTTTCCTTATTGTTTTTTAGGCGGACATGGTACCCAAAAAATAATATTAACGTCGCCCTTCATCAAAAACATAAATCGCAACACCAAAAATTTTTTTCGAAAAAATTACTCGCCGTTTCATCGTTAAAAATAAATCACAAAAGCGGTTACACCCGGCTATATCCTGCTGAAACCAGTTCAATCCGGATTGAGCTCGTCATATAAAATGTCAACATCATTATCTTTTTTTTTGCTGTCGTTACAAGTGGCGGCGTCATTAGTCGTTTTGTTAGAGCTATCGAGGCTCCGATATCTCAGCCGGCTTGTATGTGGGTTAACCATTATCCTGGCATTCGGTAACTTGCTGAATTTTCGGGATTAGTTTTCGCTTTTGATAATGAAAGGAGGAAGAATTCGGAGCTTTTTTTATGTGCTTTTTGTTTAGTGTAGACAACTCGTCATCACATAGTATAAGCAAAATCAGCCTAAAATTGTCCCACTACTGACACACTGGCCTCCTCTCTGTGAGAGGAAGCGGGCCGTAATCCAGGACGCGGGCCTAGTGCGGGTCACTGGATGTCACATGTACTCGAATTTTTGGTCCTAGGACATGCCGGTTTCTTCACTATGTCTTCCTCACCCGTTTTGAGAGCAGTGGTGATGAAATTAAATACACAATGTAATATGCCTGCCTTGGTTCGAGCTCTACAATTCATAATTCGGGTCAGATGCCACTGTGCCTCCACTGCGCCACTGGTCCTTATTCACATAATAAGGACCAGCAGTAGAATTGCATAACACACTATCAGCAGCAATGGATTTCATTTTGACAGTTCAACAACATTCATTGCGTTATTTACATTGTTGAGCAGACACATTTTTCGAATATATTTGTTTATTGTAGGACTTTGGAAGACTTACATCTAAATACAATAGTGATAAATAACAGTATGATAATCTGACAGCCAATTGCAGAGACGTCTTCACGTGTAGAGCTTGTCTGGTATAAAAGTACTGTGGAACAAAATATACACACTGCAAATATTGCCAAAAAATATATTAAAAAATAAAAATTTGTAAGTAGATCATCACCTAAAATATGTAAAAACTCATATAATTGCGGCAGACAATTTCCCATCAAACCAAGATGTTAAAAATTCAATTTAAAAAATAAAAAGAAAACAAAGTTTGAAGAATTCAATTTCAAAGAAATTCATTGCTAAACGCTTTTTTGCCGAGGTCACTCTCATTTTAAAAAGATCAATGTCGAACTGTTTCCACACCTTATTAAAATACCTACTTATACGCACATAACGTACGAATTTTGTCTGTAGTTAGTAGTTGCTAATGGCACCCGTAATGGTGGATTGAACCGTTTGGATTTGCTTGGAACGTTGAAGTAGAAAGTTGACAAAATATCAGAACAATTTATGTCACCTCGAACCGTCTTCAACAAAAATATACAGCCAGAGATCCCACGTCGATTACTCAATGGTAAGATAATCTTGCCAGATATGATATTTTTTACAGAGATTAAGTAGTTAACTGACTGATACGGTACCCTCTGGTGAAAGCATGAAAATTGTACAAATCTTTTTTGTACAAGCTGAATACGGCACTTGACGCATTTGAAGGCACGGTTGGCGCAGAGGTTAAGCGATTAACTGCTGCGCTGCGTGTCGCGGGTTCGAGTCCCGCACGGAACAAATATTTGTATGGCCTACAAGTACTTGTTCCGGGTCTGGCTATTTGTGTATGTCAATTTAAATGTTTTTAAACCCACCCACGATACAGGAGAAATTCCTAGTGTGGGGCAACATTTAAAAAAAAAAAAATACGGTCAATATATTTGTGATAGCGTGGACTCCATATTTCAGATGCGTATTGCAAATGGCTTCTAACAAAAGTGCAGTATAAGATTTTTAACGTTTTAGCTTGCGTGAATCACTTGGACAATCTCATTATGAAACCAAGGGATTTTGAGGCTTAAGCATATGAAGCAATGGATTAGCAATATCCTTCAAAATGATTCAGGTTGGGATTGATAGTGTGTTACGCAATCAGGGTCCAGCTGTGCTTATAGAGGTATGAGGAACACGGTGTAAAGTTCACTCATCCTCCATAGAAAAGGGAGGATCCTCCGATCAGACGGGTGTTGTGTCTGGCGGGCAACTGCCCACCGATTGATGTTGGAAAATTGTATCTATGCTAATTGCGCGGTAAACTCTGCTTGCGAGATGCAGGATTTGCGTGACGTCAGCATGACGCGTTGTTCGCACGTGGCGTTGTAGATACCGCTACATGTTGTTTATATAAAACGCTGATTGCTTATATACCCGAATATTTTGGAGTATCGGCTCCGCTTGCACTATTCATTCATTTGTTTTGGCTGTGTTCCATTAAAAAATACTAACCTAGATGAACATCAGCTGAGGTAGCTAACAGTTTTTGATCATTGCAATCCATCAAGAACTTACCCTAACTTACTTAGATTGCAGAGTAAGCAAACTGAAGTGGCAGTGGGCTGGCCATGTTTGTCGAAGGACCGATCAAGCAGATCGAGCGACGCCTGGAGTGGAGACCGCGTATCGGTAAGCGTAGTGTGGGACGCTCCCTAGCTAGATGGACGGACGACCTAAAGAAGCTGGCTGGGACGGACTGGATGCGGAAGGTGGAAGACAGGGTGTTGGCGCAGCCTGGGAGAGGTCTATGTCCAGCAGTGGACTGCAACAGGCTAAGTTAATTGAAGAACTTACCCGTAACAGTCCCGAGTTTATCGCCCTCAGGGCCTTTTTATTAACAACGTATTACAATTATTTCAAACTTAAGCGCCACTCAAAGTAAAGCTTGCGTTTCACACACGAAAATCCACTTAACTAAAGTACAACAAACATAAAATATCAATACCATAATGTTTATAATACTACACTTCAAACTTATTCCTATTAATAATAAACTAGCGACCCGCCCCCGCTTTGCCCGGTTTTACGATGTGACAGAACAGTGAGATTTCTTTATTATAATGTAAATTTAATAGCAATGTACTGGTTGAGACTATTTGGGCTTCTGACTACCTAATGACAGCTGTGACCAACAGGGTAACATGCTTTCCGAGGCACGTCTCGATATGTAATGGATGGAGATATCGATACTTCTTAAAATTATTTACACTACGGTCGATGACCCCACAAAAAAAAAACATCAAATTAACTTTTTTTTCAATACCCACCTCGTCTCCGGAGTTTCGCTAGCTAATTTAATTTGACCCCGTATGAGGGGTATAACCTCAGTTAAGTGCTTAATGCAGGTCATAATGAAGTTAAATTCAGTCAGGCGCCTTAACTTTGGTCTCTGTATTGTGAGCGTATAGTTATCGGCTTCTGACTCCACCCTTTTGTTGTAAACCATCAATTTATTTGAGTATTCCATTTTGTGATGCCTTTTCAATGTGGGGTATCTTTGTGATTTGTTGATCTGCACTAAAATCATTTTTAGTCCAGATCAGGGTAGCAAAATTGGGATGATACCCATGGCCTGTGATTGCCAATTTGACTGCAAATAAATATATAAAATATGACTGTCATAAACGCACTTAACATACCACCACGCCGGTAACCCCCGAAGGATTAGGCAGAGCTGTGTATAAATAGTACACTTATTATGCGCGTTATGTTTAACTCTCATGTAATAGGGGTCGAGCCTTTTGCCATCAATCGGGCACGAATCTCCGGGCTGGTATTGAAATTCTTGGTGGGAAAACTAAAATAACACTTTGGCCAAACTGGAAATCGGACCCAGGACCTCATGTTCAGCAGTAGCACATGCGACCTATAGACCTTCAAGGGTGGATTCAGAAGCCTATCAATAGGTGCAGGTGGTGTGGTGTATATATATAGGTAGGTATAGCATACACACAACAGTGACAGACCGTATAAATTTAGACCATGTGCCATGTGCCTGTACCGCAACGCTCGAAACTCCAGTGGCATGATAAGGACTACATTGCTATGAACTGTGCGAGCACGATACAGCCAGTGCGTGTGCGTGTATGAGTGAAATAACATCATATTTCTGTTGCATTTAGAATACGCGTCATAGTGGTGACGTAGTAACTATTCAGTAATCTGTGGTGGCGACCTGTTCTTACCTTTGCAGTGCTAAAATTCGCGCAAATGTAACATGTACTGGTAGCTGTTTGGGGTAAGCAATGGATTCACGATCAATGAAGACTGAGTTCGAATCTTAATTACAATGTGTGGCTGTTTTTTGTTTCTTTGAAACCATAATAATATTTGTGTTTTAAGCAAAAACTTGGTAGGTAATATTTATGTTTATTTATAATGTATTTATGCTTATTATTTATTTATAAGAAGTTAAATATTAGTTATTGTATTATTACTTAACTATTTATGTGATTATGTTGTATTTAATTTAAATCTTTTTGGTGTCATATCACATGGTCTGGAGAAGTCTTTTTGTGTATTAATAATGGAGAGAATGGAAGAAAAAGACATGATGCGTTGGGCCCAAATAAAGTCGGATAAGGGCAAACGAATGGAGATGGCTACCAGGCGAATAAGTAACTGTTAAATATTCGCCAAAAAAATATGAATTCCGCGAATATTTTAATAATAAATAATGTGAACGAGCGGACGCTTACGTAATATAAATCTTGATGCACCTTGTAGCAAAAATGTTTTAGTTTTTGAAAAAAGCGAAGACACAAATTGCAATGCCGTCGCCTTCAGGTATAAAATAACATTTTCTCTGCGCGTCGGAAATTCTTTGAAGAAGAAAATGGTGAATGTATTAAAGTATCTAACGTAGCATCGTTTTAAGTAAAAAATACCGTTAATGATGGTTTAAAAATAGATAAAGTTTATATTTTGTCATATTTATTTTCTTATCTGGTTAATCAAATAGCGTCATTGTTTATTTTACTGTGATTAGAAGCAAAAAAGGTAAAATCTAGGACAGAAAAAAAATTATATCAGCATCAAGTGCTGTCAAGGTGTACTAGATACAAATTCCAATATATCTACGTATCAAAAGACATTGTTGACCGGCCGAAAGTGCAGTGTGCTGTGCCGAGGTTGCTGATGAGGCTGAGGGTGATGACCAGGTATGCGCGGACGCTGCATGCTGGTGGTCAGGATACCCGTAGAAGCCGTGAGTGCTGGCTGGCTGGGTGACTCACCGCTAAAGCTTGCGGGGGTGATGATGATGACGTCACGCTGAAGTGTTTGCACGAAGGATGCGCTGACGTTCATGTCCGGGGTCACCAGTATAGAGGTATGAGGAACAGGGTGTAAAGTTCACTCATACTCTATAGAAAAGGGAGGATCCTCCGACCAGACGGGTGTTGTGTCTGGCGGGCAATTGCCCCAACGATTGATGTTGGGATATTGTATCTATGCTAATTGCGCGGTAAACTCTGCTTTCGAGATGCAGGATTTGCGTGACGTCAGTATGTCGCGTTGTTCGCATGTGGCGTTGTAGATACCGCTACACTTTCTCATTGTTTGTCTTGTTTTTAGTATATTCGTGTATCTATATATATTTATTTTATCCAGAATGAGGTAATCCGGCGGGGAACGGTGGTGTCGACATAGCTCACAGATTATGCAAACTGAAGTGGCAATGGGCCGGCCATATTAGTCGTAGAACCGATGACCGTTGGGGTAGACGTGTTCTTGAGTGGAGACCGCGATCTTCAAACGTAAGGGAGGACACCCTCAGGCCAGAAGGAGCGACGATAGGAGCAGGATGGCTGGTAGCAGCTGGATGAGAGTTGCCGAGCATCCAGTTAAACGGCGCGGCGTGCAATTGGAGAGGCCTATGTCCAGCATTGAACTGCTGTAGCCTGATGAATGGTAATGATGATTCCTCCATTTTCATTATTGCAAATACCACTGTTTGTCTTTACTTTGCCCAAAGGTTGGCTGGTAGAAAATGCCTATAGCATTACATCACTCACATTGTACAGAGACGGACTTAAATCCGCCTCTGTACATTTTAGCGCTTCAAGTATTAAATAAATAAATAAACGACCAGAAAATCTACGCTTTTCTTCACTCTAGCTACGCTCATAATGGCCGTCATAGCGTCCACCTTCCAAGATAATAGGCTCCAATGCAAATAAGAAGTCCACCTTAAATCTCTTTAACACGAAACTTTGTGCCGCGCAAACAAAGCCAAGTCTCAAGAGACTTAGGCGCACTTCTATTAAGGCAGTTAATAGGAAGAGATAAGCAAACAAATAAGGCCCCTCGGAGGGGACCCAGAATTCGATTCGAAGTAAAAAAATAGAATTAAAGCGATTCTCGCCGGCACTTCCCATTGTTTTTCTAACGCTTTTCGACTCTCACCAATTATGCTTTTATTCAGAAAGACAATAGAGCTTGAATTTTTGTTTTTGTTAGTTGACTTGGACATTTTGTCACTGGTATTATTTTCCCACAGAACACCGAGACACTTCAGGCGACAATTGCGTCCCCTGTGTATTTTCCACATCAATTTTGTTCATAGTTCATCACTAAAAGTACTGATTACTTACCGATTATACCCTGTCCATTAGGTAAACCGTTTTTTGACAGATGGAGCTAGTGATTGCAGCAACACACAATACATTGATTGATACACGTATGGTATTATATTGTCTGTAAGAAGCCATAAATAAGATAATTCAATAAGATAAAGCAGTTTATATATTTATTTTATTACGCATTTTAAAGTTAACTTTTTCGTAATCTGGAATATGTACGTTCTAAGACAGTTGTCAAAAAACGGTAAAGTTAATGGACTATATATAATGGCTATTTGGGAAAATAGCCTTAGAAAGTCGTGTGGGTAAGTAATAACAGCCGTACGATCGATCATGTTAAGCTACGCTTCCTGCGGTTGGTATGTGGATGGGAGACCATCTTCACATACCAAAACACCTCCGTGCCTCGGAAAGCACGTTGAGCCGTTGGTCCCGGCTGTTATTCGTAGATCTTTGACAGTCGTTACGGGTCGTCAGTAGCCCGAAAGTCTGACAACCAGTCTTACCAAGGGGTATCGTATTACCCAGTAACTGGGTTGTGGAGGTCAGACAGGCAGTTGCTCCATGCAAAATAGCTTTTAAATTCAGCTGCATCCGGTTAGACTGGAAGTTGAGACAACATACATGACTGACGGCACGGTTGGCGCAGTGGTTAAGCGATTGACTGCTGCGCTGCGTACCGCGGGTTCGATTCCCGCACGGAACAAATATTTGTATGGCCTACAAGTAGTTGTTCCGGGTCTGGCTGTATGTGTATGTGAGTTTAAATGTTTGTAAACGCACCCACGACACAGGAGAAATTCCTGGTGTGGGGCAACGCTTTTTAAAAAACAACAAAAACAAACGAACAAACCAAACATAGTTGGGAAAAGGCTAGGCTATCAGATGATGAGCCTTAGAAAGTCGACGTCATAGAAGAATATAAGTAAGGCTTTCTTACTACGTGCCCTTCGTATGATCTCACAAGTTTTAGTTATTAACACAATAGGTATAACTAGGTATATGTAGGAGCAGTTTTCGGCCATGAAGGACTATAATAAGACTCCAATCAGACAGGCAAGACATTGTGGTGAAACGGCGGGGTAGTTGAACCCACTGTCAGTAGCAATGGCTTTCATTTTGACAGTTCACCAACATCCATTGCGTTATTTACGTTGTTGAGCAGACAAATTTTTCGAACATATGAAGCAATGGATTAGCAATATCCTTCAGAATGATTAAATTTGGCGGCCTACAACCAATTGTACCACAAACCTGCAAAATTGAAAAAATGTCTTCACTAATCCCTTATGTAATTTAGCATTTATCCTGAAGCTCAAAATAACGTTATAAAGTAAATTATTCTAAACGAGCTCCTCAATTTACACAAGTTCAAGCGTTCTAAATTTACCACAACCCATATAAGTTACCGCCATATTTGCGCTGAAACAATTCTTTACATATTTACCAGTCTCATGTTCGTTTTGATGGGAAAGCGTACGCACAAAGTAACGCCTCCAAGACTGCTTGTCAAGGTCAAGGCGTCTTGAGATAAAACGCTTGTATTAGAGATAAAATAAACGACTGAGGAATGACTCTCCTTAGGGGTTACGTCGGCTTGTTTGGTGAAAGTCTTAAGAGGTTGGCGGACGACAGCAATAAAGTATTAATGATCGCAAATGAGTAGAAGAATAAAAAAAAGAATTAAAAAAAAAAAAGAATAATGGTCTCAAACTCAAACTATTTATTTCAAATAAACCAATTACAGGCACTTTTGAATTGTCAAGGTCGGTCAGTCAAAAAGATGAAGCTAGTTGCCCATTCCAAAGCGTAGTAGGTACCTATGGAGAAGAACGGGCAAGAAACTCCATGGACACTCTTTTAAATCATAATAATATTGTTATAAAGTATTGGTGTCCAAGTTGATTGACGTCGTATGAGTAGTAATAGTAATAGTCAGTATGGACACAAAATTATGTGAAATTTCAAGTATAATAATTAGTATGCTGACTACGGTCTGACTGTTTATTTTGAATTTGCTTCCGCCTGCGGTTTAGCCCAAGTGGTGTGTCCAGAAAAAGTCTATGTCCTTCCTCAGGGTCCAAAGTACCTCCATACCAAATTTCATCAAAATCGGTCGTTTAGGAGATTAGCCGGAGCTAACAAGCTAACAAAAATGTTTAACATTTTTTTTTTATATAAGTACGGTATATACTTTCATAATTATAAATTTGATATAAAACTGTTTTTACATTACAAAGAGATACATAAATTTTATTTATTTGTATCTGTTACATACAAATAAGCGCTGTTCATATCTCTGACGTTAAGTAGAAAATGTTTAAAAAACCTTTTGATCTATCGTTTTATTAAACAAGCCCCAGGAAGTAGGAAACATGGGGAAAAAAAACAAATGTGTGTACGTGAATACCATCGACTATTAAATTGGTTAGTCTATTCCACAAATCATAATTTTTCAAACTTTCTGTAATATCTTGACTCTCATAACTCATAACTTTCGCCTGAATTGTGGGAGGTGTGAAACGTTACAATCCGAGACGCCTTTTACAAATGGTTCCGAGTGACTCCGAATTTACCACTGCAATGCCCCACAACTCGAATAACGTTGGAAAATATCCCTTTAACGTATCGAAAATGTTGCAGGAACTGGAAATTTTATTTTATTGCTATCGGGACTTCGGGATTTTAATTCATGTTTGTACATTGTCGGGCATTTTCCTGTACATTTTTGTGCGTAGCCCTTTTTACGTAATGTCAGAATTTGTTTTTAATTAATTGTGTGTATATTCTGTGTCAGCGGTATCTTTTTAATTGCCTGAGTAATGGATACTGTTTCGTGGTACTGCTCTTGTAATATGAGACATTGGGCACTTTCGAATATTTTCTGACCGAGATTCTTTTTTTTAGTCACTCTCCACTATTGAAGAGTATAGAAGATAAAGAAGAAGAGAAGGAGAAGATTATGGTTGCTTTAATGAACTGATTAATTGGTCTACCTATTAATATCATCAGTCTCGCCATCCATAAAAAGTCCGGACTTGCTGACGACTCGGACACAATATATTCGAATACTGTGTCCGAATTGACACATTTTAATTTCAATATGTTTTTCACTGACAATTCAGGATTCTATAAGCTGGCTATCTTTTGACATTCTGTTATAAAATCTCATGATGAAATCTGTTTTCAATATGACGTGCATAATAAGCCTGAATTAAGTTAATTCCTAAAGTATATTATTGTAAGGATATGAACGGATTACCGGCTGATCTAATCTCCGTGTCTAAGCGATGAGGGTGCGCACAATAATCGATAAGACGAGACAAAGGCAGGGAAAATAATGTTTAAGAAGAGCTCTTCTTCGATCTGTGGAAATTAAGACAGTGGGATAAATTCTAGCACTAATCAATGCATCTATTGAAATTAACTTTTGAGGCTTCTAGTAGTTCTATGTAGCAGTTTATAATTAACGTCTGAAAATCAAACAACAAGAATCAATTACCATAAAGATAATGAGGCCTTATCAAATGAGGATAATAAGGCCGCCGATTGTATGTTTATTAGTGTTTAATTTATTTTTTGGTGTGTATTTTTCTGGTGTCATCATCATCATCATTTCAGCCATAAGATGTCCACTGCTGGACATAGGCCTCCCCCAAGCACGTCCACTTCGACCGGTTCTGTGTTTCTCGCATCCAACTGGTTCCTGCGGCCTTCACAAGGTCGTCAGTTCACCTTGTGGGAGGCCTTCCAACGCCACCTCTTCCAGTACGCGTCTTTCAGGTGTACAATAAAGTATATAATGTAATACACGCGTTTGCGTGTTAAGATCTTTAATATTTCAGGAGTCATAGTAGGAGTAGAGCATATTTTTAGTGTTATTATCATGAGTTGAGGGGGATTATAGTTAGTCAGGGGGAGTAGGTATCTACCTATGTACTCTGCAGTAGTGAAGGATATGCAATAAACATCTACTAGACTTTTAATTTTGTATATAATAGGGTAGTTTCCTGGGTAAAAAAAATATTATTATATTTAGTCCGTCACTTAGATTATCGAAAAATAATGGACACGTATTTTTTCTTTTGTTAATCAAACAAAAAATGAGAAAGATAAAGCGCGTCAAAATTTGGGAGTGAGGGGTCGTGACGTCACTTGCTTGTAAAAGTGTCGCAAGCAAGTGACGTCACGCGGAACTATAACGGGCGATATCTTCATCATTTTTTATATAATTGACAAAAGAATAAATACGGGTTCAATATTTTTTGATAATCTAACTGACGGACAAATTAGATTTTTTTAGGAAAATATCCTATTGATGGATACTTTGCAATCACATGGAAAGCACATCGTTATTAGTTATGATCTACCAAGTAGTAGGTAGTGTCACTGGGCAGGATAAAGATAACAAACTCATAACTCAAAAAGCATTTATTTCAATTATACCATTTACTGGTCCAGGACAGTTCTGGTGGCCGAGTATAAGCAATGATGGCCCAGTGTTAACGGCCCCGACTGACAAGTTGTAGTTGTAGGTCATACCAGCAGGGGCGTTACTTTGGGTAATTTATTTCATAACCACTGCTCTCAAAACGGTGAAGGAAAACATCGTGAGGAAGTCCTAGAGCCAAAAAATCGAAGACATGAGACATCAACCAATCCGCACTGGGTCCGTGTGGTGGATTAAAGCCCACTCCTTCTCACACAGAGGAAGCGTGTGACCCAGCAATGGGAATATTTTAGGCTGATTATGCTATTTACAGGCATTTTTGATTTTTCAAAGGAGACGGTCATTCAGCAAAATGAAACTAGTGGCGTATTCCAAACCGTATTAAGTTCCTATTGAGAAGAATGGACAAGAAACTCCATGGACACTCTTTTGAATTATATTGTTCAGAATCGATCACAAGAAAGACTGAAGCTGTAGCGAGACAGTGCTTCCTTACCCATACCATTTGTTTCACCCGCTGAGGTCCTTCTAATAATTATATTTCATGTTTCAACATCTTTTTTTTAATGTATGTTTATTTTATTGTATTTCCTGTTTTGATTGTTGTTGTTTTTTTATTGTTGTTTTTATTTATTTATGTCTAATTGCATGCTGCACTGGTCGACGTCATCACGTCAACGCCAGCTACCGCTGAAAACCAGCGCTCGGGCTCTGTCTGGTATAGGGTCTTAGCATTATGCTGAGCGATGGCCGTTTTGCGTGAATGTGACGCATGTTTACCCCCAACTTGTTATTTTTTTTTGGGTGTTTATGTTCTTTTTTATGCGTCATGTTTGTCTTTCTTCTTCTTTCTTTCTTTCTTCCCCTACCTAGACATGAATTACCTTAGGTAACCTGGAAGTCTTGAAACAGACTCCGGGCCCAGGTTGGCCGAAGCAAGGAAAACTTGTTCAGGTGAAGTTTCATAGACGACTCCGCCTTGGGTGCTGTTGCACAAACGATGGGACACTTAATATCGTGTCCTCCATGTCCTATCAGTTGCACGTTACACGAACTGATGGACGCTAGTGATGGCGCCAAACAAGTAGCCAAATTCTGGGCTGAGTACATTTAGATTGCTATCGACACTCTAAAAAGAAGAAAATTATATTGTTACAAAAAATACAACACAAAAAATCAGCCGAACCACCTGCCAGTCTCCGGCACTTATTAAAATGCAAAACAAAAACCACTTTCAAACATCAAATACGCACCGTCACGGCTTTTGGCACTCAAAACCAAAGCAAGCCAATCAAGTCTCGTAATCTAAGACTGTTCAAAAATACGAGACAGCCAATTAACTCAGTGAGAGGTCCCTAAACGAATAGCGAGCTTACACAATATAGAAAGGGACAGAAGTTTCATTCTTAATGTAAAATATCAAAAGCTATCTTTGGCCCACAGCTAGGTCAGATATTGCCCCAGGGGAACGAGCCACAAAACGGTGAAGGAAAACATTGTGAAGAAATCGGCATGTCCTAGTACCAAAAACTCGTAGACATGTGACATCTACCAAGCCGCATTGGGCCCGGGTGGTGGATTACAGCCCACTCCCTCTCACCGAGAGGAGGCCTGTGTCCCAGCAGTGGGAACATTATAGGCTGCTTATGTATGTTATGTGCACGTACTACCTGGTCAAAAGTATCCTATGTCCCAATCAAGGTCATAGTCTACCTGTGTGCAAAATTCCATAAAAATCCGTTCAGCGGTTTACACAGACTGGTTTTTTTCGCATTTATAATACTTATTATTAGGTACTAGCTGCGCCCCGCGGTTTCACCTGCATAGGTTTCGATCCCGTGGGAATATCGGGTTAAAAAGTATCCTATATGTTAATCCTGGTTATAAACCATCTGTGTGCAAAATTTCATCCAAATCCGTTCAGTAGTTTTGGCGTGAAAGAGTAACAAACATCCAACCATCCATCCATACAAACTTTCGCATTTATAATATTAGTAGATATATATATATTAGTAAGAAAAGAACAAGAATAAGATAAGATAAAATAAGAAGTATAGATATTATAGATTACGTTGCAAGTCGGCTACCTGCTGTGGCCAAATGAGATTGCCAAATAAGTAGCCAGTCGCTACTGACTCTCAGTCTTGGCGATCAATTGGCCACTGAGTGACGAAGGCGTAACTTCCTTGTATACAAAATACTGGCGGCTTAGCTACGCGTCGCCAGGTCACCAGGATATCCAGTCTCCACGACTACGCTTCCAAATTGACGACGTCGCCAGACCGTAGCCAAGAGAGTTAACTGTCATACATTTCAATACGAATTGTTTGGATACGTAACCGGCGACGCCGCCATGGCGTCCCAGTGCTCTTAATCAATCAACTCAGCCATTGATGGACATAGATCTCTCCCTGGGCCACTTAGCACTCTGTTCTCCGTATTCAGTCTGTCCTCATTAATTAATTTCACTTATTTCGCTACAATAATGGCCCCTACAAGGACTGGCCTTGGAATGCCCGCATCCAAGGAAAACCGCGGTTTTCTGTCGATTGGTAAAACTTAACCATATTAAAAATGATACGACAAAAGTAAGGAAAGATCATTGCGATTATGTTATTCGACTGTCATAGAAAGTTTCATTTATTTATTATAAAAGAAAAAAAAATGGATTTATTTGCGGCAAACATGACGCATAAAAAAAAGAACTTAAACACGCAAAAAAACAAAAACAAGTTGGGGGTAAACATGCGTCACATTCACGCAAAACGCAAAATCGTAATAAATAAGTCCGAAATCGGCAACCCGTCTTCAGCAAGCATGGTGATCAATGCTCGTGCCTTTTCTGTATGAAAAGCCTTTGCCCTGCATTAGGACAAAACCAAGTTGGTATTATAATTTTTTATGAAAAATAGTATCGAAGAAACGATCTCTTTATTTTTAATAAATTTATTTAGGATCTCCAACAAAAGATGACACAAATAATCCATGTGAGACATTTAGGTTACCGAACTTAAATGGTAGGAAGAAATGCCAAACTTATGTGGCAGTGAGCTGGGCAAATTGTTCACAGAACAGATGGCCGATGCAGTTGAAAGGTTCTGGAGTGGCGACCGCGTACCGGAAGACGTAGCGTTGGAAGGCCTCCCATAAGGACCGACGACCTTGTGAAGGTCGCAAGAACCCGTTGAATACGAGAAGCACAGAACCGGTCGAAGTAGAGGTGCTTGGGGGAGGCCTATGTCCAGCAGTGGACGTCTTTCGGCTGAAACGATGATGATGATTTAGGTTACGGTACCTAAAGGTGAGCCATTCTGAAGCTGACTTCAGCAAGTGTAGCGTAACATTCGTTGGCATTCTGTATTTTCTATCCCATAATCTTGTAACGATGATAGGAAGCATCGTTTATTATAATTTACAACGAAAGAAAGATATAGCGAGCCTAGAGTACGCACTGGGCTTAAGCCGGTAAATAAGAAAGATGGTCCCTAATTAAAGAGGATCCCCGACCGCTATTAGGGTGTTGTTACATAACAAACGTTCAATCTGTTGGAATTGGACCTAAGAGGCGTTTGTACTTCAACTAGATAGATTAAATTGAGTTTATAGGGCTAAACGGAACTAGATTAAATCAAGTTTATAGGGCTAAACGGAAATAGCTTTAGGACAGAAAGGCCTATTTCCGTTTCCTTCCAAGTTTGTAAGTAATGTCCCTAAGAGATGTTACTGATGGAATAGAATAAACGTTTATTGTTTCCAGTATTACAATTAGTAGTAAGTACAGTCACCAAAAGAGATAAGTAAGCAGGGTCGCCGGATATAGTTGAAGTTTAGTAAGAAATTGATGGATGATTTCGAATAATATTTAACTTAATGAATAGAAAACTAACAGTTCTTTTCTCAAATTAAATTTCATTCGAAAACATCCGCCAGTTTCTTACTAAACTTCAACTCTTGACATCAGAGCCATCTGTGTTTTTTTTTGGTTCTAGGACATGCCTTTGAGAGCAGTGGTGATGAAATAAATTACACAAAATAAAGCGCCTGCCTGGGTTTGAACCCACAATCTACAACTCGTAAGGGCCTCTCCACATTTCCACGTCATGACGTCGTCAACGTGGAATGGTGCGGTAACGTGGCACGGTGCGTTGACATAACGTGCAAATTTACGTTACCGTATCTTAAAAATGCACATCGCGACGCCGTAACGTCACACGTCGCCGTGCCTTGTAAAATTCCGGTACATTCTTCACTAGCGTACCAGAGAAATAGCAGTCATAGATAATGCAAAGCAGAAATAGATATGGACCGCACAAGACGTATTCTGCTTCGGCTTTTGTTAAAAAGATGGAGAGAGAGGTTGGAGAAACAAGATGCGAAAAGACAATACTGGGTGCACCCATATGTTTCAATTATGAATAGTGATATGATTTATTTCACTAGAAAATACAAGGCATTGAAAACATGTGATCACACATTTTACAGGTGTTTCAAAATGTCTATTGAGATAGACAATGAAACATTAACTGAGCGAGCGCATCGTAGCCACGTCGGCTTACTACGACGACAACGCAACGTCCCGCGACACCGCACCGTTCTACGTTGACGACGTCGTGACGTGGAGATGTGGACAGGCCCTAAGTCGGGCTTGCTACCACTGAGCCACCATTGCTCAATATCAATGCAATAATACCTTTTTTTAAATCGCCATTCACTCATCCTCTCAACAAAACCAAACCATACTCTTGTCATTTTCGCCACTACAACTTTATTTTAACCACAATGTTGTACATTGTATAAAGAAATAAAAGTAAAAATACTAAAGTTATAAAGGTACTAAAGTTGTGAATAATAATGAAAATATTAAAAATTAACTTAATTTTTTTTTTTCAATTTTCATTATTTATTTAACATACACTGATTAACTACCTACTATTTTTACAAGCTAACACTAAAATATTATACAAGTGTATAATACGAAAAAATATAGAAAAAGGCAGGAGCTCATCAAAAAATTCGTCCGCATCACTGTCAATGGGATAGGTGCCCAGAAGGCTGGCAGCATTACCACGTTGGATGGCAATGCTGATTCTTTGGACTAAAAATAGGCCAGCCTTCTAGTCACGTGAAGAGTGACTTCGAATTCAACCTTCAACTCTATTTATCTATCACTATAGACTTGAAGTTTAAAAAACGGCTTACAGAAACAACGCGAGAACAACTTCTCTAAGAAAAAGAGAACAACTGTAATTCAAAGAGACGATTTGGTGAAATTCGATTAAAAAATCACTTCGCGCCTAAGACCCGATTGATTTTTAAATTGGATGGTAGAGTTAGACAGGCGACGGATGGAAGGCGCTAATTTGTCACTTTGTTCGAGTTTCTTGACAGATGAGGCCTGTTGATGGTTTTAGGGATTTCCATTGATCTATTTGGTTTATTAATTATCGATATTTTAGTAGTTTTATACTGTAATAACAACAACAGTTGCGAGTAGTAGAAAGCCCAAAAAATACGTAAATTATACGTTATTTTATTAATTGTACGACAGTACGTCCAATATTTATTTATTAGCCGACTTCAAAAGAGGAGAAGGTATTCAATACGGATGTTTATATATTTTTTTAAATTTAAGACTTATTGTAAAAAAAAATAGTAAATTTAACTGTCAGCTAATTACATGTCGTTGCTTATATAAAAAGTGATAACAAACCAAAAATAAAATTAAACCTAAAACTAAAAATACATTATTATTACCATCGTAATATTACCGATATAGGAACTAAAAAATGACTTTGGAAACAACAGTTAGGTAAGCTACTACACTTTTGTACCAAAAATACTAGGCAGTATTTTTTAAGAACCCAGATAAAAAGGGTAAATAAAAATCAAAAAACTCTACAGAGAAAAAGCGCTGACAAGTATAAAAAAGCAAATTGAAAAGATGGGATTATGACAAGATAATATTACGAAGATAATAAATAATTCAGGCTCTTACACACAGTCGCAAAGTCAGATAAAAACCCTTTGCCTGGAAAAAAACTCTTTGCCAGGTATCAAAAACATGACCACGCTGTCCCCCAGGGATACTAAGTTTTAACACAACAGCCACGCTTGCACCGAATAGTACCACGGGGTAGTCTAAAAGAACAAAAAAAAAACATGTAAAGTTCGGGCAAAGTGTTGTTGAGATTTTCCATCAGGAATTTCTCAGTAATTAGCCAGTTGTCTGGATTTGTGCCTAGTTGATGGCAACAGGCTCGCTCTCTATTACATGGAACTTAAATATAACTGGCGAATTGTGGGTGTACTATACCTACACCTCTGCCCAACCCTTCGTTGAAAACCGGTGTGATGTTATGTGATATTTTTCACTATTGAACTAAATACATCGCAAGGAAAACGCAATGCAGATAACGGAACTCATCTGGCTCCTCCGATTTATCAACCAACTCCATCCACACTTGCATGTCACGTGCCACCGAATCCTGAAAGTAATCGGGAGAGCATCGATATTTTAGTACATTCGATAATCGTGTCACGTCTCTAGTGCTCCTTAGAGGAGGACGTGTGACTTGGCACGTCCCTATTTACCGAGATTCACAAATGTACTTAGAGGCTGTGGATATATTTTGAGAGTTTTTGTTTATTTCTAACCAGCGACCCGCCGACATCTCACGGTTTTTACGACTTGACGAAACATCGAGATTTCTTTTACGTGTAAGTTTAATATTTTTTTTATACACACTAACCTTAACACCGGAATAAATTCTCTAAATTATGGTGAAACCCGCATTAAATCCGTTGCTTAGTTCTAAAATACAACGCGGTCACACAGACAGACACACGAATAACGATTTTAATTTATAATATGTATGTCACCGTATGACTGTGAACACTGTTCGTTTATAATCTATATCACGAGATTGTAAACTGTCGATAAATTGTGTATTGTACCATATTGCTTACAATATACCGTATTAATTTTCGACAGTTTATAAGTTATACATGTCAAACCGTCAAATTGTGAACTGGCATCATACTTGAATGCGACGGAACGCACGTTACGCGCCGATTGGTTGAACGTCATGTGTCCCGCGCCGCTATCCTGGACTGTCATTCGTTAGTCGCCGAACGAACGTAACTTCGCCAAGACGAAGTATCAGGGACAGTTCACAATTTTACGAGTGTTGAAATCGGACAGATTGTGACACCCATCGATAAGTGCAGGTTCGTTCAAAATTAGACGGTTTGACATGGATAGATTATAAACTATCGAAAATTAACGCTATATTGCTTACGTATTAATTAATGTATTAATTTTCGATAGTTTATAAGTATGGTACAGTTCACAATTTATCGACTGTTTATAATCTCGCGAGACAGATTATAATCTAACGCTGTTCACAATTATACGGTGACAGGTATCGATATTAAAATGTGAAATTATGAAATATTTAATTAACTTGTTGCTTTTAATCAGTACCTACCTACTACTACTATAGCTTATAGGCCTTTTTTTTTTTTTTTTTTCTGGGTGGGAAATCATCAAATGACTCCTCCCGCTCTGGGCGGAGCAGAAGGGAGTGTCAGACTTTTACTGACTAAAACCCACCCGTGTTCCTTCAGTTGCCTGTGCCAGGGGCCACGGTATCTCTTTCGAACAACCCGCAGCCCCGGCGGCATCGGCCCTAACGGACCCCGTCAGTTAGCTTATAGGCCTGATTTTACATTTAATTTTTACTAAATGAGAAATCATAAGGCAATCAAATTATTCCCAAAATGATAGATTGAAAATCTAATAATATCTACTTTTCTAAGAAAACAATCCATTTCCATTAAGATAATTACGCCACTTCAAACAAAATAATTGGGGCGACATTAAACTAATTTGGTTATCCATAATTTCTAGTGAAGCGAGTTTTAGTAAAAGGTCGTTCAACCTCTTTACAATATATAGACTAAAATATTTATGATTCGTGATTTTATATCTAGCTATTCGTGCTCGGCGTCGCCCGGCTGAATTTCATGTCTGCATCATCATCACCTGCCTAAACTGCTGCCTTTTTCCCAAATATGTTAGGGTCGGCTTCCAGTCTAACCGGATGCAGTTGAATACCAGTATTTTACATGGAGAGACTGCCTATCTGACCTCCACAACCCATTTACTGGGTAATACGATATCCCTTGGTAAGACGTTCTGCCTTCTGACGACCCGAAACCACGGTCAAGTATCCACGAATGAATTTCATGTATTCATCTCAATTTGATAAGCCTGTGCGTTGTCTGTCAATCTGTAATTAGCCATTCAGTTAACTGCCTAGTTTTTTAACTAAACGGCGCCGTTCAACAAGTGGCCTGAATGATATTCAGCGAATGCGTCTAATACAACAAATAATAAAACACTATAACAACAAATAATAAAAATAAAATAAAATTAATAAAAATTAAGTTGGGTCTCGATACAAGAAATGTTTTATTCGGTGTTTTTGCCTTCTTGTCCCTTCGTGTGCGAGTTCGACTCGCACTTGGCCAGTTTTTATTCCTTGCCTCAATAAGTATGCGGAAAATAAAATGAATAGCCTAAATGATAGAGCATTTTATGAATAACATAGGATTTAGTTATCCATCAAAATGAAGGTGAGGGTAAGATGAAGTATCAAGCTAGCCTAGGGTCAGTCAAGGAGTAAAACTAGGTCGGTAATAGAATAATGTGTTGTCGGTAAGTAAAAATGTATCAATATGTAGCAAATGGACATTCTACGGCAATTTCCGATGTTATTTATTTATTTATTTTTTTCCTTATTTTTTTTATGGCCATTTCGTTATAGCCATTTCATATATAACTGTGGAAGAGTGACAGATGTGATTTGAATGTACGGACAATTGAGTTGGTCATCAATTTATTTCCCTCAGGGCAGTTTTTGTACGAAGAACTGTCAAAAATTCAAAATTATTCTTCTTAAATTATCTGGCATTGGAAAAGTCAGTCCTAAAGGGAAATACCGATTTTGGCCACGAAACGCCCAACAATTTGCTTTTGATAAAAAAAAAACATCTTGTTTTATGTTTATTAATTGCGGTATTCATTTATCCAAACAAGATTGCTACATTTATGCACAAAAAAAGTACTGAAAAGATAAAAATGAAATCATAGGTAAATTCGTAAGTCATTGGTTTGTGGATAAAATAAAAAGTGTTGCCAATTACGAATTCCGTTCAAAATATAATCGATTCTCTTTTCTTCTTTCGATTTTTATGATGTAATTATTAAAATTGCAATATTATTCGTTTTTTTCGATAAGTATTAAGAGGACAAAACAAGCGAATTGCTAATTGATTTACCATGAATTCTTTAGATCATAACAAAAACGCTACTGCACAATTTAACTGTCATTCTTATCTGTTCTTAAAAATACATAAAAAATAGAAATGAAAAAACTAAAAGAAACCAAATAATAACCATTGCGGCGTTTTTATTAATTCGCGCGCTTTTAATTAATTCGTATGTAAATAAATTCATGTTGAATTAGAAATCGAGCCTGCTCCCGCTTCTCACAATAAACCCTGCACGAACTTGGACTCGATATCCACTGATAATGATGACCCCAGCTTTCATACCGGCCAGGGTTCTTCCCAGCCCTCAGTAACTCATTTAAGAGGACATTTACGCTGTGTCAATTTGTGGTATAAATGTCACGAAATTACGAAGACTTTTGTTGGAAATTGCAGAAGTGTCAAAGTCAAAGTCAAAGTCAAATCGTTTATTTCAAATAGGCACATAAAAGGCACTTTTGAACGTCAAAAATTAAATTAAAATAAAATTGATTCTAGTCGCCCCTTCCAAAAGGTAGTTTTCGTATGGAGAAGAATGGGCAAGAAACTCCACCGTTACTCTTTTAAAATGTTTTACAATATTTTGCATACATTATTTATATAATTATATGTGAAGACGATGCACCTAAAAATAAAATTACTATACCACAATAGGTAAAAGAATTAAAATGAATAAATGAAACCATGACATATTATAGATTAACTATGTGATAGATACATGGTGCTCACATATTCACAAACATTCCAAAAGTAGACGATTTTCATAAATAAATAAGGAGTAATAAGTCCGGGTGTGACCCCAAGTAATTACAGAATGTAAATCAATGTCAAAGGAAAAAAAAAAAAAGAATAAATTATACAATTACATTAGCAACCAGTTTGATTTTGTCTAGACTCTAGAGATTGTCCTATGGAGCAAGACCAGCATGTTTCCAAGCATTCTTATCTTGGATATAATCCTCTAATTTGTAATATAATATATATAATAAGTGCGAAATCTTATAAAACAATGGGTTCGACCACAGCAGATAAATAGTTGTTGCATGTTCTTAACCATGTATCACTGTCATGTCTTCTTCTGAGAAATGGTTTTTAATTGAGTTGACTTAAAATAATATCAATATCAATTTAATATGACTTCTTTATTAGGTACAAGTTTCGAGTGACAGTGTAGTGTGCCACTTGTGTTGGACTGCAGCCTGAAATCAAATACGACATCCAACTAGTGAATAGCAAAATACACCGATTGTTGGTCATGGACATGTGAGTATCAGCTATGGCAGGTCACTTATGAGAATAAGATCACACACGCTCACGTCCGATTCTCTACGTGAGGACGTATAAGGAATGCGATTCCCCATCAGATTGCACCACGTGAGGTAAGCGTTCAATAGTTTTTAATGTATGTAAGTAGGGTGCCAATATCTGATAGTGATAGTTTAGTCGGTTTGCTTAATAACCCGAAAAGTTATTTTATTTTTTCACATCTGCACCATGGTATAAGATTAGCTAGCCAACACCTGAGGGGCAATTCTCGTAATTTTAAGAACGTTAACAGTCTGATCTTAGTCTCAATCTGTCAAAAACCTCCAATTTCCCTACATTTTGACATTTGTTTGTCGCTGAAATGAGACTGCGACTAGATTTTGAACGTTTTAAATTACGAGAATTGGCCTCAGTTTCGAGGTTGATTACCTATTTTTAACTCATCAACTACCGAGAAATGAGACAGTTGCTTTTGGACTACTAGTTCCTGAGTCCTTATTTATTCATTCATATAATTATTAATTTAGGGCATTAAGTCTGCCTTTGTTCAGTACTTTTTTACTTGTGCTAATAGTATGAAATAAATAAATTAATATTTTATTTATATTTGGTCGGAAATAATATTTTGCCTCCTGCCCAATTCCTGGATGATATACTGATTATATATGATAAAAATGATGAATAAACTTAATAATGTATGTATGTATTACAGTAAAATGATTGTTAAGAAACTATATTTGTGAAAATAAAAACCATTGTATATCTTAACAATCCGGACTTTTTTTAAACCAATTCCTTTACCATTTCATTCTTTTAATTGCATATTTTCATTTCCATATGCATAAAAATGTGTGCACCCAGGGCCGAAGTGTCCATGTTCGGCGGGCATTTCCCTTTGCTAATAGAAAGGTATAAATTGGTAGGTATAGGGGTTTATTTATAAACGATGATTAAAGTTAAAAATGTATCGTTAAACGGTCTTTATCATTATTTTACTTTAAGCAACGTTTCTAAGTAAAGGAGAAATTGTTGTGTTGTTTTTTCTTGTTAATCTGTTTTTTTTTTATGTTATTATTTATATACACATTAAAATTGATACAAATACGACATTATTGGTATTGAGTACAAAGTTACTGCTTATTTCTTAAGAAATTTCTTCCAGCAGACCCGCGAATTGAGAAATGTAAACAATACATGAATATCTATGTTATTATGTTAGATGAGACAAATCCCACTGCTGGGTAAATACATCTCCAATTTTCTTAATATAATTCTCCTGCATTCTCCGGCCTAGGTCAGGAACGGAAGGAAAAGGAAGTAAAATTATTATTATTCAAACTCTGAAATTCTAAGACAAACAAAAACTTCCAAAAGTTGAACTTCTTAAAGGAAAAGTATGTAAAAGTACTACGCATAAATAATCGTCGCCCGCCTTCTTACACCCGAAGCCCCTACAAATTTGTTTTAATTTACAAGTAATTAGCGAAATGTTCGTTTGCTAGTTATCTTGGCTTTCAACTGATGACCATAATTATTCGGATCGGAAATTAAACGTTCCGTTTTGTCGTTTTAAGGTCTTCATTTTTCGTTTTTCTTTGGAATTTATGAAATGGAAATGATTAATGATAAGCTTTGCGGATTGGTATTAAACAGCATAAATTCATTAAATGTCAGGGTAAATAGGTATTTATAAATCTAGCTAAACAAACAAGGCAAACGTGAAGTAGGACACCCTCGGGCTAGGTGGAGCGATGATCTTCGCAGGGTGGCCGGTAGCAGCTGGATGAGAGTTGCCGGGAATCGAGCTGAATGACGTGCAATTGGGGACAGAATTCATATCATCACCACACTGCTGTCAGTTTAAGGTGATGATGATGATGAATTGTAACTGTGATCCTAATTATTGACGAACCATGTTGCTGTTGGTTGGTTTTAGTACCTAAATGAAACATGTCCACTTGTAAAATTGGTTGCTGATTGGCCAACCAACCGTAAGATCTTAGCGTTTACGTAACTTCTTTGTACGGCTGTAGATCGCTAAAATGTGTGGTCAAAAGCAAAATTCTATGTCAGATTATTTCTTCAATACCTAAATCTTTTCTTATTAAAAGCAGCCTCATCAATAAATAAAAATAAACTGACGAAAAAAGAAACTGAAAATTTTAATTTTTTTTTAGTCCAATTAAGCTGCTCTCCTAAATTAATGTATATTATGTAATTTTGAGTCAGCGCCAATTTTTTTCGCAATACTCTTTTCTTTTCAGATAAGGAATTCACTCGATAGGCATTTTTCTCCATCATTAGACCTTCTATACCCAAGCCAGGTCTAAAGTGCTCATCAAGATGAATGAATGAATGAATTGCACCGATCCCAGCGTGGTTTGACCAGACTCGATTAATCGAATGAACCCCAAGATTCGCACTAGCTCCTGTAGCCTCATGTTCATGGTGCTACAGTGACCATTGCATATCTAGAAGTAGACCGGGGGGCGCAATTTTTGTAAGGAAGACGTGCCCGTAGGAAAGGGTAGGATGTAAGAGCCTACCGGATATGCATCCTTGAGTAAGCCTTGGATTAGTGGAGAGATGGGTGATATTTGTCTATGGATGGGCATCTTTTAAAGACTACGCGGCCAGGTGCTTCAGCTCGAGCTTCACCCGTGAATCTTTTGGCTCGGTTCTACTGCTTTCTCGGTTCTTTTTTATGTCCTTGCTCTGCTGTGTTATGTTGTGTTAGATGTTTCTGTTTTCGATGTCGTCGTCGGAGTTCTCGCTACTATCCGTTTCCGGTTTTTTGTATATTTCACTAGCAGCAATCTTAATCTTGTTTTTGTCTTCAGCCGTATCCATCCAGAAATCGATTCCCTTGTCGAAGTACTTCATATCCTGTTTTAGGTTGTCGTTCCACGTGTAGATAGGTCGACCGACCTTCTTGGTTTTGGCCTTGTACTCCATTGCTGCATGCAGCAGATGTGGTGCGCGGCGCCTGTAGACATGTGCGAGGTAGCACATCCTGTGGTTCTTGATGCGTTTGGTTACTGTTTTTCCGTCTAAGATTTCATGCATTTTCTTTTGTGTCGGTTTATTCCTGGAGTGGTTTATCAAATCTCTCATGATAACTCGCTCATATTTTCTGAGTCTTGACCTGTTAGCTTTGGTAAGTGCCGATACTTTCAAACCATGTATCATGCAGGGGACGATCACCATTCGATACATGAGTCTGGCTAATTTCCAGTCCATATTTGAGTGTTTTATGAATGGTAGTAACGATTTGGCATTTTTTATGGCCTGTTTGCAACGTTTTTTAATAGTGCATTGTCTACTTAATGTAGATGTTATAAGTGTACCTAGGTATTTAATCTCATCACATGTCGGTAAGCTTATTCCATTAAGGGTCACGTATGTCGTTTTCTGTGTAGCTATGGGGTCCCTAATTAGTATTTTTGTTTTTGTTTCGTTTACTTGGAGGCCTACACTATCTAATAGGGGTTTAATATGGTATAAGATACCTTCTAGCCCTTCTAGATCATCTGTAATGAAGATAAGGTCGTCCGCAAATGATAGTACCAGGGGGAGTGAGATTTCACGATCCTGGTCAAGTTTTATTAATTGGGTTTCCTCCTCGAGGGTTCTAAGGACTTCGTCGATGACCAGTGTAAAGGTCTAAAGTGCTCATCAAGATGAATGAAAAAAGCCCAAGCAGGATATAGCAGTTGTAAACTGTTAAGGAGTTTTTCAACTATCTTCCTCGGATCAATCCAGGTCCATTATGTTGAACTGTCATCCGAACCACATAATGTGTGCCAAATTTCAACAAAATCGGTTCACAAGTGAAAAATCAACCGACCTCCAGGTTTTGACCCTTATACCCGTGAAATTTATTTTTCTATTTTAATTAGGACCGACTTCGAGGTATACCTCATCCAGTAAAAAAGAATCGATCGCCCAAATCTACTACTACTACTACTCTGGACTACTCTGTAAAAGTAGTGCATGTAAATATGTACATTTAAAAAAAATTGTGTCGGTAGAGAACCTCCTCTTTCGTCGCATAAAATATGTTTCCAAACATCCGATCTGCGAATAGTTAGCAACTTAGAGTGAATCCAATATAACCACACTGAGCTGCTCTTTAATTAACACATTCTTCATTAACCCACTGTAATCTTATTACCCGAAAGTTACGCAAAACTTATGCATCTCCAAATGCATAAATTGCGCTGAGACCATAGAGCATTCACAAAAACAGAGACTCAATTCTCAAAACAACAACATCGACCACCGACTTGTACTCCTAACAGCTTTACTCGCACGCAGTGCGATTGTGGAATTCACTTCTGCCTGACATTAGAAAGAAAGAAAGAAAGAGAGAAAGAAAGAAAGAAGAAAGAAAGAAGAAAGAAAGAAGAAAGAAAGAAGAAAGAAAGAAGAAAGAAAGAAGAAAGAAAGAAGAAAGAAAGAAGAAAGAAGAAAGAAAGAAAGAAGTAAGAAAGAAGAAAGAAAGAATAAAGAAAGAAGAAAGAAAGAAGAAAGAAAGAAGAAAGAAAGAAGAAAGAAAGAAGAAAGAAAGAAGAAAGAAAGAAGAAAGAAAGAAGAAAGAAAGAAGAAAGAAAGAAAGAAAGAAAATACATTTCATTTTGCAATACATTAGGGATTGCCAAACTGTTGCAGTACACATAACAACATCATGTTACCATCTGTAACTTGTACCTACTTTCTATGCAAATAAAGAACTGTTTTATTCTATTGTAGTGTTGTTAGTTGTGTACGTATTTATTATTTTAAATTACATTATAATTATTAATATTTCGGTGAAAATTATTTTAGAAGTATGTAAGTCATCTTCTGCCTAGCCATTTCCCAACTATGCTGGGGACAGCTTCCAGTCTGACCAGATGCAGCTGAATACCAGTATTTTACATGGAGCGACTGCCTATCCGACCTCCACAACCATTATTGGGTAATACGATATCTCTTGGTAAGACGTCTGGTTGTCAGACTTTCGGGCTTCTGATGACCCGTAATGAACGTAAAGACCGAACAAAGATACACGAATGACGGCTGGATTATATATTGATACTTCTGTGAAATATATATGTCGGAGAAGGTATATCTGTTTCTCGTTAGCATCAGGCATCTTTTAATTACTGTGGGCGTACTATGGGTAGTGTTGATTATAACACGATAGAAAAACGGTTTACAGTTCAAATCAGATTATAATTTACGTACAAGTTAGTCACACTAGCGAATCACACACTCACATAACTCAACGATACGGAACGCAGACAGTTTCTAGGCACATGCTGTTCGTACGATGTCCAATGTTTCGATGATCCCGAGAGCTCTGCTCACACCGTTCTTGTAGCTGTAGCTCTCCGTCCACCCCCACGAACTCAGGCTAGACTCTGTCTAGCGCCACGAGATGGCGCTGGCGTTCCGAATAAACGAATAACTCCGACATATACAAAAAAAAAACTGATTTTTACAGTGATTATTTCTCCATTTTCTATTAGGGTTTTTGTTAAATGAACGGCAAATATGTTTATTTATTATTATAATGAGCCTGTTGTGCCCCACTGCAGAACCAGAGACCTCTCTTTGTCTTTCCATTAAGGCCAAATAAATAGTTTAATTCATCATCATTTCAGCCGAAAGACGTCCAGTGCTGGACATAGGCCTCCCCCAAGCACCGCCACTGGACCGGTTCATATAGTATAAATAATAGTTTCATTACTGCCTTCATATTTTTTCTATTCACTCATACTTTATTATAAATCGTAAAAACTGATAAATGATTTTATTTCGGTAAGTAGTAGGTTTAGGGTATAAACATTTTTACACGCAATCATATTTTTTTTAAACTAGATGAGGTCGGCGTTTCCTATCCGACTACTCTGAGGAGAAAGGCCAAAACAAACTCAGCTCTTTTAAAGTCCAGACATAATCTTCATGTGAAGACCAAACAAACAAAAACTTTAGCAATACTCTCCCAGTGACCTATTTATCAGTCACCTACAGTTTAGTAACATCTACACAGTATTGAGGTTACTACAGCCTGTATTTAAAAAGCCCACCCTAGGGTAGACTTTCTTGCCAAAATTCGAGAAAACAGAAATAGGTAAACAGAACATTTTGTGGCTGGGAGTACAGCTTCTGTTGGGTAACGAAACCATAGCGACTTCTAAAACGCGCTTAACGCCATCTATCGCGCTTAGGGGTACTATTATTTGCAACTGCCGGAGTAAAATTACGCATGAAATAGCATAACTTCCCCAGTGCTTTGATTTATAAATAATGGATGTTGGAAGAATTCATCGGGTTGGCAAAAATAAAAACCTTTTTGTAAATATTAATCAACTTTTATTTTAACACACTTTTCACCTCGCCCCTTCGTGTATGCCTGCACATTTCGTTTGGAAAATTTAAAAAAAAAACAGATTAGATTACGAAATAAAATCAGTTCAGAAATAAGACAGAATCAACTAAATTTACTTATTACCTTATATTTAATAACTATTATTAAATCCGTCGAGGTAGACCACGATGAAGGTGGTGTGTCGGTCTAGCGAGATTTGCAGGGCGAACATGTCCAGAGATCGCTCAAGACAGGGAGGTTTGGAAGGAAAATGGGGAGGCCTTTGCCCAGCAGTTTGATACCATACTGGCTACTAAAAAAAAGATATATATACTATATCTAAAAATACCAGTTTAATTTTATGGTTTTTCGTAGGTCAAAAACCTATGGCGTCCCTCTGTCTTTTTACTGCTCTGTGGCTAAGACATAAGGAAGTTTTAATTTAAGCGCATCCACTGTTTATAATACTGCGGTTAAGCCATCTTTAAAGTGGTTATAAACTACTCCTTAAGGGGGATATGCTAAGACCGGGAAATTCAAATGACTATGTAAATTTTTACCGTAATCATGTACAGCCAATTTATACCCTTCATTAATTTGAAGTAGGTTTTTGATAACAGTCTAGAGTTCATGAAAGCAACAGTGAACCTATGATTGAAAAAAAAAAATGTTATTTGTGCTTTCAGTTTAAGGGTGACGATTAGTGAAAGATACAGTTCATTCCGTTCATTCGGTTAATGTAAAGTATGTAATATATGAGTGATTGGAATATACCTTATTTCTAAGGAAACCTCAGAGGCCACCATATTACAGAGAAATTTATAAGACAATGGTTTTGAATAATACGGAATTATTTTGAATTACTCGAATGCCTATTATTATTTTTTTCATTATTATATGTTTTACTTAATGAGTGAATTTTTTTTTTACTTTATATATTTTATTATCTCGTCTACTTTTACACATGTGTAATTTTCTTTTAATCATTTTTCCTATCGTAAGCATGCTGGAAAAGATTTTTTTGAGAAAAACATCACCTTTGTTCGTATTTTACTGTTATTTTCTTTCTATCTTTTTATATTATGTGTAAATAAAAATATAATCCTAACTAAAAGACCCAACGCAATCTACTTTTGTCCGATTGCCTGGCCCGTGGATATATACTCGTATGATATCCATATATTAGGTAGACATGTTGCCTAGCCCTGTTCCTCTAGAATTATCGCAAGCCCAAACTATACATAAAATACAACAACATAATTAAAATATCTCCACCCAGACACATACCTACATAAAACACAGCTCTCTCTCCTCCTACCACTCCCCGTCATAAACGTAGTCTTAAACACTTAATTCAGATATTTTAATCATGCCCTTAATAAACTAAAAACACGAAGGGTAAGAACTGCCGTGTCGTTCACCGCATCTACGAGTATAGTGGAGACCACCATTTTAACTCGACCCCTCCCCTCGTTCCTTTGTCATACAAGTTTAGGTTGTGAAAGGGGGTGAGGTATTGAAGCTGGAAGGTCCTGGCTAGTTGGACGAGTGAATGGAGTATATCATGCGTGCTGAGAAATGCGCTGTGCGGTTCACCAGCGGAATTTCGGTTCAAGTAATCATGTTGTGGTGTAAGTGTTAAGCGAGTAGATGGGATTTGTGACTCTATTGGATAGTTTGGCGATTAAGTATTGTGTGCAATGCTAATGAGGTAGTTTTTTCATTGAAATAAGTTTTCTGCAGAAAAATTCTTTCGAAACGTATGCTTTTTAAAATGAAAGAAAGAAAAATTGGTTGATTTGTCACAGAAAGATCTGCATACAAAAAGATTAGCTTAAGAGTGATTTTTTTTTTTTTTTTTGTTATTAGTAATAAAGAAAAAAAATAGGACAAGAAAATACCTATGGCATTAAGTCCGCCTCGGTACATTTGTGTGCTTAAAATATTAAATAAATAATATAATAAAATAGATCTATAATCACGAGCATAAAACAGAAATAGTCGATAGCTGCACGTCCTGACTGTGTCAAGAAGGCTTCCACTCAGCAAGATGCTGAAATGCTAATTATAATCTTTAACGTAACTTGCAATATGGTTATCTATTTCTTAGCGTGTCGATAGTAATCTAAATGGATTCTGCCACTTGTTTGGCGCCATCACCAGCGTCCATCAGTTCCTGTAACGTGCAGGTGACAGGACACGCAGGACACGAGATTAAGTATCCCATCGTTTGCGAAACAACACCACATCTACACTCCAAGGCGGGGTTGTCTATGAATTTCCACCTGAACAGAAAGGATAGGCACAAGTTACGGCCCTAGACCAGGTAACCCACCAGAAATAAAAGATAATATTTAAAAAGACAATGGGCAGCCCGGATTAACATCGAATCATCTAGGGTTACATGGTTTAAAGGTCAATCCAGTTTCCTCTACACTCTTCTAGTCCGCAAATTGGTAGCAGGGTTGACTCTCCAAGGTGCACCGAACGAACATTTAAGTAACACCACTCCTGTACTTCAATACATACATACATAATCAGCCTATAATGTCCCCACTGCTGGGACACAGGCCTCCTCTCACTGAGAGGGAGTGGGCCGTAATCCACCACGCGGGTGCAGTGCAGGTCGGTAGATGTCACATGTCTTCAAATTTTTGGTTCTAGGACATGCCGGTTTCCTCACGATATTTTTTCATCTACATGAGAGCAGTGCTGATGATATAATTTACACATAGTAAAGCGCCTGTCTGGGTTCGAAACTACGACCTACAACTTGTAAGTCTCAGCCGTTACCACTGGGTTACCCCGCTCTAACTATTGCTCTTACCTAAATTAAACTAAAACAATAAAGTCTTAAAAGGAATGAATTTATAGCTTGAACCTTATTAACTTAACATTTGTAAAACACTCTGTTTACACGTGCAAAATAGAAACTTATTTATTTAAACTTGCCAGACAGAATTACACGGGAAAAGTTTAAATAAAACAAGAAACAAAATGTTCTCGTACCAGTAACAACGAAATACAATGAAGTTTTCACGAAAAAGTTTTGCAGGCTTCATAATAACTCGTTAACGTAAGCGTATGTTCTGTTAAACAAACGTCAACAGATGGTGCCAACTGTCAACTGTCAGGTGGAACAAATGAATAACGACAGTCCTGAATTCAAATGTTCACCTTGACAACGTTTCTTGCGACAAGA
Organism: Apamea epomidion; assembly: GCA_947507525.1. Classification (NCBI taxonomy): domain Eukaryota; kingdom Metazoa; phylum Arthropoda; class Insecta; order Lepidoptera; family Noctuidae; genus Apamea; species Apamea epomidion. The sequence goes on from OX382237.1 coordinate 17,708,180, forward strand.
GCTATTGAAACAAACTTCTACATGGCCCCGAAAAAAGGAGTGTGCAGTCTTGTTTCCAATTTATTATTTCCAAGTTATTGCTAGACAAGTTTCTACTTATCTCTTTAACTTAGATAAGTATAAATAAATTATTCCAAATGATTGTATTCTTCTCACGTCAATTTGAATACAAAAATGGGTAAGAATTTACCTCATGCAAAACATTATTTAAAATGAAAGACAATTTTCATATAAACGCGCCGTTAACGTTAAAAGACGACCTATATTTTCCAACAAACACGTTAAGACCCGTCTCAAGAAAATGAAACGGCGTGAACACATTAAAAACACCGACCTTTTTTCAGGAACGATCGATACACGCGTCTCGCCTCTAGCATAATCAAAATTAACGTTCCTCCGTCAGTGGGACCACTCTAGTGTTCATATATCACGCATAATACACAGTAACGACACTATCTACCACTCTATAGCACTAAATTGCTACTCGTCTTGACTAAAATTATTGCGTCGTAAGTCTTAACTGGGGCGGCCATTTAGGTAAGATTAAACGTTAATACGTCAAAGCAAATGATTATAGTAGTTATGATGGGCCTCAGAGTGGTTGGTTATGAGGAACGGACGTTTCACAAATTGGTGGTGGTCGTTTTGATAATTCCTGAGCTGAGGATCAAATCTCCTTCGCTCAGTCTACTTGGAGGTTGTCTATAAAAGATCGCTTTTAGCGATAAGATAATTGAAGTAAAATGAAGAAATTTTACATAGGGAGACACTGGCGCCGATTCTCTTGTTCAAAAATTAAACAAAATTTAAGTTCAGTGCATCTTTTTCTTTCTATTTCATTAAGAAAAGGACAAAAGATACGTCCGACGCTGACTAATTTGACAGGACCAAACTAATATTTATCTTCTGTCCTTTCCTTAGTGAAATAGAAAGAAAAAGATGCACTGAACTTAAATTTAGTTTAGTTTGTGAACAAGGGAATTGGCGCCACTATGTACCAATATATTGTAACAATTTTATGATTTAAAAGAGTATCCGTGGAGTTTCTTGATCCGTTCTTCTCCTTAGGCTACGCTTTGGAATGGGCAACTAGCTTCATCTTTCTGACTGACCGACGTTTGACAATTCAAAAATGCTTGTAATTGGTTTATTTGAAATAAGTGGGTTTGAGTTTGAGTTGAGTTTGTCTATGGGCTGTTCCATTGTATCACCCATAGATATAAAAATTTAAATTTCTATGGTGTCACCCTATATATTTTTTTTCATTATATCTTCACTCCGTGTGGTGTACAGAGTAAAGAGTAAACTATTTGAGTACCATGCAGGCTAGATTGAATACATGACTTTATAACTGTCTGGCGGTTTTGGGTATTTTGCATATGGCCTGCGCAAATGTCCTGTAGATCTGGTAGCGTCGTGTGTTGGGTCGTTGAACTCCCTAAAATAGGGTTGAGTTTCACGATGACTGGTGCGTGCATCCATGCCGTCTATTGGGACAGGTCAACTCAAAGCTGCAATGACTCTTTCTTCAAAAGGCCCTCCCAGACATAGCCCTGCATTGTTAGATCCACATAACATCCTAATAATATAATGTTTGGGCTTTAAAAGTCACCATAACCTCTGACATTGTTTCGGCATTTCTTCTCAGGGATCAGTCACCTTGGTAATGCCGACGCCATCTAGTTGATTTTCCAACAAAATATTTATTTATTTAAGGACAACCAACGCCATAATACATACAACAGCATACACCATAATACATGCTAAAGATTCCATGTTTTTTTTTTATATTTTATAGTATATTATATTATTATTTTATTATATTATTACATTTTATTATCTTAATTAAAGGCTGCCACGGCATGCACTAAACATAGAACGAGAAAATGCAGTAACAAAACAGATTTTACTTATAAGCTAGATATATTGATTGTTACATAAATGCAGATACATGACACTTTCGACAAAATATCGAGAGCATCATGTATCTCATTTATTTTGTGATATTTTAGTTAATAATAATTTAGTTAGTAAATATTGACGTGTTAAAGCGTCTTAGAAGATCTACTTACTTAAATAAACATTATATTCCTATTCTATTCTATTCTTGGAGTCTTGTTAGTCAATTTTGGAACCTGTTCCTGTTATATTAACCGCTCCCTTACCACCTCCACCTTACCCCTTGTAAAAATTCCACACTTACATACGAGTATATCCGTAATATTTATTTATGGTGTACATCAGCGGTCGGCCACCTTTTGGCAGGCAATGGCCACAAGGTAGCAAAATAAACTAAAGGCAGGCTGCACTTGTGATATTAACCCTAGAAGCCTATGAAGCAATATGCTTACGTATAATTGGTCATATCCCATAGAAAAAATAAAAATGCTATTAAAAGTTGTTGAAACATACGGAATTTAATTCGTTCGTAATTATGTTTATATGTTTGGGCTTTATACTCGTAGCTTGAAAAATAACCACCAGTTAATTAATGCATTTATTTGGATATTTATGACTAATTTACAAAACATTCACGGGCCGCAAGTCAGACGTCCGCGGGCCGCAAGTAGCCCCCGAGCCGCGTGTTGCCGACCGCTGGTTTAAATAATAAAGAATATTCTATTCTATTCTGAACGGGATAGGTTTTAATATTAAGGGACTGAGGTATTTCGTTACTAGTTAATACGTAGAACTTCTAATGATAGTCCGTAGGAGCAGTTCTAGTTTGAAGGACATGGATGCCGGTAAAATTACATACCTACAGCCTTCACACAAGAGACTTGTAATGCCCTTGCTTCCAAGGTCAATAAAATCAATCGGCTATTTCCATGGCATTCCAGTTTTTCCTAGGGAGTAATAATACATTTATATCTGTTTGGGTGACTGACTGAGCTAACCCATAAAATAAAATGTTAGCTCTAATCTAGACCTTCCATTTCATTGGGAATCAACCAATTTATCCTCTATTGGACATTTAGGACCCTGGGCTGCCAATAGCGTAGATTAAATGCCATAATACATCAGGCCCAACGATTATGATTATGGGCATCGGAATTGAACCCGGGACATTTAGCTCTGTGCTAGTGTGATTGTCTTTGAAACCTTAGCATATAAAAAGGTTTTTATCGGATGGACTTTGAAGAGAAAGAACTCTTTTAGATTCTTATCGAAAGGTTGAATGAAGTACTCGTAACTGTTTCCTAGAACAAGTGCGAGTTGGACTAGCACACGGAAGGAAGGGTTCCGTAACACAAGGCAAACGCTGAAAAAAACATGTTTCTTGTATTGAGACCGCCTTTAATTTTCAACTTAATTTTAGTTTTTATTATTTTGACATACATACTCTGTGAAAATTTTAACTGTCTACCTATTACGGTTCATGAACTATATATAGCCCGCTGACAGATAGACGGACGGACGGATGGACAGCTGAGGCTTAGTAATAGGGTCCCGTTGGCACCGTTTAAGTACGGAACTCTAAGAAAAGGACAGGAAGTGCGGAATTGCTTTGAAAGACTTTATTTTTTGTTTTCACTAGGATTCTTTGATCAGTGAGAGAAAAGACTCAATAGACACTGCAAGTGTTGGTATCTCGGAATCAGATAGAATAGGGGTAGACAATACGATTTTATTCTCACGTACGATCTTTTATCGCTCCCATATCAATACAATCTCGTTGTAACAAGTTTTACTGAAGGAGAAACAATAATAAAAGTATCGATAAAGAGATCGTATCTTATTCGAGACGATACGATATCTACTTGTCGATGATCTTAGGCATTTTTTTTCAAGTATTTGTCAAAAGTTGATCTCGGAAAGTATTACCCGCTATCAATATTTGTACTGGCAAAACAGAAATATTATTTTTGGGGCTAAAAGGGTTATTTTGTAGACCTTTACACTTGAACAACGCTCTGTAAAATTATAGACATAATGAGTTTTTTTCGACATCCAGAAGATAATAATAAAAAAATAGTTTTATTGTCATAAAAAAGGTGTTACATTTTAATTTGTAGCCCTGACTCCTGTGCTAAGTGGTAACTGTGTTATAGGAGTCAGTGTCATCACCCGTTTTTGGAACATTATCAATGTATGCCATAATATTAAAATAACGTATAATTAAACGAATTTAGTGCATGCATGCTCATGAGTGGTTTGTGTTCGTGTGTGTGTTTGCTGTGTTTTATGTGTGCCCCAGATGGAATGCCGGAAAAAAAATAGTAAGTCTTGAATATACAATACAACACTACAATACACTACCTACTACCTCCAATTGCTTCGTGTACGTTCATACTCGCACGCCGATTGCGAGGACTACGCACCTGACCTTTCTGAAGAACATCACCAATTATATAGTTCGTTTTTTAATCGTAGACTAATCTGACATTTAAGTCTTTTGTGTTTACATTTTTTTTAGTATAGAAGGTTGGCATTACACCTGTCACCTGTCATATTATGTCGTATATCGGTTGAAGTGCAGGTGCTTGGGGGAGGCCTATGTCCAGCAGTGGACGTCTTTCGGCTGAAATGATGATGATGATTATGTCCTCCTAGGGCATCCTCTCCCGGAGTTTTCTTCACATTTGCCTTGTCTTCTTGCCTTTTAAGACTTGACGTCGTTCTCATAAGCGCCATAGATTTTTAAGAACATTCCAGGGGTCCAGGGGTTCATAGGTTTTGGGAACCATTATCAATTTTTGGTCCCTTTTTACCTTAGCATTAAATAAATCATACATTCTCTCATTTTATTCAGAAAACTTTTCTCCAAAATCCAGGGAACATCGCAGCTTAAACATTTTAACTAGCCACTTTTGGCCTTAACTCCAAACAAAACTAATGACACCGCATTTGTCTGAATCGGTTACGAAGTTTTGTTTCCAAAATAGTTTTGTCACTTTTGCTAGTTATCAAACAGACTGATTAGAATTAGTAGACCTTTTAACTATGCCACAGACTAATTTCAATGGGGTTATCTATTCTATTAAGGCAGCCATTTGTTAGTTAAAGTAATTAGTGCTAAAGGTTTAATTAAAATCTAACATCAAAATCCATTCATCCGTACTAATACTTCTCTTGTCCGTGACTTCTTCCACGTGAAATTTCTAAATTTCTTGTTCCTCCGACCCACCCCGTTGCATGGCATCGCCTTTTTTTTTTGCGTCGTGGTTGAAATCCTCATGCACTTCCTCCATCGTGGGGGTACATATCTCAATGCGTTCCATACACAGAGGGGCATGGAACGCATTGTGAAATACCTTACTTCGCATAGTATTGCTACTTTACTAAGGGCTGATTTTTCAATCATCTGCTAACTTTATTCGAAGAATAATTTTGAAATTTTGACAGTTTTTCATACAAAACTGTCAAACATCAATTTTATTCCTCGAATAAAAGTTATCTTGCGATGCAACAATCAGCCCTTAAACGAGTATTATTTGTGAATAAGGGGGTAAATCACGAGTCCGAATAAAGAAACTAAACACTAACAAAACCTCCATGTTAGCAATAACTATAATGACAACGCAATGTGTACAAATGATAGCCCATCTCAAATGATTGGATTTCGATACCGTGGCTCATCCATCTAAGATTGCGGATACTGATCGTGCTTCGAGTCTTCAATCAGCTCATTAAATTGATGAATTGTTGATATATGTAAAAAGAAAAAAAAAATAAAGAAAAATTGTTTATTCTGCACAAACAAACCGCTCATTACTATAAAAAAGACATAAAATATACAGATACAAAGTAGTCAAAAGCCACGTACTCACGTATAAATAAAAAGGTGTAAATTTTGTCCATTGCTTGATTTTAGAGCCAAAGACAACACACATTAATTGACATTACAAATTAATCCGTGATGCGCTCGCCACACTGTCAGATGACAACAAAATAACACCAATCAAAACAAAAAAGAAGACACTTCTTGTTGTTCCTAAGGTCACAAATTACTTTGGTAAGCGCACAAGAAAATTTGTGGTACCGTCGTTATTGAATGAGCTACTCTCACAGCTGATATCGCATGTCAAATCTAAAAACCAGCTTAAAAATGTTCGTAAAAAACATTACCGATCATTGTGTCCATAGCTGATTTTGTGTCTGTGCACAATAGCAATTTTCCATAGTTGTAAAATGTGTTTATTTCTGTAACTCACTTCCTTTTTTATTTTTTTCTTAATTTTATATGTTAGTTTATAGTAAAAATCGAAAGTTATAATGATATTGTGAAACGAGAACAACTGCCGATAAACTGTTTTGCAGTTTGGCAGATTTTTTATATATTATTTTTATACAGATTTTGAATAAATAAAAAAAAACAAAATGCCAATTGCAGAGTGGATAAATAACTACTTTGGTAACAAACAAATAATGTAGTCTATGTGAGGGAGTGAGCCGTAATCCATACCTTCGAATTTTTGTTTTTTTAAAAACGTTGTCCCACTCTAGGGATTTCTCCTGTATCGCGTTTACAAACATTTAAACTCACATACACAAACAGCCAGACCTGGAACAACTACTTGTAGTTCATACAAATATTTGTTCCGTGCGGGAATCGATCCTGCGACGCGCAGCGCAGCAGTCAATCGCTTAACCACTGAGCCAACCGTGCCGTCGTGCCGATGTTGGTTTCCTCACGATGTATTCCCTCACCGTTTTGAGAGCTGGTGGCAACGGGCTCGCCCACTATTTCATGGGACCACGGCGTGATGTTATGTGCTGTTGATTTTTTATAGAATAAGAATGAAATAGATGATTGCATAAATTCACGCCTTTTCCCTATAGGGGTAGAGTGTGCGTCATCCAAACTCGACTTATGGGGAAGGATTAATTAAGTTGATATCGTCACAAGGGGACTTGTATACCACAGAAAGCTGCGGCATGCCATGGAATGCTTCAGCATGCCACGTATGTATCCTTGCAATGATTATACGATTAAAGACTACGTTGAAGACAAGGTAGTTTGGCAGTGATTCCTTCTGCACATGTGGCTTCCCTGGCATCTCATTAACGGCATAACTACATAAATGTCTATTAACTGCTCTCAAATTACGATGTTTATTTATTTTTTACATACTTCTTTCACATAATCTTTTTATTATTTGACATTATATACAGACAATTCTAATTTCAACTCTTTATTAGTGGTTGTAATGACAGTCATGTCAGTTGGTTTTAATAGGTTTTAATATTTTATCTATCCTTTTGATAGATTCTTCTATATTTTGTAAATGTGAGGCCTTTGTAGCCCTTATAGACTTTAGATCTGTACACCATTTTTTATTTTATCAAGTATCTGGTACTTGTTGACAGGCCTACGCTGTCCTCCCATACTTACCGTAATTTGAAAAAATTGTAAAAGCCAATTATTTTTAAAAGAGTAACCGTGGAGTTTCTTGCCGGCTTTTCTCCAAATAGGTAACGACCAATTGGAACTGTGACGAGAGCTTCTGACATTTCATAAGTGCCCATGTTGGTTTATGTGAAATAAAATATTTTGATTTTGATTTTGAGTGGGAAAGTTATAGGCTGATTATGATTATGCCATCAACCAAACACAAATCCATACTCCAGGCCGCTACAAAGAAATCCTGTCGGAAAAATCCAGTAACACATAAAATTAACAGTATTCATCCATTACCATCACCAATATACATGCAGATCATTAATACAATGTAACGCACAATTGAGCGTGTAACGTAAGAATTGTCCAGAAAATGGCCGACCCGTACTGCAGCATGATAAATGATGGCTATATTTTAGCAATTCGATTCCAAGATGTTTTTCTTGTTTCGTAACTTAGTTATGTTCACGCTCTGGTTCCTTTACTTTTGGAGCAGCTTTTTTATAATGTTTTTCTGAGTAAGGTTTTTATTGTTTGCGTTTCCTGCTGCAATGTATAATATCAAATTCTGTTAAAATTGTGATCATTAATGTATTATGTAGTGTTGTTTTTGAGGGAGATTAAGAGTTGAAAGGAAGGCGTTCTTTTTTATGTCCTAAAATAAAATAAAAAATTGGAAATATGGACCATGACTGCTAACTGAAGCAAATAAATTATCAGGTTGCCTATCTGTCATAAAAAGCAAACTTTAACACAACATCATAAAATGAAAGAAAAAAAGAAAATGCATTTATTTTACACAGATTATAAGACACACCATACACCGGAGGCCAATTCTCGTTATTTTAGGCGATACAAATCTAGTCGCAGTCTCATCTCATCGACAAACAAATGTCAAAAACTTGTCAAAATGTAGGGAAATTAGAGGTATTTTTGACTGATTGAGACTGAGATCAGACTGTGAACGTTCTTAAAATTACGAGAATTGCCCCTCATACGTCAGATAACAACAAATAAAAATTAAATAGAAAGTGTAAAGTCCGATGTAAGAAAATAGCAGGAAAGTGTGCCTCACGGCTGCACCAAAAAGGCCCAGTTCAGCAAAAATGTCAGACAACTAGTGCCTGACGCAGGTTTTCAACTGGACCTGAAGGCCGATTCTCGTAATTTAAAACGTTCAAAGTCTAGTCGCAGTGACATCTCGGCGACAAACAAATGTCAAAATGTACGGAAATTTGAGGTATTTTTGACAGATTGAGACTGAGATCAGACTGTGAACGTTCTTGAAATTACGAGAATTGCCCCTCTGATGTGTGGGTGTAAATCAGTTGCAAATTCAGTAAAATATAATTCAAGTACATAGGTACATATTTTATTATTTTGCACTCAAACAAATTCGGTCTAACAATATTTTTTTGTTGCATCCTTTGTTTTCTTGTACTTTCTAGGTACTCCAAAAATATAAAATGCTTACTTTTTTAGTCAAAACAAGCTAATGAAAAATTCTTCAACGTCCGTTCCCTATTATTTTCATCTCGGCTTCGTCATGGAGATATAGCGCCTTCATTTATCATCGTGAGGACAGAGCCCCATTACTTAACCTCTTCCACAGCCCCATATGTCATAGCGACCGCCATGCAACCATTATGCGCCGCGAGGGGAAGATTTAAGCGAATTTACTACATTTAATTTAATTTAATTTATTAATTTTGTGAACACAGGGTACAATGATGTTTTACAAAAAAATGCTTGGTCCCTCCCATGCTCCGCCGAAAGGCACACAAAATAGTGACGCTGAAGTATCGCCAAGTCAAACCATCAAATCTAAATCAATTACAAAAAGTGCAAAATATCATAAAGTACATTGTCAAAAAAAAAAAAAAAAATATCAAAATTAAATTAAATTAAGTTATAACCGTATCAAATCTCTGAATAATAATACAATGTCACCAAAATAAGTATTGTCAAAATTAAACTAAGATGTACAAAATCATCTTATCAAAGTTTGTCATTAAGGTATTCATCGACAGAATAATTTGCCTTGTCATTCAATCATTTAAAAAGCTGACGTTTAAAACTATTAACGTCGTTAGCTGATATAATTTGATTTGGTAATTTATTGTATAGTTTGGGAGCCATTGCATATATATGCTCTATGGAGAAATTTGGTTCTTGTGAATAGCAAGTGCAACTTATTTGAGCGTCGTTGATTTTCGACAGGTTTATAAAGATGCATAATATTATTTTTTGCAAAAATACAGGCTCCATGGATGTAGAGAGATGGTACAGTCAATATTTTCAAGTTCTGGAAATGTGGTTTGCATGAATCCGTCCGTTTTATTTTGTTAATTACCTAAACCAACGGAGTATATCTATTTTGTGGTATTGTCCCTGTCGAGTTCTGTAATCTGGGAGCGAAAGTTTTGATGTCGGCTGGCTGATTAGGTTATCCAATTATATAGTTTTGGTACATAATTGATTACAAGGTTGTTTATATTCCTGCTAAATATTATTTCTCATGAGAAAATTATAAGGTACCGTAGTGCAAATATAGTAAAGGAGGACCCTTATTTGCGTTCATAGGTGCAACCTGTTTAGCAAACATTCGTAAAAATACTATGACAATCATTATAGTAGAGGGGCTCGTGGCTAAATATTAACAGCCGCATAGGTCAAGTTACGCTTGCCTTGGTGGTTCGTGGATGGGTGGCCATCCATTACATATCGAGACATCACCGTGCCTCGGATAGTTGTTTAACCCGTTGGTCTCGGCTGTCATTCCTAGTCTTTGACAGCCATTACGGGTAGTCACAAGCCCAAAAGCAGTAGACTTATCAAAGGGTATCGTGCCCAATAATTGGGTTGGTCGCTCCATGTCAAATACGGGTATTCAGCTGCATCCGGTTAGACTAGAAGCCGACCACCACATAGTTGGGAAACGGCTAGGCATATTGAGAAACAAATAGTAAATGAAAGCATTTCAGCTGAATTTTTTTTTAATTGGTGTTTGCGTAACTAAATACTTTGATAATTTTTATACTTTTCTTGTAAGTAAATATCGTAAAATTCTTTGAGAGAAATAAATTCTTGATACCGAAATATTGAAATTGTACCTTTTACGATAACTATTTCAACACAGTTCTAATCACAGAACAGAAAAAAACAGTAGAAGGGTTCTAATACACAAAACCGTCAAACAGAAATTAATTATAAAAAAATCCCACAGAAAACTTTGTGTTTGACTTGCTCATCATAAGGGTCGGACTTCATAATTAAAACTTCAAAATCTCCACAAGTTTTTATGACACTCGCTCTTAAAGGCTTAGTTTAATTAATCTTTATTAAGCTTCAAGGACTCTAGTGTTACTTAATTAATTTATATCCTACTTATAAATAAATTTTAATTCTGTAATTTTCTGCGAAAGAGGAATTGATATTGAGTTACAGCCTAGATACCTTTATTGAATGATATTTAAGTAATGATTGTAGCTTTAACTGTCCACGGGTCATCATAATAAACACCTCTTTGTCATAGAAGTAACAGACAGTTAGGGCCAGCATGGTGGATGACGTGACAGCAGCACTTAATATGTGCTTCTAAGCTGCCCGGTGGTCGCTGGTACAGGGCAAAGTAATTCGGTAGCCCAGGTACCCTACGTGGGTAGCGGGATCGTCCGAAAGGGTTACCGCTGCCCTGGTACATAAAGGGCTAAGGAAGGAACACGGGTGGGTTTTAGTCAGTAAGAGTCTGACACTCCCTTCTGCTCCACCCAGAGCGGGAGGGGTCATTTGATGATTTCCCATCCTCAAAAAAAAAGATCGAATAATCAATTTTCCCACCCGTACGCAAAATACGCGGATTGACGTGGAGTTGCGGACGCCAGAACGTTACGACCGTTTATGCCTCCCCATCAGCCTTTCTTCGTTTTATGAGTTTACTAGCTGCGCCCCGTAGTTTCACCCGCATAAGTTTTGATCCCGTAGGAATAACGAGATGAAAAGTATCCTATGTGCTAAACTATTTGTGTGCCAAATTTCATCCAAATCCGTTCCGTAGTTTTTATGTGAAAGAGTAACAAACATCCATCCATCCATCCATCCAAACAAACTTTCGCGTTTAGGTAGGAAGTAGGATAAACATTTTTTTCTTTGAGATGCCTGCCAGATTTGCCAATACATTAACTAAATATTTTAATGTTGTATATGCATACATAATCACTTCTGCTGGGGCCAAAGGGTTCTTCTCTGTTCGGGTTGGTGGATGTTACGTCTGGAATTGTTGATTCTAGGACATGCCGGTTTTCTTCACCGTTTTGTGAACAGTGGTGATGGAATTAACTAAACAAAGTAAAGCATCTGCTTGGGTTCGAACTAAGGTGGGTCTCGGGACGGCTCGTGTCTCGAAGTCCTGGGACTTTTCGAAATTTTAGTTGTCTCGAGTCCCGGGACTTTCGGATCGAGGCTCGAGACGAGACAAGATGGTCGAAATTGTTAGATTCGATACTAGAATTACTATATAATAGTAAAGTTATTAAGAATTAGTATGATTTTTAACCAAGTTCGTTTTATAACTATAAGATTTAATTGCTTAAAAGTAAATCTGTGTGTGATTAAAAGAAATCAACAAAGCAATTATTAAGACCGAAATTAACGTTAGAGTTATTAAGATTTAATTTTATGTTTAATAAATGTTGATTTTTACAAAAATGCATTTTTTTAATACCTTTCACCAGAAATTAACTCAATTAAAATTCTTCAAAAAAGGCTTACGCCTCTTAAAAAAAACATTTTTTTCTTTTTCTTAAAAGTCTCAGGAATTCCCGGGACTTTGATTGTAGGCTGTCTCGTGTCCCGGGACTTTGAAATTGTCGGGAATTCCCAAACCCTAGTTCGAACCCACGACTCAAAACTGTTGGAACCGATACCACTGGGCCAAAAGCTTAGAAGAGTGAAAGAAGGAGTTGTATAGTTAAAAATACATAAAGAAAGTATACAAAAATAAAACAACAATATTTTCAGTAACAAATCATGTTTATTTAAACTTCAAAACCATACAAAATGACCTCATTGTCAACATTAAGTTCTTCTTAAAACTATCAAGTACATGTCGTGTGTACACATAATTATTTATTTCGTATTTTATTAAAACGTAAGCAAAGCTGTGCAATTGTTAATTACAATTCCATTTTAATTACATAATTTTTATGATAAATATGACTTTAATGACTTATTGGATTATTCCGTACCTATTTAAAAAGTGGAGTTAATTTTATATGAACACTTATTATTTTCCTATTTCATTTTACTATGACTATTTATGAAATAATTAAGGAGAAAAAATATTGAGCGATTGTCACTTGAGGCTTGTACCGACTATCGAATAAATTGTTGTATCTAATCAATCGTGAGTGCAATCATGTTGATTCATATTCTTAATTCAAAAGTTAACAAGATCGCATTTCAACAAAAAATATCGGACAAACCTCCGTGCTCTTAAAGGATTGCAGCATGACAATCGGTAGATAATCATTCCAGACAATTTTACAGCGCAAGCCATACTTTCAAGTCGTTTTCAGCGCTGCAGCCGCTTGATAGCCACACTACAATCTTTCACCCAAATATAAATTACTCCAAGTACAGACTACATCGTGTTCATATAAAACTAAAGCAAGTAACAGATGATGACAAAACTTTTCATGACACATCTTGGTCGCAAGTCGATCAAAACTACCGAAGAATCTAGAGTATTTTCAATGACAGAAACTTGTGACAAATATGGAAAGTATATCTCGTATGCGTGATAATATTTTATTTTCTAGTATCGGTACGGAATAATAAGGGTGGGGACATGTTGAAAGCGGGGCGATTTACTTTAGTAGATGATTAGCCAGCAGAAGAGAGTGATAAGGATTTTTTTGACAGACAAATGAAAATAATGATCACGAAATATGAATTGAAGTGGTGTACTTATATTTACTTAAGATTAGGTACCTAAAGTATTACTACTGAAAAAGATAGCGATGTATTTTGTGCTGAATTTATTTAAATTTTCTGTAAAAGCAAATCTAATTCAAACATAACTTGTATTAACAATACGCGCTGTCTGAACTACCTTATCTTTACCATTTTTCGCAATGAAAATTTTAAGAATTTTTTAATGCAATATGAAATAACTTTAAACTTTTAGAAAATAAATAAACACAGAATCGCGCCTGCTATCACTATGTACCTTTCTCATAAGACACTTCTTTTTTTGGCACAATTTTATTATTTGGGATACCTTATTTACGGCTAGGACTAGACGTAGTTACTATTCAGAATTTCAGATATTATTTATAAAGTATATTTATATAATTTTATTATAAGGATCTTCTCTATGATATAATAAGTTATTTAAAATTATATTATAAATTGTATAAATCATTTTATAACTTGTAACGAGAGTTTTGTGGCTATTGAAATTTAATTTTAAATATTATATTATATTTATTTATAAATATAGATATTGTCAAAGATGACTCTTAGTCACATCAAGGCTATTATAATGGCATAAAATTAATAAGACAATTACAATACATTTATTTGAAATCGACTAGTAACATTTATAAGCAAACAATTTACTAAAAGCTACGTTTAATGAGTATGGCAACATTTTTTTGGTATATTTTATATTACCTACCGTTCAGTTCATATCGAGTAAATTATATTTACATTCATATATGTTTTATTTGAATAAAATATTTATTTAATCTTGATAAGCTTATTTTAATAAAACATTACGATTCAAGTCAATATCATAAATGCTTAAGAGTATTTTATTTTAAAAAGATTTTTAGTTAACCACAATTTATGTTTAAATGCTTTTTAATTTTTTTGTGTGGATTTAAACTTTTGAGCTTTATTTTGAAGGAGATTGATGTTAAATATGTAGGTTTTTTATTCAGTAAAAAATTAATGGATTGAAAGAAAGGGTCCTGTTGCAAACAATAACTTTGTAGTATCATTCCAGACTCGCCGAACTGGACTGAGAGCATAAAAATGCGAATAACCATGCTTTGTTACTCGATTACTTTGATCAAAGTGCTGCAGATCGGAATCTCGCTTTCGTAGTATTTGTTTCGTTCAAAAGAAATATTTGCTTGAGTAAATCATATTTTATAGTTGTTAAAGGTTTTTTGCAATATCGGAAATCGTCGCGTAATATATCTATCTATATAATAATCTGAAATCTATCCATAATTGCCGGCAATATCGCGTAACATTATATACAAAAAAAAACAGTCGAATTGAGAACCACCTCCTCTTTTGAAGTCGTTTAAAAAAAATACGTTTACGAACAATGTTCCTAACAGTCGTCTTAGAATTTAAAGTTCGAACACAAAAGATGGCTACCGTCAGTCTACAATATTCTGTGACCTCTCGACCAATCGAAGGCAAGAGATAGGCCTGAGGGAAATCACTGGGTCCATCGATTGACCATCTGTCTTTTAGTGATAACAATTGGGACACTGATCGACTGACCCGAAGATATTTAAGATTTGGATCAGATAGAAAGAAAAGCGATTCAATCAATCCAGCCGTTCGTTTAGATTATTTGTCAATCTTTCAACCTTATAAGACAAAGTCTGTGTTAATTTTTTTTAGATTCCTTATACCTCTTCGTAGCTCTAATAAAAATTTAGACAGTTAAATTAAATATAATTTATTTGCGCTAGCCGGTTTAGCCGGTTCTGGATAGCATTGTAGTTCGAAATTCCAAAGAATTGAAACTGGCAATTTGGAAGAAAGCTTGTTTATTTTTAAATAAAAAATATGATTTACATTTTGCAAAGAAAACATCATGATTCGGTATAAAAAGAGTATTTTCAAAATAGAAAACGATCATCGTATTGAAAACTGTCGTTGATAATGCTGTTTATCTGAAAATAGAAAAATAACATGGCATAAGCAATTGAAAACTAGGTTATTGAGTAAATCGAAATCAGCCAATAGGTATTACTTTGATTATCTACTTTAAATAACTTTACTGAAAAATAAAGGAAAGAAAAATAACTAAGAAAAACGTCCAAGTGAGAGTCACACACGAAGGGTTCCGTACCAGCGTACAATATAAAATGTAATTTTTTTTATTGTTGCAATTTATTTTAAATTAGTAAGATTGAGCAAGAAACACTTTTCTTGTATGGGGACGCCCTTTAATATTGACTTTATTTAATTTTTTTATTATTTGTTGTTATAGCAGCCACAGTAGACACTCTGTGAAGATACAGCCCTGTTACAGACGGAGGACAGCTGAGCCTTAGTATTAGGGTCCCGTTAGCACTTTTTGTGTACGGAACCCTAAAAAAACATCATTTTTTTATACGTTACCCCACACTAGGATTTTTTGCTGTATCGTGGGTGCGTTTACAAACATTTAAACTCACAAACACAAACAGCCAGACCCGTAACAACTACTTATAGGCCATACAAATATTTGTTCCGTGCGGGAATCGAACCCGCGACACGCAGCGCAGCAGTCAATCGCTTAACCACTGCGCCAACCGTGCCGTCAAAAGTCGAAGTAAATTTTTTTTTTTTTTTGAGAGGAAACTTTCTTGGTATTTTTTTGTATTATTTCAAATAGTTAACAAAATACTTGATCTTTCTCACCTTAAAACACTTGCACCCTATGGTTCTCCCGATCGCAGACAATAATATTGCCACCAGACATGACAGCAATGCCTTCAAGTCCCTTGAACTCCCCATCACCGGATCCCCAAGAACCAAAGGCTCTGAGGAAGTTACCGTCAGGGTGGAAGATCTGGATACGGTTGTTGCCAGAATCTGCGACAACGATGTAGCCTTGGTCGTCTACTGCTACACCCCTGATGAGAGAAAAAGAGGGACTTAGTGAATGAGGAATAACAGAGCGTCAGAGCGAGACATGAGTCTTAGGTACTACTTCTTTAGAGATGAGAATAGTTGTGACGTGGTGAGAAGATGAGCTAGTTAATAAAGTTGGTAGCGAATGCTCGGGGCTGCGATAGGTTATTTCGTATCATTGAATCTCCGGTCAACTCAAAGTAGTAAGAGGTATTTTTTTTCTAGCCTACTACACTGTCCCACCCCTGTGTAAAAGTCTCCCACTCCTTCCATCTTTCGCGAGCACGCGCGTCCTCCCTCCAGTTTCAAGAGAACCTATCCAGCACGTCCGGTCATCTCCTACGAGATTGGGTGTCTTTGGTCATGACCAGAAGGCCAATTCTCGTAATTTAAAACGTTCAAAATCTAGTCGCAGTCTCATCTCAGCGACACACAAATCTCAAAAACTTGTCAAAATGTAGGGAAATTAGAGGTTTTTTTGACAGATTGAGACTGAGATCAGACTATGAATGTTCTTAAAATTACGAGAATTGCCACTCTGATCTTTTTACGTATTCGTATTCTAAGGATTTGTCTCCTAAGTAACAGATATATCAATGACCCTGCAATAGTATTGTAGGATCATTAAATACGTGCCCATCAAAGTTGAAGTTTATTTCGCCAATATCGGAACCTAGATAAAAACAAGTGAAGTTTTCGAAAAAAAAAAACCGTTCACAAGCTGAAGTGTATTTTCATGTCGCATTCTTATAAAAGAATGGCCAGTATTATAGATCACAGGCCGTTTTTAGGTCACGGCACAAAATTCACTGAAAACTACGAAACTGAAAACGCTATATTTCAAAACCTAGTAAATGTCACACACATTTTCGTAATACGCTCACAGAATTAATAAAGTTATCACATCCAACTTCTCCTACAATAAAATTCGAACTTACAACTTACTGGGTTGGACATAAAAATAGCAATATTGTAAGTCATTTTGTTCTTGAAACGAAAAGCTGTAAAACATTGTTCGGCCGCGTATTCCGGTCTTATTTTATTATTGCGAACGGAATTCGGTCAAGGTACGTCTGGACTCAGGTTGAAAATATTGGCATCACTGTAACGAAGGTTGGCACTCACTTTTATCGCGGGACAGTGATTTGAAAGAGTATTTTGTCAGACAAGGTTGGGGCTATCAAGTTTGTTCATGTATTTTTGATTGTGACCGAGATTCAGACAAGGACTTGTCTGCTACAATGAAAATTTTTTTGCTGAGCGAATTACTTAGTGAAACAAAATGTTATTTATGTATGCAGGTTGTTTATGCTTTTGAAGTCAAGATTTAGGTCGAGAAAGGACGTATTTTTAAACACTAATCCTTATTATTTTTGTTTCACCACGACTACCTACAGAATTCTTTCTTTCCCCATTTTAATCCATCCAAAGGTCAAAATAGATGACTTAGCCCATTGTGTCACCCTATGTAAAATTTCTATATTTATGTCTGTAATTTATATGGTACTAGCTAATGCCAGGCAATGCTTTTTTCCGTTAGGCACCTTCTTCGGCACGCACACTACAAGTTACTAAAGTTTCATCACAATCGGTCGAGCCATTTCCGAGTTTTTGCGATACTAGCAACTGGGTAATACGACACTCCTTGGTAAAACTGGTTGTCAGACTTTCGGGCTTCTGATGACCCATAACGACTGTCAAAGATCCACGAATGACAGCCGGGACCAACGGCTTAACGTACTTTCCGAGGCACGGAGGGTCTTGGTATGTGAAGGTGGTCACCCATCCACGGACCAACCGCGGTAAGCGTAGTTTAACCTGATCGATCGACCCGTGCGGTTGTTATTACTTAGCTACAAGTTCCTCTCGCGACAAGGTAACGTTACCATCGATATCTTAACAAAAGCCTCTAATCTATCCGCTAGCTGATAGTGTAGCTAACAACTTAGCTCTTATGGACTTAGAATAGCTCTTGACGTAAATATTTGGTACAAGTTTAGGATTTAAGAGCTCGAAAAAATTAGAAGACCAGCCAACCGCACTTTATTGGGCCATTGGTAGCACACGTTAAGACCAATTCGGCTTCAGTTTCAAAAGATGTAAAGGATGTTAGATTTATGAGATAATTTTGGAAGTAATTAGCTAAGGAAATGATCTCGTTTTGTTGGAGTTTTACTAAGGAAAGCAAACAAGGAGCTGAATGCGGTTGATGAGGTTCTTGCGTTAGTGAGTTATTATCACATATTTTGGTGAGACCTTTTGCTTTTTTTTTCTTACATGCTCTGACTACGCTTTTTGATCATTTAACGAGCTCACTATCAATCACAATCTGAAGGATATTGCTAATCCATTGCTTCATAATGTTCGATTTGTCTGCTGAGCAACGTAAATAACCCAATGAATGAACGTTGTTGAACTGTCAAAATGAGCGATTCCTACTATTAGTGTATTACGTAATTACCCCGTTTTATTGTCCCACTGCTGGACAACAGTTTTACCAATAGCTTTCTACTATTCTCAGTGTGTGGTCTAATCAAAATATATTTTAAATTTTGTCTTACCTCGGGAACTTAAATTGTCCATCTTCAGAGCCTTCCTCGCCGAAAGACGAGAGTACCCTTCCATTGACATCGAAGACCTGTATCCTATGGTTGTTGGAGTCTGACACCAGGACCCTGTTGGTGCTGGAGACGGCGATGTAGTGGGGGTGCTCTAACTGGCCAAGCTTGGACCCGAAGGATCCGAACTTGCCAACGAACGTGCCATCGGATTGGAACACCTAGAGAAGGAGAGAGAAAGGATGAGTTTGATTGTTCAGTAGGGCTATGAAAACGTGGACAAAACATAGAACTTTGTGATAATATACAAAACAAATTTAAAAAGACACGTCATAGACGTGTCACGCCACTGATTTTCACAATTTTTATAATTGTTAAGTCAGGTAAACAATTTGTTAGAACTAAATTTGTTTAAGTATGCATATACACAATCGACACACGTCGCCGACGCGTGTATACAGGGTGGCAGGAACATCGGCGCGCATACTGTAACCATGGATTCAGCACATGAGTTTAGACCCCATAGCGTCGAAATTTTTCGTCGGTAATCTAAAACAAATTCTTCTGTTTCATAGAAAAGTGCAATACCTACGCGGTCAAAATGTATGGAACAGCAATTTTTTTTTACTACGCTATGGGGTCTTAACTCATGTGCTGAATCCATGGTTACAGTTTGCGCGTCGATGTTCCTGCCACCCTGTATGTGCACCGTACTCAAATATGTACATAAGCGACGCGTCACGCGTGCGACACGCGTTGGCGGCAGTCGCCGACATGCATCAACGCTTGCAGTTGCCTCTGTCGTCGACGCGTGTCACTCTTGTTTATGCACAATTAAGCAAATTGAGTTTTGACTGCCAACGTAAGTGTTGGTACTTTCAAATTACAACCTGTAATTCTTTGACAGCCATATGAAATAGTTACGACACGTTTAATTAATTGAGGGTACCTGTTTGCTTAACAATTACTTTTTCTGACTGTGCTTGAACATAAAACTTTATATTTTATAAGTTTAAATGAATTGAAAAGACAAAATAGGGGTGTAAGATAATTTCTTTAGATGTTCTATAAGACTAAATAAAATTTTGAAATTTCAATTATCTCTGGTCTGTTTTATTTATAAGTTAGCTGCGACTAATTGGCGAAAGTTTACCATAGACTAAGTAATTATAAGTCCGCGCAGTAGTTGAACAATAATTAAATAATTATAGTAGCCATTCATTCTGAATTCTTTGAGTAAGTCAATTAGAGGGAATGCGCTTAATTGTAGAACCATTTACAAAGGCAAAACTAAAACAAGTTTAAAACTAATTATTGTTATTTATCTGTAGGCACAATCAACACGAAAAGCCGCTGATTAGTTTTAGTGTTTTGTCTATTCGTTCTAGATTTTCTAATTTATTTTAGACTATTTTCTATTAATTGGGACGATAAAATTATAATCAGCAAGATAATATGGGGGCCCCCCTTAAATATTTATTTTATTTTGTTTTTAGTATTTGTTGTTATAGCGGCAACAGAAATACATAAATTGTGAAAATTTCAACTGTCTAGCTCTCGCGGTTCTTGAGATACAGCCTGGTGACAGACAGACAGACGGACGGACAGACAGCGAAGTCTTAATAATAGGGTCCCGTTTTTACCCTTTGGGTACGGAACCCTAAAAAGAATAATGTAGCTTATGTAATGTGTGGTAACCTAATTTTGTCCCAGACTGTACCATTTTCAATAATGGCTAAAATTTTAGTTGTAAAGTCAGGGAAATTAATTGTTAAGCAAATTAGCTACCAATTGAAATTGTGCGTATATAATAATCTAACTGTCGTTCTTTGGCAGTTGTATGAAATGGATTAAACACGGCAAATTTGCGTAGTTAGTCTATTTGTTCGCCCGATTGTTAAATTTTCTAAAAATTGCTAAAATACATCTTCAGATAATTGGTACCCTTTGTATTAAAAGTATAAATAATATTAAAAACACATACCTGTACTCTATGGTTTTCCTTGTCACAGACGTATATGAATCCGAGCGCGTCCGTGGTAATGCCCCACGGGTAGTTGAACTTTCCGTCGCCAGTGCCCTGGCTGCCGAACGCCCTCAGGAACCGGCCTTGAGGGTCAAACACCTAGGACAAGGAAACAGATGGTAACATTTCATGGGACTGAATTTTTAGGTTTGTTTCTGGGTCTTTACCTAAAAATGTATAATTATTGTATACAACGTTGTAAAATATTATAACATAGTAACTGTTGAGTTTCTTGCCCATTCTTCTTTAGACGATATTTCGTTGTAGAATTCATTCTAGGTACTTCCAAAAGTATAATAAATAGGTAAGATGTCTTCTTTCTCTCTCTTACCATGCTGTAACCGTCTGGGTTCATAATTATTTCAATAATTTTAAGCCTAGCAACTGTTTAATCAAAATTATGGAATGCAATAAAGTATTGAGAATTGAATTGAATTCTATTTTCTTGTAAATTTTGATATTCAAAAGAGCCTTTTACTAAGCACATAAAAGGCACTTTTGAATGTCAAATAAATGATTTGACTTTAAGTATAAAGTTTTGCAATGAACTCATGAGGGGCAAAATAATATAATTATTTATAGCAACTCTCAATGTTCAGAACGTGCAGTAGCATAAAACTGAGACGACCAAAAGGACCAAAGAGGCCAATCTCGGATTTTAAGACCGTTGACAGTCTGATCTCAGTCTCAATCTGTCCAAAATACCCCTATAGCATAGCATCATGCTGAGTGGAAGCCTTCTTGTCACAGTCATGACGTGCAGCCGTCGACTATCTCCGCTTTGTGCTCGTGATTATAGATATAATATTGTTTTTTGTTTATTTTCCTTATTATTAGAATTAATTATCTTTTTGTATGCACGTGTTTCTGTGACAAAATAACCTATTTTTATTTATTTATTTTACCATTTATGTACACACATATATAAACAGACAATGAAAAACAGAACAGAAAAAATAGGTACAGAGGTGATGCTTATTTGCTATTTTTCTATTTATTTCTAAAATCCCTTCATTTTTTAAAAGTTATTGACTTTGATTGTCACTGAAATGAGATTGCGACTAGATTTTGAACGTTTTTAACTACAGAAATTGGCCTTCAGCTCTCCATGATTCAATTTTTTTTTCCTTGATTATCGTTTTTCGTATCGATTTACATTTCAATTTGCGTGCTTACGAGTAATTAATTATTTTAATTTTATTATTGTGTAGTTCGTGACATTGAAACCTTAGTCATTGAAGCCTAACCTTTCATCGTTAAAACTAAATTGGTTTTAGTGTCGTATTTAGAAATTAATTACTTTAGAATTAACTACTAATATAACCAAATTGTATATTCCTAAAAGTGTTTCTAGGTAATCAATGTGCCTAGCCTTTTCCCAACTATGTTGAGGTCGGTTTCCAGTTTAATCGGATGCAGCAGAATACCAGTATTTCACATGGAGCGAATGTCTATCTGACCTCCACAACCGCGGGCGGGTTGTAGGGATCTCTTGGTAAAACTGGTTGCCAGACTTTCAGGTATCTGACTACCTGTAACGACTGTCTAAGATGCAAGAATGACAGCCGGGACCAACGGGTGCTTTTCGAGGCGCGGAGGGGTCACGATATGTAATAGATGGTCACCCATCCACGAACCGACCGCAGCAGGCGTTGCTTAACCTTCGACCGACCCGTGCAGCTGTTATCATAGCCACGACTCCTTTAAAAGTGTTTATACATATAACTGTTTTTTAATATACAGACGCCAGCACAGGAAGCTACTAGAATCTGTCAAATTCCTTTAATAGATTTCCAACTTTCTCGCTAAAGCATTAAGGTTCAAGGTTGATTGGGAAAATTTGACAGTTTCGGGTAGCTTGACCTGCTGGCGTATGTACCTATAAAAGTGTTTTTCATAATTATAAGTTTAGAATTTGAATTCACTTTAATCAAAATAGTTGTTTTGTCTACATTGTAGTTGCTAGACATTTCAAAAGTTAATCAAAATTCTGAGAAACCCATCCAAGGTGCTTTGAATACCACATAGTTCTGAGGGCCAAGGACCAACATAGAAGTAAACGACCTGTCTCCTAATGCACTTTAAAGTTCTTTAAACCTAGAACATTGTTGCACTACACATTTAAACGTGCACCAAACACGTGTTAGAACTTGGAACTCTGCCAATCCGTGAGACAAAGATTGTCAAAATACCCAAACGACTGTTTCCCTGTTAATATTCTTGGTAAAGTACCTGACGACGCCAACTCTTGGATTATAATATTTTAAATGACTGCGAGTTTGTTTTTGGTACTTTCATGGCGCGGCCGTTATCATTCGTCAATAAACAAGTATAAGAAAAAACATCTACATTCGTCATTAATAAGTGACAACATAATATATATTTTCATTCCTTGTGCCTTGGAGCTTGTGGCTAAGTAATAACAGCTGCATCGACCCATGCAGCTGTTATTACTTAGCCACAAGCTATTGATCAGGTTAAGCTAGGCTTGCCGCGGTTGGTCCGTGGATGTGTGACCATCTTTACATACCAAGACCCCTCCGTGCCTCGGAAAGCACGTTAAGTCGTTGGTCCCGGCTGTCATTCGTGGATCTTTGACAGTCGTTACGGGTCGTCAAAAGCCCGAAAGTCTGACCAATAGTTTTACCAAGAAGGCTAGGCAGATGGTGATATATTTTCATTCCGCAACATTTGTAACAAACAAAAACATTCCCACATAAGCTACTAAATCATCTTTATTGGGGCTATCACTTACATTAGCAAAAAACCTTGTCACATTATCCTTACGGCCTAATAAAGTAGGATAGATGGCGTCCAAAAAACTGCAATTTGTCTTCACCATCTAATAGATATTTCCGCAAGCTCATGTCTTAGCCACTATTCTGGCCCTTGAGACGGTCAACAGTCTGACTGATACTAATGAATTACGGCCAGGACAAATAGACGAATGGAATACAAATTCAGGTCTCCCGGGAAATATGCTGAGATGGGATCACTCCAGTTAGAGATGTTTCGCTTTCGAACGATGCGTCAAGAGTGTGTCTTGTCTACCTTTATAGAAGGATCCCAAGTGATTGGAGGTGCGTACGGACTGTTTGAAGATAAATATACGAGTAAAGTTGACAAAGTAAAAGATCTGAGAAGCAGTCTTTGAACATAGTCAATACATCCATTAATAAAACTTTATTAGATGAAAGAACAAGCTTTGTTCCACGAAAAAACGGTATCTATTAATCACGAGATTTTGTCGAGAATTTATAACGTGTGAAATTACAAAAAGATGTTAAAGTAATGTCTGTTTCTAAATCTGCTCTTATTTTTTTACAAGGAAAATAAAACACATCTCGCCGTAAAATGAGAATGATGACATATAAACATAAGCCTATATTTGTTAAGGTAAACATGTCCCAAAAGGTACCATGTTTTTTGAACCCAAGTGTGGCAAAAATATGTTGACATTAATGGTTTACGGTGAGAACAGAAAGAAGAATGGAATTGAAATTCTTTCTTTCAGAGAAAATAAAGGGAAGCATGTTCACGAAATACAATTTCGGAGTTGAAAATCTGCTCGGTAATTGTGTAACACACTAACAGTAGGAATAGCTTTCATTTTAACAGTTCAACCACATTCATTGCGTTATTCACGTTGTTGAGCATGCAATTTTTTCGGACATATGAAGCAATGGATTAGCAATATACTTCAAAATGTGATTCAAATTGTGATTGATAGTTTCGCAAGGGTGCTGTTTAAGTTTTGAGATCATGGCGGGAAATATGTGAGTTCTGGGGATGTATTGATGATCGGGCAAATGCGATTTCTGGCTCAGTAACGTCGTGAGCAAAAGTGGTATTGGATTTTTTTCCTGTTTATGTTTTTGATTCGTGCTGTAACGGCGATCAATAAATCTATATAATATACTATCTTCTACCTGTCCGGCTCATCGCGTCGCGTTCCATCGCTCGTCCATGCTACTACTTCGTATTCTTTCTGATTTTTTTTCATTTTGCTCGGCTCGGCTCCTAAGGTAGCGTGCATTACGTAGCGTGATGTTAGATAGCCTATAACCTTCTTCAAAAATTGGGCTATCAAATGCAATAAGATTTTTTTAATCTGACTGGTAGTTCCGGAGATTACCCCCTACATACATACAAACAAATTTTACCTCTTTATAATATTAGTATAGAAGTATAGATTATTTACTAATATCTAATAAAGCTGAAGAGTTTGTTTGTTTTTTTGTTTATTTGAACGCGCTAATATCTGAAGCTACCAGTCGGATTTGAAAGATTCTTTACGCATTTGATAGCCTAATTCATGACTCTTGATTCTTGGCTATTAAACATCACGCTAGGACTCTTAGGTACCGTGCAAAAAGAAAAAATGTTAAACGAAGTAATAGCGCGGGCAGGCAATGGGCTGCGACGGGATGGGTTGGGCGAACAAGAAATTTTAGGCGGACAAAATCGCGGGTTTATATTAGGTGTGATAGGTAATTGTCACATTAAACATTCAGAGAATCTTCAAGATGTTTTTGAGAAACCATTGAAATGAAATAAAAGATGATGAACAATAAAAATCTTATTAAAACGCGTTTCCTATTTATTAAACACTTTGCCTGCTGACATCAGGCAAGAAAATAATAAAGTAAAATTCGCACGTAAACTTAAAAAATATTGTAGGTAGACCCTACAATATTTTTTAACTTAAAACATATTGTAGGTTCTATGTAGGTAAGTGTAAGTATTAAGTATATATATAATTCGATTATAGATGTACCTGGTATTAAGTCTACTGTAAGAGAGACTGGACGATCTCACAGTTAAACTGCGTAAGCAGTTTTGTGGGGCAATGTAACTAGCGTTAAGAAATTTTAAGTGAATAAATCATTAATTAATTCATAGATTCAAACAAGTCTACAAACCATAAACAATATTTAAATGTTTATTTTTAAAACAGTTTGAAGATGAAGATGTGTTGACCTTGCTTTCATTTTTTATTTCAAAGTGCTTTGGATACATCGCAAATGACTGCCAGGATACTTTTTAGCGTTCCGTATCCAAAGGGTACCAACGCGTATTACTCCGCTGTCCGTCCGTCTGTTCGTCGGTCTGTCACAGGGCTTTATCTTTTGAACCATATTAGGTAGACACTTGAGATTTTCACAGAGTCCACTACTATAGGGCCGCTATAACAACAAATGAACGTAAAATAAACTTAAAAATTAAAGAAGTTTTACTAATTTACCTATTTATAAAAAAAAAATGTAGTGTGAAATATTGTACGGTGATACGGAACCCTTCGTATCCGACTCGCTCTTGGCCGCTTTTTAGTTCAAGTGCAGATACTCTAAATACTTGAAGCATCGTGTCAGTTTAATTTATAGTCTTTAGTATTTATATTAAATTCAAAGTCCAAAAGATGTAAAATTGTTTGGTAGTTTAAAGAGAATTTTCGAGCCAATTCTTTTGTAAAACTTTAATTTACTAAATTATGAAAAGTTATGATAACGGTGATTTTTTTTTAAACTGCTGGATGAGCCTGCTCCTAGCCTTGATAGAAAGCGACGGGTGTGGTCTATGATGGAACGAGGGTGCGCAGAAAATGCCTGTTCACTCTTGCTTTGAAGGCAGAAGGGTTAAATGTGGAAGGGAACATGACGCTGGCAGAGAGTTCCACACTTTGGCTGTGTGCATAATAAATGTGGAGGAGAAGCGCTGAGTACGACTGGTCGGGACATCAACCAAATGTGGATTGTTTTGTCTCGCGTTTGACCTTAGGGCTATATCAGTTTGTTAAACTTTAAAATCATAAGCCCACGTTCGCACAGACGTAAAAATATCGTGACGAGATTTTATCGCGCACTGGATTTTCAATGCTCGGTTCATTACCGAGAGTTGAAAATCAAGTGCATCCCGGCGCATCAAAAAAACACACTTGGATTTTCAGCTCTCGGCGCTAAGCAGAGCGTTGAAAATCCAGTGCGCCAAGAAACGCGCCCATACGAACCTAAGCTAATCCTTTTTAGTCTGATTGATAGCTTTTAGATCTTAAAAAAAGTACCTCTACGTATTCGAAAATGAGCTTTATTCTCCATTCAGACTGACTTATTAAGGCTTAGTTATTTTAAGTAGGTATACGAAATATTAAGAAGATTCACCATCTTTGCATTGTGAATGTATAAACAGGCTCACTTTGAATTTTAAATTTTAATACTATTCATATTTGCGAGCTGTCACTTCGCCAGTGCTTGCTCATTCTCTTTGTTTTAAATAAACGGACTGCTTGAAATGAAGCGCATTAGCATTAAGAAGCTGTGCATATTTGAGGATGCAAATAATTGGCTCTTTGACAAATATGTTGAGGTTGTAAAATTTTAGCATAGGTGTGTTTTATTCGTTTGTACGGTTGCTAGGATGAATACACTTTAATTTTGGTTTAATGTATATATGTAAAATTATTAATAAATCAACGAATGGAACTTGGTTTCAAATACAATGTGTAACTGAATTAATGAACATTATAAAAGTGGTTTCTTCAGAATCGTTTACTGAACCAACTTCTGACATTTTTAATACAAGTAATTTTTTATCCCAAAAATAATCAAAAATGCGAAAATTACAGTCACACTTCCGCTATACAGTCAAAATAAGTTAAAATGGACGGAGTACCTACTACGCTAGGCCCCTATTACGTGTACGACTGTGTGCGTGCGTAATATGTAATGGGACCACAATTTTCTTCCACAATCAGTACTTATAACAAATTTAATAAATAAACCATGCTTTATACATAATAGTAAAAATTCAATGTATGTATTATGATCACAACATAAATAAAAGAAATCAACGGGTTGCACTCCGGGAGTGCCGGCAGAAGTGAAAACTTGAATATTAACGTTGTGCATTTTTGATATTTTGGAACGGTTAGGGAATAATTTTGCACGAGTTGCTTTAATTATCAGTATAAAATTACTATCATTTATGTGGTAAAATACAATAATCATTTCTACTCTCCCTCCGTCTAACGAATTTTCGACCAGGTCACGTGGCCTGACGCGGGTCCGTCTTACGAATTTTCAATCAGGTCACGTGTCCTGACGCGAGTTTAATATTTTTTACCCATCACAACAAAAGTGCACAACGCCGGTAAAGAAGTTTTCACTTAAAAAACTCAAATAAAAATAATAATATAATAATAATAGACCCTGTTCCCAATACCGGTGGGCTACTATTTTTTATATTTTTAAATGTTTTTTTAATCTTTTTGTAAAAATATTTAAAAATGTAATTTGTAAGTTTTAAAATGAAATAAAGGAAATAATAATAAAAAAATAAAAAATATATAATATTCTAATGTTTGGTGGTGTGCGTTAATTTCGGGGTATACAAGGTGGAAAAGATAATACCACAATTTTAACTGCGTATATCTAATGACGTTCACAGTCTGCATACAGAAATTCAAGCAAGATAATTGTAAAATAGTTTAATTTAGCTAATCGGCTAAACCCATGGTCAGCCCATCTTTACTATTTATGTCGTTTGTTTGAAAAAGCACTTTTTTTTGTTCGGTTTTATTTCATACTACCAAAATACTCTTATGCCATATTACCAATGTTATTGATAAATGATTTATTTTCTGTAAGTATGTAGGTTTTACAAACACTTTTACATGTCAATCATATTTTTTTTTTACACGTGAGGAGTTCGGCGTTTCCTGTCTGACTACTCTGAGAAGAAATTGTTGTCTCCACAGTGTATACAATAGACTATAGTTTCAATAGGTTTTTGCTTATCCTTATATTTAAAAATATTTAGTCCTCAATTTTCGCCATAGCACCAATACCTACCACTGTTTGTCTCTGCATCACCCAAAGGTTGACTGGTAGAAAATGCCCATGGTATCAGGTCAGCCTTTGTACAGAGGCCAGCAAATCAAGCTACCCGAACTGTCAAATTTTCCCAATCAACCTTGAACCTTAATAAACTAGCGATAAAGTTGAAAATGTATTAAGGACAGATTGTAGTAGCTTGATTTGCTGGCGTCTGTACATTTGTGTGGTTAAAGTATTAAATAAATAAATAGACTGAGAAATTCTTTCATAAAAGGTTTTATTTGATACTTTTATAAACCTTTTTACTAAGTAACAAAACCTAAAGTATGGAAGCCCTATATAATTTTAGACGTTGTTTATTTGATACTGTTTACCTACGAAATTCACGCAATTAGTAAAATACTTGACTATAAAACACCCAACACATGTTTCGAAAATCAATAGAATTTACAATGTATATTTAAAATCTACGGAGTAATTGCGTAACGCACGTAAGCTGGGAATGGATCGCAGTGCTTTTGATTTTGACATCCATTGCGTCGTAGGTTTGATAACATAACATGGAAAATACCTATTTGTTCCTATGTAAAGGAAAATCTGTATTTGGGATATACAAAAGAAATATTATAATAAACCCTTTTTCTTAGAGTACAGGATAAGAATGTAATATGATTTAGAAAATACGTTTTCCATAAATTTACGTTGGTATTGAATATGGTTAGTCTCGGAAATACGTATTTAGTTTGTTTTCTTGTACTAGAAAAGTATATCTTTTTATTAGGCCCAAAGACTATACCAATAAGTTGGTTTGTTTATCTTGATCAGCTGCTTGGATTCGAAAAAGCAATACTTCAGTTGTCTATGACCAAAATAAATAATTACAGTCAGTATACAGTGACAGTGTTAATGGACTTTTGTTGCTACCGTAGCAACAAAACGCCTTTAACACTGTCACTTTATTTAATTAAAATTGACACAAAATGGCTCGATAAACTGCTGCTAATATTAACTGTTGGTTACCTAGCTAAGAGTTAATATTCATTAAATTGAACTACGGTTGCCTTTTATTGAAATGTTTAGCTCAATAATTATGATTTAAAAGACAAAGTTTTATTTACATTTTATTCTATTCGGTTGCAGTATTGTGAAAAGTTTAATTTTATGTAATATGGGATATTCTCTTTCCATGCAAGACAAAACAGAGAAGTTGCTAGACGCACCAAACATACCTGAAAGAGCTATTGGGCCATGAAAGATCTAATGAAGGGCGATCTTCCTCTATCCCTCAAGAGAAGACTCATCGACATGTGTATTCTTCCCATCCTCACGTATGGTTCTCAAACGTGGTCTTTGACAATTCAGCAGAGGTCCACCCTCGAGGTTTGCCAGAGAGCTATGGGACGGAGTATTCTGGGTATTAGGTTTGTGGACCGGGTTAAAAATACAACAATCCGTTCCATCACTAAAATAACTGATGTCACTCGGAAAGCTGCCACGCTTAAATGGAATTGGGCTGGACACATCTGCCGCATGTCAGACGATCAATGGGCCAAACATACGCCCCAGTGAGCCCCGCTTAATGGCAAACGATATCGTTTGCCATTAAGCGGGGCTCACCGCGGCAGGCCCAGACGGAGATGGCGGGATGAGCTGGACTCCTTTAATAAAGATTGGTCCTTGGCAGCTCTGGACAGAGAGAGGTGGAAGGAGAATAGGCAGGCCTCTGCCCAGCAAAAAATAAAAAAATATGGGATATGCCTGAATTAAATAAATTTTATTTATTTCTTAATTTATTTAGTTGAGTTTTGTTGCTGATTAGAACAACAAATAGCACACCCATATTTCGCCAGCTATGTTTAAGTCCCATGTAATAGGAGTCGAGTCTATTGCCATCAAGACACAAATCCAGCCTCCAGGCTGTTACTGAGAAATTCTAGATGCATCTTTAAGACTGTGTGATATAATGATAGAATCATACCTTAACAACAGACAACAATATATGGAAGTAAGGAGGTTAAATCCCATTACTAAAACAGAAGAACAATATGCTTCTGAATCTGGAACTGCTAAATTCGGGGTTCCTCAATGGAGTATCGTGGGTCCTTTATTCTTCCTTGTTTATATAAATGACATGCGTTCGGTAACTAATCACGACAATACACTATTTGCTGATGATAGCACTGTTTTATTCTTAAATGATAATATAATTAATCTAGAATTTGACATTAACCAAACAATATTAATAATTATAGACTGCCTAAAAATAAATTATTTAGTGATTAACATTGACAATACAAATACTCAATTTTTTATATTTTATGTAACATCCTAATAATTTGTAATAATAATGAAAATTTAATTTAATTTTTATATAACTATTGTATGCCCTAAGGGTGGGACATAGCTGATCACAATTTTATTATTTAAGACCTGTACTATGTACCTACACCTATGATCCACAGTAAAGATATTGATTGATTGATTGATTGTGTTTGTATAATATAGCAAGGCCATACCTACCATTTCCAAATTTAAAAACTGCACTGCAAAGTTCAGACGAACCAACCAATTACAGACTACCAATAATATTTCGGCTTATAAATCGATTCGCATGAATTTACTCGTCGGAAACGGGCGAATAGTCCCTTTTAAATAAAATATTTTTTTCTATAGGTGACACGCATAGAGTTCATTTATTGGTCGGCGAGTCGACAAGTCCAGAAATATGTATTAGGCAATTGGCACATTTTTAATGGTATGCAATGAAGTTAAGAAAAAAGTACACGTTTTATTATATTTAACTCTTATCACTTCTGTGTGCTAGGGTCCTTTTTTCTATCCTTATTGCAACTCGCTCACAAATAAATTAACTTCGTACGAGTCGCTTATAGAAAAAATAATATTATTTAAAAGTGACGATTCGCCCGTTTCGGGCGAGCAAATTTGTGCGAATCGAATATTGGCTTATTAGTAGATTTGCACGCACTTAGCGTGCGAATCTACTAATAAGCTAATATTTCAAGTTAAAAAAGAATCCCCGTTCATTCCACACTGATGTGCTGATCTGGCGAACTGATATATTGAACTGCGCCACAGTTTGGCTTCACTGCGAGCTTGTAACAGATAAATTATAGCAACTGGTATTTAGCAATATGGTTTCCAACTATATAAAGAATATTAATAAAAATACTGTCAGCTGCTTGTATTTTAAGAAGCAATAAGTCAGCTACAACCAAAGTGTAGTCGACCTCGTAATTGCCATACCACTATTGACAAAAAATCCCAGTAAATTGAACATCACTAAAGTTCCAAGTTCATTATGTAACAAAGGTATATAGACTGGTGCCGTTTTATGACGTGCAAATGTCGTTGTAACTTAGGGTGGTAAAAACATTCGGAGGAATAATTAGTAAATAAATCATGCGGCTACGTTTTATGGTACAAACATATTTTTTGCATCAAAAAATGCTGTAATATTGTTATGTAGGAAGGTATACTGTTCTTGGATTATTCTTGGATTATATAGCCTTCCATTATTACATTTTCAAATTCAAAACTGCACTACATAGTTCAAACGAACCAACTATTTACAGTACAGAAGGCCAATTCTTGTAATTTAAAATGTTCAGAATCTGGTCGCAGTGCCATCTCGGCGACAGACAAATGTCAAAAACTTTTGTGAAAATATAGGAAAATTAGATGTATTTTTGACAGATTGAGACTGAGATCAGAGTGTGACCTCTCTCTGACTCTGATTACTAATAAAGGCAATACCTTCCTTTATTCTATTTTCAAATTCATAAACTATTCAAACGAACCAAATAATTACAGACTACCAATAATATTTCAATTTAAAAAAGGAACCTCGTTCATTCCACAGTGATGTGCTGATGTGGCGACCTGATCGAACCGATATATTGAACTGTACCACAGTTTGGCTTCACTGCGAGTTTTCAACAGATAAGTTTTAGCAGCTGGTATTTAGCAACCGTTATTAATGGGCCTTATTGGTAAGTCGTGGTGAATATTAATTGTCGTTGGTTAGAAGTTTATTTATAGTATTTTGTATTAATCTTTCACTGTCCCTTGAGACCTATTTAAATGATTTGTGCGGATGTGAACATACATATTGCAAAACACCTACTTAAAAAGATAGTCTTTAGATCTGTATTTGAGTTTTTTGATACCGACTTCCAGAATTAAAGTTATTTTTCACCTTTTATTGCTTTTTTTTTTTTAATTCGGTAATTTTTATGTTTGAAAACCAGTTTTTATTTTTTTCTTTTAGTTATGGTACCTACCTCACCCCATTGCGCCACTACTTGATATGTAAACAACAGTGACAGGAAATATTATAACATCAACAAGATAATAAGGTATTATCGAAGCTAACTCAAAAACTACCCAAGCAAAGTGTGACCACTGCGCAGGCTCCCACTACCAAATGAAAAAAAAAAACGATGCACGATTTGACGAAAATGTCGATGAAGATACATAAAAACCTCCTCTTTTTTTTAAGTCGATTAAAAACAACAATGTCCTTGAATATTATCTTTCATTTTAATATCGACAAAATGTCGAAACTAAGACTAATTAAAAGTCTTATTTTGACATTTGTCTCCTATTAAACCACCTTGAGTAGGTATTTTTATATACGTATTTTTACATATTAGTTCTTTTGCTTGTCAGCTTAATCTCACATTTGACACCCCGTTTTAAGCATGCTTGAATGCTCGAATGGAACCCGCGCTATATTATAGCCAGCCTGCACAACATAAGGGACAACCTTTACAGTACCTATTGACTTAAGAATAGACACAAAAACGTAAAAGAATCAACTCACTTGTATACGATGATTATATCTATCAGCAATGATGTACTGCCCGATCCTGTTGACAGCGACACCGGCGAGGCAGTCAAACTCTCCCTCACCGCTGCCGTACTGGCCAAACTCTTTCACGAAAATACCGTTGGAATCGAACACCTGCGGGGAAAAGGACCATTAGGACCACTTTCACTGAAAAAGATCGTTAGGATATTTCGTTTCTGTTTTTAGAAACTGTTACACGTGTATGTCAGAATGTAGGTGGATCTTAGGCCCGTATTATTAAAGCTCTCTTGTAGGTTATGTTTAGACAAGGATCCATCAATCCACAAGGATCACATCTTCGTGGAAGGGCTGATTTTTCCATCGCCAGATAACTTTTATTCAAGGAATAAAATTGACGTTTGACA
The DNA here is from genome assembly GCA_947507525.1 of Apamea epomidion. Lineage (NCBI taxonomy): Eukaryota > Metazoa > Arthropoda > Insecta > Lepidoptera > Noctuidae > Apamea > Apamea epomidion. The sequence continues at coordinate 17,742,038 of OX382237.1, forward strand.
GATTTTGTATGAAATAACTGCCATAATTTCAAAATTATTCCTCGAATAAAGTTATCAGATGATTAAAAATCAGCCCTAAATTAATGAGTTTTATAAAATTATAGTTGTTTATCCTACTACCCTAGTAATATTATAAATGCGAAAGTTTGTGAGGATGGATGGATGGATGGATGTTTGTTACTCTTTCACGTAAAAACTACTAAACGGACTTGAATGAAATTTGGCGCACAGATAGTTTATAACCAGAATTAATACATAAAAAAAATTATCCCGATATTCCCACGGGATCGAAACTTATGTGGTAAACGGTAAACCTGCGGGGCGCTGCTATTCATAAAAAAAAAAATAAGAAAACGCTGTCGTATTTTCTTTATTTCTATAAATATCTAGATTTCATACAGAAGTAATAAGAGGTTTATTAATACTGGCCTTGCTTGTGACAAACAGCAATGGTCTCCGATTGTAATAATATGAAACTTTCATAATACAAGTCCATTTTCTTACAACAGCAATAATATCAAAATATGAAAAGCAAGGTTTGCTACTTTAGCAAGCAGAAATATGGATATTCGCTTTTGCATTTATCGAAATGACCTTGCAGTATCAATTTAAGATGCATAAGCATCGATCGAGGGCACTGTTCAGAGAATATTGTATTCCTTTTGAAGGAGCTTATAAATATTTTGCCTCCAATACAGAGTTATGCCGGCTGGTTTTTTTTACCGTCTGGACAAAAACAGTGTATAAAAGGCGAACGGAGTAGAAGCCTATGGCACAGTAATCTCCATATTCTTACAAAAAAAAAAACGCTTTCTTTTTTAACATTCAATCCTTCGATTGAAACCGGCCGATGGTTTCAATCAAAAGATTGAATGTCGCTACGTATTCATAAATAACTCAACTTAAAGATACCTTTAAGTTGAGTTTTTATATTAATTGTCGATTTATTTATTTATTTATTTTTTTGTGAAAAAAGAGTTTCTGTACCATATCTTGTCCGTTCCTCTTTTATACTCTGTTTTTGTCGAGACGGTAAAAAAGTCAGTCGGTATAACCTAATCAATGTAGGATATTTTGTATTATCTATAGTAAAAGCTATGTCTCGACAGACCATTTTTATTTTTAGCCCATGAAGTACTTGTCCAGCCGAAAATAACTTCACAATCAACCAAGCAATGTTTTCGTCCCCATTAAAACTGGAATACTTCGAAATTTTTGTTTTGACCTTGTGCCAAAATGGAAAACATGCGGCCAACATCACTTCATCATTTATATTTGGAACAGCGGTCATCGAGCATCGTTTATAACGAGGAGTTATGATACTTTCTTCACAGCAAGCGGAATGAAACCGCAGATTTTCTAAACAGCTTTAGTCGAAAATATGACTGTATGGAATTGGATTCCGATATTTAGAGTTTATTTTATTAATAAATATTTTAAGTTGATTCTGTGGGTGGCTAGAAATTGTTGAGTTTTACATAATATTCTTGTGAAGATCAGAGTAAATTTCGAGACTTATTGAGATTTAACTAGTAGGTAGGTATTTATGAATTCAGACTGCATTGAATTTCAAATGCAAAGTCTGGTTTCATAGTTGTAATATTAACTTCTTCTAAATCAATAGTAAGCAGTTTTATAATATCTTTGATTAAACGTCAATCATGCGTTTCATGCGCTATTTTGACAGTTTAAGACATTCTCACCTGCACTCTGTGGTTGGATGAATCGGCCACGACCATAGTGTTGTCGGGACCTACAGCGATACCACGAGGCCAAGTAAAGCATCCGGGTTCGCTCCCCCGACTCCCCACGCTGAATTGTAAACGGCGTTTCTGCATGTACTGGCTCCTAGGGGAGGAACCGGCTGCTGCGAAACCTAGCATCAGAAAAATAGATTAGCATACATGAATATAACCAGAGAAAAAACCATCTGTTAAACCAAAACCTAAGCACTCAATCTATGTACACGCCAATTTTCGCTTTCTAACCTGCTACCGCTGCTGTAGCCGCCGTAGGGGAGATGGGGGAGCCTGCCGCGTTTTTTGAATCGTCATCAGAACTGGCAAGCTCGTTTGCCGAGCGTAATGGTAGCCCGAGAGACAGGCGACGTGACGTGCTCGACGAGGTACTGGTAGGTTCGCGGTCCTTGCCCCGCGATCCGTATTTGCTCTTTAAATATCTCGCCCAGGAACTAAGGGCCGCTCCGTCTTTTTCACCGGGAGGAGGCCGTTCGGGCGAGGTTTCTCTAGACTTTAGTGCGTGTGAAGATCGGCTGCGAGACAACTCCGAACCACCAGTGCCGGAGCCGTATCGAGCCGCAAGGTACGCAGAGGGTGATGCTGTCGTAGGTGACACCGGATCGTCCTGATCGTCGTCGTCTCCTGCACCAAAACCGGTGTGACTGCTTTTACTTCTAGCGAGACGGTTGCGGCGCTCTTTCAGGGCGAGGTATCTCGATCTAGCTGTGGGATATTTCGTTTCATCGTCCAGAGACGATGCCGGTTCTTCCTCTCTTGGCTTGCTTCCGTATCTGTTGCTCAACGAAGATGCAGCGCTGTACCTTGGTGCGGGCTCTTCTTCAGTCTGCGACGTCTGTCTCGTGCGGTATCGTGACTGTGTGGGAGTCTCTTTCGTCTTGTCGACTGCATCATTACGGGCATTCGTGCTACGCGCGAGAAGTGGACCGATGTCACTGCGAGCCATCGTCTGGCTCTCGGGCTTTTTTTGCGTGACAGGCTCCTCGTCACTCTCCTCCGACGAGTCGGTTTCTTCCTCGGAGCTCGTGTCGGAGTCTTCGTGTGCCGGCTCGGCGGGTGCGGGTGCAGGGGCGGGTCGCTGGGAGCCGATAAAGCGGCTCTGGACCCGTTGCGCGCCACCGGCTGTACCGTTTGTTGCCGCCGGCGTCGTTCTCTCGTTGCCTGTGGAAGAGAAACGAGATCCAAGAGTTGTTGTATGCGCGTTTGGGCTGTATTTAGCTTTTAATTCTGCGATGCTTAAAATGGCACCTGTGTGTTTCACCGCCGAGCCGGAGCTTTCAGTTGACGCACTTGATTCAGTGCTGGGAGCACGAGCGGCTGCTCGGTGCGGTGCTGATGTATCAGTGGCTGACGGTCTTCTTGCCGTTGTTACCGGCTTTTGTGGTGCAGGCACATTTTTACGCTGATTTCGCTGCAGAGATCCAATAGATTCATCGGATTCACCATCACTGGACGCCTGAGAAATTACATGTAAATCGATATTGACACCAAAACGGTAGGTATATTTTTTGTTGTAGTGTTTGTGTATGTGTATATAAATGAGTTAGATGTATTCGGAGTGTATTTTATGGAATGCCGTTAGTTGTTGCGTTTTTTCTTGTTAGTATCGATGAGTTCCTTAAAATCTACGTTGTACTTCTGGCTTAGTTTTCACTCTCTATCTTCTTCCCAACTCACCTCCCGCGCCGGTGTAGGTGGTTTACGATTTATTGCACTGCGTTCTTCTTCCGCTGGACGAGCAGGTGCGCGTTCGGGTTCTTGAGATGAAGCAGCAGCTGCACCAGCTTTATTTTGTCTTTTGAGGCGCGTAATCTCGTCATCTTCACTTTGTTGCCTCTGCGCTGGTGGTGGTCGACGCGGCTGAGGAGTGGGCTGAACTGGTTTAGGGGGTGGTGGAGGTTCTTTTTTTTCTTTCTTCTTTCCGCTGTCAACATCTAATATCCTTTGCATAACACGCGGACAGTCGCTCAATCTGAATATGCCACTAAGAGGTCCTCGGGTAGCATCTTCAGTATCAGTGACCTTCTCTTTTTCCTTCTGTTGTTGCTCGGTCTTAGCGGCGCGAGTGGTTTGTTCTGAATCAGAGTCGTTGTCTAGGTGACTCTTGACGAAACGAGAACGGAACCTAGATCTGGTTGGTCTATGTTCAGACTCATAGCCACTGTAGTCATCAGTTGCACCATAGTCTCTCGTGTGCTTTTCAGGTGGTGGAGGACGACGTTCACCGAATTTACGACCACCCAAGACTGGCTCATCGTTTTCTTGCCAACCCTTTGCCTCCTCCTGAGTGCGGAACTGTGTAGCTAAGCGATGATCACTCTTAGACCTTGTCAGCCCTTGGTTCTGTGGCATTCCCGCAGAATAAGCATTAGGCTGAGTTATATTTAGCTCACCGTAGCTAGCCACGTGCATGACAAGTTGGTTAGGGTCATGTGTCATAATAAACCGTACTCTACGGTTATAATCACCGGCTTCATAATCGAAGTTTCTGAGGAACTCGACTGTTTTGAGGAAAATTTCTTTAGTGTCTACTAACTCCGTATCTTCCCATTCTACGTCGTCGTTCATATATTTATCGGCGAGATCACAATTACTTTGTATATTACTTAATTCTAACTCTAGGTTATCTTTCAAATGAGTGAGGTTTCTAAGTTCAGTAGCTAGGTAGCGATCCACTTCGTTTCTTAAGAAATCGGTTCTATCTTTCAATGCCTTGGCTAATCTTTTATGTATTTCGTCAACTTCTCCGGCTACTGCTCCGCAGTTGGTCTGGAGGTTTGTTGTATTGCGTTCAACCACTCCAAGGATATCCTGAAGCCTGTTAAGGCCGCGGCGAATTTGATTGTTGATTCTTGAAATTTCTCTACGTAAGACCTCCATATGTGCTGACTTACAGTCTTCGCAGACTTTTTTGTCGCAATGGGCACATGGCGCACAGTATGCCTTCTCTGAGCATACATTACATCTTTCCATGACCTGTCCAGCAGTAGGGTCTGGGAGCTCTCCAGCAATATTTGCGTGAAGCTCCAAAAATCGCTGGAGAGTGACATTTGTTGGGAATCCCTGGACTCCTTGGTATGGGATTCGGTGCTCGGCACGGCATTCTGGACATTTGACCTGCAAAAGAATATAAATTAAAGTTTGATGTTTACTGGACTTAAAATACTATTCTAAAAAAACTCGCATGCATCATTAAATTATATGTACATATTTACAGACAAATCATGTAACACGATTACCTTCAAATTGTCCTCCTTCCAAGTAGCATTTTATACAAAAAAGCGGAATTAGTAAACTTACGACATAAGTTAATATTATGATATATAGAATATATATATATATAATGTTATATTATTATTATCACTACTTGGTACTCAATTCTAACCATGTATCTTCAAAGAGAAATAATTCTGACATGGTACAGGACGTAAATATAATAGAAAATAGTCCACACCTGTCGCCTGACGTAGTCGACGAGGCCGTCCATACACGGCTCCATGCAGAAGCTGTGCTGGCATGGCAACAGCTTCGGATTCCGGTACCGGTCGAGACAGACGCAGCACGTCAGTAGTGACTCGAACTGCTCCATAGTTGCTCAGTGCTGTTTACGTACCTGATGAAGAAAATAAAAAATATATTAGGAAAAATGATTGATTCTGAAATAGAAACTGTAACTTCTGATTGGTAAATGTCACAAATGCACACAGTCTACTTGAATACTTTTGTGCAAGTTGCAGGCATTTGTGTATTGCGTGCTTAATGGGTTTCACATGGGTTTATTTGACTGTCAAAATTATATTATTTTGTTGTTCATATATACAAAACTAGCGTCCATCAAGTCAGTCATAATAAAGACCTTTCATATCGACATAATAAAACGTTCTTGTTACCAAGCAATACACAAGTAAACAGGACTCTCCCTCCAATATTGGCCCTGTAATAGTAAAACCTTACAATATTCTCAGTAAAAAGGCACAAAGAATATTTCATAAAACATATTGCGATACTAACAGGACAGAAACTCGATATCGAGATATTGAAAACCTAAACGACAGCTAATGTGTTCCTGAAATATCTATACCTATATCATTTATCAATGGCTTCTAACAATGAGGGAAAACATCGTGAGAAAACCTACACGTTCATAATGGAGTCTAATGTATTTGGGAGGTGTGTGATGCTTTGAAAATGGCGGTAGAAATTGAACTATTTGCGTTTTATCTATTGATATCACTCAGACGAGGAAGCCGATTTAAAGAATATAAGGTGAACGTGGAAGAGCACTGGTGGCCTAGTGGTATCAGCTCCGACTTACGAGTTGTAGGTCGTGACTTCGTACCCAGGCAGGCACTTTACTTTGTGTATTTAATTACATCACCACTGCTGTCAAAACAGTAAAGGAAGATATCGTGAGGAAACCGGCATGTCTTGCACCAAAAATTCGAAGACATGTGATATCCACCAACTCGCACTGTCGCGCGTGGTGGATTATGGCCCAGTCCCTCTCACAGAGAGGAGGCCTGTGTTCTAGCAGTGGGAACATTATAGGCTGGTGTAATTGAAGATGGACGTGCTTTTAAATACTTAGGCTGAAATTAATAAACGTTACGAGTACTTAGCGTACGTTGGCTTAGCATTATTGCTATCACTGATTCACATCTCTTTAAACTACTAGTGCAACATTTATCAATCTCAGTCTTAGGGTTATTCATTTGATAGACATTTCTAGCTTCCTCGGTTAGCACTGCGATCTTTTCGCTATTTCACAAGTTTGGTCAATGTTATTTTTTGTTATGTTTGTTTTCCAGACGTTTTTAGAACCTACACACGAGCCAGCCGTGATTTCTCCCTGTAGTTGCCTCTTACACCCACATATATGATGCGTATTCTATTTTTGCTTAAAATCACAGGAAATCGATTAATTCTCTAAAAATACGCCTCATTTCCCGTCGATGCTCGCACTTCGTAGAACACAATCTTAATCTAAAACTGAAATCTCGAACAGGAAAGATTTCGATGAGATTTGCATTAATATACGATTTGGCGACGAAGACAGAGATCCAATATTGATCAAAGTCGTATTTCTTCAGAAGGTGAAATTTGCTTTAAAATTCAGATGGCGAGTCGAGTGGCATTGAATGCCTGGCATATTCAAAGGGCCATAAGGAAGACAAGACTATTAAGGAGGAAGCGCTAGAAATATAGAAGCTGACTGTACTGTTGTATGCCAAGATTTTTATGCTATAAAATAATCTTTCTAAAACCAACGACCTTCACTTAATATAGAATTTTATGGCATCAAATACGTAGCTATCATTATGGACGAAGCTGGGAAGTTAATTTGGTGTTCGCACAAGGCACATCCTCTGAGATCCGACGGCCGTTATAAATAGAAACGTTTGGTATTTCATTTCACGCGCCTGTTTGACTGGACGTTTACTCTTAGCTGTGGCATATGATTTTCAATCTAATGGTGAAGGAAATAGAACAGGTATCACAAGGAAGATATAGCTTGACATTTCAGTGGTTACATCAGGATATTAGTGAGAATGGTGGTTTTGAATCTTATGGCATGAAACATAAAGTGGAAACTAGGTGTGATCAAATCATTTTGGTAGTTTCGAACAAATGTTATCAAGTGCATCTAGCTAGTTATTTCAAGCTTATGATACGAATCATAAAGTGTAAGTCACATAGGAATTTGCGAAGTCAAAACTGGGTTTATAGCTTTGTCGTTTATTACAATTTCACCCAGTTTTGAACCTTTTAATGAACAACGTAGAGTGGAAGTTAGTTCCTGAACTTTGGAATTTATATAATTTTTAATTGTCCTTGTATCCCTATACAGAGGTACTGATATGATAACGAGGTGATTCTATAATGATGGTAGTGTAATGTATGGTTCCGTACGGTCCTGTTGTCAAATAATCGGGAAAAAATCTATTAGTTTTAATGTATGATTTGATGTTAATATGTAGACAAAACTATTATAATTATATATATTATTGTTTTGTTCGATATAATTTTTACTTTTGGAATTAATTTGGAAATGGCAACTGTTATTCGGATATTTCCAAGTTATTGTCATATTTAAATCTGTTTTCACTTTCGTTACTACCAAACAACCATCGCAAAAAGTGGAAGTGTATCGTCATAGATAAAAATAGTCAACAATTTCTTGAAATATATGTTTCTAAGACTGAATAGGATATTGTAATGTTAGATAATTAGTTGTTATGTGTCGATATGTAACTTGGCTGTGTTTGGCTTTTTTCTGAGTAATTTGGTGTCGTAACTCAATAGGGAACTGGATTATTTGTGAATATTACATTATCGTCGTGTTCAGAATCTTTTTGAGAGTATGTGTAACTTTTGTCTTTGCAGAATAAGGCTTGGTTAAAAGTTTCTAGTATTATAGATTCTGCCTGCGACTTTGTCCGCGTCTTTAGAATCGGATCAGTAGTTCACCCCCTATATACAAAATGTCAAAATTTTCCTCTTTATAATATTATTATTGGTATAGATTGTTTGTACTATATTAATATTCAAAACGTGAAGTTTTTTTCTGTTGCCATATTACTAAAAAATAATTCAACAATTTGTAAGTCGTCAAACTATTATAAATAAGTCCATGAATGTTTTCCTCATTTTTTTATTATTTAAAATATAATGAAATGAAATGACATTGTTTATTGTAGAAATAGCATTTCAAGGTCAATTTAACACGTAATACTATTAAAAAAATTAACTAGATTTAGTCGATTTTTCCTATCTGAATACCACTAAGAAGAAATGGCGAAACAAACTCAGCGGTCGGTTTCTTTTAACATAGTCTTGCACAGATCTTGACTGAGAGGACTATGCAGATTAGTTAAAAGGTCTTCTGAAGAAAGAACTAAACAGATTTGAGTAGACCAATCCAGATAGTTTTTTGAAACTTTCAACACAATTTTAATGTCAGATTTCCTAACGCTACGTCAATCATTATTATCATCATCATCGATAGCTTTACTAAGTCCTGTTGTAATGAAGAAACACTTTTAGAATATATATATCGCGTCACGTTCACGTTCAACGTCACAAGGCAAATAGAACTGAGCTCTGACGTACAAGACTACTTCATGGACCAAAACAGACTGTTTGAGATCTTATCTCACTTTGTGTTCTATGATCGTTTCTGAAGTCAGATTTGTTACATCTTCATTTTCGCTTAATATTGGATTTTCTAAGAGTGATAGATTTGGAGACAAAAATATTTTGTACTAGCTGCGCCCGGCGGTTTCACCCGCATTAATTTCGGAATATCAGGATAAAAGTATCATATGTGTTAATTCTGATTATAAACTATCTGTGTGCCAAATTTCATCCAAATCCGTGCAGTAGTTTTTGCGTGAAAGAGTAACAAACATCCATCCATCCATACAAACTTTCGCGTTTATAATATTAATATTAGTATGACTAGCTATTGCCTGCAGCTTCGTTTGCATGTATTTTGTATTTCATCATTGTTTAATACAAATATCCAAGTTGAAAAGTAGCCTGTCCTTGTCCATGTTCCAGGCTGCTTATCTGTGCTTAATTGTTTAACCATCGCTTGGTTCAGTGGTTTAGCCGTGAAAACCAAACTGACAGACAGATACACAGATTCAGTTTTACATTTTTATTATGATCAATATATAGTTTATATATAGTATGGATGTTCTTGAATGTGATATGTCAGCTGGATTTTTGATTGACTGGCTGTATAATTTATTTTATTACTGAGGTTTCAAAGTTGGTTGCAGATGGAAATATGACAGTTACAAGGATTCAAAGTTGCATTTTTACTATGTACTAGACAAACGAGTTCTCTTGACCACAATTTTATTTCTAAAGAAATTGTATGTGGTTTAGAAGACGAAATAACAAATCGTTATTTGGAATGAAAATCTGCGTTCGTTTTCTACTAATCAAAGTCTTCTGGGATTATTTGAAAGAAGCCAGAGCTTTCTTGTAGTACAAGTATATTCAATACTAAAGCTATATAAATAGATGCTATTTTTAATTCCGCATATTTTAAACATATCACTTAACTCACTAGATAAACAAAATATTTATTGAAACTCCGATGTTTTGCTTCCAGTGTTAATATATTAATTTCCTTTGCGTGGGATGTTATAAATACGTTTCTTCACTTCCCTTGTAGGCGGGTAATGAAAACGTCATTATTATTTTTAGTCCTTTTGGCAGACGGTTTATTTTTTTTTACTTTTCATTGAACACTTTGAATCACTTTTCTACGTATTTGGCTTGTACACAAAGAAGCTTTTGTGCGTTTGACACGTTTTCTTTGAAACTGCGTAAAGCATTGTTTGCTTGGTTCCGGGTTAATTAATTCACAATTGATGTTTTATTCGTTTCTGGCTAACAACATTACAATGGGTGACATTTGAAGTGGTTATTAAAAAGGAAATGGCAAAGAAAAAACATGAAAAAAATGTCGTGAGGTTAGCCGTAACATTTGCGACACACTTTCCGGAATTCCAGCTTTCTTTTTTTTCTGAACAGTTCGTACATTATGACAATGTCACCAGTTTATCTACCTTTTATTTTTAGAATACACTTGACTTCTTCACATACAAGATTGGATGAAATAATTCAGTTTTGTTCTCTTGTATGTCGGTTTCCATACCCATTTGACTGAAAGTGATAGTAAACGACAATGTCTGGAGAAATATAGCTATAATCCCTTTCTTGGCACGCGAAGTTTGTGATCACAGACTTACAAGTATGTATACGTGAAAATGGGGATTATATTGCTATTGTACTAGCTGAGATGACATAGCTAACTAATAGCCGTCTCTAGAAAAATTTCCAACTTCAAATTTTTTTTTTATCTAGTATTTTTTATTTTTTTTGTGCGGATAGTGCTTATTCGTATACTAAGAAAAGTAACAGCCCGGAGTTTGGAAGTTGGCGGTGTGATACCCCGTGCCTCTTAAAGTACGTTAAGCCGTAGGTCTTGCGCCTGATCTCTCTCCGGTCGTGTCCGATTGCCGTCCCATGAGAGAGAGTGAGGAAAGAGAGACTGCATTTGTGTCTGCGCACACTCTTGTGCACAATAATATAACCCGCGCCAAAGACCGCCTCTCCGTTGAGATTGGCCACCATGGCTAAAATACGGTCTGGAGGACTATTATTAGAATACTGTGAGTACTGTGACACAAGGCTCAAATGTAGCGTAATCACCAATGACCTCAAAATCTAAAGTTATTATATGTTTTCTATCTAAGACATCCCAGCAGAATTATTCATCTATTCTACTTTAAATCGTATCCAGTATGAATCTGAATATTTCACGTATTTTTGTTTACATAAAAGCTTGATAGTAAAATCCAAGTAAAAAGAACGGCAAATTACGTTTTCTGTACTGAATAATAAACATAATATTGTTTCTTAAAATCTATCATAAATTGTGTTGACAGTACATCGGAATAATGTTAGCTGGAGTACTGTAAAAGGTAAATGATGAAATCTTTTTACATTATTGTGACGTTTTGAAATATGGCGTGTAAGGCTTTTAGGGAAGACATGCTTCGAAGAAGGTTTTAGGGTTAGATTAACATTGCTCTTTGTGAGGGTAGTAAAATATCGGATACGAACTGAGATCCTTTCCTTTTAGGTTATATAAGTACTTGGATATTATTTCAACAGGTAATAACTTTTTTTCATTTCAATTCCTGTTTTGAAGAATTGTTAAGTATGTTGTGAGTGTGCCTTATTGCCAATGGTACTAAATAATTAATAGGTATATATCTGTTTTAGATATAACGGGGCATTCACTAAATTTATCTAGTGTTTATATTATATTCAATTATAAACACGTAAACAGTTTCCAACACAAATGTTCAACTACTTGTTGTAAACAATTGTTGTATACAGACACTCAAGGTTTAATTAGATTTCCAAGTAAATACAACAACAACAGACCTAGTTTCATACTCAAAATTTCCAGGAAATCCCAAGTTAGTAAAATGTTTCGGAACTTAGGAATCACAGCCATAAATTTTGTAACTAAAATAATATCTTCGTAATCTAGTTTTCAAATTCAAACTGTTCTTTAATGAGTTTGGGAAATTCAGAAGAAAATTTTACTTTTGTGATTTGTACTACCCTGTTGTGTATTTAATATTATTGAGGGTAATTTATGCTCACAAAACGGTGAAGGAAAATATCGTGAGCAACCAAAACTTCGATGACATCTATCAACCCGCACTGGGCCCACGTCGTGGATTACAGCCCACTCCCTCTACGCGAGAGGAGGCTTGTATGCCAACAGTGGGATATAAGCTTATATGAAGGGTAATTTTTTAGTCGTATTTACCCTTTAACAATAATTGCGATTTTCAATTTACAGTATTGTAAAAAAATATTGACAAATGACTCAAAATAACAAGTCTGTTTTTGTTAAGATTACATTTTATTACTAGAGCATAGTCATTGAAATCACATTGGTTTTCAATGACTGTGTATATTAACTGGCTGAGTAATCTTTTGAATCTTTGCTGAATCATGTTTTCGTTCACGCAAGGCTGGAATGTATGTTTCTTTTTTAGTCTTTAGGTGAAAAGAAAATATTTTTATGACGCGAGAAACGCGAAAGGCGTGATTTTATGTATGTTTGTGTGTATTTGACATACGCAATACCACAGGCATCACAGATGCGGCCTACCCGTCATAGGCACTCTGAAGGCCAATTCTCGTCATTTAAAACGGTCAAAATCTAGTCGCAGTCTCATCTCGGCGGCGAACAAATATCTAAAACTTGTCAAAATGTTGGGAAATTAGAGAAATTTTTGACCGATTGAGACTGAGATCAGACTGTGAATGTTCTTAAAATTACGAGAATTTCCCTTCTGTTCAAAGTTAAACAAAATTTTTTATATCTTTGCATCGTAAGAAATACCACTGGCTTATAAAACCCTTAGTTATTATGTCTAGTTGTTGCAAGCGCTATTGCTGGGCATGAGGACCTGGGTTAGAATCACAGGTCGGGCGGTGTTATTAAGTTTTTCGATAAGAAATCTGAGCTGAGTCTGGATTTGTACCTGGTTGATGACAATAGGCTCGCTCCTATGGGACGTAAACATAACTGGATAAATGTAGAAGAAATATAGAGACACCTCTGCCTATCCCTTTGGGGTTAAAAGCGTGGCAATTATACATTTTTACAGCGTAAAAGCACCACCAGGTTATAAAATTTTCAATTCAATTCAATATTTGTTTATTATGGCAACTAAATCCAATTGTTAGTAACATTGTTCTTAAAAACTATTGTTAGTAAACAAAACACAGAGATAAAAACAAAAATAAAATTGTAAGGTTAGCTGTGGGGTCTTCGGACCAGCACCTCCACAGCGTGCGACAACCAAGGTGCGTCGTATTTTTCCATCAACATACTTAGGATGCTGTTAGAACTAGACCGCGCCCTTGACAAGATGGCATTTGTTTTTTTGCCCATTATGGCGTAAAAATTTTCGGTATTCGCAAATGCGAACATACCGGACATAGAAGTCACAGTTATTATTTCGAACTGTCGTTTCAGCTTATTTGATTGGTCATTTCAGTCGACCAATCACAAGCAGCTAACATGAGACATGCCACCCAATACTGATCAGAAACAGGACGTTAGTTTTTAAGCGTTCTAATCGGTGTCAGCCAGAACTGCATCGGTTCCAGTTGAGCTTAGTAAAAATAACGTGATGGAATTCAGACGGGCAATTCTAGTAATTTTAAGAACGTTCACAATCTGAGGGGCGATTCTCGTAATTTTAAGAACGTTTACAATCTGAGAGGCATTTTTCGTAATTTTAAGAACGTTTACAGTCTGATCTCAGTCTCATTCTGTCAAAAAATACCTCTAATTTCCCTACATTTTGACAAGTTTTTGACATTTGTTTGTCGCCGAGATGATACTGCGACTAGATTTTGAACGTTTTAAATTACGAGAATTGGCCTTTAGATCTCGTTACCTCTTTCTAATTCGCTTTATAGTGTCAGTCGGTTAACTGCTTTATGGCTGCCCGTCATTGTCAGACAAATATTTAGATTAGAAAACCTTTGTTATTGTGGAAAATCATAATGGAAGTTTTAATTTTCAAGGATAAATTAACAAATTGAGTTTAACACATTTTTCTTGATAAAAAAAAAAAAATACTAGCCTACTAGCTGCGCCCCGCGGTTTCACCCGCATAAGTTTCGATCCCGTGAGAATATCGGGATAAAAAATTTCTATATGTTAATCCTGGTTACAAGCCATCTGTGTGCCAAATTTCATCTAAATCCGTTTAGTAGTTTTTGAGTGAAAGAGTTACAAATATCCATCCATCCATCCATCTATCCATCCATCCATACAAACTTTCACGTTTATAATATTAATAGGAAGTAGGAAGTGGGATTATTGTCCCATTGCAGGACAAAGGCCTCTTGTCGTACAGAGAAGGCACGAGCATTGTTCACCACGCTTGCTCAAGATGGGTTGGTATAGGATAGTCATTCATCGATGTCAGTAATATTCATATAAGTTTTTCTAGATAAAAACTCTATAATTTTTACTAAACAAAGGATCAATACACAACTATCGGTCTAGTTCAATTGGTTACGCCATAAAGTAAAGCATCCTAAAAATAGAGGACGAAGATAGACTTAAAATAGTCTTTGGATAATCTTAGTTTGTTAAACAATGTTCAAAATGACGCAGTTTCACACGTGCTGACTTTACGTCTCGTTTTGTGACGTCATGCAGAAAACTCGCTTATTTTTGTCAATGACAGGTGAGAAAGGGTAACGCAGTATGTTGGGTAAATTCAACCTCTTTGTGTGGGGTAAAGTGCAAGAATCATGTAATAATCATTATTATATTATAGAATTTTAAAAGGAATATAGTGATGGTTAAAAAACTGTATGCGATTCAATAGTCTCAAAGTTGTGTGTATTATTTTAAAACAGACGACTTCGCATCGTACTAGAATTATCCAGCCGTTTGATTGGCAAATTCTTTGTTACTTTACTCTTTGTCACATAAAAGTGTCAGTGTAAAGCGTAAATTAAACGATTTTAATTAAAAAACAAAGCGGATACTTACAGCAAAATTATAGCCACATAAAAAACACTGGGGTAATCCAATCACACAAGAAGGGTTATTGGGGTAATGCAATGGGTTTATAGCACTTTACTTGTCATATTGTAGCAGCTTGAGGCACTATGGAGGGGTTGTACGACTAGAGATTTATCACAGGCTTGAGGTGTGCCTTGTAGCACACGCTAGTTGAAACTGAGGGGAACTCGATACCTCGTGCGCCTGACTTTATTTTGGGATGTTCTCTGCGCTTGCGCCGTCGAGATTTATTTTACTCCCGTCACAGTTTACTTTTGGTCGTCGAAAGGTCATTGGACAGGTTGCGCCTGATTGTTTTTACTTAAAAAGCATTTGTCTTAATTATTTGTTGTGATTAGATTGGTCATTAAGTGGGATTATTAAGGTAATTGTTGTACTATTGAATAAAAGTTGCCGTTAAAATGTTTTGGTCAGTTTTAACAATTGTTTCCTGGTAGTTAACTGATAATGAGTGTGTTGACATTTTGCCTGACTGAAAATAACAAACAATAAAGGTCGAAGTCGAATCCCTCACTTGTTAAATTTCGATACAATTCTAGGTAATTAGCTAAACTGGGCTCAAAAATATTGGCTACCCAAAAGTGTGAAAGTTTAAACAACAATAGATTTGATACAGAATCTGTGCAAAATTAGACAATATTAAGAGCCAGCTGGTCTGTTCTGTAAAAATCTCACCTTGAAAACTTAAGTAAGGCTGGGAATTCTGACACATTAGGAATTGTGGCGCAGCATTGGAGGGGCCTATGTCCAGCAGTGGTCTGCGATAGGCTGAGGTGATTGATTGATGCTAGGAATTGATACTATTGACAGCTCACTTCACCAAAGTTTTACAGTTCATCGCTGCACGTATGCCTTTGACAATACCGGTTAGTTTATCGATTAAGCTAAACTAAGGTACTCGACAATAAAATAAAACCCACCTACGTACACTTGTGCTGAATTGTGTAGGAATTTTGAATGACACTACTCGTATTTCCGTGTCAACCTACTTCAACGGAAAAATGTTATGTTCGATTGCCTAATCCCTATAAAAACCACCAGAGAGTTTGTTTATTCACAATGAATGAGATGTTTTTATTACCACTTAAAATAAAATAGCTACCTACTTGTTTATTTTTTCAACATTAATAATATGATTAACATTCTCCTTTTTTAATATGGCTGACAGAAGTAAAACTTACATATTTAAAATATTAAATTATTGAAGCAATTTTAATAATTCAGTCTTCTTAAAGTAGGTACAGTCAGAAGTAACACTTGTACTAAGAATATCACCCTTACAGCCACGACATAAAGGCACTGTCAATGTAAAATTGTTACCACTGATGTTTCGTTGGCTGTACCTATAAAGTTCGTTTTTTAATCCCAGATACTAATCTGACATTGAAGGTTTTTTGTGTTTGCGTTTTTTTTTAGTATAGAAATTTGGCATTAAACCTGTCAAATTAGTATCTGGGTTTAAAAAAAAAACAACTATTCATTTATGTTTTGTAACATTGATTCGGATTGTAACACAGAAAAAATTTAAATGAAAGAAGCTTTAATAATATCAATAATCTTGAACAAATAACGAAGTAGGAAATGCGGACAATGCACTTGACCGATTTTTGTATACGTGGGTAGATTTAATGTACATTTTCTGAACGTTTTGGCTACGAGTAAAATGTACGAAATGCAACGTCATCGCGTCGCTGCTCTTCCTGAAGATATCTAAACGGCTTTGGCTCAGCATCCATCTTGGTTTATGTTTAGAAAAAACCCTAATAGCAACTTACGTTTTTGAGGTAATTCTAAAAATATTGTATTGTATTGAAGAAGTTTAAAACTTCACTTTTCTGTATTTTATAGAATAATGGTCTAGTTAAGAAAGATCTTTAGTACCTATCATAGAATCAGTGGGTACACATTTTTTGCCTGTGGTCTCGAATGTACAAGCATAAATATAATCGGCCTTTAACGTTCCCACTTCTGGGACACAGGCCTCCTCACTGTGAGAGGGGAATGGGCCATAAACCACCACGTGGGCCCAGTGCGGGTTGGTAGATGTCACATGTCTTCAAATTTTTGGTCCTAGGACCTGCCGGTTTCCTTACAACGTTTTCCTTCACCGTTTTTGAGAGCAATGGTAATGAAATAAATTACACAAAATAAAGCGCCTGTCTGGGTTCGAACTCACAATCTACAACTCGTAAGTCAGATCCGTTACCACTGGACCACCAGTGCTCTCCAATGTAGAAGGGATCCAGCTTAACCCAACAAATGACGTATGAACGATTATTCATAAGAAAAATACATACATAATAAATAATATCGTGAAAACCGTTAAGCTTATATGCAAACGGCTTCTATACTAAGCAATCGTTTGATGGGTTAATTAAATCCATCCACAAAAAGCAATAAAGCATGGTGCCTTGTGAGTGTTGAATTGGAATCAAGCTACAACACGATCTGAGAATGTTCTTGCAATTTGGTGCTACAGCTATCTATGCACATGCGCATACACAATGCTGCACACGACGCTCATAAACCACAATTCCATCATAACGTGATGAAATACATACATCACGCGCGCACAAAGCATTCTCGTGCTTGATTCAATTCGTCCTTTCTCCGTTGTGTTTACACGCTGCGTTTTATTTTAAGACGTGCGCGTTTTATTTCTGTAAACAAAGCGTATCGTGGCCTTTCTTGTTTATTGTTTGACCGCTACCGTGATTAGTTTTTTTGTGGGATTGTGACCTTTGTGGGAATTTTGGCGAATGTTTTCTGTTTACCTAAATTCGGTCAGTTTTGTTGTATATCCGAATTAGAGTGTTATTAGATACAAATAAGACGTGGAGTGGACCAAAAATTTGAAGACATGTGACATCTACCAGCCCGCACTGGGCCCGCGTGGTGGATGGCCTACTCTCTCTCGAAGAAAGGAGGCCTGTGTCCCAGCAGTGGGAATAATATAAGCTGATTATGATAATTATGAAGACGTGGAGTTTGTGTAATGTAGAAATCAGATGGCTGTCGCAATAACAATCCAATCGAACACTAATTTCGGAAAGCTAAAGAAATTGGATTGATTAAATGCCAAGTCTTCTTATTATTTGCGTAGCCAACCTTGACTCGGCATTTTTAAAGAGTAATCACAGTTCCAATTAGGTTCCAGGTTTCCAGGTTAGATAGGCAGCTCCATGTAAAATACTGGTATCCAGCTGCATCAGGTTAGACTGGAAGCCGACCCCAATATAGTTGGGAAAGGCTAGGCAGATGATGCAACCTCCTCAACCCAGTTACTGGGTAATACGATACCCTTTGGTGGACTGATTGTCAGATTTTCGGGCTTCTGACGATCCGTAACGACTGTCAAAGATTCACGAATGACGGCCGGGACCAACGGCTTAACATACTTTCCGAGGCACGGAGGGGTCTTAGTATGTAAAGATGGTCACGCATCCACGGACCAACCGCGGCAAGCGTAGCTTAACCTGATCGATCGACCCGTACAGCTGTTATTACTTAGCAAGTACAAAGCAGTAGTACCCCTAAAACGATTTTAAAATAAATCTAAACACTCCGAAACAAGTTGATTTTCCACTTATTGTTACCGTATCGAGCGACTGACGAGACGATTTTAATATGACAAAGTTTTTATCGTCGAAAGCTTCAAATCGTAGAGCAAATCGCTCTAAAATCTAGATGGATTTCGCTTGGCTAATTTGAACCGTTCCATGTGTTATTCTTCGAAACTGGCCCGACCTGAATAAAAGACAAATACGTGGCTCCTTGTATTATTGTACCAATAACTTGCTTCTGATATGGCTATGGTCCAGTTTTAAGACATAAACATAATAGGCAGGAAATAACATTAAAAAGGACTTGCGTGGTTCCTATATCTTACTTTATTGTTGTTTATTTTGGCAATGGTAACATTGCCAAATGCATCGTTTTTAAAATCTTTCTTTGGAAATATTCCCATTTCATTCTTATAGTCTGTTTCGAGAGTAACTGATGAAAATGTAAACAAATTGATCATCTTTTGCCTAGCCTTTTGCCAACTATATTGGGGTCGATCCAGTCCATCCGGATGAAGCTGAATACTAGTATTTTACATAGTGCCACTTACAAATTAAGTGTTAAGTGTTGATTTGATTATTTGAAAATTAAACCCTAAACTACTACTGGTTCTGACACGTATGCGGATAATGCGGAGGGCGAAGGCCTCTTTTTTTTTTTTTTCAAAATGACCTCTCCCGCTCTGGGCTGGGCGGAAGGGCGTGTCAGATTTTTACTGACTAAAACCCACCCGTGTTCCTTCAGTTGCCTGTGCAGGGGCCACGGTATCTCTTTCGAACAACCCGCAGCCCCGGAGGGCGAAGGCCTAGGATTTAAAAAGAGAAATGAACTGACGGATAGCTATATAGATAGGATAGCACACTGACGTTTATTTTCGCAGTCAAGATGACATATAAAAACCCTAGATAAAACATAAACTATACAACAGGTTCCCTTTAGTGAGTGATTGTTTAATAATTTAACCTGGACAGGATTTGTTTACATTTACTTCAGATACTTTTAGAACATACCATACCTACAAACGAGGGTACAATAACAATCATAATTGCACTAATCAATCTATGTGTCACATCCAGTGATTATGGAATTTTGTCTCCGATTGTGATTACTGCAATAATCTACTTTGGTTGATTGATAGATTGACTTGGTTCTCATTAATCGTCTCCAACCAAATCTGAATTTATTAAATTATTTATAATGGTTTCTAAATGGTTTGATTGATATGCTAGATTCTATTCACCTCAAATAATAGAAAAATGTTGAGTAAGCGCTTATTAATAACGACTTTCACGATAACCTGGGAATGACCGGCTAAAGGCCATTGACTCTTGGATTGATTGTCTAAATGTCTATTGAATCCATGTAGAGTTAGCCTAAAAAAGATAATCCTTGAAAATATACTCCAATGTTGTATCAATACATACGTAGGGGCTTGTGGCTAAGTAATAACAGCCACACGGGTCGATCGATATGGTTAAGCTACGCTTGCCGCGGTTGGCCCGTCGATGGGTGACCCTCTTTACATACCAAGACCCTCCGTGCCTCGGAAAGCACGTTAAGTCATTGGTCCCAGTTGTCATTCGTAGATCTTTGACAGGTTTGAAAGTCTGACAACCAGTCTTACCAAGGGGTGTCGTATTACTCAGTAATTGGGTTGTGGAGGTCAGATAGGCAGTCGCTCCATGTAAAATACTGGTATTCAGCTGCATCCGGTTAGACTGGAAGCTGTCCCCAACATAATTGGGAAAAGGCTTAGCAGATTGATTCACATACGTAGCCACAAAACATACATATTTGTACTTAGTTGTACCTACAAATCGATATACTCGTAGTATTATGGCACGCAAATTGTAGATAATCAACTGGATCCTTGTCGATGGATATGACTGCACAGCAAGTGGCGCCATCTAGTTTTATTACAAAGCTACTAGAATCACCTGAAAGGTCGTGTAAGAGTGGCACTGGCTGGTAACATAGATGGTAGCGTGGCGGCTGTTTTATGAAGACATATAATGTCACTCACTCACTCACTGGGCGCCTGAAGGAGGACATCGCCGTAGAGATCGACCACGGCGAAAGTGGTATGACGATCTAACGAGGTTTGCAGGGCCAAGATGGCCAGAGATCGCTCAAGACGAGGTTTGGAGGCGATATAGGGGAGGACTTTGCCCAGCATTGGGACACAATATAGGCTTATGAACATAAAAATTAATGTCAGGGGAGTCACTTTCGTCCACGATGAACTGCTATATTCCGGCGCAATCCTGATGATATTTAGGCTGCTGAACCACATATACGAAAATCACTTCTGGTAAAGTTTATCTTGCGCCATTATATTCATCTTTTTGAGGCTGACTGTACCCAAGTCTTGTGGAGTGAATCGACGCGTTTTACCGCAAAATAGATGTGTGTATTCATTTAATTGAATTGGACTATGTTTCATGTTTGTTTGAGAACAGAAGCTTGGGTAAAGCCTTTGTGAGGTTGGTTTTAATGAGAGATTTCGTTATGAATTAATTATGGAATTTTGTAAATTATTTTATTTGTAATGTAACGGCTAGGGCTTTACAGGTAAGCTGCGCAGGCCGTCAACCAATTAGGTTAGGTAAAGAAACACTTAGCCAAGGTTCGTAGGTCTAATAGGTTCATAGGTTTACAATAATTACGTTAAGTCGCGGGTAAGGACACATTATCTAGCACGTGTAAGTTAGGGAAGGTACCGTCCTTGGTTCTCCGGGATGCAGGGATTCAGGCCCAGTGCATGCGTTGGTTTAGTGGTCGCAAGCGCTACTGTTGAGCGTAAGGTCCTGGGTTCGATTCTCAGGTTGGGCAAAGTGTTATTTGGGGTTTTTCATCTGGAATTTCATAGTAGCAGCTCGGGGCCTAGATCCTTGCCTGGATGATGGCAATAGGCTGGCCCCATATTACATAAGACTTAAACATAATAGGCTAGTTTCCTAAAAAAATCTAATTAGTCCGTCAGTTAGATTATTAAAAAATATTGGAACTGTATTTTTTCTTTTGTCAATTATATAAAAAATTATGAAGATATCGCCCGTTAAAGTTCCGCCTTGCTACACTTTTTAGCATGGCGTGACGTCACGACCCCCCACTCCCAAATTTTGACGCGCTTTATCTTTGTCATTTTTTGTTTGATTGACAAAAGAAAAAATACGTATCCATTATTTTTCGATAATCTAACTGACGGGCTAAATATAATAATTATTTTTTTACCCAGGAAACTACCCTATTGGCGTAATATGGGTTGAATATAGGTACACCTCTGCCTAACTCTTCGGGAATCACAGGCATGCTGTCGTGTTGTGCATGTTATGGAAGACCAAAGTTAACACCATTATATCGCTGTATCCGAAGAAAAAAGAAATCTTTTTACTCATGATTTTGGATAAACGTTAGGTAATATAATCATGTCAGCAACAATTCATAGTTACGAAAATCCGGGGTTTATACTACTCGTTAATATTTAAATTACTTACAATAAAAACGTAAAACACTTAACTGTTTACGATTGCTGTGACTGAAAAAAACACTACATTAATGTTAAAAGAAAACCCACCCATAAAACTAATTAAGTTGCTATAAAAATAATAATCAACCAGATTTTTTTCTTAAAAAACTTTTGTGACATTTAAAAATATGACTTACAAATAAAAAATATTGATAGCGTTAATTTTATCGTAGGAAAACTTTTTACCGTATGTAAACTTGCCAAGTCAAAAAATCTTCGAATTTCGATCGAGTGGCACATCTCACCCGAATAACTATTCAATCTAAAAATAAACTGATCGGCTGTCTATCTGTCCTTTTCGCTACAAATGCCAATGACTTCATTACAATATAAATAGACGCTGCCGATGCCAAAATTACATGCAACGGAATTCAACACTTTGATGTTGGTACGGAATTAGTGAGAGGTAATTCTGGAGTCGTTTTAACCCCGCGAGAAAAAGTATGGCTTCCTACTAGTCTTCGTAATAAAGGAATACCTGGAAAGACACACGATTAAGGGCTGATTTTTCCAACGCCAGATAATTTTGGATTTTAGACAATTCTTCCTTACAATAACTGTCAGACGTCAATTTTATTCCACTAATAAAAATTATCTGTCGATTGAAAAACAGCCCTAAACCAACTTCGGTGAAAGACAAATAGATAAAACAAATGACAAACAGTTTTTTGACAGTCGTTTGTTTTGACTCCTAAACGCCAATCCTCGTAATTTGAAACGTTCAACATCTAGTCGCAGTCTTAATCTGTCAAAAATACCTCTAATTTCCCTACATTTTTGACAAGATTTTGACATTTGTTTGTCGCCGAGAGGAGACTGCGACTAGATTTTGAACGTTTTAAATTACGAGAATTGGCCTTCAGATTGTGAACGTTCTTAAAATTACGAGAATTGCCCCCTCATGATAGCCAATCCAATGTTGACCTTTTTGGTGAACCATTAATTCAACCAAACAGTAATTCCTAATAACATACGTTGAAATTAATATGGCGTCAAACATATGCATTGCAATATGAAATGTAAAGGCGCATTCGCCCGGGTGCATTCGCCTGTAATGTAACAATCCAAGATTCCACTCTCAACGCAACATGAAATGTATCATGTTGCGTTTCATATAATGTGTGAAAAGCCTTAAAAGTTCCATTAAAGATTTTACTTTACCGACTTTTTACCATGATCCGTTTATCTCATTACCGTGTTACAGTCATGTCTAATGTTGTGTCTGAGTCTGAATTTTCTTTGCCTATTCAGCCCAAAAGTCACCCAGTAATGACATTCGTATTTCAAAAGTAATTCAAACTGGTCGAGAAGAGTCTAACCATTCCTTCATTTCTAATGATGGAAAGGTTATTGTGATCTATACTGATAATAAAGCTGAAGAGTTTGTTTGTTCGAACGCGCTAATCTCTGGAACTACCAGAGATTTAAAAAAGTATTTTTGCATTTGATAGATCCTTGAGGAAGCCCATAGGCTATTTAACATCACGCTAGTCCTAGCGTGAAGAGTCCTCTTAGGAGCTAAGCAAAAATAAAAAAGTAAGAAAGAACGCTAAGCGAAGTAATAATGCGGGCAGGCGATGCGATGCGACGAGGTTCGGGGAGCAAGAAATTTTACGCGGACGAAGTCGCAGACAGAAGCTAGTTTGCAATAAAAGTAAATTCTGTATTGAATCCAAAATCCTACATTTCAAGCACTTTCTTTCAAGATAAAAACTCTCAAATCGTTGAAAATTTTTCGACGCTATATTCAGACGCACCTGAATATTTATGAATAGCTCGAGACAAATGTTGCACATTTTGCAAAGTCACTGAAACATGGAAAACGTTTAACTGTAAATAATCACAATTCACATTTTTAGTGACAGTGACGAAGTAAATGCTTACCCATTTCAAAAATATGCTGATTGTGTTAAGAGAAACACTAAAACTAATCAATGTCTGTTTTGCTAAATTAATTATATGGTTTTGTTTTGTATATAAAAGACTATCTGTTGCCCGCGACTTCGTCTGCGTTTTGTATTTCATCATTCTTTATACAAATATTCAAGATAAAAAGTAGGCACAACAAATACTCAACAAATAGGTAATCTGGGACCTTCTCCAGATCCCAGGTTACTATTTACCAAATTTCGTAACGATCAGTTTAGCCGTAAAAAGTAACACATAGACTTTCGCATTTATAATATTACTAGCAGCGCTCCGCGGTTTCACCCGCATGAGGGTCGATCACATGAGAATCTTGGGATAAAAAGTATCCTATGTGTTAATCCTGGTTATAAACTATATGTGTATTTTATGAGAAAGGGTAACAAACATCCATCCATCCGTACATACTTTCGCGTATTTTTTATAATATTAGTACGATTATATTAGTACGGATATGGATTTAGGAGTTAGTTTAACATTAAATTATGTGTGATATTTTCTTTGTCCCCACATTGTATACTGTACAACGCAATTATTTTAGTTCTGTGTCCGGTCAAGCTGTATACTGCGGTAAGCTAAATAAATAACGCAAGTCAAGTTTATGAAACAGCTTTTGTTATACATAATTATCTGACCCGACAAAACCCAGAATTGCATAAAAATAAGTGTTTTTAATAATAATATTAGGGGTTAAAGTATGAAATTGCCGATTTGTACTGAAAAATTGAAATTCGTTTTTTTTTAATTTAACATATTTAGTTAATCAAAATAATTACCAATATTATCTATACATTGCTGCCATCTAATAGGAAGGTCATTTATGCCTTTGCGATTGAACTCTCGTGATCTAGATCCGACAAACTGTGTGAAAGCATTTTGTACTGCCTCCTGAGAAGAAAACTTTTTATCACGTAGAAAATTGTCTAAATCACGAAAAAAAAGGTAGTCCGTTGGAGCAAAGTCTGGCGAATACGGAGGGTGAAGAATGGTTTCTAATTGCAGTTCCTGTAGAGTTAAAACGGTTTCTCGTGCTGTATGAGGTATCGCGTTATCATGGAGCAATAATGGTGAAGTTCGATTCATGAGTCGGGGCTGTTTCACTGCTAGTTTTGCTATCATTGATCGGAGTTCGGCACAGTAGATATCTGCCGTTATTGCTTGACCAGATCGGAGAAAGCTATAGTGAATAACACCATGCTGAGACCACCAAACAGTTGCCATTACCTTTTTATTGGTAAGCTTTGCTTTTTCATCACGAAAGCGTTTAAACTAAAATCGCACGGTGCGTTCATTAGCAGTCCCCTCTTCAAACGCAACATTGATATTGCGAGCTGTTTCTGCTGCGTTAGTTCCGCGTCGGAACTTGTATTCAAAATTAACTCGAATTTTCGAAGTATCCATCTTTCTTGTCTAAGCTGAATAAAAAAAAAACAACTGAAAGTCGATAATCAAATGTTGCACATTTTTTAAAAGAAGAACGTCATAGGTACCATGTGAAAAAGTTTCACTCAAAAATATCAAACCATGAAGGTTCTATGTCCATTCGAAGTACCTATTACAATGAAACGGCAATTTCATACTTTAACCCCTATTACTATCAGCTATTGTTTACAAAGTCCTCTCCTCAGAAACAAAAGGAACGAGCTTTGACACTGTGTGGAAGAAGCAACATGTTTCCCAAAGGGCCTAGACGAAGTGACATTCTATGATCAATAAAGATGATGAAAAAATCATCAATGTATGGAACTGACTTAAGCTACCGAAAAAGCGATCAACGGTCACTCAATAAATACAGAGCGTTTTTTGACACTTTAATGTAAAATACTGGTGAACATGACAGAATTTCATGACGGCCGGTATAATATAACGGCCACCGCTCTTCAAGGAAATCGTAGCTTTATGTCAATCCTGTTGAAACTCGTTGTAGAAATACGAAACGCTTTGTAAGCGATTTTCACTTGTTGTAGGTCTTCAGGGGGGTAATTCTCGTAATTTTATGAACGTTCACAGTCTGATCTGTCTCAATCTGTCAAAAATATCTCTAATCTGATGTCTCTGATAAATCTGTATTTTTGACAAGTTTTTGTCACTGAGATGAGATTGCGACTAGATTTTGAACGTGTTTAATTACGAGAATTGGCCTTCAGGTATCTTTACGAAATATCAGACATGCAAAAGGACATCACTTAAGTTAAAAAACCGGCCAAGTGCGTGTCGCACACAATGAAGGGCAGTTGGGATGAATTTATCCCAAAACATACATCGACATACATCTCCAACTGCAAATTATAAGTTTTTATTCGCAAAAAAAAATACCTTTTTTTTGTGATAAAACTACACATGATCAATTTTCGGACTTTTTCTTTTACTTTTGCTGTAACACCTTGCTTCTTGCCGAGTTTCATGATTTTAGTCAACGGGAAGTACCCTTCTAATATGATTTATTTGAGAGTATCAAAATATGTATTGAACAGAGGTGCCAAGTAGTGTTGCACTATTTCATAATAACACTTTTCTATTTCAATTCACCGATGACGCTATACAGTTCACATTTTCTATTCTTAGTCCTTTCTCTAAATGAAGATTTATTACCGAATCCATCACTTAATTCTAAAATAAATCACAATGTATTGTCATAAGTGCTAAGATTCTTGGCAGACATCTTGGTACGTGTGGAATTTTAATTAATATTGATTTAGTATGTTTAAACTGTCGATTGGAGCCTGTTGTATGTAGCCGTCTGTTTTGTATCCCCCCTGATTAGTGAAGACGTAAACTGTGGATGTGTAAACTGGAATCTAGGAGTCGATCTTACTGAGGTTGGTATTCGACTTTGTTGTGTTTCTATGTAGTTTAGTATTTGGTAGCAATGTTGGTGTTCTGGTTCGTTTTCGCTTAGCAATAATTCGGTATTTTTTTCTTTTTGCTCGGTTCCTTAGAGTCATAGCGTGATGTTCAATAGCCTTCCTCGTGAATTAGGCTATCAAATGCAAACAAAAAACAAATCCGACTGGTAGTACCAGAGATTAGCGTGTACAAACCAACGAGGAAACAAACAAACTCTTCAGCTTTATTATTAGTATAGACTAGCTGCGCCCCGCGGTTTTACCCGCATAAGTTTCAATCCCGTGGGAATATCGGGATTAAAAGTATCATATATGTTAATACTGTTATAAACCATCTGTGTGCCAAATTTTATCCAAATCCGTTCAGTACTTTTTGCGTGAAAGAGTAACAAACATCCATCCATCCATCCATCCATCCATACAAACTTTCACGTGTATAATATTAGTATAGATATAATGATAACTAGAATGATTTAAAAATAAATGAAAATCTACGTGAAACATTTCATTTTATTCGTGGTATAAGATAGTTACCCAAAAACATGTACACACACCTCAGATAAAGTAGAATCAAAACAATTTATTCTTAAAGCCCCCAAAAGGACAATTCTTTGACAGAAATACGTACACCGAAATAAAAAAAAAAAAACTTAAATTACTTTCTTCTAACTACCACAAACTAAGTCAATCGGGGACCGAAAAAAACATTAAAACGGCTATTATGAGACTTTTTGGAGTTAAACCATAGACAAACATATAGAGTTAAAGGAACTGACGCAGCTTTTCATAAACAATGACTGGATGGGGAGCATTTGAAGAAATTAATTTTTCTTTCGCCTCCCCTTACTTTTTCTGCCACCCCTAACATAAAGGTGAACGGTTTGTTCCTAACAGGGGCTTTTTTATTTGAGTACGGTGCATAAGTCTTTTATTGATAGGCAAATTGCATCAATTGAATTGAATAGCAAAAACGAAAATTTAAATCATTTTGATTCATTGAGAATATTTTTTTTTTGTTATGTATTTTGTGGTGTATAATAAAGTATATATAAACATAAATAAATAATACTTAATGTAAAATATTGCAAAGACCTACTTGTACAAAACTTTCAACTCATAACAAAGTAAAATTAGTAAGATGTAGTCAAAGTAATAATTACTTTATTTAACTGTCGTCGTACCTGCCTGCTGTAATAATTTTTTGAAAGGCAAAACTACTATAAAATTCTCAAACAGAATAAATTACAATTTTACAGCAAAAACCTCTTGAAAATACGTATGAAACTTTTTCACAAACTGAATTTATTACTTAAAGTATCGCAACGCTTTATTCGAGATCTCCATTTTATTACAGCTTAAACGTTTAACCGTCGGAGACAAAACAAAAAATAAAAACACAAGAAAAAACCTTTCATTCTTATGCATTGACATCTTTCAATTTAAAGAGAAGCGTTTCTGATTTTTCTTTATTAGAAAAAAACTCGGTAAATGGTAAATTGCGAATTGGAAAGAGACCCGAGCTAGCTCGTCTTTGTTCAATTCTTGTGAGAAAATGGAATTGCCTCTAAGGTTTGTAAATGAGGCAACGACGGCGTTGTCTGCATTTAGTAGACGAGAGAGTAGACGCTATTTTAGACTTCAAAGTACTTCACGTACTCCGTTTAGTGGTTCTGCGGCGGTAATGAAAATATTTTTGGTTGCTGATTTTGGAACACCAACACGGAATGATGTTATGTTATGTTGCCTTTGCGTTGGTGTCTGCAAAACAAAGCAAGTAAGGACTTACTCAGAACGCTAAATGACCAACCTCCTTGTGCTTTTTGAATAATAAGATTGGTAATTTATCTTTCTCGCACCCGTACTTAGACTTCCTTGCAACATAGCATCATCACCCTATAACGTTTCAGTGCTGGGACACAGACCTCCTCTCTGTGAGAGGGAGTGGGCCGTTAATCCACCACGTGGGCCCAGTGCGGGTTGGTAGGTGTCATATGTCTTCTAATTTTTGGTTCTAAGACATGCAGGCTTCCTCACGATGTTTTCTCTCACCGTTTTGAGAGCAGTGGTGATTAAATAATTTACACAAAGTAAGTGCCTGCTTGAGTTCGAACCCACCACCACCAACTCCTAAATCGCGGCCATTACGACTAGGCCACCGCAGTACTTACAACGTAGTTATCACTATAAAAAGCCGATGCTGCGCCTTTGGGTATTTTTAAGGCAATTTTTAAAAGCAAAAGAGGGTTTAGACGCCTTGAGATCATAGGCCTTGCTTTGAATGTCAGCTGCTGATCCTACCACTGTCTAATAAGCATAAATGCATTGCATAAACGACCTTCTTTGAATAAAATACAGTGCAAAATTCAATACACATTTCCCTACAATGCCAAGGGCAAAGGTCAATGCCACAACATAAAAGCACAATACATCAACCACTGACAGGATCACTCTGCCACACTACATCAACTGATTATACAAAAAAGACTGTTATGCCCATCTGGAAAACCTTTTCAGCCCGCAATAATAAAATATTCCGAAATATTCACCGTTTCAGGCATGAAAAACACAGCGATGAATCCAACGCGCTACGGAATAAAATCTGGGACGTGCATGAAACGCTTTTGGAGTGAAAGTCTACTATCTATCACTGCGTAGGTACCCACTATAAAAAACGGGGTAAAAACGGGCTAAAACGGGGTGAAACGGGAATACGAAATGGTAAAGTTCATTGCGATATTGTCACCGTAAGTAATTCTGGATTCTTTATGAGTGTAAGTTCTGCGCTGTCAGGTATTTTTCGGGGATAATACGTTATTTCTATGTGGATGGGTGGGATGGGATGTATTGCTACTTGTTATTCTGTAAGTTGAGATTTATATGAAAGAAAGGAATTTTTGGGATTTAGGTGAGAGGATTTATCAATATTGTTCTTCTACTTTTATTTTTTGAAAACTGTTGTAGAATATATAACTCCGTCCACAGAAAAAAGGATTGGTGGTTGATTTTCTCTGCCAGGGTAGTCTGTGAAATTAAAATTGTCTTACGTTTGTTCAATTTGCAGTTCAGTATTAGATTAGAGATTCAAAATATGATTCGCGACGGTAACAAGTACCTATGTATTTACAAAATTATAATCATTGAAATCATCAATACAATTCTCTGAGTTCGTGACATTTAAGGCCAATTCTAACTGAAATGTATTGATAATTCTTATGGTTCTAACTTTGTAAATACTTACGGTTATATTTGTAACCGTTACGGTCGCGAATCATATTTTGGTCTACAAACCACCTAACTCTGACCTGTAAATTGCAAAAAATGTAAGAGGTAACAAGTTAAATAATAAACACACATCCCCCGCAATCCCCGTAACAGCAAATGGGATGGGATGTGCGTAATTTCGCACGTCCCCCTTAAACAGCGTCAGTGCATCTTTATCATGATACAATCTCTCCTAGTCCATCCGTTTTACTCAGTCAACATTCAAGACAAGAGTAAACAAAATATTGTATAATATAAGGAAGAAGGCCCTCATAAATAAATTAGTTCAATATTTGGTTTCCCTCCTATGTATACATTGTGTACTTCATATTACGAGGTTCGTAAACAATGTAAGCATAAATAAAACAATATACAAGATCCGTTAGCAATAAAATAGGGCACCTTAATCAAAAATTACAGACGGCGCCGGGTGAATCAGTAGCCTAATAAAATACAAACAAGGCCCAAATAAAAAATAAACAGCCATTCCCGAGAAAAGTTCCCAACCCAACCACGACACAGTTTAGGTCAGAATATCTACACCATTCCATGTACGAAAACCAGCAAAATAACGAAATCGAACAATAACCAAAGTAGTTTCGCACGGGCCGATCGATCAGGTTAAGCTACACTTGCCGCGGTTGATAAAACACTGGTGAATTCTCAGCTGCAAAGCTGCTCAGGTGAAGGTTCAGCTGCATCTGGTTAAACTGGAGGCTGACTCCAACTTAGTTGGGAAAAGGCGAGGCAGATAAATAGATAAATAAATTAATGAAAGATAATGACATTAAAGGCACATTTGAACGTCAAGTATAGATCTCTATCCCTCACGACGGGGGACGCGGTGTCCCGGGGTGGGGTGGTCGTGGCGGTGTCACTCGACATCGCCAACGCGTTCAACACCCTGCCCTGGAGCTGCATAGGGGAGGCACTCCGGTATCACCGGGTGCCGACTTACCTCCGTCGAATAGTCGGGGCGTATTTGACGGACAGAGCCGTCATCTACCCCGGTCGCGACGGGAATTGAAACCGGCGAGAGATGTCGTGCGGTGTCCCACAGGGATCGGTTCTGGGGCCGCTCCTGTGGGACATCGGTTACGACTGGGTGCTGCGGGCCGACCTCCCTGATGGCGTCAGCGTAGTTTGCTACGCTGACGACACGCTGGTCCTGGCGCAGGGGAGGTCGCATCAGGCGGCGGCCGACGCGATGACACGCGGGGTTGCGATAGTTGTGGAAAGGATCCGGCAGTTGGGTCTCGAGGTGGCATTGCACAAGTCCGAGGCCATGTCTTTTCATGGGCCCCGGTACGGGCCACCTTCGGGATCCCAACTGATGGTAGGAGGGGTTCACATCGGCGTCGAGAAGACGATGAGATACCTGGGTCTCGTCCTCGACAGCCGGTGGAACTTCGTCGAGCATTTCCGACGTTTGGCCCCCAAACTGGAACGGGCCGGGGCCGCCTTAAAGCGGCTCCTGCCCAACCTGAGGGGGCCAAACGCCTCCTGCCGGAGGCTTTACGCGGGGGTCGTGCGGTCCATGGCCCTATATGGGGCCCCGGTATGGGCGCGTTCACTGCGGCTTCGAGCCGCACACTACCTGAACGCGCCCCAAAAGGTGGTAGCCGTAAGGCTGATCCGGGGATACCGCACGATCTCGCGCGAGGCAGCAAGCCTCCTTGCCGGACTGCCACCATGGGATCTGGAGGCGATAGTCCTCGCGCGCCTGTATGACTGGCGCGCGGAGGCACTACGTCGGGGGGAAACTCTGCACCCGCGGCAAATCGCTGCGGAGCGGACGGACCTCCGGCGCGGTCTCATGGTGGAATGGAAGGCGCGACTATCGCAACCCAGCGCAGGGCACGCCACGATAGCGGCGGTAAGACCCCTCTTTGAGGAGTGGCTAGAGAGGCGTCACGGCGCTCTCACCTACCGCCTGACGCAGGTCCTCTCCGGACACGGATGTTTCGGGAGGTTCCTGCACATAATCAGGCGGGAGGAGACGCCCGGGTGTCACCACTGCGAGGATCGCCCAGAGGACACGGTGGAGCATACGGTGGAGGTCTGCCCCGCTTGGGCAGAGCACCGCCGTGTCCTCGTAGAGGCGATCGGCAGCGGCGGCGACCTCTCGCGCCCGGCCCTGGTGCAAGCCATGGTCCGGGGCGAGAGGGAGTGGGAGGCGGTCGCCTCCTTCTGCGAAGCAGTCATGCTAGCGAAGGAGGTGGCGGGATGGGCGAGGGAGAGATCCTCACGCCTCAGCCGCCGAGGGAGACGCTCCGGGCGTCGGGAGCCGCGTGACGACTCCCGGCCACCGTAGGCGCGGGCCTGCGGGCGGAGAGCAATGGGTAGCTCTCCGTCCGATCAGGACCAGGCCCGTGCCGGACGGCGCGTAAGTGTTCCACGTGCGCCTCAAAGAGATGTCAGCATAGATGACGGGGCCCGACAGGGCCGAAGCCTGCCGGGGTAGCGGGATCGTCCGAAAGGGTTACCGCTGCTCTGGTACATAAAGGGCTAAGGAAGGAACACGGGTGGGTTTTAGTCAGTAAGAGTCTGACACTCCCTTCTGCTCCACCCAGAGCGGGAGGAGTCATTTGATGATTTCCCATCCTGAAAAAAAAAAAAAAAAAGTATAGATCTCTATGCATTTTTCAATTGCGGTCAAAATTTATAAAAAAATATCGGTATAAATCATATTTCACATAAAAAATTGCGATGATTAGATGGCACTAACATTGAAGCTTCGTGCAAAATACTTGATTTACATCAGCACGCAGATTCATACCAATTATTTCAGTAGTGGCTAGACTTAGAAAGTTAGTAGCCAATACAGGTCAAGCAACTATTCTTGAGTCAAGTTATAGTAGTGCGTGGTAAACCTTCTGCTCTTCATATTTTTGGGTACTACTTACTCCTCAAATATTTATCGAATGACCTTGACACTTGGCACACGTCTCACAGGACGTGGAGTGAAAGCATACTCGTACAGACTGTTCTCTAAGGAAATGGCCACAACTGACGAAGTAGGAATTTGAAATAGATTGTGTTTTTGTGGAAGTCTGATAGGCCGTCGCTTTATATAAAATACTGGTACTCAGCTGCATCCGATTAGACTGGGACCCGATTCCAACATGGTTGGGAATCGGCTAGACAGATGATGATGATGATGGACCATAAGGACCTTCGTTACTTACAGATCAATGCTTAGGAAGGTGGTCATTGACAATCGAACAAGTTAATTAGTAAGTGGTTAGTGTTAAGACTGGTTTAGGCCAACATTTCCACCACACACTTACATCCTGTACATTTTTGAATATAGAAAACCAACTTGACTTGGCTCGTGGCAAAACAATAACAGCCGCACGGGTCGATCGACGGCAAAGCTTCGCATGGCGCGGTCGGTACGTGGATGGGTGACCATCCATTACATATTGAGACCCCTCCGTGTCTCGTAAAGCACGTTAAGCCGTTGGTTTTGGCTGTCATTCGTAGATGTTGGACAGTCGTTACGGGTAGTCAGCAGCCCAAAGGTCTGACAACCTGTCTTACTGACGGGTGTCGACCCAGAAGCCGACTCCAACGTAGTTGGGGAAAGACTAGAAAGATTGATAAAAAACAAACCTACTTAACAAAACAACAGCATAGATGGGCTACAATGTATTTACTACGAGTACCTCTACAGGTACTCTGATTGTAAAGGAACACGTTCAAAGCCGAATTATTTATTTGTAAGGCTTCTATGGTTGTGGAACACAAAAAGGTTTTCTGAGCGGCTTTGATAAACACTTGTTTGGTCAACCGCAGAACACTTTGAAAATAATGATGGAGAATTTTGGGACAAAGTTTGATTAAGTATTTTCAAGTAGCTTATTATTTTGTTTATTTAGAAAGTATCTACCTTTTAAAATGATAAATGATAAAATGGTTTTATTCTGTAAGTAGGTAAAAACACTTTTCATTTCAATAATTTGTTTTCCGCGTCAATAATATTTTAAAAACTAGATGCAAAGAAAAAAAAAATTGATTATTACTTAACCCGACCAGAATCATTTTGAAAGATATTGCTAATCCACTACTTCATATGTTAGAAAAATGTGTCTGCTAACAACGTGAATAACACAATTAATGTTGTTAAACTGTCAAAATGAAACCCATTGCTACTGAATATTGAAGTTTTATTCAGCAAACCCTTTATTGATAGCAATAAAGTTGTTAAGTAATTTTCAATTATTTTTTTTAATCAATAATGGGGCTGAATAAAACTTAAATTATCTACGTTCGCGTAAAATTCACCGTTGCAGTCACAAGCGAAACAAACTGCAAATTTAATGCAATAAGTAGCTACATTGTTCCCGCTACAGTAATACGCCAAGAATTATTATAGTCACACTCAGTAATCATGAAATAAATACAGAAGCTGCGCTGGGCATTAAAGGCATTAAATGCCGGAACTCATTTTATTTAGTAGCTACCGTAAGTAAAGAAAAATACGTTGTTTCCGTAGTTTAAAATAGTATAGGAAATAAAATACCTTGGTCATCATCATCTACCTAGCCTTTTCCCAACTATATTGAGGTCAGCTTCCAGTCTAACCGCATGCAGCCTATTTGACCTCCACAACCCAGTTATTGGGTAATAAATACTCCTTGGTAAGACTGGTTGTCAGAGTTTCGGGCTTCTGGCGACCCGTAACGACTGTCAATCCACGAATAACAGCCGGGACCAACGGCTTAACGTGCTTTCCGAGGCACGGAGGGGTCTTGGTATGTAAAGATGGTAACCCAGGCACAGACCAACCGCAGAAAGCGTAGCTTAACCTGATCGATCGACCTGTGTGGCTGTTATTATCTAGCCACGGGCCCCTCAAAAACAATAACTTGGTATGCATGAGAATTGTTCTTCTAAATAAAGTCTCTTAACAGTAAAATTAAAATCAAATCTGAACGCCAATTCCCGTAATTAAAAACGTTCAAAATCTAGTTCCAATCACATCTCACCGACAATCAATGACAAAAATGTAGGAAAATTAGAGGTATTTTTGACAGATTGAGACCGAGATCAGACTGTGAACGTTCTTAAAATTACGAGAATTGCCCCTCAGATCTCATCTTTTTTTGCTGTTGTGAATGACTATCTTAGGTTAATAATAACAATTAACGATAACCCCACGTAAAAGGGTCTCACAGACAGGCGCCACGCGACGGTGCAACGCGTTTCTGGTTGAACAATTTCCATGAAGTTTTCACAGAAATTGTTTTACTGGAGCCGCGTCGCGCGTGTCTGCGGGAGCCTTATCATCTATAAATAATTCGTGTTACTTGTTCAGAAAGTCTTGTCAAAGACTCGTCAAAAACATATGGTATAATACATGTACTGACGCAGTGCCAGACATGTTTTGTTGACAATTTTGCTTACCTTTTTGACAAGTTTCCTACCTAGTTTTGTGTACAACTAGACTTTACTGTCTGTTTGCTATGTCAGGTATATCATTTCGAGACTGAATTAGGAAGACGGGAATCCGTAGAAGAGCGAAACTTAACGACATAGCCGCGACGATTGCGCGAAGAAAGTGAAAATAGGCGGGCCACATATGGCGTAGAACAGATGGCAGATGGTGTAGAACAGTACTGGACTTATAGGTGGCTGGACTGGAGACCGAAACCTGGTAGTAGAAGTGTGGGTAGACAGCTGATGAGGGGGACTGCCGACCTGTTCAAGATGGCTGGACGACTCTGGCTTAGGAAGGCTAGAGACAGAGAAGTGTAGCGTGCATTGCAGGATACCTACACTCAGCATTCGGTGTCAAAAGGCTGAAGACAAAGAAAACTTTACAACATTTTTTATGTGTACACGATACGGTAGACACATCATGTAGACTAGGTACATGTTTTTTACCTTGGAGCAAATCGTAATTTTGGACAGTTTTAGCATTCGAAACTAGTTTCTATATCTATTCAGATAGAGGATATACGAGTGTAACGGAAGTAAATCAAAGGAGGTCTATTTTTCTTCAGTCCTTTTGTTTGAGTCAATTTCTTGCTTCGGCTCGCGTTACGTGAACGGCGTACCAATAAACGATATCCCCAAGAAACCGTCATGTTGGTAAGATTTAGTGCGTGCTAGTAGTTCTGTAGTATCCGGAAATACGTTTCCTACGACACCACTGGGAAGGGAATTAAGACCGTTTTTCCTGTATAGAAACAGTATCATTCCACATTCACCACACACGTTTCCGCAAATTGCATTATGCGTTATGGGACCAAACACAATTGCAAATTACATTAGTAGTCGCAATGATACTTCATGTAACCCAATGTTCTTTTCTCACCCATGGGAAATAATTTACGGAGCACACAACACTGAACAAATTAACTAGAGAATTCAAACAGAAATACGATACTGGAATGAATAATTCCCATTAAGTTTCTTCAGACTTGTTACTGAACCAAGAACTTGGTACAAAATGTATGTTCGAAGCACAAAGGCCTCGCGATGTATGGTAATTACCAAACGCGTGCTGGCTGACAATTTCATTTACAACCCCATGAAACTTTTAAAGCAATGTTGCCTTTGTTTATATTGGCATAAAGTCCATATTGGTATATCAAAGACTGGTTGGTTATGTAAAAAGTGTGCTGGTTTAAATTTACGTAATTACATTTTAATTTGTAAGTATCGAATTTGTTGTATGAATGTTAATTTGTTAATGAAGTGTAACGTTGTAAAAGTAGCATGCAACTGACGACGATAATAGAAACAGATTTATGTTATAACATAACATTACGCCTGTATCTTTCGAGGGGTTAGACAGAGCTGCACCAATAGTACAGCCACATTACGGCATATAGATATGTTACAACAGTTGGTATATACGTTTTTATTAGTTTTGAGTGTGTAAACTTAGCTCATGCTCAGCTCTATGGTAGAAAGGTTGACTGTACAAGATGCATTTGATGTACTTAAGTAATCTCACTTATGAAGCAGATAACATTTAATGCACCACAGCTGTCAAACATAATCCTAGCTTTTCCTAACTATCTTCGGGTGTGAATACCAGTATTTTACATGAAGATTCCCGCATGGAACAAAAATATTTGTATGACCTACAAGTAGTTGTTCCGGGTCTGGCTGTTAGTTTATGTGAGTTTAAATGTTTGTAAACGCACCCACGATACAGGAGAAATTCCTAGAGTGGGGCAACGTTTTTAAAAAAGCAAAACAAATGGGTCCCTCTTAATGGCAAACGACATCGCGGCAGGCCTAGACAGAGATCCGCCGGGGCTGCGGGTTGGTCGAAAGATATACCGTGGCCCCTGGCACAGGCAACTGAAGGAACACGGGTGGTTTTTAGTCAGTAAAAGTCTGACACTCCCTTCTGCTCCGCCCAGAGCGGGAGGAGTCATTTGATAATTTCCCACCCAGAAAAAAAAAAAAAAAGGCCTAGACAGAGATGGCGGGATGAGCTGGACTCCTTCAATAAAAACTGGTCCTTAGCAGCTTTGAACAGAGGGAAGTGGAAAGAGAGTAGGAAGGTCTTTGCCCAGCAGTGGGACATCATAGGCGGATAATAAATAATTATTAATTCCGTTTATTAAAAGTTTTTCTCACAAAAAAAAACACATGGTGAAGAACTCATCTAAGGACAAAATTCTAAAATAAATTAGATCGTATTCATTACAAACAAACACACACTCACCAAAACATACGCACACTCACCCCAACTCACACACTACACACACACACACACTTGTTCTCCTGCATTTTTTTTGTGAAACTAGATTATGTAATATGGGCTTGTACCACTCCCCTTAATACAAGTTATTTTATAACTTACTAAGGCTGTGTACACCTACTTGATTTGTTAACTAGCATAAGTCAAGTGTACCTACAGACTACTACTATTTATGGTTAACATTGTTATTTGATTAAATAAATTATTATTCAACTATCTAATTTATATTTAATACAGTACTGTATGGGACAGAAAATAGCACAACTTCATTACAAATTGACTACGACGGTATAAAATCTAATTACATCAGAACTAAAGCACGAACTTGATAGGAATAATAAATTCATCCAAGTTGACGATGTAAATAACAGGACGTTTATATTTATAACTTGTCCCAACTAGGCTCATTACAATTCAGAGTTAGAAACAAATATACTAGGGGACGAAGTTGAATAAGTATCGTACGAGCCATCGACTTCCTTGTCAAACTTTTATGAGCGAGGCCTTATTACTACATGGTGGAAGTTCAAAGCCGTATCCATTACGAGAAATTGTTGTTTGAGCTAAATTTGTTAATGGATCCAATTTTTGTTAAGGAAAATTGTCTTCTTTTACAATATTTGTAAATTGTCTGAGCACCATGTATCTATGTATTACATAATTCATTGATACCAGGTCATTTCTTTATTATTAATTATTTTTACGTATTGTGGTATAGTAACTTTATTGTAGCCATAAGCCCGAAAGTCGGACAACCAGTCTTACCAAGGGGTATCGTATTACCCAGTAACTGGGTTGTGGAGGTCAGATAGGCAGTCGCTCCATATAATGTCATGTAATACTGGTATTCAGCTGAATCCGGTTAGACTGAAAGCCGATGCCAACATTTTTGGGAAAAAACTAGGCAGATGGTGGTATAGTAATTTTATTCGGAGTACATCGTTTTCACATAATTATAATTAATGTATGCAAAATATTGTGAAACATTTTAAAAGAGTAACTGTGTGTGTGTGTAATTGGCCTATATTTCTCCATCAATTCTATTTTCTTGTAAATTTTGACGTTCAAAAGCTCTCTTTTTACGTGCCTATTCGAAATAAATTATTTGACTTTTAACTTTGACTTCGATATAACCATCGGATTTGCACTTAGATACAGATTAACTCTAATCTTCACACTGTTTTATAAATACATTATTATAATAATGGGTGTCTGCATATATTGTATTGTTACAAAAAACACCATGTTATTCCTGAACACTTTAAATCCCTCGAAAAAACTAGGTCAGTGTACTGCACACCCATTGCTTTAATCGTACTGGCTTATTTGTAACAAAATTATTGTTATAAACATTCAAAGTAAACAAAACAAAAAATAAGAAAACATGCAGCCACAAATTAAATTTTGCTATACACATATATAAAATATCATAAAAATAAATGTACGACAGAATTCTTAATGAACGCTGAATAAATACGTTTCTTTTTACTTATTTCTTACTTCAAAGAAATATAGAGTTTCTCTAGTAAAATGTAAATCTTAAGAAATATGTAATCATTTATGTGGGTACCTTACAATTCTTTCGTCGCACCGTTTATTCAGTTCCTACATATTCATTCGCTTTACTGCAAGTGTGGCTTTGATTAAACTTTACTAGATCCGTCCGACTGCCTCGTGGTCGCAAACGCTACTGCTGAGAATCAGGTCCTGGCTCGATTCCCAGGTTAAGCAAAATGTTATTGAACTTTTCCATCAGAACTTCTCAGTGGCAGTCCGGAGTGTGGAATTTGTACCTGGTGGTGGGAATAGACTCGCCCCCTATCACATGGGACTTAAACATAACTGGCGAAATGTGGGTGTACAAAGGGTACTTTAGAGG
This sequence comes from Apamea epomidion, assembly GCA_947507525.1. Classification (NCBI taxonomy): domain Eukaryota; kingdom Metazoa; phylum Arthropoda; class Insecta; order Lepidoptera; family Noctuidae; genus Apamea; species Apamea epomidion. The sequence continues at coordinate 17,781,682 of OX382237.1, forward strand.
TTGGTCTGCCGAAGGCAACCTTATTTGGTGCAGGCCGGCTATAATTTAGCACGGGTTACATTCGAACGTTCAAGCTAGTGTCAAATATTTTAATTAGGATTTTTGTTAAGAACAGTGAGTTTTAATTTATTCAAAAATATGAAAAGACGTTCTTACAATATAATCTTAAAGGAGTCGTAACGCTCAGAGGGCTCTTCTAGCTCTATATAGTACACCTCTGCTAACCTTTCGGGTAAACAAGGCGTGATTTTATGTTAGATTCGTCCAATCGGTTAAACATCATGGCTACAAAACAAAAATTTTGTTCATGTTTTAGGAGTCAATACTCAACTATTGAACCTGTATTAAAACTATTCGATCGAAAAATTCACAGGAAACATATGATGTAGGTCAACTGAAGGAAGTAGGTAGGTAACTGGAGGTAGAAGTAAAAGCAACTTATTCCACACAAAAGAAAACAAAATTACACATAACATTGCAACTGTCATTTCTAGTTCAACATTAAACCACAGACGATGCCAAGCGGCTCGCATTAAGAAATAACAGAGGTGAAGAAAATGAAAGAGGAAATTTAAATGGCGCCCATTCTACGGATGCACTGTTTATTTATAATGCAACGAGATGGAACAGATCGGGGAATTCATCAACGATTTTATAGGTGTCGATGCAAAATTATCTTGTTGGGTTTAGAAGACGAATGATTATCTGTTAAACAGTTGGTTGATTAAAGGCTAATTTTTCAATCGACAGATAATTTTTATTCATGGAATAAAATTGACGTCTGACAGATTTTGTATGGATGGACTGTCAATAATTCGAAATGATCCCTTAGATAAAATTATCTGGCGTTGGAAAAATCAGCCATTAATGAAATGATTTTGATAAACTCGTCAAAAGAAAATTCACCGGAATAATTTCAAAAATACAGTGTTAAAATAAATTAGCTAGTGAAACTCTGTAGACGTGATGAGTATCGATATCTAAACGTTTTTTTGTGGGGTCATTGTGAAGTCACTTGAAATATCAGTTTAAAAATCTGTTTTTTTTTTGTTTGTAAACTGCACAAAAGAAAACTGTTTTCATTTTATTTAGATATCCATACTAAGAGAAAGGATATAACCGTTTTGAAAAGAACTTGGTACACGTACATAGAAGCATTGAATAACATTTAGAAACACAAATAAAACATGCAACAACAAACTTAAATCCAACTGGACAAGACAAAATTGTGTTAGACAGGTTTACAAACAAACTAAATCCCACTGCATCTGTCTGGACGCTGAACAGTTGGCCACAACAAGAAAGAAACTAAACACCAGACTGGGAATTTGCCGGAAATTTGCACTTACGAAATCACTGTCTGGATTTTCCGGCTTCGTCTAAATGTAAGCAGCTCCATATTAATTGAATTGCCACTTTCATTTAGACGGACAAGAAAAACTCGTTTTGTGAATCACAGAAAGAACATTTATTTAAAGAAGCTTTTGTTTTGTGTTTCAGTTCTTGCGTTTCATGATGACGTGGAAAGAACTTGCAACTTTTGTACGTTATAATGTAGCTCAAACATAAAATTATAATACTACTGAGTGGTATTTTAATCTAAGAGTACATGGCCTAAATAATAATGATCATGTTGTCTATACATTAAGGAAAACATCTAAACTGTAGTTTCAAGAAGCCTACTGTAGTCTTAGAGAATTAAAATGATTGCTTTAGTACTTTCATCAACCAATAAAAACTTCAGAATTATAATAATATGTACGTAAATACCAACTTTATACATCGTTGTTTAATAAAACTAACAAAATTAAAAACAAAAATATGGCGTGGAAAAATTAATGAAATAAAAACTTCGAATGGAATGAAATGTTTATTTTCTGTAAGTATATTAAAATATTTTAAGTCACTTTTACTCGTCAATACAGTAACAAACTAGATGGCGCAAGCATTTCCTAGCTGACTGATCCATGAGAAGAAATGCCGAAACAAACTCAGAGGTCATGGTATCTTTTGAAGTTCAAACATTACATATGTATATTATTAGAATGGGATATTAAAATAGATGTACCGATCAACAACGAGATTCGCAAGAAACCAGGAACGACAATGTTTAATCTCCTGATTCCTCCAGCTACATACACAAAACATTTACCAACAAACAAACAAGGAAAATACAAATAGGACAAAACAGTTCCCCAAGGAAACTCCCAAAAGGAATAAAGAAGCGTGTCTCTAAGTGTTTTTGTTAACAAAAGTAATTCCCGAAGATATTGATTCGAAAGTTGGCGAGTAATTTGTCTTTTTATGATAAACCTTAATTTGTCTCATGTCTGGTTATCATGGCTTAAGAGCATGTTTTTTTTCCTTTTGCCTATATTTTCCCACTGCTGGGCAAAAGGCCTCTCCCATATTTTTCCACCTTTTCTTGTGCTGTGCCTTGTCCGTCCAATCGGTTAGGAACGAGTCCAAATCGTCACGCCAGCGTTTCTTAGGCCTGCCTCGGAGCATAATGTATGTAAAGTTAATGTTCTCGTTTAATACCATACCTATAAGAATTTGGAAGTACCCGAATCTGAATGACGTAATTTGTGTCTTTAATCTTCTAGTATTTATTCCCATATCTACTTTCTATAAATCTTAAATTAATTAATTCATTTGTTCACTGACAAACAACGCACAGCCTAAACCAGTCTAGAAGCATTAAATTTTGCACAAAAGTTCCTTTTATAACGAAAGTGAGCACTAAGGAAGGATTTTTGATTGGGGATGAAAGTTTGTCTGGAAGGTGTTTATTTTTGCCGATGAGAAATAAAACGTTACTGTACATCAATCAATAATCAACTCAGCCTATCACACTCCACTGATGGACATGGGCCTCTCCCAGGTTGCGCCACAACACCCTGTCCTCCGCCTTCTGCATTTAGTCAGGTCCATCTAGCTGGGGGCTCCTACACTACGCTTGCCGATACGCAGACGAGTCCTAACTCGTTGGCTCCAATGGCCATCGGTCCTTCAACAAACACGGCCAGCCACTTCAGCTTGCTTACTCTGCAAGCTATGTTGGTAACTCTGGTTTGTTTTCGAATAATGTCAAAAACATTTTAACTGTACATATTTACTAAGAACGACTGTTTGTTCAAAGATGTTTAGATAAGATGTACACCGACGGTCCCCCAATTCTTGAAACAAAACACGGCTCAACTTATCTTTACAAACACCAATTAATTCACGGCCTAATTCCTACTTCCACAATTACGTTCGTTACCTAGTATCTCGAGGCTGATTTGCATTTCTCTGGCTACTGATTGAGCAGAGGTTTAACTGCCATTAATTTGAGAGAGAGGCGTATCATTAGCAATTGAGACACTTCGTGCGATAAAATGACAAGTGGAACATTAAAGAGTCTGCACACTACATCGTATCATACCATGGCTGTGCTAGGAACGTGTCTGGCAAAAAATATATTCTTTGTATTGAAAAGTAGAAGACTATATCTACTAGACCGTTCCGTTACCAACCAAGAATATCGCGTGCCATGCACCCGAATCATCAGTAATTGTTGGCGAGAATATTTTGGCGGTCCTAAAACTAGTCCTAGTGTCTGTCCATGGTATGTGATGTTGCCAACACAGGTTATAATCGCGTATAATGACCGTTCTAACCCCGTTATAAACGTAAAATTTTCTCAATAGCAATCGTATGGTATAGGAAATGAATGAAGAAGTGAGTGAATATTTTTGCTGAGATAGTTCTCAGCAAAAATATTCACTCACTCCTGTTGACGCGTCTGCCTCACGTGAAAACACAAATAAAATACTTTAACCGAGAGAACGGGAACCGTACGGATATGACACGTGGATACTACGGTCACTTAAACCATTACGAACGAGTATGATACGCTGTTGATACGTTTTAGTGGGCATAGTAGTCCGTGTCACGTTTCTTTCCATGCCTGATACGTTCATAGCACGCCAGGTAGGTTACGGTGAAGTGGGCAAAGAGCTTTATCAACGCATCAATAATTTATGTATACAAACCTCACTCTGCCCTGTGATCTTAGAACGCAAAGGTGTTTGTTCCTACAAACACCTTTGCCTTACCTTTCCACCACAACCAATGGATATATTCAATGCTCGGTAATGGAGATAATGTCACTGATGTTACATAATGTAGGTAAAGTGTTCTATTGGTACGGCTAATGTTATTTCTCTAAGATATGTGTGGAACCCAAATATGTCAAGAACATATTTCACAACGTTAATGTTTCCTCATTGTTTGTCTTATTTTTTTGTATATTCGTGTATTTATGTACAGTGGCATCTGAAAGTCAGTTGCCATTTTTCCACTTCACCTGTGACACACATTGACATACAAGTTATAACGTTTTTATTGACTAATTTAGCTACGTTGCACTTATCATAAAAAATAATAAAGTAATCTATTAGGAATACCTAATTATTAAAAAATAAATTAAATCATAATCTGGCATCACAGCTGAAGTGGAAAAATGTCAACTATCTTTAGGAGGCCACTGTATATTTATTTGTGCTCATATTTAATTAGGTATATATATTATATTTATAGTTTTGTAATAGATATATGTGTATCTATATATTTAAATAAATAATAAGTCTCAGACATAAATAAATAATAAGTATTAGGACAAATCCCCAGGAAAGAATTTCACTGCGAAAACACAATAAATTTAATTTTGCAGCATTTAAGCAAAGTTTTTGTGTTTCAGTTTGATGTACCGAATTGTTGAAACTTGAGACTTTATACTCTGTCCACTAGGTTAACCGTTTTTTGACAGATCGAACTAGTGAGCAATTCTATTTTTTTTATGAAAACTGATACACTTAAGGTATTATAATGTGTGTAAGAAGCCATAAATAAGATAATGCAATAAGATAAGCCAGCTTATATATTTATTTTATTACGCATTTTAAAGTTAGCTTTTACGTAATCTGGAATATGTACGTTTCCACGCATAGAATAGGGTTCCGTAGTCACCCATTTCTACTTTACTTATATAGCCTGTATTGTAACGAAACCATACCGCAATTCATAAATTTGGAATAAATGCACAACGTCATCAATCGAGTGTCGTTGTAAACTTTTTTAAGCCCCTAATTTTAATTATCTTCTTTAGAGGATCCAAATTGAAATATAATCGTGTCCAATAGATAATTGTTTTGATTTTATTTTTAATATTTTACATGTTTACTTATTATTTCGATATTTTTGTACAAAGTTTTCCAAGTAAGCGCATTTTACAAGTTAGGCCTCTATAGCTCCTGAGCTAAAAAAGTTGTCTTTTCTTCAAAGTCCATCACATGGACTACCATCATGAATTTTCCAGATTTTTCGAGCCAGCCGTTTAGTTTTTATAGGAGGGGGATGCCCTGTTTTAACAAAAAAATGCGCTTTAAAGTTGAATATTGCGCAAACGGATACCTAAATCAAAAAATCGTCATAGCAACCTCTCAATGTTTTTAAAAAACCTATCTAATGATACTCCACACAATGGGGTAGAGTCGAGAAAAAAAAATCACCCCACTTTACGTGTAGGGGCCCCCAAAAACATTTATTTTCGTGATTTTATTTTAGCACTTTGTCGGCGTGGTAAATACACAAATCAAATCAAATTATTTTTATTTGCACAAATTGTAGATAACAAAACATAGTTTAAAAGGTGTAAAAAAGAAATACCAATTGGATCCAGTACATTCTACCATAAGGCATGCAACATTAAGCACTATAGTAATCATTTGTATTGCAAATCAAACTTAAGCAATATTGTCAGGTAATCAGTTATTAATGTCATATTCTTGAAAATCAAATTCACCCACCAGAATATAGCAAATTTAATAAATTGAAATAATATTGAGCAATGTCATATTGTGACATATCCATGCAAAGTTTCATCTTTCTAGCACTAACCGTTTGAAAGGTAAGCCGAGGACGGACGGACGGACGGACATGACGAAACTGTAAGGGTTCCGAGACGTGAACTACGGAACCCTAAAACGGTTAACCTAAGAAAGAAAAGAAAGAAAGAAAATACATTTATTTGGCACAAACTAAAAGACACACAATACACCAGATATATACATCAGACAAAACAAACAATAAGACCTAAGACCTAATGGACAGGGTATAATTTGTCTTTTCTGTGACCAGCACAATACAAGGTGGAGGAAGGTTAAGGACTCTTCAGCTCTTTCCGCTCTTGTTTTTTGCGTTAATTTCATAACGAAAGTTGTTCATGATGTTGAATACAATGACCCCCTATTAATCGACACATCCGAAATAGCCGAGGCATTTAAGTATTAGTTACCTACCTACTCCTATATTCCTCCTATATTTCTCCTCCTCCTATATTTGAATAGTGATTACTGCTAAACTTCATGTATTTCTTCAGCCAGTTTCATCACCTATGAAATTAAATACACTTTGCGATGTGGACGATTACTGCGACGCCTTATTACGTCGTTTTGTTTTGGATTTATTTAGTAGCTTAATTAGCCTATAATATTCCCGCTGCTGGGACACAAGCCTTCTCTCGATGAGAGGGTCTGGGAATTTTTGGTTCTAGAACATGCTGGTTTCCTCACGATGTTTTCCTTCACCGTTTTGAGAGCAAGACTAATGAAATAATTTACACAAAATAAAGCGCCTTTCTAGGTTCGAACCTACGACCTACTTTTAAATCGCGACCGATACGAGTATCACCGGGCCACCAGTGCTCTGAATTAGTTAGTATCTAATGTATGTAGTTAATTGTGTAAGTGTATATAGGCATTTTATAAAATGGGAACAAGTCGTTGATTGTATATTAAAAATAATACTTATACTTTAGACGCAAATTAACTCCTTAAATAAAAAAAAAACACAGATTTGCTTTTGTCAATTCAACCAATTTGTTAATTCAAATTCCAGAGGCGGATACACCACCAACCCCAATATGTTTTTGCTTGACAACGTGACCCGACTATTATAACGATTAACACAGACCCTTTAGGAGATAAGCGATAGAAAGCCGCAGGAATTAATAATAGTGCCCTTTGGGTGAATTTGTCGTAGTAGATTTATCGATATACTAGCTGCGCCCCGCGGTTGCACCCGCATAAGTTTCGATCCCGTGTGAATATCGGGATAAAAAGTATCCTATGTGTTAATCCTGGTTAAAAACAATCTACGTAGCAATTTCATCCAAATCCGTTCAGTAGTATTGGCGTGAAAGAGTAACAAACATCCATCCGTCCATCCATCCATCCATACAAACTTTCGCGTTTATAATATTAGTAGGATTTTGGTAGCGAGGATTTAATAAAATCAACCCTTAACCGGTTGAATGCCGTAATTACAGAAAAATTAAAAAGAAAGAAAGAATAACGTTTATTTGGACACAGTTCGTGAAACACAAAATACAAAAGTTACAATAATATGCATATTAACAACATTAGTGTGTGCTTCACGGCTGCGCCAAAAATATTCAATACAGCATTCTTGCCAGACAGATGCTGTCTGACCCTGGTTTTCTAATGAACCTTTTATAAAGCTAAGTGTCTCGCGTGGATCCAACGATCCGAAGAATAAGAAGCGTTAAACCAGTCAAACGTTTGTGTTGATGTATCAAATAGAATCAAATCAAATAATTGATTCGTTTGCAAGCATGAGTAATTAGTGTAGTTAGATGTAGTATGTGTGATAGTCCGTATCGATAAAGTCTCCACCTAAAATAAAGATACCTACTATAACATACAAATACGTTGGCCTTGACCTGATAAGAAATAATAAGACCTTCGTAAAGTCCTCACCTTATATTCTTCCTAGAAGCATAAATCTTTCCAACTAATATTAGTGAGAAGACGTCTAGACTAACTTAACTGGACGTTTCCTAGGAAACTGGGCATTGTTATATTAGCAAAATAAGATTGTTGAGAAAACTAAACGTTCAGAGGAAAAGATTTATAGTAAGTAAATTGAGTTTCTTTGAGCCTGCCTTAACCCACCACCCACTGAGATCGTAGACTTTACTAAAAGTATTTATCTACTTTCCTCTGATGATCAAATGTTAGAGTATTGAGAGTCGGAAAGAAGTATTTTTATCAAGAGTTTAAATTTGTATTATTAGTATATAAGTAAGTATTTAATAATTAAGAATCTTTAAGTTTATATTAGGGGAAACGTGATATTATGATGTAGATTGGTAGAGTAAATCTTACACTTATGTTTTTCTAGGTTTAGATGTGAGGAGAAGTTCAGAAGAGCCAACAAAGTTTAATATCACGATATCAACATCAGCAGATATTTATAATAATTTAATGAATCACGTGAATTATTTATTTATTAGCGACTAGGATAGACTGGATGCGGAAGGCAGAGGACAAGGTGTTTTGGTGCAGCCTGGGAGAGGCCTATGTCCAGCAGTGGACTGCGATAGAGTTGCTTGGTTTGATTTAATTAATTACTCATGAAAACAACAATTAAATCTTTAGTGTATCTGCCTAACGTTTTCCCACCTTAGTTGGGGTCGGCTTCCAGTCTAACCAGATGCAGGATGAATACTAGTATTTTACATACAGCGACTACCTATCTGACCACCACAACCCAGTTACTGGATACTGCGAAAACCCTTGGTAAGACTGGTTGTCGTTCATCAATTTCTTACTAGTTAACAATATAAATGGATGGTAGACTGCAACGTAAATTACTTAAATGAAGACACAGACTAACCATATAGTGACAAAATGGCCGACCTTGAGGCGCTCCTTAATCTTGGTTTTAAACTATATAGCTGAGCTTGACGTTAAGTGTTCTGCTCAAGTACTTGGATCAACATTGTGGGAATGTGGGTTCAAGTCTGACTGTTTAAGGAATTGTAATTGTTATTTGTGTAGAGACAACTTTGCCTAATGTATTATTGAAGTTTAAAATGTCGACCTAAACGGCTGAACTTTGAAAATAAACTAGGCGATGCGTAAATACAATTAAACAATACTACTTAGTTTTATGAAAAAAAAAGGCTGTTCATATAATTTAACTGATTTAGTATGATAAAGTTCGTGTAGTCTAAACCTATATTAACATAGAACTCATGTGGTGTTAAGATGGGTTTAGAACAAACGAATATATTTTAGTAGTTTGGTATACATCGATCCCTAGATTGCCTCAAAAGGCTCAGAGGACAATGATTTTACGTATCTATTTTGGCCAGTTTTTGAGCAGTTAAAAAAAAATATTACTAGCCATAAATGTCCCACTGCTGGCCAACGGGCTCCCTACTCTCTTTCCATCTCTCTCTGTTCAGAGTCCATCCCGCCATCTCCGCCTAGGCCTGCTACGATGTCGTTTGCCATTAAGCGGGACCCACTGGGTAAATTTGGCCGATTGATCGTTTGACATGCGGCAGATGTGTCCAGCTCAATTCCATTTAAGCGTGGCAGCTTTCCGAGTGACATCAGTTATTTTAGTGATGGAACGGATTATTGTATTCTTAACCCGGTCCACAAGTTTAATACCCAGAATACTCCTTTCCATAGCTCTCTGGCAAACAGTTGAGCAGATAATACATTCAAAGGGTTTTAAAGGTCCGTAACATTCATATTTTTTTAACTTACCTACATTTTGTTGCGTAGAAGTTTGAAATAATCACTGTAAAAGTTTAAAGTAATCAAATATCTAATCAACAAGATGTAAGCAAGCTAGTAAAATATGGATGTCACTTGATTTTGTTAATATCTTAGAAACGTGACACTTTGTGGGGTTTGTTCCGTTAATGTTTTCTGTTTGCATTGGTCTCAGCTATAGATTTATATAGGCTACATGCGTGGCCGCCATTTTGAAAAAAAATCAAAATGTGTGACAGTAGGTATGCCACGCTCTATAAACAAATTATCAATCCCCCTTCAAATACGCTCGGTACCTATACAACACCTTTTTGTAGCGTTCAAAGAGCACCCACACTCCCAAGACACCAAAACGCCACTTACTCCTAATGACGGTGTAAGGGAAGTTTTACACGCTACGTTTAGGGGTTTATGACACGTGAACGTTCGGGGTTATTTCCAAACGAAACGGGTGGTTAAACCCCCTCTCATGTGATGATAAATTGGTTTTTGTTGATAGAAATGTTAAGGGTAGATTGCGGAAAAAAAATTATGTTTATATCATGTGTAATTTTTTTGGTATATTTAAATGATAGGGATGGTTGAAATGTGTTGAACAGTTGCAATTTTTTAATTTTTTTTTATAACGTTGCCCTACACTAGGAATTTCTCCTGTATCGGGGGTGCGTTTACAAACATTTAAACTCACATGCACAAACAGCCAGACCCAGAACAACTACTTGTAGGCCATACAAATATTTGTTCCGTGCGGGAATGAAACCCGCGACACGCAGCGCAGCAGTCAATCGCTTAACCACTGCGCCAACCGTGCCGCCAAACGTACGTCAATTCTAAAGTAAAAACGTTTCAGGAACTAAAGCTGGAAGCTGGAATCTGTAAGTGTAAGTCTTTACAGTCTGTAAATACTTGTAAACTGTCCTTTCTTTGTATACATATTTGTATAGTAGGTACTACTAGATACCACTTATGTATTAGCACTTGAGTGAAATACCTGAGATACAGGTTTATTCCTAGGTCAGGGAGAATCCAATTATTTCTTACCTACTTCTAGTATAAGGCCCTTTTTTGTAAATATTTATGTTAATCAAACATTTCAATAAACAATTATAATTTCATTTCATTTCAACATCCTAGGCAATACCTTGTACGGTTTTTTTTTTCATTGAAAATTCAATTTTTTCACCAGTTAAGGTTCCTATCACAAGGTCTTGATAACTTTTCTTATCAGTTTCAAGGAGGATGATATCTATGGTCAAGATATATTTACTGATAATGATGGCTGATTTTATTGCACCTGTTCCTCAATCATCACACATAATATCTAAAAGCCTGTATCTATACCTTCATACATTGTGAACGCGCAGCCTAGAGCGATAGATATCGCGAACTGTCATGTCGGACATGAATTATCGCTAAAACATGCATTAATCGAGCCAATTCAGCCTTGATTAATAGCCGATGAAGCGTAACTATGATATGAGATAATTAAAATTTTAGATTCGTCTATTACTTAGGTTATTATCTGCCGGTCATGTTTTAAATGTAGTGGGTATTGAAACTATTGATTTTTAGTTTTTGAAGTGGCGCATTACGTATGCTTATTTAAAGTATAAAAACTTTTTTCCCAAAAAAAACAACAACCGACTTCCAAAAAAGACACTACAAGGTGAAAAATAACTTTAGTTTAATTAAGTTCTAATCTCTTCTCTATCCTTGGTTGACTGGTAGAGAATGTTTAAAGCATTCTGCCCGCCTTTGTACCCTTTTGTGCGAAAGTATAAATAAAAAAAAAAAATGAAAAATCAATAACCTCCTCTTTTTTTTTTAATCGGTTAAAAAGAGACATCTGAAGAAGCAATTAGACAGAGACACAGAGAAAAAGAGTAGTATATTTAAAGAGGTTATCGTTATCATAATTTTAGCCGATAGGCGTCCACTGCTGGTTACAGGCCCCCAAGCTGCGCCATATCGACCGGTGGCGTGCTTCTCGCATCCAGTCGATTCCCGCGGCCTTCACAAGGTCACCGCTCGAATCGTACCAGATTTAAAGTGGTAAAATGTGGATAATAATATTATAATTAGTTGACGGCACGGTTGGCGCACTGGTTAAGCGATTGACTGCGGCGCTGCGTATCGCGGGTTCGATTCCCGCACGGAACAAATATTTGTATGACCTACAAGTAGTTGTTCCGGGTCTGTCTGCTTGTGTATGTGAGTTAAATGTTTGTAAACGCACCCACGATACAGGAGAAATTCCTAGTTAAAAAAATGAAACAACGTTTAAAAAAAAAAAGAACATTGTTTTGGTATATCTGTGCTACTGCTGTCACTGACTAATGGATATGGCTATATAGTTTTACCTGGCTGTGTTCTAAGAATGATAAGTGAAATATATTTTTGTAACTTAGACATAGTCAGGATCTACAGAAAGGCACAAAAAATCACTACTGTCACACATGCATCCATTTACAAAACACTCTAAAATTTTTGTTTCTTTCGAGATAGCTAAACACGGTACATACAACACTACACGATAGTGGTACTTATAGCAGGCAGAAGTGTACATACCAGCACTCATCATTTGTCTTTGTTTTAGTGATGTATATAGATGGTACAACATCATCCTACTAATCATATTATAAACGTGAAAAGTTTGTATGGATGGATGGACGGATGGATGTTCGTTACTCTTTCACGCAAAAACTACTGAACGGATTTGGATAAAATTTGGCCCATAGATGGTTTATAATTAGGAATAACATATAGGATACTTTTATCCAGATATTCCGTCGGGATCGAAACTTATACGGGTGAAACCGAAACTATATAAAGCAAAGAATGTAGTAACAAGTATTGCTGCAGGTGTACCAATAATAAATACGCGTAGATAATCCTTGCTTAAAAATAAATAGGCGAGCACATTATTCAAGGCACATACTGAACTCTATTTACACACCATCTAAAACAGAATAGTATATTCGCACACCCAAAATAAACACACACGATATAGCTACATAATGCTAGCTGTCAATTCACTTTCAATGTGTAAACGGAACCTAAATGTTTGCCAAGTGTTGATTTGACACCGTTCAGAATGAGCTAGGACACGAGTTCTCAAGTCGAACTACTGTTACTTGAAGTAAAGCTCAAGTTTGTAACATGTGGTGTAAGTTATAAGAAATCTTGGCGTTAGAAGGAAACATAATCAGCCTATATTGTTCCCACTGCTGGGACACAGGCCTCCTTTCTGTGAGAGGGACTGGGCCGTAATCCACCACGTGGGCCTAGTGCGGGTTGGTAGATGTCACATGTCTTCGAATTATTGGTTAGAAGTAAGAAATATGTAAATTATTTACAGCATCAATGCACGTTGACTGCACACGGGCTTTGCATTCTCAAAATGGCTCATAGCAACAGATCTTAAGAGGAGTGCTAATATGAAGAGGTCCTTTAAATTCAAATACTTTATGACAAAAAATGTTTTTAGTTAAACTACGGTTTTCTAGAAAAGCAGTGCAACACACTCCAACTTACTTTCATAAATAACACTATATGAATACACCTACATGGGCACTTATGAAACGTCAGAAGCAAGGTGTACGGTTTTAATTGGTCGTTTCCTATGGAGAAGGGCCGGCATGAAACTCCAATAATTGGCTTTCGCAATGTTTTCCAATTACAGTGTGATTTGCCGGTAAATTGCGGACACTATGTGCACCGCAGTCTTAGTAAACCCAAGCTTTAAGAATAGAAGTACACATGTCTAATAATGTAACAGTACTTACTAGCGATCGATAAAAGCCAAGAAACATTTAAGAAATTCGGTTTCCGTTTCCTTTAGTATTTGGAATGATAGCTTGGTGGAAAGTATCCGAAGCATGGGAACTGGCTTAAACAGCCTGGGATAAGTTTTACACGTGCTGCCGTGCATAGCGAGGCTCAGGGGAGGCCCCTTTACAGTCTCCCCAGGGTTGTGCCTTACAGGTGTTGCACAGGGAGGGTCCCGGAATTGGTCTTTTAAGAGGAACCGGGCCCACCCCTATGTGCTGAAGGTGATCACTGGGGTGGTTTTAGTGAGGTAAAAATCCCACACTCCCAACCTCCCTCCCAGGAGATCGGGTGCCTTTTGAAGATTTCACCAAGAATACAAAAAAAAAGGTTATGTATTTTGGGCAGAAAGTATGTATACCCAAAATAACAAAATTGCCTCTTTTTATATCGCTTGTCGCTTCTAACGTACAGCTCAGTACAAAGTTTGAAACTCAAGCGCCACTGAGCTACCTCCACCCCTGGGTTCGTCTACACTTTAATGAAGATTTAACGAGGACCAACCGCACGGGAACGAATTTGCGTTTTCTTAGAATAATGTTGTATATGGGCTTCACGTGTTCAAGGTACGAAGCATATTAGAATATCATTTTACCGATATAAGGGTAAGAAAGGAGCAAACTTGGGACCAGTGGGTCCCGCTTAATGGCAAATGACATCGCGGCAGGCCCAGACGGAGATGACGGGATGAGCTGGACTCCTTTAATAAAGATTGGTCCTTGGCAGCTCTGGTCAGAGAGCGGTGGAAGGAGGCCTTTGCCCAACAGTGGGACATTAATGGCAAATAAAAATATTTTATTACACATAAACCTACATAGGCACTTATGAAACGTTAGAAGTAAGGTGCACGGTTTCAATTGGTCGTTTCCTATGGAGAAGGGCCGGCAAGAAACTCCACGGTTACTCTTTTATAAATAATTGACTTTTGCAATGTTTTCCAATTAGAGTGTATATAGGTAAGGGAGGACAGCGTAAGCCTGTCAACAAGTACCAGGTACTTAATAAAATAAATAATAGTCTACAAATCTACAGTCTACAAAGCCTGTGATGTGTGTAATTGGACGGCCATCACAAAAAAAAACATCACAAAAAAGACCCACCTTATCTACCTACGCTTAAAGTTGATATTACGATGTTCTGAATTAAGAAATTTAATTTTGCGTTGGTGAACCGTAGCGTCAGACTTTCTGATGTCATGACATGTCCCAGACATCCGTTCATTACGATTAGCTAACTTTCAAAATAACTATTACTAGTTTAGTTGCTAAATAGACGTACTAAAATAGGAAAATAGTGGAATATGTATTTTGTGGGCCAAAAGCAAGGATAAAGGGTAATCTGTAGCCGAAAATAACTGACGGCCGGTTTTGCAATACAGTTTAAAACAATTATTTATGTTAAACATACGCATTTCGACTCATCTGCCCACGCAACGCTAAAATAGCTAGAATAGTATTTTTTTGCACTTCGACGAAACGATGTTTCTTTCCCAGATTTATAAGAAATCTCTTTTTTTTTTGTTTAGCCTATACTGTCCCACTGCTGGGCAAAGGCATCCCCCAAGTACTTCCAGGAACTCCTTTCCCGCGCCACCTCGAACCAGCCCTCGCGGAACGCGTCCAGATCATCTCGCCACCGCTTTCTGGGTCGACCTCGGCGGCGCCGTCCATCTTCAGGCACCCATTGTGTGGGAACTTTTGCCCAGCGGTCATCCTGCATGCGGCTGATGTGACCCGCCCAATCCCACTTGAGCCTGGCAGCCTTCTTGCCTACGTCTATTATACCCATTTTGGAACGCAGCATGGTGCTCCGAATTTTGTCCTGTCTTTTTAAGCCCAGGATGCTGCGCTCCATCGCTCTTTGGCAAGCGCCAAGGCGGAACTTTTGCGACTCAGTGAGCGATCAAGTCTGAGCACCATAGGTTAGGACGGGCAGGATACACATGTTGATAAGTTTGCGCTTCCGGGAAATCGGCAGATCACATTAATTAAAAATAAAACTGCGTTTATCTAATGACGTTCCCAGCGTGCATACTCAAATTCAACCAAATATTTCCAATAGTTTAGACCTGGCTGTCCATCACTACTATTCATTTCGTTTAAAAAAATCAATTTTTCAATTTCGATGTTAGAATTGATAGTTTTAAAATTATCCTGTGCATTAGTAATGCCAGTGGTTTCATTTAAGTGTCGTATTGTCATCTCAACATTCTACATATACTAGGATACGTAAACCTAAATCATCTGCCTAGCCAATCTAACCGGATGTAGCTATAATACAATACCCCCTTTTTTTTTTTTTTTTTTTTTTCAGGATGGGAAATCATCAAATGACTCCTCCCGCTCTGGGTGGAGCAGAAGGGAGTGTCAGACTCTTACTGACTAAACCCCACCCGTGTTCCTTCCTTAGCCCTTTATGTACCAGGGCAGCGGTAACACTTTCGGACGATCCCGCTACCCCGGCAGGCTTCGGCCCTGTCGGGCCCCGTCAACTACGCTGACATCTCTTTGAGGCGCGCGTGGAACACAAACACGTCGTCCGGCACGGGCCTGGTCCTGATCGGACGGAGAGCTACCCATTGCTCTCCGCCCGCAGGCCCGCGCCTACGGTGGCCGGGAGTCGTCACGCGGCTCCCGACGCCCGGAGCGTCTTCCTCGGCGGCTGAGGCGTGAGGATCTCTCACTCGCTCATCCCGCCACCTCCTTCGCTAGCATGACTGCTTCGCAGAAGGAGGTGACCGCCTCCCACTCCCTCTCGCCCCGGACCATGGCTTGCACCAGGGCCGGACGCGAGAGGTCGCCGCCGCTGCCGATCGCCTCTACGAGGAGCCTCTAGCCTCTAGCCTCTAGCCTTAGCCCTGGCACAGGCAACTGAAGGGACACGGGTGGGTTTTAGTCAGTAAAAGGCTGACACACCCTCCCGCTTAGCCCAGAGCGGGAGAGGTCATGGCAGTGTTCTTCGGTTTTTCCATCAGGAAGTTCTTAGTAGCAGCCCAGGGTCTGGAATTGTGCTCGATTGATAGCAATAGGCTCGCCCCCCTATGTGCGAAATGTGGGTATACTACTGGTACATCTCTGCTTAACCCTTCGGGGATTACAGGCGTTCGACAGTCACACTATTTTTAAACACAAGTAAGTAGATCTAAATACAAGGTGTCGTTTTGCATCCTCGTCAAATTCAAGGAGGTAACTATGCTACTGATTCTCGACACGAATCAATAATAAAATAAGTAGTTTTTTTTTTCCAAAATTTGGAAATCGGCCTGACGTGTGGGACATTCATTTTAAAACGCGGCCTGTGTGAGACTGCACTGTAACTGCCCTTTTACACACACATAAAAACGCGGCCGCTTATACGATACCTTAACGCGATTCTTTTCTTTGAAAGTGGTGTATTCGGAAATACTGCCAAACTTAAATAACAAAAAAAAAGTATGTATTCATTATTTACCAGGGATCGTAATTTTCTTTGATTATTTATGTCTTTCATAACAGCCTCCTGAAATTTGACGAGGATGCAAAACAACAGCTTGTATTAGATGGACATAATCAACTTAATGAACTTGAAATCTGACTTTAGAAAGTGCTACGGAGCAAGAAAAACTTACAGCGTGTTACCTTATGAATATTTTTTTCTTTAAATACCTACCTTCGGAGTTGTGCAGAAAACCAAATGACTTACTTCCTGAAAAAAAAGAAAAATATATTATTTATTTATTTGGATCTCCAACAAAGGCATACACAATTTCATGCAAGTTTACAAGAACAGGGATCATTTTATTGTTGAAGAAATGACATTTACTTAAAATTAAAATAAGAAAAATAATTGGACGCACAACGTGAACACATCGTGAGGTGTTTGTCCGTAGGACTAATTCACAAGGGGATTAATTCACGTCGAAAAACGGAAAATTACAAAGGTGTGCGAATCGAAAGCCTCTTTCAGCACGCACGCAAACTTTGGCTCACATCCCAATTCTAATTCGCACATCATTTTCAACAAATCATTCTTTTTTTTTTTCTTATTCCTTTTATGTATTTCGCACATCCGATCTTTTCAACGTCGGGACCATTTCCCTTTCTCTTTATGTGAAGTAAAATACTTCTCTATTTATTTCCATCGTTAGCTCTATCGGCGAAGAGCGATAACTTTGAACAGGGATGGCGGATCTTCGTACATCCGACGTGATAACTTTTGAGATTGGTTGGCTTCAATGTGGCCATGATAAGCTGTCAAACCCTAGTTGCCTTGTGACAATAAAGTAAATACTAATCCTATCCTTCCTACTAATATTATAAACGCGAAAGTTTGTATGGATGGATGGATGTTTGTTACTCTTTCACGACAAAACTCCTAAACGGATTTGAATGAAACTTGGCACAGAGGTAGTTTATAACCAGGATTAATACATAGAATACTTATTATCCCGGTATTTCCACGGATTAAAACTTGTGCAGGTGAAATCGCGGGGCACCAAAAACTTTTTTCTGAACAGTAGATGGAAAGTACATCATCATCATCATCGATGTCCTGTCCATAACCCTATTTTTTTGAGGTTGGCGTAACATTAAACCCTTTTTAGTCATAAAATCTTTTTTTTTTTAAAAAAAAACCTCACTCAATCACACACACACAACACAATCGTAATCTTCACACAGTTCATCCCTCGTTTAGATGAAAAGTACAATGATTTGAATATTACGGTGAATTAACCAAATCTAACGCATTTTGAAATGTTTCGTTTGTGTATATAGTAACTTGGTGTGAATGTCTTATAGTAAATAATAAAAAGTTTATTGCTCAAAAGATTACAGAGATTTTACATTGACCCCAAACTAGGCAAGCCTGTATCTTGGGCACACATATGGAGGGTTTACCATTTAAACATTTATTTTAAAAACATGTTCGAATTAATAAAAGTAAAATATGTTAGCTTCAATTTACAAAAAAAAAAAAAAAACTAAATGAAATCTAAGAATCAAGGTTAAAGAAAACATAACAATCAAATCGAGAATTAAAAGAAAATAATAATAATAAAACTAGAAACAGAAAAACGCTATTATTATGTGGATCAGTGTGAATTTACTTTTTTTTCTCTCTGTATTTTATAAGGAGACCTGTAATTGGCTTTCAGACTAATGTACTGTCCTTGATCTGTTTGTTTTAGCTGTAAGTCTCCCATATTATTCAAATAAATAAATAAATATTTAAATAAATGTATTTTGATGATAACGCTTTGCTTTCAAATAAATCACATTCAATCTCATCAATTTACAAAAAGAACTTTGTTTATCCCAATTGCTACGCTCACAATTTCTTCCCACCCACCATAGGCTAGACACCCCTGACTGAGGACCTGCCGATAAATAAGCACATTCAACGTTTACACTCTGCCGCACTAATACATGTCGTAAAGTAAGGAAGTAACGACGGCTGTCAATAGGAACTCTTTCACTGTTACTGACTTCGACTTCTGAGAGTACTGGTTCATTGCTCTTTTATGGGTAAGAGTTAATCTATGGCTGTTATGAAAGTAAATGGTAGTGATACATGCTTTTTAGGGTTCCGTACCTCAAAAGGAAGAACGGAACCTTTCACTTTGTTGTCCGTTTGTCTGTCAATCTGTTAAGACCCTTTTTCTCAGGAACGCATGAAGTTATCAAGTTGATAAAATACTCAAGGCTGCAATCCCTTGAAGCAATGAAAAAAACAAACTTCTGAGTCAACGCAATCAAAAGATACGAGCGTTTATGTTCCGTTTTGCCGCATATTGACACTAGCAAGGGAATCAAAACCCATAGGGTACTTCCAGTTGACCTAGAATCATGAAATTTGGCAAGAAGCAATGTCATGTGCTACATGACATTGCTTTTTGCCAAATTAAGGAAAAAATCCGAAGACCGGATAGTAGTTACATACCTACTTTGTACAGAACCCTCGGTGCGCGAGTCCGACTCGCACTTGAGCGGTTTTTTTTTTCGGAAATAGACTTACTGTAACGTCAGTTTCGTTCGTAAATGTTTAGTGGCTATATGTTTTTATTTACATGGATTGCTACATTGAAGTTTCGCCATGGAATTTTGATATTATCTTCAGCTCTGGCAAATGGACTGTTATTGATTTACAAGAAAATTCGAAGCGTCAGCTTTTCATTGCATAACAACGCCTTGTCGAGAGACTAGCGTGGAATCAAATTTACTGAATGTTAACTGGGTCTACATAGCAACTTTACTCATTTTTTTAAATTACTTAGTAACTACTTCTTTTCAAAATTACCCTTCTTTTGGGAAGGGGGGTAAAAAATAGGAAGCCCAGAAAGTTTTCGTGGGTGTTATATTTCATCAGAATAGAATAGAATATTCTTTATTATGTGCACCATATAAATTACAGACATAAATATAGAAATTTTACAAAGGGTGACACAATGGGCGGTCTTATCGCTATGAGTGATCTTTTAAAAACCACCTTTGGATGGATTAAAAAGGGGAAGGAGAGACAAAT
Source organism: Apamea epomidion (assembly GCA_947507525.1). Lineage (NCBI taxonomy): Eukaryota > Metazoa > Arthropoda > Insecta > Lepidoptera > Noctuidae > Apamea > Apamea epomidion. Next base: position 17,801,646 of record OX382237.1, read on the forward strand.
ACTGTAGGTAGTCTGTGGTGTATAAATAATGCGTCTTTGATGGAATTCAGACGACTATTCGCACCAGCTTGACCACCCCTTTATAAGTTAGTTGTCACCATCGGCGCGAGCGCGCTTCGTCCTGCATTCCGCGCGAGATTCGTTTCAGGTTGACTAGCAAAATCAGCCTATAATGTTCCCGCTGCTGGGGCATAGCCCTCCTCTCAGGTTGACTAAAGCCTAAAATTACCAAGAAATTAACCAACGAAAACTTAAAGCAGATATCTTACCACGGCTCACCAACTTGGGACCTGTGTTGACCGTAGCAGATTCAATATATAGTTCAAAGGCTAAGTTTGTGCCAGTCTTCATTACTCGGTCTGAGTCGAAACGCAGTCGTCTTAATATAAGTTAGTTAACTGTCTCAGTAATACCGCCGTCCGCTTTAGAACCTTACTTTATCGGTACTTTACGAAGAGTTAAAGTTCTTCGATTTGAGTTAAGTCGTTTAGTAGTTAAGGTAGATCGATACGATTGCAATGCGATGAAGTGTTGACTATCGCTGTATATATATTTACCTAAGTAAAACGTTAACAGCAGTAGGTAAATATACGGGGTTATCAAGACCGATAGTATTACTATTCTTGTGTTAATAATGTTGCTATAAATCATTTTCTGCTCAACCCTTTTCCTAACTATATTGAGGTCGACTTCCAGTCTAACTGAATGCAGCTGAATACGTGTATTTTACATGGAACGACTGCCTATCTGACCTCCACAACCCAGTTACTGGGTAATACGAAATTTCTCGGTAAGATTGGTTGTCAGAGTTTTGGGCTTCTGACGACCCTGAACGACTGTCAAAGTTCGACGAATGACAGCCGGGGCCAACGGCTTAACGTGCTTTCCGAGGCACGGATAAAAAAATGCTGATGATATTGCTTAAAATATGAATTCAAAATTCATCTATTATTACACAGTCTGGCCATTATACTGTTACAATAAAAAATAAAAAAGATATTACATTTGAATTTGGAATCTGTCATTTTTATACGATTGTTCATTGAGTTTTCTAATTTTGGCGCCAATACATTGTACAATATTTTGCGATATTAAAATGGAGTGGGGTGATAAAGAGAATCGCTGTGATTGCATTACACAAAGTTGATATGGAGCCAAATGCAATTTTTAAAACTCTTCATACGCTTGGTATTAGTCAAATGTTTGTGTACCGGGCTATTAATAGGTACAATGAGACCTCCTCTGTTTGTGAAAGAAAAAGATCTGGCCGTCCACGTAGTGTTCGTACGAAAAAGGTGGTCAAAACAGTAAGGGAGGGAATTCGAAGAAATCCTGTCCGAAAGCAAAAGATTTTATCTCGGGAGATGATGATAGCACCCAGAACCATGTCGCGTATTTTAAAAGATGACTTAGGACTTGCAGTCTATAAGAGACGCACTGGTCATTTTATAACTGATAATTAAAAAAAAGAATAGATTGGTAAAATCGAAACAACTACTGAAGCGGTACGCAAAGGGAGGTCACAGAAAAATTTTGTTTACGGATGAGAAAATCTTTACAATTGAGCAACATTTTAACAAACAAAATGACCGTATTTATGCTCAAAGCTCTAAGGAAGCTTCCCAATTAGTCGACAGAGTGCATCGTGGGCATTATCCGACTTCAGTGACGGTTTGATGGGGTGTTAGCTATGAAGGAGCGACTGAGCCATATTTTTGTGAAAAAGGTATCAAAACATTGGCACAAGTGTATCAAGATACCATTCTTGAGAAGGTAGTTAAGCCCCTTAACAACACCATGTTCAATAACTAAGTATGGTCCTTCCAACAAGACTCGGCGCCGGGTCATAAAGCTCGGTCCACGCAGTCTTGGTTGGAAGTGAACGTTTCGGACTTCATCAGAGCTGAAGACTGGCCGTCGTCTAGTCCTGATCTTAATCCGCTGGATTATGATTTATGGTCAGTTTTAGAAAGTACGGCTTGCTCTAAACGCCATGATAATTTGGAGTCCCTAAAACAATCCATACGATTGGCAATAAAGAATTTTCCCATGGAAAGAGTGCGTGCTTCTATTGATAACTGGCCTCAACGTTTAAAGGACTGTATTGCAGCCAATGGAGACCACTTCGAATAAACTTTTTATATTTTAAATTGTTTTATATTTATGTATTAAACTAACACACTGTAAAAGTAATAAATATTATTTACAATAAAAAAAAAAATTTTTTCGTGACAATATTTATGGCAAGACTAGGTATTTACCGAGGCCTGTTGGTACTTCACTAAGAATCGCCAATAAGTTGGTAGGTACAAATTAATTATAATCCAAAAGGATGTGCAATTTTGACTTTAAATGTTAGGCTGGCGCATATAAAATGTTTTCGGCGTGTCGTGTTAGAATATTTGAGATCCATCCCTTTTCCAATTTAGGATGCCGTGTCGCAGCATATGACGGTTATGTTCACCTGGATGTTGTAGAGAAAGTGTGACTAGTCGTTTTGATATTAACTGATTTTTTATTTTTACTACTAGCTGATCCGGCGAACTTCGCACCGCCTCAGAATCAATCAATTCAAAATGTATGAGAAAATGAATTACTTACCTTCATTATATTTTTTCGTGATTTTTTCCCATGTTTTAACAGCCTTAATTGTTTTAAGCAGAGCATAAAAAAAAATGCCAACTTTTAATTGATTTTAACACCCTGAACATGTTTTAGCTTGTTAAAACATGTTCAGGCTTGTTGTTTAAACTTGTTATAAAAATGTGAGTTTTGGCATTTTCAATATCAAATAGCAGCCGGGGGATAATTGTATTGCACTAAATTATAGCCTGATTAAATAAAAATATCAATAAACGAGCTTACGCTTTCACCAGATATTTACTAAGTTTCCTAAGAACTTGTTACTAAACACAGTAACGCGACAGTAAGTACAACTCACAAGATATGAGCACGCAAACGCGAGGGTGAAGCGAGACTTAGTGCCAGCTTATATTCGTTTTGATGCGTTTTTTATATTCCTATATCCGACAGATATTTTGTTTAGCTCCGTTGTGTGCTTAGAAATTGCTGCCCCATATTTTACGTAGGTGCTGTTCGGGAACTGAAAACAATATTGATAAACTGTTCCACCGAATAGCACATTACAAAATTTTGTTTCAGTGCGGTTAGTGGAAGTGCTTAGGTGCGCTTCGGGCAAGTGCTGTTGAAATCAGTGCTCTGAGTCATCATCATCATCATCAGCCCATAGCAGTCCACTGCTGGACATAGGCCTCTCCTATTGCACCCCATTCAACTCGATGATTGCTCTGAGTGGAATACCTCAAATCTTCTACACAAAAAGAAGTGACTGACGTGTAATTTAAAATTATATTATAAATTAATAATTATATTATTAATTAATTATATTTTTATTATTCCCCAAATTTATAGTTTTCTTTGGCAATGTTACAGACACCCGTCTAAATTACTGTATCGGGACAACCTTCTGGATTCTGCTGTTGGCTGTCAACAAGGTGACCCCCTTGGACCAGTGATTTTTAGTTTAGCCATTCACCCAATTATTCGACAGCTAAATTCCAAATTTAATGTTTGGTATCTAAACGATGGCACCTTGGGTGGCGAAGTAGAAACTGTTTTAAACGACCTAAGATTCTTAAAAAATCAACTTCATTCCATTGGCCTTGATCTCAATCTTTGGAAATGTGAACTATATTTAGCGGACAGAACCGACAGACAACTTCCCAAATTTAACGCAATGGCTCCAAATATTAAAATTTTTGGAAAAAGCTCTCTTCGTCTCCTTGGGTCTCCAATCTGTGAAAATTCCTTTTCCGATTTTATTAAGGAAATAATACAAAATCTCAACGACGTTTCGGAAAGATTGTTCCAAATTAATATGCATTCGGCCATTACTTTAATTCGTTACTGCTGTTTCGGCCCTAAATTAGCTTATTTTCTTCGCGCTTCCCATTTATGGAATCAAGCTCACCTTTTAGACAAAATGGACCAAATTATCAGGCATACATTAACTTCGATTTTAAATGTGACCTTGGACGACCGAGCTTGGGCACAAGCTATTCTTCCCATTCGTTTGGAAGGCCTCGGCGTCCGCAAAATTTCTAGTATTAGTTTACCGGCTTTCATATCCTCGATCCACGGCACTGAGAAATTAATCAGGAAAATCCTAGCCTCCACACTGATTAATTTTGATGTACCGTGCTTCACCAAGGCTGGCGAGGCAGGCATAGATGCCTGGAGATTCGCTTGCCCGAACTCAGATCTACCCGATAATCCATTTTCCCAGAGACGGTGGGATGAGCCGCTCTGCAGAATAGTTCAGGATAATTTACAACAAGTTTGTTACTACTGCGGAGCGTGCGCGCCTGCTAGCTGTGGGTAAATGGGAGTCGGGTCTGTGGCTTCATGCACTACCGTCTTCGAACATAGGCACTTTGTTCGACGACAATACTTTCCGCCTCGCTGCTTCCTTACGACTAGGAGCACAATGTTGTTCTCCCCATCGCTGTCACTGTGGAAAAGTTGTCAACAGCCTCGGACACCACGGCCCGTCTTGCAGCAGAAGTGCGGGGCGCTTAGCGTGGCACGCAAACATTAACGACATCATTCGACGAGCTCTTGTCACCGTTGGCGTTCCAGCTGTATTAGAACCCAATGGTTTGGCACGCGACGATGGTAAGAGACCGGACGGCATGTCTCTATTTCCATGGCGGGTGGGTAGGCCTTTAGTGTGGGATGCAACTTGTGTCGATACTCTTGCGCCATCCCATCTTCTAGAGTCGGTGTGCTGCGCTGGTGCTGCGAAAAACCTCAAGCGGCGTAAATATAATTACCTTATTAATAATTATATTTTCGAGCCGTTTGGGGTTGAAACCCTCGGGCCGCGGGGTCCGAGTGCGCATGATCTTTTTAAGGAAATTTCGAAAAGACTGATTGACACTTCCCATGACCCAAGGGCTGGTTTTTACCTTGGCCAGAGACTAAGCATTGCCATACAACGTGGCAATGCCGCCAGTGTCTTGGGTACATTACCAGTCGACAGCGATGTGGATGAATTTTTCGACGCTATATTTTAGTTTGTAAATAGTTTTAGTTAGTTTAGGATATAATTTTGTTATTTTAGTGTTATCTTGTAAATGATTACTGACGTGTTGATCTTGTTTTGTTTTGTATTGAAGAGTTTTTGATAGATAGCATCAGTTATATTATTCTTTTTTTGCTTTGCTTACCATGCGGGCTATAATATTGATAAAAATAATAATACACAAGCATATGTATAAACCTTATATTTACCTATATAATGTTTCGTCAACCATTACGAATAAAAACTATGTTAATATCAGAGGGGCAATTCTCGTAATTTTAAGAACGTTTACAGTCTGATCTCAGTCTCAATCTGTCAAAAATACCTTTAATTTCCCTTCATTTTGACAAGTTTGTGACATTTGTTTGTCGCCGAGATGAGACTGCTACTAGATTTTGAACGTTTTAAATTACGAGAATTGGCCTTCAGATTAGTTATAAATAAAATTATTACTCAATCAACTTAGCCTATCACAGTCCACTGCTGGACATAGGCCTCTCCCAGGCGGCGCTAGAACACTCTGTTCTCCGCCTTCAGTCCGTCCCAACCACCTTCTTAAGGTCCTCGGTCTATCTAGCTGGGGGGCATTCCACACTACGCTTGCCGATCGTTCTCCACTCTATGTAAGGCTCGAGGAGATTCCTATTATTGCATCTTTATTTAAATATAAATACATATAAATTATATTTTTAAGTATTAGAATATAAAAACATTTAAGCATATAAAAAATAGTAGCCCACCGATATTGGGTAAAGGGCCCAAGCTACCGGCGGTCAGAGTTATGAACCTCCTGACAATGCAAGCCGTGTCCAGAAGTACCGCTTTCTGAATCAAGCCCTTGATCCAGCTACCCAACGAGAGCCTCCTCAGGTGTTGGTCGAGGCTCTTGGCTATTAAGCCATTGGCTGTCACGACTATCGGCACAATGATCGCTGAGTCCATTTATTTATTATTAATTATTATTATCAGTATTTTATTCAAAGGAACGAGTTCTTGACCTGTATTTTCCAAAATGAAACTGTTTAAAGTAAAAAAATATCTTTTTTAGGGTTCCGTAGTCAACAAGGAACCCTTATAGTTTCGCCATGTTATCTATCTGTCTGTCCGTGGCTTAGCTCAAAAACTATTGGTACTAGAAAGTTGTAATTTGGCATAAGTATACACGTTAATGACGCGGAAAAATTGGTAAAATAAAATTTTGAAAAAAACAATTATTTAGGGAACCTCCACTACATCTAAAGTGGGGATCGTTGGATAGGCCTTTCAAAAATATTAAGGGTTTGGGAACCGTTTTTTGATTAAGTAAACCGTTCGTGACTTATCGAGCTTTAAAGTACCAATTATCGTTAGAGTCAAGTGTCCCCCCCCCCTCTACCAACCAAACGGTTGTAGTTAGAAATTCAAATGTCACGGCAGTAGTACTTATATATAACGAAGTTTAAAGGAAAACTATTATACACAAGTGGGCTTTACAAGTTTACGAGTAATAGTCGACCAATTGTATTAGACTCGAAAATTTCGAACAACGCCATAGAAATGTCGATAGATGGCGCTAAGCGTCAGTTGTATCGCGCTATTGTTTCAATTCTAAATAAGATTTAAAAAAAAAACAGTTGCTACACCGGCTATGACAAGTTTAATCCAAATCTCAAAAAAAAAAAAATTAAAACTTTCCGTGCAAAATTGTCGGATCAGGTGAGGATTTGTATAGGAAGTGAAAATAGGTAGGTAGTCATGTTTCACTTTTAGTTAGAGCACGGCACGAAACTATCAGTCAGCGAATACGACCCGCACTTGGCTGTTATAAAAACTACGGAACCCTACACTGCGCGTGGCCCGACACGCACTTGACCGTTTTTTTTAGATTTTAACTACCACTGTCCCCCCTACTGACCGAACTGAAAGACGTTTCACGTCAAAAACCTTGTTGCAAAGGTTAATACGAAAAACATTTCTTTTTCTATTCCATTTTGTTATTTCTTACAGATAAGAAAGAATACGACTGTCTGTCTTCCCGCGAATATAAATTTAAAAAGAAAAATATGTGTAACATTTTTTAACTTAAATTATGTTGTAGAAAATCTTAATTTTCATACATTTTGAAGTTGTTGTAAACGCTTCTCTTCTAAAAAAACTACATAAATACAAAGAATTAATTGTATTGTTGTTTTGATTGTATTTGTATTAGTTATATATTAACTGGTGTACAATCCAACTATCCTACTAATATTATAAACGTAAAAGTTTGCATAGATGGATGCATGTTTGTTACTCTTTCACGCAAAAACTACTAAACGGATTTAAATAAAAATTGGCACGCGGATTGTTTGAAACCAGGATTAACACATAGGATGCTTTTTATCCCGATATTCCCACGAGATCGCAGATATGCAGGTAAAACCATGCCATCTAATCTCTTCACCACCCTTGGTTGACTCGTAGAGAATGCCTAAGGCATTAAGTCCGCCTTTGTACCTTTTTGTGCGAAAAGTTTAAATAAATAAATAAAACCGCGGGGCACTGCTAGTAAAGGATATATAAATGTAATGACGACACGGTTGGCGCAGTGGCTGAGCGATCGACTGCCGCGCTGCGCGTCGTGGGTTCGATTCCCGCACGGAACAAATATTTCTATTGCCTACAGGTAGTTGTTCCGGGTCTGGCTGTTTGTGTATGTGAGTTTAAATGTTTGTAAACGCACCAACGATACAGGAGTAATTCCTAGTGTGGGACAACGTTTTTTTTTTTAAATAAAACAATAAATAAATAATTGATTAATTATTCTATGAACAAAAATACACTTTATAACACATAACTTGACGCCTGTATTCCCCGAAGGGTAACATTTTCACTAGTTACACTTCTGTATACACTTCATATATTACAGGTACCTACTTTGTAAGTCTCAATCTCCTGAGTGATGACCCAGTGGGAGAGCCTTGGTGTCCCAGTGGTATCAGCCGCGACTTACGAATTGCAGGTCGTGGGTTCGACCCAAGCAGGCACTTTACTTTGTGTAAATTATTTCATACCACTGTTCCTAAAATGGTGAAGGAAAACATCTTGAGGAAACCGGCATGTCCTAGAACCAAAAATAGCGAAGACATGTGACATTCGACAACCCGCACTGGGCCCGCGTGGTGTATTATCACCCACTCCCTCTCACAGAGAGGAGTTTGTGTCCCAACCGTGGGAACATTATATATAGGCTGATTGAGATTCACCGAATAGATAAAACTTACTGCTTTTTTAAATAACTAGCTAAGGTAGGTACACACTTTACATGCGTGTTTAAATAATTTTAATGTGTGTGGATAGTAACAATAATCCATCTAAATATTTTACAAGCATGTTTTACTAACGTAATGGAAAGAATAATATCAAATATATTTTATTTATATTTCGATACATTTACTATCAACCCAGCCGGGTACCCTACCAAAAATCTAGTAATACTCGTAATACATGAAAATTACTACCTTTTCTCGACCTTCAAACAAATAGAAGCATGTCTAGGACACTTAAGTACGGTTGAAAAAAAGGTAAACTTTATGACTTATAAAAGTTCAGCACTCGACTTTATTACGAGTGATTTCCTTCAAATTTAGAGCAATTGATTTTTTTTTGTTGACGCTACAGGTTTTTATGGCCTTTTCTGCCGTGGTCGGTTGGCCATCATAATTTATGGGTTCCGGAAAAACTGTGAAATTGTATATTTTTAATGCACATTTTAATAGAGTTGGTATAAGTACCTAGAGGTAGGTATATAACCTTTAAAGCTTTGAAAGTAGACTACTTTGCAAATTAAAACGCTAAACGCTAACGCTTTTAAGCTTTTATTATTGTATCGTTTTCTTTCCTAACGCGTATTTATTATTACTTATATATGCTGTGGACAACGCTGTTGATTGCATAATTGTTAAGTAGCTCTTAAGTTTGTTTATTTGTATTCTAGATTATGTAATTGTTTGTTGTTCCAAATAAAATAAAATAAAATAAAATAAGTAAATACAGTTTCCACTGGGCCCGCGTGGTGGATTACGGCTCACTCACTCTCACAGAGAGGAGGGCCATTATAGGCTGATTAAGCTTTATGCCACGCTACAGTTTACTTTTTCCTAGAATTTAAAAAAGTTTTTTCAGCCAATGCTGAAAAAACATTGATTTAAAAAAAAACATTGTTTTTTTTTGAAAACCTGATTTTGAAATACAACAGTTTTAACAATTTATTTTTACTTGTTGTGTTCTATAATAGTCGTGATGTATCATGGCCAATCTTAGATAATTAACTCATTACGTCGATGTAATTTTCATATAGAATGAAAAGAGTCTTGAATACTTTTAAATGTAATTTGATAGATGTTGGTTTTATTCAAAGTACTTTATCCGAGCCACTTTCTAACGCAGCTATCTTTGTTTATAAAATATTGAGTAAGGTTTTAGAGGCCTAATCGTTTATAAGGTGTGTAGCTTCACTTGTATTAGGTTACGATGGGGCTGGCATGGTCTTATTGTGACCAAAAGCCCCAAAATCTATAAAAGACAATAAAAAAATAAAAAAACTGCGGGTTGTTCGAAAGAGATACCGTGGCCCCTGGCACAGGCAACTGAAAGAACACGGGTGGGTTTTAGTCAGTAAAAGTCTGACACTCCCTTCTGCTCCGCCCAGAGCGGGAGGGGTCATTTGATGATTTCCTACCCAAAAAAAAAAAAGGTAGTTCATTTTATTTACCACAAATGTGGTCACTAAAGCAACTACTGCATTATCATCAATCTTCTTGTATTCTATTATCTCGTCCCTATAATCGATTTCCCTCCTATTTAATCATAATCGACTCAGTGACTTTATCCGAACGTTAAACGACTTTAACAATTACCGGCTAGTAATAAAAGCTATGAAGCGATTTTATAGCGTAATAAAATCGTGTGTAAGTGCCTTTAATAACTTGGCAACCCTAGAGTAATGAGATTTCATATATTATGAGGGTATAGTTAATAGATGGCGTTATTATCAACATATGTTGGCCATTGAGATTCTGAATTCCATAACTAATAAACGGATTGGTTATAAATTTTAATGGTATTTTAACAAATTTCAATGTAATTTGGAGCGAATGACATATGGCCATAACATGCACATGTCAATCTGCCTAGCCTTTTCCCAACTACGTTGGGGTCAGCTTCCAGTCTAACCGGATTTAGCTGAATACCAGTATTTTACATGGAGCGACTGCCTATCTGACCTCCACAACCCAGTAACTGGGTAACACGATACCACTTGGTAAGACTGGTTGTCAGACTCTCGGTCTTCAAACGACCCGTAACGACTGTCAAAGATCCAAAAATGACAGCCGGAACCGACGGCTTAATGTGCTTTCCAAGGCACGGAGGGGTCTCGGTATGTAAAGATGGTCAGCCATCCACGGATCGACCGCGGCAAGCGAAGCTTAACCTGATCGATCGGCCCGTGCGGCTGTTATTACTAAGCTACGAGCCCCTCATGCCCTCACCCTTAACATGCACATATGGCACCTAAAAATGGTAGCAGAGAAAAAAAATAAAAGAATATCTAACAATTTAAAAGTGTACAGGAAACATTACTCATTTTGCCTGCGTCAGTAGCTTTTCCACATCAACAAAGTAACTGGAGTTTCCATCTAGACTAACCTAAAACTATTTTTTTTAAACAAGGGTATTTTTAGGGTTCCGTCACAAAATAACAAAAACGGAACCCTTATAATTTCGTCATGTCCTTCTTTCTATCTGCTAGTCTGCCTGTCCGTACGGTTTTGTCACAGCCAAAAAGGGCTGTAATGGCTGCAGTAAAAACTCGGAGACTATTTGGTGAAAATGAGAAAGGTGTGTACCAAAGATGTCTGTGCAGCACTAAACAGTGGTGTAGTGAAATATACGAGAAAAAATATTTGGGGTAGCACTCCGCATATAGGAGTACACCGTTAAATTTTGATCGTTTTAATCCTAAAAAGGGGTCATTGTACTCATCATTATGAACAATTTTTAGTACGGGACCAACCCTGAAATCGTGAAAAAAAAATCAGTTGAACCAATAGATTTATGTTCGCATAACTCGACATAATGTATGGATCAACTGATTTTTTTTTCACGATTTCTGGGTTGGTCCCGTTGTAAAAGTTGTTGATAATGATGAGTACAATGACCCCTTTTAAGAATTATAGCGATCAAAATTTAACGGTGTATGTACCTATGTAACCGAAGACAAAGAAAATATAAAAAATAAAGAAAAAAAAAACAATATGCACTTAAGCGTGAAACTTATTGTTGGATCCCATAATTTCAAAGATTATAATGTTTCCAAGTGACTTTGCTATTTAAGTTTGCTTTTTGGGATATAGGATTCGGTTAAAACCGCAAAATAATTTTGGTTTTCATAGTTTTTACAAGACATTGTGAAATAGACACTGAGATTTGCCCTTCACTAAGCAAAACTTAAAAGTCAGCCAAGTGGGGGTCGGACCACGCGCACTTGGCTGATTTGATTTTTGTTACTTTTAAATGCCAGATCTCCGAAGCTAACTTACGTTTTATGCAACATTAATAACAGTACCTTTAGGAAAATCACAACACCATCAACCAGCAATTCCTATTCAGCAAACTACTCACACAGCATTTATTTACACAGATACAAATGTCCCCGGCGATATGGTTGTCAATTGTTAATTCCATTGTTGTGTCAGTAAACAATGAGTGCCAAAGTGATGTTGGTTTATTTAAGGGCATAGCTGGCGATCGATGTTGTAGAATAATATATGCATGGTTGATTCTATGTTGGAGCTGTCACTTGTAGGCGAAGAGTTAACTCAAGTCATGTACGGTGTGCCTTGCGTCCTACTAATATTATAAACGTGAAAGTTTGTATGGATGGATGGATGGCTGTTTGTTACTCTTTCACGCAAAAACTACTGAAGAGATTTGGATGAAATTTAGCACACCGATGGTTTATAACTAGAATTAACATATAGGATACTTTTTATCCCGTTATTCCCACGGAATCGAAACATATACGGGTGAAACCGTGGGGAACACCTAGTAGTTAATAAATAAATGTACGCACGAGTAGGTTAAGGTTTGGTTCACACTAAGGCGCCTTCCTCACCGGATCGGTGCGTTTTCATTTCGTTTTCATTTCTGTACCGAATCTGTACAGATTCTTCACCGAGTGCGTGTAATTAAATGAGAGCTTCCTCACTGAGTAGTTTCGATACCAATTCTTAACCAGGTGCGTACACACGTCTCTGTACCGAGTACTACCGAACCATTCGACTCATCCATCCCGTCACTCCCACCCCACCCCGCAGGACCCATAATAAATGATAAAAACCGTAGCAAACCGAGCAAGTCAAGAAGTGGATCTCGATGAAAAATCTGTACTGATTCGGTACAGAAACAAAAACGAAACGAAAACGCGCCGATCCGGTGAGGAAGGCGCCTTATTCTGTTTTCAATAAACCTTGCTTAAAGTTAAGTAATGATTAATCGCCATTGAAAATAATTTCATCACCACTGCTCTCAAAACGGTGAAGGAAAACATCGCGAGGAAACCGGCATGTCCTACAACAAAAAAATCGAATACATGTGACATCTACCAAGCCGCACTGGGCCCGCGTGTTAAATTACAGTCCCAGCAGTGGGAACATTATAGGCAGAATATGATGGTGAATCGCCAGTGTAACCTTAATTTATATACTTGTATTTTTTGGCAAGTTGAACTTTAGAACATAAATATTATTGATATATTATGTATCTACCCCATGTTTTCCCACTGTCGGACGAATGCCTAAAAGAAAGAGTAAATTTCAATCAATTTTCCACCGATCATCATTCTAAATATTTTTATAGTTTTCAACCAAGAAACTTGAAATAAAAAAAAAAAACTCTATATTGTTATTCTAATACAAACGCGAAGCATTTAACACGTTAATTTCCACGATGCCCACAAGCGTCAAAACTAATCCGATGTACACAAATCTAATTTCAGACAACCAATACGTACCGCACAAAACAAATATATGTACTAAATACACCACCCTAGTCGCTAACTAACAAAACGTATGTTTGTTCGTTACTGAGAGCAAATATAATACATTCAACTAAGGGCGTTAACAGAATTGTCACAAAGGACTCGTGGGGTAAAATGGATTATCTAATACATTTTACTTGTATGGTTATAAGAGAAAAGGGAATTTTGGGAATAGATTTTGGGTAATAGTTATCACTTGTTTACCGCAAATAAACGTTTTTCCTTTTTTTCATCCGCTTTTGTAGGTAAGTAAGGAATGAAAGAGAAAATCAAAGGTAAGGAAAATAAGAGAGATGAACATAATTAATGATGAAATCATTTACGAATAGCAAAAAATTGACGCGGTATAGAACTTACTTATAGAAGTACATAAGTAAGATATCTATACAGATCTAGGTATGTCTAGTCTCTAGTATACATATTATAAATTAAAGACACTATTCGTGTCCGTCTGTGCGACTGCGTTGTTTTTCTTACATAACTCCGCAACGGAATTGCATTTGTTTTTTACCATTTTTACCTTTAGCAAGGTTATATTTAACTGCCTTATTAGTCAGTTAGTATTTAAGGGTCAAATCTTGCAACAGATTTTTATAACAGGTATTCACAAACGATTGACCTGAAACTTTGCTTACACGTTTAGCACGGTAAGCTAAATACCATAATTCTAAATCCAATATGGCGGACTCCCAAAGGGCGGAATAAATTAATTTTAGTACAACTGAAATATTTAATACTAAGCTCCTTTAAAGAAAATATATGAAATAGTAATTATATTTTAACAATAGCTTCTACCTGCGGTTTGTCCACCTGGATGTCAAAAATCTTTCTTTCTTTTCTTTTTTTAAAACGTTGCCCTTAGTTACACTAGAAGTTCGTGGGTTTTCATTTTTTTGGGTGGAACCCCAATTTTTGTCTGTTATAAAAGTAGCGTATAACTATTCCTTATAACCTGAGCTATATACCAGTGAGAGTCCCGTCAAAATTGGCTCAGCCGTTTTGGAGATTAGCCAGAACAAACAGATAAACAGACAAAAAAAATTGTTTTTTGTTATAAGTACCGTATACTTATAACTTCATATGAATTTAGTAAAAAGCTGTTATTTTGACATTAATAACAGACACTTCAAAACGACCAGTGGTCTGGAAGTCATGGGCAGAGGCCTTTACCCAGCTGTGGGATGATGCAGACTAACAGTACCAGTATGTATGTATTGTACAGATAGCAAATGAACTACGAATTTCACAAATAGTTACCAAACAGCACTAGTGAACACGATTAATGGGTTTGCGTCATAAACAAGTAAAATGCTCAATCAATCTAGCCAGGCACATATGACTACAAACAACACAGCACTAGTCATTAAACAGAATTAGAGAAACACGATTGAACGCGTTTCACTTCTATTTTCATTTAATCCAAACATGTTTGCCACAAATTAAATAATCATTTCTAGTATTTCAGTTTCAAACTTGGACGTAGTTACTAGATTAATTTTAGTGTTGAATTTAGTTTTAGGTGTATTTGGTCATTGGAATTCTGCATCCAATGTACATAATTTAATATGATTACCAGCCTGCACTTGTCCCAGTACAACGCAAATAATTTAATTACTTTTGTTTAAGTAAAAATTCTTGAAAAAATTCTTAATTTTGTTGTACCTTGAATTTTTGCTTTATAACTCTCAACACACAGAATTTTCTACTATTTCGAACTTCATTAATGGAACTGACTTTGCCTAAAAAATTCAGACAACTAAAAAATCAGTAGGTACTTGAATTTCCAATAACTATTTTCTTTCGCATGTAAATCATACTTCCAAATATGCATTGGTGTCCTTTGATGTGAAATAAACCATTAGTTTACTGAGCATAAAATATCCAATACCGTGGTTGTGACAGCTTATTATCTCATCACGGACTGGCCCGTAATATGAATAGCTCTGGAGCAATTTTAATCACCTAATTCTAATCTCAATACAGAAGAATTTCTATAGTGAGCATTCTACTTGAGAATTTTCATTAACTTCCCAAGTGTTGAAATTGCTTTCATGATAATACTGTCCTCTACATTTCTTGTAGTACAAAATGTACATAGGATAAACTTCTACAAATATTGGGAATAAAGTCAACACACTTAAGACGAAGGTCTTGTCACAAGTACCTTTAATCAAATAGGGTGCATCCACAACCCACAAATCCTGAACCCTTTTTGATTGAATTGGCCCTAACCATCGGTTAATACAAGGTATACTTTTATTTTCGCATAAAACTCAATTTAATATTTGGGCCTTTCTTATTCACTTAACTCCAAAATAATGTCCTGAACAAAATGTCCCTCGTTAAAATTCACTTCGTCTATTCGGATTCTGTCCACTACAATATATTATGTGCGAATGGACATTGATTACACTACACCCAACTCACATCAAAGAGTCAACATCAAAAACGCGAGGAATCCAATAAAAGTCTGACTATGTAATTTAATAGGATCAGACGTCTCAAACGTCGAAATGACCTTCTACGCCGCTGTACAGCTCCGTCGAGGCTTTTCCAACTTTATAGAGTTTGTAATTTGCATTTGCCACCCTCTTATTACAGATCGGTTACGTTTTAAATACGGTTGAGAGAACGTCTTGAATTTCTGTTCTTGTAATTAGTTTTTGATTAGTTGAAGTATTATTATTTGGCTTCAGTTAGTCAGGTAGTTAAATAGTGTTCGGTTGTTTTGTTCAATAATATTTGGCCCACATGGGCGCCATTTTGGTACCGAAAATCTTAGTGGCGCCCAGCATGTGACTAACGTTTACAATTTTAACACCATTAATTTCAAATGTGGACATAATTTGGGGTCCTAGTATAAATTTTTAATAACAGTAAAATAATAAGTCATTAATCAAATTAATTAACTATCATCGTTTCCAACAGTAGATTTAAAAAATTGAGATAGCGCTGTCTAAAAAAGCTTTTAAAATCTAATTGAAAGTATTTTTATCCAGACCTTGTTAACTTGCTCTCATTTTGTTTTAGTCGTTCCCGAAATTACTTGGATGAAGTACCCACTTAAAATAAGTATCTCTATTTACAATAGATTTACTTTGATAAAAAATCTTGCTCCCTAAGTAACAAGTTAGGTAGTAACTGTTTAAAGAAAGAAAATACGTTGAAAAAGTTTTATTACAAAGACAAAATGCTATTGTGTAAGTTTATATTATGTAGCTGTTGTTTTAATTAATGGATGTTCTGCTTATTGGTTGTGATGTTTACAGTTAATACTCATTGATGTTAATGTTTACTGCTTATCATGATCTAGTACTAATAAAGGCCAGGATACGTACACATACTCACGCTTTATTTCCATGGGGGTGGGCAGAAACTACAGAACGCACCTGCTACGATCCTAACATAGTCCTCTTGCTTTGTTTACGTTTATACATCTGAAGGCCAATTCTCGTAACTTAAAACGTTCAAGATCTAGTCGCAGTCTCATTTTGGCGACAAACAAATGTCAAAAACTTGTCAAAATGTAGGGAAATTAAGGGCATTTTTGACAGATTGAGACTGAGATCAGACTGTGAACGTTCTTAAAATTACGAGAATTGCCCCTCTGGTTACATACACACCCGTTGCGAGTACTTGCAACTGACGTTTCTGAAGAACATCATCAACTAGGTCACTATAATATGTCCTCCTAGGTGAAAAGAACCGGTCGAACAGGAGGTACTTGGGGGGCCGATGTCCAGCAGTCGTCTTTCGGCTGAAATTATAATGACGTAGACTCCCGGCATTTACACTCGCATCTGTCTTGTAAATACCAAAGAGACCTTATGTCACTATATGTCCTCCTAGGGCGTCCTTTTCCGGCATTTACACTCACATATGCCTTGTTAGTCACCTTTCATTCATCCTCTCAATATGACCGTACCTAAGCATACTCTTTTCAATTTTTGTCACTACAGCTTAAAGGCCATAATAATCGTCAATTCTGTTACCTTGCCATTATTTACTTATAGGCCGATTTACGGTCGTCGTATAGGTAGTTAGTATTCAGGAGGACGTTGGTCTCCATCCCTTGCTATAATCCTATAATGCCTCTTACGCTACCCAAGTGTGAAGAAAGGACAGCCTTTTTTCACACATTGAGTCCAACCCAGGATTTAGTCCTAATCGGGGATCAGCTCCAGCGTCTTAGCTACTAACCGATATACTCGTACTTGACGAAAGAGGTAAATAGGTACGAGATGAGGTACTAGAGTAGGTCTTGTACAGTATCTAGAGAGACATTACACGAATCTACGAGTGCCCATCGTAAAGAAATAAAAAAATACACGGTCAGAGTGGATATTGCTGTTTCACAAGCGATCTAAGATAGTGCACTCAATAAACTACTTGCGGGAAGGAAGGAATATGTTAGATCACCTTTTTACAACAAGTTTTTACTACTTCCTTTTTATTTCACATCAAGATCTGTATGGGAATTTATGGCGAACCTCATTTTCTCTTATGTCCCCATAAACTATTTACATCCCATCAGATAAAACGATGTTGGGGATATAAAAATATATATCGCTTTGGTAAGCTTGTAATCCAAGAAGTTTTGAAAGATAAAATGTTTTAATTGATATTGTGACTTACCGTAACTACATTAATTCAGAGTGTTCCACTTTAAGCCGCCAAAATCTTATTGCTAATAAGACGAGTCACTTGTACTGTTATATTTTAAGCAATACGGTGAACATAATATTTTGATTCGCAGTAGGCCAAGTATGTGTAGTAATATTCCAATGTTTATTTATCATGATACCTCATACATACTCTACGCTTTGCAAATAAATAATGTTGAAATGAATTTTGATGGAGTAATATTTGCTCTTCGACTTTATTGCATAATCATATAATAAGCCTATAATATCCCTACTGCTGCAACACAGGCCTCCTCTCTTCGAGAGGGAGTAGACTGTAATCTATCACGTTTCATAATAATCTTTATTGCAGCTCCATTTAAAGGAAATTACGAAAATTTTGTATTACCCAAGCAATACCCCTCTTTTAAAAGCATGACCTTTTCAGAGAATTTTCAAAATAATAATATTTGTACCTAAGTGTACTGGTACAAAAGTCGTGAAGGCCTACATTAGAGCAAATATGCAAACAGTAATAACGATTAGTTTTCATTGTGGTTCCACACATGAGCCTTTTAACAGTAAATGTAACTCGAATAGCCTTGTATTATTTTAAGAGAGAGAATGAGAGTGGAGTCGAGGTTGCCGAATAACGCTGGGGAAATATAGTTACCGACTAAAAGTCTTAAGAAATATTTTTGTACTGTATTGAAGGTACTTTTGCAATGCAGAGGAATGAGGAGTGATATTAAAAAGTGATGTGATATTAAAAAGTGTTGAGCATGAATATTAATGGCTACAGCAAAAGAGGCATACCTACCGAAGAAAAAGGAAAGGAAGTAAACTCTGTACATCATCAGCTTATAATGCTCCCGCTAATGATAGATAGAGATAAAACGTTTATTCAGTGCAAAAAAGACACAATACAAGTAATAAAAAAAAAACATCAAAAAAAGGTAAAACAAAAAAAAACAAAGATTAAAAAGATAAATTGACCAATAGACACCTCGTATAAGTAAATCTATAACGGTCGATCACTACTGGGCGGTGTGTGTCTTATGGTTGCACAGAATGGGAGCCCAGCTCAGAATATACCAGGTACAATACCTGACGCTGGTATTCTGCTGCATCCCGTTAGAGACACACGGATGTCGAGAAGACACATCTGAGTTACTGGGACACACACCTACTCTCTGTGAGAGGGAGTGGGCCATAATCCACCACGCGGGCCTAGTGCGGATTGCCGGATGTCATATGTCTTCGAATTTTTGGTTTTAGGACATGCCGGTTTCCTCGCGATGTTTTTCTTGACAGTGGTGATGAAATAATTTACTAGAAGTTAAATGCTTGCTTGGGTTCGAACAATTAGTAAGTCGTGACCATTGCTAATAGGACACCGCTGCTCTCAAGTGAACTCTGTGATGACAGCTAATATATACCGTTAAATTTTGATCGTTTTAATCCTTAAAAGGGACCATTGTACTCATCATTATGAGCAACTTTTACTACAGGACCAACCCTGAAATCGTGAAAAAAAATCAGTTGATCCATACATGATGTCGAGTTATGCGAATATAAATCTATGGAACAACTGATTTTGTTTTTCACGATTTCAGGGTTGGACTCGTAGTAAAAGCTGTTCAAAATCATGAGCACAATGACCCCTTCTAAGGATTAAGACGATCAAAATTTAACGGTGTAGATATATGGAAGCAAAAGGCGTGCTGCACCAACCCTTAATAAATTGCTATAAGGGTTGAAAGTATTACTGTATCGTATTATTTTACGTATTAATGGTAAGTTGTGAATAATATTGCGAACAACAAGGATTGAGCACGCACATATTTTAACTAAACCATGTCATGCCAAACCATATTTTAACCTACCAGTGCATCCCCAAATTATTAATGTTGATTATTATACTCGTACATCCTCTTTAACTTTCCATTTAATCTTCATGAGTGACCTAATGGCTGTAAGCATAGTTTGTAGTAAGAAATATATTACATTTTCACATTGGGAAGTGTTGTATGTTATACCTACTTTTATGTTAGTATTAGTCTTGATGCGCTTTTTCCGTGCGTGTTCTTGTAAAAAAAAGTTGAAAAAAAAAAATTAAACCTAGTTTGTGGAGTTTACAAAAATAATTATTCGAGTAACAACTTAGCAACTGAGTTCCATTGCCAGTACTTAACATTAAAAAAAAAAAAACTATATTTAACAGTAACCATGCTTGAAAATGAAGAGCAATTTTGGCACCATTTCTATAATATTAAGCGCGGAGTTGTCTGCGTTTAAAGCTTTCCGCTTTAAAGCGCTTCGTACAGTGGATTAATTTCTGGCGAGCGACCCATCTTCCGCATTGAAACAAATGAACGGGATTACTCGCTGTATCCTTGTTTTAAATGCGGTCATTTCTGGACATTGTAATACAGAATATTCTCGAATAATATTATAGAATTGGAGTTCAGTTCTATTGCTAGTGAAAATGTAAAATCCTGGTTCTATTTGACGGAAGTAGATATTCAAACTAGAACGCAAAAGGGTTTGTGTTTTCAAATTCTCAGGGAAAATCTTGCTATCTTTCAAATGAAAGTCAATATTGCCATTTTAGAAAATGGTTGCTAAAGGTAAGTATCCTTTCTTACCTTTACCTTTTGGGTTTAGGGTTTACTTAAAATAGAAATGTTTTTAATCTCGGCTGCTGGCACGTTATTTGGAAATCAATCATTTGCGTGAGCATTCGACTCGACTTCTGATTTATTGAATTTAAATACATAAAAGAGTCATTCTATTTTCGTGAAACCTGCTAAGATTTAATATGTATTTGGTATTAAATCAAAAGTATCCCTTATCTATTGTTTGTGGTAGACCTCCGAGTTACCAATAAGTAGCTCTATGTATGATGTGAGACTGACATACGGCCGGTTGTTTCAAACGGTTGGTTAACGTAACCTAGTCAAGGCCATATTTTTGTAATTGTAATTTGAAGCAATGCTTTTTTTGGTTTGACGATAGTGAGCGCCATTTTTAACGTATACGCGTGCGTCAAGTGGACGTGAAACAACCCGCCCATAATAACACACCTACATTATACGCTTATGTAATGGAAATGAATATTGGGGTAGTAAAAGAGGCATGACAGTAGAATATATGCATGTGTGGTGTAACTACAAACGATAGGATAACGAATAATATGAAGGCAACTGTGCGGTTTAAAAGAAGATGTTGTGACAAGAACTTTATAGTGTGCTGAGATGGTTTGGTCATGTTGAGAGGATGAATGAAAGGCGACTATCAAAGGGTATTTACAAGGCAGATGTGAGAGGATCCAACGGGAGGGGTCTTCCGGGACCATTATTTCATTATTACATTTAGTGACTTTATTGATCATGTTCTTCGGAAAGCTCATATACATAGCACTGGGGCAATTCTCGTAATTTTAAGAAGAGAGTCTGATCTCAGTCTCAATCTGTCAAAATATTCTCTGATTTTACTAAATTTTTGACAAGTTTTTGACATTTGCTTGTCGCCGAGATGAGACTGCGACTAGATTTTGAACGTTTTAAATTACGAGAATTGGCCTTCAGATGTATGAACGTTAACGAATAAAAAGGAGGATGTAAGTATCATAGCAGATTCTGTAATGTCTGCCTACGCCCTAGGAAGGCGTGAGATTATGTATGTATGTATTATATATAAACACAATTTTGTAACTAAGAGAATCCCATTAACTCTGTGGAGTACGTAACACAAGATGTTCCCAAAATTGATATTGCTCGCAACGTTCGTGTAATAACGAATTACCGTAGGTTTTTATTAATATTGCTCTTATTTACATAATACCTGCTTTTGGGGTCTATGCGATACAGTACGCGTTCAGATTGGATTATGTGGCCATTGTTTGGTTACCATTACTTAGGTTCTAGGTATTTGTTTGGAAAATTCAGTGCATTTTTCTGACATGACATTTTCTGAAATGATTTTCAGAACATTGCGTCGTTACGGTTTTTTTTGTTGATAGAATATCTTTGTGTGTCTCACAGAAAAGACAGCTTTAAAACATGTGATTTCGAATTCCGAACTCGATTGAAAAATAATTAATGATTAAGAATATCCTAACTTAATTAAACCTATAAAAAAAAATTAATAGCCTCCTGAGATTTCGATCATGGTGGCCAATCACAACGGAGATTAGCCAGGTACGCAGGAGATATTATAGTGCCCAAGGGTGTGCGTAAACACAGGTGCATTCTCTGTTCCTTTACTCTCATAGCCCGATGGGACGGCAATCCAACTGCAAACCGTATAATAATTTGAAGTAGCTGATAACGAGTGTCGCGATAAGCAAACATCATTATTAATGCTCCTATCCTATAAATCCAATACAGACAATTTTCGACCTTAAAAGTTACTATGGCAACCTTAAGCCACTAACATTTTAAACCGGACACTTTCCCCAACGTCATTTTAAGTACAGTTGAACATGCTTTACAAAGAACAATGTTCTTGAATGAGGACTGCGGACCGCTAAAGTAAAGTGGGACGCCCTGCAGCCAAATGCACTGAGAACGGCCACCTGAAGAAAATGGCTACTTGCTAGAGAAAAAGGGAAAAAAGCCGAGTGTTTTTGGCTTGCGAAAATGTGGCTTTGGAAAGGAGATAATATGGACGTTTTATAATCAAAATGCTTCCGAAAACATGGGCTGGAGGAAATGACAATTCAACAGTACCTATAGTAGTAATAATTAACACATAAAACCAAATTTACATTTGATGTGATTTATTATAAAAACGAGAAAACACTTCTTCAAGTAATTTGTGAATGGTTATATATTTTTGTTTTTTTTTTTTTGTTTTATATAATATATAAAACTCAAGAAGTGGCACAAAAACATGTTGTTGGAATATTGTGTATATTATACACCATGTTCCGGACGGTATACAAAAACTTCGACCAGATGTTCAGACCTTTGAAATAAGCATTTTTCATTATGAACACATGAATGAATTCTTATTTTTTATTTTTTGTTAATTTTCATACAAAATAAATACCTTGACGTAAATTACCCAATATGCAGGCCTCTTTATCTCTTTATCATTTATTATTTCAATTGCACTAAGCGGCAACATAGGCTAAATTAAGACCCTTTCTTACTGTATAGCTCAATTGAATTTCATTAAATGAAATTACAAATATCTTTGTAACGAAGCCTTTTTAAGTACTACTTCCTTTGTTACATTTGATTTGTAAATGCTATAGAAGCGTTTGCCAAAGTTTATGAATAACGTGAAAACACGGTGTATATCTTATATAAGATAGTTAATTTAGTAGTTAGTAAAAAAAAACCTATTGTTATATATTCTATGGTTAATCAGTGGACATCGTTGTGGGCTGCAATATTGTCTAGAAGTTTTGCATATTTCTTATTTCTATGTTTTATATTATAGCTGTTTGTAGTTCCTTTTGAATAAAAAAAAATGAAATAGACAAAATAATACTGACTGTGTATAAAAATGTACTACATGAATAAAAAACAGACACAATTACAGGCTAATTGAATTTTGTAATATAATCGGACCTCTCCAGGAAAAACACTGGCCGTAAATACACAGAAAACAAATGAACACTGCCATCCAAAAAAAGGACCACAGCCTACCAATTACCACAGTGTGCAAACTCGATTACTATACAGAGTAGCAATTACAGTGCTACCACAACATTATATTAACCCATCCACCAAATCTCTTACAACTTTATCAAGTAATGTAATTATTCTGAATATCACTTTTTCCTTTTCTCTTCGCTACCAATGTCAGGTTTCTTTTTTGCAAATGTTTTCGCACTAAAATATTGGTTGTGATAAAACGCATTTACCCTAGTTTTTGGAGCGTATGAAAATGTAAAAACATTTTGTGAATTAAAACTTTTAGAAGACAAATATTATATGGTATGAAGTCTGTTTTGTTATTTTATGTGAGATAGTCTTTTCAATTTTGTAAGCATTGCACCACATTTATAATTTCTTCTAATATTTATCCTCTCCTTTAATTAGCCTGTATCTACAAAGATAATAGAATAATAGATAATATAAATAGAAGATCCCGCAAAATATGCTATAACTGTAAGAAAAAAAAATGTTTTTCAGTAGTAATCATACCTACCTACTTATTTAAGGCAAATTGATACATAGATATTGCTGACAGCTACAGTTTTCTTGAAATGTAACTAAAATTACTGATGTTAAATGAATTCTGCTGATCTCAGATCTGCGTCAGATGAAAGACAATTTAAATTATTTGCTAAAAAGGGAAAATTCTGAGACAAAACTCAAACGATTTCATAAAGTCTAACTGACTGAAATTTTGCAGCCCAAAAAGTATTTATTGCATGTTTTCTACCTTAGAAAATCTAATTTGGTTTAGAAGAGCTTGCATTTTTAAATCATTCGGATCTCATTTGCGTTAATAAAGTTGAAATCATGTGAAGGGATTTCTTAGGTATTTAGAAACCCTCGTTGGATGTAATAAGGGTCCATAATTGGGGTTCTACCAAAATTCCTGCTTTTTTTCTCGCAAAAATGTAAAGTCGTTACGCGCATAAATGGACGATACAGTTGGTGTAATGTTTCGGATATGAAAATGAATTGTAAAATTAAATTTAATGGATCGTTCAAAATGATAGGCGAAGGGAAACAAAGAGATTTTACGAGTTAATTAGCGGAGGAAATATGTGATCGAAAAGCTTGAAAACTGCTGCCATAGAATACAATAAGAAATAAAGACTATCAGCATAGTACTTCAAGTTCTAGCATGGTCTAAAAATCGGTTAAGTACTGCTAATATTACGGTGTTTGCACTTCTCGCTTACCTGTACTTAATATTTAAATTTCGGGGGGAATCGAGAATGTAATCAAACGATATTTTTATTATAACTTTCAGGGGGAAACAAGAACGGGAGGAATACTTACCCAAAAAAAACATTATCACGATGCCTGCGAACTATAATTTCTCTGCACACAATATGGCACTGTGGCCAAAAAAAACCTATTACAAAAAAGTGAAGTAAGAATTTAATACCTGCCCATAAAAAAACAAATGACTCTCAGTCTTTCATTACCAAAAAAAGCAAAAGCGAGCATGAATACAAAATAGCCACTCAGCCATTTTGAACAAAACTCGTAATTTTAGAGTCACTACATGAGTTTGCTGTAAACATAAAATAATTTTGTTTATAGTTCACCATCATGGCAAAAACTAGTTATTACACAACAAAATGCAGTTAATTGAGGGTTGGAGACTGTATAATTAGCTAAAACAACAATATAAATACGTTGAGCAGGCTAATTAGGTGCCATTATTTAGGGCTGTCAAATTAGTTTATTTATTTTAAAGTTTATTGTGGTAGGAAGTATTTTATTTTGTTCTGTTCGGGAAACTTGCAGCTAACATAAACAATGTTCTTAAAAAATATGAAATTGAAGGCCATTTACAAGTTATCGCTGATATACATACAAAATAAAAGTCGATATAAAATAACTGTAACATGGATGAGAAAATAAATAGTAGACGATCGTCTCAATTACTTCCGTGAAGACGTTTTTCACTAACCTATACTTAAAAAGCTGATCGTACAAGTTTCAGTTGAACTTAATCTTTGAAGCTTTAATTTTCATCCAAGTCTTTCTAGTTTTATCTAAAATCCTAACTAAATTATAAATGCGAAAGTGAGTTTGTTTATTTGTTACGCATTCACGTCTTAACTACTCAACCGATCATAATGAAATGTTGCATACACGTTATGAGGGGTACAGAAAAGAACATCGCCTTTCATCCAGAAATAAAGTACTTTAAAGGAATAGAAACATAACTGTACATCATCTATATTAACGTGAGCGATTCCGCGGTGAAAAGCTAGAGAGATATAATTTTCTTAGTAAAAATATCAGTGGTTTAGTCTGGGTCTATTGTGTGAGGAATGAAGGAGTGAATGATAGCTCGCAGGTTCGCACGCTGCTCGTACAAAGTCAAGAATACTCTGTTCCGAGCTTATTGTACAACGTTTTACACGTGCAGCCTGTGGGCTAGATATACCCAACGGTCGAACAACGTCCTTCGTGTCCAATACAACAACACTTTCAGGGTGTTGGTGGGGCTGCCCCGTTTTTGTAACGCATCGGGAATGTTCGCGGACGCACATATAAATTGCTTTTACGGCACAATGCGAATTAGATACACATCTCACCAGGGATACACATCCCTGGTGCGCAGAGTACGGGCCAGCTCCTACGATATCCTTAAAATGATCGCTAGCAGTCTCGATTGCATGTACATCAATCGCCGTCATCGCCCATGGAATGAAATAATTTTAAATACAATAAACTAACATAGTTCTCAAGTTTACTAACACAATGAGTCCATGTTACTTAAATAAATAAATTTATTATTATAATTATATCATGACGGGTGACATGGCAGAGCAGCTGGTAGCAGTTGGATGAGTTTGCCCAAAATACAGTTGAATGGCGTGCAATAGGAGAGGCCTAAGTCCAGCAGTGGACTGCTGTAGGCTGATGCTGATGCATCGTCAGATAATGATGGCAGGGGAGAATGGAAGAAGAAAACGTGTTGCGCCGACCTAAAGTTATAATTATTCAATTATAATCATTGTTGTAGTATTAACAAAATATATATATAATTGTACTAGTTTATTGTAACTTTTTGTAAGGGACGGGGACTGCTATTCCTTAATACAGGTTATTCTATAACCTAGCTAGGAAAGCTGAACTTCACCCACCAGATTGTGTTTGACATGGTACAAACTTATAAGAATAACTGTATGTATGCCTTTTTTTTTTTTTTTTTTTTTTTTTTCTGGTTGGGAAATCATCAAATGACTCCTCCCGCTCTGGGCGGAGCAGAAGGGAGTGTCAGACTTTTACTGACTAAAACCCACCCGTGTTCCTTCAGTTGCCTGTGCCAGGGGCCACGGTATCTCTTTCGAACAACCCGCAGCCCCGGCGGCATCGGTCCTGGCGGACCCCGTCAGTTCGTGCTGACAGCTCTTTGAGGCGCGCGTGGAACACAACGCGCCGTCGACCCGGGCCTGGTCCTTACCGGGCGGCGAGCTGCCCATAGCTCGCCGCCCGCAGGCCCGCGCCTACGGTGGCCGGGAGTCGGCTGTTGACTCCCGTCCAGGGCGTCTCCTGCGGCGGCTAGGCGCGCGAGGGTGCAGCGATTGTCTCTCCCTCACGCGCTCCGCCTCCTCCTTCGCGAGCATTACTGCTTCGCAGAAGGAGGTGACGGCCTCCCATTCACTCTCGCTCCGTACCATGGCCTGTATGAGGGCCGGACGCGAGAGGTCGCCGCCGCCGATCGCCGCCACGAGGACACGGCGGGGCCCCGCCCAAGCCGGGCAGACCTCCACCGTATGCTCCACCGTGTCCTCCGGGCGATCCCCACAGTGGTGACACCCTGGCGTTTCCTCCCGCTTTATTCTGAACAGGAACCTCCCGAAACAACCGTGTCCGGTGAGGACCTGCATCAGGCGGAAGGTGAGGGCGCCGTGGCGCCTCTCTAGCCACTCCTCAAAGAGGGGACTTATCGCCGCAATTGTGGCGTGCCCAGCGCTGGGTTGCGACAATCGCACTCTCCATGCCGCTATGAGATCCCGCCGGAGCTCTGTCCGCTGTGCCGTGATTTCTCGCGGCAGCGGAGCAACGCCCCGGCGTTTTGCCTCCTCTCGCCACTCCCATATGTGGGCGAGGACTTTGGCCTCCAGATCCCATGGCGGCAATCCGGCAAGGAGGCTCGCCGCCTCAGCGGAGACCGTCCGGTATCCTCTAATGAGCCGGATAGCCATGACCCTTTTGGGACGCGATCAACCGGCGGGCTGGTCGCCGCCTCAAGGATCGCGCCCATACCGGTGCCCCGTAAAGGGCCATGGACCGCACGACCCCCGCATAGAGCCTCCGGCAGGAGGCGTTTGGTCCCCCTAGATTGGGAAGGAGCCGCCTCAAGGCAGCCCCGGCCCGCTCCAGTCTGGGAGCCAAACGTTGGAAGTGCTCCACGAAATTCCACCGGCTGTCGAGGACGAGTCCCAGGTACTTCATCGTCAGCTCGACGCCGATGTGAACCCCTCCCGCCGTTATTTGTGAACCCGACGGTGGCGCGTCCCGAGGACCATGAAAATACATGGCCTCAGATTTGTGCAATGCCACCTCGAGTCCCAATTGCCGGATCCTCTCGACGATTGTCGCAACCCCGCGTGTCGCTGCTTCAGCCGCCGCCTGGTGCGACCTCCCCTGCGCCAGGACCAGCGTGTCGTCAGCGTAGCAAACTACGCTGACGCCATCAGGGAGGTCGGCGCGCAGCACCCAGTCGTACCCGATATCCCACAGATGCGGCCCTAGAACCGATACTGTATGTATGCCTCACGTACTACAATCTCCTTTTTATGAAATAAATTTATTATTATTATTATAAACTCGAAGCAAGAAAGCGCCGTCACTGCTGCATAGAGTGTGTGTGAGTAGCAACAGTATCCTGAGTGTGATAGCGGACAGCAGTGCGATTCTGTAACCATCTCACCGTGAAAACTTAGGTCAAGTGAGCCTGGAGTGAGCTGTCATTCCAAATAATGCTAATGATTGACACTACTGACAACTCACATCAAGCTCACTTCACTTGAGTTTTCACGGTGAGATTTTTACAGAATCGACCGGCAGGTATGACTGTCCGTTCTTCAAAAATTGTATGCGTTTATGTGAGAACTAAAACAGTTTTAAGCTTTTTTTTTACCAACAAAATGGATCTTGTTGTACCTTGTGATAAGCGCAAGTAGGTGATGATGAGTCTGGGTCTATTCATAATTATATTGAAAACCAATTTTAGCATATTCAGCCTATAATGTTTCCACTGTTGGGACACAGGCCTTCTGTCGGTAAGAGGGAGTGGACCGTAATCTACGTGGGCCTAGTGCGGGTTGGTAGATGTCACATGTCTTTGAATTATTGGTTCTAAGACATGCCTGTTTCCTCACGATGTTTTCCTTCACCGTTTTGAGAGCAGTGGTGATGAAATAATTTATACAAAGTAAAGCGCCTGTCTGGGTCCGAACCTACGATATACAACTTGTAAGTCGGCTGCTACCACTGGACCACCATTGCTTCTACACCCAACCAACATTACACGTAACAAATTAATAAGGTTGATCTACTAACCTTGTTTGTGATATCGGTCGAAAACGAATAAAACAGTAAAGGCAAATTACGCGGATGGTTCAGTCATTTTACAATGCTCTTGTTTGCTATCTTGTTTTAGTGGTATTTATATAGGTAAGGTCAAACCCGGTTAAACCTGAACAGAATAAGTAAACATTTGAATTTTATAGGTCAAATAGAAGTCTAAAAAAGAAGGTTAAAGATAAGCCGTATCGAATAATGAATATTCGATACGGCTTATCTTTAACCTTAAATTTTGAATCGTTTTATATCGTTTTTTTTTACACTGTTTTCTCTATATAGAATCTACAAGAACAATACAGCCAAGATTTTGTAATATTTTGATTAAAAAGAATGTCCATGTACTTTCTTGTCTGATCTTCTCCATAAAAATCTATATTTTGGAACGGGCAACTAGCTTCAAGTTTCTGACTCACTGACCGACTATTTGACAATTCAAAAGTAACTCGTATATACTTTGAGTTTTCAGTTTCAAAAATCATGCAAGTCAATAGAGTTGCATGATTTTTTCTAATAAATAGTACTGGGTGGCATGGATATCGAAGCGTAACCTGCTACCATGGAATCAGTAGTGGTCTGATAGGAAACGCTGACCTCATCTAGTTTTAAAAAATATGATTGACGTGTAAAAGTGTTTGTACAAACCTTCTTACATAAAGGTAAATAATCATTTACATGATTGTGAAATAATAGCTATTCTATACATTTTTGACAACGTATTGCAATTTTTTATAAAACAGAACATTTTTTTTTTCATAACCAACGAAGAATATCTACGCTGCCCCGTCTAACATCATGTGCTCATTTCATGGTTACAGTTTGCGCGTCGATGCCCATGCCACCCTGTATAGTGTACAATGCTAACAAATAAAGTTGGAATAAGGCTTTTAAAAGTACTATACTTCGAACAAGGAAACTCATGAAATGCAGGCCATAAACAACTTCAGTAGCCTGGCTGCCCATTCCAAACAATTTACGTCACCCTTTCGCCCACAATACGACAAACGCGACTATTCTAATTAATAACCCGGTACACAATTTTAACGATTGATGGTTATAGTTCAAGTTTATATTGTCCTCTGATTTCAGTTCCCTGGTTCTGACTATTAGGAAGATTGGTGCAGACGGGACGCAAATCGTTTAAGAGGAAAGTAGAAAGAAATGTTCGACGATTTTTTTGTTGTCTTTATATTTAAGCGTAAATAGTTATTCAAACTTGGGCTACTATTGATTTGATTCCCGGGTCGGGTAAAGTGTTATTGGATTGTTCTATCTGGAATTTATTTCTATCTGGAATAAGTTAGCTTCCTAAAAAAATCGAATTAGTCCGTCAGTTAGATTATCAAAAAATATTGGACCCGTATTTTTTCTTTTGTCAATTATATAAAAAATGATGAAGATATCGCCCGTTAAAGTTCCGCGTGACGTCACGCCTTGCTACACTTTTTAGCATGGCGTGACGTCACGAGCCCCTACTCCTAAATTTTGACGCGCTTTATCTTTGTCATTTTCTGTTTGATTGACAAAAGAAAAAATACATGTCCATTATTTTTTGATAATCTAACTGACGGACTAAATATAATAATAATTTTTTTACCCAGGAAACTACCCTATTTATCAGTTGGGGCTACTAGTGATTCGATTCCCGGGTCGGATACAGTGATATTGAGTTTTTCTATCAGGAATTTATCAGTCGCAGCCTGGATTCTCGATTTGTGCCCGGTTGATGGCATAAGGCCCGCACCCTATTATGTGGGACTTTTTTTTTTTTTGAGGGTGGGAAATCATCAAATGACCCCTCCCGCTCTGGGTGGAGCAGAAGGGAGTGTCCAACTCTTACTGACCAAAACCCATCCGTGTTCCTTCCTTAGCCCTTTATGTACCAGGGCAGCGGTAACCCTTTCGGACGATCCCGCTACCCCGGCAGGCTTCGGCCCTGTCGGGCCCCGTCATTCATGCTGACATCTCTTTGAGGCGCGCGTGGAACACATACGCGCCGTCCGGCACGTGCCTGGTCCTGATCGGACGGTGAGCTACCCATTGCTCTCCGCCCGCAGGCCCGCGCCTACGGTGGCCGGGAGTCGTCACGCGGCTCCCGACGCCCGGAGCGTCTCCCGCGGCGGCTGAGGCGTGAGGATCTCTCCCTTACCCATCCCGCCACCTCCTTCGCTAGCATGACAGCATCGTAGAAGGAGGTGACTGCCTGCCACTCCCTCTCGCCCCGGAACATGGCTTGAACCAGGGCCGGACGCGAGAGGTCGCCGCCGCTGCCGATCACCTCTACGAGGACGCGGCGGTGCTCTGCCCAAGCGGGACTGGATGATGCGGATGTGGGACTTAAACATAACTGTGGGTGTACTATAAGTACACCTCTACCGAACCCTTCGGCGAATTCAGGTGTGATAGTTAAAGAGGGACTCCCTTACTAGAGCTTAGGAAGAAGTGGCGCAACAAACTCCTCAGCATTATATCTTCCAGTAAGTAACTGTGCTGCTAGAACACTATTGTATATATAACTGGTCCCAATAAGTAAATACTAGTATAATATATATAATACCTTAATAAAAACAATTATTTCAGTTCCGTGCTCAATAAAAACGAAGTGTTTAACGATAGTTTTTTCTGAAAAACAACGAAAAATAACAAAACTATATTATCATTCCGAACAGACTTCTTTGAACATCCTACAGGAATTATTAAACTGGAAATACTTCAAATACTTACCAGATGATTCGTTTTTTCCACCGTTTTTCTCAAGATTTTCTTTGAGTTGAACAAAAAGGTTTTCCTTAGAATAAAACTGAGGTTTTCACGCTCAGTTGAAATGGTACGTGAATCAGCAAACACTATGCATTTGCTTAATAAAGAGGTGGAGGCTGGGCGCTGAATTGGAATATTTAGGATGCAGGCTGATTAGAAACGAGTGAGTTAATGAAAACACTAATGAAGAAACTCTAAACATGAACCTAAATGAACATAATTATTACAACATTGTAATCATCATTATTATAATTCCATTTTGAGCTCTCCAGTAATAAGAGAGATACAAGAAAATCGCGAAAGAAAGGGTAAAGTTTAAACTTGAATTTGCGGATGAAGTTGCTCTCGTACAGCCCATTAGAGACTTATTCTAGATTATTAATATTAATTTTACTAGAATAAAGACAGAAACCGTCTTCCGCCGTTATGGTTATGATAATTTTCCTCTTTGGAGACTCACAGCGTACACAGCCTTAAAAGAAAATTATATTTCAATTATGAAAGACGAAAATTCAGCCAATAAGTTACATGTTTAACATTTATTTTTTAATAAAATAAATGAACATCACGCTAAACACTATAAAGATTTATTCTACCCATAAACCTAAATCCTTGCTCTAAAATATTTAAGAGAACTCATAAAAATAATGTAACGAATGTGGACGCACCCTAGCCTTAAAGTATTATCGGACCCGTGAAACTGACGAAAACATGTTTTCTAATAAAATTCCTCTATTTTAAGTTATAAAAGTTTTCACAGTTCATCCCCAGTTACTTTTAACTACTCGGTTTGCTTTATTAGGCTACTAGCTGTAGCCCGCGACTTCGGCTGCAATCCAGAAGGAAAAGTAGTAAATCATCCAAATCCACCCAGCCGTTTTCGTGTGATTGAGTAACAAACAAACAAACACAAAGCATTTATTCCAAATAATCCAATTACAGGCAATTTTGAATTGTTAAGGGGTCGGTCAGTCAGAAAGATGAAGCTAGTTGCTAATTTCAAAGCGTAGTAGGTACCTATGGAGAAGAACGGGCAAGAAACTCAACATTAAAGAATGAAACGGACACATTATACATAGTTAGGATGAATTAAATTATATTATTATTTTAATGGTTCGACGACTTAACAAATTATGCGTACGATAACATTAGACGTAATCTTTGTACAAACAAGCTAGAAGTCGTAGTTTGAACTCCATCGTGATATAGTAGCTCGTGTAGTACGAAATTTCAATATAATAAGTGACAGCTTATATTGGTTTTGGTACCGCTGAAGTGCGCCTTTCTGCACTATTGATATAACCCTACTATTCCATTTGTATTTATTTATTTACTTTAAACACACAAATTTACAGAGGCAGACCAAATGCCATAGAAATTTTCTATCAGTCAACCTTTGAATGATGCAGAGACAGACAGGTGCAAAAGCGAAAATTGAGGAATACATGACAATTCACAAGTTTGAGTTTGACATATTTATTAAAATATAAATATACATATTCCATGTATATTGATTTTAACACCAACCATGTATAACATTCACGGTGTCATTGACAACCCCAAACTTTCAGTTAAATACCGTTAAACAAAATCTGTCGTCTTCGACATAAAGATTTACTAGCAAGAGATTTATTTGCGTCCCAATCTCACAAAATGGGGTATTTTTTACTGGCGTCGCAGCTCAAAGGATTTATCGTTAGACGAAATGGCCGTCGGAAACAATAGTTTGAGATCAAATAGTTTTAAATTACTTACAATAAATAAAGCTTGCTGCAATGGTGGGCCCAACCGACCGGCGGGCCCACCTGGACTCCTCTGTGAAGAGCCTTCTAGTAGTCGAGGGCGGGACCTGGAATTGAGAAATATTAGAGATTATTATAATGGTTTATATACTTAAGGATCTGGGAGAGAAATAAGGATAATGGAGCATGTCTTAAGAGAGCCTTATAATTAGCCACAATGTTCCCACAGCAGCTGCGGGAACCTATTGCAATCCTCATAAGGCTCTCTCACCCTCTCACCGAAGAGGTCTTGGTCCCAGCCGCTGGGACAAAGACCTCTTCGGTTGCAATAGGCTCAGTTTTGGAAAATGCTTACGTTAAGGTGAATAACGATAGGCCGATGATACTGAATGATATAATCGCATTCTATCTGTTACAAGGGAAGCCGAACATGGATGCTAACCCCCTAAGATCTCCACTACCACCCCGAAACTTCAATGCTGCCTACCTTCTCCAGACCAAAAGTATTTGTCAGGAAAACTACAAATTTTGGCCCACTTGCACCGCAAACCACTAAATACTTTTAAGGCTAAAAATAAGTGTGTATGTTGTAAGTGGACCTATATTTAAAAAATACTGTCTCATGCTAGCCAGTATGTCACATATATTATCTACAACTATACACTGATTACATCGTACTGTAATTTATTCCAACAAAGAGATAGAGAATAGAGTAAAGAGACGTCATTTCCAATTTTAAAACCAAACAAAATGAACGTATAGTTCGCGACACATAAAAAAGTAAAAATATGGCGTAACGTTACGAAGTGAGCACAGAGCGTAAAATAACAACACAATAACTGAATGATCTAAAACAAACATTTCACGACAGTGTAACATTCGTGGATAGCCACTCTTGTGTGGGTACAGTCACCAGATGTTTAAATCTCGGAGGACAGAATTATATAAGACTGAACGCCAATTCCTGTAATTAAATACGTTCAAAATCTAGTTGCAATCTCATCTCAGCGACAATCAATGTCAAAAACTTTTCAAAAATGTAGGGTAATTAGAGAATTCTGACAGATTGTCTCAGTCTCAATCTGTCAAAAAATACTTCTAATTTCCCTACATTTTGACAAGTTTTTGACATTTATTTGGCGCTGAGATGAGACTGCGACTAGATTTTGAACGTTTTAAATTACGAGAATTTGCCTTCAGACTGTAAACGTTCTTAAAATTACGAGAATTTTCTGACTAAAAATTAAGAGACAACGGCAAAGTTTTCCTAAATTTGACAATTCTATTTCTACCATCTATTTCTGACTTTTCTATTTTCTGTTAAGTAAAACCTGATAAAATTAGTTATCAGGTTCAGGACACTCAAAAAATGACTTCGTTTTTGTTTGGAGAAACAGATTGTTTAACAACCCTATGCTCATTGAATGCCGGAATTACCGTCTATTGACACAGACCTATAGTATCCAGGGGACGAAGGAAGACTTCATTTATTTTAGTGTTCCATACCCTTAAAAAGAAAATCAAAAACCACCAAATCCAATTCGGCAGAAATAGCAGACGGGGTCTTGCCACTCATCTTTGTACGTATTGGCAAACCATTCGCATCCGTTTTGCAGGTGGCCACAACGAGGGTTACAATTCATGAGGCATCCACGTGTGCCAAAAAATCCATAGAAAATTGAATATCCTCCGAAATACCTGGCACCTAGTCCACCTACCGCTGACTGTCTCGCTTTATTTCTTTTGTCGTCTATCTCAGCTTCCGCAGGCTGTGGTGCCTGGCAGAACGCCAGCCAAATGTAACAGTTCAAGTTGTAGGCTGCAGCGAATAAAGCTAAGCTAATTACGTTCAGCTTGCGACATCTGGCAGCGGTCAAGAGGCTTTTTTTTAATAGAAAAGTATCTAGTTTTAAAAAGATATGCTGGGAAAGTTTCGGCTTGATTTTGC
The DNA here is from genome assembly GCA_947507525.1 of Apamea epomidion. Taxonomy (NCBI): domain Eukaryota; kingdom Metazoa; phylum Arthropoda; class Insecta; order Lepidoptera; family Noctuidae; genus Apamea; species Apamea epomidion. The sequence continues at coordinate 17,837,124 of OX382237.1, forward strand.
GCTACGGTTTTTGTGCTGCTCTTGTTGGTTTTAATCGGAATATTGTGTGGACGTTTATAAAATGTTTTTTGTGAATATAACTGGCTAGGTTTGCATTAAAAAATATGGAACGACTAGTTAGTGAGTAGTAGTGTGTTAGTTAGTAGTTAGTGACTTCCTTAGGACAATATAATGTTAAATATTTAAGTTAAAAAAAATTAAAATAATAATTAATAATTATTATTTTTATGAATTTATTAATTATTATTTTAAAATATTTAAGTGAGCATATTGTTTGTTGTTATTTTGGTCAGTCAGTCACAAAAGCTAACTAATATGAGTGACATATCAGCCCTCGAGGGATGGCAGCGAACCACACAGCCATCATAATTAGCCTATAATGTTCCCACAGCTGTGACAAAGGCCTTCTCTCTGTGAGAGGAAGTGATCCGTAATCCATCACGCGGGCCCAGTGCGGGTTGGTTGATGTCACAAACGCCTTCGAATTATTGGTTTTAACAAATGTTTTCTCGCGATGTTTTTTTTCACCAGAAGGTATTAAGGGGAAAGTGCCTATCTGGGTTCACACCTACGACATACAAGTCGTAAGTCACAGACGTTTCCACTGGGCCACACAGCCATGCTCTTACATAAATGTAGATAGAAACTACTAACACCAAAACAAATTAGAATTGTCTATTGTAATTTCACTAATCGCTTTATCTTTTCAACTTGAGCATTCATATTCATTTTCAGTTAATATTATCGTGTTATATTAGTTCGCGTGTGAATTACGCGGAGAGATGAAATGGCGGCTGGCCCACATTCGGCCATGTTTGTTTTTTGTTTCAACTCCTAACCGTTGTTTCAAAAGTCATGACTAACGTGAAAAAGTTTTATTTTATAGCCTTAAATCAAAATGAATCCTCGAATGATGTGATGTAGACTTAGGAATGGATTCAGCCAAGACTTTTAAAAGCCTTGTGTCATCATCATTGCCCTTATCCCAATTTATTTAGGGTCGGCACCACATGTCTCTTTCTTCCATATTTCTCTATCAGTCGTCATGTCGGTAATCCCCCCCTTTCTAACCATATCATCATTCACATACTCCATCCATCGTTTCTTTGGTCATTCGGTTCTTGGTTTGGTTTTAAAAGTCTTGTGTCATTTTCATAATATTTTAACATTAAGGAAAATAGTAATATCTTGATTTTAATTTATATTCCTTATAATTTATTTAAAGATGTAAATGATTTTAAAGATTTTAATGAATTTAAAGATGATTGCGATTTTGGATAATGAATTTATTTTAACATTAGATTTTATGTATTCTGGTTATTTAATTTTAGTTTTAGTTATAATAGTGTTATTTTGGCATGTATTTTAATCTTTGGTCTAAAATAATTTTTAATTATACTAACTTGAATATGGATCACTGTGTCTGAATTAAATAAATAATAATAATAGATGAACATAGTAATAGTAATGTCTAATAGAAATATGGTGCAATGAACTCTGCGCTTCCACCAATAACGCCGTGGAAGTGGTAAAGTTTTGGGCCAACAAAATTTGAATAACGGTCGTGCCAGCGACACGAAGAAAAAGATAAGTCATAAGTTATTTATTTCAAAACAATATACATTGTGTAGAAATTTTACTAAAGATGTGATGTCATTTAATAATCTATATACAATAATAAAAACAAAAATACCTAATTAAAAATAAAAATAAACAATATTAAGTGTAAAAATTTCAGAATAATAATAGTCAACCGTGCCATTTAAAATTAATTACATTCAATAAATTAATATCCAGAACGATAATATTACGACTGTCGCTTATCATCTACGTACTCATCGACACTGTAATAGCCCTTCCTCAATAAATATGTCTTTAATTTGTTTTTAAATAAGTTTGCGCTATTTATGCTTTTAAATTCTACTGGAAGCTTGTTGTATAGAAATACTGATTGGTACCTAGGACTGTGATGAACCACGTTAATTTTCGGTTGGATTATGTTAAGCAAGTCTTTCCTACGTGTATTAATTCTAACTTGTCGTTGGTCTTCAGTTTCAGATTTGTGCAAGTTCTTAACAGATGGTGAGTTACAAAAATGGATTTATTATCTGCAACAGTTAATGTCATGGTCGCCATGCCACATTCACAATACGTTGGTGAGCGATCAATGGTTGGAAATAAATCCTTGTGTAGCAACAAATCTGCAGAAATGCACATTATTAAATGCATGCCTACGCTGGTGGTGTATCTGTTAAAATGAATCGACCTAAAAATCGAATCACGTTAATTATTAATTAATGTCATGCTGCAAGTTTCACATAGTTACATTGCGTTTTGAAAGCTTGCATGGATTAACAACCTACCATTAAATAGTGCAAGTTTACAGCGTTTGCGTTATGTTACCATGGTCTTTGGAACAAGCGAGTGTGACTAACAAACTAAAAATGAATGAAATACTCATGTTATTCATATAAATGCTACTATCATTCGTCTTGTTATACGCGAATCGTATTATTAAACCCTCTATGCAGATTTTAATGAGGCTATTAAAGGATTTAATGCTCGTACCTACTACGAGTACAATTTCGAGAAACGAAATATTATAATATTGTTCTTGATTTAATTGAAGCCAGTAGAAAATGCAATATCTTTATATAGCTTATAGGTAAGCATACAAATGTGGAGTTTATTTTCAAATAATGGTAGGCAAGTTACTCGCATTTTAGGTACTATGATAATAATAATTCATCACAATAGCTGGATTTGAAATAGCGGGCAAAACGGCCTTGAGGCCGAAGCTCAACATGGTGGTCGGATCAAATATCCGAGTAACTGGAGATACTCGTACGATCTATCAGCACCGCACTCCACGAGGCCTCTGATCGTAACAAGGGTCCTACTCTATAAGTCTGTCAACAAAGGGCCCATCAGACAGTATTTTGAAACTTAGAAGTGAATCTACCCTCGATTAATTAACTTTTCTTCATTAGAATTTTTCGGACGGAAAAAACACTTTGGGAGTTTGAAATCAAAGTATTCGTTCTTAGGTTCAGCTCCAAACTAATTTTATATCCGTAGGTAATACGGAGTAGGAATCACCCATAATTTTGGGTGAAACTAAGGATTTCGAGCTTAAAATAAATGAAAGAAAGAAAGAAAGAAAAAGTATGTATTGCGACTCGCACAGGAAGATCATAAAACTAAACTAAACACAATCAAAAATAAAAAACCCAAATTATATAAAAAAAGTAGGTAACAAAACCAAATTATTTAGAAAATAAAAAAAAAAGTAACAAAAAGAAAAATGAGACAGAAAGTCCTATACGAGGCCAAAAGGCTCCTATCTCAGCATGATGCTACGACATTTAAAAAATAAATGTCGCAGCGCTGGTATTCTGATAGGGCCCGCTGTGATGTCACGGTAAATGTATTTTCTTTCTTCTATTTCCGTCTTTCTTCTTTCTTTAGAGAGTAGACCTCCAGATGGAAAACCACTTTTGACAATTTGAAACGGAGTCACGGTTCTCAGGAGTGAAAGAGGGATGAGAAAGGGAGCTGTATTTGTAAGAAAGTCATAGCAAAATTAGTTACAGGATTGAACAATGAACGCACAAATACACATTAAGCCATTGGTCCCGGCTGTCAAGCGTAGATCCTTGACAGTCGTTACGGGTCGTCAGAAGCCCAAAAGTTTGACAACGAGTCTTACCAAGGGATATCGTATTACCCAGTAACTGGGTGGTGGAGGTCAGATAGGCAGCCACTCCATATAAAATATAGGTATTCAGCTGCATCCGGTAAGACTGAAAGCTGACTCGAACATATTCGGGGAAAAGCTGATGATGAGGAGTGAATAACGAGATATTTAATCTTTATAAATATCCCAGAAATACTCAACTAACGCTAAACACGAGCGATTCTTCATACTTATTATTACACTAGCTGCACCCCCCGGTTTTACCCGCATAAGATTCGATCCCGGAGGAATATCGGGATAAAAAGTATACTATGTGTTAATCCAGGGTGTCAGCTACGTCCATACCAAATTACATCAAAATTGGTTCAGCCGTTTGAGCGTGAAGAAGTAACAAACACAAACGCAAAGAAAGGCAAAAGTTTGTGAGTGAGTGTGTGTGTGTACACACTTACTCACAAACTTTCGCCTATATAATATTAGTGTGATATACTTATTATTTGGAACAGGAACCGACAATACCCCACATATATGTATTTTTTACAAACTCCACATAACAAGGCACATTGAAAATTTACCGCAAAAGCTTCCAGTAATAACCTGTAAGAAACAATAGAGAAGTTTTTGTACAAGTGCATGCAGGCCACTCGGTTGGCTTGAAGCCAAACAAGCGTTGAAGCTGTGTATGACCTTTTGTAAGCTTATTGTACTGTTTTAGAAAAATCTACGCTGTCCAGGACTTTTAATATTGGGTTAAAATAATACCTATTTTTGTTTGAAATTAACTTTTAAATTGGAAATGCTCCAATTGCTAGCAACACGGAGTAGAGGAGACTTCATTATGTTTGTAATGTTTTGTCTGACAAGCTTACAAAAACTTGATTAGAGTTAAATAAAGACTTTTGTTAAACACAAAAAAATTAACTTTGAACAAATTATGTACCAAAAAGGCATTAGTAAAATCTTTCACAAATTCTCGCCTGCAAAAGTAACATTTCATTTAAATTAAAATCTATACAGTTCCAAAATCTATGCAGCAAGGTCCTTTATAACATAAACAGTCTTTATGATTCTTATTGCTGGTACACAGGCCGAAAAAATGGAAGAGAGGCAAGATGGGACTTGCCTCTCTTCGATTTTTTTGTTCTAGGACACAGATTTCCTCACAATGTTTTTCTTCACAAGAACAGTGGCGATGAAATAAATTATACAAAGTTCGTCTGGGTTGAAACCCACGCCTTACATCAACGACCTAATCTTTAAAATCGTTTCAATGTAATAAATGGTCATTTTAACCATTCCTTTTCTTTCTTCCTCACAATTTATTAGCTAACTTAAGTTACTTGGATCTTACGCAATCCTTCTTTATTCTATAAACAGAGCTTCGCCCTCGTCTTTGTTTGTAAATCCCTTAATCCCGAGGACTTCTTTCATCGTTCTAAAGATTAGCCTTTATTCCGAACCAAAACAGAAAGTTACAACTTTAATAGAGTTATAATTAAAACGCCACATTATTTTCTGTTCAAAACAACAAAACAAACAAAAGTTTAGGAAACCTCGAGGTAGGTCTTTTTGTTATAAAATAGAGAAACTTTTAATAACTTACTCTATTCGTTGAGTTTCATAGTGAATGCTTTTTTTGTGATTAATATTTTTATCTTTGATAGCAGTGGTCTTCTTTTTCTTTCTTTCTGGTATTGTAATGGCCTTGGTTGACTGGTTGAGAATGCCTAAGGCATTAAGTCCCGTTTTGTACAGACGCCAGCATATCAAACTACCCGTAACTGTCAAATTTTCCCGATCAACTTTGAACCTTATGCTTTAGCGATAAAGTTGAAAATCTACTAAAGAATTTTGACAGGTTGTAGTAGCTTGATGTGCTGGCTTCTGTACCTTTTGTGCGAAAAGTTTAAATAAATAAAAAAATGGTAACGGCTAGTCGTGGGTTCAAACCCAGGCTGGCACATTACTCTGTGTAATTTACTTAATCACTGCAGTCTCAAACGGTGAGAGAAGGACCGTGAGGAATCTAGCATGTCCTAAGATCAAAAAAAATCGAAGACATGTGACATTCACACACCACATTGGGCCCACGTGGTAGATTAAGACCCAGTCCCTCTCACAGAGAGGAAGCTTGTTTACCAATATTGGGAAACATTATAGAGTGATTATGAGAATTATATTTTAATCTTTAAGTTAAAATAAATAGGTACCAACCTATTTATCCACTGGATCGTTTCATCCGATCGATTCTGTAAAAATCTCACCGTGAAAAGTAATGTGAAGTGAGCTTAGAGTGAGCTGTCAATAGTGTCAATCCCTAGCATTAGTTGGAATGACAGCTCACTCCACGCTCACTTCACCTAAATTTTCACGGTGAGATGATTACAGAATCGCACTGCTGATTCTCCTTTACAATACCTACTTTTGGAACCAAGGGATGCAAACTAGATTCGTCTTTATTAATGAGACATTATGAAATCCGTTTGGAGTTCTTTGTTAGTCTTAGTAAAGACGGAAACAGCCTTTAAAAGCGTTTAAATTATAATATAATGCTACGTCTATTTAAGTAATAAAGATTCTTCTAACAAAAACTATTGAAGTTTCATAAAGTTAGATTTACTTGTAGATAACTCATCAAAGAGAAAAAAGGACAGTATGAGGCCTTTGTCCAGCAGTGGGACAGTAAGGGATATTTAAAAAAACGTATCACGGTCAGCAAAAAAAAATTACCTATTACTATTGTACAACTTTATACTTAACCTATTTCACACAAAACCTTGTTTTACGTGAAGAATAGAACGACCTATCTAAACAACATAAAAAAAAAGTATATACAACGTTAAATTTTGATCGTTTTAATCCTTAAAAGTTGTCAATGTACTCATCATTATGAACAACTTTTACTACGAGACCAACCCTGAAATCGTGAAAAAAAAACACAGTTGATCCATAGATTTATGTTCGCATAACTCGACATAATGTATGGATCAACTGATTTTTTTTTTCACGATTTCAGGCATGGTCCCGTAGTAAAAGTTGTTCATAATGATGAGTACATTGACCACTTTTAAGGATTAAAACGATCAAAATTTAACGGTGTATAGATAAATAATAAATAACCGGTCAATTGCAAGTCGGACACGCACACCAAGTGGTACTACAAGGCAAAACATGAAGAAAAAAAACCCGCTTCTTGTATGAAGACCCCTTTAATTTTTAACTTTATTTTATTATTTGCAATAAAAATACACACTCTGTGAACATTTCAACTGGCATGGTCCATGAAATACAGCCCGTTGACATACAGAAGGACGGACAAACGGACAGACGGATCGACGGATGGACAGAGGAGGCTTAGTAATAGGATTCGGATGGTATCCTTTGGGTACGGAACCCTAAAAATGTTACGGAAAAAATACAAGTATCCAAAATAATTTACTCCCTCGATTCAAGTTCCCCTTACAAATCTTGGTTCTCATAACGATTAATAACCGCTTTTTCCCCTATATTACATCAAGAACAAAACACGATAAGGCCCGTTTACAAGTGATTTATTTATTCCCCAAGCATCCGTTATGTTCTTGGCTTTATTTTGTTCCCGTCCATTTCATTGAGGATCCGGGTCAAAAATATTTCATTTCATTTATTTATTCACAAAAAAATTACATTGTATTTGAAATCGTTCCATATGATAAAAATAATAAAAATAATTAATATTCATATGTATTATGAATGTTAATTTTTTTTATTATTTTAGTAACACTCAACTAAAATTACCTACAATAACATTTTCAATGTCAACTCATTAAGAAATTAAGGATTTAAGATGAGAAATAGAAATCATTTAACATAATACAAATAACACATTTAAAAATTAACAACATAACTGAACTAAAATTACCGACAAGAAAATTTTCAAACACAATGTAATTTTCATATGGACAGAAAGTGTATAAGTTTTTAAAATTATTGTCGTATTTTTGTGTTATGGTGTGGTTTCTTACTAGAAGGGCTTGTGGCTAAGTAATAAAAGCCGCACGGGTCGATCGATCAGATTAAGCTACGCTTGCCGCGGGTGGTCCGTGGATGGGTGACCATCTTTACATACCCTCCGTGCCTCGGAAAGCACGTTAAGCCGTTGGTCCCGGCTGTGCGTGGATCCATGACAGTCGTTACGGGTCGTCAGTAGTCCGAAAGTCTGACAACTAGTCTTACCAAGGGGTATCGCATTACCCAATAACTGGATTATGGAGCTCAGATAGGCAGTCGCTCCATGTATAATACTGGTATTCAGCTGCATCCGGTTAGACTGGAAGCTGACCCCAACATAGTTGGGACAAGGCTAGGCAGATGATGTTGGTGTGATTTCTTACTAATTTTCAACTACATCTCAGTATTGTTAATAATAACATGTTTTTTTATAAAACAATTGAAAAATTGCTTTTAAAATCTACAAGTCAAATCAAATACAAGTCTCTCTGGCAAAGCAGCACTTTCATTGTTCTCTGACGAAAATATTATTTCATACAAAATACATGTGACAAATTGAATTACGCAATTCAATTTGTAAGCGGGCACGCCCCTAATGCCTGGAAGCTTTTATTTAGGTATAAACTCCTGTTTACGTTTTTTATAATTTATTTGAAAGAAAGAAAGAAAGAAAAATGCGTTTATTGGCATTACACAAAATGAATACACCTTAAAACTATAAAAACAGAAAACAAATATTATACTGCCAAAAGGCGTTTTGGGGGTCTGTCTCATGTAATTTTGATGTTCAAAACAAAAAGTGCTGATTCTTAACCTAGTTTGAATAAATGGCTTTTGATTTTGATTGTTCAGAAACAATTATTATTAATAAGTTAAAAAAATATTTAAAATAATCATTATAATTATCTACGTTGACGTCGTGGTGGGGCTTGCACGCTTTAAACTCTAAGTCGGTGACGGAAGGACGTATTTCAGTAAGATGCTGGTAAGATGCTGATCTTGACCGTACTTCCGGGATTGTCCTGATAGCCGTGGAATACCTCTCCACCCCTCATAAGCACCTCAGGACATGTCGCCCCCTTAGCGCTACGACACTAAGTGCTAGCGACGTCACCCCCTGCCATTTCATCAGTGAATATTATAATTATCATTGGTCAGGCAGGGGATATAGAACTTCCATAGTTCAAGGTGACCGATCCACTGCAGCCACCCAAACCCATACCCCCGTATATTTTGTTTCCATGTTCTGCAATAGTCCTGCACCAACCGGGGGTTATCCTTGGGTGCACTTGCATGGTGCATACAGGGATAAGCGTCGGTTGGTACCTCCTCATCATTTAGAATTGTGTAAAGGGCCTCTGCGAGTTGGCTTCAACTCCTGGTACGCCTTTCAAAGGTCCGGGACCCCAGGGTCCCGAGATATGTCAAACCCAACTAAAATTATAATAATAAAAAATATTAATAATAATTGTTTCTACAATATTCATAATAATTGTTTACATTGTAATAAAAACACTTTCGTTTCTTCGGAAGTATGTAATGGTGGTCCGTTACATACTTCCGAAGAAACGAAGGCGTTCTTATTTCAATGTTTGCTGGTTCAATATCTCTGGTTATTAATAGATTTTTTTTATTTATAAATCCCATGTAATTTAATGAAGATATACTAAATATATAAGGCATCAAGGGCATGCAGAACCATTTACCCAAAGTGTCACCTTTCTACTAAATTACTGAGATGAAGGTTGGACGTATCATTTACGAGGAAAAACCCGAATTCTACGGCACGCCAATATAACGCACATCAGAGGGAATTCCAAAAAAACGGAGCCTTCTTATCTTCGCTACAGTTAGGTAAGTCTGCGTTAATTACATTGTCTTTGTTTGAGTCGGCTATAAGAGGTATTTTCAAAGTGAGGTTTCTATGACGAAATTTTGGGAGACAGTTTGTGGTGAGAATACTAAAACACTAAAACATTTGATAGCACTGTGTGACTTAACCCGTACTTAAGTGTGGGTTTAGGTCACACAAGCTATACCATAATATACCATACGTGTGACTTAGCACCCATACCGTGCAATAATTAAATGGACTACTTAAATCACACTTATTGTAATGTACTAATTTTAATCCAAGAGAGTCTACGGGTTTACTCAACTGCATTTTATAGAAGCTTCCTATCAAGTGAGTTCTTTGACAAATTGTCTATTCCAAAATCGAATATTTTATACCGAATTTATCGTCTATGCTTTATGGATCATGGCAGGCAGAAGGGAAATATTTCCGTGCTACTTATATTTTTCATCATCTTTTCGTTTCGACGGTATATTGTGACTGTCTGTCACTTGCTCCTATTTAATAACAAAATATTATATTCATTTTGATTTTGGCGTATGGTTCGGCCTCAAAAGAACACATGGATTCTCTATTTAATGGGAAACAATTCGTAGAATTATTGCATCCAAACTGTCCGCCGGTAATTGGCCCTACAATTACCGGCGTACAGTTCGGATGCAATAATTCTACGAATTCCAAAGAATCTTGTGAAATACCCGATTTCTAATTTTAACAAACAATACTGGACACACATCTCGCGACCATGGGATGGGCCGACGGGGTGCAAAAACGGACCCTTGGAACAATGGAGAAATTGTACAAAAAGAGCCATAATACGATTCTGTGAAGGTGGACCCGTGGTATTTTTTAGGAATTGTGAGGAGACTGATGCAATAAGGCAGGCAGTCGGGGTCGAACCGCTTTAGGATACGGACTTCCTAGTCCAGGCTAGATAAGTTAGGAGATTTAGGGAATACCAAGTGGCTATGTCCGAGTGGGCTGTTGCGAAGTAGCGAGTATTAGTTATTAAGTTAAATATAAATGGTTGGGTTGGAGCCCAGATTAGGTTAATCTAGTAATTAAAGTGGTATGTGTGTGTTTGTTGGTGTGACTGGGTGAGTCCTTCATTCTAATAATTATTCTAGGCTGATAGAGTTACTAAATTTTTCATAACTAATCAGGCCGAGAGGGGTTGCTGGGGAGTTTATTGCGCCACTTCTTCTCCCCAGCCTAAATCACTAGGAAGTGGTGAAGGGTGGGCGCTTTGGGGCTGTCTATAGACCTTCAAGAGAGTTGATCCACAACTCTATTAATTAATAATTCTTAATTTTTGACTCTGCTCTATTATCTAGTAATTCCTAGTACTATAATTCTTAAACGCTGTGTTCTTTGCCTCCAGCCAATAATAGTGCCTTATGAGAGATTATTCAAAACTCTATTAAATGATGGTTCTCGAGTGTCGAATCTCAACCCTATTGTCTAGTAATTCTTGAATGTTGTATTCTTTATCTCAGACCAATAATTCGGTCAGATCGACATGAACACGTGTCTGGCAGGTATGCTTGTTGCGCAAAGGGTGAATTTCCAGAGGTTTGGGTGACCACATCTATCTCATATCCAGTCTAAGGGCTGATAGAGTCCATGTCTCCTTAAGAGCATGATGCCGACGGAATGCTGTTGGAACTAGCCTCTCCATAGTCAGACAAGGACAGTCGCTTGGTTGCCGCAGGAAAAGCCGCTTCGTCTCGTTTATTAGCTTGAAAGAACTGCTAGGGACCATGTCTCCAAAAGAGCATGATGCCGACGCAATGCCGCTGAAAAGTGTTTTTCTGAGTTCTCCGAGTGTAGATGTGAGGTACCGTGTGAGTAATGACTGATCAAATACCTATCACGCTAGCGTATGTGTTACTCACAATTTAATAATAAAAATATACTTTGCATCCCTCTATTATTACTAGCTTTCTAAAACCACGGTCTTATTTAACATTTCTTTCAATCCTTTCCTTGGTCTATTGATGAGACTAGGCACTGGACTTCTTCATATTTGGAATTCAATTAATCTACATATATCGGTGGGAGAGTGTCCAGTCTGGAGTCGAACTCTATAGGGTTGCACGGAGGAGGGGTGCAACCTTTCCCCGAAAGGGGAACCGATTCTTAACTGTAATATTAGCATGATTAGGAAAAACGAAAATTTTATCAGCCTAGGGTAATTTAGGAACAGTCACAATATTTATGTTTCATAAATTGTATGCCGCAATAAATGCCCTACTGGGCGTAGGGCATTTATTGCGGCGTCAGAGGTTACTTACATCGACCAGCACGCGTACCATGAGCACCATAGAAACGGGTTTTGTCGACGGAAGAATAGACAAAATGGCAGATTGTAGACATATTTCTAAAGAAGTCTATCATTTTGACTATTCTCTCTGTCATTTTGTCTATTCTTCCGTCGACATTACCCGTTTCTATAGAGGCACGCAAGCTAAGTCTGCGTACGTATTTGAACTTCAAGGCTATATCACTGCCAGCACTTGTAATCACATTCGGCATAGTGATGGCGAATATTTACTTTGGAAAACACGGAACACAGCAAAATCTGTTGACACTTGATATAAACGTCGAGATGGCGGCAAACGATTATTTTCGACTTTGACAGCGCGCAGACTTAGTTTGCGCAGACTCTAGTGGTAATGCCACGCGTGGTAACGTAGGATATCTATACTTATTATCAACATGTTCCTATTCATAAAGGTTCGTTAAATACATTAATTGAAACAAAAACAGTGTCGTCCCTTTTGTTTTACGATAGTTGATACAATCGCAAACATTTTCACATGTTGTCCTTTATGGTACAACTAATACAGTATTTAAACAATAAAATTAGGACTACTGTTACAACAACAAACAGAAAACAGAAGCCAAAAACACTACCCAGAACTAATGCTAATTACTTTAGGGACGAAAATTCATCCACTAACATAGACACGGTAATGGCTCGTTTACATGAGGAGAGTTTTTCACCTCGAATAGGGAAATTATCAAACTCAAACTCAAACTATTTATTTCAAATAAACCAATTACTGGCACTTTCAAAAAGATGAAGCTAGTTGCCCGTTCCAAAGCGTAGTAGGTACCTATGGAGAAGAACGGGCAAGAAACTCCATGGACACTCTTTTAAATCATTATAATATTGTTACAAAGTATTGGTTATATCATTCATGTTCAAAATTATGTTAAAAGCGTCCGTAATGAAAAGAAAAAAAAAAACAAATATTAAATTACATCAAATAAGCCATGGCAGCAAAGAGTTGACCAGTCCCTACTGACGGCGCCCGTTCACGAACATGACGCATAGATTAGCACCATTCAGCTCCACCATTTTGAAGGGAGCTAAATGATCCAACACATGCACCACCATCAGCGAGACATTAGAGTGAGCATGACATACTCTCAGACCCAAGGCACATTCAAGTCAATGAAAGACGTACCCAGTAAATGGTAGCTTTATAGTATACATACTATAAAGCTACCATTGACTGGGTACGTCTTTCGTATGTGAGTACTATGTACACATAGTACTCACATACGTTCTATGCAATTATACAATACTAGGAGATTGAATTTATATAATGCAAAAATAGTATTTTAAAATCTTCAGCAGCTCCAGCAGTATGGTAGGTAGGGTAGGCGTGTGTGAAGTATTTTAAGAAAGAAAGAAAAAGTATTTATTGTGACTCGCACAGGAAGATCATAAAACTAAACTAAACACAATCAAAAATAAAAAACCCAAATTATATATAAAAGTAGATAACAAAACCTTATTATATAAAAAATAAAGTTACAAAAAGAAAAATGAAACAGAAAGTCCTGTACGAGGCCAAAAGGCTCCTATCTCAGCATGATGCTACGACATTTAAAAAATAAATGTCGCAAATTCTGATAGGGCCCGCATTTTCAAATGTTAATCAATTTATTTATGCGTCCTGTGGAGCAGGTCCAGTGTTTAGCCAAGCATCGAAAAGATATAAAAACTTGATTCGTGTAAACTCTTGCTCTCTCGTGTAAACTCGTGTCTGGGATTTTTGCTGAATTGGGCCTTTTTGGCGCAGACATGAGGCTCACTTTCCTGTTAATTTCTTACGTCGGACTTTTTATTTGATTTTAGTCTGTTATGTATTTCTTTCTTTCTTTCTTTAAATAGTGCGTATGATAGTCCTATGTTGAAAGCCTATATAAAGTGGGTACGTCTTTAGAAATATGAAAATAAAAAGAGTTTTCCAAGCCCTTGATTAGCGAAGAGTTTTTACTTCCCAATTAAGAGTGAAATTGTGGCGGCATCTACGTCTATATGAATGAGGAACAGGGTGAAAAGATCACTCATCCTCCATAGAAAAGGGAGAATCCTCCGATCAGACGGGTGATGTGTCTGGTGGGCAACTGCCCAACGATTGAGGTCGTGGCGTTGTATATATGCTAGTTGCGCGGTAAACTCTGCTTGCGCGATGCAGAATTTTGCGTGACGTCAGAGTGATACGTAGTTCACATGTGGCGATGTAGATGCCGCCACAAACACAAACATACAGAAACTCACTCCTTTTAGCTTTTGGGGTAACTAAAACTACAGAGCACCACCTGCTACGATCTTTACAAGCTCATCGGAAAATACATGTGACTGATAACCGTCTGGTGAGTCTTGCGTACGAGACTCGCATGGACATTTTCGTCTCTTGGTTCGAGATCTTCTCCCCGTGTAAAAGAGCCTTAAGTCCTAACTATTAAGGCTGGTACATATGTGAGCAATAATGGCCGTACCCGACCGGACGCGGTGTCCCATGTTGCGGCCTGTCCCGGGCATTAATATTGCCTCATTAATGAACAAGCCGGCGGATAGTGCCGAATTGTGTTCCTATTATGCTGGTCTCATGTATCGATTGTGTTGTGATTTTTTCTGGAGTTGTGTTGAAGAAAATCGAATGGCATGAAAATCGAGTGAAGGCTCTTGTTGTGAAAGGTTCATTTAGGTAGAATCTTCCATCGTAGGCCTGCGTGTAACGACACGTCATCATCACCAACTCAGCTGAAAGACGTCCACTGCTGGACAGAGGCCTCCTCCAAGCACCGCCACTTCGACCGGGTCTGTGCTTCTCGCATCTAGAGGATTTCTGCGGCCTTTAAAAGGTCAACGACAACAAGGACAAGGGCAACAGAGATCAGGGGCCTAAAAAGGCCACTTTAAGCAATACCTCTAAAAGCTATTCATTTCCTGAATTCCCAGCAGATCATTTGCAATTCCTTTAATTTTCGTTTTCATTTCATATTTGGTGTAAACATTGTCGCATGAAAAAAATAAAAACCGTAATATTACCGCTAAATTTTTCATTGCAGTTTTTATTAATCAAATTGGTTTTTTATTTCTACAGTTTAAATGTTATTTCATTGTGATATGAATTGCACACAGATCATATTATGAGTGGTCAGTTTGTGACCACTTTACGATTTTTAATATGATTCATATTGGTATCCTATTATGATTCTGCTAAAGTGGCCTTTTTAGGCCCCCAGATGGGAATCGCTTCGTAGAAAAATATTTTCAGCTGAATCAAGTGAAATCCGGATCTAGTCAAATAAAAAGTATGAGAACCCCCATTCTTAGGTACGAGTAGTTACAGGACCTACGATATGAAAAAAGAAGAAGAATGGAGATTCTCATACTTTTCATGACGCACAACCTGTTACCATGGAGTCAACCCTTTTTTTTTTTTGGGTGGGAAATCATCAAATGACCTCTCCCGCTCTGGGCTGAGCGAGCGGAAGGGCGTGTCAGACTTTCAGTGACTAAAACCCACCCGTGTTCCTTCAGTTGCCTGTGCCAGGGGCCATGGTATCTCTTTCAAACAACCCGCAGCACTGGCAGATGGACTCAACCTTTAGACCTCTACAGTAGATACCTACCTTTTCATAGAAAAGTGCAATACCTACGCGGTCAAAATGCACTGAATAGCTATTTATTTTATTAATATTATCATCTGCTTAGCCATATCCCAACTGTCTTGGGGTCGGCTTCCAATCTAACCGGATGCAGCCAACGAAAATTTTCAACGCAGGAGGTTTCAGAATCATGTACTGAATTCATGGTAAGGAGGCTGCGCGTCGATGTCCCTGCCACCCTGTATTATACTGTTTGAGCGTAGTAGGGTTTCCATGACTGAACTACTTATTTAAAAGGTTTTGGATACTCTACTTTTAAAAGACACACTTTAAAATAAGAGACCAGGTTATCAAATTACCACCAAACAAACGCCACAACAAGATAAACTGCGTATAAAAAAACAAGTTAATCCTCTTACTGCTTAACTGAATTAATTCCGAGAGACTTAACATGCATAGTCGCCGGACCGGAAAAAAGTCTTTTGGAATTTCCAATTACGGCGCTCCTGACGTTAAGTGTATTCACAAGCATTGACGCTTAATAGGCCTCCGTGAGGGTAGAAAATGTCAGGGGTCGTGAATCGCCTCCAAGCGTGTGAAATGAGAAAATGTTGCTGATCTCTGACATTTTGAAATAAGTAGCTGTTATATTTTTGTTGTAAGTGATTGCGTCCTTTTGAAGGTTTCTGATTTTTGTTTTAAAACTGAAAGTTAAAGCATTTCTTTTAATTAAATCATTTGCAGGCGGAGAAGGTGCGATGAGCTAGACGCCTTCAATAAGAACTGGTCCTCAGAAGACTTAAACAGAGACGTGGAAAGAGAGTAGGTAGGCCTTTGCCCTGCAGTGGGGCATCACAGGCTTTTTATAATAATTTACAGGCACTTTTGAATTGTCAAACATTCAGTCAGTTAGTCAGAAAGTTGAAGCTAGTTGCCCATCCTAAAGACTAAATCTCTATGGAGAAGAATGGCCAAGATACTTGTTTCTCCAAAACTTTGGTAACTTGCTCCTTGTTTTATTTAGAGCTTGTTAGTGCCTACCAAATAAAGTTCGTCGAAGCTTTTCTTAGGTTACGTTCAAAGCGCGAAAATGTTTGCCAAATTTTAAGAGCTGGTTCTTCAATCGTCAGGTAACTTTTGTCTTGTCGTTTTGTTTGTGGTATAAATGTGACGGTTTGACAGATTTGGTATAAAAAAACAGGGAGGCAGGGACATTGACGGACAACCTGTCATCATTGATTCAGTACATGATTCACACACCCTTTCGTTGAAATTTTACGTTGGCTATCAGTACATTATGACCGCATAGGTCCAACCACTTGTCTATGATTTTTTTTTGTTTTGGTAACCGACGAGAAGTTTCTTAGCAGGGGCAGTCTAGAATCATGTGCTGAATTTATGGTTTTAGTTTGCGCGTCGATGTCCCTGCCGCTGTGTATTATGCCAAACTGCCAGAATTATTATTCAGTTCGGACTGAAAAATCTACCCTTAGAGAACAATCGACTATGCTAGAAAGACACCGAAGTAAATCTTAGATTCACTTAAGCCAATTTTGGCACGGAAATCTTAATTAATTACATAAATTAACTGATCTGAACATGATCTGACCAATATTATGCCTGGAGTTTCAAAGAGACTGTGACCTCTGAGTTTGTTTCGGCCTTTCTTCTCAGAGTACTCAGGCAGGGAATGCCGACCTCATCTAGTTTTTAAAATATGATTGACGTGTAAAAGTGTTTGTACAAACCTACTTACAGAAATAAAATCATTTATCATTTAACTATTCGTGCTGCAGAAGAGAAATTACAAATTCAAGTCAGGTAACCACGAAACTTTGAATATCAGCTGAAATCTCATTAATTGATCTATCGAAAATGTCGTAGCGAAAGACCATCGACGAAAGACCAAAGTTCGATTCTGGTCACGTACAATCGGCTTGGCACTCACCAGCGTCGGATAACTAAGTTTTATGCCCGGCTTTACTCGCTAATGCCTTTACTCTACTTTGGGGGAAATGGTATTTGATTTAAGGCCAGCTCAACTTATTTAAGCTCATCTTTTTTTGGTTTTAGGCAAGTTTGCAAAGATACCTTTATATGTGTGGGTAGTTCGCCAATCTCAAAAAAAAAAAATATTTGAAATGAAGAAAAAAAAAATTTTTTTTTGAAAACTTGAGCAATCAAAAAAGGGGAGGCCTTTGCCTAGCAGTGGGACACAATAAACGCAAACAAAAAAAAAATTGAAAACTCGAGCAGTCAATGATTCGAAACTTCACACTAAAAATCTATAAGACAAAACTTTTTCGCTTGAACTCACACAAAAAGTGTTAATGATTTATAAATTGCCAAGAAATCTGTTTTCCATAAAAAACTTAAAGTCAACACATCTGACTGGACTGGCTTAGGTGATTTTTCTAGTAAAATAGGCGAAAAACCTAACACTATTAAACCCTTCTCTCAGCAAACACGTAGCACAGTACAACCTTATTCAGCTTTCAATTCAATCCCAGGCCCGTTTTCACGTAAACGTCTGAAAAACCGCTCCTCAAAGTCTTAGGCGCCATTTTTCAAAGTCTTCGAAACCTGACCGTCAGGGGTGCAACCATTTGTCTTATTCTCATATTTCCCCCGAGGGGCCTTTATGCGATTTTTTTTGCTGAAGATAAATTTTGAGACAGCCCTGGGCGACTGTTGCAAGATATATAATAATGCCATGAATATGTATGGTTGTTTTATATTTTTGCTATGTGAAATGTTTTGTTTTTTGAAACAAAGTACTTATTCCATGAAGTGTCGTCACACCTGCCAACGTAGAAGTCAGCTTCCAGTTTAACTGAATGCAGCTGAAGTATGTGACCTCGACATCCCACTTACTGGGCAACACGAGGTGTATAAGCCTGGTTGTCCCTTTGGGCTTCTGACTACCCATAACGACTGTCAAAGATCTACTAATGACAGCCGGGGACAACGGCTTAATGTGCTTTCTGAGGTAGGGGGGGTGTCGTTATATGTAATAGATGGTCACTCATCCACGGACCTAGCACAGGAAGCGTAGCTTATCACTAGATCGACAAGTGCGGCTGTTATTATTTTTTCATTTGGGGTGAATTTCACCAAACTTCATATGACATATACCTCTACAGTCTTAATTCTGAGAATGAATTTTTAATTTTTGATAGTTCTTCCATACTAGAACAGACGTCAATTTTATTCCACGGTTGAAAGATATCTGACTCTAGTTACTTCAGCCCTTAGTCTATATATATTTATATAACTTTCTACATCATCTGCCTAGCCATTTCCCAACTATGTTGTGGTCGGCTTCCAGTCTAACCGGATGCAGCTGAATAGCAGTATTTTACATGGAGCGAAAGCCTATCTGACCTCCACAACGTAGTTACTGGGTAATACGATACCACTTAATAAGACTGGTTGTCACTTCTGACGACTGTCAAAGATCCACAAATGACAGCCGGGACCAACGACTCAACGAGTATATGAAGGCTATATGAAGATGGTCACCCATCCAAGGACCAACCGCGGCAAGCGTAGCTTAACCTGATCGATCGACCCGTGCGGCTGTTATTACTTAGCCGCAACTTTCTGCATCATAGAACTCAATGCTCTATCCCCATTTACCTCATAACATATTCACAAAACAAAGCAGTAAACGCAGATAAAGCTTACATCAGCACAAAAATATCTTTCATATAAATCTCAGGAAGACGTGAAACTGCACCCTAATTGCGTAACACACGATCAATCAGAATCTGAATAATTTTGAAGCAAATTGCTAATCCATTGCTTCATAAGTTCGAAACTTTTGTCTGCTCAACACGTAAATAACGTAATGAAGTTTGTTGAACTGTCAAAATGAAACCGATTCCGATTGATCGTGTGTTACGCAATTAGGGTGCCAGATAATGTTCAAATTACAATGTAGCTCATTTTGCGACCAATCTGCCGAGCAATGGTCGTGGGAAAAAATAAAACCGAATTAGAGAGTGAATGAGGCTTTAAGGGGTGTTTCCTGTCGAGATGGGGATGTTTTTTTATCATATTATATGAAAATTTTGTAAGATTATAAAGAGAGGATTGTTTGTTTGAGAAAATATTTTTTTTTTATGATGTTACCTTGGATTCAATACATGATTCTGAATAAAAAAGTACTCGAAGGAGAAGTGGGGTTTTAGTTGGTAGGAGTCTGACATAACACTCTGATCTTTCTGGATGAAAGATATCCTAACATTTATTCTCCTCACGAAAAAAACATTTGTATATTATATTTTTATGATAAACAATTGATTCAGCAAAAGATGTTTTCAATCCAGTCTAAAATATAGGTAACGAAAACTAATTTCGGAACTGTGATAACTCCTTTGGCAGTCAAAAATACGAGCTGTTTTTACAGTCTACAAAATTTTCCGTCATAAAACTAGGAATAGTTAGTTACGTAAAACCGAAAATCCTACAAAAATAATTTGGCCCACACCGAAACGCTCAGTAGTTTAAAAACTATGATATAGATGCGAAAGTTTATGAAATTTCACGTTCCAAAGTTTGTTATTCTAAGTAAAAACCGCCACGCTTCGTTTTGTTTAGTGAACAGATTAAAATTTTATTATAAATTTTATTATAAAGGTTCCGTATGGAAAGTTTGTTATTGTTTTCCTAG
Organism: Apamea epomidion; assembly: GCA_947507525.1. Classification (NCBI taxonomy): domain Eukaryota; kingdom Metazoa; phylum Arthropoda; class Insecta; order Lepidoptera; family Noctuidae; genus Apamea; species Apamea epomidion. The sequence continues at coordinate 17,857,254 of OX382237.1, forward strand.
AACAAAAGTATGGACTCTGGCCTTCGCGAGTTTCGGTAAATAACTATTGTTTGATGAATGAATGGGTTACTTCATTCTTGAGTTTATTCACTCGAAACATTTCATGGACTCAGTTTTCGTTAGGGAAAATCATGGATATAATTTTAGTGAGATTAATATCGCTCGAAAATGAAGGACTTAATCAAATTAATTACAGAGACACCGTCTAGACTGAACTTATATTTAAAGTCACAAAGCAAACATAATTATCGTGTAATCATTGTTAATTAGGTAATTGAGAAAGTCTATGTGACAAAATATTAAAATAAAGTAATTAAGAGAAAGTCTAAGATCTAGGCATGAAACCTTAAATAATCTCCTTGACTACTTTTACTTTATCAATTGTCATACTTTGAAGAAGATTTCTTTGTAAATTTTTCAGAGAACCGATTAAGGGCTAATTTCACCGATGAAACTGAACGGAATCAGCACATCTAAACCGCGTTTAAGAGCTGTCAGTGACAATATATCTTAACAATGATGCGAATGAGTTCTTGGTAATACTAAAATATATACACCGTTAAATTTTGATCAAATTAAATTTTGATGACAAAATATATCAGTCCATACATTATGTCAAGTTATGCGAACATAAATCTATGGATAAACTGATTTTTTTTCATGATTTCAGGGTTGGTCCCGTAGTAAAAGTTGTTCATAATGATGAGTACAATGACCCCATTTTAAGGATTAAAACGATCAAAGTTTAACGGTGTATATAAGGTATATAAAAGTATATAATAAACAAAAAAAAAAAAGGCAGGAGCTCCAATTCGTTCTTGGTTAAATACGTCTTATGAATGCTGCCATTACTGAGCTATAGCTATCTGACTGAAGTTGCAGAATTTATTAATATTATATTGTTAATTAACACTTGGCAATGACATCACCACTAAGCGATAAGGTCACATATTGGCATAATGTAAAAGGTGATACATAACATCACGCCTGTCGTCCTCGAAGGGTTAAGTAGGGGTGAACCTATAGTGACACTCAAATCTCGCCAGTTATGTTTACGGTGAAGGAAAACATCGTGAGGAAACCGGCATGTCCAAGAATATAAGTAGAAAAAGGCTAAGTCATAGTCCACCACGCGGGCCCAGTGGCCTGCGTGGTGGACTATGGCGAACTCGCTCTAAAAGAGTGGAAGCCTGTGTCCCAGTAGTGGGAACACTATAGGCTGACTATGACGATGGTGGCCTAGTGGCCACCATCGTCATAGTCAGCCTATAGCGTTTTTTTGGGTTTTTTCTAGAACTAGTGTTCTAGAAAAAACCCCGGACACAAAATAATAATATTGTAATTTGTAATAATAATTTGTAATATTGTAAATTGTAATTTGATTTGATTTAAGAAAATAGTACGAATGTAAAAAGCCTAACACAATTTTTAAAAAAACTATTGAGAAAATAGCCACAAATAGAACAAAAACGGTATAAGCGTGAAACCCTATAAAAAGAAAAAAATAACCTTGAAATTATGACCCTACGTAAGTACGTATGGAATTTTTTGATTAAATGTTGTCCCGTCGGGGGACCGCTCTAATTGTCAGCCTATCGTTCTGTTAAAGTTTAAAATAGTAGCGGTCCCCCCACGGGTGATACGATGCCACAGACAGATATACACACACAAACACACACACACACAGAGAGAGAGAGAGAGAGAGACGTCAAACTTATAACACCCCGTCGTTTTTGTGTCGGGGGTTAAAAATTATAGCATCATAGTACTCTAGCGTGCTACGAACACCAAATAAATTCCTTCAAACATTTTTTCAATAATTGAACTACAGCCGGCATTCCAAGCATTAACAAGTTATCTACATACAAGAAAAGTAACAGTTTATCACCCTTGTAGATGTTTATCGGCTCGGAAAATGGTATGTGGCCTTCAGTCTCTTCGAGATAACAAACCCATACTTTCTTTTGTAACGGATTTGTAAGATGAACAGTTACGTATTTGATATGGTTGTGTTTTGATGTCTTGAAAGGGTTATTTCTATTTTGTAGGCGAGATTATTTTGCTTGTCAGTATTATGTTGGTCTTTTGTTTTTTTTTTTTTTGTTTTGTCATAAGTACAGTACATATATGTATATACTTTCATTTGCATTTAGTAAAAAGCTGTAATTTTTTTCATTACAAACACCGCTTATATTTTATGTATTTGTATAGATTACATTTTTCACAACGATAGTTACAGTTTACCGTGCAAAAAATGCGTTAAGTAGGTACTTACTAAAGATATACCGCCTGGTACAGAATAACCTGAATATCTTTAAACCTTCAGTTGCCAGAACCAAGTTTCTGCTTACCCATATCCGAACAGACGACCGTAAATATTCGCGAACAGTTTAGTGCAAACAAAAAAAACTTTGCTTTAATATTGTGGGTTCAATTTAACCCGGAATTTCCATTAAGATAACATCGCTTCATAACAGGATGCATGCCCCTGTTTTTTTTTAAACTAGAGTTCCTAGAATTTTCTAAAGAATGTGGTCACAACGTTATTAATTCTTAGAAGCATTTTAATACACTTCAGTGCAGTATTAGATGACTGAGGTTACAATATGGAAAAGTTGTTACATTGGAAGCACTCAAAGAGCCTTTGTATACACATGTGATGGACACGTTTTGTCTATGGGGCGGTTTATAGGAGTACACCGAGTGCAGGCACAGTACGTCAGTGTTGTATGGATCGCTATAGAAGCTTGTTGACGGACACGTTTTTTCTACGGCGCGGTTAATACACTGTGTGTAGGTACAGTACGTTAGTGTTGTATGGATCGCTATAGAAGCTTGTTGATGGACACATTTTTTCTACGGCGCGGTTTATACGCCGTATCCTAAAGAAACCGTGCCGTGTACAAAGACCCTTAAGCGTTTCATTACATTAATTTGTTTTAACTACGCAATTATTTTGCATGTTTATGATCCATTCACCATCCTAGTATACCAATTATCAATTTCACGCCTGTAAAATTTGACGGCATGGTTGGCGCAGTTGTTAAGTGATTGACTGCTGCGCTGCGTGTCGCGGGTTCGATTCCCGCACGGAACAAATATTTGTATGACCTACAAGTAGTTGTTTCGGGTCTGGCTGTTTGTGTGTGTGAGTTTAAATGTATGTCCTTTAGCTAAGTATATTATAACTATGATACTTCTGTCTGAAATGTGAATTACTAATTATAAACCTATTATTATTGTCTTTGACATATCTCGGGACCCTGGGGTCCCGGACCATTGAAAGGCGTACCAGGGGCCGAAGCCAACTCGCAGAGGCCCTTTAAACTATTTTAAATGATGAAGAGGCATCAACTGATTATTATTCCTGTATGCACCATGCAGGTTCACCCAAGGACCAACCTCGGTTGATGCAGGACTATTGCAGAACATGGAAACCAAATATACTGGATGTGGGTGGCTAGAGTAGATAATTATTATAACTATTATTAAACTAAACAATTGCAATATTAATGCTCAATCTTGACATGTTAATCTTTAATAATTATTATTTTCCTCAAATTTAATCAATGTTTATTCTCAATTTTTATTTTTATCCTGCCTACACCATTTGTAATATGAATGCTCAATCTTGTTATGTTAATGTTTTTTTTCCTTTTTTTTATAATTTGTATTCCCCATTCATAATTTATATTCTTTATTTTTATCGTGTTTACACCTAGTATGTGCATTCTGTGGTCTTCTGTAATTGAAGGAGCACACGTAAAAGAACCTTTTTTTACTATTGTAAATTTCTATTGTAGATGTGTATCCTTTGTTGGAGATCCTCAATAAATAAATAAATAAAATATTCCTTCTAGCCAACAGCAACAGGAAGTTTTTCAACTTAGGAAAGCGTACAGACTTTTATTTGAAAGTATATACTTTCAGATTGGTCCCATAGAAATTTCTTTAAAAACGCTTCAGTAGTTTGGCTTTTAAACCAAAATAAAATTAATGGTAAAAATTACAAATTAAAAGGTGAAATTAAAAAGTTTTTTCTCTTTATTTCTCCATCTATTTTTATCATAGAGCTGATTTTTCAATCATCTGATAACTTTATTTGAGGAATAATTTTGAAATTTTGACAGTTATTTCATACAAAAACTGTCAAACGTCAATTTTATTCCTCGAATAAAAGTTATCTGGCGATGGATAAATCAGCCCTTATACGAACAAAAAAATAACACTAAAAATAACTTCGTTCAGCTTTTTCTGTCAGAATGTAATGCAAATGGTTCGTGAACCAACTCGGCGATTCACCGTAACGCGGCGATCAATTGGGGACGGTTGTAACAGTAAAACGTAACTGCTTTTCAGTTATACTGTAGCCTGGGTACATGTGTTGTTGATTTGTGTAGTGGTTGTAACAGAGAGGGGTTTGTATGTTAGTGAGGGTACATCGTAATAGTAATCTTTCTTGACGTGATTGAAAGTTTAATTACAAAGACTTTTTTACGAAAATTACCCTGCCTAGCTTTTTCCCAATTATGTTGGGGTCGGCTTCCAGTCTAACCGGATGTAGTAAATACACAGAGCGACTGCCTATCTAACCTCCACAATCCAGTTGCTGGGTAGCACGATACCCCTTGGTAAGACTGCCTGTCAGATTTTTGGGCTTCTGACTGCCCGTAACAACTGTCAAAGATCTACAAATGACGGGATCAACGACTTAACGTGCTTTCCGAGGCATAGAGGGGTCTCGCTATGCAAAGGAATTATTTACTAATCCACAAAATAATAATAATCTGCAAAATATACAAAACTTATATAGCCATATCCACGATTAAAGTTAATTCTAGATACCAAGATTGTAATGTACAGCGAAAGTACAATGCCACAGAGTGCTTCTGACATATAAGGCATAGACAAGTATTGAGGTTACGTCTGGCGCGGATTAAGAATGAATTATTTATTTTATTTGATAATATTTTAAATAATTATATATATTTAAATAATAAAATAGATTATTTATTTATTTATTACTGTAATTGCCCGTGACATCACAGCGGGCCCTATCAGAATACCAGCGCTGCGACATTTATTTTTTAAATGTCGTAGCATCATGCTGAGATAGGAGCCTTTTGGCCTCGTACAGGACTTTCTGTTTCATTTTTATTTTTGTTACTTTATTTTTTATTATTTTTTATATAATTTGGTTTTAGTACCTATTTTTTAAAATATAATTTGGGTTTTTTATTTTTGTTTGTGTTTAGTTTAGTTTTATGATCTTCCTGTGCGAGTCGCAATAAATACTTTTTCTTTCTTTCTTTCAAAGTTTTACAAGCTAAAAATAGTCACTTCCTACTCCGAACAAATTTCGTGACGTCATATTTTTTGTTCGCGCACTACGCAATAACACTCCACACAAAATGTTAGAAGTCCAACAGATCGTTAGTTCTGAAACTCACGCAGAATTCTTTTGCTTTTTTTTTTTGTTGGACACGTCCTTTCTAATGATCGTCTACAGATGCTATTGTTAGTATATCGCAAAGAGGACAAAACAAGCATTTATTTATTGTTGTGAAAAGGCCGTATTTTTTAACCTTTTATTTTGAAAATAATTTGGGAGACGATATATATTGCTGTAGGTACTCCATTTACACAATTACCGTAAGCATATTGAGCCTATAATGTCCCCACTGCTGGAACACAGGCCTCCTCTCTGTGAGAAGGAGGTGGGCCATAATCCACCACACGGGCCCAGTGCGGGTTGGTGGATGTCACATGTCTTCGAATTTTTAGTTCCGAATGCCAGTTTCCTCATGATGTTTTCCTTCACCGTTTTGAGAGCAGTTGTGATGCAATTAAATACACAAAAAAAGTGCCTGCCTGGGTTCGAACCTATGAACTACAAGTCGTAAGTCGGGGCCACCATTGCACTCAACTGCTAATTATTTACACAATTAATATCAGTTAACTTACAGTGAAATACCCAGTCAGTCATGTATGATTTTCCAGATAGTGAGGAAAAAATGAGGCCAATATATTAGGGGTTAAAGTATGAAATTGCCAATTTGTAATGAAAAATTGAAATTGTTTTTTTTTTTTAATATAACATATTTATTTAATCAAAATAATTACCAATATTATCTATACATTGCTGCCATCTAATAGGAAGGTCATTTATGCCTTTGCGATAGAACTCTCGTGATCTAGATTCGACAAACTGTGTGAAAGCATTTTGTACTGCCTCCTGAGAAGAAAACTTTTTATCACGTAGAAAATTATCCAAATCACGAAAAAAATGGTAGTCCGTTGGGGCAAGGTCTGGCGAATACGGAGGGTGAAGAATGGTTTCTTATTGCAGTTCCTGTAGAGTTAAGCCGGTTTCTCGTGCTGTATGAGGTCTTGCGTTATCATAGAGCAATAATGGTAGGAAGATCGATTCATGAGTCAGGGCTGTTTCACTGCTAGTTTTGCTATCATTGTTCGGAGTTCGGCACAGTAGACATCTGCCGTTATTGCTTGACCAGATTGGAGAAAGCCATAGTGAATAACACCATGCTGAGACCACCAAACAGTTACCATTACCTTTTTATTGGTAAGCTTTGCTTTTCCATCACGAAAGCGTTTAAACCAAAATCGCACGGTGCGTTCATTAGCAGTCCCCTCTCCAAACGCAACATTGATATTGCGAGCTGTTTCTGCTGCGTTAGTTCCGCGTCGGAACTCGTATTCAAAATTAACTCGAATTTTCGAAGTATCCATCTTTCTTGTCTAAGCTGAATAAAAAAAAACAACTGAAAGTCGATAATAGAATGTTGCAGATTTTTTAAAAGAAGAACTTCATAGGTACCATGTGAAAAAAGTTTCACTCAAAAATATAAAACCATGAAGGTTCTATATCCATTCAAAGTACCTATTACAATGAAACGGCAATTACATACTTTAACCCCTATTATGACAGCATAGTCAAACAGACGATATTTTACAATTTAAATTTGAATTAAATGAAAAACATACGCGAAAAAAAGATCCCGTTTCCTTCACTAAACTGTCATTTTCATAGCCTCACAATTTTTCTTCCGCCCGGTCTATCTGGAAAATAAATCACCCCAGTACCCGATCATCATCATCATAATTTCAGCCAAAAAATGTCCACTGCTGGACATAGGCCTCCCCAAGCACCTCCACTTCAACCGGAAGGAAAGCGTGCCGGGAGACGTAGCGTTGGAAGGCCTCCCACAAGGTGGACCGACGACCTTGCTAAAGCCGCAGGAACCCGTTGGATGCGAGAAGCACAGAGTAACCAATAGTCTTCTTCTATTAGATCACAACACCACAACAATTGGCATTAACTTATCAATTAACTTACTAAGTTACTCGTACATCCAATAGATCCTGTTTTACTATACCCTCTCAGGTCCTAATCAACATCAAAACAAGATAAGAATGACCACTTATTAACTTAACTATAACATTAATAGAGCTACAGAACTATCGTGTAACTCTGTTTTTGTGGTCTGTCTTTATTGTTATGTCCATTGTTTCTTCGGAAACTTTCTCCAAGTATTTAAATACTGGGGAATGAAATAACAATAAGAATTAATGACTTCAGGAGTTTGAGTAATTTTAGTTTGTTATTGAAATGTTGCAAATTGAGTTCTTTCAACGGCTCTGAGAAAATGTGGAAGTTTTAATACGTTGGCGTTAAAATAATGAGGAAACCGATGCAGGTTTTTTCAACTTACACTTCTTGGCAACGTCGCAATTGACTGTCAAATGATTTGATATTTTGCTATGTTGATTAATTTGTTACTGTTTTCGGTCCTAAAATATTGATGATTAATTGCAACAATAACACTGAATTTGGTGTTCCAAGTAACAGTTTAAAACGAAATGTTCAGTCTTTTGACATTAATTATTCAAATATATCATATTTAACAGATATTTACTACGCTTGATCTCTCTCCGGTTGCGTCAAATTGCGTGCCGCCCCATCGACTATGAGAGTGAAGGATGAGAAAGTGCACATGTGCCTACGCACACACTTGTGCACTATAATATCTCCCGCGCCGAATTATAGTCTCCGATGAGAATGGCCGCCATGGCTGAAATACGGTCTGGAGGACTGTTATTACGTTGCAGACTTTCAGAATGCACCCTATTAATAATTTTGCTTTGCTAAATGTGATTGTTTGAAATCTTGTGTTAAAAATCGCATGAAACTGCATACTGACAATGAGCATAGCTCTTGAAAAGAATATAATATATTCATTTTTTATCTCTTTTCTTGTCAACCATCTGTTATGTAAGTATATGGCCTAAAACGCTTTTCAGAATAACCTAGTGAACTGAAAAAATAGTTTATAGCCCATTTTAATAGCTAACGAAATAGCCACATTAAAATTTACTTCAAATATCCTGTACGCGGTATTTTGATAACAAAAGTGGGAAAGCGGTATTTTTATATCGGTACCGGGATGTAATACGAGATACCGCCTTTCGACCCAATAAAACGAATGTGTGGATTTATACCCAGATTATTGGAATAACTTCCCTCATTGAAACCTCTTTTTATCGAGACGGTGCCGCGGCCATTTGCAAATTTTATGATTGGTACCGAAATTTTGTGTTTATGGTGCTAAGATGCCTTGAAAATGAATTGTATATGCAAACTGAGTATGTTTTTCTATATCACGATAATTATTGTGTTTGGTTGGATCACAGAGAAAATATTTTGCAATATTTAAATTAGTAGATAACTCAACAACAATTTTTTTTCTTTAGATGACTAGGGGCTTTTATAATTGCAATGCGTATAATAGTTTCATCAAGTATACCCCTTATGAGTTTGATTCTTGAAGAATATAATTTACACCTTTTATTATTTATTTCAGTCCAGGTAAGTTCCTACCTACTTACATTACGCGTGTGACTTAAACCAACTCTTACACAATTATGAAGCTCATTTTCGTCATAAATTGTTTAAAAACCATGTTTCCCCTTAGTAAATAATACAACAAAATATAAAACAGTTATTAATAGTATCACATAAGCCTGAGCTCTAACTTTAGTGTCTTGTTCCGTCCAGTATGGCACAAAACAGAATCGTAGAGAAGGTCGACTCAACACAATGAACGAAATCATGCGCAGTCATACATTATGTAAATTCTATTCAAGTCCTTGTTTCCAATTGATGTTAATACCACTTAAATGAATATCAACTTTATTTGAGTGTAAATTAAATTGATTTTAGATTTAATAATACTATTCAAAAAAGCATTAACAACATTTAAAGTGTAGCGCAAACTGAACTTTATGTGGGGATTTTAAAGTTATTTTTCTAAAAACACATATTTGTTTACATGTGTGGAAATTAAATCGTGAACGCAGGATAGTTTCGTACGTACGGCAATCTCAAACTATTTGAAATAAATGCCATGCAATGCCAAATGTGAATGTGAGAATTGAACCTTTTTTTTAAAGAAGTTTGTACCTATCGTCACCCCATAGCCATTTTTTATTTTTATTTAAAACCTAAATAAACTGACTTTTCTGTTTTTTTATTTGTCCTCTGCCCAGAAACATTCCAGTTTCATCCTGCGCCGCAACTTTGAAGAAAAACCAAAATAGCGATGGGGTGACCATTTTCCACTTTAGCCTGTCTCTGCTAAAATGTCACCGTGGAAAAGGAAAAGTGAGCTTGAAATGATCTGTCAATAAACTTCAAGCTCACTTTACCTAAGTTTTCACTGCGAGATTTTTACAGAATAGACCGGCAGCCGATCTTTTTTGTATGCGCCTGTTTTTGCTCGTTGTATGGCCGGTCTTCTGTATCTATGTGTTTTGTGGCTACGGTATTTTATTACGACTATCCAGAGAGTAGTAAAATAAAATCTGTATTATTATGAAGCTTGTTGTTGTAAAGTATTACTTGGGGAGTATTTTGTGTGCTTAGAGGGGTTAGTATTATATCTACCCTACATATCGTCAGACCATCGTATACATGACGGACAAAAAATTAAATGGTGTCGTAAGAAAAGGTGATGTCAACTTAACTCAGATTCCAGCCACTTTTTTTTTACTAAGTATTAATATTAATTTAATGAAAATGTTAAACGATTTGATTTCTGTAAGTAGGTTTGAAGAAGCCACTTTTACATGCCAATCATATTTAAAAAACTACATGAGTTCGGATTTTCCTATCCGACTACTTTAAGAAGAAAGGCCGTAATTAATTAATTAAAATTAATCTAAAATAGTATTTTGAGGAAAGACCCACACAGATATCAGTGGACCTGACCAGCCAGTGCACGTATTTGTTTGATATAACTTTGTGCCTGTATGTTTGTGTTAGGTAGTGTAATCTGTACGCCATGACGAAGGTATTTCTAAATATCGTAAAAATGCACAAAAAAACTTGACAACTAAAAGCTACATTTTCCTCCACATTTCTCCGGAATTCAACCGAAGAATAACAACCAAAAATAAAACATTACTCTTTTACTCCCAAAATTTACATAGAAATGTACTTCCAAAAGATTTTAAGTTCGTAAACTTGTATCCGAAACATTTGTTCTCCGATCCGGCGATTCGGCCGAATGGCCACTTAAAGAGTTTAAACATCGCATCGGAACGTATCAAACCCCCATTTGGTAGCAAACGCAGCGAGTTCAAACTTCAGAAAGTCGACGAAACTCAGAATTACTTGCGAAAGTCCCGCTATAAATTTTGTTGAAACACTTCAAAGTATTTCATAAGAAAATTGTAAATAAATTTGGATGGGTGTAGGGTTGACAAGGTATGTACTAGAATAGGCTATTTTCCTAAAAAACACTAATTAGTCCGTCAGTTAGATTATCAAAAAATATTGAACCCGTATTTTTTCTTTTGTCAATTATATAAAAAAATTATGAAGATATCGCCCGTTAAAGTTCCGCGTGACGTCACTTGCTTGCGACATTTTTGCAAGCAAGTGACGTCACGATCCCCCACTCCCAAATTTTGACGCGCTTTATCTTTGTCATTTTTTGTTTGACTGACAAAAGAAAAAATACGTGTCCATTATTTTTTGATAATCTAACTGACGGACTAAATATATTTTTTTTTTTTTTGCCCAGGCAACTACCCAATTGTGAAAGAAACAAGTGGTGCACTGCAAAGTATATATTAAATGATACATACCGAAAGTAATCATTTATTTAAATTAGGCTAATAATCAGCAATTCAATCCCCCAAAATGCACCCTTCACTCACGCACTATGCAGATAAGCCTTAAAGTAAACATCATGATCATTCTATCCGGATGCAGCTGAACACTAGTGTTTTACATGGAGTGACACCTATCTGACCTCCACAATCTAGTTACTGGGTAACACGGTACCTCTATTAAAACTTGCTGCCACTGTTGGGCTTTTGACGACACGTGACGACTCAACGACGAATGGCTTAACGTCCTTTCCGATGCACAAACCAAGACCCCTCGGCTTGGTTTGTAAAAATGGTCACTCTTTTAGGGGCCAAACACGACAAGCAAAAAAAAAAAAGCAGTACTCGTAGTAGGTAGTAGTAGAAGTAATTGCACGGGTAATGTGAAAACAGTAGCTGCAAAACTAGTCTCAGAATGATTAACGTGACCGATTACCCCTTGCATTTTTTGTCTTCAATTAGTCTAGTTAATAGCAAATCAAATCAAATCAATTTATTTGCGATAAGTGTTGGTAAGTACAATCGGTCTTAATATTTATATTGTACGAGCACGCTCGACAATTTAATGCTGACGCCCGCGATCACAAAAATAAGCAAAATGTAAAGACAGTGTAAACACAGTATATAAAACAATGTAAATAAAGAACAAAGTCCAAGCTTATATCTAAATTTTACAGCTTGCCGGCGAGGCTCCACATATATTATAATATTATTGTCATGGATCCTTAACACTTAGTCATATTACTGTGACATGCAAATATTTATGTTCATAATTAATTAAAATAATATAAGTTATGATTCTATTAAAGTTATTAACATTACAATTGTATAGCATTATTATTATTAGAAATGTCATATGGTAATTAAATTATTATAATTGTTATTTATTTTTCAATGTCTTATTAAATATGTCGTTTACCGAGTAGAAATTCTTTTCTCTCAACCATGCTTTAAGACACCTTATAAATTTATTAGCTGGTAAGATTTTGATACTGTCAGGTATAGCATTAAATACGCAACCAACCAAGCCCTACCCCCATACCAAGCCATACCAAGACCCCTCCGTGGCTCAGAAAACACGTTGAGCCGTTGGTCCCGGCTGTCATTCGTGGATCTTTGAAGAAGCCCGAAAGTCTGACAACCAGTCTTACCAAGGGGTATGGTATTACCCAGTAACTGGATTGTGAAGGTCAGATAGGCAGTCGCTCCATGTAAAATACTAGTACTCAGCTGCATCCCGTTAGACTGGAAGCCGACCCCAACATAGTTGGGAAAAGGCGAGGCAGATGATCAACGGGAGTCTCCATTATAATGCTTCCATTAAATATTGGTATTAACTTACACAATAAGTGAAGCGTAGTGAAGTGTTTCTCGTAATTTCGAGTGTATTTGACTCAACCCTACCCAAAAACACCACTTATGCACCGGTTGACGTCATCACGTCAACGCCGCCTGTTACTAAAAACCAGTGCCCCAGCACTGGTTTTTAGTAACAGGCGGCGTTGACGTGTCTCTGTCTCCCATACGTCGTAGCATTATGCTGAGCGATGGCCGTTTTACGTGGACGCTTATCATCCCCCAACTTGTTGTTTTTTGTGTTTCATGTTTACCGTGAATAAGCGTATTTCCTATCTTTCTTTCACTGAATGCCGACCTCAACAAAAGTTAAGAAAATACTAGGCAGATGATGGCTACCCAAAACAACACAATACTAAAAGTGTTTACGGACGAAAAAAAGTACAAAAAGGGGAAAAAAAAACAATTTTCTTCACACAACCAACCCTACAAAAGAATCCAAGTAACTCTGCCGGTAATCTCCAAGGCTGGGGGGAGCGATATCCTACTATTTACTTTACCCTCCGCCTGATATTTATAATGTCGCCAGCGTTATGAATCAATTAAGATAAACTCCGAAGAGGCTGTTTGATGTAGATTAAGTTAAGTTGAACCTGAGGAAGATTACCTACTTATTTTGTAAAGTAACTGTTGAGTTGATAGAGTATTGTGAATTTTTGAGTTAAACAAGTAATCAATGAAAAAGTACCTAGTTAGCTCTTGCAAACATGGATTTACTATAGACAGATGAAAGGTTTCAGTGAAGTAGGAAATTCTATTCCTGACACCTAGGAGTATGTAATAACTATATTTTATAAAAATAAGGCATTGAGTCGGATAGTCAAAGATATCAAATTCCCCTTGCCACAAAACGAGTAAAAGATTTAAATTGTAGATAATTTGTTTATGATTTAGGGATGCTATCATACTATACCGTAAACATTGAATGGCTTAACAAAGGCGTCCTATAGCCTTTACGGAAACCCTTATTCATTGTTTACAATCTCCACAGAAACCAAACAATTTCAATTTGAATTCACAACACCATCAAAATGATAACCACAGCTTTTTCCATACCAACCCTTCGGGTCAAATCCTTTATACATTACCATAAAAGGCCCCATAAAAACAAAACAAGCTGCGACAAGAGTCACAGCTTGGTAACAAAAGGTATCGACAGAACCCCATAAGGATACTTATTTCACAAAAAGTCCCAGAAGCCACGTATGCAAATTTCCACAACGCGCTGACTTGGATGTGGCGTAACCGCTTGCAAATAAGTGCTTCGATACGGGGAAGTAGTTGGGGTGGGCACGTAGTACGAAGTGGCTTTGTATGGAAGTAACAGCTTCCTATAAAAGTACTAAGACATTCTTAAAGTAGAACTTCATAATAGAGAGTGAATGATCGATAAAAGTGTGGTCACGGAAAATGGACTTGTCTAAGTATTGCATCTTGGCGATAGACCTTAAAATGTGGTTACCGAAATGAATGCCACTGTATTCAGTTTCATGGTGAAGGGTTGGTCAGTTCGTTTTTAATCGCAGATACTAATCTGACATTTAAGTCTTTTGTGTTTGCGTTTATAGTATAGAAATTTGACATTCAGTCAAATTAGTATCTGGGTTTAAAACCGAACCATAGGTAAAAATAATTACTGAATTCGCTTGTCAGTAATATAGGCTTCAAACAAGAAAGAGGCAGTGTAAGGTGGTTTTCAATGCATAATATTCAGTAGACGGGAATAGAAGTGCACTTTTACTAGTATATTTATAGAGTGAGACATTATTTTAATGCACAAACTTTGTTATTCCCCAGCTGTATGCATTTTATCTTCCCTTACTCAAATATTTGCCACTAGCATCCGGCAAAACTCGACCACCGTATATTTCTATCGCAGGAGAGGTCTCGGCATTATTTCGGGCTTATACCGTTTTATAAACGAGATAAAACCTTCGGACGGAGGCATGAAAGAGATTAGAATATTATCCTGAGATATGAAATTTTGCACGAACGGTTTTCAAACGGAAAGAGTCATGGGCCATTGGGCTTAAGTTGGATAGAAAAAATAAGTGTGAATTCTTAGCGACAATGATTGGAATAAAAGACTAAGTGTACATATCTTCATGATACTTTATTGTATTCACACAATTGAACACAGACTGATGTGAGTATATGTAGTACGGAGTACAAAGGAGTATTTTCGGGTTAAATTCCTTTTTCTTACGTAATAGAGAATTTTCTTAGAAGTTCATGAAAGTATTTTTGTGGGTTGGTAAGAATACTGTTTCGTCAGCTTAGCCGGTGTAGTAACTGAGTGAATTGTTTTTTTTTTCTAGCAGAGCCTTTGCTATGTAATACGGCTTTGCAGAAAAAAACTGGCTTTATAATAATGGAATGGAATCAAGTCAAAAATACTACGAAGAAATTCTCGAAATTCTTCTGTATCTCTAAAATATCTTCAGATATAAACAACAGTAAAAGTTTCAACAGTGCACATATATCGTCAGACTTGCTGCGCCCCGTGGTTTCGCCCGCATAAGTTTCGTTTCCTGTAAGAATATCGGGATAAAAAGTACCCTATGTGTTAATCCTGGTTATAAACCATCTGTGTGCCAAATTTCATCCAAATCCGTTTTGTAGTTTTTGCGTGAAAGAGTAACAAATATCCATCCATCCATCCATACAACACGTTTATAATACAATTGGTAAGATTTTCAGTCGACCAAGCCATTTCATAGGTACTTCCACTCGCCCATTCCACCTACAAACTCAAATTGATGTGATGGTCAATTTCAAACAGAAACAAAGCCATACATACGTTCCAGTAACTGTTTATAGTAACGAAAACCAATTTCGTTTGAAAATGAACCATTTTGAAACGTCAACGTATCGTACAATTTAGCACCTTTATAATACAAATATGGAGGGAATAAACGTAATATGCTATAACTCTACACAGGGTAAGCAACGCGGCCATTTTAAACTTTTAGGGTTCCGTACTCAAAGGCTGCTGACGGAACCCTCTTACTATGGGTTCGCTATCCGTCCGTCCATCCATCTGTCACAAGGAAAGAAAAGAAAGAAAGAAAATGCATTTATTTGCGGCAAACAAGGCTGTATCTTTTGAACCGTAATAGGTAGACACTTGAAATTTTGACAGAGTATGTACTACTATGGCTACAATAATAAAAAATAATGTTAGTAAAACAAAATGTAGTTAAAAATTATGGGATTAAAACTTAAAATTCAAGTTAAAAATTACGCCGAAAAAAACAATTCTTGTATAGCGGGTCCCAATACAAGAAACGTGTATTTTTCGGCGTTTGAGAACGTAATAATGGTAATAATTAAAAAAAAAGTAATGTTCATTATATTGTGGGGTTGTACGGAACCCTTCTTGTACGTATCCAACTCGCACTTAGCCGCTTTTTTATTTTTCTGTTGGACATTTTACAGTAAGCCTGATAGCTATGAGATCCTTTGTGTAGCTGGAATGTTGAAAAAATTAAAGAATAATCGTATTAAGTGGCGATCATTCAGTGATTGTATAAAAAGATTTGTATTAGGCTAATACAATATTTGATAAGGGGTAACCAGTAGGTATACAGGGTAACAGGGACATAGATCTGCTACCATGGATTCAGTACATGATTCTGAATCCCAGGCGTTGAAATTTTTCGTCGGTAATTTTAAAAAAAAGTTGCTGTTTAGTACATTTTGACCACCTAGGTATATTGCACTTTTTTATGCAACAGCAGATTTTTTTTTTTGATTGCCGGTGAAAAATTTAATTTTTACCCTGAATTCAGCACATGGGGTATACCCATATGGGGGTATGGGGGTATAACGGATGTGCGTGTCACAGACCAGAATTCGCCGATCAAAAGCAATATCTAGTGAGCAAAAAAAAAACTGTGATCCCTATTTGCAGTATGTTAAGGATAAAAAAAAAACGGTCAAGTGCGAGTCGGACTTGCGCACCGAGGGTTCCGTACAAATTTGTAGGTATGTAACTAAAAATTTACGGTTTTCGCAATTTTTCCTTTATCTGTGCTATAAGACGTTGCGTCGTACCAAATTTCAAGATTCTGAGTTCACGGGAAGTACCCTGTAGGTTTTGATTCCCTTGCGAGTGTCGAAAATTTGCGGAAATTTGCGGCATAAACGGCTGTATCTTTTGATTGCGTTGGCTTAGAAATTTGATTTTTTCACAACTCCAAGGGTCAGTAGACCAGGGGGTTTGATATAAATTCCAGCTTTATACCTCCACGCGTTCCTGAGAAAAAGGGTCTTGACAGACAGACAGACGGACGGACGGACGACAAAGTGATCCTATTAGGGTTCCATTTTTTTCTTTCGAGGTACGGAACCCTAAAAATTGCCTGTGCAAGTACAAAGTAAAGTGCCTGTCTGGGTTCGAACCTACGACCTACAACTCGTAAATCGCAGCCGATACCACTGGGCTACCACAGCTCAAAAATAAATATATAAACTGCCTTATCTTATTGAATTATCTTATTTATGGGTTCTTACAGACATTATAATACCGTATGTGTATCAATCAATGTATTGTGTGTTGCTGCAGTCACTAGTTCCATCTGTTAAAAAACGGTTTACCTAATGGACAGGGTATAAATAAACGTACCCTTCATTCATCTATAGGACAACATTGTCCCATTCATAACCTACAAAAAAGAACAGATGCCACGCTGTCAGCTGATATCTATACAAGTAGGTAAACAAACAAAACCAATGTTCATGTGTAAACAACACAATGAGAATGGTTGGAGAGAATTGCTTTTGATAATGAAAGGGGTATGACAGTCATTGAATATTGATTCGTTCGAACGGGTTGTGTACTGTTGTGGCGAATGTGGTTTTGTGTTTTATATAGAAAATTGTTTAGTGGACGCGAAAGAGTTGTTGAAATACAAAAGTGGTTTAGTAGTGTAGATTTGTTTTTAATTGAAGGTTTGTTATTCAATGTCGTACTTCATAACGGTTGATAGTGTGTATATTTAGCCTACGACGAATATTTTGACGTAGGGTAACGTAAACATATTGTTAATACGAGTGAATTAAAGATTGACAAATTATATTAAATCAAAAATATTATTAGCCTTGGATGAATGAAAAATAAATGACAACACCAACACAAAAAACATTTTGCGCCGTCCCTTGATAATTTACTCGAAACACATGTGTCATTTTGTCTACTTGGCTAAAGGTCTGACAACCACTCTTACCAAGGGGTAGTAACTGGGTTGTGGAGATAGGCAGAAGCTCCATGTAAGAAACTAGTATTCAGCTACCAGGCAGATGATGCTTTTGTCTCCCAGGTGCCGTATTATAATGGTTTAATGCCAACATGATTCCAGTGTAAGAGAGAGACGGAGCTATACGTGACCGATAGCACCATCCCTTTTTGCCCTGGCTGGAATCATGATGGTATTAATATTTCGTAATACGGCCTGACTTATATATTTATTTTTTTAACACTTCAAGCACACAAATGTACAGAGGCGGACTTAAAGTCACAGGCATTTTCTACCAGTCAACCTTTGGGTGATGCAGAGACAAACAGTGGTAGGTTCAATCATGAAAACTATCGATGACTATCGTTCTTAAAAACAAAGTAATTTCTCCTAAATTAATTCTATAACACTATTCTCACCACCAGTACACAATACTCAACCAAATATCGACAGTCGCGATCCAATATCGCCTTGATTGACAATAGACGCACATTATGTGTACAAGTTTATATTATTCTATTGGAGATAAGAAGTTAACAATGATAGTTGTATTTCGTTAGTATGTATAAAGGATGGCTGTGAGATGTGCTATGAGATGTAACAAAATTAGAGGAGATGGCCCAGTATTTCTAGCGATAAACAATGAAGGTTTTGATAGGAATGCTAAATATTCAAAAGTGGTTTTGTGTATTCTACAATAGCGGTTGTTTTACCTTATTTTTGTCTGTCTGAAAGCTCATAGTATAATAAGGCCCAGTAAAACAGCAAAAATAATATTGTTTAAAAATAACTTATTCAAAATTTCTTTTGTACAATTTCTCTTTCTTCCCACGATTTTGATCTCGTTAGAAGAAAAACCCGCTAGTTTTACCCAGCAAAATATTACACGATAACGCTACAATAATTAATCATTTTATGACACTCATAATAAAACTTGAGCAGTGACATAAAACATACCAACAATAAACAACTACATACATACGTAGTGTGAACACTTGAGAGGCGCGGGTACGGACGTCCGCTGTCGTCGGCGGTCAACGCATGACAGAACTAATTACGCTACTTAGTGACGCCATGTGCATTGTGCTGGCAACACCTCCCTGTGTTTCATTTTTTTTTTGTATCTTGGCAATTTTTATGTCGGTGTTGCTTGTTGCTACGTATGTTCATTGTGTGAGTGGAATTCTGAGACGTAGATTAATTATTTTTGAGAGAGATCAAAGGATTGAGTAATAAGTTGAGTTGGGTATTTGATTACAAAGAGACAACGAAACCTGGCCAATTATGTAATTCAATTATGCTGAATAGAAAATGTTACGTTTAATGTTTGAACAAAGGAAATCTGTGAAATGTGATTTTTATTAGAAACTGTCATAGCTGGTAATAAGACAGATAAATATGAGCAAAAAACATTAAAATTTAATTTTATTCAAGAAGGTAATGTCGCTCGCTTGACTTATTACCTTATATAATATTCATTTTTGCCTACTGTTCTGTAGCTGTTCGATTTCAGTACTTAGGTAACGACTCTGCTACTTAATGTTTCAATGTTTTATTTACTAAAATATCATGTACTTCTCGACTATAAAAATCTATCAGTATTAATGTAATGCGCACTTGGACAAGCTGGACCAACTGTGGAGTTCATAAGCAGAATTCTTCCTTTACGTCTTATTTTATGCAAACCTTGCTGACCCTGTAAACCTTATCAGATCGTCACTCACTGGACGCCTAAGGAAGGACATCCCCGAAGGTAGACCGCGGCGAACGTGGTGTGACGATCTGATAAGATTTGTCGGGGCAACAAAGCCAGACATCGCACCAGACAGGAAGGTTTGGAAGGAAAAAGGGGTAGTCTTTGCCCACCAGCCCTTTGACACAAAACAGGCCAACAAAAAAAAAAAAAACCTTGGTATTAACGTAGACTATAGGGAAATGTAAAAAACTGTTTTTAGCAAATGAACATTATCTATCTATCTTACCAACAGACTATGCATTCTAGAATCAGACTTAAGGTTACAGCGATTTAAACTTTTCACCTCTGATCGACTATCAATCACATTTTTAAATAGATAGACAGACCATTCGCAATTGTATGTACATTCACTATTTCGATTAGAAATTGAAACAGCTTATCATATTATAGCCTCTTATAATATTAACGTAAGTTTTTTTTTCACAGTCAGCATACAAAAAAAATATTATCTCAAGACAGGTGTCCCCGCCACATTAACGCACTCCACCGGAAGTAGTAGTCTCTAACGAGCAAGGTGCTCGTCATTTCCGCTCCACTGAAAGTTTATATCGCTTTGAACTTTACGATGTATTTCTAAACGCGTTTTTTGTACACAATTGTAATGGTTAAGTTTTTTAGAATGATGTATCAGATCATTTAGCAATGTTTTGCTAAATGATATGGAACAATCAATACTATATAATCAATACATAGACATAGGCGTCTATCACAATATCCTGTCCTCCGCCTTCCGGATCCAGTTGCCTTTTTAAGATCTTCGGTCGATCTAGCTGAGGGACATCCCACACTACACTGGCCTGTACGTGGTCTCCACTTCAGGACTCGTTGCTCCACCAGCCTTCGGTCATTCGACAAACATGGCCAGCCCCGCTTCAGCTTGCTTACTCTGTAAGTTCCAGTTATTTTCTATTTATATGTGAATGTGTGTTAAAAATTGCTGCTGAATATTTTACATGTTTTAAGACATGCATTTCTAGTCTCTGCAAGTTCTGTCCTGTGACCAACCATATAAGAGCCGAGACAGTAAAGCTTGGCGGGTCCTAGGGAAATGTTTAAACTGTCGTAGAACTCGCGACGAAATTAAAGTTCACCTGAAAATATTTTTCTTGCAGTAAGATATAAAATACAAGGTGGCACGGACATCGAAGTGCAATCTATTACAATGGATTAGGTACATGATTTTGAACCCCCTGTGTTGTTTTTTTTATAACCAACTAAATTCCTCGCTAGGTGGTCTAAAATCATGTGCTGTATTCATGGTTTCAATTTGCGCGTCGATGTCCCTGCTACTCTGTATATTATTATAATTTCCATATCTATACACATTAAACAGAAGATAGAAAACAAACTATTAATGTAGTAAACACATAAACCTTCCAAATAAATTCTTTAAAGTTCGGAATCTGTTACGTAAGTAATTTGGAAAAACAACGCGCTTACAAAGAGAGACACGAAAAGCGACTTTAATTTATGATATGTACATAATTATACGTCTCAGTAAGATGGTTAAAGTCGTGATATATGTAGTCGTGAATATAATGTTACATACTTTGAAATCCAAATAGAATGCCGTGAGAACCCCGTACTTATCACCCCGCTTTTCATTCGATCATTTCACTAGATTAGACATTAGATTACTAGATCGTGCTCGTATCATAGTTATATTCCTAGTAAAACAGTTATGAACCGCTTTCATATAACTATATTATATATTCAACCAGCTAACTGCGGCCCATATACGAGTATATGGGCCAAAGTTACGACCCAGGGTCCCGTTTAATGGCAAACGATATCGCGGCAGGCCCTGACGGAGATGACAGGAGGAGCTGGATTCATTTAATAAAAATTGGTTCTTGGCAGCTCTGAATGGAGAGAGGTGGAAGGCGCTAGTAATATACATATATGTATATATATATATATATATATATATACTCGTTTAAATACATTGAAAATTATTTGTTGATCTAAATAAGTAAGGTCGTCTTCCAACGTGAAAACAAATAAAATTGAATAGTATCTAAAACCGGGTGCTGCTTTTATTTGCTCTAAATAATATTTATGAGACCAATAGTCTATCAAATATTATATGCCTACGTGCTGCTTACAAAAGGAGAATCTTGGCAACAACCCCCGTTTTTAAACTGATAGCATGGTGGAGCATAACTGCCTCTTCTTCGCAAAGTTTCGTTTAATAAATATTTAGTTTCTGAGTAACTGTTCGTATTTTATCCACTAATTTTGTGTAAATATGCTTTTAGTTACAATTTTAAAGTTTCTAAGAGTACACTAACCGGGTTGTTTAAATTGTGAGTATTTGCAACATTGTTGGAATGTTGGGTCATTATCATGCATCTAGCAGTGATCACCTGCAACGTATTTTGACCTATTTCGGTCACATAATGCGAAGGGGAGACAGCAGGGGGTGCCAGGGCAGAAAACCTCCACGTGTGCCTGGGGACTGGAATTCCCTTCTGGATACGTCCGGGGGGAAGACCAGTTTTCGGGCCGGTGCATCCTGGGGTGCGGGCAGCTATTTCTCAGTGGGATTATTTCCCAATGAGATCTCGCTGCCCGCATGCTAATGTTCTGCCAAGAGGAACGCTCCACACAAGCTGCTATGAGGAGCAGAGCGGCAACTGTGTGGAGTAAGAGCGGGCCTGGTGTGCACTTACCCTGCCGCCGGGCACCCGTTAATATCGTAGCCCCGAAGACTGTCAAGGTCATGTCTCTGACTTTTGACGGGGGTCGAGGGTCTTGGCTTAACCGCCCGGGCCGCGAGGTAGAAAACCTCTATAAAAAATCACCCCAAACCTCCAAGCGGCGGCGCACCGTGAGGGAGGTTGGTAGCTTGGCTAATGGGTAGCTACATGAATTAGTCGCCAGTGCGAACCACATTATTTTGAGCAAGTTATAAAGTTTGTACTCGTGGGAACAACTATGGAATTTTTAAAACAAAACAAAACACATAAGAAACGCGTAGAGGAGGGGAGTGATGCGGTGTCGGAGTCCGACGCTGCATCTGGAGGAGCGAGCACGGGAGGCTCAGTGAGCCCTTACCGTGACCAGGAGACGGCCGCTGCAAAAAGGAAGGTCCAAAGCAAGCGGCCAAGGTCAGTGGACGGCCAGGGGTCGTCGTCTGACGGTGAGCTGGCCTCGGCTCGAAAAATCCCCACCAGTAGGCGGGGAGGAGCCCGAGAAAGAGGCATGGGGAGGGGGCTTACTGCTCGGGAGGCGGCAGAAAAAGCGGAGGTGCCCGCAAAGGAGGGCGCGGTCGCTTTGGAGCCCTCAAGCGACGAGTTGGTAGAGGGTGGCGGCCCTGAGGTGGACCGCAAAAAGAAGTTTGCGGCGGTCGTGGAGGCCGCGATCCGGGACGTGGCCCTTAAGAAGTTACAGACTTCTAAAAACAGGGCCATAGTCTCGGCCAAGGCCTCCATCATGGCGGCAGCGGAGGCCATCCACCTCGGGCCCCCGCCGGACGGAATGTCCGAAATGCGGGCGGAGGTGGCCCGCTTGACAGCGGCCATGGAGCTTCTCCGAAAGGAGAACGAGGAGCTCCGAGCGGACCTGGCCGGGCTGCGAGCAGCCGGCCCCCGGGAGGTGCCGCAGGAGGGGGCGCAACATGGGCGGCCAGTACCTGCTGAGGACCGGGTCCTGAACCTGGTGCGGCAGGAGCTGGCTGCCTTTCAGAGCCGGTTCTCCGCCCTGGAGGCGATTGTCCTGCGCCCCCCGCTGGCGGCAAGCCGGCCGGCCTCGGGCCAGCGGAAGGCGGTGTCCTATGCTGCCGCCGCGGCTGTCACAGCCACGGCCACGGGGCAAGCAGAAAAGAAAAGGACAGTCCCGAAGCCCGCGAGGGCCCCAGCCCCAGCCCCAGCCCAAGCCCCAGCCCCGGCCCCAGCCTCGGCGGCGAAACGGCCGCCCCAACCGCCTCCTGCATCGCCTCCGGCCGACGCCGATTGGCAGGTGGCCGGGCAGAAGTGGAAGGCGAGCAAGGCTGCAAGGGCGGCCAAAAGAAAGGAGAGGCGGCAACGGCGCAAGGAGCGAGGCGTCGCGGCTAGGCTTCGTGCCCCGAAGACCGCAGCTGTAGTGATCACACTACAGCTGGAAGCGGAAAAGATCGGCATCTCCTACCGCGACGTGCTTGCCAAGGCGAGAGCGGCGGTTAACTTGCAGGAGCTCGGCGTGGCTGAAGGCATCCGGCTAAGGGTCACTGCGACTGGTGCCCGGATGCTGGAGGTCCCTGGTGCGGCTAGTGGCCCGACTGCTGACGCTCTGGCCGAAAGGCTTAGGGCGTCCTTAGATGCGGAAGAGGCCCGAGTGTCCAGACCCACCAAGTGTGCTGACATGCGCATCCTGGGTCTGGACGACTCTGCGACGGTGGAAGAGGTGGTGGCCGCCATCGTCAGGACTGGGGGGTGCTCTGCCGAGCAGGTGAGGGCGGGCACTCTCCGCCCTGACCTCACGGGGATGCAAGCCATTACGGTGAGCTGCCCCGTGTCGGCGGCCCAAAAAATAGCCGGGGAGGGCCGAAGGCTCCTGGTGGGCTGGGTTTCCGCGCAGGTGAAACTGCTGGTGCCCAGACCTCTGAGGTGCTTCCGCTGCCATGTGGGCAGTCACGTGGGAGCTAAATGCACCTCGGAGGTGGACCGCAGCAGTCTCTGCTTCCGCTGTGGTCAGCCCGGTCACAAGGCCGGCTCGTGCAACGCCATGCCGCACTGTTATCTATGTGCGGCAGCTGGTAAGCCGGCCGATCACCGGGCCGGGAGCAAGGCCTGCGCTCCACCCGCAAAAGCCAGGGGCAGGGGCAAGCCCCCCGCCACCGCCGTCACCGCCGCAGCCGCCGCCACCACTGCCGTCGCCACTGCCGCCTCCGCTATCGCTGCCGCCGCATCCACCGCGGCTGGGCCCTCACAAGGGGATCAGGAGGGGGCCGTTATGGAGTGCCAATAATGGCCCCATTACGCCTCCTCCAGGCGAACATCAACCACTGCGCCTCCGCTCAAGATCTGTTGCTCCAGAGCATGGCGCAGTGGTCGATTAACATCGCCGTGGTCGCTGAGCCGTACTTTGTCCCGCCCAGAGACGACTGGGTGGAGGACCTGAGCGGCTCAGTGACCCTAATTTCGTCGGCCGCCGCCGGTACCCCGTCCCTCGAGGCTGTCAAGAGAGGACGGGGTTGCGTGGCAGCACGGTTCGGGGAGATAGTCGTGGTAGGGGTATACTTCTCCCCGAGCCGAACTCTCGCCGAGTTCCACAACTCCCTTGCGGAGTTAAGAGTCGTCGTCGTCGGGTTCCGTTCCCTCCCCGTGCTCGTCCTCGGGGACTTCAATGCCAAGAACGTGGCTTGGGGTTCCCGGCATACAGACACACGGGGCAGAATGGTGGAGGACTGGGCTCTGGAGACAGGCCTGGTCGTCCTAAACCGGGGTTCGGTCCCAACATGCGTGCGGATGCGGGGTGAATCAGTGGTGGACATCTCGTTCGCCAGCCCCGCTCTGTTGCCGCGTGTCGTCAACTGGCGTGTCTTGGAGGAGGTGGAGACCTATTCCGACCACCGGTATATCCGGTTCGACGTCTCCGCCCAGACCTCGAGCGCGCCGGTCCGACCGGCCCTGGGTGGCCCGCGGTGGGCGCTGAAACAGCTGGACCGGGAGCTCCTCCTGGAAGCCTCGATCGTGCAGGCCTGGGTGTCACCACCGGACAGGCCTGCTGACATCAACGACGAGGCAGAGTGGTTCCGGGAGGCCATGTCCGAAATATGTGACGTGGCAATGCCCCGGGTCCGGCCCGGACGCGCCCGGCGCCAGGTGTACTGGTGGTCGCCGGAGCTGACGTCTCTGCGCGAGGCGTGCGTGGCTGCGAGACGCCGGTACACCAGGCACCGCAGGCTCCGTATCCGCCCTCCGGATACGGAAGCCGTGCAGGCGGAGCTGTACGAGGGGTACAGAGCGGCAAAGACCGCCCTCCGAGCGGAGATCTTGCGGGCCAGGGCGCTAGCCCGCGAGGAGTCGCTGGGGACTCTGAACAGAGACCCGTGGGGACGCCCCTACAAGATGGTGCGGGATAAACTCCGCCCATGGGCTCCCCCGCTGACGCAGAGTCTCCGGCCCCAGCTCGTGGAGGACGTGGTGAGCGCTCTGTTCCCTTCGCGAGGGGAACATACTCCCCCGTCCATGGCTCCGCCTCCTGCGATGCCAGATGCGGACCACACCGACGACGACGACGATGCTCCGGAGGTGACCGAGGTAGAGTTGAGAGTGGCGGTACGTAGGCTGAATGCCAGAAACACCGCCCCAGGACCCGACGGCTTACCTGGAAAAGCCTGGGTCCTGGCCTTGGAGGCTCTCGGGCCTCGACTAAGGGGGCTACTAAGCGCATGCTTGGAGAGGGGCCGGTTCCCACTTCGTTGGAAGACGGGGAAACTGGTCCTCATCAAGAAGCCGGGGCGCCCTGCGGACTCTCCGTCCGCTTACCGGCCCATCGTGCTGCTCGACGAGGTGGGCAAGCTCTTTGAAAGAGTAATTGCAGACCGCCTTGCCGGGCAGCTGGTGCGGGTGGGGCCGGATTTGGCGGAGAGCCAGTTTGGTTTCCGCAGGGGGCGCTCTACGGTGGATGCCATCATGCGCGTGCGAGCCCTCACGACGGGGGATGCTGTGGCCCGGGGTGGGGTTGTCTTGGCGGTGTCTCTAGACATCGCCAATGCCTTCAATACCCTGCCCTGGAGTTGCATCAGGGAGGCACTCGGGTATCACCGGATGCCGACCTACCTCCGTCGCATTGTCGAGGCCTATTTGACGGACAGGGCCGTCATCTACCCCGGTCACCGGGGAGAGTGGAACCGGCGAGAGATGTCGTGCGGTGTCCCACAGGGATCGGTCCTAGGGCCGCATCTGTGGGATATCGGGTACGACTGGGTGCTGCGCGCCGACCTCCCTGATGGCGTCAGCGTAGTTTGCTACGCTGACGACACGCTGGTCCTGGCGCAGGGGAGGTCGCACCAGGCGGCGGCCGAAGCAGCGACACGCGGGGTTGCGACAATTGTCGAGAGGATCCGGCAATTGGGACTCGAGGTGGCATTGCACAAATCTGAGGCCATGTGTTTTCATGGTCCTCGGGACGCGCCACCGTCGGGTTCACAAATAACGGCGGGAGGGGTTCACATCGGCGTCGAGCTGACGATGAAGTACCTGGGACTCGTCCTCGACAGCCGGTGGAACTTCGTGGAGCACTTCCGACGTTTGGCTCCCAGACTGGAGCGGGCCGGGGCTGCCTTGAGGCGGCTCCTTCCCAATCTAGGAGGACCAAACGCCTCCTGCCGGAGGCTCTATGCGGGGGTCGTGCGGGCCATGGCCCTTTACGGGGCACCGATATGGGCGCGATCTTTGAGGCGGCGACCAGCCCGCCGGTTGATCGCGTCCCAAAGGGTCATGGCTGTCCGGCTCATCCGAGGATACCGCACGGTCTCCGCTGAGGCGGCGAGCCTCCTTGCCGGATTGCCGCCATGGGATCTGGAGGCCAAAGTCCTCGCATACATATGGGAGTGGCGAGAGGAGGCAAAACGCCGGGGCGTTGCTCCGCTGCCGCGAGAAATCACGGCACAGTGGACAGAGCTCCGGCGGGATCTCATAGCGGCATGGAGAGTGCGATTGTCGCAACCCAGCGCTGGGCACGCCACAATTGCGGCGCTAAGTCCCCTCTTTGAGGAGTGGCTAGAGAGGCGCCACGGCGCCCTCACCTTCCGCCTGACGCAGGTCCTCACCGGACACGGTTGTTTCGGGAGGTTCCTGTTCAGGATAAAGCGGGAGGAAACGCCAGGGTGTCACCACTGTGGGGATCACCCGGAGGACACGGTGGAGCATACGGTGGAGGTCTGCCCGGCTTGGGCGGGACCCCGCCGTGTCCTCTTGGCGGCGATCGGCGGCGGCGACCTCTCGCGTCCGGCCCTCATACAGGCCATGGTCCGGAGCGAGAGTGAATGGGAGGCCGTCACCTCCTTCTGCGAAGCAGTTATGCTCGCGAAGGAGGAGGCGGAGCGTGCGAGGGAGAGGCAATCGCTGCACCCTCGCGCTCCTAGCCGCCGCAGGAGACGCCCTGGACGGGAGTCAACAGCCGACTCCCGGCCACCGTAGGCGCGGGCTTGCGGGCGGCGAGCTATGGGCAGCTCGCCGCCCGGTAAGGACCAGGCCCGGGTCGACGGCGCGTTGTGTTCCACGCGCGCCTCAAAGAGCTGTCAGCACGAACTGACGGGGTCCGTTAGGGCCGATGCCGCCGGGGCTGCGGGTTGTTCGAAAGAGATACCGTGGCCCCTGGCACAGGCAACTGAAGGAACACGGGTGGGTTTTAGTCAGTAAAAGTCTGACACTCCCTTCTGCTTCGCCCAGAGCGGGAGGAGTCATTTGATGATTTCCCATCCAGAAAAAAAAAAAAAAAAAAAAGGGGAGACAGCAGCCTTGAAAAGCTGATCGTTGTTGGCAATACCGAAAGAAGCACGAGCCTGGTCACCAACACGATGGTCTGACCAAGTAAAAGAAGCTACATCCTTATGCAAAGGTAATAGCAACATTGGACCGGAGTCGATGGAGGCTGATTGTCCGCTTACACGTTACTGGACCCCTTGATCCAGTGACTAGGATCATCAGTGATGAGGGACCGATTGAAGAAGAAGTGATCACATGCTGACGTGCACCGCACAGGTTGAATAATTAAACCTTTTTTAGGGACCAGGTCCAACCGAAACCGTAGTACAGAAGGCATAAGGTCCCTGTATCGAGAGAAGTTAAAACTTAGTTACCTACTGCCAATTATAGAAGTTCCCATTTCTCTAAAAAGGAAACCATTTCTGACAACTTTTACGCACGAAAACAAAAGATTGTGTAAGTTAACTTGTAGTGGGTGTAACCTATTTTTCCAGGGTTGATTTCCATTTTTCAAAAAGTATAGTTTGAATGTATGGCGCTAAAGCAGACGATGGATAATTTGTCCGCGATGATAGAGCCTATAGAGTATCCCAGCCGTCAAATCATCATCTGTCTAGCGTTTTCCCAACTATGTTGGGGTCGGCTTCCAGTCTAACCGGATGCAGCTGAGTGCCAGTATTTCACATGGAGCGACGGCCTATCTGACCTCCACAACCCTGTTACTGGGTAATACTATACCGCTTAGTAAGACTGATTGTCAGACTTTCGGGCTTCTGACGACCCTGAACGACTGTCAAAGATCCAGGAATGACCACCGGGACCAACGGCTTAACGTGCTTTACGAGGCACAGACGGGTCTTGGTACGTAATTATGGTCACCCATCCACGGACCAACCGCGGAAAGCGTAGCTTAACTTTATCGATCGACTCGTGCGGATGTTATTACTTAGCTATTAGCCAGCAGTCAAATAGACTGCTTAAATTAACTCAGAAAGGCGAGATTACCTTCGTGCACGTTATTAGATTACCACACGTTCTATCGTCGCAGACTAATTTGTCCATCGTCTGCTTAGCGCCATTCTTTCTCTTTTTTACACCACTACAATTGGTCACGTATTATATCAACCTACCTTCTTAAAAAGAAACCAATAAGAATTCATTGACACCCGTAACCAAAGAGTATAGTATGCCGTAACCCTTTTAATGTTGTAAGTACGTCCGATTACTTTATCCATTACGGAACTATAAGTACTACAAACTAAGAGAGAACAAAGTGTAGGCAGCATCTGTACAAAAGGAAAAATAAAATAACAGAGAGCCATAACACCCTATCGGTATACGAGTACAAGTTTTAAGTATATCCCCCTATAAAAAGAATCGTAAAGCTCTGTAGAAGTATTGTGCTTCGAATTTATCGTCCTTAGATCGAATCGAGATGGAAACGGTATCGTTTTTAATGTGATTCGCCGCTTTTCTAGTTTATTTCAGTTTTGTGTAGTTTTTCCTTATGGCTTTGAAGGTTAAGCGCTGTTGACGATATCATTTCGGTTTTTGAAGACCATTGTTTATTCTATTTTTTTTTTTGTGTTACATATGTTGTATGTGTGTGTATGTTACGCAAGTAGAAACTGGAGATCACCACCTGCTACGACATTTTGCTTCATTTACGTTCATACATCTGAAGGCCAATTTTCGTAATTAAAAACGTTCAAAATCTAGTCGCAATCTCATCTCAGCGACAATCAATGTCAAAAACTTGTCAAAAATGCAGGCAAATTCAACTAAAGGTATTTTTGACAGATTGAGACTGAGATCAGAGGGGCAATTCTCGTAATTTTAAGAACGTTCACAGTCTGATCTCAGTCTCAATCTGTCAAAAATACCTCTAATTTCCCTACATTTTGACAAATTTTTGGCATTTGTTTGTCGCCGAGATGAGAGTGCGACTAGATTTTGAACGTTTTAAATTACGAGAATTGGCCTTCTCACTGTGAACGTTCTTAAAATTACGAGAATGACCCCTCAGGTCTATATAGGATACACGCAGGCCGGTAGCGAGTACTAAGCACCTGACTTTATGATGAATATTTAATAAAGCCAAAGTGACCTCTGCGCTGCTATCAACAACGCCGAAGTGACAAAGTTTTAGCCCAACAAAATCTAAAATACAGTCGTGCCAGCGCTGCAGCGACACGAAGAAAAAGAAAAACGCCAAGTTAGATAAACGTTTAATATTTTACGATAACATCAAGGTTGCTTTAGTATTTTATACAGCAGATTAATGAATACCTTTTTTTTTTTTTTGTTTTCGGGGGGAAACCTTCGAAAGGCACCCGACCTCCGGGGAGAGGGGTCGGGGAGTGTGGGATTTTTACCTCACTAAAACCACCCCGGTGATCACCATCCGCGCATAGGGGTGGTCCCGGTTCCTCTTAAAAGACCAACTCCGGAACCATCCCTGCGCAACGCCTGTAAGCACATCCCTGGGGAGACTGTAAAGGGGCCTCCCCTAAGCCTTGATATGCACGGCAGCACGTGACCACTGTGCCACCGTCTTCCCTGGGGTCACTTGGTAGGCAGACAGAGTCCCCACTCTATGCGCCCGCGACCCCAAAGGTCCACCTACCTTAATTAGTAAGTGGGTTTTGGCGTATTAGGCGCCAAGGCCTCCCCGGCGCCTCCTTCTCCGAGCAGATTAATGAATACCTACAACCAAGAACGAACTTGACCGTACTTAGATCACCGTCATTATTCTGATTTATCGATATTTTACGAGTACGTGTTTGAATTCAAATATCGGACGTACCTATCTGTATTGTGCTGAATTTCAAACCGTTTTATGAGTAAGAGGGTATTAAAATATTATTCAGGTATTGTAAACCTACGTTTTCAAAATGAATATTAAATATTTCAGCGTAAAATTGTGCTTACAAAATGTTTATTGAAAAGTGAATATTTCGTTTGTTTGAGTCTTTGTAGATAACTATGTATTAAAAACGAAACGAAAACCCTAGTGCAATATCAGCGACGCGCATTTTCTTTATTTTTAAAGTTCACTGACACTAAATTCGACAAAGGACGATATTGCATTGTTATACCTAAGACTGAAAAAGAATAACAAAACGTTTGCTATTCTTTTTATAATAATTATGTTCAACGTAAGAACAGGACCGAACCGCGTGCAAAAACGCGCGCGGCACACCACTACGAAGTCGGCGGGGGCGGCGGTGCGCGGGGTGACATCGGCGCCCGCGAAGAAGCACCGTGCCGTGGTGAACCGTGTCGCCATTACTACACATCGTGTCACGTAAACGACCACTACAAGATAAGCCGATCGATTCTTAAAAATCTCACCGTAACAACTTAGGTGAAGTCACTCTAAGCACAAGAGTTCGAAAGTGAGCACTAAGGAAGAATTTTAGACTTCACCCCCTAAGGCCGATAGGGCCGAAGCCTACCGGGGTAGCGGGATCGTCCGAAAGGGTTACCGCTGCCCTGGAACATAAAGGGCTAAGGAAGGAACACGGGTGCGTTTTAGTCAGTAAGAGTCTGACACTCCCTTCTGCTCCACCCAAAGCGGGAGGGGTCATTTGATTATTTCCCATCCTCAAAAAAAAGAAAAAGCTCACTTCACCCAACTTTTTACGTTGAGATTTTTACAAAATAGACACGCAGTCCACGCGCATAAATATAAGCGTTCTAATAAGTTTATAATGGCAAGCCATTAAAACCATTTGATTCAGAAAGAGGAGTTTATATTCCACAATCTAATTCGGAATGATCAAATGACTCCAATTATTCCCCATGGACTTGATGAAAGAAAAACAAAGTCAGTCTTCTTAGGTCTTCATCAAACCAATACGAAAGTTTCAGAAATAAATATAAGGTTCAGTCACTTCTGTGTTTACGCAAATAAATATTTTTCGACCTTACTCTCGATAACTTTTACGATATCTCTGAACTCCATAGTTTTATCAAAATTTCTTCCTTATTGATATTCCATTCGTACCGCCCACATAATTATAAATAAGTAAGTAGAAGTCTCATAATTGCGTTAGCCACGTAACTGACACATAAGTTACTGAGGACACGATCAGTGTTAATAAGCTCATGCGGAAATATGTTTTCAAAACTTCTGCCATCGTGTAATTATGAGTATAAATCTAAAATAACTACTAAACGCACGAATTTTGAAAGCCTGTTTGAATTTTTCATCGGCGGGGTAATTGCATAATACATTATCAGTAGATATGGCTTTCATTTTGACAGTTAAACAACATTCACTGCGTTATTTACGTTGTTGAGTAGACACATTATTCGAACATATGAAGCAATGGATTGGCATTATCCTCCAAAATTAGTCGAATTGAGATTGAATGTGTGTTACGCTGGTATCAAATCCCGTGTCTAGTGAGTTGATTGCCTATTTTTTTTTCGATTACCCAATCACAGTAGTTATCGTGAGTTTGGCAGTCCGTTGACTGCTGACCATCGTTTCAGAAACTGGGTATGTGTTTGTTAATAAATATGTAAAAGTAAGCTTATTCGCCTCGATTTTTTCTCGTTCTCTTCGTATTTGGCACACAAAACACGCAGTTCAATTTCTGAATGATGCAGTTAGTGTTTCTTAATTCTTGACTAATTTAAATGAGAAATGTTACCTGCTGGTATTTTATGTAAGTCTAACATCAAGAAAATCTATATAATCTAATCTAACTAGCCTGTATTGTCCCACTGCAGGACAAAGGCCTCTCTCTCCCTTTTCCACACAATTCTGTCTTATTAAAATTCGCGTATTCCCTTCAATGTCCTTAGGTATTTATATTTCTATAACTCGCCGACAAATATTGTTTTTATTATATCTTAGTTGTCAATTAAATCAGACAGCCGAGTTTTCAGTTTTTTTTTTTTTTTTTAATCGTATAGTATCGTCACGTCTAACAGAGCTTCATCGCAGCTCGGCTGAGTTTTGTTCCGGAATATAATGTAACAATGTTTGTCTTTAACTGGATAATGCAATTACGTAAGGAAGACGAAAGCTGGAACTTGTTAAGGCAACTTCATAAGTCCGGATGTGGCTGTAAAGAGATTCGTGTTTTGGGAATGTTTTTGTGAATTTTATTGGTATTGTTGGTTGGTCCATTTTGTTGAGTGGAATCACCGAGGCAGTGGGAATTGAGCTTCTTTGTGAAACTCAGCAATAAGGCGGTTTTCTCATAAATTGAATAAGTAGGTGTGTACAGAAAGCAATGATTATGTATTTGTATTCCGTACGCAAAATAAGCGATAAGGCGTGGAGTTGCAGGTACCTACCATATACCTAGGTATGTGTATTCCTATGCCAAAAATAGACACGTAATTATGCGAAAAAAAAACTCTGCCAGTGTTTTTTTTTTCAATATTATTTTATTTGGCAAACTTACACCTAACTCATACAAGTACTGTATGAGGGTAAGATTTAATTATCGATAGGTAAGACATAGCAACCAAGCATTTTCAGCCAAAAAATAACCCTCAATTCACCCGACGTTGGCTAAAACAGCTGCGGAACTGTGGCACTACGTATAGTTTACCTTTGACAGAATTTCAAAGCAAACGTATCTACCGTCCAACAACCGATACACGTGTCCACGAACAATACTCTAACTGGGCGCACACACAGTATACCGCATCAAGAACTAGCCGACTCCCATGCCAAGTCAGTTGCACCCGACCGTGCCAGGAATCCTGAAGTTCATTATTCCCATTGAAAACTGGCATGAAACACCGCACAGCTTACTTTAAACAGTAGTTGGACAGGGTTAGACTCCAATTGTTGGCGCCTACGACTTTCCTCTGAGCAATGACGATGGAGAACGTTAAAGAAAATTGCACAATGAATAGGCGGGGACAATTGTATTGAAAAGAATTTTCGTGTTGGTAAAAATTTAAAGCAGTTTTAAGGACTGTTGACAGTTACTGCAGGGAATTCTTGTGTAGTTTTCCGGGTATTGAGTCTGTCCGTTTAATGATGATTAGAATCTTTGTTCAAGACTAAGTCCTGATCCTTTTTGGGTATATATAACAGTGCTGATACCTGGCCCTATCAGAATACCAGCGCTGCGGTATTTATTTTTTAAATATTGCAGCATTATGCTGAGATAGGAGCCTTTTTGGCCTCACTTATCTCTTAATTTTTTTTCTAGCCTGCGCTGTCCTTCTCCTGGGCAAAGGCCCCTCCACTCCTTCCATCTGTTGCGAGCCCGAGCGTCATCCTTCCAGTTTTGACGGAACCTACCAGTTCGTCCCGCCATCAACTACGTGGTCTGCTGCGACCTCGCCTCGCTGTCTCACGGCACCAATTCTGTGCTATTTGGGCCCACAGTTTGTCAGACAGACTTTTTTTGGTTTATTAAATTTTTTGGTTGTTTTTTAATGTTTGTTAGTTTCAAATGCTCCTTTTTTATTATTTTTATTCCATCTGTGTGCCCCAAATAAAGTAGTTTTCTTTCTTCTCCTGGCATGATGAAAAATGAGAAATATTTTTTATCTATTTTCACCAAAATTCTTTTAGAAATGACAAACGAAGTAATTTCGTAGTTAATCTGGGTATCATTTAAGCGGGTCAACTAATTTCCTAAGTAGTTTAAGACGTGGGCCTTTCTCAAGCTATTTCAGACTTGAAGCTTTGCCTTATACCCAACACCTAAGTGCGATTTAATTAATTTGTTTAATAGGCGAGTAAGTGGAACTCTGTTTTAGTCCTACTTACGGGCAAAATGTATAATTTGTCGAGGCCACTTCGTTTTGTACTTAAGGTAAATTTAAACGTGGTTTCAGCACTCTGAATTTATTATTAAATAATAGGTACAATTTTAGCTACTTATTAAGAGTTTAACTAGGGATACAATTGGAGCCAAAAAATATGAATAAAAAGAATATGCTATGGTAGGTAGGTACATACCTCCCAAGATTGACAATTTCATCACATGAAAGCACTCGCTGCCCCGCTGGTTCACGCGCCGCTAAATTTTTCTTTTTCTTCGGCTCCTACGGATCGTGATGTTATATGTAACATCACGACCTTCAGGAGTTTATAACATTCCTCAAGAATTTTCTTGTGTTTACATTTTTTTTAATAGTATTTTACCTAGGCTACTTAAGTAAGAAAGAAAAAAAACATTTATTTTGTATGTTTTTGCGTCAGTTTTTAGTTTGTAATTTGCTCTGTACAAAGTCTTGTGATTCAATTCTGTAATATTGTGCATGTAATCTAAGTAAATAAGAAGTGAACCATCAAATGCAAAATAATTCTTAAGATTAGCGCGTTAAAACCAATAACAAACCCTTCAGCTTTATTATAATATTAACCACACACTTACACAATTCTATAAAATGACACATAATCAAAATAAACAACCGAAAATGAGAGCAAACAATCCCTCAAGACCTAATCTCAAAACTTCTAGGAAAGGTTTAATCTAAACATAAAACAAATAAACAAATGACACTCTAGTAACTAATTGCAACACAAAGAACGTTTCTATGAAATCTACATTACAGGCAACAAACACAATTCGTCCCTGATTCTTCTCATATGCACCAGCACATACCGCAGGGAAATTAAGTCTGTACGTTTTCCTAAGTTGAAGAGTCGTGCCTGTTACTGTTGGCTAGAACGAATATTTGTATAGCTAAAATATAATTGGAGGTAATTTAACAGACTGGTTTGGAGTTCCAGAGCCTTAGAAGTATAAATAATGGTGCAGGTAATTTTTAAGGCGTGAAAATGATAATTAATTGGTATATTAGGATGGTAAATGGACCATAACCATAGAAAACAATTGCAAATAGTTAAAACAAATGAAAGTGATGAAACACTTAAGTAAGTATTTCATGCCTAGGGCTCGCTTGCCCACTTAATCTAAATTTAAATTATTAATAATTAAATTTATATAAAATGAAGACGATAAAATTAGTATCATCTTCAAACGAAGATGACAAAATAATCTTTCAGAGTCAGAAATACAACAATATTTTAAATTCGTTTAAAATATTTTAAATGTGTTAAGTGATTGTTGGTGCTATAAACTTACTACAGTGTAGCTG
This sequence comes from Apamea epomidion, assembly GCA_947507525.1. NCBI lineage: Eukaryota > Metazoa > Arthropoda > Insecta > Lepidoptera > Noctuidae > Apamea > Apamea epomidion. The sequence continues at coordinate 17,893,298 of OX382237.1, forward strand.
AGTTTTACGAGTATCAGAGAAATTGTCTAAATTGCTCTGGATTGATGGTTCTGGCTGACTGGCTTTTGTGAATGTGCACAACTTAAGTGAATGTTAATAATAATTATAAATGTTGCATACCGAATGATGAAACATGGCTGAGTTTTATTGTATTTAAACACCTATTATGTATTACGCATATATGCAAAAGAAAATGTCTATTCTATTGTACACGGGCCTGTTATTAGTTATTTTTGAATTCATCCCATAAATCCACCCACACATTCAATATAATGAAAAAGTTTCCCGTATTTTAAGAGGTTATTTTTAAAATAGAATGGCATTTGTTTTAATGTCCATTGCGTAATGTATCATACAGTTCATAAAATTGTCGGACCAAATGAAAAGTTGAAATGGCATATCAATTAATAAACCTTTGGGGATTATTACTTCGAACGCTGTTTCGAAGAACATTAAAATAATAAATGTCAGTATTGAGCTCGGCAAAGTAAATTAAGAAGCAAATAAAATTGTGTCGGCACCGAAATACAACTCCAGAATTAACCAAATAAATAAATGGACAATTTGGGCGGCACGTTATTTTTAAATTGACCTCTTGGCTTTTAAATTGAACTCTTGGCTTTTCTTGTACGGTTGTTGTTTTGATATCCAGGAATAAGTTCGTATTTTGCCAAGTTTTCAATAGCACTAATCTGAGTTTACCTAAAATTATTCCACCACGTTTTAATAAAATGCTTTTCTTATTTTTTAAGGGTGAAATCATTTTTTATAACAAATTCAAACTCATAATTATCATGCCTGTTTCCCGGAAGGGTTAGGCAGTGGTGTACCTATAAGTTTAAGGTACACGTCTGCCGTAAGTGTTTAAGTCCCGTGTAATAGGGCGAGCCTCACCATCAACCGGGCACAATTCAGATTTCGGGATGCTGCTGAGAAATTCCTAATTAAAAAACCCAATAAAATAAAATAAAATAAATAAATCCTACTAATATTATAAACTTGAAAGTTTGTATGGATGGATATATGGATATTTGTTATTCTTTCACGCAAAATCTACTAAACGGATTTGGATGAATTTGTTACACAGATGGTTTATAACCAGGATTAACATACAGGATACATTTTATTCCGATATTTCCACGGGATGAAAACTCATGTGGGTGAAACCGCGGGGCGCAGCTAGTAATATTATAAATGTGGAAGTTTGTATGGATGGAAGGATGGATGGATGTTTGTTACTCTTTCACGCAAAAACTAGTGAACGGATTCGGATGAAATTTGTCACACAGATAGTTTATAGCCAGGATTAACACATGGAATACTTTTTATCATTGTCATCATTGTGGGTCATTTTATTTATATTATTTTTCTCTCTGTTCTCTTAGTTTTTGTCATGGTCTGGCAGTTTGAGTAATTAATGTGGCCTACCCAAATGTCCTTTCTTTGGTATTGTTTGTCGAATCGTTGAGCTCCTTAAGTTTCGAGTTGACCTGCACGATTTCTGACAAATGCGTGCACTGACTGGACAGGTCCTCTCAATCTGTGTGGTTCTTTCCTCAAAAGACCATCTCAGACATCGACCTACATGGTCTTCATATGATCTGACCAAGATTATGTCTGGACTTTAAAAGAGACTGTGACCTCTGAGTTTGTTTCGGCCTTTCTTCTCAGACTAGTCAGATAGGAAACGCCGACCTCATCTAGTTTTAAAATATGATTAACGTGTAAAAGTGTTTGTACAAACCTACTTATAAAAATAAAATCATTTATCATTTATCCCAATATTCTCACGGAATCGAAACTTATGCGGGTGAAACCGTGAGCCACAACTAGTAATATTATAAATGTGAAAATTTGTATGGATGGAAGGATGCGTTATATAAAATGAAAAGCGTTTATAATATTATTAGGATTGAAAATGTGCACAAGCAAAGTGAAGTCCTGACACCTGCGTTAGGTAACAAAATCTGTGTTACAGGAACCAAACCACACCTGTGTTACAGGAGCACAGAAATGATATTTAGCTTACGAGTATGAGGGAATGAGACTCTGCTTGACCAAACTCTAAACCAACTCTTTGCTGCCATGGCTTATTTTAATTTAATTTAATATTTGAATTGTTTTTTTTTTATCTTTTCATTACGGACGCTTTTAACGTTCTGCATCGTTCTCACATGCATAATTTTGAACATGAATGATGTAACCAATACTTTGTAACAATATTATTATGATTTAAAAGAGTGTCCATGGAGTTTCTTGCCCGTTCTTCTCCATAGGTACCTACTACGCTTTGGAATGGGCAACTAGCTTCATCTTTTTGACTGACCGACCTTGACAATTCAAAAGTGCCAGTAATTGGTTTATTTGAAATAAATAGTTTGAGTTTGAATTTGAACGAGGCAGTCAATAGTCTAATCATTTGTAATGTCGCAAAATAAGACTTTTTAGCATAACTTATGCTATTGATAGCCGAAGCTATTCTATATCCCTAGGCTTGTTAGTGAGTACGCTACAGTATATTTGAATCTAGGTAAACTGTTTTTGATGACTGAGCAAAGGGTCAGACGACCATTTGCTCAGTCATCAAAAAATACACCTAGAAAATAATTGTACTTTCTTGTAAACATAACAGCTTTTTCTCAGTACTACAATCGTTAAATAAACCTTGAGGCACCTGTCCCACCGCCGGCGATTAACGAGAAACGAGTAGATCTAGCAACCAAAAACGATCCGAGAGCAGCGAGTGCGGGACGGCGATGATTGCTCTGTGGTAAGCAAATTCAAGGTCGCTCAGCGCGCTATGGAGCGAGCTATGCTCGGAGTCTCTTTAGGATAAAATCAGAAATGAAATTATGCGGAAAAGAACCGGAGTTACCGACATACATAGCTTGCAGAGTAAGCGAACTGAAGTGGCAACGGGCTGGCCATGTCTGTCGAAGGACTGATGGGCGGAGCAGACGAGTCCTGGAGTGGAGACCGCGAGTCTCTCAGCGAGAGTTCTGCCCAAGCGAGCGATGCTGAGAAAGTACTCTCTTGAATAGCTCTTGTCAGCAGTGGAACTGGTGCCTGAGATGTAACATTAACGAAGAACAAGAACAAAAAACAAAAATAAAAAAGTGTAAATGTACCCAAGCCTACCGTTTTAACAAAGTAAAATAATAATAATAATAGAAGTTCTGGTAGGAAACAGTCCAATTTGTATGTTAACTGGTAGTTACGTATCTCTATGAAGAAAGTTGTTAAAGGGAAGTGAACCGAGCATGATGTGAACTAGGAAACAACAAGGGAACTATTGCTTACACACACTTGGGGGTAGGGTGACTACGGATTTTTAGTTATGAGGTGGATAGATGGTATAACAATCCCGAGGGGCCCGTGGCTAATTAATAACAGCCGCATAGGTCGATCGATCAGGTTAAGTTAAGCTTGCCGCGGCTGGTCTGTGGATAGGTGACCATCTTTACATACCGAGACACCTCCGTGCCTCGGAAAGCACATTAAGCCGTTGGTCCCAGCTGTCATTCGTAGATCTTTAACCGTGGTTACGGGTCATCAGAAGCCCGAAACTAACAACCAGTCTTACCAAGGGGTATAGTATTAACCAGTAACTGCCAAAAATGCAATGAAAATTAAAATCGCAAGGAAAATCATTGTATATAAATAATCATATTGATTTGTCTAAGTACTTAGTAACTTAACAACTTCTGTATCTCTAAGAAAAATAGACACAAGGCGATGCACACGTAAAGGTACAAAGATATTTATAATTATAAAGTGTTCACAAAAAAAGACAAAGAACAAAATCTCAAGACGGAGCCATGAGACGTGAGGTGCTACGAGCGTAGACCCTCTACGATACAGTCTACATGCGTAGACCGTCTACGACAAGGTCTACGAGCGTAGCAGCCTTACAAAACTTTGTCACGTTTTGTTCCATTTTCTAAGTTAAACTTAGTCTTCCTACATACAGACAATAATACAATTACCTCGCGCAAACTAAGTTGCAAGTTAAATGCTCAAAGGCGGCAGATGGTAACTTGATGCGCGATACGTTTCAGTTAATTCGACCAAGTTAGGATGTTGCTGGATATTGCATTTTTCTTTGAAAGTTTCGTTTGATGGCATCAGGTTTTTATTTAGGTCTTTGTAATGGTGGATATATGAGTAAATAATAATGTTGTATTATGTTCATTTGCTTTTCTTAATTATTTTCTTTGTACATGGAAAAAATGTACTTCATGCCACTTTCAAACTTATATTTTGTTTATGCAGATTTATTACATTTCATGCATACTCGTACATACATAAAATCACGCCTTGTTCCCATGGGGGTAGGCAGAAACTACAGAACGCTACCTGCTACGATCCTTACATACTCCTTTTGCCTTGTTTACGTTCTCATATCAGAAGGCCAATTCTCGTAATTTAAAACGTTCAAAATCTAGTCGCAGTCTCATCTCGGCGACAAAAACGAGTACTACGCAGCTGACTTTTCTGAAGAACATCACAACGATTCTTTTCTTTTCTTTCTTTCTTTAAAATGAAAACGTTGCTCCACACTAGGAATTTCTCCTGTGTCGTGGGTGCGTTTACAAACATTTAAACTCACATACACAAACAGCCAGACCCGGAACAACTACTTGTAGGTCATACAAATATTTGTTCCGTGCGGGAATCGAACCCGCGACATGCAGCGCAGCAGTCAATCACTTAACCACTGCGCCAACCGTGCCGTCAAATAAAATTAGGTCACAATATGTCCTCCTAGGGCGTTCCCACTCACATCTGCTTTGTAAATACCTTTTGTTAATAATCGCCTTTCATCCATCCTCTCAACATGATCAAACCATCTTAGATATATAGTTTTTTCAATATTTTTTACGTTGTATTTTAATTTAATGTAAATAGAAAAACTAATTATAAACCAGCTTAGATTATATACTAAGAAATTGCTTATATTAGGTAACAATAATATAAGAACTTTCTTAGTTTACTATATTTAGCCATCCACAAGGACGGCTAAGTTTAGTAGTTTTAGTGCTAATAACGATATGGATCAGATTTCTATAACTAGTTTTAAAATAGATAGTTTTGTTTACTATCTTCTCAGTATATTTTTCTTTTACTTTCAAGATATTAATCCAGTACGCCATTTAGTCTAGTTTATCTCATGCAGCTCCACCTCCCACGTGTATTATCTAAGAGCTAAATATCTAGATGTTCACGATATTGGCATTTCTGGCTAGCACACATTTTCTAAATATAGAATGAGTAATTTTAGCTTTAATATAAGGTATTTCGTCATAGGGACGAACGTTTTAGCATGTTTTATATGTTTGTTTTTGTCGATCACACCTACAGGTAAGTATGTAACAGTAGCAATGGCTTTCATTTTACAGTTCAACAACTTTCATTGCGTTATTAAAGTTGTTGAGTAGATTATTTTTTTGAACATAATATATAAAGCAATGGATTAGCAATATTCTTCAAAATAATTCAGATTGTGATTAATAGTATGTTACGCAATTGAGGTGCTGCTAGTAAATAATTGATTAGTTTTTGCACTAAAAAAGTTCTTTTAATTCAGTCTTTGAAAATAGGAATTCCGTTCTTTAGCAGTTCACATCTTAGGTAATTGGAATGCTAAAAATAACTGTCTTTACACCCTCACGTATAGTTATTATGGTTGGCAAGTTATCTAACAGCAGATCAAATAGGTTTACAGTAACTGGTACCCTTTTAAAAATCGATAGATTATTGAAACTATTTTGCATTTTTTTGCTCATAGATTCTTTGACAATATCGTTCAAAAGATGACAACCGCCATTTCCACCCAAAATTCGCGGGCAAACCCGCATCAATAACTACGACAAATTATCTATGTATTTATTTACCTAAGGCTCCTATGTAGATTACATAGTTAGTTACTAGTTTTTTATTACTGTACTGTGTTTTGTCTGAACAGAATAAAGTTTTTATTTATTTTATTATTTACTAATCTGTTTTATTGCCAACATTCTTCCGGAATATATTCCACATTATAGTTTTTATGAACTGTCTACGGACTTAGGGACGGATCTATGTCAATTGTAAATCGCTGTTGGCAAGTGACCAGAAACAAATGTGTGGGAAAATAATTTTGTTACGCTTATGAAACTATTGAGTAAGAGTGAAGTGATGGCTTATAAGTTTTATATTAGTTGAGCTCGTGATTTTGTGTGCTAATATATCTATATAGGTCATTATTATTATTATTTTGTGTGCTAATATATCTGTATAGTTAATTATTATGTCTTTTATTCATTTAATATCTTATTTTATTATATTTTTAAATATTAGTATAAAAACAAAAAAAAAAAAAACATTTAAAAATATAAAAAAATAGTGATCCACCGGTGTCTGGAGCAGGGTCCAAGCTACCGGTGGTTAGGGCTCCAGAGATAGAAGCCTCCTCACAATGCGAGCCGTATCGAGGAGTACTGCCTTCTGAATCAGGCCCTTGATCCAACCGCCTAACGAGAGCCTTGATAGATGTTGATCGAGGCTTTCGGCCACCAGGCCATTGGCCGATACGATAATCGGCACAATGACAGTCGAGCTCACATTCCACATGTCAACAACCTCGCGTGCTAAGTCAAGATATTTGATTTGTTTATCTTTCTCAGCTTTCACGAGATTCCCGTCATGTGGAATGGTAACATCAACAATCATTGCGCGGCGCACTAATCGATCTATCACCACTATATCAGGTTTGTTGGCGACAACAGTCCTGTCAGTGATGATAGACCGATCCCAGTACAACGTGACATGATCATTTTCGAGAACTGGGTCGGGCACATACTTGTAACATGGTACTTGTACCTCAGAGTCGACAAGTTTATATTTCAAAGCAAGTTGCTGGTGAATAATCCTGGCTACTTGGTTATGCCTGTGCAAGTACTCGCTGTTAGCCAGACGAGAACAACCAGAGATAATATGTCTGATGGACTCACCCGGATGGTGGCATGGCCGACACACGTCAGCCGTCCCGTCCTTCATAATATGTCTCCGGTAGTTATTCGTCAAGATAAATTCGTCCATAATTGCACAGACAAAACCTTCAGTTTCCCCGAATAGGTCACTAAAACGCAGCCAGGATACGGACGCTAAGAAATCTACACCAGGCTCATGAAGAGCCCGATAGAAGCGCTCGTGAAGCTCCTTGCTTTGCCATACCTTCTTGCGGTCATCGGTAGTAAGTACTACAGGTTTGCGCCAGTTCTCTTTCGCCATGGAGAGCGGGGTGAGCCCCTTGTCCATTGCGACCACATCACGGTGCATACCCACTTCGGCTTTTAAATAATATTCCCTGAGACTGCACACCTCGCGGTTGTGCAGGGTCTTCGTATTTAAAAACCCTCGACCCCCACACTTCCGCGGGATATACAGTCTCATCACCGATGATCGTGGGTGATGCATCCGGTTTACGGTCAGCAGTGTACGGACCCTTCTATCTAGGGCGTCGAGTTCAGTCTGAGTCCATTTGAGTATGCCGAAAGAGTACATCAAAACCGGCATGACCCAACCATTGAAGGCGCGCACCTTATTTCCGCCTGAAAGAAGACTAATTAATACCTTCTTCAGGCGATAAAAGAAGCGCTCCTTCAACGATTGCTTCATGTCAGCATCGTTGATGCCTAACGCTTCCGACATACCCAAATACTTATAGCTTTCGGATGAGGAAAGGGATCTAAGGTGTATGGAATCCGAAAGTGGAATTCCCTCGGATTCCATAATCTCCTCCCCCTTTACATGCATGACTGCACATTTGTCCACACCAAATTCCATCCAGATGGCATTACTGAAAGTTTCAGTTACCTTCAGTAGCTCCATCAGATGCAATTTGTTAGGGGCAAAGAGTTTCAAATCATCCATGTAGAGGTGAGATATGACCTGACCACCTCTCTTCAACCGGTAGCCTAGACCTGAGTCCTCCAGCAGTGTGCTTAGAGGATTCAGGGCTAAGCAGAACCAAATTGGACTCAAACTGTCGCCCTGAAATATTCCCCGCTTAATCCATACAGGCTCATCATTAATTTAGTTCATTATTATTATTATTTTGTGTGCTAATATATCTATATAGTTCATTATTATTATTATTTTGTGTGCTAATATATCTATAAAGGGCATTATTAATCTCCTGTCTTTATCCAAATTTATTCGTGTTCGGCGCAACATGTATTCTTCCATACTTCGCTATTAGTCGCCATCTTGGTAGTCACCACCTTTATAACCATATCATAATACATCTATATAGGTACTGGGAGAATGAGTATTCCACGTATTTAATTCTGTAGGTGAAAGCTAAATGACCATCCGATCGATTCTGTAAAAATCTCACCGTGAAAAGTAAGGTGAAGTGAGCTTAGAGTGAGTGTCAATAGTGTCAATCCCTAGCATTAGTTGGAATGACATCTCACACCACGCTCACTTTACCTAAATTTTCACGGTGAGATGATTACAGAATCGCACTGCTTAAGTCACATTTTATAAATTATTCAGTAGAGTTCATTAAAGATGTGATACCCGAAATTAGAGATTAAATGTGACCGTGTATAAAAAGTAAATAGTGTATCATTGTAGATTAAAAAGTATGATTATGAAGTTTTATTAAGCTACAAAAATGGCAAAAAATGGACTTAAGGTCCTTTAGCTTTCACCTACAGAGTTGATGAATGATAAATGATTTTATTGTTGTAAGTAGGTTTGTACTAACATTTTTACTCGTCACTCATATTTTGAAAACTAGATGAGGATTATTTCAAGACGTTTGGACGTGTCTCATAGTATTTATTTTAATCTTGTAAAACTATTAAAACGCAGGGCTCATCTACACACATAAATATACAAACCAACTTATATTTCCGAAATAACAAAAAATAAGAATTTAAATCACATAAACATTTTAAAGAGTATCTTTGTGGCTTCTAGAAACCAATCAGCTTTAAATATCGTGATGAATACTATCGATGAAATCGTTGGCATTGCATAGAACGCAGTTGCCATTAATTGCAATTCTAAGAAAATCATTGCATCATTTTTATTCAATTGCTCAAAAGCATGAAGGTCTTTTTACAGAGGGGCTATTCCCGTATTTTGTAGAACGTTTGCATTCAAATATGCTCCTCTAATTATCACACATTTTTGACAGGTATTTTTTTTCTGATAGACTTTGTTTGTCGTTGAGATGAGATTGCGACCAGAATTTTTATATTTTGTATTTACAGGAATGTTCCTTCTGTTTGCAATAGCGATACACAAACGTAGGTAACAAGTTCACGTACTCCTCAAGGCATTTGACTGGCTCTCACTACAGATAGGAAGAAAACTAATGACAGTCGATAATAGAGATGATAGCTTGGCACGTCATGTTATTCGATAGTATCGACCTTGAGTGCCAAAATCACGATCGAGGCGCTAAATCTCTTATCGCGGTTATTAGTAATATACTCGTAGTTTGTTTTTTTATTGAAAAACAAGGCAAGATTGTTTGTTTGGTATTATTAAAGGAGTGTGGAGAAGAAAGGTATAATGTAGGAAAAAAAACTCTAATTTGTAACCACCGATTGAGGAACCATATTTCATATTTAAACGCATCTGCGTTTAAATATTGGTGGTATAACAATATTTAGTCAAATTAGTGTGTTGTGGAGTTTAGTTAAATGAGCCGAGTTAGTAGGGCGTCCGTCTGAATTGAGGAGCCACCTTAAACGTCCTGTAACTTTGTAAGGTCCTGTAACTTTTTTTCTACTACAAATTCCAGGATTGGGCCTACAACATCGGTTAATTTACTACTATATATTGGTAGTACCTCCGTTTAAATATCAGACATGGCTCCTCAATCCATACGGACATTCCAATTCAAATGGAATTCAATTTTAAATATTTTATTTCACATAAACCTACATGGGCACTTATGAGATGTCAGAGACCAATTGGGACCGTGCACCTACACGGTCCCAATTGGTCGTTTCCTATGGAGAAGAGACGGCAAGAAACTCCACGGTAACTGTTTTAAAAATAATTTGCTACTACAATGTTTTTAAATTACAGTGTTAATAGGTACGCGAGGACAGTGTAGGTCAACAAGTATCAATGGTTTGCAACATCTGTAATGTAAGTATTAAGTAGTCAATGTAGGTATCGGCTTTTAGAATCATAATGTTATATACCACTAAACAAAAGTATGCTTATTATAATTAAAGTAAAATTATCGATTTTTGACGAAACATTACTTATTTGCTGCCGGACAAAGTTGTTACACTTCTTTACAGCGAGGTCGCCACTTTTGAAGTTTTTTACGTAATTGTTGGTTGTTAATCTGAATGATACATCATAGTGATGTTTGCGTTTTCACATCAAATCACCTGATATTCCTAAAATACACGATGTATCAAACAGACATAAATAAAATCGACTAAAAATAGCCCCACATTTATATCGACGTGATGAAATGCTTGAATTGTGCGCAGGCGCAGGTGAATCTAGGAAGTGTGGCGTGCCAGCTCTGAATACTAGCTGAGTCACTGGCACACCTGATTGGTGCAAAGGTCGTAATGATAGAGGGTTGGACGTAACAAAACACTGTTTCGTGGGTAGAAATTTGACAGGTCCTTCTGTCAACATTCAACCCACGAAACAGTGCAACGTAGCCAAATGACGTAACATATGAAACTTCCTATTCTGCGAATCTACCGAATATTAATTTGAATTCCCATTTTGGTTTTTTTTCCAGTTTTTACATGCGTAATAGGTGATAAGTAAGCGGCACAGAGGATGTAAAAAGATATACGCATTAGGTACATAAAACTAAATAACGCGGAGCAAAAATGATTGCAGGGAAACGACTTTTATTTAGGTGTAAAAATCGCGGTGTACGCAATGTTACGCACGCAACACTGTGCTTTTGTGTTGCAGCGGTTCAGCGACATTTGCAGTTAAGTTACAACATTTAGAACTGGTTCCTGAGAAAAAAAGGCTGAAACCTTGGATCTTCAATATTTCCATAACCAGAACGTTCCCAAGTATGGTGCAGTACAAAAAAAAAAAAAAAAAAAAAACAATGTCAGAGAGTAACTCTTGGCTTCGTTAAACGTCTTTTTACACCCGTTATACACGAGGGAATCTTTTTTATTCTTGACTTTAAGACGTCAATTCGTTTAAATCAATTAATTTAATTTATCAAGTTGTGTTTTTACGACATAATGAACTTGACTAAGCGTTGGGTGTTCATTTAAATTACTTCTGATTACAAACGTATATTTTGAACTGTACGCAAAATACGCACTTAGACGTGAAGTAGTGGACACCAACTCGTTATACTATAGGAACTTGTAATTCTAAAGACCATCTTCAAACGTTGACACTTTTTAAAGGCGATAGAAATGCTTACAACCTGATTCCCAAGAAATCGTCCCCCATAATCACCCAATGAGCGTACGAGACGTGCTAAGCGCTTAAGCACTACCCATTAGCCAAAGATATCTAAAGATTAGAGTCCTCACCACACGTCTAGCCGATAACTATGCGACATAATGTCAGATGTAGATAGTTAACACCATTAAGAACCATGGCAGGATATAATGAGCCGTTAAGAAATATGTAACGATAGCTGCATCCTTGTGATTAAGGTTAATCCTTGTCTTCACGGGGAATTGATACCTACAATTTTCAAGGTTTTTTATTATTTAACTGATATACGGTTAAATAATAAAAAACCTTGAAAATTCAGTAGGTAAGCGTTGGGATACCAACCCGTATTGAGCCCGCGTGTTGGATTACGGCCCACTCCCTCTCACCGAGAGGAGGTCTGTGTCCCAGCAGTGGAAACGTTATTGGCTGATTATTTGTGTAACCGTTTGACACCGGGTCATACACTTATATTTGTGAAAAGTCGAAGAATGACAATGCATGTTTATATGCCCTATGAACATTCCGAGTGTTTATCTCGATGGTGTTCAAATAAACCGAGAGGACCAATTTAAATATCTAGGGCATCTAATCACCGAGTACCTTAAAGACGATGCTGACATGGACCGGGAGCGGAGGGCACTGTCGGTACGAGCCAACATGATAGCCCGCAGGTTTTCGCGTTGTACTACGGGTGTGAAGGTCCCGCTTTTTAGAGCGTACTGCACATAATATATACGTGTAGCCTGTGGATAGACTATAGTGTAAGGGCATACAGTGCCCTCCGTGTCCAGTTCAACAACGCGTTCCGGGCGGTGTTGGGGCTGCCCCGTTTCTGTAGCGCATCAGGGATGCTCGTGATGGCGCGCACTGATTGTTTCCACGCTTCTATGTGTAAGCGGTGCGCGTCCCTGGTGCGCCGAGTGCGGTCAGCCCCAATGCTATCCTGGCATTGATCGCGAACAGGCTGGACTGCCCTTATGCCCGGCATTGCTGTGGCAGGCATGTTGCTGTTCCTATGCCGACTAGAAAATTATAATTATTAAGTTTATTTTTGTTTTTTATATTTTCATTTTTGTGACCAATAATGTAATAAATAAGTTTAATTTATTTATTTTATGTTTGTATTGTTACTGAAATTGTGTGCCTAATAATTAATATGAGTCTTTTGTTACTTGATTATAAATAAATAATAATAATAATATAGTCTAGCAGCCAAAAGACCAATTTTTTGTATCAAACCATCATCCTATTCAATACTGTCTACAAAACAACAAACAGAAAGATTAGAGTCTATGAAACAAAAAACAATTCTACAAACATTAAATCAGTTTGTAAAAGGTATCAAATGGAATGAATTATGAATATCGTGCATCTCTTTCGTTCCATCACTCTTTCCAATATCGATTTTTCATGAAAAACGATTTTTATTTGTATACGATATAAAGATTTCACCCACAAAACTGATCTACTACCCACAACAAATCCCAACAACTTAAATGCCTTTTCGAATGAAGATTAAGTGAAAATTCCGCTTCGTAAATCTTAAATATCACCATAAATGTTATCGAAAGGAACAGAGGCCAAGGAGGAAAAAGGAAGAAAAAAATCTTACCTCTCGACTGGAACAACTGCAACATGTTGTATAATCTCACGTCCACAGCTATTTTAACTTCACTATGGCCGCGCACCTGAAAACAACAGTGGTCTATAAAAAAAAAAGTTATTAAGGTTATAGTTCTAATATCTTTAATTATTTTTTCATCTTTTAATCACAATATTTTTCTTTAAGGGCTGATTTACCAACGCCTGATAACTTTATTCGAGGAATAATTTTGACTTTTGACAGTTTTTGTATGGAGGAACTGTCAAAAAATCAAAATTATTCCTCCGATAAAGTTATCTGGCGTTGGAAAAATCAGCCCTAAATAGTATAAAACACGGTCTCTTTTCGTGTTTATCTGTGTGACCGCTCAGTTTTTCTAAACTAAACAATGAATGTTCTGTGGTTTCACCATGATTTAATTTTATAAAAATTATTTCGGAAAGTTTATATGTATAATAAATTCATAATAAACCAAAATACAATAAAGAAATCGTTGATGCGTATGTGCTAACATAGAGAGTGCCCAGAATATTTATATTCAGAAAAAAACCTATTAATAAATATTCAGTAATTAGGAAAAATCTTGCAATATTTCTAAAGCAGCACATTTACGATTAGAACAACGTAAAATCTTAGAAAGTCATTGCAATGTAACCCTCATATCATTGTAATAAAGTATAAAATAGAATGTTTACCGTGATTTTGATAAAAGTCTCGGCAATCATTCTAATTTATACTTTACCATACCGACATAAAAGTTACATTGCAATAACTTACTAATGATTTTATGTCGAACCTAAATCTCCTAACCTAAAAGTTTTCCCAATCATGTAGCTTTAAAATTATATAACATCTTAGGTACCTAAGTTTATTCTATATTATCGCCTATACGACGAACGACGATTACCTTCTTATCATATTATTATGATAATTTAAATTAAACATGACCTTTGAACATTGTTATATAGTAAGTAATATCCTTATATAAACGAGCGAACACTTTAAGGACTACTACTTAATGCTGAACATAAATTACAGCTTAACTTGAGTATAGGGGTGATTAAGACATAAACACACTTTATATGTAGAATATAAATAAAGAGATGATGTTTCTGGCATAGCTCTTAGAAACAAGAATAAAAATTGGCCATGCAATAATGGATAGGCCATAGTAATAGCCCCTTGAGAGCCCACAATATTGGAGCCCACAGAATTAAGGACCAGAATCCAAGATGTAGTGGGTGACCATCTTTACACACCAAGACCGAGGGGTCTTGGTGTGTAAAGATGGTCACCCACTACGTGCCATTCGTAGATCTTTGACAGTCGTTACGGGTCGTCAGAAGCGCGAAAGTTTGATAACTAGTCTTACCAATTAATACAAAATATTATCCAATAACCGGATTGTGGAGGTCAGATAGGCAGCCGCTCCATGTAAAATACTGGTATTCAGCTGTATCTGGTCAGACTGGAAGCCGACCCCAATATAATTGGGAAACGGCTAGGCAGATGATGAATCCAAGATGTAGGTACTGGAAGTGGGCGTTAGAGAGCACGACTCTCAAGTTCTGGAATGGCGACCACTAAGGAGTAGGATAACCTCTATCAGAAAGATGGATCTGTAAATGAACGTACGTTGCCTAGAAGTGAGTATTGTGAAAATCTATCCTTCCACAGTCTTCATGCTGATTTAAGAATTGTAATGAATACCTTATGAAATAATTATGTACCAGATTGATACTTGATCGGACACCAAGATTGTAACATAGCTCTTTTACAATATTGCTAATTCTATGGGTACAATTGCAATGGCGGCTTTATCGCTGATAACAACAAACTCTGTTGCTAACATTGGAGGCTTGTAAATGGCTTGTCTAAATTACCTCAGTATCACTTTTGTATTGCTAGCTGAAAGCCACCCAAACACAATAAAATAAAATAACGAATACTACTAGAAAACCTTTGGGTGGACTGAAAGGACTAAATAAAATGGAGTAGGCAATGGTGTAGGTACTGCTTATAAATACCTATATATACTACACACAATACACAAAAATAATAATAAATATAAAACATGTCAGCTGCCTTAGAACGTACATATTCCAGATTACGTAAAAATAAACTTTAAAATGCGTAATAAAATAAAATATAAACTGCCTTATCTTATTGAATTATCTTATTTATGGCTTCTTACAGACATTATAATACCGTACGTGTATCAATCAATGTATTGTGTGTTGCTGCAATTACTACATAGTTCCATCTGTCAAAAAACGGTATACCTACCTAATGGACAGGGTATAAACGGTATACCTACCTAATGGACAGAGTATAATATACTCGTAATAAAGCTGTAGATGAAATCATGACTCTCCAACGATTTATTTACTAAACAGTTTTTGACAAATTTTGGAGTTTTTCATAATTATTAGGTATGTGTTTCTACCTTAAAGGAATGAAATAATGGTTGACTTACGGTTATTTTGGATCTAAAAGTTGGAGTTTATAAACACAACTACGAATCAAACAATTATTCTGTGTAGTTTTAACGAGTAGTTAATATTTTATGGTCTCGTTGTTGCTACAGCTAAGCTTTTGTGTAGTCTATCTGCCTACCCTTTCCCAACATGTTGAGGTCAGCTTCTAGTCTAACCGGGTGCAGCTGAATACTAGAATTTCACATGGAGTGACTGCCTGTCTGACCTCCACAACCTGGTTAATGAGACTAGTTGTCTCATTCACCAGCTAGCTGGCTGTAGACCAGTAACGACTGTCAAAGATCTTCTACTGACAGCCGGGACCGACTTCCGAGACTCGAATAGGTCTCGATATTTAATTAATGGTCACCCATCCACGGGTCGACCTTGGCAAGCGTAGCTTTTTTTTTTTTTTTTTTTTTGTGGATGGGAAATCATCAAATGACTCCTCCCGCTCTGGGTGGAGCAGAAGGGAGTGTTAGACTCTTACTGACTAAAACCCACCCGTGTTCCTTCCTTAGCCCTTTATGTACCAGGGCAGCGGTAACCCTTTCGGACGATCCCGTTACCCCGGCAGGCTTCGGCCCTGTCGGGCCCCGTCAACTACGCTGACATCTCTCTGAGGTGCACGTGGAACACTTACGCGCCGTCCGGCACGGGCCTGGTCCTGATCGGACGGAGAGCTACCCATTGCTCTCCGCCCGCAGGCCCGCGCCTACGGTGGCCGGGAGTCGTCACGCGGCTCCCGACGCCCGGAGCGTCTCCCTCGGCGGCTGAGGCGTGAGGATCTCTCCCTCGCCCATCCCGCCACCTCCTTCGCTAGCATGACTGCTTCGCAGAAGGAGGTGACCGCCTCCCACTCCCTCTCGCCCCGGACCATGGCTTGCACCAGGGCCGGACGCGAGAGGTCGCCGCCGCTGCCGATCGCCTCTACGAGGACACGGCGGTGCTCTGCCCAAGCGGGGCAGACCTCCACCGTGTCCTCTGGGCGATCCTCGCAGTGGTGACACCCGGGCGTCTCCTCCCGCCTGATGATGTGCAGGAACCTCCCGAAACATCCGTGTCCGGAGAGGACCTGCGTCAGGCGGTAGGTGAGAGCGCCGTGACGCCTCTCTAGCCACTCCTCAAAGAGGGGTCTTATCGCCGCTATCGTGGCGTGCCCTGCGCTGGGTTGCGGTAGTCGCGCCTTCCATTCCACCATGAGACCGCGCCGGAGGTCCGTCCGCTCCGCAGCGATATGCCGCGGGTGCAGAGTTTCCCCCCGACGTAGTGCCTCCGCGCGCCAGTCATACAGGCGCGCGAGGACTATCGCCTCCAGATCCCATGGTGGCAGTCCGGCAAGGAGGCTTGCTGCCTCGCCCGAGATCGTGCGGTACCCCCTTATAAGCCTTACGGCAACCACCTTTTGGGGCGCGTTCAGATAGTGTGCGGCTCGAAGCCGCAGTGAACGCGCCCACACCGGGGCCCCGTTGGCAAGCGTAGCTTAACTTTCAATCGACCCGTGCGGCAGTTATTATTTAACCACGAGCTCCTCTCTTAAGCTTACCCACAGTAACAGATTACAATGTACCATAGAAACAACAAACACTGCTCGGATCTCAGTATCTGTAAATGAACCTGCCAAGAACAATATCAAACGAACCTCGTCAATGAATTTTCACAATAAACTTTAATTAGCAACTTCAGCTGCTCTTTCTTCGCAAATTACTTAAATATTAATTTTCAATCAGGAAAATGCTCTAAATATTAACTCAATGTGTTTGAAACGGTGAGTAAGAAAAGTATAGAAGGGTTAGTTGTAACAACATTTGAAAAAAAAAAAATCTGTTGTCTGCGCAAGAACTTGTACGCATGAAGTAGTTTATAATCTTCTACATAACAAAAATGAATGCCGTCCGTTGGCAAACGCATCACTTCAAAACGGCAGAACGGATCTGGCAAATTTTTGTTTGAAAATGTTCGTAATAGTCCGAATCAGGTTCTTACAGAAAGAAAAAAATTCAAAGATACCGGGAAAATTGGAAAATTCAGGAATACTGAAAGGGTTTTTGAGAATTTGGGCACGACAATTTCCTTGGGGGGGTCACCTAGTTTTTCATAAAAAATATGATTTTGTTTCTGGAGCTCTCTTCAAAAAAAGAAATCTAAAGAAACCTATTGTTATAGTCTTTCAATTTTTATTATATTTTAGTCAGAATCTAGTCGAACAAATTAATACGTCAAGATCAGTCAGAACAGTAGTTTTTTCTACCATATTAAATACGGGGTGTTTTTCATCCTGCGATATCTTTTGGCCTCGTGCAGGATTTTCTGTTTTTTATTTTCATTTTGTTTTTTTTTTATGTTTAGTTTCTTATATTCCTGTGCGAGGCCCAATAAATACTTTTTTTTACTTTTTTCTTTATTTCGGTTGAATCTACGAACATCTCATAGAGCTTTTGGTTCCTATATATTTAGTGTACAAACGTTTCCCTTTATGGTAATAACACAATTAATCTTCCCTTTTGTTGAGTCAAAGTTTCGTTGATTAATTTATGTATAGCAACTAATAGGTAAGCGACGGCGGCTTACATAGATTAACGAGAATTACTTAATGTAGGCTTAACTTCGGCGACTTTGAACTTGGGAAGTTTCGGAAGGGCCATTAGCCATGCCTGTTTGAAAGGATAAGTATACGGGATTTGATCGAAAAAGAATAGAATGCAATGTATGTACATCTCAAATGTTTGACTGGTCAATTCTGTAAATATTTCGTAGGTAGGAAAGGTAGATAGATTCTGCAGTGCTATTCTGTAAAAATCTCACCGTGAATACTAGTGTCGATCCCTAGCATCAAGGTCACTTTAAGTTCAATTCACCTAAGTTTTCACGGTGAGATTTTTACAGAATAGATCAACTGGTTATGAAAACGTATGTGTAGTGGTCTTTCCACCTGATGCTACACTATTGTCAGCTCACTTCAAGCTCACTTCACCTAAGCGTACATACACACGAGCGACACGCATCAACAGAAGACGTAAGAAACGGTTTGAGAGCGAAACGCATCAACAGAAGACGTAAGATACGGTTTGAGAGCGAAACGCATCAATAGAAGACGTAAGAAACGGTTTGAGAGCGAAACTTCTTAGAGGTGTAGCCGTCAACGCGTGTCGACGACTGCAGTTAAAATAAAATAAAATTGCTAGTGAAACTACATAGACGTGAAGCTCACCTCTAAGAAGTTTCGCTAGCTAACTTAAATTGGCTCTATATTATTATTTATTTATTTCTGTCCTTGAATATTATATCTACTTGAATATTAAACTAATCTAATATTATTCAAATTTTTTTTCATATATTTTTTTATTGCTAGATTGGCCTGTTCTAACTTGACCTCGATCACGCCTGATGGAAAGCGATGGATGAGGTCTATGATGGAACGAGCGTGCCCAGAAGGTGCCTGTTCACTCTTGCTTTGAAGGCAGACAGGTTAAATTTGATGCAAATGAAACTCTTTAAAACCCACAATACATAATTAATTACATTTATAATTCGCCGTCCCCGCAAAATAAACGCGCATGTGTAAAAAGTAAATTTTACAGGAAAAATAAAAATCCCAAATTGATCCATAACTTTATGACTACACCGAATAGAAGTTTGTTTCTTATGTCGTTTAAAAGATTTTTTTTTTTGTAGATAGTCTAATTAATATTAAGTGTAGGTAAGCTGCCTTAGAACGTACATATTCCAGATTACGTAAAAGTAAACTTTAAAATGCGTAATAAAATAAATATATAAACTGCCTTATCTTATTGAATTATTTTATTTATGGCTTCTTACAGACATTATAATACCGTACGTGTATCAATCAATGTATTGTGTGTTGCTGCAATTACTACATAGTTCCATCTGTCAAAAAACGGTATACCTACCTAATGGACAGGGTATAAAGCTGTAGATTAAATCATGCCTCTCCAACGATTTATTTAAGGTCGCACCGCCCCGGCCGCTGTGTGCAGAGACCTTTACTAAACAGTTTTATACAAATTTTGGAGTTTTTCATAGGTTGATAAAAAAACATTTTACAGGAATATTTTAGGTTTTTTTTTATCGTTAATGTTACTTTGAGTTTGTTTTCTTGTCAACTATTGTTTTTTTTTGTTTTGCAATGTAATGTAACTTATATTTTCTTTGTGTTTTTCGCAGTACAGTGATACCGTTAATGGGCGATTACACGTTTATTCTGGTGCATACGAAAAGTTTTTGATTATGTAATGGGAGATTAAGTTTTTGCTCTGGAAAATATATCGTCAAGGTCGGAATTATAACATTATGTTACGGTATACGGGGTGTAAGGGGGAGCACAGAACAACCGGACTCCCCAAACGTCAACCTACAACCCGACCGATGGCCGCCACAAGCCAACCTAAATTCTCTAGAACAATGACGGACAGCAGCGTCATCGTTGGGAAAGGATTGGCTCTGCGGTCACTAACCGGCATGCCCACTGTGTTGACTATGGGCATTAAACCTCCCACATGACCAAAGTGCTAAAACAACGGCCCCCAGTTCCCTGTGGTTTGGACAACCACGGTGAAGCCAAGAGGAACCCGAGGAGGGGCCGCTCGTCAGGGCTTTGCCAGTAAGCCAACGCCAACAAGTAGGTTGCGGTGCCGCTTGGGCGACATCGCAACTGAGACGGGCCGCGATGTCGTTTGGGAGGCATCGCGGCTGAGGGTTGGAGGCTGCGGCGGGAGAGGAGTGCCGGTATTGCGGTGCGCCGCTCTCCCTATCTTCCGCGGCCTTGACGGGGTCGCCACCGTCTGATAGCGGACGCGGTGGGGCCGCAGGGGAGGAGAAGTGTTGGTATGACGTTGGCCGCTCTCCCTATCCTCTGCGGCCGTAAATTGGCAGGCGGCGGGGCCAGTGACCTGACCCGTCGCAGGGGGACCAAGGGTGCTCAGACGCAGGGTCGTCTGGCGCCCATGTGCTGGTTTGGTCCCTGGGGTGGTCACGGCGTGCTATGTGTTCTGGTGCGCCGGTGATGGGGAGTACTCGCCAGAGGAGGGTCGGTGACGGACAGCCACGGCGGGTTCACGGATAAGTGCTAACGCGTACCCGTGTTCCCGCCGTCAGCGGCAAAGGAGGACACCGTAGAGTTTTAGTGGGTTAGACTCCCACATAACTGTACTATCTCCCCGTGGTAGTAAAGAATGCATGAGCATTTCTCCACGTTAAAAAAAAAAAGGCTACCAACAACAACTATACAATACAATGGACGTTCGATGAGGCTGGACCATCTCCTTGCCGAACTTGAGGTAGAGTTAGGTCGCATTAACTGGCATATACTGGGGTTATCTGAGGTCCGAAGACAGGGGGAGGACATGATAACCCTGGAGTCAGGCCACTTATTCTACTTACGCGAAGGTGATCACCTCTCCCAAGGTCGGTTTTCTAGTCAACAAGGAACTCACTACCAGCGTTGTGGAAATCAGTAGTGTGTCGACACGGATAGCGTACCTTGTACTTAAAATCACCGACAGGTACTACCTGAAAATGATATAGGTATATGCGCCGACTTCGACATGCTGTTTTCCTGTCGCAGCGAAAAAGTAAGGTGTCCAAACTTTCCTCGGAGACGAGAGTTGCCGTCTTTGCAGCCGTGACGGCTCACATAAGAGGACCTTAAATCTAAAAATTAGGAAGCTGCCGCGACGCGACCTTCGGTGCTCCAACACCCGCGATGTTAAGGTTGCGATTGAGCAGAACCGAGAGTCGAAAGTGTTCGCCCAGCAATTAGGGAGGACCCATATGACGAAACTAAGAACTGCGGATGGTAGAATCGTGACTTCGAAATCCGAGATACTCGAGGAAATCGAGGATTTTTACGGGCACCTATATTCAACGTGGACGGTGAAACCAGCGGGATATAGTGCAGATGACCCACGAGCCGAATTAATGCGCCGCTACACGGAGGACATCCCAGATATCGGCTAGTGCAAGATTAAGGCGGCCCTAGAGCAGCTAAAGAACAACAAGGCACCTGGGGATGATGGAAGATCTCCTTAAAGCGGGTGGGGCACATGTCCTGATAGAGCTAGCGAGTTTCTTCAGGTCTGCAGTTATTCTTTGAAGGATAAAATTAGGAATGATATCATCTGGAAAAAAATCGGAGTTACCAACATAGCTTGCAGAGTTAGCAAACTGAAGTGGCAGTGGGCTGGCCGTGTTTGTCGAAGGATCGATGGCCGGTGGAGCAGACAAGTCCTGCAGTGGAGACCGCGAAAGTCGTATGGGCAAGCGTAGTGTGGGACGCCCCCCAGTTAGATGGACGGACGACCTAAAAGGAGGTGGCTGGGACAGACTGGATGCGGAAGGCGGAGAACAGGGTGTTGTTGTGCAGGCTGGGAGAGGCCTATGTCCATCAGTGAGTGATAGGCTGAGTTGACTGATAGATTGACGGTATATCGGTAGGAATAATACGGTATATAAACGGGAACGAAATGTAAAGGATATTAACGTACTATTAAGTTCTTGAAGTTTTCTGCGATTACACGTTGCGGAATTATAGTATTAAAATCTGCACCAGAACAAACGCGCAATGGACAACGCCGTTAAAGTGAGGTCTCAGTTCCTTCACACAATGTAAGACTTTAATTATGGTACGCATATATATAGGTATATTGCAAATTTTTTGATTTTGGTTTTAAATAGAGAATAAAGTAATAACTTTCCGTAACTTCGTAAATACTTGATTAAAAAATCTGGAAAAAATTAATGTGATGTATGTAATGATTATAATTCTGTAAATACATATTTGATACGGCCGCGAATCATATTTTAATCAACGTACAGCTTAATAATGACCTGCAAATTGCAAAAAACTTAAGAAAATTTTAATTTCGCGGGCTACCTTGAAGCATCCACCTTAAGTGAAAAAGATAATTTTGCGATAAAGAGTAAAGTTTAAGAAGAGGCACCTGTTACAACTACTTGACACGAAACGTAAAAGATATTAAATTATGGAGTTTCAAATAATTACGAGCACCCATTTCCTTTAATTTGTGAAGTGTTATTTTATATATTTTTTATTAGCCATTTTAGTCCCACTGCTGTTCCACAGCTGGGCAAAGGCCTCCCAACTCTCTTTCCACCTCTCTCTGTCCAGAGCTGCCAAGAATCAATCTTTATAAAAGGAGTCCAGCACATCCTGCTAACTCCTGTCAGGCCTGCCGCGATGTCATTTGCCCAGCCCAATTAATAATAATAATAATAATCTTTATTACACAAGAAAGTGGTTACAGAATACTGTGAAGTCCCTGACTCCTGTGCTACGTGATAGACCTGTGTTACAAGAGCCAGTGCCCTCTCCCATTAGGAGATATTACAGATCTTATGCAAATAAGATCCATTAATATAAATTTATATATCAATAAGATACATTATAATAAATTCCATTTAAGCGTGGCAAGTTTTCGAGTGACATCAGAGGGGCAATTCTCGTAATTTTAAGAACGTTCACAGTCTGATCTCAGTCTTAATCTGTCAAAAATACGTCTAATTTCCCAACATTTTGACAAGTTTTTGACATTTGTTTGTCGCCGAGATGAGACTGCGACTAGATTTTGAACGTTTTAAATTACGAGAATTAGCCTTCAGTTATTTTAGTGATGGAGCGAAGTCATTTAAGAGTTAACTTTATACTTGTCCTACTATCCTACTTCCTACTAATATTACCCTATTCCTACTAATATTATAAACGTGAAAGTTTGTATGGATGGATGGATGGATGGATGTTTGCATGGATGGATGTTTGTTACTCTTTCACGCAAAAACTACTGAACGGATTTGGATGAAATTTGGCACACATATGGTTTATAACCAGGATTAACATATAAGATACTTTTTATCCCGATATTTCCACGGGATGGAAACTTATGCGGGTGAAACCGCGGGGCGCAGCTAGTTATTCCATAATTCGAAGTAGGTGTCTATCAAGTGTTCGGTATTTGTTAAAAACTTAGGTACTTTGTACATATTTTTTTCGTTAATATTTTTTGAGGCTTCACATTTCTGAACCATGTTAACCTCGGGGTCTGTCCCACTAGTCTCTTTGACCCAGTCCCATGATGGGACAAGTGGTATTATATGTCCCACTAGTCTCGTAGGTCAATAATTAAAAAAAAACTTTTTAGTTTAAATTTTTTGCGGAGTTTAGAAAAATCACGCATGCGGATTAAAGTCAAAGTCAAAGTATTTATTAGTGCGAACTTTGGTGATATAACAGGTGTTACAGATATTTTAAAAGTCAAAAATCTACCCTTTACATACGTAAAGGGTAGATTTTTGAGTTTTATTAATTTAACAATATTAGAAATTAAATAAAACATTATATACGATACAATTCAAATAAATTAAAAGTCTTCAGATAGGAAGAGTTGAGCAGAATAGATATTTCAATCCAGTTCTGAATAAATTCTTGTATACTCCTATATAGAGCAGTGCCAATTCTATGTTCTAATCTTTATATCCATAAAATAAAGCCATTCAACCGCGAAAAATACGGACATTCAAACTACACATTTTATAGCATTTCCCTTACGACAAACGACGCTATAAATGCTCCCCATGTCCAAAGTTTATGTACGTAGAAACATTACAATTTACGGCGACACCCTTTAAGCTATTTCCCGTTTAAGTGTTCAGGAATTACCGTTATTAATTATAGTTATTGTATCACTAATATCAGTTGCTATTTTGGTACTAACTATGCTTGAATTATATATGTTTATGGTGATGTTTTGGTTGGTAATCGTCTTGTATGTTGTGAATGGAAATGACTGTTATATTAAAGCCGGATTTCCGCGGTTACTTAAACCAGGAAGAGGCATTTTGATGTTCTGTTTAGCAATTTGCGAGGTAGGTTTACAAATCAAAGTCGATGAATTTATTAACAACATCAACTGCAAAGCAATGCAATGTTAATTACAATGCTTAACTGAAAATAGCTAAATATTGTTAGGACATCACTAGCAAAATAAAAACTGTCTTCGATAAAAATGACGTCAGCTAAAATAGCGTCAAATCTTTAGGGCAAAATAGTACATTACATGACGTGTGACTTAAATAGTCCATTATTGCACCGTGTGAGTTTAGAAATGCTTAACGCCGTGCATTAATAGACTACAAGTCACAGGTATTGTATACTATTCTATAACTCATGTGATCTAAACCCGCACTTTCACGCTTTTCTGTGTAAAAATGAACTACTTAACTCACAGAAAACCGTGGCTTAAGTGGGGGTTTAGGTCACACAGTGCTATAAAGGTACTTTTCTTTTCGACACAATCAACGTGGAAGCAGTCGATACAAACGACACATAGGACATGGCACACAATGACATGTTTCTAAGCCGTAACTTGAACCTCCGTCACAATAACTTGTGACCAAATTTTTTCTTAAAAGAAAATTCCTATCTTTACGCACTACAATACAAATATTTCAGTTATTTCGACTCATAAACAAGAATATCAAGAGCAGCTGTGTTGAATCATCGTCTCGTTGTCTAACTACCTTGACCTACTTGTATTTACATTCTTTCCATGACGTCACGTGTTTTGAGTAGTTTTTGAGAAGTTTGTTAATTATCATCTCCTTTATTTCATTTTGTAATACTTATAAATTGAATTTTTAATATTTTTATAAACAAAAACATTTAGAAACATAAAAAAACAGTAGCCCAGCGGTATCGGGAACAAGCTCCAGAGAGGAACCCAACCTAACAATGCAAGCCGTGTCCAGAAGTACCGCTTTCTGAATGAAACCCTTGATCCACCTGCCCAACAAGAGCCTCTTCAGGTGTTGGTCTAGACTTTTGGCTATTAAGGCATTGGTTGTCACGACTATCGGGACAATAGTTGCTGAATCATTATTAAAAACCTGTGATGTCCCACAGCAGGGCAAAAGCCTTACTACTCTTTCCACTTCTTTCTGTTGAAAACTACTAAGTACAATTTATTGCTGGTTAATAGGCTAGTTAATATTTTGTAATATATAAAACCGCCGTTTGGTCTCCCACAGCGAAAAACTCTGCCTACATTAAAAAATAAATATACGTAACAAAAGATTTTTTCTGACATATTTTGCGAGTGTGGCGCTACAAGTAGTCACATACCTACCTACACTAGACATAGGTACCTAAATTGGTAATTTACTCGACGGTAAAAAATTTGGTTGAAAATGATCTTACTTCAAAAACCTAGGTTATTAATCCCTCTCAAAAATCAAAATCAAAAGTCATTTATTCAAATTAGGCTGAGAATCAGCACTTTTCGAACGTCAAAATTACAAAAGACAGTCCCCCAAAAACGCCCGCCCTTTACCACTTCCTAGTGCTATCGCTGGGAAGAAGAAGTGTTGCAACACACTCCCCAGCAGCACAGCTGTCCCTGAAACATTAAGGGCTAATATTTAAATCGACAGGTAATTTTTATTCGTAGAATAAAATTGACGTCTGACAGGTTTTGTATGGAAGAACTGTCAAAAATTCAAAATTCGTCCTTTAAACTCTCAATTTTTCTTTTCTTGAAACTATCGCATCTAGACACAATTACAGTCAGTAACTACAGATTATAATTTACATTATAAATCAGCTGAGTGCTGTCCCATAATTGGTATTGAAGCTAAATTTAATATTGATCGGTTCCCACCCTGTTTCCACACAACCTAGCTATATCATTATTTTAATACAGGTAGCAAGCTCCTTAGAATGATTTACCTAAGTCTAAAACGTGAGACACACAATTTTGACCTTATTTATTTTTGTCCGAAATGTGCTGTAGGTACCTATTTAGAAAAAGTTAAACAGAAGCTTATGTCATCATTACTAAGGTAGATATAGCATGTACTTTTTACAATATTTCTATTCTAGCACTAGGTAGGTTCCTACTTACTTAGGTACATACCCTACCGTTTCTGTTCAATTAACCACAACAAGAAAAAGGAAGCAGTTTCATATCGAAGCAAAAACAGTTAGCAGACGTGTTAGTTAAATATATCGAAATAAAGTGTTAGAAAGAACAATCTCAAAATAGAATGTCGCCCCTGGGCACTCTCCAATTTCACACACAGCAAGAAAAAAAAAGAACTTGTCACACGAAATAATTGCCACTAATCGTCACTATGTCACCAGCACTTAGTATTAATGATAATAACACTTAGTATTAAATAATCTACACAAAATTGAATTTGCACGAACCAAATTCTAATTTAAAAGTAATTAATTAAAAAACTTTTGACAGATAAACATTTTCGGCGGGAAATATTTTCGCTAATCTGTCATTGCATTTATTTTTTTATAATGCAAACTGTTTATTGGAAACTTACTGTAGTGCGCGCGCCTAACGCAAAGATACTGCTTCTATTCAGCCCACCGCGTTTCGTTGGCTAAATTCTAAAAAAAGATGGGACACTCATTCGCGTTGAGTGCGAGAGTACATATCGGGACGACATTGTAGTTTTTTTTTGTACTGTTTGGTGTCACTATGTCTAGTTTCTTTTAGAACTTGACTCTTGTGATATTGTGTCATTGTAAATAGGTTATTAGTGCAATTTGGTTTTTGTAAACATGTTGGAACATCTTATGAAAAATGTTCTTTGAAAATACCTGTTTTGTTTAATTATTATTTTAATGCATTTTTTTTGCATGTGTGAGAGATACAGATAGATAATTAAGAATTTCAACCTGATATTTATATTTTGCACACTATACGACTAACGATGTTTTTCCTCACAATATTTTTACTATGGTCTGTGTTCTCAATTATGTTTTATAGTCTACTAAAACAAACGCGATCTAATTTATTATGAGTAACAGCTCGAAGCAAAACGGAAATGAATACATGAAAAGATTTATTATTTAATTAGGATTTGTCCGGCTGCTGTTTGACAAGGAATTAAATTAATAATTGTAAAAACTAAAATCTGTCAAACAACAGTTTGTTCATTACAAAAAGCATAATTTACTAGGTACTTACTTCGTTTACGATTTTTAAACGTTTATCGACTACAGACAGATATTTTTTGTTTACTTTTTTTATATTTTACATAATCTGCCTAGCCTTTTCCTAACTTTGTTGGGGTCGGCTTCCAGTCTAACCGGATGCAGCTGTATACCAGTATTTTACATGTAGCGACTGCCTATCTGACTCCCACAAACCAGTTACTGGGTAAGACTGGTTGTCAGACTTTTGGACTTTTTTATATCTTTTACCTGTAAGTTTTATTTCGAAACTTCAAAAGGTATCTATTTCTAAAAGAGAGGTTTAAGAATGGGATCTCTCTTCGCCCTGTTTTCTCATTCTCTCAGTCTCTCTCGCTCTTTGAGTATACATACTTATTTCTAGAAAAACTAGAACAAGATGCACCTCTTTTCAATGCCAATACACCAAAATTAAGTGGGTGACAGTAGTTATAAATAATTCTAAGTTGTGTTTCCGTGTTGCTTTTGGCAGAGAGCGGTATTTCGTAATGTCACTACAATTTATTGAGTGCTCAACTATTGGCTCCGTGTGCAATAGATATTGGTGTGCAATTTCACGCTCAATTTAAAATGCCCGCTCAGCTTTCAAAAACATTACTGTAATATAGAAAGAAGAAAGAAAGGAAAGGAAAAAAGTTTATTTGCGGTAAACATGACGCAAAAAAGAACATAAAAACAAACTAAGAAAAAAAAAACAATTAAAAATGGTTGACATGCGTCACATCCACGCAAAACGGCTATCGCTCAGCATTATGCTGCGACCCTATGCAAGACAGAGCCCCAGCGCTGATTTTCAGCGACAGCCGTCGCCGACGTAATGACGTCGTCCGGTGCAGCAAACAATTATTCATCAACAAGACGTTTAAAACGATTATTTTTATTTTTTAAAGTAAACAGTTATTAGGACGCTGTACTGGTACAGCGTACATAAAGCAAAATAATACAATCCAATTTAAGTGTGATAGAAACAACCAGGAATATAAAAAAAAAGTAACAAAAAGGAGGATATACATCCTCAATAAACGTTTTACGCTTTATGTAGTGGCAACATTTCCGAAGCGTCCTATTTGACGTATGCGCACCCAACATGCACCAAAGAAATTATGATGTAAGGAATTACAAAATGGCCAATGATGTAATGTGTTATGCTAAAGTTATGTGTCAGTGCTTTAAGTGTTTGTGAGTGAATTTCAAAGATGAAAGATGAGATGGACCCGATAAAAAGACGAAACCTTGGATACTGGAGGGTGACCCAACATGCCACACACTGTACAAGGAGCTTTGGCAGAGAGTACATTTATAAATACTTACTAGCTTTGGAGAAAAACAGGAAGGCATGAAAAATATGAAAGGTACAAAATAAATAAACAAATTGTATAGACAACTTAAATAAATAATACGATTATTGGAATTTAATTTGATTATTGGAATATTGGAATTTAATTTGATTATTGGAATTTAATTTGATTATTGGAATTTAATTTGATTATTGGAATTCAATTTGATTATTGGAATTTAATTTGATTATTGGAATTTAATTTGAAATTAGATTGTCAGTGGATCATTAATAAATATTTAACAATAAACAAATATGTATTTCAACAAAAAGGTTATCAACATATATATATATTGATTTTAGCAATGCTTCGCTCGCTTAACATATCTCCAACGGCGATTGACTGGTTTCGTAGTTACCTGTATGGCCGCCGGCAACGTATATGCATAGAAGAGTCTTGCTCTTCGTGGTGTTATACTTCTGCCGGTGTACTTCAGGGTGACGTTTAATCTCCTTTACTTTTCGCAATATTTATAAACTCCATTACCAAAAAACTTCTTTCTTCCTACCACCTTTATGCAGACGATTTGCAAATTTATAAACAAGCTGGCCACATGAACTTGGCTGATGCTGTCCACATTATCAACAAGGATTTGGTTTCAATCTGTGAGTGGAGTGAGGCGCATGGGTTGCAGGTTAACCCATCGAAGACTCAGCTCATTGTTGTTGGCAGCTCTGGGATGATCCCCAAGATAAACTGGTCGCAGCTTCCCCAAGTTCAATTTAACGGAACTTTCTTTGCTTTTGTTTCATGTTTATTATTATATGTATATATTTATTTAGACGAGTAAAATATACTATATGTATATATATTAATTGTATAATGTAAATGGTACACCACAGACTACCACCTATATTTGTCTCTCCTTCATTTTAATCCATCCAAAGGTTGTCTTTAAAAGATCGCTCTTAGCGATAAGACCGCCCATTGTGTCACCCTTTGTAAAATTTTATATACTTAGGTTTCTGTAATTTGTATGGTGTACAATAAAGAGTATTCTATCTATCTATCTATATAGCATATACATCGGAATAACACATAGTATACTTTTTATCACGATATTCCCACGGGTTATACGGGTGAACCCGTGGGACGCAGCTAGTCCTACTCTAATTTTATAAACACGACAGTTTGTTTGGATGGATGGATGGATGGATGTTTCTTACTCTTTCATGACGCAAAAACTACTGAGCGGGTGTGGATGAACTTTGGGACACAGATAGTTTATAACCAGGATTAACACATAGAATACTTTTTATCCCGAGACGGGATCGAAACTTATGCGGGTGAAACCGCGCGCTACTAGTATAGGTAATAAAACGGTCAGTTGCGCCTTTCCATAAAATAACCTAATTTTCAGAGCTTTTTTTAACCCTTAATATTTTCACGGTTGACTGTAACTGAAAATGTTTAAAAAAAATGCAAGACTACACGCAGGGGTTATGTTTTACGTCATTCTAAGAAAGAAAGAAAGGAAGAAAGAAAGAAAATGTATTTATTTGCGGAAAACATCACGCATAAAAAAGAAAGAAAGAAAATAAAATATTTGGACACAGTTCGTGAAACACAAAATATAAAATTAATAAAAAAAATTTTTTTTTCAGACAACAATAGTGTGTGCCTCACGGCTGCGCCAAAAAGGTTCATTTCAGCATTAATGCCAGACAGATGCTAGCTGACGCTGGTTTTCTAATGAACCTTTAGAGAAAAGTGACGCGGAGTACACACAGTTCCAACATACCTAATACATATTTATAAATAAATAAATAAACTAGTAATCACGTACATATCATTATAAATAAGAACATAGACACACAAAAAAAAAATAACAAGTTGGGGGTAAACATGCATCACATTCACGCAAAACGGCCATCGCTCAGCATAATGCTAAGACCCTATACGAGACAGAGCCCCAGCGCTGGTTTTCAGCGGCAGCCGGCGTTGACATGATGACGTTAACCAGTGCAGCATGCAATTATACATCAATAATTCTAGCGTACAAGTTTATAGTATCACAGCGTCAAGATTTTACTAGAACGAACGATAATGGTGTTTCACGTGCTTCCACCGTGTAACGACTCCAATATGGATAATTTGGAATTCCTCCAAATGTGGCGACATAATTGATCTCACTCAGTTACTCATATTCACCTACGTCTTATTCTTGTTGTCTAAACCATTAGCATTATGACCTTTATTTCCATTCAAGAATTATTTCAACCTGCGGTGGGACGTTTTCACCATGTATAGTCACCATCAGCGTGTACAGCAGTCCTCTCCTGGAGAATGGCTTCTCCTATAGCATTCCATTTAACTGCATTCTCAGCTATTCTGACCCAGCTGTTTCCAGTCACCCTGCGGAGATCATCACTGAGGGGTTAAGTTCTCTCCCGAGCCGGAGGGCGCCAGGCCCCTCTAAAGAATATGACACCATTAATATTATCATTCGTATACGTTCTATAGTTCAAAGGATTTTTCAAATCAGATACAGCTTTCTCTCCTTTTTAGTTTTTTTTTGCAACTATCATCTTATGGCTGATTTTCCCAACACCTGGGGGGCAATTCTCGTAATTTTAAGAACGTTCACAGTCTGATCTCAGTCTCAATCTGTCAAAAATACCTCTAATTTCCCTACATTTTGACAAGCATTTGACATTTGTTTGTCGCCGAGATGAGACTGCGACTATATTTTGAACGTTTTAAATTACGAGAATTGGCCTTCAGACATCATCTGAAGAATAATTTGGAATTGTTGACAGTTCTTCCACACAAAATCTGTCAGACGTCAGTTTTATTCCACAAATCAAAATTATCTGTCGATTCAAAAATCAGCCCTTAGTCGGTTTCCCTCCTGATCACAACCTTATTTTGAAACGCAGCAAATTAGAATCAGCACAAATTTTGAATAAGTTTCAAGATTTTTTAACGCTTTTAAAACATCTAGGAAATTCCAATTCAGTCCAACAAAACTCACTAGGCCACAATTCAAGAGCAACACGTGTTACCACACACACGTGACCAGCACATTCATCTGTCCCGTCACAATATTGCCGATTCCCCATAGCTTATTGGCAAAAATGCCAAACATCCTGGCTGACGTTAAAGCGGTGTGTTGGCAGCTGGCACGCGATCGCTTCCAGCCGGCTATTTATGGGAGCAGCGACCGGGTTAAGGGCGTCGTCGTCTTGATAGTGAAGTTTGTCACTGCAATCTGGAATTTATTATTTTTCCTTTGCATGACATAACAACACCCCTGTAATCCCCGAAGGGTTACGCAGAGGTGTACTTATCATACACCTACAATTCGCCAGGGGGCCTAAAAAGGAAACTGGCAGAATCATAAAAAATCGTAAAATGGTCACAAACTGACAATTATTCATAATATGATCTGTGGGCAATTCATATCAAAATGAAATAACATTTAAACTGGAGAAATAAAAAATAAAAATACAATTTGATTAATAAAAACTGTCATGAAAAATTTACCGAAAAAATTATCAAAACACCAGATTCTCAAAATACCATATTCTCAAAATATCTGATTCTCAATATATCAGATTTCGGACAGTCGGAATCAATTTTTTTTTTTTATGCGGCAAAGTTTACACCAAATATGAAATGATTTTTTACCAAAATTAGTGGAATTGCTAATGATCTGCTGGGAATTCAGGAAATAAATAGCTTTTAGAGGTATTGCTTAAAGTGGCCTTTTTAGAGGCCTTTGCCCAGCAGTGGGACACTAACGGCTAATAAAAATAAAAATAGGGGGCGTGCTTGTTGCCATCAATCGGGCACGAATTCAGACTCCGGGCTTCTACAAAAAAATCCTAAGTAATAGAAAAACGCAATAAGATTAGACTTGACCTGGGAATCGAACCTAGGTTTTTTTAAAAAAAAAAACGTTGCCCGCACCAGAAATTACTCCTATATCGCGGGTGCGTTTACAAACATTTAAACTCACATACACAAACAGCCAGGACCCGGAACAACTACCTGTAGGCAATACAAATATTTGTTGCGTGCGGGAATCGAACCCGCGACACGCAGCGCAGCAGTCGATCGGTCAGACACTCCGCCAATCGTGTTGTCATAGGTCCACATGCTCAGCAGAGTGCTTGTGACCAGCAGCCAACGAGACAGTTTTCCTTAGTTTCTTTACTATAACTGCGCCCCGCGGTTTCACCCTCATAAGTTTCGATCCCGTAGGAATGTCGGGATAAAAAGTATTTTTTATGTTAATCCTGGTTATAAACCTTCAGTGTACTAAATTACATCCAAATCTGTTCAGTAGTTTTTGCGTGAAAGAGTAACAAACATCCATCCATCCATCCATCCATTCATCCATCCATCCATCCATCCATACAAACTTTCACGTTTATAATATTAGTAGGATAGGATTATCATCATCATCATTGGTAGCCATGTTTCACCTTCTGCTGAGTATAAGCTTCCTTGTTTTTTGGGTTTCCCTGGTCAGGACTTACCCGCGATCTTTTGTAGATCGACCCTCATTATCTTTGGTTTTATGGTTTGATACAGACGCCACCACATCAAGCTACTAAAATCTGTCAAATTTCTGTAATAGATTTTCAATTTTATCGCTAAAGCATTCAGGTTCAAGGTTGATTCGGAAAATTTGATAGTTTCGGGTAGCTTCACCTGCTGGCGTCGAGGTAAACACAGAGCCAAACAATTGTATAGACGCGTCTGTACAATTCTTCTGCCGCACTAATTAGAAACGCAGTAAAGAAGGTTTTTTGGAAAATTGAGTTACTTATTGATTCTGAATCCTCGTAATAAACTTTATATGGTAATTTGATCCTTACTTTAATAGCTGTTCGGGAAGTGGTATTTTTAAAAAGCAAAAACGCAGCATGTTTTTTCTGAGAACTAAATGACTAAATACCTGCAGTAAGACACATCACTGCGCTTTGCCTTCCAGTATTTGTTTAAACTTATTTTTTTTTACTAGTAAGAAACGCAGTAAGAAACACTTGCTGCTGTTATGATTTGTATATTATGTTTAATGAATAATTTAAGGATACTACTTATAAATGCAGTAATATTGGATACTGCTCTTTTTCTTAGCACTCCATTTCAATTGAAAGAAGAGAAAATACTTATTTAAAATGCATTAAGATAATATCAATATTATGTTTTATTTGCTATTTAAAATAACGTAATTCATTAAATATACGTTGTTTTATTTAATTAAGAAGTGGTTAGGATGAATATAACCAAGTAACTCACATTTAAATACTATTTTTAACAGCTATAAGTCACTATTGCACTGCGCTTATAGTTTGTAGTCGGAGTGACAATAATAATTGAATAAAATAAAATAAATGCAGTAAACTGCGTTTGCTAGTAGAAAGCGCAGTTACTCCAAACTTACTGCTGTTACAGCTTGTAATACTGGAGTTAGTTTTGAAGACCATGCCAAGCATAAATAGTTTTTTTTTGTTTTAAATTAGTTGTATTAAACATATAGAGAATTGGGTTAGTTCATAAGAAACAGTGCATATTCAGCTATACATGTAAATAAAAACATATTTGCAAAACTTCAAAATTACATCTTTTAGATGTAATTTTGAAGTTTTGCAAATATGTTTCAACAAAATAAAAGTGAACATTTTTAGGCGCCATTTACTCGAAACTACGAATAACCTCCTTACTGCACTTCTAATTAGCGCGGCAGTGTTTGTGTCTGTGTTTAGCTTGGTCTTATAAAGTGGACGTTGGATATTGAGGATATTATCATGTAATCCACTTTCCTCTTTCCGATTACTGTTTTGTGCTCGTGATTATACTCGTAGATCTATTTTTCTTTATTTTTCGTGTTAATTATGTTTTAGTATACGCGTGTTTCACAACACCCTGTCCCCCGCCTTCTGCATCCAGTCCAACCCAGCCACCTTCGTAAGATCCCGTCCCCACCTCCATCTAGCTGGGGGCGTCCACACTGGTTTCATCTGCTCCACCGGCCATCGGTTTTTCGACAAACATGGCCAGCCCACTGCCACTTCAGTTTGCTTACTCTGCAAGCTATGTCGGTAACTCCGGCTTTTTTTTCGGATAATTTAATTCCTGATTTTATCCTTCAAAGAGACTCATAGACTCACTCGCTCGCTCCATACGTAAATACTAGTACCTCCTACGTAAATATCAGCTAGGTATTAAAAGATAGAAAGAAAGTGAGCAACGGTTTATTTTAGATGTTCTAATTATAGCTCACCATAATAACCGCCAAATTGTATTGTGTGTCCGACTGTCTACATATGCTAACAAGGTTATTCACAGAAATAAACTCGCGAGCAATTTAACACGTTATTTTTAGCGAAATATAAACACTCGAAATCATAATCAGAATGGAATTACGTTGTGGGTGAGCTCGAGGGTGGGTTGCCAGTGCAAATACGTGCATCGAGGGTGGGTTGCCAGTGCAAATACGTGCATCGAGGGTGGGTTGCCAGTGCAAATACGTGCATCGAGGGTGGGTTGCCAGTGCAAATACGTGCATCGAGGGTGGGTTGCCAGTGCAAATACGTGCATCGAGGGTGGGTTGCCAGTGCAAATACGTGCATCGAGGGTGGGTTGCCAGTGCAAATACGTGCATCGAGGGTGGGTTGCCAGTGCAAATACGTGCATCGAGGGTGGGTTGCCAGTGCAAATACGTGCATCGAGGGTGGGTTGCCAGTGCAAATACGTGCATCGAGGGTGGGTTGCCAGTGCAAATACGTGCATCGAGGGTGGGTTGCCAGTGCAAATACGTGCATCGAGGGTGGGTTGCCAGTGCAAATACGTGCATCGAGGGTGGGTTGCCAGTGCAAATACGTGCATCGAGGGTGGGTTGCCAGTGCAAATACGTGCGTTGCAATGTCAGTGGTGCATTATTTTTATAACTTGCAACATTCACGTTTGCGCTGAGTAGAGGATGCGATGATTTTTACGAGTTTTAAGATTTTAAAGAAAGTTCGAGAAAAACTATTTTTGCCAGACAGTTTTTATTTATATAATTTTTGCATACATTTATTTTTTATTCGTGGACGGGTGTGACAGTGTAAATTACAGATTCTTGGTTTGTTGCGAAAATCATACTTTGATGAAGTTTTGTGTGCAGTTATGACTGTTATTTTAGATTCTGTTAAACTAAAACGGTCAACTTTACCTTAATTTAGATAAGTTCTTAAATTTCATGACAATTAGTCGATAAAATCTGGGTCATGATGACCCGGTGTCATCGTCCGCGTAATTATTTTCACGGCATTTGCCCCGGGTCAAAAAACATATATCGTGATTATATCTAATAGTGCATTTTATTACCTTCAATAGGATAAATAACAGGATTTTTTTTTGTATTATAATGACAAAAAACGCACTCAAAAAGAGTAAAATGTAATCTATGATTAGGTATCAACCACACAATGACCAAGCATGATAAACGACATCATTTTTAACCGAAAACCCGTTACAAACTCAAATTACAATGTCAAAATTATCACACAAAGTTAGAATTATGTTAGAACGAATATCTATATTCACATTACGGCTATCGTATTTGATCTCCTAAGGATCATCCATCATCGCAGAGTTAAGTTGTTTTCGTCAAAAAGTTGATCCGGGTTAAATGTAGCGTTGCTAATGCGAGTGCAAGTTGCTGGCTGTATGGAAAACGTATTACAAGTTTTTGACAGAAAGGTCTGGTTGAGGTTAAATTTGAAATTAGAACGTTGATTTGAGTGTAAGTAATTCGAAGACTAATGTGCCTGCCTTACCTTTAAAGCCTTAGCACACCTCCGCCGCGAAAGTTATGATGGGAAGCCGCTTAACGAATTCCGCTAAGAACATACCTTTACCTTTTTCCTAAATTATGTCGCGATTTGAGTATCGAAACATCATGAGAGTCAAATAAATTGTAGCAATCGCAGCAAAATGTCGTCTCTTCCAACTTAGTAAATACAATGTAGGTCTACTTCGGAATCTTAGATTAGTTTTTCCGTAAAATCAACATCCGACATCGACATCGACGACATGGTTGGCGCAGTGGTTAAGCGATTGACTGCTGCGCTGCGTGTCGCGGGTTCGATTCCCGCACTGAACAAATATTTCTATGACCTACAAATAGTTATTTCGGGTCTGGGTATGTGAGTTTAAATGTTTATAAACGCACCCACGATACAGGAGAAATTCCTAGTGTTTGGCAACGTTTTTTTCTTTAAAAAAAAAAAACATCCATTTTACAAAAGTATTGAAGTTTCGCTTTATAAACTGGACGACTGCCATAGATACGTGCAAAACAAAAGCGGCACCGCAACAAAATAGCGGGCTGAGCGCAGAGGTGTAGGTAACTGGCTTCCGAGCAGATCGAACTACTGCGGTTTCGCTGCTATGGTTTCGCGGCGGAGATGTGACACCCGCCTGAATAATTTTAAAGGATAGAAGTAAATTAAACTATGTTTTAGGCTCACGTTTGCTCGTTACTTATCTCACCTCTCTAGTGCAAGCCTCTTAGAAATACTGTCATTGGTTATCAATATTATGTATTCATTTTGACAAACTAACTAAAGTAAAGTATTCAGCACTCCCCGCCTACATACCCTTCCCCGTTTGACAATTACCTAGTTTCCACGCAATAAAGAGTTGAAATCAAACATAAGTATAATTTTGACTCTTTATTGTGGAGTACTAGTATTCCTAGCTCACCTATGTAGTTTCCTTGGAAGACATTATTTAAAAAAAAAAGAAAAGCGGTTGTCTTAATGGGTTATTAAGACAATCGCTTTTTTTTTTTTTTTAATAATTCAATAATCGCTAGGCAGGGTAGACTGACATTGTGTTTTGTTTTATGTTATTCTTGAAGAAGGACGCTGGTCAAAAATATTATCGTTACACAAGTAACATACTTCTACCCTCACAACCAAAATCGCCGAACACATTTTCATAGAACATCTCTATCGAACATAATCACGTTATTTTTCTAAAGGAGGGTCAATTTTCTCGAGCAAAAGTTTGCATAAAGACGTTTGCGATCAAAAAGACCTGACACCTTTTCACTGGAGGTTACAATGGACCGTATTTGCCACCAAAAACAGCTTTTTTGTAAAGCTGTCGAATTAAAAAGGGCGTGACTTAGCCCTCTTTAATTCGACAGTTTTATAAAAGAAGCTGTTTTTGGTGGCCGGATTAAATTTTAAGGGTTTAGAAAGAAAGAAAAAGTATTTACCGTGACTCGTACAGGAAGATCATAAAACTAAACTAAACACAATCAAAAATAAAAATAAAAAAAATTATGTAAAAAAAAGTAACAAACAGAAAAATGAAAGTCAAAGAAAAGTCCTATACGAGAACAAGATTTCTTGAAGGAGTGGACGAAGATTTTTTATCCATTACTACTGAATTTTTTCGAACATTTCTTTCAAACCTTCCGGACGAGGAGGATTTATTATGCCTTCTGGCGGTGTTAGTACTTAAGTACTTATAGAGGATTTTGATGTTATTTAAAAAAGGTTGGATCTCCAGATAAGAGTCGTATTATGGATTAAATGTAGCTGATTTCTGCTTGATCATTTTGGTATTTTGCATGTATTTAAATCTAATCGTGATTAGGGTCTGTTTAATTAGCGGTTTAAAACATTTTGTTCATAAAATGTATTCACATTTTCACCTAAGTGTCGCGTTTGGGGCAATTATGTCTTGCAACGTTACTTAACACAATTTTCAACTTAACAAATAAGCAAAAAACAACAAAAAAAAAACTTAAGGAAAAAGAAACTTAAGCACCACACAAAAAGGTTTTCTTAAAAAAAGTTTCGAATCAAAAACTTGGAACGTGTAATCCTTGGAGGAAAGGACCAATTTCCATGTTTGAAAACCAATATTTGTGCCTTTACCGGTAATGTGTGTACATGCCACTCCGACTTCGAATTGGATATCGAAATGTCGATAGAGCCTTTCACCTGCACCGTCAGATGTTTGTGGTAGTAATGGCCTTTAATACTTGAAAGTTTAGAGTGATCGTCCCAAAGGCACTTCGGGAAATATGGAGTGCATTGGAGACCATATTTTTTAATGTTTAAAGAGGAGCTACTTGGCGTTCTGTTTTTTAAAAAGTAGCTGTATGATTTTTCTTTTAGTGCCAGTGTGGCTAGAGAATGAATTTTCCACAGATACAAGTTTGTACTTAATGTGTGGACTGGTGCCTACGCTAAGGTTTTTACAAATCTGTAAGTCGGGTCACCAGACCCCCTTTACACTTTATATATTTTAAGTATTGTACTAAAGACTTTTTGTTCGAAATGAATGGAAAGTCGTTTGATATAACTGATATTTTTTTAAGCTCAGCGTAAATTTAGGTCCGTTAAAATATGACTTAACAATAAGGTCCAAAATTAGTTGAAACAACAATGGTTTCCTGTGAATTTCACGCGGCCTTTATTACTTGAAAGTTTAGAGTGATCGTCCCAAAGACGCTTCGAAATAAGGAGTGCATTAGCGAGTTGGGTACCGTGTTTTTGATATTTGAGAAGGATATAGTTTAGCAACAACTAAACTACATCCTTCTCAAATATCAAAACGATACAGCGCCATTTTTAAAAACAAACCACTGTTTTTGCAATTGGGGCTGTACCGTTTTCTTTTAGCGTCACTTTAGACTAGACAAATGGAACTCGTTTAAAAATAAATTAAACGTTTTTAATCGTCTAAGAACAATAATCAACCCGATGAGTTTCAAAATGATAACAACTTCATGTGAAATGCATGTGCGATAACCAATTTTATGAAAATTCCGCATTGTGCCACCAGTCCAGAATGTCCCAAGAAATTATTTGATCTAGAACCTCCTTCATAAAATCGGTAATGTATAAGTATTAAAAGAGGTATTTTACGTAAAAATCACAAAGTATTACCGCACATATTCGACGAGCTACGACGGAATCAAACGAATTTTCAACGTGCTTACGGAAAATAGAACTGTTAAGGCACTTGCATACTTGTTTATAATCCCAGAGGGGTCTATGCACGGATAAAGTAAATCCTTATTTTTACCAGCTGTCATAACAACAACGAAATTATACCCGTGGGAACCGTAAAAAATATTAAAAGCGACAAAAAGGATTTTGCTATTTTGGTGCACAGTAGCATGGAGCATTTTAATATTTGGTGGGGCTTATGGCTAAGTAATAACAGCCGCACGGTTCGATCGATCAGGTTAAGCCACGCTTGCTGCGGTTGGTCCGTGGATGGGTGACCATCTTTACATACCAAGACCCCTCCGTGCCTCAGAAAGCACGTTAAGCCGTTGGTCCAGACAGACATTCGTGGATATTTGACAGTCGTTACGGGTCGTCAGAAGCCCGAAAGTCTGACAACCAGTCTTACCAAGGGATATCGTATTACCCAGTAACTGGGTTGTGGAGGTTAGATAGGCAGTCGCTCCATGTAAAATACCGGTATTCAGCTGCATCCGGTTAGAGTGGAAGGCGACCCCAATATAGTTGGGAAAAGGCTAGGCAGATGATGGACATGGAGAAGATTCAGAGAAAAAATGTTCTACGAATAAATGCGATATTTGTCCCTTTTAAACGTTACAAGAGTAACTTTAGTTAGCGTTTGATCGGATCAATCCTTTGTCTGAAATTCGATTAATTCGATCAGGGATCAATTTTGATTTAAATAAGACCCAATTAGAAAATTTAATTAAAGGATATCCTTCCCAGTAAACTGTTGGAAAGAGAAAAAAAAGTTGGAAAGAGAAAGGTTTTTTTTTAATTGAACTCCATAACATGGAGCCCTAACACATCTAGAAGGCGTTGCGGCAGACCCCGTAAAAGATGGCAGGACGACCTGGACAAGACAAACGACCAGTGCCCTATTTAGCCCTGGATCGAAAGAGCTGGAAGTCATGGGCCTTTGTCCAGCAGTGGGGTGGCTAACAGTAACAGTAAAATTGATCTCACATTAAAAGGAGGTTAGTAAATGCTGCTGATCGATGGCTGAAACGGTGGTCGGATCAAATATCCGAAGAACTGAAGATCAGAGCCGCACTCCACTGACAAATTGAAGCGGAGTCACGATTCTCAGCGGTGTGAGAGTGTTTAGGAAGAGATAAATGCTGATCAACAAAATAATAGAATATTAGCATGACTACCTGACATATGGCAAAAATTTAATGTTCTATGTCTCGTAATGTTAATTCTTTGCATACCTACAATAGTTTTTCTACCTAACTGAACAGACAGCTGTGCTGCTGAGGTGTTTGTTGCCACTTCTTCTTCCCAGCGAATGCACTAGGAAGTGGTGAAGGGCGGGCGTTTTGGAGGACTGTCTTCTATAATTTTGACGTTCGAAAAGTGCCGATTCTCAACCTAATTTGAATGAATAACTTTTGGTTTGATTTGAATAAAAATACAATTGAAATCGGTTCAGAGTTTTCTAAAATACAACTCCAAAATCAGCCGAGCCATTCCAAAAACAAAAGTAAACGTTTCACCAGTATTTATTCTATTTCTTGACCACCTAATAAAACCGCTTTTTCCTTAAACAAATATACAAGCAAGTCTACAAGCCCCATTACACTAAGTCGGCGAATTTACAAAGGAAATTCCGGATGCAGCGAGCAGGGAGCGTGCTTACTTTTACATGTTTAGCGCTCACACGTACCCCTCCACAGAATTAATATTTTCACTACAAACAAGATCAACACTTTTATGTTTGTTCAACTTGAAATTAACACGGAATCACTATGAGTATTTCAATGTTTTTGAGGTTTTTCATTGCGTATGTGAACGGTAAGTGAGAACATAATAAAACTTTTATTTATTTTTTGAGTTAAATATGTTTTTGATGATGTTAGAACGGGATTTCTTGAGTACTAGAACACAATAATTCTATCTCAGCACGATGCTTCGACATTTAAAAAATAAATGTCGTAGCGCTGGTATTCTGATAGGGCCCGCTGTGATGTCACGGGCAATCACAGCACTAAATAAATAATAAAATAGATATAATATTATGTAAAATATTAGCAATAAAATAAATATTATTTTAAAGAGGTACCCATAGCATAATTAGCCTATAATGTTCCCACTGCTGGGACATTGGCCTCCTCTCTTCGAGAGAGAGGCTATCAACCACGCGGACTCAGTGCTGATTGGTAGATGTCACATGTCTTCGAATTTTTGGTTCTAGGACTACGGCGGTTTCCTCACGATGTTTCCTTTCACCGTTTTGAGAGCAGTGGTGATGAAATTATTTACACAAAGTAAAGTGCTTGTCTGGGTTCAAACCCGACAAACTCGTAAGAAATAGGTAAAATAAGAGCAACTCGTCGCCAGAAAAACTCGTCGAATGCATAACCTTCTTCTTTTTTTTAAAGTCGGTAAAAAATAACTATGTTTGCTACATCTCAAGCAGAGTTCTTTTATTATATGCTTATCTTGTTATCGTACAAAGTTATACGTCCGGACTGAAGAAATATTATGAATAGATAACTTGAACATTACATGACGAGGCATACTTCCAATACACTACGTATTTCCTCATCTTTTTTTTTTATTTAATTTTGTTCCCACTTTGAAAGGTTGCTCGTTGGCCATCAATGTTGTGAACTTTAGTCGAGTTTTCTAACTAAAAATAACTCTTCGACGTTGCACTAAGTTAGTTTCATATAGCTTCTGGATTTGCTTTGATTTATGTAAATGATGTTTTACATTGGTAAACAAATTCTCTCTTTTTTACACAGACGTTGTTTTAATTAACGGCGCTGGATAGCTTTTACTAGAAATGGTCATCGTATTAGTGATTCAGCAGCTTCAATTATATCAGGATTGTACCGGAATATAGCAGTTCGTCGTGGACGTGGTACGACAGCGGCTGCACATCGTCTTCTGTTATTAGAAGACAGCCGCCACGCAACCATCGATGCGACTCTCTGCAAGAGTGACACTATTCAGCCAGTATCACTCTTATCCGACCTCTTCGGTGATTCCTAGTAACTTTGTAACACAACTAGATGGCGCCACTTGCTGTGCCGTCAATTATGTGGTTTCAGAAAACTAAAAATTCTTTATTTTGCATTTTACAACACCCATTTACAGCTTCTAACATTACCATATTGATGCGCACCCCTTTAATGAAATATAACTAAACTTTATTTAAAGTAAACAATATTCCCCACAATATTTACACAAAATAATTTAATTACTTAATTAATATTACATACGCGTCCCCAAAACCTGTAAGCTGCTCACAGTAAACAAACTAGCAATAGTAACAACAGAGAGAACAAACTTATGTGTACACGATGTCAAATGTAAATATTTATGTTGAATAACGTTTGTGTATTCAGTGCGTAGTGTAGGTACTGGTCCGTGTAGTGTCTGACTATTCATATGCAGATCTGTTAGACTAGCGTACTGTTTAGTTTGTGTGGTAATCTTGGATGGAAGGAAAATAGAGGCGTGTGAGTTTGATTGCGATTTGATAGCAGGAAATTGTAGTGGAAACTGCGCTGTGTGGACAAAGTAGCCTATCGCAGATTCCGAAGGCTGTAGCACAGACTTCATATTTTTGAGTTGTCTCCATAGTGTAGTGCAAACTTTGTTGCGTAGTGCAGAGTACGCAATGTAGAGAAAAGTAGCCAAGCGCAGAATTCACAGCGAAGTCTGCGGCTGTGGCGTAGCGTAGACTCCGTAGTCTGGCGCGGAGTGTAGTGAGTGTGGCGTAGTGCATACTACGTAGCGCAGGCGCATTATCTTAACGTAGTACTTTTCCTGGGTTTTCAAGCTTATTTTTATATAGTACCGTTTAAAGCATATCCAGTTATGTAAATATTTATACAAACGTTTGATATACAGTTGATCCATTGTGGAATAGCTGATGCCGGCTTACTATTCATATGCAGATCTGTGACAATCTAGCGTAGAGTGGGTGTTTAGTTTGAGTGGTGAACTTGCATAAAAGAATAATAGACCAGCTGAATAACGTTTGATGTGTGTGTAGATATTGCTCACTCACTTCACGAGAATAAAAAGCTGTATGAAAATGGCCAAGTCGACATTCCATAATTTTAAAACTTGTCGAAATAAATAACGTTTTGTTTGTTACTTTTTATATTGGCAAGTACAGTGTGGGCTGTCCCCCAGCTAGTTGTACTACCGACCTCCTTAAAAAGGTGGCTGGAACCGACTGGATGCGGAAGGCAGAGGACAGGTTCTTGTGGCGCAGCCTGGGAGAGGCCCATGTCCAGCAGTGGACTGTAATAGGCTGAGTTAATTCGTTGATTGACTGTTTATTTTTTTTGTTTACCCAATATTGAGAAGTTTGGAAGTTGGCGGTGTGATACACCCGTGTCTCGACACGTTAAGCCGTTGGTCCCGTTGATCTCTCTCCGGTCGTGTCGGATTGCGTGCCGTTCCATCCAACTATGAGAGTGAGGGAAGAAAGAGTGCACTTGTGTCTGCCCACGCACTTGTATACTATAATATCTCCTGCGACAACGATTCGTCTCCGTTGAGATTGGCCACCATGGCCGAAATACGGTCTGGAGGACTCTTTTACCCAAAATTAATTGAATACGGTTAATTAATAGTGCTAATGCTTATGCGATTATTAGCATTAAATAAATACCTAGTAACATAATGAATGTTAACTTACTAACGAGGGGCTTGTAGCTAAGTAATAACAGTCACACGGATCTTTGACAGCCGTTACGGGTCGTCAGAAGCCCGAAAGTCTGATGACCAGTCTTACCAAGGGATATCG
Source organism: Apamea epomidion (assembly GCA_947507525.1). Taxonomy (NCBI): domain Eukaryota; kingdom Metazoa; phylum Arthropoda; class Insecta; order Lepidoptera; family Noctuidae; genus Apamea; species Apamea epomidion. The sequence goes on from OX382237.1 coordinate 17,937,947, forward strand.
TATTACCCAGTAACTGGGTTGTGGAGTTCAGATAGGTAGTCGCGTGTAAAATACCGGTATTCAGCTGCATCCGGTTAGACTGGAAGCCGACCCCAACATAGTTGAGAAAAGGGGAAAAGGCTAGCCAGATGATTCAATTTATTTATGAGTCTTTTAAAACAGTGTACTCTTAGTCGACCATTATTATTCGCCATTATTATTATTATTATTATATTAATTTATTTCAGACATTGTCCATACATTAGAAATACATTTAAAATCAAAATCAAATACAAACATTTTAAAATCAAATAAAAACCATAGTTAGGGTTATAAATTAAAACCATAGGTTAGTTATACCATAGGTTAGGGTACTATAACTTCACATACATACCTTTCACACCGTTATGTCTTTATGCGCTTTTAAGCGATGCTTACACACGTACTCTGTATTCCATTTGGGTCTTCCGTTCGCAGTGAAGAGATCTTAGGAATAATGCAAGGTAAGGCAAACGTACGTGGTTTCTTCCGTCTCTATGAGATTTTGTATGAACATAAGAATGTAGTGTGTAAAATATATGTAAATATAATGTATTGATTTGTGGGAAATAATAATTTATTGAAGTATTGATATGTGGGAGTGTGGAAGAGAAAGTTCTAAGAGATGTCCATAGGTTCGGGTGAACTCGCAAAAATAACTCGATACAATAGGAAAAAAACCACGAAAATGACACCCATGACGAAAACTTTGAAAATTTTTGCAAACGCCATCTTGGATTTTCGGAAACCGAATGCTCGCAATAAGTACGGTCCTTAACATGGCATAAGGTATTCTTTCCACTTGTGTAATTCATGCTTATACAAGAGATTGTTCAAAATTCACCCATCACTAGGTAAGTATATTAGAACAAAACCATAGTTGTTGTCTTACATATGTATGTTAGCAAAGCAAAACATATTTTACGAATATTAAACCGCTCGACACATTGGCAGCTGCTGCTATCTTTTATCTTTGCTGCCAAAACGCAGATGACCTATTAATGCCAATGCAAAATATTGCCGTATTGTTTTTGTTAGGTATTTGTGTGTTTTTGTGACATGATTTTACAAAATACGTAACTAAATTATTCCGCGTAGCTACATGGAATTTATATTTCAAACTTTCTGTTTCTAAAGGTTTTTTTCCCGTGGAGAAATCCTCTTGGATAAACTCCGTTTGGGGAGCACGGAGGGTTATGATGGACTCCTACAAACTAAAACCCCACTGTTCCTTCTACTACCATAAGTTGGGAGCCCGGGAGATATATGTACATTCGCCGCACCCCGACTGTTCACTAGAATCTTACAGAAGGAACTACTACGTTTGTAAAATGTTTAGTTCGCGCCCTGTCCTTATCTGAATAGTGTTAAGTTCCGCATTAAACGTTGAAGTGAAACAGTAACGAAGTTTCGGACATCATATTTCGTGTTCGAGACCAGTGTACATCATTATGTAGATATTAGTAGATATTATTTATTATGTAGGTATTATAGTAAGGTACTAAATGAGTATGTCTCTCTACTTTCCATTAATTTATTACAATATCTACCTAATTTAGCTCTTAGTCAATGATCTATTTCCAACCGGACACGACGGAAATACACGCTAATATGCATAACAATACGGTGAGGCGGAACATTCATGCATAAATCTATTTATTGATCAGTGTCAAGAGATAGTCAAGAGCAACTGAGGTTATTAAAGCGGCTACTTGCAAAGTAACAAATACAAAGTAAGCGTTCCTTCTTCTCTCTTTACCAAATTTCCTTTATGCTTTAGCATCACAACATTTCCATTTTCAATAGTCTTCTCCTAAAATTAAACTGGCTGGAGACCAACATAAATAGTATTTAGACTGTAAATCCTTTACCAATACTATTGTTCCAGTTAATATACCCAAATGTTATTGTTCACTATCAGGATATTATGCAAACTGTTTAGTGAACGGCCTATCGGTAATCTTTGGGGTCCATTTCGGGAATATATAATATCAGTTTTGGGGGCAAATTTCAATAATAGTTGATTTTCAAATTAAAGTTATTTATACAGGAGCGAACGAAAGGGCTTTTGTCTTTGTTTGTTTTGGGTGGTGAGAGTATTGTTCAGGTTGATTATTTGTGACCTTAAAGGTTATTAAACTATAAACATTAGGATATTTAGCTAGCAAAGGCCCTTTGTGTACGTAAGAGATACGGACATTAATTGCCAAGCTGCGCGTGTGTGTACGAATCTTTATACAAGGTGTATCTCTTCATACACGAAATATTTTAAGAGAAAGATCTATAGATGGTAGAGAAGCCATAGCAACGAATTTTGTTTTTTTCTTAATTATTATAATTTTAAAATTACTTGATACATAAAATCTTGATTTGCATAAAATGTTTACTCGGCTTCAATGACAGTAAATACTACGTAAACACTAGCGTAATGGACGTGAAAAAATAAGAAGGAGCCAGTAACTATTTTTTTTTTTTTTTAAGTGAAAACTTCTTTAGCGGCGTTGTCCACTTTTGTTGTGATGGGTAAAAATGTTAAACTCGCGTCAAGACACGTGACCAGATCGAAAATTCGTAAGAAGGAGCTCGCGTCAGGACACGTGACCTGATCGAAAGTTCGTAAGACGGAGGGCGAGTAGAAATGAATATTGTATTTAACCACATAAATGATAGTACTTTTATACTGATGATTAAAGCAATTCGTGCAAAATTATTCCCTAACCATTATATCAAAAATGCACAGCGTTAATATTCAAGTTTTCACTTCTGCCGGCACTCCTGGAGTGCAAACCGTTGTTTATTTTTTTTTAATAATGTAATTAAATGAATTAAATAATAATTATAAATGATAATTGTTTTTTTTATTAATTTATTTTTTTCGTTACTATGGCATCCTTACCACCTGTCTATGCATGGCATGCCTACGACTGGTTGGCGGCGCGCGGTGGCTGAGCGGGCGCGCGGGCAGCGGCATCAGCATCGGGCGTCGGCGGCGGCTGAGAGGGTGCGCGGGCGGCGTGGGCGCGCGGGCTGTCATGCGCAGTCCTCCCGCTCCGAGCGCGGCGTCACTCAAATTCTTACCACGACGAAGACACTGCGTCTCTTTAAACTTGTATATTGTATTACATCAGATTGTACACTCCTCGTATTTTATTTATTCGCTCCTGGAACTGAAGCACATAATGTTGACCCTGATACTTCAGATGCAACATATGTTGATACGCTGATACGTCGGGTGCAACATATGTTGACGCTGATACGTCGGGTGCAACATATGTTGACGCTGATACGTCGGGTGCAACATCTGTTGACGCTGATACGTCGCGTGCAACATATGTTGACGCTGATACGTGGGGTGCAATATGTCCCCGACCCGAATCCCGACTCCCGACTTCAAATTGTATTTTTATAATTGTAAAACCTGTACAGGTTTTCCTTATGATGTTTTTCTTTATAATTTGTAGTGTTTCGTGGGTCATAGCAGACAGAAGACTACCATGATTGCCACTCAAGTTTCTGTTTATCATAATCAGCATATAATGTTCCCATTGTTGAAATACAGGCCTCCTCTTTTTGTGAGAGGGAGTGGATCATAAACATTCAACTACACGGGCCCTTGCGGGTTAGTGGATGTCACATGTCTTCAAATTTTTGATTGTAGGCCGATTTCCTCAAGATGTTTTTCTTCAACGTTTAAGAGTTTCTGTTTATTTCAACTTAATTTTACGTTGGCCTTCGAATTTCTTCCTAATAGAATATAGGTAATATAGGTATTTCTTTTAAAGACCAAGAATAATTTTATATTCGCTTTAGAACCAGAAAACATGTCTTAAAATTACGGTTTATACGAACTAATACACTAGGTAGGATTGAAGTCGTGCGGGTAGAAAATTACCATGCGTCTTGTTCATTCAATTACTTGAATACCGTCTGCGGCGTCCTGGGACATTACTTAGTTAGGTGGGCTGTACATTGTACATTAGGAGAAAGAATATATTGTATAATTTAATGGGTAAAAATAATATATGTAATAGACAAACACACATACAGACGAACTTGATTTATGCGTGTTAAACAGCTTTGCTTGCATGTTAAGAAAAAATGCACTCAGAAAGTATTTGTTACGAATTGTAATAATTACAATATTGTAACACTGAATAAATATTCAGTGTGTGCTTTTTAGCTTTAGCTTTTGCTTTAATGCTCAGTGTACTCGTAAATACACTGAGCATTTTTATACCTACAAGTAATCCATACTTGCATTTATGTACTATAATTACTATAATAATATTATAAATTCATGAGAACCTCGTGAAAGCCGAGAAAGATAAACAAATCAAGTGTCTTGACTTGGCTCGCGAGGTTGTCGACATGTGGCATGTGGACTCAGCGATCATTGTGCCGATAGTCGTGACAGCTAATGGTTTAATAGCCAAGAGCCTCGACCAACACCTGCGGAGGCTCTCGTTGGGCAGCTGAATCAAGGCCTTTTTTTTTTTTTTTTTTTTTTTTTCAGGATGGGAAATCATCAAATGACCCCTCCCGCTCTGGGAATCAAGGGCTTGATTCAGAAAGCTGTACTTCTGGACACGGCTTGCATTGTCAGGAAGTTTCTCTCGCTGGAGCCCTGACCGCTGGTAGCTTGGACCCTGTTCCTGATACCGGTGGGCTACTATTTTTTATATGTTTTTTTTATCCTTTTGTTTATAAAAATATTTAAAAATGTAATTTTTAAGTATTTAAATGAAATAAAGGAGATTATAAATTTAAAAATAACTCTGCCTGTCTGTCTGTATGTTTCCACGACGGAGTTGGATAAATTTGGCAAGGAGATAGATTTGGCAAGGATCGGGGGAACAAGCTCGCGGATGAAATCAAGGGCAGAAACATACAACAGCTGTACCACTCAATGTGCCATCACCTTAAGTTGGACATAAAAGACGGCCAGTTGGAGTAGGTATTTAATAACACACGTGAGATGGCAGAACTAGAAACGAACGAAATAATTAATACAAAGAGGGTTGACCTGACTTGTATGTTGTGATGGCATTTTTTTACCCTATATCCAATAGTGGGGCATCGCTGCTGGGAAAGGCTTCCCCCAAATCTTCTAAAAAGAAATTCTTTCCCTACGCCACCTCGCATCCTTGCGATACGCGTCCAGGTCATCTCGCCATTTCTTTCCAGGCCAGCCTCGGCGGCGCTGTCCATATTCAGGCACCCAATGTGTGGAGACTTGTGCTCAAGTAACATTAGCCGCATGCACGGTCATCGTGCATGCGGCTAATGTTAAAAGCACAATCCCATTTGAGCCTGGCAGCCTTCTTTCCTACATGTAGTATGCCCGTTTTGGAACGTAGTGTTGTGTTCCGAATTCTGTTAGCGTAATAACATTATGATAGCAAAACAAATGACAGATGGAGGTACGTGAAATCCAAAGAAAATCCTGGTTTTGAGATTGCTTGCCTCAGTTTGACAGCATCTCATTGAGCATATCACTGATATCACTAATTATGGTAGTAAGGTACCAATTGACTGCCACAATACAATCTTGAAAAGGAAACTTATAGGGTACCTTATAGATAGTACAACTAAAGATCTCAAGAAAGAAAAAGTAAACACTGTCACTCCCAACTGTGACATAAGCATAATCAGCCAATGCTCTTCCCACAGCTGGGACACAGGCCTCCTCTCTGTGAGAGTGAATGGGCCGTAATCCACCACAAAGCCAAGTGCGGACCAGCTGTGACAATTTCATAATAAAACCATTACCTATTAGAGAAATGTAGCTCTTACAGAAAAGTAAACCAAGTTTTAGCCAACATCACGCCAATGGAGTAAGCAGAAAATTAATTATAGTACATCCACGTTAAGCAGTTCATCATTATCATCATTATTTCAACCTAAAGACGTCCACTGCTGGACATAGGCATTCCTAGTTTAACCGAGCGTCTAGCATCAGGTGGATTCTTGCGGCCTTCACCAGATCATCCGTCTACCTTGTGGGGGAGGCCTTCAAACGCTGCGCTTTCCGGCGTTTGGCAGTTATGTTAGAAGAACTATGAAACAGAGGTGAGCCTAAACACTACCATACCAATAACACTATCTCGCTCAGTCGTCACGCTCACAATCATCGAGCGACCACCGAGCAAGGCAACATTTCGTTGTAAAAGCTAAACAACCGAAGAAGAGTAATTGATTTTACTCACAATATTAACAGTAAAACGTTTAGTAAACTTTTATAGACCAGGACAAATGTTTGTGTAATGAGCACGATCATTTGTTCTGTGTCTGGGTGTAATTTATCTATAATATTTATATATTTAGAAATATATAAGTATGTTTATCAGTTGTCTAGTACCCATAACACAAGCTCTGCTTAGCTTGGGACTAGATGGCGTTGTGTGATAGTTGTGGAATATTTATATTTATATTTATTTATTTATAGGAATTCCAGGCAAAATACAATGAAATCCTAAAACAAGTAATCTTAGTAAAGACAAAAGATCTGAAGGAAAGTAATTGCGGTTCCAATCACAATTTCAATAACAAATCATTCACCAAACTGTTACAGGAATTGTAGCCAAAAGTCAAGGAAATCCCAAAACGAGTACTCGTAGTAAAAGAATTGAATGAAAGTACATAATTGGTATTTCTAGAAGAAATCGTTCAGCAAACTTTTATAGAAATTCCAAACAAGCATAATAGCATAATCAGCCTATAACGTTCCCATTGCTGGGACATAGGCTTTGAAGGGGCCGTAATCCACCACACGGGCCCAGTGCCTGTTGGTAGGTGTCTTGTCTTCGATTTTTTGGTTCTAGGACATGCTGGATTCCTCACGATGTTTTCCTTCACCGTTTTGAGAGTAGAGGTGATGAAATAGTTTACACAAAGTAAGGTGGCTGCTTGGGTTCGAAACCCCGACCAAGTGAAAACCCAACCTCACCAAACACGTGAGTCGCGGCCATTACCTTTCCTCACGATGTTTTCCTTAGCCATTTTGGGAGCAGTGGTGATGAAATAATTTACACAAAGTAAAGTTCTTGTCTGAAAATCCTAAAACAAGTACATAGGGTATATGAAATGTAAATCAAAATCTAAAACATCAACCGTCAGTGAAGAGTTACGGAGCGGTGTCCGTAGTGATCAATTAGAGGATTTTTATTGCGGCGCGAACCGTGAGCATGAATAATATATGTGACAACACCGCTGCACGGTGGAATTGAAATAAAATGGCGGATTTGTAATGCTGCAGCCTTTCATAGCTATTGGTGGCGTGAATGAATGTAGACTTCAGCAGGTTTTAGTAAACAAACAATACGTATAGCAATGTATTTCAGTTTATTCTGCATGTGGTAATACTGAAATATACTACCAGCACACTGGACAGTCAGTCACTTTTCTAACTAGTTAAAATGGTATTATCATCCATCAGCCTGTCCACTGCTGGATATAGGCCTCTCCTATTGCACACCTTTCAACTCGATTTTTGGCAACTCTCATCCAGCTGCTACCAGCCATCCTGGGAAGGTCGTCGCTCAAAATGGTATATTGTAAACTTAATATTGCAACAACGACAACCCCATATTATGTCCAGGCAAATCAATGGCCGTTCCAAGGTTGCCTGGAACAGATCGCAGAAAGCGATAAGGCCGCCCATTGTATATTTTGTAGTGTTCGATAATGTTTTTTGTTATGTACTTTTGTATTGTATGTATAATTAAGTCGTCATCTGCCTAGCCTTTTCCCAACTATGTTGGGGTCGGCTTCCAGTCTAACCGGATGCTGCTGAATACCAGTATTTTACATGGACTGAAAGCCGATCTGCAACCTCCACAACCCAGTTCCGGGTAATACGATAGCGCTTGGTAAGACTGGTTGTCATACTTTTGGGCTACTGACGACCCGTAACGACTGTCAAAGATTCACGAATGACAGCCGAGACCAACGGCTTAACGTTGGTCCCGGCTGTCCATCTTCACATACCAACACCCCATCACATACCATCTTCGCATACCAAGACCCCTCTGTACCTCGGTACAGAGGGGTCTTGGTATGTGAAGATGGTCACCCATCCACGGACTAACCGCGGCAAGCGTAGCTTAACCTGAACGATCGACCGGTGCGGCTGTTATTACTTAGCCACAATAAAATAGTATGAAGAAATAAATGAATACCTCGGTATGTATGAGATGGTTCGTGTTGATACAAGAAAAAAATTATGTGTAGGACTATCCTGCTTAATGGAATAGGTTTCATTTTTCATATTCTTATAAAATCCGTCACGAATTTTAGAAATGATTTTCAAATAGAAATGCATACCAACACAAAAAACTGTACACATTCCATTTTCAGAACTGCACACCGAAAAGCAAGTGCAAGATTACTCAAAAATAAAAAGACTCGACAATTTTTTGAATTAAAACACATTCGTTCCAAAATCTCGCTTTTTATGAAAGTGGGACGTTTCATGTATTTTTCACAGTTTTCCCTGAAGGGAGAAAAATATAAAATGTGGAACTAACGACGCGAGGCAAAGCCGAGTGAAATCTGTAGTTTCTTTATAATGTTAAGTGTTGTATTGGTCAACACCTTTGTTTGTGGCGCTTCTGTCTGTTAACGGTTTGGACGATTTTAGAGTCTCATGACTTAAATTGTTGACAGTCAGCAAGATGGAAAACGGACTGGCTGTCCAGGGAGCGTTTTCCTGCAGGTTCCCTTTTTTTCTGTTCTGGTATCAAAAATCCTCCATATTCAAATGTATCAAAATATTGAACATTCTGCGAAGTTTATTAAAATTGATTTTACATGCAAATGCAATATTATTATACTTCAACCACCACGGATTAAAAAAACACAGTTTTCTCCTTTCATAACGCCTTTCATAACAAAAACACCCTTTGTTTCCTTTTTAGAGTGTTGCCACGTGAGAAAAACTGAAAACGATAATCACTGCAACCCAGTTTGTAACCACAATCAGCCAGCGAAGCGCTCCTACTCGAGTTGTAATGCTATAATATTAAAAGTTGCACAGACACAAAATCGGCGTTGGTGCAAAATTTATTTGCAGTTTCCCGTTTTTGATTTAGTTTTAACATTTGTTCGGCTGTTAAATCTGTTGTTTTTCGGTATACAACAATATATTTTGTGATATTTGAAAATGTTGATATATTAAAATTGTGAAAAGCTTTTGTACATAGCTGTCTAACTGTCACACAAACAGTGGCACGTGTATGTTATTGATTTGATGTTATAACTGTCTCATATTCTATTTTTAAATAATATTAAAGTGTTAAAGGTAACCTGCCTAATCAGCCTACAATGTTCCTACAGCTGGAACACAGGCCTGTCGTTGAGATGGAGAGGGCTATAGTCTACCACGCGGGCCCAATGCGGGTTGGTAGATCTCACATATCTTTGAATTCAATTTTATTCTGAAGGCCAATTCTCGTACTTAGATCAGACTGTGAAAGTTCTTAAAATTACTTGAATTACCTCTCTGATCTCAGCCTCAGTCTCAATCTGTCAAAAATACATCTAATTTCCCTACATTTTTGACATTTTTTCACAAGTTTTTGACATTGATTGTCGCTGAGATGACATTGCGACTAGAATTTGAATGTTTAAGAACGAGAATTGGCCTTCTGCTGTGAAAGTTTTAAAAATTATCAGAAATGGTTTTCTGATATAGCATAAAAACTATACGGAGAGAGTATTTAGTTAGACAAAATTATAACGGAAGAAAAATATTAATTACAAGATTAATTTTAAAAAAAATATGACCGCAATGCAAAATTCAAATTCTCACTCCATGGAACGACAATCCATAGACAACTAGACATAGTTTCAATTAAAATTTAGAACGAAACAATACGCGAAGTCCACTATCCATTCATTCATTGAATTCAAACGTAGAATAAGATGTTAATCGCCTTAGTTCAATTCAATCCATTTAAACGAACGGACAGAGAAAACCGTGGACCTTTCGTCGGAACAAAAAAAATCTGATTAAAACCCGGTCGGGAATAAAGCTATTTGTTCGTGGCTTTCAATGTTTTAACGTTTATTTTCGTATGTACGTAGCTTTGTGAAATGACAAAGGATTATAGTATTTTGAGGACTGATAAATTAATGCTTTTAGTTGAAATGTTTTTGTTTATTATCTGACATAATGGAAAATAATTTAATTTGATTTTCTGCGTTTCGTAATGTCAATTACTTACAATATTGTATAGAATGAAGTTCTTTTAAGTGTACAGACAGCTGCAGCTGTTCTGCTGGGGAGTTTGTTGCAACACTTCTTCTTCTCAGCTAAAGCACTAGGAAGTGGTAAAGGGCGGGCGTTTTTGGGGGACTGTCTTATCTAATTTTGACGCTCAAAAAGTGCTGACTCTCAGCGTATTTTGAATAAATTACTCTTTATTTGATTGAGTTAAAAATGTGTGTTTATGAACGCAGTCTGCTACTTTAGTGAAAGCAGTGTTTTTTTTTTGAGTTTACTACTTTTTTCTGAATTGTAGTAAACTCAAAATAAAGAAATGACATACATGTCGGAGATGGTATGTCTGTCTCTCGTTAGCATCAGGCATATTTTAATTACTGTGGGCGTACTATGGGTAATGTTGGTTATAGCACAATAGAAAAACGGTTTACAGTTCAAATTAGATTAGAACTTATGAACTAGTTAGTCACACTAGCGAATCACACACTCACAACGACTCACAACTCAACGATTCGGGACGCAATTGACAGTTTCTGAGCACATGTTGTTCGTACGATGTCCAATGTTTCGTTTCTCTCGAGAGCTCTGCTCACACGGCTTTTGAAGCTGTTACTCTCGTCCCACCACGAACTCAGGCTAGACTCTGTCTAGCGCCACGAGATGGTACTAACGTTCCGAATAGTCAAACGAATGACTCCGACATACATAACATCGGGTTAATCTAATCGTTGTAAAAATACTGACAGAATATGAAATTGTCGACGAACCAAACGATGAAATCATTTTCATACCTAATTCAAAGTTTTGCAGTAACATGAGTAAAATTCACAGAATTTGAAAGAAATACCTATTTTGCAACAAACATCATTTTCATAATTTTCTTTTAAGGGCAGATTTATCAATCGACAGATAATGTTTATTCGTGGAATAAAATTGACGTCTGACAGATTTTGTATGGAAGAACTGTCAAAAATTCAAAAGTATTCCTCGGAGACAATTATCTGGCGTTGAAAAAATCAGCCCTAAATGTAAAAAATAATTACAGAATAAGACTTGTGAAAGTACTTTACAAGGAAAGCTGTTATGGCCCAACTAAGATTACTTTGGGAAAAACACGAAAAAGGTACCAACTTATGTTCAGTTTAAGTTGGAATAATGAGTTCCTCACGTAAACACTTAATCTTATGACTATTCACTTCTTTAGAATTGAAATTAATATTTCTGCTTCTAATGTCTGTAAGTTCAGAACAGTTCAGAACTCGTGTAGAGACATTTATTTTGATTAAGTTCGCGAACCGTCTGACTGTAATCTATCCGAAGAATAAGATTAGTTTGCCATATACACTTTTTAAATTATCCCTTTTTGTCTTGTTAACTGAGTGTAAATATACAGATAGTATTCAAGTGCATGTTTCGGTACTTTCGGGAGAATATCGCGTAATTGGTCTAGTGGTTCCAAGTGCTACTGCTAAGCTTGAGATCCTGGGTTTGATTCCCGGGTCGGGCAAAGTGTTGTTTGGTTTTTCCATCAGGATTTTATCCACCTGGATTTTCTCATTAGTAGCCCGGGGACAGGATTTGTGCCCGCTTGATAGCAATAGTCTCGCTCCCTAATCCATGGGATTTAAACATAACTGGTGACTAGTGCACGTTTGCTTAACCTCTCGGGGAATACAGCCGACCAATTCTGTAAAAATCTCACCGTGAAAAGTTAGGTGAAGTGAAAAGTCAAAGTCAAAGTCAAATCATTTATTTCAAATAGGCACTTTTGAACGTCAAAAATAAAATTAGAATAAAATTGATTCTAGTCGCCCCTTCCAAAAGGTAGTTTTCGTATGGAGAAGAATGGGCAAGAAACTCCACCGTTACTCTTTTAAAATGTTTTACAATATATTGCATACATTATTTATATAATTATATGTGAAGACGATGCACCCGAAAATAAACTTACTATACCACAATAGGTAAAAGAATTAAAATGGATAAATGTAACCATGACATATAGATCAACTATGTGATAGATACATGGTGCTCACATATTCACAAATATTCCAAACGTAGACGATTTTCATAAATAAATAAGGAGTAATAAGTCCGGGTGTGACCCCGGTGAGCTGTCAATAGTGTCAATCCCTAGCATTACTTGGAATGACAGCTCACTCCACGCTCACTTCACTTAAGTTTTCACGGTGAGATGGTTACAGAATCGCACTGTAGGTGTTATGTTATGTTTCCTGACTGCCCGAGCGTTCACGACGCCTTTTGTGAGCAAATCGAGGTCGGGAGCCAAATCAATCATGAGCATGTTTGTTTCCCATGTATGTTATTTAATATCCCACTTAAGCTATGATAACATCTATTATAAACAACGCAGAACAATAATAGAAATAGCATATTTGCATCGAGAATACATACATGCAAAAGTGAAGCGTATTTTCTTAAAATACCCCGTCACAGTAAGACATTGTAAATAGAATTCTAAATTCGGGCCACAGACCTGTTTGCCTATTCTACAGAATGCGCAAACGTAAATTCAGTTCCTACAAACTTTCCGCTCTTTGTCTATTTGTAGAAAAATTTGCGACACAATAGAAAATAGGGGTGGAGAAAAAACATTTCTGTTCTCACGCAAAATTATGTATTTACGCAAATTCTTGTTCTAGTGCGGCGTTGCTCGTGAAATTTAGACGAAATCATATTTCGACTGTTGAAATAGAAAGTCTATTCGTTGTGCTTCCTATTTACACAGTGGGCAACTGTGTGGATAGGAACTTTCATTGCTTTTACAGGCTATTAAAGTTTGTACATTTGAGCGGATGTTTCGGTAGCGCTATTGTTTTTGTTTTGCGAGTGAGATATTCTATGTATTCTTATACTATAAATGTGGGCTTAGACCATATGACGATCATAGAACCAGAATAAGAGCAAGATAATTATTTTCCTGATATTCTTGACATTTTAGTATGTAAAGACCAACGAAAGATTGCACCTGTCTACACAAAAATAATTTGGTAGAATGGGGATACCCGTTCCTTATAGAAAATTAAATTATCGCGATAATTTGTTCGGAGAACCAGAAGGCACCCTCTGTAGACGACGCGTTCGGGTTCGCCAAACAAAATGAACTCGGCTGTCGCGTCTTTGTGCGACGATCGCTTTGGCTAGGATATTGTGTAATTAGAACGGTGTCTTGGGTCGCAATAAGTGCGACGATCGCTTTCTATCAGGACACTGATAGAATGACACTTCGCTTGTTTGGTCTGAACAAGCTGTCTAAATGTATGTCCTTTAGTACATTTTACTAAGAGGTATAAGTTATTTTAACCGTAGAAACATCAAATAAATCCAAAGTCGTAAAAAACTTACATAGTCAGCCTGTAATGTTCCCACTGCTGGGACACAGGCCTCCTCTCTGTGAGAGTGAGTGGGCCGTAATCCACCACGCGGGCTCAGTGCGGGTTGGTAGACGTCACATGTCTTCGAATTTTTGTTTCTAGGACATGTCGATTTCCTCACGATGTTTTCCTTCACCGTTTTGAGAGCAGCGGTGATGATATAATTTACGCAAAGTAAAACAATGACAAAATTAAAATGTAATAACATTGAAAAAAAAAACTTGGAATTGGACTGTTTTATTTTACTTTTTATATATTTATATTCTTTAAATAAATACAAGCAAGCTATTTAATCACACAACACAAAGAGATGCGCGTATTTACATTTATTCCAAAATCATCAAAACAATGAATCTAAAATATTTACTAACGAAGACTTATGTATTTTGAAGCTATGTATTTAAGGGTAACTGATATTTATGACTCGTTGGCTATAAATTACAGTAATTATTTATGTACTACATCAATTATAAGTTTAAAGGGTGAAGGCGTTGAACTATTAACCAATTGTAAAGACAAGCATACTATTGAGAGTCCTAAGGTTTTGATTTTACATATGAAATAATGACTTAAGTTAATTTTTATTTGAAGAAATTTGCTTTGAAGTGTTTAGCATTATGGATTTGAGAAATTAATGATCTAACATTATGATTTTGGAGCTGGGAAGTTTTAGTCATCTAGGACGATTACTTTTTTTTCAAAATGTTGACATTATCCATTTGAAAGGAAGAATGAAAGACAATACATTTATTTGCAGTAAACATAACGCAAAGAAAGAACAAGAACACAAAAATAACAAATAGGGAAAACATATGCGCCACATCCACGCAAAACAAAGGTCAAAGTTCATTTAGTTTTTGGTTCCCAAAGTATTTGCAAAACTAAAATACATGGTCGTGAAATATATTCATAACTTCTTAAGTATAAAAAAATCCAATGTCTACTTATTTTTTTAATAAAATTGAAAGGTAACATTGGTGGCAGGGACATCGACACGCAAACTGGATTCAGCACATGAGTTTAGACCCCATAGCGTCGAAATTTTTCGTCGGTTATTAAAAAAAAATATTGCTGTTCCATACATTTTTGCCGCGTAGGTATTGCACTTTTCTATGAAACAGAAGATTTTTTTTTATAACCGACGAAAAATTTCTGTCTAAGCGCATGTGCTGAATCCATGTTTACAGTTTGCGCGTCGATGTGCCTGCCACCCTGTATACTACATATACACGCCTTCTTCCCATGGGGGTAGGCAGAAACTATAAAACGCCACCTGCTAGGATCCATACATACTTTTTTTCCTCCATTTACGTTTATACATCCTGTCATACACGTACGTACGCCTGTTGTGAATACTATGCACGACCTTTGAGAAGAAAGGTAACATTTTCCATTTTCCAAATTAATGCTGCCGTAAAGTAAATAACGAAACAGCTCCTTTATATTATTATACAAAGGTTCTTATTAAAATAACTTGATAGCCAAGGGAAATCAGGTATGCAAACTTCTTTAAGCAGTTACAACTTTTGTCGTTAACTATCCCCTAAGAATAAAATTGAGGAACGCAGGGTTTTATGTCTTGTGTATTTTGAAACAGGTAACTTTCAATTGTACGTTTGTCGCAAGCCGTTTTGATGTCGGCCTTTCATTAAAGTAATTTCCAGAACTGGAAATTTTCTTTGACTTCAAACAGGACAGTATTAATTTTGAAGTGAAAATTTCTTTAGGCGCGTTGAACGATTTTTGGTAGGGGTAAATAATTATTATGGGTTCGCGTCACTGGCATGCTAATGTTAACGATATATCTGTATCTATGAGTAGGATGTGTTACGTTTAGTCAGCAGTGAAAGCATAAAAGTACAGAGTTATTTTTAAAACATTAATAACCTCGCAGGACGCTATTAGTAAACGTAAACTACAACTTTTGTTCTATGACTTTATACAAAACTTAATGAAGTCAAACATAATGTCAAGTTTTTGTTATACTTACACTTTTTAGATCTGTATTTTGTAGTAAATGCTAAATATGCTAAATTTTGGTACCGCGTAGAGTTCACATTTAGAGCGATCAATTTAAATATGAATTAATTATATTATGTTTTTTTTAAATGAATAAATAAAAGTTATAAAAGAAACAAAAAAAAAACACTGTTATTTCATAGTTTTTAATTTTAACTTATATAGGCACTATGGGGACACTAAGACATGCTTTTTTCAGAACAGCTTTTCGCAAGTCAACCTACGAGGTTTAGCCGGGCTAACCCGTGGATGCTGGTTATTATTAAAATAATACCTAAATAATTTAAAGCAGATAATTTTTAGCAATTGGTGTAAAAAATTAACAATACATAGAACAGTTTATTCCTGTCATTCGCAGTTACAAATCTGCGACAAACAAATGTCAAAAACTTGTCAAAATGTAGGAAAATTAGAGGTATTTTTGGCAGATTGAGACTGAGATCAGACTGTGAACGTTCTTAAAATTACGAGAATTGCCCCTCTGCTGTCAGTAGCAGGCTATAACGTTATTCTCTAAACATCACTTTGAAATTCGAACGTTGTTTCGTTGTTTGATTCACTTTTAAAACAAATGAGTTCGCTTTTACATTGTGCTTGGTAACTTGATTGGGTGAGCAAAGAACTTTTCAGAATAGCACTCAGATTGACATTATTCTCAGTTCACTTCACCTAAGTTTTTACGGTGACATTTTAACAGAATAGATTGGTAGAATTATAGCGCCATTGTCGCTTCAAACTTTTAAAGAAAATCATTCAAAATAACAAGCAAAAACAGCGTCAATTGTTTCCTCAGTGACCGTAATTAGCAGGAGCTTTGTCAATTATTTCGGAGACAATGGGTAATTAGCTGACGATTCGAAGCCGGTTTTGTTCGACGTCAACCCTTTCTAAAAGTTTGTTTCTTTCAATGTCGCTTTTTGAGTTATTTGTCTCGTTGGGGTTTGTTAAAAATATTGTTTTGTCATCACTATTGTTCTTTGTAATCTTCGATTCGTTCTTTCTATCTCATTCCTTTTAAACTCAGCTGTTGGACTATTTAGAATTTCTTTTATAGATGTTTCTACTCTTTCAAAATCAATCATAATCAAAATATTTTATTTCACATAAACCTACATGGGCACTTATGAAACGTCAGAAGCTAGGTGCTAGGTGCACGGTTCCAATTGGTCGTTTCCTATGGTTTTCCAAGCCAAGCCAAGCCGGCAAGAAACTTCACGGTTACTCTTTTAAAAATAATTGGCTTTTACAATGTTTTGAAATTACAATTGGTACGGTAGGACAGCGTGGGCCTGTCAACAAATACCAGGTATTTGATAAAATTAAAAATGGTTTGGCAGAAATTAAAAAAAAAAAATATTGATAGAAAAACCTTTGATATTGCTTAAGACTAAGATAAATGATGATGATGAATGATGATATTTACTACATAATTAAATCAGAGCCAGGGATTTAGGGCTCCAGGCTTCAGGTACTGGGCTGTTCACTAGCTTAGTGATATCTTAAGAGGCAATCGCCTTCAAAGCGTTTCGTATTTCTGCAGCGACTTTCAACAGGATTAACATGAGCTTTTTGGTAGCTTATGTCAGTCTCATACATTTTTTACTTTTTTATCACCGTTATCGCTGATAGAATTACATTTCTTATGGGCCCTCTTATAAGGGAAGGAAAATAGATGGCTTGCATATAATTTGTTTAAACCTATTCAGACATGGCTGAGCGCAGGGAAGTGGAAGCCAAAATCCAAAATCACTATTCAAAAGACATCGTTATTTTATGATCCCCGATCAGCCCGTAGCCCTTAAAACAGCTTACCTATCTTTCCAATCTTTCATAACAAACGCCGCTTGACCTCCTACGTAAATCTCTCTGAAGTACCATATCTGTTATCCTTATATGCAACAGCAAAGGAGAGCTTCAGGCAAAATCACAAAAGTGTAACCTATAAAGTGCCTCTCACACAAAAGCTCTAGCTAGATGGACGACGAGGGATTATCTATAGGACAACTCCGGCCCCGAGGCATTGCACGAAGTTCTGTTGGAAATGGTGCATGAAAACTCGAGCACAATGGCGAACAGGCTTTTTTCGCTTCCGCTCGGCTTTTGCTGTGACGTAGGGTTTATGTGTGGAGGAGCGGATTTAAGAGAGAAACAGACTGGTGTCACATTTTTGTGACCCCGAATTTTCCATAATCTGTATCGAGACCACTTGGCCATGGGTTTTCTTGTGCAAGGTATTTTCTAAGCAAATAAGAGTCCACTATCGGCTATACAACCACATTCTATTTATCTACTTCCACATACAATGCTAAAACAAAATTGAGCATGAAAATTATAATTCAAAACTTTACTAAAAGTTAACGGGGCAATTTCGCCGGGCCGCGCTGCCTAATCCGGAACAAAATGGCGAAATTGTATCCGCCAGCCGGTACAGTCCAGTATTTACCGGATGGAATCTGTTTTAAATCGCATGAATCCGGTTCTAGCCAGTATGGCTAGGGCTACGAAGATTTTGCATTTGCGCCATTTCATTTCGTAGTGAAATGCAGTCTCAAATTTTTATTTCTGTTTTATTTTATTAGAAGACTGATCTGCTTTTAGTTGAGGGGCTGCTTATCTCTAAAATGTTGCAGCTTTGAAGGTGCAGGGGCAAGTTCAGTCAGTATGGGTCTTGTTTGTGACTGTCCCCTCCTATCTGTTGCATTAGTTTAGCTTTACACGACCGCTGGTGTATTCATTACGCTATGTGAAGATAAGAACAGTAGTGTTGTGGAGCTGTAGAACTGAAAACAATGAACATAAGGACCTGCATACAGTTCATAGTTCGTATGAGAATAATATACAACAAACTTTTGGAAACAAAACAATCATCGTTGCAATGTGTCGTTAGATAAGATAAGATAAGTCTTTATTTGCCATGATATAATGGTGTTACAGTCTTATTTACATAGAATATCCACATGGTAGCTATACAAAATATGTTTCATAGATTAGTAGAGATACATAAGAAACTACTTATGACAGACAAACGAGGTATACACGAGGCCCTGTTCTAATAGGAAGTTCTTATAACTGAATCAGTGTGCGGAGTACGCGCAGCTGAATTTTGAGCCAAACACATTTAAAGTTTTTACTATCGATACGCAAAAAAGATGAATAGGAAGAGGTCGCGCCAATATGCAGTCGTCGCAATCTTTTAAATTAATCCTACTTCCTACTAATATTATAAACGTGAAAGTTTGTGAAGATGAATGGATGGATGGATGTTTGTTACTCTTTCCCGCAAAAAATACTGAACGGATTTAGATAAAATTTGGCAGACAGATAGTTACCTGGTTAGTGACCTGGATTAACACATAAAATACTTTTTATCTTGATATTCTTAAGGGGTCTAAACTTATGCGGGTGAAAGCGCAGGGCACAGCTAGTGTTACATACGAACGCGATCAATTAAGTCACGATTGCATATCATAATTCATATAAACGATCGTGACGATAGCGCATTCGCGAGACAATCGTTTTTGATTAGGCTACGGGGTAAAAAATGCTTAAATAGTAGGTTCTGTTACAATCTTCTGTAGGACCAAACTCTTAACATTTCGGTCCATTCACGCGCCTTATCGAAACAAAATGGCGCTAGAAACCCCTTAACTCCTAGCTTAAAACTTAAACAACACTTAAAACCTTATCTTTATGCTGTGAACATTTCGTTAAACTGAAAAGACTTCAAAGTTCCAAAGTTAGTTCCGACTGAAAAAGATCTACTCTGCGCTATCTTCATTTAGAACTGGCTAACTTTCTTGGGCGTTAAATAGTATATTTTTAGCTGTATGTAAGGAAAATACAAAGTTCTTGTAAAAGTCTTCATGCATTGCTTCCTACTTTTATACGTACCTTTATGGAAAGTTCAATAAAATCTAACTTTAGAGGTAAAAGGAACGGAGCTTCGAGGTAGCGAGTCCACCTGCTGTGGCTTTGGAGTTAGGTACATATTTGATGTTTATTTTAAATTAAGTGGCGTAATACTTACGCAGGGCCAACATGGCCAAAGATCACACAAGACAAGGAGGTAGAAAAAGAAGAAGGAGAGGCCTTGACTCAGCATCACACAATATAGGCTTAAAAAAATACTTACGTAAACAAACCAAACAAACGACCAGTGGCCCACATTAGCACTGGATGGCAAGCACTGGAAGTCATGAGAAGATGTCTTTGCCCAGCAGTGGGATGATACAGGCTTACAGTAACAGTAAGGCGGATCATACGCTACAATGTACCACCCACAAACAATGGGGCCACCCACAATAACTTAATATCGTGACCAGCGTGATCTGTTGTCTACACGCTACAAGAGTTGAGGAACGCTACTGAAGGTGCCAAGGTAGTACTATATTCTGGGGTATTGATTGCCATCGACACGCTAAAAAGAAATGCGAAACATCGAAATAGCAACAAAATTCCGAAGTCCATCGCTTGCCCAGTTTAACTGTGATCTCAAAGACTCTTTTTAAAGAGCGCAGTGGAATTCCAAACGGAAGCTGACTGCTTAAGAATAGTCGTGTCCATGCAAGACTATTGTTTGTCTTAGAACAACTTGCACTGGAGTCGGGAATTACATTGAGATAAGGGGTCGGACACACTGGCTGTGTACTTACGGGTTATTTTAGTTTTTAGATGTTGTATTTCTATGAAATTTTGTGAGATATTTCTGGAAAGAAATTCTCGTAATTTTAAGAACTTTCACAGTCTGATCTCAGACTCAATCAGTCAAAAGTACCTGTAATTTCCCTACATTTTTGACAAGTTTTTGATATTGATTGTCGGTGAGACGAGATAGCGACTAGATTTTGAACGTTTTTAATTACGGGAAATTTATTGGCCTTCTGGTTATCACTGCTGACGTGATTCATCATCTCCCTAGCCTTTTCCCAACAATGCTCGGGTCAGCAACATGTCTAACAGCATGCAGCTGAATATCAGTATTCTACATGGAGTGACCGCCTATCTGACATCCACAAACAAGTTACTGGGTACCACGATACCCCTTGGTAAGACTGATCAGACTTGCGGGCTTCTGAATAAGTACCTGTAACGACTATCAAAGGCGAGCAATTCCATCTATTGTTCATATGTATTGTAGATAAAGATATGTGAATCTTTGACTTTGATGACCTGGAAAAAACAACTTAACATTTATATATAACTAGCTTTTGCCCGGGGCTTCGCCCGTGTAGAGTTCGGAAATTATTCCACGGGAACGTACAACTGGGATAAAGTATTCTATGTGTCAAACCAGGTTATAAACCAAATATAATATATGCGTGCCAAATTTCATCCAAATTTGTTCAGCCGTTTTAGCGTGATTGAGTAACCAAATCCAAACATCTAAACCTTCACATTTATAATATTAATAGGATTGAGCATTTGTTACAAGAAATAATTTAGTAATTACGCAGTTAATTCAGAGGTTGTGTGACATTGAAGAACAAAAAATAGGTTTTCAAAATCACCCTTTATGAGGATGATTAACGCCATGTCATCATCAATTTACTGACAAATTATCTAACTCAGAAAAAAATGTAAGCTACAGAATTTAAAATCCCAATTAAAAAAAAGACAACTTTTATTACACAAACAAAAAAAAATCTTTGCCTCTAAATCAAATTGCGAATTTGCACTCCATATAACATTCATGGTTAGTTCCAATGCGTGGTAGAAAATGAAGCAAAAAAATAAATAAACAGAGCCACAATGTGAACGAAACGTGAATTGAATACTCTAACCGTTCACAGTCGGATTGATTCCGGCTTTTGTACGGATTTTCAGATTTCCGTCATTCAAAAACCGAAGGAACGAACAATAGAAATAGTTGTTTCATATTGGTTTTATAGCGAAAAAGTGATTGTGAACTTGGCGGCTCGTGGTTATAACTTAGAATTAGAAATAACATAATATAACATAACGCCTGTATTCCTCAAAGGGTTATACAGAGGTGTACTTATAGTACACCCACCTTTTCACCAGTTATATTTAAGTTCCATATGATAAGGGGCGAGCCTATTGCTACCGACTGCTCCTGAGAAATTCCAGATGGAAAACCCCAGGAACCCTTTGCTGGATCCGAAAATTAAGCCCAGGACCTTATGCACAGTGCTACGCTTGCGACTACTAGAACAACTAGGCAGTTTCAGAATGTAAAATGTAACACAAATAATGGAAAGAAAGAAAGAAAGAAAAAGTATTTATTGCGACTCGCACAGGAAGATCTTAAAACTAAACTAAACTAAACACAATAAAAAATAAAAAACCCAAATTATATAAAAAAAAGTAGATAACAAAACTAAATTATTTTCACATTCTTCTATTTTTTCTTAATAATTCGGTGAACGTGTACCTCAAGGTAAATGTTTGGCTAAACTTGTACGAGCTTTTGTAGACCTTCAGTGCTGATTCATTGATTTACCCTATAAAAAAAAAATATACAAGAAATGATTTTATTTTGTAAAACGGTTTGTACAAACACTTTTACACGTAAATCATATTTTAAAATAAGATGAGGTCGGCGTTTCCTATCTAACTAGTCTGAGAAGAATGGCCGAAACAAACTCAGAGGTCACAGTCTTTTTTAAAGTCCAGATGTAATCTTGGTCAGATCATATGAAGACCATGTAGATCGATGTCTGAGATGGTGTTTGAGGAAAGAACCACACAGATTGTGAGGACCTGTCCAGTCAGTGCACACGTTTTTCAGAAATCGTGCAGCTCAACTCAAAACTTAAGGAGCTGAACGATTCGACGAACAATACCAAAGAAAGAACATTTGCGTAGGCCACATTAATTACTCAAACTGCCAGGCCATGACAAAAACTAACAGAACAGAGAGAAAAATAAAAAAATATATAAAATGGCCCACATAGTCTTCACATTTACTATAATTAAAATAATAGAATACTTTACAAAGTAAGCAAATGTCGTTGTATACACATAAAATTCATTTATGTCAATGTGTATATAAAACGAAGCCAAAAAACAACAACCAGAAATCAGACCAAACACAAATTAAAATAAAACCAGTAAGAATGCTTTTACTGCTAAATTCAATATTATTATTACAAATTCTATTTACCCAACAAAACTTAAGAAGCTTACAGTTTTACCAGAAATAATTTTACCTAGGAGAAATTTTCAGGTCCAATTATGAGTACCTAGTAAAATTACTTCAAACTGTCGACTTGATAAATCGATTTCACTTGACAATTCAAGCCTAGCTAGGAAAGCGATGTAATATAAAGATGTTGCCAACACTAAAGCTAAAATCATTAATCATACACAGTTCGGTGAACAAACTAGATAGTGTAAAAATTGAAGAGTTTCTTTAGGCATACCTAATCATAATTTAAATACAAAAATATGTTTGTAGTACAATGACGCAAACACGGCTAAATGGAATTTTATAAAGCTTTGCAGTCCTATAGACCATGGCCTGTATTATAACATCGGAAACTTTTATCCAAGCACCTACATGAAGTGAAATCGCTGGCTACAGCTAATAAGATCATAATAATTATATATATTACTGTGACTGAAGTTAAGGAGTTCCTCAAGGCACTATCATCGGTCTCATGTTCCAACTGCAATATTTGATATAAGTCGTAAAACCAGTAAGAATTAATTTGAATTCGTAAAAGTTCACTAAAACAGAACCAGAACATCATATCTGATGAATTAAACCCACGTTAATCTGATAAGTGCCTCTAGATATGCGAAGAAATGGACAGACAAACAGAGAGACGTAGCGTTTTTATAATAATAAATAATAATAAATAATAAATATTCCAGAACTATCACACAACGCCATCTAGTCCCAGGCTAAGCAGAGCTTGTGTTATGGGTACTAGACAACTGATAAACATACTTATATATTTCTAAATACATAAATATTATAGATAAATTACACCCAGACACAGAACAAATGATCGTGCTCATTACACAAACATTTGTCCTGGGTGGGAATCGAACCCACGACCTCCAGCATAGCAGCCAGGGTCACTAACCACTAGACCAACAGGCCTGTATAATATGTGAGAAAGAGGAATAAAAACCTTTCTCCATTAGTGAATATCAATCACCGTTTACATCCAGTAGCCGGTTAGGAACCCGGAAAAAGATTAAGATTGCTATGAGGAAAACTAAAGCGTTTAACTGAAGCTGTGTTTAGTTAATACCTTCATTAGTTTCAGTGAATGCCTACTGTTTCTTAGGAAAAAGTTACATTACAAAAGGTTTCCTTAAGCTAATGCCAATGCCCAATGCCCACTTTTTCTAGTAATCTTTGGAAAAAAATTACTTATTTTTTTTCCTGATCTGTTTTGAATGAGTAGAGAGAAAGATAAAAAGAAAAATATGTATATCACTAAAAGAAGATGACAAAAATTCGATCTTAAAAGTGGTAAATACCAATGGCTTCTTGCTGGCTGATAATATGAACATACCTTTGCCAAGCGTAGTAATAATGGAATCTTTCTCCAAGAATATTCAATGCAACGTATAAAATGATCGATCGTAAAATTTTTAAAGTGTGAGAAAATCACAAAGGTAGGTACCTACAATTCCGAACTTCCGACGAAAAATATTTCCTTTAGTAGCTATTGGAGTGTCAAAATCAGTAGGTGGATAGCAGATTATCGGTACCAGGAAACGATGCTCAAGCTATGACCGGGGATGACGCCATCCAAACATCCGGGAGTGCCAGGTGCAATAAAATTTATATAGAAATGTTCGCTTTTGGTAGCGAGTGCAAAAATAAAATTCGATTTACTGGTGAAATTACTACTGACGTTACTTTTCAGTTTCATTTGTCTTAGATAGTCACCTCATTGTTCTTTAACTTTATCTTTTAATGTAACAATTGCGTTATAATATACAGGATGTAAATTATTAAACCCCCATACCAATCGAGTTTACCATCATGTATGTTCCTCAATATATCTATTATTTAAAATACAGTCGTGCCAGCGACACGATGACGAAGAATACATCTATCTTCCTCTGTTGGTTCAAAATTGTTTTATAGCCATAGAATTTTCTTAAGTATAGCATAGTTTTTTTTTACATATATCATGAAATTCAGAGATAATGTATCGTCCCATTAGTGAAAGAATTTTCGGAATTGGATTAAGTTCCGAAGATTACCCCAGAATATCCCACAAATTTTACCTCTAAGTTTACCTCTAAGTATAATATTATATAGCATAGATTGTGGAGGAAATACCTACCAATACATTTATCATAAAATTGGACACAAAAAAAAAACCCGCAGAACATAATTTCGTTTAGATCCACACTAATATATAGCCTGTCTCCGATTAATTTGTAAGGAAAGGCAAAATATATTCGTGATATATCCATAATATAACATATATTTAAGTTGTCTGGATCAAAATAATATAGTATAGATAATAATATAGTGTATAGTATAGATTGTACTATTACATGTTTGCAGCGCGACTTCACAGCATGATCTTCGGACAGTTCACTGAGCTGAAAGTCCGTGCAGTGGCTTGGTGACTCGTCCGGGGGACATGATGTCAATTGAGTGTGGTGTTGCCCATTCTTGATTTCTCTTTTGTTGCATATTTTTGTTAACAAATTGGTTTTGATGATCTGGAAAATAAATAAATTAAAATTGGGAAACATGAAATAAACTTGTCTTAATATATAAGACTACTTTTTGTTATTTGTTTACACTTTCTGGACTATTTTGCAGGTTATTTAAAGAACTGTTTATTTATTCGGTCATCGTAGGTGACTCTAAATTGAGTAACTGTTGTCGGCATTTATAATTTTGTTTCTTTAGTTTGTTTTGTTTTACAGCCGCACGGGTCGATCGATCAGGTTAAGCTACGCTTGCCGTGGTTTGTCCGTGGATGGATGACCATCTTTACATACCAAGACTTCTCCGTGCCTCGGAAAGCACGTTCAGCCGTTGGTCCCGGCTGTCATTCGTGGATGTTGGACAGTTTTTACGGGTACTCAGAAGCCCAAAAATCTGACAACCAGTCTTGCCAAAGGGTATCGTATCTCCCAGTAACTGGTTTGTGGACGTCAGATAGGCAGTCGCTTCATGTAAAGTACTGGTACTCAGCTGCATCCGGTTAGACTGGAAGCCGACCCTAACATAGTTGGGAAAAGGCTAGGCAGATGATGACGTTTTGTTCTATCTTAGACAACTCCAGATCTAGCGAAATGCAGGTGTACCATAGGTACGCTTCTACCGACCCTTTTGGGAAAATATAAGCGTGATGTTATGTGTGTGTGTTATTTTAAATCCAGAATATACCAGTTTTTGTTCCATATTTTCGAACGAATATTTCATATTCATTTATTTAAAACAAGATGTAAACAAAAGACTTAGAGCTAAGACCCGGTGTGGACCCTGGTAAGGCACAGCAAAGATATTGTTTGATACATCAAAGTTAAAAATCGAAATCGTAGAAACTAAAATTATACATGAAAACTGAATCATAAAAATGTAATAACAATAACATAAATAATTCTATTATTGGTAAGTAGATAGCTATTTTCTTAAAAGCTACCTATTTACCTACTACTTATTTATATTATTATCTACTTTTATAATATTTTCAGCGACACCTGAACAATTTTGGTAGTAAAATATTGACCTATTTCAATTAAGAAAGCAAGGTTTACTAAGCAGGGGCTGCAGTCTCGACATTCATAGCGATATCTTTACTACCGAATTCGGTCGCAAAGTCCTGTCACTCCATACATTACACCTGTCAATCCGAGACTTTGCGACCGAATTCGGTCGTAAAGCGATCGCCATGAATGTCGAGACTGCTGGGGCAGGTATACATTTATTATCCTTGCGTTTGTTGGGAACAGCAAAATTCTCCTTTTTCTTCCATCAAATAGAAATTTTGCAGACATGTAAAAAGGTTTAACAGCAATTTGTATGACACTTTAGGTTCTCGTAAAATTCTATAGCTTACAAAAATAAATATGGATATTATTTCCGTTTTCCACATCATTTGGCGTATATTTCGCGGAATATTATTAAAATTTATTCAAATATCCAGACGCATAAAATGCAGAGGATTGCTATAAAAAACGCCAAATTGCGTTTAAGTTTGCCGTAAGAAATAAAAACATTTCATTCAACTAACAGTGTATCTATACAAAATGTATCATACTTTAAGATGTGGTATAGACCATCAAACTGAAATACTTTCTCCATGGGACTACTTAACATCTTAATCGCGAAAAAATTATCAACTGTCCCATTCAAGACTTCCACTATTACTCGACTGAAATGGGGCTGATTAAGTTTTTCGCAATTACGATGATAAAGAAACATTTGGTAAACAAAAAGAAAATGCGAAAAACTAACTTTCTTATCCAAATAAATCATATTTCTTTTAACTAACTGCATGAGATGGATCTTTTTACTAATGCTCTAATTAAAAGAAACTTTTAGATAAACAAACTAATATCATCCTTTTCAGAAATTGCAAAGATGACGAAATTTCCACGCATGCAGAATTTTAATATTTTTCGTTTGTTTTTAATATTATACTAGCTGCACCCCGCGGTTTCATCCGCATAAGTTTCGATCCCGTGGGAATATTGGGATAAAAAGTAACCTGTGTTAATCCTGGTTATGAACCATCTGTGTGCCAAATTTCATCCAAATCCGTTTAGTCGTTTTCGCGTGAAAGAGTAACAAACATCCATCCATCCATTGATCCATCCCAGGCAGGCGCTTTACTTTGTGTAAATTATCTCATCACCACTGCTCTTAACGGTGAAGGAAAACATCGTGAGGAAACCGGCATGTCCTAGAACCCAAAATTCGAAGACAAGTGACATCTACCAACTCGCACTGGGCCCGCGCGGTATATTGTAGCCCACTCGAAGAGGAGGGGAGGCCTGTGTCCCAACAGTAGGAACATCTGATTATGTATGATCGATTTTCTCTACAAAACTTTAGCGCAATCAATTTGTAACCAACCAACAGCTTCTGAAGTAACGCAACAAAATGTCAAACTCAACACGAACTACCCACATTTTTTACATGGCAACCTCACATACAGTACAGTCGATAAAACAAGTGATCGAACGAAGGTTCCCGTAAAGAATTCGTTGCATTATTCAACAATGCTCTGCTCTTCACTTTGCCAAATGAAATAAATTACCATTGATACGTATTTCACACGAATACGGTACAACAGTTTGCGTTGTCAATTTTGTATGTAGATTTTTGTGATTTTGATAGTGTTTTGTTTTTGGAAGAAACAGCTTTTTTTTGGTTTTTGTTGTCTTGTGATATTGTGTAATATTCATGGACAGTTTTGGCGAAAGATGTTATTGCTAACATACAACGTTCATTAGTTCATCTTTTAACCAGTTGAATGCCGTAATCAAACTCAAACTCAAATCATTTAATTCAACTAAACCAATTACAGGCACTTTTGAATTGTCAAAGAGTCGGTCAGTCAGAAAGATGAAGCTAGTTGCCCATTCCAAAGCGTAGGTACCTATGGAGAAGAACGGGAGAAACTCCATGGACACTCTTTTAAATCATAAAATTGTTACAAAATATATGATTACATCATTCGTGGTGAGATACGAGAACGATATAGAAAGACGTGCACGTTAAAAGCGTCCGTTATAGAAAACATAAAAACAATTCAGAAATTAAAAATTAAAATAACCCGTGGCAGCTAAGAGATGACCAGTCCCTACTGACGGCGCCCGTTCACGAACAAGACGTATGGATCAGCACCATTCAGCTCAACCATTTTGGAGGGAACTTAATGATCCAACACACACGCCACCAGCAACGAGAGATTAGAATGATAATAACAGTAACAATTAGACATATTGTGTCTCGCGTGGATCCACATTCTCATACGAAGGGTTAAGAGTAAGGTTTTTGAACGGTTATCATATTCATAAAGTGTCGATTTGTAAATTGTCTTCACACAGCTGGGTAGATTACTGAAAGCAATTTGTTGTTATCTTGTGTTATTAGCTATAATCATAATAATAATAGTTAATTTCTCGCCAAAATAGCAACAGGATTACATATTAAACACAAAAAAAGTCCTTATTACCAGGTAACTATACTACTGTCATATACATTGTACAATAACTATACCACAACATTTGTGGTGGTAAAGAGAGGTTTACTTAGGGTATTGACTCTATCTTCTGAACTAGGCGAGGCCTGTATCTCAGAAGATAGCGCTCATCTGACAATTTCATTATTTTATAACCTAAAAACATTGTGTGCTACTGTTTTAATTTATTAATAAAGAATGTAAGTAGGGAATAAAAGTGTGTGTGTGTGTGAGAGAGAGTTTGTGTGAGTTTAATTAATTAATTAATATGATTGTGAAGACAAAAGATATTCGGCATTTAGGTAGTCTAATTGTAACAATCAGGTAGCTTAAATGTACTATATTAAGTTTTTTATTAATTTTTTTATAAAGTAAACTGCTAGTTACATAATACTGTCTTCTCGCAAATGTGTGATGTGAAGAAGCATGACAAACTAGTTTCTGTTTACGTCTGGTAGTATCTGGACGAGAACTGATCGATTCCTCCTCAAGATGTATTCAAGCACAAAGATCTGTCGGACACTGAGTACCTTACAGTCAGAATATAGTTGATTAGTCGAGTATCGAAATAGCTTTCGGGTCATCACTTTAAGGACAGCTCTCTGTGCCGGTTCCAATGCGAGGAACGGGCACAGACGGGCTATGACGGGACATTTTCCCATGCTCTTGGAGAAATAGCTTAGTCGGTTTATACCCTTAATGTCGCATAAGACGACTATTGCACCACATTTTAAGCGGTGATGCAATCGACGCTGGTGCATCTCGCCCAAAAGAGACCAATTGACTAGAGACCAGAAGGAATACTCTCATAATTTAAAACGTTCAATCTCATCTCTACGACAATTAATGTCAAAAATGTAGAGAAATTAGATGTATTTTTGACAGATTAAGACTGAGATCAGACTGAATGTTCTTAAAATTGCGAGAATTGCCCCTCTGAGCACTTTCATTCCTTTTCAAATTCAACAAATTAACATCGATCAATTGAAACACAACCAAAACGGACAAAACACTGCAACCCTCCATTTGCCACCATAAGCTCATGCTCCATTAAGGTGTAAGGCAGCGAAAATACCGTTTTATACTCGTTTCTAACCCTCAACCGTCGCGTCGAGTGAGCGTTTACTCCCGTTTAATTGCTTGCAAAATCCCGCTTCTGAAATGGTGCTGCGGAAGCAAAATTTTAGAATATGAAATACAAATTACATACTCGCTGTGCATTTAAGTTTATAGGCTCTGGATATTAAAAGGCGTACTGTTAATGCCTTTATGCTCCTTTAATTTGTTGAGCTTTTACAGGATAGTTTACGGTTTTGTTTTTGGTGGTCGATTGAAGAGCCAATTCTCGTAGTTTTAAGAACGTTGATTGTCTGATCCTAAGATCAGACTATGAACGTTCTATACTATACTTAAATACCTCTAATTTCCCTACATTTTTGATATTTTATTGACATTGATTGTCGCTGAGAAAAGATTGCGACTAGATTTTGAACGGTTTTAATTACGGGAATACGTCTTTTATTGTTGTGGGCTTTGTGAAGTACTTAAGTAGGACCCCTGTCTCTTTCTCTAGATCAATAAATAGGGTTCCAGTTTTTAAGGTTAAAGTGCGCACTCTATGGTTAGCCCAGGTACGCACGGGCGTTTTTTTTATTGCGGCGATTTTTTCTTCGCGTCCGAACCTGAGCTAATCCAGTGAATGAGTGATCATATTTCAACCTATTCAAACTCTCGGACGAATCATTATCATTATTATTAACTACAGAAAAAATGCTTCAAGTAAAAAAACGACAAAATAAAACAAAACACTCAAATCAAATAAAACAAAACATACAATACAATAAACGAGCAATATCCTGAATATTTGACCTTCAAACGACACGTGTAGTAAATATGCACGAAAAAGGTAAACCACAAAACAATTTTATTGATATTCAGAATTGGCAAGAATGTAATTCCCAACCCTTTTGCCCATAATTCAGGTCATGCGTGACCCGATTATCTTTACCGGGTATCCGGGTTCGTGATTTCATTGGTAATGTATTAACATTGGATTAGGTTATTTGTAGATCAAGACAAATAAACAGCTTGTTTGTCTATGATTACCTATAATTGTCCTGGAGTGGAGACCGCGTATCGGCAAGCGTAGTGTAGGTCGCCCTCCAGCTAGATGAACGGACTACCTAAAGAAGGCTGGGACAGACTGGATGCGGAAGGCAGAGGACAGTGTGTTATGACGCAGCCTGGGAGAGGCCTATGTCCAACATTTGACTGCGATAGGCTGAGTTGATTGAACCTATAATTGGCGCATTATTCGCTTTTTAACGTATATTATAAGTACACTGCCTCGTTGGTGTAGTGGTCGCAAGTACTGCTGAGCATGAGGTCCTGGGTGCGATACCCGGGTCGGCCTAAGTGTTCACTTCTTCTTCCCAGCAAAAGCACTAGGAAGTGGTGAAGAGCGGGCGTTTTGGGGGACTGTCTTATGTAATTTTGACGTTCGAAAAGTGCTGATTCTCAGCCTAATTTGAAATAATGACTTTTGATTTGATTTGTAATTGCGTTTTTTAATCTAGAATTTCTCAGAAGCAGCCCGCAGTCTGGATTTGTGCCCGGTGATGGCGATGGGCTCGCTCCCTGCTACATGGGACTTAAACATAACTGGCGATATGTGGGTGTACGACAGGTACCCCTCTGCCTGGAGAATTCCGTCGTGAAGTTATGATTTTATGTTATAACTAGCCAGCACTTAAAACACACCATTTTTGGTGATGGAATTGATGATGATATATCAATACGATTCTTCTGGCACAAACAGTTACTGCGATTTGTTTTTGGAAACCCGGTTGTCTTTCAACGGGTATGGTAAACAGGTTGTTCTTTTAATTTGTTGTTTTGTTTTAAGAGGCTGTGACTAAGTTATAGCAGCCGCACGATCGTAGTCGTAGACGATCGATCAGGTTAAGTTACGCTTGCCGCGGTTGGTCCGTGGATGGGTGACCATCTTTACATACCAAGGCGCCTCCGTGCTTCGAAAAGCACGTTATGCTGTTGGTCCCAGCTGTCATTCGTGGATCTTTGACAGTCGTTACGGGTCGTCACAAGCCCGAAAGTCTGAGAACCAGTCTTACCAAGTCGTTTCGTATTACCCAGTAAGTGGGTTGTGAAGGTCGGATAGGCAGTCGCTCCATGTAAAATACTGATACTCAGCTGCATCCGGTTAGACTAGAAGCCGACCCCAGCACAGTTGGGAAAACACTCAGCAGATGATGAAGAGGTGAGTTAAAAAAAAAAATAGGTTACTTTATAAACCTGTCATGTGTCTCCATGAATATAATATGGACGATATAGTTTTCTTACTATAGATACAGTTCTGCCTAAAACTTCAGGTGTTACAGGTGTGATGGTATGTATTAAATTAGTTTTTTTACTCATTGCACATTTAAAGTCTCTTGCAATGTTTATATAGACACTTTTATTAGAAAGAAAATTCGTTTATTTGCGGTAAACGTGACGCATAAAAAGCAATTAAAATAAACGCAATTTGTGTCGAGTGGGTGGTTGGTTTTGGGTTAGTTGAGTAAATTTGGGTGGTTATTAACCAATGCCTTCCTACATTCTGTAATTATATATTTTGGTGAGTACATCTACGTCAATTTTCATCGTCAAAGTTTTAGTCATTATTTCAAAACGAGACGGTGCGGTGTTTCCTCTATTACAACAACGACGAACGCCACTTTAATACTGACCCCTTTATCATATACGTTTCTTAGAGTTAAGTAATGATTCACGACTGTTTAACCATAGACTTTACCGTTTAAACTTCTCATAACTTTAAATGAATAATCCACAACGACAAACCATTTCCAGACCTATACCACTAACCTCAGACAACACTTCAACACTCCTTAAAAGCAATTAGCCCATTTACACTCCAGTGTCCAATCTCTCCAGTAACTTCCACCGATTTGCATTCTAGATTCTATCGCTTCGTAAACTTGGATAGGTGGACTATCTGTTGGCAATAACTCAGCGTGACCACATAGGTATCTATCTGCCAACGCCTTCTGGTCGCCGTATTTCAAACTCCTAGATAAACTTCGATTAAACCAGGGCCGTTCGGTTTGGGGCCATTTAGGATAGACGATTCGATTGTCGTGTTGTTTGAGTTTCCGTGTGATTGTAGTCTTGGTTTTGCGCCTTTATCTGGATCCTGTAATATACCTGATGTATCTACTATTTATGTTGAAGTTCATACAATAAGTATTTCATAAAAGAAATGAATTGAGTTGTCTAAAGCACAGTTAAATAAAATCAGCTGTTTCAGAGAAATGTGCAAAAAGAATGTGAACAATTTCAGCGTAAGGGGGTTTTGCGCGTCGATGTCTGCCACCCTGTATCTATCTCATCCCTTATTCGTTTTGCTTACTACTAAGCCTTGTGATGTGCATGAGCAAACTTTTTAAACATTTTTGAATCTAGTGGATTAATTTTTTATCTGGGAAAAGGGCAGAAGAGTGCTGATGACTTAAATATAGTGGAAAGTATCCTAGTACCTAGAATATAAGTATATACACTATAGCTGTCAGTTAAGCATTATTTTAGGAATTAATATTTATTTATTTATTATTTTAATATTTTGTTAAAAACATCATATATGGGGTATTGAAGTACCTATTACACTATGATTCTGAATAGTCGTGTATTGTAAAGCCCCATTTGCCGTTCCTTGAAGCAGAACAGAGTTGATTAGAGAATCTCAGTCGATTGGAACTACAGCCTACAGTAAATCTAACAAATAATAATATTACGAGTACAACAGACAGACTTGCAACTATTTCTTCGTGGTGGTACTATATATACCTAAACGTCAATTCTCGTAATTTAAAACGTTAAAAATCTAGTCGCAGTCTCATCTCGGCGACAAACAAATGTCATAAACTTGTCAAAAATGTAGGGAAATTAGAGGTATTTTTGACAGATTGAGACTGGATAAGACTGTGAACGTTCTTAAAATTACGAGAACTGCCCCTCTGGTAGACTTAACCACCATAATTATATTGTTGGTGACTGCCTCGTTGGTGTAGTGGTCGCAAGCGTTGCTGCTGATCATGACGTCCTGGGTTCTATTCCCACGTTGGGCATAAGTTGTGTTATGAGGTTTTACTATCTGGAATTTCTCAGCCGCAGGCCGGAGTCTGGAATGGTGCCTGGTTGATGGCAATAGCTTTGGCCCCTGTTACATGGGACTTAATCTCAACTGGCGAAATATGGATGTCCTATAGGCCAGGCCACCTCATGCCTCTCCCCTATCCTTTGGGGAAAACAAGGCGTCAAAGCAAGTCTATACAATTATATATTGAGTTATTCCGGTCGGATTCCTCGTATAGATATAGAAGATAACCAAAACAAAAGACAACTCATTTGCTTCCTGTGGTTTCTGGCCACAACCTCACTTAAATTCTCGTTGCTGTCGCAAAATCTAAAACACCTTTTAATCAGTCGCAGAGGCTTGCGCGAGATAGTTGATTAGAGTCTCTCGAGCTGCTCTACACCGGCCGATAATAAGTCCGTCGGTGACCAGTGGTTTAGGCTTTGCCAATCTTCTCGCTTTCCATTTGGACTGGGATTTGATGGTGAAATCGGATCAGTAAGGCTTTTTGGGGAAATTTGGTGTTATGGTGACTGATTGTAGGCAATGGCGCTGATTCCTTTATTCACAAACTAAAGTAAATTTAAGTTCATTGCAACTTTTTCTTTCTATTTCATTAAGAAAAGGACAGAAGATATATATTACTTTAGTTCTGTCAACTGACGTAAATTATCGTATTTATAGTCGCCATGTTTTTAATCACGTCTAAAATGTGGGTTTAAAAAAACGTTATTTCTCATAAGAACATAAAATGATATAATAAATATAATAATAACAGTTCGCATATAATAAGATACACAGCACAGGTGATTATAACTATGTAGTACTATTAACATTAGTTACCTCTGGGCTGCTGGAGACATTATGTTAGCTTATTATTCTGTTTGATGTTATTTCAAATGTTGTAATGTATTGCCTTAATCTGCGTTTGAATGTGTTTATACTGTCACATTTTTTATCTCCTCCGGTAAACTATTGAACAGCCGTGCGGCTTCAACTAATAATGGTGCCGATTCCCTTGTTCACAAACTAAACTAAATTTAAGTTCACTGCATCTTTTTCTTTCTATTTCATTAAGAAAAGGACAGAAGATAAATATTAGTTTAGTCCTGTCAAATTAGTCGGCGCCTGGCGTAAATTGACGCATTTTTAGTAGCCATGCTTTTATTTACGTCTAAACTGTCTATGGAGTATCTTAATTTGACAGGACTAAACTAATATTTATCTTCTGTCCTTTTCTTAATGAAATAGAAAGAAAAAGATGAACTTAACTTAAATTTAGTTTAGTTTGTGAACAAGGGAATCGGCGCCATTGTTTTCTTGCCATAATCAGTGCGAGCGTGCGCTGGTTTTAACTGATTTTGTTTTTATTCCTTACGTTGTATGTTATATTTCTCTTAGGTAGTTGTATGTTTGATTGAACAGATGTGGTGATGATTTTTTTAATAAGGACGCAAGTTAGTATTTGTACACATGAGTTATATTTAGTAGTTTGGTTTTTTTTGTATAGTATTCTTGTCGGAGTCGGACAAGACGCAAATTGATTACTTTCTAGTACGACGCAAATACCTAAAGCATATCAAAGACTGCAAAGTGCTACCGGGAGAAGATCTAGTCTCACAGCACAGACTCCTAATTATGGAAATGGTTGTAGAAATCAAGCCCAATAAAAACAAAGAGCGACCGCCCCCCAAAATAAAATGGCATATGCTGGAGAAGAATGACTATGCAAAGACCTTTAAAGAGCGAGTGGTGGATAAAATGATAGATATGGGGGAGATGAATGATCGAAGTGTAAATGAATGCTGGAATGAAATAGCAGGGTATATTAGGAGTGCAGCGAAGAATATTTTGGGAGTGACGAAGGGAAAGGGTACGATAAATAAGGACACATGGTGGTGGTCGACAGAAATACAGAATATGTTGCAGGATAAGAAGAGAAAGTTCAAGGAATGGCAGAGTGTTGAAGATAAGAATGTTAGTTTGAAAACAGAAAAAAAGAGTGAGTATGATGCTATGAAGAAAAAAGCCAAGAAAGCTGTGGCCATAGCAAGAGCAAAAGCCCAAGACAAGCTTTATGACACACTGGATAATCCAACAGGTCAAAAAATTCTTTATCGGCTTGCTAGAGCTAGAGAGAGAAAGACGAGGGATATTTGTCAGATAAAGTGTATAAAGGATGAAACTGGAATAGTTCTTTCGGATGATGAGAAAATTAAGGATAGGTGGAAGAGTTATTTCGAAAGACTGATGAATAAACCGCGACTACTAAAACCGCAATCAAAACACAAACGTCACAAAAATTTGGAACCCTAAAAAGTAAACCAGATTAGTAGTTTTTCACAGTACACATGTGGTGCTGTTATAGTATTAAGCGATGGGATACCTTTTTTTTTTTTTTTTTTTTTTTTTTTTTTTTTTTTTTTTTTTTTTGTGGATGGGAAATCATCAAATGACTCCTCCCGCTCTGGGTGGAGCAGAAGGGAGTGTCAGACTCTTACTGACTAAAACCCACCCGTGTTCCTTCCTTAGCCCTTTATGTACCAGGGCAGCGGTAACCCTTTCGGACGATCCCGCTACCCCCAGTAATGACATTAACTTTGTTTTGATATGGTTGATGTGCAGTTTCCAAGTTAGTTTATCGTCTACATGTAATCCCAGATATTTTTCATAACTTGATCGCTTGAGAACTTCTTTATCTATTGTGAGTGGTGTGAACTCCGGCAACGGTTTGTTTTTGGTGCAAATAATCATGAAAGATGTTTTTGCGGCGTTAATAGTAAGTAAATTACATTTTAGCCATTCTTTCAGCAGGTCAAGGTCGTTTTGCGCATCCGTTATAATGTTATGAATAGATTTATTGAAATAAAATATACATGTGTCATGCGCGTATAGAGTTCAGTGCCCTTTAAGCCCTATTTTATTGATATTATTAACATAGATTATAAAGAGTGGTGAGCTAATAACCGAGCCTTGGGGACAGCCATACGTAATGTTATGAACCGAGCTAGTGAAATTGTCTAATTTAACTACTTGTCGCCTAATCTGTAAATATGATAGAACATATCGAGGGTGCTGCCTGTGATACCTATATTATCGAGTTTCTGGATGAGCTTCTGGTGACTAACTGTATCAAACGCTTTTTTTAAATCATTATAGATCCCTAAAACAATATTTTTGTCATCAATATTTGTTTTTATTTTTGTTATTAAGTCTACTGCTGCTGTGAGGGCACTTGACTTAGCTCATACCCATATTGTTGGTCTATCAAGATTTTTTTGTCATTTAGGTATTTATTTAAACTATTAAATAGAACTCGTTCGAGTATCTTTGATATTACTGGTAAGACCAACACCGGCCTATAGTTACTCGGGTCAGTTCTACTTCCGGATTTATAAATAGGACTGACCCTAGCAATTTTAAGCGTATTGGGAAAAATACCTCGTGATAAGCACACGTTTATACAGTCAGCTTATATCTCCTAATTATTATAAGTTTTGAACATTTGATCGCCTTAGTGCTGATGCCATCTAGGCCTGTACTTGTGTTGATATCAAGGTCGTCAATAATTCTTGATTTTTCATCTGTGCTACATGGGGAGAGCTCGTTTAGTGTTATGTTATGTGTGTAATTATAATCGTACATAAAAATATTATCAGTGTTAACATGGTATGTGATGGGTATTTTGTTAGCTAGGTTTGCGCCAATCGATGAAAAAAATTAGTTAAATAAGTCACATATTGCATTATTCCTTCTGTAGTCAGGCCTGAGTTCGACGTTAGTTTAGGAGGGGCACGGCTGTTGTCCTTAATTTTATTTAACGCTAAATTATTGATAAGGTCCCACATTTTCTTTGGTTGATTGTAATTAATTTTAAATAGGTTATGGTAGTACTTCTTATTTTGTGTCTTGATTAGGTTTATTATTACTCTGTGTTGTTCTTCGTTGAAGTTTTTCTTTAGGTCATCGTTTTTTGGTTGTGATTTTGCTTGTTGCCATAATATGTTTCGTGAGTTTATTGAGTCGATAATATCTCGGTTTATCCAGTCTTTTTGTGTTAGGTTTAATTCTTTTGTTTTGTCTATTTTGCTCTTATTGACTTGTTCCGAAATAAATCTCCCTAGATAATTAATGTCACTATCTTCATTGTTGTAGGTAGCTGTTAGAGCGTAGTTATACAACTTTGTATAATTCGGTGCTTTGTAATGTTTTTTCTTGTTTATTTACGATTCCAACCTGCCTATTTCCAGAAATATTTGTTTGTGATCTGATAGACTCGATTCCACTATAAACATGACAAATGAATGGTTGCTTATATTTGTACATACATGGTCCAGTATAATGTTTGTTGTGTCGGTTTCACGAGTGCTATATAGTCTATTTATATTATTTAATATTTCGTAGCCAGTTTCTTTAATTTCATTTTGGTATTTTGTGCCTTGATTGTCCTTGTATCTTAATTTGACACGAATAAACTAATATTTATCTTCTGTCCTTTTCTTAATGAAATAGAAAGAAAAAGATGCACTGAACTTAAATTTAGTTTAGTTTGTGAAAAAGGGAATCGGCGCCAGTAAGGCTTTTTGAAGCATTTTGGTGTTATGGTGACTGATTGTAGGTAATGATAAACTATATTTGTTGAGCTGTTTTTTTCTGTTATAATGGTTGATCCTACAAAATCAGCTTAAATACTTAAGCTAGATGCGGAGGGAAAGTTGATAATTCTTAAATACTTTACTAGAAAGACATAAATGATTTATTTTAACGGTAGTAATAAAGATTGTTTCTTGGCAGCTCTGGACAGAGAGAGGTGGACAGGTAATGGTTAATAAAAATAAAATATAACCCGCATTCTGTTTCATTAACTCGAAGAATCTTCAACATCACTCAACAAAAAAAAGTTCGTAAATATCATCCTCATGTATAGGACATTTTCAACAACAAGATTTGCTTGTTTTTTTTTTTATAAGTAACTTCAAATACTAGGTTAAGTTACCAGAATGTTAAAATACAAAATTCCAGCCTCCAAAAGCAACACCAAGGAATAAACAGCATTCAACCTAATTCAGTTTCCTTGAAAACGTTTCACACACTACATTTTGGAACTTCCACCCAAACACCAAACTAGAATAACCCATGTACCTTTACCAAGCAATGAAAACTCAACCCTATGTTACTAAGTTAAAGTCGAGAGTCATTTGGGTGTTGTTAATTTGAAGGTAATTCTGAATTATGTTGGCACCACTTTAAAGAAACACTAATGAAGTGGCGGTCACCAACTAAGTTATAAACAACGTTTTGTAAACTACATAGTTAGTTTTTAATTCATTTTCACAGAAAATTACTGAACAACTACTAAATATTTTTACTAAAGAAAGGCGTCGGTCGCTGAGCTTAAACTTACCACCTACTCTACTTTGTAAAGAAAGAAAGAAAGAAAGAAAATACATTTATTTGGCACAAACTAAAAGACACACAATACACCAGATATATATATACATCAGACAAAACAAACAATAAAAAAAAAAAATTGTAAAAATTGTAAATTAAAAACTATCTTTTCTCACAACATTTTTTTTACTATTACCGCCACACACCGACTAGTCAGATAGGAAACGCCGACCTCATCTAGTTTTTGAAATATGATTGACGTGTAAAAGTTGTAGAAACCTACTTGCAAAATAAAATCATTTATTATTATTATTTATTACAACACATTCCAAATGTTGCCTATAGTAAAAAAAGAAGTACTAAAACCAAGGCATTCTATGAATAAATTCACGTAATTAAGATAAGCCTTTTTAGAGTCTTTGAAGATTGGTCTATCTGGCTGGAGTCCCACCATACGTTTTTCTTTTAAAGCGAAAGCGCCAAGGTATTACTCTATTCTAACTAAGAGAGTTGTTTTTTATATTGCATTTTATATTATAACTCTATAAATACATATTTAGTACGGTCGCAAATCATATATTTCGATGAACTTACAACCTGATTCTGACCTGCAAATCGCACAAACGTTAGAAAAATTTAATTTCCAATGGTTACCATTCACGATTCCTAAAGATAGTTTGCTAGATCAGCTTACTGACTCTGCAAGCTATTATAATAGAGTACAGACACATTGTTTGCATTTGAAAACTAAGAAGAAAAATATTTTCATGACAAAAATGGGTAATGGCTTCTAAGACAGTTTTCTCGCATCTCCTATTCCTTAAACCAAGGGGTCTACTCCAAAGTAGTATCGGCCGAATGTTCGGCCGTTTCCTGCTACGAAGTTACTGTTTGGTTCGGTCGGTTCCTATCCTACACTGCTACACTCTTTCGAATATTGACTATGGTCCCGACCCAACTGAGCCGATCCCAACTTTTTTCGCATTTTTCAATAATATTCGGTTCGGCCATGTGTCGGTCCGATCCGAACATTCACACTTTGCACTTCGGAGTAGGCCCCCTGTATTGTCCGAAAGGTCTCCGCCATATGTTTCCACTTTTCTTTGTGATGTGTATCTCTTATTATGGATGCGGATTTCCCCATACTGTCCCAGTTAAAAAAATACTCTGTATGGTGGTACCTACTTGCTTACCCAAGCTCTACAACTACTTACCCTGTACCTAACTTGCCAGCTAATTAAGATTCACGTTGGAAAACTAAAATTTTTGGTCAAAAGTTGTCCATAAAAATTTGCAAAATTTACCGTTTTTTCATTTCACTGATCAAAAAACTAAGTATACCAATTTAGTTTTATAAAAAAAAACAGCGAATGGTTCCTCAGACAGTTTCCTCATATCTCCTATGATTTCCTCATACTGTCCAGAAGTCAAGAAAACACTATTATACTCGTATTATTTATTTATGCAAACTATATCAAACAAAACCGTTATCACGGTTTCTCTGTGAGGTACCCACTACATCCTCAAACGACATCCTTTACTAAGACTAAAGCTAAACAATTTGCTAGGTAACATGTCAGCTAATTTAGATTCACGTTGAAAAACTTTAAATTTTAGGTCAAGTGAGAGTTGTCCATAAAAATTTGTGAAATTTGCCGTTATACACACAACTACACACTACTACACCCCTACACTCCACTACACATACACACCCTCACACATCCTCACACACTTTATACTACTACTTATTTTTATTTATTTATTTATGCACGGCGTGTCTGTGAGGTGTGAGGAGGACTTCCTCAAACGACCTCCTTTACAAAGACGCTCCACAAACACTTACTAGGTAATTGCCAGCTAATTTAGCTTCGCTTTGTCTTCTTGACATAGAGAACATCTAACTATGATTAAAGCCACTGTCACAATACGCGTCACTACACTACACAGTTGCATAGATTCGCAATTAGTTTCGACGGAGGATGAATCGAGCTTCACTCCTCAAAGACGTGATTAACTAACAAACAGACGGTTCATTTATATTATTAGTTCATTGGAGGTAGATCTGTGGTGCGCTTGGATTGAAATGTAGGTCGATAATAAACTGACTTCAATCACGTTTGTGATTTAGTTTGGAGGAAATGAATGGAGAGACAATGTTCCGTGGAGAGTGAAAGACCAGCTTTTTATTTGAAGTCGTTAAGTTGACTTAGAAAACTGTACAGTTGAACATGAGCTAGCGAAAAGCCAAAAAAAGCGTTAAAAATTTGAAATATTTTTGTTTACCATTTTTCGATCTAAAATAAGAATCTTATTTATTATGTAGCTAGTCTTTGCAGGTTGTCAAAAGCTCAATGACAACGATATTATAATTATGTTAGGTACATAATAATATAATATCGTTGACACTCAGCCATCTTAATGACTGTCACCTTTTTAGATCGAAAAATGCTAAACAGAAACCTTTCAAATTTTTAACGCTTTTTTAGAGGTCATCCTCTACAACGCTGTATCATATTCTTTAATTCAAGAACGCAACTCAAAGGAGAAACATATTATTATGATTAAATAAAGGGTGTGTAGTAGACCTAAATCTAGAAAGCTACAAAATAAACCAATTTGAGCTACATAGATATGCACCATTCGCACTGTATATAAAGAGAACGTCTGTATGAAGCGAATCTCATGGAGAAAGTTATCAATAGGGTAATCCATCAAGTTGGACCTTTCATTATATTGCCTCGCTATACGTGCTATCAATATCCACACACCTATACACCATTTTTAACTGCCCAGTTGGTTGCGTTTTCCATTAGAAATTTCTAAGTAACAGTCCGGAGTTTGGGAGTTGGCGGTTTAATACCCCCGGGCCTCGGAAAGGACGTGAAGCCGTTGGTCCTGCGTCTAAACTCTCTCCGGTAGTGTTGGATTGCCGTCCCATCGGACTATGAGAGTAAAGGAACAGAGGGTGCATCTGTGTTTACGCACACACTTGTGCACTATACTATCTCCTGCGTACCTGGCTAATCTCCGTTGAAATTGGCCACCGTGACCGAAATCGGTCGGGAGGCTATTATTATTATGACCACACATTTCCAATATATGTATTGGAAAGGTGTGGTCATAATAATACGATTATAAGTATAGAAAGAAAGAAAATGCATTTATTTGCGGCAAACATGACGCATGAAAAAAGGACATAAACACACAAAAAAAACAAGTTGGGGGTAAACATGCATGTGTATAGTAATATAATACGATTACCTATACTACGTTACTAAACATGTAGACTCGCACTGTTTATTTATCGACTCTGAAATTCAATATTAGATCTCCTTTGAGAATTAAAGCAGGCAGAGAGTTTCAAACTAGTGTTGTACTTCAGAAGCCTAATTACTGTTTGTTTAATAATTCATTATGTATGTAAATGGAACTGGTTTACATATAGGGTAGCTAATATTGTTTGAAATTTGGGTCGATATTTAAATACGAATTAAGGTGGGAACAGCACCCTAATTGCGTAGCACACAATCAATCAGAATCGGTTTTATTTTGACGGTTCAACAACATTCATTGCGTTATTTACGTGTTGAGCAGACTTTATGAAGGTAACCTTTTTCGAACTTATGAAGCAATGGATTAGCAATATCCTTTAAAATGATTCAGATTGAGATTGATTGTGTTTCGCAATTAGGGTGCAGCTCAATGTTTGGATTCGTTGGTGGTAGAGCTTTTGGTCGGGCTGGTCTACCAATTAAAGCTCGCTCAGCGTGCTATGAAATGGGCTATGCGCAGTTTCTTTAAGGGTGAAATCAGAAATAGTATATAGACTAACATATATGTATACAGACTAACATTTAAAATAATAATATGTGAACAAAATAAGCAAAAGAATCATCATCATCATCATCAGGGCATCAAAAAATTCGTCCACATCGCTGTCAACTGGAACAGTGCCCAAAAGGCTGCCAGCATTGCCACGTTGTAGGGCGATGCTAATTCTTTGGCCAAGAAACAGGCCAGCCCTCTGGTCACGTGAAGAGTCGACTAGAAATAGAATAGATTAAATATTTGTAAGCAAGCTGTAGTGGGCTGGCTATGTTTGTCATAGGACCGATGGCCGGTGGAGCAGACGATTTCTGGAGTAGAGACCGCGTGTCGACAAGCGCAGTGTGGGACACCTCCCAGTAACATGAACCGACGGCCTCAAAAAGGTGACTGGGACAGACTGGATGCGGAAGGCGGAGGACAGTGTGTTATGACGCAGCCTGGGAGAGGCCTATGTCCAGCAGTGGACTGCGATAGGCTGAGTTTTTTTGGTAAAATTTGCCGTCTATTTCACCAACCAAGCCACATCACAGTAGGTACAGACGTCAGCAGATCAAGCTACCCGAAACTATCAAATTTTCCCAATCAACCTTGAACCTTAATGCTTTAGCAATAAAGTTAAAAATCTATTAAATAAATTTGACAGATTGTAGTAGCTTGATGTGTTGGCGTCTGTAC
Source organism: Apamea epomidion (assembly GCA_947507525.1). NCBI lineage: Eukaryota > Metazoa > Arthropoda > Insecta > Lepidoptera > Noctuidae > Apamea > Apamea epomidion. The sequence continues at coordinate 17,981,786 of OX382237.1, forward strand.
ATGTCACGAAAATATTCATGGTGTTGACCTAGAACATTGTCTAGGAAAATAACATGAATATTAATCTAAGTAATGACTTAGGTTAAGCCTTATGCCTAATGCAGGTGTTCCCTTGTGTATCGATATCAGGCAAAATAATAAACTATATCGTTTTATTTTTCCTTCTTTCCTATGCCGAAATGCCAAGTATTATGAAAGTTGCCTTGAGCAGTTGGAGAAAAAGGAGATCATGCAGCTGATACCGATTCGAGTCCAGTTTTAAAGAAATCAAAACGAGGTGAGTTTTTCTTACTTTCATAGTATTAAAAGGAAACCGAAACTTTTTTACCTACATATTTTCTTTCACTTGTATGTACAAGAAAATGATGTGCATTTTGATACAGTCTTTTTTAACTTAAACAGAAGATATATCAAAAATTTTGCCAAACTTTTTCAGGAACATAAAATTCTCTAAAGGTTATCGCCTTACTTTATTTTAACCTGAAAAAATACCCGTTGTCGTTGTTTTAGCAGTCTGCCATTGCGTGGGTCCTACTTCAATTTACCTGCCTATCTTAGGCTGGGAAAACAAAGGTCACGTTAGTCGAGGAGTCCGGGTCCTCCATTTTTTTTTCTAATTGTTTGTATAAATATCATTTACATGGGTTAGGTATTTGTATTAGGTACCTTTTCCAATAAATTACGGTATATACGAGTATAACTTATACATTAGATATTTAAATTAATCCTAAGAGTCTATTTAAGCAGCTAAAACATAATTATCTTTATCTTTTAGAGCTGTAAATATAAAAGTAACCCCTGCTAAATACATAGAGTAAATATTTGAGAGTTTTTAAAAGAAAACACTGAAATTCTGATACGAAACACTAAGATTGATTTATCTGTAGTCTTTAAAGTGTTTATAAAAGGTTTTATTTTTTTTAATACATTTCAAAAACAGGTCACCCTAAGTGCGTTTGTCCACCGTAGCCGTCACCGGAACGTCACCGAGAACGAGATGACGGTGCAGAAGCAGTGATACATTCATTTACTATGGCCACGTGTCTACCGCACGTGCGTCGGGTCTACCCTTTATACTCGTAGCAGAACTTTTTTAGTCATAATATTATTTTGCATAACAGCGCATGGCATAAACTTCATTTCGCAGAAAATCGTTTGGCAAACACCCATTTATCATACATTCAAAACTCATAATTTTGTAAGTCAGAATCATCTTTAGGCATAACTTTCATATCCATAATAATTAAAAAGTAGAACCATCATATCACAGAAAGTTCACAGCTTGAATCGTCTTTTGGCATACATTTCATATCGATAGTCATTAAAAGGCAGACCTATCATATCTCAGAAAGTTTAGAGTTAGAATCATCATTTGGCATACAATTCATATCCATAATAATTGAAAGACTCCTCCATCGCATTACAGAAAATTCATTGATTCATTCATTCACCATGCATGCAGCAAGCATGCAGCATGCAAACAAGCATACACCATGCATGCAGCAAGCATGCAGCATGCAAGCAAGTATGCAACATGCAGCATTCATGGTTTCTGTCACGGCTCCGGCGCTGCAGGGCTCCGCCGGTCCTCCGCGCCTACGCGGCCTTGAATTACACTCTAGGGGTAGGGCAGACAAGACTACGTGGAGTCGGTTTTGCAGCGATTCGTTTCTGTCACTTACTTTTGTAGCACAACATATTATTGACTTTTCACGACAGTATTTTAATTTAAGGTTAAAAATGCTATTTTATAGAAATGGCAAAATGCTTATAAAATTATTCCAAACGACATTCTGCCATCTTCATAGTATGCGAAGTGAACGTTATGCTGAACGAAACTATGCGAAATTTTAACTTTGCCAAAGGTAATTAAAACATTCGGCCAAACAATAATTATATTAAATAACTTTTATGCCTTAAAAATATTCGTTTAAAGAAGATTATCACAAGTGTGTTATGCCAAATAAATTTCGGAGCATCAAGATTCTGCCAGATACAGGGGACTCACGTGCGTCACCTGACTACCGTCATCCCGGCCGCTGAAGTTTCGAGTAGTTTGGTGCGACCGTTAGAATTCGTCCTGAGATTGTGACGGGCTGATGTGCCGGCAACACAAAACACGTTTTAATCTTGTCCACATACTGCCGTCGCACCGTAGCGTTCGCCCGGCTTTTGTTTTGCCTTTCATAACATACTAAACCCCCAGTACGGTCACGGTGGACATCAGGTTTAGTTCGAATAATCTCATTTCTCGGTGACGGCAGCGATGGACAAACGCACTAAGAGTTTTGTGCCGTGTAAATTCCTTGTAATAAATTTTAGTTACTACACGTTGAGTGATTTACGATAACAGCTAGACTTGTAAATCGTTAAAAGGGACGTTTTTTAAATGCTAAAATAAACCTTTTCCCTTGTTACTTTAGCTTGGAATAATCCGATAGACTCAGGTTTCAAACTTTATCCAAGATATATTTTTGGAAATCGTTAAAGGGACTACAATGTTCGGTTGATAAGGAGTAAAGGATACAATCATAATGTAGACTACGTTTTTTTTACAGTAGCCATTTTTTTAAGAAACCTAATAAGGTTATCTAATAGGTAACACATACATTACTTAGTTTTCGTAAGAATACCATTAAAATGTCATTTCAGACACCAATCTACATGGTCTTCACATGATCTGACCAAGATTATGTCTGGACTTTAAAAGAGACTGTGACCTCAGAGTTTGTGTCGGCCTTCCTTCTCAGAGTAGTCACATAAAAAACGCTGAATTCATCTAGTTTAAAAAAGTGTTTGTGCAAACCTACTTACAGAAAATAAATCAATTATAATGAAATTTTAATTTATGAAAAAAGCTAGTTGTAGTAACAAATCCATCTGTTAATTAACTCGGCTAATCACAGTCCTTTGCTGGACTTTAGAATCTCTCAAATTGCGCCGCAAAACGTGATTCTCCAGTTAGCCAGTCTGCCTGAAAACCAGCTTGTCTGAAACACCTATCCATAGCCATCGTTACGTAAAGCCACAAAATATAAATAGAGTAAGTTTTATATTTAAAAAAAATTGTATGTAACAATACTCTGACAAAAAACATTATCAAAAATGCTCCCGTCTCCCTGACTAGGTGGAACGTGTCTGAACGTGCATTACGGTACCCATGTCTGCAGAGTTCAATTACGGCCGTCTCTGAAATTAGGCATTTTTCTTTGCTAAATGTGTCGTGAAGTGAAAAAAGTTTCAAGGTCCCTTTCACATCTTATGTAACTTAGAGGCATTCTTTTGCGTCATGAAAAAAAATATCGCACATTTTTGTGAAAAGTTTAGTGAAAATAGAGAGAAAGGCGACGTAGATAAAGAGATTTTTTGAGTAAACTTTTTGTTGGCTGAAGTAGTTAGTTTTTCTTTATAGGGTTTGTGTATATTTTTCTTTTGTGAACCTAAATAGAATTTAGGGCTTGGTGATGTTGTTTTACATAAAAATATTGGCGTTTTTATCGCCTCAGACTAAAGATGGAAGAGACGCTTGGGCCTATATGTTCTGATACAGTTAATTCATATATGCATTTTTATAAATACATACCTTTGACAACTGAGGACCATAAGTAAAAATAGATCCTTTGATCTATTTTTCCTATCTCTTTTTTCTTTAAAAAAATATAATTATATCGTATATTATTTTATTTTTTTTGTTTTATATTATTTATTTGTTATTCTTTTTTCTAGTAAAAATAGATCCTTTGATCTATTTTACCTATTTCTTTTTTCTATGTCTTTTTTACCAGTGCGGGTATATTATACCCACACTGGGCCTGCGTGATAGATTATGGCCCACTCCCTCTCACAGAGAGGAGGCCTGTGTTCCAGCAGTGGAAACGTTATAGGCTGATTGCGAGTTTGTATGTATGAGTTTAATATATTAATATTAAACTGACATAAAGTAAAGATAAAGAAATCTCAAGTTTTGTCAAGTCATTACACCCTGCGAAGCAGGAGCAAATAGCTAGTTTTTATAATAAAGAAGTCATAAAAATTGTTATTGAGTTTGGTGCATCCAAAACTTCTCAATTGTCTCAGATTTTAAATTCCCGTGAATATATCAAACCTGAATTTCACTCAAAAAATTTTGCCGCCACAAGATTCACAGCCAAACATTCAATACACCGTCAAAAACCCACAGAAAAAATCTAATTTATTATTCGCTAACATTGCGTAATTTCACACGCTTTATAACATTAAACAGTTTCATAAATATCTCTGCTGACACCCTCATATAAAGCAACAGGTGAAGATGAATTACTGCCAAAACACCGCTGTGACGTAGCCACTCGTATTACAGTTTGTAATATCGTTTCGAGATGTAGGAATGTTTTTAATGTTGCATTAGTGTTTTTTGGAATGTAATTTTCTTTTGAGGGATTTACTTTTTTCTTGGAAACAGATGCTGTTGTTAGAAATTCTCTTCTCTGTGTATATTTTCATACGTTGTAACAACCTGTAGATATTTTCGTAGTATATACGAGATAAAGAAAAGCTGCTTTACGAAATGTAATTTCCTTTTCAGAGTTTTATGTTTTCATTTTGCATTGTGTTTGTCTTGATAAAAGAATTTCAAACACGCATTAGAGATTATTTTTAATTGCAAGTGTTAAGCAAATACATTTTAATATAATTATGTAGAATTTAATCATAAATTTATTTAATAGTTTTATGCAATAAGGCTCTGCGCTAAGAAGTTCTTTGCTTTGATTCTAGTATCTACTGATGAACATTAGCATCATCAGCTTGTTTTTTTAACTATAAAAATGAATCAATCCAACTAGATGCTGCTGAATACCATGGAGCGACTGCTATCTGACCTACAGAATCCAGCTGCTGGGTACCACGATACCCATGGCTAAGACTAGTTGTTCGACTCTTGGGCTCCTGACTACGTGTAACGACTGTCAAAGATCTACGAATGACATCTGAAACCAACGGCTTTACGCGCTTTCCGGCACGGAGGGGTCTCGATTTGTAATGGATCGTCACCCATCCACGAGCCGAACGAGGCAAGCGTAGCTTAACCTTTTATCGGCCGTCCGACCGTCAGGCTATTATATAGCCACAACCTCTTGCTTTGATTCTAGTACCAATTTGAAAATTAGGATTATCAGCTTATTCCTAAATATAATTGTATCAATTTGGCTTCCAGACTGACCATGTGCCACTGGATACCTATATTACCAGTTAGGATGACATGTGTGCTAATATATCATGACGGCTTAACCTGGCTTAATCATTATTTGTAGACTCTCTCTGTAAGCCCACGTACGCACCGACTTAAAAAGATTGCGGCGGAATTTTATCAAGCATTGGTGTTTAGTTCAACTATCAGTGTTGAGCCAGCAAACTGAAGTGGCAGTGGGCTGACCATGTCCGTGAACCGATGCACCAGACCAGTCCTAGATTGGAGAGCTAGCCATGTTTGTCGAAGGACCGATGGCCGGTGGAGCAGACCAGTCCTAGATTGGACACCGCGTATCGGCAAGCGTAGTGTGGGACACCTTCCAGCAATCTAGCTGGGGGGCGTCCCACATTACGCTCCTCGACCTCAAGACTTTGATTAGTGTTGAGCCGAGCATTGAGAATTCAACAGAGCGCGTCCCAGCTCGTCCAAAAAGCACACTGTTGGATTTTCAACTGTCGGCGCTAATTTGAGCGTTTTAAATCCAGTGCGCGAAAAAAATCGCCGCGAGAAATACGCACCCGTATGAACTTGGCCTAGCTCAGTATACCTGTAGTTAGGTGCTCACAAACATCATGTTACGTCACTCCAATCCAGTTAGTAGATTCTAATGGGTAAATGATAATACGCCATGTATTCATGGTATACAAAACAATTTTATTAATGTTCATCCCCTATGACATGGTAGTTAAACATGCCCACACGTGAAATGTGAGTGAAGTATAGGTACACCAGTGTCTAATTCTACGGGGATTCAAGTCGTGATGTTGTTCTGCCAGGGTCGCGAGTTGTTCGAAAGAGTTACTGTGGCCCCTGGTACAGGCAACTGAAGAAACATGGGTGGGTTGGTGGGTTTTAGTTAGTAAAAGTCTGACATTCCCCTTCCGCCCAGAGCGGGAAAAGTTGATGATTTCCCACCCCGAAAAAAAAAGGCGTGGTGTTGATGTGTATATGTTTATTTATGTTCAGCACTTATAATAAACTAGGCAAAAACGCGGGATAAATAATTTTCTTGTACGGAAACCCCTTTTAATTATTATTTACTTTGTTTTTTTTTTTTTGTTATAGCAGAAATAGAAATACACACACTTTGAAAATTGTTGGAAATTTCAACTTTCTAACTATTACGGTGCAAAAAAGCCCGCTGCAAAAAAAGAAAAACGCCGGAAAAACCCGTTTCGTGTATGGAGACTGCCATTAATTATTTTATTTTTGTTATTTGTAATTACAACGGCAGTACAATACATACTCTGTGAAAATTCCAACTTTCTAACTATTACGGTTCATGAGATACAGGACGGTGACTGTTAGACGGATGGACGGACGGACAGCGAAGGCTTAGTAATAGGGTTCCGTTGGTACCCTTTGGGTACGGTACCCTTTAAACACGTTTAGTAATCTGCTTCCACCTGTTTTGTGACACATCAAATCACTTATATCACTAGGTCTCTTTCGTTTTACGATTTAGAGCTAATATAATAAGAATCTCACCTTGATTGACTTGAAGAGCTAAAAAAATATCGAGCAAAAGGATCTCATTTCGTAGAACCACAGAGCTTTTAAAAGATAGACATGGCATTGGCGTTAATTTTGTATTGAAACTGATTGTCACCAACAACTGGAGCGGCTACACAGGACATCAAACACCGCATAATCATGCATTCAGCATCAGCCTATAATGGTCCCACTGCTGGGACACAGGCGAGAGGTAGTGCAGGGCATGCCGGTTTCCTCACGATGTTTTCTATCACCGTTTTGAGAGCAATAATGATGAAATAATTTACACAAAGTGAAGTGCCTGTCTGGGTTCGAACCTACAACTCGTAAGTCGCGCCCATAATCACTGGGTCACCACTGCTCACTGCTCATCAAACATTAATGGTACTTTATCATAAAAACCAACATAAACATCACGACTGTATTCGCCAAAAGTAAAGGCAGAAATGTATATGACACCGACATTTCGTCGGTTATGTATACTTAAAAAAAAAATCCAATACCTCGCGTGCTGCAGTAAAATCCCGAATATTGTGATTTTTGCTACGTATCATCACTGTAATCGTAAAATTTTCTCGCTCCAAAAAAGGGACATCCACATTTTTTGCCACTCTATGAAAACCAGTCTTGCGCGTCGTAAACAAAACGCCTTTTTTCATCAGCCCCAAGATGGGAAGTCATCAGTAAAATAGCCTTAACTTTTGGCCTTTTGGCTATATTGTAATCCTGACGTTGATTTAATGGCGTCAAGAATAGGGTCCCGTCTGTCTTTGTAATTAAGGGGCTGATTATGCGGAACCCTTCGGTCACCATTGCTTAAGTAATTATGTAAAATTGGTCGGTAAACGGTTGAGAGGTTTAAGTGTCTTGGTGAAGCGATAGTTAATTTAGATGCCTATTTAAGTTATTTGGTTAACTATAATAAGACGGTACTGAAGTATTTTGTGACGTGAAAACAAACACATGTTCTAGAATTGTGCAGACACTAAGAACATTTTCTTGTTCTCCATACAAGAACGGACCTGTACTTCTGTACAGACTTAAAAGCTGTCCTGGTGTGAAGTATCGCCTCACCTTATTTAGGATGCCTAGCTTCTTGGCTGCGGTCTGAGCTTTTGACTCGATGTTTATTTATTTACCTTTAATTCAGGCACATTACCCATAACTTTGTTAGTATTACTTAAACTATTTTAGTATAATTAACTAAGACAAACAAATTAAGAACAAAATTGACAATATAATAAAACCTAAGAAATCCAATACCTATTATGTCATCTTCTGGAGACACCTGGCAACAGTACAAGAACTGCGTATAGGTGTCTCATCAGGTCTTTAGTCTTGCTAGAAACAATGCTCAGAAAACTGAAGGGCAATTCTCGTAATTTAAAACGTTCAAAATCTAGTCGCAGTCTCATCTTGGCGACAAACAAATGTCAAAAACTTGTCAAAATGTAGGGAAATTTTTGACAGATTGAGACTGAGATCAGACTGTGAACGTTCTTAAAATTACGAGAATTGCCCCTCTGCTGTCGCTCATCAGCGACAGCAGTTTTCTGAGCATTGTTTCTTTGAATTGTATCGTCATGTATGTTTAATTCGCCATCGGTGAATTAAACATACATGACGATACAATTATGTGTCCCATTCAGCACATAATGTCGTAAGCAGTCCGTTTTGAACTTCGCTAAATAGCTAATTTTCCCACCAATAACATAAAAAAATATTATGTATACTTAGCCAGCAAAGTACGTTACTAGTAATAAACATTTGTTTACGTAAACAGACCTGCAACCTACCCTCCTAATCTACATAGATTCTAGTCCTCCGTTCCAAAAACCCCATTTTAAATATCGCCTCATTTCCCAGGACTTCATAATCTCGACCTAGGGCTCATAAGGGTCCATGAAGGCCCTTACATACAAGGCCGGAGATACCCCAATCTGCTGAGACCTCGGGGCGTCCGTAACAGCTAGTCATTTTGACCATGTGGCGCTCCATACTATTAAGGCGCTCTTTTGTTAGGGATACTTTATTGTATGCCTAACGGTTTTATCTTGATGAGATGGGGATTAAGGTTCTAGAATTTTTAATTTCATTAGGTCTTGAGACGGCTTTTCTGTTTGGGAGTAAATAGATGTTAAGTGCTGCGAATATGAATGGCGTCGTTACGTGTTTATTCTTTGTGTTATTCACGGGGTATAAACGATTAACTTTGATGTAGACTATTTGTTAAAAATATATCTAAGTGTTGTATTGTATAGGTGTTTAGTCATTGCCATACAAATTGTTTGTTTATCGCTAACATCAAACCCGCACCACAGTCATTGCAGAAGCCAAACTCTGTCTCTGCCGTTATTAATATAGTAACATATATATCTATACATTTTATAAATTAAAGTCACTTTTCATATCTGTCTGTGTAGCCGCGTTGTTCTCCTAGACTTCGCAAAAGATTTTACCATCATTTAGAGATTTTTTTCGGAAGGTTCATGTGTCTTTCATTTAATAAAGAAATCCCGATGTCTTACCACGAAAAAAAACCTGTTTCACTAGTAAGGAATAAGATGTTGGCAGATGAACGAATTCATACTAGTTGTCCAAACTAGGTACTAGGTACGTTGACGGCCATCTTCCAGACATCATAACAACACTAAAGATTTCAAAGAAAAGACGATTAACCTCATTCCTCCTTCATGACTTGTTTGTATTTTGTTATTTTTATACGCATTTTTTATTTAATGTTAATTCTGAGACCCTTATAATTTGAAATTTTATTTGAATTTCAATTTTATGGCCCTTATAATTTGTCTACTCATTCGTTTATTTTTGCATTTATTTATATATTTACATAATTTAAAAATATAACTGTCTTAAAATAATAATATGTACAAGTATATAAAAAGGAGGGAAAATAATCAAAGGGCATCAAAAAATTCGTCCGCATCACTGTCAATAGGAAACGTGCCCAAAAGGCTGGCAGCATTGCCACGTTGTATGGCAATGCTGCCAGCATTTGATTTGCCATTTTGAATTTGATCTTTTTATTTTTATTCCTGTAATCTTTATAAATTGTACCTACTCATTGGGTTAATTTTAATTGTATTAACATTTTTTTTCCATTCTGATCTATTCTGTTGCAAAATTGTGAATTTATTTATTTAATATTTATTACATAAAATAAAATTTGCAGAAATGTTTTGACTGATCGAATTAAAAGAATTTTATTTTATAAACACACCACACAAGTTTGTACACGTACCACGCAAGCTCTAAGAATGCTTTTTAGCTACTTCATCACATCGCTTGCATTCAGCAGCTTACATTTGAAACAGCAGTAAAGTAAGCCATAATTTTCTCTTGTGAGCACGCAGTTCCATTACTGAGTTTCACTAAATGCTTCCAGTTGTATGTTCGTACTTTGTAGGAGATTCTGTGTGAAACGGAAAGTGTTGAGTAGGTATGTGGTAAATGGAGTTAGTGTGCTTAGTAGTAGCAATGCAATGTAAATTAAGTAGGAAAATATGGCGCATTTATTTTAGTCGAAGCAATTTTACTAAAAGATCATGGAGTTCCTTGCCCGTTCTTCTCCATAGGTACCAACTACGCTTTTTAATGGGCAACTAGCTTCAAATTTCTGACTAACAGACCCCTTGACAAATCAAAAGTGCCTGTAATTGGTTTATTTGAAATAAATACTGTGAGTTTGATCGTTTTATTATATATTGTTTACGGGTTCACGTATGTATGTCTGATCCTAACTATTTTCGGACTCAAATGAATCTCTAGTTTACGATCACCAGAAGGAGAGATATAATGCGACTATCGAAAGAAGGAAGTTAATGAGTGACACACAAATAACGTATATTATAACCGAAAATTGGAACAATATTTAGGTATGTTACTCCTTGGGGCTTACCATAAGGATTAATGACCTTAGAGACTCGTGTGACGATTCGTCAGGACCTACATGATTATATTCCTGCCTACTTTTTAAAACACGAATCGCTTTTCAGTCAGAACCTTCTAAATAAAGACATCTCCATTCACCCAATTTGACCTGGGCAATATACAAGGTAAGCAGGTAAAATAAAATCTAACGACACAGCATCTTCACAAGCCAGGGTCGCATAGTCTCATGTGTCCTGTTCCCATTGATGTACCTCAATTCAAAATAATGACCATCCCCTCTTTGTCCCGATACCGTAATAACCATAAATTCTCATGTCACCAATATCATGGAGACAGACCTTAGGATGCTGAAGGAAGTTGTAAAGGACAGATAACGGGTATGAGGGAATTTGAGCCTTATGAGGCATGAAAGTTGATGATGTTTTGGAAGGGCAAAAAGTTTAGTGGGATTATGTTGTGGTCGAGTAGCCCGTCCTTATTATAATACACAATCACACTTTGTGTCCATGTGTGCACTTGTAACTCAAAAACTACTTCTTGCAAATTAACCTATATTGAGCTGGCCCAGAACTGGGGTACCCGTTTGCTGGTATCACGAGCGTCCATCAATTCCTGTAGCGTGCAGGCACCAGGCGACGCAGGATACGATATCAGGTATCCCATCGCTGAGATCCTCACGCCTCAGCCGCCGAGGGAGACGCTCCGGGCGTCGGGAGCCGCGTGACGACTCCCGGCCACCGTAGGCGCGGGCCTGCGGGCGGAGAGCAATGGGTAACTCTCCGTCCGATCAGGACCAGGCCCGTGCCGGACGGCGCGTAAGTGTTCCACGTGCGCCTCAAAGAGATGTCAGCATAGATGACGGGGCCCGACAGGGCCGAAGCCTGCCGGGGTAGCGGGATCGTCCGAAAGGGTTACCGCTGCCCTGGTACGTAAAGGGCTAAGGAAGGAACACGGGTGGGTTTTAGTCAGTAAGAGTCTGACACTCCCTTCTGCTCCACCCAGAGCGGGAGGAGTCATTTGATGATTTCCCATCCACAAAAAAAAAAAAAAAAAAAAAAAAAAAAAAAAAAAAAAAAAAAAAAAAAAAAAGGTATCCCATCGCTTAATACTATAACAGCACCACATGTGTACTGTGAAAAACTACTAATCTGGTTTACTTTTTAGGGTTCCAAATTTTTGTGACGTTTGTGTTTTGATTGCGGTTTTAGTAGTCGCGGTTTATGAGAATATGTTATTGGTATTATTTAGCTATTACGTAGATATTAATTGGCATACATTTTTCTGATATATTAACTGGCATTCTATCCAGACGATGATAATTATACTTTAGCAAGAAGTAAAATAAAAAAAATGAATTTTACTTCCTATGAAAGTATTTCCTCACGGATTAGAATTAAACCTAGACCTCATAACAGACACAAATCATAATTCCATTATCTCCCACAATCGGAAATTAGATAATCACAAAACTTCCCTCTCAATTATTTACCCATCAATTGGGTACCACTGTTCGTAACTTAAATCTTACTAAGCGTTAGAGATCAGTAGGTGAAAACTTAACTCAACTTGTACGGAGTTTAGTAGTTATTTAACTGTAGTTTAGAGTAGTTAGTGAATGTAATTGGAATAGTTAATTTACTTAGATGTGCCGATACGCTTAGGTCAAGTGGCATGTTTAGTTAAGTGTTTCGGGGGTTTATTAATCGTGTGTGTTCAGGCAATTGTTTGTCTGCTAGTTTCTTCGATAAAATAAGCCACCAAATTAGGAATTTATACTGTCTCATGGGCGATATTACAAACATTAATCACACGGTATAATTATACCGTGAATATTGAATATCATTGGTCAGACAGGGGACATAGTCCTTTCATAGTTCAAAGTAACCGATCCACTATAGCCACCCAAACCCTAGCCCAATATATTTTGATTCCATGTTCTGCAATAGTCCTGTACCAACCAGGGGTTGTCCTTGGGTGCACATGCATAGTGCATACAGGGATAATCGTCGGTTGGTGTGTCCTGGGCAAAGGCCGCTCCCCATGACTTCCAGCTCTTTCGATCCAGGGCTAAAGTGGACCACTAGTCGTTTGTTTTGTTCAGCTCGTCCCGCCATCTTCTACGGGTTCAGCCGCGACGCCTTCTAGCTGTGACAGGGCTCCACGTGGTGAGATGTTACAACATTCACATAGGTTCTCTATGTTTTGCCATTAGGCGTAAAAATATTATTATAAATTTAAATTCAAATTAATTAAGTACTATATCAATTAATTATTATTATAAATTATACAAAGAATTAGAGTAATGAATCAATAATTCTCTTCCAGAATGTCCACAGTAAATGTTAAGAAAGCACGATCCCGACGTTATGTAAAGGTAAAAAAAAGAAAACTTATTGTTCGCGGCTTGAATTATAACGTTTTGTAAGAACGAGAATACCTTCAAATATCCGGTTCATAACGTATCCCCAAAACAATGCTCAAAACCAAATATTCAACAAGTTCCGGAACCCAAGGCCCGGCAAAAACATCAAACATCTAAACATTTATTCACTAAACTTAATAAACTTACGCAGACGGGTAATTCCGCGTAATAAATCGCGCCGGAATAGCTTTGCCTTAAGTTAAATCGCGCGGGATTACTCGCTTTATATTGTTTTAGTTTTGATGCTTCCCCTTAAGGCGTAAGTTTTTATCGGAGGACGCCATTTTGTTGGGTGTCTTGTTTGTCTTTTAGTTTTTGAATGTTTTTGTGACGATTGTGAATTAAAATGTTACGTCCGACGTCTATTTAACGAACTATAGATTAACACCTGTATTCACAAACAATACCTGTCTAAGGGCTGGTTTTTCCAACGCCAGATAATTTTGTCCGAGGAATAATTTTAAAAAGGTGGATGGCGAGGTTGCATGTACAATGGGACCCACTGTTAGAAGTAGTAGTTAGTGTGGAAACTTATAACTAGTTGTAGAACTTTATAATCCTAGCAAAAAAGCAAATGGGCAGTAACTCGTAGAGGCTGGGAGAAAAAAGATATGCAATGTAAAAGATTATAACCTAAAACGAATCTAATAGTGCTTATTTAATAATACAATATCTTTTTATGTATTATGTAGTTCCAAAAACGACTTGACGACTTGGCTTTACGCCAAGTCGTCAAGAATCCACAAAATCGCATAGAAAATAATAGATATCCCACGTTAGCCGTTGAAAACAAACAATGGAATAACACTAATTGTTTTGACACTGACAGCCAACTCCAACTGACAGCATAACGTTCCATTCTAGGTTATCACAAATAATCGTAATAATTATAATATTGTACATTTTTGTATAAAAAATGTAAATGCATTTTTAATATTAACTTTTATATGTTTTTCTCATATTTTACAAGTTTTGTTTATAAAAAAAAGTTGACAAGCGTAAACAAGTGTAAGAACGTAAATCATGAAGGTAATGAAAGAGTAGGTTGGAATGTAATATGAAACACGGTGCGTTTAATAACTGCAAGATGACTTATTTTTATGTAAATAAAAATCTTTTCTAACTTTTAATTCCCATCACTTAGTGACTCAATATTTTTTATATAATCCTCTTACAAACTCTTAATTATAGTAAATCTGAACTTGTAAGTGAATGACACTTAGTTAATTTATAAATAATGTGGGTCCAAACTCGCCCAAACTGTCCAAACAGTCTATTAATAGATTTTTGGAACTCTGTGCGTCCGCGCGCACTGTGAGACCATAGTAATGTTTGTGGATATGGGTATAAGGCGCCATCTCCACGGGCGAGAGAATCGCGGCGATAGTCTCGCCGTGCCATCACATTCTCGCCGCGATGATATCGCCGTGTGGAAACACGTTCTAAGAGAGCGTATAGAAATACGTGGCACGACTCGTGGAGACAACCCCTAAGTCTTTTTATGCCTTATTTAGTAAATCGACCTGAATGGTTCTGTCACGGTAATAATTATTATCTATTACCGTGGTTCTGTAGTTCCTAGTGAAAATATACAGTTAAAAATGACACCGCTCTTCTGAAAATTTCTTCGATCCAGGAGTGGGTTGCAACTTAGTTCTTTCAGAATATTTTTGTTATAAGTCAGGTTAGTAGGATTTTGTGTCGGTTGCCACGACCCTATTTAGTTTACCCTATTTTACTATGAATTTATTATTTTAAGCCTATTTTGTTCCACTGCAGGGCAAAGCCCTTTCTCCTCTCCACTCCTCTCTGTCTTGAGCTAGTGTGGACAAATCAGACAGAATTGGTCCACACTAACTAGTAGGCGTCAAGCTCATCCCACCATCTTCTCCTGGGTCTGCCGTGATGTCACCGGACGTTTTCTGGAACCAACACGGTGGTAGATTTGGCTTATGACTCATTCACCATGCAACAAACGTGTCCAGCCCAATCCCACATAAGCTTGGTTGTTTTTTGGGTGACGTCAGCGATTTGTGTTTTGGTGCTGTTATACCTTGCTAATGATAGTGGAATGCCTGGCCGCCATCAAGACTTGCCTAGCCATCATTTTTATAACTTAGAAATGATTCTCATTCGGTTTGCAAGTCAGTTCAGCTTGAAACTCGGTACGGGTCGGAAGTCCTAGATCTTATTGTTTCCATTGGCAACAAATTCTAGTTCCAAGTTCCCTTACCCAATAAACTCTGTTTCCAGTTAATCGATAGTTTTTTTTTTTTTAAACAAGATTCCGAAATCTCCTATAATAGAGCGCAGCACTATTTCGTTTTTTTTTAATTCTCTTAACATCTCACACGCCTTAATAATGTAATCGATTTCTGACAAATGCGTGCACTGACTGGACAGGTCCTATCAATCTGTGTGGTTATTTCCTCAAAAGACCAAAATTATGTCTGGACTTTAAAAGAGGCCTCTAAGTTTGTTTCGGCCTTTCTTCTCAGACTAGTCAGATAGGAAACGCCGGTCTCACCTAGTTTTTAAAATATGATTGACGTGTAAAAGTGTTTGTACAAACCTACTTACAAAATAAAATCATTTATCTTTACACTAGCATGCAGATTATACATTGTACCAAACACCAAGCCCCCGATAGTCACTGGATACTGCAAGCTACCGTAACAATAGATTCATTGTGTCTGTGAACTAGAGGATATGGCAAATCAACCATGTTATTTTGTCGTGTTCAGCCAGAGAAAGGACAATAAGACAATGTATTTGGAAGCTTGTTTACTCGTTTGTTTGGTACAAATTGCTTTGGTATATGTAGGTTTAATCCTAACTATTCAGCTATTTATTCATTTATGTACAGACGCCAACACATCACACTACTACAATCCGTCCAATTTCTGTAATACATTTTCAACTTTATCGCTAAAGCATTAGGTTCAAGGTTGATTGGGAAATATTGACAGTTTCGGGTAGCTTGATGTGCTGGCATACATGTAAACAGACAAAAAAAGAGAACAGAAAAATAGGTTTTGATGCTTCTTTCTAAAGAAATCTCTTCAAGCATACTTGCGATATAAAAGTAGATAAAGAGATGTAGACAGCGTGTGTACGAGTAAATAAAAGTGAAAATAAAATACATAAAATCAAACACAATTCACTTAGGGCTAATTTTTCAATCATCTGATAACTTTATTCAAGGAATCATTTTAAAATTTTGACAGTTATTTCATACAAAGACTATCAAACGTCAATTTAATTCCTCGAATAAAAGTTATCTGGCGATGGAAAAATCAGTAAATAATAAAATAAAAACATGATGATATAATGACATAAATACAAATAAACGTACATATGTATGTATATACGTACTTCTAAAATAAATATTACTAGAACGTAATAATTTTTTTTTTATAACGTTGCCCCACACTAGGAATTATTCCATTATCGTGGGTGCGTAAAAAAAATAATAAGCTATCTAGCATTTCCAGGTATTTCTGAGAAAGGACAGGTGCGGCAGTTGCGTGGTGTGTATTGGCATAGATATATAAGAATTGGCAACTATATTTTACTAGGTGCGCCCCGCGGTTTCACCCGCATAAGTTTCGATACCGTAGGAATATCGGGATAAAAAGTATCCTTTGTGTTATTCCTGGTTATAAACTATCTGTGTGCCAAATTTCATCCAAATCCGTTCAGTAATTTTTGCGTGAAAGAGTAACAAACATTCATCCATCCATCCTTCCATCTATCCTTACAAAGTTTCGCATTTATAATATTAGTAGGATTTATTGGGACCTAGTACTTTGCTCTCAAGTCAAATCCACTGAGATGACTCCAGCAGATTCTGAAATCAAAATCTAAATATTTTATTTCACACAAACCTACACGGGGACTTATAAAACGTCAGAAGCTAGAGATACACGGTTCTAATAGGTCGTTTCCTATGAAGAAGAGCCGGCAAGAAACTCCACGGTTACTTTTTTAAAAATAAATGGCTACTATTACTATTAAAAAAAAATCGAACGGCGGGAAAACAAATGAACAACTGATTTTGGAAAACAAAATGTCAAACTATATTATAAAATTAGTTTCGAATTCTAAATAGCCAGTATCAAAAATCGGCAATTTCATAGGGACAATGTTTTCAAATGACAGTGTTAAGTTCTGAGATAGAGAAAGGACAATATGACGGGAACCTGTGGTGTTGGGTGTGTTGTATGTGGTGGCATTTGGTTACGGTTCCAAGTTGGTACAAAATGGATTTAAAGTAACTGCTCTTCTGCCTCGATTTTATGTTTCGAAAATCCCAAATATTTTCATATTTCTCTTTTTGTATTTTAATTATTTTCATTAAAAACATAAGAACTTAAGTCCAACGCAAACGTTCCACTAAACCCTACTGAAAACCCAGCCGGTTAGTCATTAGTCTTGCTACAGCAAAAGCTACTATTTTCTCATAGCTAGTATGCACCGTCACGATACTTACATAAACTTTAAGAATTTTGAATACTCACTGAGTCCCGAATGTGCCCTAAATACATGCTTAGGTACAGTTAGTGTCCCTATTTCCATATCACGTACCACATAAATTCCATATCAGATAAGCGCAAAGATAATACCATATCCAAACAATAGGGACACTTCTGCTCAGTGCTCGTATCTCCATTCAAGAATGTACCTCTGAGAGCGAGTCACCGAGCTGTGTCGTTTAATATCCGTCGTTGACCACCCTCCTTGCGGTCTATATGCAAACTAATATCATATAAAACTGGGTCACTTATGACGAGGATTTTTGTAGGAGTTCTTGCGGAAAAGTATACTAAGGTCAGGACCATCCTTTTTTTTTTTTTTTGAGGATGGGATATCATCAAATGACCCCTCCCGCTCTGGGTGGAGCGGAAGGGAGTGTCAGATTCTTACTGATTAAAACCCACCCGTGTTCCTTCCTTAGCTCTTTATGTTCCAGAGCAGCGGTAACCCTTTCGGACGATCCCGCTACCCCGGCAGGCTTCGGCCCTGTCGGGCCCCGTCAATCATGCTGACATCTCTGTCAGAACCATCCTCAAGTCCAGTGTGATCTATTCATATTCATATATTTATTTGCATTCCGTAATGTTGTAGAGATGTTACAATGGCTTAAAGCTAAGGTACAATTATGGACATTATGGGTCACAATCAATTTTATACTTTTTGCTGTGGCAAAAGAAATAAAATTAATTATGAAAATAAAAGGACACAAATTACCAATTAGCAAATTTAAAATATGTTATTAACATTAAATTTTTATAGGTAAATTATAGGCATTTTATTTTATTGAGATCAGTTTGTTACAATCACTCGATCACAGTTTAAGTATAGAATCAAAACTTGAGCGTTGGTCTTATTTCAGAACGGTAATCAATCCATACTCAGCTGAATGGAGACTCAAATCGAGCTTCAAGCAGAGATATATATTGCCTTTGCATCAACCTGTTTTCGTTTTCTATTTATTTAATTTGTTTTGTCCTGATCTTCAAAGGATTACAAACGTTAAAATGTACCATAAGAGTTCAATTATTTAGAAAATCAGCGTTTTCGGTCCAGATAAACACATTAAGAGCTGATTTTTCCAACGGCAGATAATTTTATCAGCGAAATAATTTTGAATTTTTGATAGTTTTTCCTTACAAAAACTGTCAGACGTCAATTTTATTCCACGAAAAAAATTATATGTCGTTTGATAAATCAGTCCTTATTGAAGTAAAGTTCAGCAAAATTGTCTTGTGTTTAATAACACATGAACAAAGTGTTAAGAAAGTGGAACGGACTTGTGTAAAGTACAATCAAAACTATTCTAAGGGCTAAGTGTTCCATCGTCAGATAACTTTTATTCGAGGAATAAAATTGACGTTTGACAGTTTTCGTATGAAACTACTGTCAAAATTTCAAAATTATTCCTCGAATAAAGTTATTAGACGATTGAAAAATCAGCCCAAGTTTAAAAAAATTATCACGTAAATAATGAAGTTAGATTTAAAGCTTATTAGTTTTAGATATAGGCTTTATTATAATTAATTATTAAGCACTTGGTTCTTTTTAATAAAGGATATAATTTTTTTTTTATTGCCTTGTGAAAACATGCACCTTTATTATAGTTTTCCCAATGTTATGGGTTTCTTAAATATATGAGAGGAACGCTAAAGTTCGACCTTTTATTTGAATAATCGTTGGTATAAATTATTGTAATAGTCTACTTCTCCAAATAATATCCATTTTGATAGTAATACTTCAACTGCATAAATTCGACAATGACAATAACATGATTTGACATGACAAATGTATGCTCAAGCACGGTCTCTAAGATGGAGTCGCGTTATGTCCGTTAAGGCTCCGTCCGTTAAGACACCACAGCTTTTTAGTAGAACTATTTCCATTAAGTTTGCATAGAAATTATTCTACTAGAGTCACGTCGCGTTGTCCCGTCGCCCCTGTCTGCGGAAGCCTTTACGCGTAAAGTTCGTTTATGGCCCCCTTTTTTTTTTTTTTTTTCTGCTTGGTAAATCATCAAATGACTCCTCCCGCTCTGGGCGGAGCAGAAGGGAGTGTCAGAATTTTACTGACTAAAACCCACCCGTGTTCCTTCAATTGCCTGTGCCAGGGGCCACGGTATCTCTTTCGAACAACCCGAAGCCCCGGCGGCATCGGCCCTAGCGGACCCCGACAGTTCGTGCTGACAGCTCTTTGAGGCGCGCGTGGAACACAACGCGCCGTCGACCCGGGCCTGGTCCTTACCGGGCGGTGAGCTGCCCCTAGCTCGCCGCCCGCAAGCCCGCGCCTACGGTGGCCGGGAGTCGGCTGTTGACTCCCGTCCAGGGCGTCTCCTGCGGCGGCTAGGCGCGCGAGGGTGCAGCGATTGCCTCTCCCTCACGCGCTCCGCCTCCTCCTTCGCGAGCATTACTGCTTCGCAGAAGGAGGTGACGGCCTCCCATTCACTCTCGCTCCGTACCATGGCTTGGATGAGGGCCGGACGCGAGAGGTCGCCGCCGCCGATCGCCGCCACGAGGACACAGCGGGGCCCCGCCCAAGCCGGGCAGACCTCCACCGTATGCTCCACCGTGTCCTCCGGGCGATCCCCACAGTGGTGATACCCTGGTTTATGGCCCCCTTGTATTCTTGAAGATGCTTTTTTCGCGTATCAGTCGCGTTACATCCGTTCTACCTAAAAGTACACTCAACGCCAGAAGTGCTTGTAATTAGAAAAAATCACACCAGACCAAATTGACATTTCGTGAAGCATGGTACAAGGCGAGCAGACTTATCAAGAGATACTTTTTGTCGTCCACACACATGCATATTTTTATAGATGTACTAGCTGACCCGGCAAACGTTGTTTTGCCATATAAATTATTTCTAGCTGCCCGGCGCTACTTCGCTACCCCCTACCCTACCCCTACCCTACTCCTACCCTACTCCTACACTACTCCTACCCTACTCATCCTACACTACTCCTACCCTACTCCTACCCTACTTCTACCCTACTCCCACACTACTCCTACCGTACTCCTATAAGTAAATAAAAAATAATCCTATGTATATCCGTCTTGTTTTTTTTTTTTCTTTTTTTTTTTTTTTTTTGTTACTCCAGTTTTCAGCCAAATCGGTTCAACCGTTCTAAATAGTTGTAAATAGTGTAGAGTTATAAATAGTGTAACTAACACGACTTTCTTTTATATATCTGGGAATCAAAGTAGGTACCAGGCTAACATAGATGAGCAAGATAATAATCCCTGTGCCACTAAAAAAATATAATTGCTTTAGAAAAATAAAATAAAAAGTATCCTATGTCCGTCTCCTGGTTCTAAGCAACCTCCCCGCCAATTTTCAGCCAAATCGGTTCAGCCGTTCTTGAGTTATAAATAGTGTAACTAACACGACATTCTTTTATATATGTATATATAGATGTATGTTTGTCCAGGTATTTCTCCGAACCCATTAAGCGAATTGTGACCATTTCTTTATTGGATTACATTTATCTAATGTGGAGACAACAATACGACAATAAAAAATGAAAACACTGGCAGTAGTAATTCCTAAGAGTGTTTTGGGACTATTAAATAAATCCTAGCTTCGAAATTAAAAAAGGCATTTTTCTAACAAACTAAATAGTAGTGATGCACCAACTATGGGTTTTTCTAATCTTTGGATAAACTATTGGACAACAACATATTCGATTGCTTTTTTGTATGCAGATTAGGAACGTCATTAGATATACACAGTTTAATTTATTGTTGTACTAGTTGCGCCCCGCGGTTTTACCACCATAAGTTTCGATCCCTTGTGAATATCGGGATAAAAAGTATCCTATACGTTAATGCTGGTTATAAACTATCTGTGTGCCAAGTTTCATCCAAATCCGTGGAGAAGTTTTTGCGTGAAAGAATAACAAACATCCATCCATACAAACTTTCACGTTTATAATATTAGTCGGATAGGATTGTCGTCTCCACTTGTATATAATAGTTTAGCTAATGTACATAATTGTCAGGTTTACGTTTTATGTTAAATTAAAATAAAAAAAAGTGATAAAGGGTATGTTTGCGAGTGTAAATAAAATACTTTATTTACATTTCACTGTTAACTACTTATCTCTTAGCTACCATTACTTAAATATTTTCGTGAATGGAGAGCTTCTACATTAAACCAGTTTCCTAAACTTGGCTAAGCCGTCCAATCTAAGAAGATTACTATCTATTTAGGTATCCCGCGATAAAGACTAGGCAAGCCTAGGCGGCTTAGCGCCCAATAAGAATAGATATCTTAAGAGTTATCCTAAGTGTCGGAATAAGAAGCTTTGACGGCAGAATACTTTCACAAATATAACATTTTTAGTGCAAATCTGTCTGTCTGTTTTAAGTAGACATCTTTAGGTAATAAATATTTATATTAGACCAGCAGGATAATTGCGTAACACGCTAACATTAGGAATTGCTTTCATTTTGACAGTTCAACAACATTCATTGCGTTATTTTCGTTGTTCAGCAGACAAATTTTTCGAACTATGAAGCAATGGATTAGCAATATCTTTTAAAACGATTCTGATTCTGATCGATAGAATGCTACGCAATTAGGGTGCAAGAACCCGTAGGGATCATAGCACGTTGTGTTCATTTCTGTCGACACCCTAGGGAAAGTCAAGGGTCGAATACATAAACCAACATAATACAACTTGACGCATGTACAACTAAAGTAATATGATGATAACAGCTCATGTGTTGAAGATTTAGGACCAATTATTCAATATACAGATTAATTCATAGTCATTTTCTATGAAAAACCTGTCGAGCTGCAATATTATTCCTCAGACAAAAGTTATCTACTATTAAAAATCCAGTTCCTAAAAGAAACATAATCATGCTGTATTTAGTTTTCTCCAAAATTAAAAACCTAAAGAATTCAGTCTAGACTAAAAATAAATCACGTCAAGTAGTCTTAACTCCTCGTGCAAAGAATAGACACTTCATCGGACTGGCGTCGGTAATCGCAGCTTAACCTCATGGATCGATCGGCTCCCTTGTCTCTCTAGCTAACGTTTTAGGACAAGGCTTTTTTAGCACTGAACTTAAGACTATTAAGGTTTTTACCATTTTTGGAACGGTGAAAGAAAACATAGTGAGGTAACTAAACAGACATGTGACTAAAAAGACATGTGACATCCACCAATTTGCACTGGGCCCGCGTTTTGAATTACCTACGGCTCACTCTCTCTCACAAAGAAGAAGCCTGTGTCCCAGCAGTAGGAACCGTATAGGCTGATTATTAAATAAATAATAAGCCTATAGCTAAAAAAGTTAACTTCTACATACACGCAGATCATCACGTCTTGTATTCCCCAAAAGGGTAGACTATCATAGTGCAGTCACGGAGATTAATTATTTATCAAATACGTAACCAATACGTTTTGATGTATAATATATGTTTGATGTATAATGTCAATTTGATGAATAATTATGAATAACTAGCTGCGCCCCGCGGTTTCATTCGCATAAGTTTCGATCCCGATTTCGATTTAATTTTCTGCCATACAAACCTTGTCCTGACAATAACAAACTCAAAAAAAAAGAATTATCCAATTTGGTGCAGTCGATCGGAAGTTATGCGCGTACATACATTTCGGTGATTCATTTTTATTTATATAGATTATTTCCATGACATATTGATGTCTTATAGCCATTTCATACAAATATCAAAGAATGACAATGACACGAAACGGACAATCACCAGGCGCTGTTATAATAATAATAATAATATGTTTACTTTTAAATAAAGGAAATAATAATAATAATAATCTTTATTTCACGGACAACAATAGATCCAACAAACTTACAATTCTAGATGTTAGTAGACAATTTAACTTATAAACTATGTTAGTACTTATATTCTACTAAAGACAGGGTGGTTTATATAAGATGCCTCATAATGGGGCTTTGATCATGCCTATCAGCAATAACTGTCATGAGGCTGTTGCTACCGCCTCGCAATCTGGCGAGAAAAGACGCATCCTTTTTGCGCACGACAGCTGAGAAGCTGTCTACTCTGGCGTGCGCAAACATTGCTGAGGCACTGCAATATCGTGGAAGACGCAAGAGTGCCCTGAAAGCGTTGTTATATTGATAGATTTCAGGTTGCCACTGATAATTTTCTATTGGAAATCACCAATAACACTTTGGCCGATCTTGGTATCGAACCTAGAACACCACAATCGTGCTTATTGGCACTAGACCAATCAATGAAACACCTAACAGGGGGCCAAGTCAAATATTTTCAATTTCAAGGTCATTATGACAACCGTGTTAAGACAACACCTTTACTATGTTGGGGATCAGCTTCCAGTCTAACCGGATGCACCTGAATGCCATTATACTCGTATTTATATGAAGCGACCGCCTATCTGATCTCCACAACCCAGTTACTGACTAATACATTACGATACCCCTTGATAAGACTGGTTGTCAAACGTTCGGGCTTGAGACGACCCGTAACGACTGTCAAAATGCGGCGTTGACGTGCAGAGTCTTGATATCTAAAGATTGTCACCCATCCAAGTACCAACTGCGGCAAGCGTAGCTTAACTTGATCGATTGACCCGTACTGCTATTATTACCTAGTCACAAATTCCTCAAGACAACGCCTGTACCATTATCCTCGTAATTTCTTAAATTAATTATGACCTGTCAGTGGTCAGAGATGCCAAAAACAGTAGGAAACTTTGATGTGTCATTAAGTCATTATGTACGAGATTACCAACTACGAACACTTTTTTCAATATCTAATGTCTGTGGCGTCCCAATGGAAAACCATAATGACGCTTTTAATTAGGAGATTAGCAAAACTGTCAAAACAACAACTGCGGTATTAATGACGGCACGGTTGGCGCATTGGTTAAGCGATTGACAGCTGCGCTGCGTGTCGCGGGTTCAATTCCCGCACGGAGCAAATATTTGTATGACCTACAAGTAGTTGTTCCGGGTCTGGCTCGATTCCCGGGTCGGGTAAAGTTTCATTGGGTTTTTCTATTAGGAATTTGTTAGTAACAGCCCGGAGTTTGGAGGTTGGCGGTGTGATACCCCGGTGCCTCGGAAATCACGTCAAACCGTTGGTCCTGCGCCTGATCTCTCTCCGGTCTTGTCGGATTACCGTCCCATAGGACTATGAGAGTGAGGGAAAAGTGCACTTGTGTCTGCGCACACACTTGTGCTAGTCTAGTCTAGTCTCCGTTGAGACTGGCCGCCAAGGCCGTAATACGGTCTGGAGGACTATATAAAATAAAGTATCAGACCTAACGTATACCCATTTAAAATGCAGTTGAAAAGAATGCCTATTTATTTCTATTTATAGTGTACAAAGTCCCTAGACGGATATAAGCAGGGATCGAGTCCATTTCAGTGCCTACGTCCTAGACAGAATCTCCGAACGGATTTTTTACATACGACGACATAGCGATACATTTGCAATGTAAACTGACTTCTCATTTTCTTGACATGAAGCTACAACAAACTAGCAAATTTCTTTAGTAGATTTCAACTTTATCGCTAAAGAATAAGGTTCAAAATTGATTAGGCCAATTTGACAGTTTTGGGTAGCATGATATGCTGGCGTCTGTACTAGTTACCACTAACTGCAAATTTCCGATTGAACCTTTCCTTGCCAATTCAAAAGTAGGCTTCATAGTCACTTGGTCAATCTCCTTTAGAACAAGTGTTCCATATACAGGGTGGCAGGGACATCGACGCGCGATCTGTTACCATGGATTCAGCAAATTATCGTTTATTCATCGGTTATGAAAAAAACATTGCTGTTCCATACATTTTGACCACGTAGATATTGCATTTTTCTATGAAACCACAGTTTTTTTTTTTTTCGATAACTTACACAAAATTTCGACGCTAAGAGGTTTAGAATCATGTGCTGAATTATTGGTTACAGTTTGCGCATCGATGTCCCCCCTGCCACCCTGTAAGAATATATTTTTTTAGGATTTCTGACTTAGCGTCTTGACACGTCCAAAGTCGCCTTTACAACAGTTACAGACAAGAAAACTATGGCTTACATTTCCTGGGAGCTTTATTGACCAACCAACCAAATGAATTGAAATTGTTTAATGTGGCACGCGCCTTAACCGCTGGGCCATTACGACATTTCAAATGGTTTAGGTTTAATGGAAATAAATGTTTTAAGTTTCACGGAAGCCATTACCAGGTCAGTTTATGCTGGTTTTGTATTGCTTTATATGTCGTCGTGTGTACCTACGTTAAATGCAAAGGGGCTTTTGTAGTTTTAAGCTGTTCTGACGGGATTTGATTTTGATCTTCAAGTATTTTTTTATTATTATATTATTATTATTTATTCATCAATCAAGTAACATAGACTCATACAATTACTAGGCATACAATGTCAAAAGCAATAATTACACATAAAAACATAAAATTAAATTAAATAAATCGCAAAATTAAAAATTAATAAAAATTAAATTAAATTGAATAAATAGAAATTATTGAACTTTTCAGTTAAGGATTAGGCGAAGTTGGCAAGAAAAAGGTTTGTTAATAATAGAATCTGTTTGTGACTGTCTGTCATTTACTCCTATTTAATAACAAAATATATTATTCTAAATTCTTATTTTAACATTGTCTACGATATCGGCCTCTTAGAAACGCATTAAATCTTAATTTTATGGTCTGTCAGCTCGACATGTTACCCTAATCAATAACGAAGGGTGTCCAGTCTGGAGCCGAGCCCTACAGAGCAGCACGGAGGAGGGGTGCTCTTCTCCCCCCCAAGGGGGACCTGACCAATTTTCCTGACATTTCCACATAATTAGGAAAAACGAAAATTTTATCAGCCTAGGGTAATTTAGGAACAGTCACATGGTCTATAGGTGTGCATAACTTTTCTGAATATTTTTTGAATAGGTAATGATTTAATTCAGACTGTAAGTATATTAAGTGAATTTTATCGTAAATAATATGATACATAACATAACCAGCCTATAGTGTTACCACTGCTGGGACACAACCATCCTCTCTTTTGGAAGGGAGTGGGCCGTAAATAAATTATACATAGCAACGCGCTCGACTGGGTTTGCTACAACGTACAACCCGTAAGTCGGGGTCAGGATTACTGCTAGGTATGCTTTTCTGGTGTCTTTTGTTTTTTTTTTTTTGTTTTATATATAAATATATTTAATGTTAAGGATGTATATTGTATAAGGTACAATGGGGTTGCCGTATCCTTGTGGATAAAAACTCCAAAACTGTAAACAAAGATATTTTTTTTTTAAAGTCTGGGCTGTTACAACTGGGTCACCATTGTTCTCACAATAATTATGATAATTGAAACAATTAATTAAATGGAAATAATCTTCTCAGTAAAAAAATATAAATATTTATATTTTAATTTCTTGCGACGAAACATACTCACATAAGATCTGCAGTATGTTCTAACAACCACAAATTCGCCTCTAGTATACCCCACTCATTATCTTTTGACAACAAAAATAAACAAGTCGCTCACTCCTCCCTTTAAAATCCTTCACAGCACCATCTTAAATCAAACGCTATCGCTTATAATCCCAATCCAAATATAATGCCAATAATAAAAGGTATCACACTAAGTAGGGCAGCAGCTTCCAGCGTCCATTCTCACCAACTGACATCCGTTGTACTCCAGACATCAGGAAATGGATTCCTCTGAAACCCTCACTGAATAATACGGTCTGCCTTATACACATCACGTTACATCAAGGAATATTCTTTTTATCATGGAAAAACAACCAAAATCACACCCTAAAGTTAAGGAGTAAAGTTGATTTTTGATTGGTGGGAACGTCTTAGGATGTCTACGAAAGGAAAAAACACTTAAAAGTTGGTGAAATAGAGTTTGATTTTGGTTGCAGGTGTAAAAGGGTGTCAGTATCTTAGAAGTGCAAAAGGAATGGAAAAATCTACTTGTCGCAAATAGATACAATCTGTAAAATTGTATAATGCTCAAGTTCGTTGTAAACTTATGAAGAGTACCTT
Source organism: Apamea epomidion (assembly GCA_947507525.1). Classification (NCBI taxonomy): domain Eukaryota; kingdom Metazoa; phylum Arthropoda; class Insecta; order Lepidoptera; family Noctuidae; genus Apamea; species Apamea epomidion. The sequence continues at coordinate 18,009,402 of OX382237.1, forward strand.
GCGAGTTCTCGTCACAAAGGTGTCATTATTTTTAATTTAATGTAAAGTGAAAATCGTTTCGTGTCTGTTATCTTGGAGACAGAAGGATACTAGAAATATTATAAAAGTCCTTACAGAGTTATGTTCTACAGTTAGTATAAAAAACGGGGTGCACTCCGAGAGTGCAGAAGTGAAAACTTGAATATTAACGTTGTGCATTTTTGATAATTTGGAATGCGGTCTACTCTCCCTCCGTCTTACGAATTTTCGATCAGGTCACGTGTCCTGACACGAGCTTAACATTTTTTACCCATCACAAAAAAAGTGCATAACGCCGCTAAAGAAGTTTTCACTTCAAAAATATAAACTGGGTCCACATTCTTTTGCCTTTAAGTACCCAAATTTATTTGGGGTAATTATTTTCCATATTTATTTATTAGTCGGCACGACAGTAGACGCGTCCTTTATAGCCATACTAGCTGACCCGGCAAACGTTGTATTGCCATATAAATTATTTCTAGCTGCCCGGCGCTACTTCATTCGCGTGGTGTTCTACCCCCTACCCTACTCCTACCGTACTCCTACCCTACTCCTACCCTACTCCTACCCTACTTCTACCCTACTCCTAACCTACTCCTACCCTACTCCTACCGTACTCCTACCCTACTCCTAACCTACTCCTACACTACTGCTACCCTACTCCTACCCTACTTCTACCCTACTCCTAACCTACTCCTACACTACTCCTACTCTACTCCTAACCTACTCCTACCCTATTCCTAACCTACTCCTACCCTAATCCTACCCTACCCTACTCCTACACACTGTAGAACATACTTTTGTTCTATCATCACTAATTTCCGCAGCGCATGCGACGAAAGACGTTTTAGGGCACCTTGGATTACGTTACTTAAGTTTTAGTAAGGATCCCTAATCTTTTCTAGCAATAAATATAGTCTATGTCACTCAGGGTGAATGAAGCTTTCCAATGGTGAAAGGATTTTTTTAAATCGGCACAGTAGTTTTTGAGTTTATTCATTACAAACATACACACACACAAAAATACAAATCTTTCCTCTTTATAATATTAGTATAGATTATCTTTCATATAGTCCATCCATCGTTTCTCATGCCTTCCCTTACTCTTATAGTCAACCAAATTCATATAGAAAGTGTCCTCACGTCATTGTTCTAATTCCTTCGCGTCATATAATCGAAATTAAACCAGGTTAAAGTAGATTTTGTACAGTCACTACGTTCTTCCGTCTGTCAAAAATCTACTGCTAAACATGAACCTTCCTATGTCCAAATGCTATAAGACACCCTCGCTTGGCAGACGAATAAGGTATCGTAGTTTTGTGCCATTAGCACATAGAAGAATGCTGGGACCCATTTTTTTGACGTAATCCTATAAGTAGCTATAATTATGTAACGATACTATTGGTACATCTCCATAGGTACCTGCTACGCTTTGGAATGGGTAACTAGCTTCATTTTTCTGACTGGCCGACCCCTTGACAAAGTGCTTGTAATTGGTTTATTTGAATTAAATGCTTTTAGTTTATTATTAGTTTTAGTTTTATTTAGTTTATTAAATATTGTACTAAACTTTTGACTTACTAATAGTGGTTAATTCAAAATTCAGGGAAATCTCTCTTACTTGTAAAATGTCAAAAACAAAAGACTACAATATTATTATTTGGTCCTTCGAGTCATCTTCCAAGACATTGTGTATTTACGAGTACATAAAAAAGTGCTACCAAATGCAATACGATTGACATCTAATTCAGTGCCTTTTCTAACACAAAGGAGCGCATTTCCAATTTAGCCGGTTTATACCGTTCGTATCAAGGCTCATATATCCAGGGGAATTACACTTGGATTACACACCGAACGCGTGGATTACATTACGTATTTGTGGTTCAGATAAACTACCTACATATATTACGTTTGGAGAAACTGTATTTTATATGTGAAATACGGGCTTGGATAAGTGAGGAATTGTTTCATGGAATAGGATGGGTTTTCTTTTGTAAAATATTTTTTTAGGAAGTATGTAACTAATTAGATAATTCAACAAGGACAAAGTTCGACCAAAGAAACCAGGGCCGTCCAAAAGCACCAGTGGGTGATTCCAGGCTGAAATGATGATGAGATAATTAATACAGTGATCCGGTGATAAGGTTAATGGTGGATCACAGTTTTATGATTTGACCATAATAATGTCTGGACCTAAAAAGAGATTGGAACCACTGATATTTTTATTATTTTTATTTTATTATTTTATATCGTTTCGGTGTTTCTTTACAGAGTAGTCAGTTAGAAAACAAAGACCTCATCGAATTTCAAAATACGTTTTTATTTATTAAAATTTATTATTCATTTATTTTCATATAGAATATATAACACAACTAACTATTTGCTCCAGATACTTAATTAAATGAGCAACTTAGTATCTATACAAATAAATACAATACCAGAAGGACACTTAGCAGTCGAAGTACACGTCCGCTTCACTGTCATCTAGAAACGAGCAGACTGGCAGCATTGCCACGTTAAATGGCAATGCTAATTCTTCCAAAAACAAAATAAAAATTAGCCAAAGCTTTTTTTTGACGTGTAAAAATGTTTTTTTATGACCAATTTACAAAGGTAAAATATCATCTACCACGAATTTATCTGGTTGTGAAGAGCAATGCATTAGCTTAAGAGGTTTTGCAGTAATTAAGTAGACACATACTTTGACAGTCGTTACGGGTAGTCAGAGACCCGAAAGTGTGACAACCAGTCTTACCAAGGGGTTTCTTATTAGCCAATAACTGAGTTGTGGAGGTCAGATAGGCAGTCGCTCCATGTAAAATACTGGTATTCAGCTGAATCCGGTTAGACTGTAAGCCGACCCCAACATAGTTGGGAAAAGGCTAGGCAGATGAAATAGACACATCCATAACTTTTCATGAATTTTTTGGTACAACAAATATGCTTTTTTCCTTCACAACCAAGAAGTTTTAATATTCACATAATTTATTTAAAAAAACCGCTATTTTATTTCGAACATACTTTTCAACGAAGCAACAAAGGTATTTAAAACGTTACAGCTTTAATGAAAGTAAAGACTTAAGAACAACGCTAATAAAGGTAAGTACAGAGTGTTGTTTTTAACTTGAAATTAATTACTAAATAAAATTCCAAGGGAAACAAATTGTTAGTTATTTACGAAAAAAACGTAATAAAATACTTTTTTGTGTTTTTTTTAAATTAATGCTCTGTTGTGGTCTACGTGTAAAGGTAGCGGATACTTTAAAAGAAGCGATTTTGAAGAACTAATAATGCTATTTAAATAGTTATAGATATTTTTAACTTCATATCCAATTTTTTACTAAACTCCAATAAACAATCCTGATCCCTCATTATAATTCGCACGCGGACATTAGTGAATACTCAAACTCAAAGTATTTATTTCAGATAAACCTATTACAAGCACTTTTGTACGACCGACCAACCCCTTGACCCCCTAGTAGGTGCCAAAGCGTAGGGGTCAACGGCGCCCGTTCATGAACATGACGCATGGATTATTTAGAAGGGAGCTAAATGATCCAACACATGGGCCACCATCAGCGATACATTAGAGTGAGCATGGCACACTCTCTACATTAATGCATCGACACCGACATTCACTTCATAAATAGGTACACAGTTACAAAAGGCCTGTCGTTAATTACCCATGACAGTTAAAGAAATACCATAGAGTAAAGGCCAGATTTTATAAAGAACATGCGGAAGGTGGAGGAGAGGGTTTTGTGGTGCAGCATGGTGCAGACCTATGTCCAGTAGTGCAGCGCGATAGGCTGAAGTGTTAGACATAATAATAAAAAATAAAATAATAAGTCTTTATTCTACCATAAATACATACAACAATTTAAGCATAGTAATTATTTTATCATATCACTTTGGTCATTACTTATTACACATTTCATTATCATTAATACTATTGTTTGTTATTTGAGTTAAATTCATATTTATCATTGTATAATTATAAAATATATAATTTAAAGACATAAGCAAACATATGATAAAATATATACCTTCTTTTTGGCTGGAACACTGAGCTGATTGATTGACACATGTTTCAACAACGTCGTGTCATCATTCTCTTGTTTTATCGTCGTCAGTAAAAGGTCGCAATACGCTCAGATAAACTTTAATCCATATTAATTTCTCCGTAATGCGAAAATCGACGCGAAATCTCACATAATCACATTTAAGTATAAATTTTAATCAAATGCTTACATAGAATTACGAGGCCCTTGGCATATAGGATGTAATATAATTTATTTCGCACTTCAGGGGCGCGAATAACTCAGTTACAGAAATAATATAATCTGCGCCTCAAAGGATTCATAATTTTATCAAAACTTGAACAAAGCCGCGCGAAGCATCTAGTTAAGATATAAATCTTATTTTATACGCCTTTAGAATGTATTTTAATGTTATGTGTGAATCTTAATTTGGCAATTGTGCATTTAAATACTTTGAAAAGGGTAAGTTACTCAATCGAGTTTAGTATGTGTAAAACGTGCTTGTATATTGAATTACAAGCTTAAGATATATTATCTGGTTACCTGCACTTATTTAATAGAAATAGACCACTACTATGATGATGTTCAAGTACCTTACTTACACTGTCCTCCAAAAGCTGTTGACATTTTTCCATTCCAGTTATGAACATACGTATGACTTTGTTTCCTGCAAACAAACGCATTCAACAACACTTATGAGAGCTATATTCTGCTAGATAGCAAAGACCGTCTATGTGTTGTTGACCAGAAACTCTGAAATCTCTTTGATAATCCTGGACTTGAATTTGCACTTTAGATGTTCGTATTTTCTACGGCTTTTAAAGATCTTTTGTTCCTTCACTAATGATCAAACAGATCTATTATACTAACTCCAATAAAAATAGAGGTCTTGTAAGTATCTATTCTCAATCCAGAAAATTAATGTAGAAATATTATACTGTTCTTGTGGGGAAGTTTAGTGGAATTAATTGTGGGCCGAATTTGTGTTTAAAACAAATCAGTATTTGTTTTTGTTTACAGTTCAGTGTTTAGCTGTTATAGGAAAATACTTTCTGGTAAAACGGCTTTTTTTGTATTTTCTTCTATTTTTTTTAATAGTCTGGTGGGCCTGTTCTCGACCTCGTCTTCGATTGGTGATCGATAAATACTTAACACTGTGGAATTAGAACTACGACTACGAACTACTAAGAAGAGCTTGCGGCTAAGTAATAACAGCCACATGGGTCGATCGATCAGGTTAAACTACGCTTGCCGTAGTTGGTCCGTGGATGGGTGACCATTAAGACCCCTCCGTGCCTCGTAAAGCACGTAAAGCTATTGGTCCTGACTGTCATTCGTGGATCTTTGACAGTCATTACGGGTCGTTAGAAGCCTGAAAGTCTGAGAAACTGTCTTACCAACGGGGTTTCGTATTCTACCCAGTAACTGGGTTGTGGAGGTCAGATAGGCAGTCGCCTCATGTAAAGTAGTGGTATTCAGCTGCATCCGGTTAGACTGGAATCTGACCCTAACATAGTTTGGAAAAACCTAGACAGATGATAACTGTGTAATTAGAAGTACATAGATGTTCACATTATTTCCACTGAAACTAATCACATGTGCCGAAAGAAAAACTAACCAAACTAGAAAGTAGTATATCCCGAACAAATCTCCAAGTATTATCAATACCACTTTTAGCCAGTGGTCGGCTGTTTATACAGTTTGTGAGGAGTTGAATAATGTATAAGCCGAAGCTTTTTCCTAACAGGGTGGTCAGGATGAGCAGAGGCGTAAGCGGCAGCTCCACTAATTAAGCGACGGTTCGCCACTTCAAGTGCTAAGTGTTGAATTATTTATGAGGCTTAGTTTTTCAGGAAGGTTCGAGAGGTCTAGGATTGAAATAAGAGTTGAGTTTGAGGGTTTCAGGCTGGAGTTCGTGGGTGTTTTGTGTTGTTGAAGTTGAGAGGTAATTATTGAGTGGGGTTATAGAATAGGGTTCTTAGAAGATGTATATTTATTGAAGTAAAGGACACTGGGCCAATTTGTATGCTCTATGGAACAATAGTAATACGGTTTTGATATTTGTGGACGAATAACTTATCTATAACCTTGTGCAAAGGGGCGTTAAAATTTAAAATCTAAGCTGGCTATTTTAAGAATAGGATTTACAAGGTTAGGTAGCTAGACCGTTGAAGCTACAGTACTATCGTTTGCCAAAACAAAGTTCCTCAAAAAATCTTAAAATCCTTTTGAAAGTATGTGTCTCCAACACTTTTTTCAAAATTAAAATAATAATGAGGCTGCATTGTATATATCAGCCTTCTCTCTACTTGGTAGGCTAGACATCAATACTCCGTGCGGTCCATGGCCCTTTATGGGGCCCCGGTGTGGGCGCGTTCACTGCGGCTTCGAGCCACACACTATCTGAACGCGCCCCAAAAGGTGGTAGCCGTAAGGCTTATAAGGGGGTACCTCACGATCTCGGGCGATGCAGCAGGCCTCCTTGCCGGACTGCCGCCATGGGATCTGGAGGCGATAGTCCTCGCGCGCCTGTATGACTGGCGCGCGGAGGCACTACGTCGGGGGGAAACTCTGCACCCGCGGCAAATCGCGGCGGAGCGGACGGACCTTCGGCGCGATCTCATGGCGGAATGGAAGGCGCGACTATCGCAACCCAGCGCAGGGCACGCCACGATAGCGGCGGTGAGAGGCGTCACGGCGCTCTCACCTACCGCCTGACGCAGGTCCTCTCCGGACACGGATGTTTCGGGAGGTTCCTGCACATAATCAGGCGGGAGGAGACGCCCAGGTGTCACCACTGCGAGGATCGCCCAGAGGACACTGTGGAGCATATGGTGGAGGTCTGCCCCGCTTGGGCAGAGCACCGCCGTGTCCTCGTAGAGGCGATCGGCAGCGGCGGCGACCTCTCGCGTCCGGCCCTGGTTCAAGCCATGGTCCGGGGCGAGAAGGAGTGGGAGGCGGTCACTTCCTTCTGCGAAGCAGTCATGCTAGCGAAGGAGGTGGCGGGATGGGCGAGGGAGAGATCCTCACGCCTCAGCCGCCGAAGGAGACGCTCCGGGCGTCGGGAGCCGCGTGACGACTCCCGGCCACCGTAGGCGCGGGCCTGCGGGCGGAGAGCAATGGGTAGCTCTCCGTCCGATCAGGACCAGGCCAGTGCCGGACGGCGCGTATGTGTTCCACGCGCGCCTCAAAGAGATGTCAGCGTAGTTGACGGGGCCCGACAGGGCCGAAGCCTGCCGGGGTAGCGGGATCGTCCGAAAGGGTTACAGCTGCCCTGGTACATAAAGGGCTAAGGAAGGAACACGGGTGGGTTTTAGTCAGTAAGAGTCTGACACTCTCTTCTGCTCCACCCAGAGCGGGAGGGGTCATTTGATGATTTCCCATCCTTAAAAAAAAAAAAAAAGACATCAATACTCCACTGACTACTTTCTAGAATTTATTCACTCTTTCCATATTTCCTATTTTTAAGCACGGTTGAATTGAGATTCCGAATTTACAAAGTTCAAACAGTATACAATTTGTGCATAACTTATCCAAAGGTTGTCTTTAAAAAGATCGATCGCAATTAGCGATACGACCGTCCATTGTGTCACCATTTGTAAAAAAACACATTTATGTCTGTTTTTTATATGGTATACATATTAAGATAAAGAGTATTCTATTCTTATCAATCGCTCCGCCAATGCAATATGTCCTAACCCAATAAAACATCTGCCGTACCTGCAAAGGGGTACAAGCGAAGTAATTATAAACACGAAAAAGGTTCTATATTTCATCTAAGTGAACTCCGTGGTTTTATACTACTCTAACACTTCTGTTCGTACTAACTATTGTAAAATAAATGAGATTTTTTATTGAGTTCAGATAAATGTTGGAAACGTGACTGTTAAGTTTTAAAGTGCAATCTAAGTTAGATTTTAGGTCCATTGGTGTATTTAGTACAATTTTTGGTATATGTGATTTGAAAATTTTAGTGAATTTACAAACAATTACCGAGAGGATGACTTACATAACTGTCCTAAGGTGAATGGTAACTAAAGCTAAGAAAGGGTTAGATCAAGTCCATTACTGTATTGAATAACATAATTATTCCACACCCAGAGCCACTTGGCCACTTCTGCTCGGCAATTTGCTCCGATAATCTAAGTAAGTTGATTGTTAACAACTGACTTCCAAAAAAGACACTACAAAGTGAAAAATAACTTTAATTTCGGAAGTCGGTGTCGTTAGGTTTGTCATTTTCGGTGTTTACCACCGACTTCCGAAATTAAAGATATTTTTCCACTTTGTAGGACACTACAAAGTGGAAAAATATCATAAAAGACATGGAAGTCAGTTGTTTTTTTTTTATTTGCAATTTTTTGTTTATATTTTTCACTTTTAAAATGTAATTTTTACCAGTAATTTCGGTTTAAAAACCAAACTACTGAACCGTTTTTGATGACATTTCTATGGGACCAATCTGAATATAATATATCCTTACAAATAAAAAAATAATTTTGGAAATCGGCTTATAAATAACGGAGTTGGGGTAACAAACATTTAAAAAAAACTGTCGAATTGAGAACCTCCTCCTTTTTTGAAGTCGGTTAAAAACAAAATTATTTTGCTGCTGTATTTCAATCTCCTAGGTATAAGTAGGTTAAATTCGGTCCATTTCGTTATAGTAGGTATGTATTGAATTATGACTACACACCTATATAGTTACTTTTGTTCAGCAATTGGCTTCCATAACCTGAAAAATAATATAAAAAATGAATAGAGACTAAGACTGAGAGTGTATTTTAATCTCGTTAATAATCTTTTCGATTTTTTTATTAAGATGCAAGTATTTAGTTCCTAACTGGTGTGGATCAACATAGCTCTGTTCCTTAGGACCTAAACAATGTAGCTTTGTGTTCATAAATCAACTGATTAAATATATAATCAGTCCTATATTAAAAAGAATCATAATAAATTTGACATAAACATTCCCCTTTATTCATAAATAAATTTATTTATTTATTTATCACATATGGAGTCCCACAAGGATCCATATTGGGACCGTTAAAATTTTTGATATTCATAAATAATAAAACAGAGCTAGGACTACATGGACATTTAACTTTATACGCAGATGACCATGCTTGTTTTATTTCGGAACTAGTGTTCATTAGCGTCATGAACACTTTCACGAGCCCAAAAAGATTTAAAAATTCTGTTTGAATGGTTCCAACATAATTTGCTAACTGTAAACATCTCAAAGCCAAAAATAAAAAAAATCCGCTGCATGACCCGTTAACTATAGACAACATTCCATTAGAGCAAAAAACCTACGAAAAATATATTGGTCTTAGAATCGAAAATTGTTTGACATGGAACAAGCAAATTGATTATATTGAAATAAAATGTCCTCACTTATTGGATCACTCCGCAATATAAATCAATGTATACCCAAAAAACTGCGTTTAAACATTTACAATATACACATTTATTATATCTCATAGTTTGGGGGAACGCCAGTAAAACAAAACTACAGGAGCTGCAAAGAATGCAGAACAGGATCATAAAGATACTGTTTCGCTATCCATACTTGACACCATGGCACAAAATGTTTAAAGAAACAAAGCTTATGAATATCAAACAACTGTATATGTATAACACTTGTATCTTGATTAGAAAAGTGATGGATGGAACCATTCACGCAAACGTAACATTTACCAAAAAATCTCAAATATGTAAACGCAGTCTTCATCGACCCAGCTTACTTGTCCTGCCAAAGACACGTACAAATTATGCTAAAAAGAATATCACATAATATCGGAGCACAAATTTATAATAATTTTCCATCATACATAAAAAATGTAAGCTCTATCAGTGGTTTTAAATCAAAACTGTCACATCACATAATGGAAACCACTCACTAATAACGTTACTTTGACGGCACGGTTGGCGCAGTGGTTAAGCGATTGACTGCTGCGCTGCGTGTCGCGGGTGCGATTCCCGCACGGAACAAAAATTTGTGGACTACAAGTACTTGTTCCGGGTCTGGCTATTTGTGTATGTGAGTTAAAATGTTTGTAAACGCACCCACGATACAGGAGAAAATCCTAGTGTGGGGCAACGGTTTTTAAAAAAATAAAAATGTTACTAGCCCTAACTACATAGTTAAGAATAAAATCCAAAAATTTAAAAACAAAATAATTCTAACCCTATTGTATTGAACCAGTGACCGTTACCTAGAATAAGTTAATTACAATATGTTATCTTATGTTCTTATCTACTCTTTGTAAGTGGCTTTTTTTGTCTTTTTGAGAATAAAGTATTTAAACCTTTTTATTCACTTATCCTCCCAGTGGAACGCCATACAGCAATGAAACCAATAAAGGTTGCTTAAAGTTAAGTAGTGATTAGCGACCATACACTTATGTTTAAACGTCATTTAAATTTAATGATCGTTTATAAATAAACCCTCAATTGTTTAAATACCTACCTACATAAGCGATCACATTCGTCGAATTTGACAACTACGATCTCCAAATTCAAAATTCTCTCTCTAAAATAAAAAATAAAAATAAATGAATTGGCAACGAAAAATCCACCGGAACCAAATTCAAATATGAAACCGGGAAAAATGGAAGGCATTCCGTTTCACCGTAGACTTTGATAAAAGTTTTTCTAAGTTATCAGTGGGTGGAGTATCACGTGCCAACGACCAGTCACTTCCTCGCTGCTTCGCTAACAAGATTTATTTTACAACTACCTTCCGTGGATTTATCTTTTATGGAGGTAGGTGTGTGGGAACATTTTTATTTAACGCTGAAAAAGGAAATATTTTTTTTTTATTATAAGCTAAGCTGGGACACAGGCCTCCACTCTTCGAGAGGGAATGAGCTGGTACCACGCGGGCCCAGTGCGGGTTGGTAGATGTCACATGTCTTCGAATTTTTGGTTCTAGAACATATTTTTTAGAACCAGGTTTCCTCACGATGTTTTCTTTCATCATTTTGAGAGCAGTGGTGATGAAATTATTTACACAAAGTAAAGCGCCTGGATGGGTTCAAACCCACGACCTACAACTCGTAAATCGGGCCAGTTACCACCGGGCCATCACTACTCTCTTCGTAATCTATGTAATAGATACTTTTTACTGTCACTTCTGGATAAAAAAAAAAAACAAAAAACGAAACAGACACCACCTATATTAAAATTTTATTTGTTTCAAATTGTTGTTATTTCAAGTTAAACAAATATCAACTTTTTTTATGGCAATTAAGTTGATTTCACAGTGACTAGCACTATTGAAAAAATTATAAAAATGTTTGAAGTTGTAGCGTAAACTGAATTTTATTGTGTAGGACTTAAAGTTATTTTTCCATAAACTCATATTTGTTTAGATTTTTGGCGAATATGTCGTGATTCAAATTTATATACATTATTTATCTTACTCCTGCGGTACACCAAGGGCTGATTTTTCCATCGCCAGATAGCTCTTATTCAAGGAATAAAATTGACGGCTGACAGTTTTTGTATGAACAAACTGTCAAAATGACAAAATTATTGTTTGAATAAAGTTATCAGAGAGGTAATTCTCTGTAGCGGGATCGTCCGAAAGGGTTACGGCTGCCCTGGTACATAAAGGGCTAAGGAAGGAACACGGGTGGGTTTTAGTCAGTAAGAGACTGACACTCCCTACTGCTCCACCCAGAGCAGGAGGGGTCATTTGATGATTTCCCATCCTCAAAAAAAAAAAAAAGGGGTAATTCTCTTAATTTTAAGAACGTACACAGTCTGATCTCAGTCTCAATCTGTCAAAAAATACCTCTAATTTCCCTATATTTTTGACAAGTTTTTGACATTTGTTTGTCGCCGAGATGAGACTGCGACTAGATTTTTAACGTTTTGAATTACGAGACTTGGCCTTCAGATGATTGAAAAATCAGCCCTAAGAAAACTCAGTTACCCTTCTTATTTGTAAGCAAAGAAAATCCTATAAACAGCTCCATATTCCTCTGGCCACGTAAAAGGGTTTGTGGTAAGGTACATCATACCCTCATATTGTTGTGAACGTGATGGGAATACTTTCATGTTTACAGGTTTTAAACTCATGATTTTTTTTTTTTTTTTTTTGTTTTATAAACGTTGCCCCATACTAGGAATGGTGGTGTGGTTTGCATAGAATATTGATGATAGTGTTTTGTATTGTGTAAGTCTTGATAATCGGTATTACAAATTTGCGAAAGAGCATACCTATGTGTTATGTGGATTAAAGTTAAATCATTTATTTGAAATAGGCACTTTTGAACGTCAACATTTACAAAGTAATAGAATTGATTCTGGTTGCCCCTTCTAGAAGGTATGCACGTATGTAGGAGAATGGGCCAGATACTCCACAGTTACTTTTTTATAATGTTTTACAATATTTTGCATATATAAAATATATATGTAGAATATGTACCTACCGAGAGAAGGCCTGTGTCCCAGCAATGGGAACATTATAGGCTAATCATGTATAAAGATAGTAAAAAAAACACATGTCCATTGTGATTTTTTTAATTTTTCAGATTTGATATTTTTCAGGGAAATTAATTATTTAAAAAAAAATACACACTCCGTCAATTTTCCGTGTTATGGGCCGCGTCCGCTTTCCGTGATTAATCAAGTCGCGTTTCTAAGTCATATTTCATACAAACGATCGCGTAATCGCGTAATAATTCGCGCGACAGTCGCTTTCGGTTAGGACAAATGGATATAGCCCTTCCGTACAACTGTCAAAGAATGACAGTTATGAATTGAATGTACGGACAATTTATGTTGGTAGTCAATTTGCATATCGAATAAACCCTGAGATTACCTAATTGCAATTTGTGGCTGGCACCGATGGAAAATGACAGCATTTATTGATAAATGATTCCATTTCTGTAATATTAATTACTTTTTAAAATATTAATTTTAATATTAAAAGCTAGATGAGGTCGGCGTTTCTTATCTGACTACTCTGAGAAGAAAGGCCGAAACAAACTCAGAAGTCACAGTCTCTTTTAAAGTCCAGACTTAATCTTAGTCAAATCATGTGAAGACCATGTAGATGTCTGAGATGGTATTTTAACCTATACAGGCTGATTTTTTAAAGACCAGCCAAATTTAAGGATGTGGTACAGACCATCAAACTGAACAACTTTCTCCATGGGACAAATAGCGTAATCGCGAAAATTTTATCAACTGTCCCATAGAAAACTTCAATACCTACTCGACCTAAATGTATGGGACGGCTGAATTTTTATTCGCGATTACGATGTTGGTCCCATGGAGAAAGTTGTTCAGTTTGATGGTCTGTACCACATCCTGGCTTGTCTTTAAAAAATCACCCTGTATAGTATTTTAACCACACAGATTGAGTGAACCTGTCCAGTCATGCACACATTGCGATTAATAACTTACCTGTCAAAGTCAAAATCAAATCGTTTATTTCAAATAGGCACATAAAAGGCCCTTTTGAACGTCAACATTTACAAAAAATAGAATTGATTCTAGTCGCCCCTCCTAAAAAGTGGTTTCGTATGGAGAAGAATGAGCAAGAAACCACACTTTCTTTTGTCTCCATTCTCTTTTAAAATTATTTAACATTTTGTATAAATTAATTATACAACGTGTTTTTTTATATCCCATAACTCTTAGGGGTTCATTATACTCATCATTATGAACAACTTTTACTATGGGACCAAACCTGAAAGGGCGAAAAAAAAACAGCTATTCTCTATGTTCGTATAACTCGTCAAAATGTAGGGAACACCAGATTTTTTTTTCGCGACTTCGGGTTTGGTCCCATAGTAAACGTTGTTCATAATTATGGGTACAATGACCCCCTAGAGTTATGGGATATAAAAAAAACACGTAGTATAATTATATATGAAGAAGATGTACCTACAATAATATTACTGTGGTATAGTAATTTTATTCTAGGTGCATCGTCTTCAATAGGTAAAAATAATAAAGTAATGACAGCTAAATTAATTATGTGACACATGCTGCTCATCATCATCTACCAAGCTTTTTCCCAACTATTATGAGGTCAGCTTCCAGCCTAACCGGATGCAGCTGAATAGTAGTATTTTACGTGAAGCGACTGCCTATCAGACCTCCACAACCCTGGTACTGGGTAATACGAAACCCCTTGGTAAGACTGATTGTCAGACTTTCGGGCTTCTGACGACCCGTAACGACATGATGCTCACATATTTACAAAAATTGTAATGGTTTAAAATATAGTAAAGTATATTCTAAAATTACACTGTATAGGTATGGGAAGTGAGTTTCTCTAAACACGAAGCATCTTATTTCTCCTAAATACAATATTGATAAATAAGTTTTTTATAATTAAAAGTCTTCAATTTCAGTTTAGGATCAATTTAAATCTAAGGAAGTGTCTACAAACGGGTATGGGCGATGGCCGTATTGCGTGAATGTCACGCATATTTTCCCGCAACTTGTTATTTTTTTTCGTGTTTGCGTTCTTTTTATGCGGCATGTTTATCGATAATAAACGTATTTTCTTTCTTTCCATAATAATGTATGTTAAGATTCTGTCTGCAAACTCAATTTAAATTAACTGGTTGAATGCCGTAATTACAGAAACAATTGAAAAGCCATTTAGTCTCGCGTGGATCCACGTTCCCATACGACGAGTTAAGAGACCACACAACAATCTGTAGGTGCTTAATTTTGTTTTCTTCATAGCGTGACGATGGCAATCTAAATAGAGTCAGCCCTGAATTTGTTTTTTTTTCTTTCAGCCTATTTTGTCTCACTGCTGGGCAATGGCCTCCCCCTATATTCACCACCTTTCCTTGTGCAGTGCCTTCTCCGTCCAATCGGTTAGGAACGCGTCCAAATCGTTACTTCTGCATTTCTTAGACCTGCCTCGGTGACGACGCCCGTCTTCAGGCACCCACTGTGTGACGAATTTGGCCCATCTGTCTAGATGCATTATATAGATGTGACCCGCCCAGTCCCACTTCAACCTCGCAAACTAGTCGCCAACATCGGCTATTATAATTTGGCTAAATACTTTTTTTACATGATATTGTTAAGTTAATTCGACACTAAATATAGTTCGTAAACAATTTTATAAAAAAATATTTTTACCTTCCAATTTATTAATAGGTGCCTGCCTCAAGATACAAGTGACGCTTAAAGATAAAAGCCAGCAGTCTTAAAAGCCTGCTCGTCTGTATTAGCCTTGATAGGTTGGATACTACTCTGACTTGACCGTTTTTAACGATCGAATGCACGAAGGAGGTCGGTGTATACGAGCAATATCTTGAAGCAAGGAGGATTTAATTAGAAGTTGTTATTTTAAAATTGGTTCAGAAATAGAAAGACATGAGGAGGCTAAGGTAATTGTAACTATCGTACATAAATATTAAATAAAGTAAAAATATTATTATTATTAAGTAAAAATATTAAATATCGTTATTAAAGACCAAAGAAAAAGTGTCAAAGAGGATATAAAATAATACACTGGATAAACTTCTTAAGCTCGTACTACGCGCTGATTTTTCAATAGGTGGCTATATATTCATACTTCGGTTCAAAGTTCGCGGTGTGAACCAAAGTATGCAAGTAGGCGGTAGCTACACGACCGAAGCTAAACGAACTTAGTTTCATTGTCAGTGTGGCCTGCGCTTAACACACACAAAATGACAATTGATCGCTATGTAACAAATTAACGCACTAAACGTAGCTGAATTACCAAATGAAAGCCAGCTCAGCAACATTCATTACGTTATTTACGTTGTTGGGTAAACGATTTTTTCAAACCTATAAAGCAATGGATTAGGAATTTCCTTCGAACACACACGTTGCGTAACACACTTCGAATCACAATCCAAGGGTTGTGATTGTTGGGGTAGCGGGATCGTGCGAAAGGGTTACCGCTGCCCTGGAACATAAAGGGCTAACGAAGGAACACGGGTGGGTTTTAGTCAGTAAGAGTCTGACACTCCCTTCCGCTCCACCCAGAGCGAGAAATTATCAAATGACCCCTGTCATTTGATAATGTTCCATCCTCAAAAAAAAAAAGGGTTGTGATTGTTACGCAATTGACCCAGTAAAAAAGCTTTCATGCAGAAATGACCAAACTTGCATAATAATTGGACTCGGGACATATTGTCAAATACTATAGGTTAATGACAAAATATTAATTATAAATAATAATAATTTCTGTAAAATGGTTAGAGCAACACTTTTACATGTTCATCAATTTTTTTTTTTTAAATTGGATGAGGTTTTCTAATCTAAATAGTAACCAAACCCATTTTCACCTCAAGTTCTGAGTTGAGGTCAACTCGATTACTGACAAATGCCTGGTCTAGTCCACTCAAATCTGTGTGATACTTTGCCCAAAATACCATTTCAGACATCAATCCACATGATCTGACTAAGATTATGTCTGGACTTTAAAAGAGACTGTGAGCTCTGAGTTTGTTTCGGCCTTTCTTCTCAGAGTAGTCAGATAGGAAACGCCGACCTCATGTAGCTTATTTTATTTTTATAATATGACGTGTAAAAGTGATTCTGATATCCTATTTACAGAATAAAAAGCTTCATTTCATTTCTTTTGTCTAAAATGAGGAACTGGTTAAATAAAACGCACTATGATCCAAGAAAATAAATATTTGCACACCATATGTTATGGTAGAATGTAAAGAGGCAATCATAGTTTTAAGATCATACATTGTAAACCTACATTCTGGCAAATAAACGGATTTGATTTGAAGACAACACCACTAAATGCTCCCTAGTAAATTAACCCTAAGCTGCTCAAATAAAACATACGAACATCAACTCATTGGGGGTCATTCGGGGGATGAATGAAACAAATAAAATAGCTTACATTGTACCACGTAGAACGAAATTGACTCAACCCCGAGGGATGTGACTCGCTGCCGAATTGTACGGGAACTTTACTTGTTGGCGCACCCAAACATATTGTGTTGTTCAGGATGTTGATTTATGGCAATTTCAGTTATTGTAGGTACCTACCTAATCTTTTTTTTTTGTAAAAAAAACTTATGACTTATAAAAAAAGTATAACTTGACCTATCGCAAGACAGGTGGGTAATGAGTGTCAATGAGTCAATTTATCACCCAGGAAAAGTAAGCCATAGTTCTCTTGTCTCTAAGCATTGTAAAGTCGATTTAGGACGTATCGCACATTCACAAATCCTAAAAAAAATATAATTATGGCCCAGTGCGTGACCAACCCGCACTGGGCCCGCGTGGTGGATTACGGCCCACCCCCTTTCACACAGAGGAGGCCTGTGTTCCAGTTTTGGGAACATTTTAGGCCGATTATGCTATTAATTCGTGAAAATATGACGAGTTGCAGCAAATCCTTTTTGGACTATACAATTAATGATTTAAATGATTATAATTTAGTAATTATTTTTTCATAATTGTTCCGAAATTATTTCCCTTCCTTTTTATTTACTTGTACATATTATTCTTTTAAGACTGTAAAGTGTTTTATTGTGTGTGTAAAGATTAAATAAAGTTAATCATTTGTAGGTATTAAACCGTCAACTTTCAAAGTCCGGACTGTTACTAAAAAATTCTTAATGGAAAACGCAATATCACGTTTGTCCGACATGGGAATCAAACCCAGGACCCCACGCTCAGCAGTCACGCTTGCAACCACGAGACGAACGAGGCAGTTAATAGCAGATAATAAAGCTACAATTTTTGCATTAAACTGCATTTAGTAAATAATTGTATAACAACATAAATTTAATTCATCAAAAAGTACGCCAGCACAGACAAAATAAAAAGTACCTCTCAACCAACAACTACATACTTATTAACAACATTGTAAACCATTTTTATTTGCGGTGACATCATGTGAAATACCTCGGTACATCAGACACGTAGCAGCGGTTGCAGGGTTAAGCGATAAACATAAAATTAATAATACGATATGCAGAACTAACAACCGCATGGATTGGTTAATTGTGAAATTTATTTATTTTAAAACTACTCGTGACTTTCGGCTACATTTCATGGAGTACGTGTAAAATAGTTTGTTATTATTATGATTGAAAGCTAGAGTTCCTAAGTTACAGACGCCAGCACAACAAGCTACCAGTAACTGTCAAATTTTCCCAATCAACCTTGAACCTTAATGCTTTAGCGATAAAGTGGAAAATCTATTAAGTATAGAAATTTGACAGACTGTAGTAGCTAGATGTGCTGGCGTCTGTACATAACGGGTCATCGGTTAAATTTTAGTGACAAAATACTTTGTGATCAGTTTTTTCTCTTGGTAATACAGATGTGATCAGGGCATTAAAGAGCACGAATGTATCCCTTGGTATTTTTTAAAATAAGTATTTGTATGCTTGCAGAGCAGCTGGATGAGAGTTGCCGAAAATCGAGTTGAATGGCGTGCAATAGGAGAGGCCTTTAGGATGATGATGATGATAAAGCTTGCAGAGTATGTAAACTGAAATGGCAGTGGGCTGATCATGTCTGTCGAAAGGCCGATGGCCGGTGGAGCAGACGAGTCCTGGAGTGGAGACCACGTATGCAGGCAAGCGGCAAGCGTAGCTTTTTATTTTTTTTAAAAAAAACGTTGCCCCACTCTAGGAAATTCTCCTGTATTGTGGGTGCGCTTACAAATATTTAAACTCACATACACAAACAGCCAGACCCGGAACAACTACTTGTAGGCCATACAAATATTTGTTCCGTGCGGGCATCGAACCCGCGACACGCAGCGCAGCAGTCAATCGCTTAACCACTGCGCCAACCGTGCCGTCGTAGTGTGGGTCGCCCTCTAGCTAGATGGACCGACGACCTTAGAAAGGTGGCTGGGACAGACTGGATGCGGAAGGCGGAGGACAGGGTGTTGTGGATCAGCCTGGGAGAGGCCTATGTCCAGCTGTGGACTGCAATAGGCTGAGTTGGTTAATTGATTGACTTGTGTGCCTAATTATTACTAAATTCCACAATTTTCTGTTTTAGTTTTCTCTCATTCATGAGACTGAAAACGTATTCACCATTACCGGCAATTGAAACAACGTGTCAAAAGGAATCTGCTCCTTCAGATATTGCATAGGCACGTACCTAACTTACACGATACAAAATACTTACCTAATCGCGTTACCACTTAATCATAGCTGCAGGCATACCGTAATCTCAAACTACCATCATACTAGCTCCGTTCAGACTGCACCTAGCCCCAGTAAGTACTTCTTCAAAGTTTAACTTTCGTTAAGCTGGAAGTTGACCGGGATATGGGTTATGTAGACTAACCGGAGTTTGATCAAAGCTATTGTGGAAGGTAGCTGTGTCAAGGGTTTTAGTTTGTTTTGTTGTGGAGAATGTAGCCTATTGGGTTAGGCTGCTACTCTATTAGCAGTAATAGTCATAAAATATGCATAGTATTGTAGCGGTATCTACAACGCCACATGCGAACAACGCGTCATACTGACGTCACGCAAATCCTGCATCTCGCAAGTAGAGTTTACCGCGCAATTAGCATATATACAAACTTCCCAACTTCAATTGTTGAGCAGTTGCCCGGCAGACAAAACACCCGTCTGGTCGGAGGATCCTCGCTTTTCTATGGAGGACGAGTGAACTTTACACCCTGTTCCTCATACCTCTATAGTATAATAAACATATTATCATAATCATAATCTGCTGATGTTCCCACTGCTGGGACACAGGCCCCCTCTCTGTGAGAAGGCCCGGGCCGTAATATACCACGCGGGCCCAGTGCGAGTTACCGAATGTCATATGTCTTCGAATTTTCGGTTCGAGGACATGCCGGTTTCCTCACGATGTTTCTCTTCAGCGTTTTGAGAGCAGTAGTGATGAAATTATATACAAAATAAAGTGCCTGCCTACGTTTGAACTCACGACCTACCACCCGAAAGTCGTGGCGGACACCACTGGGCCACTGGTTCTCTTTCATTGGTGTATAAGATGACATGATTAAATGGCATTTAAAATACTAATGTTACATGACATGTCATTGTTTATAGCGACTTGAAAAGCGTTTTAATTTACTGCTAAATAATTCAGATGCCTAGTCTCCAGTTTTTGCGTTTTTCGAGAAAAGCATTTGATTTTTAATAAATTAATATAAGTAGTTACAATTATTCGCTCAATTATTACCCAGTAAGTAAGTTGTGGACGTCAGATAAGCAATCGCTCCATGTAAAATACTGCATCCGGTTAGACTGGAAGCCAACCCCAACATAGTTTTTTTTTTTTTTTAAAGCGTTGCCCACTCTCGGAATTACTCCTGTATCGTGGGTGCGTTCAAACATTTAAACTCACATACACAAACAGCCAGACCCGGAACAACTAACTGTAGGCAATACAAATATTTGTTCCGTGGGGGAATCGAACCCGCGACACGCAGCGCAGCAGTTGATCGCTCAGCCAATGCGCCAACCCTGTCGTCATTCGTCAGTTGGGAAAAGGGTAAGTAGATAAGAAGTTACAATTATTCGCAGTCAATATCGCTACTCGCGAAGGCTCTTGTAAGATAATATTCCCTTGTACATAAGTACCCGTCCGGTATTGACGTCACCAAAGTATACAAGAGTCTATAAAAAACAGCAGTGCGATTCTGTAACCATCTCACCGTGAAAACTTAGGTGAACTGAGCGTGGAGTGAGCTGTCATTCCAAATAACAAATACTGACAAGTCACATCGAGCTCCCTTCACTTGAGTTTTCACGGTGAGATTTTCACAGAATCGACCGGCAGATATACTACTCTGTAGGTGAAAGCTAAAGGACCTTAAGTCCATTTTTTGTCATTTTTGTATTTTCAATGATAGTTTTGTATTTTCAATAGCTTAATAAAACTTCATAATCATACTTTTTAATTTACAACGATACACTATTTACTTTTTATACACGGTTGATTTTAATATCTAATTTCGGGTATAGACATCTTTAATGAGCTCTACTGAATAATTTATAAAATGTGACATAGGTAAGGTCCTTTAGTTTACACCTACAGAACTATCTCTTTACTTCCCTACGCAGTACTAATGATCCTCATTAATAACCCCTCGAGTAAACCACAATTAAAAAAACAGACCTTTATTTTTTTTTTCAATCACAGTAGGTAGGTATGCAAAGCCTTTGGATCCGATCCGCTGTGAATTTAATTATTAGTTACGCCGCAAATTTAAATTGGATTGATCTCGGATAATCTCGTTCATCCGAAACGGCTTAAACCCCCCATTGTAAGGTATGGAAGATGGACTTAAAGCTCTAACTATTGACTTGTCGGTGTAGTGTTTTAGGGTTAGTTATGAATGAGTAAGAGGATTAGAATAGAGAAGAATACCCTTTATTATGTACCGAAACCAGCACATCAAGCTAGTACAATCTGTCAAAATTTTAATAGATTTTCAACTTTATCGCTAAAGCATTAGGTTCAAGGTTGATTGGGAAAAATTGACAGTTTCGGGTAGCTTGATATGCTGGCGTCTGAACTCCATGCAAATCCATACTAATAATAAAGCTGAAGACTTGTGTTTGTTTGTTTGAGCGCCCTAATCTCTGAAAATACCGGTCGGATTTGAAAAAATATTTTGCCATTTGATAGACCCATTCTTGAGGAACACATAATCAGTTCCTACTGCTGGGACACAAGCCTCCTCTCAATGAGAGGGAGTAGGCCGTGATCCACCACGCGGGTCCAGTGCGGGTTGGTAGATGTCACATCTCTTCGAATTTGTGGTTTTAGGACCGGTTTCCTCACGATATTTCCTTTCAGCGTTTTGAGAGCAGTGGTGTTGAATTAATTTACACAAAGTAAAGCGCCTGTCTGGTTTCGAACCCACGACCTACAACTCGTAAATCGCAGCCATTACCACTGGGTCACCACTGCTGGTTGTAGCTAGAATATAATAAAGGGTACATCATCTGCCTAGCCTTTTCCCAACTATGTTAGGGTCGGCTTCCAGTCTAACCGGATGCAGCTGAATACCAGTATTTTACATGGAGCGACTGCCTATCTGACGTCCACAAACCAGTTACTGGATAACACGATACCTCTTGGTAAGACTGGTTGTCAGACTTTCGGGCTCCTGACTACCCGTAACGACTGTCAAAGATCCACGAATCACAGCCGGGACCAACGGCTTAACCTGCTTTCCGAGGCATGAGGTCTCGGTTTGTAAAGATGGTCACCCATCCACAGACCAACCACGGCAAACGTACCCTAGCCTGATCTACCTGTGCAGCCGTTATTATTTAGCCACGGGCTCCTCGTAATAAAGAGTAAACCAAGTGGATTATTGCAATACAGAACGCTTCTGATGATCATTAACAGTATCAACTTAATTCTAACTTCATCGCTAATTACGTTGTAATTGCCATTCCAAACAGTTTCGATCACAACTAAATTAATGAGACAACAACTGAGTTAACGAGTTTGAATTTATAAACTACAATTGAACGTGATTTGACCACGGCCCTAATTATGCATCAATTGATAACAAATCAGTTCTACATTACGCAGGTTTGAATTCCTAACTATAGCTATAGTACATAGTCGTAAAAAAAATAAACCAGGAAAACCGGGGAACCCAGTACCTTTGTTGTGGAATCAGATAGGCATCCTTGTAAAATACCGGTATTCAGCTGCATCCAGAATGACTGAAAGTCGACCCCAAAATTTTTGGAAAAAGGCCAGGATGACGATGTACTAGTAAGAAATATAGACTAAAGATTGTTATTTTTTTGTGCAATTAATTAAATTATTATACTTACATATCTGCTGTTGTTGATATCGTGTGTTGAAACTAAATTGGCAGATGATGACGTAGTCATAAATTTATACGACACATTGAATTTAAGTAAAAATCGGATTCGTAGAGCATTGTCTCTGTCACTCATACCTATATGACAGTCTCTTTCTAACGCTCATAAAGTGATATTTATACCCGGGGAGGTACTGTATCTATTTGTATGACTGCTGACTATTTCAAAGTATGACTCAAAGAAAGTGCCATCTCGTGGGTGACCTTAAATATGAATATGGGACTAAGTGGATACTATAAAAAGATGGCCATCAACGTCCTTCTGTATGCCAATGAAAACAGTCAAAGGTCAAGTATTTTGTCTGCCAAGAATATGATAGATTTAGTAGCAGGATGTAATAATTAATTATGGGTAAAGAAGATTACTCATTCAAACATGTCGCGTTCATCATCATTTGAAATATAATTAGTCAAATTGTACATCTTCATTAGTCTTGGAAGAAGTACAAGACGTGTATGTTCGACTACTAGCTATACACACAGTAGCATAATCAGCCTATAATGTTCCCACCATAGATATAGGATAGAAGGAGATATGCCCTGTAGCTCAAAATGTTAATCCTGGTTATTTATTTATTTATTTATCTACTTACAGTTACCATTACAGGATATAACCCAATACGGTAAATGCGTTTATCCTAACTTAAACTATACTAACACCTATAACTTATTATCAATAATGCATTCCTTGTGAATTCACTCAGAGAACAACAGAATAAGTCCGTCCCACTCGCTATGAGGTTGAGCGTGTGGATGTGTCAGAACTCCATGTCGCTAAGAAGATCCCACTACCGCGCCACTACTACACATGTAGTTCAGTAAAAGCAATAGATACAAACTCGCGCACACACTTACAATTCATAAATCAGAACGTACTACACAATCAATTATAAACCTAAACTCGTCAAACACAGCGTGCATTTACCATGCACCGTTGAACTTACTCACACAAAAACATCTGCCGCTATTGTTATGCTGTGCAAAAGCCATTTATTTTACATTTACGCTAGTGATTTACTAAATCGGAAAGTCATCGATTCTCCCATTTATTATTGTACAAAAAAAAATTTGGGGTTCTGAAAATAAAATAAATAAAAACCGATATGTCCAGAAAATATTATATTATAAACCAAAAAAATGAAAGTAAATACAAAATTTTAAACATTATTTTACATCTTCTCAAGGGTCTTCCAACCGAATTTAAACGTCATCTTTTTAGGTCTTCCAACCGGGTTAAAACGCTTGACAAATTGTAAAATTAACTATATTTATATTCGTTGGGTAATCGACATTGTTGTCCATAGCTTACGTTAGTGGATCTGCACAGCCACATCACTAGCTGGCCGCAAGAAGCATCGGCCGTACCATGCGATGCACCGCATAAATAAAGTATCGTTTTGTGATTTTTACATTGCTTGTCTAGTCACTTAGCGACATACTTAAGTAGTGGTTAAGGAGCAATGTATTTACTGTGAAATTAGTACGTTCGCTCTGATATTACAAAACAAAATTAACGTGGTAAAAGCAAGAAATATTTTACAATTTGTAAACAACAAATTCATGATTTTTTAGGACACATCACACAGGCCTCCTCTTTGTGAGAGGAAGTGGACCGTAATTTACTACGCGGGCCCAGTGCGGGTTGGTAGATGTCACATGTCTTCGAATTTTTGTTTCAAGGACATGTCGGTTTCCTCACGATGTTTTCCTTCACCGTATAGAGGTATGAGGAACAGGGTGTAAAGTTCACTCATCCTCCATAGAAAAGGGAGGATCCTCCGACCAGACGGGTGTAGTGTCTGGCGGGCAACTGCCCAAAGATTGATGTTGGGAAATTGTATCTATGCTAATTTCGCGGTAAACTCTGCTTGCGAGATGCAGGATTTGCGTGATGTCCGTATGACGCGTTGTTCGCATGTGGTGTTGTAGATACCGCTACAACCGTTTTGAGAGTAGTGGTGATGAAATTATTTACACAAAGTAAAGCGCCTGTCTGGGTTCGAACCTACGACCTTACAACTCCTAAGTCACAGCCATTACCACTAGGTCACCACTGCTCTCACCTAGGCTTTGTATATAGGGTTATTTTTCAAAGACCAGCCAAATTTAAGGATGTATTATAGACCATCAAACTGAACAACTTTCTCCATGGGACCAACATCGTAATCGTGAATAAAAATTCAGCCGTCCCATACATTTAGGTCGAGTAGGTACTGAAGTTTTCTACGGGACAGTTGATAAAATTTTCGCGATTACGCTATTTGTCCCATGGAGAAAGTTGTTGAGTTTGATGGTCTGTACCACATCCTTAAATGTGGCTGGTCTTTGAAAAATAACCCTGTATAGCATAATAATAAACTTTAGAAAGTAAGTTTGAGATCTATACAGGGTGGCAACGATACCGAAGTGAAAACTGCGACCATGAATTCAATACATGATTCGTCAATAGACACCCTAGCGTAGAAACTTTTCGTCGGTTATCAAAAATAAATTCAGCTAATTCATAGAAAAGTACAGTACCTACGCGGTCAAAATGTATGAAATGGCATTTTTTTTAAAATAATCCACGCACAATTTCAACACCGTAGTTTCAGAATCATGTACTAAATCCATGGTTATTACATTACTTTGCTTCGATCAATAATAGTACTAGACTAAGGATCAGGAACAAAAATAAGTCGCTCAAGTGGCCACGTTTGCACACACGTAAACATCTATATTTCTTAGAAAAAAGTTTAATAATATTAACAACTTCAGATATTATAAACCTTAATGCTTAAACATAAAGTTTAATTACCATTGCAAAATATATTTAAAATGTCGCTTGAAAATAAAAAGTCATCAGTATTAAAACATTTATTCCAAAATGAAACTTAAAGTCTAAGTAATAAGGTTAAAAACATTTTGTTTATAATTTCGTGCCTATTCTATTATGGAACTAGACGTAGTTCTTGGTATTACATTTCAATGCTCAGAACACAGTAACTAGGTATTGAAAGGCGTAGAGTTGCACATTTTTTTTTTAGGTTCGTTTTTAATCGGTTAAAAATATTTGCCACCATACAGCCGATTCAAAAAGGTAGTAGATACTATTTTACATTGTCACTATTACAACAAATAGGTAATAAAAAATAAAATAAAGTAAAAAAAATTAAAGGGATTCAAGTGTTTTCGGCGTATTCTTTCACAAGTATTTAAAATAGTAATGTAGGTATGTTTAATTACTTTTAAACATATTCAGCTTGTTATAAAGCTGTCTTTTAGAAGTCATTTTTATTTTAGCGGTTTCTTTTTTACAAATATAATGTTATCTTACATCAATGAATTTTTCTATAATTAGTTTAATATATTCTCGATTTTTTATAAGGGTTGTATATTTCTTCTCCTCTTTCTTTCGCGACAATAGATACCCATTCTGCACAGCGAAATGGGTCAGTAGGAAATCTACAAACAAAAATAGCATTATAAAATAACAACACTACTCCATGCATTCCCTGTTCAAGAATAGTCGATGTTTGATACAATAGTTGGTGCGTTGTAGCCAATATTGGCCAAACAATTATAATATTATCTAATTGAATTATGTATTTACTATTTAATTCTGTTTTTATTTTATGAAAAACACTTAATGATATAAACTTACCGAAAAAAAGATATTCCTTCCAAAACCAAAGGACCACAAAAGTATTCGTGGTCTTATTTTTCGGGCCGTTTTTGAAGCGCTTATCGGGAATCTAGCACTATTATTGATCGAAGTTACTTTGCAAGTTCTTAGGCTAAGGGGCCGTCTCCACGAGCGAGGGAATGTGCCACGTATTTCTATACACTCTCTTAGAACGTGTCTCCACACGACGATATCATCGCGGCGAGAATTGATGGCACGGCGAGACTATCGCCGCGATTCTTTCGCCCGTGGAGATGCTTTATTAGCGCTTAAGCGTTGATTACTGTCACTGTCGCAAAACTATCAAAATACAAGTGCAAGATAGAGACGGGAACATGTCGAAGAAGAGTAGGAGCATGAACTAAGCACCTAACGCTTATATCTCGGCCCGACGCACAGGTATGAGGTGATTGGGACGTCGCTCTAAAAGACCGAAGTTCTATAAAGCCAATGTGCCACATTAAAATCCACGTACTATTTAAACTTCCCACCACATTATATCCAATTTTCCTACCCAATTAACCACTTACAATGACAAAATACTACCTCAATAAAGCAAAATAATCCCTACCCCTAACAACATTGTTCCAATCTAAAATAAATACGTCACTATTGTACTTGGTCGTGTCGGAACGTGTGGAAAGCACCAGCGGCGACAGGGTGACCATAAATCTATCAGGAGAGGGTCATATGACCCCCACGAGGCTGTTCGAGGCATATTTATATACTTTCGGACACAATTGAAACAAATTTACAATGGGTAAGTATGACTTTTAGAGCTTCAGGCGTTTTCTTTGGCCGAAATATATTTTCTCGTGGCAAGGGAAAAGGCGATTAATTTTTTCATATGTATTGAATGATCGAACTCCAAAAGTTTTGATTACTCTGATACACTGAAAGAACAACAATATTTGGATTTAAAAGTGTGTCATGGACACACTTTAAAATTAGGTACCCGTTCTTATTCGTTCTGATTTTGCATCATTGTCGACGTAATAGTGATCTTTATTCTCATTTTAATAAGGATGCTGTTGGGTTGCTGCCACTGACAGGTCTGTCAAAATCACTGTCATCTTTATTGTTGTTACAATAAGGTTGCAGTTAGCTTGCTGCTGGCAAGATGTAATATAACTGTACATGTACGCTTTGGAATTTGCATTTGTGTAACTGGTTTCAACTTTCTAACTGATGGGGGTCGGCCCCTTGACAATTTAAAAGTGCCTGTAAATCATCATTATATATTTTTCTGTTTACATGATAATATATTATATTGTGTTATATATGATTATATATACGTATATACTTACTACACGTGGAAACTTGTAATTAGCCTTATTTTTGTATAATCTATTACTTACTGTATCTGTTTAGCTGTAAGTTTTCCTAAAAATAAATAAATATATAAATAAATTTTGAGTTTTAACGTTGTAATAATTTTAACGATGTTTGAGCAGTGTGCCTCTACATACACACTTGTAGCATAACTACATCTTTCATTCTATTGAGATCACATTGTACTGTTGTCACTTCAATTTCCTTTATTTTATCAAGATTTTTCGCTACATCATCCTAAAAAATCTTCATAAAGTACATCCCAAGTATCGGTAAAAAAGGAAAAAATATATCATAATCTACCTAAGTATATGGCACATTTTTCATAAAACAACTTTGAAACCGAGAGAAGTATCTTTGAATTGGGGACGATTTATAAGCTTTAGGAAATTGAGACATAAATCCGTCGGCTTGGCAAGCGTGTGATAAAAAGTGGACGCTGTGTCAAAGCTGTGTCGTGCAGAATTTTCTTTTTTTATGATGTTCGAATGAAAATATCGTGTGGCAATTTTGTAGATGTTTGTTTCTTTTAACTCAGGTTTATTGTTGGACAGACGTTAATATTGAAGGAGGCTTTACTTACTCATAACATAACATCACGCCTGTAACCCCCGAAGCGTTAGGCAGGGTAGCTCTAGTACAACCACATTTCGCCAGTTATTTTTAAATTCCATGCCGTTGCGAGCCTGTTGCCATCGACCGGGCACACATCTAGACTGCGGGCTGCTACTGAGAAATTCCTGATAAAAAATCCTAATAACACTTACCCGACCTAAGAATCGAACCCAGGGCCACTCAGCAGTAGCGCTTGTAACCACTAGATCAACGAGGCACTACTTACACAATGTCTGTAATACACAGATACCAACAGCTTACAAAAGTCTGCTTAAAGTATTAATAGGAGGATATTAAAATGGTCATAAAAAATGAATCATTCAATCATATCCCGTCCGTCATCATTTGAAATGCAATTTGTTAAATTGTATTATGAATTAAGGTCTCTGCACACAGCGGGTGGGGCGGGGCGGGACGTGACGGCGACGCGACGCTGAGCAGTTGTAATGTACTAGATATTACGGACGACGCCACACAGAGCCGCCCCGCTCGAATACAAGTCAGAAGCGGGCGGGGCGGGGCGAGGCGGGACGCGAGCGTGTTTTTTATTTATTTCATGCACCCATTTCCGTTTACGTTGTTTTTTCTTAGCTAGCGCAACTATGAGCAATAGCGTTTCAATGTCTGAATCGCTCAACATCTTCTTTGATGAAAGAAAGGCGCGGCGGGACAGGACGTGGTCGCGCCCGCAGTGTGAACACTGCCGCCGCACCAGCGCCGCGTCGCCGTCCCGTCCCGCCCCGCCCCGCCTGCTGTGTGCAGAGACCTTTAATCTTGTTTAAATTAATGTTGATGTGTGTACTGGTAACCAGTATGAGTTTGAAATTAAATTTAGAACGGTCGGGACCAGCAGGATGGCTGGTAGCAGCTGGATGAGAGTTGCCAAAAATCGACTGGAATGGCGTGCAATAGGAGAGGCCTATATCCAGCAGTGGACTGCCACAGGCATGATTATATGATGACGGCAATAGCAAATACTTATTTTGTGTTGTGTATGTGATTGGAACTTATGAGTTGTAGGTCGTGTACCCAGGTAGACACTTTACTTTGTGTATCTAATTTCATCACCACTGCTCTAATAACAGTGAAGGAAAGCATCGTACAACCAAAAAATTCGAACAAATGCCACATCCACCAACCCGCACTAGGCCCCCGTGGGGGATTATGACTATTGGGTCCCCGCGTGGTGGATTATGGCTCAACCCCTCTCAAAGAGAGGAGGCCTGTGCCCCAGCAGTAAGAACCTTACAGACTGATTATAATGACATAACTATACTGCACCTACTTAAAATAAATCCCTTTTTAAAATACAGAAAAGGACGTAATTAACCCATTCCAACTTCCTTTACCCATACGTTTCCCGTCAAACGACTAACCAATGTAAATAAACTTGTCTATTACTCGTATGTTTACATCATTTGCCTAGCCCTTTCCCAACTATGCTGGGGTCGGCTTCCAGTCTCACCGGATACAGCTAAATACCAGTTTTTTACATAGAGCGACTGCCTAGCTGGCCTCCACAACCCAGTTACTGGGTAATACGATATCCCGTGGTAAGACTGGTTGTCAGACTTTCCGGCTACTGATGACCCGTAACGACTGTGAAAGATCCACGAATGACAGCCGGGACCAACGGCTTAACGTACTTTCCGAGACACGGAGGGGTCTTGGTTTGTGAAGATGGTCACCCATCCACGGACCAACCGCGGCAAGTGTAGCTTAACCTGATCGATTGACCCTTGCGGCTGTTATTACTTAGCCACAAGACGTGTCTATTTTGTTTACTTTGGCCAATATTCCGTATGCGGTGACTTCGTACCTACACAACAACGTTATCAACTACCTCTAACGAGCCGTAGCTGAGATGTATGAACGAGCCATCATTCGTCGAGATGAGTGCCAAGCCTTCAGAAAGACTGGCAGGTCATTAATTTCATGTCTATTTGGGCCACTTATTATGTTGCGGAGAGTATTTATTACAATTCTATTTCTAAGATTAATTTTGATATCTTGTCATAGTAGTTTTTTGTTTATTTTTTTTATTTATACATGTCGCAGATGGATTGTGGAATTCGCTGTTTTATAAAACCGCTAGTTGTTTTATCTAAACAACTGCGTTATGAAAAACCACGTTCAGCTGGATTGTCATTGCGCTACAAAACTACTACCAACGTTTAGATGTAATGCATAATGTAAATTAAGGTTGCCTGGAAGAGATCGCAGTAATGCGATAAGGCCGCCCATTGTATATTTTGTAGTGTTTCATGTTTTTTTTTTGTGCTATGTATTTTTGTGGTGTACAATAAAGTATATATAAATAAATAAATAAATAATGGCTTATTTGCAGTAACAAAGAGCGTCTTTCATAAAACTGATAACTTTTAATTAATAATGTCCTTAAAATCACTGTTTTCACTAAACTTGAGTTAAGGTAATTTTTACTCGTATTACTCGTTTTATTTATTTCTGTTTCGGATGCGATTATTATTGTTACGACACACAAAGCCACAGCGACAAAAATTACAACTAAAATCTACAATCTGACGTTTCGTTTCACGCTGTTATACAAAACCACTAATCGTTGACCCGCTGCATTGATAAATGCAAAACGTTTATGCAATTCTGCGTGTTCAAGTTGTGTCAGCGGTTTTCCATAATTACTGAATTATGGAAAACCGCTGAACGTTTTTCAGTTGTTTATCTGTAAAACAGCGGTTTCTACAATCTATCTGCGACATACATATATGCTCAGGATGACCTGTATCAATATGATCTATCGTCACTTAAATGATTGTGCAGGATTTAAACGATTAATCGTTAATATGGTGATGACGGCTCTCGTGTCACACGTGTCTGAGTCTACCGCCTCGCTACCACAGATGCGACGCTCTGTTAGAATGACATCTTGTCATATGTCACTCTAATCCGACGTATACCACAGCGAATGTCATGTGCCCTCCATGCTGAGCCGACATACATTTAAGTGTGTGCCAACATAAACTCATTAGTGTTAAAGTTGTATACATAAAAAAACATCTGAAGGCCAATTCCTGTAATTAAAAACGTTCAAAAACTACTCGTAATCTAATCTCAGCGGCAATCAATGTCAAAAAATGTACGGAAATTAGAGGTATTTTTGACAGATTGGGACTAAGATAAGACTGTGTACGTTCTTAAAATTACGAGAATTGCCTCTCTGGTGTGTCAGTAAGATGGTATTAAATAATAACTAATTCGGTTGCCAACCGTAGTGCTTTTCAAATGAAACCCTTGTGTTTATTTATCCACGAAACCATTAGTCGACTGAGTTTTACTTTTATAAAATAGCGACATAATTCTTACATACAAGAAACTTTCTTGTAAAAATGCTCACAGCACTGTCCGTCCCGTGAAGAAATAGACTTGCAGCAATTGGACATGAATAATGGAGTAGGCGCGTCGAAAATCTTTTCACAGATTTCAAATCAAATAAACAATCAATATTATAATATAATATAATATATATATATATAATATATTATCAATATTTAAATTGTTTTGACAGTACGTTTTTATGATGTTGGTATACCAACATCATAAAAACGTACTGTCAAAACAATTTCAATAAAAGGCATAAAATAATAAAAATAAATGCTCCCCGTGCTTGCCTAAAAGAAAATAAATTAAAATCTACAAACTTCTGGATTCATTCCAAAATAATATCTTCAACGAATCTAAAATTATCAGCATTGTCAAGAGCATGCAGCACCCAAGGCTGCCCATTCACTGCCAGACTTCTGAGGTAACGAGGTACTTACGACTTTTGCCAATTTCCACCAATCGGGTCGCAGAAATTTGTAGTAAGTTGTCGTATATCATGTCTGTGTTTTACGAGGAGTTTACACGTTTCTGGGTTATTAAAGTTGGTAATTTATAATCCTTTGTTCAGCAAATATGTAGTTTTCTTGATTTTATTATGTTTACGTTTATTAGAATGCACTGCAGATGTTTTGTTTCTCTATACGTTCTTCTACACAAACAACGCCGGTATCTAATTTCCGTACCAACTGCCCGGTCGGTGGTACCGATTGGCGAATCGTCAACAGTGTTCTCACTAGCCTATGATTATTGCTATCATCATCAACATTTCAGCCGAAAGATGTCCACTACTGGACATAGGCAGAGAAGCTTGGGGGAGCAAGCATCTCCCTCCACTTTGACCGGTTTTGGGTATTATTTATTGCTAGTTTTACACAAAATATGCCGTAAAATGTCTACATTGCTTTGATGCATAACTTCTTATAAAGTGCATAAGCACTGCCCACCAGATAAATTAATTATGAAACAGCAATATTGTATATAATTTCTGTCAGATAAGATAACCAAAACGTATACGGAAGTCAGTACCCATTTGCGTAACACACTTTTAATCACAAACTGAATCATTTTGAAGAACATTACTAATCCATTGCTTCATAGTTTCGAAAAAGTTGTCTGCTTAAGAACGTAAATAACGCAATGAATCTTGTTGAGTTGTCAAAATGAAAGCTATTGCTACTGTTATTGTATTTCACGACTTATCCCATAAATTTTGCAAAAGATTCACCTGTACGGTGAACAGGCCACTTTACTTGGCTTACCGGCGAAGCGGCTCGCCTGCAAGTGACTCTAGAAGATTTAATAAAAGATTATTTTAATGCATACGTTCAGCTTTATACAGCACCGTGTGGAATTAAATAAATGATGATCGTGACATTTATGTAAGAACTCTTGAAGAGCATATTTCCATTTTATTTGTGTAAAAGAACATAATGCACTGTATTTTTTGGTACAAAAGTAAGGGATTGTATGTCTGGACGGGAATCAACAGCCGACTCCCGGCCACCGTAGGCGCGGGCTTGCGGGCGGCGAGCTATGGGCAGCTCGCCGCCCAGTAAGGACCAGGCCCGGGTCGACGGCGCGTTGTGTTCCACGCGCGCCTCAAAGAGATATCAGCACGAACTGACGGGGTCCGCTAGGGCCGATGCCGCCGGGGCTGCGGGTTGTTCGAAAGAGATACCTTGGCCCCTGGCACAGGCAACTGAAGGAACACGGTTGGGTTTTAGTCAGTAAGAGTCTGACACTCCCTTCTGCTCCGCCCAGAGCGGGAGGGGTCATTTGATGATTTCCAACGCAAAAAAAAAAAAAAAGGGATTGTATGTGCTAAGAAACATCTGTAGAAACATTGATCTCCATAGATATTGAATACGATATATTCGATATCATTTCTATGCAGGTCTTCTTCGTATCGTGTCGATAACAACCTAAATGGACTCGGCCCAGGATTCGGCTACTTGTTTGGTGCCATCACCAGCGTCCATCAGTTCCTGTAACGTGCAGCTGACAGGACACGCAGGACACGATATTAAGAGTTCCATCGTTTGTGGAACAGCACCACATTTACACTCCAAGGTGGAGTCGTCTATGAAACTCGACCTGAACAGGTCTTCCTTGCTTCGGCCAACCTGGGTTCGGAGTCTGCTTAAAGACTTCCAGGTTACCCAAGGTAACTCATGTCCAGGTGGGAGGTCGGTTTCGGTAAGGAAGCACTGTCTCGCCACAGCTTCAGTCTTTCTTTCTTCTTTAGGTAATAGTTATAGCATTGGAAAACTTGCAGGTATTCAATTAATTAGCTAGATAAAATCTAAATCAAATATTCACATAACTATGCAGATAACTATTTGTGTAATATTAGGTAAATAAAAATAAAACAAATATAACAACCTTATTGGGAGCTATATGTTTAAGCCGTTTGGGATTGAAACACTAAGGCCTTGGGGTCCGAGTGCTCATCGAATATTTCGGGACATCGCCAAGCTGTTGGTTCTCTTCACGTGACCAGAGGGCTGGCCTATTTGCAGCCCAAAGAATCAGCGTCTAACGTGGTAATGCTGCCAGCCTTTTGGGCACTTATCCCATTGACAGCGATGTGGACGAATTATTTGATGCCCAATGAGGTCCTGCCTTTTTCTTAATTTTGTTTATTATATACTTGTATAAAATATATATTTTTGTGTTAGCTTGTAAATTGTAATTAAGGTTTTTTGTTGGTAGTTTTGTCTTTTTGAATAAATGTAAATTATAAATATGTGGTAAACAAACGTATTTCTTCATTTATTTTTTGTATAAACTCTGCCAGACAAACACAATGAATCAGGCACAAAAACTAAAAGTCATAAAAAGTCCTTACAGCTTATCAAGTTATCACGCTTCTTTTGTTTCTTCAATACGAATTCCTGAAATTATTTTACACCGAAAAAACCGTAAGTCACCCTCAGTGTAAAAACAAAAAAAAATCTTGGTATTAAAATTTAATTTCCTCCACGAAATGAGCCTCAGACATTCGAATGACAGAATGACGTCTTTAACTTTGAGAATGTTGTTACATTTTTTCAATTTACAGTAAAATCTTGGAGTTAATTAAAATGAGGAGCAAGTTACAGGCGACGGGATTGTTGGTGCTTTTAAATATTAACTACCACATTTGAAAAAACTATTGGGATGGTTTTAATAGGTAGGTCATCATCATCAGCACTTCACTGGACATAGTCCTCTCCAATTGCACGCCATTAAGCTCGATTCTCGGCAAATGTCATCCAGCTGTTACCCTGCGAAGATCGCCGAACCTAGCCCGAGGGCGTCCTACCTGAGGCGGCGAGCCTCCTTGCCGGATTGCCGCCATGGGATCTGGAGGCCAAAGTCCTCGCCCACATATGGGAGTGGCGAGAGGAGGCAAAACGCCGGGGCGTTGCTCCGCTGCCGCGAGAAATCACGGCACAGCGGACAGAGCTCCGGCGGGATCTCATAGCGGCATGGAGAGTGCGATTGTCGCAACCCAGCGCTGGGCACGCCACAATTGCGGCGATAAGTCCCCTCTTTGAGGAGTGGCTAGAGAGGCGCCACGGCGCCCTCACCTTCCGCCTGACGCAGGTCCTCACCGGACACGGTTGTTTCGGGAGGTTCCTGTTCAGGATAAAGCGGGAGGAAACGCCAGGGTGTCACCACTGTGGGGATCGCCCGGAGGACACGGTGGAGCATACGGTGGAGGTCTGCCCGGCTTGGGCGGGGCCCCGCCGTGTCCTCGTGGCGGCGATCGGCGGCGGCGACCTCTCGCGTCCGGCCCTCATACAGGCCATGGTACGGAGCGAGAGTGAATGGGAGGCCGTCACCTCCTTCTGCGAAGCAGTAATGCTCGCGAAGGAGGAGGCGGAGCGCGCGAGGGAGAGGCAATCGCTGCACCCTCGCGCGCCTAGCCGCCGCAGGAGACGCCCTGGACGGGAGTCAACAGCCGACTCCCGGCCACCGTAGGCGCGGGCTTGCGGGCGGCGAGCTATGGGCAGCTCGCCGCCCGGTAAGGACCAGGCCCGGGTCGACGGCGCGTTGTGTTCCACGCGCGCTTCAAAGAGCTGTCAGCAAGAAATGACGGGGTCCGCTAGGGCCGATGCCGCCGGGGCTGCGGGTTGTTCGAAAGAGATACCGTGGCCCCTGGCACAGGCAACTGAAGGAACACGGGTGGGTTTTAGTCAGTAAAAGTCTGACACTCCCTTCTGCTCCGCCCAGAGCGGGAGGAGTCATTTGATGATTTCCCACCCAGAAAAAACGTTTGCCGATTCACGGTCTCCGCTCAAGAACCCGTCTACCGCAACGTTCATCGGTTCAGGTTGGTTCGGTCTAGGAAGGTACCTGATATTAATTAGATACGTACTAGCTGCGCCCCGCGGTTTCACCCGCATAAGTTTCTATCCCGTGGAAATAACGGGATAAAAAATATCCTATATGTTAATCCTGGTTATAAACTATCTGTATGCCAAATTTCATCTAAATCCGTTTAGTAGTTTTTGCGTGAAAGAGTAACAAACATCAATCCATTTTATTACTGTAATTGCCCGTGACATCACAGGCGGGCCGTAACAGAATACCAGCGCTGCGACATTTATTTTTTTAAATGTCGTAGAATCATGCTGAGATAGGAGCCTTTTGGCCTCGTATAGGACTTTCTGTTTAATTTTTATTTTTGTTACTTTTTTTTATATAATTTGTTTTTTTTTATTTTTGATTGTATTTAGTTTAGTTTTGTGATCTTCCTGTACGAGTCGCAATATATACGTTTTCTTTCTTTCTTTCTTTCATCCATCCATCCAAACAAACTTTCACGTTTATAATAATATTATAAATTATTGTATTATCATAGTAGGAGTAGGATATTAGGATAACGGTTACTTTTTCCCGTGGCTTAGCCCGTGTGGATATTGGGAATTCTCCCACGGAAACGTACAACCAGGATTCAGACGGGAAAAGGTAACAGACAAACTCAATTTCGCATTTATAATGCCTACTAGCTGCGCCCAGCGGTCTCACCCGCAAAAAGTGCCGATCCCGTAGAAATATCGAGATAAAAAGTATCCTATGTCTTATTTCGATCTACAAGTTATATTACTGTGAAGTTTCATCAAAATCCGTTCAGCTGTTTTTGCGTGAGTAACAAACATCCATCCATCTATCCATCCTCACAAATTTTCGTTTATAATATTAGTAAGATTAGTATGGATTAGTATTCATGGATAACTTTTGTCTGTTGCAACTGCAATAAGTACAGTCACGAGCACCAATATGTCAACACTTGGTAACTTTAAATTGCGATTTTTTCGTGAAATAACGAATGCAACGTTGAAATACGACACATTACATAAAGCTATGGGTTTGAAAATGCTATGTTCGTAACAACATAAAATTTCATTTAAAAATAAAGGAGTAAATCGCTTTTGAATAAAACCGAGTGTATACACACTTTTACTCGTGACTGTACCTTTCTCATGACCACGTAAGATTTTTTTTTGTTTCAGCCTAGCCTTTTACCAGCTATATGCTTTAACTAGCAGCGCGAAGGAGCGATATGGAGATGTTCACCCATCTACGGCATTCGATAATTTTTTATTAGTTTGAATTCACATTAAAAAAAATGTGAGCTCTAACATCAAAACAGAGGGGCAGTTCTCGTAATTTCAAGAACGTTCACAGTCTGATCTCAGTCTCAATCTGTCAAAAAATACTTCTAATTTCCCTACATTTTGACAAGTTTTTGACATTTGTCTGTCGCCGAGATGAGACTGCGACTAGATTTTAAACGTTTTAAATTACGAGAATTGGCCTTTCCTTTACCTATTCTTCTTACCGTCAGATTAAAATTAAAACTAACAAGTTTACGTATCCTCAACATAATTACACCCTTCAATAACGTCATTCGTCTATATCTAGCAGTTCACTTATGGAGGACAAACTTCTCCTCAATTGCACACCACTAAGCAATTCTCGCCATCGTCCATCCATCTGAATAACCTCTTGTCCTATTGATTTATAAACTCCCTTTTAAAACTAACAGTAAACGGCAGTTGAGCGTTTAAAATGCATGAGCTCAACACTACAGCTGCTCAATTTACGCTCATTTTACGCGTTATTTGGCAAGGTACGCTCCGTTGGACTTTTAAACGAAAGTATATTTAGAGCTTAGACTGATATTCAGTACGCTTTTTGAGTGACTTTTAAGGCAAACAATCCGTTGTATGTACAACGAAGGACACGGGTTTTTAGTAAAGTATTTAGTACGTACTAGAGTCCTCATTGACGATTAACTTTACATAGATCGATGGCAAGGCATTTTTTATTTTGCTAATCCTATATTGTCCCACTGCTGAGCTACGGCTTTCCCAAATTCTTTTCAGGAACTCTTTTCCCGCGCCAACCAACCAACCAGCGACATAATTATTCTTATCTCGTACAAATTGTCTTATTCCTAGCGTTTCGACTGCAATCTAAATGGACTTGTACAAATTGTGATTAATAAATAATTTGAATTAATAAACAATATATATGCTTCGAAATACCTGACACAATAAAAATATTGACACAATAAACAGGAAAGAAGGTGTAAAAGTGAGGTAGTAGAGTCAGACAAAAAAGGCTATGATTATGGTGAATAAACACTTATAAATAAAACAATAGATCACAAACTTATTTCTGCCGCAAATCGCTTCTTATAACTTAGAGTTTTAAGAGTAAAAAAATCGTTGGAGTTATAGTATCTACAAAATAACATAAAGATACGAATGAAACACAGTACAGTAGGTACGTACTTGGACATAAAAAAGTACGTAAACGAAACGGTAATTTCATAGTCAATATTTACCTGTCAGACCCTCCAATCTTGGGCCCCAGAGGGTAAACAAGAAATATATAAGACAGTGAGTCGGATAAATGTACCTATACGTATTTCTTACGATTACTTTTCCGACATTTATAAGTAAGAGAAACTAGGTAGTACCTATTTCATAATCAGCCTGTAACGTTCCCACTGCTGGGTCACAGGCCTCCTCTCCGTGAGAGGGAGTGCGGGCACTGTGGGCCCAGTGCGGGTTGGTAGATCTCACATGACGTCTTAGAATTTGTGTTTCTAGGACATGCCGGTATCCTCACGATGTTTTCCTTCACCGTTTTGAAAGGAACTTGTCAATAGACATTGACACACTTTAAATTTTTCGCAAGAACATTCTTCTTCTTCTGTCGGCCGGAGCAAAGACAACCTCCACAGATGGGGGTCACGGACGGCTCAGATTTCAAGTGTATATGCGGCACCTCTCCACAGACAATGGCCCACTTTCCGTCCTGCGCCGCATGCCCGGCCACATGTGCACTTGATGATCTTATGACTGCGTCAGTGAGCGGCGTTTGCGCAGCTGAATTTTGGGCCAAAGATGTTTAAATTTTTTTCCAGCGATACGCTAAGACGAAGAAATGTGTCGTTGGCAATCTAAATAAAGTCAGCCCAGAAGTTGGCTACGAGTTTCGCACCTTGAGTAGCGTCCATCAGTTCCTGTAAGGTGCGCCAGCACTTTACAGATCTTAATGTCGACAGGACATTAAGGTTGCACTAGCCGACGGGTCGAACTCTTTGGTGGTTGTGGCTAATTAAATATGCATGCTATTAGTTATTTATTTATTAATTTAGTTTTATTTAGTACCTAATAATTTCGTTTTTATTTATTTATTTAGTGAAATAGACGATGATTTATAACGAAAACGAGCGTAAGATTTCATGAACAGACCTTAGAAAAAATTAAAAAAACTACTGGACGTATTTATTCAAAATTAAGATATTTGATTTTTGAATAAATTATTTATCCTCGTACGTAACAATTTTGCCATTTTAGAAGCTATTTACCTACGCCCAAATATGCGTTAAAATATATAAGTTTCGATGCTCACAACTTAAAAACCACCTTTTTTTTTAATTCTGTTTCCGTACAAGGGTAGCTAATGACGAGAAAAGTAGATATATTTTATAATATTCAAGGTGTACTGTCTAACAGTGCAGTAAACTCCATACGACGTTAGTATGGAAGAATGACTGACTAGTGTAACCTTAAGTACCTCATTGCACAAGAGCATTTATTACGTTACACTGAAATATCTCAAAAGCCAAAATCCCTCGCCAACAGATTTGAAGAAATTCTGACAAGACATGATAAATGTGTTATAAAATATTAATGTCTTACCTCTTTTAGATGCAGACAATGTATGCCAAGATTTTGGCTACAGTTGCTCGCATCGTTAGTTTAGGCAAATGCACGTACTTGTAGGTATTTAATATTGCTTGTGTTTTCCGGGTACCATTTTATAAATGTTTGGACTAAATAATTCTTATGTTTGGCACAAGTAATGGCGTTGTATAGGTATTCACCTATACATCTATATAAATAAAAATGAATCACCGAAATGTATGGTACGCGCATAACTTCCGATCGAATGCACCAAATTGGATAATTCTTTTTTTTTGTGTTTGTTATTGTCAGGACAAGGTTTGTATACACAATTGGACCCGGTAGGTGGCGCTGCTTTTTCGGGCAGGACGACATCTGCCGGGTCCGCTAGTATGTTATATAAATAAATAAAGTACTTTTTTCTTGCCCGGGATAACTTGTGAAAGTGCAATGATGAGCGCCAGTGGCATAGTATCGCAGTTTTTAAAAGGCAGTTCAGTATACTGATAGCTTCTGTTGGACAGCTGCAAAGTTTACCCATAGAGTCATAGACAGGTGCCTATGCTTTTAATTCTAAATACGAACAAGTTTTTCTACTATCTACGTCTAATTTAATGGAAAAGTAACAATGTATTAAAACACGATATTTGCGTGTTTATGTATGCGTGTCCAAAATAAACCAATTACAATGAGGCGTAGTTAGTTGAAAAATTTATATTATATTTTATAAATGCTTGATAGTATTTTACATGGAGCGACTGCCTATCTGACCTCCACAATCCAGTTACTGGGTAATACGATACTCGGTGGTAAGACTGGTTATCAGACTTTCGGGCTTCTGACGACCCGTAACGACAACAATCCACAATTGACAGCCGGGACCAAGGGCTTTACATGTTTTCCTTCCGAGGCACGGAGGGTATGTACAGATGGTCATTGGTCACCCATCCACGGACCCACTGCGGAAGTCGTAGCCTAACCTGATCGATCGACCCGTGCGGCTGTTATTAGTTAACCACAAGCCCTTTAAATATGGGAAAGTAACAATTAATTAAAATGACCTAAGATTTGCGTCCATCATCCACGTCGAAATAAAACTATTCATTTAAACTTTAACCTCCATTTCTCTCAAGGTAATCTTTGTATTTAAAGAGTTCTGTATTAATATTTTCAATATGTCCCTGAAGCCGCCGGCGCCGGTGGCTAATTAAAATGGAGATCTAAAGCCATGTCGCCTTAAGATTAAGAGCGATCAGCCGATACTCAAGGTCTTGCATTCAAGATACCTTATTGACAATTTTTATTTGATATTAACCATCTACCTACCTTATAATAAATCTCGTCTATTTTAGTAATAAGAAGAAAAGGTTTGAACAATACCTACCTAGTTTTAGTACCTAACAAATTTTTATTTTCATAATCTCTTAACTAAATATTGACACTAGGTCGTTAGTACTATTAGTTGTTCTGTGACTAGGTACTAAATTAAAAGACATAACCTAACCACATATTTACATAAATAAATACAAAAACAAAAGGATATTTAGGCGTCGAAGTACTCGTCCGCATATCTGTTATCCGAAAACGTGCCCAGAAGACTAGCAGCATTGCCACGTTGAATGGCAATGCTAACTTTTTAAGTTTTAGCTAGTTTTAATTAAGAAAATAATTACAACGTATATCGAATTTATTATTAAGTTCCAGATTTAGTTAGAAGTAAAGCTATTTTTCTTTATACATAGTATACAATATACAATGAATGATTATGTAGTGATGAAATTTAAAAGAGTATGCTTAGATGGTGTGTTCATGTTGAGAAGATACGTGAAATTCAACTAATAAAAGGTATTTTTGGTAATTAAGTATTAGACAGATGTGAGTGGAAACTGGGCCATATTAGAAAGACATAATAGTGACCTTATTGGTGATTTTCTTCAGAAAGGTCAGGTGCGTAATTCTCGCAACCGGCGTGCGTGAATGACCAGAAGGACAATACCTGTATTTTTAAGAACGCATTCTAATCTCAGTCTCAATCTGTCAAAAATACATCTAATTTCCTTACATTTTTGACATTGGTTGACGCGGAGATGAGATTGCTACTAGATTTTGAACGTTTTTAATTTATTACGATAATTGAACATCAGATTTATGAACGTAAACGAATCAAAGGGAGTATGTAAGGATCGTAGCAGGTAGCGTTCTGCAGTTTCTGCCTACTCCATGGCAAAAAGGCGCGATTTTTCGATGTTTCCTAGATATGTACATACCCAATAAATATCGGTAACCTACATAGCTTTATTGTCCGTAAATTTAAATCATGCTTTCATTGTTTGGGCTACAACACGGCATAAATCGACGTAGTTTCAATCCGCTAAACAGTTTAATCCGATCAAGCCCGTCCCTTGCCATCCTTCCCCAGCGACGCCCTAAGCCAAGGTCCGTTTCCCACAGGGGGTGCCCCTAGGGTGTAGTCGCTTAGTTTTTAAGTTTTTAAAGCCCTGGTTGGAGGCTTTAATCTACTGAGGCACCTACACTAGCCTGGTAGCAGCTGACAACCTTTAAGGTGGGCCTGCGAGATGCCATATACAAGGTGTAACAGAATTAAAGCAAGTCCTGAACGTAGTTTGTTCATAATTGACTACTGAATCGATTTCAGTAACTTTTGATACAGGTATTTTTTTTCCAAAATTATGTATTTTGCCATCCTGATCGCCGATTGACCAAAGAAAATTAAGTCTTATTTCAAGGCAATGAGATTCAATTTTAAATGCATAAAGTAATGCAGTGATCAACACGATTTTCTTGAATATAAGAGTTAGCTTTAAAAAAATAGTTTTGGTCACTGTGTTATGTTTTTAACTCAATACTCTAATTGCGGTGTATGAGGTCTTGCGTTAATTATGTTACATATTGTAAAAAAAACCCAGTAAATGGTAGCTTTATGGTTTAGGTACAATCACGAGCACCTATATGTCAACACATGGCAACTTTCAATTCCGATTTTTTCGTGAAATAACGAATGCAACGTTGAAATACGACACGTTACATAAACCTATAGGTTCGAAAATGCTAATTTCGTAACAACATAAAATTTCATTCAAAAATAAAGGAGTTAATCGCTTTTGAATAAAGCTGAGTGTACTTTTATTCGTGACTGTACATAGTGCTCACACGTGTGCTATGCAATTATACAATACTAAGAGATTGAATTTATACAATGCAAAGATAGTTTCTTCAATATTCAGCAGCTCCAAACCGTTATACTTACAGTAAATTTTATTGACTATACCTACTATAAGATTCAGCCTTCCATCAACCCAATTCTTACTAAAAATTATTTCAGGCGGCCTTCTAACAAAATGAATAACAACAGCAAAAAAGTTTTCACCTACCCAGCAAAAAAACTAAGTCACAAATACTATAATAATAACTTACTAACAAAATCTGACCTATTTGTCAGCTTCCATATTAACATGCGACTCGAGTCCTGACCCACAAATTCTTTCAATCAATATATCACAAGTCACCAGCAGTAGACAAACAAAATTATATCTGGAGGCGAATGTCACATTCATGACGGCCGTAGATTGTGGAAAAAAGTATATGTGGACATAAATAGATGTGTCGCTTCGATATAGACAAAATTAGCATATAGTTTTATGTAAGCATTGCAGTATGTGGCAGGGACAGACTGGATACAGAAGGCGGAGGATGCTGTGGCGCAGCCTGAGAGAGGCACGTGTCCAGCAGTAGACTGTAACAGGCTGAGCTGATTGCTTGTATTATGAAAGTGAGTATGAAGTAGTACTAAGTAGGGTAAGATTTACTTAAAAATTC
Source organism: Apamea epomidion (assembly GCA_947507525.1). Taxonomy (NCBI): domain Eukaryota; kingdom Metazoa; phylum Arthropoda; class Insecta; order Lepidoptera; family Noctuidae; genus Apamea; species Apamea epomidion. Next base: position 18,053,289 of record OX382237.1, read on the forward strand.
AAATGAGCATAAACCTACACTCACACGAATATATACCCCACACAAACGCACAAGCACACCCCCACACTTACACGAACACTCACTCATACTTCTGGCAACACCTCTTTTTGTAGGCTTCTCAATATAAATACGTTTCAGTACATAGTAGATATATATTCAGTACATAGTAGATATATAGATAACCCTTTTACATTTAATAATATTACATCCTCGCTGCATATTTTTATTTTTGTTAATCTAACTGCTTAACATTATAACGGCTGACAAGACCTCAAGAAGGAACCACTGGCTCTGAAGGTACAGGCTATGCCTAGTTTCGGAGTCAGGGATACTTGTACTTTATTTGCCAAATATAAGCCCTAGCTACAGTACGTAATAAAATTGTAATCCAATGTCCAATCTCCTATTTTAAGTCACAACGATGTACACCTTAGAATAAGACCAATTGTAATAAGGGTTGTGAATAAAACATTATTATTATTACATTATAAACCATAGGAGTATCAGTAGAATTCAATGTTTTATTGCTATAATTATGTAATGATTAACTGTGGTTTTACTCGCACCCTAGACTAAGTGAAATTTAGCGAACAAGTGAACCTTGACTAGTCTATCTGTTCGCCAAATTACATCCAAATCGGTTGAGCGGTAAAAGCGTGATAAAGTTACAAATATTCAGAAAAGATTTTCGAGTAAATTAGTCACCTGCCTAGCCTTTTCCCAACTATGTTGGGGTCGGCTTCCAGTCTAACTAGATGCATCTGACTACCAATATTTTACATGAAGCGACTGTCTATCTGACCTTCACAACCCAGTTACTGGTTAATACGTTACCCCTTGGTAAGACTGGTTCTCAGACTTTCGGGCTTTTGACGACCTGTAACGACTGTTAAAGATCTACGAATAACAGCCGGGACCAACGGCTTAACAAGCTTTCCGAGGCACGGAGGGGTCTTGGTATGTAAAGATGGACAACAAACAACAAACAAACAAACATGAAAAACAAACAACAAACAAACATTTATATTACTTTTTCAAATAATAATATAATAATAGCCCTCTTCCTCTATCCTATCTTGTTGTGCCCGACAGGGTCCACAATGATCTAAAATTATGTATATTTTATAATGTCGACACGGTTGGCGCAGTGGCTGAGCGATCGACTGCTGCGCTGCGTGTCGTGGGTTCGATTCCCGCACGGAACAAGTATTTGTATTGCCTACAGGTAGTTGTTCCGGGTCTGGCTGTTTGTGTATGTGAGTTTAAATGTTTGTAAACGCACCCACGATACAGGAGTAATTCCTAGTGTGGGGCAACGTAATAATAAAAAAGAAAACAGAAAAAAAAGAAATGTACCTACCACCTAAGTTCACATTGTGGAATTCAAATAAATGTATTGAGTATTGAGATGGTCACCCATCCACAGACCAACCGCGGCAAGCGAGCTTAACCTGATCGATCGACCTGTGCAGCTGTTATTATTTATTATATTAAAAACATGAACATCCAAACTTTCAGATTTGTAAATTAGGAAGTAGAATATTAAAATACATATATCCTTTTGGCATATCCTTGAAGTTTCCACAATCTGTGACGCCACCAATAAAGAAATACAAGGAAAAGTTCGGTATTATATTATGTTCGATCGAGATGGCTCTAGTGTAGCGAATGAATAATATATTAGCGATACACACATGCCACTAAATAAAGCTAATTAAATTATGCTGATGCATTCACACTGCTGTTAGACGGACAGGAAAGAGTATATTTGATAAATCAATTTATTATGTATGGTGAGCTTTCTTATCTGATTTACTGTTAAGTATAATATCATATGGATTTGAGCTAAGCTTAAACTATTGCTTTCTAGCAAAGCGGTGGCCAACACGTAGTGTGCACGTAGTGCAATTTACCGGTAAATTACGTCACTGAAGCATTATTAACCGACGAAAAAAAAAGTAAGAGGTTCTCAAGTCGACGCATATACCACGCATTACTTTTTACAGAGTATTCCGATTTTGATGATTCTTTTTTATTGGAAAGGGTATACCCCAAAGTTGGTCCCATATAAATTTGGAAAAAAAAATCCAACTAAGGGTGGGAAAATAGGAGTGATTTATTGTTCACTCTCAGATTTGAATGCTGAGTTGTGTATTATTACTCTACTCAGTGCCCTTTTGAAAACAATTATTAGATTATAGCTACATAAAAATAAAATAAAACTTTTTAACAAAAAAATTAAACCGCCGAAAAAACTGAAAAGCAAAAAATAATAAACCATTTTTATTTAACCTTAATACGGTTTAATTTTTTTGTTAAAATGTTTTTATTTATGAAAGTAAGTTGGTGTGTTTTCCTAGTGAGTGTTTTTTTGACACCAAAGTCAAACCTCGTCGCCAGCATTAGATGACAGCCGTCACTACGGCCGTTATATAGCGGCCACCGCTCTTCTAAGAAATCATAGCTTAATGCTAGCAACTGCTTAAGCATAGTGACGGATCAATGCTCGTTTCTTGTCTGTTTGAGAAGAATTTTTGGCATTGTGAAAAAAATTGACTTGTATTATTATTCATCTTAGAACTTTGATTTAGTGCCAATCATAATAATGTAAAGTGAACATTGAATATTGTATTCTACTAAATAAATCATTCTTTCTTCTTGTACAGACGCCAACACACCAAGCTACCCGAAACTGTCAAATTTTCCCAATCAACTTTGAACCTAATGCTTCAGCGATAAAGTTGAAAATCTATTAAATAAATTTGACAGATTGTAGTAGCTTAATGTGCTGGCGACTGTACCTCTTCTTATAGGTAAAATATTCGTGCTACGTATAAAACAGCCAAATTTTCATAACCACCACGCTTGATAAACGTATTTGTCACAGTATGTTGATATTACAGAAAAAGGCAATACTTGTGAACTTTGTCACATCAATTCCCCAATAAACATTATGAGAGAATGATAGAGAAAGAGTGACCAACCTTAGCAAACACTACGCAAATGATTACACCCACAACTGCCGATCTATTCTGCAAAAATCTCACCGTGAAAACATAGGCGAAGTGAGCTGTCAATAGTATCAATCCTTAGCTTCGTGGAATGACAGCTCACTTCACCTAAGTTTTCAATGTGACATTTTTACGGAATAGACCGGCTGCATATTTCATAAAAAGAAAACACTCAATTGAGAACATAAAATAACTTGTCAAAACTCTTTCAAATGCAATTTCAATACTAGTGTTGCTAAATTGAAGAAAATTTTATCTGATTGCTTCTTCGAGCGTAAATAGTAATTTACTGTTCTATCTTATATAGTTAATTAGTCTATTATTATGTTTCTGTTTACATGATAATATATTATATTGTGTTATATATGATTATATATACGTATATGTATACTTACTACACGTGGAAACTTGTAATTGGCCTTATTTTTGTATAATTTATTACTTACTGTATCTGTTTAGCTGTAAGTTTTCCTAAAAATAAATAAATAAATAAAATGTTACCACAAGTGTGCTTAAACCTTTAAGGTCTACTCAAAAATGTTCGAAATTCAAAGTTGGAATGCGTTCGTATTATATTTTATTTAAGGAGTATTCTCTCTCGGACGTTTTATTTATTTATGACTATTCTAGCAGTGCCCCGCGGTTTCACCCGCATAAGTGTCAATACCTTGATAAAAAGTATGAGTTATTCTGATGTATAAGCTATATTACTGTAAAGTTTCATCAAAGTCGGTTGTGTAGTCTTTGCGTGAAAGAGTAACAAACATCCACCCATCCTCACAAAATCAAAAGTCATTTATTCAAACCAGGCTGAGAATCAGCACTTTTCGAACGTCCAAATTACAAAGACAGTCCCCAAAAACGCCCGCCCTTCACCTCTTCCTAGTGCTATCGCTACAAACTTTCGCATTTATAATATTACTAGATGCGCCCCGCGGTTTCACCCTCATAAATTTCGATCCCTTTGAAATATCGGGATCAAAAGTACCCTATATGTTAATCCTGGTTATAAACTATATGCGCACCAAATCTCATCAAAATTGGTCCAGCCGTTTGAGCGTGAAGATGTAACAAACACACAAACACACACACACAAACTTTCGCCTTCATAATATTAGTGTGACTTTTTATTACTGGCAAAGTTTAGCCGCGTTCATTTTAAAATTATTGCGGGGAATTAATGCTTTTTTGGAGTACAAATAGGTGGTTTTAAAACAATTTTTAGAAGTGGGATTCATTTTGTTAGACTTTTTTGGAGAAATCAGTCAAAGTGGAGTGTTTAAAGTTTCACCACTTCTCGTTTATATTTTCGCAGAATTTGGGGTTTGGCAACCACTAAAAGTGGCCTGTTTTTCTCTTTAAACAATTCTGGAAAAATACGGTCTCTTTGAAGTAAAACGTAAATTTTTTATTAATTTTGTTAATACAATTTTCGTAACGAAAATATTATTCCATTACAGTAGTCAGTACTGTGAGAGGTTTACGAGCTTTCACTACCGGGACGAGTAAATGAAACTACAGTTTGTCATATTACTTCAATAATATATATCGGAGATGGTATGTCTGTCTCTCGTTACCATCAGGCATATTTTAATTACTGTGGGCAGTGTTGGTTATAACACGATAGAAAAACGGTTTACAGTTCAAATCAGATTACAATTCACGAACAAGTCAGTCACACAGCGAATCACACACTGTAGGTACACATTTTAACGATACGGAATCGCGAGACAGTTTCTGATGTTGTTCGTAAGATGTCCAATGTTTCGATGATCCCGAGAGCTCTGCTCACACCGCTCTTGTAGCTGTAGCTCTCGTCCCCCCACGAACTCAGGCTAGACTCTGTCGAGCGCCACGAGATGGCGCTGGCGTTCCGAATAAAAGAATAACTCCGACATATATATATATATATATATTTTATTACTCGTATTCCTAGTGGTTCTACGTTTGTACATTTTTATCCTTGTCACTTGGATTGTCACCCAAATCTCACGCACGCCTACCTTAAAATAAAATCTCAATAAAAAAAAATATCAACTAGCAATGCGTCAATGTTAAACCCCTAAATATTGCTACCAGTACATATTGACTGAACTGTGGTTCCTCAATCATCAGCAGAAACCAATTGTGTCACCAAACGCTTGTCTCAGCCTTAACCAAGCATCACCCTCCCTTCGAGTAGGATCACCGTCGCCAAAAAAAAAAACCCGTACTAACAATAATTCTACTAACACCTGAGGAGGCTCTCGTTGGGCAGCTGGATCAAGGGCTTGATTCAGAAAGCGGTACTTCTGGACACGGCTCGCATTGTCAGGAGGTTCCTCTCTCTGGAGCCCTGACCACCGGTAGCTTGGACCCTGTTCCTGATACCGATGGGCTACTATTTTTTATATTTTTAAATGTTTTTATACTTTTTATATTCTAATATTTAAAAATATAATTTATATGATTACATTAAAATAAAGGAAATAATAATTCTACTAATATTATAAACGCGAAAGTTTGTATGGATGGATGGATGTTTGTTACTCTTTCACGCAAAAACTACTAAACGGATTTGGATGAAATTTGGCACACAGACGGTTTATAACCAGGGTTAACACATAGGATACTTTTTATCACGAAATTCCTATGGGATCGAAACTTACGCGGGTGAACCCACGCGGCGCAGCTAGTACTATACTATACTAGAAAATAAACGACCGGTGGTCCAGTTTAACTCTGGATCGAAATGAAAGTCATGGGAAGAGGCCTTTGCCCAGCAGTGGGATGATGTAGGTTAACAGTAATTAACAATAATAAAAACCTTGGAGCAACAAACACAGCTTGGTGAACATTCTAACTCATCATCTGCCTGGCCTTTTCTGAACTCTGTTGGGTCGTTACAAATAGTTAAGTGTCACGTGTACGTACTCTGGACGTACAGTGTAATGTCAAATAACTAACCCACTTTCGAGTGACGTTGTAAGCGTACACTGGCGTTCAGACAGCTTGGGTATACGTCGTATTAAACGCTTGAACGTACAGGGTGGCTGATTTTTTTTTTTTAATTTTTGTTGTCTTATAATGTTTTTTTTTTTTAGATTTTTGTTTTTGTGTTTATATTGCAAATAATCCCTATGTAGAATACAATTTAAATAAACAAATCAATATACCTAGCCTTTTCCCAACTATTTTGGGGTCGGCTTCCAGTCTAACCGGATGCAGCTGAATACCAGTATTTTACACGGAGCGACTGCCTATCTGACCTCCACAACCCAGTTACTCGGTAATAAGATATCCCTTGGTAAGACTAGTTGTCAGACTTTCGGGCTTCTGATGACGTCGCTGTAGCCGACATCTTTTTTTCTTCCTCCGCTCGGCATACCATCAGTATATTATGAAAAAAAATTAAGGGATTAATGCTTCATGTCCTGCTGATCTGAACATAACGCAGTGACATGATGAAATGAAAACAATGATCATAACGGTTATACAATTCTTAAAAGAAAAAGTTTCCAGTAACAAAAATATTATATTTAAAAATCCCCATATAATTTAGTATAATTCAAAATGAAACTATTTTTGTCAAAAATATGATATGGATTTTTATGAAATTTATTTAACTTTCAACCTCTGTCGGTAAATCGCCTCGATGTGTAATTAACACCTAATCGCTTGGGAATGAAGCTCTTCCTTATACATTTGCCCTTTAGTTTCATGCGTAGTTTTCTTATATTCATCAGCGTATGGCGTGGTATGGCATTATGACCGTTATGAATCCGAAACGTGTGCTTTTCAATAGTCTTACAGGTTCGAACGTATGTGTGAAAAGTCAGCACGCTTTCATCTTTGATTGCTAATCTACCTAAGTTTGATTGCTAGGCTTACAGTCTAGTAGAAACTTTACTTTTGTTGCAATATTTGTTATAATACATACTTTTTATAATTGCAAGTCTTGGTCACTTATGGATGCACTTACAAGCAGATAACCCAGACCCAGAATAATAGGGAAAAAATTATCAGCTGTCCCATAACAAAACTTCTGAAACTACTCGACCCAAAGCATGGGACGGTGAACCATCCGTTATTTTTCTCGCTAACGATGTTGGTCTCATGGAGAAAGTTTTGAAATGAAAACTTCTTTAGCGGCATTGAAAGAAAGAAAGAAAGAAAGAAAAAGTATTTATTGCGACTCGCACAGGAAGATCATAAAACTAAACACAAACAAAAATAAAAAAAACAAATTATATAAAAAAAAAAAAAAAATATGTACCAAAACCAAATTATATAAAAAATAAAGTAACAAAAATAAAAATGAAACAGAAAGTCCTGTACGAGGCCAAAAGGCTCCTATCTCAGCATGATGCTACGACATTTAAAAAATAAATGTCGCAGCGCTGGTATTCTGATAGGGCCCGCTGTGATGTCACGGGCAATCACAGTAATAAATAAATAAATTATCTATTTTATTATTTAAATATATATAATTATTTAAAATATTATCAAATAAAATAAATAATTAATTCTTAATCCGCGCCAGACGTAACCTCAATACTTGTCTATGCCTTATATGTCAGAAGCACTCTGTGGCATTGCTGTGACAAGTTTAGGGACGCCTGCGCCGAAAATAAATACAGTATAAATTACGGCTTTCTAGTGGAACAGTATTACAGTGAATATTCTATAAAAGTGGAATGTGGTAGTAAATTAACTAAATAGAAGTGAACTAATGACGACAGTGTTATAAATTCTAGAGACAAATGACAGACAACGAACGAAAGAAAACAATATGTAGGCCAGCAATAACAATTCGTACATAGATGCTGCAAGTTAAAGCGAGGGATCAACAAAAACAATAATTTAAATTAATTAATTATTGTGTACATGTGCATTGTGTACTTTTTTGTGATGGGTAAAATGTTATACTCGCGTCAGGACACGTGACCTGATCGAAAATTCGTAAGACGGAGGGAGAGTTTTTTGTGATGGGTAAAAAATGTTAAACTCGCGTCAGGACATGTGACCTGATCGAAAATTCGTAAGACGGAGCTCGCGTCAGGACACGTGACCTGATCGAAAATTTGTAAGACGGAGGGAGAGTAGACCGCATTCCAAAATATCAGTAATGCACAACGTTAATATTCAAGTTTTCACTTCTGCCGGCACTCCCGGAGTGCAACCTGTTTTTCAGTTTGATGGTCTGTACCACACCCTTAAATTTGACCACACCTTTCTGATACATGCTGTATAGGCACCCATTTGAAATTCTGCGATCCTGGCACCAACACAACACAAAATAATTACGTAAATATAAAAAGTATGAAGCAGAAAATAGGACATTACGATGTAGGGTCAGAAAAACAAGGGTAGTCCACGTACCATTAATAAAGGGATTAATGACGATAACCTTTTTTGCTGACGCTCACCTATCTGTGACAAAGTGTGTAACGTGGACATTAATTACTTTTGTACGCATTAAGGCTTAAATGCCAATTGTAATTACATTTTGATACATTAGTGGTTCTACGAATGCTAGAGATTTGTTAGGTTTCTCTAGAAATGCTACGTGGACATCTACATTTTTATTTCTCATGAGAGTAATTGCTTATCTGCCTATTTAGGTACCATGGCTGCATTTTCCAACATCCAGAGACCTGCAATAATTTGTTGAAACCAAAAAAAAAAAAAAAAATATTTAACCATTTATGTGCAAACACATATAAACAGACAAAGGTGATATTTATTCGAAAGAAAATTTTTCCAGCATACCTGCGATAGGAAGCTAGTTATAGAGATGTGGACAGGGTGTGTGAGAATAAAAGATATAAAATCAAAAACAGTTCACTTTGGGATGATTTTTCCAATGCCAGATAATTTTAGTCGAGGATTTTTTTTTAATTTTCGGCAGTTCTTCTATAAAAAAAACTGTCAGACGTCAATTTAATTCCACGAATAAAAATTATTCGTGGAATTAAATTCAATTCAAAAATCAATTGAAAAATCAGCCCTTAGGTAATTAAATAAAATAAATAATAGAGGTTCAATATTTATTTTCTTCTTAATCCTACGACATGATTTCACAGGCTTGCTTTTAGAAAAAGCACATATTTGTTGTCCTGAACGAGGCAAAAAACTAAAACAAAAACAGCCGAATAAAGACTTCCATTTTCGAAACCGATTAATGAAATCCCCGTGCAAAAGTTAGAGCTATGCCTGCAGCGTCAAAAGTCGAAGTAAAAACGAATTTCCGTTTTGCTGAATGAAAAATAAACTAGAAAAATGTATACTAGCGACTTCAATACACGCTTTTGAGTATTAAGCACAGGTGTGCCATGGAGGTCAGAATACTATTTCTACCAGCCAATAGGATAAGCCGTGAGTTCCTTATTTCAAATCTGTGTTCTCTATGCACGGGCCTCGAAAAGAACATCTTTGGTAATTCAGCTGAAACAAGCAAATGTGAACCTTAGTGCGTGGAAGTAAAGTTGAAGTGAAGTGCGGCGGTAGGTTTGCTAGCATAAAAATCCGCTTAGGAGGTGCGCCAATTCCAATTTTGAAATGGTTTTGGCGGAATGGCAGTGGATTTTGTTTATAGGGTTCCGTAAAGGCACTTTTAGGCTGAGGGTCTTAAAAGTGCCTAAACACGCTACTCCTACTCTTTTCGCACTTCCACAGTGTTTTTTAACACGGCAGCTACTGCAATTTACAGCAAGTGATTTATGTAACTACAGAATTAAACGTCACAACGTCAACGTCGTCTTTCATAGGTGAGTTGGTGAATAATTTTATTAAAATTCCCAAAACCTATGGTAATTACTTGTTTTTTAACCAACCGTGACACTGCATAAGCATAATCAGCGTTCCCACTGCTGGGACACAGGCCAATTCTCTTCGAGAGGGAATGGGCTATGATCTACCACGCGGGCCAAGTGCGGACTGGGAGACGTCACATGTCTTGAGACTCTCGTCACCGTTTTGAGAGCAGGTGGTGATGAAATTATTTTCACAAAGTGCCTGCTTGGGTTCAGACCCACGACCTATACAACTCGTAATTCGGGGCTATTACCACTGGGCCACCACTGTTCTAACACTGCATTGTACAACTTAAAATTGAGCGAATCAAAATTTAGAACGAGAATACCTTTAAAGTATCAAAACCACAGCCTGCCGTATCAAATCCGAACAATAAAAACATTCCGTATTATATCTATAATAAATTGTATCTACAATTCCGAAAAAAATGACCAACTTTATCGACTTAGCAAAAAAACCTACAGATCCCAGCACGCTCGATAAAATGCTCACACTTTTTTTCGACACAGAGAGCTAAAAGTTGTTCGCATTCAACTTCGATAGTGAAATAGAAATCGATGTATCGCTAGATGGCGCCACTGAGCTAAGCCGACGTCTGAAATACATGAAATAATTTTTCGTTTCAGTACAAATTCCGTAGTTGATTCGTGGAATAACTTCTAGGAGTTGGTTCTTGCGATAGCGTTCGAATTATTGAAAAGTATTTATTTGAGAGTTAGTTCTTAGAGTAAGAAGTGACTTTAAAGAATTTTATTTCAGTAGTAGAAAGATTTTCTCTATTTTATAATACACTTTTTCTAAACATGTATTATTCTTAGATATAGGTACAGCTATAATAAATAAGATCTATTTTTGAAATGAAAATGTTACTTACCATTTATGTGTGGTTGACTGTACCTTCACGGCTTAAAAAACCATAGTTCGATTTATTTTTACTTATAAAAAAAATTACTTTCAAACTGATTTTCGGCCGTGGCAGCCAATCTCAACGGAGACTAGCCATCTGAAAGAGATATGCACAAGTGTGTGTGCAGAACTTGTTCTGCACACACACTTGTGCATACCTTTTACACACAGCCGTTACTGGTCAGGTACAGTCGTTACTGGTCGTCAGAAGTCCGAAAGTCTGACAAGCAGTCTTATCTCGGGGTATCGTGTTACCCAGTCACTGGGTTGTGGAGGTCAGATAGGCAGTCGCTCCATGTAAAATACTGATGTTCAGCTACATCCGGTTAGACTGAAAGCCGACCCTAAAAATAGTTGGGAAGAGGTAAGTGCACAAGGTATGCACTTGAGAGAAGAGTGAGTGCACTTGTGCACTCACTCTTCTCTCACTCTTATAAGAGTGAGACTGTCATCTCATCGGACTATGATCCGATGAGATGGCAGTCCGACACGACCGGAGAAAGATCAGGCGCAGGACCAACGGCTTAATGTGCTGTCAGAAACATGGGGGGTATCACACCGCCAAACTCCGGGCTGTTACTGTTTGTTAAATTCTTAATGGAAAAACCCAACAACATTTTTCCCGAACTGGGAGTTGAACCCAGGACCCCACGCAGGCAGTCGTGCTTGCGACCACGAGAGCAGTTGGCGGGGTATTTTTACACAGACTACACACAGTACTGTAAAGGTTGTCCGCCGAAGACAACCTTATGTAGTGCAGGGGCCTGCAGTCTCGACATTCATAGCGATCGCTTTACGACCGAAGTCGGTCGCAAAGTCCTGTCGATTCGGATCTAGCGATATTTGGTAGTCTCGACTCTCAAAGTCATCGATTGTCATGGTATTTTAGCGAACTTTGTCGCAAACTTTACGAGTTTCTTAATGTTTACGAATTTATTTTGCGTGTATTTTCGACAGCCCGCAAAATAAAAAAAAACAAATACAAATACCGATGACACTCGATGACTTTGAGAGTCGAGACTACCAAATATCGTTAGATCCGAATTGACGAATTCGGTCGTCAAGCGATAGCTATGAATGTCGAGACTGCAGCCCCTGGCCGGCTATAATTTAGCGCGGGTTCCATTCGAATATTCAAGCGAGCTTAGAATAAGGTGTCCAATATGTGATTAGAATTTTATTTCTGAAAAAGTCAGTGCTAGTTTAGTCGTTAATATGTAAAGACATTCTGTCAATATAAACTTAAAGGAATCGTATCGTTGGTTTGATTACTCCCATAAACCACAGAGGGCTTGTCTAGTCCCTCACAGTACCTACATTATGTTTGTAGGAATTTCTATGAATACTTTAAAAACCAATAGCCCCCAAAAGACCCTTTCGAAGAGGAGAAAGTTTTCCAAGCCGCCTCCACCTTAACGAAGATTATTCCAGTAGAAAAGTCACCACTATACCAACTTATTAACTCGATCGGTCGTATAATCGTCTTATAACGCGTCACTAACAAAAACGAAGTTCAATTGACTAGAACTTTCGACCTAACGTACAACTTTCGTAAAAAAAATGTATGAATTTTATTTGGGCTAATAATAATTATGTGAATTGTATTTTTGACATATATTTTTAACTAGCTGCGCCTTGCGGGATACCGCGAGGCGGAGCTAGCGAATTTGGATGAAATTTGGCACACAGACAGTTATAAACTATCTTTGTGCCAAATTTCATCCAAATCCGTTTAGTACTTTTGGCGTGAAAGAGTAGCAAACATCCGTCCATCCATCGATTCATTCATTCATCCATCCATACAAACTTTCGCGTTTATAATACTAACACATTATTACAAACTCTACACACACACACACACACACACTCACACTAATACTAGCTGCGCCCCGCGGTTTCACCCGCATAAGTTTCGATCCCGTGCGAATATCAGGATAAAAAGTATCCTATATGTTAATCCTGGTTATAAACCATCTGTATGCCAAAATTAATCCAAGTCCGTTCAGTAGTTTTTGCGTGAAAGAGTAACAAACGTCCATCCATCCATCCAAACAAACTTTCACGTTTATAATATTAGTAGGCTAGGTAATGAACTTGAAAATGAGTTGTAAATAATTTCGGTAAAAGAAAACTAATGTCGTATTTTTGACGTTGTTAAAAATATCAATGTATTTTCATATTCCTTTGAGAATATTCAATGAGCGAAAAAAATTAGAAACAGCTATTTTCGTAAGATGATCGATCTGTGGAAGAGATACTTCAATCAATAAAATACTATTTACTATAATAAAGCCTCGCCATTATAAAGCCTAATTATTTAATTAATCAAATCATTTAATACAGGGTGGCCGTGAAACTGTAACCATTAATTCCACCCTGCGTAGATATTTTTCGTCGGTAGTAAAAAAAAATCTGCTGTTTCAGAGAAAAGTGAAAATGTATGGAACAGCAATTTTTTTTCTTTTATATCCGACAAAAAATTGAAACACAGTGTTCAAAATCATGTACTAAATCCATGATAACAGACCCTATCCAGTTCGTAATGTCAATAATAGCCTCATATGAGTTTTAGCAACCACCTTTGTCTAAAAAAGTAACACAAAATATAAAGAAAACACGAAAGAAAAAGAATTCGTATAAGTCCGCTACCAAACATTGAAAATAATCCTGGTTGAGACCGGTATGTACAAAACATCCGGGTTTCGTGTGATGTTTCCCGGCTACCGCAATTCAACCCAGCCTTACCCGGCCCGGATTAATAAAGGAGCTTTTTAGGATCCTCATTCAAAGAAAATGCGATTTTTGGCTGGATTTTTGGACTTTCAAAGGAAACGTATGGAAGTATCTCTTTTTGTTTCGTTGTACCCATCCATCATTCGTCATCCGTCTTCGTCAACTTCAAAATTAATGTAAAAAGTAGTATTTTAATCCTTTCATCTATTTTTTTAACCCCCCGACGAAAACAGAGGGGTGTTATAAGAATGTAGCGGTATCTACTACGCCACATGCGAACAACGCGTCATACTGACGTCACGCAAATCCTGCATCTCGCAAGCAGAGTTTACCGCGCAATTAGCATAGATACAATTTCCCAACATCAATCGTTGGGCAGTTGCCCGCCAGACACAACACCCGTCTGGTCGGAGGATCCTCCCTTTTCTATAGAGTATGAGTGAACTTTACACCCTGTTCCTCATACCTCTATACTGGTGACCCCGGACATGAACGTCAGCGCAGCCTTCGTGCAAACACTTCAGCGTGACGTCATCATCATCACTCCCGCAAGCGTTAGCGGCGAGTCACCCAGCCAGCCAGCACCCACGGCTTCAACGGGTATCCTGACCTCCAGCATGCAGCGTCCGCGCATACCTGGTCATCACCCTCAGCCTCATCAGCAACCTCGGCACAGCACACTGCACTTTCGGCCGGTCAACAAGCAGAGCACCCTCTCCTGGTCGACGCAGCAGCCAGCCTCAACCCGGCGCTGTACATTCGACGCACATGCGAACAACGCGTCATACTAACGTCACGCAAATCCTGCATCTCGCAAGCAGAGTTTACCCCGCAATTAGCATAGATACAATATCCCAACATCAATCGTTGGGCAGTTGCCCGCCATACACAACACCCGTCTGGTCGGAGGATCCTCCCTTTTCTATAGAGTATGAGTGAACTTTACACCCTGTTCCTCGTACCTCTATAAGTTCAACGTGTGTATCTGTGTGTCTGTCTGCACCATTGTAGCTCCCAAACGGCTGAACCGATTTTGATTTTCTTTTTTCTGCAAGGGTAATGTAATATATATAATATATAATGTGTAACCAATGTGGAATTTCATTTACACCTACGCACACTGGTACGCGCATTGATCACGTACCAAGATCACTCACAACATTTTTTAAATGTCTGATTTTATGAAAAATGTCGTTTGTAAAAAAGAAGAACTACACATTTTTTTTATTCCAAAATGAGCCGACTCAGCAGTATAATATTGGGCGTTATCCATTAAACTTATAATTACTGTTTTAGAAATATAAATTATTTATTTGCTCATGCTTTGAGAGCAGTGGTGTCCCAGTGGTACGTGCCGCGACTTACGAGTTGCAGGTCGTGGGTTCGAACCCAGTCTAGCGTTTTACTTTGTGCAAATAATTTCATCAACACTGCTCTCAAAACGGTGAATGAAAACCTCGTGAAGAAACCGGCATGTCTTAGAACAAAAAATTCGAAGACATCGGACATCTACCACCCCGCACTGGGCCCGCGTGGTGAATAACGGCCCATTGTCCTGTATAATAATGGCCCACAGACCTGTGTCCCAGCAGTGGGAACATTTGTAAGATTTTTATATTTTGTAAGCTGTCACAGGCGCCATCATGCAGTGACGCTGGTTTTGAAAGCCACGCGACATGCCTTGGCTGAATGAGATTAAGCGCACAATGCCACATTCGCAAAATGACATTTTGACGCAAAATGACACATTCGCAAAATGTCTTTTCTCAATGTATGCCACACTAGCAAAATGCCACACTAGCAAAATGACACATTCTCAAAAAGTCATATCACATAATGTGCGATTTATTTTAGTGTCTGAAGCTGCAGCCAGTTTTAGTAAGCAATGCGAGTCACGGAGGAGAGGTGGCTATGTGCTGGTTGGAATAGGAAGGTATGTGGCAGGTTGACAAAACGATTAATTTTGTACGATTGATTTATTTATTTTAAACGATTATTTTGTCAATTAATTGGTCCAATTTATACGCTGACATGGCAGCCATTCCATAATGAACTGACATCACACAAGCCGTAGTGACGATATAATTGTTATTCTGATTATTATTGAACTTTCATTGCTATTGAGCTGGTTGTCAACCGCCATTTCCGTTTGATGAGTACTGAAATGTATTGTTAACCGTTATTCTATAAAATATAGTCTATATTTTATAGAATAACGGTTTCAACATTTTTATTCGTAAACGCACTACTGTTTTAACTTTATATAATAAAAAAAATTGTTTATTTATTAATTTTACCATTTGTCGGCGCATCGACGTCAAATTCCAAATGTCAACGTCTAGAGTGGCTTATGGTCGCTGTCACAGCCACTCTAGTGCTTGTTTTAATATTAGAAGGCTAATTTAATGTAATTATTGAAGAAAAGCATTATAACAGTTGATTTTTGGAAGTCATCGGTTTTATTCAACGCCATAAGGCGGGTGATATAAATCAACGCCCTGCGAAATGAGTTCTGATGATGGCCTTCCTGCGCCTTATATTTATATATATATGTACAGAAAAATATGCACAAAGGTGATGTAGAAATCTCTTCCAGCATACCTGCGATAGGACAATAGATGGAGAGGTGTAGACAGTGTGTTAGAAAAAACAGAAAGGTTATACTCTATATACTTTACTGTGTGCAATTGTGCATACATAATAAATAAAAAAAACACAGTAAATTTTAACAAAATAGTTTATTCGTAATTAATTATTGGACATATTTCATCGTTATTTGCAAATGCAGACATAATTTAATAATTAACTAGCAGCGCCCCGCGGTTTTATCAACACATAATTTTTCATTAGAGGCAAAGAAAATATATACCTACTCCGTTCAATCTAAATAAAAAAAAAACAAAAGTCATTTATTCAAATTAGGCTGAAAATAACTTTTCGAACGTCAAAATTACAAAAGACAGTCCCCCAAAAACGACTACCCTTCACCACTTCCTAGTGCATTTGCTGGGAAGACGATGTGGCGCAACAAGCTCCCCACTAGCACTGCACTCACGAGCATAACGCAAAGATCAGCCATTACCCCCCACGCCATATTTCAGGGAAGGAGGCAACCCGACCCCCGACGCTACCGCAAGCAGTGACATCTAAGGCAGCATGACGAACTTGCTGCCGGTTGTTCAGCCCAGAATAATATGATCAATCGCCGCGGTCCCTAGCTAACCACATATTGCACTCAACTCATTAAACACATTTAAACATTTCTTACAGCTTTAGAAAGATAATTGAAATTACTTCACTCTAGAGTTATTTTTTTAGTGTAAATTGTAACTACATAGATGACATTGGTTTGTACCTATCGTGACATAACAGAGTTTACATCGAAATAACGAGGAACACTCAGAGCACTGATTTAGTAGCATACATGGAATATAGTTTCGCTGACACATGATACAGGCATGCATGATGCATGAAGCATACATGCCAGGAACGTTCTCTGTATAATACAAGAGTTCAATGTGGTAAGGTTTCGGTTTTGCACTATACACGTATTGGGAGAAACTGATCATTTTCGGTTCTGTTGTCTGCAAGAAGTACTTCTCGTGTTTGTCAAGCCAGCGGTTCACCTGAAAAAGGGAAATATGAGTTAAAGATATAATATATGAAACAGAGCTGATAATCAACAAACGGCTGAACCCATTTTCTTGAATCATAGCTAAGAACACTCGATCAAGCCACCTATAAAACAAAAATAAAAAACAAAATTGGTTCAGCCGTTTGAGAGCTACGATGGCACAGACAGACATATATATACACACGCTAAACTTATAACACCCCTCTGTTTTTGCCGGATGTTAAAAATTAAACCGTCAAATGTTCTATATTCCATTAGGTAAATGGCTTACAGTTTCACATGTCCCAGGTTCCTACCAATATTAATATTACAAAATTAACCAATTGTAAATATTTGAATGTGGCAAAACAATTATCGTTTGTTTTTTTTTTTTTTAATTGTAAAAAGCCTCTCAAACGGTGATTGCCAGAGAGATGGCTTATTTTGAGCCCAAAGAATCAGCATTGCCATCTAACGTGGTAATGCTGCCAGCGTTTTGGGTACTTATCCCATTGACAGTGATGCGGACGAATTTTTTGATGACCAGAGAGAACAAATAATATGGAATTTAATAATAAAAAACTTACAAAATTTCGCCGACACGTAGGACCACCATGATGAGTATCCATTTTGGTTTAATTAACTTGGAAGTCAGTGTATACCTGTGGAATAGAGTAGTGGACTATAAACTACGCTGTTTGTATCAAGAAAAATAGATAGGTAGTTCTGTTCGAACGAGGTTCACCGTTCACCCAGTCCAGGCACAAATTCAACAACGAAAAATCTGAGTACAACTCACCTTTCCCTTGCTGCGGCACTGCTTCCAATTGATCTATGTAGATGGTCTTTTGAGTGGACCGATGACCACGGAGACTAGCACGAATAACACCACACTGTAATGCACA
This sequence comes from Apamea epomidion, assembly GCA_947507525.1. Classification (NCBI taxonomy): domain Eukaryota; kingdom Metazoa; phylum Arthropoda; class Insecta; order Lepidoptera; family Noctuidae; genus Apamea; species Apamea epomidion. The sequence goes on from OX382237.1 coordinate 18,071,252, forward strand.
ATGCGACCTGTTTTTATCAATTTTCACTCACGGAGTCAAAAATTTGATAGTTCAATGGGTTAGTGACGAGAACTGACTGTAGTTTTCGCGCGCACGCGCTTCTTCTAGATGGCGCGCTCGTTGTTTTGGCGCCATGATTTCTAGCAGTTCACGGTTACGGCACAGCTACTCGCGTGCCGACTTAGCGAATTCAGACAATCACTCTCAGATTCGTCCAATCATGGGTTATAAACAGAACAATACCTATTGGTAGGAAAATACACCTATAGATATGAGATAGATGTGGTTTACCTTGAGTCACCTAAACCCCTGGAAGTTCACCCTTTGCACAACAAGCATATTTGTAAGACACACGTGTTCATGTCAGTCTGACCGAATTATTCGTTTGAGATAAAGAATACAACTTTAAAGAATTAATTGATAATAGAGTTGAGATTCGCAACTCAAGAATCATAATTTAATAGAGTTTTGAATAATCTCTCTTAAAACACTATTATTGGCCGGAGGCAAAGAATACAACGTTCAAGGATTGTAGTACTAGAATTTACAAGATAATAGAGTAGAGAGTCAAAAATGAAGAATCATTAATTAATAGAATCGTGGATCAACTCTCTTATAGTTCTATAGACGCCCCAAAGCGCTCACCTTCCACCACTATCTAGCGTTTGGGCTGGGGAGAAGAAGTGGCGTAACAAACTCCCTGCCAACACTTCTCTGTCTGATTAGTTATAAGAACTTTAATAACTCTATCAGCCTAGGATAATTATTATAATGAAGGACTCACCCAGTCACACCAACAAACACACATGCACACACCACACAACTTTAAATACTAGATAAGTCTTATCTGGGCTCCAACCCAACTATATTTAACTATTAGACCAGCCTGGACTAGGAAGTGCGTATCCTAAAGCGGTTCGACCCCGACTGTCCCTACATCTTCGTTATCCCCACATCCAAAAATCACCACGCTCAGCCTTCTTTCTTTTTTTGTAACAATGGTATAAAACGCTTTTTGTTTATTTCTCAATTGTTTTAAGGGTCCAATCAGGTATCCTACGAGCCCATTTTATGGCCGCCAGGTGTGGAACTCGTATTGTTTGTTAAGATTGAAAATCTGATATTTTATAAGTTTCCTTGGAATTCGTTTTGTATTTTGTATTTGCATTTGAACTGTCCGCCAGTAATTGGCCCTAGCTTGTTTCACAGACTAAATTTGTACCTTAGTGGCCCGAGCCATGTGCCGGTTTCAAAATGAATAATTAATATTTTGTTATTAAATGATGAACAAGCAAAAATGTATTGGATTGACATAAGCTACCACTACTACTAGAATTACACGACAAGCCAAATCAAAATCATTTCAAGTGCCACGCAAAAATAACTTCTATAGCAGGCGTACCGCTTCCTTCACAATACACAATTTACTAAACCAAATACCTGTAGACATCAGAGAGTCAATGAATAGTAAAAATGTAAAGCGTAAGCTGAAAGAACACTACATTAACTCGATTATAACTTAGCTGTTAATAGCGCGTTGATCAAACCTCAGGCCATGGCATGCTAAGACAGACCCCAGAGGTCTAATTGTGTGCTTTGTTTATGTTATGGAACTTGTAATTTATTAAATAAATAAATAAATAATAATACCGAAAAACTTTCAATCCCATTGAAAGTCGTTGTAGAAATATGAAACGCTTTGAAAGCGATTGTCACTTGTCTTGACCCTCTGAATGAGACTGGCTCAGGTGCGTCGAGATTGACACAGGCAAAGAGACCCATGCCCAGCTGTGGGTGAAATCTAACTGTGGATGTTAATGATGTTAATGAAATATGTAAACTAATAACTAATGCTCATGGCTTGTTCAATGAAATCTCCAAATGGCTGGTTGATACTTCCCGTGACCTAAGGGCTGGATTTTACCTTGGCCAGAGGATGAGTATTACCATACAACGTGGCAATGCCGCCAGTCTTTTGAGTACATTGCCAGTCGACAGCGATGCGAAGGATTATTTCGACGCCATGTTTTGTTAATAGATTTGCACAACTACCATATTAATGACTAAGTACTGCATAGAATATAATTTAAGTAACCTATCTACTCGTACGTAACTGATAATATTTTTAAGAATCACAGGTAAAAAATACTAACGAAGAAGTGCAGGTACACAAAGTATGCAAAAGGTTCGAAGTACGCCGTTATCCTTAGTGATTGTTATTGAGCTGTAAATGAAATCCGGTTTCATGACAATACTTTGCAAAACTGTTAGACAGAGGCAGACATAGTTAATATGCTTTCACGTTCATTCTATCTCTGTCTTACAATTTGGAAGAAAAGATTAAGTATGGAATTACGTACTAACTACCGAAAAAAAAAAACAAAACACCAAATAAATAATAATGACCAACTGTATTTAGATATGTGTGAGAGTAGAAGAGCTTTCAAAAACAATTAAAATGGTGTCAAGATAGACAGGATCAGATTAAAATGGATATTCTTAGCGTCACACCACACTGCCAGAGATTTTAAAACGTTTTGGAAGCACACGGACAACATGAATGTAAAGTCTGGCTTCCTTGTGAGTGTAAATGGTATTGGTGATCATACTATGATAGCTAATCATTGACATAAGCGAAAATGGCATTTTGCTAAAAGCCATTTTGCGAAAATGTAATTTTGCTAATGTGACATTTTATGTCAATTTGAGAATATGACATGTTGCGAAATTCCAATATGTCATTTTACGAATGTGGCATTGTGCGCCGAATCCGCTGAATGTGCATACTCTAGTGGGTTAACTTATATCCCAACTAAGGCTAGGTCTTCACTGTGTCGAGAGGATAGGATAATCGTCCTCTAAAAATAATTAATTATTAGTATTTTTAATTTCTTATATATACAAAAATATGTATTTAGAATTAAAATGGAACTGTTCACACATAAATGTATGAACTGCCATCAGCAATCATTTTGCAATACGATTTGTAATTTCACTTATTATTATTTTTTTGTTTTTTATTAGCGTTGCTGCCTCCTTGATCTAGTGGTAGTGACAGCGCTACTACTGAGGTCCTGCTGAGTTTGGTTCTTGGATCAGGCAGTGTGTGTGTTATTCCATCTGGAAATTCGCAGTCGCAGCCCGGAATTTTAATTTCTGCCCGGTTGGTGGCAATCGGCTCGCCCCATATTACATAGAACTTAAACATAACTGGCGCCATAGGTGCACCTCTGCCTAAGCCTTTGGGGACTACAGCGTGATGTCATGGTATGTTATTTTTTAGCGACATGTATGACCACCATGATGAGTATCCATTTTGGGTAAAATTATCTTGAAAAGCAGTGTGTGGAAGGAAAATACACCGTACGAATCTTCGCAAGTGAGTGTAAATGACGGATTATTTGACGGCACTTGAGGATTTATAAAAAGTATGTAATGACTATTTTTGCACTACATAACAATTAACAAGTTCAAACACTGAAAATCAATTATAGTTAAGACAGTTATTACTAAATTGCTGTTCCCAGAAACGAATTTAGAAGTCCCTTAATGGATTATCAAATAGTAAAAAACATTCATTGGCTGGCGTTAAATTAAACGTTTAACGCCAGTCGATAAATGTTTTTTCTTTCTTTATGCCTACTTCTAAATCATGATTAATGGTCTTTTGAAGATTTAAATTGGTTTTGTTTTGTGTTAAAATGTTGCTATTGTGACTGTTCCTAAATAATTACCCTAGGCTGATAAAATTTTTGTTTTTTTTTTCTAATTATGTTAAATATTGGTGTTTAGGTCGGTTCTCTCTTTTTTTTTTTTCAGAATGGGAAATCATCAAATGACCCCTCCCGCTCTGGGTGGAACGGAAGGGAGTGTCAGACTCTTACTGACTAAAACCCACCCGTGTTCCTTCCTTAGCCCTTTATGTACCAGGGCAGCGGTAACCCTTTCGGACGATCCCGCTACCCCGGCAGGCTTCGGCCCTGTCGGGCCCCGTCAACTACGCTGACAGCTCTTTGAGGCGCGCGTGGAACACATACGCGCCGTCCAGCACGGGCCTGGTCCTGATCGGACGGAGAGCTACCCATTGCTCTCCGCCCGCAGGCCCGCGCCTACGGTGGCCGGGAGTCGTCACGCGGCTCCCGACGCCCGGAGTGTCTCCCTCGGCGGCTGAGGCGTGACGATCTCTACCTCGCCCATCCCGCCACCTCCTTCGCTAGCATGACTGCTTCGCAGAAGGAGGTGACCGCCTCCCACTCCCTCTCGCCCCGGACCATGGCTTGAACCAGGGCCGGACGCGAGAGGTCGCCGCCGCTGCCGATCGCCTCTACGAGGACACGGCGGTACTCTGCGCAAGCGGGGCAGACCTCCACCGTATGCTCCACCGTGTCCCACCGTCCTGACGACGGCGGCTACCACCTCTGCTCCCGTCACAGAGTCATCCAGGCCCACAATGCGCATATCCGCGCACTTGACGGGCCTGGAGACTCGAGCCTCATCCGCATAAGGGGAAAAGCTGCACTCCGCCACCGTGCAGCTCTGTAAAGCTCGTGTCCAGACTGGATACTCTCCCACCGATAAAGATTAAATGAATTACAAAGATTCAAGCGGCTTTTTTGTTTTCACAATAACACAATATAAGTAACTAACTCATAACTAACTAAGTTAAATATGGTTATATTTTTTTTTTTTTTTGTGGATGGGAAATCATCAAATGACTCCTCCCGCTCTGGGTGGAGCAGAAGGGAGTGTCAGACTCTTACTGACTAAAACCCACCCGTGTTCCTTCCTTAGCCCTTTATGTACCAGGGCAGCGGTAACCCTTTCGGACGATCCCGCTACCCCGGCAGGCTTCGGCCCTGTCGGGCCCCGTCATCTATGCTGACATCTCTTTGAGGCGCACGTGGAACACTTACGCGCCGTCCAGCACGGGCCTGGTCCTGATCGGACGGAGAGCTACCCATTGCTCTCCGCCCGCAGGCCCGCGCCTACGGTGGCCGGGAGTCGTCACGCGGCTCCCGACGCCCGGAGCGTCTCCCTCGGCGGCTGAGGCGTGAGGATCTCTCCCTCGCCCATACCGCCACCTCCTTCGCTAGCATGACTGCTTCGCAGAAGGAGGTGACCGCCTCCCACTCCCTCTCGCCCCGGACCATGGCTTGCACCAGGGCCGGACGCGAGAGGTCGCCGCCGCTGCCGATCGCCTCTACGAGGACACGGCGGTGCTCTGCCCAAGCGGGGTAGACCTCCACCGTATGCTCCACCGTGTCCTCGGGGCGATCCTCGCAGTGATGACACCCGGGCGTCTCCTCCCGCCTGATTATTTGCAGGAACCTCCCGAAACATCCGTGTCAAATATAGTTATATTTAACTTAATAACTAATACTCGTTATTTCGCGACAGCCCACTCGGACATAGCCTCTTGGTATTCACTAAATCTCGCAACTACTCCTTAACTAGCCTGGGCTAGGTATCCTACGGCCCCATTTTATGGTCGCCAGGTGTGGAACTCGTATTGTTTGTTAAGATTAAAAATGTGATATTTTACAAGTTTCCTTGGAGTTCTTTGAGTTATTGCATTTGAACTGTCCGCCGGTAATTGTCCCTAGATTGTTTCCCATTAAATAGAGAGTTTATTTGTCCTTTAGTGGCCTGAGCCATGTGCCGGTTTCAAAATAAATATAATATTTTGTTATTAAATAGGAGTAAATGACAGACAGTCACACTATCGTGGGTAATACCGGAGGGCATTCTTATAGCGACAAGGAAGATGGAACAAGCAAAAATGTATTGGATTGACATAAGAAATCCCATAGAACCGTCCAAAAAGACGTTCAGTTTTTCTTGAATCTGATTTTTTCCGGGTAATTTTTCCAATTTTTCTTTCAGTAAGGTTTCGAACATACATTTTAAAACAAAAATAGCCAAATTGGCCCAGTCTGACCATCTTTACATACCAAGACCCCTCCGTGATGGGGAAAGCACGTTAAGCCGTTGGTCCCGGCTGTCATTCGTGGCAATCTGGCATCATTGACAATCGTTACGGGTGGTTAGAAGCCTGAAACTCTAATAACCAATCTTACCAAAGGGTATTGTTTTACCCAGTCACAGGGTAGAGGAGGTCAGATAGGCAGTCGCTCCATGTAAAATACTGGTATTCAGCTGCATCCGGTTAGACTGGAAGCGGATTCCATCATAGTTGGGAAAAGGCTAGGCAGATGTTAATGACTTATTTATTAAAAAAAATTTATTTGGTACTTTACAAGAAAAACATCTCATTTTACAAAATATCTTCCGTAAATTCACAGAAGAGTTACATAATAGAAGAATCTTTGGCATATAGAGACGGCTGGGATGGTCAACTGTACGTGAAAATCTAAAAGCATGTTAGAAAGTCATGAAGACGAGTTACCCTCGCGGCCCCATATGTTGACTTGGTTGGCTTAAGGGGCGGGCAGAAGCGAAAGAAAGTAACTCTTAAGGCAATGTCAGAAAAGTAAGTTTATAGCAGAAATCTCTGACTTACAGTTAAGGAAAACATAGTGAAGAAAGCTGCACCCTAATTGCCTAACAAAATTTCAATCACAATCCGGGGTTTTGAAGGAACTTCCTTATCCATTGCTTCATAAGTTTGAAAAATTCATCTGCTCAATAATGTAAATAACGCAATGAACGTGGCTGAACTTTCAAAATGAAATGTACTGTGATCAATTGACATTTTATGTGGGTACCATTAGCCCCACTGGACTTAATGGATCCAAAGATGCAGTAAGCAAGATTAGTGAGAAGGAACAAACATTGATTCAATCCATTCTTTGTATGTTATTGGAACAGTTATACAGAATGATGTTTTATGAAATGAAACATCAGCCTGTAACTAATCTAACCTAACTAGCCTGTTTTAACTGGGGTCAATGACAGTATAACCTTGTTACATAAATAAAGAAATTTATTATTATTATACACATATATAATAATATATAAAACATCTCTTCCTATAACTTATGCCAAACTCCAAAAGCTATCAAGCGAAAAATTTCCCGGAACCCTTTTCAACAGAATCGGCTATTAAAACACAAACTTTATGCATATGGGACCCTGATCTTTTGGACATAGACACGATATATGGCCCAGGAATATAGGGATTTAGTTTGGTACGCGCCTAATGGAGCGTTCCGGTCTGGAACCAATTTAGTAAGGATCTGATTATTTTTCGCTGACCCAAGCTGATCTTTAAAATTAAACGCAGTCGCTTTTTGGCTTATTTGTAACTTCTGAAAAAGTAAGAATTTATCTTTTCTTGTTTTTGTGACGTCTCAGCACGAAGACGCCTCGGCGGCCGGCCGCTTCTAGAGGCGTCACAAGCTCGGTGCACGGTTCCAATTGGTCGTAACCTATGGAAAAGAGATTATTTTTTACAATGATTTCCATTTCCAGAATAAACAGGTATGAGAGGACAGCGTAGACCATAGAAACAGATAGCCAATGACAATTCTAACAATTCCTTGTGACAGCTTGCAGCTCAGTTGCTCCAAATTCGGACACAAATATTATTCGTAAAGACGTCTTCAGTGGCTGCCGCTGTTGGCACGACGATTGCATGCTCTGTGATCGTGAAATATTAAATTTTCCTTTTCTGTAACTCAGTTTAGTTTTTGTGTGTGAGTGATCTCTACTACAGCTATTCTAAACTTGAGCAGATAGACTAATATTCGGTTAAAAATGAACTTGTTTTTCTCCTTATATGGTCAAGAGGCTAGCCAGCCAGTATGTTTAGTAACAAGGCTAACTGAAAGTGCCCAAGATTCCGTATCTTGGGCAGTTTGTGTGTTTCAGGTTGTGCCGTATAACACAATCCTAATATTCTAATCCTAACTAATAATTATTATAAATTCTAAAGTCAGTTTATTTGTTTGTTTGTTACCCTTTCAGACAGACAGCTGTGCTGCTGGGGAGTTTGTTGCACCACTTCTTCTTCCCAGCGATAGCACTAGGAAGTGGTGAAGGTCAGGCGTTTTTGGGGGACTGTCTTTTGTAATTTTGACGTTTAAAAAGTGTTGATTCTCAGCCTAATTTGAATAAATAACTTTTGATTTAGATTTTTTTATTTTTCACGCTAAAACGCCTGAACGGATTTGAATGAAATTTGGCACATGGGTAGACTATGATCTGGGTTAGGATATACTACTATTGATTATTAGGACAGGATACTGTCTATTCCAGTTATCTACGCGGGCGATGTCGTGGGCAAAAGCTAGTAGTCTCATAACTTATAGGTGGAGTGTAATGCACCCAAAACCAATTCTGTTCATCCAATAATTTTTAAATAAACGTTCAGTTCAGTCACCCCACTTCTCATACTCATTCGTTCGACGGAATCAATATCATTAAAGAGGTTTTTGTTCGCGAAGCCGTCGGATGCGATAAATTTGCGGCATGTCTCCTCCAACGTTATTTAGAGTAAACGCCTTAGCAGCTGGCGGGTACTCGCGTGACTGTTGATAGAGTTGAGTTCTAGGGGGAATATTAATTAATGTTATCTCGTGTCGGCACGAGTTACAAGGTGGCATGAGATAGCAAAGTTCAACAAAATTTAACACCCTCTTCATCTTAATTTAACAGATACAAAACTTGAGACTACTTACTGACTGACCATAAAACATATCGTAAAAGATCACCGTATTCCCAGAAGGTACCCCGTATTAGGTACACCGTATTCCCTTGTTTCGCAGACAGAAATTTCATAGAATTTCGTTTCCCAGAAAATGATTCACATAATATTCGGTCCTTGTATTTTTGTTAAGAATATTATTGTTTCAAAGACTATTTACTTGAATGAAACATATTTCACAGAAACACAATTCAATGAATTTTCAATCACATTTTTTTGTTTAACAAACTTATCAAACAGTAGAATTATTTTTTAACGAATAATGTTGGTTCGGTGTGTTTTTCCATGGTATTTTATTTCAACGAAAATGTATAAAAATAGACGTTATGCTATCCATAATTTTAATTAAAATATTGTCTTAAAAAGTCAATACGAGTATGTTGTGCTACAAAAGTTAGTGACAGAAACGAATTGCTGCAAAACCGACTCCACATGGTCTTGTCTGCCCTACCCCTAGAGTTTAATTTAAATCCGCGTAGGCGCGAAGGGGCGAGGCAGCCCGCGAGCTGAGGAAAGGTTTTAACGCTTGCCGTCGCGGCTGAGGCTAAGCTGCGGTGGTGAGCGTGAATACCATCTGCGACGACAAGCACGCGTGGGTACGCCGGAGCCCCGCAGTGCCGGAGCCGTGACAGAAACTATGCCTGCTGCATGTTGCATGCTCGTTTGCATGCTGCATGCTTGCTTGCATGCTGCATACTTGCTTGCATGCTGCATGCTTGCTTGCACGCTGCATGTTGCATGCTTGCTTGCATGCTCCATGCTCGCTTGCAGCATGCAAGCAGTAAGTTTGGATAGAACTGAGACCCCACACAGAAATTACCTCAGCTAAAGTATATAATAATTTTATCAACGGCAAAGATATGAATTGAAACGTTTAGAAACTGTCACTTGATTAAATGTTTAGAACTTTGTCGACGTGGTAAATACACATATCCATGCAGTTTAATAATAGGGGTTAAAGTATGAAATTGCCGTTTCATTGTAATAGGTACTTCGAATGGACATAGAACCTTCATGGTTTGATATTTTTAAGTGAAACTTTTTTCACATGGTACCTATGAAGTTCTTTTTTTAAAAAATGTGCAACATTCGATTATCGACTTTCAGTTGTTTTTTTTATTCAGCTTAGACTAGAAAGATGGATACTTCGAAAATTCGAGTTAATTTTGAATACAAGTTCCGACGCGGAACTAACGCGGCAGAAATAGCTCGCAATATCAATGTTGCGTTTGGAGAGGGGACTGCTAATGAACGCATCGTGCGATTTTGGTTTAAACGCTTTCGTGATGGAAAAGCAAAGCTTACCAATAAAAAGGTAATGGTAACTGTTTGGTAGTCTCAGCATGGTGTTATTCACTATAGCTTTCTCCGATCTGGTCAAGCAATAACCGCAGATATCTACTGTGCTGAACTCCGAACAATGATAGCAAAACTAGCAGTGAAACAGCCCCGACTCATGAATCGATCTTCACCATTATTGCTCTATGATAACGCGAGACCTCATACAGCACGAGAAACCGTTTTAACTCTACAGGAACTGCAATTAGAAACCATTCGTCACCCTCCGTATTCGCCAGACCTTGCTTCAACGGACTACCATTTTTTTCGTGATTTGGACAATTTTCTACGTAATAAAAAGTTTTTTTTTTTTTTTTTTTTTTACCATTTATGTACACACATATATAAACAGACAATGAAAAACAGAACAGAAAAAATAGGTACAGAGGTGATGCTTATTTCATAAGAAATCTCTTCCAGCATACCTGACCTCTTCCTTGTTTTCTTCTCAGGAGGCAGTACAAAATGCTTTCACACAGTTTGCCGAATCTAGATCACGAGAGTTCTATCGCAAAGGCATAAATGACCTTCCTATTAGATGGCAGCAATGTATAGATAACATTGGTAATTATTTTGATTAAATAAATATGTTAAATTAAAAAAAAAAAAAAAACAATTTTTCAGTACAAATCGGCAATTTCATACTTTAAACCCCAATTTTTTTAGCACTAACCGTTTGGAAGGTAAGCCGAGGACGGACGGACATGACGGAACTATAACGGTTCCGAAACGTGAACTACGGAACCCTAAGAATGTGTCAAAAAGGATAACAAACACAAAGGGTCGAACCTGTATACATTACAGGGAATACCGCTACGTTCTCACAGTCACGATTGGAAGCTTTAAGAGAGAAAACATTGCCAAACATTTGGACCACAAATTGATAAAAAAAGAGCCAATAAATAAACTTTATTGTGTGTTTATACTTAGAGCAGTTTTATATTTAGAGCAGTGGTGGCCGAGTGCTAACGGCTGCGACGCACAAGTTGTAGGTCGTTGGTTCGAACCCCGTCAGGCGCTTTACTTTGTGTAAATTATTACATCACCACTGCTCTCAAAACGGTGAAAGAAAACATCGTGAGGAAACCGGCTTGTCCTAGAACCAAAAATTCGAAGACATGTGACATCTACCAACCCGCACTGGGCCCGCGTGGTGGATTACGGCCCACTCCCTCTCACTGAGAGGAGGCCTGTGTCCCAGCAGTGGGAATATTAAAGGCTGATTATGTGTGTTTATAGCTAATTGTTTGGCTGACTGTAATTGCCCGTGACATCACAGCGGGCCCTATCAGAATACCAACGCTGCGACATTTATTTTTTGAATGTCGTAGCAACTTGCTGAGATAGGAGCCTTTTGGCCTCGTACAGGACTTTCTGTTTAATTTTGTTACTTTTTTTATATCATTTGGTTTTGTTACTTTTTTTTTAATATATATTTTTTATATTTTTTATTGTGTTTGGTTTAGTTTAGTTTTATGATATTCCTGTGCGAATCGCAATAAATACTTTTTCTTTCTTCTTTCTTTCTATTATTTTAAACAAATGCTTAACAAACGCAACGAGATGAGCCGCAGAATTGCTAATGCCTTATTGTAGAGAATTACCATAGTCTTTATTTACGAGGGGTAATCATTTAACTGGTTTTTGCATAAACAATACATTAAAATACTTATCATCTAAATTATTTAGATGATTACTATCTTAATGTGTTTTAGGGTTCCGTACCCAAAGGGTTGCCAAGCATAACCAACCTATAGTCTTCCCTTTGCGCTGACAGATGCGAAATTAAATAAGCCTCCTCTATGTGAGAGGGAGTGGGTTGTAATCTACCACGCAGGCCCAGTGCGGGATAGTAAATTTCACATGTCTTTGAATTTTTGGTTCTAGAACACTGTCCTAGTTTTGAGAGCAGTGGTGATGAAATAATTTACATAAAGTAATGCGCCTGTCTGGGTTCGAACCCACGACCTACAACTCGTAAGGCGGGGCCAGTACCAGTGCGCCACCACTACTCTCAAAGCCACTATTATCCTATTACGAAGGGTCCTCAGTCCGTCTATCTGTCTGTCACAGAGCTGTATCTTTTGAACTGTAATAGGTAGACACTTGAAAATTTCACAGAGCTTGTACTACTACGCGTGTTACAATAATAAATATTAATTTTTTTTTAAAGTCAACCCATCCACGAAGCAACCACGGCAAGCGTAGCGTAGCTTAACCTGATCAATTGAACTGTGCAGGTGTTATTACTTAGCCACAAATCCCAAACTTAGACAAACTTTTAATGCTGTTCGCTAATAAGCTCATCACTTGAGATTGACTGGACCTATTTGCCTATTTTTTGTTTTAAAATGTGTATCCGAAACTTTACTGAAAGAAAAATTGGAAAAATTTCCCGGTAAACATTTTTACCTGATTTTTATCTGATTTTTGGACTGTTTCAGATTTTTTTTTGACTTATTGAAAGGACAGGACAACGTCTGTCGGATCAGCTAGTAGTTATTTATTAATTAAATGAACAAACTTCTAATACTAAGTAAACTAACAAACCATTAAAATAAAAATATAATATCTTGACCTTACTAAAACTATTAACAAACTATAACATGGCGTCGAAATATTCCTCCGCATCGCTGTCGACTGGCAATGTACTCATGAGACTGGCGGCATTGCCACGTTGTATGGCAATACTTATCCTCTGGCCAAGGTAAGGTAAAATCCATTGGGAAGTGTCAACCAGCCGTTTGGAGATTTCATTGAACAAGCCATGAGCTATTAGTTCACGGATATTTCATTATCATCATTAACATCCACAGTTAGATTTCACCCACTGCTGGGCATAGTTCTTTGCTTGTGTTAATCTCGACGCTCCTGAGCCAGTCCTATTCAGAGGGCTTAGACAAGTGACAATCGCTTTCAAAGCGTTTAATATTTCTACAACGATTTTCAATGGGATTGAAAGTTTTTCCGTAGCTTATGCCACTCCAATACACTTCTGCTTGTTCCATCTACGTTATCGCTGTAAGAATGCCCTCCGGTTTTACCCCCGATAGTGTGACTGTCTGTTACTTACTCCTATTTAATAACAAAATATTATATTCATTTTGAAATCGGCACATGGCTCGGGCCTCTAAGGAACAAATAAATTCTCTGAAACAATCTAGGGTCAATTACCGGCGGACAATTTAAATGCAATAACTCAACGAACTCCAAGGAAACTTGTAAAATGTCAGATTTTTAATCTTAACAAACAATACGAGTTCCACACCTGGCGACCATATAATGGGCCCGTAGGATACCTCAACGAACCCTTAAAACAATTGAGAAATAAACAAAAAGCGTTTTATACTATTGTTACAATAAAAGAAAGACTTGGTTTGTGTAAAATATATATAAGACCTGTTATATCACCAAAAATCTAAATAAAAAATTAATTTGACTTTGACTTTGTAAAAGGGCTGAGCGTGGTGATTTTAGGACACGGACATAATTATTAAGTAAAACAGTTATTAAGTTAAATATGTATAGTTGGGTTGGAGCCCACAATAGACTAATCTAGTATTTAAAGTGGTGTGTGTGTGTTTGTTGGTGTGACTGGGTAAGTTCTTCATTATAATAATTATCCTAGGCTGATAGAGTTTTTAAAGTCTCATAACTAATCAGAAAGAGAAGTCTTGCCAGGGAGTTTGTTGCGCGTGGTGAAGGTTGGGCGCTTTGGGGCTGTCTATAGGCCCGCCCGCGCTTAGTAATGATGATACATATACATTGGTTATGTTTGTAGATATTACGTATCTGAGCACACCTTAAAGTACAGTTAAAGTAAAAGTTCTGGTATGCCGAATTTATTTAATATTCATTTTATTTTCTACATTTTAAAACTACCATATTAATGACTAAGTACTGCATAGAATACAATTTAAGTAACCTATCTAAATGGCAATATTTATAAGAATCACAGGTAAAAAAATCTTATGAAAGAAGTGAAGGTATCCTTCGTGATTGTTATTAAACTGTAAACAAAATACGGTTTCAAGACAATACTTTGCGAAACTGTTAGACAGAGACAGGTATAATTAATGTGCTGTCACATTAATTGAATCTCTGCCTTACAGTTTGAAAGAAAAGATTAATTATGTAACTACCTATTAGTTCAAAATGCGTAATTTACTACAATATAATCATTTCATTGCTCGCTTGGCTACCATGCCTGAAGCAGGAGAAAGTAGTGGCTCACCCGTATCAAAAGTAAAAGGGTTGAAAAATTTACACAATTAGACACATTTCGAATGAATATACAAAGTTTTTCCTATTGTATAGTGAACTAGCGTATGTTGTTGATTTTTCTTTGCTTAGTTTAAATAATTACATATATTTTTATATAATAAGTACATAATAAATATACACTACCAAAATCTTAAATGACTTATTTCATTTCAAACAAATATTAACATTCCTTAAAAATAAGACCACCGCTATAGGTAAGTACATGTAGCGTTGCCAAATGGGAGCGTTACCAAACGGGCGCGACCTATCTATAGACCTTCAAGATAGTTGATCCACGACTCTATTAACTAATAATTCTTAATGTTTGACTCTCTACTCTATTATCTAGTAAATTCTAGTACTATAATTCTTGAACGTTGTATTCTTTGCCTCCGGACAATAATAGTGGTTGAAGAGTGATTATTCAAAACTCTATTAAATGATGATTCTTGAGTTTCGAATCTCAACTCTATTATCTAGTAATTCTTGAATGTTATATTCTTTACTTCAGACCAATAATTCGGTCAGACTGACGTGAACACGTGTCTTGCAGATATGCATGTTATGTGAAGGGTGAACTTCCAGGGGTTTGGGTGACCACATCTATCTCATATCCAGTCCAATGACTGATAGGGACCGTTTCTCCTTAAGAGCATGATGCCGATGCAATGCCACTGGAACTGGCCGATCCATAGTCAGACAAAGCAATCGCTTGGTTGCCACAGGAAAAGCCGCTTCATCATGATTATCAGTTCGGAAGAACTGCTAGGGACTATGTCTGCAAAAGAGCATGATACTGACACAATGCTGCTGAAAAGCCGCTTGCGTCACTATATGGAAGTGTTGCTCTGAGTACTACGAGTGTAGATGTGAGTTATCGTGTAAGTAATGACTGATCAAATACCTGTTACGCTAGCGAATGTGTTACTCACAATTTAATAATAATAATATACTTTGCATCCCTCTATTATAGCTTGCTAAAACAACATTCAATCTATGTTTATAACTAAGAATTCCTAAGTTTTATATAGCATTTCTTTCAATCCTTTCCTTGGTCTAGAAAAAGCCTTGGACTTCTTCATATTTGTAATCCATTTGATCTCTATCGGTGGGAGAGTATTCAGCCTGGAGATGAACTTTACAGAGCTGCACGGTGGCGGATTGCAGCTTTTCCCCTTAGGGGGAACCGACCTAAACACCAATTTTTAACATAATTAGGAAAAACGAACATTTTATCAGCCTAGGGTAATTTAGGACAACATTTTAACACAAAACAAAACCAATATAAAGCTTCAAAAGACCATTAATCATGATTTAGAAGTAAGCATAGAGAGAAAAAACATTCATCGACTGGCGCTAAAATAAAGGTCAAGGAATTCTTCATTAACTAATTACTCTTTGATAATCCACTTAGGGACAATCATCCTTCTAAATCGCTTCTAGGTACAGCAATTAAGTAATGACTGTCTTAACTATAATTACCCTACAGTGTTTTAAGTTGGTAATTGTTATATAGTGCA
Organism: Apamea epomidion; assembly: GCA_947507525.1. NCBI lineage: Eukaryota > Metazoa > Arthropoda > Insecta > Lepidoptera > Noctuidae > Apamea > Apamea epomidion. Next base: position 18,087,038 of record OX382237.1, read on the forward strand.
AAAATAATCATTATGACCGATTTTTGCTAATGACTTTTTATAAATACTCGAGTTTTGTCAAATAATCCGTCATTTACAGTCACTTGCGAAGATTCGTACGTTGTATTTTCTCACCACACACACACTTCTTTTCAAGATAACCAAAATGGATACTCATCAAGGTGGTCCTACGTGTCGGCGTGATTTTGTAAGTTATTCATTATTTATATTCCATGTTACTTATTCTCTCTGGCAATCACAGCTTGAGAGGCTTTTCACTTAATCTATATTAGTTGTTTTGCCTCATTCAAATATTTACAATTAGTCATCTTTGAAGTATTAGTATTAACCTGGGACATGTGAAAATATGAGCCGTTTACATAAGCCCCAACATTGGAATATAGAACACTACCTGCGCCCCGCGGCTTCATCCGTATAAGTTTCGATCCCCTAAGAATATCTTGGTTATAAATTATTTGGGTGCCAAATTTCATCTAAATCCGTTTAGTAGCGTGAAAGAGTAACAAACATCCATCCATCCATACAAACTTTCACGTTTATAATATTAGTAGTATTTGACGGTTTAATTTTTAAGCCCTGACAAAAAAGAGGAGTAATATAAGTTTAACGTGTGTCTGTTTGCGCCATCATACCTCCCAAACAGCTGAACGGTTTTGTTTTTTTTTTTTTAAAGGTGGCTTGACCGAGAGTGTTCTTAGCTATGATTAAAGAAAATCGGTTCCGCGGTTTGAAGATTATCAGCTCTTTTTCATCTATTATATCTTTGACTCATATATCCCTTTTTCAGGTGAACCGCTGGCTAGACAAACACGAGAAGTACTTCTTGCGGCCTGCACAGACACACATACCGAAAACGATCGTTTTCTCACAATACGTGTATTATACAAGACCGAAACCTTACCACATGGAACCCTTATATTACACGGAGAACGTTCCTGCCACGTATGGTTCTCATCATGTGTCAGCTTTGAGGCCAATTTATCATTAATAGTTTCATTGAAGAAACTATACTCCATATATACTGCTAGGTATCTTATCTACTCTATGTATTCTTGTGTATCTGTGGAGAACGTTGTTAATTGCACATTTTTATGACTCCTTATGTTCTATTTACTTGTAACATATAACGTGTAATTGAATAAAATAAAAATAATATTAGGGGTTAAAGTATGAAATTGCCGATTTGTACTGAAAAATTTAAATTCGTTTTTTTTTTAATTTAACATATTTATTTAATCAAAATAATTACCATTATTATCTATACATTGCTGCCATCTAATAGGAAGGTCATTTATGCCTTTGCAATAGAACTCTCGTGATCTAAATTTGACAAACTGTGTGAAAGCATTTTGTACTGCCTCCTGAGAAGAAAACTTTTTATCACGTAGAAAATTGTCCAAATCACGAAAAAAATGATAGTCCGTTGGAGCAAGGTCTGGCGAATACGGAGGGTGACGAAAGGTTTCTAATTGCAGTTCCTGTAGAGTTAAAACGGTTTCTCGTGCTGTATGAGGGCTCGCGTTATAATGGAGCAATAATGGTGAAGATCGATTCATGAGTCGGGGCTGTTTCACTGCTAGTTTTGCTATCATTGTTCGGAGTTCGGCACAGTAGACATCTGCCGTTATTACTTGACCAGATCGGAGAAAGCTATAGTGAATAACACCATGCTGAGACCACCAAACAGTTACCATTACCTTTTTATTGCTAAGCTTTGCTTTAGGACACTGTTGCGGCGTTTGACCTGGGGTCAGCCATTGCATTTTTCGCTTACGGTTATCGTGAAGAATCCACTTTTCATCACATGTCACGATTCGATCCAATATTCCTTCATTTGTGTATCGACACAACAAGGCAATACAAGTTTCAACACGCGTTTCTTTCTGCAGATCAGTCAAATCATGAGGCACCAATTTCTCATATTTTTTTTATTTTATTGATTTGACGCAAATGAGTCAATATTATTGGTAAGGTAACGTTAAGCCATGCCGCTAATTCCTGGGTAGTTTGGCTCGGATCGGCTTCCACCATCTCTTTCAATTCATTGTTATTCACCTGTGTGGGGCGGTCTTCCACGAGGTTCGTTCTTCAAATCAAAGTTTCCATCACCAAAGCGTTTAAACCAAAATCGCACGGTGCGTTCATAAGCAGTCCCCTCTCCAAACGCAACATTGATATTGCGAGCTGTTTCTGCCGCGTTAGTTCCGGGTCGGAACTCTTATTAAAAAATAACTCGAATTTTCGAAGTATCCATCTTTCTTGTCTAAGCTGAATAAAAAAAACAACTGAAAGTCGATAATCGAATGTTGCACATTTTTTAAAAGAAGAACTTCATAGGTACCATGATAAAAAAAATTCACTCAAAAATCTCAAACCATGAAGGTTCTATGTCAATTCGAAGTACCTATTACAATAAAACGGCAATTTCATACTTTAACCCCTATTACTATTACTACCATCGTTATTTCGATATAAACTGTGCAATGCTCAGCAATGTAATCTATTTACCATTTACACTAAAAAATAACTCTAAAGTGAAGTAATTTCAACAATATTACACAATAACTGTTGTTATTTTGCCATTATTTTTCTAAAGCTATAAGAAATGGAGTGTAGAAGCTCATGCCCTCATGGCATGAGTTTCTACACTCCATTTCTTTCACTCCACTTTTCTACTTTCGCTCACTTTACTTTTTTGTCCTGTTTTAATAATAATAATAATTTATTTATTTAATTTGACAACTTTGGTCCAATGTAATGTAATGTACGCCAGCAGGTCAAGCTACCCGAAACTGTCAAATTTTCCCAATCAACCTTGAACCCTAATACTTTAGCGATAAAGTTGAAAATCTATTAAAGAAATTTGACAGTTTGTAGTAGCTTGATGTGCTGGCGTCTGTAGAACAATAATTTATCAACTAAGGGTTAGTAATATTAATTACATTACATTAAATCAAATCAAAATAAAACAATTTCTATTCATTTTTTTTTCTCTGTGTTTCTTTTTACTTTCTGATGAAAAATTATGTCTGTATTTGCAAATAACTATGAAAGATCTCGAATAATTAATTACGAATTAACTATTTTGTTAAAATTGATTGTTTAATGATTTATTGTATTACCTATTTATGCTCACAGTAAAGTATAAAGAATGTAACATTTCAGTTTTTTCTAACACATACATTTCTATCTTTTTTTTACATTTCTCTGTCTGGAAGAGATTTCTGCATCACCTTTGTAACTGTTATTCTGTTCTGTTTTTTTTTCTTATCTGTGTACCTACATAAACGGTAATATAAAAAAATAAACTCTTTTTTTATTATATAAACGTGAAACAGTAGTGCGTTTACAAATAAAAATGTTGAAACTGTTATTCTAAAAAATATAGTTTCAATACAATACATATTTCAATACTCATCAAACGGAAATGGCGGTTGACAATCAGCTCAATAACAATGAGAGCTCAATAATAATCAGAATAACAATTATAACGTCACGGGGCTTTGATGTCAGTTCATTATCGAATGGCTGCTATGTCAGCGTATAAATTGGACCAATTAATTGATAAAACGATTAATTTTATTATTGTTATGATTTATATGATTGAGGAGCTACGCCGCTTGGTTCTGGTGGATCGGTGACTTTTGTATTTATGACGCTTCCCGTTCTCATTTTTTTTTTTAATATCCATCCGCCTTGCCTTTTCTCAACTATGTTGGGGTCAGCTTCCAGTTTAACGACGACCCGTAACGACTGTCAAAGATCCACGAATGACAGCCGGGACTAACGGCTTAAAGTGCTTTCCGAGGCACGGAGGGGTCTTGTAAAGTTCACTTATACTCTATAGAAAAAGAAGGATCCTCGGACCAGACGGGTGTCGTGTCTGGCGGGCAATCGCCCAACGATTGATGTTGGTAACTTTGTATATAATATGCTTATTGCGCGGTAAACTGCTTGCGAGATGCAGGATTTGCGTGACGTCAGTATGACGCGTTCGCATGTGGCGTTGTAGGTATCTACAACGTTTTAGGATTAAACAAAATACTGTAGAGCTGAAATAAGATATGTGAATTCCGGCGAAGACATATAGGAAGCCACTTGAGCTTTGTACGAAATTCAGAAATGTGATCATATTTGCGCAGACCAAATATAAATCTTATGCAAAAGTTTTGAAGTCGCTCAAGTTTATCTAGTTGTGCCTCAGTAAGATCTGGATAACTGACTTCAGCGTAGTCAAGGATGGGAAGTAAAAGAGATTGTGCAAGCGCAGTTTTAGTGGTAGTTGGAAGAAAGTTCCGCAACCGTCTCAGTGACTTACCGGATGCAAACATTTTTCGACTTACCTCCTGTAGCTGAGGACCCCAGGAAAGATGTTTGTCGATCCAAACCCCAAGGTTCTTAACCTTTTCGCTGAAAGGAATAGCAGTTCCGTTAAATTGAACTTGGGGAAGCTGCGACCAGTTTATTTTGGGGATCATCCTAGAACTGCCAACAACAATGAGCTGAGTCTTCGATGGGTTAACCTGCAACCCATGCGCCTCACTCCACTCACAGATTGAAACCAAATCCTTGTTGATAATGTGGACAGCATCAGCCAAGTTCATGTGGCCAGCTTGTTTATAAATTTGCAAATCGTCTGCATAAAGGTGGTAGGAAGAAAGAAGTTTTTTGGTAATGGAGTTTATAAATATTGCGAAAAGTAAAGGAGATAAAACGCCACCCTGAGGTACACCGTCCTTTTTTATAAACTATTTCTTATTTATTTATCAAGCACTTTCAATTACTACGTGTCGCTAAAAAATAACATAACATCACGCCTTTAGGTCCCAAAGGGTTAGGCACATGTGCAACTATGGCGCCAGTTATGTTTAAGTTCTATGTAACATGGGACGAGCCGATTGCCACCAACCGGACACAAATGTAGATTCCAGGCTGCAACTGCGAAATTCCAGATGGAAAAACAAAATAACACTGCCCGATCCGAGAATCAAACCCAGGAGCTCATGCTCAGCAGTAGCGCTGTCGCAACCACTAGACCAAGGAGGCAGCAGCGCTAATAAAAAAAAAATAATAAGTGAAATTACAAATCGTATTGCAAAATGATTGCTGATGGCAGTTCGTGCATTTATGTGTGAACAGTTCCATTTAAATTCTAAATACATATAAAACAAGAGGACGATTATCCTATCCTCTCGACACTGTGAAGACCTTGCCTTAGTTGAGATATACGTTAACCCACTAGAGTACGCACATTCAGCCAAGTAGCAGCCAAGCACCCTTCTAACCCCAGAGAGCATATTCCCACAAGTGGGTGCTCGCGCAAATACGACTGACTGGTGCATGAACCAAATGTGCATCTTAGAAAGCACTCACGTCACTCAAATGAACTGCAACGACTCAGTGTGAAAGAATTCTATTAAGGAATATGAACTGGATAATTTGGTATTGTTGTAACAGGCGTTGTTGATAAAATAATATTATGTATTGTTTCTATGTATGTACACTGTTAGGACGAGGCCACAAACATGTTACATTTATTTTTATAAACCAGGGACTGGCACCAGTTCTTGCTATTTCGGTACCTAGGTACCGGTCCCAGACGAGTACCGGTACCAAACTGAGGTATCCGGCGTGTATCACAAATCTCATATTTGTACGAGGTACCTTGTATGGTAGGCAACCTTGAAGTTATTTTTCTAATGCCTATTTACTATCATTTTTAATCTGTCTGTATCCGGTTTTTCACTCTAACTTACTTATTAGAAATACCAATAGTACAGGTATGTACTAGTCTGGTACCGGTATCACGAAGCCCAATAATACCAAAAATACTGGTATTTCAAACCCGGCTCACAACACTAAAACCGTACTATATTTTATCTATGGTGACTCCTCTAGCCAAATTAATTTTTTTTTTCTTACGTATTTCCTCTTATTCGTAGCAGGTAGGTTCCTTTCAAAATATCTAGGCTTGATTCTTTGAAAAGATTGAACTAAATATAGAAGTGATTTTCCGACCCACTGGTGCTTGCGGACGTAATGAGATTTGATGTTAATTCGGAAGACGCACCCAACTAGGGGCGAAGTATTGGATAACAAATTGGTACCTGGAGTAAAGCCTTAGAATAGGATGTAAAAAGGTCAGCTAAGGAGCTGACCGTTTTGCTGACATTTATGTCACCTACAGAAGGATCTGTAGGTGACATAAAAGTAAAGAATATTATCAGATTAAAATCCTTTGCCATTGCCGTGGTTCAACAGGTCACTGTTCAGACTACTTTTAGAAAAAAATTATTACAGTGTTCAAGAATATTTAGAAGATAAGTCGTTAATAATATAATAAAATAAAGATAGCCTTTATTCTACCGCATGCAACAATTACATAATTGATTATTACTACAATTTCAATCTTTATTAATTACCTAACTATTATAGATTCACATTTTATTTTCATAATTATTAATAGGCTAGTAATATAATCCTTGTTTTTTTTATTATTTTATTTATATAGAAATATTTACACGCCATATTATGGCATGATATGCTGGAACCAATACATATTGTAACGTCTATTGTACCATATTCTAACAAATAAACATTTTTGATTTTGATTTGATGGTGCCTGTGACAGGTTACTAAATAAAAAAAATGCAGCTTACATAATCAGCTTATAACGTTCCCACTGCTGGGACACAGGCCTCCTCTCAGTGAGAGGGAGTAGGCCGTAATCCACCACGTGAGCCCAGTGTGGGTTGGTAGACGTCATATGTCTTCGAATTTTTGGTTCTCGGACATGCCGGTTTCCTCACGATGTTTTCCTTCACCGTTTAGAGAGCAGTGTGAGAGTAGTGTGTGGTGTTGATGAAATTATTTATACAAAGTAAAGCGCCTAACTGGGGTCGAACAAACGACACAACTCTTAAGTCGCGTTACCACGGACCTACCACTGTTCTCCTCGGCTCCCCAACGGTGATACATACCACCATTAATTTCTCAAGCATAAATTACAATCAATTCTCAACAATCGGGGCATCTCTACAGTCATACTTAATTCTGAAACACGAGGCCAGACCCTCGAGGGACACTCAGTAATCGTATTAGGGACGTCTCGAAGATGCATTCCTAATAAATTATTACGATCTCTTAGGATAACAGGAAGAAAGGTTAGGTTAGGTAGTTCGGTCTCTGGAGATAATTTGGAACTTCATAAACATAAACTCAGTCCTTCTTCTTCCCGTGGGGGTAGACAGAAACCAATTGGAATTAGAATTTGGTACTAAAGTAGCGTCTTCTTCGTCAGCGATGCGGTCGGGTACTTCGACGCCTAAGTGTCATCTGTTTTGAAGTGAAAACTTCTTTAGCGGCGCTGTGCACTTTTTTGTGATGGGTAAAAAATGTTAAGCTCGCGTCAGGACACGTGACCTCATCGAAAATTCGTAAGTCGGAGCTCGCGTCAGGACACGTGACCTGATCGAAAATTCGTAAGACGGAGGGAGAGTTTTTTGTGATGGGTAAAAAATGTTAAACTCGCGTCAGGACACGTGACCTCATCGAAAATTCGTAAGACGGAGGGAGAGTAGACCGCAGTCCAAAATATCAACAATGCACAACGTTAATATTCAAGTTTTTACTTCTGCCGGCACTTCCGGAAATTTTTGTATTTATTTGTATAGTAATTTAATTTGGTACTAAATATATTAAAATTACCACAAAACAAAGTCGCTTTTCGTGTCTGTTTGTGAGACCGCTGAGATCTTCTTAACTGCACAATGAACTTTCACCATCATTTAGAGCATTTGTTCCGGAAGGTTTATGTCTATAATACAGTAATATTTAACTTACATACAAACAGCATACAATACCTTGATGTTTTGTCATGTTACCATTAAAGAATTCCGTTAGATAAAATGTATCGGTACTATTATTTTAAAAAGCCATCTTATCTGCACACCTACATTAACATATATCACACAATGCTTCTAAGCAAACTCTCACATACACACACTCACACCATACACACACCCTCACACACACACATCTGTTGAACTCAAATAAAAATAAAATTAAAAATTAGATTAGATTATAGAATAAGAACTACAGAAAACTATCTTAAGAACATTGTAAGTCTACAGCAGCGACATTCAAACCAATGTATTCGTATTTATTATGTGATACCTCCTGCGACTGATCACTGTTTCCCATAATACAAGCTCAAGCTTAGCTTGGGAATCAGTAGCAGAACCTTTTGTACAATACATCAATACGATGCAAATATTGGATTACTCTAAGCGAATATGAATGTATTAACTGGCGACAATAAAACATTTTTATTTTATTATTTATATTTACATTATAAGCAAATATACATAGCATAATACTTAAGCAGCTTATAATGTTCCCACAGCTCCACACAAAAAAACACCACAGCCTCCACAGCCTCCTCTCAGTGACAGGGAATGGACCGTAATCCAACACGCGGGCCCAGTGCGGGTTGGTATTATTTAATTAATATAAATTAATTAATTAATTATTATTTAATTAATTAAGTATTATTTCCGTGTAGTTAAACTTATTGTGTACAAAACCGTGAAGCACCATTGTTTGAAGTAATAGGCGTCTAGACTGCATTGTGCACTTTTCTATAAAACAGCAGTTGTTTTTTTTTTTTGATAGCCGTCCAAAAATGTCTACGCAGGGTGGAATTTGTATCATAGTTACAGTTTGCGCGTCGATGTCAATGCCACCCAGTATTGTTATGATGAAATACATCTGTCATCATCACCTGCCTTCAAAATTTATATTAGCGTTTACCTCCTAATCTTTTACCATTATCCTTATTAATATTGTTGCGCACCACAATTAATGCCTGATGATGGTGACATTAGTTACCACTAGCGCCATCTAGTTTCTAGTAGAAGAACTTATTAGTTCTTCACTAGCGCCATCTATTATCGATTGGCTGAACTTACTAGAACTATCGACATCTGGTCAGTCGGGGCCGATATGTACTCGAACATTCTAGATGTTTCTACAATAGAAGATTCTGGAATTATCTGCGGCACTATATAAGGCCGGGACTAGCCGCGACTAATCAGACTTGGTTCTGCGATAGAAGCGAATACATCGAGAGCGATCTTCAAGTGCGACTTAAGAGCGATTGTGTTTTATAATTAGTGTGTTTCGAGTTGTTATTAGTGTTGTTTAATTAAAGTGTTATTTTTGGTAATTTTTATCGGCAGTTTTTATTGTCACGAACCCGAAGCTCGTAACAATTGGTGTCAGAAGCAAGGATTAAAATCATGCCGATTTTACCCAAAGACGACACGGAGGGTATCCGTACCTGGAGTCAACGCCAACAGGAGACGGACCAGAGACGTTTTGGTGGAGCTATGCCGCAGAGGTCGGAGGGCCAGCTACCAACCACGGAGGCCGAAACGTCCGCAGCAGCTCCAGCATCAGCAGCACCAGACTTTGCTGCCCTGATGATGATGCTGCAGGAGCAGTCCCGCCGACAGGAGGAACAGGCTCGGCGGTTGGAAGAACAGCTCCAGCGGGATAAGGAGGAACAGGCTCGCCGGTTGGAAGAACAGCTGCTGCGTGACAGAGAGGAACAGGCCCGCCGACAGGAGGAACAGGCTCGTCGACAGGAGGAACAGGCTCGTCGGTTGGAACAACAGCTCCAACATGATAAGGAGGAGCAAGCGCGCCGCCAGGAGGAGCAAGCGCGCCGCCAGGAGGAGCAGATGCTCCTTATTAAGGACCTTCACGCTACTTTTGGGAAAGACATGAAGGAGGTGAAGGATAAGGTTGCTCAATATGACAACCGCCTGTCGGAAGCTGAAATCCGGATCGACCAAGTGAATAATCGGGTTGACAACGTGGTGGCTGACGTAAAGAAAACCGTGATGGCTGACGTAAAGAAAACGCTGGATTACCTTAAGCTTGGGGATGGAATCGCAGCTCCCGTAGCTACAACACCTTCGCTACGTGGATTCAAAGTGCCACCGTTCGACGGAACTTCTTCCTGGTCGGCCTACAAAATCCAGTTTGAGGCTGTCATGAAGGCGAACGGTTGGAATAAAAGTCAGGCCATGACTGCCCTCACCCTAGGCCTGCGCGACCAGGCCTTAACTGTTCTGGAAGCTCTCGGTAAGGAAGTGACTTACGAGCAGCTCCTTGAGGCATTGGAGGCTCGGTATGGCGACGCTCACCTGGAACACGTGTTTCGTGCGCAGCTCAAGGATCGCGTGCAACGCAGTAATGAAAACCTGCAGCAGTGGGCCCTTGAAGTGGAGAAACTGGTGCGTAAAGCTTACCAGTCCGTACCTGCGCTTATTGATGGGAACCTGGTGCAGGCATTCATCGACGGCATCCGCGACCTTGAAGTTAGAGCTGCTGTGAGGCTCGGGCACCACGGGACGCTTAAGGACGCCTTGGCCCATGCACTGGAGGTGGAAGCCGTGCGACAGGATCATCGCTCCCATCGCGTCAGGGAGGTTGCAGCGGCTACAGTTCGCGACCGCAATAAAGGGTACAGCCCTAGGTGCTACGGCTGTGGGGAAAGGGGCCACCTTCGATCCAGTTGCCCCAAGCGAACTGCAGAAAGAGAAGACGGCCGATCTCCAGAGGGCAGTGCAGCTAACAGCATCGCCCAGCACCAGCAGCAGGGAAACGAGTAATAGCCAGGACTGCGGGGCGGGTGCTGGCTGATGTTCAAAGAGCCCCAAGGGTTTCGATCACACAAACCCAAGACGGGAATAGCCTAATCATCAAGGGCGAGGTGAACGGAACGCCGTGTAAGCTGACCATAGACACTGGAGCCACTCGCACTGTTGTCAGTTCCCAACTCATAAGACGGTCCCTTGGGGACTCCGCATACAACCGGGAACACATTAATTTGGTAACAGCCACCAGTCAGCGCATACCCGTCCATGGAGAGAAGAAGATGGGGTTGAAGCTAGGCAACAGAATCTACCTGCATAATGTCGTCGTGGCTGATATAATGGACGATTGCATCCTGGGCCTTGACTTTATGAGGAAGAATTGTTGCGAAATTGACGTCAAGCAGGGTGTTTTGAAATGTGGACAAGAGGAACTTTTCGTGGAAGGAGCGTTACCAGGGAACGTGTACAGCCTTAAGAAGATTGTTCTTCCGCCGAGATCGGAAACGTTTATGCCGGTTAGCCTTCCTCGGAATCCTGGGCAAATTCATCGTTGTGTACTCGTGGAAAGGGTAGACAATGACCTTCCATGGAAAGTGGCACGAACTTTGGTCAGAACCACCGACATCTCAGGGGTACGTGTGCTGAACCTTTGTGATCAGGAACAGGTTATAGAAAAAGGCACACTAATTGGTACTTGCGAGGAAGTGGATTGGTTGCGTCGATGCCAATATCTATCGACTGGGACCCTCAGCAAGGATGCACAAACGAGAGTGACCACACTTCTAGAAGACTGCCGTAGCGCTCTGTCCCAAAATGAAATGGTCAAGGCGAAGAAAATGTTACTTAAGTATGCCGATGTTTTCTCGTCAAACGATGCTGACATCGGGAGGACTGGCTTAGTTCAACACAAAATAAACACAGGAGAAGAATTGCCCATCCGTCAGCGGCCAAGGAGATTGCCGGTAGCACGTGACAAGGAAGTGGAAACCATGATTGAGGGAATGGTGAAGGATGGTGTTATTGAATCTTCATCTAGTCCATGGTGTTCACCTGTAGTGCTGGTAAGAAAGAAGGACGGCAGCATGAGGTTTTGTGTTGACTATCGTCGTCTGAACGACGTTACGAAGAAGGACAGCTATCCTTTGCCAAGAATTGATGACACGCTGGACATGCTTACTGGAGTAAAGTGGTTTAGCACGCTGGACCTGAAAAGTGGCTACTGGCAAGTTGAAATTGATCCTAAGGACAAGGAGAAAACTGCATTCTCGACAGGAAAGGGTCTGTGGCAATTTAAAGTTATGCCGTTTGGATTATGCAATGCTCCGGCAACGTTTGAAAGGTTGATGGAACTTGTACTTACCGGGCTTATTGGCGATGCTTGCCTGGTCTACTTGGATGACATCATCATCGTAGGCCGAACGTTTGAAGAACATCTTCAAAACCTGGAACGCGTGCTCATGAAGATCCAGGGGGCCAACCTCAAGTTAAGTCCGAAGAAGTGTTCACTATTCAAACGACAAGTTAGCTTTTTGGGATATGTAGTGTCTGAAGAAGGTATCCGCACGGATCCAGAGAAAATCGCCGCTGTCAAGGATTGGCCAATTCCAAATGACAAGACGCAGGTCAGAGCATTTCTGGGTTTGTGCTCCTATTATCGGCGATTTGTCAAGAACTTTGCAGATATAGCCAAACCCCTGCATAAGCTAACCGAGGAGAAGCGACATTTCTGCTGGGATGAAAGTTGCGACATCGCATTCCAGGAGCTAAAGGATCGTCTGTGCAAAACACCTATTTTGGGATACCCTGATGCAGGCAAGGAATTTATAGTTGACACAAACGCAAGCGACATAGGACTTGGCGGTGTATTGTCTCAGCGGAATGGCGATCAAGAGTTTGTGATAGCATACTTCAGCAAGTCACTGTCGAAACCTGAAAGGAACTATTGTGTTACGAGACGGGAACTGCTTGCTGTGGTAAAGTCATTGCAGCACTTTAGCAAATATCTTCTGGGGCGGAAATTCCACTTGCGAACTGACCACGCTGCACTGAAATGGCTATTGCAGTTCAAAAATCCAGAAGGTCAAGTTGCGAGATGGATTGAACTACTGCAGGAATACGACTTCGTGGTCGAACATCGCAGCGGAAAATCTCATGGCAACGCAGATGCATTGTCAAGAAGACCTTGTCCTGAAGACTGCAAGCATTGTACTAGGCAAGAAAGTAAAGAAGTCGTACCTGTGAGGATGCTCAAGACAGACCTCAGCAACGAGTGGAAGGAAAGCCTACAACGTGCACAGCAGGAAGATTCGGACATCAAGCCGATTCTCGAGTGGATGAAGCCAGAGCTCCTAAGCCCAGGTGGAGCGACGTCTCAGCAATGAGTTCGATCACAAAAAGCTATTGGGCCCAATGGGACAGCTTGGTGATTCAGGATGGAGTCCTGTGCCGTAAATGGGAAAATGCTCGGGGAGATAGCTGTCATTTGCAAATGGTTTTCCCTAAAGCTCAAGTTCCGGATGTTCTACAGCTGTACCATAATGGTTGTTCAGGAGGTCATCTGGGAGTAAAACGGACTCTACTGAAGATACGAGAACGGTTTTACTGGGTCCACTGTCGGGACGATGTCGAGGACTGGTGTCGCAAATGTACAAGTTGTGCAGCTGTAAAGGGACCTCAGACTCGTAGTAGAGGTGCATTGAAATTGTACAATGTTGGCGCACCATGGGAGAGGATAGCCCTTGACGTTGCGGGGCCGTTTCCGGAAAGTGAAAGTGGTAACAAGTATTTCATGGTTGTGATGGATTACTTTACTAAGTGGCCGGAAGTCTTCGCCATCCCAAATCAAGAAGCTTCGACAGTTGCAGATAAATTAGTTTATGAAGTCTTCTGTCGGTTTGGAGTACCTTTAGAGATTCACAGTGATCAAGGAAGGAATTTTGAGTCCCAAATATTTCAGGAAACTTGTCGAGTTATGGGTACTCATAAAACAAGAACAACTTCTTACCACCCACCATCGGATGGAATGGTGGAACGATTCAATCAGACATTGGAGAGGTACCTAGCAAAAGTTGTGGAAAATCGGCAACGAGATTGGGACAAGCACATACAACCGTTTTTGTTGTCATATCGAAGCGCTGTTCACGAAAGTACATCGGTACAAATACAAAAATACAAAATGTTTTATTTTCTGTACCAAAATATTTCCAACATTAGTTTGTGATTGGAGCCTCCTTTTAAGCAAATAATGCCTGTATTAGGAGACTCCGCTCTTCCATAACTTAAAATTAAAATTATCTTAAAAGTGATACAGAACTTATTTAGATAGTGTATGTGTGACTAACGGAGTGTCGGTGTGTGTGTGAGTGGGGTGCGTGTGGGTGAGTGCGTGTGTGAGGGTGTGTGTGTAAGTGGGGTGCGTGTGGGTGAGTGCGTGTGTGAGGGTGTGTATGAGAGTGGGGTGCGTGTGGCTGAGTGCGTGTGAGGGTGCGTGTGTGTGTGTACGTGATGGTTTATTTTATGTGTTGTAAAAGTGCTTCAGTACCTTCATACGTTAGAGGTTTTACCCAGTCAACTATATTTTTTTTACATTCATGTAGTTGTTTAGTGTATATATATATTTCTTTGTTTACCTTATTGTATATTTGAGCTGAGCGTTTATTATATTGTATATCGGCAAATTTGGATTTAGTTTGTGGAATTTGTGCAATAATATCTTTCCGTCTCTTTGAAAGTAAGTTTCTGTCATAAGAAAGGGTTTTATGTTTTCTTAGAACCACAAGTGTAATATATAGTTTTCTAACCGAAAGCAGACCACTAATCTGATAGAGACTTTCGGTGGGGTGTCTAATCCTTTTAAAATACATTATTTTAATGAGGGCTCGTTGTCCTCGTTCCACCTCTATAAATTTTGATTTTGCTGCACCGCCCCATATCGGTATGCAGTAAGATATGACAGATTGTGCAAGGGCAATGTAAATTTCATTTAAGAGATTTCTGTTGGGGCCTGCTTTTTTATTTGAGTTTGTTGGAACAACGTGTCTTAATGTTTTGAAGATCCAGCATAATTTCCTTATTCTTCGAGTAACATGTTCGAGATGGAAGTACCAAGATAACTTTTGGTCAATTATGATACCTAAATATTTTGTCTGCGATACTTTACTAATTATAGGACACTTACAAACGTTATTTGTGTCTTTCTCACATGTATGTACTTTAATGGTAAAGGCTTCATTTGGTTGTAAACGGTTTGAGATGGAGAAACATATATAATTAGTTTTTGTAGTGTTCAAAGTGAGTAAGTTATCGTTAAGCAATGATGGTCATACCCATCTCAGCTTTTAGCTTAGCTTCAGACCAGTTATCCCCAAAGAGTACAACAGCAGTATCGTCGGCGTAAGAAAAAATGTTTGCGTTTTCGACTTTTAGGGTACAGAGATCATTAATATAAGTTAAAAATAGTGTTGGTCCTAAGACACTTCCTTGTGGAACGCCAAACGATACATCCGCGCAATCACTGAGATATGATCCTATCTTAACCCTCTGTTTTCTCTCTGATAGGTAATCTTTAAGGAGGTTGAGAGGAACTCCTCTTATTCCGACTCTTTCTAGCTTGGACACAAGGGTTGGAACAGAGACGGTGTCAAATGCTTTTTTAAGATCTAGGAAAACCGTGACGCATTTTTTTCCAGTATCTAAATGTTCAGTTACTAGTGAGCTAAGGGCAGCAACTGCATCCTCAGTGGAAACTCCCTGTCTAAATCCAAACTGAGTAGATGATAATATTTTAAATTTATTAAGATAGTTTATAAGTCTCGTGTTAATTAATTTTTCTATGACCTTTGATAGGGCTGGTAGGACAGAGATAGGTCTATAGTTATTGACATCGTCACTGTCCCCCCCCTTGTGTACCGGAGTAATTATGGATTGTTTCAGTGAGGTCGGAAAAATACCGTTTCTAAAACAGAGGTTGGCCAGATGAGCAATGATGGGAACGACTTCTTTGTTAATGTACTTTAGGAAACTAGTTGGGATGTTGTGGCATCCTGGGGCACTCTCCGACTTTAAGCACATCAAGATACTATGTACTTCCTTGGGGTCAGTATCCAAAAGAACAAAAGAATTAGTTTGTGTAGATGAGATGTTTTGTCGATCATCAAGGTTTTTATTAGTCCTAGGCTTTATTTGTTGAGCTAATTGTTTTCCAATGTTCACAAAATAATCGTTTACAAGATTTACTGATGCCGATGGAGATGACATGATATTTAATAATGATGTGCTTTGATTTTTAGATTTATTTGAGTAAGTGATTGATTTAATATTTTTCCACAGCAACTTTGTGTTTGAGACTGATTTAGCAAGTAGATCTCTCTCGTATTTTCTTTTTAATTTTTTAATGAGGTTGTTACAGTGATTTCTATATCGACGGTATGTGATTTTTAATATTTCATTGTGAGGTTCTACCCGAGAGCTTTTTTGTAGTTTATTGCGATTTTTTATACAGCGTAGCAGACCCGGTGTGATCCACGGTTTGATAATACGTTTATTATTTGGAATATTTATTATTTTAGTGTTGTAGTTAATAGTCTCAATCAGTTTTTGTATGAGTCGGTCAGTTAACAAATTCGGATCATTGCAGAATAGTAATTCCGCAAGATTTTTTTCCTGTAAATATTTTAACGCTTCTTCGTAATTTATGGTAGTTGTAGTTTTATTAGCAAATTCTTTATTTTTTGTTTTAGACAGTGATAAAAATGTAGTATAATGATCAGTTATTGTAGTTTTTAAAATAGCAATAGATGCAGATGTCTTCCTTTTATTAATCCTAAGCATGAAGTGGTCCAGGCAGTTTTGTTCTCTGGTGGGTAATGTGTGTCCTGGTAATATACCATAGGCTGACAACATATTGAGATAATTAACTCGGTTTTTTTGTTCATGTGAATTTTCAGGCTCTTTGGGTGATCACATCGGTGACACCAGCTTTCGCAAACTTTGGAAGAGAATTACGGCTGCCTGCAGACCTGATCACTGGAATACCACCTGATGCCCCACGCTGTATAACCGATTATGCGAATCACTTGCGGAACAAAATGAATGACATTTATGAGCACGTCAGACAATCGGGCCAGCAAATGTCTGAAAAGATGAAAACCCGTTATGACCGCAAAATGAACAGTAAAGGGTTCGACGAAGGTTCACTAGTGTGGTTGCACAATCCAGTCCGCAGCAAAGGGAAATCTCCTAAGCTTCAAGCTAAATGGGATGGACCGTACCGGATTGTGACAAAGATCAATGACGTAACCTACCGGATACAGAAAGGTGCAAGAGGTACTCCTAAGATCGTCCATGTGGATCGATTGGCGCGTTATTATGGAGCCGATAATGCTCGGGACGAGCATGTCTTAGGAGGGGGCAGTGTTGCGCGCCACAATTAATGCCTGATGATGGTGACATTAGTTACCACTAGCGCCATCTAGTTTCTAGTAGAAGAACTTATTAGTTCTTCACTAGCGCCATCTATTATCGATTGGCTGAACTTACTAGAACTATCGACATCTGGTCAGTCGGGGCCGATATGTACTCGAACATTCTAGATGTTTCTACAATAGAAGATTCTGGAATTATCTGCGGCACTATATAAGGCCGGGACTAGCCGCGACTAATCAGACTTGGTTCTGCGATAGAAGCGAATACATCGAAAACGATCTTCAAGTGCGACTTAAGAGCGATTGTGTTTTATAATTAGTGTGTTTCGAGTTGTTATTAGTGTTGTTTAATTAAAGTGTTATTTTTGGTAATTTTTATCGGCAGTTTTTATTGTCACGAACCCGAAGCTCGTAACAATATTTAAAAAGGTTGCATGGTAAAAACAAGCAGGCCAAGATCTCAACAATACCTACCTCCTCTGGAATAGGTACATCTACTTTTCGCTAACAATTGAACTTAATGCAGGTCCGTAGATGAAACATTAATTTGTTTCCTATAAATAGACACAAATACCCGATCACCTTTATAATAAGCCCGGAGATAAGTTATGGTAAAATTTTACCTCTTAAATGTATGGTTTTCGAATATCAGCTAAAGCACCGAAAAGTTACACAGTAACAAATCCAGTAATAAAATTCGTGAGCGTTAAACGCCTGTTCCACGGAGACTAATATTTCACTAAGAGCTGTCAGCTGCGTGTAGAAAGCTAGGATATCACCAGGACATTACTCATACGAGCCTATGCTACATGAATTTCTGATTTCTCTAAGCCTTATCTCTTGTTGACATGATCAGCCTTCATCTTCAGACCCAGATATAACACCAGCCATTTTGGAGCAATTTTTAATTTTGAACATTATTCCGATTACATTATTCTTTAGATTTCTTTAAAAAAATCCAATTAGTCCGTCAGTTAGATTATCAAAAAATATTGAACCCGTATTTTTTCTTTTGTTAATTATATTAAAAATGATGAAGATATCGCCCATTAAAGGTCCGCGTGACGTCACGCCTTGCTACACTTTTTAGCATGGCGTGACGTCACGACACCCTGTAGCGGTATCTACAACGCCACATGTGAACAACGCGTCATACTGACGTCACGCAAAATCCTGCATCTCGCAAGCAGAGTTTACCGCGCAATTAGCATAGATACAATTTCCCAACATCAATCGTGGGGCAATTGCCCGCCAGACAAAACACCCGTCTGGTCGGAGGATCCTCCCTTTTCTATGGAGGATGAGTGAACTTTACACCCTGTTCCTCATACCTCTATACTGGTGACCCCGGACATGAACGTCAGCGCAGCCTTCGTGCAAACACTTCAGCGTGACGTCATCATCATCACTCCCGCAAGCTTTAGCGGCGAGTCACCCAGCCAGCCAGCATCCACGGCTTCAACGGGTATCCTGACCACCAGCATGCAGCGTCCGCGCATACCTGGTCACCACCCTCAGCCTCATCAGCAACCTCGGCACAGCACACTGCACTTTCGGCCGGTCAACAAGCAGAGCACCCTCTCCTGGTCGACGCAGCAGCCAGCCTCAACCCGGCGCTGTACATCCGACGCACTGGAATACAACGCAGCGCCACCCCGACTCACTGGGGACAACTCCGCAGACAGTTCCGACTCACCGTGAACTATGCGGCAACCGGTTCCGACTCACTGGAACCTCAGCTGGCCTGGCAAGCATCGCAAGATACAAGACTCAATCCACTATCGACCTCCGGTCTCCGAAGGGGAGTGATGTAGCGGTATCTACAACGCCACATGTGAACAACGCGTCATACTGACGTCACGCAAAATCCTGCATCTCGCAAGCAGAGTTTACCGCGCAATTAGCATAGATACAATTTCCCAACATCAATCGTTGGGGCAATTGGGCGTCTGGTCGGAGGATCCTCCCTTTTCTATAGAGTATGAGTGAACTTTACACCCTGTTCCTCATACCTCTATACCCCCACTCCCAAATTTTGACGCGCTTTATCTTTATCATTTTTTGTTTGATTGACAAAAGAAAAAATACATGTCCATTATTTTTCGATAATCTAACTGACGGACTAAATATAATAATTATTTTTTTACCCAGGAAACTACCCTATTACAAAACTGACAGCTTCGTACTGGGCTAATAGGATATCTATTAATCTAGTTGACCATTTTATTTTTATTTTAAACACAAAAAAATACTGCGTGGATTCCGTAGAGTTGTGCGCGATATCTAGCAGCACAACTATTCACAACCACTTGATACGCTTCCGTGCCGTATCGAACATCAATCGATGTTACCGTAGGAGTCCTCTAATCGCTGTTCACAAGTCCCAAACAATCAAATCCCGAAAATTTTGTCAGTTTTAATCAAATAGACGACCGCTATTCTTCCGACAGCTGTTTGCAGTCGGGCCCCGCAAGAAAAATCTGGCTGTCGAAATATGTCATTTTCTATACGATAACTTATCGTGTGGTTGTGAAATAGCTATGCAAGAGAGAATCAATGGTACAACCTTCTTCTTTTTAACCCACTTCTAAAAGAAGGTTCTCAATTCGATTGTATATTTTTTGTATCTATTTTATCCAATAATAGCTGCGCCCCGCGGTTTCACCCGCATAAGTTAGGATCCCGTGGGAATATCGGGATAAAAAGTACCCTATATGTTAATCCTGGTTATAAACCATCTGTGTGCCAAATTTCATCCAAATCTGATAAAAAAGCCACTAATACTGCTCGATCTGGGAATCGAACAAAGGGCTTCATGCTCAGCAGTAGCGTTTGCGAGGACCAGCCCAACGAAAGAATAAAAGAAAAAGTATTTATTGCGACTCGTACAGGAAGATCATGAACTCAACTAAACACATTTAAAAATAAAAAATTATATTATGTAGATAAAAAAGTAACAAAGAAAAATTAAACAGAAAGTCCTATACGAGGCTAAAAGGCTCCTATCTCAGCATTATGCTGCGACATTTAAAAAAAAAATGTCGTAGCGCTGGTATTCTGATAGGGCCCACTGTGATGTCACGGGCAGTTACGGAAATAAATCTATATAAATAAAAATGGGTCTTTGAAATGTATGTACGCCCATAACTTCCGATCGACTGCACCAAATTGGATAATTCTTTTTTTTTGTGTTCATTATTGTCAGAACAAGGTTTGTATACATAATTGGACCCGGTAGGTGGCGCTGCTTTTTCGGGTGGGATGACGTCTACCGGGTCCGCTTCTATCAATCAATCAGCGTTTTACTTATAGGAGTAGGGTAGGAGTAGTGTAGGAGTAGGTTAGGAGTAGGGTAGAAGTAGGGTAGGAGTAGGGTAGGAATAGTGTAGGAATAAGGTAGGAGTAGGGTAGGAGTAGGGTAGGAGTAGTGTAGGAGTAGGGTAGGAGTAGGGTAGGAGTAGGGTAGGAGTAGTGTAGGAGTAGGGTAGGAGTAGGGTAGGGGTAGGACACCACGCGAACGAAGTAGCGCCGGGCAGCTAGAAATAATTTATATAGCAAAAGAACGTTTGCTGGGTCAGCTAGTAAATAATAAAATAATAAGATATATATAAAATATTAGTAGATAAAATAAAATATTAACTTTTGTTTCGTGCCAGACGTAACCTTATTGCTTGTCTATGCTTTGAGTGTCAGAGGCACTCTGTGGCATTGCTGTGACTAGTGAAAGGTCGCACGCGCCGACCTCGCGAAAATAAATAAATACATTACACACTTACGGCTGTGTGGTGGAACAGTGTTACAGTAAATATACGTTACAGTGGGTATGTGGTAGTAACTAATGGCATGGATGAAACGAGGCAGTTGAATATGAAAATGTATCGAAAAATTACTACATTCAATTTTACCCTAGAAAAAAAATTGTGTTATCGAACCTTAACTATACTTTAATGATAAGGATAACCACGTACTAACAATTGGGTATTCCCAAAAGGTTTTTAATCAAAGCTCTGAGCGCCCTGCCAATAAAATATGGGCCCATTACAGTTTTACGTGCCCTATAAAGGGAATTATACGACCAATCTGTTAGTAAAACGACCGGATTTTAGAATTGAGGATTAAGATGTAGTTAAAGGAATTTTTAATTGTTTGTCTACCTTGAAATTGGTGTTTAATTAGAATAGAATAGAATAGTCTTTAATATTTACGCTTTGTTACAGCAAGCAGCTACCCGAAACTGTAAAATTTTCTCAGTCAGCCTTGAACCTAATGCTGTAGCGAGAAAGTTGAAAATGTATTAAAGAAATTTGACAGATTGTATGTAGTTGCTTGATGTGCTGGCGTCTGTACACCATATAAATTACAGATATAAATATAAAATATAAATATAATAAAAATAAATATAATATACAGGCTGATTTTTTAAAGACCAGCCAAATTTAAGGATGTGGTACAGACCATCAAACTGAACAACTTTCTCCATAGGACAAATAGCGTAATCGTTTATAACCAGGATTAACACATAGGATATTTTTTATCCTGATTTTCTCACAGGATCGTAACTTATGCGGGTGAAACCACGGGTGGCCGCTAGTATAATAATAAACATGAAACCAGAGCAAAGAAAATATAATGATGAGGTTTAAGGAGAGAGGAAGTGCTGCTTTTATCATAATTTTAAAAGTGGACAAAATAAGCACGCCTTACCTTTGAGATAGTCTACATTTTGATTTTGATGATTTTTTTGTCTTTTACATATACCTTAGCTGAAAAGTGTCAATAGCTGTTAGTCTGTGTGCCGTTGAATCAACGAAATCTTTATTCTGAATCAGAATGCTAAATAAAGTAACGGATGGATTCTATTTTAGAGGCCCCGCTTCGAAGCTATCTTGAAGCAAAACCAACTTTTATTAGGCAACTTTGGATTTTAATCATCATAACATCACGCCTCTATTATCCGCAGGGTTAGGCAAAGATGCGCCAATAGTACACCCACATTTTGAAAGTTATTTTAAAGTCCCTTTTAACGAACAGGAGGTGAGCCTATACTGACTACGAGCACCGTTGCAGACGGTACAATTTCCTTCCTCTGGAGCTGAGGCGTTATATTGGAGACATGAGTTTACTGTTGGGTATTGCAAATGGCCACATTGACTGTCCTGAACTCGATGCTAATCTGTCATTACGGACGAATCTGATAGGATTACGTCAACGGCTAATATTAAATGTACTTTTCGCAATGACTAATTATATTAATAGGTGGAATGTTTTCTCAATAAGAAGTGCACTTAGCTTCAATAGGCTTCCTTGGGACCTTAATGTCGACTTGTTTTGAACCAGTATATCAGCCTTAAGACGGCTTTTGGCACAGTCTTTTTTCTTAGTTAGTTAACTTATCCACTCTTAACTAATTATATTACTTGTATGAACCTTCTTTTTATCGATTTTTTTCCTTAACTATGAGTGGAGGCTTGTTATTAGCAATTTTTTAATATTATTCTTTATGTCATTGGTTTGTTAGTCTTTAAAATATAATAAATAAAAAATAATATAGCCCTCAGCCGGGCACAAATTCAGACTCCAGCCTGGTACTGAGAAATATCAAATACTAAATACCTAATAATACTTTTCCCAAGCTGGGATACAAACCTAGGACTTCATGTTCTGCAGAAGAGCTTGCGATCACCAGACCAACGAGGCAATTGGATTTGAATTCGTTTGAAACTGCCAACACGCAGTCATAGAAAGAAGAAGAAAGAAAATACATTTATTTGCGGCAAACATGACGCATAGAAAAGAACATAAACACACAAAAAATAACAAGTTGAGGGTAAACATGCGTCACATTCACGCAAAACGTCCGTCGCTCAGCATAATGCTAAGACCCTATACAAGACAAAGCCCCAGCGCTGGTTTTCAGTAGCAGCCGGCGTTGACGTGATGACGTTAACCAGTGCATCATACAGCCACGGACAACCGTGGTTGTTCACCTCGCACAAAGCTGTGTTCAAAGTAAACGTGGTGATCATTGCTGGTCGATGCTCTGTAGGAACACATATATTCAAATTTTATTTATGTTTCAAATTGACGATATTTAAAGTTAAATAAATATCAACTTTATTTCAATGTTAATTAAGTTAATTTCAGAGTGACTAGCACCAATGAAAAAGTTATAAAATGTTTGAAGTTGTAGCGTAAACTGAACTTTATTGTGAAGGAATTAAAGGTAGTTTTCCATAAACTCATATTTGTTTACATTTTTGGCGAATATGTCGCGAATGTAGATTAGATATCTGTTTTCCTATGGATCAAATACCTTCCAGATACTCAGTTGCCACACACGTCTGAATTATAATATACAGGCTGATTTTTTAAAGACTAGCCAAATTTAAGGATGTGGTACAGACCATCAAACTGAACAACTTTCTCCATGGGACAAATAGCGTAATCGCGAAAATTTTATCCACTGTCCCATAGAAAACTTCAATACCTACTCGACCTAAATGTATGGGACGGCTGAATTTTTATTCGCGATTACGATGTTGGTCCCATCGAGAAAGTTGTTCAGTTTGATGGTCTGTACCACATCCTTAAATTTGGCTGGTCTTTAAAAAATCAGCCTGTATAATTATAAGATAGCTTTTGAGTGAGCCTACGATTTGTTTAAGATCTAGCGGACCCGACAGACGTTGCCCTGTCCTTAGAAAAAAGCACTTTCAGTTTGTCCCGAATTTTACAATTTATCAGACACCTTTTCCAATTTTTCTTAACCTTTTTTTTTTCTTCTTTGGCAACTGAGCCGTGTCGACTATTCTGCCAGCATCACGTGAAGACGGCAACGCAGCAAGGTTTACTGCAGCCGTCGAACTTTGCACTCCATGGTATTTATGTAGTTATAATTATGTTACAATTTGATTTCATTTAAATTTAAAAAGAATGATATTCTTAACCTAATCCGGACTAAAGTGGTCAAAAAATAAAAGGCCCGTTTTGACATTGATAGTTCTAGTAGTTAATAAAGATCATATTTGCAAAACACGTATTCGTTTGTATGAAACTGACAGGTGTCAAGATCGCATTCTCAAATGTCAAAACGGGCCTTTTATTTTTTGTCAACCTTATTCATCATTATCCACAGCTCGACTTCACCCACTGCTGGGCACAGGCCTCTCTCTTCTTGTGCAAATCCCCACGCCCTTGTGCCAGCATCCAGTTTTGCCCGCGATGGCAACAATGTCATCTGCCCATCACGCCGCCGGATGACCGACATCTCGTCTTCCAGTCCTTTGACGCCACTCTGTCACAGACTTAGTCCATTATTGCGCCTTGCCAGACGTCATGCCCAACTCCATTTGAGTTCCATAATAAACTTTCCCATATCGACGACCTTTTTTTTTTGAGTGGCAAATCATGAAATGACCTCTCCCGCTCTGGGCTGAGTGGAAGGGCGTGTCAGACTTTTACTGACTAAAACCCACCAGTGTTCCTTCAGTTGCCTGTGCCAGGGGCCACGGTATCTCTTTCGAACAACCCGCGCAGGCATCGGCCCTAGCGGACCCCGTCGAATTCGTGCTGACATCTCTATGAGGCGAGCGTGAAACACAACGCGCCGTCAACCCGGGCCTGGTCCTTACCGGGCAGCTAACTGCCCATTGCTCGCCGCCCGCAAGCCCGCGCCTACGGTGGCCGGGAGTCGGCTGTTGACTCCCGTCCAGGGCCTCTCCTGCGGCGACTAGGGGCGTGAGGGCGCAGAGTTTGCCTCTGCCTCCCGCGCTCCGCCTCTTCTTCCTTTGAGAGCATTACTGCTTCCCATATCGAAGAACTTCGTACGTCTTCACATCTCGACGTTTGAAATATTACGAACATTTAAAAAAAAAACAAAACGGTCCAGCCGTTCTCAAGTGATGAGCTTTACAAAGGGGTTTCCCTACTTGATTTTGAAAGTTGATGATTCGATTTTTATTACATCGAACACGGTGTGTCGATAATCAGTTGTGTGATGTTTTATTCCATCGATGCTTTATTGGTGCGATGTAACGTTTGAAGAGCATTTAAATTTTATTTCTATAGAAGAAGATGTAACACTGAAAATGTCTCAGCAACAGCTTTACACCTAAAACACTTGATATTTTATTTTAAATTATGAGGACAGAACATTTAAATATCTAGTTACAAAACTTGGCCTGAATTCTTATCTCGGCCGCTTAGCCTTGTAATAAATTTAAGGATTTTAACTAAGGACTTTTCTCACTTAAATTATTGTGACAAGATAACAACGAACTATTCAAATATACAGGGTGACAGGGAACTCGACGTATTCCTTGAAAGGGGTTATACTAAAAGTAATTAGCAACAAATTAAGTCCAGTGAACTAGGTGTCAAAACTGGATGGTTACAAAATAAAAATTTTAGCTATTTGTTACTTAGCTACCTTTTATTTCTAGTTGTAAGTTTTGCAAGCATTTTTTTTTTAATGATAACTCGTTTTGCACTTTCAGAAAAGTATCAATTAAATGTTTGGAGTGGAATAGTTTTTTCTCATAATTCATTGTTTTTGGTAACAACAATATTCTAAAAAATCGAAGAACCGACACAGCTCGGTAACCATCCAGTTTTGAACCCTACTGGACCAAATTTATCGCTAATGACCTTGTAACGCCTTTCAAGGAATACGTCCAGTTCCCCTGTCACCCTGTATACAGGCTGATTTTTTAAAGACCAGCCAAATTTAAGTATGTGGTACAGAATAAAAATTCAGCCGTCCCATACATTTAGGTCGAGTAGGTATTGAAGTTTTCTATGGGACAGTTGATAAAATTTTCGCGATTACGCTATTTGTCCCATGGAGAAAGTTGTTCAGTTTGATGGTCTGTACCACATCCTTAAATTTGGCTGGTCTTTAAAAAATCAGCCTGTATAAGTCTACAGTAATAGCTACATAGCTACAGTTGTTTTTATGTCAAAGAAAAAGAATTAACAAATTTACCATTTAAATGAGGTACTTTTATGTACCTACCTACCATCTACATTAAAACTAAATCATTTAAGGCACTTTTCTCCATTTCATGTAATAGTTAAGAGTTTAATATTATTTTAACATCTATTCCGCTTTTATAGGAGTCGTGGCTAAATGATAACAGCCACACGGGTCGATTTAAGGTTAAGCTACGGTTGCCGCAGTCGGATCGTGGATGGGTCACCATCCATTACATATGGGGACCCATCCATGAGTCGGCAAGCACGTTAAGCCGTTGGTCCCGACTGCCATACGTAGATAGACGTAGGCAGTGTCATAAGCAGTTGTTACGGCTGGTCTGAATGATTCGATCACGTAGGGAAACTCCAAGCATAGCCCTCTCCATTGCCCTTTGGGTGACTTTTAGCCTTCTAATAAGGCCCATTGTGAGCGACCACGTTTCAGTGCCATAGTTCATCACTGGCAACACGCACTGATCAAAGACTGTCGTCTGTAGTGGAATGTACCTATGTATGTATTAAGTTATTTCAGCATTCAAGCTACAGAGTGAAATATGTTACGTTTAATATACATATTTATATGTCGCAGCCAACTGGTTAAATTAGCGTTTAGTCAACCGCCTGGCATTTGGAGGTAGTGCTCGCCTCACTTCGCTCTCTCGGCTCGCCCGCGGTTGATCACAATTCTAACCTAACCCATTTGGTCGGGGTGCCCTGGCTTAGTTACTGCGACCAATTCGGCTCGCGCGTGATTGGTTACAGTTCCAACCTAAACTATAATTTATTGAATATCATTCAGGCCGTTAGTTGAACGGCCGCCGTTTAGTTAAAAGGCTAGGCAGTTAACTAAACGTGGCTGCGACATACACATAAGTGAAAAGTTCATGCCTTACCTACATTTGTCGTTCGACGATTATTTAGTCGTCTTGTTTGTGGGAATCAATATTGCACTACTCAAGGAATTATTTTTAATTGCTTACGTTGTATATCAATAGGGGTTCCTTCTCTTTCTGAACATTTTCTTTTGTTTTACATAACCAGCCTATAATGTTCCCACTGGGACACAGGCCTCCTCTCAGTGAGAGGAAGTGGGCCTTAATCCACCACGCGTGCCCAGTGCGGGTTGGTAGATGTCACATGTCTTCGAATTTTTGGTTCTAGGACATGCCGGTTTCCTCACGATGTTTTCCTTCACCGTTTTGAGAGCAGTGGTGATGAAATAATTTATAAGTAAAGCGTGTTGGGGCTCGAACCTACGACCTACAACTCGCAAGTCCCGGCTGTTACCACAGGTCTGTCTTTTGTATTAGGTAAGGTTAACCCCGACGGGTTACACAGAGGCGTACCCTATTTGTACACCATTGATATATAAAAACCCTAGATGCACAGTGTCGAAGAAAACTAACGCTCGAAACTGTCGCCGAACACTCACCAATTATACCTACGTACTTATAGTTATGCTATATATACATGTTGATGGATGGAGAGGGAGAGGAAGGCCGAAGAAAAGATGGATGGATTGTGTGAGGAATGATATGAAAGAGAAGGGAGTGAATGATAGCGTGACGGTTGGCAGGGGAGAATGGAAGAAGAAAACGGGTTGCGTCGACCACAAGTAACATGGGATAAGGACAGGGAGATGATGACTTATAGTTATGCTATAAGCATAAGTTTTTGCAAATTCAACCTTACGCGGATAATTTAAAGTTGTTTTTACAAAGCAGTGTGCGAAAAGCAAAATTTTACGACCGACGTTGGTCAGTAGGATCAATGTTGTACACCCACATTTCGCCTGTTATGTTTAACTCCCATGTTATAGGGGGCGAGCCTATTGGCATCAACTGGAGACACATCCAGACTTGAGGCTGCTACTGAGAAATTTGTGGTAAATCCTAAATCGACTAAAAGTTTACCTGACCCAGGAATCGAACCCAGGACCACATGCTCAGGTTCCATTGAAAACCAGCGTCAGGCACTATTGTCTGGCATTTTTGCTGAACTGGGCCTTTTTGGTGCATTTCTTACATCGATCTTTATACTTTATATTTGTTTTTTTATTAGTTGTTATCTGATGTATGTATCTGGTGTATTGTGTCTTTTAATCTATGCTAAATAAATGTTGTTTCTTTCTTTCTTTTTTTCTTTCTTTCTTTCTTCTTTCTCTTTTTCTTTCTTTCTTCTTTCTTTTATTCTTTCAGTAATAGCGCTAGCAACTACTAGGCCAACGTTACGGAACTCTTATCATTATTATATCCCTATAGTCACATCATGTGGTACGGCTTACTGTTGCTTTAACAGGAATCTCACTACGGGTTCGTGGGTTGGAAATAAAACAGAAAATATAATCAGCAGTAATATTTTAAATTGCTTTGAATCACAATTTTGTAGTGTTTATAGATTATAATAATTACAAAGGAAGATTATTTTTTGTTCAAAGTACACTTATCCAACAGATCGTCGACATGCACTCTCGTGTCCATCATCTCAGAATATTTTACAAAAAGATAAACAATATTCTCATTTAAAGGCCAAAATTAAAATTAAAAATACAAAAACGCAAGAAAAAACTTTTTTAACAAATTAAATCAACCTTAATCTGATAAAATTATGAATTATTTTTAAAATTATAATCCTTTCTTATCCAAAAATCATTTTTTGAAAATGTTAACTTACTAAAATACACGTGAATTCTTAAAATTAGTAAATGAAAACAAAAACGTTGAAATCAATACTCATTTACAAAATCATTGTTAGATATTGAATACATTCGAAATAAGTACATGATTAATTACGATTATAAATACTTAGGAACAATATTGTTTATTTACAGTTCACACAAAACACCTACAAAATTAAAAATGACAAAAACAAAAACTTAACATAATGTTGTGAAAAATACGACATTAATTTTCTTTTACAGAAATTATTTACAACTCATTTTCAAGTTCATTACCTATTAAAAATAGATGTCAAAAATACAATTCACATAATTATTATTAATCCAATTATAATTCATACAACATTTTTTTTACGAAAGATGTACTATAAAAAGAGATTCTAAGCTGTTCAACTGGACAGTCCTCAATCATTACATACGTCCCCCCACATTTTTGGTGTCTTAGAAACCTTGAAACTGGCAGTACGTAACAATTCTTACATTCGCTAATATTAAAATTATAGAAAAACTTACATACAACGCTTGATATAAATAATTATATTAATTAAAAAATTAAATAACATCATAAAATTCGCTATCAAACGCTCGTTTTCTATATAAATTTGTTTATAAAGCAATAATACTAGTAGCTAGCTATAAAAATATAGGATTGTAATGATTTTTGAAAATATAAAGTAAAGTTACGTTGGTATTTTTCTTTCTACGATAAATGTGACTAGAGCTTAGGTAACTAAACATTTATGGCAGATACTTCTTGACTACTGTATGACTAAATGAGGCACTATTGCAATAAATATGATAGTAATTAAAATTATTAATTATTTTAAAAGAGCCTAAACATACTTATTTTCATAATGTTTGGCTAAAATATTTGGAAATACTCAAAATTTACTAAAACACACTTCAAAACATTATTACAATCCTACTAAAAGGATTTAGCAGCTAAAAATATTATTATTTAATGAATTTCTAGTGATCTAGCACTTCATAAAAAAAATACAACTAATATCATACGCGAGTGTCGAAAACTTCAAAGTTATAATTAAGTAAGTATCTAAGTGATATGCAATATACTTTAGGCAGGCTCATTTTGATTAAAAAATCATCATTTTTACACAGAGGTGATCAAAATTAGTTTTAGCCATTCATTATGAACAATTAATTATTTTTTTTACATACATAGTTATAAATGACTAAAACTAAAATAATGCGCCTCTACAAAAGTATACGCAAGCTACCGCGAATTAATTCACTACGAGAAATCGCATAACCAACAGACGTAAACTTAACGACATTAAAATCATAGACGCTAAAACTCAATGCTTTTGCAATATTTTTATCACATTTCAAAATTCAAAAGAAACGTGCCTACGGCATAATAAATTCATAAAGCTCAGCTAGTTACGGCCCACCCTAAAAGATAAAAAGAAATCCAATCATAGTCTCACTAATATCTCATTCCAGTACCAGTTAGTAACAATTTCTATCTTTTTAGTCTTAGGAATACTTACTAAATATGAAGTTAAAATGTGTGAACAAGCTTCTTATAATATAATAATAAAAAGTATTAGTTAAACTTTTAGTTTTAAATTCTATGTATAGATTTCAAGTTTTTTTTTTTTATTATTTCATATAATAGTAATTTATCTAACTATATCTACTTCTAGTGCACTATCTTTTAGCTGTGGTCAATACTAAGCCTTACCGTAAGTGTGCCGCTTTTATTATCCTCAAAAAGTGTATTGCCTTCGTTATTTTGTAAAATAAAAGTAAAGCCACTGTAAAGTATTGTTATAAGAGTTTGTTTCATAATCTTTTTTTACAAAAATGAATTCTTTTTTTCACTATTTTATGTAATTGACATATATTTTATAAAAAAGGAAAAAAAAAATTTTAATACTTTTTTGGTAAGGTTTTGGCATTTTCTAAAATAATTCACACATTTTTCTAAAAAAAGATAGGATACTAAACAGGACACAGTTACCGGTGGCACTAAAAAGCGTCTTTATTTCAACTGTATTGTGACGATCGCGTGGATATTAAAATACTCTTTCTTTACAAATCGGAGTTTATCCCACCACAAAAATATTATTGCTTTCAGAGGTTCTGCGTTACTGAGAAAAATATTTTTTATTAATTTTCTTCATATTTCCACCCGTTTCGCATTTTAATAACATTATCAGCGCTCCAGAAGCAATCGTGCACGCTATCTAAAAATATAGGTATACGCATGACCACTAGCTAAACGAACTATTTGTTCGAAAAGTAAGACAGAAATGATAGAATAACTTTTATGGAAAATTAATACATCAAAACTTTTGGCGCAATACATCTCGAAATACTGGTATCGTACCCGCCATTACTACATATACATATATAAATATAACATCTTAAAATTAGCGATCCAAAAATATGAAATATACGTGTTGTATTAGTGCGCCCCCGGGCGCTCCTCGCTCGCAAGCTTCGCGCCGATGCCACCATACATGTGTTTGCAAACCCGCGATATTGCGACTTTTGCCATTCGCTACCGGAGGGTGCAAAAGCCGCCACAACTGGACGGTTTTTCTCAATCCTCGTCGCGTGTTTTTTTTTCCTCTAATCGAAAAAACGCTGGCTCATTCCCAACAAAACACCGTTCGATATTGAAAGGCGAAAAATTTAAACTTTCGCTGCGAATCAACCAATGCCTTTTACCTACTTTTTTCAACTCTGGGCCTCTCAAAATCTAAATAAACAGGAATATATCGGAATATACGAACAGTTGAATTAAAAGTTACAGAAAGATTAGAATTTTCAAGAAAAACTATGTCGGAAATCTAATTAAAATATCAAAAAACTGAATGAAAGAAAGTTAAAAGAGATAGTTGAAGTAAGTTTGATAACTCAAAGTACCAGGGCCCTGCTCAAGCAAAGCGTCCTTATTCGTTCGAAACTTTTGCTTTATAAAAATACGAATCGAAAATATCTCGACTGTAGCACGTCTTCTTATGGTTAAGCTATGATTATTCTATTATTTCTTACACTATAAAACTTTACTATGTTTACTACGTTAAAATATCAGAGAATTCAGAAAAAGGGAATATTTAGGTTTTTATTTTCTATATTTAAGTGGTGCACAACCTTATTTCTTCATGAACGCTAGGTAAGTATGGCGTTAGCATAACGAGGATCTAAACCAAAAGTTAACTATCTAAAGAACTAATAATAGATGTAGGTAGTCGATGAAAATTAATATTAAGGATCCGCACTTATTGGAATAGGAACTAGAGGAGGAGGAACACAAACTTAACGTTATAGTGGCGAAATAAGACGAAGAACTGATAGAAAAGAAACCATGGGTAACACGGTCGAAGGTCTCTCGTAAGATTAGATCTAATCTAATGGGAATCTCGAAGATCGTAGAACATGTTCGATGATATCTAAGGCTTCATCTTCACTGCATAGACTAAAAGAATTAAAACTATTTAGGCTGGAATGAAACCTATTGTAAACTTTCGACCGAAACTAACCGCGTAATTACTTTTATTTCTCTTAAATACGATAAAATCTCAAAATACTCACAGCTCGTCGGGTTTATTGTATTATACGCTAAGTGCATCTACTTTATAAGAACAGTGGCTTTTTAATAATTTGAATTTGTACTTAACCTACATATTTTAAACTCCTTTGCTGAAATCATTCATAGAATAGAATTCAAGTTTTGACTCGATCTAAAGTTCGAAGCAAAAAAAACAACTCAATGTTTTACATTAAAATTCCATATCAAATCGTTTGCAATTGACGTGAATCGCAAAAGCCAAACGTTACGCAACCATTTTTGTAGATATTTTATGAATTTCCAAAAATTTTGCGTCAAGTCTTACGAATTTTTCTCAGCCAATACGTTTGATGATCTAGGTTTAATTACTTTACATCCAATTTAGAGTTTTCAAAAATATGATTCCAATAAATGTTCTAAACAAATATCTCAAAAATACATTATGAAAATATAATACAAATACGATAAAATTTATACTAAATATAACCCTGTCTATGACCTGAAGAGTTTAAAATAAAGAATAAATCGAAATCTAAACTCTGAACAAGTCATTTCTAAGGAAAACATAATTACTTCTTAGAGTCACACGTTTTACTATAATCCGTTTATATTTTCCACAGATGAAACTGCGGAGTTTTATATTAGAGAACGAATACAAATATTTCGTATCATATAAGATCGTTTAATCATATCAATAAATTGAAACAGTATCGAATCATAACGATGGTGTTTTGTTTCAGAAAAGAAAATCTAAATGGCGAAACTGATAGTCAAAACTTTTTGTATCGTCTACAATAAAATACGATATACAAAATAATTGTTAAAACATTTCAAATAGACAAGGCCTGAGTCAGTTCACAACTCCGATAAGAAACCTGTTTTGTGAAAGTAGCTTAAGTTATATCAAACAGCATATTTGATAATGTGAAAGGCAGTTAGTTGGTGTTAACGCGTAATTTAAATACTCGATTTAAAAAAAATCACATTATACAACAGAAGATTTCGACTTGTAAATGAAGGATAAAGGAAAACCTCCGATTGGGGGTAGAATGGAAATTAACATAATTTAAGGAATGGATAGTGTCCGTTGAAATACTGCCGTTGTCAGATTTTAAACAGAAGCTCTAGTAGAAGGTCTTCATCCACGTTCATTGGCGATTCAGGAGCAAGGTAATCAACGATCCTAGAAAATGGAAACATTCATTAAAATCAAGCGTTAAATTAAACCTAATGAATCTCATAACTTTAAAAAAGGCAACGATGATGCAAAAGATTTTATCAAAATCTCCACTAACATAAAAAACGATTTCAAATCACATAATATACAAGTTCTTTTAGTAGTTCATACCGAAGTTCCAATAAATCAAGATAATTGTTTTATTCAATATCTTGATTTATAATTTATTTGTCTAATTTCAAATCCTAATTTAATGTCCTGTGTCTTGTACTCGTAATGTTAATTACTTAACATACCTATTATTGTATACAATCAAGTATTTTCTAACTGAACAGACAGCTGTGCTGCTGGGGAGTTTGTTGCGCCACTTCTTCTTCCCAACGATAGCACTAGGAAGTGGTGAAGGGCGGGCGTTTTTGGAGGAATGTCTTTTGTATTTTTGACGTTTGAAAAGTGCTGATTCTCAGCCTAATTTGAATAAATTACTTTTGATTTTGACTTTTTGATTATAATAGGTTAAAATTTACGAAGATTATGTTGATGATGATAAAGATATTTATTTATTAGATTTATTTTGTAGACTTAACAGGTCAACCCAAGGCGTCTATAAACAAGTTACATTTAACAATATATGATGCTTACCTATTGGGCGTGGGTGGTGTACTGGTGATGCGCGGCAATAAGCTTTGGCGGACATCCGGCGACCGCCGGGCCCCCCTCACGCTTTCGGCTCGTGCGTTCTGCAACCTGCCACAAATGGGAAGAAATATATTAAAAACTTATTGAACTACTTTAGATTAAAACACCCAATACAAAAAATATATATTCTAACATACTAAGATGTAATACCATTAAAGACAGAATAAATGTTGACATTACATATTTTCGCTACGAAAACTTACGTTGGTAGTAAATTCCTCCCATGTGCTGTGCAGCGTGAAAATAGTTTTGGGAATTTTAATAAAACTCGATGGTTGACAAGAAAATATATAAAATTATTGTATCGAAGACAAAATAGTCACCATGCTTATTTACCACTTGAAATTCCAAATCCTGTAGATCATAACGGACCAAAATAACAAGACGATAGATATTATCTCAAGATATCAGACAAAACCATAATAACATTAAAGAGTCTAACAGATTCTAAGAAAACCACCTACACAGCTTAAGCTCTAAATATTCAGGGAACTCGAATAAACAAGCTCGAACAAAAACCCTCCTCTAATTTAATAAAACAACAAGTCTGAAAGTTTAACAAAATCATGCTCTAAAGATTCTCTTATCGAAGGCAAGGAACAAACTTGGGTACAGTTGATTTATCTATCCGCCACAGATACAGAAGTTTCGAGAAAAGCTAAAATGTTTCATTCATAAAGTACGAACTGATTTGGCTTAGATTACTTGGGAGAGATCGGGAACGAACCAGTAGCCGAAATTAATTTAGCATGGACTGCGATGGAAGCAATGAATAAAGCTCTTAATTGTTGGAAACATTTGATGAATTTTCGCTTTGTTTGCTTTATTTGAAGAGAAGGGAAGGAAAAAATGTTCTTTCATCGTAATCAAATGAAGGATTCCGGTTCTTCTCTGTTATTTTCAATTCCCTATCATTCGAATATTGTAGCGCTTGATTCCACCTTTTCCAATAATACAGCGTGCCGCTTTAATGGCGACATTAATTCATCACACGTATACGGTTTCGCATTTTCGTTTTATGAACATATTTTCATTTCATAAAATGTTATTATTTATTTAAAAATTTCCAAAATAGCATGTTGAAGCAACCTGTCCTTCAAGAACTGTAGCGCAGGAGCCATTTGCCAGGGTCACGGATCATAACATCGCATCAATGAAATTATAACGAATAACGTGCAAAGAGTAGGCGAATTGAAGGAAAGGGAGAGAACCCTATGTCGGCGAGCGGCGCAGGCGATAGTTTTCAAATTACGAATTATTTTATGTTGTTACATTTTTTTTATAATTACTGGCCACTAGCCCTACCCGTGTGTTAAATTAATGTCGCTATTTAATTTAGCGGCACGTTGTATATCAAGATAAGTAATACCTCCATTGCATTCTCTTTCGTGTCCTTCCAATTTCTGACATCGTGAGTAATAAATGTCTTCATCAATGTACATATAAATATCATTCAACCAAAACCAACTTTTGTAATCTTTAACTTTCTTATTAAAACCTGGAGGAAGTTTGAAGCTCCAAAGTTGTTCTTTCGAAACGATATCCGCCGTTCGATAAAACAGATATATTTAGATATCGAAAATTAGAAAGGAAGTCTTCAATTTTGTATAAAAAGTTAATATGATTTTTCTTTTAAACATTCATTTTGAACGGATTAAATTATACATTGATGTTGGGATCCTGAAACATTTATTGATTCTAATTTGTTTTGCTGCTAAACTAAGGTCGATTTAATTGGATGAACTGATTCTGATTGAAAAGAATCGGTTTTAAGAAGGATTGATTTTTTGCGGTGTGCGAAATGGCGTGCATATCTACATTATTAAACGGACATTCCCTTTTAAAGAAAACCGTAGTGGATACTATGTTGCTAATTTTATTTTATTTTTTTAAATCATGTAAATAAAATTCAAAAGTCATTTATTCAAAAGAAAAAAATATATATATATATTGGTAGTCATGAAGAAGATATTGGGCATCAGGATTTTAATTGTAACTTCTCCGAGAGTATTTCTTGAATTTTTACTAATGTAGCCTATGTTTTTTTTTTTTGGCTTAATTAACCTTCACAACGCATTGCTACATGGGTTGGCTGCTCTTCAAGATAAAATATCTACACAAGTAAACAACATAAAACGAACACAATGAAAAATCAGCTTTATTGATCGTATCGTTAGCCAAAAAACACGATTAAATCCCCCTCTAACAAAAAACTGTTGCATAGAACATCAGTTTTGAAGAACCGAATTAATTCCAAACCCTCAAAATCCCAGAAGACCTCTAAAATAACAAGACAAACGCAATTAACTTACGATTTCAGGGAAAGACCACCAAAAGGAGCATCATGTTCTAATAATAGAATAAAGGACACAGCTAGCGGTTGTAAATTAGGAGAACCTTGCGTTTTTATGTGTCCAACTTCCTTTAATTTTGCTAAATAAGGACGCAAGGAAACGAGGTTAGCAATCAACTTGATATAATTAAGGTTATTTGTAACGAATACTAATGTTTCTGTTTAGCTAAATACGTTGGGGTAATGAAGGAACTTATACAGGTACTACGTTTGGCTACAGATAAATGTATAATAAACACCTTCGAAAAGAAATTGCATGGTAAGGTTTCTACTAACTGTGAAGTTTCTTCCAGAAATGTAATTTAGACATTTTTATAGCACTGTGTGACCCGCCGCTTAAGTCACGCTATTCTGTGACTTAGACTTAGTACATTATGATACGTGTGACTTAAGTAATCCATTATTGCACGGCTTGAGATTAATAGACTACTTAAGTCACACGTATCGTAAACAATTTTATAGCTCGTGTGACCTAAACCTGCGTTTAAGTCACGCTAATCTGTGACTTCAGTAGTCCATTTTTAGACAGAAAAGCGTGACTTAGTCACGTTAGGTTTAAGTCATACGAGCTATAAACTAGTTTACGATA
This sequence comes from Apamea epomidion, assembly GCA_947507525.1. NCBI lineage: Eukaryota > Metazoa > Arthropoda > Insecta > Lepidoptera > Noctuidae > Apamea > Apamea epomidion. Next base: position 18,124,133 of record OX382237.1, read on the forward strand.
CGTGTGACTTAAGTAATCTATTAATCTCATGCCGTGCAATAATGGATTAAGTCACACATACTATTTTGGACACGAAATTCGTATTTAAAACAATTTGTTACCTTTTGACTTCCTACGAAAAACACAACAGACTTTCATTACGACAAATAAACCACGATAAGTTAAAAACAACGCGTTTCTGTTCGCTGAGACGACCTTCCTTACAAAAATACATCATATTTTTATATTCCTTCCCATCCAAAGGGCTTAAGCCCTTCCGTTGTGGCATAATAGAGTCTGTATATTAGTTCCGGGTAAACAATTCAGGGTTTCCACTGGGTACAGAAGGAATATATTTTTGTAAGTAATATTTATTATGCGGTACACAATGTGAAGTGGCTTGACGTGCCTTTTTATTGAATTTATGAATAGGTCTGACATTGTAGTCTTCAGTAGTGTTATTTTGTCCGAAATTTTCCCTTTGTTGCTTTTAGTGATTGAATGAAGGAGTTACGAAAATAGTTGCAGAATCGTTTTTACCAAAGCAGTAATTGAGGGCCAAAACGGATTTTAATTATCTGATATAAATTATTTTATTCTATTCTATTCTAAAACACATATGTGACTAAAAATAATTATCTAAACATGTCAGAATTGGTGCCCTGAGACAGTGAGGCGGGGTCGCAGTAGACCACGTAGGAGATGGCGGGACGAGCTGGATAGGTTCCGTCTAAACTGGAAGTAGGACGCGCGGGCTCGCGAAAGATGGAAGGAGTGGAGGGAGGCCTTTGCCCAGGAGTGGGACAGCCAAGGCTACTAAAAAAAATTAAATAAAAAAACATGTCTGTAAAGCTGGGTATCCACTTGCGCAGCCTCGTGACGAGCTGCCTGAGCATCCTGAGCATGCCACAGGCTGCTAAAAGTTCATGCATCTCCACTTGAGCCCACATAATATCGTATCGAGCGGCAAGCCTCAACACGAGCCACGATTTTCTCAATTTCTCATTAACCACAATGGTTGACGCACATAAAGTCGCTGCAGCATTAGCAGTAATTAGTTTGGTTTTTTTTACTTCGGAAACGGGTAGTTTCATTTCGTTGCTTAAGGTGGATGCCCCAAGGTAGCCCGCGAAATTCAAATTTTCTTACGTTTTTTGCAATTTGCTGGTCAGTATTAAGTTGTACGTTGATTAAAATACAATTTGCGGCCGTAACAAATATGTATTTACAGAATTATAATCATTAGAATCAGTAATACAACTTGTTAAGTTATTATAATCCTAAAATGTCAAGATTTCATGAAATAGTCATTCAGTAGGATTACTTGATCTTAGAGAGTTGTGTTGATGACTTTAATGATTATAATTCTGTAAATACATATAGGATACTTTTTATCCTGATATCCCCACGGGATCGAAACTTATGCGGGTGAAACCGCGCGACGAAGCTAGTAAATAAATAGTTCGACTGTTGTAAAATAAAATACGGAACTTCGTCCTTTATTTTGTCGGTTAAAATTATTCCTACATGCAAGAGTCTTAATAAATATGAATCTTGAATGTAACCAACTTGAAAGAAAACACATTTATTTGCGGTAAACATGACGCAGAGAAAGAACACAAAAAAGAACAAGTTTGGGGAAAATATACGTCAAATTCACGCAAAGCGGCTATCGTTAAGCATAATGCTACGACGCTATGCGAGACAGAGTCCCAGCGCTGGTTAAAACAAAATGAATGAACTGAAATGAAAGTAACAACAATAGGTACAAAAATATACAATCGACGACGCCCCAAATCCAGTTACAAAAACATCAGAAGGCCAATTCCCGTAGTTAAAAATGTTCAAAATCTAGTCGCAATCTCATTTCAGCGACAATCAATGTCAAATACTCGTCAAAAATGTAAGGAAATTAGAGTTATTTTTGACAGATTGAGACCGAGATCAGACCGTGAACGTTCTTAAGATTACGAGAATTGCCCCTCTGGAATACGAATATTTCATAACTTGCACTTCATATATGTATGAAACTATACAAACTTATACGGAATGCAGTTATATACATATTAAAATACATGTTATGATGAGAGTTTCCTGTCGTTTTCTGTTGTTATCTGAAATACTTTTACACCCTCTGTGCACAAAAATTCACAAATTTAATACGTTTAGCTCTAAAAGAATTAAAGTATCCTTCTGTTTTCATCAATCATTAAAACATGACATACATAGACAGAATGATGTTTATATGTGTGTGCGCAGTGTTGAGAGCAGTGTTGGTCCAGTGGTAAAGGCTTCGACTTACGAGTTGTAAGTCATGGGTTACCACCCCAGCAGGAGCGTTATATTGTGTAATTTATTTCATAACCACTGCTCTCAAAAACGGTAAAGGAAAACATCCTGGGGAAACCGGCAAATCCTAGAACCAAAAATTCGCAGAAATGTGACATCTACCAATCCGCACTGGGCCTACGTGGTGGATTAAAGTCCACCACGTAGTCTGTGCCCTGGCAGTGGGGACATTATAGGCTGACTATGTTATGTTTAGCGCTAAACGGGTTTAGTGTTTCGTGGTGCAAGTGGGCCATAACATTCTTCAAATCAAATCTAGAATAGAATACTCTTTATTGCACACCGTACAAATGACAGAACATAAATATATAAAATTTTACAAAGAGTGACAAATCTACCACTCACTTGATCTTTGTCTGCCTCATGAACTGTTGAATCTTCCTCGCCGCTTGATTCTGACGCCTCTGTGAGTATGTCCTCCTGTTCAAACAAATATTGAGTTAGATCTTGTTCATCCATCTTGATAATTAATATGATAGCATGCCCAATAGTCAACAAATTTCATGGCACAGTGTTAATACATGTACCCTGTAAGGGCACTGCCCTCCATATCATTTCTAGTTCCGCAATGCAATTCAACTATTTACACGACATTCTTGATTGCAGTCTTGTTTTCATTTAACATTTATTTATTTAGTTCATAATATCTGTCATTTATATCTGTCAATCTAAGGTTATATTCTTTTTATATACTGTACACTTACTTACTACGTATACTTACTTGATAGGTGTGGTAGCCCTCCTGCGCGCACACATATCACGGTAGCTGCGCTGTATTATCGTCGCGGCCGCATGCATTTGCTTCAAGTACGCAAACTGCACATACAAAACGTAAAATAAAAAAAAAGTCAATGAACTGCTGTGTGAGATTTAACAACACTGAAAACCTATATGATAGCTAGTGGATTGTATTTGATAGTGGACTGTAGAAATGAAACGATAGAAACACGTATAGCAATATTATAAATTTATATTAGAAAATTAAGACAAAGACCTGACAACCGCTCAGACGTAACAACAGCAACGAACAAACAAAAAGAACATAAGAAAACTATATTTAAAAAACATGACATTTATAGTACAAAAAAGGTCGCACCACAGCCAGTCGCCAACACTATATGTAGCCGATATCACGGCTAGACTGTTCTTGTCATAAAAAAACTTCTATCGTGTTTCATCGCATAGCTTTCTGACAGTGTTTAATGATAATGTGGCACCTGTCTGTATCTCCTGTAGCAGTTCTGTATGGTGATGGCGGCGGCTGCAGCTCGTCGCTGCAGCTGCCTGCCGCGGTACTGGCGGTATGCCTTCTGGATAGTGATCGCTGCGGAGTATAGCTCCCGTTGTTCGCGGTCTGAAAAAAATGTCAGGGTTATAAACTGTTTTATGAAATAGATTTCAGCTGCATCCAAGAGTTTCGAGTGGAAACCAAACCCAACTGATAAGGAAAGGCTATGCAGATGGTGCTGATGATCATAATTATGCTTAGAATCTAGAAATATTGTATGGAAGACGCTCTTTATTCAAATTTGTTAGCCCCTGACCTAATAATTAGAGCATTGGCATAATTATATTTTTTTATATCAATGATAATACCAGCGTAGGTATTATCTCAAGTGGCATTATATATTATTATATTCATCAGCTCTCTGTCAAACATATAATGGATACCGTAAGAAAATAGGAACTGTTCAATTTGTGAATATTCTTAGATACGTTACGAGCCCGTGATCTTTGAAGTTTTAAAGATATTTTATCATTTTACTTTACTTATGAAGTCAGTAACTGGGTTGTGGAGATCAGATAGGTAGTCGCTCCATGTAAAATACTGGTACTCAACTGCATCCGGTTAGACTGGAAGCCGACCCCTACATAGTTGGGAAAAGGCTAGGCAGAATGATGACTTTACTTATGAAGACTTACTTATGACTTACTTATGACTTTACTTCTTTCTCATTTTCAATAAAAACTAAATCAACTCACTAAATAACTTCTGAATATATTTTATCTTGATTAGTTTGTATCACTTTAGTTACAAAATCAAACGCACTTCTGATTACAAACTAAATCAACTCACCATTCAGGGTAAGGTTAGAGAAATGGGTGGTGGCATGGAGAAACTCCTGCAGTGTGGGCGTTGGGGTTGTACACAACGATGGGTGCGACAATGCAGACCGTGGTGACGGTGGCGGTGGGGATAACGCAGCTGAACCAGGTGATACTGAGCCTGATGAACACGGAGTGGAACCGCCACAGTACCTGGTTAACAAAGAATTGTATATAAAGTCATTAGATACATTAAATACCTTTTAGTAGAAGCTGGATGAGAGTAGCTGAAGTTGGAGTTGAATGGAATGTGATTGGAGAAACCTATGACCAGTAGTACTTAGGCTCATGGTGACGATGAAGAACTTATGAAATAGTAAATTTGAGTAAGCATATATAACAACATAAAGATATTTGTGGCAATAAAATAAAGATCATGTAAATATTTGGCTGTTTGTGTATGTGAGTTTAAATGTTTGTAAACGCACCCACAATACAGGAGTAATTCCTAATGTGGGGCAACGTTTAAAATAAAAACAAAAACAAAACAATTAATTAATGTTGACAGTTTTACTCAAGCATTTATTTCAGGTTTGGTCGAACTCAAACGGAGCTTTAATCATAAACTCAACATGCAGTGAAGTCACTTGTCGAAATGTTGTCCGACAAAACCCAAAATCGAATATAAGTAGAATCGCAACATTAGTAAAACTGGTATTGTCGTTTGACGAAGGTAAATATAAAAAGCATGTTTAAAAAAATCTTATAGTAAATCCAAGTTAAAGTAAATAAAAACTTTGTGCTTTAAATAGAATAAACCCCAACCTATAGTAGTTGTAGCCGAACTCGAAGCTAATGTTGCTGCAGACGTCATCCAGAGGGAGAAATAAGCAAAAACCAAAAGAGATAGAAGGATTGTAGGACTGATACAAGGTTAAACAACGGGTAATGAAAACATTGAGATACACAACACAACATCTAAGCACCGTGTTTATGATGAATTAAAGCCGTCATTGATCCAGTACATGACAGAGATGAAGTTATACAGGATATATTGCACCATATCTCTTTTTCACAACGCAACACATGAAGACTTTAACACTTCATAATACGGGCTTTAATTGATTGAACGCTTACCTGTAAGCGTTGTCGCTGAACTCAAAATTAAAGTCGCTGTTAAAGGTGTTTGTGTCGTCTAGGAGTGGTACCATCAGTGTATCCTCGCCGCCTCCGCTGCCGCTGTCGAGACCACAGCCCGACAGCAGAGACGAGCTTTCGTTCTACAGTCAAGAAAATATCATTAGAATTTATGACCAAATGAGACTTTGACACAGGAAACAAAATGCCTAAAGCGTAAAATACATTGAAAAATTAATATCTTCTTGTAATCAACTAAAAACGACTTCGTTCTTCCAACAAAAGTGTTGACTTTTATGATTTGATTGTTTTATTGAGACTCAAATACTTTTTTAAACTATCTAGTTATCTCTCAACTTAACTCATCTCTAATGCGCTATTATTTTTATTTCACTATTTAATATTCAAAGCATAATTATGTATACCTTTATTCTTTCCGGCATGGCGGCTATGATTTGCTCCGCCAGCGAAAACACCCGGTCATCCTGCTCCCCTGAAAAGATTTTATGAAGTGGAACCTTATAATATTAACTCAAATAAATGAATTTTCTCGCTATCTTCAAACAACCGAAGCCCGGTTATGAATAGCTATGTTAAAGCTAAAACATCAAATGCAACTGAGTTGTCTCTGTCTGAAACAAGTTTTAGAATCATGACAAACGAAATAATAAACAGTATTTTAACTCGCGTTCTGAATTTGTAGGAAATTGCAACCATGCAGGGTTAAATTGCAACCATGCAGGGTTAAATTGCAACCATGCAGGGTTAAATTGCAACCATGCAGGGTTAAATTGCAACCATGCAGGGTTAAATTTTCTGGTTTGCCAAATCATCATTTAATTACAATACTGCTTATATCTTGTCGTCATGATTTGCACTGATTCATGTAACTGTAGCACTTGAAATTTACAACTTCACTGATACACCACTTGTTGTAATCTTACTAAACAGCTGATTGAAGTTTGTCATAAATCTACACACACAGTTAAGTAGCTTACATTAAATAGAGTTATGGTTAAATGTAGTATTACTTTCAAAACGTTTAATTCCAAATACGATTAAGACGTCTTTATGGAAAAGTCTAAGGTTGACATCTATAAACTTTCCTCAGCACGTGCTGGCTTAGACATGTTCCCGCCTCCATCTTGAAGTTGGTATTTGACAAGCAGTGACATGAATAACACTAAGCCAAAGCACGTGCTAAATATCGTTAATAGATCTTAGCCTAAGACGAAAATCAAATCCAACTCTTGCATTAGAATAATTTTGTAGTTCGTTTTGACAATAATATCACGAAACCTCATGGTGACACGATTTTAACTTAAAGATGAATGACACAGATACTAATAAAAATAAATATGATATTAGGTGGTTCAAACTGAAATAGTGTTCGCAATAACAGCTTATCATTAGATTATAGATTATTACTGAAAACATACACCGCATTCTCAATATAATAATGAAATCCACATAAGCCAATGGTAAAGTGAATGAAACAAGATATCTTAGTAGATAGCTTAGTCTTGTTCGCTCGTCCTTGCTATATATTGTTCATATCAACATAAAAACATTACAATGTAATCAAAAATCATTGTTTAATTACTTAAAAAAACGAAATGTTGTTAAATAAACATTTGACAGTATCCCGAACCTAAATCTAGTTTTTAAACAATGTGTGTACCTACAGGAAGTTTTAATATTAGGAACTTATAATCTAAATGAGGTTATGTGTTTACAAAAATGAGGAAATATACAAGGAATAACCAATAAAAAGTGTAATGAGAAAACAGTGCACGATAAATCTGTGGCCAAAGTGCTTACCTTCAACAATGGCAACAGTAAATCTTCTACACATAAAAAGCGTCTAAATACTCATGCAAGCGTTAAGCGTTCATGCAGTGTTGAAATTGTCACGTTTTTTTGAAAACAAGTGTACTGACTGAACAACGTAGTCTTGTGTACTGAAATTGGAAGTAGAAGCCAATCAATTTGGTTGTGATACAGTGATAGTGGATAGACCAATACGAACCACTGAAAGCGACATCGAAGGACAACATCGAGTAAACCAAACCGAACTTTATTCTTGAAGCAATAAAGAAGTTTCTTCCTTTTTTACGTGCATTAATTGATTATTTATTTTTTTATTTATTTCAGTGCTACGAATCATAAAACTCGGTTTAGTTAAAGGATACTACAGACAACAAACACTCAAGGGAAAACTCCGCTCATATTGGAACACAAAGTACAGAAGAAACTACAAGTGGTCTACCGACATACAGTGATCAAGGGCTACAGACTGGCGACAAAGAGGGAGACAAAGATATATAGACAACTTTTGTTAGAAGAAGAGGGAGGCAATGCAACTACTACATACACAACATCGACAGATAGGACGAGCGGAGTTATCGATGCTGCGACTCGAAATGGTATAGAACGTTTACGGATAGTAAAAAATTGCCAATAGGAAGATAGGATAGATAAAAATATTTAAAGTAAATATTTGAAGAAATGTTAATTGAAGCCAATTCGGTAGATCATATCGTGATTTTGTATAATTTGGAATATGAAAAACGGAAATTATAACAAATAAATCTCTTCCTTTTTAAAACGATTTAAGTAAATCGCCGAGTTTTTGGAATTTGTAACTTTTCCATATCAAATGAGATTCAGCTTCATCGAATTCTCATCGTTAGTCTTTAGAGTGTTAGGTTCTTGGTCTATACCGTTTCTCTGCGCCGACAGACTGACCTGTGCGTTTGCGCGCGGCGGGCGGCGCGTCGTCGTGGTCGGAGAGCGCCTCCACGTCTATGAGCGGGCTGCTCGCGCGGCGCGGCGCCGTCTCGCCTGCGGAACCACCGCGCTCAACAATCCGCTAAGCCGCTACGGAGCCTTACCGGTCAAACGACGTGAGCCTACTGACGTCTTCACGTTCAAATGACTTTTATGAACGAAATCAAATGTTTTGAAAATGGACGTGGTCTCTAAAGTTATGCTTTTGTCGTTATCTGAAAAGAAGGAAGGGGAAGCTACGGACTAAATGTCTGAATCTATTTTGTTCGCTAATTAGTTTCTTGCTTTCAGTGAACCAGATGCAGTGATTGAAAGTTTTGCTAAAATTATATTTATATCATTCAGTTTATAATTCTGTGATTCATAAAACTTGCAATTGCACATAATAAATAAACAAGAACGTTCATGAACGTTTTCTTGTTCAAATCAGCGGCAAACAAAAAAATGCTTCAAAAGGTTGATAACTGTCACAATCTCGCTGTGTAGAACTCACACGTTTGACCAGTTATATCGCCGAACAAACCGTCACCATTTAAAGGAACATACACCGAAACCCAGAACCAAGGTTAGGACATTCAAATGTCATCAGCTGCCGTGCCGATATAAAATAACCAGCAAATGAAAAACGAATCGACTATGAATGAGGCGAAGTGGTTCAAAGACTTACAGAGGGCCAGGTCCATACGTCTGCCGATCTTCGAATCGCCAAGACTGTCTTCAGAGTTATCAGAATCTAAAGGTAGCGACATGCTTCGTTCCCATCTGAAAATGTCAGGATTTTTGGCGAATTAAAATTGACAATACTCTGTTAATCCTTTAGAGTAGACTGATCATTTTAGTAGAAAAACATTTATCGTTATAGATAATATTATTTTGTTTGTATAGGATTGTCGCGTTTTCGAACAATGATTGAAGAATATTATGAACTAAAGTCACAGTCATGCAAAAATAATAAAACGGCATTCATGATAAATGGGAGTGAATCGTTACCTAGCAGAGGATGAGCTCTCCGACTTGTCTATAGCTGAGCTGGATCTAAAAGCGTCCGCCATGTTGATTCCTGAGTCTATTGACGGCCTCTTCACCAGGTTGCTCTCCAAGCTGCCAGCACGACTCTTTTGGGATAAGCTGGAAAGAGAGAAATGTTGCTTAAATTATGGCAAGTCATTTGGATGAGTCTACTTGTGAACCATAGGCAGAAGAAGTTCAGCGAAGAAAATATGATTTAATAATATAGGAAATTAAAATGAGACAACTTCTCAATCATATTTTACCAAACTGCAGTGAATGTGTGTGTCGTGAGATTTTGTCAATTTTTTTTAGATTTTTTTTGCGTTAATAGTCATGTGCTTTGCGCATAACGCATAATTATTTCTTAAAGAAGTTACCAAAAAATGGCAAAAACATTTAAAAAACACTTAAAAAAAACAAGCTTTTATTACTTGTTAATAATGTTGGGTTCACAAGGATTGTGTAGAAATAATACTCGTAATACACAGCAGGGAATAATTGCTTATTTATTCGTATATGATCCTTCCTTACATTATAATTTTGGACATACAATTAGTAGCTAGGTTCACCTACATTACAAAATTTATTGACCAATGGGAGAACACTGATTTCCAAAATCATAAAAGTATGCGTGACAATAATCCGCGATGAACGTGCACCCATCTCGGTCTGGCGCGTGCGCGTCGTATAGCGTCGTCTGTACTCACACTATATATTTTTTTAATAACGTTGCCCCACACTAGGAATTACTCCTGTATCATGGGTGCGTTTACAAACATTTAAACTCACATACACAAACAGCCAGACCCGGAACAACTACCTGTAGGCAATACAAATATTTGTTCCGTGCGGGAATTGAACCCGCGACACGCAGTGCAGCAGTCGATCGCTCAGCCACTACGCCAACCGTGTCGTCAACATTATTAATATTGCCAGCGCCGCGCTCTTCGCGTCCCAATTCGATCCAGCCTGTCCCTTTGCTGCCCTCTCCCAGCGACGCCCTAAGCCGAGGTTCGTACCCCACAGGGGGTGCCCTTAGCGTGCAGTCGCCTAGTTTTAATTAGTTTTAGCCCTGGCTGGAGGCTTTAAGATTTCTTAAGGCAACCACAGGATATTTCGGTTAAGTAGTCAGGACCTCTAAGCTCTTCGCGTCAGTGCACCGTGCGCCGTTGCGCGCGCACTTTGTGTGATCTTCAAGGACTCCCATTAATAATAATAAAAAAAAAGTTAAAAATAATTTAAACCTGATAAGAAATAAATAAAAGCGTGTTACATTGTGATTGCAAAAGAAAAATAATGAAGATGTAATATGCTCCAGGGCCACGGGTTGTTCGAAAGATATACCGTGGCCCCTGGCATAGGCAACTGAAGGAACACGGGTGGGTTTTAGTCAGGTTTAAATTATTTTTAAGCTTTCAGTTATTTTTATTAAAAAGTAATAAAGCTTGTTTTTTATTAAAAAAAATATATATTTTAATTTTATTTTTAACTTTTTAGTATTTTTGATGCGAGATTGACTACGGCGTAGTTCGTAGCGCGTAGCAGTATTTTTCCGTTATATGCGTTTACTGCGCTAAAGCTACCTGTACATCATCAGACCTATAGCCACCGTCCGGTTCCATCATCAGATCAGTTCCATGTCATAATAATTTTGCATTGTCTTTCGATTAACACATGCATGCAAAATTTTAGCTCAATCGGTAACCGGGGAGTGGATCAAATTTAACTTGCAAGATTTGATTACAGACATACATCGGGATAAGTGAAACTAAATAAATAAAAGCTTGTAATAATAAAACAAAATATTTTGAAATTGTTGACTCACCACCTGCAGTTTGTTGTAATAATTTAAAATTTCCCTTAAAGAACATTCCACATTGAAAATTCTCACCTATGCGGCCTCCGAAAGACTCCATCTTTAGCAGGCGGGTGTATCCTGTCCAGCCGCGCGGCCAGGTGCGCGTGGCCGGCGCGGCGCGCGGCGACGGCGGCCCCGCGCGCGCCCGCCTCGCGCCGCTTGCCGGCGCTCCAGCGGGCCAGCACCACCGCCGTCTCCACGTGTCCCGCCGCGCTCGCTACCATCTGGAAATAGAGAAGAAGTATCTCACTTTTACTTTTAGCAATTTAAAATCAGGAGGGAAGTAGTTTACGAAATTGATGACCATGGGCTTCAATTTTTTCTCTTTCTTTTCTTTTCAAGAGGGTGTGCTTTCAATGTTTTTAAGGACAAAACATAGGCCTCCTCTATTCTTTGAATGGATAGAAAGAAGTACAAAGTACACTCACAATAATTCACCTTTCCTGTTTCAACAATGTTGCGGTCGGGCTTAAAAACTGACACCACTAAGAGTTCTTCCCAAAACTGCTTATTATTCACTAACGACAACCACATAGTTTAACTTTTCCAAAAGATTTCATATTAAAACATGAGTAAAATAAGGCTAAAGCAAACTTACCAAAGGCGTATTATTTTCATTATCCCTCGCACCCAAATTGACTTCTTTCTCCAACGCCAAACTGGTGTCATCTTCACTCCACCTCAGCAACACAATGGTCAACTTCGTGTAGTTTAATGCAGCAGCCAAATGTAGGATAGTGGAGCCATCTTCATTGGGTTCAGTGGTGAAACCTTCAGAGTTGCCAGTGGATCGGTTGCTAAGGGTCCGGCAGAAGGAAACAAGACGCTCTTCAAATTTTGGATTGGAGTAGAGCTGTACATCCTCGATCTGAAATCGTAAAAGTTGAAACAGCTTAGTGACTTTAAAGGAATAACAGCTGTGTTGGTTGAGAGAAGTTTTTAAATTACTCATAATTAATTAATATCCACTTTTAAAGTATTCGTGACCTAACTCATATCGATTAATATCTGGATCCGTAAAGAGATGAGTAAAAGTCATCGTTTTTCCAGTGAAAAAAAGATGGAGTTTAAATAGTACGAAAAGCACCATCCTATTTCGCAGCCAAACAATGATGGCTTAACGCTAAACTTCTCTCCACACCACGGCTTCATAGGAAAGCAGTAGAAATAATTGTAGGTACTTAGATTAAGGAAATATTTTACCTGGCTATTTTCATCAGCAGGTTCAATCTTCATTTGCAAGCGACCTTGTAACCGCTGCAAGCGCTGCAGTAACGAAAACCTCCTCAAATCCAGCGATGGCAGCGGTGCGGACGCGGGTGAAGAAGGCGCAGGCGCGGGGCCTGGTTTGTATTCAAATACCACTGTATCTGATACCACACGACCACCTCGAGCCACTTGCAATGCTGCTAGACCTGCCTCGTGAGCTGAAATGGAGAGATTACATTAGAAGTCAGTTAAATAAGTATGCTAGGATTTGTAATACAACAGCACACATTTTTTTTTTTTTTTGGTAAAATCATTATTTAAAGTTAATTTCGTGCCATAGTAGTGTTTATTTAATTTTTAACTTATTTTATAAATTGATTATAAGCTCTGTTACTTGGTGATTCAATGAACTAGGAACACTAGTCGATCGCACCTTAGTGACAGCAAAAGGTATAAGCAGGCCCGTTATACTATATTGGAACTACAACGCTGAACTACACTAGACCAACTCAAGGTCGAAGTGTCACTTTGTACTTAGTTTACAAATAATAATAAGTTTAATAATAATAATGAGCCTACTTGGTAATCTATTGATCACCATTGGCACAAGAGGCTTTTCAAGAGGGTGTCCTTTTAATTTTTATTTAGGGCAACAAAATAACATGCCTCTATTCCTTGAAAGGGCAAAGAGGTACAGTACACTCATATTTCGGCACTTCTGTTTCAAGTGTTGTGTTTGCAACTACAACGAAGTACAACGCTAGACCTTCTCAAGGTCAAATTGTTACTTCTGGCATGCGGTTAATCGTATACTCTATACTACAATTATTAATGTCTTAACTAACCTGGACAGTAACACCTTAAAAGCCCATTCTGCACCAATATCGACGGCACTGGGAAGTTATCAAACAGTACAGTGTACTGGTCAGACGACTCAGTCCAGGGTCCTGCCACCAGGACCTTCGCTCCTCCTTCAGGATAGGCCCATTCAGGAGAATAGTCCGTGATGTTCAACGTCCCCTCGCTGCTACTCTCTGTCTGCATCTTCTCATTGCTGTCTTCCGCCGGCGCAGGAGGAGACTTGTCGCATAACGTCTGGAAATTGAGAAAAAAAGACTGCTTTTATGTTGATTAAATCTGTCAATTTACTCAGTTTTTGTTGAAATAATAAAAGTTTAAAGGTAAACGCAACAAAAACTGTTTAAACTATAAAATTAGAATGCAGGTGAAATGATATTCGGTATGCCCAAGGAATGAGATAACAAGAAGATGAGAAGCAACAAAAACTTACAATCTTTTCGTTCTCAGTATTTTTTTAAAAGTAATTTGAGAGGGTTTAAATGGAATTAACACTTTTCTGGAGACTAAGCGCGTAGACGTGATAACGATAAAACTTAAATTCTGTCTCGTTTAGAGTCCCTCAATGTGTTAAGAATATAAATAACTGTACCATACCCAATGTTTTTCGACTCACCACAGGATTTGTTGAAATCGAACTGGGGTCCAGCACTTCCAATTCCGGAAAATCACCAAGCATATCAAAAGCGTCCAGATTCACAAACACATTATCGTCCACTCCCGTAGCAGGCGATGCCACCACTTCACAACTGTCTATAAAGTCCATCGTATCTATGCCGGACACCATCACATTAGCCGTGTCGTTATGCCTCACACCATTCCTGTCTAGTTCACAAGTAGGCATGTTGGCCGACAATGTCTTTTGAATATCTTCATGCGACAACTCAAGAGTCTCATCAAAGAACCCACTAGAACCTAAATTGCTGTCAGTACCGAGCAGCACTAATGTATCATCACAGTTATCTGTCAAAGTTTTACTTTCTAATCTTTCTACTAAATCTGGATATCTCGAAGGAGTAGCCGGCGCACTTGCGATTACCTGGTTTCTACTTCTTGGCTCCACTTTAATCTTCCTTTCAAAAACGTCAACGTCTATTTTCTCCTCTTTAGGCTCAATTTCTAATTTCATTTCTGTATTTTGGACACAAGTTGTAGGCTGACTGTCCGGAATTTCCCTTTTTAAAACAAAAGTGGGTTTGTACTGCTGCCTATACCTGTCTCGGGGTTCTTCACAGACAAACGATGTCACTGACAGAGGAGATACTAATGAAGAATTCTGCTGGGTACCGTTGCTTGTTCCATTCAATATTAAAAGACCACCACCGCCTTGGATTTGGCCTAAGGATAGTAGTAATGGAGATGCTGATTGTTGGGCGGGTCTGTGGTCTCTAGTGTACTGCCTTGGTGGGTGAGACATTGATCTTGGAGAAGGACCGGTGGTTGAAGATACTTGATGATCGGAAGGTGGTGGTTTTGGAGCCTGCACCCTGCGCATGGGATGTGCACAGTTTCTTGAATCGTTGCAGGTAGAGTCAGGACAGCCGCACTCCAGCTGCCTCGCCAAAGCTGCAGCTCTCGCCGATCTCTGCTTCTCCATGAGTTGCGTCACAATAACTTCCACGGTCTCCGATGTCTGAAACATTTTGCCCTGCTTTTTAATTATAGTCATTTATGTTACTAATTTCAGCCGCTATGGTCCGTACTCACCGATATTTCCAAGTCATTGTTGTGGTCCGGGTCGTCCTCGCTGAAGACTGAAACAGGAAACACTACAAACATTATAATCCCATAATTAATCAACACGATTACTGAGAACTAATATTATTTAGGTAAGGTCTCAGTTTATTCGCGAATCGTTACTGTGTTTGCTCATTCTAATTAAATTCACGCTACACAACCGCATGTCAATTGAGCTTGATTTACCAGATAATATTTAAAAAATAACCCATTAACCCAATTTCCATACCAAATGATAACGAAAATAATTCCATTATATTGCTTGTAATATTAATTTTCAATCCGAAATCAATAACAGGGTGTCCCTAAATTAACAACAGCATCGTTATTCCGATCAGATAGGATTAATAACCGCGCTGCATAATTGATATTTGCCACCGTTTTCATAAATATTCAACAACAGAACAGAAACTTTCAGCGTTTCAATTTGGTTCCAGTGTTTTAAATTCTCGAATTTTGTTAGTATGACAACTTTTTACGAGTTTTTGTTCTGAAAAGTTGTTAATTGACGGCTTGAAGTGTTACATAGTAATGCTGGTTTGATTGGCAGTTGAAGAGGAAGACAGAATTTGGAAATGATTACAAGAACTGATGTCCGTAATGTACCTATTCTAAAAGACGATTCAGTGGGTGAAATCGGTTCATCAATTTGTTGTTTTATAAAGGATAACAAAATTAGTATAAGATTACACCAAAACTTGACTTATCCATAAAATTGGTTTAATTTCCACCAGAATTCCTGTAATTCCTTTTCATTTTACAAAGAACACGACTGGCTTCATATTTAATACTTCTGAAAATTTTCGTGGCAAAAAATCTTTGATTATATTCTTATCTTTGGAGTTATTCAAATTTATGTTGATCCACAGTCAAGATGAAGGTACTGCTGGCATCTTTCTCATTTACGAATCTTATAATTTTATTCATAAGGTGTCCATTTGGAACGCGCTAAATGAACTATGTTTTACTTTGATGGAATTATAGTGAATTAATTTTCTTGGAATAAATTATTATTTACAACGTTCAAGTTTTGTACTTTTGCTTGATTAATGAAATAGCAATCATGCTAACGAAATTTAATATATTAAGAAGATTGAACCGCGTAAATCAAACTTGTAGGTAAGACTTGAACTAACCAATTCAAGTCTTACCTACAAGTTTGATTTACGCGGTTTAAACCAAAACACGCATAGGAGTACCGAGTACCTCAAGGCACATCTTTGGGCCACATTTTATTTTAGTACCTCAAGGCACATAATTGGCCCAGTTCTGTTTTCGTCAATACTTCTCCATACTCATTCCTTCTCCTAAAGATGATACGCTCATCGCATACTCACACATTGGCTTCAGCTGGCAGACGAGTTCGTCTTTCGTCCACTCCTTCTTATCTGCCCACAGCGCGAGACTGGGCCCTACCGTCGCCAGTTTGTTGTCATCAGGGTATGGCACGTTCAGGTAGTGGACTAGCACTATATCCGGGTTCTGGAATTTCATTAAAACGAAATAAATACGACAGTATCTACTGATATTTAATGATTTTATCTGATTTTTTTAAATTATATATTAAATTATTATCCCGCTACCTTATTCGGAACCTGTAGAGGTTACAAATGGGGTAGAGGGTTGACAGTTATTATTACTTACAGCAAATAAATGAGAGGTTATAGATGTTGCTTAACCAATAAGTAATAATAACTGTAGTATGTAGTTAATTAGCTTTAATTCGGGGTGAGAGCCTGGTGGTCAGTCACAAAAGATAATATTTTATGCATTATTATCAAAGCACTATAATTCTTGTCTCTATACAACGTGAACCTTGGTGACGGGAGAAAAATAAGGAGATATTATATAATCTCTGAATGAAATGCGAATTGTTCGATTACGAGTAATAACACAAATTTTATAACATTTTATACGAGGATTAAATTCGAGATTGTTTAGTTATCAGGTTTTATGAAGATTGCAGGTTCTGATAAAAAATGTTAATCATAACTACACAACTTCGCACATAAATATAAATTATGATTAAAAATAACAACAGAGCAGTTGGTTCAAAATTCACGTTATTTTGTCCAAAAAATGTTCATCACCAATTAATATTTCAGTGCGATATTACTTTTTGTACCGAATTCA
The DNA here is from genome assembly GCA_947507525.1 of Apamea epomidion. Classification (NCBI taxonomy): domain Eukaryota; kingdom Metazoa; phylum Arthropoda; class Insecta; order Lepidoptera; family Noctuidae; genus Apamea; species Apamea epomidion. The sequence goes on from OX382237.1 coordinate 18,141,240, forward strand.
TCAGCCATGGATGAAATGGGTTAAATTTTATTATGTTCAGCAAAACATACAATAATGCTAATAGAGGCAGAATAAAATTATTGTATAGAATTTGCACCTAAAAGTTATCTACGTGCGTAATTATTGTATTTAGTAATAATTAATATAAAACGTTTCATTAACTACAATTAAAACCATTTGAAATGTATTGTATTATTGAATGGGCATCAAGTTATGTATGGCTATCATAACTTTTGATAAAAATAACAAAAAATACTTTTTGTTTTTTTGTCTATCATCTTTATGACTAACCCATTACTTTCCGGACAAAATAGTTATGTGCACAAGTTGCTTTAAATCATCATCATCATCATTTCAGCCGAAAGACGTCCACTGCTGGACATAGGTCTCTCTCAGGCTGCGCCACAACACTCTGTCCTGTCCTCCACCTTCCACACACAGTCTGTCCCAGATGCGATAAGCTGAGTTGATTGATAGCTACACTATTTCACAAGTTTGTTTGAGTACTATCCAAAAAATAAGTAGGTACCATGAAACTTCGTAATTTTATGTTCATAATACTGATAAGAATAAAAGAAAAGGATGAGCTTTATCAATGTTACCTAAAGCTTATCAAGTGCATCTCCGTAAATTATAGCAACCAGCGACAGCTCAGCACGCCTTTATTCTCAACCGGATAACAAACACCATTTAACAATACAAACTCCACCATGACTCAAGTTAGTTACAAACAAATAAATTTCAAAAGGCCCATAAAAGCAAACGCATTTGTGAACGTTAAGTGATATGTGAAAATTTACAACTGCATATAAAGCACGTTACAAAGACAGCCTAACGAGGATGAAAAAAATATCTATTTATATTCGGAAAACAACGAACTGCACTCAGTAGGGCATAAACAAGGAGCAACATCCGAAACTGCCAGTAAATCGACTCCAGCGCAGTTAAACTTGGTATAAAAATAAGTAATACACAATATTTTAATTTTGCCAACCCAACTACCGAATGTAAAACCGAGTGCGCCGTAATAACTAACCATTTGTCTTCAAAATGGCGGCAATAAACATGGCGTCATTATTTATGTAATGGCCGACGCCGTAGGGGTGCCTCTCGACACGTGTGCACTTTATTATTGTTGTGGTTTTTCATTAACACGCCGTTAAAAGTGGATTTGTTGTAACAGGGCTTCAGTGTATCGTTTCATGTAGTAGCCATAAATTTTCGGTTGAGTGAAATTCTGATTGTTATTTGTATGTCATTATTTGTGCTGTTGCGGTTTTGAGTGAGAGGTTTTGTTTAATTGGCATAGTGGGAATAAAAATACATAACTGGACACATCAGAAATGTTACAGAATTCATTTTTCACTTTTCTTTATTTTGTTAAGTTACCGCGTTAGCAGTTGACAGTAAAACCATCGGCACTTTTTTGTGCTTCTGTATTTTTTTGCAATAAGCCAAAAATAAGTCTCGAAAATACAGAGGCCAAAAATAAGTCTCGAAAATACAGAATATTTCCCAGAGTACTTGACCGGAACCTTTTGTTACTAATGACAAGCAAATTTTAGTATGGGGATCATTTACATAAACACTAAATAAATCAGATAACTATTTTAGCAGGACCCACAAAACGTTGCACGAAATTCCCGTGATTAAATCGGCCATCAAAGATAAGCCAATTTATTATGAACCTATGCCACACGCCTAAGTACTTATGTAAGATGTTGGTACCACTTTCTTTTACGATACCCCTAGGAAATAAAGCGCGTCTATTAGCAAACGAAAATATTCCTAAATAAGTTCTTCAAATTGTACAGTAGACAACCCTAGTTTTTCTATGCTCTGAAGTCGAAAGTTAGTTGCAGTTCTATGAGCTTAGCACGATCTAACGGTCGGGCTGGCGACAGGAAATAAAAGGATAATGTACTGCTTAATACAATACACACTACAAAATATAATAAACAGTTGGAAATGTACATTTTGAAAACTATTTAGATATAATCGCTTTAGGGGATAAAGTTTTACAACGCACAGAGGAAACATTAATGCTCTAAAAAGCAATAGAATTCAAATTAAATATTGTTTGTCTGGGGATTAATGTAATTGGATGCTGGAGATTTGGACAAAAGTCATTGACGTAGTATAAAAATAAATAGATAGATAGAAGATAGAATACTCCTTATTGTACACCATACAAATAAATAAATAAAAAATATATAAAAAGATATAAATAGATATTGTTTCTCGTCAGTAACAATATCAAAAGATGAGAGAACACAGGATTTTTTAGACCAATTCAAATTCAAATTCATTTATTGTTTGTTACATGTCAATAGAGATGTTATAGTTATAGTTGTAGTAACAATGTAACATACCTATAAGGTGTACAATATTTATGAAGCTTTGTTGTTTACTTGCGTTAAATAAAAACTATTCTTACAGTCGATTTACTCATTTTTTACATTAATATAAAATTGTACCTTAATAAATTATTATGAAATTTAATTTGAATTAGTCACGTTATACATTATTTAAAGTTATTATACATTAGTCAATTTATAAATTATTCAAATTATAAATTTTTACACCCATTCCAAATATACTAGACTTAAATTTAACAGTTCTACATCTAATACCCGATAACTCATTTTTGTGTCGTGCACTTCTAAGTGTTTCATATTTACTAATATCACCTTTTATCATTACAGCCGCCTCATAAATATATAACGAAGGCAGAGTTAAAATTTTTAACCTCCGAAACACTTCTAGGCATGAGTCTGTCGGTTTGAGTCCAGTTATGCTTCTCAAAAATTCTTTTTGGGCTCTAAAGGCATATTCTCTGTCAGAGGAGTTTCCTCAGAACAGAAGGCCATATTTCAGAGTGGAGCCCACATATGCATAGTATGCGTTTAATAGTGCACTCTCATTCACCACTTTCCTCAGCATGTACAGGGCGTATGAATATTGGTAAAATTTTTTGCAAACGTGATCAATATGATATTTCCAGTTCAGACCACGGTCAATGTACATACCCAAGAATGTTGTTACATCGACTTCATTTATTGTTTCAACTTTGTAAACTTATGTGAAGTTTTTTTGGTTTTGTGTTTTTATTTGCATATGTCATGTAATTTGTTTTGTCAAGATTAATTTTAGGATTATTTCGATTTAACCAGGTTATAATAGCATCTAATGATTTATTAATATTTGTCTCATATTCATTTTTGTCAATGTTAGTAAAAATGGCCGTGCTATCGGCCGCAAATAATATCATTTGCTGGTTTATAACTTTTGGGAGAGCATTTATATAAATTATAAACAAAAGAGGTCCAAGGATGCTTCCTTGGGGCACTCCATACTGAACAATTTTCGGATCCGATATAAAAATCTGTTCAAACCTTGTATTCTTAGTTAACCGTGTTATTTGTGTCGTTTGAAATCTATTTGTGACGTATCAAATTCACAACTTTAAGAAAATGAGACAGTCTCCAACATTTAATTTTCATTTTGTAGGTTCCTGACATGTAAAGGTGGGTAACTTGGAGGTATACAACTTTTTTTGCCGCCATTTTGTTTTGGCGGCAAATATTGCCGGCAATATTGTTTCATGAAAATTATTTTGTGTAGATACGGAAAATTTGTTATGGAGCGTTTCACGACTGAACAAAGTGTTTTAACTATTAAAACATTCTACTCAACCTAATCATGTATTGCGGAAACTCTAAGAAAATTGCAGCCAGTATTTTATAGAAATCATTTACCTTCGCGGCTAACTCCTTTAGTGATTAAATTTGAGCAGCATGGCATTGTAACAGATAAAGCAGTTTTCTTACATCAAGTGAATCTGTTGGGCTTACGAAACATGTGGTTCCACAAGACGGGGCCACAAGTCATACGGCACGAGCCATAATAGAAACATTGAAAAGAACGTTTCCGGGTCGATTAATTTAGAGAAACGGTGACATTGATTGACCCCCAAGATCCCCGGATTTAACAGCTCCAGACTTTTTTTGTGGGGCTATCTAAAGGGACGTGTTGTTGTTGCTAACAGGCCAATGAACCTTCAAGAATTAAAACAAAATATCTGAGACACAGACACTGAAATAACGCAGGAAATGTGTGAAAATGTCATGAAAAACTAGAAGTGGACATTTGTCTGAGATTATTTTCCATACTGAATTGCCGGCCCTAAATACTATATTTAAATAAAAATACTTAATATTTTTTTTTTTAATGAAGTGTATACCTCTTATCTACCCACCCTGTATATATAGCTGCATAGACACACAATCAGTTAACACCATAATTGCTCAAAACAACAAACCAATTACTACACTACACCAAGATTCCCACAAAGGGGCCGTAAGCAAAGAAAAGTTATCCTTCCTATTGTCCCTTAATAGTCTATTACACTCTTTACTTAATTCTCTCGTTAGACCTTCCATCCCTCAGAGGGCCTCGGTTTCATTCCAAAATTACCTTACATCAAGATAATTGTCTCATTAAATATTAACTTTGTCTAATTGAACTAGTTAGCTGTGTAAAGATAGGGTCTATAGTAGTGTAGATACTCCGTTTCACTGTAAGTAGTATTTTGAGGATTCGAAACAAACTATTGTCGTGCGGAGGTGATGTGCATATTTAAATAATTACACATTAAGATTTTACGATAATATGAAGTCAACAAAACACATTCTTAAGAGGAAGAATTCGGACAGACGCAATAATCTATTACCAATAGACAATAATAAGAAAAATTGTGAAGGCAAACATCGTGCGCATATTAGGACATATACTTTAAATTCCAACACACAACTAGCAAGTGAGGTGATCAATTCTCGTCTCATTTAAGTATGAAAAGGGAATATTAGTAATATTTTTTAAGAAGACAATAATTTATACTTCAAAATTGTACAACATAACATAATCAGCCTGTAATGTATAAGGCGTTCCAGCCACTGCTGGGTCACAGGCCTCTTATTTTTTGAGAGGGAGTGGGCCGTAATCCACCACGCGGGCCCAGTGCCGTGGATGTGTCTTCGAATTTTTGGTTCTAGGACATGCCGGTTTCCTCACAATGTTTTCGTTCACCGTTTTGAGAGCAGTGGTGATGAAATAAATTACACAAAGTAACGCCTGACCGTGTTTGAACCCACGACGTACAGACGCCAGCAGGTCAAGCTACCCGAAACTGTCAAATTTTCCCAATCAACCTTGAACCTTAATGCTTTAGCGATGAAGTAGAAGATCTATTAAAGAAAGGACATTGACAATCTATGTATGGATGTTGGACCAAGTGCTGCCCAGAATGAACACATAGTGCATTTTCTTCCATACGTCATTACTAACCTGTAAACCGAAGCGCTCCAAATTCTGTTCAGGGTGTCAAGAGAAAAACAAGTTTTTCGTTGGGAACTATTGATTGACCAAAAATGAACTAAGACAAATAATTGAACTATTTTTAATAATGATTGATAATAGACTATTAATAATAGCTATTATTGATGATTTTTAATCATCACTGACAATAAACTATTAGTAATCACTGTAATCTATTAATACTAACTGATTAAACTGTAGTATACCGTAAACTGTAAACTGGTAGTTTGATAAGTTAGTCATTATTAGGGATAGGTAGGTATAGCAAACAAGCCAACGTTCGGACAGGACAACATCTGCCGGCTCTACTAGTGTACTATAAAAAAGTAAAGTATTTTAATCATCTTCATCGTTATCTAATATAATAGTGTCAAGGACTAACGAAGGGCGACTTATAACATCTTGGTGTCTAGTCCATTCTAAAAACCAAACTAGCCATATAGTATGCGCACAACAGCCAATTGTCCTACCGATGAAACATGAACAACAGTAGTTTTTTATGGCCTCTAGTCTATAACTGTTTACATCAACTAATACATAGTAACGATATACTTTCGATGATGCATGTCTACACTTCATGTTGATTCTGAAGAGATGAACATTGTCAGACGGCATATTAAATGCAGAAACATCGTTGAGGGATCCGTTATATTGTCGCTATAATAACTTGGAGCGAGTTTTATTTGGTATATACCTTTTTTTTTTTTTTTTTTTTTTTTCTGGGTGGGAAATCATCAAATGACTCCTCCCGCTCTGGGCGGAGCAGAAGGGAGTGTCAGACTTTTACTGACTAAAACCCACCCGTGTTCCTTCAGTTGCCTGTGCCAGGGGCCACGGTATCTCTTTCGAACAATTGGCCTGGCGGACCCCGTCAGTTCGTGCTGACAGCTCTTTGAGGCGCGTGTGGAACACAACGCGCCGTCGACCCGGGCCTGGTCCTTACCGGGCGGCGAGCTGCCCATAGCTCGCCGCCCGCAGGCCCGCGCCTACGGTGGCCGGGAGTCGGCTGTTGACTCCCGTCCAGGGCGTCTCCTGCGGCGGCTAGGCGCGCGAGGTTGCAGCGATTGCCTCTCCCTCACGCGCTCCGCCTCCTCCTTCGCGAGCATTACTGCTTCGCAGAAGGAGGTGACGGCCTCCCATTCACTCTCGCTCCGTACCATGGCCTGTATGAGGGCCGGACGCGAGAGGTTGCCGCCGCCGATCGCCGCCACGAGGACACGGCGGGGCCCCGCCCTAGCCGGGCAGACCTCCACCGTATGCTTCACCGTGTCCTCCGGGCGATCCCCACAGTGGTGACACCCTGGCGTTTCCTCCCGCTTTATTCTGAACAGGAACCTCCCGAAACAACCGTGTCCGGTGAGGACCTGCGTCAGGCGGAAGGTGAGGGCGCCGTGGCGCCTCTCTAGCCACTCCTCAAAGAGGGGACTTATCGCCGCAATTGTGGCGTGCCCAGCGCTGGGTTGCGACAATCGCACTCTCCATGCCGCTATGAGATCCCGCCGGAGCTCTGTCCGCTGTGCCGTGATTTCTCGCGGCAGCGGAGCAACGCCCCGGCGTTTTGCCTCCTCTCGCCACTCCCATATGTGGGCGAGGACTTTGGCCTCCAGATCCCATGGCGGCAATCCGGCAAGGAGGCTCGCCGCCTCAGCGGAGACCGTCCGGTATCCTCTAATGAGCCGGATAGCCATGACCCTTTGGGACGCGATCAACCGGCGGGCTGGTCGCCGCCTCAAGGATCGCGCCCATACCGGTGCCCCGTAAAGGGCCATGGACCGCACGACCCCCGCATAGAGCCTCCGGCAGGAGGCGTTTGGTCCCCCTAGATTGGGAAGGAGCCGCCTCAAGGCAGCCCCAGCCCGCTCCAGTCTGGGAGCCAAACGTCGGAAGTGCTCCACGAAATTCCACCGGCTGTCGAGGACGAGTCCCAGGTACTTCATCGTCAGCTCGACGCCGATGTGAACCCCTCCCGCCGTTATTTGTGAACCCGACGGTGGCGCGTCCCGAGGACCATGAAAACACATGGCCTCAGATTTGTGCAATGCCACCTCGAGTCCCAATTGCCGGATCCTCTCGACATTTGGTATATACCTACTGCGAATAAAGTCAATTCTTCAGCTGTGAGGACTGGAAATACATTAACATTGTCCTGAATAACATTAATGTTTTGAAAATAAACTCTATTTCGGTTAAGTCTTTTAGAATCGACATAATCTGCTAAGTCATTATTAGTATTCAACCGCTGTCGGGCTATATTCATGAAATGACGTGCATGAGGATTATCTAATATATCCACATAAAAAGCATTTGTTAAAGAGGCAGCAGTTTTAAGGTCTGCAAAAAAACGTGACATGGCTATGTTGCAGTACATGTCGAAATATTTTAAAATCCCGTTTTAGTCTACCGTTTACCACCTCCACGGGCCATCGGCAAATAGTGCACAGCCTTGATTTATTTGCTTGGATTGTGCTTAGTTGAGGAGATCCCCTTATTTGTGATTCTGGGAGAATGCTAATATATCCATGCGACTCTAACATAGAAATAGAGTCGCGAAATCCTCTGTCCAATATGAAAATGTCACCAGGTTGAAAAAACCAGTGAATTACCCTATCAACACCATCTAAAAGGTTATTCAAAGTAGAGGCGTCATTTTGAGTCGCAGCATGCGGCCCGGAGATATCTATTATAATATATCAAAGGCACAGGTACAAACCGTGTGTGACCGAGACAAACTATACACACTCCATTACCTATAAGAAAATATTGTCAAAAATTGATATGAACCTAAAACTATAAAAAAAATTTTTTGGAATTTTTTATTTTTTTATAATTTTTTTGTTATGTAGATTGATCTAGGAAATCATTTGGAAATACTCCCAGGTCTAAGCAGCATTTGGTCCAAACCCTGTCAATGTCCTTTGACAGATTATAATTGCTTGACGTGCTGGCGACTGTAAAACTCGTGAGTCAAAGTTCTAGCCCACCATTAATTTATAACACCGACCCACCAATATACAATCAACCAAAATGATCACAACAATTCAAGACCATTCCACCTAAATAAACTTCAGAAATTTCGCCCCATTATACACTCGCGTCGAATTCCAACGAAAACTAGACCGCCGTGCACCTAATACGTCAATAGAAATTGACACCTGTTACTCTACACAAACATTGCAACTACAGCCAATCAGAAATTCAATTACCATCGACATTTTCCGATGCGGGTTTGATGGCATTTTACAAAATGTCAATTTGTAATCGTCAGTGCGAGGATTAGTTCAGTCCGGTCCGGTTTGGTCATTAGAGCTTGTCACCTACCTTGGAATGGTAGACAAAGAGGTGGCAATTAATTTGAAAGGCTTTGAGGCATTGTCTGAAGCTTTTATAGATTACGGTAATGATTTTGAGGTAGATACTTTAATGGATAAAGTTGCTGATATTTAAAAAAGTAATGTTAAGGTAGATTTTTCTACTTGTATAAGGAGAATTGATTTCGAATCTAAAGAAGAGATAAAATAATGATGGGATGTCAAAATAGATAAAGCTAACTACATGTTTAATTAAATACCTTAACAATTATACCAGCCAAAAGGGTTTTAAAAGTGACAACAGAAATCTATCAGTCTGTTGTGTGTTTATTATTTAAAACCTTGAAATCTAAGACAAAAACACGTACCTAGATTCGAATCAGATAAACTACAAACTTTGTCCATCTTGACCTATTCGTCAAATCACAGTATAATTGAATTAATTAAAAGCAATTAATACACGGTCTGACACAGAACGTTTCTAACGATACCCTCTGAATATTCACTATATAGGATCGCGTAATGGAATTAAGATGATCAAATATTAAATTTTCATTTGGTGCCGACCACGAGTCCAATCCTGATGTATATACTGTTTGCACTGCATACATAATGCTAATGAACAGTTATACGGGTTAGAAACTAAAGTGATTATTTAAACCATTTATTTAATTAGCGTTATAACTTCTGTCTATATTTTTTTTGCTGAGTGGGCCTGCTCTTGACCTCGATCATGCCTGATCAATGGCGATAGATGAGGTTTATGATGAAACGAGCTATTTCTGTGTAAACAAGCCATGTGCCCGATGGGGTTTTCCATCGGCCAAAATTCCATACAAACTTCATCAACTTCCATTGCCTATTTACCCCTTAAGGGAATGAATCTTTAAACATCCTTACTTAGTGCTTGTTCACTTACAAAGGAAAGTGAACATACACAAGGATCTCTTGTGCAACATTTCAAGTCCAGCAGTTTAGAATTTAAGATTTATATAAAGTAAAAGATCATATTTCTGTGCATCTACAGGTATATCGAAATGTCTCATATCTCAAACTAGAAGTTTTAGCTTAGTGAATAGCTTATGTATATTACAAATGAAAATATTTCTCTAAATTCAACCCAATATTACCGTGGCTTGCAATTTTATGCAAGCACAATCATAGGTAACACTCGGAATGGAGTATTCCATTGAACTTTCCACATATAGCAAGTTAAAAATGATGTAGAGGTTGTCAATTGGTTTTTATCTGACAAGTATTTGAAAATAAAAACAGTGTGTGGCATCTGGTTACCTCTATTAATCTAAATAGTTTAACGTTATTTAGATGAAATGCTGTAGATGTACGATATATTACTTTAGAAGAGTGAAAGAACACTATCTGTCCACTTCATCATAGTTGTGTATGTATTTATTATTTTGAGTATGTTATAATTATTATCATTCGTGTAATATTTATTTTAGAAGTATTTATGTATGTTTATTTGTATGTATGTGAATATATTCTCGTAATTCTTGTTTAGTTTTTAAGTGAATTGTTTTTTTTTTTTTGATTCTATGTATTATTTTTTGTCTCCTTTGCTCTATCACATGCTGTCTACATCTCTGTATCTATTGTCCTATCTCAGGTATGCTGGAAGAGATTTCTTATGAAATAAGCATCACCTCTGTACCTATTTTTTCTGTTCTGTTTTTCATTGTCTGTTTATATATGTGTGTACATAAATGGTAAAATAAATAAATAAATAAATACTTTTCTAGTAGTTATTTCAGTTTCAGCAACAAGCAAAAATGAATTACACAAAAGTTTTCACTCACAATTCAATATGAAAGCAGATAAATTATATCAAATTGTTACAATACTTCCATTGGGAACTGAAGTATAGAACATTAAAGTGAACAATAGTCTATAAATGGTGCTCCAAGTTGTTTTGGTACTGCTAAAGTTACATACACATATACCAATATATAGCAATGCACGTATAACGTTTGAATCGCATTGTGCGGAGGTACTAGAAGTTGGTAACACAAACGTATGAGCGCTTAAAGTTAGCACACGTTTTAATGTATGCACATAATACAGTGGAACTGTTGTTAATCGCTTCCTTGGTTTATTTGTGGTTATGAATATTTTCTAAAATCCTGGTAATGTAAAAACTGTATGGCCATGAATTATGTCTTCAAACACTTTGTACGTTTTGCATTTTTTTTCTTCGATCTCTACCTTACCAAAAACTAAATTATCATTTTCTTTTCCGTCCACAATATTTCTATCTTTATTTTGAGCACCATTTTCTAGTCTTTTATATATAATCTCAATTTAGTTATTTCAAATAGAACAATAATTTCATGAGGTCCAATTTCCATTTCATTTTCTTTGATCTTGTATTCTAAAATGAACAAAAAGCCTGAGGGCTGTAATTAACTTTTTAGACCAATAAATCTCAGAAAAAAACCCTCTTTTTACTAAATGTATAATTGTCACCTAAGGCTTAAATTGTTCTCATTAAAGGAATAAGTAGATAATTGTAGGTAATGGTTTTCCTTATCATTATAAAAACGATGTCAATTTATAAACTACCCTGAGAGATTATGTGAACATTTCCCGATGTTTAGAACTGCCTTGTCGTCAATTTTAATCGACTACTTTCCTGATAACCAAACTGAAATATTTTTACTAGCCAAAGTAAAAGCAAACTAACTTCTTACAACTTGAAATTTCCTCAATACCCTCGGGGTTTCAGCCACATCCATATTCTAAAGAGATCCATTAATAAAGCAGCGGCTAAAAATATTTCACAAATATTGAAAACGGTGCCTCCAATTCGCGGTTTCATCAATAGCGAGGGATATCAAAGAAGCGTATTTCAAAATCTCATATTTCAGAAGGCGGTGGATGCATTCCGAAGTCTGAAAAATGTTTTCAGCAACGAGAGATTACCGTATATAAATTTCTATCCGACTTGGAGGTGGAACTTGGTAAGATATGTACAGAAAGCTCTGAGCTATTTGTCTCTTTAACTTTTTTGCATTATTTGTTTTGCTGATAACTTCATCGGTTTGATCAATTGTGTTATCAACTAGAATTTTCTCTTTAGCCTCAGCCACTGATAGTTCTAGTAATTAAGTCACTATACATGTATCTTTAATTAACCATATGTGGTGTCAGCTGCAATTAGTCTATCCCAATTATTCCCAGGAGTGTCGTAAGTGACGATTGAGAGATTGTATCAAGAGGATGGGTAGCGGAAACTACTTATTACGGTAACTAGCAACGTCATGCTGCAATCACCGAAGCAATTGGCAATACTAGTGACTTAAGGCGATGTAACTTTAGAATTGCTTATTGGTACCGATTCGGGACCTATAACTGCAATTCACGACCGTGCTTCAATCATTGCGGTTTAATACTTATACATATGTCGCAGATAGATTGTCAAATCCGCTGTTTTATTAAACCACTAGTTGTTTTGCAAAACAGCTCCGTTATGCATAACAACTGAAAAACGTTCAGCTGGATTGCCATTGCTCTACGTTTAACAAAACTGCTACAGACGTTTAGACGTAGTGAAGACTGGCTTATCTGCAGTCACAATAAGCGTTTAGTTTGGCTTCTAATGCTGAATTGGTCGCAGTAACTAAACTAGGGCACTTTGACAAATTGATTGACTGAGTTTCATAAAACTCTGATAACTTTTAATTAATGTTGTCCTTAATAACACTGCTTTCACTTGAGTTATTTTTACTCATCTTATTTGTTTTATTTATTTTTGTTTTAGACGCCATTATTGTTGTTATAGCACAGAGAGCCACGAGTGACACAATTTAGAACTATAATCTGACGTTTAATTTCACGCTGTTTGAACATAACCTTTACTCGTTAAACCATTGAAAAATTCCAAACGTTTATGCAATTCTGTGTGTTAAAATTCAGTAATTATGAAAAACCGCTAACCGTCGTTTACACAACGTAGCTGCGTTGTAAAATAGTGGATCGGAGAATCTGTCTACGACACTTACATAAACTCTCACCTTTTTCCCATGGGGATAGGTAGAAACTACAGGAACTTTAAACCTTATATGTAAATGATAGTATAAAAGTCACTAGATCTCACTAGATTTGCAACTACTATACCAGGGATCAATTTAATTGCAGAAGGCGTTATTATAAATAAGAAAGAACATTAAGAAGTAAACAATGATGGTGCTTACCTGTAAAAGCCAGTAACACCTTCGATGGAATGTTGGCAGGATTGCAGAGTGTACGTAGCAGCCATAGATACACTGTGAACAAATGAATTCGCTATGAATAAAGTGTTATACAAATCACCAGGAAAATAAATTAAATCTGTTGTGACTTAAACAAACAAAACAGACATACTCGTAGTCGAAGTAGTTATAATTAGAGTTTCATTAAATGCCAAAACCACTTTATGGATTAAACTTATAGATAAAATAGTTTATTTAACTAGGAGTGGTTTCTTTTACACATGCTTAACTCCTCTTGGAAGAGGTCGCAGAAAGCGATAAGGCCGCCCATTGTATGTTTTGTAATGTTAAAAGTATTTTTTTTAGAATAAAGTATATATAAATAATAATATAATAGTAATTAATTAATTTAATTTTGTCAATATTTCAAAACTTGTCATGTTAAATATTGTTAAGAATTTTATTGTCCTACAATTACCATAAAGTATGAGTTCATGCCGCCTGTGATACAGGGTTATCCTAGTACAGGTATCTCACATTATAATACCTTTGTAAAAAAAAATGTAAGACTGTGTTAATATTTTACAAATTCTAATATTCAATGAAATATTTATTATTATTATTTATTATAGATAAATTAATATTTCCAAATTCATTTCCATCTAATAATTGCATTTGGTTAACTTTTGCGACTTTCAAGATATAATACACAGCTAATTTGCTCTGTTTTTCTTTTCGGCCCGAGCTCAGCGCGGAAGAAAATTACCCCCATAATGATATCCATAATGCTCCGAAAATGTGTGTCTTGAGCCTTAAGCACCCCATTATCAATAATAAAAAAGTCTGCATGTTTTTCTTTATAAATTTTAAGGAAGATTTAGAAAAAGCATTTGCATATTAAATATTCTGTAAGTATACTTTCATTATCATCAATTTGTCCATTTGATATCCGTCCTTAAAAATTAATACGACCTTTTTTAGTATGTTCGTTAATCTTTTTAATTTTGCACTTTTTATTACGTAAATTACAGTAAAATGTTTTTTCTAAATTGTTTTTTTCTTTAGAAGTTCACAGTAATTTAATTATACCCACACAAATCCTATAAAATTTAATCTTTATGGAATCCTTGCAATAAACCCTGTTAGCTTCGCTTTCATATTTCAAAATTTCGTTAGCGATCTCTGAAAAAGCATTGCACGACGTAGTACAACAAACCTAACCAAGCTCGACCTAGAATTGGCACCTGAACTAACTTCGTTTACTAGGAAAGCCTCTCTGTGCACATGGGTGGTGTAAGTCTCGAACGGAAGCGGATAGACAATTTTTTCCATTTAGGGCTGATTTTTCAATCGCCACATATTTTTTATTCGTGGAATAAAATTTATGTCTGACAGTTTTTGTATGGAAAAACTGTCAAAAATTCAACATTATTCCTCCAATAAAATTATCTGGGGTTGGAAAAATCAGCCTTTAGACATCATAGAAATAATGTGTTGTAATTTAAACATTAACTACTGTTTTAAATCTGTATGTAAGTGCAACTTGGGAAGGTTAGACTTACGCAAAACCACAGAAATGTATCTAACATTTAAGTGAAATGCTGCAGAAAGATATGCGTATCTTTAATAAGAAAAACGTACAATACTAAATTCTCACTAATAATCTAGCGTAATATTCACGTTGCCTTTCCAAACCAATCATCATAAACTATAGCAACTGATTTTGGCCTTCCTCCCCTACAAAGCTTAAAAAGCAGGTGGCAATGAAACCGCTCCCGCTATCGCTCATGTCTAAACCCCCAGATAGCCCCACTCAACGGTCACAGTTGTGCAAAATGTATTATTCAGCATTCCTTGCGCGTCGTACGTGGCGAGTCGCGCGGCGTAGCGATCACTTGCCGTCGTTGTACTAACGCCTTTGCTTGTTGCTACCATTTTTATTTACGGCATATAAAAACGAGTCCCCAGCCGGATTTTCGGAATATTCCAGCTTATATTTACTGCATAAATGTGGAATTTTTAGCAACATTTATGATGTAAGAAATCTGAAATTAACTGGGGTCTTGTGGACGGGAAAATGTTTCTGCAGATTTCTGGTTGAGAAAAACTTATAGTACCGAAGTTTTACGTATAAGTCTTTTATAAGTGCTTACTTTAACAAGCTCCATTAAGTAACTTAGTGCTCTCAAGTGACCTTAATGTGTTTCCTTAAGATAAGATAGAGGATTTTCTCTGAGACAGTGGTATAATATAGTTGGTTACATCGGTAAGACATATGAAAGTAACTGTAGTCAATAGCTGAGCAGTCTTTACTGCTCAGCTATTGACTACAGTTACTTTCATATGTCGTGTTTCGAGAAAAACGTCAAGGAGAATTTATTCCAATCCAAAGGGATTAGAATAAATTCTCCTTGACGTTTTTCTCTATTTTAAATATTGTCGTATCAACGTTGTCAATCCAGCTATTTATACATCATACAACATAAAAAATCCCATACACAATTTACCGATCAACCCAACAATAAGGTTTCATGGCCATCACCAATTCATCATCGGCTACTCGGCCTCAATATGGCCTCAATCAAATATCCGGCCCGCGGCCGGGCCTACAGAATGGACATTTAGATCTAAATCACTGGCCATATTGGCGAATCGTATTTTTGCGAGACCATTCGAGCCAATAACCGGCTCTGTAGTGGGTTTTTCGGAGGGGATATCCGGACTCAGGGTGAAGTGGTACCAGCGAAGAGTCACAAGCGATTATTCACACAAAGAGCGACTTTTGAAGGAAAGCAATAATATATTCTGTCAAGTATTAAAGATTGTTAAGCAAGAGGAATATGTAAGGATCGTAGCAAGTGGCGCTCTGTAGTTTCTGCTTACCCCCATGGGAAGAAGGCCTGAGTTTATGTATGTATGTATTCAATAATGACTTATATGAGAAACCAAAAACCAAAGGAACCAAAAGTTATCAAATCTTCTGGTTTAAAGTTATTTGGTCTTACACATTTTGAGATCTGAATGTCAAGAAGTTAATTACTAACCATTTAAAAATGTATTCCGAATAACACACATCATAAGCAGTATGAGTTAATTAAATGAACAGATTTCTATGACTATCTCCAACAGGACCTTGGGATATCTTGATTCAATGACTGACCCAAACCAAGAGTTTATAGAGGTTATAACGAAAATACAGATATTGAAGTGCATCACATCATGACTCTAAATAAAGCAGTAAACAGCTACGATAACGGTGCAGACGACCACCATTAAAAAGCTTATTCAACGGATACATTAACCACCTAATTTCCTGAACCCGCTACCGCTCATAACTAACACCAACACTCGATATCCGTACGAGGACTGCTCGTGAGTGAATTAGACTTTTACGACCGCCGCCGAATCCATGCCATATCGAAGGCATAGACGGGAACGGATACCTAATCTAAATCTTCAGACAAACGTCGGGACATAAATATCTATTGTTTGAAGTCTGTGAAGGTATGTTTTATTGTGTTTGACTTCTTGGATTTTTTATGTTCCTGAAATTGTCGTGCTGATGTTGGTGTAAATTGTGTTGGATATTTCTTGTCACGTTTGTTGTAAAAATTTTCTATTTTTTGTCCATCTTTATCAAACAAACGTGTCTTATTGGAAATCCTTTTGAAGCATACCTAGAACTATGTTTTTTGAATTTTACTCATCCTAGGAAATTACAAGAGCCCTCAGAAGTTTTTAAGAGTTTATAGAGGTATGAGGAACAGGGTGTAAAGTTCACTCATACTCTATAGAAAAGGGAGGATCCTCCGACCAGACGGGTGTTGTGTCTGGCGGGCAATTGCCCAACGATTGATGTTGGCAAATTGTATCTATGCTAATTGCGCGGTAAACTCTGCTTGCGAGATGCAGGACTTGCGTGACGTCAGTATGACGCGTTGTTCGCATGTGGCGTTGTAGATACCGCTACATCACTCACCTCCGGAGACCGGAGGTCGATAGTGGACTGAGTCTTGTATCTTGCGATGCTTGCCAGGCCAGCTGAGGTTCCAGTGAGTCGGAATCGGTTGCCGCATAGTTCACGGTGAGTCGGAACTGTCTGCGGAGTTGTACCCAGTGAGTCGGGGTAGCGCTGCGTTATATTCCAGTGCGTCGGATGTACAGCGCCGGGTTGAGGCTGGCTGCTGCGTCGACCAGGAGAGGGTGCTCTGCTTGTTGACCGGCCGAAAGTGCAGTGTGCTGTGCCGAGGTTGCTGATGAGGCTGAGGGTGATGACCAGGTATGCGCGGACGCTGCATGCTGATGGTCAGGATACCCGTTGAGGCCGTGGGTGCTGGCTGGCTGGGTGACTCGCCGCTAAAGCTTGCGGGAGTGGTGATGATGACGTCACGCTGAAGTATTTGCATGAAGGCTGCGCTGACGTTCATGTCCGGGGTCACCAGTATAGAGGTATGAGGAACAGGGTGTAAAGTTCACTCATCCTCCATAGAAAAGGGAGGATCCTCCGACCAGACGGCTGTTGTGTCTGGCGGGCAATTGCCCAACGATTGATGTTGGCAAATTGTATCTATGCTAATTGCGCGGTAAACTCTGCTTGCGAGATGCAGGACTTGCGTGACGTCAGTATGACGCGTTGTTCGCATGTGGCGTTGTAGATACCGCTACAAGTTCAAGTGAGAGACCAAATCTTCGTTTATAAACGACTGATTTGCTTGTAGTTTACAAGCAAATCAGTCTATTATCATTACAAGCAAAGCAAATCAGACTGATATGGTCTATGAGGCGTAGACACTTCCTGATTATGCGCTGTCCTTTTTAGCCTGCTGCATCAGGGGAAGGGTAATGTTGTGCTCAATATGGTTGACTAGCTGCGCCCCGCGGTTTCACCCGCATAAGTTCCGATCCCGTAGGAATATCGGGATAAAAAGTATCCTGGTTAGAAACCATCTGTGTGCCAAATTTCATCAAAATCCGTTCAGTAGTTTTTGCGTGAAAGAGTAACAAACATCCATCCATCCTTGCAAACTTTCGCGTTTATAATATTAGTAGGATTTTCTGAGATAGCATCTTAGAGCAACCTGTACTTAAAGAACTGTAACTGTAACCAAATTTCATCAAAATTAGTCCAGCCGTTTGAGCTTGAAGAAGTAACAAACATACAAACACACACCCACACTCACTCACAAACTTTCGCCTTTATAATATTAGTGTGATTAGTAGGAAGATTTTGTAAAACAAAAACGTATGCAGTTTTGAAATAAGTTCTAATAACAATGTAGTGTTATCATCGATATAAATAAGACAATATTATGTCCACTTACTGTGGACTGTCTACTACAAGAAGAGATATTTTATGAAACAAGATACTTTGCTCGAACGCTACGATTCAGATTTCTAACATTTCATTAAAGACGGATTTGAAAAAGAAAATGGGTGCTCCAATAAAATTTTATAGTCAGTAAAAAGTTTAAATAACTTCAAACATTCGAAGTGTAAAAATATCTGACGCTTTTACGTCGGCGTAGTTAAATTGAAAAATATAATTTCAGAGCTACTCATCATTTGCCTAGCCTTTTCCCAACTATGTTGTGGTTGGCTTCCAGTCTAACCGGATGCAGCTGGATACCAATATCTTACATGGAGCGACTGCCTATCAGACCTCCACAACCAAGTTACTAACTTAATACGATGCCCCTAATGACAATGTAAGACTGGTTGTCAGACGTTCGGGCTACTACCTTTTGCAAACCACCACCATCATCATCTGCCTAGCCTTTTCCCAACTATGTTGGGGTCAGCTTCCAGTCTAACCGGATGCAGCTGAGTACCAGTATTTTACATGGAGCGACTGCCTATCTGACCTCTACAACCCACTTACTGGGTAATACGAAACCCCTTGGTAAGACTGGTTGTCAGACTTTCCGGCTTCTGACGACCCGTAACGACTGTCAAAGATCCACGAATGACAGCCGGGACCGGCTTAACGTGCTTTCTGAGGCACGGAGAGGTCTTGGTATGTGAATATTGTCACCCATCCACGGACCAACCGCGGTAAACGTAGCTTAACCTCGACCCGTGCGGCTGTTTTTACTTAGCCACAAGCCCCTCAATTTATTAGAGCTACTGAAATATGTATTTCAATCAATACTTCCGCATGCTTGTACAAAATTTAATTTAACTCCTAAACCGTAAACTCCAAACTTGAAATAAAATAAATCATGACAAATCCCTCCTTAAAATTTTACTGGCGAAAACTAGATGGATTCAGAACCGTCTGGCTTGAACCGGCGAAATCCAGTTTCGGACCAATCGACGGGGATCGGTACGATTCAGTTTATCCAAGTGCATTTCCGGATGAATGCATCCGTAGATTGGACGAATTAAAAAAGTTCAACATATTCATGTGACTTCGTCTGTCAAATGGGATTAACATAAAGCAGCTTTTAGAACTAATGAGAGGTTTTTTTGTTTGGTCTAATTTTCTGCCTCGAAGTATTTTGCATAGCCTCATTTCGCTGTATTACGACTAACTGCGTTTATGCTTAGAACTAGATGCATTCGCGCATTTTCCTCTCGCGAATGCAGTGGCCATATTATGAATTATTTTGTTTATGTGTGTAATTTGCGCTTGAGTACATCCACTTTCGCTGTAGCAGCGCATGGTAGGAAATTCTGGACGAGAGAGGAGATAGCAGAAAAATAGCATATTTGATGTAAGTTTAACGCTGCTACAGTTATTGTGTTACTAAAATTGGATTGGTTCTTCATATCATGGTGACTCCACCATGATATGAAGAACGTTTGCAATGAACGTGTGCTCGGAACGAAGTTATCAGAGATGAGTTATTAATACACCCGGGTGTTGATTTTAAAGAGATGGGAAAATGCAATAATATTCTAGCACGGGGGGTGTCAGAAACAGCGAGATAATTATACATATAAACTTGTGCGGATTCTTATTCGTAGAAAATATTTATTATTCTTAGACTATAAGAACTGTATTATGTTTCTAAAACGGTGTACCATATTATAAGAAAGCCATACGAAGCGACAATTGGGGTATCTACCCAGTAACTGGTGTGTGGAGGTCAGATAGGCAGTCGCTCCACGTAAAATACTGGTATTCAGCTGCATCTGGTTAGACTGGAAGCCGACCCCAACATAGTTGGGAAAAGGGTGGGCAGATGATGACGAAGCAGCAATAAAAAAAATTGAATCATTCCCATTTACGACAACGCGGTAGTAAAGTAGAAGCTGTGGCAAAAGTGTTCTTGTTTCTCACTTGTCCCGTGATGCAAAAAACAATAGAAAAACACTTACCCCTAAACAAACGTTCACCAGTACAAACTTAATGTCCCCATTACCAACAAACATTAAACACCTCTTCTGAACAACACGAAACAAACGGCTGTCATTCCCATCCCCCATTAAGAATCAACATAAAAATCCAATTCGCTGAAACGCCTGCTACATTCACACTATTGCCCATAATAGGTGTGATCAAAATTTTACAGCAAGAAGCCGAGAATGCAAGACCATTCGTAATTGTAAGGTGGGCTGGCTACGCGCCAATATACCCACTACTTGCACCACCGAAACAAACGCTGGCCGGACAGTGGAGCGATTGATTTGTTTTTATGTAGAACATCGCTTTTATGAGCTCGTAATGTTGGATTGAAAGGGTCTTTGAAAATAAGAGAGATATTTTTGGGTTCGATTGAATTGAAGGCTGCTGTTTTAGATGATGTAAAAATGATCTAAGATGAATGTTAATGCAGAAGACATGACATGAAGATACTGGCATATTTCGTGTTAACATTGATTTCAATGTTTCGACGAACATAGAAGACTTGGAAACACAACTAATTTTTTTCTTTTAGCCTAGGATTTCTCTTATCTTAGAGCTAAAACAAAGAATACTATTACACTGCTACCCAGATCTTTAAAATTTATAAACCAGGAAAATTTTCCACATAAAACGCACGACCGCATTCTTTGTTCTACGCGTTAACCATCTACAAAAATACTCCCCTTTAAATATAAAGTCTCGTGCACACAAGTGTAGCAGGAAATATTGGCCTATATACAAAGGCCAGTCCAGGCCAGATGGGCCGTTTTGCATGTCTGTCCCCGGCCTTGTGGTCGAATAAACAATACGTAAAACGGCGCGCGTTGCATGCGGCCTTGCAACTTTACTTTTGCATTTAAAATACACAATTTTAAACCGTATTTTATAGTAAACAAAGCTTTAAATGGCAGTATAAACTTTGGTGCAATAAATAAATTTTGATAGTTAATTCGAAATTATGCAAAGGAGCTTGCCTTGTTAATCTGGTATATTAATGCTTTCACATCTAATCGTTAATATTTGGTATGTTAATTTCAGTTTTGAGAATGTTGACTTTTAAAATTTTAATTTAAATGTCACCCATTTTTCACGTGAGGGTGTTAGAAAATGTCGTGGTGGAATGACCAAAAATATTACAAGTCAAATTAAACGTGTCACGAGAATGCACAAAATTCAAGTACTTTTTACAACCTAAAACGTAAATTCGAATACAGCAAAAAGGAATTTATGGCAACACTTGCCTCGTTTGACGTGGATTGCGGGCGCCTGGCTTGAAAGCTGACATCTTAAGGCCCGTTAAAATAATCGACTCAACTGCTTTGTTGCAATAACAATGTCGACAAAACGTCACCAGTTTGTTTAATTGTACGGTAATTTGATGATCTATTTAAAGATAATATGGTGGTGATGGAGGCTTGTGGCTAAGTAATAACAGCCACACGGGTCGATCGATCAGGTTAAGCTACGCTTGCCGCGATCGGTCCGCGGATGGGTGACCATCATTACATACCAAGACCCCTCCATGCCGCGGAAAGCACGTTAATTCGTTGATCCCGGCTGTCATTCGTGGGTCTTTGACAGTTGTTACGGGTCTTCAGAAGCCGGAAAGTCTGACAACCAGTCTTACCAAGGGGTTTCGTATTACCCAGTAAGTGGGGTGTGGAGGTCAGATAGGCAGTCGCTCCATGTAAAATACTGGTACTCAGCTGCATCCGGTTAGACTGGAAGCTGACCCCAACATAGTTGGGAAAAGGCTAGGCAGATGATGATGGTGGTGGTTTTCAAAAGGAATTGAATAGCTATGTAGATTAAAAAATAAATTAAAGTATGAAGTATTAAGTGTGACTATGAACTGGACTACTTTAATAAACTCCTTGGTAGCTCTGGACAGGGAGATGTGGAAAGAGATTAGGGAGGCCTTTGCCCAGCTGTGGGACGTTAATAGCTAGTAAAAAAAAGTCTTATTGGGTTTTTTCCATTGTGAATTCCCAGCTAGTAGCAATAGGCTCGGCCCTTCGAGACCATTAACAAACTGGGGAAATATGGGTGTTCTGAACACCACTGCTGACTCTTTAAAGCAATAAGAGAGAAAATTCTAATTTTTTTACGTTTTTTCTGCAATTCGATGTTGAACAAAATATGAATCGAGACCGTAACAAGTATGTATTTACGGAATTATAATCATTAAAAGCATCTCTACAACCCTCTAAGTTCATATTGAATGACTAGTTCATCATTGAATAGGGTGATACGGGCTCTCAAGATATAAAAAATGTTAACCTCAAAAATAATAACCAATTCGTTAAAATAATAAGAGTCCTAAAAATCACCCACGAATTGATAAATCCAAAAATAAAACCAATCACGAAACAATAATATCAAATGAAAACAATTACAGATTGAAAAAAAACCTTTTTTTATTAAAGAGATCGAAAGGTTACCAAAAACAGCCCACAATAGTACTTTGTTATCGAAAATAGGTCGGGGTTCTTTGAAGAAAATAGCCCGAATCATCGTCTACATCTATTGGGCAACGAACTAGAATGAAACGCGGTGAAATTGTCGAAACATTATACAACCGAACGGATTTTATTTATTTTAATACAATATTGTCCATTCACTCACTTTTTAATTCACTGCGCTGAAGTTTGGCGGATCAAAAATGTGTAATAAAAATAGTCGTTACAGTTTTCATTCGGATACACAGATAGTTGGAAATTATTTGGAAATTTTTTGTAACAGTTTTTTTCTTGAGGAACATTTTGTGTATAAATTCGGATAATCTATAAGAGTAACAGAAGACTAAAGAAACGATGTATGGCGTGTGTGAAAGATGATATGGCTAGAACAACTCTGTAGTCTGTCCCCTGGTGCCTACTGAGTTGACGACTAAATAGAGAAGTATGGAAGAAGACGTGCTGCATTGACCGTAAATAATTGAGTTAGAGGTCTTTTGTGTGATAAATGAAAGAAAGGAATTCAAGTAACAGGTTTTTTTTTGTATCATGTCTGTCTTAATGTTTCGGAGAACCCATCGGATATTTGATAACTACTCCGGAAAGAAACATTTTGTCATTTATAAGATTTCAAAAACGACGAATATCAGCGTACAAAACTCAACATTGATCTAGCCAAAGAACTTTCCTAACTCGAATTCAACTCCTATACTTGCGTCGCAACCTTAAAAAATCTCAGCAAATCAGGTCACGAAAGCATTCACCCATTAAACCATAGGCCTACTCATTTGCATACAAACTTCGGCGAATGCTTTTAAAAGCCAATAAACACTAATTCACGGCTAAACTGGACTTATTCTTGCAATGATATCTCGGACCATGGCACAGTGTTTTGTAGCCACCGCCATCTTGGACCCGTGCCAATGTGTGGCGGCACAAGTAATTAGCGAATAGCGGCCTTGTCAACTTACCTTGTTAAAATGCTTTCTTGGTGAAGTTTGAGAGATTTAAGTCGAGTTTGTGACGAAATAATAAGGTTGGTAGGTGTTTTTTAAATTTTTGTGGTAGTGACATTTTGGAATGTGAAAAAGTAAGTTTGCTTGCGAGTTTTGTTTTGCGACATGTAAAACACTGTTATCAAACACGCAAGCCTCAAGAGGTGACTTTATTTTGCCAATTTTTAACAGTGTATCAAAATTACATTAATTCAGTGGACGTCTTTCGGCTAAAATATGACTTTTGGTCTTTACTTCTGATAGTATGTTATCAGCTGTTGACAAATACAGGGTATGTTTAAACATCTATATCAGTACCATGTTTTTTTTGCTATGTTTTTGAAGTGAAAACTTCTTTAGAGGCGTTGTGCACTTTTTTTGTGATGGGTAAAAAATGTTAAGCTCGCATCAGGACACGTGACCTGATCGAAAATTCGAAAGACGGAGCTCGCGTCAGGACACGTGACCTGATCGAAAATTCGTAAGACGGAGGGAGAGTAGGCTGCATTCCAAATATCAAAAATGCACAACGTTAATATTCAAGTTTTCACTTCTGCCGGCACTCCCGGAGTGCAACCCGTTTTTTTTTTTCGTAAACGACATTGGCTATCGGTGACGTGTTTTTTTTTTTCGGTTTAGGTATATATTATTATTTTCCACAACCCCTAACACCTCACTAAAAAACACATATAATTAGGTAGGGTGTTTTAGGCAGGCGCTTTAGGTTGTGTAAATTATTTCATCACTGCTCATAACTGTGAAGGAAAACATCGTGAGGAAACCGACATATCCTAGAGCCAAAAATTTGAAGACCTGTGAGATCTACCAACCTTCACTGGGCCCACGTGGGGAATTCACTCCCTCACCAAGAGAAGGCCTCTGTCCCAGCAGTGGGAACATAACAGGCTGATTATGCTATAGTAATAATAAAATATGAAATTACTTATTGCTACGCGCGATACTTTCATAAATCTCCCTCCGTTTTTCACTTGCACCAAACAAAAAGCAGGCACGCAAGACTGTCACTGGTTTATGGGCAAAAAGCACAACCCTAGTGCTGTGTGTACCTGAGCCCGACGAGTTTAGTCTTTGAAGATTATGCTGTAACGCTAAACTAGATAAGTCACCCGCCACACTATATTAGGAGCTTTTGGCATGTAACAGAACTTTACGTAGACTTTCAGACAACTTGGAAACAAATGAAAGTGGAGCTGAGCTGTACATAAAAGGAAGAGGACCATGTTTCTTCTTGCCAGTGCTGGTAAATATGTATGTTACCTGTCCCTTTGCAAAAGCGATTTTGAGTTTCATCAACAAGCTTCCATGATGATTTATACAACACTGACGATCGTGCCTACACACAGGGTATAATCTGCGCCCTAGAAAAAACGTGTTGGTCAAAGTCAAAGTCAAAGTCAAATCATTTATTTCAAATAGGCACATAAAAGGCACTTTTGAACGTCAAAAATAAAATTAAAATAAAATTGATTCTAGTCGCCCCTTCCAAAAGGTATTTTTCGTATGGAGAAGAATGGGCAAGAAACTCCACCGTTACTCTTTTAAAATGTTTTACACAACAACAAGCTTCCATAGTGATCCATACAACACTGACGGCCGATCCTACACACGGCAAGAAAAACGTGTGTGTACAAAGAGCCATATTGTCCGCGATTTCTCAGTGGGACTTTACACTTACTTACAAATCACATTTATACAAGACCATTTAACCAGTAAATATATAGACTACTAGCAGCGCCCCGCGGTTTCACCCGCATAAGTTTCGATCCCGTGAGAATATCGAGATAAAAAGTATTCAATGTGTTAATCCTGGTTATAAACTATCTGTGTGCCAAATTTCATCATTTGGATGAGTTTAGTAGTTTTTACGTGAAAGAGTAACAAACATCCATCCATCCATCCATCCTTCCTCACAAACTTTCGCGTTTATAATATTAGTAGGATTTAACTATACTATTTAACCTTCTGGCTCGCATAACGCAAAACCTATTTATCTGGACATATTTAAAACTTGAAACACAGTATTTGTGTCATGCCAAAACAACTGACCCATTTCAAATATCATTCAATATCATTTTACTAGATAAAATAACAAATGGATGTAACGAAAATGTAAGTCCTCACTTATTCCAATCAATGTTACTAAATCACAGCCCCACT
Organism: Apamea epomidion; assembly: GCA_947507525.1. Taxonomy (NCBI): domain Eukaryota; kingdom Metazoa; phylum Arthropoda; class Insecta; order Lepidoptera; family Noctuidae; genus Apamea; species Apamea epomidion. Next base: position 18,167,109 of record OX382237.1, read on the forward strand.
ATCATCCCAAAATTTAAAAAGCCAACATGCGCATTGTGGCCTGCCACCACATTTATCGATGGCAATTAGCGTCCGTGCAGTGTTGCCGGTTTAATTGCAACGAAACCATTAACTTATTCATCAGGCCGCGTCGGATGAGGCTATATGAGGCCTGGTATTTGAGGATGGATGTTATGGATGATGGATGGCCCTTCCGCTTGTCTATTGGTTATTGTTGTGGTTGGTGATTCGTGTTTGGTTTGGCGGATGATTAACAATTAACACATAGAGTTGACCACCGTAGAGAAGTCTGTGATTTTGCTAAATAAAGTTCTACAAAAAAATGGATGGTAAATCTAGGAAGTAAAATAGCCGGTGTTGAATTCAGAAATTGTTACCAAAAAGTTCAAATTCAAGGAAGCTTTCACTACCCAAAGTGCTATTTGTTCTGTTCTCCGTTGTATAATATGGCACGAATAGTAAAATAACGACTCTAAAAATGTAATAAAGAAATATTCCACCCTAACATAAGCCTTAAAAATATAACTCTTAACACATTACCCGGAAACCGATAACTAAGATAACAGGTCGATCGATCAGGTTAAGCTACGCTTGCCGCGGTTGGTCTGCGGATGGGTGACCATCTTTACATACCGAGACCCCTCCGTGCCTCGGAAAGCAGTCCCGGCTGTCATTCGTGGATCTTTGACAGTCGTTACGGGTAGTCAGAAGCCCGAAAGTCTGACAACCAGTCTTACCAAGGGGTATCGTATTACCCAGTAACTAGGTTGTGGAGGTCAGATAGCCAGTCGCTCCATGTAATGGCATTCAGCTGCATCCGCTTAGACTGGAAGCTGACCTCAAAATAGTTGGGAAAAGGCTAGGCAGATGCTGATAATAAAAAAATAACTACATCCTATATTTATCAACAACTTCAAACACCCTAGAAGAAAATCTAAAAAAAACTTCAAAACCGTAATTGAAAATCTACTCAACACACACAGACATGCAAACAAAATCCAACAAAAGTTGTTCAGTTGAAAACCGATTGGGGCCGAATCACGAAACGAAACGGGCTGTAATTACTTAACAATATTCATTTTTCACCTTCCAAGGTTTTCGTGTGAAAGGCAAAAACCAGGGTTGTGTAACATTAAGGTTTTGGTGAAAGTGAGTACGTAATTGCTGGAAAAATATTCGTGATCTGGACTGATTCAGATAGTAGGTAGGTAGTTTAGCTACATGTCATTAGTATGTAACCTAATTTTTTTTGCGTTTGAAAAAAGTCTAAGCACTGTCAATCCGATCTAAGTAACAATAAAAATAGATAGATAGATTTATTTCACAATAAGCATCACCTTTATACCTATTATTCTGTTCTCTTGTCTGTTTATATATGTGTGTACATAAATGATTAAATAAATAATGGTTAACTTTATTAAAAAGCATGGAACATGAAGTCATTTAATAGATCAAGAAAAAATTTATACTCTAGCATTCTTTTTACTTAAACGCACAATAAGTAACATCGTAAGAACGATTTTAGTGCAATTTTTGGCGTCGATTTTTATACAAAATGAAAAGAAATGTTGACCGTATTTTCATACAGGCTACAATCACCAAAATAATTGCGATTTGCAAAGCATTCCCTTTATATCATTCAGAATTTAGGATACCAGACACTTGCATTTTCTCGTTGATAACTAATAACTTTCCTATCGTTTCAGCAACCAATCGGCAGCGTTACCTCTCTTACTGTATTCTAGAGTTAACATCCTACTTCCTACCAATATTATAAACGTGAAAGTTTGTATGGATGGATGTTTGTTACTCTTTCACGCAAAAGCTGCTATACGGATGTGGATGAAATTTGGCACACAGATGGTTTATAACCAGGATTAACATAAAGGATACTTTTTATCCCGATATTCCCACGGGATCGGAACTTATGCGGGTGAAACTGCGGGGCGCAGCTAGTCAACCATATTGAGCACAACATTACCCTTCCCCTGATGCAGCAGGCTAAAAAGGACAGCGCATAATCAGGAAGTGTCTACGCCTCATGGACCAGCAGTGCCTCATTACAGACATTATTAGCCTGTTTCAGTCGGTTGACTCTTACGACTGGCTCGGGACAAATGTTTGGTGCACTGGAATATTTCTTTAGTTGTAGTCAGCAAGCACGATCGGGACGGGCGTCAGTAGTATTATTTGAGCTACGAAAAGCACACTTACTGTGACAAAATAAGAGCGCGGCCAAAATAAGTTCGTCATCTGCAGGGCTATTTTTGTCTGCTCATTCCACGATAGAATTTATTTATTTATTTATTCACAAGGCAACTACAACAGGCAATAATCACATTAAGTACCAGGTTCAAATTATAGGTTTCGACCTGACTATCACCCAAAGCGTAGTCGCACAACATGATAAGCAACAACAATAATAATGATAACAACTACAGTAACAAAAAAAAAAACTTAATTGACAAAATTACAGCTACAAGGTATGAGCGTCTGCCCTCCGACACACTTCTACTTACACAGGGAATGTGTCGGAGACCAAACACGCCAGGTTAAGTACATAATTGACACAAAGTTACATTATTTGAAGAGAACAGTATTCAAAGCGTTACAAAATTAATAAATCTATTCTGTTTTTCTTTATGGCAATGGTGCCAAACTCGATAATTCTGCCAACCTCAGATGTGTAGAATCTGCTTTACCGATTCAGCATTATAATATTGCTTAGTAACATCAATACTACAGAATGATATGCAGCCACATGTTAAGAAGTAACATGTCGGACCGAAGTAAAATGTGACACTGACACACTACAAATATGCCTAATTCCTTAACTTATTGGGTTTCACTGATTTAAATTAGAAATCCCTCTCTTTCTTATTTTTATTTTCCTTCTTACATTGAAATAACTAACAAACTTACTCATTATCAGTATCACGTCTTTTTATACCACCAAAAATAAATCTGCCTAGCGTTTTGCCAACTATGTTGGGGTCGGCTTCCAGTCTGAACGGATGCAGCTGAATACCAGTGTTTTACATAGACCGACTGCCTATTTACCTGCCTTCACGACCAGACTTTTTGGACTTCTGACCTGACTCCACGACTGATAAAGATCTACAAATGACAGCTGGAACCGACGGTATAACGTGATATGTAATGGGTTTTCACCCATCCACGAACCGACCGCAGCAAGAGAAGCTAAATGTTCGATCGATCCGTGCGATAATTATTATCTAGCCACAATGCCCTCCGAGTATTTTCAAACCACCATTGTTCAAAAATAATCCGTTGAGCCACGGATCATGCTTCACTGATTAGACACTTATTTGTCTGGGACTATTAAATTACTCCACCATTAATGAAGATTTACATCTCTATTGTTTCTGCATGCAAAACGGATAACTAGATTAATAATAATATCATCATTGTGGCATCCATTGCAGGCAGTACGATATTAATGGATATTAAGGAATTTCTCAGAAGCAGCCCGGAGTCTTTATTTGCGCTCGTTTGATGGCAAGAACAGTGGTGGCCAAATGGTAACGGCCCAGGCTTACAAGTTGTAAGTCGTGGTTCGAACCCAGACAGGCTCTTTACTTTGTGTAAATAATTTCTTCACCACTGCTCTCAAAACGGTGAAGGAAAACGTCATGAGGAAACCGGCATGTCCTAGAACCAAAAATTCGAACACATGTGACATCTACCAACACGCTATGGGCCCGCATGACAGATTACAGCCCACTCCCTCTCGAAGTGAGGATGCATGTGTTCTAACTGTGGGAAGATTATAGGCTGATGATCTTTGATATTGATATTTTATGGGACTCACACATTAACTGTGGGTGTCGTCCGAGTATAGGGACCTATACCTCTGCTTAAGCGTACGAGGATTAGCTACAGGCGAGATGTTATGTTATTACACAAATGTAAAAAAAACACTAAAAGAAACATCCCAGTTGTAACACACATCAGATAAAACTGTTATTCCGTTTTAAAAGTTTCCTTTACACAATTCCGGAACGCAAAGAAATGTTTTTCTTGGGAATAATCGAAATAATCAACACTTGATGCTTAAGCGTCGCTCTGGGGGCCGTTTGTGATACATCGTATGTGTAAGAGTTTCATGAAGGTAAACGGTGACCCACTTAAATGGTTACCTCGTGTCTTTATGTGAATGAGATGAGAATACCCGGTAGGAGAAAAACATGTGTTCACTAATAATGTTATTGAATAACAATAGGTTTGTTCCAGGTCCCTAATATGATAGCATAATGCCCAAGCATTATGCTAAGAACCAATTCTTTTAAACAAAAACAAATTTATTTGCTTACCAATGATAGCATACCAAACAGGGCGTATAAATAGGTTTGTAAGCTAATGTTACCTGTGATAGCTACTTCCATATGGAATGGTCTACTATGCAAAGCTATGAGGTCGTTGCTTCATTATTGGTAAAGATACAAGAGTCTTAATTTTAACCAATAACGGCCTGTAAATTATAAGAATCGGCCGTAAGTGTATCAGTCTGTTCATTTGGTAAGTTTTGTTGGTTTAAGTACCGAAACGCTTCAGAGGGGCAAATCTCGTAATTTTAAGAACATTCACAGTCTGATCTCAGTCTCAATCTGTCAAAAATACCTCTCATTTCCGTACATTTTTGCCAAGTTTTTGTCATTTTTTTGTCGCTGAGATGAGACTGTGACTAGAATTAGAAATTTTTAAATTACAAGAATTGGCCTTCAGATGACATTTGTCAGCTTTGCATCTCAAGAATAACCATATTTTTTTATGTTTATTAAATACCCTCATGAATGCACCCGGCGAGATGGACAAAGATCGTCACTGCACGCCTGAGGCAGGACATTGCCGGCGCCGTCAAGGTAGACCACGGTGAAGGCGGTGTGACGATCTGATATCATTTGCAGGGCCAACATGGCCAGAGACCGCACAAGACAGGGAGGTTTGGAAGGGAAAGGGGAAGCCTTTGCCCAGCTGTGGGACTCAAAATAAGCTAACGAAAAATAGATTACCTAAGTGCTATGTTTTAGGTGGCGCGCTAATTGTTTGTGCTCTCAATACCATTACACACTATTGACGACAAGGTTGGGGTAGCGGCTGAGCGATCGACTGCTGCGCTGCGTGTCGCGCGTTCGGTTCCCGCACGGAACAAATATTTGTATTGCCTACAGGCAGTTGTTCCGGGTCTGGCTGTTTGTGTATGTGAGTTTTAATTTTTGTAAACGCACCCACAATACAGGAGTAATTCCTAGTGTGGGGCAACGTTTAAAAAACAAATATATATATAAAATATATACGATTATATTATAATACTTGTTGATGAATAATCATTACGTCGGCGCCGGCTGTCGCTGAAAACCAGCGCTGGGGCTCTGTCTTGCATAGGGTCGCAGCATAATGCTGAGCGATAGCCGTTTTGCGTGGATGTGACGCATGTCAAGCATTTCTTATTGTTTTTTTTCTTTATTTGTTTTTATAAAGATAAAGATAATCATATTTGATAAGAACATGTTCTTTTTTGCGCCATGTTTACATTCTTTCTTTTCTTTGTTTCCATCCTAAATATATATACAGTTACAGCGGAATGTTTACGGGACCATAGGTACTACAGTCTAGAGATCAAAAGGAAGACCCTAGCTAAAACACAGCCGACAAAAGACAATAAAAAGAAATATCTTATAACCCTAAAATGTTTAACCCTCATCCACATTGAAAAAGGCAACCACTTCCCCGCCATTTAAAAACACTTTTATTAACCTACTTTTCGAAAGCGACGCTCTAAAACCAGTGTAGTCTGAAAAGCCTTCAGAATCTAGACTCCAAATACCGCTAGGTTTTGCACCGCAATATCGCTTTCTTTAATTTCCCTAAAGCCATCGCTCATGTTGTCTATCTATTTTCGTGACCTCAAGCCTTCATATCCGACAAATGTTTATAAATAGCGTTTCGAATTAAGATTTTTTTGGCGAGAAGGGTTCTAATGGCTATGTAACTGTCGGTGTAATGTTTAGTTACATCCAGTGTTATTATGGTAACACATAAATTGCATCAATGATTTTACACGTCCCCAAAATGATTGTATGATTTTAAAATAGGCATTTACATTATATATAGTGGGTACCCATTTAGTGCTGTGTCATTGAAGTTTTCGCGATGGCACCTTTGTTTGTTGTTTCGGGATCTTTCGTTTCAAATTACTGGCTTAAAATGTACGTATTTCTGTCCTCTGAAAACTGGCCAAGTGCGTGTCGGACCACGCACAATGAAGGGTTCCGTAGTATGATGAATTTATCCTTAGAAGAAACTTAACATTGTAGTAATATTTACATTATATAAGCTAACATTAGTCCGTGAACCGTCTCCGGACACAAGTGGGAAGATCTAAGTCCAACCTGGTAAAGTGGGGCTAACTTGACGAAACGGCAGTAGGGTATGATTGTGGAGCTATGTCACAAACCATGCTCCACCTCCTACCCTGCCCTATGTGTGTGAGTCAAAGTGACTTCTGCGCTGTCACTGACGACGCCGTGGAAGTGGCAAACTTTTGGGCCAACAAGATTTGAAATTCAGTCGTGCCAGCGACACGAGGAAGAACAAGCTAACATTTAAAATAATAATAAATTTACATGTGAAAAAATAAGCAAAAGAATCATAGGGCATCAAAAAATTTGTCCACATCGCTGTCAACTGGAACAGTGCCCAAAAGGCTGGCAGCATTGCCACGTTGCATGGCGATGCTAAATCTTTGGTCAAGAAACAGGCCACTCCTCTAAATAGTTCTTTCTTTCTTTCTAAATGTTTCTTGAAGTTAAGAAAATGTCTATTTTAAAATCGACTATACAATCTTTTTGAGGACATGTATCTTTTACAAGAATAACAATTATCTTAAAATATGGTCTTCTGACAGTTTTTTTTCTTATTACTTCGTTAATGCAACCACTTTATACCCAAGAATCACAAAGACAAAAGATAATATAAATCAACTGACCTCCGTTCCCTGGACCTTGAGTTTCATGTGGTCTTCTCTGGTGGTCTTCCCGTCTTTTCTCTTCTTCCAACAGTAGCCATCGCGTCGGTAACGGACCTTCTTACGGCTGTACAGCAGCATTGAGCCGCTTTTTGGCCTGTAAAGAAGAAAAACATGATTGAATACAATGAGACATATGCAGATGATGAAGACGTGAGCTTATGGATGTATATGTATTTGAGGAAGGTTATAACAGCTATATTACCTAGGTAGTCAACTAATCAAGACGTATGTAAGTGTAGCGGTATCTACAACGCCACATGCGAACAACGCGTCATACTGACGTCACGCAAATCCTGCATCTCGCAAGCAGAGTTTACTGCGCAATTAGCACAGATACAATTTCCCAACATCAATCGTTGGGCAATTGCCCGAACAGACACAACACCCGTCTGGTCGGAGGGTCCTTCCTTTTCTATGGAGGATGAGTGAACTTTGCACCCTGTTCCTCATACCTCTATATAAGTATTTTTAATTTGCTCCCGTAGCAGACACTCAAAATCTTTGACATTTCTTCATGTCAATCAAAAACCACATTCACACTTTATCTCTCGTGCTATCTCTAATTTCACAATAACAACTTCCTAATCGCAATTGTTCAACTCACGAATTCTGACAATTAATCATATCAAACTAATTGGCAAATTGTAGTTCACATAAATTGTTAATCTTCAAGATGGGAGTGCTACAAGCGATCATTAAACCTTTAGCAGAAGGGTTACTGCCAAAGTTGTGACTTGTAGTTATGTAAGTTATAACATCAAGTAATGTTATAACTTATAACTAAGGGTGATTTTACACACGCAGGATATCAACGTTCTGTTTCGACATTACAGGATTGTAGTGGCATCTTCACCGCCACATGCAAACAACGCATAATAACGACGTCACGCAAAAAAAAAATCCTGAATCGCGCAAGCAGAGTTTTCCACGCGACTAGCACATATACAACAGCCCTACATGATCTATCGGGCAGTGGCCCACCTGACACGACGCCCGTCTAGCCGGAGGATCCTTCCTTTTCTATGGAGGATGAGTGAACTTTACACCTTGTTCGTCATACCTCTATAGGATCATTTTGGTAGATTTCTCAAAGAAATTGATTTCTTATAGAAAGAAAAAAGAAAGAAAATACATTTATTTGCGGCAAACATAACGCATAAAAAAGAACACAAAAAAAGTAACAAGTAAGGGGTAAACCTGCGTCACATCCACGCAAAACGGCCATCGCTCGGCATAATGCTAAGACCCTATTCGAGACAGAGCTCCAGCCCTGGTTTTCAACGGCAGTTACAGCTGACGTCGTTATCAGATATTCCTGACATATCTGAATACGAATAACAACCCAGTAGTGATGTTTATCACCATTACTCTTGAAACTGGTAATATAATAACACGAACATGCATTGGCTTAACTGAAAGGCACGTAGAGCAAACACAATATTATTATATTGAAAATCATGAAGTTTACTTTTGGCTCTGTATGTTTTAACATACCTACACAGACACACAAGTAAGCTTTATAATTAAAAACCAATAAGGGTCAACATTATGAAGATTATCAATAGACTTTCACTACTTTAAGGTCTGATTTTTTCAAGCGACAGATAATTTTTTTTTGTGGTATAATTTTGACGTCTGACAGATTTTGTATGGAAGAACTGTCAAAAATTCAAAATTATTCTTCGGGTTTGATTATCTGGCGTTGGAAAAATCAATAAGACTTTTGACTCACATCAAGTATTGACTCCTGTTACTTCCCTAATGATAAACTAACATGAGATTAACTGATTAGAGGCTTAAAACGCCTTCCAATACCTGGCCCTCTACATTTCCAAATGATTATTCTCATTAAATCACCAAAATTATTTCTCTCTAGTCCTTCAAAATTCATGTCCCTAAGGCCAGCTTACCCAGAATAATTTGAATGACTATAGCAATGGTATCCGGACCCCTGACGATTTATTAGCTGGCAGTAAAACGCCCACGTCAGGACAAAGGTATTATGAGCGAATAATCGCACGTTATTGGTAAGATGACTCGCTCACTTGTCGAGAGAGAGAGAATGGTGAAGAGCGTGTTTTGTTTTGATTATTTCCTTATTCGTGCTTGAAAGGTGGGTGTTGTTAGGTGATTTCCTTATTCGTGGTGCTTGAAATGAGGGGTTTATTTATAGATGAAACATGAGGAAACAGGGTTTATTAGGACGTGAAATGTCTTACTGGTATAACTAAACATAGTATACAAACACACATAGATGCTTATAGAACAAATCAGCATTTAAAGTCTTTGAGCAATAGGTTACACGCTCACTTGTCGAGAGAGATAGAATGTTGACGACCGTGTTTTGTTTTGATTGTTTCCTTATTGATGCTCTATAGGCGGGTGTTCTTAGGTGATTTCCTTATCGATGCTGCTTGTAATGAGGGGTTTGTTTATAGATGAAAAATGAGGAAACAGGATTTATTAGGACGCGAATGTTTTACTGCCATAACTAAACATAGTATATATACCTACATAGATGTTTATAGAACAAATTAGCATTTAAAGTCTTTGAACAATTGCACACTTCAATCACTGGATATCAATGAGAATGGCAGGCGTTTTGGGGGACTGTCTTATATAATGTTGACGTTCAAGACGTGCTGATTCTCAGCCCAGTTTGAATAAATGACTTTTGATTTTCAAAATCAAAATATTTTATTGCACATAAACCAACATGGGCACTTATGAAACGTCAGAAGCTAAGTGCACAGTTCCAATTGGTCGTTTCCTATGGAGAAGAGCTGGCAAGAAACTCCACGGTTACTCTTTTAAAAATAATTGGCTTTTACGATGTTTTCAAATTACAGTAGGTATGGGAGGACAGCGTAGGCCTGTCAACAAGTACCAGGTACTTTATAAAATAAAAAATGGTCTATAGACAAAATATAGAAGAATCTATCTATTTGAAAAATATATTTTGATGGTGTAAAACCTCACTATAATTTTGATGATAGATTTAACGGAAAACGTAGTGAGAAAACCTGAATTGGATAAAACATGGTAAACGAAAAAAGTTCTGTTCATGGTAAAAGGTAGTTAAAGGTGGCTAGCTCTTGTAACAATTTATGTTGGAAATAAGCTAACAAAATAATGAAATATTATAAAATATTTATTTAGCTTTTGTGCATACATGAGATGTCACTTATAGAAGTAAAAACAAAAGAATATGTCAGATATTTAAAATTAAGAATAATAAAAATAAAAAGAGGTTTTATACCTTCTTATTGGCTCTAACAATATTGCCAGGCCAGAAAAATAAACAAAATCTGTCATCTAAAACGATACACAAAAGCTTCATCGTTTCTGTAAAATACACAACATACTGCGATCGGTAGTCCATCCACCAAGTGTAATGATTAGGAACAAATTATCTTTGACCATTCATTACAGAGCATGAAACGTCAAATTGTCTCGTTCGTACGTCACAACATTGTAACAGCGTACGCGCCGAACTTTATATTTTACAGCCTTGGGTTCACCCGTAAAATATTAAATGAATGTATAAAATTGTATTAGACAGCTGACGGGTACAGGATAACTCATATTACGTACAGCTGAGTCGCATATCAAAGGTTGTAATTTATACATCGAGAAACTGAATTATTATATTTCATCAAGTATGTAGTGTATAAGTATGTTGTGTATGCGTGTAATGTTCTGTGTGTTGTTGTTCAGAGAGGATTAAAACGATGAAAGTTATTTCAGTATATATTTATTCATCTTTACATACCAAGACCCCTCCGTGACTCGGAAAGAAAAAGAAAGAAAATACATTTATTTGGCACAAACTAAAAGACCCACAATACACCAGATATATATACATCAGACAAAACAAACAATAAGATAAAAAAAAAAGATTAAATAAAAAATGTGAAGTCCCATGTAAGAAAATTATCAGGAAATTGTAAGAAAATTAAATACATTTATTTAGCACAGACTAAAAGACACAGCACGTTAAGCCGTTGGTCCCAGCTGTCGTTCGTGGATCTTTGACAGTCCTTACGGGTCGTCAGAAGCCCGAAAGTCTGACAACCAGTCTCACCAACGGGTGTCGTATTAGTTACCCTGTAATTGGGTAGTGGAGGGCAGATAGGCAGTTGCTCCATGTAAAATACTGATCTTCAGCTGGATCCGGTTAGACTAGAAGCCGGCTCCAACATAGTTGGGAAAAGGGTAGGCAGAATATATTTTTTTTCTTTTTTTTGTTTTCATTTTTTTTTTTTTTTTCAATTCGGGCTGTGGTGCAACTGAGATTCACCGCGCGTTCAAATAAATACAAAATGCATTCCTCTACAAGCATCTTAGCTTAGCTTATTTCACCAGTATTAGCGCGCGGTGAAGTTTGTCTGGGAAAAAATACAACCTACATCGATGGAAACGTCTTGTTGGTACCTGTAAGTAAGTAAATAGAATCCACCATCGTTGTGGCAGGTGTCAAAAGGCGTCACTAACTTACATACATGGTCGTCGCTCCGTCTGCCACCATTTTTTTAATACTAACCATTATGTTTCAATGCAGAAAGTGAGAAGTATCCAGCATTGCCTATCATTTGAAAATCCTACTAATATTATAAATGCGAAAGTTTGTATGGATGGATGGATGGATGTTTGTTACTCTTTCACGCAAAAACTACTAAACGGATTAGGATGAAATTTGGCACACAGATAGTTTATAACTAGGATTGACATATAGGATAGATTTTATCCCGATATTCTTACGGAATCGATTCCGCGGTTTGCGGTTTTACCCGCATAAGTCTCGAGACTTATGCGGGTAAAACCGCGGGGCGCAGCTAGTATTATCTACAAAAAAAATATATAATATCTAACTTCCGCCCAAGACTTCGTCTGCGTGAAATTTCTCGTTCCCCCGACCTATCCCATCGCATCGCATCGCCCACCCGCTCTATTCCTTTGTTTTCGCTTAACATCCTTTCAGACCAATGTTCTTTTTGCTCAGCTCCTAAGGGTCGTGTGGTGATGTTTAATAGCCTATAGCCTTCTCCAAGAATTGGGTTATCAAATACAAACATATTTTTTTCAACCCTGACTGGTAGTTCCAGAGATTAGCGCGTTCAAACAAACAAAAAAAACAAGTAAAGTCTTCAGCTTTATTATTAATATAGATGTAGATAAATGTACGCAATAACTATAATTCAACCAACAGTCTAAAAAATTAACCAAGTCTGATTAATCATTCCTGAATAATAATACCAAATACCTATCAATGCATGGGACAACCAAACTATTTTACCATAATAAAACTCGCGTGTTTTTAATTGTCATTAGAAAGAAAGAAAGAAAAGTTTATTTGGACACAGTTAGTGAAACACAAAATACAAAATTAATCAAATAAAAAATTATGTTTCAGACAACAATAGTGTAGGCACACACTATTAATAATTGTTGTCTGAAACATTATTTTTTATTTCGGCTGCGCCAAAAAGGTTCATTTCAGCATTACAAACCACGGACTAAGCGGACCTATCGATCGCCAAATATTTCGGCACATACAAATCGCAGTCCGAAAAAAGTACATAAACTACGTCCATACCTAACCCGAGCCATCCATAACAGCGAAAACAGATTTCATTGATGCAATTTTATTTATTTAAAGCAATAAAAATCGCCGATGGGAGCGCGCGGCCGTATTTCGTATGACGTCACAGCCGTACGTTATTTCTGCGACAAAAACACGCTTCGTGTCAAATTCATGAGTACGCCGACTAATAAATCGCTATTGAACGCATAAATCTGGACGATCTATGTTAGTTGCGATTTTTTTCCGCGATTTCGTTTCGGTTATCCGTCAATAGGGCTATCGGATGCTAAACGTTAGATTGGAGGTCGCTCGTTTGAATAAAATTTGCGTATTTTTGTTAACCTTATCTTTTCTGGGTTAAACAAACAATGTTTTGATTTCTTTGTTATTTTCAATTCAGATTAAACAGGTACCTTCTAAATTACGTCAGCCAGATTGTTGAGCTGACAATACAATTTATACCAAAGCAAATTGCGGAAAAACCAAAATAAGCAAAAATATCCACAAACATTAATTATTCGGCCGCCATGTTCTCCGACCTTACTCAACAAAGCCCATCGTAACGATAAACAAGGAGTCACCAAAAGCCCAGATTTTACGCTCAAAAGTTACACCATTACTAATTTCTTGTTTGTTAACGTTGTTTCAGCCAAAATTTTAAATAAAAATATGAATAATAAAGTCTGGTAAAGTGTGGGACATAACACAAGTTAATTAATCGAGGATAAGACAGTGAAATTTATTTATACGGGACATGGGCCCGGAATTACGGGGCCGCCGCTTTTTAACCTACGTAAACCAGACAAATAGTCGGCTCTGAGACAAGTAGGGTTGTGGCGACACTGATGTAATGTCGGTACCCAGGAATTTCAGAATTTAGGAAGTGTTGTTTTTTGTGCACTCTCAAACATTTGTTTCTTTAAAACTCAAAGTCAAAGCATTAATTTCAAGTAAACCATTTACGGGCACTTTTGAATTGTTAAATAGATGGTCAGTTAGCCAGAAAGTTGAAGCTTGTTACCCATTCCAAAACGTAGATCTCTGTGGAGAAGAATGGTCAAAAAACTCCAAGGGCAAAACGAAAATTTGCTTACAATGTTAGCTTCTTTCTATCTGACGCGTTACTTAGAATCTGAACCCACCGTAAAGTACCTAACATAATGAATTATTGAATTTTTGAGCGTCGTCAAAACGTGATTAAAAGCGTTAAGGAATAACACAAAAGCAAAGTATTTCATCATACAATACCACCACATCCCTTGCCAACAAGATAACAAATTCCCCATCCAATCAATATCGCATAAGATTTTCATGTCCCGGGACAGCAATTTCCCGAAATTCAGGGCACAATTCGGACAACCCTGGGTCAGCCGCAAGCGATTTGTCAAGAGCGGGCCGTGAGCCATGATTTTCCAAATAATTTTTCGCTAACCCTTCACGAGCTTTTAACTTCTTCCACTGGTCCTGAATGCGCTTTCAAATTAAGCCGCTTTTTTGTTTCATTTTGCTCCGTCTGTATTGGAATTGTTGATGTTTTATGAAACAATGGAATTTGGATTGGTGAATCTGTTTTTGTAGATAAATTTTGTGAGTTTGGTGTTGTTGTGACTGTTTATGTGAAATATGGAGGAGTATGGTTGCCTTATGTGCGGTAAGGACTCATCTAGAAGCATAGCATAATAGTAACTATGCTATTAATAAGGCTTATAATTGTAAATAAAGATCTAAATACATAATATATTACTGCGACACTATTCAATCCTCGGTCGTGGGTTCGAACCCAGACTGGCGCTTTACTTTGTGTAACCAATTTCATTACTACTGATCTCAAAACGGTGAAGGAAAACATCGTGAGGAAACCGGCATGCCCTAGAACGAAAAACTCAAAGGCTTGAGACATCCACCAACCCGCACCGGGCCCACGTGGTGGATTATGGCCCACTCCCTCTCATTGAGAGGAGACCTGTATCCCAGCAGTAGGAACGCTATAGGCTGATTATTCAAACCTACTTTACGTTAAAAGAACTTTACAACTAAAGAAATCGCTGCAACTAAGGATGTGCCAATCTGCCAATAAAAAACACTAACTTTGTTAACAGCTCTTCTATAAACTTCCACAATTTCAGCCCTATCATGTCGACACAACTCAATACAGTGCTCACAGCTTGCACGACTATAAGCGTGACTGCAAACACGATCAAAAAGGAACGAGGCACAAAACCAACCCGGATTCCGATCAAAACTGTGCAACCTACTAATGACGCCATAAAAATTCACGAAAATTATGAAAACTACGTTAAATGCAACGCTGATCCGCATTCACATCGCATGACGGCACCACCGCCCGATCACTTCAATAAATCATCGCTTACGAATAATTTCGAACGTATTTTTGTCGATTAATTCGCCGATAATTTAAAAACCGCTCAAATTACCACTAGGTTACTATAAACCGGTCTTAAGTTGTGAAATAGCAAATAAATAACTCAATTGGAAGGTTAGGAGTTATGCGGGCGGCTCACGAACTGCAGCGCAGCCAGATTATTCTGTGGGTGGTGCAATTTTAATATAATTAAATGGTCCAACTACTACTAAAATTTGTGAGCTCGTATCTAGGGAGTAAATCTTTAGAACTACTGCCGATCTATTCTGTAAAAATCTGACCGTGAAAGCTAAGGTGAAGTGAGTTTTAGGTGAGCTGTTAATGGTGTAAATCCCTAGCAATCCCTAGAATCAGTTAAAATGACAGCTCACTTCATGCTCACTTCACTTAAGATTTCACGGTGAGATTTTTACACAGTAAATCGGCTTATCTTTTTCCGATTGCAAAAATGTTTTCACTAATGGGAAGCAACAGTATCGCGGAGTCTTATAGAATACATTTTATGTTATAACAAGAAATTTCACGCAGACAAATTCTCGGGCAAAAGCTAGTTTGTAACAACTATATTTAATTTAGTTTTGATACGTGTTACTAGTGTCCATCAATACTATGATATTTATTTTGACTCCTGTACAGAAAACTGTCGGATTACACTTTGGTATTCCTACCACCCATTTGTTACCGTCTGTCTTTTTGAGTGGCTGTGACTATCATTCAGTCTGTTTAAGCTCGATTCAAGTCTATGGTCAGTAAATCTGCTACAGAGTAGGATGAAAAGTCTAACTTGAAAATTAATAATACTTCCTACTAATATTATAAACGTGAAAGTTTGTATGGATGGATGGATGGATGTTTGTTATTCTTTCACGCAAAAAGTACTAAACGGATTTGGATGAAATTTGGCACATAGTTGGTTTATAATAAGGATTTACATATAGGATACTTTTTATCCCGATATTCCTACGGGATCGAAGCATATGCGGGAGAAGCCGCTGGGCGCAGCTAATCAATACATAATACTTCCCTAACATTAACATCATTCTCATGCCCTTGCTCCAATTTATTTGGGGTCAACACAGTATGTTTTTTTCTTCCATACATACATACTATTATTCGTCATCTTTCACACAGTCCAGTCATCGACTTTTTGGTCTTCCCTTAATCTTATTCACACCCTCCTTCCTAATAACCCTACTAAATTAAATTTCTAAAATGTTAACCAGCCTTTAAATAACTAGAAGAAAAAAATAATTTAAAAGAAATCCTATTTAATTAAATCCACTAACAAAACTTGTACCAGCCACCAAACAGAAAAAAAAAAACAAATGGCTCGAGCTGGAATCGGCACCGCTCGCCTGACACTACCAACTTAACAAAGATATTGAACATTAATTGCATTCTAACGTCATGCAATGTGGCCACACACACGGCGCGAATATTTCTGTTGATCGCCGATTGTGATAGTTGTAATGAAGTCATTTTATTTGTAGAACTATATCGTTTTGATTGGTGGGGTTAATGAATTTACTTTTATGGGAATACTTGCGAACCACCCCTCCTTCATTTTTTTTTACAAGGCCTTTGTCACCTTATTCTACACTCATAGCCCATGTACTTTCAAACATAAGACTTTTTTTTGCCAAATACCAATACAATTTCCTTTATTCACATATTCTAAATTAAAGTCGCTCTTCATGTCTGTTTGTGTGACCGGGTTGTTCTTCTAATCCACGCAACGGATTGGTTGTGGTTTTCACCATCATTTAGAGAATTTATTTGGGAAGGTTTATGTGTATAATAATAATAATAATAATAATAATTTATTTATTTGCAGACGTTGAAGTCCATAGAATTAGATAAGAAAAAAAAAAAAAAATTGACATCAAAACATATTCACAAATTAAAAATAAGCATCATAACAAAAATAACATAATCGAAATACATCACAAATTACATAATAATGTCATAATAGAAACGAATCACAAATAACATAAAAATAACAGAATACACACACATAAAAATCACAATTAGGCATAATAATAATAATAATAACATAATAGAAAATAATACATTAGCATTAAACTTACGCAAAATAAAGAAGTATCGATGTTTTATCAAGGCGTAAAAACCGTGCGAAGCTAGGGCAGGTGGTTAGTATTTAATAAATTAACTAAACATCATAGCATGCCTGACAGCCTGACGTTCTGACTGAAATTCTACACTTCAATAATAATTACTTCAACCAACACCAGCACGGCATTTTCACAGAACCAAATGAAAAACAAACTAGCCGTCAGTTGGCTGCAAAAAGAATCTCGACCGGAAAAAGCCTGATTCGAAAAGTTCATTAAAACTCGTTCTTTTTCTAAAGAAATCCGCTCAATGATTATGAAACTCGTGATGCAAGTTACGGGCAATTTTCTTGTTTGAAGCCTTTTCGGTGTTTCTTTTCCGGTTCACTTAGATCATTTTGTTTTGTGTGTTTTTCTTTTCGATGTTTGTGTTTTGTTTTTGTGGTGAGTTGTGAAGTTTTGGATGTTGGAAAGTTCTATGCGACCTTGGTAATTCAGATCAGGAACATGAAATATAAATTTAAATACTCTACGTTTATATTTGAAAGAAAAAGAAAGCTTTTCTTTATGTCTTTCTAAATATTCTACGTTCATATTTCATGTTCCTGAACTGAAACTATTTTTAAAGTTGCATGTGATAAAATCCAATTATCTTTTGCTTCATCATTATAAGATTATATCTTGCTGTAAGCGTTATATTGCGGCATAGACGTAAGATTTTTTTTTTGTTGTTGCCACAGATTCACAAAAGCACAAATTACACTTCACTATGATCCATGAATATTAACTATACAAACGCTATTAAGTATAGAAGACCACCTATCCATCACCGCACTTACATATTAATCCAAGTCAGCCATATTTAAAAACCACATACCAAATGCACTGCTTAATAACACCTTTCGCAAACACACTTCAACTCTTCAATCTTCAACAAAACGAGCAGTTGAAACCTATTTTAATAATCCCCCATCCCCCTTAATTAACACCCCCATCTACCCCATGACATTCCTCTTTTCCCCATAGACTGGACTGTAGCCATCGGTCATAATTCAAAGTAAGCACGTGCTTAAGCAATTACTTAGCAATAAAACCACGTCGTTACTGTAATATGTTATAACTTAATTATGACGCCAGAATGAACTGAACTTAACTTGATTTTATGACTTTTTGTTTTGATGTGTGTTTTGAGTTCGGATTTAGATGCATTTGCTGAGTTGCCAGTTATAGTGAGAACTGTTAACGCTGGATCTAAATCATGGCGATTTTATTGAGATTGTTGAATATGATTAGAATAAAAATATATTATCCTTTTTTATCCTTTATTAAAAAGAACCCTGGTTCTTTTTAATAAAATTCTTAATAATTCATTACAATCTAGTCTATAAGCAATTTATAAAGACTAATAAGCAATTTTAATCGAACTTAATTTTTTACGTGATAATTATTTTAAACTTAGAATAGTGTTGATTGTACTTTACATAAGTCCGTTCCACTTTCTTGGAATCTGATATGATGATATTAAAACTTTGTTCTTGTGTTATTATGTGTGTCATTGGCACTATTATTTCTACACTTTTTACACTACACAAAAGGTTATAATATCCTAATCTAACTAAAAATATATCCGAAATCTCTAAACGGCTGGTTGACACTTCCCGAGACCCAAAGGCTGGCTTTTACCTGTGCCAGAGGCTAAGCATTGCCATATAACGCGCAACGTGGCACTGCCGCGACCGCCAGTCTTTTGGGTACATTACCAGTCGAAAGCGATACGGAGGAATATTTCGACGAAATATTTTACTTTTTTAATAGTTTAGATTAGGATATTATACAGGCTGATTTTTTAAAGACCAGCCAAATTTAAGGATGTGGTACAGACCATCAAACTGAACAACTTTCTCCATGGGACAAATAGCGTAATCGCGAAAATTTTATCAACTGTCCCATAGAAAACTTCAATACCTACTCGACCTAAATGTATGGGACGGCTGAATTTTTATTCGCGATTACGATGTTGGTCCCATGGAGAAAGTTGTTCAGTTTGATGGTCTGTACCACATCCTTAAATTTGGCTGGTCTTTAAAAAATCAGCCTGTATATTTATATTTCAATAAATAAATACATTCTATACATACAAATAAATAGAATTAAATTGTCTGTTTGTAATATAATTAGAAATATTGGCATAATAATCCCCACGCTAATTTATTTTATAATTTATACAACACAAAAAAAACAACCTGTATACGCTTTGTTCTCGTAGTATTCCTTTGAAAATGCACAATACATCATGAAAGATTAATGACCTGTTTCATCTCTTCCTGTACCTTACTTTTGGTTCACTATCCGGTAGATTCTACCTATCCGGAAATTGAGGATTAAGCCCTTGGGCTAAAAATAAAACTTAGGAAAAAACAAAATAGCGTCAAGATAATCCTACTAATATTATAAACGCGACAGTTTGTGTGGATGGATGTATGGATGGAACTCAACTAACAAGGTTTGTTACTCTTTTACGCAAAAACTACTAAACGAATTTTGATGAAACTTTACAGTAATATAGCTTATTTATCAGAATAACACATAGGATACTTTTTATCCCGATATACTCACGGGATCGATACTTATGCGGGTGAAACCGCGGGGCGCTATATATGTTAATCCTGGTTATAGACCATATGAGTGCTAAATTTCATCCAAATCCGTTCAGTAGTTTTTGCGTGAAAGAGTAACTAACAAACATCCATCCATCCACACAAACTATCACGTTTATAATATTATAGTAGGATTTAGGATCTCCAAAAAAAGATAAATACACAATACATGACTCATAAATAATGGCCAACAGCTGAGGGGCCATTTTTGTAATTTTAAGAACATTCACAGTCTGATCTCAGTCTCAATCTGTCAAAAATACTTCTAATTTCCCTACATTTTTGATATTCGTTTGTCCCCGAGATGGGACTGCGGCTAGATTTTGAACGTTTTAAATTACGAGAATTGGCCTTCAGGTATTAAGTAGGTATACTCCTTCAGTTATAGGAGACATGTACTGGAAAGTTAACAACTATGATAACAAAGTTTTAATATTAATAACAGTTTTAAAAAAATGTTTATTTATTTTACCGTTTATGTACACACATATACACATATAAACTGTGAATGTTACTACTGTTACTGTTAGTAACAGTAACAGTTTATATAATATATAAACAGACAAGAAAATAAACCGAACAGACAAATAGGTACAAAGGTGATGCTGATTTCATGAGCAATCTCTTCCAGCATACCTGCGATAGGACAGTAGATAGATAGATGTAGACAACGTGTGTAAGAATGAAGGTGACAAAAAAAAAAAACATGAAATTGTTCTATCATTGCTTTACATGTCAGTGCTGAACAAAATGTTGTCCAAATTATCCCCAAAAAGTCTGAAGGCCAATTCTGGTAATTCAAAACGTTCAAAATCAAGTCGCAGTCTCATCTCAGTGACAAACAAATGTCAAAAACATGTCAAAATGTAGGGATTTTAGAAGTATTTTTTGACAGATTGAGACTGAGATCAGACTGTGAACGGTCTTAAAATTACGAGAATTGCCCCTCTGATAATCCACGTACTTAAATATACATACACTCCAAGTTATTTCTAGCTCACATGACCTAAATATCATAGATGTCCTCAAAAGCCACTTTTAAAATAAATACCGTTACAGCAGCGTCATCTACTAATGTAATTTATCAAATGAAATAGGGGCAGGTACACACTTGGTAGAACAACCTACGTAACACAACACACTATTATTTTAATGATACTTACAAGCGTAAGTGTCATTAAAATAATAGTGTGTTATGTTAATAGTTAACCATAATACAGCATAAGGTATCGAGGCCCACTTTTGTTTTATAAATGTGTTTACGTATAGTCTTGGTTCTTATTCTGTTCCGTTAAGTGCGTCCTAATAAATTGCTGGACAAGTCATCGTTTGCGTAGCCTTTTTTCAACTATGTTGGGGTCGACTTCCAGTCTAACCATCCGGTTAGACTGGAAGTCGACCCCAACATCAGCAGCTGAAAACCAATATTTTACGTGGAGCTACTGCCTATCTGACCTCCACAACCCAGTTACTGGGTATGTAAAGATGGTCACCCATCCATGAACCAACCGCGGCAAGCGTAGCTTAACCTGAACGATCGACCCGTGTGGCTGTTGTCACTTAGCCACAAGTAAGTCTTTTAATAAAATAGATTGAGGGCCGATTTTTAATCGTCATACGACTTTTATTCGAGGAATAAATATGATAGTTTGGCAGCTTTTGTATAAAAAAGACATATTTATTCTTCAGAAAATAGTCTGTTATCTGAAATTACTGTATAGGTAGTAGTAAAATATCACAACTGCATGTAGATTTAGTATTCAACGTTTGAAAACAAGCGTAGCACAAGTCTACGAAACGCCTACGGCGTAGCATGTTCGTAGCAGCGTAGCCACAAACCAACAGCGCGTAGCAACGAAAAAATAAAGCACACAATTTACAACGCCATGTACATTCAGCGCTTAAAAATAAAGAAACAATACATCTTCACATTCATTCTTTTAGAAAATTACCGGTCAAGTCAAAAGGTAAAATTAACTTTCCAATTATTACAGTACCTGTATTAAAAAAGTAGAATCATTAGTCAAAGAAGGCCCATTAGTTGAAGCAGTCACTTTATTCAAGGTGTAATTACTCAACTTCTCAGTTCCGATTCCGATTTAATTATGAAAAATGTATTTCTACTTTTTACTGTTAAGTTTTTGTTGTAGTGACGTCACGAGAAGACAAATTGTTCTTATTTAATGTTTACTTAGAAGTTTCAATTTCAGGAACGAGCGGGGTTTCATGAATGTTTCATTTTCGTGCTAGATTTATCAGTAATATTGATTACAAGTAGGAAAAAGATTTGAGTATGTTTAAACGTCTGTGTAGTTATACATTCTGCTAACATGGTTTTGTGGGGTTAAGTACTATTCAATGTATTAAAAAAAATATTTACACACAAGACAAAATAGAAAAACACAAAGATACTTGGAAAACTATGGAGGAGAACTTTGCCTAGCAGTGTAAAAGTGTTTGTACAAACCAGAGGGGCAATTCTCGTAATTTTAAGAACGTTCACAGTCTGATCTCAGTCTCAATCTGTCAAAAAATACTTCTAATTTCCCTACATTTTGACAAGTTTTTGACATTTGTTTGTCGCCGAGATGAGACTGCGACTAGATTTTGAACGATGAAAATTACGAGAATTGGCCTTCAGCTTACAGAAATAAAATAATTTGTCAATAAAAACATTATAATAAATCATTTGCACCAAACCTACTGAATAGGTAATTTTCCGAGTAGTATCAAATAAAAGGTAACAAATCGTAATTTTTTTATTAATTAAGAGCTGATTTTTCAAACCCCAGATAATTTCATCCGAGGACAAATTTTGAATTTTTGACAGTTCTTCCGTACAAAATCTGTCACACGTTAATTTTATTCTACGAATAAAAATTATTGGTCGATTGAAAAAATTGCCCTAAGAAAACTTTTCAGACAATTTTTCTACTTAGTTTAATCAGTTAAAAACTATCCAATTCTCAACCAAAACGATTAATTCAACCAATAAAATATCTAAACAAAAATTCATCCGAATCACTCAAGTTCCGACGATATCAATTAGGAAGCCGTCTCGCATGTAACGCCTACAAATGTAGACATATATCTTGAATGCGTTGCTAAATACCGATCGAATGGCTGTATGTTGCTAAACTGTGATATATTGGAGAGAATTGGCGAATGGATATTGAAATCGATAGGTTGTTAGACTGAATCATAATACTAAATCAGAAGAGAAAGTGTTTCTGTATGTATGTTTGTGTGTGTTTGAAACAGATTTTGATGAAATTGGTGGTGGAGATAGCTTGAACTTAGGCATACGAATAATATAAAAGAATGTTTAAGAAAAGTTTATTCTGTGAAATAAGATAGAAGATCTCCTTTTTATGGAAATTTCTCGACGGCTGATCGACACTACACGTAACCAGAGGGCTGGGTCGTTGTTTCGCCAAAGAAATGCCCTTCAATGTGGCAATGCTGCCAGGCTTCTGAGCACGTTTACGGATGACAGCGATGCGGACGAGTACTTCGACCCCTAAATATCCTTTCGTTTTTATATTTATTTATATACCTATAGTTAGTTAGTCTGTCTTTTAATTTAATACCTAGTGTAAATAGTTAGTTAAAACGAAATAAATAATCAATGGTTATAAGAACCATTTCTACACGTCATATTATTAAATAAAAAGCTAAATTGTTTCAACATTCTCTATCTGACTTCCCCTGAGAAGAAATGATGAAATAAACTCAAGGATAAAGTCTCTTTTAAAGTCCAGAATAATCTTGGTCAGATCACGTGAAGACTATGTAGATTAATGCTTGAAATCGTCTGTTGAAGAACCATACAGATTTGAGTGAACCAGTCCAATCAGTGAAATAAGATGTTAAAGATTGTATGGTATAACTGACGGCAAATTGCTGGTAACATATAACAGTAGAAAATAATATTTTTTACATAAAACCTACCAATTATTATAGAATTCTGGCATGTCAGTAAATACCATTCAGGTTGCTAACCACCCTACGGAAACATACCAGACAGTCCATCAATAAATTTTTGGCACTGACTTTTCAATGACATTACAAACGCGTTGCTACTGAAATCTTTGTATTTTGCAATATCAAAAAAATAACAAGAAAATGAGTTATTTATAAACATCCCTTCATCTGCAGATATTCCGTTGTTTTTATACTGTTATAAAAGTTTATTAGGCCCTCGAATAGACAAATTAATGTTAACATGCACATTTTATGAATCATTATACCTCTTTTATTAATCCTGTTACAGCATAGTGGTACTTTTATAATATGTCTTTATTATGGCAACATTATTTTTATACTTTTACAGCTAATGGTTTGCTTATTTTTGGTATGTTTCTAGAAAGAGACCGCCCATTGTTACACCATATACCCTGTCCATTAGGTAAACCGTTTTTTGATAGATGGAACTAGTGATTGCAGCAACACACAATACATTGATTGATACACGTACGGTATTATAATGTATGTAAGAAGCCATAAATAAGATAATTCAATAAGATAAGGCAGTTTATATATTTATTTTATTACGCATTTTAAAGTTAACTTTTACGTAATCTGGAATATGTATGTTTTAAGACAGCTGTCAAAAAACGGTTAACCTAATTGACAGGGTATAGTGTAAATTTCAAAAGTTTAATAAAGTATTTTTGATGTACAATAAAGAGAAGGTATTCTATCTATCTATATGTAATCAGAATTCTTAAAAACATTACCGTCCTTTCGGGCTCCGCCGCAGTCGGATGCAAAGCGTGTTGACGAAGTTGACATAATGAGAAAAATACTTCTGTTTTTAATACTTTTTAAACGCCAATATAAAAGTTTAGAGGCAGCATCCCAAACGCATCTCGTCACCACTTCCACGTCTATTATCATTATGTTACAGTAAAAGTATCGTAAATCAAATACTTGTCAACGTAATTCCTACTTTCAAACAAAGTTTCTGAACGATTGCTTACTTGCTTATTTTAAATACACATATTTGTCCAACTATGAGCTCCATAATTTTTGTTAGTCGATCGCACACCTACCTTTAAAGCTTTGATTTTTCAAGAAAGCGGTGGACAGTCACAGAATAATGGCTGTCCCAATACAGAGCGTTTTTTGACCCTTTAATGTCAAATACTAGTGATACTGATGCTGGGTAGTGGTGAAAATGACAGATAGTCACGACGACCGTTCTAATATAACGGAACTAAAACGGTTGCGTCATATTATTACGGAGAACCTAGAAAAACAAAGAATAAGTAACTAAAAACATTATACATTGGCGCCGATTCCCTTGTTCACAAACTAAACTAAACTTAAGTTCAGTGCATCTTTTTCTTTTTATTTCATTAAGAAAAGGACATAAGACAAATATTAGTTCAGTCGTGTCAAATTTGTCCATAGACCCTCTAGTCTATGGACAAATTTGAAAACTATGGAGGAGAACTTTGCCCAGCAGTGTAAAAGTGTTTGTACAAACCAGAGGGGCAATTCTCGTAATTTTAAGAACATTCACAGTCTGATCTCAGTCTCAATTTGTCAAAAAATCCTCTAATTTCCCTACATTATTGACAAGTTTTTGACATTTGTTTGTCGCCGAGATGAGACTGCGACTAGATTTTGAACGTTTCAAATTACGAGAATTGGCTTTCTGTTTAGACGTAATTAAAAAAATGGTTACTAAAAATACGCCAATTTACGTCAGGCGCTGACTAATTTGACAGGACTAAACTAATATTTATATTCTGTCATTTTCTTAATAAAAAAGAAAGAAAAACATGCACTGAACTTAAATTTACTTTAGTTTATGAACAGGGGAATCGACGCCAATATCATCAACTCCAACCTTGTAATCTACTTAACTCTTATCTAATCAATTTGTCTCTCTCTCAATAAATCCTTCTTTTAAACCAAAATAAACTCCCAGCAACCTTGCTGGAGAGTGTACAAAAGTACCCTAATCGTACAAGACGGTGTACAAAGTACCTCAGTCCTGCATAGGGTGCACAAAAGTACCCCAGTCGCAGTACAGTATCCCAAATCAATTAGCGGAGCCGCCTCGCAATTTAATTGCAACGAGCTAAGTGTAACGCGTGCCGCGAATTTCAATAGGCTAGAATTTAATTAGGTTTTATTGAAGTTGCGCTAGGTTTGGCGAAGGAACAGCAGACTGTGCTTGTACTGTGTGGTGGTTTAGTGGTTATAATTTAGATAGGTTTGGTAGTTTTTATAAACTTATCGATGACAACAGAAAAATGAAATGTTGAAAAAAATCTGTCGCTGCAATCAAACAACCGATTTGCAGTGACAGATTTTTTTCGACATTTTATTTTTCTGTTGTCTTGACAATAACTTAAAACTAAACTAACTTAGACAAAAATTTAATGTGATTTTTATAGTTTATCTCTCCATTTCATATATGTTCAAAAAAGAAGTATAGTTATTTATTCATATTTTTCCCAACACAACTATCATTAGAGGTTGGCCCAAATCGGTAGTGTGGTATTAAACAATATTTTAAAAATTTTACAATAATTAATTGTAATTGTATTTAAATTGTTTACATCAACAGCTAGGGGACCTTGAATTCAAAAGTTCGTGTGTTCACATGTCTTCGTATTTTTGGTTCTAAGACATGCCGGTTTCCTCACGATGTTTTCCGTCACCGTTTTGAGAGCAGTGGTGATGGAATAAATTAATTTTAATTAAGGGCCAATATTTCCAACGCCAGATCTCTTTTACCAAGAAATAATACAAACGCCAATTTTGAAAAAATACGCACTAAATCATTGGATATTAAAATGTAATTAGTAACAATTACATCTATTTATCCACCACGACCATAGCAGTTAAACTCATACCAAATTTTGCTTCGTTAACGGTCATACATCTGAGGGGCAATTCTCTTAATTTTAAGAACGTTCACAGTCTGATCTCAGTCTCAATCTGAAAATACTTCTAATTTCCCTACATTTTGAAAAGTTTGTGACATTTGTTTGTCGCCGAGATGAGACTGCGACTAGATTTTGAACGTTTTAAATTACGAGAATTGGCCTTCTGGTCATACACGAACGCTGGTTGCGAGTACTTCGCAGCTGACCTTTCTAACGAATATCACCAACAAGGCGATTTGTACCTAATATTATTACTAAGCAAATTGACGACACACCCTCCAAAAACCTCCATCAGCATTACCAATCTCCAGTCGAAACCCTCACCTATTAGGACGTAGTAGAACTAATTTATGGTCACCCGACATCGCAATCAGATCGCCATGAATTGCGGCGACGGACGAGACCTCTGTCCCGCGCCAAATATATCAGTATCCCTTCGAAATGGAACGTGGGACCACAATTAGAGAGACTGTGGTGATGTATTGAGGAGACTGATTGGTTTTTGATTAGATGTTTTAAATATTTAACGTTTCAACCAAAAGTTGTTGTTGTAATTAATGTAACATAGGAATTTAGAGCTGCGGGGGAATTGGGCCTCGTTTGCAATGGTGTTGAATTGTCAAAATGAAAGGTATTGCCATTATAAGGGTGTTACGCAATTACCTCGCAGCTCTTCATTCGATGTCGAGTAAACGAACAATTTAAACATATTTATAAAAAGATGGATAAGCAATTTCCTTCAAAATCCTTCGGATTGTGATTGAACGTGTATGCATTTGGGGTGGTGGTTTTTGTTTAGAGTCATAAGGCATATCATGCTTGACAATGACGAGCTAAAGATCGTGAGTTCAAACCCTGCCTATTACAAGTGACGAAATTCATATAATTTAGAATCATCGGCACAAGAACGAAGAAGAAGACAATTAAACTGATGAATTAAACTAAAGATGATATTTTCAAAATTGTATATCCCATGATAGCACATACCTAGTTGATAGCACATACCTAGTTGTTCACATACCTAGTTGTTCACATACCTAGTTGTTCACATACCTAGTTGTTCACATACCTAGTTGTTCACATACCTAGTTGTTCACATACCTAGTTGTTCACATACCTAGTTGTTCACATACCTAGTTGTTCACATACCTAGTTGTTCACATACCTAGTTGTTCACATACCTAGTTGTTCACATACCTAGTTGTTCACATACCTAGTTGTTCACATACCTAGTTGTTCACATACCTAGTTGTTCACATACCTAGTTGTTCACATACCTAGTTGTTCACATACCTAGTTGTTCACATACCTAGTTGTTCACATACCTAGTTGTTCACATACCTAGTTGTTCACATACCTAGTTGTTCACATACCTAGTTGTTCACATACCTAGTTGTTCACATACCTAGTTGTTCACATACCTAGTTGTTCACATACCTAGTTGTTCGCGATGGAAAAAAGAAACACTTGGGTTTGGACTCTAATGCGTATAATAGTTTTAGCAAGCTTCACAATAGATGTTTGGAACGATTAATTTAAAAGGTGGCTATTTAACACAGTAATTTTTGTTTTTTTTGGGCTATACCGATGTGGCGGTTCATAGTATATAAGTAGTTTTTGGAGGTGTCGCTTGACAGCTACGATCGCATGAGAATCGGCTTCGACGATTGGCTGTTGAATATAATATATGACGCCATATTCGGGAGCGGTCATTGGTCAACCGATGCGCCGCAGACAAAGCGTGATTTTGAGCGTTGATGATTGGTCAAGCAGTGGCGTAGACACTAGTGATTTGTTATAAAAAATGTATATAATGTTTGATAAAAACAAGTCTAATAAAGGGGGCTTTACCTATTGTGGTATAGTAGTTTTATTGTGCATCGTCCTCACATATTATTAATGTGAGCAAAATGTTGGAAAACATTTTAAAAGTGTAACGGTGGAGTTTCTTGCCCATTCTTCTCCATACGAAAACTACCTTTCGGAAGGGTCGACTAGAATCAATTCTATTTTACTGTAATATTTGACGTTCAAAAGTGCCTTTTATGTGCCTAGTTGATATAAATGATTATTTGACTTTGACTTTGGGGTGTCTACCGAGATGACGACTAACAGAGAAGTATGGAAGAAAAAACCATGTTGCGCCGAGCCAGAAATTGGGATAATGGCGGGAAAATGATGATGAATAACAAGTCTAATATACACGTCTACGTAACACAACAATATCGCCAAACCCCTTAAAATTGTAACCCCCAAACACAAACGCTGAGCGAATCAATTCTATACGGACTGAGCTCAAACACTATCGCTAATAGAAACCAATCTAGCGCTCGCTTAGCAAACGAATAGCTACATAAATCAAGCTAGTCAAATAAGCCGGGCGAATCTAGGGCTGTGATGTAGCCAAACAGCGCCAGTCAGCTCCTAGCCTCAATGACCCTACAAATTATAGGCTCCGCTAGTGTTGTTCCGTGTTTGCGGATATCCCGGGATCTGTGCGACCCCGCAATACTTAATTGTTACATTATTTATTGGTAGCGGGCAAATAGAACAGCTATTTGTGTTTAGATATACATACATGATGGAAAATTTGTTTACATGTAACTACTAGCTGCGCCCTGTGGTTTCACCCGCATAGGTTTCGATCCCGTGAGAATATCGGGATAAAAATTATCCTACATGTTAATCCTGGTTATAAACCATCTGTGTGCCAAATTTCACCCAAACCCGTTCAGTAGTTTTTGCGTGAAAGAGTAACACACATCCATCTATCCATCCATCCATACAAACTTTCACGTTTATAATATGAGTAGGAAGTAGGATATAAACAGATAATAATATACGTTCAGCACAGGAAAATAATAATTGTAACATTATTTATTGATAGCGGGTAAATAGAACATTTGTATGTGCTTAAAAATAGATATAGAATATAGAACATAGATATAGAATAATAATAAATATAGAATAAATATAGAACTTCTTTATATTTGACATTAATAAATATAAATATTAACAGTTAAAAATATCCGTTCATCAGGCAGAATAAATAATGTCTATTTACGTTAAATAAATATTACATTTCTGCTTAACAACAGTAAAAGCGGTCTGAAACACGTGTAAATACAATATTTTGATGAGATCTACCAAATTGCCGGCTTTAATTTTCATGCTTTTATTGTCAATTTACTGTGTTTAATTTCGTCTGAATACACAAAATTTTCGGTACAATACAATAAAGATTCATATAGATATATTCTAGACACTTCTACGTGAACAAATCTCCAAAAGAAACGTTCCAATAATACAGTTTCAAAACTACTTATAAGTCTTGAGAAATACGTATCCAATAACATAAATTCTATGAAAACGTCGGGCGGTATTAAAAATCGGTTTGATCTGGGATCCCGCGACTAATCCCGGGAAATATCCGCTTAGCCCGACCGTCTGGAATCGAGTGTTTGTCGAATACTGAACAGCGTCCCCGTGAAAGACAATATTTTGTTTCAGTGCGTGTAGACTAGCTAGCTAGCTAGTTATTGACTGCGGAGTGCTGACTCCGCTTCATATGGACACGGACAAAGGGTATTTTCTAAGGGTGGAAAGTTAACGTTTTATGTGAACATGATATTGACGTGGGGAGAGCGAAATGAAGTCATGTTTGACGTCAGACAGATAATATCGTGTCTGTTATTGTTTTAGACATGTTATTCTTCGAAAACAGGTTGAAGTAGATCCCGATTTAATGTCTCTTTTGTGTTGAAAATAAACGTAAGTCCTACCTACCAATCTTACTAATATTATAAGCGTGAATGTTTGTATGGATGAATGGATGGATGTTTGTTAATTTTTCACGTAAAAACTACTGAACGGATTTGGATGAAATTTGGTACACAGATAGTTTATAACCAGAATTAACACATAGGATAATTTTATCACGATATTCCCACGGTATCGAAATCTGCGCGGAAGAAACCGCGGGGCGCAGCTAGTCTTACAAAAACATGATAAGTCAGCTCTGTTTTCCCACTAGAAAAACAAAACACTGTATTGTAAGTGTCGATAACGGTAGCTAGAATATAATATTACTAGTTTCTGCCCACGAGTTTGTCCGCGTGAAATTTCTCGTTTCCAACTCACCCCGTCGCACGGCATCGCCTGCCCGCAATATAACCTCGTTTTTCGCTTAGCGTTCTTTATTATTTTTTTCCTGTTTGTTCAGTTCCTAATGGTCCTAGCGTAATGTTAAATAGCCTTCCTTAAGAATTAAGGCTTCCTCAAGGCTATCAAATGCAAAGAGAATATGTAAAATCCGCAGGTAGTTCCAGAGATTAGCGCGTAAAAACAAACAAACAAACTCTTCAACTTTTTATTAGTATAGATAGATAGTAAACGACCAGCCTGTCTATTCTGTAAAAAAATCACCGTGAAAACATAGGTGAAGTGGGGTATTAATAGTGCCAATCCCTAGCATCAAGTTGAATGACATCTCACTTCCCTTAAGCTTTCACGGTGAGATTTTTACAGAATAGAATCGCAGGTAGTTGAGTAGCGTCTTCATTTGCGCTTACAATCACCAATACTCGTATCATATATCATACAAATGCTGATAAACATGACATAACATCACGCTTATTTTCTCCGAAGGGTAGGCAGGGGCGTACCTTTCCTTACAACCTACACTTCACCAGCTTTGTTTAACTCCCACGTAATAGGCGAGCCAAACCAAACCACCACAAGAACCAAATACAAGCTCCGTCTGTGTACTATAATAAAAATATTCCGTTTATTCATTAAAAACTTCAACACTGAACATTTACATTCTGACACGATCAATACAGACACGACTTACTTTAAACATAATCCTCTTAATTGACTTAAAACTTAAGCGGAATGATGATCATCGTATCCGAGTCCTCTCGACATGTAAATTGAAATTTTAATTGACAGATCCGATATCGTTCCGTGGATTGGAAGTGTGTCAAAATTATAAAAGCAAATGGTGTCGACGTTGCAGTCAGCGAGGAATCGATCCGGTCTCAATTAAAAAATACCGACTGACTAATGCAACTGGGGGATTTATTCCGTGAGTCTATGTGCTTGCGTTGATAGATTCTTGAAAGGAATCCGTTTGTTTGGTTTAATAGGGTTTTAAACGAAATGTGAGGAGGATGAACTTTATGATCATATTCAGGTGTTGGAGGTGTTTCTAGTAGTTGGAAATATTGTCAGTAGAATTAGCGTGGATAAGTAATAACAGCTGCACGGGTCGATCGATCTCTTTACATAACTAGACCCCTTCGATCTTTGACAGTTGTTACGGATTCTCAGTTTCATTCAAGTCCGAAAGTCTAAGTCTAGATTAGCGCTAATTTAATGTAGTTTGAGATGATATACTTTTGTGTAGAACCTTTTATTTGCAAATACAACCTTACGGAAATTTCTAACCAAGAAGTACTAATAAAAGCAAAGCACGCCTGTTAATGTTTACTACATGAGTCCTTTAAGTTTTAGCACTAAACTTTAGGGATCTTAATCCCTAAAGTTTAGTGCATTAGCATTAAGGTATATTATGAAATCTAATTTGTTAACATAAGATAATGTCATCATCATGTCCTTATCCCCATTTATTCGTGGTCGGCGCTACATGAATCTTTCTTCCATACTTCTCAATTAGTCGTCATCTCAGTAGTCATCCCCACAATCCATACATCAATGTAAAGTGAAAAGTAATTAAATCTCTTAACCCTAAATAAAACGTTAATTCAACCCTCAGTGTAACCTATACATTAAATAAGAAAACTCTTACTCAAGTTCTAAACTCTTCCTCATCCTTCATCACATTCACAAACACCAAATAAGCTTCATCAACACTTAATTTACAACCCCATCCAGAACACACACATAAAGAAGCGCCACGCTACAGCCACTAAAGCGCCAATTACTCAGTAAAATCGCCAGACTTACTTCAAATTAATGGCGGCAAACCTTTCAGAATAGCTAGAACTTCACACACTTCCCAATCGGATCGGCACTCATCCGTCAGCGCTAATTCGAGTCTTCTATCTCGATCAAACTAATCGCATCGATAAATACTGTGCCAGTATCGATTCGCGAATCGAGTGATTTAATCGAGAATTACACCGGTCATGTTAATTGGCACTGGCTATTCGTTTGAATGTAATTTACGCGTGTTTCGGCTCGTGTTGGCTAATGATGTGGCACTAATTAGGGATAAAATGAGTTAGGTAGATTGGGTATCGATTTGAGGTGAGAAAATTTTGGTTTTGATGTCGTGATTAAGTTTACCATCCATTCTTATTGTAACTGTTTGCCTTGACGAGAGAAATTTTCCAGGAAAGTATTGAGAGGTGCGGGTTGGTAGATGTCACATGTCTTCTTGGGCCCGCCCCCCCACTCCCTCTAGAAGAGTGGAGGCCTGTGTCCCAACAGTGGGAACATTAAAGGCTGATTAGGAATGTGTTGTATTAATAGTGGTTTATTTTCAATAGCGGGCCGCTCCGCATCGCATTACTTTCATACATTTTTATGTATGAAAGTAATGCGATGCGATAGTATGAAACATTTTTGCATGAAAATGCGTTGCGTTGCGGCTGTCGCGGGTAGCTTTATAACTTACCAAATATGACTTTTACAATTTAGACCTCTTTAAGTAAATCTTCAAATCCATCGATTACCGCTATTGGAACTTAAAATGGTCTGAAAATGGGTAAATTAATTTAAAATTATTAATATTAATTAAATAAAAATAAACGCATTGGGTAAATGGAGGCCAAAATTAATTCTTTCTCTGTATGGAACCAACACCGTGCAGTGTTAATATCCCCAATAGGTCTAGACTCTACTAGAATCTAGATTCATCCATCTTGCTACTGTAAGTGTCGCGCTTTCTAGTGAGTTGTTAGGCAATTAAGTTTAAGTCTATTTAAGTACTTTATGTGTTTCTTACGCGGCACTTGCTGCCATGTGGTTAAGAATTTAGTTCTGTAACTGTTCCCATGGGTGAAGTAACATAGGAAGTCAGGGACGCATTTAACAATGAACGCAAATACTTACGTTCAGAGTTCAACCAAACGTCAAAACAGACTCTTCTTTGACTTTGATTAATTACATACATATGTACATAAACTCACACCTTCCCCCCATGGGGGTAGGCATAAACTACAGAATGCCACCTGCTACGATCCTCAAATAATCCTTTTGCTTTGTTTACGTTCATACATCAGAGGGGCAATTCCCGAGAATTACCCCTTTGATGAATGAATTTTAAGAACGTTCACAGTCTGATCTCAGTCTCAATCTGTCAAAAATACCTCTAATTTCCCTTCATTGTTGACAAGTTTTTGACATTGATTGTCGCTGAGATGAGATGGCGACTAGATTTTGAATGTTTTTCAATACACGCACACCGGTTGCGAGTACCAAGCAACTGATCTTTCTGAAGAACATCACCAATAAGGCCACTATGTCCTTCCCGGCGTCCCCACTCACATCTGCCTTGTTTTGCCTCAGTTTTATTCTAAAGACAGTTGACAGACCTTAGTCAAGCAAAAATAGACACCTACTTCTAATGAAGAAAATGTATCATAGTTAATTGTCAGTTTCGTTTTTTATATTTATATTATAATTCTACCAAAAAGTTCCCAAATATTTTACCCTTGCAACATTTAACAAACTTTATAAATAAATAAACACCCAACTACTGACGGTCGGTAAATTCATTCATACTATAAAAGTGATACGACCCAAGATTTACGACGAACATTCTTTACAAAGCCGTTTAGGTCACAAACTTAGCGAAAACTTTCTATTTTTTTCAACCGCGAAAAATTCCCGAATGACGCGAGTTCTTAATAAATCATCGTAACCGACGCCATCTTTGAATTTCTATAAAAAAGTTTCCGCCTCAAAATTGTAAAATTGCTCAAGTTTTTGTATAAGTACAACAACTTAACCGCTATGTATTATACAGATGTAAGTATTTTAAGTTGAACTTTAGGTTTTCTTACTGGTTATAATCGCGTGCTTTTAAAAATTTTGGCTAACTTTAAATGGGTTAATTTATTTTCGTGTTGCTTTAGTATAATTATTGATCTGTCTTTTTATTTGGGCTAAATTAACTTTCCTACCTTTTCTAGTAAAATACCACTAGAAATATTATACTATATACGTGTTTTTTTTTATACCCCATAACTCTAGGGGGTCATTGAAGGTACTCATCATTATTAACAACTTTTACTATGGGACCAAACCCGAAATCGCAAAACAAAAACGTGGTGTACACATTTTGACGAGTTATACGAACATAAATGTAGGGAACAGCTAATTTGTTTTCGCGCTTTCAGGTTTGGTCCCATAGTAAAAGTTGTTCATAATTATGAGTAGAATGACCCCTAGAATTATGGGATATAAAAAAAAACACGTTGTATATATATAATATACGATATAATTCGTATATTATATATATCGTATATAATATCCGATAACCTGCCTACTTACCTGCTTTAAAATGAAATAAAACTGTATTTCAAGTTTTTAACGAGGACTTTTTATTCAAGTAGTAAAATATATTTTTCATAAAAATTTTCAGGTAATCAGGCACTTACCGGTGCACATAAAAGCATTAATAAAATATATCTCTTTATTTACCAATCTACCTTGAAAACACTTTCAACTGAAAATTCGCGTTTCTAAAGAATAAAAGTGTCTCGACTTACTTCAGATCGTTTTCATTCATTTTGGGGCCGTCGTTCATTCTTCAACCAATTTCGAACAGCATAATAAATGCGCAATACAACAAAATCTCTTGCTTCTTATTGTTTAAACAATTGTTAATTTTTTTAAATGCCAAAATGATAGGGATTATCTTTTTGAGTGTGTTCCCCACTTAGGGTGCAGGAAAACATTAACGTCAAACAAATTCTTGTTTCAAACAATAAATAGAAATAAAACTGAAATTTCGCTTAGCAGGTTTTAATTTATTTTTAATACCAAGAGCAACGTAGAGTTATTTCCTCTAACTAACCTAATACTTTCCCTTTCCGTGACTCTCGGAAAGCTTTTAAGGTGAAACTAAAGTGGTGTCAAAACCACGAGCAACAAATTAAAATGGACATTATTCCTTCTCACCACTCAGCGAGGAACTTTGGAAGCTTTTCAAGAGAAACGAAAATGGTGAATCCTGAGTCGAGTCTCCCATCGAGTGTTGAGGGTAAAAGTGAGTCAGTCGATATTGCTAACTTATTTCGACAGCGTTTCAAAATTGACCCACCTCTAGGTCCAGCAAAACAGAAACCGAATGTAAGTAGTAATGAGATAAGTGTACGTTTTACTGCCCGTGACGTGTCTTCCGTCATCAAAAACATGTCAAGGCGTAAGTCAAGGGTGAGGCAAGGGGGTCTGACCTCGCCAAAGTTATTTAATTTGTATATGAATAAGCTGAGTGAGGAACTCAGCAGCACTGGCGTTGGATGCACGATAGATGGTGTGTCTTTTAACAACATCAGTTATGCTGACGATATGGTGCTGATGAGTCCGTCGATCAGTGCCCTCAGAAACCTATTGAATGTATGTGAATGCTATGCTGGAGCCCATGGACTAAGCTATAATGCAAAGAAAAGCGAGCTGTTAGTTTTTATGGCACAAAACAAGACATATGAAGTGGTACCACCTGTCTCGCTATGTGGTGCAACTCTCAACAGATTAAAGCAGTTTAAATACCTTGGTCACTGGGTTACAGAGGATGGCACTGACAACTGTGATATGGAGAAAGAAGTTCTCTGTTTAGGGCATATTGCCAGGCTTTCTACAACTGCCGTCTGTGGACCAGATACACGCAAAAGACGTTTAATGCCCTGAGTGTGCAATACCACAATGCTTTTAGGATACTGCTGTCGCTGCCACGATTCTGTAGCGCGTCAGGGATGTTTGCAGCAGCGCATACTGATGACTTTTTTGCGATCATGCGTAAAAAATAACAACATATCATTACTGCTTCGGATGCGAGACAGCGACAGCAGTCTCCTGAGCATTTTTGCGAATAAGACTGAAGGTCATCTGATGCGGCACCTGTGCGCAGTGCATGTACTGTTACCGGGTGTGTCCAGAAGATGGCTTAATAACTAGTACTTCTTATTTTATATTGGTTGTTATTATTGTTTCTTGTTTGTTTATGTGTATGGCCTGACATAAAGATAAATAAATAAATTTGTCCCGGGCCACATTACAAAAACATGCAGCACTGCCCATAAAGTAATTTTTCATACCCGGTATGACGTTCATACAAGAAATGGCAGTAGGCACACTTTACACAGTCTGTAAGTAACCTTATAATCTTGTCAGTATGTCATTCCTGCTTGTAAGAGCAGCTAAATTTGTTTCAGGGATAAATAGGAATAGTAAAATGTATATGTGTAATTCATGTGGTGTATACATGTTGGCAGGAATATCGAAGCGCAAACTGTAACCGAGAATTCAGCACATGATTCTAGACCTTTTTGTGTGGAAATATTTGGTTGGATAACAAAAAAAACTCTGCTGTTTCATAGAAAAGTGCGCGGTGAAAATGTATAGAAGAACAAATTTTTATGAAATAACCGACGAAAAGTTTCAACACATGGTTTAAAAACATTTACTGAATCCATGAAAACAGGTTGGGCGTCCATGAAATGCCATCCTGTACAATAAAGAGTGTTCTATCATACTAGTGATGTGCAACGCAGATTGACAGATCGATTGATGTTTTTTTTTTATTACATATCTAATGTTCAAAATGTGACACAGCAAGATTCCCGAAGGCTTGATTATGAAATATGATAGAATTATGAAACGTGAAAAGTTTGTTGATGGCAATAGACTCCCCCCTATTATATGGGACTTAGTGCTCATTTGTGCGCGTCGCGTTGTGCGGCGCGGCCCCCACTAAATTCAAACATATGGCGTTGTATGAGTGCGTTTACGGAGAAGCGATTTTAGACGCGTTTGCTTGAAATGGAGCGTTTTTTGCGGCCGAGCCCGCGACTGGCAGCACCGCGTCTCACGTGGCGTTTATCGCGGCGGCGCAAGCAGCGGCAATTCTCGATGAAGCGATGCTCGCGGCGGTATCTCCTGCCAGTCATATTTGGAAATTGCAGAACGCAATTAATTAATAATTATTAGTAATTACTAATTCATTTAATTTGCGCTCCCATCTTCCGCTAACCTAAAACTGGTCGGTTTGATTGAGTATCCCGCGAGCGCCGCAGCGTTGCCCGCTGCGTGCTTTGCTACACGCTTGAGGATTCGCCGCGGGCGCAGCGGCGGGCACCGCCACGCTTCCCGAACCGCGTCTCTATGAACAAAGTCTTATATTGCCATACGTTTGCGTTTACGCGTGCGATGATAAGTGCCGCTTGACGCGCCGCCGCTCAGTAAACAGAAAATCGTACGACGCACCGCGAGACGCCACGCCACACGCGACACGCGACGCGCGACGCGCGTCTCCGTAAATGAGGCCTTAAACATACTGACAAATGTGGGTGTGCTACAGGTACATCGCTACCTAACCCTTCTGGGATTACCTACAGGGGTGATGTTATGTAAATATTGGTACCTAATTTGCGAAACGTACATAACTAGATTTGAATAAATATCTAAAGTCACATGACACTATTGTTAAGTGAACACATTTCTGCACACTTGGCTGCAATCCACGCCCCATTCCTGTGTCAATACCTCGCCACGCAATATTGAACCTTCTGCCAATTATCCTACGCAGTTATTAATTCCCAAATAAAAACTATTAAATATCGTGACGATGGCCGTTATTGGATGTCTCTCATGCCCAACTTTATTGCACTCGTAAAAGTCGTAACATTTATTTACGACAATACTTTACCGTTGTGTGTTCGTGGTACGGGAGTATAACTCTCCGCTTCGGAATAATCAGTGTAGTTTTTAGTTTCGATTGGTTGTTTCAGCAGTTTTCAATTTAATCATTCATTAGGTAGGTGTTGGTTTTCGACCTTGATTTTTGCTTGCTGAACTTTTGGTAGCGTTTTTCTTTTTTTTGTGTAAAGGTAATATGGTAAGAAAAAGGTTTCTGTACTGGCCCGGCTGATGTTAAGTGGTTGCCGCCGTCTACTGACCCCTAAAAAGATTAAGCGTTTCATCGACGCCTCGCCTTCGTCTACACATAAACCAAACGAAAAAAGACAAATCTCAAGACGAAGTCAGGTCAGGTGTATCATTACAGATGTGAGATTAAATCTCGTATGCAAAACTAAACAGTTACAACCAGAACTAATTTAGCCCGAAGAATTACCAAACATAAGTGGCAGTGGGCAGAGCACATTGCTCTCAGAACAGACGACCGATCCGATCCGGCCGAAAGGTTCTGTCGCGTACCGGAAGACGTCGCATTGGAAGGCCTTCGCTACAAATTCCTGCAGCCTTCACTAGGTGGTGCCTAGTGCCTAGTGCCTGTGGCCGCAAAAATCAGATGGCTGCGTAAAGCACAGAAACGGTCGAAGTTACGATACTTAGGGAAGGAGTAAGTCCAAAAGTAGACGTCTTTCGGCTGAAATTATGATACAAATAATTATTCCGTGCGAGCATCTAACCCCGGAACAATTCCCGTATTTTTCACAACGGTCGCATTCTAATGTCAGTCTCAATTCGTCAAAAATACCTTAAATTTTCGTACATTTTTGACAATTCTTCGAGTTTGATTATCGTTTAAATGAGATTACGCTTTTAAATATGGGAATTGACCATCAGAACTCTATCGCTCTGCCACTGTGCTAAAGAAGCAATCACGACGAAAAATCACCCGAAAAGCCTATGAATTAAAAAAGATCGAACTACAATTAAACCAACAAACAAACAAAACAACCCCACACCTCAATCACTTCATTCCATACAAACAGAGAGTGATTTAATTGTGCTGCCTCATATTGACACGATCCGGAATTATTCGAGCTCAATATGTCGACAAACGCAGCGCCGCCATGACAGATCATTTCGCAGCCATTACTTCGGATAATTTAATGCTCTTGATAGATTTATTGGTATGGGACACTGGGTAATGGACTAATCGGTTTGGTTATAACAAACAAATCATATAGTCTAAAGGAAAGTTTGACAGCGCATATGGTTATGGTAGTAAGTTATGACTGCAAAGAAGTTATGTAGAAAAGTGTTATAGGATAAGGTGGTACAAGATGTTCGTTTAAAGTGCTAGTAGAACGTGAATTCGATCCCGAAGACACGAAATAGACCGGAGGAGGTAAAAGACGAAGATATTAAAAATGTCTACCCATTTTAAATTGCTGTAGCCTATTGCATAGTATATCAGTACCAAAGTAGATGAATATTCTAGATTCGGAAGTATGAATAAGTTTATGTCTTATGACCTACTTAGACCTTTATCCCCACGGCAAACCACATTAGAACTGATATTGTCCTTATGTTTCAAACAAATTGTCTTGATTCTTAAAGTTTCAATAATTTAAGCCCAAAAATACCGATAAACTAAAGGCCAATTCCCGTAATTATTTAAAAGCGTTCAAAATTTTGTCGCAATCTCATCTCAACGACCATCAACGTCGAAGGCTTGTCAAAAATGTAGAGAAATTAGAGGTATTTTTGACAGATTGACACTGAGATCAAACTGTGAACGTTCTTAATATTACGAGAATGGCCCCTGAGAACTTCGCTTATTATTCTTACATTAAACATGTTGTTTCCCAAGATAATTTTCTCAATATGTTTGCTACTACTTAGCAAGTTAATATTTGCGTAGTTAATAATCCTAGAAACTATACCATTATGAAAGATGGCCGCGATAAGATATTACTCCAACTGATTCATGATTTATAACTACAGCTTATGTTTTCGACACCGGAATGGATCTACCTACAGAAGTTCTTGTGCATTGACAGTTGAAGATTTATAGTTTAGAGAATAGAACAGGTATTGCTGAAGGCGTAGTTTGATATTAAAATTTTAGATCAGGGTTCTATTAGAAAGGGAAGGATTCAGAATTACTTTTTTTAAGAAACCTCCTTTCATCTCTATCATTCTCTAAATCTCCAACATCAGCTTTTAGCTGAAGATTGCAAAAAAGAAAGAAAATAAGGGATGTCTCCAAAATCTGCCCAAACGAAGTACCGAGGTACACTTAGTGGCATAAAATACACTAGATTACACTGAATAATATTGCATTTATATATTTTTCTTATGGTTACCCGGGGACGAGAATAAAATAACTTTTAACGTAATAAAAAGCTCGCCATTTTGGGCACAATTATACTACCTTGGTCTATTACATTACCTATTAAAAAAAAAAAAAAATTCATGTTGACAGTTGTCTACTGTCGGCTTCAGCTGCCGTTGTTTTTGTTTCATTTCAAATATTTTTATAGTATAATTCAATCTGAATTTAATATTATCTCTCATTGTATAATCGTTTCTTCATTAGGCAAAGTTATGTACCTATGTAACATAGGGAAGGATGCTTATACTCAAAAGTAGCTGAATACAAGCTGTGAATGTTGATGAACAGTACTTAATATTAGAAGCAGTGTTAGAAGTCTATCAGAGCGATTAACAAACTCGATAAATAAATCAGTTGCTTAGCGTCGACATCCAAGGGTTCCGACTTTATGGGACTCTGATCTCCGTCATATCCCAGCTTAACATAAATCAAGCCAGGAACGAACGGAATGACATGTGAATGACATTTACCCACGAAATAATGTCCACAGAACACACATACTCCTAATGTCAACCCGTACATGCAAAGTTGCCATTAAAACTTTAAATAATTTATTATGTAGTTTTAAAATATTTATGGATAAAAACACAATTATTTTCGAATTCCTCTATTTTTCACTATGATTTGGTGCACATGTATCTCGAGGGATACATGTTTGGGCAAAGTTGTATGGGTTTATGCTGACCTCCTTTACTTGCGGCAAACTTGACGCATAAAAATGAACCCAAACACCAACAAGTTGGGGGTAAACATGCATCACATCCACGCAAAACGGCCATCGCTCAGCATAATGCTAAGACCCTATACGATACTGACTCCTAGCGCTGGGGGTCTACTCCGAAGTAGTATCGGCCGAATGTTCGGCCATTTCCTGCTACGAAGTTACTATTTGGTTCGGTCGGTTCCGAGACTACACTCCTACACTCTTTTGAATATTGACTATGGTCCCGACCCAACTGAGCCGATCCGAACTTTTTTCGCACTTTTCAATAATATTCGGTTCGGCCATGCGTCGGTCCGATCCGAACATTCGCAAGTGCGAATGTTGTGTGTTTGTTGTTGTTTTCAGCAACAGCCAGCGTTGACGTGATGACGTCAACCAATTCACCATACGATTAGATTCATAGACGACTCCGCCTTGGAAGGCAAATGTGGTGCTTTTCAACAAACAATGGCATACTTAGGTAATATCGTGTCCTGCGTGTCTTGTCAGCTGCACGTTATAGGAACTGATGGACGCTAGTGATGGCTCCAAAGTTCATTGAAGTCGAGGCCGAATCCATTTAGATTGCCATCTACACGCTAAGAAGAAAAAACCTTTAGCTTACTCTTACTACATCTGCTTTGATTTAAATTTGATCTAAATATGCTGATAATAATGCCAAAATGATAAATATGGTGCATGTTATAATCAAAAGATCTTAGTTACTACTACAGGATAATCAAAAATAAAGAAAGAAAAATAGATTTATTTGTCACAAAAACACGTGCAAAAAAAAGATAATGAATTCTAATAATAAGGAAAAATAAAAACAAAACTTATCTATAATAACGAGCATAAAGGAGAAACAGCCGACGACTGCACGTCATGACTATGACAAGAAGGCTTCCACTCAGCATGACCAAATCCTTGTTTAGGTCTCGTATAGTATGTTTGTCACCTAACTCCTCCTAAACGGCTGGACCGATTTGGAAGAAATTTTGTGTGTATATTTCATTGTGTTCTTGGATGGTTTGGAAATATAATTGGACCCGGTAGATGGCGCTGCTTTCTGGGCAGGACGAAGTCTGCCGGGTCCGCTAGTATACATATAAAAATATTACAGTTTTCGCGTTTTAGAAACTATGTCTAGCTATCAACCCTCAAAATTATAGATTAGAAACAAGACTATTAGTCTGCCTATACTTGAAAATCTTTACCAGAAATTAACTCAAACTTAACCCCCAAAAATACCTAGGTTATCCCACATACACTCGCACCACACAGCACAACATAACTCACTAAAGCCAAGTTAAAACAACGCAGGCTTTGGTCTCATTAGTACTTGCAAAGTTCAAAGTTTAAGCCGGATAATTTGGTGGATACAATTAGTAAAGTAATTAAATGCGGGGATGTTTATCATGGGTTACCCCCTTTCAGGGGATTTTTGAACGTGATTAAGCTGGTTATAGAAAGGATAATAAAATGAGGTAATTATGAGGGTTTTGATAAATCAATGAGTATGGGAAGGGAGAAGAAAGAAAGGAATCATAAAAACATTTGGACTACATAAACTGAGCCATCACACATACTAATGAGGTAACATGATGATATTACCTAATTAGTGTACAGGGTGACAGGGACACCGGAAAATTTTAACTTGGTGTGTCTAGAATCATGTACTGAATGATTCCATGGGAACAGATTGCGCGTCAATATCCTAGCCACCCTGTACAATAATTTGGTAAAAAGCCAACCTGTATGTGTGTGACTGTGTGCGGAAGAAAATGATAATTCTCTTGCCCTTATCTAGAGTCGGCGCAACACAATCATAGGTACCAATTAAGTTAAGCAACTAATGTGTAAAAGTAATAGTTTAAAATCATGTTTCAGTACTCTGTGTTCGTACGTCAAACAAGAAGAGCTACGTCCTATAGTAAAGCATTTGCTGGTACATCGGCTGCCTGGTATTCGTTTTCAACTGGAATTATTTTGTGAGACATGGATTTATTTCGTAGAAATGTTAGCAGCATAAATGCGTTTAGCATAATCAGTCAGCACTTGTCAAACGAAATTTAAACATTCACAACCATTATTAGCCTATAATGGTCCCACTGCTGGGACACAAGCTTCCTCTCTGTGAGAGGGAGTTGGTCGTAATCTACCACGCAGGCCCAGTGCAGTTTGGTGGGTGTCATGTCTTC
This sequence comes from Apamea epomidion, assembly GCA_947507525.1. Classification (NCBI taxonomy): domain Eukaryota; kingdom Metazoa; phylum Arthropoda; class Insecta; order Lepidoptera; family Noctuidae; genus Apamea; species Apamea epomidion. The sequence continues at coordinate 18,210,940 of OX382237.1, forward strand.
GATTTTTTGGTTCTAGGACATGCCGGTTTCCTCTCGATGTTTTCCTTCACCATTTTGAGAGCAGTGGTGATAATAATTTACACAAAGTAAAGCGCCTGTCAGGCATCGAACCTACGTCCTACAACTCGTAAGTCGCAGCTGTCGGGCTGGGCCAATACTGCTCAACGTGACCTCTAAACGTTTTACTTACTACTTATTCGTACTTTCTGTCATTTATTTATATATAGTTTAAAGTATCAAAATAAACAAATTAAAAGTAACATAAAAACTCTAATATTTTAAGTAGCAATAAACCTGAAATATTTTACAACAGTGCAAGTTATGACAATGCAAACTGTGTACTCTTAAAACTTGGCTAAAGACGACTAGTTCATGCACTTTCAAGTTCGTCTTTCACTCTCGAGAAGGACAAAGAACTAACTTACTCGAAAAATTCAATTACGACCGACTTTGAGTTGAAAGACTTGCAAACTAGGGGGAAATTATCTTGTGTGTGAGTATGTAAGATACAATGTAATCAGTTGTGTAAAGTTGCCCAATTAGACTGCTTTATGTAAAATTATACCTCCAGTTCCTCACCCAGAGGAGGCCTGTGTCCCAGCAGTGGAAGACAGGCCTCTATGCTGCGGCGATTCCAAAGTAGTCCGAACAATATTTTGGGTACACTGGCGGACAAAGTAGATGGGCCGTTTATTAGGCACTGGGCTGGAAGACATGTGCGTACAGACGTACATGTGCCAAATTAATGGAATTTTTATTTTTTATTTGTCACTTTTGTTTGTAATTCATTTTTCACTAACAATAGGTTAAGGCAATACAAACACATTATGGATCCTGTAATCTGAATTAAAGAGTTATTATTATTATTATAGGCAGATTATGCACATGCTTATGCATATACAGTCACCAAAAGAGATACGTGGCCAGGGTCGTCGGATATAGTTGAAGTTGAGTAAGAAACCGATGGATGTTTTCGAATGTTTAATTTGATAACTGAACTGTTGGTTTGAAGGGGCTCATGGCTAACTAATAACAGCCGCAACGTCCGATCGATCAGGTTAAGCTACGCTTGCCGCTACGTTGGTCCGTGGATGGGTGACCATCTTTACATAACAAGACCCCTCCGCGCCTCGAAAAGCACGTTAAGTCGTTGGTCCCGGCTATCTTTCGTGGATTTTTGACAGTCGTTACGGGTCGTCAGAAGTCGGAAAATCTGACAACTGTTCTTATAAAGGAGTATCGTATTTACCCAGTCACTGGGTTGTGGAGGTCAGATAGGCAGTCGATCCATGTAAAATACTGGTACTCAGCTGCATCCGGTTAGACTGGAAGCCGACCCAACATTGGGAAAGGGCTACGCAGATAAAGAACTGTTTGTTTTGTGTTAATTAAATTAAAAAAAAAAGATGATTGTTTGTTTTTGTTTGATTGATGATAAATTGATTCGATCCGAAAACATCCGTCGGTTTCTTACTAAACTTCAACTATATCCGATGACCCTGGTTACTGAACTCCTTTGGTGACCGTACTTAAACTCACGCCATCTTCCCATGGGGGTAGGTAGAAACATTAGGACGCCACCTGCTCTTGCGATCCTTACATACTCCTTTTGCTTTGTTTACGTTGATACATCTGAAGGCCAATTCTCGTAATTTAAAACGTTCAAAATCTAGTCGCAGTCTCATCTCGGCGACAAACAAATGTCAAAAACTTGTTAAAATGTAGAGAAATTAGACGTATTTTTGACAGATTGAGACTGGTATCAGACTGTGAATGTTCTTAAAATTACGAGAATTGTCCCGATGGTCATACACACATGCTGGTTGCGAGTACTACGCAGCTGACTTTTCTGAAGAACATCACAACAATTCATTTTTTTTCTTTCTTTCCTTAAAATAAAAACGTTGCTCCACACTAGGAATTTCTCCTGTGTCGTGGGTGCGTTTACAAACATTTAAACTCACATACACAAACAGCCAGACCCGGAACAACTACTTGTAGGTCATACAAATATTTGTTCCGTGCGAGAATCGAACCCGCGACACGTAGCGCAACAGTCAATCGCTTAACCACTGCGCCAACCGTGCCGTCATTTCTGAAGAACATAACCAGTAAGGTCACTATATGTGTACACTATACTAAGCGTAAATTTATACTGTATGATTATTCCAGTGCCTGTTGCTCTTGCCTGGAAACTGTTTCTATTGTGAAAAGGGTCCACTCTTGACCTCGATGTCGCTTGTTGCAATACGATGGATGGAGTAGCCAACGTGAACACCATCTATAAATTACACCAGTTGCTTCCTCAAGCATAATTATTCTTTACAGGTCATTGTTCCCAATTTACCTAATCCCAGACTGCCACAAAACTCCCTGCTGATTGCGCTATCATGGCAATGTTCCGGATTTAGTACTACCTCGGTGACAAACTTTAGCTAACTTCTGAATAAAAAAACATCAGAAATCTCAGTGCAGCCTTAAATAACTAAACTAAACTTGATCACGTACAAAAACTTCCCAGTACCAAGACCATTATTAAATTTTTATGTAACGACACGGATCCACCGCAACTCCCGTTGTACACTGCGCTCCCATAAAGAGTTAATATTTCAACGGCGCACACAGAGCCAGCAGTAGTCACGGCCCAAGTTTTAATTTGCTTAAAGTTGTTACAAGTTGGAACGGGTCCCTCGTTGGGCGCCAAATTAGGTACAGTCACAGACTAAAGTATAAAAGTAACGGTCACGTTATTCTACTGATAGTTTAATTCGTTTCGTTTGCGAATACTTTTTTAGCTGTGTTCTATTCTGCATTTGGATTGTAATTTAAGTTTTGAAAAAAGCATGCTTGAAAAGGCCGTCTTTCTTGTAACTTTCTTGAAAAGTTCATGGTCTTGTGTAGTACGTGATTTACTTTGAATTGAGCGAGGAACTACAGTTGAAATTAGCCTTGAAAACTTTAACGCTCAATTACACTACAACCAAAACTATGCTCACTACGCACGTACAAATATCAATTCTGTGTTAATCACAAAGGCACATATTTTATTTTATTCAAAAGCACTCAACGGAACCGAATCAGTTTCAGCGCTGCAATGCATCAGGGAGCTCTTTAAAGCGCTGAATCGCGCATTATCGATGAGTTACGATGACCATTCACCATCAGGTGGCTTTTATGGGCCCATTCAATAATAAAAAATGCTAGTCCCATGGACGTACTAATATTATAAAGAGACAAGTTTTATTTGTTTCCAAGCATCCCCCAAAATGGGATTAGGGGATGATTTAAGGTTTGTTTGTGTTGTAAACAAAGGAGGATGGAGGATGGAGGGTTTATATGAATGTTTTATTTACTTTGAGTATGTATTATTTTGATGGAGTTATTAAATTAATAGCATAATGGCGCTGATTCCCTTGTTCACAAACTAAACTAAATTTAAGTTCAGTGCATCTTTTTCTTTCTATTTCATTAAGAAAAGGACAGAAGATAAAATATTAGTTTATTATTTAGTCCTGTCAAATTAAGATACTCCATAGACCGGTTTAGACGTGATTGAAAACATGACGACTAAAAATACGTCAATTTACGTCAGGCGCTGACTAAGTTGGCCGGACTAAACTAATATTTATTTTCTGTCCTTTTCTTAATGAAATAAAAAGAAAAAGATGCACTGAACTTAAATTTAGTTTAGTTTGTGAACAAGGGAATCGGCGCCAATGTTAAATAAAGCCAAATTAAGGGCTAACTTAATTAAGACTGCTATCTACACGGTAAGAGCTTGGTGGTCCAGTGGTAACGGCTTCAGCTTACGAATCGAAGGTCGTTGATTCGAACCCAGACAGGCGCTTTACTTTGTGTAAAATTTCATCACCACTGCTCTCAAAACGGTGAAGGAAAACATCGTGAGGAAACCGGCATGTCCTAGAACCGAAAAATTCGAAAACATGTGATATCTACCGACCCGCACTGCGCCCGCGTGGTGGATTACGGCTCACTTCCTCTCATCGAGAGGAGGCCTGTGTCCCAGCAGTGGGAACGTTATAGGCTGGTTATTATGCTTATGCTACACGCTAAAAAGAAAACCTAAGTCATTTATGTAAAAAAAGTATTACAAGTCAGTATTTTATTTTGTTTTGTTTTATAAGGGAGAACAAACAGTAATATAGTAAAAATAAAAAAATATCTAAACTTCATAAAATATACTAACCCACTACATTTTCCACAGATTACAAACTGATTAAACTGAGATCATTACAAATTGATGGCTAACGTAATTACAGCAAAATTAAATATGTTTATAATTAAAAATATTTCATATAATTATGTTATATGAACAAAAGAGACTATAAATAATAAATCAAGACTCTTGTTTGTATTGGGACGACATATAACAGAAACTGTAACTAGGTAGCATATATTCAAAGTAACACTAAGCACGAATCACTGACTTATCACCATATGCATAGCCTTTTTCCAACTATGTTGGGGTCTAACCGGATGCAGCTGAATACCAGTATTTTACATGGAGCGACTGCCTATCCGACCTCCACAACACAGTTACTGGGTAATACGATACTCTATGGTAAGACTTGACTGGACCCGAAAGTCTGACAACCAGTCACAGACTTATAAGTGCTACTTAAAAATAACTAAATTAACGCAGTCAAAACACTCAGCCACTATTGACCACCTTTCATGAACAATTAATAATTATATTCAACCAATAAACTCATCAGCAAACAATACAATCGTCATTTATTATGTTCTTTGCACTTGTTTTATGATTATTATTGTATATATTTAATTATATAGATAAGTGCATGGTTTGTGTATGTATGTATTTATAAATGGTACACCACAGACTACCTTCAGTATTGTCTCAGTTCTCTTTAAATCCATCCAAATGTTGTATTTAAAAGATCGCTTTTAGCGGTGAGGCCGCTCACTGTGTCACGCCTTGTAAAATTTCTACATTTATATTCTGTAATATTTATGGTTTACATAATGAAGAATATTCTATTCTACAAATTAATATCTCCTAAGCTCTACTCGAATCAATTTCCCCACCTGAACCGCAATAATAATGATTTCCTTGAAAACCTTTACGTGTTCCCCTCGGGCTGGCCGCACGTGAAATTTCATTTAAATCTATTAGCGCTTTTCAATTTTTTAAACGTTTCACCGAACTGCCACGTAAACACATATTTGTTAGGAACGTTTATTAAATTTTTGACAGGAACTAACTACTAAGGAATTGTGGTGGCTACAATCAGAGGCTTTGAGATGTCGTTTGCCTTGAAAAAGATATTTACCAATTTCGTATTTTTTTACTGTTTCCAATTTTATTATACTTAATAGTATTATTATTTTTGCATAAATCAAGTAAAAATTAACTAAACCGTGCTTCATGTAAAATACTCGTATTCAGCTGCACCTGGTTAGACTGGAAACGACCCCCAACATTGTTGGGAAAAGGCTGGGCAGATGATTGAATTAAGTAAGAATTAAATAACTTATTATTAACTAGTGTCCTAATATCAAGGTGTATTATGATGTGTGTGTCGCCCTTGCCATGCCTTCTCGCTGGTGCATATCGGGCCTTTCTCCTCTAAAGAACAGATTTTCGCCCAAAAAGTAAAAAGATTCACTTACCGTATTTTGACCTCTTTCGACTGCCAATCGCTATGTTTATCGAAACTGATGAGTATTGCCGCGATTTCCTGCAACAAAGAAAAAAATATCATAAGTATTTATGATCTTAATATTGAAAAAATATATTTTCTATCGGTTATGAAAAGGGTTGACAAAATATAATCTGTCTTAACAAATTCGCAACAGAAAGTGAGTCAGTTCAAAAAAACAAGTTTATAATCTTCACCCGAAAGCCTTTCTTTCTTTTTATTATCAACACAAGTCGTAATCTAGTTAACGAATGCACAATCAGCTCGGAAGTTAACCTAAATTTTACACTCGTAGAATGTTAAAACCTTAGTACCTTTATTTATTCCCAATCACAGAACTTGATCAGCACACATGCATATTAACGACACACATAAAAACAGGGCATCGAGTACGAACTGTCACAGCGGACCGCCATTTTGAATTCGGTCGCCATTTTGAATTGGTAATCAACTAAACCAAAGATTCGGAACATGTTATTCTAATAAATAAATCACATACTTTCGCGACGAGATCGGAATAATACGCTTTTGAGTGTAATCGTAAAGTTGGCTCCGCTCCCTGAAGACGTAAACTGAACGAATGAGGAGTTATTAAATTACTTAGCTTGTAGACCGCGTCTTCGTTCGCTGTTTTGCAGAAAGAAAAATATGAACGGTGTTATCTTTTTTCGAAAGGTCGATTTTATCGAGGCATTTACAGACTTGTTTTTTTTTTTTAATCGGTTGTTTTATATTAAATGCTCTGTTACATGCAGTACCTGATTCAAAATAGCATCAGTAGGGCAATTTTCATAATTTTAAGAACGTTCACAGTCTGATCTCAATCTGTCAAAAATACCCTTAACTTCTCTACATTTTTGACAAGTTTATGACAGTGATTGTTGCTGAGATGAGATATTAGATTTTGAACGTTTTTAATTACGGGATATAATTGAACGTGTGAAGTAACAAATGTATTATTATATATACAGGGTTATTTTTCAAAGACCAGCCAAATTTAAGGATGTGGTACAGACCATCAAACTGAACAACTTTCTCCGTGGGACCAACATCGTAATCGCGAATAAAAAATCAGCCGTCCCATACATTTAGGTCGAGTAGGTATTGAAGTTTTCTATGGGACAGTTGATAAAATTTTCGCGATTACGCTATTTGTCCCATGGAGAAAGTTGTTCAGTTTGATGGTCTGTACCAAATCCTTAAATTTGGCTAGTCTTTGAAAAATAACCCTGTATATGTTTCTTCCAGATAATAGCTTGCATAAATAACACAAGGTTAAGATAAATTAAAATACTTTTAAACTACCAATTTACATATTATTATCCACAAAGATTTGAACGCGAAATATCTTTCTAAAGCATGACAAAGATTGATCGCAATCACCCGAACGTTCACGAATAAAGCCGGAAAGAATCGAACAAGTCGCTCATATTTAAAAAGAAATTCTCAATTTTCCTCTACTGTACGCTAAACAGCTTCCTTTTCTGAGCAAACTCAAAATTAATCGTATTCCTTTGTGAATTAATTTTTCAAGAAACACGAAACATTTTTCCTCTTTTGACGAGCCTTTTTTTATTCGCCATTATTATATTTAAGAAATTATTAAGCTTTCTATAGCGCTTTAGCGATATTCGGTAAAAAACCTGGTTGTTTTTTTTTTCAACATATTTTATTTTTACGCAAAGGTCATCGTCTGCCTAGGCATTTTCCAACTATTCCAGTCTAACCGGATGCAGCTGAATACCAGTATTTTACATGAAGCGACTGCCTATCAGGCCTCCACAACCCAGTTACTATGTAATACGATACTCTTAATAAGACTGTTTGTCAGACTTTCAGGCTTCTGACGACCCGTAAAGACAAAGAACAACCGAGACCTACTTAACGTGCTTTCCGACTTTTCCAAGCCACGAAGGGATTTGATACGTAAAGATGGTCATCCATCCACGGATCAACTACGGCAAGTGTAGTTTAACCTGATCGATCGACCCGTACGGCTGTTATTATGTAGCCACAAGCCCCCTACTTCCACACCTTGGTATGAGAAGTAAACACGTGACCACTGATCATAAAGGTAGCCGGTGCTGTTTACCTTACACACGACTGTTGAAGTTCCAAAAATCGTCTGTCCCCCAATTCATTTTTTGTTTACCCCAACTCTCTATGGGGGAACAAAATATATTCGGAGTAGGTCAGGGTTCCGCCCTTTGAATGCCATTAATTGTGAACAGACATTTTTACTCCGGATTTAGATATTTCTTTATCTTTTTCAAGATTTTTATGGTCTATGTATCACGACATAGATATTACCTAATAACATCACGACTGTATTCCCCGAAGAGTTAGGCAGAGATGTACCTCATATGTACATATAACACACCAACCTTTCGTCAGTTATGTTTAAGTCCCAAGTAAAAGGGGGGGCAAGCCTATTACCATAAAACGGACAATGTCTGTTATACATTATATTATGCTAGTATAAGTTTCTCCCCGTTTTTTTCATAATCATAATCATTTTTTATTTGTGTAACATAGGTACTGAATACAGTTCTTATATTAAAGTTCATAGATCGCTATGTTATGCCAAGAGGCGTACAAATATGGTTGCATGCTAAAAAAAAACAATATGGAATAATTTCTACAGTCAATGTATAAATAAATAATCATAAATTAAAATTAGTCACAATATTTAATTAAAATTTGTTTCTCCAGTCAAATAAATAAATAAATCTACATTAATTTATCATTCAGAAATTCATCAGTCGTCTAATAACAGTTTTCATTTTTTTTTAAATTGTGTAACATTCAATTTTTTTATGACATCTTGTAATTTATTGTAAATGCGCGGTGCCATACCTAAAACGCTCTTTCTCACTAAGGCAGTCTTACAGCGCTGATTGCTTAAAGATTTTACGTATGGGCTACGAATTGCAACATCTCGTAACATGGACACTTTTTCGAATAACCTCGTGTTTGTTTTGACGAAAACACTAATTTCAAAAATATATAATGAATGAGGGTAAGGTAAGTATTTTCAGCGAGTAAAAGAATGGTACACAGCTAACATCAGTTTTCAAACCACACATTGATCATGGCTTTAGTTGTTTTCTTTCAAGAAAACTAAAGCCACTATTCCTTTAAAATAAACTGCTTCAGTAAGCCAAATCCATTTTGCTATAGATCGCCCAAACCCATACTTTGCACTCCAATTGCCAACGTAAACACCACACATTTGCAACCGTGCCAATCAACCCCAAACCGCGCCATTTCCCCCCTAAAACACGAATGCATTACCCCCCAAGTACCCCATTACCCCTTTATTTAACGACGGAACCCAAAAATAAGAACATGCACTAAATATATAAACACATTGGGACCTTACGGATAGATTTATCGCTTCAAATATAATTCGTGCACGCTATGGCATACATAAGTAGTTGAATTACTTAGGGAAGTACCTGTTTCCAGTGTGTAAAGGAAATATCTGTCGTTGTCCGTTTTTGGTTACAATTGGGGGACTTGTTGTAGTTGATTTCCTTCGTAGTTTTCTTTACTGGGTTTTTCTGTTTATATTGCGATTTTGTTGTTGGTGATATGTAAAATGGCTGGGCTGTGTGTAAAGTGGTGTTTGATACTAAATGTGGGGTGTTATGGCCCTCTAACGTCTGAGTTTACTGTTGGTTGATTTTATTTTTATAATATAATTATATTTTAGTATAAAAATAAAAACTGAGTCTCAGTTATGAACATAATATTGTTATCATTAAACTACAATTGGTACCTACCAAAAGTTCAGAACAACAATTAAATATTGCATAGTAGCCTTTAATAGTGCCTGAAAAAGCTACCTAGAAAAAAATTAAAGTAAGCTGAAAACATGCAACAAGAAAGATTCAATTTCGCCGTCAAGTACCCATACCAAATTTCCGCAAGTCCCACAATAATATATAATTTGAAGGCTAATTCGTGCCGTAACATTAATTTATAGCTCACTAGTTACACACTTTTGAAGACACAACATGCGAAAAAGCAATAAAATGTTGATCAATGTTTTGGCAAGTTAATTCAGGCATTTATTGCCACACGAGCGTAACTCGCGTGCAATAATTTGAGGGAGAAACAATTTAAAAGGTTGCATAGTCATTTAAAAACGGAAAATATTTGGATTATCTTAAAAATTTTTTTGGATTTCAATAAAATTGATGTACACTTTTTTAAATTGTTGAACCGATTTTTAATTTTTTGGCCTTTTCTCTCAGTTGTTCACACTAATTAAGCTAAAGTACCCCAACCAAATGGGATTGGGTTATGTTAGAACTGTGATCAACCATACTAGGTACCTATTTAGCATTTTTAGGTCCCCAAAACAAGATTTATTTGAGGTTCTCTAAAATAGTCGTATTCATTATATTAGACTTTGAGTGTATAATAATATTCTTAGGAGCAAAATAAATATTATTTAAGGTTATAAATGATAAATTATTTTATTTCGTAAGTAGGTTTGTACTAAACACTTTTACACGTCAATCATATTTTAAAAACTAGATGAGGTCGGCGTTTCCTATCTGACTAGTCTGAGAAGAAAGGCCGAAACAAACTCAGAGGTCACAGTCTCTTTTTAAGTCCAGACATAATCTTGGTCAGAGGATCATAAACGTTTGATTAAGTACATGACTTTAATAACTATTTTTGGAATAAATTTATTTTTTACATATTTTCTTTATTTTTTCTTTATTTTAATGTAATCTTATTGTGCTTTTGATTTTGAATTAAAATAATATGTAATTAAATAACAATGAATATCTAATTAATTAATAAAAATAACAAAATTCTATCCTAAATTAACTAAAACTATTCACAAACTAAACCATAGCGTCAAAAAAATTCATCCGCATCGCTGTCGACTGGTAATGTACCAAAGAGACTGGCGGCATTACCTCGTTGCGTGGCAATACTTAGCCTCTGGCCAAGCATCTAATTCATCTCGTCAAAAAAAATCTCTTATGAATCAAAAAACGATTTAGTTTAGTGTCCTTTCTCTTGAAATGTGAGTGTGAGTACGTAACACTTTGGTATTTTAAGGTGGGATCGTAAAGACTTCCTACTGCCATGCTAAAAGCAAGCACAAAAAGGCCTTCGTTTTATGTATGTACGAACTTATGAAGACTTTAAGATTTTGACAGTCAGTTGATGCTGTTTTATTTTTAGAATATTTTAAATATTATCACAAACAAACATCTCCTTAGCCTTTCCTCAACTTTTTTGGGATCGGCTGCCAGTCTAACCAGATGCAGCTGAATACCAGTATTTTACATGGAGCGACTGCCTATCTGACCTCCATAAACCAGTTACGGGTAGCACAATACCTCTTGGTAAGACTGGTTGTCTGACTTTTGAGCTTTTGACTACCCTTAACGACTGCCAAAGATCTACGATTAACAGCCAGGACCAACGGTTCAACGTGCTTTCTGAAACACCGAGCGATCTCGATATATAAAGGATGGTCACCCATCCACGAACCGACCGTGGCAAACGTAACTTAACCGTCGATCGACCCGTGCGGCTGTTATCATTTAGCCTCAAGCCCCTAATATTATCATAAATAAAAATCAGAGGGGCAATTCTCGTAATTTTAAGAACGTTCACAGTCAGCAGGCCAATTCTCGTAATTTAAAACGATCAAAATATAGTCGCAGTCTCATCTCGGCGACAAACAAATGTCAAAAACTTGTCAAAATGTAGGAAAATTTGACGTATTTTTGACAGATTGAGGCTAAGATCGTCTGATCTTAGCCTCAAAATAATTTAAGAACGTTCACAATCTTGCAAACGTTCTTAAATTTACCAGAATCGCCCCTCTGATCTCAGTCTCAATCTGTCAGGAATACGTCTAATTTCCCTACATTTTGACAAGTTTTTGACATTTTGTTTGTCGCCGAGATGATACTACGACTGCGACTGAGATTTTGAACGTTTTAAATTCCGAGGATTGGCCTTCTGATAATAATGTATGCAGGCCAACCATTATTTTCTTTCACCAACAAAACAACACATGTTTGTGATGGGCGGTCAACTAAATAATAATAAAAAATATTTCTTTCCAGCAACATCTGCAGTTTCCCATTGAAGAAAATATACGCACAAACGTTTTATATAAAAGGAAATAATATAACGGAGCAGGTATCGACATGTACTTAAATGTTTTACCCCAAATACACTTCGTACCTCAATTTGCGGGGAACGGCGATAATATACAGGTTTAAATTACTCACTCATACGCATATTGCATATTTTATTTTTTGCACGAATTCGTTAGGTATGTTTCTGATTGAGGCACAATTTCTTTGGTATGGAAAAGTTCTGATTTTATTGATTTTAGGGTTCCGTAGCACACAACACCGTCTCTATAATTTCGTTTCTTTCATTTTCTTGTTTATTCTAATGTTTAAATACACATACCACATAATCAGCCTACCATGCCTGATATATTCCTACTACTGGGACACAGGCCTCCTCTCTTCGAGAGGGCGTGGACCTACCACGCGGGCCCTGTGCGGGTTGGTAGATGTCCCATGTCTTCGAATTTTTGGTTCTAGGACATTATTTTTTGTTTTTTTTTTTTTTCTAACGATGTTTTCCTTCACCATTTTGAGAGCTATTCTAATGTTTAGTATTATTTAATTTCTACAGCTGCTGGGTAAAGGTATTTTCTTTTATAACGACATAGTTATTGGATGTCGCCAATCCATCATTTTTGCAGGGACCAATTATTTAAATCTACATTCTTTCCATTACTACATTGAGGGCTGATCTTCCCATCGCCAGATAACTTTTATTCGAGGAATAAAATGGACGTTTGGCAGTTTTTGTATGAAATAACTGTCAAAATTTCAAAATTATTTCTCGAATAAAATTATCAGATGATTTAAAAACCAGCCCTTAATGTCCAACCTACATTTAACCTATGAGCCGTTCAGAAAAAAATGCTATTTTAATAATACAAACAGTCTACGAGTATATAAAACCAGACAGCTTAGCATAAAAATGTTTCGTCAGAATTCGTCGTTTCGTTCATTACGTACATCTAATTTCTGTGTATAAGTTTTGCGATTAATTCAACATTACATTTTCAAATATAATGACGAGACTGTGTTGTGTGAGATAACAACAATTATAATAAAAAGTGATAGTCTATGGTTTTAGTTTAGGGTTGAAAGTCCCTTTAGGTGCCCAAAGTGGTCAAACTAGGGATTACTAACATTGTACGAAATAACTGTTCTTATCACCAGAATGGAGTCGATGGCAATCTAAACGGATTCAGCCCGGAATTTGGCTACGTGTGTAGTGTCATCACTAACGTCCAGAAATTCCTGTAACGTGCAGCTGAGAGGACACGTAGGACATAATATTAAGTGTCCCATCGTTTGTGGAACAGCACCACATTTACGATCTAAGGCAGAGTCGTCTATGAAAAGTCCACCCGAACAGGTTTTCCTTGCTTCGGCCAACATGGGTCCGCAGTCTGTTTACAGACTTTCAGGTTCAACGGGTGGAACGAACGACTAAAATTAATAATATCTGAATTTTTCATTATTTAGTTGTGATTAGAAAGACGCTATCTATCTCTTTGTACTATTTTCGTTTATGGAGAAGTAATTATATTGCAGCTTATAATGCACATTTATTCAAATTACTCATTATTTTAATAAATTAATAACAATATCTATACATCTGACAAAGCACTAATAATTTCGGACCTGAACTTGTTTTCAAAACCTAACAATGTTCTAATTTTACCACAAAGCCATCACCATAGACTACTTACTGAAGTGCAAAATAACTCAAAACGAATCTACATTAACGTTATCAAAGGACCGAATAAAAACAATCATTAACATTAGAGGGATATTATGAAAACAAATTTTCGGACGAAAATTTTAATAATAAATGAAAATTAGGGTGCGGTCATTAGAATTCTCGGGCCGAGGGATTCACTCTCTCTCGTCAATAACCAATAAGAGTCGTCGCTTTGTGCTTGAGAGAGCGAATCGCGTTTCATGGCGTTTATTCTCGATGCCTTATTTTCTCGCATGGCCGCTTTCTTGTAATTTTATACTGTTTATTTTTATACAAACAGGAAGTTCAGGATATGGAATATGAAATATAAGTAGGTGGAATTATAGAGTGTGGGCGTTGATAAAGTAAATAATTTTAGGGCTTTTACAGCGTGTAGTAGTGTTATTGAATAAATTACGTAGTAAGTTTACGGTATTTGCTTATTTTATGATTGATAAAAGAAAAAAAATAACTCGGCATATTTTATAAAAATGTTTGTTTTGATGCTTACTTAAAAACACCTGAGAGGCAATTCTCGTAATTTTAAGAACATTCATAGTCTGGTCTCAGTCTCAATCTGTCAGAAATACCTCTAATTTCCCTAAACGTTTGATTGACCTTGATTATTGCTGAGATGAGCTTGCGACTAGATTTTGAGCGTTTTTAATTACGGGAATTGACCTACTGATCCAAAACACAAATAGAAGAAGAAAACCTAATTGAAATTCAAGAAAGTAAAGAAACTTTCCACTCGCACTTAGAAACATCACGCCATAATAATTTACACACATGACTTACTTATTAAACTCAGACCAACTTCATAATATAAACTAAACTTAAAATAAACTTAACCCGCTCCCGCTACCGCGACCCACTTTGCCCTCACCCGGTGCCCCAGCCCGGGTGCCCAAAGAGTTCATTCGGTCTTTTATTGTCACAGCTCTAAAAGCGCCCTGTCAGATGTAACTCTAACGACGTCGTAAAGTGCCGCCGACGTTGACGTCGACGTCGGTCCCGCCCCCTCATAATTAGGGTTAATTGTGTAAACATTTATAGGACAAGGTTTTTTGGAAGTTCGATGGGATTTTTTTCAAGGATGTTTGTGTTTTTGTTGGATATTAATCAAGTTTTATTTTCAGTTTTCGTGTAGGGATATTTCGTAAAAAACATTTGTACTTGAAATAAAAGCTGCACTAACTGACCCATTCATCTTGTATCGATATCGATCGGCGACGTTAGTTTGCCCGTAAGCACCTCCAGCTATAGACGCGCTTACAACCTTAATAAGTAACTTCCATTGTAATAACGTTATGTGAGTAAAATAAAATAATTTCTCTCCATACACACACACCTTGATTATGTATAATACACGCAACACTCAAAAAAAATATTGATGGTTGGTAAAAAAAAAATGCAATTCTTTCACAATTAACAGACAAACGCTATTGGTGACTCGACCACTCTTAATTAGTTGCCAATAAATAATCTCAATAGTATTCCAGTATCTTTACTAAAAACTCATCATAGCATAATCAGCCTATAACGTTCCCACTGCTGGGACACAGGCCTCCTCTCTGTGAGAGGGAATGGGCCGTAATCCACCACGCAGGCCCAGTGCTGGTTGGTAGATATCACATGTCTTCGAATGTTTGGTTCTAGGACATGTCGGTTTCCGAACGATGTTTTCCTTCATCGTTTTTGAGAGCACAATGGTGATGAAATAAATGACACAAAGTGAAGCGACCGTCTGGGTTCGAACCCACGACCTACAACTCGTAAGTCGGAGCCGTTACCACTGAGCCACAACTCCTCTCTAAAAACTCATCATAATATCTTTAAAACACACGATTATTTTGACAACAAATCATTTCATTCTCACCCTTCCTCAAATCATTGTTTCCACAAGCAAAACGGGGTAATACACAGTACAAATACATTTACCAAAGTAAATATACATTGCATCATCGCTGTGTCAGGTTAGAGGAATGATCCAATAAAATATAAGGTGATTTTATGTGGCCAAATAAAATGATCTGTGTAACGATGTTAAGGTGGATGCTCCAAGGTAGCCCGCGAAATTCAAATGTTCTTACGTTTTTTGCAATTTGCTGGTCAGTACTAAGTTGTACGTTGATTAAAATATGATTCGCGGCTGTAACAAATATGTATTTACAGAATTGATTGATTGATTGATTTGTTGAATTGATTTGATTGATTTTTTTTTTATTGATGTTTACTGTATTATAATCAACGATTGAGTGTCCTTGTTGGCAACAAACTATATTATTTCAACGTAAAATCCATTTTAAAGTTTTGTTCCGATGCCCTGCACGGCCTGCACCGCTATTCACCCAGTCTGTAGGTACTTTATATTAGTTTACTCTCTTACGCCACCTGCGTAATCTCTCACAATGTTTACCATTCACTCAGTTTTCACAATCCCCTTCTATTAGCATATATATTTATATGTGTACATATGCCCATCAAATTAAGACAAACAAACAACTACACACACACACACACACCCCCCTAACACTTACACGCAGCTTACACCATTATGAAACTCACAAACACACGTTCTCGAAACCCGCTTAATGGAAAGGCACAATTTACTTTGTATCAACTAAAGGCAGTTAGCCTTTAAGCCGCCAGATATTAATTACTGCTTGATTATCCTAAGCTTACACAGTTCCAAACTATTGAAAATGTAATTTGATGCAATTAATTGGTATTTAAGTAGTTCGAGGATTGTAGTTTGTCAAGCCTTCGAGGAGTTCGTTTCTTGTCGCAACAATACTTGATTAAGTTAATAAAGATACCTATTAGTATTATGAGTAATTGATAGTTACCTATATATGGGCTTTGCTTTTTCTTATTTATTTTTTTTGTAGGGTCTTGTAAGCGCAACATTTGCCACCATTTGTGGACATTGCTGGCTATGCTTTAAAGCTAGCAGTGTCCACAACACAACCGAAAGACCAATTCTCGTAATTAAAAACGTTCAAAATCCAGTCACTATCTCAATTCAGCGATAGTGAATGTCAAAAACTTATCAAAAATGTAGGGAAATTAGAGGTGTTTTTGACAGATTGAGATCGTTCACAGTCTGATCTCAGTGTCAATCTGTCAAAAATACCTCTAATTTCCCTACATTTTGACAAGTTTTTGACATTTGTTTGTCGCCGAGTTGAAACTGCGACTAGATATTGAACGTTTTAAATTACGAGAAATGGCCTTCTGCTATAAACGTTCTTAAAATTACGAGAATTGGCCCTCAAATCGAAAACGTCATAAACAAAGCAAATGAACAACGCTGCAAATTCGAAAATAGAAACCATATTTTTAAAAGAATCGCCCTTCTTCGATTTACAAAGCAAAGAGCGAGTCTATAGAACTAACCGAACTATTTAAGAATTACTCGGCCCCACTATATTTGTCGACAATCGGATATTACGGGATCGAGGCGGGAACGAGTAGGCGATTACATGAATATCGATTCTGCGACCCATTTACGAACCGCCAACATATTACGCGGCTGATCAAATCAGTGTCGAACAATTATTAGTTCTATGTCGTACGAATTACAGACGAGAATTCCTTGAGCTAACCGCAAAAAACGTTGCGAAATCGAGCCGCAGAACATAAGTACCATTCGATTATTGACCGTAATAATCGATAGTGCTTAATGAAGGTTTTTTTAGTGAGTCGAGACATGAAGTATGTAGCTTGAATAATCGATTTTGTATTGATGTCAAACAGGGGTAGTTAAAAAGACATTATCTAGGTACTTAATTTTGTTTAAGATTTTGTTTATTTTATGCTTTTTTGAGGAAGTGTGGAAACTTATAATGGCTTTTGTATCGATACAATTCAATTAGTACATAATTCCACGTTCATTCTTTGGTTCATTCATGTTTGACTATTTTAAACCTAGCTTGTAGATTGGTTTTCAAACTCAAACTATTTATTTCAAATAAACCAATTACAGGCACTTTTGAATTGTCAAGGTCGGTCAGTCAAAAAGATGAAGCTAGTTGCCCATTCCAAAGCGTAGTAGGTACCTATGGAGAAGAACGGGCAAGAAACAAATGGTGGTGATATCAAAAGGCTTTTGTATAGATGTATGTTGTATGTACGAGTATGTACATATGTAATATTAATATGATCACTAACCCTATCGGGTGCTTTCTAGAGATGTTTGTTCAAATACCTGATTGATAAATGTATTCAACAAGATTATACTGCGCTTATATTGTACTACATTAAAAAAATTGCCCCTGGTCCTGCCTGAGACATTATTTTCTATTAAAAACCGACCAAGTGCGAGTCGGACTCGCGAACAAAGGGTTCCGTACCATTATCTATAAAAATCACGTCTGTTGTATGGGAGCCCCCCTTAAATAATTATTTTATTTTAATTTGATTATTTATTATTAAAGTAAAAATACAACTGAGTATTTTGTGAATATTTCAAGTGCCTACCTGTTGCCATTGTTGATATCGAGCAAAAAAGGGCAAGAAAATCGCGTTTGTTGTATGGGAGCCCCCCTTAAATATCTATTTTATTAGGTTTTTAGTATTTGTTGTTATAGCGGCAACAGAAAAACATAATTTGTGTAAATTTCAACTGTCTAGCTATCGCGGTTCTTGAGATACAGCCTGGTGACAGACAGACGGACGGACAGACAGCGAAGTCTTAGTAATAGGGTCCCGTTTTTACCCTTTGGGTACGGAACCCTAAAAAGGATTGGATTCTGGGAATATTATTCCATTTTACTACAAGTATCTCTGCCTGACCCTTTGGGAATTACAGGCGTGATGTTATGTTATTCCATTTTAAGATAATACTTCATTACGTTATTTGTCGGTGCTGACTACGTACGGTGGTTACAAATAAATGACCAGTTCACACAATACTTGTAAATTATCGTAAACGTCCATTGAGCAAGATTGGGTCCACGTAGATGGCCTTAATAAACGATCCTGGACGCGCTGTGCCATAATTACAATGCTTTACAATCGCCTTTGTTAATACCAATATGGTTTCGCCTCTTACAATGTGGGGATAGATCATAAATATCGGCCTCGAAGGCAAATTTCTCCAATGAAACTGACCGCGATCATCACATCTTATAATCGGTTTCTATACACAAAAACGAATCGTATTGCTTAGCAATTGTAGCACTTTTTTATTGCGAAACTGGGTGTATATAACATTTATAGTTTAAGGTTCAACCTTAAACTATAAATGTTATATACAAGGTCACATTCAATTAGCTAGCATAACTCTGCAGACGTGATGGGAAATAGGAAAAAAAAGATTGGATGATTTTTTTTGGGTCAACGACCGCTCGAAGTATTTTTACTTAAAGTATGAGCTAAGAAAATCTGTATGTAATTTCTATCTTTAGATCACATATACCCATCACATCTATGAAAGTTGCACAAAAAAACAGTATTTTTTTAAAACTCATATTTTAAATGACTTTAACTTTTAAATGACGTTTTTTTGGGGTTTTCAGCCGCGGCTCGCAGGTGAGCCGCGGCTGAAAACCCCAAAAAAACTCATAATTATTAATTTATTTTTTGTTTTATCATATTTAGATATCGATACCAATCACGTATGAGGAGTTTCGCTAGCTAATTTAATTTGACCCTGTATAGTCTACGCTGTGAACGAACTGTAAGCCCTAAATAGTATTTAGGCTACTAACCTACTTGCAAATATTATGAAATCTATCATAGATGGGTATATATCATTAGAATATTATTTCTTTATGCGTTATAATTATAATTATGTTGAACTTCCTGACAGCGGGCCCTATCTGAACACATTTTTTAAATGTCGCAGCATCATGCTGAGATAGGAGCCTTTTGGCCTCGTATAGGATTTCCAGTTTCATTTTTGTTTATTTATTTTATTATTTATGTACACTCAGTAAAATACATAGGGATAAGACCTAGTTATAATATGAGTACAAAGGTACTGCTTATTTCTCAAGAAATTTGTTCCAGCAGACCTGCGAAAGGAGAAGTAAAAAAAGAATATATATATAGTTATATATATATATAGTTATGTATATATAGTTTATGTTACTTTTTAAATATAATCTAGTTTTTTTTATTTTTGACTGTGTTTAGTTTAGTTTGTGATCCTCCTATACGAGTCCCAATAAATACTCTTTCTTTATGTTTTCTTTGTATTTGGTTTTCTTCATTTCTTTCTGACAGCCTCACAGACCACTAGAAGAGAAAAGGCCAGTTATTCAATGACAGTAGTGTAACTATAATTTAAACATAGGAACGTCTAAATTCTATCAACAAATAAACTAAACCAACAAACTTCAAATGACTTCCGTCTAGAATTGAATTAAACTGAATCAACAAATTACGACTTACAATTACTATTCCGAATTCGGCCGTTAGGGCTATGAATTCGGTGTTTGGGCCTATGAATTCGGCCGTTGATCCTCTGATGGCCGAATTCAAAAGTTGTTTCAAAGGGTCACACTTTAAGTGTTGACTTGTGTAAGTTCGAGACATATAATTAACTGTCTGTAAATGTTTCCTGTTTCATTACTTGGAATGTTAGCCCTTGAGGGTGATAAATCTTTAGGGTAGAATTGTTTTTACGTCTTTGAGTTGAGTATTTGGAGTGATATGTTTGGGTGTCGATTTTGAGTTTATTTGAAAGAGATGTATTGCATATACAAATATACAATGTGGAGACAACAATACAAACTAATCCTACTAATATTATAAACGCGAAAGTTTGTATGGATGGATGGATGTTTGTTACTCTTTCACGCAAAAACTACTGAACGGATTTTGATGAAATTTGGCACACATGGTTTTTAACCATGATTAACAATATAGGATACTTTTTATCGCGATATTCTCACGGAATCGAAACTTATGCGGATAAAACCGCGATGCGCTGCTAGTATTATAAATGCGAAAGTAAGTTTGTTTGTATGTTACGCTTTTACGCTAAAACGGCAGAACGGATTTGAATGAAATTTTGCACACATATAGACCATAAACTGGGTAAGGACATTAACTACTTTTCATTCTGGATCGGAGATGAAGTCGCGGGTAACGGCTAGTACGATAATAAATGAAAACACTGGCAACACTAATGCATTAGAGTATTTTGGAATCATCGAAAACTAACTAGTGATCATGGGCCGACTATAAATTTTGCCAATCTTTGAGTAACTATAGTTACTAAACTATTGGATATATTTGATTGAATTTTCGTATGCACACTGAGAACGTCATTAAGTAGTTGCATTTTTTTTTCTTGCTTTTTATCAGTCTGTTTTGCCTTTTCCCAACTTTGTATAAGTTGGCTTAAAATACATATGCTTATTTTACATGGAGCGACTGTCTCTCTGAACACCACAACCCAGTTACTGGGTAGCACGATACCCCTTGGTAAGACCAGTTGTCTGACTACACGGTTACAGGTACAGTTGGACGACACAGATGGCGCAGTGGCTGAGCGATCGACTGCTGCGCTGCGTGTTGCGGGTTCGATTCCCGCACGGAACAAATATTTGTATTGCCTACAGGTACTTGTGCCGGGTCTGGATGTTTGTGTATGTGAGTTTAAATGTTTGTTAACGCACCCACGATACAGGAGTAATTCCTAGTGTGGGGCAACGTTTTTTCTTTTAAATTAAAACAGACTTTCGTGCTCCTGACGACCCGTAACGACTGTGAAAGATCCAAGAATGACTGCCGGGACTAACGGCTTAACGTACTTTCCGAGGCACGGAGGGGTCTCGGTACTGAGCCACGAGCCCCTTCTAGCTTCTTTCCTTCCTTCTTGCTTCTTCTGCTTGCATTTTAATACCTAAAAACATATTGCATGATTTTAAAGTTACTTTTTCCGGCAGGAGCTTGCTGTTTGAAATGAAATACCTAAATCACTGCTTTTTCAAGCAATTTAAAATATTAAGAAAAAGCTTTTCATTTATTTCGTGTAATAGGCTCATAAAGGAAGCTAAAAGACCTGGCCAATCAAACAGATAAAATCAAAACATGTATAATAACAACAAATACTTATAATGCAGTTCTCCTGTAAACTATTTCAGAAACTTCATCAGCACAACATAAAATACCCCTAACCTAACACAAAGGCGTTCCAATTCAGGCACAATGGGGCACAAAGTTAGTCCAACTTCGGCCAACTAATGGCCAGGGTCAAGTGCCATTACAGACCACACTATGGTGCATATGACGGTGATGTATTACCTAGGAACGGTACTGGAAGTTTTGCATACTCCCTGATTGGAACTACTGTTGTAACGGGACTTCCAGTTCTGGATGGTGTCGCTATTATTGTTGTGAGGGTTCATTTACATGATGTGGGTACATAACTACATAGTATATCACAGCTATGTATCCAGGAACTAAAGACAGAGTTCAATTAAGGCGAATTACACCATTGATCGCGATCAACACTTGTAAACGGCGTTCAAGAGCTGTAAGTTTCAATATATATAACAACCGACGATGACATTGAATACTCTTGAACGCAGCTTAGATGTTCGCGTTGAGTTTCATTGGTGTAATTCGCCCTAAGTTGAACGAATTTCGATCCGACCAATTCCCGCAATTAAAAACGTTCAAAATCTAATCGCAATCTCATCTCAGCGACAATCTATATCAAAAACATGCCAAACATTTTTGGGAAATTTAAGGTATTTTTGACAGATCAGACTGTGAACGGTCTTAAAATTACGTCATCGTTGACAAGATAAAAGTAACCATTACGACGCAAACATGTGCTGTAGTATACCGTAGTTAGACAAACACTACGTGTGTAAGAAGGGCATCGATGCATATCACTTTACATAAAGGAACAGCTAACCATCGCAAAGTTTGATTGATTGAAAAAACTCATTACAATTCCTACGAACATTAAAATCACACACATCCAATTACATGAAAAATGCACTAAAATTTCTAGCACGACGTAATAAAAGTAATACTCAACGGATAGCGATTGCAATTAAATTGCTCTGAGCAAAAAAAGCGGAAACGGCGCTATTGGAGCAGTTGCCATGGCAACAGACCGGAAATTAAACCGAGTTGACTTGTTCAAACATGGCCACCTGTTTTGCTTGTAAAGTTTTTTTTTATTAAATTTCACGCTGAACAAATTATTGCGCTCGGAAAAATGAAATTTATAAACTTTTTAGAGTCACTTCCGCGTTTGGTTGCAAGGTAAATTGTGTTTTTGTGAAAAATACAGCTGTCAATATAACTATCAGCTAGCTACATAGGTACTGGTTTGCAATTTATATTATGTTCCGAAGTTCTATAGTTTTGACAAATCGTGGTATATGTCAATTCGGTTTATAAATATCTACGCCCATTCACCGACTTACGCCAAACCAAAGAAAACTACAAACAGGCGCACGAGTAGTAAAGAGACCCAAACAGACAACCTAACTAACGTACCTGAAAGCATAAATGATGAGGACTGTAACACAAATGAGACAACGCAAAAACGTTCTTATACTTCTCGAGTATCACCGCCAAACAGAACCCACAGAAAGCAGACTATTACTATAGATAAACCAAAAATATGTTTATTAAGCAGCGAAATTTCAAATATATTATACACCGCTACAGAGGAAACCAACCTGCGAAACTACGAGATTTGCCATTATCGCAAACCAAAATGTGGACTGAAGCAAGTACTTGAGAATATCGACGTAAAAATTCAAGACTTAACAAGTAAGGACTATTGTATTATTTACATAGGCGAAGAGGACTTCCGAAGAACGCAAAACTATGTAGAACTAGTCATGTTTATTCGAGAAAAATTAATAGAATTAACGCATACTAATATTATTATTTGTCTACCGACTTATAAATTTAAATTTAATAATAACTATTATGTAAGACAGCAGAACTATGGCAATGCTCTGTACAATAGTAGAATAGAAACTTTCAGTAACCTTTTGTATATGGACACTCAGACATTTAATTACGCATACCTGCTGGACTCTAATCTAAATCTTTCCTATAGCTACGATATGTATGATCAGCGCACGGGCGCACTGAATAGAAATGGCACGAAAGTTGTCGTATCAGACCTACAGGATCTTGTTACTACAATAAGCAACCAAAACTGTGAAGATTTCGAGGTGGAGTTTTCACAGTCGGATAAAATAGAAATAGCTACAGACTCACAACCACAAACCAGCCCTAAGCTTTTTCTTTAATAATACATCAAAAAACAGTACACAAACACATTTATGCAGTAATATTAACATCCTATATCAAAACATACAAAGCCTTAAAAATAAACGTTACTTAATAGAAGCAATCACGAACGAACATAAAATAGAAGCGCTTTGTTTTTCGGAAACCTGGATTACAAAATTAAAAAAAGACCTACTAAGTTTGAACGGATATACTGTAGCCGCCAAATACTGCCGCCCAAACTATGCGGGAGGTGGTGTGTGCATATTCTTAAAAGATGATATTGAATCTAAAGAAAGACAAGATTTAACGGATTTGACAGTTGAATATATATTCGAAACGTGTGCAGTAGAAATTCCTAAAATGAATCTTTTACTAATAGTTATCTATTGGCCACAAAAAAATAGGGAAACCGAGATATTTTATACATCCTTAGAAAAACTGCTACTTAAAATTAACACAAAGGACAAACATAAAGATATAGTTATAGGCGGGGATTTCAACGTAAATATCCTTGAGAAAAATCGAAATTCATTTTATCTTCTAAATACTATGACCAAGTTCAAGTTTCGACAACTAGTGACAGAACCAACCAGAGTAACAACTTCAAGCACCACATGTATTGACTTAATATTTACAAATGCACACGACAATTTCCATTTAGAAGTAGTGGAGCTTGGACTCTCAGACCACAGAGGAATAGCAATCACTATACCTACACTCGATCCAATAAATAATAAAAAACAAATATTAACTCTAAAGAGAATCTATAACAAACAAAACATAGACTCGTTTAAAAAAGAACTGGAAAAATTAGACTGGAGTAAAATAATAAACAAAAACCAAAATATAAATACTAATTATCTGTCATTTAATAACACCCTACAAAACATATTAAATCAGTGTATACCTAAAAAACCCGTAAAAATTAAAAAGAAATCATCTAAATCATGGCTTACGACCGGATTGAGAATAGCGTGCAAGCATAAAAGACAACTGAAAGCATTAATGACTACAACAAATAATAATATATTGGAAAGGTACTATAAACGTTACGAAAAATTACTTAAGAGAGCAGTATCCCGCTCCAAAAAACTAAATTACATAAGAATAATGAGTAAATCGGATAATAAAACTAAAACAATGTGGCAAATAATAAAAGAGCGTACAAATAAAAATACCAAAAAGCAAATAAATAACATAAAATTGCGTATACATAATACCGTGACAGAAAACGCGACTACCATTGCCAACGCTTTCAATGATTATTTTGTGTCAGTAGGAAAAACGGATACCGCAAATGGGAGCGCTTATCCGACTGGCCGTCCTACCTCTTCCCAAAGCGAAAACTCAATTTACCTAAGACCTGTTGACCCTAACGAAATAAGATTTATTATAAAAAGATTGAAGAACAAGCGAAGTTATGGGCATGACGAGCTACCACCTATACTTATAAAAGCATGCGCTGAACAATTAACGTTACCCCTAAGTTATTTAATAAACCAGTCTCTAGATGAAGGCTCAGTCCCTGACCTGCTGAAAATATCGATAGTGAAACCGATTTACAAAAAGGGAGACAAGACTGATACTAGCAACTATCGGCCGATAGCATTGCTACCAACCTTCTCAAAAATATTGGAGACTGCTATGTCAAAACGACTTTATTCCTACTGCGAAAGATATCAAATATTCAATGATAGTCAGCATGGGTTCAGAAAAAACAAATCCACGACATTAGCAATATTTAAGTATATCCAGGAAGCTCTAAATATAATTAATAATAAACATTATGCGGTAGGGATTTTACTGGACATGAGCAAAGCCTACGACAGAGTCTCATACAAAATTTTACTACACAAATTATATGCAATAGGTGTTAGAGGTATAGCATACAAATGGTTCTGCTCGTACCTAGAAAATAGGGAACAATTCGTAGAAGTAGAATATAGCGATCCACACACTGGCCAAATAACACGAGTAAGATCGAATAAAGAAAAAACAACAATGTCAATACCACAAGGCAGCGTTTTGGGATGCTTATTATTTCTACTATATATTAATGACCTCCCTAAAGAAATTGACGCTCAAAGTATTTTATTTGCTGACGATATTTCCATCATTTTTCCTTACACCAATACAGAAAACCTAAACTTAAGTCTAGACGATAAGCTCTCCAAAATAATAGCATGGTTAAAAGATCACAACTTAGAATTAAATTTTGACAAAACGAAGCTAATGCAATATAGACCATACCAAAAACGCAAATTGGATATAAACTACTCATACAACAATATAAAGCTGCAATGCATAAACGAGTTTAAACTGTTAGGTTTGACTATAGACACTAATGTAAACTGGAAAGCCCATATAGATACTTTGGCAAATAAATTAGCTAGTTTTATATATGCCTTGCAGGAGCTTAAAAGGGCTACTGATTTTAAAACTGCTCTAACAGCATACTATTCCTACGCATACTCCTGGCTAATTTATGGAATCGTGGTGTGGGGAAACAGTGTAGACAAGGATAGACTTTTTATTCTACAAAAGAAATGTGTACGAATTCTTGCTAATATAGATAACACAGAAAGCTGCAAGCCATTATTTGTAAAACACAAAATTCTTACACTAACTGGTATCTACATTTTAGAAGTTAGCAAATTTGTAAGAAAACATCAGTCACTATTCCCACTCACTAAGGACCTTCGCCCACAACATCGCAGTGTTAGACGCCAGAACAAACATGAACTAGCCTTACCTAGCTCTAAATTAACAATGTTCCATTCAGGACCTTTAGCCATGTGTGTGAAAATATATAATAAGGTTCCAAATTCTATTAAGGATATAGAGTATGAAAATAGATTTAAAGACAGTCTCCAAGAATACCTTATATTAAAATCGTATTACACTCTAAAGGAATTCTTGGACGATAAATAAATTTTGACATTCAAATTTTTCTTTGTACACAACACCTACAATTATAACTGACTACCGACCTGACATGTTATTTTTATGATTATTATTGTTATCGCTAATTTCTTAATTTAATTTATTTTTTAATTTTAATTCTGTATTTTTAATTTTTATGTTTAATTTTTATTGTATGTTGCTGTGCCCTAGCAGGGTCCATAACTGTACCTTAGCTCTAAGCCTCATGTAACACCTTTTATACACATTATGGTTCGCAATAAATGAATATGAATATGAATAGAAAAATCTTAAATTCACTGACAGACAACGCAGAGCCTAAACTGCTGGGTCTAGAAGCATGAGATTTGAGGTGAGCACTAATATAGGATTGTTGAGAATTCATCCATCCATCAGGGATAGAATTTTGTGTGGCAGTTCATAATTTTTGCCGATCACACTTTTATTATTTAATAAAATTGTTATTAGTCACGAATCATCATCCGAAACTTTCCCAAACCAATCTAGTCACACTTCCTATGTTATCAATTGACCTAAAACGCTAGAACTTAGCGGACTACCGGCGCAATTCTAATCCGCAATAACCGGAATACATCGATAAGTTCGCGTGAGAGGGATGAGCTTAATCAATCACACGGATCTTCGCTGTTTCTTACATGAGTAAACATTTGCTGAAAACGAAGCCTAGGATTTGAGAGGAAAATAGTTTTTTTTTTTTTCGGTATATTTTGGCTAGACTTGTGTTCATTTGGGGCATATTTGATAGAAAACGTGAAACTATACAGGGTGACAGGGAAACTCGACGTCTTCCTTCCAGGGCGTGATAGTGTGACCCATTTGTAACAATTAAGCACCCCATAAAGCCTAGGCGAAAATTCATGGAATCGAAAATTTCCCTGAAATCGTCACTTAATATCACTTATCTCTATATTCTCT
Organism: Apamea epomidion; assembly: GCA_947507525.1. NCBI lineage: Eukaryota > Metazoa > Arthropoda > Insecta > Lepidoptera > Noctuidae > Apamea > Apamea epomidion. Next base: position 18,238,539 of record OX382237.1, read on the forward strand.
AATTGAGTGGCTTTCATAGCTATTCCATTGGCTACCTAATACTTTAACACACCTATTGATGTAATCAAATTTTCTAAAATATCAAACAGTAAAAAGTTAAAGTAAGAAGTTTATTAACTATTTTCAAAAATCATCTACGTCCACTTTGACACCAGTTATCTCAAAATTTTACTATTACACTAAGCGTACAAATTACGGGGAAGACATCTTCGTTTAATCAGCTATGCAACGAAGTACAAAAATTTCATAAATGTTTAAAGGTGCCGATGAAACAGTCGATAATGTTTACAAAGGTCGAATTTGCAAATTGTTGAAATATTTTAAAATGATGTGATAATCGAATTAATTAACTGGTTTATGTTATCCCGTTACCTCCGCTCCGCAAGTTAAGACCACACTTTCAACTTCGTGGTAAGCATTAGTCGTAGTCGATGAGCTAATCACTTATCGCTTAGTTCGCGTATTTTTATCCTGATTTTTAAACTACTGCGCACGTATAAACTCTTAAATTTTTGTTTTAAAATCATGAAAAGCACGCCCTGGAAGGAACACGTCGGGTTTCCCTGTCACCTTGTATAACGCTATCGTTCTTCAACCTAAATTCGTCATGTTGAGTACGAGCTAAAAACATTACGCATCCGAAATTAAATCTTAGCTATGACCGTTGATCACATTAGCTTTAAAAACACACTTACTGTAGTAAAGTAACAATGACTAAAGAGAGAATGGACCGTAATCCACCACGTGGGCCTAGTGCGGGTTGGTAGATGTCACATCTCTTCGAATTTTTGGTTTTGGGACATGCCGGTTTCCTCACGATGTTTTCGTTCACCGTTTTGTGAGCAGTGGTGATGAATGGGTTCGAACCTACGACCTAGAACTCCCAAGTCCTCGGGGCCGTTTCCACTGGGCCAGCAGCTCTAGCTATGATCGTTGACCACATCGGCTTAGAAAGTTCACTTACTGCGAAGTAAAGTAACAATGTCTAAAATAAACAAACTTAATGTTATCTGTGGATGGCGCCGCCGATTCAGAAATGTTGTATACTTTATGTTTTATCTATGGCTTTTTTATGTCACCTTGACTTGAAAAATAAACGTCAGTGTGCTACTAGCTATCCGTCAGTCCATTTCTCCTTCCTAAGTCCTAGGCCTTCGCCCTCCGCAACATCCGTGTACTTATCATTGGCGACGAGGATGGGATTTGAGCCCACGCGTGCAAAGCAAATAAAAAAAAAAAACAACTAAAAAAAAATTAACCCGTAATTGGTCGCGTGATTAAATTGAATAAACACGACAACCGTAACAACACTTGCATTCTTCATACCAAACTCTAAACCAACAATAACTCCTTCCTTCGTTCTCTATATGACAAACGAAGCTACAAAAAGCTAGACTTCCATGTCCAATAAAAAATCCACTGAAAACGGCGAACACCTTAGATTTCTTTTCAATTTCAGAACGATCAAAACTGAATGAAAACTGAATGAAAGAATGACTCGCTTAGAATCCTTTCACTCTATGTAGTCAGGTAGTATGAAATGTTGATTCATAATATTATTTGTAAACATTATGAGTGCTCATTCACGTACACCCCGATATCGCTGTCAGATTTCGAAGTAATATCATTGTGGAATATTGTACTTTCTGAGAATTGTTTTCAACGTAAACTTTCAGTGAAAGTCTCGTTTGTTGTTTTTGCTTTGATTACAGCCTCCACGTTATGATGTTCAAGTTTTTTGGCGTATTCTGGATAGCGGGCAGGGTGGCTGGTACCAGCTGGATGAGAGTTGCCGAGAATCGAGCTGAATGGCATGAAAATAGAGAGGCCTATTTCCAGCAGTGGACTGCTGTAGGGTGATGACAGTGATAATCCTGGATAGTCAATAACACAATCAACTTGCTTCTTCTTCGTCTACCTAGTGTCGCTGGCATGACAGTACGTCAAATTTTTGCTGCCCAAAACTTCACAACTTTGACGGCGTCGTCTGGGCAGCGCAGAAGTCACTTTGACAGCATATTTTGGGGCACATATATCAATTTTGCTGTTTGGTTAATTTATCATCTCGGTATGAACTATCGCCTCACTGAACGAAGAAGTCTGCAAGATGAGATTTACGAACTACGCAACACAAATTCAAATCATTTATTTCAATTAGAACATTAGAACGCACTTTTGAACTTAACTCACAGCCCTTTAAAGGTAATCAGTTACGACTGAAAGCTGTATTTCTACCGATATGTTTAGGTGGCAATCCGCGCGGTAGTTGCATAACACGTTAACAAAAACAATGGCTTTCATTTTGAAAGTTCAACAACAACAATAGCCCAATTCATGAGGAAGGCTATAGGCTATTTAATATCACGCTAGAACTCTTAGAAACCAGGCAAAAAGAAAATAAAAAGTAAGAAAGAACGCGAAAACGAAAGAATTTTTCATTTGTATACGTTGCCCCACACTAGGAATTACTCCTGTATCGTGGGTGCGTTTACAAACATTTAAACTCACATACACAAACAGCCAGACCCGGAACAACTACCTGTAGGCAATACAAATATTCGTTCCGTGCGGGAATCGAACCCACGACACGCAGCGCAGCAGTCGATCGCTCAGCCACTGCGCTGACCGTGTCGTCGAATAGCGAGCAGGCGATGCGATGCGACACGGTGCATCGTTGGAGCAAAAAATTATACGAAGACAAAGTCGCGAACAGAATCTAGTCGAAATATAAAACACAAATCAGGCAAGTATCTTCTATCTCCGTAGCTACATCAAGTAAACTGTTCGCAACAAAGCAAACTTGGCACACTTCACGAAAACTTTCAATCCGTGCCGTGATTAATGTAAATTTAATGGCACATTGTTACAAAGTACATCATCACATTATTTTATTAACATTTTGGGAACACTCCTGTTATTGGGTGCTGACTTTCAAGTATGATGGGTACTTTATTATTCGGTGCTCGCGAGCAATTTTCGAAGTGGTTGGGAAAGGTCAGATACCCCATATCAGCATCTTGATAATAAATATGGAAATAACCTTGGGAAGTGTAGAAGTACCTCATTTAAAGGAGTAGTTACTTTGTAAAGACTGAAAAATATTTCAGACTTTTTCTTCGTAAAGAATATGCTACTTTAACATTTAAGAGCTGATTTTTCAAATTCAAATTCAAATCATTTATTGTTTGTTATATGTCAATAGAGATGTTATAGTTATAGTTTCAGTAGGTAACTATGTAACATACCTATAAGGTGTACAATATTTATGAAGCTTTGTTGTTTACTTGCGTTAAATAAAAGTAGTAGTTCAGTAGTCCAAAATCTCTCAACTGAAGAGTAAATATTGCCGTTTGACAGTTTTTGTATCGAAAATATTATGTCAGACTGTCATAAATAATGTAATCTTCAGATAAAATTTATCTGATTATTGAATAATCAGTCCTAAAAGGATTAATTTAATAGATAGTCACGAATGAATATCAAAATGTCTGTGTACAATTTAAAGATGCGTCAAAAATGGGCATGAAAGTATTTAGAGTAGGGATAGAATTTTTAAACTCTTTAGAAGACTTACAGCTAAACAAAATAAAATAAAATAGTACGTGCACTGCCAGCCATTAGCAAGTGTTCACTTATAGATACAGCGGTGCTATTCTGTAAAAATATCACCGTGATAGCTTAGGTGCAATGAGCTTAAAGTGAGCTGTCATTCCACCTGATACTAGGAATTACTACACTATTGCCAGCTCACTTCATCTAGGTTTTCACGGTGATATTTTTACAGAATACCACTACTAAACAGTGAACAACACAGCACCGCCCTCAAAAAAAGTTTATATTATAATAATAATTCTATTTAATGCCTTTTTTCCCACTGCTCCCTAAAAATCTCAGGCAGTAAAATCACAAATCCCGCCTTTCCGCCCTCGATATAACACTAGACAACAGGCCATCGGTCCAGAATGTGCCATGTAGTCACGCGAGGTACAATAAAAACGGCATTATTTCATTATATTCATGAATCTCACGTGCACCACCCAGCCAACGCGAAACGCAAAACAAACGATGTCTAACTCCTATAGAATATATTATATTACGTTTTATTATTTTCGTAGACATGACTGGGGGGAATTGGCGTTATTATTTTATATTACGGGGAGAAAAATTGCGTATTGTTTTAGTTTTTCGTTGTGATAATATCGTTGGGAGAGCCAATTGTGAGAATATAGTAGTAAAATATTTTAGTTTTACGTCATCGTTCTTGAGGCATGAATCGAATAAGGAGAGGCATATGCGCTGAATTAGACTGCAAATAAGGAAAGGGAACTTCGTTTTTTTTTTTTTTTTTTTTTATTATTTTTATCCCCTTTAGTAGTGCGTAGTGGTGGCCGCGTGGTATCGGGACAGTGGTGACGGGGGCATTACTTTGTATATATTATTTCATAAGCACTGCTCTCAAAACGGTGAAGGAAAACATCGTGAGGAAACAGGCATTTCCTAGAACCAAAAATTCGCAGACATTGTGACATCTACCAACCCGCACTGGGCCCGCGTAGTAGATTACGGCCCGTTCCATCTCAAAGAGAAGAGGTATGTGTCCCAGCAGTGGGTACATTATAAGCTGATTATTGATGAACTTTAGTGTTAAACCCATAATCAAATTAAGATGGTGTGATGACGACTTTCTAAACTACTGAAAAATGGCGATAAAAAACCAACTTAACATAAAATAGCGCTCGCAAAACACTTTCTGCTTAAAATCCTTTTATTCCCAAAGCTCTAGGAAACGAAACCAACTCCGCATGGTGACACTTCAACTAAATTAAGTTAAAATATCTAAGTATCAGGAACATCTTCAGCCAAATTGGGTCATACAAAAGATTATCGTCATACAAAAGATTATCCGACGTATCGAATCGTAGTAGACGAGAATAAATTGGTTTAACATTAAGCTATTCATGTATTAGGGCTAAAGGTGACGTCACAGTCCATGCTAGGCTAGGCTGTAGCGCAGCCGTGAGGCACACTTTCCTGCTAATTTCTTACATCGGACTTTACACTTTTTATTTGATCATTATTTTTTTGCATTTATCTGATGTATGTATCTGGTGTTTGTGTCTTTTAATCTATGCTAAATAAATGTATATTCGTTCTTTCTTCTTTATTACTTTTGCATATATAAATAAAGTCCTCCAGAACGAATTCCGGCCATGGCGACCATTCTCAGTTGAGACCAGCCTTAGGCGCGGGAGATGTTATAGTGCACAAGTGTATGCGCACAGGTATATAGCAGACATAGGTGCATTCTCTCTTCTCTCACAATCATTTTGGAATAGGACGGCAATCCGACACGACCGAAGAGAGAACAGGCGCAGGACCAGTGGCTTAACGTGCGTTCCGAAGAACAAGGGTATCACACCGCGCCGACTTCCAAACTCTGGGATGTTACTGAGAAATTCCCAATGGAATCACATTTTGCCCGACCCGGAGCCGAGGACCCCATGCTCAGCATTCGCGCTTGCGACCACGAAACCAATGGGGCAGTTAAGGGGAGAGGTTAAGCGGAAGTACATAAAACAATAATGGATACCTAGATCGTAAAGGTACACTTTAAAATTAAACAGACGATAATGAAACTCTCATTCCGGCTCCACAAAATGGATACGTAACAGTTAGTAGGTACCCATTAGCTTTATCCTTCCGGGAATTACTGGAAATAGGTGCTGAATTAACGTGAAAAACAGGTAAATATACTGAGAAAAGTAATTTTAGATCTAAATTTACATAACATTCTGTTTCTGCCAACCAAACTTTAAAAAATACAACTCTTGTGGAAAATTAAATGGGGTATAAGTTAGCAATCTAATGAGTGATTTTATCCTTCCCTGTTAACTCAATATGGAATGACACGAAATAGATCTAATAGCCGTTTACTATGTATTTGTTTATCTATCAACATCATCAGCCTACAGCAGTCCACTGCTGGACATAGGCCTCTCCAATTCCACACCAATTTAACTCAGTTCTCGGCAACTCTCATCCAGCCACCCTGCGAAGATCGTCGCTCCACCTAGCCTGAGGGCATCCTAACGTTTGCTGATTCGCGGTCTCCACTCAAGAGCACGTCTACACCGATGGTCATCGATTCTACGGCTAATATGGCCGGGCCATTGTCACGTCAGCTTGCTTATTCTGTGAGCTATGTCGACAAATTTAGTTTTCTGCCGGATCACCTCGTTCTGGATTCGATCTCTCATAGAGACTCCAAGCATAACCCCATTGCATCATCTCTATATTTCCCCATAAAGTCAGTAGTCAGAAACATACTATAGGCCAACCGTTTAAACGAGACGTTGCCTGAGGTAGCAGCGCGGTGCGGGAGGGGTGTGATTCGTCAACTTGTAACAACTATCACCCCTCCTGCACCGCGCAGCTACCTCAGGCAACGTCTCAGTTAAGCGGTCGGCCTATAGAAAAGGTATCCCAAAACACACACTTAAATACAAGTTAATATACCACAACAACAATTTCAAATTCACAACTTTAAAACATCGCGAGTAAGATAAATGACGGTAACGATCGCGATGCTTCAACTGTGGAACACCGGCTTTACACAAATCCCTTCGCCGGGTACAGTTAAAAAGGATTACGGTAAGGTATTCACACCGTTCGTGTTATATAGTAAACGTTAGTATTGTAAATCTTTAGCTTTTAGTTTGAGACGAACTTTAAGTTGTATTTATGTAAGTGGTTTTGGAGAATTATGTGCTGAGCCCCATAAATACCACATATTAAACAGTTTATAATTGGTATTTTAAGCCCCCATAAATACCACATATCAAACAATTAATATGTGGTATTTATGGGGGCTTATAGGGGGCAAGAAATTCTCAAGTTGTGTAATATCTTTATTGTTTATCGCGTACACTTATTAAATTATAATGAAATTTCCTTCATCATGTTTACTATACTAAATATCCCGTAATTAAAAACGTTCAAAATCTAGTCGCAGTCTCATCTCGGCGGCAAACAAATGTCAAAAACGTAAGAAAATTAGAGGTAGGTATTTTTGACAGATTGAGACAGATCAGACTGTGAACGTTATTAGAATTACGAGAATTGCCTCTCTGGACATATCCAATATTACAAATTCGAAATTAACTCTGTCTGCATGTTACCTTTTCACGCCTAAATCACTGAACGGATTTTGTTAAAATTTGGCAAGAAGATAGATGGCCTCCTGAGAAAGGACATAGGTTACTTTTTGTCCTGGTAGCACGTAACCGTGGGATAATTTCCGGCATCCTCCTGGGCGAACCCGCGGGCAGAAGCGAGTTACCTATAAAATTCCCATTGGCAAAGCTTTTTCTCTTAGAGATAAGGAACGAGCAATGATCACAAAGCTTGTTACCGATTCCGGACGGAGATTTTCAGGTTTTCTTCGCCGATTTAACAGACTTAGCTACGAGTATGTTAGTCGTTGCATGACAAAACGATTTGTTTTATTTACTAAATAACTTTTATCGAGAGCAGTGGTGCCCCTATGGTAACGGCGACGGCTTACGAGTTGTAGGTCGTAGGTTCGAACTCAGTCAGGCGCTTTATTTTGTGTAAATCGGCACTGCTCTCAAAACGGTGAAGGAAAACATCGTGAGGAAACTGACATGTCCTAGAGAAAAAAATTCAAAGATATGTCTACATCTATCAACCCGCACTGGGCCCGCGTGGTATATTGCGGCCCACTCCCTCTTACAGAGAGGAGGCCTGTGTCCCAGCAGTGGGAAAATTATATGCTGATAATGCTAATGGGCATTTGCAGTACCTGGCATTGCAGGTGTTTTGTCATACCAAAACACTTTTTACATAGCAGGTCACAATTCCGTCACCCATATTACATTTTTATTCAAAAACCACCTCACCACATTATTTAACTCCCATAAAAAAACTATCCGGAACTAGAACATTTCTTGTCCCATACATAAAAAAGAAACTATTTAACTTAATACATAGTGAGAACATTACAAGCTAATTACGTATGTTTTGTAACTTTTATAGGTAATACGTGTACATTGAATAAATAATAACGACGACGCAAATGGCTCCGTAGTTACCAAAGCCGCAGTAACAACCCCTCAAAATTCAGGAGCCGTAGCCGAAAACAAATGAACAAGAAAAATAAGGTTCTAAATCATAAAGTATAATACGAAATACATAGGAACCACAAGTAACAGATGTGCTCCAACGTTTGTTGAACTCGCGTAAATCAAGAACTTGCTTAGTATGTACCTAGTTGGTCCAACAGTACCTACTTCTAAAAGGCGACTGATTTTTGGTGCTGGACTTGTAAATGTTGTTTAGGATAAATGTTTTCGAAGTTTCAGTTCAGTGTTTCTGGTTATTAAGTTCAAAGAGGCATAGAAAAGAAAAAAGACTCTTTGGATGCATAACCTCCTCTTGTTTTGAAGTCGGTTTCAAAAATAGTGGTATATTCTTCTTTCTAATTGTATTGCCTACGGCAAAGTGACAGAAAGACAGAAAGAAAACAAGTTTATTTGACCCAGGTTAGGTAAAGCACATAATAATCACAAGAAAAAAAAACAGAAACAAAACTTAAAATTGTATTTCGTGCCTCACGAAAATAAAATCAAATAAAATCTTAAACTATTGCATCACTATTGGCACATCCAATAGTGATGCAATAGTTTAAGATTTTATTCAGTAAATTATTACACAAACATAACACCGCGCCTGTAATCGCCAAAGGGTTTGCGCAGAGGTGTACCAATTACCAATTGTACACCCACAATTTGCCAGTAATGTTTAAGTTCCACGTAATAATTATTGATCAATAAACAGGCAGTATTAAGCTGTCATTCTTTAAATAGCCCTATTTTTCTGAAAGCAATCTTCTATTGAAATAAATATCTATAATAATATCAATCACCAAACACACAAAAATAACTTCACTTTGACTGAAATTGGGGTAATCACCCACACACGCAGGTACAATTTAGGCATCCAATTCTCAATGGAGACCACACAGAAAACCTACGACATCTATAAAAAGAATAAAATCAAGAATATCTTTCAGCACCCAAATCAATATTCAATTGAAGCTACGTACACTACCGTACCTAGAAACAACACAGAACTTAATATTCCATGACACTGCCGTTTTTCTAAGAAAAATCGCCTCGGAATGACCCATTGCAATCCAACCGTCATTCTTATGTACATGTCCGAGCATTCCCGGTCTCATTTAAACTGAATATTGAATCCCACCGGGAAAAACCGCGGGATTCAGCACGCAACTTCGACCACAGTTTTTGGACAATATGTGCATAAATAAACTGGCTTATGTACACTATTTACAGCGATACAGTTCCCATTGCCAAAAGTTTTTGTAAATCCCGGGGTGGAGAGTAAATAAGTAAGGATTTAATCAATATTTACAAGATTTTGTCGTTCTGTCGCATGGCGTATGTCAGGCGACGACGCCGGCGTTAAGGGAATTAGATGATAGTGAGGGGCATGTCGATACGAATTTTATCGATGTTGGTTAGTTGTTTGTGGGTGTGCTAGTATCCATTTTGGAATTGGTTTTAGTGCCAATTTGATCTGAGCACACTCATCAATTATGTATTTTACATTCTTTGACCCAAAGTACACTTTTTGTTTAATATCTTGTATTATGTTTTGCTCGCGGTTTCACCCGCTTGGAGCTCAGAGCTTGCCACGGGAACGTACTACCGGTATGTAAAAAGTATCCTTTATCGTTCTCCAAGTCCCAAACTACCTAATGTGTCAAATTTCATAACCATCGGTTCAGTAGCTTAGGCGTGAAAAGCTAACAGACAGACTGAATTACTTTCAATTTTATAACATTACTAGTTACGAATACTAATATGAATAATTCACTTCTTTTCTCCTCTCTAGTCTTTAATTCAGTAATCAACACCGACCACCTAAATCATCGTCCTAATGCTACACCACAAACATTTATACAAATTATGCCACACGTAATACTAAATTTCAATCGCGTTGCACTACATTAATCCACGCCTACCGCCTATCAATGTCTTCAGCACCATTAAGCATTCCAAATATATTATCTAACCGTAGATTTTACTTCTTCATAATATTTTCTTTGTAACATTTCTTGACATACATATTTTTAGCAAATATTTATAGAAAACACCGTTACTTTTAAAAGGTCACTAATTATTATGGCTTGTTTAAACCAATATTATAAAGAGAAAAGATTCGATTTTTTGTACGTTTGTTTGTTACGCTTTCACGCTAAAACGGCTGAACGAACGAGTTATATGAATTTTGGCACATGGGTATATCATGGCCTGATTTAGGACATAGGATACTTTTTATCCCGATAATCTCACAAGATCGAGACTTATGCGGCGAAGCGCAGCTAGTTTTTAGTAAAGAAATAGTGTATTTGTAACTTAGATAGATGATTATTTAATATGGATGATGATTTAACATAGATGCTTTATCCGATATTTCTGTAAAAAAAACATACTGCCTCCCAAAGTTTTTTTTACTTTTTAACTACTTTAACTGTCGTTTCTATTCTGATTCAATCTAAGAAAAAACAAAAAGAAAGAAAGAAAAATATTTCATTTGGAACACGCACAGGAAATACAAACAATAAAAACGTGTTAATAAAAAAGAACATTAAATCTAAGAAGAACCACGAAGACAATAAAAATTAAATTAAAAAAAAAGAACATTCAAACTTCACCATTTTTGGGTATGTATTGCCAAGGTATTTTCCACCTAATGAAACTACATCACAGAGACAACTTATATTTCTAACTTTACCAAAAGAACAAATTAAAATAGGTTTATTCATAAAAAGTGCGATAATTGTTTTGATAAGTGTTAATTTACTATTCAAGTTTCAGCGGAAAATATATGAAAATTATGCGAAGGTATGTTTTAACAATATTAAATGCATGTTTGAAATAGCCACTTTTGTATGTTATGACTACATGACGTTTGCCTGCAAGTTACTTTACAGACTAGGTCATAACTGTTTGCTTTATATTACGTTAGAAACGTTTCTTGTTAACAATAGTTAACTAAAAACATTATTTAACATTTTTTTAACGCGCGTTTGGTCTATTTTAGTTACTTCCACAGTATTGTGTCATATGGCATTTTACTGTGGGGTCGGGCTGCTGACATTGAATCCATTTTTATTTTGCAAAAGAGAGCTGTCAGAGCGATTTACAATCTACGTCGCCGCGAATCTCTTAGGGAACTATTTAAAAGGGTTAATATTATGACAGTATCTTGCCAATTCATTTATGAAAATATTATGTATGTAAGAAAAAATCAACATCTTTTTAATAAAATAAGTGATAGACATAATTTTACTACTAGAAATAAAGATAAATCAGATCAACCTTTTTTCAGATTATCACATACATACACACACGTACATACATACATCACACACACACACCATACATCACGTACATACATCTTTTATGGGGTGCTGTGTTAAATGTTACAACAAAATACCTTGTGAAATATTGCAATTAAATGAAAGAAAAATTAAAACTTATATTAAAATTACACTTTGTAAGCAGGATATTACAAGCAAGAGGATTATATCCAAGATAAGAATGCTTGGAAACATGCTGGTCCTGCTCCAGAGGACAATCTCTAGAGTCTAGACAAAATCAAACTGGTTGCTAATGTAATTGTATATATTTTTTTTTTCTTTGATATTGATTTACATTCTGTAATTACTTAAAGTCACACCCGAACTTATTACTCCTTATTTATTTATGAAAATCGTCACCTTTTGGAATGTTTGTAAATATGTGAGCACCATGTATCTATCACATAGTTAATTTATATGCCATGGTTTCATTAATCCATTTTAATTCTTTTACCTATTGTGGTATAGTAATTTTATTTTTAGGTGCATCGTCTTAACATATAATTATATAATTAATGTATGTAAAATATTGTAAAACATTTTAAAAGAGTAACGGTGGAGTTTCTTGCCCATTCTTCTCCATACGAAAACTACCTTTTGGAAGGGGCGACTAGAATCAATTTTATTTTTGACGTTCAAAAGTGCCTGTTATGTGCCTATTTGAAATAAATAATTTGACTTTGACTTTATGTACACTAGAGTAATTGTAGACGGAGTTAACAAAAACCAGTTACGCAAAACAGTAAGGTACGTATAAAAAGGTAGGTGAAAAGAGGAACTGCTACAACTACATCAATAGAGGATGCTGCTTATGGTTTGTCAGTCACTGAAAGCCTGAGGGAAACATCGCCGTCGAGGTACACCGTGGCGAAGGTGTTGTGACGATCAAAATAATTATGTTTGACCAGCATGGCCAAAGAGCGTACATGACAGAGAGGTATGGAAAAAAGGGGGGAGTTTTGCCCAGAAGTGGGACACAATGTGACTGCCAAAAAAAGAAAGAGGACGCTGCTGCGCTATTATCGTTTCAAAGAAGGAAAAAATTTGGATAAAATTGAGGGTACCTATTTGGAAGGAAACCCCGGTGGGTTTCCTTCCAAATAGGTACCCTCAACTTTGAAATTCAAATACTATTATGTTTGTGTTTTTTATCCTTTGTCGGTACAAAGGATAAAAAATACAAACATAATAGTATTGCACCAAACATCGACATAAAAACACACAACACTATACAAAAACGAATTTATCAGTTATCCTTTGGTCCGCCGCCCGCGCGCCGCGTCGTCGTAAAAGGACTCAAGTCGAACAAAACAAGTGCCGATCGATTGGCACATGAATTAACTATGGAATGCTGTTGCGAACTCTTTATTTATACCGATGGGACACCAATGGACATTTTAAAGGGCATAGTTTAAAATGTAATGTGTGAAATAGTGGGTAGAATGGATTGTCTTTAGCTTTAATAAGACGTAAATTTGTATTGGCGCAAGTTTTTTGAGAAATTAAGTCATGACACGATGAAATAGTTTACGTTAGCAAGGTTGAGAATACGACTGACTTGCCACAGCCTAGACAAGTGGTGATAGCTTCCAAAGCGTTTTGTATTTCTGTGAAAACTTTTGAGAGGATTGATATACGGTGTTCAGAAGTTTATGTCAATCAACAACATTTTTGGCTTTTCAATCTCATTATCAATCTCTTAAACACAGGTTATTTGGTAACCAATCTAGGAGAGCAGTACGGCACCCACTAACTAGATTAAGAAACTTCATGCTTGTGCTTTATATTATTTTACTCTGCCATGTAATCTAGTCCTAGTTAATCAATAAATCTTTATTATTATTATTATGTCGTTTATTTATTTAGTCGTCTTATTTTGTTACATTTTTAAATATTAGTATGATTGTGAATGAGTTGTCTAGTACCCATAACACAAGCTCTGCTTAGCTTGGGACGAGATGGCGTTGTGTGATAGTTGTGGAATATATATATAAAAAAAATAAAAAAATTAAAAAAAACATTTAAAAATATAAAAAAATAGTGATCCACCGGTGTCGGGAGCAGGGTCCAAGGTACCGGTGGTTAGGGCTCCAGAGATAGAAACCTCCTCACAATGCGAGCCGTATCGAGGAGTACTGCCTTCTGAATCAGGCCCTTGATCCAACCGCCTAACGAGAGCCTCGATAGATGTTGATCGAGGCTGTCGGCCATCAGGCCATTGGCCGATACGACAATCGGCACAATGACAGTTATTATTATTATTATTATTATCGCTGACAGAGGGTTACATTATCTGGATGCGCTAGGCATACCTATTAAAGTAGCGTCGCTTGTAGTGGTTCTATACATAATACTCCTTCTCAATTTTCGAAAAATAATAACAGTGTTTCATTATCATAATGCTGAAAAAAATCTCTTTTCGTTGCAAGAAGTAACAAATACAGAAGACTACAGGGTTCGTCCGAGTTATATTAATAAAATAATTTATACAAAAGGTCCACACTGACAAAAACAAAAATACTTAAAAGATGTTAGTAACAATATAATTATGTGGCTTATGATCTATGTTACTACTAATACCCTACGACAGACAGTGTTGTTTGTTGTGTGTTGATTTGTGTTCTTATGTATTGTCAGTTATGTCTATGATGACATTATTTTAATAATAAATAAATCAATAATATATAATTTTTTTATATTAAATATGACGGTCACAAAGTGCTATCGATATAAGTCTGGCTTTCAACCTCATACTAAGAAGTTAGTCAGCAAAACCAGGCCAGTACTGTTGCATTTCTTTTCGAAGGATTTTAAAGGATTATTTCATCAGGTTAAAAGTACCTTTCACCCTTACCTAGGTAATCTGGCTTACGGCAGAAAGCTTAGCTTTTAGCTCGCAGCTTATAGCTGATGAATGGAAAGGTATTGAACAGCTGTCTAGATGTAGGAACAGTAATTAAAAATTTAATCATTTCAAAATCTTAGTAATATAGGATTTGTAGAGTTTAGATTGAAATTTATATAAGTAGGCTCTGTAAAAGTGGTCTGCAAATGGGAACCTTACATCATGCAGGCTCGTAGAAAAACCTATCTTATGTAGCACCTGCCCCATATAGATTTAGATACGTACAGTTACGAGTTTTATAAAATAACTAGCTGTGCCCGCGACTTCGTTTGCGTGCATGTCGAAAAATAAAAACATAACATATCATGGATTTAATTTTTTTTACACGGAATCATAATTCTTTTTCAATAATAAAAGTAGCCTAAGTTACGCCTTATAATATAAGATATCTGCCAGTGAAAATCAGTCCACCAGTTTCGGAGATAAGCTTGAACAAACAGACAGACAAAAATTTTAAAAAATGTTTTTTTCGGTATAAGTTCCGTACATACTTTCATATGCATTTAATAAAAAGCTGTGATTTTGAAATAACAATCAGACACTTCAATTTAATTTATTTGTATGAATGTGTTTTTTAATGTGGTACTGAAATCAACATATTATGTACATACATAGAACCACAGTCTACGTGATAATACTGGGTACAGTTAATAAACAATAACTTTACTTTTATACAGATATTATCGTGCTACGTAAAATGCTACGAGCGCGCTACGGTAGTCATTCTAAATCAGCTAAGTACGTGTAAGTGCTACGAAGTGCTACGCGTAAATCCGTGCTACGCTACTAAATAATATAACGGATTTATTAATATTTCAACACGCAATTTTTTTTTTAATACGGCGGTAGTCGGAAATCAAGTCAAGGAAATCAAGGTTGAGTTGTGATGTGTTAAGATTGCCAGTCGACGAAAAGAAAAACTTAATTAACAGACGAACAATTTTGCTAATAAATGTTTAGTTCTTTAATAATTTCGTAATCGTAAAAAGTGGGTGTGTGCTTATGACTAGGTACTCGATAGAAGTGAAAACTTACGACTGGAGCCGAGAATACCCGATTCAGCGTCACCATCCCGAGTGAGATGGTTCAGTTTCGTTCACTGTTCAGAAAGAGCGTAAAATGCACACAAAGAAATGTTCACTTAAACAATATACAAGGTTATTTTTACTAATACGACACAACTTACAAACGAAAATATTATTAGAAGAGCAGATTTCATTTCTATTACTAACTATAAAAGCGTAGCTGTTAGATAACATTTCTGTCAACTCACAGCCACATTTAACACAACAACAAACTCCATTAAAGCCTCCAACTTGTTACAAACTCACAATAATAATATAAAATCAACTGAGCATCTGTTATCAGGAGCTTACGGCTATACAAAGTTGCGACTAGTTCCCGAATCGGGACTCGAACCGACTTCGAGAACAGTTAGCGGGCTTTCAAAGGGACAATGTCGTGATATCTTCACGATACTGTTGTTCTGTTAGTTCGTGGGTAGTTTTGATTTTAAATTCTTGTTGTGCTTAGAATTGAATTGGAGTGATTAGTTTGATGTGTGATTGTTAGATAAATGTACGTGACTTCTAAGTTTTTTTGCAGTGCTTATGCCTGTGAGTACAGTGACTATATCTAAAATTCTATTCCTAAAAACATTAATTTATACTTTACTTAGTAGTGGTAAATTGTGTGACTAATTGCCAGTTTAACGGTATAGTTATACCAAAGTAAACAAGTATATGACCTACTTTATCTTGAAAGTAAACAAAAACGGAATAAAGTGATCAATAAAATCCGGAAAGATATATTTTTTTCCAAACCTTACCTGACAAAAAGTTTGGTAACGGGGTATATTATCGATTCGGGTGGACATTTTTTCAGCCAATCAGCTGAACCCAAAACACACAATGCGCTCTCAAAAGGCGTCAAAGGCAGCCAAAATAGAAAACCTTAAGTAGGTACAAGTACTCTCAAGTCAGTTTTGTCAGTTAAGGCAACATGTGAACGATAATGTGTGAACGATAGCGGCGGCAGCGCCTTTGTTCGCGCGTGATCAAGGGGCCGGCGAGGGCTTTGATGACACTTCTGTGCTGATCACAAGATTGGCGGCGTGGACCTTGAAGATGTGTTGTTGGGGAGCAGGATGTGGATGTATCGGAGTTGTGTTGGTGTTGAATTTAATTGGGTGGTTCAGTTGACCGTTATGTGAGGAGGAATATAATGTCAGGTGGGAAGTGCTTTGTTGGACTGAATAACTACTTTTTCTGTTTTATATCTAGATTTATTTTGTACAGACAATTTTATTTTTGTTTTGTTTTGTGGTTGGAGTTTTTATTTTATTGGATTTTTGTTTATTTACTTTGCATGTAAGACACCAGCCCTAAAAATGGTAAGAAACTATCGAAAATTAGTACTACTATAAAAAGTGCCCAGGTACGTCACGAGCACCAATATGTCAACACTTGGCAACTTTCAATTGCGATTTTTGCGTGAAATAACGATACAACGTTGAAATACGACACATTACATAAACCTATGGGTTCGAAAATGCTATGTTCGCAACAACATAAAATTTAATTAAAAAATAAAGGAGTAAATCGCTTTTGAATAAAGCTTAATGTAGGTGTACATACCTTTGCTCGTGACTGTACTTAAACGATACCGAAAATTATTCGAAAATATAGGTAATAGGTAATACGGGCCGGTGTCCGCAACTCCACGACGCGCATATTTTGCGAACAAAAAATATAATAAATATATTAACCCGATTTTTATTGACCCCTGGCAAAAATATTGCTACAGTTAAATTAAACTAAAATTAACATAAAACCGACCTCAATTACAAAATAAAACATAATTTCTGTCGTTAAACGTAATACATTTACACGAATTAAAAACTGGGGCCCTTTAGTTAATTAGAAAAAGTCTCATATTACTAGAATTCGTTTCAAAACTGCCGTAAATTAGCTCATTTCGCAGACGTAGGCATTATTTAGTTTCTAGGACAATTCCCAGGACAATGTCTGTTGAAAATTAGCGATAAACATTAGGTTTTCTGGCGTAGTAACACTAGTAACTAAAACTTTGGTAAATACAATATTTACTCGTGAAATTAAAAGGTAAAGCAAATTGCTAACACGGTCAGGGAGATTAACTGTTTATCAAATTGACACACTCCTACAATTAGCCGTGTTATAGACATGCCATACATGAAAATCAAAATCATAAATCATTTATTTAAACTTTTGTATAAGGAACCAATAAAAAAGTGATTTTCATTTGTTCTGGTTCCCAGCCACTATCGGTCGTTGTATCTTGCATTTTTGCGCTTTAGTTTTTAGTGTTTTTTATCCAATAGAAGTGTTGTATCCACTGTTGGTGGTACATTCAGCTGCATCCGGTTAGACTGTAAAGGGACCCGAACATAGTAAGGAAAAGGCTAGGTAGATTGTATCCAATAAGACATAGTTCTTTACTGGAAGGACTGAACCTCGGACGAGATCTATGCCCAGCTGTGGGCAAACTAAAAAAAAGAAGTTTACTAGTGGATAACACCACGTGCAAACCCTAGTTCTTAATAAACAAAGCAACATTAAATCAAGGTGTGTTTGAAAACTCATCAACCTTGCATTACATGAAAGCCGCAATTAACCCTTCATTTAATTATGCTAAACTACTTTTGAATAATTGTCTGATTTATTAAACTGACGAGTGAGTGGTTTAATTTTCAAATCTAACTTTTATAACAGCATGTCTAAAATACCCACATTATTTTTATTTTTTAGAAACTTGATTCGAATCCACATACATAAAAAATAAATGTTCGTTGATAAGCGCATCACTTGAGTCCGGCTTGACCGATTTGCCTATGTTTATTGTAAAATGTTTGTAATAGTCCGAATTGCGTTTTTATGAAAAGAAACATTGGAAAATTGTCCCGGAAAATTGGAAAATTCGGGAAAAAACTGAAAGTGCTTATTTCTATGGGATTTTTGTATGGACTCAAGCCCAAATTGAAATTTTGACAGGACAATATGTACGAGTATGTTGGGTCAGCTAGTGTAAACCTATATTATAAAGAGAAGGGACTGGTCAACTCTTTCCTGCCATGGCTTATTTTAATTTAATTTAATATTTGAATTGTTTTTTTTTATCCTTCATTACGGACGCTTTTAACGTTCTGCATCGTTCTCAAATGCATAATTTTGAACATGAATGATGTAACCAATACTTTGTAACAATATTATTATGATTTAAAAGAGTGTCCATGGAGTTTCTTGCCCGTTCTTCTCCATAGGTACCTACTACGCTTTGGAATGGGCAACTAGCTTCATCTTTTTGACTGACCGACCTTGACAATTCAAAAGTGCCTGCAATTGGTTTATTTGATATAAATAGTTTGAGTTTGAGTTTGAGAAAAGATTTGATTTTTTGTAAGTATGTTTATTTTTTAAGCTTACACGCTAAAACGGTTGAACGGATTTTGATGTTTGGCACATGGGTAGACCATGGCCCGAACTAGGATACTTTGAATCCAAATATTTCTACGGGATCGAGACTTATGGCGGTGAAACCAAGGGGTGCAGCTAGTTGTTAGTAAAAATACATCGTAGTCATACTTATTAATCTTTGATTGTCTTAACATTGGCTAAAAATACGAAACCAAGCCCACAAGATATTAAATACGAATAGTGCTTAATATATTAAGTAATTTTGGTCCTAAAATAATACCTGAGGTACTGAAAATATTAAATAATACTACCACCGAAAATCGAATAAACTAAACAACGTTAAATATAACCTATCAAAACAGACCCCGACGCTGACACATCAAATATATACTGTTAAAATATTAGCACATCGTCCATTCGTCCGTCAAGTGACGCAAACATAGCCAGAACCTTGAAACTCTGTGAAAAACAGACCCCGGTTACAGTCGATAAAGCCAGAATCACTTTTCTCTAAATTAGATTAGGCTTGGGATCTTATAATTTTGCTCAAAATACTTGTTTATAAGTAAAACACACTCTGCTCAACGCTCTCTTGGACGCTAAGCCTGACTAGAAGAAAAGGTTTTCAGTATGTCTGGAGTATTGTGAGATGAGTCTGTCGCATGAGCCTAAGAATGGGAAATCATCAAATGACCCCTCCCGCTCTGGGTGGAGCACAAGGGAGTGTCAGACTCTTACTGACTAAAACCCACCCGTGTTCCTTCCCTAGCCTTTTATGTACTAGGGCAGCGGTAACCCTTTCGGACGATCCCGCTACCCCGGCAGGCTTCGGCCCTGTCGGGCCCCGTCAACTATGCTGACATCTCTTTGAGGTGCGCGTGGAACACATACGCGCCGTCCGGCACGGGCCTAGTACTGATCGGACGAAGAGCTACCCATTGCTCTCCGTCCATCCATTATATCCATTATATTGGTATCCATTGCTTGCCTTAGCTGTTTTATGCTCTCATGACATATGTTAAGAAGTACTGACACTTTGCCTTTTTGTATCTAAGCCCCATTATAAAAAAATAAACCATCACATATAAATGTCATTTCTGACCGTGGTGTGTTATTTTTATTGGATACTGATTACGGTAACATCTCTAAGGTATAAATATAATAAATAAATAAAAGACTAGTGTCTTTACCAAAAATACTGCCGCCATACCTACCTCTTTCAAAAAATCTTAGCCCGTTTGACGGATTCGTAAGACAGTAACCGTATCTGTAGGATTTGTATCAACTTTTATCATAAACATTTGCCTTGTTAATTTCAATATTCGTATTCTCGGTCATCTATTAAATGATGATACTAAATTAATCAAGGTATCCCGAAACAGCACCCCAATTGTATAACACACTTTCAATCACAATACAAAAAAATTTGAAAAAAATTGCTAATCCATTGCTTCATGGGTATGCTTGAAAAATTCATCTGCTCAACAACGTCAATATCTCAATGTTTATTGTTGTTTTGTCAAAATTATAGGCATTGCCTTGCAAGTATTTTACGCAATAACCCCTTTTTTTTCTTTTTTTTCTGGATGGGAATTCATTAAATGACCCCTCCCGCTCTGGGTGGAGCAGAAGGGAGTGTCAGACTCTTACTGACTAAAACCCACCCATGTTCCTTCCTTAGCCCTTTATGTACCAGGGCAGCGGTAACCCTTTCGGACGATCCCGCTACCCCGGCAGGCTTCGGCCCTGTCGGGCCCCGTCAACTACGCTGACATCTCTTTGAGGCGCGCGTGGAACACATACGCACCGTCCGGCACGGGCCTGGTCCTGATCGGAAGGAGAGCTACCCATTGCTCTCCGCCCGCAGGCCCGCGCCTACGGTGGCCGGGAGTCGTCACGCGGCTCCCGACGCCCGGAGCGTCTCCCTCGGCGGCTGAGGCGTGAGGATCTCACGCAATAACCCCTCAGGTTTCCTTCTCGCATATGAAAATATATCTACCTAAATAATGGTAATGAAAACAACCTCCACCTCCTCGAACATATACACCAACCGTTAAATCACTACCCAACTTTAACAACGGATCATTATTTCCACAATCACCAAAGAGGAACAGTCGAAACAAGTACACCTCTAAATCGTAAAACAAATAACCAATTAAATAGGAAAATAAAACATAATTAGAGTTGTGCAGGAACAGAGCCGCTTTCAGGCGGGCCATAATACCGTAAAACGTAGAAACAGAACGACGGGAATATTTTGGCTTGCCTCATTATATGCAAATTTCTGAATATTAATAATGAGTTAGGTCAATAATGGTGTGTTTGGACACGAACAGGGGTAGCACTGGAAGCTAGTACTAGTTGCAAAACTTTCAAGACAGTAAATAATACACAGGAAGTGTTTAGTGGCATCTTTTCCTAAATTGTATGTTTTAGTTATTGCTTTTTCAT
Source organism: Apamea epomidion (assembly GCA_947507525.1). NCBI lineage: Eukaryota > Metazoa > Arthropoda > Insecta > Lepidoptera > Noctuidae > Apamea > Apamea epomidion. The sequence goes on from OX382237.1 coordinate 18,259,816, forward strand.
GCTAAATACATAATTATATGAAACTAGCAGCGCCCCGTGGTTTTACCCGCATAAGTTTCGATCCCGTGAGTCCCTGATATCCTGCTTATAAAGTATCTGTGTACCAAATTTCATTCAAATCCGCTCAGTAGTTTTTATGCGAAAGAGTAACAAACATTCATCCATCCATCCATCCTCACGACCTTTCGCGGTTATAATATTAGTAGGACTCTGTTGATCCATATTTACTAAAAGTTTATTCAGATGGGTATAAAGGCCACCATGATCATGCTAAATGAGATTTTAATGGTGTTGATACCACATGGAGCCTCGCATCTTGTAAAGGAGTGCGCTGATCCGTGGAAACTGTCGCGTGAATATTAAAACAAATGAGGTCTATAAACATTTACGCATCATCCAGCTTAACATTTTGTTTAGGCCAAATTAAACTTGAATAAATACATAGTTTCCTTAATGTCTTTTATGTTTGTGAAAATGCGCACAAACATTACCTAATTTAAATAGATACAATATGGTTCATGTAACGAATTATAGCAGCTTATTACTGTCCCACTGCAGTGCAAAGGCACGGCCATTGATCACCGCGCTTCCGGCCTACGTATTTTACATAAAGTATGTGGCTTTGGGGAAAAACCACCAGTTGAATGATCCCTGTTAAAGACAAGGCTGATAGTAGGGTGATATTAATAAGATTGAAGCAGTAAAAAACTTAAGCAATGTCCTATAGTCACTAGTAGGAAGTCTCTGGTAACTAACCTTTCGATACTGTTCGCCTCTGAGCCCGCCTTAGCACGGCACACGACGAACTCAAACATACCTTGGTACGGGGCCTTGTTAATATAATAGCAATATTAAACACTGTTATTTCAAAATTCGCAATTCGTGGCCTGCTTAGTTTTCGGACATGCGATTTGGAGTAAAAAATTAATAGCGCCCTGTCGGTAGGAAATGAGAGCGTTTATAATCATTCATATTGTGCGGAATAGCGATAAATTATATATTTTATTCGGAAAATATTTTGGCTTGGTATTTTGGTTAGTCCTTGGGTTTGGTGAACTATTTGAAGGAGCTTTATTGTTAGTTATTTTTTAGTTTAATGTACATGAATTTTAAGTACAAACTTTCAAGTTTTTATTGTTATTTTACTTTCGAGCTCATATCGGTAGCAATTTACTTGTCAAATGGAATTTTAAAATTCACAACCATTATCAGCCCACTGGTGGGACACAGGCCTCCTCTCTGTGAGATGGAATGGGCCGTAATCTACCACGCGGGCCCATTGCGTGCGACATCTACCAAAGATGTCTTCGAATTTTTGTTCCTAAGACATCCTCGAGATGTTTTCCTTCACCGTTTTTGAGAGCAATGTTGATGAAATAATTTACACAAACTGGGTTCAAACGCACCACCTACACTCGTAAGTTGGGGCCATTACCACTGGGCCACCACTGCTCTCAAAATTCACAAGCTAAATGAAAATAGAAAGAAGGTTTAATATTTTTTTTAAGTGTGGATTATTTTACAGTAATGAACATAATACATAAAGAACGCCCCTCCGTCGTCTCTTAGAAATATATAACGCACACTTTCTCGATCTTGATATATTTTCACTATCTCAAACAAAATTTAAAAGAATAGCTATTCAATTGCTTGCACAATAATTATAAATTCTCCCTAACCTAAATCGCCTCCAGTAGAGGATTCGTGGTTTTGTTTTAATTCTCCATTATAGATTATTCCGCGGACATTGGTGTGGGTTACATGTTTACCTCTATTACCTAGTTTATTATTTACTATAATTGTAACGTGTAACTGTATTATGTCCCAATAAAATAAAATAATACGAGTACCAAGAAAAAAGATAGATAAAACATTTGCTTAACATCAAGACATTCTAAAAACTAATGATCTTCAACACACCATAATCAAACTCTTGTCATCTGCCTAGTGTTCTCCGAACTATGTTGTGGTCGGCTTCCAGTCTAAATGCAGCTGAATACCAGTATCTTAGATTTAGCGACTGACTATCTGACCTGCACAACCCAGTTACTAGGTAATACGATACCTCTTGGTAAGACTGGTTGACAAACTTTCGGGCTTCTGACGACCCCTTACGACTGTCAAAGATCCACGAATGATAGCCGGGACCAACGGCTTAGTGCGCTTTCCGAGGCACGGAGGGATGTTGGTATGTGAAGATGGTCACCCATCCATAGACCAACCGCGGCAAGCGTAGCTTAACCTGATCGATCGACACGTGGGGCTGTTATTACTATGCCACAAGCCCCTAATCCAACACTAATATCTACATTAAAACCCAAAGCATTCCTATTTAAACTGACATTCACCACAATAAAACCGATTCCCAATAATATCTCCGAACAAAATCAATAGAACACACTTCAAATCAACTTTGCCAAAGTAAACATCCGTTTCGCCAAACTCGCAAATCCGGCAAAGTATCGCAAGCAAAATAAAGCTAACGTTCGGAGCAACCGTTTCCTAAATCGCGGTACCGACGCCATTGTACGGTACCGTTATTTATTTATACCACACAAACAGGTGTGTTTCATGAAAAAAGGCTTAGCTACCTGTAGCGAGGGGCTGCGATCAATGTGTCTGATTTAGATGCTGTGTTATGTTGAGTTTGTGGAATTCATTCTTTTTTTTTGTTTATTTTGTGTGCGAGGGATGATGGTGTTTGTTTAACGGATCAGGAGGTGTGATAGGGAGTTATTTAAGGGACGTTTTTATGTTTTTCAGTATGTGTATGTGTCATTATGACAGGTAGCTGCGATTTTTGTGACTTTAGAGAGAAGAGTTTATTAAAAGAATAAAAGTGAAATAAAATTTTAATATTTGTAAGTACTTATAATGAATACAAACTTTCGAGGAAAACAGTTTTTTTTAGAGACATACAATTTTATTTATTTCTCAATATTTGGGAGTACTTCAATTGAGACAACTGATATATTTATATGTATGTATCTAATATAGTATATTATTTTGCACCACTGACAACCCCATTTTTTATATCCACGCAATCACTGTCAATTCCAAGGTTGCCTGGAAGAGATCGCAGAAAGCGATAAGGCCACCCATTGTATGTTTTGTATTAATAATCGTATTTTTTTTTTGGTATGTATGTTCTGGTGTACAATAAAGTATATATAAATAAACAAATAAATATTGTTTGTAAAGTTAAAAAACACACTTTTACACGTCAAAAATAAATTGTGTTTTAAAAATATCTGAGTTCAGTGTTGGCTATACTACTCTGAGAAAAAAAACAAAATAAACTCGGGAAAACAATGAATAAATTAACTAAATCGAAACAACGAAAGGCCTAACAATACCTATTCTATCTTCTATCTATCTATCTATTACCATAACCCCATTCCCATTCAAAAACGCAACGTAACCCCACAATATAATAAAAGGATTGCACTCTTTGCGAACTGTTCCACCAATTTCCAGGTCGCGTGTGACTAGGCGATAAATATGATGTAAATGCTTTAGTAAAATCTAGAAATAAGTCTTGTATTAATTAGCTGAGTTAAATATGGTTAATTTATGCATGTTTTCGAGGCAGGTATGCTAGAGCGGGGCTAAAATATAGTTGGTTCCAAACTGTCCTGTATGCGAATGAATGAAAATTCATGTTTCTGTCGCTTATTTAGTTTAGGCAGGAATTTTTGTGTTTGTGTATGTTAATGTTGTGTTTTTGATACATATTAATAAGTTACCCCCTCTTCTACATGGGACTTTAACTTAAATTATGACATAAGGGTGTACTATAGGTTACATCCCTGCCCAACCCTTAGGTTAAGCAAGGCGTGATGTTATGTTATTAATAGTTTATTTAAATGGCAAATAAATAGTGTAATTTTATGAAAGTTTTTTTTTTCTTTAAAAAAAAAAATCAAGTACTTTATTCACATTACAATCTAGCTAGCATTTAGCAATTAACCTCCATGTTTACAAACGTTGCTTAAAGTTAAGAGACGCTTAAACGTCAAAAAAATACGGTTAAACAGTCGCTAATCATTACTTAACTTTAAACAACATTTGTAGATAAACTCCTAAGTAATTTAAATATGTTAATATGCTAAGTAACAATAACAAACGTCCAATAGCGTCTTTCATGTTCAATTTATTTTAAGAGGAAGACACTTGATTCATTGTGTTCTTTATAATAGTAATGTTAGAAGTGAATTTTTGACTAACGAGACGCAATCTACTAACTCTGACTATCCCTTTAAAATATCTTTACCAAGCTCTCCTACGATTTTATTTACATCTCAACAGAATTCGTAAAGATTTTACGACGCATCATCATTTTGACTCAAGATCTCGTTGTCATAAACATGGGCTCCTTGAGTTCAAATATTGTCAGGCATTCTCCATAGACAAGAGTAAAATCGTAAATATTTACGTGTGATCATTCTCATGATAAAGCACACACACGCAAAGTGCCTACTTATGCTTTTAGCAATAAGACTATTTATCGTATGACTGTATTATTAGTTTACTTTTCCTGTTTGGTTTATCCTGTTTGGATACAATAAATAATTATCTATCTTTACGTATATCTTAATCTATTGTGGCTAAACAATCGCTCTATCTGTCTTTAATCGCTCTGCGGCTACAACTAAAGAATCCTACTAATATTATAAACGTGAAAGTTCGTATGGATGGAGGAATGTTTGTTACTCTTTCACGCAAAAACGGCTACACGGATTTCGATGAAATTTTATCTTGATTTTCCCAAGGGATCGAAACTTATGCGAGTAAAACCGCGGGACGCAGCTAGTAAATAATAAGCTAAAAAAAAAGTGAAAACGGAATAACCGTCAAAATGTTATTTGTGAAACAGCTTACGAATTCATTGCAATTTCTCTTAAATCAAAGTCCTATACCTACAAGGTATACCTAAACCTTGAACTGTTCACACAAAACATTAATTTATTCGTAAGGAAGCTAGTTAAAAAACAAAAGAGTCAAATCCCCCTTCCGTACCGCAAACAGACTTCAGACCCTAATAGGTGTCCCATTTTACCCCGGAATGTGTCCAATATGCCAGTGTGACCTCACCTCAAGGGTCACGGCCCTCTGCCCTTTATTTATATTCGCTGGAAGGGCACGCTTTTATGGGATATCGGCGTTATGGCGATTTTCGTGCGCCTTTTTGAGTGCTTGGGCATTGAAGCGGAAAGGGGCGAATTTTGAATTATGCCTGTTTTTCACTGCTGTAAAGGTAACTTTGTGCAGCGGGGCGGATGTGGATCAGAGAAATGATTGAAGGGAATTGTTGTACAGACGCCAACAGGTCAAGCTTGCAGCAACTGTCAAATTTTCCCAATCAACCTTGAACCTTAATGCTCTATCGATAAAGTTGCAAAGCTATTAAAGTTTGAAAGATTGTAGTAGCATGATTTGCTGGCGTCTGTACTTAATTATACTTTCTATAAAGGTAGGTATGGCGTTTTCAATTCAATTCAATTAATATTTATTGCAATTCATAATGTACACATAAAAGTGGTAAGTATTAATCTATAGACACAATTATGGACCCTGTTGGGCATTGCAAAATTTTAAATAACTAGGAGAGAGTAAGAGCGATTTATGGTTTTCCTTATTATTCAATATTTATTTTATTTCCTTTCTTTATGTTGTTAACAATACTATTTGTTTACTACAAACGCTTGAATTATATTTGATCCGAATAATTTTATTTTTCGTTTACTTAAGCATTACTAGCAATTTTTTATTGTTTTGTCTCATTTCAAACTTGTTTAAAAGGGTAAATTTTTATATGAACTAGAAAACATTCTCAGTTCAACAATTTTTAAAGGCTTATCTCTCCATTAAGTCGAGCAAAAAGATAAGGCTATCCAGTTTTTTACAGACTATTTTAAAAAGGCGGGTTTTATAATGAAAAAATAAACTTGATACATAGAGCAAGAATTCTTTATTTCAGTTATTTTATTTCCCTTCCGTAACACAAAAAAACAAAATGGCTGCCACGTTCAAAGATAATGAACAAACTGTCTGCATTTGTGTTTTATTTATTCCTTTTATCACTTTTCAATATAAATTCCGTTCTGTAGCAACTGAAGGACACTGTCGCTCGTTTCATGATATTTGGGTGCAAAGTAGGTATTTGTTCTGGAAGGCGATACCTGCTTCACAAATTAAAGGACACGTCCACTTATCTTTACAAATTGCTGCTCAAATTGTTAAAGACTCTTTGATGTCAATCCTTTTTACATCAAAGAGTCTTTAACAAGTTAAGCCGTTGATCCCGGTTGTTATTCGTAGATTTTTGACAGTCGGAACAGTCAGAAGCCCGAAAGTCTGACAACCAATCTTACCAAGGGGTCACACTGTTTAAAAAGGATTGACATGATCTTCATCTGCTTTACCCAATTATCTTGGACTTGGTTTCCAGCCTAACCGGATGCAGCTGAATACCAGTATTTTACATGGAGCGACTGCCTATCTGACCTCCACAGGTCACAGTATTACTCAGTAACTCCCAGTTACTGAGTAATACGATACGTCTTGCTAAGACTGGTTGTCAGACTTTTGGGCTTGACTACCCATGACGACTGTCAACCACCGGGACCAATGGCTTAATGTGCTTTTCGAGGCACAGATAGGTCTCGATATATATTGGTCATCCATCCACGAACCGATCACGGCAAGCGCCTTCGATCGACCCGTGCGACTATTATAATTTAGCCACGAGCTCCACACAAACAGACAATGAATTGATTTCAATACTTTCGTATCGCAATCCTTTATTTCAACTATTAAAGACAATGTAACAACGTGTCTCGATCGCCTGTCCGAATCGCTTAACACTCGCGTGTTCCTACTAACATTAACAACAATTACACATGCTACTAATTCACACATAAATATATAAGAAATAAGTAACAACACGCGAATTTTAATAACTGTGTTAATGTCGTTTAAATTGTATATTGTATTCGACTTTTGATAATTCAAAGACTACTTACGACTTCTCTGTTCATGTGACGACGTTTCTTTGGAAGAAACCAAAAGATTATGATAGAATGTACTGTGTAAAGTGCGTTTTGTTTGTGTGGAATAAACTATTTTTCTTTTGTTTTTCTTTTTTATGTATGGGCTGCACACCTCTGCTTAAGTAGACATATAACCTACAGACAGGACAGTCGTAGGCGTTAAGTGTATAAATATAGGAGTCCACCGCTCGCGCTGGACCGAAACCTCTCCAATTGCACGCAACTCCCTCACCTATTTACAACCTACACGCCTCATTGAGAATATCATCGTCCCACATAGCGTAAGGTTGATTATAATTTTTCCATTCGTTTTGTTGTAAAAGTCTTCTCACAAAAGCACCTCCTATATACATACATATGTACACAGGGTGGCAAGGACATTGACACGTAAACTACAGTGCGATTCTGTAACCATCTCACCGTGAAAGCTTAGGTGAAGTGAGCGTGGAATGTGCTGTCATTCCAACTAATGCTAGGGATTGACACTATTGACAGCTCACTCTAAGCTCACTTCACCTAACTTTTCATGGTGAGATTTTTACGGAATTGATGGGCTGTACTTAACCATACATTCAGCACATTATTCTAGATCCCAGCATAGAAATTTTTCGTCGATTATCAGAAAAAAAAACCAGTTGTTGCATAGAAAAGTACAATACGTGGTCAATATGTATGGAACACCATTTTTTTTTAATTACCGGGACCGGGGACTGGGGAAAGTTTTCAACGCAGCGGTTTCAGAATCATATACTGAATCCATGGTAACAGGTTGTACGTCGATGTCCCTGCCACCCACTACTACTTAAAAATAATAGAACAGTAACTTCCCGAGGCCAATAATAATAGATAAACTCAACTTGGGTCTCATAATGAGAAATTAAAACATGAAACTACCATGAAAAGTCAAGGTGATAAGCCTCATTACAGCCAACACAGAAATGTTTAAGATCCTAGTCTTTACGCAAACGACAACCGTAACACAAAGACAAGAAATAAATAAGTTAAAACTACTATCTTGTACGTAATCTAAGTTAGTGGTAACATTGTGTGAGGAAATAATTTCGCGAGGGTGGCGACCAAAAGTTGTATTAGTCTGAACAGTTTCAAAGATATTACTATGTCCTATGTAGGTTTAGATTGATAAGCAGCACGACCTGATACCTGATGACGTAATGATAAAATATACTAATAACATCAAAGCATAACATCAGCCTATAATGTTCCCACTGCTGGGACACAAGCCTCCACTCGGTGAGAGGGAGTGGGCCTTAATCCACCACGTGGGCCCAGTCGGGTGGGCATTGCGTTGCCAATTTAAAAGACACTTCCAGAAAGTTTCATTCATGAATTTTTTGAAGGTGACATTGTTATTTTTTTTTTAATGATATAAACTAGTGCTTGACTGCGATCCCGCCTGATGGAAAGCAGTGATGCAATCGTTGATGGTAAAGCGCACTAATTTATTATTTATTTTATTAAATATCAAGGGTAAATTATTGCATACCGACTGGCCATTTGTATACACATGTCTTGCCGTGAAAAGTTACGGTTTATTCGCCGTGTGTAGGCACGGCCATCAGTGTTGTATGGATCACTATGGAAGCTTGTTGACGAACACGTTTTTTCTACGAAGCGGTTTAAACGCCGTTGCGTAACGAACCGTTGCGTAACGAACCGTGCCCTGTACAAAAGTATTCCTGACATACGTGTTATTACAACTGGACTGGGTAAGGTTTAGAAAAAATTATGTGGAGACACAGTGAAATGAAATTGTTTATTCTGTAAATAGTATACGGGAATCACTTTTACTCGTATTTTTTTAAATTATTTATTAGCCATTAATGTCCTACTACTGGTCAAAGGCCTCCCTACTCTCTTTCCTCCTATCTCTGCCCCGAACTGCCAAGGACCAATCTTTATGAAAAGAGTCCAGCTCGTCTCACCATCTCCATCTGGGCTTACTCGTCATATTAAAAAAAAAATAAGAAGCTAGATGGAGTCGACATTTCCTATCTGACTACCCCTGAGAAGAAATGGCGAAACAAACTCAGTGGTCAAACCCTCTCTTAAAGTCCAGACATAATCTTAAGGCCAATAATAAAATAATTAATTAATCTTAGATTAGTGTCTGAATGGTCAGAGGAAAGTACCACACAGATTTGAGTGGACCTGCCCAGTCATCGTAAGCATTTGTCAGTAATCGTCTAGCTCAACTCAGAACTTCAGGAACAATTGCAAATACCAAAAGAGACACTTCGATTACAATAATGGGGTGATAACACCATACAACAAACTTCGTCACGACGATCATTAATTTCTTAAACACACAGCCTACAACAGAACAGTACGTAAGGACACTAACACAAGACAAAAAGCACCATTTAATCCAATAGCCGTACTAAGTTGAGTCTCGCCTGTGCACGGGACATTAACACGCTCATACATCTGGCCAAGCGATGCTAATCTGATGACCTACATGCTGAGCCTCCTAATTGGGCGGCTTTGTACTACCCGATTATGTATCAGTCGCGATTTATTTCTATTGCCTTTTGGGTGTACTGCCAAGAAAAATTTGGAGGCTAGACTGTGTTTACGGTATTCGGATGGCTTGATGATAAATTATACAGGCTGACTTTTTAAAGACCAGCCAAATTTAAGGATGTGGTACAGACCATCAAACTGAACAACTTACTCCATGGGACCAACATTGTAATCGCGAATAAAAATTCAGCCGTCCCATACATTTAGGTCGAGTAGGTATTGAAGTTTTCTATGGGACAGTTGATAAAATTTTCGCGATTACGCTATTTGTCCCATGGAGAAAGTTGTTCAGTTTGATGCTCTGTATCACATCCTTAAATTTGGCTGGTCTTTAAAAAATCAGCCTGTATTTATTTCTGTAAATTGGTTCAAAAACTTGTAATATAATTTGTATTGTAATTGGTTAGTATGTTGGAAGAGATTCTTGAGAAATAAGCAACACTTTTGTACCTGTTTTTCTGTTCTTTTTTCTTGTCTTTTTATATTTATGTGTAGGTACATAAATGGTAAAATAAATAAATAAAAACACTTATACGTCAAAATTAAATAACGTTTTAAAACTATATGAGTTCGGTGTAACCGATTACCGAGTACTTTAAGAGGAAAGACCGAAACAAACTCAGAGGTTGGAAACTAGATAATGTGTAAACTTTTTGACGTTTGTTTACATTGATCTACTAATAATAAAATTATTAGTTCTAATTTGTTTTTCGGACTAAAATGAATAAAAACACTAAGAAGAATAAATAAAAAGTTGATTTTATCAAACCACTGCTGGGCTACAACGAGTCTAAATCACAAGAATACTGATATACTTTTTAAACTCTTCGCGCTTATAAACTTAACACAAGTAACAAGTTGTCGCAATACGCTGCCAGCGTTCTTAATATTTTTACAACAAGAACCATTTAGCTTGGTCGAGTTATGAATTGTCCAAAATATGTGCACAACCACTCTCGAAGTTTCACGTTTTCCAAAAGATACTTAAGTTTTTTAAAACATGAAACGTTTCTGATACCTATCCTTGTTGCACGTGCAAGATAGTACTAACTGTATTTACTTTCATTTCACATAACATCTTAAACATCCAAAGTAATATTAACTTAATAGCTACTTGAGTCTCCAAAATAAACTACTCTTCTTCTTAATATCAAATGAAGTCGCTTTTCATGTCTGTATGCGTTCTTTGTTCTTGTACACTACGAAACGGTTTTCACCATCTTTTATAGAATTTATTCGTTTATATAATCAATTAAAAAACAAAATCAAAATTCATTTAATCAAACTAGGCTGAGAATCAGCACGTTTTATCCTTCAAAATTACATGAGGCAGTCCCCTAAAACGGCCGCCCTTTACCAGTTCCTAATGCTTTATTTGACTACGGGCTGATTTTTCGATCGCCATAACTTTTATTCGATGAATAAAATTTTAAATAAAGTTATCTGGCGTTGGAAAAATCAGCCCTAAGAGCCGATTTTTCAATCATCTGATAACTTTATTCGAGGAATAATTTTGAAATGTTGACGGTTATTTCACACAAAAACCGTCAAACGTCAATTTTATTCTCCGAATAAATTTTTATTCGTTGAATAAAATTGACGTCTGACAGTTTTAATAATTATGAATTTTTGATAGTTCTTGTATCAAAAATTCATAATTATTCCTCCGATAAAGTTGTCTGGCGCCCCCGATAATTCGATACAAAAACTGTCAGACGTCAATTTTATTGCACGAATAAAAATTATCTGCCAATTGAAAAATCATCCCTAACATACGAGTAATATACCTAATAAAGAAAGCTCAATGTTTTGTCAAGTCCTATAGACCATGCGAAACAGGGGTGGGTCGCTAGTTTATCATAAACCAATGCTCATAATAATCTCCGACATCCAAGAAAAGGCAAGTGCATATCAATCCCAATTTCCATGATACGTAATTAGCTCCTATTATTATGTTAGTTTTGCTAAGTCCAGTGCGAACTTTCAATGCAAACTTTGCACTCTGAACCGTTTTCTTTTTGCTTTATGCACTTTCCGCTTTCGTAGCCTTTATTGCTTTTATCTTATCTTTTATCTTTTGTAATGTGAAAACTTTCTTTTTTTGTGGATATTTAGATTAGCTTCAGAATATTGCGAGGTGTTTATGTTTCTGTGGGTAGTTAAATATTTGGTTGTTTTAGGTGTTTTGGCTTGGTAACTAACAGTAAAAGTGGTCGGAAATATGGTCGTAACTTCGTGTGTTATTTTTTTTTTGTGACCAAGGAAATTATTATACGACTGGTAAAGAAAAGTTGTAAAAAATATGCAGTGTCTACTAGTATCGCACTGAAAGAGGTAGAGGACAAATATGAATTGCAGTACATTTTTGCTTTTAGAGTAGTTCCATGTTTAGTATAAAAGAGTTTTTGTAACATAATGCTTTTAGGTCTGTTTTGCTTGCGCCATGCAGGACTCACTATTTTACCGATTACGTATTGCTGACATTGGGACACTGAAAAGGTAACAGGTGCCTGCGATTCAAGAGAGAAATTTATTTGAAAAGTGCTTAACCTTTTCCTTCCGCGAGCATACATGTCAACGTGTGCTCTAAATATGTTTACAGCTCAGCAGGTCGGGGGCTGCAGTCTCGACATTCATAACGATCGCTTTACGACCGAATTCGGTCGCAAAGTCCCGGATTGACAGGTGTAATGTATGGAGTGACAGGACTTAGCGACCGAATTCGGTCGTAAAGCGATCGCTATGAATGTCGAGACTGCAGCCCCAGATCAATAAACCTCTCCATATCGTCTGAAAATTGCACACACATTGTAATTTGTGATTGCGACTCCGAAACCTCACCAATTTCCGTCCAGTTTACCCCACACCCCACGTTTGGGCAAAAGCCGTACATTTTTAAACGCGATACGACAAACAAAATACTATTACACTTTACCGACGAAAATTCTCGCCCCAATTCGCGAGCACAGGGTTACTGGGCTAATAACAGAGGGAATACAACCTTATTGCCTTGAAATTAAGGTGGGATTTCCTTTGTGTGCTGCTGTCCTTTGACAAAAAGGTTCTGAAGCCATCGTGTCTAATGAGGCATGTAGAAAAAAAATTGTAGTGTTTTTTTCATTTTCCCTTTTGGGCCTCCGGCTGTTTCTTTAAGAGGAAAGGTTGATTCAATATTAGCAAGGTTAAGTGCCAGCTTATTGATAGGAGACCGGTTTTTTGGAACAAAGGGCCACTGAAGAGGTTTTAGTTAGGTACTTGTAAACATAAGTCGGACTTCTTAAAGGCAAGCTTTTACCAATAACTAAATCAATGACTGTTATAATAAAACGAATCACTGTTTCTTGGTACTGCTTAAAACCATGATACTGCCATCCTCTTTGTCTCGTCACTTTTGTGACTTTCACAATTAGATTTAAAAGCTTTTATTTTCGAGTTTCAGGAAAAGAAAGAAGAATAATTGTTTATTCTACTCAAATTAAACGCACAATACAACAAATGAAGAAAACATAAAACACAAACATACAAAGTAGCCAAAAGCCTCGTATTTAACTAATTAAACTTTGATAATTTTAAGGATTTTTCAGGAGACTTGTTGCAATTGTTTTTTCACGAATGTTTCACTTACTACCTACTCAAAAACTGTCGTTTCAAAATCTAGATTACACCCACCCATACGAATCCAAGCATCGTTAATCGGATAACCATCGGCACATGCCAAAAATGTAAAATGGCAATACAGGCCACAAGCCTACCGACCTATTTAAAACAACAGTGTAAAACCACACATATTTTCCTTCCTCCTTTCCAAAAAAAAGTAATAAAATAAATCTGTTTTTGGCAAACACTCAAGATAATGCAACGGAAAACATCTCTAGCTACTGATTACAAAATAAAAGATATATTGCCTCAGCTAGTTATTGCCCTGGGCGGTGTTTTTGGAGAGAGAGCTTTTATTGTTTTAATGCTTGTAAGAAAGTGATATTGCTTTTCACAGTATTTGACTTAGAGTAAGCCTACGTTTCAGACCTGCGGGGTAATTGCGTAACACAGTAGCAATGGGGTTCATTTTGACAGTTCAACAACATACATAACGTTATTTAAGTTGTTGAGCAGACACATTTTTCGAACTTATGAAGCAATGGAGCGGTGTAGGATGGAACGTGGGCCATTGTCTGTGGGGAGGTGCCGCATACGCACTTGAGACCTGACCCATTATTAACTTGTAACCTACTCGTACTTCTTACTAAACAAATGATAAGCACCTGCTAGCATTTTTTACCTTTTACTTTTTACTGATGAATTTACCTTGTGTCCAAAAGCTTTTTGTAGATAAAAAACCAGTACACAACTAGCTATTTTTGATTTAAAGAATTTAAGAAGAAACTCCCAAAAATCCAAAGTATCACGTCAAAAACCAATCAAATACGCACAATTACCCTCAAATGCACAAAACATTCAGTCTTCCTCACAAGAAACCATTCTGAATTTACAAAACGGTACCCAAAGCCGTCCAAATGTAGGACAATAGACCATTGATCTATAAAGGTAGCGGAACAATACGGACAAACGAACCGACAAGGCATTTTCTTCGCAAAAACGATGTCGCAGTTAGAATAGTCTGGTGAATCAACTTGGAAATGTCAATGGGATATGTACTGAGTGTGTGTTGAAAGATGAATATTGCATTTGTATTGATATGTTTGTTTTGCTGGATATATACTTTATGGATACTACTTTATGGATATATATACTTTATGGATCTGAATGCTGGGCTGTGAAGAAGACGGATGAAAAAAGATTGCATGCAGCAGAGATGAGAATGTTGAGATGGATGTGTGGAGTGACGAGAATGAATAAAGTAAGAAATGAGTATATAAGGGGAAGTTTGAAAGTGGCGCCAGTGACAGAAAAGTTGAAAGGAAATCGTTTGGCTTGGTATGGGGGGCATGTGATGAGAAGGAACGAAACGCATGTGACTAAAAGAGTGATGAATATACATGTTGATGGATGGAGAGGGAGACGAAGGCCGAAGAAAAGATGGATGGATTGTGTGAGGAATGATATGAAAGAGAAGGGAGTGAATGATAGCGTGACGGTTGACAGGGGAGAATGGAAGAAGAAAACGTGTTGCGCCGACCACAATTAACATGAGGTACGGGCAGGAAAATGATCATGATGTGTGTTTTGCTGTTAAAGAATCTACGAGAACCTGTTTGCGCCTGTATGTTTGAAACGATCAATCGCAATTGTCATTTTTACGTGATTGATACACATTGATGCGCAAATAACTGATCGTCTAACAAATGCAATTGAAGCGATTGACAAAATAACTACAATAGCAATGATTGCAATTGATCGTTTCAGGAACCCTTAAGAGAAGAAAGAAATATCCAGTTAGTCGGACGTTTTGTGAAAAATACTGTTGGAACACTACTGTAGCGTTGTGAGGGTCTCAACGGCAAATAGTCGACTGATATAGTATCATGATCTAGTATCTTGAGGATCAGGGAATCACCCCTGCTTGCTATGCAAGCGGATGTTAAAATCACAGAGTGTTCTTAGAAAATTAGTGTTGTGCCTTAATTATAGTGATGTGACTTACAACTTTACTAATTATCAGTCGACTATTTGCCGTTCAGACCCTCACAACGCTACACTACGGATAAACACTATTATTTAGCTGTTGGTTTTTTTTTTTATTATCTTGAAATATTGTCTTTGGCTAAACTTATTCTCGCTTATTTATTATCAAGCTTTGACCAAAAACCTTCTTTCACGGTTTAATGGACACCGTAGTTCGAGGAAAGTTTTAAGGAAACCATTGATACTGTTGCCCATCCATCTGAAATAATCCCCTAATCACGTCTTAGAGCACTCACAGGAAAAGATGAGACTTTTTATAAACAGACCACGTAAGGAATATACTGATTACTTGGTTATATTCGCAACACTGAAAGCAAGTCATATTCATATAAAATTTAAAGCGAAAGTAACTCTGCCTGTCTGTTTGTTAGGTTTTTATACCAAAACCACTAAACCAGTCGTTATGAAAGATAGATAGGTAACCTAGGACCTGAAGATACTTTTGAAAGAAAGAAAGAAATATAGATTTACTTTATTTAAAGATAACGTGCCTCGAATAAAAAAAAAACAAAACAGATTTAAGTACAACTACTGCTACGCCCATTGCAAACTGTGGCAGGATACTCTCCCCCCTCCCACTTACTATCTACCACCAAAAGGGCTTCTCCCTGCATGGTGTAACCTTTCGTGGTCCACTTGGAAGTCCCTGAACCGTTTTCGGATACAAGTGGGAAGATGTAACTTCAACCTGGTAAATTGGGGCTACCCTGACAAAACGACAGCAGCGTGTGGACGCTTGTCGCAAACTATGCTCCACATCCTATCCTGTTCTCCGGGTACCAAAACTAGTAGTCAAATTTACCTCTGCGCTACAACTGATGACGCCGTGGAAGTGGCGAAGGTTTGGACCAACAAGATCTAAGAAAAGTCGTACCAGCGACACGAAGAAGATCCTGGATATTTGTAGATTTAAAAAAAATTGAAAAACGAAATACACGTAGACGAAATCGCAGACAGCAGCGAGTTTCGTATAAAATAATGAACGAAAATTATACTTCATGCAACGGTGTTAAAGGGAAGTAAAAATAAATAGCTTCTGTTTTCTCAGATATTGTAAAAGTTTTTGCAAACAGGGTTTCTGAGGCCGTAGATGCTGCTTAGCGATTCAGTCTTAAACTTCAAACATTAAAACAACGGCTTTCTTTTTGAAGTCAAATGTGTTATCCCTGCCTTTAGGCTTATCTTAAAAGACGGTAGTCTGGCAATTTTGCCGCCGGCTCAGAGAAGGATGCCAATAATTCAACAGAGTTTTTTTAAGAACACAACTAAAGGAATTACTCCCAGTAATGGCTAAAGGCAGTATTCCTATAACCTTTTTTTTTTTAAATTGACTTATTGTTATAGCTAAGGTAAACTAATTTATTAGTAAGTAAGTAGGCAGTTCCTTTCAGAAAATCACTACGTCTCTCTTTAAGATTCCATTAATGATCAACAAAGGAGGCCCATATTTAGCAGGAAGCGGCTACCAGCCCTCTGATAATAACGTCGAAACTTCCATTCTCCCTTTCAGCAAAAACATTGAAAATGTGTAAAACATTCTAACAAAAAACTTGGTCAAATATTTTGACTGACAGCGCAAACTCAGCCTATTGTGTCTGGCGAACTATGACCGAAACCAAACAATGACATCGCACATCAATCTGGTTCTAACCGGTTGGCGTGACAGCGGCCATTAATATAGTGCCGGGACGTCGGAGGGGGCTGGGGGGGCGGGGGACACAAACATAGAGGATTTGTTTTGGCGCGCTTCGAAATACGATTAATTGATACGGAACACGCTAACGTGGTGTTATCCCGTTTTCGATATACGAATTTGCGAACGATTACGTAAACTGTTGTTGGATGATTGCTATTTGGGGTAATGGAGGGGCTAGTGGTGTCTATAAATCTGTTTAGTTTATTGTTTGGCAGCATTAGATGTCAAAACAGCCTATGGAAGAAGGAAAAACAATTGAAGGAAAAAGTTACTTAATTCGTTTTATAGTCCTTAAACCAGAGTAACTTAAGTGCAATTCTCGTAATATAAAACGTCCAAAATCTAGTCGCATCTCGGCGACAAATAAATGTCAAAAATGTAGGGAAATTAGAGGTATTTTGACAGAATGCGACTGTGAACGTTCTTAAAATTACGAAAATTTGCCCTCTGTAGTAAGTCTAGATGTTAATAAATAAAACCTAACCTCATGTTTGGTACACATCTGCACAAAACAGATTTCAGTGACAACTACTTTTTTCTGAGCCGAATAGAAATAAAGAAAAGAATATTGTACACACATAATTTAAATCTTATCAAACTCTTTCACTAACCACAAAACAGTTTTATAACTGTCAAAATAATGTTGACAGTTATAAAACTGTTTGTTTTTTGTTTTTCCTACATAAAGAGTAATTATTACTCTATAAGTAGGAAACCCCTATTAACAACACGGAACCCCACTAAACGTGTCACATTAACGTTCAAAACATAATATGTTTGAAAGTCATTTAACAAAAACTTGTTCCAATTCTTTTGCGTGACTTCGCTGAATGGAATGACACCTATTGAAGAAATCGTTAAGAATTCTATAAATAAGGAAACCGCCGTGAAGGTCACTCAGCCATCCTTGTAAAGGCTTTTATTTAATTCTTTTTTTTCAGCGATATCGGAGAATGTCACAGGATGTAGTTCGTTTTTTTTTTACTTTTGGCTCGAAGAACCAAAACTGGTGTTTTTGCAAAACGTATGGCCTCAAGCGCTACTATTGAGCTTGAGTTCCTGGGATCGATTATCGGATTGGGCAAAGTGTCGTTGGGTTTCGGGAACTGGTGAATTGGGGTGTGATATGAAGATTCGAATGAAAAATCAAAATATTTTATTTCACATAAACCAACATGGGCACTTATGAAACGTCAGAAGCTAGGTGTACGGTTCCAATTGGTCGTTTCCTATGGAGAAGATCCGGCAAGACTCTCCACGATACCAAGACTTTTGTACTAGCGTTCTATTCAAACAGTTTTTCGAATCCGCGTGTTCGCGACAACGTCATTCGATATAACGGTTTTCGACCCAATGTGTTTTCAAACTGGCATACCACTCGTAAAGTTTTTTGAAATAGCGTGCGTCGCAATGACGTCATTTAAATCTTCATATCACTCCCGGTGAATTGAGGGTGTACTATAGGTACGCCCCCGCCTAAACCTTTGGGGAATATAGGCGTCATGTTATGTCATGTTATCTAGAACACCCCGTGGTTTTCAGTAAGAAGCTATAATTTGTTAGGAAATTATATTAAATTCTACAATAGGTACTACCTAATATCATGCCCTGTCACCTGCACACTTGGGGACCTAATAGCTGCGTCAGCGAATGGTAGCCGCGTTGCTGAATTTTCAGCCAAACAAATTTTTAAAAAAATATATTTTTTTCGTACTATTTTTTCCATCGACATGCTAAGAAGAAAAGAATATAAATACAGTGAAACTTTAATATAACGTACAGACACCAGCACATCAAGCTACTACAATCTGTCAAATTTATTTAATAGTTTTTAACTTTATTGCTAAAGTATTAGGTTCAAGGTTGATTGGGAAATTTTGACAGTTTCGGGTAGCTGGACCTGCTGGCGTCTGTACCTCAATATAACGAATTCCTCGATTTAACGAATTCTTCGTAATCCCCTTGAATTGCCCATAAGAGTCAATGTAAAATATACCTTTACATTGCGATGATTTTTTGCGAACAACCTCTTTATAACGAATTTTCAAATATAAAAAAAAGTGTAAACCTCTAATTAACAAATTTTTTCAACCTAAAACCTTTGTATAACATTCCCAATAGTATGTGATTCAGTTGCGATAGGTTCCGACACGGTTTTACCTATTCATAAAAAATTTTAGACCAACCTAACCTCAATATAACAAACCTCAGTTTAACGAATTACTTGATATAACGAATATTTACTTGTTACCTTCCGAGTTGTTATATCGAGGTTGCATTGTAGTTTTCTTATCTGACATTTTCCGCTTCCGTTCAATTTACCTTTTATAACTGAATCTGTAAGATATACGCTCATAGGAGGAAAGGCAATAATATTATGTTGGCATTCTATATGATTTCCTATAGCTTAGAAATCAGAAGGCCAATTCCCGTAATTAAAAACGTTCAAAATCTAGTCCCAATCTCATCTCAGCGACAAACAAATGTCAAAAACTTGTCAAAATGTAAATGTAATGTAAATTAAAGGTCTTTTTGACAGTTTGACTGAGACTGAGAGATCAGACTGTGAACGTTCTTAAAATTACGAGAATTGCCCCTCTGATAAAAATATCTCGTGGCAGAATGGCCGCTTAATTGGTGCGTGGGAATGTTGGCATTTTTCTCATTAGTGTGATATCATAAATGTATAAATTGTGCGTGAAAGAGAATGTGCGAAAAACATTTTTCGGTTATATGTAGTAAATAAATTATACCCTGTCCAGTAGGTTAACCGTTTTTGACAGCTGCCTTAGAACATAACTATTCCAGATTACGTAACAGTAAACTTAAAAATACGTAATAAAATAAATATATAAATTATAAAAAAAAAAAAATAAAAAAAAAAAAAATGTATTTATTTCAGTAAATCTTTACAAATAAGTTGCCGGGGCTTCCCAGAAAGTAATCAAATGATACTTGTGTTGGGAAAGCCTCGCTCCTTCGATGTTAACAAAAAATTTTGACTTACTAGACTAAACAATATAAGTACCTAGCAGTAATATTACAGTAGGTAAGTACCTTAAAAATTAAATTAAAAATTAAAGAAGAAGAACAAGCATAAAGAGCGTCTGTGTTAGGCTGTGTGTGTGTGTGAGGGTGTGTGTGTATGTGAGAGGGTGTATGTGAGGGTGAGAGGGTGTATGTGTGTATGTGTGTGTGAGTGTGAGTGTGTGTGTGGATGGTTGTTTGAACTAATTACTTACTACTTATTTACGTGTCTATGCGAGTACCTTAATTATTAAATTGATTATTGAATTATTTTATTGAATTATCTCATTTATGGCTTCTTACAGACATTATAATACCTTACGTGTATCAATCAATGTATTGTGTGATGCTGCAATCACTAGTTCTATCTGTCAAAAAACGGTTTACCTAATGGTCAAGGTATAGTTGTGTTGTTTTTTTTTTAGTATTCTTGTATTTCGGATCGTAATTGTGAACATAGCTCATTTTTTTTCTACTTTATAAATTATATGTAATACAACTAACGATATCTTGTAATTAATATTAATTTATCTGCTAGTCCTATGCACTTCTCCAAGTGTCGAATTCACAATTCCTAAAAATGTATGTTATTTTTGGATGTGTAGGTATATCTTAGTGAATAAGTCATTGAAGTGCCATCAATAGATAAATGTAGTAAAAGTAGTGATTTTATATCTTGTACTATCGCCGAAATCTGCACACATATGTCTGTACTTGGATTTGTAGTTGCCATACATAAAACAAAAGTTTATAGCATCCATAAGACAATGGAAATTAGTTATATTTCTGACATAATCACTTATTTTAATGCTGTCCATATTCAAGCCAGTAAACAAGTAACCTTATTGGTAATGTTCTTCAGAATGGTCAGGTGCATAGTACTCGCAATTGGTGTGTGTCAGATGTACGAACGTAAATGAAGCACCTGTGCCACCTGCGACGATCCTTAAAAAGAAAGAAAAGAAAGAAAAGAAAGAAAAGAAAGAAAAGAAAGACAAGAAAGAAAAGAAAGAAAAGAAAGAAAAGAAAGAAAAGAAAGAAAAGAAAGAAAAGACAGAAAAGAAAGAAAAGAAAGAAAAGAAAGAAAAGAAAGAAAAGAAAGAAAAGAAAGAAAAGAAAGAAAATAAAGAAAATAAAGAAAAGAAAGAAAATAAAGAAAATAAAGAAAATAAAGAAAATAAAGAAAAGAAAGAAAAGAAAGAAAAGAAAGAAAATAAAGAAAAGAAAGAAAAGAAAGAAAAGAAAGAAAAGAAAGAAAAGAAAGAAAGAAAAGAAAGAAAAAGTATTTATTGCGACTCGCACAGGAAGATCATAAAACTAACCTAAACCAAACACAATCAAAAACAAAAAACCCAAATTATATACTTATTTACTTATATACTTATTATTAAAAAAAAAGTAGTTAACAAAACCAAATTATATAAAAAATAAATAAAAAATAAACTAACAAAAAGAAAAATGAAACAGAAAGTCCTGTACGAGGCCAAAAGGTTCCTATCTCAGCAAGATGCTACGACATTTAAAAAATAAATGTCGCAGCGCTGGTATTCTGATAGGGCCCGCTGTGTGTGGGTCCTTACACACTCCTTGTATGTGGGGGTCGTAGCAGGTGGCGTTCTGAAATTTCAGCCTGACCCCAGGAGTTTATGTATCAAAAAGTATACAGAAAAGTCAAAAACCATTTCATTAATACCCTGGTTCAACGGTTTCACGCCAAAATTGAAATACTCGTACCAAAATTGGCCAACCAAGTCTAAGATTCTCCCGATAAGACTGAACTAAAAAGGTACGTCATCGAATCCTGAAACTTGACGCCTGAAAGACATTTTTCGGCCTGAAACCAGCTATTCAGGCGAAGTGACGTTATCGGGCGTTTTGCGGCACAACTTGGGGAAATTCACGAAAAATTCTCGTGACATTTACACTACATTAGATTTTTTTCAGCGAAGTTTGTATGTTCTTTGTATGTTAGTTGTTGAGTAGTGTTAGCCCATTGGTAACGACCCTGACTTAAAGGTCGTGCGTTCCACCCAAGCAGGCGTTTTACTTTGGTTAAATAATTTCAGCACCACTGCTTTAAAAGGTGAAGGAAAACCGTGAGGAACCCGGCATGTCCTAAAACCAAATATTCGAAGACATGTGACATCTACCAACCAGCACTGGGACTGCGTGGTAGATTACAGCCCACTCCCTCTCGAAGAGAGGAGGCATGTGTGAACATTTTAGGCTGATTATACTAATAGGTTGTTACCCCTGATTTTGATGACAGCGTTTCCTAACTGACAATAATCTAATTACGGGTAAAGATTGGTGAAACGTAGCCAATCTGAAATGTAACACACATTGAAATAAATTCGCCTAATGTTGTGTTGCATTACTTAAATTAGGACACCTAATTTATGTAAGTGCTCATAGACAAAAGCGGCACGTTTTCAACGGTAGCCGCAGACGCGTCGACAGCTGCATTTGACTCTGACGTTGACGCGTGTCGCTCGTGTGTAACACTAAGGCGTGGGATGTACAGAAGCCGGCACATCAAGCTACCCGAAACTGTAAAATTTTCCCAATCAACTTTGAACCTAATGCTTTAGCGGTAAAGTTGAAAATCCATTTAAAAAAATTGACAAATTGTAGTAGCTTGATTTGCTGGCGTCTGTACACAAGGGGTGTCGGGTGAGCTGACGGTGATCTTGCGTTTCGTTGCTCCTATACATTTTGTATGAAATATGAAAAGGGCGGCGCAGAGACAGTGCCGTGCCGTCAGGTCGCCTTCGACCGACGACGCCTCTTGTGTATGTCCCACGTCTTACACAAATTAGCTGTCCTGTAGTCCAAAAACAATGGCACAAATATGCGCCAATATTCTCATAGTACAATGTTTTTACTGATTTCCGTACTGCAAACATTCAGTTTTGCTTATTCGTTACTGTTTCACGCCAAAACTACTGAACGGATTTGGATGAAATTTGGCACACAGATAGTTTATAACCAGGATTAACACAAAGAATACTTTTATAGCGATATTCCCACGAGAACGAAACTTATGCGGGTGAAACCGCGAGGCGCAGCTAGTATGGTAATATGGTAGAACTGAATGCAATACTATGTGTTAACTAATGATAAACAGTGATAATTTACTCAATATTGTCTTAAGTAGGTACTATATTTACTATAATTTTCGAACTCAAGACATTTACTTCCTTAAATGGCCTTTATTGGAAGGACTATAAAGAAAGAAAAATAAATTTAAGTTAGTTTCCAATTTGCTATAGTGCAATAAATCAACTCATCAATCTATTTTGTTAGCCCAGTTCACAGGTTCACTTTTACATTAAAACATTTCTTTTTAATTTTTCTAAACCACTGAAATCGCCAAACTGTCTTGAGCAAGCGTGGTGATCAATGCTCGTGCCTTCTCTGTATGAGGCGTTTGCCCAGCAGTGGGACAGTAATAGGAAACTGGTATTTTAAAGGATATATGCATTTCCATTATAAAGAAGTACCTTCAAGGGTTGGCTAAGGAGGGGCTCGTGGCTAACTAATAACAGCCGCACGGGTCGATCGATCCGGCTAAGCTACGCTTGCCGCGGTTGGTCCGTGGATGAGTGACCATCTTCACATACTAAGATCACCCGTGCTTCGGAAAGCACGTTAAGCCGTCCCCGGCTGTCATTCGTAGATCTTTGACAGTCGTTACATATCGTCAGAAGCCCGAAATGCTAACAACCAGTCGTACCAAGGGGTATTGTATTACCCAGTGACTAGGTTGTGGAGGTCAGATAGGCAGTCGCTTCATGTAATATACTGGTATTCAGCTGCATCCGGTTAGACTGGAAGCCGACCCTAACATAGTTGGGAAAAAGCTAGGCAGATGACGATGATGAAAGATGATACCTTCAAAATTAACTGGTACAGTCACGAACACCAATATGTCAACACTTGTCAACTTTCAATTGCGATTTTTTCGCTTTTCTTTTCGATTTTTGTTCAAATACGACATATTACATAAACCTATGGGTTCGAAAATGCAATGTTCGTAACAACATAAAATTTTATTTAAAAATAAAGGAGTAAATCGCTTTTGAATATAGCCGAGTGTATACATACTTTTGCTCGTGACTGTACATATGTCCAATTAATCTAACAACAAACAAAACAATAGAACAATTTCCTACAACAATAAATGAACAAATCTATGAGAGAATCTAATACTACCTTATTGGTGGGCCCAATAAGCCTGCTGCCTAGCTACAGTCCCTCAGATATAATGAAGTACGCTCAATAATGGCCGATGTTACTAATAAAGGCAACAAAAGCAATTGTATGAGTAATAAGCGGTGGTTGCTTGCGTAGGAAGATTTGCGATGTTGAAAGAAAGAAAAGAAAGAAAGAAAAATGCGTTTATTGGCATTACACAAGACGAATACACGTTTTTTTTTTTGGGTGGGAAACGAATACACCTGAAAACTATAAAAAAAGAAAACAAAGATTATAATGCCAAAAGGGCCTCAGCTCAGCATAATGTCAGATGACAACACAAGTGTACCACCTGACGCTGATTTTCAGCTGCAACCCACGAGTGCCATACGCTGGAATAACTTGGAAGTGTGTGTCCGTTATAATAAACTTATGGACGTAACGTTGTTGAACTATATGTATGTATATGTGGAGTGGCTAGGGAAATTGTATTACTTGGGGACTAAGGACGAATGTGATCACGAAAAATAGATAAACAAAAGTGGTGAACTTAAAAGATATACCGTTTTTTTTTTTTATTTTCGTCGTGGTTATCGTTTTCATGGTTTTCGAGGGTGCTGAAGTCGATAGTGAAGTCAAAATAAAAATCCAAGATGGCGCATAACACTTTTTCGTTACGTGACGATTTCTGCCATTTTAGTTCCACCGCAAGCTCCGTTGAAGAACTTCGTTTCAAAAATGTTTGTCGTTTTTATTTTGGTTTTACAAAAATTAACATAATTATCCAGTTTGAAATCGTTTAACGCATTGAAGGACACTGAACGAGACACAATAGAAGTTTTATTGTTACGTTGAGGGGCGTTAAGTGTCCCGCAAAGTGTCAACACAAATCTCTTTTAGTAATTTGTTACCTATGATAGGCATCTCATGGCCAAGACAAATTAACTTAATAATAGTAAACATTTCTGATTGGACTTGCCCGTATTTGTCTAATAACGCCCTGAAGAGCTCCACGAGCAATTACGTACTAATAAATGGGGCTAGTATTGAGCACCCACCGTGTTTTGATAACATCAGTAGTTTTCTATACCAGGAATATTATACACAGAATGACTGCTACATCAAACATTTCATTTTATTTAACATACACAGATTAATTACTAATTTTACAAGCTAACACTAATATATACTATATACAATTATATAACACGAAAAAATATAGAAAATTGTGCATCAGATAATCCGTCCGCATCACTATCAATGGTATAAGTGTCCAAAAGGCTGGCAGCATTACCACGTTGGATGGCAATGCTGATTCTTTGTGTTAAGAATAGGCCAGCATTCTGGTCACGTGAAAAGTCAACCAACCGCTTGGCGATGTCCCGAAAAATTCGATAAGCACTCAAACCCTAGTGTTAAACGGCTCAAACATATAGCTCCCAATAAGGTTGTTATATTTGCACCGTTTGAGGTTTTCTGCTCCTGTAGCAGCCGCCCCAGCACAGCCCACCGTGCTAGGAAGATGGGATGGCGCGAGGGTGCCAACACAGGTTGACACCCTCGCAACATTTCATATCAAAAGATTTCCACAGAAACCTCCTTTCAAGAGCATTGGATAACAAGTCTAACAAAATACTCACAGAAAGGAAACATGTAATTATTTCAAGGAAAACTGGATCGTACTTCACAACAACGGGTAATGATGAGACCCAAGAAAACACGCTCCCTTATTATCTTAGAAAAACAGGAAAATTATATATATGTATACACATTCCATGTGGTTCATTGAGTTTCACATCTGGTTATCCTTTGGAGGGTTCCAGGGAGGAAACTGTGAGTTATATGTCGAATAGAAAATCGTTGAGCGTAATTGCAGTTTTTGGGGCGCTGATTGGAAATTGGAACGGGAAAATTGCTTTTTGCTGTAATGTGTCATGGGTTTTATAGATTCATAGGGACAATCAGCCTATAATGTTCCCACTGCTGGGATGTGTCCCGGGTTTCTCTCTTCGAGGGGGAGTGGGATTTGATTGACCTGATGGTAAAAGGTCAGTGGAGAAAAAGTGGAATGGTAACTGGAGGTGCTTGGGGGAGGCCTATGTCCAGCAATGGACATCTTTCGGCTGAAATGATGGTGATAAAATGGGCAGCATCACAAGGAACGTAGCCCAGTAGGACCAGTGGTGGTTCAAAAGGAGCAGCAGTGATCCAGTGGAAACGGCCACGACTTGCGAGTTCTAGGTCGTAGGTACGAACCCAGGCAGGCAATTTACTTTGTGTAAATTATTTCATCACCACTGCTCTTAAAACGGTGAAGGAAAACATCGTGAGGAAACAGGTATGTCCTAGAACCAAAAATCGAAGAGATGTGACATCCACCAACCCGCACTGGCCCCACGTGGTGGATTACGAACCACTCCTTCTCACTGAGAGGAGGCCTGTGTCCCAGCAGTGGGAACTTTATATGCTGATAATGCTAATGGACATCTGCAGTACCAGGCATTGCAGCTGTATTGTCATACCAAAACACTTTTTACATAGCAGGTCACAATTCCGTCACCCATATTACATTTTTATTCAAAAACCACCTCACCACATTATTTAACTCCCATAAAAAAAACTATCCGGAACTAGAACATTTCTTACCCCATACATAAAAACAGAAACTTTTTTAACTTAATCCAAAGACACTAACGAATCACAAACCGTAGACAGTTGTCATAAAAACCCTGTTTTACCGACACGTAATGTTAAACGGTCGGTAAGAAGTGCAAAAGGAAAAGGTACATTAAGATAACTAAAGGTGACACATTACTTATGCAGTGAGTACCTTTGACGGCCAGACGTACACGCACTTCGATAACCTCTGCCCTATTTAACGTTTTACGGCGTGAATTTTTTAGAGGGTGTTGTTAGCAATATAAAACTTGTTAACTAGGTATATGCGGGGCCAGAAAAGAATATAAAATAAAAGAAGATCAAGCCATTTCTTTAAAAATAAAATAAATCACTCATTTTAATGCTTGCTGCTCATTCAACGAGTTGTACGAGTTGTTGGTGCGAACCCGTTCAGGCGCTTTATCTTGTGTAAATTATTTCATCACCACTGCTCCCAAAACGGCGAAGGAAAACATCTTGAGGAAACCAGCATACCGGTGACCAAAAATTCGAAGACATGTGACCAACCCGCACCGCCACTCCTTCCCACAGAGAGGAGATTTATTTACCAGCAGTCTTTTAAAGTCCAGACGTTAATTAGCCTCTAATGTTCCCCATTATAGGCTAATTAACGTCTGGACTTTAAAAGGGACTGTGACCTCTGAGTTTGTTTCGGCCTTTCTTCTCAGAGTAGTCAGATAGGAAACGCCGGACTCATCTAGCTTTTAAAATATGATTGACATGTAAAAGCGTTTGTAGTGACTTATTTAGGTTTAAAGAATTTATTCTCATAAGAACAATATATAAGTTCACTTACAATGAGATACAAAGTAATTGCTTAAATCTAAATGAAATACATTTTCCCACAGGTGCGTGGGTGGGGTGGTGGTGCGTACGTTTACGGAAATAAAATCATTTATCGTTTATAATGATACTACAATAATAACATAAAACCATCCTTATGTATTTGTGCTGCAAAGTAGCTTTGTCGTATTCCGGGAAATCACAGGCATAAGAAAAGTCAATTAAAAGTGCTGCAGTGGTAAATAAAAGTTAAACCTTTGTAAAAAAAAAAAAATGGAATTTATTTTGAACGTGTTTCAAGTAACGCAAGATTTCATAAAACGTCAAAAATATATCGTAACGTTGCGTGATGTTCTTTGCGTACATAAAGACTTTAACTTCTTTACTTAGACCTGAAGGCCAATTCTCGTAATTTAAAATGTTCAAAATCTAGTCGCAGTCTCATCTCGGCGACAAACAAATGTCAAAAACTTGTCAAAATGTAGGGAAATTAGATGTATTTTTGACAGATTGAGACTGAAATCAGACTGTGAACGTTCTTAAAATTACGAGAATTGCCCCTCTGGTTGTCTGTTAAGTATTTTACTGCTTTATTGAATCCCTGCTAACAACTTCGAAAGCAGCGCTCATTCTTTACAGTAGCGTCTCAGTTGTCTTTTTTTTGTATCATAATTATGGACTTTTAGGACAAAAATTTGTGGCCCAATGATCACGGCCCCGACTTACGACTTGTAGGTCGTGGGTTTGAACCCAGACAGGCGCTTTACTTTATGTAAATAATTATAAGCGTGAAGGAAAATTTCGTGAGGAAACCGACATGTCCTAAATCCAAAAATTCGACGACATGTGACATCTACAAACCTGAACCGGGCCCGCGTGGAGATGGAATACTTCCTCTCAAAGAGAGGAGGCCTGTTTCCAACCTGTGGGAACATTATAGGCTGCTTATGCTGGCACCAAAATGACTTGGTCAAAACACTTAAGTATACAAGCACAAAAACCAATATGGTCTATGGTCTATACAACACTAAAAATATATACCTAGATACCATAGCAGAACGCGGTACAGATTAAAGTAAAAAAAAGATATCCAAGCAAGTGATTTAAATTCTCATTCACACTGGTACAGCCGCTGGCGCCAGCCACTGGCGGGTGCATTAGCAGCGCAGTTTGAAAATCGCATAAATATTGTTTACACAAGTGGGATGCCAAATCGAGGGAAATGTTTTACACCTACTCAGCATTTATGAGTGTCATTTATCATGGACGGCTTAAGTAGTCGGAAAGTTATTTGTATAAGATGTGATAACAGTTATTTCATTTTTATGAAGTCCTTTGTGAAAGAAAAATAAAATATACGATTCTACTTCAGGTGGTTTATAAAACTAGTACAGTCACGAGCAAAAGTATGTATACACTCGGTTTTATTCAAAAGCGATTTACTCATTTATTTTTTAATGAAATTTCATGTTGTTACGAACATAGTATTTTCGAACCCATAGGTTTATGTAATGTATCGTTTTTCAACGTTGCATTCGTTATTTCACGAAAAAATCGCATTTGAAAATGGTCAAGTGTTGACATATTGGTGCTCGTGACTGTACACATGCATGAAGATAACATTCCAGATTGGGATAAGGAAAGAACCCAAACAACTGTGGGGTTAATGTAAGAACTGGGTAAACTAACTACTGGGCAAAATCAGGGCTCCAAAAAATAAATAATTATTTATTATTATATAATACAGAATCTGTAGTATATTTATGTAAGATTTCTAGAATTATTGATATAAGCATTATCGGTAATGATCTTTGCTACCCTTTCAACTATGTCAATAATGTAACGGGCTTAGAGCTAAGACCCTCCAGGTCTCTCGCGAATCGAACATCCTAGGCTATACCGTAATTCTTTATCCCTAAATTCACTCGCCTCACAAGCATAGCCAATAAAAACCATACCTAACACTTACTATCCAAGTCCGAACGCAAACTTACACGTATCGACCGCTTTAAATATTCCCCCTAACATATTCTAATTTCCATTAAAACAATAAGGTAATAAGGCACGTTATAGTCAGGTTTTTTCGTCCATAACCCGGGTCACCTGTTCGGTGGATCGTTAAATTTCCATACGTAACCTAAAGGAGTGGGAGCCGGTGTTAACGGAAGGTGTAAACAAAGGGGGTTGGGGTTCGCAAGTAAAGTCTGTCCGTTTAAATGGCGGCGCCCTTAGATAATTTAACGCGGGAGAGAACAAAGTCGATACAGCTGACGACGCGACGACGTAAGAAATATTGTCTTCATTAGATATCGGTGCGTGACCTTTGACTATTCACAAGGCTAGTAATTCCGACAGCATAATACATAACCCCAGCCTGTAATCCCAGCAGGTGTAGGCAGATTTGTACCTACAGTGTAACCACAGCCTGTTATACAGGATGAAATTAAATTCATGGGCATCCTTTTCGGGGGTCATTGTACTCATCAATATGAACAACTTATACTATGGGACCAAACCTGAAATCGCGAAAAAAAAATCAGCTGTTCCCTACATTTATGTTCGCATAACTCGTCAAAATGTAGGGAACAGCTGTTTTTTTTTCGCGATTTCAGATTTGGTCCCATAGTAAAAGTTGTTCATAAAGATGATTACAATGACCCCTTAAAAAGATGCCCATGAATTCAATTTCACCCTGTATTTAATTCTCAACACTAACAACACTTCCAACAATGAAGAATAAACTTTAATTTTATGTCATTATCATCATTCCAGCCTGGCTTTCCCATTTTTCTGCCATAATTCCCGGCTCCGTGCGTCCTTCATTTAGGAGATTCCCGCGACTTTGACGATATCTTCAACCCAACGCGCTTTTGGACGGCTCTGGTTTCTTTGACCTATCCTTGGCCCCCATTCGGCCACAGCTTTTCTCAAAATTTAATTTTATGTAGTTAGCTATAGTCATTTTATTCCTACCGTTTAAAAATGTCCTACCTTCACATTATTTTCTGCCTTATGTATTAGAATTAAATTCCAGCCAGCCTTATTTAAGAGGCACAAGCATTATTTAAGAGGGTAGAGTGTAGTGTGGAGTGAGAGTGTCGGGGTTAAAGTTTTGAGACCTTAAGTTTAAACTTCTTATCGTGGAGGGTGACATGAAAAAGTTCTAGGTTATTAGTATTATTAGCCTTGGGTTTTGTGAGAAAGGTCTGGGGCAGTGATAGGATTGCTGGGGAGTTTGAAAGCCTAGTATATATGTGACTCCATTAGATGATAGATTGTTGAATGTTGGAAGGGTATCAGAAAACCAGAGTGTCTTGACAATTGACATAGTTGTTGTCTAATCGAATATACAGAGATAAGATTAGATTTTTTGTTTGTTTGTTTGTTACGCTTGCACACTAAAACGGCTGAACGGATATGGATGAAATTTCACCATGATCTGGGTTAGGACATAGGAAACTGGATTTTCTTCCGATATCACCACGGGATTGAGATTTATGCGGGTGAAACCAGGAGGCTCAACTATTATTATGATAAAAAATGTGTCAAAAAGAAAATTTTAAAATGATTACTTATTTTGCGCTTAGAATCAATCTGTGATTTTTATTATTAACATCTAACAAAAAACTAAAATGATGAACGAACTTGTATAAAGTTATATCGTTCAAAACCAAGCTACATAAATTAAACCCTAAATCGTAACGATATTTTGACTTTCCTATCAATAATAGTAACATAATATTATAACCACTCGTACCTATTTCCAATAGCAATAATATTAGGTTCGAACCTATAATAAAGGTCTGACATACCTATTATACTGCTGGTAGCCTACTACATTAAGTACCTACCCGTTACTTTTGATTGAGTGTTATTACAAGTATTACATTGAGTTCTGTTGTTTTAGTACAATGTCTTAGGCCCTTTGTACACACAAGTTTTTCTTGTCGTTAAAAACTACGGTTGTTTCGCCGTGTGTAGGCATGGTCGTCAGTGTTGTATGGAACACTATGGAAGCTTGTTGACGGACACGTTTTTGGAACGAAGTTCCTTAACGGAGCTTGTGGCAGGAGTAAACTTGGAGAAATCGTCGCGTAACGAAAAAGCGTTATGCCCCTTTCATGCGACTTTTTTCACATTAAATAAAAGAGAGAGAGAGATAGTTTTTATGGTTTTCAAGGATGATGAAGCCGATAGTGAGTTCAAAATAAATTCATTTTTAACTTCGTTTCGGGGCCCTCGACCCCACGCGTTTTTTTTCTATGATATTTTTTATACGCCATATCGTAAAAAACGTGCCGTGTATAAAGGGCCTAAGGGTAGATATTGAGTGGTGACTAAAGTATGTAATGTAATAGTTTTGAGTTGAAGGTTTTATTATAGTGTGTGTTATCTATCGATTTAATAGATATGATGTAAACCCTGCCTCATATACACAAGAAGTGAGGTAGTTGCTGTCACTAATGTCAACTGTCAGTCACCACGAATGGCGGGAAAAGGTGAAGTGCCCTGCACGAGAGGCTTGGTGTGATAGTGAGCCAGTGTGGTGATATAATCAACTTAATTACGGAACCAACAGGATTCTGCAGTAAGGACACTGAAGTTATTTCGCAATTATCATATTAATTGCGAACAGAGCGTACTCGTTCAACGCTACTGCGTTGAACGAGTACGCTTCACTTGTAACACCATAACTATCTGCCGTCAGAAATTAAATTGATCATCAATCAGAACAAATAAAGCAAAGAAAGATCATGACCGTACCCATGTTTAAAGTAAAGATCATCGGGCACCATTGTATGGAAGCTATACCATCTTATATATAAAATTGTCGTGTCACAATGTTAGTTACCATACTACGCCGAAACGGCTTGACCGATTTTTATGAAATTGTATATGCATATTCAGTAGGTCTGAGAATCAGCTACTATCTATTTTTCATGCGCCTAAGTGATAAGGGTAGTCCACCCCTAACATTTACTTTTTATTTTTTGGACAACATTTTATTTAAAAAAATACATAGGTACAATCCTAAATTTTCACCCTTCTATCACGAACCCCTATTTTTTCATCGCGATTTTTATATTATTCTGTTCCATCCACAGATCCGCAAGATGGCAATCGAATATAATAATTCATGTATAGTTCTATCAATCAATCAGCGTTTTACTTATAGGAGTAGGGTAGGAGTAGTGTAGGAGTAGTTTAGTAGTAGGGTAGGAGTAGGATAGGGGTAGGGTAGGGGGTAGGACACCACGCGAACGAAGTAGCGCCGGGCAGCTAGAAATAATTTATATGGCAAAACAACGTCTGCCGGGTCAGCTAGTAATTATATAATATTTTGGGCTTTAAAATCCTTTAAGATCAACAATCAAATCTGCAACTTTTTTTGTGTCTTCTTTTATTTAATAAAATCCTTAAATTCATTCAAGGACAGACAACGCGCACAGCCTAAGTTTAGAAAAATGAAATATTGTACAATCGTTCTTTATGGGCTTCTCAAAACTCAAACCGGCATATCCTAGAACCAAAAATTGGATGACATGTGACATCTGCCAACCCACACTAGACCCGCGTGGTGGATTACGACCCACTCCCTCTCACCGAGAACAGGCCTGTGTCCCAGCAGTGGGAACATTATAGACAGATCATGTTCTTTGTGTAACGAAAGTGACAACCAAGGAAGGACATTTGAAAATTCATTCGCTATAGAGGTAAGGTTTGTATGTAAATTCAGGCACACAGCTTGTCTTACAATAAAAATATAGAAAACTAGTTTACCCAAGAAAGATTCCTTCGGAAAACCTTAATCCGCGATCGAAACCCACGGTCAAAAGTAAGTGTCGTTCCAATATGATCCAACCGTAGAACATACTCTATTTCTCTAACAGCAAACCAACAATTTATCACACAAGGTACGCGATCACTGAGCCAACACAAGCACTGAAACCCTTTAACGTCCGCTGGAGTGTTATATTGAATAGAAACGCGGGTATAAGTGACCGGCGAGAATGACGGCCGCTACCAAAGTTAAGGTACGAGTACACGGCTTCTCGGCACGATCACGGCAATACCAAGCAATGTACGGCAATTCCTATACTCCATTCGGAATAAGATTAGAAATTTAAATAAACCTTGTTTACAGTCCGTTCAACCGATTTTGACTTCTATTGCGTTGCTGGCATGACAAATAGCAGCTGCAGTAAATAGTTGGTATTGTAACCACTTTTTTTTGCTTTTAATGCCATGCTTATGCCTACGGAATAGAATTTAAGTCGGTTGAACGGACTGTAAAAAGGTTTGTTTAAGTGTCTAATCCTATTACGAGTGGAGTATAGAATGTAGCAATTGCATAAGTCTGTAAAATCTGAAAAATCTAATGCTTACGAAATTTTCATTTATTTTATTTCACATAAACCTACATGGGCACTTATAAAACGTCAGAAGCTAGGTGCACGGTTCCAATTGGCCGTTTCCTATGGAGAAGAGCCTGCAATAAACTCCACGGTCACTCTTTTAAAACAAATTGGGCATTACAATGTTTTCAAATTACGTTGCTAACCAGTACCAGGTACTTAACAAAATAGAAAATGCTGCACAAATCTACAGTTTACAAGGCCTACAACGTTCTCATTTTCACAAAATCTCTATATATATACTTAAGACAAATAAAATAATATAAACCTATTAACATGTAAAGTGACTATACCACGGCGATAAACCGATATGAAGCAATATGGAGCAACGCAAACCCATAAACATCGCAAACCCATGAATATTACCATATCCAGGGTGCTAGCTGTTTAATATTTCCAAAATGAATTCCCATTCATTTTCGCGATATTTGGCAATACAAAAAAAATGGAACAATTAGAGGCAAAATTGCCCAAACAATTTACCTAAGCTATTTTTGGCAATTAAAAAAGATTGCTCCACTACCTTCGGCAATAATTGTTGAAAAAAAAGGCTGTGGAAGCGTAGCTTTATAGCAAACTACCGATTTAGATTCCAAGGGACGTTTCGTGAGAAAATTGTGCATGTAATGGAGCATTTCCTTTCTCATTTTAAGTTATTGTAAGTTCTTTTTAGGTATGTCCTTGACATTTAGAGCTTTTTTTTTTTGAAGATTACAGATCGTGGGCTGGCTTAAAATAGATTGCCTCGTCCTTTGGGGATTCGTAAATAATACCTGTTTTTCTTGTACTATAAGTAAAATGTTTCTAAGAATAGATTTTCTTTTATGAGGCGAATAAGAGGATTTGTAAGTAAATGTTTTTTCACCACCAATTTGCTGAATCATTTTGCTAAGTGTGTGTTAAATGTTGTTAAATGTTGTGTTAAATGTGCGGATAAATGTTATCCGCCTTATGTTCATAAGGCGGATAACATTTATCATTTGTGAGAATAGTATGTTATGATACTTTTTTTTTTCTCGAATTAGAACTGTTAATAACAAATTATAAAAAATAAAGACACAGTTTATACAAGGTGTCGTTTTGCATCCTTGTCAAATTCAAGGAGGTAACTATGCTACTGATCCTCGACAGGAATCAATAATAAAATAAGTAGGTATTTGTTTTTCTAATTTCGGTAAATTAAATAAAAAATGTGAAGTCCGATGCAAGAAAATTATCAGGAAAGTGTGCCTCACGGCTGCGCCAAAAAGGCCCAGTTCAGCAAAAATGCCAGACAACTAGTGGCTGACGCCATCCACAGCTCCATGACTTTTTACAAAACATAATACATTTACCAAAAACACACCTTTAAGATTTTGTTGTTCTATCTAACCCCCGCTCCCCTCCGCTGAATTTTGTACTAGATACGGCAGTTTGCTTACCTAACTAGCGCTTTCTTTTGCTTCACGTAGAATTCGTAACAGAAAATCTAATATATCAATTCGTTGAATTGATATATTCTAATTTTTGTATGAAAGTCTGATGTATTAAAATCTAATGAATTAATAAAAGTCATAGAACAAAAGTTGCTGTTTATGATGTTAGTAATATAGTCCTGAGAGGTTGTTAATGTTTTACCAATAACCCTGTATACATACGCATAAAAGAGAAAATATCAAATCATAAAGTTGAGGTAGCAAGTTAACAACACTTTCATAATCCCCACTCCCAGTACTTCCGACAGAAACCGAAGACATCGAATAAACCTAACCAAATGAATCACAAAGCCTAGTTCTCTTGATTCAGGAGATTTTTAGTCTAACCAGAAGTTAATGAAAATTCTTGATTGTGTTTGAATTTCTGAACGTCTAATAGCAGAAAGAAGGCTGCTATCGTAATAAGACGAATTAGCAAACCACAAAAATGCAGGCAGACTGTAGATTGACTGTTGATTGTAGGATTTGAAGTCAGAAAAGACTTCAAATCCCATACATCTCGTCTTCGCCCTTTCCCAGCTATGTTGTGGTCAGTATTTTACATGGAGCGACTGCCTATCCGATCTCCAGAACCCAGTAACAGGGTAACACGATACCCCTAGGTAAAAC
The DNA here is from genome assembly GCA_947507525.1 of Apamea epomidion. Taxonomy (NCBI): domain Eukaryota; kingdom Metazoa; phylum Arthropoda; class Insecta; order Lepidoptera; family Noctuidae; genus Apamea; species Apamea epomidion. Next base: position 18,295,934 of record OX382237.1, read on the forward strand.
TGCTTGAAGGATTCGTGTGTTTCTGACCCGTAACGACAGCCGAGGCCAACGGTTTAACGTGCTTTCCGTGGCACGTCTCGATATATAATAACGGATGGTCATCCATCCCCGAACCAACCGCGATAAGAGTAGCCTAACCTTTGATCGAACCGTGTGGCTGTTATTATTTAGCGTCGAACCCACGACGAAAGGATCAGTGGTGGCCCAGTGGTGAACAGTGGTGACGGCTAAGACCAAAATGTAATGGATGATGGACATCCATACCTGAACCGACCGCGACAAGCGTCCGGTGCGAGTGTTATTATGTAGCTGCGAGCCCCTCTCTTCAAAGCCCATACACCAAACAGCACACATCGTCATAAAGCAAACACAGTCTTAATAACAATACGCAAAATCCCCAAAATAGTTTCCTAACATAACATACACGAATTTGAAACGGAATCCATTAGGAACGGTCCTTAATTTGATAGTGCCTAGCTTTGACATAATCACTTTGGACTTTCTCTCAAGGGATAGTTGGATATTAACCTAGTGGCATAAATATCCCTGTATTATGAACGGAAATGATACTAGGGAGAGGCTTGTTTAGTTTAGGGGTTAGTGAGAGTTTGACAAAAACGGTTGAGCTGTTAAATTATGGATATTAACCCTTCGTATAACGTGGATCCTCGCGAAACACAGTGGTTTTTTAATTGATTTTGTGATCACGGCATTCAACAGGTTAATGCTGGCTATCCATGTCCGGATTATTGTTTTTTTTTTGTTAGCATTATGTTCTCACTGCTGGGCAAAAGCCACCGCCACCTCGAACCAACCCCCGCAGTATACGTCCAGGTCATCTCACCATCTCTTTCTGGTCCGGCCTAAACCAAATGAAATCCAAAGCCTTGGTTTTTTCTACTAACATATGTAAATCATAATAATATAATATTACTAGCTGCGCCCTGCGGTTTCACCCACATAAGTTTCGATCCCGTGGGAATATCGGGATTAAAAGTATCCTATATGTTAATCCTGTTTATAAACCATCTGTGTGCCAAATTTCATCCAAATCCATTCAGGAGTTTTTGCGTGAAAGAGTAACAAACATTCATCCATCTATCTATCCATCCACACAAACTTTCACGTTTATAATATTAGTAGGATTTTATTTACCAATCAAATATCTGATGTCATCTTATAGTGTGTAGTGTAGTGTAGTGTATAGTGTATTTAGTGTGTGTAGTGTATTTTATTATTATTTATTTAAATCGAACACTAATGATTCATATTGTTGTTAGTAAAACTTATAAACTATGTTAGTAACATTCTCATTAAAATAAACTAAATAAAAATTTTCACTAAAATAAAATAATAATCAATTCATAAACCTATAACAATAGCTAAGTCCGCCTCCCGCTGCACCAGGCCTGCAGCTGTGTATACGGGTCCAGTGCCCCAGGAACGGGCTGTCAGGCTTATCATTTCATTTCATTTATTTGCATAACATAATGTGAATTAAATTGTTAAAATAGGCTTAAAGCTAAGATACAGTTATGGACCCTGTAAAGGCACAGCAACATAAGTAAGGATAAATAATTATAAGTAAAAATATTAAAATTAAATAAAATAAGTATATAGCATTTAGAACATTCATAAATCTTAACTAAATTAAATGTATTTAGATTATAATAATTATACAATACTAGAGTTTAGATTTGAGTCGAATTAAAATTGAATTAGTTAATATTTATTAATTTTATATGCGTGAATGTAATTGGTAAATGTAGAAGTAATCTCAATTAAATATTTAAATTTTATTGCTATTCCAGTCACAGTCCACTATCACCTTTAAAATATGTGTATGAACATGCTGCCAAAGTGACCTCTGCACTGCCACCGACAACGCGGTGGAAGTGGCGCAGTTTTGGGCCAACAAGATTTAAATAACTGGTGTGCCAGTGACATGAAGAATAGTGGTAGGATGGCCCTAGGTGGAGTGAAGAACTCAAAGAGTCGACATACAACGTGGCAATGCTGCCAGCCTTTTGGGCACTGTTCCTGTTGACAGCGATGTAGACGAATTTTTTGATGCTCTATGATTATTTTGCTTCTTTTTTCATATAAATGTTTATATTATTATTCTAGATGTTAGCTTATGTTATGTAAATCAAGATAATCTTGATTAATAAAAAGAGTCGACTGGTGATGGATAGATGAGAGTGGACGACGCGAGGGTCTATCCCATTGACGTGCAATTGGAGAGGCCTATGTCTGACAGTGAACTGTTTGCGATAGGCTTATGATAAGATGTGAGAAGTAATAATAATAATAATAACGGACGGACTGCATAACTTTTGGTTAAAATGGCTAATTAGTTCACACACTTGCCTGGCGTCTCAGTTCCAGTCATCCTTAGAGTCTGGGTCACTACCACAGTTTCTAACAACAGGCGTTACCCACCTGCTCCATAAGTCAGGTAGTCCCGCGGAACCCAAGAATTATAGACCGATCACGTGTTTGTCGACGGTTTATAAACTTCTTACATCCATTTTGAGAGCGAAAATTAACACACACATTGACAGTTACTCGATTATGTCTGCCTCTCAAAATGGATGTAGGAATGGGTCTCGCGGTACTAAGGAGCTACTCCTCATAGACATGGCCATTAGCCAACAGGTTCGCCGATCCCGCAAGGATATGTCGACATGCTGGATAGATTATAAGAAGGCCTACGACTCGGTGCCACATACATGGCTCATGAGGGTGCTGGAGTTGTACAAGATAGATGCAACTCTACGCACCTTCCTTGAGTCGTGTATAAGACAGTGGAAGATGGTCCTTCGCTATCCAGGGTGTCGACAGATCCAGGGGAATGATGAGCCTGTATGGATTAAGCGGGGAATATTTCAGGGCGACAGTTTGAGTCCACTTTGGTTCTGCTTAGCCCTGAATCCTCTAAGCACACTGCTGGAGGACTCAGGTCTAGGTTATCGGTTGAAGAGAGGTGGTCAGGTCATATCTCACCTCCTCTACATGGATGATTTGAAACTCTTTGCCCCTAACAAATTGCATCTGATGGAGCTACTGAAGGTAACTGAAACTTTTAGTAGTGCCATCAGAATGGAATTTGGTGTGGACAAATGTGCAGTCATGCATGTAAAGGGGGGGAAGATTATGGAATCCGAGGGAATTCCACTTTCGGATTCCATACACCTTAGATCCCTCTCCTCATCCGAAAGCTATAAGTATTTGGGTATGTCGGAAGCGTTAGGCATCAACGATGCTGACATGAAGCAATCGTTGAAGGAGCGCTTCTTTTGTCGCCTGAAGAAGGTATTAATTAGTCTTCTTTCGGGCGGAAATAAGGTGCGCGCCTTCAATGGTTGGGTAATGCCGGTTTTGATGTACTCTTTTGGCATACTCAAATGGACTCAGACTGAACTCGACGCCCTAGATAGAAGGGTCCGTACACTGCTGACCGCAAACCGGATGCATCACCCACGATCATCGTTGATGAGACTGTATATCCCGCGGAAGTGTGGGGGTCGAGGATTTTTAAGTGCGAAAACCCTCCACAACCGCGAGGTGTGCAGTCTCAGGGAATATTTTTTAAAAGCCGAAGTGGGTATGCACCGTGATGTGGTCGCAATGGACAAGGGGCTCACCCCGTTCTCCATGGCGAAAGAGAACTGGCGCAAACCTGTAGTACTTACTACCGATGACCGCAAGAAGGTATGGCAAAGCAAGGAGCTTCACGGGCGCTTCTATCGGGCTCTTCATGAGCCCGGTGTAGATTTCTTAGCGTCCGTATCCTGGCTGCGTTTCAGTGACCTCTTCGGGGAAACTGAAGGTTTTGTCTGTGCAATTATGGACGAAGTTATCTTGACGAATAACTACCGGAGACATATTATGAAGGACGGGACGGCTGACGTGTGTCGGGCATGCCACCGTCCGGGTGAGTCCATCAGACATATTATCTCTGGTTGTTCTCGTCTGGCTAACAGCGAGTACTTGCACAGGCATAACCAAGTAGCCAGGATTATTCACCAGCAACTTGCTTTGAAATATAAACTTGTCGACTCAGAGGTACCGTATTACAAGTATGTGCCTGACCCAGTTCTCGAAAATGACCATGTCACGTTGTACTGGGATCGGTCTATCATCACTGACAGGACTGTTGTCGCCAACAAACCTGATATAGTGGTGATAGATCGATTAGTGCGCCGCGCAATGATTGTTGATGTTACCATTCCACATGACGGGAACCTCGTGAAAGCTGAGAAAGATAAACAAATGAAATATCTTGACTTAGCACGCGAGGTTGTTGACATGTGGAATGTGAGCTCAACTGTCATTGTGCCGATTGTCGTATCGGCCAATGGCCTGATGGCCGAAAGCCTCGATCAACATCTATCGAGGCTCTCGTTAGGCGGTTGGATCAAGGGCCTGATTCAGAAGGCAGTACTCCTCGATACGGCTCGCATTGTGAGGAGGTTTCTATCTCTGGAGCCCTAACCACCGGTAGCTTGGACCCTGCTCCCGACACCGGTGGATTACTATTTTTTTATATTTTTAAATGTTTTTTTTTATTTTTTTATTTAATCATACTAATATTTAAAAATGTAACAAAATAAGACGACTAAATAAATAAACGACATAATAATAATAATAATGTTTATTCATCAAAAATTTACAGATGCTTACAGCAACAAATAGTAGGTTGAGAGTATACATAGGTATGTTGTAAAATCTGTACAAAATTTCCAAACCCTGCCTCTCAAACTAGGTTATAACCTGTATTTTGAGAAACAGTGAACAGCCTCAAAACTCTTATACACTATTATTTTTACAAACAATTGATGAACGGTGTCGTCCTACCGCTGCAATAATTTATGTGTTCTGTTTAGTTGTGAAGTTTGCATATGTGTGTGAGGGTGTGTGTGGTGTTCGTGGTGTGCGTGTATTGGAAGGTGAGTATTGTGTGGGATAGTGCGCATGTGGATAGGTGGAGTGTGCGAGGGGTGCGTGCGCGAATGTTTGAGTGAGTGAATGTTATTGAAATCGGGTACGTGAGAAAGATTAGGTGATGTACGTAAGCAGAGACTCCGTGTAGGCATAGCCCCTTTCTAGTAGCCATTCCATTACTTTTGTTTTAACCGCGTGTGCGTTTAGTTTTAAGATCTGTAACTCTTTGTTAATTTTATTGTAGATATGTTTCCCAAGTGTGTAAAATTGGTGCTTAGCAAAAGTTGTTTTGTGTTGAGATCCTGTGATGAGTTGCTGTCGCTTATTTAGATTTGGCGGCGGCAGCTTAGCGTGAGTTTTTAAAATCGATCGGAGCACAAAGAGCTGACGTACCATAAGGACTTTGCAGTTACAGTATAGTTCAGATGTTGGGAATCTATAAGGTTTCCTAGTCATTACCTTAAGAATGGCTCTTTGTGCTCTCTCTACTTTCAACATTTTCGTTTTTGCTGCTCCTCCCCATGCTGCGATACAATATCCAATAACAGATTGGCAGAGAGCGTAATACACCATCTTCAGAGTGTCAGGTTTAGCCGAATCTCTAAGTGACTTGAAGACGTGTATAAGACGCATCGTTCTTGTGGTAAGGGCGTCAATCTGTTTGTCCCATCTTAGTCCGTCATCAATCTGAACTCCGAGATATTTGATATTGTCCGATCTAGTAAGAGTTGGACAGGCACAAGTTGGTATTGGATTTGAGCATGAGTGCGCTGTAATACTAAAGGTATGTGATGGCCTCATGTTACGCCGGATTGCGAATGGGATGTTAAGTTGAGTGTGAGAAGGTTAGAGTTCAACCATTTCATTATTTTGGACAGGGCTTCTTCTGCAGTAGTCTTAACCATGTCCCAAGTAACCCCTTAGACGAGGATCGCGGTATCATCTGCGTACGCGTAAATGTCACAGTTAGGCAGGTTTAATTTGCAAAGCTCGTTTACGTAAATTTGGAAGAGAATGGGGCCAAGTATACTACCTTGGGGAATTCCGTATGTTATTGGTTCCTTATCACTACAGTACGCATCAACTTTGACACGTTGCGTACGATTATTCAGGTAACTTTTGAAGATTTCAAGTGGTATTCCACGCACACCAATTCGTTCCAGCTTGTCAATAAGTTATACCGAACTGGTTCGAAAACGGTTTGATTTTTGAAACACACCTAAAGCATGAATGGAGAGTCTAAGCTGACCTTTGAACTATACGTATTTACGTAAAAATCTTCATAAAGTCAAAGTCAAATCATTTACTTCCAATAGGCACATAAAAGGCACTTTTTAACGTCAAAAATTACATTAAAATAGAATTGATTCTAGTCGCCCATAAGACCATATAATGTTGTTGGTCAACTTTCATTAACCGGTTAAATGTCGTAATAACAGAAACAATTAAAAAGTCATTGTATCTTGCGTGGATCCACGTACGAAGGGTTAAACAGCAAGTCAATTAATTCAAATCAAAATCAAAATATTTTATTTCACATAAACCTACATTTTCACTTGTTAAACGTCAGAAGTTAGGTGCACGGTTCCAATTGGTCGTTTCCTGTGGAGAAGAGCCAGCAAGAAACTCCACAATTAAAACTAATAATATTTTAATGGCCTCATCGTCACACCTTAATCCTACGATTATATCTAACAAGCACATTTCAAGGTTAAACTGTCGCCCATACATACCTAAATTTTTACCGAAAGACGCCGAATTCAAAGCGTGAAGTTTCTCATGAATATTTATAAGCCCATGTAGGGCATAAACTGCTTATGACTAATGATGTTTTGTTGGCTCTTTTAACAAGCTTGGTTTAGAAATTCATTATGGCCATATTAAGCGTAGCGAGCGTATCAACACAGTAATGGTTTTCAATGTCGTCTAATGATTTTATGAAGATGAAAAACAAAGCCTTTCTTTGGCGTTCGCCGCAGTCGAATAAAAGGAAAAAAGACTGTTTTCCTACCGACAATGGACGTTTTTATCATTTCTTATGTGACGATATTATCGTGGCCGTCTACGGCATCGCGATAACACAGGGAAATAGGATACAGGCTTGCCTAGTTTGAAGCCAGTGTAAAATCTTTGTAATCTTTGACCAATTTTTTTTTTTTTTAATTTTTTATTTAAAAAAAAGGTATGGAAATATAGGGTTATTTCACTAATCCCCATTGACAATCCCCATCAATGGACTTGTGAACTTTTCTTCCACATATCCCCATTGAAGTCGTTTAGAGCTAATACACGCTTTTTATCCATCCACGATACCATTTTAACGTGCACGTATTTCCATACAATAGAATAGAATATTCTTTATTTTACAACATACAAATTTCAGAACATAAATATATAAAATTTTACAAAGGGTGACACAATGGGCAGTCTTATCGTCACGAGCGATCTTTTAAAGACAACCTTTGGATGGATTAACAATACAATACAATCTGTCTTGCCAAGCTATTAGTTATATACCGATCCATTTGCAAACCTTGATTTCCGAAGCCTAACTCGGATCGGTACCAGGGCACTATAGCTCATTAAGAGTATTAACATAATAACAGCGACACACGTTCCGGAGTGTAATTTACACCTAACGCATTTCATTAGCCGTGCTAATCTAAACGATGCACCTACTAGGAGACCACGAATCACTGAGAGCTTTAATTAATTACAAACTCAAAAACTCAAACTCAAAGTATTTATTTCAATTAAACCACTTACAGGCACTTTTGAATTGTCAAGGGGTCGGTCAGTCAGAAAAATGAAGCTAGTTAGTTAGTTAGTTGCTAGTACAGTGCCCGCGCGTAAAAATAACACATTCAGCGTTAAGAAACTGTCAGACTGTATGAGTGATAGAGATGACGCTCTACTAAGCTGAAAGTTATCTAAACCTCGATGTGCCAAATCTACGGGTATACTGTCTATAGGCTGTTCCAAAAGTATCTGACGAAAACGTAAACAAACACTGTTCAAGTTAAATTCTTTCGCAATCATTTACTAAACGGAATTAGTATATGTATGTATCATGTATCTGTATTTAGAAGGTTTCAACTTTATATCTCACCACTGTTGCCAACAATTATTGTTTGAATACCATTATTCAATTATAACTGACATATCATCGACACACATTGAGGTTATAAAATTAACTTCAATTGTCAAATGAAAAACATCTGTAAGGTGATTTAAAATTAGCGTTTCGTGTTTAAGTATTGAAATAATTAAATCAAAACACTTAATTGGTAAGTGGCACTACAAATTGGCATTCACAGGCGTAGTAACTATTTTCTAATCTGTGCCACATTTACGTCTTCTGATTTGTTTACATTTTCATCACATACTTTTGGAACAGATCATACATTTTGTGAGTTCTTTTCAAGTGCTGAGCTTACAAACAAGCAGCTTATTATGACGCCAAGACAATGAACAGCAACGTCTTCATGTATTCAGCGTGTTTGCTTTTAATTGCTTCCGTCTTTTTCTTTGTTATATGGAAGTAAAAGATAGCAATAGTTTTTGTTTTGCTTTAGTGATGCGGTATTCAAACTAGAACTAGGTTACAAATATTTGACCTTACAGCTCGAGTAATGAGAAATAAACAAAGTGGCTTGTTTTATTAAAACAGTAATTTTTTTACGTTTGTTATACAATAAATAGAACGTTTTGAGGTATAAAAGGCAAAAAGGCGTTAAAAGGAAAAAAAACATTGCAAAAAGCTCCTATACTTGAGTGAACTATTTCACTGGTACATTTCCTGTCACAGAGAGGAGTCCTGTGTTCCTGCAGTGGGATCAAGGTATAGAATTAAGTGAGCGACTGCGGTCACCCAGTAATAAAAATATTGTTAAAGGCAAATAAACTATGTGAAAAGAAAAAACAACATTGGAATAAGCTCCTAAACTAGAGCAAACTACATACTTTACCGGTACATTTCCTGTCACAGAGAGGAGTCATTTGTCGCTGCAGTAGCATCAAAATAGTCAAAATATTTTGCTTATGAATCAAATTCGACACATTAACATGGTGGTAGTATATATATAAGGGAGTGTGAGGGTGACTTTATAGAGCGCCTTGTCGTGCAGGGTAGAGTGGAGGGCACTAGACCACACGGACGCACACTCATGAGATGGACTGACCAAATAAAATCCGCAGTGGGCGATACCTTGCATGAGTGCACAAAAAATACCAGGAATCGGAGTGGGTGGCGAGAAATTGTGAGACGAATCCCATCAGCCCCTAGACAAGAAACTACATGAGGACCACGACCGCTCTGACAAGAGTGCTACGAAAAAGAAGAAGAGTGTACCTGTACAGTCACCAAAAGAGATTAGTAACCAGGGTCGTTGGATATAGTTGAAGTTTAGTAAGAAACTGATGAATGTTATCGAATGAAATTTAATTTGGTAAATGAACTGTTTGTTTTCTATGAATTAAATTAAATTTTATTCGAAAATATCCGTCGGTCTCTAAATAAACTTGAACTATATCCGACGACCTTGGTTACTAATCTCCTTTGGTGACCGTACATAATAAAGAGTATTAACATAATAACTATTAATAATTAGTAAAAATATTTCTCAATTTCGTGAAATTCGAAATAATGGCACGCAACTAGTAGGGGTCGAAATGCTAATCTACGCCACGCTAAGTAGGCTAAAACATTGCCACACCGAGATATGAGACGTTCTGTCTGTTTGCATAATACATGCATTAGCGCGATTTATACCGCGCGTTCCCGCGATGTGGCGCGATGTGCCGCGGTACCGCGTCAACGATATTGTGACTTTATGTATAATTAATGTTAATATGGCTTTCCTTTTAGGCTGGTTGAATTTGGTATTAGATTTTCGTGTGTTCCTTTTAAAGGTTTTGCAATTAAAATACCATTTCAGACATCAATCTACATGGTCTTCACATGATCTGACCAAGATTATGTATGGACTTTAAACGAGACTGTGATCTCTGAGTTTGTTTCGGCCTTTTTTCTCAGAGTAGTCAGATAGGAAACGCCGACCTCATCTAGCTTATTTTTCATTTTTTTTTTATAATGTGACGTGTAAAAGTGATTTCGATATCCTATTTATAGAATAAACAATTTCATTTAAATATTTCTAAAACTTTGAAGGCTTATTTACCAACTTATACCATCATCTGCCTAGCCTTAAGAACGTTCACAGTCTGATTTCAGTCTCAATATGTCAAAAATACCTCTAATTTCCTTGCATTTTTGACCAGTTTTGACATTGGTTTCTCGCCGAGATGAGACTGCGACTAGATTTTGAACGTTTTAAATTACGAGAATTGGCCTCCTGCACATAACAGCAGTGACCAACAGCTTAACCTATTTATAAGCTAACATGACGAAATATCACAACAGGATTTGATCCCCCACCCCCGTCGCCCCCAAGTAATAACATGGAACGTAAACATTGCTGGCAAAATTTGGGTGTACGATAGCTACACTTCTGCCTAACCCTTCGGGAATTACAGGTGTAATGTTTTGCTATGTAAATTGATCTGAAAATTATAATGTTTCATTTAAGTATCTATTTTTGACCTTCGTTTCTTCCCATGAATGGGTGGGTAACAAATACCGCCTCCGCTTAACGCTTAACCGACCCTCTGATGCCTATTGCCGTCAGTTTGTGTTCTTAATTTGTAGAAGTATGTATAAGGACCTCCTTCACGACCCTAAGGATCAGCAGTGGGCCTTTTGTATTATCTTGATTATTAATAAATTAATTTATTATTTAGAAGTTGACACAGAGATATAATGAAGTGTTAATCAAATTATGATTCATGCTAATTGTTATTAACTAGAACGTCGAATGATGAGTCGAATAAACAATAATATATCTGTATCTAGTAGATACTACGACCTACGTTAATAACCTATAGTTAAACTGGTATAATATAAATAATAATAATATGTGGTTGATAAAATAACAAGGTCGTGAAAATTATAGAAAGAATCTGTGCTGTATTATTAAAACGGCATTTTCATTGGACTACGAATGATAAGATTTTTGACTTTTTCAATTCATATGTACTTTTTTAGTTTATCTTGAACATCACTGACATCGGTAAAGGAAAAACATCCTGAGGAAACCAGAAGGCCAATTGTTGTACATAGCTGAAATGTGCAAAAACCATTTCATGGTAACTTCACCATTGGGACCATCCCGGTCGGGACTTGAAGGTGTGACTCAGGGGTAGGAGCTCAGTGTAAGGTTTACGGCCAAAGATGTTAGAAAGGTTATCACGACCATGACCCGAGGCAAGTCTCCTGGCCACGATGACTTGAGTATCGAGCATCTTAAATATGCTGGCGTCTATCTTTCAAGGGTTATGGCTATGTTATACTCCCTATGTCTAGGACATTCATATCTACCTCCAGTACAGACTGTCAAGTACTATACCGATCGCAAAAGACCAGTCTATGCTTGCTTCCTCGACCTTACGAAAGCGTTTGACCTGGTTTCCTATGATAGCCTCTGGGATAAAATTAACGAAACATCCCTGCCAAGTGAATGCATTCGTATTCTTAAAGATTGGTACGTAAACCAGTTCAACGTAGTTCGGTGGTCGGGGACGCTGTCGGAACCATACAGATTGGAGTGCGGGGTGAAGCAAGGGGGGTTGACCTCACCAACGCTCTTCAACCTTTATGAAAACGCACTCATCGAGAGGCTGAGCAGCAAGCGTGTCGGAGGTCATGTTGGTGGAGTCTGTGTAAACAACATTAGCTATGCGGACGACATGGTGCTGCTGAGCGCCTCGGTCTGTGATGGCCTGTCTAAGCTGCTCGGCATTTGTGAGGAATATGGACGCAGTCATGGCCTGCTCAATAACAGCAAGAAAAGTGAGTGTATGTTTTTCGGGCCAGGGGTAAATGTCCAGATAGTATCCCTAGCATCAAATTATATAATGTACCGCTAAATAGGTTTGACACCTTTAAATACCTTGGGCATCTGGTAACCTCTAGCCTGAAAGACGATTCAGACATGGAGCGGGAACGTAGGGCGTTGTCTGTTAGAGCGAACATGATAGCTCGCAGGTTTGCACGATGCTCGAAGAAAAAAAACACTCTTTTCAGAGCATATTGCACCTGTTTTTATTCGAGCGCCCTGTGAGCTAACTGTACTCAAAAACAGTACAGCGCCCTACGAGTCCAATTCAACATTGCCTACAGGATGTTTTTGGGGCTGCCTCGATACTGCAGTGCCTCGGGGGTGTTCGCTGAGTCGCGCATTGACTGCTTCTATGCGACGATGCGGAAACGGTGCACGTCAGTGGTGCGCAGGGTCCGCGCCAGCTCCAACACCATCTTGAGGATGTTGGCTGAGAGATTCAACTGTCACTACATAAACCATTGTTGTATGCTTAATATAGTGACAATAACTATCAAATTAAATAATCATAATGCATTATTGTTCAATATACGTCCCTCTTTTCTATTTTGCAATATTGAAATGTAGAATAAATGATAATTATTAAATAGTTTTTATACGAGTTATTATTTTTAAATATGATTATAATTATTTATAATTTTAATTTGTTGACTTTGCCAGTTTAATTTGTAAGTAATAATGAAATTGTGTGTTGAGTTTTGTCTTATCTTTCCAATAATTTTTATTTAATGTATAACCTAATGCTATTATAGGAACTGTTGATTGAAATAAAGGAATTGAATTGAATGTCAAAAACTTATCAAAAATGTATGTAAATTGATTGTATTTTTGACAGATTGCTACTGAGGTTGAAATGCGAACGTTCTTAAAAATACGGGAATTGCCCCCTGGACTCATGTAAATACCTGAACTTATAATAACCTGGTATGTCATCATCTTCCTGTCCTGGTCTCATGTTACTTGTGGTCGGCGCCACACGTTTTCTTCTTCCATTCTCCCCTGTCAACCGTCACGATATCATTCCCTCCCTCCTGTTTCATATCATTCCTCACAAAACTCATACCCTGGACCTGTATACTCGTACTATATGTATAGGTCTGAAATCACCAACTCAAACTCAATGCATTTATTTCAAATAAACTAATTACAGGCACTTTTGAATTGTCATTGTCAAGGGGTCGGTCAGTCAAAAAGATGTAGCTAGTTGCCCATTCCAAAGCGTAGTAGGTACCTATGGAGAAGAACGGGCAAGAAACTCCACGGACACTCTTTTAAATAATAAAATCGTTACAAAATATTGGTTACATCATTCATGTTGAAATTATACATGTGAGAACGATATAGAAAGACAAGACCAACCCGTCTCGAGCAATCGTGGTGATCAATGATCTGGCTGTATGAGAAGAGGCTTTTGCCCTGCAGTATGACAATAATAGACTTGCATTATTTGTTATAAAAAACAATCCGTGTTATACAAATGGCACTTTCATTAGTACACATCGGACTACAAATGATAAGGTTTTAATAGCAGTTGTTAGCGTGACTGATAAGATATGATGTCGAGATTTCTTACAGTTTTATATGCCAAGGTTGAACGCCTAAAGTGATGAACTAATTATTGTTGAAAATAGGAGTTTAGTTGAGGTTACTCTTTTTTCCATTTGGGTATTGTATTACCCTGTAACTGGGTTGTGGAGATCAGATAGGCAGTTGCTCCATGTAAGCTGCATCCGGTTAAATTGGAAGCCGAACCTAACATAGAAAAACATAGAAAAAGCGGCAGATGATGTTGACTCTTTTATTTATTTCAGTAGTCATCTTTACATTAGATACAAAATTTGTATGAAAGAATATTTTCATAAAATACTTTAGAAGTATGAGGAACAGGGTGTAAAGTTCACTCATACTCTATAGAAAAGGGAGGATCCGCCGACCAGACGGGTGTTGTGTCTGGCGGGCAATTGCCGAACGACTGATGTCGGGAAGTTTGTATACATGCTAATTGCGCGGTAAACTCTGCTTGCGAGATGCAGGATTTGCGTGACGTCAGTATGACGCTTTGTTCGCATGTGGCGTTGTAGATACCGCTACAATACAATTACAAACGTGAACATTAAAATTAGTTAATTTAAATTATCACAGTTCACTCACTCCTTTGTGAAACAATCTAATAGCCTCTATTTTATTCTTTAAGTTTTCTTGTAACATAAAAGAATGGTACCAAGTCCTAAATAATATATGGCAGATAACATTTTTGAAAAAGATTATGTTTGTAGAGCCCTGTCTCGGTCACAACTGTCATACAGGATGTCCTCGTTCAGGGGTCGAGACCCCATTGATGCAACGTGTACTGAAGTTTGGAAATAACATTACTATTAGTCATAGGTATGAGTAATAGTAAAAAACTAACCGAAAGAGCGTGTGTGGGCAGTCTCTTTCTAAAAAATCAAGAAAAATATTTTAATTGGGACACGCACAGGAAAGACAAACATTTAAGAAGGAGTATTTAAAATTAACATAACTACCATTAAAACACAAAAAATAAAGGACCTATACGAGGCCAAATAGGCTCCTATTTCAGCATAATTTTTTTTTATTAAAAAACTTTGGCCCACGCTAGGAATTACTCCTGTGTCGTGGGTGCGTTTACAAACATTTAAACTCACATACACAAACAGCCATACCCGGAACAACTACCTGTAGACAATACAAATATTTGTTTCGTGCGGGAATCGAACCCGCGACACGCAGCGCAGCAGTCGATCGCTCAGCCACTGCGCCAACCGTGTCGTCCATAATGCTAAAGATTGATGTGCCTATGATATTTCTTAACAAAGTCACTGACCTCATTGGTGTTCCACCGGTGCCTCTGTGCTGCGAAGTGTTCAGCTCTGGGTAGGCTCTCCAGGTTCTCTGGCAATTTAATAGGCTCGCCATCTGTAACAAAAAAAAATAGGCATAAATAATTTGATATAACAAAAGATTTGTCATCATTTTCAGTCACTAAAACATACATAGTTGGATCCTTTCTAATTACAGCTGTGCAGCCTCTTAACATTAAGTAAGAGTACGTAGACAATGTTAGCCAAAAAATAAAGTATTTCTTTAAGGCAAAAGGTTTGTTTCTTATATCAAGAAATCATCATGATCATCAGAAAAATCATTTATTACAAATGTTGCACATGAGTCTATAACCAATTTTTTTAGCTATTGATGAGGAGTAGGCTTTAGAAAGTAGCCGTTTTACGGTACTTAGCGAGAGTAAGGAACTTAACAGTTACTAGGAAACAATAGATCTTCAGCTTTATTATTTACCAAAAAACTTATATCTACAAATAACCTTCCTATGGTAGACTCTTACATCTGACACCAAAGTATTGAGTTCAACTATCCAAACTAAGAGCAAAGGCCATGAATGGCTGCCTATCTATCTAGATCTACATGTGATCTAGGGCACCTATGTCCGACACAACTGGTAAGTGAAACAAGAGACACAGAACTCGTTACTGTAAATCGTAGCGATTTAACTGAGCAAACTGGCCCGGAGCGATTCTATTGAGAATGCATAAGATATCGATAAATGAATATTCATATTGGTTTAAGGTCGTTTATTATCGTCATATAATTATCAGCCAAAAGTGTATTCTCATAACATATAATTCCATTTATTTAGTGTTTTCAGTAATTGTGTTTTTTTTTTAATTTTAGTTCCTACGAAACATCAAAGAAAAGGTTACAGAGCAAAGACATTTCTATCGACAAGACATCGCCATTTCCATTGCTATCGTCGTAATTAAAATACAGACTAATAATCTCATTATCTTATAAACAGAAAGGGAGGATGTTACTAAACATTCTCTTATCATAATCCAGTTGCATTTTACAACAGCCAGGGCACGAGCAGAGTTGGTGACACAAACAGCTTGTCCACTTTCTCGGCAACCACACAAGCAATTAAATACCTTACGAATTCAAACTTCAACTACTAAGTCCTAGTACAACTGAGCTAGGGAAGTAAATACCTCAGTTCAAATAACAATACATGCATGGTGCAAGTATGCCGGCTATTCAGAGTAGAGGTAGAGAATATTACAGAAGGTTAGTTCCATACAGCGAACGAAAACAGGCGCACGCACACATAGATAAGCTTCAGGTACATCGAGTGCAAGCGCACTATAGTCTGTTCCAAAATTAATCTGATTAAAATGTAAACAAATGAATCAGAAAACGTAACTGTAGATGCCAATTCACCGTGCCTTTTACGAACGAAGTTGATTTGGTTATTTGAATACTTAAACCCGAAATTCGAATTTTAAATCACCACAAAGATGTTTTTCAATTGATAATTGAGGTTAATTTTATAATCTCAATTTTTTTATATATTATTGTTTTGTTATTCAAATAATAATTGTTCAACAAATTGGTAAGATACAAAGTTGAAAACTTCTAAATACAGAAAAATGTGTTACTAATTCACTCTCACTTCCTTTAGTAAGTGATAACCTACGAATGAATTTTACCTGGACAGAGTTTGTTGACACTTTCATCAGATAGTTTTGGAACTGACAGTACCCGTCTATGTGTGAGTGCGCCTGTTTTCGCTCGTTATATGGACCTGACCCTCTGGACTATTCTGTGGTGCAAGAATGCTGGCTATGCTGAGTAGAGGTGAGGAATTCTCAGCAGACGCACATAAATTGTATCCGCGGCCGCCTGGCCAAATTTATTGATGTCTAAATCTTGTTGTGGGACTATCAGTCCACTGTGTGGGACATTAGTTTAGTGATGGATGAAGTATGGGGAGTGTGTTTATTGGGTTCTGGAACAGAATGATTGTTTTTTGGACATTTATTTCGAGATGTATGGGATTATTTATAAACATTGCTGTAGGTTAAGTAATGATTAGCGACTGTTCAACCACACATTTATGACATTTAAACGCTCTTAACTTCAAGCAACGCTTATAAATAACGGGGCTTATCTATGTAAAGGAACTTTAAACTGGAGCTAAGTTTAAAGATTAGATTTTGGGTTAGAATAAAATTGATAAACGAATTATCAGCTGTAATTAGCCTGTATTTCATAAGACGTTTGGGCACACACTTAATGATTGTAAATGGCTACTCACCCTGCACCTACTTTTACTTAATGAAAATCTTAAATTCAAAGACAGACAACGCACAGGATATACTGCTAGGTCAAGAAGCATACAATTTTGCATAAGAATTATTAAGGAAGGATTTTTTAAAGTATTAAAGTAAACTTATGTATAGCTCTTCATAGTCCCTGATAATTTACATTCCATCGCCACTTAATTAGTTATCTACTTTAGTGAAGTCTAAGTTGATTTTTGAGTGAGCATTCGTAAAGTTTTTAGTTGCAATGGAATTTGAACTTTGTAAGTATGACATTCAGTTTGTTGTTCCATAACCTGAAAATTATCTCAAATTCCTGGCCTAAGTTTAGGTGGGCACGGGAGTTCGTCATTTTTACCTATGAGAATTTCATAGGGCACACGGCTTGTTGATAGTTAAAACATTTGAACATCTTTCCAGTTCAGAAAAAACGAAAATAAGAGATAAATCTAACCGAATTCAGCTAAAACCTCTGTACCTATTTTTTCTGTTCTGTTTTTTCTTGTCTGTTTATATGTGTGTGTACATAAATGGTAAATAAAATAAAATTCCCAGAATAAAAGCTTGTTGACATCCCTAAAGTAAATACTGACTAATCCAAAAAACATGTCCTCTTCATTTTTCACAATGTCCCGAAACGAAACCATCCAAAAATCCAGTAGAGAAGTAAAGCGCAAATAAAACAATAAACTGTTCCCGAATGAGGTGAAAACTGCCCGGTTTTTGGCAGCATTCGTCAAGAATGTCTGCACTGCCACCGGGGCCACTGCCTTCCAAACAACCGCTTTATACCACCCTCCGGACGATCCAAATCCGACCTTATCTCTCCAGCCATAAAGACCCGAATGAGCGCATTCATAATCATGTATTTCGAAGCAATCGACCAACTTGTTGAAATTCCGCCGCCGTCCGCTTTAGCGACTGCAAAATTAACTTTAATATCCCTGGCTTACATTTGATCTTTATGTCTAAGAGATAAGATTCGTTTTGGCTTGGTCTTTGGTTGTAGTAGTGAGGGTTCTAAGTTGGTAGGGCGTATAGGATGTAGGAAATTCGCTAGCCAAGCTTTTGGTCTAGTGCTCGCTAATTTCGCACCCAATCGTAGCTAACGGATAACGTGGGCGACATTCTTTGCTTTTATTTAGTCTGAATATTTTTTTGGAGGTCAGAGGTAGATATTTGAGATGCGGTTAGCGTCTCTAAATAATTTCGGTCAAACCCCAGTTGGGACTGCCGGCGGTAACCGAGCAAAAACTAGTTGGCCTTACATATTTGAAATTGCTGATTAAGGAACACCCATATTATTATTGGTCTTTTTTCCTTACATTTTTATTGAACAAGGAAATAGGATTTTTGTCTAGGTTTCTTTCTCATTGGTGTAAGCGTTTGAATTTGACGAAAAAAGTACATAGTAGGGTAGTTTCCTGGGTAAAAAAATATTATTATATTTAGTCCGTCAGTTAGATTATCGAAAAATATTGGACCCGTATTTTTTCTTTTGTCAATCAAATAAAAAATGACAAAGATAAAACGCGTCAAAATTTTGGAGTGGGGGGTCGTGACGTCACGCCATGCTAAAAAGTGTAGCAAGGCGTGACGTCACGCGGTACTTTAACGGGCGATATCTTTATAATTTTTTATATAATTGACAAAAGAAAGAATACGAGTCCAATATTTTTTGATAATGTAACTGACGGACTAATTAGATTTTTTAGGAAACTAGCCTATTGTATTATGAAAATAATTTGTTGGGCGTCCTCATATTAGAAATTATTTAGTTGTAAACGCGCAAGCTGAAAATTAAGGAAAGTATAGAATCTGCGCTTTATTATCTTAACATAACTTCTGAGCCACCACCGCAATTTTTTTTATTTTTTTATTTGTATTTATTATATTTACATTACGACTACCCCGACATTATGTAAAACAAATAAAAATCACAATCAGCTATTTGTTGGTTAGCTACCTCTTCTATCAAATTCAAAGAAATTGGCCAATATCTGTGATCAAACTATAAAAAGGCTCAGCAACAATACAATTCGTGAGTGCAAATTGGTTAGTAAACTGCTTCGCCCGTTACTACGGCCAGTAAAGGAACTGACCGTCATTCTTAGCAATCGTCTTTGATACTGCGTAAGTTGATCGTTTAAAAACTGGAATTGATAAAGTAGATAAATAAATTTATTGAACCAATGTTATAGTTAATACCTTAAAATTAACTTAACTTAACATCGGTCTGTAACTGTTAGCGGTCGTCTTTAGGATCTTTACGGCGGTCCCCAAACTAGGCGGCGCCTGTATCTTGGGGACCAGAGTTGTGATACATAATGCTATTTACTACTGGAGTTTATGTAAGAATAGGTAAGTAATTGCAAATGATTGTATAAAACTAAATAAAATATTCAGATCAAAGTGAAAAAAAAACTTAAATCGTAAATTATTAAAAACAGGATAATTGATTGCATTTTATTTACGTAATGATGTCGCTACCCAATACTTAAGTGTCAATGTGCCTAGCTTTTTTGCAACTATGTTGGGATCGGCTTTCAGTCTGACCATATGCTGCATACCAGTATTTTATAAAAAAGTGACTGACTATCTGACCTCCACAACCCAGTTACAAGATAGGTTTTTTTTTTTTGAGTATGGGAAATCATCAAATGACCCCTCCCGCTCTGGGTGGAGCAGTAGGGAGTGTCAGACTCTTACTGACTAAAACCCACCCGTGTTCCTTCCTTAGCCCTTTATGTACCAGGGCAGCGGTAACCCTATCGGACGATCCCGCTACCCAACACGATACCCCTTGGTAAGGCTTGTTGTCAAACTTTCAGGTTCCCGTAACGAACGACAAAGGTCTAAGAATAACAGACGGGACCAACGGTTTAACGTACTTTCCTAGGAACGGAGAGGTCTCTATACGTAATGGACAGTCACCCATCCAAGAACCAACCGCGTCAAGCGTAGCTGAGCCTTCGACCGTGCGGCTGTTATTATTTAGTCACGAGCCTCCCACCCCTGTTTGTTTTCCAAACATGATCTGCAACATGATGTATACATTTCCCTGTTATATGCGTGGATGGTGATTGATTAGAAATGTGGTGTTTATCTAAATTACTTTGGACGGCAACTGTCACTGCTGTTTGTTAAGAGTTAATCCCTTCTGATTGGTTTCGGATTGGGGTTAGATTACGAGATACCGAGGCGGACTCATCGTGATGTCAGACGCTTAACTTTTTTGCTGGCTAGGATCAGTCTCCATGGCAATCGAAAGTTATAGCAATTTACATTTCATTAATACGATTACGAATAATTTTAAGCGTTGGCTATCAGAGGGGCAATTCTCGTAATTTTAAGAACGTTCACAGTCTGGTCTGTCTCGATCTGTCAAAAATACCTCTGAAATTAGAGGTATTTCGTTGTCAAATATCAAAAACTTGTAAAAAATTTAGGGAAGTCCCCCTCAAAATACCTCTAATTTCCCAACATTTTTTACAAGTTTTTGACATTTGTTTGTCGCCAGATGAAACTGCTATTAGATTTTGAACGTTTTAAATTACGAGAATTGGCCTTCAGGTGTTGTGTTTTGTTTTAATTAATTATGGTGTGAATGAACTCTCCTGAAGACAAAAAGCTACTATGGAAACTATAACATCGGATTTGCATGAAATTTGGCATACATATAATTTACAACCAGGATTGAAATAAAGGTTACTTCTTATCCCCGTATTCCCACAGGATCGAAATTATGCGGGTGAAACCACGGAGCGCGGCTAGTATGATATAACCCAGTAAAGAAACGTAGCATATACACACATAAGCAAATAAATCATCTCAGCGTATACATGAATAAAAACCACAGTATCAAAGATCTTCCGCTATAAAACAAGGTCATTTAGAGGACGTAATATATATCTGTTATCAAAACGATTACTCAGCAATTTCGGCCCAGATATGAACGTTAGATTAAACTAAATATATAGAATGAGCCCAAAGTAATAAATATTGTGCAAAGTTCAACGATATGCACATGGGTTTATGTAACGGAGTTATAATTATGGCGTCAGTAAGTGCTGTGGTTTCGGGTGCGCGATTAAAACGGTTAAAATTTAGCGGCTGCCTATCTGAACTCCACAACCCAGTTACTGGTAACAGGATACCCCTTGTTACAACTGGTTTTCAGACTTTCGAGCGTCTCACTACCCGTAACGACTGTCAAAAATGTACGAATGACACCCAAGACTAAAGACTTAACGTGCTTTCCGAGGCACGGAGGGGTCTCGGTATGTAATTGACGGTCACTCATCCACGGACCGACCTCGGCAAGCGTTGCTTAACCTTGAATATCGACCCGTGCGATTGTTATTATTAAGCCACGAGCCCCTCCTGCATAAACGAGGATTAACTTTACATAAATTCATAGCAAATTGAGTAGAGATAGCTTCTGAATCATTTTAAGATCTCTCTCATTCCATATGACGCTTGTTGATTGCCCGCGAGGAGGTCGAAAATTATTCCACGAAAACGTACTACCAGGATAAAAAGTATCCTATGTCCTACACACACACACCGCCCAGTAGTGATTGACCGTTATAGACTACCGTTATTTACTTGTACGAGGTGTCTTCGGGTC
This sequence comes from Apamea epomidion, assembly GCA_947507525.1. Taxonomy (NCBI): domain Eukaryota; kingdom Metazoa; phylum Arthropoda; class Insecta; order Lepidoptera; family Noctuidae; genus Apamea; species Apamea epomidion. The sequence continues at coordinate 18,317,602 of OX382237.1, forward strand.
AATTTAGCTTTTTAATCTTTGTTTTTTTTTTTTATGTTTCACCTTTTTTTGATGTTTTTTTTATTACTTGTCTTGTGTCTTTTGTTGCACTGAATAAAAGTTTTATCTATCTATCTATCTAACCCAGGTGATGGTCTACCTGTGTGCTGAATGTCATTGAAATTCGTACAGCCGTTAATGCGTAAAAAGGTAACAGACAGATAGGAAGGCAGAGTTACTTTCACATTTATAATATTAGAAAGAATGAACAGTATGGATTATTAGTATGGACTGCCCTGTTGGTCTCGTGGTGGCAGGCGCGACTGCTGTGCGTGGGGTCTTGGGTGGGAAAGGTCGGGCAAACTGTTATTGCGTTTTCCATTAACAATTCCGTAGTAACAGTCCGGGCTTTGGAAGTTGGTGGTTTAATACCCCCGTGCCTCGGAAAGCACGTGAAGCCGTTGGTCCTGCGCCCGATCTCTCCCCGGTCGTGTGGGATTGCCGTCCCCTCGGACTATGAGAGTAAAGGAACAGAGAGTGTACCTGTGTTTGCGCAAACACTTGTGCACTATAATATCTCCTGCGTACCTGGCTAATATCCGTTGAGATTGGCCACCGTGAGCGAAATAGGTCGGGAGGCTATTTCGTTAATTTTAGTCATCTTACTTCATTACATTTTTAAATATTTCTTAAAATATTAAAATGTAGAACTCATAAAAAACATTTTTTAATTTTAGTAGATAGATATCGTCATTCTCATACATAAGAGCTATTCTTAGATTGTTGACAATTATGACGGTCTAATTAATATTATCGCGAGATTGTACCTATACTACGTTTCAATAGATTATTATGAATGTTGTTATTATTATTATTATATTCGTTATTATATTACGTAGACGTAATATATTACATGTTCGTAATATAATAACGTGGGTGTGTATGACAAGATAGATACAATGCGGCTTCAATGTAGATAATTAAGATAATATTCGTATAGCTGAAAATGCTTGGTTAATTTTACATAGTCAACCGCGCCAGTATCGACTTTGGCTTTAGAAAACTATATTTTGATATAACAAAAGAATTCATATCATCGATTGTGGGACCTGGACCCTAATTGCGTAACACACTATCATTTATTCATTCATCATTCATTCATTCATCATTCATTCATTCATCATTCATTCATTCATCATTCATTCATTCATCATTCATTCATTCATCATTCATTCATTCATCATTCATTCATTAATCATTCATTCATTCATTCATCATTCATTCATTCATCATTCATTCATTCATCATTCATTCATTCATCATTCATTCATTCCTCATTCATTCATTCATCATTCATTCATTCATCATTCATTCATTCATCATTCATTCATTCATCATTCATTCATTCATCATTCATCAGTTATTCGGTTGGATTTTGATCAAATCATCAAAATCATAGCGAAGTCAAAACTACAGACGCCAGCAGGTCAACCTACCCGAAACTCAAACCCAATCAAACTTGAACCTTAATGCTTTAGCGATAAAGTTAAAAAACTATTAAAGAAATTTGACAGATTGTACTAGCTTGATGTGTTGGCGTCTGTACATTGAATTATGATTTTTAACTAATTTTTGCGAGGTCTGGGAACGATTCGAGTTTAGTAATTAAATCATACAGCCCAGTCAATATTCACTTCACTCCCTCTAATAGAGTGGAGGCTTGTGTCCCAGCAGTGGGAACACTATAGGCAGATTATGCTCTTTCTTCCTTTTCTTTCTTATCCTTCATCATCAGCCTATAGCAGTCCACTGCTGGACATAGGCCTCTCTTATTGCACGCCATTCAACTCGATTTTCGGCAAGTTTGTTATGCTTATGATGCTAAAATTCAATATGGAGGATCTTCAACTGTTTTCAAAGTTCTTTTAAACCACACATGTAGTTTTTTTTTTTTTAAACGTTTCCCCACACTAGAAATTTCTCCTGTTCTGTGGGTGCGTTTACAAACATTTAAACTCACATACACAAACAGCCAGACACGGAACAACTACTTGTAGGGCATACAAATATTTGTTCCGTGCGAGAATCGAACCCGCGACACGCAACGCAGCAGTCAATCGCTTAACCACTGCGCCAACCGTGCCGGCAAAGTGGCATCCTTAGGGCGAGTTATTGACCGAGTCACATTTATGTATGCTCCTCTCCCCAACACTTGCCGGAAATCCGGTGTGATTGTATAGTTGACGAAATAATTTGGACTCTAGACTGCACAATGGCCACGAATATGATGTGTGATGACCTGAACATGGTGAACTGGGGCAGACTGAAAGCATAGAATGTAGTCCATTTGAAAACCAGCGTCAGGCACTAGTTGTCTGGCATTTTTGCTGAACTGGGCCTTTTTGGCGTAGCCGTGAAGCACATTTTGAGACCGTACACTCTTTATTTGATTTTTTATTTGTTTTTTTCATAAGGCCAATTCTCGTAATTTAAAACGTTCAAAATCTAGTCGCAGACTCAACTCAGCGACAAAAAAATATCAAAAATGTAAGAAATTTAGAGGTGTTTTTGACAGATTGAGGCTGAGATCAGATTGAGAAAGTCCTTAAAATTACGAGAATTGACCCTCTGATGTATGTATCTGGTGTATTGTGTGTCTTTTAGTTTGTGCTAAATAAATGTTTTTTCTTTCTTTCTTTCTAGTCCCATATAAAGGAGTGTTCGAAGTGTCCATACACCTGCACTTCTGAGGGTCTAAAAAACGCCAATGACGCTGTGTAGTTTGCGTGGTCAACTCCTGGGCCTAAGTGATCTAACATAATAATTATTTACTCTTGCCATCGACTTAAAAAGTCAAAGAAACCATCTAGATGAGAACGAGGTATTATAGGTCAACTTAGATGGATCTTCGTCAACCACATAATTCTTTCTTGCTCGCAGACTATTAATACTATTGATAAGGAGTAGGTATGTTACAAGCATTCTTTCCAAATTACATAAAGGTCAACTACAAAAAAACACAAAGCAAGCTAACACAAACACAAGTTGATATCAGCTGACATTCAAGTGCAGACGGTTTTTATGTTAGATAGATATTTAGATACAGCATTATGTGTGTCAAAGAACAATGACCTTTATCATTGAAAGTGAACTCAGATCAGTTGCAAATTTTTCGCGATTACGATGTCGGTCCCATGGAAAAAGTTGTTCAGTTTGATGGTCTGTACCACATCCTTAAATTTGGCTGGTTAAAGAAGAAGAAGATAGTACCGAAAAATTTAATTTAATATTTAGAGAAAAATATTACATATAAAGCAATGGCGCTGATTCCCTTGTTCACAAACTAAACTAAATTTAGGTTCTGTGCATCTTTTTCTTTCTATTTCATTAAGAAAAGGACAGAAGATAAAATATTAGTTTAGTCCTGTCTTATTAGTTAAGTCTGCCTATCCATTCGGGGCATCGAGGCGTGTTTATGTTTTGTTATCGTATTATAGTTGTTATCGGATAGTGTAATCGTATAGTTATGTTGAAGTTTGTTTAGGATACACTGGCCAATGTATCCAGCACATCAAGCTACTACAATCTGTCAAATTTATTTAATAGATTTTCAAATTTATCGCTTAAGTATTAAGGTTCAAGGTTGATTGGGAAAATTTGACAGCTTCGGGTAGCTTGACCTGTTGGCGTCTGAACCTGTTTCAAGTTCCATTAAATTATTTTGTTAAGAATATACTAAGAGATTCACTTATTTATCAAGAGATTAACTTACTTTAAAAAAAAATTGACGAGGTTTTTAATTGGAATGCTTTTAAAGTGTACATGAATTTTTGCATTACTTATAAATTGTAAGTTTTGTAAATTGCACGGTCATTTTAATTTATTATTGTTATTATTATTTTGTGCCGAATCTCTCCCAATATTGACATGATTATTATTGACATTTATGATTATTATTTTTTCAATTTTATAGTGACATTTATTTAATTCAATGACACAATTTTAATGGGATTATCTGTTTACTGACTGCATGATTATGATCAATAATTAATTTCAATAAAATATGTAACTTTATTTTATATTTGCACGCCAAAATTAAAGGCAGAATAAGAGAACCATTTTGTACATTTTATCAACCTTCTGTACCTTATTTATGCAAATAAATGTATTTTTTTTATTTGATCAATTATTATATATTTGTTAAGACATTGTTACAATTTTTAGTTTAAAGTTATTTCTTTGTATTATTAGTTTAGTTCATTTTATCTGTTGCGATATTCATGTTAGATAGTTAGTAAGTGTAGACAACCTGTCATTTGAAATGTTATAAAAGATCGTATAATTTTATTCTTGGTATGTAATTCCTATTCAGCCTGTCCCTTGCTGCCCTCTCCCAGCGACGCCCTAAGCCGAGGTCCGTACGGTCCGTGCCCCACAGGGGGTGCCCTTAGCGTGTAGTCGCTTAGTTTTTTAAGACCTGGCTGGAGGCAACGACAGGCAAGTCTGGTTAAGCTGACGACAACCTCCTTGGTTGGACTGCGAGATGACAATAAATAAAAAAACTTGGTCTTTTTTCTGTAATGTGTCGCTGGGCTGGTAATAGCATACGAAGTCATTGATTATTATTAATTTATCATCAACCTTCTACCCAACATCCCCAGTCCCAGTTATGTTAATTCTTTAGAACAAACGATCAGAAAAAAAAACCAAGATATCGGTAGGACAGAATCTGGGCCTTGATCTACGGTCAAAGGTAAGGAATAAGAAAAGATATTTGTTCTAAAAATCCTGTTAATTTATTTATAACAAATAGAGCTTATGTCTAATCATAATATATTAATTGATCTATGCTAACATCACACTCGTTATACATACCTAAATAGGCTGCATTCAAATAAATTGTGAGAATTTAAAATTCCCATCAAAAAGAGCCATTCCTTTTGAGCACGTCAATTACAAAATCGTGACACTTTCATATACCTATTACGATTACTTATCGATATTTTTATACATAATAGAAATAATATCGATTAAAAAATAACAAAACAATAAAATACAACATTTTTTTTTAACACGTCACACCGTCTTGTTATAATAATTATTATAATCAATTTGTTTTTTTTTTTAATGCGGCGCAATCATCGCCCATCTGTGAGCATGCACTGATCCATTTGTTTATTTAGTATGTTTGTTTTTTTTACTAGCCGTTGATGTCCTACTGCTGGGCAAAGGCCTGCCTACACTCCTTCCTTCTTAGGGCTGATTTTTCAATCGACAGAAATTTTTAATTCGTGGATTAAAATTTACGTCCGACAGATTTTTTATGGAAGAACTGTCAAAAATTCAAAATTATTCCTCGGATAAACTTATCTAGATAAGTTTTTCCGAGGAATAATTTTAAATTTTTAGCCCATATTCTGTAATGCCTTAGTTATTTTTTATGGCACTGAATAGCCCTCATCTTAATCAGGAACAAGTCATTGAAATTAGAAAAGATTTTGTAATTCGCTATGCATTTGCAACCCTTAATAATTCCCATTTTGATATCCTGAAAATATTAATGGATACTAATAAAATAACCTCTTTTGTGAGAAAAAAGCGTACTCATTTGAAGAGTCAATAAGTTTTTAGAGGGTTGATTAAATATTTCCCTTTTAATTCATCTTGATCCTATGGAAACATTATAATTATGACATAATTATTGTGAATGTTCTCACCTACAGTCCGTCTACGGTTATTTACCTCTGATTTTTCATCACTGTCAAAATCACAGTGATCTTTATTGCCGTAGCAATAAAGTTGCTGTTGGGTTGCTGCCATTGCCAAGTCTGTCAAAACCACAATGATCCATACAATCGTTGCAATAAGGTTGCTATTCGGTTGCTGCTGTCAGAGGTAAAATAACTATGAATGGACTGTACAAAGGTATTTAGTAAACAATACATAAAGAGGGAACAACAAATTACTTTATAACGTATGATTGGCTCAAACTAACAACAGGCCGTTAGACATACAAATGATTGCCAACGACCTTGCACACGAGTTTAGCTCATGAACGAATACAAAAAAAAAATACTTAAGAAACCAATACATTCAATATTTATTTCTCAACTATCAATAGGGAATTAAAATGCCCCTTTAAGCATTCTGGATTATGTAGATACTAACTTTTGCTCGCGGCTTTGCCCGTGAGTAAATCGCAAAATTATCCCAAGGGAACATACCACCGGGATAAAAAGTACCCAGCACCCTTATTGGGTAAAATACTACCAATCTCAATCTGAATCATTTTGAAGGTTATTGCTAATCCATTGCTGCATAATTATGTTCGAAAAATGTGTCTGCTCGACTACGTAAATAACGCAATGAATGTTGTTGAACTGTCAAAATGAAACCCATTACTACTGATAGTGTGGTACGCAATCACCCCGCAGGTCATGGTTCAAGCACATCCGTTCAGCCGTTAAGGCATGAAAAGGTACAGACAGTGTTACTGCACTGTCTGTCTGTACCTTTTCATGCCTTGACGCATGTGTACAATATTAAAGTATGGATATTGAATTTATATTACAGTTCTAAATATTGTATAATCATGTTGAACGATGACGCACCATGAGTAAATCATCTGTTACTAGTTTGTTAGACGCAGAATGATGAGGCAAAACGGAAGATACTCAAATGATTATATTATCATTCAATGACTTGCACCTGATTGTGAAGACATGCTCAAATTAATATTTGGGTCTTAACACATGACCGACTTTTAAAGAGGTTCTGAGGAGTACACGCCGGGTACAAAAACATTATACCTATTTTAATAATCTACGTTCGCGATTAATTTGCCAAACATGTAAACAAATATGAGTTGTTGAAAAAATAACTTTAATTCCTACACAAAAAAGTTCAGTTTACGCTACAACTGCAAACATTTTTATAACTTTTTCAATAGTGCTAGTCACTCTGCAATCAACTTAATTGCCATTGAAATAAAGTTGATATTTGATTAACTTGAAATAACAAATTAGAAACGTAAATTTGAATAGACCTGAGGTACTGATATTAGAATTTAGATCATCGACAGTCGTTACGGGTACTCAGAAGCCCAAAAGTCTAACAACTAGTCAAAGGGTATTTTTTTATCCAGTAACTGGGTTGTGGAGGTCAGATAGGCAGTCGCTCCATGTAAAATACTGGCATTCAGCTGCACCCGATTAGACTGAAAGCCGACCTCAACATAGTTGGAAAAAGGCTTGGCAAATTGACTCAAGAAGACATATCAAGCCATAATTTCCAGTATAAGTTTGACCTCGCATTACATAGGTTTTCCGCACAATGAGAGGTCAGCTTATACTGGAAATTATAGCTTGATATGTCTTCGTGCATAAAAAATCTACGAACGTAATACTTTGAACGACATTTTTTCGTATAGTCTCAGTCGCCCCCACATGGATTGCCACCAGGTGGCAATTGGAAACATAGTTATTGTAAATATGTAATTTGATTATCTGTGACTGATGACTAGCTTTTGTTAGGTAGTTTAATTATTATAAATACTAAGATTTTCTGTGATACGAATTTACACCAGGTTTTTATGATTAAAAGCAACTACAGTGAAGAAAATCTTGTATGTATGTCCCTAAAAAAATATCACTTATCTACTAATAAAACCACATTGGAAATGTGACCGCCAACCCCGTCCATCGCGGCCGTAAGACAGACAGCGATGAGGTTTGCCGATCCACGCCGCAATGTACAGCGATTTGAAGTGGGGGCAATAACTTCCAAGTCGCCACCCGGTGGCAACTGGGAATTATTTTCCCAATTGCCACCTGGTGGCAATCCATGTGGGGGCGACTGGGACTATACGCATTTTTTGCGTATCAGGTTTGTTGCTCATTATATCTCATATGTCAGTGTCATTGAATTTTGAGAGATAAATAGTGAACCTCAAATTACAAACAGTCTGTTTTAAACCTAAGAGCTGACTACGAAAGTCAGATATTTTTTTATCCGTGGAATAAAATTGCCGACGGACCCACTGACTGTTCTAGTATGCAAAAAGTGACAAAAATTCAAAAAATATTCTCGGGATAAGACTTATTCTAGGTATTCTAGGTCTGCGGTGGTTTCCTTCTGCGAAACAGTCGTCTCGCAGAAGGAGGCTGCGGAAAGGGAGAGGGAGATCTCGTCCACTCACCCGGCCCGCAGCAGGCGCACCGGGCGTCGGCGGAGGGCGGACAACGCCCTCTTCCAGCCCCCCTAAATGGGTCCAGGGGCGACGGACTCGGGGACGTCCGTTGCCCCCCACACATCAGGACCCGAGGTGGCGGCGCGTAGTGTTCCACGCGCGCCCCTCTTAGACGTCGCGGGGGGAGTCTAACACCTCACTCCCCCCCCTGACCCGAGGAGGCCCGCGGTGGCGGGCCGGCACCAGTCGGGGGTTGCGGAAGGATCGTACGTTCCCGCGACCCCCGGCGTAGGTGTGAGATGGAACACCGGGGTGGTTTTTAGCCGGTAAGAGTCCGGCATGCCCCTCTGCCTTCCCCAGGGCGGAGGATGTCCATGAGGATTTTCCCCCCGAGACCAAAAAAAAAAAAAAAAAAAAAAGGTATTCTAGGTCTGCTGTAATTCGCCCTATGAAAATATTTAAAGACTTCTGTATAGCGACTTTGGAAAGACCAATACATAAATAGATTTTGTTATATATTATTTGGTGCTTTTGGAATATTGTAATTATGCTGGTTCCCTTTTAATTTGAACTTTTATGTGAAGAAAAATAGACTTTAGTTAGTTATGACTAGTTTTTTATGAAATAATTGCGTTATTGATTAACTCTAACAATGTTTAATTATTGCAGTAGTTATTTATATAAGTTCATTGATCATTTATTACGGTATATTTAACCTTCGGCAATTACTGCCTTTTCTACGGTTGGTAGGTAAAATACAATACGGATTGATAGAATTGATTGCACACCTCCGTCTCAATTGATAACAGTCATAAATGGCCAGAGCTGCTAATTTATGTGACCGTTTAAAAATGTTTTAATATTTCCAGAATACCATAAATGCTTCTAAAATGGCAGAAAATTCAGCAATAAAAAAATTACTAGTAGCATAGCACGAGGATTAACTTTCATGTGGTTTATTTCTACTTATTTTATAAGCCATACATGTTCAGAGACAACTATTTATGAAAAAACTGACACTTATTACAACCGTGATATGGCATACACTTATTATGACCAAATATTTAAAACTATTAAAGTATAATACGCCCTTACATGTTGATATTTTTTTAATCCTTAAACGGGATCATTGTACTCATCATTATGAACAGCGGGACCAACCCTAAAATCGTGAAAAAAAAATCAGTTGATCTATAGATTTATATTCGCATAACTCGACATAATGTATGGCTCAACTGATTTTTTTTTCACGATTTCAGGGATCATTATGAACAACTTTTACTACGGGAACAATCCCGTAGTAAAAGTTGTTCATAATGATCAGTGCAATGACCCATTTTAAGGATTAAAACGATCAAAATTTAACGGTATATAAATAGTGTTTTGCTAAGTCAATCCTCATTCAGACAATGTTCATAACCCCTGCATTTGTTCAATGACCTCACACTTTTAACGCAACATCTAGATCTTTTTCTTCTTATCCAGTTTGGCTGGCAAGAACACTGCCATCGTCTTCTGTAAGATCTCTGTGAATATCATGGTCCCAATAAACACAAGCAGAGTTCCAATCCAGTGGCCGAAAGTGAAAGGATTCCTGAAGTACACGATGGAGAAGAGGAGCGACACGAATTTTCTCAAGGTGACGGTCAAGGTCACGATCAAAGAAGCACATTCCGTTGTCAATACGTACACAGCACTGATGCACAACCCTTGAGTTAATACATATAGGATCAGCCACAGTACTTGTCTTGGGAATTCAAAACCAAGGAATTCGACGATAGGTGTCTCTGTAGCCAGTTTAACGTGTCCGATTAGGTTAGGGGCAGTTGGCAGCCAGAACACTAAAGGCAATAAGTGAGTGTAGTACAGTGCTTCCCAAGGATGCTTTCCGTGCTTCGAGTACAAGGATTCCTGGAAGATTCCCATCCTTGCGGAGACGAAGAGTGCGAAGGTTAGGATGGCTATGCCGAGGCACCACCACAGCCAGTCAATAAACTTCAGTTTTTCTTCCTCAGCAGCATCTTCATGTGTTTCTCTTGGCGCTTTTACGTCACCACTGGATACGATGGTACAGAGCGCTATACCAGCTGATATCATCAAGACGGCTACGTACTTGAGTGGTGGGTATCGCTTCTTTAATATCCATACTCCCATAGCCATGTTGGCCATCAGAGAACCAGCTCTGAAGATCATGTGTAAAGGCATCGGTATGTTGAAGTCAAATGCATAATTGTTAGCAACGCTGCTTGTCCAGAAAAATCCAACTAAAAGCAGGTATTGCTTGAAAGGAATGTTTCTCTTAGCTGTACCGAATTTTCCGACGGTAACAAATCCTATTGATGCTATGAATAAAAATTGTAGGAATGTAGCTAAGTTTCCCGCGCCCGGGTCTTCTTTCACAACCATTTCTAGGAACACTACGTTGGAACAACATCCTATGAAGACCATCGTAATGGCCGCAGCCGCCTTCACGGAAACCATTTTGGATCTGAAAAAAAGAAAATAAAAATGAAAAAAGTTATTCCGATACCGGGAATCGAACCCGAGCCTCCTGGGTGAGAGCCAGGTATCCTAGCCACTAGACCATATCGGATATTGAAATGGTAGCGAAAATATTGGTTCTAATGCCGCTTAGTTACTTATAAAATCGTAGATTCAATAAAGTACAAAATAATAACAACAAAGAATCAAAAACTATGCAACAAAGTCCATAAAATGTCTGCTTTAGTTTAGTTTTAAGTGATAACACCATTAAATAATTAACCTGACATGCGCACTGCAGCCGAAGTCAGTAAGGTTATTTCAACTGCAGTTTTATGTGATAAATAGACACCATACTAACTTGAATGGACATAAATCGATTATAATATGAAGTAATACTTACATTTAGTTCGTTTCACTATTACAAACACAAATAATCACGTAAATTATAACATTATTTACTTTAAAACGTCAGACACGTTTGACAACGGAGCTAGCCGGGGCGCCAATGTGTGCGTAACTAACCGTAGCCAGTGATTGTAGTTGTGACCGTGGCCTCGAATACGTCTACGCATGCGCTGAGCGGTGCCGTCGGTAAAACTGCACACATTTACTAACTAATATTATAAGTAATAGATGGCGCTGTTATCAATTATGAAACCGATGTATCAATGTGTGGAGATTATATTTTAGGGGACTGTGTGGGTTCGATCGAAGCCTTCGTTACATTATTTACATAGCAAGGATCACTGTCTGGAGTAAAACAATCATGGCGGGCGGCGGCTGAAACATTTTCACTTTGCTCATGCAAAGTTGAGTTTGTTTCAACAGGTAGGTACATTTAGTATTATTAGTTCTGATGACGACTTAGGTAGGTACTTTAGTTTTGGCAGTCTTTTCATATAAATGGTTCGGGTTTTATACGTGGAGGAACCTTAGGAACATGTTTCGAATAATTTGAGAAAGGGGAATAATTTCAATGGAAATAACAATGTAACTGACAAAGCTTAACCCTTTTAAAATTAAAACACAGAGTTAAGTAGGAAGTTATGCTAATTTAAAGGTTAATAAAGAAAAATTATAATCTGACTATACAGCCACCTTTTTTATAATTTTATCAGCGTCAGAGCAAACACAATTTTTTTTGTAATATGCGATTGTAACATTGTCCGTTTTATTTTTAAACCGATCGCAATGTGAACCTTTTTTTAAATTATTCAGGTTCATCAATGTTAATTCATATTAACTTCGCATTCTGTGGGATTATATACAGATACTCAATATTCAAAATATTAATTGGATTCCACAATATGAACTAAAATGGCAGTTTTTACAAAGACATGATCATTGTAAACCCTGTCTGGCACAGCAAAACAATCCCCTACTTTGTTTTGCTGTGCCAGACAGGGTTTAATTTGACTAATTAGTTGGTACTTATACTATAAATTTTGCAGTAAGTACCTACAATAAATTAATAGGTAAGTAGATAATATAATTATAAATTGTGCAGGTGATTAACTAACTGTTTCCTAATTGAAATGGGCCATCTCTATGAAACTGTTACCTAACGGTAGAGAAACTTTCTTAAAAACTACCTGCGTCATCGATTTCAAAGTTAAAAACTACATCCATAATATCCATCAAACTGACGTTACAGTACTCGAACAAAAACCTGAAACTAAGCTCCGTAAGGCCACCCAGTCCATACATAAATCGCTTAGGTCAGTACATAGATCACTGGGTCACCATACATAACACCAATTGGCAAATAGCCAGAAAGATTAACAAAAGATTTGTAGCCATAAAGACGATTTAAACCTAGCATTATCCCTATTGAAAATATTCACTGAACTGTCAATAATATCTAAGAAAAACTATGACACTTTTAGTATTAGAGGTCTTTGTGAAGAAACTCGGACGTACAACCACTAATCAATCTGTTGGTGTCGTCTTCCAGAATAACCGGATGCAGCTGAATGCCAGTATTTTACATGGAGCGACTGCTTATCTGACCTCCACAACCCACTTACTGGGTAAAAAATACCCCTTGACTAGTTGTTAGACTTTTGGGCTTCTGAGTACCCGTAACGACTGTCAATGATCTACGAATGACAGCTGGGACCAAGGGCTTAATCTAGCTTATTTTTTTATGTATATGACGTGCAAAAGTGATTCCGATATCCTATTTACAGAATAAACAATTTTATTTCACTTAACATCTGAAGGCCAATTCTCGTAATTTAAAATGTTCAAAATCTGGTCGCAGTGTCATCTCGGCGACAAACAACTGTCAAAAACTTGTCAAAATGTTGGGAAATTAGAGGTATTTTTGACAGATTGAGACTGAGATCAGACTGTGAACGTTCTTAAAATTACGAGAATTGCCCCTCTGATTTTTGGCACCCAAAAACATGTACGGGCGCGATTTTCATTGTTGTGGAATAATGACACTGACAGCTCATGAACGCGGCTTAGGTGTGTCTGCGTTCAGTTTTATTGGTGAAATTCGGCCTAAGAATGGAAGTATGGAAGACTGAAAGAAGGCACGTATGAAACTATGTGTTAGTATGTGTATAATAAATGGTGCTTGTCGACAAGATACAAGTGATATCGCACCCTTTTAAGGGTATTGTATTTCAGTTTCTTATGTTAAGGTAAAACACGGTTATTGAGGAAATTGTGTTTTTATCCTACGGAACCTTTTCAAAGTTCAAAGTCAAAAGTTCTAGGTCATTTACCTAATCATACTTATTGTTCTGGAATATTATTGTGTACAATAACTTTTAATTTCTTCTTTCACAAAACAAAAATACACATAAATAGTACCTACCTTTGTACTCAAAAGTCTACTATAAAAGTATACTACATACTTATATATGTCGTTTATAGGTATTTTTTAGGGATTCTGCCGTTTTGCCGAAAAGATTTGGCCAAAATTTCACTACCCAAACAAATTTTAGCAATCTTTTTTTATACCAATGCAAGGTTTGGAATAATTTTAGTACGCACATTTTCATTTGGTCAAATTTTTACTTGGCGGAATATTATCAAGGATAATGTCATTTAGGCATTTGATCTTTAATCAAATGATTTATTACAGCAAACAATCTTTAGACAATAAATATTTGGTCAAATGATTTGTTTTGGCAAAAAATATAAAGGCAAAAATAAGATTTCTTGGGAATTATGTAATTAAAAAATGCAATTTTATTTTAATAATCATAATCATTTATTTAATATAGATGATTATGATTATTAAAATATTTATACAAATAAGGAAAAAAAGAGATTATTGTTAGCAGGATATCAAGAACCAAACCAGTACCACGAAGTTAATTTAAAAAAAAAAGGTCAGGTTAGGTTAGGTTAACACTGTGACCTCCTACGCACGAGCCGACCGAGCGAAGCGAGCGGTGCCGCGGCAGCGGCCGGCGACTGCCAGAAACTTCTAGATTGTATAGAAAAAAAATATGGAAAAAAGAGATTATTTTTAGCAGGCTGTCGAGATCCGAACTAGTTAGCAGAGGTTAATTAAAAAAAAAAAGGTTAGGTTAGGTTAAAACTTAGACCTCTTACGCACGAGCCGAGCAAGCGAAGCGAGCGGTGCCGCGGCAGCGGCCGGCGAGTGTCAGAAACGATTAGATTAGATATAAAGAAAAAAAATATGGAAAAAAACAGGCTGCCCGAGACTGAACTAGTTAGAAAAAAAAATTGAAAACTGACGATACTAAATATTTGGCAAATTTTATTTTGAAATATTTGACTACATAAAAATTGGTAAAAGTACTAGTTGGTAAACAAGTCATTGTTTAAACGTTGACTTGCCAAACATTAGGTTTGCGTTACGATTATTTGTGAATAGATTTTTTGCTAAGTAATAATTTGGCAAATGAAATTATGCGGAAATTTTTTTGGGAAGTGATAATTTGGCAATTTCTTTTCGATAAAACAAGGGAGACCCATTGTTTTAATACTGGATGAGAGCACAAAACCGTTCGAAGTGGCGGTGCTTGGGGGAGGCCTATGTCCAGCAGTGGAGGTATTCCCACTGAACTGATGAAGAATGATGATGTCGTTTCAAAACGAGTTTACTGTGTAGGTACACACTAATAATATTATACCGAATAAGTAGTAAGGGTATTTTGAAATAAGTAAACTGTTTCTTCATGCAAAAACTTTTTCAAATCCGTCTAATCTATACTAACGAGTATCCCAACTCCACATGACACGTCACAAGATTGAAGGCTAGACCTCCCCCCTTCCCTCGAACCTTGACAACCTCCCCCCACAGCTCCAACGAGTGATCGAGCAAACTCTCTTGACAAACATTCCAAAGTTATCTCGTAAAATCTCTCATACTTCACATCGTAAGATATTTCGCTTGCAAATGCTTGGACTGCATGTAATAAGATCTGCATTTGTTTTGTTTGATCTGTTTTTGTTTGTCTATGATTTACTTGGCTGAACAAGTGATGGATGTTGCTGAGCGAAAAAAACGACAGACAATGGGAATCCGGGCGGAGTGGTCAGATTCAGCCCTGAAATCGTGATTTATTTTTGGAATATCTTATAGGAAACTATAAGTCTTATAAACCCTCGTTATTTTGCCCAGGTACAGATGCCAGCACATAAAGCTACTACAATCTGTCAAATTTATTTAAAAGATTTTCAACTTTATCGACAAATTATTAAGGTTAAAGGTTGATTGGGAAAATTTGACAGTTTCGGGTAGCTTGACCTGCTGCCGTCTGTACAACTAAAGTATAGAAAGATAAGAAAGAAAAATTGCTTTATACCGTAAAACAAAACGCACATTACAACAAAAAAGAACACACAATTTACACATACAAAGTAACCAAAAGCCTCGTTACTCCAGGAATAAAAAGTTGTAAATTTTTTCCATTGTTATTAGTATATTTAATTAGTACGAAACATATTGCTTGCCACAGACAAAAAATCTCTAGTGCTCCTTAATAGCTGTAATTTATAATGTTTTTTATTTCATGTACTTATCTATTCTGTCAGATTTTTACTTTATCTACTACCAGTATGTTTAAGTTATTTTATGTATCTGTGGAGAACATTGTTGGTGGCATATCAGAGGGGCAATTCTCGTAATTAAAAACTTTCAAAATCTAGTCGCAGTCTCATCTCGGCGACAAACAAATGTCCAAAATTTGTCAAAATGTAGGGAAATTAGAGGTATTTTTGACAGATTGAGACTGAGATCTGACTGTGAACGTTCTTAAAATTACGAGAATAGCCCCTCTAATCTCAGTCTCAATCTGTTAAAAATACCTTTATTTTCCCTACATTTTTGACAAGTTTTTGACATTGATTGTCGCCGAGATTAGACTGGATTTGGACGACTAGATTTTGAAAGTTTTTAATTACGGGAATAGGCCTTCTGGTTAATTCCGTATGTTCTATTTATTTGTCATATATAATCACCACCACCTACACTCCTGTGGCTGCACAGGAGTGTAGGTGGTGGTGATTATATATGTGTGTACCTGTATCTGCGCATACACTTGTGGTCTTGTGCACTATAATATCTCCCGCGCCGATGATGGTTAGTCTCCGCTGAGATTGGTCGGTCCGAAATTCGGTCTAAAGGACTTTTTAATACATAATATGTATTTTTTTGTTATTCCAAATAAATAAAATTAAATTAAGTATAAAAGACTATGAAAGCCTGGTATATTATTGTTAAAGTAAAAAATTACACACTCAATTTAATCGGCCACCGATCGCGCAATTTTAAACTGAACACGATCAAATAAATCAAAATTTCACAAGAACTGGCCACTTCTCTTTAATTAATGTGTGCTATAAGGGTTTAAGGCAACATCTACTACATAAAGAATAAAACCATAAATGGAAGATTTTCCATCATAAAGGAAGTGGATGAAAATACAACACAGCCGACCATTGGCACTCGAGAAAACACGTATCCAGAACTTGACACGCGAAATAATACAATTTGCTAAACACATACAGTTTATATTCGCTTGGCACAAAGTTAGTTGCATAACCGTGACTGTAATTCAATTATTACGGCCCGACGCGTCCAACTAACAACCTTATAGATATAAACGTATTCTGACCCAATGATATGTGAAATTTTGTTTGATTATCAGGAGATTAACCCCGGAACTAATTTTCTGTGAATATTGGACGAGTTTTAGTTTTTTTCAGGTAGGTTTTATGGCTTCGTTCATAAGGAAAAAAGCCTACATTTTGTGTTTAGTACGGACATCATAAAATCACACGATGACCTACACCCAACGCGAGTGGTCACCTTCGTCTATCAACATAGCTAGCATATGGCAGTACCAGAGGCAACCCAGATGCGTTGCCATCCCATCTATACAAATAAATAAAATTTAAGTGTCAGTTTGTAATTTCAAAATAACAGCATTTTTCTAAATGCATATGAAAGTATATACGGTACTTAAAATAAAATAAAAAACTTTTTTCTTTTATTTTGATTTTCCGTCTGTCTGTTTGTTCCAGCTTATCGCCGAAACGACTACACCGATTTTGACAGGATTAGCACTGGCAGATTGACAATGTTATAAGGAGTAACTTTAGCTACTTTTATTTTGACGGCACGGTTGGCGCAGTGGTTAAGCGATTGACTGCTGCGCTGCGTGTCGCGGGTTCGATTCTCGCACGGAATAAATATTTGTATGACCTACAAGTAGTTGTTCCGGGTCTGGCTGTTTGTGTATGTGAGTTTAAATGCTTGTTAACGCACCCACAATACAGGAGAAATTCCTAGTGTGAAAAAATATTTTTGTTACAAAAACAATTAGGGATCCGCGCAAAAAAAACCCATGACATCCAATTCGTTTTCCGACATGCATGAGATCGAAATCGCACACGCAGTTAGTATCTATACAAATCATATGTTATTAAATGTTTCTTGTGGTTTCATATGCCTGTAATTACACTGGCATCCATACCCTTCAAACCAGAATACAGCAACGTTGTTCTGCGTTAGGACTACACTAATAACATTCTAATTACAGTCACACATGCTTAAACAAAACAGCATCACCAAAATACATAGGTATGCAGTTGTTCTAGTTAGTTGCCTACCCCAAAAGGGGCTGCATGACAGCTATGTATTATTTATGATAATAGTTGTATATTTTCAAGGTTATACAAAGCACATGCAACCTGCTATCGATGTAAATACGCAAATCAACAAAGACTATGACGAAATAACGATTGTATTATCTGTGACAGTCCATCCATCGCTTGTTTGGTCTTCCCCTACTCCTGATAAACTTTTTTAATCATGATAATTGATAATCGCAACCAGTTTGACCTACATTTAGATCCCATCACATTAAAAGACGGTAAAGTTTCATTTGTATAGAAAGCATAAGTAGATGAGTACCAGTTGCTCAAACAATTGAAATAAACAGACTCCCGTCTCATTCAATTTCTAAAATCACCATTTCTCCCGCCATTGCCTTCCAAATTATTATAAATAAAAATCTTTGAGCGCTTGTTTCCACTAAATAAAACTGGAACGTCGAATGAAAAACACGTCCCATTTTTCTGAACAAAATCTCCTAAAGAAAAATATTTGGTCACTCGAACATGAGAGCATGAAAATACCAGTACACTGACGACAGATCTTCGACTCTATTCTGCTATCTTAAGGTACATTTTTGAATGACATCGTGATTTGTTTTTACAGTGAAGGTTTTTAATAATAAGTAGGTTTTCAATCGTTACTTCGGTCGCGTGGTACACCGTAACTAATAGCCTGTTATTGGTCCCACTGATCAAGGTTCTCGAACTAATCACGGTCTGCTTAATATGAGTGATTTGGACATGAAATGGATTGAAATGGGTATTTTTTTAAAAGAACTAGGCTAGTTAATTCGACTCGGGCAGCACGATAGATTGTTTTTATCAGGCTTGATAGTGGTGTACATAGATAAGCTAAATACATAGGCTACCTCCTTCCTACCCGTTGGTGCGACACCCAAAGTGTCGCCCCAAGACTACTAAAGGATGCAATGACAAACTATAAACAAAATACAATCACCAGCAAAAAGGTTTCTCTACGTAGTATAGCATAATCAGCCTATAACGTTCACTGCTGGGCCACAGGCCTCCTCTCTGTGAGAAGGAGTGGGCTGACAATCTACCGCGCGGGCCCAGTGCGGGTTGGTAAATGTATCTTCGAATTTTTGGTCTTAAGACATGCCGGTTTTCTTACGAGGTTTTCCTTCAATGTTTTTAAGATTTGATGAAATAAATTACACAAAGTCAGCCACCCTCGCCCTTGCCAGCCTCGGCCTCGGTAAGAACTCACGACCTACAACTCTACGTAGTCGAAACCTAGAGGCGATGTAACTTATGTTCAACGTAATATTCAATGCAAATTAACGTTCAGTGTAAATAAACGGGAAACTTTATAAGGTAAACATACCCAGAAATCGACAAAACTCAAGGCAACACGACGGAGGATTATATACTCAAGTGTGCATACTGAAGTAAGCTAACATGCCCGTTCGTTCAATCTCGAAATGTGTTCAAGATTCGTAGTAATCCGTTGCCGTCAACTTCAACTTTAAATTCTCACATTCGTGGATATGCATTAGAGTGCTGACATTTACGTTCCAATTTTAGACCTGGTTACACAACTTATTTGGTGAGATCAACAGCTTACAATGTCAGAAGATATCTGTCGAAATCCAAATGTCATTTATTCAAATTGGGCTGAGCATTAGCACTTTTTGAACGTCAAAATTACTAGGACAGTCCCCATGAAGAAATTGGATTGCTAATCTTTCTCCAATATATCTAGGAATTCAAAGGACAAACCATACATATTACATGGGGGCTTAAAGATACCGTAACTGAAGCAGTGGTGACACAGTGGAACAGCCGCGACTTACGAGTTCGTAGGTTTTAGGTTCGAACCCTGTCAGGCGTTTTACTTTGTGCGAATTATCAACGCGAAATCACCAACCACTGCTCTAAAAACGGTGAAAAAGATTCGAAGACATATGACACCTACTAACCCGCACTAGGCCCGCGTGCTAAATTACGGCCCACTCACTCTCACCGCGAGCAGGCCTGTATCCCAGCAATGGGAAGCTGGTTATGCTATGCTAAAGTCCTATACACCTCTGCTAACTCTTCAGGGATTACTGGCGTGATGCTATGTTAATCCGAGACTCCTAAAAATCCAGGGGTTTGCAAACGAATACATCCTATAACAAAAAACAACAACAATATACAGTATTAGTTTGATTTACGATGCCGGGTATCAATGCTCGCGACCTATCCCGGAATAACATATGTTTTGTGGCCACACAGGGGAATGATTGATGGGCCGTAAGATTAGCGAGCTTATTAGGATTATGGCGGACGGAAAGTGTATTAGATGATTATCGTCTTGGGTGTAAAAAGGGAGGTTTAAATGTTGAAAGTTGCTGGCTCTTTGGTTTAGAAAAAAAGACACTAGTCTTTGGATATAAAGTGAAACTTAGTAACCAATAATATACAGTGTTTTATGTTAAACGAGGGATATACTTTAAAAGAGTGTAGTACTCATGAAAATTAAGCACTTTTATTAAGGAAACAACAAAAAAAAGAGCCCTACATTTTTATCCTGTAGCTTTTTTAACATTGTAGGGAACAGGAGATATTTTTTATTTTAAAGTACAAATATGTCCTTCGTTTAACCTAACATCTTATAGAAGCAATTGGGATGCGTAAGACATTGATGTTGCAGAAGAAGCAGAAAATCATCACCTGCGTGCCACAGTGTTGCCTGTCTGTCCGTCTTCTACAGACTGTACTTCGGGGAGTGTGCTCAAGAGCTACAAGAGCTCATCCCGCCTTCACCTTTTTACCATCAAGAGTCCAGATGCACTGCGGGATACCACCCCTATTTGGTTAATATACCATATATACGCACTAAGCGCTTCTGATCATCTTCTGATGCGCACAGCTAAGGAGTGGAATTGTCTGCCTGCGTCTGCATTCCCGAGTTCATACAACACGAATCTCTTCAGGGCGAGAGTGAATAGGCTTCTTCTAGGCAAGCTCGTTCCACCGTAGATCTCATCCCTGCCTCTGGGCTGGATTGAAGTCAAAAGAGAGCCATTGTCAATAAAAAAAAAAACCTGCCTAGCATATTTCCAACTTAGTTGGAGTCGGCTTCTAGTCTACATCGTGTCTCTGTGGTATCACATCAAACCTTTCAAGTATACAAGGCCATTGACCCGACACCCGTTAGTCGCACAATTATAAATTCAAATATATTTGCTCTGTGGCTGGTTATGTCTGTCGCGGAGACCACTTCGGGGTTAGATCGTAAGTGCTAACTTACTGTTACATATAAGTTTGTGTATAGCTATGAATACATAGTTTATATGTAGCTATGAAGGGGAGTTTGAGGGGTTAAGTATCCATTATAGTGAGAATGTTCTTATCTACATCTGGCAGGTCTTGAGTTAGTGACTTTTGGGTAGGTACGCCGGCGGGTCCAGTTACCCGAAACTGTCAAATTTTCCCAATCAAGCTTGAACCTAATGCTGTAGCGATAAAGATGAAAATCTATTAAAGAAATGGGTTTGAGTAACTTTGTATGGACTAGTGGCGCCATTGTTTTTTTTCAGCGGCCGCCAGTAACTTTCATGTTACTTTGTTGTGCTGTGTTAAGTACACATATATGTTCCATTATTTTGGTCCTAAGTGATATCGAAGCTGAGCATTTGAAGATTTTAAAAATGTCTTCTATATAAATACTTCAATTACCGTCCAGCGTAAAGAAATCTTAGTTATGTTGTTAGAAGGTTGATATTAGAGATATAAGTGAGCATGTTGTAGACAAGGTCTACAGATTTTGTCCTCCTCACTAAACTGAAAAGAGGAATCATATATTATTTTTAACTCACAATTCACATAATTATATTCAAATTTTATGTTTCAAATTGACGTTATTTCAAGTTAAACAAATATCAACTTTATTTTAATGGTAATTAAGTTGATTTCAGAGTGACTAGCACTATTGAAAAAGTTGTAAAAATGTTTGATTGTAGCGTAAACCGAACTTTATTGTGTAGGAATTAAAGTTATTTTTCCATAATCTCATATTTGTTTACATGTTTGGCGAATATATCCCGATTCAAATATAGATGTTATAGTACTAGTGAGTTCGCGCATTTTCGTGTGTCGCTCTTGTTTTATGAACATACAGATACCTGCACAACATTCGCAATTCCCACCAAATACGTCATTAAAGACGGATTGTTTTGCACGAACTCGGCTGTCAAACTATATGATCTACGACGAGTCCCGCCAACACTATTTAGACTTAGTCGCCAACAGATAAATAATGCACTGTTAATTACATCCATGGCGTTATACATCCAAATCGTATATAATATCAGAGTCCAAAGAGCTATGCTGGGTCAGTCTTATATACAAACAATCACAATGTCCAAAGGAAATGCCAAACGACACACGTTCATTCATCTACGTCATTGTTTTGGTATATTTTATATGGAATCCTTACAAAAATACGGCAAACACCTAAAAGAGTGCAGTAGAATATAATAACTTCTTCGGTTTTAATGAACAATACAAAACCAAATATCTCCGTTCCGATATATGATTTAGAGAAATGTATCCATAATAGCTTTTAATCGCTTTATTCTGTTCTTTCATAATATCCAAGTTTCATTACTGGCCGCTCAACTTCAAAACGACGCGACGCCAACTTTACTCAAACCCTTTTGAAAGATTGTAGTAGCGATGTGCTGGCGTCTGTACTAAAACTAACGATTAATCCACTTTTTTGGATAGTTTAACGTATGATTGCTCAAAATGGCGCTGATGCTTTTGAATGGAATAACACGAACTGATAAATATTGAATAGGAATCATTTATTTGCATTTTCTTTACGCCCATTGCATACATTTTACAAAGGGTGGCACCTTTGTAAAATGTATGCATTTATAGTACCCAAAAGTTGGTTGACATTTTTCCACTTCAGCTGTGATGCCCCATAATGCTTAAAATAAAAAAATAATCAGGTACTACTAAGGGATTTTTTAAATTATTTTTTATGATAAGTCAAAAGTAGTTAAATTAATCAATAAAAACGTTATAGCAGTTCAAACATTTGGATCACTAGAATTTTAAATCCTGATGTGGTGTGTCACGGGTGAAGTGGAAATAATTGAACTAGCTTTTGGAGGCCACTGTATATCTGTCATTTATATGGTGTACACAGTAAAGAATATTTTATACTATTTGCTGAAAATACAGGTTTGCCAGATGTTTGACGACACGGTTGGCGCAGTGGCTGAGCGATCGACTACTGCGCTGCGTGTCGTGGGTTCGATTCCCGCACGGAACAAATATTTGTATTCCCTACAGGTAGTTGTTCCGGGTCTGGCTCTTTGTGTATGTGAGTTTAAATGTTTGTAAACGCACCCACGATACAGGAGTAATTCCTAGCGTGGCGCAACGTTTTTTTAAAGACAAAAAATATATTTAAAAAAAGGTAAAAATTGGTGGTTTGTGCACAGTTCACATTTTGCCTGATAAACGCATGCAAATCAGTTATACATTAATAAGAGGAAGTAAAATAAAAGAGATAAAAAAATGTAATAAAGGAATCTGAACTTTGGCATTACTTAAGTGTAATAATAACAGACGGAAGAGGGAAAGACCCTTTTCATTTACGCCTCAAAAATGTTTAAAATTTCATCATTAAAAATACGGGTCCATAGAAACATTAGACGGATAAAAGAGGAAGCCTTTGCCCGGTAATAATACACATCGAACTTTTATCAACAAGATTGATATCGATATCCGAAGAACTTCGAAAGAAAATAATATTGAACCTAGTTATTCCCGAGGGTGTAGGCAGCGGCGCTTATTGTATCGTACGCCGACATTTTGCCAGTGGTGTTTAAAGCATTCACGATAAAATTTGAATGACGTACAACCATTAGTCAGTCATTGTAATGTAGCTCTTTTCTCATTGTTATCCCTAAAGTATGAATTAAAATGATTGCCGTGAGCTTGATAAACCTCTCGGCTATAATTCTAAGTTTTACCTTAGCTTACTGAGATAGGAGTTACATTCCAACGACTTACTAATGGTTTTACATTGATCTTGAATGTCCTACCTAAGTCCAACATAATCTGTGTGGTTATTTCCTCAAAATACCATTTCAGAAACCTATCTACATGGTCTTCACATAATGTAACCAAGATTATGTCTACACTTTAAAAGAAATTGTGACTTCGGAGTTTGTTTCGGCCTTTCTTCTCAAAGTAGTCAGACAGGAAACGCCGACCTCATATAGTTTAAAAAAATATGATTAAAGTGTAAAAGCGTTTGTACAAACCTACTTACAGAAATAAAATCGTTTATCATTTAATATAGTCACAAATTCAGATTCCAGTTACATTCGTCCTAGATAAACCCCACAACATATTGCTCGACCGGAGCATCGAACGCTCGGCACCACTGGACCATCGAGGCAGACAAACAAGGAAAAATATCCCACATAAATTCACATACTCTACACAATAATTTAACCATCTAACACAAGTTTATGTACATACAAAAGACGTCCACAGGTTAGTCCGACGCTGTCGAGTAACTAAACCAGGTGCTGCATATTAATTCCTCGCTGACTTGTCCAGTTTAATCACAAAATATTTACCGGACGGTACAGGTTCGATGCAAATTTATGCTAAAATGTTACTGGCTAAACGGTTTCCTTAGCGCCAGTAGAGAAAGTGGGGAATATGGGGAATGATAGAGATTCTAGTGATGATGTTTGTAATTTTAAATATTTTTGATGTGACTTGACTAAGGCCTGGTTTTTTTGAAGAATAATTTTGAATTTTTGACAGTTCTTCCAAAATCAGTCAGACGTCAATTATTCCACGAGTAGAAATAATCTGTCGAATGAAAAATCAGCCCTAAGTATATATGGCTATAAATATCGCACATCTAATTCAAGAAAAAAGATTCGTCATAAATAGTTATGAGAGACTACGGTTTATTTATATCTTTCTCTACAAATCCGAACTAATTCTCTAGAAATGTGAAATGTATGAATGAATGAATGATATAATAGGGGTTAAAGTATGAAATTGCCGTTTAATTGTAACAGGTACTTCGAATTGACATAGAACCTTCATGGTTTGAGATTTTTGAGTGAAACTTTTTCACATGGTACCTATGAAGTTCTTCTTTTAAAAAATGTGCAACATTCGATTATCGACTTTCAGTTGTTTTTTTTATTCAGCTTAGACAAGAAAGATGGATACTTCGAAAATTCGAGTTATTTTTTAATACGAGTTCCGACGCGGAACTAACGCGGCAGAAACAGCTCGCAATATCAATGTTGCGTTGGGACTTCTAATGAACGCACCGTGCGATTTTGGTTTAAACGCTTTCGTGATGGAAACTTTGTTTTGATGAACGAACCACGTGGAAGACCGCCCACACAGGTGAATAACAATGAATTGAAAGAGATGGTGGAAGCCGATCCGAGCTAAACTACCCAGGAATTAGCAGCATGGTTTAACGATACCTTACCAACAATATTGACTCATATGCGTCAAATCAATAAAATAAAAAAATATGAGAAATGGGTGCCTCATGATTTGACTAATCTGCAGAAAGAAACGTGTGTTGAAACTTGTGTTGCCTTGTTGAATCGATACAGAAATGAAGGAATATTGGATCGAATTGTGACATGTGATGAAAAGCGGATTCTTTACGATAACCGTAAGCGAAAAATGCAATGGCTGACCCCAGGTCAAACGCCGCAACAGTGTCCTAAAGCAAAGCTTACCAATAAAAAGATAACGGTAACTGTTTGGTGGTCTCAGCATGGTGTTATTCACTATAGCTTTCTCCGATCTGGTCAAGCAATACCGGCAGATGTCTACTGTGCGAACTCCGAACAATGATAGCAAAACTAGCAGTGAAACAGCCCCGACTCATGAATCGATCTTCACCATTATTGCTCCATGATAACGCGAGACCTCATACAGCACGAGAAACCGTTTTAACTCTACAGGAACTGCAATTAGAAACCATTCGTCACCCTCCATATTCGTCAGGCCTGGCTCCAACGGACTACCATTTTTTTCGTGATTTGGACAATTTTTTACGTGATAAAAAGTTTTCTTCTCAGGAGGCAGTAAAAAATGCTTTCACACAGTTTGTCGAATCTAAATCACGAGAGTTCTATCGCAAAGGCATAAATGACCTTCCCATTAGATGGCAGCAATGTATAGATAATAATGGTAATTATTTTGATTAAATAAATATGTTAAATTAAAAAGAAACGAATTTAAGTTTTTCAGTACAAATCGGCAATTTCATACTTTAAACCCTAATATATATATGGCTATAAATATCGCACATCGAATTCAAGAAAAAAGATTCGTCATATAGTTATGAGAGACTACGGTTTATTTATATCTTTCTCTAGAAATCCGAACTAATTCTCTAGAAATGTGAAATGTATGAATGAATGATATATTTATTTGCAAGAATATAGGTAGCTAACATAAGTTCTTACGATCTATTTGGTTTCACTGTATTCGGCATTTCTGCCGTGCTAATATTTAGATTTGAAATCTTAGTTATTATACTTATCGCATGCAGTACACATTTAGTAATTATCAATAACATAAAAATACTAACCATAATTTCATAATATAAATTTGGATTAAAATGCAATTAATAAAATAAAATTAAATACAATTCTAATCTTTTAAAACGACTCCTACTAATATTCACCGTCTCTCGTCTTTACTAATACTCTGTTTGTCTATTATCTTTTCACGCCCTAACGGCTAAACCGATTTCGATGGAATTTGGCACACAGGGAGACCACCTAAGATATTGGTAGGTTTTTTTTTATACGTTCTCGTGGGATAATTTTCAACCTCCACGCTGGCGAAGCCGCCGGCAAAAGCTAGTGCGCCATATTTCCGGCCGGTTGATATACTTACAAACATATAGAAAGCAGTTCTCGGTACTTGATTTGCAAGACTCATGTTCAAAGCAGTTTATTAATAAGGACCAAACGGCACACTGTTCCACAACCGCATAAACTAATCCTAACAAAACAAACAAACATTCATAATAACAGGATGAATAGCTCCCACACAACGAGCCATACATCACGCCGATAATTTGAAATGCCGCAAAAGCCCCGCACAATACCATACATTCCAGGCACAATACGACAATGAGCGACCTTCTCTCGTACTAAATACGCAATGCATTGTGAAATGTACGAT
This sequence comes from Apamea epomidion, assembly GCA_947507525.1. NCBI lineage: Eukaryota > Metazoa > Arthropoda > Insecta > Lepidoptera > Noctuidae > Apamea > Apamea epomidion. Next base: position 18,344,576 of record OX382237.1, read on the forward strand.
ACGATGCGTTCCACAATCGTAATTGATACATGGTAATTAGGTGGGAGGTTTTGTGTTGCGATTTCGTAATTAGAATTTTGATATTTGCTAGTATTTGTTGAAGTTTTTGTTAGAAGAACTTGTGTTTCTAACATGAGACACATTTTAGGCCCAGTTTTGGTTCTTTCGGACTAACACGGGTCTTACTTGTGGGTAACTGTGTGTAATCGAGGCCAATAAAAAAGCTCACGTATCAATAAACATGCAATACATAATCAGCCTATAATGTTCCCACTGCTGGGACACAGACCACCTCTCGGTGAGTAGGTCATAATCCACCACTCGGGACCAGTGCGGGTTGGTAGATGTTACACGAGTTCGAAGTTTTGGTTCAAGGAGATGCCGGTCACCTCACGTTGTTTTTCTTCACCGTTTTGAGAGCAGTGGGGATGAAATAATTTACACAAATTAAAGCGCCTGTCTGGGTTTGAACCTACGACCCGTATGTCGCGCCGTTACCACTGGGCCTCACTGCTCCCACATGCAATAAGCAAGAGTGGAATTAATGCTTATGCCTGCTCTGTATGAGAAACGGCTTTTGCTTTGTGTGACAAAAATTTCAAGTATTTATTATACTTAGGGTAAAAATATTGCACGTGAGCGTTAATATATCACCTCGAGTTTTATATGAATACCTTCCGCACGCGTGGCTTCGCCCGCGTGATCTGGTTATAAAAAGCGCATTTCCTTCCCCAGGGTTCAAAGTATCACCATACCAAATTTCATCTAAATCGGTCGAGCCGTTCCGGAGATTAGCCGGAATCGGAGTTTTCTAAAATTTTCGTCTGAATGTCTGTTTGACAGACAGACAAAACTTTTAGAAATAGTTTTTTTGTTATAAGTACCGTATATACTTTCACAATATGCATTTAGTAAAAAGCTGTTATTTTGACGTCATAAACAGACAGTACTTCAATTTTATTTATTTTTATAGAATAGATAAAGTCTTCTTCACGGTATCCGGCGACAGCGACCCAGACTAATTTTCTTTGCTTTCGTGAGCTCTCTAGAGACTGGCAAAACCCGATCCACATCGAGTTTTAAAGACTGTCACATGCTCCTAATATTATAAACGCGAAAGTTTGTATGGATGGATTTTTGTTACTCTTTCACGCAAAAACTGTTGTACGGATTTGGATGAAATTTGATACACAGATAGTTTATAACCAGGATTAACACATACTTTTTATCCCAACATTCCCACGGGATCGAAACTTATGCGGGTGTAACCGCGCTTATAAAGTATAAGTGACAGAGACAACGCTCTACAAAGTCGAACCTTTCACAAAACCTCGATAAAGTTACCACCTGTATGAACATCCACGTACTATACAAATAACCCGGTCACACCAACAACTACACTAAGTAACTTCCCAGTTGTCGCACAACTCACATTATAATCACCCTAATTACCAACACCCAATAATTTTAGCCGTAATTATTAACCGGTGAAGGTTCGTCATGCATCGGCCGGGTCGCCGCTCACGAGCCGGTCACGATCCGTATTGTACCTGTCGTGCCGTGACAGCGTATGCCACAAATGTCGTGATGTATGCTAACTGTGAGGGTGGGGTGCAGAATAGCGGAGCGGGCAGCGGGCCTGTGGGAAATTGAAGTGTTTTCAGCGTGCACTTGAGCCTAATGGTATAAAAATCGTTTTGTTCTGCTATCTTGAAAGATTTTTAACAAAGTGTGTGGGATAATGCAGGCGTTTCTGTGAGTTCCTTCCGAACACTGGTCTTTACTTGCACTGGATGATTATTTGAAAAGGGAAAGACCGCAGAAACGATGCATGTGTTAGATATTTCATTTTGTTATAATTATAATATTAGAATATTGTTGTTGGATAATGGCATCTGTCACATTTACGAATCTTGGGACCAACGTAGAAGTACCTAATTTGACTAGATATTGCGTTTACAAAAAAACAACAGTCTTAACTTGTAAAAAAAACACTTAAATGTTATTACTATAAATGATTAAGTAATATTTGATTATCCTTGTAGTATATCTTAGATTTTATATTGCTATTTTAATATAATAGAATAGGTGGTTTCAAATAATTGGTACAATACTGTCAGTTGATGTTGATATACTTTTTGATGATGTCTAAGAATTAAGAATCAACTCTTATTAAATTGATTAATTACCTTATAATGTTTTAAAATGGTTTCACTATATAAGATTTGTTTATTATTACCTGTGTTAGAAGATATTAAGCCAAATATATGATGATCTATGATTGGTTCAAAATGGCGGTAAGTAGGTGTTTTACGTAAAAGACGTTGGTAGTGTACAAAAAAATTTAAAAGCCCCCGACAACGTGAAACCCTATATGTTGGGGGTTTTTAATTTTTTTATTTAATTTTTTATTTCATTCTTTTTGTAGGGACTCCTTGTTATTTCATTTCTTTTATTTTCTTGCGTTTTAAGATTCAGGTAATTTGGTATTTAATCAGGTTTTTTGTAATTCGCCATTTTGTGGTGGCGGCCATCTTTGATTTGAAATTTATCATAGTGTATAGTATTTTACTAGTCAAGCCCTTTCATTTGATACCCATATTGAGGGAGTTGTGAAAAAAAATGTAATCCGCCATTTTGTGGCGGCGGCCATCTTGGACCGATTTTCATCAAACATAGCTAAGAACACTCCCGAGAAATTCACCTTTCAAACAAAAGAAACAAAATTAAAATCGGTTCATCCGTTCGGGAGCTACGATGCCACAGACAGACATACACACACACACACACACACACACAGAGAGAGAGAGAGAGAGAGAGAGAGAGAGAGAGAGACACGTCAAACTTATAACAGCCCGTCGTTTATGCGTCGGGGCTAAAAAGGATTGTAACGACGTTATCAAGACAGTTGCTTGGTAGATGTTCAGTTGGTTAGCTCTAGTGCCATTGTTATGTGGAATATATTGACCAGATGTCACGTAAGTTAATTAATTTCATATTATACCTTAATTATTGCTTATTATTATGAAAATGTTGTTGTGTAAGTCATATAATGGGCAATATTCCTAGCTATTGTTATTATGTTGCTATTATTTGGAATTCTCTTGGAGCGTTGTCCAAGAGATAGAATAAATTGTTTTTAAAGATAACGACGTGACGTGATGCGAGAGCTCAATGATTTGTCAAGTTGTGACAACTATCACCCCACCACTGCGCAGCTACCTCAGGCAACATCTCAGTTAAGCGATCGGCCTATAGAAAGCGCATGACAACGAAGATAACATTTATAAGAGATGTATAAAAGAAAAAGGCATCCTGCACTGACCCTAAATAAATATTAATAAGGGCCAGATAGACAATTGCCCCTTCCCGCACAGCATTTTTTGATCCGGGTTCGGAAAAGCGACACATACATAATCAGCCTATACAATGTTCCCACTGCTGGGACATAGGCCTCCTCTCTTCGAGAGGAAGTGGGCTGTAATCCACCACGCGGGCCCACTACGGGTTGGTGGATGTCACATGTCTTCGAATTTTTAGTTCTAGGACATGCCGGTTTCCTCACGATGTTTTCTTTCACCGTTTTGAGAGCAGTGGTGATGAAATAACTTACTCAAAGTAAAGCGCCTGTCTGAGTTCGAAACTACGACCCGTTTGTCGCGCCGTTACCACTGGGCCTCACTGCTCCCACATGCAATAAGCAAGAGTGGAATTAATGCTTGTGCCTGCTCTGTATGAGAAACGGCTTTTGCTTTGTGTTTACAACTTCTAAGTCGTGGCCGCTACCACTGGGCCTGCACTGCTCCTCAAATCATCATCACAGCATCACATACTCGCATATAATGCTCACGAGTTTGTATAAAGTTCGTACAGGCAGTAGTTCCATGTACGCAGCTTTACATCACGTTTTTTGATTCACATTCTATTTGTTGCAAGTTCTGACTTTTGAATTCGTGAAATAAAATTTCCATATTGATATGAATGGAGGTAAAATATAGTGTGCCGGTTATGCTTCCGTGTTTTCAGCAGTCGTTGAAATAGGTTGGTTGTGAGTGCAATCAGCTGTTTTTATGTAGCTAGATTATTTTGGGAGATGGGTTTTTTTTTTCGAATACACAGGGTGGCAGGGACATCGACGCGCAAACTGTAACCATGGATTCAGCACATGAGTTTAGACCCCATAGCGTCGAAATTTTTCGTCGGTTATCAAAAAAAAAATCTTCTGTTTCATAGAAAAGTGTAATACCTACGCGGTCAAAACGTATGGAACAGCATTTTTTTTTTTAATAACCGATGAAATATCTTTGTAGCTCAATTGAGTTGTTGAACATTGTACAGTTTTTAACCATTCACGTTAATGTTCGCATGTGAAGTTTGATTTTAAATGTAAAACTGTGCAGGCTAACCTGACAGCCTCTCTACTTAATAAAAATATTAAATTCATTAATTCATGCATTCACTGACAGACAACGCACAGCTTTAACCAGTGGGTTTAGAAGTTTGAAATTTTGCACAAGAGTTCGAAAGTGAGCACTAAGGAAGAATCTTTGATTTCACCCCCTAAGGCCGATAGGGCCGAAGCCTGCCGGGGTAGCGGGATCGTCCGAAAGGGTTACCGCTGCCCTGGAACATAAAGGGCTAAGGAAGGAACACGGGTGGGTTTTAGTCAGTAAGAGTCTGACACTCCCTTCCGCTCCACCCAGAGCGGGAGGGGTCATTTGATGATGTCCCATACTCAAAAAAAAAAAAAAAGCGGGTTAAATATTCAAGTTTGTATGCAATTTCGTCACTTTAGCCGATGCAGCGATGGGTAATCCCACACGGCATGTAGCTATAATAATTTGTTAAAAATCTGATCAGCCGGTTTGAAGATCATGAGCTGCTTTTTACTTTTTAAGTGTCGGGGGTTTTATACCCGTAACTTCATAACTTTTTCCAAGAAAAACCTTATAAGTCTACATAAACTTTCAAAAAAGGTTTTTATATCACCTAAGTTATTCGGATAACAGATGTCGTAGTCTTACCTCGTACCTATAACTCTAGGCTGAATCATTATAAAATGAAATCTTTAAGCGCACGTAGGAAATCTTTAGATTTCATGTTTTTATTTAAACTAATAAATGGTTTAATAGATTCTCCTGAGCTTTTAGAAAAAGTGAATTTTAGTGTCCCACGTAATAGTAGCCGCTTACCAAACCAAAAGACGTCCTGCCTCATAGTCAGACTAATATTGGTAATTTCTCACCCATTTGCCGCATGATTTCTCTTGCCAACTCCATTCGTGGTGAAATAGATGTCTTTGCTGGTTCTGTAGCCTCAGTCAGGACTAAACTTAGAGTCTTAATGGTATAATTTATATATATATATTTAAATATAATTAATCTTTCCCAAAACTTTTTTATTATCTATGGAAAAGCTCACATTTTGTAAGTTCTGTTTTTAAATAACTAATTGTTTTACTTCAATTATGCATGCTAGATTCACATCTAGTAGATGTCAATCAGAAATATTGTGTCGTAAAGGTTTTAATTCATTTGTGATTGTACATCAGCTTTGTGAATAATAATAAAAAAATAAAAAATAAAAATAAAAAAACAAAGAGGTATACTCACTGGCATTGAGCGGCACGGCGGGCGTCCGCGCATGGTACGCCCCCGTGCCGCCCGCGTACCGCCCGTACCCCGCCACGTTGCCTACCCGCTGCCCACGCGCATGTCGCTGAATCTCGCGCACAGACACAACGAGTGCACTTAGTTAGGAAGCTGGAAAGAAAGAGAAGATCACATTATTAACACTGTTCAATAACTTATAGGATAATTATTTCTGTAAAGTTCAAAAAACCACTTTTACACGTCAACGGTAAATTATGTTTTAAAACTAGGTGTTTTATACAACCTACACGCTATATTTTCGAAGGTCATTGAAACCTTATTTATATATTTACCATTCAAAATTCTCTGCAAATCGTTTACCGTCTCTTGTTTTACTCTAATATTTTTTACTATCCGTTTTCTAGCTGTAAGTTTTCAGGAGGAAAAAGAAACGTAAACCTTCTTTGGATTCGGGTAAAAAGGTAAAAAATTTGGCCAGAGAGGCAATTCTCGAAATTTTAAGAACGTTCACTGTCTGATCTCAGTCTCAATTTATCAAAAATAACTCTAATTTCCCTACATTATTGACAAGTTTTTGACGCCTTTTGTTTGTCGCCGAGATGAGACTGAGAATTGATTTTGAACATTCTACATTACGACAATTGGGCTTCAGATGAGTTCATCAGTTGTTGTGGGCGTTGTTAAAGGTACCGAAACAAATGAACACAAAATCAACTCAAAGTAAAGCATTAAAATGTAAGTTTTATAAAGCTCACGCTCACTCACTCTCCATCACTCCATGTTAATCAATTATCATGTCACGTAAAATGATACTTCAAAAATTATGTGAAAGCTGTTATAACGCGTCGTCATTCACTTCAAACCACCACAAATGCTACAAGGTCGCCTGGTACAAGTAAAGTTCTCATTCCAAAGGTTCATTCTGAGCTGAAATTGGTGTGACAAAAAAACGGTCGTCCACAAGAATGATAAAATACATTGTAAGTAAATCAAAGCCACAGTCGTCAAAACCACGTGTAGTCTAAAAACTTTTTTAGCTCCTATTACATCACACAATAATAATTTCTTACAATGTAAGGTTCGGTTAAACTATACGCTAACCGCTTAACTGAGACGTTGCCTGAGGTAGCAGCGCGGTGCGCGAGGGGTGTGGTGATATGATGTGAGAGCTCCGTGATTCGTCAACTTGTGACAACTATCACCCCTCCCGCACCGCGCAGCTACCTCAGGAAACGTCTCAGTTAAGCGGTCGACCTATAGTTATATTTATGGGCTAGCTAATAAAATAAAGTATACGACCTTCCCAACGTAGTTACGTACCTAAGTTCTAGTACTTGGAGGCAGCCTTATTTATAGGGCTGTAACCTTAAACGTTATCCTAATTATAATTCCAAACTACTTCACTGGTACAGGATAATAAAGTATCCTATGACAGACACTAGATACATATATGAAATCGATTAAGTAACTCAACCGTGAAAGTGAGACTAACACTTTCAGTTCTTTATAGACGTTTTATAATCTTGCTCAAAGACTTTGGATGACCCTACGGCTGGGAGTAATGTCCTCTCTATTGGACCGTCTCCGCAAAATATGTCAGGATGCCACCTATATCCTTGCGAAATTTTATCGAAATCTTGTATTTAGGCGTGAAAATGTAACATACAGATTTTCGAATTTATAATATTAGTATTTGAAGTTAGTTCGTTTTGAATTACTTGATCGTCCTAACAGTTCTAATTTATACGTAGTTTTCTTGAAAGTCTCACATTTCTTAGAAGCCCTTTGCAAACAAATAAGTTATTCGCTGAAGACGTTAAAAGATTTATTTATCAAAGAAATTACTAAGTTTTTAATAAGCTAAGAAGATCATATGACATGAAGTCAATTAGATATGTATGATTTCTTGGTAAATAATGTTCTTAATGTTCATCTTCTATTCATAACTTAGGTTTCAAGACTATTATTTTATAAATTATGTATTTATATTTTGCTGTAAATATAACACAGAAATACTAACTTATAGATTATGCTAAGCTATGTTTAAGTAATTATCAAACTTACACATAATTACTAACTAACCTAAATTACGAACTAAAACTGACCATGGCCCCATTTTTGTCTAAACTTTCCTTCATAAAACCTCCCTACCTAGACACAAAGCTTCCTCAGCATAGCCGAATACAGACCTTCATAACGAACTCTCGTCTTCTATATCACATCTAACCGTCTTTGTCACAATATTCTTGACACAAGAGCGAAACTGCGCTAAGTACAAAGCGGCTAAGTTGAAAGAACAAATAAGCCAGACTGGGTGGCATGTGGCCCCTACGACTCTCATCAAAGTTGCACGCCGTAGCCTCGTAGCCTCGTAGGCCTCTACGCGGCTACGCGACTTGTGGTCTACGCCCGCTACGCCACTTGTTGTGTACCGTTTGCATACAAAGCTGGTATTTTGGGATGACGTTATTTACGTTTGAGAGGTTTTTTTAGGGTTGGCAATGTTTATAAAGTCTAAAGTCCTGCCAGATTTCAAATTGTTTACTTTAATCAAATCAGTGATCTTAATTGAAACGAAAAACACAAACGGCGACGAAATAATATTTTTTGTTGAATTATTTATTTATAATTAATCGACACGGTACAACACAAATTACATTAGTTCACATGGACATGGAAACAAAATAACAATACGCGGTCGACCAAAAAATACCTAAAACCCAGAAACAACAAAAACATACCCAGCATTAAAACTGCACAAATAAACATGTGTGTAAGCTTTCGGTGTACCTTTATAGAAAAGAGAGGTGTCCTAGGACACCCGGTTGGTTTCCTTTCACTGTACATATATTAAGTAACAGGTACAATGAAATAAATTAACAACGTATGAGACTAAATAAATGAAAACACGTAATGAAGGAATGGTAATAAAATTGTTTTTTTTTACATTTCTATACTACAGTACCATATACAGGCCGATTTTTTAAAGACCAGCCAAATTTAAGGATGTGGTACAGACCATCAAACTGAACAACTTTCTCCATGGGACCAACATCGTAATCGCGAATAAAAATTCAGCCGTCCCATACATTTAGGTCGAGTAGGTATTGAAGTTTTCTATGGGACAGTTGATAAAATTTTCGCGATTACGCTATTTGTCCCATGGAGAAAGTTGTTCAGTTTGATGGTCTGTACCACATCCTTAAATTTGGCTGGTCTTTAAAAAATCAACCTGTATGTGTACATAGACATAAGCTTGTAAACACACAAACACACATACTAAATCAAAAATGTCGTGAAGGACAAAATGTAAAAAAAAAACTCTTTTCGATCTAGCTCTCATCTGCTAAGTGAGCAGAAAGAACTTCATTCCAATAAATAATAAACCTCCTAAACAAATTATTCTGCTAACACTACCAAAGAAAATTTCATAGCGCTTCAGTTTTCGTCGCGCGCCTTGTACAGTCGACAATAAAATGCATATTAGATAACCGTGTTTTGTTGGTGGTACGTGATTGGCTAGCCGTACGTGAGCGGGCGGCGCACGAGTATTACTTTGGGGTACTTTATGCGGCCTATCACGGATGGAATTATCGTTATGATCATTTATTATTACACCTATTTTAGAACCTTTTTGTGAGATATTTCTTTTTGGGTAGTATGGATTTGAATGTTTTACACATACATACTCACGCTTTCTACGAGGTAGGAAGAAACTACAGAACGTCACCTGCGTAATTAATATTATTTAAGGTAATTGAGTAACACACTATTAGTAGCAATAGGTTTCATTTTGACAGTTCAACAACATTCATTGCGTTATTAACGTTGTTGAGCAAACAATTTTACTTAAGATTTTTTTTTTTTTTTTTTGTTAGTCCACGTTTTCCCTCCGCTTGGCAAAGGCCCAAGTCCTTCCAGGTACCGAATAAAATATATTATGTATTTTTTTTTCGTATTAATGATTTGTCACAATAATAAAAGTATCACATAACATAGGACTATTTTAACGATACATTGGCGCTGATTCCCTTATTCACAAACTAAACTAAATTTAAGTTTAGTGCATCTTTTCTTTATATTTCATTAAGAAAAGGACAGAAGATAAATATTAGTTTAGTCCTGTCAAATCTAGATACTCCATAGCAAGTTTAGACGTAATAAAAAACATGGCTACTAAAAATACGTCAATTTACGTCTGGCGCTGGCTAATTTGACAGGACTTAACTAATATTTATCTTCTGTCCTTTTGTTAACGAAATGGAAAGAAAAAGATGCACTGAACTATCTACTATAACACTGAAAAATCTAGTTTAGTTTGTGAACAAGGGAATCGACGCCATTATCATAAACAGCAAAGTCTTAAGTTATTTGAGACTTTTTTTACGTAGTACAGTAAAGCCATGCCGTATGTATGTATATTAGCTATATCTATGTATCTAGGACAGGAATGATTAAGATAACACGTCCGACCTATATGGGCAGGCTCACGGGGCAAGAGGCACCTGCCTCTTGCCCCGTGAGCCTGCGTTGGATTATGCCCTGACACCTGTCAGGGCATAATCCAACGCGTACTAGACAATTATAACGTAACACTCGATATTCTTGTACTAATAATATCTTGTACAGTGTATTCTTCTTTACTTGTCCCATTTTGTAAACAAACATGGCGGACGGCTTTGATTGAGATTTTGTCGAAATTCATGTGTTTGTATTATAAATACATAACATAATATATACATAATATAACATCACGCCCGTATTCCCCGAAGGGTAGGGCAGAGGTGTACCTATAGTACACCCACATTTCACCAGTTATGTTTAAGTCCCATGTAATAGGGGCGAGTCTATTACCATCAAACGGCCACAAATCCAGACTCCGGACTGTTACTGAGAATTCCAAGTGGAAAAACCCAATAACACTTTACCCTACCCGGGAATCAAACTCAAGACCTCATCCTAGCTCTCCGTCCGATCAGGACCAGGCCCGTGCCGGACGGCGCGTATGTGTTCCACGCGCGCCTCAGAGAGATGTCAGCGTAGTTGACGGGGCCCGACAGGGCCGAAGCCTGCCGGGGTAGCGGGATCGTCCGAAAGGGTTACCGCTGCCCTGGTACATAAAGGACTAAGGAAGGAACACGGGTGGGTTTTAGTCAGTAAGAGTCTGACACTCCCTTCTGCTCCACCCAGAGCGGGAGGGGTCATTTGATGATTTCCCATCCTCAAAAAAAAAAAAAAAAGACCTCATCCTCAGCAGTAGCGAGTGCGAACACTAAACGAACGAGTCAGGCAATAGATATTCTTGTTCTAATTATATCTTGTAAAGTGTATTCTTGTTTACTTGTCCCATTCAGTAAACAAACTAAGAGAGAGTTATTCAAAACTCATGTCTTTGCCTATATTATAATTATAAAGAGGGTAATTTATGAGTTTGTATGTAGGTACTCGTCGGAACTACTGCTCCGATTCTGAAAATTCTTTCACTAATGGAAAGCTACATTTTTCCTGAGTGTCACAAGCTATATTTAATGTTATTTATACGATTTACAAACACCAAGACGTTCATAACAAACTGAAAGTGAAATCGCGAATTTTCGAAACGATCACACGTTTCGAAAATTCGCGATTTATTTCCGAATTTGTACTTCAAAAGAAAAATGTATGAAAAAATATACCTTAATGCGCATTAAGGCGTATTTTTTCATACATTTTTTGTTTTTTTTTTTTGGTCATCATAGAAATTATAGAACACTTATATACCAATTTCATAGTCTATTAATGAATTTGAGTCATTTTATTATCATTAATATTATCAGGGTGATAATAATTATGATTGTTAATGTTTTCAAAATGGTCCCTCCATGGTCGAAGGGGAAATTACCGCGTTATTATAAGTTTTATTAACTGGCAGATACTTATACTTTATTTAAACAAGTAACTCCAAGGCTCAGTTTGTGATATTTTTTGGCGAAAAATTGGCAATAATCTTTGGCACGAATGACACGGACATTACTAATAATACTTATCAAAAAACAGAAAATTTATAATATTTATTTATTTAAACTTTTCGCACACAAAAAAAGGTACAAAGGCGGACTTAATGCCTTAGGCATTCTCTACTAGTCAACTAAGGTTGGTGAAAAGAGTAGATGGCAGATTAAGGAAACAATAATTTAAAAAAAACTATTAAAATCATATCATATACAGTACATATTTACTATAATAGAATAAACATAGAAAATAAAATAGGGGATATAACGATTCACATGAACAAAAGTCACTTTCATTAATAAAATAAACATTTGTGTCAGACACCAATAACAATAAAAATTCACACTTCAAAAAATAATCTACATTAACAAAACAGTCAGATATCAATAGAATCGATCGATTACCCATTTAATTATCGCTCGTGAATAGGGCAACACTACGTAATAATCAATTTGTTTAATGGCAATACCATTCACGCTCCCCTTTTAACTGTGACGTCACGCTAATCAGAATTAGGTTATGGTTTAATTCAAAATGGTTCGGTTCAAGATGGCGGACGCTTCCGTAAACAAACCCTGTTGTTTTTGCATGCTTGTATGTCGTAACAATTCTGATCAAGGTGAAAAGTTTGTCTACTAGTATCTGTACGCGACTTCGATCGAAAACAAAGTTAACACTTTCACTGTTCGCGAAGCAGATACAATAGAGTGGCCTACCCCAACAATTGGCCTGAATCATTTCTTTTTACATGGGAAAAGCCTTCAGTTTTATCCCATCACTCCTGAACGACAGAATCTGCAATAGCGTCTACCAAAAAGCGTCGCGACAATAAAGCTCTCTTACTCCCTTAGAATTAATGAGATATCGACGAATGAGTTAAAAAAACCTATAGTTTCCACTTCCCGAGAACAATAAGTGGTTCCTGGACCGGAAACACGTCCCCGTTTGACCCGCTCAGAGGTAAAGTTTCACAAATCCTTCTTGGGAAGGCTTATAGTACCAGCCTTTATTGTCCCACTGCAGGAAAATGCCTTTTCTCATATAGAGAAGGCATGAGCACGCTTGCTCAAGGCGTGTGTCCCGAGATAACCTTAGAAAGTACATATAAATTGAAATAGTCGTAATGGTACTTGTCCGGATTTAAGCCCACAACCTCTTGTATGAGAGGCGAGTTTACCACTGAGCCATCACGACATAGGGAAGACGTGTATCTTCCAAATTCCATGTTTGCAACCAACAGTAGTTTAGGCTGTATGTTGCCTGTCAGTCACTCAGTTAATCACTGAACTGTCTTCTGAATACATCTTTCTCTTTCTTTTTAAAAACGTTGCCCCACACTAAGAATTTCTCCTGTATTGTGGGTGCGTTTAAAAACATTTAAACTCACATACACAAACAGCCAGACCCGGAACAACTACTTGTAGGTCATACAAATATTTGTTCCGAGCGGGAATCGAACCCGTGACACGCAGCGCAGTAGTAAATCGCTTAACCACTGCGCCAACCGTGCCGTCGTGCCGTGGTATGTACAGATTACCTTGCTTCTATGTCTCCTATCTAATCTATTTCCAAATCTCATATCAAGTGATATGACTGGTTGTTGATGTTTCCGCCAGCCAATCAGAAAATTAAGGATTGTCAGCTGTTTTATTTGATCAGGCTTTCATAAATCGGGCGGTTGTTGTGTGTGTTGTTTTTTTTTTTAATTGAACTGTCGTAACTGTGATAGTCGTGGCGGTACCACAAAAAGGAAGGTATTTTATTTATTTATTTAATCTTCTCGCACACAAAAAAGGTACAAAGGCGGACTCAATGCCACAATTATTATCACAATGTCTGTAAGTATTGGCAAAATAAATCAGAAATTTAGTAATTAAAGTAAGTAAAGAACGAATTAACAATCAGTTCATCACTGAAAGTCACTTACAATAAATTAATGTACGTTATGTGAATCACTATTTATCTCGTATTTTCAGTATGACGATAAAATTATGAAATCTTCACAATTTTCTAAACTGCAATCCAACGTAATAAAACCTTTTTCTTTATTTAACAAAACACTATACACAAACAATCACAAACACTTATTTCATCTTATTAAAAAAAAAGTAATACAAAAAACTAAATCCGCACGTATTTTTAAATGAAACGTCCAAAATGGCGCCGACGCATTTAGTTACTGTCACAAATTGTAGTAGGTCATTGTTATCACCTTGTAGAGATAAATGATAATGTAATTAAACAGTTTCAGTTATGACGAATGTTTCAAAATATGTCTTTGATAAGAAGATTTGGAAAAGTAAATACCTGAGTACATTTTAAGTGTGTCTGTTTACTTATTTAAATAAATTACATGAGTCTTACAGTTGACCTTGGCCATGTGTTAGATACACATGGATCTACCTATCTATACCCTTATTTGTTAAAGTTGATTTACAAGACAACAAAACGGTCCGTAAAAAGAAACTTAAGCATTACTATATGGGTAGCGGGATCGTCCGAAAGGGTTACCGCTGCCCTGGTACATAAAGGGCTAGGGAAGGAACACGGGTGGGTTTTAGTCAGTAAGAGTCTGATACTCCCTTCTGCTCCACCCAGAGCGGGAGGGGTCATTTGATGACTTCCCATCCTCAAAAAAAAAAAAAAAGCATTACTATATTGGACACAGAAGGGTGTATAAACGTTACAATAAATATTATTTCTATATACCTAATCAAAACACTGTATAAGTTGTCAAAATTGCTTTCCGCTAACAGATTAAAACTAAACTACTTCAAGACCTACAATAATTTCTTTTCATTTTATACTTACTACAATTGAATTATCCCAAAAGTAAATAAACTATTTCAAAAGTAAATACTCCACAAACCTGAAGCCAAACATAGAAGAATAATGACACATACACCATTTTACTTTCCAAATCCACCTTTCTACCTTGCGCTACCAATCCCGTTAACAATTCACTATCGTCTACAACCACAAAAAAAAACTTTCAACGCACAAGGATTTTCAACAACGAGTCTTTATAACTACCCTTACAAACAATACCTTTATTGACGCTGTTTACAATACAGCATGATTACTAAATACTGTCCCAACGAGGTGCGGTAATGCCCCTCATAACCTCACAAATTACCTTTTGAACACAATATTATACCAAAAACTTTAACAGGACCCACTGACCCGGAATTATACTATGACGACGCTATTTCATATCTCATTTAGAACAATTCACATGAGCAGGTAAGCGAGGGCTCAAATAAACATGAGTTACTACAGGAGTTAATTATAATACTTAAAAGGGACCATGGCTAAATAAGCCGCACGGGTCGATCAATCAGGCTACCCTACGCTTGCCGCGGTTGGTCCGAGGATGAGTGAACATCTTCACATACCGAGACCCCTCCGTGCCGCGGAAACGTTAAGCCGTTAGTTTCAGCTGTCATTTGTGGATCTTTGCCAGACGTTACGGGTAGTCAGAAGCCCGATAGTCTGACCACCAGTCTTACCAAGGAGTATCGTGTTACCCAGAAACTGGGTTGTGGAGGTCAAATAGGCAGTCGCTCTATGTGAAACCCTGGTGAAAGCTAACCGCAATATAGCTGGGAAAAGGCTAAGCAGATGATGACATACGCTTTAGAAAGAAACGCCAGTGTAATTAATAGGCCTTCAGACAGTATTTATTGGCTTTTTCGACCATGGCGGCCAATCTCAACAGAGACTAGCCTTCGGTGCGAGAGATATTCATCACAGGGCAAATTGCCTCTTGTTAGATTTTATTGTTGACCGCAAATTGTCGCCCATACTAAAAACGATAAAGCTATATTGCCAGAAGACTGGTAGTAACTAGCATCCTTTTGACTGGTCAAAAGGACGCTAGTTACTACCAAACTACTATATTCTGGCAAAATCCCTTTATCGTTTACAAAACCCACAGAAACAAAAACGGTAGTCTTTTCATCCCTTGTACAACACGGTGCCTACGTATCGATCTCTCTGATCCGGTGGCTACACGATATAATTTGGCTAACAAAATTGAATCATGCACGGGGATTGGTCGTTAAATTAATTTCTGTACATCATTGGCATCGCTGGCTGTTTCAATTTTTGCCAACATCATGTATAAAGGTAGGTTGGCGAGTTATTTGATATGGTGACTATGAATTGGTACAAAATATAAATATGTAAAGTGGTTGTTGAGTATCTTTGGGTTTCTTTTGTCTCTTGTTTACAAACAATTAAGTGACCCACCAGATGGTAAAATGGTGACCAACAATCAATCAACTCAGCCTATCGCAGTCACACACAATACCCTGCCCTCCGCCTTCCGCATCCAATCAGTCCAAGCCACTTTCTTAAGGTCGTCGGTTCATAGCTGTCGGTTTTGGTCTGCCGGTACCAGGGGGGCGTCCCACACTACGCTTGCCGATACGTGGTCAACACCATATCTAAATAAACAATTGAATGAGAACTTTTTTCGGCCAAAGGATCAGCATTACCATTCAACATTCCCATGCTACCAGCCTTTTGGGCACTTTACTCATTCAGTCATGCGGTCAAATTTTTTGATGATCTATGAGAAGCAGGACCTACTTATGAGTTTGTTTTGGCCTTTCTTCTCAGAGTAGTCAGATAGGTAACGCCGACCTCATCTAGCTTGTTTTTTATTTTATAATATGATGTCTAAAAGTGTTTCCGATATCCTATTTACAGAATAAACAATTTCGTTTCAGATCATGCTGTTTATTTACAAGGTGGTGTAAACAAAACTGCTCATAAAACTGGTAAGTATACTCAGCTCTGTTTTCTAGCTACTAAAATGGCAGAATATATCGAAAATCAATTAAGATAGACGAGCCACTTGGAAGCCGATCGCTTCACTAATTTAATAGAAGAACAACGCAGCTAGATAATCAACAATGGACGCTGATGTGTTTCCGATATGGGTAAGCCATTAACAAAGAATTAATTAGGAATCTATTATGCAGTTTGCAAAATATTTTTCAATTGTAATAAACCTATTTAGTCTGTGAAATTCGCTACAAGGTATACTGCTTAGCATAGTGAATATTGTAAACATATAATGTTTATGTGTTTGTGTTTGTTTGTGTGTTGTTTTATTTGTTGTTTAATTATGTTGATTATAAATCAACATAATTCGCACATTACGTGTAAAACTCTGAAGCAGTGATGGCCCCGTTGTATGAGCCGCGACTTATGATATTTAGGTTCGAACCCAGACAGGCGTTTTATTATTATCAGCCTGTGATATCCCACTGCTGGGCAAAGGCCTCCCTACTCTCTTTCCACCTTTCTCTGTCCAGAGCTGCCAAGGACCAATCTTTATTAAAGGAGTCCAGCTCATTCCGCTATCTCCGTCTGGACCAGACAGGCGCTTTACTTTGTGTAAATTATTTCATCACCACCACTCTCAAAACGGTGAAGGAAAACATCGTGAGGAAACCGGCATGTCCTAGACTCAAAAATTCCAAGACGTGAAATATAAGTACCAACCCGCAATGGGCCCGCGGCCCTCGCACGGAGAGGAGACCTGCGTCCCAGCAGTGGGAACTTTATAGGCTGATTATGCGTGTGAAAGAAAGAAAGAAAGAAAGAAAATACATTTATTTGGCACAAACTAAAAGGCACACAATACACCAGATATATACATCAGACAAAACAAACAATAAGATAAAAAAAATAAAAGATTAAATAAAAAATGTGTGAAACTCTTGACTTGGGCAAAATATAATTCGCTTGGTGTGTACTCATATCAATAGTACAATGAGAATTGAACTACCTCACTCGTCACTCACAGAGCCATTAGGTTATTGCGCATTCTGCATCAGAGCCATCACCGAAATCTACAACTCAAAGAAGCAATCGTTCATCACTCACATACCGAACAGCATCGCCCATTCAGAACACATAACGAGCGTTCCCCTACACGGAAAGTACGGCACCAGTCACTTTCCTTTGTCTGTGACAAACGCGATATAGACCAATAAAACGCGCTTGCAAACGCTAACTCCAACAAATTCCTTCTTCAGTACCGAAATTGCTTGGATTCCTGAAACTTCCGGACTTTTACGGTGTCCCGAATTCCACAGAGCAACGTGTGGTTGGCTCGCAAACGTGCACCACTTTATAAAAACATACGAACCGTTTTTATGGGCCGAGACGTCGCTTTTACTGCGCGTTAT
The DNA here is from genome assembly GCA_947507525.1 of Apamea epomidion. Lineage (NCBI taxonomy): Eukaryota > Metazoa > Arthropoda > Insecta > Lepidoptera > Noctuidae > Apamea > Apamea epomidion. Next base: position 18,362,382 of record OX382237.1, read on the forward strand.
TTTTACGGATAATATCTAGCGCACAAAATAAGAGAGGTTTTTTAAGATGTTCTTATTATTTTTATATTTCTTTTGCGGTTGGCTTCGTACTGATAGTATTATTCTGTAGTAGATGAAAATTCTACTAAGGTTTTCAAACCCCGTAAAATTACCTTGTAGAAATGTTTTCAAAACACTTTTCTTTATTTTATTTTTATTAAAATATAACATGTTGAAAAATAAATAAAACTGGCTTAGTTTTATCACGTACATTATTTCATTGTGGAAATACACATGTACGTTTAAAGTATTTACAGTTTCTAATAAACGAATATAAATTCTAGTCTCACAGTTTTTACTCCTAAATATATAAACAAATATATAATCAGCCTTTCTACTCGTATGTAATACAAAATGCGGCTTAGGTACATACCTTGTGTATTTGGATTCGAGTAGATATTAAAGTTTTGTATGGGACAGTTGATATTTTTTCCCGCAATTACGATATTGGTCCTATGGAGAAAGTTGTTCAGTTTGATGGTCTCTACCACACAAATATGACCACATCCTTAAATATGACCACACCTTTCTGATACATACTGTATAAAACACAAAAAAAACTATTAGCAACCCAATCAAACTATATGAAACAGCAGATTTGAAACGACAAAAATCACAAAACAATCTCTAACCGTCTAAAAATGCATCGCGATTGCGAGCTCATCGTTAAATCTACATCGTATATTTTCGCACGAAGGCACCATGACCGGCCCGCTCCATAGCGCACTGAGTTAAATACACCGTAGAATGTAAAGTATCTCTTATATTTTAGTCGACGGCCCGACGAGATCGTATTTCCCATAGGAACTACAATACTTTATTGTAAAGAAGATACAGAAGGCCAACAGCTTTTCAATCAGTTTAAATGACTTAAAAAATCTCGTCCTGCTAGCTTATGTGGTGCCACTTTGACACAGTTCTTTAAAAACAATTGATGGCGCGTTTCTTCTTCAGAACACCCATAGATTAGTGACGACGCGCAATCTGTGGTGACGACCCAAAAATGCCGACGGCACGGTTAGTGCAGTGGTTAAGCGATTGACTGCTGCGCTGCGTGTCGCGGGTTCGATTCCCGCACGGAACAAATATTTGTATGGCCTACAAGTAGTTGTTCCGGGCCTGGCTGTTTGTGCATGTGAGTTTATATGTTTGTAAACGCACCCACGACACAGGGGAAATTCCTAGTGTGGAGCAACGTTTAAAAAAATTATAATAATATATATTTTTTTTTTTTTTTTATGTGCGTCACGGCGTTACCGTTCTTGTCATTCTTTCGATGTAAATACATGTGAACAACCCGCACTAGGCCCGCGTGGTGGATAACCTACGGCATTCTTTCTAACTGAGAGGAGTGGGACCATTTGAAGCTGATTAAGAAAGGAAAATGACGGGGTCTGAGGATGTACTACAGTTACACCTCTGTCTAACATTTCGGCGATCAGAGGCGTGATGTTATATATGATAAATTACCAGAATCAGAAATCAGAATCAGAAATATTTTATTTGTGATACATAGGTAGGTAAAGTGGTTGGACATGTTTTAGGTTAATGTGCGCTATGATCAACCTATTATAGGCATACAAAAATAATTAATTTCAATTTTTACATGCAAATAAAGAGCTTACTCGTACTAAACTACAAATTACCCATATGAATTATTGTATTATTTGATTACTATAGGAACAAAAGTCAAAATAATTTGTTAGGTAAATGTCAAAATAATTTGTTAGATAAACGTCAAAATAATTTTTTAGGTAAATGTAAAAATAATTTGTTAGGTAAATGTCAAAATAATTTGTTAGATAAACGTCAAAATAATTTGTTAGGTAAATGTAAAAATAATTTGTTAGGTAAATGTCAAAATAATTCAGATTTGAATAATTAATTATGATTTGTGATTACAATATAGTCAAAGAAGCAAATTATATTACTTTACAAAAATTACATTAAAATGTCAAAATGTATCTGATAAAAAATCCGATACACTATAATAACATCTTTGACACAGCAAACTTCTCAGTTTTGATTTAAATAAGTTAATATGTAGATTTTCAGCTCTTTTGGCAATTTATTAAATAGAATTGTTGCCATGTGAAAGACACTTTTATACATCAAGGCAGTATTCGTTTTTGGAACGCACAGACGACTTTCGTCCCTTTGGGTCCGATTGAAAGCTGTAAATGCTAAAGTAAATAAATGAGGATTTTGTTTAACGAAAGCCGCTACTTCAAATATGTATAGTGACGGTAAAGGAAGGATACTATGCTTTTTAAAAAAAGGCACACAGCTCTCCGTTGATTTTAAACCAAACGTAGCCAGAATGCGTCGCTTCTGTGCCCTTAAAAACGAGATCTTTGTCGGTGGAATTCCCCCAACATATTATGCCATATCTGAGAACAGATGCCACTAACCCATGATACGCAATTAAAAGGGCACTGGAGTTTATTTTGCTTGCAAGTGTAATTAAGGCATAGGCAGATTTACTAACTCGCTTGCATAGTTGTTGAATATGCGGTTTCCAGGTCATTTTGTCATCAATATATAATAACAATTTACAATTGTCTACTTCCTGTATTGTTTGCATGTTAAAATTTACATTTAGGTTATTTGGTGCTGGTAAACGCTGTCAAAGTACATTAATTAAGTTTTGCTTAAGTTGGCTTTCAGTTTATTAATATTAAGCCAATTCATAACAGAGCTCAATGTGTTATTTATGTCATCTTCAAAAGTCTTTATGTCTTTACATTTACTCCGTACTGGACTGTCATCCGCAAAATGAGCTATAGGATTATCAGTGGCAATGGGTAAGTCATTGATGTACTATATAAAAACTGTTGGCCCCAAAACGGTTCCTTGAGGAACACCGTTATTTAGTTGACGTTCACATGATCTAAAGTTTTCTTCTTTTTTTGTTAGGATATTCACTCTAGTCAATTCAGTGTATTGGTGACGGCCTTTGAGGTATGATTCAAATAATTTCAGAACATTACCTCTTATTCCATATTCATTAAGTTGGCCAACCAATATATCATGTTCAACATAATCAAAAGCCTGTGTCACATCCATAAAGATAGAGCAGAGAGGTATTCTTTTTGTCAACATTAACCATAACAAAGTCCAGAAAGTCATATATGGCCATATTTATAGATTACGTACAGTCCGTTCAGTTATTTTACCTCTGAGTTTTTCAAAATAAGTGATCTTTATTGCCGTTGCAATAAGGTTGCTATTGGGTTGCTGCCATTGACAAGTTGGTCAGATTCACAGAGATTTTTACTATCGTTTCACTATTGGCTATTGGGTTGTTGCTGTCAGTGGTAAAATAACTGTGTAAGGACTCTACATTTCGAAAGAGATACCGTGGCCCCTGGCACAGGCAACTGAAGGAACACGGGTGGGTTTTAGTCAGTAAAAGTCTAACACGCCCTTCCGCTCATTCCAGAGCGGGAGAAGTCATTTGATGACTCTACATAAACTTGATATCTCACAATCTATCCGGTCTCAGAGATGATGCTGATATCGAGAGGGAGCGGAGGGCCTTGGCTGTAAGAGGTAACATGATAGCTCGCAGGTTTGCGCGTTGTTCAGGGTCGGTCAAGCAGACCCTTTTCAAGGCTTATTGTACCTCTCTGTACACGTGCAGCCTGTGGGTAAATCACACTCAAAAAGCATACGAAGCCCTCCGCATCCAATATAACAACGCATTCAGAGCGCTGATGGGGCTGCCGCGACATTGTAGTGCCTCGGGCATGTTCGCCGTCGCTAGCGTCGACTGCTTCTATTCAACGATGCGTAAACGAAGCGCGTCCCTGGTACGCAGAGTTCGCGGCAGCTCCAACAGCGTGCTGGTGATGATAGCCGGCAGGCTCGACTGTCCTTATATCAGACGCTGCAGTGACTTGCACGTCACCTACAGTCGTCGGCTGTCAATATGAAAATGTTTTGTGTGGTTACTGTTTTGTGTTGTACCTATTGTAATGTAATGTATAATGTATTCAGGGTGTTCTAGTGTAAGATTTGTGCTATATTTAATTTCTGTGTATTAATGAGTCCTTGTTACATGACAAATAAATGAATTATTATAATCAGTAAATGACAGGAAAGTCATAGTTCAATTGTCACATACGCATTCTGAACCCTGCGAACAGGGTATAACGTATTTTGTGAAGTGAACCTTTTGTGTATTTGTTTATAGCGCCAATATTGTATATCTTGAGTGAAATTGTTTTCTGTCAGACGTCATAGATAACTCGTTAGGTTTGGGTTCTAGTCGTGTTACGGGTCTCGGGCGACCACTGTTAATGTGCTGAAATGTTTTGCCAAATTGTTTTATTATCTGTAGACTGTTTCGTTTTGAGTTTGAATGATTACTTTTTGGTGATGAAGGTAGAAGTTAGATAGTTGGTTATGTTTTTGAAATACGCCAGAGACTGTGATATGTTCGGAAAATATGACTTCTTACTTGCTTTTACCCGCGGCTCCGCCTGCGTGAATTTTGGAAAATATCCCACGGGAACGTAATCCAGATTATAAACTGTGTGCAAAATTTCATCCAAATCTGTTTAGCCGTTTTTGCGCCAGTCCGTAAAATACATCTAGACAAACAGACAAACGGAGAAAAATTCAAAAAACTATACTTTTGGCTTCAGATTCGTTCCCACACCTCATAACAATTACTTATTTTTTCAAAAATATTCAATATACAGTTTTGACGTTGTTACTAATTTATTTTATGATATGAATTAACTAACATGCTTCTCATCTTATATTCGAAAATAATAACTTTTCAGACAAACTTGCATACACAAACTCACGCCCCTTCCCGTGGGAGTATAAGTGGGAGTAAGTCAAAGTCAAAGATTTATTTGCAGATAAATATGGTTATAAAAGAACGCCAACTACTACGATCCCTACATACTTCTTAGACATTCTGAAAATGTTGCTTACTAAACAACCCAGCATTTAACCCGATCACTTTCTCAAACCCAACTCACTGTAAACGAACCAGTCAATACGATTCCCTCACGCAAGCATAGCCCTGTATCACGGCCAAAAGCCTCAACTTCCGCCTTCTACTACAATTACAGGCCTTGCAATTCACGAGGACCATTCCAATTTATACATTACTACGTTGAGATAAGAGTCACATGCCGCGCTGGTAAGTTGCATTATCTATACCAAGGCGTCGCCACGTCCCGCCGAGTTTATGCTGAATCCCTTTGGCCTTTCAACCTTTTTTACTCGACAGCGCGATGTAAACGCAAGCGGTTTTAAAATCCGAAGTTCGTTGACACTTTGTGCACATTTTGCCACGGTGCACAATTTATTTGCGTTTCTGCACATATTTTCTTTTGGTATTCTTTTGTGAATATTTTTTGTGTAGTCAGGGAAATCCGAGAGACAATTCTCATCATTTTAAGAAAGTTCACGGTCTGATCTCAGTCTCAATCTGTCAAAAATACCTCTAATTTCCCTACATTTTTGTCAAATTTTTACATTGATAGTCGCTGAGATGCGATTGCGACTAGATTTTCAACGTAAAATTACGGCCAGCTACACGCCGGCCGTCGAGAGAATGCGTTACAGCGCGACAGTGCGACAATTCTAGTAGCTAATAAAGATCAAATTCGCAAAACACGTATTCGTTTGTCTGAAACTGACCGGTGTTAAGAACAGCACCCTAATTGCGTAACACACGATCAATCGGAATTTGAATAATTTTGAAGCAAATTGCTAATCCATTGCTTCATAAGTTCGAAAAATTTCTCTGCTCAACATGTAAATAACGCAATGAATGTTGTTGAACTGTCAAAATGAAACCGATTCCGATTGATCGTGTGTTACGCAATCAGGGTGCGCATTCTCTCGTAGACTGCACTGTAAATCCTCCGTATATTTAAATCACACCTGTCATTCTTTGACAGACATTGTATAAAATTGCTATTACACGACAAATTAACGTACTGCGTAAATGAAAGACTTTTTAATGTCCCTGAACTGAGCCTGACTTTTTATGTTGTACAGACTGGCAGAAAAATAAGTCTGGTTGCATTCGAACATTCAATCGAATTTAGAACGAGCCTTCAAATTATTTCCGTTAGATTTGTTTCGAAAAAACAGTGTGATAGAATAAGCGCGCTGATGTAAACACGTTCGCGTGGAATAAACGTAATATTTATAAATTACATTTAATAGCCCCACAGAACCTATATGTAAGAATCCAAAAGTTTTTCTAAGTTGTCAAGTAGAGATCCTTTAAAGTAGTATGTATCAATGCACGGTTACTTATGTGAAATCGATTTTAAATGAACTAACTTACTTTGGTAGTTTAATAAATCTAAAGCAGTTTTGGAATCAATACAACTAAAGATTGTTTGTTGTTGTTGTTGTGTGGTGTTGTGTTGTTGTTGTTGTTTGATTGTTCAAGCGACCTAATTTTACGAAAATAAGCTTCTATAATTACTTACAAATGTTAATTCTTAATCAAATCAACCGGACTCATCGGTAGTATTTCATCGTTTGGCGCTAGAAAGATTAATATCGGCATGAAGAGAATAAAATATTCCATCTTCATCTTACTAATCAATAATCGTTTTCTTTCTTTCTTTCTTTGGGGTGTCGTAAGGGACGTGAGGTGACTAACAAGATGACTAACAGCTGTTAGCTATTATTGAGTTAGAGGAATCTTAATAAAGTTAACGTTTTACGGAAAATATCTGGGGTAATATTATGATTCTGAAAATGAGAGTGGCTGTCTGCTTTTGGCGTTTTACAGCTCAACTGTTTCGTTCGAATGGTTTTCACCAGAGAGGTAATATGGTGCCAGAAGAAGGACATAATTTAGTTATACTCCAACTCAAAGCATTCATCTATCTATATAAATAAAAATGGATCTTCGAAATGTATGTACGCCCATAACTTTCGAACGAGTGCACCAAATTGGATATTTTTTTTTTTTTTTGTGTTCGTTATTGTCAGGACAAGGTTTGTATACATAATTGGACCCGGAAGGTGGCGCTGCTTTTTCGGGTGGGATGACGTCTGCCGGGTCCGCTAGGTTCTATCAATCAATCAGCGTTTTACTTATAGAAGTAGAGTAGGAGTAGTGTAGGAGTAGGTTAGGAGTAGGGTAGGAGTAGTGTAGGAGTAGATTATGAGTAGGGTAGGAGTAGGGTAGGAGTAGGGTAGGGGGTACCTAGGACACCACGCGAACGAAGTAGCGCCGGGCAGCTAGAAATAATTTATATGGCAAAACAACGTTTACCGGGTCAGCTAGTTTCAAATAAACCAATTACAGGCTCTTTTCAATATCAATATCTGTTTTTAACAATAGTATTTTTTTATATATTATTAGGTACTCATTTATTTATTCTCTGAATATAATTCGTATAAGTCAAGGTCAGACAGAAAGAAGAAGCTAGTTGCCCATTCCAAAGCATAGTAGGTACCTATGGAGAAGAAACTTTACTTTAGAATTGACAATATTAAAACTGACAGATCTAAGTTATCGAAACGCAAACTGAGCTAAGAACGCTATTAATTGGTTTAACGATCTAAACCGTCTATGCCAGGGTAGAAACAAGTTTCCTTTAAGCCAAATGAACCTGTCAATGACCCTCGGATTAGCCAGGATGAAGAAACAAGACAACGTTTGACACAACCCGATAAACCGGCACGGCCATCCACCCCCATCAAAATTAATACGCGCAATAAAGACTTCTCAAGGTTCCTATTGGTTCTTCAACGAATAAACATCGTCTTGAATAATGGCTGACAGTGACGTCATCCTCTGTCTCGGCTCGGTCACGCACACTGTGCTTCTCCACAACTCCCGACCCGGCGTTGCTCCCGACACAGCGTTGCTCGGGACACAGCGTTGCTCCCGACACGCGTTTCTTGCCGACAACGTCGGCACGTCGCGCGCAATGCGAGATCATTAGTATCTTCTTACACGATCGCCTGTTTAGATACTGGGATTTTCGCTACCTTCCTTTTTATATGACCTGAAGAAAGATATGATTTACGATCGTCTTGACGTTGTTGAGAAGTTAAATTGTTCTTGGTAATGCTCGGATTGTTATTGTTGGAAGACAATAGTTGTTGAGATCTACTTTTCTTTTAGTAACAAATGGCATCAACTGTTGGAATGAATGGAGTCTGTTTCTTGTACATTTTAGTCGAAATATAGGTCACATTTCAGGAAATAAATTGCAGTTGAATACGATTTTAGAGAACCCATATAAACATTTAGATATTACAGCAATTTCAAACGTTCCACACCATTAAAATAAAAATTGAAACAAAATTCTACAATAGACTCGCTCGGCGACCGCTGACCAGTTTCAAATTTATCGTAGTCCAATTTTAGTAGAATAAAACTTATGAGTTTAATGTCGGCAGCACTGGAGAGCACGTGATGCTTCCAGCCAAGTGCGCATTTGTCAAGTCTAAGAATATAAAGCGGGTTACACATGGTACAGTTGCATTCAACACTCGCCAGGGATTTAAACAATCGTTTCGGTAAGTTTCCGTAAAACTGAGGTAAATACACATTTGGGGCGCAATAGTTGTGGTTTAAGTGACTTTAAAAGATACTTGGAGGTTTAATAAAACATATCGTGGGTTAGTTTACTCAGGCCCGCTTGCACCACAATAACCTCATTTAACGGTAAACGAATTTAGAATATCGTTCTGTTTCAGTCAATCGGTTGAAGATGATAGAGATAGAATGATGATTTAAATCTGTTAATCGATAAACGCATTTAAGCATCGGAATAGTATCATTTCGGAAAGAAATTCCATCATCTAATCAATCTATATACGTAATAGGTACAATTAATCCAGTCTTTCAAGGACTACAATAGTTACGTTACGTCCTCCTAAGGCATTTCTTCCTCAATCGCGACTGATCAGTTTCTGAGCCAGCCAGAGTTGTGTGAAACATACACATGCGGCCCGGAGAGATCAGCGCCTTTTGTTAAAGAGAGTGCCAAGTATTGTTGCCCTAAGTCTATGAATTATACTTTAGAGCTGGTACACCCATCTTGCTTATTGATCAAGAATAAAATAAAAAACATTCTATGAACATAAGTCGACTAAAATATCGATAAATTTGAATTTGCTTTGATAAACAAATAAGGGGATATAATTCACCTAAAGAGATGGCAAATCCTGAACTTGGACCTGAAACAGTAACCACTTAATGTGAATATTCAATGGAACATCACAAAAACAATCGCACCCGAATACCCATCTGAAGGCCAATTCTCGTAATTTAAAACGATCAAAATCTAGTCGCCGTCTCATCTCGGCGACCAACAAATGTCAAAAACTTGTCAAAATGTAGAGAAATTAGACGTATTTTTGACAGATTGAGACTGAGATCAGACTGTGAACGTTTTTAAAATTACGAGAATTGCCCCTCTGATTATGGCTAGAAAACCGATCGCAGATAAAAGGAGAACACAAAAAATACTTGAATTTGCACTTGCGGGATATTTTCCGTGTTTCATAATACGTGAAAATGGTGTTCAAAAAGTCGATGTTAAAAACAAAGCATCGTTGTATAAAAAATATATGCTATGGTTTATCAACAGGGAAACAACCAGAATTCTTAAATTATTTCTACCGAAAAAATACAGTGCATTTGAACGAAATCCTGTCGACAAAACACAAACATATAAAATCTGTTAAAACTCCAGCAACAAGAATAAAATGTAACAAAATAATTCAACGATAGAAGAATCTACAAAGAAACTCTAATTCAACCAGCTAACTAATTCGTTTGACAAACAAGAGAGTAATCCGGCAAGTAAACTAGTCTCCTTTGTTACTATCCTTACAAATTACCAACGTTTTGTAACATTGTTCAATTTTGTTTTCAAAACTTGTATATTTACTATTTTTATATTGCAAATATGAACGTAAATAAAAAGATATAATGGAAATTTGAGAAATGGGTCTATTTTAAGGTAAAAAAAAATGGCCACCAAAACTCTGTATTTTTTACTGTATTTTACCTAATAAAAGTGCAAACTGAATAAACATTTCCTCTCTTTTAACAATCTAGTAGTCATTTTTGATCTACACAACCCATTCCTAAAGAATTGGTTGTGTAGATCAAAAATTACTAATAATTCATTGTATCTATTGTCCTATCGCAGGTATGCTGGAAGAGATTTCTTATGAAATAAGCATCACCATTGTACCTGTTTTTTTTTTCTTGTCTGTTTATATATGGTACATAAATGGTTAAATTAAAGAATAAAATAATGAATTCAAAGAATGACATTAAAATGTACCCCTTTTTTTTTTTTTTTTTTTTTTTTCAGGATGGGAAATCATCAAATGACTCCTCCCGCTCTGGGTGGAGCAGAAGGGAGTGTCAGACTCTTACTGACTAAAACCCACCCGTGTTCCTTCCTTAGCCCTTTACGTACCAGGGCAGCGGTAACCCTTTCGGACAATCCCGCTACCCCGGCAGGCTTCGGCCCTGTCGGGCCCCGTCAACTACGCTGACATCTCTTTGAGGCGCGCGTGGAACACATACACGCCGTCCAGCACGGGCCTGGTCCTGATCGGACGGAGAGCTACCCATTGCTCTCCGCCCGCAGGCCCGCGCCTACGGTGGCCGGGAGTCGTCACGCGGCTCCCGACGCCCGGAGCGTCTCCCTCGGCGGCTGAGGCGTGAGGATCTTTCCCTCGCCCATCCCGCCACCTCCTTCGCTAGCATGACTGCTTCGCAGAAGGAAAATGTACCCCTTAACTACTAAACGTACTAGCATCAAACTCGTCAACCCTTACCACAAAATTCATCAACCAATAAAAAGCCCAGCATCTCCTAATTCATTTGCCTCGCCAGTAATCCGGAAAGTACACTCTCCTCGCTCACTCGCCTCGTTTGTAACGTGCGCCGCGTCCCGTACTAAGGCTTATCTCAGGGCCCGGATAATAGAGCAACACAGACAGACGTCTTGAGAAGATGTTCTCGAGAATAATTCGTCCTCCGTAATTTGTTGGCAGTTCTCGTCTTATAGTTGCTGATAATGTTCGTGGATGTTCCTTAATTCATTTGTTTTATGTTGCCTGATAAGGCGTCTTGGGGAAAAAATGTGTTGAATTTTAGTAGGTAGTGTTTGTTTCGTTTTTTTTTTGTGAATGAAACTAAAAATACTCTATACCCTGTCCATTAGGTTAACCTTTTTTTGACAGCTGCCTTAGAACGTGCATATTCTAGAGGGGCAATTCTCGTAATTTTAAGAACGTTCACAGTCTGATCTCAGTCTCAATCTGTCAAGAAATCCTCTAATTTCCCTACATTTTTGACAAGATTTTGACATTTGTTTGTCGCCGAGATGAGACTGCGACTAGATTTTGAACGATTTAAATTACGAGAATTGGCAATACTCAATACTCAATACTTTATTGCATTCCACATGTAGTACTTAGGTGGTAAAACTTAAAATTAGATCACATGGACCCTGTCGGGCACAGCAAATAAGTGAGTTAGGAGAGAGGAAGCACTTGTAAATTATAATTATTATACAGTAGGTAGGTAATTTCTAAGATAAACTAATAGTAGGTATTTATAATATAGAATATAAATAGGTATCTATTGGGAGATCTTGTAATAATTAATAAATATAATATAAATATTTAATTTTGACTACTAAAATTATGACTTTATATGTATATCACTTAAATATTCATTTAATGAGTAGTAGCTTTTCTTTAACAAAAAATCTCTTAGTTTTTTTAGAAATGTGTGAGTTTTTTCTTCGTTTTTTATTGATCCGGGTAGTTTATTATATACTTTAATGGACATTACATAGGGACTTTTTGAGTGCATTTTTAGTCGAGAACTTGGTATGTTTAGCCTAGATCGGTGTCTGAGTAGATAGCGCGACTGGATGTCTTCACGTTTTGAGTAGAACTCGTGATGTTTTCGCACAAATTTGCATGTTTCTAAGATATATATACACGGAAGGGTTAAAATATTGTATTTTTGAAAGAAAGGTTTACAACTATCGGTTTGCTCAATGTTTACCAGGATTCTGACCAATTTCTTTTGCAGCGTGAACAGTATTTGTGCATCTGTACTGTTTCCCCAAAGAGTGACACCATAGCTAAGCCATGCATAGGCATAAGCATAGTAGGTGGTGAGGGCTGTCTGAAAATTGGTGGTCTTTTTCATTTCACGGAGGGCGTATGAGAATTTAGAAATCTTTGAGTGAGTTTTCTGTATGTGTGATTTCCAGTTTACGTGTGTGTCTATAACTAGTCCGAGTAGTGTAAATTCGTTAACAGTTTCTAATTTTGAGCCATTGAACGTAAAATCTAAAGTTAAAGGAGTTTTTTGGTAAGGGTGAAAAGTTATTAATTTTGTTTTGGAGTAGTTTATCTCGAGGTTATGCTCGTTCATCCAATTGCAAGTTTTTGTAAGAATGGAATTAAGGGTTTTTTCTATATTTACATTGTCTTGGCATGAGACTAATATGGATATATCGTCGGCGAATAGGACACATGGCCCTTCTATGATTTTAGGTAGGTCATTAATATATATTAAAAATAAAAGGCATCCTATTACGCTTCCTTGAGGGATTGAGGCGTTAATTGTTTTACTATGTGATCGGATTTGTTTAATTTCATTATTTTTATGGTCAAAGTATTCTAGTTCTACTAATTGTTCCCTATTCTTTAGATAGGACGTTAGCCATTCGTGAGCCTTTCCGCGTATACCTATTCCGTATAATTTGTTTAGCAATATCCCAAATTGTACTTTGTCGTAGGCTTTAGTCATATCTAATAATAATCCAACAGCGTATTTCTTGTTATTTATAATGTTAAGGCCTTCTGATTACGTAAAAGTTAACTTTAAATGCGTAATAAAATAAATATATAAACTGCCTAATCTTATTGAATTATCTTATATAAGACTTCTTACAGACAATATAATACAAACAAAATAAATATAATTACTCATTAGTTCGATCTGTCAAAAAACGGTTAACCTATGGAACAGAGTACGTGTATAGTGATTAAAGCTTTGGTTTTGAAGAATCACAGAATAGCGGTTGTCCAAATACAAAGCCCTTTTTTTGTGTTTTTTGACACTTTAATGTCAAATACTGGAAAAAATTAAACATTTTCATGACGGGCTTTATAATATGACAGAACCGCGTTCCTGGGCAACCCAAGCTTTAGCTGGCTATAGTAGCCAGCTCAAAATGAAAATATTTTATTTCACATAAACCTACATGGGCACTTATGAAACGTGAGAAGCTAGGTGGGGTTCCAATTAATCGTTTCATAGGGAGAAGAATTCCTGGGCAAAAAAGCTAAAGCTTAGGTTGCCTAGGAAAGCGGTTCTGTCATATTATAAAGGCCGTCATGAAAATCTGTCATTTTCACCAGCATTTGACATTAAAGTTTCATAAAAGACCAAAAAAGGGTTTTGTATTTAGACAAACGCTGTTCAGTGACCGTTCACCGCTTTCTTCAAAACCAAAGCTTTAATCAATATACTGTGTCCACTAGGTTAAGTAACTGTCAGCACTATGTTAGTTTTATAGGAGTAATTGTATTAAGAGCGTTTCAAATAAACACACTTAGTTGGATTGCCGTGATATTCCTAAACATAACGTGCGGATTGTGGGTGTACATAGATACACCTCTGCCCAACCCTTCTGTGAAACAAGGCGTGCTGTGAAGTTACGTGTGATATTCTTAGGTGATTTAAATAGTGATCCTAAATACGGTCCAATTTTAAAATGGCTAAAGAGCTTGAATTTACTCTATCCTAAAAAATACTCCACTAACAGCTTGTTCTTAACTAGCTGCGCCCCGGGGTTTCACCCGCATAAGTTTCGATCCCGTGAGAATATTGGGCTAAAAAGTATTTTATGTGTTAAGCCTGGTTATAAACTATTTGTGTGCCAAATTTCATCCAAATCCGTTCAGTAGTTTTTGCGTGAAAGAGTAACAAACATTCATCCATCAATCCATCCATACAAACTTTCAAGTTTATAATAAATATTAGTAGGATTAGTAAAATAAACAAACTCAACTACTGTAGTATCCTCCAAGGAAAATCAAAAACCCTTTTCCAATTCGCCATTTCAACATGAAAGCATTTTTGAAATACACAACTTGACATCCTCTTAGTGAAGTTTACCGGAAACTTTAAGATCACGACTGCGGTACCTACTTTAACAACAAACCATAAAAGACCCATAAAGTGGGAGGCAGGGATGTACAGTCAACCACTAGCCTAAAAGTAACGTATTGCCATTGACAGCGCGTTCATTTCATAGCCGCAAGGGTGATAAATAAATGATTTTATTTTGTAAGTAGGTTTGCACAAGCACTTTTACACGTCAATCATGTTTTAAAACTAGATGAGGTCGGCGCTTCCTGTACTAGACTAGTCAGCTAGTGAAGAAAGGCCGAAGCAAACTCAGAGGTCACAGTCTCTTTTAAAGTCCAGACATAGTCTCGGTCAGATCATATGAAGACCATGTAGATCGATGTCTGAGATGGTCTTTTGAGGAAAGAACCACACAGATTGAGAGGACCTGTCCAGTCAGTGCCCACATTTGTCAGAAATCGTGCAGCTCAACTCAAAATTTAAGGAGCTTAACGATTCGACGAACAATACCAAAGAAAGGACATTTGGGTAGGCCACATAAATTACTCAAACTACCAGACCATGACAAAAGTAACAGAACAGAGAGAAAAATAAAAATAAATAAAATGACCCACATAGTCGTGGGTGGTTTTCGTACCATGGCTATGAGGTTGACTGTACGTACATTAGTAGCAAGATTAGTGGTCACGGACCCTTTTATCATACGAATTTATAATAGGTTCTAGTATTTATAGTTATAGCCAATACGTTTGAGAGCAAGGTGATTTTAATATTTTAGTTTATAGTGTTACAGGGATTATTTTTCCTGTCGGTATAGCGTGGATGGATTCTGGTTATAATACATTTTAAGAGATGTTAAATATTTGATGGTTTCTAAATCTCTTTCCTTAATCATTTTCCTTTCGTTGGCTCTGTCTCCAGGTTAAATGATTAGGGATTAGGCACTAACCGGCATGTCCTAGAACCAAACATTGGAAAGCATGTTCAACCAGCTACCAACCAGAACTAAGCCCGTGTGCTGGATTTCGGCCCACTCCCTCTTACAGAGAGGAGGTCTGTGATCCAGCAGTGAGAATATTATAGAATAGAATACTCTTTATTATGTTGGTACTATAGTCGGGGTACTATACACAAAAGAAACTCCAACTATTGTGCATGTAAACTGTGTATAATTGGTAGGTATAAACGATGTTGTACTTAGAAAAACAGCGCGACACTTATTATTTAACATAAAAATGGACGGCTCGCGAGGCGCACGAGTCTGTATACTCCGAGCACGTGCGCAGTTACCGGGCGCTTTTTTTTTTTTTTTTGGGTGGGAAATCATCAAATGACTTCTCCCGCTCTGGGCTGAGCGGAAGGGCGTGTCAGACTTTTACTGACTAAAACCCACCCGTGTTCCTTCAGTTGCCTGTGCCAGGGGCCACGGTATCTCTTTCGAACAACCCGCAGCCCCGGCGGCCAGTTACCGGGCGCTTCTGACTCACTAGCCGGCGCGCGGGGCGACATTGGTAGTGTTGTGCCGAACCGTAACTAGTCACGTAACCAGCCATACGACGAACTCTAGAAGTGCGGGAGTTGACTCTAATAGGGGTCGCGCTATAGTACACCATATTTTATTTTGACGAGACGGTTGGCGCAGTGGCTGAGCGATCGACTGCTGCGCTGCGTGTCGCAGGTTCAATTCCCGCACAGAACAGATATTTATATTGCCTACAGGTAGCTGTTCCGGGTCTGGCTGTTTGTGTATGTGATTGTAAATGTTTGTAAATGCACCCACGATACAGGAGTAACTCCTAGTGTGGGGCAACCTTTTAAAAAAAAACAAATTACATATATATATAAATGTAGAAATGGTGGCTGATTATGTGTGTATGTGTGTTATGTGGGGACTATAATATTAATAAAATCTTTATTTCTCAATAAATGCATTTACATTACGTTGGTCTGAAAATGGCTTAAATTAGTGTTCCAGAGTGAAAACCCTGACTTCTAAACTAGGTTTATGTACCTGTATCTTAAAAGCCAGTGTCTCTTCAAAGTGATGTGCAATAGGACACCAATTATACACAATAATCCATTAGGGCAAATTCAAGAGAAATAAAAGAAAAACAAAAAAAAAATAGAATACAAGAAAAAAAAAACATTAAATGAAAGTGTTGTCTATGTCTCTAGTGTGTTTGTCTGGATTATGTGTGTGTGAGTGTTTGAGGGTGTGTATCTTCGTGAAAGAGTGTGTGTGACTGTGAGTGTGTGTTAGTATGAGTGAGTATGCGAGCGTATGCGAGAGTATAATAATAATCATAATTTTTCTTTACTGTCCCGTTCATCTAGTGGTCTCAAGCGCTACTGCTGAGAATGAGATCGTTGGTTCGAATCCCGGGTCGGGCAGTATTATTGGGTTCTTCGATCTAGAATTTCTTAGTTGCAGCCCAGAGTCTGGATTAGTTCCCGTTTACATGGGAACATAACTGTCGAAATGTGGGTGTTCTATACGTACTATTCTGCCTTACACTTCGGGGAATACAGGCATGATGTTATGTTACATTATACGTAGGGACTAACCCCAACTCACTGACAAAAGGCCTCATATAACAACGTCCACGTGCCATATAAATTCAATACTCATAAAAACTAGTTTACAGAGTGTCCTTAACATATATCACGGAACCCTAATTAGAACGTTACACCACGGAACCATCCCTCGAGGGAACCAGTACCAACGTGTGAATTACATAAAACAATGAACTAGACAAATTTATGGCTTATAGGAGCTATAAACAGTCTCCTATATTCGTGTGTCGGCAGGTATTTGATATATTTGTTTGTATTTTGATCTCGTGTCGGAAACTGGAGGTTGGCTTATATCGCGTTATGAATCGCCCCTTTTGTGCCATTCAGCCATTTAATGTATTTAATGTATGTGTTTTTGGGAATTATGTTCTGTTTTATTATTAATGGCCCGTTTGTTTGTGAAAATGGGCCTAAAATTACAAGCTGCATTTACGAAATTTTACATAAAATAACAAAAATTTATTTACTTAGTGTTTAATGTCTACTGTCTTTTTATCACAATCATCAATGATAAATAAATAAACAAATAATGTTATGTTTGTGGACCCACGTTAATTTTCGTCAATTGTGCCGCTTTAATGACGTCAATCACAGCACTTGGCGCCACTGAAACAGCCAGCTAGATAAAAATATAATTTATCACTGAACGCCTATAAGCCTAATTCTGTGCTAAGAAATCTTGTCAAAAACATTTTCTCCTTTATTATAACTACCTTGAATAATCTACCTCCCTTGAATAAACTATCAGTCCTACCTATCGTAGAACGGTAGACTCCGAAACTAGTTAGGTATCTATGTAGGTATGTTCGAAATATACACGTGTTTAAAAGCGCATACAGCAAAAACTTAATCAAAATCAAACGTAATTTATTCAAATTAGGCTGAGAATCAGCACTTTTCGAACATCAAAATTACAAAAGACAGTCCCCCAAAAACGCCCACCCTTCACCACTTCCTAGTGCTATCGCTGGAAAGAAGAAGTGGCGCAACAAACTCCCCAGAAGCACAGCTGTCTGTTCAGTTAGTGTTCCAAGTGCCTTTCCTTGCACTTGAGACAATCTCAGAATTCCGACTTTGAGTTCAATTAAAGTGATTTATCGTGACAACCCAAACAGTATTAATTGGAGAGTCAATACTAAAAGACCATAGGTTAGCCTTGAAGTCATTAAATGTTTCGTTAAGAAGATTTATTTGTTGTTGATGACCCAACTGTTGATGGCTGGTAGCAGCTGGATAACATTTGCCGAAAATTGAGTTGAATGGCGTGCAATAGGAGAGGCCCATGTCCAGCAGTGGACTGCTATAGGCTGATGATGATGATGGTAACGATGACCAAACTAACAGTTTGGTACTTTAACGAACTCTGGATTTGTGCCCGGTTCAAAGTCAAAGTCAAATCATTTATTTCAAATAGGCACATAAAAGGCACTTTCGAATGTCAAAAATTATAGAAAAATTTAATTGATTCTAGTTGCCCCTTCCAAAAGGTAGTTTTCGTATGGAGAAGAATGGGGAAGAAGCTCCACCGGTTGATGGCAATAGACTCGCTCTCTATTACATGGGACTTAACATAACTGGGGAAATGTGGCTGTACTATACAGGGTTATTTTTCAAAGACCAGCCAAATTTAAGGATGTGGTACAAACCAACAAACTGAACAACTTTCTCCATGGGACCAACATCGTAATTGCGAATAAAAATTCAGCCGTCCCATACATTTAGGTCTAGTAGGTATTGAAGTTTTCTATGGGACAGTTGATAAAATTTTTGCGATTACGCTATTTGTCCCATGGAGAAAGTTGTTCAGTTTGATGGTCTGAACCACATCCTTAAATTTGGCTGGTCTTTGAAAAATAACCCTGTATATGTAGGTAATAACATTTCTACCTAACCTCTCGGGAAATACAGGAGTGGTGTTATGTTATATTATGTGCAGGACACTCTCGATTTGCTTCATTATAGAAATTGTTTTTAGTTTCTGATGTTCTGATTTAAATTAGATTAAGGGCTGATTTTTCAATCATCTGATAACTTTATTCGAGATTTTTTTGTTGAAATTTTGACAATTATTTCATAGGAAACCTGTCAAACGTCAATTTTATTCCTCGAATAAAAGTTATCTGGCGATGGAAATTGAGCCCTAAAGTAAAGAAAAAATACACTAATATCAAACATAGTTTTAAAAATACCATGCAACCTTTAAAATGGTTTTCCTCCTAAATGATTGCTCGCGAGTTACTTTTGTGTGGCAATAAACACCTGAATGAACTTGGCTATCAACATTTTTTTTTAACATTCAATATTTTATTGCCTTTTCGCGTGATGTGTCTTTTTTTTTTTTTTTTTTTTTGGGGATATGAAATCATCAAATGACCCCTCCCGCTATGGGTGGAGCAGAAGGGAGTGTCAGACTCTTACTGACTAAAACCCACCCGTGTTCCTTCCTTAGCCCTTTATGTACCAGGGCAGCGGTAACCCTTTCGGACGATCCCACTACCCCGGCAGTCTTCGGCCCTATCTACCCGCTACCCCGTCACTTATGCTGACATCTCTGCGTGATGTGTCTTCAAAATTGTTTACCTATAGACATTTCCGCCTAGGCCTTCGGGAAATACAGGCGTAGTGGTATGTCACTTTAACCCAAATATAACCTAAATCAGTCTTATACCTAAATTTATCACTAAACTACGTCCACCCATACACACCCCATCTTTACACTTCAGAGTAAGTAAGTAATCGTGTAATGTTGTAGAAAAAAGTGATACAAGAAAATATTCGTCGACACTAAGCTAGGGATAAAACAAAATGGTGTTACAACACGACGTTATAAGTGCTGATAAAACTGTCATACTCGTAATTTATCATCTAAGATTAATATGGGAAGTATCTCACAACTAACTTCGCTAACTAATCATTTTAATATGGTATGAAAAATACACATACAAATAGTAATCGAAAAACTCCTGTTTTGGAAAACAGTCCTTTATAGAAATAGAAATGTGTGTGTATTCCTCGGATGATATAATTAGAAACACCCAAGTGGCTGAATAACATTAGTTAACACGAAAACATAAAAAGTATTACCTACAGCTATTTTACACAATTATTGCCAGGGAGCATTTTTTTTTTTTTTTTTTTTTTTTCAGGATGGGAAATCATCAAATGACTCCTCCCGCTCTGGGTGGAGCAGAAGGGAGTGTCAGACTCTTACTGACTAAAACCCACCCGTGTTCCTTCCTTAGCCCTTTGTGTACGAGGGCAGCGGTAACCCTTTCGGACGATCCCGCTACCCCGGCAGGCTTCGGCCCTGTCGGGCCCCGTCATCTATGCTGACATCTCTTTGAGGCGCACGTGGAACACTTACGCGCCGTCCGGCACGGGCCTGGTCCTGATCGGACGGAGAGCTACCCATTGCTCTCCGCCCGCAGGCCCGCGCCTACGGTGGCCGGGAGTCGTCACGCGGCTCCCGACGCCCGGAGCGTCTCCCTCGGCGGCTGAGGCGTGAGGATCTTTCCCTCGCCCATCCCGCCACCTCCTTCGCTAGCATGACTGCTTCGCAGAAGGAGGTGACCGCCTCCCACTCCCTCTCGCCCCGGACCATGGCTTGCACCAGGGCCGAGCGCGAGAGGTCGCCGCCGCTGCCGATCGCCTCTACGATTGCCAGGGAGCCTCAAACTCACGAACCATCGACCCATTTCTATAAAATCAACAAGTTTTTTATGCAACATCAAAAATCTCCATAGTTTTTAAAATCTTTCCTATTTCAAGCCGTCTTCAAAAACGTGCAAGCCTTAAACTCTCAAAGAATTGACATTATAATAATAATAGTAATAAAGCTAGCAACACCAACGTCAACGTCAACGTCTCTTTTGTCGTCTCTTCACAATTTGTTATTAGATAATTTTTATAAACAGTTTATAAATTCATATATATGTGCAACCATATCAGGAAAAACCAAATTTACTAAAACATACCTAATTTTAAACAAATACAATGAATAACCTACACTTGCATCAAAAACTGCCGAACCGGAGGTGACATCTGTCATGTCACCTCCGATAAAAACGTGAAAATGAAAAAATGAAATATTGAAAATGTTGACGAGATTAGCAGCTCGCCGTGCACTCCTACCACCTCCGGAGTCGTCGCTCAGCCCCGCCCTGCCGCCGCCGGAATCCAGCCCCATCGAGAGTACTGTGACACCGGCCGTAGCAGTTGCGTCGAGCTCGAGCGACGAATATTTTTCCCCGCCGACGTCGCCAACACCTGTACGTCGGCAGGGGAGAGGCCGGCCACCGAGGAGCTTGGGACTTAGGGGCCATCCGGCCCCGAGCCGGGTCCCCGCTGCCGGTGGTTGTGTGCAGCGCATGAGATGGACTCAGTCTATGAACGAGAACGTCATGCGCGCATACTACGGGTCTACAGAGGGGGGAACTAACCTCACTGCGTACCGTGATAGGTTGCTGTCTCTGTTCCAGGAACTGGAACCAACCGTCAACGTCTCGGCCCAACGACTGTCGGATCAGGTGCGGGTCATCCAACGCAATCACAGGTTGGACGACATAGCACTTGATAGGCTGCGCTCAGAGGTACTGAACAACCAAATCGTCTCGACTCTGGCACAAACCGCGGCACAAGCGTCAACTATTGATGCCATCCCGCCGCGGTCCAATCGTGTTGAAGAAGATGATGATAGGGTTGACACAGTAAGTAGCCAGTACAACGTCCGACTGAGGAGCGCACTGGAAGATGCGTTTCGCGAGTATAGGTCCACTCCAACCGAACTTAGACCCCGAATACCACGGCTACCTATGCACAAAAAAAATAGGGCGCTAGTGTGTGCCTTGGATTCGCAGCTCAAGAATTTCTTCGAGAGCAGCGAGGATCTCGTTGATACACACTCGATCTTGTATTGCGCGGCTGTGGCGGCATGTCGTTTAGCTAACGTCAAGTTTCCAAATTGTGACGCAGCTACTCGACCAAAACCAGCCGTACCAGCCTGGCGATACAGGATCGAGCGTCGTATCGATGGGGCCAGGGTACTCATCGGTAAACTATACTGCTTCAGGGAGGGCAACACACGACCACGAGTGATGCGCTTTGTAAGACAGGCATTTTCGGGGACTGGAATCAGCCCTCGGGAATACATGTCCAATGTCACAGAGCGCATCGACTTCCTGAAGCAGAAAGTTTGTGCATGGGCGAGTCGTATTCGGCGGTATAAGCGGCGGGTTGATCGGTACACGCAGAATCGCATGTTCCGGAGCGATGAGAGGTGGGTATATAGAACTTGGGAGCGACCTGAACAAAACGTGATGGACGTGTGCCGCCCGGATGATGCCACCACTAGTGCATTCTGGCGCAGCATCTGGTCGGTGCCTGTCTGTCACGCTGAGGGTGGCTGGATGCGCGATATCGAGCGAGTGTGTGGAACTATACCAGAAATGGAACCAGTCATAATTACGCCATTAGATGTAGCCAAAGCAGTCCGTCCGTTACCGAATTGGAAATCACCGGGACCGAACGGACTGCATAACTTTTGGTTAAAATGGCTAATTAGTTCACACACTTGCCTGGCATCTCAGTTCCAGTCATCCTTAGAGTCTGGGTCGCTACCACAGTTTCTAACAACAGGCGTTACCCACCTGCTCCATAAGTCAGGTAGTCCCGCGGAACCCAAGAATTATAGACCGATCACGTGTTTGTCGACGGTTTATAAACTTCTTACATCCATTTTGAGAGCGAAAATTAACACACACATTGACAGTTACTCGATTATGTCTGCCTCTCAAAATGGATGTAGGAATGGGTCTCGCGGTACTAAGGAGCTACTCCTCATAGACATGGCCATTAGCCAACAGGTTCGCCGATCCCGCAAGGATATGTCGACATGCTGGATAGATTATAAGAAGGCCTACGACTCGGTGCCACATACATGGCTCATGAGGGTGCTGGAGTTGTACAAGATAGATGCAACTCTACGCACCTTCCTTGAGTCGTGTATGAGACAGTGGAAGACGGTCCTTCGCTATCCAGGGTGTCGACAGATCCAGGGGAATGATGAGCCTGTATGGATTAAGCGGGGAATATTTCAGGGTGAGAGTTTGAGTCCACTTTGGTTCTGCTTAGCCCTGAATCCTCTAAGCACACTGCTGGAGGACTCAGGTCTAGGCTATCGGTTGAAGAGAGGTGGTCAGGTCATATCTCACCTCCTCTACATGGATGATTTGAAACTCTTTGCCCCTAACAAATTGCATCTGATGGAGCTACTGAAGGTAACTGAAACTTTTAGTAGTGCCATCAGGATGGAATTTGGTGTGGACAAATGTGCAGTCATGCATGTAAAGGGGGGGAAGATTATGGAATCCGAGGGAATTCCACTTTCGGATTCCATACACCTTAGATCCCTCTCCTCATCCGAAAGCTATAAGTATTTGGGTATGTCGGAAGCGTTAGGCATCAACGATGCTGACATGAAGCAATCCTTGAAGGAGCGCTTCTTTTGTCGCCTGAAGAAGGTATTAATTAGTCTTCTTTCGGGCGGAAATAAGGTGCGCGCCTTCAATGGTTGGGTCATGCCGGTTTTGATGTACTCTTTCGGCATACTCAAATGGACTCAGACTGAACTCGACGCCCTAGATAGAAGGGTCCGTACACTGCTGACCGCAAACCGGATGCATCACCCACGATCATCGGTGATGAGACTGTATATCCCGCGGAAGTGTGGGGGTCGAGGATTTTTAAATGCGAAAACCCTCCACAACCGCGAGGTGTGCAGTCTCAGGGAATATTTTTTAAAAGCCGAAGTGGGTATGCACCGTGATGTGGTCGCAATGGACAAGGGGCTCACCCCGCTCTCCATGGCGAAAGAGAACTGGCGCAAACCTGTAGTACTTACTACCGATGACCGCAAGAAGGTATGGCAAAGCAAGGAGCTTCACGGACGCTTCTATCGGGCTCTTCATGAGCCCGGTGTAGATTTCTTAGCGTCCGTATCCTGGCTGCGTTTCAGTGACCTCTTCGGGGAAACTGAAGGTTTTGTCTGTGCAATTATGGACGAAGTTATCTTGACGAATAACTACCGGAGACATATTATGAAGGACGGGACGGCTGACGTGTGTCGGGCATGCCACCGTCCGGGTGAGTCCATCAGACATATTATCTCTGGTTGTTCTCGTCTGGCTAACAGCGAGTACTTGCACAGGCATAACCAAGTAGCCAGGATTATTCACCAGCAACTTGCTTTGAAATATAAACTTGTCGACTCAGAGGTACCGTATTACAAGTATGTGCCCGACCCAGTTCTCGAAAATAACCATGTCACGTTGTACTGGGATCGGTCTATCATCACTGACAGGACTGTTGTCGCCAACAAACCTGATATAGTGGTGATAGATCGATTAGTGCGCCACGCAATGATTGTTGATGTTACCATTCCACATGACGGGAACCTCGTGAAAGCTGAGAAAGATAAACAAATCAAATATCTTGACTTAGCACGCGAGGTTGTTGACATGTGGAATGTGAGCTCAACTGTCATTGTGCCGATTGTCGTATCGGCCAATGGCCTGATGGCCGACAGCCTCGATCAACATCTATCGAGGCTCTCGTTAGGCGGTTGGATCAAGGGCCTGATTCAGAAGGCAGTACTCCTCGATACGGCTCGCATTGTGAGGAGGTTTCTATCTCTGGAGCCCTAACCACCGGTAGCTTGGACCCTGCTCCCGACACCGGTGGATCACTATTTTTTTATATTTTTAAATGTTTTTTTTTTATTTTTTTATTTAATCATACTAATATTTAAAAATGTAACAAAATAAGACGACTAAATAAATAAACGACATAATAATAATAATCATTTATTTCAAGTTACCAAGACTCATACACATTATTAATTATTACAACCAGTCACATTGATAAAATAAGAATAATACAATTTAAATTATTGGACAACACAAACATGAATTACCCGCATCCAATGTGCAACCTACAGCAATGGTTTATGTAGGCGCAGTCGAGCCTTTCTGAGAGCGCGGCCAGCATGCTGTTGGAGGACATTAGAAGGTGTGGCACCATCTTGATATCGCTGGGACACGTCAAAATGGCGGACGTACAAGATTTTCCGCTGAGCACCGAGCTTCCGACTACACGGCTGCGCTTGTATCGTGAGCAATGTATTTTAGTTTAATGTTTAACTCTCGTGTTTCTCTTCACACAGATTTAAGTAAACTGGAGTCTAGTATGGATTAACTGTTTTTGATAAGATTGTGATAGTATGTAGGATGTCATTTACTGTTTTAGATAAGATTGTGATGTATGTATATTTATTTGCATGTATGTAAGTATATTCTCATAATTTTTGTTTAGTTTTATTAAGTGAATTGTTATTGATTTTATTATGTATAATTTTTTTGTGTCCTTTACTCTTTCACGCGCTGTCTACATCTCTCTATCTATTTTCCTATCGCAGGTATGCTGGAAGAGATTTCTTATGAAATAAGCATCACCTTTGTAGGTACCCATTTTTCTGTTCTGTTTTTTCTTGTCTGTTGATGTGTGTGTACATAAATGGTAAAATAAAAAAAATAGGACGCAATATTTTACACTGCTTTTATTTTCGTTATCGGTTGAAGCTGAATAAGACAGAAAATCACTCTGTTTTGGTCATTTTTACAAAATGTTATCAAAAATCTTTATCATAAACCTTTTTTCTAATAAGACTCAAACATCTGATGATGGAAAAATTGCCATAATTAACACTTATCACACTGACTTCGAGGCTAATAATAATTACACTAATAATACACATTTTGCAATTAGTGCAAATTATCCACACTTATTTGCACCTTTAAAGTCAATAAAGGTATCTAAACCCATTCCACGAGTCCCTACAACCCTCAAGGGAAGGCTGGTCAACTCTAGTCAGGCACGCATTGAAAACCTATTTTACCGTTGCGCAATTTAAAGTTTACGATGTAAAGACTGTCCCTTGCGGTCTCTATCCACGTGTAGCTAAGAATAATATAGTGGCTGTTGAGATTGCAATAGTGCATGTACAGGGGGAGTTTGTTTTTTTACTTTTCCTTTAGTAAAGATAGATCTAGTTTCTAATGAGAAAAACTGTTTTAAAATGACGTCAAGTAAGCTACTGCGGTTGGTTTACCAAAATATAAAAATCAATTAAATAAATGGTCGAAATGTCGTGCAACCGATGAAATTAAAAGGGCTTTTAGAAAACAGGAGCTGTTTTGATATTGGTTTACTCATGAGAAAGAATTTAAGTAGGTAGTTTCATCTCTTCATTATTAGTACGGGCCCCTGCCATATTTAATTAAAATATTCCTTTTTATAACGCACTAGCAGTGCCCAGCGGTTTCACCCGAATAAGGTTCCGTTCCCGTAGTAATATCGGAATTAAAAGTATCCTCTGTGTTAATCCTCGTTATAAACTATCTGTGTGCCAAATTTCATCCAAATCCGTTCAGTAGTTTTGGCATGAAAGAGTAACAAACATCCATCCATCCTTACAAACTTTCGCGTTTATAATATTAATAGGATAGGATATTAGTAGGATTCTTATGTTACAGGGACACCCATTTAATTAAGTCATCTGTACATTTATGCTGAGTTTCATACATTTTTCTCTCATTCGATTCCACTGTTTACCCCGCTAAGTGCTACACGATCGAAACACACTTCATTAGCCATTGAACCCATTACGTGTGTGACAATAATTAATGCGTTCCGGATCCAAGCCACCATTTTACAGCACTATTTAGATTTCAGATCTTAACTTAGTCCTGAAAGAAAGTATACTGCAGGCAATTCATTTATCAAGCAAACGACTTCGGGGAAAATGTTGTTTTTGTCTAATGTTCAGAATATGTATGATTGGCAAGTTGGGAGCGGGGTTACTGCCTTACTCTGTTATACACATGAGTTATACTAACTTCTATTATATCTTTTATATCTTTCTGGTTCCCCCGATCCACCGCGTCACATCACATCGCATCGCCCACGTTATTACTTCATTTTTGCCTAGAATTCTTACTGACTTTGTTATTTTTACTCGGCTCCTAAGGATCTCAGCATGATAATAAATATCCTATAACATTCCTCAATAATTGGGCAATCAAATGCATAAATTTTTTTCATGAGATTATTCAAACAAAAAAAACAAACTTTGTATTGTATTGCGTAAGCATAGATAGCTAAGTTAGGAGCGGGGTTAGTACTGCCCATCAAGGTGCATTAAAAGAGTACCCATATGTAATGATACATAAGAAGTACCTAAGCAGCGTTTGTAGTGTAGGTACGGGTGCCGTAATAACAAGCACATGAGACATTTTTGCTTTGTCTCTGGGTCGTACCTGCGAAGCCCCTGGTATATCAAATGTCACGAGCATCGCAAGAATAGGTCATGTTCATTCATAAAACTGCTAGCGGAAGATATTTGCCAGTCAGCAAAGTTGGTTGTTGGGCGGACAACACAGACTGCCTATTTTTGTCATAATGACAAAACCTCAGAGTGGTGATGTTCTTCAGAGAAGGGTCCTACAGAGTAGGAGTCTCTTTATTAGAAAAAAAAAAATAATTAGAAAGGTCAGGTACGTAGTATTCGCAACCGGCGTGCGTGCATAATCAGAGGGGCAACTCTCGTAATTTTAAGATCATTCACAGTCTGAGGGGTAATTCTCGTAATTTTAAGACCGTTCACAGTCAGATCTCAGTCTCAATCTGTCAAAAAATACTTCTAATTTCCCTACATTTTGACAAGTTTTTGACATTTATTTGTCGCCGAGATGAGACTGCGACTAGATTTTGAACGTTTTAAATTACGAGAATTGGCCTTCTGATGCATGAACGTTAACAAGGCAAAGGAGTATGTAGGGATCGTAACAGGTGGCATTCTGTAGTTTCTGCCTACCCCATGGGAAAAAAGCTTTATGTTTGTATGTAACAAGCTAATTTCTCAAGTGCTTTATTATTACACCGACACCCAAACACTACTAACGGAGAGGCAGAAACGCTGTTGGGCGGCAATAAACGTTGCTCTCATACAACGGTTTATTAATCAGTGTTAAGAAAATCAACACAGCAAGATAAACAATGTGGTGAAAATAATACGACAGTAAATAAAAATACTGGTAATACTAAATAGTAGTGACAGGCTGACTATGGGTTTTGCCTATCGACCAGCTGGCCGTAGTGATTAAACTATTGGATAGATGTGATTAAATTTTTGTGTGCAGACTAGAAACGTTATTCAAAGGGGCTTGTGGCTAAGTAATAACAGCCGCACGGGTCGATCGATCAGGTTAAGCTACGCTTGCCGGCGTTGGTCCGTGGATGGGTGACCATCTTTACATACTAAGACGAAAATCACGTTAAGTTGGTCCTTGACAGTCGTTACGAGTCGTCAGAATCCCGAAAGTATAACAACCAGTCTTACCAAGGAGTATCGTATTACGCAGTAACTGGGTTGTGGAGGTCCGATAGGCAGTCGATCCATGTAAAATACTGGTATTCAAACTCAAACTCAAACTATTTATTTCAAATAAACCAATTACAGGCACTTTTGAATTGTCAAGGTCGGTCAGTCAAAAAGATGAAGCTAGTTGCCCATTCCAAAGCGTAGTAGGTACATAAGGAGAACAACGGGCAAGAAACTTCATGGACACTGTTTTAAATCATAATAATATTGTTACAAAGTATTGGTTACATCATTCATGTTCAAAATTATGCATGTGAGAACGATGCAGAACGTTAAAAGCGTCCGTAAAGGAAAGATAAAAAAAACAATTCAAATATTAAATTAAATTAAAATAAGCCATGGCAGCAAAGAGTTGACCAGTCCCTACTGACGGCGCCCGTTCACGAACATGACGCATAGATTAGCACCATTCAGCCCAACCATTTTGAAGGGAGCTAAATGATCCAACACATGTGCCACCATCAGCGAGACATTAGAGTGAGCATGACATACTCTCATCCGCCAAGGCACATTCAAGTCAATGAAAGACGTACCCAGTAAATGGTAGCTTTATAGTATGTAACATAGTACTCACATACGTTCTATGCAATTATACAATACTAGGAGATTGAATTTATATAATGCAAACATAGTATTTTAGAATCTTCAGCAGCTCCAACAGTATGTAGGTAGGGTAGGCGTGTGTGGAGTATTTTCAAATGCTAATCAATTTATTTATGCTTCCTGTGGAGCAGGACCAGCGTTTAGCCAAGCATTTTTGTCAGCGATGTAATCCCCCAACTATATGCTTGGCTGCATAGTGTGCGTTTTATGCAAGATTTCAATTTCGTTTCATTGAGTTGGAGTTAATTTTTTAAGAGAATTCAGCTGCATCCGGCTAGACTGGAAGCCGACCCCATCATTGTTGGGAAAGGCTAGGTGGATGATGACTTGGAACATCATTAGATATACAAATTTTAAACTATGGTCGTATCGTCGTCTCCATATTATATACATCTTCTAGTCACATAGTCTCGTAGCAACATTTGGCCAGACAAGCGAATCGCGACATCTCCACTTTACGACCAACCTAACCTCTAACTATGTCAGTTATAAAAAGGGCATTATGAACTATTATGAGGCTTTATAGTTTAATAATTCAAAAGTTTGGCTGCAAAACTAGGTAGGCAAAACTGGGTCGTATTAGTTGCGAATTATGTTCCGAATGAGAAATAAACATTCGCTAGTAAGAATGGATGGTCCTTGAAATGTGATTAGTTGAAGTAGTTTGTTTTTGTTAATGACATGAATTTTTTAAAGTACAGTCAGGGAAATTATTGGTTGAGCTAATTGACACACTACTTTAATTTACCGAGTTAGACATTTCAAACAACTGTCATTCTATGTTATAGGAATATACAAAAAATTCAAGTTGTTATACAATTTGATTATCAATAAATTTTCCTGTCTGTTTATAGTTATACCACGTATATTACTAAATTGTTGATATACTACCAAACACATGTCAAATAATTATAAGGTGTTATTATTTTTCACTGCCCACATGAGTTTGACAGTCTGTTAGGTATGTAATATTGTGTAGATTACGGGCAGATTTTTCCAACGCCAGATAATTTTATCCAAGGAATAATTTTGAATTTTTGACAGTTCTTCCATACAAAATCTGTCAGACGTCAATTTTATTCCACGAATAAAAATTAACTGTCGATTGAAAAATTTGCCCTAAACCAGTAAAGCTGCTTTTAAAGCTCTGTTGTATCTAACACGTATTTTTAGTCTTTCATGCAAAATCAAAAATATTTTTTGTTTATACTGAACGGTAAAAACAAAGGACAGTCCCCTAAATTCCTCCGCACTTTGCGAAATATATTTTCACTAAAATTCAAAATTGTTATTCCCACCACTCAGCTATTCACTTCGCTTGCACTCCTAGTAAGATTCACTAAACAAAACGTCAGCATTCTAAGCCCAAATATTATTTCAAAGCGACACAAAGACATCGAAGTTCAAGATAAACACGAAGGAGAACAAAACAAAAATGACAAATACCCGGAACGTTATCCTATCCTATCTAGTAAGCTGTGCCACAGAGTGTAGGAATACAGTAGAACAACGCTCATATCGTACAGAAATGAAACAAGAAAATCAGCTTAAATAGAAGTAAACATTGTATTGAATGTGGGAAACCGATTCACAAGTAGGTGAGTTAGACTTGATACGATTAACTGATTTCGGAATCTATACACACCAAAGAATTTGAAAAAAAATTGTTTGGAAGCTACTGGATATGACATCACGAATAACTATTGATTGGTTTTAGATCCGCTTCAATTTTGAAGTCGGTAAAAAATAACTGTCTGTATGTCGTATTGTGTAATCGTTTTGTAATGTGTGTGTCACAATACAAAACAGTTGCAGATTGCTCCCGTCTTTGCTTCCGTTCTTCTTATTTCTACATGTACGTGTCTAAAAGAACAGCCCTTCTGCCGTATCTGTAGCCGCTCGCAATCTTCGCTCGGCGGAATCCCTCGGGAAATCGCGATAACTAGTGAAAGTGGGGTGTTACATCGAAATCTCGGGCGTCGGATCTCACAACCATTACAGACAGGTGCGCTCCCTGGCCGAATTAATGACCCGAGTTCCGACTGAGGTATAAAAAATGTTTCCTCACAAACAAACGGGAAGAACAGTTTATTTTGTGAGTTACGAGTTTTTAAAGACATGCGGATTAGTTGGTTTGGAGTTTTATTGGTTTTGTTGACGGCTAAAGTTTTTGTGTTATAAAGTGTTATCGCTGAATGATGGTCGGACTGTCTTTCGAGATAATAAACGACTTTAACCCGGTTTAAGATCTGTGAGAAAATGGACTACGAGCGGCTACAGCGTAGCTATCTTCACTGCTACGGGTGTGGGTACGGGTGCTACGCTTTCGTAGCAGATCACGCTACGGTTATTTCACGCTCTCTGCGTAAATGTTTCGGCTTTATTTTTATGTTTGCACGAAAAACAAGTAGCCGACACGTTCATTAATATCATAGTTTCATATATTATGAATATCATGACCCAAAAATATGTAGTCTCTGTGTATAAATAATCACACTTTTGTCACACCATTCCGTAAAATATTAAAGGTTAAAAGTTGAGTACTAAATAGACATAAAAACGAAGAAACCTTTCATATTTCTTGCAATACTAAACACCACAAAGTATCAAAGAAGGCTGTATATCAAAAAGTTAAGCCTACTGGCTCTGGAACATCGTAACTTCGCCTGTCATTGTACAAGTTCTGGGCCTAGATATTTTGTACAGACCAACTTTTGAGATCTTCACAACAAAAAAATATTGAGAACATAAAAAAGGTTTTTATTTTGGTAGGAAATAAACGAGAAGGCCCTCATTGTTGCTTTCTTACTGTTTATAATGTAATAATTAACTTGTCAGCGGGTATAGTGAATAATATCATTCTCAAAATAAATGAGGACTAATTATTTTTATTTAATGTGTATAGTTTGTCTGTAGATTAGTTTAATTGATAATTTAATTAATAATGTTTAAGTAAAATATCAAAATATGTAAAGGTGTGTGTGGGTAAATGTCAATAATATGAAGCTTTATTTTTAGGAATAATTGATTTGCCTACTACGAATTTGGCCGAATTTAACTTGCAAAAAGTCTGCAAAAAAATATATATAGGGTTGTTGCATACCACAGGCCATTCAGTTATTTAATTCAATAAAAAATATGCAATGATTTGATTTTTTTTGCAGATTGTAGATTACTAAAATCATAATGTATGGATAACCTAGATTAGTGTGTTAACCTAATCTGCATTCGCGACATATTCGCCAAAAATGTAAACAAATATGAGTTTATGGAAAAATAACTTTAATTCCTACACAATAAAGTTCAGTATACGCTACGATTTCGAACATTTTTATAACTTTTTCAATAGTGCTAGTTACTCTGAAATCAACTTAATTACTACTAAAATAAAGTTGATATTTGTTTAATTTGAAATAACGTCAATTTGAAACATAAATAAAATTTGAATATAGGTTATCCATATATTATTGTTATCTATATATGTTGATAAAAAGTCTGACCTACGGAATCCAAAACATTTATATCATTTACAGGTAAAGCCAGATATAAAAAGTGGCCAAAGCCAAAAAACTGGACGCGTAATCTTTAAAAACGAGTTTGCTTTTCTTTACATAAACGAGCTAAACAAATGAGAGGCAAAGCTTTGGGCTTTAGACCCTAAAAACCCTAAGGGTCTGGACACAGTTTGAGGCGAACGTAAACGAACGTTTGGTCTTGAATAAATTACTGGCTACTGAGGCTATAAAAGAAAAAAACTGTAGCGAAAATAGAATGAAATGCAATATCAAATTACTGCACGGTAAGTGTTTTGTATCATTGAAAATTGTTAAATTAATATTTTTTTGAATAAACAAATAATTAGGTAACTGTTATAGGATAAGGCCTTGTTTTATTTATTTTTAAGCCGACTTCAAAAAGAAGGTGGTTCTTAATTCGTTTTTATTTATATTTTTCGCTGCGCAAAATAAACCCAATCTTTATTACTATATCGTGTATTTATTTTAATTTAATTATTTTACTAACCTAGTTTGGACTAGTCCTATTTGATTTGAATGACATGTGTGTGTATTTTAATTTTACTTGATTTGAATGTTTGAGTATTATTATATTGTGTATGTGTGATTATTATATCAATTTTATGTTTTAATTTAATGTAATGGAATGGATTTTGTCTGAGAATAAATGAATTATTATTATTATCAAAACCAAAGTGTACACACGCCCTAACGGGCTGTTTCAATTCCCGCTATTTTTTCTACAAACAAACAGATAATTAATTGTTACGCTCATTTGCATATAAACCTTATTTGTCCGCGAGATGCTGTGGAAATAAGATTTCGTATAATAAATCAGGGAAGTGCCTCTCTGAAATAGCGGATAAATAATTCTAGATTTTTATTAAGTCAAAGCTTAAAGTGAAATCTAGGACGACATTAAATATTTAGTGGCTAATAACTTGGCTAATAACTTTAGGAATTCTTTTCAGATATATTTTACCCGGGGTATCTAAACTAATATTATAAAGAGAAAAGATTTGATTTTTTGTAAGTTTTGTTACGCTTTACGCTAAAACGGCTGAACGGATTTACAAGGAATTTGACACATTGGTAGACTCCTTTTCATCCTGGGTCGTAAACGAAATCGCGGGGAACAGCTAGTAGATTTTATATCAAGTGGATGTGATTTCTTTCTTTCTTAAAACTAACTTATACTGTATTATTAAAAAGAAAAAAGTAAAAGTTTACTAATCATCTTCCGTACAACATAAACCATATAAAAATCTGGAATTCTGATTTGAATGTTTGAAATTCCTTGCAATTAATAATGTCATGCTATCAATTTATGGCACGGTTGGCGCAGTGGTTGAGCGATTGACTGCTGCGCTGCGTGTCGCGGGTTCGATTCCCGCACGGAACAAATATTTGTATGACCTACAAGTAGTTGTTCCGAGTCTGGCTGTTTGTGTATGTGAGTTTAAATGTTTGTAAACGCACCGACGATACAGGAGAAATTCCTAGTGTGGGGCAACGTTTTTTAAAAAAAACAAGAACAAATTACATATCTAGTTTATGTACTTGAGAATGGCTGGACCGATTTGGCTATTTTTTATTTTTAAATGTAATTAGGTTAATCGAATTAGGTTTGATGATAACATAAAATCTAAAAGTTTTACTGAAAAATGTTCAAATTCGGGAAAAACTGAACACCACTTTGTATGAATTTTTGGTGACACCGTCTGTCGGGTCAGCCACTGAATCAATACAAACGATAAACCTATAACACTAGACATGGTACATAATGTTAGTTACTCTGCGACAGGTGGAACTCCCTATTGAATTCTCACCGAATGCTACAACAAAATAACGCGATGATATACAGAAATATCAACCAGTAACTGTTACTACAAGGTTACCTACGATCGTCGTGAAACAAGATGCCAATTTATTTTCTATGCCACTTGCCTTTGTAATATTGAATTTCATGCTACTTTATTATAAAGGCTCTTTCACACAGGCGAGACTTTAGGCTCGTTATATACACACGTTTTTCTCTCCGAGAAAATATACGGTTTACTCGCCGTGTGAATGCACGGTCGTCAGTGTTGTATGGATCACTATGGAAGCTTGTTGACGGACACGTTTTATCTACGGCGCAGTTTTTACGCCGTACCGTAAAGAAACCGTGCCGTTTACAAAGGGTATTAACTCGCAACACGACACCAACGATTTCTTCTAGAGTGTTATTGCATGAACACTGAACAGTCAATCCCAACTACACAGAAAGTGTTCGTTGTCTTTTCAGTTGTTTTGCATCACTGTCAATATCACGTCGCAATAAGGTTGCTGTTGTGTTGCTGCAACTGTCAAATCTGTCAAAATAAAGTGATCTTTATTCTCGTTACTATAAGGTTGCTGTTGGGTGGCAGTAGCCACCCAACAGCTGCAACGCTGACCTCTGCCAGCAGGCAGAGGTCAGCGTGTAAGGACCGTACGTAAATATGACCCATCAACCTTTATAAAGTGTCAATCCAAGAGGTATGAGTGATAGAGGCGACTCTCTTCAGAGCCGAAGTTCTTTCGATATTCGATGTTGCACTTTTACGTCCCCATACTGTACTGGATAGATATCGCAAAGACATGTCGCAAAATCTGGCGTGCGTGTATGAGCGTAAACGAAGCAAAATGAGTATTTAGGCTGGATTTAGTGCTCAACCGACGGTCAGCGCGTACGGTACGCGCTGAGCGTGCGCGCTGATCGATATCGATCGTGACTGAGCGTTTAGTGCTTAGCTAAAGGACTACGGAGTACTCACAAGCAAGGTCACAAGAGATATCACGTACGCGCGTACGGTCGATCGCTCGGTCAGCATCTCACTAAATGCCCGTGTTAGATATTTCATTTTGTTAAAATTATAATATTAGAATATTGTTTGTTGGATAATGGCATCTGTCACAATTACGAAGCTTGGGACTAACGTAAAAGTACCTAATTCGACTAGATATTGTGTTTACAAAAAAACAACAGTATAACTTGTAAAAAAAACACTTAAATGTTATTACTATAAATGATTAAGTAATATTTGATTATACTTGTAGTATATCTTAGATTTTATATTGCTTTTTTAATATAATAGGTTGTTTCAAATGATTGGTACAATACTGTCAGTTGATGTTGATATACTTTTTGATGATGTGATCATGCCTAAGAATTAAGAATCAACTCTTATTAAATTGATTAATTACCTTATAATGTTTCAAAATGGTTTCGCTATATAAGATTTGTTTATTATTACCGGTGTTAGAAGATATTAAGCCAAAATATATGATGATCTGTGATTGGTTCAAAATGGCGGTAGAGGTTTTACGTAAAAGACGTTGGAAATGTATAAAAAGGATTGTAACGACGTTATCAAGGCAGTTGCTTGGTAGATGTTCAGTTGGTTAGCTCTAGTGCCATTTTTATGTGGAATAGATTGACCAGATGTCACGTAAGTTAAATAATTTGATATTATAACTTAATTATTGCTTATTATGAAAATGTTGTTGTGTAAGTCATATTATGGCCAATATTCCTAGCTTATGTTGCTATTATTTTGAATTCTCTTGGACCGTTGTCCAAGAGATAGAATAAATTGTTTTTAAAGATAACGATAATTTATGACAACGTAAGAAATGTATTGATAGAATACTTTGTTACTGTTTCCATGGAGTTTCTTGTCCTTCTTCTCCATGATGACCTAGTTTTGCGAACGGACGACTAGTTTTCTGATTAATTACTGACAGGCCCAAATTTAAATAAATGTTTAGCCTTGTCTGTCTGTGCTTTATTTCATAAAACCCTTTTCTTACAAACCATATTCAATAATAACTTTCATACGCAGTAAATAACTAACTAGTAACCATTCTGATATTCAAAGCTTGTTATTTTGGTAATATATAGGTACATATACTTCTAGTTTATACTTAATAATCTAACACCCGCATATACCGACATAGCGTGCCAGTCGACCGACGTACGCCCGACCGACGAGCTCGACCGTCGGTGCTCGTCAGCGCGACGTAGCTGTACGCTGTAGTTGTTCATAAGTTTTCATTGATATACCTACGTTCAACCGATGTCAGCGCTGACCTTTGGTCCAGCCCTAAATCGGAAGAAGACGTGAATTTATGTATGTTTTACAAAGTCGCGTTGCACCTGTGTAGAGCCTTTAAATCGCATTTAACTTATGTCGCAAGGCTCAGTGAAACACGAACAGAAACAAAATAGCTGCCAGCAATTATGTCGGTACGACGAAAATCACTTTAATTACTCAATTTGAGGGAAGAATGGCTGCTTTTAACCGACAATTAGTTCTGTAAACGGTTTAGTGTGGCTATCATAAATTATTACAAAGCAATAGAAGACGTGTAAGTGCAAATTTAGCTTAAGGTGGATGCTCCAAGGTAGCCCGCGAAATTCAAATTTTCTTACGTTTTTTGCAATTTGCTGGTCAGTACTAAGTTGTACGTTGATTAAAATATGATTCGCATCCGTAACAAATATGTATTTACAGAATTATAATCATTTTTGGTATGTAAAGATGGTTACCCATCCACGGACCAACCGCTGCAAGCGTAGCTTAACCTGATCGATCGACCCGTGCGGCTGTTGTAATTTAGCTGCAAGCCCCTCGTTAATATGACTAGCTTGAACTAAATACATTTCATAAAAAGTACCTTTAGAAGAGTCTGATTATTTTATTTTAACTCCTACCACCTCCACCCAATCGGTCGTAAAATATGAACTGAAGTGTATCACACTTCAATAACTCCGAGTCGACGTAAGCCTACTAACCTTAAAAAGATATAAATACGTTGGTTATTAAGACAATTGATTCTATCGACCGCTTAAAGGCCGTTCCCCCACAGGCGCTTTATTATCGATCGTTAATACCGGATGCGTTATTACGATATCAGAGGGGCAATTCTCGTAATTTTAAGAACGTTCACAGTCTTTTCTCAGTCTTAATCTGTCAAAAATACCTGTAATTTCCCTACATTTTGACAAGTTTTTGACATTTGTTTGGCGCCGAGATGAGACTGCGATTAGATTTTGAACGTTTTAAATTACGAGAATTGGCATTCTGTTTTCAGTACATTTTGCATTAGAACGGCCACGAAGTTACACACTGCTGCGATAACAACGACGCAATAGTAGTAGGACGCTTGCGTTCCTCCGTCCTGCGATATTCCGATATGAGTCCTTAGAACATTTTGTATTAGGACGCATACGATCTTATACACACCTGCGTTAAAATCGTAGTAACATGTAGAGCGGGCAGCCTGCAGTGTTAGTTACACGCACACGTTAGAAATATCGGACGATAATAACGCAGCTGTGTGACAAGGAATCGGGACGTATTATCGAAATAACGCATCTGATATTATCGACCCATATAACGCGCCTTTGGGGGAGAGCCTTTATGTAGGTTTTTCCTAAGCGTCCTAGGAAATCTATTTTACGTTGATGCATAATCACAGACTTATAATGAGGGTGACAGACACATACTATGAAACTGTGTGAACACTGCTGAACACATCTACAAGTACTCTCGCGAACAACAGTAATAAAAACAAATTGTGAGATTAACGATCCCAAAAAAATAACGGCCCAGTGTGTGACGACCTGTTAGAAAAAAAACCGGTCGGATGCGTGTTGGACGCGGTTTAGGGTTCCGTACTAAATTTCAATTCATTGGTTTCCAAGTCAATAATTTTTGACAACAGTTGATCAAAAATGTTTTGGTGTAAAATTCTATTCATGTTATAGGATACAAGAACATCATGCCTGTGTACCGCGAAAGGATAAGCAGAGGTGTGTTACAATGACATTTCGCCAGTTTTAACCCAATGTAATAAGGGGCCAGCCTTTTGCATCAACAGGGTGATTATAAGTACTTAATACCAGGGTTGATTTGAGTTTAGCTAAACAATTAGTAAAAAATACACATTACTCCCTCTCACTGATAGGCCGACCGTATATACCGACATATTACTCTGTAGCCTAGAAACAGACAGACAGTCAAGATGATACCATCAAGGTAATGCAATTCTGTTACAGATCCTGAAAAAGGCATGTAAAGCTTTCCACAGGAAGTTATAAGTATATTTATATCGCTAACGCCCTTATCCGTTTCGAGACAAGATAAAGTGCGGTTTCCGCGGTCCATGGGCATCTGTAAACCCATAACAGTGACCTATGATCTTTGAAGATGGCTTCCATAGAACGGATACTGATAAGTTGTTATTCTGGAAACAAACATTTTTCTCGATTTCAAACTGATAAGATTAAGCAGTAATTTCGTACTGGTTTTAAATCATCTTTCCCAAACCAAATTTAGGATTTCGGAACTAAATAAACCTTTTAATTTCGACGACACGGTTGGCGCAGTGGTTAAGCGATTGACTGCTGCGCTGCGTGTCGTGGATTTGATTCCCGCACGGAACAAATATTTGTATGACCTACAAGTAGTTGTTCCGGGTCTGGCTGTTTATGTATGTGAGTTTAAATGTTTGTAAACGCACCCACGATACAGGAGAAATTCCGAGTGTGCGGCAACGTTTTAAAAAAATTAAGAAAATTTAGTTTTTAAGTGTCGTGATGTCCTAGTTGTTCAGGCCTCGCCTCTCATCCACAAAGTTGTGGGTTCAAATCTTGGCAAAAACAAAGTGTGACTTTTTCAATTCATATGCACCTCCTAAGTTTATCTTTGGCATCACTATAATCGGTGAAGAAAAACGTTGTGAGGAAACCTGAAAGCTAATTCTCGTAATTTAAAACGTTCAAAATCTAGTCGCAGTCTCATCTCGGTGACAAACAAATGTCAAAA
The DNA here is from genome assembly GCA_947507525.1 of Apamea epomidion. Lineage (NCBI taxonomy): Eukaryota > Metazoa > Arthropoda > Insecta > Lepidoptera > Noctuidae > Apamea > Apamea epomidion. The sequence continues at coordinate 18,401,607 of OX382237.1, forward strand.
ACTTGTCAAAATGTAGGGAAATCAGAAGTATTTTTTGACAGATTGAAACTGAAATCAGACTGTGAACGGTCTTAAAATTACGAGAATTGCCCCTCAGGACTTTTAATAAATACAAGTCTGAAACCACCAACCCGTTTTGAGCAAGCGTGGTATCAATCCCATGAGCATTGATTATCACGCTTCTCCGTATGAGAAGAGGCATTTGCTCTGCAGTGTGACAACAGGCTGGTATTATTATTTACTACCTGCACCCCGCAGTTTCACCCCTAAGTTTCGATTCCGTTGGAATATCGGGATAAAAAGTATCCTATATGTTAATCCTGGTTATAAACCATCTGTGTGCCAAATTTCATCCAAACCCGTTCAGTAGTTTTTGCGTGAAAGACACAGAACAAACATCCATCCATCCATCCATCCATCCATACAAACTTTCACGTTTATAATATTAGTAGGATTTGCCTACTATTGTATAGACTCTAGTTTTTCTAACTGAATAGACAGTTGTGCTGCTGAGGAGTGGGTGCTGATTCTCAGCCTAATTTGAATGACATTTCATTGACTATTAATTTTGATGAAAAGATTACTTTTAATATAATAATTTAGATAGGCTTTAAATTGGAACAAACGAGAAAAACCAACTTTGAGAGAATTAATTAATGTGACTTAGGGCTGATTTTTCAATCGCCGGATAACTTTTGTTCGAGGATTGAAATTGACGTTTGGCAATTTATGTATGGAAGAACTGTCAAAAATTAAAAATTGTTCCTCCGATAGAATTATCTGGGGTTGGAGGAATCTGCCCTTAGACGATGAAGGAGTAAATTTTTTTGTATTTATCTGTGGAGGCTTGTAATTAGCAATTTAGTTATATATTACTGTTATTATAATGTTATTAGTCTGTAAGCCTTCCGAAAATAAAATAAAATAAAAATAAATAATTTTGGTTTTTTATGATTACTTTTACTAAGTTGTTTTTGTTAGGATGTTGTTGTGATGCTTGACCAGTCTTAGAGACGAAAATAGACTTTGAAAATTGATGACTTAAGTAAGTAAGGACGCTCAAGTTAGAGCTGCCTATACTGGCAGGTATCCAAGTTCTAAACACTAATAAAATTAGGTTAACCTCTTTTAATTAGCTAGCTTTTACGGCTTTGATAAACTCTCAGGTAACCACCCTGTGGAGTAACTTAAACCTACATAATGTGAAATTTATTTTTAATTAATAAGTGACTTGTATGGTTATGATACTAAGACAATTTTATAACCATTAAAAAGAAAATTGTACTTCATTATTTCTGCCGAAAGACGTCCACTGCTGGACATAGGCCTCCCCAAGCACCTCCACTTCAACCGGTTCTGTGCTTCTCGCATCCAACGGGTTCCTGCGGCCTTCACAAGGTCGGTCGGTTCAACTTGTGGGAAGTTTCCAACACTTCGTCTTCCGGTACGCGGTCGCCACTCCAGAACCTTTCAGCCCCATCGGTCATGTGGGCAGGGCACATTATTCGCAGAACAAATGCCAACTGCCACTTAAGTTTGGCAATTCTTCGGGCTATGTCGGTTACCTTGGTTCTCCTGCGGATCTCTTTATTTCTGATTTGATCACGCAGGGAAACTCCAAGCATAGCCCTCTCCCTTGGCCTTTGGGTGACTTTTAGCCTTCTAATAAGGCCCATTGTGAGCGACCACGTTTCAGTGCCATAGGTCATCACTGGCAACACGCACTGGTCAAAGACTTTCGTCTTGAGACACTGCGGTATGTGGGACGATTTTTTTCGTATCTATTCCTATTTTTAGGGTTCCTCATATCACTTTACTCAGAGGAAATTTAAAACGTTTGGTAGTTTTCATAAAAGTATAACTATATTAAATTCTGCAAGTGAAAGCGCGAGGTCAGAGGTCACTCATAAAGTAAACAACGTCCCCGTGATGAAGTGCACAAATATGGATATCATACTAACTTAAGTGCCGTTTGTTTAGAACCCCTGACTTATTAAAAGGTTAAGTGCATACATTAAAACCCTTTTCTTTCTCATAAACTCACACAACACAACACACTACACTTCACAGGATATATTTTGAATTTTGACCAAATGATACTGATAAATATATAATAAGGAATAAAAATATTTTATTTGAAAAAACACGCGTAGCCTACTGAAGTAGAAACAGTTTCTTGTCTTGTACACTAGCCGAGCTACGAGTGCTACGTCGTAGCTCCTATGCTACGAACGCGATACTTTTGGCAAGTTTTGAGTAGCTCTTTCTTTTCGTAAACTTTATAAATACAAAGGATTCTCAGTGAGATATTTTTAAGATTTCACTACTATTAAAAGGCCCTAAATGTACCTAATCTAATTTATTGATATTTTACCAACCAAAACCACCAGTAAAAGAAGAAAAATTCGGGGAAATAATGTATGAATATGTTATAATAACATGAAGCGGGACCAAAAAATCCTTATTTGAAGTCCAATAAACATATGTACCCACATGAAAAAGGGACTATTTTTATGGCCATAAAATTCAAATGATACGAAACACGAGTAAACATAATCACGTCACGGCGAACCAATATTGTTGAAAATGTAATTGTACGCCGTTTGGCCGGATAATCGTTGGGTCGGGTGACGTCGACGTAAAATTATACAGAAGGTCGGTTCCATACGAAAAGAGTCGAAAAAGGCGCACGCACACAAAGGCGTATAGTTTGTTCCAAAAGTATCTGATATAAATGTAAACAAATGGATGAAAAACATACTCGTGGATGTAAATTTGTAGTGCCACTTATATACTGAAAGCGTTGATTTAATTAATTGAATACTTCATCCATAAATTCTAATTTTAAATCACCTTAAAGATGTTTTTCATGTGATAATTGAGGTTAATTTTAGAACCCAGGCAGGCGCTTACTTTTTGTAAATAATTTCATCAATAAGTACGGCTATCTCAAGCAAATGCCAGATGCCAGTGCGCTTGCACTCGATGTACGTGGAGCGTGTCTGTGTGCGTGCGTTTTCATTTTTTTTTTAGCATCAACCTTCTGTACTCATCTACTTTGTGACTTCGGATAACTTCGGGTACATTACGTGAACTGTATACTTGGGAGCACCATCTGTGTAAGTAAGGTTCCTTGACACATCTCGGTGAGAGTGGCTGGAGGAATATTGTTTTAATGATAATAACATCACCCTGTAACTGTTCCACTCCCGAGCGAATGCATTTACCGAAGATTCCGGAAACACACGACATATACAGGTACAGGAGTCTTGAGTATAAATGTGGATGGCTTAAAGTAGTAGGAGAAGACCAAAGAAACTATAGATGGACTTCGTGAAAGATGATATTATTGAAACCAAGAGGCTATTTGGATAGAACACATTTATTAACGCCACAAATAATTTAATACACAACGACTTTTTCTTGACGGAACAGTTTTTGTGAGACATTCGAAACAGTTTAACTGGAATCTAAAAACACTGTCATACAACTTTTATCAGGGGGATAATTCTCGTAATTTTAAGACCGTTCACAGTCTGATCTCAGTCGCAATCTGTCAAAAATACCTCTAATTTCCCTACATTTTTGACAAGTTTTTGACATTGATTGTCGCTAAGATAAGATGACTTGGCCTTCTTATTTGACCGCTAATAGAGATGTTTGGAAAAAGACACATCTTGCACTAATCCCAAATAAATTGGCATAATAGTGGACCCGTACCTATAACATACAAATGGTGTCCAGAGACAGTAAGATGGGGTCGCGGGGTGAAATGGATCAGCGGGATGGACTTCTAGAAAAGGAGAAAGAAACAAGGAATTGAGAGAAAGGAGATTATGAAATTATTAATTGAATACTTTAAGCACACAAATATAAAGAGGTGGACTTAAAGCCATAGGCATTTTCTATCAGTCAACCTTAAAATACACTACTGCCTACTTACACTGGCCTGCAAAACTAAGTACTACACTTTTAAATTTTCAAGTTTTTCTAAACTATAGAAGTTACAGATTTAAAATAAAAAACGTTTTATAGCAAACATTATCAGCTTTCTTTAAAACTAGTAAACTATGCATTAGTAACCTTTTTAACTTAAAAAAAAGATAAAATAATAAAAATAGCCATTTTTAGCTCAGTGTCAAAAAACTCAATTAACATTTATAAGTATGTTTAACATGTTATTCAATTTTTAATAACTGGTATTGCCTCCTCGGGCTCTGACTACAGCTTTCGAGCCGGTTTGGCATACTGAACACGAGGTTTTGGAGCCGATGTTGGGGAATATTCTCCCATTCTTCAATCAGGGCCTGTTTTAGTGCCCTGAAGGTGGACGTGGTGGTCTGCGGCTTCTAACTGGCCTCTCTAGCTCATCCCGGGCGTAATCAATCGGGTTGAATTCAGGACTTCTTGATGGCCAAGCCATCACGCTGATACCAACCTCCTGAATATATTCTTGCATGACCTGAGCCGTGTGTGACCGGGCATTATCCTGCATCAGCATCGATCCATCACCCATATTTGCTACGGCCCTGCATACTCGTTGAGAATCTCTTGGGCATATGTTTCCCCAGTCAGAGTGCCATTTTCTATGGCCACTAACTGTGCGACCGTCTGAAGATATGCCAGCCCATACATGCATACTGCCTCCACCGTACTGGACTCTTTCTGAGAAGCAGTCTTGAAGGTATCGTTCACCAGGCCGCCTGTAGACACTTCGCCTTCCATCAGAAGTGTAAAGTGAGAATCGAGACTCATCTGTAAACAAAATTCTTGACCAATCTTCTTCATCCCACTGTATGTGTGCACGAGCGTATCGCAGTCTCGCTACTCGATGCTCTCTCTCGAGTTTGGGGCCAATCGCTAGTCTTCGGGGTTTCAGATTTGCTTCAGCAAGTCTTCTTCTCACTGTACTGTCACTAATGTAGTCCCTTCGGGTCTGAGCTGGACTTCAACTGCATTAAGGCGAACAATTCTCAACACAGTGGAAATAATATTACGGTCTTCTCGGGCACTAGTACACCTGGGTCTGCCATTACAAGGTCTCCTCAGATGGTTTCCAGTCTCTTCGTACCTTCGCTTCACCTTCTAGATCGTTCCTAACGTCACACCCACCATTCTTGCAGTACGACGCATACTGATGCCTAGTTCCAGAGAAGTCATGATCCTAGCACATTCTTCAGGTGAAAGAGGCATGATAAATAAAATGTATGTGCTGTTGTCTAACTTAGCTTTTGTAACAAGACTCATCGATGAAGAAAAAATTTGAAAACAAAAACAGAAACAAAAAAAATTATGGTAAAATTGTAATTCAAAACGGGTCATTTTTGTTTTGCAAGCTCTTTTCAGCCATTTCTTAAAAAAAGGTTTTCGACTATGAAGTTTTTATATACAAAATTAAACTCTTTTTCGAGTCCTTTTTATTTCGAAAGTATATCTTCTGTACTTAAAAAGTTATTCCAATTTTAAATGTGTGATACTTAGTTTTGCAGGCCAGTGTAGTTACGAACCGTTACTTGCCCTTCTTCAGTTACTAAAACATAATGTGTCCTAAAGTACAAAACTTGCTACTTTTTAACAAAACACCGCACGAAAATTATATTTAAAGGGCCACGAAAAATTTCACATCAAAGGTTCGCGTTCTGATTACAAAGATGGGTGTAATTAATTTTATTTTCGACAGAACCCTCCGTTCGTCGGTTTATAGGGCAAGTGTACATAATTTGCTACAAAGTAAATACAGTAATGTTTTTGAAGGGAGTCTTGTGTTGTGTGATCTATTTTTGGTATTTATACAAGGGTTTCGTTACATCGATGATTCTGGCGCGGTTAGGTTAGGTTAAACATTTAGGTTTTGTTAATGAATGTCATGACGCCATACATAAGCGATGATAAAACAAAATATAAATTACCCTAATCTAAATGAAGGTAAGAAAACCAGCCCATTCACCCTGCGATAAAACTAACAGCCAACTTTATTTTCTAGACCCAACTCCCAATTTAAAGTCGAACCTCTAAAAAACCAGACTTAACCCTCTACCTACAAATGCCAATTTAAACACCTTCAAATCGCACAAAATCCGGATGAAAACCAGCGAAACAAAAACTACGTTTTCTACGAAAAAGGACAAAGTGAGATTAGTTAAAACTAGGCTAACGAAAATACATAAACAACCTGATTACCATGCTCCAACGTACTCATTAGAACTTCTGAACAAACATAAAATAAATTAGACAAACTTTGTTGTGAACACTCACACTTAGTTTTGTGAAAAACTTGTAGGTTGAACTTTTTGTGGATGTATTAAAACATGAGGAACTTATAAATAAGTAAAAACATACGGTGGTTGAATTTACATTTTTATAAAGACAAACTGCTAATGCTTATTCTTGAAAATAACTGCAGGTTTGCCTCTTGATTGCCATTGGTAGGCCTCCCACAAGGTGGACCGATGACCTGGTGAAGGCCGCAGGAAGCCGCTGGCTGCGGAAAGCACAGAACCGGTCGAAGTGGTGGTGCTTGGGGGAGGCCTTTGTCCAGCAATGGCTGTCTTTCGTCTAAACTCTTAATGAATATTGATGCCTCTTCAATCGATTTATAAAAAAGTGCTCCTGTCGGTGGTGTATGTTTAAAATAGGCCGATTTCTTTGGTTTTCATTTTTAAACTTGGGAATTAACATACCAATATGCGTAACATAACCAGTTATATCTACACTCTACGATGACCAAATTACATTTCTTTTCTCGATTTTTGACATTGCGCCGTAAAAATCTTTCTTCTATCTGTCATTTTGTCTTTCGTTTATTCCGTTTCTACGGTGGTCATATCCTATGTGGGTTAACCAACAATTTTTTACACGGTTACAATTGTAAAATAATTTTTATTTAAATCTGAGGTTAGTATAAAAAATTCTTATAAGTCAGCACCGCATGCCCCATAAACGTAATTATTGTACCACAAACACTATAGGTACTATAAAATTAATAACTAAGTAGGGAGAAAAAGGGAAACAAGTATAAAGTAACGCGAGAACATTCAGGGGTGTTCATAGATTTAGTTAAGTTTTCAATCGATAAGATCGTCACTCACTGGACGCCTGAAGGAGGACATCGCCGTCGAGGTAGACCACGGTGAAGGTGGTGTGACGATCTAGTGAGGTTTGCAGGGCCAACATGGCCAGAGATCTCTCAAGACAGGCAGGTTTGGAAGGAAAAAGTGGAGATCTTTGCTCAGCAGTGGGCCACAATATAGATTACCGAAAAAAAAAAGTTTTCAATTCCGTTATTTGGTCAGAAAGTTGGTTTCCCATAAATATGTTGTTTAAATATCTAAGCTACATAAAGCCCACAAGTAACCCCACATAAACCCCACAAGTAACCCCACACTGCCAACAATGCACGTCTTGCGCGACACGAACATTCCACATCACTAGTTTTTCAATTCGGATGTTTAAAGCTATTTGATTCGCGCTATATCTAGGTCATCAGTCAGACGTGCTCTGTGTTCGCAGATAAATAACGTTTAAGTGAAAACAAAGTTACGAATGCTTTAGCAACTGTAACAAAGCGGGGCTGGTAAGCGGGCGGGTTTGATGTCCGAGTTGAGCAATGTGGGTAGAATCTTGCATAGAAAAATAAGCCTCACCATATGCTGCGTATGGTGGGTAGATGCTAGGTATATGAGTATGGTGGTGCTAGAACCAAAAAATCGAAGGCATGTGACATACACCAATCCGCACTGGGTCCGCGTGGTGGATTACAGCCTACTGCCTTTCACTGGGGAGAGGCCTGTGTCCCGGCAGTGGGGACATTATTATTACGTCAAGTACCTGATACTTGTTGACAGACCTCCACCTACTGTAATTTGAAAACATTGTTAAAGCCAATTATTTTTAAAAGAGTAACCGTGGAGTTTCGTGCCGGCTCTTCTCCGTAGGAAACGACCAATTGGAACCGTACAATTAGCTTCTGACGTTTCATAAGTGCCCATGTTGGTTTATGTGAAATAAAATATTTTGATTTTGATTTAATTTGGGTAAGCAGTCAGAGATTTTCCTTCGTGATTGTTGATGGACAAACAATTTGTCCAAAAGATAATCATCCCGACTGTAGGGGTCATCAACGTTTGGTTCATATAGTAATGTGAAAAATGACCAGACCTTGGTGATAAAGGGTTAGATAGCATCGTTCTGCTGTCTATGATAAAAAATAAAGCTTGAACGCTTACATACGTTATATTATCGTCCTCCTTGATGCGCTATTGTAGCAACCAAGGAAGCTCATGGTTGTAGAAATGCATACGTTGATAAGACGAGATTCACAACTTCACTCTTTTCTTATTACAACCCAACTTTTATGCAAGCTTTAGTTCTTCATCAAAACTTCATACTAACAGATATGACGCAATATAAAAACAGATACCTAGGTACATAACTCACAAGGTAAACTGAAAACGTTGATTTATCTAAGATTCCTGACCTGACCCATAAACCTTGGCATAGTACGGTGCCAACGAAGCCAAATGGCTGGAATAAGGACAAAGTTTCCATTACGGACCTGGCTTGAATTAGCCCACCTGGCGAAAAGGCTTTTTGGACCAAAAATAACCACTACACGGTAGCTTTTCACGCGGATTTCTGGAACGCTAAATGAAAGTGTAATATGAAGCTGTTGGTGTAGAGATTTTAAAATGAGTTTTGCTTACAAATATAAGAAGACTTGGAAGTAATTTTGCGTTTATAAATTTTGGTTTTCATTTGCTAGAAATGTTTACGTAAGTACACGCACATACATATATTGTGGTCAGCCTTTTCAAAGGGACTTGCACACAAACCTTAGGCTAATGACTAAATGATACGATTGGTAAGTATAAAAATCCGTTATTCAACAAAAGAAACAGGCATTAATCTATATAAATTAAAATAGAATGCTCTTCGTTGGTAAGCTTGAAACTTGAAGACGGATGGACTGATTTGGCCATTTATTGTTTCAAAATGTTCGTAATAGTTCGAATTGGGTTTTTAGGGAAAGAAAATTGGAAAAGTTTCCCGGAAAATGTTCGAATTCAGGAAAACTACACGTCCTTTTTGAAAGAATTATTGAAATTTGGACAGGACCACAGGGATTCGGGTCAGCTAGTTATTAAAAAACATCTTAAAAAAACAGGTACTGTTTTAACCTTGAAGCTATGTCTACTCATGGCTCTGAAAGTTAACCGAAAATTATCCTAAACTCCAGAAAATAAAGGGCGTGCCCCACACCCATTCCGTCACCCCTTCCAGCAATATTTCACGTCCAAAATATATAGACTTTATCACACATAACATTTGTCTTAAATAAATTTGAAAGCGAAAATACGACGCCAGAGAGCTGACGGATATGCAACGTCGTTATCATGGAAAGACTGTAAGGAATGCTTGCCAAAACTAGGGGCAGACGCATCTATAGATTAGTTTCAGAGCTGAAAAACACCTTGTTTGCTCACAGGCACTTCGAGACGTATTACTTCGAAAATAATCTAATTTTCGTCGTAGATTTTCTAATAAGGGAGTTTGGAGCTTTTTAACTGAGTCTTATATTGAAGTTTTTTTTACTTACAAAAGCTGTTGTGTCAAATGATTTTTCATATTAGTTTGTAAATTGCTATGTACAATACTTGAGATTTATTTTGTAATGTTGTGCATGTTGATGCAAATAAATGATTTGAAGTCAAACTAATTTTAATTAAACTAATTATTGATTATTATTAAACTAATTTTAATAATAATCAAGATATAAATAATTTCAATAATAATGACATAAATAATTCTAATATCAATGACGTAAATAATTTTAATAAATTCAATATCTCTGATCATTACCGATGCAATAACTCAATGTTCATGAATCCCATAATTCTACAGGACGTACTAAAAGTAATAAAAACACTAAAAAATACCAATAGCGTGGGCTATGATGGTATATGTACGAAAGTTTTAAAATACGTCGCAGACGCAATAGCGCCTCACCTTAGTTATATTATTAACTTAAGCATCTTTTGTGGAATTTTTCCCGAGAAGCTCAAAACTTCAATAGTAATACCATTACACAAAAGGACGCTAAAACAGACTTAAAAAACTACAGACCTATTGCATTGATACCTATTATATCAAAAATTTTTGAAAAGATAATATACAATTCCCTGTATTCATATTTAGAGAAATATAAAATATTGACAGAAGAGCAAAATGGATTTCGTAAAGGTAAGAGCATTAATTTGGCGATTTATAATTTAATAGAACCAATTATACACAACATGGATAAAAGAATGCCTATTTGCGCCATATGTATGCATATGACAAAAGCCTTCGACTGCGTAGATCATAATATTCTTATTAAAAAAATGAATGCGTATGGCATAAGAGGTAATGTCCTAAACCTTATACAATCATACGTAAATAATAGAAAACAAATAACAGAAATTACTCAGATATGCCCTAAAACGGCTAAAGAGCATAAACACACATCTCAGCCCAAAATTGCTAAATACGGAATACCACAAGGCAGCGTATTAGGACCATTGTTGTTCCTAATTTATATAAACGATCTTCCGAGACACATTAAACACCCTACGGTATTATTTGCTGACGATAGCACTGTGATAATAAAATGTGATGATCGCAATAACTATGAGTTGGAAATAAATAACACATTAAATATGATAATTCAGTGGCTTACGAATAACAATTTAAAAATAAACCTACAAAATACCAAAATTATGCATTTCCATCAGAGATTAAATATTAGAGATATCAGTTTAAATTATCAAGGCGAAATAATTAATTCAATTAATGTAATTAAATTTTTATGTATACATATTGACAATAAATTATCGTGGAAAACACATTTAGATGGGATTTGTAAAAAATTGAGCAAATCAGCCTACGCTCTATATAAACTAACCAAAATAGTTAATCGAGAATCTGTCCTATGTGCCTACCATGGAAATGTCGTATCCGTTCTGAGATATGGCATAATATTCTGGGGAAATTCAGTCTCAAAAGACGCTGTCTTTAAAGCCCAGAAAAGATGTATCAGAGCCATGTGCGGCCTGGATACAACAGCAAGCTGCAAACCATTTTTTAAACATTTAAAATTATTGACATTGCCTTCGTTGTATATCTATGAAGTGAGTATCTTTGTTAGGACGAACACTTACCTATACAGCATTGCATATAAAAGTCACTACAGACAACTACGTGATAAGAATAAACTGGAGCTTGAGATTTCGTACGGCGCTGGCACAGCACTGCTCAGAAAGAGTTTTCTTTGCATGGCACAAAAAATCTTTAATAAATTACCAGATGACATTAAAAAACTAAATATAATGCAATTTAAGAAATGTATGAATAAGTTTTTGGTTGACAAATGTTATTACACAATTAATGACTTTCTAATGGATAATATTGACATGAGTAATTTTATTGGCATGAGTAATGTTTTGACATGAGTAATTTTTGACATGATTAATTTTATTGACATTTCCTATTGAATTTTGCTATAATTATATTTTCAAATTGTATTAAATATTTGCATGCCTTGTTGTGGCAAAATATAGAGATACCTACTAACCTCATTCTGTAACAACACTTTATACTTACCTATATTGCAAATAAAAATGATTTGATTTGATTTGAACTAAACGATAAATGATTTTATTTCTGTGATTAGGTTTTTATAAACTTTTACACGTCAATCATATTTTAAAAACTAGAATTGGTCGGCGTCTCCTATCTGACTAATCTAAGAAGAAAGGCCGAAACAAACTCGGAAGTCACATGCAGTCTCTTTTAAAGTCCAGACATAATCTTGGTCAGATCATGGGAAGACCATGTAGATTGGTGTCTGAAATGGTTTTTAGGTCTAAAGGTGGTTGGTCAATACATCACTAACAAGAGCTTCTCTAACGGACGGGAAATCAATACAATTATCAAATTTTTATTTTCATGTATAATTTCTTGGCGTTATCCATAACCGTTTTTCGTTTGTTTCGAAAATAGTAAAAATAAGTATCGTAGAAAATATTCGAGAGATGCACCAAGAATTTATAGACGTTCCCACAAAATTAGAGAAAACCGGCGAGCTTGCCAAAACCTACTTCCCCAATGTTTATTGTATTATTAATCTTTGAACTCAGCATGTTTCTTTTATCTACGTCGCCTTCGTAGTGGCGTGATGGTTCAGAAAGCTTCACACAGTGGACCTAGTTGGCCGCGTTTTGTAGTCTGATCTTATTATGACACGAACTTTGTACAAGTTTATGATGTTGAAAATAGTTGTAGTAGAAATATCTTAAGCGCTACAAAGCTTCTTAGTGCTTAGAATTTCAGGTAAATAATATTGTTTAAAATTTCATTTAACCTCGAATCTTTATTCAATGCAAACCTGAATAGTTTCAACAGCTTCTACATGGTAACCTTTACGATTTAAACACCTGGATAGAGGTGAAAAAATGTTACAATAAATAATATATGCTTAGTCCACTTTTAGTCAAATAAAACGGCATTTTTTGGGTGGTTCAATCATACTTAAGTACAAAACTGTTTTGATGGTTCTTAGAGAGATTAAAATACATCGCTGGTCAAGTTAGTTTACACACGAGCGACACGCGTCAACGGCAAAAGCAATGCAGCCACCAACGAGTGTCCACGACTGACGTCATCGCGCGTTGACAACACGTCGCTCGTGTATTTGAGCACCGTATTCAGATTCTCGAGCGACACGTTGTTGACGGTTGCAGTGGCCTCTGCCCTTGACGCGTGTCCCTCGTATGTATGTACACCAAGAAGACATCCGAATATCTGAGAGAACGCTAAATTTCCCCCCACCAGGGGGCGTCTACATGGCGCTAGCTTTGTTGAACATTCTATTTAAAGAGATTCAACCAACGGACGGCTACCCCCGCTTGTCAAACTTTTGAGAAAGGTATCGACAACTTGCAAACATCGCTTTGCATATTTTGAGAAGACGCTTTTTAAGTTGCCTAGTTTAAGTCTGTTGATAAAGTGGCATTTTCAAACTAAATAGCACAGTTAGGCCCTTTGTACACGGTACGGTGCATAAACCGCGCCGTAAAAAAAACGTGTCGGTCAACAAGTTTCCATCGTATTAATACAACATTGACGACCGTGCCTACACCCGGCGAATAAACCGTAGTATTTCACGGCAAGAAAAACGTGTGTGTACAAAGGACCTTAAGCGCAGTTTTATTGTGACAAAAGAAGAAGATACGTTTATTTGGGCCTCATGTGACTAAAATACGTGTGAATAGAGCACAAAAAAAAACAAACATGGAGAAAATATACATCACATCTGCGCACAACGTCACGGCATATTTAATTTACATAAAAAATATTCATCTTCTTTTCATGTATCAGCACAAGCTATAGGAGCAAAAATCACGCTGTGATTTATCGTGCAAAATGCAGGCAGCAATGTGATGGTTTGTGGGTGTAACTGCCCAAGATACGACGAACGTACCTTGTATTTCACGTATTATTCTTGTATACTATATTCTTGTATTTAGCCTACAATGTTCCCACTACTAGGACACAGGCCTCCTTTCTTCGAGAGGGAGTGAGCTGTAATCTACCACGCGTGCCCAGTGAGTGTTGGTAAAGGACCAAAAATTCGAAGATATTGACATCTAGTCACATATCGAATGGTCGAATTTTTGGTTCTAGGACATGCCGGTTTCCTCACGATGTTTTCTTTCACCGTTTTGAGAGCAGCGGTGATTAAATTATTTACACAAGGTAAAGCGCCTGGCTGAGTTCGAACCCACGACCTACAACTCGAAGTTGGGGTCGTTACCACTGGAGCACCACTGGTCCTTTAAAAATGTATACTATAAGTAACCAAAATTCAGTCACCATGAGACCATGTATTTTGTTAGATATCGCTGACTTACATTAAAATATCCGAGACAACTCAAAGATTCAACCCGCAAGGGGAGACTACATGACGCACGCTTTTTTGGACTTCCTCTACTTAGAGAGATTCTACCTGCGTCCAACTCTTAAGGCGCGTTCACGTTACGCGATACATAAGGCTAGTACGGACGGTAGAGTACTCGAATACTAGTTATTTTATTTATTTTTATTTTAAAAAAATTAAAAAATAACTTTGCCCCACACTAGGAATTGCTCCTGTATCGTGGGTGCGTTTACAAAAATTAAAACTCACATACACAAACAGCCAGACCCGGAACAAGTACTTGTTCAATGTAACGGCTTTGTAATACAGACACCAGAACAGTTTATAGACTACCAAAGGGTGCATTAACAAAGCCTTCACAAGTGACAATACTGAAGTAGTACGTGTGACACGTAACTGCCCCGTTGGTCTCGAGGTCGCGTGACTGCTACGCGTATGGGGTTCTGGGGTTCGATTCCCGGGTCGGACAAAGTGTTATTGAGTTTTTCCAATAGGAATTCCTTAGTAACAGTCCGGAGTTTGAAAGTTGGCGGTGTGACACTCCCGTGTCTCGGAAAGCACGTTAAGCTGTTGGTCCTGCGCCTGACGTCTCTCCAGTCGTGTCGGGTTGCCGGCCCATCGGAGTATGAGAGCGAGGGAAGAGGGAGTACATTTGTGGCTGCGTGCACACTTGTGCACGATAATATCCCTCGAAGGCTAGTCTCCGTTGAGAATGGCCGCCGTGGCCGAAATACGGTCTGGAGGACTTTATTTATTTATTTGTTTGCTACATGTAAAACACTGGTTAGTAAGGCATGCATTCAAATTCCATGGCACAGTGTTAAAACATGTACCCTGTGAGGGCACTGCAAATTGTACTTACTTATTATAATATTGATTCTAAATAATACAATTTACATTATACTAACCACGAACAATTAAATATAATTACAGAAAATTATTACATTTTATTACGTCATATTAGTACGTCTTACGCACTTCAGACACAAGGCAGCTAACTGCCTTGTGTCTGAAGTGCGTAAGACGTACTACGCAGATTAGTCAGACAGTAAGGTTGATAGCAGGGCTAACCCTGCTATCAACCTTACTGTCTGACTAATCTGCACCCTAATTGCGTGACGCATTTTCACAATCTGAATCATTTTGAAGGATATTGTTAATACATTGCTTCATATTTTCGAAAAAATTGTCTGGTCAGCAACATAAATAACGCAATAAATGTCGTTGCACTGTCAATATGAAACCCATTGCTACTGTTAGTGTGTAATCACCCCGCTATTTAGTTTAGCATGACCACTCATTTAGAGACACAATATGAGAAGACCAATTTAAGACGTATTTTTAAATGAATTTTGAAATGAATAAAGAAGTTTTATATTACGCAATAAGCGTTTATCTCTCTCAAGTTTTCTGAAACCTGGGCCCATATTCCCGTAATTTAAACCGTTCAAAATCTAGTCGCAGTCTCATCTCAGCGACAAACAAATGTCAAAAAATTATCAAAATGTAAGGAAATTAGAAGTGTTTTTTGACAGATTGAGGCTGAGATCAGACTGTGAACGGTCTTAAAATTACGAGAATTGCCCCTCTGAACTAGCCCGCATACTGTCTCAATGTCAACGCGCCCTTAATCTATGCGTACTTGTCAAAGTTTGAGCGAGCATCGACTTGTGAACGTCGTTCTACATGGATGGGTTAAGTCGTGTTGTACTCACTTTTGCGTTCGGGTTGGCTTTTGTAATTTTGACGTATATAAAATACCGACATAATATTGAGTGGTGTAACCCAAATCTGTTGTAAAAAGTTTTTACATGAAACTGTAGTTGTAGCAGAGTTATAATCTCCATTTTACATTCCATCGCCACTTAATCAGATAACTACTTTATTGAAATGTAAGTTGAGTTGATTTTAACCGACTTCAAAAAAAGGAGGATGTTCTCAAATCGGTTGTTTATATTTTATTTTTTATGTATGTTCGGGCGTAACTCCGTCATATATGAACGGATTTTCAAAATTCTTCGAAATAGTCCCATTTGCATTTCGTAAAGATCTGATGATGAGTTTGGGAGACAGACGATGGAACTCTTCAATAAATGCCAGTAAATCAACCGCAATTGCTGTTATCGCTTATGTATGCATTTTCATTATGCATTGTTTACGCAATCACACAATATAACATCACGCCTGTACCCTCTAAAGGGGTACGCAGATGTTTTCAGTATACCTCGGTACACCCTCATTTCTGTTAAAGTTGTTATTGGGGTACCTCTAATGTTGTAAGTATATTATAAGTAGAATTTGTGTGGGGAAGGTACAACTAAAAAGTGAAAAATAAAATCTTTTTAACAAAAAAAAAACACTACCAAATAAAAAATAACTTTAATTGTTATGTCGAAATTAAAGTAATTTTTCAGTTTTTTGTTAGTAGTTTTTTTTTTTTGGAATTGGGTTGTATTTTTTTTTTTTTTTTGTAAAAATGTTTTTTTTTTTTAAGTGACCATTTAGGACAAAAAGGTGCTAATAAGTTTTTGGTTGCAATAGAATTTGAACTTTGTTAAGTATGACATTCAATTTGTTATTCTAAAACCTGAAAATTATCTATAATTCTTCATTCAAATTATAGTAGCATATTTATTCTACCGTTTATAAATTGTTGTTTTTTATCCCGAAACTCTAATTTCGAGACCGTCCTTAAAAAACAGAATCTATTTTACTAAATCAAATAATTCCTAAACAACTCTAAAATCAACATATCCCACATACACCTAATGTTAACATTTACATTATATTTCATCAATAAAAACGACTAAAAACCGTTTACAAACGTTATAAAAATATAATAAAACACGTTTATTAGCGCTCGGTGGGATCAGCGGGATGGGCTCGGCTGCCGGCGCCGGCGGCCGAGCGATCTTATTAAGCTATACACATATCTGCTCCATTCAGCCGTGGATAGCTTGTAATTTGTCGGGAGCGTTACCGAATGACCACTACCTCTATCTCACTCACTCTATTATCACTCTAGCGAGATAATTTTGACGTCATACAATAGTTTTCCTTGTCATTGGTACTAAGAAGTGTAATATATAGATAGGTGGGCCCAGATCTTGTTGTATACTTTAACTAAAAACAGTGCTTGTGATATATTTTGTAGATAAAACAAGAAAAAAGACCTGTATTTAAACTAATAAAGATTTTATGTTTGTTTGTTTGTTACACTTTCACGTTAAAACGGCTAACGGATTTCGATGAAATTTCGCACCATTTTTTTGTAGACCATGACCTATGATTAGGACATAGGATACTTTTTATCCCGATATTCTTACAGGATCGAGACTTATGCGAGTGAAACCGCGGGACGCAGCTAATCATAAAAACCAAAAATTTCCACCCAACTTTGGAAGACTACTCAAAATATGCCGCCGCCTCGGTTAACAGTAACAATTTAATTTTTACTTAAGAAACACTAAAACAAAAAAAAACTGACTTTGATGCAAAAATAAAAACATAAATTACCCACCTCGGAAAGGACACAATAGGACATTTTTTTTCCAAAAACAAACAATAAAATTAAAACAAACACGAGTATTTTAAGCGGGAAAGCCGCCATTTTGAATCAGACGGAACAGCACAGAGTAATGAAAAAGATGAGAAGCCCACCTCGTTTGTTTCACGCTACCGGCATAAAAGTACTTTTTATTTTCTAAATGGTCGGCTAAATGTTCCTTCCTTTACGTCCGGGATTTTTTGGAAGCATATCTTCACCGTTTTTACTGTGAAGCTCGAACATTCTCTATTGAAACCCGCTCTGATGTTTATAATACGTTTACCTCTTTATGTTGTTCGAAATTTTGGTGTTTGATATTGGAGATGCGATGTGCGTTTGTTTATGGAGGGTGTTGTTTATTTGTATGTGTGTACAGCGGGTGTTGGTTATGTGTGTGGCTTAATGCCAAGATTTCCTTTGCTTAAAAGAAACTTGTTAACAAGACTAGTTTCTTTATTTTACGAAGTCCGTTCTAGATTTCATTGTACACATTATAAAGCCCCGCGTTACTGGTTATCCGTCTAACTGGGTTTAATACGCTTGTGATAGGATTTGGTTTCCGTCAGTAAGGATAGTATAATGGATGGACATTGTTGATCGGTAGCGCGATGCCTCGAAACAATTGATGGTTTTACTCGGAGCTTAGACTAACAAGGTTCTAACTGTTCATGATAATTAACTATTTATTATTAGGTACATTTGTTTATTGCCTGCTTCAGCTAATATCAAGATTTCTTTATTGTGTAAATTAAATATTAATGTATTATGCACACAAATATTCCGGAATTCATTCTGTAAGTGATTGTGCGTAGTTTAGAACAGTAACGCGGTCACACAGACACGAAAAGCGACTTAAATTTTTAATTACATTTATGTTCACATAACTCGACATAATGTATGGGTCAGCTGTTTTTTTCTTTTGTTCACGATTTCGGGGCTGGTTCCATAGCAAAAGCTGTTCATAATGATAGTACAATGACCCCTTTTAAGGATAAAACGATCAAAATGTAACGGTGTATAAACATATTATTTGCAATTTCACATTAGATTGTGAATTTGTGATGACATAATATCATTGCTAATGGTTAAATAACTAACTATTAGTTAAAAAATAACCATTACATAAACTAAAAAATGATCAAAAACACATTTTGCGAAAATTTAACTATTAGTTACTATTTTTAACAATTGGTTGAGTTTAACTACGGATCAAAAAACCGGCCCTTAGGGTCTATTTCAGTCTGGGTAAGTACTACTCAATAATCAAAATGTGTATGCTAACATTTGCCATATAAGGGCTAATTTTTCCAACGCCAGATAATTTTATCGAAGGAATAATTTTGAATTTTTGACAGTACAAAAACAGTCAGACGTCAACTTCATTCCACGAATAAAAATTATCTGTCGATTGAAAAATCAGCCCTAGTTAAATAGATCTTATACGGAGATGGTGAAATAGGTCCTCACAGTTTGCTGGGTTGAATAATCCATTATAAATATTCCGTCACTTTGAAACAGTAAACGCCACTACAGTTCATTGTTTATAACCTTTTGAAATTGCTATAGTTAAATGTAACTTATACTTGGTGCGCCCTAACAGGTTTATTACTCTTAATTGTTAGCCTAGGCATAGCCTGCAACTGTGTGTACAGTCACGAGCACCAATATATTGACACTTGGCAACTTTCAATTACGATTTTTTCGTAAAATAACGAATGCTACGTTGAAATACGACACATTACATAAACCTACGGGTTCGAAAATGCTATGTTCGTAACAACATAAAATTTCATTAAAAAAATAAAGGAGTAAATCGCTTTTTAATAAAGCCGAGTGTATACATACTTTTGCTCGTGACTGTACGGTGTGTAAATAAATAAATCAAGATAGGCTATCGCTCCATTGCTCAAGTATAAACCAAAAATCTTTAAAACCTTTAACAAATAATTTTCGAAAATTATTCATATTTACTAATTCACTGAACTGCTTCAAAAATCGACTGGACAGATCAAATATCTCCAAGCTATTTGATACACACGTATTAGCTAATTAGCTGCTAGTGTATCTAACCAAATAATAATAATAAACTAATAATAATGTTATCTAAAACAAATCAAGTATCTTGACTTGGCTCGCGAGGTTGTCGACATGTGGCATGTGGACTCAGAAATCATTGTGCCGATAGTCGTGACAGCCAATGGGTTAATAGCCGAGAGCCTCGACCAACACCTGAGGAGGCTCTCGTTGGCCTGCTGGATCAAGGGCTTGATTCAAAAAGCGGTACTTCTGGACACGGCCCGCATTGTCAGGAGGTTCCTCTCTCTGGAGCCCTGACCGCCGGTAGCTGGGACCCTGTTCCCGATACCGGTGGGCTACTATTTTTTATATTCTAATATTTTAAAATATAATTTATATGTATCACATAATTAATATTTATTAAAAATAACAAAAGTATATACTAACTTAACTGAAACTATTCACAAACTAAAATATAGCGTCGCAAAAATTCATCCGCATCGCTGTCGACTGATAATACACCCAAGGTATGTGTATATGTATTTATTGAAATAAAGGAGATGTTATCTACAGAAAATATAACATATCCGTTCTTGACTCACAAAACAAAACCTTTAATCAGAATTTAAAATCAAACGATTAGTCTCTCTCCCCACAAGCAGTGATGAATATATGAAGGAACGTACCATTTCAGTCTGTCTGCGCTAAATAAAACTGTATACGTCTCTCTTTCATCGCACAGAGTACTGTCATAAATCAGAGGTATTCCCAGGTAGCCAGCGAGACTACTGGGTAAGAGAAGTATTTATTATTTTTTGGTAAATTGAATGTTGTACGAGTATGTTGTTTTGTGGAAAGTGTTAGCGGTGGTTTTCTTATGTAACTAAAGGCTGATTTTTCAATCGACAGATAATTTTTATCTGAGGAATAAATATTGCGGTTTGACAGGTTTTGTATAGAAAATATGTCAAACTGTCATAAATATTCTTCAGATGAAAATTATCTGACTATTGAAAAATCAGCCCTAAGTGATGCAGTTTTATGTGTTAGTAAGATAACTTGAATTAAAAATACAATAAGTTTTAGATACTTTAATTGGGGACGGGTGAAGTGGCACGGTTTTCTTATGGTAAGTAAGTATTCAAACACTCTGTGAATGTGTGCGTGAAGACCAGTAGGGTCAGCACATAACACACACGCTCACACACACTTCTGACTTCGCCATTATCTCGGACAGTACCGAGAGCTTCTGCACTTACACACTCATTCACAGCGTGTTTTTACAATTGGTAACCCCAAGTAAACCGCGCGTCGCTCGTGAGATAAAATTACTACACTATACTTAGATTACTTTTGTCATATTGTTCTAATTACCAACTAATATCTTATTTGCTATCACCCTGTAGCCCACATTTCTAAACGAAAAATTCAGAGTGTCATAAACATTTATCAACCCGATTCAATAAAAGATCTATCATCATAATACCATATTATTGACGCTAAAAGAACCGAATTCCGTTGATACCTAACTCACACGAAGCGTGTATATTAAATTCATAAGCTGCTACTAAAAGCTCCAAGTTTTCACGTTCCACGAAAACACTCCCCATTATGTCTCTATCGCGTTTTTCACAGCTAAATAAAAGTAAACAAAAAATAAGTGTTTGAATAACGCATTTTTCGCGTCAATTTTACATAATTTATTACACAAACATGACTCTACGCGGCCATCTTGCTAAATTACTAAAACGTCACTTCACCTAACACTATTTATTGCATCCCATTTTAAATCAGACGGGCAATTCTCGTAGTTTTAAGAACGTTCACAGTCTGATCTCAGTCTCAATCTGTCAAAAATACATCTAATTTCCATACATTTTGACAAGATTTTGACATTAGTTTGTCGCCGAGATGAGACTGCGACTAGATTTTAAACGTTTTAAATTACGAGAATTGCTCTTCAGGAAGCTTAAAAAAAAAAACAGCACTAAACTTCGCGTAACGTATTTCTAAACAAAGGGATTCCAGATTCAAATGCGTGGGGCGACTGCGCGGCCCCCACTAGGAGTTATATAAACTTCAAAAATAGAATTTCGCCGTCGCAACCCGGTTTATGACTTGGCTCATAAAAGGGGGTGGAACGGGCGGCCGTAAGGGGAACACAGCATATTTTCACCTTTATTTATAAAGGAAATTCGGTCAAGTTTGAGTGATGTTAATTTAAATAATATTTGTTAGGCGCGTTATGGGCGTATAAATAAGCTATTTATATTTTAGCAAATGCACAAGGGAGGGGGTTTTAATGTTAATAATTATAGACGCTTAACGTCTTATCCATACCAATATTATAAATTCACAAGTAACTCTGTCCGTATGTTACTTTTTTAAGCGTAAATCACTTAACGGATTAACGGATTTCTATAAAGTTTGACATCCTGAGGAAGGACATATGCTACTTTTTATCACGGTAGCACGTTCCCGTGGGATAATTTCTGACAACCACGCGGGCGGAGCCGCGAGCAGAAGCTAGTAGAAAATAAACGATCTTATAGTGTCCCTTAGTCATCAATGATTTCCTACAAAAGATAAAAGACACTTTCAAAAAAAAAACATCGGGTTCCAAATAGGCAGTCGTCACGTTCATAGGCTTTTCTGTTAGTTACGTAATAACCGTCTCATTGAGACCGAATTAACTTGTTGAGTACCATAAGTAAGATTCTAGAAGATAGCTTCGTGAAGGCGAGAGGAAAAGGTTCATAGATATAATAGAAATGTACAGATAACGTGCCAAAAGTAGGCGACTTTAATGACTTAATATATAAGCTAAATAATATTAGTACGCAGCGCCCCGCGGTTTCAACCGCATAAGTTTTGATCCTGTGGGAATATCGGAATAAAAAGTACTCTATGTGTTAATCCTGGTTATAAACTATCTGTGTGCCAAATGTCATCCAAATCTGTTGAGTAGTATTTGCGTGAAAGAGTAACAAACATCCATCCATCCTCACAAACTTTCGCGTTTATAATATTAGTAGGATAAATATAAATAGAATTGTATGTAAATCTATATAAAAAAGAAGGAAATCAATCATAGGGTATTAAAAAAAATTCATCCGCATCGCTGTCAACAGGAAAAGTACACAAAAGGCTGGCAGCATTGCCACGTTGTATGGCGATGCGATAACTTTATTAATTAACTTTTGGGCTTACGATAAAGTTTTTTAAGTGATTTTTAATCAAAACTTAAACTGACAAAAGACAGACCATTATTTTGTGTGGTTTTAAAACAAGATCTATGAAGTAGTGGCTCCCTTGTCGGTTGAGCAACGAATTTAGATCGCCCAACCTCGGAAAATCTCGACACAAAAGAAACTATGTAGAAGATGTATCGCGGACTTTTCTATAACGTCTTGTTCCTACAAAATTACGAACTTCCCCTCTGCCGAACCCTTCAGGAAAGACAGGCGTGATATTAAAATTTTTTTTTCTCAAGGATTGTCTTTGATCTCTTAAAAGTTCGTCATTAAAAAGGTTGACAAAAGCCGAATTTACCTCATAAAACAAAAAAAAGAAAACAAACAGTCGTCTAAATTACAAAATAAAATCTAACTTTAGTTCTAGCCTAAATTCGAACTTTATTCGATTTAGGACTGATATTTCCAACGCCAGATAATTTTATCCAAGGAATAATTTTGAATTTTTGATAGTTCTTCCATACAAAATCTGTCAGACGTCAATTTTATTCTATAAATAAAAAATATCTGTTGATTGAAACATCAACCCTTGGACAAAGTAAAATATTAAAATGACAACTTGGCATCGAACTAAGCTATAATTTATGTATAAAGAACTCTATTTCTATAAAAGTTAGGTTCTTAATTCAATACCTGGCTCGGTGCGGTGGTTCAAACCTGATCTAAAGAAAAACCTGGTTTCTTAATAAGGGGGTAGGAGTCTAGGTTCTCAGCTTTATTCAATAAATCGCCTCGCCTATAATGAACTAAACTATTGATTCGCGGTCCTCAAAGGGAATTTTCTAAAAAAACGGCAACTATCTATAGACTATAAGCAAAAGCTATAAACAAAAACTACTAAATGAAAGAAGTATTTAGTAGTTCTTGTTTATAGCATTTTTTCGACCATTCAGTTTCTCCCGCTCATTTAGTACACGGGACTTAAGAGCTACTTTTAATTACTCAATTAAAACGACCAGGTCTTTGCATTTCCCCTATTCTCTAACCCCCCAGCCCCCCCCCCCAAGCACCCCTGCTTCTTCTAGAACTCAATAGCTTAGTTTCGAAAGCTATAAATCTAAAGAGCCAAAGCGATTTCTCAAAATTTTACTGCGACAAAATTCATGAAGTCGAAAATGATAAACAACATTTTATGGGCAGCAATTTTGCATAAGTTTAAAATGTGTAAGGATGTGACAAATTTTCCTTGAATTTCGCGTGGGTGAGGTATCGTAATTTGACTATGGCTTAAATCGAGAAGGGTGAGTTTAAGCCAGCTTTCTGTCGAAAGGGACAGCTACCCCACATCAAGAGTTTTGGCAACCATGTCCTTTAAATGTCAGCAAACTGCAATCAACAATCTACCGAGCTTTGTGACTGGGGCAATTATTTTCTACCGTTATTTTTTACTGCCAGTAAGGCTAAGCGTCAGGGTAGCCCGCGATATTCAAATTGTCTTACGTTTTTTGCTATTTTGCAGGCCATTATCAGTTTTTATGTTGATCTCAATATAATTCGCCTCCATAACAAATATTTTTTATAGAATTATAATAACCATAAAGATCATCAATAAAACTCTATTGAATGTCTATTTTAAGAAATCATGACATCCGAGGCCAATTCTAACTCAAGGAGTTGTATTACTGCTTCTAATAATTATAATTCTGTAAAGTCATATTGTTACGATGCCGAATCATTTGGTTGTATTAATTTCATGCACTTCGCAGGTCGGTATCAGGTTGTACGTTGATCTATATATGATTCGAGGCAGTAACAAATATTATTATTAAATATTTATAATCATAAAAATCATCCTAGCGCTTTTGTTAAATAGGGATTGCAATCTTCATCTACACCGACTATATAATAACCCAAACATCACATATGATCCTTACTATCAAACACAGTGTTATTATATACAGGCTGATTTTTTAAACCCCAGCCAAATTTAAGGATGTGGTACAGACCATCAAATTGAACAACTTTCTCCATGGGACCAACATCGTAATCGCGAATAAAAATTCAGCCGTCCCATACATTTAGGTCGAGTAGGTATTGAAGTTTTATATGGAACAGTTGATAAAATTTTCGCGATTACGCTATTTGTCCCATGGAGAAAGTTGTTCAGTTTGATGGTCTGTACCACATCCTTAAATTTGGCTGGTCTTTAAAAAATCAGCCTGTATATGTATAAGCAACTTATTAAAACAACATGCGATCCCTGTCGAATACCTCTCAGTAACGAGACCAGCTTGTACAAAGGGTTATAAATATATACATACATATATATGTACATATACATTGTATACGATAGTTATCCGCCGGAGGATATCAATGGCGAGAACAATCTTATAAGATTATTACATCTTTTGCTCTTTACACAAAATGCTGGGAAAATGAATTAATGAGTTGGTTTCTTCAAATATAACGACGAATAAATAGCTGATATTAGTGAGTCTGGGGAGTTCTTTTATTTTGTGATACTAATTGGCTGTCTTATTCTATACATGTATATAAGTATAACTCATGCCCTGTGGCAAAAATGTTAGCCAAGGCTGTCCAAGATATGCCAGACATACAAAGATACATTTTAATACAGCCACTATTTTAATGCGGGGTGCATTAAAATATTTACTAATTGTTTTTAAAATATGAATATTCGTGTCTGAAACTGTTTTCATTTAATTTAGTTAGTTCTGTTATATTGTATATAAACATTTTAATGCATATGAATTATATATTCATATTTAGATTAAAATGAAAAAAAAAACAAATATACAATTTCCAAAAACGAATGAATCTCGAACTTAGCCAAATCAATTCGTACCAATCAATTCAAACATTTCCAGTCCCCACACAAAACTAAGCCCCTAATCACACATCCGAAATAGGGTAACACCAATATAATATAATTCGCGAACAAATTGCTACAGCAACTTAGATTGTATACGCATAACTTAGATTCGTCTGCGTAATATAATGGATGATCCCCGCCCTTCCCGCGGGCTACGGCGGGCTGTCGAAAATATCTGAACATTAGCAGTTGGGTGATAAATGGTTTGAGGATGTATTTCATACATTGTCAGGAGATAAGAGATCTAGGTTAGATAAGAAGACTATGAGAAGTTTAGGTAAGATGATGAAGCGTATTTTAGAAAAGATTTAAGCAGGTTTAAATTGTTATTGGGCCGTTTAAATAGGCTGTTTGACCAGTATCTCACCCTGATGTTAAGTGATAGTACAACCGATGATGAACGCTTACCTTAGATAGATAGATACACAGAATACCCTTTAATATGTACACCATAAATATTACAGATATACATTTTACAAGGGGTGACACAATGGGCGGTCTTATCGCAAAACGCAATGTTTTAAGACTATCTTTGGATGATTTAAGGGACAAAGGACAGACAATACTGCAAGTAGTCTGCCTAATTTAACTACTACCTTAAATCATGTTTATTTTATGATGATTGATCTTACACGCATATACATGGGACAAGATATTTGTTTGTAAGTTTTAATGGGCAGACCAAAAGATTGATGGATTTTGTGAATGATGATAGAGGACGGAAGGACGGAAATAAATAATAAAATGACGGCTTATGGAGATGTATGCAAGAAAATAATGTTGGTGCTACATTAAATAAATTGGTATGCAATACACTCAATCTGC
This sequence comes from Apamea epomidion, assembly GCA_947507525.1. Lineage (NCBI taxonomy): Eukaryota > Metazoa > Arthropoda > Insecta > Lepidoptera > Noctuidae > Apamea > Apamea epomidion. The sequence goes on from OX382237.1 coordinate 18,428,054, forward strand.
GTTCGCGATTTATTTGGCAAAAATGTAAACAAATATGTGTTTATAGAAAAATAACTTTAAATCCTACACAATAAAGTTCAGTTTACGCTACAACTTCAAACATTTTTATAACTTTTTCAATAGTGCTAGTCACGCTGGTATCAACTTAATTACCATTACAACAGAGTTAATATTTGTTTATCTTGAAATAACATCGATGTGAAACATAAGTTTGAATAGACTTTACACATACATAAACTCACACCGTTGCCCATGGGGTTAGGAAGAATCTATAGAGCGCCACCTGCTACGATCCTTTGTGTGCAATAATGAGTATTCTATCTAAAACCTACTCACCCGCAATGGAACAATTGAAATTATATTTAAAACATAGATGAGTAGAACATCAGTAGCTCTTATGTTGACATGTCAGAGAAAAGCAAAGAGCCTCCAACAAGATGAACTAGAAAGCCGCGGAGATTTTGACGCCAATTCAACTTGATATTGGACTCAAAAGATTTTGAGAGATTTGAACTTCTATTCCGGATTATACATTTGTTTTTTGAGATAGGGAAGAAAATGAGTTTACTTATCATTCTCATATCAGCCCAAAAACAAAAGCTGGCTGGCAATTTAGATCTTGTATACAAAGGTATGTATCCTGGGACAGAAAATATACTTACAGGATGGCAGGGACATCGATGCGCAACTGGATACCTTGGATTCAGTACATGATTCTGAACCCCTTGCGCTGAATATTTTCGTTGGTTTTTTTTAAATCGCGTAGGCAACTCTTTTATATGAAACAGAAGTTTATTTTTTTGATAATCGACGAAATATATCTATGCTCTAGGAGGTCTAGTTATGTGCTAAATTCTTGGTTTCAGTTTGCGCGTCGATGTCCCTGCCACCCTGTTTATGTATAGTACTTTATCTCATAATATTTTTGCTCGTGACTCCGTTATTAAACTTTCAAGCGACAGTTTCAGTAAAAACTGTCCTGAAAAATAAGTTATACTTACTCAAACTACAATTTCTACATCGTTATCAAAATGAAAAACATATTCCCTCTGCGTTTTAACTCATTCAAAAAAAACGAATATTTTAACTAAACTAAAATACTAATCTTGTTTATTTCTAGAGGATTTGTTTACACAAAGATGAAAATTAATAAGTTATTTATCATCACACTTGTAATCCCCAAAGAGGGTAGCAGAACTTTAGCCCCAGTCTTAATCTTCGCTTGTTTCCAACTTCTTGGCAGGCCCACCGCCGCGGAATGCGTTTGTGTAAACTATAATATATAAGTACAAAATTATATTGCATACTAACGTGTATGAAACAGCATTGGAAAATTAAACAAGAATAATCTTCTAACATCACATGCCTTGCGGACATTTGAGGCTTATAGTTCAGTCAATGAATAGCCCAGAAGGGTTACTTGCACTTTTCCGGAGCGTGTAGTTTGGAAACGGTTGAAAATTCTGGAAAACTGGATTCATAAAAGGTGTAGAAAATTTTACAAGCTTTCTTTTGATGTTGAATTTTTTCCCCTACGACGCACCGTTTCTGAGATATATGTGAAACCTAAAACTTCGTGTCCCCCTGACTCCGGCTCATCTCCTAGACGTCAGGATTTTAGTATGATCACTTCCTAAGCACCCTGAACAAGTTTCTGAAGTAATCACTTAGGTCTCTACTCAGGTACTCTACAACCCCTTTATTGACTGGACTATTAATGGACTAGTCTTTATGAATTAAACTATTGTTCGTAATTCCTCACTCTGGTTAAACTAACTTATATTACCTATCCCTGCTAAATCAGGTCTTATTGAACCCTGGTTTCTAATAAACCACCTAAGGAAGACTGGAACAAACCCACATTTATCCTTATTAACCCAAAAACAATTCACAATAAACAAAAACAATGACTCTAAATAGCTTCATAAAACACTTTTAGCATGGACGTGTACAATCGGCACAAAAAACACATTCACGAAATATGTACACTACGTACAGTACGCAAAACGGTCGGCTCCTAACCTCAACATACAGTTTCTCTCATTTTAAAAGGGGAAACTAAAAAAATCTCAATTACATTAGCTTGCGCGTTCCATTACACGAAATACGAAAGGCTGATAGTACTGGCTGAATAGCGGAGCGGCCTGAGGTTATGCTATGCAAAAGTGATTTTATTTACAAGTTAATTATTTTTAAGAGAATCACGTTCTGGAATGATATTTTAAATTCACATGGTATGTTTTTTTTAACATAGTTACCATGAAGTAATGGTATAGATAAATATGACAGCATCAGCATAATTAGTCGTTAATGTTCCCACTGCTGGGACACAGGCCTCCTCTCTGTGAGAGAGAGTGGGCCATAATCCACCACGCGGGCCCAGTGCGGGATGGTGGATGTCACATGTCTTCTAATTTTTGGTTCTAGGACATGCTGGTTTCCTCACGATGTTTTCCTTCACCGTTTTGAGAGCAATAGCGATGAATCCTACTACTAATATTATGAACGCAAAAGTTTTTATGGATGGATAGATGGGTGGATGGATGACATCCATCCATCCACCCATCTATCCATCCATAAAAACTACCTATGATTGATTTCCTTCTTTTTTATATAGATTTACATACAATTCTATTTATATTTATCCTACTAATATTATAAACGCGAAAGTTTGTGAGGGTGGATGGATGTTTGTTACTCTTTCACGCCAAAACTACGGTTCGGATTTGGATGAAAATTGGCACACAGATAGTTTATAACCAGGATTAATATGGAATACTTTTTATCCCGATACACCCACGGGATCGAAACTTATGCGGGTGAAACCGCGGGGCGCAGCTAGTAAATTATATAAAGTAAAGCACCTCCTTGGGTTCGAACCCACGACCTTCGTCTAGTCCGTCGGGGCCGATACCACTGGGCCACGACTGCTATATAAATAGAATATTCTTTATTATGTACAACATACATGGCCATATATAGCACCGTGTATGGTATATTTACTTCGTGATACATACAGCCTAGTTTCTGACTGCGGAATCTATTTCTATAAATAGTATTAAACAAAATCGCTTTTCGTGTCTGTCTGTATCCATTGTGTAGTTTAGAAGAACTAAGTGGTGTGATTTTGCCGCGGTTTAGATGATTTATTCTGGAAGGTTTATGTGCATTTTATATTAATATTAAATATAATAAAGATTGCAGGGTCAAAATGGCCAGATATTGCACAACACAGGGAAGGTTTGAAAGGAAAAAGGGGAGGCTTTTGGACACAATAAAAGGTAACAAAAAAAAAACTCGATGTTTTGTCAAGTTGAAAAAACCGTGCGATGTAGGGGCGGGTCGCTAGTCTTTTATAACACCTCATTCGTCATAAGTCTGCCATAAGCCCAGTTTAGTATTTTATGTGCAAAAGTTAAAACTGTTTAAAACAAGCTTTTGAAATTTTATAGGCTATTTGAATATCATGTGTTCACGGGTGCTTCAGCGAGACGGAACAAATGACAGCAGTAACGTTCACATAAAACATATCCTGCACATAAATTCATAAGAGTGTTTTATAGTTTCAGAGCTCCAACAACTATTGAAAGATTGTTTTGGTGACATTGTTTTTACGGGACTATTGGAAACAGAATTAGGTGCTTGTGCGAAAGATTACACAATGTGGAAAACAACACTACTAACATTATAAACGTGAAAGTTTGTGAGGATGGATGGATGTTTGTTACTCTTTCACGCAAAAACTACTGAGCGGATTTGGATGAAATTTGGCATACAGATAGTTTTTAACCAGGATCGAAGGTTATGCGGGTGAAGCAGCGGGGTGCAGCTAGTACGATAGTAAATGAAAACACTGACAAAACCTAATGCTCAAGAGTATCAAATAAATTCTAACATCGAAAATCCCTGCCTGAAAGAGATCGCAGTAATGCGATAAGGCCGCCCATTGTATATTTTGTAGTGTGTCATGTATTTTTTGTGCTATGTATTTTTGTGGTGTACAATAAAGTATATATAAATAAATAAATAAAAAAGTGTCCTTTTTTTTTTAAACAAACTAAATAGTAGTGATGCACCGACTGTGGGTTTTGCCAATCTTCGACTAACTATAGTGACTAAACTATTTGATATATTTGATTGAATTTTCATCATCAAACCGGGAACGGCATAAGATATACGCAGTTTAATTTATTGTCGTCTCCACCTTATATAACACACATAAAGGTATAGCATAATCTGCCTATAATGTTCCCACTGCTGGGACACACGCCTCCTCTCTGTGAGAGGGAGTGGGCCATAATCCACTACGCGGGCTCAGTGAGGGATGTTTTCGAATTTTTGGTTCTAGGACATGCCGGTTTCCTCAAGATGTTTTCCTTCACCGTTTTGAGAGCAGTGGTGATGAAATAATTTACACACAGTAAAGTGCTTCTGGGTTCGAACCCACAACCTACATGGGCCGATACCACTAGGCCACCACTACTCTCAAAGGTATACCTAATTAATAATAAATAGCTACCCAAAAGTAAGATTAAATAGCCGGCTCATCAAACTTATATTAAAATCTTAACTAAAGAAACACTACAGAAGGATTGATGATAAACATATTTCTTAGTTAAAGGAATAATGGTAACAGAATTAGAAGCTTATGCGAAAAAATATATAACACAAAGGTATAATTAATTATAAATACCTACCCAAGTAAGATTAGATGGCTCATCTGGCTAATATTCAACCTTTTCAAAGGAATATTTTGCTGAAAGTTATAGTGTCTAGTCTAGATGATGAGAAGGGTAAAGATGAGTTATGTACAGCTGAACCTTGAAGCTTACAGCTGGAGTCTCCTGGTCTAAAATCATCTCTAATATTACTTAAAAATTAGATACAACGTTCGACGTACAGTCAGCGTGTAACTGGACCATCAGTCTTGTATAACCTTGCTTACTCATCATAAGTAATCATCCTATATTGTTCCCACTGCTGGGACAAAGGCCTCCTCTCTTCGAGAGGGAGTGGGCTATAATCTACCCCGCAGGCCCAGTGCGGGTTGGTAGATGTCAGTTTCCTCAAGATGTTTTCCTTCACCGTTTTGAGAGCCGTGCCTTGCCAACATTATTATCACGGCACGAGCGAGAGACACGATTAGGAAATAGAAAAAACAAGAATTCAAAGACTCAAAACTACATCTTGCCACAAAATCTAATAATATTTAATATTGAAACAATTACAATATTTATGTTTTTGTTTTGTTTGTTTCAGCCCGGTAATAACCAAACAGGATCTACATTGTGTTCAACTGGATCAATGGAAGAATTTTGTTAGAGACTACAGTTGTTGCGTTTTTGTAGTTTTGGTTGCTCACATGCTTTTCCAATCCACTTCAGACATTGGCAGAATGGTCGACAACGGCTTTGTTTGACATATACAAAAATAGAATAAAAGAACACAGAAATCTTAATTAAACCCTTAAACGAAACCTAAGAGACCCAAAATTCTGTGCACGTCAAGATTCACTGAAATTTTCGGAGCCACAGCGTGAGCAAGCCTGCAAGCAAGATAAAATCGGGGTGCATTGTGCAAGGGGTGGCAAATGAAATTTTTTACTGTTAAACTAGTTTACGCGGCGCACTGCGCTTTGTTTTACAACCAAACTGTTAAGGTGTATTTGGACAGATTCGTGTTTGGTTTAATTGGGAAATGTGAGAAGATTAAGGTGGTAATTTAAACCTTTTTGCTCTAATCTCTTAAATTAAGCTTTCTGAGAAAATAATTTGGAGATTTTTTTTTTAACGAAATTTCCCCTGGCACGTTAAATTTACAAAAAAAAACGTTTTCGTATTATAACGATAATGATCATGAACGATGATCAATAAGTCGCAAGATGGCATAATAATTCACAGAAAGACTCCGTGATGGCAAAACGCGAAAACGGAAAAACGATACCGACAGATAAAGGACTAACGATAGTCAGTTTGTGATGAAAGGATATTGATTTAATCAACACTCTAGGCAGATTGTTCTATACTAATATTATAAAGAAGTAAAATTTGTTTGTTTGTTTGTATGTAAGGAGTAATCTCCGGAACTACCAGTCAGATTTTAAAAAATCTTATTGTATAGCCCAATTCTCGAGGAAGATTATAGGTTATCTAACATCACGCTACGACCCTTAGGAGCTGAGCAAAATGAAAAAAAGTCAGAAAGAACACTAAGCGAAAACGAAGTAGTAGTACAGGCGAGCAAAGTCGCAGGCAAAAGCTAGTTAGAAATAAACAAATCGAATTCTATTAAAAATTGCTACAAAATCTTGATTGATAGTCAACCATCACATAAAACTTAGCGTAGGTAACGATGCATTATAGCGAACATTATTACCAAACCCACGCGACTGGTCGTTCCTACAATAAACTGTATAATAATATGTAAACTGGCATCTCAGTTAAACGAACCACAACTGTAACTATTATATTACACACGCAAATTACCTATTTCGGCGGTCAGGGTTGGGTCAATACGTTCAAACATAAAATGAACCCTGACTACGAGTAACTTGCTCGTGCAAAAAGGTCTTCTTATAGTGGTCAACTTAAAGTTGAGTGAAATAAAAATTATTTTAATTTGCAGGAAATTGAACTTTACTGTAATAGCGTTAGATGTTATTGTGAAATGGATTTTGTATTTATGATGTGAGCAACGTTAGAAATTATCGAGCTTCCATTCGTGTGAGATGGTTTATTGGTATGTTAAAAGGAAACCGTATACAGTCATGTTTTAAAAAAATAATGAAATTGAATTGTGGAATAGACAATGGAAATAGCAATCGAGATGAGGTTTTCATAAATAGCTTGTCGTGGAAGCTGGGAGAATGATAGAAAACTCTTATTGCTTATCAAATAACTAAATTATGACAAATAGAAATGAAATTTATAAGAAACATTAATATAGGGTGTTAGACAAGGTTAAACTCCTTTGTTTGTTGTTGTTTTTTGTTTGTATTTATTAAATTAATGTGATGGAAAAATAGCAAGTAGTAGAGAGGCAATTCTCGTAATTTTAAGAACGTTCACAGTCTGATCTCAGTCTCAATCTGCCATCATACCTCTAATTTCCCTACATTTTTTACATTTAGTTTTCGGCGAGATAAGACTACGACCAGATTTTGAACGTTTTAAATTACGAGAATTGGCCTTCAGATGTCTTCAATCCGATTTCACCTTAAAGAATTACACATAAGTGGTATTCACGAGCACTAGCCTACCTACTTAACATATACGTAAATATACAGGGTTATTTTTCAAAGACCAGCCAAATTTAATGATGTGGTACATACCATCAAACTGAACAACTTTCTCCATGGGACAAATAGCGTAATCGCGAAAATTTTATCAACTGTCCCATAGAAAACTTCAATACCTACTCGACCTAAATGTATGAGACGGCTGAATTTTTATTCACGATTACGATGTTGGTCCCATGGAGAAAGTTGTTCAGTTTGATGGTCTGTACCACATCCTTAAATTTGGCTGGTCTTTAAAAAATCAGCCTGTATATGACGGCGCGGCAAGAGGCGCCATCTTGTTTTACCAAGTTACATGGAAACACCGAAGAGATAAGAGTGCCGCTGGCTGATTACTGTAGGTGTGCATACACACGAGCGACCCGCGTCAACGACAACTGCAGCCGTCGTCGCGTCCGCGGGTACCGTCAACAACGTGCCACACTAGCGGCACATTGTGGACACCGTCGCCGATACCGGTGACGCCTATCGCTCATATGTATGCACACTTACCCTAGCAAAACGTCGCGTCAGTGGTTGCGTGGCGGCTGTCTTCTGATGGCCGAGACTGTGTCATGGGAGCCGCGGTTGTACCACATCCACGATGAACAGCTATATTCGGGCACAATCCTGATGATATTGAAGCTGCTGAACCACTAATACGATGACCACTTCTGGTTAAGGCTATCTTGCGCCATTAAATAGATCACCATTTGAAATAAGACTTTATAAGATATCTATTTTTTTAATTAATAATTGGCCTCCAAATTATAGTCATAAAAGAATAAAAGTAAATTTTTAAAAAAATTACACTTCATTATCAAAGGGCCGATAAAAACTCGTCAAATACGAACCCACTACTAAAAAAATCAAACTCAATCCAGCTCAAATCAAGGCTAGTCTATATTTAATCTAGATTTCTAGCCCCAAACTAGGTATTGCCGACTTCCGCGAACAGCGCCCCCTAGTGAGTGTATGCTGTCACGCGAATGACCCATCACTGATAAGTACTGATAACACATGCTTCAGCGGTGGTTTATCTGTGCTTTTGAATGTTTAAAGGGCGGCAAAGGAATTTGTGAATAATGCCTTTTAAAGGAGGTTAAGGAAATAAGGTGCTATCTTTTTAAATATTGATTTGCTTTTTTACTTTTTTTGCACAACCAACATAACATAACATGACGCCTGTAACCCCAATTTCGCCAATTATATCATTAATAAAGGGTAAACCAGTATGTATAATTTTAAAATAAATTAGTGTAATCCTTTCTTTCTTTCAAACCGGAAAAGAATATGTAGACATTAGTTCAACCATTGAAATATTTCTGTAAATGCATGTCTGTGTTTCCCTACGTTGTGTCAGGAATAACAAGTTGATTGATTGATGATTAGTATGCTAAAATATGTACAGAAAAAATAAAAAAATATTGATTTTCTATCACTCAATCGTCCATTCATAAATAATTGCTTACCATCTTAAGACCACACACACACAAATAGAAACTTTCAATAACCTAATTAAAAAATAATAAATACAACCAAGCATTTTCTGTAATGAACTTAAATGCTTCATAGTAATTACCGCCACGCTTCTCGTAGCGTTTGCGTAGCGCTACGCCGTAGCGTTGTAGCACCGTAGCATGGGAATGCGTTGAGTGGAAAGGTATTGTGACTGTTGGCGACGGCTTGCTTACTGAAGTGTGTTACGACTTACGAACGGTTAACAGTTACCGTTACCGATGGTTTTATGTTATAGGATGAAATTTTAATAAATTTAGGATGTTATTATTGTTAAATCTTAAATTGAAACACGTTTTTCGTTTTATTGGGTTGAATTATAAGTTGTATTTTTATGAGGTCGTAAACCAAATTTTCGACGGATGGATGGGTGGCGCCGCCGAGCCCGGCGGCGAGACGACCTAGACGAGTGTCGCAAGGGCTGGATCGAGATGGCGCTGGAAGAGGTTGGGAGGCCTTTGCTCAGCAGTGGGACAGCGTAGGCTAAGTAAAAAAAACAAATTTTCTGGTCATGCATTACTTTTTTTTTTTTTTTTTTTTTTTTTTCAGGATGGGAAATCATCAAATGACTCCTCCCGCTCTGGGTGGAGCAGAAGGGAGTGTCAGACTCTTACTGACTAAAACCCACCCGTGTTCCTTCCTTAGCCCTTTACGTACCAGGGCAGCGGTAACCCTTTCGGACGATCCCGCTACCCCGGCAGGCTTCGGCCCTGTCGGGCCCCGTCAACTACGCTGACATCTCTTTGAGGCGCGCGTGGAACACATACACGCCGTCCGGCACGGGCCTGGTCCTGATCGGACGGAGAGCTACCCATTGCTCTCCGCCCGCAGGCCCGCGCCTACGGTGGCCGGGAGTCGTCACGCGGCTCCCGACGCCCGGAGCGTCTCCCTCGGCGGCTGAGGCGTGAGGATCTTTCCCTCGCCCATCCCGCCACCTCCTTCGCTAGCATGACTGCTTCGCAGAAGGAGGTGACCGCCTCCCACTCCCTCTCGCCCCGGACCATGGCTTGCACCAGGGCCGGGCGCGAGAGGTCGCCGCCGCTGCCGATCGCCTCTACGAGGACACGGCGGTGCTCTGCCCAAGCGGGGCAGACCTCCACCGTATGCTCCACCGTGTCCTCTGGGCGATCCTCGCAGTGGTGACACCCGGGCGTCTCCTCCCGCCTGATGATGTGCAGGGTCATGCATTACTTCGAGCTAGAAATAAGTAAATCTATCAACATAAATAAAAATGGATCTTCGAAATGTATGTACGCCCATAACTTGCGAACAACTGGATACCAACTTGGTTTTTTTTTTTTGTGTTCGTTATTGTCAGGACAAGGTTTGTATACGTAATTGGACCCGGTAGGTGGCGCTGCTTCTTCGGGTGGGATGACATCTGTCGGGTCCGCTAGGTTCTATCAATCAATCAGGGTTTTACTTATAGGAGTAGGGTAGGAGTAGTGTAGGAGTAGTGTAGGAGTAGTGTAGGAGTAGGGTAGGGGGTAGGATACCACGCAAACGAAGTAGCGCCGGGCAGGTAGAAATACTTTATATGGCAAAATAACGTTTGCCGGGTCAGCTAGTAAAATATAAAAAGTATTAAACGACCAACTTTTCGAAACTAATAAGATGTTAGTATTTTGGCGATGTGTTCATCACCATCGTTCATCTGACAAGCGAGTATCGTCAGCACTCTCCTGCTCCTATCCCAATTTATTCATGGTCAGCGCAACATGTCTTTTACTTCCATACTTCTCTATTAGTCGTCATCTCGCTAGTCACCCCATTTCTAACCATATCATCTTTCACACAGTTCATCCATTGTTTCTTTGATCTTCCCCTACTATCCACATTCGTAAATAACTTATATGCATTCACAACTATACCATCCGTTAACACTATTCACAAAAACAAAACACAATTTTAACAATCAGAAGGCCAATTCTCAAAATTTAAAACGTTCAAAATCTAGTCGCAGTCTCATCTCGGAGACATGCAAATGTCAAAATGTAGAGAAATTAGAAATATTTTTGACAGATTGAGACTGACATCAGACTGTGAACGTTCTTAAAATTACTTGAATTGCCCCTCGGTTACTTCAAAATAATTAATTGATCTTGTTCCATTCAATCAGATTTAATAATCCCTTATGAACTCTGAAACCCCATCTCACTTTACCTTGAATAACAAAAAACCATCGCGAATGATTTCCTTTCGCGTTTTGTTAGCGTTCCTCTTCAAAAGAAACCTGATATCTTTGTACAGTCGACTCGTTTCCTATCGTTACTGAGTATCCCGATTACTTCCAACCCTTTGACTTTCAGCCTTTTAAAATTATAAAAAGTATATTTTCCTGTAAAGATACTACGGTACTTTTTTAATAAGGCAGTTTGAATACCTGTGCAACGCTCTAAAATGGACTTTTATAAAACAAATATTGCTCAATTTTACGGTAAGTATCACATTTTAGAAGTCCCGCTAAACTAACCACTATTAACAGCTTTATGTTAGTTACAGTCCGGCCATCAAGAGAATGCGTTCCTAACACCTGTCAGTGCGGTTGATCCATTCTTAACACAAGCATGCTACATTAGTTAAAGGAATAAACAGAATACTCGTAAAGTGGAACTAACATAAGGTACCATGAGTATTTAAACTACCAGTTGCAACTTATTGTAAGTAAAAACTCGAAAATCATCAGAGGGTCAATTCCCGAATTTTCAGGAACGTTTGCATTGTAATCTCAGTCGCAATCTGTCAAAAATACCTGTGATTTCCCTACATTTTTAACAAGTTTTTGACATTGATTGTCGCTGAGATGAGATTGCGACTTGATGTTGAACGTTTTTAATTACGGGAATTGGCCTTCAGTACTTCTAATGTTATTTCAAAAACAAAGGACAAACGATTTCCCTTTCATCCGCTGTTTGTTTTAGACATTATTACACTATCATGACAAAAACTATAAATATTAGTACACCAAGATATTGCTAACTAGGCTGAAATATATCAACGCTGACGCGTGTCAATTTCAGGCCAAGTTTGTCACGAAAATATGTGGCCTTCAGTTGTTTTTTTTTTATTCTAATTTGGTTATTAGTGACATTATGTTAACAGCCTATGGTCTCAGGAGAATTGAGTGGTTCTAACTATTTTTGTTAAACTGAGCCTTAAATAGATGAAGAATAAGTGTAGTGTCATAAGGCGTGGACCTGAGAACCCTATGCGATCAGCTTTGCCAACCAGCAAAGTCTTTAAAAGATGAAAGAATGAAGCGACAAACATACTCATCATGTGCCTTTTCCCAACTATGGGGCGGCTTTCAGTCTCACTGGATGCAGCTGAATACCAATACTTTTTTTACATGAAGCGACTGTCTCTCTGACCTCCACAACCCAGTTACTGGGTAATACGATACCCCTTGGTAAGACTAGAATTTCGGGCTTCTACGACTAGTGTACGAGTAATGCAAGGTTTCATCAGTCACTGAAATCAAGTTAATTCATCCAAAAAATACAAAAATGAATTATTAGCATAATAGCAGTATTAGCCTATCATGTTCCCACTGCTGGGACTCAGGCCTCCTCTCTTCGAGAGGGACTGCAATCTACTACGCGGGCCCAGTGCGGGTTGTTAGATGAATTAAAAAGTAATAATTTTTCCGCCAGTTGCATTACGAAAAGTTATCGCATTACAAGAGTCGGTAATAAAGCAAAAAACTGTTTTATCATTACGTGATGTGGTGCATAAACCGATTATAATGGAGATGAAAAAACTCTCAAGATTTATATACCCTATAAAACTGTGTACATAAAAACTACTAGACTAGTTTTTCATTCAGCACTGTCTATGTAAAATTAAGGTCACCAACTACCTCCTTAGGGAAAGAAGTTACGAGTTTCCTAACACCTTTCATACCTACCTACCTATTTATATTTCGGGGATATGTGTTAATACGTTTGAAGAAGATGTATGTTTCGTTTTTTGATTATAAAACTGGTTTTTTTGGGGTTTACCTTAGGAAATATAGAACAGCAGGGTTATTGTGTACCACACTAATAGTAGCAATGGTTTTCATTTTGACAGTTCAACAACATTCATTGCGTTATTTAAGTTATTCAGCAGACAATTTTTTCGAACATATGAAGCAATGTATTATCAACTTTTTTACTTCAAAATGATGTGATCGTGTGTAACGCAATTAGGTGCTAAGTCGAATATCTGACTTCTATATTTCTTTACAACTACCTACTTCCTTCCTACCTACTTTAACCAATTTTTTTTATCAATTCTTTATAACTAAGCACTCTTCAGAGTATACACTGGATTCTTATCCAGTAGATAGTAGATAGTATACACTATCTACTATCTAGTATTAATATCTTTATTAATACTGAAACCAAAAAAAGTATTTCCATACATTAACACAATTGGAATGAGCACCTTATGACGAGTTTCATCTCCAGGTAAGTTCAAGTTCTGGCAGATAATTTCATACTTATTCCATTTTATTTTGTAATTAACTTAGTAGACTTAGTACTTTAGTCACTATTCTATAAAACCGGACCTAAATATGTTATCCAAACGAAACTCCTAACAAAAACCAATACCTATAAAAAATTTACTTTTCATAAAAAAATACTACAAACTACAAAGTATCTTATCAGCTAAGAATTTCTTCACTCCGCTTTATCAACAAGCATGTTTATACCTACATACGTGTTTACACACAACACTTATAAGTGACTGTTATCAAATACACAAGCCAATAAGATAAGAAGAACGATTAACTCAACATTTGAGATAAAACTATATTACATCAGTTTTGATAACAGCCAATAACATGTGGTTTTGAAGTAGTATTTCTACTGAAATTTTTGTTTCTTGCTAGTCAGTGCAAACACCATCAATCACTATCTGAATCATTTTGAAGCATATTGCTAATCCACTGCTTCATATATTCATTAAATTTGTCTGCTCACCAACGTAAATAAAGCAATGAATGTTGTTGTACTGTCAAAATAGAAGCCATTCCTACTGTGAGTGTGTTACGCCTTTACCCCGCAGGTCGGGCAGTGTTGTTGGATTTTTCTATCAGGAATTTCTCAGCAACAGCCCGTAGTCTGGATTTGTTCCTGGTTGACGGCAATAGACACGGCAGCGACGGCATAGTTCTTAAGTTTACTAACACAATGAGTCCTTGTTAAATAAATAAATAAATTATTATTATTATTATTAATAGGCTCGCTCCCTGTTACACGGTACATAAAAACATAACTGGCTAAATGTGGGTGTAGGCACACCTCTGCCAAACCCTTCGGGAAGTCAGGCGTGATGTTATGTGTATTTTATTAGTCGGTTTGAGACGGCGTGATTGTGTTTACCGACAGGAATTTCAGTCTAAGCTACCCGACATGAGAAGTTGTGGGAAATGTCAACAAAATCCTTACAGTTTTCTATCAAATGTTGGTTAGATAAATATATTTTTCATTTGAGAGTGTCAAATTGGATGTTATCGATATTTTTTATGTGCGAATTGATTTTTGTTCTAGTTTATTTGGTTTACAGAAAGCCGTCGGTTCCTTTTGTCATGTTTTCTATGGCAGTTTCCATGGATCGTAAGAAAGAACGTGAATGACGACGTAGCGTTATCTACTCACGGGAAGGTGAGGATTGTGAAAATCATTCCCTAAAAGAGTTAAATAGGGGATGAAAGTTTGACATTTTTGCCAATGAGAAATCCCACCGTGTACATGGCTTGTAAATAGATAAAAACACAACAATAGTTCATCGATGCATAATCAATCAACATTACACGAACGCACGCACACCTTCTTGCAAACTGAACCGTAGCAAAACGCTTGAATGAAGCATACAGGAATAGGAAACATAAAAACAGATGTACAAGGAAAACATAGGAATGATATACATAAATTTGTATTGTGAGTTAGTTGGAATATGTGTCTTATATTAAATTCTCGAGAGTTCTCTTCGACACAGAGAGAGAAATGTGTCGTTGCTCTATAAATACTAGTGTCGATTTAAGAGTATATATTACCAGCCTATTGTATTGTCCCACTGCTGAGCAAAAGCCTCTTCTTATACAGAGTACGCACGAGCATTAATCACCACGCTTGCTCAAGACGGGTTGGTGACTTCAAATAACTACAAGTCCGGAGGTGCGATTCTCGTAATTTTAAGAACGTGAATCTGACCTCAGTCTCAATCTGACAAAAATACTTTTAAAATCCCTACATTTTTGACAAGTTTTTGACATTGATTGTCGCTGAGATGAGATTTTGACTAGATTTTGAATGTTTTTAATTACGAGAATTAGCCTTCAGTTTTCCTTACGATGTTTTTCCTTCAAAGCTGTCAGAAATGTCCAAAATAAATGTGCAAATAGTTCCATAATAATTTTGTAGTATTTAAGATGTGGGCTGTTGTGATTGTATTTATCGTGAGCTACAGATATGTAATGTCTTTCTTTGCTCACTACCTGTTTATTACGATGTTTGTCTAACTGTTTGTTTTCCCAAATTAAATAAATAAATAAACTTAGAAAGTACATATGAATCAAAAAGTCTCATCAGCCAAGATTTGAACCCACAACCTCGTGTGTGACAGGGTGATTCAAAATAATAAATAAAAGACAAACAATCTATGGTTCATGTTAGGAGAGTTAACAGAGTTGGCGTTGACATAGGTCAGTATCTTATAAAATGCCTCAACTTGCAGTTTTCTTCATAGACCAAAATCAAGCTAGGAAGAAGTAATTACACTAGTATTTATATAATAATAATAATTTTTATTTACCAAAAAAGATTGTAAAAAAACAATATGTTTTCTAATAACCAATATCTTTTTCTTGTAAACCGTTCAGTCACTTGAACAGTTTATAATTAATGTAGGTCAAGTAGATGTTACAATAGCAAATAACTTCAACGTTCAGTTCAGCTCCAACATATATATTACGCCTGTTATCCCCAAAAGGTAAGGCAGAGGTGTAGGTACCTGTAGTACACCCATTTCGCTAGTAATATTTGTTTAAGTCTAGCCAGGCAGCCAGCCAGTCCAGTTCAGCTACAAACCGATGCAAAATTAAATAACTTTCGATTGGTTTACACACTTTTTGCACGGATAGTTATTTATCAAACAATGTTCTATCTTTAATTATTTAGGTATATAAAAAAATCCGTTTATTTAAAACTAGCTGTTCGTGCTCGGCGTTGCCGGGTGAACTTCATGTATTTTTATTGAGATTTTCATACAAAAATACCATCCTTTTCGACTTTACCGATGGATTTTCCGAAAAAAAATGGATTTTCCTTTCTTACAAAGCTTGTCCGAACAATTACGAACACAAAGAAAAAAATCAGTCACATTGGTCGACTCGTCCTCAAGTGTCGTCTTCATCTTTCATACATGTGGCAATTGCTATTTATTTATATAGATAGATATATTTTAAACGAGAAACGTTTTTTATAGCATCATCTAATATAGTCTTGAAAAAACCCTGACAAGTTTCCTTCTGAAAGTCACGGATGCAAGTTGATAACACTTTTTATCGCAACATATTTTTTCCCAGAAATTCCGTAAGATAGGAATATTTTTAATAACATTGTGGTTCAGTCTTTTTTTTCTTTTTAATTCAAGATCGGGTATGATAGTAAAAAGTAACGACACAAGAATTTGGAAGCCCGTACTAGTAAAATGTACTAGATTTGGCCCTGGTCGCTGACATGCTATGTCCTCGATAAAGTTATGACGGGGACGGTCTACTTGCAGACGGTACTTGTGGCTTTACTTTTTTTAAGTTCCTTAAGCTATTATAATTTATTTATTTAAACTTTTCGCATAAAAAGGCACAAAGGCGGACTTAATGCCTTAAGCATTCTCTACCATTCAACCAAGGGTGGTGATGAGAGAGATGGCAGGTGCTTTGGTTGAGAGGAACAATGATAAAAATAAACTATTAAAAGTAGGTACACAAACACATAAATAGGTTATAAACCTATAAGATACTTACATTACATTTACTATAAAATATACTTAATAATCAAGAATTTTAATCGCGGAAAACTAAATTACCTACTTACATAAACATTTAGATAAACGGAAAACTCCAATTTCTATATCGTCAGATAAGTTTTACCGGAAAAATAAATATGGTGAGTTGACATATTTTCTATAGAAAAGCTGTCAAACAGCAATTTTTATTCCTCACATAAAAGTTAACTGAAAATCGGCCCCTAGAGTTAAAAAAATGTCGAACGGCGCAGCGATTTTCAAGTACGGAAATTAATATATCTTCTCGAATTTCGATATTTAGGTATGTGATTTATAGTTGTCATTACATACAAAGTCGAATTGCCGATTTTGCTTATCTCTTTCATGTAAATATTTTCATCCATATCCGTGGCTGGCTGACTAATAAACAATTCAGTTTAAACCACTAACAATAGAAAGAAGTAGTTATTCTTCTCCTTTCCGTGTCGATGGTACTCCTGCTGGTTGATTTTTCTTATATAGTTTTAGCCCAGTTGTGGCCATGTTAATTGCAAAGTAATTTAGACCATGATACTTAAAGTCTCCTTTAGAAAACCTCTCGAATTATTTACTTATCTCTTTTCAGAAAATAAATATTATTAGGCTAAAGGGCTGATTTTTAATAGCCACTTTTGTCTGAAGAATAAATAACTATTACATTTTGATTATTTTCTATATTCTGAAGATAAAAGTTATCAGCCTATTGAAAATTCAGTACTTTGTTAACTAAAGTAGATTGTTAAAGTTGGATTATCATTTATAACCTATTTAAAGGTGAGTGAAATATCTACAAAAACAGCACAAATATCTGACTTTGAAATAAAAAGAAATCACATTTTCCCAGATCGAGAATCTTTCCGGTTTCATTCTCAATATTACAGAATTTAAATATTATTTTCATGAAAGTAATTCTGGCTTTCATGAAAACTAAAGGCAAAGATTTTCCTGTTGATCATATTATGAAAGTGTCCCTTGAAGCGATCGTGATCGGAAAGTTACATTTTGGATGCATTTCCTAGTGTGATCAAATTTCCTAGTGTGATCAAATTTCCTAGTGTGATCAAATTTCCTAGTGTGATCAAATTTCCTAGTGTGATCAAATTTCCTAGTGTGATCAAATTTCCTAGTGTGATCAAATTTCCTAGTGTGATCAAATTTCCTAGTGTGATCAAATTTCCTAGTGTGATCAAATTTCATCGAAACCGTGTTTATACTTTAAAACTTGCATTACATTTGAATTTCACGAGAGTTCGTTTTATTTACATTATGTTTATACCTTGGCTTCAGTTATCATAACAGCCTATTACTGTTCCACTACAGGATAAAAACCTCTTCGTATACTGAAAAGGCATGAGCATTGATCATCACGAGACGGGTTGGCGACTTTAGACTTTTAACTATATAAATCACGTAATCGTATTACTGTGTTGTGGAGGTCAGATAGGCAGTCGCTCCATATGTACAATACTGGTACTCAGCTGCATCCGGTCAGACTGGAAGCCGACCACACAGTTGGGATAAGGCTAGGCAGATTATTTATTTATTATGATGAACTATATAAATCACAGCCCAAAAATTATGCACAAACTTATGAGTGTTAGTGTAAAATTCCTGTCTGTCACCTTTTCTTTATGCCAATAAAACTTTTTGTATTTTTTTTTATACAAATCCATAATCCATCGTTCTCTTACGATGTTTTTCCTTCCCCGATGTCAGTTATGTCCAAGATAAGCTCAGAAAGAACATACCTACATATACAATGCAAAAGTCACATCGGTACTTGCTCAGCTTCAGTCACTCAAAAGGAAAATATAAACAGTTTTCCGTCCGATTCTCTCTGTGTGACACTTTTCTCGAAAAGACGAGAATTTGGAAATCTCAATTCAATTTGAATTATATAATTTTTTTTTTTTGTTTTTTTTTTGTAACTTTCATGAAAACGATTCAAACTTTACGGAAAAAACCGACAAAAACACGTAAAAACCCGTAAAAAGTATCATAACTTTAAAAGTTTACATATTTTTAGTGCACTAATATGCACATTTTACATATTTTTAGTGCACTAATATGCACATTTTACATATTTTTAATGCACTAATATGCACATTTGTTTGCCCACGTTTTCAAGTCGCGTGATACCAAGTTATCACAACTTTATCTAATTCCAGCGATTTTGATTTCTCTTATCAAATTATGCGTGCGTTATTTGATTAGATAACAAAAGACTGAACAAATTAAGGATTACCGTTTCTTCAATCTAGATATTATATTTATTTTTAGTTCCCCTAATATAATCTGTGGTCTTACCGTATTCTTATTCAATCCAAACAGGTCTTCAATAAAACTTAGTCTTAAAATAGATTGAAATATTAAAGGCTTTTCGGGCGTCGGAAAAATCGGAATCCGCCCTTAATCCGTTCCATAACCAAGTCTAAAGCTAAAACAGAATCGTATGTAATGTTTTAGCTGAGTTATAACTGAAACATGTGACAATTTCAGTGAAAAATCGATACGAGTAAGAATTAGCCAGTTTTAACATTAAATTATTGATTTTATACACACTTGTTTGAAAGCGCTGAAAATACTAAGTGAAACAGTGAAATTCAGTTAACATGAAACATTTTTATGGAGTTCATCATACATGAACTCAGAATTTTCGTAGTTTTCAGTCCTATCAACATTTTCATTTACAAACTCAATCATTTGCAGCGTTTCAGTGAACTGAGACTCACTAAACTTATAGAACCATCATCTAAAGGAAAAACTCTACAATTTCCATCAAATTTTCATGGATCTACTGCTAAATCGAGTACATTTTCATAATTTGTAAGGTTATTTGTATAGTATGTACAGGTTGACGTTTTCCAGTTCGTTCTCGACGCACGATTCCGTCCACTCTGACGTTTATTCTATGTGGCACGTGGAATGGCACTGACATTAGCCACATTATGTATCTAATGTCCTCATATTACTTCTATTAAGGCAGTTTTTCACACAGACAGCGGCCCTAACACAAACCTACCCATCGCATATGAGAAACCACTAAAGTACATACAAACGTGAAAATACGCACCAGAAACGTTGTTGTTCCTCTCGCTGGGCTGTTGTTGTGTGTCAATACGGGTTGTTCACGTGACCCTACAGACGGCCATCAGATCCAGGGGCACGTGTTAATGTGATATTGTAAACAGAACGCATTAGCGGTGTATTGTGTGTGTTTGACGTGACGGTGTCGCCGCGGTGTCGCGAGGGGCCGAGGGAGCGCGCGGTCGGAGCGCGGCGCGACTGCTCACTGGCGACGAGCGGAGAGCGCGAGCCGGGCGGTGCGCGCAGGCGCCGGTCGATCGCCGACACTCGGTCACTGGGCCGGCATTGTCTTGTTTCGCGTTCGAAAACAAACCTTTGTCTAGGTGGGGGAGACCGCGAGGCGCCTCGCACCGCCCCAGTCGGTAAAATTAGTTGTGTGTTTCACACCTGTTGGTTTGTTAATCACGTACTTTAGTATTCTATTACTAAATCATTAGTATCCGCCGAGATGCAGGCGGATTACAAAGCGGCGCCTCTAAACTATTGAGTACAACTTTAACGAGATTAACAAGTAGGGGTGAAGGAAATAAATTTACTTTTTAAACGGAGAGCAGCCCTTTTACGAGAACACATATAAAAGAAGGTAGCGAGCTCGTTCTCTGGAAAGTTTTATAGCCGGGAAGGTTCAATTGGCCGCGTTTGCCTGTTTACCGCCCGCCGCGGTATTGGAATTTAGGTAAAATGTCTTTACATGGGATATTGTATGATGGCCCTTGGGTATTCCTGGATTTTGTACTTGGAACTTTACACATTGACAACGCCGAATCAAGCAATATGCGAATATAAAACCACTGGATTAGGCCCTCAATCCACCGCGTCGCATCGCATCGCCCGCCCTGTCACTTCGTTTTGGCTAAGCGTTCTTTCTGGCGGAAGATTAAAGGCTAACAGTCTTAACGTTCTTATAGTCTTAAAGTTGACAAAGCAACAATGTCCTTTAAATCAAACTGTTTGAAACGCATTTGTACTTGTACGATAATGTATTTATATCAAATAATTTTTGTTTATATTCTCTCTTCTATCTGTTAAAACTTGTAATTAGCCTTATTTTTGTTACTCTCAATCGTGCAAAAGTTTTAAGCTGTAAGTTTTCTAAAAACTGTAAAATAAAATAAAATAATAAAATAAACTCATAATTAGCAAAAATACCAGCTCCAATTGTGTTTGCACGGCTCCCTAGGTTCCTAGCGTGATGTTATTTTTTATTTTTCTCTGTGTTCTGTTAGTTTTTGTCATGGTCTGGCAGTTTGAGTAAATAATGTGGCCTACCCAAATGTCCTTTCTTTGGTATTGTTCGTCGAATCGTCGAGCTCTTTAAGTGTTGTGTTGAGCTGCACGATTTCTGACAAATGCGTGCACTGACTGCACAGGTCCTCAAACTGTTTGGTTTTTTCTTCAAAAAAACCATCTCAGACATCAATCTGATCTGACCAAGATTATGTCTGGACTTTTAAAGAGACTGTGACCTCTGAGTTTGTTTCGGCCTTTCTTCTCAGACTAGTCAGATAGGAAACGCCGACCTCATCTAGTTTTAAAATATGATTGAAGTGTAAAAGTGTTTGTACAAACCTACCTACAAAAATAAAATCATTTATCATTTTATCATTTATGTAGCCTATAGCCTTCCTCAAGAATAGGGCTATCAAATGCAAAAAGAATATTTCATATCCGACTGGTAGTTCCAGAGACTAGCGCGTTCAAAGAAACAAACAAACTCTTCAGTTTTATTATTAGTATATACATTTTTTATTTCTTTTATTTTTTTATTTATTTATTTAAAACTCTTAAACTATCATTACAGGTTTAGAAACCTAATGCGATAGCTAAGCCTACTTATAATATTAACCATTTTAAATAACACTATTACTAACAATTACAAATAACTACACAATACATTAACACCAAATTACTAATAACTAAAACAATACAACCTTATAATTATGACAATGTAATCTTCACAGAAAATTAACATACATATGTTTTACATAAACATAACAATACAAGAAACAATAAACATAACATTACACTAATTGTTGCTCTCGTAACATATTAAGTATAAACTTACACTACATATGTATATGTATATTTAAACTAATAATAAAGCTGAAGAGTGAAAAGTTTGTATATCTAAATAGATGAGGCTTTATTGACCATTGAACTTTATTAACACAAGGAACAATTTCACTATTTAACAATATTAGCTACACAACGAACTTAAATAGGTAGTTTCAGTGGATTTCAGGTTTCAGCTACATTTCATATAACGTGTTGAATCAACAGCTGACAGCAGGAACGCTGTTAGAGATTAATTCAGCCTACTTAGTCCTTTGAAGTGCCTTCAGGGACCACACAGTCTCTACCTGCATACCTAAACTGAATTCCTTTTGCACATCAGTAAACATGGCATTATATGCATGTTGAAATAAACACAACATCACCTTTCATTAAAAGGTATTATTATCTACTAGCTGCACCTCGCGGTTTCACCCGCATAAGTTTCGATCCCGTGGGAATATCGGGATAAAAATTATCCTATGCGTTAATCCTAAAGGCCAATTCTCGTAATTTAAAACGTTCAAAATCAAGTCGCAGTCTCATCTCGGCGACAGACAAATGTCAAAAACTTGTCAAAATGTAGGGGAATTAGACGTATTTTTGACAGATTGAGACTGAGATCAGAATGAGAACGTTCTTAAAATTACGAGGATTTTTGATTGCCCCTCTGTATAAAAAGTCAGAAAAGTCAAAATCCCTTCAGTAGTTTTTGCGTGAAAGAGTAACAAACATCCATCCATCCATCCATATAAACTTTCACGTTTATAATATTAGTAGGATTGTATATTATCAATAATTACAGCACGCTCTCGTTCCCCGAAGGTTTCATTATCACAAAATTAATTTTAAAATTAGAGTACCTGTAAATATATCTACTTACGTCAATTTCACACCGCACAGACATAAAGCCCATGACAGACGCAGCTATCCTGAAAGTTTGTGAGGATGGGAGGATATTTGTTACTCTTTCACGCATAAGCTACTGCACTAATTTGGATGAAATTTGGCACACAGATAGTTTATAACCAGAATTAACACATAGGATTTTGTATCCCGATTTTCCCACGGGATAGAAATTTATGCGGGTGAAACCGCGGGGCGCTGCTAGTAATATATAAGTATTTCCATGACGTCACCAACCTAGACTATAATGTAAACTATTGCATATTAATACATATTATGGTATGACCGTCCATCAATGAAATGAAGTCAAATTATATATTATGTCATCGTCTCCGTGTGTAATAGGTTGCTATAATATATGTACATTATAGCACAGGACATTAATATATATTAAAGCTACGTCTGTGATGGGCTTTAAACTTCATAATTTCCACCAATATGTTGTCTTGGTCTACTCGGCGTTCATATGTTCACTGCAAGGATCAAATCCAGGATAACACTTGTCACAGATATACCAAATACCATGGCACATACAGAGATGGACACACATTTTAATGTAATCTTGAGACGCACATAGCCGCACATAATCCTTTTTGGTCGTTACAAAAAGGATTGTTTTCATCAGTCGAATTGTTATTTTAAAAGTTTGTTTTCCTGCATGTTACGGTTAGCACTGCACGTCAATCGTGTTTTGTTTTTCTTAAATTCTTTTTCTATTTTTGAATTATTCTTCCTCTGATTTGTGCTTTGCTGTCATAGGAATGCTCTGAAGGCCGTAATTAAAAACGTTCAAAATCTAATCGCATCTCAACTCAGCGACAATCAATGTCAAAAACTTGTCAAAAATATAGGGAAATTAGAAGTATTTTTGTCAATTCCCGTAATTTTAAGAACATTCAGAGTCTGATCTCATTGATTGTCGCTGAGATGAGATTTTGACTACATTTTGAACGTTTTTAATTACGAGAATTGGCCTTCTGACTATGAACGGTCTTAAAACTACGAGAATCTTGTACAACTTTTTAGAATTTAAAAAATCTTAAATATCACCTGACTTACGGTGAAGGAAAACATCTCAAAGAAACTTGTACTCAAACTATTTATTTCAAATAAACCAATTACAGGCACTTTTGAATTGTCAAGGTCGGTCAGTCAAAAAGATGAAGCTAGTTGCCCATTCCAAGGCGTAGTAGGTACCTATGGAGAAGAACGGGCAAGAAACTCCATGGACACTCTTTTAAATCATAATAATATTGTTACAAAGTGTTAGTTACATCATTCATGTTCAAAATTATGCATCTGAGAACGATGCAGAACGTTAAAAGCGTCCGTAATGAAAAGATAAAAAAAACAATTCAAATATTAAAATAAATCAAAATAAGCCATGGCAGCAAAGAGTTGACCAGTCCCTACTGACGGCACCCGTTCACGAACATGACGCATAGATTAGCACCATTCAGCTCAACCATGTTGAAGGGAGCTAAATAATCCAACACATGCGCCACCATCAGCGAGACATTAGAGTGAGCATCACATACTCTCAGCCGCCAAGGCACATTCAAGTTAATGAAAGACTTACCCAGTAAATGGTAGCTTTATAGTATGTACATAGTACTCACATACGTTCTATGCAATTATACAATACAATACATTTACATCAGAGGACTGCCCTCTTGGTCTCGTGGTCGCAAGCGCGACTGTTGAGCTTTCCCCTGGGTTCGATTCCCAGGTCGGTCAAAATGTCATTGGGATTTTTACATTCGGAATTATATAGTAACAGCCCGGAGTTTGGAAGCTGGTGGTGTGATACCCCCGTGCCTCGGAAAGCACGTTAAGCCGTTGGACCTGTCCCTGATCTCTTTCCGATCGGATTCCGTCCCATTGAACAATGAGAGTGAGGGAAAAAAGAGGGCACCAGTGTCTATGCACACACTTATGCACTATAATATCTTCCACACCGAACGCTGGTCTCCGCTGACATAGGTCGCCATGACCGAAATTCGGTCTGAAGGACTTAACATCAAAGGATTTTGTAGGTATATATATATAGAATGTATATCTTGTATTAAGAAGTTTATTGCCCCCAACCCAATTGCAAAAGATCTACCAAACCGATAGCTTACTTCGATAAAGTTGCTTGTAGTAACCGGTGCCCAAGTTCGCGGTCACGTCGAAATCGTAACAGAGAACTTTGTCCCACCAACCTGTCGACGTACAATATACGAACACTTTAGTGTTTTCGTATAAAACTTGCTTCTAAGGTTGGTTACAATGTGGAAAGCTGAAGATTGTTGAAGATAAGGATGGAGATTCGTTTAGAGCAAAGTCTTTTACTGG
Source organism: Apamea epomidion (assembly GCA_947507525.1). Lineage (NCBI taxonomy): Eukaryota > Metazoa > Arthropoda > Insecta > Lepidoptera > Noctuidae > Apamea > Apamea epomidion. The sequence continues at coordinate 18,453,264 of OX382237.1, forward strand.
TACTTACTTAATTTATAGCACATTGACAGTTTTCCTTCGGTGTCCTGTTACTCAGTTACTTGGTTGTGGAGGTCAGATAGGTAATCACTCACATTCTATAAGAATCTTTTCTACCTGAAGTATTGTCTCTCCTTCCTCTTTTCATCCATCTAATGATTGTCGTTAAGACATCGCTTTTAGCGATAAGACCGCCCATTGTGTCACCTTTTGTAAAATTTCTACATTTATATCTGTAATACATACATACATAGAATAGAATAGTCCTTTATTTACTGTTAAGTTTACAATGATCCTTATACTAACTACCTTAACAAAGGCATACAAACAGTTTAGTTATAATAATAAAGACTAATTAATATATATTGATGACACTTTCAATTAAATCAATATAAGTTTACCATGTCAAGATGACATGCAGTACATAATTTGATATAGGCAACACACTATGACTTTATTTGCAGATGATAGGACAGTGACAATTTCTAGTAATAATAATGACATGATCCAATATAAACTTGACATTCACAATACCTTGACATCTATAATAAAATGGTTAAACAATAACAATTTAAAGATTAATTTAGATAAAACTAAAATCATACATTTTAGCCAACGATTAAATACAGAAAATATAGATAATAAAATTGTTGAAATAGTGAATACTACTAAATTCCTTGGATTAATAATTGACAAAAGACTTGACTGGAAATCACAAATCGAGAACCTTTGCAAAAAAATTAGTAGTTCTTCATTTGCATTGCACTCACTAGCTGCAGTGGTGAATGTAGATACCTTGATTGCAGCCTATCATGGCTTAGCTGCGTCTCACCTAAGATACGGTATCATATTTTGGGGAAATTCTACCGACGCTAACAAGGCATTTAAGGCCCAAAAGAGATGCATTAGATCTATGTTTGGGCTATCCTAGAATCCGCAATGTTTGTTAAAACAAACCCGAATCTGTTCTCACGTCTACTGGACGTTGTACCGCGTAACAGACGGGATATGATCATTCTTCGCGTCTACCCAGCAAAAACGGCACTCATGCGCAAAAGTGTCGTATGCATGGCGCCTACTATATTTAACATATTGCCTAAACGTTGGAAGGAGCTAAATAGTAATGCATTTAAGCGCCAATTAAAAATGTTTCTTTCGCAAAAAGCATATTATAGTGTCTCCGAATTTCTAGCCGAAAAGGTCTTTGATTGAATAATTGTGACTTTTCCTGACACTAATATTAAATTAATATGACCACGGCTGTAATTTATTGACATCATTTCTGTAATTTTTGACATTAAACTTGTAATTTTGACATCTATCTTGTAAATTTGACATAAATCTTTTAATGACAAACATGTAGTAACTTTGACATTATTCCTGTATCTGATTGACATTAAAGTTTTGCCTTAAATTTAATTTTGACATTATAACATAAAAATAATTTCTAATCTGTAAAGTTTCTAAATTAAAACTTGGTAATTGCATTTTTCGATCTTTATTATTGTTAATTCTTTTCATTGTTATGGAAATATTTGTACGCCGATACTTACGGCTAAACATGATTGGACTTAAACTATGTAATATCTTGCATGCTCTTGTATACAATGTTTAACAAATAAATAAATCTTATCTTATCTTATCTAATACATAGTGTCAAGTTTCGTTAGTTAGGGGGGGAGGGGGGACGGGGTTCGTTGGTTACGGTAATTTCGTTTCGTTGTTAGTATCGTGTTAGTTTTTAAATACTTTTCTTTCTTTCTTTCAAGTTTCATAAAATGAGATTATAAATAAAAAAGAGTATTCTAAGTTTATGTCTAAGTGAATTATTGACTGAGTTTATGTGATGTGTGAGTTTATTAAAGTGTCAATCCATCAGATTGACACTTTAATGACAGCTCACTTCACTTAAGTTTTCACGGAGACACGTATACATAAACTTAGAATATTTTTTTTGTAATTATAATCCCATTTTATCTTCAAGCTCACTTCACCTAAGTTTTCATGTTGAGATTTTTTTCAGAATAGACCGGCTAGTAATCAACTGTACCCGGTTAGACTGGAAGACAACCCTACGTAGTCAAGAAGAGGCAGACGATGATGGCAGCCTGCCTTTATTTAAATACAGCCTACTAATGTCCCCAGTATGTTATAGGCTTGTTCTCGTCCATATTGCGCACCATCCAGAAATGTTCACTTTTTGATAACCAATGCGGTGTGATAATTTCCATTATGACCATTTTCGCTGTCAATGTGCGACAGTGATAATTGATAGATACGATGACAGTACTAATACTATGACTAATAAAACGCTCGCGTGCTAGTTTTGCGCGCTGAGAAAAGAAAACTAAAACGTAGTTAGCTACTTTTTCATCAATCTATAGATACTTTTGCAACAAAAATCTAATAAAACAACAATCTATCCACAAGTAGATTCACGCCAATATAAGTCTGTGATTCACACATATATACATATACTTACACCTTCTCCCCATAGGGGTAGGCAGAAACTACAGAACACCACTTGCTACGCTCCTTGCCTACTCCTTTTGCTTCGTTTAAGTTCGTACATCAGCAGGGTAATTACGTAAGTGGAGCATTTGGTGGAGGTCTGCCCGGCTTGGGCGGGCCCCGCCGTGTCCTCGTGGCGGCGATCGGCGGCGGCGACCTCTCGCGTCCGGCCCTGGTCCAGGCCATGGTACGGAGCGAGAGTGAATGGGAGGCCGTCACCTCCTTCTGTGAAGCAGTAATGCTCGCGAAGGAAGAGGCGGAACGCGTGAGGGAGAGGCAACGCCCTGGACGGGAGTCAACAGCCGACTCCCGGCCACCGCAGGCGCGGGCTTGCGGGCGGCGAGCTATGGGTAGCTCGCCGCCCGGTAAGGACCAGGCCCGGGTCGACGGCGCGTTGTGTTCCACGCGCGCCTCAAAGAGATGTCAGCACGAACTGACGGGGTCCGCTAGGGCCGATGCCGCCGGGGCTGCGGGTTGTTCGAAAGAGATACCGTGGCCCCTGGCACAGGCAACTGAAGGAACACGGGTGGGTTTTAGTCAGTAAAAGTCTGACACGCCCTTCCGCTCAGCCCAGAGCGGGAGAGGTCATTTGATGATAACCCACACAAAAAAAAAAGGGTAATTGCGTAACACACACACTAGCAATTAATTTTGATAATTGAATAAACGACATTCAAGCAAGTGTAAGCTGTTACTGAACTTATTAGTATGGTGTTATTCGTAGTCACTTTCTGACTATGGTAATTGTAAAAGGCGATCTCAGAGTGATTGTACCAAAAGAGTATAATATTATGTGTCACTGACTCTGGCAGGGCCACCATCAGGGATTTTAATTTTGATTACACAAACAATTAGTCGCTAATTAGTCGAAATTTGTCGCTAAATATCAGAATTTGTCGGTCACTGGTTCAAAAGATATAAAGATTTATAGGTGGCCGATCTGGACAGAGTCTCCCCAGCAGGGAGGGGGGGGGATATCTCAAAAACTAGGGCAGCTACCGAAGATGTGTTTTCTACCATATTTTGTCGCTATCAATAACAGCGTAATTGTGTAACACACTACCAGTGGAAATGGCTTTCATTTTGACAGTTCAACCACATCTATGTTAATTACGTTGTTGAGCAGACACATTTTTCGAATATACAATGGATTAGCAATATGCTTCGAAATGATTCAAATTTGAATCATTCAAATTTGACCCTTCTGAAGAATATCACTAATACGGTCACCTATATGTCCTGGGGCGCTTCTATGGATAAATACTTCATCCATCGATTAATTAATACACACTCAAACCTAACCAACGACTAATTATAATCACCTAGGTCTTACACTCAAAGCGGTCCTTCCACTTCAGAAGCCGGGTAGCGCCTCAACTGACATTCTAACCGGTGATTGATGAACCGTCATACAAAACCTAGCTTTTGTCTAGATTACTAACTAGGTAATTGGCATTCACTCTGCCATTTTACCTTAGGATTTGGATAATTACTTACTTAATGCTTTAAGCCTTACAATCTATTTCAAATCTTATGGTTGAGGATGGAAATCTTCTATTACGTGTAGTTATAATAATAATGTTTTATTCAGTATTCAAATATTTACATAAAGTCTTAGAAATTATTTACAAAGGCAGAATAATGTTAAATGCCTGTACTAGGATAAACCTGTATCACAGGCGGCCTTTTTTTTTTTTTGGGTGGGAAATCATCAAATGACCTCTCCCGCTCTGGGCTGAGCGGAAGGGCGTGTCATACTTTTACTGACTAAAACCCACCCGTGTTCCTTCAGTTGCCTGTGCCAGGGGCCACGGTATCTCTTTCGAACAACCCGCAGCCCCGGCGGCATCGGCCCTAACAGACCCCGTCAGTTCGTGCTGATATCTCTTTGAGGCGCGCGTGGAACACAACGCGCCGTCGACCCGGGCCTGGTCCTTACCGGGCGGCGAGCTGCCCATAGCTCGCCGCCCGCAAGCCCGCGCCTACGGTGGCCGGGAGTCGGCTGTTGACTCCCGTCCAGGGCGTCTCCTGCGGCGGCTAGGCGCGCGAGGGTGCAGAGATTGCCTCTCCCTCATGCGCTCCGCCTCCTCCTTCGCGAGCATTACTGCTTCGCAGAAGTGACGGCCTCCCATTCACTGTCGCTCCGTACCATGGCCTGGATTAGTTATAATAATAATGTTTTATTCAGTATTAAAATATTTACATAAACTCTTATAAATTATTTACAAAGGCAGAATAATGTTACATGCCTGTACTAGGATAAACCTGTATCACAGGCGGCCTGAGCATGCTTTATGGTAATTGTAGGATAATATGCAGTTGTGTCATCATCATTTCAGCCGAAGGACGTCCACTGCTGGACACAGCCTACAAGCACCGCTACTTCGAGCAGTTCTGTGCTTCCCACATCCAGCGGATTCCTGCTACCTTGACGAGGTCATGAGTCCTCCTTGTAGGAGGCCTTCCAACGCTACGTGTTCCGGCATGTTGTGTGTGTGTTTATATGTATTTTGTGCAAGAATAAACCATTTTCTTTTTTCTTTCTGTGTTCTATGTATGACTACTATGTATAGCTATTACTGAAAACCAGCGCTGGGGCTCTGACTCGCATAGGGTCTTAGCATTATGCAGAGTGAAGGCCGTTTTACGTGGATGTGACGCATATTTCCCCATCTTGTTATTTTTATTTTGTGTTCTTTTTCTGCGTCAAGTTTATCGCAAATAAACGTATTTTCTATCTTTAGCCATATACCTATCTTTTGTTTTAATGATAAAATTGAAATGATGACGTGTTAAATGCTAACCACGTATGCTTTTGGCACTTATAATACGTTTGAGTACGACTAAACGACGACTATACTACTACACTACACGTCTTTCAATTAATGTTAGGTCATGGCTCTAAAATTCGGCATTTGGTTGCATCATAGCATTCTGCTTGGTGTTGTGTCAGACATCATACCAGAAAGGAAGAAAGGAATAAGTAGAAATAGCTACGACGTTCTGAAACTCGAGTTACCTAATTAAAAACTTATTAATTAACCACGATGAATAGACAGTTGAATGAAAGCTTCAATGATTGAAGCTGTCTTTACTAAGCGAGCTATGCAATACATCTACCATCGGACCGTATCGGTCGATTCTACCATCGTACTCCAATCATTCTGCCTAGCCTTCTCCCAACTATGTTGGAGTCGGCTTCCAGTCTTAACGGAACGTATTTTATTTAGTAACCGAACGAAGTATTTTACATGGAGCGACTGCCTATCTGTCCTCCACAACCCAGTTACTGGGTAATATGATACTCCTTGGCAGACTGGTTGTCAGACTTTCGGGCTTCTGACTACCCATAACGACTGTCCAAGATGTGCGTAATAGGTAATTGAAAACTCTGGCTGAAAATATTTTTGATACACAGCTTAATTTATTTTTAAACAATGTTTATTTGGTTTGGCGCTAACTTTTGTTTTATTTTGGTTCCAGCTCATTGTTGAGCTCTCTTTTTTCGAATGTGGAAGTAATTGACTCTGTCACTTTCTTATCCCGCCCCTCGAGCTATGATTTATTTTTTACGTATCACCTTAACGTGCTTACCGAGGCACGGAGGGGTATCCGTATGTTAGATATGAATGGTTACCCATCCACGGATCAACCTTGGCAAGCGTTGCTTAACCTTGAAGATAGACCCGTGCGACTGTTATTATTTAGCCACGAGCCCCTTCCTACCATCCTACTATCCAATTTAATTAAAATCGATTCCCAACAACATTTCGTCGAATCATCAATCATAGAAAAGTGTCTTAGCTAGCGTTTCCTACCGGTAGCGTCTTCAATAAAAGCTGTGTAGAAGTGCAGCCGACGTGCGGGGGCCACTCGAGTGCAAATAAGTCAATGAGAGCGCCGGAGGGCCCTTAACAGGTGTTCGATCATCGATTTCAGTTTGGTTAGACGATTTAGTGGTGTTCTGGTATCGATAAGAAGCCTGGGTTGAAGATAGCACGGTCGGCATACTGTTTTCAAAGCTACGTGTTCAATTCTTGCTTCCAGGGACACATAGATAGACATCGTCTTATTTAAAATTGCACGCCCTTGCACTGCTTGCTGCATACACATTTCAAATGTTTACCAATACAATTTTTTGTGGAGAGCCATGCAATGTTAAATTATAAGATCTCTACCTATTTGTGTAGGCTACAGATAGATGTTCCGGTAATTGCGTAATACGCTATCAATCACAATTTGAATCATTTTGAAGGATATTGTTAATCCATTGCTTCATATGTTTGATGAATTTGTCTGCTCATCAACGTAAATGACGCAATGAATGTTGTTGAACTGTCAAAATGAAAGCCATTTCTACTGTTAATGTGTTACGCAATTACCCCGCGGGTCTGGATGTTAGTGCAAGTAGGATATTTTGTCTTTGTAAACGCGATAATGTAAACGTAATCCATAATACTGAAGACTGACCTACTAGTCAAACAAAAAGAAAACAAACTGTGCCCGTGCCTAAACATGGCACAAAGCATTTATTTCAATTAAACCAATTACGTACAAGCACTTTTGAATTGTCAAGGATTCGGTCAGTCGGAAAGATGAAGCGAATTGCCCATTCTAAAGCGTAGTAGGTTTCCATGGTACAGAACGGGCAAGAAACTCCATAAATATCGTTACAAGATATACCAATATCTTAAACATAATTCATGTTGAAATTACATATGAGACCGATGTAAAATCAATAATTAAAATAAGTCGTGGCAGCTAAGATACGAGTATGACCAGTCCCTACTGACGGCGCCCGTTCACGAACATGAAGTATGAATCAGCACCATTCAGGTCAACCATTTTGAAGGGACCTAAATCATCCAGCACACACGCCACCACCAAGAGCTCTCGGCATAGTTTGTGGTGAATGCTCAAAGCATTCACCACAAACTATGCCGAGACCTCTTTCTACAAGTATACCACTTTCTAGGTTCAGACATTAGATTATAACTATTTCGATGATATCTCAAACAGTAATCGGTTGGAAAAAAGTCCTTTTAATAAAAAAGTTAAGAACTGGAAGAAAACTTGCAAATTATCTTTTCGCTTACTACTTATGATCTGGGGAAACTTGTGATCTGTAAATATAATAAGATTTTTACTTTTATGATGACGGTACTAATTTATCTTGCGTGAGCGTAAAGTACACACTTACACTTGAATTATTTTGATTTGAATTAATTTCTGTCCCTTTTTTTTAAACTATAGCATCAACAAAGTTAGAACATAAATAGTTATCTTTAATTTCATCGATAAAATGCATGTGTCCCATCCCTAACACTCGAAGCGAAGACGCCACCGTCAGCCTCCCGATGTCGATGGACTCGTACCGAAGATTAAAACAGATCCTATTATTGTGGAGATTGCAACATCATGCTACATCGAATCGCATATTATTTTTAGGGTTCTAGGCATCTTTATGGTTTTTTCTGAGTAGTTATTTTCTATCTGCTATTTTTAAGGCTAGCTCTCAAACCTAGACAAAGGGCAAATAACCTAACCAGTCACTCTGCAATATCTCATGAAATAAACCTATATTCACACAAAATACCAAATTATCTGTATACCAACATTGGCCTAAGCTACGAAGGCTTACTTTAGTACGAAAACATAGTAACATTCGCAAAATACGTCTAGATATGTACTTGAAACCATTGTCAAGTACATATCTAGCAGGGTAGCGGGATCGTCCGAAAGCGTTACCGCTGCCCTGGAACATAAAGGGCTAAGGAAGGATCACGGGTGGGTTTTAGGCACTCCCTTCCGCTCCACCCACAGCGGGAGGGGTACTTTGATGATTTCTAATCCGCAAAAAAAAAAAAAAAGAATATGATACTCTATCACCACAGCCTAGCTCTAACACTGCTATATACTCGTATACTCTAACTAGCTTCTGCCCGCCACGTGAAGCATCACATCGCATCACATCGGCTGCTCGCGCAAATACTTCGTTTTCGCTTAGTGTTATTTCTAACTTTTTTTCATTTTGCTCTGCTCCTAAGGGTCCTAGCGTGGTGGTAAATACCATATAGCCTTCCTCAAGAATTGAGCTATCAAATGCAAAAATGATTTTGCTAATCCGATTGGTAGTTCCAGAGATTAGCGCGTTCAAACGAACAAACAAACTCTTCAGCTTTATTATTAGTATATCGATATGGGCAGAAATAATCTCTCACATCTTATAATAATAGTGGGCTTGTTATCAATCTCCAGACGGTTGCTGAATCCAGTCTATTTCTATTCCCGCTATGAATATAAACAAAATCATACAACAATATTCACCATACGTTATCCGAGATTTACATAAAATACACGTACAGAACCCACTTCTGTATTTACAATTCAGTGGAGTCGCAAATCTTAAGATTTCCTCGGGCTTTTTTGTCTATATTCATCTGGAATCTTCCATTGCATTGGCGAGCGATTCTAGATTTGTTTGCAAAAACGAAAATGATTTTATATTTTCATTTTCCTACTTCATTACTTTGATTTGGAATTGCTAGTGGAATATTTGAACGGTTTATAGAATTTTCTTTTATGTTTATAGCTAAGTACGCTTTTGATTTGATGGATTTACGGGCTAGCTCGTTATGTAACCAATGTAGGTACAGTCACCACAGGAGATAAGTAACCAGGGTCGTCGGATATAGTTGAAGTTTTGTAAGAAACCGTTGGATGTTTTAGAATAAAAATTAATTTAATTAATAGAAAACAAACAGTTAATTTATTAGTCGACCTAAAAAGGATCCTCTTTTGTTTTACTGGCGGACGCACCTGTGGTCATCATGTGCAAGGAATCAACTAATTCGTTAAACTGAGGTTTGTTATATTGAGGTTAGGTTGGTCTAAAATTTGTTAGAAAAAGGTAAAAACGTGTCGAAACCTGACACGACTGAATCACATACTATTGGGAACGCTATATAAAGGTTTTGGGTTGAGAAAATTCTTTAATTAGAGGTTTACACTTTTTTTTATAGTTGAAAATTCGTTTTAAGGAGGTTGTTCGCAAAAACCTTTGCAATGTAAGGGATATTTTACATTGACTCTTATGGACAATTCAAGGGGATTAGGTACGAAGAATTGGTTAAATCGAGGAATTCGTTATATTGAGGTACAGCCACCAGCAGGTCAAGCTACCCCGAAACTGTCAAATTCCAATCAAGCTTGCACCTTAATGGTTTAGGGATAAAGTTGAAAATCTATTAAAGAAATTTGACAGATTGTAGTAGCTTGATGTGCCTGGCGTCTGTAATTAAGGTAGGTGGTATATTAAGGTAGCACTGTACTTCGTTTTCTGACTTTTTTTCTTTTTGCTCGGCTTCTAATAGTTCTAGCTTGATGTTAAGTAACCTGCCTTTCTCAAGAAGTGGACTATCAAATCCAAAATTATTTTTTCAAATCCGAGTGGTAGTTTCAGGGATTAGCGCGTTTAAACAAACAAACAAACTCTTCACCTTTATTATTAGTATACAAAATAGATAGATAAGTAGATGTTTTTCCTACACTGATGTCGTACGCAAAATACGCGCATTGCCGTGGAGTTGCGGACACCAGCCCGTATTACCTAAACTGATGTCAGTAACTATGTATGACGATTTCCGGCACATAACTAATTCCATTTTCAATTACCTACCTAACCTAATATCGCGACATATTCGCAAAAAATGTAAACAAATATGAGTTTATGGAAAAATAACTTTAAATCCTACACAATAAAGTTCAGTTTACGCTACAACTTCAAACATTTTTATAACTTTTTCTATAGTACTAGTCACTCTAAAATCAACTTAATTCCCATTAAAATAAAGTTGATATTTTAATGAAATAACGTCAATTTAAAACATAAGTAAAATTTGAATATTTCTTAGTTAGGTAGGTACGGCAGTTATCATTTTAGCACCTAAACCCTTTTCAGTTTAATTTCGAAACAAGTTAAAGTAGATATGGAAAACTTTCTGACACAGTATCACGATAGGTATTACATAGATATTCATCGTCGTCACACATGCTTGTTCCTACGGGCATCACCGGATATTATGTTTCCTCTGGCAATAAGAGTAGCTTTTAGCTAAGTATATATAAGAGTTATGTCACTAATCGCCACGTCTCACAAATGGATTGTAATGAATCCCAGCACCTACCTACATTTGGATAGGTACAGCCCGTCTTAAAAAGATGTATTCAGCCTACTATAATATTATAAACGTGAAAGTTTGTATGGCTGGATGGATGTTTTTACTATTTCACGCAAAAACTACTGAACGGATTTGGATGAAATATGGCACACAGATGGTTTATAACCAGGATTAACATATAGGATACTTTTTATCCCGATATTCTCACGGGATCGACACTTATGCGGGCGAAACCGCGGGGCGCAGCTAGTATTATAAACGCGAAAGTTTGTGAGGATGGATGGATAGATGGGTGGATGGATGGATGGACGTTTGTTACTCTTTCACGCAGAAACGACTGCACGGATTTGGATGAAATTTGGCACACAAATGTTTTATAACCAGGATTAACATATAGGATGCTTTTTATACCGATATTCGCACGTAACCGACACTTATGCAGGTGAAACCGCGGGGCGCAACTAGTATTATAAACGCGAAAGTTTGTGAGGATGGATGGATGGATGTTTGTTAATATTTCACGCAAAAACTACTAAACGGATTTGGATGAAATTTTACACACAGATAGCTTATAACAGGATTAACACATAGGATACTTTTTATCCCGATATTCTCACGGGATCGAAACTTAGGCGGGTGAAACCGCTGGGAACTGCTAGTCAACCATAATTCATTTAATTGTCTACAGTATTTTTATCTGTTTATCTGGTATCCAAATAGTAATTGTTAAAGTCATTAAAAAAAAAATTACACCTTCTTTTCAATTTAGCATTTATTATTGTCTTCTTTTTAAATGTTTGATGTAAATTGATGGCCTGAAAGGTTTTTCATAAACCTAGATCAGGCAGGTCTACATTACAGTTAGAATTTAACTTTCCTCGATTGTAATTAACGTAAATCATATTTTTACTTTACTTTATATTTGAAAAAAAGTTTTATTATTATTATATCTAACGAAGCGTCGCGCAGTTTACTTGTGGTAACTAAGTATACAGACACGCTGTGTGTGTGCGTGAAGACGAGTAGCGTCAGCTCATAACACACACACACGCAAACACGTTCTACTTAGACATTGTCTTGGTACCGAGAGCTCCTGCGCTTACACACACTGTGTTACATAACGGAGGTGTTTGGTAAAAGAACTAGCGGTTTTGTAAAACAGCGGATTTGGCAATCATCCGCGACGTATACAGTGGCGTAGCTACATGACCAGGGACCCCGGTGCGAAAAAAAAAGTTGGGGCCCTATCTAAACTGCTTAGGTTTTATTTTTTCTAACCTAACTTTTTTTTTTTGTTTCTTGGTGGAAAATCCTCGTGGATGTCCTCCGCCCTAGGGGGGAGGGGGGGCTCTTACTGACTAAAAACTGGTGTTCCATCTCACACCTACGCCCCTACCCGCCTACCCCTTGTGGTGCCTCCTCCGCGGGTCGCAATTGAAGTGAGGTTTCGACTCCCACCCGCGACGTCTAAGAGGGGTGTCCCAGGACTACAAGACCGCCTACAGGCGGCGCTTCATGGTAGACTCGACAGCGATCCGAGCCCCCCGCCCACGATGTGTGAGCCGGGATTCCAGGAACCTAACCTAACTTTAAATTAGAACTTATACAACACAACAGAAAGAATTTATATGCTAGGTCAGTTCGAGGTTTGTCGGTCGGAGGCCGAGGGGCCCCGGTGCACTGGACCGCCCAGCCCTCCGATATCTACGCCACTGGACGTATACATCTTCTTAAGGTTAGGTATACCTTATAGTAGGTAGTTGTAGTCACAAGAAATTCCAGCTACAAACCTAAAACAATCCCATACCGTAAGTCCCTTTATTCTATGCCGAAAACAGTGACTGACATAAATATGTAACGAGTAATATTCCAGTAGGTTTGATTACCGTCTTGGGCCTTTGTCTCATTTAAGTCCTACGAGGAAATCAACAAGGAACAAAGTTAGCATCGTATGCCCTGGATGTTGTGACCTGCGAGCTAGAACAAATACAGGCGCCGCTACACAGCCTCGTAATTAATTCATATCAAACTTGAACCAAGTCGCTGCCCAAGAGACTGGAAACTCTTAATTGTACTTCACAAACAAACGTTTATTCTTGCTTCGTTTAAATTATAATGCAGATATACCTAAATACTTGTATTATTTTGTAAGTTTGAGAGATTTGAGATTTAGTCGCTTACCGTTGGTTATAATGGTCCCAAGATGTTTGTCAATGGCTTTGAAACTAAATAGGTAATGTTTTGATCTATGGCAGAGGTACTGCAACGTTTTGAAAGCCCAGGTTTGCAGGGGCGCGATTTTCCCGCGGCGATTTTTTTTCGCGCATTAGATTTTCGACGAACTGCTTAGCGCAGAGAGTTGAAAATCCAACAGTGTGTTTTTTTGACACGCTGGGATGCGCTCTGTTGGATTCACAACCCTCGGCCCCCCACACCGAGAGTTAATAATCCAGTACGCGATAAAATCCGAAATGTTTACGTTCGTGCGGACGTGGGCTAACAATTCAGAGCTTTTTCCAGCAGTAGATAATTCTTATTACTGCTCGTATGCGGGTCCTATTATACCCTTTGTATACCAATGTCAACCCTTGCAATGTGACCAAACTTTCATTTAAAAGAGTGTCCATGGAGTTTCTTGCCCGATCTTCTTCATGGGATTTATAGGAACTGGGATTCATAAGAACTAGATTGGTGCCCAAGATACAGGCTTGCCTAGTTTGGGCCCAATGCAAAATCTCTGTAATCTTTTGAGCAATAAAGTTTTTATTATTATAGATGAATCTTTCTGAATGGCCAACTCCTTAGGCTGCTTTTCCACCAGAGATGTGCCATGCAGCTATGCTGCGAGGATGTGAAAGCTAAGCTACAAAACTGTGCGACCGTTTCCACTTACCTATGCTAAGCTGTGTAGCGGAGCGAGTAAGATGTGCTATGAAGATGCGCTGCCGTAAGGTAGCTGTGCGAGGAAGATGCGCAACTCGAGCAATTTTGTACACATTTTTTTTATGACAACAACCAATTTATCATTTACTACATACATTTTATCATTGATATAATTCATTGATATATAAATTATTATTATTTTATTGTTGAATAAAACTAATGTGCGTCTGGGAATCGAACCTGTGATCCGTGAGACAGAAGCCAATCGCTCAGTCTTCAATATCGAGTGTTGTTTGTAGATCTGCGTTTCTAAGATCGACCATACATCCATGGAGTACCGTCGATTTTTTTGCATTGTAAGCCTTGATGCATAGAGCTCATAAGGAACCATTTTTGAGCGAACTGCATTTCAATCTTCTTCTTAAGGTCTCGATGGCAATCTAAAAAGATTCAGCCCAGATTTTGGCATATTCCGTAACGTGCATCAGGTCCTGCAGACAACAGGACATGCTGGACACGACATTAGTGCACCATCGTTTGTCGAACACCACCACGTTTACACTTCAGGGCGGAGTCATCTATGAATCTCCGCTTGAGCAGGTTTTCCTTGCTTCGGCCAACAAACTGGGTCCGGACACCAATTAAAGACTTCAAGCCAAGCCAACACATGTCTTGTTTGTTTTTTAAAAATAAACAAGACATGTAAACAAGACAAGACGGGGGGAAACTCTGCACCCGCGGCAAATCGCGGCGGAGCGGACGGACCTCCGGCGCGATCTCATGGCGGAATGGAAGGCGCGACTATCGCAACCCAGCGCAGGGCACGCCACGATAGCGGCGGTTAGACCCCTCTTTGAGGAGTGGCTAGAGAGGCGTCACGGCGCTCTTACCTACCGCCTGACGCAGGTCCTCTCCGGACACGGATGTTTCGGGAGGTTCCTGCACATAATCAGGCGGGAGGAGACGCCCGGGTGTCATCACTGCGAGGATCGCCCCGAGGACACGGTGGAGCATAAGGTGGAGGTCTGCCCCGCTTGGGCAGAGCACCGCCGTGTCCTCGTAGAGGCGATCGGCAGCGGCGGCGACCTCTCGCGTCCGGCCCTGGTGCAAGCCATGGTCCGGGGCGAGAGGGAGTGGGAGGCGGTCACCTCCTTCTGCGAAGCAGTCATGCTAGCGAAGGAGGTGGCGGGATGGGCGAGGGAGAGATCCTCACACCTCAGCCGCCGCGGGAGACGCTCCGGGCGTCGGGAGCCGCGTGACGACTCCCGGCCACCGTAGGCGCGGGCCTGCGGGCGGAGAGCAATGGGTAGCTCTCCGTCCGATCAGGACCAGGCCCGTGCCGGACGGCGCGTATGTGTTCCACGTGCGCCTCAGAGAGATGTCAGCGTAGTTGACGGTTAGGCGCGGGCCTGCGGACGGAGAGCAATGGGTAGCTCTCCGTCCGATCAGGACCAGGCCCGTGCCGGACGGCGTGTATGTGTTCCACGCGCGCCTCAAAGAGATGTCAGCGTAGTTGACGGGGCCCGACAGGGCCGAAGCCTGCCGGGGTAGCGGGATCGTCCGAAAGGGTTACCGCTGCCCTGGTACGTAAAGGGCTAAGGAAGGAACACGGGTGGGTTTTAGTCAGTAAGAGTCTGACACTCCCTTCTGCTCCACCCAGAGCGGGAGGAGTCATTTGATGATTTCCCATCCTGAAAAAAAAAAAAAAAAAAAAAAAAGCGTAGTTGACGGGGCCCGACAGGGCCGAAGCCTGCCGGGTTAGCGGGATCGTCCGAAAGGGTTACCGCTGCCCTGGTACATAAAGGGCTAAGGAAGGAACACGGGTGGGTTTTAGTCAGTAAGAGTCTGACACTCCCTTCTGCTCCACCCAGAGCGGGAGGAGTCATTTGATGATTTCCCATCCTGAAAAAAAAAAAAAAAGGCCAACACATGTCCAGGTGGGAAATTTTCAACAGGTGGTATATTATAATTGTAGAGATAAGATAGGGAGTACCAACAAAGAAAAGAAATATATATATTTTTTACCATTTATTGTACATTGTTTTTGTAACACGATACATAATAAGCATTCCCTATAACAGCACGCATAGACACTTTCCTGCAAAGAAACTGACACATCTATTTACAAAGATATTCTGATGAAAACATTGATGAATGTGAATATGTCACAATAAATTTAACATAAAAGAATACTGTTAATTTAATTTTGTCGCATGTCAGACGATCAATGGGCCAAACTTACGACCCAGTGGGTCCCGCTTAGTGGCAGATGGCGGGATGAGCTGGACTCCTTTAAAAAAGATTGGTCCTTGGCAGCTCTGGACAGAGAGAGGTGGAAGGAGAGTAGGGAGGCCTTTGCCCAGCAGTGGGACAGTAATGGCTGATAAAAAAAATTTTAATTTAAATCCTCTTTTTAGCTGGTAATATTAAGTCTGACAACCAATCTTACCAAGGGGTATCGTGTTACCCAGTAACTGGGTTGTGGAGGTCAGATAGGCAGTCGCTCCATGTAAAATACTGGTATTCAACGGTGGTTACACTGGAACCCGACCCCATCATAGTTGAGGAAAGACTAGGCAGATTAGACTATATGTAAATCATCTTTTTCGATGATAATCAATTGTAAACTCGCTATGGTAGCATATTATAGCACAATCAACCTACAATGGTACCATTGCTGGGTCACAGGCCTTCTCTCTGTGAGAGGGAGTGGGTCGTAAACCACCACGCGGGTTCGTAAATGTTACTTGTCTTCGAATTTTTGGTCTTATGACATGCCGATTTCCGCACGAAGTTTTCCTTCACCGTTTTAGGAGCAGTGGTGATGAAATTGTTTACGCAAAGTAAAGCGCCCGTCTGATGTCGTACCCACGACCTACTACTCGGTAAGTCGTCGCCGTTACCACTGGGCTACCACAGATAATATTTTAAAAAAAGTTATCTAATGGTAAGTCTAGTTTCTTTGCACACCAGTTTACATGAACAATTTTGAAACGTTGTACCAGCTTTAGAAATATTAACTATGAATTCAAATTTTTGCCTTTCATTCATAAATTCTAATAGTAGGGATCATACACAAAATATGTGAGACGGCGCAAGTGTAGGTTTACATTATATTGGTCGTTTTAGATAAATCTCGTAAAAAGAGAGTTATCGAGCTATATCCAAGCATTCCTTGAAAATTGTAGAAAGAATATGGTCAAGAAAATCCAGATAAGTACGAAGGTATGTTGAAATATTTCATTGCTTACACATACTTTATAATTTTGACGTACTTTGAATTTATTTTGCACAACATCGATTAACGATAAACAAATGCATCGTAAAGAAACTCGCATTCACCAAGCGTGGTAATCATGGTTGGTTCCTTCTCTTTATAAGAAAAAGTTTTTCCTAACATATGGGATAGTTCATGCCGATAGTATTTCCCGTCTTCGCGACATAATTTGTAGATGATCCCTTTAACTAATTCTAATATTTAATACTATTGATTACCTAATATTACATAACTTCATATTATAGTGATATTCTAAATGTAGAATATATATTATTTACTAAATATACATATATGTTGGAACAAAGCATTTAATGTCGAGGAATGGTTAAGTTAATCTTTTACGTACTGACTTTTTTTTTAAGAGTTCATCTGGGTTAGCCATTTTTATTTTCTGGCTAGTATTTAATTGAAAAGGGATTACTGCAACAAACAGACATGTTTTTTTTCAATACCGAAAACATGGATTTCTCTTCGCTTATTTTTATCAAAATGTGGAATTTCCCCATTTTCTAATAATGATTTCTTTTAATCCATTATTTTAGTAGAAACGTCGTCAGCACGCAAAAGTTTCGTTGGAAGGGGCGAATATTACAAGCGAAACGGTATTATAGTGATACACGAATGAGATTCGATAATTATATTGTACAAATATAAAAATATTAAAAAAATGCAGCCTATTTGAGACTTAACAGTTTAATAATGTCATATAGTTCGATTACTTATTTGATTTATGTTTTAATTATAAGAAATATTAGACAAAACGAATCAAATAATGGTCTTCATTCACCAAAACTTAGCAATAAGGGTGATTATTGCTTGTTTTTTCTCTGTAAAAGAAAATACCTTTGATTTCAACATGTTTCACACAGTTTAAAAGTCTGAGTCTAAGTATGGATTCGTTCCTTCTGTCTAGCATTTCTATAAAATTACCAGAAAATGAATTTTAAATGACGTGATAAAAATTTATTTTCCATAATTCATAATTCTCATATTTTTATAATATAAAATATTGCAATGACTTAAACCTCGTATTGTATATGTAAGCATACATAACTGAGCGTAAAATATTCTATACTTAGTTGAAAAATAAAAAAATAGAACTCATTGAAGGAATCTCTGGAGTGATGTGAAATTATATACAAAATACATTATGTAACACGCCATGACTATGTCCGTTGAACCACTAGCTCGTGCATTTCCTGCAAATAGCAATATACGTTAATGATCTAAGTTCTATAATATAAAGCGAAAAAATGAAGAGACAGGAATTTAATTAATCCGTGTAGCAGACACATAAAATATATTTATTGGAAACAGAAAAGTACGATAAGTTATTCATAGTGGTCGGTAACTACTACAGAATAATAAATAAAATTTAGTCATAATCATTAGCTCCATTTATGAGAAAACAGGGTATCCCGGCTCTTCATGAAAGTGTATGGAGACCGACTTGTCCGCAAATCGTAGAACAAAGGCGTGTGTAAAACCGCAAACATGAATAATTAACATATATTATATTATGTTTGGTGGACAATACAACATTAAGAAACATGAAAATTACTCACAAAACTAATAATTATGAAAAGGTTATAAATGATGAACATACTCACATTGTAACCGGTATTCGTTTAGCATCTCGTCTCGTAGAGTCCTGAGCGACCGATGTAGCGCACCCATTTGATGACGTCATGGTCCGAGTAGTTCAGCTTCGGCTCGAACACTTTCAGGTAGCGAACCTGCGAGAGATACATGGTATGAAATACATAACATCCACATTTTGTCCGCTATGTTACGAATCTGATAAGCTTATTTAAATAAAAAAGCTGCTATTAAAAATTTCCTAATGTAAAAAATAACCTACAACACGTTCCACTGCTGCTGCTCGTCAAAGGCTTCCTACAAGCATCACCACAAGGACTGGTCCTGTAGTGCTAATTAAAAACGATCAAAATCTAGTCGCAATCTCATCTCGGCGACAATCAATGTCAGAAACTTGGGGAATTAGAGGTATTTTTAACAGATGAGACTCAGATCAGACTGTGAACATTCTTAAAATTACGAAAATTGCCCCTCAGGTCGTCGCTTTTTAGTTTACTTGTACGCTTCCCCAAATAGAACTTGAACTTTGTCGTCTATCTATTCAAGTGATTTCTTTTTTTAAATACTAGCTTCCCGCCCCTGCCTCGCACGAGTTCGATTACTAATGCTACGACGGCGACGTGTTAAATGATTAAGTAAAATAATATGTATGTACAGTGTCCTCCAAAAGTTACTTGACATTTTTCCACTTGAGCTGTGATGCCACATGATTTAAAATAAAAAAATAATCAGGTAATCCTAAGGGATTACTTGATTATTTTTTATGATAAGTCTGAGGCAGTTAAATTAGTCTAGAACAACGTTCTAGCAGTTCAAACATTTGGATCACTAGAATTTTAAATCATAATGTGGTGTATCACAGCTGAAGTGGAAAAATGTCAACTAAATTTTGGAGGTCACTGTATATAATTATGTATGCTCTAAATCTAAATGACGGTGAAACTCAATTTAGAAATGAGACTGACCTTGAAGCCTGATGGTGCGAAGGGCACCTCGAATCCCATGGAGATAGGCGGCCTGGTCCACTTCTTCTTGGTGTCAGTCTCCAGCAGCTCGATCTCAGCTGACAGCTGGGTTTCCTTCATGCCTGCCATGCGTTTGATCCTGGGAATATTTATAGCAAATTGAGATGATGTCATAAATCGAGTGAATTTCACGATGTACAGTGACCGAGTCATTAGCTTCTGCGTTAATAGGCGATGGTCTGATTCGCAGATTGATATCGTATGGTCTCGTGTGCTTCTAACTTCGGTAAATTATATGAATATTTAATATTTCGTATGAATCTCGTGTCCCTGTCCTTCGCGGGATACGCCTCAGAAAAGAAAAAAAGAAAGAATAAAGTTTATTTGGACACAGTTCGTGAAACACAAGACACACTCACTCAGTGTGAGTTCAGCTTTATCTCGTAAAATTCTGTTTGCAAGGCTGGAGCAGAGCTGACTATTACACCTCGACACCGTAGAACTTCTTGCAATGCAATCTTGAATACAACTTACTTCCAAACAATAGCATTCTCCGAAGCCTTATACTTGGCCTTCCCCTTCAAGCAGATGAGCTGCACTCCGCTGGTGTTCAGCGGTGTTGGGATCTTGACTTCGATCTTCTGTCCGAGCAGGGAGGGCTTGAAGTTACTCTTCAGCACTACCTTGACCTCCATCTTGGTGCGGCCCACTTCACGGACGAGGGGAATCACGCGGAATGGTAGGGATATGTCCTTGGTGGTGCGGTATCTGTTGGTAAATCAGAGAAGTTTTATGACCACATGAGAAAAAAAAATTGTTTATTAGCACCTTCAAGTAAAAATATGGTTTACAATAAAAAAAGGTTTAAGGTAAGTAAAGTTATATGTTAAGAGTTGCAGTCAATACCTACGCTAAGATAACTTAATATCTTGTAATTATAGGTATCAGCACCCACACTCGTTATCATTGTAGCTGATGATCAATAAGGTGTAAAATATGTATTTTATTTACAAGAATAATTTGAATAATCTAACTGAGTTTAAGTTAAAATAAGTTGAATTTTAGTTTAGGTGCAAAACTAGAATTGGAATTAACAAAGAGAAAAAAAGAAACTATAGTCTAAACCTCTAAAGATCCATCAATAGTCAGTCAAAACATCAACAGTCAGTGGAAGCTATGTTTTTTAAAGGATGTAGAGTAACTAAGAGTTTATTTTGTGACAGACCTGAACTGACCAATGGGGTGTTAAAGCACGTTTGTTATCAAAGTCACTGGTCACAGGTAGTTTTCTCCATAAATAAACTGATCAGTTTGCACATACATGGCAGGGACATCGACGCGCAGACTGTAACCATGAATTCAGCACATGATTTTAGACTACCTAGCATAGACATATTTCGTCGGTTATCAAAAAAAGATATGCCGTTTCATAGAAAAGTGCTACGCATTTAACACAGGGGGGGGGTGTTCCAAATCATGTACTGAATCCATTGTAACAAGTGGCCCGTCGATGTCCCTGCCACCCTGAATAGTTTCCATATGGTTTTATTCTTTTAATGAGGTGTGAATGTGTAATTCAAAGGATATAAGCACTTCTTTGACCATTTGGTATAATTTCCACTTTTCGCCCGATAACCTAATTTAAATCTCACCGTTTTAGATTTATACATTCAACTAACTCTACAGCAGGCACAAAAATAATAGAAGTAAAGAGAACCATGCAAATAACTACATATTTAATTAAACTTTTAGGTACTGACCTCATAAGTTCAAACTCTCCATCGGGCGGTATGAAGGAGATAGAGTGCTCCGTCTCGAACTTGCTGAGCTTCACGCACTGGTGGAACTGACAGTCGTCGATCACCACCACTGGCTTGCCAGAGCGCGCCGGATCGCTGTCCGTGTTGCCGGATATGCCTCCTAGTCAATAATATCATACAATTAATTAAATAATTTAGACATCTAAGGTATAAAATAGAATACAATACGTGTGACTTAAGGAGTCTATTATTTGCACGCGAGGATGCTAAACACCGTGCATTTATAGACTACTTAAGTCACAAGTTTCGTATACTATTTTATAGCTCGTGTGACTTAAGCCCGCACTTAAATTACGGTTTTCTGTGTAAAAATGGACTACTTAAGTCACAGAATAGCGTGACTTAAGTCGGGTGTAAGTCACACAGTGTGCTATAAATATTATGTATTAAAAACACTACAAAGTGAAAAATAACTTTAATTTCAGAAGTCGGTCGCAAAAAAAACCAAGACACCCGCCGACTTCGCTCATTTTTTTAGAATAGCATTTATTTTTCACTTTTCAGTTGTGTTACCTACCCCACACCAATCCGTATACAACTACTTGCTATGTAAATAATAGTGACAGAAAGTTATAACACCACAAGGTGGATTAAATGCGTATTATTGAAGCTAACTCAAGCAAAGTGAATAAAATGTACATGGGCCACCGCGCGGGCTTTCTCTACCAAATGAAAAAAGAATCGCAAAGATCGGCCCAGTAGTCACGGGAAACCGGTGTGAATAAATGAAAAAAAAAAAATAATACTTGCCGAATGAATAACCTCCTCCTTTTTCTGAAGTTGGTTAAAAAACACAAATTTCTTTAATTTTATTTAGATCATTATTTAATTATGGGTAAAATTTTGTAAGGAAAGACACTTGGATCTATTTATTAGTATAATATTATACTTTATGTTCGAATTTAAAAATATTGAAAAGTTCAATAAGTTATTGTTACACCAAATGATTCGAGATTTACTTATACTTCTGGAAGAGATGAGAGGGGAAAAAATAATATAGACAAAGCATATATACTTTGTCAAATACAAAAATAATGCTCAGATTAATTTTGATAGAACTCGGATTAATCCGCAGTTCTTTTACTGTATTTAAAAGGCTGGAAGAGAACATTATAATCAATTTTGTAAAGAGAAGCAGACACTCACCATTTCCCTTTCCTTTAGCCTCCATGACGATCTTGTCATTGATACCAAACTTGCATTCCGGCATGCCAGAGAGGTAGGACTTCATAACCACCTTGCCTGCAACGTGGGCTGACAGTACCTGACCTGGGAAACAAAAGGAAGACACCGTTATTATTAACTCTTGTATAGTATGACGCAAGTAGGGAATGCAATCTCGAGCTTAGATTGGCAAGTCACGAAGTCGTGTTCTCAGCCTGGGTTCGAGATTGACGATTCGAGATCTCGTTCGGCCATCTGACGAGATCGGTATTTAAATGCATTTGTTAAAGTCAAATATGCTTAAAATGACATCCACTTAGGGCCGGTTGTTTCAAACGTTTGGTTAACGTAACATAAGTACGTCAAATAACAACGATTACGTAATCGTTATTATTTGACGTGCCGTAAAGCCATAATTTTGTAATTGTAATTAGAAACAACAATGTTTTGGTTTGACGATGGTTAGCGCCATTTTTTAAGTATACGCGTGCGTCAAGTGGGCGTGAAACGACCTTCACCGAATCTCTTCTTATTTCATATATCTAATGAGGTTCCCAGTCTACATACAAAAAAATAACCGACTTCCAAAAAGGACACTACAAAGTGAAAAATAACTTTAATTTCGGAAGTCGGTGTCGTTGGTTTCGCATTTTTGTTGTTTGCCACCGACTTCCGAAATTAAGTTTATTTTTCACATTGTAGTGTCTTTTTTGGAAGTCGGTTGTTTTTTTTTTTTTTGCAAAAATGTTTGTTTTTTACTTTTAAGTTGTAATTTTACCAGTAATTTTGGTTTAAAAACCAAACTATTGAACCGTTTTTCATGAAATTTCTATGGGACCAATCTGAAAGTATATCCTTACAAATAAAAAAATAATTTTGCAAATCGGCTTATAAATAACGGAGTTCTGAGGTAAGAAACAGATTTTTTTTTTAAATACAGTCAAACTGAGAACTTCCTGCTTTTTTTTCATTCAAATACATCCAATAGTTCAGTCACTTAGCTAGTTATCATTTTGCAAGATCAGCAAAACCCGTAGTTGGCCCATCAGCATTATTTAGTTTGTATGAAAACTGCTATCCTATGCACTAGTACTACTAATATTTAAATTTATTGTCGTATTGTTGTCTACGCGCGCAATAACGCATTTTATCACACTGACCGAAATATGTTTGTAAGTAGTTTTCATCTCAGCATAAAAAACTAGGAATTGGTGAAGTGACCTTGTTTGGGGCTATCTTTTATATGATGTTCAAAAAATACAGGCAAATTAAACAAAAAACAGAATGTCCAGGTAATCTTTAGAAAAGTGAGTGAAAATCTGGATGAAATGTTGATTATGAATTTGGCTTTTAATATTTTTTCATGAACAGTTTTTTTTTTTAATCATAAGTTTAAATTAGTATTCTTATATGGCTATCTATGTATCAAATAATTTTTCCAGTGCTGAATACATATTTTTATCACATAATAGGATGAAACAATAGCAAAGTCTTAAATCAATTGCTTACCTTGTGGTGACATTAACAAGTTGACATACTCCAGTACATCTAGGAACAGCTCATTGCGCCTATATTTGATGCCCTCACGACGCCAACCAATCTGGCCAGTCACCTCCACAAGACAATATTAATGTAATAGGTAAATTGAAAAAAGAAAGTAGAAAATAGTAATAAATAAGGTATATTGTAAAAACCGGAAATAAAAATAAACTATAACCATCTTAGGTATCATTTTTTTTTTCTTAGTAACTTGGTAAATTAAAAATAAAACAACAAATAAAGATAAAATACCATCATCGTCTGCCTAGCCTTTTCCCAACTATGTTGGGGCCGGCTTCTTGTTTAACCGAATGCAGCTGAGTACCGTATTTTACATGGAGTGACTGCCTATCTCACCTCCACAACCCAGTTACTGGATAATACGATACCCCTTGGTCGTCAGTTCCAGGCAACTGACAACCCATAACGACTGTCAAAGATCCACAAATAACTGCTGGGACCAACAGCTTAACATGCTTCCCGAGGCACAAATAAAGAGATGGTTGTACTCAATACATCAATAAAAATAAAGTATAAAAATCTTTAATAATGTAAATTACAAATAATTTAACTATTTGAGGACTTTAGATGCCAGCGGTTCACAACACTTAAGTATTTAGTGCATTTAAATAATATTTGCCCATCCCTGCTACCCTTCAACACAACATGGGATATCCAGTATATTTCTTGCTAACAGTAGATAAATTGTTCAGCTGCAATACAAATAAGTTGCAATACCAACCTGTGACGTGATTTGAGCTTGTTCCTCTTTAGAAGCAGACTTGATACCTTGCTGGGTAATGAAAGTCTTCAGAACCCCAGTGTCTGAGTTCTGAGGGTATCCAAAGTCCAGGATTTCTGAAAAATAATTAAAATCAAAAATGTGTGGTGTTACACGAATGGTTAGAATAAGAAATGAGTACATAAGAGGAAGTCTGAAAGTGAGTGTTACCGGTGCCACTAGTGTGGAAATCGATTGTCATGGTATGGGCATGTGTTACGGAGAAATGAGGAAAATGTCGTGAGGAGAGTTTTGAGTATGAATGTCGGCTATAAGAGTAGGGGAAGACCAAAGAAACGATGGATGAAATGTGTGAATGATGATATGGTTCGAAAGAGACTACCGAGATGATGACTAATAGAGAAGTATGGAAGAGAAGAAAAAACATGTTACGCAGACCACAAATAAATTGTGATAAGGGCAGAAGAATGATGAATTAAAATCAAAAGACATTTATTCAAATTAGGCTGAGAAGCAGCACTTTTCGAACATCAAAATTACAAAAGACAGTCCCTCAAAACGCCCGCCCTTCACCACTTCCTATTGCTCTCGCTAGGAAGATGTGGCGCAACAAACTCCCCAGCAGCATAGCTTTCTGTTCAGTATTAAGTGATTAATGCTGAA
This sequence comes from Apamea epomidion, assembly GCA_947507525.1. Taxonomy (NCBI): domain Eukaryota; kingdom Metazoa; phylum Arthropoda; class Insecta; order Lepidoptera; family Noctuidae; genus Apamea; species Apamea epomidion. The sequence continues at coordinate 18,478,604 of OX382237.1, forward strand.
CTATGCTTTCTTATATAAAACATTTTTAAAGAGTAACAGTGGAGTTTCTTGCTGGCTCTTCTCCATAGGAAACAACCAATCGGAGAAGAAACCATGCACCTATCTTCTGACGTTGCATAAGTACCCATCCCATGTACATTTATGTGAAATAAAATAATTTGCATTTATGAAGTCATGTCAATGGTATTCAGAAATACAACAAAAATGAATATAAATACCGCCTTCTTCATTGTGATTCTTTTGTCTTTCTAAGTTAGTCTTGAAATGTATGATCTTATCATGACATCATATGCCTAGAGTCTTACAGGATGCAGCTGAGTACCAGTATTTTACATGGAGCGACTGCCTATCTGACCTCCACAACTTAGTTACTGGGTAATATGAAACCCTTTGGTAAGACTGGTTGTCAGACTTTCAGGCTACTGAAGACCCATAACAACTGTCAAAGATCCATGAATGACAGTCAGGACCAAAGGCTTAACATGCTTTCTGAGGCATTTGTTTAATTTGTAAAGTATTCTATTATTTTTATTATTGGAAGACTATGTGGGTCATTTTATTTTTTTCTATTCTGTTAGTTTTTGCCATGGTCTGGCGTCTGGCAGTTTGAGTAATTTATGTGGCCTACCCAAATGTCCTTTCTTTGGTATTGTTAGTTGAATCATTGAGCTCCTTAAGTTTTGAGTTGAGCTGAGGTTTCTGACAAATGCATGCACTGACTGGACAGGTCCTCTCAATCTGTGTGGTTCTTTCCTCAAAAGGCCATCTCAGACATCGATCTACATGATCTTCATATGATCTGACCAATATTATGTCTGGACTTTAAAAGAGACTGTGACCTCTGAGTTTGTTTCGGCCTTTCTTCTCAGACTAATCAGATAGGAAACACCAACCTCATCTAGTTTTAAAATATGATTGACATGTAAAAGTGTTTGTACACACCTACTTACAAAATAAAAATCATTTATCATGGAGGGGTCTTGGCATGTAAAGATGGTCACCAATCCACGGACCACCCGTGGCAAGCGTAGCTTAACTTGATTGATCGACCCCTGCAGCTGTTATTACTGAACCTCATTCATGAGTGAGTAATAACTGCTTCTGAACAAAGGAACTGAGTCCATGTCATGTAAAAGCATTTCGTAGAGTATGTATTTGGTATGTATGGATGGCTACAAAGTTAAATCATTTATTTTAAGTAGGTCAAAGGCACTTATGAATATCAAATTTTACAAGAATAGAATTAATTCAGGGTGCTTCTTTTTTTTTCTCTTTATTTATTAGGGATTTGCAAGCATTAATAGGTCATGTCAGCTCCATCATTTCCTTACGCAAGTTACTTACAAAATTTTCTTAAGACTATTAAATATAAATTTATAAATAAGCTTAGCTTTATTGCTTGATAAAAGGTAGTTTTGTATGGGAATGAGCATTTTTCTAACTAGAAAAAAATAAGAAAAAGAATTGATTACCACTTTTCTAAGGTACTTGTGGGTGCATACCTGCAAGTACAACCATCTACATACTATGAGTCACCCTTATGCGTATAAGGGTGACTGAATCAAGTAAATTATCATACCCCATTAAAAAGACTAAAGCACTCTACACTCACCGTCAAGCAACTCATAGATAAGAACAAAGTTGTTCTTGATGTTCTCCTCGGAGATCTTTCCGAAATATGACTGCATCACATCGATGATCTTGAGCAGAAACTCAAAAACCATTGCTGCATTCACATTCTGCTTGGTCACAGCTGCCAGCCAGATGTTAGCCCGCTGTTGAATAAATTATTGTGTAAATTCAGATAGTAGGTAGGCCTGGTGCCAGATTATTTGAATTATCTGAACAGGACAAAATAGAATGGGAAAAAACATTGTAAATGTTAATAAATAAGAGTAAAAAAACGCCCCCTTTTCTTAGTATTTCTTATTGTAAGCTATGAAAACGTAATTATAAGAAATATTTAAATTTTCATAGCTTACAATGATGAAAACTTAAATATTTCTGTCTGAATATTCTGGCTAGTAAGCCAGAATATTAATGAATAATAGTGTAAGATAGAAATGCACTTTTAGTAAGTATATTAAAAGTGCATTTATATCTTATACTTCAGTGATAGACCATGCCAACTTGCATCAGTTACCTTGATGTGAAAGAAGGAAGTTCTGGCGATGTTGGTGACGGGCGACCGCACTTGCTGCCTCGCATGGATAACATTCACTCGAAACGCGTCCACGGCATTTCGTCCTATATCGTCGCGGTACACCCGCGAGATCAGGACTTCGCCCTTGTGGTTGTACACGAACAGGCCCCCAATCATCTTGATTTAGACCTGGAAACATGCCCCCGAAACAAGCCCCTTTTTAGTTCCAGCTACACTTCTCCACATCAATTCATATCGCTCGCCGAAAAGCAACGTAATGAGTTTTCGGTCTGGTGATCTGCCAAAATCTACCCGCAAAACATAGTTCTTAGTACACGTCAAATCTCAACCGTGCAAACGCTGAGATAGTACTCGAAGAAATTGGGCTGATTATGAATCAATAGGACAGGATACGGCCAATAAAACACCAGATTTGATACCGATTATAGAGAAATGCCAACGTCAATTGAACTCACCTACGGTACTGCAGATAATAACATTAGTTTTGTAAATTATTTTAATACACTTGAACTAACGTAAAATGCTAAATTATCTCATTTTGATTAAAATTCGGTACAATATTATAGTGACGATACCCGCCCCCAAAATGAAACGTCAATAGAATTCTGCAAATCTGCATAGATAACCTATTTTTAATTTTTTTTACAGCAACACGGGCGGCAGCGATAGTGATGGGACATTTTAGTATGTATAAAACCGGTATTCTCAGGATTCTTAAAACGTAAGAACGAAAGCGTACACACGGTGGCATATCAGAATTTCCAGTTTTAGCCGACTTCGCATTGTATAGATTTTTCGTACATACATACCATGAGAAGTCAGCTTATACTGGAAATCTATAGCTTGATATGGCGTCGTGCGTACAAATACAGGTCACTATTTAAAGAGGTTTTCTCCTCTTTTTCAAGCTTTGTTATCGTAGTAAAAATCACTAATGTTTTTGCGGCATTTGAAAGCCTCAAGTTATATTTTGAACCAGCAGCGCCTCGCGGTTTCACCTGCATAAGATAAAAAATATTTTACGTGTTTATCCTGGTAATAAACCATCTGTGTGCCTCCAAATCCGTTCAGTAGTTTTGGCGTGAAAGAGTAACAAATATCCATCCATCCATCCAAACAAACTTTCGCGTTTATAATATTATTAGGATTGTTGATTCCACATTATCTAATCTATCGCACAAGCACCTAATTCTGTTTCCAATACTCCCGTAAAAACAATGTCACCAAAACAATCCTTCAATAGTGTTTGGAGCTCTGAAACTATAAAACACTTATGAATTTATGTGCGGCGTCTGTAATTCTAATTTCGGACTTTATTGTATTTGATATTGGATCATCTGACACACTCGTCAGTATTATGTGCGGATATTTTTTTAAGTTTTTTAAATCAACAGCTCTCAGTTATACGTCGAAGGTTGACAACAAGTTGTTATTGTCATATCGGACTTCACATCGCGCCTGTATCCGGCGAAGGGTTAGACAGAAGTGTATTAAAGTACACCCACATTTCGCCAGTCCTGACAAAACCTGTCAAAAGCGTTCGACCTAGTGTCGTACGAGGTACTATGGGATAAGTTGCGGAGTGATACAACACTACCGAATGAAATTACAATCCTTGTTTCATTATTGGTACGACCACCAGAGCAACAGTGAGTGTTAGATCGGCGGAGGCTCAGTCGGATGTGTATGAGCTGGAGTGCGGGGTGAGGCAGGGGGCGTTAAGTTCACCACGCCTCTTCAATTTGTACATAAACCAGCTAATCAGTGAGCTCGGTGAACTTCCTTTAGCTTGGGTGACTAAGTTTAAGTACTTGGGTCATTGGGTCACTGATGATCTTAAGGAGAATATGAATATGGAGAGGGATCGCAGGTCGTTGGCTGTTCGATGTAACATGCTGGTTCGAAGATTTGCACGTCGTACAAATCAAGTTAAAGTCACTCTTTTCAAAGCTTTCTATCAGTCTTTTTACACGTGCAGTCTTTGGACCCGTTTCACGCAGAGGACATACAGCGATCTGCGTGTCCAATATAATAACGCGTTTAGGATACTGTTGGAGCCGTCGTGGCGTTGTAGTGCGTCCACAATGTTTGCGGAGGCGCGCACAGACGATTTTTACGCCATAATAAGAAAAAGGACCGCCTCCATAGCCGGCCGGCTACGCGCCATCACCAACGGTCTCCTGAGCGTGTTCTCAGATCGGTGGGATTCCCCTCTGCTGCGTCACTGGGTAAGAGTCCGTACCGGCTGATATTTGTATTTGTGTGTCTCTTATTACTAACACCAGTTATTAAGTTATTTAGTTGATACTAATACTATGGACTCAGGTCTGAAATAGGTATAGCATTTGAATTTGATTTCCTATGTTGATGTACAGACGCCAGCAGGTCAAGCTACACGAAACTGTAATTTTTTTCCAATCAACCTTGAACCTTAAACAACCTTAAACTTGCTTTAGCAATAAAGTTGAAAATCTATTTAAAAAAATTGACAGATTGTAGTAACTTGGTGTGCTGGCGTCTGTAGCTATCTATGAAAATTGGGAGCTAATGTTGCAAACCACATTATATTTTCAAGTTTATTAAAAAAAGAATACTATACATACAATGCACACACACTAATGCAGATACACGTAATCAGTTCTACATTTCATATCTTGTAATAAAAGACATTACAAGACTATTAATGATTCTGATTTCATTCATACAACGCAAAATCCTGGTCCATTTGGAGGCTGAGCGTGTATCTCGCGACGATTCATGCGACAGACATGTTCTTCGAGTCGGCAGCTGGCTTCATGTTTTCGGTCAGTATAGGACTGATATGTCTGCATAAACTGGCCCAACCTCATCATATCGGTGTAGCCACTCCACAGTGCTTCAGCTACTGCGCTTGCACGAGGCCAGACCCTGATAATATAAAAATATTTTTAGAAATTTACATATTTTCTATACCGAGCCTATGATGGTACCACCATCTTTGCATGAACAACCTACCTGCTTATCATATTATTGTCGTCGACAACCTCGGCCCACATACAAGCCTCGCCTCCCAGAACGTCGCTTTCCTTTGATACTGGGACAAATCCAGTGACTATTTCTCGAGGATCAACTTCGTAGTATTTATACCAGTCTCCTCCTCCACTGATATTATCTAAGTACCACGAAGAAGAGTAAATGACTTTGTGACCGGCTTCCAGGATCTATAAAGTGATTTTAGGTAAAGTCAGAATTATCACGAAGACTGATTTACTTACAATTAAGTGAATTGGATGAAAATATTTTATAATTGATTTAACTCACATCCCGCATTTCCCTGGCATCTCTATTTTTCCACACTTGCACGATAGTGCCGCTTGGCAGAGATACACCCTCATCAAAGACTTCCTGCAATTAAATGAAATTATTCAAACAAAAAGTTCAAAAAAAATATTACTTATTAGCAAATAGACTATAGAATAGGCAAATAGAATAAAGTATCACTATCTGATAATACTGTAGTAGTGATACTTTGCAAAGTAAAAAAAAAAAAACATTCAAACAGACGCGAAAATTAAAATAATCATGACCATTTTTCTTTTTATCGTAAAGTAGAATGTAGTAGTTGTCCAAGAAATCTCAACAAAATCAACTGCTCCGGCGCGGCGTTAAGACAGGGTAAGACAGGCTGTTAAGGAGACCAGTGATTATGTACGTTAAAGTAAGTTTAGCAACACTTACTTGCCACACGATAGGTTTCGACCTGTCACCCAGCAGTGGTATAACTTTGCTCATAAACAGTGAATGTAGCTCGCTAGTATGGGTCATATTATGCTTCTGCATAAAGTTTGTAATCACCGCATTAGAGCTCCTGAAAAGATTACAGAATTTATAATTAAATTGGTACGGATGCTATTACGTACTCCTATTACAGTCTTTTTATCCTACGAAGTGACGCGAGATTTCCTTGTGGTTATCAAGTGTACAAACACGGTGTGAATGTGTGTGTAAGCGCACGAACTCTCGGTACCGTCCGAGACAAGTGTGCTGACGCTACTCGTCTTCACGCACACATTCACGGTGTGTTTGTACACTTGGTTACCACAAGTAAAGCACACGTCGCTTCGTGAGATTAAACTACTGTACCAGCTTAACTACTACTACACTACAATTATTGTTAAAGCAAAATGGCACGTACCAGCATTCTAGTTCGACCTCATCACCACCGACATGTAAATACTTATCGGGGAATCGTCCCTGCACCTCACGGAACAAGTCATTAATAACTTGGTAAGTTATATCATTCGTTGGGTCCATCGGCCCCAAGCCTATACTTTGGCCATTCCTGTAGCATGTTGTCAGGATATTCGGGTAAGCAATGCCCCAGGAACTGGTGTGCCCTTAAAGAAAATATTTTTTTATAAATGATTTACACGATTATTACAAGTCTTCTTCAACTATTATTGACATAAATCTGTGGGACCCAAAACCAGCAAACAGTTTTTAATTCATTACCCTAAAATTTATAAATTGGTTCCATGGGGTAATAAGGGCAGTAATGGTGGTTGTGTTCATTTGTGATGTATGTGGGTTTTATTACAAATAAAACACATCTAGACGATAAAAAATATTACTTGAAAAATACGTGAATATTACAAGTACTTACCTGGCATGTCAAATTCAGGCAGGACGCGTATTCCTCTATCTCTCGCGTAGTTCACAATCTGTTCTATTTCCGTTGCAGTGTATATCATTGTAGGATCATATGCAGCTGCACTGTAAAACAAATTAAGTGGAATAAGAACTGTGCAGCCATTGATGGAAATAAAACAAAAATGAGCAAGTGTAAGCCCGTTACTGAACTTTTTAGTACCTATGGTGTTATTCGTAATCACTTTCTGACTGTGGTAAAAGGCTAATTGTGAGTGATTGTGCCAAAAGAGTATAATATTATTATGATGAGTTATCAATATCAGCGTAATTGTGTAACACACTACCAGTAGGAATGGCTTTCATTTTGACAGTTCAACAACATCTATTGCGTTAATTACGTTGATGAGCAGACAATTTTTTCGAATATATGAAGCAATGGATTAGCAATATCCTTATAATGATTCAGATTGTGATTGATCGAGTGTTACGCAATTAGGGTGCAGGTATGTTAATGGTGAAAAAAGATTATTACCTCAACTGAGGGAAGACTTCGCTCTGATAGGGGAAACTCTGGTCATCGACAATGTGCCAATGTAAAACATTCATCTTATTCATTTCCAAGGCGTCCAACGTTTTGAGTATAGTTGATACAGAGAGGTAATGTCTTGAGGTGTCAATAAGAAGTCCTCGGTGGGCGTATTTAGGGTAATCAACAATTTGTGTTGAGTTGATGAACACGCTCTGTAAGTTAGACTTTTAATTGGTGTTTGCTTTTGAGAACTAATGCTGAAAATTAATTCGTGATTGTAAGTCACTGCAGTTAAGGCGGAAGCGCCAGGTTTTTTTCAATTTGCAGGTGAGTGTCACATTGAATGTCGATTAAAATATGAATCGCGAGCGTAACAAGTATAGTGGATTTTTACGCTCCCGAATCATATTTTGTTCAACATACAACCTGACACTGGCCTGCAAATAGGAAAAAAGTAAAAAAATGGAGTTTCGCGGGCTACCTAGCGCATCCTCCATAAGAAGAATCTTATAAAGAAAACTTAGGTATGTCTTATTGACTACTTATTAGATCCGGCTCCGAGTCTTACTTTGAATCCAACAGAGATATAGAACAATTGTGCGAAAGTCTCGAGTCCTCTCAGAACGCCCCATACGGAGTCACTGTTGAGTGTCGATACCGCCGCGACAGCAAGGCTATCTGAAATCAAAAACTTATTATTTATGTAATACAAACTCTTGACCTATGTTGATATAACCTTAGACAAGGTTGATTGTTATGTAACTGGTTTAAATATCTAGAGATGATGCTGTGACTGCAGTTTGATACCGATCGATGTTTTGATTAAGGTCAAACTCAAACTCAAACTCAAACTATTTATTTCAAATAAACCAATTACAGGCACTTTTGAATTGTCAAGGTCGGTCAGTCAAAAAGATGAAGCTAGTTGCCCATTCCAAAGCGTAGTAGGTACCTATGGAGAAGAACGGGCAAGAAACTCCATGGACACTCTTTTAAATCATAATAATATTGTTACAAAGTATTGGTTACATCATTCATGTTCAAAATTATGCATGTGAGAACGATGCAGAACGTTAAAAGCGTCCGTAATGAAAAGATTTAAAAAAAAAAAAAAAATTCAAATATTAATTTAAATCAAAATAAGCCATGGCAGCAAAGAGTTGACCAGTCCCTACTGACGGCGCCCGTTCACGAACATGACGCATAGATTAGCACCATTCAGCTCAACCATTTTGAAGGGAGCTAAATGATCCAACACATGTGCCACCATCAGCGAGACATTAGAGTGAGCATGACATACTCTCATCCGCCAAGGCATATTCAAGTCAATGAAAGACGTACCCAGTAAATGGTAGCTTTGTAGTATGTAACATAGTACTCACATACGTTCTATGCAATTATACAATACTAGGAGATTGAATTTATATAATGCAAACATAGTATTTAAGGTCTATTCAAATTAGTTTCCAATTGATGTTATTTCAAGTTAAACAAATATGAACTTTAGAAAAGTGGTAATTAAGTTGATTTCAGAGTGACTAGCACTATTGAAAAAATTATAAAAATGTTTGAAGTTGTAGCGTATACTGAACTAATGTGGGTTATGTGGTACGTACAATTATTTATTGTGTTCTAAAATTATTTTTCCATAAAATCATATTTTTTTACATGTTTGGTGACTAAATCGCGAACGCAGATTAGATATGTAAGTACCTATGTCTGTCTCACTGTGTGATTTATTGCTCCGGAAAAATAATCAAATTATACAATTTAATTCAGTTGATGTTTTAGATTCTTAGTCCCGCTGTTGCTTACAACAATATGCTTTCAATTCATAATATAATTGAAAGCATATTGTTGTGAAGTGAAAGTTTATCTCTTGGGTTCACGATGCCATTTCTTATCAATGACCACCAACAATCTCTTTGCTCGTGTGTAAACAGATTTTTGGATACTATCTCCTTTATTCATAAACTTTAACCATACATTTTTGACGTTTGAACGTCATCGTTTATAAATAAACCCCATTATGATTACGTGGATGATGCTTTCACGTCCATCAACATATTATTATCAAGTTGGTTGCAGATAGTCTTAAACAAGAATTAGCTCGTCGTCGTAAAAGATTATGCAGTCAGAAACTTTAATACCTGCCAGCCGATCGATTCTGTAAAAACTCATCGTGAAAAGTTAGGTGAAGTGAGCTTTCAATAGTGTCAATCCCTAGCATTAGTTGGAATGACAGCTCACTCCACGCTCACTTCACCTAAGCTTTCACGGTGATATGGTTACTGCAGTGCGATTCTGTAACCATCTTAATTAAAAAAAGATTTTTACAGAATCGATCGGCAGAATCGCACTGCTGATGCACGCATGAACGCCTCATAAACCAAATAATAAGTATATGATTAAAAAGCTACAAAGGATGTGACGAGCCGACCAAAAGAAAAAGACATGAGCTGGGTCATGGATGGACTGTTCACCGACTTCGTTTAAGTAGACGCACCACATGCAGTAGAGATTCCTAATGTTCGGACAACGTACTAAAGTAAAACCTTTTTGTCTGAAAACTCACATTTCTCATCCATATCCAAGTGCGGGTAACTCTCGCATGGTGCCCTCAGGTTAATTTGCAGTTCTTGCAACGTTCCCTTGTAATTGACATCAGTGTCGATGTTATCATCGAGATGATTCGTAAGCTTCTCTGAATGTCTTTCTGCTATAAGATACGTGTTCTTCAATGCATTATTATAACGTTCTATTGCTTTTTTTAATATATCACATGTTTGTCCTCTTTCCTGTTAAAAATAGATTTTTAATACTTTATTACGTACAGGTGGTAAATCCCTGTTTTTTAAATTACCTATGTACCTATCGCATATAATTATTCAAATAAAACAAAAAGTTCTAGTAACTTTTTGCCACCGGACCGGCCAGCTGAAGGTCAAAAAAATGCGCTCGATCCGTGCATCATTTTAGATAACACGACAGAGCTAATGAACTTACCAAACTGAACCTAAACTACTTAGTTGTGTTAGGGTCATGTCAGGGTGAACGCAAGGTTAATTCCCTGCGATACATACCTACATACATACCTCGGTATTGGTAAGAATACTGATGCTAAATAAAGCTGTGATGGAAGGACTACAAATACCAAAAACTAAATTTACTACAACTAGGTACAAACCTAGTAAATTTTACTTAGTAAAGGTAGGAACTAGTAAAATAAGACTTAAAATCGATCGTCAATTTTGTTAATATATCAAAAATCGCGAGGAAGATCAGGGGAGCATGGTACAAAAGGGAGGAGGCCAGTACTCATCAGTCGGTGGAACAAGCCAGCCAATTATTATGAAGACGAAAATCAAAAATGCAACTTAGATTTTTGAAACTTACCGTAATAGTAAAAGTAGCCGGTGTGAATTTAAAATAACTATCCGTTTTTTTTTGTTCATGTGGTCTTGGCCATATTGCCCCCTTCGTGGGCGGATATTTAGGCCCAGGAACAACAACATTTAAACTTGCCGCGAAAAACACGCAAAAGGCATTTAAAAATAAAATGTGCCGAAACATTCTTCCGTCAATATAGACACGATAGTGCGTCGTCAACGATGCCTCGCGAACTGTTTACTCATTTGTGTTTTTATCTTTATAAATGTAGTAAGGTCAACATCGATAAGATTGTTTCGATCAAATTAAATTAACTAGCGAAACTCTGCAGACATGATGGTATCGATGTCTAAACACGTTTAATTAAAAACAATAATAAAGATTTGATGGTTCTTTTTTGGGGTTCAAACATGTTTATAGTATGCTGAAGGTAAAGGCAAGAATGATGCAAGAATACTTCATATTTGAGACTACATTTCCATTGTCCAGCAGAGATAGCTACAAAATCTATAAAATCATACCAGTTCCACAGCAAGTTCAAAACGATATGATTAGCGTACCTACTACCAGCTGCAGACTTTGTAGCTATTAGTTTGAAAAACGATGCTTTCTTCACAATGTCGGTTATAGAACTCCATGTCTATGCACAATGATATCTCATATTTGTGCCAAGCTAACAAACCGATTAATCATTTTAAGCATTGATGAAAAATTCTGCAAACTGGATAGCAATTTGAAACAATGCATTGTAACTAAATCCCTTTGTCAAGACAGGTGGCTTGAATTAAATGAGCCAGCGAGGTTCATGTACTTCTGCTGCAATACCTACGCGGTGAGGATTATATGTCAAGATCAAGTTGCATATAAACAGGTGACAGGAGTCGGTATCATTGACAAAAATAAATGAATTTTGAATTTTGAATTTTGACCTAGACTCGAAATGCATAATAAAAAGTAACGAGTTTACTTTGTATTCTCATGCCCTATCAGCTAATACAATTAAATTTAACTCTGATATTGTGACCCCTCAGACAGCAGAATTAAATCATATCGTAAACATATCGTTATCCCATTACACCGGATACGAAGATCCAATAAACAGCACACTAGTCGATCTGGGAGAACGAATAAAACAACTGAAAGCTGCCAATACTACCTCACCAGATTACACTCTGTCTACGCATGACATTCATCAGTATACCATTTGTTATTGCCTGCTGGGTGTAGCCGTCTTGGTGGCAGCGTACTTCATATGGAAGAGGTGTCGAGCAGTTTCTTCAGTGGAACTATCCCAAAGTGTGGCAAATAGTGTTGTGTTTTCGCGAAAGCAGAGTACGGCTGACGGTCAGCCAAGTGAAGTGAACTTAACTAGTGCGAACACTAATTGTAAACGGGACATAGCTACGTTACCTATATTTAAAACGCGTGTCGCTTTAGATTGGAAGACGTGTAACGTTTATGTATATTTTTGGCCCGGGAGCATGTACGGTGAAACCATACACTAATAATGCACTAATGCTTATTCGTCGATTTTTACCTCAGTTCACTAATTGATATTAGTCGAGCATTCAGTACACGATTAACGGTCATCGCGTGTGCTCCCTCGCTCCTTTGTATTACCAAACCTTTGGCCCGGATATTATATTTAATTTGACTTTATAAGCAGCAGTATCATTTAGCCATCCTACTAACTTCTACAGGAAGATATCTCTGAATCTACTGATGCCAGGTCCAATCGGGTGTATTTATAGCCACTCCGTAATTCTCCAGCTACTGTAATAGCACGAGGTAGGTATGGCCTCGTGCTAGTGATAACATGAAATATTTTTGATATTTTTATTAATATTGCATTCTTAGATTAATTCCGAACTAATGTTCGTCGTCACAGCTATGAAACCGCCATCTTTGCATGAACAACCTACCTAATATTACCTAATAAATAGTCATCGACGACCTCGGGGACCTTCGGGGACTAATCCGGTGACTATTTATCGCGGATCAACTCCGTCGAGCTTGTACCAGTCTCCACCTTCGCTGATTTGTATGTATGTTGTTGAGCAGACAAATTTTTCGAACATATGAAGCAATGGATTAGCAATATCCTTCAAAACCATTCGATTGTGATTGAAGGAGTGTTACGTAATTAAGGTTTGCAAGTTGTACATCTCCCGGCTACACTACACCACTAAGGCGGAGGACATCGTAGAGTACGTGCGCCTGAAGACGAGGTACACGCCGAGGGTGCAGTTACTGGAGTCACACCGCAACGTGAACTTGTTTGTGGTGCGTGTACCGAATTGTTATCTGCCCGTCGTCATGGACGAAGACTTCTGGCCGCAGGACGTGGTGTTCCGTCGCTTCCGCGGACAAGTACCACAGAGCAGCACCAGAACTAGCTAGTGAAGTACTATTTTATGATAAAAATATGTATGTTTAGGTTAAGGGATCTATGGGCCTGCGTCGTCTGAAATAAATAAATAAATAAAATAAAATAATGGTCTTGGTCGGGTCGTAAATCCCTATGTAACTGGACATGCATTTTTAAAACATAAGTTCACATAACTCCACGCCTGTTTTCCCCACATTTCCGAGTCTCTTCCGAGCCATCACCCAGGAGCAAAGCCAGACTCCGGACTGCAACTGAGAAGTTCCTGATGGAGAACCCCGATAAAACTTTACCCGTCTTGAGAATTGAGAATCGAACTCAGAATTTCATGCTTAGCAGTAGTGCTTGCGACTACTAGACTAGACCAACGAGACAGTCAAATGTAACTGATATTGCATACATTTAAGAAAAAAGGTTTCTATCAGCGTCCGATGTCAGACGCCAGCAGGTCAAGCTACCCGAAACTGTAAAATTTTCCCAATCAACCTTGAACCTCAATGCTTTAGCGATAAAGTTGAAAATTTATTAAAGAAATTTGACAGATTGTAGTAGCTTGATGTGCTGGTTTCTGTAATTGTTCTTGACCTTTACGACGGCATGAGTTAATCTAGTCATGTCATTGACATTTAATCATTATTCATTCATAATTATATATTCGGACATACGTATTTCCAAAAAAGCCTGTATATCCAAGCAAAGCCCTTATACCAATTTATTTGGGGAGCGCAACACGTCTTCTTCTTCCATACTAGTCATCATATTAGTTGTCATCCCAGTAGTCACCCCTTTCTACTTTCACGCGGTCCATCCATCATTCTTTGATCTTCCCCTACTGTTATAGCCATCTACATACATTCATAAGCAAAACTTCTATCACGACATTTTCCTTATTTCTCTCATCACATGACAACATATTTCCGAGTAATCATTGGTATCATGACCCCAACAGATAAACTCTACCAAAGAGGGAATAAATATAATCGAAAACGTTTACGGAAAATAGCGGTATTATCATACCGCTATTTTCCGTAAACGTTTTCGATTATATTTATTTTTATATTTATTTTTAGGTGATACTGATAAGTGATAAAGTGAACAATTAGGCAGCACTTCCAAGTTTCCACTTTACTATGATTCAGACAGCTTCACTCCACATAATAGTTACATAAAAATGGGCGTGTCTAAGGTTATATCAATAGGAAAGGCCAACAGTTTGTTTTACATAAATAATAAATTATTTGTTTTAAATTAAAACAGCCTTGATGTCGCGGTGGTGTTGACCATAGAAATATATATATAATTATATTAAACACCGGACACCGCGTTCCGATACATTTTCAACTACCACGCATATCTCCTTCTTTCTTATATCTATGGTTTCGCGACTCAAAAGTAACTCCGTATGGGGCTTCTTGAAAGAACGCGACAGTTTCGCACAATTGTTTTATATTTCTAATGGATACAAAATTAGAGCGAGAAACCTCAAATGAGGAAATATATCACCATGTTTTGTGTCATTATGGTACCTGACAAGGCTATATCATCGCTTTTAGTACTACCACTCATAGTTCGCCTTTCAAAATTACCTATCAAGTAGTTCAAAAACTAAAAGTAATATAATAATAATAATAAAATTTATATACTCAAGACAAAGGATTGTGGAACACGTTAAAAATACAGTTTTACAAAATAAGTACTATTTCTACAAACGTGTGGGTGAGCACTGCTCTCCTAGCTAGGTTATGGAAACCTGTGTTAAGGAGAAGCAGTCCGGTCCCCTGAGGTACATAGACTTAAAAGTTACATAATGCTTCTGATGTTACTGTTACAATTTTGAAGAATTGAGTTATACAATTAGTCGGTAAAAGTTCGGTAACAATTTTAATAAAGGCCACACAATTTTTAGTCCACATAATTTTATTTACAATCAAGCTACGTATACGATCTTACAATAACCCACTGACATACTGTAACCGACATCTTTCAGTTTGCACTCTACGCGAGAGATAAAGGCCCTACCTGAATTGTACAGACGCCAGTAGTAGGTCAAGCTACCCGAAACTGTCAAATTTTCCCAATCAACCTTGAACCTTAATAGTTTTGCGATAAAGTTGAAAATGTATTAAAGAAATTTGACAGATTGTAGTAGCTTGATGTGCTGGAGTCTGTACGTACGTGCTACGTAAGTAAAATATGTACTTTTAATAACTACGTATTTTTCTTGTAATATTGTAATGTTTTATTTGTTACGTCCTTATTACCCTTACCCATAAAATGGTACTGTAGGGTAATAAGGGCATTATTACCCTCTAATACCATTTTATGAATTACATAGATAAAAATGAACTCTGTAAATCATATGTAATAGGTGAACTAAAACACTGTCCGGGTTTTGAGGTTCACAGATAAATAATTGCAAGAATGAGATGATTGATGTATCACGAAAAAAAAACCCTGACATAATTATGAATGTATTTTCGTTTAGGGCACTCTAGTTCCTGGGGAATTATTGCGTACTCGAGTATCCTGACAACATGCTACATGTTTGGCCTAAGTATAGGATTGGGGCCGATGGAACAAACATGTATATGAACTGCCTATCTCAACTCTTTTATCGTATTAAAATTAGTAAACAACTTAATTCAAATATTAGTAACACTTGACACAAGGCGCCACTTGCATCATCCCTTCAATCCAGCCTATGCTAACCTATCATCAAATCGAGAAACTCCTATAAAGTTGTTGGTATGGTTGGGATTTCTTGGACAATCGTCGAATTACATAGAAAATACATGAATAAAACACTCGTGAACTTTACGATTAAATTAAATTAATTTGTAATGGTTATTTTAAATTTCCCTTCTATTTGCATGCTGTTTATTCAAACAATTTTATTAAATTTCAGGAGTCTTTGATGAAAGTGTATCTCTGCCAAATGGTACTATCATACAACTGTGGAAAAATATAGAAGCCAGGGAAATGTGGAATGTGAGTTAAATTAATTGGCACATATTCCTACTAGTTCTGCATTAAAGGAAACTATGGGTTTAGTAAACAAGATATTATAAACAGTAATCCTAAAAGAAAAATTTAAATCCCATTATACATATTTCTTATCGGTATGTTATACCCTTTTTTTGTTTGTAGCTTATTTTGTTCCTACATAATATTAATTATAGTCTTAAAAAAAAAGCTTATTTATTTCAAGCTGCACCGTCTTCCTGTTTACACAACACTCCTATTAAATTATATTGTCTTTCGGATTGTGGCAAGCAAAGCCTAAGCGAGACGAGTTTGAGGCTTTCTTAGACCACGGTAACGTAGCAGGTCGCATTCTGTAGTTTCTGCCTATCTTCTCATGGGAAAATGGTGTAAATTTATGTCTAATAGAGACATTACACGGTCAATCTGTTGTTAAATCAAAGGGGTAATTCTCGTAATTTTAAGAACGTTCACAATCTGATCTCAGTCTCAATCTGTCAAAAATACCTCTAATTTCCAACTTGTCAAAATGTAGGGACATTTTGACAAGTTTTTGACATTTGTTTGTCGCCGAGATGAGACTGCGACTAGACTTTGAACGTTTTAAATTACGAGAATTAGCTTTCTGATTGATACGGATCACAAACGTATTCACGTTGATATTTTGCATCAATCTATACTCCATTTATAATAGCATTAGAAAAAAAGGGGCTCGTAGAAGCAGGAATGCAAAACATTTTATTTCAAAGTTATGATAAAACAATTTTAAGGGGGATACGCTGCGGTAGCTGTCAAAACAAATCATCAATACATCCCTTTAAGTTAGAATTGCTCCGGATTCGTCTGATTTCGCAAGCTACTGCAGCGCATTTTTAACATATAAACAAATATGGACGTTTAATATAAACAAAATAAAAGTAATATTTTAAAATTGGTAGAATTATAGTGAAACGAATAACGTTTCAAGTATTGTTCATCCCTGCTTCTTTTAGGTTTTTAGCATTGACACTGTAATTTTAAATTGGAGTTAAATAATATAACTAAATGAAAGCCACACAATTTCATAAGATAAAGAGTTAAAAGGTTATAATTAAGTGTGACAGCTGCTGTAAACTCAAACTGAACTCAAACTATTTATTTCAAATAAACCAATTACAGGCACTTTTGAATTGTCAAGGTCGGTCAGTCAAAAAGATAAAGCTAGTTGCCCATTCCAAAGCGTAGTAGGTACCTATGGAGAAGAACGGGCAAGAAACTCCATGGACACTCTTTTAAATCATAATAATATTGTTACAAAGTATTGGTTACATCATTCATGTTCAAAATTATGCATGTGAGAACGATGCAGAACGTTAAAAGCGTCCGTAATGAAAAGATAAAAAAAAAACAATTCAAATATTAAATTAAAATAAGTCATGGCAGCAAAGAGTTGACCAGTCCCTACTGACGGCGCCCGTTCACGAACATGACGCATAGATTAGCACCATTCAGCTCAACCATTTTGAAGGGAGCTAAATGATCCAACACATGTGCCACCATCAGCGAGACATTCAAGTCAATGAAAGACGTACCCAGTAAATGGTAGCTTTTTAGTATGTAACATAGTACTCGCCTATGTTCTATGCAATTATACAATACTAGGAGATTGAATTTATATAATGCAAACATAGTATTTTAGAATCTTCAGCAGCTCCAACAGTATGTAGGTAGGGTAGGCGTGTGTGAAGTATTTTCAAATGCTAATCAATTTATTTATGCGACTTGTGGAGCAGGACCAGCGTTTAGCCAAGCATTTTTGTCAGCGATGTAATCCCCCAACTTATAATATGCTTGGCTGCATAGTGTGCGTTTTATGCAAGATTTGAATTTCGTTTCATTGAGTTGGAGTATGTGGGGAGGTATTTTATTGTAACATTTTAAACAGTACCCCATGAAGGAAGAGTCTACTTTAGCCAGTCTGAAACCTGGTTGAACTAATTGGTCCCTATTCCTGGTTCTATAGGTGTGTCTGTCACCTCTTTTACTGAAAAGATTTAAATTTTTCCTTACGTACATGATGTTTTCATAGATATATTGACAAGGTACCGTCATTATATTAATATTTTTAAACGGTTCCCTTAGAGAATCGCACCTGCGTAGGCCATATATTGCTCTGATGGTTCTTTTCTGCAGAATAAAAATAGACTCGATATCTGCAGCTCGTCCCCATAGTAAAATACCGTAAGACATGATACTATGAAAATAACTGTAATAGACCTGCCTCGCGGTATTTACATTAATAAATTGACGGATTGTTCTTACAGCATATGCTGCTGAACTTAGCCGTCTTGCAAGAGATGTTATATGAGGACCCCATTGCATCCTTGAGTCGAGCGTTATCCCCAGGAAAAAAGTTTTATCGACGAATTCTAGTTTCTCTTTATTCAATACTATGTCACAATCACTACTTTTAACATTCAGTAAAGCAAATCTTATGCATTTAGTTTTTTTCCCATTTAATACTAAATTATTAGCAGTGAACCAATTTTGCACTTGCAATAGGGCGTTATTTACGTCGTCAAGATTTGATGCACGTCTATTTATCTTAAAAATTAAGGAAGTATCGTCAGCAAATAACACCATTTGTGGTTGGTTTTTTAATAAATGGGGCAGGTCATTTATGTATACTAAAAAGAGGAAAGGACCTAATATCGAGCCTTGTGGAACACCCATTTTTACTTATAAACCAAATGAATTGACACCATTTATTTGAACTTTTTGTTGTCTATCATGTAAATAAGATTTTACTAAGCTGAGCGCAAGTTTACCTAGTCCGTAATGCGTAAGTTTCAAGAGTAAGGTTAACGCAATCAAATGCCTTGGAGAGGTCACAAAAGATTCCTATGGCATCTTGGGCTTCCTCTCACGCTGTAAATATGTGTTTTAATAAAGTGACACCGGCGTCAGTCGTACAACGTCCTTTGGTGAAGCCATATTGCTGATCGTGTAAAATTTTGTTGTTGTTAATATGATTAAGCATTTGATTGAGCACTACTTTTCGAATACTTTGCTGAATACCGGCAACACGGATACTGGTCTATAATTAGTGGTGTCTTTGCTGTCCCCAGATTTAAAAAGTGGAATTACCTTACTATATTTCATTAAATCTGGGAAGACTCCTTGATCTACACACAAATTAAACACTAAAGCTAAGTATGGCGATATAGTCTCGATTATGGATGTATAAACTTTGATAGACATTCCCCATAGATCTTTGGTCAATTTGATTTTGATTTGTCGAAAAGTTTTTATAACTATCGTAGGGTTTATATGTGTAAATTGAAACTCAACCGTAAAAATAGATCATAATAAATTCGGCGTCTATCGTAATGTAACAATTTTTATTGCACTTTTGTTACAAAGTGTGCATTAAAAATAACCTTTTTTAACTTCTTTCTAATGTAAATGGAGTATAGCATTACACGATCAATCTGGATCACGATCATGAATAAATTGACCTAATGCCAGACTGGGATTCAAAGGTCCCCCTTATGCATCTGTATCTAAAAACCGGTAAGTTACTGAACTAAGTGTTTTGCAACTTCACTAGTAGCATAGACAAATATGAAAGGAAAAGTCTGTTTAGTTTATGGCACGCGAATTGGGTCGATTATGTCATGGCGGGTTAGATGTTTTCGGCAGTTGATTTTTATTGAATTTGTTTTGAATTACGCCGTCAATGATCTCGTTTGAAACGCTGTCGTTTAAAAATAAGCTTATTTGTATATTAGTGATCTTTTTATAAACAATTCAAATGCTGAAACGGTTGCAAATGGGCCTTCGCGCGTTCATGCTGCTCGCATCTAAAGTATGGAGTTGTTTTTGTTATATGTTTAAGAAGCAATATCGAGCGGTAAATATAAATAAAAATGTGTGCCTTGTTGTATATTATTATAATTTTACACATGTCTATTAAACTCTCACGTGGCATTCGATTTTCAGTTGGCTCAATATCAATCCGTCAAATATGAGATGTATCCACTTTCGCCCGTATCTAGACACAGGCTGAGTGAGTATTTACTATCTTTTTTATCGCTTTTAATATAACGATATATCGCATGATTTGTGACCGTCGTATTTATCATAAATATGTAAATATTATCATTAGTCCTCCACTTAGCTGAGATTAATTTTCTATGATTAAAATGTAAACAAGTCTTCTTTAGTGTTTTATGTAAAAATGATAAATCAATGATCAATCTCAAGATAATGCACAGTCGAGTTGAGATGTTCATCAAGATTATTATTAGAAAATAAAATATGCATCATCCTTGTTTCAATATTCATTATTTTATAGTTGAATCAGCTCTAAGGCTCAGTTTACTGAGATGGAAATGGAGTTATCAGCTTAATATAATTATCATTTTAAGACATTGTTATAATCCTACTGCATAAACTGTTACTGGTCACTCACAAACTACTTATGTTTCTGAAAGAATAGACCCATAAAACCATCACTAAACTAGGTTATTGATGTAATTGTAGGTTATAATTGCACAATAGGATGCTGGAACCCAATTTTTCTCGAGATATCTTAATGACTTGGAATTAAAGAGATAGTCTCTAAGAGTTAATGAACCTCGTAACAAAAGGTAACTAGTTGTATCCTGTCTCCTAAGTCATTAACTCATTTTAAGGTTACTTACAGACTGGTACAAACCAAACCGTAGGGCCAGTATTACCAACCTTCACCCAAGACTCGAGCATTACACAAAACCTTTAAACTGATTCTCAAATATATGTAACCTTGTGCTTTACAACAGTCGAATGTAATATTAGTATCAGCTGGTCTATTCTGTGCAAATCTCAACGTAGATGAAGTGAGCTGACTTTCCACTTAATGCTAGGTATTGACACTATTGCCAGCTCACGTCACCTAACTGTTCACAATGAGATTTATTTAACAGAATAGATTGGCAGGCCCAGAGATGAAAAAGGAATTTTTAATTTTACACTTACATTATCAAAACTATTTTAATTCTCTTTTAGACTTTTTTTTACATATTGGGACCACTACTAGTATTCCCTAGAATACTAACAAACTTACATACAAACTGTACCACATTCCACATAGTACCATATTTCAACTATTTTATTGAAGATAAAAACAAAAGAAAATTATGTTGATCATTCTGAACAAGCTATCCAGTGTCAGTATTAATATTATGACTATAATTGTATTTTTCATGTCTACAAAAGTTAAAAGTGTCTGCCAAATAATAGCAAGATGTTCAAGTTCTTTACACACTGTATACATAAATCCTCGACATACAGGTTGGCAGTGACATCAACGAGCAACCTGTCATCATTGATTCAGTTCATGATTCTAAACACCGGTGCGTCAAAATTTCTCATTGGTTATTAATTTAAAAAATTGGTAGCTGTTCCGTACTTGTTGACTGCATAGCTTTTACACTTTTCTATGATGAAACAGCAGAACTCTTTGATGGCCGACAAAAAAAGACAATGCTAGAAACATGTTTTGAATCAATTGTGACAGGTTGCTCGTCAATGTCCCTGCCACCCTGATACTTTGCTTACTTTGAAACTCCCAAGAAGAAGAATTATAGCTTCAACCTTCACTTAATGCATGAGGTAGGTTATGTTGGCTTATCAGTGAAAAATATTTGTCATCATTACTTGCAGGATTTTAATCATCAACATTATATAAGTTCATCACACTATCATAATAATATCTAGTTCATTAAAATTTTAGAGGTTATTTATTCTATTACAATGTTGTAGAAAACAGCTGAGTTGATGATTAATTTATGTATTGAATAAAAACCCTATGACAAATCTGTTGGTGGTTGATCACAGAAATACCTAGAATCTCCTACGTTTCCATAACAATTTTTTTTTTTTATTGACATTTGGCTCACTCTTGACCTTAATCCAGCCCAGAGGCAGGGATGAGATCTACGGTGGAACGAGCTTGCCTAGAAGAAGCCTATTCACTCTCGCCCTGAAGAGATTCGTGTTGTATGAACTCGGGAATGCAGACGCAGGCACACAATTCCACTCCTTAGCTGTGCGCATCAGAAAAGATGATGAGAAGCGCTTAGTGCGTATATATGGTATATTAATCAAATAGGGGAAATTCCAATTTGTGTGTAATTATTGCATATTTTCTGACAACCAGTCTTACCAAGGGGTATCGTATTAGCCAGTAAATGGGTTATAGAGGTCAGATAGACAGTCTTCTCAATGTAAAATACTGGTATTCAGCTGGATCAGCTTAGACTGGAAGCTGACCCCGACATAGTACATGGGAAAAAAGCTAGGCAGATAACGATTTTATTGAGTCTATTGCAATTGATTGCCCTCTGCTAAATCTAAGCTTCTCTGAAAGATGTATAAGTAGACTGGGCACACTGATTGCATATCAAAATACTTCTTATCAGTTTCAACACTGCATTTATTTTGTGTGTAAACAACTACCTACCTTTAAAAACAGTTGTTTTGAAACCTGTCAGCAACACATACCTATTATTTATCATATTGATCAATCAAAACAGCTTATCAGCTCAAAACTACAGACTACCTACTCTTGTTTACTGATAATGACAATAAAAGATTCTGTGCTATCAAGCGTTATATTGAAGAAAGAAACTAGACGTATTTTGAGATGAGGAAACTAAGCAAATGATAAGATTATCACATCCGGTTCGAGGCTTTGTTATTAGTTATCATATCATATTTCCACCAGTGATTTTTAATTGCAACATTCTCAGATACGTGTTGGTATGCCAAACCGTTCATTGAGTAACAGCATTGATAATTCACATCTCATAACATCTAGACAACGAAGCAGAGAAGTCATAAGCTCCCTATATAAATTACTAACTAGCGTTCGCCCGGTGGATGTCGGAGCGTACTACCGGGATTAAAAGTATCCTTATATGTTAATCCAGGTTATAAACTTACACTTATACACTAAAAACAGTGATATTCACAGTGTTAACACTAGAAATAAGGGCAAACTACGTGCCCCCTTTCACCAGCTTCATAAGGTTCATAACTCATTTGTTGGACTTGTAACCTTTTATAACAAGATACCCTCTTCTTTGCTGGGACTGTTTTTTGTAATTTTGACGTTCGAAAAGTGCTGATTCACAGCCTAATTTGAATAAATGACTTTTGGTTTTGATTTTGAACTAAGTATCTGTGTTCCAAATTAAGTACATCCGAATCCATACAAACTTTCACATTTATAATATTAGTAGGAGTATGATACATGAATATTACACGTTATTTTCCGTATTCAATTACCCTCAAAGACGGTAGTTAGGCGGCTGAAAATAGCTCCTGTCATTAGGCGATTATCGTCATGCTATACCGACGTATAACCGCTCGTCGAAAGCTAGGCTGGACGCACATTGGCTCATTGGCTGAGCTATATAGCTCAGGCGATAGTACCGGGAAACTATAGCGTGAGCGTCAATATTGACGCTCACGCTATAGTTTACCGGTTGTTTAAGCAAACAACCAGCGCAGCTCGGACGACCAAACAGTTGCTGACGCTACTATTCTGTTGCTCGGGTAATTCCTATATCCGTGATTGATTTCCCTGAGGAAAATCAGCTATTAAAACAACAATATCGTGAAGGCTACCGCAAACTGAAGCAACTTCACGCGTACGCTAATTTGATGTAGTCTAATCTAACTAGCCTGTATTGTTCCACTGCAGGGCAAAGCCCCCTCCTCCTCGCTCACCCTTTTCCACACAATTCTGTATTTTGCTAGTGCCGGCCAGTCCTTTCGGTAAGAGTCAAGCTCGTCCCGCTATCTTCGTCTCGGCCTGCCGCGATGGCGTCGTGCGTTTAGTGGGACAATGTAGTGCCAAAGCTAAATCGGGTAAATAAAGGGTAAAGCAACTAAGTTGCTCGAGCGATTAGATGCCAAAGTGCGGCCGACCTTACTTCATTAAACACATTGTTGGTTTACACACTTTAATCGCGACGTTTTAACCGATAAATTATTTAACACTATATTTTGTACCTCCATAAGTATTCTTTTATTTCTTTGACAGCATCAAACAATAAAAACAAATCCTATACGAATAGTACTTATTATTATTTTTACTTAATCTTTTTTTAAATTATTTTATTGTTTGTTTTGTCTGATCTATATATCTGGTGGATTGTGTCTCTTTTAGTTTGTGCTAAATAAATGGATTTTCTTTCTTTCTTTCTATTGTTTCAATTTTTGTTTTTATGTATTGTTGTTTTAGAGGGGCTTGTGACTAATAACAGCCACACGGGTCCATCGATCAGGGTAAGCTACGTTTCCTGCGGTTGGTTAGGGGATAAATAACTATCTTTACATACCAAGACCCGGTGCCTCGGAAAGCACGTTAAGCCGTTGCTCCCGGCTGTCATTCGTGGTTCATTGTCAGTCGTTACGGGTCGTCAGAAGCCCGAAAATCTGACAAGTTGTCTTACCAAGAGATATCGTATTACCCAGTAACATGGATTGTGGAGGTCAGATAGGCAGTCGCTCCATGTAAAATACTGGTACTCAGCTGCATCCGGTTAGACTGGAAGCCGACCCCAACATAGTTGGGAAAACGCTAGGCAGGATGTGAAGTACTGTTGTTTTATTTCTTTTAATTTTACTATGTTTGTGTTTTAATATTTAGTCTGTATTCTTCCCGCAAAAGACTGAATTGTGTGGAAAGGGAGAAGGATGCTTTTGCCCTGCGGTGGCACAATACAGGCAAGTTAGATTAGATTAGATTCTTCCCGTGCGAGTCAAAACAACTACTATTTCTTTCTTTCACAGTACGATAACATAGTTTTTTAATTTTCAGGTCTAGTAAAAAGAAAAATGCTGGTCTTAGATCTAGACGAGACGTTGATACACTCGCACCACGACGCGATGCTGCGGCCGACCGTCAAGCCGGGCACGCCGCCAGACTTCGTGCTCAAAGTTACTATAGACAAACATCCTGTGCGATTCTTCGTACATAAAAGGCCGCATGTTGATTACTTTTTGGATATAGTAAGTACATTTTTACTATTTGATCGAAATCAGAATTGCTTCTCTTTTCGTGACGACACGAGTTTTCTTTCGCACTTTTACCTGGCTGGATTCTGTTCGAACCCAGCCAGTCACGTCCTAGGACCAAAAATTCGAAGACCAGTGACTTCCACCAACCCGCACTCAGCAGTGGACAGAGAGGAGGCCTGTGTCCCAGCAGTGGGAACATTGTAAGCTGATAATGCATTCGATTAGGGTTGCGGCTGACTGACCGGTCACCCCCTGACGTACCATTGTTGGTACCGTCATTCGTGGAATCTCTTTTATTGCAACTCCTTATGTATTGGGGACCACTCACATGTAAAAAATACCTTCTAAAAGGGATTACCAACTAACGCCATCGAGTTTCTTGTAGCCAACTTAGAAGCTACCTTTCTAAGGCCTCTTCATAACTAAGAGCATGTTAACATTTAGCAGAGGCAATCTATGTTGGTATAGTTTTGATATCCAGGATGAATGTCAGCCTTAAATGCAATAAAATGAATTGCAAGCATAAACTTGCCTTTTTTCCTTGAGGACCACAGCAACTACAAAACCAGGTTTAGTGCATGATCCTTACATACTCACAAACATATTATCGGGACAAAAAGTCTTCGTTCCTCCTTATAACATCAGCTATCTGCCAGTGAAAGTCCCGTCAAAATCGGTCCAGCTGTTTCGGAGATTAATCGGCACGAACAGAGACAACCATTTTAAAAATTGTTCAATTGTTCAAGGTATTTTTTGTTATAATCATTTAGTAAAAAGCTGTTATCTTGACATTACAAAGTGCCTCTTTGTAATGTCAATTCTATTTATTTGCATAGATATGTAATCATGGTCTACATAGTTCCTCATTATAGTTAAAGGGTACCAAGGTCGATTGGGTTCTGAAAGTTGACTTGACAAGAAACACAGATGTCTGCGTCATCCATGCATTTAGTATCGCTTCGAATGCAGGTCGTAATTGGTCGGTAATCCAGTTTCCTTTGTGTTGGGGATAACATAACGTAAATATATACGTTGGAAGTAATAATATAAACAAATACGTTCAGTACTGTGACCACATGTGACGCATGGAAACCACATGTTTACGACCTAATCTATCCTGTGACTATGCCCGTGTTGGAGTTCGCAGGGAATGTTTTCGTCATCAGTTATTATCGATACCTAATCAAATTGATCTAAGTATTTATATAAATACTAATAATAAAGCTGAAGAGTTTTTTTTTTGTTTGAACGCTCTAATCTCGGAAACTGCCAGTCGGATTTGAAAAATATTTTTTGCATTTGATAGCCCAATTCCTGAGGAAGGCTATAGGCTACTTAACATCATGCCCAGACTCTTAGGAGCTGAGCAGAAACAAACACAAAAGTCAGAAACAACGCTAAGCGAAAACGATGTAGGTAATAGCGCGAGCAGGTGATGAGATGCCACAGGGTGGGTCGGGGGAACAAGACATTTCAGTAGAAGCTAGTCTTTCTATAATTATGTTTAATAAACATAAAAGTTGATTTATCTGTCCATTAATTATACCTACAGTTTACTTATTATACATTATGTTTTATTTATTGCAATGATAACTCTTTGCCACTTTCAAATCTAATCAACTTCCGCGCAGTTTTACTGTGTAATAAGAACGTGCTAGTACAAAATAACAGGGCGATTCTTTAGCAATTCGGAAAAACAATTTTATGGTTTCAGCCCCATATTATTTACTGTCCGGCCGTCGAGAGAATGCGTTCCTGACACCGGTCAGAGCAACAATTCTAGTAACTAATAAAGATCAAATTCGCGAAACACGTATTCGTTTGTATGAAACTGACAGGTGTCAAGAACGCATTCTCTCGGCGGCCGGACTATAGTTTGCTTCGCTCACATTAAATTCCACACTATTCAATATTAAAATGCTTAGACATACAGACATACTATACTCACATATTTCATACAACATGTCATAAAGATAAAGTGTGCCACTGCGCTAATATTTCCTCCTAGCGACTTATCTTCATTGCTCCCTTCCTGATTATTTTCATCAGATAATTACGGCATTAACTTGTTACTTGATACGCGAAACTGGAATGTGCACATGATTTCTTGAATAAATATTCCTGTTGCACGTATTATTGGAACTTGTGAATTAAATGAATATGAACATTTTTGATGAGTCATTCCTATAAATGGTCGTAAACGTACGTTTGCGCCGCTCCTTATAAATAAACCTGATTTTTATACATACTACTTATACAAATAGTTCCGTGACATATTGATCAATTAATCATTTCTGTATATCGCAAACCACTGCTGGTCCGTCTCTACTAAGTAACACCACAAAACCCGCTTCTCCGCCTTTCGCGCGCAGTCTGTTCCAACTGCCTTTTTAAGGAGGAAACGCTAGATAGCCCGCGAATTTCAAATTTTCTTGCGTTTTTTTTGCAATTTGTAGGTGTCAAGTTGTATGTTGATTAAAATATAATTCATTAAAAAAAAGATCATCATAAATCAAGTTATATTGATAATTTTAATAATAATAATTTGAGAGGTCCGTGGCTAAATAATAACAGCCGCACAGGTCGATCGACCAGGTTAAGCTACGCTTGCTGCGGTTGGTCTGTGGGTGGGTGACCATCTTTACATACCGAGACCCCTCCGTGCCTCGGAAAGCACGTTAAGCCGTTGGTCCCGGCTGTCATTCGTGGATCTTTGACAGTCGTTACGGGTAGTCAGAAGCCCAAAAACCTGACAACCAGTCTTACCAAGGGGTATCGTATTTCCCAGTAACTGGGTTGTGGAGGTCAGAGAGGCAGTCGCTCCATGTAAAATACTGGTATTCAGCTGCATCCGATTAGACTGGAAGCCGACCCCAACATAGTTGGGAAAAGGCTAGGTAGATGATGAATAATAATAATTCGGTTAGACTGGAATCCGACCTCAAGATAATTGGGAATAGGCTAGGTAGATAATGATACAAAACACGTAAGAAAATTTAAATTTCGCTGACTAACCTGGCGCTTACCAAGTGGTAGGCTAGATACAAGAAATGTGCTGCATTTGACAGGTTTTCAGGACATGTTCCGTTAGTACAATATTGCTTGTTGCAGGTATCCCAGTGGTACGAGCTGGTAGTGTTCACGGCGTCGATGGAGATCTACGGAGCCGCGGTCGCTGACAAGCTCGACAACGGGAGGGGCATACTGCGGCGGCGGTTCTATAGGTAGGACTTAGTTACCTTTATCATTTACATAACTGTCCTATTGGTCTATAGAAGATGGGGACCTGGGTCTGGATTTGATTTCCAGGTCGACAAACTGATTGAGTTTTTCCATCAGCAATATTTCAATAGCAGCCTGAAATCTGGGTTTGGCATCCCGATGGGCAGGCTCTCCCCATTGGTACAGGCATGTAATTAACCAGGCAAAAATGGGCCTTAAAACATAACTGGCAAAAAGATGTACCTACTCACCTCTACTTAATGCTTCCAGGAATACGTGCGTGATGTTATGTTTGACAGCTAAAACGTCAGATTGCGAAAAAGTCAATCCTTAACATATCTTTATAATATAACAACTAAACTTCACACAGTGAACGTGGGGAGTATTATTTGTGGTAATTACCAGCTCACGCGAGCTGTAATGGCCTCCACTCACCGACACGGTACGCTAATATCACGAGCGGGATCGTATGTACGG
The DNA here is from genome assembly GCA_947507525.1 of Apamea epomidion. Lineage (NCBI taxonomy): Eukaryota > Metazoa > Arthropoda > Insecta > Lepidoptera > Noctuidae > Apamea > Apamea epomidion. The sequence goes on from OX382237.1 coordinate 18,507,434, forward strand.
GACTGTTGATAAATCATAGAGTAGGAAAGAAATGGAGTGATCATGAACGTGGGAATTGTTGTCCTAGAATTCTGCACAAACTCCGCAAAATGTACGTGACTCGTTAGTGACATATCCAACGTTGTAAGACAAAAGACAACGCAATGTTGCGACGTTAATAATAATTAGGAAAATCTAGCAAAGAGCAGATTAGTAAGCACTTTTTCGGTGTGTAGACAAAATTATTGTTCATAAAACTGTTATAAAAATATTATAAAACCAGTTTGTATGTACATTTTAGATATAATATTTGTTGTTAATCTCTGTTGACAGACAACACTGCACAGCAGAAAACGGTTCCTACACAAAGAATTTGTCGTCTATATGCGACGACCTCAACAGAGTGTTCATATTGGACAACTCACCCGGAGCCTACCGGGATTTTCCAGGTAAGATTCAGACACTTATTAGAAATTAAAAATTTACACCCGAAACTATGACTATAAGTTTCTTATTAGACTGGTGTTCGGCTGCATCTGGCTACACCGCCGACCGCAACGTAGTTGGGAAAAGACTACGCAGATTGATTGAAGTACTTTCCGTGAACCCTAAAAACCCTGAAAACCTTGTTGGTCAAAATTGTCCTCGAGTCTTGGAAGATTTTTCAAAACTTTTCTTCAAATAGGAATTATATTGACTAGCTAAGTCTGGATAAGATTTGGACGAACTGTTGCAAATAATCTTCATCGTATGTCGAGTCATGCCGCGCAAGTCGCGAGTTCAGTGTTAACATTCCATTGGTTACCTTATCTGTGGCCCTGGATAATCGCGATTGTTCTCCACGTGATAGTTCTAAATGGTTTTTTAGGCTGTTTGCAATAATAAGTACCGTATACGTCCTCAGATAACGCGATACCAATAAAGTCGTGGTTCTCGGAGCCGCTGGACGTGGCGCTACTGAACCTGCTGCCGGTGCTGGACGCGCTGCGCTTCACGCACGACGTGCGCTCCGTGCTGTCGCGCAACCTGCACCTGCACCGCCTGTGGTAGTACACAACACGTGAGTAGAAATTGATGACATAAAGAATTCCTTTACTATTCCTTAATTACGAATAATAAAGTTCTTAATTTTACTGAGTAAAAAAAATCTACGAATTAATTATTTCGCTTTTTGAGGGGTCCTTTCCTCAACGACTCTTGATGAACGGACTCCAGTCATTTCCAGGTTTTTCTATTTTTTGCTTGCACTAGCCATGATTTACAAACCAATTCCTCTGTCTCGTCTTGCCACCGTTCTGCTGGTCTGCCTCTTCCCTTTCCGTTTGGGCCTTTCCAAGCGGTTGTTCTAAGAGTCCATCTGTCGTCTTCTGATCGCGCATCTCCACTTCTGTGCTTGAGCGTATTGAAGGGAATCTATGACTTGTGTCTTTTTCGTATTGCTGTTTCGTGACACACACAACAGTATTAGACGTACTGCCAATCTATTCTGTAAAAATCTCTGTACATACTTAGATGAAGTGAAATGTAAATCTTTCCGTGAATACTTGTCTTAGGTGAAGTGAGCTATCAATAGAGAGGAAAAAAATCGGATAGAATGACAGCTCACTTCATCTAAGTTTTCATGGTGACATTCTTACAGAATAGATCGGCTGAAGTTACTTATAAAAGAGCTCGACAAGGGAATTACTAAGATGCTTTCACCAAAATAATTAATCATGCTGAGTGGCTTTGTTGTGTTCCAATTTAAAGCTAATGCATCTAAGAGCAGAAGGTCCACTCCCGTAATTAAAAACGTTCAAAATCAAGTAGCAATAATTGGTGCCCTAATAAACCCTCTTCGGGGAAATAAAGTAGCAATCTCATCTCAGCGACAATCAATGTCAAAAATGTATGAAAATTTGTGGTTATTTTGACAGATTGAGACTGAGATAAGAATGAGAATTTCTTAATAATACGGGAATTGCCCCTCTGATCACATACATACTTTATAATAATCTATATCTTTTGTCATTGCAATAACTTGGGGTTTACTACCATGGTAATGAGTTCTTTCCTATGACATAAGTCTAGTAGTTTTTGGTTGGTAATGACATTTTGTCTTGCTATAAAATGGGAAGGGACATTCTGTCCATTCTCCTTTTATAAAATTAAATACCTTTCATTGTATAACTTTTGAGAGATGTTTTCCTTTTTGTCTATACCACTAAAACCTTTGTTTTTCTATTATTTCCAGATAGAATACCGGCTTTTGTACAAATGATGGACGCCACAGGCCTCCTGAACTTATTTATTATTTTGTCACTCGTTAGGCGGTTCAGCTTCTATTCATATAGATTTAATATAGTTGAATATTTTTTTTTAAGTTTTGTTTTTACGTAAATAAAAGTGATTATCCGGTGAATGTGTACACATTGTGTATGTTAGTAAGTTACCTACGTATGTAGGGCGAAAGCGTTTTTAAAGCGCGGTTTTTTGTTATTTGAAACTAAAGTAAGTGCAAGAATGAGGGTGGGGTCTCACTGCGAGCGGTAGGAAATACGTTTTAGATGTTCCTAAATTGAGCTTCAGTATTGTAGTGCTTTACCCATTTAAAAATATATATTCTAGAACATTCTTCAGTCAGTTATTTAGCTACTGAAACATTTAATGATATGTTAGTAAAATATATATGAATTCTATAATCTAGTTTTGGTATACAAGGGGGAGACGCCAATACAACAACAAAATAAACTGCGTATATTAAATGACGTTCTCAGTCTCCATACGAAAATTTAATCAAATATATCGAATTGTTTAGTCACTATTGCTTCAAAGAATGGCAAAAACATAGTCGGCCCATCATTCCAAAATATTCTTAGGCATTAGTATTGCCAGTGGTTTTATTTATAGTCGTATTGTTGTCTCTCCATTGTGTTTACGAGTCCCGTTGAGTTTCTCCATGACATTTATTTATTCTGAACCTTGCATTGACTCGAGTCTCTCTTAGGTCCCAATTAATGATTAAAAACATGGTACCTAATCTATGATGTGTTCAATATATCCGCCTTAGATGACACGAATTAAAATTATAAATTACTGATGCCCTAGATCGATTTGTGTAGCTTGAAACTTGCATTTTTTTTTAATGCAAAATATCTTTATTTTATAAGCTTTCTTACTTCCCTTTAAAGTTGTCAACGAAAATCGGGGATATTTAAATATAAATTTACAATTTCCTTGCTTACAGTGGGGCCACATCTGTTTCTAACATAGTGCTGTCTCATTCGCTAGTATAGCAAAATGTTAGACAGAAACTGTCTTCTCTGACGTCATTGTTGCACTTTTAAGGGCTGTCTCGAAATCTAGACAATTGTTTTGGTTCCAAAAATAAATTATGTTTTAAAAAAACAAATGTTTGTTAGTTCATTTTGTATGATGTACCAACTACTATACTTAAAATGTATGACTGCTATTGTAATAAGAGTTGTGTTGTGAGATTTCATATTTAAATAAGATTTTGAGTTAATTGTGTAAAAAGTTTTCAAAAACACATTCACTGAAATTGACGCTTTTGTGTTTTTAATCAGTTGTCTATGATCTAAAAGTCTTCAGCAGTGAATGTGTTGCCAGTAACAGCAGTTAAGATCAAAGACTTTAGTCAAATAAACAGTAATAAATAAATATCGTTAAAAAATATGTATCATTCGATTTAATTAAGTTTTTTTTTCTTCTAAATTTCCAGACAGCCCTGAAATCGAATCATATCTTTTTTTAGACTTATTTGAAGGGTTTAAAAGATACGGCCTTAATTTTTATTACTGCCTTTTGTACATAGAACTTTCAACCATTATGGTTCTTGCAATTTAATTTAAAATAACTTGTTTTAAAATGTACATATTTTTAACAACAATATAATCATCATAACTTAATTCAATCAATTATCATTGAAAAAGTAAATTACGGCCATATCTATTAAATCTGAAAAACTTACTGCCCACCAAAATTGCCCACTAAGCTTGCAAATTAAGAACCACTTTTTATGTCTCCTCACTTTCGTGAAATGAAATTAAGAAATAACTGGCGTCTTAACGTCACTTTGACAGAAGCAATCCGAACTTGCCAGGTTAAAAAAATGTGATAATAATAAAACCTTTTTATTTTGGTCATCGAAAGTGAGGTGGCTCGCTCAACAGTAATTTTTTAAATTATTTGTACCAATTTTTTTATTCTTTAGTTTATGAATTATTGTGACTTCAATTCAATCTGCATGGAACATGAATATTTATGAAGTGTTAAAAGGATTCTTTTAATAAAAATCTATTAATATTATAATGTGATGTGTGTTATGATTTTGATTTATTTCATTTAAATTATATTCGGTTTACAAAATTCCTCTTCCTGGCAACAGCTGATTATCCACCTCCCGCGTCTCCACCCGATTGAAACCATTTTATTCCCAATAGAATAATGTTGGTACAAATAATCGTATAATTTCTTCCAGTGGAATAACTAATGTATGTAAATATAATTTTTTAATGGACAGTCTTGGGTGATTTGCCTATTTTTGAACGCGCAACGTTGATCTCTTAGGTATAGTTTTCGTTTTATTTTGCTTCTTGGAAGCCCCTTTTCAAGCACCGAATAATTTTTAAACTACCCTCATTACTTTGTTAAAGGTAACAGGTAGTTATTCAACATTGACTTGGGACAAATCAATGTATGGTTTCAATGAAAAATATGAAGTAATTGGCAATTTAGTTTTGATTTAAATAAACGTTTTACTACGTGTGAAATCTTAGGAAAACGTTTTTTTCTAACATTAATTTAAAAATCGGCAAATCACTAAGGGTGCGTTTACACCGACTGTATGTACGTTATACTCTGCGCAGTGTAACGCATCCTAACTCTTTTGTACGTCACACACGCTGTGGACCTCTTGATGACAATAGAATAGTGTACGTTAATAAACTATCTGGTACAAATGTATGCCGAAACAGTTACGACTACATTTTTGTTTTTATAAGCGCTTCATGAAGTTTCCAAAATTATAAATTACTGATTGGCAGTCAGTCGATCACATGGCACGTTTTTTACAGCAGCTATTAACCGTATCAACGTCGGAATATTGACATATGATCCCAGCATTAAGATGCAAAAAAACGTGCAGTAAAATACCATGTGATCGGATACCTACTGACATAAAAAGATCCATAAACAAAAAAAGATTTGGCTGATGACTTTTTCACATTCAAATTTTATTCAAGTAAGTATTCGTAGATATATATATATATATATATAATTTTTTTTGTGATTACCTAATGTATTTCTTTTTTGTTTTGTATTTTTATGAAGCGATTATAGAAAGCAAAAATTAAGTTTTAAAACATGTTATGATTGTTCGTCGAGACTCGGCATGTCTTCTTAGTTTAATCCCATTAAATCGTGTATAATGATTAGTTTATATTGAATTGTTTCTACATAGAAATAAAAGTTCTTTTTAAAACCAAATAGTTGAGATAAATAGTTTTTAGTATTAAAAAATTTAATCTGTTAGGACTCATTTACTGGTGATGTGTTTTTGCAAAAACTTGGTATGTATTAGCAAAATTTATTAAAAACTATTTTTCACTTTTATTAAAAAATACATAAAATATTCAAATTACGCGCCTAACTATACACAAGAGAATAAAAAAACAATTCAGATGAGACAAAATATTGATTATATCTTTGACTTTTTTTTTGTTTTTGCAAAAATCACATGTCTGCCTGGAAACCGGACTGTTTACTTTATCAGTTAAATCGTGATGCGTTCGAACGCAGCAAGATTGCAAGATCTTCAGCTATACCTTACTTTAGTTTATAAGGTTGATTTTTCATTGATTGTGTAATTTTAGAACGGGTGTCGTGAAGTTTTGAAGGGTCTCGCCACGTCGGCAAATAATGTATGGGGGTAAAATGGTCCTGTAGTCGATTGAGAATAACATCAATGAATAATATTTTAAAGCTTTCTGCTCAGAGATACTTATGGAGTGACGTAATACAGCACCTACAGACTCTGTCTTTAGAATATTATGCATAATCTCGTCTACCTACGCATAGAGAACTCGACTGGGCACTAAGCCAATGTTTGTTGCCAAATTTTGACCAAGTAAAAACGATCACGTCAGTACACTCGTTTGTTCTCGACTCCCCATGCATTTTGCTCTCAAAAAGCACTTAACTGTAATCAGAATATACTTTAAATTAAGTTTATAATAACTAGTGTGCCCAAATACAGGGGCAATGTAATGCAATTTAGTTTTCATGTACATAATATACTTTATCTGTAGCATATCATAGATTCATTTTGAAATTCACAGGGTCCTTCGTTTTACAGTGAGATTAAAAGTAATTTTCTGTTTGACAACCTAGTAAGATGTGTTTCAAATGTTTTGGGTGAATAAACTTATAAATAGTCAAGCACTTGCACTTAAAATATTAATATATCTACGGCGAATATAAACTACTGAATGTACTTACTTTATTCTAATCTAATATACCAATTATATTTGCACGAACCAGAAAAAGTATAGGGTTGTTTTGAATTGCCTAGCTAAACTCTGCAGACGCGATTGGTATCGATATCTAAACACGATAAAATGAAAAATAGGAAAATTTGATGGCTTTTTTGGAACGTCAACGACCTGTTGGTGTTGTTGCTTGAAGTATGAGTTGAGAAAAACTCGTTTTCTTATGTTTTATCGTCAGATATACGATACCCACTACGTCTATGAAGTGTACAAAAAAAAAAAACGATCTTTTAAACTGATATTTCAAGTGACTACAATAATTGCGGTCGATGACTCCACAAAAACAATTTTTTTTTTTTTCATGTTTAGATATTGATACCCATCGCACTTGCGGAGTTTAGCTAGCTAATTTAATTTACCACTGTATAATCTGACCAAAAATACATAAAAATAAATAAGTAAGTAAACTATTCTTTCAAAACATTTGAAACATTGAGCTATCGATTAAAATTGTATTCACAAACCGCATAGCACAATTTATAACTACCGAATACGATTCAAAATTAGCTGTTATTTTTTCTAAAAATATATCCAGCCCAGATCATCCTTTATTTGTAAATACCGGAATGGCGAAGGCGTAAGGACACATAAATACAACTAATCATAGAGATGAAAGAATCATAGAGAGCGTGTAAAATTGTAATGTATGAATCTGAAGTCGTTTTTTTATGTTTTGACTACGGTGGCATCATGACTAACAGTATTCTATAAAGTATTTTTCACCATTTAGAATTAAATGTGAGGTCAGTTTATGTGACACAAAAACATTTTTATATGCACGTATTTTGAAAAAAAAAAAATACTATTTAGAGTTCTCATAAATTACCATCAAAGATATTATTTCAATTTTATTATAATTTCATCCATGGGTTTAGTAGGCATTTTCTTGTGAGTTCTTACTAAGTGTCACTGTAGTTAAAATATGCTAATACGGCTGTAAAGTTTGATAAATGTTTACTGTTTAAATAGAAAACATGGACACGCCAAAGTTGGCGGTTAAAACAATATTGAAAACTAATATTGCGGTCTCAACTGGTTGTTCAAAGTTCAAATACGATTTGTAATATAGCAATATTAAATCGATTTCAACAATGTTATTTGTTTTACTTATGGTCCTGTTTCATCCCGTTCTAGCAGCTGCATTTGTGCGACAGGAGTCGAGATTTGCTTACAAAAAATACAATAATATTTCAACTTTAACATTGTGTCATACATAAATTGAGACAGCCCCAGTAAGTTACAAAAGTATTTGTAATTTACTCCTTATAACATCAGCTATCTGCCAGTGAAAGTCTCTCCAGCCGTTTCGGAGATTAGCCGGAACAAACAGACAGACAAGCAATTTAAAAATTGTTTTTTTTTAAAGTAGGTACTTTAACATAGATTTTTGTCTATCCCCAAGTAGTAGTTCTCAAATGATGGTATTTAGTTTCAGTGGCGGTAGAAGGAAGCCTGATGCACTTCTGTAATCATACCTAATAATAATTCTAATTTTTTTATGTAATCTTTTGCCAACGGAATGTCACCCAGAACTTGCGAAGAACGGCAGAGCTTCGACACTTGGCCACGAAACGAACTACAAAACAAACAACAACACGAACGCAACACGTTGTGCGAGTTACTTTGAAAGTATCCTCATACCGAGTTTCATCAAAATCGAAACATTAGCCGAAACAGACACTAAAAAGAATTTTTGTTAAGTACCTACCGTATAAACTTTCTTAGCATTTCGTAAAAAAGCATTACCTATGTTGAGATTACATAGAGACATTTCTATTATATTTATTTGTAAAGATACCTAGGTTTGTTTTGCGATTGCTTCTGATGTAGACAAACCCATAAACTTTTAATTGCACTCTTTGGTTACATGGAGAAACTGAATCGGACTCAAGATGCGCAAATTACATACCCAACAGGTCCTCGTAAATAACTACAAAAAATTAGTAGTTTAAAAAAACTATAAACACGCTTATTCAATCTATGGGACTCATCAAAACAAATCATATTAGCCCAAACTCGAGGGGTTTACTAGTGTAGCCACTGAAGAGTTCTACTATCCACCTCCTGGCTCCATCATCAGATCAGCTCCAAACCAAATTATAGTTTTGTCATCCAAACTACATCATAGTTTTATTTCGATGCTACAATAGGTTAAAATTGACTTCTAAGATTTTATTACATTGTTAGTTATTAAAGCTAATAAAAGCGTGTTAAAAATTCCGTTTTTGTCTTATGGGGGTAGGCAGAAGCTGTAACAGGCCGATATAAAAGTTAGTTTTTTAAACCCACACTACTTTGACAAGTGTAATGTCAAATTTCGATATAAAAACGCAAACACACAGATTAGTATCTGGGATTAGAAACGAACTTTAGTAATTAGTTTTGTTATTATGCCTCATGTGTTTCGCTCCATCTTGAAACACAGTACGAGGGAAAGGTCGTCAAATAAAATAAAGTTTTTACTTTCGATGAACCCTTTAATTTGAGACTATTTTTATGATAACATTCTAACTGAAAATTGTCAAAAACTATTATCGCCTGAACTAAGTTTACAAAATATATGACAGGATTGTGGGAGCATTTCAAAAGTAACAGTTTCATAATCAAACTAATTATATGTACAGGATCAATGTTATGTAGGCCAAAATTAGTTTTCGTCAAAACATTCTGCTCCCTTATAGATATTAATGAGACGTAACAAAAATATCTCCACACAACATTAATAGCTGTCCAATTTTATAATTTTCTTAAAGATAACAGTTATAACATCATCATTTAGCATAGCTTATGAGATGTAAAAGCACTTAGATGGTTTAAAATTTTATAGATGTTTCCTAAAGTGTTAACATTTTTTTTTGTCTTAAACATGTTTTATGATTTACAATAAACACAATGGTCGTCGATTTGAATTTGACCATATTGAAAGGTGATTTTCAATAGTTTGGCAAAGTACATAATCCATTCCAGATTTGAAACGGCGACTTTTAAATGGGGGTATATATGGTAGATCCCCTTGGAAGTTTCATGAATACTCCCTAGTAATTAAAATTATATAGGTTTTCGTCAGTGTGCTTAGCACAGTAGCACAACACACCATCCTTAGAAAGTTGATTCTTAGGAGAAATATAACTTACGAAATTATTTACTCTCCCTAAACAAGTGACTAAATTTTACATCTTTAAAGAAATATATTTTTAACCAATATTATCATTTGATTTCCCCTGTATCTAATGTATATTAAAGTCTTCAGTTTTGTATAACATTAAATACATATATGTACTAAAATTTTACTGAAAAATGAGATATAAAAAGATAATAGGGACAAATCTTACTAGTTGATATTGACAAAATTTTACATGAAATAAAAACATTTAACATACAATAAAACTTAAAAAAACTGATGCCTATGCTGTAACTGATAAGAATAATTCTTGTAAAGATATATAGCAAATTTTTGCAGTCCTTATAATATTAAAAGAGGTTTTTTCCTCTCAAAATTATGAAAGTTTTTATGCAGCACATCATGTCAATAAAAATATCTCTTAGAAAAGCGTATTTGTCAAAGTAGTCGTAGTATTGTCTTTTAAAATGTACACATTATATTATTGCAAAGAACTCATAGTTAACCTAAATTGAAGGTACTTATCGTTCAAATACCTATATTGGATTTTGAATACAACCTTAAGCTGGAGCCAATATAAATATCACAAGTAGCGGCTTAAGGGACCTTCTCAACACCTGTCCAAACTAAAAGAAGATTAGTCACTAAAATTCATTCTCTGTACAGGTTACAGTCAAAGGTTTAAAACTTATTTAAAATACTCCAAACAATGAGTCACTAAAGAACTAGAGGGTCTACACAACATTTTTAAGAAGATTCAGTTTATACTGTTTCAGTTTACATTCAAATTACGGCTGTACATTTTATACTTTAGATGACTGCTACAGTTTATAGCAGCCACTTATTAAAGAATCAATTTTATGACACAGAGAATGCCTTTTCTGAAAAGGATTTAACATAAGCCTCATGCAATTTGTTCACAAAGTCAGCATCATGTTTCAGCAGATAATTGAAAGCTTGAAGAAGCTGGTTCCTAGTGAGAGGCTCAGGGGACGGCAGGACGTCTCCGCCTGTGCTAGCAGTGAACATTGTGGGCGGCATCAGTGCTGGCTTCTGCTGAGTTGACACAGAGTCAATCAATGGGTATATTCCAATCTCTTCAAGTTTGCTACCGTTGAAAGAGCTTACCGTGTGGTTGATGTCCTGTGACTGATTCAAGTATGTGGCCAGAGGGGACGTTGGCTTTGGTGATGAAATATGCATCAGGTTCAAGTCATTCTCCATTGGTATAAGGCCATTGGTGTCATTTGAATCCAACTGTCCCTTCTTCAGACTAGATATCCTCTGCTGATTGGGCTTGTCAATAGGAGTTGACTTTAATGGGAACCCACAGTTTTGTCTCATTGCTGAATCCATGTTCATATTGCCATTTGAACTTTGAGCCTCTTGAGGTGTCACAGAACGTTGTTGTTTCTCTATATGTTCGACAGAATGTGCTGGATTGCTCATGAGCCTCTGCAGCAGCTGCGGCACCTCCCGCGCGTCTGTCGAACGCGGCCCGAAAATACCCGGCGACGGTAGCGAGGACACCGCCGGCATCTGCGCAGCGGCACCGCTGCCAGCTTTCGCGAAGAAGTCCATCACGCTTTGCGAAGTCATGTCGGGTGCACGCGACGGTGTCGAGTCACTCTTGTTGGCGACGAGGCCCTTATTAGAATTGAAGTCATCCTGGGCCTTGCTCAACATGCTGAAAATATCGACGGGCGCACTAGAAGGTGTAGGCGTATTATATGCAGCGTTCCCCGACATGTTCTCGCCAGCTGGGACTTGCTTGATCGGGTCTTTGATGAGAGAATTTAACTTAGTCGCAACTCTAACGCACTCGTCTTTATCATAGAACCATATGCCGTAAATGCGGCACTTGGCATTCCGATACAAAAGGAAAGGTTCCTTCAATTGCAATTCTATTCCTTTCGATACTGGTTCGATTAGATTATTCGTATTCAATCTGTTCATAATCACTAAACTATGGTACGGTTCACCATTTCTACTGTACACAAACAAAGCACCCTCGATGTTAGTTTTCTCCCATTCGTTCTCTTCGAATGTATAAAGCGCAACGTGGGTAGCACTGTCGATTATTTCTCTAGCGTATGGATCTGCCCTCTTTAGGGCGGCGAAATTCATACGTAGTCCGGTGTCAGCCATTTTATAGCAACAAAATACAAGTTTTTATACAGCGAGCAAGCATCACAGCAAAATGACAAGAACGAATAAATTCGCCATTTTCGAACCGTTCCATACACTCATTCGCTGAATTTCTTATACTACTTCCGAACATAAATTAAAATAATAAAAAAATATTTAAAGTATTTCTTGAATTTAATATTGAATCCCTGTTCTTTTCTAAAACTAAAATACATAAGTCAACTTAAAAATACTTATTTTTTATATTGTTCGTATTTTACTGGCTCTGAGTGCAAAGGAACGTTCTATCATTGAATGAAATGTAAGGCGGTGGAAGGGTGGCTGGCGGGTATAGATAGATTATTAATTTTGAAATTATTTTTTATAATGTAATTTTGCTTGTATGAAGTTAAATCAAAAATGTGTAAAAAAACCAATAATTTAAGTTTGTTTGATTGGATTGAAGCATCTATTTTGATTGGAGGCTTAGACCATTTAAGCTAAATGATCTGAGATTCGAGGGTGTGTTCTGCTAGAATGGTTATTGGTAGGTATCGCACCATTTAGGGTATATATGTTCTATGGTATCGCACGACTAGCCAACGGATAGGTAGGAGTGACCCCGACCCCTGACCACCGCATGATCTTCTCGTACATTTACAAATTGTTATTATTACAATGTACTAAGGCTTAGGGCCAATGCTTTGATTAAAAATATAATCAAAGGGCCTATGATTATGGCAGACTATCACTCACAAATAGGGTACTAGAAAGTAAAAAATATCGTTACTTCAAGATCGGGCCCCTTTCTGGCCACTGGGTCAGAGTCTGATAGCACTAGGTGAAAGAGTTTTGCGCAGTCATCGTGGGACACTCGTACCCTATGCCTCTACAAATTTTCGAGCCAGAGGCCTGATTGATCTTGAGAACGATGAATAAATTAATACATGACATGCTTTATTAATAAACTTAATATAAACTTTGTTGTCTGTCGAATTAGATCTTCTAATAAATCCTAGTATTGGATTTCATTATTTAATTCAATAAAATGATGTAATTTTATCTCGCTGTACAGAAAAGTTTGACCTCTGTCGTTTTGCACTTGTAGGAATTGAGTAAGATAATGATAAAATAAATAAACCGACCGAATGCCACATTTCCATAACAAAAGTCTTCGTCTTAGTGATGTACGTACAATAGAATTAATTAATCGATAACGCTAAAGTCAAATGGCAACTTAGGCATGATTGACCACCATCATCGTGATTATTAAAGAAAAAAAAAAGAATTTTTTACTTGGAAATCCACGTAAAACTAATATCAGCAAACTTTTCAACTAAAAGCCGGTTAAGTTGCGAACACAATTTATTATTTTTGTAACAAATATGAAATAACCCATAGATGTGTTTTTAATATGTAGGTACCTACCTCAGTTTTCAGACCAAACAAATCGACCGCGAGCTTTTACACCTAAGGTATGTGCATTGCATATTCCAATTTGTAATTTTATTATACTAAAAAAACCATAAGCTTTCAAGTCAACTTCTTTCTTCTTCTTTTAAACAAATACTACTAGGTAACCAAAAATATTTGTTGGTATGTACATACAGTATGGTTTTATTCCATCAACATTTAATTTAGACATCGACATTAAAATTAAGCCCATCACTAGTATCCGCATCACAACTAAACGAAACGTCAACAACGTCATTCATTTAAAAGTTTGCGCGTGTCAGAGACGGCAGTTTACAAATAAAATAAATAATTTTCGTTTATTAAACAAAACTGCGTCTTGGTATAATACAGTTAACTACAACCAGCTCTAGCTTAAACTAGTCAATGTTAGCTAGAAGTTGTTTTAATTGTTTGTAATTGGACACGTGACGTATAGGCTAAGTTTTAGTAAACAACAAGGTAGAATAATGTCTGGTGGTAAAGTTCTGGTGATTGGAGGCGGCGGGCGGGAGCATGCTCTGTGCTGGAAGCTGGCGGACTCTCCCTTTGTGCGCCAAGTATACTGTGCGCCCGGCAGTGTCGGCATCGCGACTGCCAACAAAGTAGAGTGCGTCGAACTCGACATCAAGGATTATCCCGTAAGTTTCTTATTAGAAAAGTGTGTCCTATTACTTTTCTTAGTTTGCGGATATTTCTCAGGAAGTCTGTCATCTTCTAGAAATTAATGGTCGGGGGTAAGATTGTTATTCCATTTGTTTTAATATTAAAATTGATTAGTATTTTGATATGTAAATAAATATACTTACAGAATGGGGGTTATGGGTATCTTTTATAATAATTAACTATCTCATACAAAAGTATTTTTTTTTACGTAGCACAGAAATATTAGTTTTTTTTTTTCATACCTATATGAGTAAATAATACTAATCATAAAATACAATTAAGTAAGGCAGTTCAATTATTATTATTATTTATTTCCAAAACACCTACAGCCTGTTTACAGTTCTTACTACACAATGAAAACCTCTTTGGGTTTGAATTGCTTAAGAACTTCTTATGTCTTGACATAATTTAAATAAAACCATATCATGTGAAAAGACATTACTCTACAGTAATATAAACTCACACCTTCTTCTCATGGGGGTATGCAGAAACTACTGAACACCACCTACTACGATCCTTATATACTCCTTTTGCTTAGGTAATACAGGCTGGTGTCCGCAACTCCACGACAATGCGCATTTGCGTACAGGGGGCCAATTCTCGTAATTTTAAGAATGTTCACAGTCTGATCTCAGTCTCAATCTGTCAAAAATACTTCTAATTTCCCTACATTTTGACATTTGTTTGTCCCTGAGATGAGACTGCGACTAGATTTTGAATGTTTTAAATTACGAGAATTGGCCTTCTGATCTCCTTTTGCTTCATTTACTACTAGCTGCTGGCCGCAACTTCGTTCATGGGACATATAAAAAAAGTAGCCTAAGATACTCTTTATAACATCAGCTGTCAGTGGAAGACCCTCAAAATCAGGCCAGCTGTTTCGGACATTAGCCAGAACAAACAGACACAAAGACATAAATTAAAAAGAAATGGTTTTTGTTATGAGTGTACTAAGCTGTTATTTTGAGATTACAAACAGACACTTAAATATTTATTTGTATAGATACAGATACATCTATTCAAAAACCGTTAAAGTGATTATAAAAGTGGTCAATTAAAAACACAAAAGTATATATAATTCTATCAGTCTGATTGAGTTCATCGTCAATTCGAGCGTGCATTAATTGATTTCGCTTAAACAAATTATGAGATTATCATTAGTGTGTCTATCAGTAAACTAAATTAGTTACATAACTATCATAGACTTTATTGTTGTTTAAAATAGGTAATAATAAACTTGTTATTGGATATTCAAGTGATTAGTTTGTTCTGGTCGCTGTTCTAGATCAGGCATATCATAGTTTTCTTTATCACTATAATAAATATGAATTTTTGATTCTGCATGATAAATCAAAGTCTCTTTAAAATTCAAACCATTTATTTTAATTAAACCATTTACAGGCACTTTTGAATATTGTTATAGAGTTGGTCAGTCAAAAATATGTAGCTAGTTGTAGTAAAATAGTTCCATGTGCATGCATTGTGTAAACCAAGTGACATTTTTTTATGAATGTTTTGTTTTTTTAATGTTTTTAATTCTGTAAGTAGGTTTGTACAAACCCTTCATATTTCATATTAATCATATTTTTAAAACTAGATGAGGTTGGCGTTTCCCATCTGACTACTAAGCTAAGATTTATTCATCATAGTTGCATTATCCTTTGATCAACATTATTTGGGTTTTATATTTTTACGAAATTGTCTTGAAAGTCAACAAGGCATCAAGATATTATTACTGTCAGACCAGGCTTTCCTGTCAATCTAAAATATACCTTGGTTTCAAAAGCTTAAAGTTGTGTGTATGTTCAGTTGTGGACATGTTGTGATCATTTTATTTGTTATACTATGGTACTTTCACTCTTATTCTTAAAGTGCACCATGTGCTTTGAGAATAAGAGTGCTGTTGCTCTAACAAATACATTTTATCTTATCAATAACCCACCAAGGAGTACGCACACATGTAATACATTCTGAGTTAATAATAATAATAATAAATTTATTTCATAAAAAGGAGATTGTAGTACATGAGGCATACATACAGTTATTCTTATAAGTTTGTACCATGTCAAACACAATCTGGTGGGAGAAGTTCAGCTTTCCTAGCTAGGTTATAGAATAACCTGTATTAAGGAATAGCAGTCCCCGTCCCTTACAAAAACTTACAATAAACTAGTACAATTATATGTATATATATATATTTTTTTTTGAATACTACAACAATGATTATAATTGAATACGTGCGCGTGTATGTGAGTGTGAGTGATTATATAAATGTAAATGGCGTGTGTGTGTGTGTGAGGGTGTGTCTGAGTTGATGTGAAACTTTTTTCAGGACCATTAAGTGTTTTTGGAAAAGTAGGAAACATAATTCTAAAAGCCATTTGAAGACAAAATATTTGAAAATATTTTTTTAGAGGTACATAAAATAAGAGTTTTTCCGCTTTTCCGGGAGCCCTCGATTATAAGAAAATCTCTATGGTATTGCCAAAACCATCAAGGAAAGCCACCTCCAGAAAAAGCACAGTTGTCTGTTCAGAAGAAGTGGCGCAACGATTGTTGCGCCACTTCTTCTTCCCAGCGAAAGCACTAGGAAGTGGTGAAGTACGGGCGTTTTGGGGGAATGTCTTATGTAATTTTGATGCTCAAAACGTGCTGATTTTCAGCCTTAAATGACTTTTGATTTGAATTGATCGAGAACCATGTTCAGCACATGATTCTAGATCTAGCGTAGAAAATTTTCGCCTGATATTAAAAAAAAAGTTCTGCTATTTCGTAGAAAAGTGCAATTTTCGCGGTCAAAATGTATGGAACAGCAATTTTTTTTTAAATAATCGACGAAAAATTTCAACGCTATTTTCAGAATCATGTGCAGAATTCATTTCGCGGTCAAAATGTATGAAACAGCAATTTTTTTTAAAATAATCGACAAAAAATTTCACCGCTATTTTCAGAATCATGTGCAGAATTCATTTCGCGGTCAAAATGTATGGAACAGCAATTTTTTTTAAAAAATAATCGAAGAAAAATTTCAACGCTAGTTTCAGAACCATGTGCAGAATTCATTTCATTAAAGTCTGCGAGTCGATGTCCCTACCATCCTGTACACTACTTCTTATGATTCATAGGATGAATGTCCTTTATCTTATACAGGATTGATACATGCATTCTGGCATGTCTTTCGCCTGTAATAGAAGTTTGGGTAAAGTCGTCCATTTCAATACCTACTAAGTGTGAAAGGTCTCGAAAAAAGGTCAAGAAGTTAAATATGCGTGCTCCCTAACCTTCTCCGGCTATCTCTTAATCTCTTACATAGATATAAAGTCGATGACCCCAGATTACTGTCACATGTACGAAATGTGCCGACCACCATTATCAGCCGGTTGCTATTCCGTTCGGTTAGCAACAGGGAAGTACCTACTGCGATAAAAGTGTCGGGAGAAGTTGTTTATAAGAAATTGGGATGAAATCATAAGGAATATATAAATAAACAGTACACTCGCTCATAGTTATAAATAGTTGTTGCTACACAGACCAATGCACTTAAAAGGTTTTGGATGGACAAACGAGTACTGTCCAATTCAAACTTTATGGCGGCTCGGAACATAAGGCGAATCGCTGCGCAGTTACAAATTCACCTGTCAGCGGGGGTGAGGGATGAGGTACTGCGCAGCCAGTAGCGCACTTCAGAAACGCCATATAGTTTGGATCGGTCTGTAACTACCTAATCGTCAGTTATTTCCGATGTATCTGTGGATCCAAGTCTACCTCCAACTCTTGTCTACTGTCTAGTTTCCTTTGTAGACGACCCACAATTTATCCCACCTACATCTGACAGGCTATGGTATCGAAAATGACACATTTCGTAAACCTGATATGCCTTGGCCCGACAGCTCACAGCTGTCCGAAGAATAGCGGTCGTCTATTTGATTTAAATCAACAAAATTTTCGGGTTTTGGACTTGTAAACAGCATTTAGAGTACTCGTATAATATCATTGATTGATGTTCGATACGGTATGGAAGCGTATCGAGTGGTTGTCAATAGCTATGCTGGCCATAAATAGCACAATGTAGAGGAAGAGTTTGAAAGGTAAAATGGAAGTTCTTTGCCAATAAACAGTCGCTGGTGTTGGGCAAGAAGTTACCAAGAACTCTTTTTCCGCGCCACCTCGAACCAGTACTTAGTATATTTTATTTAAAAATGGTTTTTTCCGGACGTTTCGCAGCCTCATAAACTGGGACTTTGCGTTTCATACCCACGAGTCGAGTCTGGTCAATTTCAATCCATTATATAATTTGTCGGTGTCTCGCTCACAGAATCAGGTCAATGACGCGTACGATACCCTTCTCAATGTTTCGTAATCATCAAAGATTTCAATTTTATCGTCCTTTGCTGTTGTTGTTTTTACTTGCGTCTTGAGACAAATATGGCGATGTACAACCAAGCATGTTGGCCATTTCCACTGAGATAAGGTTTGCCTCATAGGCTTCTACATCTCCCCATATGGGTTGCCTTTTCTGGCCAATCTATCATCGCTTGGTTCATCACGCCAGTCATTTCTAAAGGTAAAGCACACAGTTTTTATCTAGCACCCTAATTGCGTAACACACTTCGTATCACAATCTGAATAATTTTGACAGATATTGCTAATCCAATGCTTCATTTGGTCAAAAAAAATTGTATGCTCAACAACGTAAATAACGTAATAAATGTTGTTGAACTGTCAAAATGAAAGCCATGGGCACAGTTAGTGTGTTACACAATTACCCCTCTGGCCCTGAAACTAAGCTATAACAAAGCAGATATATTGGAGAGTAAATTGGAGTACGTGCATTGCAATACGGTATTTATGCAACTAAAATAAGACCTCGGTTCGCAATGGTACGCTGGTTTTCACTGGACTGCCCTGATTCTTCCTTTTAAAAGTAGGGTAATTTTCTACGAAAGGCTACCCAGCTACGGAACACTGCCATATTTCCAATAAACACACGACAAAGTATTCGCAGACTACTGGGTCAATGATGCAAACGGTCTGCAAACGGCACGAAGTTTATGTAAAATCTGTAGTTAACATTATCACTTATTATGATTATTTTAATTGGATGGACAAACATGCAATATGGCCTGTAAGTTAAATACAATAGTACTCTATAGTGACAGAGGGGCCTTACGAATCGCGCGAGCCGATAAGAACCTACGTTATGTTTTTCTTAAGTTATCAACGGCGTAGAGAAAAATAAGATATTTTTAACGTCGATCTTGGGCTTTTAATTCTTGATTACCTACCACGTTTTGACTGTTCGATTAACTTCAGTACCTGCGGGGTAATTGCGTAACACAATATTAGTAGCAATAGGTTTCGTTTTGACAGTTCAACAACATTCATTGCGTTATATACGTTGTTGAGCAGACACATTTTTCAAATATACAAACGCAATGTATTAGCAATATCCTTCAAAATGATTCAAATTAAGATTTATAGTGGATTACACAATAAGAGTGCTGATAAAATTCTCACAGAAATAGGAATAACGTGTCACAATTGCTTTGTCGGTATTTTACCCTATCAGCATCGTTGAGCTCCTTGAGTTCTGAGTTGAGCTACACGATTACTGACTAATGCTAGCGCTGACTGGATTGGTCCACTCAAATTTGTGTGGTAATTTCCTCAAAAGATCATTTCAGACATCAATTTACATGTTCTTCACATGATCGGACCAAGATTATGTCTGGACTTTAAAAGAGACTGTGACCTCTGAGTGTGTTTCGGCCTATCTTCTCAGAGATGTCAGCTAGGAAACGCCGACCTCATATAGCTTATTTATTTTCTATAATATGACTTATAAAAGTGGTTGCGATATCCTATTTACAGAATAAACAGTTTCATTTCGTTTTGTAGCAGATCTGCTAACAGTCTAATAGGAAATCATTACGGAAGGTCGGAAGAGTAGGGACCCATAGGATAGCCTATGGGTCCCTACTCTTCCGACCTTTTGCTTTTATTATTATTATTTTTTTCTTTATTTTCCGTTTTGCTTTTAAACAGTGGGGTCATTACGTAACACACTAACAGTAGCAATGGGTTTCATTTCGACAGTTCAACAACATTCATTGCGTTATTTACGTTTTTGAGCAGACACATTAAATAAATAAATAATAAATAAATAAATAAATAAATATTCCACAACTATCACACAACGCCATCTAGTCCCAAGCTAAGCAGAGCTTGTGTTATGGGTACTAGACAACTGATAAACATACTTATATATTTCTAAATACATAAATATTATAGATAAATTACACCCAGACACAGAACAAATGATCGTGCTCATTACATTTTCGAACATATTCTGCAATGGATTAGCAATATCCTTCAAAATGATTCAGATTGTTATTGAAAGTGTGGTACGCAATTAGGGTGCTGTGATGCACACAATGATCAGCCAATTCAAATTATTACACACGACACATAACATACCTACATACCTTGCAATAAAAAACAACTGTTTATAGATTTTCGTAGACACTCGTGTATGTGCGATAACCTCGTTCCTTTCATATCGTGAAGTTCAGTACTTCTCGGGGCAAGTTCACTTGTCACTCGAAATGCTGTGTACAGAATACATGGCGTAATATATGTCACAGGTTCGAGGGGTAAGTAGATGTCCACGTCATTGATAGATGGAAAAGGCCTTGCGGACTCTTTCGCTTACAGAATGTCTAGTTGTTACTTGTTTTAATGTATTCTGTTGAGAGATTCGAGAGAGAGAGAGATAAGATTTTGAGTCAGAATCCCAATCTTAGGCCTAAAGTTAAGTGTAGCAGCGTGCAGTTTCGTGCTTTACACAAATCTAGGTTCTGAAATCCGTATAACGTAAGCCTAAAACCTAATTGTTGTCTTTGAACAAAGCAAACCCAGTATAAATACTTCGAAAATATTCCTAGTATTAGCTATACTGAATGAGACTGGCACCGATCAGCACTCTAATTGGACACTATCGATCATAATCTGAATCATTTTGAAGGATATTGCGAATCCATTGCTTCATATGTTCCAAAAAATTGTCTGCTCGACAATGTAAATAACGCAACGAATGTTGTTAAACTATCAAAATGAAAGCCATTGCTACTGATAGTTTGGTACGTAATTACCCCTCAGGGATGCATGGTACAAAAGGGAGAAGGACTCAGCAGTGGCTGGAACAGGGCTGCCATGCCAATAATGTTGATGATGCTTAACTATACCAACTTTGCAAACTCACATTAATTACCGTTTCTTTTACAGGCAATAGCAAAATGGTGCAAAGACAAAGAGATAGACTTCGTGATCGTTGGGCCAGAGGATCCCCTTGCCGACGGCATCGTGGACAAACTCACCGCCCTAGGCGTCAAGTGCTTCGGACCCACGCAGGCTGGAGCTAGCATCGAGGCTGACAAAGACTGGTCCAAAACTTTTATGAACAAGTACCAGATTCCTACGGCCAGACACAAGTCCTTCACCGATGCTGCAGCTGCTAAAGAGTTTATTAATACGTGAGTTTCTTTTAATTCATTTTTTTTGGAGAATATTAGGCAAGTAATTGTAGCGGCGGTGGCCTATATCTGGCGGTGTTGTGACATGTCTAGCTCGCATAGAGCATGCAGTAGAAGTACACAGTATACCGACTTGAAGTACTCCACAAGTTTACAATCTCCGTAATTGAGCAAGCCGTGTTCTAGAACGATGCCCTCTCTGATATAAAAGCTGTCTGTTTTGAATCGGGGGTTCCGCTTCATCTTATTGTACCGAAAAATTTTAGTACTGGATAAAAAAGTCTTCATATTTACGATTTTATTTTGCCTCCAAATATACTTTCGTGACCAATTCAATAAATACCAGAAGACCAATTCTCGTAATTAAAAACGTTCAAAATCTAGGCGCAATTTCGTCTCAGCGACAATCAATGTCAAAAATTTAGGGAAATTAGAGGTATTTTTGACAGATTGAGACTGAGATCAGACTGTGAACGTTCCTAAAATTACGAAAATTGCCCCTCTGATCTCATTTTATTTCTGAACATACATAGATCTAAAAGTCTAGACTGGTCCTTCCTGGACTCATGAAGTCGTGACATGAATCGTCCTTTGTTGAACGCACTTTGGAACTGCAAAATGTCACTGATAAAGTTAATAACTGATATACCTATTAATCATTTTAACAAACAGTGACAATAAATGATCTATGATTGTTCGCTTCAACTTCGAATTGATCTTTAAAATCTCCGTATCGCCTTTTCTCGAGTGTCTGCCTCAATAATCTTCCAAAGCATACGAATGCTACTGCAACAACTAACTGCAATTCTAATTTAATAATTAAAAACACAGTGAACGTATAGTCGACCTCGCAATTACAAATTGCACTTTTGACAAAAATTACTAGTAGATTGAAACTTCAATAAGGTAGAAACTATCTATACACTTACTCCATTTTTAGGATTCCGTACCTCAGAAGCAAAAACGACACTCTTATAAGATCACTTCGTTGTCCGTCTGTCAAAACCGTATATGTTCCGTTTATACCGCATATTTTGACACTCGCAAGGGAATCAAAACCTATAGGGTACTTCCCGATAACCTAGGATCATGAAATTTGGCAAGCAGCAATGTCATGTAACACAAGTAAAGAAAAAAATCCGAAAACCATAAAGGATGTCACCAAAATCTGCCCAAACGAAGTACCGAGGTACACTTAGTGACATAAAATACACTAGATTACACTGAATAATATTGCATTTATATATTTTTCTTATGGTTACCCGGGGATGAGAAAAAAATAACTTTTGTCGTAATAAAAAGCTCGCCATTTTGAGCACAATTACACTACCTTGGTCCATTACCTTACCTATTAAAAAAAAAAACTGTCAAGTTGACAGTTGTCTGCTGTCGGCTTTAGCTGCTGTTGTTTTTGTTTCATTTCAAATATTTTATAGTATAATTCAATCTGAATTTAATAATACCTCTCATTGTATAATCGATTTTTGTTCGGCATAGTTAGGTACCTACCTAACATAGGGAAGGGTGCTTTTACCCAAAAGTAGCTGAATACAAGCTGTGAATGTTGATGAACAGTACTTAATATTAGAAGCAGTGTCAGAAGTCTATCAGAGCGATTAACAAACTCGATAAATAAATGAGTTCCTTAGCGTCGACATCCAAAGGTCCCAACTTGATGGGACTCTGATCTCTGTCATATCCCAGCTTAACATACATCAAGCCAGGAACGAACGGAATAACATGTGAATGACATTTACCCACGAAATAATGTCCACAGAACATACTCCTAGTGTCAACCCGTACATGCAAAGTTGCCACATGATTTAATTGTGTTACAGGTTATTAAAACTTTAAATAATTTATTATGTAGGTTTAAATTATTTATGGATAAAAACACAATTATTTTCGAATTGCTCTATTTTTGCTCTACGATTCGGAGCACGTGTACCTCGAGGTACATGTTTGGGCAAAGTTGTATGTGCTTTTGCTGACCTCCTTTGTAGTTACATTCCTACTAAATTGTACGGAACCCTCGGTGCGCGTGTCCGACTCGCATTTATTGCATATTCTATTTCCAATCAATTGTTTATCTGAACAAGTTTAAAAAATTGCGTATTTTTTAAATTATCTCGTGGTTTATTTAGACAGTTAGTTACATTTTACTACTACTTGGGCAAGCAAAGAATGGGATAAAAATAAGGTTGGTCCTTGTATTTTGCTTTCGGTCAAGGCGAGAGGTACATAGAACAATAGGAGTACTATTCTGAGATTCCTGGGGTGAGAAGAAAGGTGGGAGAAGGGGGGGGGGGGGGATTCTCCCACGCGCTAACAGGTGCATCCTACGGAAAAGTCACCCAATACATTTTTAAGCTATACCAAATTTGAGCGCTGCCAAAGCTGTGTAGGTCCAATAAAACTCGAGATACAGTTTTGTATACTTTAAAAATGTGCTGGGCGACGTTTCTGTAGGATGCTAGAAGTTATAAGTCAAAAACTGAAAGAAGTCCGAGAATTGCGAGGTTTTTCCTGCTTGTAGCACCTCGCAGTTAGTGCAGGTCTTTCGAAACTGCAAACTTGGTTTTACACTATTGGTATCTATCGTAACAGCAAAAAATCAGTACAGTGCATTTTTTTGCGACCAAACGCGTACGCGCATTTTTGTGTCTATACTACGTTTGTGATTAACTTGCCAAACATGTAAACAATTAAGAGTTATTGGAAAAATAAATTTAACTTCTACACGATAAAGTTCAGTTTATGCTACAACTTCAAATTTTTTTTAAACTTTTTAAATAATGCTCGTCTCTCTGAAATCAACTTCTTTACTACTGAAATAAAGTTGATAATGGTTTAACTTGAAATAACCTTAATTGAAAACCCTTTACCCTTTACCCTTTATTGTTTTGTGGTTATAGAGGTATGAAGAACAGGGTGTAAAGTTCACTCATCCTCCATAGAAAAGGGAGGATCCTTCGACCAGACGGGTGTTGTGTCTGGCGGGCAACTGCCCAACGATTGATGTCAGGTAGTTTGTATGCATAGAGTTTATAGTCTTTGTTTGTATGTATGCTGATTGCGCGGTAAACTCTGCTTGCGAGATGCAGGATTTGCGTGACGTCAGTATGACGCGTTGTTCGCATGTGGCGTTGTAGATGCTACAGTAGTAAAACTTCGTAGTTATTAAATTTAAAAAAGAATTATGGAAAAGTTTTCTTGGAAATTTTCTATGCGGTATTAATACCGGTATTCGAAACCCCTACATGCAAGTCACATTCAACCTAAGGCTGGTATACTAATACGAGGTCGACTATACCACTCTGTGCACAAAGTCAAATTATCGTAAAAATTTACACCCAAAAAGTTGGTCTTCCACAACTCCATATTTGTATTACACCAACTTTATGAAACGTTCCCTGCGCTCAAGTGCAAATAATATTGATAGTTACGTCTTGCCTTATTTTATCATTTATTAATTTGTTGCCTCAGCAGAGTACGTCATTAATACCTACAATTAGTCATGTCTACACACTTTTCTATCACTACACGGAAAATGACGATTATTGCACTCTATCTGCACGAGCCCCTCTCATAAACACTAGATTATTCTTATTCAACCCTACATGTGTTATAATATGTAATTAAGTACATACTTTCGATATAATAACCTTACATAACTAAGATTACGGCTAGTTAACCTGTGACTATCGGCTACCGACCGTTAGTCAGTTAGTACAGTCGGCATCAAAAATATCGGGACGAATTGTCTGTTCAAAAATACCGGGACGTATAGTCTGTTGAAAAAGATCTCAATCTGCCAAGCCTTTCCGCAACTATGTTGGGGTCGGCTTCCAGTTTAATAGGATGCAGCTAAATACACTGGTATTTAGCGGCATCCGATTATACTGGAAGCTCTAGCGGCTCTCTATCTATCTCTTAGTAGCTCCATGTAAAACCAGTGTTTTACATGGAGCTACTAAGAGATCTGAACAATCAAGAAAAAGATAATAAAATCCAAGTCAGGACTGTGCATTGAATATTTTTGAAAAGTAATTGCTATTGGGTGTGGGACCTAGTCTGATGCCGAAAATATAGTTATTAGAAGTTTTGTCCGTTTGTCTGGATGTATGTTCCGGATTGGCGCAAAAACGGCTCAACAGATTTAGATGGAATTTGGCACACAGATAACCTGGATTAACAGATACTTTAAATCCCGGTAATACGTTCCCGTGGGATATTTTCCGACATCCACGTGGGCGAAGCCGCCGGCAAAAGCTCGTTTCTAAATTAAATAAGGGGTGTTTAAGAATGAACACATTATCTCTGATAAAAACCCCAAAATAAAATAAGATTAAAAAAAAAGAATGAACACAGTACAGGAAAACTGCCTCTGGCAAGAATTTTATCCCACTGAGAAAAGTTTTTTCTATTAGTTGTCCTAGGTTGGCCTGGCCATTTTGAACAGTCTGTTCGACTGGGTATTCTTGACGCTGACTGTAGTAAGAGCTTGTTGCCCGATATCTATGTTTATAATGCGATACGTTGAGAACGATAAGGTGACAGGGGACAATGTGGATTCGTCTAGTTCATTCTAGTTATCGTATCCGTATTTATATGAAAGTCTAGCTGTTTTCACGGTTTCGCTCGTTAATTAATACATACAAAACCCTACCTAAAGCACATAAATAACTCATCATCATCTGCCTAGCCCCTTACCAGCTATGTTGGGGACTTGGGATCGACTTCCAGTCTACCCGGATGCAGCCGAATACCAGTACAGCCTGATTCAAACTTTATGGCGGCGCTGAAGTGCGCTACTCGCTGCGCAGTACCTCACCCCCGCTGACAAGTGAATTTGTTACTGCGCAGCGACTTGCCTCATGTTCCGAGCTGCCATAAAGTTTAAGTTTTTGTTTAAGTTTGAATCGGGCTGTAATTAACTTGGAACGACTGCCTTTCTGACCTGTATGGGTAACACGACACCCCGTAGTAAGACTGGTTGTCAGAAGGAACATAAATAACTACGGATTTAATAAAAAATCAAGGAAGTCTGATGTGGTTCTTACAGTATCGAAATGTATGAGGATTTGAAGAGGTCTTAGCGCCAATAGGGATACCAACTGTGTACAGTTGTTACAACTTTGTTGTACAGCACCCTAATTGCAACAATCTGAATCATTTTTAAGGATTATTGCTAATCCATTGCTACATATGTTCGAAAAATTTGTCTGCTCAACAACGGAAATAAAGCAATGAATGTTGTTGATCTGTCAAAATGGAAGCCATTGCTACTGTTAGTGTGATACGCAATTAACACGCAATTTTTTTTCTGACACTCCATTTAAGGCTTTAAAGTCGTGACCATGTAGTGATGAACAGTTTCCGGTAATCTCTTAATAAAGATAAACTTCATTAAGTCAAAAGGACTTCATTAAGTCAAGGATCACAAGGATATCTGATGTCTCCTGCATATTAATTATGTAAATAATATAAAAATAACATGTCGTCACCAGCATTGGCCTACTTACTGCAATTATAGCGACACAGAAAGATAATAATAACTCTTTTATAATTAATATGGATGGATGGATTTTAAAATAGCCGGATGAAGTCATATTCAGGGATGTTTTTTATATCAAATAAAAAACATCTGAGGTCGAACTATCTAGTGATTACCGGTGCCTTTGCCGAAGAGTTCCCAAACTGGAACAAGTTGAAATGCCTTCGTAAATGATTGTAGTTTCGTCGGCATTCATACTCTTAAAATGTTACACTAGAAAATACCGACATAAGATGAAAGTGTCAGGGTAACCCGCGAACTTCAAATTTTCTTACATTTTTTGCCATTTGCAGGTCAGTTTCAGGTTGTATGTCGACAAATATTTATTTATGAATGTCGTGGGCTACCTTAGCGCATCCCCCTTAAGGTTTTTTCTTAGCAGCAAAAATACTATGCTGGGCTGTTGGTACTTACCGGACTAGACCATTTATTAGTAGCTCTTACAGCAAAACTGTTAATTGTCATAGACCCAAATATAGAACAAAATAATATTTCGACTAGCGCTAGTCTAAATATTGGTGAAAACCGCATCGAAATCCATTATGTAGGTAAGAAGATCTAAGCGGTGACCGTCACACAGACAGACACGAAAAGACCATCCAGGGTAGCATCGACGCGCAACCTGTTACCATGGATTCAGTACATGATTCTCGATCGATGTCCCTGCCACTCTGTAGAGATGTGTTCCTTCATCAATATTACCATCATCAACATTCCTACCAAAAGACTGCTGATCACAAGACCTTTACTTACATTGAATTTCTATCTTTCTAGCGCTACATACCCAGCCCTAGTAGTGAAGGCTTCAGGTCTGGCCGCCGGCAAGGGTGTGGTGGTCGCAACCACCAAGGAAGAGGCTTGCCAAGCGGTCGACGAGATCCTGACAGATGCCAAGTATGGGTCAGCTGGACAGACAGTCGTCATTGAGGAGCTGCTCGAGGGAGATGAAGTTTCAGTGAGTATAAGAGTTTTTTGGTATTCAATAGTTTTAATGTAGTCTGAGTGCAGCGGTGACCCAGCGGCCCAGACTTACGAGTTGTAGCTCGAACCCAGCCAGCCGCTTTACTTTGTGCAAATAACTTCATCACAACTGCTCTCAAAACGGTGAACAAAAACATCGTAAGGAAACCGGCATGACCTAAAATTCGAAGACATTTGACATCTGCCACCCCGCACTGGCCGCGTGTTATATTATAGCCCACTCTCTCTCCCACTCACAGAGAGGAGGCCTGTGGCTCAGCTGTGGGAATATTATAGGCTGATTATGAATGTAGTCTGAAGAGTTTCTTTCTTCCAAACTGGAGCTACCCACAGATCACTCAATCTGTAGGTCAGTGTCATATTCGAAAAAAAGCTAATTCATAAAAATACACATAAGTCGTATGTTTGTGAAAAATATCGTTTTGTGAATAAGTGCACGTTGTTCCCATAGTCATCGGCGATCGGAAGCTTTACACGATGCAAATGAATGTACATTCCACGATATACTGAGAATGAGTACGTCCTTATAAACAATGGCGAATTACATTGGCCAAATGTATTTTGTAGCTCGATGGCAAAACAGGCGAAAAATAAATCAATCATTCAAATCATTATTTTATTTGCTTGAATATGGGTGGTTACATGAGGTGATACATAATTACAAGTTCTTTAAACTATATCCTACCTTAATAGGTGTGCAAATATCGAATAAAATAAAATAAAATACACATACATAAACACTAGCCTTCTTCCCATGGGGTTAGGCCTGGTTAGGTAGAAAACTACAGAAAACGCCACCTGCTACGATCCTTACACAATACTTTGGACTCGTTTATGTTCACACATCGCACGGTTGTGAGAAATATTTATTACATTAATCCAGGATTTCAATACATAGATGACATTAAACATTATCTATACCATATATTGACATTTATTAATTATTATAATTTTATTATCATTGTTTATTTAAAAAATTTAATTACATTTATCATTTAAATAATCATTGACTTTATAATATGCTTTATTGATAAAAAAAGCTTTAATTTATTTTTAAATGATATAAAATTAGTTGCTTCCTTTATATTGTTAGGTAATTTATTATACATATATTCAAGGGTCTATGTTTATTTGTTCATAGTTTATATTGATTGTACTTTTGAATTTTTACTTTTGAAAGTCATAAAAAAATGTTTTAGTTAAGTTTATATTAAGTTCATTTAAATTTAGCCAGTTAACTATAGATGATAGTGTGTAGTTAATTTCATGTTCATGTGTCGTAAGATCTTCAGATACAATTATCGCAGTACTATCGTCAGCATACAGAACCATGAAGGATTTGATCGATTTGGGGAGGTCGTTGATATAAATGATAAAGAGCAGAGGACCTAAAATACTCCCTTGTGGTACACCTTTGCAGACTTTTATTGGTGTAGACAAGTGCTTCTTATCGACTTTTGTATTATGTGAAATACTAGATATTTTAGTTTGGTGTTTGCTGTTACTTAAATATGATTTAATGAGATATCTAATACATCATGTCATGCGCCTAATTACAATTAAGACAAAATTTACTTTGCTGGTTGATTAGTCTATATATATTATATATGTCTATTATATATTATTATAAATAAAACAAAGTCGGGTTAGTTACACCATTTAGAACTCAAGAACAGCGGGACAGATTTTTATTATCTTTGATTTGTTGGATTTGTCTCCGCCCCGAATAGCAGAATAACTATACCTATAAACAAAAGAAAAGTTCACAAAAACAAAAATAGTGAAGATAGTAAATTTTCTCATGTATTCGTTCTTGTTGATTCTGAGGCGGTACGAGTTTGCAGGGTCAGCTAGTTCAGTATAATTTTATTTTACCCACACCTTGTCACAAACACCTAAAAATATAAGTATTTTTATTATTTACCGAGAAAAAATTAAAGTATCTTGACACACCAACACAAGATAACGGAGGTCAATTCTTCACATATTTTTAAGCAGCCATTGGGGTTCCGATAACGAATGAGTTAAATTTCAATTGTAATTAGTCCGTATTTTATTGATAAACCTTTTAGAGAAAAAAAAAAAACAGTTGTTTGTCATTCGATATTTTTGGAGGTCACAGAATTAAGTTAGAACACATGATTTTTGTTGATAGTTATGTAAATGATAATGAAGTTCACGAGGTTTTTGCGCGTGAATTAGGGACTGAAAATTTAAATTTTAGTCATTTCATTTTAGTTATTTCTTCCAGCATACATTCTGGAGGAAATAGGTACCTAAAGAACACTGAAATTGAAAACAATGTTTAGTGTTCTTTAGGTACCTATTTACCTATGCGGTGGGTTAGACCGGCTGTTGCCGACTGCGTCGCCACATAAAAATTACATATTCATTTAATACCAATATTAATATGTATTTCTTAAATAAGGGAGGGAGCCCTTTGCCCTGCAGTGGGACATCACAGGCTTATAATAGTTACTTGCATAGTGTGTACAGGGATAATCGCCGGTTGGTGCCTCATTTCATTGAAAGCGTCTAACGGGCCTCTGCGCGTTGGCTTCGACCCCTTGTACGCTTTCGAAAGGACCGGGGCCCAGGGTCCCAGGGACACAAAAATAAGAATGTATTAAATGAAATTACAAAAAAAAAACAGAATATTTTGTTTTTGATCAGGCCATATTAATTTTCTTTTAATAAACCATCCTTTCATGCATATTTCTATACAAATAGGCGTCTCACAACGGCTCAATTTATTTTTATTTACGCCCTCACCACTATACATACTTAACTTAACAGTCAGACCGTTGGCCGCAGCATTATAGAGGATGCCCCTGCACATCCATCTGAAGCGAAATGGTCCTTGAGTCGTGATTTACAATACAGACGATCGTAAACAAGATGACCTTTTCTTTGTCATAACCAAAACATCATAACCAGCCTATAATGTTTTCACTGCTTGGACACAGGGCTACTCTCTATAAGAGGGAACGGGCCGCAATCCACCACACGGACCCAGTGTAGATTGGTGGAGGTTATATGTCTTATCATATAACATTTATTCAAATCCATTCTCCCTTCCAGGTCCTAGCCTTCACCGATGGCGAGACGGTGTCCATGATGCCGCCAGCCCAGGACCATAAACGCGTGGGTGATGGCGATACAGGCCCCAATACCGGAGGCATGGGCGCCTACAGTCCTTGCCCTCTGATCACTCCTGACCAGTTGTTGGATGTCAAGGAACAGGTGCTGCAGAGAGCTGTCGATGGTTTGAAAGCTGAGGGGATTAAGTATGTTGGTGAGTGTCGCCTTAATACTTCATTTAGGGATGGTTACGCTTTGTTAGGGATTCAGTGTCGAAACTAAAGGGTTTTTTTATTATTTTTTATTAGCCTATACGGTCCCCCTGCTGGGCAAAGGCCTCCCCCAAATCCTTCCAGGAACTCTTTTCCCGGGCCACATAAGGGTTAAATGCCGAAAATTGCAGAGCAACCAGAGTGGTTTTCTATCCTTCAGTACTTAGAGAGACATCAGAAGAAGTAAAAGAGAGCTTTTTAGAATAACCCTAGTTTAGTATAAACTATTTGGTTAGTTCTAGCAAAACGCGTTAGAACAAGTCATAATTCATAGGCTAGAAAAACTTACCGGAGAAGTTCTAAACCGACTGAGGACTGGAAGATTTGGTTAGGAAACCCTTCTTGTTTGGCTTAGTCAGAACTGTAACCGTCGTGCACACACGGAACGAGTACAACGAGCGCATATATGATCGGCAAAGTTCCAGAACCAACTAAAGATAGTTTAATCTAGGTTAGGGAACCCTTTGTCTTGTTAAAACCAGGTTAAGGTTCAAATTGCCCTGTCAGTTTCTGCTTTGGGCAAACCGGTGTGATCTAGGCTGAACCGCTTAGTATTTTCGGTGTTCCTTTCCCTCCTAATACAAAGCTCCCTTGTCCTATTCGAAGAACAACTAATACGGTATCAGCAACTTGTCTACCGCACACTTGTATTATGTATACGAACCGATAATAACGGGTTCTCACTGCTTTGATGCACCACTTGGTGCACTCTGCCATCTTTGAATCGTTATCTATGTTTTATAAACTATGCCGATGCATCGCGTGTTATTAAGTATCGATTTTATACTATACCTATAGACACAAACCTAATCTATTCATAAAAATGAGTCCCTATTTCCCTTGGTCACGTCATAACTTGAGAACGACTTTACCGATTTCATCCATCTTTTTTTTTAAAGTTTTCTAATATTTTGTAGAAGGTTCTTACGGGAAAAACATTAAGAAAGTTGTTTCACGCGGACGAAGTCGCGGGCAAAAGCTAGTAATATATATATATACATAATTATACACCCAATTAAGCACTTTAATAATTTTTAATAGTTTGAATTGCCACTTAGCTCTCTTCCTCTCTCCTAATTGTTGCTGTGCCCGACAGGGTCCATATTGATCTATTACCTTGTATATACCATCTATGTAACACATATGGAATGCAATAAAGATTTGAGTCTTTATTTCTAGCTATAACAGGAGCTATGTAATAAGATAAAAGCATATTTGACTGACTTATAGTGGGCTTGATTGCGTGATTATAGTGATCTTGCCTCTGATTGATTGTCAATCTCTCGGAGAGTAGGCCTGACTCCCGGCAATAGAAAATAAAAAACCGGCCAAGTGCGAGTCGGACACGCGCACGAAGGGTTCCGTACTATTATCTATAAAAATCGCGTCTGTTGTATGGGGGTCCCCCTTAAATATTTATTTTATTTTGTTTTTAGTATTTGTTGTTATAGCGGCAACAGAAATAAATACATAACTTGTGAAAATTTCAACTGTCTAGCTATCGCGGTTCTTGAGATACAGCCTGGTGACAGACAGACGGACAGACAGCGAAGTCTTAGTAATATGGTCCCGTTTTTACCCTTTGGGTACGGAACCCTAAAAATGTCGGCTGATTTTGTATTATGTGTATTGGTGTATAAGGTAGCCCCAAATAAAATTAAAATCTTTTGCAGGGCCAATATTTTTTTTTTTTATAACGTGAAAGTAATACTAAGTAGTCATCATTCTCCTGTCCTTATCACAATTGATTCGCGGTCGGCGCAACATGTCCTTTTCTTCCATACTTCTCTATTAGTCGTCGTTTCGGTAGTCATCCCCTTTCTTACCATATAATTTATATAGTATGAACAAAAATTAAAAGGTCTGGAAATAGAGCGGGTATCTTGAATGCGCTAATATTTAAAAATATTGCACACATCATTTCATAATTGTTGATAACGTTACAAAGGCCGTCTTATCGCAAATCGAATGAAAAATTCTTTTACACACGAATTTCTATATTATTAGCATTATCGACTTTATGAATAACAAGCGTATTGTTGGAAAATTTCTGTGTTTAAACATAAGTCGTAGGTTATCCGTAAGGGCGATAGCAGACAATTTTGGGACTTAATCCTTGTGGATAGGGTTTTTATTTGCACTGCCAAGGATATGGATAAGTTCTAGATTGAGTTAGTCTTTTAAGAGAGATGAAGACAGTCATAAATGATTTTACCTTGTTGAGACAATAATTGATGGCCAGTGATAAATATAACAGTGTTCAAAAATAGATTTTGATAACCAATATTAGCGTGTTGTTGAAGGCTGTAGCCCTAGTCTACTCCTCCTTCGTCGGTACTGTTAAACTAAAACAATAGCTTAATAAAAGAGGGTGTGCAGCCAGCAGTATTGCTGCATAATTTAGTCGTCATTTTATTAGTAGTCCTTGAAATAGGTATGTAACTATCTACTCTCAATTAGGTAGAGGGATACCTACTCTGAATTAGGTAAAGTGACCTACCCTGAGTTAGGTAAAGGGATCTACTCTGAATTAGATAGAGGAACGTACTCTGCATTAGGTAAAGGGATCTACTCTGAATTAGGTAATTGATCTACTCTGAATTAGGTAAAGGGATTTAATCTGAATTAGGTAAAGTGATCTACTCTGAATTAGGTAAAGGGATCTACTCCGAATTAGGCAAAGGGATCTACTCAGAATTAGGTAAAGGGACCTACCCTGATTATGAGTGAGTGTTTCCTTGAGGTAGTCAAGTCTTAAAGTAACGGTAGATAAGGTTCAGGAAACTAGTCGGTACTTGATAACTTGGATTATTGCGGACGGAGGACTTCACTAGTAATAACTATAAGGTCAAACTTAGATAATATTGTTATAATTATAGATTGACCATACAATGGCTTATACAACTCTCCTGTACCTATGTTTATCATATACATTACAGTCTGTATATCACTATGATCGGCTATTCTTTAAATATTGTCCATAATAACCGTTTCATGATCTTTGTGACTAGTTTGCGATAAGGTATGGTATAAATTAAGTCAGAGAGACATACCTTTCTATTAAGACTGCTTTATATGGTGCAATTGCATTGCCTGTGGCGTACGTACCATAAGTTGAAGCAACAATTAAAGTTGCACCAACTTGCACCAGTTGCTAAGCAGTGTTTCGACGATGCAAGTCATTTGTTGCTTCAATTTTATTGTAGGCAAGAAAATTGCGTCGTGTAAATCGGGCATAATTCTCAAACAATATTGACATAATTGTGTTTATGGCCATAAAAAGCGACGTATCATTAATTTAGTCAATAACATAATTTAGCCATAACAACAATACACGTTTATAACTTTATTTAAAAAAAACATATCTTATCACAACACACATCAGGCAAAACGCCTCAAAACTGAACACTTTGTACGTCACACAAACCGTATTACGTATGTCAATGGCATTTGACCCATCATTGTTTACACCAACCACGGACGCACAATTACCGCTAGATAAATACTCAATAAACAAGATTTCATCTAAATTAACTACTACATAAAACAATATTACGCCCTGTTGTTGTATAGATAAGGTCGCTTTTTAATTGGGCGAAACGGGGATAGCAATTGTTTTTTAGTATTGCGTTCGTTTGTCTGCCTGGTTGCCAAGGCGTTCCGTTATTGATAAATATATGGAAGAGGATTTTTATTAATTGTTTCGATGAATGAAATTCAGTCTTGTCTTACATACAACGTTACATCATGAAATGCTGGTTACTGATGTTATAGGTCAAACAGAAACTGCAGATAAAATTAATTATTTTGTATTTTCGTCAAAACTTTTATTATTTTAGCAAATCTTTAAATGAGAAGTGGTGCTCGATTGAAATTGCAATTTATATGACTCGGGTAGTGACTAGAGACGCCATTTTTATCTGCTAGCCAGGCAGATTCTAGCTTTTCACAAAAAATGGCGCTAGATCATGATGACACTCTCCGTATGAGAGTGGATTATTCTGTGTGAGGCAAAAATTACAAAAATAAGGCGTTGAGCCCTCCAGCTTAGCTATTCACAACCGTTCTATGCGCATCCGTGCCAAATCGAACATCAGTCAATGATATCAAAGAGTCTTCTATAGGCTGTTCAAAAATCCAAAACCCAACATTTTTGTCATTTTGTCATTTTAAATCAAATAGACGACCGCCATTCTTCCGACATCTATTTGCTGTCGAGGACGATGCGAATTAGTAATTGAAAATGAGTCATTATCGATTCGATTACTTGTCGAAATGTTGCGAATACCTATGAAGTTCTCACAATGAGTGCCAAACGTATTATTTAAGCTCTTATTTTAAGTAAACAAAGGCTCAAGAGGGACAGAAGAAATATCTACCTGAACCTTGGGAAGATATGAACAACCTGCTTTGTTATCGTGGTGATCAAACCTCACCTGACCACCCATCTCTCATTGTTTCTAGGTATCCTATACGCCGGCATGATGGTGACAAAGTCAGGTCCAGCCACGCTGGAGTTCAACTGTCGGTTCGGCGACCCGGAGACACAGGTGCTCATGACTTTGTTGGAGACTGACCTGTACAAGGTTATGAAGGTGAGTTTCATACAAACAAACGTACATTAAAAACGAGCTGAACTATGATGCTGAACTGCGGGGAAGGTGGATGACCTGGTGAAGGCCGCTGGATACGAGAAGCATGGGGCCGATCGTCATTGTCCGTTTTGTACCATTTTTTGGCTAAAGTATGGAGGATGGAGTTACCTCAGTTTCTAAATAATGATATAAAGTTCTTTTCATTCCAAAGTAAGAAATATATTCTGGCTAGCTTCTGTAAACAAGAAGATTATAGAAGATAATTGTTCGCTAAGATCAAAAGAATCAACACTAAGGCTACATTTCCTTGTATCCATTTTCTAGGCATGCGTGGAGGGTACGTTGAAGCAGATCCAAGTGACGTGGAACACCAAGCTGTCTGCTGTTGGTGTCGTCATCGCATCCAAGGGATACCCTGAAACATCTACTAAGGGCTGCGTTATCAGCGGTAAGTAATTTAGATAAGATTTTATGGTTTTTATTCTAAATGATATGCTTCTGTTAACATAATAGAAGTCCTATTAAATTAATTCATGAATATATTGAACAATTATGTTCTCTCCTGATATAGCGTTGAGTGTGAATGATTTATATATTTTATGCCTTACCTCGCCTATTTATAATTATTCTCAGCTTCTATTTTCCCATTGTTGGGCAAACCCCGAGCTTGTGTTTCTGCTAGCAATTGCTTATACAAAAAAAAAACTCACGTTATCCCCCAACTTCCGTTGCAATTTGGAGCGAAATTTCATCGCTTTCTCAGGTCTCCACTTTCGTGATGTCTTTTGATCTGTGACTTTGACATAATAAAACAATTTTTATTTGTGATATCTCCCCCAGGTCTGACCCAGGTCCAGTCCACTCCAGGCATGATGGTGTTCCACAGCGGCGTGGCCCGCGGCGCCAACGGCTCGCTCGTGACGTGGGGCGGCCGCGTGCTGCTGGTGTGCGCGCGCGCAGCTTCGCTAAGGGCGGCGGCGGCTGCGGCCACTTCTGCGGCGGCCTTGGTAGACTTCCCCGGAGCGCACTATAGGAAGGATATCGCGCACAGAGCTTTTACCAAGTATGTATAATGTTGTTTTTTAATACATTTAACAAAACGGGATAATGAAATTTGCTGTTTTGAGAAAACAAATCTGGTGCTTTTTCACAATTCTGCACAATATTTGCAAGTTCCAATATAACCATTTTCTCAGTGGTCTTCTTCACAACGTAAAAATCTTAATTTAATAAAGAGCACGTAAGTAATCGCATAACTAACATGATATTATTAATTATACATTTACCCAAATATCTTTGCACCAAACACATTTTTGCATGTCTTTCTAGAAGCGCATAAAAATGAAATGTATTTTGTTTCAGCATGTATGCCTCGGACAGAGAGCGCGTCATTTAAATACATTCCTGATTAAATTGATTAATTAATCAAACATTCCTAATTAACGTTTGCATTTATCTTAGCTCACATTTATAATGGGATA
Source organism: Apamea epomidion (assembly GCA_947507525.1). Taxonomy (NCBI): domain Eukaryota; kingdom Metazoa; phylum Arthropoda; class Insecta; order Lepidoptera; family Noctuidae; genus Apamea; species Apamea epomidion. The sequence goes on from OX382237.1 coordinate 18,544,826, forward strand.
AAGTGGGTAAGAATCATTTAAGTAAAACCTCATTTTGTATTTTAGTTTGTGAAACATTTTTGTATGTTATTATTTTTTAATAAACTTCTGGTTTTTATTTTGCTTGTTTGTTTTCTCATCCTGCTTTTTCACTTGCATCGCATGATCAGAAATGAATAAACACTTGCATTTTGAGTTTGTAATTTTGCATCACCTGAGCCACATATAAATATTATGACAGTTCTCATGAATACCTGACACACACTAATAGCATGAGGGGCAAAATCTAAATCTATACAAATAAATAAAATGGAAGTGTCTGTTTGTAATATCAATATAACAGCTAACTAAATGCTTAAGAAAGTATAAAAGTACTACAATTAAAAAAAAAAATGTATGTTTGTCTGTCCGTTTGTTCCCGCTAATCTTCGAAACGGCTGGACCGATTTTGACGAGACTTTCTGTGACAGATAGCTGATGTTATAAGGAGTAACTGAGGGCTACTTTTATTTAAGAAAAAGTATTAGGGTTCTGGAAAAAAAAATAAAACCCATGAATTTCCTGCATCAACGCGGGCGAAGCTAGTAAAATATAAAAATAAAGCTCTATTTTATAAAATAAAGTAATACAGTCTAACATGTAGACAAAAAATTATCATCAGTCGGTAATACAATAGACTGAGCCTCAGATTATAGATCAAACAAGATCCAACTTTTGATCCAGAGAGATATTAAGATTGTCTACAGTCGGCCCATAGTGTTGCCACTAACTAGCAGAAAAGTAATGTGATAGCGGGTGATCACATGGGGCATGCTTAGAATATAATACAAATCGTTTATTTGCTCATTATCGTAGGAATACAGACAAGGTAGACTTTAAGTAAATACATAGTTCCAAAACATTTTACCTTACGCCATGGCTCGATCCAGCGATCACAATTTGATTTTTTACATTCAACAAAAAACAGAACATTTAACAATACCTCACCACTTCTTACCCAGAATCAACGGGCTCTCATACCTGCAAAGCGGTGTGGACATTGACGCGGCCGCGACACTGGTCCGGCAGATAGAACCTATCGCGACTGCCACACATAGAAGAGGAGTGCTGGGCAGACTGGGCTGCTACAGTGGGCTGTTCCAATTGTCAGCCATGGACCCTAGTCTAAAAGATCCGGTGCTGGTGCAGGGCACTGACGGCGTTGGCACTAAACTCAAGGTAGGAAGAAAAGCTCTATACAGGGTGGCAGGGACATCAACGCGCAAACTGTCATGAATTTAGTATACTAAATTCATGGTTACAGTTTGCGCGTCGATGTGTTATAAAACCCGAAATCAAGAAGAAAAATCGATCCATAAATTCGGAATGATGAATATCCGCTTACATTATGATGGATCTACCCTACCCTAGGGTAGATATTTCATAGAAAAGTGCATTACCTACAAGGTCAAAAAGGTCTGCCCGATTTTCCATTTGTTTTACCAAGTTGTCCGGCTTGTCTAGTGTTATCTAGCAGCCTTGAGTACAGTTATGTTTCTAACTGATACTTTTTTAAAGTTAGAATTTGTTTTGCAAAGCTTGGTGGGACCAAGCTATGTATGTTAACGTTTTGCAAAAGAAATACATATCTATTATGCATCTTCTTCTTTTGGCTCCTGAAATACAGTACTCTAACCTAGCTCTGGAGCCAGGGTCTCAATTTATCTGTAACCTGTTTTTATGTCAATAAAATTAATTAATTTATGATTATTTATCTTCTTAACCATCAAATTTCCATTTCAGATAGCAGAACTAATGCAAAAATACGATACATTAGGACAGGATCTAGTCGCGATGTGTGTGAACGACATCCTATGCGCAGGCGCCGAACCTTTCGCGTTCCTCGACTACATGGCGTGCGGCCGGCTGCAGGTCGACGTGGCCACTACTATAGTGAAGGGCATCGCCGATGCGTGTGTACTGTCGGGCTGTGCTTTATTGGGTAAGTAGAGTTTAAAGGTAATTTATGCAATAAGCTGATTCTAATGTTTTAATAGTCAAAGGTATAAACTACATCTAAGACCTAAATCCTAACTTTAAATCGTCGGTTTGCAAGTATCTGGGAAGATTTATGCGAAGAGCTGTGTTCAATATTGCCATCACCAATGCTCAACTGGTAGAATAGTGATTGTGGAAAAAAACTAATTTATTTGCCTAGAATAAGAATCGTTTTTGATTTGATCGTTTTTGTTTTTGATAGTTTGAGAATTGTTTTTGATTCTATGTATTATTTTTTGTCTCCTTTACTATTACACACGCTGTCTACATCTCTGTATGTATTGTCCTGTCTCGGGTGTGCTGGAAGAGATTTCTTATGAAATAAGCATCACCTCTGTACCTATTTTTTCTGTTCTGTTTTTCGTTGTCTGATTATATATATGCGTACATAAATGGTAATAATAAATAAATAAATAAGGTAAAAAATGATGCTAGTGAACATAAATTGAAATATTAAAATCAAAATATTTCACACAAACCTACATGGGCACTTATGAAACGTTAGAAGCTAGGTGCATGGTTCCAATTGGTTGTTTCCTATGGAGAAGAGCCGGCGAGAAACTCCACGGTTACTCTTTTAAATGATACTCCTGAGAAAGATATACCAATTTTTTTAAATCGGAACCACTTTGTATTTAAATGACAGATTTATAAGAGGGCGGAGTAATAAGTCTGGTAAAAATTAAACAAGGAGTCAATTTAATTTAATTATTATTATTTATTTTTCAACGTTGTTCCTAGTAACTCAATGCACTTCATCCAGCGTTTCTCTAGCTTTTCGATCCCTTCCATAAAGTACGACTTAGGTAACCCTTCGAAGTAGGCATTGGTTTCGTGCATGATCTCTTCGTTGGAGCCAAATCTTTTCCCACCAAGCCATTTGTTTAAATTCGGAAACAGAAAATAGTCGCAAGGGGCTAAATCTGGCGAATACGGTGGGTGAGAAAGCAACTCATGAAGTTTGGCAATGGCAATCGCGCAGGTGTGCACTCGTGCGTTGTCTTGGTGGAAGAGGATTTTCTTCTTAGCCAAATGCGGTCGTTTTTCACGTAAAATTTTGTCAAATTGGTCCAATAAATTGGCATAATATGCGCCATTAATCGTTTTACCCTTCTCTAGGTAGTCAATATGGATTACCCCACGTCATCCTAAAAAACTGTAGCCGTCCCTTTATTGGCCGATAAAACTGCTTTGGCCTTCTTTGGAACTGGTTCGCCGGTAGCAATCCACTATTTCGATTGTTGTTGCTTTCTGGGGTATGGTGGTGGATCCATCTTTCGTCTACTGTTATAAAATCACGCAAAAAATCGGTTTTATCCCGTTCAAAAAACGCGAAACCTGCCTCCGAAGTGGTCACGCGCATGCGTTTTTGATCAACAGTCAGTAAACGCGGCACCCATCGCGCGGATCGCTTCTTCATACCTAAATGTTGGTGTAAGATATTGCGAACACACTACCTCGACTATCGTGGATTTTCGGGATCATCTCTGGAGTAGTGACCTCAACTGGACGTCCTGGACGCACAGCATCACTTGTGCTTGTAAGGCCACACCGAAAATCCTTGAACCACTTATGAATCATTTTAATCGACGGAGCAGAGTCCCCATAATATTTATCAAGTTTTTGTTTTATTTCCGTTATAGTTTTTTTGCGCAAAAAATAATGTTTAATCACGACACGAAATTCACTTTTCTCTATCTTTGCAAAAACGTTTTCAGTTGTTTTTCTTTAATGGCTGTCAAAAAAAAAAACTAACCGGCAGTACTGGCTGAAAATTTTAATTTAGTCCTTGAAAAGAGTTGTGATCAAGGAGGTTCCATGCAATTTGCGATCATTTTATTCCAAAATAGATTTTTACCAGACTTATCACTCCGCCCTCATAATCCAATCAAATTAGAAAGATAAAATACATTACAACTAACTAATCCCTTTTTTCTACCATCCTAGGCGGCGAAACAGCGGAGATGCCTTCAATGTACGAGATCGGTAAATACGACCTCGCCGGCTTCGCGGTGGGCGTGGTGGACAACATGAAGCAGCTGCCGCGCGTCAAGGAGATCCGCGCCGGCGACGTCGTGCTGGCGCTGCCGTCCACGGGCGTGCACAGCAACGGGTACAGTCTCGTGCAGAAGATTATGGCAGAGACGGGACACGGGTGAGATTTCACTTAGTGATAAATGATTTTATTTTTGTAAGTAGGTTTGTACAAACACTTTTACACGTCAATCATATTTTTAAAACTAAATGAGGTTGGCGTTTTCTATCTGACTACTCTGAGAAGAATGACCGAAACAAACACGTAGGTCACAATCTCTTTTAAAGTCCAGACATAATCTTGGTCAGATCATGTGAAGACCATGTATATTACTGCCTGAAATGATCATTTAAGGAAAGAACCACACAGATTGAGTGGAGCTGTCCAGTCAGTGCACGCATTTGTCAGTAATCATGCAGCTCAACACAAACTACTTAGCATTTCGTCCTATTTTGTTAACACATTCATCTGTATTTAGAAGGTGTCAACTTGTTCGAATAACTTTATTATATTGTAATTAAAAAATCATTGACGAAAATTGAGGTTATATGTCAAACTTTATTTGTCAAATGAAAAACATTTTAAATGTAATTTAAAATTCGAATTTCGCGTTTATGTATACAAATTATCAAATCAAAGCACTCAATTTGTAAGTAGCTCTGCGAATTGGATCCACAAATACGTTTCTTGATCAATTTGTTGACATTTTCAGCAGAAACGTTTGGTACAGATCATAGGTATTTATTCCCAACCCTCTTACAGATACAACGAACCAGCAGCCTTCAGCACCACAAACAGATCCTACGGCGAGGAGTTCCTAGAACCCACAGGCATTTACGTGCGCGCCCTATTACCGGCCATCAAGAAACAGCTGCTCAAAGGCCTGGCCCATATCACCGGAGGCGGCCTGCTGGAGAACATCCCTAGGATCCTGCCTCCAGGCGTCAAAGTGAAGTTGGATGCTACTAAGTTTAATATTAAGCCTGTGTTTGGATGGCTGCAGGCTAAGGGTTAGTTATTAGTATTTTATAAGTGCTTGAAAATAGTAAAAATTTAAGAGACATTTTAATTGAATATAATGAGATTATTATATCAGTCCAATGTAGAATTTGGATAGCGGATTATCATTTGTTAGCATAATAAAGCCACTCTTTAACCTCCCGTCAAATCAGCTGTTCAAGAATCAAAATATTGAAGTGAAAACTTCTTTAGCGGCGTTGTGCACTTTTTTTGTGATGGGTAAAAAATGTTAAACTCGCGTCAGGACACGTGACCTGATCGAAAATTCGTAAGCCTGAGCTCGCGTCAGGACACATGACCTGATCGAAAATTTGTAAGACGGAGGGAGAGTCGACCGCATTCCAAAATATCAACAATGCACAACGTTAATATTCAAGTTTTCATTTCTGCCGACACTCCCGGAGTGCAACCCGTTATTTTTTATTTTATTTCACATAAACCTGCATGGGCACTTAGGAAACGTCACAAGCTAGGTGTACGGTTCAAATTGGTCGTTACCTATGGAGAAGAGCCGGCAAGAAACTCCACGGTCGTTGCGGTGCAGTCAGAAAACAAATACTAATCTTTAATACTGACAGCAAAGAAATTGAATAAGCTCTCAGATACTACTGAAAATTAATACAATCCAATGTTCCATTACATTTATTAACCTAGAAGGCTTTCTAAGGTTATGCATTGTAAAAGTTAGTGATAGACGCTATGGTGACCTAACACTCCTTTTTCGTATTGATAGGATCTGATTTATATGGTAGAAGTTAAAGTCTCGAATTATAAGGGAAATAGCCGTATATTTAATCACTACAACACTTAGTTACAAGACAATGGTAATGGTTTTGAGTACGTGGTGTCTCTAATGAGATCTGAAGGCCAATTCTCGTAATTTAAAACGTTCAAAATCTAGTCGCAGTCTCATCTCGGCGACAAACAAATGTCAAAAACTTGTCAAAATGTAGGGACATTAGAGGGATTTTTGACAGATTGAGACTGAGATCAGACTGTGAACGTTCTTAAAATTACGAGAATTACCCCTCTGAACGCGAACTGGCCCACATTTTGGTGGACGAGCGAATGTGCATACTTGCGTTCTATGCGATTAAAAAAAAAATTACATGCATTTTCGCTTAGTGTTCGATTTAACTCGAACATGCATACTTGCAATTTAAAATTCTCTCTATCTCAACGTCTTATAGACATAAAATTCAATATATGTAGGTGGTATCATACTTATTCATCCAATCAAAATGACACCCTACCCCAACTCACATAGCGTCCATTCTGCCCAGGCGTGGTATCCGACTTCGAGATGCTCCGCACATTCAACTGCGGCGTGGGCATGCTGGTCATTGTGGACCCCGTGTGCGTGAAGGAGCTGCTGGCGCTGGTGGAAGGCGAGATCGCCATCGTGGGCTCGGTGGAGCAGATTGGGAAGGAAGGTATGTGGAACAACGTAATGTTTTTGTATATTAATAGAGGGTTGGTCATCATAATAGAGCAGTGGTAATGACCGTGAATTATGTCTTGTAGGTCGTAGGTTCAAACTTCGAACCCAGACAGACGCTTTATTCTGTGTAAATTATTTTCATTACCACTGCTCTCAAAAACGCTGAAGGAAAACTTCGTGAGGAAACCGGCATGTTCTAGAACCGAAAATTTGAAGACAGGTGACATCTACCAACTCGCACTGGGCCCGCGTGGCGGATTACGACCCAGCCCATCTCACAGAGAGGAGGCATGTGTCCCAGTAGTGGGAACATTATAGGCTAATTATGATGGAAGAGAAAACTGCCAAGTGTAACTACTGCCGCAAGCAGCACAAATAGTAAAAAAACACTCTTTTGATAGAAAGAAAATTAATTTATTTGATCCAGGATAGCATGTGAAATAAATAGATGGAATTTAATCATTTTAAAATGATTAAAGTAAACTTGAACATTATTGCATCAGTTCTGTGTTCCAATGTTCATAGAAAACGTACTATTCATATTCTCAAAAAAAAAAACTTTCTCTGTATACAGGCTGACAGGGAAACTGGACGTATTCCTGGAAAGGGGTTATACTAGAGGTCATTAGCAACAAATTAAGTCCAGTGAACTAGGGGTCAAAACTGGATGGTTATAAAATAAAAAATTTGCTATGAAAGTCCTTTTATTTCTGAGATTATGTATGTTTTGCAAGCATTTTTTTAAAACATAATCACACATTGTTCAATTTTATGTTTGGAGTGAAGTAGTTTTTCCTCATAATTAATTGTTTTTGGTAACACGTCAGAAACACAGCTCGGTAACCATCCAGTTTTGAACCGTACCTCTAGTATAACGCCTTTCAAGGAATACGTCGAGTCACCCTGTATATTTTAAAAAACCCCTACGATGCAATTATTTCAGAATAAGTTGTTCTTTTCTCAATTGAATATACTGGTCGGCAAAGAAAAAAAAATTCGGGAGCAAAAATCTTGCTATGTGATCCTTATCGGCTTTGGTTTGCCGAGTCCAAATCTGGATACAGATTTATGATACCACGTCTAGTTTTCGAGAGAAATAAAATACCGGAATTTTGTTTAGCAAACATATCTTTGGCAACCAGCTTTTGTCTCTTTCATCTATTTCCAAACGAAAAGAACATAGGTAAGCCTTTTTTATTATAGGTGTCAATTTTCTGCGATGTAAGGCTACTACAAAATCACCACAAATATAACAAAAATTGTTTGATGAATTTTTACATAAACATATATTTTTACATTGTCTTGAATCTAAAACAATTAAAATTGAAGGTATTGTAAAGTTTTATATTCAATATAGTATAAAATGGTTATTTGATCGATAAAAATAATATATTTAAAACAAACTTACCAAAAACTCAATGAACACAAGCAAATAATTCTTTTGTTTATTTTTTTAAGTTTGATTTGAGTTTACCCACACGCGTCGCTCATTTATTCAAAACAATCACTGCGCTTGCGCATAACAGCTTGCTATCTCTTTCTAATACAGAGATAAATACAGAAAACAATGAAATTCATGTACCAACGTTCACGAATACCGTTGCCTGCATCGAAATATGACGAATTTTAGTGAAATCCAAAAATGCTCACTGCATCAAAATTTGACGTGCTGGATAAAGTATGACTTCATATTTGGATTTACCGTGTCCATATATGTATCGAGTTCACATATACACATTTTTGCTCTTATTTTGGTGACGATAGTGAGACTAGAGGTCACATTCTATCCTTATAGTCCTAGCAATCTTATTAAACATTATTTATATTTCTTCCACCAGGAGGCCACCAGGTCGTAGTAGAGAACTTCAAAGAAGCGATGTTTCCTCTAACATTTCCGTATGTAAACGCGCGCGCGTCTTCTCGGAAGTCTCTCTCTTACAAAGACAGCGGAGTGGACATCGAGGCGGGTGACTCTCTCGTGTCCATGATCAAGCCTTTGGCGAGGTATGTATTGTTACAGGCCTTCAAACTTAACAAGTTTATCTATGAAAGCGAGAAAAAGATTTTAAGAATAATAGTTTTATATACAGGCTGATTTTTTAAAGACCAGCCAAATTTAAGGATGTGGTACAGACCATCAAACTGAACAACTTTCTCCATGGGACAAATAGCGTAATCGCGAAAATTTTATCAACTGTCCCATAGAAAACTTCAATACCTACTCGACCTAAATGTATGGGATGGCTGAATTTTTATTCGCGATTACAATGTTGGTCCCATGGAGAAAGTTGTTCAGTTTGATGGTCTGTACCACATCCTTAAATTTGGCTGGTCTTTAAAAAATCAGCCTGTATAATGCGGACCTGTATGATTGAACCTCTGGAAAAAAGGTCCTTTATAAGTGTCTAGCGGTACTACCGTAGTGGCAACGTTCGCGGCTTACGAGTTGTATGTCGTAGGTTCGAACCCAGTCAGGCGCTTTAATTTGTGGAAATTATTTCATCACCACTGCTTTCAAAACGGTGAAGGAAAACATCGTGAGGAAACCGGCTTGCCCTAGAAGTAAAAAATTCGAAGACGTGATATCAGCCAACCCGCACTGGGCCCGCGTGGATTACGGCCCACTCTCTCTCACTGAGAGTAGGCCTGTGTTCCAGCAGTGGGAACTTAATAGGCTGCTCATGCTTATACTTTATAAGTGTCTGTCTGTATCTGTAGCATCGTATCTCCCAGGTTCATTGTCCATTTTCACCAACAGCTAGATTAAACCTACCGAACCTACCTACGAATAAACCTAAAAATGCTGTTTTTTATGCAGATCCACATCACGTTCGGGAGTGCTCGGAGGTCTGGGCGGATTCGGCGGCTGCTTCCAGCTGAAGGCTGTTGATGAAGAATACAAGGTATGAAAAATATTAAAACATTTGTTATATATGTAGTTTATTTATTTAAAAAAGAAATTAACTCACTAAGGGCTGATCTTTCCAACGCCAGATAATTTTATCGGAGGAATAATTTTGAATTTTTGACGGTTCTTCCATACAAAATCTGTCAGATGGCAATTTTATTCCACGAATAAAAATTATATGTCGATTGAAAAATCGGCTCTAACTTGAATTAATTATATTTACTTCTGTCGAAGTTTTCTACTTGTCACAAAAAATATTTCTTTCCCACAATATAACAATATTCAATTAGAGATATAAGTAAAAGATAAATTTCGCTCTCAAAGTAGTGAAACCGCTGAACATGTATTCCGCTTCTATTCTAAATTTTTTACAACATTTTTCCTTATCACCAATAATCTAATCTCCTATCTCTTTGCCACAGGACCCCGTCCTCGTCCTAGCCGCAGACGGCGTCGGCACGAAGCTGAAAATAGCCCAAAAAATCAACCAGCACGGGACCATCGGCATCGACCTGGTGGCCATGTGTGTGAACGACATCCTGTGCAATGGCGCCGCGCCGCTCACGTTCCTGGATTACTTCGCGTGCGGCTCCCTGGATGTGCACGTGGCGAGGAATGTTGTGTCGGGCGTCGCTGAGGGGTGCAGGCAATCTTCTGCGGCTTTGATTGGTGACTTTATTATTATATTGTTTGTTAAAATGGCGCCATACCCTAACGTAAGTAATCCAGACAGGATGTAAATGTAACGACAAATGTGGTGTGGGGTGTCGCGGAGGTAGTATTCTGCGGCTCTAATTGGTAAGTAGAACGATAGGAGTTTTAATATCCTGCAAAATTGAATTGGTGGAACCTTAGTATACTCTTTTGGAGTTACTGTTTCATCTAAAGGTATTCCTATCTCTTTTCATAATTATATTATATCCTTATGGGTCGACGAGGGGTCGTATCTCATTTGGTGAGATGAACATTTAAGACGTCATGTGCTTTTTTTACCTTTCAGGCTTCTATCAAAACTTGTTGATAATAATTCTATTATTTTGTCCTATAAAGGTGGTGAGACAGCTGAAATGCCGGGCATGTACGAACCAGGAGTATATGACATCGCTGGATTTGCGCTCGGTGTGGTCGAAAGGTCACACATATTGCCCAGGATCAATGATATCGCGGTAAGTACAGCACTAAACACTTATTTACTCCAAATATGAATACTGCTTTTCCGGAAACAAATGCTCAAAAATTAGTTTCCCTAAGTAAACTAGCCTCTACGAGTTGTACTTAAAAGTAAGTCGCGTCCTCGGTAGTCTTTCCCACTATCATCTTGCTAATCAGCTAAAGTTGTTACCACGCTTACAATATTATGCCGTTATAAGCGATGAACCCGTAATTTTATTAATATGTCGCATCACTGAGTGGCCGAGATGCGAAACATCGGGTCTTCTTCACGATCCGACATATATGTGGGCACTGTAACGGGTACTCGAACGAAAAGATAATTTGAATTTAAAGTAACTTTAATAAACTAGCTATTATCAACCGAAACGCACACTTGCGTCGGAAACAAACACGTGCGTGCGGTACTGAGCGTTTGCCAAGACTGTCCGAGCTCGACTGTCCACTGTAGACTGTCGCAACACTCGGTCTCTCCGCCAGTCCTCGCTGCATCCCCTCCACCGACGATCGTGTCCAAGCGGAAGGGCTCGCTTCCGTTTCCGATCACATGATTATTCGTTTACCCATCAAATTGTTAGATGGCACTGTCCGATGTACTACGGCGCCATCTATCCACGACAAATATTTAGAAGAAAGAAAATTTATATTATTTGCGGTAAACATGACGCAGAGAAGGAACACAAAAAAAAATACAAGTTAGGGAAAATATACATCACATCCACGCAAAACGGTCATCGTTCAGCATAATGCTACGACCCTATGGGAGACAGAGCCCCAGCGCTGGTTTTCAGCGACAGCCGGCGTTGACGTGATGACGTCAATCGTTGCAGCATATGATAAGATAAAAAAAAAAAACAAAAATGTTATTCCAACAGGTGGGTGACATAATCATCGGTCTTCCATCCAACGGCGTGCACAGCAACGGTTTCAGTTTGATCCACAAGCTGATGAAGAAGACCGGACTCACACTCGACGATAGAGCTCCCTTCAGCAAAGAGGGACTGACACTCGGTAAGATATTTCATACAAGAAAGTAATGTACAAAACAACGTGAATAGAGATAATGACTAATATTATGGGCCAACCGCTCAACTGACACGTTGTCTGAGGTAGCAGCGCGGTGCGGGAGGGGTGCGGTGACGTGTTGCGAGAGCTCAGGGAATCGTCCACTTGTGACAACTGTCACCCCTCCCGCACCGCGCAGCTACCTCAGGCAACATCTCAGTTAAGCGGTCGGCCTATAGAAATGATAGAACAAATAATGTAATTTCAAACAGGGCATAGTAAAATGAGATAAATAAATAAATAAATAGTCGTGACGTCACTTCTGTGATAGTGCCGTCTTTGTCTAGCAGTTATTTTAAAACGTTTATAACTTGGCAATATTTAAGCTTTTAGATATTTTATTTTACGCACTACTTGCAAAGAAATATTTTTTCAGTCAAAATTTTAATGTCATTTAGTACTATTTGTAGCTTGTTCATTGGAACAGTAAGATGGAGATTGTAAAATGTTGTCTACTATATACTATATATACTATAACTATCGCGAGCTTTAAATTCGTGCGTTGATTGTGTTTATTACGCCTTTCGATATAAAGTGAGGTCTAGATACTTTTTCTCGGTCCTAGTTGCGAACAGCGGGGTAATTGCGTAATACACTAACAGTAGCAATTGGATTCATTTATAACATAAAATTTTAAAAGAGTAACGGTGGAGTTTCTTGCCCATTCTTCTCCATACGAAAACTACCTTTTTTGAAGGGGTGACTAGAATCAATTCTATTTTAATGTAATTTTTGACGTCCAAAAGTGCTTATTTGAAATAAATTATTTGACTTTGATATTTTGACAGTTCAACGACATTCGTTGCGTTATTTAAGTCGTGGAGCAGACAAGAACACATGAAGTAATAGAGTAACGTTATCTTTTAAAACGATTCAGATTGAGACTTACGGAATTGGTTATTGTTCATACAAAATTCAGACGGTGGACGTACCTAAGACATACCGAGAAATGTTCGTACGTTTCACGCTTTTTCTTTTCGCAATATTCGTGACGAAACGATTCTAGTGATTTTCTGAAGCCATAGATAGCAAAGGACTGAGTGATGCTTTTTAGATATTTTTGTTTGACGTCACAACCTAACACCTAGTGTGGTACTCCCAGGCGAGGAGCTGATCAAGCCGACCCGCATCTACGTGCGCAGCGTGCTGCCGGCGCTGCGCAGCAACCGCGTGAAGGCGGTGGCGCACATCACGGGCGGCGGCCTGCTGGACAACATCCCGCGCGTCGTGCCCGGCGCCGTGCGCGCCAGGCTCAACGCGCACTGGTGGCACGTGCACCCGGTATGTGGCGTTTGGGAAACTAGGAATCAAAAATAAACGAGTAACTAAGTATGACTAAGGGCCGGTTTTCCGACGAATAAATTTGTAATTTTGACAGTTTTTGGTAAAAATAAATGTGGCGTTTTGACAGATCGTTCATCGATCTGTCAAAACGCCACATTTATTCTTTACGTAAACGTTATCCTATCAAAAAATGAGAAATATTCTATTAACTAACTTGTATTGTCGATTCTTTCATCTAGGTATTCTCGTGGATCGCGGACGCCGGCTCGGTCGAAGACGAGGAGATGTTGAGAACATTCAACTGCGGCATCGGCATGGTGCTGGTGGTTTCTCCTGAAGATCAGGCTGCGGTGAGTTATATGAGATTAGACAGCAGATTTAAGTTAAAAGCTTTTCGCATGTAACTGTATATAAATATTTTCTACGAAACCCTACAACTCAATTTTTGGACCACACCGTCAGACTTTCGGACTTCGGGCTGACTGTAACGACTTTCATAGATATTTCGGACTTCGGGCTGACTGTAACGACTTTCATAGATATTCGTATGATAACTGGGACAAGAGAATGGTCACCAAGTAAGTAGCTGACCGTGCCAAACGCACCTTTATCTCGCTGATCGATTGACTTGCGCGGTTTTTATTCGGCTACAAACTCTTCGAATAAATGTAGATATACAACATGTCCCGGAATTAACGCACACCACCAAATACCCCAATTAGAATATCATAATACTAATATATAATTTTTACTATTATGTATACAGGCTGATTTTTTAAAGACCAGCCAAATTTAAGGATGTGGTACAGACCATCAAACTGAACAACTTTCTCCATGGGACAAATAGCGCAATCGCGAAAATTTTATCAACTGTCCCATAGAAAACTTCAATACCTACTCGACCTAAATGTATGGGACGGCTGAATTTTTATTCGCGATTACGATGTTGGTCCCATGGAGAAAGTTGTTCAGTTTGATGGTCTGTATCACATCCTTAAATTTGGCTGGTCTTTAAAAAATCAGCCTGTATCATTGTTTATTTATTATATTAATTATGCTGACTGTTGGAGAAAATTGTGGTCACATTACATACACGCTCGCACATAGTCGCAAATGTATAAGGGACTAACCAAACTTATTCAGCTCTGTTCATCTTTTGTCCATAGAAAACAACGATTTTGTATGGAATACGTACGCATCCCATACGAATTCGTCAAAAGCTGAACAGAGCTGAATAAGTGTTGTCCATTTTGATATATTTTGAAAGTACGAAGTGCGACTGTGATTTACGTAGTTTTAATTATTTTTGGAATAAAAATTTACTGAATCGATTTGTCATTTTTATTATAGGTAATAATAAAAATGACAAATCGATTCAGTAAATAATTCTGAACAAAATAAAACATAATGTGCATTAATTCAGTTATACATTGTATATATTAGTTAATTGTTACTAATGTAATTATTTTTGTATGATGTAGGTAATGAACACAACCCGCGCGTTCGGCGCGATGGTGATCGGTACCATACAGAAGCGTCCCACGGGCGGCGCGCGCGTGCTGGTCGACAACTTCGCCTCGGCCATGGACTTCACCAGGAGAATGCCGCTGCTACCTAAGAAGAAGGTAAGGATAAAGAGACGCTGGTTACGTCATACATAATATTATACCTTTATTCACATCTAGTTTTCCATACACATAGGGTGGAAATAAATCATATGAATCCCAAAATAGGCGGAAGATATTGCGGCTGTCGCAATTTTTCAATGTCTCTTAAACATGACGCAGAGAAAGACCACAAACACAAAAAAGAAGTCTGCAGTCGTATTATATCGCTTCACCCACTTTTTCGCAAAACTTGCTCAGGTGTAGTGCTGACTGCGCTAAAGCGCGCTGCAACGCGTGCCTATTGTGCTTAGAGATTATGAATCTAGTTAAAAATGATCATGATTTTGTCGTTAGACTTGTTTTTGGATCGAAATTCCTTAACGCGGTTTGCGGTAGGAGTTGCCAGGTAGAAATCGTCACGTAAGGAAAAGCGTTATGCGCCATGCGACTTTCTCTCTCAGTCTCTTTCTATTATATAAGAGTGTGTGTGTGCGTGCGAATATAGTGTAAGGAATTTCGTTCCTGACGATGGTCCCTCGAACATACTTTTTTTTACCTTTTTTTACTGTATTTCACCTCTTTTTCGTTCCCCAGGTGGCAGTCCTAGTCTCAGGCAACGGCAGCAACCTGCAAGCTCTGCTGGACACGTCGCGCGAGGCGGCGCAGTGCATGTGCGCCGACATCTGCCTCGTGGTCAGCAACAAGAAGGACGCGTACGCACTGCTGCGCGCGGAGAAGGCAGGAGTACCTTCACTGGTAAGTAAATGTGGTGAAAAACATAACCCTTTTTTGCAGTGGGGTAAAAACCCAATCGAGCTTGCCCTAGACTAGATTTTTTTTTTGTATCGTTTACAAGCTTAGCTTCTGATTCTGAGTATTTTGATCGGAAGAGTTCAAATTAGTATGAATTTGATACTGATTCGATTCAGCCCTCGCTGTAGTCTGGAATCAGCCTTATGTAGACCAAATAAATAATGGCTCCGTGCCTTGTTTTTCTGACTAACGCGTTTATTGGATTGGTGTTGGCTTTTGTAATTTTGACGTCCGAAAAGTACTGATTTTCAGCATAATTTGAATAAATGACTTTTGATTTGATTTGATTGTGAAGTCTTCTTCTTAACTTCAAGTATTATGTTATTAATTTAACTATTTTAAAAACGTACAAATAATAATCATCCCCTCATTCCAGGTGTTCAACCACAAAGACTACGCGTCGCGGGAAGAGTTTGACCGCGCGGTGTCGGAAGCACTGGAAGCGAACAAGATCGACATCGTGTGTCTAGCCGGGTACATGAGGATCCTGTCCGCTGAGTTTGTTAAAAAGTAAGTTAACTTTATTTAAAAAGCAAATCGGTACAAGGACTAACCATTCTAAGGCTATCCTAGTCTAAGGCACAGGGTTGTATACGTTTGGGCACGCCACAATTGCGGCGATAAGTCCCCTCTTTGAGGAGTGGCTAGAGAGGCGCCACGGCGCCCTCACCTTCCGCCTGACGCAGGTCCTCACCGGACACGGTTGTTTCGGGAGGTTCCTGTTCAGGATAAAGCGGGAGGAAACGCCAGGGTGTCACCACTGTGGGGATGGCCCGGAGGACACGGTGGAGCATACGGTGGAGGTCTGCCCGGCTTGGGCGGGGCCCCGCCGTGTCCTCGTGGCGGCGATCGGCGGCGGCGACCTCTCGCGTCCGGCCCTCATACAGGCCATGGTACGGAGCGAGAGTGAATGGGAGGCCGTCACCTCCTTCTGCGAAGCAGTAATACTCGCGAAGGAGGAGGCGGAGCGCGTGAGGGAGAGGCAATCTCTGCACCATCAAGCGCCTAGCCGCCGCAGGAGACGCCCTGGACGGGAGTCAACAGCCGACTCCCGGCCACCGTAGGCGCGGGCTTGCGGGCGGCGAGCTATGGGCAGCTCGCCGCCCGGTAAGGACCAGGCCCGGGTCGACGGCGCGTTGTGTTCCACGCGCGCCTCAAAGAGCTGTCAGCACGAACTGACGGGGTCCGCTAGGGCCGATGCCGCCGGGGCTGCGGGTTGTTCGAAAGAGATACCGTGGCCTCTGGCACAGGCAACTGAAGGAACACGGGTGGGTTTTAGTCAATAAAAGTATGACACTCCCTTCTGCTCCGCCCAGAGCGGGAGGAGTCATTTGATGATTTCCCACCCAGGAAAAAAAAAAAAAAAAAAGGACTAATTGAAATAACTAAAAACCCGAAAAAGGTAATTGCATTTATGATTATTACGAGTATTAACTACTTTTACTAGAGAACCAACATAGAAATTGCAAATAAAACCTCTGTTCCATAGATTTTCAGTTCAGATAACATATTAAAATGCAATATCGCGATATAAAGTGAAAATATACTTACATAATATACATACTTAGTTTAAAAAAAAAAATATATAAAAATAATTTCATTTCTCAGTCCTTTATGGCTATGTAACGTTACAAGGTTTTTCTATTATGTACACTATCAGAAACTACGTAAACGGAGTAAAAAAAATGGTTTGGCGAAACCGATTATCGAAATTGTCAATCGTTTTATGTATAACCTATTTCTCATACATATATGCCATGGCTTATTTTAATTTAATTTAATATTTGAATTGTTTTTTTTTTATCTTTTCATTACGGACGCTTTTAACGTTCTGCATCGTTCTCACATGCATAATTTTGAACATAAATGATGTAACCAATACTTTGTAACAATATTATTATGATTTAAAAGAGTGTCCATGGAGTTTCTTGCCCGTTCTTCTCCATAGGTACCTACTACGCTTTGGAATGGGCAACTAGCTTCATCTTTTTGACTGACCGACCTTGACAATTCAAAAGTGCCTCTAATGGGTTTATTTGAAATAAATGGTTTGAGTTTTGAGTTTACAACTTTCTGTCACAGTCTCGTCTACACTCCGGCCGTCGAGAGAATGTGTTCCTGACACCGTTCAGTGCGACAATTCTAGTAGCTAATAAAGATCAAATTCGCAAAACACGTATTCGCTTGTATGAAACTGACAGGTTTCAAGAACGCATTCTTTCGTCGGCCGCACTATAAGTAACGTACGGTTTGCTAAGCTAATGTATTCTTCTCTTATAGATGGCACGGACGGTTACTGAACATCCACCCGTCCCTACTGCCTCGTCACCCCGGCCTCAACGCTCAGCAACAGTGCCTCGACGCCGGTGACCGGGAAAGTGGCTGCACAGTGCATTTCGTTGATGTAAGTATTGCGAACCTACACTCATACAATGATACCCTTTCTACTTGTAGAAAGAAACAGAAACTACGGAACCTATGATCTATAAGGATGCCAGGCCAGAACCAAACAAAAGAAATTGTTTTTTTTTTTAATAGCATCTTGCAGCTCAGTCTCGGTCGGCTGCTTAACCGGGCTTACTTGTGGGTGCCTCAATAACTTTAGGTCTCCAGCCAGGGCTTAAAAAACTTTAAAGCTAAGCGACTATACGCTAAAGGCACCAATATAAATTTCACATCCATCGAATTTGCTGTTACGTATGTCGACTTTTGGACCTTGTAGTTGTGGTAAATTATGATCGAAGGTCGTATAATACATTTCATAAACCAAATTCTCATTATTTCTTCCTTCTTCAGGAGGGCATGGACACTGGCCCAATCATAATCCAGGAACGCGTCCCAGTCCATCAAAAGGACACGCTACAGACCCTCACAGACCGCATCCACGAAGCGGAACACCGCGCCTACCCGCGAGCTCTGCGTCTTGTGGCCACTGGTAGGGTAAGACTCAACCATCAGGGTACCCTCATGTGGTACTCTTAGGGCTGTATCCAATGTGTGACGTGTGATGCAGTGAGAAGAAAATGCAGCGAAATGCAAATTTTAACAACAAACTTAGATAAATCATTACATCACCACTTATAGCGCTACAATGTTATTTTGGCGCGCGGCTAAAATAGGAACTAACGCCGCCATCTTGTATTTTCAATACATTTCACAAAACAAATGCATTAATGTTTACCAACCGCGCCCCCTTGACAATGTCATTCGAGTGCAGAGATCCTTGTAGCACTGTACGCGACTATCTACTTTACATGTTGTAGACGTAAGTTGATTTTTGATTGACCGTTTGTAATAAAAAGATCCTAAATAAACTGGTGCAATGGAATTTGAACTTTGTCATTTATTGAATAAGTTTGTGTTCCCGAAACTAGGTAATTATCTGAGATTCTCAATTGAAATTGTTAATTATTGTGGAATTTGAATAAAAAAACGAATAGCTTCCTACAAATCCTATGTGCGAATTTCTTCTTACTGCACCATACAGAAAGGTTAAGATGGAAGTCATATCTTAGTCAAAACAGTCACTTGCGTTATTGCATCGTTTATTTTTTACTACATATTGTATTTTTTATTTCTATGATGTCTTCCAGCTCAATATTGAACAATATGCATTTATTTGTCCTAAGATTGGTTCCATCTTGTCTATAATGAAATGGAATATGATTAGCGTAAGATCCTTAGGTATCTTTTATCAAATAATTCGAATATGTTTAATAAGAAACTATAGACTTGAACATTTTAATCACAATATTATGGGACCAAGTGTATGTAAATCAGCGTTGCCAGGCGTCCCGATTTTTAGCCTAGTAAAATTAAATGTCAGTCCCGCTTTTCGAGGATAGAAAAATAAATAAGTGTTAGTGGTAGTGTGTGTGTTATTCGTAAGTGGTATATATTACTTATTTATCATAATTCTCCTGTCCTTCTCACTAGTTATTTGGGGTCCGCGCAAATTGTCTTTTTATACCATACTTCTCTATTGGTCGTCATCTCGGTAATCACCCCCTTTCCCTTTTGTATTACTTATTTATATAATACTAGCTGCGCCCCGCGGTTTCACTGCACTTCGGTTTCGATGCCGTGGAAATATCGGGATAAAAAGTATCCTATATGTTATGTTATGTCCTATATGTTAATCCTGGTTATAAACCATCTTGTGCCAAATTTCATCCAAATCCGTTAAGTAGTTTTTGCGTCAAAGAGTAACAAACATCAATCCATCCATCCATACAATCTTTCACGTTTATAATATTAGTAGGATTATATTCCTCTGAAGACTTAACTTCTTTTTCTTTAGTCCCGCTTTTGACGAAAGAATCCCGCTTTTTATACTCAAGGGTTTCAGAATCATGCTTTGCCTGAAAAAAAATCTGGCTACGCTGATGTAAATCTACATATTATACCTACATTCCTACTCTGCACTAAAATAGTACTGTTTATATTCCTATTACATGTTTAGAAAATGTTTAAAAGTGAGTTTAAGCATTATGTAAAACTATTTTGTCATGATATTACTTGACAGCAAATCAAACAATGTTTTGAAGAAAATAAAAATATAAAGTATATGAAAGTCTCGAATTTGTATATAAGAATAACGTTATCACATTAGGTAAGTATATTATATATTGTTGTGTTAGTAACAGTTCATTTTGAATGTTGAAGAAAATTTTACAAAGTTTTATTAAAATTATGTTGGCGAATTTTTCCTGATTTTTATTGTTAAAATGTCAGTAAAAATCACAAAAGATTATAAATAAATAAGGTTTTATAGCAGACTTATATTAGTTGCTATGTACTGTGTTATATGCACTTATTTTTTTACAGTTGGTACATAGATTCATTGAAATGTTTCTAGTTAAATGCACATTTATGAAATGCCATTTAAAATGTAAGTATGTTAAGTTTTACAGTGTGTTTGAAATAAAACTTTTGTATATATTTCAAGTGTTTTATTATCCTTTTAGGAATTAAAAATATCTACATAATATCACAGATACACCTCTACAAAAATAAAAATAGAAATATTTACCTTTGTTGTTGTTGTTTTTTGCAATGAAACTTGTACATAGTTTGCTGTTTCTAATATATTTTTCCAACATACAATGAAACAAGAAAATGTAATGAGCGCACTTCGTGACATTGTAGTCGTTCGATATTTCGTAAACATCGAACATTGTGTATTGCATCCTCCCGCAGTAGCTTTGTTGCGGCGTCAACAATTTTTATTAAGGTAATGATTTTTTTTTCTATCAATAAATCAGAGTAATGCCTCATTCTAGCAAATAGGTATTCTATTTACTAAACCATTAACTTCATTCTATATTTCAAGAATTTTTCTTGTCTTTAAAAGTTATTAAATCACTAAACGCTTTGAAAAACACCCCAAACAAGTCTGCACTATCACTAGTACTAACATATTCAGTTTTGACTACATTAACGTTTTCCTTACTCGCCTTTATAACAGAATGGACACCATTCTTCAAGATATCTTCGCATATTTTATCAAACTCTACATGAAACTTCTGTTTATTTAACAAAGGAACTATAAGGTTATATTTATTTATTTTCATGTTAATTGATGAAGCTAATTCTCTATTCATTTGGCATATCCTCTCCCATTTTGAAGCATCTTCCTCAGTCAATGGATAAGGGCCGAGTGGCATTCGGTCAGAGCGAATTTCTTCTTTTAAGTTATCAATCTCTTGATCTATTTCTTTGGCTAACATTATCCATTCTGGTGTAAAACCGTTGTTGATGAGAACCTGAAAATAAAAAAAATAAAATTATATTTGGTCCTAGTAGCAAGCCTTGAGGCACTCCACACTTTTAAGCAAGCTATATTGCTGAAAGCTTATAATTTTGTATCCTAATTTAGGCAGTTACAATTTCAAGGTAAGATCAAAGTGCCAAGTGAGTATTTAAGCCAGCCTATGCTTAAGGCTTACCTCATTCAACTTATGTGTCGTAAAATCAACATAGGGATTATTATTCTGACTTTTCAAAGGCTTTCCTTTGCCACTTAGATTCTCAAACTCTCCCTTAGACATGGACTCCTGTATTAAATCCTCAACTAGTCTATCAAAACCATATTTTGTTTTAATATCATGTTTCTTCCCATATCCTTGTCCTTTCTTCATCAGGGTTTTGTCAGAAGCAACTGCTTTTTCAAGGCGGTGTTCCATGACGTTGATGGCAGCTTTCTGGGCTCGAGCCTGGGTGTATTGCTTTTCTCTTTGAAAGATAGTTCCATGACCATAGCCTCCGTAGCTTAGGTATTGTCGATGTTGTGGTGCTGTGTGCTGTAATAAACAATTTTGAATCAATTCAATGAATTTATTTCTATAAGTAAACATGACTGAATTTCTCTATACACAAGCTATTAAAGTCATCGGCGTACTGTGAATGAAGAAATTAATGGTAAACCATTCTGTAACTTTTTGGAAGTTGAAAAGTGTGATAATGAACACAAGATCAAATTACTGACAATACTTCAAACTTGTCAAAACTCAAGAAATGGATTGGGCGACAATCCTCAACCTTGAGGGACTGATTTAGATAAAGGAATGACAATAATGTATCTGTTGTGATGATAGCTAGGCTGAATCTTAGTGATTGCAGTGAGGGGTGAATTTAGAGATTATACAAGCTGGTGTCCCTCTACATTAATGCGAGTATTTTGCAAATGGGTGGGAACATTGATAATTCGATCCACCCCCTCTCCTGAAGGAAGGCCAGCAACGCCTTAATGTTGCTGACTCTCTCACGGAGAATACTATATTAAATAATTACACAAATAATACTCACCCTGATATCATACACAATCTTCTCCACCTCCTCCTTATTGCTAATCCCAGTGTTATGTTTAGTGAGGGTCCTAAAGGCATTCTCTACAGCCACAAACTTATCCATGTCAGCTTCTGGTGACCCTGAGTCTGGGTGGTACTTTTTGGCAAGATCCAGGAAGGCTTCGCGGACTGCATCTTGCTTGGAGTTTGGGGGTATGTTTAATACAAAGTAGCATTCCTGGAATGAGGTTTGAACTGTTTAAAAGTTTAGTTTACAAACGTAAAACTAATAAAAAAACGTAAAACAGTTTAGCTGCTGTTCTTTCCAAACTATTTACTTCTATAGAATTAAAGTAATCTCAAGAGTAAACATTGAAAAACCTACGGCGATTTTTTTCTCTTCTGCTTTTGAGCTTATTGTTTTAGCGGATAAAAAAGGACGCCGAAAGTAAGGAGCCGCTTGGTCTAGGTGTCTTAAACTGATTGTTAATAATGCCTTGTTCATTTTACTTTATTTCCAACACATTTTTGTTGTATTTGTTACGTAAATAAACCGTGTTTTTGTTTCAAAATTCATCAACTGTCAATTTTCCATTTGTCATTTTAATTTTCCCGTAATTTTTCTTGAGAATTATGTTTACGAAGACAATTTGTATGTAAAATGAATTGTATGGAAAATACAAAGTTTTGAAGTTTACTAAGCTGGTTTAAAAATAATTAAAAATACATAATTATGTTAGATTTTTTTTATTCAGTGTACGCACATTTGGTAGTATGTACAGACGCCAGCAGGTCAAGCTACCCGAAACTGTCAAATTTTCCCAATCAACTTTGAACCTAAGGCTTTAACAATAAAGTTGAAAATCTATTAAAGAAAGACAGATTGTAGTAGCTTGATGTGCTGGCGTCTGTACATTTACCGATATGGGCTATAACATTTTTCTTACAATTATTGTGAAATGAAAGCCTTTTTTGATCTGAAACGAGACTGATCCCAACTCGATTGAAATCAGTAATAATAATTAAATGAGAAATAATTACGATACCGGTGGGCTACTATTTTTTATATTTATAAATGTTTTAATACTTTTTATATTCTAATATTTAAAAATATAATTTATATGTATTTATTCTGAAATAAAGGAAATAATAATTAAATGGGAAACTTATAACAAATGGTAGACAGAAAAATTGATTAAAATAAATGCATTGCGTGAGTATTTATTGAATTGAAAGCTGATTTCCGACTAGTAAATATAATAATTTCACATAGATATCGGTATATTTTATTTCTGTAATCGAGTATGATGCAATCAATCAAGTATTATCGATGTTCCTCTACAGACTCTACAGCTCATCGCCAACCGGCGGGCCATCACTAATTCGTTGACATTTTCGGTGGAGAGTGTAAATTGGAGTATTTTTATGTTTTAATTGCAATTAATTAACGCACTCAGTGTGACTACGCGTAATAAGGTAGTGATATGTGTATAGAGTAGACTGTGCTATTTATTTGTGTAAGATAATTATATGTGCTGACATTATGGCATTTACTGCGGACGATGTCGCGAGACGCTATCCAATTCACTGGTTAGTGTGGAACAATCAGTTTGAGGGCCTAAAGGCCCAGTTGGACGCTAATAAGGTATGCCGCGACTGTTTATTATGCGTTTAAAATGATAACTTTCATATAAATCGGCGTCATTTGAGGTTATACCCGGGACTCACGGGCCCCGGCTATTGAACCTCAGTGGGTGTTCCGCGAACGAAGGTGTTATCACTCATTTTTATCGAGCTCTTTTTAATTAGAATACCAATCAAACGCTGCCTGGCTGCTGTATTTGAGTGGGTTTCCTGCCATGGCCTTCTTGTTTTCATTCGACCTTACACATACCTTACATTCTACCTTTCTCCACTACAGAAACAGTTACCTTAAGTCCATTAAAATATATAACCATATTCCAAAACTTATTAGTTTTGGAATATGGTTATATTTTAATGGACTGAAATTAAATGGTAGCTCTCTTAATAGAGAGCTATCATTTAATTTTTACCAAAAAAAGTCTGAAAATTTGGCTTCTCTAAAATATTTATTACACAAAAGAATTTTCTGATTATAAGGGTAAATAAGTAAATAATAGTTTTTTAATAATAAGGTAGATTTATTTAGTTGTATAATAGAACTGTTGTTATTGTTGTGTTTTTATTTTATTTTATATTGTTTAATAGAGTACAAATGTCCATAGTATAAGTTAGGTTTTATACCCACGTGTACATTAGGTTCACATTGTAAATATTTGTATGCCGCTAGTAGCGGCCAATGTGTCAAACTTATCCATATGTACCAACCATTGTTGTACCTACCATATTCGACAAATAAATGTCTTTGTCTTTGTCTTTCTAAACAGTTAAGGATTTTATTGTACCTAAACTTTTAAGATGTTACCTGAAAAACTTACAAATACAATGTTTATATTATGCTTGTGTTACATATAACAATAAACATTTGTATAGTATTTATTACACAAGGAAAACCTCATTGTTATGTATTACCATGAGTTTGAAGTTCATAACAGATATGAATCATATATTAAAAAGTGACTCAACCATTTTGCAACTCTGAAACAAACCTCTTTTGTACCAAATTCTCATCTCATACCTACATCATCACCAAAAATGAATGTTTCCTAATTACAAATTAATTCCAAGACACATAAATTACCTAAACTGCTTCTCAAGGTGATATGAAGCCAAACAGGACAAAAACAATCTCATTATGTGGAAGCCTTATGACTTAAATTGAAGGTTGAAACTGATAATGATTGAGTTTATACATAATATCAATATCAACTACCATTACCAATACCTTTAAAAAATACACCTGCTCCCTCAAAATTGGATTATAAAAGCCACATACTATATTTTGAACCTTATGTTCTTTCTTATAAGATTAAAAATCGATTGCCATTTTGACTTGCCATGTTTACACAGCCATAAATACTTTTAGGTTGTTAAAAGAGTTTGCATAGTAAAAGTTAGATGTTTACATAAAACATGTTTTTTAGAGGAATGATTCATGCCATTGATTACAACTACACCTGAACATCTGGTACTCTAGTACCTACTAGATAATTATGTTTACAACAAACATGATATATATATTTTTGAGACTGCCTGTTTATAAAATTACTATGATCAATCTTCTAGTATCAACAGCTTATCTTATGTAAGGATTTTTCCTTAACATGTTAATTTTATTCAAACTAGAAAGAACACTCAATGTAGTAAAAAAACCGCTCAAGACTCGCCAGATTGTGTCAGCAGACTCAAAAGATGCAACATCCTACAATCAGAAAACTTGTAGAGAGCTTCTTTACTAATAAGAAACTTTCTCCTGATAGAGAACTCTTCCCTGCCAGATCTTCCAACAACTCATCTACTCCTAGTTTTAAAAACTGATGGCAAAATAAGATATTACAAAAAAATATGTGTTAAAAAATTCAAAGAAAAAGAAAACATTTTAAAAACAAGCTTTTATTACTTATTAATAAAAAGGACTAAAAAGTTAAAAATAATTTAAACCTGATAAGAAGTAAATAAAAGCATGTTACATCATGTTCTAAATGTTCTCTAATGTTCCATCAAAATGTAACACGCTTTTATTTACTTCTTATCAGGTTTAAATTATTTTTAACTTTTTAGTCCTTTTTATTAATAAGTAATAAAAGCTAGTTTTTAAAATTTTTTTTTTCTTTTAATTTTATTTTTAACTTTTTAGTATTTTTGATGCGAGATTGACTACGGCGTAGTTCGTAGCGCGTAGCAGTGTTTTTCCGTTATATGCGTTTACTGCACTTAAGCTACCTGTTCATCTTTAGTCCCTGGTTACCATCTAGCACCAAAGTACTCGTCAAGACGGATCAAACGAGTCCAAACTCGATGAGGTTGTGTCGTTTAACTACCGAGTTCCTATGGCCACCTTCGGGATCCATCATCAGATCAGCGCCATGTCATAATAATTTTGCATTGTCATCCGATTTATACATGGATGCAAAATTTCAGCTCAATTGGTTGAAGATAGCGGCTCCAAAATTGAGTTGCAACAGTGCACCCGAGCATACAGACATACAATACATACATACATCGCAAGTTAAATAAAAGCTTGTAAAAAGCAGAATCAGAATCAGAAATATTTATTTGCCCACAATGTAGGAACAGGTTTGAGATAAAGAAGAAAGAAAGAAAGAAAATGCATTTATTTGCGGCAAACATGACGCATGAAAAAAAGGACATAAACACACAAAAAAAAATAAGTTGGGGGTAAACATGCGTCACATTCACGCAAAACACACACACACAGAATACAATGGTATGGTACGGAATACAATGTTTCCTCTACATTCTACGTTACGGCGTGCATGCCTTTTTTGTATTGTAAAATCGATAATCAAAGGTGTTTTTATGAATGCTGCATTGATTTGTTATCAGTGAGACACATGTATGAATCCCAATAGTAATCTAATCTGACAGCTTATCATTGTTATTATCTTCTGCACCTTGACATTTGGATACTAGGTACTCATTCAGACCTTGCTATGGTTTTGTGTAAACAAAAGGAAAGAGGAAAACTTCATGAATACATTTGCAGAAACAAAATACCTTTGTGGCCATGGCTATTTCTAAATTATCTAGAAATTTATCATTCAAAGGGCCGATTTTAAAATTTTCAGAAAACTTTATCTGTAGAATAGATGATTATTGGTTTGACATAATAATTTCTTTACAAAAGGCTCTGTCAAACCACAAATTTCTATACCACAGATAAAAGTTATCTGAAAAATGGGCCCCAAGGTTATATAACATCAGACTGATAACTTTTTAAAAGTTTATATTGAACTCGGATTTTGTCCAGATAGATTAGTTTTTTTTTTGTTTCGGTTTCTGCTGCAAAAGCAAGACTATATCCCTTCATCACGAGTCTTTTGATCTTTCAATCCACAATAGTCCTACAGGACTTCAGAGAATGATAAATATAGGTTCTAATTTACTATAATTAAGCCTAAACCAGCCAGACCACAGGACCACTTTAGACCACTCTTTGTGTAACACACACAAAGCACTTTTCATTAAAATTATATTTACATTTCAGGTGACACAAGAAGAGCTAGAATCCAAAGACTGTAGAGGACGTACCCCTCTGCTGCTAGCGGTGACACTCGGTCACTTAGAGACGACGCGAGTTCTCATAGAGGCTGGTGCTGATGTCAACTGTGAGAAGGATGGCTGGACAGGTACAGGAAATTCCTCATATGCGCGCTATTTAAATTTAACGCATCTAAATAATAAGGGGTTTATGCACAATTGCACACATTATTAAGGCGACGCGTTATCTGCCTTGCTAAAGTTGAAAAAGTTGCGCTGCAAACGCAACTACATATATGCAGCGCGTTATTGTTGCGTTACGTGCACGTCGACGTCGCATAAAAAATCACCGTGTGCATTAATTGCCCTTACAAATGAATGAATGTTGTAAATGCTGCATAAAATGATAAGATAATGTTACTGTTATTGTTAGTCTGTATCATCCCACTGCTGGGCGAAGGCCTCTCCCCATGACTTCCAACTCTTTCGATCCAGGGCTAAAGTGGTCCACTGGTCGCTTGTTGTCTCCAGCTCGTCCCGCCATCTTCTACGGGGTCTGTAGCGACGCCTTCTAGCAAGAATGCTTCTAGACATTGTTAAGGGATAAATATTTCTGTCTGCTGAAGATAAAATGCATGACCAACCTGATTGTCAAATGTGGTAGCCCAATGATAAATTTATTGTATCAGTCATTGTGAATCCCATGTACTAGGTTTCTGTGACAAACAGTTACAAAATACTCATAAGGCAGTACTTCCGTGCTGATACAATCACAAACGAATACAATGCTCACTGAGATTTCACTTTCTGATAGTTGTGTGTTCAAATTCGGTACTTTTGTACCATTGTAGCATACAAATTAGATCTTGACGACTATGACACGTAATGTGTGTTTGAAAATTATTGTTATGTAGAAAAGCAATGTATTTTATTTACTAGTTTCTGCTCGTGACTTAGTCCGCGTTTACGATACACATCCTTTGATACTAGCAATAGTTTCGCTTTATATTATTGAAGGAATGATTGTAAACTCAATTTTTAATTTGCTAGACTAAAACGACCTTTTTTGTCAATACGACAAAAATAGGTCGATCGCGACTATTATTTTAGACAATCAAATTAAAAGTCAGAGTTTTATTATAGATGAGTACGTCTAGAGATTCCCTTTTACAAACAAACAATGGTACCTCTTTATAATATTACTTTAGATTTAGATTGAATCCTTTGTGAAATCCTTGCCTGTTCATGGTGATGCCTGTAATGATGATTTACAGACATAAACTCACGCTTTTCTCCCCACGCGACACCTACGGCCGTCTTACATATTCCTTTTGCTTCGCGAACGACGATTTCTCACAAACGATTTAATTGTAGCGGTCCAAGAAGCCACAGCGACGGGTAACCCAGAGCTCTTATCACTGGTTCTATCGCGGAGGGACTACCAGCGTCATGTGCTGCGGTCTGGAGGAATTCCTGACCTGTTGCGACGGTTGAGTCTGGCACCTGACTTCTATGTGGAAATGAAGTGGGAGTTCACTAGTTGGGGTAAGTTTATTACTTACCAAATAGTTGTACTTCTTAAAGATTGAGAAATGCTAATATTTAAAAAAATATAAAGTAAAAGTATAATCAGCCTATAATGTTCCCACTGGTGGGACACAGGCCTCCTCTCCAGGATTATTTAAAAAATATTAAAAAAAAAAACAATATTAGGAAAGCAAAAAGCACTTTTATGGGTTTTTATGAAGCCTCTGCGATTGGTACAGTATCCTACCCCTTACTATCCTACTATAGTCTATAATAATATTATAAATGCGAAAGTTTGTAAGGATGGATGGATGGATGGATGGCCTGCATTGCATATTCGACCATTAAGGTCGAATATGCAATGCAGGTTTATATTTTACATTTATAAAATTATGATTTTTTTTTTGATAGCGATTAATAGCGTCAGTAATTTACAAAAAAAAAAAACTCATTTTATCCACAGTGCCGTTAGTATCCCGGATGTGTCCGTTCGACACGTACAAAGTGTACAAACGAGGCGGCAACGTGCGCGTGGACACGACCCTCGTCGGCTTCGATAACAACCGTTGGCAGAGAGGGGATAGGACCTATATATTTAGAGGACAAGGTGAGTTTATAAAACAGCTTTATTGTTAATCTGGAGAGAGTGAGGTTTCTTCCCAAGAAGTCTTACTGTCCTGCGTATTTGAGTTAAGGCTCTCGCCGACAATCGTGACGCGGTTCGGGTAGAGCAATTCCCATGAAGTTTTCATAGTGTTTATTATACTAGAGTCTCGTCGTAAAGGTACTGTCAATGTTCTTCCTAAATCTTTTGTGATAATGGTGTAAATAAGCTGACATTATTATTATGAATGATTCCCGACGACTATCCATCTCTTAAAACTCTCGCAAAAAGTACTTTATAATGACACACATACATATTGCGCAATAACACACTAAACAACGAAGGCGTTTCACTAAACAACAAACACATAAGTATCAGCATGGTACTAATTACTAATCTGATTAGCAACTTCCGAGTTCCTTGTTTATCGTACCCTGTTCTTTGTAGAAGCTGTTTTCTTACGAATATTCCTAGCAACTTCTGAATCTACATCATCTTCATTTTCTCATTCTTCTTTACAGGCCGCACAGCAAGTCTAATGGAGCTAGACCATGAGTTAGGCACCTCATGGTGTGAATACCTCGAGCCTATGTCCGGAGATAGGGAATGGCCCGCTCCGCCCCCTCATGTCATAGACCAACGATTAGCATCACCACTGGCCATCAACTATTTGGACACAGACAAGATTAGCTTCGAGAGGTAAGTGTATTTGAGCTTATATCCTAACAAATGAAAAACATTCGGTACATTATTCATTTGATCATTGGAAATGTTTCATCAAGGTAGCAATCTAAACAGAAAGACAAGATCTGTAGGACAAAAAGAAGCAGCGTTTTGGTACATGAGAACTGTCACGTTGATCTCCATATTTAGTTGTGCAAAAATATTTAACCAACATTTTCTAGTTTTTTACCAAGACCACCTGCTATTTATTACAGAAATAAAAGCGGCATCTGGGGCTGGCGTCAAGACAAGACCGAAGCGGTAAACGGGTATGAATGCAAAGTGTTCGGCGCCAACAACGTGGAGCTCGTGTCCAAGACAAGGACGGAGCATGTCCCGAAGGGAGAGAGAGAGAAGCGAGCGCAGGCGCGTGCGCCGCTGGCGGGCTTGCTGGCGCTGGCCGACGCGGACGTGGCCACGCCGCTGTTGGCGCCTGAGAAGGTGTGGGGAACTTGTTCTTATATATTTTACTTGTTATAAACATAACTAAAAGCACTATTAGAGAAAATACAGAAGCTTCGATTGCATACGAAAGGAGAAGAATATGCATTCGGCGATGTTTTTTTTTTCTAGTAATATTATAAAATGTTATGTGCTGATAGCCATTACAGGACGAGTCTCCCAGTCCGCGAAGCAGTAGATCAGCTGAAGACCTCACACACGTCCCAGTGACGTGGGAGGAATACTTCTCCGACGAGGAGTTGGACAGAGACATCGGCAAGCCGCGCGAGGTGTCCACTAAGGTGCAGAAGTTCAGAGCGACGCTGTGGCTCTGTGAGGACTATCCGCTAGAAGTAAGCATATACATATACAGCCAGATAACCAGGATAGGCAGCGAAAAGGGACATAATCTTCCTCCAAGCTCGTCGGATAAAAACTCACGTCGTCATGACGTCAGAATGGTCGTACTATGTGATAGACGTCCGTCTGATGTCGATTCAATTCGTCATCAAAAATTTTGTATTAGGGCCACTGAGATCAATATTTATGCTTCACCAGATGTTAATCGTGTGACATCGAGTATGACCAAATTAAAGTCAAAAATCAAAGTTAAAGGTTAATAAAAAAATTAAACTTGATATCTGTGTCTACGAATTTTAATCCAATGTTAATAATAAGTCTTTGTGAATAATTTGCACTTATTATGTTACAGTTACAAGAACAAATAATGCCGATCCTGGACCTAATGGCAGCGATATCCTCGCCACATTTCGCCAAACTAAAGGACTTCGTTCAAATGCAGTTACCAGCTGGTTTTCCTGTCAAAATTGGTAAATTACACATGACAATTTCTAGGCCAGCTAAAAGTTTCTTATAATACAGCAAGTGTCATCATTTCCTATTACACTATAATTTGTCTTGTTTTGTAATGGATGTGCTTAGAATATGAGATAGTGTGAACGTTAATTGTAATCATAATATCGAGAGTAAATCCTAGCAATCAGCACACTAAAATAAAAGAAAACCGGAAAAAAAACGGAACCCTTATGGATTCATCATGTCTGTCTGTCTGTCCGTCCGTATGTCACAGCCACTTTTTAACATGAAGAGATACTAAATGAATAAAAACGCGACCGTTGTCGTTGACAGTTGACAATCGGGATTGCTTCTCTTTGACCGTACTTTAGCTTGTGACGTCACAGTTTAATTGATAATGTGGTGTTGATTGCAGTTTGATGATATGGCAAGTATTAGTCATCTCTATGATGGATCTATACAACACGAATACGAGGGCGGAGTGATAAGTCTGGTAAAAATTAAACAAGAATGCCAAATGCAAACGCCGCTAAAGAACTTTTTTTTTGGGTGGGATATCATCAGATGACTTCTCCCGCTCTGGGGCGGGAGGGCGTGTACTGACTAAAACCCACCCGTGTTCCTTCAGTGGCCTGCGCCAGGGGCCGCGGTATCTCTTTCGAGCAACCCGCGGCCCGGGCGAAACCGGCAGTACTGGCTGAAAATTTTAATTTAGTCCTTCAAAAGAGTTCTGAACAAGGAGGTTCCATGCAATTTGCGATTATTTTATTCCACAAACTTATAACACCCCGTGGTTTTTGCGTCGGGGGTTAAAAATAGATTTTTATCAGACTTATCACTCCGCCCTCGTAGTATACTTTACCTACGCGGTCTATTAGTTCACTGATTGTCAAAGTATCTATTGCCTAAAAATAATTGGTTCTCACTATAGAAATTTCCACTTTAATTTCTAGAAATCCCACTCTTCCATGTCTTAAACGCGCGAATAACATTCGGCAACATATTCGCCACCGAGACTCCCGTGCCGCACATCGACGTGATCCCGGAAGGCGACCGGCTGGCGTGCCTGGTGGACGACCAGTGCTTCGCCGTGGGGCGCGGCTACCGGGACTCGGCCGGCCCGGACGAGCGGCTCGGCTGCGGCGTGGACGACGAGGAGGGGCTGCTGCAGTACGCGATACAGCAGAGTCTCATGGAGACGGGCACGCAAGACGACCAGGTCAGTTACTGTAGATAAGTGTAGCTTTCGATAGATAAGGATATTTAGACATCCTCTTGTCACGCAGGACCTAGATAGCTCTATACAATGTCACGGTTATCATCTTCACAATTTTGTTTCATAATTATTCCTTATTTATATTTTGCGATACTTGTTATTAGAACATCTCTCCGCGGATGAGCTAACACAATCCCGTGTGCAGGTGGACGTGTGGGAGGCGCTGCGCGGCGCGCGGCCGGCCAGCCCGGTGGCCAGCCCGGCGGCCAGCCCGGTGGCCAGCCCGGCGGCCAGCCCGGCGGCCAGCCCGGCGGCCAGCCCGGCGCTGGGCTGGCCGCCGGCCGCGCCGCTGCTGGCCAGCGAGGAGCGGCAGCTGCAGAGGTAAGGGACAGCTGTCAGCTGCAGGCAATCGCTGCACCCTCGCGCTCCTAGCCGCCGCAGGAGACGCCCTGGACGGGAGTCAACAGCCGACTCCCGGCCACCGTAGGCGCGGGCTTGCGGGCGGCGAGCTATGGGCAGCTCGCCGCCCGGTAAGGACCAGGCCCGGGTCGACGGCGCGTTGTGTTCCACGCGCGCCTCAAAGAGCTGTCAGCACGAACTGACGGGGTCCGCTAGGGCCGATGCCGCCGGGGCTGCGGGTTGTTCGAAAGAGATACCGTGGCCTCTGGCACAGGCAACTGAAGGAACACGGGTGGGTTTTAGTCAATAAAAGTATGACACTCCCTTCTGCTCCGCCCAGAGCGGGAGGAGTCATTTGATGATTTCCCACCCAGAAAAAAAAAAAAAAAAAAAAAAAAAAGGGACAGCTGTTTCTAAATACTTACTTTTTTTACCCGAAAACTTTGGTCCTAAGGTAGTTAGTTGTAGGTTTACCTGATGTAAATATGGAAGAAACTTGGTCAAATTGTGCATTCGTTTTGACGATTCGTTTGATTAGACATTTTTCATTTTGACAATATTTTAAAAATTACAATAATTATAAGATTAGACTGGACGATTGTTTGTAGACCCCTACGTCCAATGATGGGGAAAACATCGATTCCACTTCATCCAGCTAAAACTCTAGGAACTGGTATAGGGGACGGACGTTTTGGCGGACTGCCTGATATAATTTTGGCTTTCAAAAAATGCTGATTTTTAAATTATTGAATAAACAACTTTTGAGATTCATATGTTATTTAAAAAAAAAAAGTTGTGAGCTCAATCTGAAATATTCCCAGCATAATAAAGGCAGTACCACTGACAAGAAATGCCGACCACGCTGGGAGACGGTTTGCCGGGATAGCTAGCCTTTACAACGAATCAATGGTCCAATGTTATCAGTCGTCCCTATACCCTGTCCATTAGGTTAACCGTTTTTTGACAGCTGTCTTAGAACGTACATATGTAAGTTAACTTTTACGTAATCTGGAATATTCCAGATTACGTAAAAGTTAACTTTAAAATGCGTAATAAAATAAATATATGAACTGCCTTATTTTATTGAATTATCTTATTTATGGCTTCTTACAGACATTATAATACCGTACGTGTATCAATTAATGTTTTGTGTGTTGCTGCAATCACTAGTTCCATCTGTCAAAAAACGGTTTACCTAATGGACAGGACAGACATTAAATGAAACAATCTAATTTACAGGCGGCGTTGGCGTTTCCTTTGGTAGAACTATCTTAGAGTGTGTGCTATAGAATAAGGCGTTATTTTTTATTGTTAAAGTATTATGTAGGTACCGCGATGTGGTTTTGTTATTGCTTTAAGTAAATTGCACATAATAATTTTACTAATAAGTATAACTGCAAGTGACCATAGGTTTTGGAGTCCAATTTCTACTTTAATGAAGTATAAATTTGACGCTGTTCAATGGAAAGAGGTATATATCATAGGGGAATAATAAAAATTCGACAAAGAAGGTAAAACGAAGCCAAGAACTTTATTAAAAGAACAATTTTGTGAAAATGAAATATGCGGTCTTAAACGTAAGCTAGCAACCACAGAGGTATCTAGCACAATATGACATAAATAAAAACCACATTAAACATAGCTTTTACATAAATTTGTTCCCTTTACGGAAGTAACGCGCTTGTAACCGCAATTTCAATACAATAATGAATTACAAAAATAATAATTTAGCAAATTCATACTTGAAATCAACTACGATTGAAAATTACCAACAATTTCATGCATTTTAATATTCATGCAAACTTCAGTTATCACCTTATCGCACATAATCAATAATATTTTTTCAAGGTTTCAATTACGGGAATAAACAAGTAATCAGCCATGTACTTGCCCCAAACGAAGTCTATATGGTTCCACTCCTTGTAAGGCATGACGTAGTACTCTACAACGTTGCTCAACTCTTCCCTGAGACGGTTTACATCCTCAATAGACGACAACCTGTCATTCTCACCGACATACAAAGAAACGTTGAAAGGAACCTTACTTAAATCATATGTCGGCGGCATGACTCTACCGTACTTTCGCAAATTCCCGATGCCATAATCGTACTGTTGAAAACTCTTCGAGACTACGATTTGTTGTAAATGTACGGCGTTCTTCAGCGATGAGCCGCCAGGGTAGTGACCGAAAGCTATCGGAACGAACTCGCGTTCGAACTGTTCGGGGTCGGAGCCGAACAACACCGAGGCCAAGCCCACACCGCACGCCTCGTACCCCACCAGTTTTTGTGTACATGCGGTTCGGAACAACGTCACTAGCTCCGAAGAATTTCTTAAAAACTCGCCGTGCCCTATAAAGCCTGATGCCGCATTTAAGAGAGGACCTCCTACTAAAGATGTCAGTGGAAGCAACGGATTCAGAGCGTTATCCAAATACGCTATCGGCGCTAAACATACAACATTCTTAATTTTCGAACCGTATTCTGGTTTCAGCGCTCCCAACACATAGAACAGTGAAGTCCCTTGAGAGTGCGCAATCACTTGAAGTTTTGTCTGTCCTGTCTTTTCTAAAACGAAGTCGATTTTGGCTGGCATGTCGTAGAGAGCCATCTCGTGGAAGCTGAACTCCCAGAACTTTAAAAGGTTGGGATTTAGAGTTGTGTGAGCTCGGGAATGCAGGTTACCTCTCGTGTTTCCGAACCAAAGATCATAGGTGTTGTTGGATAGCCACGCTGCTAAAGAATCAGGTCCCCTTATTATCCAGGTGTCCGAAGAGTCCACAAAGCCATGCTGCAAGAGGACTGGTTTTTCTTTATCTCCAGGAACATTAAATAAGGTCAAAACGTACCCGTCTTCGGTGAGTACTTGGTGTCTGTCGCACGGGTAGTTGTATTTGTTCATTAACGCGCAGAAGTCCAGTCGTCCGTCTTCGGGAATATTGGCCAAAGCCAATGTGATGTCTTGTAACGACAATTCTGCTCGTACGCATTGTAAAGATATCAAAAACACTGCCACAAACAGCCTAGTTAACATTTTTGGTTGTTCTTTAATAACTTGTTTTAAATGTAGAACGTGAGACTGTCTTTTGGTGTCGTCTTTAGTTTTGTGTCCAGCAGCGTCCGTTTCAATATTTATAGGAACTTAATTTTGCATAAATTATCTCCGTTTAACATCATTTACGAATCTTTTGAAATATCATCAAAATAAACATCATGTCTGAAAAACACACCTGAGTTAACTTTATAAAGTTAACTCAGATGTGTTTTTCAGACATTTTATATAAGATAAGTGAAAAATTAGTACTTACTTATCAATGGGTATAATAATTAGGTACCAATGAGATCATTGTTATAAACATACTGGAAATAATTTATTGACAGATAGTTGAAATAATAATGTTAAATTGTTCTTTTTATTTCGTATAATTCTATTGTTTTTAATTATTTACATATGCAGTTACTTATCTCTTAACTGAGATTAACTTTTCATTAGAAGTTACGCTACGTTGACCTAACACATATTCGATAGATTAGAGCTGTTTTGATAGCTGTACAGGCCCCATGTTCGATTCACTTGTGCAACAAAAAGGTTTAGTACTTTGCGTTCTACGTTTGCTTGTAAAGTGCAAGATTCTCGCTATTTTATAAGTGGAACTTCTTAGGCGGCTGTTTGATAATTGGACTCATCCAATTATCGAATCGCCGCCCAAGAAATTTTAGAGAAGTTTGAATAATTGAGAGTGAAATTTCAAGGACGCGTCACGTTTACGCACATTTCGTTACACGACAGACGAAAGATACAACTCTCATTCTCTCGTCTTCTCATACTAAATCTCTCTTGTACTTCCTTCCTACTACTATTATAAACGTGAAAGTTTGTATGGATGGATGAATGGATGTTTGTTACTCTTTCACGCAAAAACTACTGAATGGATTTGAATGAAATTTGACACACAGATTTATAACCAGGATTAACACACAGGATACTTTTTATCCCGATATTCCCGCGGGATTGAAACTTATGCGGGTGAAACCGCGGGGCGCAGCTAGTTATTTATAAAGAAGTTTCACTTTCACCATGTTAACGATGCTGCATGCGCAATTTTTTATTTATTTATTTTAACATTTATGTACAACTGAAAAATTGGTACAAAGGTGATGCTTATTTCATAAGAAACCTCTTCCAGCATACCTGCGATAGGACAGTAGATGTATAGATGTAGACAGCGTGTGCGTGTGGGTTTTTTGTTTTAATATAGAAAACAAATATTTAAAATATAAGAAGTAAATAGTATCAACACACATTAAGTCAACACCAGATTATCAGCATTACCAACATTGCAGAACTAATAAGGCAACACAACCCCGCGGTTTGAAAAAAGAAAAAACAATTAAAAAAGAATGAATGCGAAACCTTTTTGTCCCCAACCTATTTTGCCGCACATAGTGTAGCTGTCACGCTAGATGCTAACTCGCTAGTTATCCACAGAGCGATAGAGGCATCGCTGGCGACGGTGACGCTGAACGCGACGATGCCCGAAGAGCCGATGGAGGAACATATAGCTGATTTGGATGCTGATGCGGACCTTCAAGCGGCTCTAGCGCTGTCGGCAAGTGAGCAGGCGTCGCGTGAACAGCAGCTTGCAGCGGAACAGCGGGCTTTTGATGAAGCGCTGCGGTTGTCGCTGTTAGAAAAATAATCGGTGAGTTTACGTTACCTTACGTTTATTTTTTCAGTAGTGATTTTTTTTCCCGCAAAGTCTAAATAATCCCAAGTATTTATTCTAATTAGACCATTTAGAGACACTCTTTTTAACCGTCAAGTCTGTCAGAAAGTAAGTGCCCCTTTCCAAAGCTACGATTCTTTACGTAATTCAACTTGCAAGTGAATATTATGCTCATTTACACTTGCAAGTTGAATTGAATAGGTTAGGGTAGTGTAGTTGAATAGGTTTTAGTCAGTAAGAGTCTGACACTCCCTTCTGCTCCACCCAGAGCGGGAGGGTCATTTGATGACTGACCATCCTGAAAAAAAAAAAAAAAAAAATGTTGAATTACGTAAGAAAATATACTGCTATCACCAAACAGTTTGTCAAGCTAGGTTTGCTTAAGGGTATCATTAATTTGTCACTGTCTTTTATTAGGCCATGCTAAAATATTTCTTGTTGTATAAAAAAATCTAATTCCTTTATTATTTCAATTTCAGATCTCAATTCAACAAAAAGGTAAGTATGTATGAAGCGTCCAACCAAAATAAGACTTACGCCTAATGTACTTCTAGTAAGTAGCTAAAATTTATACTTCACGGGCCGGGCTTCATGTTAAGTGTCTCGTCCATACTAGAATAGAGATTCCACCCAAGGTTTATCTGAATGAGATGATTGTTAATCTTAGACATACTTTGAATTTCTTCTTTTTTTCTTTTTAGGCATTAAGTCTTTGTACAGTATTTTTTGACTTGTGCATAAAGTTTTAATAAATAACTTCTGCAAGTCACTTTGTCCTATTTTTTTTATTAGCCGTTAGTGTCCCACTGCTGGACAAAGGCCTCCCTACTCTATTTCAACCTCTCTCTGT
Source organism: Apamea epomidion (assembly GCA_947507525.1). Lineage (NCBI taxonomy): Eukaryota > Metazoa > Arthropoda > Insecta > Lepidoptera > Noctuidae > Apamea > Apamea epomidion. Next base: position 18,583,416 of record OX382237.1, read on the forward strand.
CCAGAGCTGCCAAGGACCAATCTTTATTAAAGGAGTCCAGCTCATCCCGTCATCTCCGTCTGGGCCTGCCGCGATGTCGTTTGCCATTAAGCGGGACCCACTGGGTCGTATGTTTGGTCCATAGATCGTCTGACATGCGGCACATGTGTCCAGGCTAATTCCATTTAAACGTGGCAGCTTTCCGAGTGACATCAGTTATTTTAGTGATGGAACGGATTGTTGTATTCTTAACCCGGTATCCTATTATGGGACGAAAATAATTTGCAACAATTTGAATTCTGCAGGCTACTCTGACGCTTTCGCCTCACAGTTGATTATGGAACCATGAGCCTAACCTATTAAGCAACTATACGTATTATCAAGAAAAATAGTAACTATCTTTATTTTCTGTCATGGATGGGGCACTTAATTTTTAGTTATACAGAGGAGCAACTAAGTTGAGAAACGATTAAATACTACTAGCATAATTTTATATAAATGATAGTATATTTTGAATGTAGTGTCAGAATTGTAAAAAAGAAATATTATGACTGCCAATATTATTATGTTTATTTATTCCAGATTGATACGATACATTCGCTAATCTGCAAAACTAATCCTCGGTTTCTGAAACACAAGTATCTAATTGGTAAATTAGAGGGGCAATTCTCGTAATTTTAAGAGCGTTCACAATCTGATCTCGGTCACAGTCTGTCAAAAATACCTCTAATTTTCCTAAATTTTTGACAAGTTTTCGACATTGATTGCTGCTGAGATGAAATTGCGACTAGATTTTGAATGTTTTCGGGAATTGACCTTATGTTATCAGCTGTCGGATAACAACAAGTTAAGACTAAAAAAGAGATGAGAGAAGCGGCATGGGTTTCAGAAAACGGTGCAGAGTGTAGGACCCGGCCCTTAGATTTTTTAATTGTAGAATATTTATTCATCGTTATAAAATAATTATGATAATGTATATTATTATATTGTGTACATCGGGTGCATATACACAAATTATATAATAATAATGTATGTTTGTGTTTAGTATCGCTATACGAGTGAGATATATATAATTATTAATATGATTTATTAACTTATCCAAAAGGAATTGTTCAGGTACATATTTAATAAAGTATTGAGGGATTAAATAACTAAAAATAATAAAAACAAATACAAAACAAGAAAATAATTATAATTTACATATTTGTAATACAAAATAATTGTAATAACAACCTCCTCCTCCTTTTGTGGCGACGGTTATAAAAAAATAAATGCCTTACCTCTCAGCTAAATAATTTTACCATCGATCCTTATAAAAATAATGCAAAAATTGTAATCCGATTCAATGTATTTATGTTCGTGCTTGGCGTTTTCTTTAATTTAAAATAAAATAAAGTTCTACTTTAAATAAAAGCGTAACATGATTTTTGTTGTTACTTGTTATCAATAAAGCTAAAAGTTTATTTATTAAGCTAAGGATATACAGGGGAACCTTAATACAACAACTGTTTTTACATTTAGCATGATTTAGATCTCAGTCACAAAATGGTTTCGGTCACAAACTGGCATTGGTCACATATTGACCAAAAACACCCACTCATCCTGGTTACAAACTGACCCTGATCACAAACTGATCCTGTTTACAAAGTGACCCTGGTCACAAACTGAGCCTGGTCACAAATTGACCCTGGTCACAAATTGACCCGATTCTATCTTACTTGTGACGTAAACGTAGAACTTTATATTTGATTAAGGGCTGATTTTTCCATCGCCAGATAACTTTTATTCGAGGAATAAAATTGACGTTTGACAGTTTTTGTATGAAATAACTGTCAAATTTCAAAATTGTTCCTCGAATAAAGTTATCAGATGATTGAAAAATCAGCCCTAAATTAAACTAGTATTTGTACTGTCTCAATTATTATTATTACTATTTACTATATTTTAGTTAAAAGTCTAGACTTGGCAATAGTCTGCCTAGGATTAGTGTCCAGTGCAATAATTCTACTATGTAATATTTAAATGTTTATATTTTACACTATATTGATTCCTATACGTCTGCATCTCTGCAGTTAGATAAAATATGACCTTTATTGTGAGTGCTCGAAAGTGGATAGTTGATAAATTAGTTCACAAAATCTCTTTTACAACAGAATATTTAGATTTTTGACGCGACTAGCATAATCTGAATTGATCTTTGTATATTCTCCTCGACTATTATGAAATATTTGAGATTTTGTGATACAAATGATTGTAATTATTTATACCTATAATAATAATATAGACTCTGACTGCCAAGCAAAGATCACCCTTAACATAAAATCTTTTATCTTACATTCTTGAAACTTTAAAGTTGATTTTTTGCTTGGCTACGTTATTTTTACACACTATGTTGAGTATTAGATGAATTAACATTACCCTAAAAGAATTGTGATTGTATTATAATAAAAATAATTTCTGTTTTCATATGTAACATAGTAAGTCTCATAGCATTTGTTAGACTCTCCACACTAGGAAATTGCACCATAGAGGCATCACACGAACTTTTTCATTTTATGAAACACATTGTTACACTTGAAAACAGACCCTTATTGCTGTAAGTAATGTTTAAAACATCAACTTTATAATAAAAGATCTTTTAAATTTTTTTCGCGACAAAATTATTCAATAACTGAACGGTTGGCTTGTCAACTTTGGCAATCATCGCATTGCTTGAAGGAGGCCGTCGCCCTGTTTGGATAAATGATGGTCAGCCCAAAATAATATGTGCTAACATACTGAGGAAACGGCTAAACGAATGCTAACCTAATTGGGGATTGAAGTAATGCCTTGAAAGCCGTTTCAAAGGTGGTTAGAGATGTCATATTATCATCATGTGCCACTTGATGATACCATTTCAAATCAAGTTTGTTGAATGGATTTCTAAAAACGAATACCATCACAAAATGGAGTTGTGCTCGTCTCCTCGGTATGAAATATGGTAAAATTTAAATTGTAAGGGTAATATTTAAGCGCAGAACTCGTTATACTGAACGGTTTATTAAATTATACAGCGTGATTAAAAAATGTATGGTCATATTTAAGGGTGTGGTACAAAACTACAGACCATCAAACTGAACAACTGTAAGAAACGTGTGATCGTATCCCTATTTTATATTTTTGTATTTGTAATATGTTTAATAAATCCAGGGCTGGTAACAGGAGCGGGAGACGCATGCGAGCGGGAAGGGGACGCTTGCCAAGCGGCGGCGGCGGCGCCGCGATTTGCAAAACAATTCTTTAGTATTCGCTACGAAAGATCGCGCACGGACTTATCGCGAACGTCTCCCCACCCTTCATCCATTCGCAAAATCTGGTGTTTCACTGTGCACATGCACATCCTACATTAGTTAGTACTTTACCCACTGCTGGGCGTACGCCTCTCAAGTGCCATTCCCCATGCCCCTGTGCCAGCCTCATCCAGGTTCTACCAGCGATGGTAGCAATGTCGTCCGCCCATCTCACAGCCGGACGACCAAAACCTCGTCTTCCAGTCCTTGGACGACGCCACTCGGTCACTGCCTTACTCCACCTGTCATCACTGCGCCTTGCCAGGTGTCCTGCCCAACTCCATTTGAGTCCCAAAACTCGTTTTCCGATATCGGAAACCTTACGTCTGCTGATCTGGATGTTTGGGACTCGGTCTAGAAGCTTATGCCAAACAGGGAACGTTCCACGGCTCTCTGTGCCACTCTCATGTGATGGTATTTTTTTTATTAGCCGTTACTGTCCCACTGCTGGGCAAAGGCCTCCCTTCTCTCCTTCCACCTCTCTCTGTGATGGTCATTACCACACCTTAACACATTACACGCATTTCTGATACTCGTTGATTTAATAAATCTTCTGAAAATATGTTTGTTCTATGCTTACGACCAGCTAAAACCAATCAGCGCTTAATATTACCCAATAGCCTATCTTATAACCATAAGCTATACTTTCCTACCAATGTAACGCACTAGGTATACCCAGTAGGCCACTGTTAAGGCGTTGTATATTTGGCGCTACTTCGCAGCTGTGATTTTATATTTAATAATGTATTGAATATTTTGTATCGTCTCCAAACATGTGATGTACTGCTGTAGTCTAAAATTGCTTGAGGAATGTCCTTTTTAGGCGGCTGGCGCACTATGTATCTATCCTGACGTGAAAATATACGTAGTTTGGTATCTAGCGTGTTTATAGCCTTAATGTCAATAGCTTTTTAACTAAATTCGATCTCAAGTAGTATTATATTGTACGAAAAAGCATAATAGCAAAGTATTATTAATGGTGAACACGCATCGCAGGATTTGTAACACTGCCATCTATTGCGTGCTATTGGAACTAAGTAGGAAAACTTCGTATTAGCGCCATCTCTTGGTGGGTAGGAAAAACAAGCTATTGACGATGTCCATTCAATTAGTGATGCTTAGTTTTTGTAATAAGAATTGTGTACAAAATATTTGATACATGTTCACACGTATTTATATGACTATACATATTGTACAAAGCTATTTCAATTCTATACATTTCCGATCCCAGATAAACATTGTACAACCCTGTCGAAATGTGTAAAATAATGTGTTATTATAATTATATTTTATGTATATTGATTTTTAATCATTGTTTCATTCGATCCCTTATCAGAAAATACTGTTCTGTAAACCGCATTTTTCAGCGTCGAACGATTCATAGCCACTATTATAGCCGGCTATTTCATACATTACCAGTTATACTCTCATCAGTCATCTGTGACTTTAACGATGTAGGTAGCATTGCTTGATACATTGCTTGATACATTGGGATAAGTATAGGAGATATTTTAGGGAGATAATAAAAGAAATAAATACGCACAATGTTATCTATGTATTTAAAATTTAATTTTCGTTACTTATATACAAATTACAACATTCACTATCAATAATAGGTATTAGTTTGTCCTATATTTACATACGTAATACACTTTAGAAGCGTAATTTCATTATTCAAGTCAATAAATTACATCAGGAAACTTTTGGAATAGTGAGTAGTCACGAACAAGAATAACCAACAACACTGCGTCTTCCGAACGGGGATGGAACCGGACAATGCCGGCAGTAACCGGCTAATACGGGCACACACAATAATAGTGACACCGGAATAGAAAAAATGGAATTGTACATTAGAAAAGTAGTTTTTATATCAATAATAATTTTCTTATACTTAGACACACCGGCATTCGATCCCCGTTGTTACATACTGCGCGAGAATTGTACTTACTAATTACTACAAATTGATAAAGATTCCCAGGGAAAGTAACGAGAACAATTAAAATCATCGAAAACTTAAAAAATAACGAAATAAATAGATTTTTTTTTAATAAAAAGGTATTATTTTATAATTTCTAACATCGAGTTTGTGTTCTTATAACTTTTTTGAGGACGAATACTGCATAAATAATTCACTTAATAATTATGAAATAACATATTTGCCATCAATTATCAAACATAATAAAATACTAAAATACATTGCACAGTGAATTATATAGTAAATAGTTGTAACAAATAAACTGGTTTATTGCATATTGCTAATATCAATTAATTCCTTAATCTTACACATATTAGTTAGGTACATTGTTACAGGGCTTACCAAAAATCCTAATTACTTTAAATTCATTCATAGACCATTACAATATTTTTACAGAGTCATCAATGAGCGCAAAAACTGCAACGAAAAGTCGAATTTAAAGTTTACAATAGTCAGTGGTCACAAAGTTGATATTATTAAGATTATTTCCATACAATCATGGTGAAAGTTCAACAAGTCATAAGAACACGAACCGACATCAATATTACGACGCTAACACAGACTTACACTGGCTAAAATGAGAATAATTCTTCTTCGCTACAGATATTTATTATATTATAATTATTATATTCGGATTATTATGAAATTCTTGAAGCAAAACATCACATTGATTGACACAAACGAACATTGAGATATTTAAATGCTACAACTGGTTAATTAATGTCCACACTGACTAAATTGTGGTTTATGTGCAACAGTAAGATTGTTGATGCAATTATATTATTTGTCCGCAATCAAAGATACGTTGCGAACACCTAAACTTAAATTATGTGAAATCATTTGCATTTCTACTATTACTTATTAAAACACTGAATTATAATTTAAACATGTTACAGCACTGTCTACTTTAACCCATTTAGGTAAATGTTATTCTATAATAACCATATTTGACAAATTACATGTCTTCAAATGTTCATAGCCAACAAAATTAATCGTCTCTACTCATCTCGTTTCTGGGACTATGTATTTTGCCTACTCTCATTTTAACCAGATTTAGACACCATGCCGACTGCTGCTAGCTTAATTATCGGATCGATGCTAACAGTAGTCACCTTGAGGTTCTGTCTAATAATAAATGAAGCTGATGCAGGTCGAACTGTTACTTACAACTAAAATACTGAGTTTAATATTACCGTCGACAGATGGCGTTGGTTTAGGGATATCGAGATCACTTTACATCTGATAGAGATGTGCACATCGTCTGTGCATAGGGTTGATACGCGTAACATTAAACAATGATTTGAATAACAAATCCGACCCACACCACCCCTACACATAAATTAAATGCATCGTACCTCCGCTTAACTTTTCTAACTACGATATACATACAGTCCGTCTTGGATTGCACTTATTTGGAACTAACGCCGCACCTCGGCGCATGTTGTATCATATCACAACTAAACATAAGGTATTATGCACTACGCACGTACTCTGTAACTGTACTTATTGACGCACCATCTTATAATATACGGATATGGTTGGTTGAGCATCCACAATTTACTGTACATCACTCGAAAGTAACGAAACATGTCAGATTACTAAAGGCATGGGTAATGAAGGCCGTTGGTTGTCTAGCAGATATGTACGTACCTTTACATACACAACATTAAAAATAATCAACCCGGAAGGAGAATTTGCGTCATAAAACCAACATTTTGTAAGTAAAACAGCTTCCATACGCATGAGAAAATGGCGGAGATGACCGACCGAAGCGTGTGTAATCGATTTTGATCAAATGTCAGAATAATGTGCGCTGACTGCGAGCATCCCTGCGCTTGGATTTAACGGCTTTAAATGGTTGTCATGGCAACCGCCGGAGATCTATAGCTATACCTACACGCGATATGTAGCTTTTAATTTGATGGAGCACCCACCATGCAGACACGTAGGTATTTTCGGGGAAATGCGTCTGGCTGGACAAGGGCGACGAATTTTGGACTGCGAAAACTCAGTTGATTGAATTTTTTAGGCTGTTGGTTTATATTGCAGCTTTTTTGTGATTTTTTTACCAAATATTTATGCTGAGAGTTTATGTAAGAGATCCAAAAAGTAATTAATACAATTATAGGAAATTACAGCCAACTTCCATCCATCCAGCCTTTTCTTTTTACAAAACATGAGCATAATTATCATCCAAGTAAAATATTTTAGCGTAAATTGTAGATGCTCCTAAGAGGTGGGTTTGCAATTCCGTTCCAATGAACACACATAGATAATGTGAACTTATCTGCATTAGGCAAAATGATAAACAAGTATATAATAATATGGCAGTTAGGTGTACGTGGGTTTGTCATGTAATTGAGAGCAATTCGTCACTTCCGGTAATCTTTAGAAGTATTTCTAGGCACAAGTACTTTTGCTAGTAGATAAGTAAGTTATCTACTTAGGTATCAATAGAGATACTTAGAATTTTATTTAGTCACCATTAGTTAGTATGTTTTTGGAATGGTTGGCCGTTTTGGCCTTGTTGATTTTGATGGTACTGCGGGCCTTATCGGCCCGGTGTATCTTTAAGGCATTATAACGTGTCCACACTGTGTACCTACCTTTACAGTGAAGATAGGTTACGTTAGCCACATCAGATCACACGCCCGTAACCTATAGTTGTCGGAAACAATAGCAGTCACCGTAGCCGAAATCGGCATGGGATGTATGATGACGAAGGCTGCCCAAAGCGGGCATAGATGCAAGTCTGAAATAAGGTACCCACGTGTGCGTGCGTTAAAATTACGTTCTATTAGTTCCATTTTAATCTGGAATACCCATTAAATAAGTGTTGTTCCCTGAAGATGTCCAGTAATTGCGTCATGAGATCGGAATTCATATTTTAGTTGAAATTGCCTGTAGTTGTGTAGGGGAGGTTCTCGGTCCCGCTCTCAATTGCCTAGCCCTGCCGCGGACACCTAAATGACATCAACGTCACCGCCACATCGCTGAGTCAATTTATGCAGATGTACCCTCTCCAATTACGTGCCACTCTGACGTATAAATTAAATGTAGATTTTCGAGATCTTTTAAATTTTAAATGTCTGAAAGTGCCTCAGCTAAGTGACGCGTAATTAACACTAAAAATTATAGCTTTATACATGATCGGAACGAGCTAACCGTTCCCTTGGCATCATCATAAGAAAGTTACTATACAGATCAGTTCACAGGCTATGTTGCCGCGTCCCCATCGCGACAAATCGTGCATTGACGATATACATCGTCGGCTCTATACACTTATGCATTAACGATTATGTTATTGAGGTGCCGATGTAGATGAAACTGCGCGATTTGTCGTGAAATGGTAACGTGGCTTAAAGATACAGTCCACGGTACGGGACTACCGCAGCGAGCGACGACACGGGGGTTTCACAACATCGGACGGATCAATTCGTTCACCATTCGGGCTCAGGGGGTCTCCTTTATAATTGCACCTTAAATCACTTACATAAAGTTCGCTATCGTCTGGCTGTGGCCACGTGGCTGTGAGGGGAATTTATTTCTACAAATTGTAACGCTAGACGATCCAAAAGAAAGGAAAATTTAATGGCGAGTCGTGGCTCCAATAAGGAGTTTCTTACTGTGAATGGAATTGAATGTTTTCGCTGTACAGACATATACAGGTGTCACATCAAAAGGAAACTTAGAAATACGTTAGTGCTAGTAATTAAGCACTATGTTCAGCAAAAACATTAGTAAATTTTAAGATTATTTTAAGGATAAAACTGTTTTATTTATTTACAGAAATCGTCATTACCATACTCTGTATACTGTGTACCATTTAAATAAAAGTTCTTTTACATTAGAATTATGGCCATCGTCTGATAAAATATAAAAAATAGCGAAATTGTATTTGTTACGGTTTGTCATGGCTTTAGTTAACGATAACATCATAAAAGTATAAAAAAAGAGCGTAATACAGTCAACCGTAGATGTAAAATAAGAAGTGTTTCATATTTTACTTTGAATTTATATATTTAACAAATCGATTATGTAGTGTGACCGTGGATATGGATGTTATAAAAATCTTGAAATGTAAGGGCCTAAACACACGGCATGTCATAAACTAAACGCGCCACGTGTAAACGCAACTAGCGCTGTTTTTTTTTTGGTGGCAGAAAACGCGTCATCGACACGTGGATGACCCGCGTTAAGCTGCTTTTCACCCGAGAGATGTGCTATGCTACGTTGCTATGGATGCGTTTGATATCCACCAATCATATTCATTGGTCCACATAGCATAGCACTGGTGGAAACGGGTTCAACTAAGCTATGCTTTTAATATGGAAAGATGCGTGCTATGGATGCGCGAGTGGTGTGGCTATGAGCCAAGCAGAGTAACTAAAGTAGGTGCACGTTTTTCACCGAAAGTAGACATGCTCTCCGTGCCTTCCCTACTGCCGATGCATCGTATAGCTCGAGCTGCGCATTTTCCTCGTACAGCTACGCCGCGGCAGCTCATCTGCATAGCACATCTTACTCGCTCCGCTACACAGCTTAGCATTAGTGGAAATGTTCGCATAGTTTCGTAGCTTAGCTTTGACATCCTCGCAGCATAGTTGCATAGCATATCTTTGGTGGAAAAGCAGCCTAACGGTTTTGGAACGCGCATCAGTACAAAACACGACTTGGGCATAAGCCCTAAGAAATTTTATAGGCAGGAACCACGCGAAAGGTTCATCAATAAAATGCTGTTTTATGATAGGTACATTCAGATGTCAAACCGTCTTATGACAAAACAAGCTACCGTAAAACGGGGTGAATCGGGATGCATGGGTGAATCGGGCCGAAAATTTAAAATGGATTTCAACGTTGAAATAATATAGTTTGTTGCCAGAAAAGACTGTAATATGTTTACTGTTTCTTAATTAAAGATTAAGTGTCCTTGTTTGCAGCAAACTATATTATTTTAAAGTACAAATCCATTTTAAAGTTTCGGCCCGATTTACCCCTGCATTCCTATTCACCCCGTTTTACCGTTATATCTTTAGAACCAGGTTTAAACCATCAAACCATTTTTAAATTTCGATCTATAATCCGGTAAAGTTAAAGTTCTTATTAAAAAAACTGACGTTAAACCAGAGTCTAAGTTGTCAATTTTGCATTAAGAACTTTACGTTTGTCGGAATAAAGTTTAAAACACAGTAACTGTCTCGTAGGTTTAGGCTAGGTTTAAGTTAGAACTCGTTTTGTAATAAGATGGAGTGTTTAACTACGTGTTAACACAGTTTGGCTGCATCTACATTGATGTAATCCAGCCTTATGTGATTACTGCCTTAAATTTGCTAACAGCGAAGATTACTACGTTCTTTTAAAACAAATTAATGATGTTTTCCCACAAAAATCTAAAAGACAGCTCACTTAAACGATGACAATCAATTTGCTTATAATGATTTAGGTAGGAGCGGTTGTGATATCTTAAATAATATTTAACAACATTTTCGATTTGAGTCTGACACATGTCTGATAATAAAAATCTGACTAAAAAAACAATTTTGTGAAGATTTGAAAAAATCTAGTGTCAGTTTGGTGTTAAGTTTACTTAAAAATATGTGACGATAACGAAGTCAGAAGTCGGACCAAGTAAAATTACCGAACTATTAACTTTATAGAACTAGAATATAACTTGGTCACGGTAAGAATATTCTCCGCCAAAGTCTGACAATAAAACTATACACATTTAGAAATAAATAGTATCAGTTTGTGATTATAATTTAACAGTTCAATATTGGTTCCATATCGAAAACTTAGCAGCGCTGTTTAACATTTAGCTAGCAGATAGAGCTGCGTTCATATTGCGTAGAACGCTCGCAATCGCAAAGGCATTTTCACAGCTCAACGATGTCATTGCGATGATATAGTTCACAATGGACATGAACTGTCACAAAAAGCGATTGCGATTGTGAGTGTGACACACAATAATTAAATAGCAATACTAAGATACCATTATGGAGCCAATTACATACTACACTGTATCAGATGCGATAAGTCCGAAATACAACACATCCATAGTCATTACAACTAAATAGTGTCATTTATAAACTAAACTGTACCAGCGGGTGATTTAGGTCGTCCAACTCTAGAGATAAGTGTCTTTAGGTGCGTTCCCCCGGCCACTGTTCCCCAAGTCCCCCAAATACCCCCAATTCCCCCGTTTGCCCCTATTTCCCCATCCCCATGCGTGCTCAGCGCGGGTGCGCGGGCGGCGGCGGCGGCCCGCGCGGGTACCTCGGTCAGTCGCCGGTCGCCGTCACCGTCGGCGTCGTCCAAGGGCCGTACCAAGGGCCCTTATGGCTGGAAAGAAAGAGAAAAATACATGTTAGATGATAATACTATGCTTACTATTGGAGGGTCTCGGCGAAGATCAAGAGAGCGAGGAAGGATTCTCTCGTTCGTTTAGGGCTGTAATTTACACACGGCTATTACTAATACATATTTCGTTTAGTATGCACATGCCTATGGTCAGAAAACGCATCTCGTATAGATCACCGAGAAAAAAGTCCACATACGATAAAGAGATACTCGTAGATATCAGTACACAAATCATGTCTGAGTCGAAATCTCTGTCAAAACGTATACCCCTTAATTTATAAACGTTGCTCAAAGTTAAGCAATGATTAGTGACTGTTTAACAAATGAATGGCGATGAATTTATAAACGTCACTAGTTAGGTGGCGTTTATAAATAAACTCAATCAATAATGTGTCCGTAATAACGCGAGAGTCTGTGACAGTCTACCTCGACTCTTAGATGCATTCACGAAGCCATTACGTAGATGGCAGACACGTGGCAGGGTGAAGTTTGATCATCGTTAGTACTTGTTACTTATGCAAATGCACTTAATGGCGAGTTATTTGATAGTCCACACTGACACATTGCTCTGCAAACTTTTTTTTTTTACTAAGAGCACTACTTACTGCCATGAAAAAGAAAACATACATTCAATACAAAAAGAAAAAGATTATATCGCCCGCCCAGTAACTTGGAAAGTCGGTCATGGTGGCAGACACACAAAAACAGACGCAAACGCATCAGACTGCACAAGAAGCACTGTTTTAATGAATCCAAACAAAAAGTTTTAGATGATCATTTGATACGAGTATGTGTCAGTAAAGTTGTGATAAACAAGCGGTGTGAGGAGCTATGCTACTGTGGGCCTAGAAAAGTATATTCGATTTTGTTTATGTGGCTCATATTTTTCCATAGTATGTTCGTTTGTAAATCTTAGCAAACAGTTATGTCTAGACTAAGGTATTAAGGTGGTCTATATCCTGAATAGGTAGACACTACGGTAGACCTATTTTATCCAGAAGTATTCGTTGCTGATGTAGAGACTATAGCCTATTTGGTGCTTACATGCGACCTCCGCGAGTTTGTTAAAAGTTATTAGCATGAAATACGCGACAAACATTAACATAATTTAAGATTAGAAGAGATTAGGCGTCAGATTCGGCGGACAAGCAAAATAATTACCTTTGGGCGCGTTATGTTCAATTCGCAAAATGTCCAATGTAGGATACGGGAATAATTTTATTGAACATACGTGAATAACCGTAGTTTAATTTATTCCCGGTACCATGAAGCTCGTTGAGAGCTTCACAGTACTAATGGACCAACTGCCTAATAGTGTAAGCAAATGCACACTCATTGCTCACTGCGGTCTTTCAAGGTGGAAGAATTCCTTCAAAGTTGTAAGTGAAAATGAACAACACAGGTCCGATTATTTCCTACCCCTATACTGATAATATAGGTACATAAAGATACTGATACATAAAAATAAATATAGGTACATAAAGTTAGGCTAGGTAAATAAATGATACAATTATAAAGTCGTAAGTACGGATAGTAAATTAATAGATGCACAAAAGTGAAATGCAGTAGTTGCTAATGCATTGTTTAGCAGACCATGGTATCGAGGTTTATTATCTCATAAATTATCAAAATTCCTAGATAGCTCCTCATACTTTGCCAAGAATTTATCTTTCTCGGACTGTTGCTCTCACTGTTGGGATCAAATAACAGGACTACTGGACTGGCGTAGAGTCTGTAAGAACGACTAGGCATGAGTATAACATCTAGCTTCGTTGCCACTAGTACCATTAACAGTTCCATGATGGAACTACTGTGTGGCAGGGACATCGACTCGCAATCTGTTACCATGGGCTGAGGGTTCTAAAATCCTATGCTGAATTCATGTTTACCGTTTGCGCGTCGATGTACCCAATGTAATTAGGTTTCCAATGGGAAATTCTTAGAAGCAGCCCAAAGTATGTTCTTTTTGTTGTTCTTTTTGTTTTGCTGTAGGTAGGTATTACCTACAGCCAACTGGGAATCTAGAAAAAAAAATACTACGAGGACGAGTGCTAAAATAGTAGTCTATTGCCTCCTATATCATAAGACTTATGATAACACTAGCTAAATGCGGGTAAACTAAACACCTGCCTTTTCAAATAACATCAACAATAGTGAATCAACACCGATTACCGCTGCTCAAACAGCCGGTACTACACCACAAAGGAGGGTACCTACCTCCATATTTACATATCGGAATCAATAAGCCGTTGCCAACGTCTGCTTGTCATCTCGCGAGATTTCTCGATTCCAGCGTTGCAGAATGTTCGATGCATAATGTAATTTGTGGCGGATGAATATGAAGTGTGGCTACTGTGGTAGCGAAGAGCGATTATCTACATACAGTTATTTAGGTATAAGTATACTTCGTAACCATCATCACCATTCTCTTTCCTTTATTCCAATTTCTTTGGGGTCTGCACAACATGTCTTTTTGTTCCATATTGCAGTTATAGGTCGATATTTAGATAAATTGTTCAAATTTGACTCTTGAGTTATGTTATACAATACAATACAATATTCGTTTATTTATGGCAACTAAGCCCAATCGTTAGTAACATTGTTCTTAACAACTATTGTTAGTAAAACAAAAACACAGAGACAAAAACAATAATAAAAAGAAAAATAAAATTGTAAGGTTAGCTGTGAGGTCTTCTGACAGCACCTCCACAGCGTGCGACAACCAAGGTGCGTCGTATTTTTAAGGTATATTTAAGGTTTAATAAGTAGATCTTGAAGAAATAAAATGACGGAAGCCATAGTCAAATTACACAGTATACCTAAATTGGTAAAAATCTTTTTAAGGCATGCAATTTGCACAGTAATGCTGCTGCCTCTACACATTACATGAAATTGATTGATTTGGACTTTGTTAACGTAGGTAAAACTATTGCTCAGCAGGTTATTGTTCACATATCATAACATCACGCCTGTAAACCCGGGAGGGTACGGCAGAGTTGTAAAAGGGGGCGAGTCTATTGCCATCAACTGGAGACAAATCGAGAATCCAGGCTGTTACTGAGAAATTCTATATAGAAAAATCCAGTAATACTTTGCCCGAACCGGGAATCGAGCCCAGGACCTCTCGCTAAGCAGTAGCGCTACGATAACTAGACCAACCAGACTCATTATTATAATAATGTATTGAAAGTTACTTAACTGGCCCTTGGCCCGGGCTTATTGGACCCTGGCCTTGACATCAAGCAATAGACAAAAGTGTCAACATTTTTATGCTTGAGTACGAGTCTTTTGACTATGTGTATCTTATGTCAGCGATCTTCATTTTTTTTTTCATTGTTTGGTCTCTATTGGCTTTGCTTTAATGAATTTTACTTTTACTGCTTATTTTAGTTTTATATCCCATCACGTAATATTATTTTAAACTTGTTAATTTTAGTTAATAAGACATCAATATTAATTTTATAGTTTAGTGCTTGTGGCACACCTAATGTTTATGGGGCATGCAGTGCTAACCTATAAGAAATTGTTACACTAACCCTAGATTATAGTAGATAGCACTTTAAATATTTACAGTGTAAACAATTGTTGGTTGGCCAATAAAGAAAAATAAAAATAAATAAAATGTCTTATTTATTATTATTATTATTTATTTGTAACTGTGCGTTTTGTTTGTGCAGTATAAAATATGTTTCTTTCTACTTTCTTTCTTTAATACATTATTAAAATAATTAACACTTAGGTACTTACCTAGGTGTTTATTACACGGTCCATAGATAATTAGAAACTTGCGCGTTTCTGTCTAATTCAATTTATCGCAACTTTAGCTTAATAATGATTAATCCATGAAAGTATCTTTCCAATAGCGTCAATAGAAAGTTAAACAATGTATTTCTATTAATTTTAATAAAACTAATTAGCGTTAATTAAACTTTATGATGTTGCAGCAGTTTCTAAAGTAATCCTTTTAATTAAAGTGCATTAGGTCGCATGGGGAGGAAATTAATCAAGCTTAGGAAGGTATTAAATAGGTAGATATTGAGGTGAATAAGGGGCTTGTGGCTAAGTAATACCAGACGCACGGGTCCTTCGATCAGGTTAAACTACGCTTGGCACGGTTTGTCCGTGGCTGGGTGACCATCCTTACACACCAAGACCCCACTGTGCCTCGACAAGCACGTTAAGACGTTGGTCCCGGCTGTCATTTGTGGATCTGACAGTCGTTACGGGTCGTCAGAAACCCGAAAGTTAGACAACCAGCCTTATCAAGGGGTATCGTATTAATAATAGCCTCCCGACCGATTTCGGTCACTGTGGCTAATCTCAACGGAGATTAGCCAGGTACGCAGGAGATATTATAGTGCACAAGTGTGCGTAAATACAGGTGCACTCTCTGTTCCTTTACTCTCATAGTCCGATGGGACGGCAATCCGACACGACCGGGGAGAGATCTGACGCAGAACCAACGGCTTTACGTGCATTCCGAGGCCCGGGGGTATTAAACCTCCAACTTCCAAACCCCGGACTGTTACTTAGAAATTCCTAATGGAAAATCCAATAACACTTTGTCTGACCCGGGAATCGAACCCAGGACCCCACGCTCAGCAGTCGTGCAGCTTGTAACCACGAGACCAACGAAGGGGGTATCGTATTACCCAGTAACTAGCTGGGTTGTGGAGGTTAGATAGGCAGCCGCTTCATGTAAAAAAATACCTACCTAAATAAATGTATTGTATTATTGCATAGCACATATGTGAGTACTATGGACATCCTATTATAGAGGCATGAGGAACAGGGTGTAAAGTTCACTCATCCTCCATAGAAAAGGGAGGATCCTCCGACCAGACGGGTGTTGTGTCTGGCGGGCAATTGCCCAACGATTGATGTTGGGAAACTAGGTATCTATGCTAATTGCGCGGTAAACTCTGCTTGCGAGATGCAGGATTTGCATGACGTCAGTATGACGCGTTGTTCGCATGTGGCGTTGTAGATACCGCTACATCACTCCCCTCCGGAGACCGGAGGTCGATAGTGGACTGAGTCTTGTATCTTGCGATGCTTGCCAGGCCAGCTGAGGTTCCAGTGAATCGGAACCGATTGCCGCATAGTTCACGGTGAGTCGGAACTGTCTGCGGAGTTGTCCCCAGTGAGTCGGGGTGGCGCTGCGTTATATTCCAGTGCGTCGGATGTACAGCGCCGGGTTGAGGCTGGCTGCTGCGTCGACCAGGAGAGGGTGCTCTGCTTGTTGACCGGCCGAAAGTGCAGTGTGCTGTGCCGAGGTTGCTGATGAGGCTGAGGGTGATGACCAGGTATGCGCGGACGCTGCATGCTGGTGGTCAGGATACCCGTTGAAGCCGTGGATGCTGACTGGCTGGGTGACTCGCCGCTAAAGCTTGCGGGAGTGATGATGATGACGTCACGCTGAAGTGTTTGCACGAAGGCTGCGCTGACGTTCATGTCCGCGGTCACCAGTATAGAGGTATGAGGAACAGGGTGTAAAGTTCACTCATACTCTATAGAAAAGGGAGGATCCTCCGACCAGACGGGTGGTGTGTCTGGCGGGCAATTGCCCAACGATTGATGTTGGGAAATTGTATCTATGCTAATTGCGCGGTAAACTCTGCTTGCGAGATGCAGGATTTGCGTGACGTCAGTATGACGCGTTGTTCGCATGTGGCGTTGTAGATACCGCTACACTATAAAGCTACCATTTACTGGGTACGTCTTTCATTGAATGTGCTTGAATTTGAAAAAAAATTTTTGAAAAAAATTGAATGACTTGAATGTGCCTTGGCGGATGAGAGTATGTCATGCTCACTCTAATGTCTCGCTGATGGTGGCGCATGTGTTGGATCATTTAGCTCCCTTCAAAACGGTTGAGCTGAATGGTCTGTCGTGTTCGTGAACGGGCGCCGTCAGTAGCGACCGGTCAACTCTTTGCTGCCATGGCTTATTTTGAGTTATAATTTAATATTTGATTTGTTTTTTTTTATCTTTTCTTTACGGACGCTTTTAACGTCCCGCATCGTTCTCACATGTATAATTTTTAACATGAATGATGTAACCAATACTTTGTAACTATATTATTGTGATTGAAAAGAGTGTTCATGGAGTTTCTTGCCCGTTCTTCTCCATAGGTACCTACTACGCTTTGGAATGGGCAACTAGCTTCATCTTTTTGACTGACTGACCCTTGACAATTCAAAAGTGCCTGTAATTGGTTTAGTTGAAATAAATATTTTGAGTTTGAGTTTACCAATTATTCCCGATCAGTCACACCCCGTCGTCCACACTGTTGATGATCGGGAAAAAAAATTTTTGTTCGTTCACAGTGTGGATAAATGGGAATTCCACAATGTTTGTTGACAATCACGAACGAGCTGTCGAGATGGACGAACGGAGCTTATTTTTCCGATCGTCGAGGCTTAGTTCTAGAGTCAAGGTATAGAAAAGTCCAAAAAGGAAAGGAGTGGGCTGTAGCCCACTCCTCTCTTGACGCCTGTGTCCCAGCAGTGGGAACACTGATTATGTTGTGCAGTGAACCAGAATGGCAACAGTGTATGAGAAAATGATGACGGATTGTTGAGCGTGTTCCTCTACTAACCCTAAAGAACGCAGAATCCTATAATACTTTGAAACGAAAATAAAGAACCCCAACCCTCTATTCGCCACAAGTACTACCTCACCCCACGCATAATGACTGAATTTAAACACCGCCAACAGAACGTTGCGTGCCAACGTATACGGTAAATAATTCATAACTTCCAACAAGTGGGTCAAGTTCGTGCGTGTGCGCACCTCTTCACGCCGTCTGCGAGCATCGGGGAAAAAATGGGTTCCAGGAAATATGGCTGAGTGATGCATCATTCATTACAGACTGATGGACATGTGGGCTGCATGCACTTGAGAAGAAAATTTGTGCGTCAATGAGGTGTTAGTTGGCTTTCATTCATGTTTTGATGGAAGTATTGTGGAGTTTGTTGTGCTTCATCTTTCAGGTTATAACATGTTTAAACCCTGTCCATTTGATTAACCGTTTTTTGATAGCTGTCCTTAGAACGTAACTATTCCAGATTACGTAAAAGTTAACTTTAAAATGCGTAATAAAATAAATATATAAACTGCTTTATCTTATTGAACTATCTTATTTATGGCTTCTAACAGACATTATAATACCGTACGTGTATCAATCAATGTATTATGTGTTGCTGCAATCACTAGTTCCATCTGTCAAAAAACGGTTTACCTAATGGACAGGGTATAAGAGGAGGTGAAGTGTGGGCGGATTTGGTAACTGTCTTTTGGTTTGTTAAGATGACGTTCCAAAAGGCGGATTTTAGGCCATTCTGATGAATAATTTCTTAATTTCTTGTATTTTTAATACTTAGTAGCTAAGTCATTTTCGGGTGGGTCGATGTGGTGGGTTTATGTATTTAATTGTTGTAAAGAGGAATGCGGAATTTACGTAGATAAAGTAACAAAAGAATCAGATAATGAAAACAGTAGAGATGCTTAGTGGAAACAGAAGAATGTTCAACTAGTTGAGTACAGACTCCAGCACGTCAAGCTACCCCACCACCGTCAAATTTATCCAATCAACCTCAAACCTTAATGCTTTAGCGATAAAGTTGAAAGTCTATTAATGAAATAAGACAGGTAATGTCCTAATAGCAAATATACACAAGGTTAACTAAAGTCTTATATGAAGAAAAAACAATGTTATTTGCGAGTCAATTTTTTCCTAACTCCCATTATGTTTTCTAAGTTAGAACGGCACAGGTCCTCTACATCCCCATGGGTAGGTACAAAACAGATACTCAGATAAGTAAGAGCGACGTTGATTCTCTAATGCCATTAGGTCCTATGTTAAAATAAATCCACGTGTTCCAGTGCAAAGGAAAAACGGGAAATATCCTTATTTATCAAGGGCGCCGCAAACATTGGAAGTAACTTTAGACGTCATCAAATAATAAAACGTGAAATATAGGATATCAAGGATCACTTCAGGAAATATTACCAATTTGTTGTGAGTATTGGGTATGACAATTCGTTTACGTAACGTCTACGCGACCTCTGAACAACTACGGGGTTCTACGCAACGTCTACGCGTCTTCTACGTGACTTCTTCGCCTACTGTGTGCGAAGTGCAAATACAGTCCTGCACCTTGATTGTTAAACACACTAACAATCACAATCTGAATAATTTTAAAGGATATTGCTAATCGATTGCTTCATTAAATTATATTCGAAAAATTTGTCTGCAAATAACGCAATGAATGTTGTTGAACTGTCAAAATGAAAGCTATTTCTACTGTTAGTGTGTAGTATTTTTGTTCAAAATGTCTACCAAGTACTACTGCTTTACCTATATCAATAATAGATTGGAAATGTGGTCAGAAAAAAACAATTAATGTGCCATTCGACGACTTTCGGCAGAAACTGTCACACTGCTAAGTATAAATACATTCTTTTTAATTTTCATCGAAATATGTTTCCGTACATACTTACAAAATAAACAGTTGAAGTTGTCAATACAAAACATATTTACATTCTTCTACAAGTAAGGAAATGAACACCGCACGCAATTTTCACTAATCGGTAAAAAAAATCGCTACTTGCATGCGACATTTTTAATCCATTACGTTTCGCATGCGACATCGAGGAACGATTCATGGCTATTAGTATCGATTTTGTTTTATTGCTGTTTTAATTGTGAATTGTTATATAGCTTGTAATTAGACATGTTTGTCGTAAAGACGTTGTAAAACACGCAAACGGTTAATTGGGGTATCTAAAATGGATATCATTCTGTGCTTCGAAATTAGAGTTGCCAGTAAAAAAGGAACAAAATGTATGCAATGTATGTGCTGATACATTTTATGTTAGTAATGTTGCCGGTGCATATGAGTCTTTTCTTTCGAGACTTAGCATAGGACATCCAAAACTTTCGTATAAATATCTAAAAAATATCTGCTCCTCCAAAAAGATTTTGTGAAACATAGACACGTTTCGTCTATGTTACGCGAATACTCTGCCTAACGAGCTTCCATCTTTCAGGAAATCCATTACAGCTCTTGTATGCGACGTTCTCCTCAAAACACTAAGTGATGGAGCGATGGACGTAATCCCATAGACGGCTAACGTGCTAGCCGAGCAAAGTCTGCTGTGTGACAAGGATTAGGTCTGAGTGATGGGACGTAAATGGGTTAGTCTGGGACGCCATAGTGCAGAGGGAATTATTGGGACTCTCACTCTTCATTTATAGGTTTCAGACTAACGTAGATGGGATCTGGGGATCTGTGTCGAATTGAATTATGTCAGTCTGAGCTGGTGGTGCGAGTTTTGCAGGGTTCGTAATGGATTTGGATGATAATCTTTTAATGGAATTATTCACACAATTTTTTGTCAGGTAATTCCAATGACCATTTATCTAGCTTCAACTTTCTGACTTACTGGTACCTATAGTATTTTTGTTCAAAACATCTACCAAAATAGTACAGTTTTACCTATATCAATATAGATTGGAAAAGTGGTCAGAAAAAACAGAAGCAATGTGCCATCCGACGACTTTCGGCTGAAACTCTCACACAGCTAAGTACTTATACATTATTTTTATTTATTTATTTTCGTTTTTAATTGAAATAAATACTTTGATTTTGATTATGTTTTCTTCGGTGTTTGTAATTAAATTCAAAATATACCTCCCTCTTAAAATCAAAAGTCACTTATTCTAATTAGGCTGAGAATCAGCACTTTTCGAATGTCAAAATTACAAAAGACAGTCCCTCAAAAACGCCCGCCCTTTACCACTTCCTAGTACCTACTATCGCTGGGAGGTAGTAAAAAACCTACCGTGTTAAGTTTGCATTATAAGCACAATATTATTTGACATAAAATTATAATATTTTATTTTACCCTCCATATACGTTTTATAACATTTCTCCCATCATCGGTTATATAACCAGCAATTCTTAAATAATTGTTTTTAATAAAAACTGGTTTATCGTCTCGGCTATTAATATTTTATCGGCTATTGCTGCTACCTTCACTGTATTTATGGGTATGACTCAGTTCACGTAAATACCACGCTAGATCTTTCTTGCACCTATGGTGGAATAAGGTCGTAAGTTGAGATATGACCTTTAAAATAGTCAAATTATACGTCTTTTCTCGTAACGATGAAGTCGAATAATGGTGCATCGTGAAAAAAATGAATTGATTTTCTATTTCATATTTATTTTTCCGGTTTTATTACTGAAGCGGAAAATCGTACTTGTGGTTTATCTGTTGTTGCAGTCAACAACCTGCTTTTGCGTAGAGGAATGACCGCATAATAAACGTTTTATAAGTTT
Source organism: Apamea epomidion (assembly GCA_947507525.1). Classification (NCBI taxonomy): domain Eukaryota; kingdom Metazoa; phylum Arthropoda; class Insecta; order Lepidoptera; family Noctuidae; genus Apamea; species Apamea epomidion. The sequence continues at coordinate 18,605,405 of OX382237.1, forward strand.
TTCCGCAGTATTGTTTCGAAATAACAATGTTTTATGGAAAAAAGAATCTCAAACTATTACAGTGTTTTAAAACTTACGACTTTAGTCTCCCGAGAATGCGTGACTCTTGAGTCATGAGTATATGTCCTTATATATCAGATGGAATTATATTAACTGCACCTCCAAGTCAATTAAATATGTGTATAAATAACTTTCCGTTTAGGTACATTATTGCGTATCTACTTAATACTTAATAACGCAAGATTATAGAAGACTAAATGTCAGTACATTTAGTTGCAGCATGAAGTAAGAATGTTAAAACCGGACTCAAGTGTTGATTACAATCTTTAAAGTAGAGTTTATTTTTATGAGCTTTATTTCTTAAATCGTCAGAATTATAGAGTGCCACCTTTAATGATAATGCCTAGATAAAAAAATACAGTATGAAAAACCGTAAAGATTGGCTTTTCGATTTAAAACTTTAATTATATAAAATTTCCTAATTTATTTTATAGAAATATTCCTATCTGTAAAGCTGCCACGTTGAAAACTTGCATTTGATATTCTTGATCGCCAACGTGCTACACCTCAACTTACATTCATGCACGTAGAGGCCTCTTTAGAAACACATGGTGCTCAATCATCAATCATAGCGATGCTCGAGTCATCAAGCATGCGTGGTTTTATGGTGAAGGGTTTAGGGCGCGTCTAGGTCTGACGATAATGTAGCATGGACTGTACTAGAGCTAAAGTATTTATTTATTCATGTACATACAAAACAGTTAATAGAGAATAATACGTAAAGAAAGAAGATAACGAATGTAAAGAACATTAGGGTATTAGCAAAGTGCTTATCGATTTAATGCGTGGCTTGTTCTGTTCTAGCTCTTTGGTCTTTCAGAAGAACTTATCAAAAAAGAAACGTTAAAAAGTGAAATTGCAAATGTCCGGCGTTTTGTCAGGAGTTTTCACCCTTATTCGAAATTCAAGTCGTGCTACTTTAAATTAAATGCTTAACTTTATATCATCAATGATAATTTACAAGAACTAAGAGGTTTATTAATCATTCCTTTTAGGCTCTGCACGTTTGAGAAGTCATGAAGCCCATGCATTAGTCTGTTATCTAAAGTTGTAAGATTCGACTGGCAATATAGGTTAATGCAGACTTCGTGAGCCAGCGCCGAGTGGCGGTGCTTCGTCAATCCGTGCTGTTACTATTACTATAAGGTGAAACGTTATGCTATGAAAATAATCTTGAAAGGTGTAAACCGTACGACTGTTGTTAACCCTTAAACTACGAGAACCGACCTTACTGCTTCGAAATAAAGGCGCTGTCAAAGTCAAACTATTTAGATTATTTGACGTGCGGTTGGCCGTACCTAATATAGGAAACTAATTTATTATATTATCTACAATGATGTACCTAAAGCAATGAATAGGTACTACATACAGAAAATAAGTCCTTTTTTCATGTAAGGGAATTAATTTAGATTACGGTAAAGCTACAAAAGGCAAAATTAAGAATCAAAAATAAAAGATACCTTAATTATTTAGGGTCGACTTAGGATACTCATTTTATTTAGGGTCAAATAAACTTCCAAAGATCAACCTTTGGGTCATATATAGCGACATCGCGACATTTATGAGCAAAATAAAATTACCCGACACGTTTGAAGTAAGCAGGCATTATCATAAGAGGAATTAGCTACTTACTTACTACAGACATAAATATTTCGTTTTATTGCAATGAAGTCAAAGGTTATTCTTTAGAAACAGTAAGTACAGTCAACAAAAGAGATAAGTATGCAGGGTTGTCGGGTATAGTTGAAGTTTAGCAAGAAACCGATGGATGTTTTCGGAGAAATTTAATTTAATTAATAGAAAACAAACAGTTCATTTACCAAACTAAATTTCATTCGAAAACATCCATCGGTTTCTTACTAAACTTCAACTATATCCGATGACCCTGCATACTTATCTCTTTTGTTGACTGTACTATTAAAAGCTCTCGGTTTATCTTCTCTATTCATGTATTGATGTTTGTTAGGGCAGATGATGTAGGTTCGATCAACTGCCCGTCAGATAATGAACAAAGTATAGGAAGTAACTATGTGGAGAGGTAATTGAATATTGATTAAATTCGTTAATTTCTGAGTGCTGTGCTTGCGTGATCAGCAGACACGCTGACCATGTCATGTCGATCTTGTTGTCAAACTAATCAAATTACATATTGAATAAAGCACGCGCGCAGAATCGAGCACAAATTGATAATTCATTCATTTATAGTCGTCACTGCAAATCAACTTCACTTGACGGTTTTGGTGCAAAATATTCGCTATTTTCTGGAAAAAACTAGATGATATTTATTTAATTTACCTAATCAATAATGCCTCTAAAATCTTTTACTACGCATAATTATTTATTTATGTTATATCATAAAATTTCATTTTTACAACCAGAGAGATTATAAGAAACTTCACTACGAATGATTTTAATTATTTACTTACACCATAAAATGCCTTTCACTCGCCAGGTATTAAAATTCCGGATCCAGGATCCGGCTATTGGGACTCGAGGTGGCATTGCACAAATCTGGGGCCATGTGTTTTCATGGTCCTCGGGACGCGCCACCGTCGGGTTCACAAATAACGGCGGGACGGGTTCACATCGGCGTCGAGCTGACGATGAAGTACCTGGGACTCGTCCTCGACAGCCGGTGGAATTTCGTGGAGCACTTCCGACGTTTGGCTCCCAGACTGGAGCGGGCCGGGGCTGCCTTGAGGCGGCTCCTTCCCAATCTAGGGGGACCAAACGCCTCCTGCCGGAGGCTCTATGTGGGGGTCGTGCGGGCCATGGCCCTTTACGGGGCACCGGTATGGGCGCGATCCTTGAGGCGGCGACCAGCCCGCCGGTTGATCGCGTCCCAAAGGGTCATGGCTGTCCGGCTCATTCGAGGATACAGCACGGTCTCCGCTGAGGCGGCGAGCCTCCTTACCGGATTGCCGCCATGGGATCTGGAGGCCAAAGTCCTCGCCCACATATGGGAGTGGCGAGAGGAGGCAAAACGCCGGGGCGTTGCTCCGCTGCCGCGAGAAATCACGGCACAGCGGACAGAGCTCCGGCGGGATCTCATAGTGGCATGGAGAGTGCGATTGTCGCAGCCCAGCGCTGGGCACGCCACAATTGCGGCGATAAGTCCCCTCTTTGAGGAGTGGCTAGAGAGGCGCCACGGCGCCCTCACCTTCCGCCTGACGCAGGTCCTCACCGGACACGGTTGTTTCGGGAGGTTCCTGTTCAGGATAAAGCGGGAGGAAACGCCAGGGTGTCACCACTGTGGGGATGGCCCGGAGGACACGGTGGAGCATACGGTGGAGGTCTGCCCGGCTTGGGCGGGGCCCCGCCGTGTCCTCGTGGCGGCGATCGGCGGCGGCGACCTCTCGCGTCCGGCCCTCATACAGGCCATGGTACGGAGCGAGAGTGAATGGGAGGCCGTCACCTCCTTCTGCGAAGCAGTAATGCTCGCGAAGAAGGAGGCGGAGCGCGTGAGGGACAGGCAATCGCTGCACCCTCGCGCGCCTAGCCGCCGCAGGAGACGCCCTGGACGGGAGTCAACAGCCGACTCCCGGCCACCGTAGGCGCGAGCTTGCGGGCGGCGAGCTATGGGCAGCTCGCCGCCCGGTAAGGACCAGGCCCGGGTCGACGGCGCGTTGTGTTCTACGCGCGCCTCAAAGAGTTGTCAGCACGAACTGACGGGGTCCGCTAGGGCCGATGCCGCCGGGGCTGCGGGTTGTTCGAAAGAGATACCGTGGCCCCTGGCACAGGCAACTGAAGGAACACGGGTGGGTTTTAGTCGGTAAAAGTCTGACACTCCCTTCTGCTCCGCCCAGGGGAGGAGTCATTTGATGATTTCCCACCAAGAAAAAAAAAAAAAAAAAAAGGTATTAAAATTTCATTTACCCTTGCCTTGTTTTGTTTTATTTAAAAGTAAACTTGTTGCACATTTATGATTTAAAAATAAGCTACCTATATCGAGTTGAATAATGTCGCAAGATGAATGATAGTGAAAACCGATGTCTCCATTCATTCTTGAAGAATTATGTATCTGGTACTTATGTAAATACAACCGCTATTCAATATGCAAACCTTAAGTATTATTGATACTTGTAATAATTCTTGTTAACCATTTATATAAACCGCAATACAATCTTGTTGATTAAAGCTTGTAGAGACTGTGTCGATTGTCGTGTTTGAATATTATAATGTCTTATGAATTATTATGATGCTAATATTTCCACACTTTGAAGTTCTATTGATTGTTCACACTTCATCATAGGTAGGCATACAATAATGAGAATGTACTACACTAAACTAACACATATGTAGTTACGCGCTTGCAAAGAAAATACAGAACTTGATGAAGAACATTTTATATCACATAACTACTGTTGTTATTACTAGTTATTTTCCAGTTTATCCTCATATGTTTTTGAAAGAAAAAGGAACTGACAAGTACAACATAGTGACAAACGATCATGACTGCAGAGTTAATGCAACATCAGACCTTAAAGTCCCGCCATAACCATTAAGGTGAATTAGTTATAAACATTTGTGACGTGAACTTAAATACCGACATTGTAACAATATCGAATTATAACATAATGTTAAGTGAAACCATCCAATAACTTAGCCGTTACCCGTAAGGTCGGCTAACGATCGTGTACGGTGGTATTTCACGCGAATGTCATAATAAAGTCATATGCTGGGTGAGGCTTCTCAAATGCCAGCTCTTTGTCTCTTGACTTTTGTGAAACTATGTACAAATAGGGCCTAAAAGTTAATGGGTTGAGTACTTGAGTTTAAAGATGACTTTTCGATGGAGAACATCTATTTTCTATTGACATCTATATCGATGCTATTCCGAAAATAATGTCTAGGATAATGTAAAATCCTGACACCCTCGTTAAAACGTGAATGTTCGTCTCATCCGACAATACTTACGACTTTATTCTCCTGAAGCCCATATAGGAGTTATAGTTTTTATACAATAGGTACTATCTTCACTTACAACTACAGTGACAATAACTTGAACTCATCACTTTACTGACGCAAAAAGCGGCCAATTTTTATCTCTTACCTCAAATTGTCACAAATTGCTGTGTAACAAAAATGAGTAATTTCCTACAATTTGCTTTGACAAAATGGAATATGGCGGTCGGCCCAACTCCCATGCCAATTGGAAGCAATTGGGCCTCAACCCTGAGGTCGGGACCCGCGCGCGACGCGGTTAATGTCAATCGTGTTATTAACTATCGCCATTTTATTGATATAAAACTACGTACGTTTATGTTGCGTAATGTAAGATTTAGTTTATGTGGCAACTTAGCAATCTATGAATCTCAGAACAATAATAAATTAATATGGCAGATAAATCTACAACATAATTTTTTGATTTAGAGCATAACACCCGAAAAAGATCCCTTTTTTAGATTCTATTACTTACTGATTGATTCTGGGTAAACTCATTTCGTCTGCTTTATACTAAAAATAACGTTGTATAGAATAAGCCCTTTCGAGTTTCGGTAACGCTAAAGTGAAACAGATGTCATTTTGGAGATGGATGTTAAAGTTAATGATAAATGAGAGTGAACGAAAATAGAGGCAGCCATGACTTGAATAGATCTAAAACCTGCTGCACGTTTGAGATAATTTATGGTTAATATTTAGGGCGTCGGCACATGGTCAACTACATTGTCAATTTGTACAATAATTTAAGTTTTAATACTAACATAAAATCATTTATTACTTATGCCAACGAGGTCAAGTCAGTTTTAATAAGCCACACCTTTAGCTTTACAATGTTTCTCAAAAATTGAGCACAGAAGTGACGACTGTAGAGATTATGACATGCATAGTTTGTGGCATGCAACCTTAATAAAATTAGGAGATATACGCCAATACGAATTTAAAAGGAATAAAAAACAGCAGGAGGAGGAGTCAGTTTTAGCTGACAAGCGCATGTCATCATATAAAAAGTGAAATGATTTCATTATTTAGATAATTACGAGTTTAATTCTAAACAACTCATTTATTGATCCGACCCGGTAGTATATAGACGAGGAGTCCTTACAGTACACAAACACCAAAAGTTATTTGTTATTCCCCAAAGCAAAAGAGGAATCACAACACCCACAACCCCAAATTTAACATTACTAACAACGCAATAACGAACGTCACTGTCGGATAAAATGCGCACCGCACCGCCTCGCACCGCTCCGAAACGGTGCGGCCGTTTCGTACCGCACCGAACCGGAATCCGTCAAATTACGGAAAGTAAAAACGCGGCGAGTTTCGCTTTAGCCGGAGTGCTCGGGAAATGGATGGGGAACGGAGTAGGGATGGCACCTGGTGCTTTTAATAAATTAACTATTAGTACTGTACGTTATGTGTACATACGACCTTCTAGGTATGTGTGTGCTATCTATTTTGCTGACGGAGAAGAGGAAATGTTGATGGTTTCGACATTTTTGGATGGAAATGTTTATAAAATAAGTAATTGGCGTATTTGGAAAGGTTACTTAGAATGACAGCTGTATGAGGAGTACTTGCTTTGCTACTTGGATGTTCGTCAACGTGCGCTGTGCATGAACATCCAATAGGAGAGCAAGTAACACTCGTAGGTACTTTTACTCGTTTTTTCAATATTTTACTAATCAGCAAGAGCTAATTATAGTTAGCTTTATAGTTATAGACACATAACTTAATTATTTACGCTGTCAACGTTCTCCACATCGACGCGCAAGCTGTTACCATGGATTCGGTTCATGATTCTGAACCCCTGCGCTGAAATTTTTCGCGGTTATTAAAAAAAAAATCTGGTCCATATATTTTCACCAGGTATTGCGCGTTTCTACGAAAAAGGAGATTTTTTTTCAATAACCACTAATCGACTCATGTGCTAAATTCATGGTTACAGTTTGCGCGTCGATGTCCCATGCTATCCCGTATTTGACTACGAAAAAGAAAAATAAACTAGTCTACAGTAATAAGCAGACTTTGCATTTTAAATTCCTATTCATTATCTCTTTTCCCCTCACCCACCCATGTAAAAGCGTATCAGTATTCAAACAAGAAACTTTACACAAAGTTAAGGTAATGAGAAAGTTAAGAACACAAGTACAGAGACAACCCTAAGGCTGGGTGAGGAAGGGCCTGTGAAACTTTAGCCCATGAGTTGTATTGTTGACGTAACTTTAAAAGTGTGTGGGTGTGTGGGTGTGTGTGTGTCAGTAGTGATTCACTGATAAGAATGGGTTAAGTCGTCTTTGAGCTGCTTTGATTGCTTCCTTAGTATGTAAGTATAGTGTTTTTTGTCTTTTAAATGTGTGGGTGTATGAGTGTGTTTCAGTATTGATCTACTGATAAGAATGGGTTAAGTAATCTCTGAGATGCTTTGATCGCTTCGTTAGTACGTAAATATTGTGTTTTTGTCATTATTTTTTATATGTGTGTGTATGAGGGTGTGTGTTGTGTGTGTCGGTGTAATTCATTGATAATAATGGGTTAAGATGTCTTTAGGCTGTTTTGATTGCTTTGTTAGGATATAAAAATTGTATTGTTGTCGTTAATTTCTTATATGGTGGGTGTGTGTGTGTGTGTGTGTGTGTCGGTATCGATTGAGTAGATATCTTTGAACTGCCGTGATGACTTCGAGTGTAAAAATGCATAATTTTACCTACATACAGAAATTATAAAATAGTATTGACATGGTATCTCATGACAATACTATTTTATAATTTGTGTACACTTCAAATTGGATCTATTAAATATGTAACTTTATTTTTTAGTATATATTAGATCTATGTAAAATTATGCAAGTTCGTCACTCTCATGTAAAGTTGATATTTTTGACTTACGTGGTGTTAGAACTTAAACGACGATAAGGCGTGCTTTCGTAGTTCAACTGTTGCTAATTGACGGTGCTTTTGACTCCCTATACTATGTAGGCATGTTACGTAGGTTTCCTGTAATAACCACAACAATCAAAGGTCCTGTACGTCAGTGTAATTAGCTCGTGTTTGGCTCGTGTGTCGGGTCGTGGACCGCAGGATAAAGTAATTAGCTACATAGGTGCATTAGGTACTGGTACATACTCGTAGGTGATTAGGTGGTAGCTTCATGGGTAATATAGCTAATTGCCTAATATGGGTGTCGGGTGCCTTTTAGTGCGGTGGGGTGTTTGTTGTGGGAATGGCAGCTAATCTATGCGTTGTTGCAAGTGTGTGGACGTTGTTGAAGTAGTTCTCTGTGCTACGTGAATCAAAATCTTAATGTTGAACAATAGGTATGTATGTATGTATGTTCAGGTTTACAGGGTCAAATTAAATTAGCCAGTAAAACTCTTCAGGCGAAATGAGTATCCATATATGTATATTAATACGAAAAAATGAAAATATAAATAAAATTTAGTGGTCAACGACCGCGGGTAGTGTTGTTACTTGAAGATATCGATATTGATTATGTGTGGAATAATGTTTTTTTAAGCTGATATTTCAAGTGAATACACTAACTGCGGTCGATGACCCCAATAAAAAAAAACATCAAATTAATTTCTCTTTTGTTTTATTGTGTTTAGATATCGATACCAATCACGTATGCGTAGTTTCGCTAGCTAATTTATTTTCACCCTGTAGATGGAGTAGTTCCTATTAAACAGTTAACTCAAAAAGTATACACCTAGCAGTTGACGTGTTCTTGAGACGCTACATGGTTTTTCTCACCTCCAGAAGGGAAACTGACTATTCAACTGCTGATGCATTATTGTCTACAATTTTACGTATTTCCTAGAATATACATTGATTATCTCTACTTATCTGCAGAAGTAAGACATTGGCGCCGATTCCCTTGTTCACAAACTAAACTAAATTTAATTTCAGTGCATCTTTTTCTTTTTATTTCATTAAGAAAAGGACAGATGATAAATGTTAGTTTAGTTCTGTCAAATTAAGATACTCCATAGATAGTTTAGACGGGATTAAAAACATGGCTACTAAAAATACGTTAATTTATGTCAGGCGCTGACTAATTTGACAGGACTAAACTAATATTTATCTTCTGCCCTTTTCTTAATGAAATAGAAAGAAAAAGATGCACTGAACTTAAATTTAGTTTAGTTTGTGAACAAGGGAATCGGCGCCATTGGCAGAAACTCAATCTAAACAAAACTAACTCAGAAGACTAATGCATTTAACTTGTTCAAAAAATAAGAATTCCATTAGTATTTAAAACAAAAGCCTTCAATTCTACTTAACACTTAAAGTCGTATGTTTATAAACGACTTAAGTGAGAATTTCTTAGCAGAAAACAGCCGTTTGGCAGCAACTTAGACTCAAGTCTAGTCTAACGAAGCTAATTAGACGACTAGACAGCGGCGAAATGTTTTTATCTTAGTCTGAAATTAGAATTGAAATAAGATATTCAATACTATTGTCTGTGGAGCACTACATAATGAATGTAAACTGTTTATTTTATAGACTTTTTGAAGTAAAAATCTGTCGTATCGACGTGCCGTTTCGCAGAAACTCGAAAAAACAAGACTAATTAAACAACTGGAGAGCGCAAAACTTTTATTTAGGTAATTCCAAAATGGAAATGGCATTTTATTTATTTATTGAATAGGTACGCGAATCTTCGACTTGCGGGGTGATTGCGTAACACACTATCAGTAGCAATGGCTTTCATTTTGACAGTTCAACAACATTCATTGCGTTATTTACGTTGTTGAGCAGACACATTTTTCGGACATATGAAGTAATGGATTAGCAATATCCTTCAAAATTATTTAGATTGAGATTAATAGTATGTTACGCAATTAGGGTGCAATTCTTATAATAGGTATCAGATCTGTACCTACTTTTATTTTCTGTACTTTTTATACTTATAAAAAAAAAACTTATTTTAATGTGGTTATTTGAATATTAATCCTTAAAACAAAACAATTTGTATTGTTCTTCTTGTACCTAGTGCCATCATGCCATGTCAACAGTGAAACGAACAGTCTTTACAGTCCATTCATAGTAATTTTGCCACTGATTTTGCATCACTGTCAAAATCACAGTGGTCTTTATACTCCTTGTAATAATGTTGCTGTTGGGTTGCTGCTGTCAGAAGAAAAATAACAGTTAAAGGATTATGTAAAGATGCCAGCACATCAACCTACTACAATCTGTCAAATTTCTGTAATAGATTTTCAACTTTATCGCTAAATCATTAGGTTCAAAGTTGATTGGGAAAATTGGACAGTTTTGGGTAGCTAGATGTGCTGTAGTGTGTGTGTGTGTACGTAACTTGTTTAGTAACCTACCTGAAAGTTTGCCTACGAAGGTCTTAAACCTGAAGACTGTCTTTGGCATACACCGAATCTAAACAAATGTAACAACACTAGATAGAGACGAACATATTTTTATCTCATTCCTAAATTAGATGGGAAATCGAATATTCAATACTGCCGTCTGCTAGGCACAGACAGCTTTTAGCAGATTCTCAGTCGTTTGGCAGCAAGCGGATTGCTAAACTAATTAGTCGTCTAGAGTTTCGACGTCGAGCCAACGACTGAAAATATGTGTGTATGTTTAGTCTAGCTAAACATAGGGTGTGGCTCTTTACATACGTCTTTTGTTTTTATTGTAAGGAGGTTTTCCTCGATTGGAGATATTTTGAAAAGAAATGGAATTTGGAACACATTCATAGATTGGCCTTTTGTTTTTAGGAGGCGCAGGCTATTTTCTTTTTATTTATGTACTAGCTGAGCAGCGCGGTTTCACCCACATGAGTCTCGATTCCGTGGGAATATCGGGATAAAAGGTATTCTATGTTCTTTTACCCCAGGTCGTGGTCTACCCATATGCCAAATTTCATCCAAATCCATTCAGCAGTTTTAGCTGGAAAGGGTAACAAACAAACAAACATACAAAAAAATTTTTTTTTTCTCTTTATAATACCTATTAGTTTAGATTCATTTATTATAATTTACAGCACAATGGCGCCGATTCCCTTGTTCTCAAACTAAGCTAAATTTAAGTTCAGTGCATCTTTTTCTTTCCTTTTCATCAAGAAAAGGACAGAAGATAAATATTAGTTTAGTCCTGTCAAATTTAGATACTCCATAACAAGTTTAGACGTGATTATAAACATGGCCACTAAAAATACGTCAATTTACGCCAGGCGCTGACTAATGTGACAAGACTACACTAATATTTATCTTTTGTCATTTTCTTAATGAAATAGAAAGAAAAAGATCCACTGAACTTAAATTTAGTTTAGTTTGTGAACAAGGGAATCGGCGCCATTGTATACAAAGTTACAGACTAAAACTAGGCTAAACTAATGAGTAGGTCCATGGCCCTGTTAGCCCTAGCAGCAAGTTAACGTAGGTATAACTAGGTTAATATTATAACACTCACTTCTGCCCGCGGTTTCGCTCGTGTATATGTCGGAAATTCCATGGGTTTTCATGTTTTTGCGCAAAAGATTTAAAAGTCCCGTCAAACAGACAGACAAAATGATTAGTTTTTTTGTGTAGGTACCGTATTTTAAATATAGTATTGGTATTTTTTTTATTATTTAGTAGAAAGCTGTTAATTTGACAGTAAATATCCTTTATGGTTTTGTATTATTATGTAAAACCATAAATAGTGCATGTTGTGTTAGCCTGTAAGTAATTGTTGCACTTATAAATGTACTATTAAGGAAATTACTTGTTAAATGTATTGTGTAAACAATATTGTTGGCTAACCTAATTAAATAAAATTGTCTCTTCAATATAAAGCGATAAATTGAACGATGAACCAATTATTTTCCTTTATGTAAGAAAAAATAAATACATTTTCCTGAATCGTTCAGTAAAACACACATCACGATCATCGTTATATCTAGCCATAAATCTAAATTATGAGTGTAATAACCACCTATCTATAATTCAGCCTAAAATTTAGGGCAGTGGCACACTCGGTTACCTTAAAACATTTCCTACACATACACCTACCTAATGTGGCTAAGTAATAACAGCCGCATGGGTCGTAACCGTCGATCAAGCTAAGCTACGCTTGCCGCGGTAGGTCCGTGGATGGGTGACCATCTTTACATACCAAAAACCCTCCGTGCCTCGGAAAGGTCGTCAGAAGCCCGAAAGTCTGACAACCAGTCTTACCAAGGGGTTTAGTATAACCCAGAAACTGGGTTGTGGAGGCCAGATAGGCAGTCGCTCCATGTAAAATACTGGTACTCAGCTGCATCCGGTTAGACTGGAAGCCGACCCCAACATAGTTGAGAAAAGGCTAGATAGATGATGATCTACCTACGTAATTCTATATTACGCATTAATATGGAGATACATATTATTGACTATGTCTGTACATGTACGAGTATGTTTGTTTTACTCTAATCACTTTATCCTACTTCAAATAAGCGAGGTAATGCGCGTTTAGTACGTAATTAAGAAAGGTAAATGTTTGCTGCAAACACCGAGGAGTTTGCTCTAACTGTCTTCATCTTTATAATAATATTTGATTGGCTGAATACTTTACCGTTTACATGTTATTTCTGATAATGCATTGTCCAGTACGCACCAATATTTCTAAAGGGTTCCCAAAAACGACTGACCATTCTTGTGTTTCTAAACAATTTATCACCAAATTATTATCCACCAAAAAATCATCAACGTCGTCGTTTGTTAAAATGTTCCAAATTGCTACAAATATTATGGCTTTGTTGCTACGGAGAATCACTGTCTCCTAAGTCACAGGAACTTACACTCAGTTTAGAGTAAGAGTATTTAAATATTGACCTTTGTATTATTAAGTCTTTTATGTTTTTAGTCATGAGGATATTGTTAAAGCATAATCAGCTTAGAATGTTCCCACTGCTGGGACACAGGCCTCCTCTCTTCTATAGGGAGTGGGCTGTAATTTAACACGCGGTCCCAGTGCGGGTTGATAGATGTCACGTCTTTTAATTTTTTCTCACGATGTTTCACCTCACTGTTTTGAGAGTAGTAGTAATGGAATTATTAACACAAAGTAAAGCGTTACTCAGCAGTAGTACTCATAAGTCGGTATTACCACTGGGCTACCACGAGCTCATTGTTAAAGGTGTTTGGTGAAAAAAAGAAAATAAAAATATACCTACAAGCGTGGTGGTTACGTCCATAAAGTTCCCACTAATACGGTACATTATAGAATCCATCATTAAAAATCCATTTTTGGTAAGACGGCCTACGTACCTACTCGCCTCTTTGCAAAAAAGAAATACAAATAGGTATTTTAAAAATCCCGATCTTTTATTAGATTAATCATGGAGCTAATTTTATTCTCTAGACAGATCTGGAGCGACAGGGGCTTAGCAATAATGGTTTCTGAAATGATAAACTAGAAAGAAAAGAATATACCTAATTGGGTTTTTCTTTTTCTGCCACGTCAAGTTTATATGAAGTCTCATCTTGAGATAAAAATGTCGGACACTTATCTAATAAAAGGCGGTAATAAATGTGAAACAGACAGACATTACGAGTTACTTTTTTTCCTTAAACTAGGTACTCTAAAGCGAACTTGAAATTGAAATAAAAAAAGATACTTGAAACTGAAGATCGCGTTGTTGAAGCGGTCCCATTTAAAATGCTGATATAAAAAGAATATAATTTCACAAATTAATGAAATTCAGATGACATTTCATTATTCAGCTTTATTTGGAATGTTGCTCTCAATATTGAGTATTATTTAAATAAGTTTAAGCGACATAAATGCTGTCTTTGCTAAAAATAACCTCAATTATAAACAACACACACAGGAAGTCTCTCATTTATATTATAAAGAAAATGATTAAAACAATTTTTATCCTAAAAAATAAACATATTTACAAACTTAACATAAAAACAAAACAAGTCAATTAGTAACGAAACCCTTTTCGTCATTAAGACCCAAATGAAATATTGTCCTTAGTTCTAAGCAAAACAAAAAATACAAAACTTCCAGAGAATCCCTAAAATAAAAAAGCTAGGCCAGAAAGTCACTCTATTGGTACACACACAGGGTGTTACCCTCTCACAGGGGGTGGTTAGGGTGGCCCCACCCCCTGTGACCCAGAAACCGCCCGGTGTGTACCCCGCCTTACGCCTAGTGCATGCCGTAAATAAAAATCTCGCGGGTTTTTTTTATCAAAATCCGACCTTTTTGAGATGGCGACCGGTGATTGTATTGTTTTAGTGTTTTTTTACGAGTTCTAGCTTTATTAATTTAAGCTCGATTTATAAAAGGATTACTCACGTTTATTTTTATAAATTTTCTGGGATAAAAGGTGTGTTATGGTAGTAGCTAAAGTTTTTAGCTGCGTAATTTTTATCTAATCCAGCGAATTAATTGCGTAACACACAAATAGTGTGTTACACATTCATTGCCTTATTTACGTTCTTGAGCAGACAAATTTTTTGAACATATTTTGAAGCAATGGAATAGCAATATCCTTCAAAATGATTGAGATTGTGATTGCTAGTGTGTTACGCAACAAGGGTGCAGTTTAGCTATTACATTGTTATTGAGTGACAAACATACCAACATTCGCTTTTAATAAAATCACAGTGAAAAAAAAAATTGCTTCGTCACTTCCTTGTTTGTATAAAATTAGAAACGTTTAAAATTAATCAAATACGTATATATATTTCTTACGTAATTATTTGGTTGAAATGTGTAATTTAATAATAAATTATTGACGAAGCCATTAATGTTTTAGATTACCGCCCACAGATGGCGCTTATTGTGCGGTTAGTTAATTTTGTTATTAACCTAATGATAATTTCATACGTTCAAAATGAAATTTCAATTAGTATTTAATAGCAATATTATTTAGTGTTTTATTGGCTATTTAAAGGTAATTTTAACTTTTAAGCAATTTAATTAATATGTTTATTACAAAGTCATAAAACAAACGATCTTAAAATACAGACCAAAAATTGCTTTTTTTTGTTTTATATCAATCCCTGAAATCACTGCAAGCTATGAAGTAGAAACTAATTTCGTTGCTCATGCACATGTTTTTGTGCTATCCATTTAAGAAACGAGCTACTTATTTGTCTATCTTCCCTATAAAACCCTCAGCAAAACTCTTCCGTCATGGTTGAAGCAAGGCATCCCTTTTTATAGAAATACCTTGCCTACAGCCTGTTTGTTAGTATACCTACATACTCATAAAAACAATATACACAGTCATCATCTGCTTCTAGTCTAACCGATGGAGCGACTGCCTATCTGACCTGCACGACCCAGTTACTGGGTAACACGATACTCCTTGGTAAGACTGGTCTCAGACTTTTGGTATTCTGACTACCCGTAACGACTGTCAAAGGTCTGCTAATGACATGTGGGATCAACGGCTTAACGTACAGACGCCAGAACATCAAGCTACCCGAAACTGTCAAATTTTCCCAATCAACCTTGAACCTAATGCTGTAGCGATAAAGTTGAAAATATATTAAAGAACTTTGACAGATTGTAGTAGCTTAATGAGCTAGCATCTGTACTTTCCGAGACACAGACAAAAAAATACACAGTATGATCAAAATAAATCATTTAAAAAATAAAACCACGCGAGAAAAATAAGTGACACAAATTCAAATATAGTCGTACTTTACAAGATCTTACATAATGCTATAATACCCCAGAGCCGTCAATGTCGCGTTCCTAACAGGATTACTTGTAAACCCGCACAGCTGTGGTTTAATTAATTATGTACTGTGCCCTATTTATTTTAGTACCGTTATTTATGTACGAATCTCAGATTTGTGCGACATCATACATGTTTGTGGTACTGGTGCCACTAACTCTGGAAACATGGGTCTTTTGAAGAACAACCATATCGCTAATATCGATTAACCATTTGATCGCCAAGATTGTCGATTGTATTTCAAGAAAATCAATATCAATTCGAATTTGTTTGCACCGTCGTCATCTCGGTAGTCACCCCTTTTCTAAGCATATCATCATTCACACAGTTCATCCATCGTCCTTATAGCCATCGACATTCATACTCAAAACTTTCCTCACGACATTTTTCTCATTCCTCCGTATCACATGCCCATTCCATGACAACCGATTTCCACACAACTTTTTAATCACCGGTGCCACTTTCAGACTTCCTCTTATGTACGTACTTATTGACTGTTTGGATCATCAAGTCCAGGATCCAAACTAAAGTCCTAGCACAACGATGATGAATCATCACGAAAGAGAAGTGAAGAACTCTTCTGCTCAATATGGACATCCTCAAGTAAGATTTAGTGGGCTCGAAACTGGGAAGCTGCTCTTCTTGTGCTACATTCAGCTTTAACAATATCTACAAGAAGATTCATTTTATACAAAAAAAAAAAACTTTTTTCCAGACTAAGGTCCATAGTTTGTTAGTATTTTGGTGTTAGTAACAATAGTGCTTAACCAACTAGGTAAATTAAGCCCTGGCAAGACTCTTTTTACCACTCGCCAGATTTTCGTATTACTGGCAAGCTAAGGTGCATCGCGTGTATTTTCGCTCCCCTCATACTTTATAGTTAATGCTTCACTAATTATAATTACGGAAAAGGGAGAGTAATGAGGTCAGCAGGACAATGGAAAGGTGTCTATGGGCCACAGCTACAAACCAGGGACTACTACTGACTTATTGATAAATACAACAACACACACAACATAAGCCGTCTATAATGTTCTCACTGCTGGGACACAGGCCTCCTCTCTGTGAGAGGGACCATTATACGTTGGTGGATATCACATATCTTCGAATTTTTGGTACTAGGACATGTCGGTTTCCTCACGATATTTTCCTTCACCGTTTTGAGAGCAGTAAATATCCTACGAGAAGGCAAGCAGACAATACCACAAATTTTTCATCCACTTTTTGAATAGAAATGGTAACAGCGCCACATGAGTGTATTTGGAACTAAACGAGTTAGGTTGTGAAACAAATTGGACAAATAAATTGGTAGCTGAACTTTTTTTTGACACACTATCGAGTTTTACAAATTCTGGCTGGTGAAAAACACGTCACTACAACGTCATATCGTTTCATTTATTCGTACTATGGATAGTGAAGACTGATGGCAGCTGTCAAAAGACAAGAGCTTCAATAAAGTAATTATCAATGCTTCAATGGACGTTAAATCAATGAACTGTAGTCTGTAAGTGCAGTTTAGTTCGTAGCAGCTACGTCTCTGCCCTTCCCCTTGGAACTCAAAGGCGTGACGGTTATGGACTGGAAGTGTCTCCATTGTTACGACGGCCATTATGTCTCTGCTACTTATATTTCAGTGTTAATACATATAGAGCTAAGGCTATGGACACACTGAAGGATTTTGGGACGAAATGAGCGCTTGGGTAAAACAGGAGTTATCCAAATATAATGTATGTAGGTAGCCTACATAGACTTTCAACACATATCCGAAAAGTCTTGGTAGTTGAAAATGTTCCAATATCACTGGTACCAGTTTCGCTACAAGCCTTTTAAGCTGTCAAACGCCAGATGACATGCACAAACAAGACACTTTTGGAAAAGCAGGTTAGACGCAAGACACATGTAAAATATCGTTATTAAAATACTTTCAGAGGCATGGAGATATTTGAAGTTGAGGAGTTTTATAGGAATAGCACATAAAACGGTTGTTTGGAAATAAAAAGGAAATACCTTTGCCCAACAGCGGAGTGAAACAGTATTTTCGAAAGATCAGCGGGGTAATTGCGGTACACACTAACAGTAGCAATGGCTTTCATTTTGACAGTTCAACAAGATTCTTTGCGTTATTTACATTGCTAAGCAGACACATTTTTCGAACATATGAAGCAATGGATAAGCAAAATCCTTCAAAATGATTCAGAGTGCTTAACACATTGCTTTCCAATGTGTCGGGCGTTACAGTGATGTATGTGGTATATACACATATATTATATTTATAGCGTGTTATGCAATTAAAGCACCCTGATCTGATACCAACACGTAAAAGGATTTTTTGGATGGCAAAGATACTGGAATACTCTTAGCAAGTTTCTGGGCTGATGCAATTTAGATTGCCATCGACACGCTTTAGGAAACCCAGAAGGACTGCAATTCGGATCCGAACATTCGGAATTTACCATTTCAGACGGCAAATGCTCCTGATTAAAACAGCACCGCACTGCACATATCAATACCGACCAAAACAACACACGTTCGACACGCAAACGATACTATAGTACTACAGTACCAAAGGGACGTGTAAACCGCACGGTATTCGGACCTCACAGTCTGGCGGCCTATCTAAATGACGCCTTTGTCCGGCCACGTCACGTCCGCACTAACAGGATTACGTGAGTGACGCGCAACGGATGGTGTGCACCTAGCTTTATATTGTAATTAATTTTGCTGCGTAGCACGCAGCGGCAATCATGATTTTGATTTTGTGTAATTGGATTATTTGCGATAATTAATTAAAATTGCAGCAAGAAGCGGAAAATTCAGTCAGCGTGAGACACTGACTTGCTAGAGTAAAAAGTGTGAGTGTGAAAATGATATGAGAGTCGAGCTTAAAATCTCCACACGCGAAATAGTGTGGGACTTATAATATATAAACACGAAAACATAAGCGGAGAAAAACTTTTTAAGTTCATATTCTTCTGCACAACTTGTGTTGGTCCTATTAATTTTCCTATTAAAACAAAAGTGAACATACATATTGAATGGACATCTCAAAATATTTATCATAAATAAGAAAAGGTTCCATTCAATAAAGGACACATCTGGGAGAGAGGAAACATCTACAGCTACACACATATAAATGTTGTAGAAAATGTATTGCGAAATTCTACCAAACATGTCAAACGCAGTTCCCAAGTTCGACGCAGAACTTATTAAATTAATGACGTCACGACACGTCATCCGAAAAACGTTTCGCCTGAGTGCGGCCCTGTGGCGAATTAATCCGACATGTTTTGTAGGTCATAGCTTGTTACGCGAAAAGCGGTCATACGTCACACGTCATAAGAATTGTTTTCCAATGTGTCGGGTGTTACAGTGATGTGTATGGTATATATATTTTATATTATATCTTGTCGGGATCGATAAGACCGTTCGTAGGGATGTGACTATGTTTTCGGAGCGAGTGCGAATTTTAAATAGAATACATACATGAGGCATGGAGCGGTTCGCGGTTTACTCGCTGGAAAAGCGTAGTAAACAGGCTAGGCTTTGATGAATGAATTTGAATCTTGCCTCTAGATTCAATAGTTTCCTTTGACTGAAGCTAGCAGAATGCAAAATAGTTCTTTGATGTAGTTTGAAAAGATTTGCTTTGATGAATTTGCTTTTCCGAGGCTCGTTGCTGTTAAATTAACTAGGCTTTCCCCAGGGTTTTTCCTACAATAAAGGCGCCATTCATAGGCGCCCCTAAGATGCCATGATATCGAACACCTGGATGAGGGACGCACAGAACCGGGAAGTATGGAAAAAAAGGGGAGGCCTATGCCCAGAAGTGGATGATTCCAGGCTGAAATGATGATGATGAAGATGCCAGAACTACTATGTGATGAATCAAACTAAATACCAAGCCCAAACAAACAAAGATACCTACTTATCTAAAAAGATCACAAAACATATTTACTTTACTTGTATCCTCCGATTACCACAAAAAGATAACAAGATGAATCACTACAGTTTTTCTTTCATTCCAAATGAGTAATACTGTTATCTGTTGGAGCATCACGTTAATTACAATTTCCATTAGCTCTTCGCTTTCTCTAATAATTACTTCACTGGTCGTTATTTTCGCTGACTCGTGATTGAATAACACACGTAAAAGTTTCTGCGATTCGTAACGAAGTATGTACGGTTAGGACTTAAAACTGGGCAAACTGTATTACTGTTTAATGTCCAATTTTACATTGTGTTTCAGGCGGTCTATTCTGGAAAAATCTCACCGTGAAAACTTAGGTAAAGCGAGCCTGAAGTGAGCTATCATTCCACCTGATGCTAGGGATTGACACTATAGACAGCTCACTTCACCCAAGTTCTCATGGTGAGTGTTTTTACAGAATAAATTGGTTGATGGATTAACCACGAGTAGCTCTTCTGCTTAGAATGCGAGTTTGATGCAACGACAAGAGCTTTCAAAGCGAGTACTCACTCAGCGACGCACGCTTGGCAGGTCAGAACACTCACTGAGAGATTCATGCCTGCTACATAGCCATACCAGCGAGTAATCGCTCGTCACCGTCGCGCACTCGCTGCTCGTTGCTCGCCAACTCGTTTTTAGTTGCTAACTCTACCCGCTTCTCGTTAATCGCCGGCGGTGGGACAGGCTAAAACACTCCTAATCTCGCAAAGCGCTTTTCGTCTCTGTATTCCGCAGTTGTTGGGTTGACTTCTGAATTTGTATCTTGGTACTTATTCCGCAAAGCAATTCAATTTCGAATGGAATGAAATCAAAATCTAGCGCGAATGTCGTGACGCGACATAACGCGAAAATCGAAAAGATTTGTAAATTCGCCATTCGTTTTGCCACATCACTAGTTATAGGCACGCTACGTATATCTGTCTATATACTAGTATACGAGAGTATATATGTACGTATTGTAGCTAAATATACGGGAAGCGGATATCGTTAGAGCTATATGTTGAAGGAAGATGGTTTGGATGATTAATTGAACGATTATGTAGGTCGGTTTTGGCACGAGATAAATGTTCTTTTGTTTTATCTTGGTTGTTTATATCTACTCACTAGCTTCTGCCTGCGACTTCGCCTGCGAGAATTTTTTTGCTCTCGCGGCTCATCCCGTCGCATTGCATGTGCTATTACTTCGGCTTCGCGTAACGTTCTTTATGACTTCTTTTGTTTTTGGTTGGCTCCTAAGAGACCTAGCGTGATGTTAAGTAGCCTAGTAGTTCCGGGCTGGAAGTATCGGAGATTACCCCCTACATACAAACTTACAAACAAAACAAATATCACCTCTTTATAATGTTAGTATAGATATGTATGTCCAAGGGACGCACATCGTAATCGCAAAAGAATTATAAACTGTTTCATACAAAATTTCAATACCTACTCGACCTGAAAGGTATGGGACGGCTGATCATGCTGTAGATCAAAGAGTCTTTGTGAATAACTACTTCTAGCTTGAAGACTTGCATAGCATGAACAGAGCGGCTCTGTGGCTGAAACAAGTGACGATCGTTAGGTGCTGACAGAGTCGCAATCAATCACATTTATAGACTACAAGCCGTTTACCCGCCCGGCTTACCCATCAGCAAAATTGAAAATTTCATAAAAACCTTCAATACCTTATTTAACCCCTTTAGGTGAAAATCGTCCCTTAGTGCACACTATCATTACATAAGGAACTCTTGTGCTAAAATTCATGCTTCTAAACCCAGTTTACGCTGTGCGTTGTCTGTCAACGAATTTAATAACACGACCATGATATGAGCTTCTTGTATCTACTGTGGTAAAGCACGTGGTGACACAGCACTTTTGTATTCTCTCATGACTTCATGAGTTAAAACGGTCTGATAAAAGCTTATGAACAGTTACAGCTCTATGCGGTCGGAGTCCTGGGGCTAGTAATTTAAACATCTTCATGTTCTTCCTAGATTCCTTGGCGATTAGGTCATATGACATACAGGGTGGCTGAGAAGTCTTCGCGCAAACTGTAACCATAAATTCAGCACACAATAAAGCTTAGAAATTTTTAATTTAACAGCAAAGTAGGAGAGAGGAACAGGGCTTTAATCTGTTGAATTAGTTGGTATAATACTACACGTACATCGGTTATAAAAAAAAATCTGCTGTTTCATAAAAAAGTGCAATACCTACACGGTAAAATGTATGGAAAACGATTTTTTTTTAACCGATGAAAAATGGTGTTCATAATCATGTACTGTTGGCACGGTGATGTCCCTGCCACCCTGTATGTGTAGTATTATATACCAACTAATTTAACAGATTAAAGCCCTCTTACTCTCTCCTTCCTATGTGCCCTACAAGGTCCACAATGATTAAAATTACCACCTAAGTTCACATTGTGGAATGCAACTAAATATTGATTATTGATGAACACACAAACATATATGCATAAATTAACGCTGTTCTATAAAGGTAGACATAATCTACAGAACGTCTCGTGGTACAAACGCCAGCACAACAAACCATTACAATCTGTCACATTTCTTTAATAGATTTTCAACTTCATCGCTAAAGCATTAAGGTTCAAGGTTGATTGGGAAATTTTGACAGTTTTGGGTAGCTTGATGTGGTGCCGTCTGTACGATCATAACATACTCCTTTGCATTGTCCTCATTTCGTTCATAAATCTGGTCATACCTTCCGTATATGTATTTGTTAATCACTTTATCAAAGCTTGGCTAAACTAATTAAGGACATAGTGTGGTCTGTTGGTTTAATAAGATCATCGTGGCCTTGTGTGTGGGTGACTTCAATGTTGAACGTATGATGTGTGTGTCATACAAGGATTTGTTTGTATGGTGGTCTTTATCAGCTCATGCTTTATTGAACTAGACGGCATCTAAGATTTTGAACTAGTATTTTAAAGAGGTTGTTTGTTTGTAAGAGCTACTCTGGAAGTATTTGTCTAATTAAAAAAAAAATCTTCTACAGATAGAAAGCTTCACTATTGCCGAATGCCATAGGATATCTTTTATGGTATAGTTGGTAAAGATGTTTCTACGCGGACAAATTCGCGGACAGAAGCTAGTTCGTCAGCATAATCAGCCTATAGCGTTCCCACTGCTGGGACACAGGCCTCGTCTCTTCAAGAAGGAGTGGGCTATCTACATGTCACATGGCTTCGATTTATTGTTCCAGGACATGCCGGTTTCCTCACGATGTTTTCCGTCACGGTTTTGAGAGCAGTGGTGATGAAATTATTTACACAAAGTAAGCGCTTGCACGGGTTCAAACCTCGACCCACCACTCGTAGGTCGAGGCCGTTGCTAATGTGGCACCACTGCTCCAGTTTGCTAAACCCTATTAATATTATAAACGTGAAAGTTTGTATGGATGGATGTTTGTTACTCTTTCACGCAAAAACTACTGAACGGATTTGGATGAAATTTGGCATACAGATAGCTTATAACCAGGAATAACACATAGGATACTTTTTATCCCGATATTCCTACAGGATCGAAACTTATGCGGGTGAAATCGCGAGGCGCAGCTAGTAATCTGTAAATGTAAAAAAAAGTTTTTAATGCTAAGCATTGAGAACCCTTTTGTACTTAGGTGGTGGCTTTATTTGGTAAAATGCGAATACGGTCTATCCAAAAGTTTTAGTTAGACATTCCTAATTGTTTCGTCCCTTTTAGGGGACTATTTATTCTAGACTATTTATTTTATTATTTATGTACACACAGTAAAATACATAGGGATATGACATAATTATAATTTGAGTACGGTAGTACATGTAAAGGTAAAGGTTTATTGTTGTTTTAAATGTAAGTTCTTCAATTAGGCTCACTGTTTTCCCTGAAGCTTTCAGCTAATGTACGTGAATTACATCGCGTAGCGTCAGGCACACAGTTATCTGGCATTTTTGCTGAACTGGGCCTTTTTGGCGCAGCCGTGAGGCACACTTTCCTGCTAGTTTCTTACATCAGACTTTACACTTTTTGTTTGAGCTTTATTTTTTTGTATTTATCTGATGTATGTATCTGGTGTATTGTGTGTTTTTTAGTCTCTGCTAAATAAATGTATTTTCTTTCTTTTATTTCTTTCTTCTTGCATAACAGTCGGTTGTTATGCAGTTTTTCGTCTTGTTTGTGTTGATGTTTTTGTTTGCATGGATAACATGATTCTCGATGCAAAACTGACTTAATGACTAGACTCAAGGCCTACTGCATAGTTTACAATCAAAGCATTTAAATCCTAGACCGGACAAAAGTTTTCCAAGAAAATAATAATTATCTACAAATAAGGTTAACTTCTAATCACATAATACGTGTTTCCCTTCACTTTCAAACAGGCAACTCCAAGTACTAAACAAGATTAACATTTGAACGTAAAATCACGCTTTGCAACAGACAAGTTATTTAAAACTACAATTAGTGAGGACCGATCCCCCGAAGAGATTAGCGTACCCCTTCTCCCGAGGGTGTCGTGAAGGGCGATCAAAAGATTATGCTGTTTGATTGACTGTAATATCCTTGCATCGTGATAACGTTTTAGTTTAGAAACTGGGTCTCTAAAGGGTTATCGTAACACTGTCATTTTTATAAATTTTCTTCATTTTTTATGCTATCAACTATGTAAAGCTGTTTTATTGAAAAGTACAATACCTACGCGGTCAAAATGTACGGAATAGTAAATTTTTTTTTAATGACCAACGTAAAACTACAACGCAACGGTGTTCAGAATCATGTACTGAATCCATTGTAACAGTTTGCTCGTCGATGTATGCCAACCTGTATAGGTTATTAAAGAGTCTGACAGCTAGTCCTGCTAAAAAGGTATCGTCTTACCCAGTAACTGGGTTGTGTGTAGAGGTCAGATAGGCAGTCGCTCTATGTAAAATATTGGTATTCGCATACGGTTAGACTCGAAGCCGACCCCAACATAGTTGAGAAAAGCCTCGGCAGATTGATTGCTTGCTTGCAAAACGAATTGGCGATCTCAAATATGGTCATGTTCATCAATCTGCTAGGAAACACAATATCCCGAGATAAATGAATAGAAAAGAAAATAATTTCCTATTAGATCAAATGAGAAAATATATTTTCGCTCATTTCTTGTTTCCGTTCGACATGGAGAGTAATTAGCTTGATTACCGGGACGAATGCAAAAACGTGCTCGCACCACGACTCTATGAGAACATACTAATTAATATAAAACAAAGGAAGCTTCATGTATTACGCTTTTTTATTATTTACGGGGCTAATAGAACTAATGGGTATTGTATGGCCATCACTGTTATCAAAGAAAAGGCAGACTTACGGAACACCTTTTTTGTTTATGAACTAGTGACTAGCCCGGTTTGTGACAAAAATCGAGTTTTTATTATTATTTGCAACTTTAATTCAAAATGCAATCTATACTAATATTATAAAGACATTTTTTTATATGTTTGTTTGATACGCTTTCACGCTAAAACAGCTGAATGGATTTAGATGAAATTTGGCACATGAGTAGAACATGACCTGGATCAGTACGTATGATACTTTGTATCACGATATGTCCACGGGATCGAGACTTATGCAGGTGAAATTGCGGAGCGCAGCTAGTGTTTTATACACATAAACTTTCCGGAATAAATTCTCTAAATAATGAAGAAAATTGCATCAAAATCCAGTGCGTAGCTTATAAGAACAACGCGGTCACACAGGGATACAAATTTGTAGTTTTAGGATCTCTAACAAAGATCTATTGTCAACTTTTCAATCATCAGGTTTTCAAAATCAGGTCAAGACTATGTCTACTTAACCCTACCTGTGGAATTTGGAATAGAGTAATGAGAGATCACGACAAGAGGATGGTCAGCAGTATAATGTTTGTTTCTGTTTATGACGATAATCTGTGATTACATTCGCATGTGCTATTGGGCTCGTTCATGATCTCAAAAGATGATACTTTGCTAGGAGTAGTAATTTTGATAAAGAAAATTTAATAATTTAAACTGATATTACAATTGACTACGTATATCAATTATTTATGTATTTTATTGGTTCACCAACAATTGTTTACACCGATTCTATGCTAAATGTAACATGCGGAAGTGTGTGTGCAACAGTGCAACAATCACTTGCAGGCAAACTCCGCATGCATAAAGAAGTTGTACAAAAAAATAATATTAATAATCTAATTTAATGTTAAGTAACTTAAGTATCTAAAAGTGTAAAAGATGATGTAAAAGATGTTGACCATAACGATATAATTTAAAAATGCTAGGAAAAAAAAAGTAAAAAGTAAATAATAGGTACTATTTTATCTAGGATCGTATACTCCAAAAAGAATATCAGCAAACCATATTTATTTTTCTATTATCATATGTAATATTTAGGTATCGATTCCCATTATGTCTACGTAGTTTCGCTAGCTTATTCAATTTGAACAAACAAATGTGAAATATTTTTTTAGAATATTCCCAAGTGACGGTTGGTAATTGGTTGTAAGAAAAATATAACCTACAAGAATCTCTCCTCAGCCGCATTGTTAAAAGAAAATTGCATAGCTCTTCGTGCCCTCCCTTGCAAGGAGCGCAGTTACTCCAATCCAATTCTTATAGAACTACGACAACACAACAGATTGTGGTTGATCCCAGCCAATTGAAAACTATCCCTTCTTATCCCGGGACGATCGATCCCCCGGGATCGCTGATCCCGGGACGCGGGATCTCAATATCCCGCGGTTGCACGACGTGTATTGTAAGGGCTGGATTATGTTCAGTACTTTCATTTATTTTGGGATTGATAGAATTGAAAGTGGTATTCTAGGAAAACTGCTGTTGTTGTAATGAAATTATTTCGGACAGAAATGGTACATGAAAAGAAATTGGAACGATCGTATAGAATTCTGACTTTTAGATGTACCGCAGACAGGGTAATTCCTATGCAATTGTGCGACCTCCTTGCGGCTGAAAATGGCCCTAGAATTGGCCAAGATTTTACCTGATAGTAAGCAATGATTTGGTCGACGATGCTTAGAAGTAAAGTATATTCATATGATTCCCAGGCTAGAGCTATAGAGAATGAGACTGTTGGCATAATCCTAAGATTAGGCACAGGGATCGTTGTACGTTTTTATTGGTACTTAGGAGAACACCTGGTACAGTCAACATCTCCTCTCTGGTAACAGTTTCACTTTGTCCTTGCCTTTATTTCGCAGCAGGCGGTTATCGAAGTTCTAGTGTTACTGTTAGAAAGGGGGTGACAACTGACTACTAATAGCGAAGTATGGAAGAAGAACTTCGCACTCACTTCGCTTCGCTTGGGCTCTGTCTCGTATAGGGTCTTAGCATTATGCTGAGCGATGGCCGTTTTGCGTGAATGTGACGCATGTTTACCCCCAACTTGTTTTTTTGTGTGTTTATGTCTTTTTTTCATGCGTCATGTTTGCCGCAAATAAATGCATTTTCTTTCTTTTCTTTCTTTCTTTAAGAAGACCATGTTGCGCCGACCTCAACAATTGTAATAAGAGAACGATGAAGTGTTACTGTTGACGTACAGACGCCACAGGTCAAGTTACCCGAAACTGTCAAATTTTCCCAATCAACCTTGAACCTTAAAGCTTTATCGATAAAGTTGAAAATCTATTAAATAAATTTGACAGATTGTAGTAGCATGATGTGCTGGCGTCTGTACTAGTGATCGTACATTCTTTACCAATGAACAAACATTGGACAAAAAAAGAAATTGTCTTTCTGTCGACTCTACCATGCTATAATATTTGTTTTTTTTTAAACGTTGCGCTCCACACTAGGAATTACTCCTGTATCGTGGGTGCGTTTACAAACATTTAAACTCACATACACAAAGAGTCAGACCCGGAACAACTACCTGTAGGCAATACAAATATTTGTTCCGTGCGGGAATGGAACCCGCGACACGCAGCGCAGCAGTCGATCGCTCAGCCACTGCGCCAACCGTGTCGTCTATCTCTATAAATAAAAAATAAATAATAATAATAAAACGTTTGTCTCTTTAGACTCTTCTATGTATCACTCCAAACAAACGAGAGACCATCCAATGCTAGTTTAGTATCTCTTAGCCCCGATCGCTAATCGCTCGTCGCTACGTAAGTGCTCAGATGATTACAGTTATAATAACCGACGGCTGCTGTACAGTTACTGAGAAATGAACGCCGAGCTACCAACTTTGAAATGTGGGAGTGACAGTGACCGTATACTTGTGTATTTGCAGTGTCAGCTACTGCTGGATAAGGGCCTCTTGTATTACAGAGAAGGAATGAGCTAGTTCGGACCATAAAGTGGGGTTGTTCAGGTTGCACCACGATTTTTTCTTTTACAAATGATCGGTGGCTTATTATCATGTGGGCCGGAATTTTCGATTGCATGGTAACAAGCCATTGGAATAAAAACAATTGAATTCGTTTCCATAAGCTCCAAATATACCGCCATTCAATCATTCATTAATTCGTAACTGAACGTGGAAATAAATTACTAATACATGTTAACCTGTCTGATATTAACATGATAAAGACACTAAAAAGTTCTGCTGTTCATATTATTGTAATTCCTTTTTATCCCAGGGATCAGGCTTGTAATTACATGCAAGTATGTAAATGTATCTACCGCCTTTTTTTTGTGACGTCATCCCCTTTGTACCATTATGCACGGTCCCTTCCGGCATGATAAGCAACTTTGGCATCATTAATATTAATTGCGAAAAACGAATATAAGTTCAGAATATTATAAAAGGCATTATGATCCTTAATACCCGATTACAGCGATGAGAGTGGGAGGTAATGTTTGCCACGTGTATGCATGAGTATGTAGTTAGGTACTTATGTAGGGTTGGCGAAAGATAAATGTAAAGGTGAAGGTCAAATTGCTCAGATGCCGCAAATTCCGTAGAATTTTTTGTGGGTACGCAGTGCTACGAACTTTTTTATTGGCTACGCACTACGCAGTGCTACGAGCCCTTTTCTACGATTTTTTTAGCGTAGCGCTACGGTTTCACGGCGTAGTACGTAGCCAGTAAAAAAATCTCTAGTTTTCAAAAGAAACTATATTTATCTCGTTGGTGACTTACTACTTGTACTTCTGTAATCATTGCAATCCAATGCTGAATGAAATTCATGGCTTTGACCAAATAACGACATTTTTATTACATTTAAAGTTTAAAACGTTAGAATGTTTGCGGTTCTATGAGAAGACAGGGTGATAGTATTAACTTAATTTAGTATTCATGGCTAATTTGCTGTTTTAGTACAGCAAATTAGCCATGAATACTAAATTAAGTATATTTTTTATATATATAATAATTATATATAGAAAAATAATAACGAAGAATTCTTGCCTGTTTGTCTGGCTGTATATTCCG
Organism: Apamea epomidion; assembly: GCA_947507525.1. Classification (NCBI taxonomy): domain Eukaryota; kingdom Metazoa; phylum Arthropoda; class Insecta; order Lepidoptera; family Noctuidae; genus Apamea; species Apamea epomidion. The sequence continues at coordinate 18,634,451 of OX382237.1, forward strand.
GATTGGCGCAAAAACGGCTGAACGGATTTGGATGGGCTCATACATAGTTTATAACCTGGATTAATACATAGGGCACTTTTAATACCATTGGTAAGCTCCCGTGGGATATTTTCCGACATCCCCGTGGGCAAAAGCTTTTATATAAATAAATTTAATAATATTGTCTGAACACCTCGTATTCTACAAATATACACAACACGCACGACGACAAATGGAACTATACATTTCCAGTATAAGCCGACTTCTCATTGTACGAAAAGCGTATACAATGCGAGGTCAGCTAAAACTGGAAATGTATAGCTTGATGTGTCGTCGTGGGTACAAGTTTATTTGAAAATTCAACTCATAAGGCGAGGTCTGGAATATTTGCCAAGAATTTCGCTTGACAACCCTACCCACAAGGCCTCGACTGGATTAGGCAAATGAGATGTCATTACATTCGTACTGTCGGTGTCATAGACTAACATCCAAAATGGCGACGTGGTTAGCAATACCATAGATGTTGCTATTACACAGTTTAATGTCTTTACACGTTGTTCACTGGACTTGGCGTGTATCTGGACGAGTTTAACGATAGGAATCAGTCGGTCTATTCTGTAAAAATCTCACCGTGAAAACTAAAGTGAGGTAAGCTGTCATTCCACCTGATGCTAGGGATTGACACCATTGACAGCTCACTTCAAACTCACTTCCCCTAAGCTTTCGTTGGGATTTTTACGGAATAGGTCAGGTTTGGTAGAGCAGTTCTTTAAAAAAAAAAACGGTCTTTATAGTAAGTAGGAAGGTACAAGTAAAGTGATTTTGAAGGCGAAAATGTGATTTAAGGCAGTAGAGGTATTTTGATACCTTTTCTATTCAGGATTTATTTTATTATGGATTGCAGGATAAGCCATTTTAATCGATATATGTAATCCTATACGTACTAGTGATTTGTTTATCGATATTCGTTTCATTTTAATCTTCGGTCCACATTGGATGATTGAGTTTCAATAAAACCAGTTTGAAACATAACTAAATAAAGTGGCATTTATCAATTTACTATGGTTCCTTTCCTATATGTCTATTCTATCAATCAACTGCGCAGGTATGAATGTACACGAAGCAAAAGCAGTATGTAAGGATCGTGGCAGGTGGTGTTCTGTAGTTTCTACCTACCCACTTGTGGGGAAGGTGTGACTTTATGTATGTACTAGCTGCGCCCCGCGGTTTCACCGCATAAGTTTCGATCCCGTGGGAATATCGGGATAAAACGTGTCCTATGTCTTAATCCTGGTTATAAAGTATCTGTGTGCCAAATTTCATCCAAATCCGTTCAGTAGTTTTTGCGTGAAAGAGTAACAAAAATCCATCCATCCATACAAACTTTCACGTTTATAATATTAGTAGGATGAATGCGAAGATATTTAATCATGCACATCCCACTACCTCACCTTTAAAATTCCACAAACAGCAGATAGCTAAGTTCGATGATATTCTAAGTAAATGTAAGTTAATAACGAAGTCAGTCGTGCATGCAGTCCCCTTGACCTACTGGCTTTGTGGTTCACATGTTGCTCGCTAGCTCGGGGTCGCGGGTTCAAAGCGTGGAAGTTATGCCATTTCCAATTAGATTAGGCATGTAGACTTTGGTTTATTAGAATTACATATTCATGAAAGTTGCAGAAAAATGCCTGCTTTTTATGAAAAGAACAACGAGCTCGACATACTCTAGAGTCTCCAAAATGTATTTTATTTACGTTGATAACACGGTAGGAACACAAATAAACATGCCCAAAAATAAATTTACACGAAAATCTCCGTGGAAACAACGGAATACATAGGAGCAACGTTCTAAAACAATATATTTAACGTAACACAACGAATTCGCCGACACCTCGGGCAGCGCGAAGAAAATCAATACCAGACAGGAAGACGAACGAGCCCTCGTTCTTGCAAGATACGAAATACGGAAGCAAAGAAACCCCTTAAAACTATACATAAGAGGCTTTCAAAGTCTTTGAAAGTTTCGCACAATAATAATACGAAAAGTTTATTACTTATGTAGAATTCCTAAGTACGATGAATCGGCTCTGCGGCCGCGCGCAGGAGGTCAATGACCGCGCTCGGCGACGGCGTGTCTCCATTGACAGGGTACGAGATGACGTGTCGTGAATGTCGTGTTTTGTTTTTTTTGTTGAGTAAATTATGTTGGTCTAGTTTCGGTATTGGGGTGTGACGCAATATTGTGTTTGCGCGTTCGTACCTACATATTGTTTGTGTGGAAAATGAAAATGTTTTCAACTCGCTGTTTTTTTTTATTGAAAACTTTTGGTGTGGAATGGCAAGTACCAACGATGGCTGTTCGGTAAATTATCAAGGAATTAAAATGTTCGTTTTCCGTAGATAAAGCCCGTATTTTTTTAAATTCAATACTTTTCCCGTATTTCGGAATTTTCGAACAAACTATTTTGATGCTTTATTTAAATTAAACAAAACCATCAAAGTCATCCATCTAAATCATTAAAAATACCATTATTGTACCTAGTTTTAATGCAAATAATATATTCTATTCTAAATTAACAACCGTTGCAAGTAACATTCTTGCTAAACCAAAAATAATTTCTACCATAAACTTATTTCCATAACTGCTAAGTGTGATCAATTAAGTAAGTATTCACTTTGTCATAAAGTAGGCATGGCAAGCCAGTAAATATTTATTGTTGTACCTACTTGTACACTATAATTACTGCTTTCTAATTAAGAGAGAATCTCTTATGTATGTGGTAATAAAATTAAATAGGTTACGGTAATTAATTCCCAGCAGGCTTTCAACGTTTTCCTCTGAAAGGGAACGTTCTTATTGTGTTCATGAATTTTATTGTATGGGTACTTACATGGGTACATTACCTAGGGAAATAGGTATTACGTAAAAGGAAAGCGAATTTACTATGCATAAATGTATAATAGTTTCCATAGAGTTTTTTTGTCAGAAATATAGAACAGAGTGAACAACAAAATTAAATGGACTGGAAAAACACATTTCGCAAATAAGATATGAAGTATTAACTTGTTCCAGTGGCATCAGAGGCCTCATTATCTGCTGTTTAACGTTAAAAAGTAGCAGAAAATAGTTTCAAAATCATTACTGTGGAAGCCTCACTTCCTTTTACAACTATGTAGTGATTATGGCCCATAAACTACAGTGTTCGCCACCGCACTAGTGTATTATTTAGTGGAACATTTCTGTCTGTAACCGCAACGGGTGTTCGGTGCCCATCTCGTGGTCAGCACTGCCCGGCCCTCTGCGGTCACGGTTGGGAGGCGCAATGGATGTGTCGGTTTTATGGACAAACCGACGCGTGTTTTATTATTTTGTTGCATGTCTTCACATGTTGTTATGGGATGTGAATATAATGGGGTTTAATGTTAAGTGTGTCTTAGGGACAGTGTTTTTAAATGCTTAGTTTTAGCATCGTCTACTATGTTTTTTGGTTTATTTTTATTATAATTATATTAAATAATGACATAAGAATCACAACAAAAACCAGAACCTATAATTGGCATTATAAAACGCGTAGAAAAATTAAAAGTTATAAAAGGCACAAAATTCGATCTTAAATCATAAAAAAAATCAGTTAGGCAATCAATAAACACATCTGGCCAATAAAATAAGATTAAGCTGTTACCAAATAAACATCATGTTACCCATAACAGTGCAGATGTGAGCATTACTATTCAATATGAAGATCCAAACGTGTGATACATTCAAAACTATTAACATAAATTGGTTTTATGGCCATTTTATCACCACAACCGACATTCAATTTAAATAAATACAATTGAAAATTGTCATCATTTTATATTACGATCTTGTTCTCTACTTATACATGGATATTATAATGGGTTTAGATGCTGTTATAGTTAAACTAAATAGACAAAATAGTCGTTGGAATTATTTAGACCATTACTTGTAAGACTGGTAAGTATCCAACCTTGGCTTGTTGTATATAAATATTTTATACCCCAGAGAAGACATAAAACGTCGCTGATAACTACTTATAGTTAGGACATTAATTCAGTTTATTGGTCTCATTTCCTTTCGGTAATATAAATTTATGATTCCCTTTCCCCGACGCCTGGTTTCTAGCACATGTGACACGTGAAATGAGGTAGCATTATTAATTGAATTATTTCTTACAAAACTACTTGAAAACATTATTTTTCTACAAAAGAACTGAAAATAACATGAACGTCAAAAGAAACAGAAACAACAACGTTTTGTAGAGCTTCCAAATAAAGCAAACAAAACTTAACTTATAAAACGTGCCGTGCGAACAAATGGAAACCATACGAAAAAACTTTATGATCAAGCAAAGACCTTTTACGTTATGCAAGCAAGGAATATTATGTCTGCAGCTACTCAACCACCCCATAGCGCGGCTAATAACATCATTCGCCCACTATCTGGGTTACTCGCCATATATAATAAAATATTCAGAATACTCCAGCACCGCCATAAAATATTTATATGAAACATATATTTTTGATGACTCACTTGTTCGGACCTCGTGCTGCGAAAATAACAGTGATAAATGAATGAAAGTTTCCAGTTTGAATTTGCTGTAAAAGAAAATGACAGGGAAGACAAATGTGAAACTAGAAATTGTGTTTTGTCTTAAGAAAATGGTTCTGCACTATCATTAAGTTTATAGTTTATTGCAGAGAAAGAAAGGCTGGTTATTGAGATAAGTGTGCAGTTTTTCAGACGCTTGATGTATCAATCAGTATCGATCGTAGTATAATATAGATTTATGTTTATTATTTGAATATTGTTCTAGATGTATGTCGCTTTGAAGCATGTTTCCCGAGTTTAATGAAGACACATTTGCCTGAGGAAATCCCGCGAGGCGGAAAGACGCACTTCGACATATCCGTTAACGAGCTCATTACTCTTGGATATATTTTATACTTATATTCTGGCTATATTTTCAAACCCTGTAAGCAGAAATTCAAATACTCACTTACAAATTCTACGTACTTTTGAGCTGAATAAAGCGGCAATTCGTACTGTTTAATATGACAGCATGACAGGGTAATGACGGGTTGTTAGCCTAAATATCTCCCCTGGGTCGGTTCACATGTCCCCTGTACGTAACAGTCACTTTGAGCTACACTTCAACGTCTGTTAGCTACTAAATATGGACAGACAGGGCTGTCGGACACGCATCGACTAATGGGCAATGTCAAAAAGGGTAGTCTTGCCCAGCAACCATCACTTAAACGGGATATTAAACAGACACTGTATTTCCCAGAGCAGTTTACAAAATTCATATCTTTGATAACAATAATAAACACATTTTATGACTTTATCACAAAGATTTTCAAAGTAAACAAAAACTGAGTGACGAAGCGCGAACAAGCCAAATCTGTTTTAAATTGCTGGGCATGTCACTTTGTCATACGCTGCCCTGTCCACGTGTGCTAATGCCTTCACAGTCAGCAACAACTAACAACCTTGGAGCGTTGCGTTGAACTTAATGCACAATCACATAAATATGTATGAATTCGGACGACTTGACTAAGATCGTACGAAGAAGGATATGTTTAAAGCGAGCTTTTAATGTCAGTTGGAATAAAAAATGGCGGACCTATTGTTTTATTGTGTTAAGTATGGCTTTACGAGTAATGGCTGGAATAAAGCTCATTTAACTGCTTTTGCATAAAGTCACTTGTAGACAGTGAGGTTGTTGAGAAAAATAGGTACAGGTCTTACATTCCAGGTTATTTTTCCCCTTGTTAAATTGTTTCCTTAAAACCAAGACTTGTTTTGACTGCGCCGTGGCTTGGAAATTATGCGAAAAAGTAAATGTGCTAATTGTGCACTAGCTGGATCATAAAATACATAGCGAATAAAAAGTAGGTTGAGTGCTAGATAAGATAATAAAACAGTAGTTACTAAATATAGTTAGTACTTCAACTTCATTTACATACCATACTAAAAAGCAATAGGTAGGTACGTTTATACAGTTATTCTGTTATGCATTTAATTCGAGATAACAACATAATAATGAAATTCAATAAAATGTTAATATTTGCCATGTCCGCAGCAAAATTCTTAATTGATATGCAAAGTAAAAATATGGCTGAAAACGTTCGAAATATTGACAAAACACTTTGCTCTGCAAACACATTTATGTTCCGTGCTCCACTTTTTATAGATCAGTTATCCCGTTTTTAATTACTTTTTCATCAAAAAGGGTTCTACTTGATGGATCGTTTTTACAAAATGTTACATGGAAATTATGTTAATAAAAACCCGCAATAAAATTTATAATTCCCTTGTTACATTTTTTATAGCAACAGAACAGGGTTTGCTCTATCCAGCCTGTTTGCCACAATGCCTTTACAAGCTCGCATTCTCAAGCCTAATTTGTAAAATAAATATTACCCTCATAAATAATTTAACTCCGATATATATCATTACGCTTTTAATAAAGAAGTGTTGCCGCCTGCGGAGGTACAGTTTTTATTCATTCCCTCGCTCTCGCCAAGAAAAATAAATTATATTAATATGAATGGGGAAAGGTCCTACGCTCGTAATTTTCGATTTAAATGCTAGCCCACGTATATTAACACTTTTGCTGTTTTAGACCCGCAGTTCATTTCTAAGGTGATCTTGGTATGAATGAAAGACTGTGTTTCCGGTTGTTGCAAGGTAAAAGTGAGCGATTCACCACGGTGCTCATAGCAAAAGAGCTAGTAATTTTCTACGTGTGCAGTATTATTAAATCCGACGTGTTGGACCTGCTTGTTCCGCAAAGTTCTTCCACACAATGGGCCACGTTGGACACACTTCAGCGTCCATCACTCCATTTGTTAACAAAAGAGCCATTAAAGTAGTTAGTCGTCCGGTAATGGATGTTGAAACGTGTCCAACAAACGAGCCATTATGTACAGAAGTCCTGAGAGAACAGCGAGCGTAACTACCATGTACTGAATAATACATACTGTATAATCTTTACATAGACGATATTTAAGTCTAAGATAAAAGAAAGATAGATGCCAAACAGCCTGCCGCAAGTTAGTAACTGTAGGTATCATAAATTCATAACCAATTCCTTAAGTAGAATATCTACTTAGTAGTAGCCAGTAAACTTTATTTATTCATCAATAACAAACAGAAAGAAAAAATATCAAAGACACAGAGAGCCACTAAAACCAACAAACTGAGCATGAAGTAAAAATAACTTTTTTTAGTGAAGCCGCCATCAAAGAGATTACAGAACAAAAAAATGTGCGGCGTCATGACATGACTGTTGGAAAAAATGTGCTGCGATGTTAATCCTCTAGGCTTCGTTAGCTCCGCTGTGGCCACAGGTTCTTGCGCAAGGTTATTATCGGGAATCAGCAATTTTTGATTATGTTGCCTTTTTCTGTACTTACGTTGGTTTTTTTAGGGTTCCGTAGTCAACAAGGAACCCTTATAGTTTCGCCATGTCGTCTGTCTGTCTGTCTGTCTGTCCGCGGTTTAGCTCAAAAACTATTGGTACTAAAAACTAGTTAGAAATTCAAATGTCACGGCAGTAGTACCTATATATAACGAAGTTTAAAGGAAAACTATCACACTCAAGTGGGCTTTACAAGTTTACGAGTAATAGTCGACCAATTGTATTAGACTCGAAAATTTCGAACAACTCCATAGAAATGTCGATAGATAGCGCTAAGCGTCAGTTGTATCGCACTATTGTTTCATTCCTACATATGTTTTATAAAAAAAAAACAGTTGCTTCACCGGCTATGACAAGTCTTATCCAAATCTCAAAAAAAAAAATTAAAATTTTCCGTGCAAAATTGTCGGATCAGGTGAGGATTTGTATAGGAAGTCAAAATAGGTAGGTAGTCATGTTTGGCTTTTAGTTAGAGCATAGTATGAAACTATCAGTCAGCGAATACGACCCGCACTTGGCTGTAATAAAAACTACGGAACCTTAAACTACGCGTGGCCCGACACGCACTTGACCGGTTTTTGTTCTTACGCAGAGCTTTTAACAGTTTTCAAAGCTAAAATTACTGTGAAGTTCAATAAACTTCTTGTTTTTATTTTTATTTTTTTGCGTAACAGCGGGGATTACTGTAAGAGCGCGAATTAAAACAGTTAATTGTTCCGTTAAATAAGACAATTTAAAACGCAATTACTCACAGTAGTTATTTACTTAATAACAGTGTAGTTTCTACAGTATGCTTATAACTAAACATGTGGTTAGCAATATTTGAAATTCAACATCTTATCCACTGTCTAACTATTTAAAGCGCGACCAACACGCTCATTCTAGTCACGAGAAAGTGCTATTTGACTCCTGTCGCACCGTACAATGGACACATGCACCCCCTTACTACAAAACACTACAAATTACTCATTAATTGCTGCTCATTTAAACTTTAACACCTTGACGTAACGTTTAAATTCCTTTGACACGATGATAAATTGAATTTTGTTTTGTTTCTAAACATTGCAAGCAGTTCACATAGCCCTTATCCCTTGATCCTAAGGTAGAAAATTGATTGTTTTTTTTTGTTATTGTAAGTTCGTTGCATTCCTATAGAGCTTGAAAGGGGGAGTCTCGGCTTAATTGATAAACACATAGGGTGAGTGCTCCAGTAGTGCGGGACACTTGTCGTGTTGTTCCTTAGTGCTTAGGGAGTGTTCACCTGTTATCGGCTTTCAAGGTCCGAATTTAAAAAAATACGCTGGTGATAAAATGCTGCACATAGAGACAGCTGTTTTTATTTATTTATACAACGTGCAATTATTTTATAGATGTTCTTGGAAATAGTCAATTGCTAACTTGTTAGCATACTTCAATAAAAGGAAGTAAGTGAGTAATTGTTTTTGAAAAGACTTGGCCCGAAGAAGAATAAGTTAGTAATCAAGTAATCGTTTAATGTGCTGCTGGGAGTTTGTTGCGACACTTCATCTTCCCAGCTAAAGCAAAGTATAGACGCCAGCACATTAAGCTACTACAATCTGTCAAATTTCTTTATTAGATTTTCAACTTCATCGCTAAAGCATTAGGTTTACGGTTGATTGGGAAAATTTTACAGTTTCGGGTAGATTGATGTGCAGACGCTGTACTAGGAAGTAGTGAAGCGCGGGCGTTTTGGGGGACTGTTTTATGTAGTTTTGAGGTTCGAAAAATGCTGATTCTCAGCCTAGTTTGAATAAATGACTCATCATTAATGATAAAATAGACTCATCTTGGCTTGATATCTGAGGGGCAATTCCAGGAATTAAAAACGGTCAAAATATAGTCTCAATCAATGTCAAAAATATAGGGAAACTAGAGGTATTTTTGACAGATTGAGACTGAGATCAGACTGTGAACGTTCTTAAAATGACGAGAATTAACCTTCAATTTTCACACAGCCACAATAAACTGCATTTATTGGCACAGATTATGATTCTTCATACTTTACACTATCAGTAGCAATGGTTTTTATTTTGACAGTTCAACAACATTCATTGCGTTATTAACGTTGCTGAGCAGATACATTTTTCGGACATATGGAGCAATGGATTAGCAATTAGGCTTCCAAATGATTCAAATCGAGAGTAATAGTGTGGTGCAGTTCAGATATTTTTTACCCTGTCAACTAAAATTTCCCATAACGTACAGATGCATTTAAAATGATTAAAATAGCATGCGCGTCAAGTAAACAGCATCCACATTATAAGTCTAATAACAACACATGCATAAACTATTACACTGCCAAGTTCAGTGTTAACCCCCCATCGCTCGCTCCATACACATGACGTTTAAGGGTTGATGGTGATTATTGTTTTACAACTCCAGATGTCCAGGGACGGTAAAAACTGTACAATACATAATACATTAAAGTATTGGTCTGTTTAAGGCATTATCTCGGTGTGAAACTCCGAGGGAGGTAAAGTTATGACCGGATCTTGGGAACTCTGGAAAAAAACTGACATGGACACAGGTCACAAGTACTTAGATATTATAGCCAATAGAATTCTTGTAGTGAGTTGATGTTTTTGATGCTAAAATTACAAGAAAAAGGACATCTATTACATACATACATAACCTCACGCATTCTTCCTATGGGGGTAGGCAGAACCTACAGAACACCAACTGCTACGATCCATACAATAATTGGTTTTTAATTGGAGTTAAATGTTATTTAAAGGCTATTTTATGGTAGTTAACATTGGTTGTAATGTAGGGTCGTAATTGTGAAAATACTTATATATTAATAAAATGTATGAACGTAAACAAAGCAAAAGGAGTAACTTATTTTGCCTGTACTATGTAGTTAAGTAAAATCAGCATTAGCACAGGTACACTTTTTGACTTCATTGTCAAAATTTGGCAATCAGCACCCTAATTCTTTAACAGACTTTCAATCACAATCCAAAGGATTTTGAAGCAATTTTTTCCTAATCCCGTGCTTCAAATGTGTGAAAAATGCGTCAGTTCGACAACATACACACGACGACAAATCAAGCTATACATTTCAAGTTGTAGCTAAACTCGCATTGTATAGGCTTTTCGTACAATGATAAGTCAGCTTATACTGGAATTGTATAGCTTGATATGTGATCGTGCGTATCTATCTAAACGCAATGAATGTTGTAGATCTGTCAAAATGAATGGCATTGCCATAACGCATTACCCCACAGATTTTTTATGCTACACAACTTTTCATCTACAGTTTATTAAATCAATGAATTCCTACTGCTACCTACATAACATAGGACATCCCAATCCATCAGAGGCAGACATTTTTCAGTGCAATAAAAAATGAACAAAACATTTTTCTCTTCATAAAGTTTTAAAATTTGAAATCCTGCGTGCTCGCCATTCTCGCCACCCTACGAATTTCATATAAAAATCTCTACATACAACATTTATTTGTATGTATGTAGATATGTATGGAATCCTCTCTTTGTTAGGAGGGACAAACAATTGAAGTAAAACCCGGTCTGCTGGTCTTGGTGAGTTTATATTATTTGAACTTACATAATATACTTTTTTTTGGTAGGATTTTAATGGTTTTTTGCCTTCTGATTATAGAGAAATTGTGGTAGCTAAGAAGATAGATCATAGGTAAAATGACTGAAACTTTTAATGCAAGATATGCAGTGAAAATCGATCAGATTTGTAGTCACTTCGGATTTATTTCTAAAATAACTAACAAAATATTAGACGTATAAGTTTTTATCAGAAAATATCATGAAAATTCGGAATTATCTAACTTAGACCGGACGCAAGAAAGATTAACACAATGTTTTAAAAACTTCAATTTTCACTAACCAACAAAGCGAAGAAGTGGGTCAACCAGCAACGTAAGATTGACACCATTAATGCGATTAATAATAAATTATTTATTCGCCCTGCTTTTAGAAATAACAGTGGGTAAGTGACAGGGCCAAAGACAACATTTAGGTTGGTGACGCCTGACAAACTCGAGTGTCATTATGGATATACCTATACAGGGTGTTTTTCTAATAATCGTTTTATGGAAAGTTTTTCGTGATTATCTTGAAAATAGGATGACTTGGTATATGAGTATGTTTGGTAAAATTATTTGTCTTGGCAATCTACATCTTCTCTGTAAGCATTGAAATCGTTTTACAAAACACCTTGTATGAATGCTGTTTTATTTAGTGTGTAGGAATTCAGGTGGCTTAAAAATCGAATGTATAATCAGCCTATTATGTTCCCACTTTTGGGACACAGGCCTTATCTCTATGAGAGGCAGTGGGCCGTAATCCACCACGCGGGCCCAGTGCGGGTTGGTAGATGTCACATGTCTTCGAATTTTTGGTTCAAGGGCATGCTCCCGATGTTTTCCTTCACCGTTTTTAGAGCAGTAGTGATGAATTTACACACAAAATAGAATGACGGGGTGACAACTTATCTAACACAGCTAGGCTCAGTTTTTCGGGAACCCAGTCCTTTGTCCTCTAAATATGACAAGCAAGAAAAACTTTTTAAAATTTATTTTCTTTCTAACATTTTCATGTTTCCAGCTACAATGCTTAGACAAACGAGTAAGTACTCAGCAAAGTGCTGAAGTGAACTTAAGTAGGCTTATGTTCTACTTTAACATTTTTTGGCGAGTTCAGCGACAAGGGATTTGTCTAAAAAATTCCCGGTAAAATGGGAAAAGAAAACAAAAATCCGTTCAGGAAATTCTATAAAAAATATTAGTAGGTACCTTACGGAGAATTCGGACGAGAATTTAAAGCAAAGTGGGTTTAGATGCAAAGGAAAAAAACCTCAGAATATTTAGAACGAAAATAGGCGCTGAAAATGTTTAGGAGATATGAAATCTGGGACTCGCATAGAGTGGCCAGATTGTCATAGGATATAATAAAATCATAACAACCAGGGGGAAGAATCCCCATGGGTTCCGTGGTAGCAATAAAGATGTTGATCGTAATCCTATCTTATATCGCGATCTATAAACGCTACATTTTATTAGATTTCACACCTCTGTTACTACACCTACGGGAAAACACCGATTTTACTGTCCAATCCAAAATGTAGTAACTGAATTTCTCATTGACCAACATGGAACCCTAAAACATACACGTTAAGGTTCAAAGTCTTACAACCCGGTTCCGGAACTTACGGCTCTGTCATGTAGTAACCCCACAAAGTATGGTGGGGTCCGCGCACTATATTATATTATCAGATATTGGAATTATATCACATGGATGAGCAGTAGCCTCTGCCTACACACTGATAAGATAATATGATAACAACTGTAAAACCTTCCGCCGAAAGGTCAACAAGAATGTTATTTATTATAAGCAGGTTTACTGAAAATATGGCCAGGCTATCGCTTCAGGAAAAACAGGAACTGATAAACAAGTAATGGAAAAAATGTACCGTATTGATATTAGTTTGAGAGCTACGCTGCCACAGATAGACGGGAAGATTTAGGTAGACTGTTTTTGCCACAGGGGTGTATGGAAACAACGCTAAAACATATACAACTACATGAAGATTTCCAATATGTATGAATAAGTAATAATTAACAATATATTTGTTCAAAAATAAACAACAATTTAAATAATAGTGATGCACTTTATGACGCTTTATTGTATGAACAGATTTTGAACATCTGTGTCTGAAGCAGATATAACATATCTGTTTCAGACATTATAAACGGAACGGATAAACAATACTAATGTTTTCATCATCTGGCCACCCTTTTCCCCAACTATGTTGGGGTCGGCTTCCAGTCTAACCAGATGCAGCTGAATATCAGTATGTTACTTGGAGCGACTGCCTATCTGACCTCCACAACCCAGTTACTGGGTAACACGATACCCCTTAGTCAGACCGGTTGTCCGACTTTCGGGATTCTGAAAACCCGTAACGACTGTCAAAGATTCTAGAATGACAGCCGGGACCAAACGGCTTAACGTGCTTTCCGAGACACGGAGGGGTCTCGATATGTAAAGATGGTCACTCATCCACGGACCGACCGCGGCAAGCGTAGCTTAACCTGATCGATCGATCCGTGCGGCTGTTATTACGAGCCCCTTAAACAATACTATTATTTTATGGGCCTGAAATGCTACCAAACACAGCAAAAGCATTCCAATTGCTTAGGGCCAAAAATAGATACGCTGTTAGTACTACCTCTGGGCATACTTATACAAGGAGCCCAAGTAAAGGTTATAAATAAACTTAATACACACACAGCCCTTAGAACTTTACCCTATTAATTTTGTTACAAAACAAAACAACGCGATAACACTGGTAATAATACGTAATGATAAGAAAGGCCTTGGCGGTAGTTTGAACTACTAACAATAATACATAATGGTGGTATTTGCTATTGTAAAGGGTAACATTTGAACTATCATGTCATGGTTTTAATGTTTGTAAGGTTGGCTATTCACGTGGAGACAAATATTGAGTAATATTATTACCTTAATTTGATGAAAAAAGGTAAGATTTATTGAAAAACTAGCTGATCCGACAGACGTTGTCCTGTCCAAAATCGTGAGTTCATGGTCTTGAGATCATAGAAAAATGGACGTTCAGTTATTCCCGAATTTGATCATTTTCCGGGAAACTTCTCCAATTTATTTATCATAAAAATGCAAATTCAAACCATGAAGAACATTTTAAAACAAAAAAAATGACAAATCGTTCCTGCCGTTCTCAAGTGATACGCTTATCAACGAACAGCGTTTCATTTATTATAAAGATTCATCCTTTAAAGGGGATGAATGCTCTAAAATCCTTCCGGGCCTCCTAGCACAGGTATTGAAAAACTAGCTGACCCGACAGACATTGTTCTGTCCAAAATCGTGAGTTTATTGTCTTGAGATCATAAAAAATGGTCGTTCCATTATTCCCGAATATACTGATTTACTGTAAAAGTTGTACAAGTTTCTGCAATAATCCTTTACTTATTTGTCGAGCTTTCAACATTTATCTACATAGTAGTGTTTTAGATATCGATAAATCTCTCGCAAATGTCTCTCCCTTGGCGTCAGTATCCAAAAGCCTAAAAGCGTCCCAGATCAATAAATCTGCTGTCTTTCTTGTGTTAGAATTTTTTATTGTTTTATTTACAGCGTTTATTGGTGACATCACGTCGTTTCTGTAAGTGATATTGACTTGCGATTCTGACGTTTGACGTGTGCGATTCGTCGCATAGTGAATGGTGTTCTTTAGTGCCACGCAATTTTGATATACGACTGGCGTGTTATACCATTTTATACTCTAATATGACTATGAAAGTCACTATTTTTGGGACGTTTCATCGTAAAATATTAGCGTGATTTGGGGTCCTACTTTTTATAGGATAATGAAAATAAATGGATTACTATGGTAGGAGTTTAATGGTTTTATTTTAGCTTTTATATGGGTTTATATTTTGGGGAAATCTAGATTGATGTTAATATTTTTCCCCTAGCTTTGGTAGATTTTGACTATACAGAATGATTTATTTAGTGGAAAATATTTTTATCCCCTCTCGGTACACACTCACTGTAAGGCAAAATAACTTTCCCTGCCTTAGTCGATTCTGACCATACGTTGATTAGTTTTAACTTGTCACTTCAGTTTAATGCTAACAGTATTTCCTGGCTGTACACAAGGCTGGTCAAAAAGGGTGACGGCACGTAATTGGATTATATTGTCAAAAAATCTCAGTGATAGCAGGGGAATCGATTTGCGCTGCCCCATAAATGGCCGACGGCTCACCCCCTGTCCCCTGGGGCCACTTCGACGACATGGTGATTCATAAACCTTTTACTTGTCCTGGAGAAATATTTTATCTGGATATATGAAGTTTTCCAGTTTGTTTTTCTGGCGATATGTAGTACATACATTAAATAGTAGGTACAAGTGTATGAAACAATCCGTAAACAATACTACTTTGAGAAAACTAACAAATAATAACACTAGCATTGAACAAAATCACAAAGAGAGAGCCCGGCTTGTTATTTCATCCCAAAAAAAAAAAAAAAACAAACATGAAGTTTACAAATGTTCAGAGTTGAGTTTCATATTCGTATTGAAACAAACAGATTGGCTCGTTAAAACTTTTTGCCGGTACAGTTGGCAACAAAAATAAGTACCTAAGCTACAACGTAACAACGATCGCTGTTTTTGCTGTCTGTAAATAACAGTATTATACTGTAATGATCGTCTAAGGGCAATCTCGAGGGATGGAGGTTTTTTTGCAAGAAATTGCATAAGAAAATGTAATGCGTTTTTTATCTGACGTTACGTCTACATTGGCTAGATGATGCAGTTCGTTGGTAGAGAATTACGTCAGTGTTTTCTTTATAAAATGAAGCTTTTTCTAGCGATGAAGCGGGATATTTGATGGAGGGATCTAGTGAGACACTTGGATACGAAGCGCCTTAAGCTTGTGACTTAAACAGGTGCTGAAGCGATTTATACTTCAAGAGTTTGTTTGTTTTTTTGTTTGAACGGGCTAATTTCGGGAACTGTCGGATTTGAGAAATTATTTTTGCTTTTTATAGCCCAATTATTGAGAATAGCTATAGGCTATTTAACATTACGCTAGAATCCTTAGGGGGCGAGCCCTTGGAAGAACATGTAAGGACTAACGCAAAGCGAAAACGAAGTAGGACAGGAGATGTGATGCGACACGCTTGGGGGAACAAGAACTTTCACGCGGCCGTAGTCGCGGGCAAAACACTCTATTATCTAACACAGGCTAGTAAGTAAACTAAATATGACAATGACAATCTATGAGCATCTGAATAGCACGTTCGACTATGAGCATCTGAATAGCACGTTCGACTATGAGCATCTGAATAGCACGTTCGACTATGAGCATCTGAATAGCACGTTCGACTATGAGCATCTGAATAGCACGTTCGACTATGAGCATCTGAATAGCACGTTCGACTATGATGATGACTATGTTGAAAAGCGTCGTTTCGACCGCTGTGCTGTCAGCGCTGTAATCGCGTATCACACTAACAGTAGAAATGGCTTTCATTTTGACAGTTCAACAACATTCATTGCGTTATTTACGTTGTTGAGCAGACAAATTTTTCCAACATATGAAGCAATGGATTAGCAATATCGTTTAAAATGATTCAGATTGAGATTGATTGTGTGTTTCGCAATTAGAGTGCAGGTCAGCCCTGTTACCACGTTGCTGTCTGCCTTCCATTTTTGCAACGACATGAGCGTAAAGAATTTCAGTATCTTTACGTAGAGACAGAAACGACAACAGAATTATTTAAAAAACATAAAGGCTCTCCCCCACAGCCGAGTTATTATCAGTCGATAATATCGGATCATTCGCATGCGTTATCTGTTTTCAATACATTTTGTATTAGGACGGCCACGAAGTTACACACTGCTGTGATAATAACGACGCAATAGAAGTAGAACGCTTGCATTCCTCCGTCCTGCGATATTCCGATATGAGTTCTTAGTACATTTTGTTTTAGGACGCATACGATCTTACACACCCCTGCGTTAATATCGTAGTAACGCGTAGTGCGGGCGGGGAGCCTGTACTGAAGGTTACAGGCATACGTTAGAAACATCGGACGATAAAAACGCAGCAGTGCAGCAAGGAATTACATTTTCGCATTAATAACGCATCCGATATTATTGAGTGATAAAACGGGCCTGTGGGGGAGAGCCTTTAAGTACCTACATTTATTCATATTCCTCGTTATAAATACATTTACGTAAGGAACATTACAAAGACACAAATCACAATAAATTGCACGAATAATGTCTTTCGCACGTTTGTGTAGCATCTTCAAAGGATTCCGCGGAGGATGTTACGTCACAGCTTGTATTGCGCTTTTTATGCCGCACCGGATGGGCAGGACTGCAGGACCCGTGGGAGGCGGCATGATATATGTATTGTACTTGTTGGGATTCCGCTGGTTGTGGAGTTACGAGTGGGTAAATTGAAGTGTATTGTATGTGATCTGATAAGGGTGGATTGATTTCTGTGATAAGGATGAGCTTAATTATTTGTGATTTTTCTGGGTTCTAGTGCAAAAGTAGCAGTACTAGGTAGTAGGAGGTATAGCCATCTTGAACTACTATTAATTAGGTGACTTATTTTTGTATAAAGAACTAAAACCGCAAGAAGCAATACCTATTTGTTATTTTGAAATAATTAATAATAATCCATCTTTAATTTATTAAACAATAATTATTTAAATGAATTACTTAACTAAATAATTATAAGTATAGACATCGGTTTTGTATCAAAAACACGGTATACAAAACCGTGTGTTTTGGTTGTATGTTTTAAAGAAAAAACCCTTTTCTTAAAAAAAAAACAATACAACCACACCAAACCATGAAAATGTTTACCTTCGTACCACTCCTGAAACCCATCAACCCCGTACAACTGTACATCTGCAGAAATAAGAATAATAAAAAAAAACCCTTCCCTATTTATACAATGAATACCTTATCGCAACAGTACCTCCCATCCCCTTACTTATGAAGCAAGAAAACTTTAATAAGAAAGCTGAGTGAAACGGAAATGAAGAGAATATATCTTTTTATCTTTTGTAGTCGACGTCAAGCCACCTCTATTCATAAAGATGAACAATATGAAGGAACCTGCACTTTTCTAGGCCATTGGAGCTCTGTTGTGAATAATAGGGGTGTGTATTGGTATCTTTTAAAAGTTAAAATTAACGCAATAGAATTAAGAATATATTACTACCCCAGCAGCACAACTGGCTGTTCAGTTTAAAAAAAAAACGAGACACGGTACGATTAAATTTTAAGTTTGATGTATAACTGGTTAATAAACGTTTTATAATACGTAAAATACCTACTTCCAATAGTCTTTAATTTAAATCTCGTTAGCTGAGCAGTTTTTATAACCAATGAGTTAAAAAACTTAGATGGTAATCAACCTGTAAATAAAGTGTGCAAATAGCAAATAGCTAATTTCACGAGCTGTATCCAGTAGTAAGGTACTCAGACCTACTTCATATAGCTCAAATAACTTAGGTAATCAAATTCAATACTCAATAATATTGAGGAATGCAATAAATACATATATTGAGGAATGCAATCAATATATTTTATTATATTTTCACTCCACCAGCTCGTTAACATGAAATTATATGGCATGCAAACCTAGCCTAAAGCAAGTCATTTAATCCCTAGGCTCTAGCCGGGCATTAATATTGTACTGATTTTCATTATTAGCCGCTGGTCATTAATGTGATTTGGATCAACTGAGAAAATCGCATGAAAATATATATTATTGCATTCCACAATGTGAATTTAGGTTGTTTTACAAAGTCATAATGGTTGTGGACCCTGTCGGGCACAGCAAACTAGTAGGTAAGGTAGGAGTAGGAACATTCTTCAAATTCTATCAGCTCAAAGAATCAAAAGAGAAAATAATTATGTATACTTATTATTTACTTATAATAATATTATCATGATCGTCATCAGCCTACAGCAGTCCACTGCTGGACATAGGCCTCTGGTATTGCACGCTATTTAACTCTCTATAATAATATTAAAGAGGTAAAATTTGTTTGTATGTAGGGTAATCTCCGGATCTACCAGTCGGATTTGAAAATTTATTTTTCGATTTGATAGCCCAATTTTTGAGGAAGGCTATATAGGCTAAATAACAACACGCTAGGACCTTAAGGACCCGAGCAAATAGAAATAACGCTTAGCGAAAACGTAGTACTAGCGTGGGCAGACGATGCCATGCGACGGGGTGGAACAACCACGCTGGCTACATAAGTTGCGGGCAGAACTTAGTAAACTATACGATTTGCAAAATAATCGACTTACTTATTATAAAACCATCTCAGTATCACAACTTCACATCCCTCCTTCTCTCCATTGAATCAAGAGGTCAACAAATAAGATCTGAACGGTATCCACTAATGAAATCAATTAACTGCATGTACATAAACAATGCTTCGAGTGCACTTTCCTTGTTATTAATTATTTATTGAGTATTGTGTTACATAGCGGGCTTTTAGCCGACTGTGACGGGAGATAGGTGAGTTATGGTTGTGGCCCACGGATGGGTAACGTGTGATGTGTATGTGATGGGAATTTCATTTTAAGAAAATCAATTTATTTAATCTGTGTCAAATAAACTTATTTTCTTTCTTTTCTTTTCTTTATTTTCTTTCTTTCTTTTCTTTTCTTTTCTTTTCTTTTCTTTTCTTTTCTTTTCTTTTCTTTCCTTTCCTTTCCTTTCTTTTCTTTCTTTCTTTCATTGTTATCAAGAATTTTTCATCAAACAGGATATACCAAGTATATAGATTGGTCTGGATGATATAAAACTTTCCTGAAAAGGGGATGTGTATGTATGTGTGCGTGCCTGCAACATTATGTTGTGTCGATATGACAGTAATAAGCTAGCATCTAATCTCAACGGTGATTTTATTCGGTAGCTGACATATCACGGGCTAAGTCATAGTTACCAACGTTTATAAAAATATTATATTACACTAGTATTGTTTTATTTTATTTTTACATATTTGTATGATGTGGTAATTAACTTATCTAATATGTAGGTAGCTAAGTATAATATATTTATCGTGATGAAGTATTTCATTCTGTTTTGTCTCTCAAACATTTAATAAACTACCGTTGACATAATAATATTTGCAGCTAATTAGTTAAAGTTTAAAAAAAAAAGTTTAATTTGCTCTACAAGTAGGAGCTTAGTTTTATAAGTAAATAGGCAATGGGCACTAAGCAAAAAATAATTAAGGTAGGTCAATAGGTAGAACTAAGTAGTTACCTACTTAATTCTTGCCCGTAATTAATTAC
Source organism: Apamea epomidion (assembly GCA_947507525.1). Lineage (NCBI taxonomy): Eukaryota > Metazoa > Arthropoda > Insecta > Lepidoptera > Noctuidae > Apamea > Apamea epomidion. The sequence continues at coordinate 18,654,760 of OX382237.1, forward strand.
TAACCTTGTAATATCAATTACTAGCTGCGCCCCGCGGTTTCACGCGCATAAGTTTTAATCCCGTGGGAATATCGGGATAAAAACTATCCTATATGTTAATCCTGGTTATAAACCATCTGTGTGCCTTTCATCCAAATCCGTTCATTAGTTTCTGCGTGAAAGAGTAACAAACATGCATGCTTTCACGTTTATAATATTATTAGGATTATAGTAGGATTTTGTTGAACAATTTTAATCTAAATAGAAGTTTTTACACTCTATACCTACTATTTATTCATAATACACTTTATCGAATAATCATATCAATAAAGTTGAATAAATAATCTTGACGTTTTAATTGGATCAATACATCAATTTTTAATTGCACAATTAGATGTTAATGTTCAATTTAAATTAATGAAGTTATGAATTAATTGGCGTAAAGAATATTTTCCATAGTTTTATTATTCATGAACAGTATTATTAGTACGGGTGGCAACAATGTATGATATTAAAAAAATTAAGTGGCAACTCTTGAATAAAATTGACCATAGAGATGGAAAAACTCTCGTTTTTCTGTTTTTAGGCACTGATAAGTAGAAGTAGTAAAAGGCCTATGTTTGCACCTGAGACTGAATCAGCCTGGTTGTGCCATAAGAATATGTTTTTAATTACGTCACTGGACAGTCTGAAACCCATTTGGCAAATGGATCACTTCTGTCAGAAGCAATCCGTACAGCTTAACCATTTTCAACGAATTACCGCGAGCTGTCGATACCGTGAAGTGTCCAATTTGTTTGGATATTGGAAATTTATTATTTTTAATTAATTGGGTCGGGATAAAAGCAGATATTTAATTTTTTTATATAGGTACGGAAAAATCGCGACCTGCGGAGTAATTGCGTAACACACTTACAATGGCCATTCATTTTGACAGTTCAACAACATTCATTGCGTTATTTACGTTGTTGAGCAGATGAATTTTTCAAACATTTGGAGCATTGGATTATGAATGTTCTTTAAGATCCTTCGGATTGTGATTACGCAATTGGGATGCTGGCCGTGCGTCGGAAAGCACGTTAAACCGTTGGTCCCGGCTGTCATTCGTAGATCTTTGACAGTCGATATGGGTAATCAGACGCCCGACAGTCTAAAAACCAGTCTTGTCAAAAGGTATCGTGTTACACCCTAACTGGGCAGTGGAGGTCAGATAGGCAGTCGCTCTATGTAGAACACTGGTATTCAGTTGCACCCGGTTAGACTAGAAGCCGACCCCAACATAGGAAAAGGCAAACTGATTGGGATGTTGGTTAATTGTCACTGGCAACTTGAGGCGGTCACAAGTAGTCCGTGTGCGAGCAGCCTTAGAAAAATTCGCAATATAGTTCTTCAAGAAAGAATTCTCGGACTGACTAGGCACTTATGTCCGGCGAAATGCGATAGGCTGATAGATGGTGTGGTTCTAATACCACCCCTGCACATAATGATCAATATTGGGCCAGTCCGCCACACTAGATCAACATCAACAATTCGATGGGTTTGCTTTGATGGATCTCGAGTACGAAAAGAGCAATTGAGAGGCCTAAGTGGGTCGTTCAATACAGGGGTCGTTATCCAAACAGGGAAAAGGAAGTACGCAAGCTATAATCATTTATCATTCCCATATTTTATAAACTCATATGTATACGACCCGGCCCTGCTTCGCACGGTTTTTACACTTTGATAAAACATTGACGACAAATTTCTTTAATTTATGTAAGTTTAATATTAAGAAGTATTCTGTACATAAACCTTCCGGAATAAATTCTATAAATTATGGTGAAAACCACATCAAAATCCTTTGTGTAGTTTGGAAGAACAACGCGGTCACACAGGCTAACACGAAAAGCAACTTTAATAAAAGTGGAGTGAAAAAAGAAATAAATGTGCACCTAGCTTTTGACGTTTCATAAGAGCCCATGTATGTTTATGTGAAGTAAAATATTTTTATATGAATTGAAATCTCCAAAATAAAGACTAAAACAGTCGGTTAAAACCAGCAGCCCTATACAGGCCACTCTTCTGAAACAAAAGTATCGTACGTTTTGATGGCTTGAAACCAGTTTTAAGTAATGACGGAGTACTTTTTTCAGGACTAAGTTATGCCAAAATTCATCAACATTGCATTGAAAAATTAACTAAACGGACGCTGCAAACAGCCTGAACTTACTTTAGCATTTAAGTATAAAACATCAGTTTGATAAATGTATGACCTTAGTACACGTTCGCTGCATAGAATATTTTAACTTCAATCGCTTTATTAGACTTCAAAAGGTCCGTTTAAGTACACTAGCCACCAATCCGTCAACGAACGCTGAAGTGTGTCCATTCAACATGAGTTACTGGTGAGGGGAACCATTAAAAGTCGAGCAGTGTTGTCAAAAATGGCGTCTAATTGGCGCGCATTTTTTTTTTTTTCAAAGGCATTGACAGTAACTGCTCATACAGCCAAGTTACTACCTTTGTCATCCTATTCCGCCATCTACGGCATTTTTGAATTACGCTCAATTATCTTGATGTACTACATCTATTATAATACATAAAAGGTACAAATACAGAAGGAGCACATGTAATATATTTTCTATGGTAAACTAGACATGTACTCAGCAAAATATTCTTGCCCTCAAGTCATTATTCTGCACAATTATTTCGCGAATGGACGTCAACACATAATTCTGACAAAAAAGTCGCCATATTTAAACGTTTTCACGTAATTAACGATGTTGAAATAACTTGTGAAATAATATATTCATAAAAAAGCCTTCCCGTTGACTTCCTTACATATTCTACGTGGCAGTTTTTTTATGTTTTAAATTGCGAGCGAAATATTTCGCAAAATACTTTATAAGTAAGGAATGTTGGACAATTTTCATACGACCAATTAAGCTTTTTTGTTATTGCAAAAATTTTGTGTTGTAAAAGGTTATTGTTTAGTGTGATACAAAGAAATTTGTGTCCTTTACATACATAACATCACCCCTGTTCTCCCCGAAGAGTTAGGTAGACGTGTAGCTGTCTATAGTATATCCACATTTTGCTAGTAATAGGAGGTGAGCCTATTGCAATATCCTTAAATATCAATTTGAAAAAGAATGCAGCTACATATACAAATAAAAAATGGCTGTACCCAGATATGTAGTCGTTTATTTTCAGTTTACAAAATTAATCTCGTATTTCAGAACGCAAACTATTTTCAGCTTCCATCCAAGCAATTTCAAGATGTACTTTATAAAAGATATTTCTCAAAACAATTTAAAAAGAGATTGCTAATCCTCACGTTTTCAACAAAAAGCGTAGAAGAAGAAGGAGAAAAAACCGTTTTCCCGCTCCGTAACGCTGAAAGCACTTTTAGTGAACCATGGAGATTATTTTCCTAGCGTAGATAAGTCAGAAAATAAAACAGAAGAAAGTTAGCAAGACGGATACTCAATAGAAAGTCCGACAACGCTTTTCCATCTCGAAGCGAGGTGGAAAGTTGCAATGTCTTAAGTATTTACTTTGCTAAAGGGACATCATGTTTAGGGGCGAAACTGATATCACGTAGGTTGTACCTATGTATCAAATAATAGTACCGATAAAAAAAAAACATTTTTTCCATCTCACATACATGATCTAATTGATCTATTACGTCACTGTTTCACAGCACAGTCGAGCAATAGTTCTGTTAGTTCTGTTATATTAGATTAAGGGCTGATTCTTCAATCGACAGATTATTGTTATTCGTGGAATAAAATTGACGTCTGACAATTTTTTATGGAAGAACGGTCAAAAATTCAAAATTTTTCCTCCGATAAAATTATCTGGCGTAAGAAAAATGAGCCCTTAAACGATGAGTAGTATTCCAGTCTAGTTACCAGTGCTTGTGTCACGATCATTGTTTGAATACGCTATTTTGGTCGCCTAACATATTGTGCGTTTCTTTACGACGTTTGGAGTCAGCTTTTAAGCGAGGAATTGCTTGCAATGCGAGACTCCGCAATTGCCACGTGCCATTATTCAACAATTAACAATCGGTGTAGATAATAAACATTCTAATTGTGCCTTTGAAGAAGGCCGTAGAAACGAGAGTAGGAGAATGAAAAAAAAAATCATTAAGATTTATTAATTTGTGACTTTCAGGACTTTAATCATTTAGATTTCTGAAAGTTAGTTAAAGTAAAGTGACTGGTATAATAATATTAGTCTTAGTTATACTACATTATTAATCTGAATTCGCCGAATTAACGTTTACAAATGAAAAGTTAATTAATCAAAATTCAAAATGTAACATTGAACCCTAGTTTATCTTGGGAGGAAGGAGAAATCTACTGAAATTGTTCCAATATCGACTTTTTCCTTTCTAACTAGCACCCTCCAGAAGTTTCGATATAAACTGGTCACCCCATAGTTAGAATCACGGCATGTTGCATGCAAATGGTAATTACAATAAGAACACACCTGTACATTTCTGCATCATCATAATACAGTTGTATTGTAAAAGTAATTAATTAGTTTAATCGTTCATTAGTGTGTTGATAGGTAATTTGATGAGATTGCTTGTAATTAGCAGTAGCAATGCGATGCTGTTCCGAGAATTTAGCCGCCATTTTAATTGGTAAGATGACACTTTAATAATTAACAGTGTTTGCTTAGTAATTACATATTAGTTTAATATTTCGTGTGTATTTCGTAGTATTAGTGTTAAACGGATATTTGTTTGGACGGATTCTGAATATCCGGCCATCCTTTAAGATTAATCACAAACGATAGGATTCAAAATATTATGTCGAATTTATCAAATGCAAATGATTGGAAATCCTACGATAACTACCTAGTATCCGGTATCCGACCGGATATCGAAATAAGGCCGAATAGACCAGACATCGGATAGTTACCGGACATTCATCTCTAATTATTATCTCAGACTGTTATTAGATAGTTAAATACTGCTATTAAAATTTTAATTTAAAAACCATAAATACTTAATTAATTTCTGTGTAATTTTTTTGCATCGTAAGAATTAATTAATTATTTCCTACAATAGCGGCTTGAGCAACAGTTTCTCATGTCAAACGAATTAACATCGTAAAAAAAAATGATGAATGTATTTATAATCATTGTAAAATATGTGTAATTACATTCTCGTCATCTTTTTGTGTTATGTGGAAGCCACGGGCCCCTTACATCTATCAGGTGGAATGATTTATGTAAATGGACTGTAAAATAGTGAACTAAATTAATGTATTAATGAGTTCAGTATTAGGGTACTACTACTTACTTTATTCTGTAAAAAAAACTCTTCGATGAAAGACTAACCGACAGACATCGCACAATCTAAACCACTAAAGATAGAATGCATGAAACCATAGACTGGAGGAAATTATTTCGAGAAAACTCAAAAAGGGTGAAAGGGGAAAAAGGGGTGTAAAAAGGGGTGAAATGGGGTGTAAACTTTTTTTAGGAAAATCATATTTCATGCGAGTTTCTGTTTTCTCTTGAAATAATTCTCAATACGAATAATAAAAGACGTAGTTAGTTACCTTCATACTTTTTATTTTTCAATACTACCTTTTATGTAGGGGTGTAAATAAATGATATGAGAAAATATCTTCATTTAAAATCAACTGAAGTTCATAGTCAGATATAATATTGACTTTGGTTTTGAAAACATTACCGCCGTGGCCTCGGTATGTTCCGGGCATCCTTTTAATTAACCCATACGCTGCGGACGGGGTATAAATCATTGTTATTTAAGATAATAATAATATGATATCAAAGGTTTTTATTGTACTTATAGTTTTATTGAGGGTTTCGGAAATGTTATTACGTGCGCTTTTAATTAAAAAGTAATATGAGGTTCATTTTATACGTTGTATATTTCTTTTAGGTTTAGCTTTAGCTACACTTCGGTAATGTTCCACCTTCAAGACTTCGTGAAGTATCCTTTACTTGTAGATAGAGTAGAAGAACAGTGCAGGCAAATTAGGATGAGTAAATTACCTTAAAATAAAAGGAAGTGGAAATGGATAATGCATGAATGCATGTGAAATAATTTGACAGTTCAAAACCCATGTGGGGTTTTGCCTGCTAACAGGAAAACCCAACATTATTCTTACTCGAAACTCAGAAACATCATCTCAATCGCCAAAACAAACATTTCATAACCCATGAGCACAAACTAAACACGTATGGAAAATCAAAAATGGTACCTAATTGTGGGATCATGAATGGAGTCGCGTGAACATCGGCAGTGACCTTGTGGACTAGTCGGCTGCCCGGGCAGGCTATTGCACTGCACGCGGTCCCCCGCCGCGCGCCCCCGCCCGCAGCCCCCTCTCTGCCCCGCACGCAAATTATTGAGCCACCTCGCTTGCTCCCCCCGCCTGCATTTCCCTCCGCGTGCCCCGCCCGGGATTTTAGTTTCACTGGGATGCCTCGAATTGCGTTAGGTTATGATTTTCGTTGTTTATTTATTGAATCATGACGCTCGCTGTTCTATTTTTGAAGGGAGTTTTTAATAATTTGGTTTTAGCGCAGAGAATAGGCCTTCTTTTTATTAAAGTGAGAAAAAGGCATGTTTTTGATGAATTCAAGAGAGCCTTTTGTATTTAAAAAAATATATATTTTATTTATTTATAAGCTTCTGTCTGTGTACTTATATTCGATAGATTTTGGACTCTATGTAAAACTCAAGGGTCTTTTCAGAAAAAGGACGTTACTGCTTTAATTCTCAATTAAGGGAATTATTATTTGAATACCCTAATGAATAAGGTATTTTAATTGTAAATGTTATTATTTTTCTAATAGGAATTATGTATGTAGGTATGTACCAGCAAAGTTACCCACTTCGATGTTATCACCGGCGCGCCCCAAGCGATCCTTCTGAGCTAAAATGTGATGAATAAATGCATAAATCTACATGTTTATCCATTACATTTTATATAACTAATGCAATGTTATGCAGGCAATGCTAAACACTCGCTATTTCCAATTAAATAATGATTTAAATTACGTCGACGTGAAGTTTGTTAACCCTAGTTGCAGAGAGCTTTTATAAAATGAGAAGAGAATTTCGTTTTGAACATGGTGTAAGTATATTTCCTTATCATTTCTCTACAGATAGGGTCCGGTCGCCAACAGATGTATAAGAAATGCAAAGGTTTTCTTATAGGAAAACTTCGTATCGGAAAATCTCGGCGTCCGCCAGCAACCTGTTGAGAACATAAAATAATAAGGTGACTCCAATGTTTTGATCTGTGCCACATCGGGGTCGCGCGAAACACCGTCACGTTTTTGCCGCCTGTTTTGAATTTATAAAGTGGTCCGGCCAACAGCTGATCGAGCGGTGTTGCCAGCGCACCACGCCGCCCCCGCTCTCAAAGGCGCGGTGTTGCCGCTCCGTGCGCTCGCCCGGTGAGCCAAGTCTCTGAGGCGATCGACCGACCACCGCCCCCTCCCCTCCCCACACATAAAGCACAATTTCCCCAACACAGTGCCTTCTGAAATAGTTACCTTTTTAGACTATACCCTTTTTTGGAGGTGAAATTTTCCGTAAGTTGCTTAGGGTTGGCCTCTCATCGGGGTTAGCCGGTCGATTGCTGTTATACAGATGTGTTAGGTAAGCTTTCTAGTCTGGCGAGATCAGAATCCGTCAGGAACGCTCCGTTAAAAGGATTGTGACAGCCTTGATTTAAGGAGTATTTTCGGAAGCTTTCAGGGCATGCTGTAACTTTAAGAGCATTGTCTGAAATGTTACCGATATAAATCTTTGTATTTACAATATTCCGAAATTTCAGAGCAAAATTGTTCTACTTTTTCAAGTTGATTGAAGGACGACACCGCTCAATCGATGGAGGTTAAAATGCCGCGAACCAGTCAACTAAACGAAACGAGTTCCTGGCTGGCTCCATGGCACAGAGTCTACGACCAGTTATGCATTATTACGATCTTCACACAATGCCTTATTGCTACTTACGTGGCTTCATTTCGCGTTATTATTGCTATAAATACACACGTCAATAATTTAGTTAGCTTTTTCGCTCTTTTTCCTGGCGACCCGACGTAATAAAGTTACATCGGGCTCGCTTGGGGTCACGTAGCAGTTAAGGGTTTAATAGCATAGCATTATCGTCACGTACTTAATGGCTGAAGGGACAGGATTAGGTCCTGAGGTGCACTTAACTTCGTCCAAAGTTGATGAAGGTATTATGTTTCAAACACCGGAAAAGCATTCGAATTTCAGGCCTACCCGATACGCTCTTTGCCTGGCCTGAATATAAATTCAGGTCAAGTTCCGAAGCAATCGGGTTCATATTGAATCTAATTGGTTAGACCTCAATTCAATCATAAAGGTTAACAGAAATACAATTAGTGGCAGAGCACCACTTTAGTTTCAGTTGCGAGTGGAACAAGATTGGGTACCTTTAATATCCTAAATTGATTCAGAAGGTTTAAAAGCTCAGACACGAGAAATTCCATGTTACACTAAGAAAGGCTTTTAGTTGTCATTGGCTTGCGTTTGACCAGTATCCCATCTGATGATAGACTCTACTCTGGTACATCCTTACCTGTAAGTTGAATTAAAATTTTATAACTTCTCTTAAATATCCATGTAAATAAACAACTTAACTGTTTTTTCACGTCTCAGAATTTAACATTTTCATCTATAAAAAGATACGAGAGTATAAAAAGAATAGAAGCGGTATCGTTAACTCTAGAGAGGTCAAAGTCCTCGGAGTGCTTACGTCATAGAATTCTGTGAAGGGGTGGATATACTGTAACCTTCGTTCGAGGCTTCCAGTATCTGAAATGGCTTTATTTCTGTGTGATGTAACGAATTATTCAGCGGTCACCAACCCGAGATATTATTAGGGCAGTATCTTTTTAAGGTCGTTCGTTTAACAGTGGGCGTTGCAGGATTAATATTATGATGGAATCGCTATTATGATGGGAATTATATTAGCGGGACTAACCTATTTTCAGCAGTAGCTATAGTATGATTGGTTCACTTTGTTTACGCCCATTCTGCTTTGTATAAGGTAAAGTCCATCTCTGTCGTTCAAGACACATAAGTGAAGCTTTCTACAGTAATAAAAGTGTTTGGAAATTAAATACTTAAACAAAACCCTTACTTACTACTTAGTCTCTGCATCCTTGTTACTGATAGATCACTTCCCTAAGGCACATACCAATTATAAAATTGACTGCGGGCAGCCCAGGGGAGAGGAGGATTGCATATAATTTTCCATTTCATGTTATATTATTAAGGTGTGCCAACTGTTCAACTCGACTCGGATTCAAAACGATTCAATAGGAAGGTTCTTAATTCGTATCGAATTCTGTTGGTAGTAGTTACTCGGAAATGCTTTTTACTGAGTTAAACAGCTAATAAAGTATCTACTTTAAAAAATAATGCCATTTGAAGTAATGTACATGTTACTTATCGCCTCATTTCCCTACAGGGGTGCACTATCTGATCGAACGTCACTGTAGTGAATATTCGGTACTCGATCTACGTTCCCATGAACATATCTATCGCAGTATCAAATAGTTCTTGCCACGAGCCATTAGGCATCATAAGTGTGATTTTATGTATGATTGTAGCCACCTATCACGCTGTTTCTTGGTAGGGGTGTGATATCTGATCAAGTGGCGGTTTGCCAAATATTCAAACTAATGTTGGAAGTCGTATTCTATGTTATATGCGTATGTTATGTTGGTTTTCTTATCAGCCCCTGTTTGTACTTATAAAGTATGAAATCGAGTGTTAGGCCTGAACTATGTATCACAAAAATAGTCACAACCAGAATAATCATTTTGCAAAAATATTGGCGATATTGTAATTAGGGATTAGAATGAACCCAAAATTTTTAACGACATCAGAAAGAAACGTAGAGGATAGCCGTTTGTAGTAAGTAGGTACTCAAATTGTCATAAGTTTGTGACGGATATTCGTCGCAAATATCCGGCGACGTCGTAACTATTCGTAACATTATGCGTGCGTTCGTAATTAATGTAAAACACCACAGGTGGCGTAAAGTATCGCGCTTCTAAAGGTATTACACGTATTTAGTTAGTAGTTATTCGGACCACAGGTGGTCTTAACTACCGGGTTTTATATACCCTATCTACGTATACGTACGTGGAATTCATAATAATTAAGATGTGTTTTTTAAACGAGTAAGTTTATCGTTCGGATCTGACGAACAAATTGGATATGTGCAAAGGTGCGTTTTGATCAAGCGAATTTTGTACAGACGCACGCACATCAGGCTACTACAATCTGTCAAATTTCTTTAATAGATTTTCAACTTTATCGCTTTTTTTAGGTTCAAGGTTGGTTGGGTTTGACAGTTTCGGGTAGCTTGACCTTCTGGCGTCTGTAGATATAAAGAGCATAATCAGTTTATTCTTATTATGAACGAAACGAACAAACCTATGTTTGCCTTTTTGCTTGATATATTCAATGATTCCGTTTAAGAAAATATTTGGGAAAAACGTTTTGTGTGTGTATCCATTTCAAGTCGATATAGTGGCAATAGAGGTGATGAGGAAAGACTAGGAAGAATAGCAGTAATACCTAAACCAACTAAGTACGAGTACTATATGGCTAGTAATGAGGCTAAGATGATGGCTGATAGAGATGTATCAAAGAAAAGGCATACTACGCGAGTACAAGCAGGTACTTTACTTTGTATAATTAAATGAATTATCATATCACCACTGCTCTCAAAACGGTGAAGAAAACATCGCGAGGAAACCGGCATGTCCTAGAACCAAAAACTCGAAGACATGCGACATCCACCAACTCGTACTGGGCCCGTGTGGTGGATTATGGCCCACTCCCTCTCACAGAGAGGAGCTCTGTGTCCCAGCAGTGGGAACGCGCGAGTATGCGTCGACCCCTTATAAAGGATAAGGGCAAGAGGATGCTAATAATACTAAGTTAGTACTACATACTAGTCTCATCTAACGAGAGGTTACAGAAATATTCTGTGCTGTAGCAGACTATGAAGGAACATGTCTCGTCTGTTCTATATCCACACAGCATACATACATTATTCAACTTATTTGTCCCCTGACTGGAATTTATTACTAAGGTTGACGTCATTGCTGTTCATGCTTTAAAAGACCAACAAATATTTAATTTTGACTGAGATAAGTAGCACGAAGAAGGTGGCTTAACAAAAAATAAATATAATATATACTTTTTGTCCTAGCCAAGTTAAAAATACCCCTGAGATGTAAGGAGAAATATTATTTCCATTTGTCTTTTATTTTCCTCCTGTAGGAAGAATGGAGGAATAAACCTATATATATAGTAGGTTTATAACTTATTAGGGTCACAGGTAAAGTATTTATTGTACCTAAGGGTAGATTTTGTGTTCCAGCTAGAATATTAAGCCTTCATACATTATTACCTGGTATCGCTACAAAGGACCTAAAGCGAAATATTATGATCGCCAAACTTAGTGAGCGCAGTTGGTCTAAAGTAAAGTATTATGTGCCTTAAATTTTACTGGCACCTCTACCCTTGGTAGCGGACGCAATAATACTGTTTACTTGTAGAAATACCCCTATGGCAGATATGGCTATCTTCTCTCTTGCTGAACTTTACTACTAAGTACTATTATTAACATACTTGTATTTCGCTTTTTCATTATCTCGCAATTTATATACCGTGGGGACATCGCGCAAGTAACTATGAATTCAGCACATGATTCTAGACTCCTAGATAGGTTATCACAAAAAAAGTCAGCTGTTTTATAGAAAAGTGCAATACCTACGTTGTCAAAATGTATGGAACAGTTCTTTTTTTAATAACTTACGAAAAATTTCATCGCGGTGGGGTTCAGAATCACGTACAGAATCCATGGTAACAGGTTGCTCGTCTATGTCCCTGCCACCCTGCATATCTGTTATCTCATACATTTCACTTAGTCGTGCCTTTTGGAACTTTACGATTTCATCTTCCCACCTCGACCTCGTTGGTTTACCTCACAATAAAACTAAGAGTATAGTTGTAATAAACCAAATGAACTCAAATGTCATACACAGCATAAACCCTAGTTCCACTAGCACTCAGGCTGAAGTACTGGTGATGGTAATAAAAGCACTAGATAGATAAGCATCTACACCAGGGTGCGATGACCGACATGACGGGAAGGTTTCACACGTTTGGAGATCGGCTCCAGGATTGCCATTGTATAGCCTGGGAGCGAAGATATACTGATAGCTTAGAGATTTTAATCCAGGTTGAAGAATAATACAAGTATACATGGCTATAGGTACAGTCAACACTACGAAAACTAACCTTATTGCTATAACAGTAAGGTGCTGTCATTGTCAAATGACACTAATGTGCGGCTGACTGTAATATGTAGCAAAAGTCCTTTCCCGTGATATTGCAAAGGCCATGGGGCGTGATATCATGGGATTTAAGCAATCGGAGTGAAATGTTTGGACTGGCACAGGCTTGAAAGGAAGGAATTTGGGGTTAAGAGCACTAATAGTAGGCCATTAGACTACTTTGGGGTCTTAAGAGGCGCGGTTACGAGTTCCTTTCGCGCTTCGCTTTTGCAGTGCGTTCGAATCGTCTGACGCGTTTGAGTGTTTCGTGCATTGTGAGAATGTCTTTTTTAATGTGTGGCGACAGCGATACCAAACTACCTTCGTCATAGAAATCGTTTAGATTGGATGAAAATGGTGCGATAGGTAATAAAATATTTTTCGTTTCGAACATTTCTAAGAACCGAGTCATGCTTTCGAATGAAACCTTTCAAACATTCCAAACACGCTGCAAGAAAACTCAGATATGTACCGACGTAACTGCAACATTTTACAAAGATAAGAATGTACCGCTCCGAGCAACTCAAAGGAACGGAGCGAGACCAAAGCCTTTCACACAGATCAATCAATACCTTACCTTCTCCCAAGAGGAACACACTGCAACACTGTGCCTTACATCGACACGCCCGTGCTTCAGTCAGTACAACACATCAGAAGGATCGAACGCGTGTTCACGTAGGAGGAACACGCCTCTTCCGTGTCGCGCTATTTCAACGCCGCAACGAACATGTTGAGGAATGGACAATAGACGAAAGTATTATTTTATTTTTCTAGGAATGTACAGAGTTTGAAAACATGTGGGCTTGTAACATGGCTGTTATTACAAAAAAATCTGTCTAATACTTATGCAAGATATAGTCTTCTCTAGAAAATTCTAACTGTTGTAAAACATTGTACATTATCTACCTAGTTAAATCTATCTACGGATCTAAGTGCATGCATCCAAAGTTCAAAATCTTGTCAAACATATGCATACTTATACAACAGTACCTACCGCATGACTTGCATTTAGACCTGACTATTGTCAAGTGTTTTACAGGCGTGAATATTCAACAAGGTGTATTTGTCAGTTGAAACTACTTTCCATACTTTTCTAAAGATGTTTGACCTTTGTCGAATGTCCTCAAGTGAGACAGACACCTGTAGGAGTAGACTTTTATTTTTTTCTATTATCTTCACCTAAAATAGTTTTACTGAGAACTTGTAAAGATCATCCTAATAGATTTTTCTCATGAGCGCGGCGGAAGCTAAGTCCTAATTGGGTTTAATATTTTTATTTGTTTTCGTGATAAGATCTTTAGTGTATTTTTAGCTTCATTATTTTCATTTTTTACGAGTTTTTCCACACAGTCTTTAACATAATTATGATTCAGATCTCTTTAAGCTGTTGTTGCACCGCAAATGTTTATCTTGGTTCTTTTATAACTAGTTCGGAAGGTGCATCTGATCGTTTTACATCTCAAAAGTAACTATCGATTACGTTATTTATACTTTGATCCAAAACTCCAAAAAACTTGCATTCAGATATTTACTTTTAAAACCCTTCTTTAAAGAAGCAGACGGTTAGCTTTAACCTTCAGTAAGACATTATCAAGAATATCTCGGTTTAAAACACTGGCTACACAGAGGACGTTAGAACCACTTAAGATCAGCCGAGCAATAACACGCTGAGTGCAAAGAGAGCAATAAGTGACAGACTGCTAATGCACTGCCTACGGGCATCGACGTGGGTATACAGACACACTGGTATAGCACAGGCATCAATGTACAGTCAAACAAGCTAGTTGGATACAGGCAGCTAACGTTTGTACGTTACAAACAAAAACAAAAATTAATATATATTGTTAAAATATAGTTGTCTATATTTTAACAATATATATTAATTTTTGTTAGCTTATATTTTGTCCAACTGCTGGGCCTTTGCTCTCTGGCTATGCTGGCCTAGCAAACGTTATCAGATCGTCACACCACCTTCGCCGTGGTCTACCTCGACGGCGATGTCCTCCTTCAGGCGTCCAGTGAGTGACTTGCCCATCTCTCCGGGTGCATTCGTTGAAGATATTTCAACAAGTTTGTTGTTATTTATTTATTCAAGATCACACATAACATTTAATAGAGAGAAATACATAAAGAAAAATAGATAGAAAAGCACAAAGGAACTACTTATTTCATTAGATATTTGATAGATATTTTCATTAGATTATTCTTCCAGCAGACCTGCGACAGAAGTATCGTGTGATAAAATATTTCGCATCGCTGCCTATATTCAGGCAGTGTAGTGGAAAGAAGAATATTTTTATTGTATCGTTTACTGGGGTAATTACGACAGTGGGTATATTCCGTTGGATGATAATTTCTAACAAACGCAGTGGTATTTTTATAATTATAGCAGAAGCGAAAGGGCCAGCTGGCGATAAAATGGCGTCTAATCAATATTTTGCGTTTGGAAGAAATTATCATCCAACAGAATATATCCTGACTATTGTAATTGCCCCAGTAAACCTTACAACAAATATCTTGTTCGACTGTACGAGTATACATAAGTAAGTTACATTCGTATCGGAAGCTTTTCCGTGCATGCTTCATACCCTCTGCTGTTGTTTTTTGTTCATTGATTCGTCGCGTGTCCTCGGGCTTTGTTCCTATTGATGTTTGACTGCGTTATATCATTTATATTGCTATCGTAATTTTTTTGTTTGTAATGCTTTTCCCTAGTTAATTAAATTCGTAGTGGCTATTTCAAAGATCTCGCTCTGTATAGTTGTTTCCACAAAAGACCATTTCAGACACCAAACTACATGGTCTTCACATGATATGACCAAGATTATGTCTGGACTTTAAAAAGAGACTGACCTCTAAGTTTGTTTCGGCCTTTCTTCTCAGAGTAGACAGGAAACGCCGACCTCATCTAGTTTTTAAAATATGATTGACGAGTAAAAGTGTTTGTACAAACGTCGTGCACTTATTTCAATTTATTTTGGATTCGGCACAACATGTCTTTTCTTCTATACTTTTTCTATTAGTCGTCATCTCGGTAGATTTCTTTTGCAGGATTAAATATAATGTTTGGACTGTCATATGACGGTATTTTAAAGAAATACGAACCGTCTCTACATTTACCTTCTAATAAGGAAGCTTTTATATTTTACACCCTTCTTTAAAAAAAAACCACAGCCTTGCGAGGAAGTTATGTGAATGGTAAATGAGAAGCTATTCCATCACTATATACGTTTTATATAATATGTTACAAGTAACATAAACGGTCTGAAACATTGTCTGACATAATTCTAAAACAGAACATCAACGTTGCATTGTTTTGTAACGTGTTCTGTAACATTGTTTGAATGTTACATGTTGCCGTGTTGCGATACCATCTAACAATGTGGGACCGGGTTCGTTCTAAAGGTATAACAACAAAGTTTTCTTTCATTTTGTTTCATAGAGCGAATGGAAGTTTGTGGTACTAGAGTGACTTAGTACAAGATACAGATAGGATGAGCTTGGATTACTTTCTGACTGAAAAACATCTTCATTGATATAGATTTGATTGAGAACGTAAA
The DNA here is from genome assembly GCA_947507525.1 of Apamea epomidion. Lineage (NCBI taxonomy): Eukaryota > Metazoa > Arthropoda > Insecta > Lepidoptera > Noctuidae > Apamea > Apamea epomidion. Next base: position 18,670,665 of record OX382237.1, read on the forward strand.
GTAGTAGTTAGTAAACTTAGCTGTTCATTGAGTAATTGGAAATCCTAGTAAGCATAATATGTATATACAACATGTCCCGGAATTAACGCACACCACCAAACACCCCAATTAGAATATTATGCTATAATCATAATGCATACACTGATTTTTTATTATTATGTATAAAAGATCGTTTTTTTATTACATAAGTTATCCTGATTGTGGCAGAAAATTGTGGTCAATTTACAAATCTGCGCATGCACACAGTCGCACACGTATAAGGGTCTAGCGTAGTAGGTGTATCATCCATTTTGGTTTGTTTTGACTGTACAGCGGACGTGTGACAGTAATTTACGTAGTTATAATTATTTTTGGGATAAAAAATTACCTATATTGAAAATGACAGAAATCGATTCAGTAAATGATTCTCAACAAACTACTTTCATAAAGTGCATTAATTCAGTTACATATTGTATATTTATGAAACAAGTGTAGTACCAATCTGTTACACCCACTTCGAACCTCTATCAAATGACAGCACACCCGCAGAAGTATCTAACTAAAACTACAATACACTGCCCGACACCGTACGTCGTCATCATCATCACTCTCCTGCCCCTATCCCAATTTATTTGTGTCAACGCAACATGTCTTTTTCATCCATACTCCTCTATTAGTCGTCATCTCGGTAATCACCCCCTTCGAATACCAAAGAGATGTAACACTGTTCAAGAAGAAAAGGCGACCTCAACTGTCCTCAACATTAAATACAAAATGCAAAGATATTTACTTCAACTTAAACATTGTGTCATACATGAATTGAGGCAGTCCCAGTAAGTCATAAAAGTACTTGTTGTGAAACAGATAATAATGTCGTCACCAAGTCTAAGCAATGCCAACTATAACTATGGGTCAATCACAGTCCTTAAACCACATGGTCATGTAGTAATAGTGTGGTTAGGTTTAAACATAACCATTATACTGTCTAGTGCATTTAACTAAGTATTGTTATATTTTACGGTCAGTCGTGAACGAGTACTAAAATGACTGGAATAACCCGTTTGCCTTCATGTGAACAGAATAGTTGAGTTTACTTCGTTATCTGAACTATTTCTAGTATTTTAGATGCCATTGTCATTGTTACGTGTTACTCTAGAACTTCAAGAGCAACTTTTCTATTAATCATAAACTATGACTTCTAGACTAGTCAGTTTATGATTAATAGAAAAGTCAAAAGCTCTGAAAAGCTGTGAAGTTACTTGTGAAGGGCGGACGTTTTTTGTGGGACTGTATTTGTAATTTTGACGATTCTCAGCCTAATTTGAATAAATGATTTTTGATTTTGATTTTATGGCTGGAAGATATTCTTAATTAATGGATGAATAAGTTCTGATGGCGAAGCTGCATGATAATGCTTTTTTATTAGCCTTTTCTGTCCCATTCACTCCTAGCATGTACAATTATGTTTAGTAAAACACACCTTTCAAGATATAAATATAAGGATAATAAACGTATTATTGAAATACTTATAACGGCCTTTCCTTTGGCGTCCCCTTTAAACATTACAGGGCAATATATAGACTTGACTTCCAAACAAAACTCAATATTTTTAAGTAATTTTTACAGCTGTATTTTGACAGGCCCTTCGTTGTATTACTGTAGATGCAGACCTACCTACTAGCTTAGCTGATGTGCTAATTTGATTAAAAAAGCTACTAACTGCATTCCAATCCTAAACAGATTTTTTGTGTCAATCAAAGCAACAGTAATTTGTAGGCAACGTGCCTTTTGGTCAAAGGGGTTAACCGTGCGCTGATTGGCGGACACGACACTGTTGCTAATTGGCAAATTGAATACATAGGAATGTAGATTGGTCTATGATTCCGAGCTGGTTACGAAAACTGGAGTCTAAAGGTACTAGAATAAAGAAGTAACGGATATAGACATCAATGTTGAGGGACATAACGATGGTTTTGTTGTGCAAGGCTGCGAACCAGGCCTTTTGGCATAAATGATCAAAGACAAAGCATGAACTAACACATCAAAGAAAATAGATCGATCAATAATGATCGGAACCGCCATTGAAACGCAATAAACAAATATGTACCTACAATAAAATAAATACATGTTATTACTGAAACAACTGCGGAAAATACCAGGTGCAATAGTTCACATGCGTCAATCAACCTACAATTAGTAGTTCGACGAAGAATGACGGTGCAATTGATTAAAAATGAAAATGTCATACGACCTGCCTCAACTAGAACGTAGGTAGTGTATGAATAGAACTGATCGATAAAGTTGATACGGTAGCGATGAAAAATTCATTACGAGACGTCGTAAGTAGGGCAGTGATTGGTCACCGAAGTACCTATGGAATAATGGAACCTATCGATCAATTGTGAGACGTGTGGTTGATGTCCAGTGGCTGATAGATGCTAGCGAAGTGAATGATCAAGCTGATGGGGCGTTTTTTAAGATATATTATGTCGCTTGAGACAAGGTTATAAGAATTTTGCTTGAGAATGGTTTTAGAGAAATGACTTGGATATCGTATTAAAACTCCACTTATAGGAGAAGTTTCTTAGTAGATAGCAAATGATTATCTTTTGGGATACAAATCAAATAAGATGAGTGGAGGAGATCGGGACTCTCTTAGGGGACCAATGAAATTCGGTAAGAAGTTAGGCAAAAGCTGATTGAAATCTACGTTCAAGTAAATCTTCTTGCCTAGCTCTTGTTACCAATACATCGTCAATCACTGGAGGACTTACCCACGTTGAACTGAATACAAAGTGGGCTAAGGCTGCAGCATTTATCACTAATCATAATTTATTAGATACCGACCATATAAGTATACTGTATGGACTTTAATGGGCGCAGTTAAAATGTACATTTTATAGTAGTCCTGCTGGAATTACTACTGTTCTGTGATATTGTAGCTAAAAGTTTTGTCTGGTTTTGGAATAGCATTTGTTAAATCCAATTTGTTTGTTTGTAGCGTAGTTAAACCTTTATGAATGTTGGATGAAAGCAAGAACATATCTAGATAAATGTATGTAATAAAGTCGGGTCATATCTGATGGGTCAAATATTAATTAAAATTGTTGGCTTTTATCGTCGTATTTTCGAGCATTATTTCATTAAAAAAAACCTTATCATGCACTACTAAAGGGATGAAAGGGAATAACCGAAGCGTCCGTCCGTTGGTATGTCACGTCGAAAACGATATATACGATGATATTCCGGAACAAAGCGGCGATAGTGACGAAACCAAAATAATTAGTGCAAATATCGGTTGCTTCCCATTCGCTTCGCCTTACAATCTAACTACTAAAATAAAATAAACTACATTTACTTTTAGTTGCTGGTCTTTGCGGGGTTTACCTTGGAGTTTACCTTCGAACAATAAGAAAATATTATAAGAAAAATTGTTTCCATGAAAACATGGGGCACAAAGGAGAAGCATCACAAATTCACAAATAATTTTTAAAACCCAAGTAAGAACGATCAATTTTCAAACACAAGTCTGTTAATATCTTACGAAAGCTGCGAACCAAAATTTTTGCAAAACTTTAACATAAAAAGAAATTTCAAAGACAATTCGAGGCATTGTGAATAGAAAAAAAAATATTCAGAAACTCTCGAAGAACGCATAACAAAGTTTGGAGAAAAAAAGGTTGCCGGAGCTAGAATCCATTTGGGAGATGGAAATCCATCTGATTACAATTCTATTTTAAGAGAACAAGAAGAATTTTAGTGACGGGAACTGTTGAATTAGATTATGGTAATTTATTTATTTAGGTACTAAGACACCAAGTCCCAAAATATAAATCACAAATACATAAATTTCATTACAATATTAGAATAAAATACATTAATGGGCATTTTTTGGTAACGACTGATGATGAATGATGCAAAGTACCTCTTTGCATAGTGGTATATCTATAAGTGATAGTTAATTTTCGTATAGGTATTTACATGGTCACATGATTTAACAAAGGAGACTGATAAGGAAAGAAATTAAAGATATGGTTAGGTATAATAAGCAACAGCACCTGTAGTGAAATGGGTGCACTTTGTGAATCCGAATGCTTTTGCTTAGGTACAAGTAAGTTTCTTCTTTTTTTGTTAACAGATTGAGGAGTCTGCGGCACATTTTTGGAGAATGTGCTTTGGGATCACCTATGATTTGAGGTTCCCCCCGGCGCTTTCTCATACTGACTCTACGAAAAACTCAACCTTAGGAGTCTCATGACTGAGAATTTTGAGAGATCAACGAGACATGTTTAGTACCCTGCTGTTAAAGTTCGTGTCCCCAGATCTCGAACATCAATGATCTCATTACTTGAGAATCTCTGATTAGTGAGGTGCCTAGAGGACATTCTGTACTTACCTACTGGTAAATATACTTATTTAGTGTATCTAGTCTACCCACGGTATGCCGTTACTCCATGCGTAATGTAACAGGTGGCGCTAACCTGATACCAATGTATTTCCCGTTCACTTTATCGCGGTTAAGTACAGCAGAAATGTCGCATTCATTAACGTTTTTATCGACGATTTCCTTGGGAAATCCTTAGGTGCCACTTACATGTATTTTGCCGACCTAGTAAATTCAGTACACGTAGCGACTTACTAACGTGTTATTAACTAGTTTGTGATTGATGGCGTCGTATACGGACCGACATTGAAATACTAGTGCTGTGACAATCTGGCTACTCATTGGTTATTTGAGTTCGTAACTGCTGACTTTTGAGTAGCTTCGTGGATGAAGGGCCTTTTTTTTATCATCAAATGACCCCTCCCGCTCTGGGTGGAGCAGAAGGGAGTGTCAGACTCTTACTGACTAAAACCCACCCGTGTTCCTTCCTTAGCCCTTTATGTACCAGGGCAGCGGTAACCCTTTCGGACGATCCTGCTACCCCGGCAGGCTTCGGCCCTGTCGGGCCCCGTCAATTACGCTGACATCTCTTTGAGGCGCGCGTGGAATACAAACACGCCGTCCGGCACGGGCCTGGTCCTGATCGGACGGAGAGCTACCCATTGCTCTCCGCCCGCAGGCCCGCGCCTACGGTGGCCGGGAGTCGTCACGCGGCTCCCGACGCCCGGATGGATGAAGGGCCTTAGTTTTCAATATGGCTAGTAGCCTTTTAAATCAGGTAACCTGTCAGTAAAACCAAGGCATTGCTGGCCTTCCTTGAGGAGCTGGCTGTATTAGATAACCGAATTTCCCAAAATACGCGCTTTGACGTGGAGTTGCGGACACCAGCACGTATTACCTACGTGCTGGTGTCCGTAAACAACTTCATCGATGTGGAGATGGAAAATTAAATGAAAACAATCAGCTAAAGTAATAGTTAAGATTGGAAGAGATACAAAATAAAGGCTATTGTGATTGGAAGACATGCAACAATGGTACCGTTTGCCTTAGAGGCTGTGCAGACCAGAGTCAAAACACTATGTCTGTTATAGACAGAACAGTTCTGTCTGCTAAAACAAAGCAATTTTCTCGGGAGTGTGCGCGCCATCATTGTTTTCATAGAGAAATAATAATAGTCCTCCAGACCGTATTTCGGTCATGACGGCTAATCTCAACGGAGACTAAGCCTTCGGCGCGGGAGATATTATAGTGCGCAAGTGTGTCGCAAATGTGTGTGTAGTGTGTGTGTGTACACCTGTGTCTACGTACGTATACACAGGTACACTCTCTCTCTCTCTTCCTTCGTTCTAATAGTCCGATGGGACGGCAATCCAACACGACCGGAGAGAGATCAGGCGCATAGAGATATATCACAGAGCCAGTAGTTTCTGTATAGACGCCAGCACATCTAGCTACCCGAAACTGTGAAATTTTCCCAATCAACCTTGAACCTAATGCTTAAGCGATAAAGTTGAAAATCTATTAAAGAAATTTGACAGATTGTAGTAGCTTGATGCTGGCGTCTGTACGTCATTTGTGTCGTAGTGCAAGAACACGTGACACGCTTGGTTTGTATGGAAAGAGTTGAAAATACTTCTAGCAGCGGCCGTCGGGGCGTCTCCATGCTACATAAGCTATACCTAACTTCGTCTGATTCAAAATAACCTCATGTTGAGTATGTTAGTGTCGCTATATACAAAGCAACGATCTGTACCACTGAGAAGCCTTGATTATTATTCCATCCTATTGTTTCAAAGTTCTGCGTCCTTCCTCCTAAGCCTTTCAAAAGGACGGGTTCCTGAAGGAATGAAGCCCCAATTCCAGCAATTTTGCTATCTCAAAGAGGTACATATGTACATAGATAGAATGAATAAAATGGTAAATTACACTTAAATGGAATATACAACATCAGCCTGTTTTCCACAAAGACTTAGGCAGAGTACCTATAGTACATCCACATTTCTCCAGTTATGTTTCAGTCCCATGTCATAGGGGGCGAGCCTATTGCAATAAACCAGGTACAGATCCAGACTCCGCGCTGCTACTGAGAAATTTCAGATGAAAACAAATCCAATAATGTTTTGCTCGACCCGGGAATCGGACCCAGGACCTCATGCTCAACAGTAGCACTTGTGACCAACGAGGCAGTCAAGGAGATGGAAAATAACACTTAAATGGAATACTTAACCTTCAATATTTGCTTTCTTTTTAGGGCAGTGTAACCCATATATTCACAAAGTGTTGGCATCTTTCCAAATCGTGTAGTAGTAAGTGCTGGGTAAAACCTTGGTACTACAGAGTGTGGTGTTCAATTGCCTTTTACCACGGAATCGAACATTGCGGATATTTTTCTTCCAACACTATCAGAAATTATGTAGTGCTTCGCCATCACTAGTTTACTACCTATATTTATATTATTAAAGTGATAATAATGATATAGATAAAGCACCTGAGTGTTAATCTAGCATAGATGTAATAGAGTGCGTTGATGCTCTAGGTAGAGTGATCTAGTTACTTGGTACAAACGCCAGCAGGTTAAGCTACCCGAAACTGTCAAATTTTCCCAATTAACCTTGAACCTTAATGCTTTAGCGATAAAGCTGAAAATCTATTAAAGAAATTTGACAGATTGTAGTAGCTTGATGTCCTGGCGTCTATACATAAGGTAGCTTTTTCTACGGGAAAAACTTGAGTGGAAGAGGCATAAACATCTTCAAAATTCGTGGCGCTTACTTGGTTAGAAAAGGATCAGCCGGCTTTTCTGTAAAAACGTCACCGTGCAGACACTTAGCTGAAGTGAGTTGCCATTCCACATAATGCTAAGGATTTCCACGATTGACAGCCACTTCATGTGTTACCACGGTAATATTTTTACAGAATAGATCGGCTAAACTCGGGTTGGTTTTTCTCACTTATGCAAAACATGTGTATCTCGAGAAGACACCCTAGGTTGTTCGTTATTAAGAAAATAAAAAACGGGTTGCACTCCGGGAGTGCCGGCAGAAGTGAAAACTTGAATATTAACGTTGTGCATTTTTGATATTTTGGAATACGGTCTACTCTCCCTCCGTCTTACGAATTTTCGATCAGTTTACGTGTCCTGATGCGAGTTTAACATTTTTTACCCATCACAAAAACTCTCCCTCCGTTTTAGGAATTTTTGATCAGGTTACGTGTCCTGACGCGAGCTCCATCTTACGAATTTTCGATCAGGTCACGTGTCCTGACGCGAGTTTAACATTTTTAACCCACCACAAAAAAAGTGCACAACGCCGCTAAACAAGTTTTCACTTCAAACATCCTATACAGGGTGTTAGGGACACCGACGCACAAACTGTTACTATTATATTAATAAATCCATACATTTTTGACGGTGTTAGGCATTGCACTTTTGTATGAAAATTTTTTATTCATAATTAAAACCAAGTGCGTATGCGTCGCTTGTTTACACCCACTTAACGACCCTTTTTCTGATGTAATCAATCAATTCCACTAACAATTTAATCAAGATTTAACTATAGCTGGCCGTAACAATGACGTCACCAAACTTAGCGTGACGCAATTGTGACGTCAGAAACCTAGCTGGCGACGGAATAAACTTCGTAATAGGCTATCAGCTTATCTCCACTGAGATAATGTAAAGACTACCTACGTTTACAGTGCATTAGCTTTTGTCCAGGGCTTCGCTCGCGTATATATTATAAATTATCCTACGGGAATGTGTTACTGGGATACAAAGAATCCTATGTCCTAACCCAGGTCATGGTCAACCTGTGTGCCAAATTTCATCGAAATCCGTTCAGCCGTTAAGGACTAAAATACTGACAGAAAGTCAGACTGACAGGTAAAACTACTTTCGTATTTATAGTATAAATGGATGGATGATGACTAGAGTCTGTTTTCCAGATAAATATAGCTTGGGAGTCTTCAAGGCTTGAGTGAATAGGGTACGTCTAGGCAAGCGTGCACATCATAGATCGCATCATTGCTTACCATCAGCCGAGGTGTCATTCTTCCTGATGCTAGGGATTGACACTATTGACAGCTCACTTCACCTAAGTTTTCACGGTAATATTTTTACAGAATAATCGTTAGGTGATATAGAGGTCAAATGCGATCCTCTTTTTCTTACAGATAACCAAAAAGAGAGAAATCCATTGGTGATGTTTGCATAGTATTTACATGGACGAGTTCAGCAATTGCTCTAGTGTTCTATAAAGAACGTATGTGCCATTTAGTGCCCGTTCACGTAATAGTACTTTATAATAGTACTTTATTTTATCTAGCTATCAAGCCTTGCTTCAAGATCGTATCTTTTTGCATTGCATGTGAACCGTGGTGGTTGCATCTAAAGTTGTTCAACGGTGCGAATCCTTATTTTGATTAGGTAAGTGTTTCAGTGTCTCATAAACTTAAAAAAAACTGTGACGAAAATTTAACTTAAAGTGAGTGGTCTGCTTACCCCAAATAGGGCAAAGCGTGAATATAAGTATAAAGAACTCACATATCAATACTCTGTACATTCATGCAGACCTGGAATTTAAAACAAAATAAAACTTTAGAACTATTTACGAGCGATAGTAAGCTATTTAAGCTAGGAATATTTGCATTCGGTCATGCATTTCCTAACAATGCTCTCTAAATTAAGTAACGTTTAGGCGGTACTTGTATTTAAGAGGTATTGTAGCTGATATACAGATATAGGGTCACATTAAATTAGCTAGCGAAACTGCCGATGTATGTATTCTAGTGAACTGTCATCCCATCCGATGCTAGGGATTGACACTATTGGCAGCTTACGTCACCTAAGTTTTTACGGTGAGATGTTTTACAGAATAGCACTACAGTACAGACGAGATAGGTATCGGTATCTAATCAGGATAAAACTAATACCAGGCCATAAGGGCTAAACAGGGCGAGTGCCAGAATACGCATTTTTTAACCCCCGTTGCAAAAAAATTCACGAGCTCCAGTACCTCCTCATCTGCCTAACTGACCTCCACAACCTAGTTGCTCCACCACTTCCAGTACCTACCTACCGAATTGCCAGAAGCAGTTTTGTATGACTTCGACCATACTACATAGCATTCGTTCCTAGCCGAATCCACGAATGTTAGTCTAATCTATAGTTGTAAATAACCCTTTGAAACCACTGATTTTGGTGTAAAACCACGACCACGTAGTCCGAAGGTACATTGATTAAATAGGTCTTACTTTATAAATTAAGTAAATAGGTTTATTGAAATTATTTACCATTTTTATTAACATACATATTCAACCTATAATGTTCCCACTGCTGGGACGCAGGCCTCCTCTCTGTGAGAGGGAGTGGGCCGTAATCTACCACGCGGGCCCAGTGCGGGTTGGTAGATGTCACGTCATGTCTTCGAATTTTTGTTTCTAGGACATGCCGGTTTCCTCACGATGTTTTCCTTCAGCGTTTTGAGAGCGGTGGTGATGATGTTTATCAACATATCATAGTCATATATCATACTTATACTAGTTTTTTTACGATTAGACAGACTAAAAACAATTTTGGTATGCGCATTTTAAAATATGTTGCAGCTAATAAAAAAATAGTCTGATTAAGTTTTTACTCAGATATGTGATCTAGAGCAGCAGTATCTAGAGAAGCCCCAGCGCACTCTATTTAAAAAAGACTTTTAAAGTGTCTTTTTTTGTCCCGAAGTGTGGTTTTAAATCGTTTTAGGGCTGATTTTTAATCGACAGATTATTTTTATTCGTGGATTAAAATTAACGTATGGAAGCACTGTCAAAAATTCAAAATTTTTCTTCGGATCAAATTATCTGGCGCTGGAAAAGACAGTTTAAAACCAAATAGTTTAAAACGTTTAAAATCCGTTTTGCATCTATAGTGATCCATTATTAAAACAACGCAATAGCTGAGTCCCCACGCATACTGTTTGTCTACAGGTAAATGAACTATTAATCGATTCTTAAAACTCACACCTCTGTACTGCATTCATTACCGAGTCGTTTCCCTATGTTATTAGCCCCAGCAAACAGTTACAAAAAGAACTTCATTTAACAATTGAGGCAATTGTATGAAATTGGATAATAACTGAAATTGTTTGTAAGACTTCTTTAATTGTCGACTGAGAGCGAGAACCGAATGAAAAAAGTCGTAAATACCGTACTTTCTTTACAATAATTACAAGTACTAGTGTATAATTTAATTTGATTGTTTTTTTACTCCGTTTCGAGCTTCAATTGTTTTTTTTACGCGATTCGCCTGATATAAAAAGTTTTGCAGTTACGATCTTGTCTAACGATGTAGTTTCAATTGAATTGTTTCGGAGCATTTTATTTTTGGCGAATTTCTGTTTTACCGATGTTTGAGAATATGTAGGTAAGTCTTTCTACATAGTAGAAGTTTTAATTAATGGTAAAACCAATATCAATCAGTACTACTCATAATTAAGGGAATACCTACCTATGGGCCGCCTGTATACTGCGTTCGACTTAATATGTGTTATGAATGGTTGTTACGTAGACTAAAATTTTTGAAACCAAAACAAACAATAAATAAAACTAAAGAAGTTTGAAGAAAAATACTCTATTTTTTTTGCCAACATTTGCATTGTGCGACTAAGTATGTTATGACTTCTACTATATTATTCATCAATGTCACCTAGAGGGTAAACTAACAACATTATACAAATATCGAAAAGTCTTGTAATTCACTTTAACCATGAAATCATTGTATGCATTCTATTAATAGTTTTATTCAAAGACACTTTTAACGATAAAGTCTTAAATTTTTTTGCCTTTGAACTGTACTCCACAACATATCAGTTGCTTGTCATATCAAACGAAAAGCAGACGTTTGTCGCCAGACGACATTGATGGAAACCATCTACTGTCTAATAAAGATTGAGGCTTAGAGACTTGGCATCAAGTTTATTTTTATATGTGATGGTTGATAAATTGATGTCTGTTTCAAAGTCAAGTTTGCTTTCAATCAAAATTGTATAATAAATAAAGTATTAATTAAATGTGTATGCATATATAAGTTTAATTTAATCTATTTTATGTTTGTGTTGTTATTGAAGTTGTCCTGTATGTTTGTATTGTTATTGAAATTGTGTGCCTAATAATTAGTATGAGTCTTTTGTTACTTGATTATGAATAAGTAATAATAATAATATACTTTTTAGTTTTTATATTTTGACATTTTTATAATATAACATTTTAGTATTTGACATTTTATTTTGAAATTATTCCGACATTTTTTATAATTTTTTGACAATTTTAATTATTATTAGGTAGGTATTATTATTTATGAATATTTTAATTTTATTAGTCACAATTTTATTTTGGGTATTTATCTGTTTATAATTTTAAATAGTTTATAAGTAATTTTAATGTACGAGTGTAAAACATGGACTACAGTTGTCTGAGATAAATAAATTATTATTATTATAATTGAGCAAAAACAACTGACAGCTGGGACACATCTTGTGATATGAAGGAATGTCTGTTTTATCTTAACAAGCCCGAGTGGGATGCTCTCCTAAGATCAATTGAAAAGGGGAGCGGAGTGCGGTACTATGAACATTCTCTTGTGGACACGTATGAGATGAAGAAATAGAGATAGTCGCAATAAGTATTGATGTTTCAAGAAAGTCTGATTATCATCGAAGGTTTGATGACACAAGCGTTGAAGATTATGAAACAGCCAGCCTTATCAAATAGAACCTTTTGCGACCACACATCTTTCCAATATCAATCCCAACCAAACACTAGATACAAACAACAATAGAAAATACAATTTCCAATCCCGTTACAAAAATAAATGCGATCCTATCATCACAAAAGATGATAAATACAACTTTCCATATAATACCGAACAACACAGATATAGTATAGTTGGTCCATAAGCGGTTTATAGTATTAAAAACGTAACAAAAGATACATATCGGGTTGTTCTCGTAACTTTCCATTATAACAATGGAGGATAGACAAACGGCCACAAAGCCCGAAACAATACGGGTAGCTGTTGTGGCTGATTCATGGTCTGGTACCGCGCGTGTGGCGGCAGAAATTGATGCGGAATTACGAATACATGATGATGGTGTCGCTACTGAAATTAGGCGAGAAGGACCTGAGAGGCCATATTTTTAAAGAACGTTCGCATTCTAATCTCAATCTGTCGGTATTTTACCTCTAATTTCCCTACATTTTTTGCAAGTTTTTGACATTGTTTGTTGCCGAGATGACATTGCGACTAGATTTTAAACGTTTTTAAATAAGGAAATTGGCCTATAAAAACCAGTGAATTCTGAATTGTGACAATGACATTCGTACACATAACATAACACCACGATTACATTCTGCGAAGGGTCAGGCAGAGGTGCACGGTGCACCTATATATAAACACACACACACACACCCCCACACACACCACACACACACACGCACTCCCATTCATACTTGCCACCGTACAAGCCACCGAGACGTCTGGTGAGGGAATATATCCTACAGGACCTGGATATTGTGCACTGAAATCGCTTACGTGCTCTGAACTAGAGTGGTAATCAATGCTCGTTTCTTCGTCTGTATGAGAAGTCGTACGTAGGTGGCAGTGGGACAGTTACACACTGATATTGATGCTAATGATGATGATGGTTGCTATTGCAAAGAGTAAAGGCATGGAACCCAGTGTTGTGGTATTTGGAGGATGCTTTTACCCAGCAATAGACTGCTTTAGATGATTATTTAAAAAATATCAATATAGCACGTAATTTTAAAATTGTTGCTTCTACTTAGTTATTATTTTTTATGGTATAGTGCTTGAAGCACAATTATAACGTTTATGGGGCATGCGGTGCTAACCCATTAGAAATTGTTACACTAACCTTAGCTTTTAGTAAAACTTTATTTTATAATAACAGTTTAAACAACTGTCGGTTGTCCTTTTAAGAAAAAAAGACATTGAGCAGCCTACTGAAAATAGAGTGGCGGCCTCTCAAGTATAATAAAATCACTACCTATTATGTTTTTGCGTCCTTACCGAAACAATTATGCAAGCTAGAGGACGAACAATACCTCTAGTAATAGTATATGTATAGGTTAGTAGAACAATTACTTACTATGTAAATTTGTAAAACCGCGAATGGCTGCCGGAAAATTATAATTTTATGATGGAGGTCGGCACCGTTTTCATGTTTCTAGAACGTTCTTATTATATTGTAACGTGTAATATATTGGTGTACGTTGTTCAATGTAGGTACTTACTATACTGAACCGCTAAAGGAATAACTATGGCTATTTCAGAATTTATTTATTTATTTATATATACTACATTTAAGGAAACTCTTCTTGAGGCTCATTTACCTACACGTCTTTCTAATATACGTTTAGTAAGTAGGTTGTGTGTTGATAAATAACTACTCCAACCGAGCGATTTTAGGTTTCAAGTTACAAAAGAAAACTACGAGTATCAACTTGCTACCAAAGACCAAACCCATGAAAAGCTAGAATAAGTATATTACAGTAACTTCAGCTAAAAAACCTTTTTGATTTCCATGACCTCGAGTCGATGGAAAACTCATATGCTTCGAGGGTAAACATAATCCCAAGTACAAAGCTAAGTATATAGTTTTTTTTTATATTACGCATTAATTCCTAATGCTGGCCAAAGGCCTAATTACTCTCTTTCCACCTCTCTCTGTCCAGAGCTGCCAAGGACCAATCTTTATTAAAGGAGTCTAGCTGAGTCATCCCGCCATCTCCGTCGGGCCTGCCGCGATGTCGATTGCTCTATATATAAAGATATATAGATACTCGTGAAAAACAGAACCCTCTCTTTGAAGTGGGGAAAAAGGGTAACAATCTTCAAAATACATATCCTTTTTATGACAAGGAGAAATAAACCAACATTTATCCAACTCGTTCAGATGAAAAAAAGTTATAATGAAAAAATAACTAAATTTTAAACAACAAAGTTTCACAGTTGCCTACATCCCTGTGTACCTACAATTCAGTGAACAAATATCCAGTTTCAGGAACTACTGGATGGAATTCAGCGCGGTTTTCACCTGCTCGTCAAATATTTCCTGGAATTAATGTTTTTGAACAGACACGTACGGATGTTCGCTGTAAATCTGGCTGTTCGCAATTCTATATTCCCCGAATTACTCATCGGGTCTTAGCTTTTCTCAATTAGTGTGGCTTTCAGTAAAATACGGATTCGGGTGAATTCTAGTAGGCCTTTGTACGGTCTGACCTCTGTAACTTTTGAAAAATACTATAAGGTTATCTATAATTTCAGGACTGTAAGAGCTACGCTGACATTGCCCTTTGTGGTAGTTTTTATGTCACATTCATTTATGCACACCCATATAGTTTAGCTGTGCATTTCTCTAACACAACATTTAAGTGTAAAAATTGTGCTATTATATTCAGTACCTAAAAATCCATCAAGGGAATCGTTCGTCTATTCACATGTTTACAAGTTTACACAAAAAGTAATAATGTTTACATTGAAAACATTGTAAAAGCCAATTATTTTTAAAAGAGTAACCGTGGAGTTTCTTGCCGGCTCTTCTCCATAGGAAACGACCGATTGGAACCGTGCACCAATACTAGTTTCTGATATGCGCCCATTTAGGTTTATGTGAAATAAAATATTTTGATTTAACATTTTCACTGTTAGACATTACACACCAACAAGGACGCTGCATGAATATAGGTAATACAACGAAAACTAAAAAAGCAATAAAGCCTGTATTCCTCGAAGGGAAAAGCAGAAGCATACCCACATAGGGGCGAGGCTATTGTTATTAGCCACTACAGAGAAAACCCCGGGCTGCTACTGAGAAATTCCTAATGGAGAATCTAATAACACAGGCAACAAACGGGCAGCCATAGAGCGGGCAGCTAATGGACGAAAGAGTCTTTGACGCTTCATAGACAATAGTCATAGACTCGAGCCTTATATGATTAGGACTACACCATGGACGTATTATACTAACTTCTAAAAGATGCTACATAAAAAATACAGGCCATCCGTAAACTCCTACCATTTTTGAAATCAGAATGAATAAGGCGTCCCTCAAATATTACCATATAACTTAAAACAATTAAGTCTTTTAGTGTTGGTAGGTGCACTTTGTAAGTAAAATAAGCTAAATGTAGGGGCCCTAAAGTGCCCTTTTGTGAATTTCATTAATATTCATTGCAGTGCAAAAGGTCGGCATGCTATTACTGAAGGGCGTTGCACCGTTTTAGTTTAGCATGGCAACACTCACCTAGTTGCAGATTGTTTTATGTGCTTTTGGATTAAAACCTTGTTGTGCCCTTCTCTTGTGTCTGTGGTTTTAGTTTAAATTGTATCATACTGCCTCAAGATTTAATTTAGCTGGTAATTTTATTGTAATCATTTATGATTTTAGCGTAGTATTAAGTTGGTAGGTTTATTATATTACTTGATTTATATTATGATTAATTAAACTGCCTAGCCTTTTCCCAACAAGTTTCGGGTCGGCTTCCAGTCTAACCGGATGCAGCTAAATACCGAGTAGTAATAATATAATATTATTTACATAATATGTACATAATATTGTTTTGGCATGATTTTATTAAGCATAACTATACAAAATTTATTGAAACTGATTCTTCCAAATTGGAATATTCTATTCTAAGAATGTTTGGATTGATTAGCTTGAACACGTGTTTATCTTATCGGACCGATTTCAGTCGAACTTTGGAAATTATCGGAGAAAGCGATTACTGTCGTGTTTTAAACTTAGGAAAGTATCTTCGGTAATGATAAGCTGCTGCCCACGTATACACGTGGATGCTGCCTCTTCAGTAGAATATAGATGTGAAGCCTTATTATTAACTTCGAAGGCTTTTATAGCACGTGTAGGTTTTCATTTTCACCATCAGGGGCAATTCTCGTAATTTTAAGAACGTTCACAGTCTGATCTCAGTCTCAATCTGTCAAAAATACCTCTAATTTCCCTACAGTTTTGACAAGTTTTTAACATTTGTTTGTCGCCGAGATGAGACTGCGACTAGATTTTGACCTTTTAAATTACGAGAATTGGCCTTCTGATGTCTTAAAACATTACATTTTTAGGATAAAATATGGAAATCAGTCAAGTGATGCTTTCCTTTAAACCAAGTAACGGGCAGAGTCATATCGATTTTAGAAGATGCGCTATGGTGTGCTCAGAGAAGATGCGCTAAAAACGTTTATAGAACCAGCCTATAGTGTTCCCACTGCTGGGACACAGGCCTCCAGGTATGTATTCCTTAAAACTATTGACCTTCACCATAACCTTTTTACTATCCTACCATAGATAATTCTCTTCGGTGTTGCCAACTAATTCTACGAACCTACAATAAATCTGTAGTGACCCCACGTGAGAGCGTGACCTAAATTAGATAAAAGGCTTTTTAGGTTAGCCTGGCACACGAGTAGGTACGTGTATAGAGATATATAGATGTATGTAGGTATATAGGTGATGGCAGGGTACCGGCGTGTTTCGAGAGGCTGCTAAAACGGCACTACGTAGGAACATAAATCAATTTGGTTCCGCGTTCTGGTGGAAGAATATTTTTGTTTACGTAAAGAGTGATTATTTTACAGATCGTTACTGTGGCAACTGGTTTGGGGACCATAATTCAATAGCTTCTACGAGGCATCCTTTGCCTAGCATTTCCCCAACTATGTTGGGGTCGCATTCCAGTCGAACTGGATGCAGCTGAGTACCAGTATTTTACATGGAGCAACTGCCTATCTGACCTCCACAACCCAGTTACTGGACAATACGATACCCCTTGGTAAGACTGGTTGTCACATCAGACTTTCGTGCTTTTGACGACCCGTGACGCCTGTTAAAAATCCACGAATGAAACAGCCGGGACCAAACTGCGGCTAAATACGGGCAATTTCCAAAACCTATCTTAGATGCCTCATGCCTTACCGAGATGACGACAAATAGAGAAGTATGGAAGAGAAGGACATGGTGCGCCGACTCAAAATAAATTGCCATAAGAGCAGGAGATTGATGATGATCTTAGATGATCAAACATACCACTATTTGTTTATGCTATTCAATCATACATAATCACGTTCCCACTGCTGGGACACAGGCCTCCTCTCTGTGAGAGGGAGTGGGCCGTAATCCACTACGCGGGCCCGGTGCGGGTTGGTAGATGTCACATGTCTTCGAATTTTTGGTTCTAGGACATGTCGGTTTCCTCACGATATTTTTCTTCACCGTTTTGAGAGCAGTGGTGATGAAATCACCCGAAGCCTGTCCGGGTTCAAACCTACGACCTACAACTCGTTAGTCGCGGCTGTTCCCATTGGCCCACCACTGCTCTCATTCGATAATACTTAAATGTATTCCACACCGACTTATTTCTTCGGTAATTTCCAGAATAATTTAGCATTCAAAGAATAGAAATTGCTTGAAAACGTAACCTAAATAAGCTAAATTACCAATCCATCATACTTATAGAATGACGCATCAAAATGACAGCTAACTTTTCACTAAATGATGGAAATAGCTATGTCTAATGCTCGTAAACTACCTCTCTGCCATAATTTATGTATACCCACGTCTATGTTGCATGTTGCCGTAAAAGGCACGATACAAAATGTATGGCATGACCTTTTGAAGAGTTTACCCACTGCACGGTTTAGACGATGGACAGTAATTTCAGGATTTCAGTCTAACTGACATTTGTCGGTTTAAATATATAATTCGATCGTGTGCTGTTTGTGGCACGGGTATTACAGAATTGGGAATGAAACATGTTTATATAGATACTTGTTCTAAGTCATCATCTATCTAGCCCTTTCCCAACTATGTTCGGTCGGCTTCCAGTCTAACCGGATGCAGCTGAATACCGGTATATCACATGGAGCGACTGCCTATCTGACCACTACAACCCAGTTACTGGGTAACACTATACCCCTTAATAAGACTGTTTGGCAGACTTTCGGGCTTCTGACTACGTAACGACTGTCAAAGGTCTACGAATGACAGCCGGACCAACGGCTTAACGGCCTTTCCGAGGCACGGAGGTGTCTTATGTCTTAGGTCTGTGGATGGTCAGCCATCCACAGACCAACCGCGGCAAGCGTAGCTTAACCTGAGCGATCGGCCTGGGCGGCTGTTATTATTTAGTCACGGCCCCTTGTTCTAAGTAAGGCTAATATTTAAAGGCAGAAGATTAATTTCCTAACAAGAAGATTATTTCGATAAGATAAGACTGCTTAACAAACAATAAGCCTTCCGTTCTCAGTCATTTATCAGTAATTGACTTATGTGTGAAGACCCGTATCCAAGGTTCTGTAGCCTCGTTCGTTAGTACGAAATCTACCCAGCACAACGCTACGTCGACGCTACGAAACTGCTACAAAACCGCTTCGCCGCCCGACGACGGTATGAAGACGCTACGCACACGCTTCGCAAACGTTACGAAGTTGCCACGAAAACGATGAAAATGAATCTTTAACAAAACAACACAAAATGGACCACCAAAGTCTGAACTTCACAGAAGTTTCTCAGAGCGTAGGTTCAATATTCAGCCATAGTAACCACCGAGTCATAGTTTTGGTGCGTAACCCAAATAATGATGTAAGAAGAGGTGAACGAACCGGCCATTGTCGGGACTTGAACCCGTGACCTCGAAGTCACAGCTCAGTAATCACGAAGTTTGAGACTGTAATCTTTTGAGCTTAATGTTTTGATGTATTGTGTGACGGGGTTGAGACGGATTACAATTGATTGGTGCATTGTTAAGGCTAAGTTTTGGCTGCAAAAAAGGTCAAAGACATAGTCGAAAGAAGCGATAGATGGAATGGAAAATTGCGTCAGAGCCAGATCAGGCCGCTTGTCAAAAGTAGAATAGCAAAAACATGGGAAAAACCTGCCAGACGTTTTGTTTCAGTTACGGTTTTTCAGATGGTGTAACTGTAACTTCGACCTCGGACAGTTTGAGTGTATTTCAATGACAAACTTCTAAGTACTGATTGATTTCTACGAAAATATTGCTGTCTGCAAATAAATAAACTCAGAATAACTCTACCTACATAAGATAGTACATAGTAATAATGATCCTCTTCAAGATTTGCAAACAAATCTCGACAGTAAGCCAGATTAAGGAAGTCTTTGAACTAAAGATAGACAATTTTAATGACCAGAGCAATAGCTCGGACATCCTGTTCCGACTCTGAATAGATTTCCATCTTTCGCATCAATCTTGCTTTGAGATTGTGATCTTGAAAAAGGAGTACTTATTATTATAGTCATGTCAGAGACTTCGGGATAGAAAATTATATACCTAATAGTCACCTTAGTTCTCAAATAAGTATGGTTACTTTAAGACTCTGCACTAAACGACACAACACAACAACTGCAACACAAAACACTAAATGCATTCAGCGCTAAACGAATTTGAAACATTGTTCTATAGCTGTCAATCGTTTGAAGACAGAATTATATTATAAATACATTTAACGTTACAGTATTTTTATTTCACAAAGCGACGCGCGCTTTACTTGTGGTAAACAAGTATACAAACACGTTGTGAATGCGTGCGTGAAGACGACTAGGGTCAGCACATAACACACACACTTCCGACTTCGCCATTGTCTCGGACGGTACCGAGAGCTTCTGCGCTTACACACACATTCACAGCGTGTGTGTACACTTGGAAACCATAAGTAAGGCGTGAGTCGCTTCGTGAGATAAAATATTATAAAAGAATTTAGTGATTTGTTGTGCAAGTGGATCTAAGAACGTCTCTAGACTAACTTTGTTCCTCTATTTCCCGAATGTTAAAATCTTATCAGCCTGATATTATTTCCTTCCCCGCTTCAGAAACCCTATTCAATTTGTCATTTTGACACAAGGTTGGCACAGTCTTATCAAGTCGTCATTCGATTGGCTGTTGTCATTTCCGCCAACAAATCACGAGAACCAACATGAGATTTGGCGGCAGATTTGCTGATCAGTAAAGACCTTCAACAGTAAATCTGATCAAGCGAACAAGCTTTCAGGAAACGGTTGTTAATGTCTGATGTTCGTGAGATATTGCCAGAATCGTCATTTTCTGCAAACGGACTTATTAGTATAATGTTATTGTCACAAACATAGGAGGATACTGGTCCATACTTTTGACCTTAATCCTTAATTTAGCTACGAAACACGTTAATGTTTTCCCATTGTTTGTCTTATTTTCTTTAGTAGGTATATTCGTATGTTTATGTATATTTATTTGTGCTTATATTTAATTAGGTATATCCTACTAATATTATAAACGTGAAAGTTTGTATGGATGGATGGATGGGTGGATGGATGGATGTTTGTTACTCTTTCACGCAAAAACTACTGAACGGATTTGTATAAAATTTGGCACACAGTTTATAACCAGGATTAACACATGGATACTTTTTATTCCGATATTCCCACGAGAACGAAAGTTATGCGGGTGAAACCACGGGGCGCAGCTAGTACATTATATTTATAATTTGTAACAGGCGTATATCTTTATTATTTATTACCTCAATTTTTCGTAATTGCACCTACCACTGTTCGTCTCTGCATCACCCAAAGGTTGACAGGTAGAAAATGCCTGTGGAATTAAGTCAGCCTACAAAAAAAAAACATTTATTTCAGACAAAAACGTCCATAGGCAAGGCCATGTCCTATGTAGATTTCTGTGCTTGAAGTATTAAATAAATAACACCCACACATGGAGATTTTATGATATTTTTTTTACTTTTATAAGGAATAAATATTTTTGCCTCCCTCTATTGCCCCGATTCATAATAAAGAATGATTTATTGTGTTTCATTAACGTTGAAAAGCTTGTCTTGAAACACTGATGTATTGTTTTGATACACACCTATTCAACAGATCAATCAACATCAGTGTTCAAGATTTTACAGAACTTCTACATAGACATCATGATATACCTCACTACATACAGGCTGATTTTTTAAAGACCAGCCAAGTTTAAGGATGTGGTACAGACCATCAAACTGAACAACTTTCTCCATGGGACCAACATCGTAATCGCGAATAAAAATTCAGCCGTCCCATACTATTAGGTCGAGTAGGTATTGAAGTTTTCTATGGGACAGTTGATAAAATTTTCGCGATTACGCTATTTGTCCCATGGAGAAAGTTGTTCAGTTTGATGGTCTGTACCACATCCTTAAATTTGGCTAGTCTTTAAAAAATCAGCCTGTATAATATAACATAGGCACGTTACCTCACTTCTATTTTCAGTATGCCAAATAAATCGAGCGCGGTTTATGTCATCAGCACGTGTATGCTCACAAATTGTTTGTTTTAACTTTTAGAAGAAAATCATGCTGATTGTATTTTTTTTAATTAAAACGAAATTATAATACTTCTTGTATAACTTTCACCCTTTAGGTTATTTTTGCTCTCGGCATTGTGTTCAGTTTCTACGTCAGAAAGTTTGTTACTGGCCATTGTACTGAAAGTTTAGTTTTTGTAGGGATTCTTGTTTCTTTGATTTATTATTTTTACACCTTTTGAGGTACGTATTTAGAAATTAAAAGAAAAGTTTAATTAACTGTTTCTTTGAATTGTTAGCACGTTTTTTAGTTCGGTTTCGTAAAATGGTTTGTATTTTTTTTAACTTCGAGTGTTTTGTTCACGCTGTTTACGCAGATTTTCAATTACATATATATGTTTATATAAATAGAAAACTGTAATTGGCCATCTTCTACATACTGTTACTGCATACTCTAATGTAAGTTTTTCTTAAAATTTAAATCAAATAAGTTTCTGCAAAATTTCCATGCAATTAACGGTTTCTTTCCTTTCTGAATCCAATCTACCTCAGAAACTACTTTAGGTCATCCATCTTGCTGATATCTTGAATTACGTATTAACGTATATGCTCCTGAGACTTTCTTCTTCAGAAACTATACAGCGCTTTCTAGGACGATTAGATAAAGTCATATAATTTTGTTATAACCATATATTTCCTGTCCTATATTTCATCATTTGTCCCTTCTTTACCATCCTAAGAATCTTTCCTATAGTGACATATGCACGACTGTGCAGTAGGTAGACTCTTGTCCATCAATTAACAACTACAAACTAATATGGACTCGTTCAAAGTCAACTTAGTAAACAACATCCACCTTCACACATATAGTTTTTACAAGAACTTATAGTAGGTACAATAATAACGGAGAAGTATCTGATAAATCTACCAACGTCATAGCAGGTCGGTAACGTGTGGTGTGTTGTGATTGCAGCAATTTGCGGCCGTAGGGGAGCCGGTGGAATTGTGAGCGACGGGCTGATTGGCTAACGAGATGCGCTGGAGTACGTTGTGGTGGACATGACCTATACGTGTTATTGGTTCTTGTAGATATGTGGACGATTACCACAGGTATTCTTACCTTTAAATCACATTGATCTAAGAGTTTTGAAGCCCAATTCGGGATAGACCAGAGGGGCAATTCTCGTAATTTTAAGAACGTTCACAGTCTGATCTCTGTCTCAATCTGTCAAAAACACCTCTGATTTTCCTATATTTCGACAAGTTTTTGACATTTGTTTGTCGCCGAGATGAGACCGCTACTAGATTTTGAACTTTTTAAATTACGAGAATTGGCCTACTGATACAGGGGTGAAATTGTGGTTTGGTGAAATCATGTTTTATTTGGAAAAAAAAAATGCACTGGCTAAGCTTCCAAATTCCTGTCACGTTCTTAGTTTCACATTGGATTTTGAGGTTTGGCATAACTCGTTGCTACTATTCCGGTATATGTATATCTTGCTCTACTATATCGTACCCTTTTTGAACACCGAGTACCTTCTTAACTTATGTCTATCATAACTAACATTCATAACGACGCACATTCTTCAAGGCTATGATTGTAATAAAGCGAAAAAGTCCTCATTATTCTTACACGAGAGCCCACGGCATAAATTAATCCTCAAAGACGACATCATTATGAAAAAAACCCATTTAACGGAGGGTAAGCCATCCCTTTGGGGTGTTCCTCCATGAACTTCCGCCAAATTAGGATCGGGAGGGCTCAGTGATTCGAAAAGTACGGCGAAGTAAAATCACTCTCGAGAACAAAATATACACCATAGTATAGGTAGGTAAGTCCTACATAAAACGAAGCACAAAAAAATTTAATTGTTGCTTGAAACTTAGCTCTTTCATTTTGTTTTTAACTCTATTGGGGCATGTTTGAGAGATGTGACTGAAGTGTCTAAGGTCCCAAACATAGTTCCGAATCCCAAACCCAAATATAGATTTTGTTGGTTTTCAGTCTGTAGCTGAACACCAGTATTTTACATGGAGCAACTGCTTATGTGATCTACACAACCCAGTAACTGTATAACACCCCTTGACACCCGTTCCGTTGGTGCGAGAAGCACAAAACCGGTCGAAGTGGAGGTGCTTGAGGGAGGCCTATATCCAACAGTGGACGTCTGTCGGCTGAAATGATGATGACCCTTTGGCAAGACTGGACATTAGACACTTCGGTTTCAATTTTACAGTGCGACAGGGACATCGACGCGCAACGTGGCACCATGGATTCAGTGCATGATTCTGGACCCCCTGCGTTGAAATTTTTCGTCGGTTATTTAAAAAAGATTACTTTGCCATATATTTTGACCACGTCGGTATTGCATTTTTTTGAATTTTCTAGGATATTTAGAATCAGGTACAGTCACGAGCACCAATATGTCGACACTTGGCAACTTTCAATTGCGATTTTTTCGTGAAATAACGAATGCAACATTGAAATGCGACACATTACATAAACCTATGGGTTCGAAAATGCTATGTTCGTAATAACATAAAATTTCATTAAAAAATAAAGGAGTAAATCGCTTTTGAATAAAGCCGAGTGTATACATACTTTTAGTCGTGACTGTACTGAATTCATAGTTACAGTTTGCGCGTCGATGTCCCTGCCCTGTATTTCAGATGTGAAACTAAATTGAAATTGAATCAGTGTAACTAGTTATAGAATTGCAATGTCAGAATAACTCTCCAAACAAACCAGTGTTCTAATCTAACCAACTGTCCTGTCAAAAGTGGTTTGGACAATTTACGTGTTGTTCGAACAGAGTTGTGGTGCTTGCGGTCCACGTCAATAATTATTTGGAACACATTTTTCACCAAAACGGTGTGAGTTTCAGTTTGTGTATTTTTCATCAAACTTTTCAAGATTCACATATGTAAGTAAGGTAGTAAATTTGACAGACTGTATGTGTAGTAGGTACTGCACCCGCTCAACAACTTAAACAGCGCAATAAATGTTGTTGAACTGTCAAAATTATAGCCATTGCTACTGGTAGTGTGCCACGCAATTACCCCGCTTATTAAGTTCTTACATCTTTTTTGGAAACGATTTCAAATAATTCTATTGTATTTATGTATTGGTCTTTATTCAGACTGCGGCCACATAAGATGTAAGTAAAGTAACAGACTTTTAATTTATCGTATTTATCTGTGGGTTTAAAAGAATGTTCGGTTTCCTTCAAAATTGTTGAGCTGGATGGTGCTGATCCACGCATCATGTTCGTGAACGGGCACCGTCAGTTGAGACTGGTCATCTCACTAACAGCCAGGGCTTATTTTTATATACATATTTTTTAACATTGTTCTCACATATAGAGGCAACAAGAATAATGTATCCAGGATTGTGTAAAAATAAACATCTTTTGGAGTTTCTTACCCATTATCTCTGTTGAGATCTACGTTTTTGAACGGGTAACTAGCTTCAACTGTGTGACTAACAGACCGACTCTTTGCTATCAAGTGCATGTACCTAAATAGTTTGATTTAAATAAATATACTTTTGAGTTTGAATCGGCTCAATAGGATTTTCTTCTTAAGTCGTTACCAACATCAACGTCGTCGTTTTTTACCTTTAAAATAAAATAAAATGTAAACCACCAACATCGTCATTACACATCATCACCGCACCACAGATTGCTTCAGTATTTGCGAAATACGACCGGAACGGTAAACCGCGGTTATGAACGATTATTTCAATATGGTCGCCGATATTTACAGCATTCCGCTGAAAAACTAACGAGTTATAGTTTTAATCGGTTAGTTGTGCGGTCTCTTTGGAAAGAACTGTTCGTTCCGTAATCATAAGAGGTGATTGAGAAAATATATAATGATAGGTTGGTATTAAGAGAATGGCAGCATCGATATCATAAAGTATAAACCAAAAAAAAAGTTATGCGTTTCCTTATAAACATTATATAGGTTTGGGTCTTTTATCCGCCAAAAACACATATACCCGCAGAAAACTTCTAAAAGTCATTACAAAAGATACAATTATGCCCCTTATTAGCACCTTTCTTCAATTGAACCTAACACTGGCTAAATATAAATCCAGCAAAGATCCCACCAAAAAAGTAAATCTTCCCTGACATGACCGACCTCATCCATCATGTGCCAATTCCGCCAATTCTCAACGAGCCAATCACATCAATCATACAACTAACGAGAGAACTATTGCAGCAACATACGTCAATAGAAACGCACTCCCCGCAGGAAGCAGCCTATTGAGGCTGCAGCCTAGCCTTGACCTGGTTCGAGACTGAGCTCGCCCGGGAACGCAAGGTCGCCGGGAACAGCCGAAACTGAGGATGCACCGGGTGAGGGACGCCCGGGTGAACTCAAGGTTGTTTGTTACAGCTGAATCCGGCGAAATGGGAAAGCGAAAAACTGGGATGGATGATAATTACGGTCTGTATGGGGCAGGTGTGTAGCATACAATATAAATTTTGTTAGGGACTATGTTTCTAATTGCAAAATTGGAATACAAAGAGAATTCGGAAACATATTATGTGATCTGTTTCGATGAAGATGAAGATAATGTAAAAAAGAGTGAAAATTGGTAAGAATGTAATAGATTTGTATGATGTAAGAGATCACGATAGTGAAAATGTTAGTTTTGTATTCAGGAGGTACCTATTTAATGTTGATCATTTCTCGATTGTTTCATCAATGTTAAAATAGATATAATTATGTAGTATCCATGACACTAAAAAAACTCTTCGTCTTTGTGTTATATTTTGACAATACTATATTCCTTTTTGTAAAATATCAAAGTATACAACAAGAAGTTAATGAGATTTTACCAATCTTTACCGTACGATATGCTTCACCTGTTACGTCACCAATAAAATTAAACCGTGATGTGCATGTAGCACAAATACAATCGTAACAACATGCACAGGATGCACCGAGTAAGGGTGACGCCGTGATAGGATAATAGGCCAACCTACTAGGTCAGGATGCAGCGTGACAAGTGTGTTGATTGTCACGTGGAGTTCTGTGAGAAACCAATTTGCCAATGGATGCACTGTAAGGATGCGTTAGTGTAGTGGAGAGCACTGATTGCCCATTAGATTTGTGTGGGAATTGAGAACTGTGCGAACTATATTCCGGTAGACGGAGATATATGTGTGGAGGAGGAGTAGAATCCGGAGTCTGTTTCCCGAGAGCTATAACCTGGGGTTAAGTCAAGAGTGAGTAGGTTACTTCTAGACAAGCATGCTCCATCGTCGACCACATCATCGCTTGCCATCAGGAAAGATAGTATAAAAATGGATGCAGATAAACCATCTCCTGAATTATACATAGATATTATAAAATAATCCTGTTACAAGAAGTATTCACATAGGTAGCGATTGAAATCATGGGCAAAATCTAGTGATATAAAAACATGATATTGTAAAGGTAAACTCTGTTTATGCATCTGATCATGGATTACAATAAATCTTTAAAACAAGTCAATGTTTGGACAGTGCAAATGCAAAATCAGAGCGAGCAAAATAAACAAAATAATAATGATGTATATACGATTTCTGATGCAACATGTAACGAATAATGCTCTGAATATTACAGGATGTGGAGTGTCAGGTATGGGTGAATTTAAAACTAAGTGTGATTTTGAAGAAGTTAGCGATTTGGGTGTTGTTGCGAAAGATTTGGATAACAATGTTTGAAAGAGGTTTCAGTTTAACAAAATAAGAGTAGTTGATTAGCAATCAAACGCATCTCTGATGACTAGTGCCAATGTTCATGAAAATATATTAGATATTTCTTCAAATCAATTTGGCAAGGTAAAAAGTTTTATTGCAACGTTGCACCTCTGATTTTATTTAAAAACTTCTCCATTCAATCATTGAAAATGAAAAGTCGATAACAAGATTAGTTAGGTAGGTCAGGACCCACATCTTAGAAGACGTCGTAAAAAGGAAATAACTTCTTATTGAGTTACTTCAGAAGATGAATTTGTTGCGCAACTTGATAAATTGAAAGTCGTTTGGAGCAAGACTCTTAAATTAGAACTACCCAATTTAGGAAGGCTTGTAATAAATTCGTTCTATTATAGACCCAGACGGTAACAAAAGGCTGTATAGAAATATAGATCTATTGACCCTTTATACGAAGCCAGCGCAACACAGACACTGAAATAACAAAAGCGAAGAAGACATACAAAGGCCGAGCTTTTCCTCCAAGTTTCGAAAAGCCGAAACTGACAGCAGCGGCCGCTGGGAAGCCGCCATGTCCAATAACCAAACATCGCAGTATCGAACATACCCGAATCACAATAAAATCAATGTAGCTTGCCCCTTGCCGAAGCCTGTCCAGGCCCAGTGACGTATGTGCGAGCGAGACACCGACATCCACCACCGACAAGCAAGACAAAGATAGAAAACACACCACCCGATTTTATAGAGACATAACACATTTTACTGCACACTGCAATAATGTTCGTTTTAATTAAAATTGAGTAATCAATTTTTTTGTTTCTTCCATTTTCCTCTGACTTTGTTGAGTTATTTCAATGGATGAACTGAATGTTAATATAAATGGTCAGGATGAAATTGAAAAGTAATAAGCCATTTTTCTCAAGTATATCTACCTAGTTTCAGCCAGCCATTTGCTACTTTTGACTGTCACATATTCTTTATTTGACGAGCATCATTATAACTTCCTTTTCCTACTAAGAGCGAATTCACCAAAGTTTTATACCTAGAATAAATTTAGAATTTTTAAAAGTTTTTCCATACTAGAGCTGTCAAACGTCGATTTTATTCCATGGATAAAAATACCTGACTTCGATAAAAATCAGTCCTAAGTTTCTTAGGGCCGATTTTTCAATCGACAATGATCATTTTTATTCGTGGAATGAAATTGACGTCCGACAGTTTTTTTATGGAAGAACTGTCAAAAATTCAAAACTATTCCTCGGATAAAATTATCTGGCTTTGGAAAAATCAGCCCTTAGTAGAACTGTCAAACGTCGATTTTATTCCACAGATAAAAATATGTGACTTCGGTAAAATCAGCCCTAAGTTTCAGGGCCGATTTTTCAAACGACAGTGATAATTTTGTATTCGTGGAACGAAATTGACGTCTGACAGATTTTGTATGGAAGAACTGTCAAACATTCATAATTATTCCTCGGATAAAATTATCTGGCGTTGGAAAAATCAGCCCTAGTAGAACTTCAAACAGGTATTTTAATAGCTATATTTGGGATGGAAGAGGTTTTAGTGTTACATAAGTAATGAGTGAGCAACAAGTCGCGGTTCCTCCAGGATTGTGACCGCTCACGAAACCTCGGACACATTCATACACGCCGCTTAGAATTCACTTTATCGTTGAAAACTGTGAGAGAGTTCTTCATCAGACCAGCCTTTACCCACCTATGTTGAGGTTGGTACCATCAGCTCCAGTATGCTTGATTCGAGCTACTGACGATGAAATATTGGTTCGTTACTGTCCTTAATTAACAAGTACCCGGCGGGGTAATTGCTTAGCATACTATCAGTAGCAATGGCTTTCATTTTGACAGTTCAACAACATTCATTGCGTATTTACGTTGTTGTGCAGACAAATCTTTTGAACAAATGAAGCAAAAATCATTCAGATTGTGATAAATAGTGTGTTGCGCAACTAATAGCGCTGTGTTAGGAGTTGAAAATAAGACCTACCCACACTAAACACACACACACACACACATACATTTGCACCCTAAGGTGCAGGTATTATTTTCAACTCCTAACCTAACTGGATTGAAAAACACTAAAACGAAAGAAATTCTAAATGATTCAGATAAGAATCAGGAATATAAGAGAGGACGATCGGTACGAAAATACTTGAATTCAAACAAACTTTTCCAATAAGGAACAGCGTCTCCACGACCTAATAAAGAATCAATGTTTGTATCACGTAAACTAAAGCACATAACAAACGCCAGCCAATCTGGAGCGAGATTAAACTTTTATCGACCAATCACGACTGAGTCCGGACGACATTAGCCAATCACCAACGTCTCGGAAGACGTCAGAAAGTACTGCTAAAACTTAATGGAGCTGAAAAGCCTGGAATTTAATTTATTTAGGTACGAGGCTTTGAGAGATAAAGCGGAAATCACGCTTTGGCTACGAAGAAAGTAGGTGAGGGAAGTCTTCCATGAAAGGAGGAAGAATCTTGTTTTTTTAAAACGTTTCTTCTTAGATTACAGCCTAATTATGTGCCTCCCTTTTGTTGTCAGTATATCTAGATATACTATCGCTGAAATTCTCAAGGAAATCATATTTTGTCTAATTTTGATCTTAAATGCCCATCTCAGAATCCTAATGTCATCATCTCATACTCGTACAAGACCATTTTCTATGTTCGTCTGAAATACCATTTCAGTTTTTTAACGAAACTTTTCACCACAATTCTTTCGTAAAATCGAATAAGTACTTCAGCATACTACTGTAACATTTAACAGCTGCAAGACACTTTAGTACCGATCGATAGTCGATATTTCACATACAAAATGCAACACAATGTAGGTAGTAATGCCCGTATTCACTAAGACTTAGCCACATAAAATGAATGCCTAAGTAAAAACGCGCTGTTGGATTTTCAACGCTCGGCTCAGCGTCGATAGTTGAAAATCGCACAGCGCACTTTATGTGTCGCCTAGTGTTAGTGAAAACGGACACAATAATTCTTCTATTCAAAGAAGCATTTTCTAGAACAAAGGTGGCCTAGTTTCTTGCTTTTAATATTCCCTATTACAGTCGAAGTCAGCTATTACTAAATTTATTATGGATGGCAAATGAACGGACAGCTAGACCTGACATGTGAAATGTTATTACGTCGATTACTTAATTTGTCTTGTGGGCCACGTATACCGTAAAGTACTGGCAGCGAAAAATTGCGACGATTTTGTTTTTTTTTTATCGTTGTTCTTTTTTTGAAGTGAACACTTCTTTAGCGGCGTTGTGCACTTTTTTGTGATGGGTTAAAAAATGTTAAACTCGCGTCAGGACACGTGACCTGATCGAAAATTCGTAAGACGGAGCTCGCGTCAGGACACGTGACCTGATCGAAAATTCGTAAGACGGAGGGAGTTTTTTGTGATGAGTAAAAAACCTTAAACTCGCGTCAGGACACGTGACATGATCGAAAATTCGTAAGACGGAGTTCGCGTCAGGACACGTGACCTGATCGAAAATTCGTAAGACGGAGGGAGAGTAGACCGCATTCCAAAATATCAAAAATGCACAACGTTAATATTCAAGTTTTCACTTCTGCTGGCGGCACTCCCGGAGTGCAACCCGTTTTTTATTTTTGGGGTTCTATTTGACCATAATCTTCAAATACGGCAGTGCCAGGACATGTAGGGGACATGTCCTGGCACTGCCGTATTTGAAGATTCTTGCCGTAACATCTCATAATCTGCCTAGCCTTTCCCAACCACGTCGGGGTCGGCTTCCACCCTACCCGGATGCAGCTGACTACCAGAATTTTACACGGAAGGACTGCCAATCTGCCCCCTATGGAGGTCCCATGTTTCATAATCTGGGTTTTACAGGGTAACACGATACTCCTTGAACTCCCCTAAGACTGTGGTCAGACTTTCGGGCTCCCAAATTTTGTATGCCATGACCTGCACTATGCTGTTGTAGAAGAGATAGCACCTCTTATGCATCATTAAGTTTTATACGTCAAAAGTCACCATGCTAATACGGCTATTCGGAGTATACTCAAGTATAGAGAATCAGGTTATAAAAGCCGAAAGTAGGTCGCTTCTATTTAAAGTTTAAAGGTGGCGACAGAAATGGCTGAAACACCTGAATATCTGGGACGTGATTATATAATTGTTCGGGCTAGAATGCTAGATAATATTCCTAGTTTCACAGAGCTCTCTACTCTGCCTTAATATACGGACATGACATTAAATGTGCTGTTCTTTTGTAAGGTATTATATCCTCAGAATACCTGAAATTACTTTGAGAGTTTATGATATTTCGCGGCCTAGAATCGTGAAGTTTTAATGGAACTAATTAATAAACTTCCTAAAACGGGCAAGAACTTAAGGAAAAGGAAACGGAAGGCAGAATGTACCTTTCAGACAGTCACTTTGATATACACAACTTTGCTCGAATTCCTGCTAACCAGACACAACTTTTGTAAATCGAGCACTGCCAAAACTCGGGACTAATAGAGCCAGACAGCAGACACCTATTCTTAGAACATCATTCAAATACATATTATCAAAGCAACAACGATGATAGGCGTACACAGAAACATGTCTATATTGACACCTCTGACAATCCAAACATTCGTCGAAGCCCACATCCAACATCTATTATGTACATAATTTATCGATACAAATATAAATCCCACAGCCTTTATATTCTCTTATATAAATAATTCCTTTGTTATATAAATTGAACATAAAATATTCTTAGAGAATTCTGAGTAGGTTGGTTCTAATAGGATTATTTCGTCGACAGTACTTCATTTATCGATCTTTCTCTATTCCTATAATCTTTTCTATTTTTGTGTGCAACTCGTGTATTCCCTTCGTGAATGTTTAAACTGTTGATTAGTCCGCTTTCAAGTCTAGATTGGTGTAATTACTGCAGGTCTTGGAAAAGGAAGTGCGGGGTTAATATTTAATTATGAGAGCGGGGTGAGTGTTTCACTTTTACTGTTGAATCAATCGAATCGAATCGAAGTCATCGATTGATGTCGGGGAATAGGGGTTTTCGATTTAGGAGCTGTATCGATTCTCTTCTTTGCTTCTGCTTGTCTACATTTATCTATTTGTTCACTTGAAACTTCAATATGAGATTTAGTTGGGTTAAATTCAATAGGTACATCACAAGAGGCACGGTTTGTATCTGTGGCATGGCCATAGTTCATTAAATTCATTAGCACAGCTTCATAACCACAGAAGTTTGCTAATGGCTTAAGTAAACAGAGGACTGATCACTCTCAGCTTTTGGAAGCTTGCCAAACGGGTTACTTTTTAATTTTGACAATCAACAACCGACAGGTCCAAAACTCTTTAAATGTCATATATAATTCCTTAAAAAGTCGTTAACATTTTGTTTTAATAAACTAAAGTGTAATGAAATATAGGTACCCAGTACAGCGTAGTAATTAGAAGACGGATTTACACAGTGCGATTTATACACCCGTGACACACTATATAATAAGTTAAAGCAACAATCAAAGTTGCAACGTCTAAAGAGTGTTTAGACAAAGCAAGAAATGTTTAGCTTCAATTTTATGTTTCTTGCCTATGTTATTTAAGGAAGAAACTTACATCATGTAAAAGGGGCTTAACTAAAGGTACCTAGGACGGAATGATTCGTGTCAGTAACCTCAGCCTCTGGGTAATTAGCTTTAATAAGCAGATAAGATCTTCATAGTAGTTCCATGTACTGGATGAGCAGAAGTTAAGTGGCGACAACACGACACGCACTGAACCAATCAGGTTTCCATTTTACAGAGTCATTTCCTACTTAGGGAAACTGCTGGTCTATGGGGAAATAAATAAATAATACTTAATATAAGTCCAGAAGTAATTCTTCGTTAGAAAATCTGCTTGCATTGCGGATATTGCCAATATCCGCAAGGAAAAGGAAATTGCATCCTATTATATTGATAACAGCAGATGTTTTTATATTATTTACTTTATTTTTGATTAACCATTTATACACACACATCTAAACAGACAAAAAGAGGAAAAATACGTACAAAGGTGATGCTTATTTCTAAAGAAATCTCTTCCAGCATACCTGCGATAGGAAAGTAAATAAAAAAGAGTATTACAAATTACTTATTTATGAAATTGAGTCTACTAGCTTGAACTTCGAAAGATCTTTTCAAAAGGAAGATCATTTTAGTAAAATTAAAATCAAAATATTTTATTTCATATAAACCTACATGGGCACTTATGAAACGTCAGAAACTAGGTGCACGGTTCCAATAGTCGTTTCCTATGGAGAAGAGCCGGTAAGAAACTTCACGGTTACTCTTTTAAAATTAATTGGCTTTTACAATGTTATATTAGAATTAGGATTAGCAGATCTTCATTCCATCAATGGGTTCCTAATAAACCCAAATGTACCAAAGTTCCTAAAACGGAAATCTAAAGATTATTCGTACGTAAGGATCATGTGACTAATTTGATACATGTTTGAGTTGTCTTGGTATTGAAACTGAATTCTACGTGGTAGAACCTATATAACTATAGAACCAACATTATCTACTTTCAACTGTACCTACTGACTGAAATAATAAAACAGCGATGGTAAAAACATTACGAGTTTGCTCTTAAAGAAGTCATAAAAATTATGAGTCTTGCTGGAAAACCTACGGAAAATGTAAGCAATATGATTATACAAAGCCATTTCAGATACCTATATACCTACATAAGAGTATGGCTAGGTATTTTTCTTTAAATCATTTCTTCAATTTAGGTTTTGCATGAAAATTTGGGTTTAAAAAAAATCACATTGGGCATAACTCATCTTGTTCAATAAGATTCCCTGTTTTTAGAAGAGCAAGAAAAAAGTGTGAAATTCTCATACAGGGTGGCAGGGACATCGACGCGCAAATTGTAACCATGAATTCAGCACATGAGTTTAGACCCCATAGCGTAGAAATTTTTCGTCGGTTATCAGAAACAAAATCTTCTGTTTCATAGAAAAGTGCAATACCTCCGCGGTCAAAACGTATGGAACAGCATTTTTTTTTTTAAATAACTGACGAAAAATTTCGACGCTATGGGGTCTAAACTCATGTGTTGAATCCATGGTTACAGTTTGCGCGTCGATGTCCCTGCCGCCCTGTAGGTATATTCGTAGCTAGCGTTTGATGTTTTAAAATATTTTCCAATGTCGAAAGGGTTGTTAGTATCAGCTACGAAGTAAATACCAATGAAGACAATTCAATTGCTTAGCTATTTTAGAGAAAAAATATATTTCATTACGAATACTGGGTTTGTCAATATTTCATGTCAACTATGTAATTCAATCTAGCAGTTTTGTAGTTACAATCATGCACAACTTCTCTATGTACGAAACCCCACAGTCATTTGTCTCTAGCTACTACGTATTATCACTAATTTGTATCTCTCCGTTAATTAATTATATCAACAAAACTGTAATTGTTTTATTGGCGGACAGACAGACGCATCGAGCATTCTCTTTAATTAACATTTATGCATGAAAGCAACTGGTTTATAACCGTGACGTGATAGACGGACAGTAATTTATTTAGTTCTACTATTGTTTACGATTTTGTATGGTTGTTATTTGTTGGATATTTATTTAGGAGGAGAAACGTGATGTTGTATGCAAAATGCAAATGGGTAACCAGCAGTGTTCCCCTTTGTGAATGGCCTATAGTCCCCACATAAGTATGTATATCCCCCTTATTACAAAACAAGGTTTTTCATTAGATTAGAAGGCCAATTCCCTTAATTAAATACGTTGAAAATCTAGTTGCGATCTCATTTCAGCGACAATCGATGTCAAAAACTTGTCAAAAATGTAGGGAAACTATAGGTATTTTTGACAGATTGAGACTGAGATCAGACTGTGAACATTCTTAAAATTACGAGAATTGCCCCTCAGGTTTAAACCATAGAGTCAGTTATTGAATTAAGAACCTAACTGTTATAGAAATGCAGTTCTTTACACAAAAATGACAGCTTAGTTCGATGCTTAGTTATCCTAAATCGAAATAAAGTTAGTTAGTTAGTACTAGCCCAAAGGTTTAGGCTAAAACTAAAGAAAGATTTTGGTTTGTAATAAGACGGTTTATGTCTTTCTCCAATTATCAATTTACCTCTAAGGTGAATGTCATTAAAATCGGTTCGATAGGTTAGCCACAAAACGCAATAGTATTCGTGTGGGTTTCGGTTAAATTTACTGAGTGTATAGGACCCTGGGTTCGGCAAGTCTCATGGCAATTACGAAGCTCCCGTTTGCCTCTGTCTCCGTTCTAATTAAACGTTGACAAGACGACGAACTGACCCACAACCCCAACATGTTAACTTATTAACCCTTCAACTTCGCCTCTATTTTGGAAGCCGATCGATTCTGGGCAAAATTAGCTCTGCCCGCCGGACTGACCCAATAAACGCTCAGTATAAATAAACAATGCCTACAATATTGCCCAAGTATATTGTGCTTTGTGCTATATTAACTTGCGATGTCTCCTACAGTTTATTAACGTACTGAACCAGTTCTGTTTATGCGAGGAATTTACATATGTATCGGCGCACTTTGATGTAAATGTCGTGTAGCTTTTTTTAAAGAAAGATTGTGAAGAATGTATTTACATGACACAAGGCAACAACGACGAATTTTAATTGCTGTATTGAAAGTAAAGGAAATAGGCGATATGGAAACAGTATTACCGAAACACCTATGAACAAAACTTGGATGTACAGTTGTACACTTATACCATTCATAATTATTTTCTTAGAATTCACAACGTCTCGAAGGACCGCCAGCGCTGCATAAGCACATGGTAATTACGAAATCAAAGAAACTCCAATAAGAAAAGTAAATACGGCGATATCTTAAGAACATGCAAATATTTGTAAAAGCGGTAAACATGAATGAAAGTGACTCACTTGCCGAACAGCGGATGCCACAAGTGGAAGGAGGCCGGGTCGTGCGGGTGCGGCGGCAGGTGAGGCTCGCCCAGCGGCGTCGTGCTGCCCACTTCGGGCTCCTCGCGCCGCCGGGGCAGCGCCGCCGGCGGGCCCAAGCCCCGCCGCGACGACGACGACGGCATCGGCATCCCACCGTCACGCAGCGGCGGCGCCAACAAGTTTTGCAAAGATTTAACACTGATCCGAGGCCGCGGCGAGTCCTGTGATCCGGTCGAACTACTCCTCTGGTGGGCCTGCGCTTCGGAATGCTGCATAGACTGCAGATAGTTGTTGTTTGGGTAGTACGGCGAGGTCGGGCTCTTCTGCCCCCTCGGCGACCGCTGACTACCCATCATGTTGGGATTAAAGTATGGTATCTGAAGGCCCGGCAGAGGCATGTTCGGCCTTATGTTAGGGTTCATCCCCGGGTATATAGTCTGCAGGAATGAGTTGTGTTGCATGGCGGCTCGCTGGCTGGCCGTGTAGTTGGCCATGGGACTAGATCGAGACGACATACTGCTGTGTGATTTATTTTGATGATGATGGCTCTTAGTCGAGTGAACGAAAGGATTCTGCACGTCCAATGATTTTGATGCCATTTCTTTCGCCTGAGACTCTTCGGCTCGAGCTTTGGCTTGACTTTGTCTCTGAGCTTGTTGATTCGAATGGTTCATCGCTTCTTGCCACATAGCGTACTGCATCCGATTCTCGTAGTCCATCTGTGGCATCACCGGGAACCCTGCTTGTCCACCAAAACGGGAATTTGGGTTAAACACCTGTGATAACTCCGGGTAACCTTGCCCGGCGGAATAACCAGACGAATTTAGTGCTTTTAGGAAATCCATATTTTGCGAGCACGCGGCCATAGCCTCGAGTTGGCTAATATAGGGTAGCCAGAGCATTTGGTTGAGCGCCGCGGAAGTGGCCGCGTCGATGTCGCCAGCTAACGCGTCCATCGATGGTATCGGCTTCGGTTGAGTACTGGAGTTGATATGGTCGAGTTGACTTATAGCCGTGGTATGTTCATTACCAGATGTACTTGTTGTACTTATTGTACTTTTTGGCGTAGGTGGCTTTGGCTCCTTTTTCGGCGATGCCGGCCGTTTGGGTTCGTTCAATATTATGCTTTCTAATTGCGAAAATGATATGACCAGTATATCCGGATCTCGAAGAACCATGGGGTAATGGAACGCTTCTGGTAATCTGAACTCGGGATTAGCCATTAGCATCAATGGAATTTCAATACCGGGGGCTGTGAGAATTTGGTTCAGCTTGTTTTTCGGAATTAGAATGGGATCGGGTACGTTGAAACCAGTACCCGATTTCAGACTTTGTATTTGTTCGAGTGGACTCATTTTATTCATTTTCTCGATATATTTCATCGGGAGCTTTTCTTCTGCCTCGCTTTTCTTCGACTTAGTTTGAGCTTCGGTATGGTGCTCATCCCGATCACATTTATTATTGAATACTTTGTTTATTTTAACTGAATCATCGGTAGACTCCCGTCGTCCTTTTTTCTCTTGAGGTTCACCAAATTCTTTATTTAACTTTCTTATCTCGTCCGAACAGCTCGTTACAGTTGGACTGGCTGACTTTCGATGTTTACCTAAGTTTAACGGTTCACATTGCTGTTTTGTAATAGTCACTTCGGACGTGTACATCTTAGGCGAGGGCGATGACAATAAAGTTTCTAAAAACAATGATTGTTTGCTCTTCGATTGAGGCATGGTAAATATTTCAGGTGAGGACGGCACGGCGGGGATGCCGCTCGGCTGAGGCGACTGCATGGCATCCGATTCTCTCGACGGTGCTCGCGGTATGTCTATCCTTCTCGGCGACGCATGCGGGGTGGGTAACCTCCGTTGCACGCTTAGATCTCTAGGTAGGTCGTCGCTCTTTTCTGATAAATTATCTTCCATGTTATTTGTAGTTTCAGCATCGCTAGCCACTACTCGGGGAAACTTTTTAGGTTTCACATTTTTGACACTTAAATCCGTAGCCACCAATTCCACGGTTGTCGTATCTTCTAGGTCTTTCGTAAACTCTATGCTCGGGGCTTCCACTTTTATAGTATTGGAAAAATTACCTTCGCCATCACATGCGTTGTCGTCAGTTTCCAGTTTCGGTGTAATGTTATTGGTGACATTTTCAGTGGAGTCGTCATTAGCCTGAGCTGGTAGTTCACTCGGTAAAGTAGGTTCGCTCTGATCCGGCAATGGTTGATATTTTTGCTCCTCTGAGGGTTTAGGGATTTCAGGTACTTGTTCATGTTCAGTATACATCACTTCCGCATTATCAACAACATTCTGTAGCCTCTTCTCGGCATTCTCATCATATTCTAAATGGTTAACTTCGTTAGCGTTATGCATTTGTGACGGCGTAGATAGCGTTTCAAGCACACAATCAGTCGGAGGGTCGGCGGGCGCAAACACTTCGTCCGTCATGTAGGACTGCTCGATGGACTGTTGTTGGTCTGGCAGCGGCAGGTGGTCCCCTATGTGATGTAGATGTAGGAGCCCCTGCGCCGCCGTCATGCTGCTCCGACTAGGTGACTCTAGCGACTGCTCGAGCCGGTCGATGATGTCGGCAACGGGCGCGCCGCCGAGCAGCATGTCGTCCTCCTCTTCCACGTAGTCGGTGCCGTGCACGAGGTGCGCCAGCTTGTCGAGTGCCTGCCCGAGAATTTGATTATCTTCACAGCCCTTCTCTACGAGCGACTCGAGCAGCGCCTCGTCGTGAGGCCCGCCGAGTTCTGGCAGGTAGTGCGCTTCGCTTATAGTCTCAAACAGGTCTTTGTGCACTCCCATGTCATTATGAAAAACATCTTCTTCGGCAGCGCGCTCGGGCACGTGCGTCTTGCGCTCCTCGAAGAACATTTCGTCTGGCGGTTTGGGGTCGCCGAGCTCGAACGACATGACGTCTTGCGCCACCTCCTCGGCCCCCGGCAGGAAGGGGTACTGCGCGCCCTGCAGCTCCAGCTCCAGCTCCTCGCCGCGCTGCTGGTTGAATTCGAGTTCCGCCACCGCCAGCAGGTTGTCGAGCGGCGTGGGCTCGGGCGGCGCGGGTGGCGAGTGGGGCGCGGGCGGAGCGCGCGGCACCGCGATCGTGTGCGACGGGATGTGCGACTCCAGGTCGGGCGCGAGCCAGGCGGGCGCGGGCGCTGCCGCGTCCGTGCGCCTCCGCCGCGGCCTGCCCGAGCGTCGGCGCCGGCGCCGCTCAGGGGGAGCACTGGGCTCGGGGGGTTCTTGCGCCGGAGCGCTAGTCACAACGATAGAGTCAAAGATTTTAGTACGCGGGATAACTCGCCAACCGGTCGGAGTGCGCGCGATACGGATGCGGTTACGCGGATCGTAATCTTCACAGTGGACCTCTTGCACAGTACCGTCGCGCTGGCGCGCCCACAGGAACACGGGGCGCAAGCGCGGAGCGGGGTGCGCGGGCGGCGGGGCAGTCTCGGCTAGGTCGCGGTAGGCCAGGCTGCGCGCGCGGCGCCGGCCGGCGGCAGGGGCGCGGGGCGGGTGAGGGGCGCTGCGACTGCGGCCGGCAGCGGCATCGGCGCGGGGGCGGGCGGCGCGAGGCTCGCCGCCGCCGCCGGGCGCCCGCGAAGACACTCCGGCGCGCCGCACCGCGGGATCAGGCGACGACCGCGCGGACGCGGCCCCGAGGCGGACTGGCGGCCGGCGCGCGCGAGCCCCGCCCCCCGCCGCCCGGCGCCCCCGCCCCCGCCCCGCGCCCGCCCCGCCCAGCGATCGATCGCCCGCCCGCTGCACCCGCCGCCTGCACCCGCATGTAAACACGGCGCGCGCCCCGACCCCCGCCGCGACGCCGCGTTTACGTGGCCTCGTTAATCTTAAATCCATATCTGCGGCGCGCGGAGTACGCACGCCGGCACGCCCCCGGCCCGCGCCCGCCGAGCACGTGCAACCCGCCACCAGCGACACTGCATCCTCGGCGCACCTCACGACGCTCATTAGACAAATCCCTAACTTTTCCCGAGGCACCAATGTTTCGACCTTCCGGTCTAGTACACATTGTCAACAAAACAAAACTTTTACTACCTACACACTTCAGAAAATCCCAGCAGAAAATGAATTTGACAAACCCGGAAGTAGGCAGCGCTAGGACATGAAAGAGGCGGTGTTATGTATAGCTGTCATCAACATCAGTCAGATGAGCGCGTTCATCCGCGGTCACGCGAAGGTTCACTGCTCGCGCGAGATCAATACCAGTAGAGAGTGGTGCCATCTCGCTGGGGCGCCGGCATATGTGCCGGCGCTCCAGTGCGCGGCTCCAGTGCTCACGGTTTCGTACGATGCGGGTAGATGGAGCTTGTCAGCTGAAAGCAGTTCTTCACTATAGTATTTATTTCTATACAAAGATATCTTTGAAACAATTTAAAATTCACCTGTTCACGACATCTATGTTTTTGTTACCTCGACTCTTGAGTACCTATGTCACTAATAATCACAAATGCGATTTTGCCGGCAAGTTATTCGTGTGTGTAGTATGATAAATCTAAAAACTTTACTGAAGTCCCTAGTAGGTATTTTATCTCGATGAATGAAATCTTGCGACGGACAGGTCAAAAATACTGACCCTTCTGTTCACGGATATTTATGGGACTCACTTGAAAGCTATCACCTTTCGTTGGCTGCAATCACAAGGTATTGCTAAGAGTTGAATACCTACCTAAGCTAACTAGGTACCTAATTTTCAATGCCATGTTTCGCTCAAAGTCAAACTTCGGCACCCTGATTGCGCAACACAATATCAGTCACAATCTGAATGATTTTAAAGGATATTGCTCTATACGTTCGAAAAATGTGTCTGCTCAAAAACGTAAATAACGCAATGAATGTTGTTGAACTGTCAAAACTAAAGCCATTCTCTGTCAGTGTGTTACGCAATTACCCCACTGGTCTTGCATCGTAAACAATCAAAACCAATCATTTTGGACACCTAACTTCGATGAGTTCGTAATTTTGATAAATCCGCCACGAAAGGTCAGAAAATGGAATTATAAATTAATAATAATAATAATAATTAATAATTATTAATAATTATAATTATTATTAATTATTATGTTTCTTCCAGCTGGACATGGAACATGCTTCAGTAGGTACTTTACCTACGTAGATAAAAAATGAGGTAACTAATCAGTACGAAGGACTTACCTACCCATCCCAAGTACCTACAAACATCAAGTTTCATATTATAAGCATAATCTTCGATTTCAGGTCTTGTGTTGGCTTTCGGCTTCTTTGCAGAATATGCTAATGCTGTTTTACCACTTCTGGATACGAATCGCTTAGTGTTCCAGCCATTTAATTATGAGCGTATCCGAAAGATGAGCTGGACTTATTTAATGATGATGGCAGCCTTGGCAGCTCTGGACAGAGAAAGGTGGAAAGAGAGTAGGTCTTTGCCCAGCAGTGGGACATTAATGGCTAATAATAGATGATAATAAAATCCGGAAATCCTTATGATATAGGTAGGTTAACCGACGGGGGAAGGTGGGGAGAGGAGAGCAACAAGGAGGCCGTTTCCAGCACATGGAATGTAGAGAAAGTATGAGTCTGTTGTTACCATTCCAGTCGTTTGGGGAAAGGACACTTGTCGACAGGAACTGAAAGGAAGGCAGGCAGTTTCGGTTATGAGCGTGATCTTCGGGAAGACATGGTTTCTTTTAATTTTGGACAGGTCACTATCTTCTACGTTGGGGACGTTTTGACAATCACACATTGCCTGTGTAAAAGTTAGTTTTTACAGTTTTGCCAAACTTTTAGAGCGGGCAGTACGGTTCAAACTTTATCCTGGCTCTTAAGTGCGCTACTCGCTGCGCAGTAGGTACCACAGACCTCACCCCCGCTGACACGTGAATTTGTTACTGCACAGCGACTCGCCTCATGTTCCGAGCCGCCATAAAGTTTAAATCGGGCTGTAATCCAAATTGGCGCACACCTTGCATAGAAGTGGATTTTACAGCTAAAGAAATAAATTCTACTTTATTTGGACGTCAGTAAGATTGATATTTCATTGATAAGAAAAAACGGTGCAGGTGGATGGTAAAAAAAATGATTGAAGCCCTGAAAAGTATTTACAATATTGTTTATTTTGAATAAAATCTCACAATGTTATCACTATGTGCATGCGACATAGTGCTTAAACACACGACCGATACACGTCAACGGCGCAACTGCCGCTTATGTTGTTGACGGCGGGCGTCGACGGGTGTCGACGGCTGCAGTTGCCTCTGCCGTTGACGCGTGTCGCTCGTGTGTATCATCACTTATTATTTTCTATATGACTAGACAATGATTAAGATTTAAAAAAATATCTGTCACTGGAAAATTACAAAAGCATATTTGTTCTTATTTATTACATTTATATCAAACTACCTTAAACCCGCGACTTCGTCCGCGTGAAGCAACTTCTTAATTTTCTCCGTAAGAACCTTCTACAAAATATTAGAAAACTTGAAAAAAAAAAGATGGATGAAATCAGTAAAGTCGTTCTCAAGTTATGGAAATAGGGATTCATTTTTATACAGGGTGGCAGGGACATCGACGTGCAAACTGTTACCATGGATTCAGCACATGAGTTTAGAGCACATAGTGTCGAAATTTTTCGTCGGTTATTAAAAAAAAATATTGCTGTTCCATACATTTTCACCGCGTAGGTATTGCACTTTTCTATGAAACAGAAGATTTTTTTTTATAACCGACGAAAAATTTCTACGCTATGGGGTCTAAACTCATGTGCTGAATCCATGGTTACGGTTTGCGCGTCGTTGTCGCTGCCACCCTGTATCT
This sequence comes from Apamea epomidion, assembly GCA_947507525.1. Classification (NCBI taxonomy): domain Eukaryota; kingdom Metazoa; phylum Arthropoda; class Insecta; order Lepidoptera; family Noctuidae; genus Apamea; species Apamea epomidion. The sequence goes on from OX382237.1 coordinate 18,713,875, forward strand.
ATTCTGTAAATTTCTCAAATCATAGAATACATACATACACCGTTAAATTTTGATCGTTTTAATCCTTAAAAGGGGTAATTGTACTCATCATTATGAACAACTTTTACTACGGGACCAACCCTGAAATCGTGAAAAACAAAATCAGATGATGATGAATCATAATTATGTTCCCATAACTCGACATAATGTATGGATCAACTGATTTTTTTTTCACGATTTCAGGGTTGGTCCCGTAGTAAAAGTTGTTCATAATGATTAGTACAATGACCCGTTTTAACGATTAAAACGATCAAAATTTAAAGGTGTAAGTATATGTATTATTAGTTTTGTAATTTTCCTACGACATTAATGGTACAGTCGACAAAAGAGATAAGTAACCAGGCAGCTAACTACAACTTCCATTTACCGATAGCTCTAAAGGTAATGTTTTTTTAAAAGTTATGTTTTTAACCCATATTGTGCGTGTTTTCAGTACTTAATTAAATCTTTGACATTGTTCATCTGACTATGGCTTATGTTTAAATGCTATTACTTACAGAATAATAATTAATGATGCCTACGCAGTGTAAAGATGTTGTTTTCCGCCTAGTTATTTAAATCTTATGTCGACTGTACTCGAATAAGTACCTACCTACAATGAGAGGAATGTTAAGAAGATATTGTTTATTCAAATATTTCCTAGATTTAGGACAAAAATGGGCAATTTTTACAGATAAATTACATTTATAATGCTATTAAAATTGCTACACAAAGATAAAGATATTTACAATTATTATTTAGTAAATAGAAATGTAATACTGAAAACTTGTGTAACGGCTAACAGTTCAATCGCGGCTACATAGGTTTCGTTTTCATATTTCACGAAGTTCTGATAGTTATTGTACCTTTTTTTTTTTTTTGAGTATGGGAAATCATCAAATGACCCCTCCCGCTCTGGGTGGAGCAGAAGGGAGTGTCAGACTCTTACTGACTAAAACCCACCCGTGTTCCTTCCTTAGCCCTTTATGTACCAGGGCAGCGGTAACCCTTTCGGACGATCCCGCTACCCCGGCAGGCTTCGGCCCTATCGGGCCCGTCAATAGTTATTGTACCTTGAATTTGAATATTATGTTTAACGTCTTATTAGCAATAAGATAGGACTTTGTGAAATAGTTAAAACTAAGGTTTAAAATAAGGTGGTCGGTCACAACAGCAATAAGTAAGACACTCTTTACAGTTTTTTTTTAATGATGTTGAATAATAAACCTTACCGTTAATGTCTTAAAGCGCAAACTTACTTGCGCTTAAGGTACCGTTCTATGTATGTGTCGATGTTTGTACAACTTTGAACTTTATTTCTAGGAAGATAAAGTTTATTTTTCAATAGCAACATAAAAACTGTCTCAAACCGAATCTTATCTAGGTGCAAACCCTCTAGCTACAGATGTATGCTAAGACCAGACCATTACGCTAAACATAGGTTCAGCCGTGCTTGAACTTTTAGCCGTAACAGTGATTATTTTAATATACATAATACAGGATCAAAAATTTGCTAGCGAAACTCGGCAGGTCAAGTAATTGGTATATACAAACACGTTAAAATAAAAACAATAAAGATTTGATGATTTTTTTGGGGTCAACGACAGCTGGTAGTGAAGCCCTATATTATACTTGAATATTAAATTAATATTAAGTATATTATTATACTTAAACTATGAGTTGAGAAAATATTTTATCGTAAAGTTTACATAAAAAAACTGATTTTTTAAACTAATATTTCAAGTAAATACACTGACTGCGGACAATGACCCCACAAAAAATAAATCAAACAAATTTATTTATTGTTTTTTCATCACGTCTGCGGAGTTTCGCTAGCTAATAATTTAACCCTGTATGTATACAATCCATCTTACTGCAACAATACCTTAGACCCCGTCCTATAATGCGTAATATAGAGCACCTCAGGGCTTCTATAACAGTCTTAAATAATTTACTTCCACGTGTCTTTCTAGTACTAATGACTTTTTGAAATATTTCCACACTTGTGATTATTGTGGGTTACACAGATAAGTTTGATATGAATTTCGCCGCGCGAAAATTTCGACTTAATTTTACTTTCAAAACAAATAATTATATCTTTCCTTTCGTTCTTCTTCTTAATATCCTTCTAACGTTATTTCTATAACGAATTATACGGTTTAAAGGACCTTTTTTATGAGTCTAATTTGTGCAGAATAAAAAAAAACCTTTCCTAGATCAATTAACCAATTTCAACATAATGCTTTGGAGTAAAATATCAACGAATTAACCAGAATTTCCACGCAAATATTTCTAACGTTGTTTCTGCAACGAACTATACGGGTTGAAGGCCATGGCGACCAGCTTGTGCTCGTGTATGGCCTTGATGAGGTACAGCGAGCCCACCGCGATGATGACGGCCGTGCCGATTGAGATGGCGTGGTAGTGCTCCATGTTGCCGACTGGTATCGGCCAGACTATCGTGTCTGTTAGCTGTGGAAGAGAGGAATCGAAAATTTAAAATATTGGTAACTTTTGGAACGCTTTAACGCGGTTTGTGGTAGGAGTTGGTTGGTAGATATTGGCGCCGATTCCCTTGTTCACAAACTAAACTAGATTTAAGTTCAGTGCATCTTTTTCTTTATACTTCATTAAGAAAAGGACAGAAGATAAATATTAGTTTAGTCCTGTCAAATTTAGATACTCCGTAGCAAGGTTAGACGTGATTATAAACATGGCCACTAAAAATACGTCAATTTGCGTCAGATGCCGACTAATTTGACAGGACTAAACTAATATTTATCTTCTGTCCTTTTCTTAATGAAATAGAAAAAAAAAGATGCTCTGAACTTGAATTTAGCGCTGATTCCCTTGTTCACTAACTAAACTAAATTTCAGTTCAGTGCACTGAAAGAAAATCTGTTTCTTTCTATTTCATTAAGAAAAGGACAGATGTGACTCCTCCTTTTCTTAATGAAATAGAAAGAAAAAGATGCACTGAACTTAAATTGAGTTTAGTTTGTGAACAAGGGAATCGGCGCCATTGTCACGCTGATATAACGTTATGCCCCCTTTATACGACTTTGTCTCTCACTCTGCCCCTTTCTATTATATTATGAGTGTATGTGTGCGAGTACCGCGTAAAGAACGTCATTACTGACGGAGTCCCCCGACCGCAACACGTTTCGTTCATGTGTAGTCGACCTCATAATTGCTGCATTTTTGACAACAAATCTCAGTAAATCTAAGCTTCATTAAGGTTAAAACTATATAACCGTCATATAGACAAATAGACCTTGTCGTTGTATGACGTGCAAGTGACATTCAACCCCCTGGTGAAGCAATTACGAGGTCGGTATGCAGTAGGTAAAACTTCTTTGCTTTCATGATTCTCGGGACAACGAGTGGTAGCCTATAGGTTTTGATTTATTTGTGAGTAGCAAAATATGTCGCAATTGACCATTTTTTTTATTGCGTTGATTTAGAAGCTTGGTATTTTTAGACCTACGTACTTATTGACATTAATTTCAACTTGATATCTCCACGCGTTTCTGAGAAAAAGGGTCATGACAGACAGACAGACGGACAACGAAATGATGCTAAAAAGACATACATAAAGGTTATGCAAGGTCTATTGGCCATTAATAAAGAGGTTATCTCACCAAGGTGTAAGGCAACTCCTTCCAGCTGCACTTCTCCTTGGAGCTGCCGTTACAGAGGAAGTTGACAGGAGCTGCTTCCTTGCCGCACATGTCCAGGCGTTGGTCAGGACAACGGAGGTACAGCTTCGGTGGGCCTATAGTGTTTCGCGCCATGCTGGAATCAGAAACAAGAATATGTAATTCAAATATAAGTATCTGAATTACATATTCTTACTTCAAATGATAAACATATTATCTTCTGCAGATAAAATAAGAGAAAGATTGAAGAAAATTGGTCCCATCACTATTATCTTCAACTACAATTTTTAAAAGCATTAAATTCACTGCAGTTTATTGTGGAAATATTCTAGCTTCCACAAAAGGCTGCTGGGTTTACTTCAAGCTTTTTAATCATGTTGTTCCCTAAAAAGAATCTTGTAAGTACCTAGATATTTTAATTAAGGGATACCAAGCTATCAATATCCCACAAGCTCTATAACACCTAACAGAATCCCTGTTAGGTGTTATAGAGCTGGTCCTGAGTGTCAAAATCATATAAATAGGGATGTTTATCGAACCTTTTTTTGAGCGTGTAACATTCTCAATAGACTTAGTTTACAGAGGTATGAGGAACAGGGTGTAAAGTTCACTCATCCTCCATAGAAAAGATCCTCCGATCAGACGGTGTCTGGTGACTGGGGACATTATATATGATAGTCATATGATAGTCGCGCAGTAAGCTCTGCTTGCGCGATAGAGGGTTTTGCGTGATGTCAGTATGTTGCGTAGTTTGCATGTGGCGATGTAGATGTAGCCATAGGTTTATTTATAGCTACACCAATACAATGTACTGCTTGTTCTACTCACCCACCACCAGGCATGGCCATATGATACCTCGCATGCACAGGCAGCCACATGTACACCTTGCAGTCCTTAATCCTCTCAGTGATGTATGTTGTGGTGGGGTATGAGTGTTCTGCCGGCAGCTCAGTGTTAATGCGGTTTTTTGGTACTGCATTCAGCTGGAAAGTTATGGAGTAGATATTAGTTTGGTGTTTCTTATTTTGTATCAGGAGTCTCATTATATTGTGGACTAGCCTTTGCCCGCGACTTCGTCCGCGTGAAGCAACTTTCTTAATTTTTTTTTCCATAAGAACCTTCTACAATGTATTAGAAAACATAAAAAAAAAAAGATGTGAAATCGGTAAAGTCATTCTCAAGTTATGACGTGACAAAGGGAAATAGGGATTCATTTTTATATATACATATAGATAGATAGATTATAAAACAAGATTTACATGTTAGAAAAATATTTTTATTTAGATAATAGTTAATTGTCAGACTGGTTATATTGTATATTGTTGGTATATTGAATAAAAATAAGAGATATGCAATTTTTTTTTGATGATCATTAAACTGAACTCCAGTGTTATTGGCAATATTGAACTAATTAGAAATATATTTTAGTCTTCAATAAATAAATTCTTTATTTCGGACCACATACATGCCTCACACACAATGCATTAGTGAAAATACATTGTGTGTGAAGAAGCCCGCAAAATGCTAATTACCTACCTATTAAATTATACATATATTTCGCATGCTACCTGCATCCCCCTTAAGAATTATGTTTTCATGTCAGTATACTACTGCTGGACAATTTTGTAAAAAATATGAAATCATAGGTGAAGTGAGCTTGAAATCACCAACCAGTCAGTCAGTCAGTTGTCAGTCAGGTGTCATTCCGTCTGATGCTAGGGATTGACACTATCAACGGCTCGATTCACATAATTTTTTAAGGTGAGATTTTTACAGAAATAGATTGCAGTACTTTATATTAGACATTGGCAATATTGCTGCTAATTTAATGAAAATAATTTATATTTCATTTACCTTACTTAGTCTCCTCAAAGTACTTAGCTCATCAGGATTGGCATACACTCCATGCGGCAGGGTCTGGTCCAGCCCTACGACACAGTCCTTGTACAGCCAGCATTGGTCCTCATCACTGTTGAACACTATGCCGTAGGTTATGTTCCTGAAACAGCAATAAGTAGTTTGTACTATGATGTAATATGATGATAAAAGTATTTTGTGAATAACCAGCAAGGGGTCGGTTAAAATGTTTGTAAAATTAATAGATTTTAAACCATTTATAGAAAGTGAAACTACAAAATTGTAGTTTCATCATAAATAAATAGCGAAGCCTTGATGCCTTGCCTGTGGAAGCCTTGATTCTTGAGAACTTGTTTCAATTTTACGTTAAAAACACAAGCACTAGCAGAAATAGATGTGAAACAAGACAACAACACAATAAAAGAGAAATACATGTTAATATTTTTGATATGGCGCAGCATGTTGTAATACTACTTTGATATTATACACAAATATTACATTGGCCGTGTATTTTTACAATTAATTCAAAATTTAATACAGAATTTAAGAAATAATTTCATCGAAACATTTAACATTGATAACAATGATACGAAAACTGTATTCCAGATTTATAAATAAAAAATTGCACAGTCACAGGCATACTGTAAAAGAGACAACGATATTAAATTACACGAGTAAGACAAAGATAAACGACGCGGCGTGGATGCAAAAATCAATACTTTATTGAGTTTGACACTGACAGATAAGAGTTTGGACAGGAAACTACCAATGTTGCCATTGGAAAAATAACATGATTTTGGCTTGTAACTGGTGGACAAAAGCAAAAAATCGAGATTTGAGCCATAAAGAACGAAGAAAAGTACAAAAGTTTTTTTTAGGGCTATTTTGTATTTTTTAGTAGAATTCTAACCAGTATTATCTGAATGTTTATTTCGAAGGTTATGGTTAGAATAATTAGAATCAGTAATACAACTTGTTAAGTTAGCATAATCCTAAAATGTCAATATTTCATGAAATAGTCATTCAGTAGGATTACTTGATCTTAGAGAGTTGTGTTGATGACTTTAATGATTATAATTCTGTAAATACATATTTGTTACGGCCGTGAATCATATTTTAATCAACGTACAACTTAATACTGACCAGCAAATTTCAAAAAACGTAAGAAAATTTGAATTTCGCGGGCTACCTTGGAGCGGAAGGAGGCTAACTGGAGCTGCTGGAGGTGGAGTTTCTTGCCCATTCTTCTCCATACGAAAACTACCTTTTGGAAGGGGCGACTAAAATCAATTTTATTTTAATTTTATTTTTGACGTACAAAAGTGTCTTTTATGTGACTATTTGAAATAAATGATTTGACTTCGAGCTAACTTTTTTTTTTAACTTTGCTACGCCTGCATTTATAAAAAGGGTAGTTAGAGGCAAAGATGTGCTGTTGTCTACTGAGTTACAGATTGGCTGCGTAAGTAGTGTAAGTACCTAACTTATTTTTTAAATATGACTGGATATATTTTTTATTGCCATCTAAAACATACTCTGTCCCAGTCACTAGTAAGCAATTTTCTTTTATATAAACGACATTATTTTTATGTTCCAAATCGCCTACTGTAGTTATAATAGCAATGAGTTGAAATTTTACGTTCTTCTTCTTCGTCGAATCGATGATTCTACAATAGCAGATTCTATAATCAGCTTATAAAGTTTCCACTGCTGGGACACAGGCCTCCTTTCTGTGAGAGGGAGTGGGCCATAATTCACCATGCGGGCCCGGGTTGGTGAATGTTACATTACAAGCCTTCGAAATGTTTTCCTTCACTGTTTTGAGAGCAGTAGTGATAAAAATAAATACACAAAGTGAAGTGCCTGCCTGAGGCAGACCTTTAGGGCACTGCTCTGCACTTTTACATAGTAGATATCTATTATAAAAAAATTGATTTATGTATTGTAGATTTTTACGCGCTGATTTTTAGCATTTGACTTAGTTCTCTAACGATTCTCTAACTGAAGCCCCGGGGCTGCCGGGGACCAATAAAAATCATGTTCATAGGGTTTTATAGTATGATGACTTGATGAGCCAATCAAAATGTAAATCAGTCTAAAATAACTTTTTTGTACCTTTAATAATAACATTGAAAACGGTCAAACATCTATTATTTTTTTTGCTTATCAGGGCGAATTTCACCAAGCTTTTATGCCTAGAATAAAACTCTTTTTTCCTCCTTTTTTATCCTGAGAATAAATTTTGTATATTTGACAGTTTTTCCATACTAGAATTGTCAGACGTCAAAATTAAAATCAAAATCAAGTCATTTATTAAAATTAGGCTGAGAATCACTTTTCGAACGTCTAAATTACAAAAGACAGTCCCCCAAAAACGCCCGCCCTTCACCACTTCCTAGTGCTATTGCTGGGAAGAAGAGGCGCAACAAACTCCCCAGCAGCACAATCAATTTCATTTTAAGGATTGGCAAAATCAGCCCTCAATCAATTAACTTTTGTTACATCACAGTTTATTTAGTTGTTGAAAACCCAAATAATCTATCTATGTAGGTATTCGTAAGACTAAAAATAGCTAAGTAAATAGCTCTCCATCGTCATACTGTCACAGTACGACAACAGAACCACTTGATTATAGAGCAAAAAAAAGAAAACGAATGTCACTTGAAGGTAATTGAATTTCGTTGTGACCTTTTAAAGGCAACATGAGTGCGGATGTTGTTCTCTTACATAATCATGTCCTGAGGGGAGGCCGTCAGTGTCCGTGGTCGCCGTCGACCAGTCTACGCGCACCTTAAGACATTGACGACCAGTCAGTATAGTCTTTACGTTATTGAAGACTAGTTTATGTGACATCGAGTTGATTTATTTGAGGATAAATAATTAAATAAATAAGTATTACCGAATTACCTTGTCCCATATTGTGCGCTTGGTGCAGTGCTTGTCTTATCATGTTGCTGGGTATCGGTTCGATTCTCGCATAGGACAAAATGTTGTGACTCTGCATGCTCTCTTCAATGAGGAGACAACAATACGACGATAAATGAAAGCACTGACAATACTAATGCATAAGAGTATTTTGGAAATATCAAATAAATCCTAGCACTGAAATTAACGAAGCGATTATTTGAAACAAACTAGTGATGGGCCCATCACTAGTTTGTAGTTCGGTTCATCAGTAGTTTGTTAGTTTGGTTTTTATTTGGCTATGGGTTTTGCCAATCTTTTACTTGCTATAGTGACTAAACTATTAGATATCTTTGATTGATTTTTTGTAGGTATGCAGACTGGGGACGTCATCACATCAGATATACGCAGATTAATGTATTGTTGTATTGTCATCTCCACGGCCTTGTACCTTACCTTCTATAATATCTGTTGTTTTAAAGACTTAAGTACACTGAACGACAACATGCAAGTAACTGAATAACTAAGGGAGGGCGCCCACGAGCAACTTACGAGTTGTCTCTGTCACCGTCTCCTCGTCGGGATTTGGATGATGCGCACACGGGAGCGACAGCAACGCTACATTTTTGTTTAATTTTCGGTTAAGCGGCAACTGGCTGGCCCGCAACTTTTTTGTCGCCGTGCGCGCACTTGCATTGTAACCGATAGAAGGGCGACAGTTGCGGTCAAACCCGCGGACAAAAAAGTCTCCCAGCTGTCGCGTCGCTATATGCAAATCAATTAAATCAAATCAAATCATTTATTTGCATAATACACGTTAAAAAGGTGTTACAGGTATAAAAGGTACATTGTATTATAACCTATTGAGGTGTGCAAATTAATATATTAGGTACATAAATTTTAAATTGATTTACATTATTTAATAGAATGTCAAAAAAAAAAAGTCAAATTATTATACACAAGTCAGTAATTATATTTGTGGTGCCATTTCAGATACAATCTCATCTTTCATTTAAATAATCATTAATTGAATAGTAACATTTTGCAACTAAGAATTCATGCAAACATAATTTGAATTGCTTAATTTTGTGTAGGTCTGTGATACTTTTTGGCAACATACTTTTGGTGCCATGCCCAAACAGCCCAAAATGTTTTTATTAAATACTGCTTTTTTATGACGTCTTACGCATATATTTGATTCTATGTATTATTTTTTGTCTCCTTTGCTCTATCACACGCGGTCTACATCTCTGTATCTATTGTCCTATCTCAGGTATGCTGGAAGAGATTTCTTATGAAATAAGCATCACCTCTGTACCTATTTTTCTGTTCTGTTTTTCATTGTCTGTTTATATATGTGTGTACATAAATGGTAAAATAAATAAATAAAATATATTTTATTTTTGTGTCGTGCACTTCTTAGATGGGTATAAAGATGTAGATTTGCTTTGACAAAGATCGCCATTTCATATATATAAAGACACGGGAATGTTAGTAACTGGAACTGTTGAAAATGTGGCTTACAGCTGTCTGTGCTTTGTATGCCACACATTGCCCTTATGCATTGCTTCTGTGCTTTGAACGCCATTTCTCTGTCTGGCGAGTTCCCCCAAAATATAAGTCCGTAGCGCAAAGTAGAAGCAACATACCCGTGATACGCCATTAATAAGGTTGCACGATTTCACACCTTTCTTAGGTTATGGAGAGCATAAGAATACTGCGCGAATAATGCGCGCGCTTTCATACAAACCCGTGGACTTGGTGTGAGAGACAAATTAGTTGCGGAGACAAAAGTTGCTCTTGTGCGGCTCCCTAACATAACGCCTGGTCACCGAAAAAGTTGGCAGAGGTGAAATAAATAATTTCCATTATTTAATATCTTTAGAATTATCCGGTTTTCATATCGTGCTGAAGGTGTATTGTAGCTTTATTACTAGAATAACATAGCACCTAAATATCCAACGGGTATGGCATTATGATATGATGCTATCACGCCTAAAACAAGCGTGACTTGTTCAAATATTTAAAAAAAAGTTTCAGTGTTTCCGTTTTATTGTCTACCTACTTAATTACAGGGTAGGATAGGCGTTTATAACTCATTTAAGTGGTTTCTAGGGTGTAACCTGTGGTCGTGAGAATGAGTTTAGGTGGGGCCAGTCGCGACCAGGTTGATGGTGGTCGCTGGTCGCAGCGGGAAGTCTGCACGCACCTGAGTCATTGAGATAGCTAGGGTGACATTGTTGTATATAATTTGAGGATACGATACGTAATCTCATGCCTTTTTCCTATTGAGGTAGGCAGAAGACATAAATAGTTTAAAAATTATACTTCTTTTAATGGTTATATTTTTATTAAACTATGTGTAGAATAAAAACAAAGGCGGACAATCGGTGCATCTAAAAGGACATCATCGCAGAATAGTGATACCTAGGTAATAAGAGTGATCTGCGCGACTCGAGAAGGGTAATTGCATAACACACTATCAATGCAATGGGTATCATTTTGACAGTTCAACAACATTCATTGCGTTATATAAGTACGTTGTTGAGCAGACACATTTTTGGAATATATGCAGCAATGGATTAGCAATAAGCTTCAAAATGATTTAAATTGAGAGTAATATTGTGTTATGCAATTGGTCTGCGAATTACGGCTTATAAGTATCTAGGTACTTATTAGTAAGTACCATAAACTTCTTTTTGTGGGAAACTGATTCCTGAAGATATTGTTGATGCTTTATCCTATACTAGCTTCTCTCTGCGACTTCGCTGTCGTGAAATTTCTGGTTCCCCCGACCCACCCCGTCGCATCGTATAGTATCGCCTGCCCGCGCTATTACTTCATTTTCGATCAGCGATCTTTCTGATGCTTTTTTTTTGCTCGGTCCCTACGAGTCCTAGCGTGATGTTCGTATCCGTCTGCAAGAAGAATTTTGAAATCCCACTTGTAGCTCCAGAGATTAGCGCGTTCAAACACAGCCTACCTATCAAACAACAGCAAACAGCTTTATCTATAAATATCATCTACTAGCAGTGCCCCGCGGTTTCACCCGCATAAGTTTCGATTCCGTGGGAATATCGGGATAAAAAGTATCTTATGTGTTAATCCTGGTTATAATATTAATATAAAGTAGGAAATATTAGTAGAATAGTAGGAAGTATTATAGATTCCCCAAAACTAGTCAGCAAGCAGGCAGTTGTGAGGTATTGCTATAATAGTTTGACACACAGTCAACAAATGAGCAGCTACAAACTAATTTTCTTTTGTTTTTAATTTACCTAGGTACCTGTTATTTTATCTTTATAATAGCCGTGGAATGAAAAGGGGCTATTCAATAGTCATTATTGACAAGAGTTATTGAAGAAAAGTAAAAAAAATATATTTTGCTTTGATTGGAAAAAATTACGTCTAGTAATAATTAGGTACGTAAGTTTTGACTTTCGACGCTATGTTCAATAATTAAGTGTCTTATTAAATAAGAATGTTGGAGCTGCTGAAGATTGTAAGACTACCTTTGCGTTGTATAACCTCTATCTCCTTTGTATTTTATGTATAGTTGCATAGCACAGGGTGTTAGTACTATGTAGGTACCTACTATAGAACTAAGTACCATTTACCAGTAATATGTCTTTCATTGATTTGAATGTGCCCTGGCAGCTGACAGTATTTCATGCGTACTCAAATGTCTCGCTGATGGTGGCGCGTGTGTCGGATCATTTAGCTCCACGTTTAGCTCCCTTCAAAATGATTAAGCTGAATGGTGATGCTCCTTGCGTCATGTTCACGAACAGGCACCGCAGTCGGGACTGGTCATCTCTTAGCTGCCACGGCTTATTTTAATTATTTTATTTTTTATTGTTTTTGTACATCGTTTTCACATATTAAATAAATAAATTAAACATTAATGATGTAACTAATATTTTTGTAACAATATAATTTAAAAGGTTTCTTGCCCGTAATTCTCCATAGGTACCTACTACGCTTTGGAATGGCCAACTAGCTTCATATTTCTGACTGACCGACTCCTCGACAAAAGTTCCTTTATAAACATATAAATGGTTTAATTGAAATACTTAAATGCTTCGAGTTTGAGTTGGGAATAGCCATCGACGACTAGTCCTGAACATTACATCACATTTGAGAATAAATCTTTGTTCATTCCATAAATAATTTACCTACACAGATCGCTGTAAAATAACATCAATCAATCAGGGGTAGGCAGAACTCCTCCTCTAAGGGGTAAGGGGCAGGTGAAACTACATATAGAACATCAGTGGAGCACTGCCCCCATATTCAATAGCCATCATCAACAATGTATTAATAATTTTTTTAATTACTTATTATAATTGACGTTTCAGGCTTAGTAATTCAAACAAATTAAAGCTAACTTCTTAATAACAGTAGCCAGTCTCCAAAGAACTGCTAATTATAATGAATTACTTGCGACCTTAGCGAGGAGGCTTGTAGGTCGTTCACTCATTCTTGATAGTCTTTTGAAGTCAACTACGACCATTCGTCGACTTCGTCGTTATTAAATGCTGCGTGGACTCAATTAATCTGCCTATAGCCTTTTTCACAACTATTCTGGGGTCGGCTTCCAGTGCAACCGGATGTAGCTTTATGCCAGTATTTTACATGGAGCGACTGCCTATCTATCTAACCTCCACAGCCCAGTTGCTGGGTGATACGATACCCCTTGGTAAGACTTTTTGGACTTCTGAAGTTCTGACAATCTGACTAGGTACCTACTCATAACGACTGTTAAAGATCTACGAATGACAGCCAAGAACAACGGCTCAGCGTGCTTTCCGAGGCACGAATCACCCTCTATATGTAATGGACTCGTGCGGTTGTTATTATTTATCCACGAGCCCCTCTTCATGGACTATTACTCTTATTAATATTTTCGAGGAATTTATGTACAGACGCCCGCAGGTAAAGCTACCCGTAACTGTCAAATTTTCCCAATAAATCTTGAACCTTAAAGCTTTATCGATAAAGTTGAAAATCTATTAAAGAAATTTGACAGATTGTAGTAGCTTGATTTGCTGGCATCTGTACCTAGGTACCTAAATTCTAGTTGACCTGCAGCCCCGGGTCACAGTAAGGCTTGTACCTACCTACATTATTGGTGAAAACTTATGTCAGAATCCGTTCAGTTTTTTAAGATAAACTTTTCAAAACAGACGGACTCGATACTCTTTCAATCACAATCTGAATCATTTTAAAAGATATTGCTAACCCATTGCTTCTTATATGTCCGAAAAAATTGTCTCCTCATCAACGTAACGCTGTGAATGTTGTTGAACTACTGTTACGCAATAACCCCGCTGTAGTGATGTTGATGATTTATTTAGCCATCAAATAATTGAACAACAATACAAATCTAAGAAATACTCACCTCCTCGTTGACAGACCGCAAGAGGCCTGACTCCGCTTCCTGACTCGCATTTGTTATGTAAAAGAGCATAACCATTACGGTTCATAACATCAATAAGAAAATGTCTTCGAGAATTCCAAAAGTGTCGGTACCCTTCACGGCACTTACATTGCGGCTTTACTACGGGGCAATGACTCACTTAATTCTCGTAATCAAATCACAACATCTGCTCTCTCTTTCGTTCTATAAGAGAAGGAAAAGGTGCGTGATATATTTTTAAAAGAATCGCGAGTGTGTGATGGTAACCCCGCCGCGTTCGAGGCAATAGGCTGTTTAGCTTGTTACCTTAGCCTCAGTTTGCGTACCGCTATTCCGTCGAGTGGTTGTGTGTTTCGTTTTTTAAATGAAAATTACGACCTTTTAAGTAACTTAGTGCTTGTTGATTCAACTTTTATTACTTTCGGAGAGAGTCCTAGGTGAGTGTTTTTGTTTCTTTCAATTAGTTTGATTAGCTAAAATATCGCGTGCGCCGATTAACGGTCTCGCCTCCAAAGTTTATTGGGACGCGTATGGAGTTTTTTTTTTAAATTCCGCCATAACACTTTTTTTTTCGAGGAATTTAAAGGAGGTTCACAAAAGAGCCTAAACTTTTTGGTGAAAATAATGATGACCTTAAGTCATGTGCTCTCTACTTAGCTAATAAGATTCTTATTAGCAGGTAACCCAGTTTTTAATGCAAACTAGCTCAAGTAGAGTTCTTAGCGATTAGTGCAACAGTGTCACCCACGCTTTTTCCATAGAGGTGCCTGTAGAGTTCACAGTGTTGCAAAATATTCTGATATTTAAAAAGGTATGCTGTTTGTCTACCGAGATTAGCATTTTATTTTCGACAGACCACTTTTGTATTCTAAAAATATCCTTAGGAGCTTAGAAATTAATTTATTCATCAGAATCCATTATAAAAAAACCTCCTTATAATAATTCTTCACTTATGAATGACAAAAAAAAAAGCCACAGGCAATGAAATTGCTTGCGTGACTCGGGACATAAACCAAGGACCCTCACGGTATGCGTGCCCTTAAATTTTACCAACCAGAGTTGGCGATGAGTCAGAGTATATCCTTTTTTTGGCCAGTAACTTTATAGAGCTGTTAAAACACTAAAAACTTTTTTCACATTAACATTTCATTGTTAATGAGACACGTTGGGAATTGAAAAGGTTTATTGCCGATTTGCCATTGAGTTTCAATGTTTTAAATAAGTATGTAGATACTACATGCATACAAAAGTAGTACTTATTACTTAAGAATATCCTGTTACAATAAAAAACCCAAAAAATTTGACCATGGAGACAGGAATGAGACAATTTTTATTTTAAAACACTTCCTTATTGATTGGCTTGAAAAGTTTTTGGTCTTTACATGAAGCCCAAAATCGTCCTTCAATTATTTTGTTGATGGATGCTGGTCCAAGTTTAAATAACACAAAGTGATACCAACAACAAAGCTTGCCTGTATTAAAATTAAAAATAAAGAGTAGATTACCTAACACGAAATTGCAGATCAGCGAGACCACACACGTCACTAGAGGTGAAATGGATGTCGAGATTTAAGGTTTTGCGCAGTTGCACTGACTGAGTCGAATTTGTTCTAGAAGAAGCAATTTAAAAAGAAAAAAAAAGAAGATGCAGGGCAATTGTCCGTCGCAAATGGATATCATAATTCCCAAAACGACGACAAGCGAAATTGATACAAACACACACCAAAAATCCTTAATCAAATTCAAAGCAACCAGTCCTTTCCGCGATCTCTAAAGACCTGTAAACCCAGAAAATATAGCTCTCTTGTACACCTTTAATTTTCCACAAAAATATATACAATATTATAGGAATTCTATCTTTTACATACTACGGTTCAATAGAGTCTAATTTAGCTTGATTTCCAATCATTTGATTGCTCATACGCGCCGGAAATGGTAATACCGGCAGTTCGTTTTGATAACTTCATAACATTAATTGATCTATTAGAGAGCTAACGTGCATTAAACATGTAATTTTCATACCGTTTAAAAATTAGTGAATGAATTCAGTCTGTAGCTCCATAAAATCTTTAAGCATCATTAATCCCTGGGTCAGGTATGTCTTTACATTGTGTTTGGTTATAATGATGGAGCACCTCTCTTGCCCGAAGCCTTTAATTGCAAGGGGAATTCTTCAAGTTGTACCAGGCTCCTCCGATTATTCACTAACTTTCCAGAATCGGAAGGATCATCTTGTACGAACTCCGAAATCATAATGATTTATTTGTCAGAGTATGGAACATTATATAGTCTTAAGATTAGAAGGCTATCTGAGCATAGTTTGTACACCTATATTAAAAATCTGACATAGCTCTTTTCTGCCTTCTGCTTGATAAGGAAACGATGTTTATTTATTTCCTACTTTTCTTTCCTAATTAATGTCCTTGGTCGTTCCACTTTCAAGGCAGTTGAATTATTTTCTATGATTCGCCAAGCTTCATTATGTCCACGGTTGTCCGATTGGTTGCTATCGTAGATTCTGGCTTCCAGTACACATGGTCATCATTTTATTAAAAGAGGCCGACCTTCTCACAATGCTAAAACTGCACAATGTTGAGACGGTACAACCTCAGCCTTATCATTCTTTGTTCATTTCGTGATCATAGGCTCCGCAGCTACTAGCTTCATACCCACACGTATACCTACCTACTTAGTTGTCTAGTTTTAGCTTTTATGTAAAGCTCCTGCTTATACAAACTACTAACTAGAGAAATTCTTGTTGACACTCTAAGTACCGAATGGAATCGCAATGATCTTTGTCTAAAGATGGTACCGGTACCAATAAATAACCAATGCGTGCCAGTTTGTAATACTGGTCGTCTGTGGGTACAGCCAACCGTTCATCAATGATGAAACTTGTCCTAGAAAAACCGTTCTTACTGCTACGACATACAAATGCTGTCAATGTCAAATTGTTGCCACCGATGCGGATGACGATATTGCCTTCGCTGATGAGATGCGTGCGGTCACGTATTGGGGCGGGAGTATATTTTTTATTTAATACGAATTTGGTTCGCATGTGAACCATTTACCATAAGTTGTATTTGATGACGCACATGTTCTGTATCTTGACATCTTTTTGTCAGCCTGCGGTTCTGTTGAAAGTGAAGACGCAGTCAGTTTAAAAAAAAAAGCTACTTTATACCTATTGGAAATTGCATCATGGTCCGGTCTAAAGTTTTTATTTCACGAGGCATTAGGCACTTACGCAGTGGAACTTTTTGTGATTTTCAAGTGTTAGTAGTTAAATACTTTTCTAAAAGATTCCAGTATAGAACTGTCATATTAGTGCATTTTGTTTGATGCACTATTTTCGGGAAATGAGAATCAAGACTGGTGAAGACTCCAAAAGTTTCAAACCTCCTACTTACCTTGAACTCAATATGAAATACCCTTGTAAAGAGATTACCTGCAGTAGTCGACGGCCTCTTTAAGAAGTAATAAACATCATATAAAGTTAAAAAATAATCTCTAAATCCCATCAGACATCTTGTTTTTACCTCCACTGCCACCATTTCATGGAAATCAGCATTCACGTGACGTTAATTTGAAATACTTGTTCACAAACTTACCTACGTATATTCTTATGTAAGTGCAAGATTTATATCTCCAATTTGCATGTATATATGTTTATAATATGTATGGTAAACACATTAGTTTGGTTAGATACATAGTCGATTCTGTTTAATTATGGTCACGAATTGTGTATCGTCGTGATTCATGTGCTGCTTCTGGAACAATGAGGTGAGTATCGTCGCCTTTCATGGATGCATGGAGTTCTGATGGCTGGTGGTGGCGTCATGGTGAATCAGATTTCCCCTTATTGCTTGGGGTTTCCTACATTCCACAATAGGTTATTTTTTTCGAATTTTACCTCAAGAAATAATTAAGCATAATTTTATTATCGTATTTCGAAGATGTCTGTTGAAGATGATGTTTAGGTAAGTCGGACTACATTCTATACCGACCTTGCAAAGCCTTATCTGATGAATAAATTTGACAGTTTTCGTATGTAAAACCTGTCAAAAATCTAAATTTATTCGCAGGATAAGTGCAGGTAAGTAAAAAAGTTTGGTCGAATTCGACTTTAGTCAGTTTTCACGACTTTTTGGATTTTCAAAATGTATTCTTTTTCTACGCATAAAAGCCTCATTTATCCACTCAATTTCATGGCAATTTCTGGTAAACAACAACGCGTAAGTAAAATCATATTCGACATTGTAATAACTGTTTCTAGAATTGAAATCAACACACGTTTTGTTAACCGTTCGTTAAGATTAACCGGTGAGCAATAAAATTTAACTGGAATGTCAAGAATTTAGCATTAAAACCCGCACTTCGCACTGAAATCATAGTGTTGATAGGAAACTTGGTATTTACGACTGTTCCATTGCATTGGCGGTGGAATTCCACTATTGCTATTAGGTACACCTATTCGATATATGTAGGAATGTACATGTATGGTAATATAGTCCCTGTGTTAATTCTCCTAATACGCATTTTATATTGATTAGATTCCATTTATGAGTCCCAACGAGTTGAGCAGTTTCTTGTAGAAGGATTGAACTTTAATGATGTTGCATTGATTGGCAGTTTACAGTTCCCAACAACATCTCTACTAGTTCTGATGTCTTCCTGATCAAGATTTACTTTCTCACTCCTACGACTATATTATAAAGCGTAGTGACTCTTCATAGCAAGGAGAGTCTTTTACCCCTTAGTCGCAGCTTTTACAGATGAACTTATCTTCAAGGCCCAGGGACCAAGGAGGTAGTTAGACATTACTAAATGCAACGGTTGTACCAATGTGATAAAGTTAAATAGGTGGTCGCCTATTTAGGCACCTATACCTACTTAGGTAATCCATATTTTCATACAGTTACCTACATACAGGTAAGTAATTATTTTAATGTTAAGTACAAGTAGGATATTAGCTGGTCTATCCACTTAAGGAATCAATTATGCATGACTTCAAAAAGCCGGTTACTCTGTACTTAATTCCGAATTCTGTATATTTAAACACTTTAAACGTTCCGTACAAGGAAGGAAACATTTGCTTACAGGAAAAATCTGAATCTTGCAGAGTCGTTGCATTTCTGCAATCTGATACGAAAGATAATGTAGGTATATTTAGGTTTGTATTTACTGCAACTGACCACAAGTACTGGAAAACCACGGTTCATTTGGTGTATAACTATTACGTTATTTTTAATTTGTGGTTGACACGCCATTTTCCTTAGAATGTTATCCCTTTTCCTGTCTCGTGAACATTATTAAGTATTTTTGAATACCTTTCTGGTTCATGGATCATGGCTGTTGTTTAACTAAGTAATTGTGTCTGCTTCGCGGGCATTACCTAAGTCTTAACTAAAAATATCCCACTAATATTATAAACGCGAAAGTTTGTGAGGATGGATGGAAGTTTGTTACTCTTTCACGCAAAGACTGGGCGGATTTGGATGGAATTTGGCACACAGATAGTTTATAACCAGGACTAACACATAGGATACTTTTTATCCAGATATTCCCACGGGATCGACACTTATGCGGGTGAAACCGCACGGCGCTGCTAGTCTTAAATATCTTAATTTTAATTGTATTTGTCATAAATTCAAACATGTTTGGTAGGTTCTAAACTATGTGCTTTTTATTTATTAATAATATAAGATCTGTCTCTTTCTCACTGATATTCGTCCACGCGAGTGAGGTCATGGGTGCACCTTTATAATATGTGCAAGTTCAAACCATAAACTAGTAACCTGTCTTTACGTGGACTATTGAACAACATGTTCAACCTTCAAATGCCTGTGGTACGTGACATGCGGTAACATACCGAGACTTGGTACCCCTTGGGCTTTATCAAGGTGTTGGATAGGTACAGACACGAGCATAAATACCTTACAGTTACGCAAGATTCAAAGTAAGTTTCTCTCAAAGTATTGATAGGAATTTTATAGTGTTACAAATGTGGTGTTCTCGAAACCATGTTAAGGGAGGCCAGGGTTCAAAGTACCGGGGGTAAGTTGTTCCGGCACGAATAACTTTGTTTAGGAAAGAGGTAGCAGTGATTGTGAAATGCATCATGGAACGTTGTACCATCGCGCTGCTTCGGCAGCCATTTAAGATACGGTGTAAAGACGTGTTAGTTTAGTTTTCGCGTAGTGGTACATATTTGTTATGTAAGTAATTTTTCTCGCATCCAACGGGATCCTGTGGTCTTGGATGCGAGAAGCACAGAACTGGTCGAGGTGGAGGTGCTTGGAGGAGTCCTATGTCCAGCAGTGGACGTCTTTCGGCTGAAATGATAAAATAAATTTCCATTAACATCATGAGATAAGTTGCTTATCAAAATTCAAAAGCAATTTTCTCAAGGAATAATTATGGTACTGTACCAAAGTGTAAGGTATTATGTTCGTGACTGTAGCTATGTATTTTGTAAAAGCTCTTATGTACAAGGTTCTGAGGAATGGTCTATGCAGGTTTAGTGTCGGTCGGTCGTAGGTACGTTCTGACATTGTTGTAATGTGTTGTAATGTGCATTGTAATAATTTGCTGTTTGACCATATTGGGGTCGGCTTCCAGTCTAACCGGATGCAGCTGAATACCAGTATAGAGCGACTGTCTATCTGACCTCCACAACCCAAAGAAAAGAAAGAAAGAAAAAACATTTATTTAGTACAGACTAAGAGACACACAATGCACCAGATACATACCCAGTGACTGGGTATTACGATACCCCTTGGTAAGACTGGTTGGCTCGGTAATCTAGTAACTGGGTTGTGGAGGGCAGATAGGCAGTCGCTTCATGTAAAATACTGGTATTCAGCTGCATCCGTTTAGATTGGAAGCGACCCCAACATAGTTGGGAAAACGCTAGGCAGATGATGACTTATGTCAAGAAAAGGTTACAAATATTATTCTCATAACAATAACTTTAAGTACCCGTTTCGTATTCTGACCTTGAGTCAATTGAACAAATAAAACATCGACATCTTTAAATAAATTCTAATCTTTTTCTATCTTAATATTAGCATCCCTTGAAGTTGTTACAAATTCTTTAAACAGTCTGTCCCAAGCTGTTGTGGTGTAGTGGTGGCGCAGTGGGAACGGCCGCGACTTGTGAATTGTAGGCAGTAGTTAAAACGGCGAGGACCATCGTGAGCACACCGCAACACTGGCATGTCCTAGAACAAAAACTCGAAGACATGTGACATCCGCGAACCCGCACTGGAACCGCGTGGGTGGGCCTCCCGCTCTCACAGAGAGGAGGCCTGTGTCCCAGCAGTGGGAACATTATAGGTAGATTATGAAACGCTGCAGGCTGCCGACTGCGGAAAGCTGCGTGTATTATAAACGCGGTTTTCCTTAGACGGCATGTTATAGCGCCACTTGAGAGAGACCCTGGTCCAGTTGTGAGTTTCGGTAAGCTTGGTTGATTGTTACAAAATCTCTCTCTAACATGAAAAGAAGGCTATTTTGAATTGTTACATAAAAATGAAACTAAATTATAATAAATTATTTATGATTTAACATTAAACTTCCCGTCAAACAGCAGGCCAAAGTAATAAAAGTACGTTTATTTATACAATACAAAAATACAATAAAACATTTAGGTTTATTGCACAATATTTTAGTATCATTCCGAATCGGCGACCTTTCGTCGCGTCCTTGTGTTTGCGATGATTCTGTCAATGCCAAGGTTTATTGAAGCTCTCCGACTTGCTAAACACTAGAGGAGCCTGTGGCTAAGTAATAACAGGCGCACGGGTCGATTGAACAGGTTAAGCCGATGTCTGTCCGTGGATGGGTGACCAACTTTACATACTGCCCCTCCGTGCCTCGGAAAGCTCGTTAAGCTGTTAGTTCCGGCTATCATTAGTGGATTTTTGAAAGTCGTTACGGGTCGTCAGAAGCCCGAAAGTCTGAAAATCAGTCTTTCAAAGGGGTATCATGTTGTAAATGATACCCCTTTACCTCTTTAACCCAGTAACTGTGTACAGTTACTGGGTTGTGGAGGTCAGATAGGCAGTCGCTCCATGTAAAATATTGAGCGGCATCCGGTTAGACTGGAAACCGACCCCAAAAATAATTTTGAAAGGGCTAGGAATATTGATTGATGCCTTTGGTGGCTGAGTCGTCATAGCCTCATAGTTGTGGCTCTTGCAAGAGGCAGGGGTTGTCTCAGGATGTCTCATAACTCCGTCCGTCATTCAAATGCAGTATTGCTTAAAATGTTCTTCATCTTAACAGACCTGCCAAACTGACAAACTGCTTTAAAAATAAATAGGTAAATAAAAACTTTTAAAATTCAGATTTATATAGAATGTTAGTACAGTAAAGCTTATGAAACTAGTGTTAGTATTAAAAAATAAAACAAGCATTATAATTACTTATTAGGTTCCTAATGTGACCTTAGCTTTGCAGTTTGGCATTATTTCTGTGAATAAACACTTTCTTCTATTTTTTTCTATCAGAATAAAATCAGAAGTCGTAAGACCTTTGAGCTACCGCGTCTATTAGACCATTACATCAAGAAGACTCCACCAGAACAATAATAATTTTGCAACTAATTACTAGAATCTAATTAATTCCCCGCTGAAAATTATCTAGACCGTAACTTAGCAGAGCATGTAGCGTTAATTATGTTTTAAACAGACGTGAACGGCAAATTGGCCTTGGTCAATATTTGCATAACTTCTAGCATTTTGCATTTTGTATCAATTATGGCACATTTGACTTGGAATATGTTCAATGATGGCTAGGAAACCTGGTTTGGTTTAGGCGTGTTCAAAACTGGTCCAAATGCCTTTAGCCTTTTGGCCTCGTATAGGACTTTCTGTTTTTTTGTTACTTTTTTTGTCTGACTGGATTTAGTTAGTTTAGTTGTGATCTTCCTGTACGAGTCGCAATAAATACTTTTTCGTTATTTCTTTCTATAATATTTGGAAAGGTTTCGTTTGAGTTTATTATTGATAATAAACTCAAACGAAACCTGTGATGTCCCACTGCAGCGCAAAGGCCTCCCTACTCTCTTTCTACTTCTCTCTATTCAAAGCTGCCAAGGACCAGTTCTTATTGAGGGAGTCTAGCTCATCCCGCCATCTCCGTCTGGGCCTGCCGCGATGTCGCTTGCCATTAAGAGGCACCCACTGGGTCGTAAATTTGGCCCATTGGTTGTCTGACATTCGGTAGATATGTCCAGCCCAGTTCCATTTTAGCGTTTGAGTTTGTTTGGTATTAATTGTTGTTGAATTTGATTGCTCTTCGTATTGCTATACAATTGCTTATTCGGTAGGATATGTCATTGGTGGCCGAGTCGTCAGACATTTGTTGCTATTTTCAGAGGCAGATGTTGTCTCAGCATGTTTTATATTTCCTTAGATGAGCTATGTGCTAATCCGTTACTCCAATGCAGTATTTCATAAAAACCGGCCAAGTGCGAGTCGGACTCGCGCACGAAGGGTTCCGTACCATTATCTATAAAAATCATGTCTGTTGTATGGGAGCCCCTTAAATATATATATATATTTTTTTGTATTTGTTGTTATACCAGCAACAGAAATACATAATTTGTGAAAATTTCAACTGTCTAGCTCTCGCGATTCTTGAGATACAGCCTGGTGACCGACAGACGGATGGACAGCGAAGTCTTAGTAATATGGTCCCGTTTTTACCCTTTGGGTACGGAACCCTAAAAATTTTCTCCATTTTATTTAACTGATCACTGGACTTCCTAAAAATAACTTAAAAGAAAGTAGGTATGCCTGTAGGTATAACAGAGTAACTAAATAAATGAAGTGAAATGAAATAGTTTATCTGGTTATGTTGGAATATAATGTGGAAAGATTACATTTGAGTTCCCGCGGTCTTATTTCGTTTTCGCTTAGCGTTCTTTCTGACGTTTTTTTTTGGCTCGGCTCCTTAGAGTTCTAGCGTAATGTTGTTAAATAGCCGCCTTCCTCAAGAATCGGCCTATCAAATGCAAAAAAAATCAAATCCGACTAGTAGTTCCAGAGATTGGCGCGTTCAAACAAACAAACTCTTCAGCCTTATTACTTACGGCCGGTCGTTTCAAACGGTTGGTTAACGTAACATACGCACGTCAAATCATAACGATTACATCTTTTTGTAATTGTAATTTGAACCAACGCTTTTTTGGTTTGACGATAGTTAGCGCCATTTTTGACGTATACGCGTGCGTCGTGGACATGAAACAACCCGCCTTTTGTAAGATAGATTATTAGTTGGTAAAAGGTCATACTTATTTCTGTACATTATACAACAATCCAAATTTTTAACTCTCATAATATAATTTAAGCGTATTGACACAAGTGTTTAAACATCAATTTGTTTGAAACTAATTGATTTATAGCCCAATTGTGTACACATCCAACTGTTAATATATGGCTTTAATTGTTGGTTATTAGCGTCCGATATTGGTAAATTGAAATAGTTTGATAAAAACTACTGGTATATTTTTATGGTTTGTTAGGTACATAAAACGGAATATCGCGTCAGAAAACGAACGCACAATTTTATTGGATTACATTTTTTCTTGACCTTTGGTAGTATAGTAGGAATTATTTTTTAGATACAGGCTGATTTTTTAAAGACCAGCCAAATTTAAGGATGTGGTACAGATCATCAAACTGAACAACTTTCTCCATGGGACCAACATCGTAATCGTAAATACATTTAGTTAAATTAAACATTTTCGAACTGACGTGAGGGTCTAGACAAAGTGTCACTCTATCAGTGATAGCGAAGATGAAGAAGTCAAAAATATATTGTATTGACATAAGCTACCGAAAAACTTATGTCAATCCTGTTGAAACTCGTTGTAGAAATACGAAATGCTTTGAAAGTGTTTGACACTTGCCCTCAGGAGCTCGGCTAGTAATCAAACAGAACCTCATTAGACTCGGCCCTCAAGAACCAGTGACATTATCATTATTATCACCATTACCAGCATGTTACAAGAGCGCGACATGTGTCGATAATTTTTTCCGCAGCCATGCGCGGGCGCCGGTCAACTCGCCCCGCTCGCCTCGACCCACTAATTTCGTTGCAAGCTTGCCCACTTAATTGATCGACTTTATCGTATATTATGTACACGACATGTAACATGTAAGTAAAGATAATTTGTACGGAAGACCTGTGCGCGACCGCAACAGTCTGGCTTCGACTTTGGAAGGAATTTAGTCTTGGCCGTTCACAGCACGGTTTCTTTACGGCGTATAACGCACCGTAGAAAAACATGTCTGTCAACAAGATTCCATAATGATCCATACAACTCTGACGACCGTGCCTACACACGGCGAATAAACCGTGATTTTTCACGTCAAGAATAACGTGTGTGTACAAAAGGGCTTAAAACTTCTTAGGCTCATGGTCCAAAATTACAGGATGCAGTAGTTGGTTCTGCTTTTGGGATTTAAATAATAAAGAAAAGCTGCAGTAACATAAATATAATGGTAGCTTTAATTGTGGCGGGCGTGCATTACTTCGGGAAGTCAGATGGTTATCAAGTGTGATAAATAACATGAGGTTAAAGGTTAACAAAACTGCAGAGTTTCAGGGAAATATGGATTTACTATATATTACATAACATAACATAACATTACATCGTGCTTGTACTTCCCGAGGTATTAGGCAGACGTGTACTTTAGAGACTATAGCCTATTTGGTGCTTACATGCAACCTCAGCGAGTCAGTTACAAGTTATTGGCATGAAATACGAGACCAACATGAAGTTAGTTTAAGATTAGGACTCAGATTTGGCTGACAAGCCAAATGAAAAAGTTGTAAAATACGTAGCATGATTGCTAGGAATAATTATTGAACATAGTTACATGATAAACTGCGTTTTAATTGATTTCTCCCGGTATCCTGAAGCTCGTAGAGAGCTTCACAGTACCTACTTATAGTACACCTACCCAGTATTTTATATTTTATGACCATACATATACCTATACCCTGTCCATTAGGTAAACCATTTTTTGACAGATGAAACTAGTGATGGAAGCAACACAATACATTGATTGATACACGTACGGCATTATAATGCCTGTAAGAAGCCATTAATAAGATAATTCAAAAAGATAGGGCAGTTTATATATTTATTTTATTACGCATTTTAATGTTAACTTTTACGTAATCTGGAATATGTACGTTCTAAGACAGCTGTCAAAAACCGGTTGATCTAATGGACAGAGTATACCTATGTGTACATGTAAAAAAGGTATTCGATGAACTTAAACCTTTAGCAGGTGCGATACGAAATAAAGAGAAAAAATACTGGCTTACTAAGCCAGAGCCTTTACTTCTCATTATGGTCCTATAGCCTATAAGGTCGTGATGCACTCGCTTGTAAGGAAATGTCGACATTAAAAAGGCACGAAAATATTCCATATGGTCCTTTAACCTTTCCACTTACGAATGGCCTTATATAAATAATTCAGACTTGACACTTACCTTCTGGCTGAATTATATCTTTTAGTTGAATAAGTGGTTTCGCAACAAGGAAAATCAATTAAAAATAATCGCGGCTTCCGTCCGCTGTGAGGTTCAAATAAAACAATAAACTGTAAACAAAAAAAGAAGTGTTTGAATATTTTAGTAGTTATAGTTTGTTGAAGAACTAGTTTTGTCTAAGTCGCAAATGTCTGTGCCTAAAGATCAAACACCGTAGTTTGTTGTTGCAGTAGGTGTTACTATTATAATAATAATAATATAATATAATAAGTAATAAATCATTTTATTTCGGACAACTATGAGATCCATAAATTGTTAGTTTTGCACTTAAAATACTATTGTTAGTAACTTAAAACTAAAGACGAATGAAAGCGAAGACCAGAAACTAAGGAACAAGTCTTCGCACAAATTGCCTTATTATGGCGGTGGAGGTATCAGTCGCCACAGCCCTCAGGATGCTCTTGCGACTGCCTCTTATTCTGCTCAGGAGTGAGGCCGTTTTTTTGCGGATGATGGCATGAAACCCACCCCGGTATGGGATACCATTACTATTGGTTGTTCAGGTTTCTTTTAGCCGATAGGCCTCTTTCTCGAAATCGGACCTAACTAGACAGTTTGTCCTAGGTAAACATATCGACTACTACTTATTTCGAGTGTAGATATGTGTGTTACATGGGTCATGTCGTTTGACATGACCCATGTAACACCCATCCCATGTAACATGTGCATTTGACATGACCTTCGTTCTGTCCATGTTCATTTTAAGACCCACTCTTTCGGCAGTTCTACTGATGTCATCGAGCATTGTACTGTTTTCTAGGAATACCCAAATAAAAGTGGATAGCTCTAGTCACACATCATTTTCCTCACATGTATGTCTTTTCCAAAAACAGGGAATTCCAATACACAATTTGCGATCACCTCTCATCCTCATGAGAATATACATATATTATTGACTCTTACTTTTAACGCACAGCTTTTAGCCAGCAGATAAAAGACGGCAGTGGGTACGTGTGTAGGCGTGTTATAACTGGCCCATTACTCCTAAACCGACTGGTTCACCTTGCGCTGTCCCCAAAGGAATTTTTACGCACACCATCTAGTCTGCATTGTGCAATCAATAAGTACTTAAAACAGGTGCGGTTCTACTATCTCTTCAGAGGTCTGTTGACTTATCTGTCAAATGTGACGATTATGCAAGAATGCAACCACCTCTAATCGTGTTTTGACATGTACAGTGACGAGCACTAATATGTCAACACTTGGAAACTATCAATAGCGATTTTTGCCTGAAATAACGAAAACAACAATGAAATACGACACATTGCAAAACTCTATGGGTTCGAAAATACTATGTTCGTAGCAACATAAAATTTAATTTTAAAATAAAGGAGTAAATCGCTTTTGAATAAAGCCAAGTGTATGCATACTCGTGACTGTACCACCTCTAATCGTGTTTTGAACTTAGCCATTCTTTTTCGGTTGTCGTCTTGGCATTATGTTGTATGTGCCAATTTAAATGTTATGGATATTGGTGTAAAATTAGATGTGTGTGTAGAGATAAACGTTACAACATGTGTTGTTCTTTTGTTTCTACTTATACTCAAGGCAATAAAAGGTCCTGCCGGGGTAGCGGGATCGTCTGAAAGGGTTACCGCTGCCCTGGTACATAAAGGGCTAAGGAAGGAACACGGGTGGGTTTTAGTCAGTAAGAGTCTGACACTGCCTTCTGCTCCACCCAGAGCAAACAAAAAAAAAAAAAAATTTTTATTGTGAGCTTTCACGATTGACATGGTTTCAGAGTAATTTTGTACAGTATAATACCTAAGAGTTAAATGCTAGAGTTACAAAAGTATTTTATTTGATGCAGGAGTGTCTCATCATTCATCATTTTCCTGACCTCGTCCTAATTTATTAGTGGTCGTTGCAACATGTCTTTTTCTTCCATATCTACTTCTCTATTAGTCGTCATCTCTATTAGTCGTAATCTAGCTAATCTTTTTCTCAGTGTTCTTTTTTGCGGTTTCCTAACCATCATTATCATAAGAATGAAAGAAAATAACTTTATTTGCGGCAAACATGACGCATGAAAAAGAACATAAACACAAAATAAAACAAGTTGGGGGTGCGATGCGTCACATCGACGCAAAACATCATTCACACAGTACATGTATCGTTTCTTTGGTCTTCCCCTACTCATAAAGCCATCGACATTCACACTCAAAACATTCCTCATTATTATAAGGAAAATGAGGAAATCGGTTAATCGGTTTGGCATAAATATGCGTAGGTATAAAAATATCTCGTTCTAGGCGGATTTCTTTGCGGATACTCTGTTCAATCGAGGGATTTCCGTGTTCACGTCAAAAGTAATTATCAGCATCAAGTGGCGATTGTTCGATTAAGTACTGTCGTAACAACAATTAAAAATACAATCGGAATTTATAATTAAAATACTATTCCCGTTCAATCTTAGGCCGAGAGTTGACGACCAAATGACTCACGCCATCTTTAAATCTGTCATGGGAATAAACTAATAAAATTAGAAATGCAAAATCGATCGAACGGGATTTTAATTTGAAAACGCGTGAAAAAGTATAGTTTCAATGTAGTCGTTACGGCTCTTACTGTAGGAAATTAATCAATGCAATCGGAATGTGTTATTGAACATTCGAATTAATTCACGGAAAATCGGAATGTAGACATTTGAAATGCCTATTTGTTTTGCAGATATTTGTATTGAGTTGTACTTCATGGTGCTGGATATAATGAAAGCTCAGAAGGATAAGGGGTAAACGTATTAAGGTTACCCTTACCCAATTACGCGTGGGTTGGCAATGTTGGCATCAACACACCTACCTAAATTAGTTTGAATTAAAATAGGTAAAATGGACTATCAGAGGAACAGCCACACGTTATATCACATCAAGCTCGCTTTACCTAAGTTTTCACGTTGAGATTTTTAAAGAATAGACCGGCAGTTCTCATAATCATTACGTTTTCTAATAATAAATTACTAAGTAAGCTAAGCTTGTTCCTTTCACGAAACCTCTCAAGTTCTACATGTAAGGTACTTATTCGCGAAAGAACCTTCGAGAAAATTAATAAGATTGCTGTTTCTGACATTGAATTAAACATGGTTTTTAAGTGTGTCAATTTATAATTATAAAGTGATTACAGTGTTTATGTGAAATTGCTAATTAACCCAATTCGATTTTTAATTTATTGAAAGCAATTATATCCTCAATGTTACATAGCAATCTACTTTATAGGTAGTTAGGTAGTCAATAACAGTTAATTAACGCATACTTATGACCCTTTCTATGTGTCTAAAATAATTTTGTATTTAATAGTAAGAAGATGTACCTGCCTTTCTTTATATAAAAGTACATGCAGTTCCCACGACCGCCGCCGGTCAGATAACAATAACAGTAACACGATTAATGATTTCGTTAAATAACGGGACCCGAGCTCCTACACTATATTCTATTGTCTATCACATAATTTTCCATTGCCACGCAATCTCAGACGAGTTTTCGAAGAACCTACTTAGTATGACTCGGTCAAGATTCTTTAAAGCGGGGTAAGCAGGACTTATAAGCACAATAAATATCTGAAATTAACTCTACATATTCTCTAAAACTTTTATCAGAGCACCATTCTTAAAATTACGAGAATTGCCCCTCTGATCTCAGTCTCAATCTGTCAAAAATACACCTAATTTCCCTACATTTTGACAAGTTTTTGACATTTGTTTGTCGCCGAGATGAGACTGCGACTAGATTTTCAACGTTTTAAATTACGAGAATTGGCCTTCTGAACTTGCTCTTATCCTACTCGTGTCTCTAAATCAATCTCTAAATCAATCTGCCTCAGCTTTTCCCAACTATGTTGGGGTCGGCTTCCAGTCTCGATAAGTCATGGTCACCCATCTACGAACCGACCGCGGCAAGCGTAGCTTAACCTTCGATTTACCCGTGCGGCTGTTATCATTTAGCCACGAGGCTATATCTAACAGTACCCGGTTATAAATAATGGCACAACGGGTTTAGGTTACAAATGCTCTCCGGCTTATTTCAACGTCTTGGAGACACTGTTACGTTTAACACAAGATATATCTTGATAGATTAATTCTAGGGCAGCTAGGTAGACAAAAACAAGTCAAAAGGAGTGAGTTAAAGAAGTTGCTTTCCAAAAGTTGCTTTCCAATGATTATAAAGGATATTTAATAAACTACCGAAATTGTATTGATTGATTGATTGATTGATTGATTGATTGATTGATGATTGTATAGGTAACTGCCAATTAATCGATTTAAAACAGCGTTATTGAAATGGCTTTTAATGGCAAACTCAAAAGTCATTTATTTAAACTGGGCTGAGAATCAGTACTTTTCGAACGTCAGAAACTGTCTCATTACATAACTCGATATGTCTTTGTATTTCTTGTTATGGTGACTTCTCTCATTTACCGATGCCACTGTGCCACATCTTCACAGCCTCATCTATGTCATCACATAGTTAATGCGACACTCGCTAGAGGTTACCACTTGTTATAGGTCACAAATCACATGTGTCTTTGTCTTATTACCAGACAATTATGTAAACAATGTTGTATAAGTATTTTGCTAATTTTATTTAATTTGCATACTTTGCTTACGTATTTTTGATGGCCACGACAGCCTTCTTCCCCACGATAAGTATCTTATAAAGCAAGAACCATTAGCAACCCAGCGTAGGAATTATGGCAATTCCCTTAGATCTTTTGTAGGAAGACCTGGGCCCCAATTGCGTAACATACTTTCTATCACAAACCAAAGGATTTTGAAGGAAATTCAATATCCATTACTTCATATGTTTGAACAATTCGGTTGATTGACAACCACAATAACGCAATGAATATTGTTAAATTGTCAAATGAATGGCATTGGTATCGTGAGTTACGTAGTTTACCCGCAGGGAAGAGCCTTGTTCAGGAGTTGATGGAACTTATTGGGAGAGCCTTATTCAAGAGTTGAAGGAAACTACTGGGTATGAGTTTTCAAAAAGCAATGAACTTGTTTCACTTCATGTCTGTCTGTATGTTTCTTTTAACACTTTATTCAAGCTAGCAGCTGCTAGAACATAAAATTTCACTATGAATGGAAAATGAGTAAAGCCTCACAACACTTAAATGTGAAATTGTTTGTTACAAGTAAATAGAAAGAGCTTACAACTAAAGTGAAAACAGTGACTTGTAAAAACGTAGCTTAGCGTCTTTGTGAAATGAGTAGCCACCGTGGGTAGCTATTCCAGGAAAGTATATTTTTTGTCAAAAAACCAGCGGTGATGTTTTCCTATTTGATAAAATCGATGATTTTAGATAACTTTAAATTGCTTTAGGTAAGCTCGGTATAGCGGATAAGGCTCGTTGGTCTAGTGGTCGCAAGCGCTACTGCTAGGCAGCCTTGGGTTCGATTCCCAGGTCGGGCAAGTTTTTTCGATCTGGAGTTTCTGAGTAGCAGTCCGGAGTCTGGATTTGTGCCCGCTTGATGACAATAGGCTCGACCCCTATTACATGGCCCTTAAACATAACCGGTGGAATGTGGGTGTACTATAGGTACACGTCTGCCTAACCCTTCTGGGAAAAAAGGCGTGTTGTCAAAATCAAAATCAAAAGTCATTTATTCAAATTAGGCTGAGAATCAGCACTTTTCGAACGTCAAAATTACTAAAGACAGTCCCCCAAAAACGCCCGCCCTTTACCACTTCCTAGTGCTTTCGCTGGGAAGAAGTGGCGCAACAAACTCCCCAGCAGCACAGCTGTCTGTTCAGTTAGAAAATACTTGATACTTGATTGTATACAATACTGTATATTATGATAACTCTAAATATTGTGTTTGGTCGATCGAATTTTATGCTTTACTCGCCATGATTCATAAGGAATGATTTACGATAGTATCACACCCATTACATAACATCATGACTAAGCGTACCCATCAGGAATTCATGTTGCGTTTGAGCAGGAATTCAAAACTATGACCATAATACCTTTACAAGCATGATCATAGAACTTCATAAAAATATTATAGACGATAACGAAGGAATCAATCGGCCAACGGCACATTTACAAACCCACTCAACTGCCACCTTTAGCCTGACGGCAATAAATATCAAAATCCGTTGTGGTGATCAACAATGGTAGTTATAAGCTAATTATGCACGCAGTTCGCATTGAATTCTAATGTTTATACTGTAAGTTCGCATTGTGTCAGAGGCTTGGTTTGATCATTTATATTCTTTATTATGATTACCTGTTTTCATCTTTCCGATTGGTCTTTGAGTGCCTTTAAAAGGTTTTCTGATAAACATATTTCATTATCCTTGATTGTATCTTTAGACGTATTGTGTATGTTTAATAATGCTTAGCCGTGAACTTGTCATCATCATCGGCCGCACTGCTGGACAAAGGCCTCTCCAATCCCTTAGTAATGTAACTCCAAATTCAGTAATTTAAATTCAGTTGCTACCAGCCTCCCAGCCTCAAAGCCTCAAACCTGAGCATCATAATGACTGTTAAGTATTTGGTATTCCAAAACGATGCTCAGACGTGGCTGAGCTGAGTTTTAAATAAAACATTCATGAATCTTGATTTAAATAAAAGTGACAACATTGATGTTAATTTTAAATCAAATCTAGTTTTTTTTTTGTTAGACTTTTGAATTAGATGTGAGTTGAATGGCCTTTCATGGCTTTCAAGGAGACGTGCCCACCCACTTCGTGGAGGTATTATATTTGCTATATTATAATATTTTATAGTTGTCCAATATATCCTCAATCCCAATGAATGTATTTTCAAACTTCTCATTGACCGTAAGCGTAAAAACCCAAGTGAAAATCCATCGAAACCGTGAGTCACTTACATCCGCGTGGCTCGAAATATAGAATTGACAGGTTATTTAGCTTCCTTATAGCCTTTTGTTTTACTGAGACTTCCGTTGCTTCTACCTACAAACACTTCGAGTCACTTTAAAAGCTTTTCAAACAAACTGGTTGGTTTGTCACTGGACAAGAATATTAATAGTGCTTTCAAGCTTTTTAACCGACGAAAAAAAAACGGAGGAGGTTCTCAAATCGACGCGTTATATTTTTTTTTTATGCATGACCACGCATAACTTTTTACAGAATAGTCCGATTTTGATAATTCTTTTTATTGGAAAGGGTTATACCTCCAAGTTGGTCCCATATAAATTTGGAAAAAAAAATCCAACGCTAAGAGTGGAAAAATAGGGGTGATTTATTGTTCACTCACAGATTTGAATGCTGGGTTGTGTATTATTACTCTACAGTGCCACATATGCCTGCCCTTTGGCAAACAATTAGTAGATTATAGCCACAAAAAATTATAAAATAAAAACTTTTTAACAGAAAAATTAAACCGCCGAAAAAACTGAAAAGCAAAAAATATTAAACCTTTTTTATTTAACCTTAATAACTAAGTTCTTAAACCAATGTAAGTATACCTAAATAGTTTTGTTAAAAAGTTTTTAAACTTAGTCAAACATTTTTCTTGAAGGCATGTGTTTAATCGAACCACTCCGGACTATGATAATTATTGGTGGAATTATGGTGGGACCCACCATACCCTTGGCCATACCCCTGAGGGTAGGGTGGGACTGAACCATACCGGAACCACGAATAATTATCATTTAGATAGATTCTCTTATAAATGTGCTTCATAATTCTCAAATAATTCCTAATTTTTTGTTCTAAAAAAACTCAATAGCCAAATAACTGCGAAAAACTTATATGTAGCGCTTGCCGGCCGCTACTGCGCGCAGTTGGTCACAACCACGGATATCTATTGTCACAGCACAGTTCTAGCCTAAGCGAACCCATTTGGTGGAGGTGACCTACCTTAGTTAACCGCGACCTACTTTGAGAAAAAGCCAAAAAGTTAAACGGCGCTCATTTATTTAAAAAAAAAGTTATAATACCAACATAATACCAACAGGTTTTGAAAGAAGCAATTAAATATTTCCCATAAAATTTATAACGAATCACGTAGGAAGCTATTTAGAAATAAAACTTGTTTAACTAGTTACTCCTCCAAACTCAGCCTCTCGCATAATTTAAAATAACAATACGCAATAAATAAAGATAACAAGCACAGCAAACAGGCCCAAAAACAATTTCACACTAGTTACATAATAACTCAGTTTTAACCCTAAGGCCAAAACAAGTACCTACTTCCTATAAGCCAAGGTCACAAGAAATATGCTCTGACCTCGTCCAAGGCCATACTCCTTTCAATTTGTCCACCCGGCACACTGTGATTGTAATAATGTAATTACTATGCGAAATTGACTTATTAAAAATGGATTTTTATGGTACCATACTTGGTACGATAGTGCGTACGATAATAAGTGGGTTTTTGTAATGCAAATGTGGCGTTATGACTACCCTGTGGGTTGTAGTTATTGAGATAAAACCACTATCTATAACTTTCAAAACACTGCTAGCGCGATACAAAATAATGTCAGTAGAATTAATTTCAGACAACGTTGCCAAGACTGTTTCGCATAAAATAATCTCTTTTTGAACCCATTAACATCCAGTTTCTAATCCTGAAGCTCTAACTCCTAAGTCGACCCTTATCTATTCGTTTAAACTTATACTAACCAATTTTTTTCTTTAAATTCCAGCTCTTCAAGATGGGGGGCCTAAAGACCCTCATTCTCCTGCACCTGGTCTACTTCTGCGTGTGCATGGACCAGCTGCACATCGTCTACGAATGGAAGCAGATCGACTACGAGTTCCCCAGCAATTCAGTCCGGAGTCAGGCTATAGAAGCCAAGACGTTCATCCCGGAGAACAGTATGCCTATGGGCCTGGAGATATATGAAGACAGGCTGTTTATAACTGTACCGAGATGGAAGTTTGGAGTCCCTGCTACTTTGAACTACATCAATTTGAAAGGTGATTGTCGTTTTTGTAATTATGTGGTAGGTACTAGGAGATAGTTTTAAGGAGGAAGTAGGAGCAGAAGTAGTTAATTATGAATTGCAGGCAAACAATGGACAATACTACTTCAGGTATAATAGTGTCTAGGAAGAAGGAAGTCTAGCTGCACTGGAAAAACTAAATGGCTAATTTATGAAGGATATTATAAGACTTAAAATAATATTAATCATATGTGCGTATGTAAATAAAAAAAGAAGGAAAAGAATCATAAAGCATCATAAAATTCGTCCGCATCGCTGTCAACAGAAAAAGTGCGCACGTTGTAAGTGGATGCTGATTCTTTG
The DNA here is from genome assembly GCA_947507525.1 of Apamea epomidion. Classification (NCBI taxonomy): domain Eukaryota; kingdom Metazoa; phylum Arthropoda; class Insecta; order Lepidoptera; family Noctuidae; genus Apamea; species Apamea epomidion. The sequence goes on from OX382237.1 coordinate 18,749,531, forward strand.
ATAAAAAAAATAAGCCAGTCCTCTGGTCACGTCAAGTGTCGACTAACCGCTTTGCGATGTGTCGAAAAATCAAGTGAGCACTCGGACACTATTATTCTGACAACACGGTTGGCGCAGTGGCTGAGCGATCGACTGCTGCGCTGCGTGTCGTGGGTTCGATTCCCGCACGGAACAAATATTTGTATTGCCTACAGGTAGTTGTTCCGGGTCTGGCTGTTTGTGTATGTGAGTTTAAATGTTTGTAAACGCACCCCGACACAGGAGTCATTCTAAGTGTGGGGCAAAATTAAAAAAAAAAAAAAAAAAACTGTAATGTATAACTTCTCACATAGACACAGCTACATATGATTACATTCATCTCAGAATGTATGTGGGTGGCCATCATCAGGTTAAGCTACGTTTGCCGCGGTTGGTCTGTGGATGGGTAACCATCTTTACATACCGAGACCTCTCCATGCCTCGGAAAGCACGTTAAACCGTTGAGCCCAGCGGTTATTCGTGGATCTTTGACAGTCGTAACGGGTACTCAGAAGCCCGAAAGTCAGACAACCAGTCTTACCAAGGGGTATCGTATAACTGGGTTGTGGAGGTCAGATAGGCAGTCGCTCCATGTAAAATACTGGTATTCAGTTGAATCCGGTTAGACTGGAAGCCGACCCCAACATAGTTGGGAAAAGGCTAGGCAGATGATTTATTTATTTAATTTATTTATATTGATGATGATGATCTCAGAATGTTTTAAGTAATATTACAGCAAAGAGGAATCTTTGTTCTAAAATGTCAAATACTTAAAACGTAATTCGAGTTACGTGTACAATTAGCTGCAACTGCGAAGTGTCTGTAATCATTAAGACAGTCAATGCAGTTTTATGAGCTATTACCGGGAATTAATTGTTTGGCTTTCACCACTTCCTCTTTAATGAACACCACATTGTTCGCGAAATTGTTTTTACACTTTACTCTCAGAAAGATATGTTCATCATTCCTAAGCTGAACACTTTTCAATTTCTGTACAGAGTCGTAAAAGTTTTGCTTTATAGCTGATATAAAACAGTTTAGCGAATTGGTAATTGGGAATAAACTTTGCCATATCTCTGAACATCGCCTTACTGAACCTGCGGGGTAATTGCGTAGCATACTATTATTAGCAATGGGGTTTATTTTGACAGTTCAACAACATTCATTGCGTTATTTACGTTGTTGAGCAGTCAAATTTTTCGAACATATGAAGCAATGAATTAGCAATATCATTCAAAATGATTCAGATTGATACTTTTTTAAGTACGCTAGGCTCCCATTTCGCGAGCCTATGGCCAATTATTACTAAGGTCTTGACCTCACTGATCCGTCAATCAAAAGATATAGGTGCTAGTACCATTTAGGAATATTGCCACAAGTGTTGTAGTTTTTTTATTTTAAAGCTTGTTCTTAACGAAAACTATGAAACTTGAGTTCCTTAAATCATCGATTTCGTTGTTACTACGGTTAAAGGTACCCCAAAAGAAAAGTATTGTAGGTCAGATGGCAATCGTAACGCCTAAGGAAATGCTAAGGGAAAATACAAGCCTGCTAGATTTGCTCAGGTAAAATAGATAAGAAAAGGCAACAATGGTGATAAAGACAGATATCAAATGCCCTCTTGTTTCTAGATCTTACACAATCTTGCATCTTAATTTGCTTAGATACAACCTGCATACAATAGTAATGACATCTAAGTCGCTAATCTAACACATTTATGCTTGCAAATTAGGTTGTCACGGCACAAGAGGAGAATAAATTATTTACTTAGCGGGTATTATTTGCACAATAGTTGTTTTAATTTGCCAAGGAGAAGTGTTAACGCAAGACAATTAATGGATTCTTTACTCTGATCATCATTATTATCATTACTGCTTTAGATGATGTTGATGATTATGATGCCTTCTGCGTCCTTCGAGAAAAATGTTTTGTTCTTTCTTCTGCTTTTTTTTCGAACCTTGCATCAACGTCTTTTACTGTTTTATCAGCGGGGTAATTGTGTAACACACTCTCAGTAGTAATAGCTTTCATTTTGACAACAACATTAATTGCGTTGTTTACGTTGTTGAGCAAAGAAATTTTCCGAACACATAAAGCATAATTTTGGATATGTATATATTTGTGTATCTATTTTAGTGTATTGTATAATTAATATTTGCACCAACGACAGTCCCATTTTATGTCAAGGAAAATCACTGTACATTCTAAGGTTGCCTGGAAGAGATCGCAGTAATGCGATAAGGCCGCCCATTGTATATTTTGTAGTGTGTCATGTATTTTTTGTGCTATGTATTTTTGTGGTGTACAATAAAGTATATATAAATAAAAATAAATAAATAAATAAAGCAACGGATTAGATATTCTTCAAAATGATTCAGATTGTGTGTTACGCAACTTACGCAATTAGGGTGCTGGTCTGTCGGATATAAAAACTTTTAAGTAAAAAATCTAATAAAAAAATCAGAAACTGCATGCATTGTTCTGATTTCCACACTCATTTCTGTCTAATTAGTCTTGGTTAGCTTTTTCAGCTTTCATAAGATAAAACCTCTAGATTAATTATTAGATTTCGTTTCATTACACTGCTTATACATTTGTTTTGTGTTACCATTCAGCAGTGGAAAAACGATTCCATTAGTAGCTTTTAATGTACCATTAAGTTTATTTGTAATAATCTACCGACCGTGACGTGTCTAATTATAAACTTCGGGTTTCGGCTTCGGGCATTATTATCTACATAAATGGAAAAGAGTTATTGTACTGAAACGATTACGAGATATTGATCCCTTTACTATTGAATGAATCACTCTATGAGTTTATTTAAGTTTAGCGAATTTAAACCATGTTTTTTTTTTTTACGGTTCACTAGGAATTTCTCCTGTATCGTGGGTGCGTTTACAAACATTTAAATTCACATACACAAACAGCCAGATCCGGAACAACTACTTGTAGGTCATACAAATAGTTGTTCCGTGCGGGAATCGAACCCACGACACGCAGCCGTGTCGTCAAATTTAATTTCATTTATTCATAAAACAATTTACATTGTGTTGAATATACATATACATATGCAATTTACATACAAGTAACATTCCAAGTGAAATTCAGACATAGTGCCAAATAGTTTTAAATGTAGTAGTAAAAAAATAGTACCATCATCAGACAATAAATATACCTGGTTGTATTTTGATGCATATTGACACCATTATTTCATGTGGGTATGCCCAAATTACCATCGGTTACAAAATGCCCATCATTGGCCGATGTAAAGATGTCAAGGTTAACAGCGTTTTCATCATTATCTATTTCTGAATTTTGTGTAGTTCTTTCCTGCTAGGTGTATTTTATTAGAGACAACCAAATGTACTTACTATATTAAAAAAAAGGAATGTCCTATTTATTTATGTTGTTGTGCAAATGTCTACTATTTATGGCAATTATCATAAGCTACAGTATTTTTATCTCACGAAGCGACGCGCGCTTTACTTGTCGTAACCTACAAACACGCTGTGAATGTGTGCGTGAAGACGAGTAGCGTCAGCTCACAACACACACAGGCACACTCTTACACATACATACTTCTGACTTCGCCAATGTCTCGGACGGTAACGAGAGCTCCTGCGTTGCTTACATACACACACATTCACAGAATGTGTAATCACAAGTAAAGCGCGCGTCGATTAGTGAGATAAACATACTATAATGGCTTATACCAAGACATGAACTATACATAGTAGACAAGAACAAATTGCACTCTTTAATCATTTTTTTTTCTCATTTCAGACAACTCAACAAACTCACCGAAGCTGATCCCGTATCCAAGCTGGGCAGCCCACTCCATAGGAATGGACGGCAAACCTCCAGAGATCGTCTCTCCCTATCGCGTCAGGGCCGACCGCTGCGGACGTCTCTGGGTCCTCGACAGCGGGAAAATGGGCAGCCTAGAAAAAAACGGGACGAAATACCCACCCTCCATCATTGTTTACGACTTGAAAACCGATAACCTGCTCAGGAAGTACGTGTTCCCTGCAGATCAGGTCAAAGAAGATTCTGGGTTCGCGAACATAGCCGTTGAAGATGCTGACTGCATGAATACTTATGCTTATGCAGGGGATCTGGGGAAACCTGCGATTGTGGTGTACTCCTGGGAAAAAAACGAATCCTGGAGGATCACCCACCATTACTTCCACCCCGATCCACTAGCTTGCGACTTCAGTGTCAAAGGATATAACTTCAGTTGGACTGACGCGATATTCGGTCTTGGTCTCTCTGCTCCCAACGCTGACAACTACAGCACCCTGTACTTCCATCCGATGGCGAGCTACGATGAGTTCTCTGTGTCCACGGAATATTTGAGGAACCAGTCGCTCGCTGAAAACAATTTCGACGCTTTCAATGTATTGGGAACTCGCGGACCAAACGCTCAATCCAGTGCCTCGTTTGTCGATCCGAAAACTGGAGTCTTGTTCTATTCTTTGGTGAACCTGAACGCTGTTGCGTGTTGGAAGACGTCGAACAAGGAATACTTGATGAAGAACCAAGGCAGGATCTACATGAACGAAGTCACTATGGTGTACCCAACGGACATAAAAGTAGACTATAACGACAACTTGTGGATTCTATCAAACAGGATGCCAATTTGGATGTACGGAAGTTTAGACCCTAACGAAGTGAACTTTAGGGTCTTTTCAGCTCCTGTTGTAGACGCGATCAGTCATACCGCTTGCGATATCACGCCTAGATCTGACATCTTGGACAAATTCGTGAATAAAGTCAAGAATGCCACGAACTCGATCGTTGCTAAGATACAGCAGAAATCTGACGGTGCAGCTATTAATCCCTTGTCTGTTGTTACCGTACTCCTGTTCAGTTGGATTATCACCCTTACTGCCTAAATGGTATTTGATACAAATTAATGTTAGGGTGTCTCTGCAATTGCGTTGCTTTTACGAACAAGTTTCGTTTTGAACGTCAGTTATGTACTTTAATGGCACTATCTCTGTACTCTGCTCGCCTGTAAGGGGGAAAGAGTTGGAATATAATTTAAGATATTTAAGGACTTAAATATAAGGTTGTGAACTTAGGAATAATAACTGGCGTCCAGAATGTGCGAGTGCTTGTGGCTTGAAGTCTGAAGTGACAGGGGACTGACATCCCAGTTCGTATGCTAGTCGGAAGCGTTAGTATTATAGTCTATTTTATTATTACGTGCATTGTGGTTTTATGAAAATATTTTTAAATGAATAAACATTTCAAACGATTTGGATAAGATGTTCGCTTAGCAAAATCAGCCCATAATGTTCCCACTGCTGGGATACAGGCTCTCAGTGGCTCTCAGTGGGAATAGGCCGTAGTAATCCACCACGCGGGCCAGAGCGGGTTCGTAGATGTCGCATGTCTTCGAATTTTTGGTTTTAGGACATGCTGTCCGATGCATATCCGGTTCAGGTTTGATAACAACTGCGCTGTCTAGAATTAACCCACGAGCCTGCTTGGAAAGCTAAGTGGTTTTCATCTGAAATGGACTAAGTATTGCCACATTCACTGTCTATGTGCTACATGCATAATGTAAAAAAAAACTAATCTGAAACAATATAATCTCAAATAATCATTTCTTAAATAAAAATTGTTAGACATTCTTCGGCCTAAAGGCTCGTAAAGCCGACTCTTAGTTTTGATAGACACTGCCCTTTTGCACTTGTGTAGGCAAGTACACTTTGACTTTTCATAAATTGTGTGTGCGCGAGTATATTTTTTAATTAATCTTAATAATTCAAGCACAGCTCAGTCCCCTTACATCTTTTTTTACGCAAGGCTATGCAAGTTTCCGAGCCTCGATGTTTTACACGTCCGTCATGCAACCACGTTGAATTAAAAAAAAAAATAGTTTGAAAGGGTGACATGCGTTCGCTATTGCTGGAAAGGAATTTTTTTGAAAATACTTAATCATCAGTTCTTTACATCGTCTTGTGTACAAAAGTCCTAAAATTAATCAGCTGTGATGAACAGCGACACAGTAACAAGTATGTTACCGCTTTATTTATTGTGATCGCATATAATGTAATGTTATTCGTACTTAGTTTGTGCCTTTACGTGATATCACATATTATAAGCTAATCTAGAATAGAGCACGGTACGTGTATTTTGTAAATATTAACTTTAATAAAAAATGCTAAAAGCTTCTAAAATGTTTTCTTATTTCAAATTATTTATATAACTTTACATGAGAACAAGTTTAACTTTTCAGAAAAAAATCATATAAATTCTTGTAATCATTCTACAGACGTAATTCTAACTGTTTTGGAAATCTTATTTTATCATCAGAATCAGAATGTAGGTATATGATTTTTTCTTATTTGTAAAGTTAGCCCTATGTCGCTTAGTCAATTTCGCCTTTCAAGCGTTGAATCGTTGCTGTGCAGTGAAAACCTCCTGACTGCAATAAACGTTATTTTACAGGGAGTGATAAAAACAGAATAAGGAAAATCTGAAAAATGCCCGTCATTGACGTTCTCTGAGATCTTCATTATCATCAATAGAAGGCATTAAAAGCATCTTGAACCTATGCACGTTCGTTCTAAACATACAACATGAGTTTTTCTATACAAAATAAACTATTAATTAATCTTTACAAGGTTTTTATTGCACGGCAACAGGATAGTCCAACGTCCCATGTAGACACGAGGTAAAAAACTATATTCATGCCGTGGAATGATTAGCCAGTTAGCATGGTTCGGTAGAGGGGACGACTACCGGACGTCGATTAGCACCGTCACACGTCCAGTGTGAACTATAATGATCAATGACAAGTGACCCAGACCTTATAAAGAACGCTGACCTCGGCCTCGGTAACAAGCAAGGCTCCATTTTAAACTAGAGAAGTACTTATGAACTTTTCTAATATAGCATTTTAATTAGGTAATCCTTGGAATTATGCCCAGGCTATTGTTGCCAATCAATTTGATTTCTATCATAAAGGGCCTAAAAAAGTCTTCAGCCATTTTGTCACTGGACTTGCTCATCTCTGCTCAATCCGTTGGAATAAGAAAGCTTGATTGTTCAGTGAAATATTTACATTTATCACCACTGTCACGATCAACGCCATCTGTAGTGATCTAGAAGCAGTTGTTGCTTGCATTGTTAGTTCCTATAATAACAGATAGATGACGCTGTTTATAAAAATAGAAAATTATGTAAATAGATTGTAATAATATGAATGAAACATATACCAAATCTTATAAAATGTAAAGTAGCAGATTTCATCACTCTGTATGCCAAGAATAGCAATTATATGCCTCTTCGAGAAACAAGTTCCATATAGAACGGCTGACATAGAGAAATCTACCGGGCCGCTTGTTGAAAGCTCGAAGATCACTCCAGCTGTTCAAACATCAAATATTGAAGTTTGCCTCTCTGTTGCTGACCATTTATTACAGATGCCCGTCACAAGGACACCTATGGGTCCAGTTATATATATATATATATATAGCCTATACAACATTAACATTATAGGCTGATTACGTTTATAACACATAATAGCATCTATGAGAAGGAGTGGGCTATAATCCACCACGCGGGCCCAGTGCAGGTTGATCGATGCCACATGCCTTCGATTTTTGTTTGGGTTCTAGGATATGCCGGTTTCCTCGCGATGTTTTCCTTCATCGTTTAGAGTTATAGAGGAAATTCTTTCCTTAACAATACCATTTTTTTACTCTTTGCGAAGAAGCTCGTCGGAAGTACCTACTACTACTTTTTTATTAGCCGTTAAAGTCCCACTGCTGGGCAAAGGCCTCTCTACTCTCCTTCCACCTCTCTCTGTCCAGAGCTGCCAAGGAGGAGTCCAGCTCATCCCGCCATCTCCGTCTGGACCTACCGCGATGTCGTTTGCCATTAAGCGGGACTCACTGGGTCGTATGTAAGCTTGGCCCATTGATCGTCTGACATGCGGCAGATGTGTCCAGCGTGGCAGCTTTCCGAGTACTGTACCTACTTATTTCATCCACCAAGCGGGGTTGCTGTGTTCCGGTTATGCCAATGCCGGTATGATTACAGGCAGATCTCGGCGATAAGCGTAAGGATGAGTCCCACAAACGATAGGACACTTAATATCGTTTCCTGCGTGTCCTGTCAGCTGCACGTTACAAGAATTGATGGACGCTGGTGATGGCACCAAACAAGTAGCCGGATTCTGGGCCGAGTCCTTTTAGATTGCCATATACACGCTAAGAAGAAGATTACAGGCGCATTAGACATGCCAACTTTGCCTCTGGGATGGCAACGCATGTACGATGTATGCCCCGTAGGAGGCGGTGATAACTTACTATCAGGGTCCGTCGGCGGCTTGCTTGCCAATAACATAAAAAAGAATACCTGGACACACTTAATCCCACCATTAGATTATCCACTAAACTGCAATAAGCGCTATCTATATTAATATAATGCTATTTACGACTCAATAAATTACCCTTTTGGGAATATATGTAACGCGTTTCATGGTCACTTCAACTTTGTCATGAATACATATTTGTAGTGAACGGAAATTCGGTCGTGCAATATGGGAAATTAATTTGAAGGAGAATTGGAACAAAGAAGATGAGCGTTGAAGAGAAGGTATTGCATTCTCTTTCTGTTTACTTTATAAGGCAAACCATTGCCGGTGAAATTACAGGCATAAAGGATACATTTTTAACCAGTGCGCATGCAACCTTCACGATTCTGAAACCCTTTATGTAAAAATTTTTCGTAGGTTATAAAAAAATTTGCTCTGCCATATATTTCGACCGCGTAGGTATTGCAATTTTCTATGAAACAGAAAATTTTTTCTTTGTTAACCGTCGAAAAATTTCTACTCAATGGAGTCTAGAATCTTGTGCAATCATGGTTACAGTTTGCGTACTGATTAAAAATCTCTCGTGTACAGGAGAGGTTTTTAACCAGTACGCATGTATTCCAAAGAACCAAATTAAAATGAAATTAGACAGAAAAGGTCTTCTCTACAAAAAATAACGATGATCTAACAAATATAAACTGACATCAGTATCTTTTTTTTGTATCTTCAAGACATTTTAGATGCTGGCTGACATCTAGCTTTTTGCATAAAGATTTGAGGAACTGCGTTTTTTATTTTCCTCAGGTTGAAGAAGACCCTCGATGGAAGATACGGCAGAAGTGTGCAGAATGTATTCAGGGTCCCAATTTGATCAAAACGTTGGTCATTATTGTATGTGTTGCAGTTGTAGTGCAGCAGGTACCTATTTACTTAAATATTGTCACAGAAAGTAAAAAAAATAAAGAATTCTTGGGCAAGAGATAGACGTCCGAAAACACGATTACTAGCTATAGTCTCGACGTTGCATATGGGCAGGTTAAATAACAAACAAATTGTAATAAAAAAATAATAAATTTGAAATGCAACACGAGACCCGTAAGGAAAGTTATTTTTCTGTTAAAAATATGACATGTATTTTAATCGAATCTCAAATCATGCTTCCTACTTTTTATACGTATTATAAACGCGAACGTTTGTGAGGATGGATGCATGGATGTTTGTTACTATTTCACGCAAAAACTTCTGAACAGATTTTGATGAAACTTTACAGTAATATAGCTTATACATCAGAATAACACATATGATGATACTTTTTATCCCGATATTCCACGGGATCGACACTTATGCAGGTGAAACCGCGGAGCGCTGCTAGTAATTTATATTTTGCTTTCGTAAAAATATTATTGATCACTCTAATCTAATATATTATAATGAATCCTCTTTTTGTGAACCTCAAATAATTCTCATTTTGGGGTCCTAAAAATACTAAATAGCCGTTGGCCAAGTTGGTCTCAGTTACTTCTGTGACCACCTTGGATAGCTATGCTAGCGTTCGCTGGCCGCTGCCGGGGCACCGCTCACTTCGCTCGCTCGGCTCGCTCGTTGGTCACAGTTCTAACCTAACGTTATATGGGGTACCCTAGCTTAGTTACCAACTGTGAGAAAAGTCTAGTAAGGTAAAAAGTGGCTTGATTATTAATACAAGCGTGCATCATTAGAAGCCCAAAAAGGTTTTAAAAGGTTCATTAATTTTAAAAAGCAACATCAACATCATTAGGAAGTCAATAAGGATCAGTTCAATATTTCTCTAAATATATTGCCTCGGAAAGTATTTACCCACCTACTTAATAATATAAACTGTTTTCAGATAACAGTATGCATCTACAAACTGATAGACGTCCCTATCACCACGTACACGCACTTTGACTTCAACAAGACCCTGATCTACCCGAGCGTCACCTTCTGCAGGGAACCGCCGTACAAGTTTGATAAAATGAGGGTGAGAGTCTGCATACCCTTTCCTTTAACATCTTCTTCGAATGAAAGAGTGGTTTAAGATATCGGTTGTGTGTACTGTAAATAATATAAGAACTAATTCTCGTCGCAAAATTAGTGATTCCCTTCCATTCTCTGGTCATATAGAAAAAAAAATTATTTCCAATGAAAGTAGGTTTAAAAAAAATGAGATGTTACAGTTATAGGGAGGCCTCTAGCTGTGGACGTTCAGATTTAACGACCTGCTGTACAGTCACGAGCAAAAGTATGTATACACTTGGCTTTATTCAAAAGCGAGTTAATCCTATATTTTTGAATGAAATTTTATGTTGCTACGAACATAGTATTTTCGAACCCATAGGTTTTTGCAATGTGTCGTATTTCATTGTTATGTATGTCGTTATTTCACGCAAAAATCGCTATTGATAGTTTCCAAGTGTTGACATATTAGTGCTCGTTACTGTACTACCCACGTCTAGTGGAGTCCTAAGACTTTTACTAAGCCGTCGAACCACCTCGTGGGTGTACAGCACTTATTCAAGATTTGGTGTCCACGCTGTTCTTAGACTTCACGCACTAGTCCATACTAATATTATAAACGCGAAAGTAACTCTGTACCATTTCGTGCCTTAACGGCTGAACGGATTTCGATATAATTATGGCACACACATAGATCACGACCTGGATTAGGACACAGGATAATTTTTATCCCGGTAGTACATTCCTGTTGGATAATTTACGACCACTACTACAAAATCTAGTATAGTTAAAAATCTGTCATAGTTCCCGTTTCCAGGAATACGGCCTGCAAGCTCATCCTTACTACACATCCGCCTGGCGGCGATTTGACTTCGAAAATATTAGCCTGGACGACTTATGGGAAAATATTACGTTCAATGAGGAGGACTTCTTTCTGCATTATGGTCTCGCCGGAGAACCGGATAGTAAGATCTTTTGCCTCATTCAGGAATTTCTTATTCTCACTATCCAAAACTAACTGAGCTTCTAAGAGAAAGCAATATTTTAAACGAACGCAAACAACAGAAGATTAATTTTCTTTCTAAGAACAGTGATAGTGTAAAAAGTAGATTATTTTATCACCAGAGTTGACTAACGACTTGACGATAGCAGTTTATTGTTCCTTTAATCATCTGTTACCACAAACGGATAAGACGCAAAGGGTAGCATTTTCTCTGGCACCACCACATCAAAAAATGGTTTATAAGGAGAATAATTTTCACAACATCCTAACGATATGTTGTTGTTGTACGTTGAAGGCATTCTAGCATTGAATCTTCCACCAACATCATAGATGTGGAACTAACGGAGACAATGGGCTTCGCGCTCGGTCGCTGCTACACCCTGACTCCTAAGATCCTGAGCACCCACGCCACCAAGCCCCTGGGCTACTCGGTGTCGCTGAAGCACACCGCTCGGGACATCGCCACCACCACCAGCATCATACCACCTGGGTACCACGTCTATATCCATTACTCGAAGGAGCCATTTACAGGTACGTGTTTGGTTTAGACACTTAATAACAAACACCAACGCATACAAAAAAAATGCTGTTTCAATCTAAAAAGCAAAAATGAAGCTCCAGGCATGTTCCCGACTCCTCGTGGCGGCGATCGGCGGCGGCGATCTCTCGCGTCCGGCCCTGGTTCAAGCCATGGTCCGGGGCGAGAGGAAGTGGGAGGCAGTCACCTCCTTCTGCGAAGCAGTAATGCTCGCGAAGGAGGAGGCGGAGCGCGTGAGGGAGAGGCAATCGCTGCACCCTCGCGCGCCTAGCCGCCGCAGGAGACGCCCTGGACGGGAGTCAACAGCTGACTCCCAGCCACCGTAGGCGCGGGCTTGCGGGAGGCGAGCTATGGGCAGCTCGCCGCCCGGTAAGGACCAGGCCCGGGTCGACGGCGCGTTGTGTTTCACGCGCGCCTCAAAGAGATGTCAGCACGAATTGACGGGGTCCGCTAGGGCCGATGCCACCGGGGCTGCGGTTTGTTCAGTAGATATACCGTGGCCCCTGGCACAGGCAACTGAAGGAACACGGGTGGGTTTTGGTCAGTAAAAGTCTGACATGCCCTTCCGCTCAGCTCAGAGCGGGAGAAGTCATTTGATGATTTCACAACCAAAAAAAAAAAAAAGCCATGTTCCCGACACCAGTGGGCATTCAAACAAAAAAAGTTTTTTTTAATCAAAATATTTTTAAAAATAACTAATATGTTAAGAAAGCTAATAAATTATATAATAATAACGTTTTATTTTCAAATCATAGTCCATAATACAAGTCAATTTTTGGATGAAATCGCATAATTTATTTTTCAGTTTTTCGAATTTGCTTCTATATTACTTCGTGGTGCTAAAGCTATTTTAACTAAAACAATATCGTTCTCTAAATCGTCATCCTATTTTGATGTATAATCTAGAGGTAACAGTGTACAACGGAGGGATGGTGGACTCTTTGTACGTGAATGTGGGCGAGACCCTCACCGTGAAGCTGAAGGTAGACCAGTACAAGATGATCAGCAGCAACGACGACCCCTGCATTAACCAGGTTAACTACAGTGCTAATGAGGTAATTTGTCCTTAAAAGGTTGGTTCCCCTTCTTTCATATCAGCACGATGAAGCAAAAAGCATATTATAGCTTTTGCTAGTGTAAAAAGTCAGCAAGATATAGGTAATACGGGCTGGTGTCCGCAACTCCACGTCAACGCGCGTAATTTGCGTACGGATGGGATAATCGGTTATTCGATCCACCGCAGTTTCTGAAGGAAGGCCAGCAACACTGATGTAACCCTCATGTGGCTCAATACTTCCAATCTAACTTCGCAGTCACCAGCATGTACAAGCTTGCATGGCAATCGAAACTGACGGATTCATGCACTCTAACCTTGGAAAATCCAATACCTGACCGCGCCAAGTGTAGCTTAACCTCGACGACCAATGAACAGGTCAATGAAATAATTAGATTTATCTTGTTCACGTATGATATATCCAGACCATCACAACTAATCGTGTGATTTAAATTACTGGATTGCACATGCAGAGGAAATTAATAGCTATAACAAATTAATACAATTTATAGTTTCTAAATTGGTCGTTGCATTAGAAGTAATTCAGTCTAGAATTCAAGTGGATTGGTTCTAGGACTATGAATTGTAAGATGAAGGCAAGTTGGTGAAATATGAAAGCAAGCTTAAGCCGCTGTCTCCGTAAGTCGATTTTTAGAAAACTAAAGCTGATATCAGACTCTTTTTTCGAGAACACGGTTAACTCGAGTTTACACGACAAGAAAAAATTACATGGGAATGAACGTTCACGTACTTATTTCATTTCTTTTTTCGATTATTCGGTTGGCGAGTAATGATGCCGAGTGCAGAAGTCAAACGTCGTGGGATAGGTTTATACATAATCAGCCTATAACGTTCCCACTGCTGGGACACAGGCAGTGGGAATGAGAATTTTCAGTGAGAGGGAATGGGCCGTAATCCACCACGAGGGCCCAGTGCGTGTTGGTAGATGTCACATGTCTTCGAATTTTTGCTTCTAGGACATGCCGCTTTTCTCACGATTCCTTCACCGTTTTGAGAGCAGTGGTGATGGAATAATTTACACAAAGTAAAGCGCCTGTCTGGGTTCGAACCTTCGACCTATAACTCTTAAGTCGCAGCAGTGACCACTGGGCCATCACTACTCTCAATGGGATAGGTTCACTAATTAATATTTTTTTCACTTTTGATTCATTTTGTATTCAGACGTTATACTTCGAGTGAAAGATTCCGAATGAAAGGCTTATATTATGCTTTAATTATTTATTTTCTTCTAGTGCACTACAAAGTACGTGTGGGACATGGCGGTGCAGCATGCGGGATGCTCTGGACCCTGGATGCAGAGCTTCGTGCCCCAATGTAACAACTACACCAGCATGAGGGCACTTATCTCGTATTACGACCAGTCAGCATTTTTATTATCTACTCTAATTTACTTTTCCATCCACCATAGGAAATAATAAGATGACCGATCGTAGAAAGACTTGTACGGTGTGATTTAAAAATGAAGAAAAGAAATGTCACAACAGGAGAGATAATTTCTATTCTTTGTAGATAAGAGATACTTGTGGTCGGACTACGCGTGCTGAAAAACAAAATTTCGTTACTCAATCTTTACTGAGATCTGCTATAGTATAGATAGACCACTGGGTTCACCCGTCTGCCAAACGTAGCAAAGATATCAATTTCTCAGCAGAATTTTTTGTGAGCATCCAAAATTAATAATGTCGACTCATATTGAATTTTATGTGAGTGTCTCCACACACATTCAGTTGTTATCTCATGTTCTATATTAAAAAGATTGAGCTTTGGCTTGCAATTGGAGAGTCTTTTATCCAACAGTGAGAGCAGGAGTGGCCCAGCGGGCCACTTACGGGTACTTACGAGTTGTAGGTTGTAGGTTCAAACCCAGACAGGCGCTTTACTTTGTGTAAATTATTTAATCACCACTGCTCTCAAAATAGCGAAGGACAACATCGTGAGGAAACCGGAATGTCCTAGAACCAAAAATTCGAAGACATGTGACATCTATCAACTCGCACGTGGCCTACGGCGGACGTGGGTTACGGTCTGCTCCCGCTCATAGAGAGGAGCCCTGTGACCCAGCAGTGGGAACATTATTGGCTGATTATGATGTCCACCAGTTAGCTTATAATGGCGATGGTCGAAGGAAGTACAATGGAGGAAGTAGAAATGAGTGGAGAAGGTATTCTATGAACCAAAGCCACCAGGTTATAAAGATTATTTTCCATATTACAGAATATTCGAGAACCATTCCTGCAACAGCTGTCCCCGTATCTGCCACTCGCTTCTTTACAACGGGTTCGTGACTGATAGGCAAAAATTCTACTTCTGGGACAGCTCGGCCAAGACATGGTCTTTGAGCAGTGGTGAAGCAGCTCTGCAGACGCATGTAAGGGAACACCCAAGTCTGTACAGACATGTAAGGGATCTCCTTAGTCTATTGACGGTAGTAAGGGATCTCCTATTAACAGTTCTAACACTTGCTGGTCTGCTGGCTTGTAGAGGCTTGTCAGAAATATTCTGCTTTTTCTATTCATGTATGTGGTAATGGAAAAAGGAAGGATAATGTGCAGCTAAACCCCCTGCCGAGTGAATAGCCAGCAGTATCCACCATTGTGTAGCATTAAATGAAAACAATAGTTAGAGAAGAAGCCGTCAGAAGGTCTAAGAATCAGTAGAAAGTCAATGTGTCTTTACTGAATGCTTACGACATATAATAAGTTCACATATTAAAATGGAATGACGATGGATGGATCTCTGTTCGCAGCTGTACTTCTACTTCAACAGCATGATGGTGTCAGTCTACGAGGAGCGCTACAACTACGACTGGAACCTGTTTGTGTCAGATCTTGGTGGAAGTATTGTAAGTTCCTACTACTTTGTTAGTAACATCAACATCTAGAATTCTGTACGCATTAATGGCTATCATAATATTAGCAACAACTTAAGTATTGATATGGAATCTGGCATATAAATATACTATCAGACTATTCTGGTAGATTCAGTAATTGTGACATCTTTATAGCATAAAGAAAGAGTACATTTGCAAAGGTAAGGATGAAATCCACTCGGAGTTTTTCCTGTAACATCTTACTAATATTATAAACGTGAAAGTTTGTATGGATGGATTTGGATGAAATTTGGCACAAAGGTGGGTTATAACCAGGATTAACATATAGGACACTTTTATCCCGATATTCCCACGGGATCGAAACTTATGCGGGTGAAACCGCGGGACGCAGCTAGTAGTATATAGCATTGGAATTTTATATGATCAGTTTTCATGGCGAGTATCAAACGATCGGCCACTGCGCCTAAAGTGCCGTCCAAATGTCAGACACTCCACATGATCCGACCCGTAACATTAAGTCTTCATTGACCCTAATTTCTCCCTGAACCCGGAACCGCGGCTCCGTCTTCAATAGGCTCAATCCTAAGCTCTGCCAATCTAGATATTACACAAACATCCTCGTACTCCGATGAGATAAACATGATGCTATTGATTATGCCAGCGGCTGGCAAGGTGCCATGCTGCTATTTCAAAGACTATGTAACTCTGTGTCTTTGGAATGAAATGTTATGGGGCATACAGACTCACATATGTGCATAGCTTTAAGAAAATAATTTTGCGGGAACTTGATTTTAAACTTTACAAAACAATTGGGGTATTTGCGTAACAAACTAAAAGTAGCAATGGCTTTCATTTTGACAGTTCAAAGAAGTTCATTGCGTTATTTACGTTGTTGAGCAGACAAATTTCTAGAACATAATATGAAGCAAATGATTAGCAGTAATCTTTAAAATCATTTAGATTGCAATTGAATGTGTGTTACGCAATTGGGTGCTGGGATGGAATTTCTTTATAATAAATGTGCAATTCGAAATAGTTATAAATAATACGCTCACGAACACAAAACCATTATGAAACACAGTATTGGACGATTTGAGTAAAGCAATATTAAATAAAAGCGCGTTTTGAAGAAAACTTCTGGATATATGGATGTTTCAAACGCTAGCAAAATGCTCTAATATACAAACACTTTTACTGTTTGATTCAGTTATTCTAGAAACCGTATAATATATGTGGAGGTCAAGTTATATCTCATATTGTTTGTGTTCATGATATATGTTTGTAACAAGCTAATTTGAGACATAAGTGTAAAAATAACAGCTCGGTTAAAATCAGTATCAAGGCAACATTGTCGTAACATTTAGGTTTTATTGGTGTGTGAGCCCGAAAGATAAAAAACAAACATATTTTTTTATAATATATAATACGAAAATATAATACGAAAGTAATTATTCTAAGATAGGGTAGAAAGGGGGTGACTACTGAGATGACGACTAATAGAAGAAAGAAAAAAGAAAAAAAAGAAAGAAAGCAAAGAAGAAGAAGTATGGAAGAAAAAGACATGTAGCGCCGACCGCGAATAAATTGGGATAAAGGACAGGAGAATGAATGAGATACATACATAATGTATTATAAAAACCTGAAGCTAAATCCCAAACTAAGTCTGGGCTTGTATTTTGGTGCTAGTGATTCAGCCTTGATATTAAATAAGTTTTACCAAAATATAACGCCAGAGTGTCATTGTTGACATATTATTGTCCTCTAGACCGAATTTCGATCGCGGCCAATCTCAGCGAAGACTAGACATCGACGTCGGAGATATTATAGAACACAGGTGCGTGCACAGACACAGGTGCACTCCCTCTTCCCTCACTGTCATAGTCCGATGGGACGGCAATCCGACAAGTGTGGGTATTATTAAATGTTAATTTTAGGAAAGTAAGAAGAGAAATGGCATTATTATATTTATTCAGATAGATCATATTTAGTCGCTATCTATCTGATCTTGTAAGTAGGTATGTAATATATCTGGAAAATACGAATCCAAAACCTTGCCTGTAGCTATCATTGCTATGCTAACTAAGGCAAAAATAATAATGTATTGTCTTCAAGAGTTCTCCTTCCTTTCCAGGGTTTCCTCCTTGGCCTCTCCGTGATAGGAGTGATGCGGATCTTTGGCAAGACCTGGCGCACCTTCATAGAGCCTTTCATCAGGTGTAAGAAGAAGACCAACACTGCTGGAAGCGTCGGCTCCGGGGCTACTGTCGATGTTAAGACCGTCAGGCAAGAGTATATCGAGAAGTGGAATGAGAAGAATATGGCTGATCAATAGTACATTTGATTTTAGTTATTATAATAATGAGCATTCAATTGTATTTTCTTTTGCTTTCAAATTCATGTTGACTGTGTAAGGAATGAAAGGCGTCTATAGTATGACAGTTGTTATATACACGTGTATATTATAATAAATAAATCGTGACTCCTGTATATGATTGCAACTAGGAACAGGTAGAAACTGAACTTAATGATCGAAATGGTGCATAGACAGTAGAGTTCAAATGAACGCATATTTTAATCAATGGTAGAAGGTACTTTGGTATTCTAGAGGATTTTGGATACTTACTTTTCATCAAGAAAATGTAAAAATTAAAGGGAAGCACACATTTACCAATGAAATAGCCAAAAAAAGAAAGTAATTCGCTACAGTTTTCTCATTTCTTTTCCTAAGCCTAAAATACAATTTATATCAATATAAATACTGCAGATCAAATTAATCTTGTCAGTGTGATTACGCAGTATCCATGAATCATTAGCCTCCATATTTCTGTGCGTGACACATGTTGTCCCGTGATTTGGTACAACAACATGTGGAGCATGTAAGTAGAATTACATTGAGGATTATGTCATAATTTTATTTTTACACTGTTTAATTGTCATGGCGGGGTCAAGGTCATTCTTCTTGTATAGCCTGCCACCAATACGTCTGGTTATTGTGTTCTGTTCAACCAGCACTCTATGTCACCTTATCCTTTTCAAAGTAAGTATGGCTAATAAAATAAAATATTTCTCTAAACCATGTTTATATTGTTACGAGCTTCGGGGTTCGTGACAATTAAAACTGCCGATATAAATTACCAAAAGTTACCTTTAATTAAACAACACTAATAACAACTCAAACACACTAATTATAAAAAACAATTGCACTTAAGTCGCACTTGAAGATCGCATTCTATGTATTAGCATGTATCGCTTATCGAACACTGTCATGTTAATCTAATCCTGGCCTTATATAGTGCCGCAGATAGTTCCAGAACCTTCTATTGTACAAACATCTAGAAGGTTCGAGTACATACTGGCCCCGACTGACCAGATGTCGATAGTTCTAGCATCGAAATTTCTAGAAGGATCTATTAGTTCTGCTACTCGATACTAGATGGCGCTAGTGGTAAATTAGTTCTGCTACTCGATACTAGATGGTGCTAGTGGTAACTAATGTCACCATGTACCAGGCATTAATTGTGGCGCGCAACAATATTCAATTTTAAACAAAATGGTAAACATGTAAAATACTCGTATTCAGCTGCATACAGTTAGACTGAATACCTACCCCAGCATAGTTGGGAAAAGGTCAGGCAGATGATGTTTGAGTTTGACAAAAGTCATCATCATCACCACTCTCTGTATTTATCCTTACTCTTATTTAGCTTCTTTCTTGAAAGTTTTGCACACGCGGTTCATTTATGCATCGATTGCCGCGTTTCGTGAGTCGAGTCGTTAGCTACTATTTACAACCACTGTAATAGAGGCTGTTACTTCAAGAATTATCGGTAATTAAACACTAAAACTGTTTCCGTTTTCCATTATACAGGAATGTTATCAAAAACATGATTATTTCAGACAAGTTGCATTAATCTGTGTGAATGTCGGCACAGAAACACTAGTAAAATAAAAGTGGTATCTAAGTGCCTTTTTAGGATGAGCCATTCCACCTGTAATGATGGTTGTAAGGGAGATTTTAATAAATAAATAATAAATAAGTTGTCCCACTTCTAGTTTTATACTTCAATCAAAATCCAGATTATTTTCATATCTATCTAGATTCATAGATATCTTTTCTTATTAGTACATGGGCCTGCTCTTCGTCACTATCTCGCCTGTTGGAAAGCAAATGCTGCAGTCAACTATGGAACGAGTGAGTCCTGAATATCTCATCATCGTAGCACATACGACTTCTAAATACCGCGCATTTTACCGGAACCAATGTCATTGACTTAAATAACCTAACTGACAGGTTAGGTCTTCCCCTTGTTCTTTTCAAATCGATCGATTAAACAATATTCGTCCAGTTTCTTTGGCTACGTTGATCGCGGCTTCAGTAGCGTTCTTTACGTCCTTAAATGTACAGGAGTATGGACACTTTGTACACTCCTGCAACAAGTGGACTATCGTCTGGTCAGCCGATCGATTCTGTAAAAATCTCACCGTGAAAAGTTAGGTGAAGTGAGCTTAGAGGGAGCTGTCAATAGTGTCAATCCCTAGCATTAGATGGAATGACAGCTCACTCCACGCTCACTTCACCTAAGTTTTCACCGTGAGATGGTAAAGCCGTGTAGGCACGAACGAACAAAAACATGGTGAACACGAACGTCGAACGCTTTGTTCGCACGTGCGTACCACTAACGAACACCAGTGTTTGATGTTCGTTAGAGGTACGCACGTGCGAACAAAGCTGTCGATGTTCCTGTTCACCATGTTTTTGTTCGTTCGTGCGTACACGGCTTTACAGAATCGCACTGTTGGTTAAGTTACATTAGTAGTTACTTGCAAGTTAGAACTATCGTAAGGTTATTCTCATCTGTCATACTTCATCACCACGCACATGACTACTGTCATAACAACGCGTAGCTGATGAGTGATGCCTATTTAAACCGAGTCACACTTCGAGTGGGCTATTGCAATACTTTGACCGACTGTCAGCGTGCGATGACAACGGCCCAAATGCCGCACATGCCAACTGCATTAGATTAAATAAATTACATTTTAATTAATGGGTTTAATTGTAATATTTGACTATTTTGCTGGTAGATATTCTATACACTTCACTTCGTAGTGTAGACTGTTAACTGTTGGTTAGCTGGGTGTGCAATCGTATCGACCGCTGTAGGATCAGCCGGTCTATTCTCATAGTGAGAAGGTAGGTGAAGTAAGCAGTCATTCTATCTGAGGATTCTCGTAATTTTAAGAACGTTCACAGTCTGCTCTCAGTCTCAATCTGTCAAAAAATCCTCTAATTTACTACTACATTTTGACAAGTTTTTGACATTTGTTTGTCACCGAGATGCGACTGCGACTAGATTTTGAACGTTTTAAATTACGTGAATTGGGCTTCTGATGTTAGGCATCGACACCAAATACATAAACTTTAAAAACTACAATTCTAAACAAAAAGCATTTCAAGTTAATGGTTGCAAGTGAACAAATTAACGAAGTTATTGAATACAAATTTCTTGGACTTATTCTAGTCCAGCATTGTAACTGGAAATTACATATAGAGCATGTACATATGCAAGAAACTAAATCAATTTGTATTTACACTGAAACGTTTTAGATTTACCGCGAGTGAAGCTGTTGCACTTACTGCTTACCACGGGTATGTTTCCCCTTTACAGATATAGGCTGCTACTCTGGGGGAACTCGACGAATATTAATGATGCCTTCTTAGTATAAAAAAAATGCCTAAGAGCAATCTGCGGTATCAGTCCTTTAAAATCCTGCAGAGCTCACTATAAACAATTTAAACTTGAGGTCTTTTCATAATGCAAGCTGGTGTATTTGTTAAAGAGCACTCTACATTTTTATAACATGCGTCTTTCATTCAAAATATACCCGTCGAAACCCAACATGGCTAAGAATTCCTTCACATCAAAGCACATTATGGCATAAGAATAGCTATATCACAGCAATTAAAATTTTCAACAATATTCCAAAAGAAATAAGGGAACTCCCCCTAAAACGCTTTAAATCAAACTACACAAATGGCTTATTAGTTATTGTTTTTATACTGTAAAAACATAACTTTCACAAACAAATCATGACTTTATTTATAAGACCTTAAAGCACCATGTTTTAAAGCAAATAATTATATTCTATTCTATTCGCACTTTACCTAAGTTATCACTGTGAGATTTTTACAGAATAGATCATCTGATAGTTCCACTCATTAGTAATTGCACTCAGGATACTGTTGGAGCAAGCACGCATTCTGCTGGGGAGCGAAGCACGCAGTATGTTTGCTCTTTCTCCTTTTACGGATGATGCCATGAAAATCATGACTCTTGCAAAAGCATTGCAATAACACAGCAACGCTGAACGTTTTACTTTATAAAACACGCAAGGCGCAAGGCAGTGGTCAGATGACATCGTTTATTAACCGATTTAAAAAAAAGGAGGTGGTTCTCAATTGAGATGTATTTTTTTTAATATTTGTTATATATTTTGTTAATGTATGTGTGTGTGTGTTTGTTTCGTGCATGTGTGTGTTTGTTTCGTGCGTGTGTGTGTTTTGTTTTGTGTGTTTGTGTATTTTGTATGTGTGTGTTGTTTTTGTTGTTGTTGTTTTTGTTATTTACCCTTATTTTGTTGATTGGTGGCCTATACAAACTTGTTAGGGGAAAGACTAAGCGGAACCAATGCCTGCATGGTTACTGAATTCTAACCCAACCTGACAACTTAAATGAATATATGTGTTATACATTTACCTACGTTCGAGAAGACACAACGCGGTATGCGAGGTTACCTAACCCATAGATATAAACTGATGACGCCAGCATTGAATGTTTGAAGCTCTCGAGCTTTCACGTCATCTACGGTACTAACATGGTTTAGGTTAAAAAGCTATATTTGTGAGGGAACATACCTACGAAGTGAAATCACGTACAGGCGCGATATTCGAAGGTCGCCACAGAGTGCGAAGGGTGGGCGTCTTTGTGGACCGTCTTGTAAAATGTTGACGTTCAAAAAGTGATGACTCTCAACCTAATTTGAATAAATGTATTTAAGGCAGTGGTGTATCATAGACTCACATTTCGCCAGGTATAAGAGGGAAAGGACGAGCCATTTGCCACAAATCCAAACTCTCTGAGTTTTCTACTCTTTTTTTAACTATGTTTTCTAAAATTATAGACAGACTACCTGACCCGGCAAACGTTGTTTTGCCATATAAATTATTTCTAGCTGCCCGGCGCTACTTCGTTCGCGTGGTGTCCTACCCCCTACCCTACTCCTACCCTACTCCTACTCTACTCCTACACTACCCCCTACCCTACTACTACCCTACTCCTACACTACTCCTACCCTACTCCTACCCTACTTCTACCCTACTCCTAACCTAATCCTACTCTACTCCTACCCTACTCCTACACTACTCCTATCCTACTCCTACCCTACTCCTACCCTACTCCTACCCTACTCCTACCCTACTTCTACCCTACTCTTAAGCTACTCCTACCCTACTCCTACTCTACTCCTACACTACCCCCTACCCTACTACTACCCTACTCCTACACTACTCTTACCCTACTCCTACCCTACTTCTACCCTACTCCTAACCTAATCCTACTCTACTCCTACCCTACTCCTAACCTACTCCTACACTACTCCTATCCTACTCCTACCCTACTCCTACCCTACTCCTACCCTACTCCTACCCTACTCGTACCCTACTTCTACCCTACTCTTAAGCTACTCCTACCCTACTCCTACCCTAATCCCACCCTACTCCTACCCTACTCCTACCCTACTCCTACCTTACTCGTACCCTACTCCTACCCTACTTCTACCCTACTCCTAACCTACTCCTACCCTACTCCTACCCTACTCCTAGCCTACTCCTACACTATTCAAAATCCTTAATTTAATACGTGCTTCAATTCGAGTGGACCCGAGTCTACCGTACCGAAGGGACGATCGTCAAATGTTTGGCAGTAAAGTAGGCAGAACAGTTTTATATGGGAAAATGAAATTGTGGTTTTTACTATTTTCCTCGCAACTTATCGATATTTTCTTTAAGCCTTCCCTGGACTACGACAAACATTTCAAAACCAAAATCAGCTAAATCGGCCCAGCCGTTCTCGAGTTTTAGCGACTCAAACGAACAGCAATTGATTTTTATATACCTATATATAGATAGATATAATTTCCATGTCTAGCTATTTGTGCTTGCAAGATTAATGTAATGTAATGTCTATAAACATCCCACAATGCCTACGAAAAAAAACATGAGTTAGGTATCCTGATATTTTTATAATCATTAACAAAAAATCGCTAAAGTTAAGATTTGTATCACACTCAAAGCATTCATTTCAAATGAACCAATTACAGGCACTTTTGAATTGTCAAGGTGTCGGTCAGTCAGAAAGATGAAGCTAGTTGCCCAGTCCAAAGCGTAGTAGTACCTATGAAGAAGAACGGACAAGAAACTCCACGGACACTCTTTTAAATCATAAAAGTGTAACAAAATATTGGTTACATCATTCATGTTGAAATTATACTTCAGGTCTTGTAATCCCGGGAATAATTGAACAGCTAAATGAGCCAAACAGCTTATAATTCAATAAGTATTATTCTACTGTGCGTAAGCCAAATAAAAGGCCAAAACTAATTAGAAGGCAGATATTCTGTAGGCCTGTGTTGTCTACCCTACTTAATATAATTGACGCGACATATTTTTCTTTCATCATCGTTTCAGTCGGAAGACGTCCACTGCTGGACATAGGCCTCCACCAAGCACCTCCACTTAGACCGGTTCCCGCATCTAGCGGGTTCCTGCGGTCTTCACAAGGTCGTCAGTCCACCTTTTGGGAGGCCTTCCAACGCTGTCTTCCGGTACGCGGACGCTACTCTACCTTTCGGCCCCAGAACATATTTTTCTTAATATGCCAAAATTGCTGCATTTTCACGACATGTGCTGTTATAAAACAGAAAAACTTATGAAGGAAACTCGTTGAAATGTCAGATTGTCGTTAAAACACTTTATCAAAACCGACGTTTTGGTGAAATAGGCCCCTGATGACGCAATATAACAATCTTATAATAACCCCGTAAATAATCTGATGATATCAGACTGGACTCGATTTAAAGATTTAATTTCCCTCTAGTTTCAAATATCCACGGTATTTATAATGTTCCCAATAAGAATTTCCACATTTCTGTCTAGTTGGAATGCGAGCGAACCCGGGAGTATCAACTAATGTTAGCAACGAGTGTCATGTTGAACCAAATCGAAACTGTTGGCAAATGTCGAACAATAAATGCATTGCAGGTGACGCATGCACTTGTACCGCTGTTAAGTTACATAGGAGGAGCGACGTTGATGCTGAAAGAAAGTCTGTGA
The DNA here is from genome assembly GCA_947507525.1 of Apamea epomidion. Classification (NCBI taxonomy): domain Eukaryota; kingdom Metazoa; phylum Arthropoda; class Insecta; order Lepidoptera; family Noctuidae; genus Apamea; species Apamea epomidion. The sequence continues at coordinate 18,774,692 of OX382237.1, forward strand.
AAATTATATAAGGAAACGTTTTCTTTATTAATGTGTTTCGCACCACGTACAATGGTCCACTTGAAGGACACAATTCCAGTAACATAGACACGTGGAACGATTTCTGAGGAAAGAGCGGTGTCAGTGTAGTTTTTTTTATAGACACCGGTCAATGTAAACCGAACTGGGCAAGTTTCATACTCTTTAGAGGTTTAATTATGTTAATGATGTTTAATTGTTTTATTATGTATATTCTATGTATTGCCCACATTCAAGCAAATAAACGATTTGACTTGATTTTAAAAAGCGTAATGGAAAGCGGCTTTTATAATTCTGTTCTTTTCCTTCTCAGCTTTCTTCTTGCATTCGTCTTTAATCGCTCAGTTTATGCAGTGCACCCGCTTCCTCATCTCGCGTTACTCACACCCGATCGGTGTCAATGTTCTAATTCGGTGGCAGCTCATTTAGCTGATCAATCCGCGATTGGATAATATTTTATCGCTGGCTCCAATATCTTGTAATTATTCGTTCGACGATCTGCTACAATATTAACACGTTGAGTGATCGACATTGCTACTACGTTGGATTATAGTTGATTAAAACTAATCTTAATTAGTATAATTATAATTAGACATCAAAATTTATTTGATGACTGTTTTATTTGATGTCGCGGTTATGTGGTCATCTCTGTTAATGTTGAAAAGTGTTCAGAGTTAGTAAGATTGTTTCTGTAATTTCAATTTTATTAAAAAGTGCCTATGTTGGTAAGTTAAATGCATTTGTTCTAAATGCATGATAGTACAGACCTACTGAAATATTACCATATTAAAACCTTCTTGAAATATGTTTACTACCACCAATTTTCTTAAACATGGTTTGTTTTTCCACCAACTCGAAGGTTTTCAACTTGTGGTTGTTGTGAAGGTTCATTTCTTGTTATCAGCTTTTACAAAACGCCGTCTTACAACAGCTCTGCTTCCACCAATACCACCTGCTAAGTACCACAAGAGATACTTATTTAGCCACCGAAATAATAAACACATCATCACTTTCTACGCCGCCCATTTTTCTCCACAAAAGATTTTTAGGTATACTAACCATTCTCAACATGTATCATAAGAAAAGTAACTAGTATTTAAACGTTCTATTTGTCATTTCCCATGTAAAAGAACCGAAACGAAACTCCATGGTAAGTCTTTAAAAAAATAAAAGACTACAATATCCAATGTTGGATTCTCACCTGTACCGCCCACCACCTGTTCACGTGTGCCCCCTCGAAGGGCTCTTGATCCCACGCCCTGTTACGTTAGTCCCCACCACGTAACTACGAGTCTAAGCCATGATTCACGAACACTCAAACAGTCTCGCCAAGCTATTTAAAGCCCATTATATTTGTCTGTAAACAAGGATTAGCTGTCGTTTGGCAATATTACCTGTAGTGATTATTAATATACTAACCACTCAGAATAATGATTTAAATTGGAATATTCGTACCTAAGAACCTTGGAAGCTTGTCCATTAACACCCTGAAACTATCCTAGGTCATCATCCGCTTAGCCTTGACCCAGGTATGTTGGGGTCGCTTCCAGTCTAACCGGATGCAGCTGAAAACATTGGTATTCACCTGCATCCGGTTAGACTGACCGGTTAGACCGATATTTTACATGGAGCGACGGCCTATCTAACCTCCAAAACCCAGTTACTGGGTAATACGATATCCCTTGGTAAGACTGGTGGTCAGACTTTCAGGCTTCTGACTACCCGTAACGACTGTCAAAGATCCACGAATGCCAGCCGGTACCAACCGCTTAACGTGCTTTCCGAGGCACATAGGGGTCTTGGTTTGTAAAGATGGTCATCCATCCACAGACCAACCGCGGCAAGCGTAGCTTTCGATCGATCGACCTGTGTGGCTGTTATTATTTAGCCACACGAATGCCAACCGGTACCAACGGCTTAACGTGCTTTCCGAGGCACAGAAGGGTCTCGGTTTGTAAAGATGGTCACCCATCCACAAACGAAAACGAGACGAAATAAAACGCATATTCATAATATAACTTGCATAGTTGTTCCTATATTTCAGTCTACAAGTTTTTACACATTGTCAGCTCACCAAGCTGATTTCCAATAATTTTCTAATATTCTTAATACGATATACCTAGTGTTTGCCAAACCTCATACGGCGCACATCTTTTTGGGACTTCTATGTTCGAGCCGTTTGGGGTTCAAATACTAAGGCCCACTTTGACACGTTGGTCGACTCTTCACGTGACCAGAGGCCTAGATTATTTTTTTGCCAAAGAATCAGCATTTCCATACAATTCAAACACTGTTGACAGCGATGCGGACGAATTTTTTGATGCCCTGTGATTATTTCCCCTCCTTTTTATATAAAAATATATACTAAGGCCTGATTTTTCCAACGCTAGATAATTTTATTGGAGGAATAATTTTGAATTTTTGACAGTTCTCCCGTACAAAAACTGTCAGACGTCAATTTTATTCCACGAATAAAAATTATTTGCCGATTGAACAATCAGCTTTTAAACGTATTATTATTATTTTAAGACTGTTAGCTTTTTAAATTATGTAAATATTTGAATAAATACGCATTACAGGAACTATACTACCAACTTGTAAAATATTCATTAAGGCTGCATAGTACAACCTAGCAGGCTAAAATCTCTACGATACCCATTGACAATAGTTGCTGGGCAAAAGCTTGTTCCTACATAGACGGGGAAGCCTGCAATACAATGAACTCACATGTAGTTGACGAGACCATAAAGCCTGATCGTTGTTTCTTCAAGCTATTTTTCTTTACCGTTGGACTGAAGATACCGGAAAGGAAGATTATGACATTGAAAACGCTGCATTCGTATATCCAGCCAGGTTTAATAGCCATAGTCATCTTACATCCTATAATAAAGGGTAGCAGGGACATCTACACGCAACCTGTTACGATGGACACAGAATCCATGGATTCAGTACATGATTCTGGACATCGTCGAAATATTTCATGGGTTACTGAAAAAAAATAGCTGTTCTATGTACATTTTGACCGCGTAGGTAACAGCAGATTTCTATTAATAACCGACGAAAATTTCACTGCAGAGGGTCTAGGTACTGAATCCATGGTAGTAACAAGCCTGTTACTAGGCTGTGTTTAGGGACGTCGATGTCCCTGCCACCCTGTATCAAAACTCAAAGCATTTATTTCAAATAAACCAATTACAGGCACTTTTGAATTGTCAAGGGGTCGGTCAGTCAGAAAGATGAAGCTAGTTGCCCATTCTAAAGCGTAGCAGGTGCCTATGGAGAAGAACGGTTAAGAAACTCCATGGATACTCTTTTCAATCACAATAGTATATGTAGAATACCTACATTCTACATATGCATGCAGTGGAGGTTAACATTCTTGTAAGTTTGTGGTTTGTGTGTACAAAAGCAGAGGAAACAGTATTAACACGAATCAATAAATATGTTAAGGTGAATAGCATATTTTCTTTATTTTCCAGTGCACATAAATCTACGTTTAACGATCATTCTTATAGTTCCATCGACGTTTACTGGAGCAACTGTGACCGCAAACAAGTTTATTTCATTAACTGTAAATCGTCAATACGCGTTCATTCCCATTTCTATACACATATATTCTTGATGTAGATATTATTGCAGCCAACCAGATTCTGAATAGTCCACTTATATTTTGTCATTTGTACAGTACATCAGTTTTAGCTGAAGACGAAAATGAGTGTCTAAGGAGGCTTTTGCCCAGCAGTTGGAAGGTACAAGCGCAATATAAAACTGCATAGACAAAGATAGACTTGTCACTCAGGTACATACAGAAATGCATTTTTGTAACCGATGAAAAATTTCAACACAAGGAATTCTGTCCCTGCCACCTGTTTAGATGCATTAGTAATGCTCACTGGCTGGTAGCAACTGGATGAGTGTTGCCGAAAATCGAATCGAAAGGCGTGCAATAGGAGAGGCCTATGTCCAGCAGTGGACTGCAGCTATAGGCTGAAGATGAGTAACGCTCACTCGTTGGTTGAATATGCTTAAAGCTGTCGAGAAAGATTCGGGGATAGATTCATATGTAAGAACGCTATAAATTCAGGTGATAACCTAATAATGGCATAGCATGGAAAATTACTCCGGCCGACGCTGCACCTCCGATAGTGGGCGTTGCCTTTAATCCCCAAGCGCCTATTTCTGTTGCACATTACACTTGCGTGCAAATTAAACGGCCGCTTTTGTCAATAATTCGGAATATTCTCGCTCTATCCCCACACTAATGACCATCTCCTGGAGCCGCCTTCTCAAGCGGGTCAGAGCAATAACAACTAAATTTGGCAAGTGGCAGCTAATCCGTTTTTGTGGCAGTGGCACACACGGATGACGTCATGGATGTTAATTTTAGCCCGCACTGACTCACAACTGAGGGCCGGCCCGCACAGGAATTTGAGTATTACATGTCTTTTATGAATGCGCCTTACAAGGCAGCACGGGGGAATTTATGATAATTTTATGAACGAATAAGTTTCCTGCATCCTGGGGACGATACTAGAAAGATCAGGTGGTCAAGTATTCTGGCAGCAATATGAATGGGACTATATAAAACCGTAGTTCCACTGTGTTCTGTGTTGTGTTGTTGTATGCCACTACGGTAAGTTGATGATAATGATGATTAATAATTCTAAACTCATATTATTTTGAGTACAAAAAATTATGTATATAGTAATTATGAGAAATGGTAGTTTTTGTCACTGTACTTAGTAGTAAAATGATACAAATGAACTCGAATCTAAAACAGCGATTGAGAAGATTTTTACAACAGGTCGAAATATTTTTTACCGACATTGGCAGAGAGAAAAACTTTGTAGAAGTTTTAGTGCCAGAGTATCAGCAAAATTTTTTTTTTTTTTTTTTTTTTAATTCATTCTTTTCCTCATGTGCAGGAATCGTGATAATCTTTAAGATATCTTCAAATAAAAATAGCAGAATTTGTTAAACAGTTCGCGCTTTTCATGAATCACCAGATAAACACGACGAGGAAGCGTCGGTTTCATAATGAGATAATCTTGTAAGCTGAAGGAATTATTTTTTTAAATGCACTATATCTTGTGGCATGGCCAACAGTTCTGGACGGTTAGTATCTGTTTTCCTGACCTACCTACGGTACCATTGTTACCCTGGTACCTACTATCTGTAGTCAGTCCGAAAGATTTTAGGTTTCAGCACACTACATATCTGATTACTATCCAGTGTAAGATAAAATTTCTTCAAATGAATAGAGAAAGAAATAAAATACGTTTATTTGCGGTAAACATGATGCAGAGAAAAAGAAACTCTTTTTTGGAGGAACTTTTTCTTGAATTTCTTTCACAGAAAAGTAGAGAACGTGACTTTAGTTTGACGCCTAAACTCCGCACAAGAAATTCTTCTAACGCTCTTATAACAATTTACAATTGGAACCGATGAGCAATACCAAAAACACAATAACTCCATCTATCATTAACACAATGAAATGCCTGTTGAATACTGATCGAAAACACCTTCCAACAAAAACCGATATTAGCAAAAATAACCTCATACCTACACGATCTAACTATACATACACACATTTACAATACAACACACACATACATATATGCAATACATCTGTACTGTATACATCTATGCAGCATTACAGAGAATACTGAAGCTGATAATTTCATAGATTTCTCAAACGTAACAGACGTTAGTGCTAAAAATATCAAACAAACACTCATATACCCGCGCTGTGTTACATTAAAAATAAATAGAGGCTGAATCTCAGAACTGAGGAATAAATTGATTCAGCGATACATTTTAGTTGCCCCCAGTACTTCGTTGTTTGATTAAAATAAGGTTTTTATGCTGACGCGTGTTTCTGAGGGGCCAGAAAGTGTAATATATTATGCAGGTGTCTTTCTGTGGAGTTTAAACTGTTGAAAGTATTATTTTAGCACCGTTTGGTTGTAGATTTGAGGCAGGAGGTTCAAGAAATGCTGAGTCTAATATATATATAGGTCTGTTAAATATTTTTAAAGTAGAACTTTGCTAAAGAAAATATTGCATTTGATTTTACCTAATTCGTATGAAGAGGGATGCCACATTTTTACGACGTTCCCGTCTAGAATTTCAAGTTTACTTGAGCCAATGGCTGGTACGGTTATCTTTCAGAAAACATTTGTGTCTGCTAATAATATGTGAGTTATTTTGAGTGCTGGCTATGCATCTGTTGATAGTCTACTGTTTGAAGTCCTGTTCGATTGAACTGCATTCATTACAGCTATGCAGACACTTGGAGTTCCGAGTACTAGACGAATATGATGAATGAAGATTTTTGAACACGTTTTAAGACGGACAATTTGTAGCTTGCCCTGCTCAATTTAATAAACAATTAAGAAATGAAAAAATAGCTAAGAAAATAAAGTATGAAGTACGATAAAATATGTTAAATTTTATTATATGTTTGGTTGAGGAACACCGAGGGACTAAACTTGGTACGAGCCTGACAAAACTGTCTATTGTCTTCAGACGGTTGCCTATACATAATTTTTGCACCAAAAACCAAGCAATTCTATTTTAGATAACTCTCCCCCTCCCCACAAGTACCTGTCTTTATAATATAAAGATAATAGAATAATATACAGAGATAATAGAGAACGTTGCGAGACACGTTCCTTCCAAGTCACTCGATAATCGTACAATGAGCAGGTGATGCGGTATTCACGGAGTATAAATACCGCTGGAGACGGCTTGGATCGGTTCCAGTGGAGAACCATTCATAAACAACCTTGGGTATCGGGTAGTAAACGAGTCGTGTCGATGATTTTGGGTGAGAAAGGTTAATGCTTATGATGCCACAGGTCGTTTGGGAAGCTAAGCGTTTAAATTGCTTGTTTCCTTTCATTCTTATAAAAATGCAGGCAAAAACAAGCATTCTATTCAGCAGTTAAGATAAACACAATTATTAAAATTGCATTAATTGAATTCAATCATTTGATCGCGTGGAACGAGCAAAACCGAAAAAAGGAAACTAAACTTGGTAACATATATATATTTTTTTTACTTTAATTAATCATTTTCTTGAGTTTCTTCAGAAAGTTATGGAACGTGATACAAGATTTTTTTTAAGAATTAACAATTAACAGTTTTTAAAACTGCAAATAAATGCTTTTAATTTTAGTAACTTCAGTTTAAAAGAGTGTAAATAGCTAAGAATTCTGTCAATCATGTGTTTCTCACGAACGGCAGCCATGACACATATTTTTAGACTGCGACTTTATTACTGTACTTTTATGATGGTTTTAGTGCAGAAAAACAAAGTAGATTGAAAGTTTTTCAGTTTGCATTGCTGGTGAAGCAACCATACTACACGTGCTTAGTTCAGACACAGGCTAAACACAGAGAATTTCGTTAAAAAAGAATTAGATTAAAAGGAAGTAAGTAGGTCATCATCATCATCAACAGCCGACTTCCCCCACTGCTGGGCATATGCCTCTCTTTTCTTATGCCGATCCTCACGCTCCTGTGCCAGTCCAGTTTGTAGGTGCCTCAGCCTAAAAAGGCCCAAGTAAAAGTTGCTAATTTTGATTTACTCTCGTTGAAGCTGCAATATTTCCCCTAATCCTTAATATTTCCAAAAATAAATTCACAAGAACCAAAAGTAAGTTAATTCTATGATTCCTTGAGTCGCATCCAACTCTAACCCGAATTTAGAATAGTGTCTGAATCATCTTAGACAGTCAACCCCAATCTGATGCAAGACCAGACAATTAATCGAAACCGAATCGATTTTGAAATCGCTGCAGACTCTCGCCAATAGATCAGAAGGTAACGTTGGGTATGCCTACAGATAGGCGATAGGTAGCGCCACTCATCATGTCAGGCGCAAAGTTGCGCTTGCGCCACGAAACTGTCGCGAGCCAAACATTCTAGTCACTGACGAGCGATTTATCAATTTTGCCAGACTCAAACCAAATCTTAAGAATAATCTTACAATGGTTAAGATTTAAAATTCTAGTCTAAAAATATATACAACCTATATCGGCTATATAAAATCAAGAAGTCAGGGATTGCTGGAGTCTCCGCTGAGGCGGCGAGCCTCCTTGCCGGATTGCCGCCATGGGATCTGGAGGCTAAAGTCCTCGCCCACATATGGGAGTGGCGAGAGGAGGCAAAACGCCGGGGCGTTACTCCGCTGCCGCGAGAAATCACGGCACAGCGGACAGAGCTCCGGCGGGATCTCATAGCGGCATGGAGATTGCGATTGTCGCAACCCAGCGCTGGGCACGCCACAATTGCGGCGATAAGTCGCTTCTTTGAGGAGTGGCTAGAGAGGCGCCACGGCACCCTCACCTTTCGCCTGACGCAGGTCCTCACCGGACACGGTTGTTTCGGGAGGTTCCTGTTCAGGATAAAGCGGGAGGAAACGCCAGGGTGTCACCACTGTGTGGATCGCCCGGAGGACACGGTGGAGCATACGGTGGAGGTCTGCCCGGCTTGGGCGGGGCCCCGCCGTGTCCTCGTGGCGGCGATCACACCGGCGAACTTTCGCGTCCGGCCCTGGTCCAGGCCATGGTACGGAGCGAGAGTGAATGGGAGGCCGTCACCTCCTTCTGCGAAGCAGTAATGCTCGCGCAGGAGACGCCCTGGACGGGAGTCAACAGCCGACTCCCGGCCACCGTAGGCGCGGGGGTAAGGACCAGGCCCGGGTTGACGGCGCGTTGTGTTCCACGCGCGCCTCAAAGAGATGTCAGCACGAACTGACGGGGTCGGCTGCGGGTTGTTCGAAAGAGATATCGTGGCCCCAGGCACAGGCAACTGAAGGAACAGGGGTGGGTTTTAGTCGGTAAAAGTCTGACACGCCCTTCCGCTCAGCCCAGAGCGGGAGAGGTCATTTGAAGATTTCCCAACCAAAAAAAAAAAAAGGGATTGCTGGAGTCTAGTAAGTATTATTTGACTAATCTTAAGACCATATAATGTACCGTATTCTGACCAATAAACGATTATGATTATGTACGCAGTCATTTTTGAGAATGGTTAACTTCTACATTCGAGTAAACAAGAACATATGAACATGCTTTGTTAAAAAAAAAAACATAGCAGTCAGCATGCTACTAGCGAAATGTGCCAAACACGTTTGAGAAGGTTATTTTAACAAAATCTAAAGCAATAGGGAAGCTGTTTCTGCGAAAAACAAATAGTTCATCGTTTAAAAATCAGGAACACCTAATAATTGCAGTACCTACTTAACTAATAATGCTATTGAAAACCATATAGCATAATTAGCCTATAATGTTCCCACTACTGGGACATGAGCCTCCTTTCTGTGAAAGAGAACGGGCCGTAATCTTCCACGCGGACCCAGTGCAAGTTGGTAACCACATAATCCGTACCAATGTAGATCCTAATGAAGACAATTTATATAATGTTAAATAATGAGATCTTGCTAAGGTATAGGAGAGTACTCATCACAAATATCAACATGATTGAATTATAGAAATACTTCGAGAGAGTTAAAGACCTTTGGCAAATACGATTGAACGCGTTGATTAGAGTGCAAGTGATGCATGCACATCTTCTAATTAATCTCTAATTATAATGGGCGTTACACTCATTAAGAAAGTACAGATTCTAGTAAATATTCTGGAAATATTAATGTTTGGTGTAACCTTAGGGTAGATATTCAAGATTGTTTGTGGAGGTCAGTCATAAAATGAAATATATGTCTAGACACTATCAGCCATTGGAACACTGTCAACCAAGTAGACGTCATAAACTTTATATCATAGCGGTAGAATATAAGCAATAGATGTTATAAGGAGGTAAGTAGAAAATGTAACACATGCTACTCACACCATGTGAGTCCTAGAAAACGTCCGACGACATCGAGGCAGGCCCAGGAGAAGATGGCGGCATGAGCTCGACGCCTACAGACAGTATTCGTCCACACTAGGTCAAGACAGAGAGGAGTAGAAAGAAGAAAGGGAGGCCTTTGCCCTAAAATGGATAACATAGCCAAAAAATAAATAAATAATACAGTCGATATGGCTAGGAACAAGGTGCTGAGGATGAAACGAAAAATAAGGGTGCCGCGATCAATCCAAATTAATTAGGGTAAGGCCCGGGACTTACATGATATTTTCAAGAGTCAGAGGACTGTGCAGTATGTTCCTTCTTCCATGTTTTCTAGTGTATTGTATCAAACTTCCAGGTTCAGTTAGTGGTAGAATTTAAGATACCTTCGTCCCTGGGTGGACCTTGTTAAATATTAGCTCAAGCAACTCATCGCCTCATTCAGTCAAAGCTTGCTGAGCTGAGTGTTGGACTCCGCGTAGTGAGACGTTTACCGTCATGACGTAGTAACATTCTATTGACGGCTTACAGCTTGCGTTTATTTAAATAGCAAGATCGAGTTCCTCGTCACCTCGCCTGGCTATTTCAGGACCGATTATCATATAACCTTCATTGTTTTTGTGTCAAATGATTACTACACAATGTGGAATATTCCAGACATGTTCGATTACGTTCGATACACTTTATAAAATGACGTTTGGCGATACGTGATTAGATTGAAACTATGCAGGAGACAGCTGCAATCGAATTCCAACTCTCTGCTACCAAAATTCAAATTCAAATTTCCGAACCAGAAAGTTTTAGGGATCGTGCCAAGTGAAAAGAAGTTTTAGCTTCTTCAATTTGAAGTTTATATTCGTCTGTTAATGTCATTACCTGTTATTAAGAATAGAATTGGCAGGGAACAGGTTGTGAGGTGGTTATAGGATCTCTGACGTTGGCTGGCGCTGAGTCACCGTTTGACAAGTCAGCTAACTAGACCTGTCTTCTGAAAGCGGATCTTCATTCGTATTCTCTTAAGAAAGTAATTTATTGTCATTGAGAAAGATTTCTTGAATTGGAGACGAGATAATTCACGATATTTATGATTTGAGTCATTACCGTGGGGTAATGACTCAAATCGACGTAGTTTTATAAATAATAGTTTTTACTGAAAATGAAGAGTGCCACAAAATTGTAGCTACTGACGAGTTGTTTTCTTTAATTAACCTTGATATAAAATATGTAGAATTGCGATGACGAATGTGGTCATAACTCTTTTTTAACATTCCCTTGAAGTACCTAAACAGATCATGAAATGTAAATAATTATTTAGTCTAAAACAAATTATGTATATTTGACAAAATTATAAAAATAAAAAAGCTTATATTCATTTGAGATAATAACATACAGATGGCTTTGGTTTCTTGATTTGGTTTCTTGAAAATTAAGTCACCATCGGAGATTCAAAATTATTCCAAATTAGCCATGTCGTTAAGTGCAAAGAAATCAGCTGATTTTAAACAAACAGTTATTGTTGGCACGCCGGCAGTTGGGCATCGCGCCTTCTTAAAATATAAAACTTTATTTTTACATATAGGAACGGTGAAAAATCAGGCAATACTTGAGACCGATGCTGGACACACGGAGAGGGCTTTGCCCAACATTGGCGTAGGCCAATCAGCATCGACCTAACCCTTTCCAAAGTCTGCTGAAAACAATTTACCCATCAAATGTTGGAAAACTGGATTTCCATTTATATTCCTCTATTGTTCTGAAGATTTGGGTCATTCATTTTTCGACTTTTGTTAATTTTCAAATACTTTTCGTATTTTAGTTTTAAATCAAAGTCAAAGAAAAGAAAATCATCAGCTGCTTGTTTCTCGGTGGCTGCCAACATTCTCAGTAAATATGTTATTGTGGTACTAACATTACTGTACCTTGTTCTCTTGTAACTGATATACACAAGCACATATACACCAATATCTGCATGTTTTCTGGCCTCTCCTAATCGGGCAAGAAGAGTTGCATTCAATGCCAGTGCCACTTGATACTGCTGTTGGCTAAAAGTTCAAATTCTATCATGTTTTGGCGACCCTTCAACAACATCAACTACCCTTCAGCAAATATCTTCTAATGTATACTATAGATTTTAATGAACACTCACTAAATAAATTAAAAAAATGCTGTTCCATACATTTTAACCACGTAGGTATTTTTATACGAAACACCGTTTTTTTTTTATATATAACCGACGAAATATTTTACCACCGGTTTTTTTTATTTTTATTTGTATGGTGTACAATAAAGAGTATTCTATTCTATTCTATTCTATATTTCTACGCTAGTGGAGGTCTAGAATCATGTGCTGAATTCGTGGTTTCAGTTTGCACGTCGATGTCCCTGCCACCCTGTAAATATTGCCATATTCGCACTTTGAACGTGTAGTTGAATACAACAGCCCGATATACAATATAATACATTATTGCCCAATCCACTATTCCACCTTCTTCCCATAATATCTTGATCTTCCTCTTCTCTCTGACCACTACCCAGGGGGCGCCCAGGTATCATCATTTCTATTACCGCAACAAATTAATTTATTGGCATGAATTGGAGAATGCAGCATGATTGTTGTTAATAGAGGGAAATTACCCAGGAAAACTATAAATGAATTAACATTTCTTGTAGTTTATATTAATGGGGAAGCTCAAAGTGACCCGCGAAATTCTATTTTGCCATTTGCAGATCAATGTCAGGTTGTATGTTGTTCAAAATATAGTTCCCGACACTACCAAATATGTATTTACATTTAAACTCATTGATACAAACTCCCTTAGTTAGAATAATTGACCTCAAATGTCATGATTTCACGAAATAGTTATTCAATGGGGTAATTAGAGAGATAGATAGATAGAATACTCTTTATTGTACACCATACAAATTACAGAAACATAAATATATAACATTTTACAAAGGGTGACACAATGGGCGGTCTTATCGCTAAGAGCGATCTTTTAAAGACAACCTTTGGATGGATTAAAAGGAGAGACAAATATAGGTGGTAGTCTGTGGTGTACCATTTACCCAGCCCGATCCTTCATTAATGAAGAGCCAGCTCGCGTCGTAGCTGAGCTTATAAATGTAAATTCACGACCGTGACCTCTGAGTTTGTTTCGGCCTTTCTTCTCAGAGATAGTCCTAGGAAACGCCGTGCTCATCAAAGCACTAATAACAAAAATTCGATCCAGCCTGTCCCATCTTGCTGCCCTCTCTCAGTGACGCCCTAAGCCGAGGTTCGTTCCCCACAGGGGGTGCCCTTAGCGTGCAGTCGCTTAATTTTAATCTAGTTTTAAGCCCTGGCTGGAGGCTTTAAGTTTTCTTAAGGCAACCACAGGATAGTCCGGTTAAGTAGTCACGGCCTCTCTAGGTCAACTACGAGATGCCATATATAAAAAATAAAAAAAAATAAAAAATGTACCATTTACATTATACAATTAATATATATACATATAGTATATTTTACTCGTCTAAATAAATAGAGAGATGTACCTATTGATGATTTTAATGATTATAATTCTGTAAATACATATTAGTTACGGTCGCATATCATATTTTGATGAACATACAACCTGGTATTGCAATTAGACCTGCGAATATCGTAATAAAATACGAATTTGCAGGGTACAGCAGCGCGTACGTTTTTACGTACATTTTTCGCAGGTTTAATAGACAACAAATATGGAAGAAAAATACTTGTTGCTCCGGCCCCTAAATGCAATGGGGTAAAGGCAGGCGAGTGATTACTTTATCGGGAATCTAACTCGCTAGACATGAACTCTATACGACGGTGTTCAAAAATAACTTTTATTTACATAACTTACAACAATTACTTTCGTCAGACGGACGATGACAGTGAAGAATTTATGGTCGCCACAAAATGGTGACGTCAATGAATGGTATGGGAATGCCATTTCACGGATCATGTCACCTTCCGACTGCTATAATACCCATAAACTGCATAGGTGTGTCAATTCCTTAACAATCGCTGAACATCACATTGTACGAGGAGCTCGACCTATCATACATGGGTATGATGGTGATGCGTCCACATGCGAACTACAGAGCAAAGGCTTTTTCTCATACGGGAAGGGACGAGCATAGATCAGCATGCCTATTCATCATATTCCTGGGGGATTTTGTGTGTGTTTCCTCATCATTAATTTGCTCACCATCATCATAATCATCCGCGACTGAGAGCAGTGGTGGCCCAGTGGTCACGGCTGCGACTTACGAGTTGAAGGTCGTAGGTTTGAACCCAGACAGGCGCTTTACTTTGTGTAAATTATTTCATCACCACTGCTCTCAAAACGGTGAAGGAAATCATCGTGAGGAAACCGGCATGTCCTAGCATGACATGTGACATCTACCAATCCGCACTGGGCCCACGTGGTGGCTTACGGCCCACTCCCTCTCACCAAGAGGAGGTCTGTGTCCCAGCAGTGGGAACATTATGGGCTAATTATGATAATCATCCGTAGCCTGACTTCACCCACTGGTTGGCATAGACCTCTCTTTGCTTGTGTCAATTTCCACGCTCACCTTTGCCAGCCTCATCTACGCGGGTTCATCCCAAGTCGGTAATTATTGGTACATGTCTCAATCTGAAAATACAGACTGGTTTTTAACTTATCGAGCCTAGAAAAATGCAACACTTATTCATTATGTTGAGCGCCCCGAGAGTTTAACGGGCATCATTCTTAACCTCTGTTAAAAAGCAAACACCTTCATAATCAGCCTCTGTTACCACTGCTGAGACACAGGCCTTCTCTCTTCGAGATGTAGTGGGCTGTAATCTACCACGCGGACCCAGTGCGGGTTGGTATACGTCACATGTCTTCGAATTTTTGGTTCTAGACCATACCGGTTTCCTCAAGATGTTATCCTTCACCGTTTTGAGAGCAGTGGTGATGAAATTATTTACACAAAATAAAGCGCCTGCCTGGGTTCGAACTCAATTGTTTTCCATTCGTCCCGTCATATATCACCCCCGGCAGCAGCTTTCGAAAACAAGACGTTTTACCTATATTTTTAGAGCGATAACTTCAACTAAAACTATTGACGTGTTGCCCACGTACATGAGGTAGACGTATACATACCACATTCTTATAAACATGTGTGCCTTCTAAGCGTCAACATCTTCTTACTGCCAAATATTTTTTCTATGCAAACTTATCGACTTACTTTTTAATTCGTGAGGGCACTAATAAACCCAACGCTGGAGTTTCTTGTCCGTTCTTCTCCATAGAGACCTTCGTTTTTGAATGGGCAACTAGCTTCAATTTTCTGACTAACTGACCGACTCTTTGACAGTTCAAAAGTGCCTGTATATGGTTTAATTAAAATAAATGCTTGGATTTTGATTTCTAGTTTGCTTGATCAATCTGATAAAGAAACATGACTCTTGCCACGGTCAACTTAGGCTTCATAGATTAAATATTTGCACACCATATGTAATGGTAGAATGTAAAGGGGCCATTATAGTTTTAAGATCATACATTGTAAACCTACATTCTGGCAAATAAATGGATTCGATTTGATTAACCATTACATTACTTTACCATTATTCCATTGGTTTCGGTTGTCATTCAAATATCCATGACAGCGCCTGAAAGTCTGTGTATCGGTCAATCCTTGGGGCATCGGAGTTTTGCCGATAGCCGCAGATGCTCGTAATAAAATACTGATATTCAGTAGCATTCAATATAGTTACACTGGTAGCCGAACCCAGCATAGTTGGGAAGACCAGCCAAATGATCAATTTATGGGCATAGTTTTTGATGACGTACTGTAGACGTCAACGTCACACAATATCAGCCAGATAGCTTAAATGACTATCATTCTCGTTTGCACACGGAGAGTTGACGCAAACCGAATTCGACAGTCTGTCTCTGTGTTCGTTTGTGACGAGTAGAATATAGAGAGATGATCATCAGACCAGACCAATGACGGGAAACAACGTCATTGTTGGTGCGTCTTTAGCAGCTGTGTATGTGACGTGTTGTATTGTTTATCCATTTGGTATATCTCATTATTGTCATCGCATGGAGAACCTGGATGAGGCTGGCACAGGAGCGTGGAGATTGGCACAAGAAAAGAGAGGCCTGTGCTCAGCAGTGGGTGAAGTCCGTCTGTAGACAATGATGGTTATATCTCAGTAACATGGACATAACGGAGTTTTGATTTGTGTCCCTTGTTTACTAGCCATGAGTGATGCATTTTTCTGATATTCCTGTTAACCCTATAACTAAATTAGAGTTTAAAAGGAGAGGGATCTTGTTAAAAGTGTAATGGGTGGGATTTAAATGCACGTTGTATTCACCAGTCATGTTGAGAGGATAAATGAAAGACCACTAACAAATTATAAGATAGGTACCTATGAGTGAAAACGCCGGGAGGGCGACACCCTAGGAGGATATATATATAGTGGACCTTATTGATGATGTTCTTCAGAAAGGTCAGATGCGTAAATTTGAATTAAAAAAAAATAAAAAACATAACTTTAATCTCTACACAATAAAGTTCAGTTTACGCTACAACTTCAAACATTTTTATAACTTTTTCAATAGTGCTAGTCACTCTGAAATCAACTTAATTATCATTAAAATAAAATTGATATTTGTTTAACTTGTAATAACGTCAATTTGAAACATAAATAAAATTTTAATATAGAGATGTATGAACATAAAGGAGGCAAAAAGAGTGTTTAAGATAAGGCGTTCTGTAGTTTCTGCCTATCCCTATAAGAAGAAGGTGTGAACCTACTTACAGAAATAAACAGCATTTATCATTTAGAAGAGGTTGCACAGTTGAAAGATGTTCTGCACTTTACTCGTTTATTTATATTCACTTATGAGCCCTGTTTAGAAATAAAATGAAATAAAACATGCATTGTTGAAAATTTGCACTATTGCACAAACATTCTCCTAGTTTTCCTAGTTGCTACGCTATCAAAAACAAGCACTATTTTGTGTGAAACACCATTAATACGGTTATTCCACTCCAGTTTGTTGGCAGTGCCCAGTGACACATAGTCCAGGTGTTAAATTGTCTCCACACTTAATATCTGGGGTAAAGCTTTAAATACGCTTACGGGAAATCGGTCGTATGATTTGTGAATCTATTTCTAAATGTGTCGAATGTGTGGAGAGATTTTCAGTGGTTTATTTATATGTTGATTCGTTTGACGATTTGTCAATTTGTTCAAGAAGAGCTTTAGGGCTCAGAAAAAAAATCATACAACAAATTCGTATTTTTTTATACAGGATGAAATTGTAAACTTGCGACAAATCGAAATAGGAGGTGCATTACATAATCATAATAAATTGTCATTTCCCTAATTTAAATTCTTAAAAAAAAAAATGTAATTATCGTCTTAGATATTAGAAACTTACTTTATTGCCTTCAAGTAGACACGAATAATCGTCGTTCAAATTTTTTTTTTTTTTTTCCAAATATTCAAATCAAATGAGAAAATCAAAGTATACATTTTAGCGCGTGCCCCATAAGCAATCCAGTCATCTCAGAGTTAACAAGAAGAAGTAAGTTGTGGTATTTACCTAACTTTGACCGTTCCTACGAAAAAAGGGCGCGCGACGACGGTTCCTAAATCGCTCGCTTTATAACACGTTCATTTAGATACTTTAATCTGGCGCACCTATTCAATTTCATCCTGTATTATAAATGCGAAAGTCAACCCGCCAAACTGTCATGGGCGAGCACCAAGCTCGCTGAAGATGCCCCAGTTCGGTATAGGATCCCACGCTAGGTAAGTTGGGTATAGGATCAATGCACCTTCTCTGTATGAGAAGAGGCCTCCAGATGCCTTGCACTGGGACAATAATATGCTGCTATTATTATTATTAAATGCGAAAGTAACTCGGATCAGTCGGTCTGTCTATTACCTTTTGACGCCTTAACAGCTAAACGGATTTCGATAAAAATTAGCACACAGGTAGACTACGACCTGGGTTAGGACATAAGATACTTTTTATCCTGGTACCTACTAAGTTCCCGTGAGATAATTACTCCGACAAGTACTCTTTCTATTTTAGCAAATGAAATCGAATGTCTTAGTACGAGTAGATGTCAAAAAGGTGTTTGTGATAGCTATTAAATGTAAATGTTACTCATTTGGCTTGTCCAACCTGCTGCTTTTGCAAATTATGGAGTAAGCAATGATTATTGCATATTTGTAAATTGCGCTATTTAGCCAGAATCTTACATTATTTATACAAACATCATTTCTCTTTAAGCGACTACAATATTCCGATAAATAGATTTATTTCACATTTATTTAGATGATTACAGGTCTCGTGGCTAAATAATAACAGCCGCACGGGCCAATCAAAAGTCAAGCTATACTGGCCGCGATCGGTACATGGATGGAAGATCATCCATTACATATCGAGACCCCTCCGTGCCTCGGAAAGCACGTCAAGCCGTTGGTCCCAGATATCAAGTGTAGATCTTTGACTGTCGTTACGGGCAGCCAGAACCCCAAAAGTCTGACAACTAGTCTTGCTAAAGAATATCTTATTAACCAATAACTGGGTTGTGGAAGTCAGATAGGCAGTCGCTCCATGTAAAATACTGGTATTGAGCTGCATCCGGTTGGACTGGAAGCCGACCCCAACATAGTTGGGAAAAGGGTATGCACATACTCGTAGATACTATATATATAATATAGAATACTAAGATGACTATAAAATACTGTTGGATAATTTCAGGTAAATAAGTCAACTCAAAGAAAATATATGGTTAATATTGACCAACCATCACCACTATTCGAACCATTCTAAGGCTATCCTAGTCTAAGGCACAGGGTTGTATACGTTTGGGCACGCCACAATTGCGGCGATAAGTCCCGTCTTTGAGGAGTGGCTAGAGAGGCGCCACGGCTCCCTCACCTTCCGCCTGACGCAGGTCCTTACCGGACACGGTTGTTTCGGGAGGTTCCTGTTCAGGATAAAGCGGGAGGAAACGCCAGGGTGTCACCACTGTGGGGATCGCCCGGAGGACACGGTGGAGCATACGGTGGAGGTCTGCCCGGCTTGGGCGGGGCCCCGCCGTGTCCTCTTGGCGGCGATCGGCGGCGGCGACCTCTCGCGTCCGGCCCTCATACAGGCCATGGTCCGGAGCGAGAGTGAATGGGAGGCCGTCACCTCCTTCTGCGAAGCAGTAATGCTCGCGAAGGAGGAGGCGGAGCCCGCGAGGGAGAGGCAATCGCTGCACCCTCGCGCTCCTAGCCGCCGCAGAAGACGCCCTGGACGGGAGTCAACAACCGACTCCCGGCCACCGTAGGCGCGGGCTTGCGGGCGGCGAGCTATGGGCAGCTCGCCGCCCGGTAAGGACCAGGCCCGGGTTGCGGCGCGTTGTGTTCCACGCGCGTCTCAAAGAGCTGTCAGCACGAACTGACGGGGTCCGCTAGGGCCGATGCCGCCGGGGCTGCGGGTTGTTCGAAAGAGATACCGTGGCCCCTGGCACAGGCAACTGAAGGAACACGGGTGGGTTTTAGTCAGTAAAAGTCTGACACTCCCTTCTGCTCCGCCCAGAGCGGAAGGAGTCATTTGATGATTTCCCACCCAGAAAAAAAAAAAAAGGGTTATATACGTTTTGTACAGATTTTGCAACTTTTAATGTACATTAGAAATGTGTTTCTGTATTATTATTTTTTTGTGAATCAACCTTTATTTATTATTCTTTTGACCATCTTCATTTCTTCCATATTTTTACCATTTCCAACGAAAGGGAACATAAAAACTGCTTGCCTGCCTAATGCTTGCTCCAAAACGTTGGACAGATCGACCTCAATAGTCTGTGGGAGCTTCCGCGTGCGCGCTGCCAACGTTCGCACAAAAATGAACGGAGACGGGATAATATGGAAATAGATTGATGATTTATCAATGTATGTGTGTATAGGTGGATTTTCTGGTTTTATTTTTGAAAGGATTGGTTGGCTATTTTAGTTTGAACGCCGAGTTCAATCTAAAATAGCCAACTAATACTTTGCAAAATATTTTAGATCGATTATTTAAAAAAAAAAAATCAGGTCAAGTTTTTTTTTAGATAGTTAAGACGTTTTTTTGGCTTTTTGGTGAATCCGTTTCTTATAAGCAAATTATGCTTACCCAGTTGAATGTCGTAATTACAGAAACAATTAACAAGCCATTGTCTTAAGCAAGTCATAATACTGTACAACTACAGAAACATACGTTAAAGTTCAGTAAATGTTTTAGTTTCCCGTAATAGAATTTTAAACTGAACGTACAAATAAATTGTCGTTATCATTATGATGATTTTCCAATAACGAATTGGGATACGTACGAGAAATTGATTAACAAACTTATTAGTTGATACAAAAACGTACTAATAAAAACTAAAAGAAATGGATGCGTTCGGATATAAATCCGAGAGTTTTTAGCAGAATTCGTGTATTTGTAGTAGACAGAGGTAGGTTGAATGTCAATTGTGTCGTTATTCTTTTGTTTTAGAATACTCTATTTTTGACTGGGGAGCGTTATCGTTATCTCAGCTGTTTTTAAAGTATTTACAAAATCTTGTGTAATTTTTATGAAATTTTGTCATTTTTCATTATAAAACAAGATTAATCTGACAACACAAGTTTAACATCCCGTCACCCAATCTTTATTGTAAAGTTAAATTATGTATTAAGGCTAAAAAAAACAAACCAAAAATATTGTAGTTACTCAAAAAGAGTATTATCTTTTTTTAAACATTTTTTTTTTTTAATTCAGTCAGAGATCTAGTAAAACCGATTAACCTAAACCCTAGTTCACACTAACGAAAACATTACATAAATTTTTGCAACACGTATCCGATTCAGTTGTAACATCATAGCAACGACAAGGCGCCTCCGTTAGTGACAATCGTAGAACAAACGAAACGCGATCTAAATCGGTCGTGTGCCCTGACGGCTATTTCAGCTGGTCTAAATATACCACGACAAAGATCGCGGCGCGATGTGGGTCGAGATACCTTTTTCTTTCAATCCACAATCGGCATGTGCACACCTTGCATAATTCAAGCGCCAACTGAAATATTAACGGACGTTTTATTAATTAGAACAAATGACAGCTCCAATTTTGAATTGAGAAGATCAGTTGGATTTTTTTAATTTAGATTCCATTTTTGATTATTTTTTTTCTGTGTGTTCGTGAGGTGTGGAAGTAGTGGTGACGGTTGAGTTTTTTATGTGTGTCCGAATGTGTTTGTGGTAGAAAATAGCTGAACGCATAAATAAAATGAATAATTGCGTTGTGTTGATATTTAGTTTTCCTGGAAGTTCCGAGTGTGCAGGTTGAGAAAATGTCTGTGTTTTTGTGAGAGAGATGAAAGGAGTCTGAATGGTATGAAGAATGTGTAAAAATCTGATAAATGCAATTTAATATTTCGCTTGTGTCTAAAAGTGCTGATTTCTGAAAAAGATTATCAAAGTTAACCAACATTTTAAAACAGCAACGGAAAGTTCCACTTTAAAAATGTTTTATGTTGAGATACTGCAAACTTCGAAAAAAGATATGTTAGTTTCATCGTTTCCAGTATTTCTGAAATTACGTGTAGTGACAAGGCCGTCTGTGGACTAAGGCTGCTGATATAAAGATTAAACTGTGACAGACAGACAGACCGGCAGACGAATATAACGATTATCATCTTCTGGAATCTCTTGTGAAACTTCGTCTGAGCCCCATCATTCATTCGTTTTTTTCAGCATTCTGAAAACTACCTACTAGTTGCTTATCTCTTGATTTAATTATTTTTAAAAGCTTTAACTGGAGCCATGTCTCGCATAAAATTCATTTTACCTATTGGAAAAAACTGAAAAAAGAAGTTTGAATTTTTTAAGCTAAAAAAAATGCTGCAATAGCATCTGGTGGTTAAAGGCTGAGATGAGGTCAGAATTTCAACCGGTGGGGATTAAAATTTTGTGATCACAACATGGCCTTTGGCTCACTACAGGAACTAATTCCAATATTTGGTATATTCAGTAACTTGACAAAATAACGACATAATAGCAACGAGCAAACCGATATCACTATAAATATTTTACCAAACAGCTGATCTATTCTGTAAAAATTTCACCGTGAAAACGTAAGTGAAGTGAGCCGTCATTTCACCTGATACTAGGGAATGGCACTATTGACAGCTCACTTCAAGCTCACTTCCCCTAAGTTTTTACGGTGAGATGTTACAGAATAGATCAGCTGGATCTTGAATGAAAAGTACAGAAAAAGTGCGACAACAATCCGCGTTTTCCAACATCATGAAATACCACAACCGTCTTTAGTCATCTCAATCTCATCTCGAACTCATCAGACATAATTATTACGTTACTCTCAACCATCGTTCAACAAATACCACATAACATCACGGTATAACTTCCCCAACAGCTTACAAAGGATTGATGTC
Organism: Apamea epomidion; assembly: GCA_947507525.1. Classification (NCBI taxonomy): domain Eukaryota; kingdom Metazoa; phylum Arthropoda; class Insecta; order Lepidoptera; family Noctuidae; genus Apamea; species Apamea epomidion. The sequence continues at coordinate 18,797,030 of OX382237.1, forward strand.
TTCCTATGCGTTACCTTGAGTGATGGCTTCCGTTTATCTGGCAACGAACATTTATGGAACGTTTTCCATACAAACACATACATATGTAGCCAAGGATGAAAACAAATCTGGCCAGCTAGTGCGTAAATACATGGCCAAAATGGAATGTGGGTTGCTGGAGTTGGAAATAGAATTGTTATATATCAATAGGTCTATTAACCATATCAAGAGGGTATGATTTCAGTTACTTATTTTTTATTCAATAGTAAATACATCCTTATTTGCTAATTCATCTGTCTAAGATTTACTTTTAATATGATGAATATAGGGCGGGTTGTTTCACCTCAACTTAACGCACGCGTATACGTCAAAAATGGCGCTAACTATCGTCAAACCAAAAAAAGCGTTGTTTCAAGTTACAATTACAAAGTTATGGCATTGCCATAAGTCAAATATTAATGAGTACGTAATCGTTATTTGATGTACGTATGTAATGTTAACCAACTGTTTGAAACAACCAGCCCTTAACCACTGATTGGGCCCCATTAAATGCTAGACGTTACGTTACGTGACGTGACATTATAAGACGAAGATGGAGGGACGAACTTGAGTCCTATCGAAAGGAGTGGCCAGTAATAGAACTGTACAGTCGTGTGTGGAAAGGGAAAGGGAGGCCTTTGCCCGGCAGTGGCACATTACAGGCTAAATAGATAGAAGGACTGAAAAAAACAAGGAAGAATTTTTAATATTCGTGTTTCAATTAAGTAGGTTGGGCGATTTGGTATGTTGAGTGTGAATACCATGCATGCTAGGTTGGATACATGACTTTATAACTGTCTGGCGGTTTTAAGTATTTTGTAAACGGCCTACCCAATGTCCTGATCTGGTAGCGTCGTGTGACTGGTCGATGAGCTCCCTAAAATAAGGTTGAGCTACACGATGACTGATGCATACATGCAACTCAACGCTGCAATGGCTCTTTCTTCAAAAAGCCCTTCATTGTTAGACTCGCATAAAATCCAAATAATATAATGTTTGGACTTTAATAGAGACCATGACCTCTGAGTTTGTTTCGGAATTTCTTTTCAGGGATCAGTCAGCTAGAAAATGCTGGCGTTATGTAGTTTTTATTTAATATTGACGTGTAAAAGTGTCTTAAAAGACCCACTTATATATAAACATTTAATTTGGTTATTTTATATTGGATCATCGAGCATCGGGCATCGTTGGTGCAGTCCCGAGTCCCGTCCCGAGTAGAGATTCTACATTAAAATAGCGACGAAGAACATTAGCTATATCATTTACAGTATTACTGGACACTAAAAACAAACAAAATGTTTGATACCAAGTAAGGCAAAATGAATGCACGAAGAAACAGGTCACCACCGAGGTACCGAAATAGCAGTAGCCTCGTTCTTCAGTCAGGTTTTATGGCCGACGTCAGATAAACAGCTGATACTTTATATATTATAGAATACAATGTAGGTACTTACTTGTTTATATGCTCCCAAATGTCAAAGCTCTGATTTATTGATTTAACGTAGAATACACGTTTTGATTCAAGAATTGTACTATTTTTTTGATTCTATTGCTATTTATTTTTATGATTTTTGGACCTCAAAAATAAATAATTTTATGAAATGTATTGAAAATCAGGATGACTGGAAGCAGCTGGATGAAAGTTGCAGAAAATCGAGTTGAATGGCGTGCAATAGCAGAAGCCTATGTCCACCAGTGGACTGCTAAATGCTGATGATGATTGAAAATCCTGTAAGAACATAAAATATAGAGTACTTAAACTACAATAACCATCTTGGTACAGTCGCGAGCAACACCCTAATTCTATTTACTACTACACTTATAACAAAAATACATTTAGTAACCAGGACAATGTACAGCTCAAGAATAATGTACCCAGGTACAATTTAACAACAGTTAAAGCTTAAAAATAAAATTATTAACCCAATAAAAGTCTGTTGGGGACCAAATAACGATTAGTGACGACTCAGCAACAATAAAATAGCTAGCTGGCAACAAACAATTTTATTTTTCCGTTTTACAGAAATAACATGGACTCGACTATCGTACATTCTTGGCAGCGGATAGTACAGAATTCAATACACGACGAATGTTCGTACGTCAATCATAGGAGCCCTCTGTGAATTGTGTTGCTGACTGTATGAGCATAGCATAGCATATCAGCCTATAATGTTCCCACTGCTGGGACACAAGCCTCCTCTTTTCGAGAGGGAGTGCGCTGTTATCCACCACGCGGGCCGAGTGCGGGTTTGTAGATGTCACATGTCTTCGAATTTTTGGTTCTAGGACATGCCGGTTTCCTCACGATGTTTTCCTTCACCGTCATTCGTTGATGGCGTCATAAGTGGTGATGAAATTATTTGCACAAATTAAAGTGCCTGCCTGGATTCGAACCCGCGACCTACAACTCGTAAGTCGCGTCCGTTACCACTGGGCCATCGCCGCTCCCATATGCAAGAAGACTTGTCAAAATATGTCGTGTCAACCTAAAACCTTGATTGACGTCGTTTTCATCGTCATTTTGTCAAATTGTGTTCCCCTTTTTGACAAGGTGTCTACAAGTTGTGTAATCAACTTGACTTTACAACTTGTTTTAGGTGTAAACGATAAATGTCACTTGGTGTAAACGCAGGGTTATACTGATCAAGTACATACGCACTGATTGTTTTTTGCGTGTTGATCTGTAGAATATGGCACAAATGTAGGATATTATCTCTTTGTAATCTCTGCCAAAAGTAAAAACAAAATACATACAACTGGTATGTGACTTCGGTGTCTGTTTCTCTGTCACATGCACTTTATATTATAAATGCTGTACAATATACTGTCGCCGAGGAAAATAAATTATAATCAACTAGCAGCGCCCCGCGGTTTCACTCACATAAGTTTCGATCCCATAAAAATATCGGGATAAAAAGTATTCTATGTGGTAATCCTAGTTATGAACTATTTGTGTGCCAAATTTCATCCTAATCGGTTCAGTAGTTTTTGCGTGAAAGAGTAACAAAAATCCATTCATCCATCCATCCTTACAAACTTTCGCGTTTATAATATTGGTTATCGTAGTTATTATGTTAAGTTATAGTTATGAGTTAGTTAGTATATTTATCCAAAGCTAAACAAAGATACAATAAGACCATTCTAAGTAACTATATTTTAATATGCATGTTGAATGCATTCCACATACCACAATAGATTCTAAATCTGGCACAAAAGCTGTTCGCTAACGGCTATTAAATCACAAACTAACAGCTTGCTTTGAACAATAAAATGATCGTCAAACGTTCAGTTTTCACACTACAATAGAATGTAAATTAATCAAGTTAATAGGTCAGGTGTGACACAAACTACCATCAGTCTATACGGACATGTCCATCGCTGGCTGCATGAGCGAAGTCGCGGGCACAGTAACTAAGCAAGCGGCGGTGAACATCAAGTTGCAGATTGGTTGCCTAGGTTCGATCACCAGGTTGGGTAAAGTGTTATTAGATTTTTCGTCAAGAATTTCTGGGTAGCTGCCTGTGCCCGGTTGATGATCATAGCTTTTTAGGTTTATGGCTTAGCTCCCTAAGAAAGAAAGAAAGAAAGAAAATAAATTTATTTAGCTCAAACTAAAAGACACACAATACAACAGATACATACATCAGATTTTTTTTTTTTTAATAATACAAAGTGTAAAGTCCGATGTAAGAAATTAACAGGAAGGTGTACCTCACGGCTGCGCCAAAAAGGCCCAGTTCAGCAAAAATTCCTAGAAATCTAGTGCCTGGTGCTGGTTTTCAACTGGACCTGATGTGTGAAAGGACGGATGTAAATCAGTTTTAATCATGTAAATAGGGGAGACTTTTTACATTGAATTTAAATATGTGAAACAGGGCAGGGGGAGGTATATAGTAGGTACACCACCAACATACACCTCAGACTAATCATTTAGGAAATACTGGCGTTATTCGAATGCGAATATAAACGGAGTGAGAATTGAATTAATCGTTTTGGCAAATCAACGCTTTCCATCCCACATGTTTCACGACAAACCTTGGTCATTACAGCACAAAGTATCTCGATACTTGATGTCAGTACTAAACTACAATGTAAACGGTACTCGAGCGTCACGCATTTGGTAATGCGGCCACTAAAACGGGCATTGTATGTGTAAACGATGCAGGGAGTGGGCAGTCTGGAAGGGAATAACATGTAATTAGGGAATGTGAATATTGCATTTCGTTGATGTATTAAATAAAGTTACTTATTTAGATCTAAAGCATCCTGGGCAAACAGTCCTTCTACCATCTTAGATACCGACTACATAAGATATTCTCTCGTATGAATAGAAAAAGTCTTTATATATCGAGTTGGAAACAGAGGGACAATTCTCGTAATTTTAAGAACGTTCACAGTCTGAGGGGCAATTCTCGTAATTTTAAGAACGTTCACAGTCTGATCTCAGTCTCAATCTGTCAAAAAATACTTCTAATTTCCCTACATTTTGACAAGTTTTTGACATTTGTTTTTGGCGCTGAGATGATACTGTGACTAGATTTTGAACGGTTTTAAATTTCGAGAATTGGCCTTCAGATCTCAGTCTCAATCTGTCAAAAATACCTCTTTCTCAACATTTTGACAAGTTTTTGACATTTGTTAGTCGCCAAGATGAGACTGCGACTAGATTTGGACGTTTTAATATACGAGAATTGCCCCTCAGGTTAAAAGTAAAAGGAAGAATTGCACTGCAAAACTACTTATATCTATGCCGTTGTTCCTCACATAGAAACTACACCCTAATTGCGTAACACACAGTCCATCTCAATCTGAATAATTTTTAAGGATATTGCTAATCCATTGCTTCATATGTTCGAAAAATGTGTCTGCTCAACAACGTAAATAATGCAATGAATGTTCTTGGACTGTCAAAATGTATCCCATTGCTACTGATAGTCTGTTAGGCAATTACCCCGCTGGAAATTAGTCTACGTTTGGTAGATGGGACACTGTTTTACTTGTTGATATCATTCCTGCTTGTTTTACTTCTATATCTCATTTGGTGCACTTTTTATGTTCACCAACAGTCTATGACTAAGACCAAGGCCCTTAACCGTACCATTTATAGTCATCGAAGATTTAAAACAGCACTAGCCCCATCCATATTAGAACTACTTAGTAATATCAATAACTTTCATTTCATACACTGGAAGAGCTGTGCAAGTTATTTCCAGCACAAACAGTTACTTTTCAAGTGCCCGAATGGCCGATTAAAGGCGAATAGCGAGTGAACCTTAACTGAGGAGTGTGTGTGAGGAGTGGAGACCGCCTGGCGACGCGCCAGTAGCACTGATGTGTCATGCAGCCAGCAAAGATTACGGTGTGGAGAGAGGGCAGATGTGATTGGCGATAGTAGGATAGATTCAGGAAATACGACACAGGTGGACAGGCGACTGTTCCGTGTTTTTGAGATGTATGAAATCATAATATAAATACCCTACTGAGCGATGTAAAGCGTGATCGTCAACTGCACGTCGTGGTAGGGGGTGAAGCTAAATTCAAAATAGGCAATAATGCCGATCAACATGCTAGTCGTAAAAGAAGGATTTGTCTACATGGACTACATCATTATTGGCATTAGATAGGGGTGCATCTGCGACTACCAACTGGTTCTCATACATCAGTACTGCTCATGACCTAATGCAACAAAAAGTATGCATTCACAATATTAAACCTTATTTAGAAACTGACATTCACAAATATTCATTATATAAAAAAACGAAGTGAATTTCTTCTTTAAAAGGTGCTACGAGAGAGAGCTACGCCGTAGCCGCGTAGAGGCACCAACCAATAAACTCGTAGCGCGTCTACGGTTTATTCATTCTAATGTGACATTTTACTATATGGACAGCAATCTTTTATCAGTCCTATCACATAATCTATGTCCATATATTTCAGTGAGTACAGAAATTATTATATAATGCGTAGTTTTCTCGTCTGGCCAGTGGCATGTTTTACCGAATGCCGTGAAGATAAGCCACTAAATGATGTTTAATTTGAGCCAAGTTGCACCGTAATGACAGGACGCCGCCTCGATTGAGCACGTTTTAATGGGCTATCCCATTAATTGCATTAGATGTTTGCGAATTTTATTAGAGATTTTATGTATCAATTAAAATTGGAATCAATTTGTTTTTTTTTTTAATGGCGGGATGCGATTAGATTTTATTGATTTTTTGATATATGCTTGAATTGATTTATTTAAAATTGAAATGAATAGAGACATACCAGAATTTTACCTTTATTCCTATGTCTTTCTGATACATATTTTGCAACATTCAAATTCTTTTCGAATCAAACAGTGCAACAGGTGAAGACGATTTCATGACCCCTCGGTCACTCAATTTTATTTTTGAAAAATAATACTTCACCAATCTTTATTAAATCTAGACCAGTATCTTGCCAAGATATATGTAAACAATCTTTCCTTCGATTAAGAATTAGAACGGAAATGAACAATCCTATTTATCCTCACCCAGTTTCAATTGAGTCACCTCATTCACCCAAACAGATCAGCGAAAAACAAAATCCTAATAATAACATGACATCACACCTCTATTCCTCGAAGGGTTAGACAGATGTGTACCTACCTGAGGAACGTTCAGGATTAACTTGCCAAACAAATATGAGTTATTAGAAAAATAACTTTAATGCCTACACAATCAACTTCAGTTTACGCTACAACTTTAAACATTTTAAAGACTTTTAAATGATTGTTGTCACTCTGAAATCAAATTAATTTCCACTGACAAAAAGTTGACGTTGGTTTAACTTGAAATAACATAAAATGGAAACGTGAATTTAAATAGACCTTACACCTACACCTATATTTCACTAGTTATTGTGTTACGGGATGATTTTTGCCATGAGCCGGGCGGAAATCCAGACACCAGGCGACTTAGAAGTTTTTCCCAACCTGGGAATTGCACCCAGGACGCTACGCTTACGATCATAGCCAATTTAATTAAAGCTCCATAATTCCTCGATAACGTAAGACGTAATTGTAGCTTTTTATTGTGAAAATGCTACGATCCATGCCATATTACGGTTTTCATAATAGTTACCGATTTAGATTTAATGCCTTTTGGTACAAAGATAGGTCCTTACCTAAAGTTAGGTTAGTAAATATCGAATAGCAACATGTATTTGATGCTAACTATGCTGTTGTATTTAAACGACCGATAGGTAGGCTCATTAACCGAGTCATATCTTTCATTGAGTTGTTGTAACTTTATTGGATGGTGAACACACTACCGGATAGTAAGTTACATAAGGACAGGACTAGCCGATCTATTCTGTAAAAATCTCCTCGTGAAAACTTAGGTGAAGTGAGCTGTCAATAGTGTCAGTCCCTAGCATCAGATGGAATGCCAGCTGGTCTATTCTGTAAAAATCTCCTCGTGAAAACTTAGGTGAAGTGAGCTGTCAATAGTGTCAGTCCCTAGCATCAGATGGAATGCCAGCTGGTCTATTCTGTAAAAATATCTTCGTGAACACTTAGATGAAGTGAGCTGTCAATAGTGTCAGTCCCTAGCATCAGATGGAATGCCAGCTGGTCTATTCTGTAAAAATCTCTTCGTGAACACTTAGGTGAAGTGAGCTGTCAATAGTGCAAATCCCTATCATCAGGTGGAATGACACCTCACTCCAAGCTTACGTACAAAATAGAATCGATGCAATTATAAAACATTTATTTCTGGCTACAATGACCCTTAGATATTATATCATACAAACAAGCTTAAATATTAAGTAAACATAAACTTGTGCTAATAAATAAGGACTAAGTTAGTAACACGTCACCTTGCACTGCAACCAATGTTGATAATACGGGAACCTGATTCATATTCGGGATTCAAGCCATCAAAGACGACTTGTGGCATTGCTATTAAAGCTGGTGACGTCAACGAGACGTAATTTTAGCTCGTCCTCGCATACTTTGGTATTTTGTCTACATTCATTGATATTTTTCACGTATTATTTGAGTCGGCTATCAAAAATGTTGTTTTTAATCATAAATAGTCAAAACCAATTCAAAATGACTGCGTGAAATGTTTCATAAAAAAATTTGTTACTCTAGGTTTTAAATAAATAAATAAAAATCATTTATTTCAGATAAATTGATCCATACAGTCAGGTTTAAATTAAAAATACAATAAATTACCATTTAAATCAACATCAGACATAAATTTACATTAGAATCAGTATCAAAAATTAAAAATAAAATAAATGAACATTAAAATCAAAATAAAAAAATTACAATAAATTACCATTAAAATCAAAATTAAAGTAAGATCAAATTAAAATACATTCAAATTAAAATATGATAAAATTAAAATACATTCAAATTAAAATGTGATAAAATTATCCGCTTAATAAAGGATCCCCACATCGGAGAAGAGATCCTATCTGCTACAGTCTTCAGAATTCCGTTGCAGTTTGCGCTGCATTGCGTTTTAACTGAGTTCAGAAATAAATCCCTAGTAGATTCTAACCGACCTGTGGCTGCGGTATCTATCTACAGGTATTCTTCTTCTTTTCATATCGATGGTAATCTTCATCGAAGTTTTTATATTGATTGAGCCCAGTAGGTGGCCACATTGATTGCGGCATCAGTGGCATTTTTTAGGTCATCTGAGGTGCAGGAGAACAGGCACTTAGGACACTCCAGCAAGTGGAGCAAAAAAGAACAGCAGCACCGTAGTCGCGCTGGGAACACCCAGTGCGAGTACTGTGCTGCTGTACCCATCCAACAGTAATCCCCCACTTCGAAACATTGTGTCTGCAGCGGCTTACTTGGCTACGCAATCGATTGAGAGTTTACCATGCCACTGCAGATCACGCCCGGAAGGGATATGTACCTGGGGTTTATCGCCTATATCCAGCAGTCGTCCAGCTATAAACTGACTTCTACTACCTACAACATAACTAGCCTATAATTTTCCCACTGCTGGGACACAGGCTTCCTCTTTGTAAGAAGGTCTACCTACAAGCTGACTTCTACATATTTGCGTCTGTGTGATGGTTGTAGCAATACTTTACATACCAACTAAAATAAAAAAATATGTCTAAATTTAACTGCTTCTAGTAACCCAAATATGAGCAAATGTTCTGTAAATAATTAAGTGCATATAATTAGCTGGAACAAAACGAACATGACTCACACGGACAAGGAACGGCATAACAGAAGCGAGGCAAGTGGCGCACAGGGGGCAAGGGGGTGTATGTTATTGTATCACAGGGGGGACGGTGTGTATATTATTTTATCAGTAAAGGAAGGGGGTGTGTGTTGTTGTATCGCGCGAACGGATTTAGTGTGAGGTGTACTTTATCCTTGTTAAGAAATACCAGGAGTAAAGACGTCACTGGCGATGGAATTAATCTGTGGCGATGGTAGATTGTTTGTTAATTCGACTTTGTATTCATAAACAAAGGCCTACTGATGATGCGTGTTAAGTATACGGTGGGATTATAAATTAGGCAGGATTTAATGAAGGCCTCTCATCATCAAATTAGTAATGTTACAGACAAAGTAACCCTTCGGGAATTACAGGCGTGTTGTTATGTTGTGTAGTTTGATGATGAAGGGGCAAATATTTAACAAAAAACACACTAAAATAAAATCTTTTATGACTAATAAAAACGAAATAGACTGTTACGAAAAAGCTTCTGAAAAATCTTGATAAAAAGCAGTACAAAAATAAAAGTGCATTGCCTCAAAACAAACTGTTGCGCAATGGCTGCAGCTGTGGCTCTGTGGTAAGAAATAAAGTGTGTGTCATACGCATTACATTCGACGCAGATATTTATGAGAACTTCGTAGTTGGTGGTCTGCTCTGGACGTAACTGGAATGTTTGAATGAGAAATGATGTACTATTGCTGAGTACATAGCTCTTATCTGAAATGAGTGATTCGCTGTTACGTCGACGGCTTGATGTTTCATTCATCTATTCAATCATTCATAGGTGGGTGTCTTCTGCTGGAAAAGGGGCTCCTGGCAAGAAGACATGGTCGTATCATTACTGTCAGACTATCACGTCGGCCAGTCAAAACAATCCACGTGTCCCAATTTAATGATGAGTCAAAAGAAATGATGTCCTTAACACCATATTTGGCAATTGGTGAATACAGTATATTGAAACTAACAGAAAGAAGGACGTGGTCGCTAATATTACATTGGCCTAGTCTATTCATAACTGTCTATAATGGAGTCAGATTTCAGCGTAATCAGATGTAGCTAAATACCAATCAGACAATGTCACAGACACACAAAGTAGTAGACTAGGTGCTGCATGACAATGTATTGGTAAACACCTGACTTTATTAGGTTTTACAGTGACCTTATTTATTAGTGATCTTATTTATTTATTTTATTTTTAGCCTATTTTGTCCCACTGCAGGACAAAGCCCTTTCTCCTCTCCACTACTCTCTGTCTTGGTCTAGTGTGGACCAATCCTGTCTGTAGGCGTCAAGCTCGTCCCGCCATGTTCTCCTCTCTCCTCGATGTCGCCGGAAGTTTTCTGAGACCCTGAGAGAGGTGGTAGATTTGGCTCAAAACTCGTTCGACATCAAGAACTCCAAAAGTTAACCTGTCACGAACGTAATATTCAATCAACCAGCTCTATTCTCGGTATGCAAAGTAAATTACCTGTTGTCTTTCAGAGTTGTCGAGATTAGAGTCGATATCTATTTGGTGCCAGAACTTACCTAATGTGTGTGTCAACACCCAATTAATCAGATCAGATATTGATAATGGTTTCCAATTAGTGAATCACTGTAACTAATTATCATAGAAATGTCGGAGCTTTCATTGTATCAGTGGATCTTTTGGTGATTAAAAAGTAGTCCTTAAAATTGTGGCGGTTTTGATACCCAACACATACATAATATATTATGGTACAAAAGCCTATAAATACCCTGTTATTGTTATTCATTTATGGATAGCAAATAGTTACTCGTCTGGGTTTTTGTAAACCTGTCCACACATTCACATTCACAACACTAAGAAGGGCAACGTTTAAAAACTCATCTAAAAAATTTAGGAAATGATGGTTAACTTTAAGACTATCTAAGCTCCAAACGTAAACTCTTTTGTTCCTATTATTGGCCTCAGGATGCGTTGATTTTGATAAACATCTAATTTCTCATTGCCATACAACGTGGCAGTGCTGCCAGCCTTTTGGACACGTTTCCTATTGACAGCGATGCGGACGGATTATTTGATGCCCTTTGATTACTTCCCCTCGTTTTTATATACATATTATTATTATTATTTTAAGACTATTAGCTTTTTAAATTATGTAAATAGTTCATAGGTAACCTAACAAAATACCTAACAGTGACATAAAAAAAAATCTGCAGTCATTTTTCTCCTAAGACGATTGATTTACTTTATTTCTCCTCAGAAAGAAATAAGTTGTAGATTCGTAGACTGATTCAAGCTCCAGAGATCCTCGCGTAGTATACGATACTATCAAATCCCACTTCCAGTCTGTGACATATTTTGTCTCAATTTACTACTAGGAGCATCAAAACTAAATTATCTGACGTGTTATGACAGGGGACGGATTCTAATGAAAATATTGCTCACACGTGGTCCCTGTGATGCGATAACAACTATGATTTTATGAGGTTGTCCAGCGAAGTTGGAAAAGATTTTGTAAGATAGGTATACAGAGTGGTGATTAGATTAAACAGTACAGCGGTTATTGCAAGTTGTTATCAGTCTGTTAAAATAATAAAATAAACAGTTTGACTAAAAATGGAAAACTAAATTTTTCGAACAAAATAAATAGCGTAAAAATTGGCATGAAATAAACCACCTTTGAATAAGGCACTAGACACGCGCAGGGCGATGGTATCAATAATTCAACACAAACTTTATAGTATTGTTACCAAATAATGACAAATTACGTTTGATGTTGTTAAAAATACTAAAACGAAAAATAGGTCCCACTGAAAAAATGTTAATTGTTATTAATTATTATTTATGTTTAAACTACGCAATGTAGAATTAAATGTTATACTAGAATTAAATGTGCAGGTTTTAATTAATGTGATAACCTAATCACCAGACTGTATATATAAACTAACTAACTAAGGATTAGTAATATTAATTAATTAAATTATATATTAGGTACGTATTCAAGGATTCTGAAACACAGGTAGGTAGAATATTTAGATGCTTACAATCTACATAGCAAAATCTGGTGAGCAGCCATTAGAAAATGTATAATTGATTTGTCTACGACACATTCGCTCAATAGTCTTCATTCAATAACTTTCATTCTTACATTCAAATCCTACATTCGTTCAAAAACTTCTTCTTAAAAAATTCTCTGTTCACTACGTACCTATTCAAAAAGTTATCAAAATTTGTTTAAATTATCATAAACAGATTAAACTTCTAAGTGAAATCACAAAAAAGTATGCTATTTTAAAAACCATTGTAGAATTAATAATTTTATTGATATTTTCATAAAAGGCAAAAGAAACCTGTGTGGAAAACTGGACTTTAGTAGTCTTGCCAACAGACAAGGAGACATTGCAACGCATAAATTAAAGTAACGTTTCATTGTTGCCTTTGCTAAATATTACCCTTTGTTGCATTGAATTACGAATGAGGTAGGTACTAATTACAAAGAAATTAGTATACAAAATTAAAAACCTGTGTCGCAAACCTAGTGCAATTGATGAAGTTCGAACTCACGACCTTTCTTTCATCAGATCATCGATTTAGCCACTGGACTATTGCCTCCTCATGACTTCTTCGACCAGCTATTTACAGTAGACCGAAGAGGTGTGTCGTGGGCGGAGATTCACTGATTGTCATTAGTTTTAATCGAGCGTTACCATCGAACGGCGCATGATATTATATGTGTGTTTATTTTTAATTGGCAACGATTTACGAACGATTTTCTTTTGTTTTTCTAATCTTAACTCAGTCGGGAATCTGATATATCAGCTGATTGTCTCGTTGAAGGGTCAATTGTAGAATTCCTGGCAAGTTTGAGTAAAGTTTTGCTCGAAGTTTGACAGAAAATAAATCTTTTCGACAAACACTCTCTATTTATTCTAGAAATCCTGTCACTTAAATTAAAGACAACATATACGTATAATTAAAACAGCCTTTACATTATCTGTTGTTGAATGTGCATTCAAGACCTTCAAATAATAATAATACAGTTTATTTCTCTCATAAAGGTACATTTTTACAGTAGTGTGTATATACAATTTTGCCTTATACTAGAACCTTTGTGAGAGCTGGAGTCTGAACTAGGTGCTCACACGCCTTTGAACATTTATAATATTTAACGGCATCTAGATTTATCAGATTTATCAGTTTATACATATCACTATTAGCTAACAGTTTCGATTAGAGAGGTACAGTCTTTAACAAAGGTGGTTATATTCATGAAGTGTTGTGTAAGTAAATATCATTTGTATCGATACTATTTCAACCAGCAATAGTATCGATACAAATGATATGAAAAGGAGTAGGTATTGCTACACTTGTCAAACATCTAATGACAGTATAATTATTTTTAAAGGATGCTGATTCAGCTGGCCATAATTGGTTAGTCTCTTTCACTGAACTCACGTAAATAGTTTGTTATCTTTGACCAAAGAGTATGGATTTTTTACATCCTAAGACGCGTGTAAATTGCCACACGTGTTTATTAATTATTCACTAATGATTGGCAACCACATACCATCCTACTAATATTATAAATGCGAAAGTTTGTACAGGTATGGATGGATGGATGTTTGTTACTATTTCACGCCAAAACTACTGAACGGATTTGGATGAAATTTTGCACACGGATAGTTTGTAACCACTTTTTATCCCGATATCCCCACGGGATCGAAACTTATGCGGGTGAAACCGCGGGGCGCAGCTAGTATTAAATCTATATAAATAAAAATGGATCTTCGAGATGTATGTACCTACGCCCATAACTTTCGAACGAGTGCACCAAATTGGATAATCCTTTTTTTTGTGTTCGTTATTGTCAGGACAAGGTTTGTATACATAATTGGAAGGTGGCGCTGCTTTTTCGGGTGGGATGACGTCTGCCGGGTCCGCTAGGTTCTATCAATCAATCAGCGTTTTACTTATAGGAGTAGTGTAGGAGTAGTGTAGGAGTAGGTTAGGAGTAGGGTAGGAGTAGTGTAGGAGTAGGTTAGGAGTAGGGTAGGAGTAGTGTAGGAGTAGGTTAGGAGTAGGTTAGGAGTAGGTTAGGAGTAGGGTAGAAGTAGGGTAGGAGTAGTTTAGGAGTAGGTTAGGGGTAGGGTAAGAGTAGGGTAGGAGTAGAGTAGGGTAGGAGTAGGGTAGGAGTAGGTTAGGAGTAGGGTAGAAGTAGGGTAGGAGTAGGGTAGGAGTAGGGTAGGAGTAGTGTAGGAGTAGGGTAGGAGTAGGATAGGAGTAGGGTAGGAGTAGGGTAGGAGTAGGGTAGGAGTAGGGTAGGAGTAGGGTAGGAGTAGGGTAGGAGTAGTGTAGGAGTAGGGTAGGAGTAGGGTAGGAGTAGGATAGGAGTAGGGTAAGGGTAGGGTAGGGGGTAGGACACCACGCTAATGAAGTAGCGCCGGGCATCTAGAAATAATTTATATGGCAAAACAACGTTTGTCGGGTCAGCTAGTATGTACATAAATATCGACTTTGTTTCGGTTAAACAGTTTCATGTCTGTCGAAAGATCGATGGCCGCTGGAGCAGACGAGTCCTGGAGTGCAGGCCGCGTATCGGCAAGCGTAGTGTGGGACGTCCCCCAGCTAGATGGACGGACGACCCCGGAACCCCCCCCCCCCCCCCCCACACCCGGAAAGGTGGCTGGGGTAGACTGGATGCGGAAGGCGGAGGACAGGGTGTTGTGGCGCAGTCTGGGAGAGGCCTATGTCCAGCAGTGGACTGCGATAGGCTGAGTTGATTGATTGATGAAACAGTTTCCAATCCTTACCTCATAGGAAAAC
This sequence comes from Apamea epomidion, assembly GCA_947507525.1. Lineage (NCBI taxonomy): Eukaryota > Metazoa > Arthropoda > Insecta > Lepidoptera > Noctuidae > Apamea > Apamea epomidion. The sequence continues at coordinate 18,812,054 of OX382237.1, forward strand.
CACTAAACGATTGGCAATCCCATAAAGTATTAGTGCATCAATTAATTTCCCGATTGGGAACGATTGAACGTAATACTCGTATATTCAAGGCGTCGACGTACATTAACAGGGTGAGAACGAAGAGTTATTACCTGGCAGGCAAGGCCGGGTGAATAATAATAATAGTTTGGTATCGCAACTTGGTTTACATTGTCGACTGTTGAGCGACATGCCCGGGCAAAATGCAAAATGTTTAATAATTTAATAAAGAACATCAATATATTTTCAAGTTTGGCTTACAATAGTATTTAATAAAGATATTGCTGCTAATTAATTTACAGTCACCAAAGGAGGTAAGTAACCAGGGTCGTCGGATATAGTTGAAGTTTAGTAAGAAACCGATGGATGTTTTCGAATGAAATTTAATTTGATAAATGAACTGTTTGTTTTCTATTAATTAAATTAAATGTTATTATAGTAAATACCTTAAATTATCTAAAACGACCTGTAAAGGCCAAGGCTGTATACGCCATACTTGTTCATTATGTTTTTTTTTTATATACTGTAGGTACACCTATGTCTAATCCCTCGGGGATTACAACCGTGATGTTATGTTAAGTCATCTACATATTTATTTTTATTAACCCCCGACGCAAAAACGACGGGGTCTTATAAGTTTGACGTGTCTGTGTATGTCTGTCTGTGGCATCGTAGCTCCCGAACGGATGAACCAATTTTGATTTTGTTTTTTTTGTTTGAAAAGTTAATTAGTCGGGAGTGTTCTTAGCTATGTATGATGCAAGCCTATACATTTTAACAATTTTGACGAGCTTGGCAAAACACGTAAATGATTATGAAACAAATAACGAAAGACACCAAAGGGAAAGCACATGGAACAAATACTTAAAGCATAAAATGAATGCTAAATTAAATATCGTGAACCATTGTGTGCAATATCAAGCGGTCAAATTATTTAATTGCCTACCTAAAGACCTCAAAGAGTTATTATACAAAACCACCCTATTTAGACATAAACTTAAAGACTTCTTATTGGAAAAATGCTACTATTCAGTTGATGAATATATGACTCAGAAATAATATAAGTGTGGTAAAATCATTATTGAACATTATATGAATTTGGTTGACATTTTTGGATTATGTAATGTTTTTTTTTTTCTCTTTTTTTTGACGATAGATGTTTATTTTAATTTTAGTTGTTTTTTTATTATAAATTATTATTGGACATTGTTATTATTATTATTATTATTTTACATGTTATTGGCCGTAAAAAATATTATTAAAATTATTATTCCATTTTATTCATATTATTGAACTACAGATATTATTATTGGTGAATTTGTTATTATTATGTTATGATATTATATCTATTGTGTTGACATTTTTGATGATAGATGATTTCTTATTTATGTTGTTTTTATGAATTCGTTATTATGGACATTTTTTTATTACCTATTGTGTTAAGATCATTTTGGCTTTATTTTTTATTTTAAACTTTTGATTAATTTTTTTTATTTGTAAACATTTAGATACAATATGTGTTGTTATTGAATAAATGAAATGAAAATGAAATGATGAAAATCGGTCCAAGATGGCCGCCGCCACAAAATGGCGGATTACATATTTTTTCACAACTCCCTCAATATGGGTATCAAATGAAAGGGCTTGACTAGTAAAATGACACTATGATAAATTTCAAATCCAAGATGGCCGCCACCACAAAATGGCGAATTACAAAAAACCTGATTAAACACCAAATTACCTGAATCTTAAAACGCAAGAAAAGAAAAGAAATGAAATAATAAGGAGTCCCTCCAAAAAGCATTCAGAAATAAAAAAATAAATAAAAAAAATTAAAAACCCCCGACACAAAATAATAATAAAAATTGTATGAATGTAAAAAACCTAAAACATTTTAAAAAAACTATTGAAAAAAAAATAGCCACAAATAGAACAAAAAAGGTATAAACGTGAAACCCTATAAAAAGAAAAAAATAACCTTGAAATTATGACCCTACGTAAGTACGTATAAATTTTTTTTATTAAATGTCTCGTCGGGGTACCGCTACTATATTAAACTTTAACAGAATGTTAGGCTAATAATTAGAGCGGTCCCCCGACGGGACAACATTTAATCAAAAAAATTCATACGTACTTATCGCACCTCTAGCATTATCGCATCTGAAAACTGCAAGACTGCACGGTTAACATTAAATATACTGACCACTTGTATACTATACAATCTCTCTTCCCAAAAGATAAAAAGCTGTTTATAAGGTAAATAATTGTGTAGCTGCAGACTAGCCTATGAAGAATGCACGTTGTTGCAGGTAACAGAAACTGGGGCAGACAAACAAACAAACTCGATTGATCTTTATTTGTTAAAGTTTATTTAGTAAATTGAGTCTATATTTTCCTTATTTCTGTCAAAATATTTCAGTCTTTTCAAATAAATCGATTTGTATTATTATTATTTTTTGCCTATCTGTTTATTTATGGTAGAAAAAGTATTGTGGCAAAACCTTCGCCCTGGCTTGTACCAATACTAGGTTTTTCGTCAGTTGGCAATACCTATCTGAAATTCAATTTTATTTACAAAGACACAACAATTACTCGTACAATTTATAAGCTAACACTAAAATATTATACAAGTATATAATAAAAACAAAAAAAGGCAGGAGCTCATAGGGCTTCAAACAATTATACTAGGTTCATTGAAACATACATAATAACATAAACATCCTAGCATAATCAGCATATAAAGTTTCCAGGCAGGTTTTCCTGCAGGGACACAGGCCTCCTTTCTGTGAGAGGGAGCGGGCCATAATCCACCACGCGGGCCCAGTGCGGATTGACGGATGTCCTGTGTCTTTGTTTTCAACAAATAAATATTTTTTAATTTACATACCAAAATAAATAACTAATAACTCACATATGTCATGCTAATTTAACGCTACATCAAAGTAAATAATAATTTATTGAACAATATTTATAAATTATTTATACCATAACCCATTAGGCAGAGACACTTGAGTATGTATTTATTACATAAACACGACTCTTATACTTTGATTTACATATGTCATATCACATATGCCAATTCTGCTAATTTTATAAACGTGAAAGTTTGTATGGATGGATGGATGGATGGATGTTTGTTACTCTTTCACACAAAAACTACTAAACGGATTTGGATGAATTTTTTGCACACAGATGTTTTATAACCAGGATTAACATATAGGATACTTTTTATCCCAATATTCCCATGGGATCGAAACTTATGCGGGTGAAACCGCGGGGCGCAGTTAGTATACTATACTTATACTAAGAGTTTTATAATGTTTCCTATTTTGCGACGATAGAAAAACATCTAAAGATGTATGAACGAATGAAGAGACAACCAATCTCAGTATTACAACACAACCTGTATCAGAATCCGCTGATCAAAACTCCTTGTGGTAGCAACACGACAGTCTAGGAAGAAAAACTATTGCAATTGGAAACATTATTCAATGTCACCTCTCTAGTCTCCACATCGCTGTAGGTAGTATTATAAGCTACTCATGTCGTCTCAATTTGCTGTTAACCAGTTAACCTGCTCAGTGTATTACCTGTACAATAAATATTTTCTATTTCGATGATATTCTACTCATTTGACCAGTACAGAAAACAATTGAATGACTTTCACCAGGATATTAGCAGCCGAAGAAGAACTTCCATTAGTGGAGCTTCACGATGAAGGGTGAACGAAGATACTAAACTTGGTGCAACTTGATGGTATACCAGTTAAAAAAAAAGAAACAATGAAAGTACAGGATTAGCATAATATCCTGATGTCGTGTCGACGGAGTGACTTGAAACTTTGCAGTCTCTAATTCTTCTCATGCCGACACTAAATTAGCAAGAATAGTCATGTCGTGGTGAGAAGATTAGCCAGTCTGCTGGATCGTTTTCGTATTTAATGGCCAAGTTACGCTAAACGTATTGGCAGTTGTAACTAATAGACACCTAATCATATAAAGAATTCAAAAATACAAACGTCTCCCAGCAACTATAAACATTTTCCGTTGGACTATATTGTCCCACTGCTGGGCAAAGGCCTCCCCCATATTCTTCCACTTTTCCTTGAGCTGTGCCTTCTCCGACCAATCGGTTAGGAACGAGTCCAAATCGTCACGCCAGCGTTTGTTACTATAAACATTACCTTTTGTTTATTATTTGGCGACAAAGGCTATTCTAAACCCACTATCATTAATTATTGAGATAAATATCGATTTAATTGTTAAAACTATGACTCATTAAATAACTAGAATATAACTTATGTGGTGGAATATTTGGCGATAACATGAAGTAGGTATAAATCTATCAAATAGATTGCACGCCTATATTCTGCCCTTCCTCTCACCGAGAGGAGGCCTGTGTCTCAACAGTGGGAACATTATAGGATGATTATTCTGACCTTAGGATTCATCAACCCCATCCTTATACTTACTTTCCAAAGACTACATGTAATTACCAGCCCCAAATGATAGTATTGTGGTACTAAAGAATTTAGTAATCAAGATGTCTTCATTTTCACCATCATCATCAACACATTAGCCCGTTCTGCTTCTAAAACGTAGACCACCATGCTCAATCATGCCAATTAATATCCATAAAATTGAAACATGCTTATAGGTGAATCCAAATTGTGAATGAATGAAAACAATCAGATTTATTTTCGTCATGGTGTCCTCTTTGATGTAGCTGTAATCTTCAACGGCAAAACTATTGAGAAAAACAATTTGTCAATTCCAGATTTGAGTGTTAAGCGGCGTAGCAGCAGATTTGACGCCGGTACGATGACATTAAGCTCATACAGCATAGCTGTCTCTGAAATAGTTTTGAATTGAAATATATGCTATCAACCGCCTAATAAACAATAATTATGATGAAATATTACCAAAATAACCGCAAAAAACCGCAGAATTTACCCAAAAGTCAATGACACGGTAACGAGAAATATTTTATTTTATTGAATCTAATTAAATTAACGACAAACCATTGAACCCAATCATCAATACAGTATCTTCCCTATCAAACGTGTAAACGCTCCAATGTTTATATTCAACGGTACTTAAACACGGCATAAACCATAGGTCTGTTTTCAATTACCGGTCCATCCACCGGTCATCTGCTGGAACGCTGTTCGATAAACATAAAAACATTCATTAACAAAAATTAATAATTTATTTGATTATTTTTCAGAAGCCGGCAGCGGGAAGCGCTCCGGAGCGCGTTGCCGCCCAAGTGAAAGCTAAGCTCGTCTGAAAGTGTAGCTGAAGCCCAGGCTGGCATCCGCCTAAAATGGGGTGATCGCGCGCGGTGGTATCGTATTGCGCGTATAAAAAGCAGCGGAGCACCCCGCCGCCGGTCAGAACGGCTTCTAACGTGAGTAACGACGCACGCGCCGCGTGGTTAGTGTGACTATTAGTGGAGTGCATACCGAGTGGCCTCGCGAGTGCCTCAGTGCAAGGAGCTGCTAGTGACGTAGCAGGACGACAGCTGATCTATCGCGTGCATTGGATTGATTGTGTTCACTTGTTCAGTGGTCGCCGTGCTTTGTGCTGGTGGGTTTGTGTTCACTCGACAGCTTTGGATTATTGAGGGTATATTGAAATTCAGTGCATTTACTTGTTATTTGAAATGAATTTTATGATACCGTATCGATTTGTTGTTAATTTAATAGCAAATAGAATTTAAATAAGTTTTTGAATTTAATGACGAAATAAATTAAACATTTCTTAGTTTGAAGTGATTAATTGGTTTTGATAAACAGTTGTCCTGAATGTAATAAATTATTTGGATACACAATGTTTTGAACTTAAAGTTTAAAAAGAAAGTAATTAACTAATTGATGTTGAAGCTATCTTGTAAATAGCATTGACGCAATACAAGGTCGATGAGATAGACAGAAGTGATTAACTGAAATCAGAAATCAATCAATCAATCGATAATAACAACGCAATCGATATCAATGATCCAACAGGTGTTGTGAACAGTGACCTATCAGCCATCACCATAAAAGACAATAAACAATCCACTGACGGATAAATCGGTTGGCGTGCCTCCAGGCTCGCATACCTCTGTGACGTAATATCCGCGAAGGGCCGTACGGTGTAAGCTAATAAAAAACGCGAGCATAAAAGTCGGCGTTACGCAAACTAGCGAGCTGGCACCGTTCCCGCGCGGCCACTACTCGGGTTACAGCCACAAATAGCCGCACGCGCCTCTCGGCCGCTTTATCTCCGTCGATAAAGTCGTGTCGGTTCACTAACGTGCCGGGTGTGTTACAGGAAGGCTCCAGGGCAACGTTCTCGTGTCTCGACTAGCCCAAAAGTCTCGTTAGCCCTCCGAAAATGCCGAAGCCAGTAGTCCAAGAGGGCGATGACCCCGATCCGACTCCGTACCTGTTCGTTTCTTTGGAACAGAAGCGTATCGACCAGAGCAAGCCGTACGATGGCAAAAAGGCATGCTGGGTGCCTGACGAAAAGGAGGGCTTCTTGCAGGGCGAGATCAAGGCCACCAAGGGTGATCTGGTGACCGTCAATCTGCCTGGTGGAGAGGTAATTATACAGTTTTGCATATCCTAGTAGACTTAGAATATGGAGCTGATGCATTCTAAGTGGAACTTAGATCAGTGAAATTATTGATTTCGGAATATGGGTTAGGTTCGCAGAATGATGAATAAGATATACTCTTAATAGTTATCAATACTTAACTCTAAGTAAACATGATGATGACGTAACAGCAGATTTTTTTTTTTTGCTGAATAGTTAGAAAGTTTTGTTTAGATAAACATGGTTTTCTTAACTTTTCCGGCAAGGGCCCTTAAAGATAAACAAAGATGAATCATTATCAAAGAGGAAGGCTTCAATCTTTTTTTATGTTTTAATGATTAACTAAACATTGCATTAAATGAGCAGGAAAAGACGATAAAAAAGGAACTTCTCTCACAAGTAAACCCGCCGAAATTCGAGAAAGTCGAGGACATGGCTGACTTAACTTATCTTAACGATGCTGCCGTACTTCACAATCTACGACAACGATACTATGCGAAACTCATCTATGTAAGTAGGCGCTCCTGGCGCCTTTACCATTACTTTATACTAATGTAATCATTTATCCCACAGACCAAAGACTTCAAGAAAGATCTTGTTGCTCAAGTCAACCCACCTAAGTACGAGAAAGCCGAGGACATGTCCAACTTGACATACCTCAACGACGCTTCTGTTTTGTATAACTTGAAGCAGAGATATTACCATAAGCTCATTTACGTAAGTCTAGGGAGCGGTCAAGAGTTCCGGCCTTGCAGTGTGCATGCACCTCACCTCTCCTATCTTTCATCACAGTACATCACAGTAGACACATTTCTCGATAGTATTGGATTGATACCAAGTTTTAAAGTGCGATAGATGTCCATGAACGGCGCAATTCATCTTGGATTGATGTCTCAATTTGGAATATAAATAGCAGTAGAGACATGCCAGCTGATGCTATTTCAGTACATTTTATTTAGCATCTCGATATTTCTGTCCCGATAGAAAAATTTCTCTCTCGTTCGACGTTATTATTTTGGCGTCCGAACTCATGACTGCGAATTACTGCAGAAGTCATAAATGATATCTGTTATAATTACAAGTAAACAATTATAGCAATTATAACATTTATAAACAAAGTTGGAGTGTTCTAACTGTAAAGTTATTCGCATGAGACTATAATATAAAGATTACTATAAGAAAAAACTGCCGAAGCTTCCCAAAATAAATTAATTTCGGTAGCTTCCGCTATAGCTTTATAAACTTTATTCCTATCTGCAATAGGGTTCTTTCGTAGTAAATGTGTCTACAAAGCAAAATCTTGACCCATTTTGTTACTAAAAACTTCCTAGGCCGTTCTTGTTCACAAGTCGGTGCAAAAGGACTCGACAGCGTCCGGAGGATCTTCTTTTGGTTGTTTTTCTACATTTTTAGTATCTCTTTTCATAGAATAGAGAACATTGTTGTCTAGCATAGTTTTGTGTTGTGTTTTAACTTCCGCGTCGCTGACGTTGGGAGTGGTTCTATCTTTCTTCACGTGGAGCGGAAAGGTATCATTACTGTACCCTCGCTCTGCACTTCTTCCATTATTTGTTTTACAGGACTCAGTGACGTCCCTTTAACGAAACGTGTTAGCTTTAGAAATAGCAGGATTCTCTATCAAAATACGTACTTTTTACGTGAACGTTTCTTATAAAAATATGAATTGTGAAATATGAAATTTATAGAGAATCCTGCGTTTTTCAAGGTTTTATTTTTTCAAGAACTGACGTAAAGTACTTGGACAGTACCCGTCAATGTTTTGGTGTTTTCTTTAGATTTAGCTTTATTTTACTTTTTGTAACCATGTGTCATAAACTACCCTTCCTGTTATTTTATATTCTGCACCTATATTTTCCTAAAGTTGTATACCTACTTTTCCTAACGTTAATTTATTACTCATTTTTTTGTAAACCAGAATATTGTTTCTGTTTGCTGTCAGATTCCCTTGGTTGAGATTTCTTAGTTATATCCGTCACTGTTTTACCCTTTTCACCGAGTAAAGATTACAGAAATGTAATTTTTACATTATGACCAAAAACCTCTGTTCAAAATCTCTTTTACTTGGAGAATTATTTCCATTGAAGTCACTCTTTTTATTACCATGACTTTTCAACTCTCCCATATTAAATTGCAAAAATGTAATTGTAACAACATGTCATAAAATCTCTTCTAAAACGTATTCTTTGGAAAATTCTCATTTACCTTTTTTACCATATTCTCCATCCCAATGCTCCTAATCACCAACCTCAGCCCCATCACCTTCACCTCCATTATCAGCAGCATATCTAATCTTCTCACAATCACCACAGACGTATTCGGGTCTCTTCTGCGTGGCTATCAACCCCTACAAGAGATTCCCCGTGTACACCACACGATGCGCAAGGCTGTACCGTGGCAAGCGTCGTTCGGAGGTGCCTCCCCACATCTTCGCCATTTCCGACGGTGCCTACGTCAACATGTTGACCAACCACGAGAATCAATCTATGTTGATTACGTAAGTTTGTTTTTATTTTCATACAAATTCTCTGAAAAAGACCGAGATTTTTTTTGACTAAATGCGACATTACAAAGACAAAAAATGAATACCTTAAACAAAAAATAAAAAGCAACGATATCAAAAGGAGAACCTAAAACCGAGGGTAAATGTCAGGGGCGTTGTTTTTTCCAAACGATAACGTTCTACTACAAAATGTATCTTTCGCGACGACCACTAAGAAAAGTCCCTTTAATCCAACAGCGGAGAGTCTGGTGCCGGAAAGACTGAGAACACGAAGAAGGTAATTGCGTACTTCGCCACCGTCGGTGCCTCCCAGAAGAAGGATGCCAGCACTGAGAAGAAGGGCTCCCTTGAAGATCAGGTCGTACAAACTAACCCTGTACTTGAAGCCTTCGGTAACGCCAAGACCGTCCGTAACGACAACTCGTCTCGTTTCGTGAGTATACCAAACTTTATACTTTTCTTAGAGAACAATCGTAAAATAACCTTTAGATTTAAAAACAAATCATTTTCTAAGTAAAACTTTCCTTTCTTTCTTTATGCCCTAGCAAACATAAAAAAATATTCCCCTGCACATTTTTTTCGACTTGTTTTTATTGACACTAAAACCTTTCTTCTTCCTCACCCAGGGTAAATTCATCCGTATTCACTTCGGACCCTCCGGTAAACTGGCTGGAGCTGATATCGAGACCTGTAAGTATTTCTCACACTTTAGTTCCTTGAGCCACTTTATACGTTGGTCCTTGTGTTCTTGGTCCTAATGTTCTTGTTTTTGCCAGATCTGCTCGAGAAGGCCCGTGTCATCTCCCAGCAGGCTCTTGAGCGTTCTTACCACATCTTCTACCAGATGATGTCTGGCGCCGTACCTGGACTTAAGGGTGCGTATGGACTCTGGTCTGAGTCAAATTCTGCTAGGGTCACAGGACTTTCTTGTTGGCTACAAAACTTTGATAATTGACTACAAAATTTTGCTTTTGTTAAATTCAATCGTCAATAATAATTTATTTACGAATATCGGAACGGGTTATATAATAACACCGAAGTGAAGGTCCCATGACACTACAATTACAACAAACATAATTATGAATAGGAAAAGAACTGATATATTTCAAAATTAATTTATCAGATATTTTTTTTAAATTGAGTATTATTTCCTGACTATTAAGATCTGAAATCGTTAGAGTTCTACTATATTATTCTAGTTTCAATGTTAGGATGTGTTAATTTTATTCCCCTATTCCATTTAGCAAAGCCTGGGTCAGTGACACACACAATTACACATTCGACAAAAAAAAACCATTGAATGAACAACGCGTACATACGGAGACCATTAATTTGTTTATTTGAAATTTAGCCATGTGTTTGCTGTCAAACGACGTATATGAGTATAACATCATATCGCAAGGAAAAACTACCATCCCCAACGTAGATGATGGCGAGGAGTGTATGTTGACTGACGTAAGTCCGGCGTCTGTATAGCAGACGGTCGTTAGAGCGTGCCCTGTGTGATGCCGGCCACCGGCTCGCATGTAACCGACTGGTGGCTGGCGTATCTCGCCCCTGTACTACCACGAGATACCTACCTCTAGTTTTAGTTTAAGTTCCAACCAAACTCAGAGACTGTGGAGTGACCCTTCCTACCTTTAGTTTGAGACACCTTTCCCTCATGACTGTGATTGGTGTCATTTTTAGGAATCTGTTTACTATCCAACGACGTCAATGACTACCACATCGTAGCCCAAGGCAAGACTAGCATTCCTGGCGTTGACGACTGCGAGGAAGGAAAACTTACTGATGTGAGTCCAGTGCTTGACAACTGGGTCCACTCATTCTATCCTTACTATCGTGTTCATCTATCGCAGTACCGCTTGCTTTGCTTACTTCGGAGTCGGCGCTCGGTTTTCGCATGTGTATGTCAGGTATTTTGGTGTTTACAGAGATAACGATGCTAAGCAACCGCATCTCGGACTATCCCCTCATAAGTCAAGGGAAGACACGAATACCTGGGATCAACGACGCGGAAGAGTCCGATCTCACGATCGTAAGTCTTGAACCTGCGCATGGAGCGTGCGTCTTGATGCAGATATCCGTGTATTGGGTCCGATTTCAGATGACTGTATCGATTCCACAACGAAAGGCTTAATACACTTATAGCATATTGTCTGGCTATGGATGTCCATCCCTGTCTGCAACACTAAAGATGGATGTCCATGTATGTCACCCAGAAGTTTAATCTTGACAAAACTATTTTAGTAGTCTTCTAGTGTCTTACGTTGCGTAGTCGACTTTCGGTCATGGAAACAAAATGTCTGACATACACATGCTGCCCGCTCCACGCAAGAGTTCAAAGGGCTTTATGCACAGGTTTTTTATTGATCACGGTGACACACCATACCCGATCCAGCACAAGCACAACCACACGAACTAATATGTTTAAATACACGACACGGGACGGTTAGGTTTTAGACAGCATTTTCAGGAAAACTTTTATAGGTTTTGGTGGTTATTGCTGGTTTTTAATAGTTATTTTATGATCTAATCGGCAGAAATGTGTCAGTTATCCAACGACATATACGATTACCATTGCGTCTCCCAGGGTAAGATTACTATCCCCAACATCGATGACGGAGAAGAATCGACGCTGACAGACGTAAGTGGAATGAGAATAAAAAAAAGTGATCCCATTGATGTAGTCACAAGACGCACAAAAAATCTGTATAAGATAATACAGAGTCGAACGTACCATTAATATTGACGCTAATGGACAAATTCCGTAGTTTACGAAACCGTAAAAGTTGTTACACCACTCCGATCCAATCCACTTTAGAACTACTAGACATGATGTGTATCAAAATTTGTATAGTATACCCGTCCCTATGAACCAACGAAAAAAAATTAGTTAAAAATATGGTATCCTGTGCACCAACTCCTGTATTACGAACAAATTACCACAAATGCCTAATTTTGCTAACGCTTCCCTTTTACTATACTAACCTGTCTAATATGGTAAGTACTTCCTAGAATTAAGCTGTTCTTTCTTTTAACTATGTTCTAATGTTATTCGGCCCCTTTATTTGCAACTTAAACTTAACTTTATGTGTAACTCGCTTCACAGTAAAAGAAAAATTAACTTATCTGTAAATTTCATAAAAAAATTAAAAAAGTTTCTTGAATCTTTTCTTTTTCCGATCTCAATATTTCTTTCTTCCTACCAGCCCACAAACGTTCTGCTGAACAAGGGCTATCCCTTATTGTATACTAATGTGTATTTTGTAATATAGCAAGCCATGGACGTTCTTGGTTTCACCCAAGAGGAGAAAGACAACGTATACAAGATCACTGCCGCTGTCATGCACATGGGTCGCATGCAGTTCAAGCAGAGGGGTCGCGAGGAACAGGCTGAGGCTGACGGCACTGAGGTCAGTATCTAATGGAAATGTATTCATTGAGAATCCTATATTTTGAGTTGTATTGATGACAAACATCGACGTTACAATTTGTTCTAGTGTCTTTGTCCCATGATTATCGCATAACTAACGTTCTTTACTCTCTCTCTTTACAGGATGGTGACAAGGTTGCCAAGCTCCTCGGAGTTGATATGCAGGACCTGTACAAGAACTTGTTGAAGCCCCGCATCAAGGTCGGAAACGAGTTCGTCACCCAGGGTCGTAACAAGGACCAGGTCACCAACTCCGTCGGTGCTCTTTGCAAGGGCATGTTCGATCGTCTCTTCAAGTGGCTCGTGAAGAAGTGTAACGAGACCCTAGACACCAAGCAGAAGAGGCAGCACTTCATCGGTGTGCTGGATATCGCTGGTTTCGAGATTTTCGACGTGAGTATCATTCCTTGAGCCGGCCTCAAAGGCTAAGGCTATTGGAAAAAAAAGATTATAATAATAAGTATTAGATTTAGTTTAGTAGTAAGAAAAAAAAAGAAATGAACATCAATCATTTCCTAAGATATTAATCCAAATTTATTTCTTAGTTCAATGGGTTTGAACAACTTTGCATTAACTTCACAAATGAGAAACTTCAACAATTCTTCAACCATCACATGTTTGTATTGGAGCAAGAAGAGTATACTAAGGAAGGCATTCACTGGGAGTTCATTGATTTTGGAATGGACTTGCTCGCCTGCATAGATCTTATTGAAAAGGTACACCGAGTGTGCATAATCCTCGGTTGGGCTATTTGTTATCCATTTTGTGTTCAGTTTTCAGCTACAGGCTAGTGTTATTGAATAGTCAAATGCTTTAATGTGTGTGTGTGTAACCCCCTTCATGATGTTATCAAAAGTTCAACGGTTTCGAGCAACTCTGCATTAACTTCACCAATGAGAAGCTGCAGCAGTTCTTTAACCATCACATGTTCGTACTCGAACAAGAAGAGTACAAGAAGGAGGGTATCAACTGGGCCTTCATCGATTTCGGAATGGACTTGCTCGCTTGTATCGATCTTATCGAAAAGGTAATTTGTCGTCGTGTCTCGTCGTAGCCCGTCGGCGCAGGAAGCAACTTGACGGGATATCGTGTAAAATTAACATTGCAAGCCACGTGAGACTGGATTGGTCGTACTTCACTTCACTCAGGTCTATCACGCATCAAACAACTGCGGAATGAGATCCGTAGCGTATTTAACTACACCCCCAAACTTAACCCTCCACATTACTTATCTCCCTGCAGTTCAACGGTTTTGAACAACTCTGCATTAACTTCACCAACGAGAAACTTCAGCAGTTCTTTAACCATCACATGTTCGTTCTGGAGCAAGAAGAGTACCAGCGTGAAGGCATCGAATGGACATTCATTGACTTTGGCATGGATCTGCAAAATTGCATTGACCTTATTGAAAAGGTAGTTGGCGTCAACGCAACAATGAAAGCTTGCTCACGCCACAGGGGTTCTCGAGTAGCGTGCTGTTGCTCGAGGGCCTCACCAATGCTGTTTGCCCTTTGTGTTTTTTCTGTGTGATTTCTTATCTGTGTGTCTTTTTCTTTTTTACTATAATAATGTTACATTTCTAAAATCTTCAGGAACACGCGACACACTACTCTTAAAAATAATCAGTTAACTAATAACAGTATTTCGATCGTTTTTTCCATGACGCTCCGCGATCCAGATGAACGGGTTTAATCAGCTCTGTGTTAACTTTACCAACGAAAAATTGCAACAGTACTTTAACCATTTCATGTTCGTCCTAGAACAAGAGGAATATGAAAGAGAAGGGATCCAATGGGCCTTCATAGATTTTGGTATGGACCTCCAAGCGACAATAGAGTTAATAGAGAAGGTATTGAGATTATCAGTGCATAGCTTGAGGAAGTAGGGCCGTGAGAGCTTCAAGCTGAGCCATCGCCTGCAAGTGCAAACTGCTGGCTGACCCCCATGCCACGGTATCACTAGGCAGAGATATGACAGTATCCGCTTGTACCACACGCAAACAATATGCAAGCGAAGCTGCTGCAAAACTTATGAAATATTTTAATTTGCATCTAGCTACCGCGTCCCAAGTAAAATAAATACACCGCTCTCAGGATCGCACGCGAAACGTAGTTAATTTTGTAATATTCTCTAATTCATAAAAAAAAAATGCACAGCTCGAACGATCTAATTTACTTAGTTAGTTTTTTTACATAAATAATTTGCCTGGGTTATTTTGTAATTATTTTTAATCTGCACAATTTTTTGTATGAATCATTAAGGTAAAGCTCTTTACCACAATACTCTTTTACACGATATTTAATTCACTATCATCACTTTCTTACTATTAAGTACTTGCAACTTGCATGCTGCACATTACTACCTATAGTTTTATTTAGAAGCTACAATGTCTCATTTTAAATTTTCCTCCTGCTTATGTAGTAAATATTAAAAAGAAATCATTGGTATTTCTAAGTATTCAGAGAATTGATTTAAATGCTGTTTAATGTATTTTTTATACCTAATGCACCCTTTCTTCCCCATAAAGTTATAGATATGAGACATTTCTTCGCATCACCCGCGCCTCCTTCGTGTTCTAATCTCCTTGGTACGTTTACAGCCCATGGGTATCCTCTCCATCCTTGAGGAAGAGTCTATGTTCCCCAAAGCCACCGATCAAACCTTCGTTGAGAAGTTGAACAACAACCACTTGGGCAAGTCTCCGCCTTACCTGAAGCCGAAGCCCCCCAAGCCCGGTTGCCAGGCCGCTCACTTCGCCATTGGCCATTATGCCGGTAACGTAAGTATCTAAAAAACATACTACTTCAACTACATCATCATCTTCGGGACTCGGATTGTCCCGTGTTATTTGAGCTAACTTCTTCAATTTATCCTGTAACAGGTCGGCTACAACATCTCTGGATGGCTTGAGAAGAACAAGGACCCCCTCAACGACACCGTCGTTGACCAGTTCAAGAAGGGACAGAACAAGTTGCTTGTTGAGATCTTTGCTGACCATCCTGGTCAGTCTGGTGGTGCCGATGCTGGTGGCGGCAAGGGTACGTATCATTTCAACACTTGACTTAATGAAATATTTGAATCAAATACTATAATGATGAACACTTTAGATGACAATAATCGTATTGAAGGCGACAGGTACCATGAGCTCGTTCATACATCACCGTCATATAAGTCTACACATCTATATTATCACCCATCAGACCTTTCCACCGATACCAACACCAAGATTTATACTTCAATACTTGGTCCATTTCATACTTTCTATACAGCATCTTTATAGAACTAACACTGACTACAAACGTCAGCTGTTAGTTCTGCAGCTTTTACTTTATTCTGACACATGTTTTCAATAAAAATAGGAGGTGGCAAGCGCACTAAGGGTTCTGCCTTCCAGACTGTATCATCACTCTACAGGGTAAAACCGGAACATACAACCACCGCGATTTGCTTCTGTGACTCCTACGTGGCTTTACTGTCTTCGTCTATCTACACGCTTAAGGCTGGCTCCCGTTCTATGGGATCATTAACAAAGTTATCTAAATTAATTGTATGTTTTTGGTTCATGGATTCCAGGACGATAGGGCCAGCTTTGCACGCTTTCACTATAATCATGTCTCTGTCCATGTCTATATAAACACAGCTCATGTCGACGCCGTCCCGCAGGTGTATTGTCTGCGAGTATTGTAGTGTCCTAAGTGACGTCATTGTGATTGTCCTGGTACTAATAGTTGCTTGTAAATGTACGTCCATAGGCGGCCGCGGTAAGAAGGGCGGTGGTTTCGCTACTGTCTCCTCCGCTTACAAGGTTTTTAAATATTTCAAATTATTTAGTTGATTTTTTTTTTGTTTTTTTTTTTATCACCACCGAGGCAGAAGCAACTACTTGGGTAGATCTGCTTCGGATTTTGAGTTTATTGTAGTTCGATACCTGGATTGACTGAAAGGTAATTTAGAATCACCTCATTACCAAACCTACATGTATTGTGTTGTATGATACATGTACGATATGTATAATTCACCATCATCCATCGCAGACGCACTCTACAGACTAAAGTGTGTCTTAAATGTAATTCGTTGCTGCAAAGTAGTTACTGAAAAACGTTACTATGCTATATTTGCTGCTGAATGTAAAACTAATAATTTTGTTGTGTTTTTCATGTTTTAACCTTAATGTGTGTTTATGCACCTTTCCATCAAAATATACTTCTGGTTGCGTTACATTTGAGTGTCGCTTCTCTATGTTTCAAAGATAATTTCTGAAGACTGACGACAGAAATAATCTTCATCAAGCTTACAAGAAAAGTCTTTCTCGCAATGTTTGAGTGCAAAATCGTTTGTTGTGCAACTCTTGGTAGCAGTTTCACGATTTCTAATAAATATCGTATCTACAGGAACAACTTAACAACCTGATGACCACCCTGAAATCTACCCAGCCTCACTTCGTACGTTGTATCATCCCCAACGAGTTGAAGCAGCCTGGTGAGTACCTTACTTGAGTACCTTACTTAATTTTTACATCTGTTGAACATTTTCTCCAAGAAAATGTAGTTAATTAAAATGTTCAGCATAACTTCTAGATTCACAGTTATCGTACTTGGAATTTCCTCCATGTTCCATACAAAAATATAATGTTTGTCTTGAGCGTGTAACATTGTCGCGCAGGTCTCATCGACTCTCACCTTGTGATGCACCAGCTGACCTGTAACGGTGTGCTTGAAGGCATCCGTATTTGCCGTAAAGGTTTCCCCAACAGGATGGTCTACCCTGACTTCAAGCTCCGGTAAGATTCCAACCTCAAGGATGCCAACCAAATCTATTTTAGTCTTGAGTGCCCATTCGGCAAATATTTCTGGTATCTCCAGTCATCAAATAACTTTTTATTTTCATATATGAGATTAAATTTATGAAGACACGCACATAATTTTGGTTGGCGAGTCAAAACAAATTCTTTGGACTCTGGTATATTCGACACCATTTTATTCTGGTACTACAGCTGACTGGCGGTTGACGTCAATCAGACATTCGTGCAGGCGTGACTAATAACATCTAAAATTATTTTGATGACTCGCCACTCACTCGCACCTTTATTTTTTGATCAAGGTGCGAAGTGATATTAATACTGAAGCCACTCATGTTTTATGATGATGAACTAAATTTACTTGTTATTTAATGAACAGTTACATGATTCTTGCACCAGTCGCCATGACAGCAGAAAAAGATCCTAAAGAGGCCGCTAGGAAGTGTTTGGAGGAAGTGGGTCTCGACCCCGAAAGCTATCGTATTGGCCACACAAAGGCAAGGCAGAGATTGATACCATCCTAGAATGGAGATAGCATGTGATAGTTTATAGATTTTTGAAAATCTATAAGAAACTAGATTTGTTTTTTAGATCCTACCATACATGGTTTGCCTCCTACCGAGTATGTATCATACCTAGTTGTCATGAATGGTATACACCCGTAGAAATCACCTGTAATCTAGATGTTGTCATCTAGTCATACAAACCCTTTTACCCGACTTAAAGAATTTTCCAGAACGTAAACGCTGTTTTGGAAACTTCTGGTTTAACCCTTGATCCGCCCCCACTGCCCCCGAAGATACCAAGGACGTTGTATCTATGTATTGGTATACTCATGAACATATTATCAGTACATTCCCTCATTGTGTGCCCATATATTTTGATAATGTAGCTACAAGATCCTGGCCCCTCAAGCTGTGGAAAAGGAAACCGATCCTAAGAAAATCGCTCAAGTCATCCTGGAGGCGACTGGTTTAGACGTCGAGTCCTACCGTCTGGGTCACACCAAGGCATGTCTTTAAACCCTGAAAGTAGTTAGCTATTTGAGACGCGCGGTCCAAAACCCCCAAACAGCTGGACCGCTAGGCTTAAATGCTTTGTCGAATTCAGCACCTCATGAGACTGGTGTCATAATTTGACCTTTAAACCTATATGTGCTCACCCTCGGAGTCCAAGCTACTAAGACTCTTGTTTGTGTTACCCCATCCTTCCTTACCCTACACGTACATAACAAACACTGTTATCATATTGTGTGTACTCCTAAAACGCAGATACAAAATTCTGTGCCCGAACCTCATCAAAGAACCAATTACACCTGAGATTGCTACTAAGAAAATTCTCGAGAATACCGGACTGGATTCGGAGTCTTTCAGGCTCGGAAAGACGAAGGTAGAACTCCCGCATGCCACACACAGCCTACATGAAACTAATTTTCCCTCTATATCCTCATTGCATGACGCAATAACTAAAATAACCCTATCTTTCTGTTCTATCAGTCTGTTTTGCGCCACTTTACTGTTTTAGTGAATTCTTCGTTGATGACTCATATGAGAAAATGACTAACACAAGATTTTATCGTTTTTCTTTTTTTATTACCACTATAATAAATTTCACATTTTGAAATCTTTCAAGCACCGTATGAGGTAAATTCAATATGTTAATATTCAATTCAATTAATGTTTGTATATTGCTTACCTCCACACCACGATGTGCTCCTCCCTTAACACTTGCCATGTACGAGCAGGTATTCTTCCGCGCCGGTGTCCTGGGTCAAATGGAAGAGTTGCGTGACGACAGGCTGTCCAAGATCGTCTCGTGGCTCCAGGCCTACATCCGTGGTTACCTGTCCCGTAAGGAGTACAAGAAGCTGCAGGAACAGAGGTAGGCATACATGACATTGACACTTGGACATAGGCGCCATATTTGGAAGTGCACGACATTTCATAATAATAATTTTTCCAAAGGGTGGCTCTCCAAGTTGTCCAGCGCAACTTGCGCAAATACCTGCAACTCCGCACCTGGCCCTGGTGGAAGCTGTGGCAGAAGGTCAAGCCCCTCCTCAACGTCACCCGCGTCGAGGATGAGCTCGCGGTAAGCATCCATCATCGTTATTAATTAGATCGTACACTCTGACCCACTATACACGGATATAGGACGCGTGAATCAAGGTACTACAAATAGCCCGGACCGCGCCCACCTGTCGGTTACGCGACACCGCAGCAGGTGCTGCGGCCATTTCTGGATCCGCGCCCCCTCCGCGCGCCTTTTCTCCATACTCACAATGTTGGGCGCGTGGGCGATGTTCCACCCGCTGGAAAACTCCAGCGCCGCTCAGTAGCGGAGTGGTCGGCGGCGCGCGCACCACCTACCCTACCCTATACTTACGAACGACCGAACACATTTGCATTCCCATTTATTTTTTATTGATGTTTTAATTAATAATTAATTAATTAATAAACAATGGCGGCCGCGGTTCACTTATCGGAATGGAACGGGGAAACTAAAGGTGTCAACGATTTACAGAAACTTGAGGAGAAGGCCCAGAAGGCCCAGGAGGCTTTCGAGAAGGAAGAGAAGCTCCGCAAGGAGCTCGAGGGCCTCAACGCCAAGCTGCTCGAGGAGAAGACCGCTCTGCTTGCCTCCATCGAAGGCAAGGAGGGCAACCTCTCCGAAATCCAGGAGCGCGCTGCTAAGCTCAACGCTCAGAAGGCCGACCTCGAGCTGCAGCTCAGGGTGAGTACTTCACATTTACATTATTGCTAATAGAAACAAGTGCACTTAACGTTAATTAAAATGAGATGTAGTGATAAACAAATTGATCTTTTAAATTTTGTTACTGGAACTGAAATAGCAACTAGAATTTAGGTCGTGAAGAGTTGACGCGATGAAAGTGTACAGCTAATTAATCTCATTAAAATTAGTGAAGTTTCCTGCGGTCGATAAACATCAGTCAGTGTTACAAACCAAATATGTAGTTATCCAGTGTAGCGAATTAACTCACCGCTAGTTTACTTGACGCGATTCTTTAAATAAACTCCAGGTTTGTTTATACGGGAAATAGTTCGATCGTGTTTAAAATAACTGCACGTCTGCACCCTACAGGATTATATTGCGAAACTTGAATTGCCTTATTCTTAGAAGTGTTAATTGAAAAGAAACAGACGCGTGCGCTAATACTTATTTTAATAATAGCAGATTCACAGAACTGACTCGAACATTTTATATTGTAGGACACCCAGGACCGCCTTACCCAGGAGGAGGATGCCCGCAACCAGCTCTTCCAGGGCAAGAAGAAGTTGGAACAGGAAGTCTCCGGACTGAAGAAGGATGTTGAGGACTTGGAACTCGCCGTCCAGAAGTCCGAGCAGGACAAGGCCACCAAGGACCACCAGATCCGTAACTTGAACGACGAGATCGCCCACCAAGATGAGCTCATCAACAAGTTGAACAAGGAGAAGAAGCTCCAGGGAGAGTCTACCCAGAAGACCTCCGAGGAGCTCCAGGCCGCCGAGGATAAGGTCAACCACCTCAACAAGGTCAAGCAGAAGCTCGAGCAGACCCTTGACGAGCTCGAGGACTCTCTGGAGCGCGAAAAGAAGCTGCGCGCCGACGTCGAGAAGCAGAGGAGGAAGGTTGAGGGCGACCTCAAGCTTACGCAGGAGGCCGTCGCCGACCTCGAGCGCAACAAGAAGGAGCTCGAGCAGACCGTCCAGCGCAAGGACAAGGAAATCTCTTCCCTCACCGCCAAGCTCGAGGACGAGCAGTCTCTTGTCAGCAAGAACCAGAAACAGATCAAGGAACTGCAAGCCCGCATCGAAGAGCTCGAGGAGGAGGTCGAATCCGAACGCCAGGCTCGCGCTAAGGCCGAGAAGCAGCGTGCCGACCTCGCCCGTGAGCTCGAGGAGCTGGGTGAGCGCCTTGAGGAAGCTGGTGGCGCCACCTCCGCTCAGATCGAGCTCAACAAGAAGCGCGAGGCTGAGCTCAGCAAGCTGCGTCGCGACCTCGAGGAGGCCAACATCCAGCACGAGTCTACCCTCGCCAACCTCCGCAAGAAGCACAACGATGCCGTCTCGGAGATGGGTGAGCAGCTCGACCAACTCAACAAGCTCAAGGCTAAGTGAGTATATTTTTACATTACTATAAAAATAGCCAATAAAATGAAATGTGATGTATCAACGCCTACGCGTGACTCATCAGAATCGGTCGACAGATACATGTGGGATTGATAGATTTATGTCCGAATTAAATATAGAGATTACATTTACTGAACTATAATGCAACATCCAGGGCTGAACATGACCGCGCGTCTTGCTACAACGAGCTTAACAACACTCGCGCGGCTGTCGATCAAGTAGCGAGAGAGAAGGTAACATGTCGTCCGTAGAGGCATGTGTACCGCCTGGGGTGAACCTTGCATGGAACCTTACGACCCACATTACACATCACATGGCAGTGTGATACGATCGATGTTTCTCTATTCATTCCTCGACTGTGTTAGACGGTTGTTGACATATACTAAAATGATTTGTCATTATTTATCTATCCAGGGCTGAGAAAGAGCGCTCTCAGTACTTTAGCGAAGTCAATGACCTTCGTGCCGGACTCGACCATGTGTCCAACGAAAAGGTACAAAGGATGAAAAGAAAATTTTGTTGGCCTTTACCATTACAGGGCTTCGCTTTGCAGCTTATTTAATCTAAGGAGAATAAATGTCGGAACACCACACATGAAACACATATTCCAACCCATGACAATGATACTCATCATAATAATCTAATAATTTCATTTGATTAGGTGTAGCATGGAAGCTAAAACCGCCTCGACGTTTGAGTGACCTCCCTAATATTACAATAACATCCCAAAAAAGAAAAAATAACAATGCATGGATTTATTAATAAAGAGATTTGAATGAAAAAAAAAAAGTTTGAATTACTTGAATAATATTAATTGGTTTTAAATGTGCCAAATAAGGAATTGGTTTATACAGTTGGACAAATACTAATAATAATTTATTAACAACAATTCATTTTGATATTAATAACAAATAAAGAATCGTTCAAAAGTTTACATTTTACTTTTACAAATGAACTAACATGCAACATCAACAGTACATGCATTCTAAAACTCACTTATCCTCCAGGCTGCCCAAGAGAAGATCGTCAAACAGCTGCAGCACCAGCTCAACGAGGTCCAGAGCAAGGCTGATGAGGCCAACCGCACCCTCAACGACCTGGATGCCGCCAAGAAGAAGCTGTCCATCGAGAACTCCGACCTGCTCCGCCAACTGGAGGAGGCCGAGTCCCAGGTGTCTCAGCTGTCCAAGATCAAGGTGTCCCTCACCACCCAGCTCGAGGACACCAAGAGGCTCGCTGACGAGGAGGCCAGGGTATGTACACATCCAAAAGGATCTTCCACGTATTAAAAATTTTATTTTAACAATGACTAATCGAATCTTTCTATCTACAGGAACGCGCCACACTTCTTGGCAAGTTCCGCAACCTCGAGCACGACCTGGACAACATCCGCGAACAGGTCGAGGAGGAGGCCGAAGGCAAGGCTGATCTTCAACGCCAGCTTTCCAAGGCCAACGCCGAGGCCCAGCTCTGGCGCTCCAAGTACGAGTCCGAGGGCGTCGCCCGCTCCGAGGAACTCGAGGAGGCCAAGCGCAAGCTCCAGGCCCGCCTCGCCGAGGCAGAGGAGACCATTGAGTCTCTCAACCAGAAGGTTGTCGCTCTCGAGAAGACCAAGCAGCGCCTCTCCACCGAGGTCGAGGACCTGCAGCTCGAGGTCGACCGTGCCACCGCCATCGCCAACGCTGCCGAGAAGAAGCAGAAGGCCTTCGACAAGATCATTGGAGAATGGAAGCTCAAGGTCGACGACCTTGCCGCCGAACTCGACGCCAGCCAGAAGGAGTGCCGCAACTACTCCACCGAACTGTTCCGCCTCAAGGGTGCCTACGAGGAAGGCCAGGAACAACTCGAGGCTGTCCGCCGCGAGAACAAGAACCTCGCCGACGAAGTCAAGGATCTGCTTGACCAAATCGGTGAAGGTGGCCGCAACATCCACGAGATCGAGAAGGCCAGGAAGCGCCTCGAGGCCGAGAAGGACGAGCTCCAGGCCGCCCTCGAGGAGGCTGAGTCTGCCCTCGAACAGGAGGAGAACAAGGTCCTCCGCGCTCAGCTTGAGCTGTCCCAGGTCAGGCAGGAGATCGACAGGCGCATCCAAGAGAAGGAGGAGGAGTTCGAAAACACCCGCAAGAACCACCAGCGAGCCCTCGACTCCATGCAGGCTTCCCTCGAAGCCGAGGCTAAGGGCAAGGCTGAGGCCCTGCGCATGAAGAAGAAGCTTGAGGCTGACATCAACGAGCTCGAAATCGCTCTTGACCACGCCAACAAGGCTAACGCTGAGGCCCAGAAGAACATCAAACGCTACCAGGCCCAGATCAAGGACCTCCAGACCGCCCTGGAAGAGGAACAGCGCGCCCGCGACGATGCCCGCGAACAGTGCGGCATTGCCGAGCGTCGCGCCAACGCCCTCCAGAACGAGCTTGAGGAATCCCGCACACTTCTGGAACAGGCCGACCGCGCCCGCCGTCAGGCCGAACAGGAACTCGGCGACGCTCACGAACAGCTCAACGAGCTGTCCGCCCAGAGCGCCTCCCTGTCCGCCGCCAAGAGGAAACTCGAGTCCGAGCTGCAGACCCTGCACTCCGACCTCGACGAGCTCCTCAACGAGGCTAAGAACTCCGAGGAGAAGGCCAAGAAGGCCATGGTTGACGCCGCCCGTCTCGCCGACGAGCTGCGCGCTGAACAGGACCACGCCCAGACCCAGGAGAAACTCCGCAAGGCTCTCGAACAACAGATCAAGGAACTGCAAGTCAGGCTGGATGAGGCTGAAGCCAACGCCCTTAAGGGAGGCAAGAAGGCCATCCAGAAGCTTGAACAGAGGGTCAGGGAACTCGAGAACGAGCTTGACGGTGAACAGAGGAGACACGCTGACGCCCAGAAGAACCTGCGCAAGTCCGAGAGGCGCATTAAGGAGCTCACCTTCCAGGCCGAAGAGGACCGCAAGAACCACGAGCGCATGCAAGACCTGGTCGACAAACTGCAACAGAAGATCAAGACCTACAAGAGGCAGATCGAGGAGGCCGAAGAAATCGCCGCCCTCAACTTGGCTAAGTTCCGCAAGGCACAGCAGGAGTTGGAGGAGGCCGAAGAAAGGGCAGACCTTGCCGAACAGGCCATCAGCAAATTCCGTGGCAAGGGACGCGCGGGTTCCGCCGCAAGAGGAGTCAGTCCGGCGGTGAGTTTCCTTCACTAAGTCTTTACCGAACCGTCAATATTTAATCGAGATACTAAGCATCATTCTCTGATTCAGGCGTCCGTTAAAGGGCGTCCCTAATTCAGCACTGGAGAGTAATATGTAAGTTGGCAATATATTGCACGCCACATACAGCACCATGAGCAGTGCAGCCCCTTGATGTAGACCTAGTACCTGTGGAAGTTCTCCCTATATACCATACATAATTATATATTTTATTATAGTCTTGCATCTTTGATTCCTAGGCATGTACGAGTATCCAGGTCCCGCATGTCGTTTATTTTCACTGGTGATGTCGAGTAAGATATTAATGTATGTTTTCATCCGCAGCCCCAGCGCTCGCGTCCCGGCTTCGCTGACGGTTTCGGCACCTTCCCACCTAGGTTCGACCTGGCGCCCGAAGATTTCTAAACGTTCCACTACAGAAAAAAAACGGACTGTACAGATTTTTCGTTGAAATGTAACTAATTTTTTTTATACATAGCAGTTGAAAGTTACGAATGCGTGAAACGAAAAACTGTAAAAAAAAATTTTGTAAGCCAAACAAAAAAAAATATACACTTTAGTGATCTAATCTTTTTACCAAAGGCTATTTTGTAACTTGTTGATATTTATTTATATTATTTATTACCGTGGAGTATGTATCGAGAGTGCGAGGCCCCGAGTGATGCGCGCGAGCCGTGCGTGCGCTTGCTCGTTCGAGACACGCCCCCCACCCCCTCACCGCCGCCTGCGCGCGCGCCTCTCTCGCTTGCCTTATTTTGACATCTAATAAAGCGATATCGTTGTCATAAAATACTATTACTCGACTTTTATTTTTGTCAATCCCCAATCTATTAGTACTACTACTACATATAATCTTAATCCATATACACTTAAAGAATTAGGTGACAAACATGACACATGAAACAAGTCAGACATAACATGGAACTTTGATCACTGCACTGAATAATATTTCCAAAGAAATGAACACTATTTTGGTAAGATATGACGGTAGACATAAGTTTGACACTACGCACATTCACATTTAAAAACGTATACAATCCTGGATTATTCACCAGAAATTCATACAAAAAATGGGCTTCACGATGAAGTAAAGCAGTTTAAAATGAAATCGCAGGCGAATTTTTATATATTTAGGAGAGAGTATTTATAAAAGTAGGGCACATCTGCAGTTGCTTTGCCTGGGAAACGAACTCCACTGAAAGAGAGTCCACTTATACTCGTACCTACAATGAAGACAATATTTCAAACCCAGTCATAATGAAACTATATACTCCTTGCAGCAGAAATGAATACACAAGGAGTTAATTATAATGAAACTAGATACTCCTTGTAGCAGGAATAAATATACAAGGAATGCTACCTACACACTTGTTCAGGTCGACATAATTCGGCACAGCGGCGCGACTCGGTTTTGTCACCCGGCTGTGCCAAAGCATGCTAACACGAACAAGTGTACCCCTTACGAAGGTACATCTGCACGGGAAAAGCCTTGAAATTCCTTGGATATAGAAAGACAGCCGTACATTTAACCATTTATTTTACAAAACATAAATCTCACGGTTCTTACATCTATTTTAACAACTCAAGGAACTGGGTTTCGTCAGTAATTTTCGAAACTGACATCCTTACATACAATATTAAGTATTGTGAAATAAACAGATGATTAAGATCACACATCGTCACTTCATCATCAAGATTTATAACATAATTTATTAGGTTCGTAATTAATGGAACATCGTTAAGTCGACAGTGTGACTGAATTAGATTAAACACATAATTACTGTCGTAACTGCATCAGCTGAATGTCTATAAATCACAGATGCCACAAACATTCATAAGCTAAATTCACGCATATTCACAATGTATTGATGATTCTATGTTGAATCGGAATTCATAACCCAACATCTTCTTTTCAACAATTCTATCACTTCATTGTAAAATTTATACTCGGTTTTTCGAAGTATATATCTATCTATGTATATCTAGTAGTATGGGTTTGCCGACTAATAGTATAACAGGTAAACAGATTCTAGTCTTTACTACAGGATGCTTTGGATAGGAATAACAAATATATATAATTTATGCTTGGATATTGACTAACATCAGATTTATTACCAAAAACGTGATCGTTATTGGTCATACATGTACTAATGTACGTTATTGGAATCGGGTATAACAAATTGTACCTCCTTAAATACTGCTATAGGTAGCAATGTCAATAATTTAACACTTCTATTTTTACTTAAAATAGTTCAATTCACACTTTAAATAACTAAAAAGGCCCCCAAAGTTTTGATTTACCCACCGGGTTGTTCGTCAACGGTTCATTATCTTTGTGCATGTAAGACATACTGCAGAAGTCTAGGTTAGCGTACGTGAATGGCTTGAATTTCTTCTGGAACTCCTCCCAGCTGCAGCCCTCCAAGGGACAAATGGGAGTCTCCCTCTCGTTGATGAAGAATTGGACACGGTAGGACTGGCTGCTGGGGTGGCTACCAAATTCGTCGCATCTGGAAGAATTAGGATAGGTGACGTAAGTGAAACCATCGACTCTGGTCAAGCGGAGTTAATCAGAAAAGTTGATTTTATTCTGGAGTTAGGGGTTTCAAAAATAACAATTAATACAGATTGAACTACAAATAGGAAGATAATAGGAAAATCAATGATACTATTTTATACTGATAATATTTCTTGAAGACTACATCGCAACGAAACCGTATGAAGAATGGTTGGGTATCCAGATAATATATGACTAGCAGATAACAAAACATCATAAATATCTAAATAGGAAGACAATATCATTAAACTTTGATAATATTTGCTCGTAAAACAGGGGTATCGATAGGTGAACTCAAGATAAAGGAGGACGCTTTGACATAAATATCAACTCTTCAATGAGTGACAAGATCGTCTGTAGATAACGGAAATCAGTAGACACTGCACATATATAACAGCTGATAAAGTACTCGAAAATTATATAATTCATTAAATCAGCGATAACACAGTTAAGGTAAATGTCAATAAAAATGAGACACGGCCTACGTGATATATAAATCATATCAATAGCCTAAAACAATGCTTTCGAATAAATATTAGATAATTTGCATGATAATGCGATTTAGGTACGTTTTATTGAGCAACAATACAAATAGGTATTAATTATATTTCTGTGGTTACTGAATAAAAAGTACCTAATTATTCAGACGGTGAAGTTTTTGCCGAAAAACTAATAATGGGTAATAAACGAAGACTGTTTAAAAATAGTCAGAAGAAGCGATATAAATGAGTAATGACCTGAGCACCTGCTTGCAAAGGTAAACATACTAGTGATATTTTCAATGTTACATAGAATTTCATTTTAAAGCCAACTTCATTTGCTCATTTGGTATATTATTTTAATTCCGCTATTTAAACTATAAAAACTTGCCTGTTAAGTACAGCAATAACATTGCCAGAGAACGCTCCAATGTAGCTCGTTCTCCACGCCCTTTTCGAGACCCTGTTCGAAGCCTGCAGGGGAGGATCTTCGTTGTACAGCCCCAGAGCGCAGAATACCATCTCCATCATGGTGTCGTGGGTAAAGTGGGCGCTCATCTTCCTGCCTCCACCCTCGACAAATGCCATGAAGTTGTCGTACAGGTCCTTCATTGGTAAACGGCCAAGGTTCTCGTTCACCTAAAGTCGAATGAAAGACTTGATTATAAATTGTTTAATTGTTTTTCGACGCAATATTTTAGTTAGTATAGGATATTATATTTTATTTTAATAACTTGTAGTTTATTTAGTATTAGAAGTTTGTAAATATTATGTTTATTGTTAAAGTTAATTAATTGTTTAATAAGGCAATTCCAATTAGCAATAAGATTGTGAGTTAAGTGAAACAGTAAGTTTATAATACAATCTAAAGAGTGTCTACGTTTCGGAACGGGCAACTAACTTGAACTTTTTGACGACTAATTGACCGACTCCTGGACAATTCAAAAGTGCCTTTTTATGTTTTAATTGAAATAAATGAAGATCCTGGTAACATATTCACGCTTTTATATGTAATGTCTATGTAAGCACCATCGTTGACTCTGCATCGCTTTACATCGGGAGAGATTACTGCCAATGACGATCCTGTCGAATATAATCTCGAACTAACCCAAGACCCATATCCATTCCTGTAATAATGTCTGACGTCATCATAGTATTCCAAGACAATGAGATCTTCTTCAGTGAAGACGGCACACCACGGGGACTTGTGTTCGGGTACCCAGGAACGGTAGAACCGACACATCTCGTAGATGGAGAAGACCATGGACGCGTTCAGCTTGGTCGTTATGCCTAAACGGTCCTGGACTGCGTTTTGGACCTGTGAAAATTATTGGAATTTTTTTTTAGCAAATTTCGATTGAGTATTCAAAATCACAATACTAAGATGGTCAACAACGATATATCTATGACTAGCACTTTTTACAAACCTATTAAAAAACGTGCCATATTCGCAAATACTTATAGCTTTTTTTGTTACAATATTCACATTTCATACATTTTTTGGCGGAAATACTAGATTTTAAAGAAAATAATACTTACAGCCACATACTCCGGAGTAACAAAATATGAGTCGAGTGCACGAGCCAGAGTGAGTGAACCTTTCACTTCCTGCTGATACCGATCGCAGAACTCATACGGCTGCAAAAAGATAAGAAATAATTAGTTAATTATTTACAAAATATTTGGCACTTCTCCCAGTTCAATGTTCTGTGCAAAAATTTGTTTTGATGAATATTAAAAAGATATTAATCTGAACTTTCTTCAGATCTTATCAGCTATTATTTCAGCAACTAAGATTCACTGTTCTATTTCAATTCTCATATTTATTTGTAAGGGAAAATTGCATTTTGCCTGATTAAAATCGAAAGGAATTCAATATCTATTTTGTATGGTCCTCGTAGAATCCAAAAATATGATAAAATCACTAGTTAATATAATAGTGTTGTAAAAAAAAAAAGGGTTTTTATTGCAAACACCACTAATTTGTACAAACATGAGCTAGCTAAGTATGTTTGACTAAGTAATAACAGCCGCACAGGTCGATCGATCAGGTTAAGCTACCCTTGCCGCGGTCGGTCCATGGATGGGTGACCATCTTTACATACCATGACCCCTCCATGCCTCCGTGCCACGGCTCTCATTTGTGGATCTTTGACAATTGTTACGGATCGTCAGAAGCCTGAAAAAGTTTGACAACCAGTCTTACCAAGGCGGGGGGGGGGGGGGGGTGTCTTACCAGTATTACCCAGTAATTGGATTGTGGAGGTCAGATCGGCAGTAACTCCATGTAAAATACTGGTACTTAGCTACATCCGGTTAGACTGGAGGCCGACCCCAGGTTCATGATGATGAGTAATTTGAACAAAGGCCAATCCAGTCAGCTTTTACTATATGGATCACGTTTTAGTCATCGAAACTCACCCTAATAACATCATCCCTTTGCCTCGATTCCTCCACGGTTACATTCAAGTTCAAGCCGTTTGTGAACCCATGTACAAACGCCATACAGCTGGTGATAGTCCTCTGTTCATTCGTGGGCCTGAAGTAAAACTTATCAGCCTGGCCAAAGAGCAGGTGAGGGTACTTCTCCCGGATCCTCTTGCCAATGTCATAGAGTTCCTCGTATCCGGTTCCAGTGAGGTAAGACATGGCCTCATCCATGGTATCGTTCCATTTGAAGTTTCTGAAGTCTTCGATGTCCTAGAATTAGATGATTCATTGTTTATAGTTGACTAGGTCCGTTTTCAGATATTGCGAGTGAGTGTTATATGAAAATACGCACAAAAAAATATATTTGACTAAATATTTCTAAAAAAATATTTGACGCAATCCCATCTTTATGAAAAGTTAGATCGTCCGATTTTATCTTTTAAGATCTTAGGTTCTCCAGTTTATCTAGTTTTACTTTTTATTATAATCTTTCAATTAAGGGAGATGGGCTAGGGTAGCCCCGGAAATTTAATTTTTCTTACGTTTTTTTTACAATTTTCAGGTCAGTGTCAGGTCTTATAATAATCAAAATATGATTCGCGACCGTAACAAATATGTATTTACAGAATTTTACATAAACATTAGAACCATCAATACAGCTTTATGAAATAGTCATTCAATGGGATCATTTGAACTTACTTGTCGCTTTCGCCTTAAATACCAAGATCAAGACACCTGAGGGACAATTCTCGTAATTTTAAGAACACAGTTCACACTCTGACCTCAGTCTTAATCTGTCAAAATTCTTCTAATTTCCAACATTTTTGACAAAATTATGACATTTGTTTGTCGCCGAGATGAGACTGCGACTAAATTTTGAACGTTTTAAATTACGAGAACTGGCCTTCAGACCTACAATTACTACAAACATTCAAAGACATAATTTATGATAGGTACCTGAGCACAAAGTTTGCTATTGCTAGTATTCCAGCTGTTGACAATTTCATCCTTTAAGAGTGCGACCTCCTTCATGCCGAGAGTGACGCTGTTGCCAGGGTTCCTGTTACCGTGGCGGTTGATCGTCCATATTGACACTGCTTGGCAATCTGGAAAAAAAGATGAGAGTGTAGCTTAGTTATAAGCACAAACAATAACAATGCAAGTAGTAACAATGATCTTTATGATCTTGAGATGTAGTTTGTGACTTATTTTTAATTTTGTGTGTGTGACTTGGCTATCGCATTCGGTTAAGTAAGACCTGTAATCATAGTTTTAATGTATTTAAATAAATAAATAAGGCAATACTAATGCATAAGAGTATTCTGGAATTATCGAATAAAGCCTAACACCGAAATTATAAAAGTGATATTTTCAATAAACTAAATAGTATTATGTATTATTGATGGGCTAATTATGGATTTTGCCGATAAAGCGACTAGATATGGTGACTAAACTATTTGATATATTTGATTGAATTTTCGTATGCACACTGAGAACGTCATTAGATATACGTCGTTCAATTTATTGTAGTACTGTCGTCTTATATTGTTAGTGCAGTGCCACATTTCGCCTTTTAATGCCAATATTAAAATAACACGGTGCTAATTTCAGTAATTGATCATCAGTACTCTGACATCATCGTTCTGTCAAATGTTTATCCAGATAAACATTCGTAGTGAAGTTTCAACACCAATTTCCAATATCTCGTTTTGTTTTTATTGTACTCTGTGGAATCAATAGAGGGTAATCCTCATTCATATCATTATTAAAGGAGTCCAGTTTATCCCGTTTAATGGTAAACGACATCGTGGCAGGCCCAGACGAAGAATTGGTTAAATTGAAATAAATGCTTAGAGTTTTTTTTCCTAAAGAGTATAGCAAAAACTAGGTACCTATTCACTATTAATAACAGGAAACCCAAGAAACTACGTCAAACAAACAAATAAAAAACCAAAAATGGTTATTTTTTCAAAATAACTTTATGTTATCACGCATGCGCGATAATGATAACAAACTGCTTTTTAATGTTTACATAACATCATTTTTTTGCGCTTCTTAATTTGGTCGTTTATCACTTCGCTAACACTTGACAACCGACTGGTAACCATCAATTTGTAGTTAGAGTATTTATATTTAACTAGTTTCTTCCCTCAGATTTGCCCGCGTGGAGTTCTGAAATTATCCCACGGGACTGTACTTACTTTTGTTTTGTTTACTATTTATTTAGCCTACACTGTCCAACTGTTAAGTAAAGGCCTGGAAATGTACTACCGGGACAAAAGGTATCCTATTAACCCAGGTCATGGTTATCTTTTGCCTGCGGCTTCGCCCGCATTTAGTTCGGATATTATCCCACGGAGACGTACTACCAGGACAAAAAGTATCTTATAGTGTGTCTTGTCCTAACCCAAGTTATGGTTTACCCGTGTGCCGCATCGAATTCGTTCCGCCGTTAAGGTGTGAAAAGATCACACACAGACAGTCGAGTTACCTTCGCATTTATAATTATAAAGTATGGATTGTTGATATTCTTATGTAAACTCTTTTTACGAGTATATGGTAAGGTAAGGCATCCTCAAATACTTCAAACATGTCTCGAGGCGTGAGGGAGACTCTATAGAGCGCCTTGTCGTGCAGGGTAGAGTGGAAGGCACTAGACCATGCGGATGCTCACTCATGAGATGAACTGACCAAATTAAATCCGCAGTGGGCGATCCCTTGTATTGTACCACCTAGTATTATATACAATCAAGTATCAAATATTTTCTAACTGAACAGACAGCTGTGCTGCTGGGGAGTTTGTTGCACCACTTCTTCTTCCCAGCGATAGCACTAGGAAGTGGTGAAGGGCGGGCGTTTTTGGGGGACTGTCTTTTGTAATTTTGACGTTCGAAAAGTGCTGATTCTCAGACTAATTTGAATAAATGACTTTTGATTTTGATCTTGTATGAGTGCACAAAAATACTAAAAGGCCAATTCTCGTAATTTAAAACGTTCAAAATCTAGTCGCAGTCTCATCTCGGCGACAAACAAATGTCAAAAACTTGTCAAAATGTAGGGAAATTAGAGGTATTTTTGACAGTTTGAGACTGAGATCAGACTGTGAACGTTCTTAAAATTACGAGAATGGCCCCTCAGGAATCGGAGTAGGTAGCGAGAAATGGTGAGGGGAATCACATCAGCCCCTAGACAAGAAACTACATGAGGACCACGGCCGCTCTGAGAAGAGTGCTACGAAGAAGAAATAAGGTACTTAGGCAACTTTTTCTGAACAGTTCTCATCGGAGTCGGTGGACACTGTCGTCAGTAAGTACAACTATTAAGAAAAACCTTTATTTTATTAATTTATCTGTCATTGCTTAGCATTAATATTTTAGACCCATGGAATATAATATTTTCATTCTAAATATATATCGTCTTCACATAATAATATCTAATAAAATCGTTTATTTATAAAAAGGGAATAAATTTACATTGATTACCTTAACAATTAAAAATAGCGCACAGTTGCTAATTTGCCTGAACTAGGTTGAACCTGTGCTTCAGGCTAAGAAGTGCATAAATACTTAATATAATAAATGAACAATGCGAATAACGTAAAAACTAAATTAAAACTTAGGTAAATAAAGGTACAATAGCATGTTAGCAGTTTTATTTGCAGACTAGAATTGATGGTTTAGTAAATAATTAAGTATATTTTATTACAGCTATAGTAATTTAATTTATAGATTTCTATTTAATCTATTGTACAGTAATGTACCTAAGAATGTTGACATACAATATTGTAAAACATTTTAAAAGAGCAACTACTTCAAAATCAACCGAAGATGGTGTTATTTGCAGATGACACATCATTGATCTTTAAAATAGACCGACGGTCACAAAATCTTGACGACGTGAATAACTCTATTCTTCAGGTCCAAGATTGGTTTACGGTAAATAATTTAGTACTTAATGAAAAAAAAACAAAATGCATTAGATTTAAATTACCTAATGTTAGAAGTAGCGAATGTGACATCGTATTGAATGGCCAAAAATTAGAATTTGTTAATCAGACAGTTTTCCTAGGAATCACGCTAGACGAGAAATTACAATGGGGACCTCATATAACATCTATTGCGGGGCGGCTAAGCTCGGCCGCATATGCTGTTAGAAAGATAAGACAATTAACAGACGAAGAAACCGCGCGCTTGGTCTATTTTAGTTACTTCCACAGTATTATGTCATATGGCATTTTACTGTGGGGTCGGGCTGCTGACATTGAATCCATTATTATTTTGCAAAAGATAGCTGTCAGAGCCATTTACAATCTAAGTCGCCGCGAATCTCTTAGGGAACTATTTAAAAGGGTTAATATTATGACGGTACCTTGCCAATTCATTTATGAAAATATTATGTATGTAAGAAAAAATCAACATCTTTTTAATAAAATAAGTGATAGACATAATTTTAATACTAGAAATAAAGATAAATTAGATCAACCTTTTTTCAGATTATCTAAAGTACATACATCTTTTATGGGGTACTGTGTTAAATGTTACAACAAAATACCTTGTGAAATATTGCAATTAAATGAAAGAAAATTTAAAACTTATATTAAAATTACACTTTGTAAGCAAGGATATTACAAATTAGAGGATTATATCCAAGATAAGAATGCTTGGAAACATGCTGGTCTTGCTCCATAGGACAATCTCTAGAGTCTAGACAAAATCAAACTGGTTGCTAATGTAATTGTATAATTTATTCTTTTTTTTTTTCTTTGACATTGATTTACATTCTGTAATTACTTAGGGTCACACCCGGACTTATTACTCCTTATTTATTTATGAAAATCGTCTACGTTTGGAATGTTTGTGAATATGTGAGCACCATGTATCTATCACATAGTTGATCTATATGTCATGGTTACATTTATCCATTTTAATTCTTTTACCTATTGTGGTATAGTAATTTTATTTTTGGGTGCATCGTCTTCACATATAATTATATAAATAATGTATGCAATATATTGTAAAACATTTTAAAAGAGTAACGGTGGAGTTTCTTGCCCATTCTTCTCCATACGAAAACTACCTTTTGGAAGGGGCGACTAGAATCAATTTTATTTTAATTTTATTTTTGACGTTCAAAAGTGCCTTTTATGTGCCTATTTGAAATAAATGGTTTGACTTTGACTTTGAACTATATTCTGTCCTTTAGGTTAACCGTTTTTTGACAGCTGTCTTAGAATGTACATATTCCAGATTACGTAAAAGTTCACTTTAAAACGCGTAATAAAATAAATATATAAAGTGCCTTATCTTATTGAATTATCTTTTATTATGGCTTCTTACAGACATTATAATACAATCAATACAATCAATGTATATTGTGTATTGCTGCAATCACTAGTTCCATCTGTCAAAAAACGGTTTACCTAATGGACAGGGTTTCTTGCCCTTTTTCTCCATACGGAACCTTATATGTAGAAGGGACGACTAGAATCAATTCTATTCTCTTGTTAATTTTGACCTCGAAAGGTACCTTCTAATAATAGCCTCCTTTAAATAAATGATTTGACATTGACTTTGATAGCAGGTAAACGTTGTCCGGAATAACTCGTTCTATTGCGATAACAAAAGAAAAAAACAAAATAATCAAACATTTACTCAGTCACTAAAAACTGCTGTCGCTGATCTTGTGTTGTATGTCTGCCAGCCAGTGCAATGGGTTTCATTTTGACAGTTCAACAACATTCATTGCGATATTTACGTTGTTGAGCAGACACATTTTCGAAAATTTGAAGCAATTGATTAAATGGATTAGCAATGTCATGGGCGTAGCTAGGAATAAATGGCAAGGGCCAAGAATGAGCAATGCCTACCCTAGAAACTTCTTTGTCCACTCTAGAAAAATGACAGTATTGAAGAATTACTTATTGTTTGATCGCTTTTTAATGGGATTTTTTTAGAGCCGTAGTTTTTGACTAGGACGCCAGGTTTGTAGAGTTAGGGGCTCTACATTAGATCTGTGATAAACTTTTTAACGGTGAAACCGTTATTGAATTCTTGGCAACCTACTTTACATGAAATGTTTTGGTGGGGTTATTTATTACGAGGAGCCATTTATGATCTCTCAATAGATGACTGTGGTTGGTTCAGCTGGACGTCTGCTTCCGTAGACAAAATCTCTCGCTACACCAATGAGCAATATCCTTCAAAATGATTCGACAGGATCCGTGCCTACTTTGCCTGCTATACTTATTTCTGTTAACTAATGCCTACATCCACAGCTTAAAGCAAATATTCAATTCAACTTTTATAAATCTACTAGCTGCGCCCCTCGTTTTCACCCGCAAAAGTCTCGATTCCGTGGGAATATCGGAATAAAAAGTATCTTATGTGTTAAGCCTGCTTATAAACTATCTGTGTACCAAATTTCATTCAAATCCGTTCAGTTTTGTTTTTTCCTGATAGAATTTAGTAGGAAGTAGGATTCGTTTTTGGTAAACTAAGAATGTATGTCTAACACAATCTGGCACAAAATATACAGAAAGGTTCCATCTGCATACTATAGCCGCGCTTGCGTCCCGTCCTCGTCTCGCGTCCCTTCTGTGTGGCCATCGCCTAAAGATTGCTCGTTGTGGACAAAGACTAATGGCACGTGTTATTATTTACAAATCCATCTCACAATTGACTGTATGAAGCTATGAAGTAGCTTCATACAGTCAATTGTGAGAATGACATATTTATTCTATCGTTAAACATAATTACCTTTTAGCATTGTTTTCTTTTTTCGACTCAAATATTTTATGGATAGACTCAAATAAAATCATTGTTTTATGAAGTCATTATTTTTAGCCATTTTTTCGAAAACTAGATCATGTTTTCGTTAGGTAGGTACAAGTGACGCATTATGACGTCCTCTTTTTTATATCAATGGTTAGCACCATCCTTTTTTCGGACTAGAATCAATAATACGGCCCCTGCTCTACCGCACGGGTCGATCGGTCAGATTAAGCTACGCTTGCCGCGGTTGGTCTGTGGATGGGTGACCATCTTTACATATCAAGACCCCTCCGTGCCTCGGAAAGCACCTTAAGCCATTGGTCCCGGCTGTCATTCATGGATTTTTTCAGTCGTTACGGGTCGTCAGAAGCCCGAAAGTCTGACAACCAGCCTTAATTGGGTTGTGGAGGTCAGATAGGCAGTCGCTTCATGTAAAAAATTGATATGCTGCATCCAGAGAGACTGGAAGCCGACCCCAACATAGTTGGGAAAAGGCTAGGCAGATGTTGATAATTAATTAAACTTGATAAAACTAGAACTTAATTGAGTAGAAAACGTTGGAACCAAATAAAAAAAAGAGAAACATAAAATACACAATATTTGCATATGTAGGTAATTCAAAAGTCATATTTTAAAAATCACCTCTCAGATCTATTTAAAGTGTTGGGATTTTGTTGTCACTAGGTACATTATTAATTAGCACGTCATTAAATTTAAATTAAGCCTGTATTTACAGTCCATAAATACAGGCTGAGCTTATAATTATAAATAAATAAAAATCGTTATACTAGAAGAATGGGTACAGTAAAAATTTGGTCCTATTAGATGTCAAAGGAGTGCTTTGGCACTCGTACTAGGATAACCCTGTATCACGAATGCCAAGTACATACATATACAAATTATATTCAATGGCCAACTACAGGGCGCGAATTTTCACGAAAAATCTTTCGAGAATGAAGACAAAAGAAAGTGTGGGTATTTAAGGGTGCGATACAGACCATCACACTGGAACAACTTTCTCCATGGAACCGACATCGTAATCGCGAAAAAATTATCAGCTGTCCCATACATTTAAGTTGAGCAGGTATTGAAGTGTGGCATGGGGCAGCTGATGATTTTTTAGTACTCGCTGTATAGGTAACGCACGACGACTTATCTATACTAATAATAAAGCTGAAGAGTTTGTTTGTTGGAACGCGCTAATCTCTGGAACTACCAGTTGCATTTGAAAAATTATTTTTTTATATTTTTTTTTTTAACATCACGTTTATTTAACATCACGTTAGAAGCCGAGCAAAACGAATAAAAGTATATATATACGGCTGATGCGATGCGACGGAGTGAGTCGGGGGAAAAATAAATTCACGCGGACGAAGTCGCGAGCAGAAGCTCCAATATAAGCTGATTTCTCTTTGTACGAAAAGCCTGTACAATGCGAGGTCAGCTGGAACTAGAAATGTATAGCTTGATGTGTCGTCGTGTGTACCAATAAATAAAAACAATCTACTTCAGACGAGAAGCACTTACCCAAAGAAGGTAAGACAAAAAAACATTTTAAGAAAAAAATAACACAAATCATTAAATGGCAAAAAGTTATAAAAACCTAGCGAGCTATAATTAAAACTACAGGTTAAGGTACGTACAGAGGACTTCCTCTCAGTGTACACACGGCTACACATCTAGCTATATTTTTCCAGTTTTAGCTGAGCTCGCTTTGAATAGGTTTTTCGTACAATCGGAAGTCAGCTTATATTGGTAATGAATAGCTTGATGTGTAGCCGTGCGTACCAACATTAAAGTAAATAACTCATCTCAGCAAAAAAATATTTAACTTCATATTTTTTGTGATACCTAGCATATAGGTACGATTAGACAAATTTCATACCGGGGTTTCCCGAGCACTGTGTTGCCACAGAATACGTAATGTATTGTTTCAGTAAACCACAAGTAAGTACACGAACTAACAATAGTTAACGAGACGACAGCACAATACTCAGAACCTATTATACATACAAAACAGCGGCCAGTCGCTCACGAAGAATAATTTGTACCACCGCAGCGTACAATTATTACAATAATTTTTAATTTTTAGGTACTCTTGTAAATAAAGAGTATGCATTGTAGTTATATTAGTTTGACGTTTGTATGTCATCTTATCTGCTTAGCCTTTTCCCATTATGGTGGGGTCAGCTTCCAGCCTAACCGGATGCAGCTGAATATCTGTATTTTATATGGGGTGACTGCCCACTGACCACCACAACCCAGTTACCGGGTAATACGATACCTCTTAGTAAGACTGGTTGTCAGACTTTCGGGCTTCTGACGACCCGTAACGACTGTCAAAGATTCACGAATGCCGGGACTACGGATATCGGCCGGGACCAACGGTTTAACTTGCTTTCCGAGACACGGAGGGGTCTTGATATGTTAAGATGGTCACCCATCCACGGACCGCCCGCGGCTAGCGTAGCTTACCCTAATTGATCAATCTGCCATTATTGTCATTATTAAGATCAAGCAGAAAAAACGCCGAAGAAAACTTAATTTTATTTTTTTTATTACATGTTGTTATATCGGCCATAGTACCTATTACACACTGTGTGAAAATTTCTAGTGTCTACCTATTTTGATTCAAAAGATACAGCCCTGTGACCTACGGGCGGATGGTCAGCGGGACCTTAGTAATAGGGACCTTAGTAATAGTTCGCAGGCTTTTGGTAGGGAACGCGAAAAACATTTACAAGTATTTGCGAAACTAAGTTCAACCATAAGAAACCAGCAAAATAAACAATCGGGTAGCTCAAGTACGTTTCTGAGAAGTGTTGGTGCGTATGCCGATGTCAAACGTACAAGCCTCATTAGAAAACCAACTGTCTGGTTCATAATGTTGCTTGCCTTTTATTTTAAGACATTTTGTGTAGATATGTGACGTAAAAACCAACTGTCTGGTTCTTAATTTTGCTTGCATTTTATTTTAAGACGTTTTGTGTAGATATGTGACGTAAAAACCAACTGTCTGGTTCATAATTTTGCTTGCATTTTATTTTAAGACATTTTGTGAAGATATGTGACGTATAACATTATATTATACTAGCTGCGCCCCGCGGTTTCACACGCATAAGTTTCGCTCCCGTGGGAATATCGGGATTAAAACTATCTTATGTGTTAATCCTGGTTATAAACTATCTGTGTGCCAAATTTAATACAAATCCGTTCAGTAGTTTTTGCGTGAAAGAGTAACAAACATCCATCCATCCATACAAACTTTCGCGTTTAAAATATTAAGTAGGATTACATAACAAGGTGCTATGCCTTTCGGGCTACTGACGTCCCGTAACGAAAACCTGTGTCGAAGAATCACGAATGACAGCTTTGTTCCTACACATTGTTACAAAATTATGGAACAAATTGTAGAAAATTGAACGAATTCTTGTCAATGTTTTTGAGGCTGACTGTAAATACATCACAAAATGTAGACACTTTGACTTTGACCTCCAATAAAAAAATAGAGTTCAAGGTCATCGTTTTTCAAAGATTTTCGATAAAAACGGGTTATTGTTAAGGACAATAACCCGTTTTTGACTGTTCCTAAATTACCCTAGGCTGATAAATATTTCGTTTTTCCTAATTATGTGGAAATGTCAGGAAAATGGGTCAGGTCCCCTTGCGGGGGAGAACAGCACCCCTCCTCCATGCTGCTCTGTAGGGCTCTGCTCCAGACTGAACACCCTTCCACCTATTGTAAGGAATTCCCAAGAAGCGTTTGCCTTGCCCCGACTTAGAAAGCTGGGAAGCAAGGAGGGATATAAGAAAACAATTGCAATATAAAATAGGGTTGGGAATCCATAGATAAGATGATTAAGGAAGTGCAAGCGTACCGCATCGTCAGTCGGTTGCAGAATTTCTTACGATTGCCTTGCTTGCTATACGCCGAAGTGGTTATTTTAAATCGTCACCTCGCACTTCCTATATCTACCCAATTTAGAGGATGTTTCCAGTGTAATCAACAGCCGTGCGTCCATTCATGTCTACCTATTTATGTAGCAACGGAGCCTTTCTATCTGGGTATCCAAATTATGTGTCTCGCTAAATATTATATTTTTTTATCAGTAAGAGGCCTACAGGGGCCGGGTGTGATTTAACGAGACACAATCCCTAGCGTTCCTTAGAACGACTATCAAATCCAGTTAAGGGTGCTTGGTGATGCCTATCCCGCTCCCTGGAAGTGTGCGTATATCAAGAGCAATGCAAAGTATCCTGCAGTTAGTCTGTCCATAGGGAAAAGGTAGCCATCACTAACGTTTGGTTGGTTTGTGTTCGTAAACTACAGACTACAAGGAAGCACTATAATTAAGATTGGCCCTAACGAGTGGCGAGTTCGGTTCAGCCTTCCGTAAACGGTGTGACGCGGTGTGTGCGGTGTAAGCGTCATGTCTTGGTCGTGGTTGTCTAAAGTCTATTGGTAGAGCATGTGTCTACAGCATGTTGGTAAGTGTCACACCTTATAGCGGTCTTTCCCCGACTCCCTACGACCAAACGCATGTGTAGGTTACCTCGATAACGTCAGAGTAAGGAACAAGGGGGGATAAAATAGTCAACACTCTCCAGATCGTTCACAAACACACTCACTGGGATTCACGCGCCTTACACGCTACTTACGTTAATAGTATGCTAATATAACCTAGTCTAATACAACACTTATTATTTAAACTATTAAATAACACTCCCGCACTCTCGATCTCTCAACAGACACACAGGTTCAATGCTACTGCCCTAAGTTCTAACTCTGCTAGCCTAGTCTATGCCATCCGCTCACCCTCGTGGTCTCAAACCAACCGTCTCACACACTACTTTTAACACTAGATTAGTATAGTCTGGGTTTCAACCGAACTATATTTAATTTAAACTATTGCTCGCTATTTCGCGACAGCCCACTCGGACATAGCCTCTTGGCCTTCCCTAAATCTCCTAACTTAACTAACGCGGACTAGGAAGTCCGTATCCTATAACGGTTCGACCCCGACTGCCCTAGCCTCTTCGTTCTCATTCCCACATTCTAAAATCACCACGTGAAGGCCACCCAGCCCTCTTCTCGAAAAGGTTCGCCCAGGTACCGTCGCTCGTCATCCGACCCAACTAATCGTCACCAGATGCGGCACTCGTATTCTCTATTGCATGTAAGGGTCTCAGCATCAGAGGACACGGTGGAGCATACGGTGGAGGTCTGCCCCGCTTGGGCAGAGCACCGCCGTGTCTTCGTAGAGGCGATCGGCAGCGGCGGCGACCTCTCGCGTCCGGCCCTGGTTCAAGCCATGGTCCGGGGCGAGAGGGAGTGGGAGGCGGTCACCTCCTTCTGCGAAGCAGTCATGCTAGCGAAGGAGGTGGCGGGATGGGCGATGGAGAGATCCTCACGCCTCAGCCGCCGAGGGAGACGCTCCGGGCGTCGGGAGCCGCGTGACGACTCCCGGCCACCGTAGGCGCGGGCCTGCGGGCGGAGAGCAATGGGTAGCTCTCCGTCCGATCAGGACCAGGCCCGTGCCGGACGGCGCGTATGTGTTCCACGCGCGCCTCAAAGAGATGTCAGCGTAGTTGACGGGGCCCGACAGGGCCGAAGCCTGCCGGGGTAGCGGGATCGTCCGAAAGGGTTACCGCTGCCCTGGTACATAAAGGGCTAGGGAAGGAACACGGGTGGGTTTTAGTCAGTAAGAGTCTGACACTCCCTTCTGCTCCACCCAGAGCGGGAGGGGTCATTTGATGATTTCCCATCCTCAAAAAAAAAAAAAAAAAATGGTCTCAGCATACTTAGAATTCGTACAATATATTGCATCTTAAGTGACGTAAAATATCGCTTTCTATTAATGACTAGCCATAATTGCCGGTCTGTTGTCCATAAAATATAAATGGAATGGGTTTCTAAGAGTTTCAATATTGTTTTACTATTTTAAAGAAATAGGATGTTTTGTTATTGATCAGGGTAACATGTCGAGCTGTCAGACCATAAAATTGAGATTTAATGCGTTTCTAAGAGGGCCGATATCGTGGGACAATGATAAAATAAGAATTTAGAATAAGACATGTTATTAATTAAGAGTAAGTGACAGACAGTCACACGTTGAATTCGATAAAAAAGGGGAAGGGTTCCGTACCTTCCATACTTCACATGTCTGGGATGAGGTACCTATTTTTTTACTTGTTATTTTAACATAGATTTGGTTCATCGTCCTCATTTCAGTCGAAAGACGTCCACTGCTGGACATAGGCCTCCCCCCAAGCACCTCCACTTTGACCGGTTCTGTGCCTTCCAGCGGATTCCTGCGGCCTTCCCAAGGTCATCGGTCTACTTTGTGGGAGGCCTTCCAACGCTACGTCTTCCGGTACCCGGTCGCCACTCCAGAACCTTTCTGCCCCATCGGGCATCTGTTCTGCGAGCAATGTCCCTGCCTACTGCCACTAATATTTAGAATTGGTTGACTGAGAGAAAATGACTATAACATTAAGTCCGCCTCTGTGGGTACATGTGTGCTTAAAGTAATAAATTTAAAAAAAAAATATTGTAACCAAAATACGACGAGGTTTGACTCACGTGCTTCCTATCGTGTTGAGTAAAAATTCTCAATTAAGCATTTCTTTCGCGGGTTCTTGTATGGAGAGCTCCCTTGAATCTGGATATTTTATTATTATTTGCAGTGATTACTACACATATGCTGTGAATATTTCAACAATCTTGCTATTACGGTTCTAAAGACAGACGGTAGGGTAAGTTTACTAAGTGACTATCGTCTACTGTCGTCTCAAGATGTTCCTGTGGTACTAAACGCAGAGATTAGGAATTATAAAAACATTCTTATATAAAAAACCAGCCACCCGACGTGCTAAGAATGTTTAAAAAAATATGCAGAGAAATAAGTATATTATGCTCGTTAAATGTTTTGAATTGGTGGCGGTTTACGAGTATACTATTACCTACTACATGTTATAAAACAAAGTGCCCCCGCCACCGCTGTCTGTCTGTCTGAACGCGATAAACTCAAAAACTCCCGAACGGATTTTGTGACACCAATAGACAATAATGGACGGAGTGATTCATGAGGAGGGTTTAGGTGTATAAATCACTATAGGTTTGGGTAAATTGGCTGAAATGTAACGAACGTAGAAGATGTCGGAAAAAATCATAACTACTGGGAGCTTTACCAGCGTGTGCCGCGTAAACCAATGAAGTTATAATAATATAATTTTTACCTGGATTAACACATAGGGTACTTTTAATCCAGGTAGTACGTTCCCTGGGATATTTTCCGACCTCCTCGCGGGCGAAGACGCGGGCAAACGCTAGTAGTAACATAAAACACGCATCATCATCAGGCTACAGCAGTCCACTGCTGGACATAGGCCTCTCCAATTGCATCTCTCTCATCCAGCTACTACCAGCCGCTCTATTGCCTGCTCCACCTAGCCTGAGGGCATCCTACCTTACGCTTACTGATTGGCGGTCTCCACAAACAAACCAAGCATAAACGGCGTTCTTTTACCTTTTCAAATATATCCTAAAAAAATGTATTTCTAATCAATACATCCTACTTGCAGCCGATACAAGGATACCCGCCGCGCGCGGATCATCCTCATTCAAATTAATCATTATTACTTAGATACAAAAAAACAATTATGTATTAGGAACAAATGGGTTAGCAAGCTGATAGAAACTTGTCAACTGAGAGGTTGCTGGATGTTCTGCGCGTACAATATAATAATTATTTCAAGATGTCCCGTTCTGTAGCGCCTCAGAAATGTTTGCCGAGGCCCACACAGACGGCTTTCAAACCATTATACGCAAAAAAACTGCTTCGCTGCTGTGCTGAGTGCGGAGTAGTCGCAACTATATCCTGAGAGCTGTGGCGGAGAGCTATACTCCAAATTTTGTGCGGACTTTCATTGGGTAGGAAACATATTTTCCTGTCCTTTGTTTTTACTATACTATTTTTATATCCATGTTACTAATAA
The DNA here is from genome assembly GCA_947507525.1 of Apamea epomidion. Taxonomy (NCBI): domain Eukaryota; kingdom Metazoa; phylum Arthropoda; class Insecta; order Lepidoptera; family Noctuidae; genus Apamea; species Apamea epomidion. The sequence goes on from OX382237.1 coordinate 18,856,965, forward strand.
TAAAATATAAGCTGTTTGTAAAACTAACTAAATATAGATCACTGTTGTCCGAAATAAATGAATTTTAATTTAATTAATATTTTATCAACAACATCGGCATTTTTACGGAACGATTATTTCGCGCCAATTTAAATCTCTATCTAACCCGCAACTGAATAGCGACACTGCGACAGTAATACGACCTATGTCAACAATCTTACTTATTGAGTTCTGTTTTTTACATTTCTATGATTGATTTATTTATAAATTATTTTGTTTGTCACATTTCCAATTAAAAAAATTGAATCAAACTAATGCACTTTATTCAAGATTTTTTTTGTTAAATGTTAAATTTGGCCCTTAGGTTCAATACAAATACAAATATGTAATTAAAAATCTCAATAAACTTACTTGCTGGCGTCGCATAGTCTCGTATATCTCCCCTGACGGTCTCATACGGTGTCTTCGACCCAAACAGCTGGTAGGGGCACGGCGCGTTCCAATAACAACCTCTCACGAACTCTACGAGTAGTACTACGAGTAGTAGTTTTGACATCTTGACTGCGAGCCGACGTCCGATTGTGTTGGTTAGAGCGAGTCAGCTTCCTATATTGTCCCCACTACGGTAGCAACACACTAGCTAAAGGTGCATCCATATTTGTGTACGATGCAATCATATTTATTCATGAATTTTATTCAATCATTTTCATTGAACCGTTTTTTATGTCAAATTTCGAAAGGCGTTATTAAATAAGCCCTGTAACACATAAACACATATTTGAGAATTTAGATCTCAATTTGTATGTTTTAAAAATACGATTTCGTTCGCAGATGACTTTAGCCTTATATGACCTCGATTAAACTTGTTCGTTATAACGGAGCTTACTACTGTTTAATTGTTTTGCGCTAGGTGTTCCCAGGTCATCTTGAACATTACTCGATAACATCGTGGGTCATAAGGACCAGTTAAATTAATGCCATCACTACATTTATAGTCTCCGTTTTGATCTACTATTTGAGTCTGTTGATAGTTATAGTCAGTCATTAGTAGTAGATAGATAGTCTAGTTTATATGCAAAATACTACGAATATCATAACATGGCATGTGACTAAGAGCGTAGAGGCAAGAGGTATTGGATATGTTAGTAGTATATTAATAATATTCACGTTTAAAACAAACTTTGTAAAAATGCATGTATGGAACCTGGCTAGCGTCCGCCATGATGATCAGCAGTGCGATTCTGTAACCATCTCACCGTGAAAACTTAGGTGAAGTGAGCGTGGAGTGAGCTGTCAGTCCAACTAATACTAGGGATTGACACTATTGACAGCTCACTTTACGCTCACTTCACCTAACTTTTCACGGTGAGATTTTTACAGAATCGATCGGCTGTAGTCATTATCGATGAAGATTAATCCAATGACACTACATTTCTTGTTATAAATTCAGTGAACTACAGGCATGAGTTAACAAACTACACTTACATAACCTGTAAAATGTACGACTTTTTTGTCTTTTCTGTCGGGTAAAGGCTCGTTCCGACTCCATTATGTCGCACCTTTACAATCCAATAGATAGACTATATTTAAACTAATCTCTAAGTTTAATCTAATCTAACGTTACAATAAAGATGCAATTGACATTATCGTGGCCTGTCCATGATGTGGTGCTCACAATGTGGGTTGTAAACAGATTATTTTAAACGATTTATTTTATGATGTTTATTTAATCATTATTACCGTTATTACCGTGGCCGACTTGGAAATTTCTAAAAAGATTTCAAACCCAAGTCGACTGGAGCAAAGACAATCTCCACAGGTTCATGGACGGCTCAGATCTCAAGTGCGTATGCGGCGTCTCCCCACCGACCCACTTTTCATCCTGCGCCGCATGCCTCTGCACCAGCCGCTATTCCGTAACAATCTCACCGTGAAAACTTAGGTGAAGTGAGCAGTCAATAGTGTCAATCCCTAACATTAGATGGAATGATAACTTATCTCACCTATGTTTTCACGGTGCGATTTTTACAGAATCGAGCGGCTGTGTACTTGATGATCTTATGACTGTGTCAATGAGTTGAGTACGGGAAGCTGAATTTTGTGCTAAACATGTTTGAAGTTTGTGTCATCGATACGCTAAGAAATATAATATAAAATATTATAATAAATAAAATTTATTTTCTCACCACAATATTTAAAAGTCAACTAGTACTGCTTAGTAATAAGCTATTATTACACTGTTGTACATTTTATAATATTGTGGGAGACTGGTGCCTAAGCTAGGCCGAAACCTGTATTTCAGGACACCAGGTCTCCAGCCCGAGGAACAATGTCTGGGGGAACTAAAGCGTTACACCATATATTATGCGGCGAGTACCTACAGCGTTGTGGAAAGTTGTGCGATTGTGTACGAAAGTGAGTGAATAAATAATTGTGTGTGAGCTGTGGGTGATTTTTAGTAGTTGTAATTTACTATTTCTATGATCTGGCAGTTATAAATTAAAGGTTTATGAGTTTATTAAAAGGACGCCTTCGGTATTCTCGTATAAGCTGTTATACGAGAATACAGAAGGTGCTTACTAGTTGGCTCTTGAAGCTGTTCAAGAGCCAACTAGTAAGCTTGCTTATCAATTTAATCCTGTTCAAAGTATCAAGATGACGATGGATTTTATTTCAAATTCGAACACTTAGTACGTTGAAGTGTCGGCTTGCAAAAGAAGTACTACATCGAGTAGTATTACAAACTGGGTAATCTTTACGCTTTTTTAAAAGTTTATTATCAAGAGGGAGCAAAGAATGACGGCGTAATACCGCACGTAGAATGAAGAGTTGACGAAAATTGAGAACTTTTGAATCAGAATAGAGCAGGGCGGTTGGGTAATCTATGCGTTTGAATTGCATCACTTTAAGAATTGCCCTTTGCACTCGTTCAACCTGGATTAGGTAAGTCTTGCAGGTTCCTCCCCAAGCAGAAATACAGTATGTAAGAACGAAGACACACAGTCTCTGGTAAACGAGAAACAGGGTTTCACGGTCAGGTAAGTGTCTCATTTCTTTGAAAATATATATTAATTTGCTGATTCGCGAACTTAGTGTATCAGTGTGGGGGCGCCAGCTAAGATGCTCATCAATGAGCGCTCCAAGGTATTTATTTGGTGCTTGTAGCTAGTGACAGGGTGAGGCAAGTGCAAGCGTTGGTAAAAAGCGGTGGTAAGAAATAGTTTCCTTTCGTCCGACCGATGAAGATTTTTTTCAGTTTAAGTTCGTAGAAGGCACATAGTGGTAACTAATCCTGAAACTATGCCTGTGATGAAACGTAAGTCTCAGGAGATTGACCTTAAATTGAGACCGGCCCTCCAAAAACTTGAAGCAAAGAAACTCCGATGTGACCAATTGCTACTAGAGAATGATGAAAGTGAGGAGGAAATCAAGAAAATTGTTGACAAAAACTCAAGCCTTAATCGGGAGCTAGTAGAACTACATCAACAATATCTGAATGTTGTTAATGAACGCGACCAATTGAAGGTGGTCACGGATGGTTTCAACAACTGTAGTCATTTGTATGCAAAGTTAGGGACCTAGAAGATGAATTATTTCATGCTAATAGTCGTGTTAACCAGTTAGAAAAAGGCATAGAATGTAACCAGGTTAAAGAAAAAAACCACTTATATAATGAATTGTTAAATAGTAATTGTAACCCTCATTCCATAACAACTATTGACCTTACTGAAGATTCCTTGCTGAAACAAAATTATAGTTATAAAGTTAGTCATAACAAAATGAAAAATATGCAAGACTGAATAGAATAATTTAAAAATGTAATCAGTTTAAGAAACAACAGAAGCACTTTTCCAAAAATATTCCACTGAGGAAAGAACGTGTTGATCTAATAAAATTGAATTAAACAATCATCAAATTAAATCAGAAGGCAGCAGAAAAATCTATGAAATTGATCCTCAGCGCTTTCAGTCTGACATATGTACAGGTACTTGAGGGCACACTTCGTTCCCTGTGCATTAAATATATGGGTTCTCAGAACCAAATTAAAGAACATATTCTTGCTGCTAGTGAGTTAGTTATGTGTCAGTGTACTTGTCAGGTTTCAAACCTTGTTGCTGTCCAGCCTGAGGCAACGGAGGACCGGTCCCAGACTGAGAGTTTGTCTCAAGACTGTATCCTTAACCAAGACGTACCTGATATAGTACAAGATCTAAAACATAAAACTTACTTACTTTATCTCAAGTGGCACAACTTGAGATTGGTAGTTGTCCATCTTTCAGTAGTCATGTTTGTTATGATTCAGTTATGTTCTCAGATAGTATAGGAAGAGGTTTAGGTAAATTAATTAGTAACAACCTGAGTTATTCTACTCAAAATTATTGTATGCCAGGGTCAACCTACAAACAAATAATGGCATCAGTATCAATCAGGAAATGTATGTAATTAAAAAACCAACATTACTGTATTTGTAGGTAATAGTTCTAACATAGAAAAATATGAAATCACTGACTGTGTAACTGAATTGTTAAAGTTATATTGTAATAAAATAATATTGTGTGCTTTCCCATATTTTGAAAAATTGACAGATAGACAAAACAAGTATATTGCATATGCTTAATAAACGTACGCATTTTTTAGTTAGTCACCATTGTGACAAGCTTGTATATTTTGACACCAACAGTTTTGTGGAAACTTTAAAGTCGACTAAGGATACTGTGTATCTGTCTGTTAGTTTTAGACATATAATAGCAAGGCTTATTAGCTTCTTATATAAACTCAGACATAAATAGTATGTCGAAGTCGTGTATTATTAACACCACAATGGTTAGTAATAATACTAATAATAAGGTGGTGAGTCTGAATAAATGTAGCTCAAATGCTATAAATACTCATACAAATTGTACGAAGGAGGTTCCATGTCCCTCGCTCAATGTGCCTGGTGATGACATTGAAATCTTGAGGTTAACTCCGGATAATCTTTTAAACCAGTTTGTAAGACAACAGAAGGTTAAGAAAATTCTTACACCTAACAACGACAAGGTACCTTCTTGCTATAAATTAAGAAAAGGAGATCAGCAGAATGCCTTGAAATTATTTCATCAAAATATTCAAGGTATTTCTTCCAAATTAGTAGAAAATAAAATATTTTTAGAAAAAACCAAGTTTGGCATTGTTTGCTTAACTGAACATTGGTTAAAGGATTATCAAATGCTGATTAATTATGAGAGAACTATAGTGTTTGCAGTTGTTTTAACCGTAAATCGTCTACGTGGAGGTTCTCTAATCTTCATAAAAAATTGTCAACGAAACGACATACTGGATTTATCAGTTGAACATTGTATCGAACTATCCTGTGTTGAGCTAGATAAGCATGTTGTAGTGTGCGTTTACAGACCCCCTAATTATCAGAACTTTTCTTTATTTGAGTCAATAATGGAAGATGTCCTAGCGAAACTTGTATCCAGTAACAAAACCGCAATTACTTCTGGTGATTTTAATATTAATATTTTGGAAAATAATTTAATTAGTAGTAGATTATTAAGCCTTTTTAAATCGTTGAATTTATTTAATGTTTTTACAGAACTGACTAGAGTAAGTCCAACTTCTGCTAGTTGTAACGATAATGTCTTCTGCGATTGTAATTATTTAGATAAAGCCATTGTAAATTATCTGCCGTCTGATCATAGTGGACAAACGGTAACTTTTAAGTTTAAAACACCTTTGCAAAAAGTGCAAATACAATTTAGACCAATAACGACTGGCAAATTAAATAGATTTAATAGTACCCTAAATAATAAGATAAATGTTATGTATATGCACGATGCAAATAAATCGTATGAAGATTTCTTTTAAAACATTTGAAGAGAAAACAAAAAATATTTGCCCTAATTTTATATTTCTTTTTTTTTTTTTAGTGTCTGGGCAACTAGAGTTATTAGCATTAGTAGGTAAAGACTGTTCGAGCTGTATGACCCTAAGCCTTATATCAACATTGAAACTTTCAACTCTTTCTCTTTCTTTTAAGGGAACTGTTTAAAGATATTAACATCATGATGGTACCTTTTCAATACATCTATGAAAACATCATGTACGTAAGAAAAAAATTAAATCTATTCAATAAAAGAGGTGAAAGACACAACTATAGGACTAGAAATAGGGACCATTTAATTCGAATAGGTTTCAGACTGGCTAAAGTAGACTCATCCTTCATGGGGTACTGTTTAAAATGTTACAATAAAATTCCTCCCTACATACTCCAACTGAATGAAGCGAAATTTAAAAATCATTTTATAAGTTAGGGGATTATATCACTGACAAAATGCTTGGCTTAATGCTGGTCCTGCTCCACAGGGGCGCATAAACTAATTAGCATTCGGAAACATTGTTGGAGCTGCTGAACACTGGAAAAAACTATATTTGCATTGTATAAATTAAATTTCTTAGTATTGTATAATTGCATAGCATACGTGTGAGCAGTATGTACTTTCTATAAAGCTACCATTTACTGGGTACGTCTTTCATTGACTTGAATGTGCCCTGGCGGCTGTGAGTCTGTCATGCTCACTCTAATGTCTTGCTGGTGGTGGCGTGTGTGTTGGATCATTAAATTCCCTTCAAAATGGTTGAGCTGAATGGTGCTGATCCATACGTCATGTTTGTGAATGGGCGCCGTCAGTAGGGACTGGTCATCTCTTAGCTGCCACGGCTTATTTTAATTATTAATTTCTGAATTGTTTTTATGTTTTCTATAACGGACGCTTTTAACGTGCAAGTCTTTCTACATCGTTCTCACATGGTTGATTTCAAGACGAATGATGTTATCAAATATTTTGTAACAATTTTATGATTTAAAAGAGTGTCCGTGGAGTTTCTTGCCCGTTCTTCTCCATAGGTAGCTACGCTTTGGAATGGGCAACTAGCTTCATCTTTCTAACTGACCGACCCTTTGACAACTCAAAACTACCTGTTATTTGAATTAAATGAGTTGAATTAAATGATTTGAGTTTGAGTTTAAGTACAGTGATCTAGAAAGTTCAGGCAAGTCTGAGCTTTGATTGCACATGATTCTATGGAAGGTGCGCCCGTGTTAGGGAGAGAGAAGCGGACAATCTTGGTTTTGTCAATATTGACAAATTCAATAACAAATTCGCCGAAAGCCATGTCATCACTCGTTGAAGAGATTGCTCCGCTGTTAGTTTAGCATTATCACAGTTATCGTCATATATGACCCGTTCCGTGTCATCAGCACAGGTGAATATATCGCAGTTTGGTATTAATAACCGGCACAAATCGTTTATGTAAAGCAAGAAGAGTGTAGGTCCTAAAATACTTCCTGAGGTACACCAAAACGGATGTTGGCATCATTACTATACCATGAGTCAATTTTCACAAATTACGAACGATTTTATAGATAGTCTGAGAAGATTTTAAGTGCCATTTCACGGATTCCAATGCTTTCCATCTTCGATATCAGTGTGGTTATAGAGACAGAGTCAAACGCCTTGGTCAAGTCAAGAAAAACACCAAAGCACCTAAGCCCCTCATCCAACTTGGTTACTACAAGACTTGTGAATTCTAAGACCGTCTCCTCGGTACAGATTCCCCGTCTAAAGCCATATCGATTTTTTACTAATATATTATATTTTGCAAGATATGTGGTAAGACTCTTGTTGAGTATCCGTTCAAAAATTTTAGAGAGAGAGCTCAAAACTGAAATCGATCTGTAGTTGTTAACGTTGGATCTGTCACGACTGTTGTAGATAGGATTACAGACTTTTTAAAAGCATTGGGGAAAGTACCAGACTCGATGGCGCAGTTACAGACGTGTGTTATGGGTATAGTAAAGAGGAGCTAGACTCTTTGAGGATACAAGCAGGGATTTTGTCAAATTCAGCGGCACAGTCATTGCGTAAGCTATCAATAATCCTTTCAACATCAGCTTCGACGACCGGCATAATGGCAAGAGAATTGCACGGTGAGGGTTGTGCTGGGCATTCAACTTGGAATCCAGAGAGAGTTTTAGTTTCCGAAGCTAAACTTTCACCTACAGTAACAAAGAAGCTATTTACCTCGTAAATGGATACTTTCGTGTCAGCAAAGCTCAGTAGAAGTGCACTTGGGGACTGAGGGGGGGAGTTCTGATTTATTATACCTTTAATAGCTTTCCATGTGGCCTTGGTATTGTTTTTAGCTTTAAGCAACTCATTTTTATCATACGACCTTTTTAGTTATTTTAGAAGATAATTTCGGTATCTGGTACAGGTGGTCATAAGAATATTATTATCGGGGGATGATTTGGATTTTTTATTAAGTCTGTCTCTATTTCTAATGCATCGAACTAGATCTAGTGTCATCCAGGGCTTTATAATTCTACATTTTCTGGGGACACGAACGTTATAGCTGTGTGCTGCAATCACACCTTGAATAGTAGAGATAAGTAGATTTGCAGCCAGATTACAGTTTGTTCATTCATTGCAGTTCATTTAACACAGGACTGAAATCTGTATTATCGAGTTTTTCTTTAATGTTTGAATAGTTATATCGAAGAACGTTGGCCGGTTGTTTAGCTGCAGTCGGTTTTTAATTTCTAAACAAAGGATGACTGTGAGGTGGTCTGTGATGTTACTTTCAAGGACCATTATTCTGGCAGGACATTTGGTTTTTAGTAGTACGTGATCTAGGCAGTTACTAGATCTTGTAGGGGAGCACATGCGCAGGTAGAAGACCTAGAGAGGCACAAAGGGTGAGGTAGAGCAATATTATTAAAACCTTTAAACGATTGTATTAAACTATCAAGACTACGGTAAAAAAATGTAAGATCAGAATAAGATGGGGAACGGTATATGCAACTACTGTGTAACCTATAGTACAGACAAGGCAATTTTAGTCACAGAATGAGGGTTCAAGGTGCGAGCAATTCAGTGAAGTTTTGGTGTAAATCACCACGCCATCATTATGTGACTTTTTATTTTTCGTGACGTCGTAGCTTTGCAGGGGGGGTAACCCCCCGAGACTTTTGCCAACATTCGGTTAGTATAATTACGTCAAATTCAATTTTAGTGGTTGTTAGCATCGTGATGAATTGGTTAAAGTTCTTTTTAATACATCGAATATTTATGTGAATAATTTTTAAATTGTTATTTGGCTTCATAAAATCCAAACACCGCTCGGGTAGATGAGAACAGGCTGTAGAGAGGTCATCTATTTCATTGGAGATATTATTATTTAAATTAACCATTTGTGGTTAAATGTATGAGGTGTAGCGGTTTGTAATAGTTTCTGAGGGAAGACTTCATATTTGGATACCGAATTGTAGGGGGCAGAAATAGACAAGGTATTAAAATGTTGCTATCAGTGCTACTCAAAAGGTTTACAGCAAGATATTTATAGTTGCTTACGTGAGTGAATCTGTGTGTGTAATATATTAAGTGTAAGTACTTAATAAGTAAAGAATAAGGATATTAAAAAGTAAATATTAGTTACACAAAGGCAAAAATTTAATACAATAACTGAATTAATGCATGCATAATGAAAAAGAGTAGGTATAAAAAAGAGTAGTCATTGTTGTTCCAATGACATAGAGAGACACTTCTCTGATTCGATATGGAGTGGTTTGTCAAAGTCAAAGTCAAATCATTTATTTCAAATAGGCACATAAAAGGCACTTTTGAACGTCAAAAATAAAATTAAAATAAAATTGATTCTAGTCGCCCCTTCCAAAAGGTAGTTTTCGTATGGAGAAGAATGGGCAAGAAACTCCACCGTTACTCTTTTAAAATGTTTTACAATATATTGCATACATTATTTATATAATTATATGTGAAGACGATGAACCCAAAAATAAAATTACTATACCACAACAGGTAAAAGAATTAAAATGGATAAATGTAACCATGACATATAGATCAACTATGTGATAGATACATGGTGCTCACATATTCACAAACATTCCAAACGTAGACGATTTTCATAAATAAATAAGGAGTAATAAGTCCGGGTGTGACCCCAAGTAATTACAGAATGTAAATCAATGTCAAAGAAAAAAAAAAAAAGAATAAATTATACAATTACATTAGCAACCAGTTTGATTTTGTCTAGACTCTAGAGATTGTCCTATGGAGCAAGACCAGCATGTTTCCAAGCATTCTTATCTTGGATATAATCCTCTAATTTGTAATATCCTTGCTTACAAAGTGTAATTTTTATATAAGTTTTAAATTTTATTTCATTTAATTGCAATATTTCACAAGGTATTTTGTTGTAACATTTAACACAGTACCCCATAAAAGATGTATGTACTTTAGATAATCTGAAAAAAGGTTGATCTAATTTATCTTTATTTCTAGTATTAAAATTATGTCTATCACTTATTTTATTAAAAAGATGTTGATTTTTTCTTACATACATAATATTTTCATAAATGAATTGGCAAGGTACCGTCATAATATTAACCCTTTTAAATAGTTCCCTAAGAGATTCGCGGCGACGTAGATTGTAAATGGCTCTGACAGCTCTCTTTTGCAAAATAAAAATGGATTCAATGTCAGAAGCCCGACCCCACAGTAAAATGCCATATGACATAATACTGTGGAAGTAACTAAAATAGACCAAGCGCGCGGTTTCTTCGTCTGTTAATTGTCTTATCTTTCTAACAGCATATGCGGCCGAGCTTAGCCGCCCCGCAATAGATGTTATATGAGGTCCCCATTGTAATTTCTCGTCTAGCGTGATTCCTAGGAAAACTGTCTGATTAACAAATTCTAATTTTTGGCCATTCAATACGATGTCACATTCGCTACTTCTAACATTAGGTAATTTAAATCTAATGCATTTTGTTTTTTTTTCATTAAGTACTAAATTATTTACCGTAAACCAATCTTGGACCTGAAGAATAGAGTTATTCACTACGTCAAGATTTTGTGACCGTCGGTCTATTTTAAAGATCAATGATGTGTCATCTGCAAATAACACCATCTTCGGTTGATTTTGAAGTAATTGGGGTAAATCATTAATATAAACTAAAAAGAGGAATGGACCCAATATCGAACCTTGAGGAACGCCCATTGTCATTTCAGAACCCAATGAGTTTACGCCATTTACTTGGACTTTAACCTTTCTATCTTTCAGGTATGATCTTAACAAGTCAAGTGCTGTTTTCCTAATCCCATAGTGCTCGAGTTTCATCAGAAGTGTTTCATGGTTTACGCAATCGAACGCCTTAGAGAGATCGCAAAAGATTCCAATAGCATCTTGTGCTTCTTCCCAGGCGTTAAAAATGTTCTTCATTAGTAACACCGGCGTCAGTGGTACAACGCCCTTTGGTGAAGCCGTACTGCTACATGAAAGATGTAATTTTTATTAAAGTGACGTAACATTTGATTGAGCATCAACTTTTCAAACACCTTATTGAGAACTGGCAGAATTGACACAGGTCTATAATTGTTGGGATCTTTACTATCACCGGATTTGAACAATGGTACTACTTTACTATGTTTCATAAGATCCGGAAAGACTCCTTGGTCAACACTGGTGTTAAATATGAAAGCTAAATAGGGCGCAATGGTTTCTATGAGAGATCTACATACTTTTACAGACATACCCCAGAGATCTTCTGTTGATTTAATTTTAAGATCTTTAAAAGCTCTTATAACAGCCTGGGGGTTTGTATGCTGAAACCTAAGCTCCGAAGGGCATGCCTTTACATTCCTTTTAAGTAAGGCAGCAGAAAGCGTGGGGGAAGAATTTAAAGCTTCAGTAATTTTAAGGGGAATATTAGCAAAGAAGTTTTCAAATTCCTGAGCTATTTCTACATCTGAATTGATGGGGATGGCCCCATCAATTAACTTAACTTAGACTTAACTTAACTTAATTTAGAGACTGCACATGGGTGCAGTCTCTAAATTAAGTTCACTATTTCGCTGTTTTTTCCTACCTGTTTCATTATTTATTATTTGCCAGGTAGTTTTTATTTTATCATCAGCTGATTTTATTTTATTGCTTATATAAAGAGCTTTAGCTCTTTCACACCCTTTTAAAAGTTTTTGAATATTTTGCAACATACTGATGAAAGTTTGTATTTTGTATATGTTGCTTTAAGCCATACAGTTCAAAAAGTTTTTCCCTGCTTTTACGAATACCTGGAGTAGCCCAGTCACTGAATAAAAACTTTGTGTAAATACTTTTAGTTTTCAGTGGAAAATTGTCATAAAATTGCGAGTTTAATAGTGAAAAGAACTCGGCGTAGAACTCATTGGGGTCATCTATATTATTAAAACTCTGATCACATAATTTACTGGGCAAAGAATTATTTAATTTCTCTAAATTTTTACATGTAATTGGCCTAAACCTTATTTAAATTTTTGTAAAGGCATATAGGAGCTAAATGTTATTATTTGTCCACTGTGATCAGATGGCAACTTATCTACAATTCGTTTGTGTATGTAATCGCAATTACAAAAAATATTATCTATACAAGTGGCAGAAGAAGCTGTCACTCGGGTTGGTTCCATAAACACATTGGACAAATCAAATGACCCAAAAAGACTCAATAATCTGACAGTATTCGAGTTATGTTCCAATAAATCAATATTAAAATCGCCACATACGATTATTGACTTACTACTAGTACTAAGCTTCTTTAAAACATCTTCCATTACAGAATCAAACACCGATAGATTCTGGTAACTAGGAGGTCTGTATACGCATACTATAACATGCTTATCGAGCTCAACACAGGACAATTCAATCATGTGTTCAACAGACAGCCCGATTTGTCAGTCGGGTCCTTACGGAGAAGGATTCTTCCGTTCGAATTCAACTGGAATAATTATGGGTTTTAGCAAACTGACGGGTATCATAAAGTAGCTTTTTCACGGTTGATAGCAGGTGTTCGTCGACATAGACAGGTTTTTGTCACCTTCGATAGCAATCATCTGTGTGTTTAGTTTATAGGTAATGAGCGCTCTTTATTAAATTAAATGTGACTTTGGCTAGAAAGTCGTTTCTTGTGTTGACGCAGCAAAATTCAGCAGCTATCGGTCTGCATAAGCCTGGTTTTCCAGGTATACGGTATACATCCCGGAAAGCGGAAGCCTGAATGTCCATGTTGAGAGCTTTCCCCACAGTTTTTGCTATAGAAATGAGGTCTTCAGGATTTTCTTTTTCTTTAACCGGGACATTGCGTATCTCTATAGGGACAAACATGCGTCACATTCACGAAAAACGGCCATCGGTCAGCATAATGCTAAGACCCTATACGAGACAGAGCCCTAGCGCTGGTTTTCAGCGGCAGCCGGCGTTGACGTGATGACGTTGGTTAACGTCATCATCGTGCAGCATGCAATTATACATAAATAAATAAAAACAAGAAATAAAATAAACCATTGCAACATATGATTCGACACAAACAAAAAAAAACAACAATCAAAACTTGAAATAAAATAAAATAAACATTAAAAAAAAGCCAACCATTCCTGGCAACGATCTCGCGCCGCGAATCTTCATGATAGATAGATAGATAGATAGATAGATCATTTATTTGTTCAAAACATAAGTATGCACACACATGGCATGCTGTTTATTAATAAACGTCCTACTGCGGTCAATCTCAGAATTTGTCGTTTAAATTGAAAGGTACTGCTTTTTAAGCTGAGAAACATCGCTGACTAATTTGGATAATATGGCGTCTTGATCGGCTTTCCAAGATGTTAGCATCTGCACTCTGATTGCGTAACACACACTCAATTAGAATCGGTTTCATTTTGACAGTTCAACAACATTCATTGCGTTATTTACGTGTTGAGCAGACTTTATGAAGGTAACCTTTTTCGAACTTATGAAGCAATGGATTAGCAATATCCTTCGAAATGATTCAGATAGAGATTGATTGTGTTTCGCAATTAGGATGCAGATTATGCTCAGCCTTCCATTTTGTCAACATATACAGTAAGTAGCTCGAACTTGAAGGAAGTCTTCAATAATGGTGGCCTGAGTTCAGTAACCATTTCTTTATTTGGGGAATCGTCGATGCGTTGGCATTTGTACTCGTACCGTACGGTAATATTGTTTCCGTCTGTATTTTGGGTAGTAGTCGCAGACGTTAAGTCCGATTCGGACAGTGATTGTCCTGGTATCAAGGTTGTTTTAGGAGTTAGAGGCGGAGTTATTTGCATTTTGTAGCAGGCCGAGTATTACTATATTATTATATTCCTAATTATTGAATATAAGAATACAGTTTCAAATTCTGGTCACAGGGATCGTGTACAGTATATATTGCGAATTGCAAGCAAAACGTATGTATAATAAAATTTGTAAAAACCAAAAAATCTCCATACGTAGGCCGGGTTCGAACCTAAGACTGCCGTGCCGTGCCACTGGTGCAAGCCGCCATGAAACCGCTGCGCCACAAGCCCGTTCCACGACGAGTTGAAATTAGTGACCAGTAGACTAATTAAAGGTTAGGTGATTAATGAGGTGTCGACGATTTCTTTGTGTTGTTAATGCGGTCAAAGTCCAAATGGTTGCCATTTATTAATTTAAAATGTTTGGTTCGTTGAATTATTAAAACTATACACAGATGGGGTTGCAGTTGGCCATTCTCTGAGATTTTCCACACAATTGTCACTTGTACCTTATAGATGTTCACTGTATACTTTTATAGTTAATTAATGCACTTTATACACGTTTTTTGGATTTTAAAACACGGATGTGATAGAAAGTACGTGTGTTCGCGTCGGCGTCCGGGGGTGGGTGGAGGGATCAGTGTAGTAGTAGAAAAGAATATGATCAGTGTAGTAGTAGAGTTTCTACATTGTTAACAGCTAATCTTATCTGGGTTCAACCCAACAACTATTTTTGCAACCAAACAGTATGTTGGTGGTTAGTTGGTGGTTGGTGGTGGTACACGCCGAGGGTGCAGTTACTGGAGTCGCACCGCAACGTCAACTTCAAGGCGTTTGTGGTGCGTGTACCGAATTGTTATCTGCCCGTCGTCATGGACGAAGACTTCTGGCCGCAGGACGTCGGTGTTCCGTCGCTTCCGCGGACAAGTACCACAGAGCAGCACCAGAACTAGCTAGGGAAGTACTATTTTATACTAAAAATATGTTACAGTAACGTCAGGATTGAGGAGCCAAATAAAATGCGTTTATTTACTAAATTCACTCAGTTTTACTACTTTGTTCATATGCTACAAATTCGAACACACTTCTAAATGTTTTTGGGAATGGAATATAAATTGACCAATTACTTTCATGGAAATTCACACTCTTATGTATAGATTGAGGATCCACATTAAAAGCATTGTATATTCTTGAATATCAACAGTACTGGACTCAGATTTTTAGCAGGCACTATACACAATTAGTACTAATAATCCATAATTTTCAAAAATATTTATTAAACACTTTCCGTGTTCCAGATGGCTCCTCAATTCAGATGTTTAGGTTGAGGAGCCACTTTTAATTTTACTACAAATTTCAGAATTTGGCATACAAATATATTTTTTTTACAACTAAATAAGGGGGAGAGTTTCCTTTTAAAATCTGAAGTGGCTCCTCAATCCAAACGGACATATAAAAAAAGTATTTGTATGGCCTACAAGTAGTTGTTCCGGGTCTGGCTGTTTGTGTATGTGAGTTTAAATGTTTGTAAACGCACCCACGATACAGGAGAAATTCCTAGTGTGGGGCAATGATATAATAATGTAAAACGTTCAAAATCTAGTCGCAGTCTCATCTCGGCGATAAACTAATGACTGCGAAATTAGAGGTCTTTTTGACAGATTGAGACTGAGATCAAAGAGTTAGCGGTCTTAAAATTACGAGAATTGCCCCCTAAAATCTGAATAGGAACTAACTATAATTGTTTTTTTTTTGGGAATTGCATCTCGCAGTGCAACCTATGAGGTTGTCGTCTGCTTAACCGGGCTTGCTTACTATACTTGGACAAGCATAATTAAAAGTAAAATTGTGTATGCCCCAGTAGCGTCAGTTTCTCCCTCAGTTTACCACTACTACGCTATTGTTTATTAAAAAAACAGTGTAAACACATTTGGTGCGGATAAAAATGTCGGTACAAAACCACAGAATAACTAATAGTCAAAACTACAAACTTTAATCTATTTAGGGCTGATTTTTCCATCGCCAGATAACTTTTATTCGAGGAATACAATTGACGTTTGACGGTTTTTGTATTAAATGACTGACAAAACAATTTTTAGGTTAAGCTATTTATTGCTTGTCAATGGGGGGGGGGTCAACATAATCGCCACTCTGACCAGGCGGGTTGGCAACCGCAGTATGGTTTTAAAAAATGCATAGAGAACGCTGCTGCCCATTCTCTAGCAAGTCCCATAGTCGCCTTTTACGACACCCACGGCAAAAAATTATGCTAAATACAATTTTTAAATTGCTTCAAGCTACTGGTACATGTGAGCACCATGTGTGTGCACATAATTAATTTGTATGTCATGGTTTCATTAATCCATTTTAATTCTTTTGCCTATTGTGGTATACTAATTTTATTTTACGTGCATCGTCTTCACTTATAATTATATAAGTAATGTATGCAAAATATTGGAAAACATTTTAAAAGAGTAACGGTGGAGTTTCTTGCCCATTCATCTCCATACGAAAACTACCTTTTGGAAGGGGCGACTAGAATCAATTCTATTTTAATGTAATTTTTTACTTTATGAAGTGCCTTTTATGTGCCTATTTGAAATAAATAAAGAATAATCATAATAAAAAAAAAATTAAATGATAATTGATTGATTTTTTTGATGATGATTTGATTAAATGATTTGACTTTGGGAGACATTTCAAGCAAGATGCAGGGTAATAAAAATCGTCGCAAATTCCTCCATGTTACTAATACTCCCGGTAACAACACTTCGCAGGTCAGAAGCAATACTTTCACGCGTTAGCCTTTCCGCCCTTAGTTCCACGCTAGCCAATGTGAACATACTCTTTGTTTAGGTAAGGAAATGCTCATTGTTACCCTCCGTCTGGGGTGAACGGAGGGTAATTGCGGACTTTACTGACTGAAACCCCAATGTCCCTTCTAGTAACATAAGTCGGGGGCCCGAGAGATTCTTGTACATTCACCGCACACCCGTCTGGTGTCAGCCCGACATGTTTATCGGGCCCCATCACCATGTGTTCATACCCTAAGAATTTGGTTACAAATGATAATAGCACACGTTCGTGGACACATCGTTTATTACAATTAATTTATCACTAAAACGCACACGCGCGCAAGCGTTTATTACAATTAATTTATCACTAAAACGCACACGCGCGCAAGCGTTTATTACAATTAATTTATCACTAAAACGCACACGCGCGCAAGCGTTTATTACAATTAATTTATCACTAAAACGCACACGCGCGCAAGCGTTAATTACATTGTGACTACCATGTGACTTGTCACATGGTAGTTATGGTACACGTGCTCGTAATATCTAAGTATATTTTACTAGATACATTTGTATTTCAACATCTGTTAGTATCACTGGTTAATATCCTATTACCGTGATTGAAATGGAAAATATAACGAATGATATCTGTTTAGCACCAAAGAATTACAATGCAAATGTTTATTGGCCAACACTGTAAACTATTTGTATCTTGTAAATAGGAACATTGATTATTTTATTTTCAAATATCTTCATTTACCAACAGAACAGTAAACCAAATGCACTTATCCTAAGTTACATTAACTCATCAGGCACTTTATGAGGCTTATGACCGATAATTATGTAGTTTTAACTGCTTACAACATATCTACACTCTACACACAATAATCATGGGTACATGATGACAATTATGTAAATTATTTAGTTATAATTTACTGATTCCAATGTTTTTATTTATTTATCTCCCTCACATTGGAACACCTTACAGCAATTACACCAACGGAGCAAAAACTTACTTCATGTGCTGCTTTCTATCCATCCTGTGTGTGTTTCCATCAATCAATGTTCCTGACTCATGTCAGGAACATTGATTAACCTGTGGTATGCCGTAGTTACAGACACAAGTAAAAAGCCATTGTGTCTCGCGTGGATCTACGTTCTACGTTTACGATTACGTATATGAAGGGTTAAACTACATTTTGATGCATCAAAATATCTCAAAGGAGATTGGGCGAATCTGCCTGGAAGCCCAATACCGTTAAGATACACACCAATAGAAATCTCCTTGAAAAGCTCTTTCTATTGATGTCATATCTTATGGTTATTGGGCGCCAAGAATTCCTTAACTTCGGTGCCCAAGTTGCCACCAATTTAGGTCATTAACTCCGAACTGATTAACAATTGACATAGTCGTGTTAGTAGCAAAGGCTCTACTTGAAAAGCTCTTTCCATTGGTATATATATGTATGTTATGGCTATTGGGCTTCAGGGTCGAAACCCATTGTTCAGTGCCCATTTCACTTTATTTTTACTTGATTTCGCAGACATTTCTTGGATGTAGACGATATAAAGTCGACCACCCAGTACGGCTACATAGGATTTGCACGAAGAGCCACCATCCGTTACCAGCCACGCATCCGCGCGTCGCAGTTGACTATCCCACCAACGTTTTCGTATAAAGCGAAGCTACAGTCCATTCATAGTTATTTTACCTCTGATTTTGCATCACTGTCAATATCACAGTGATCTTTAATCTCGTGACAATAAGGTTGCTGTTAGGTTGCTGCAACTGTCAAGCCTATCAAAATCACAGTGATCTTTATTTTTGTTGTAATAATGTTGCTGTTGGGCTGCAGCTGTCAGAAGTAAAAGAACTATACAAGGACTGTAAGCACACGTGCGTAGCCTGGCGGCGTGGGCTGCTGTGGAGCAGCGCCTTACGTGAATTACATTGAATACTGATCGGCTTAAAAGAACACAAGACAAGTGACAGCTATTCAGAGCATCCGCTGCACCCTCGATGCTTCATTGTCTTTACTTTCTGTCTTCTACTTGTTTCAAGACAGTGAAGAAAGTGTACGAAGCTTTTATGATCTGAAACAAGAAATGTTGCTGATTAAATTTGCTGATGGCATCAATATCTGCATATCTGCAGTCACTGGGGTCCATCAAGATACTGTACGGAGGCCCTAGCATGGACGGGTGGACCCTTTGTACACGGCACGGTTCCTTTACGGTACGGTGTATAAACCGTGTCCGTCAACATGCTTCCATAGTGAGCCATAAAACAATGACGACTGTGCCTAGACATGGCGTATAAACCGTAGTTTTACACGGGAAGAAGAACGTGTGTGTACAAGGAGCCTTACGATAACATAACATAATTCACGTTACGTAACGAGAATTTTTTATCGAAATACCTCAATTTCATAGGAGTGTGGTTTAAATTGCGACAAGCACACTAGATAGATAGATATGGATAGATTTTTAAAACGTAAATATTATGTGCGAAACAAGTAAATATTTTCGATTGTAATCGTTAGAATTTACGGTACTCTTATTACGCATTCGCGTTAGGCCCACTGAAATGCATATTAAAATGTATGTAGTGGGGGATTCAGTAGTCAGCCTGACTACCATTTTGCGGACTGGCTAATAAGAACGTAAGATCTATTGTATATTAATAAGGCGGGCCCTAAACGATCAATACATTGTATAATATCACGAATTGCGCAATGTTTTTGATCTATTAGGGTTAATATTGAAGATTGCACAGTGATTGAACAAAAGTTTGAACGATTTTATTTTTTATTGCGCCATATTTTAATCTTTTTGTAAGTCTTGCTCTCGCAAAAACATTGAAGCAGAATGGCCGTCAATTTTATTGCGTAAAAATAATAGACCGTTTCAGTGCAACGGTGCAAACGCGGATTTAAACATATTGCGCAAACTTATTGTAGTTGTAGGGGCCGCCTTAGATCACCAATCCATCTGCCAGACGCGTGGGCGTGTGAGCCACGCTTCTACTCCATGCACCTTCAGGTATTTTATCTCTCACTTCCTGCGTGTACAGCAGCGCTGTTTATCGATTGATAAGATTAGATACAATAACTGGTGATTAGAGAGATAGACTTACAGAAGTGAAGCAAGCAAGTGACAGCGTGGTGAACCCGCCAGCAGTGAGTCGGAGTGCTCGGCGCGTGCGCACCATGACGATGAGCAGCGCGCGACGCACGCGCAGTGAGCACTTGTACCATGGACACTCGTAGGCAGCACCCGCTATCTCGGAACTCTGAATAAAACATAACATAACATCACGCCTGGTTTCCCAGCAGGGTTTGGCAGATGTGTACCTACCATACACGCACAAATCGCCAGTAAAAAAAAACGATATCTGTATAGCAATTAAACGAAATGCAGGACATAAACAAATGTGGTTAAGTACTACCAATATAGAAAGTCATCGGGGACGCCCAGTATAGCAAACGAGGCAAAAAATAAAGCATTACCAGCCTATAACGTTCCCACTGCTGGGACACAGGCATCCTCTCTGTGAGAGGGAGTGGGCCGTAATCCACAACGCGGGCCCAGTGCGCGTTAGTAGATATCACATGTCTTCGAATTTTTGGTTCTAGGGCATGCCGGTTTCCTCACGAAGTTTTCCTTAACCGTTTTAAGAGCAGTCGTGATGAAATAATTCACACAAAGTAAAGCGCCTGACTAGGTTCGAACCTACGACCTGCAACTCGTAAGTCGTGACTGTTCCCACTGGGCCACCACCGCTCAATAGCCACAAAGTCAGCAGTACTTATGGGGACACGCAGTACAGCAAACAAGGCAAAGTATATGGTGAAAAAACTTCAAGAACAATTCCCGTAATTTTAGAACGTTTGTATTCTTATCTCGGTTCTGTAGTAGTCTGTAAGTCTGTATAAGGCATGATGGGGTTGGCGTATCCATTGGGATAAAAACCCCAATTAAATCAATAAAGATATTAAAAAAAAAAAAAACTCGGTTCTAATGTGTCTGTAACTTACTTACAATATTTTAGCATTCAATTTTATTGGCATTAAGGGAGATGCGCTAAGTATTGAGGATTTTTATGATTATAATTAATTGAAATAATAATAAATTAATTAATTGTTATTATTTATTTATTTATTAATTTAACTCTATAAATAAATATTTCGCGTATATAATAACAAGTCGCGTGACGTCCGCTACGCATAACGTCCGATTATGGCCCTATTATATTCTTGAAGGTGATTGGAATTTGGAATTTTTTGGTCTTGACTTGAAAAAAATGGCTTGAATGACATTCTGCGAAAATGACGTTTTGCGAAAGTGACCTTTTGTGAAACTGGCGTTTTGAGAAAATGACGTCCGAAAATCACGGTTTGTAAATCTTGCCCTGATTATCGCTACATTGAGATTCCGACTACATGTTGAAAGTTATTAATGATTATAATGATAATTTCCATCATTAATAACTTTCAACATGTCTTCAGGACTAATGTTGGGAATCGAAACCATAACCCCTTTTATTTTTTTTACTTAATTTTATTTTTATTATTTGTTCTTATAGCGGTCATAGTAGTACTCAGTAAAAATTGAAAGTGTCATAACGGTTTAAAAGATACAGCCCTGTGAAAGACGGACGGGCGGACAGTGGAGCCTTAGTAATGGGGTCCCGTTGGTACCCTTTGGGTACCGACCCTAACAAGACACTTTATCTCGAACACCTACTTAGACAAAACAAATGGTCATTATTTTTCTCATAATGAATAGTAAAGGTCCCCGGCTAAATAATAATGCTACGCTTGCCGCGGTTGGTCTGTAGATAGGAGATCATTCTTACATACCGAGACCCCTTCGTGCCTCGGAAAGCACGTTAAGCCGTTGGTCCCGGCTGTCATTCGTGGATCTTTGACGGTCGTTACGGGTAGTCAAAAGCTCTAAAGTCTGACAATCAGTCTAACCAGGGGGTACCGTATTAACAAATAACTGGGTTGTGAAGGTCAGATAGGCAGTTGCTCCATGTAAAGTACTGGTATTCAGCTGCGTCCGGTTAGACTGGAAGCCGACCCCAACATTGTTTGGAAAAGGCAGGCAGATGATGTATAGTAAAGGTCTATCTGTCAGTAGTTCATTATATTGTTACCTCCTCTGAAAGCTGGTTGCCCTGGTAACAGTACAAGAACACTTGCAGCATCATGCACAACAAATAGGACACCATGGGAATGCTCCGGACCCAGTTCCTGTTATTTAATTCCTGAAAAATATAACATTTCATTAGCTTAGGTAAAGATGATACTATTGTTCTCAGCAACCTAAATTCTTAACACACCACACACTAATCCATTGCTTCATTTGTCCGAAAAATGTGTCTGCTCAACAACGTAAATAACGCAATGAATGTTGTTGAACTGTCAAAATGAAAGCCATTGCTACTGTCAGTGTTTTACACAACTACTGTTACGTCAATACATACACCCATATTGCCAAACTTAAGTGACAGTGGGCAGGGCATATTGCTCGCAGAACAGACGGCCGATGGGGTTGAAAGGTTCTGGAGTGGCGACCTCGGAAGACGAAGCGTTGGAAGGCCTCCCACAAGGTGGACCAACGACCTTGTGAAGACCGCAGGAACCCGCTCGATGCGGGAAGCACAGAACCGGTCTTAGTGGGTGCTTGGAGGAGGCCTATGTCCAGCCACGGACGTCTTTCGGATGAAATAATGATGATACACACACATACAGAAACTAAAGAATGCCAAATGGTACGATCCTTAAAGCAATTGTCAATTTGGCCGTGATTGATACACATTGATGTGCAAATTGATCGTGTACCAAATTCAATTGAAGCAATTGACAATATAACTACAATTATTACAATAAATGTACTACAAAGTAGTTCTTTTGCTTCGTCTATTTATTCGATCGTTGTGAATATATTAATTACCTATTACTATTTAATAGTTGGTTGTAAAATAACATAGTTTACATGAAATGTAATGAATAATATTCTACTATAATATTTGGGGTTAAAGTATAAAATTGCCGATCTGTACTGAAAAATTGAAATTCGTTTTTTTTTTTTAATATAACATATTTATTTAATCAAAATAATTACCATTATTATATATACAATGCTGCCATTTAATAGGAAGGTCCTTTATGCCTTTGCGATAGAATTCTCGTGATCTAGATTCGACAAACTGTGTGAAAGCATTTTGTACTGCCTCCTGAGAAGAAAACTTTTTATCACGTAGAAAATTGTCCAAATCATGAAAAAAATGGTAGTCCGTTGGAGCAAGGTCTGGCGAATACGGAGTGTGACGAATGGTTTCTAATTGCAGTTCCTGTAGAGTTAAAACGGTCTCTCGTGCGGTATGAGGTCTCGCGTTATCATGGAGAAATAATGGTGAAGATCGATTCATGAGTCGGGGCTGTTTCACTGCTAGTTTTGCTATCGTTGTTCGGAGTTCGGCACAGTAGACATCTGCCGGTATTGCTTGACCAGATCGGAGAAAGCTATAGTGAATAACACCATGCTGAGACCACCAAACAGTTACCATTACCTTTTTATTGGTAAGCTTTGCTTTAGGACTCTGTTACGGCGTTTGACCTGGGGTCAGCCATTGCATTTTTCGCTTACGGTTATCGTAAAGAATCCACTTTTCATCACATGTCACAATTCGATCCAATATTCCTTCATTTCTGTATCGATTCAACAAGGCAACACAAGTTTCAACACGCGTTTCGTTCTGCAGATCAGTCAAATCATGAGGCACCCATTTCTCATATTTTTTTATTTTATTGATTTGACGCAAATGAGTCAATATTGGTAAGGTAACGGTAAACTATGCCGCTAATTCCTGGGTAGTTTGGCTCGGATCGGCTTCCACCATCTCTTTCAATTCATTGTTATTCGCCTGTGTGGGCGGTCTTCCACGTGGTTCGTTCTTCAAATCAAAGTTTCCATCACGAAAGCGCCGCGAAAGTCCCCTCTCCAAACGTAACATTGATATTGCGAGCTGTTTCTGCCGCGTTAGTTCCGCGTCGGAACTCGTATTAAAAAATAACTCGAATATTCCAAGTATCCATCTTTCTTGTCTAAGCTGAATAAAAAAAAACAACTGAAAGTCGATAATCGAATGTTTCACATTTTTTTAAAAGAAGAACTTCATAGGTACCATGTGAAAAAAGTTTCACTCAAAAATCTCAAACCATGAAGGTTCTATGTCAATTCGAAGTACCTATTACAATAAAACGGCAATTTCATACTTTAACCCCTATTATTATAAATATGATAGTTATAATATGTGTGTTTGGATGTTGGTACACAGATAGTTTATAACTTGGATTAACAACATCAAAATCAAAAATCATTTATTTATATTAGATAGAGAATCAGTACTTTCCTAACGTCAAAATTACATAAGACAGTCCCCTAAGACGCCCGCCCCTAGTGCTTTCGCTGGGAAGAAGAAGTGGCGCAACAAACAGATACGAGTACTTTTAGTGCCGGGAGTACGTTCCCGTGGAATATTTTTCGACATTCACACGGGCGAAGCCACGAGCAAGAGCTAGTGTTATAATACTTTATTACAACGTTTATTTTAGATTTTTATATTATTCGTATGGCTGGAAAATGGTCGCCTGCAGGATCAACCACATTTTCCCGCTCCGTTGCTTATTTAAGAAACAAATTTGAAAAGTCCCGTGCATGAGCATGGAGTCTACATTCCCCATAATAAAGATTATCATAACACATAGCATTATCAGCCTTTAATGTTCCCACTGCTGGGACACAGGCCTCCGCTCTGTGACAGGGAGTGGCCCATAATCTACCAAGCAGGCCCAGTGCGGGTTAGTAGATGTCACATGTCTTCGAATTTTTGGTTCTAGGACATGCTGGTTTCCCTACGATGTTTTCCTTCACCGTTTTGAGAGCAGTGGTGATGAAATAATTTACACAAAGTAAAGCGGCTGTCTGGGTTCGAACCTGTGACTTACAAATCGTAAGTCATGTCCGTTACAACTGGGCCACCAATGCTCTCCAATACTTCGTAATAAATTCCAATAATTCCTATTTTGTCATGGAAAATGAAAAAGCTTATCTAATTTAGTTATAGCTAAATTAGTGGAAAGATAGTTCTGGTTCGAAAAAATGGTAAGTTAAAAGTGATTTATGGCAAATGAAATTAGGCATGCAGTCACGTTAAATATAACTGTCCTTGTTAAATATTTAAAATACAAATACTGAAATAATTGTATTGAAATATTTAAGTTGAAAATATATAACTAATGTTAAATTGTTGTTTGACTCTATACGTCTTACCCATAGAAATGTAATGGTCCTACCTTTTTGAACGATTTATAACATAGGCTGATTATTGTTACACTTTGTCCACTAGGTTAACCGTTTTTTGACAGATGGAACTAGTGATTACAGCAATGTTGTAACACACATTTCGCTAATTTCACTTTAATTTGTATGTAGTATTAATTATCGATTTTTTGCTGACGAATAAAAGATAATGTGGTTTCTATGTCGGTGTTTATTATTATTAAATACAAAACAATATAAATTAGCCGCTTTGTTTACTTTAATTTCAATTTTGCAGGTTTTATAGCGGCAATCAGCGTAAAAAAAGGATGCACTGATTGCCGTATCAATTGTATTGTAGTGTATATGTTACGGTAAGTGTGATTAATTGAAAATGATTAATAATTATCCATCATTATTAATAATTACCTCATGATTTGGTAAATATGAATATAAAATTATATAATATTAATAAAACATACACGTAAGGTATTATAATGTCTGTAAGAAGTCATAAATAAGATAAATCAACAAGATAAAGCAGTTTATATATTTATTTTATTACGCATCTCAAACTTAACTTTTACGTAATCTGGAGTAGTTACGTTCTCAGGCAGCTGTCAAAAAACGGTTAACCTAGTGGACAGAGTATAATTATCAATATTTTGTTTCATATTAAATTACTAGCTTCTGTCCGCGACTTGGTTCGTGTGCAAGTCGTAAGTCATCACAATATACTAAAATAACAGCCACTTTTCTCACCGGCGTTATCAGGTACTTCGGCTTTCCCTTGGCGTTCTTTCTGACTTTTTTTATTTTTGCTCCGCTCCCTAGGGTACCATAGTGCGGCGTTAAATAGCCTATAATCTTCCTCAAAAATTGGGCTACCAAAAGCAAAAATAATTTTATCAAATCCGACTGGCAGTTCCAGAGATTAGCGCATTCAAAGAAACTCTTCAGCTGTATTATATAAATACAGATTCATTATGTAATCTCACATGTGACCCTCTGAAATATTACCAAAAAAACCCAGTCCACCTGCATACCTACGTGATAAATATGTATAAATAAAATGCTTACCATAGCGAGCTGATAAGCCGTGACACATATGATAACGACAGACACGGTGAACTGCGCTAGTATGGGGTAAGAGAAACACTCCTGAATCTGTCTGGCCGTCTTCAATGCGGCTTCGTGCTTGACCACGCACTGCTGCAGGCGTGCATGTACTGTCTGCTCTTGTTCAGGGGTTAGAAGATGCTGTGGACAAGGAAATTTTATATTCGTAGACACTAACTGACCGAACCGTACCAACCCGCACTGGACCCGCGTGGTAGATTATAGCCCAATCCCTCTCGAAGTGAGGAGGGCTGTGTCCCAGCAGTGGGAACATTATAGGCTGAGTCTGCTATGCTATGCTAGCTGACTGATAATGGCAGGAGAATGATGACTAATTGACCGACTTATGAACTAATGGAAGAAAGTTCCGACATCGAAACTGATTACATACCTAGACGAAGATTATACAGACATCGACGCGCCAACTGTAACCGTGAATTCAGAACATGACTCTAGACTTTTAGCTCAGAAATTTTTCGTCGGTTATCAAAAAAAAAAAAACGTCTGTTTCATAAAAAAGTGCAATGCTTACGCGGTCAAAATGTATGGATCGGCAATTTTTTTTTTTTAATAGCCGACGAAAAGTTTCAACGGAGGATGTCGTTCAGAACCATGTAGCTACTGAATCCGTGGTAAAAAAAAACAGTACACTTTGACTTTGTAGGTATTGCACTTTTCTATGAAAGACCAGTTCTTTTTCGCTTTTTTTTTTTTTATAACCCAAGAAATATTTCAGCCGTTCAAAATCTTGTGCTGAATCCATGTTAACAGGTTACGCGTCGATGTCCCTGCCACCCTGTATATTAATAAAGGAAAATATTTATTATACCTTCTATAAAATTGTAATAATTTTTATTAATATCTTCTAAACAAGGTGCTCTACCCAGATTACATCTTATAAGAGAAATTAGTTTAACTGATGTATTAATACTATTGACGACACGGTTGGCGCAGTGGCTGAGCGATCGACTGCTGCGCTGCGTGTCGCGGGTTCGATTCCCACACGGAACAATAATTCCTAGTGTGGGGCAAAGTTTAAAAAAAAAAATGATGACGATGTGTTTGGCCGATTCGGCAGTTAAGAGTTTAAATTACTTTCATTTAGTTTAAGCCTGAACATTATAAAGAACATTATACGTTTATATCCTTATCGCTAAGTACCGTTTCAGGCAATGTGATACCCTCGCACAGATTCCTTAGGGACAGCCCGACTAGTCTCAGCCTGCAGCGACAGACCGCTATCAGTGACGTCACCAAGGTATCCAAGCACACGTTCACCAGAGCAGCGATAGTCACTGCCGAGCTCTGCAACCAATAAAATGAGCATGGAATCATCATCGTCACCTACCTGCCACTGTCACATGTAACTTGGGATCAGCGCAATACGTTTCCTTCTTCCATTCAACCCTATCAGCCGTCACGCGAGAGCGAGAGCCGCACCCTAATTGCGTAACACACGATCAATCGGAATCTGAATCATTTTGAAGCAAATTGCTAATCCATTGTTTCATAAGTTCGAAAAATTTGTCTGCTCAACACGTAAATAACGCAATGAATGTTGTTGAACTGTCAAAATGAAACCGATTCCGATTGATTGTGTGTTACGCAATTAGGGTGCAGGACAGGAGAGCAATGGTGGCCCAGTGGTAACGCCCACGACTTATGAGTTGAAGATCGTGGGTTCGAACCCAGACAGGCGCTTTACTTTGTGTAAATAATTTCATCACCACTGCTCTCAAAACGGTGAAGGAAAACATCGTAAGGAAACCGGCATGTCCTAGAACCGAAAATTCGAAGACATGTGACACTACCAACCCGCACTGGGCCCGCGTGGTAGATTAATTAGCCCACTCCCTCTCTCAGAGAGGAGACCTGTATCCCAGCAGTGGGAACATTATCGGCTGATTATATTATAACCGTCACGCTATCATTCACTCTCATTTCTTTCATATCATTCCTCTCACATGCCATCCATCTTTTTTTTGGCCTTCCTCTCCCTCTCTATCCATCCACATTTATATTCATCACTCTTTTAGTCACGTGCGTTTCATCCCTCTTATCATATCAAAAGCCAGAATGCAATACAGGAAACAATGTGAAGAATATATGTACCTACCTGATTGGCGTATGTTAGTTCGTAAGCAGGAGACTTGGTAGCATCATATGGATACCTGCGGATAGTCCAAGAACATTATGTGATAAATGGTGAAATCTCTCATAAGTGTATTTTTGTGTTTTTCAGACTTGAATTGTACTATACAAATTTTAATTAATATAATAATGCTGAAGACTTTGTTCGTCTGAACGCGCTGATCTCTGAAATAGGCCATTCGTGAGAAAGGTTATAGGCTTGATAACATCACGCTACGACATGGAATGTCACCCTGTAACAGTCTTTCTACTCCTGTTACTACAAAAGTAACCTTTAAAAAAATGTTATGGGATCCTGAATAAAATTTCTGTAAACTCTTGCCTGAAATGTAAAGCCAACTGCTCCTTGGAAGCAAATGTCACTTTGTGCCCAACCAAATATTCAAAATGGCCCAACTTTTTTCAACAAATTGGGTCGTTACAACAGTACGAGTAACTAATCCCATTTTGAATACAGAGGATTTGTGAATAAACAAAATTATTAATATTGCATATTGTGGAGAAAAGCAACCATATGGAATGAAGTTCTTTTACGGAGCTTGCGGTGGAGTAAACTGGTAGAAATCGTCACGTAACGAAAAAATATTATGACTCTTGCGACTTTTTATTATACAGGCTGATTTTTTAAAGACCAGCCAAATTTAAGGATGTGGTACAGACCATCAAACTGAACAACTTTCTCCATGGGACCAACATCGTAACCGCGAATAAAAATTCAGCCGTCCCATACATTTAGGTCGAGTAGGTATTGAAGTTTTCTATGGGACAGTTGATAAAAGTTTCGCAATTACGCTATTTGTCCCATGGAGAAAGTTGTTCAGTTTGATGGTCTGTACCACATCCTTAAATTTGGCAGGTCTTTAAAAAATCAGCCTGTATATAGGTAATAAAAAGAGACAGAGATAGTTTTGATGGTTTTGGAGGGTGCTGCAGCCGATAGTAAGTATAGTAATAATAGTAAGCGCAAAATTAAAATCCAAAATGAAGACCGCAAAAATTTTCAAATTTTCGTATTTAGAATAAGTATAGATTATACTAACCAGGCTCTCAGAGGCAGTTGGTTCTTCTCAGCACTAGCTGCCCAGCCGAACACCGTCACTCCGGACAGCAGTCCGAATAGACATATGCTCCTGGTAGTTTCACGGTCGCAACTTTGTAAATAAAGTACACATTGCTATTTACTTACATTAGATTAGTAAAAAAACCTACAATACTCAATACTCAATACTTTATTGCATTCCATAATCTGTATATATAATAGTTGGTATTTTATAACATCGAATCAATTATGGACCCTGTCGGGCACAGCAAACACCAATCACCAGCAAACACACAACCACCAAACACCAACAACCAAACCAAACCAGCAAACACCTACAACTAGAAAATAAACAGTTTCAGATGCTACTCAGTTTCCATTCATTATTATTACATAAACTCACACCTGGAGATAGGCAGATACTATAGAACGCCACCTGCTACGATTCTTGGATACTCCTTTTGTCTTGTTTATGTTCATACATCTAAGGGGCAATTCTCGTTCTTTTTCTTCTTTTCTTTTTTTTTTCAGTCATTCTCAATCTGTCAAAAATACCACTATTTTCTATACATTTTTAAACATGACGACCCGGTTGATGCAGTGGCTCAGCGATCGACTGCTGCGTGTCGCGGGTTCGATTCCCGCACGGAACAAATATTTGTATTGCCTACAGGTATTTGTTCCGGGTCTGGCTGTTTGTGTATGTGAGTTTAAATGTTTGTAAACGCACCCACGATACAGGAGTAATTCCTAGTGTAAGGCAACGTTTAAAAAAAAAATGACATTTGTTTGTCGCCGAGATGAGACTGCGACTAAATTTTGAACGTTTTGAATTACGAGAATTGACCTTCAGGTCATACTCGCACGCTGACTGCGAGTGCTACGCACCTGACCTTTCTGAAGAACATCACCAATAAGGACACTCCTCGTACATATGTCCTCCTAAGACGTCCCCGCCCGGCGTTTCCACTCACATCTGCTTTGTAAATAGTTTTTGTTGGCCGCCTGTCATTCATCCTGTCAATATGACCATCTAAGCATACTGTTTTGAATTTTTGTCACTACATCTTCTTTTAAACCTCTCTGTTGCCTTACCACATCTTTCCTCATTCATAGTCCTATTATTCATACTCACACCACATAAGCTTAGCAAGGAACCCATTTCCAGAGCATTTATTTTACTTTCATGCTTTTTTTGCCACACCCAACTTCCAGGTTACTAGCTACTGGTTAATGTTAGCCTGCATCATCCCACTGCTCGGCAAAGGCCTCCTCTTACTTCAAGCTCTTTCTATCCAGGGCTAAAGTGGACCTCTGGTAGTTTGTTTTCTCCAGCTCGTCCCGCCATCTTCTACGGGGTCTGCCGCGACGCTTTCTAGCTATATCAGGGCTTTACGTGGTGGTCATTTTGGCCCTCAGCTCATTGGGCATACGGTAGACGTGGCCAGTCAAGTCCCACTTTAGCTTAGCGGCTTTTTGAGCAATCAATCATAATCACACCTTTTAATCATTTCAATTCCCTTCTCCCTATTCTCAGACATCAGCTCCTCATCAACTTCATTGATGATCTCCTGAATCTGCCGGTTCCTCGTCACCACATTGATGATCTTCATTGCTAAGGCCAGGTTAGTGAAGAGGAGTAATGATGCACTGGTCATGAGGCTGAGGTCCCCCCATATTTGGAACATTGCGCCCGTTTGAGCGATTAGAAAACCGCCTGGAAAGGAAGGAAATCCAAAGTATTAATCACAGTGCACCAGATGCCTCGGGCGTGCTGGTAGAGGCGACATTGTGCACACTTTCCAAACAAACCAAGCGTCCCTGTTTACTCGCACTGAACAGATGACGGCCTTAGATGGCCGTCCGTGAAAAATTGTGCGCTCAACGCACTTTCGGCGCCACATATTTTATCAATACTGCTGTCTCTAGAAGCTGCCGGCGCGGCGATTCGTGCTCTGTGTTATAAATAAACTAGCCAACTGTAACACTTGAATGTTCGACATAAACCTCCCCAAAGCAGTTTCACATTACTTATCAGTAAAATATTCACTATCTGTCTTTTTTATTTAGCTACTTTAAAGAATGAAATTAAAAGCCCGGTAGTCTGACTACCAGTCTTACGAAGGGGTAACGTGTTAGCAAGTAACTGGGTTGTGGAGGTCAGATAGGCAGCCACTCCACGTAAAATAATGGTATTCAGCTGCATCCGGTTAGACTGGTAGCCGACCTCAAAAATAGACAGGAAAAGGCTGGGCAGATGATGAAAGATTAAATTAAAACCAAGTGTTCTAGGAATAGATTAAACCGAGATCTATAAACGTTAATTAGCACACACTTCGGCTAAATATTATTCCTGTCACTCCCCCACAAGTATCAAACTAAATGTACCTACAGGATAGAGAGGGGAACATGTCTAAGTTAATTTCAGACTGCAACTTTCTGATGTCACTCACAACAGTGGTGAATTTATACATTTCGGTTAGGCTGTAAAACATTTACCGCCCTTATCTCTACAATGTGAAAGATATATTTTCATCTTAGTGTGAAATATATTTTCCGCAATTTCGCTCTCTTCTAACTCCCACAAAATGTGGGTAGAAGCCCATATTACTAGTTGGGGAACGCGAACTGGGTGTTTTGTGGTTCCCCACTAGTTGGGGAACGCGAACTGGGTGTTTTGTGGTTCCCCACTAGTTGGGGAACGCGAACTGGGTGTTTTGTGGTTCCCCACTAGTTGGGGAACGCGAACTGGGTGTTTTGTGGTTCCCCACTAGTTGGGGAACGCGAACTGGGTGTTTTCCCTAAAGAATATAGATGTTTGCGTTGCCGTTGGATGTACAATGAAAGGGGAGACGGAAACGTCATCAGAAATATGTCTTGTGCCTACAAAAATAAAGAAAGCAAGTAATCAGAAAATATATGACAGCAAAAAAAAAACAAGTTCGGTTCCCAAATTTGCCGCCCCTAAAATCTGCCGCCTTAGGCTCAAGCCTCCTCAGCCTGTTGGTAAATCCGACTCTGGCACGGGTAAAGCAAGGTTTTCAAGGTGCCTAAACTTGTAGCTTACACTTACCAACTAAAAACATGAAAGTAGAGAAGCAGTAAACCCATAAAAAGAACCCATTACTTTGTCCTGACTGATGCGGCGTCAGGAAACCAACCACTTTGAGTACGGTCAGACAAAAACACAGTGAACCATTGGCGTTTTTTACTAAGACTCCCATGATTACGTGACACGCTAGTGTTTGCTGGCCTATTGTTTGTTGAATTGATCTGATAAAGCCAAATCGTGGCGTTTTTGTTGACGCTTTACTTTGTAAAGCAGGCTTTGCTAACATTTTGTTGTTTCCAGATACCTAATTTGGCTGCGGTGACATCAGAGGGACTTTCCCCTGTTTATAAGAACATTCTAATCTGTTAAAAAAGCCTCTCATTTAATTTAATTTTTGATATTGTTTATCGTTGATATGAGATTGCGTCTTTAATTTGACCGTTTTTTAAGATCGAGAATTGGCCTTCAGTTCTTAGGTACCATTAAAAGTTAAGAATGTATAATATATGCCATGAAAGACATTTCATTTAAAGCCTCGGATACACTAGGGGACATTTTGTCTCGCAACATGACGCGCAACACTCAATCTACGTGTCGCTGCAACGTTGCAAAGTGTCCCGCAACAAGTTCCGCAACAGTTAACGTAGCACGGGACATGTTGCTTGCTCCCGCTGCGAGAGCGAGCGCAGGCGTCCCGCGTCAGTGTCGCGCCATTTGTAGGCCTCCAAAATGTTCCGCGACATTCTCTCGGGACATTCACGTAGTTGTCGAGCGCCATGTTCCGCAACATGTCGCTCCATTTGTCCCCTAGTGTATTCGAGGCTTTATACAAACACACAAATCTTTCACTAAAAAAAAATTTGACTAATAAAATTGTTAGGTGAAATACAGGCACTTTAGTCATTTTATTCCATTGTTTTGATCATAATATATTAATCAAAATTATAAATGTTTTAGATTTTATTCCAATTTACTTCCACCTTCTACCAATAGTAGTATTTTATTGTTTTACTGAGTGTATGTTCCTGTTACTGTTAGCCTGCATCATCCAACTGCTGGGCAAAGGCCTATCCCTACAACTTCCAGCTCTTTCGATCCAGGACTAAAGTGGACCATTGTTTTGTGTATGTAAATAACAAAATAAATAAACATTCAAAATGTTTGCAGTACCTGTCTGTGGGCGTACTTCTACATAGAGGCGTTGGACTTGAAAAAACATATAGCATTATCTGTGATATTACGTCGGTGGTTCAATTGAGTTATTAACTTTAATAAATACTTACAAAACATTCATGTAAAGGAATTAATTTTGAAGCAAGTTGACACCGTATGTCAATTTGCCTTGTTACAATCATTTCATAAAACTTTTAAAGAATGACAGTTGTGATTAGACTCATCAGCATCATCAGTCTACAGCAGTCCACTGCTGGACATAGGCATTTCCAATATTGCACGCCATTCAGCTCGATTCTCGGCAACTCTCATTCAGCTGCTAGCAGCCACCCTGCGCAGGTCGTCGCTCCGCCGAGCTGGAGGGCATTCTACCTTACGTTTGCCTAATTATTCGCGGTCTCCACTCAAGATCACGTCTCCCCCAACGGTCATCGGTTGCTTAAACATTCGTTTCCCTGACTGTACAATGATATAGTTTTTTGTACGTAAGTCTGCAATTATAGTAACTACTGTAAAACATGAAATTAAAACTAGACCAATGTTAAAACTGGCTATGCTATTAATTTCACTCAATACGTACAAAAACAACTATTTATTAAGTCTTTATTTAATTACTTAATGAAGGAACAACACACAAAGAAAATTGGAAAATTATGGAGTACCTTTGCCTAGCATTGGAAAGCTAAAAGCAAAAGATTGGCTACGGTTAAATAAAAAAATAAAAAAACAAACATCAGGCATAGTTATTGATTGCATTTTTCAGTATAAATACTTGCCGCAAGTCTTATGCCCGTCCCAATTACATGTGAATTACACATAACTGGCTACATATGGGTGTACTACAAGGTGACAGGAAAATCGACGCGTAAACTGAAACCATGAATTCAGCACATGATCTAGAACCCTAACCGTAAACATTTTTTGTCGGTTGTCAAAAAAAATCTGCTGTTTGATAGAAAAGCGGTCAAAATGAATGGAACAGCATTTTTTTAATAATCGACGATTAATTTCAAACTTTCACCCTGTATACACAATTACACTAACACCTCTGCCAACCCCTTCAGGGAAAAAAGCGTGAAGTTGTTATATTATCTGTCAATAAGCACTGATTCTTGAACATAGCTACCACCCAGCTCAACACTCGACAGTCAGGGCTTCAATTTAAAATGTGTGGCAATGCAGTGGGGGCAATAACTTCCCAGTCGCCACCCAGTGGCAACGGGGAAATTTATTCCCGATTGCCACCTCGTGGAAATCCATGTGCGGCTGGGAATATACCCTATTATCTATGTCACGCGATAATTATCAGTTTGCTTTGTGTTACAGCAAAATATAATTATGTTATTATGTGCACCACAGCCTGTGTTTTCACGAAACGATTATTATGAAACGTAATTAGTGCAGCTTAATTACAGGTGTTTCTTTAGAAATGCTGTTTTGACTCGGCTTACTACTACACTCATCGCAACTAAACTTATCGTCAGTTTAATATTTGTTTGTTTGTTTGATAGCTTGCCTCCACGGTTTCACCCGCATAAATCTCAATCCGGGAATATCAGGATAAAAAGTATCCTATGTCCTAATCCAGGTCATGGTCTACCCGAGTGCCAAATATTATCCAAATCCGTTGAGCTGTTTTAGCGTGAAAGCGTAACAAACAATCATACAAAAAAAATACTTTTTTAATAATAATATTAGTTTAGACTAGCCCTGCATGAAAGATTTTTATTGGTATCCCTCTATTAAAGTTCACTTAATCCCCTCGTTCACCCTATTTGCTCAATAATATTGTATACAGAAAGGGAACATTAAAATAAAACGAATAATATTATTGATATAGATAACTTCTACTTTATTAAAGGAGTCCAGCTCGTCCCACCATCCCCGTCTGGGCCTGTCGCGATGTCGTTTGCTAATAAAGATTGGTTCTTGGCTGCTCTGGATAGAGAGAGGTGGAAGGTGAGTAAGGAGACCTTTGCCAATGGTAAACCAGCAAAAAAAAACTACTTTTGTAAATATTCACTGAATATTCTGACAAAGTGAAAACTACTGTACTTCATCAACAATATTTTTAATTTTCATTAACTTGCTGCAGCAGTGTGAAGAGTGAGTACGAAGCTTTGATGATCTGAAAACAACAAAAATAATTGATAGAATGGCTCTGGAAACAGCATCTTTTTAAACCTTAACCATCTTATTAAAAAACGAAACCTAACTTTAGTTCTAGCTTAAGCCTTTGGACCATGTATTTTGAACTTTATTTCGATTTAGGCAGTGTTCTTAATAGGTACCAAAATGACAACTCAGCACCGAACTAAGCTGTCATTTTTGTATTACTGCATTTCTATAACAGTTGGGTTCTTAATTCAATAACTGGCTCGGTGGTTCTAACCTGATCTAAAGAAAAACCTTGTTTTGTAATAAGCGTGCAAGAGTTAAATCAGAGATGAGTAAAGTTACTCCTATCCAAAAATACTATTTTAAACAAGTACTCAACACACTAAGGAAGACCAGGGATCTAAATCTTATCACTAAAAACCCCTACAAATAAAATAAAATTAGGAAAAACCGAGTTTTATGGACTACCCTGAACAAGCTGTAAAAATACCTTTCACCTTGACATACAGCTATCTCCCGTAGGGCCGGGCCTCAAGCGATGTGGCTTCCCAAGCGATTTTCGTCAAGTGACACGAGCACGCGTCACCTGTTTAAGGCGATTATCACACTGCACCGCGCACCGTCGCGTAGCGCAGAGTGACATTTGTATGCAAAACACAATCAGATTGTTTGCTATGACCGCGCCGCGCTACGCGACGGAGCGCACTGCAGTGTGATAATCGCCTAAGTCCGTCGCTCCGCAAGTTGCATCAAGGCGACTTGCGGCATCCTCTAAACAATTTCTTTCAATTTCGATTTCGGCACAGTTACTGTCGCTTGAGCTTGTAGCTCGTAGCCACGGAGTTAGCAGTTACAGCTACTTACAGCCATGAAAGACGCCAGTGATAGCGTGGTGAACCCGCCAGCAGTGAGTCGAACTACTCGGCGCGTGCGCACCATGACTATGAGCAGCGCGCGGCGCATCCGCAGCGAAAACTTATACCAAGGACACTCGTACGCAGCACCCGCTATCTCCGAACTCTAGAGACGTAACGATACAAAAATTACAACCTATGAAGATAGTGAAGATATTAACATGATCAACTTTGAATGTTAATATCTCGGACCGTGACTCTTTACAGGGTTAGGTCTTATCATGTTTTCCGTTTGCATTGATGTCAGCTATCGATTTATATAAGGTCTCATGCGTGGCCGCAATTTTCAAAATGACGCGACTGTAGGTATAATATATACTCATAATTAGCCTTGTGCTCCTCTTCAAGGTCAACTCTTCATAAGTGGCTTTTGTGGAAGAGACACTACAATACGGCCAATATCACGTAGATACTATGATTGGCCATCAAACCCTGAAGATTGTTCAGTGAATCTTTTTTTGGACGATAAATAGAAAGTAAAATAATAATAATACAAAAATTTAGAATCCTTCAGTCATCTCTGAAACAACCTAGGGGGTTGACGTCAGAGATGACTCAAACAATCTGTCAAGAAGTTTAGTTGCGAGTTTTCTTCCACAGATACTACGATCACCAATTCGTCTGCCGAGCGTAGTGATAATCGTAGCACCAAAAAATCATAAATAAGTTTCTTCCATTCAATCTCTGATTCTCTAGTCCGTTGGTTGTTAGGAGTGGTCTGAAATGAGGGGTGGTAAACAAAAACAGTCACTTACTTCCTCCGAAAGCTGATTGCCCTGATAACAGTAGATGAACACTTGGAAACACATGTTCAAGAGGTAGGTGCCCATCGACAGCAGACGCACCATGTTGTCTGGTTGTGCCATCTAAATGTACAGTTTTTGAGTTCCAACATTAATACTATCAAAGTGAAATAGAACGTCTCTTGTAGCGCGGTGAGTGTATTAGAACTACCAAAGGGGGGGGGCTTGTGGCTAAATAATAATAGCCGCACGTGTCGATCAAAGGTTAAGCAGCGCTCATCGCGATCGGTTTTTGGATGGGTGACTATCCATTGGGTACATATCGAGACCCCTCCGTCCCTCGGTAAGCACGTTAAACCGTTGGTCCCGATGTCATTCGTAGATTTTTGACAGTCGTGACAGTAGAGGACAAACAGACAATTGCTCCATGTAAAATACTATTTTTCAGCTGCATCCGGTTAGACTGGAAGCCCACCTAAACACAGTTGGGAAGAGATTAGGCAGATAGAGTCTGGATGCTGCTACAAAACTGCTACTGCTGTAGTCAGTCGCAGTTTTGTCGCACGCCTGAAGTTAAAATGCTAGATGGACCGATTTGAAAGCTCAACTTTTTATAGACCTTTTTTGCTGGAGTCTGCAGTAGACTAAATTTTGGGCGGCGATTCAGCTTCCAAGCCGGCGATGGAGATTTACCTAAAACTAGATTTACCGATGGTTGGCTGCGCTTGGCTTGAACATTATACTCACCGACAGTTGAAAGGCAGTGACACAGATGATGATGAGCGACACAGTCAGCTGTGCGAAGGTGGGTTCAGAGAAGCACTCCTGCAGCTCCTTAGCAGCCTCCAGGGTGTCCTGGTGGTTCCTGACACATGAAGCCAGACGAAGCCTCACTGTACGTTCTTGCTCAGGAGTTAACACGTACTGAGGAACATAAAATGAACCTCATCATTCTCTGGCCCTTATCGAAAATAAAATGTACCTCACCATTCTCTGGCCCTTATCGAACATAAAATGTACCTCACCATTCTCTGGCCCTTATCGAACATAAAATGTACCTCACCATTCTCTGGCCCTTATCGAACATAAAATGTACCTCACCATTCTCTGGCCCTTATCGAACATAAAATTTACCTCACCATTCTCTGGACCTTATCGAACATAAAATGTACCTCATCATTCTCTGGCCCTTATCGAACATAAAATGTACCTCATCATTCTCTGGCCCTTATCGAACTTAAAATGTACCTCACCATTCTCTGGCCCTTATCGAACATAAAATGTACCTCACCATTCTCTGGCCCTTATCGAACATACAATGTACCTCACCATTCTCTGGCCCTTATCGAACATAAAATGTACTTCATCATTCTCTAGCCCTTATTGAACATACAATGTACCTCACCATTCTCTGGCCCTTATCGAACATAAAATGTACCTCATCATTCTCTGGCCCTTATTGAACATACAATGTACCTCACCATTCTCTGGCCCTTATCGAACATAAAATGTATATGTAGTGTATCCCAATTTGTTTGAGGTCGACGCAACATGTCTCCGTCATCTATACATCTCTATTAGTCGTCATCTCGGTAGTCGCCCCTTTTCTAGTCATATCATCTTTCACACAGACCATCCATCGATTGTTTGGTCTTCCCGTACTCTTATAGTCATCCACATTCATACTCAAAACTTTCCTCACAACATTTGGCAAAGAATAAATACGTCAAGCATTCGCCAAAATTTAGAATAAAAATTACAGTACGAAAAGGTGGCATACGCTTGCTATGTGCGAAAGGAATTTGTTGACCATACCTACCCATAAAATAATCCAATTTGCAATAAACATAATGAAGTTCAGGCTACTATTAAGCTTTCTACCGCATCTTAATCCTACATTTTACCTATTAGGCAAATCATTAAGAAGAGACAAAACACTTTTCTAATGTTCATATAATGACTGTCGTGGTTTAAAATGAACTCAAAAATACACAAACCTAAAATAAGCGCCATCTCTTATCGTACACCAAAACTAGTAGCCGCCCAAAATAATTACGTAGCGCGGCCGT
Source organism: Apamea epomidion (assembly GCA_947507525.1). NCBI lineage: Eukaryota > Metazoa > Arthropoda > Insecta > Lepidoptera > Noctuidae > Apamea > Apamea epomidion. The sequence continues at coordinate 18,896,568 of OX382237.1, forward strand.
AGTGTCGTAGACGCTCTACGAAAGTACCGCTACGACAGGCTACGTTTAATTTATTTGCTGAAGGGATTTTGTGTAAGATACAGAGATGACACTGGCGTTGACATTATGGTGAGCATATTCTTGATTCCAATAAAACTTCAATGTTCTGGTAAAATACTTTTAAAACTTTGGCGTACTCCACATAATTCTATGTGGGTATGTACGTATTAAAATAAAGAACAAAAAGGTAAGGTAATAAACGATTAATCAAATCACACCCTTTAAAGAGAACATGCTTTGGCAGAGATGTCGTTAAAAACTAACTGGACCGTAGCTATCCTCTGGCTGGATTGATTCTAGAAGGCCAATTCTCGGAATTTAAAACGTTCAAAGTCTAGTCGGAGTGTCATCTCGGCGACAAACAAATGTCTAAAACTTGTCAAAATGAAGGGAAATTTGAGGTATTTTTGACAGATTGAGACTGAGATCAGACTGTGAACGTTCTTAAAATTACGAGAATTGCTACTCTGAACAATTTCGAATTTTGAATCAAATGTCAAACACCAATCAGAGGGGCAATTCACAGTCTGATCTCAGTCTCAATCTGTCCTACGTTATTGACAAGTTTTTAACATTGTTAGTCGCTGAGCTGAGATTGCGACTAGATTTTGAACATTTTTAATTACGGGAATTGGCCTTCAGGTATAGTACCAAAGATATTATAAGTAAAAAGACGTAGATCATAGGTTACCGACACAACATTCGATCTTCAAAAACGGCATAATGTCGCATTATTAGATGAAACGTGGAAGTAGGACGGCCATGTTGTAATTATCGGGAGCGAAAAAGAGATTAGACGAAGTAAACCTGGTTAATTAGCCAAGTTTTAACGTGCCACTTGCGGAGCGTGTATAACCTATGTACCTCTTTTTGAAGTGAAAACTTCTTTAGCGGCGTTTTGCACTTTTTTTGTGATCGGTAAAAAATGTTAAACTCGCGTCAGGACACGTGTCCTGATCTAAAATTCGTAAGACGGAGCTCGTAACCTGATCGAAAATTCGTAAGACGGAGGGAGAGTAGACCGCATTCCAAAATATCAAAAATGCACACCGTTTATATTCAAATTTTCACTTCTGCCGGCATTCCCGGAGTGCAATCCGTTTTTTTACTTATAATATCATTGACTCATCAAATTTTTCCTCATCAAAGCAGTATGGTATTACAAACCCCACACTACCTCGTCTTCGATATCCATTCCCTCTGCCAATGTCCTCAAGGCATGTCCCAGCAGTCTCAGCCGACACCTGCACTGCGCTATCAGGCCTGCCACCAGCGTGTCCTTAGCCACATTCAGGAAAGCAGCAATGAGGAGGGCCCCTACTTGATGTACGTATGTTAGTTGGTAGGCTGGCGACTTTGTCGTGTCGTATGGGTACCTGCGGGGTAATATAATAATAAAATCTTTACTATCAGACCACAGTGGAGTGTAACACTCGCAACCGGCATGCGTGTATGACCCGATGTATGACGTAAACGAGAGAAAAGGAGTATGTAAGGATCTTAACAGGTCGCTCCACCCAGATGTATGAATCCATACTGTAGTGTTAGTAAAGAAAAAATTGAACTAATTTTAGTACCCAAATAATTGTTTAAACAGTGTTTGGACGATGCAAGTCAGTCATCTGCTTAGCCTTTTCCCAAATATATTGGGGTCGGCTTCCAGTCTAACCGAATGCAGTTGAATACCGGTATTGTACATGGAGCGATTGCCTCTCTGACCTCCAAAGCCCAGTTACTGTGTAATACGATACCCCTTGATAAGACTGGTTGTCAGACTTTTGGGCTTCAGACGACCCGTTACGTGCTTTCCAGTGCACGGAGGAGTCTCGTTATGTAAAGATGGTCACCCATCCACATCCATAGCTTAACCTGTTCGATCATTCCGAGAGGCTGTTATTACTTAGCCACGAGCGCCTCAGACAATGCTAGTTAGTAGTTCCTTTGATTTTATTGTATGCCACAGTCAAGGAACTTGCATCGTGTATATTGTATGCCACAGTCAAGGACCTTGCATGGTGTATATAGACTTTTCTTCTATATCTTAAAATAACGTGAGTTAACACGATTAGAATCGCCAGCTAAATATTTTCAGAGCTATGGTGGATACGGACATATCGTAGGAAACAAGGTCAACAATGTTCGGTGGGCAGGTGTGCTGTCGGAGCCATATCAATTGGAGTGCGGAGTGAGACACGTGCGGGTTGACCTCCCCTGCCCTCTTCACTTTGTATACGAATGCCCTAATTGAGGCGCTTAGCAGTCATCATGTCGATTCATGTGTCAATAATTTAAATTACGTGAACGACATGGTGCTGTTGAACACGTCAGTCAGCGTATTAGGACACTATTGGCCACTATTGTGAATGCTACCCAACAGAACATGGGTTTTGTTATAGATGGGCAATCCACCCGGTTTAAACCTGGTGCTTTAGTAAACACCCGTAAATACCCATAAACACCCAGAAAATTGGGCAAAGCACCTAGGTGGATTGCCCATCTATAGTTGTTGTATAACATTCAGAAAAGTCAGTACATTGTTTTTGATGTGGGGACCAAATACTATCTTGAAGCGGTGTTCCTCTTGAAGGAGTGGAATAATTTAAATAACTTGGTCACTTGGTCACCACGAATGCTGATATTCAATGGGTACAGAGGGTTCTAAAAATGATTGCTGACAGAGTGTGTCCACATGTGGTTCACTGCTGTCAGTTACATGCGTCATCGTAATATCATGTTTACTAACGTATAGTTTTTAAGGACTATGTCACTAACCCTATATTATAAAGTGATAATCATTGTTTTTCCCGTAGAGTGTTCATTTAATTTTCTTATAATGTTAATTCTCACCATCTCATGAAAGCACCAAATGTAAGCTTGAACATATGAAGCGTTGTGGGACCCAGGTGACCTGTTACCACAGCCGCTGCTCGCATTGCCTATCTGAAGCACCAGTCTCTCACGAATGTAAACTTATCCTGAAGCCAGTTTTAAGCACTACTACTGTACATTTGTGAAGATAAAATAAATAAACTTATACTTATACCTATGAGTCTTAGCTTGAAATAAAGATTTTTTAATTGAATTGTATTGAATACAGCGGATTACCTATTAAACAGCTACGGCGCTATCATATCTCAGTGAGAACTTAAAATAAGAATACATTACGCACCAGGCTCTTAGAGGAAGTTGATGCTTCTCAGCGCTGGTGGCCCATCCAAGGCTTGTGACCAGAGTGAGGGAGAAGTATAAAACCTGCAGCACGATCATCTCCCCATTACAACTAAAACAAAACACAAACTAATTTATACCATTTTTTAAACAAAATCGGATGCATCGTCGTTTGATAGAAATAGATATTATTTTTGTATTGATGACTTGCAAATACATATATAATACAATAAGTACACAGTTATTAGAAATGTTAGAAATATTATAATGTTTAGAGTTTTCTGTATTTATTTTATTATAAAACGGAGCTGAGTTCAGCCTACGCGCGGTTGACCACATGCCGACGGCGGGTGGTGCGCAGAGCGCGTGAGCTTATTACAAAATATATGGTGTTTAAATGCCTTTATCCAATTGTAAACATTAAGGAAGAAGTCAAAATGTTTTAAAAAAGTCATTGAAAACAAAGTTTTCTGCTATTAAGTAAATGCAAAAAAGATAATAATGCACTAGAACTCGGCGGGTCCTGAACCAACTAATTATTAGCACTAGACTTTTGACTATAAGGCATACAAAATATTTTCCGACTAAAAATCAAATGAAAAGTGTAAGAAATTAACAGGAATGTGTGTCTCACGGCTGAAAAATGCCAGACAAACAGAGCCTGATGCTGATTTTCAGCTGGACCTGAAATTGTGAGGTGTTGCATGTAAATCAGTTTATACTTCAACGTGTGAAAAATCCCAAAAGAAAGGGAAAGAAGGTAACAATAATAAGAAAAATCATAGTTTCCACTAAGATCATTATCATCATCATACCTCTTAACTATCTCTCTTTCCTCCCTGGTCTTCACGCCCGACAAAACCTCATTACTATCATTGACAATATTTTGGATCCTCTGCTTCCTTCCCAGGATGTTCACGATCTTGGCTGCTTGCGCCATGTTGGTGAACAGCAAGAAGGCTGTACCAGTCATCAAGGCCAGATCTCCCCAGATCAGGAATAGGTCTACAACTTGGATGATAAGGTAGGTTCCTAAAAGAAATGATCTCTTATAAATCAGAGATCTCTAGCATCGTGTACCTACAGCTAAACATGGGCTTTGCAACTTAAGGGGAAAATGCTGTGATTATCACGAAAGAAAATCATTAATATAACAGTCAGCAGGTCGCAAGTTTTACGACACACACTGCTGGAAAAATCGTGAACCATCTAGAATCCTAGATTATTTGCATAAGTGAAAATTCTAAGATACTTAAATTGCAAAAGTCACACACACTCATACGCATTACGCATTGTCTGTTATAATTTGTTTTATTTTATAAGTCAACAAATAACATCTATTTTAATTTGTAACTCCTATCCTACGCTATTAACCTTTAAAAAATACATCTCACCAGCACCACTCTCCCCATTTCCCTACTCTCATCATTATCAGAATGATACTAACCTAATAAGAACATAAGAGAGAACACGGAGTAGAAACCGTACAATTGCTTCTGCGTTTCTGTCAGATATTCTGGAGCCCAGAACCCCACCATTTGTAGAGCTGTCAGCGAAATTCTCACTGACAATGTTGCATTTTTTACGAAAATACCCATCTTTGGAGTTTTCTAACTCTCAACTGAAGACTGTGAACCACAAGACTTGAATATAATGTGTGGCAAACAGAAGCTCAAATCAAAATAATTACGAAATTGCTTGAATTTTTTAATTGCAGGTGTCAGTGGTTTGTAACATTGTGGGGCATTGAATAAATGGTGACGATTTTATTAACTTAGCTAGGATGAGATCCGCTCTATTTTGTTTCCTTTCAAGTCTCTTTTCACATTTCCATTTGGACGCAAACATATTTTTTCAAAAAGAAGCTGCCACAAGCTGCCTATTAAGCTGTTATAATAAGATTGTAAGATGCGTTTATAATGATTTAAAAGTCACGTATTTATTTAAAATTGCAGTTTGGAGACTTTGCTTCGGAATTCTCAGTAAACGAGAGCAAACTTTTGAAGGATATTTATAATCTATTTCTTCATAGTTTTGATAAATTCGTCTGCACAACAACGTAAACAACACAATGAACGTAGCTGAACTGTAAAATTTAAAGAAAGAAAATACATTTATTTAGCACAGACTAAAAGACACACAGTGGACATCAGAGTGGCAATTCTCGTAATTTTAAGAACGTTCACGGTTTGATCTGTGTCAATATATCAAGAATACCCCCCTACATTTTTCCCTACATTTTTGACAAATTTTTGCCATTGATAGTCGCTGAGATGAGATTGGGACTAGATTTTGAACTTTTTTAATTAAGGGAATTGGCCTTCTGGTAATAAAAACTTAAAAGTCCGATGTAAGAAAGAAAAGGCGATCAATTGTCATTTTATGTGTGAAACGCAAGTACCCCGCTGAAAACTGTTGTCCACCACTGGCACCTTTGCGATAATTGTCAGTTCGCTCGGTGTGGATACAACGCAAATATAATTACGTCATTAAGTTCACGTCACCCTATAGTTTCAATAAACGATTACAATACATGGCGTACAACTCAAACGTGTCATCAAAGCATGACTATTAAAGTTTGAGTTTGATAATTGATTTGATTTCCAGTATTTTTGTTTTATGACTGTCTTTTTTCTTTGTAATTTTAATGTCTTGAAAGGACTGAAGCCAGTTTTTAGTTCTCAGAGTGTTTGTGCTGGTAAAGACCTGTAATTTTAGGCTAGTGAAAAATTACAAATAGGTTAAACGTAAAAGCGGCTAAATTACTTATGGATGGATCGTGCATTAAAAAAACAAGGAATTCAGTTTGTAGAAACAGAGTGGACGGTAAGAAAAGTTGAAATCTAGTTGCAATTTATGCGTTCAAGGGTTTGTCTTAAAATGGCTAGGTCGTAAGTTCGAAGCCAGTCAGGCGCGTTACTCTGTGTAATTTATTTCATCACCACTGCTCTCAAAACGGTGAAGATACTCATCGTGAGGAAAGCCTAGAACCAAAAGTTCGAGGACATGTGACATCTACCAACCCACATCGAGCCCGCGTGGTGGATTACGGACCACTTCCTTTCAGAAAGAGAGGAGGCCTGAGTCCCAGCAGTGGGAACATTACCGGCTAATTATTTTTAAAATGACTAAAGCGTGTGTTTGTTACTTTACATATATACATACTCTCGCCTTCTTCCCATGGGGTAGGCAGAAACTATAGAACGCCACCTGTTACGATCCTTACACACTCTTTTTGTAACTTTACGGTTCTATCAATTCCTCTGGAATCCTTATGATATCGTTTTGTTATTATTTCCGCACAAAACCGGCTCATTCATTTCACTACTGTCCGAACATAATTATGATTTTGCAGCCCTTTAGAAGTTACCACCATTTAATTATGTGATATATTATATGGTCGTATGACGTTAGGTCATGCTTTGTGGGGTGTTATCAGATAACAGCGGTCGTCGCAGATGCGGGCAGCTGGACACTTATCTACTGTGTCTACTTCATGATACTAGCGAATATTATGTATCTTCTTATTTGTAATAGTATTATGTAATCTCCGTTTGGAATAAAACGTTGTCTTGTTTCTTTTCTAAATTATACTGATTGGAGTTTTTCCAGTGAGAGCAATGGTGTACAGTCACGAGCATAAACTTATGGGTTCGAAAATACTATGTTCGTAACAACATAAAATTTCATTAAAAAATAAAGGAGTAAATCGCTTTCGAATAAAGCCGAGTGTATACATACTTTTGCTCGTGGCTGTACTAGTTGCAGGTTCGAACAGATGCAACTAGTTGTAGGTTCGAACCCAGACAGGCGCTTTACTTTGTTTAAATTATTTAACACCACTGCTCTCAAAACGACGAAGGAAAACATCGTGAGGAAACCAGTACGTCCTAGAACTAAAAATTCGAAGGCATGAGACATCTACTAACCCACACTGGGCCCGCGTGCTGGGTTACGGCTCACTCCCTCTTACCGAGAAAAGGCCTGTGTCACAGCATTGGGAACATTATAGGTTGATTAAGCTGATGCTTATCCTATGGAGTGTTTCCAGAGGTTCAACTCAGGTATTGCCTCGGTTATGCCTTGAAGCTAAAGGAGAGGTGATGAGCTGTAGCTTTTACCTGTGATATGTTTTAAGCTTAAGTATAAGCTTATTTAAATGCGGCAAAAAGTTAAGTTTACATCTTTTATCTGAGTGGTGATTAAGGTTTTTTAAGGTCAGGACCTAGACACGTGATTATCTATCGACTTGTACTGAGAATACATGATTTTGGATTTGAATGTCATCATTTTATATCATAAGTGTCATAGGAGACGAGCGGCAATGACGAATGAGTCATGCTATGTGTGTAAACGCGAAAATTGCCTTTCAGGTTGTAGACAATTTTGATTGCAATCTTCCATTTATTTCTAACGATTCATAAGTTTCGTTACGAAAAGAATTTGCTACTATTCTACTAGATAGTAGAATAGTAGCAAATAGGTGGAATATAATTATACCTAGCTAGATAGCGAGGTATAATTATAAATAAATAAATAAATAAATATTCCACAACTATCACACAACGCCATCTAGTCCCAAGCTAAGCAGAGCTTGTGTTATGGGTACTAGACAACTGATAAACATACTTATATATTTCTAAATATATAAATACTATAGATAAATTACACCCAGACACAGAACAAATGATCGTGCTCATTACACAAACATTTGTCCTGGGTGGGAATCGAACCCACGACCTCCGGCATAGCAGTCAGGGTCACTAACCACTAGACCAACAGGCCTGTCAATTATATTCCACCAACTTAACTATACCAATTCCTAATCATTCCTGCCTGTCTAAGCACCATCCATTACCAAGCAAATCAGTAACACAATACATTCCTCCGACACAATTATTTTATTCCCCGATCAGCATGGAGGATAGAAAAACAGTACTTATCCGTAAGTTCGTGATAAAGATGAGCTCAGACTTATAGATAGTATCGGTTGATTGGTCAAATCTGCGAAGAGCACAGAGGGGCGGGACGCAGTGATGTTTATTTATCTATTGTGAGATGTTAGGATGAGGAGAGGATGGTGGACTTAGTAAGAATAGTTTTTCTTGTAGGGTTACTGTAGTTGTAGGCCTGTAAAGTTCCTCTATTAACTGTAGGCACTGCAGAAACTGTTATCAATTCTGAAGCTAAATAGTGCAAGTAAACTATACCCTTTTGCGATATCGTGGGTCGGATAACAGACTTTAGATATTGACTCTCATTAAAAAACAATATTTAGAACGTTTACGGGATAAAATTATCTCCAAAATCAAGCTGAAAACTATTTGTCGCATTTAAAAATGGTTTCGTAGTACGATGTCTATTCGCAACTTTGACTCCGAAAGTACAACGATTTCTATACAAACAGTTCAGTGGCAAAATGTTAAAGATATAGATCATGTGTGTTTACGATGAGGCCAGCTCCTCGCACAATTTCATCACCATCAGATAGTACATCAGTGTACCTACATCAGTTTGTAAAGAACAAAATTCATAGTAACACACATAAAAACTGATGAGACCACAAAGAGATGGGTGACCTCATCGGTTTTTCAGGCGTTAATAGTTAGAGGGTAGTTAGAATGCTAATATTGTGGGTACTCAGATGCATGTACATCTGAGTACCCAACATTAGCCCTCTGAAAGTATTCACTAACATGTACACGTGTTAAAAAGTAGTTCCAGAACATATTCTTCATTTAAGTTTCTGAACTTGCGACGCAAACTTTACTTAGTTTCAGTTGAAAACCTGTAGGTTTCATTACAGGTGTATTAAATAAAATAAATAAATACTTTATTTCAGACCATGGTGTCCATTTGCTGCACGCAATGATTGATGTAATTACAGTCCAGCCGACTAGCGATCATGCTAAGGATGCTGTTGGCGCTGTCGCGTACTCTACGCACCAGGGATGCGCATCTTTTACGCATCGTAGCGTAAAAGCAGTCTACGCGATATTCAGCAAACATCCCTGATACACTACAGAATCACCGCAGCCCCATCAGCACCCTGAACGCATTACTAAATTGGACTCGAAGGGCACTGTAAGACTTTTGAGTATAGTCGGCCCACAGGCTGCACGTGTAGAATGATGTACAATAAGACCTAAAAAGTGTAATTTAAACTTTTGTCGAACAACGTGCAAACCTGCGCGTCACCACGTTCACCCTCACTGCCAGCGCCCTCCGTTCCCTCTCGATGTCATCATTGTCCTTGAGGTCAGAGGTCAGCATATGTCCTAAGTACTGAAATTTAGACACCCTACGCAAAGCTGCCATTAAGCGTAAAGTTGAGAACCACGTTACCTTTGCTGTTTCCTCTGGCCTCAAAGACCATGACTAGAAGGAGTAGAGGTGTATTAGAAGGAGTTGAAATGAATCTTGGGTGAGCAGAACTTCTAGTCGATTTCTGCATTTTTTATTTTTTATTTTATGCCTGCCGTAACTGGATTTTGGTTTAAACAGCTGACATTCTGTTCAATATAACCGAACGCTACATTCAAAATCAAAAGTCATTTATTCAAACTAGGCTGAGAATCAGAACTTTTTGAATGTCAAGATTACATAAGACAGTCCCTCAAAACACCCGCCCTTCAATCAATCAATAGTCTCTTCTTTTTTTTAAACAAAACAAACAAAAATAAAATAATGCCCGGTAATGTCAATCTTTAATTAAATACGATAATGTCAATAATAAATAGTTATGATGATTTAGTTACTGCTAAGAAAATGCTTAAAATTGATATTGTCCACAGTGCTGTGAGAGTCGTCATGCTTTTGTAGTCAAGTTACGAGTACTTATACAAATATGTTATGTCAAAGAACTGTCATCAAAGTAGTCTCTGAGAGAATAGTAACATTTTTTTATTAATATAGTATATAATTTACGCTTGAAATTGACTAAATTTAGATTTTTTATTAAATATTCTTTGGGCCATACAAAAAAAGCTTTTCCTCATTAAGGCCGTACCTGTATATGGGACTTTTAGCTCTAACTTATTTCTATCAGGTAGTTGCCTATATTGACTTATGAAAGTGATTTCATATAGGTTCATGTTTGTTTTAACAAATATATTTACCTCATAAATATACAGAGAATGCAAGGTTAAAATTTTGAGGCTTTTAAATAGTTCACCACTTCCTAGTGCTTTCGCTGGGAAGAAGAAGTGGTGCAGCAAACTTTTGAGTGTGAATGCAAGGAGCATATAAAACTCACAAGTTACATTAAAACCAAAAAAAAAAAAACATAACAAAAAATCTGTGCGAGGCCCAAAAAGGCCAGAGTTTGTGCTAATAAGTGAATAGATGACGTCAGTTTGAAGATTCTGCTACAAATTAACAAGCTTATTTAAATTCTAGTACCACCATAATGTACACGTTGAACCTGTTTAGATTATCTGAAGTAGCTGCACTGCACAGCCGAAAACTTTAGAAAAAGTTGAAGGTATCGGTAAAACAATCTGAAAAACTATTTCTTAACAAAATCTTACATCCCATGTACACCGGCCTCTAACATCATCTTGAAAAAAACAGTCGGCATCGCTGATTCTTCGTACCAGTTGGCGGCAACTTGTTGCAGTGGGCGTGTCCTGCCCCGCCCACCTCGCCGTCGTGGCCGAAGCTGCTGGCTTCCTCAGTGGCATTGGAGACGCAGACTTCAACACACGTCATGGCTACCCTCCGGAAGTTCGACATGAGAATCCTCTCGCCAGAGCGCTGACGTCTACTTCAACCTAAGGTACGTAGTTCTGAAACTAAGTTTACTTTCGAAATGATTTAATTTTTTAAAGTTTTCTGAAAGCTCTTGTATAGAGTTTTGAAAGTTTTTTTTAAAGTCGAATTTGACAAAAAACTTTTTATCTTTATATTTTCGCAAACATCATCGAAAATGTTAGAACCCATAGGCTTTGGGCCTGCTTTACCTTGGTCACAGGTTTGGAACAGGCACTATCCACCAGATAAATTAAAAACTGAAATAAACTTGGTTCAACATTTTCTGTTTTAAATCAAAGTTAACCGGAGCTAATCTAGAGATGGCGAAACAGGCCTTTAAGATGAACATTTTTAACTACTTACATTCTTATCTTTTTACTAACTTACATTCTTATGCAAGATATTCTCATTTACTTACTGGGTTTTAATAGCAATTAGTTTCACTAGATCCATTCTATAAAAACTCACACTTTCTGAAATAGACTTTAAAACTGACACAAAGTTCACTTAGCCATTGAATTAAACTAACTACGTATTATATCCCCTCCAAACAATCTCTATCTAATTCTAAAAACATATTTTTACCTGTACATTAACTACCTTTAGAAACTCACGTTAAAGTAAATCTTACAGCATACACGTGTCTTCTAAATCACAGTAACAGAAGCAGAAAGACTTGTTGACTATGAACCTGTAGCCACCACACACTGTCAACATTCGTTGAGTCTCGCAATCTTTAGAATCAACACGTTTCCAAGAACTGAGGCAAACACAGCACACATTTTAACCACAAAACGTGCTAAATAATCTTCTTAGAATTGCAGAAAGTCAAATGTACCTAATTAAAAAACTAATCTTTGTACTTTTAAACCTGTTTTAGTACTTTCATAAATTCTTTAAATGTTGACTGTACTTGGCCACGTCAACATTCATCGCTTCAAGTGCTTTTTATTTGCATAAAGTTAAATAAGTCGTAAAATAAAATATCTTGGTATGAAAGTCACTTACGTGTGCTCTTCATCATACTACTAGCCGTGGTCCCGATGGGCTTCCCATCAGCAAAAATTACGAACTTCCATACAAACTTTCATCCCCTATTTAACCACTTAAGGGAATTTCCAAAATTCCTTCCTTAGGGCTCACTTTCGTTATTCAAGGAACTCTTGTAAAAAAGTAGAATTTCACTCTTCTAGACCCAGTGGTTTAGGCGGTACGTTGTCTGTCAGTGAACTGAATTAAACTGAACTAATTTAAGATTTTTATCCCCGAAATGAGAATACAAGAACCGAAATTCAGTCTTCACATTCCGGAAAGCCATTCAAATTCAATCTTCAAAGTAACAAACGCACTAAACCCGCTTATATAAAATAATCTGTCACTCCACACTCCATTCTTCATACAGATGCGATAAACGTATGTACCTCAAAAGGTAATATTTCTACCTTTGGAGGTTCAAACCACATATCATCATTCTCTTGCCCTCATTCCAATGTATTTGGGGTCGAAGCAACAATTCTTCTTCTTCCATACTTCTCTATTAATCTTCATCTCAGTAGTCACCCCATTTCTAGCCATATATCATCTTTCACACGATATTCAAACTTAATATAACACATTTTATTAGCATTTCGCTCTGTAGCGCTTGCTCAAGCCATCGCACTTGTTGCGTTTGGAGAACCGTTAACCCTCTAACGGTCAAATACAAATAATTTATTCGCTAAAGATTACCTTCGAAGACCGTCGAACGATCGCCTACTAGGAGCCTCAGCGGTTTTCACGATTATAATTATTTGCTGTCATTTCGGGTGTGATTTTCTTATGAAACATAGAATAGAATACTCTTGATTATGTACACCATATGAATCATGGAAAATCGTGAGTCCGTACGACGTTTGTGTACTGGCTGCGTCAGCGAAAGGTATTTGCGTTGCTGAATTTTAGACCAAACAAATTTAAACACCTATATTTTTTTCGTGTTATTTTTGCCATGAAGAAAGACGTCTGTCGGGTCTATCGCTACAATATTTGTTATTATTATGTACACCTTAGTGTCAGGGGCGGCATGAGACTTAACAGCAACAGATTTTTTTTTTTTTGCGGTATTGCGTTTTCGGCCACTGAAGTTTTTTGGGGCCATCAAGAAAATGAATTCTTCATCGATATCCCAAAATAACCTGATAGAGTACAGGCACAGCCTACCATTAGCCACTTGGCAACAGCAAGCATATAAAAATAATAAAAAAGTTGTAAAGTTGAAGCCGGCTCAACTTGACACAGTCGCTGTGCAAACAGCTCGCTTGCAGCCGCTTTCACGTGCTCGCTTCACTTGTCAATTTCCACTGAAATTCTTTATTTTTCGCGCTATTTGATTTTGAGATTTAAAATTTAAAACAGCACGATTCGAGGGTAAGTGCGAGAATAGTTAAGAGTTTCAGCCAATCGGCATGGATTGTAGCGCGGCTGCCTAGGGCGCGTTTTCAGTTCTATTTGTACTAGACTTTGTAGTTACAAAATATTGGTAGAAAAGCTTTAACTAACTGAAACTAAAAGTTCTCTTCCCAAACTGCTCATTCAACACGACTCATACATTTTATCCAATCTGTATAATGGTGAATTTTTGAGATAGAGATAGGGGAATAAAGGCAGGTGCCTTAACTTACTCAAAGCATTTATTTCAATTAAACCATTTACGACGACCTTTCAAACTATACGTAACAGTACATTACTTTTCCGATCTACACGCCATGCATTCTGCACACACAGCATTTGCATCTCATTGCATCATTCCAAATAATATGTTCAAATATCCTACTTAATATTATAAACGCAAAATGTTGTGAGGATGAATTGGATGGACGGATGTTTGTTCCTCTTTCACGCAAAAACTCCTGAACGGATTTTGATGAAACTTTACAGTAATATAGCTTATACAACTGAATAACACCTAGGACACTTTTTATCTCGATACTCTCGCAGGATTGACACTTATGCGGGTGAAACCGCGGGTCGCTGCTAGTATTTCAATAAAGCAGTGTGTGCTACCGAACATTCAGGCGATTGGTTTTATTTCATCAACCAAATAGAATCGCTCCGTTATCATATCAGTAAGTGTAGGGGTCCCCTACACAAACGTTTCTTTGTTTTGCGATTTGTGTTTTTTATAGTACTCTTTCGTTTGTTGATTCAGCAGAGTAATTTAATCCTTATACTAAACTTCATTGATTGGCGTCATAATAGAACAAACCGTGAGAATTGACGTTTTTCAAACTGACTTTAACTGTTTGCCGAAATCTGTAAATACCGTTAGAAATCACTCAAAAAGTAAAGGACAATCTCTGCGGAACGGTTCCCTGTAACTAAAACTGTTAAGGTGACTACCCTTACTGCCCCATCCCAAAAATCCACCAAATAAATAAGTGAAGCCAGCAAAATCATAAATTCTAAGAGTCAAGCACCTAAACCACCGGACACCCTGTTCTCAACGTGAACATACACCCAATTTGTACCGCTGGTCAAAGATTATTTATAATAAGACTTTTAGACAAACACATCTTAACAAAGTGACACATCTAAACCTAGTTGAATCTAGTTTAAATTAAAAAAATACTTGTAAAAATATTATGTTTAACCAAGTTACAAAATAAACATCATTTATTATTGGCACAAATCTAAGAAAGAGAAAACAGGTCCCCTTGTTTTCTCTTTCTCAGAAATATATGTACAACCGCGACAATTGCGGTCGACCACTTTTCACCCTTATGCTCATAGTAGTAAGGTTGAAAAGTACTCCACAGCCAGTGTCCACGATGGTACCTAGTAAATACTTTTTTGGAAGAGTTTCCGTCTCTAAAAACCTTCATCCCGATGCTATCAAAGGTTTATCATAAATCGCATAATTTCAGGAAGCATTACACACTGTCATTTACTGCCCTTTTCCACAAAATTAAACGTAAAACGTAACATCAAAATAATGAAAAAGATTTCGGCTAAAGATTTGAAAGAAGCTTTCACTCAACTGCGATAACTCGCCTTGAAACTCAAAATCTTTGCAAATAGTTGCACGATGTCGTTGTCAACGTCAAGTAGAAGTACTTAGAATGTTGTCTATGGTGAAGGTTAGCCAAATCTTTGGTTTTATAACTTCACAGACTAATATGAAAAGAAAACTTTTTAACCAAGATTTTCATTAGATTTTTCAATCTTTGACAACGTACGCTTTTCCGCTTTTCTGAGATCATTCAAAAGTGTCCCCTCCCTATATCGTGCTTGATTATATATCTATAATCAGTCTATTATGTATGTATACACCGTCAAATTTTGATCGTTTTAATCCTTAAAAGGGGTCATCGTACTCATCATTAAGAACAACTTTTACTACGGGACCAACCTTGAAATCGTGAAAAAACAATCAGTTGATCCATAGATTTATGTTCGCATAACTCGACATAATGTATGGATCAACTGTTTTTTTTTTTACGTTTTCAGGGTTGGTCCCGTAGCAAAACTTGTTCATAATGATGAGTCAGTAAAGGGGCCATGTTACTCATACAATGACCCCTTTTAAGGATTAAAACGATCAAAATTTAAAGGTGTATATTATGCCCATTCTTGGGACACAGGCCTCCTGTTACTGTGAGAGCGCATAATCCACCATGCGGGCCCAGTGCGGGTTGATGGATGTCATGTCTTCGAATTTTTGGTTCGAGGACATGCCGGTTTCCTCAAGATGTTTTCCTTCACCGTTTTGAGAGTAGTGGTGATGAAATTATTTACACAAAGTAAAGTGTCTGCCTGGGTTCGAACTTGTAGGTCAGGGCCGTTACCACTACAAGGCCACCACTGGTCACACGCGCACTGTTTCATACCACTGACAGGAGTTGTAGGTCTTGGATTCGAACCCAAGACTTACAACTCGCAAGAGACCATTCTCACATGTATAAAAGTACGAAACAACTATCTGTAGGCCAAAAATATTTTTTTATTTTGTTTTTAATTTGTAATTTTTTGTTTTTAATTTAATTTTGGGTTTGATTGATTTTTATGAGTTTGTGATTTTATCTTATTTTATTTTTATTCTATTTGTACTTCAACTATAAGTGTTAAATTTACCTATGGATATTTTATCTGAAATAAATGATTTGATTTGATGAAAATATTTGTTCCTAACGGGAATCAAACCACAGAGACCGCGTTATAACAATAAATCAATCAACTCAGCCTAGCATAGTCCGCTACTAGACTTAAGCCTCTACCAAATTGCGGCACAAGACCCGTCGGTAATTGCGTAATACACCATCAGTAGCAATGGGTTTCATTTTTTGACAGTTGAACAACATTCATTGCGTTATTTACGTTGTTGAGCAAAAAAATTTTTCGAACATATGAAGCAATGGATTAGCAATATCCTTCAAAATTATTCAGATTGTGATTGAAAGTATGTCACGGGGTGTCGGTTCTCTGCCTTCCGCGTCAGCCTGTCCCCAGCTACTTTTTCGAGGTCACGTCAAAAAGAAAAAAAATAATTCAAACGGCCCCAGATATTTAACATTGAAACCACAAAGCTGTGACAAAAACGCCGAAAAACACAGGAAAAAAAATTGCTAAAGTATTTGTTCAAAAGTGGGAATGTCGGAATAGCCGGCATTCTTTTGTTCACTTTGTTCTTTTGTTAAGCAAGTTATTTTGGCTTAATTTCTCTAAACTGTGTACTTTAGGCCCGTGTTACCGTTTGTCGAGTTACATTGCCCTTTACCGTTCGATTTTCCACTGGATTTGTTCAGGTTTCAAGTGTTATAAAGGTCAACTGAGAGGACAGAGGCACAACAAATCAATTGTTGATGATATCGTAAACATGTTTCACCGAGTCCACGTATCACTGGTCAGTTTCGCTCAGTCGTCAGTACCTGTACCTGATTAACATGTATTTTTTTTAAATTATTACTGTGCATGTTCACTTTTAAAATTTATATTAAATTTAATTAATTATGATGTATGTAATGTAAACCAATGTATCAAACACAATATAAATTGTTCCTGATAAATAAATATGAATATAATATAATATATGATATTGCGAGCACTAACTAGTACCATACAAAATCAGACCAGTTCCATATCTATCATGGATGAAGGCGCACTGTGCGCTTGACCAGTTCCTTTTATCAAGGAGCAGCCGGACCTTGTAGCAATGTCTTCATGGACATTCTTGCTGAAGGCTATTGATCTAGCTGCCTTAGTGTAGGGTCAATTAATTCAAATATTGATGTTAATTGATATCTTATGAAGGATACTTCTTAATGAAGTTTCAGAAATGAATTTTTCAATATAATCTTGTACTTACCGATGGGAAATAATAAAACCATTTTGAAGGTTTAAAACATTACAAAAACGTACAGAATATTATATATGTCGGTGATATTACAACATGGCAGTCACACCTTGAAATAAGTGTAACATAATCTGAAAATCCTGAATTTTTAGCACACACATTATCGGCACAAAAAAAAAACAAATTCTGCTTGACAACATCGTACGTAGTATTATAATCTGCTTGTGTAACAAAGTATATATAACCAAAGTATACAGTACACACTTATAAAATGTATATTGAGTAGGATTATCTTTCTCCGTTATAATATTTTGCAAGCGATTTGATTTCTTGACGACTGTCGTTTATTTTGGTGTCGTTCACGTTTTTTTTTTGCGATAAATGTGTCTTTATATTTTGAAAGCATGCCAGTTTTAAGTTGTGCTTGCGAAACAGTGCTTCTGTTAAAGTGACAATCTAAAACCACCGACATTACACTATATTTGTTAACTATCTACTTAAAAACATCCTAAGTGTAGGTAAATAAAATATAATATTATCTGTCTTCAAAGGTGTAACTGCATGCCTTCAGGCTTCCCATTGATAAACAACTCAACTTTATTCCGTGAGTACCATGTGCTACTTCGTATTAGCGACCCTAGTCTGCTCTTACTTTGTCACCTACAGAATCTTCTAAGCCCGGATCGCGCATCGGATTCTATTAAAATTTCCGTGATAAATTGTCAGTGGTATGAATGGCGAACCAGTGCGCGTGTGAGCAGTGATGACCCAGTGGAAACAGCCCTGACTTACGAGTTCGAACCTAGGCAGACTCTTTACATTGTGTGAATAATTTCATCGCTACTGCTCTCAAAACGGTGTTGGAAAACTTCGTGAGGAAACCGGACCCGCGCGCTTCTACATTATGGCCAACTCCCTCTCACAGAGAGGAGACCTGTATCCCAGCAGTGGGAACATTATAGGCTATTGGCATTATAGGCTTATTACTAGCTGATTAGGCATGAATGGCGAAGCTTACAAAGGGTTGTACAGAATTCAGGAGTGTCATAAAGTAGTCTTATTGAATTAGTAGTTTTAATCAAATTTACCATGTTATAGGTATCAGACTATTGATCAGAACTTCTTTCCTCAGTAGTGAAGAAAAGTGATAATAGTTACATGAAGTTAAAATTACACCGACTACTACATTCTGCCGTACCTCTGCGGCATAATATCTACAAAGTATTATTAAAATGAGATTGATCGTCAAGGACATACTTAATTATAATTCCTCAAACAATGTTTGCATAATTATAATCCTTTCCAAGGAACACGCGAAACTATAAACACGACATGCAATGTTAAGGTATTCGCATCAACATGGCTGACTTACTATGCCCAGGAATAACACTTTTAAAGTTTGTTACTAAGGTAGCTTACCCATTGCTGGTCAGCTATTATGGTCTAGTTACCGTGTCTTAGAAAAACAAATTTTCCTAGCTTTTCCGCCAGGAGGACTCTCCCACCAGCCCTTTAGGCATAAATATAAGAAAGTATATTTCTATGCCTTCATGTATAGGTTGGTTGTATGAGAGCAGTGGTGGTCCAGTGGTGGTCCAGTGGTGGTCCAGTGGTGGTCCAGTGGGAGAGCAGTGGTCCAGTGGTAACGACCACGACTTACGAGTTGCTGGTCGTAGGTTCAAACCCAGACAGGCACTTTACTTTGTTTAAATTATATTCATCACCACTACTCTCAAAACGGTGAAGGAAAACATTGTGAGGAAACCGGCATGTCCTGGAACCAAAAATTCAAAGACATGTGACATCTACCAACCCGCACTGGGCTCGTGTGGTAGATTACGGACCACTCCCTCTCTCAGAGGAGGAACATTATATGGGCTGATTGTGATTATGATGTATAGGGTAAATGTATGATCTTAATGAACTACCACTCGCTAACTATTACTGACTTAAAGTTTACAGCAATTATTGCTGTATTAAGTATACGATGTTACTTGAATATTGTAAATTGATCCTTGTCTCATACGTATTATTAAAATAGTGGCTTTCGTAACTGACTATCTAAAACATGAGTAAATAAAACAAGTGGCTCATTACCTTCGTTCTAAAGTACCTCTATGAAGGTCAAAGTGAATCCGCCCCCTGTAAGGCAGATGCAGACGGGAGGGTGACCGCGTCGCAGAGACTCATCGCAAGTTGGATACAGTTCGCAACCTCGTTTAGGTAACAACTTGCTCATAGATCCACGTAGATCGCTCTCGGGTAAGTTTGGAGGATTGGCGGGAAACTGTAGAGATGCAGGTAATGCTGTGTTATGAACATGTATTTGGAAAACAGTTGCCTGGTATATCAAAGTTATAATAAAGAGTGTTTACAAATGGTTGACGTTAATAGTGCCGCAAAGGTATGGGGAACAGGGTGTAAACTTCACTCATCCTCCATAGAAAAGGTAGGATCCTCCGACCAGACGGGAGTTGTGTCTGGTGAGCAATTGCCCAACGACTGATGTCGGGAAGTTTGTATGTATGCTAATTGCGCGGTAAACTCTGCTTGCGAGATGCAGGATTTGCGTGACGTCAGTATGACGCGTTGTTCGCATGTGGCTTTGTAGATACCGCTACACATACATACATGTTTACTACCGGAATACCAGACGTACTGCAGGGTACCATCCAGATTCGGTTATATCCCGACCTGTCGTACTCAGCGCTGCTCCTCCACATTTATCATGCGCACAGCCAAAGTGTGGAACTCTCTGCCAGTGTCTGTGTTCCCTTCTACATTTAACCCGTCTTCTTTCAAAGCAAGAGTGAACAGGCATCTTCTGGGCACGCTCGTTCCATCATATACCTCATCCATCACTTTCCATCAGGCGTGATCGAGGTCAAGAGCAGGCGTATTCAGCAATAAAAAAAATACGAACTCTCTAAAAAAATACACAACATAAATACAATAACATTTTTTTTTAAATACGTTTCATAATTGTAAAATAACTTTCAGAAATCCAATTTATTTTTTCTAGTCTCAGTAACGAATTAGTTTGTAAGTTCAACTGAAACACGGTACTTTTGTGTGAACACAAATACAAAATGTATCTTTTATAGCATTTAAAAAGTTGCAGACTCTTCAAAACATGTCTATAGGTACAAATCAAAGTTTTCCTTAAACGTGGAGGGGCGCTTTGTCATCACAATGATAACTCCCTGTAAGTCGCGACCTCAAAAAACGGCACATAATAAGGATTTTTTAAGGGAAACATTTTGTATTTGTTCATGAAAAAACATGATTCTATTATGAGTTTTCTTTCAGTAAACTCTACGAAATGTAAAGTGGCTCACTAGAAAGTAAACATTTCGACGCGGATATGCTTTCTTCAACACCTGGTGAAAAAACAACCAGCACCAAATCCTAATTTCTTTCTGCGTTAAGTTACACACTTCAGAACATATAGCATTCATAATATTAGCTGACATGTGGCAAATAATTTAATTTAATGTTAATTACTTAACATACCTATTATTGTATACAATCAAGTATTTTCTAACTGAACAGACAGCTGTTCTACTGAGGAGTTTGTTGAGCCACTTCTTCAGTGGTGAAGGGCGGGCGTTTTTGGGGGACTGTCTTTTGTAATTTTGACGTTCGAAAAGTGCTGATTCTTAGCCTAATTTGAATAAATGAGTTTTGATTTTTTTATTTTGATTTTGATTAGCGTGGAAGTAACGTTTTACCTGTTTTTACAATCCATAATAATGTCCATATTATTCGCTAATAGGTAAAACGTTAAAGTTTCGTCTACAAACCCCTTGCAACAAGTGCCATTTTCAAGGACATGCGGACGTCCTTGCTAAAGAACGTAAAAATTAGTTCCCAGCATAGCTGTGTTGATTAGGGCTGTGTCACAAAGCGACATAGTCGGGCACGGTATGTGACATACCGTGCCCGTGCCGCGCATTGCTGAGGACGATATGTGGGGGACAAGATATGGACGGCACGCGGATATCTGGGAGCATCGGATCGAAGTCCCATAACAAGTCATAGTAATATTCTAATCTAACTAGCCTGTATTATTCCACTGCAGGGAAAAGGCCTCCCTCTCCCTATTCAACACAATTCTTTCTTTTGCCAGTCCTTTCGGTAGGAGTCAAGCTTGCCCCGCCATCTTCGTCCTCCGTGTTCGGCCTGCCACGATGGCGTCGGGCGTTTATAGTAATATTGTATGAAAAAAAACAGCATTTCGTGATCAATCACGCTCTTGAAAGAGTATTTAATTTAAAACTTGAAGAAGTAGAAATACAGAGTTTTAAGTTTACGCATTCGGGATACCACATAGGAGCATTCAGCATATTTTAAATTGTAGATACTAAATACGAATTATATATGTATATACGACGACAACGACGACGTATACTAAATACGCAAGCATGAAATTCTTAGATGACTGCGACCCTGTCAAAAAGTGGTTAGCTTAAATCTTGTAACTTTTGACACACATGATTCGTTTTGCATGACTGGGATTTGCTGGATGCATGAAGGTTCAGGACATTTCGGTGGAACGCTAGTCGAACTCAAGCATATTTGTGTGTAGAGCAACTAGTCGTGGCAATCTTAAAACAGAAATGCAAGAACTAAGAATTTGTTACTATACAGGGTGCAGGGTAAGTGACCTCTGCGCTGCCACTGACGATGCCGTGGAAGTGGCAAAGTTTTGGGTCAAAAAGATTTAAAATTCAGTCGTGCCATCGACACGAAGGAGAAGGGTCATTGACGCACAAATTGTAACCATGAATTCAGCACATGATTCGCGCAGAAATTTTTGGTAAGTTATCAAAAAACAATTGTGAAAATTGAAAACTAAAATATCTACGCGGTCAAAATGCTATTTTATAACCGACGAAAAATTTTAACGCAGGGGATTCAGAACAATGTACTGAATTCATGGTAACAGGTTTTTAGTCGACGTCCCTGCCATCCTGTATATTATAACTAATCATGATTTGATAGAATTATATCATGAAAGTGCAGCAAGGAAATATAAGACAGTCCTTAAACCGTATTTCATACTGAAGACATAGTATAGAAAAGTGAATTCAAAATCGCGCAAGTTTATCTCGTAAACAAAACTAACCAATTCAATCCTATCACCTAAAGTATGGGCAGTAAAAAACATTAGGAAACATTTGTCGAAGTGGGCAAGCAATTACCTCTAAATTCCTGCAAGTGGAGACCAACAGACGGAGTGGTTCCCTCTGAACTCGAATGTTTGGACACGATGGGTGGCGCAAGGAAGGAACTGAAAGATAAAATTAATAAATTTATAAACAAGCATTGATTTTGCGTTATTGCAAAAATTGCGCTAAGAGATAGCCCGCGAAATTTTGATTTTCTTACAAAGAATCATCAATATAATTCACTAAGTTAGAATTATTCTCAAATGTCATTTTTTCATTAAATATTCCTTCAATAGAGTAATTTGAAGTGAAAGAGATTATGTTGTTTTTTTTAATGATTATAATTCTGCAAATCCATATTTGTTCCATTGTTTGGACATTAAGGTCGCGATTGAGCAGTACCGAGGGTCGAAAGGGTTCGCTCAGCAATTAGGGAGGTCCCATCTGACGAAACTAAGAACTGCGGATAGCAGAATCGTGACTTCGAAGTCCGAGATACTTGGGGAAGTCGAGGATTTTTACGGGCACCTATACTCAACGCGGACGGTGAAACCAGCGGGACATAGTGCAGATGACCATCGAGCCGAACTAACGCGCCACTACACGGAGGACATTCCGGATATCGACCAGTGCGAGATTAGGGCGGCCCTAGAGCAGCTAAAGAACAACAAGGCACCTGGGGATGACGGAATAACGACAGAGCTCCTTAAAGCGGGTGGGGTTCCAGTCCTGAGAGAGTTAGCGAGTCTCTTTAACTCCATCGTCTAAGAGGGTACAACGCCCCAGGCGTGGAGCAGAGGTGCGTTGATTGATTGATATTTGTTCCGGTCGCGAATCATATTTTAATCAACATACAATCTGATGCTGGCCTGCAAATTGCAAGAAAAACGTAAGAAAATTTGAATATCGCGAGGCGCTTTCACCTTTAAAAAAACTATATCTATTCAACGCGGTGGTGTACGACTGTTTTTAAATAGCCCATGTATATATATGGGCTCTTCTATAACCCAGTTTTTTACTACACAGTAACATAACTCCCATTTCCAAGACAGAAAGTCTTCTATCACAATCCTGAATGTATAATCACATAAAACAAATTTGTTCTAACTCGAAAGTGATTGCAAACCTCGTAAAGTGACCAAATTCAAACCAAACTCGATTTACATAAAGTACCTCAAGTAAACAGAAGACGTTTTGTTTTATTAATTAAATACTATTCATACATATTCAAATTGATTTATTCATTGATCTGTAATTTAGAATTTTCTGATTTTCTTAATTTATATAGGCAGATGGTCCACCAGAGAGGCAATTCTCGAAATTTAAAGAACGTTCTGATCTCAATCTCAATCTGTCAAAAATACCTCTAATTTTCCTATATTTTGACAAGTTTTATACATTTGTTTGTCGCTGACATGAGACTGCAACTAAGTTTTGAACATTTTAAATTACGAAAATTGGCCTTGTGATGATAACCATTCCTCTTCTCAAGTCGACATAAGCCAATATCTACGAGTAAGTGAAGTATGGCCGTGTCGCAGGCTCTCTTGAAATCGGAACCCATTACCATCTAAATGAACTGAAGTTATAGACTAACAACAGGTCTACTCAAATCTGTGTGGTTCTTTCCTCAAAAGACCATCTCAAGCACTAATCTGCATGATCCTTATATGGCTTGACCAACATTTTGTCCGGACTTTAAAAGAGACTGTGACCTCTTGAGTTTATTTCGGTCTTTCTTCTTAGAGTAGTCGGATAGGAAACACCGACCCCATCTAGTTTTAAAACATAATTTATTTTTGACGTATATAAGTGTTATTGCCAACCAATTTACAAAAAAAAAAAAACATTTATTAAAGTATATTCTACTGATGTGTCATCCGCTACTTCGTATGATAGAAGTCCATTCCCAACGTGTGTCTGTGTGCATCATAAAAGACGACTTCAAGACTTTATCAGATGGAACGACTTTAACATTATCCACAGACAGACATGATGAAAATTATGGTTAGAACTTTGTTTGGCCATAGATATTCTGAGATTATCTGATTATATACATTTGTCCATTCCTTAATCATGCACAGTATTAAATATTATGCATCACGCAGATATACACTGACTAGTTTATTTATAAACGATGCTTAAAGTTAAGTCATGATTAGCGACTGTTTAACAATACATGTTTAATGTTTAAACGTCTCTGATATCAGAAAAAATAATAATTCAACTAAAGATAATATTTTGAAACTTTTAATACTAAATAAACTACAAATTATTGAAATAAAAATATAATATCCTATACTAACTAAAACTATTAAAAAACTAAAACTAAATATTCCTCCGCACCGCTGTCGACTGGTAATATACCCAAGAGACTGGCGGCATTGCCACGTTGTATGGCAATGCTTAGCTACTGGCCAAGGTAAAAGCCAGCCTCTGGGTCACGGGAAGTGTAAGCCAGCCTTTTAGAGAGTTCATTGAACAAGCAACGTCTCTTAACTTTAAGCGACGTTTATAAATAAACCCCATAATATTGGTTTTCCACATCAGTCTGCCCTAGTAATAACCTAAGTAGGTATGTCAAATAATTAATGCGTTGTCTAAAAAAATATGTTCGCTTCACAGAAAATGAGACAGTTTATCAAACCGTGGAAACTGCAAGTTAGGAAAAATAGGGTTAACACAAAGCATAAATTGTTAGCACTCTTTAAAAACGAATTACAAATAAAACGAAGCACCCAAATTACACATTAACAGCTTAATGTTTAGCTTTTGAAGCCGTTCACAATGAGTGATGGTAACTACCGTCCGCTTTATCGACGATAAACTTAGAATACCTCGTAAAGAACGCGTTTGAGGACCGTTTGTGTACGTTCTGCATTTTATTTTTAAGTACGAGCCCTTTTACATGTATTAGTTTAAGACGCTGCCGAGCTTGGTTGCGAATTATTACGAAGATGTCAACATTGTATACAGTTTGGTCACATTTTGTTTGCAAATTAAATATTGCGTAATAATTTTTTTTATTACAAGTTATTAAAACTTTTTAAATAATAAACAGTACTTAGTAAAACGGCTGGTTTAATTTTTAAGGCGTATAAAAGTAAATTCAAAATAATATAATCACACTTTTTTTTTTGAAAATTGAACTCAATATAATGCGTTTAAATAACACCAGCCTTTCGGCCCACAAGAAAACTAAAAATAAAACACTTATTTTTCACCCATTCGCATCTTTAAAGCAAAATCAAGTCCATCTTCACAAACATCTTACAAACACATAAAACAGTTTCTTTAAAACCCAGTAAAACGCGTAAACAATTAACATTTTAGACATCGGATTACTTACGCGAGCAAGAAGGTTCCTCTTAATTAGTTCAGACAATTATCTACCACGTTATTGATGGCGCCACTTGCTTGTCTATTTGCTACTAATGACGAAGTAATGAAAATAGGCAGATTGAGAATTGATCCTGATGTGGGGAAGAAGTGGTGATTCAAACAATTGTGTCTGTGGCTTGGATAGGTTCTTTATTAGGTTGATTTGTGCTAAGGCAGGGAGAAAAGATAATAGATTAAGAGCCTGGTTCAAAGCCCCTCCCGAGAGTGACTATCTATCAGATGGAACAAAACTAGTATGAAATTATATGCATGCGTGATGAAATAATCCATTAGTATTTTTTAAATTTCACTCTACAATAAAGATATACAGGTTGTTTAGTAGAAGGATCCGCACAATTTTTTAAGGGATTGGGGATGTCATGTGCTTGCACTAAATTGTTTTATTTTTTTCTAGCTGCACCCCGCGGTTTCACCCGCATAAGTTTCGAGCCCACGGGAATATCGGGATAAAAAGTGTTCTATATATGTTAATCCTGGTTATAAAACCTCTGTGTGCCAAATTTCGTCCAAATCCATTCAGTACTTTTTGCGTGAAAGAGTAACAAACATCCATCCATCCATCCATACTTACAAACTTTCACGTTTATAATATTAGTAGAAATAGAATTTACCTTTAATGGCCCACTGCTGGGCAAAGGCCTCCCTACTCTCCTTCCACCTCTCTCTGTCCAGAGCTGCCAAGGACCTATCTTTATTAAAGGAGTCCAGCTCATCCCGCCATCTCCGTCGAATTTACGAATTTTTATTCTGAATTTATAAATTGTAATTTTTCAAGTCAGTTTCTGAAACCAATCCTACTAATATTATAAACGCGAAAGTTTGTATGGATGAATGGATGGATGGATGTTTGTTACTCTTTCACGTAACTACTGAACGGATTTGGATGAAAATTAGCACCCAAATAGTTTATAACCAGGATACTTTTTATCCCAATATTCCCATGTGATCGAAACTTATGCGGGTGAAACCGCAAGGTGCAGCTAGTTATACATAAATGTACATTGCAGATAACACCAAAAAATTTTGTTCTCTGTTACAATCACAAACAAAAAAGTTGTGACGATATTTCGGGTGATAAAAAAGAAATATAATATATTATTATCTCAATTACCTACCGTGACACCTAAGACAGGTGTTATGGGTGAAAACTAGCATAATATGACACTTCCTATCTCTAAAAAAATTGTTTCGGTCCTTCTACTAAACACCCTGTATTTCCATAAAACAGTTATGTACAGACACCAGCAGGTCAAGCTACCCGAAACTGTCAAATTTTCCCAATCAACCTTTAACCTTAATGCTTCAGCGATAAAGTTGAAAATCTATTAAAGAAATTTCACAGATTGTAGTAGCTTGATGTACTACGAAATCATTTATTCTTCCTTCCAAAAAGGTAAGTTTTAAACAAATGTTTTTGTTCGATGAAAAAAAAATTAATTAATATCATAAGTTTTTTGTATGGGAGCAGCCTCAGTACTCCCATACAAAAATTTCGCAATAAAATCAACATTTAGAAATTCCACCAACATACTTAGTTAACTTCAGGGAACCACTTGTTTACCAGACGTAATCTTCTATTTCGTCGTCAATAATGAGGTCTTAGGGCAGCCCCGTGCCTCCACCAACAAGGGTCACTTTTCATTATTTTTATTTGCCCAGCAATCTGGTTGGTCGTCGTGTTTGCGGACGCCAGTTCAGTAAATACGACAAATTGTTCGTATACACATAAATACTGGTACTTTACAACTCTCATGTACTGGGAAGTCTTGATGTTCGTTAAACAAAAATAATGAGAATTTTGTGGATGGTAAATAATTTTCGTTTACGTTTTTGAATTGGAAAATATTTGTCTGTGTTTTCCTTTTCACTGACTTCCTTTTCTGTGACTTCTAATGTCAATGAGAAAGATGGACATTTTGCGTGTTTTTAATGAATCAGTACTTATGCCTCAAAAATATATAATCCTTTCACTATACCGTACAAAACCCAAAATTCAAACTCTAATCTAGTAATCTTCAGCAACAGTAGTAATCAAGAACTTGATCCCACGGAATATATTTTTTTTTTTACTCTGACTATCACTAGGATTTAACTTTTAGCCTTTTATGTATTAGGAGCAGGTGTGGGCAACGTTTTATTTAAAAAAAATATAATAATAATAATGACACTTCGTTCAGGGTAATTCAATGTCAGGGTAATTCAGTCTCATTCTTACATCATCTTTTCAAAATGGTATCTCTGATTGCCCTGATGTGTTATTTATGTCATTAATTTTATATGCTAAAGATCTACTACCAAAATAAATGGCCTATCTTGTCACCAGTTATTGTAGGACCAGTATCAAAGCCTACTCTGTTCTAGGGCGAGAGCCCCGGGCCGGAGCGGCGCAACGGCGAGTGCGAGCCGTCAGAGATGCCGCCCTCGGACGCGCCGCCCGCGCCCACCGCGCCCCCGCCCGACCCACCGGCCACCACCAACAACGTAAGACCTCATAGAAACCACACAATTTGGCCTAAACCAGAGAGAAATAAAGTCTTCCTTCTGACCGAATTTCGGCCTTGGCATTTGCCTGTGCGCAGACACAGGTGCAGTGGTATATACCACAGCATCGACCAGACATCACCCCTTTGCACCCTCTATAGGAACAGTTTGACGAAGGACAAGGCCAATTTTATTTTCTTCCCGTCTTCACAATTTCGTGCGTCCTTCGTCAAACTGTTCCTATAGAGGGTGCAATGCAAATGTGACAAGTCAGCTTCCTCTTGACTAAGAGGAAGCTGACTTGTCACATTTTCAGATATCTGGAGTGGACTGGCCTCCTTCTCAAAACATCTGGATTTGGAAACCAATTACAATATAAACGAAAATCCTTGCAATACCTAATTCAACTCCTTCAGCTACTAACGTCCGTAACTTTCCA
This sequence comes from Apamea epomidion, assembly GCA_947507525.1. NCBI lineage: Eukaryota > Metazoa > Arthropoda > Insecta > Lepidoptera > Noctuidae > Apamea > Apamea epomidion. The sequence goes on from OX382237.1 coordinate 18,925,348, forward strand.
GCAGCCGCCAAAGAAGAGTCGCTCCCTAGTGGTGTCCCTGACCCCGCCCCGGGAGAGGGAGACTTGGGCCAAAAAGGCGGAGTTCCTGCTGGCTGTGGTGGGGTTCGCGGTGGACCTGGGCAATGTGTGGCGGTTCCCTTACATCTGCTATCAAAATGGCGGCGGTACGTACATACATCTAAAGTTATAGATGATGAACATTCATCTGAGAATTTGAGTTGCCTTTTTCCAGAATTAGTACTACTGAATAAAAATGAAGGTAAAATTATACACCAATGAATAAACGTTTATTTGGTCAACTCGAAGATCTTGTAGGTGCAGGGATCCGGTAGAAAACCAGAGTCAAGCGATGTTCACATGTTAGGTTATCTGCCAAAATAATAGTAGTAGAAGACATCCTTGTTAAAAACCTTACTGAGGAATTAATGTGAGACTTATACCATAATGGTCTTAGATGTAAGATCCTGTGTTCCTGTTAAACAGATAAATTAATGTATACAGTAGTGCTGCCATTCCACATGCTCCTGCCCAGGGATTGACACCTCACTTTAAGCCTACTTCACCTTAGTTTTCACGATGAGATTTTTACAGAAGAGCATTACAGTTCCTGACTTCGTCTCAATATTTAAGCCCGCATGAGATTTTTACAGATTGTAAGATTTTTCTGTCTTTTTGTCTAACAATATTCCAAAAAATGTAAAGCCCGCTTTGCGTCCAGGTGCGTTCCTGATACCGTACTGCGTGATGCTGCTGTTTGGCGGGATGCCGCTATTCTTCATGGAGTTGGCTCTGGGGCAGTACCATCGCTGCGGCTGTCTGACACTGTGGAAAAGGATCTGCCCAGCGCTCAAGGGTAAGCAGAGATTCTTTGACTTTATATAAGTATAAAGAAATTATTTGTCTATTTAACTGAAGGAGAGTGAAACTGGTTTTTTACGACACTGTTTGGTTGTAAAGTTCATATTACCTGCTACACTACTAACTGCACTTACAAACGTTTCGTGTATCGTTGAACCTATTCCCATTTTCCATATGTTTTTCAAGATCATGCTATGGGCCTTCGAAGCCTAGAAATAAAAAGTTTGTTATAGGCTTAAAAAACGCTGTTTTTTCACAGTGTACAAAATAAAAATTATAACATAATCTTGTTATTTTTCAAAATAAGCAGGACCGGTTACAGTAATTTTATGTTTTAAATGGTGATTAGTTACTCATTGGTAAATTTGATTTGTAAAATGCCACAACTAATGACACTCGCTATCTTTCGTTCTTAAAAACTCCACAAATCATCTCCCTAATGGCGATTAAACCAAAGCAAATAGACGCCACGTCAATCAAAAATATTACCACTGAACAATACTCTTCAGGAGCTTTCATGAGGTACAGAGAGTCGTCGCAATATCCCCAGGGGGCAGCACCGATCAACAATCAGTATTGAGGGCTTAAAGTGCTGTTTACAGCCTGTTTGGAATGAAAACCGCTTTGACCAGCTTTCATTATCGGGGAAAATTATTTGGTTTTTCTACGAGTTGGTGACGAAAGCGCTCGAGTAAAGTCTTCCTTTCCAAAATAAAATTGTTGTTTCTTTTAAACATTTTGACAGGGCTTCTTTTTCTTATTAATCGTTACATTGTACCTGTAAAAGGTATCTATGTGAAACCAAGTAACTTAGCGTATGCGGTTTTAGTATTTTATTCATGTCTAATTAATAAATTGTAACACGCACGTGAGCTTTACTCACGTGCGTGTTACAGTATACAGCTTTTTCTAAAACAAAATATTTCAAACATAATTCTAGATATGTTACTAGGTAAAAGCTAGTGCGACACTTAACCCGTTGCTAATCTATGTATGTATGCCACACCATAAAAGCCTACAAACACACCACTTTCCCATATTGTTTCCCAAACTCCATATAAAACGAAAATCTGGCATTCGTGTGTAAACGTGGAGTGTCCGAGTGCCCGGGAGTGTCCGAGTGTGTCCGGTCACTATCGGACATTACTTGTGGCTTATAAATATACAGGAGGCAATGCTTTTAACACCAGACAAATGGTCCGGTCGAGTGGTTGGCTGGTTAAAATGTATGAAATGGATCCAATGAGGCCACTGTTTGTAGGATTGACTGCTGATTGAGTGGCTGCTGGTGGTTTATCAGTTTAGCCATGTTTGGGAGAACTGTGATTTGGTAGGTATGAAGTGACGATATGTAATTTTACAATAGGTAGATAAGAACCTGGTACGCCATAAAACATGGAAGTTTTAAGTTTTCAGAGGGCCTACCATGAATGCTTGTAGTAATCATAACGTAATTGCGACGATTTTAAAACTGAAAACTTACTTAGTTTTAAGACATAAATATTATTTAGACATATTAACCAACGTGCAACCGACTAACACAGTAACCAACATGCTATAGGATAGCTGTATGTGCTATTAAAAAACGTGCCTCAGAGCTCCTTCGTTCATCAACACTCAGACCATTTTTTATGTAATATGTACCAAGATTTGTCATGTGTTAACTTTTTTTTACAGCAACTAGGTTTTTAATATTTTCATAATTTGAAAAGCAAACAGTCTAAAAAATAATAGTCATAAAATGTAGAAGTTTACAAAAAAGGAGAGGAAATAATTTAAAAGCCTCAAAAAATTGCCCGTACTCGTTTTTACAAACTTATTGCGAATCTTAAAATAATAATATAACTCCAAAATACTTTTTGAATAAACAGTAAATATGCCAATAAGGCCTAAAAAATATAATATCGTAACCTTCACAGAACTTAGATAACATATCAGTGCATACAGGTTAGTAATTTCCCCGCTGACATTGGTATAAGTTGGAACGAGTCGATGAAGGGCACGGCAAATGTTTGCCGTGCGGATCACGCAGCATTCAGATCTGAGTCTAGCCGGCCTAGGTAGTAGTCTAGGTATTAATAGTCCAGGCAGAAGCTACGTCAAAATTATGGACTAGTTTTTAGAATGAATATTCACACATAAATAAAGCTTGATGCGTTTCTGTCTACGGCTACGAAAATCTTGCTATGCGTCTACGAGGGTACGCTCGTAGCATCGTACTACGAAACTTTAAGGTAAAAAGATAAATTAGTTTCAGGAATATATTTTTAATGCCTCTGCAATCACAGACACTTCCAAATCAGTTTTAAATACGTCTTTGTGTACGTCTACAAAAATTCTACTAGGGTGCTACGCACATTTTGCATGGTGCTACGAAACATCAAGGCAAAAAGATTAGACTAGTTTTTAAAATGAATATAATATTGTATATTTTGAGTGTCTGCAATCACAGCCACTTGCAAACAGTTTTAGATACGGCTTTGTGTTTGGTTACGAACACCTTGCTACGATGCTACGCGCGTAGCAAAGCGCTACGAAACGTTGAGGCAAAAAATAAAATCAAGCAATCGATACCACTTGTGAATAATGTTTGATGCGTTTCTGTCTACGGCTATGAAGATCTTGATGCTACACACGTAGCATAGCACTACGAAACAATGGAGGATGCAAACTCAACGTAGGGATTACTATGATAGCTTCTCGTAGGCTTTCGTCTACCGAGACGAAAGCCAATGACACGTGACACCCAATCTAGATTGTGATCTTAATACCTTGGACTTTACCGGTAGCCCTTTGACTATGGTATATGAATATATCGATAACCCTATAAGCTGGAAGGGGACACTACGATAAGAGCGAAATATTGCATTTAGGTTGAAAGATCATTTGTGAATACCTATTTGAGTAGATAAAAAAGACATTTGAACTGTTTGCTTCTGAAGTATTGATAAAACTATTGTTTTATCTATTGTTTTATATTATGAGTAGATATCTTTTTTGAAGGTACTAGACATTTTAAAAGTTTGAAGTTGAATCATTTGCATTTCCTAACTCAACTACTCGTATAAAAAGGGCAAGAAACTTACTTAGGATCGTGGATTTTATATCCAAGATCCGAAGCAAGTTTCTTACAGGGGTAAGAATATTCCGAAGTATTTTTCCGTCCGTGCTATATTGGCCGCATCAAGTTCGAGTCCCGGCAAATGCTCAGTAGTGATAATTTGACCAATCACTACACTTGTTCAGACTAAGAATTCACCGAAGATGTGAAAGAACTTTTTGCAATTATAATATCTTTGGGCAGTTTAAAACTTTGAATTTTCGAGTCGTTCTTTAAGGCTGGATATCTTTTAGATGGTTCAATTATAGAAAAAGTGTGGTTTGAAAGTCTTTTTCATTAGACCATTTCAGACATCAATCTACATGTTCTTCACATGATCTGACCAAGATTATGTCTGGACTTTAAAAGAGACTGTGACCTCTGAGTTTGTTTCGGCCTTTCTTCTCAGAGTAGTCAGATAGGAAACGACGACCTCATCTAGTTTTTAAAATATGAATGACGTGTAAAAGTGTTTGTACAAACCTACTCACAGAAAATCATGTATGATTTATGAAAGATTACTTTAAAGTGTATGGTTTGTTTACTCGGCCAAACTCCGTGACCATCTAACACTAATAGAACGTTCCAATTAAGGCTTAGTTTATGTAACAATGACGACACAACGCCTTTGAAACTGATACATTCTTGTTAAGGACATTGATGATTTAAGATGGTTGTATAAACAGACAACTTAAAATATAATCAATCATATTTACCTATGACCACGATATTTAAACGCAGTTTAGTTTTATGCAGTCAGGCAAGGACGTCTTTCATTCCGGTAAATTAATAAAACTAGAGATCGTAGAAAGCTATAAAGCCGCCAATTGTATGGTTTTGTAGTGTTTAATTTATTCTTTGTCATGTATTTTTCCGGTGTACAAAAAAATTATAAATAAATAAACTTATCGAGTTGAAGGTCGTAGGGTCGAACCCAGTCAAGCACTTTACTTTGCGTAAATTATTTCATAAACATTGCTCTCAAAACGGCGAAGGAAAATATCGTGAAGAAACCGACATGTCCTTCCTAGAAGCAAAAAATCGAAGACATGATATCCACCAAACCGCACGGGGCCCGCGTGGTGGTTTACGGCTCACTCTTTCTCACAGAGAGGAGGCCTTTTTCCCAGCAATGGGAATATTAAAGGCTGATTATGAAATAAACTTACCTACTTTTGGCCACAACTAAATAAAGCTAAAAGAGCGTTCTACCCATGAAAACTTCCTATTGAATTCTCAAGAAAAGTGACCTAATATTTAAAAGATTCACACATCATGCGAGTTTACGACTCAGTTTTATCACATGCGGCCGTAGATCACTGTTATCAGCAAGAGGTACGTCCCTCCGAAGTTTCGATAACAGAGGGATACCCTCCGCCCTCCCAACGACGTTTATGGCAATATTCCGTCGATTGATTGTGTGTCAAAATATAGTGCAACAAGGTTCGCGAGTTGGGGAATGAGGATTGTTATTTTCTTAGGAAGTCGTTACAATGAGAAATGGTTGTGGGATGTGTGTGTATGATTGGCTGTGGTGTTAAGGAGTATCAGTGGCGCTACTTTTATAAGAAAGAGCGGGTAAACTAAGAGAGGGTGGCATTGATGTACTGTGTCGACCAAAAGTCCATAGGCAATCTCACAAAACAATAGCTTGACGTTTAATTTGACTTACGTCCTTCTAGTTGCAAGAAAATAAACACATTGTCGTCAACAAGTGATTGTAGTTCATAATTTCAACGTTATAACATGAGTCAAGATGACCGCGTTAAGCGCATGCAGATAGATGCGTGAATCAGTGAGTCGTGTGTTCGAATCTCACGCAGTACTACGACTTTTTGATGAGTGCAGCAGGGCCAGGAGAACTGGTTTTTATTCCTTCACGCGCCAACAGTTCTACTTATGTAGAAGTATTAGACGATGTCATGCTACCTACTGTGCGCAACATTTACACAGCTGATGAGTTGACACAAATAACATTTGTCCAGGACAATTGTCCTATTCACCAAATATCCTATAACCTATAACCAAATATCCTGTACCCAAATAACCTATTTAGATGTTTTGGTTTTAATAATTAGACCGTGTAACTAAATATTTAGTAATACCTATTGATAGATCCGTAATTATTTAATGATCTTAAATTGAGATTTAGTTTTAATCTTCTTTTCGTCAAGAAAATGAACACTTAAGCTATAACCTCAATACATTCATTGTGACGTTACATAAAAAAAACATGTTCTTAAAGTCTAAATCATATAATATTAGTTTTCAATAAACTCTGCTGAATACTATTATTAGAATTAATGTGTTATTAGAATATCCTTTCCTTGTTATGTTATTGTAGGTCTACAACAAAAAATATTATGAACGGAATACAAGAGAACTTCTTTTATATAAGCAGTAATGTGACGTCACAATTCTAAATTCTTCTAAATTTCTAAATAAATAAAACAAATAAACATTTTTGTTATCATTCAGCACGACTTTTTTATTTCCACCTTCCAACACCGAAAAATAAATTAAATAAATAATCACATAAATAGTTAAGTAATATTATTAATTAACAATAACTAATATTTAACTTCTTATAAATAAATAATAAGCATGAATACATTATAAATAACCATAAATATTACCCAACAAGTTTTTGCTTAAAATACAAATATTATTATGGTTTCAAAGAAACAAAAAACAGCCACACATTGTAATTAAGATTCTAACTCAGACTCTGTTGATCGTGAATCCATTGCCTAAACAGCTACCAGCGCATGTTACATTTACGCGAATTTAAGCAATGCAATGGTAAGAACAGGTCGCCACTATGACGCGTATTCTTAATGCAAGAGAAATATAATGTTATTTCACGTAGTACGACGTCAGTTCATTAGCGTGTGTTATCTGTGGAATGTTGAGACATCACTCATACACGCACACGCACATGCACTGGCGGTATCGTGCTCGCACAGTTCATAGCAATGTAGTCCTTAGTATGCCACTGGAGTTTTGAGCGATACTGTACCTGAAAAAATAAAACTGAAACTGTTAACAAGCCATTGACCGTCGGGACTGTTCTTTTGGATGCCGTTTCCTCCAAAATCAGCTCTTAGACAGGATCAATCTTTAACAGTTAAACCGGTTAAAGTTCAAGATAATCACTGTTAGTACATCACATCAGCAGATAGACGAAGACTCAATACTCAAAATTAGATCTTCCATCCGTAGCTAACAATATTGCCCCATTTCTGAGCCGTATAACAAACCGATTCAACAGTTGCAGTAGGAGCTACGATTGAGAATAACGCCATCTTGTATCGAGTAAACTAATTAGCGGAGGCGATGCGATATCATTTGATTACCCGCGACGACAGATGGCGTTGATTTGATTTCTACAACTTGAACTAACTTTGCGTCGCGTAAATTGACGCCCGCTGCACTGATTAATTTGATTTCGAATGTTTGAAGATTTATTATGAGATGATGAATGGATGAATGCTGTTTTATTGCCAGTTTGCGAAGCTGCGGGGAAATTGGTTTTGGAGACATTAAATTTAATTCAGTAGATGAAGGGTGTAATTTGTTTTTAAACAAACATGGTACGGTAGGGGGTTTGGTTAGGCTAAACTTTCTATGAAGTCATATTGTATTGCAGGAATATGAGTAGTGATGATGAAACTAACTTGAAGGCTTATTGGCTTTAGGTATAAAAGGATACATGCATACATGCATGTTGTTTGTACAACAAAGAGAGGCAGATCTGTTCCTATTTTTTTTTTCTCAACTAATAGCCACTATCTATTTTCACAAAACTTCATTCAGGTTTGAACTTATTCGTGCAACGAAAATTTGAGTAAACAAAATGAATAACCAGATCATTAAAAGGTTACAAATTTATTTTTGTAAACACAGAAATTTCCAGAACCTTTCAATCCCCAGGCGTTGGCTACGCGATCTGCATGATCGACATCTACATGGGCATGTACTACAACACCATCATCGGCTGGGCGGTGTACTACCTGATCGCATCCCTCTCGTCCATCAACTCGGTGCTGCCCTGGACCAGCTGCAACAACGAGTGGAACACCCCGCTGTGCTCCCCCGTCACTGCACCGCAGACCAATCCCAATGCTTCCACGCCTGCTAAGGAGTTCTTTGAGTAAGACTTTGCTATGTTTTTATTTATTTACATAGGCGAAATAACTAACGATTGATGTCATAGCTCTAATAATTTGAAATCATAAAACGATCAGCTTACCGTGAGAATGCAACGTAAGAGCGGGAAGTAACCAAAATAACCCAACTTCAATATGATTTTTCAATTGATAAGACTTAGGTATAAAATAAAAATAATATGAGTAACTAATGCATTGTACTTAGAAGCCGAATATGAATAGATTTCTTACTTTATAAGATCGCCTCCTACCTATTACAAGGGAGTTAACATAACTGACGAAACTAAACCACCTTCGTCAATTATTATAGTATATCTCTATAGTATACCTCTACGTGATGTTAAGTTTGTGACTAAAATACCCTAAAATAAAAAAACGACATGTAGCTTAAAAATGATTAAGACCTGTCAAATCAATACGAGGCCAGGTTTTACATCATCTCAATTTCCCCCCAAAAGACGCAACGTGCTGGAGCAGCAGAGATCCAATGGTCTGGACTACATGGGTCCCATCAAGCCGTCGCTGGCGCTCTGCGTGTTTGGAGTGTTTGTGCTGGTCTACTTCTCGCTCTGGAAAGGAGTCCGAAGTGCGGGCAAGGTGAGTGAATATATTCTGAAGATGAAGGGTAAAAGTAAACTGGTTTAAAGAAAGTGGGTCCTGAACAAGGTGGGGACATTAGTTCTTTTTAAAATAGCACTTGGGTAATCTAAAGCGATTAGGTATTTTTAGCTAACCACTTTTACTTTCAAAATCACAAAAATGTTGATGTCAGAGTAGATAAAAAGTGTTGAAGTTGGAAAAGTTTTTCTAAATTGATACTAACAGTTTCCCAAGTTTATCGTATCTCATTTATCATAAACGTAATCTTTTCTTTGGAATGCGCAAAAAGATGACGAATTTCTACGAGAATGTTGGCACTTAAGTGTGAGTTTTGAGTTCGATGAACTCAGGCAGGATAAACCTTCCTGTTTCTTCAATAACTGCTTTGCATCTATATATCTTAAATCATGCTTTCGGTCTTGGAATTCAGAACAATTTTCAGCTCTGCTTTCGACACTTACCAAATCCGAACATTAAAAAAAAACTTTTTCTTTATAATTATTTAGGTAGTGTGGGTAACAGCGTTGGCTCCTTATGCCGTTCTGCTGATCTTACTGGCTCGAGGAGTGACGTTGCCGGGAGCCACCGAGGGCATCCGATACTATCTCACGCCTGAGTGGCATAAGCTACAGAATTCAAAGGTAAGCAATAGAACTTCTGTTGCTTCTGTTGATGTACATGTGATTATTTGACGTTCGAAAAGTGCTGATTGCAAGCCTAATTTGAATTAATGACTTTTGATTTTGAATATTCTGAACAAACTTGTTATTTTAAATGCTGAGACGTCGCTTCTTCAGAACTATCCTTGCAGAATCTTCCAAACTGAGAGGAAGTTGAGACTGCGAAATATACATAGATTAGGAAACTCGATATTACCTACAACCATTATGAAGACGTAGCTTTATTATTCATTGAATCTCCCTCATCAATTACCAGTTCATCAACTAATACTGATCCTTTGCCCGTTATACTCCACCATACTAATCCTTCTACCCCTAGGTGTGGATCGATGCAGCCTCCCAGATCTTCTTCTCCCTGGGTCCTGGGTTCGGCACCCTACTGGCGCTGTCCAGCTACAACAAATTCAACAACAACTGCTACCGGGACGCCCTCATCACGTCCTCCATCAACTGCCTCACCAGCTTCCTCGCTGGTTTTGTCATATTCTCCGTTTTGGGGTAAGTTGCACTACGTGCCTATATGGCGTGAGTAGGTCTAGCGGAAACTTCGTTAAGTTACCAATTCAAGAAGCACTTTATGTCCTTCTCTTTACAGTGGTATCTATGCTTGCTCATTCAATGGGTATGGTCATATAGATTCTAAGTCATGATCATTCTTAAAAACTAAATTTTCTGTCACAACGTTTAACACATAGGTACATAGATGTGATAAACGTTGTACAAAACATTTTTGGAACGAGACAGCTTTTGTCTGCACACTCGACTTAGTCGGTTGTTCCAATGATTGCATTCATTAATAATATGTTATTTTTGTTTTTGAAAACTTCTTATTTAATCATCTCATTCCATCTGATACTACATGTAATTCTCTCTCCTCTAGGTACATGGCGCACGTTCAGAACAAGAGCATCGAGGAGGTGGGTCTGGAAGGTCCGGGGCTGGTGTTCATCGTGTACCCTGAAGCCATAGCCACCATGACCGGCTCCGTCTTCTGGGCCATCATCTTCTTCCTCATGCTCATCACGCTGGGACTCGACAGTACTTTTGGAGGTAAGAGTTTCGTAGTTTCCGTTATTTGTTATTGCCATTATTTTTTTATTAACCATAGTGGACTAAAACCCATATTCTAAGTCCGTTCATTCAAATCTTCCTCGAATCATTCTCGACTCAGTACATTCTCGACACAGGAGTTCAGGACGCCTCGACATGCCTCGGAGAAACTCCAATTCGGAGAAACCCTCCAAATTGAATTCATCGTTGGTCTATATATAGCTCAACGATGAATTAGTGTGAGAAATTCCATGTGTTAATAATTAATTAACGTTGACCGGCTACATTAATTGCCAACTTAATGCACGAACTGACTACGGAACAATAATGCCTATTGTTATTTTACCTGCGTTCTTTGTGAAATAAATATAAATTCTAAACATAGACACCCAACTCGATAGCAGACTAAGCGATCAGGCACTTGATAAGCCTTTTAAAATAAGAGAATAATTCCTGAAATTATTCCCCAGGTCTGGAAGCAGTGACCACAGCTCTCTGTGACGAGTACCCGAGGGTGCTGGGTCGACATCGAGAGTTGTTCGTGGCAGGTCTACTGGTGTTCATCTACATCTGTGCCCTGCCGACTACTACCTATGTAAGTAGATCGCAATACAGTACACTAGTACCTGTGTCTTGTTATTACAAAACGTGTTCTAACTTTAATCCAAGCATAAACCATCCAGCAACCAACCAGCGTGTTGTTTTATTTTGAACTTTAAGTTTGTTCCGAGGTAAAGTTCTTAATACAAAACTGACAACTTGGACTCGGTTTAACGTCATTTTTTGTAATTCGAACTTTAGCTTTGTCGAAATGAAGTTTCAAATAAAAAAAAGGCTCCATGGTCTAAACATAAACCTTGTTTTGTAATAAGGCCGATTTGTGACCTTTTAGCCTTAAACAAAATCTTGCACAGTCTTTCTATTTGACCGACTTCAAAGTGTAGTATGTAACGTTTCATTGAACAAAACAATGATGCGCTGAAGGTTTCTACACCATTGCTTTCTATTATTTCAAGTGTGTGTGTATCAGAGAATTTCCCTGAAGCCAGTGTACTGGTTTCAATAAATTGAACTTTTATCTGGCTTACTGTGGTTGCCTATAGATACACCAAAGTCGAGTAAAGGAAAATTTGTTATTACGAAACGGACTTAATTAATCGTATTCTTTTTTTTTCTCAAAATCTAATTGGCAAAACAATTAGTAGTATTTCAAATGGCGCTGTCCTGTACGATATTTTACGGTAAAAATTGTAATTACGTGTCAAAATCTCACTATTTCATACGGTTAAAAACAAATGCAGTATAAATTTTACCGTGAAAAGTAAGGTGAAGTGAGCTTTCAATAGTGTCAATCCCAAGAATCAGCGGTGATATTCTGTAAAAAGATCGCCGTGATAAGTTGGGTGAAGTGAGCTTAAAGTAAGCTGTCATTAGTGTCAATCCTTAGCATCAGATGGAATGACAGCTTCTTCACCTAACTTCTCACGGTGAGATTCTAACAGAATCGACCGGCAGGTGTTACGACAGCTCACTTTAAACTCACATCAGATAAGTTTACATGGTGATATTTTTACAGAATAGGGCAGGGCCTTACTTTTTCAAAGAATTATGTGTCTGTGGCAACGAAGCCCTGTACTACAGACCAAGATATTGAGAAACTAACAAAGCCTACTTGCTATCACAAACTATGCTGTTCGATAACCATAAAATTCGCTAAATTGATTGGGCAGTTAGGTAAGACAGCGTTTAGCGAGGTAAGTGAAAGATTACGCGCGGCGGGCGAGTCAGCACAAAAAGTTATCGTTTCATCATACGGTGCTCGGTTACCCGTAACTCATGACCGGACCTAACGGATAATGTGAAACCACGCGTACCAGGGCCTTGAGCCTACTAAAATAAATTGTTATTTGTTTGGAATAATTCTAAACAAATAACAATTTTGCCTTGTTTTGAAGATATATACGTAAGTATCAATACGAACAGAGAATGATAGCTCAGTTTTTCGCAATCATATTTTTGGGACATGTTGACTGTGACACACACATGCATTGTTGTTATTTTCGAAAACTGATAAACTGAGTTTTAGTTTATAAATATTTTTTCATAATATGAATCTTTTCTTTTTGAAAGGAGCTAAATGATCCAACACATGCGCCACCATCAGAGAGACATTAGAGTGAGCATGACATACTCTCAGCCGCCAGGGCATATAAAAGCCAATGAAAGACGTACCCGATAAATGGTCGATCTATAGTACATATTACTCACATATATGCTATGCGATTATATAATAGGTACTAAGAGATTGAATGTATACAATGTAAAGCAATATCTTCAGTCGATTCCTGTTACAATAGTTCGGAGGCATAAATTCCTATGAAGATCATGTGTAACTCTTCATCAACTTCACTACTGTTCCCTCCTATTACTTTTAACAGAAAGCCCCAGCCACACAACACAGGTATCACTAATAAATTACGGTTCCGTTATCTCAGCGAATGTATTCCGTTGCATAATTCATGGTCATCACTCAGCGGGATGACCTGGCACTACATTCGTTCACTGCGGTGTAAGGAAGCTTTGTTTTGCTTTTATTTCGCCCCTTGCGTTTTCATTACTGACATAGGTGTTGAGGGAAAGGAATTGGTTTATGTTCTCCGGCTAATTCTTGTAGTTGTCCTAAACAACACAAGAATCCGCGTGTAATATTCGAAGGAGTAAACAGAAGTGTACTGCCATGTAATAAGTTACGATCTCTTTGCCATCTACCAGGAATGAAACTACAGTCTTGAGTATGAACCCACAAACACTTCAAATAACACTTACTTTCTCTATCTCGGGGATCCTATGTGAACGTAGGGTTCTGAGTCTGAACCAAGGGCTACTAAAGTATAGTCGTACTTGCGGCCATCAACTGGGTTGTCATGATTGTTGAAAGAATTAACAACGAATGAATTTTATATAGTTGGTGGTGTAAAAGATCTCTTTGTACCTACGAAACAAAAAGATAATTATTACGAGTTTTCCATAAAATGTGGCTGACGTCCGCAGTTTTCTAAGTTTACGATTATTCATATTCATTAGTGGACACCATTGATTACATACATTCATATCAAACATTCTTCCAAGGGCGGTGTATACCTGGTGGATCTCCTCAACGTGTACGGTCCGGGGTTGGCGATCCTGTTCGTGGTGTTCGCGGAGGCAGCCGGGGTCTGTTGGGTGTACGGCGTTGACCGGTTCTCCGAGGATGTTAGGACCATGCTGGGACACACTCCAGGGTGGTTCTGGAGGGCTTGCTGGTCTTATATCAGGTGAGTGAGACTGATCAATAAAGTGTTTACCCACTATGTAGTCTGTTACAGTAAGGCGTACCTACTTTGATGGTGGTCTTAACAGACGGATTTTTAACAAGTCTTGTTTCTACGATTTTTGTGAACAAAATAATTACCGTATCACCATAATAGACGTTGATGATTGAAACATCTATAAGCCAGTGCCGTGATCTAACCTAGAAACGTTAAGATTCTTAATACTTATCTTCTTTGGATTCCTCCCTTTTACAACTAATTATATATTCAAAGCAATGATATAAATAATGTGGTATTTATATCATTGCTTTGCAAAGCGACCAGTAATAAAATAAAATGCCGCTGATATTCAGACTATCTTTGTTTTGCAGAAGCGAGCTGTTCGATCAATTTATAAATTAAGTCCGAGACACTCGCTCAGAGATAAATTTAAAGAGATTAATGTTATGACTGTGCCTTCTCAATATATTTATGAAAATCTTTTATATGCCCATAAAAATATAAATTGTTTAAAAAATACAGTGATATCCATGATATAAATACTAGGAACAAACACGAATTTGTTGTACCTACAACAAGGCTCAAGAAAATAGGTGGCTCGTTCAGATGCCAATGTATACGCTTTTATAATAAAATTCCAAGCCCCGTTCAAGATCTAAGTCTTAATAAATTCAAATCATTCATTAAACGTAAGTTGTGCCAGAAAGCCTTTTATACCGTTAAGGATTATATCGAGGCTTGGGATTGAGCTGCTTCCAATTTTTTACATATCTAATTAATGTTTTCAATCTTGTTTTTTCTCTGTTTTGTTGTTGTTTTTTTTTATATACACTTTGACATTAATGAATTTGATATATACTATGACATTTGCTTACTTTGTAAAGTATTCTATTATTTTAATTATTGTGAATGCGAATACTGTGTGGGTCATTTTATTTATATTATGTTTCTCTCTGTTCTCTTAGTTTTTGTCATGGTCTGGCAGTTTGGGTAATTAATGTGGTCTACCCAAATGTCCTTTCTTTGGTATTGTTCGTCGAATCGTTGAACTCCTTAAGTTTTGAGTTGAGCTGCGCGATTTCTGAGAAATGCGTGCACTGACTGGACAGGCCCTTTCAATCTGTGTGGTTCTTTCCTCAAAAGACCATCTCAGATATCGACCTACATGGTCTTCATATGAACTGACCAAGATTATGTCTGAGCTTTAAAAGAGACTGTTACCTCTGAGTTTGTTTCGGCCTTTCTTCTCAGACTAGTCAGATAGGAAACGCCGGACTCATCTAGTTTTAAAATATGACTGACGTGTAAAAGTGTTTGTACAAACCTACTTACAAAATAAAATCATTTATCATTTACCATTAAAATAAAAATAAAAAATCCTTTTATTTCGTGCATTGAAGAATAAATTAACATTTTTACATGAGTGTGTTTACATTTATTACATTTAAATAATTTAAGAAGAAGTTTATACATTCGATTTTTTGTTTGTTTACAATTCATATTAGTTAATAGTTTCATAACATCTTCTCATTTCAATTTCGATTTATTGATTGCAATAAAAATATATTAAAGGTTAAAATTAAATTCGAATTTAAATTTTAATTATATATTAGAGATAGATTTCAATAAATATTATATCAAATGTAACAATTAAATTACAATATTAATATTCATTAAAGAAATTAAAGATTTTCAATAGATTTAAAATGAAAAATCATGCATGCATGAACCCCTCAAGTAGTGAGTCTTTGGCTTCTGTCAGCCAGTTTTTCCCTGCAACTCGCGTGATGTCGTCTGTCCATCTAGTAACAGCGACCAGTAAGACGAAATAACTACCGCAACCTGCGGCTAATATCATCTTTCTCGCCCACAGTCCAGTATTTCTGCTGGTGCTGTTCATCGTGTCAGTGCTGGCCCACGAGGAGATGCTGGGCGGTGAATACGTGTACCCACAGTGGTCCATCACGGTGGGCTGGATGATGACCGGCACGACCGTCTCCTGCATCCCGCTCTACATCGTGTACAAGTTCGCGATCACGCCTGGCAGCTTTATGCACGTGAGTAAACAGACGATACGGTACTTGGGCATTTATAACTAAAACTCAAATGTTTATCATAAATGATTTGGTACTAGCTACACCCCGCGGTTTCACCCGCATAAGTTTCGATCCCGTAGGAATATCGGGATAAAAAGTATCCCATATGTTAATCCTGGTTATAAACCATCTGTGTGCAAAATTTCATCCAAATCCGTTCAGTAGTTTTTGCGTGAAAGAGTAACAAACATCCATCCATCCATACAAACTTTCACGTTTATAATATTAGCAGGATAGGAAGTAGGATATTAGGTCGTACCATCAGCCAGGACCAACTTGCTGGCCAAAACCTCTCTGACTCGAGCAATTCGCACCATCTATTATATTCAGGTCGAAATTGATATATTTACATGTCACTGGGGTAAATTTGCAAAAGTACTACTGTTTACACTGTGTTACAAACAATGATCTTTATGATCTTGAGATGTAGTTTGTGACTTATTTTTAATATTGTGTGTGTGACTTGGCTATCGCATTAGGTTTTGTAAAACCTGTAATCACAGTTTTAAGGCATTTAAATAAATAAATAAATATTATCTACGAGTACATTTATGAAGATTAATCTATTTTCCATTTTTCGTGGATTACTGCAAAATGAACCAATTGTTGGATTTGTTTTTATCGTATGAGTATACAATATTACGACCCTACTTACCATTGTAATTTTCTTCAGCGCATTAAAACGATAAAGGAACCTGAAGTGATCTCGATACCGCCAGCGGACGCAACAGTGTGCAGCCTGTGACCTGACCAGAACTACAGCTCAGCAACTCAGCAGACGAAGCCAGCCATCGAGTGGCTTGTATAATACTCAACATAAATGAACTCTGCAAAACTGCCTAAACTCTACAATATCGACCAATATTTGTACGTAACAATATATCGTCAAAGTATATAAATATATTGCACAGATTAGCGGATTTGCAGACATAAAGTGTAGGAAAGTTGTTTATATTATTGGGATTGAAAAGAAACTCCGGTATGTTATGGTAGGTATATTTAGAAAAATATTAAATCAATGTCATGTTGTAGATTTTAAGCATAATCTGCTTTTGGTAACATAATGTAAGAATTTTGAAAAATATAAATATAAGTGTAGTTAAAGGCACGTAATCGTATGTATAAAAGTTTTTTCTGATTTCAGGAGAGACAGAGTTAAACGAATACTTACCAACAGCATTTCATTTAGACAGAGTTAAACGAATACTTACCAACAGCATTTCATTTAGACAGAGTTAAACGAATACTTACCAACAGCATTTCATTTAGACAGAGTTAAACGAATACTTACCAACAGCATTTCATTTAGACAGAGTTAAACGAATACTTACCAACAGCATTTCATTTAGACAGAGTTAAACGAATACTTACCAACAGCATTTCATTTAGACAGAGTTAAACGAATACTTACCAACAGCATTTCATTTAGACAGAGTTAAACGAATACTTACCAACAGCATTTCATTTAGACAGAGTTAAACGAATACTTACCAACAGCATTTCATTTAGACAGAGTTAAACGAATACTTACCAACAGCATTTCATTTAGACAGAGTTAAACGAATACTTACCAACAGCATTTCATTTAGCTGTAAATTGAAATAATCGATGACCATATAAGCCTGCATATTAAACGTCTTAGCATTTATTAAAATAAACTTTCGATGTAGTATTTTTATAGTATTTTTCGTCGTGTTTATAATATGTACAACGAATATTCTTAAGTGTATAATGGATCTAGATATATTACATTTATATATTAAGTATTCTGTATATTATCTCAAAAGTGTTGCTGGACAGACTATAAAATATTTGCGGGAATGTAAGAAATATTTATACTGTCTGCAAACTTCGCGAAATATTCACGTATTTGAAAAATACGTGATTACTTATTTGGTTACAGATGGTATATTTAATTTCATTGTGTATAAATGCTTGAATATTTTTAAATACGTTTTTAAATAGTATTAAGCAAACCCCGTTGTAAATATGCTTTTACTTAGAGATATCCAAAAATATATATATTTCTGTATTCCTGGGCAATGAGTGCAGAAATTTATATATTTACTACTAGATATATTAATATAACATGTGTATATAACATTAGAAATGAAAAATGAAGTTAATGGGATCATATACATAGGTTTTCAATCTAGTCAACGTTTGTGAAACAATACCTTTTAATATCGTACTTACCTCGTAGACATATTCCATTAGAATCGTAGATATAATCTTTATAAATTGTTGTAGTGAAGATATTTCTAATGATTATCTTCCATTCGGGTCTTCTTGTAATAAACTCAAATCAACTAGTCATAAATTAGCGTCAAGTTGTTGCTTGAGAAGTAGGTTTGTATTTAATCATTATAAACAATATATTAGTAGATATTTTTGAAATATAACAAAGAGGAGTTTAGTATATGATAGGTAAATACGTAGGGGATCTTAAAATCATTTTTGCAAAGCAATTTCCGAGCTTGTGTCCCAGCATTTCCTATGCTTAACAAATGGAAATATAGGTTAATATTTCAATCATTCCCATATAAATGAATACAACATAAAAAAATATATGTTAGGGGTGTTTATATTCGCCCACGTTACCATTGTTATGACATTTTACTATAATCAACAAAAAACTATGTAATCAACAAAACTTTTCAAATCAGTAGTTGATCTAGTAAATAAATCATAAAAAAATATTACTATACCAATAAATGTTAAGTGTTTTTATAAAAAATATATTTAAAAAGTAGTTCATATACCCACAGAGGTTTGTTTACGTGACTTTACAGTTCGTTGATTTATTTTTATACGTTTTTTCATAGTTGTTTGAAGATGTACTCAAGTTGATGTGTAGTGAGTGTTGTATGTATCGTAGCTATGTAATCGTTGGTTGTACGTGTTAGAATAAAGGACAGATGTGTAGACTGGGCCTGTACCAGCCATTACAGGTCCATCTAGCCATTTGTTTTACCAATATAACGTTGTTTCTTTTTCTCGTCTTCTTACACTTTCATCGTTGATACTTACCATGCTAACCCTAAATAAATTGGGTTATGGACATGAGAATGATGGCTTATCTTAAGCTGAGGTGACCTAGAAATCCTGCCATGGGTATTCGGCACTGTTGGCAAACGGATAGAGATATAATTAATGAGTATTACCTACACAGAGTGGCAGGGACATCGACGCGCAACCTGTTACCTTGGATTCAGTACATGATTCTGAACACCCTGCGTTAAAATTACAGGTACAGAAGATTTTTTTTTTTTTTTTAACTCAAATCATGTGTGGAATTCATGGTTACAATTGGAGTTTCGATGTCCCTGTCACCCTGTGTAACGGGGAAGCTAGTGTAGGCATAGGTACTTCTTTAGGCAATCCCCACCGCCTTTTGTGACACCCACAGGAAAAGAACAGTGGGAACACAACTCTAACCACTCTATTATCGGTAGAAAACAGAAGTTTAGTTTCAAAATCATCATCACCATCTACCTAGCCTTTTCCCAACTATGTTGGGGTCGGCTCCAGTTTAACTGGATGCAGCTGAATACCAGTATCTACCTGCCTAGCCTACCTGACCTCCACAACCCAGTTACTGGGTAATGCGATACCCCTTGGAGAGTTTCGGGCTTCCGACTACCCGTAACGACTGTCAAAGATCCGCGAATGACAGCCGGGACCAACGGCTTAACGTTGGCTGGTTGGTTTGCTTTCCGAGGCACGGAGGTGCTTGGTATGTAAAGACGGTCAGCCATCCACGGACCAACCGCGGCAAGCGTAGCTTAACCTGATCAATTGACCCGTGCGGCTGTTATTACTTAACCACAAGCCCCTTTAATTTCAAAATATTATCATAAAATGTTACTTAGAACCTAGAGGAGTAAATACTCGTACCGTTCGTTGGAAGATTACAACACATTGGATGTTGGTGAGTAGTACCCACATTATGGAGGTCCTATAAAATATCTGAGCCGTAAGAGTAGCTCTGCAACAGCTTCACAAGTAGGAACTCACCTTCATTAAAAGTAGGATGTATGGATCAGTCATTGAACCTTTTTTATGGGACATGTGCTCGGGAGTGTCTCTGGCGCATGCCATCTAGAGTTTGACATATTTTGAATCCGTCAAAGAGTCGGATCAGTAAATCTAACCAAAAAAATATTAGAAATAGATATAAAATCAAAAGTATGTTAAAATCTATTTATGAAATCGCAAAGTGAAGATGTTTAGTAAAGGGCCAACTTGTACCACAAACATCCCTACGCTTATATGGCTGCCAAAACTGTAAACTTTAATACACATTGCGTAAGTACCTAATAATACGAGATGCTCTTATATCCTATCACCCAGCTGCTGCCGTTTTCTTGATTTATTTGAGGGCAGTGCAGCTTCTCATATTCCGCCATTCTGCGAATCGACATGTCTATATTTCCAGTAGGTCATCATAAGAAAACTCAACTTTAACATCAAATCAATCTTAGATAGGTACCTGCTGTGGATACCAAACAGGTTTCCTTCGAGAACTCATGATAAGTATACTGATGTAGATTTGTTGCAACCTTAAAAATTTAAATTTCAGAATCTGAATATAAGGTAATTGAAATTCCAAAATAAAATGAAAGGCATAAAGTGAAGATATAAATGGAATCAAACAACAAAAAAAACAGCAACACCGCAGCATTGGTAATTTAAAGTTCTGCTTTCAATCGCATGGGAGAAAGTACGAATTCGGCATCCCAAAGGGAATATTTCTTTGCATTATATATAAGGGCTCATTTTTCAATCGACAGATAATTTTTATTCGTGGTATAAAATTGACGTCTGACAGATTTTGTATGGAAGAACTGTTAAAAATTCAAAATTATTCCGAGGAATAATTTTTGGTTTTCGTTGGAAAAATCAGCCTTTCAGTTCAAAAATCAGTTTTTCACAGTTCATAACAAGTCCAAAACTGTAAAAAGCCACAGATATCTTGGGTGTCTATAGCCACTAAGGGACTAAGCTAACGAACCCGAATGGAAACGATAAAACAAATGTTGATCTACATAAGGTCAATGGTCTATTTTAAAATCTGTCTTCCAAACCAATCAAGGAAAAAGGCGCATTACGTCAATCAACTATGTTTCCTCTATGCACACACGTCTACGAAATTTTCTAATCATCGAAACGACGAAAAGAAATCCCAGAAAGTCAGAAATGTATTAAATATATTCACATTCATCAGTTACACATTGTATGTCCCACAAACTGATCCAACAAACACTTGCACAGAATCTCATCGACTCTCACTTGGAGACAGTAGCGAAGTGGTTGAGCTGCAACGGCGAGATATGGGGCGTGGGGCCTACGCTGGTGTTCGCCAGTGCGGCCGCACTCTTCCTCTACAACGAGCTGAAAGCCACCGTCTTCGCCGGAACCCATGGCCAAGTCTACATGCTGGAGAAAACCTTGATTGTGAGTTTTGTATTGCTATAAAGTAGGGAAAACTAAAAGGGCCCGTATACGCTGTACCTTCAGAGCTTTCTCTTCTGAACAAAATCCGGGCTGTGTGGCTTTTAATCCGATCAGAGCGATCGCATGTGACGGCCTTCTATCAGAAGCGAATCGTTAAAATTGTAACAGTCCGACCATTTCGAGTAGGATGTGTACGTATCCAGTCAAGCAGATCAGAATCTTCTGTTCAATATTACCTCTCTAATAATAACCTTCCTTACCGGGGGGTACCCTTACATATCATTTGGTGAAGAGATAATGAGTCTTCGATTTACCATAAATAGTCCTGCTATGTCATGATTACTTACCACCTTCGTTTATGTCTTCTGTCTGGTTAATACTCGACAGTTCGTTAGTTTTGTCGCGAGTTCTCCACGACATTATTATTGCATATTCAAAAATTGCAAATCTATTCGTCAGTGTGCTGTGTGCTAATCAGTTGGTCTTTCATACAGCCCGATTCAAAATTAATGGCGGCTCTGAAGTGCGCCTACTCGCTACGCAGTACCTCACCCCTCACCCCCGTTGACAGGTGAATTTATTACTGCGCAGCGACTCGCGTTCCGACCCACCATAAAGTTTGAATCGGGCTATTCCTTTGTCAATGGAAAGAAGTATCACAAATAACACAGCCTCCGAAAGAGGGTGATGTTTTTTACGTTTTTAATAACACGAAGTTTTTAAATTCCGCAGTCTACAATGGTGCTCGGCATGCTGGCCCTGATGATTCACCTGTGGGTGTGCTCCATGCGCTTCTTCCAATACTACCTTGATACGCTTATTAGAGAGGTAAGTACGAAACCAAATCATTGTCTAATCATAAGTACGCTTCATTTACCTACTTAATTCTTATAACGATTGAAATTTATATTTTAAGTCTTTTTATTTTTAAAAAGATGGTTTTCAAAGACTTTTGCCTTTGAAAACCATTTCCCACAATAGGGTATTTGAATGGATTTTTTTTTTATCTGATCTGATTTCTGAAAACCTAAAAAACAAAAAGCCACAGTATTTTTTTTATATCTCAATAAAAAGCGATGTTGTAAGCGTTTTAAAGTCTATGCTAGACAAAGACTGCACTGTTAACTTTTGACGTAACAAGAATGTAGCGCCATAGTAACTTCGCGCCATTCAGTACAATGATTGTTTTGCGTGACAAGGATAGAAGAATATCTTCAAAAGCGTGTAATTTGTCCACATACACATTTTTTTTTTTTTTTTTATGTTGAGTTTCCTCTTTTTTTTTAATAACTATTCATTCATATTACTTCAACTATCGGACAGTAGTCAAACACCCTATTTCTCGGCAGAGTCCAAACATGCTACTAGAGATGACGACGGCTGGTCTCTTGGGAGGAAAGGCGGAGCTGGTGGCTCTGGGTCCCCTGACGAGGTTCCTCCGGCAGCAGCAGCCGCAGATCCACATCACCGTGTGCTGGTTTCTGTCGCTGTGCTACGCAGACTACATCCGCAAGAACTACTGCCAGAGATTCAACCTGCCATATTTGGAACAGTGGTTGGTATGGTTAATGGCTGTACTATTTGTCCTTTTAATGCTGTTTCTGCCGCGGCTTGGTCGTAGAATTGACCTCATGGATAAAATGATCAATTCTCACTTAAAATTGCTAGAGGATAATATATTACTTACTATCGTAAGCGTCTCGTATGTTATGTTTATAGTTTTATTCATGTGGCCCATAAACGTCGTGGCGTCGTTCATTTAAATCGAAAAAAAGTCGGCTCCTACTTATTTCGAAACCTGGACGTGAATAAAATTGAGGACTATACATAGTTCTAGTGAAGAAAATTAATTTCCTGTAGTAGATATGTGGTAGGTTAATAATGACCTCTTTCGTATTTACTTAGGGTTCCCTAATACCAAATAATCAAAGTATTTCACAAGTTTCTGGTAGGTATAGGTCATGCCATGTTATCTCTCCACCACACTCGTTGACTGGTAGAGAATGTCCTAAGACGTTAAATCCGTCTTTTAGGTTGCATAAAGTTATATATACCTACCTAAATCACTTTTTACGAAAGTTAATATGTAATTCCTTTTTATTTGTGTGTCGCCGTGGAAGCAGGCAATCCGAGTTGCACGACCGCGCAGTGCAGTCAGTCAACCGCACCATGCAGAGCGTCAACAGCTTCGTGGGCTCTGTGCACCAGCGCCTGAGGGGGTTCGCACCCGAGCAACCGCAGTGCCTGCAGTGCCCAGCGCGGGACGAACAACTTACTACGTAATGATTTTATTTCAATGTAACTAAATATCCATTGACGCAGGGAGTCAAGACTGCTTGATGCACATACCGTACCTACACAATACTTTAGGTAGGCCAAAGTGAACTAGTAGAACGTCGTATCCGACACTACGTCGTCCAATTCAACGACACGACGTCGTAAAGCTACGGTTTCTTAGAAGAGCGTCTCCGTCATATTTATTATGGACGCATTGACCTATTTAGTTAGTCAGAGAGAGTATCGTCGCGTGACGCGTCGTCATCTCATGACCGGGCCCTTAGACATCAAAAAGATATTTTAGTACATAGTACATTCTATCACACGGTTCTCTTTCTGCAGGCAAACGCAACTCAACATAAAAATCATGTTATCAAATATAAAAAATGAAGTATCTTAGACGCCTTTTACCCCATCTCCAGAGAAGGGTATGAAGAATGTTGCCTCCAAGTCTTAGTCAGAATAAATTATGACACCAGTTTTATTTTTCACCGTTTTGGCAGAACAAGCTTATTTGGAAGAGACGCCCAAACCTATTTGAAATATATTATAAGATAACATTTATTTAGACATGACGTTGTTTACTAGAGTGAGAGCGCGGCTTCTAAGGGGTCGTCGGTCGTGGTCTGTACCACCTGCAGCGGAGTTTCTTGCGGCGGTGCGGGTAGGAGCAGCATGTTGGACTTATGTGAAGCGGCAGGCCTCAATAAGTCGGGGAAGGAGCTCAACATGCGACTTGCTGACAAAGCGAGCGAGACCACTTCGCAAGCCATCCAGAAACTCAGAAATGACATTAAAGTAAGTGATCAGAGGGGCAATTCTCGTAATTTTAAGAACGTACACAGTCTGATCTCAGTCTCAATCTGTCAAAAATACCTCTAATTTCCCTACATTTTTGACAAGTTTTTGACGTTTGTTTGTCGCCGAGATGAAACTGCAACTAGATTTGAACGTTTTAAATTACGAGAATTGGCCTTCTGATCTACGCCCAAATCCGCCGAAACAAAAGAAATATGCTTTCAAATTAATGTGATGGTTCCTCGTACACGTTTACCTGATAACCTAATCCTATTCAAAGACCAGCTTTATGAATCCTAAAACTTGTGACCATGGATCGTATAATAAGACGTAAAACGGGCTCCATCAGTAAGACTGAAAACCTACGGCTTTCGTCATTGTATCATAGGCCTATGACAAATAACACACCCACACGAGTTGCGCATTGCGTTACAGATTGTGGAATGCAATAAATTCTGTATGAATTGTCAAAAGAAATCTAACCTCTTCAAGCTGGATTGCTAAAAACTTTTGTAGAACCTATAGGTACCTAATACAGTCCTACCACGGGACCCTTCCACCACCCTTTAGTAGAATTTCCTACATGCCGCGCGCTGGCTTAATCCGGCACTGAACTACCCTGCAGATGCTTTACTAAAGTGTTTTGTTTTCTGCAGGCGACCAGATGTACCTGTTCTAGTGCACAGATCACCGGCGTCCTTAGTCCTATGTGTAAGGAAACCAAGCCCTGAAGACTGTCCCTGGAGGCACATCGAAAAGCTTCCGTTCGACTCACTTTTTCAATGACATAATTATCTTGGCTCTTTTATAATAAGTATATTAAAATTTGTCATATTCATGGTGGTTTTATTTGTATTTCAAAATAGGTAACTGGGGCCATCAAGTGCAAGTTGGACTCGCACACTAATCGGTTCCTTTCGAGCGTACTATTCTAGTTTACTTTCTTATTTTTCATGATAGAGATCATAGTTATAACACGTAACCTACGCTTACCTTTTCTGTGAACATTTCGGTTTAAAAAATATATTTATATAGTCCTGTGAGTCCTGTGACAGTTACATAGATGGGTTTAGTAACAGAGTTCCGTTGGCACACGTTGGGTAAGGATTGTTCTGTGAAGGTGCATTATTATACGAACTGCAGTCTGCAGAAGGTCGAAGGAAGTTTGATAGCTTGATGTGATCAAATATAACCTTAATAACAATGTATTTTTTTTTAATACGTTGCCCCACACTAGGAATTCCTCCTGTTTCGTGGGTGCGTTTACAAACATTTAAACTCGCATACACAAACAGCCAGACCCGGAACAACTGCTTGTAGGCCATACAAATATTTCTTCCGTGCGGGAATCGAACCCGCGGCACGTAATGCAGCAGTCAATCGCTTAACCACTCCGCCAACCGTGCCGTCGTGAATTTAATTCATTCACTGACAAACAACGCATGCACCACCTAAACCGCTGGGTCCAGAAGCATGAAATGCGGCCCAATACAAGAGTTTTACAAGAGCTGCATATATAACGAACATGAGCACTATTTCGTCATTTTTGCAGATGGGAGACCCCATCGGGTACATGGCTTGTTTTAACATAATTTATAAACTATGCAGATTCTGCTCGCGGCTTCGCCAGCATGGATGTCGAAAATTATCTCACAGGAACGTGCTATCGGAACAAAAAGCCTATGTCCTTTCCCAGGATGCCATTTATCTCCTAGCCAAATTTTATCGAAATTCGTTCAGTTTAGGTAAGCGTAGGTAACGAAAAGGTAACATACAGACAGAGTTACTTTCGAATTTATAATATTAGTATTATAAACGAATAGTCTTAAAATAATTGTGAGGCAAAGGATCCTTCAGAAACTCAGTCAGTGTGGTTACTGTAGCCCAAACAAAAATGATGTTAAAAAATATCATTGTCAAATCATTTTGACTGACGCAAATTATGAGTTGTGCAATGTCAAAGCGATCATGGTGACATAGAAGTTAATATTTTTGTGTAAATCAACAAGAAAGTATAATAAATCATAGGCCCAATGTTAAATTTCGTAGTCAAATATTTGGACTTAAAAAATTGTGATGTGGGAAACCTCTTTATGGAGCTACATACAAAATGAAGGAACTGAGGTAGGCAGAGGTGAAGGCCGAATTTATGCTCCGCTTGCATCCTTTTTTCATTCGTTTTCTTTCTTTTCCACTCTGTACGGTTTAAACGCGCAAGTGTTTCAACATCGTTCTCACATGTTTATAAATTCAACAAGAATGATTGTAACAATATAATGTAAAATAGTGTCCATGGAGTTTCTTGCCCTTTCTTCTCCATTCGAACCTAGTACGCATTGGAATGGGAAACTATTAGGTTCATCTTCCTGACTGACCTACTCCTTTGACAATTGAAAAGTTCCTGCAGATGGTTTAATTGGAATAAATGCTTTGATTTTGAGTCACCAAGTAAACGCGCATCGGTGGCGTGTAGATGGAGGACGCAAACATAACGAGATCACCTAGCTCCTAGCAAGCGGCACTACACTGTTCGAACTTCGCTACTCACCGCGTGGCACCAGCGAAGCTCCTAGCTGTTTCTCTGTCAAGCTGCGTGTGGCTTCAGGCTTACGGATATCTGACATATATACGTATCAAATAAGGGAGTGTGCGGCATATGCGAACCACATGCGAACTACGCATCATAGTGCATCGCCAAAGCAAAGTTATCCGGGCGACTAGGATATATACATTTCCGACATTTGCCATTGGGCAGTAGCCCACCAGACACAACAGCCGTCTGGTTGGAGGATCCTCCCTTTTCTATGGGGAATGAGGAATCTTAGCTCCTATTCCTCACAATTCTATAAGAGAAATAATAATGTTCACCACACATATTGCAGCTATTCGAGTGGGCAAAGTGCGGAGAGGATGCAGTATCGGTGGTGCCGACAGTTTTGTGGGCAGCGGGCGCGGGGGCGCTCGCGCAGAGGTTACTCTCCGCGCTCTTCAGACGGTTCGTGTTCCGGCGGGTGCCGCTCTGGGAACTCATTTTACAGGTATTCTTTGACGTCTACTCGTTGTTGTTATTTTGACATTCTATGAAAAAAATTTAAGCTTTGAAAATGAGAGATTAGAACGTGCTACGAAAGTCATGTTTCTCGTACACACGTCACACCACCACGTCCACACACAGTCTACGCCGATGCTACGCCAACGAGATCACATTGGGTTTAGGATTTGGCCTCACATAATCAGGCGGGAGGAGACGCCCGGGTGTCACCACTGCGAGGATCGCCCAGAGGACACGGTGGAGCATACGGTGGAGGTCTGCTCCGCTTGGGCAGAGCACCGCCGTGTCCTCGTAGAGGCGATCGGCAGCGGCGGCGACCTCTCGCGTCCAGCCCTGGTTCAAGCCATGGTCCGGGGCGAGAGGAAGTGGGAGGCGGTCACCTCCTTCTGCGAAGCAATCATGCTAGCGAAGGAGGTGGCGGGATGGGCGAGGGAGAGATCCTCACGCCTCAGCCGCCGAGGGAGACGCTCCGGGAGCCGGGAGCCGCGTGACGACTCCCGGCCACCGTAGGCGCGGGCCTGCGGGCGGAGAGCAATGGGTAGCTCTCCGTCCGATCAGGACCAGACCCGTGCCGGACGGCGCGTATGTGTTCCACGTGCGCCTCAGAGAGATGTCAGCGTAGTTGACGGGGCCCGACAGGGCCGAAGCCTGCCGGGGTAGCGGGATCGTCCGAAAGGGTTACCGCTGCCCTGGTACATAAAGGGCTAAGGAAGGAACACGGGTGGGTTTTAGTCAGTAAGAGTCTGACACTCCCTTCTGCTCCACCCAGAGCGGGAGGGGTCATTTGATGATTTCCCATCCTCAAAAAAAAAAAAAAAAAAAGGGTTTGGCCTGTAGCAGATTTAGAAGTAACAGACTACTTTATGTCCTCGAAACTCCAAATCCCATCAACGAAAACTTAAAATACCTACCCCAAACTGCTTTTTGGAGCTATCTAAAATCAAATTCAATAAACCTAAGCTACATACGCCGCAAACCAATTCCGTTTCTAAACTAAGATTCGATTCCTTTCCTTACAGCACCTATTGTTCATATGGATGGTGATATACAGCCTACACTTCTGGATCATGGTGGTCCAAGTCATAAAAACCGCCGTGGAATATTGTTTTGATGTAAGTGGAATATTTGATAACACTCCTAGCAGTTCGGGCAGTTTCTGAATGCTACCTCTTGACGTAAAGTTCTTAAAGGACGTGGCTTAAGACTTCGTTCCAACATCACTACCTTTTGTTTTGCACAATGTCTTATGATATTGCATAATCAGCCTATAATGTTCCCACTGCTGGGACACAGGCCTCCTGTCTGTGAAAGGGAGTGGGCCATAATCCACCACACAGGCCCAGTGCGGGTTGGCGGATGTCTCATGTCTTTGAATTTTTGGCTGTAGGACATGTCGGTTTCCTCACGATATTTTCCTTCACCGTTCCTTACCTTAGCTTAAGTCGAGGCCGTTATCACTGAGCCACTACTGCTCTCAGTGATATTGACTATGATATTGGGTCAGCCTCAACTAAGCACAAACCCTTACTCAAAACTAAAGGTGCCAACGTGACCGTTCCGAACTGTTCATTGTATTCAAAAGTCCAAAATAATCTTACAACAGCATAAGTCCCCATGAAAGGTCACAATGTTTCAGGATGGTATGATGGTCATGACAGAAGATGAGGTAGAGAGCCGCAAGATGATGCAGCAGTGGATGATATGGGTGTGCGGGACGGCGCCACTGGCCGTGTACATCAAAACGAGGCCACGACCAGAAATGCCGCCGCTCATGATATGGTAGGACTGGAGTTTAAAACTCTACAGGGTCAAATTAAATTAGCTCGCGTAACTCCGTAGACATGATGTGCATCGATTTCTGAATGTGAAAAAAATTAAAACAAAGAGATGTTTTATTTTTGGGGTCAACGACCGCATACAGTGTGTGTGTGTGTGTCTTTGAAGTATGACTAGAAAATCTTTTTTTTTGTTTTATCATGTTTAGATGTCGGTACTCATCACTTCAATGTGATTTGACCCCGTGTTTAATTTCTGACTGCCTTATCTATTGCTCCAGTCGCTGGTAGCCTACGTATCAGGAATTGAATTAGATGCCCATTGCCCAGATAAATCAGACCGGCAAGCATGCTATTTGGCTTATATAAATTCGATTATAAGTATAACTTAATAAAGTCCATTATGACGAAGCTGCAGCTCATTAATTTTACACATGAGTGGATATGAACCCGAAGAAGAAATTAAGAGAAATCAATTTCTAAGTTACAGCCAGACAAGCGAGCAACGTCGATCGGGTATACCTACTTATGATCTTGCATTTTCAGAACGAATAATCAAGTTTATAATGAGGTAGTAATAGACGTGAAGTGACAAATGTTTGTCATGATTCATGATATCAGTAGCTCAATCTTGTTGTCCACTTTCCTGTTAAACAATTGTTGGGCTATTTATACATAAATACCTCACTCCAAAGCATGCTTAGTTATATCTTCATAATTTGATGTCTCCATTTCTACTCCTCAGGATCACCACCAGCCCGTGGCAACGTCGCGAGATGGGTCCCTACGGTTACTATTTGAACAGACCGCTGACCTCCTCCCTACATTCTTCAACTAACGTGTCCATGCGACAACAGACCCTCACGCTCCGGAGAGCCTTCAGCGACTCCAGGATCATCATCAAAGAACCGCCCAAGAAAAAGAGATATTCCAAATCTGTATAATGTAGAATATTTTACAAATTAGTCTAGTCTGAAAATCGTAGTACCTAGTCCAGAATGTCTAATGCAAGTACCTAATAAAATGTTATATCGTTAATGAGATGTTGTTTCTTTATTTTCGAATACTTAGCAGACACATTGTTGAGATGTTTTACTAAGGTCTATACGGTCATCATTAAAATTCTTGGGAATGAGCCAACAATCTTCGAAATCTTTATCCTCAATCAATCAACCAACTCGCAATCCACTGCTGGACATAGGCCTCTCCCAGGCTGCGCCACAACACCCTGTCCTCCGCCTTTCGCATCCAGTTTGTCCCAGCCACCTTCTTCAGGTCGTCGGTCCATCTAGCTGGGGGGCGTCTCACACTGCGCTTGCCAATACGCGGTCTCCGGACTCGTATGCTATACCACCATCGGTCCTTCGACAAACATGGCCAGACCACTGCCACTTCGCTTTGCAAGCTATGTCGGTAACTCCAGTTCTTTTCCGAATAATTTCATTCCTGATTTTATCCTTCATAGTTCGCTCCATAGCGCACTGAGTGACCTAATTTTTATCCTACACAATCATTATTACACAACTATTACCTATTTATCAAAGGAGTTTGATTTATTTAAAACAACAATACACTTGACAGGACCATTCTAAATTCCCGCGGTGCAACATGCAACATTTATGCCAGATGGTGCCATGAATAAAAATGTGTGGAATGAATAAATTATCAGGCTATCAAATTAATAAAATACATACCAACACAACACAGTCCTAAAATCAAGTTACAAACTATTTTCGCAAAAACATAAAATCTAATAATTACGAGTTTTCACAACGGGTAATCCAGAATTGATTCCACAAAATGATAACAGATGTCACTATGCCTAGTAATAATTAAAAGTCGGTGTTAAGATTCTCCGGCGCGCGTATAAAAGGGGGTGCAAGTCTGTCAACGTCATACTAACCTTGCGTAGGGTGTACCGTGATCATGCAGGCGGTTGCCCCGGGCGGACTCCGGCCATTGCACTGCGGCCGGGAGTAGTCCGTCTGTGACTATCCCAAATAGGGGTACGTCGTACGTGTAATTTTTGGTAGTCGGACTAGCGTTCTGCGCGGTCCTTTATTAAGCAAGCAATATAATAAGATAGAAAACGAAAGTAGGTTAGGTTATGTATGGAATGACATGTTGCTAATGTTGATTACAGAAGCAAACGAATGAATTTTATTAATTTCGGAACAAATCGAATATATACACAATCTGAATGAAGGACTGGTGATGAAGTGATAAGATGATCCAATTATAATTAAGAAACTCCTAAAAAGCATAAACCAACCAGTTTTTGGACAAAATGTTCGGCAGCCAAACAACACAAGCAACATGGAAACAACAATTAAAATGAACTAATCTACTAACATGTAAAATCTTTGCTGATCCTAATAAAATACAACTACATGCACATGATTTTGCAGCTACTTTGCTATTGTTATGAACATTTTGAAAGTCGAGACCTAGTTTGAATGCAGATGTACATTTCAATGCGACTGAATTTAGGGAGTAAAAGTTGGACTGGACTTTAAGCTAACAATTCTTTTGAACTTAGGACATCAATGCCTCTGGCAATAATTAGGATTATTGAACATGCATCTAGGGACTACTCATGCAAGCAAAAAGTTAAATAGCACCTTTAGATACTTAGATAATTATTTTATTTGCTATATAGGTACCTAAGTACTCAAAGAGGAAACAACATACAATACCTACTATTGCCCTCTTATCAAACTATGTGGTAGTATGTTTAGATACCTACTGCTGGAGATAAGTAAGGAGTAACCTTGTGGCTGGAGTTAGCTTATTTATGGATTCAGCCTGCAGAAGGCTGAACTTCCTTTAGAACTATTATTGTAAGCTTTTGTTACGATCTAATAGATTAGTTAGTAGCCTACAGAATTTGGAATTATTAGGGTCGGCACTCACTTATAACTAACCAGATTTCATATAAACAAAATGTAGATCTCCTAATAACAGAAGTGTTCGGTCTATTTTTTTGTTTAATTTTATTTGTAACATGGAATTTTTGTTCCCGTAGGCTGGCAGTGTGGTTACGTAAGACCCCATATCATAAGCTGGTGCTCAAGACACGACCAGGACCTGCGCCATATATCTATTCTGCTAGCAGGTCACTCACTTTGGTATACATAATCTAAACACCTAGGTGCCTGTTACAAAATTTTGACCATCCCCAGAGCTGGCTGGCTAGATGCCAATGTTTTCCCAAAGAGCGCTCACATTGGCACATTGGGACCAGAGGCGTTACTATGACTACTTCTTACTATAATAGATACTTTTACAAGACATTGGTGCAGCAAGCATTGAGTGAAGCGGGTACGCTTTACGACTGCGAAAGTTTGCGACTTTAGGAGCAACATTTACCTACGCTGTGCGCTCGTGCGTTTCAGTGACGGCCGTAAATCTACCAGTTTTATGTTCGATGAAAGTGGATATATAGAAAAAAACCGGCCGAGTGTGAGTCGGACTCGCGAACCGAGGGTTCCGTACAAATTTGTAGGTAAGTATGTAACTACAAATTTACGGTTTTCGGATTTTTTCCTTTACTTGTGCTACATGACATTGCTTCTTGCCAAATTTCATGATTCTGGGTCAACGGGAAGTACCCTATTGGTTTTGATTCTCTTGCGAGTGTCAAAATATGCGGCATAAACGGAACAAACGCCCGTACCTTTTGATTGCGTTTACTTAGAACTCGATTTTTTTCACTGCTTCAAGGGATTGCAGCCCTGAGTATTTATATTAATTTCAACTTGATATCTCTACGCGTTCCTGAGAAAAAAAGGTTTTAACAGACGGACCGACAGACAGACGGACAACGAAGTGATCTTACAAGGGTTCCGTTTTTAATTCTGAGGTATGGAACCCTAAAAAAATTACATTTCACCGTCTAAACAAATTTGTCTCGAGGCCCGAGGAACGCTTGTGCCAAAGATTAGTTCGCACTATAAATGATCTCGTCTTAAACAGACCCAGTAGATATCCACTGATCGGTGTTATTAGCCTAATCAGCCAACACCGCTAATTTGTTCTATGAAGATTTCAATAATATGAACTATCAGATAAAAGAGTGCCGACCCTAGTTCTCAAGGTTACCAGAAGACAACAACGAACGAAAAACTTTGACCCACATGCGTTGTTCAGACAGAATCGGTGGCGTTGACGGTAGCGGTGGCGGACAGGTGTAATGGATACTGCTTACCGCAGTTTGAATAGCTCCATATCAGATATTACTGTAAAAGTATCCGCCACCACGCCCCCCGCCGCAAGCCTGTCTGCACTACGCATTACTTGATGCAAAACAAACCCACGACGCAATGTGAACAACCTTACTGTAACATATAATTTATATCCGAAAAAGACGATAGCTTATTTCATCTATTTCGCCAAACCCCATAAAAATAAAGAAAATAACCACATTTGAAAATGAATCATAGTTTATTTTCATCAATGCTACGCTGTAACATTGTCAGTACTAACCGAACCGATGTTAACACAAAATATCTCGTGGAGATCACCAACGCGAACTGTGTGAAAGAAAAACACAACATGAGACATGCTTTATTTGTACATGCTGGGTACAACTGCCAGATAGGCTGGAACTACGCTTTATTGTGAAATAATTGTTTCTATCCGATTAGCGACGATAATTAATTAATAACGGTCAATGGAAGACTTCATTTTGAGTAAATATAATCATTTTTACGCATGACATGCTTGTATGCAGAGTTGCTTCCATAAACATATGGCGTATTACGTTAGTTTTTTCTGGCCAACTCTCTCTGTCCACCCGAATAATTCTTAGAGCAGATACTAGACAAAATCTTTCCCAAAGCATATACATTAAAATACAATAACTGATATTACAATTAAACAATCAGATCTAATTTATCGACGTTATTTACTTCATAGTTCCAGCCTTAACACGATTATGTATAAAATCATTGTATAAAAACATGTATTGTTTAATTCATTGTCATTAATAAAGATCTATCCGTTCGGATACTAACAAGATGTCAGCTGCTACGTGTCGCCGGTCCTCACGGCCTTCGTCTTCACGTCCAAGCTCTTCAGGGGATCGTTTTGACGAGCCTGGAACACCCATGAGTTAAACAAAGATTAGTATTTCCATTCATATATTTCGAAGACATTGTTACAGAGGTTATAAAAGAAAGAGTTATTGTATTTTTTTAAATTAAACATCATCAGGATAGATAAACACCTCGAGAGTAACCTTCAGCAGGTCCGAAATTAATTAATAGTATCGCGAAAATGAGCCACAAACTTGGCCACTAAATTCCAAGCTAGACAAGTTTCTTTTTTCCCTTTAGTATGTAAGTCTTTAGTCAGTCATTTTTATATTCAGATAAATATCCATAGGTAAATTTAACACTTATAGTGAAAGTACAAAATAGAATAAAAATAAAAATAAAATCACAAACTTATAAAATCAAACTCAAAATTAAAAATTAAATTTAAAAAAACCTGACCCAACCCCGACCTGACCTGACTTATGCCTGACTCGAGGAAATACAAGCGTCTTTTTAACAGACTACGGCAAAGCAAAGAAAGGGTTATTATTTATAATCTTAGAACATCTTACCTGGTACTTATATCTTTTCGCGCTGCCATACTGTCCATGCTGTTTCCTTTTCTTTTGGGGCGCGGGCACC
Organism: Apamea epomidion; assembly: GCA_947507525.1. NCBI lineage: Eukaryota > Metazoa > Arthropoda > Insecta > Lepidoptera > Noctuidae > Apamea > Apamea epomidion. Next base: position 18,960,249 of record OX382237.1, read on the forward strand.
GGTGCCGCTGCGCCATCCTGCTCATCTTCCACCGACTCTTCACTCCTCAACGCAGCAGGTAGCAAGTACTCTGGTACATGAGCTAAGTGATGCTGTACTTTCACTGTGTGTAGTGCTTTGTCTCTTCGAAGCGCTGCTAAGTCTGTTGGGTTTTCTTCGAAGTAGCCCTAAAGAAAAGCTTGAATTAATCTCAGAGGACTTGAGGAGGAGAGTATGTTGAGTAAGGGGATGGTCAGAGAGAAGATTAGTCATTCATCAAAATGATATGTCAGAGTTGTTCATCATGTGGAAATAATAGTTATGATTAATTTCTTAATTCGGTTTTGCGTGGATCGAACGCTTTAACGGTGTAAACGCCTACATAAAATTCAAAAGTTTAATATCTACTATGTACGTAAATTAACAAGTTCTGTAGTATCTTTTACTACCACAATATCTGCCTGATTTTGCAGTTATTAATTTATGGGCTAAGTACACTAGAATTTCAGTTTTAAAAGACATTTCAAAGAAAGCTGATCTGATGAAATCCATACCTGTAACTTCTTACAGTTGAGCAGTTCCTGCTTGATCTCCTTGAGTCGAGCCTCCCTGACCGCTATCCTGGTGACGGCGCGCCACGCGTCTCGCGACCGATAGCGGAAACCTTCCACCTCCTCCAGGGCGAACTCATACTTCCTGGGGGGGGGGGGGGGGGGGGTAAATGGACTCTTATATTAACATCTCAAGCACAAAATGATTTTAAAATAAATACTTTTTAATCAAAATCTGCTCAACATCGACACTGCTGATCATGGCCCTTCATCTTCCTTCTAATATGTCGATAAATAAATTACACCATAGTGACCTAATTTGTCCTTGAGTTGCCATCCTTAAAATAAATTGCGACTAGTAAATATGATAAGAAACTTATGCCTATGACATTAAGTCCGCCTCTGTACATTTATGTGCTTGAAGTTTTAAATAAATAACTTACTGTAAAACTTTCTGTGTCTTGAAACCTTTTGATAAATGTACTTCTACTGCATCCATCAATGGTTTTTCTCGTATTGATACAAATGATAACACTGATCCCTGTAATCAAGAAAATATATTACAAACTGCTTGATAATAATGCCAAGAATACAATCTGCTTAGCAAATTTTATTCTGATGATTGTCAAATCATCAAAATTAAATTAAAAAATTTGTATCTTTGTGCTGTCAAGCACAAAGATACAATTCTCACTTTTTAAGCAGGGGAGACCATGTTCCTCACAAAAAGTAACAACTTGTTCAGCAGGCCTATGACACAACCTGTATATAGCTACTATAATAATTTAAAAAAATTGGTCAATTACCTGATTCTTCCCCCTAGCTGTCCTTCCTGCTCTATGCACATAGGAATTCACATCCAATGGAAAGTCAAAGTTGATCACATTAGAAACATGCTGAAAATCTATTCCTCGAGAAATTCCTGATTCCTTATCCTTTTTACGTTTTGAAGTTTGTTTCTTTTTCTTTCGTTCTTCTATAGGCACTATACCACCATCTGGTTCCTCTAGAGACATCTCGTCTGAAGCTATGATGATCTGGTACCTTCCTCGGTTGAACTGGTCTACGGACAAACACCTGACTGCTGCGGGAAGCTCTGAGTTTAGAACACATGAGGTTATTTTGAACTGTTCTAGGTACAGTTTTAATCTGAAAAAAGTGTTAAATGAACTTAGTTACATGTCACATAACTGTGTACAGCTTGGAGAATGAGTTGTTGCACCCAAACAAGAAATAAACTGGAGAGCTCAAGTAGAAATTCATAAGTTAGTCTTGGACATAAAGATTCACTAGAGACATAGATATTGTTCTCACTATGGACAGAAGCAATGCACAGCATACTGGCTCCGATTCCTTTGTTCACAAACTAAACAAAATTTAAGTTCAGTGCATCTTTTTCTTTCTATTTCATTAAGAAAAAGACAAAAGATAAAAATTAGTTTAGTCAGGCTGTCAAGTTAAGATACTCCATAGACAAATTAGACGTGATTAAAAACATGGCTACTAAAAATACGTCAATTTACTTCAGGCGTTGACTAATTTGACAGGACTAAACTAATATTAATCTTCTGTCCTTTTCTTAATGAAATAGAAAAAATGCACTGAACTTAAATTTAGTTTAGTTTGTGAACAAGGGAATCGGCGCCACTGCTATACTAATTAAAATCAATTCATCATGTATGTTCAATCTCTTCTACAGTGTTAATTTTATAAATAGTGTCTACTTACTTATAACATCTATCCACAGTCCTCACAAAGATGATACTCTTTCCTCTGATAAGGTTCAACTTCAGCAGGGCATACAAGATGGCTGCCTTATCATCCTCCTCTGCAAACAGATGGTAGTGCTGCAGCTGTGTTGAAGGGGCCAGTTCTGGTTCCTCCAGCTTTAGGGTGACTGGGTTACGTAGGACAATCTTCTTGAGGCTTAGGACATCATCTGAGAGTGTAGCCGAGGCTAGCACTGCTTGGTAGATTTTTGGTAAATGCCTGCAAAAGCAAAAGATGTCGGGGTTCAAATTTATATTATTGGTTAGGACCGGCTGTAATGATCGTCAGACTTCACAACAGAAAAGCTGCTACAATCCTATTTGTTAAAAAAAATCAAAACCACTTAAACCATGGACTATGGTGTTGAAAATTTACAGGATAAAGATTTGATGAGTCTCTCATTGTGTGATGACTGATGACTGTTATAATGCGAGTGGTTTTTATTATTATGATATTAACATACCCCAACAATTCTTTAATTTCATCTTCATAACCAAATGAAAACACCAAATCAGCTTCATCAACAACCAGCAATGCTAGATCTTCCTTCAACCTCATATTACTAGCCTTCAAATGTGCCAATGCTCTTGACGGTGTTGCCACAACTATATCTGGCTTATCTGAGAGTAGAGCCTTCTGTGTTGGTGTGTCTCCGCTGGAAGATATATCTATGCATTTTACTTCTCTCGCGCATTTTGTTGTTAGGTCACCTATTACGGAGGTTATCTGAAATGTTGGACTAGAAAATAATATTGTACTGATAAGTATAAAAATAATATTATTTCAATGAGAATTTTCAACAACATACTGTAGTTTAATATCCTGGTAAATTGCATATCATCACTTAAACATTTGGTGGGGATTTAAAGCACAAAAGGATTAGAAAGAGGATTGGTTATCTTGGTGTAAAAATGTGCTGAACTTACCTGTCCGCACAGCTCCTTACTTGGTGACAATATTAGAGCTCTGATACACTGATGTGTACTTGTGTTCTTCAAGTGCAATATCTTCTGAATTACAGGAATTGTGAAAGCCGCAGTTTTGCCAGACCCAGTCCTAGCCCTCATCAAGACATCTTTGCCTTCTAGTAACAGTGGTATTGCTGTTTCTTGGATCAACGTGGGCTCTGGCCATGCTAGCTGTGATATAGCCTGCAAAAATAATGCAGTTAGCGGACAAACTACTACGCATTTCCAAAAAAAACCATGTGTGATTTTATCCGTTTTTTTGCCTCAAATTGTTAATTAACAGAATTAATAGTCAAACCATTTAGCGATAAAGCTATAAACCACTCATTTACGTGTAATTTACCTTCAAAATCCGATCGTCGAGTTCCATTTCATGGAACATAACCTTTTTTTCTTCGCCCATTTTCGATTTGAGACAAGCTACAAGCAAAACAAACCAATCAATTCACGTGCGTGTGACATGCCGCCATTTGCAAATGATTTTTATTTAAAATTGCCAGCTTAAATATTTTTATAGTGTTGTAATTTTTTTTATTTTTTATAAATGGCATCTCGTAATTGACCTAGAGAGGTCGTGACTACTTAACCGGACTATCCTGTGGTTGCCTTAAGTAAACTTAAAGCCTCCAGCCAGGGCTTAAAACGAATTAAAAACTAAGCGATTGCACGCTAAGGGCACCCCCTGTGGGGTACGAACCTCAACTTAGGGCGTCGCTGAGAGAGGGCAGCAAGATGGGACAGGCTGGAACGAATTTTTATTATTAATGCTTTGATGAGCTCGGCGTTTCCTAGGATTATCTTTGAGAAGAAAGGCCGAAACAAGCTCAGAGGTCACAGTCGGGAATTTAAAGTTATAGGTTCAGCTACGGCGCGGGCTGGCACTTCGTCAAAGAAGGGTCGGGCGGGAGAATTTACTTGACGTCGCGAGGGACCTCGGCGGTGAGGTCGGAATGTCGGTTTTTTGTTTTTGTGAAGTGTACTGGTTGCCCTGTTGCTCTCCTGGAGGAGGGTTGTGGGGTCATCGGGGACGGCGATAACGTGCCTTGGATGGCGAAGTTTGCTAATTTTGGAGGGGGTGTAACTAGCGGCCGTGACAACCAGAGGGTTGCGATGTTTGGCGGCTGTATCGAAGAAACGCTTGCAAAGACATTTCATGAACTGTTGGATAGTGGGGATTTTATGGTCAACATGGAGGATTTAATTTCGAACGAACCAAGGGGGGTTAGTGGCCTTGCGGAGTAAGTGGTTTTGGAGGGTCTGCATCCTATGGATATGATGGGGCTCTGGGTGTGCGAAGACTACACAAGTGTATGTCATTATTGGACGGATGCACTCTGTGTACAAGCACATTTTGCACTTAAGTGACAACTTGCTGAATGCATTGAGGACGGAGTGGAGACAGCTGAGAGCGAAAGCGGCGCGTGGGCGGACCGTCTTTATGTGCTCTGAGAAGGTAAGGTTTTGGTCGAGGATAACACCTAGGTATTTGGCTTGCTTTTCCGAAGGGATCGGCTTGCCGAACATGGTGATAGGTGTAGGGCGGGTGCGTTTGAGTCTAGGTTTCGAATAGAGAACCGCTTGACTCTTATCAGGATTGACTTCAATACGCCATTTCCTAAACCAAGCAGACAGATTATTGACTGCGGTTTGGAGGCGAAGCCGTAGTTGGATATTGCTGCGGCCAGTGAAATAGATGGCTGTGTCGTCTGTGAACAGAGCCAATTGGGATTTATTACTTCTGGGGATGTCGCTAGTGAACAGCGTAAATATGAGTGGGGCAAATACAGAGCCCTGGGGGACTCCTGCTCGGATGGGATGTGAGGAGGAAAGCGCTCCTTCGATTTTGAAGCGTAAGGTGCGGTTCGACAGAAAGTCTCGTAGGATGAGAACGAGCCTGTCAGGCACACCGAGTTGGTACAGCTTATATAATAAGCCATTGTGCCGGACTTTGTCGAAAGCTTTCACTATGTCGAAGTAGATAACACCTGTCATCATACCACGTAGGAATCCTGCATGGATACATTCTGTGATACGGTGGACTTGCTGAACACAAGAGTGTTGGGTTCGAAACCCGAATTGCTCTTCAGGAATAAGGCCCTTTGTTTCGGCATAGTCTCTGAGATGCTTGTAAATAAGCCTCTCATAGATCTTACCGAGGATATTGAGCAGACTGATGGGACGGTAGCTCGTCGGATCTGACGTGGGCTTTCAGGGCTTACGGATGCCAATAACAGTGGCTTCTTTCCACGATTGTGGGAAAATGTTGTTGACAATGGCACCATTGAAGATGGTTACCAGTAGCATTATTAAATGGGCAGGGAAGAGCTGGATCACTCTGTTGGTGATCCTGTCTGACCCGGGGGACTTTTTGGGTTTGAGACCTTTGATGATATCCTGCATTTCGTCTGGGGTGACGGGAGACAGAGGATTATCAGGGTCTTCGACGGGCGGGATGGAGGCTCTACGTTCGACTTCCGCATCGACCTTCAAGAGGTGAGCTTGGTCTACTGTTTGGGAGCTGGGTGAGCATCGAGCTTCAAGGCTGGTGGCCAGGCACTCGGCTTTATCGTCGTCATCGAAAGCGATGGTTTTGTCAGGACGAACCAAGGGTGGTATGGTGACTACTTTGCGTGATTTGAGTTTCCTTTGAAGGTCCCAGAAGGCCTGATGGGTGGGCTCTAGTTCGCTTAGCAGCTTATCCCAGCTGGCTTCACGCCACTCCGATAAGCGAGTCCTTACAGAGCGCTGTAAGTAACGCATATGGGCTTTGTTAGCGTCAAAGGGAAAGCTGCTGTATGCATGGACAGCCGCGTTCTTCTCATTCAGCAGTTCACGCACGTCGTCTGGCAACTTCCAGCGACGGTCTTCCGTCACTGAAACTTCCCTAGAGCAATCGATCGTACGTGTCTCGTGAATGAGTCGATCGCGGCCGTCGTGTCCGCGATAGAGTTGGATTGACCGGGGATGGAGTCTAAGTGGGGGATGTGGTGGATTTCAGGAATTTTCCTCCAAAATTAAATATGACGCACAGTCCGCTTATATAGTCTTATTCCTAATAATGACATACGTAGGTACCTAATCCAAAACCGCCTGTCCCAGAACCCTAGCTGTCCCCCAGGCGAAAACCTACGAAATCGCATGAATTAATCCTAAGTACGAGCAAAACTTCAAGGATTCAAACATTTCGGTATAAAAATCGCAGCAAAAAGCCGTCAGTGTGTGCGCTTGCATTGATTTATTCATACATATTACAAAATTTTGCTTACTTTATCTTTGCCAGGTGGCTAACCGTTGGCCTATGACATTATGGCCTGATCAAGGACCTGATTGAAGACAAAAAATAAAACTACGTGGATAGATAAATGGCAAGAAATAAAAAAATTTACGAAAAAAACAAAGAACTTAAAAAAATAAAGGAAAATAGCGACTACAAAGTGAAAAATAATGTTAGTTTCAGATTAGCTGGCTTCTTCGCTTATTTTTTGTAGAACTACTATTGTAACAGTTGTAACACTGCTTACTATGTAAAGATATTACTTTCTATACGTTTGCGCCAGAAAACCATCAACCTATTGTAGATGATTCGAAATTTATCACATGAAACAAATCTCATAACTTGTGTTGTTTAATTTGCGTTTGGACTGCACGCAACATGAGTAAGTTTTAAAAGACAGATCTGAAGATTTGTTGTTAGCTGTGTTCGCACTGTCTAGAAACATATTTATAAATGTTTTGCAATGACGTGTTATAAATGCTGCAACAAGAAAGACCTCAAAACATCCCTGTGCAGAGGTATTAAAGAAATGGCTTTTTACACTCTCCTACGACGAAACAGAAAACATATGCATAATCTCCTTCTTTTTTGAAGTCGGTTAAAATATATTATTTTGTAAAGAGAGAGTAGCAGACGAAAAATATTAATAATTTTATTAGGGTAAGTTTTTCGCTATCAATACTTTATTGATATTAATCTATTTTTCAAAATAAATAAGTTTTTATTTTTTGCTCTGGCAAACAAACTTCGAGCATACACAGAAAGAAAAGAAAATTTTGCGTTGAGAACACTAAACGAATGGCCGAGTTGTTTCTGCATTGCATATTTTCAATAAAACGGTGTTATTTTTTTTATCTATTTTCAATATTTGGTGATTGTTTCAACTCCAACATTTTCGCGTTAGTGTAATTTCTGCCAAAATTGTGTTCGTGGCTTACAAACATGTTATACCCCAACGTCGTTACGGACCGCAGTTCATTGCCTTATGTAAAACTTGAAATAGTGTTTCTTCCGTGAGTGACCGAAATATACGGTGACTTATGTGTTTAGTGTAATTGTTTAGATTTTGTGGTGATCAAAGTGTCAAAATGTCGAATTCTACTGCTCAAGTGCTTATGAAGAAGGGTAAAAGGGGTGCAGCCGCATACATACACGCGGACTGTGAGAATGGTTCTCCACAGCATTTGGGTCCTCTGCTGGACGTCCTGCTGAACCCTAGCAAGGCCATCGATGAGTGGGAGACCATAGATTGGTGCCGGTGGCTGTTGGCCGGTGGGAGAACGCCAGACGAGTTCGCAACGATAGGTGGGTTCTAGCATCTAACTGTACTCTTCAAAATACGTCTATGATAGTTTGTAGGTTATGAACAAAGTTATAACAGTTTTATTGCACCAATTGCGTAGTTTTTATGAGTACTAAAGCGCTGTAGCGACGCATGACCTTCCATTGTTTGTTGTATCAACTCTTGACTATTTGCTGATGGATGCTGCCAATTTAACAAATAGAACAATTTCTTGCCCTTATTTTAATAATTAAGTACAGTTACAGAAATAAAACAATGAAATTAGCATCTCTTGGATATGGAACACTTACTTTTGGTAAAAATACAATTGAATAAATGTAAATAAGGGCTGACATTGACATAATTACATTATGTATGCATGTTGGACAAGTGCTCATTAATTAAGGCTCTACTAAAAGTTTCAAGCATTGTAAACATCAACTATTGTGCTGTTTGTAGTACTAACGTTATGGGAATAGTTTGGTAAGATTATTCATATAATAGTTTAATCTTAGTTACACGAGTGCTAGTAATTTTTATTGAAACTCTTCCTTTATGAAGATAATTAGCCAAATAGTGTTTTTTAAACTGAGATCTAGTAAATGTTTTGCATGCTATCAAATATTACAGCATTTCAAAAATAGTAATTATATACTGACACTATAATAATTGATATTTTGTGCAAGCAACAAAATAATAAATAATTATGTAGATCAATGAATCGCCAATCAAAAAGGATTTGTTTTGCTTTGCAAAATAGTAAAAGAGAGGAATTGTCAATGTAACACTGTTCACACATATAATTTGTCTAGTGTAGTGTGTCCATTTTAACATAAACACAACTAAACATTTATGATTTGCTGTACTTAGACACCATATTTATTGGAAAAAATTATCAATAATCATGCTACCATTGTAGCCAGAAATAGTTGATATTACAGAATGTTCTTTTGTTTATGGAACATAAGCAAGTAACCAGCAACACTGCTACATTCCATTCTGTTAGCAAAAACATGTTTCGCACAACAAAAAACATGTTGCTAAAACAATATTACACAACTTTGTTTGCCGATCAACTTGTAGCTTTATTCTTCTGAACTGCGCTGCCACAATTAGTAGCTAAAGAATATGATCTGTTTACTTAGTGCCTGCACAAGTGTAAGTTGATAGCACACTCACTTCTGAATGAAACTATTAAACAACAGTTCACAGTTGTTTTCTGTTTCTCTATGATTGATATTGTGTTCTAAGTCTGAACACAACACCCCATGGCAGTCAGTCAACTTAGACCCTTTGGGGACACTATTTAGAATGCAAACCAATTACAAAATTTATGCAGTTTGTATTTCAAGCAACTGCAGACTGACTGCACAATTGTTTGGCACAATGCTATCAATTGCACAAAAACCATATCCAAACTGCAATTTTGCATCTACATTGCAGTCCAAATGCAGACCACTTCCATAGGCCCTGAAGTCCCTCATTAAAGGTAGAAACAACTTCCTTACAAAGAGATATCTATCAGATATAAATAGTCATACAAAGTGACATAAAAGGAAGACTGTAAGATGTCAATAAATGTAACCTCAGTAAACAGGTAGGTATGTTTACCTGCACCAGTCGCCATCTTTGACCATTTTGGCGTTTCCAATGTCACGCAGATGTTGTGAAACCTTGTCGGTATATGATTCATAATTACCTACAAATGGAGGATATCAATTATTCTCAACAATCTTGAGATAATATTATTGAAAGGTTTGGTATTTTCCTTGATACTGGATTATAATAGAAATATGTTTCTAAAAGCTACAGTATGAGGTAATGGATCTATCTATGAGGTCAGGCTGCACTTAATACAGTTTTGTTTTTTGCCTTTGGTAGGACTGGTTTATTATGTTATAAGTACATAGAGTAAGATTCCACTTAGAAGATGGTCTTCCTTTATAATAGATCTTTTTGCTGAAGGATTTTTGCCAATAACATAGGTGCAGAGCCAGCAATTTCCCGAAATGATTCACCACGGTGGTGGCAACCGATTTACTCCCTGTTGAGTGTGATATGCTCTCCATCGTAAGGATCCTCCGACAACCTTCACTGGACAAAAGTATCGATCGCCTATCTAACTAAAATCAGTATATAATCGGTGGAATTACCAAATATATTCTACTAGTTGGTTAGTGGAGGTCAGATCACAATCGCGCGCGTGTAATATTCATAATATTATATTGAGATGCATCTGGGGGCGCAGTCTGAGGTCGGCCTTCACGTATGTTATTGGATCAAAGGCCTCCTCTCGAAGCATACGAAATATTTAAGAATAATACCTAATCAGCCGGTCAGCAAGATGGTTGCAGAGCTGAAAGCCAAGGGCGCGCGGCGCCGGAAAACATACAAGTATCGTCACTCGTAGAGGCGATATTTTATATTAATAATACATCAAAGATCGGATACCTATCTACTTTACTATGTTAGTAGGAACAGATTCGTCTTGAGGTTGCGTGATCAGGAAGGATCTTTTCTGCTCAACTGGACCGTGCGTTAGCCTCAAGGCATTTTAGAGGCACCAAAGTAATTCTGTTCTTAGAAAAAACCTAATATGGTGTAACATTTCATTATGATCTCTTTAATTACTTCCATGCGGATGCTAAGGTGTTATTGTAATGATATTTTGAACTCTATATTTTGAACGTCAGAAGGTGCACAAATTAAAAAAAAGGCACGTAGCTTCATTTGACCTCTGTTTAGAACAGAAAACTGGCGCGGCCATATCCTGCTTTGTTCTTAAATAAATCTTCGAAAAGCCGTTGAATGCACAAACAAGCGCATGTGTCTAATTACGTCATGAATTCATGATATGCTAAAACACTGGTATTACTCAGAACCTGCTGTTTAGTATGATCTGCAGCCACTCTGCCACTGGAAGGCTAGGTTTATACAATGACATCACTCGAGATTAACCTGCTCCCACTCAATGATTGTCAAAACGAAGAGTGAGAGAGATAAGGCAAGTTGCAATGTGTTTCCCCTCTCAAGATACCCCTCTTGATACCTTCTGATATTGATAGATATCATCACCACTTCTCTGTACATCTGACCTAACTTTCTGCTTGTCGGATGGCGAATTCCCATACCTAGGTTAGCATCGAACCGTTCATGCCCAAATTGTAGATGATAAAGCAACTCATTTCATCTTACGTAGCCAAAACTAATCACCGTGGCAAACAATTTCTCCAAAATGTATTACTATTTCCTCGAGTAAATAAACAGCTGGTTGCATGCAGTTAATTTTGTTTTTATTCGCACGTCGTAATGTCAACGGTGATGTTCCTTTGTCCGTAAATATAACCCGATGAATTCGCATATAAATGAAGAGAAATAGACTTGAATGCATTGGGGACTTAGGGTACCTACAATAGGGAAGGCTAGGCTCATAATTATTTACGTACGCAGTCAGATGACTTGGTCCTTGATACTCCGACTCTTGGGTTTTTTTGTCTAGCATGAAAGTATTTTGTTTTCGGAAACCTTTCCCATCTGTTTTGTTTCCCCGTATTGCATCCTATGAATTATAAGTAAATGTATTTGTTTTTCATCAAATTTTGGATTTGCCCACGACGCAGCTCTTGCACGATAATTGTTTGTTATGCGTATTATTTTTCGTGAACATAATCTGTAAATTTTTTCGGACGACGTCCATGAATTGGCAGATTTAAAAACACTTCCCTTTAACGTCTTGCGATGAAAGTTGTTTGGCACTTTTCCTGGTTAATTACCTACCTATAATGGTGCCGATTGCCGGTGCGTAAGCTATAATTTATACTTACGTAAAACTAATTAATCCCTAGACCAGGCAATACTTTCAGATCCTGTGAGCAACAGTATTTCACACAGATTCTCCAAAACAGCAAAGAACCCATTGTCCATGACCATTAAATAAAGCTGGCCTTCTAAAACTAAGGCAAACTAGACATAAATAAAAAATTCAAGTAGTTATAGCAAAAAAAGACGTTTTCGGGAACTAGTTAGCATAATCTTGGACGCGGGAACCTTGACCTTGGCTGGGACCTCGGCCGGGTCAAGCCTCAGGTCCGTGAAGGCCGGAGTCGGTCGGCGGACTTAAATATTGAGCTCGGAGGCTTGGACCTTCTTTAATAAGACTGCAATTATGTATCCGCAAGTTTATTGAAAAGTTTCAATTTTGTCATAGGTTGCTAACTGGTGTTTAGTGTCAGGAGCTTCTGCAGTAAAGTCAAGAATGTTTGTCTATTGAAGTAAATCAATAATATCTAAATAAACCAGGAAACTAGAAAAAGTCACCTTTAAACTTCCTTTGTTTTCTTGTTTTCCGCGTCTTTGCCATATTTACAAGTTACAACTTTCTTAATAAAAAAAATGTATCAGTATATTTCGTTACAAATGCAGGCTACGAAGACGACAAAAAACGCGACCAACTTTTATAGACCGCGTCTTTCCTTACCATCGGGTGCCACCGTGGTCAAACGCAAGTTTAAACTTGAACAACAAAAAAATGCCAAATCTAACCAGTCGTTTTCTGAACGAGGCCAAGATTATTAAATGTAATAACATATTTAGAATATTTAATCTAACCGAACTAGCGACATATCAAGTTATTACTAGATAGATATAATGAGGGCGCCACTAAACTGTGTTTTTGCCACCTGTCTCTCAATGTCGTCGCACCTGACTTGCTTGACCTAAATGCCAGGCTAACATAAACGATAATAATCATTGTAAGGCGCTCTCTTCGCTCACTGGCGAAAGAATAATTGATAAAGCCTGAATGTTATTATGCTATGACACAGAAAAACAAAGACGGACAAAATAATATGTTAGGTGTTCGGAAATGGTGTTTTTTTTTTGAACTACGACTATTTTTAGTACGGTGGTATTTGATCAGCAGCTTATAAAGCCAGAAATACATGTAATTTCTTGGACTTTGCAACTCTAAGTAGGCTGTACCTACTTAATAAATCGATTCACTTTTATCATGGTGGCAAGGTTCTTCATAGAAGTTTATTAGGCCCACGATATCATATTTTATGATCAACTAATGCTAAATAAGATGACGTCAAACGTGACTGGCAAAACAAAACTTAGTAGCGTCATCATCATCATTGTTAGAGATGATCAAGCCAAAAATAAAAGAGGATTAAACCTGACAGGACAGACTATTTATAGTTTACTATGGTGCAACAGCCCAGGAACCGGAAAATTTTAAAACATTATTTTTAAAAGTTTGCTTCGGTTTTATGGATCGAATGTACAATCCACCTTGAGTTAATAACCCTTTAAGAATTCTTCTTTCAGATGTAGTATTGCATTCTTAAGCCTCTGCATCCTTGGTAGGGTGGATAAGAGCTATCTGTAGTCGTTATCAGTCATAATCATGTTTACTTGTATTATACACATTTGCCGTAGTTGTATACTTTATGCTAGCTCTGTAATCTATCTGTATTATGCAGTAAAACAATGTGGCTGAAATAAAGATTTAGGTCTTCAATCAGAATCTAGGCAATATTTATCGAAACAGCCTGAAACATTTTCTTGTTAAAGTTAATTCGTAGTCTTTAAAATTTTCCGCACTATGTAAACGGAATCAGACAAAAGAACATAAATTTAGCTTTCAACGGCCCGGAGGCACTAAAGTTTTTTTTTATCTAAACGCGTAGAGCCAACATACATCGCATTCGAAGCAATAAATTCAATCACCGACTCCCACGCATGTGATTAAGTGATCACTGTGATCGGATGATCCCTAAATAACTTATACTTCGAAAATATCGTATCAAACGTGAGTAATCGCTACAGCTTCTTGTTTTTCCTTAGCTCCATGATTCAGCATCTTTATGGTAAAGATCTTTAGGCATTTGATTATGTTTTTAATAACTCGACCGAAGGTTCTAAGAACGCATACGTGGGCTTGACCACATAATATGTATCACATGCCCTCGAGTCATAATACGAAATAAAATCGTATCGCCTATAGAACTAATAAACACAAAATGGAATATGGAAAACTTGCTGATTTATCTATACCTAGTCTTGCCATAAATCTTGTCACGAAGAAAAAAAATTTTTTTTATTGCAAATAATATTTATTACTTTTATAGTGTGTTAGTTTAATACATAAATATAAAACAATTTAAAATATAAAAAAGCATATTCGAAGTGGTCTCCATTGGGTGCAATACAGCCCTTTAAACATTGAGGCCAGTTATCAATAGAAGCACGCACTCTTTCCATGGCAAAGTTCTTCACTGCCAATCGTATGGATTGTTTTAGGGACTCCAAATTATCATGGCGTTTAGAGCAAGCCGTACTCTCTAAAACTGACCATAAATCATAATCCAGCGGATTAAGAACGGGACTAGACGACGGCCAGTCTTTAGCTCTGATGAAGTCCGAAACGTTCACTTCCAACCAAGACTGCGTGGACCGAGCTTTATGACCCGGCGCCGAGTCTTGTTGGAAGGACCATACATGGTTATTGAACATGGTGTTGTTAAGGGGCTTAACTACCTTCTCAAGAATGGTATCTTGATACACTTGTGCCGATGTTTTGATACCTTTTTCACAAAAATATGGCGCAGTCACTCCTTCATAGCTAACACCCCACCAGACCATCACTGAAATCGAATAATGCCCACGTTGCACTCTGTCGACTAATTGGGAAGCTTCCTTAGAGCTTTGAGCATAAGTACGGTCATTTTGTTTGTTAAAATGTTGCTCAATTGTAAACATTTTCTCATCCGTAAACAAAATTTTTCTGTGACCTCCCTTTGCGTACCGCTTCAGTAGTTGTTTCGATTTTACCACCCTATTCTTTTTTAAATTATCAGTTAAAAAATGACCAGTGCGTCTCTTATAGGCTGCAAGTCCTAAGTCATCTTTTAAAATACGCGACATGGTTCTGGGTGCTATCTTCATCTCCCGAGATAAAATCTTTTGCTTTCGGACAGGATTTCTTCGAATTCTTTCCCTTACTGCTTTGACCACCTTTTTCGTACGAACACTACGTGGACGGCCAGATCTTTTTCTGTCACAAACAGAGTAGGTCTCATTGTACCTATTAATAGCTCGGTACACGAACATTTGACTAATACCAAGCGTATAGAGAGTTTTAAAAATTGCATTTGGCTCTATACCAACTTTGTGTAATGCAATCACAGCGATTCGGCTCTCTTTATCACCCCACTCCATTTTAATATCGCAAAATATTGTACAATGTATTGGCGCCAAAATTAGAAAACTCAATGAACAATCGTGTAAAAATGACAGATTCCAAATTCAAATGTAATATCTTTCTTATTTTTAATTGTAACAGTATTTATGGCCAGACTGTGTAGACTAAAACAAACTTCACACAACATAACACTTATTTATCATCGTCAAGACAACAAATACTCAAACTTTATTTAAGCACCCCTTACATAATCGGCCTATAACGTTCCCACTGCTGGGACACAAGCCTCCTCTCTGTGAGAGAGAGTGGGCCGTAATCCACCACGCGGGCCCGGTGCGGGTTGATAGATGTCACACGTCTTCGAATTTTTGGTCCAAGGACATGTCGGTTTCCTCACGATGTCCCCTCACGATGTTTCCTTCACAGTTGCTTGCTAAGACCAAACTAGGATTAAGTACTAAGTTGGATACATGATGAAACTTTTGTTCCGCAGTGTCACTATGAATTATGAAACGCAAAGATGGCATTGTATGTAACTCTGTCGCAAAACTTGCAGTGTCATGGCGAATCAAGGACCCGGAGCGTCACGGTTACTTTTTACGTAACCCCCTGGAATTTTTTTAACCAAGACCTTACCGAATTTTACCTACCTAAGTTATCAGTTCAAACATTATTTTTAAGCCACTTATAAATAGTAAGTATTAGTACAAGTAGATACAGAGCTATTGTTTTCACTCAACTAACGAATGAATATTTAAGCGTCCTTATGAACAGCAGAACAGCCTATAATCATGGTTTACGACCTACCTCATGAATATGGCACAGATCCACTTTGCTGATTCACTCGCTGTACCTAAACATCTGCTATTATTTATTGAAAATATGATTATGTATGCTTTAAAGACAAGATTATTACTTATAATGACGATTTATCTGATAGCTCTGTGATTGCTTCTATCCATTACATATCGAGACGTCTCCGTGTCTCGGAAGCACGTTAAGCCGTTGGTCCCGGCTGTCATTCGTAGATTTTTGACTTTTTTGAGTCTTTACGGATAGTACCTAACGGCAGTCTCCTAGAGGCAGTCGCTCCATGTAAAATACTGGTATTCAGTTGCACCCAGTTAGGAAGCCGATCCCAACATACTTAATAAAAGGCTAGGAAGATTTGACTGTGATTGCTTCGAGAATGCTGTCTATTCGATATCTAGGACATCATACTCGGCGAAACCCCTCGCAATAGGATCTTACGTAATGTACCTGTTCTCGGGTATTTTCCATGCAATCTTCCGGTACTGTCCTCAATTTATTTCGCGGACACGAGGAAAATTGTCAAGTTCTTACTTCACTTTATTGCATCTCGCTGGTATTATCTCAGTCACGAATGACATGATTACGTGGCCAGAGATCTCATATCTGCTCGTACGCATGCTTTTTATTTTTATATTCACAAATGGTCCTTTGGTTCACACGACGGAGGAAGGAGATACATTCCTTTATAAAAAGTACGAGTTGTTACATTTTTGTTCCATCTGAGCTATAAGAACAAGTTTCTTTGAAAGTGTGGTTGGTGTCAAGCGGTTTTCCTTGTTATGCCCTCAGAAATTGTTGTGGGATTGCGGCGAAGATTAAAAGATCTATTTCTACAAGGCAAATGAGGTTTCCGCTTGATAAAAGCCTTTTAGACATATGTTTGATCATGAAATAAGTGTGAATTTAATTTATCTTTAACCTGGCAGACTTATTTGCTGAGTAAACTCATACGATTCGCAAGTCAAACATGAATATTCAAAAATGTTTAGGTTTTAGTGTAAAAATTTCGCATTTGTTCGCAAATTGTCAGGCGGACGTGATGCTAAAGGCAAATACTTACCCAAGAGGTGCAAACGCCGCTCATAAACTTTATGATCACAATTGAAACAATGACTCGATTCCAGTATTTCAATTTCGTTTGATACTCAAGTTTAATACGCAAAAAAAAGAAACTACGTAGGTACTGCATCGAAATGCGTTCATGCACGCCATCGAGTGACTCACGAAGCAATTTGACAACCATTTTGATACTCGCATCTCGTATGCAAGTTTGATTTACCCGCACATTTTGAGACGACCCCAGTTTTCTTAGCCAGTGCATTGACACCGGTTCGTTTCGTATCGGACGGTGTTATTCACCGGCCGTGGCGGGCGTCGACCCCGTCTAACAGCTGATCGCGGTCTAACAGCCACGTGCCGTGTTCCTCCTTGCTCAGAGATAAGCACCCGCTTTGTTTCTGTTATATGCGAGACATGAATCTCTAGGAAACCATGCCTGGATTACTTCCTTCTTTTCTGGATGAAACAGTCATTTTGCTGAGTCATTAAAAGTAAATGCTGCTGAACTATTGATTAAAAAAAATGAGCTCTTGCAAACATTTTGCAAGTTCACTTTAACTGCTATAGACTTAGTACTACTTTTTAACGACACAGGAAATGCCAATCTTATTGTAAAATGTTTAATAATAAGTCCAGCTTGATTGCTGTGAAATCTGAGGCATTAGACACCAATATAGGTTTGAAATTCCGCATTTACGATTTGCATTGCGAAAACACACTTTGATCGTTGGTTTCCCCCAAGAGCGATGCCTTTGCTTTTTCTATTATTTTATCAATAAACAATTAATTATTGTTACATTAAGTTAGATCGAGTGCCTACCTTTTTGGGATTTCCTCTATACTATGTAGATTCTTGTTACTCAGAACAAGATTCAACCTTCAGATTTTCCACAACGCATTTTTTTTCTCACTAAGCCATAAATACTTTTTTCTTGTGTATCTTAACGTCAAAAACCTGTTACTAAGGATGAAAAATTCCACTATACACCAAAGACCTATCGAATATGCTTTAATAGATGAAACGATGTCAACCCATCACTGGTTGCCCAAAGCGTCAGCACCGTCACGGTCAGGGCAATAACCACCTATACGTGTACAACGAACGCCTGTCCGTTCGGCGCGCGCGCATGCCGTTCGTAATTATCGATGCGACGCCTTGTTGCAGGCAGCTAATGTTGCGTAATGTTTCATATTGGAGCACTAATTGGTTTTATGTGTATACTACGTATCTTTTTTTTTCTATTTTGTAAAAAATGGTTGTTTCACGGTTGGTAATGTAGTCCTTAAAGGGTCGATGTTTAAATGCTACCGGTGAACGTTATTTTATTATAAGTATAAAATGTTCACTCGTTTGAATAGCTTTGCATTATTTACTTACTTCGAAATGTTGTTTACATCGTAAACAGTGAAAAACAGGATAAATTTGGATTGGTGTCTTTTTCCAAAAAAGTGTTTTTCATGTGTCGAAAATATAATTCGTTGTTCACATCGGGCAACGTGTCGCTGGTATCAAATGAATGTTTACACATTCTTTGCAAAACTTTGTTGTTATTTTTGGTACCAAAAATAATCGTTGAACAATCGAATATGTTCAATCATTGCCCCCAAAAAAAAAAGCAATGAAGAGAAATGAGCAATTCGAACTAACAAGGTGCCGTTTTGTCTCTCACTCACCTGACATTTATTAAAAATGCAAGCAGCTTGAGATAGGCAGCCGGCAACCATCCTATGTTGCCGGAAAATTGGTAACGTTTGAAACTGAGTCCGCAGATTGAGGTCACCTAAATGTTAGGTACGATAAATATTTGTCTAGTAGACCAGTAGAAACGCAGCTTACCCTTTTGTGTGGTGCATATCAAATGCAAAAAAATCTGATGCAAGGAATCAAAACAGTGCTAAAAACTTAGTTAAGCAGCTGAATGATAAAAGCCTTATTTATATTGAGTAATTAGAATCGTCTAAACCCACTCCGTTCCACGAACGTTGGAATTCTTCTGAACTGAGTGTTCTAAGAAAAAACCGACATAGATGAGTTTATCGCTGCAGATACGTAATAGATTATAACAATGATGAGTGTGTTTATTGTACTCAGCCTCTTTAAATAGACTGGGTTCATACCCATCAAACCTAGTAATCGTTGTAGTCATTTCTTTTTGATCTTTTGCCAAACGTTCAGAATAGTCTTCGCGTCTCTTGCATTTCTCGATTGAATGATAAGTTGGAGATTATTTCTGCTGCCGCGGCGTCGACGCTAACGCACTGTGTTGACCTTCGGACATTAGGGCCATTATCTGGAGATTAAAGACCCATTCAGTCGGGAAGTTGACCCTGAAGACGAGCGAAATAAGTCGTCCATCAATCATTTGGAAGTACAAGACTCATCCTAGTCGTTTAGAACCTTATCAAATACCATTATGCTACCTAATGGGTTTAATTCATGTTTAGAAGATGTCTCATGTTTTATGGTCCCTTTATTAGAATTGCTGCATTCCTTTTGAACAAAACAAGCCAGTTAAGATCGTGTTATTTTTTTAATAGCTTTACTGCACCAGGAATTTTGAACTATTGTTATCAAAGAATGAATAAACATTTAGAAATAATCGTGACATATTCGATTCACCGTGAAAATGGAATCCGTTAGATGCTAGCTCTCAGTCAGCTCCCTTACCGAAGTGTCTATTTTGGAGATATCAATACCAACATGGACTCGCAGTAGTAAACTCCAAATCTGTCTACACACACCAATAACTCAGGATTCCATTAGATATGGGCTCAAAAACATTCATGACTATTGTAATTACATGAGATGAGTTGGCCGTTTCTATGACAGGGTGGGACCAGCCATTGTTGGTTGATGTTTCATTGTTGGTCGATGTTTTTATGGCAGCTGTTAATAAAACAATTATATGAGATCGTTTTGGAAATAAGAGCCGATAGTAATTAATGTTTTAGACGTTTAGTCATTTTGACCGTGGAAATACCAGTGCTTTTGGTCATGGGAATTCGGAAATGTTGAATTTGGAAGTTGGAATCATCTGCATCGAGCTTAAACCGCACTGCAGCATTTCTAAGTTTATTGCGTATACTAGACTACTGCGGACTTCGAATGCAGCGGTTGAAAAGTTCTTACATGACCTAAAAAGTCTTTTAGGTCAAGCTGTAGGTCTGATGCCACTGAAAACTTGGTCTGTACTTAAAATGACCAAACCACAGCCCTTGAATACTAGTTCGTGGTACAGGCGGGAGATGAATTCCTTGAAATGAAGTTTCTAAGAAATTGTATCAGCCCTTGCTAATTACTTGCCCATACGTAGGCAGCCCAAAAGACGACTTAGTTTGTCTGTTAACTGCTGTGTAAACTTGAATAAGGCACCGACCTTCCGAAACTCTTCCACACGTTTGTTGGTATCAGCATTTTGATTAGGTGAGCGGCGGTTTGCAGTAATTGCAGTATAATTTATATGCAAAGTGCAGAATAAAAAATGTCATGGGTGTGTTTATTAGTGTGTATGATTTTAAATTCATATGTACCTATCTCACGGCCTGTAGTTTTCTGGTAGATATTATCAAAGCTATTATATAAAATTAATATTGATTTATTTTGGCTACAGCTTGTCAACAGGATATTTGATGAACGTACCTACATACAGGGTGAATATCATGATGATACCCTAGCTTGTTATACATTGTTGGATAGCTAAAGAAACGTAGATTTTATTTAGTACATCTGCAGCAGAACTGTCATAGACTTTTTTTGAAATATTCTTAAAAGAAAAAAAATGTTTATACAAATTAGTTTATTTTTTAAACTTTCAATCGTCGACTACTACCCAGTTGGTTCAGTTACCTGTTTTTTTTGTGTTGAGAGTAATAAACAAACTAATCTACTACACAAAAATAGCAAAAACATTATAAATTAGAGGCACAAAATCCGAAACAAAGGACAATTATACAAAAAATCTTCATTTTATTTAAAAAATAATCAAAATCCAATATCTCAATATGGGTTAGGCTTGGGGTGGGGTGTTTCATAGTCAAATCAGCTAGGAATGATGAAAACTAAAACCTCGTAAAGGATCTAGGTCGACTTAACCTGTAACCCTGTATATTGAATCTGTCTTTATTAATTTGGTAGGTCAAATATTAACCGGTTTTCCTTATCGTCTGTTGTGTATTGTAATCAACTTCGTTAACGATACACGTGTTTACTAATTAACATAATGTTTCATATTCAGAAGGTCACGCTACTAAATATTGATTGATCTACACTCAAGCCTGCAATGCCTCTGTGCAACAGAATACAAATCTCATGTCAAATTAGCTATATTGATATGGAAATCCTACTAATATTATAAACGCGAAAGGTTGTATGGATGGATGTTTGTTACTCTTTCACGCCAAAACTACTGAATGGATTTAGATAAAATTTGGCACACAGATAGTTTATAACCAAGATTAACACAGGATACTTTTTATCCCGATATTCCCATGGGATCGAAACTTATGCGGTTGAAACCGCGGGGCGCAGCTTGTGAAAATATAACTTTGACCACATCATCATTGGCAACCTTGTTCCACCCACTGCTGAGTATTTGCCTTCTCCTATTTGTGCCATGCTTCCGTCTGTGACCATAAAATTAATTTTAGATGTAATTTAGACACTGGCCTCTTCTGTGTCATCAATATTGCTGGTATACTAACAGTTGTACCCTTTTGTCCACAGTCCGGAGTTACGACAAGCACGACAAATGCGGCCTAGTGTGGATCCCGCGCGTTGTCGCGTACAGATGTCGCACGTGCGGCATTTCGCCATGCATGTCGATATGTCGCGAGTGCTTCCACCGCGGCGACCACTCCACACACGACTTCAATATGTTCCTGTCGCAGGCTGGCGGCGCTTGCGACTGTGGCGACAAGTCCGTCATGAAGGAGGATGGGTAAAGATCTAGTATTTAATATAGCTAATAATAATAATTATGTTTGTATAGTGCAAAGAAACGTTAAGACACAAGCATACTCTCTTGCTTAAGGTGGATGCTGCCCGCGAAATCAAAATTTTCTTACGTTTTTTGCAATTTGCTGGTCAGTACTAAGTTGTACGTTGATTAAAATATGATTCGCGGCCGTAACAAATATGTATTTACAGAATTATAATCATTAAAGTCATCAAGACAACTCTCTAAGATCAAGTAATCCTACTGAATGACTATTTCATGAAATCTTGACATTTTAGGATTATGCTAACTTAACAAGCTGTATTACTGATTCTAATGATTATAAACAAATTCACAATTTAGATTCGCAGCATAATGTAAAGTCAAGTATATTGTTAGGTTAGGTCAAGAACAAGTAGTCGTTTAAGATACGGTTCTTATACGAAGTCCCTATCTTAACTGACGCAAGAATCGCATAAAGTTAGCTATAGCATATTATTTTGTTCACGTTTTAAGACTGCAATTCGGGATGTGAACCGAGAACCCATCAGGGTCAAGGCTGTCTTGTCTCAAGTAGGTTGTATAAAATGGGGTTTTGGCGTCCTCCTGGCGCCAAATATCTACAGACTGTAAAACATTTCATATCAGACTGAAGCCAGTTCCAAGTTATTCTGCGATAGATATAAAAACTTTATTTGCTAGAGACATGACAATTTTCAATCATAACTTTGCGAATTGTAGTTTTCAATTTCCATTTTACTGGTGCAAAATAAATAACATACTATTCGCAGTACATCGAAACCAATTGCTGTGCTTTGTCGTAATCGCTGGCTTTATCAGACCGATTTCTCTTAATGAATATGTTCATATTAGGGTACGACGCTCCTTTCTCATAGCCCCGGTCCTTACCATGTGGATATCCAATAAGCTATATGGATGTAATAATTATAATAAAGTGGTCCTAACTGCTTATGTTAGTCTTAGATGGTAAGACGTATCTAGGCTCCCGTCAAAAGCGGGGGCGGCTTTCTGTATGACGTCAGGGCCTGTTGTACAAAGCTGGGCCGTGTTTCAATGGCTATCTAGGAGTAAATGGAACAAAGTAATGGCGATTATCATCCCACGTAACTCGGATAAGTTGGCAGAGAAAGGGATATAGAGATATCGAAATGCGATGGACTGCAACGTAGAATTCGTTATCAATTTTATTGGTCTTATACAATAGCATGCAATCCTATGCATTTATCAGCCAATGCTTGACTTGCGTCTTCTTACCCTCCGGGTTCGTAGAATAGTTTTGTTTGCGTCCCAAAAACATCTTATTTATGTGTGCGTTACAATATTGTTGTTATTTTGAAAGCAGCACAATGTTTGTCACCCAAAAACACGAAAACAAGTTTCGATACCGTACTCCAAATGTAGATTCGATACAAAATAAAGTCAACGAGCAGTCGTGGTAACATGATACATATATGTAAGAGAGGACGGTAACCATGGATAAACAGCAAATGGAGTACCCATACGCTTTATGAGAAAAAGGGGTCACCCGGGTCACCCAACCTCTGATGCGCTTGACGTTTGTGATACCCAACAAGTGTCTAATGCTTGTAAAAGACGATTGGCAGAGATTTACTTCGCATATTTGCTGCCAAGTTATCACTCAGTAAGCTTACTCCTCTATGTTTGCAAAGTAGATGTGTTGTTTATTAAACAAGTTTATTTTCTATCTATGTTATTAGTGAAATTATGCGCCGCCATATCCCATGTGTGCGCGCTAGTCGTGAGCGCGAATCTGCTAAGTGGTGATTTTATTAATGCGTAAACCGTCGGGCTTGTTTATGTTCATAATCATTTTTAATTTTAGTAGTTTATTTAAATTACGACGACACAACCGCAACTACACAGATGCGGTTGTTAGGTCTTTTATTGATTGTTGCTCGGTTTTGCTTCTGTCTGTATTTTCTGTTTGTTGTGTTCATTCAGAAACATTAGATTGTAGTCTTCTTTAGGAATGGTATGCACATGGAAAATAACGTTATGTTAGTATGCGGAATCAATATAGGCGCATAAGGAAATCCCGGTGTCGCATCGTCGTTTTGTAGGTGCAGTACTGCAACAGCAGTCTCAGTGCAGTAACTTTGCAGTCAATGCGCCACATACATACTGCGGGATAATTGCGAACTTACTAACAGTAGCAATGGCTTTCATTTTGACAGTTCAACAACATTCATTGCGTTATTTACGTTGTTGAGCAGACAAATGTTTCGATTCGAACATGTGAATGGATTAGCAATATCCTTCAAAATTATTTGGATTGTGATTAAAAATGTGTTACGCAATTAAGGTGCTGGCTTGCAGTCGGTCTGTGAAATTCTTGGAAAGATATCTAAAAGATACAATTATAATCATTCTTATGTTTAGGTGAAAAGCTAATTCGTAAAGTATTTTTGATAACGAGTTTGGTCTATAATTTTACTTTACATAATTAAAGCAATCTAGTTCAAACTTGATTATGTCATAAAGTGTTAGTTAAATGACCAAAGTTTCCATCAGGTAATTAACATGCATTCAATCGCGTACCATTGTGATGTGGTTTATGGTTTTCAGGGTGTTTATTTCTGCTTGTTGTCACAGGCGTGAATTTCAGCCTGAAGTATTAGTACTACATGGCATACATGGCCAGAGATCGTACAAGACAGGCAGGTTTGGAAGAAAAATGGGGAGGTCTTTGCCCAGCTGTGGGACACAAAATGGGCTAAAAAAAAAAAAAAGTATTCTGTGCTTGTGTGATCAAATAATTAACAGTGGAACCTCACATGGGTTTGAACACAGATAAGCCTTTTTTTTTTTTGGTTTTACCAAATATAATCTATACTTACATTGATTAAAGTCGCTTTTCGTGCTTGTTTGATCGCGTTGTTATTTTAAACTGCTCAACGGATTTTGATGTGGTTTTTGCCATCATTTAGAGAATGTGTTCCGGAAGTTTTTTGTGTCTAATATATTTATATTAGACTTACATGGAATTAAAAAATCTCGATGTCTTGTCAAGTCATAAAAACCATGCAAAGCAGGGGCGGGTCGGTAGTTGTAAAATTCCGTCACGTTCCGACCTCACCACGCGTTCAAGATACAATCGTTCTAATTCGCAAGGGTAATCGTTCTAAATGTAGGGCAGTCGATCACAGTCAGAATTAAATCAGAAACAAGTAGGCAATAGAACCATTATGAGTTGTCTAGCGTACCTATTGAACGCCTACAGTCATTCAATTTGATTGTTATCGCGAACACGTGCTTCTTGTGATGTTTTCCTTGCAGTGCGAAACTGGCACATTATTATAAATTGTGTACATTTGTTATGGAGTTATGACAAACACGCGAGCTGATATCGGTGCCAGCTGACAGTGCCACATCAAGGCTATCGATTTAATTAAATTGATAACTGAAATATGATAGCCAACCGAAATTGGAAGGACAAACGCACTTTCGTTAACTGCTTTAATAGTCCTGAAAGGATTGTGGATAGGGTGGGGCTCGTGGCTAAATAATAACACCCGCGTCATCCATTACATATCGAGACCCTTCCGGGCCTCGGAAAGCAAGGAAAACGTTTGTCCCGCCTGTCATTCGTAGACGTTTGACAGTCGTTAAGTATCTTGTTACCCAGTAACTGGGTTGTTGAGGCCACATAGGCAGTTGCTCCATGTAAAACACTGGTTCAGCTGCCTCCGTTTAGACTGGAATACCCATAGAAATGTAAGACCCCCAACGTAGTTGGGAAAACGCTAGGCAGATGATGAAAGGATATCTGAATCTGTGGGAAAGGTTATTCGTGATCCCGGCCAGTATGGCAGTAGGTTCAAAGCATGTCGGCGGTTTAATTTCTGTAAATTATTTTTAACCGGCTTCAAAAAAGGAGGAGGTTCTCAATTCGACTGTATTTTTTTTATATTTTTTTTGTATTTGTTACCTCAGAACTCCGTTATTTATAAACCGATTTGCAAAATTATTTTTTTAATTTGTAAGGAATAAGGATATACTTCCAGATTGATCCCACAGAATTTCATCAAAAACGGTTCAGTAGTTTGGTTTTTAAACCAAAATGACTGGTAAAAATTACAATTTAAAATGAATAATAAAAACTTTTCCAAAAAAAAAAAACCGACTTCCAAAAAAGACACTACAAAGTGAAAAATAACTGCTCTCAAAACAGGGAAGGAAAACGTCGTGTGGAAACCGGCATGTCCTAGAACAAAAAAATCGAGGACATGTGACATCGACCAACCTGCACTGGGCCCACGTGGTGGATCATAGCACACTCCCTCTCACAGAGAGGAGGCCTGTGCCCCAGCTGTGGGAACATAATATGCTGATTAGGCTTATACTTATGTATGGCTAACTTGCCATTTTTCTTTATCTATGTTTTATGTAAGCATCTCCAACAAAATAAAACAGCACGCAAATATTGATCACACTGATACCCCAGGCGTGTTTATCAAGCTGGTAAGTAATCTGTTTAAACGCACGTGTGTCTGATAAGAAAGACTACATGAAAACATACTGGCAGCGTTGAACTTGACCGGGACTAGACCTTCGGCGTGAGCAGGCCATTCTAACTGTGTGACAGTTTGTGGGACTTAGGTTTAACTTTTATCAATGGATTGATGTTGCGTAGGCACTCCTAGGATCATAGTGCCCGAATGATGGCATTGTCTGTACCTAATGTCACATGGTAGATCGGAATAAACCGTTTTGCTGACTGATAGACCGTTTTGTCTCTGGTGTTATAAATTTGTCGTTGGCTTGACCGCCTTCAATGCGATCTTTTAATTTGAATGTTGTTTTATTCGGCGGATTCCTTAATTGATACTGATTAGCTTCTGTCCGCGACTCGCCCGCGTGGATGTTGGAAATTTCATGGGTTTTAATTTGTTTATGCGAAACCCTAAATGTTTTTCTAAAATAAAAGCATTTAGTAAAAAGCTTTTATTTTGACATTACAAACAGACACTTAAATTTTATTTATTTGTATAGATAAAAATTATATTTAGCTCTGCCGCTAAAAGATCATTAACCCCTTTCCTCGCTGTGTAGGAATATCATTTAGGTCAAATTTTTTCAATGCCAGATAATTTTATCCGAGGAATAATTTTGATTTATGACAATTCTTCTTCAATACAAAATCTGTCAGACATCAATTTTAGCTCAGCTCTTAGTCATGTGTGATTAAAGATTATTGGGGTTCGTAGAAATCACAATAAAAAACTAGCCTAGAAAAAAACTAAAGTGAGGTAAATAAATTATCGACAAAAAAATGATCGTGGGATG
Organism: Apamea epomidion; assembly: GCA_947507525.1. Lineage (NCBI taxonomy): Eukaryota > Metazoa > Arthropoda > Insecta > Lepidoptera > Noctuidae > Apamea > Apamea epomidion. The sequence continues at coordinate 18,987,411 of OX382237.1, forward strand.
ATGGTGCACCTTCTGTGTACTCTGGTGTACAATGAGCTCCTATAGGTAGTGTTTTTTTTAACGCAGAAAAAAGTTGAATGGTTTACACCATTCAACTTTTTATAAGAAAGCCCAAACAAGCATATCAGAAATGGCAGGCCTGTACTGAGCTATTGATCTTAATAGTAGTAATTTTTTGGGGCACGCCATAATTATTTTTCGCTCGTATAAATGATAAATTGTATTTAATTCTGTCCATTGGTTAAAAACGCCTTTATTTATTTCTTATCAGGTTTAAATTATTTTAACCTTTTAGTCATTTTTTTTTTATTAATAAGTAATAAAATCTTGTTCTTAAAATTTATTTTATTTTTATATGTTTGATGCTAGTTTGACTACGGCGTAGTTCGTAGCGCGTAGCAGTGTTTTTCCGTTATATGCGTTTACTGCACTTAAGCTTCCTGTTCATCTTTAGTCCCTGGTTACCATCTAGCACCAAAGCACTCGTCAAGACGAATCAAACGAGCCAAAATTCGATGAGGTTATGTCGTTTAATTACCGAGTTCCTATGGCCATCTTCCAGCTTCATCATCAGACCCTGGTTACCATCTAGTACCACAGTACTCGTCAAGACGGATCATACGAGCCCAAACTCGATGGGGTTGTGTCGTTTAAATACCGAGTTCCTATGGCCATCTTCCAGCTCCATCATCAGACCCTGGTTACCATCTAGCACCAACGTTCTCGTCAAGACGGATCAAACGAGTCCAAACTCGATGGGGTTGTGTCGTTTAACTACCGAGTTCCTATGGCCACCTGCCGGTTCCATCATCAGATCAGCTCCATGTCATAATAATTTTGCATTGTCATCCGATTTACACATGCATGCAAAATTTCAGCTCAATCGGTTGAAGATATCTGCTTCAAAATTGAGTTGCAAGAGACCACCCCAACAAACATTTATGTATATTCAAATTTGATTTATGTTTCAAATTGACGTTATTTCAAGTGTAACAAATATCAACTTTGTTTTAATGGTAATTAAGTTGATTTCAGAGTGACTAGCGCTATTAAAAAAGTTATAAAAATGTTTGAAGTTGTAGCGTAAACTGAACTTTATTGTGTAGGAATTAAAGTTATTTTTCCATAAACTCATATTTGTTTACATTTTTGGCGAATATGTCGCAATTTAATTATAGTAAGATACATACATCGCAAGTTAAATAAAAGCTTGTAAAAAAATAATCGTTTTGGTGTTGGCCGCGTCGCGTCGCCAACAACCGGTCTAACCCGCCGGCGCCGCATTAAATTTTTCACTTAAAAAGACATGTTGCGTCGACCCCAAATAAATTGGCATAAGAGCAGAAGAATTATGATGATGTTGTCACAAGTGGTAAAACAATTACGACGTCGACTACACATTATAGCATCGCCAATACCGTTAAAATAAAGTATGTAATACTAACAAACGGGTTACCAGGATATCGTATCATATCGTATCTCGATAACATAACACATTTCTAGTCGATTGTTATTCGCCTCGGTCGATAAGCAGCTGGCACATTGTTTTGTTGACATTTCGAATAGATAGAATTAGAATACATTGCATGCTTTACATACGTGGAATGTTTTAAGAATGGGGTAGCCAGTAGACAATTTATAACACCTGTCTTTACTTAAGATCGGTGAGAGTGCTATATAAAATAACACAACATCTTGCCTGTATTCCCTGAATGGTTAGGCGCGGTTTATAAATGATAAATGATTTATTTCTGTAAGTAGGTTTGTACAAACCCTTCTTTTACACGTCAATCATATATTTTTTAAACTAGATGTGGTCGGCGTTTCCTTTCCGATTACTCTGAGAAAAATTGTCGAAACAAACTTAGAGGTCATAATAAAGGTCTCTTATAAAGTCCAGACAGAATCCATGTAGATTGGTGTCTGAAATGGTCTTTTGAGGAAAGAACCACACAGATTGAGTGGATCTGTCCAGTCAGTGCACGCATTTGTCAAAAATCGTGTAGCTCAACTCAGAACTTGAGGAGCTCAACGATTCGACGAACAATACCAAAGAAAGGACGGTTTTCGGTAGGCCGCATAAATTACTCAAACTGCCAGATCAAAGTATTGAAGTACACGCTCATGTCGCCAGTTATGTTTAACGCCTATGTAATAAGGGTTGAGGCTTTTTACTATTATTACTATTTATTTATTGATTTGGACCCGGTTACTCCCGGGCCTAAATCAAGACTCCGATATACCTAACTGAAATTTTATCGGTGGAGCTACTTAATCAATCTGCTCAACATGGGAATCGAATCCAGGACGGAAGAACCCTTGATCAACAGTTGCACAGGCTGCAGTGGAATAGAAAGCAGCCGAGCTGAAATAGTCTGCAGTAAAATATTTTAATCTTGGCGCTACAAAAGCTTTTGTTTATCAATGAATCATTAATTTATTTTACAATTCCACGAATATGATTCGATTGTAAACATTTAAAGAATTTCCTTATTTTGATATTCCACCCGTAGGCGTAGCTTGGACTTGGGTGGCTTGTGTGATATTAATAACACAATAACACTAATTTTTGATCGAAAAGGAAAAGTTTCTTTGAATATCGATCTAAACTACGTCGTTTTCAAAGATTCCAAAGACGTAAACAACAATGGCCGCTCGAAATTGACTATGGTTTAGTGTTTCGGTAGTGTGAATTTTAAGTTTACGTGTTATCGATATTTGTTAGTTATGCTTCTGCCCGCGACTGTCCGCGTCGTTTATTGTTTCCCCGACCCACCCCGTCGCGTCGCATCGTATCGCCTGCCCGCGCTGTTGCTTCGTTTCCGCTTAGCGTGGTTTCTGACTTTTTATGTCTTTGCTCGGCTCCTAAGGGTCCTAGCGTAATGTTCAGTAGCCTATAGCCTTCCTCAAGAATTGGGTTGTAAAATCCAAAAAAATCCGACAGGTAGTTCCTGAGATTAGCGCGTTCAAAAAAACAAACAAACTCTTCAGCTTCGTTATCGTTATCGCTCTTCAGCTATTGTTGTCTAAAGATTACAAAGTCACATTACTGTGACAAAGTGTTGTCCCATACTTATTTGCATGGCTAAAGAAACATAACTTGGTTTCCACACAACAATAACACCCACCAGTTGCTTCAGTTTAAATGGAACTTTCAACAAAACTTAAATTAAAACAACAAACTAATTAAGATGAAACTATAAACAAACTACTAACAGCTATATCGGAAGCCATGATTTACGTCAGCTGATAACGAAGTTGATTGCCACTTCAAATACAGACGTGCTATGCTTAACAGTTATTTTGTTGCCATTAATATTGACATAGATCTTATCAGAGAAATAGGTTTCTGTCTGTGGGACAATGGAAAGTAATTTATCACAATTTCTGACTGAGTGACATTTAAAATAGTGAATAAACGTCTGTAGGACACAGAAACAGCAATATTTTTAAATGTTATAAGAATAACGTTGGAATTATTGTTAAGGAACACTGCTGACTTTGAATTGTAGATTGATCAAGAGACTAAAACATTGAGAATATTAAGCTGTAAGAAGATCTTTCGTTGTAACTTCAAGTCAATGCTTTAAAAAAACACCCACTTCTCTTCCTTATTTTAATTGGCATACGCCACAATACCCAAACCAGAACACCCTTCCAGAGAGAACAAACAAAACAAATGAATACATCCAGGCTGCTAACAAAACTACAATAGAGGCCAGCGGACACACTGGAAAAACGGCCATCCTTTACTCTCAAACAAAGCATTATAGGACTTTCTCGAAGATAGAAAGAGATGGCAGTTCCTGGTGACCTTTCCGTGACTCAGACGTCCGTTTGAACTTGCCCCTGGACCTTCGCCATGACCTTGGGGAGACGTGATGACGTCATTTCTGTGTTACGTCACACATCTCGATCTAATGCTTACGCCTGTAATGGAATGATATACTACGGATATACAGCAGATATTAACTTGATGTTTTGATTAACAAATAATGTTAATGTGGGTTTAAAAACCGTGATTTTAGAACAATGGACATGGTATTTGTATTTTTTCTCCATATGTAATAATTTAATCTTGTATATCTGCTTGTATATCTTTAATCTTGTATATGCAAGTATGCAACTTTGTCATGAATTATGAAACAAAATTTTCGTAATAAAATATCTACAACCGGATGAACTAAGTGCTCTGTGGTCGGGTGTTAATGTCCCATCCGCAGTTCCGCATTGCAGTATCATGCTACCTATTCATAAGTAGGAAAGTTACTTATCATCTGACTGTCGTAAAAAACAATTGACACGTGTATATAAAATTAAACCGGACTATTTGAGCATGGGATCCTGGGTTCGATACACAGGTCGACCAGAGTTATTGGGTTTATTCAGCAAGAATTTCTCAGTAGCAGACGAATTGTGTTCGGTCAATGGTGTCAGGCTTGCCTCGTATTACGTGGGACAAAATAAATGACTATCTAGGATGTCTATCATGGTATAGTCGTAAATAAACCGTTTTAAACAAATAAAACGGTTTATTTAAGTACGACTATAATCACGGGTGGTCTGTTGAACGATTTAATGTTGATTTTTTATTAAGTTAATTTTTAATACATATTTAGATTACTATTTTTTTTTATTTAAGTAGTAGTCGTTTTAATTTGGTTTTTTGTATTTTTTAAAATTTATTTTTAATTTTATCCTTTTGCTGTGCCCTTACAGGGTCCATATTTTTGCACCTAGCTTTAAACCTTTTGTATGTATTAATAAAATGAATGGATATAAACGACTCAAGTTATCGCAGTCTCCTGCTGAAAAAAGTGTCTATCACACTTAGACACTTTTGTGTACTTATCCAGATCATTTCTCGTTACAGATTTTGCAGTAACCACGGTAACAAATGCCCCCGCCCGGGAGACGTGCCCGCGGCTCTCATGTGCGTCGCGGAGGCTATGATGCCGCGCCTCATACTGCGTTTGCTGCAACACTTCAGAGAGAACAGGTAAACACTGCAGCAGCATATTACAGGCTACTGCAGCCGCACCCTAATTGGGTAACACACTCCGAAGGGCTTTGAAGGAGAATCCTAAACCATTGCTTTATCGGTTTGAACAATTCGTCTGCTCAACAACATTTATAACGCATTGAACGCAGCTGAACTGTCAAAAGGAAAGGCGTTACCATCAAAGTCAAAGTCAAAGTCAAATCATTTATTTCAAATAGGCACATAAAAGGCACTTTTGAACGTCAAAAATAAAATTAAAATAAAATTGATTCTAGTCGCATCGATTTCCATTGTATGTGTGTTACCCCGCTGGTCTGTTAAAGGAACATAGGAAGTCACTGCAGAGCAAAGCCACAGAGTCGGTAAATGATTAGCTTACCACCCAAAATTAGACATCAAATCCCCATCCGTCCTTCCTTCCTTTCCTCCTTCTTTCCATTTATCGTTCATCTTGGGATTCAAGGCTACGTCTGCAGAAAACTGGTTAGTGTCCGGTCTCCGGTGCCCTTACATTTCGAGCCGAAATGATGACACCATTTTGAAAGAGTATTGATGCCAGAGTTGAACTGGTCGGCGCATAGTCTCAGCCTTTCACTGGTGATTTGAATGGCTATTCTACCAGCTAATGGCCAGAGCCCTACAGTTTAGATGCGTGGTGCACTGTAGTTGATTGTAAACTAGAGAATGCAATCTCGAATCGAGATTGGAAACTCGAGTTCTCGCGTGTTAAGTCTGGTGTCGAGATTGGCCATTCGAGATCTCGTTTTCGTTTACAAGATTTGATTCCCTAGCTAGTAAAAACTTTTGTAAACTACTAGAAACCATAAACTGGTTTCGTGGTTTGAATAATCCAATGGAAGCAATTCCTATAATCCGCTCAACTGACACGAATTTAACCGTTCTAGTGATTTGCGAAGCCACACGTGTGCTCCTGAGGTTTCTCACGGCAACCGTGTCTAGTATTTTTAGTTCGGTACGTTCAGCGCATTCAGATGTAACCTAGAACTGGATTTATGACGTTAAATAGGTCAGGCCTTGAGCAGTTAGGTCGAGTCAATTACTCGGCCATTAGTCGTAGTCTTGAAAATAAAATGGGCCACTGTCCTTGTAGAGGGATTAGTAAGCGGTAAAGAAATTCTCAATTTATTCATGTACAAGCCGTGCACACGCCCGATGGGGTTTCTCGTCGGCAAAAAACACAAAATTCCTTTTAAATCCTTTATACCCTGTCCATTAGGTAAACCGTTTTTTGACAGATGAAACTAGTGATTGCAGCAACATACAATACATTGATGATACTCGTACGGTATTATAATGCCTGTAAAAAGCGAAGCCATAAATAAGATAAGGTAGTTTAAATATTTATTTTATTACGCATTTTAAAGGTAACTTTTACGTAATCTGGGATAGTTACGTTCTAAGACAGCTGTCAAAAAACGGTTAACCTAATGGACAGGGTATATCATGTATGTTATAAGAACTTTTGTACAATTTTTCATATGGACCAAGTGGTCTAGAAGCCAATGTCGCATATCATAAATCGAAATATGTCTGATGAGTAATTTGCACCTACCGCGTTAATAAGCAGTGGTGGCGGATCGATAGATAATTTGGAAGGTGATAGATCACGATAACTACCGTCGAGGCATATTCTGTTTAATTTGTTATTATCATTATACGTGTCTAAACCACAAAAGGCATTGACTGCTCTATATTCGGCTCCCACACATATTTTAACGATGAGTTCCATCCGAGCTTACATTCAACGACTCCCCACGACCTTCGCATGTCGAGCACATGAACTCTATTTCCAGGCGACTGTCCTAACTCCCATACTTCACATACCAGCTGACAATAGAAACTCAGCCAATCCTAACGACTTTCTCCAACAAGGGGCGCAGGGCTTTATGATACTCGAGCGTTCTACACCCCTCTCAACTTGCCAGAAAGTTGCTTGTTTGACGGCTAAGGGTTTATAGGACGTGTTGTTATAATAAAAGATATACGAACTTTATGAGGGCCTCTTTTAGGTCTTAGGTCGGGGCCAGGCTTGTCTGAAGTTGGGATAAATAAAGACATAGTATCATCGAAAAAAGGAAATTCAAATAGTTTTTGTTGCTATCAACGTTAAAATGAAGGAAATCAATCGCTATTATTCGCTATTCCCTGCCAGACTCGTGAGTTTTAAAACAAAAGCGCACGCCGCATGACATACGGGCAACGCAACGCAATCCATCCTAGATATTTAGAGGAAAGCAGTTTTTTTTAACCTAACATTTTCTTTATTCCCAGTTGCGGCACACAGACAACATCAGACAGCTATCGGATTACTGTCCAGGAGTGCGAAGGCTACGTCAAGATGCTGATGGAGTTCAACAACATGGGCGACCTAATGCGCTCCGCCATGACCAAGGCTCTCATCAACCCACAGGTGAGCTAGTCCACGAGACTTCATAAGTAAGCCAAAACATGGCATAAGCAGCTTATGCTGTCCTGACAGCTGGGACACAGGAACAGGTTTCCTTTTTGTGAAAAGGAGTGGTTGATCAACATAAACTATATTTTACATCAGACCCAGTCCACAAGAGTTCATAACTTCTTGAGCAGAATAATTGGCTTGAGCCGAAATATCTGGAGACCTAGAAAGTTGGCAATATTGTAGTAATGGCCTCAAGTCGAATTTTGAAATATAGGCGGCTGATAAACGCGATGGCAAGCTTGGTTTCAGTGGGTATCTATCGATGGGTGGGGTAAATCTAAAATCTAAAACAAGACTGCCCAACTAATTTTTTTGTATAGATTATTTTGATATATTACCGCACCTACTTACCGCATTTTTGTAGCACACGGACTAGGGCTACCCGTGGTCGAGGATATGGTACAAAAATATATCAGAACTAAATTTATTCGCTGTTGTCAATGGAATTACAACTTATAAAATAAAATTGATCCATTATAAGAAGGAAGAATCACGATTTATTCACCCTTATTATTATTACTGGTGGATATTTAAATGATAAGCTAGCGTTTAGACACAGAAAATGTATTTCTGGAGAAACTATTCTCTTACATACAGGTTACACAGGGCAAGTACGGATTCTCATGACACTTCTGTATGGTGTTGCCAACTTATTAAACAATCTACTATAATATCCTACTACTATTATAAACGTAAAAGTTTGTATGGATGGATGTTTGTTACTCTTTTACGCAAAAACTACTGAACGGATCTGGATGAAATTTGGCACACAGATGATTTATAACCAGGATTAAAATATAGGATATCCCGATATTCTCACGGGATCGAAACTTATGAGGGGGAAACCGCAGGGTGCAGATAGTAAACCGTAAAGTAATAACAATTTGTAACTGAACCTTGTATTTCCTTGCTCCAGATGTATCGCAACCTGGTGGAGCCTCCGTTCCCGGAGACAGAGTACGGCTGCTACATGGCCGAGTCCAACAAGATGTACGAGAAAGCGCTCGAGATGTTCCCGGCGCCCGAACCGCCTGACGAGTAAGAAACTTTAATATTTCGGAAATACCGTCCCCAAAAGATTAAAATCATTAGATTTGCTCGATAGGTACGATTTTCAGTACGAGTGAGTGAGACTATACTATACAAATGTCATTGTCAATGAAACAGAATTTCAGATTATTTGTCATAGTTGGGCGAATCTAACGATTTAAATATTTGCCTATCCGAGTAGTCACTGACATCTTGCCGTCATTCGCTCCACGACTCAATTGCGGAGTTCAAATACCTGTGAAGGATTCCAATGTATCACTGGCTACAATTTGGGTTGCACGACATTAGATGCTGATTCGGCTAAGCTTAATACTACTCGATATAGAATTAGGTTCACGCCTGGGACATAATGCAATGCAGATTAAGTTGGTACTCACCGTTGCTGCTAACATACCATTATCAGCGGTGTAATGCACAGGCCTCGTCTGTATGAAAAGTGGATCAATAAACAATTTTTGCTCCAGGTACCGCCACCTGCCCGCCCTGGCGCCTCGTCTGCAACACAACACTTTACTGGACGAGTTCATATTTTGGACGTTCAAGTACGAGTTCCCGCAGAACGTGGTCTGCTTCCTGCTCAATATGCTGCCAGACCAGGACTATAAGGTAACCAAACACTTTCTTAATGAAAATCTTTAAAACTCTGGATTAAAACCTCTAGATCTTTCATGAAAGTTAAGTCCCCGTGGCTTTTTCGCTGTTTGACTACTGTCAGGGATGACACATTCAGTATACTGTCTCAGAAATCATGATAACCTGTGTTGTCTTAAAATGTACGTCAACCATCAGTTCTAGCAAACGATAAATAGTTGGCATTCCGACATAAGATTTAACAGTAGATTTGCTAATCAGACTAGTGTACGAACGATCATAAAAATACTACCAAAAAGTGTCACCTCAGCTAAATATTAACCTAAAGCACGTCATACTTGTTACAGGAACACCTAACCCGTACATTCGTGATGCACTACGCTCGCATTCCCCTCGTGCTCGAAGACGCCGCCGACCCCGACACACTATCCAACCGAGTCGTCCACATGTCTGTACAACTATTCTCTAACGAGGCCCTAGCATTACGCTGTGTACAGCAGCTCCACCTCCTACACGTAATGGTGTTATCTCTACGTCTGATGATGGGGAAGATACTCGTACAAAACACACTACACGATCCGGATCAGAATTTTCATTACGTCATTGATTGTACGCGGCGCGTGATGAAGGAGCATTGCTATTGGCCGTTGGTGTCAGACTTCAATAATGTGTTGTCACATAAGAGTGTTGCGTTGCTGTTTCTACAAGATGATGCGCTTGTGGACATGTGGTTCGAGTTTCTGTCAATGTTGCAAGGTTGGTTGGTTTTTTTTTAATTATTTTATTCCATTATGCTTTTTGTGCACATGAAAAAAAGATTTATTTTGAAAATAAACAGTGGCTTTATACTTAACATTGTTAAGATAAAATTATTAAAACATATCTAACATTTCAAGTCTTAAAAACAAGCCTTTTCTAGTACTTCTCGACCACTTAAGCCGCAACTAGGCTTGGAACCTTTGAGAATAATGCCTAACACTCAAAATTATTTTTTCAGGCATGAACGTAAACATCCGTGAGGTCGGCGGCCATATAGAATTCGAGCCGTCTTCCTACTACGCAGCGTTTTCCTGTGAGTTAGAAGCGGCTGCGTATCCCATGTGGTCGGTACTGTCGCACCTGACGGACGCGTCGCACGCGCCGCTCGCGCGACGGATCATCGCGGCCGCGCTCACCTACCTGCAGGAGTGGCTCGACGCGGTACACTTCACTACGCCGCACATGGAGAGGGTGAGTACATGAATTCTCGCTCCTGACGGACGCGTCACACGCGCTATGTGTCATGGCAGCCTATGGAAAGAAAGTTAGAAGAGCCCAGGGGGGAGACAGAACATGTAAAGAAAGAGTCGCCATCTAATTTTCTTAACGGAGAAGCTAATAGTTTAATAATTATCGATAGATGTCTCTGTGATACCAACTTAAATGCAAATAAGAAATCAAATAAAAGAGTTCTCTATAATTTAAAACAATAATTATAACATTTTACATCAAGATTATCACATTATTATATATGTATTCATATTTGACCGGCATCATCAATTATTGCAACAGTGTCACGGAAATCCTTATTGTGTGACATATTCTGGCAACATCACACAATATAGTCGCCGGTACCGTATTATTATTATTATATTCTTTGCCGGTACACGGTTACAAATTACAATTAATTAAAACAAAATGGTTCATTACTGTATTACTGCCAATTCTGGCGAAATTTAGCGTTTGACGTATGTGATCATTAAAATTTTCTTAGCTGCTGTTGCGTTATATGTTGATCAATATGCGGTTCATTTATATTATGCCCTTTTACTTCTGAATCACCATCATTAAAATTTTAATTATTGTAATTTAGTAAATGTATCATGGGCACGTTCAGATGCCAATGTATACGCTTTTACAATAAAGTTCCAAGCCCCGTTCAAGATTTAAGCCTTAATAAATTCATATCATTCATTAAACGTAAGTTGTGCTAGAAAGCCTTTTATACCGTTAAGGATTATATCGAGGACAAAAAGGCTTGGGATTGAGCTGCTTCCAATTTTTAGATATTGAATGATTTTTTTTTTCTGTTTTATTGTTGTTTTTTTTTATACACTAAAATTAATGAATTTTATATATACTATGACATTTGCTTACTTTGTAAAGTATTATATTATTTTAATCATTGTGAATGTGAAGACTATGTGGGCCATTTTATGTATATTATTTTTTTATTTTTCTCTCTGTTCTGTTAGTTTTTGTCATGGTCTAGCAGTAATAAAATAATTAATAATATTAATTATTATTATTTATATTTATTAATTAATGTGGCCTACCCAAATGTCCTTTCTTTGGCATTGTTCGTCAAATCGTCGAGCTCCTGAGGTTTTGAGTTGAGCTGCACGATTTCTGACAAATGCGTGCACTGACTGGACAGGTCCTCTCAATCTGTGTGGTTCTTTCCTCAAAAAACCATCTCAGACATCATATAAAACCATCTACATGGTCTTCATATGATCTGACCAAGATGATGTCCGAGCTTCAAAAGAGACTTTGACCTCGGAGTTTGTTTCGGCCTTTTTTCTTAGACTAGTCACATAGGAAACGCCGACCTCATCTAGTTTTAAAATATGATTGACGTGTAAAAGTATTTGTACAAACCTACGAGTACTTACAAAATAAAATCATGTATCACTATTATTATTCGCCAATCGCATATTGATCAACATTATTACTCTACAACAGCTAAAAAAATTTGAATGATCACATAAACACCAAACTTACTGACCTATACGTAAGTAGGACCACATACATTCGTGCCTATCTATAGCCACCTATAGAGCCTTAGTTCCAGATAAGAAATGTAGATGGCGTTTCGAATCTGTATGCTTCGAAATGGCACAAGAGGGCTCTCTTCTCCCGTATTATTATTATATACTCTTTGGTAGAGCCCCAAGTTAGTCGTGATCGAAGCTTGTTCCTTTGATGTGGAGGGAAGTGGTGAAATCGTGAGTAAATTCCGCACTCCACAGTTCGGTGGTTAAAGGAAAGCCGTCAGGTATTAGGTTCGTGTTCTGCTTAGAATCTGGGTATCTACCAGAAGTCGTCAAAATAAAGGAAAGGACTGCCTAATTCTCGATAATATCTCGCAGTTGAGATATTTTTGTTTCCTCCAACGAGTCGAGTCGTGTATCAGTTGCTAATGTTGTCCGCTCCCCAGGCGGAGGTGATGCACGCGTCGTTCCACTTCCCGCTGCACCGCTACCTGGGCGCCTTCCTGTGCGCCGGCGTGCGCGCCATGGGGCTGCGCGCGGCCGACGTGCTGCCGCCGCCCGAGCTGCTGGCGCTGCTGGCCGTGCATCCGCTGAGAGTGCAGGTATGTGGCACAAGATACGACGGACGGTACGGATCACTGCCTATCTGATGAAATGTTCCAAAAGTCTCTGATGAAAATGTAAACAAATTAATCATACGACGTACCTGTAGATGCCAATTTGCAGTCCCGCTTACATATTGAGGGCTTTCATTTGATTATTTGAATACTTAAACCTGTAATTCTAATTTGAAATCAACTAAAAAAATTTTTTCATTTGACTATTCAGGTTGATTTGATAACCTCAATTTGATGATTTTTCAATTAATTTAACAAAAAGTTGGGAATAGTGGTAAGATATTAAGTTGTAACCTTCTAAATGAATGTGTTACTAATTCGTGTTTGCTTATACTTCCTTCAGATACATTTGGGACAGGCTATAGTTTGTCTAATAGTCCCAAGCATGGTTGCTGAACGTGAGGACCCGAGTTTGATCCCCGGGTCGGGCAAGGTTGATGTTTTTTCACTAGGATATAATAATACAGCTATAAACATCATTTATTAGTGCTAGTAATGGTACCCTGAAATCCGACTTAGCTCTTCCTTATTCTCGATATAATTGCTTAAAATTATTTATTCTACTTATTACTGCCAATTGCACCAACACTAACTCGAAATTTAGGTAACATAATTATATGTTATGTATACGTTTGTGTATCTTCACTGAGACGCGTGACGTCATGTACACTTCCTATAATAATACACTTGCGGTCTCCGTCAAACCAGTCGTTTGATACCGGTGACGCTATTTCTTTAAAATTACTGTCTGGCGGAATACAAGCGGGCGACGATAACTTTTAGGAAAGCTGGATATTCTAAGCTCTTTAACATCGAAAGGTAAGTTTATTATTAGAACATTTCTTATATTCTTCTTAGGGCTGATTTCTCTAACGCTAGATAATTTTATCCGAGGAATAATTTTGAATTTTTGACAGTTCTGCCATACAGAATCTGTCAGACGTCAACTATTTCACGAATAAGAATTATTTATCGATTGGACAATCAGCCCTTATTGTTTTATATTCACACCTTTTAACATTATTATTTTTGTTATTACGCACAAGCAACGATAAAATAATATTTGTCATATTTTAATACATAAATAGTATTCTTAATAATAAATGCAACTAATAAACAAATCAAGTATCTTGACCTGGCTCGCGAGGTTGTCGACATGTGTGATGTGGACTCAGCGATCATTGTGCCGATAGTCGTGATAGCCAATGGCTTAATAGCTAAGAGCTTCGACCAACACCTGAGGAGGCTCTCGTTGGGCAGCTGGATCAAGGGCTTGATTCAGAAAGCGGTACTCCTGGACACGGCTCGCATTATCAGGAGGATTCTCTCTCTCTCTCTCTCTCTCTCTCTCTCTCTCTCTCTCTCTCTCTCTGGAGCCCTGACCCCCGGTAGCTTGGACCCTGTTCCCGGTACCGGTGGGCTACTATTTTTAAATGTTTTTATACTTTTTATATTCTAAAATTTAAAAATATCATTTTTATGTTTACATTGAAATAGAGGAAATAATAATGCAACTAAGATATGAACGATGCCAATTCTAATTAAAAATAAAGCGTACATTTAAAAGTAATCCCGGTATTTGTTAGCTAAGTACTGCACGTTTTACAAGGCAGATTCAAATTCACACTTTTCTACAATCCTTTTGGTCTCATTTTATTGTGAAGTAACTTAGAAAGTCACCTTGCTTTTTACTTAGTTATTCCGTTTTATCGTCGCTAACGGTTTTGCGTAGATGCGTATAGATTGGCACAGCACTTAGCGGATTAGCGCAAAGATCAGAATCATCCAAATTGAGAACCTCCAAATCCTCCAATCCAAATTTAGAAGTCGGTTAAAAATTAACTTTATTTCAATAAAATAGGGTAGGTATATTTTATTCTACTCAAGTAACTCGAATATTTCAACAAATCGCCAAGAGATACCATGTTTAGAACACATAGAATACAAAATAAGACAAGGCAAAACCGCTGACTATCCACAATTTGCTTTCAGAATGTGTGATAACAAAAACGAACCTGTACAATATTAATCTTTATTGTTCATATTTGGAGCTGTATGTAGACTAGAAAGTTATAGTCATCTATTTCCAACAGGGATGATACATGAAACAAGATCACATTTTAAAATAAATTACGATTTAATCAAATATGCATTGATATTGTTTTTCTTTCCTAAACGTTTCGTTTTTATGAATCAAAATTACTTCAAATTGTCCGACTGAATGAGTACAAATACCGTCATTATGACAACTTCCATTCGTCAATTTGTAATGCCAAAAAGCCAGGCATAAGAAAGAGACCAGTCAAGTAGGTTTCGAACAATGAATCTGAAAGATCGCTGTGGTCCATTCACTGGAATGTTTACATAAAACAGGTATAATATTTATGTTTGTACTCATCTGCCACATATTTGTACATGTTCATGTAAACAGACAATGCAACACAATAATGTAATGTTATCTTGTTTGATATGAACATCCCTTTTGTACATACCCTACCGACACCATTGTACGCCACATTATATCCCGAAATAAAACTCAGTACAAGACTTAAAAAATACGTATTATCAAAAGTCACTATTACGCTACATTACAAAATAAAATGAGTATATGAAATTGAACTGTATTCTAATTGATGATGGGTACGAATTCGGTTGTTTCCGCCTCGTCGACGAACTCTGATGGTGGTGGTTCTGCCTTCACGTGTTTGGAGTAGTCGTAAGTGATGACCTTGACAGCGATGAAGCCTCCGGAGCCCTTAGCTCCCCTGTGGTACAACCCTGCTCCGCTGAGCAAAGTCGCTCCTTTGGTATTTAGAGCTGCAAGCGAAAATTCGTTCTTTTAGTTGAAACCATCAGTGTCGTAACAAATAATAATCTAACAAGTTAAAAAATAGTACAAATTCCAGCCATTTATTGTCCCAATGGAGCAAAGGCCTCTTCTAATATGGAGAAGGCACGAGCATTTCTCATGACGGTAGCTAAACCACCTACAGTAAAAGTTACGTAAAAATGTCACAATTTTCTAGATCTAGTGTGTATTGTTTATAATCTATCATCGGCAAAGAACTATCTCTCAAAAATAATAAATAGTAAAAACTCCGTACATACCTTTGGAAGGCACGACGGGCTGTATATCAACAAACGGCACCGTGCTTTGCGCTGCGTCGGCGTCGAAGTCCGAGTGCGTGAACTCTATAAACTGGTCGTGCTGTGAGTCTATGCGCAGTGGAGTGTTCGCGCGCGTTGGAATGTCCGGCTTGTGTAGCTCTAGACGTGATCTGGAAAGAAATTGGAAAAACTAGGTTTAGAAGGATCCCTAAAAAGGCTTCAGACTCAGATTCTAACAAAAAATTGTCTCGTTTAGAGACTAAGTTATGTTAGAAAAGGATTCCTGTGAAGTCGTCAAGTTGGTTTTTGCCGACTTCGTCTATGTCCCACTTGCCAGAATTGTTTTTTACAGATAGAGAGTTCCTTTTACCCAATTGCGTAGGAAAGAAGGTGTATATACCTAGGTGCGTGTGATCCTTCTGTGTTGTCGTTGCTGATCCATTGACTCTTTTCGGGTGAAAGCTTTCCTGTCGTGTAGTTGAATGGTGTAGCGCGGATCTCGAAGTGTAGATGAGCACCGATCATTCGCAACCTGTGAAAGAATATTTTGTTAGTGTTAAACTTATTAACCGAAAGAGGATTTAGAATTTTTGGTTGATTTTTAGGGTTCCGTACCCAAAGGGTAAAATGGGACCCTATTACTAAGACTTCGCTGTCTGTCCGTCCGTCTGTCTGTCACCAGGCTGTATCTCAAGAACCGCGATAGCTAGACAGTTGAAATTTTCACAAATTATGTATTTCTGTTGCCGCTATAACAACAAATACTAAAAACAAAATAAAATAAATATTTAAGGGGGCCCCCATACAACAGACGGGATTTTTATAGATAATGGTACGGAACCCTTCGTGCGCGAGTCCGACTCGCACCTGGCCGGTTTTTTTTTATTGAGTTTTCTCACCTGGCTCCAGTCAAAACATCTCCCGAAGGCGAATCCAACTCGTCCAAGTCGATGGCTCGCCTCTCGTACGTCAGCGTATGGTAGTCCATGCCCTCCATGACTCCTGCTTGCCCCGGATCGAAGGCCTGTGCCAGCACCTCCTCCGAAGACTCCACGAACCCTCGCTCCACCAGCTTACCCTGGTATATCTGAATGTGGAACACTTTACCGTGTTTCACTAGTCGCATTCCTGTTACTACCCTGGAAAATTGAGCTAATGTTAGTATCGAACTAAAAATAACAAAGAATAAGACCACCCGCACACCCAACCCATGCTGTTAACACAATACGGATGACAGAAGATGGCATTAGATCCGAATCGCTACGCTGAAGATTTAGTTGATAGATACAGTTTTCTACTATCCCTGAAAGCGGTATCATGTACAATGAAAGCCAATTAGGTCCAAAAGACACCTAGGTTAGTTCCCCCATTTTTCCAAGTACTGACTTGTTGTTTTCTATATCTGCCAATGCTTCTCGTAAGCTGAAGAAACGTTCAGCCATGCTGACATCGTCCTCGCACAGACAAAAGCAATACGAGCAGTGAGTAAGTGTCCATCTCCACCAGGAGTCGACCTTAGAAGGAAAAACTTTCATTATAATCTTAGTTTTAGTTCGGATTTCTTAAATTGGGGCAAGTTTGGAATGTCCCTAAAAGTGTGCGGGTGAACCGAACATTTAAGGGACTAACTTGTTGTTGTTGATGTCTGATACTGCTTCCCGGAGACTGAAGAAGCGGTCGGAGCGGGTCTTCTCATCGCAGAGGCACATGCAGTAGGAGCAGTGCCAGAACAACCAGCGCCACCACGAGTCCACCTGGACATAGCCACTGAATTGGAACACTAGGCTTGAGATTAACAGGAGTTATATTGATTGCGTGCGGTATTTTCGAGAGGTCAGGTAGCGGTCGCTTCGTGTTAAATACTATACCTATTTTACAACTGGTTAGGTTTCACTTAAAGAAAAAAAAAACTGTGGTGATATTGTTGACGTGCTGAAAAAAACCAAGATCAAGGTAGACAGTGTAGATTTAGGGACTAACCACACTTATTCAGCTCTGTTCAGCTTTTGTCCATACAAAATCGTTGTTTTCTGTGGACAAGAGCTCCCAGTGTCCCAGTGTGTGTCCCTAAGAGTTACATGCAAATATGTACATTATGCATTGATGTTCGAGAAATCAATCTAAATGAAACAGAATCACGTTAAACGTCTTGCTATCGTATTTGCGTTCCGATTTGTTTCCTTAATCATCTGACCTCATTAACTACTCTCCATGTCTGGCAGATAAGCCAAACAATATTTAACTATTGCTCTGCAAACGATACGTTTGTCGCCAATATACAAACATTGAGGGCCAACGGTATTTGTGGGTTATTAGATGTTGGGGCCAATATTGGTATAGTCAAATTGCTCTAACCTTGGTTGTTCCCAGTCTGCAGCTGCCGACCCTTCCCAGTGTGCGTCCGTTTTCGTACTCGATCCATTCATACCGCCGGGAACTGCTGTAGCTCTGTAAAATTCAAAGTATACAATTACTCGGATATCTTCGTAATATATATTTGGTCGTGATGAATTATCGTGATTTGTTTGTTACTAACGAGGTCACGGCTACTACTTTAGTTCAGTACTGTTTTTAATAACAAAACTAAGAAATATTTGCTCGTTATTTTTCTTTTGTTGTTCATGTCCCAGTTTGTTTTTGAAACTTTTAATAATATTCTCTGAAGTATTTATTTCCTTTTTGTCTTAGTTCTGTGTCTCGTCATCTGGCATGTTTTGTTTTAATTATAACAACAGTGTAATCAGACTGGACAATAAAGATGTGACTGCACAATTCCACATCAATTAAAGCAATTTAGCTTCGTGTGAAACAGTTATAATGTATCATCTCGACCTGCTTTGTTTATTTACTGAAATGTTTATTTCATCTGTCTGATTAGAAAAACTGTGCAATCTTTAGCGGTAGAATGGTTGACCATATTAATAACAACAAATCATGTAGTTTGACATAAAATATCACGAAGCAAATTCAGTAGACATAAGAAGCTTTAGCGGTAAAAGATTAAAATTTTCCTTACCGAAGGACACACCCACATGTCAGAATCGACATATTGGCAGTCAATGATCCTGCCTAGGCACGTGGTCTGCTTGGCACAGAACTGCTCCTTGAAGCAGCCCTTGTTCTCTGTCAGTGTGTAGAAGGCACAGTTTTCCTTGCACGTGCCGTCGCTGTTCAGGTCTACCTCGTTCTCCACGTAGCCTTGTAGCAGGCGGGTCACTTCCGCGTACGTCGCTGGAAAATGGACAATATCGACTGTAATTGGAAAATTGGAAAAATGTTTTGACTGTAAAGTTTGTTCGTGTGAATAAATTAGGAGGAGTTTCCGTTTAGTTTAGTTAAGTTACCAAGTTTCTACACTGACAAACTTCATCAAAGTCGTTCACCGTCGCTTAATACATAGTATTAGTAAGAAAGCTTACCACTGGTATGTACAGGTGGGTCACATCGGTACAGGTCTCGCTTAGCCGATGCTAAAGCTGCTCTTGCAGCTGTGGCTGTCTGTCCCGTCCTCTCAGAGTACCTTTGTCGCGTTAGACTGGCTTCCTGTGTGAAGTTGCCTGAAACAAGCCATAAAACCATCACATATTAACACGAAAAATGTGCCTGTTAAAACAAAAACAGCTCTGTAGCGTTGACCAATTTATATATTTTATAGTGTTTTTTCGCGCTCGCTCTGTCACAATAGCTTTTCGAACGTAATCCATTGTTCATCAAGTTATTTGAAAATAGATTGTTTAACGTACGGTGCATTGAACATTATTGACCTGCCATAGTATATCTAGCATACTGCTGATCTTACAATAGTTTATATTATAATATGTACTTACATAAGTAGGAATTTCATAACAATGCTAAAGGTATTAATGCTACATATTATAATTTGTATTAAAAAACAGCTAATAATTATATTGACCAAGAAAACAATGGATATGCCTACTGCCTATATTGTTGTTATTTACTTAATAGTTGTGTCATTAAGTCATTAGCCACAATTTACTAGTTCAACATACCTAGTTTCAGATAAAAATAATTGCAACCAATATTATTTATTGTGGTTGCAATATGACGCAGATTCTTTACTGTGTTACTCTACACAGATGTATTGTTATCAAAAGCTCACTAGAATTATCAGACTCAAAGCATTTATTTCAAATAAATCAATTACAGGCACTTTTGAATTGTCAAGGGGTCGGTCAGTCAGAAAGATGAAGCTAGTTGCCCTTTAGGTCCCTACTAACGGGCAAAAAAACTCCACGGACACTCTTTTAAATCAAAATAATATGGTTACAAAGTATTGGTTGCATCATTTATGTTAAAAATTATGCATGTGAGAACGACGCAGAACGTTAAAAGCGTCCGTAATGTAAAGATGAAAATATCTAACAATTAAATTAAAATATATATATTTAATGGGTTTAAAATTGACGTCTGACAGTTTTAATACTAAAAAATTAGGAAACTAAAAAAATAACCGCAGGTTATGCTTCCCTTAAGTATAATTTTGACCAAAAAATCATGCCGTTTTAATGAATGCGTTGTGTTTAATAAATTACTCCGTTTTGTCACAAATTAAACTGTCGTGTGACCTTATTTATAAATCAACTGTTTAAATATCACACGGGTAAATACTTGGAGGTAATGAAGATCAACTGATCAATATTAATTATTTTAACTTCCTACTGCTTTGTTCTTGTTTTCCTTGCTCCACATAACAATATTATTAAAAGAATGATTCCGAAATAAGTTTCATATGAATTTATTTAACTTGTTATAAATAACGGAGCAGCGCGATTAAAAGTAAGCGTATTCATTTGTTTCTTGATTAATTTACTAATGACCGTTTTCAGTAACTCTGGGCATCACCTAAATGAACGCCTACATATTATTGCATTGTTGGATTTTCAACTCTAGGCACTTAGCCGAGTGTCGAAAATTCAACAGTACGTTTTTATTTAGGCATTAATTTGGTGTCACCTAGTGTCAGTGAAAAAAAAAACAATATAATTTCAGATATTTCATTTTGCCCCGCATTCCTCATTATGTAAGACGAGTACTCTAGGATCTTAGCGCGTTCCCTTCTGATGGCCTTGCCTATCCTCTTATGTAAAAGGCATTATATGTATGTATAAGCTAGCTGACCCGTCGAACTTCGTACCGCCTCAGAATCAATCAGAATATATGTATGAGAAAATAAATAATCTTTGTTTTTTTTTTGGGAAATTTTCCCATGTTTTAATAGCTTTGCTATTCGAGCCGGAGACAAATTCAACATCATAAAAATCTGTCCAACCGTTCTTGATTAATTATAGATGGTGTAACTAACCCGACTTAATTTAATTATAAAATTGTAATTCTTTTGTTCTTAACCGTTTGTAAACTACATGAGGCATTTACAGTTATTCAGAATGGACATGATAGCATATTTAATGAAATGTTTTGCATATCATTTTATTGATAGCGTACATGTAAATGTACTCGCATTGACGCATATGCTTGCGACCTCCAATGACAAGACAAACTGAATCATATGAATACTTTTAAAACGAAATTTTTGTGATTGATGAGTTTTTTATTTAAAAAAAAAAACTTGTGCTTATTTTGATTTTGAGAACAACGAAAACTTTATAAATAGACTCTTTTTTCATCTTACCCACCACTTATGTCTATATATAATACATTTTAAGGCGTGCTATCAGGGTTAATCTGGTACATTTTTTAAAAAGTATTTCAAAAAATAAATTATGAAAATTGCTGAGCTCAAATTAATATTTATTTTTTTATTGTTGTAATATGACTTTTTCATTGGACTGATAAATGATTCTATTTTTGTGTTAGAAAAAAAAAACACGAAACCGTACAAATCATAAAGTTGGTTTTGTAAGCTTCAATTAATTTTACATAACTATTTTAAAATATGCATTGCACCACTGCACTCACGGTTCGCTGTCTGTAAAATTAATTTACAATAATAATCAGATTATAGATAATAATTTAATTATAACATTAATCCCCCCACAGTTGCCCGATGTGAACATCTGCAGGGTTATAATGCCTTTATTTCTATGATAGGGGTTCATATAATTACTTCCGCAGCTTTGATATTTTTTTACTCATACTTTAATAGACAATCCTCATCAGTGTTCTAATTTAATTAACATTTATGTTAAATAAATCACACGGTTTATTTACTTTTTGGAATAACGAATCACATCACTTACGATCATCACCTGACTTAGAAACAAAGAACCTACCACTATCTGTCCACTTCATCATAGCTGTGTGTGTATTTATTATTTTGAGTATGATATAATTATTATCATTCTAGTGACATTTATTTTAAAAGTATGTATGTTAGAATTATTAGTATATTCTCGTAATTTTTGTTTAGTTTTTTTAAGTGAATTGTTTTTTTTTCATGTATTATTTTTTTGTCTCATTTACTATTTCACACGCTGTCTACATCTCTGTATCTATTGTCCTGTCTCGGGTGTGCTGGAAGAAATTTCTTATAAAATAAGCATCACCTATGTACCTATTTTATCTGTTCTGTTTTTTTCTTGTCTGTTTATATATGTGTGTACATAAAAGGTAAAATAAATAAATAAACCTTACCTATTTCAATGTCTACAGACTCGTCCTCTATTACATAGGATCTATAACAAAACTGGCGAAATGTGTCTGTCTATGCTTTCATGGTAATACAGTCGTGATATTAAGCTCACCTCTTCCGTATATTCTGAGCAGCATCCAAGAGAACTGCATCATAGCGTAACCCTTGATCTCAGTTAAGGCTATGGTGTTGTACATGTCGTATATCAGCTGGTGAGGGGACATCTGAAGGTCACACACGTCAGAATCCTCCTCCTGAAAATAGAAGACGATAGTTTTTTGTTATCTTGGTATAGGTAAAATTGAGGTTTGTTTTGAACAAGAAAAGATAGGGTCTTCTTTGAGTGTCCATGGCAATCTAAATTGAGTCTGCCCAGAATTTAGCTACGAATTTCGCGGCATTATCTTTCAATTACAAAATGACTGATAGTATGAAAGAAATGAAAAATACTTTGCTAGGTCAAAATAATGAAGATAAAGGCAACAGGGCGGTCATTACTTTACAAAACGGCTATTAGACTTTGACTCGTGATTATCAAATGATTATGCGTCTAATGACATGACTAAGGAGTATTGTAAAAATAAAATAAACTCTTTAAATACAATATAAGTGTAATATTGTATTTAACGAGTTTATTTTATTTTGACCTAAATTTTTCTCAATATACATCTCCTTCTTGACTTAAAAGACTAAATGCCTATGGATGTAAATAAATTCTTTTCAGTGACAGTCATATTATTATTTCTCAAAATTACGTATGAAGTCATCTTTACGAATATATTATGCATAAGGCTTATCAAATACCTGTGGGAATAGTCAACTTTGGATTGATAACGATTAGTAATGTTTATTGTATGATAGGTACCGTTATTTTCTTAGATGGGCAGTTTCTGGGAAAACCGGGAATGTTATGTATGCTGATAACACTGGTTTTTCCTGTTATTTATCTTCGGGTTATGTTATTCAGAGATTAGAATGTCAGCGACATATTATGTCATGAAGAAACTTCTTTATGTTTGTTATTTAAGTATAAGAATCAAAACGGTAAAGGAACATGTAACATTTGCCAACACGCACTTGGCCCGCGTGGTGGATTACAACCCACTCCCTCTCAAAAGAGAGAAAGCCTGTGTCCCAGCAGTGGGAACGGTAAAGGCTGATTATGGTATGTGTAGGTATAAGAGTTTTTGCTCTAAAAGAAGTTATTAAACCATAACCGTCCTTCTGCTGCAGTCGGGTAAAAAATGTTTGAAGCGTGGTGGTCACGCATTGCCCTCATAAAACTAATCATGTTTAATTAATGTAATTGGCTACAGTCGTTATAATTAAACTGAAATAAACAACGTCGTAGTTATTATCTAAGTCGCAATGAAGTTTTAGTGACGTAAACGTTATAAAACGCGGTTTTTTTAAATAAAAAATCAGATATTTCGTAATACAGATGAATCAGTGTAAATAATTCGCGAGGTTGTAATTTTTCTTGCCGCAATCTCGACCTACTTGTTTCACTCTCACATGCGGGTACTGCATAGATTATATTATGTTTTAATAACCATAAAGTACAGGACATAAGCTGTGTAGTGGTAGACTCAATGTTGACAAGTCATACGACACCTTAGCACATACAATGCATATATAACATCGAATTACTCGACTAATA
The DNA here is from genome assembly GCA_947507525.1 of Apamea epomidion. Taxonomy (NCBI): domain Eukaryota; kingdom Metazoa; phylum Arthropoda; class Insecta; order Lepidoptera; family Noctuidae; genus Apamea; species Apamea epomidion. Next base: position 19,011,281 of record OX382237.1, read on the forward strand.
CGGGATAATTAACGGAATGCATTCTTTTCCTCATCAAGACCTTCCGGTGGTTTGCAATTATGATGTTTTTTTGCTAATTGTAAAGTAATCTACCTACTACCCCCACCAAGACATCTATTGATACATTTTTTGATTGCATAAATGGTTATTACGAGGATTTACGTTTTTAGATAAGTACCTACTTATAAAAAAACATAATTACTTTTTTTGTTGTTTTTTTATCCTTAACGCCCATAACCCTTTTAAGCTATTATTGTTTTTTGTAACGAATGATTGGTAGTTGTCTAGTTTTCTCGGCTTACGACGTTTTTGCTATCTATAACCTACTACTGTATCGTTTATTTACAAATGTTGTGATAATCTCAGTCTCTAGTTTGGAACAATAAAACCTCGGCTACTTAGAAACGCCTATAAATATTAATATAATTATACCGTTTTCACTTTCACGTTCTGTCCTTATAACATTACGAGAATCGTTGGCATTCCCGAGTGCTTTAACGAATATTAAAATTGAGAAAATGTGAAAATATCTATTTATTTAGGGTAATATCTATTTAGGTTTTCATTTGTGCTATTTACTTATTACAATGTCAACATTCCGACCTTTTGATTATCTACATGTTTAGTACTAAAAGTATAATAGCAGAATTTCTAAAATGTTTTATATTTCTAGGTAAAACGAACACGCGCCATATTAAAATAACCTGCTTTTTGATATCCAAAATTGCTGTAGTCGCATTAGCCGTCACCTGAGTAATGAGGGCATTGCTTCGAAGAACGCGAACAAAATACGATTACTCAATACACGTTATACAAACAAGACACCTAAATGCTACGTTCTCCAAAAATAATCACGCTATTATAGGGAAATTGTAAACATTCCGATTGTTTTACGTTAAACATCAGGTCACTGACATGTTGCCAAACATCTCCAGTTACTCAACTTTCCATTGTTGTGGTCGTCCTCCCCCAAACTCGGCTATTATTAGTCACTAACTTTACCTGGAGGGTTGAGCGGAAAATATCTCCGTGTTCCAAGAAACCGTGAATCTTCCTCACAGCTTGGGCCACAGATGTCTTCGGGTCCATCAGGACTGATTCTGCCATGTCCAGCCACTCTCTGACCGGCGCTGGCACTGTACCAGGCGATGCCTGGTGCTTCACAAACTCCATGAAGTTCTTGTAGAATCCGTCTACCACCTGCAGCTTTTCCGACACTTTGCCCCATAACCACGAGTTCAGCGTCAGTCTCTTAGGCCTTGGAATTAACTCGATCTGCTCGTTCAGCGCGTAGAACGCCTTTGTCAGTTCGACATCACCACCAAGGCCGGAGTCCCTCCACATAGGGTCCGTCACGTTCCTCCATAGCTCCTCTTCTAGATCGTAAAACTTCTGTCGAACTAAGTCCGTCGGAGTAAGCTCGGTGGCTAACCCGATCGCGAACAGCGCAGATAGCGCTGCGATTCTCATTGTGGCTCTGGAAGTGAAACGTTTTGTGACGCGGCACGAGTTACACTGACTGACGCGAAGTGAGGGGACCGACGGAACGCAGTGAGTGGGGTCGCTCTAGTGATGTGCCGTGCAATGCATAAGGTCGACAATCACTATCGATGTTTTGTTTCAAATAAATATTAACATTACATAAAATACGTTTTATCCGTATGTCGTGTCAATCGAAAATGAAATGCCAAACGCGCTTTTCAAATATTCGGTTGTATCCTTGTGTTTGTCCTTTAAAGTGTATAAATATAATTAACATTGTTTTTTCTCGGAGTTACCATGAGTTAAAGGGAACCTTCATTGTTTATCGCATCATTGTTTTGTTTTCTTTTAATTGGGTTTAATTTGGAGACCTTGAACGACGAAACCACTTTGATAATTATTTAAGGACGTAATTATAATTGGGTAAGGACGTATTTATTGACTTTTATTTTTAGAAATAAATTGATTCTGACTATCGCAGCCCTTTGCTGAACATAGACTTCCCTCAAATTGCGCCAAAACAGATTAAATAATGCAGAATTTAAATTAAACAAATTAACCTTTCATCAACAATAAAATGCATCGTATAATATGTAAAAGTTTTATAGCTTTGAAACATTTTGTTACAGCTGACCATACATACTTCTCATCAAACTGCTGCATCGATATCGATTAGCTATGCTTTCGCTTACCTCATCCTTGCGCACCCGCATGTTAATGCTGTTAACTGTGCTATAATAAATCTCTCTTCTTTTGACTCTTAATGCCGCGGAATAAGATACAAAATTGTTTATATTTCCTTTTATACTTTTGTTGGTAACAGTAGCATTGTTATTATTATTTGCTCATTACATGTGCGGTGTCAGCTGGCAACTCCCGCGCAATATGTCGCAGGCGCTGCCATATTATTTTTTACACACACAAGGAATACGAGACTTATGTTTTCTTTGTTGAGTTCTCAGAATTCAATCTAAATAAGTTGTTTTAGAAATCTGTACTTGAAATCCATGCTTCCGGACTGACTCATGGCGACCGAAGCTTTTTATGACAATGACTATACTCCGGGTGTGGCCTGTTTGTTAATCACATCGGAAAAGAATAAAAGTGGCAAAAATATTAATACATTTTATCATGTAATAGTGTGTGAGTGCATTTTGTTATCAATAACATTTAATATCAAACGTCTTCAACGCCTATTACGAGGTTACTGTAACTTATATTATTTTCTAGCGGAGTGAATGGAACTCTAAGCAGAGCAAATGAATCAGCACGAAGTAAAGTACGCATAACTGCATTAGTTAATGGTCAACCTATAATAGCATGGTATTTAATGTATTCTAAGCACTTCCGCGTGATGACAACTAGACACAATAAAGTTTTATTGTATTGCGATGCGGTACCTATCTACAACATATTGAATTTAATTATTATGTACTAGAGTTTTTTGTTACTAGTGTAAGTTTCCATTTTATAATTGAGCACCCTAAAACGTCAATATAAACACAAATCTACCTTTGAACATAGGTTCTTCTGAAAAACCGATTTATGGTGACTACAAAGTCATCAGCGTTGCATCAGCAAAAAACGTTGCAAAAAATTCTTTCAATAACAAAAAAACGATCGATAAATTCCAGCACGGCCCACCCCTACGGCTCGTGCCATAAAAAAATATTTTCATTGATACGACACCGGTGTAGTGTTGTGCGTTATGAGGAAGCGACAATTACCGTGTGTTACCGGTCGGCAGGGAGTGGTGTCTACGTTACCGTGGGGTGTTGCATCAGGTGATGACGTCAGAATAGACTGCATTACATAGTACAGCTGTTGTTTATGTTTTGGAAGATGAAGCGAACCCACATGTGACTGTCCCTAAATTACCGTAGTAGGCTGATAAAATTTACCCCTTTATATAGACACGGTGCTTAAAATTAAGTAATGATTGGCGACTGTTTTACCATACATCTTTGACGTTTAAACGTCTTTTAACTTTAAGCAACGTTTATAAATAAACCTCTTAGAGTTTTTCCCTTATTAGGTATGTCAATAGTAGTGTTAAGGTTGGTTTTACCGAAAAAAAAAAAACAATATAATAATGACCATTTTTTTTTTCTAATTGGTACGTGTCTTATAAAAGATAACATGAAACTCAGAAAGCTATTGCTTGTGTAAAACTAAAGCACTAAAACACTCGCGTTCGTAAGGTCGGTTAAAATCTTAGCCTAATTAAATTAGGTAATTACATAGGTACTTACCCTTAATTATGCTGTGAACGTTTAATTGAGTACTTATTTGCTATTATTTGTATTACCAAAGATGTTAAACCAGAGAGAAGAAGCCATTTTAAACCAGATCATCTTTCTTACATAAAGAATTGCTCCTTTCCGTGTATCATTGATAGCATAAACAAAGCAATTGTATCACTTTAGATTTCTGCTAATAGGGTACCTGTTTATTGCAAGAACGTGCCTAACAACCAATTTAAAATTGCCTTATCTTAGAACTGTGACGTATTCTAGCTCTTTGTCCGTCTCATTGCGAATTTTATTGAAAGATATTCTTAAACATGGCAAGTCATATAGATTCCAAAAACTGTAATTATAAAGACTGGCTTTAGATACAAAGGCAATATTTTTTTTAAATACACATATAATAATTTCATGGGATGACAGTACTTATGGAATATACACAATTTTTACTATAAGACTCTCTCTAAAAACAAATAAAAGAATTTGTTTTATATTCATATTTTCATTAGAATATATTCGTTTTTTTGTGTGAAACAGTAGATATATTTTCCAAAGTATCAGTTACTTATTCAATCAATCAATCTTTTATCCTGAAACACTTTTCTTGTGCTAGTTTATTGCTTATTAGACCACCATACAATATTATATTCACGAGAAAAATAACTAAGAAAGAATTTTAATTTGCCAGGCTTTGATTCAATATCTCAATATTATTGTAGGCAATGATTCATCAGACACTGCCTTTAAAAGCAAATTATGAGTCAAGTACCTATCTCCAAGTATGGTGTCCCGTACTAAAACAGGTTTATGGTCACAACGAGAAGAAATTTTATATTTCAGTATGTTTTAAATGCGAAATCTTCTCGATGCATCAAACCTGCTTTTGTTAAAGGTGAACTACTTTACCCATGTCATCCATCCATGGGTATGTTTTACATTTTGATATTTATTTGTAACATCTTAATCTGAATAGTAGGAACCTATTTCTAAAACAGCATTGTTTAATAATCTATCGTCATCTTGTATGGTTCATGTGTTTTTTACCTAATGAAAGCAATTCTAAGGAAAAATAACAAATTTCTAAATAATAAAGATTTTGCTGAATCACTGAATAGTAGGAAACTATTTCTAAAACAGCATTGTTTAATAATCTATCGTCGTCTTGTATGGTTCATGTGTTATTTACCTAATGAAAGCAATTCTAAGGGAAAATAACATATTTTCTTTCAAATAGTCTGCTGAATCACCAAATAACTTTAATACCATTAAACAACAGGACATCTTAAACGCAAATTGTTTTTGGTCGGAATTACATTCATTTTTTGGTTCATGTTTTGTAGTATTTTGCCTAGTCTTTGTTTGTGTTTTGCTTCATCATAGACTATAATTCTTATGACAACCGCTGACCTTCGATAATCTTTATCTAAACTAATATATATAATAAAGAGTAAAGATTCGATTTTTTGTATATCTGTTTGTTACGCTTTTACGCTAAGACGGCTGAACGGATTTGGATGATTTTGGCACATAAGTACCATGACCTGGATTAGGACATAGGATACTTTTTATCCCGATCTTCCCACGGGATGTGAAACCACGAGGCGCAGCTAGTTACTGATGTACGTGTAAGTTTACACCGTCATCACCAGTGATCGGATAATCGGATGCATATTAACCTAAAGGTTATTATGGAATGCACTTTTATATCGAAAAATCTCGGGAATTCGAAATCGACAAATTTTGTTTTTTTACTATAGATTCAAATCGGGTGTAGGAATATTTACTTAGTTTAAGGTGTTGGATAATATTATGTAATGCACTTTTGTGTCGAAAAAATCCCGGGATATTATATTTAAAAAAATATGTTTTAAGAAGCCGCTTTCATAATTTCCTAACCAAAAATGAACTTTAGGTAAATATGCATCCGATTATCCGATCACTGGTCATCTCCAATATTATCAGGTTTAAGTCGTTCATTGCCAGATACTTGGCCTTCTCCCCAGCCTTGCACTTCAAACCTACAATATAATGTCATTGTATGACATTTTGTTTTGTCATTGTTTGACATACACCAGGTCAATGCCAGCCCTGCTAAAGGAAGTATCGCAGGATACGATACGACCTTTATCACATCCTCCAACACTCCATATCATGTACTTACAAGCTCCATTGTTTATTTCTAAATCAATGGGTGGCGTTCATTTGCTTTTTTCACTGTTGACCTATCACTGTCCCACTGCAGGGCAAACGCCTCTTCTCATACAGAGAACGCACGAGCATTGATCTCCACGCTTGCTCAAGACGGGTTGGCGGTTTCAGAAGGTACATATGAATTGAAAAATTCACATTAGTACTTGTCTGGATTTGAACCCACAACCTCGTGCAGTGCATGTTAGGGGAGGCCTAAACCACTGCGCCATCACGATACATATGTCCTGTCCAATTTAGGAGATTTCCTAAAATTCTACCGGATAAAGTGGGACAACTATACTGTCTTTTCCGGATTCTCGATTTTCTTCTCAAATGATGTCGTAGAATTTTTTTTTAAATACCTATTATTTTGTGAAACTTGCAAAGGTACCAATTAGAAATTAAGGATAACTAACTTTTCCCTATACCTATTGTAATGTTGTAAACAATTTCCTACCACAGCCACAGAATAACTAATATAGTACCTACTAACGCCACAACTAACACATACAGGATGGAGACGACTGACAGACACCTACCATACTTTTTTTAATTCCTCAAATGACAGTATTCTCACAAGTTATATAACTTATTGTTCAATACATTTCTCACGGTAAAATAGATTTTTAATTTGTAACACAGAAAACTCATTACTACTTAGATTATTTTTGCTTGTGAGTGACACATATTCTCTTATTAGCTTTCATAAGTATTAACAATTATTTTATGATGCATAATCATTTTATTGACCTATCATTTTATAATGCATTACAGGAAGTTATTTCCCAGGGATGTTATACTTTATCAATAGTTTTAATATGTCAAAAATCATTTTTATGTGAATCACTAACAAAAACTTGTTTCGATTTCCTGTGTTTACCAGTTTTCTCCATTGCCATCATATGAATCATTGACACTTCATACCTAACAGAAATAGCTACTAGGTACTTGCGCATGATTGGAACGTGCATTGGTTTTTAATAATAATCAATGCTGACAGACTGACCTAAACAGCCTAGCAGCCAACCTGCGCTTGCGCATATGAAAATCTAACACAACAAATCTTATTAAAAACAATGCTATCAAGCAATAATGATAAAAATAAAGTTATTGTAAAAATAAAATGTATCAAAATCAGCATAAATATTAACAGTAAACATCAAAATCCATATCTCCATCGGATTTCATTCCCACATCCTTTAAAGGGGTATAAAGTTCAAATAAATGTGACCGCGGAGTTCAAATTACACTGGTTATTACTGGTGACAAATAAAGCGGGCGTCAATTGTTTGTCAAGGATACAGTTCTTGGGACCAGCTAAGTGGAGCTCTGCGGCCCAGACAGAGTTGTTTGACCCTTATATGACTCATCTTTTACTGTTAGCAAATCATCTCTTGCGGGACAGATGCTCGATTTTTATTGTATACCAAATGTTGAAGAATATTCGAAGTTGGTGACGTCATTTGCAGGTGTTTCAAAATATAAATCAGCAAGCATTCGCGTCAAACTAAGAACTACCTATAAATTTTGGGAGTACATCAATAATGTACTCTTCTAAATTGACTACTGTTCATTTATTCTGTTATGTAAATCATATATATAAATGTATAAGTAGGCAATACAAAAAACCAACCGAACGGTTTCTTGTGTGTCATGCTAAAGACATTACACCAATCCAACAATGCCTACTTTGTCTTAACAACTTGAGCAATTGTAACAACAAAGATTTCGTTTGAAACCCGTTACACGCCATGCGTCACCAAGATACATTATGATAATTTTGAAAGCAAAGTTATTATGAACTGTTATTTAACTTAACTGAATATGAAGAATTGAACTATAGGATAGTTGATTGATTCAACAGGATACTAAACTCAATCAACCGTTTGTCTTAAGTGAAAGTACTTAAGACCTTGTGCAGCCATTCCACCACTACAAGATTCTAATGCCCTGCCTAATATCACTGCTCTTAAAGTTTGTTCATAATAAAATGTTCGGTAACTTAGTACAGTATGATAATAAATGGGCGCTGCGTATGAGTCATGCAACAGTTGACATTGAAAACGAAGCCTCTCTTTAATTTGTGTAACATCTATTATGTGTACCCGCATGACTGATGTTAGAGCTAATAATGTTACGAATCGACAATTCATAGCTATTAAGAGCCGGACGCAACAATAGCATAGTTCTATAAAAAAAGACTGAATGGAAGAGTATCTAATTTTATTTGTAACTTAGGTTTACTGTCCTTACAAACCTGTAAGTCATCCATAAGCAGCTGCAATAAACCTCGTCCCAACAAGTTCTTGTGGGGAGGCACAACGAGCGCGTGCACTCTCTCCAGCAGGCCTGGCAACGCGCCAGGGTCGTGAGAGACACACCACTCCGCGAAGTCCTGCAACGTACTCCGCTCCAGCTCCTCTTGCAGACCTACGTACTCGCGCATCTGCCTATTCGACCACGCAACCCGATTCAACAGATCCGACATCTCGTGCAACCGCAGCTCTAGCCTAGTCGGCTTGTTTCCCTTCCTAGCTAAAACTAGCGCGATAGCACCAACTTTCTGCACACCGAGTTCAAGTTTTTCGATCGATCGCGAAACCACCGCGAGTCGCGCCAAAATTTCCCGCTCTCTTCGGCGGACCACGGGGAGGTCCACGCCGCCCGTCGCATTGAACGGCTTCCCCAACACATCCCAGGAGTTCAGCACCTCTTCACCTACTTCCTTGCCTAGTTTGATAACGTCGATGACCTCGTCGACGAGCGCACGCGAAGTGTTCGCGAATACGAGTAGAACAAGAAGCGCACGAAAGGTGCGCAAACGTGGAACGGACATGGCGGCTGACGCGCACCCACTGATGTAGCGCGCTCGAGGTCGTGGGGTTGCCAAGGTACAGCACAAAATTACCGAAAACACAGTAAAGCTAAATTTACTATTTTTGAGAACTCATTTTTAAAACAGTAATTTTTAAAACGGCTTTCTTCAGCCCCTATGCGAGGAACTCGTTAATTCAATAACGCGCTTAAGCACTGACTCATACGTGTGAAGCCTTAGAACTGACGGAGCAAGTTTCATTTATCTTTACCGTTGCTTCAACTTCGCGCGCTCTCATTGGTGGGGCCATGTTTTGCTAGGTGTTAGTAAAAGTTATTTTTAAACTTTACGTTAGATTACTAATACTTTTATCTTCGATACTTGTACTTGAATGTTTTGACTATCTAACTAATTAAAACAAAAATAAATTTGAAATCGTTTGTCAATAAAAAATGTGGGCAATAATAATTTGTGCCCATTTGATTATTAATGATAAATTCTAGAGCTTTTTCATACAGATCTATGCTTTACAAAATGTACCACACAATTAAGAAAGTCCCCTAATGTGGTAAATGGTTCGTAAAGCTAGCAACACCGTACGGTTGTCAAGTAAACAGTTGCCGCCTTCCCTTTAAAGACAGCAAAACATTTTTGGAACACTTTCCATTTCGATGTTAGAACAGACCCATTTTTTTGATTGGGCTGACGTTTGTGTGTCGGAATTTTTATTAGTACCCACATATTTTGAAAAGGGTTCCATTTTAGCAGGTAACAAATGGTGCTTTAGTCAACTGAGGCCGCTTGAACTTATCCCGCGGGATGAGTCGACCTAATGAATGTTTTGAATCGGGCAACTGATCCCACTGATACAAGTACAGACACGAAAAAAGTGTTAGACATTAGATTTACGAAAACGAGTTGATTTGATAGTATAGATAGCGCTGATGGGGATACTATAGAAAGGATTTGATTTTTGTTTTTAACTTAATTGTTTTGAAATGAAACGATTTGTTTTTACGTAACTAGAAATTAATTTTGAATAGTTCGTGTAACACGAAGGTATCATAATTAATTAGGTAGGTACCTACCTATAATATATATGATCATTATAGGTGCAAAAAAAAAATATGTACGGTCACCAAAGGAGATACCTAAGTATCCACGGTCGACGGATATGGTTGAAGTTTAGTAAGAAACCGATGGATGTTTTCGAATAAAATTTAATTTAACGAATATAAAACAAATGGTTAATTTATCAAATTAGATTTCATTCCAAAACATCCATCGATTTCTTACTAAACTTCAACTTATATGCCGATCCTGGTTACTGATCTCTTTTGGTGATTGTGTACATAGGCGTAGATATAAAATACATAGCAGTCATCATTACAAGAAGCAGTTATTAGAACATGGTGTCATATTCAACGGCTAATCAGAACTGGTATTTCGGCCTCGTCATGGGAAAATGAAACGTGAAGCTTTAATAAGGCCTGTTTCACAGTGTTGTGACTTCTAATTGGCACTTTGTGTACCAGCTAAATGGAACAGTACCTTTATAAAAATATTTGTGAGATAAAGTAACCGGTAGAATTTATCTGGAGGTCGTGAAGTGCTTTTATAGCAAGAAGTTTAATAGTCTTGTTGAATCCTTACATATGTAATTATTATAGATTCATCATCGTCATCGACAGCCCGATTTCGTCCACTGCTGGGCATAGTTATCATAGACTCATGTGCCACCCTCATCCAGATTTTGTCCACGATGGCAACAATTATCATTATTATACATTATGTGAAAGTATCTAAAGAAGTTTATTGCTCAACCACGCTGAACCGATGAACGGCTGAACGGATTCAGATGAATTATGTGACACATAGATAGACCATACCCTGAATTAACATTATAGAATACTTTTAAACATAATATAACATCCCCGAAGGGTTGGGCAGAGGAGTACCTATACCTAACCTAATAAGTACCTAGTGCCTAGTACATCCACATTTCGCCTGTTATTAAGTACCATGTAATAGACTATTACTAGCCCAACGAGGCAGTCGAAATACTTTTTATCCGGATAAATAAAGTAGTGTTTCTAGGATGCGAACGAAACCGCGTGCAACAAATATTTTTTAAAGTAATTTTATGTCCAATTTTGTGTTATGGAAACTGAATGTCTTCAAGGCATTTTGACGAAAGACAAACAAAAAGTGTGCAGCAGCATACTTTCTCGTTGTTTACATCCTGGCACGGTGAAGAATGCCATGCCAGGTTATTTGTATCTTTGCTACTAGGTACTTACTACGTTAAAAGTTATCTATTGTTTTGTAGAAGTTCAAGCGGTGATTCTAGTATAGTACAGTAAGTTAGTAAAGGAATAATTCGATCTTAGTTCATTTCAAATCATCATCTGCCTGGCATTTTCATCTATGGTGGGTTCGTCTTGTGGTCTAACCGGATGCAGCTGAATGTCAGTATTTTACATGGAGCGACTGTCTATCTACTCGCCACCCTCCACGACCCGGTTATGGGTTAGAATTAATTATTTTATTATTAAATAGAAAGAAAGTAGAAAGAAAATACGTTTACTTGCGGTAAACATGACGCAAAAAAAAAAAAAAAAACAATAAGAAATGGTTGACATGCGTCACATCCACGCAAAACGGCTATCGCTCAGCATTATGCAAGACAGAGCCCTAGCGCTGGTTTTCAGCGACAGCCGGCGCCGACGTAATGACGTCGCCTACCTAAATCGAATATCGATGCTACTCAAGCCCTCCACTTTTGTTTCCAAGCTCACCCCACAATGTTTAAGTTTTGTTCAAGTTACGAAAAACTTTACTACTGTATCTCTCATTTTTATGGTGATTTAGACTAGCTCAGTTTTGTCATTTAATGTACATAACATAATCAGCCTTTATTGTTCCCACTGCTGGGACACAAGCCTCCTCTCTTCACGAAACTTTTCATTCTTCTCCTCATTTAATTTAGACGAAATTTAAATCTCTTACTGTAACGCCATCAACAGCAAAACATAGTGATATCTCTATGCATATTTTATTATTTATTATATTACACCTGTCATTTTACAAATAAAAACTTTGAGTAGGACATTTATCAGAAACAATGGCCACTCTGAACTGTTTCTAAACACCTACATTTTACGTGATATCTCTGTCAGTCTGTGTGTAAGTGTAACTGATGACGAGATCATAACGTCCTGCAAAATAGCCGGCGCGTGCGCTATCATTAGCAGCTATAATTACCTGCCTACGTTGGCTCTGAAAACATGACCTTGTGCAGACACGCTTAACAGTGTTTATGTCACTTCTGTACAGTTGCTGTATAAACAACTAATATTGGACTGACATAAAAGTACTGTAGTTTTGTAGTGTCTGCCTACCCTCATGGGAAGACGGCGCGAGTTTATGTATGTACAAAAGTACCCATTTGTGAAAAATTTGAACAGGAACTGGTACGGAACTGTAATTGTGCGAGCCCGACTTTCTCTTGACCGGTTTATTTAAGTTACTTGTAGAGGGCGCGAGGGGCGGGTCCTTCAAAAGAGCAGAAATCTAAACTTCCTGGCTGCTAGTGTAAATTGGAAAAACTCAAAAAAAAAAACTTTGCTTAACTCGTCTCATGAACCCTAGACACCACGCATCGCAACGCTTTTAACTCGAAAGCAATCACTCATGATTAATCCATACTAATATTATATCTGTCTGTAACCGCACGCATTAACAGCTGATCGGATTTCGATTAAATTCGGCACACAGATAGACCATGACCTGGGTTAAGAATAGAACATACAGGATATGGATATTAGTATTATTACTTCGGTATTACGTTCTCGTGGAATAATTTCCGACCTTCAGTCGGCCGAAGTCGCGGGCAAAAGCAAGTGAACTAATAAACAAAACATACCATAAAATCAAAAACCAGTTGCAGCACCCCTTGGCTGGTAAATAGCGGCCTGACGAGCTTCCTCATCTCTTCCATCAGTCCCATCACCGCTGTATGGTCATGCGACACTATCCATTGCGCGTAGTCCAGCAGCAGATCAGGTTCAGGCTGTTCGGCCTGCATCACGTACTGGCTGAGCTGCCGGTCGATCAGAGCCATCTGGCTGACGACATCTACCCATTGCATTAGCCTCATTTGTAGCAGGCCTTTGGCTGGAAAATAGTTTCGATTTTTTTTTACCATGGTCGGAGGAAGATCCAAGTATATTTTACCAAACGGTAAATATTAAGTAGTATCTGAACATTTAGAGGGAAACACCCGGTTAATAAATAAAAAATTTGCGAGGTAAGAATTTGTTCTTCAATGTAGCGCGTGAAATCAAAAAAATCTACAAGTAACTAATTAAAAAACCGGGTGATAGACAACTTTCGTTAAACAAAGCAGCCTGGCAGCATTGCATTTGAGGACAACCACAAGACAATTCAGGACAATCTCAGCGCACTAGCAATGCTGGCATTGTTGGTTTGAGGAGTTGAGGATACTTTAACACAGGTTTCATATCGACACAGAAGGAAAAGGGGCTATTTATTCTGCACAATCTGAGTCCATCGGCATTACCAAAAGCACTTTAAATTAAAAACAAAAATAAAATAAAAAACGGTTGTAACTCACCTTGCCTCATTAATTTCTCTAAAGCAGGATTCTTCTTGATGAGACCCTCCAGGTTACTCTCCGTGTTCTTCATATAATGTTCGTGATATTTTGCAATAGGCAAAAATTGCAAAACATCCGGGGTTTCTGTAAAACGCGGCCATAAATCTATGACCTTACTCTCCATGAAGCCTTGGACGCCATATCTAGCTACCATTGCGACAGCAATCGTTAAAAAGGACATCATTTTGATGCGTCGAGTCATCTTGACGCCTGTAACGACGACTGACGAAAAATAGGTATTAGTTCAGTTCATTTAAAGGGAATGAACCGCTATCGCTTTCTTAGATGACCATTGTAACCCTTCTATCTTATTCGCAGTTTGTTGTTTGTACACTTGCGATTTGTCGTTTTCTTTTTCTCATAGAAATATTTAGAATTACGTGGTACAATACCATCCGTCAATAAAAAAAAAATACTCAAATTAGAATCCTTAAGGAACAGTTTCATCAGTTTGTTGTGCTGGATACAACCAAAAGATTTTTGTTACTTAGTGCACCATTGTCAGTATCTTTGTTGCTGATATTTATAGCTTTTCTTATGTTATGTATAGTTCGTACCAAAAAAACGAAGTAACCTCACTAGTTCAGCCTATAAAACACAGAGGCCTATCATACAGTTGATAGATGTGCTGCTGGGGAGTTTGTTGCGCCACTTCTTCCCAGCTAAAGCACTAGGAAGTGGTGAGAATGGGGGTTTTGGGGGACTGTCTTATGTAATTTTGACGTTCAAACAGTGCTGATTCTCAGCCTAATTTGATATTTTTTACAAGTATACAACAACCCTACAATTGCCTTTTTCTTCCACAGAGCTTGTTCTACGAGATCCTGGCAGGGGTATGGGTGCGCAACGGCCTACAGATAAAAGGCCAGGCCATGACGTACATCCAGGCCAACTTCTGCAACTCCATGGTCGATATGGACATATACTGGCTGCAGGTGTGCGCGGCGCATCTGCCCGCTGACCAGTTCCTTGACATGTGTATTGATATGTGAGTATGACTGATCATTTAATGTTATGTAGAAGTTCTATTTGTATAAAGGTGGAAGCTCGACACACGCTGTAACTCATTCAACTAGGTAACTCACAAAATACCAATAAGGTCTTATACCTTTTTCAACCATATGTGTGTACAAGTATTACCTACGTAAGTTACTCTGCTGACCGCTGATTTACGGTGAAGAAAATAATCATGATCTAGTTGCTCTTATCGTCAATCGAAACCCTGACCAATATTTTTTTTTTCTATTTTTTTTTTAAGAGGACCATGCTTTCGTTACTATCAGCACAAATATAGTCTCGTCATATTCACCACAGTCTACTGTCGGCCGTGTGTGCAGCCCCTTACGCCTTAATGATGCAAATACATATATCTAGCGAAAGATGACAAAGCAAAATGTATGAGAAAGTATCGTGTGTCGCAAAACGAAATCGCATTGGTCAGCGCTAGTGTACAAGGGTCCTTATGACGCCGTATAATATGCAGTGTTGCCCTATTTCATATGTCAAGAATTGTTCTATTAATGTCCATAATTTTGTCGCAAATATTATGTGTAAATTTATTAAATACAATTTTATGCCTAACTCATACAGCAAGAGTGTAGTGAAATTAAATTACAATGTAAAAAATTACAATTCACTCACTCGTCTGTAATAATTAATCCAAATAAAAGACCACTGTTCGTGTCTCACATGTTAACTCCTTTCCGTTAATGACACAACTAAGACGAAATGATACAAAGAAATTGTTTAATTTTTTTAAAGTAACGATATTATTTTAACAACAAAGCTTTGTTCTTCACCCTGATTGTTTCCTTGAAATAAACAAAATATGTTCGAATCATTCATTGTATCAGTTCTTCATCTTTTCGTGTCGAAGGTACTCTTCCTCGTTGGTTTTTTTTTTTTAATATAGTTAGCCTAGTAAGACCACGTTGATTGCGGCATCAGTGGCATTCTTTAGATCATCCGAGGTACAGGTGAACGGGCACTTAGGACATTCCAGCAAGTGTGGCATGGTCTGGTCAGAAGCACCGCACTTGCACTGGGTGTTGGATGGGTCAGTAATCCCCCACTTCGACCAGTTGTGTCTGCAGCGGCCTACTTGGGTACGCAATCGATTGAGAGCTCTCCATATAGGCCACTGCAGATCGCGCCCGGGAGGCAAATGCTCCTAGGGTTTAACGAAGTCGGGTGGTGGATGCTTCTCTTCCTACAGTTTGCTTCTCTCATTAGATGGTTTGTCCTGGATAGCCTGCGGAGAGCGTAAGAAGCTCATACGACTTTTAAGCCTACCCGAGGTCGTTGTGTAATTTGATCAGTTAAGACTTTTGGGGGACCCTTCGCCTTCATCATTTATTTTATTAACGTTCGACCAGAGCAGGATGTGCTCGTAAGTTTAAACTTACAAGCACATCCTTACGGGATGACATTTGTGTCATCCCGCATTATTTGTCCAGCTTATTGTAATTTGTAACACCCTGCAACGAACATAGGTTCGTCGCCTTCGGTCTCTTGACTGACCAAGCAGTTTGTCATAATCGTATACATGCTATGAAAATCGAATTAAAATTACATTTCAAAACGTTTGAGTGGTAGTATCAATAATTATCGAGCCAATAGGTATAAGGTAAACAAAACAATGCAAAACATTACAATTTTATTGCAATATATATAACATTAATGACAACACTGCTAAAGCCATTTAGAGGGACACTCCCGATGTTATTAATAAGCGTACGTGCCTATAATAGACCAATTATAACATGAGCCGTTATTGTTATTATTCGAGCATATCAGTATGCGCATAAATATAATTAAATCATTATTTATTTTTATACACAAGGCTTGATACTTGTAAGAAAAAAAATTGTAAGTAAATAAAAACACGCTTTTATCACGCACTAAAAATTATAAAATACACACATCAACACTGTCTAGGGATATTTTGGATTTACTCAATTTACTCAAAATTTATTAAATATAACATACAGCATGCATATATTTTTATAAGGCCCATTTATCAGACTACACTCCAGAATAAAAGAAAACTATTTTTTTTGCGTAATCAAATTTTTATTCAAATAAAGAAAAAACGTGAAATAATGGTAAAACTAACAATGAATGTGTTTCTCAAGAAAAAGTGAATAATAAGGAAAAATTAATCTGTTTTTAACAGTTATGTGAAAAATCAGTAGTCAGTAAAACAGTTAATAACGGTCCTGCAACGGTTTTTCATGCTTTGGATTAAGTTATCCAAGTCTTGCTGCGGTATATTGTCCCAGGTCCGGTTAAGATGCAAAAAAAGTTGCTCTTCCGTCGCAATGTTTGCAGGGAAATTCCTCAAAGCCCTTCTTTGGAGCATGTCCCACGCGTGTTCTATGGGGTTTAGGTCAGGCGATTGAGCGGGCCAGCCTAAGACCGATACGTCGTGCTCCTGCAACCAGCTCGTCACCACTCTCGCTGTGTGCGGACGGGCGTTATCGTGCATGAGCGTGAATTCTTGGCCCATTTGTAGTCGATGGGGGTAGATTATTGGTACTAGCACCTCGTTACGGTATTTTTCAGCCGTCATGGTGTTTCTGATCCAAACGAGGTCTGTTCTTCCACCAACACGAATTCCCGCCCAAACCATAATTGTCCCGCCGTGGTATGAATGGACTTCCTGAGGATGTTGCAGACGGCTCTCACGACCAGGAACTCGCCAAAAACGTACTCTACGTGTATCGGGATGGAAACCGAACCGGGACTCATCGGTGAACAGCACTACAGACCACTGGTTATCTTCCCAGAGCAAATGTTCACGAGCCCACTCTAGTCGTCGTCCACGATTTCCTCGGCGTAGTGCTGGAGTACGAAGCGGTCTGCGAGCATGAAGGTTAGCTTCATGCAGCCTTCTCCTTACAGTTTGATCACTCACAAGCAACTGGTGCTCTGACTGGAGCCTCTGAACCAACTGCATGGCCGTAACATTTGGTTGTCTTCTCGCGGCAACTTGCAAAAATCGGTCTTGTCGTTGAGTGGTTATGCGCTTCCCGCCTGGGTATCTTTCAGCCACATCACCAGTAGCACGATAACGTGACCATAACCTTGATATCACGTTTTGTCTTGTTCCAATCTTCTCAGCAATACTCCGTTGAGTAGCCCCAGCTTGGAGCATGCCTACTGCCCTTAACATTTCCTTTCTCGTTAAATGGCGCCGCTGCATGATGCACACAATAACATTAATTCGAAATTAACCGATAACTTGTTATAAAGCTTAAATTTGACACAAAAAAATAGCCAAAAACTACTGTAGGTAAATGAAGCCTTCGGAATTCGTTACCATTATGCCGCGTAAATCTTTTGTTTTTAATTTATTTTTTCAAATTCATATTTAGAATCGTTCAAAAAGGTTTACAAAATAAGCTTTCTTCAAAAGAATTTAAAACTGGCCCGTATTTTTTGAGTTTAAGAACTTTATACAAAATATCCCTAGACGGTGTTGATGTGTGTAATTAAATTGAATTGTAAAAGCGTAGAGCGCTTTTTTGTTGCTTTTCGGAGATGAGGTCGGGTCATAACATTTAATTGTCATGACAATTAAATGAGCCGACCTCATCTAGTTTTTAAAATGATTGACGTGTAAAAGGGTTTGTACAAACCTACTTACAGTAATAAAATCATTTATCATTTTGTACTTTCAATATTAAATTTTAATTTCGCCAAAAACCAGGTAAAGGCTTGGTTGCAGAAGCAGCACCGCATAGCCGCTAAAATATACACATGCAGAAAGTGCGATAGTTATAATGCAATCCAAACCTAAACTCGACACGTACTCCCTCCATGGGCATCCTTCTTCTTAGCGTGTTGATGACAATTAAAATAGATCGGCCCAGAATTTGACACGTTTAGTAGCGTCCATCAGTTCCTGGAACGTTCAGACGAGAGGACACGCTGGGCACGATACTAATTGTCCCATTGTTTGTTGTTTGAGAGCAGAGGTCCAGTGGCCCAGTGGTGAAGACCGTGACTTACGACCTGTAGGTCCTAGGTTCGAACCCTGACAGGCGCTTTCATTTGTGTAAATTGTTTCATCAGCACTGCTCTCAAAACGGTGAAGGAAAACTTCGTGAGGAAACAGGCATGTCCTAAAACCAAACATTCAAAGATATGTGACATCTACCAACCCGCACTGGGCTCGCGTGGTGGATTATGGCCCATTCCCTCTCACCGAGAGGAGGTCTGTGTCCCAGCAGTGGGAACATTATAGGCTGAATAAGTTGTAGAACAGAACCACATTTACACTCCTTTGTGGTCATCTGTGAATCTCCAGCTGGCAGGCAGGCAGGCTGGCAGATCTTCAGATGTTGCTTAGTCGACGGCATGTAAGTCGCAAACATTAGTTAACAATCACTGTGGTGTTCACTAGAATCACTTACTTGGGGCTTGTAGTTTAGAGAAAACAATATAAATAAATATAATATCTTTAGTAATAAATTACAGCTTTTTCTAATAAACAAAAGCTACTATAATATAAATGAATACATGAATGATAAACTGTGACTGGAATAGCAATCAAATTTAAATATTTAAGTGAGATTACTTCTACATTTGCCAATTACATTCACGCATATAAAATGAATAAATAATGAATAAGTAACTAATTCATTTGAATCTAGTATTGTATAATTATTATAATCTGAATACATTTAATTTAATTAAGAACTATTAATGTTCTAAATGCTATTACATATTTAATGTAATTTTAATATTTTTATTTTCAATTATTTATCCTTACTTATGTTGCTGTGCCCTTACAGGGTCCATTAAACCTATTTTAACAACTTAACTTGACATTATGGTATGCAAATAAATGAAATGAGAGTAAAACCACCGAATTATCAGTAAGTACACACCAACTCAAAGGGAACGTCTAGTCGCCACTGTGGATAGAGCAGGACTCTCTTGAGGCACTACCATTAAGTTGTGTGCTACATTTAAATGATATATAGTGATCATAATTAGTATTGATAATTTATTTTCATTAAATTTAAATGTTTGTGATAGTTTTACTTTAAAAAACACATTTTGCCATAAATTTAATTAAGAAAGTTCATCAGAAACTACATGTCCGTTTGGATTGAGAAGCCACTTTACGATTTTAAAAGGAAACTCGCCCCCTTATTTAATAGGAAAGCAGATAATTTTGTATGACAAATTCTGAAATTTGTGGTAAAATATATCCAAACTTATATCAATGTAAAAGTGGCTCCTCAATCCTAACGTCTGAATTGAGGAGCCACCTGGAACACGAAAAGTATTTAATGAATATTTTTGAAAATTTTGTATCATTTAGTAGTAATTGTGTATAGTGCCTACTAAAAATCTGAGTTCAGTACTGTTGATATTCAAGAATATTAAAGACTTTTAATGTGGCTCCTCAATCTATACATAAGAGCGTGAATTTCCATGAAAGTAATTGGTCTATTTATATTCCACTCCAAAAAACATTTAGTAGTGTGTTCGAATTTGTAGCATATAGAGAAAGTAGTAAAACTGAGTGTATTTAGTAAATAAACGCATTTTATTTGGCTCCTCAGTCCTGACGTTCTGCCTAATAATTAATTGATTGTATCTACCTGAGATCACAACGGAATCAATATTGGTTGGTCGGTTTCATTTAGTATAAATGTCTACTAAATACATATGTACAAATCAACATTGTATATATTCGGTATCTGAAAAACAAATTACTTTTCGATATTCATTAGGAATTCGCTATTAAAGGTGACCATGTTGTGTGTGTACCTGGGACAAACAGTCAAACTAGCTAAGTCCAACTTCGTTAAGTTAGGGAACCTACGGAAAATCTTCTCGTCCAAAATAACGCAGTGTCTCGAAACAAAAGTCTTTGACCAGTGTGTGTTGCCAGTTAAGACTTACGGCATATTGTAAAACGCCACGCCTCAGCGTTTTACAATGGGCCTCATAAGAAAGCTCAAGGTCACCCAAAGGCCAATGAAGAGGGCTATGCTCGGAGTTTCTCGGCGAGATCGAGTTAAGAATGAGCGGGAACTTTGGGGGAGGTCTAGAAGTGGACGTCTTTCGGCTGAAATGATGATGTAAATGAAACCAGAATGACTAGTTTTTTAAATTTAATTTTTAATAAATCGACACAGTATGTAGGTACAGAGATTCTTCATATGTTTTAGGTATTTAGTAGTCAATTTCGACATAAGTTAATGAATGAATTAATATTGGTTGGTCGGTTTTTATCCGAATTTTACAGTGAGAATCATAGTCGTCGTAACAAAACATCTCATCCTTCGTTGGGTAGTGATATTTATTGTGGCCCATGCCAGCGTCGCTAATTGCGGGGATAAATTCTATAACGCCTATTAATGTATATGATCTACCTGATCTATCTCTATCTAATCTATCTTATCTTCTACTGTAAGTTATTATCTATTAAATATATTTTTACGTCAATATGTGCGCAAACAATTATTATTGAGCTTCATCGCTAATGAATATCAGGTTACTAAATAAAGATTATTGAGGGTAGGTAAGTAACGACATTAATTTGCAGTTACCCCCATAAAATAGATTTGTGTTTCTATGTGCCACGAAACGAAGATTTTCTTTTTTAATAATGTATTCATAGTCACCCTTCAAAACAGTTTCATAGGAAATTGAAGAATAGCTAATAACTTCGTGGATATGTACACACATTTAGTAAAAATTTATACAAAATATAGGTGTTTTTTGTTTATATTAGAGGCAAATCTATTTACCCAAGCATCTCAATTGAGGAGCCACATTAAATGTGCTATATCTCCCAATTCATTCATTTTTGATTACTGACTCTTATCCAACAAATCTAATATACTTCCTACTAAATGATGAAGAAATTGCGCATTAATTGAACTACTGCTTCTTTGAAAAATGACGAGTAGTATATGTATGGTCTGAGGAGCCACATATAATATATGGTAACTTTTTTAATTTTAACACTACCAAGCCCAGATTTTGTCTACTAACTACTCTCAAATGCTACTAAATCATACCAAATTATGATATATAGGTATACATCCATGATGTTCCTAGTTCTGACGTGGCTACTTAATCCAAACATTTAGATTAAGGTGCCACCTTTATGTCCATATAACTATTGAAGTATTATACTACAAAATCGAGGATCGAACCTACAAAAATTTTAAACTTACTACTAAATAAGTATTTAATTTCATTAAGATACGAAATGTGGCACCTCAATCCTTACGGACATGAAATATGTGTATGTATACGGTGTTACCGTGGTAAATTTTTTCACGCACAATTCGGAATTTTGTCGATCGATGGCTAGCCATGGTTGGACAGTTCTTGGTTAAAATGAGTCCTCACAACAAATTGTGTATTACAGACAGCCCGACCGTCGAGAGAATGCGTTACTGACCTGTCAGTTTCATGCAAACGAATACGTGTTTTGTGAATTTGATCTTTATTAGCTGCTAGAATTGTCGGTGTCAGGAACGCAATCTCGACGGCCGGACTGTAATGTGTTTGACATTTTTTGAAGCACTAATGCTGAATCTTGGGGAAATCATAAATTTACGAGTAGGAAGTAGTACGGTAAAGTATAGGGATATGTCTACAATATTCTTTCTCCCACAGGTTTGGTTGCCGAGAGTGGCTTAGCATGATGCCGATGTCACCAGCCCAGGCTGCAGAACAGGACGCCATGGTTGAGGGCCTGCTCACCTTCCTCGCCATACTGGTGTCTTCGAGAACTAACCTTGGTAAGATCTTTAGGTTATCAATTGATTCAGTTACGAGCTCTAAAATGACTACACTTAGAAATATTCAAACGTGTTTTCCTCGCGGAATTACGATAGCAACTTCGAGATAAGACCTACTTCATAGTATTAGGGATTCCAAAAGACTATGTTTCTAACAGCTTAAAATTGCAATAAATACAGTAACAAAAAATCACTTTGCAAAGTTGCTAAGCGTATGCATGTTAGTGCTCGTGACTGTGCCATTTTTTCTGTCAACTGCTGTTGTGTACAGACGCCTGCATTAATTCGTTACCACCTTTTTGTAAACGTGAAGGATACACAACTTTGCAGGCGTCGCCGCGTCGCTTGCTTACTTAATAATAAAGATGCAGCTTAATCAACGTTCCATTCTATTATCACGGAGATCATCATCATCATCATCATTTCAGCCAAAAGACGTCCAGGACTGGACATAGGAACCGGTCGAAGTGGAGGTGCTTGAGTGAGCCCAAGCACCTCCACTTCGACCGGTTCTGTGCTTCTCGCATCCAACGGGTTCCGCGTACCGGAAGGTCGGAAGGCTTCCCACAAGGTGGAACGACGACCTTGTGAAGGTCGCAGGAATCCGTTGGATGTCACGGAGATAGAAAAGACAAAATGTAACAAAAGTTTTTTTTTACGTTGAATTAATTTATTTGCTAATGCAGGCTAATACGGATATACTGGAATAAAAAAAAAACAAAGCACACAAGTCACGTCACGAAGTATTATTACAGTATTACAGTAAGTAAATTAGTACAAATGCAGAGAATGCGACGCCATCTTCGTATCGGACCGGATATCTGACAAAAACAAAACCAGATAGGTGTACTCTTTTCCTAGTAACTTCCAAGATCTTGGTCAAACAATGGAAATTTTGCCATATACAGGTAACGACGAGCTAACACAATCGCGCCTGGAAGTGAGCACACTGCTGGCTGCCGGCGACAAGACGCACTCGCAACTACTGGAGCTGATGCCTGAGAGATCTGGCAACGCACATACCAGGAACTTTGAAACTGTGCTAAAAGAGGTAACACATTAGTTTACTTCACAGTTTTGTTTGGATGAAACAATAAAAACCAATTTGCGGGTGATGTTCCACCTGACTAATAATAATTGCAACCTTAAAATGATTTAGCAGGTTGTTTGTGTTATTTTTATGCATACAGTCTGACTAAATTCATTGGCAAACTTTCAGGGTGTAAAAGTATTTTAAAACTTTGAAATGACTGGACTATATTTATCCCAAATTGTAACTATTTTGGTAGCTTTTACACAAATGCAGGTTCATAAACTTACGTTTTTACTAGGTACCTGCCCCTTCTTAGAACGTGTACAATGTACCGATGTGGCGGCATGTCAAAACATCGAGATTTCTGTGCTATGTCTAAGTTGATAGTATTTTTATCTCACGAAGCGACGCGCGCTTTTATTGTGTTTGCCAAGTGTACAAACATGCGGGCAATGCGTGCGAGAAGAAGAGTAGCGTCAGTACATAACACACACACACCCCCACAGGCACACACACACACCCCCAGACGCACACACACACCCCCACACGCACACACACACTCACACACTTCCAACTTCGCCATTGTTTCTGACTGTACCGAGACCTCCTGCGCTTACACACACATTGACAGCGTGTTTGTACACTTGGCAACCACAACTAAAGCGCGCGTCGCTTCGTGGATGAAAATGTAAATATTAATGTATCATAAACATAAACCCTGCGGAATAAATGACGACGAAAACTGCATCAATATCCATTATAAAGTTTAGAAGAACTAAGTTGTCGCATAGCAACGAAAATCGTCTGTTTTATAGTTATTATGTATAGAAGTAACATTGTATTAATTGTTTGGTAGCTATCAACGTACCGCCCGCCACCCAAGGGTTCTGAGAACCTGGAGCAAGGCTTATTTGTGCCAAAACCCATAGTATGGGAGCAGTATTATGACCCGTTGCATGTGCTGCGACGCGCCGTGCATAGGAGGGACTTCCACGCATCGATGGAGCGGTTTACAACATAGTGAGTATTAGCTTTTGTTGTTATTGCTTAGTGAGAACTTAAAAGTGTTTTTTTTTTAAATAATTAGTGTCATCCTAGTACAGCCGATCTATTTTGTAAAAATCTCATCGTGAAAATATACGTGAAGTGATCTTGAAGTGAACTGCCAACAGTGGCATAGCATCAAAATGTCTTGTATTGTGAGATTTTTACATAATAGAACGGCCGGTCCTTATGTATGTAAGTAATAAGACCTGCACCTTGACATTACGGGGTCGTTCTATTAATCGAAAGGATTCTACGTTTGTTATTCTTTCATTCGTACCTATCCTAACCGTTCCCTTTGCCCAGGTTTACTTCCTAGTCGTGCAACGCACGTGCGCATGAGATGCACGATCTAAATCTAAATAGCATATCTAAGTGCGCGCTTAGCTTCCCCCGTGTTCACGCGTGCCACCTAAACCTCCCTCTCCTCGCCAGCGTGCGCGAGAGCCAGCAGGCCGCGGGCGCGCTGTGGCCGCCGCTGCGCACGGCGCGCGCGCCGCCGCCGGGCGCGGGCGACCCGCGCGCGCTGTGCGCGTCCGGCGTGCTGCACGGCGCGCTGCTGGGCGTGCTGCACCGCGGCGTGCACCGGCGCGCGCCCGACGCGCCCGCGCCGCACGCGCCGCCCGACCACGTGCTGGCGCTGGCCACGTACCTGCTGCACGTCGCCGCCGACCTGCACGCCGAGCGACAGCAGCAGCACCACGTATGTTTCTATATAATGAGCACCCTTCCGTTCCCTCGCGAAGCGTCGAACAGTATGTTCCGGAAGGATCTGATGAAAGTGTAAACAGACCGTGTTCAGGTTATATTCGTACGCATCGCTTATCGAAGGGAATTAATATCGCTTTCATCTAGAATAACTGCTCTTTATATAAATAAAATTCATTTATTTCAGGTACCACATAACTCATATTAGAAAAACATCTTTAAATTAAAATTATTACAAATTAATAAAGACAAAACATCACACATCAAGAAATACAAACGAATAAATACAATACAAATACAACATCAACACATAAATTATATGAAACAAATTCAAATTCATAATCAATCATAATTAATTTACATTTACTACAGTAGTCTCTTACGAGCGACACTATGCAATTCCAAAAAATCTTGTGAATGACGATTTATGACCGGAGCAGATTACCCTAGAGCAAGAAAACTTCATACAAACGCACAATGAAAGCGCGGCAGTACAAAACTTGCGTTGCCTCTGTGGAATGTTACTCTGTACGGCCTGCCTTTTGTGCTAATTCGGAAACAAAGATGAACGAAATGCATAATTTTTCTGATTGACCTATGTGTCCCCGCCGGGCCAGCGCGACGTGATGGTGGCGGAGGGCGCTGGGCGCGGCGCGGTGGGCGGCGTGCCACTGCTGGGCGCCTTCGCGGGCTCGGCCGTGTGCGACAACGCGCGCACCGTCGTGGCCAGCGTGCCGGCGCGCAGGCCGGCGCAGGCCACGCACTCCTACCCCGCGCACTACACGCACCACCACCACTCGGATAGTGAGTTTGCTAGCACTGGTTACGGGGCTAATATCTTAAATATTATTATGATTTATCGGCTTACGAACACCTTAAACTTACTTACTTAGAACCTTCGTCATATTGTACAATAAATGGCATAAAAGTGATTTACTAAAAAAAAATGCTAAAATTTTTATATGACAACGTTGAAAAGTGATGAACGTTTTAGTAAGGTCTCTACACCCAAGAATGTCGTCCAGTTCATTGAGTTGATATGCAGGTGTCATGACCACTTACTCTCCTATGCTCAATTCTGGATAACGAACGATAATTACGTCAATTTCCATGACACCGACTCAAGTTAGCTTTTGTAAGAACAGACCCTAGGAAACTACTTCTTCAGACCAAACTTATAGAGATACTAACTGAATCATAAAGGAAAACGCATTTTTCGGTTTTATATCTAAACCTGAAATTGTTTAGTGGAATTCTTTAGTATCACTTCTTCTGTCCCTGCGGTGTCTATATCACGAGCCCTCTGTCCTACTAGGTGACACAGAATGGGAACCTTCGGAGAACGAGACGACGCGAATACCTCTGCTCACCACGTCCACGTCGCTACCCGCCACCAGCACAGCGTTAGCAGTACCGACAGCTTTACAGGTAACTTATAGCTTTCTACTCTACTGTATCTCCTCACTTTTTATATTTGTAATACGATATTCGACTGCTATCGAAAATATACATGGATTAATACGTACTTATTTTGAATATATTACTAAAAAAGACTATGTTTGAAAAAATAAATTAAATCGGTGAAAAAATTTAAGTTACGCGCTTCTGAAATTATTCTTTTATCCTTGTCACGCAAAATGATCATTGTACTGAATGCCGCGAACTTATTATGGCATTCCTGTGTTGTGTGAACTCAGATCGCAGCAGTGCTGTCCCTCGCTAGCAAAGACATAAACCGCATACTAATATTTTCGCCATTTTCTGAGATGCTTCTTTAAACTTTTTTTTACTCTGGCTTAATTTTACTCTACATTTCGAAAAATCTAAAAAAACAATAGTCAAAAGACTTTGATATCTTAATGAGAGCTAGGTTCTTTCGAATTAAATAATAACATATTTTTATTGTTTTTTTTTTTTTTTTTTTTTAAATTAGTTGAATGTCATGCACCAGGTGGCGCGGGGAGACTCTATGACAGACGACCAGTCCGACGGCGGAGGGGACGCGCCGCATATACGAGCGTTAGAGGTGCGTAACAAATTTAAAAAAATTGCTTGTTCATAATATTTCATGTTGCACGATTTCATCGTTAACATTGCACGCTGGAGCCCAAACGCGGACGATAGCTTTTCGTAGCTGACCAACTTTTATCTAGATTTGCTCTGATTTTGTAGGATGTCTGCGTTGAAAGAAAGAAAAATATGTTTTTTTGGCACAGAAACATATGCATATAAAAATATAAGTTAACTAGAATAATAATAAAAAAATATCAATAATCCCGAGCACAGAACAGAAACGTTGAACGAAAATAAATAAATAAGCAGCATAATCAGCCTAAAATATTCCCACTGCTGGGATACAGGCACGGTGAGAGGGACTGTGCCGTAATCCACTACGCGGGCTGGTAGATGTCACATGTCTTCCATTTTTTTGGGACATTCCGGTTTCCTCACAGGGCATAATATTATGTTCTATTTTTGGCGACTTTGTCAGACTGATCATTCTCGGTCGTCTGCGCTACCTCTCTATCTACCTATATTCGCTTTCGTGGCAAACGGTTACGTGATGCAAACATTAATCAACATTGTTATTGTATCCAGGATGTAACGGACGACAGTCAAGCGTTAGCGCTGCAGACCTTCGACGATGAGATGAGTCTTGCCATCGCGACTTCATCAGACTTGGACACGCCACCCGTACCTATTGAATATGGTAAGTTCATTCTAAATATTAGACACTAGCTGCGCCCCGCAGTTTAATCCGCATAAGTCTCGACCCTGAAGAAGTATCCTTTGTTCTAATCCAGGTCATGGTCTACCTATTTGCCAAATTTCATTTAAAACCGTTCAGGTGTTTTAGTGTGAAACCGTAACAAACAAACATACAAAAAATGTTTTCGCTTTATATTATAGTATTAGTTTAGATGGGTCACCATAAATACGGTTATTTCAAGTTTGTATCACAGAACGCCTGTGGCTTTGTTAGACTAAGGCAGCCCATATTGTAGTGTCTTTAAAATGATAATAATGTTTGTAGACATGGATGGCTCGGACTGGAGCGTCAGCGTGCGCGGCGCCACGCCCGCGCTGCCCGCGCCGAGCGTCCCGCCCGCCATACGGGACGCGCCGCGGCCCGCCGAGCCACGCGCGGAGCCTTCCACCAGCAACCAGGTTCGTGCAATATTTATTCTTTTACGAATGGGCCTGCTCTTGTCCTCGATCACGCCTGATGGAAAGCGATGGATGAGGTCTATGATGGAACATGGATGGCAAACGTTTTGACAAAACATTTTATTTCTTTATTATATATAAATGATAAATGATTTTATTTTGTAAGTAGGTTTGTACTAACACTTTTACACGTCAATAATATTTTAAAACTAGATGAGGTCGGCGTTTCCTATCTGGCTAGTCTGAAAAGAAAGGCCGAAACAAACTCAGAGGTCACAGTCTCTTTTAAAGTCCAAACGTAATGTTGGTCAGTTTATATGAAGACCATGTAGGTCGATGTCTGAGATGGTCTTTTTTTTTTTTTCTGGGTGGGAAATCATCAAATGACTCCTCCCGCTCTGGGCGGAGCAGAAGGGAGTGTCAGACTTTTACTGATTAAAACCCACCCGTGTTCCTTCAGTTGCCTGTGCCAGAGGCCACGGTATCTCTTTCGAACAACCCGCAGCCCCGGCGGCATCGGCCCTAGCGGACCCCGTCAGTTCGTGCTGACAGCTCTTTGAGGCGCGCGTGGAACACAACGCGCCGTCGACCCGGGCCTGGTCCTTACCGGGCGGCGAGCTGCCCATAGCTCGCCGCCCGCAAGCCCGCGCCTACGGTGGCCGGGAGTCGGCTGTTGACTCCCGTCCAGGGCGTCTCCTGCGGCGGCTAGGCGCTTGATGGTGCAGAGATTGCCTCTCCCTCACGCGCTCCGCCTCCTCCTTCGCGAGCATTACTGCTTCGCAGAAGGAGGTGACGGCCTCCCATTCACTCTCGCTCCGTACCATGGCCTGTATGAGGGCCGGACGCGAGAGGTCGCCGCCGCATGTCTGAGATGGTCTTTTGAGGAAAGAACCACACAGCTTGAGAGGACCTGTCCAGTCAGTGCACGCATTTGTCAGAAACCGTGCAGCTCAACTCAAAACTTAAGGAGCTCAACGATTCGACGAATAATACCAAAGAAAGGACATTTGGGTAGGCCACATTAATTACTCAAACTGCCAGATCATGACAAAAACTAATAGAACAGAGAGAAAAATAATATAAATAAAATGACCCACATAGTATTCGCACTCACAATAATTAAAATAATAAAATACTTTACAAAGTAAGCAAATGTCATAGTATATAATATATAAAATTCATTAATGTCAAAGTGTATATAAAAAAAAAACAACAAAACAGAAAAAAAATATAAAAACATTCAATATGTAAAAAATTGGATGCAGCTCAATTCCAAGCCTTTTTGTCCTCGATATAATCCTTAACGGTATAAAAGGCTTTCTGGCACAATTTACGTTTAATGAATTATTTGAATTTATTAAGGCTTAGATCTTGAACGGGGCTTGGAATTTTATTATAAAAGCGTATAATCGCGTATTAGCGTATATCTGAACGAGCCACCTATTTTCTTGAGCCTTGTTGTAGGTACAACAAATTTGTGTTTGTTCCTAGTATTTATATCATGGATATCACTGTATTTTTTAATCAATTTTATATTCTTATGAGCATATAAAAGATTTTCATAAATATATTGAGAAGGCACAGTCATAACATTAATCTCTCTAAATTTATCTCTGAGCGAGTGTCTTGGACCTAATTTATAAATTGATCGAACAGCTCGCTTCTGCAAAACAAAGATAGTCTGAATATCAGCGGCATTTCCCCACAATAGAATACCGTACGACATTACACTATGAAAATAGCTAAAGTACACTAAACGGGCTGTCTCTATATCAGTTAAATTACGAATTTTTCTAACAGCGTATGCTGCGGAACTTAGCATTTTTGACAATTTATCTATATGTGGACCCCACTGAAACTTAGCATCCAAAGTTATGCCCAAGAATACTGTGCTGTCTTCAGGATTCAATTCTTCGCCCTTAATCAACACATTGGTTTTCACCTGCCTAACGTGAGGTAGCGTAAACTTAATGCATTTGGTTTTTTTCTCGTTTAAAAGTAAATTATTAACATTGAACCAATGGACTACTTTAGAGATCGCGCTATTTACATAGCCAGTAGCCTGCTGCTGACGTTTAAGTTTAAACAAAAGTGAAGTGTCATCTGCAAACAACACTATATCATGATTATCCTTTATGAGGTACGGCAAGTCATTTATATAAATAAGAAACAAGAAATGACCAAGAATTGAGCCCTGTGGGACTCCCATTGTTACTATAGATCCGGGAGATCTTTTTCCATTAACGTCAACTCTTTGAATCCTCCTACTCAAGTATGAAGTACCGATTAAGTACTGATTCCGTAGTGGCGGAGTTTCCTGATTAACGTTTCGTGAAGAACGCAATCGAATGCCTTGGACAAATCACAAAAGATGCCCAAGGCATCGCATTTATCTTCCCATGCATTATAAATATGTCCTAAAAGTTCAACACGGCATCAGTAGTTGGACGACCCCTTGTAAAACTGAACTGTTTGCTATGTAATAATTTGATTTTATTAAAAAATCTTTGCACTTGCTCTAAAATTAATTTCTCAAAAATTTTACTAAAGGTAGTTAGTACAGAAATAGGTCTATAATTTGTAGGGTCTGATGTACTACTTGATTTAAACAAAGGTATTATTTTACTATTTTTCATAAGGTCAGGAAACTCCCCACTGTCAATACAACTATTAAAGATAAGAGCTAGAGTAGGTGCTACAATGTCAATAATAGACTTAGCAACTTCTACAGAATTACCCCACAGATCTGCAGTCTTTTTTACATTTAAAGTGTGAAAGGTTTTAATTATATCTCTACAGGTAATATGTTCAAAATGAAATTCCGAATCGCAACCATTAACATTTTCCTTAAGCAAAGACTCAGCAACAGAAGGTGATGAGTTTAGGGATTTAGTAGTTGAAATGGGAATATCTGAAAAGAAATTTTCGAATGCCTCGGCGACTTGCGAGTCTGATTTTATTATGTTGTCATTAATAGACAGGCTGTAGTCAGTATTTCGGTTACTAGATCTTCCCGCTTCACTATTAATAATAGTCCAAGTCGTTTTAATTACATTACTGCTGTTTTTAATCTTTGAACCCAAAATAACGTGACTTGGCCATATAACAAACTTTTTTAAATAATTTTGAATAATTTCTAACGTACAAATTAAATTCATCAGTGTTAACAAAAGACCTTTCATTGTACAGTTCATAAAGCCGTGTTCTACTTTTATGAATACGAATGGTAGCCCAATCACTGAAAGATGCGTTACTATTAACCGAGATAGTCTTCGGAATAAAGGTGGAATCAAATTGTTTACAGTATGTATTAAAAAAAATATCATATAGATGATTAGGATCAGCATGAGTTGACAAAACTGGTAGTTTATTAATGAGTTTAACTTTAAAAGCCTCCAAGCGACTTGTAGTTTTGGGGTTAACAGTGATATCCTTTTTAGCCACTTTTTTGTTTTGGTTTTGAATAGTAATCTTTTGCCCGCAATGATCAGAATCTAGTAAATTTATAATTTCTTTGTGGCTTAGTATAATATCTGTATAAATATTATCTAGGCATGTGGCACTAGTAGGTGTTATTCTTGTGGGCTCCAAAAATAGGTTTACAAGATTGTAGGGCTGAAACACTTATAATTTTACTACAAGAACCTGAGTTTTCTAATAAATTAACATTAAAGTCACCTCAAATGATAACGGACTTGTTTGAGTTACAAATCCTGTGTAACACTTCATCCATTACCTTTTCAAAGCAGTCATACAATCCTGAAGGGGGTCTGTACACACTTAATACAACCAAGTGCTCCAATTCTATACAGGCAATTTCAACTGTATCTCAACAGATAGGCTCACAATATCGTTACGATCTTTAAATTTGAGCTGGTTACTTACAAAAATTAAAGAGCCACCATGTATAGCATTTATTCTGCTGAACGAACTACCAACCTGGTGATTATTAAAATTGAACAAGAACTGGTGACTTTTCAGCCAATGTTCTGTTATACAAAGAATATCAATACTATTAAAATTCATAAATAATTTTACTTCTAAATTTGTTCATAAATCCTTGAATATTGATACTATTTACTGTTTCTAAACTTTTTATTGAGCTGTTTTTGCAATTTTGTACATTATAGCTAGAGATTGCCTCTATTGTCTTAATTTCTAATTTAAATTATTAGCAATGTCATGAATTGTGACCAAATTATTAGCAGAATTATTTATGTCATTGCATTGCTCAAAAGAAGCATGTTGTTTAGCCAAATTTTTGGCTGTGATAGAAAAAAATATGATAGCGACACAGCTATCTGTCTTTTATAAGGTCAAAGTCAAAGTCAAATCATTTATTGCAAATAGGCACATAAAAGGCACCTTTGAACGTCAAAAATAAAATTAAAATAAAATTGATTCTAGTCGCCCCTTCCAAAAGGTAGTTTTCGTATGGAGAAGAATGGGCAAGAAACTCCACCGTCACTCTTTTAAAATGTTTTACAATATTTTGCATACATTATTTATATAAGGATATGTGAAGACGATGCACCCAAAAATAAAATTACTATACCACAATAGGTAAAAGAATTAAAATGGATAAATGAAACCATGACATATAGATCAACTATGTGATAGTTACATGGTGCTCACATATTCACAAACATTCCAAAAGTAGACGATTTTAATAAATAAATAAGGAGTAATAAGTCCGGGTGTGACCCCAAGTAATTACAGAATGTAAATCAATGTCAAAGTAAAAAAAATAAAAAAATAAATTATACAATTACATTAGCAACCAGTTTTATTTTGTCTAGACTCTAGAGATTGTCCTATGGAGCAGGACCAGCATGTTTCCAAGCATTCTTATCTTAGATATAATCCTCTAATTTGTAACATCCTTGCTTACAAAGTGTAATTTTAATATAAGTTTTAAATTTTCTTTCATTTAATTGCAATATTTCACAAAGTATTTTGTTGTAACATTTAACACCGTACCCCATAAAAGATGTATGTACTTTAGATAATCTGAAAAAAAGGTTGATCTAATTTATCTTTATTTCTAGTATTAAAATTATGTCTATCACTTATTTTATTAAAAAGATATTGATTTTTTCTTACATACATAATATTTTCATAAATGAATTGGCAAGGTACCGTCATAATATTAACCCTTTTAAATAGTTCCCTAAGAGATTCGCGGCGACGTAGATTGTAAACGGCTCTGACAGCTCTCTTTTGCAAAATAAAAATGGATTCAATGTCAGCTGCCCGACCCCACAGTAAAATGCCATATGACATAATACTGTGGAAGTAACTAAAATAGATCAAACACGCGGTTTCTTCATCTGTTAATTGTCTTATTTTTCTAACAGCATATGCGGCCGAGCTTAGCCGCCCCGCAATAGATGTTATATGAGGTCCCCATTGTAATTTCTCGTCTAGCGTGATTCCTAGGAAAACTGTCTGATTAACAAATTCTAATTTTTGGCCATTCAATACGATTCGCTACTTCTAACATTAGGTAATTTAAATCTAATGCATTTTGTTTTTTTTTTCATTAAGTACTAAATTATTTACCGTAAACCAATCTTGGACCTGAAGAACAGAGTTATTCACGTCACCAAGATTTTGTGACTGTCGGTCTATTTTAAAGATCAATGATGTGTCATCTGCAAATAACACGGCGACTAGAATCAATTTTATCTTAATTTTATTTTTGACGTTCAAAAGTGCGTTTTATGTGCCTATTTGAAATAAATGATTTGACTTTGACACCATCTTCGGTTGATTTTGAAGTAATTGGGGTAAATCATTAATATAAACTAAAAAGAGGAATGGACCCAATATCGAACCTTGAGGAACGCCCATTGTCATTTTAGAACCCAATGAGTTTACGCCATTTACTTGGACTTTAACCTTTCTATCTTTCAGGTATGATCTTAACAAGTCAAGTGGTGTGTTCCTAATCCCATAGTGCTCGAGTTTCATCAGAAGTGTTTCATGGTTTACGCAATCGAACGCCTTAGAGAGATCGCAAAAGATTCCAATAGCATCTTGTGCTTCTTCCCAGGCGTTAAAAATGTTCTTCATTAGGGTAACACCGGCGTCAGTGGTACAACGCCTTTTGGTGAAGCCGTACTGGTGTTCATGAAAGATGTAATTTTTATTAAAGTGTCGTAACATTTGATTGAGCATCAACTTTTCAAACACCTTACTGAGAACTGGCAGAATTGACACAGGTCTATAATTGTTGGGATCTTTACTATCACCGGATTTGAACAATGGTACTACTTTACTATGTTTCATAAGATCCGGAAAGACTCCTTGGTCAACACTGGTGTTAAATATGAAAGCTAAATAGGGCGCAATGGTTTCGATGAGAGATCTACATACTTTTACAGACATACATATATAAGTTTAATACATACATATAGGAACAAATTCTCTAAATAACGACGAAAACCGCATCAAAATCCATTGCCTGAAGAACAACGCGGCCACAATAACAGAGACGAAAAGTGACTTTATTTTATAAATTACTAGCTTTTGCCAGCGCCATATAATCTTTGACTTTTTTATTCTGCCCTCAGGTTCAACTACATACACAGTCTGAGGATTCGATCCCCGTGAATGAGTCGATAATATCATTACTACTAAAACTGCATTCGCAGTTGTCTGGCAGACTGGACTCATTCTCATTGGACGAGCCGGCTCCCGACACTCGGGAACCTATCGGTAAGTGTTATCAAATTAGTCAGCGCCTGACGTAAATTGATGTATTTTTAGTAGCCATGTTTTTAATCACGTCTAATTTGTCTATGAAGTATCTTAATTTGACAGGACTATACTAATTTTTATCATCTGTCCTTTTCTTAATGAAATAGTAAGAAAAAGATGCACTGAACTTAAATTTAGTTTCCATCAACTTGTTTCTTTATGTACATGTGCGTTTAATAACGATTATGTGAGCTGGTTTATTAAGCCGTAAACGTACACCGTAAACAAAGTTGCGCAACATGGTTGTGTGTTGCGGGTTACCATGTCGCAGGTCACACGTAATGTTGTCACACGTAATAAGCTGGTATATGGGTGTTCTATAACGACAGTCGATGTGTTTGTCCTCAGGCGACGGTCCGTACTTCATCGGGCGCGTGCTGCGCAAGCTGGCGGCGCTGGACGCGCGCTGCGCCGCCTCCATCGCGCACGTGCGGCACTCGCTGTGGCCGCACCAGCGCGAGCGGCAGGCCGAGCAGCGGGCTCGGTGAGCAAGCATTAGTACATAACTGTAGTGCCGGAGCGAGGCCACAGCCGCCATCGCGCACGTGCGGCACTCGCTGTGGCCGCACCAGCGCGAGCGGCAGGCCGAGCAGCGGGCTCGGTGAGCAAGCATTAGTACATAACTGTAGTGCCGGAGCGAGGCCACAGCCGCCATCGCGCACGTGCGGCACTCGCTGTGGCCGCACCAGCGCGAGCGGCAGGCCGAGCAGCGGGCTCGGTGAGCAAGCATTAGTACATAACTGTAGTGCCGGAGCGAGGCCACAGCCGCCATCGCGCACGTGCGGCACTCGCTGTGGCCGCACCAGCGCGAGCGGCAGGCCGAGCAGCGGGCTCGGTGAGCAAGCATTAGTACATAACTGTAGTGCCGGAGCGAGGCCACAGCCGCCATCGCGCACGTGCGGCACTCGCTGTGGCCGCACCAGCGCGAGCGGCAGGCCGAGCAGCGGGCTCGGTGAGCAAGCATTAGTACATAACTGTAGTGCCGGAGCGAGGCCACAGCCGCCATCGCGCACGTGCGGCACTCGCTGTGGCCGCACCAGCGCGAGCGGCAGGCCGAGCAGCGGGCTCGGTGAGCAAGCATTAGTACATAACTGTAGTGCCGGAGCGAGGCCACAGCCGCCATCGCGCACCGCGGCATTCGGCGGTCGCCAATTTTCATGTGAAACTACGTCGTGCTTCTACCTTACTACTCTACTTTGGACGAGATAGCATGCGTTTTGGCGTAGCCTTAAGCTTCGGCCAAACCTGCGCGGTTTACGCGATGCTAAGCGGGAGCGTCAGTCGCGTGGCGGACGCTGCTCGTGTTTATTGGCGCCTTGCATTCCTGCTAAATAGCTGTAGTCGCGCAGGTGTTCACGTTTAGTCTCGCGTTATTGACGCTCCCGCTTCGCGTCCCGCGTACTTGACGCGCAGGTTTGGCCGAAGGCAATCTGTTACATTAGACGGTCGTTCGCGACGGCTACAAATTCTTTCGACAGTCGGTCCGCATCACGGCCGTCCTTCACGCAGCTGACGGACTTAAAGAACAAAATTAACTTACATTTGTCTTTTATTCCCCTCACAGAGAACGGCGCGAAAAAGAAGAACGTTCCCGCCGCGCACGTGAACGACAACAACAATTAATGCGCGAGTTCGCCCGTCGACAACAACAGTTCATGTCGGCCATGCAAAGCTTAGAAGGCACGGAAGCAGGAGCCATGGAGTGGGAGGAAGAGGAAGCCGTCGAGAGGGACTACGACTGCGTCATCTGCAACACCACCACGCCCACCACTGTCGCCGACCCCATAGGACTAGTGGTCTTACTGCAGGTATTATATTATACAACAGTGTCATATGCAGAGTTTAGCTAGATGTTATACATAAATTAAGAATTGTACGTCTTTATAATGCCAAATTAAATTAAACTAGCTGTCGCTCGCGATCTGGACTGTGATCCAGGACGACAAGTACCCTACGTCCTCACCTAGGTAATGGTCTATCTGTGTGCCAAATTTGATCCGAATCCGTCCAGCCGCCGTAGCGTGAAAGCGTAACAAACAACCCTACTTTCGCATCTACTGAGCTCGGTGAGCTTCGGAGCGGACGTAGTGGGCTCGGGTGTGACCAAGTGTTCCCGCAGTCCACGTCGGTGCTGGCCCACCGGCGGCGCGCGGGCGGCGGCGGCGCGCGCCTGGCGCTGAGCGAGGCGGAGCGCGCCGGCCTGCTGCAGCAGCACGACGCCACGGCCGCCGCGCACCACTACCGCCTGCACGACGAGCTGCACCAGCACTTCGACCAGGTCAGCCGAGGGACGTTCTCGTTTTTTTACAGCCGTCATCTTGAATTTTCATTTTGACCTCGCTGTCGGCTTCGGCACCCTCGAAAACACATAACAGTAGGCCTCATCTTTACTGTATATTAATTACAGAGTGAATACTGCAATACTGTTGAAACTACAGCCATTGATGCTATGAAAGTTTTAGCATTCTGAGGTAGTACAGACCCTTAAAACTTAGCTCAAAGAGAAAATTTTTGGTTAGCATGATTCGTTCTAGATTTTCCGTCTTGAAGAAAAAGTAGAATGGCAATCCCCCAAAGTAGTTTAAAAAACTACGGACTCTCGGCTTTCCGAAGCACTTTTCGGCCCACTATTTTGTAAAATTGGAGTGCAAACATGTTTGTACGGGCAAAATACATATTTTTTCATAGCTGATATTAGTTTTTTTGTTTAGCCGCTATCGTGGATTGTTATTTCGGTAACAGCAACCTCAGAATAAATGGAAACTTTACATCACCTTTTGTAAACCAGCCTTTGTCGTTAAACTATTTCAATAGTATTTGAATTCAGAAAGTCATAGCCCTTTCATTTCGGGTCCGAACTACGTAACTGATAATGACGAACGAGTAACGAGCGGTCGGCGCGCTTGCAGGAGTCGTGGCTGACGAGCGTGTCGGTGGGCTGGGAGGGCGGCGTGCACGTGGCCACGTGCGGCCACCACCTGCACCTGCGCTGCCTGCACGCCTACCTGCGCGCGCTGGCGGCGCCGCAGCGGCCGCACAACCTGCACGTGGAGCGCGGCGAGTTCCTGTGCCCGGTGTGCCGCCAGCTCGCCAACTGCGTGCTGCCGCTGGCGCCGCAGCCGCGCTCGCCGCGCGCGCACCGCGCCAGCGCCGCGCTGCTGCAGGACATGCTGGAGCGCGACCACCCGCCGCCCGTGAGCCTGCGCCCTTTGCACATACACCTGCTCCTCCGGACCGAATCTGTTCACTAAATTCATTAAAGTGCCCACCGTTCTGTTATTTTTCAAATTTCTAGAGAATCAGCCCGACCGGCTAAAAAAATCGATGATGATCACACCGTATCCCAATTTTTATCACTATTGCTAGAGTGCTAAAACAGTAACTGGATATTTCTATTTGCTACACAAAATGATTTTTCAATTGATTCTCTTACGTGAAATTGTGATGTTTGTAATCGACATGGGAATAAAAGTATAGAGGAACAGGGTGTAAAGTTCACTCATCCTCTATAGAAAAGGGAGGATCCTCCGTCCAGACGAGTGTTGTGTCTGACGGGCAAATGCTCAATGATTCATTTCGGACCGTTATATATATTCTAGTTGCGCGGTAAACTATGCTTGCGAGATGCAGGATTTTGCTCAATATGACGCGTATTTCACATTTGGCGTTGTAGATACCGCTACAAAACTAAAAAAAACCTATATATTTCCTCAGGCACCAAGTCGACTCTCGGAAGCGATGGGCAAAGCAATGGAAGACATGACGGCTACAGCGGGCGGCAAGCTCAAACAACGCTACGGTTCATCTCCGGCCGCCATCTTTACGTTCGTAGCGTCACTCGTCAGGACGAACCTTGAATGTGAACTGGTGCAGAGGGGGGGCACGTTGCAGACGTGCGTCGCGCCGCGATATAAGTTGCGGAATGAGTGTATAGGTATGAACATAACTATGATTAAATTAGCTGAATATCCGTTATTGGGCATAAACCTTTAATAATACAACTAGTTGATTCAATGTAGCGATTTTTTGCGATCTTCAATAGGTCGTTGATTCACTTTATTGAGCTATGGTGTAGTCTGGATCTTGTTTCTTGTAATGTTGAACTAACTTTTGTTGACTTCGATGTAAAATCTGTTCAAAGTATTGTATGCAATTGACGTTATTTTATTGAAATAAATATCTAATTTACTGTTATGGATATTTTAGAACGATAAGTGCTATTGCATTTTGATAAATAATAATAATAATAATAAATTTATGTTTCTCAAAAAACTTAATCATAGGTTACAGAAAAATAGTTTGGCAGTATTAATTTCTAATAGGTGGATGTAGCCACTGCAACTGAACTAGGCAATGCCTGTATTTCGGTTTCCAGCGCTGTTTCCCTCGATATTGCTACAATAAAATGCCAACAAAAAGTATGGTTGGTTGTACTATTATTTGAATGACTTAAAACTAACTTAAATGCTACATTGTATAAAATTTAAATTACCCATAATATAATAAACAAATGGTCTATACGTGAGTGAGAAGTGTTTGTGAGTGTGTGTGAACTAGTAGGTGATATGTGGAGTTTGATTGATGTCGGTGTGTGTGTTGGTGTATGTGGGTATGGGCGGGTGAATGCGTGTGAGTGTGTGTGATTGAAGTGCTTGATCATGGTTATTATCTAAGATTATTTTAACATTCTAATTACTGTACAACGCTTAGTAATAACTCCGTGTCTTCATAATTTAGTTTTTGCAAATATTCACTTACGTTTTGTTTACATTTAGATTTAGTAAGCGGGTAAATGTTTAATTCTTTATTGATTTTGCTATAAAGGAACGGACCAAGAAATTCAATAAATCTTTCACTAAATTTGGTTTTACAAGTGATCCGTTCCATACAGACTTGTTTATTTCTTCGATTTTGCTCGAGTGGGTCATAAGGTAGTTTTGTATGTTGTTTGAGGATGATGTTGAGGATGAAAAGTTGTCTTACGGTCAGAACCCCACAAATCTGATATAGAGAGACAGTAGGAAAAAGGATAGGTTTAAAAAGACACTCCTTCAGAATTGCGCGCTGAGCGATTTCAATGGACTTCATAGTGGTTTTAAAAGTACCCCCCCAGGATGAGATGCAATAATTTAGTAAAGACTGACCTAGGGCATAATAAATTTGTTTTAGGAGATAAGGCTCAGCAGCGTGTCGCAACTCTTTAAAAACATATATGAGTTTGAGTACTCGTGCACCAAGCAACTTGATATGTTCTTTGAAGTTTAGGTTTCTATCTATAGTAATACCTAAGTACTTGATGGTGTGAACACGCTCCAGAACACGCGCAGTTGACTTTCAGGTTACACTCGTGAGAAATGATTTTGTGGTTGCTACTTAGACTTGAATAATTTTTGATACTGAACGAAATATACTTGGTTTTTTCCACATTTAAAGTTAGAATGTTTGCCTGAAGCCAGCTTCTAGCGATATTATAGCCATGCTGGGCAGCATCAAATACCTCATCCCAAGTATTGGCGGCAAAAACTAAAGCAGTGTCGTCTGCGAAGGAGATGATTTCGCCTTGGGTGAGTTTAAGACTCGTGAGTTCGTTAATATACACAAGAAATAAGGAGGGTCCTAAGATGCTGCCCTGAGGTACGCCATGTGTAACTGGAAAAGGTAGGTACTTTTGTATTCACTCACACGGACACACTGATTTCGCCCAGACAAGTAACTTTTAAAGACTTCTAGCTGGGTACCTCTGATTCCTATATTCTCAAGTTTAGCCAGTAAGAGGGAAGCAGAAATCGTATCGAATGCCTTGGCGAGATCGAGAAATATTGAAATACATTTTTTTCCTTTGTCCAAATTTGTGCTAATAAACCCAGTGAGTTTGTTCACTGCTTGTTCTGTGGACTTACCATGCCGAAATCCATACTGATTTTCAGACAGTATATTATTTTTTTCTAGATATTTTACCAAGCGAGTGTTCATGATTTTTTCCAATATTTTCGATATCGCCGGTAGTATGGATATTGGCCTATAATTATTGATCTGGTTTCTGCCTCCGCTCTTATAGATTGGGTACACTTCCGACCTTTTCAGGGAATCAGGGAATAAGCCCGACTGTAGGCTATCATTGATAATTTTTGTAATAGGTGGTACAAGAATATTTTTATGTAATTTTAGAAATTTACCACTAATCTTATCACACCCCGATGCACAATTCGTTTACCATTTATAATTTGGTCAACTTCTAGCTCATCAGTGTCCATCAAAACAAATGAATTATTCTGCTGGTTACACTCGTCTGTAAGATATTGAGAATGTGCATCTGGTGTGCTTGCATTTTGATAGATTTTATCAGCCAGTGAGGCTCCAACATTAATGAAATAACTGTTTATTTTATTCAAAGATTGCTCTGGAGAAGTAGACAATGTTAGGAGTTCTTTTGTGCGTTGCATTGGTTTTGTTGTGTTAGCGATGTTTCGAATAGCTTTCCATAACTTTTTACTGTCTTTTTGTGCACTTTGTATTAGGTTTTTTTCATATGCTCTCTTTATTTTTCGCAACAGCGCGTTACAAAAATTCCTGTAACGTCTGTAAGTTATTTGAAAATTTTCGTTGTTTGGTGATACCTTGGCTTTCCTATGTAACTTGTCCCTGTTTCGCATGCACCTCAGTAAACCCGGAGTTACCCAAGGCTTAATGATTTTTTACCGTCTTGGTAAGGTTTTTGTTTGTGTTTTTTTCAATAATATTTTGAAGGGACTTTGTCAAATAATTTAATGTAAGGTTAGGATCTGCCGACTGATAAATTGGATCAAGATCAAGTTGTAATAGGTCTTGTACTGTTCCCTCATTGTCAATTTTAGTTGTAGTTGTAGTTGTATAATGCCAGGTTTTTTTCAGCTGTAGGCATATTAAAACCGGATAATGGTCTGTTAACGTTGAAAGTGGAACTATTGTAGTGGCAGTACTAGAAGTTTTTATCAAGGCGTGGTCCAAGCAAGTTTCACTGTCACTACGAGTTACTAGGCTATGTGCTGGAAGTAAGCCGTGTGTAGCAACTAAAGTTAAATACCGTTTCCCGTGTATGTCTATTTTGTTCAGATTTATGGGTATGTTTATGTCTCCCATTAACACATTGTGTTTATAGATCGATACTAGTTGAAGTATTTTGTCTAGGGAAGAGAGGAATGGATCTATGTTGGTATATGATGGCGATCTGTACAAACCTATAATAGCAACTTGCTCATCTACGATAGCCACCAGACAGTTACAGTCCTGAAAGTCAGGCTCCTCTACGCGGACACTAAGATTATCTTTATAATAAATAACTACACCATCATTTTGTTTGTTGTTCTTTTTAGTTGCTACATGACAATATCCGTCTAGTTTTGGGATTACCGGTGCACAAGAGAGCCAACACTCTGTCAGTATTAGAATGTCACATTCTAGTTTTAATCTACTTAATAAGATCTCAAAGCCGGACATATTGCAGTTTATACTGCGAATATTCTGCGTTAATATAAGTATTTTATTGGAAGTACTAGTAATGATAGTGTGACATTCCTCTATGTCAGCAGTCTGCGAATGGGATACAGGTAAGCTGTCAATATTAGCTGTAAGGTCGAATATATCACCAAATGTTAGTAAAAAATATAATTTTGTAATGATTTTTTATCGAGGAATGAACGTTAATAAAGAAAGCATTTATAAGTGTAGTGGAGTAAGTTTTATTTAAAATGTGGAAGGTGAGGAAGCGTTTGTATAGTAAGTTTATATGTTTGTTTGTGTGTATGTTGATTTGTAATATGTGTTGTAATATATGTGTTTGAGTTATTTTGAAACTACAACTAAATGTATGATATGAGAGGTGTGTTAATAAGTTTCGTGCATAAAGTAAATGTGTTCTAAAATGTGTATTACAAAAGTCAGGAAAAAAATATCTTAGATTAAAAATATAAAGGAAAGCATGCATTAAAAAAAACTTCAAACCATTTGAAGCGACAAATCGTAACAAATAATAGTCATATTATTGTGTTTCGTATCTTATCCAAGTCCGCCGCGTCGATGATACGAATATGTGGGGAGTCTTCGTTTTTGTTAAGGTACACAATTCCATTTGTTGTCCAACAGACATTGAAGCCATGGCTATTCTTGAATTGTCTCGCCAGGAAGTAAAGTTTTTGAGTTTTGTAGGTGAGAGTAAAATATTAATGTTAAGCGGAAACTAACTAAAACGACGACCCACACTAGGAATTTCTCCTGTATCATGGGTGCGTTTATACATATACATTTAAATTCACATGCACAAACAGCCAGACTCGGAACAATTACTTGTAGGTCATACAAATATTTGTTCCGTGCGGGAATCGAATCGCGACACGCAGCGCAGCAGTGGGTCGCTCGACCGCTGCGCCGACCGTGCTGTCAAAATGATTTCATTTTATGAA
The DNA here is from genome assembly GCA_947507525.1 of Apamea epomidion. Lineage (NCBI taxonomy): Eukaryota > Metazoa > Arthropoda > Insecta > Lepidoptera > Noctuidae > Apamea > Apamea epomidion. The sequence goes on from OX382237.1 coordinate 19,054,622, forward strand.
TAGGGGGCAACAAGTTTAGAAGTTAAAGTCGCCTTACCGGAGCCACATAAATTAAAAAGGAAATAGTGAACGCACGTTAATAGTACGTCCCCCCAGTGCCGCTGCTGGTGGTGGCGGGCGCGCACTCGCGCGTGCTGAGCAGCGCGGGCTGCGGGTTCGGCGCGGCCTCGGCGTGGCGCGCGCTGGTGGGCGCGCAGGCCGAGCCGGCGGGCGCGCAGGCCGAGCCGGCGGGCGCGGCCCAGACGCCCGTGGCGGCCGCCGCGCTGGCCGCGCGCCCGGTGCCGCTGCTGCTGCGCGACCCGCTGGCGCTGCTCATGCAGTTCCTGCTGCTGGCGCCGCCCACGCCGCCCTATTTGGATATGCGTGAGTATGATGGCGATCTACTTTTTGACGATCTGTATTTTGTTTAGTGTTTGTAACGTATGTATTTATTTTTTACTGCAAGTTAATAAAATAGAATTGTGACAGCTTTAATACGATGTCAGGTCCAAAAGTCTCTGAAGAAATTATAAACAAATCATGTTCAGATTAAATTCTCACGAAACCGGTCACCGAGAAGAAGAAGTAAAACGTTAATCTGTATGTAGAAAGTAGAAAGTTTCAACTTTGTATCTCAGTACTTTTTCCAATAATATTTGTTTGAATAACACTATTAAATTGTATTTGAAAAATCATCAACGAAAATTGAAGTCATAAAATCAACTAAATTATTAAAGTAATTTAAAATCATACCGAGTTTAAATAATCAAATCAATGAAGTGTTTTGGCTCATCGAGTTTTAAAAAGAGACACACACGGATGAATCCCAGAAGAAATCTAAAACTCCATATGCCAGCTTAACGGCCACATACCTATATTCAATAAAACCAGACGAGTGTAACCCAACATTATTAACGTTTAGCTAATTTTACACTACCCTTGACCCCCGACCTTAAAACCATACCACTAAAAAGCCATATTTTATTCAACAATCAGCTGAATTTTTAATCACGAAAAAACTTTATCGCTAACTTATTTGTACTATTTCGTTTCCCACAGAGGAATTCACCTGTATAGTTCGCGCCCTATACGCTCTCAGCTACTACCAAGTGGTCTGCCAGTTCATCGCAAGTGGCAGCGCCGAAGGTCGGGCCGCATTAGCAGGTGCAGCCCGACCTGGTGAGCCCGCAGGCCTGAGAGCGGCCGCCAAGCTCATGTTAGGAGCCTTGGCTGGGTCGGACCTGTTCACTGAGGATGGCCCACCAGCACCAGGAGAGCATAAAGTGCCGGATCTGGCTAATATGGAGAAAGAGGTATGTGGCACTATACGAGTTCTAGATAGTGATGAGATTTTTTGACTAACAGGCATTGTGAGATTGCACACCCTTTTCAAAACCCCCCTTGTGAACTAAGTCAGACTCAATTCTTTATAAACCCTTTTATATTATCTTGTGCTGCGCGCTACCTTATGACATACCGTTGAAGAAATCGCCTTGATTATATTTACAGATGTACAATAATGATCGAAAAAGTAAAATGTTACCTCAAATTCTCATCTTTACTCAAAAGACACACTTTTTCATTTTTCCAACAATACCCTGTTTTTCCACAGTTACAAGAGCTCCTGCTCCCATTCCTGCGCATAGCCGCTCTCTTGCGTCACCACCTCTACGGCGCTGAACTGCCCGAAGTAGCCACCCCTCGCCAGGAGTTCGTGCGCCTCGCGTACTACCTGGAGCTGGTCACGGACGGTATGGAGTGGTCCGAGTGGTCGGCTGGCCGAGCCTTGCCGCCGGACTCCGCAGTCGTGGCGCGGGCCTGGGCCAGGCAGCTGGGCGGGGCTGCCTCCAGAGGACAACTAGCTGTGAGTTCAATTAGCATCATCTATCTAACCTTATCCCAACTTTGTTGAGTTTGGCTTTCAGTCTGATTGGATGTAGTTGAATGCCATTATGTAACGACTACTTATCTGGAGTCGATATCTTCACAATCCAGTAACTGGGTAACACGATATCTCTTCGTAAAAGTGGTTGTCAGATTTTTGGGCTTTGGACTACTCGTAACGACTGCCAAATATCTATGAATGACAGCCGGTAACGAAAATCTAATGTGTTTTTTGAGACGCGGAGTGGTGTGGTGTTCATAAATTCACTTTGTGTAGTTAGTTTTGGTAAAGAAGAAAAATTAAATGAGGCGGATCACACACTGATGCGACGCACGCGACGTGACGCACGCGGGCCGTGCGCACGTTGCTCCGCGTGTGGCCGCGCAGCTGACCGTAGCTCCCGCGCGTGTGGTCGCACAGCTGACCGTAGCACCCGCGCGTGTGGTCGCGCAGCTGACCGAAGCCCCCGCGCGTGTGACCGCCCAGCTGACCGTACCCCCGCGCGTGTGACCGCCCAGCTGACCGTAGCTCCCCGCAGGTGCGGCGCCTGCTGCGCTCGATGGCCGTGGAGTGGTGCCAGCCCGCGCTGCTGGCGCTGCCGCGCGACTACGACCGCCTGTTCACGTACTACCACGAGCGCGTGTGCCTGCAGTGCGGCGCCGTGCCCAAGGAGGCCAGCGTGTGCCTGCTGTGCGGCACGCTGGTGTGCCTCAAGCAGCCCTGCTGCCGCCAGCACCAGGTGGCCGAGGCCGTGCAGGTAGGACCGCTTTCTCTATACCGCACGCCGTCCGCCTCGGGCTAATGTCGTCGATGCAGCCAGCGCAGACGAGCTTCCTTCACCCGTCATACTAATTCGCACACGAACCGTTCGTCGCGGACGTCGACCTAATGGTAGCTAACCACAACATCCCATGGTAAAAGTAAACTAAAAGGTCGGCAAAAGCTAGATTGTTGCAGTAAATAGCCTACCAGATAAAACCGAATAGTATGGGTTTTTTACCTTACTAAAACACCCCGGTTGTTACTATCAGACCAGAGGGGCAATTTTCGTAATTTTAAGAACGTTAACAGTCTGATACGGGACCGCTCTAATTATTAGCCAAACGTTCTGTTAAAGTTTAAAATATTAGCGGTCCCCCGACAGGACAATATTTAATCAAAAAATTTCATACGTGCTTACGTAGGGTCATAATTTCAAGGTAATTTTTTTCTTTTTATAGGATTTCACGTTGTCGGCGATTTTTAAAATTTTTAATTTAATTTTTTATTTCATGCTTTTTGTAGAGACTCCTTGTTATTTCATTTCTTTTATATTCTTGCGTTTAAAGATTCAGGTAATTTGGTATTTAATCAGGTTTTTTGTAATTTGCCATTTTGTGGTAGTGGCCATCTTGGATTTGAAATTTATCATAGTGTATAGTATTCTACTAGTCAAGCCCTTTCATTTGATACCCATATTGAGGTAGTTGTGAAAAAATATGTAATCCGCCATTTTGTGGCGGCGGCCATCTTGGACCGATTTATATCAAACATAGCTAAGAACACTCCCGACAAATTCACCTTTCAAACAAAAAAAAACAAAATTAAAATCGGTTCATCCGTTCGGGAACTACGATGCCACAGACAGACATACACCCCCCCCCCCCCCCCCCCCACACACACAGAGAGAGACACGTCAAACTTATAACACCCCGTCGTTTTTGCGTCGGGGGTTAAAAATACCATTTTAATTGGAGATATTAATATCGATATTCTTCCAGAAAGTACTGACGCATCCGCTGAGGAATACCTTAACATATGCGCTTTCCATGGTTTGCTTCCCGCTCACAATTTCGCGTTTAAATGTAAATAAACTTGAAGAAGACTTACGCAATATCGGATTTAACCCAGTTTACGATTCCGCTGATCCGCAGTTTTAGAGAAATAATGAAAGCTAAATCCAATCCAGATAATTTAATTTTGCAACTGTCGTATAAACGATATCGTAACTTTTGTAATGATCTTCTCAGAAAAGTAGAAAACAACTACGATAAAACTGCACTAGAACAGGCTGGTACAAATAGTAAAAAAATCTGGATTTTTATTAAAAGTGTAACGTATAACTCGAAACATCAGACATCTTCAGGTTTATTATTTGCTAATAATTTCTTTATTAATGTGGGAAAGTGTTTGGCTGAAAAAGTTCGGGGCCAATCACAATATTTAACAAGCACACCATTTACGTCTAGCACTATTTCATCATCCTTTGCATTGCTAGACACTGATGAGGCTGAGGTAGAAACGATAATTATGAGTTTGAAAGACGACTGTGCAGTTGGCTGTGATAACATATCAAATAAAGTTATTAAACAATTCAGGCACATTTTGGTACCGCCATTAACTTATATTTTCCAAAAATGTTTATCTGCAGGTGTTTTTCCCGAGTGCCTAAAAAAGCTGTTGTTGTCCCCGTTTATAAATCAGGCAGTAAAGACCAAGTCACAAATTATAGACCTATTTCGTTACTGCCTTCTATGTCTAAAATATTAGAAAAAATTATAAATAAAAGGCTTTACAAATACTTAGATGATAAATTAATTTTGTCTCTGCGGCACTTCGGATTTAGGCCTAAAATGTCAACAGACGATGCCGTATACCATCTGACTGACTATCTAGCACAAGAACTTGATATTGGTAACCACACAGTAGGAATCTTCCTGGACCTCGCCAAAGCGTTTGACACGGTTTCTATTCCTATTCTGTTGCACAAGCTTGAAACCATAGGTATCAGAGGCACTCAGCTGAAACTATTTAAGAGTTATGAAGAAGATCGTACCCAATGTGTAAGGATTGGAGATGTTCTCAGCGAGGATAAAAAAAATACATCCTTTGGAGTTCCGACACTGCCCTTCTATTTTCGGCTGACTCAGAAAAAAAATTTTACAAGGTGGCGCAACACGGATTCAATATTGTTAATAAATGGCTTCAACATAATTCACTAACACTTAATGCAGACAAGACAAATTATATTAAGTTTTCGATGCGCAAGCAAACACCAACTGGCACTACCTCGACATTATATGCTCATTATTACACAATTCCCACAAATAACCAATGTGTTTGTCTTAACATTAAAATGGCAAATACAACAAAATACCTTGTTGTTATAATAGATGGAACACTTTCGTTCAAGCAACATATAGAAGCTTTAAATAATAGAACTCGCAAGTTGATATTTGTTTTTAAAAAGTTACGCTGTATTGCTGATCCAAAAATAGTTAAACAAGTTTACTTTGCTCTATGTCAATCGATTTTAACTAACTGTATTACCACATGGGGTGGAGCTGGTAAAACATTGTTACTAACCATCGAGAGAGCTCAGAGGGCGATTCTCAGTGTCTACTTTCCGCCCTTTCCTTTTTCCTATTAGCCTCCGTACGAATCTTGTGAAGTATTAACAGTTCGACAGCTATTTATTATGGGCATTGTATCAAAACAACACAAAGCTGTACCCTACAGCACTAGATATACTAATAAAAGACGTAAAGATATGGTTTGTCCACAAAATTCTACAAAGCATGCTTTTATAGCCAAATTTTACCTGTACCTCGGACCTCTCCTATATAATAGACTAAACTCGAAAGCAAACATTTATTCTCTGAACTATACAAATTGTAAGAGAATCCGCAAGGAGGCTCTCCAAAGTATGTCTTACGAAGAAACAGAGAATTTACTAACTGTGTTAAAGTAAATATAGGTACTTATACAAATATTTATCAAATTTAGAAACTAGGAGTTATGCTACTCAACATATAATTATTTTTCTATTGTCAACTTTTGATTATTTATTAATTTTTAAAGACTATTTTCGCTCTTTTCGCCTGAAACAGGATTACCTAGTTCAGGCACGTAAGTCTTAGGAATATAATTTACATTTAAGCAAAACTGTAGTCATTTTCATGCCTTATAATTTTTTGAATAAATATATTATTATTACACCAATATTCCTCGCTGTAATCGTAACGCTTACGTCCCCGCAGCACGCGATGGAGTGCGGCGGCGGCACGGGCATCTTCCTGGTGGTGACGTCCACGTACATCATCGTGATCCGCGGCCGGCGCGCCTGTCTGTGGGGCTCGCTGTACCTGGACGACTACGACGAGGAGGACCGCGACCTCAAGTGAGTACACCTACAGCATGTACATCAACATATTCGCTGCTTAGTTTACGGGTGACTGAAAACATACCGTAACAAAACAGAGCTGCCTGCTATTTAATAAGTTTGATTTTTTAAATTTTCTGGTTTTTTTTTACCAAAAATTAAAAATAATGATGGCTATTTTCATTCAATAAAGTTACAATAATTTTTTGAATTTTTTTACACGATTTGCTCAACTGTTTATGCTTCTGTTTATTCTAACAAAACTTTCCCTCTACAGACGTGGCAAACCCCTCTACCTTAGCCAGGACCGCCTGGAACTACTCCAAGCTCAGTGGCTCGCTCACCGGTTCGACCACACGAAGCGCACGTGGGTGTGGCACCGCGACTCGCTCTGAAACGTGTTGCCCACTCCACCGCCCTACCGCGCCTGACACACACGCACGCGACACACCGACCACTCTGTGCCACATGTGTAGCCGGGGAGGTAATACTATGTAGGGTAGGATGCTACAAGGATATTAAGGCGTCTGAATAATATTAACAAGCAGGCATTGTTGGCAAACATTTGTCAAATTGTATTGACAAAACAAGATGGCGCCGTTAGTTCTGATTTTGACCACGCGCCACAGTTACCTTGTAGCGTTTTAGTGATGGATAGAAAGTAAACTAGGGTTGGTATAATGTACTTTATACAGTGGTTCGGTGAGATGTTGAAAAAACTTGGACTGTAAAACGATCTCAAATGTCAGGCGACTCCGAGTTTCGTCCCCAAAGGGGTAGTAACTGTCGTTGATCTAGAATTCTAGAGTATGGAGTTCGACATAAGGAGTTAGATATGTGTTGCTGTGAATCGGAAATATTTAGACCTTGTATCAACTAGGTCCCACAAGAGCAGACCACTACTGGGGACCTAAAACCCTCACCTACGTTATTAGCCAACTTACACTCTGGCTACGAATATAAATAGAATCTAAGTCGTCTAAATCATTGAAGTTGAATTTAGCCGATTTTCATTCTATTGTTTTAATCGGATTTATTTGATGTGTCAAATAAAGTCGATGGCTAAACACAGAGTTCGATTAGGTCGCAGTATTAGAGCCACTGTCGAGAAAATCTGGATTGTAAGCAGTCGAATAACTAGATAAAACACGACTGCACGTGAACAGGATCTGTCTGTCCTACTTGTGCGAGTCGTAAAAACTTGCCTTAACTCATCGCCAATAGACATCAACTAAATCTACTGTTAGCCTGCATAGATCAATATAACAGTTTATTTATATTACTGAACAACCAACTTAACAGATTGGTCAGCCAACATCAAGCAATAAGAACTCGTTAGTAAACAGTTCAGTTTTAAATATTAAAATAATCACAAATTTAACGTAGATTACAAAATTATATTGTTGCGTCAATTAAGCCTTACTTTAACACCAATAGTTGTCGTATTAACAGATTTGAATAGTTATTTACAAATTGTATTTAATATTTATATCTCTGTTTAATATACATGTTCGATAAAAGTAATAATATGAATTTCCGACTCGCCGTTAGAACGCATATTTTAAACGGTACAATATGAAATAACAAAATATAAATTTTGCCTCGTACAATCGGTTAGTGTCTTACATTATATCCAAATATTTATGAAAACATAGTGCAGTAGTTAGAAAGATATTTGCAGCCACATATATTTTCGTAATAGAAGATATTAGCTTTCTGCTAACCCGTGTAGGCGCTAGTTTGTCACATAGGAATTAACGAATAGGTCGTGGATTAGGCTTGCATGGACTTTCATTGTGAAAAGTTTAGTCATTTCATTTAGAAGTATTTTTTGTTTAGTGTTTTTATTATTTATAACTTTAACTACCTACTAAAGTTCTAATGTTGTATTGTGTAACAGAGAAATTAGAATGGTTTATTCATCTGATATGCGGCTCATTGAATTTTGTGTTACAACGAGAAACAAACATGTTATTTACTTAGGATATTTTGTTCATCTAAAACTTTGTCGCTTGAGTTTTTATTGCTGTCAAGATAACGTACTAAACAAGCAAAAATTTATCCTCAATACAATCACTTTAATAAATTTTTATGATTTTTATATTCACGGGGCTACATATTGCCTAATATCCTCATCACAATAGGCTTCGTTCAACCATTAGTATCAATTATAGTAATTCTATCTTCTCATTAAACTAAGCAATAACTAGTTGGTAACGAATATAAAATTCTATACAGAGTTATATTATTTGCTATAACTATCAAATTGTTGAATTTACAAAAATATATATTATATATTTACATACATTCATTGTGATTCCGTGATGATCCGAGTACTCGCAAATGTAATGTAACGAAGTATGCCTTATCAGAATTTTTACAGTTATTTACATAATGTACAACAGAAACATAAATTCAGTACATATTATTATATTAAAATGATAACTTGTTTGACTATTGTAATGTGTTATAGAAGTAAATTTTATCTAGTGTTTTATCTGTGCATTAATATTTAGGTGTGGCCAGAGAATGTTGCAAATGAATTGCCAACAACAATAAATTACTGGTATTCATCAGACCATTTTATTGTAACGTCCTTCTAGTACACGTTATGAGGTACTCAATCGTACAATTCGTTCAAATTAAATGGTCAGTACACCAGTCGAATGAAGGTGTTGATCAATTGCGGAATAACGAAGAATTACTTCAAAAACGGCAATCAAACTATCACACTGTTCCCTGGCCACCCTCTAAGTAAGAAAATTTGTTGGAATATAAGGTCTATATAAAATCATATACTTTGTCTAATGTTTGATCAAACTCAACCCAGTAACACAAACAATAACATAACGACTTCATTTTAATGAACTTAGCGCACCGCTAAACTTGTGCAATCTATTATTTTACAGCCCAAATGTTTGGTCAAACATTTGAAATATGTTGCCAAGAATGTCATGAAATTAAATGTCTTGTTTACGACTCTAACGATAATTAACTGAGCGAAAGATGAAATTACATTGTCTTTTCCTATTATAATATATATGTTATATCCAGAGAATACAGCTTGAAGAAGGAAACAGTATGAAATAATGTACGGTTGACGTAAACAAGACAAGAAAATGTAGAACATTGTAAATATAACCTTCGACTTCATTAGGGATGTCCAATGGGTGTTGTTAGGGCTGTGAATACGTATATTTTAAATTTTACTCGCTCCTCTGTTGACACGGTTGACGAATCACTTTAGATTTTAAAGACGATTAAATTATTTTTTTTTTTTTTTTCATATTTTTATATAGGATTATACTGAGTACGGTGTAGTGAGTAGCCGCTTGCGGACTTTCCATACCTAATAACGATTTTAAACTCTCCTTCTCCAACTTTCTTCCAGAGATATGAAAGCAATACTTATTAGAAAATAGATAGGAGTATTCTGAGTAAGTTATCACTTTGGAACCAGTGCATTGCAAGGCTTGCGAGGTCTCCCAGTTGACAAAAAGCTTTCGTTTGCTTGAACATTACTACGACAATAATACACGGTATACAATATTCAATCGACGTATCATTATTGAGGTATGGTGCTTAGATCAATCGTTTTATTTCTCGTGTGCAATTTGGATACTTTTGCTTTATTTCCTTGTATATTATTTTCTAAGTCCTCAAAAGTACATTTTTCTGTTTTATAAAATTAGTGTTTGTATCTAGTTTTAGTGTTAACTAAATTGTAGTTATTATTATTAAGCTATTATCATTTAAAATTTTGTAATAACAACGAATTGATTCTGTAATGGAAATTACGAAGTGGTAGAGAAGTTAAAAATTAGTAAAAGTTTGAGATGTCAATATTTACAATGAGTTTTACTGTTTAGAATTTTAATATTTTGTCACGTGAACGCGACAGCTAGCGAAACCGAAAAGTAGTTTGTCGACAAGTGTGACGTCTGAAAATATACTATAATAATATTTGTTTTGTTATCATCATAATCTCTTTGCTACCATATTTACTGCTCATATTATAGTCTGTATACAACAATAGCTGTGACGAGTATTGATTGATTCCGCGTCGCAGAGCCCGCACCGATCCAGATAATATTGTTAAACTTGTGTATGTATATTGTTCTTGTATATATTCAATCATTAAAGTTGTTGATATTTCTATTGTTGTTTCAATTCCATACTTCCTAGTTAACCACATACCATGTACATGTACCATGCTACAAAAGCGTGGTTTCACACAACCGGTGCCTCGAATTGAACACTAAGGTGCAGCGCAGACGGCACACTTCTTGTGCGATCGAGTCTGCGGCGCACAAAAAGTCTGCATGGCGCGCAAAAAGTCGGTCGCGGATTTTTCACAGACTCAACGCACACGACGCACATCTTCGATCATTCTGTCGGCAGAGCTATAGGGACGTAGACGCTATGGAAATCGTGCAGAGATCGCGAAGTATTATTTTGTACATGAAGTACAGAAAAAGAAGAAGAAATAGAGAATTTTGGATACATCCTATACTTTCGGAAAGATTACTGAAGGGACAGTTCCATACTAAACATTCAATTCTGAAACAACATCCGGATTTTTTTTTCAAATTTTTCAAAATTAACATCGTTACATCGGCCTCTGGCGCCATGATAATAGATCGCGTGCGTTACGTCCACCCCTAGCAAATGCAGATTGCCGACTAAAGTGTGCGCCGTCTGCGTTAGCGCGCGTTGAAGCAAACGTTAATTTTTTTCACACACTTTGTGCCGAGCGGCGCGGCGCGGTGCAGTCTGCCCGAATTACATGGATTTTTTGTGCGCTGGACTTTTTGCGCGTCGTGTGCGTTACTGCATATAATTGCATAGGTTCTATTTTCACAGACTAAAAAGTGCGTCACGGATAGTCTGTCGTCTGCGCTGCACCTAAAGCTGCTGCAGTTATGCTGGAAGAGATTTCTTATGAAATAAGCATCGCATCTGTACCTATCTTTTCTGTTCTGTTTTTCATTGTCTGTTTATATACGTGTGTACATAAATGGTAAAATAAATAAATAAATAAAATTTTCTTGGGGATTCAGGTGTAAACAAATAAAAAAACAAATTCTGTTAAAAGTTTATAATATTGTACATCAACTATGATTTGTTTAGAGGTAGAACATCCTACTCTTAAATTAACGGCTAACGTGATTACAATAAAATAGTTAATTTTCCATATGCCGCGTTAATATCATTTATAGGCGGAGTGAGTAACCGAAATAACGTAAAATACTTCATTGTGAGCGGGTGCAGTCCCGACACTGAGCATGTTCTTGACTGACATTCAATCCGATATCAAAACTACGGAGCTGCTCGCAATTTATGTCATAGAAACGAATGATTGGTTCGTTTCTTATAAAGCCGCATGAATTCATAGAAAACAAAGTTGAAAAACCAGTCAGATGTGGAAACAAAGTGGACAAACATTATTGCCCGCAACAAAGGTTGTTGTTGGAATATGAACGCGGAACAATAGCATGTTGCCAGGAACTAGTAATCCGCAACATGTTGCTGAAGCAATGTTCGCAATTTTTGTTTCCCTATGAATACAAGGCTTTTTACACATATTTATACCTTTAACATCAGTCGTTATCAAAGTAATCAACAATGTTCGTCAATCATGCACCAGCTCTAAGTTATTATAAAATTAATGTTGTTAATCAATATAAAAAAGTATACTTACAATAGTTGCTTCAAATGTATCGTTTAACTTACACTTACGTACATACAACATTGCAAATCAACTATCTGTATTTTAACCTTTATACATATACTTACTATTTGCGACGACACATTTGAAGGATCTATATTAAATAAAAATTAATACAAAGTACGTCATTTTGTAATCTTCGAAAAATAAAAGGTTTTTTCTTTTTTTATCACAGAAAACAATAAATACTATCAAACAATATAAGATGGCAACTAATGGCAAATACATCTATGCACCTCTTTCTGAATGTTACGTTATTATGTCGGTATTACAAATTATGCATTTCAAAAAATAAAACTTTAAAACTCTATACAAATGTTACAGAGAAAGTGTCCTATATATGTAACAATCAATTGTTAAAAATGTACTTCTGTGTGATATTATAAGGCCTCTAAAGAACGAGATAGATTTCATTGTAAGACTAAAAATACAACATACATACATACCTACACATACATTTACCTATAGTTTGACCAAAACCGCTGCACCGCGCCTTCGGTATGTGCGCGGCTCCCGGGGGGGCAGTGCAGGCCGCTCATTCGTCATCGCTCACGGCGTGCCGCCCCCCGCCTCGCCGCGCATTCCTAAGGCGCGGTACAGCAGTTTCGGTCAAACTATAGTTATGGTACTGTAAAACAACGTATTCTACTGAATTCAAATCCATAAACAAAATAAGAACACAAGAACAACAAAAGGACACTTTCCGAATAACATGCGTTCTACTTCTACTCCAGGACACATTGCACATAGACGCTCATTGTTTTTTTATAAGCATTTAGAGTATGAAAGAGCTGCAAGTCATGGGGAGAGGCCTTTGCCCAGCAGTGGGATGATGCAGACTAACAATAAGTAAGCATTTAGAGTAATGTACAGACGCCAGCACATGAAGGTACTACAATCTGTAAAATTTCTTTAATAGATTTTCAACTTTATCGCTAAAGCATTAAGGTTCAAGGTTGATTGGGAACATTTGACAGTTTCGGGTAGCTTGACCTGCTGGCATCTATATCTGAATATCATTGGATAATGATAATGATAGATAACAAAATACTATGACTGTCAATGAACAGTTTTAAACGACACATAGAAAGTTGCCGAAAAGACATTATTCCGACATTTTATGCATTGAGTCCTGGAATAGAGCTATTTGTTCATGGTGACAGAGTCAACACTGTCGAGGAAATCTAACTACTAAAAATACAATGCTCTTTTATAATAAAAATAATAAAGTACATTAAAAAAAAAGATTCCATTGACAGTCATGTCTGAAATACTGCCGGCCTCGCTACTTGCTCCTAAGCTTTAAAAATAAAAACTAAACTAAAACTCATATATCTAAATAAATATATAATGCAAGTAGCGAAACCACTGATAAACACTGTGGTTGTATAATATTGTTTAGCAAAAATACACAAAAAAATGATAACATTCTATTTATAATATAATACATGGTGATGGCAAAGGAATGTTTACCCAATGTTACACAATGTTTTTTGCAAAGGAATCTAACAGAATTTACCATCTAAAGGTTTAACATTGACCACAATGACAATGATTCATACTCGGTGCGACCACAATCATAGTTTATTGCAGAAAATAAAACAACAACGAAGTAGGTAATTGCATGGGAAGAAACTTTTCAGACATACATTTTATTATTGATTTACTTTAAAAACAAAAAGGCTAAGCCTTACTCGACATCAGCACAATAAATACAACATATCGTACCGAAGAGTACTTGTCCGTCGCATCAGCCACTATGATTGCAGCCCGCCACATCATTGAGCCACACAGATACATAATGCTCACATATTTGCCACATACCAAAGCTTCAATATAAATGAACAACTCACTAAAAAATCTACAAATATGTGAGCACTTACATATAATAATTCGTGGCTCTCGCACTTTCAATATAAACGGGTAAAAATGTTACAATACATAACATCCCAAGTGTTTCAGTTAATATTAAAATAATTACTACTATATACACATACTAATGTTACTCGTGTATGTAGGTACAACTTCTAAAAAACTTTTTTTGAACACATTTTTCAATAAGATATGGGACAGTTTTTATTTTCTTTTTTTATTATAATTCTAAGTGTTCAATGCCATCCTTCAACCCACGCTATTATGGCACAAAAATACGTATTTGCACCTTAAACATAAACTAGAAATTATCGTTAAAATTTAGGCAAGCGGAACCTAACAGTGCGTACGTTTGGGTACCTTTTGTTATAAAACTATTTATAACAATTCATAACGTTTTTCTTAATACAATTATTAAGTAACCCCACTTACTAAATATATATTAAATTATGTACTTTAATGTCAACTCTCATAAGATAAAATATGACAACTGGTAACCCGTTACAGAAAAGTTACCAGAAGTGATATTGAGCTCTCAAGTAGTTTTACAACAAAGAGTGCCCCAGCATGCACTATAACTTAAGTATTATCGATAGGCCGATATACGATTTCCTAAAAAGCAATATTTACGTATATAAGTGTGACTTCATATTAAATACATTAATAGTTACATACTTTATATTTAAATTATAAATTCGTACAGACTAACTCATATTTATTTTTATGTTATAACTAAACGTAACTAATATTACATTATGCACAGTTAAAATTATAAAATATTAGCACACTATAATAATATTATATATTTTTAATTATAATAATATATTATACTGGTCATTCTGAGATCTGTTCGTCACCACTCTGGCTCCAATACTGTCATATTTTTATTACATCGTTCGTTTGTATTAAATATGCTACCTTCGGGAGTATAGGTGCCGCTGAAACGTAGGTTACCAGGATAATCGTATTCCCCCTTATTTATAAACGTTGCTTGAAATTAAGAGACGTTAAAACGTCAAAAAGTATGGCTAAGCAGACGCTAATCATTACTTTACTTTTATAAATAAGTGGGTAAATGTTTAATTGATCATTTGAAATACATGGCGACCTAGCTAGTAACTAATGAAACTATAAATATTTTAAGGTCTTAAACTATACATAAAGTTTTTAGGCAGTAGTATCACGGAAGGATTAGCAGCAGCCAAAAGAGTAGACTATGGGCTGCTGCTCATCCTATCGATATCGACTGTAGCTAGCCTCAAGATTTTGCATTATTTTTCTATATTATAAAAAACGGTTGGCGAGACCTGGGGCTGACATTTACCGGACCGAGTTTTGAATCAATCCAATCGAATTTGCTCAACTTACTTGTATCGATTTTATGCCAAGTACACTAGGGTACATCCGTTTCAATAGATTCAGAATTCAAACGTTCAAATGGGGGTTTATAGAAAGTAGCATATTCAATGATCCTGCTACAGCAGGACGCATCAAGCCAACCATGACGCATGCACCATGCTCCATGGAATCCGTCACGTAACGCTACACAACGCTTACATAACAATACAACAAACTTCCTCGCCTAAGGTAACTACGCCTACTCTATATAATCGTAATTCGACAGATATGTTGGTGATCTGATAATATTTTCTTTACTCAGTTTGTGGTATAAAACTTTCAATATACTTACGTATATTTTTTACGTGTTTTTAAGGTATATTAAATTTTTCGCCGTGGCAACGACGGAGATTATGGGGCAATTTTTTTTTTGTATATTTTTTTATTTATTTATATTATTAATGTTGCCAGTTTCGAGACTTGGAGTCGTTAAGTGTATTATTTGGCTGATTGGGCGTTCATTTTAGTTTGTATAAACTTGTGGTTGTACAAAAAGTGTAAAACTGTTGGGAAGTATCTGGGTAACTTCCATACTACTAACAAACGTTGACACCGCTTACCTTCGATTTCCATTTCCTTTTATATACATCGTGCCCTCCTCCCTCCTCCGTCCATCACCACAGTCAAGTATATAAACTTTAAAACGTGTCAAAAATGGCAAGCTTCATTCGAACACATGTCCTATTCCCTAGCTATTTACTTCAAGCTAACTTTTCAATCCAAACAAGCAAAATGCATTCTGACCAAGTTTTTAGAGCAAGTAATTTTATATAAGGATTACAATAATTAAGTAAGATATTAGTATTTAACATATCTTTCAAACTTGATCAAAACTTTTGCGTACAATCCATAAGCTCTAACCTCGCTTACTTTAATATTTGCTCTTAAACTACGTCAAGTTTCATTAAGTATACTCGAACGCAACGTCAAGACTGGACGTTTTACAATCTAGAAATAGAGTGAGGAAAACAATTGACATGGAAAGAAACAGTGATATGAAGGGTCAACCAAACGTGTGGGACCGAGAGTCAAACGGTCAGTGTGTGTGGGTGCGCGAGCTCGGATGTTATAAAATCTCGGAGTGCCAGTAGGGCAGCGCGGCGTAGCCGGGCGTGGTGGGCGTGAGCGGCGTGGCGGGCGTGGGCGGCGTGGCCGGCGCGGGCTCGGGGTCGGCCGGGCAGTCGCAGTCGTACGAGCGCACCACGAAGTTGCCGTAGTCGTCCGTCAGCGAGCTGTGGCGCAGGAAGCCGCACACGTGGCGCCGCCCGCCGTCGCACCACGAGCGCTCTGGGGGGAACCAGGTCATGTTCTCTGTGTCGGATTGGACGTAGATCAGCGCTCCAAAATAAGTGACAGTAGGCTGCCGAAGCGTATATCTACGCGTTCTTATCGCAGTCGCGCGCGTACCTTTGCCACTGCAGACTGTGCTTTATGTACATTCAGCCCCAAAAAGATGTATACACTGACAGGAAACCATTTTATTGTCAAAAACCTGTGTTCCATAACATTTTATCCACCGCATAGGTACAAAACATAGTACACAATTTATTATATCTTTGATTCCAAAACATCTATACACCCGATGACAAAAGCAATGTACACAGTGATAATTCCAGAAAAAGGTAAACAAGACTGACAGCTATATCGAATGACATTACAGTATTTAACTTCGTTTATTAGAAGAACAAGACTATTATTTCTGACCTCTTCATTTCATGCATAACGTCATTGACGTGTCATTTGTTTTGGGTTTTTGATTTGAAATTCAAATTAGGTAAATCGTGAATGTTCATAACGAATATTGCTTAGGCTTTTAAAACTGGTTACTCACTGGACATTCGTAATGTAATTAACATTCCATGATTTGATTTAGACCATTGCATTACAATAATGTGTTGGCAACTTCGTGAAGCGAGCGCCATCTGTTATTGGCGACCGGAACTACAAGTGCCGCCTAGCTAGCCGTGACGTCAACATCGGACCACCGCGGCTCGTGGTGGGGTGGACACGGGCTCGCTCGGCGGCTCGACGCGACCGCTCGTTCTTCTTTTTTTAACCGTACCACGGAACACTATCTTTTAACTCCATTATTGTTATATTTATTATTGGAATAGATTATTATTATTTATTTGCTTAATCTAACGGCTGATTTAACTAATTAGTTCGTACCCTCAATTCACTTTTCTAAAAGATTTTGTTTTATTATAAATGTTTGCTGAATGTTAACCTAATAGTTTCAATTTATTTACTCAATAATAGTTAGTGTATAAAAATTTAAAATACCTACATCTACGCATTAGTAAATTGGTAATTGTGTATTAATATTGTATTATTTAATAAATGTGCCTGTTCAAGGCACTGACTAAGGAGCATTCGCTTTTGTAACTGCACGTAACATCGATTAAGGTGTAATGATCGGTTTCTTGTCCGTGTATACATCTTTTTGGGGCTGACTGTACATGGTGTGGCCTAGCGATATGAAAGCTAAAGCAATATGAGTAGTAAAGTTTTCTGAAACAAACTGCCGTCCATAGACCTGTTTTTAAATCTACAAGTCAGGGTAGCCAGCAGTAATGGCATGTAAATGCTTATCTCCATAGTCGTCTTTTACATCTCTAACCGAAAAGGGGTTGACTCACCTTGGTCAATGTTTGGATACTAAGATAAGACTACTCTCATAAAAATACGCTTCATACTCATTACATATATTTATACTCACCGCTGCTGATGTCGACGTCCGTCATTAGTTCTTCATTCATAAGTGCTGACAGTGCATCATCTGTGTGCTTTGAATCTGGAAAGGATAATTTACATGTTATACATTGCATTTTTACTGAAATGTGAATCTTGTGGCATGTTTCAGAGTGCTTTGTAAAGATTTTTCACAAGATTGGGAATTATTATTATCAACCATCGTGAACTATTTCTGTTGTGTTGTAATATAACTAAATAGCATGATTTTTATCAATAGAAGTCATGAATGGATGGATCATCCACTCAGCCCAAGAAATGATAAATTATTTTGTAAGACCAAGATTCACGTTGTGAGATGAAACAAAACGTCTAATTACCTGGTTCCTCCTTGATAATGATTTCCTCTTTAATAGCTCCGGGCACAGTGGGCGAGGTGGGCGTAGTGGGCGTGGCGGGCGGCGTGGGCGCGGCGTCTGCGCCCGACGCGGCCGCGCCGCCCGCCTCGCCGCTGCTGTTCGAACTGCATTCCGGGCTGTACGGAGCCATCTGAGGAGATGGAAATAAAGTTTTATGAATGGACTAGCTGCTGCCCGCGTGGATGTCGGTAAATTCTCCTACGGGAACGCGATATCGAGACAAAAACTAGCCTATGTTACTTCCTTATAACATCAGCTATCTGCCAGTGAATATCGGCAAAATCGGTCCAGCCGTTTCGGAGACTAGCCGGAACAAACAGACAGACAGACCGACCAACATTGTTTTTTTGTTGTAAATACCGTATACAGGTTGAATTTTTCAAGTGGGCGTGGATGGCCAAATCAGAAACTATGAGGAATAGCGAAAAGTACAGTCACGAGCACCAATATGTCAACACTTGGCAACTTTCAATTGCGATTTTTTCGTGAAATAACGAACGCAACGTTGAAATACGACACAACATAAACCTATGGGTTCGAAAATGCTGTTTGTAACAACATAAAATTTCATTAAAAAATAAAGGAGTAAATCGCTTTTGTATAAAGCCGAGTGTATACATACTATTGCTCGTGACTGTACTCAAAGGGAGTCTCGGGCTCGATTTTGATGAAAACTAAAACTGCATCATTGGATTTTTGAAAAATCAATATTTCTAGCCAGGAATCGAACCCGTTGATTTTGAAAAAAAAAACACATTACAGACATTAAAAATTTCAACACCCCTGCGCAAAAAAAATTGCTCTGCCATACATTTTTACCGTGTAAGTATTGCACTTTTTAACTGAATTCGACTGTATTTTTTTTATGTTTGTTACCTCAGAACTCCGTTATTTATAAGCCGATTTGCAAAATTCTTTCAGATTGGTCCCATACAAATTTTATCAAAAAAAAAAAAAAACAACCGACTTCCATAAAAACACTACAAAGTGAAAAATAACTTTAATTTCGGAAGTCGGTGGTGAAAAACGAAATACAAAAACCAAAGACACAGGACTTCCGAAATTAAAGTTATTTTTCACTTTGTAGTGTTTTTATGGAAGTTAGTTGTTCTTTTTTTGTAAAAAAGTTTTTCTATGTAACAGCAGTTTTTTTTTTTATTACCGACGCACATATTCTGCTCTAGGGGTCTAAAGTCAAGTGCTGAATTCATGGTATCAGTTTGCGCGTCGATGTCTGTCACCCTGTATACATTGAATATGAAATAGAAACAATAAAAAAAAATGCTTTGCTTATTTTACAATTCATTATTTAATTTCACGTTTTTTTTGGTGGAACGGAGCGCAAACTCCAAACGCGTCTTCGAAAAAGGCGGAAGTGACTTAAAAAGCCAGGAAATGTCACTAAGGTAAGTAAGTCTGTTTGAATAGACCATGAATAATTTAATTCATATGATTTGGGGCTAAGCAAGATATGTAGAAAAGCAGTATCGTGGATAATCTGCGCTTGATAATGTATGACCTTATAGACCGCAAGTATTCTGTAAGCACGAAAGCCGGTGTTGCAGAGTAAAAAACAGCGCCCAATTCCGTGCATAAATGAAAAATGCTCTATAACTACATAATCAGGATCAACGCTTACCCTAAGACTCCTACGTCTTCTGGGCGCGACCTCTGCCATTTTGTAGCTGGTGTCCATCGCCCAGTATGAGCCCTTGCCGGGGTCGTCTTTACTGCGCGCCACCTTCATGAAGCATTTGTTCAGCGATAAGTTATGCCTTATTGAGTTCTGAAAATAAAAATAAAATTATTAAAGTGTGTTCCGAAAGTCCGAAAGTCATAGGAAGGATGGATTGGATGGAGGAGAGGAAGATTTCGTGTTCAAACCAGAAATTTCACGCGGACAATGTCGCGGGCAGAAGCTAGTTGGAAATTAACATATATTTTTTTATCGCCTCATACAATAGCACGAGATATCCCTTAAAAAGCAGGTCTTTGTCTTGCTTTCCATACTATGATTGTCGAAAGACTTTCTCTACAAGGGTCACATTATTTCGTTATACGAGTCCTGCGGGGTAATTGTGTAACACACTAACAGTAGGAATGGCTTTTAATTTGACAGTTCAACAACATTCATTGCGTTATTTACGTTGTTGAGCAGACAAATTTTTTGAATATATGAAGCAATGGATTAGCGATATTCTTCAAAATTATTCAGATTGAGATGGACAGTGTGTTACGAAATTAGGGTGCTGGCTGTTAAAGGCGAAGGCTTTGAGTAGCTATATGCTTACAGTAGTCAGTTTACAGTGTATAGTGCAAAGTGAGTAGCTAGGTTCATAAAACAGTATCTTGTATGCGACTCACCATCCATCCTTTGCCAGCCTCCTTATAATATGGGAAAGCGTTGCATATGTACGTGTATATTTCGTTCAGCGTCATCTTGCCATTCGGCGAACTGCTGATCGCTAGCCTGATCATGCTGGCATAACTGGAAGAAAAGAAAAGAGGGAAGTTAATGTAAGCATTTTTTATTATTATATTTAGGCTTTGATCAAAATTTTAAGCGTGTCTGTTAAGACCTTTGTAAATGGCACGGTTTGTTTACACTACGGCGTATAAACCGCGGAGTAGAAAAAACTTGTCTGCCAACAAGCTTCCATAGTGATCCATACTACACTGACGACAGTGCCTGCACACTGCGAATAAACCATAGTTTATCACGGTTAGGTAGTTTTTTTTTCAAGAAAAATGTGTGAACCTTAGAGCGGAGTGACGGCGCGGCCAAAAAGCATTGCTTTGAGGGTGAACTGTGCTCTGTAAATCAGATCATGGCGACAGACGTGGTGAGCGTTTTGCCTGTTCATTTGTTTCTTGCATGTCACCTTGCTTCAAACGAGATTTTTTACAGTTTGTGGAAGAGGTTTTCAGATTTCTTATAGTCATTGAAATACTTGAAAGTTCAGTGTTGAAAGAAACTGAATTTGAGGGAGAAGTCCTTAGAGTAGTTCTTTTTGTTGGATTTTAATCTAAAGACGCGCCTCTATAGTTGTGGTACTAATTATCTGTTACTGCACTTCACATAACATAACACCTGTAGAGGCGGCACCCACATTTCGCCAGTTATTTTTAAGTCCCATGTAATAGGGGCGTGAGCCCATTAACATGCACCGGGCTGGTTATTTCCTATTTGAAAAACCAATTTTATGATTCAAAATTAAACCTAGCCAATTTATTTATTTGCCAGAACATTCCTAACCCATTAACAGCACAATAAACCCATCATATCAGATACATTGTCTTTTAATCTTTTGGATAACACACTACGTCATTGATGTATAATCTAGCGCTTGATATAAATACTTATCTGTCAGTAAGCTTTGCAAAAGTTGATAAAAAATTATGACAAGACAATACTTTGGAGAATTCAATTGTTTTATTAGTTTTGCAGTTTATACTGGCCATTGCTTTGATTATAGGATCCGTGCAAGGTATTTTTGGGGTGATTCTGATGGCTTTATAGCTGCCCAAGATATTTTAAGTTACTGCCATGGGTTATGGCTATGGTACAATAAGAGAAAGTGGTTTAAATTCAGCTTGCAAGATTTGACCAATAGATACTATCTGGGCAAATTAATGAAAGCTTGTAAAAAAACAATCAGCCATGACCAGTAGCAAATTAATTCAGGACTTGAGGAGCTATTGATCCAAAAATCCTAACAAACAAATGGTCTAAATAAATAGTGTGGTCTTTTTGTTCTCCCATTCCATATAAAATAATGTATTGCATTTATAATGCCATTTATGACATCAACTAGGTATGGCAGTTGAATACCTTCAAGAGGCAAATTGCAAGCCCTATGTGAGCCCCCTGTATCTACATAGAGTAGTTACTAAGAGGAACACTATTATTTTCCTTAGTCTAATATTACAGCTTACAGCGGGCAAGTTGACTGAAATTGTGAATCACTGTTGAAGGATCATGTGATATTAGAATAAAACCCTACTCATATTATAAATCTGGACGTTCTTATTATTTATTGTACATAGTATATGTAATTATTAAACTACTGATGTATTTTCAACAGTATTTTGTAGAGTTTTAAGCTTGAATTCAAGAACTACAATTAGAAGTCAAAGTAATATTGTAAATGCAAAAGTAACTCGGACTGCCTGTCACGTTTTCAAACCCAAACAGCTGAACAGATTTGGATGAAATTAAAATTGGCAAACAGATAGACCAAGACCTGGGTTAGGTCACAGAGTACTTTTTGTTCTGGTAGAACAACCGGCAGCAAGTTCGTCATGCTCCCTTAGATGTCACTGCTTGCGGTAGCGTCGGGTTACCTCCTTCCCTCAAATATGGTGAGGGGGGTAATGGCTGATCTTTGCGTTATGCTCGTGAACGGGTGCTGCTTGTGGTGACTGGTCATCTTGCTGACCATGGTTTTATTGTTGTTATTAGTATGAACTTATTTATTTATTTTACTATGGTCCTACTTCATCATTTGTGACTTCAAGTGACAGCTATGTAAACAGAACCCAGCAATGCATAAATATGTAAACTGTCACACCCTTTATGCCTGGTGGATTTTATTTTGGTAGTTAGTTTTTATTTACATTTTAATTAATTATGTTTTAGCTTGAGTCTGTATAGTTTTTATTACCTATATTTGTTGGTATATTGGCGTGGCTAGCTGACATATGGCATATAATTTAATTTAATGTTCTGTCTTGTAATGACAGCTGTGCTGCTGGGGAGTTTGTTGTGTCAATTCATTTTCTAACTGAACAGACAGCTGTGCTGCTGGGGAGTTTTCTGCGCCACTTCTTCCCAACAATAGCACTAGGAAGTGGTGAAGGGCGGGCGTTTTTGGGGGACTGTCTTTTGCAATTTTGACATACGAAAAGTGCTGATTCTCAGCCTAATTTGAATACATGACTTTTGATTTGGATTTAGTATGTTCCCTTGGGATAATATCCGGCCGCAAATCCAAGGGCAAAAGCTAGTAAATGTAAAGGCTTGTTTAATAAATAACTTCAAGGGGAACATTAATTTGCAGTGTAGTAACTGCAGTAGATTTCATAGTGTAACTTCTAAGGCCACTGACCTCTTACTTCTAGTTAATATTAATGTACTTTTCCTCATCCCAGACAAAAAATAACCAGAGTACCTAAACATATTATTACATGTACCTATGACAGTTTTAAAAGTGTGTCACATGTGCCTACCATATCCATATAGGGAACAGATAAGCATAAATATAAGAGGATTAATTTAGAATATCATGTGTATCTTTATTATGATTATCTAAGCAAATAATTGTTCCTTGTCAGAAGAATTAGAACCAATAACTTGACCATTTTATAATAAAGACAGTTAGCAAAATACACATTTTGGCATGGAGACACTTGATGATAGTTGTAATGACATTCAAATCAATACTATGTAGTCTTTTCAAAAATGTGAAACAAGGTTCAAAGCTTCAAATAATAGATTGAGTAGAAAAGTTTCTTCATTAGCCGTCACAAACAAAAACACAAACAGCATACAAAAAATTATAGTGTTGATTGGCTGTAAATTTTTTGTCGCAAAACACTCAATGGAAAACTTGTGGCTAGTCTGATATCCAGATTAGATTTGGACAGAAAGCAAGCAAAACTTATAAACATTTTACACTTTTATTTGATAAAATTCGCTTGCCAACTTTAAAATGTGATTATTTGGACTACAAGTAAGACTTTGATATCAAATCAGACAATATGTAACTAATTTGATAAAGTTCTTCGTGGAATTACATGATTACTCAAACATTTACGTTTCAACCACTACAAGACCTGATTTAGTAATCTGTGTGTCAGCATTTCCAATAATATTGCCTACCTCATGAAATCCTCCATTTGCATACATTTCATTACTCATCAATTTAAGGGTCACTTACAAATGACTCATTCACACGTATTATGAAGTCTTTGAGCTTTTAACATTGGAAAAATCCTTTACCTGTACGCGGGCTTCGCATGTTTGATTTTATTCGTGTTTTCTTTCTGATCGGCCTCTTTGTTATTGTTCTCCTGCTGCAGACCGAGCGGTTGCACATCTTCGTACAGGAACCGCGGGATGGGGCCTAGCGGGCTGTGGCGTGGCGGGCCAGGGCTGAACGCAGGGAGCCACTCCACGCCTGGGGAATCGCTCATTGTCCCATCAATATACGCGCACTTTCACCACTCTTCGCGTTCTCATCACCATATGAACACAAAAACATAGGTTTTATCTTCACACTGTGGGCGTAACGCTCTTGCTACCTTTTATGAAGATGATCCTCATTGTAGGACATTGAGAATCCTTGAAATGACGACTAACTTGAACTACTGTCACGAGACTAATGTACACGAACGAACTCAGCATGAAAACTTATATATACATTAATCCGTTACAAAACACTTAAATTAAACTATCGAATAACTTAAAAAATGAAAGAAAATCCTATTTTACATGAAAATTGAAATTATTATGACATTTGAGGCACCTACAACAAGGAAAATGGCGGCGTTTTGGGTGTGCTCAGTTCAGAAACGCATTTTGGAATAAACATTCGCGAATTTTATCGTCTGAATAAGAGTATCAATTTATTCCATCTTTCTTGGATATATATTTATATTGATAAATATCCAACATAGAAACATGTAATAATGCGATTTGTAATACTGAAGCTGTAATTTTAATTTTTTTTCAACGATATTTTTCATGGCAACATCACGCCAGGGTGACAGCATGAATAAATTTTAAAAAACTGACAGTTTGAACAAAGTGGTCGGGAGGAGGACTTGTGTTTTCTGTTCTTTTACTTTTAACGGTTTGTTGACAATAATTTATAAACGTATAAATTATTTAAGTTAATTTGTGTGTGAACTTTTACTCTATTATTGTGGTGGATTGTTAAGTGAAAGCTTCAACGATGGCGGTGCAGCCAGAAGTCGGTGTGCCCGATTTCGTCCTACTGGACAATTTGACCACCGATACTTTTATTGAAAATTTGCATTTGAGGTGAGTTATTTCTAATGTTATCCTCATCATACTTGCAGCTATTTACTGTTTGTTTATTATTGACTCGAAAACTTTAATTAAACTCCCGCTTTTATTTACGTTCTTACCAACTTTGATTGTAAATAAAAGTATGTCTATGAAAAATAGGATGTTGCTAAATTCTGTACCAATGTGTTGTATGTACCATATGACTGAACGCAACAAACTATAAATAAAATCACGCTAAGTTTTATTTAGGGCTTCGTGGGAGGTAAATAGTGGAAAATAAACATTATTTTGAACAAAACTAACTCACTGGCATGGTATGCCATACTGGTTGACCTTGCATTTTTACACCTGTTTCAATAGTTAAATGTACTGCTAGTGTCTTCATAAAACAAAATGACTACTTAATATTTACCAATGTTTAAGAACGGTAAGTTAAGTTTTATTTCGTGTTTCATAACTTTGTAAAGGTTTCGGACTTTTTTCTATAATTTTAGTAAGATTAAAAAAAAACCAAAAATATACATATTATTTATTTATTTCTAATACACTTAGCCTATTTTACAATTAGCTTTTAGCCACACAACAAAAAAAACCCTAATAAACTGTTACTACTATATTAAGACATAAATTACTTTTATATTGACGATAATAATTTATAGGTACATTGAACACACATTAGGAGAACATTGAGACATTGCAGATGTAAACAACACTCAGTTGTTGCTAACGTATGCATAGTAACACTCAAAACATATGCATAATATTGTATACTACTTGTAGCCTGCAACTTTGTCTGCAATCCAGTATGAAACATAGTCTATATCCTCCCCAGGTCATGGTCTACCCATGTGTCAAATTTCAATTAAGTAACATAATATAATGTTATTGACTCAAGATAACTCTAAATGACATCATTAGTGACTCACTATTGAGTAACATAACAAAATTAGCATAGGCAATATTTATTTATGCCTTTAACTATGTTTCTTTTATTAAGAAATAGAACTAATAGAGAAGTACCTATGGAAAGAAAAGACATGTTGTGCCAACCCCAAATAAATTGTGATAAGGGCAGGAGAAACATGTTCAAAAAAACAATTCATTCTTCCCATCTACATTAGTTCTTTAATCTTTCCTAAGAAATTTCTTTACAAAGTCCTAAGAAAACATTCCTGATTTAAAAAATATGGACTAATCACTTTTTAAATTTGTTTGTTAGTGGTTAGGTACAGTGGCGTAACTTTAACCTTTGGGGCCCTGGCAAGTTCATGAGATAGGGGCCCTACCTCATGAACTTGCCACAGGCCCTATCTCAGGACCTTTACTCCCTCAGTGTAAAGAAGCTCAACCAGCGTGTTTTTTTTTTTTTACTGGCACTTCGCCCCCGACTTCGTCCACATAGAATTCGTAATGTCCCCTGCAAAATTGAATACCTGACTGCTTCGTTGGTCTAGTAGTCCAAAAAAGTTTGCATTTCTATACTCATGTTAGGAGCCTGCTGTGCTCATGGCCCTCTCGGGCCAGGGGCCCCCTCTGACTGGGGCCCGTGGCATTTTGCCCCTCTTGTCACCCTATAGTTACACCACTGGTTAGGTACTAGTAAGCACTAAGAAACAGTGATACTTTTTAAGACACACATGTCATGTCATACATATAGCCCAATATCATAGACAAATCGCTTTAAAAACAAAGCATAATATTATGTAAAGAAACACTTACATTAATATAAGCACAACTTAGAATGTAACGGACAGCCCCCTGTGCAGAGCTTGCTTGGAGGCTGAGGAGACCGTTGCGCATGTGCTCTTTGAGTGCACAGGCGTCACCCAGATTAGGTCGGAAACCCTCGGAACACCCAAATCTTACACAGATGTTCTCAACAGACCAGGAGACTTAATAGGCTTCTGGAGGGAGGTGGGCTGGTTGGAATAACCACCTACGGCCGCCATGGCCTACGCACAACGGTCCACTTGAAGGACTAAGTGCGGAAACCAAACCCATAACATAGAACTTAGAATGTAAGATATAGAGAGGCACCAAGCCAATATGGCCGTCCGTGTAATTACCTAACACTAAACAGTCAGTTAAGTATGTAAGTAATTATCTGAAGCAGTCAATGGTTAAGAAATTTTTGTGTTGTCGTTTGTTAGTTCCCATAGAATATTTTGAATGTTGAATGCAAATATCATGTTGTATCCTCGTTATTTTTAATTCTGATTGCACTGGTTTTTTACATATCTTGTGTATATACTTGATTGTCTGTAGTGCAATTCTGTGCAATTAGTTTGTGTCCAGTGCAAGATTGATTGTTGTCATATCATATAACTTCTATTAGATCAATTGATCCACTTCAACTTGGTTGTCTTTCATCCTATTTGTGGCATCAGATCTCTGGCAAATATACAGCGACTCTTGGACCCCTATTAAATATGTACCCTTTTGCAATTATTGCTTTGGAGTAAGTATGGCTGTAAAACATTGCAGATTACTAAAGGTTAATGGCCATTTTTACGAATAGCAACCCTGGCGTAACGTAAATAATAGAGTGGCATAATGAAGAAGTCACAGTTAAATTATTCAGGACACCTGATGCGAAGTGGAGGTGCTTGATAAGGAAGGCAGACCCCCGCCCCCACCACAATAGCATGCCATGCGGGTTTCCGTGCCGCCCGGCCATGAGTATTTGATCAAAATACGTTTTTAATGTTCAGTACTTACAAACTAGATTGTGGTGACATCTATACCGCCACTTACAAATTATGCAATACATCTGACGTCACAAAAATCCTACATCGCACAAGCGAAGTTTACCGCGAAATCTGCAACAACTATCAGCCAGTAGCCCATACACCATTCTAGTCAGAGGATCCCCCTTTTTCAATTGAGGATAAAAGAACAATCCACCCTGGTCCTCCATACCAAGAAAAAAGGGGCTTTTAGACATAAGCAAACAAAATAATGAAATACTTATTTTAGCTGTGTACATACATGAGATGTAACCTATAGAAGTAAAAACAAAAGAAGATCAACAATATTTAAAATTAAGAATAATAAAAATAAAATATAATTATACCTTCTTGTTAGCTCTAACAGGGGCCAATCCCTACTTCCATAACTTGGAAGTTTTATAGATGACTAAGTTTATTACATCTTAGCTCAATAAAAAACAACAAATGACCGAAAAGGCGTATAAAGAAGAACATGGCAAAAACAGTCCACATGATCTAATCGCTACAAAAATTAATGCATCACGTAATATTTAAATAAACAATGTTTGTTTAAGTAATACTAGTCATCTTTCTCGAAAACGAGGTGCTATTCGGATGCTCACAACGAAAATAAACAATGAAATAATAAATACGTAAAGCAATCTGTGTCACAGCTATTTCTGTAACCACTTCATGAAAGCATTGCGTTTGAAATAAGTCTGAAAACCTCCTTGGGGTGCTTATTTTAGGCGCACGGATTCCGAAACAAGTCCGTTGACATCCAATGACGCAGCTGCGGTCGAGATGTGGGTTGTTACCATAGATATAATTTCTATGATCGATACAGTGATTTACGCGGTATGAATATAGCTTGGTCTAGTGGTCGCTAGCGCTACTGCTGAGGTTGAGGTCTTGACTTCGATTCCCAGGTCGGGCAAAGTGGTATTCGGTTTTCGTCAGTAGCAGCCTGGAGTCTAGATCTGTACCCGGTTTATGGCAATAAGCTCGCTCCCTATTACATGACTTAAACATCACTGGCGAGATGTAAGCTACAGCATACTGCTACTGTATGTAGGTACTGCTAAAGGTACAACTCTGCCTAACTCTTCGGGGATTACAGGCGTGATGTCGTGTTATGAATATAGCTACCGCCTTTGTGCAAAGCAATAATTGTTAATTTCCTGCTGACCGTTGCTGTTCTTGGCGATGGAGGATCGCGCGTTGCGAAGTTACGAACTTGCGACATGTCACCAAGGAAATTACATTTCGATTCCCATCGTCAGGTCGTGGTGCGGACATTCTTATTCCTTCTCGGTTCGAGGTTGTAGTCTGGTCTTGTATTGACGCTAATGTCCTTTAGATGATTTATATATTTATTTATTTAGTGCTTAAAGCACACACATGTACAAAGGCAGACTTCATTTAATTTATCTTTGTTCCAGACATGTAGTCCATATAATTATTACAAAGAAAGCGTTACTAAGGTTATTAGTGTAGTACACACAAAAATAAAATAAAAAGGTGTTAGTAAACAAAACAAGTTACGCAATAATTTTTTAACGCCTCAGGCATTTCCGACCACTTAACCTTCACCCAAAGGTAGGCAGAGACAAAATTACTTATTAACTGGAGTTTGCTAGGTAAATTACTTTGTTGTGCTAGACCGAACTTTTGCAAATTAGCAGATTCGCTCCCGAATCTCTTCTGATTGGAATGATTAGGACCAAACTTGGCAACAAAACCCCTACGTACGAGTACTTACAGGATAATTCAAATCCCCGAAAATTACCTTCGAGATTATTTCGTTTGATCAAATCAGTGCAAACCATACATATAAGAATGAAGTTTTCTATAGTGAAAAATAACTTTCTTGTACTTTGCAAGCTTGACTAAGTTCGAGAGTGTCAACATCTCAACGAAGTGATCCGGCAGAGGATCAAAGTTGTCGACATAGCTCACAGAATAAGCAAGCTGAAGTGGCAATGGACCGGCCATATTAGCCGTAGAACGGATAACCGTTGGGGTAGATGTGTTCTTGAGTGGAGACCGCGGTTCGGTAAACGTATGGTGGGACGCCCTCAGGCTAGGTGGAGCGACGATGTTCGCAAGATGGCTGGTAGCGGCTGGATCAGAGTTGTCGAAAATCGAGTTTAATGGCGTGCAATAGGAGAGGCCTATGTCCAGCAGTGGACTGCTATAGGCTGATGATGATGTGTCAACATCTTGGGCACAACTGCTATTTCGACATCATCTTATTTTCGGTCGATCTCATAAATATTCTAATCGCGCTGCATCCAAGTGCCTTAACACCTTTATTTACACTCATTACGATAGCCAGTGTCCTAAGATGACACACAACTCTGATGTCATCGCTCAAGGTGCCGACTGAATGGCCTTTCATCGTGTTTTCCTTGTATTATTGTTTGTGTAATGTTATAAAAGAACTGAGTACACCTTGTTCTATTGAAAAAATATCGTAAGGAAGTATAATACAGTCTGTATTATGAATTGATAAAGTGATTATCTTTACCACCGTCGTCGTTGAGCTAGACTATACGCGCTTCAATATTTCTTGCAAATTTTAAATAAGTCAGGTCGTAGGTTCGAACCCTGACAGGCGCTTTACTTTGTTTAAATTATTTCATCACCACTGCTCTAAAAACGGTGAAGAAAAACATCGTGAGGAAACCGGCATGTACTAGAACCAAAAATTCGTAGACATGTGACATCTACCAACCCGCACTGGGCCCGCGTGGTGGATTACGGCCCACTCGCTCTCACAGAGAAGGCCTGTGTCCCAGCAGTGGGAACATTTTAGGGTGATTCTACTTAAATAAATATTCAAAACAAACTTAATCTGACGGGGTTCCAAAATGTATACCAATAACTTGAAATAGAATAGATTGAATAGAAGGCACCGCACATACCAGACATTTCTCTCAACAGCGCAAAATTATATCCACATAGCCTTACACAATACAGACTTACCACATAAGTTAAATCAGTAGCTATTCTAGTTCACCCTACTGAAGTCTCAATCAGTCTCGAGGTAGACCACAAAATGCCTGTGCCTTGGCCGTGAGTAAGCGTTCGAAGTTTGATTTAAAACTGCATTTTGATATTCAGTCTCCAAGATGTTCGGATTTTATACCTTGCTTTGAAACGCTGCCGTTGACAACTATTTAAACAAAGTGCAGTAAAAGATTTTATGGTTTTCCGCCATTTTGACGATTTCAAAATACTGTTACAATGCTAATCTGTCGTTAAGTTCCATGTATTTAAAATCTATTAAAGTTTTCAACACCAGCTCTGCCTACGTTTATATTATTAGGTATGTTCTTTTACCGTTATTTGGTTTTACGATGCGAAGGAAAAGCAATTTATTTATTTAAACTTTTCGCACAAAAAGGTACAAAGGCGGACTTAATGCCTTAGGCATTCTCTACCATTCAACCAAGGGTGATGAAGAGATTAGATGGCAGTTGCTTTGGTTGACAGGGACAATGATAAAAAAAACTCTTAAAACTAGGTCCACAAATTCATAAATAGGTACATACACTACTATAATATATACATACTATTACTATAATATATACTTATAATATACATATATATAAAATCAAGGGAGAGAGGTGTTGAGATGACTACGCAATTTTTTGAAAATTTGTTTTGAAATAACTCTGCAATTTCCGCTGAAATGTATACCGACTGGTGGCCGTCCTGATATCAAGAGGAAGCGCATTCCAAAGAAGAATGGACTGAATATGAAAAGAAGAATGAACAAAGTCAGAGGAATGAGAACAATCTCTGCATTAGTCTGGTAAAGTGGTAAGGACATAACCTATGATATTACACAAACGTTTAAAATATGGAAAGTATTACAAGTTGACCACTATCTCCATAAAATATTACATAACATCACGCCTGTGTGTTTTTCGAAGGGGTGGGCAGAGGTGTACCTATAGTACACTCCCCTTTCGCCAGTCCAATGAAACAGGGGGCTAGCCCATTGCCATCAACCGATCACAAATTCTGGCTCTGAGCCGCTACTGAGAAATTCCAGATGAAAATTCCCTGTAACACTTTGCTCGGCCCGGGAATCGAACCCAGGATCACATGCTCAGCAGTAAAAGCTAGCCACTAAACCAACGAGGCAGTAAAAGATATTCGTGATAAACAATAGGATAGTTGCCTGGGTAAAAAAATAATAATTATATTTAGTCCGTCAGTTAGATTATCGAAAAATAATGGACACGTATTTTTTTTCTTTTGTCAATGAAACAAAAAATGCCAAAGCTCGTCAGAATTTGGGAGTGGGGGGTCGTGACGTCACTTGCTTGGAAAAGTGTCGCAAGCAAGTGATGTTACGCGGAACTTTAACGGGCGATATCATATTATATCATCATTTTTTATATAATTGACAAAAAAAAAATCGGGTTCAATATTTTTTGATAATCTAACTGACGGACAATTAGATTTTTTTAGGAAAATAGCCTATTATGCTGTATAGTACTGTATCTACGCACAAACAATTTTACAACCGTAACCTTTTCGGTTACACCCTTCCATCAGCTACAGAAGACATTTGAAAATAACGGTCTCTAGTCTCTACCTACAAATGATTTATTTTTAACCGCCATCCTAATTGTAAAGTGGCTAGCTTAATTTAAACAAAGATCGATGACTCAAAATGGATCTGCTCTCTTATTAATATCTAATGCAGATATGGAACCGGTTGAACTTGGTGTTGTGTGCCGAAATGTTCCGGTTCAGCTCCCAGACAGAATAGACTCGCTTTGCAAAAAAACAGTTCACTTTTCTAGGAAATTGACCTGGAAATATTGTCTTTATGACTGTCTTTATTTATGCAATATTCTGCTGTGTTCCTGCAGTGCGATTCTGTAAACATCTCACCGTGAAAACTTAGGTGAAGTGAGCGTGGAGTGAGCTGTCATTCCAAATAATGCTAGGGATTGACACTACTGACAACTCACATCAACCTCACTTCACCTGAGTTTTCACGGTGAGATTTTTACAGAATCGACCGGCTGTTTATATTTTCGCGAAATCACTTTTATGGCAATGTGCAAGTCTGCACATTTTTCTGTGCAGGATTTCGGAGAAAAGAGCCGAATTACAAATACTTAATGGGGTTTTTAATAAAACATTCCAATGGTTTAACGCCTCCATTGGTATTTGCTCATCATAATCAGCCTATCATGTTCCCAGTGCTGGGTCATAATCTATCATGCGGGTCCAGTGCCGGTTGGATGTCACATGTCTTAGAATTTTCGGTTCTAAGACGGTTTTCGGTTTTCTCACGTTTTTCCTTTACCGTTTTGAGAGCAGTGGTCATCACCACTGCTCTCACACGCACAGGCACGTTGCTTTGTGTATTGAATTTCATCAAATTATATTATCATATTGATATTATTTCTCTGTATTTTACTTGAACATCATGGTGTTTTCCATTTCTCATGCTTAAATTCTCCTCATTGATGTCGGCTTCCCGTGGGAGCTTCAAAATTTCCCAGCCACTATTCGCACAAAAAGTTTACCTTCACAGCGCATGTCTGAGTATATTTTATAGCTGTTGAATGTGGTTGCAGACCGATTTGTAACTGTGTGTGCAATATTAGCTACGATTGTTTGCTTATCTAGTTTTGTTATTATTTTAGCTCGCAAATTACATTGCCCCTGAATTACAAAAAGGCTAGACAACAAAACTGAAATTTTTCGCACCAAGTCGCTTGCACAGCTAGATGATTACAACCATACAAATATCTTCTTTCTTATATCTATGATTACAACATTTTCGGGAGACGTTCAACTCCAGCAGTCGACAGCGATAGACTGTTAAAAGTCATACCATCTTCCACAATGTAATCTACCCTCCCTTCAAAACATTTCAAATTAGGAACACATTAAATACATATTAAACCTATTGTACAATCTAGGCCAGGACCACAACTCATAAGAAGTCACATTAACAAAACAGTACTTGTCAAATACTTTCACGGCGTGCGCACACGCACATTAACGAAATAGGTCGCATCAGTTTAATGGTTTATTAATAACGTATTTGTTGCGTATGAGAGAATGCAGTCAGCATTGCGGAATGAGTGGTCCGTTCGTTTATTGACATGTCGTAAAGCCAAGGGGTATTAAATAGGCGTTTCAGCATTCCTTTCTGATGGTGGTCTAACCGTAGCATACTGGGTATTTTTCTAAAATTGAGTCTGTGGATGATGCCTGTCTTAAAACTCTTGACTTGACTGAGGAGAGGTGCTCGTTCTTAAGTGAATCACTGACCGAGATGACCATTAACTCACAGGAGTTAAAAACTAAACAATTTTAAAGGAGTTAGGAGGATTTTATGGCGGCAGCTCTCTGTCGTCATAAACCTTAATAGGTTTATGGCCATAAACCTTTATACAAAAACAAACCGCTAAATGTGATGATGAAATGACGAACATGACGGAGCTGTTTAATCTTACTGTACTGGAGAAATACTTAAATTCTAAGAAAAATCTATTAAACAGTGCTGTGGTCCGAATGGTTTCCATAGTGGTCCAAACCGTTGCAGTAGTACTAGTACGCAAATGTAACAAACCTTGCTGACTGGCTAATCTCTTCTCCCGTATAGCTAATCTCTTCTCCCGTATAGCTAAAAGGAAAAGAAAGAAAATACATTTATTTGCTGTAAACATGATGCAATGAAAAAACCTCAAGGGGGGAAATATACGTCACAACCATGCAAAACGCTCAGCATATCTGATGCTGTGACGCTATGCGAGACAGAACCACAGCGCTTGTTTCCAGCGACAGCTGACGTTTTTGTATAGCCGGTTACAAACTATGCTCCACCTCCTATCGTGCCCTTTGTGCCCCAAAACATGCAGCCAAAGTGCGCCTCTGCGCTGCACCCGACGCCGTTGAATGGCGAAGTTTTGGGCCAATAAAATTTATATAATTGTTGTACCAGCGACACGAAGAAGAAGTAGATATAGCTCGTGTCTACAAGCGAAAAGAAGAATATAAACACTTAGCATATACTTAACACATCAATAACAATATCCACAAAGCGCGCACATCTTCATACGCAAACTGGACGCTAATTGACCGGCTACTAATTGAGGACAATGGGCCCAGTGAGCCGACTACCATGTGCTGCATATTTGCATTTAACTGCACATATTATATCCGTTTTACGGTCTTCGGTTGTTTAGGCATGTGGGTAGTCTAATATTACATTACAGCGTATGTGCTGGTTGAAGAGAGGTTGCGTTGAAACTCGCTTGATAGTAACGAGTTATATGATCCAAATATCTAGTACAGTTTATCAGATTAGAGTTGATCATATCAAGCCTGTATTCAGCCCATGACGTTAGCGTCCATGATTAACATCATGTACTGAATTCAGGCCTATCAACATTAATTTATAAAAGTACATTATAACTCAATGCCTATCAATTGATTGAGAAAGAAAATCTGCTTGTCTCCAAACAAAAGTTTTTGAAGAGCAATTATCTCAGGATGTTAATGCTTTTTGTCTAGATTCCTATGAAAGTGTTGGGTTCGCCTAATCGCCATAATCATTCTTTCTCATAATAACTTAATAAGTGTGGTTATTCATGAGCAAATCCACTGTTGGAGCATAGTAAAAACAAATCGATCCTAATTCATACACTATTTTTCTCATTCAAACTCATAAATATTATTTTTTACTATCCGAGCCCGCCCTTACCATTTGATTGACATCCTTACTTTCTCATAGTGACACTACTACTCTTTTAACCTTGTGTGGGATCACACGTCTCACGTAATATTAGTAAAACACACCTTCCATAAATAAAAGGATAATAAACGTATTATTGAAATTCTTGAAATGGCTTTTCCTTTAACTCTAACATCCACATTCACATTTTCGACAACATGACCAGAAGCCTACACACCTATTGGCAACATTAGAAACTTGTCAAGTACTTCTGAAAATCCTTCAATGCCCTCATCATACAGTCACGAGTCACGACCGCACCTCACTCGTAAAACTAAAAGTATTTAGATAAAACAAACGTAGTCACGTTTCTAACACCACTAAGCTAGCCAACTAATTATCTCTACACAATAGTGTTAGCACGTGTCTTAGCTGATGATGTCATTAAATATTTCTACTTAACTTACTATAACTTCTGGACGAGTTTAATAAATAAGCAGGTTTAGCGGAACTTTATGGTGCATTACACAATGCCCTATGAGGAGAAGACATACACTAGACGTGGATTATGTAACTTTTTTTTATGATCTTTGTATGTAACTACTTATGTTTCACAAATAAATTATTCTATTCTCAAACATAACGCCTTGATATCCCGAAGGGTTGGGCATAGAACACCCACATTTTGCCAGTTATTTTTCAGCCTCATATATTAGGTGAGGAGCCTATTGCCAAGTACAGTCAATGAAGACTGGTTTGCATTCGCCTCATTAAGCCTTCCTCAACCCAACAGAGACAGCTGATATCCAAGACGGGAAATTGGAAACGACTTGGCTGCGACTTACGAATTGTAGGACGTAGGTTCGAACCGAGACAGGAGCTTTACTTTGTGTAAATTATTTCATCACCACTGCTCTTAAATCGGTGAAGGAAAATATCGTGACGAAACCGGCATGTCCTTGAACCAAAAATTCTAATACATGTGACATCTGCCAACCCCCACCAGACCCGCGTGGTGGATTGCGGCCCGCTCCCTCTCAGAAAGAGGAGGCTTGTGTTCCAGCAGTGGGAACATTATACGGTGGTTATGTAAGTAATACTGTCTGGCCATCGACACGACGAATAAGAATGAAAGAGACAGAAAAATCTATCTTGAATCTTGATCAATCTTGCATTGTCAGCTGCAAAGAGATTCAAGGTTAATTGTTCGTGACTTGTAATTGAGAGATGATGTCTCGATCTTTTTGCTGGCATGCTTTTTCTGGATTCGTGACTAAACCCAACAGCCATTATATTGATTCGTGTTCTTTTACAGAGACGTTTATTTATTGCTTTTGTCATCACGATTATTTTCTTTGTCTGGATAATAGCAATCACTAGAAGAAAAAAACGAGTTTCAAAAACTTTTGAAACTCATCCAATAACATGAATTCTGTAAATAAGATATCGGAAATAGATCTTAGACACTTCATCAGAGCTCCAAGCTAAAGGTTTGCCAGCGAGCCATGGAGCGCAGTATCCTTGGGGTTCGAGTTTCTGACCGTATTAACACAATACTGCGCACCAAAACCATGATAACGGACGTTACCCAGAAAGCCGCTAAACTTAAGTGGGACTGGGCCGGACATCTTTGCAGCATATCAGATGACAATTGGCCTAAGAGAAACCACCAATTGGGTCCCACAAAATGCGCGACGCCATCGCGGCAGGCCAAGACGAAGATGGCGGAACGAGCTTGACTCTTACCGTAAGGACTCGGCTCG
Organism: Apamea epomidion; assembly: GCA_947507525.1. NCBI lineage: Eukaryota > Metazoa > Arthropoda > Insecta > Lepidoptera > Noctuidae > Apamea > Apamea epomidion. The sequence goes on from OX382237.1 coordinate 19,091,956, forward strand.
CAAAAGACTGGGGGCCTACTCCGAAGTGCAAAGTGCGAATGTTCGGATCGGACCGACACATGGCCGAACCGAATATTATTGAAAAAGGCGAAAAAAGTTCGGATCGGCTCAGTTGGGTCGGGACCATAGTCAATATTCGAAAGAGTGTAGGAACCGACCGAACCAAATAGTAACTTCGCAGCAGGATACGGCCGATACTACTTCGGAGTAGAAACCTAGGATTGTGTGGAAAAGGGAAAGGGATGCCTTTGCCCTGACGTGAGACAATACAGGCTAGTTAGATAAGATTGGAAGCTAGATCGGATTTGACTACTCTGAGAAGAAACACGGAAACAAACACATCAGTCAGTCTCTTTTAAAGTCCAGACATAATCTTGGTCAGATCATGTGAAGACCATGTAGATTGATGTCTCAAATGGTCTTTAAGGAAAGTACCACACAGATTTGAGTGTGTCAGTTCTGTCAGTGCAAGCATTTGTCTATAATCGCGTAGCTCGACTCGGAACTTGAGGAGCTCTACGACTCGACGAATGCTCCTTCCTTCGATTCTATAGCATCTATAGTTGAATAGGACACGGTGCGGGATTTAATAAACCTTTTTCTTCTTGCCCTTTCCACTTGAGCTTCCAACAGTACAATGAACTATACCCGTGACATTTTCACGTACATCATAGTACAGTCACTAACACAAGTGTTCACGTGATCTTTTTCGTACACAACAGTGTTTTTATGCTCTGATTCACTGTGAAAGGTCGTCGCGGCCGTAGTATGGGCGACGACGTCGTGATTCGTGACGAACCTTTTACAAGTAATCACCTGAGTACATACATCATTATTCTTCATCATACGTATCTCATGGAACAACGCATATTTTTATTTTGGTCTAGGTGAAAATAGCTTGTTGTAAAAAAATGCATCACTCATTTCTTTTCCCACGTCTTTCTCGTCCAGTGCCGTAAGTCTGATTTATTGACTGTTGATCTTGGCCTTCTTTCTTCATGCTATTATTAAGCTTCGTATTCGTGTTAAACAAAAGTTTCGCAACTTGTTTTTGTATTTCTTTGCTCCTGGAAACAAGGAGTGTTGTAGTGGTGGAAGTTTGTGAAAGTTTCTAGCAAAATCTTTACAACTTGATGCTTGCTTGCATTGTAGTTTATAGTAGCGTAGTTTAAAAACGGCACAGTCACACAGACAGACACGAAAAGTCACTTTAATTTATAATACGAATGTCAAGTATGTATAGAAAGATATATATAAGATAAAATATATTCAGATGAAAATATTTCTGTATTTTTCTACTGGATATTGTCATATTCAGGTCGATGTCACCTGTCAAGCAGATGGTAGTCTGACATCTGTAGGTACAATGTTATTAGTATAGTGGTGATGATATGGTGTGTTAACTGAGGAAAATGGTTACGTGACACCTGTTACGATTTATATGTTATTAGTGAGCTTGTAATATCGTCACACTTATTAAATTATGAAATGCTTATATGCGATAATCAAAGTCAAAATTTTATTTCACATAAACCTACATGGGCACTAATGAATCGTCAGAAGCTAGGTGCACGGTTCCAATTGGTTGTTTCCAGAGAAGAACCGGCAAGAAATCCCACGATTACTCTTAAAAATAATTGGCTTCCACAATATTTTCAAATTACCACAACAGGTATGGGGAGACAGTGCAGGCCTGTCAAGACGTACCAATCGCCTGGCTGTAAATTAAAAGGTCCTAAAATCGCCAATCTCAAGCTATCATCATCATTGTCCTATACACCGTTTTTAACCCTCGACGCAAAATGAAACATGTCAGCTTTTGTCTGTTTGACATCGTAGCTCCTAACTGGATGGGCTGATTTAAATGCGGTTTTGTCAATCGTCTGCCTTTCGCCCTTTACGTCATTCTGTCCTATCCTATGCCAATCTTGTCCAAGTGATTTGCACGCCGATTACTCGGTAGGAAAATACAGGATGGCAGGGACATCGACGCGCAATCTGATACCAAGGATTCAGTACATGAATATGAAACAAACCTGCGTTGAAATTTTTCGTTGATATATTAAAAAAAAAATGCTGTTCCACACATTTTGACCGCGTATGTAATGGACTTTTCTATGCAACAGCAGATTTTTTCCTCGGAAAGCACTTTAAATCTACGTCACGGCTGTCATTCGTGAATCTTTGACAGTCGTTACGGGTAGTCAGAAGCCCGAAAGTCTGACAACCAGTCTTACCAAGGAGTATCGTAGGCGTTGTGGTAGTGAAAGCAGATGATGAGTTTGCGCGTCGATGTTCCCTACCACCCTATATACATTGGATTGTATCGATCATAGAAAAATAAACATTCGTGGAATTAATGTTTCAAGCTTATAGTCATAATATTATCTACTTACGCCGTTCAAAGTTACGTGGTGTTGTTCAGTTATCCGTGTGTATGAAGGAAAATATGTTTCAGGGAAAAATACCTCCTTTAAAATAATAACATTCAATTCACCGTCACAGTCATCAAAGGAACCATGTCCGCCTTTTAAATAAAAATGTACTGTTTTCCTATATTTCATAACAAAACATGACTATAATTTGTCATTTGTGGTGGCTTTAGACAATTATATTTAATTGGACTAGGATAAATAATAATAGATACTGGGCAATTAGCATGCATCTGTGTTGACAAATTAGTACTGCTCTTTTGAATCTGAATGTTCTTAGAGTCTTCTTCGTGATGAATTCTATTTATTTCCTTGGATAGCAGAGCAATACGGTATTTACTACTGACTACGTCGTCGTGCCTCGCAAGCAGTACTGGAGCATGAGGTCCTGCACCCTAATTGCGTAACACACAATCAATCGGAATCCGTTTCATTTTGACAGTTCAACAACATTCATTGCGTTATTTACGTGTTGAGCAGACAAATTTTTCGAACTTATGAAGCAATGGATTAGAAATTTGCTTCAAAATGATTCAGATTCCGATTGATCGTGTGTTACGCAATAAGGGTGCTGGTTTTTGGGGATTCCAGGATCGGGCAAAATGTTTTTGGGTATTTCCACCTGGAACTTCTCAGTGGCAACCCGGAGTTTGGACCTGAGTCCGATTGATGGCAATAGGCTCGACATCTGGACCTGGACGTCAGATAGGCAATTGCTCCATGTAGAATACTGGTATTCAGTTGCACTCGGTTAGACTGGAATCCGCCCCCAAGATAGTTGAAATAAGGGTAGGTAGATTTATTGATATACTGAACGGGAAATTACAGGCCTATAGGAATTTCCCTTCATTAGTACAAAAAGTAAGATAAGGTATTATCAAATAAAATTTTTGTTATGTGCTTCAATGTCAGTCCACTATATTGCTGAAGTGGTATCGTTATCTCCAGATACCGATCGATTAAGTATCGATGGGTTTCGAAACATTGAGTGTTATCACTGTTATCTAGGTACTGTGAATGCCACTTCGGACAGGAAAATTTTGTATAGGTGTTTTGTTGTAACAAACATTTGAAATCGCCTTGGTTTATGATGACCATACGGTCAGCACGAGCATAAGGTATTGCCTTGGTTACGCATGCTTAAGACCTTCAAAGATGCACCTTTTTTTTTTTTTTTTTGTTTTCGGGGGGGAAAGCTTCGAAAGGCACCCGACCTCCGGGGAGAGGGGTCGGGGAGTGTGGGATTTTTACCTCACTAAAACCACCCCGGTGATCACCATCCGCGCATAGGGGTGGTCCCGGTTCCTCTTAAAAGACCAACTCCGGAACCATCCCTGCGCAACGCCTGTAAGGCACATCCCTGGGGAGACTGTAAAGGGGCCTCCCCTAAGCCTTGCTATGCACGGCAGCACATGACCACTGTGCCACCGTCTTCCCTGGGGTCACTTGGTAGGCAGACAGAGTCCCCACTCTATGCGCCCGCGACCCCAAAGGTCCACCTACCTTAATTAGTAAGTGGGTTTTGGCGTATTAGGCGCCAAGGCCTCCCCGGCGCCTCCTTCTCCGTGCAGGATCAGCCCTCTCCCGATCCCGCTCGGCGGCCTCCTTCTGACCATAACGGTCTCACAGAAGGAGGCTACTTCTGTCCAATTATCTGTCTCTGCCAGCATAGCCCTCACTACTGCCGGCAGAGACAGGTCTCGCCCGATCCTGGCAACCAGGGCCCGCCGCTCGGAGGCCCAAGCAGGGCACTCCTCGAGCGTGTGTTGTGCGGAATCCAAACTGCCTCCACAGTGGTGGCAATTTGCCGTGGCCTCTCGCCCAATTCTGTTCAAGTACTCACCGAAGCAGCCATGTCCGGTGAGTACCTGGGTGAGCCTAAAGGAGATGCGCTCCTCTCTTTTCAGCCAGGCTTCGAAGTGCGGCAGAACGGCTTCGACAACGCGTTTGCGCGAATATTGCGGCTGCTGTAGCCGCTCGCGCCACCGCTCGAGAGCGTGTCGCCGTTCCCGCCGCCTCAGCCTTACGAATGCGCTTCCTGGCACACTATTCCCGCTTTGGCGGATATCGCGGATTTGGTCGTAGACCTTCGCGTCCATATCCGCCAGGATATCCAGCGGTGGAAAGCGCGCCAGGAGAGTTGCCGCCTCAAAGGATATCGTTCGGTACCCTCGTGCGATACGAATGGCCATCTTTCGCTGCAGTCTATTGACTTTTGTCCTGCTGCGTCTGACGCCTGACAGTCTACCTGACCAAACAGGCGCCCCGTAAAGGACCATCGATCGCACGACACCCGCATAGAGGCGGCGAACTTCCTCCCGAGGTCCCCCGAGATTGGGCAGCAGTCTATGCAAAGCACCCACTGCCTTTTCGATCCGGGGAACCAGGCGCTCGAAGTGCTCTTCGAAGCCCCACCGACCGTCCAGGGTGAGGCCAAGATACTTTATGTATCGCCCCACCTGGACTTGCGCATCTCCGACCTGGACCAATGAGCTGGGTGGCTCTCTGTTCCTCGGCAGTTTATGGAACCACAACGCCTCAGTTTTCTGAGGCGCTATCTCCAGACCCAGCCCGCGGATTGCCGCCACGACTTTTGCCACCCCGAGCTCAGAAAGCTGGATGGTCTCCTCGAAGGTATCCCCGCCGGCCAACACCAGAGTATCGTCTGCGTAGCACACAATATTAACGCCGACAGGGAGATCGACCCGCAGGACCGTGTCATATGCTAGGTTCCACAAGAGAGGACCAAGAACCGACCCCTGCGGAACCCCACACGTAATCTCCCTCCGCTGAACGCTACCGTCCCGGCCCACATAGTGGATGTGCCGGTCGCGTAGGTATGCCCGAACAATGTTTTGCAGGTAGGAAGGCACTTCATGATGTATCAACGATGCACCTGTGCAAGTGTGCTACTATTAGTCAGATGAACGGAAATTTAAGTAATACCACAGAATAACTAATTGGTAATACAAAGAGCAAGCTTCTACTGAGCCATTTTTATTTCCTTATATGTAGAATAAAATAAATAATTTCTGCGTCGGAAGCATCTGCTGCATAATAGTTGCTTCTTTTTGCACAAACTTAAAAATCAAAGGAGACAGAAATAGACCGAAGAGTCCTTCTGAACCACAATTACGCTAATATGTGATCTTTCGATACGAGCATAATCAGCCTATAACGTTTGCACTGCTGGGACACAGGCCTCCTCTCTGTGGGAGGGGATCTTCCGACATGATAACAGACAAACAATCCCAGAGTAGAAATAGTAGTATTCTAGAGTGCTACAAGGATCTTATGGAGCCTAAATGGGGGCGTTGTTGGGGAACATTTGTCGAAGACGTTTATGAAATTGTCACAGTAATTTCAGAAATTGTATTGAGAAATCAAGATGGCGGCGTTAGTTCCGATTTTGGCCACGCGCCAGAAGCACCTTGTAGCGTTTTATCTTTACATATATATCCTTCTTTCATCACCCTCAACAGACGACCTCTTTTTCCTAAACCTCCCCAATAAGGACATCCGCACACGATCGTTCCGTAGCTACAAATCTCTTGGCTGTCGCGAATTGTCTCTGGTCTCGCGTCAACTCCGCTCACGTGGTCTAATGAACAATAAGTGCTCGAGACATTAGCGAGGTCGCTGACCGGGTCATAAGGTGAGGTGGGTGTGATGACGGAGCGAGGAGTGGAGCGAATCGCAAACAGCGAGCGGAAGAAATAAAGACATTGGTTTAGCTGCTGTTACAAGGGTCTTAATAGCCATAGAATTAAAGAACTTGCCAAAGAAAAAGAATTGTGTGTGACTTGGTACCTACCTTGGTACTTACTATATTTTGACTGTTTCTTCTGGTATGGGGCCTCTCTAATAAGTTTATTTTGTCCATCAACGAAGTCAAGCGAAGGTTGGAGATCTTATATCAAGTTTTCGTATTGATTTTCGGTACTTGGTACGATAATTATAATTTGAATGAGGACCTAAGCTTATCAGATTATTAATGAATGATGTACGAAAAGGTTCTCCTCGTCCTCATTAGCGTGGGATGAGAGTTCTGAATAATTTACGGCTATTCCTTGTGAAAAGCTCAGCTTTACATGCAGAGGACATAAAGACAAAGTGCATTGGATACAAAGTCCAATCCAGTCCATTTGTCGACTGTTCTGTAAAAATCTCACCGTGAAAACGGTGAAGTGAGTTGGTTAACTGAGTTGTCAATCTCTAGCTAGGTGGGATGACAGTTATGTCAGTTCAAGTACCCTTCACCTAAATCGTCATGGTGAGATTTCACAGCATAGACCGACAGTACTTAGTTTACCTGCGTTGTCCGCTCTGCTAGTGGTAACACCTCGCCTATAAACAGTCTCGCTATGATTGCGCGAATGCTCACGCCGATTACGTTGACAGTATTGTGCAGGGTTGTTGCAGAAGTGAAGAACGGACTTTTTTACTAAATACGGAAGCTTTCAGAAAACATACTTACGTTCTTATGTCAGTTAGGTTTGCTTATTTTATTTCTTGTGGAGGTTGAAACGTGGCTTTAAGTTGCGTTTTTTGTTGCTTGTTCTGGGTTAGGTTTACGACTTAGCGATAAGTAAGTCCTTAGGTAATATTTTATTTATATCGGTCAATTTCAGATAGTACAATTAATGCTTAATTATCTGTATTTATTAGTTCGCTGACATACTTCGGCAGATAATAAAAGAGTACTTACTTAGATAAAAATTACCTATTTACCTAATAAGTTTAGTGCTGCAGATTTGAATTTACTATACATGGAAATGATAACAGTCATACTCATTACTACAGTGCGGCGCACGAGTGAATGCTTTCTTGACACCTGTCAGTTTCATACAAACGAATACGTATTTTGCGAATTAGATCTTTATTAGCTACTAGAATTGTCGCACTGACAGATGTAAGGAACGCATTCTCTCGACGGCCGGACTGCAACTTACATAACAAAAAATAGGATAGCTTAAAAATAAACCTATCTACATTTTGAATCCATACCCTTACCTCACCTAACTCGGACTCTCCGTAGGATACGATCCCTCGAGAAATATTCAAACTCGTTAAAAGTATAAAAGTTACTACCGAAATTAATAGCTCTGAGACTTAGGCGTAAAGTAAAATCCATACATCAGAAATTTTATGTTCAACAGACTTTTATTTTATTTACGAGTAAGTTAGTTAAATATTGTGTACGTACTTTACAACAGCAACAAACTAGCTAGGCACACGTCATGTAATTCATATAATAAATACTTTTCGAGTAAACTACTTTTAGAAATATAGGTACTAAATTTATTTAAGGTAAGTAAAATATTTACTTCGTGCAAAGCAATTTCAGAAATTGCTCTTGAAGTAAGTACTTCCAGATTTATGAACATGAAGGAATCTTCATAGTTAAAAGTTAATTAAAATGTTAAAGGCGTTCTGTGAAGAATCTGCAAACGATAAGTGGGGCACTCAGAAAGTTTTTCAAAAAAATGAAAAATTTATGGGTAAAGTTTTTTTTTCCATTAACCTATATAGCTGGGCAAAGGCCTCCCCTATATTCTTCCACCTTTCCTTGTGCTGTGCCTTCTCCGTCTAATCAGTCAGGAACGAGTCCAAATCGTCACGCCAGCGTCAAAGACTAAAGTAATAACCAATGCCGCCAAATATAAGGTCGAGGTCGATTGGCAGGAAATACAATATGTCGACGAATAGATCTACCTGGGCCAGCTAGTTTCCTTCCACAACAGACAGGACAAAGAGATCGTCCGTCGAGTCGAACATACCTGGAGAAGCTACTGGTCCATGAAGGCGCTAATGAAGGGCGACCTTCCTAAGCGCAAGCTCGTCGACATGTGTATCCTTCCTATCCTAACCTATGGCGCCCAGACTTGGTATTTGACAGAGGCTCAGAAGTCCAAACTCAAGTTTTGCCAAAGAGCGATGGAGCGTAGTATTTAAAAAATAAAATTCACCGACCAATTTCGCAACAACACAATACGCTCCAAGACAGGTATCGCCGACGTTGGTCCCAAGTCTGCGAGGCTGAAGTGGGACTAGGCGGGTCACACTTGTAGGATGCGTCCAGACAAATGGGCCAAAGTCGTCACACAGTGGGTGCCTGAAGATGGACGTCGTCACCGAGGCAGGGTAAAGTTATTCTTATTAAATCAATGACAAAGACTAGAAAATATTAGTCAAAGACTAGCATCTATACAAAGTTTTTTTTTAAAGAGCAAAAACAAAAAAAAAGGCATAAAATACGCTAAGCGAAAACAAGGTAATAGCGCGGACAGGTCTAGGTGATGCGATGCGATGCGATGCGACGAGATGGATTTAACGTGGACGGTGTTGCAGGCAGAAACTAGTGTCTCATATAATGATAAGATAAATTCTTTACCTATATCTTGACGAGATGATAAATGATTCCTGTCTAAAGCTTATTCTTGACCTCCTGTCGACAGTTGTTCCCGTTATAATTTGCCACTCAAACGCAAAAGGGCAAGGAAAAATACATAAAAAATATTTAAATTACAATCTAAAGTAGGCAACCGATTTGCAGATATGTATGAACGACTAAAATACGATAAAGTATCACGCAATTGATTGGAATAACCATTAACTATTCCTAAATACAGAATACAAGCATAGGATAATCAGCATATAACATTCTCACTGCTGGGACACAGGCCTCCTCTCTATGAGAGGGAGTTGACTGTAATCCACCACACGGGCCTAGTGCGGATTGGTAAATGTCACATATCTTCGAATTTTTGGTTCTAGGACATGCCGGTTCCCTCACGAAGTTTTCCTTCAGCGTTTTGAGAGCATGAAATAGATTATACAAAGTAAAGGGCCTGCCTGGGTTTGACTTACGTAGTTGTAGGTCGTACAACTCGTAAGTCATTTACGAAAAATGCTCCCAGGAAAACAGCCATAACCATAGAGACGTATCAACCAGATTACATCAGGCACACGAGCAGGATTACACGAGCCCGGGATGTATCTAGATAACCATGCATCAGAAGAATAGAAATGCTTGGCTTTAAGAAGGTATCCTACTACAGTAATTAGATTAAAGATATACTTATCTCAGTAGGTACTTATAAATATTATGTTTTATGTCTTTACAAAATGATGTGAGGAAATAAACACAAGAGTTAGGTACTAGCTTTGCAGGTCTGTGGCAAGCGATAGAGGTCATACAACACTGACCGCAAGATGACGAAGCTATGAGGGCCACGGAATGTTATGCCAATGTACGCCTTTATGTTTGTTTCCCTATACTCTATAAGAAGTAGCTGCGAGGTATTTGTGGTACATAAGAATTCCGTTATGCAATGTCATTGGGAACTTTCATGGTAATGTTAGTTGCCATCAATATCTCAATGACTCGGCAATCTTCGGCTCCGAATTTTGTATCTTCCATGCTTACGTTTGCGATTATCGTGTTGTCTATCGGCTACCTACCCTCGAATTATAACCAAATTAATTAGTGGGTGATAAAACTTTTAAGTGTCTGCAAACCAATAAATTAAAAATTGTATGAAGTTGGATGACATTTACAGCTTTTCTGATTACGCAATTCCGAAACTATATTATGTAGGTTATAAAATAACTATGAATCTAAAAACAAAATAAATAATGCAATTAACACTTAAAAGCAATCCCATAATCTTGAGAGCGAGCTCTAAGAAAGAAAAGGACGAGTATATTAATAAACATTATGACATTCACATACCGATGGGTTCCACAAGCAAAACGCCTGGAATAGTAGCGGGATGAGACGACACTCCAGAAATAGACGCGGGGCTTTTGACATAACGTTGGATAATCGAATTGGATTCTTGGGAATGACATAGAAATGATTCAACTAAACGAATAGTATTTTTGATACTCTGAAGCTGGTAAAAAGAGCCATAGTTCAACGAACTGATATGATTGAAACTTGCCTGATGTGATTTTTGTACTGACTTAAGAATTCACTCGGATCGCCCCCTATTAATGCTGGCGAAATTGGGTTTACCACAAAGTACAAGTACACCTCTACCTAACCTTCCGGGAGTTACAGGCGTGATGGTATGTTATGTGAAGAATTCATGGAATATCAGACAAAGTGAGAACAAAAATTTAAGATTTTGTTGATTATAACACTGTTGAAGACAATACAGCCGAGGCCCGAGGCCGAACTCCAGGATAATAAATTAACAAACACGAGGTAAACCGAAAGCAAGCCGCTTTAACTCAATCACTACCGTAACAACTGACCTGACCATTCAACTACAAAGAACGATTAACGTATGACTCACGCTAGGAAAACAAGCTATCTACTAGAGACGCCATGTTTGAGCCGAGAATATCGCAAACCCTACTTCCTTACATTTTCCGCGGCAAGGACGCTTGAAGCGCAGCGTAACTCGGCGGAAGCGCTTTATACATCCACACACACGAAGAAACGACGCGTCTATAGGTTCGGCCTGGGTGAGGAGCTTTCGCGGGTGGTAAGGCGCGACTAATGATGGGGGCCTAGGGCGACGGCACTGAGCTGGCCCTTCTGCTCGTAATTTTCTAACGTCCCTATACCGCTCGTTGCTGCCATACTGACAGGCCTAGCTAGCCAGCAACCGCCTATTGGTTTCCCCTGTGGAAGTCAGTCTAGCCTCTACTGCCCGCTACAACAACTCGCTATACACTGCGGTCCTCTGACCGCGTCCGCCACCGCTCCCGCTCACCGCTGGTATACACTGGACGAGGCCTATTACTGCTTCAAGGAAAGTGATCTCTTAATTGCATTAGTGTGAGTTTCTTTGAACGTGATTTGCATCTGTGCCGGTGACCTGTTGAATTTGATTCGTGCTAATTCTTTTCACGTTACTGTCATAATGTTCTGTTTTGTTTTCATTGCCAGTTGTCAATGACATGTTGAATGGTTTTAAAAGGAATGCTAGCAATGTGGGTGTTACCTTATTAGTTAACTCCTGTTTGAAAGAGTTCACTGTAGTTTTTGGATGGGTTCTACATATATGGTTTCCTTATTATATTGTTAAAAGGAAAGTGTAATTCAGACTTTTGATGAGTTTAGTGACGGAATTGGGAATAACAGGATATGATTTCTTTCATGTAATTTAATACTCATATTTGACGATAACCGGTTAATCTACAATGCCTTGCCTACATTCCTATAAACACATTCATTTCTATTCATTACAACAATCATTCCGCTTCAAATGCAATAAAAGTGACTTCTCCTTCATTTGCATCTGATAAAGTAGTTTTGCCTTTGCATTTATTCTCTTCGAAATCAAACAAATTCTCGATCAATTCTGCAAAGTTCTGAAGCCATAATACTGCAAGTCTGCAACATTTATCAAGTTCGTCTACTACTTGATGTATATGATTGTGAACCGTGTCTCAATTTATGTTTTATCGATCCATGTCTACCGTTTAGTTAGATTGATGAGCCAATTTTGCTGGAGCGTCGCCGATGTAATATTTATGTTATGAGTTTTTGCATTTTCTTTAGAAGTGTGATTTTATTTATGCTTGCAACTGATGCAACTGTAGGAGTCATATGTAATTCCTCGTTAGAATACTTCTTCTTATCCGTGTCGCTGGCAAGACTGTATTTTTTACTCGTCACGTAAGTACTGGAACAGTTTTTTTAGTATTGAGTAATTTTTTTATATAAATCCTTAACCTGCTTATCCCTAAGTACTAATTATTCCGAAATGTATATGCAAGTCCTTCAAAGAACAATATTTCCATTCACGGCCAAACAAAAAGCCAGATGTTCCAACAGCTCAATCATCAAACAAGACATATAGTCGTAATAACTAAAATTAACAACATACAGACATAATTATTGTAATATGTAAATGCTTTAGTGAATCATGTTAAAGAGAGTGACGTCATTCTACATGATAGCTATGATAACAGTCTTCCTAGATGACCAACTATTTATCATATTTATGAGCTTCCGAATTTGCTATTATAATTTCTGCTCTATGACTAATACGGCCTACTAACATACAATGTGTTTATTTATATTTTTGTTATCATGATTTTTCCTCCATGTGTATAAAAATATAAAAGGTAAATGGATATTCTATACAATATAACGCAGGTGCTATTTTCAACTTAGGTACAATCACCTGTTAGAAGCATATGTATCATACATCTAAATTGAAAGCGGAAAAAATAACTTTATTCATTGTTTAGTTAACCTAACTCTTCATTTTATACCAAAGCCTATAGATAGGACAGAAAAGGACCAAGACGATTAGGAAGTATCTTTATCATCTAACCATCAACTGGTATTTCAAACGTTTAGCTAGTCTTGCCAGATAACTTGCACTTATGAATTATGATACTGCTGCCCTAATTGCGTAACACATTAACGATTATAATCTGAATCATTTTGAAGGATATTGCTAATACATTGCTTCATATGTTTGAAAAATTAGTCTGCTCATCAACATAAATAACGCAATGAGTGTTGTTGAACTGTCGAAATGAGAGCCATTCCTACTGTTACCCCACTGAATCCATTCCTGTTAAATGACAAAAAACATTCTTAGCTCTTCTCCCTTATGACCTTACCTTAAACCACTGAGTGAGTAACACGAGAACCATTGTGATGGCAGGACCAGGCGCATTGACACGCTTTCTCCCTTCGGTATTAAGTGTACATTTGTATGCGAGTCCAGTGCACGTGTTGCTCAACCATCGTCTAGCAAGACTGGTCGCCGCCGCACTCTATTTGCCGTGGTTGTGGGTTGCTGGTGGTATGGTGATGGTCATAGAAATAAGAAACACGATGTTGGGGAAGTGGAGCCAGCTGGTGTTGTTTCGGCCTTATAAACGAAGTCCTTGTAACTGCTGACAAACAAAATTGTGGAGGTTTGCTTTACTAGGAGCAAGTTCCTCCTGCTTATCTCAAGCACGCGTTGCTCAACCATCGTCTAGCAAGACTGGTCGCCGCCGCACTCTATTTGCCGTGGTTGTGGGTTGCTGGTGGTATGGTGATGGTCATAGAAATAAGAAAGACGATGTTGGGGAAGTGGAGCCAGCTGGTGTTGTTTCGGCCTTATAAACGAAGTCCTTGTAACTGCTGAAAAACAAAATTGTGGAGGTTTGCTTTACTAGGAGCAAGTTCCTCCTGCTTATCTCAGCAAGCTGTCTCGTTCAACAGGCTGGAAGATACATAGTATAAAGTTTTTTATCCATTTCAAAACGTTATCTTGAATCAGTCGTTATCTCCCAGTTTGATTACCTCGGGCGTAACTCCTGGAAGGAATCCAACTATTGATGTTTAGTATTGTAGTAACTATTCAGTAATCTGTGGTATTGTGTTAAGGCAGATCTATGTCATATTACAGGCGGATGCTGCCGCACATCCTCCCGATCTAAACGATATCACGCTTAGTTCCGTCTTACAAGTTACGACATCCATAGGTTGTGGGGTGGACTATTCTTAGATTACATCGCACACTAATACAGTAATACGTTTTCGTTGATCCTAAGAATAAAAACTGTATTTTCATCGTTGAACGTTTTAACGTGAAGTGTGTAGGATTGTAAGCCTAAATCATGTCCGTGTAAGATGAAATCGGCATTATTGCTAGACCAACTACGTCATACTGCCAATGTCGACAGTATCTACCTACATAATTATTATATCACTAATTAAATTAATTTGATTATTGATATTATTATCTGCTAGTCCAATTTCGATGTCGCGTTTATCGACACCTTATGCCTAAACGTTGCGCTAATTCTGTGAAGCCAGCTCGATAATTTACGCCTTTAGCAACCTTTCAATTCTGCAGCGTCAGTTAGTTATAAAACATAATGATACTCAACAATCCTAGATTACCGGCTTCGACTGAAGCGTTTTATTTATCGTCTGATAACTCAACAGTTGATAAAGAGCGATAATTCGCGATAGCAAACTCAATGGTTTAACTAGACATGAGTCATTGTAGGCAGTAATACACAGCCGAATATGATACGTAAGCGTTTGAGTAAATATGGATATGTTAGTCCTCGGCCTTGCACGTGTGGACACACGGAATTGGACAGCTGGTCCCGATGGTATTAATCCTATCATGAACATATTATATGTAAAAGGTTAACTTCAGAAGCCCAATTCTCGTACTTAAAAAACGTTCAAATTCAAGTTGTAATTTCATCTCGGCGACTATAAATGTCAAAAATGTAGGGAAATTAGTCGTTCCTATGTATTTTTGACAAATTGAGACTGAGATCAGACTGTGAACGTTCTTAAAATTACGGTAAATTGGCCTCCTGGTATTATACCAAAACACCCGAAATGTAGAATACTACTATATTTCCATATCAAACATAGAAGGTTTTCATTAAAAATCTGAGCAATTTTGAAGCCTTTTTAAAAAGCTATTGAAGAAATGGGTCAGCGTTGATGTAGGTAATGTTACTAGGCCGTGTCGCCCGTGCCAGTTTTATACCTTCGGGATTTGTTTTAAAACATTGCCTTGTTTACTTTGTATGGTTCAAACTTAATTATTTATTGTGCCTGTGGCTTAGTAAAAATATTTTTGAGAAAATTAAGCAACATTAAAAATTCCACACGATGCGTGCGGAACTGGCGTGGTGGACTCTGTTTACTTTGTAAGCTGTTCACTAATAATCCCTTAACAAAAACCAATTAATTCCGAACCGAAACATTTGCAATAAAGATCAGCGGGTAATTGCTGTAACACACCAACAGTGGCAATGGCTTTTATTTTGACAGTTCAACAACATTCATTGCGTTATTTGCGTTATTGAGCCGACAAATTCGAACAAATATGTAGCAATGGATTATCAATATCCTTCAAAATCATTCAGATTATGATTGAAAGTACGTTGAACTATTAGGATGCAGGTGTGTGTAGGAAAATGAATAACAGACAAAACTCTCTAAAATTTTATCAAATCGATTATTATACAACCGATTGACAAGTTTTCATTTAGCATCTGCTTTTAGAAAATTGTATTCAAGGAACATCTTGAGATAGATATTATTTCCAACAGTCTAGTCAAGTGTTTAGTGTTGAATTATTAATTCCCAGTAGGAAGCTCAATATATGTATAGCAATCCTAAGAAATGAAGGTCGAGTACCACTTCACTGCAATGGCGCACTGAATATGAAAGTCCTTGATGTTGTATCTAGTCGTTAATGGAAGTAATTATCAAGTCCTTAAGGTATTAGCAGTTGAAGATGCGGAAGCGAAATATTCCAGATGTTATGTATGCATCTACAAGGCTCCCGCAGACAGGCGTGGCGCGATAACACGTCGCGACGCTAGCCAAACAATTTCTATGAAAACTTCATGGAAATTGCTCTACCTAAATCGCGTCGCACCGTTGTGTCGCGCCTGTCTGTAGAAGCATTTAAGGTCCAGAATCACTACGGGTAAAATAGCCAGAATCTCACAGCACTAGTATTACAAAGGCGGTCCCTACATGACGCAGACATAGGATACGAACAAAGTAGAGTCTTGCAACTAATGATTTTGGATTCAACTCGCAAGTAGATTTGATAAACATTAGTAGATGTTACCAATATGGAAATTTTTATCTTGAGTGTTAAAAGCGCTTCCAAAGAATAATTGAGGATGGTTCATAGGCACTCACCCTGAACATGCATGCTATTAGAATAAATAAACATAAAGGGCTCGCTATTCAGCGAATGTATGAGTCATCGGGGGGAAATCCTGCCTCTATACTAAGTAGGACAAGTAATCCCACATTACTCGTAAGATGTAGTCATTCAACCTCAACTACTGATTCAGTTTCTATTATTTTATGGTTTCTATGTATGCACTGTGTCATAGGTTTTGTTGGTGACCAATAAAATATAAACGTCGTATTATGAACGACGTTTCCTGGTTCAGTAACGGAATCTCGATAGCTGTCTTAATTTCATATTCTATATATGTATTACTAAGAAGTGTATATGGTTTGGAGACTATCTATCCTGCAAAATTGCTGTCGTTGTCTTAACAAGTTGGCAGGATTCATCTGTATTTTGTTCATACTTCATCAAACTTATTTCATCTCGAGACGCTTCTGCGTGCTCAGAATGCATATAACAAATAATCATGGGAACCATTTTAAATACCTTAAGTGCAAATTAAGAATACCGTGCTGACATAATTACGATGCAATTACAGTGTTTACAACCAAGCTCGGTACTTAGTCATTCATAGTCATAGTATTATATCACCAGTGATGCATGGAGGACTAGCCGCAGCGATGAGTCAACTAATAGCCAATAAAAATCTTCATAGTCTGTAATGCCTTGTAATTTATTTGCTTTGACACGTATAGATTATCTTTGTCAGGCCTCCAAGTCCTTTTGGTCTACGTTCTGAGTAGCATTAGCATACAATGCAGGGTCTAAATGTGGTTTGTGAGTGCGGTCAGCCTTTGAGGGAAGTTCAAGGTGTCAGCAGGTGGCATGGCACTGCCGAACTGCAAGTAATTAATTTATAATGGTGTAACGAATTGGAGCCAAGGTTTCAGACAGCTTCCTTTTAAATGATTTTGTAATGATGATCCGTCATTTAGTATGTCTGCTCATATCGTTCAGCCCTCTGCTTCCTTTTCTTAGCCTACTCTAGGAAGGCTGGGATGAATAAAAATTCAACACTGATCTGTTATGTAGCTCAGGAGATTTCCCGTCTGATAACTTGATGAGGATACCTACCACGAACGATATAGTTTTGTAACATACTCGTACTTATCAAGTACATATTAGTCTGCCGGGTAACTAGAACTTGTTCAAGAACTCACTTTGAATGTTAATCTTGATAGCTGGGTGATCGGAACTCAAACCAGCATCAAATATCCACCAAGTAGGGCACAAGAAGTTTACTTATAAGTCATACCTTAAAAAAACTTACACAGATTAATCCGGGCCTTAATTGTATCATTGGTTTGCACGATTGCCGGGAATGTAGCGTATGTGCTAAGATCATGGCACAGCTGACCTCGGTATCTGCTCTTGAACCAAAACCGGCCTGCGAGGCTCTCGGGCGGCGTGCGCGCTTCGTGACGTCATCAGCGCGCGCGGTGGGCTTTACACACATGGATTTGTTTTGGTTGTGTGCTGTGCTTTCGTAAGTTACCGGATTTCTGCATTATTCGCGTGTCGGAGTTGGGGAATGTAAATTGTTGAATTTATATGGATTGAATAGATTTTTTTTCATGTAGAAAGTTGACATGAAAAAAAGATATTTTTACAGTCGTCTACATAGAAATTCTGCTGTAAAGGCCTAATAACGCTCAGGGACTAAGGTCTCTAAGGCAATGGTTGAAGATCAGCCGCATCTCCTTGATCTCCTAAATCCATATTTGGCTGGTTCGGGAAGAGTTCCAGTTTAAGTACAAAAATTGGCGTACTAATTGATGACCGCTTACGAGTTTACGACTTCTGATGAATCCGTTAAACGTATACTATATGAATCTTGACTCCTCATAACCATATAACACATGTGTCTATAGAAGATCGTCTCGTACAAAACATGAACCGACAAATCTTTTACAAGTTAAGGAAGCTTTCGTCGAGTTAAAAATATTATCATGTTTGAAGGCTAAACCCATATTTATTATAAATGGATGTGCAAATGATCTCGCTCGTAAATTTATAAGTCCACTTACTCATAACATCAGATATTCTTGTATCGTATCGATCGATATCTTGTTCTGTATATGACTCACAAATGATCTTATTATACCAGTTTTTTAACGCATGTGTTGTTTATTTATTTATAATAGCTATGTTTGATATCCGATCGTCATAATTAGAAACTATTTTAGTTTGTATAAGCTTTTCGTGTAGCGTGCAAGCATTTGTGGTAGTAATTGATAGAGCCTTCCAAGTTTTGGGACGGGGCCAGCTACAAATATTTTAGTTAACTGCAGTGCAGCAGAGCTGTTATGTTAACCCAAATAGTAGATTTTATAACAACGATGGATTTTAGATCATCCACTTGCCTATGCATCACTGCTTCGCTGGACTATATACAGGGTGACAGGGAAACTCGACGTATTCCTTGAAAGGGGTTTTACTAGAGGGCATTAGCAACAAATTTAGTCCAGTTAACTAGGGTTCAAAACTGGATGGTTACCGAGCTGTGTCGGTTCTTCGATTTTTTGAAATTTTCTGACTTGTTACCAAAAACAATTAATTATGAAAAAAAAAACTACTCCACTCCAAACATTGAATTGATACTTTTCTGAAAGAAAAATGCTTGCAAAACTTATATAATCTCAGAAATAAAAGGTCTTTAATAGCAAAATTTGTATCTTTTAACCATCCAGTTTTGACCCCTAGTTCACTGGACTCAATTTGTTGCCAATGACTTCTAGTATAATCTCTTTCAAGGAATACGTCGAGTTTCCCTGTCATCCTGTATATGGTGACTTTATAATCTCAGTGAAAAGCATTCTGGCTTTGTAATCTCAGATCTATTCACCAGATGTTACACAATTATATCACTCGTTTATTGCTACACTAGTACCTATATAAAGTTACATATTTAGCGTAATGCCGACAGCTATTATGGTTCGCATCTGGCTGAGTCCGCCATTGTCGCGTGCATCAGGTCGATGGCCTAATAACCCCGGAGGTTATGAATTTCGGCACGACAGGCTTTTTGTATTCAAATTGCTGAAAGCTATATTGAGGATGGTTTTTGGGGTATCATTTTTGCATTAGCTAAATTGAGAATGGTTTTCTAGTTGCAATTTAATTAGTATAAAAGAGTATCCTACTCATATTATAAACGCGAAAGTTTGTGAGGATGGATGGATGGATGTTTGCTACTCTTTCACGCAAAAACTACTGAACGGATTGAGATGAAATTTGGCACACATATAGTTTATAACCAGGATTAACACATAGGCTAGTTTTTATCCCGATATTTCCACGGGATCGAAACATACGCGGGTGAAACCGCGGGGCGCTGCTAGTATATTATATTATTGCTTCTAGTTGGAGTTTCAGACCTGTGTGTTAACAAAAGGCTATCATTTTTGTAATTTGTACGTAACTGAACATTTGCAGTATCTTACCATGACGGCAATATTTAACCTTAGTTTCATTATAAAGTGAATGAGCAGCCACAGTCTCAGTCATCTTCATCTATAGATTGATCTCATGGAGCGAAAACCTGTTTTGGCTCCCGGTGTTGAATTTCAAGTAAAAAATATCTGTTGACTTCTGCGTTTGGCAAATACTACCAAAAGGAATGGATTCTTAATATATTATTACGGTGGTGTGTGTATCATATAATGTTTATTTTATCTCCTCAAATGACATTCTTATACTAGTTATATTATAGAAGAATCAACTCTTCCTTTTCTGTTAATATGTTACATCAAGTTGCTTGTGCCTTGCCTTCTGCATTCATTTCTAGTCTCTCTACTGTTGTATACTAGCAAACAAAATTCTACTTCCTTGAAACAAACAATGGGTTCCTCTTCAGAATATTCCGATACATCCCATCATTCACACTCGGTTCCATTAGAAATAGCAAAAGAAATAAATGAACAGCGCATAACAATTTGTTCAACGAGCCGTGTTAAAATCTTAATGGAGCCAATGAGCCGGGACTGAAGTGCTATTAAGAGATTTTACACTTCATTTGTCCTTACTATTAATTGATTTATAAGTGGTGTTCATGTTATATGCTGTTTGTTGAGTTTTTTGGTCATTATATAATTGTTTTTCTGTATTAAGATGGGGTTTCTCATCAGCGTACCTTGGGTCAGCTTAGTTAGCGCCATGTTGGTTGCTGTTATTTCCTATATGGATGGTGGCATTATGTGATATTAATTGTTTTTATTTCACATTTACATCCATCTTTATAGTACACCAACATTTCGTCAGTTATGTTTTAGTCCCATGTAATCTAGTGGTGAAAACAAAACCAAATAGACTCCTTGCTCCGTGGATGTACTATAGGTACGGTCACCAAAGGAAATAACCAGGGTCGTCGGATATAGTTGAAGTTAAGCAAGAAACTGATGGATGTTTTCAAATGAAATTTAATTAAATTAATCGAAAACAAACAGTTCATTTATCAAATTAAATTTCATTAAAAAACATCCATTCGTTGCCTACTAAACTTCAACTATATCCGACGACCCTGGTTACTTATCCCTTTTGGTGACTGTACAGCTCAAACCTTTTTTTTTGTCTGTATGCAAATTCTCAGTTTCAAATTCTCTGTCTTCCGCCCTGGGGTGGGCAGAGGGGTCTGTCAGACTGTCACTGACTAAAACCACTCCGGTGTTCCCTCGTACAACTGTGTCGGGGGCTGCGGGTGCGAATGCGACTTATGCTGCCCCGGACTGGTGTTGACCCGCACTCGCATAGTGCGGGTCAAGCCACATCCCATAGGGGGGATTGAGGACACCTCTAAGCTAACCTAATCCTTCGGGGAAAACAGGCGTGTTATGTTACCCATCTTTATAGGTGACATAACCTAAAGTGATACGTAATCTATATACGTACAAGATATATATATATATATATACATATGGTTACACTAGCACTACCCATTCAAACAATAGAACTTAACTAAATTATTTCTAAAACATAAAATTCCATGAGTGGCAGTATTATGTATTGTATTATATACCATTGTCTGGCTTTTAGGTATTTACTATCAGCTAATGTTAGGCTGTGTTCATTAGTGTCTATTTGAAGTTATACAGATACACTTGGTTAAATAATAACAGCCGCACGGGTCGATCGATCAGTTTAAGCTACGCTTGCCGCGGTTGGTCCGTGGATGGGTGACCATCTTTACATATCAAGACCCCGCCGTGCTTCGCAAAGCACGGACAGTCGTTACGGGTCGTCAGAAGCCCGAAATTCTGACACCCAGTCTTACCATGAGGTATCGTATTACTGGGTTGTGGAAGTCAGATAGGCAGTTGCCGCATGTAAAATACTGGTTAGACTGGAAGCTGACCCCAACATAGGAAAAGGCTAGGCAGATGATGACATAAATGTATACACGTGTTCCGGTTATATTACTGTCAATGAGACCATTTCTTGCTCAAGCATGATTAACTTACATAAATAAGGTATTAAAATCCGGTATGTTAAAAGTCAATTAAGAACTCAAAGTACTGACAGCAGACCACGCCTGCTCATGACATGATGTAGATATTTAAGTATCTTCGCACCTTATATGTGTTTGGCAATGACTGCTAGCTTCCCACGCCTTTAGTTCAAGTCAAGGTTAAGTTTAAATTACATAAATCAGACGTTGCTAGTTGCGACTTAGTGTACATACACACGGGCGACACTCGTCGACGACAGAGGCAACTGCAACCGTCGACATCGCGTCAGCGGCTGCCGCCGACAAAATGCCGCTTGTGTATTTGAGCACCGTACTCAATTTCACGTGCGACAGCGTCGACGGTTGCCTCTGTGGTCGACGCGTGTCGCTCGTGTGTTAACACACTTATCAACTTCATGGACTGTATTTAAAAGCTGGATTTCCTTGATCTTGAGAAGTTACTCGAATAGTATAGGATGGGCTTCTTACTACATATAAAGATATGCATTTCCTTCCTAAAACTACGAGACTCAGATGCTTCACATCTGAAATCAAAAGAGCTAAAACATCATTTTTGATCTTGTTACCACCAATACCAAAATATGGAAGGAATGGAGGGTAGCCTTTGCCCAGGAGTGGGACAGCGCAGGCTAGAAAAACCGGTCTCCTTCGATTTTTTTTTCAAACCAGCTCGCATAACCAGACTATAATCTTGCCATTACTGGGACACAGGGCACGGGGCCCTGTGTGACTTAATGGATCAACTCCTGAATCATCCTTTAATCTAAACATATCCGCTCTTGTCCTCAGGTTTCAACACAATAAAATCTACACATACATCGGGGAGGTGCTGGTGTCAATGAATCCGTACAAAAACCTGGACATCTACAGCATGCAGCACATGGCACAATACAGGGGGAGAGAGATGTTCGAAGTCTCGCCACACGTTTATGCTGTTGCAGACGCCTGTCAAAGAGTGCTTAGGCAACAGGTGAGAGGTCTTACCAAGGAATATTTATAAGGGATATCAGAAAAGGCAGGCTTAGGTATTTCTTTAAAATATGGACTTTAAACCAAAACACGAATGAACTTACATATTAATTTTGGCTGGTGTAGGTAAGTCGGACCACTCCCTCTTACAAAGAGGAGGCCTGTGTTGTGTCCCAGCAATGGGAACATTACAGGCTGATCATGTTTTTCCAAGTACTTGCTAGGCAAGTTCCAATCTGGACACCTTTTTGTCGGAAAGACATTTTAACCTTCCTACAAAAATTATTTGTTCGCCACTTTTCTGCATCATAATGAGATAAAAAAAAATAAACAAAACCTTAGTACTTACGATGTCAGTTTTATATCTCTGGGCTGTTTAATGTGGGCTTTATATGGCGCCTGTATACTACCCCAGTATTTTCGTAATTTAACGGAGACTGTAACCCTAGGCACTAACTGCAGAACTCAATTTAGCCACCAAAGTCAGCTGTAAAGTCGCAAATGACATTCCGTAGAATTTAAATTTTACTAGGATACCATAAACAGCAAAATGGTCATTCAACACCTTCGGAATGTAGCCATTACTTCACCATACCTAGCTTTGATGGTGTTACCATAAGAGGCAGTCTTGAATCTTTGTTAGTGATCATAAAAAGGTTTTACTGCAGTTTGCGAGACCACCCAGTGTTAAGGCAAGCTGGTAATTTCGCGACGGCTCTTAACATAGGTATAAAGTCCAGAAGCACTAGTTACGATAGACTGCTATCGTAACTAGTGCTTCTGAACAAGGGTTTTGTTATACATATCCAGGAATGGTTAAATAAATTATATGTAGGTAATAGCTTTGAATTGCCACTTAGCTCTCTTCCTCTCTCCTAATTGTTGCTGCGCCCGACAGGGTCCATATTGATCTTTTACCCTGTAAATACCATCTATGTAACACATATGGAATGCAATAAAGATTTGAGGATTGAGTAGGTAAATCCCTGAAAATTGAATCTTCATCACAAAATCACATATACAATTGCTTCGTTCAAGCTAACTGGGGACCAAATACACCATGCATATGTAAATGAGCCTGCAAAGGATTTGATAGCGGTATTACCCCCTCAACCCCAAATAAAAAGGTTTCGAGGCTCTGAACCTTCTTGGGGACCTTTACCCAATTCAGATAATAATCAGCTGTTTATATTATGTTAGAGTGTCTATTTGTCCTATTACATGCGACTTAAACTTAACTAGCGAAATGTGGGTGTACTAATACACCTCTGGCTTACCCATCGGGGTATACAGGTGTGATGTTAAGTTACATTTATTTATAACCATGAATGTTTTAAGTTCGCCAATGACAGTATTAGGTTTGTTTTAATGTACATAGACTAGCATCTTGATTTTTTTGTATTTAATTTGAACTATATCTAATAAATCAGATAGTTACGGTCAGTTAGTTATTTCTATATTTATGTCTGTAATTTATATGGTGTACTAAAGAGTAATCTATTCTATTGTAGTTACTTACACACGGCAACAGTTCAAGCTATACATTTCCAGTTTTAGTTGACCTCGCATTGTATAGGTGTTTCATACAATAAGAAGTCAGCTTATACTGAATATGTATAACCGTAATAACTCCTAAACTGCTCTTCAGTACCGCTTTTTTTCTCACGGTCTCTTACGTAAGAGGCAACAACGACAAAATCCGAGGATTTAAAGATCTTAACATTTTAAGATAGCGAAATAAACCGCTGAACTTGGTCTTATTGCCTTATTTTCGCCTGTGTTCTGAAAACTAGAGCCAAAAGAGTCGCCATTTATTAAATAAACTGATCATGTAGATGATGTAGACCGTGCTGATGACATAATACCTTTGTGCCGTTGCACTGACCCTGTAGTAAGCGTGTACTATGTTTTGCCGAAATGCACACGATTGCATCATCATGATTTTGTCATGTATAAGAAGGCCCTGGCCGAACGGATGTACTGACGACAGTTGCGAACCCAGCATCTCAGAAACGATTGACAGGGACAGAAAGGGTTATACAATACTAGTTTCTGGCCGGGAATTCCGTTGGCGTGGAAGCTAATATGCCATAAAACATATCTTTTGGCACTTAGCAATAGTTTAGTTCATTGAAATAATTTTTGTAATCAGATTAGTACTTCCATCAATTACCACTTACAAAAGAACAAGCAATTTTACCTCCTTACAATATTTCTTTAGATTACTCCGCTTTGGTCTAATATGGGCTGTTGATGATAATAATGATGGTAAACATTTGTTTTCAGGGCAAAGACACATGTGTGTTAATATCTGGCGAGTCAGGGTCAGGCAAGACAGAGGCGTCCAAGTTCATAATGAAGTACATAGCAGCAAACACAACACAAGTCCACAGGGATTATATTGATAGGTGAGTTATAAATCAAAATGAGGTGGTACGGAGATTTACTAGATCAAACGGAAACGCTGAACCAGGTTTGGAGATAAAAAATTTACTAAAGTGACTCTATCAAAGCCTTTCTTATATATATGATCAAAGCCATATAATTGTGCTTACCGTTGGTCCGTCCGTCAGAGGACAGGAGAAAAATCGTTTGCCTTGCATTGATATTCAATGTGGGCGATCTTTGAGGGCGTTGCTACGTCCAGCCGTAGACGAATTTTTGCGGATATGATGTCATGTCTTGGACTACTGGATGACTTCTGTTAATCCATTAAAAGTTTTATTAATTTTCACACTAGCTGCAACTTAAAAGAATTAATCCGAACCATTTCTTCCAGGGTAAAAAACGTGCTAATCCAGTCAAATTCGATATTAGAAACGTTCGGCAACGCGAAGACGAATCGCAACGGCAACTCGTCCCGGTTCGGCAAGTACATGGACATACACTTCGACTACAAAGGTGACCCTGTGGGGGGTCACATCAGTAACTATCTGCTGGAGAAGAGCAGAGTTGTGTCCTTGCAGCCAGGGGAGAGGAACTTCCACGCGTTTTATCAGGTAATAAAACTGACTAATATTGATTATTTTTATGCGTTAATAGGGTGCCTAAACATAAGTGGCAGATCCCTTATATTTATTTTCCAAACTAATTTTTAAA
This sequence comes from Apamea epomidion, assembly GCA_947507525.1. Taxonomy (NCBI): domain Eukaryota; kingdom Metazoa; phylum Arthropoda; class Insecta; order Lepidoptera; family Noctuidae; genus Apamea; species Apamea epomidion. The sequence continues at coordinate 19,117,572 of OX382237.1, forward strand.
ATGTTTAATTAAAAATTGGCATTTTCACAGTCCGCACTGTGACTTAGCTAAGTAAGCGTCGCATACGAATATGCACATTATTCGTATTAATGTTATCGTTGATATTCCTATGCGACGCTTGCTCACATTCTATTAAACGAATATGAAGATTCGTAGTAAGAATAAGGTATATATTCGTATGGAACGCTTACTTAGAGTGTATTTCTCCAAACTTTTACACCTAGAATAAGTCTTATCCTGAGAATAAATTTGGAATTTTTGACAGTTTTTCCATACAAGAACTGTCAGACGTCAATTTTATTCCACGGATTAAACGTTTTATCTTTGGTAAAATCAACCCTTAGCAAAGTAAAGTAAAATTTTGGTCTGTGAATGTTGCACGTAGATAAATTCCCGACTCTATCTTGCTCTTTTCGTTTGATAATAAAATTGTGCGACAATGTTAGGAATAAAGTTAAGTAAGATAAGAGGCTTCTGTATAGATACAGAGATTTACGTGACTAAGTTAAAACAGTCGCACGGGTCTATCGATCAGGTTAAGCTACGCTTGCCGCGGTTTGTCCGTGGATGGGTGACCATCTTTACATTCCGACACCCCTCCGTGCCTCGGAAAGCACGTTAAGCCGTTGGTCCCGGCTATCATTCTTAGATCTTTGACGATCGTTACGGGCCGTTAGAAACCCGAAAGTCTGATAACCAGTCTTACCAAGGGGTGTCGTGTTATCCAGTAACTGGGTTGTGGAGGTCAGATAGGCAGTCGGTCCATGTAAAATACTGGTAATACTGACTACACAATAGACGAGTACTGTATTACAGATAGTATTTGTAAATAAGAAGTATTATATCATCAGTTTACAAGTGACTGTTCGATGAAGTCATCCGTTTTGACTATTGTCTAACGATCGTATAGTTGTTGCGTTATTAATTATTATTTTTATACAGGAATTCTTCCAGTACTTATATGTTCAATTTGAATCATAGAATAAATATTTATAAATAAGAATATAGTAGACTTTATGGTACTGAAATACTTAACAGGAATTTAGTCATAATGAAGCCAAATTCCTGTTAATTATTTACTAGCACTTTGCCAGCGACTTCGTCAGATGTTCATCCCCCTATTTTCCCCCTTTTATTAGGGTTGAAATTTCCAAAAATCCTAAAAAATGTGTTTCATAATCTTTAAACGAAAACTTAAATACAATTTACCTTTAATTTACTTATAATAATGACGGATTAAGGGTCGATTTTCCAAAAATCCTGAAACACGTGTTTCATATTTTTTTACGAAGTGCTCAAATACCAATTACCCAATACTTTCATCAATTTTACTTGAAAAATTACGGAAACCTCATCCTATCAGTACAAACTACATACGATTTAAAAGAGTATCCATGGATTTCTTGCCCGTTCTTCTCCATACTTACTACGCTTTGGACTGGGCAACTAGCTTCATCTTTCTGACTGACCGACCCCTTGACAATTCAAAAGTGCCTGTAATTGGTTTATTTGAAATAAATGCTTAGAGTGTGAGTTTGATACAATAATAAACTATGCTCTTATCCAGAATCTAATCTAATGTACAGACGCAGCACATCAAGCTACCCGAAACTGTCAAATTTTCACAATCAACTTTGAACCTTAATGCTTTAGTGATAAAGCTGAAAATCTATTGAAAGAAATTTGACAGATTGTAGTAGCTGGATGTGCTGACGTCTGTACCTACTCATCCAAAATGAGCGTAATACAATTCAATTACGTTCTAAACGTAACCGTATGTATAGTAATACAATGACAATCTCCGTTCTATTATTTAGTAAATAAAATGTTAGTACACGAATCTATTGTGAAACCGTCAATATTATGACTATAGTGATGATCGTAGCTTGTTTAGTTTACGTTTTCGAATTTGATAATATGCGTGTTTTGTCCTAATCATGTCTATTGAAAATGGCAAGTCTGCCATACTTGCCATTATCAAGAATGTTATAAACATACTACTATGTAGTACCTATGTTTATAACATTCTACATATATATAAAATACTTCACAATAAGGGTTGGCGTTATTGTAATAGGCAGTCTTTAAAAGTTTATTGTCTAAGCTGCTGATGTTATTGCAAAATTGATTTGAAAACATTTAGGTACAATACAAGTCAAATTAGTGTCTGCTGTAATGTTCCGCATACTATTAATATTATCAAAGGAAAAAGATTAACACACCATAAAATCACATCTATTGCTACTTAAACACAACTGCGATAAGTTGGTGACTTTTCGCCAGTTATGTTTAAGTCCCATTTTATAAAATGCCCGGTTCAACAGACCTTGGCAAATCGACTCTAGGTTGTTACTGAGAAATTCCTAATAGAAAAATCCATGTTCAGCAGTCGCACTTGGGGCCTCCAGGTAGACTAAGCCAGTCAACTGAAGAAGCGCCAACGTAATATTATATTAAAATTCCAGGTGCTAAGTACAAACAACTCAACGACGAAGAAGTTCGGGCTCGCATCGAGCGCCGTGTACAAGATCCTGGGCAGTGAGCGCGCCACCGCATCAGATTCCAAGCTGTTCTCCCAGACAAACAGCGCGTTTGATGCGCTAGGGTTTTCGAAATCGGTGGTCGAAGATATATGGAGCGTCGTGGCTGGAGTTATTCTGCTGGTAAGTTACTTAAAACGAAATACGTGTATTTTATAACTAAACTGTCGAGAGAGGATTGTAGAGAAAACAATCCAGTTGACATGTGTGTTGTGTATAAACAAGGACAGAAAGAGTAAAAAGTGACGTAACAGTTGAGCTCGCATCACTGACCTATAATGAACAGGTATGCAGGACTTCATACTATCGATGACAAAATGAAGGCATTTGATTTTCGCCATTTTGGCGCTGACAGCAACGTGAGCGTCCGTGTAACTAATATTTTTGCTAGCGAGTTTTACAAGATGCGCATACTCTAATGATAAAAATGTTCTAAATATCTTGTAAATACACAAAAAAGTCTTATTCCACGATTTAGACCTAAATCGACAGAGACATACCAAAACAAAACGACGACCATTTGCGGCAATGTGTCAATTTTAGTTCCTGAGACGCTCGAGCGGGGTGCTTTGAATTGGCACAAAAAACAACTGTCATTTCGTATAGTACATACATTTAGTCCAGCGTACCAAATAATATAGGGCAGTGATACAAAGGGCAGAAAAAGTAAAAAGTCACGTCACAGTTGGGCTCGCGTCTTTTAAACATTCCGACCTTATCTTATCGCAAGTGATTTATTTTTCCTTCTTTATTTTTGAATACCGATGACACTCGTCATGCTATTCTATTCGGCAAGAATCGCGTCATGCATTGGTAACGAGGTTGAACTGCAACATTTCTCTAGGAGAAAACTTCGGTATCGCCATGTCGTGCTTTGGCGGCATCTACATTGCCACCTGCGAATTACGGATCATTCTGACGTCACGCAAAATCCTGTATCCCGCAAAGAGAGTTTACCGCGCAACTAGCATAAATACAACACCCGACTGGGCGGTGGATCCTCCCTTTTGTATGGAGGATGAGTGAACTTTACACCCTGTTCTTTATACCCCTGTAGAGCCATAAATAATGCTGACGTTTGCAAGATAATGAACCCCAACTTTCATGGGCTCCTATTAAAACATTATTTTCGCATATCTTTAAAAAATCTCAACTATATTCTCTCTTTCAGGGCGAGCTAACCTTCACAGAAGCACAAGACGGCCAACTGGCCATCGGAGGTCCCCTCAAACAGTGCACAGCCGCGCTCGGAGTGTCCGAGCAGGCGCTGCGGGCGGCCATGGCGGGCAGAGTGCTGTCTGCGGGGGGGGACCTGGTCAACAAGGAGCACTCGCTGACTGAGGCGAACTATACTAGACTGGCGTTGGCTAAGGCGGCCTATGATAGGCTGTTCACGTGGATAGTTCAACAGGTAAAGTTATTAAAGACCTTTCATTTGTATTTTTATCGATTTTCATACTCGTTCAAAGGAGTCATCTTGACGAAAACTGTAAAACTGATGAAAAATGGATTCAGTACAAGACACCCAAGCGATAAATATAAATTCCGTTTCTTCTTCGAATACGCTGTTCCCTTCAAATTTGCAAATTTTTTGAATAACTTGGGCTACACAAATCATTACAAATCCTTACTTCATTCAAATTAAGCTTCAAATTTCACTTTTCCATACAAAATACATAACAACATACAAAACTGTACCATATCCTTAAGGAAATAAAGTTACATGTTCCTTTTCAGATAAACAAAGCTATAGATGTGCCCAGTGGAACGTATAAGAGTACTCTAATAGGAGTGCTGGATATCTACGGGTTCGAAATCTTCGAGACGAACAGCTTCGAACAGTTCTGTATTAATTACTGTAATGAGAAGCTGCAGCAACTGTTTATTGGTATGTCGATTAATTTCTATGAGAATTAATCTATGATTAGCTTATGATTGGCTTGAGACAAAGGCCGGCTAGCGGGGTAATTGCGTAACACACTAACAATAGCAATGGCTTTCATTTTGACAGTTGAATAACATTCATTGCGTTACTTACGTTTTTTATTTTCTTCCCCGTTTTCTATAAGCCTAAATAAATTTCTGAAATCTGAATCTTTCATTGAAAGCTCCCAAAAGTTTAACAACATTATGAAATATACCTTAAATACCTGGGAATAGAGTTCCATCTATCATATTAACGCTTTCACTGTCCACAAAGTAGACACAATAGTTAAATAATGGTGGTCCATGGGACAGGGAATGGGTTAGTAACCATCACCATGACTTCCAGAACTGGTGCTAAAACAGGAACAAGAAGAATATGCTCGCGAGGGCATTCAGTGGACGCCCATCAAATACTTCAACAACCGCGTCATTTGCGAGTTGGTGGACGCGCCACATCAAGGACTTATCGCTATCATGGACGAAGCTTGTCTCAATCCTACCAAGGTAATCTATCTTTAAATACAGTGCAAAGAATTGTTGCGAGGGCAAAATTGTAGTATTTTGTTAATAGCACAACCTTTATTTCAACCTAATCTAACCTTCCCGGTTAGGTTAGGTTGAAATAAAGGTTACCTATGCCAATAAAGTTGAGATTCAATTGTTACCCTTAACCTCCACTTGGTAGTCGTTTTGTGTTCGTAAAGCATCGGTAGTTTATATGGCGAGCAATAGTGGCCCAGTAACAACGGCCGCGACTTATAAGTTGTAGGTTCAAACCCAGAGAGGCACTTTGCTTTGAGTAATTTTTTCACCACTACTGCTCTCAAAACGGTGCAGGAAAACATCGAGAGGAAACCGGCATGTCCTAGAACCAAAAATTCGAAGACATGTCTGGGCCCGCGTGGTACATGACGGCCCACTCCCTCTCACAGAGAGGAGGCCTGTATCCCAGCAGTGGGAACATTATGGGCTGGTAATACTACATAATAAACAGTACTTATTCTATTGACTAAACTTTAAAATATAGTCCATTATTTGTTATTTTCTTCTTACAGATATCAGACAAGCAACTACTAGAAGCAATGGACAGGAGACTAAAAGGACACAGACACTACACGTCAAGACAACTGGCGCCCACAGATAAGAAACTTAAACATGGCGTCGACTTCAGAATTACGTAAGTACTTTGTTGCTAACTAGCTGATTAATTATAAATGATAGATTTGATGTCATTTCTACATTATATTGGTTGTTGGATTTCAACCCAAACCTTGTGAGCAGTGGTATCCCAGTGGTAACGGTTAACAGACTTAACATTTGTAGGTCGTGGGTTCGAACCCAAGCAGGTGCTTTACTTGGTGTAATTTCATCACCACTGCTCTCAAAGCGGCGAAGGAAAACATCGTGAGGAAACCGGCATGTCCTAGAACCAAAAAGTCGAAGACATCTGAGGGGCAATTCTCGTAATTTTAAGAACGTTCACAGTCTGATCTCAGTCCCAATCCGTCAAAAAATAGTTCTAATTTCTCTACACTTTGACAAGTTTTTGACATTTGTTTGTCGCCGAGATGAGACTGCGACTAGAATTCGAGCGTTTTAAATTACGACAATTGGCCTTCTGATATATCCAACCCGCACTGGGCCTGCGTGGTAGATTACAGCCCACTGCCCCTCGAAGAAAGGAGGCCTGTGTCCCGGCAGTGGGAACATAATAGGCTGATTATATTAAGCTCAACCATATCTGCCTATTTTGAGTACCCACTTTTTAGTTTAACTGCGAGTAAATACTCGCATTACTTCCGTACCTACTTGAAAATTCAAAGAAGTCATATATCTGGGGAAGATGTCAAGGGCAACAAAGGCGAGCATTATCATCATCTCGTTGTTTGTTTTGGCACGGATCAACGTTTCCCTTCAGCGAAACTCGACCTTACAAAAACTATTTTCCACAGTCACTACGCAGGCGACGTAACGTACGACGTGACCGGCTTCATGGACAAGAATAAGGACTCTCTGTGGCAGGACCTGAAGAGACTACTGCACTCCTCCAGCAACCACTCGCTGGCAGAGATGTGGCCCGAGGGCGGCACTAACATACAGAAGGTAAATATTAGATTGTCACAGTTTACTGCTGGACACTATCAGGTGTTCTCTGGCAGTCAGTGGCAGGGTGAAATAATAGACTGGTTAAAGATGCATACTTATGATGAAATACTAATAAACTACTCATGAGACTAGATGCAACGGGATGGGTTGGACTCCTTTAAAAAAGATTAGTCCTTGGCAGCTCTGGACAGAGAGAGGCGGAAAGAGAGTAGGCAGGCCTTTGCATTCCAGTGGGACATTCATCCTACTAATATTATAAATGCGAAAGTTTGTATGGACGGATGGATTGATGGATGGATGGATCTTTGTTACTCTTTCACGCAAAAATTACTGAACGGATTAGGATGAAATTTGGCACACAAATAGTTTATAACCAGGATTAACACATAGGATACTTTTTATCCCGATATTCCCACGGGATCGAAACTTATGCGGGTGAAACAGCGGGGCGCAGCTAGTAATAATATAATTCATGAACCCCTAATCGACGAAGTAAAAATTTTGATGAAAACATTCGCACGACATCGTGCGATATCATGCGACAAGTTGCGAAAGGCTAAAAGAAAGTATCATCGAGTCACTATTCAGTAAATATAAAATTCGTTTTTTTTTGGTCGATTGGCAGAAATTACAACCAACAGTCAAGTAATACCTTAGGGTATCTTAGATAGAATAAACTTTGAAAACCAGGAGCCAATGGAACCCCTAAAGTGGGGATCACACTAAATTCTAGCTCTGCTACGATCTCACGATTGTTTTCTTCGCAGACATCGAAGCGTCCACCATCAGCCGCGACCCTGTTCCGCAACTCCATGGCAGCTCTAGTGACAGGTCTGCAGAGCAAGGAGCCGTTCTACGTGCGCTGCGTCAAGCCCAACCCTTACCAGACGCCTACTAACTGGGACGACCAGCTGGTAAGTACATACTCTACATACTATTGAATAATAAAACTTACATACGACTCTGACTATTTTGACCTCTCGGCATTCAAACTGTAGTATTTAGAATGCGTTCCGAGCGGTAATTTTGCTTTTATAGCTTTTTTTGTGCCATCTGTCGGGTTTTGTATGATATAATTGTATTCGAGTTTTGTTTTTCGCTTTGGTCGCCCCGGCGAGTTTCGCATGGACATTCTCGCGTTTCGATGGCTCATAAAATGTACACGTATAATGAGGTTTCCAGCTAATATATCGGTCCGTACTGGTTTGACACATGCAATAAAATATTTATTATTATTTGAGCCTTTTATTTTATTAAAAGTTCATCTATATCGTTTATTACTATATTTATTATATATTTTAATATTTATTTGATTGTAATTTAATAAATAGTTCATTCATTCATAACAATTGAAACATGCATTTCAACTATAATTATATAAACAACAATAAATAATAAATAAATTATAGTTTGCATAACTAACTATGGCATCTACTATACCGCCGCGTGCCCGAGCCGGCCGCCAGGCGCGCACGCGGCGTGCGGGCTGCGCAGGCGCGCATCTCGCGCGGTGCTACGGCGTATACACTTTTTGACCCCATGTACTCAGACGGCAACTTTATTAACTATTACAATTACGTTACGGTGCGGTTACAAAACATGATATAGAGTGAAGACTTTAAGTGAACCTTAAGTCACTAGATAATCATACCTGTAAATCTCCCTCAGGTCCGCCACCAAGTCGCATACCTCGGCCTGGTCGAGAACGTGCGCGTGCGTCGCGCCGGCTTCGCGTCCCGCCAGCGCTACGACCGCTTCCTGAAGCGCTACAAGATGCTCTCGCAGTACACGTGGCCCAACTTCCGCGGCAGCGCCGACAAGGACGCCGTCATGGTGCTGCTGCGCGACCTGCACATCAGCGACGTGCAGTTCGGACACACCAAGCTGTTCATCAGGTATGTACGGGACACAATGACGCTACAGACACTCAAATATCCCATAAAAATCAAAGTGCTCATCCGGGAAAAAAGTCTATGTCATTCTGCGTTCTATAAACTATGTCTATGTAAAAAATCACTTCGATCCATTGCTCCGCTGCTGTAGGAAAAAAGAACAAAACCACCCTCGAATTTATAATATTAATAGAATGGTACTTAGTTAATTCTCGCTAATACTGTACAAATCCATACTCATTATAATATAACTTACGAGGTAGACACTGATGTGTCACATGATCATAGATTAGATGGGCAGACACTCCCGTGAGTGCCTGGCCCATGTAGACCACAGTCACGCTATATGATATGGACCTTAGCACCTGAGGGGTAATTCTCGTAATTTTAAGAACGTTCAGTCTGATCTGTCAAAATACCTCTAATTTCCAAACTTTTTGACAAGTTTTTGATATTTTTGTTTGTTGCCGAGATAAGACTGCGACTAGATTTTGAACGTTTTAAATTACAAGAATTGGCCTTCTGGTCACATGATCACAAGACCTGTTAAAAATCATTCCAAGATAAACTTTACACGCCCCAAAATACCTCACTAAATTGAAATAGAAACAACTTACTAATATGTTTTCATACCTATTACCCCAGGAGTGCCAAAACCCTGCACGGCTTAGAAGCGGCCCGCGCTGAGCTGATACCATCCATCGTGATCTTGCTACAGAAGCTGTGGAGAGGAACTGTCGCGCGCATGCGTTATAAGAAGCTGAAGGCCGCTATGACTATTTTTAATGCATGGAAGTAAGTATTTTATAGAAAGTTGAAATATTTAGCTTACGATTTACTTTATTCAGTCAAAAAATCACCTGTATAATTGATATGGTTAGTTTATAAATGTTTTTATTTTAGAGCGTAATCTAAAACTGAAATAATATTTTTAGATTTTTGTGAAAGCGCCTAATTTAGATAGCCATCGAAAACAATATTCATGAGAAAATTACTCGTATTGTACCGAATAGTGAGCTGATGAGACAAAAATAATGTTTTCTTAAGTATCGGGATTACTGTTGTTTCCTATTTTCCTAAATGGTGCAGTCAACCGCAAGTCCATGCTAACAATTCAACTTTAAGAGGGTGCATTCTGAAAATTGGCAACGTCGCAAATAGTTGTCAAACATTTCGCTCTATAGTATGAGAAAATATTGATAAAGAATTGCAATAATGACACTGAATTAGGTGTTGTAACAGTTTTAGGAGTCGCTCGATTCAAACTGTGTACCGGAATTTCTGGAGTACGAAATTAGCCAATCCATACATCAACTGAAAACTAAGAAAAGCCCTGGCGAAGATCACATAACAAATGCATCAGCCAATAACACCTATTTTAACCACAATATTCAACGAAATCTTGAAACAAGAGTCGATACCACCTGACTGGGATACTGCGATTATATCCTTACTCTATAAAAAAGGGGATCCAGGCAATACGGACAACTACAGACCACTGAGTATGCTACACAAACTTTATAAATTATTTACCAGCCTAGTACTAAAAAGGATCTTAAAGACCTCAGTGCCGACATACAAGGACTGCTTCAAGCTGCGACTGCATAATCAACTACAGTCTTCTACGTACACACATACTTACACGAAACCGCTCGAGCAGTTGCAACTGCTTCGGGCGGTCGTGCGGTCAAGCAGTCGCCAGTCACACTGACTGCTCGAGCTGTCGACTACTCTCGCGCAGTTACCTGATTTGAATGACGAGCAGTTGGTATCAACTGCTTCAGCAGTTATCAATGGCAGCTTCAAGCTGTTGACTATGACTGCAAGAGCGGTCCGTCTATGTTGATCAATCGCTAACTGCTCCAGCAGCCCGTGTATGTCGGCCCTTAGACGAAAACCAACCTAAAGAACAAGCTGGATTCAGGTCGGGCTTATCTACAAACGACCACATTTTCACGCCAACGCAGATAATAGAGAAGTACAATGAACACAATAAAGAGCTCTACATAGCCTTTGTAGACTACTCCAAAGCGTTTGACTCTATCTCCCACGAATCTATGGTGCTCTCTTCGTAAACAAGAAGTCCACACAAAATACATAAACATTTTGAAAGAAATTTACAAGAACAGCAGAGCAAGAATTAAACTGGAGAAAAAGGAGAGCCATTTAACATCCAAAAAGGAGTCAGGCAGGGTGATCCCATCTCACCAAATCTATTCAACGCAGTTTTGGAGCATATCTTCAGACAGCTAGATTGGCGCGATGTCAGTATCAAAATAAACGGCGAGTTTCAATCATTCCGCTTCGCAGATGACATTGTTTTGATAAGTGAAAGACATGCAGATCTTGAGAGCAGGCTGAAGTCTCTAGATAAGGAAAGTCGAACATGTGGTCTCCGCATGAACGCGGAAAAGACATGCCTTTTAACCAACAGCATAAGAGTACCAACGGTGGGACAGAGCATGCCAATCGGGTACGTAGATAACTGTGTTGACCTTGGACAAAGCATTACATTTAGCAAACCGACAGAAAGAAGTATATCGCAGAATAAAGAGTGCATGGAGAAGATATTGGTCGTTGAAAGAAGTATTTAAATCACGCATTCCGATTCGCTTGAAAAAGAAAGCTATGGACACACTAAGTTGCACACTAGCAAAGGCAGTTACAAACAAACTTCAAGTATTCTAACGAGCTGGAACGAACGAGCTGCAATGAATGGAGAGGAGTTAAACTCCGAGACCGTAAAAGGAACAAAGACATATGACTATGCACTAAAATAATAGATGTTGTGGAATTAGCTTGAAAGTTGAAATGGCGATGGGCAGGACGCGTAGCCAGAGCCACAGATGGACGATGGAGTGAGAAGGTCTTCCATTGGTACTCTCGCGAGGCACCACGCACCTGAGGCAGGCCCAGGCGCCGGTGGTGCGATGATATTATGGCCGCGATCGGCACCTGGACTAGAATGGCTCAAGACAGAGAGGAATGGCGAAAGATGGAGGAGGCATTCGCCCTTAAATGGGCACGCAATACTAATTGAACAAGAATTATTTATGTTATATTATTCAATTTATAAATTCAATTATTATTTATTTACGAGTGTTTGTTAAAATGCATGATTCAATTATTATTCAGATTTTAATTAGGAATGAGATTTGACTATTTTATGATAATATTGTAATTAACTTTAAAAGATTTGGGAAATAAAAGGCTTAAATAATAAACAGTTTTAGGTTTTAAAATGTCACACTGTAAACAGCGCCCTTATATCGTAGCAGTAAAGACGGTTTTCGTCGACCAACTGTTACCACAGACATCCGCATGTCCGTACGAGTGCCTATCATTACTATGACCCGACATTGTCTCCCAGACGCTACCGCCTGCGGCGCTACATCGGCGAGCTCCAGATGGAACTCAAGCGCAACCACAACGTGATCCGCGCGTGGCCGCCCTGCCCGCGCCGCGTGGCCGCGTCGCTGCTGCAGGCCGCCTACCGCCGCTGGAGGGCCTACCTCACGCTGCAGCCCATCCCGCGCGACCAGTGGCCGCAGCTCAAGGTCAAGATCTGCGCCGCCAGCGCGCTGCGGGGCCGGCGGCCCGAGTGGGGACAGAGCCGACAGTGGTTGGGAGACTATTTGGCCGATAACAAGTATAATCCCAAAGCTGGTTAGTATTAGACATTATTTTATATTTACAAATAGACCCGCTCTTCATCTCGATCTCGTTTACAATAAAACAAGCGCACCTAGCAGTAAGAAGACCTATCTTCTTGCACAAAACGAACAAAACGTTTTTTTTAAAGGTTCGTAATTTTAAGAACGTTCACAGTCTGAATCTTAATCTCAATCAGTCAAAAATACCTCTAATTTTTCTACACCTTTGACAAGTTTTTGATATAGATTGTCGCTGAGATGAAACCGCGACTATATTTTGAACATTAATAATTACGGGAATTAGCTTACAGTTTCAAAAGGGCTGAAACAAACATGAAGGTAGAAGCAGTAAATAAGTAATATAAAAAGTAGATTAATTTTGTGAATTACTTTTTTAGGGAAAGTTCCTGTGTCCAGGGCCCTCATTCACTGTGACCACTTAACGATTCCTTACTTCGAAACCACGTCAATTCTTTAGTTAATCACGACATCTGCTATTAACGTATTCTCTATGACACAATGACGTGGTTCGAACTGTTGACATTTTGATTCCCTGCCGTTAACAAGACACGATATTGACGCGGATTGGATTTGGCAGGGAATAATACAGAATTGGGGCCCTGGTAACAATGGATTGACCTGTGACAGACAATAAAATTGTAATCAATAAAACTCTTCTTAATTCTTCTTCAGTCCTACATAAATTACGATTTGAACGCGTAAACAGCATTAGAGCAAGGGCTCTTATAAAATGAAAACTGTTCAGACAATTTTAATATACAATACAACATCACTGAGTTCTTCATTTTCTTCCAGCGGTCTACCAGTCCCAAGTGGCCTCGCTACAAAAGTCGCAACAGATCGGCCGGCCACTATTCTCGTGCCGCATCCACAAGTTCAACCGCTACAACAAGTTAGCTGAGCGCTGCCTGCTCATCACCGATTCGGCGATATACAAGCTCGATGCCAACTCCTTCAAGCCGCTCAAGAAACCTACTGCTCTCACTGAGGTTAGGATATACGGATTTTAATTACATATAAGCTACACGTAAGCGTACCAATAAGATGCCTGGTAAAACACAAAAATAGTTATCCTGGACCAGTTAAAGTCCAATATAATTATATTATTTTGGTTGTGAAAACTGCCGACATATTCTGTAACAAACTCACACAACTAAAACCTAAGTTTTCGCAGTGAGATTCTTACAGAATAGCTCGGCTGCTCTTTACTTCACCAGGTGTGTCGGCCGCCCAATATAGCCCGAACAAAAACTCCTACACTCGATGCAATAAAACGTGAGAGCAAGACAGCACAATCGATTCCAGATGTAGTGATGTGCAGTGCTCTTATCGATAATTTTAGTCGTAGCTTTTATCATTATTGGTGTTTTCGGTTTTGTTGAGATTTTCCAAATTATACTTGATTACTTACTGAACTAGAGCAACCTACATATATTTATCACTAAATAAAGGTTACTCCAGTTTAGTAAGCTTGATCAATCTTTATGATACTCATAAATATATTCGTTCCCAGGTCGGCGCCATCCGCATAATGAGTACGGACGTCCAACTGGTCGTTATCAGCATCCCTTCAGCCAAGAACGACTTGGTCATAGGCCTGGACGCGCCCATAGTCAACCAGACCGGCGTGCCCGGTGATCTAGTCGGGGAGCTTCTCGGAGTGCTGGCTAATAGATATCACATGTGAGTATAAGTAATTACGTCATAAATTATGACAACCGATTGCATTATATTATCTTCATTTTCACGTGTGTCAACCCTCTATGGTTTTGCTTTTGGATTATGTTTATTTGATGTCCAAAGATCTTATATCTGTGGAATAAATTGTCGTCTGACAGTTCTAGAATGGAAAAATAAAAAAATAAATCCCAGGATAAGACTTATTCTAGGTATAAAAGTTTCGGGAAATTCGCCCTAAGTCTAGAAAATGATGTCGGCTAAGTGGTCGCCGCCAGAGTTGATGACCATACGGTCCCGATTTGTGGCATTTTCCATCACTCTTGCCAGAATTTTCGGCGATAGGTCTTCGCATACTTGACGGTTATTCTCTGTGAGAGCTTCAAAAGTCTGAGCTCTGTTGACATAGGCTCGTGATGTCAAAAGAACCTCCAAAAAGAACTATCTAGAGTAATCTGACAAATTAATGTTTATAATTAATAGCTACCCTTTCGCATTGTTCTATGAGATTGTATATTCTCATTTAGCTGAGATACTCGACCCCCAATTTCTAGTCGTCTTTTTCTGAAGTAATAGGGCTCCCAGAAAATGTTTACTTACCACTAATTTCCCTTCAGGATGACCGGTCAAGAGCTAACAGTGGAGGTAGAGTCGGGCGCGACCACCCGCTGCACGCTGGGCGGCAAGACGCGCGCGCTGCAGCTGCCCGCGCCCGCCGCGCCCGCGCACGGCGCCGCGCCGCCCTTCACGCACGCGCACAACGTCATCACCTACCACCCCGCGTCCGCGCGCGCGTAGTCCGGGGGGGGGACTTCGTCCGACGGAGAACAATAAAAACTACCGAAGGCAACTCTCGTACATAAATTCAAATCGCAATCTCATCTCGGCGGCAATCAATGTTTGACAGATTGAGACCAAGATTAGAATGTAAACGTTCTTAAAAGTACGAAAATTGCCCCTCCGATTGTATAGGTCCGTATTAATAAAGCATTTTCATTATAAACCTCTAAATTGTCATCAGAGAATTTTCCCAAAACAATGTCAAAAACAAAAGAACATCAGACAGTTTTCTTTTGACGGCCATATAAAGAAAATATGTGCGGATAACAACTCGCAACACTCGATGCAATAGAATGTGTAAACAAGCAGCCGTACCCTGTTATAGTGATGGGCAATACTCTTATCGATAACTAGTTATAGCTATTTATCGATATCGGTGCGGCGACTGTTATGATTGTTCATGCTGCGAGTTTGATACATAAGACAGGGTTTTTTTTAATCAACATTACCAAAAATAACCCATTAAATGAAAGTGAATTATAGATACGGGCCATTTTATTCGAGATTACTTTAGCTAGACTTCACTGCAGTCTTTTAAAGCCTACGCTAGATTGATTTCCAACCTCTATTGTTCTATCGTGGACGAAGTGCTTTAGGTGACAACATCTAATGGAGTCGGGAAGAAGAAAATTTAATAAAAGGTAGGAAAAAGGTGTTAAAATATTGTGGATAATTGCAGAAAATTTATAAAAATGCTTGACAAATTATGGTAAAGAGTGTGAGGATAGTCTTAAAGAATGTATTACATTGTAATCATGCTAAACATGAACTTACCCTGTAAGAAAATAGATTTAAAAAAAATCGAAGTGGACAAAATAATTGATAGCCATTTAGCTAAATGTTAATAAAAACACCACTTTAATAATTTTATTATTGTAAAGAAATGTTGTGGGAAATGGTAGTGACTTATTACTTGTTAGAGTGAGAAAGGCTTATTTGTAATTATTATTCTATTTAATAGTCAAATAGTATACAAATAATATTTGCAGTATCTGTGTTATACATTATAATTTACAAATACATTTATGATGCGTAAAGTTTGATAAACAAATTATCCGATCCAGATGAATTTACAAACGTTAAATTTTGAAATTTATGATTTGATTTCGTAGTTTTTTTTATTGTCAGTCAAAGCAGTGCCAAGAGGCCTTAGAAAATATCTGAGCAAGAAATTCAATTTATATGATGTTTAATGCTTGATAAACATACAGAACATTTATAAATACGTAATATTTGACTGATATGTGGCATTTGATTAGCAAACTAGCGGCCTTGTGTATTTTAGAAGTAAGATTAAGTACCTTATTAACTTATTCGAGAAATGTTAACGATAGTTTTTTTTATTTAGAATAGTGGAATAGTCTGTTATATTTTGTTTTTCTTTATTTTGTGTGATAATGGCAACACTATAAGCTATTGAGAAATTTTGATCAATTTTTAAAAGTCGTGAATTGTATTTTTCATAATTAATTCAAATAATATAGGTCGTCATATTTTAAATTTTAATAAAGGTAGGTGGTTAATTTGCTGTGCATCTTGAAACTCTGATACCGAAACCTTATTGTAATTAACGATAATTCAGAATGAATTTTCGTTAATAAAAAAGAAGGGGGTGTGCTTCTGACCACGCGATAGAAGGAAAACTACAACTAGAGCCGAGTCTACGCGATTCAGCGCCGAGTATACACGGTTCAGCGTCACCGGCCCTTTGCACAAGACACGGTTTCTGTACGGTACGTCGTAAAAACCGCGCCGTAGATAAAACGTGTCTGTCAACAAGCTTCCATAGAGATCCATACAAAACTGACAGTACCTACACACGGCGAGTAAACCGTAGTTTACTGTGTGTGGAAAAAGGGCCTGACGGTTCAGTGTCGTTCATTGACCAGAAAAAGCTCAAAGTGAGCTTTAAGAATCACTTCAGTGACAATGAAATAGCGCAAATAATATACATTTGAAGCTAACAACTTTTGTTAGCGTTTTTGATTGGCACCTGGCTAGATGGATTATTTTTTATACACGTAAATGTTTAGTTACATATGCATAGCTCATATTGTTGTTGTTATTAAATAAAGTATAATATAATACGTGCCTTAAATTTTATGTTAATAAGTATTTTTTGATGATTTTTTTTATTAGTGTAAAGACATCACATTATGGTATACATGAACTGTAAATAGATTTTTAATTATTATAATAATTCAACGCACTTTTTACATAATAAAATGTACAGCCAGTAACATAATAATGTTGAACAATTAAATGTGGTACTAAAATAATAAATTGTTACTTATAGTTCACTGCTAGAGATTTGCCCAGCCTGTATAGAAACGGGGGTGATGTTAAAGATTTTGTTAAAACGTGTCGCTAATACAGTGAAGTTCTTCATAATAAGTAAAGTTATTACAAAGCGCACAAACAAATAATTAATTGATTTCCATGATTTTTGTAACGTAATTAATGCCTGTCCTTTCTAAGCGTAGAATACGTAGGAAAATAATAATGAATTGGCACGAGTGTCGGAAAGTTAGTCACCTTATTAAAGTGGTGTGCACTTAGTGCTTACCACTATCTACGTAATGGTTCGAGTTTTAGCTACTGACTGAGCGAGTTACCTGGCAACGCTGTGTCGCGAGCAACCTGAAATGAAGCAAACCCATGCTAATAGACACACTGAGCCTACAGCACTAAAACCCATGATACGCGGCAGCTGCGGTCACAAAACGTGGGAGTAGGACACAACATTTAGAACGGAATTACTAAAAACTCTACAGGTTCCCGTCTCGCTCTCACGTTTAATGACGCCTGCCACGAACGTTTGAAAACATGGAACGTTGCCAGGTCGCTATTGCTCAGTTAGTTCTTGCTTATTTAGATGTTGCTAGTCGATATCTTTCTTAGTACGCGTTTAGATAACGTGTAATTACAGAATAGGTCGAATTCGCACTTGAGTTTAAAGTTTTTATCTTGATTTAGACGACTATGGCACTAGTAGCAACATAACTTGTCTATACAATTTCAATATTGTAACTTAAGCGGCCGAATCATTTGTTCTTTTCTCTTGGAATTGCATGTCGCAGATCAACCTTAGAGGTTGTCGGCTGCTTAACAGGGTTATCCTGTGGATGCCTTAATAAATTAAGGCCTCCAGCCAGGGCAAAAAACTTATAAACTAAACAACTGGCAAGGGCACCCCCAGAGGGGCACGAACCTCAGCTTAAAGCGTAGGTGATGAGGGCAGCAAGGGACAGGCTGGATCGGATCACGCGAACTAGTTGCCCTCTAAAGTCCGCCTTTTTGTCGGATTGGGGCTCTGCAGTCGTATAGGGAAGTTTTAAAGTCATCAATGTTCCAATGCGAGAAGAGACATGACGAATAGCGCCATCCTTTAGCAACTGGCCCTGAAATATCTATTGTCATAGTCGTCTGCAGCTAGATATTTTTACAATGTGATGAATAACGCACAGTAATGTATTTTATTTATTAATTTAGTTCAGTATTACATGGAGCATAGAAATAAATGAGGTTTACAGGTTATTTGTGACAGGATTTTAACAATGTTATTATGAATTCAATCAAATATGAAAAAATTGCTAAATTAAATTATGTTGTAAACGGTTGTATTGCAAGTTTGTTAAAATATATCATTTGTAGATCTGTCTGAGCTGTCATTCGTAGATCTTTGACAGTCGTTACGGGTGGTCATAAATCCAAAAGTCTGACAACCAGTCTTACCTAGTGGTATTGTGTTGCCTAGTAACTGGGTTGTGAAGGTCGGATAGGCAGTCGGTCCATGTAAAATACTGGAATTCAGCTGCGTCCAGTTAGATTGGGAGTCGACACCAATATAGTTGAAAAAAAGCTGGTAGATTGAGATTGATATCGCTAAAATTTCCCTGGTCGCCTAACAGAAAGAAAGAAAGAAAAAAGTTTATTTGGACACAATTCGTGAAACACAAAATACAAAATTAATAAAATAAAAATAATCTTTCAGACAACAATAGTGTTCGCCTCACGGCTGCGCCAAAAGGTTCATTACAGCATTAATGCCAGACAGATGCTGTCTGACGCTGATTTAAAACATACTCGGGAAGAAAAATCTCCACCATCAGTTAAAGTTCTGTCAAAAAATAACTTCAAGAAAGGCCTTACAATGTTAACAGCGAGTTATTCTAGTTATATGTATATAGATGTTATTATTTGTAACGAGTGATCGTACGTGCCTTGATGTGGTGCCATGAGACTCGCAATGTGTTGATTAAAATAATTTTACACTTTAGTCATGACTTTTTATTTGGTTCCTTACCCTAAAACCATCAAGAGGGGCCCGTGGCTAAATAATAACAGCCGCACAGGTCGATCGATCAAGTTAAGCTACGCTTGCTGCGGTTGGTCTGTGGATGGGTGACCATCTTTATATACCGAGACCCCTCCGTGCCTCGGACAGCACGTTAAGCGATTGTCCCGGCTGTCATTCGTGGATCTTTGATAGTCGTTACGGGTAGTCAGAAGTTTGAAAGTCTGACAACCAGTCTTACCAAGGGGTATCGTATTACTCAGTAACTGGGTCGTGGAGGTCAGATAGGCAGTCACTCCATGTAAAATACTTATATTCAGCTACATCGGTTAGACTGGAAGCCGACCCCAACATACTTGGGAAAAGGCTAGGCAGATTATGATAAGACCCTAAAACTCTGGAATTGGTAGGTATAGTCAAACTCAAACATTTACACGCACAGGAGTCTGTCAGTTATACAGAAAGTTGAAACTATGTAGTTGCCCATTCCAAAACGTAGATCTCTATCGAAAAGAACTGACAAGAACACTCTTTAAATTAATATATTACAACATCCTGGGTACACTGGGTACTTTATCACCCCAATGGTGAATGTCATTTGCATGTGGTAAAACGACAAGGTCTATTTGACTATGTGACAGACCCTCAAACTGAACAACATTCTCCATGGGACCAACATCGTAATCGTGAAAAAAATCTCCAATTTTTAACTGTCCCATACAACACTTCAATACCTGCAATTACGATGTTGGTCCCACACCGGGTGTGGTACAGACTATCAAACTGAAATGAATAACTCCCTAAATATGACAACACATTTCTGATATATGCTATAACATTTAAACCTTTGACCAACAAAAGCGATTTGAGCTGAAATAAATAAGCGCATGTAGGTAATTAATATGCACGTGTTATGGTGGCGGGCGCACTAAGCAAACCAAAATCTGGATTAACTCGCACTTACATAATCGAAATGCGTGCTCGTGAGTTATCTACTTAGCGTACCTATGAGCTCGCTCGAAATGCGCAGGTACGGTCAGTTTTCAAACTTATCCTAATATACGAGGGTGAATCAAAAATTTCTTGGTTCAATATAAAAAAATACAAAGATTTAAACAAAAATATTTTATTTTTCTACATAATCTCCCTCAAATGCAATGCATTTAGAATAACGCGTTTCTAACTTCCTTATTCCTTGTGAAAAAAATTGTTTTTCTTGACTCTCGAAAAACTCCTCTACGGCAGCCATAACCGCGTCATTATCGTTAAATTTTGTTTCACGAATGTCCTCTTTTAATTTAGGACTTAGGCCCAAGTGATTTTCACTTATTCCCAATAAGTGAAAATCACTTGGGGCTAAGTCCGGAGAATATGGTGGGTGGTCAAGAAGATTGAAGCCAGCACAGCGGATTGCGTTGAGCGCAACTTCCGATCGACGAGCAGGAGCGTTATCTTGAAGAAACAACACGCCCAACGATAGTTTTCCACGAAGTTTTTCTTTAATCACTTCACGCACTTTCGGGATTAAATTTGCATAATAAGGTCAAGTAATCGTCTGGCCTTTTGGCATGTTATCAATAAAAACGATTCCTTCACTATCCCAGAACACTGAGGCCATAACTTTGCCAGCGGTAGGAACAACTCGAAATTTCTTAATGGATGGAGAGGATGGTCGTTTCCAAGACATGCTTTGTCTCTTAGTTTCAGGATCGAAATGGTAGACCCACGTTTCATCCATGGTGACAAGGCGACGGCAAAAATTATCCGAATCACGCTGGCACATTTCGAGATTTCGCTTAGAAATTTCCAAACGTCGCTTTTTGTTTTCGTCGCTGGTGGAACATTTGTGGCACCCATCTTGCCGATACTTTTTTGAACCCCAGTGAATCAATATAGATTGAACGCTACCAAATGATATCTTTAGGATCTCAGCTATATGTTTTATAGTTATTCTTCTGTCTTCCAAAACCAGATTTTCAACCTTTTTGACATTTTCTTCCGTAACGGAGGTGGAAGGCCGCCCAGAACGCGGCTTATCTTTACAGCTTGATCTACCTCTTTTAAATTCAGCCACCCAGTACGCAACCATAGAATAGGGTACAGCATCATCCCCTAATGTCTGCTGAATGTCCGAAAAAAATTCCTTCATAGACATTTTTTTCAAACTGAGATATTTTATCACCGCACGTAACTCACTTTTATCCATAATTTTGGGTTTTTAGCAACTCGTTGCGCAAAATAATTTATTACGTGCGAACGAACTGACAAAAACAAGTGACAGTTTGCCTAAATATTGTGTGATTGACACTCTTTAATTTGAATATCGAACTTTTCCTAAAAAGGTTTTATTTATATGCAATTCTAAGAACTTTTTGATTCACCCTCGTAAAATCAAAAGTCATTTATGGAAGATTTTTCCTTCGCCAGATAACTTTTATTTGAGGAATAAAATTGACGTTTGACAGTTTTTGTATGAAATAATTGTCAAAATCTCAAAATTATTCCTCGAATACAGTTACTAGATGATTGGAAAATGAGCCCTTATTCAAAGTAGGCTGAAAATCAGCACTTTCCGGACGTCAAAATTACAAAAGACAGTGCCCCAAAACGCCCGCCCAGTTTATAAGTGTATAGTCTGCCCTTCACCGCACTTCACTTCATATACTGCTCGGACAAAGACCTCCTCTCTGTACGAGGCAGTAGGCTGTAATCCACCACGCAGGTTTTTTGTATACCTACTTAGGTAAGGCCTAAACGTAGTTGGCCTATGGTGTGTATCAATAAAAGGTCTCTCTCTGTCTCTGGCCTTTAAACTTGCCGCTAACAGAAATAACGATTTCTTTCTCGAATATTGTCAAAGGTTTTAGACAATGTTTTTAATTTATTTGTGAAACCATAGCAGTGTTCTGCGCAAATCAATTACAATTCGGTGCTTAATTAAGTTTCAAATAATAAAGCGCATTCAATTATTTGGGATTATTATGCGACGCGTGGAGGGCCAGTACCTACCTGCCGATCAATTCTGTAAAAATATCACCCTGAAAAGTTAGGTGAAGTGAGCTGTCAATTGTGTCAATCCCTAACATTAGTTGGAATGACAGCTCACTCCACGCTCACTTCACCTAAGTTTTAATGGTGAGATGGTTACAGAATTGCACTGCTGTTTCCATTTTGAGAGTCAAACGTACAGACCGCATAAGAAATACAATGCTGCGCTCCTCGACGCTTCGATGTGGAAAAATAAGCCAAACTAAAATGGGATTGGGCAGGCTATGTATGTAATCGCTGTATACGGTGGGTACTTATAGCAAAAAACAATGTTGTCTGTCTGTCTCTTTGTTTTTTCCGGATAATCTCCGAAATAGCTGGACCGATATTGATGAAATTTTGGTATGGTAATACCGACTTTAAACTCGGGACAAGGACATAGACATACTTTTTATACATGCGAGCGAAGCCGCGGGTGGGAGCTAGTAATAATATATAATATAATAAAATTGTAAATTAAGGTTGGTAACGCTCTTACGTGAATCAATGAGATTAATTAAACTTGTTGTGTATTGTGCTACATTGCTATGTTTTGGATAAAATTTCTTCATACCAAAAACTAATACCCAAGTTACTGTAAGTGCCTACTAAAGACGTCAGCAAACATTATGAATTTAAACAAACAGATCAACCAACATCAATCTTCAACGTCGCTCTCTGCTAAGCTAATTTTTCCTACGTGCAATAAAATCAAGTCGGCATAAAAATGCAATAAGCAACAATTCAATAAAGTCCACTAAACAAGTACGCCGTAGCTTCGTAGTTCGTAGCTTAGAGCTCGTAGCGCGTAGGGCGGAATATAAGCTAGGGCGGGCGGGCGTCGCCGTCAGTCTCCGATAACGCTTCGCGCCATCGACGTCCACCTCATAGCTGCCTGCCTACCCCAAGGATTGTTGAAGGTATGATTATATTTTTGGTATTTTTGATTTTAGGGATGCTGGTTGCAATTGGAAATAGATTAATGTGTTTTAAATTAAAGTTAATTAAAATATGATAAAAGTGGTCCCTGTTATTGCGTCCGAATTACTGTTTCATTTTGTGTATTTTAAACATGGAGTTAGTATATATATACTTGGGTACAAACAATAACGATATGATGTCGATTCTCTCAAAGTGATCGTTAATCTTGTCATCATTTTCATTCTTCTTATTTGTAAACTATGATTGTAATCAAATTAGCCAAAGAAGTGTCCAAGTTGACGATTATTGGTACCATAATTCACAAGGGTTTCTCTGATCGTGGTTTTAACAGAGGGCTAATTCTCATAATTTTAAGAACGTTCACAGTCTGATCTCAGTGTGAATCTGTCAAAAAATACTACTAATTTCCCTACATTTTGACATTTGTTCGCCGAGATGAGACTGCGACTAGATTTTTAACGTTTTAAATTACGAGAATTGGCCTTCAGATCTCAGTCTCAATTTGTCAAAAATACCTCTAATTTCCCTAAATTATTGACAAGTTTTTGACTTTTGACACTAGATTTTAAACGTTTTTAACTACGGGAATTGGCCCTCAGACCTTGTGCACCGCGAAAGTACCTATATTAAAACTATTTTTAAAGACTTTTTTGAAAAAAAAAAGTAGGCAATATCAAGGCTTCAGCGCCGATACTCCTCAAATAAAGAAGCAATCAATTCTACCGCTTAGTTTTCTACTAAACAAAAGGACTCAGTTACCTACCTACGTACCAAGGAGAACTAAATAACAAACACAACAAATGATCTAAATCGGTCTCCACCCAAGAGTCCCACGACACCCTCTCTTCTTAAAGTTCAACATCTAGGGTGTAAGCTATTTATAGAGCACTAAAAGGCTTGTATTGTATTCACGGTAATAAGTAGGTACTTATTTACAACATAGACGCACTGTGGTTAGTATCTCGTAAGCTTTGCGACCTAGAGACCATTTCTAAGATGGCATGTGTTCATTGGCGTAGCTAGGGATTTTGTCAAGGGGGGGCAGCCCTCCAGCTAAACTAACCATCATCATAAATGACTACTCGCAATAAATAATCCCACCAAAAATATTTCATATGTAAAGTAGGTTGATACTGAGGATTTTTCTAGGGTGGGCAAAGAAGTTTCTAGGGTAGGCATTGACCACACTTGCCCCCATAGCTACGTCCATGCATGTGTTCATGACTATTTGTTGACTGTTGCCTAATTATTTTGTAAGTCTATTGCTATATAATGCCGTGGCAAAATTATATGTGAACAGCTCCATTTGCAAAAATCCAGGATGATAATCGGTCGTCACGATAAAGTGAGTACACTCTTACTGTGAGTGTGTCTGTTATCATCAATCAATCTGCTGAGCGTTCGAGGCCTTTGCTCAACAGTTCAGCTGTGCTAGCGGGCTGAAAATTACAGGCGCGGATCTAGGTTTTCACTCAAGCAAACGTAGGGGCCTATTTTCCGTAAACTCACGAATGGGCCACCGTTTCGAGGATGATTTTGGTCGAAGCCCAGGGAAAGGGCAACTGCACCCGTTGCCTCCCCCCCTCCCCCCCGTGTATCCGCGCCTGGACAATGATGGTGATCTGATAAGCAACTCATACTCATGTTGTCACAGCCCCCTTCTGCACATAGACCCACCTACAAGTAATGCGTAGCTACTTAGGTATACATACTTAGCTAGCATCCTGCAGGATTAATCATCTAGCTTTTCCTTCAAAATTCTCAGTAATATAAATTAGGTCACGGTATAGTGCAGGTACGGTCGGCGACAAAAGATTACACTGCTACTTTAACACATCATCTAAAACTAAATGGACACTGCATTTCATGTTATTAGCTAAGTGTAATTCTTTAAGTTTTACGTACTATTTATGTATTAAACTTGTTCTATAGAGATGCAAAAGCGGACTTAATTAAAACTGAAGTGGCAATTAATATTTTTTGCTGACTGTACCCTACTGTGATCATCACACTGATGCTAAGCGTTTCGGCCTTTGTTCAGCTAAAGAACTCAAACTAAGTTAGGTACTAGTTATCCACTGCTGGACAAGTTATGTGTCGTTATCGATGTAATTAGTACTTAAAGTATCCTTCAGGCTGACGAGGTGAGCATGCTCTTTGAAAGAGTCATTGCAGACCGCCTTGTCGGGCGGCTGGTGCAGGTAGGGCCGGATTTGGCGGAAAGCCAGTGTGGTTTCCTCAGGGGGCGCTCTACGGTGGACGCCATCATGTGCGTGCGAGCCCTCACGACGGGAGATGCTGTGGCCCGGGGTGGGGTTGTCTTTGCGGTGTCTCTAGACGTCGGTAATGCCTTCAATACCCTGCCCTGGAGTTGTATCAGGGAGGCACTCCGGTATCACCGGATGCCTGACCTAACTCTGTGGCGTTGTCAAGGCCTATTTGACGCACAGGGCCGTCATCTACCCCGGTCACCGGAGAGAGTGGAACCGGCGAGAGATATCGTGCGGTGTCCCACAGAGATCGGTCCTGTGGGGCCTCATCTCTGTGGGTTATCGGGTACTACTGGGTGTTGCGCGTCGACCTCCCTAGCGGCGTCAGCATGGTTTGCTACGCTAACGACACACTGGTCCTGGCGCAGGGGAGGTTGCACCAGGCGGCGGCCGAAGTAGTGACATGCGGGGTTGCGACAATCGTCGAGAGGATCCGACACGACTCGAGGTGGCCCTGCACAAGTCTGAGGCCATGTGTTTTCATGGTCGTCGGGACGCGCCACCGTCGGGTTCCCAAATAACGGTAGGTAATAACGGTAGAGTCGACGATGAAGTACCTGAAACTTGTCCTCGACAGCCGGTGGAACTTCGTGGAGCATTTCCGACGTTTGGCTCCCAGACTGGAGCGGGCTGGGGCTGACTTGAGGCGGCTCCTGCCCAATCTAGGGGGACCAAACGCCTCCTGCCGTAAGCTCTATGCGGGGGTCGTAAGGTCTATGACCCTTTACGGGGCACTGGTGCGGGCGCGTTCGCGGCGATAAGTCCCCTATTTGAGGAGTGGCTGGAGAGGCGCCACGGCACCCTCACCTTCCGCCTGACGCAGGTCCTCACCGGACACGGTTGTTTCGGGAGGTTCCTGTTCAGGATAAGGTGGGAGGAAACGCCAGGATGTCACTACTGTGTAGATCGCCCGGAGGACACGGTGGAGCATACGGTGGTCTGCCCGGCTTGGGCGGAGCACCACCTCGTCCTCGTGGCGGCAATAGGCGGCGGCGATCTCTCGCGTCCGGCCTTGGTTCAGGCCATGGTACGGAGCGAGAGTACATGGGAAGCCGTCACCTCCTTCTGCGAAGCAGTAATGCTCGCAAAGGAGGAGGCGGAGCGCGTGAGTGACAGGCAATATCTGCGCCCTCACGCCCCTAGTAGCCGCAGGAGACGCCCTGGACGTCAGGAGTCAACAGCCGACTCCCGGCCACCATAGGTATGGGCTTGTGGGCTGCGAGCATTGGGCAGTTCGCCGCCCGGTAAGGACCAGGCCCAGGTCGACGGCGCGTTGTGTTCCACGCGCGCCTCAAAGAGACTCTAACTGTCTAGTCAGCACTAACTGACGGGGTCCGCTAGGGCCGATACCTGCCAGGGCCTAGGAATTAGAGGGAGAATCGCAAAAGCGCCTTGTCATCATTAGATTGATACGTAGTTCGTTATCAGCAGATATTTTTCTCGACTTTTTACTCGACAAACTGAGACTTTGCAATTCACTGTAGAGTACTTTATTCAATTACCATTCCATGGAAACACTTCTTTGTTCCGTAAACTTGTAACAATTTGGTACAGACCTACCTATACCTGCCTACCTACATAATGTTTTATTGCAGTAGGTATTCTATGAATTTTATTATTCTTCTTTTGCATAAGCGTAGCATTAAATTAGCCTATAATGTTCCCATTGCCGGGACACAGGCCTCCTCTCTCTATGAGAGGGAGTGGACATAATCCACCACACGGGTTAAGTGCGGGTTGGTAGATGTCACATGTCTTCGTTTATTTTTAGTTCTATGACATGCCGGTTTCCTCATAATGTTTTCTTTCACCTTTTTTAAGAGCAGTAGGTAGTGATTAAATAATTTGCACAAAGTAACGCGCCTGTCAGGGGTCGAACCTACGACCTACCACTCGTAAGTAGCCGCCGTTACCACTGGAGCACCACTGCTCTCCGATTCTTCTTTTGACTGACATATAATAAATAGGCTACCACTAAGAAGCCGAATTAATTAGGCATAATGAGCCTATAATATTCCCACTGCTAGGACACAGGCTTCCTCTCTGTGAGAGGAAGTGGGCCTTCACCACACGGGCCCAGTGCGGTTTGGTGGATGTCACATGTCTTCATGTCTTCTTAGGTGCCTATAATAAGACTAATTTATCGACGTTATAATTAAGTCCTAAACCACAATCATCGTTGTAATAAGAACTGTTACAAAAATGATATTATGACTACTCTATTTGGTCTTACACTACTCAATCATCCATATTCATACTCAAAACAATCTAGCTACAAATTCATGACAGCAATAACAACGTCCGAAACAACCTACATAAAACACACTGCTACACTTATAGTTCTACAAATCCGCCAGTCAAACACAGTACAGTAGATATTGATAATGACCTTGAAGCTTCAATCAATACATTGCATACACACTAATACGCAGGTATGAGTAACACAGAGGCTGTATTAACACAGATGCATCCCGGGAATCTGGGCGAGGCAGTGGGTGTGTGTTAAGGGTAGGCAGCAGTTGGCCTTGTTTCTTTCCTCTAGGTATTGTTAGGATTTATACTGAAGGACACTTTGTAATAACATTCTAAAGTTTCTAAAGCTGGATGACAAACCTAATCGTTCTATATCATCGTCATTCTCCGGCCCTTCTTCCAATTTATTTGAGGTCGACGCAACATGCCTTGTCCTTCCATACTTCTCTATTAGTCGTCATCTCGGTAGTCACTCTATTTCTAACCATATTATCATTCACACAGCCCATCCATCGTTTCTTTGGTCTTCCCCTGCTCTTATAGCCAGCGATATACATACTCAAAACTTTCTTAGGCCCATACCATGGCAACCGATTTCCACAAAACTTTTCGGTTACCGGTGCCACTCCTATCAAGTTAGGCCAGAACTCCACAAGACCCAGTTTTTATGTATATTTTGGCATAATTCTTTGGTATTTCCATACTAATTGGCTATCATACAACAATAGGTACTCATTTGACTAACCGCGCTTCCAAGATTTCACTCAGGAAGGTACTAAGCCAGTGGGTAGATAGATAGTCGAGAAGTCTTCATTCAATTTTGTTTCATCTAGTTAGGCGGCAGGCCGAGATCAACTTGGGAATCCTGATTTGATATTTTAAAAGCTCGTCTAAGTTAAGTTTGTGTCAAGGATACGCATATTGGCTTTGCAAGAAAGATTGCAAGATTCGATTCTGTTGCAGGTTGCGATGCTTCCCTAAGTGCATAAAGATATTTCGAGTGAAACTGTGATACTGCGTACTGCGATGGAAAAACATTTTGAAAAGTTTGTGAATACTTTCCCTTAACAGGCTTCAACGTATTTCCGCTATAAATAGAAATACGTGGAAACCAATGTGCGCAATGAATTCTACGTAGAAATAAAATGAAATGCTTTTTATTATTTTTTAGTTTGTTTGTATTTTATTTGAAACGAGATTGAACAGTATGCTTGCTGTTGTTCGTTTACTTTTATTTCACAGAGATGAAAAAATATATTCTTACTTTTTCCATGGTGGTTGTTGTATTGATTTAAGATCGCAGTTAGTGGTAGGTACCTATAATTGGCTGCAGGATTATGATTGTCCTCATGCCTTAGCAATAGCTTATGCCCGCGATTTCGTCCGCGTGAAATGTGAGCTCCCGACCGCATTGCATCGCGCCGGCGCTTTTATTTCGTTTTTGCTTAGCGTTCATTCTGACTTTTTTTCGTTTTGCTCGGTTCCTACGGGTCGTAGCGTAATGTTAAATAACCCTCCTCATTAGGCTATAAAATGGAAAAATATTTTTTTAAAGCCGACTGGTAGTTCTCTGGAACTAAGCCGACTGGTAGTTCTCTGGAACTACCAGTCGGCTTTGAAAAAATATTTTTCCGCATTAGCGCGTTCAAACAAACAAACACTATAGCCTTATTATTAGGAATAGGTACATATATATTAGTAGGTATAGATGTAGGAAGGAAGGGCGCTATCCTGAGCTACTCTTGAACCTGAAACCTAAGCAACCAGTACATAAATCTAAACCCTAATTATGTTGTGATTTTCTAGAAACCGATTTTGAAGCCAAAATGATGAAGAAACTCGTATCCTGTATCCTGCTGCTCGCCCTCAGTGCGGCCTTTGAGATGTACGATGACAACCGCGCTTTCGGGATGGACCAGAGTGGAGATGAGAACTACAACGTAAGATATTATAATTTTAAAATAAGTGGATACCTGTTGAGATCGAGACCTCTCCGTGCTTTGGAAATCCCGTTAAGCCGTTGGTCCCGGCTGTCATTCGTAGATCTTTAACAGTCGTTACGGGTAGTCAGAAGCCCAAGTCTGACAACCAGTCTCACCAAAGGGTTTATCGTGTTACCCAGTAACTGGGTTGTGGAGGCCAAATAGGAAGTCGCTCAATGTAAAATACTGGTATTCAGCTGCATCCGATTAGACTGGAAACCAACCCCAAAATAGTTGGAAAAGTATTTTTGAATGTGGAGGTCGAATAGTATCGACCTATATTTTGTGTATAACTCCAGCTTCCTCATATGTGATAGAATAATTCTACCTATGCCAATATTTAAGGCATAATAGCTGCAATCAAAGTTCCCAGGCTTAATTTAGCTGCCACAAAAACTTCGTTAATATGAGTCGTTTAGTGTGTGTTAGCTGGAGTGATGTAACTTCAGCTTCCTCATTCGATACAGGCAAACCAGTGCTTTGCTTCGGAGTAGGTAACGAGCGGCGTTGCCGTTCCGTGCGCAACATTATCAGTTTGAAGTAGTTTGAACTAGATTATAGACTGGGAGCCGACTACATACTTTAATTAATCGTACAGTCAACAGCAAAAGTAGATGATCAAAATCAGAAATTCAATACTAATGACCGGAGTTCGCGTCAGAACTGTGTGGTGTCGAAGTGATTCAAAAGTATGTGATTGTAAATTATACCAAACATTTACTACTAATACAGCCACACAGTTCTGACGCGAACTCCGTTCATTAGTATTGAATTTCTGATTTTGATCATCTACTTTTGCTGTTGACTGTACTATCGTATAATAATCGTATTGAGGTTTTTTTATAGTCATATTGTGTGTCATAGGATGAAAGAAAAAATGTAAGTGTAACAATTTCATCTCTGCGTCCTCACGCCCCTAGCCGCCTTGGACACGCCTTGGACGGGAGTCAACAGCCGACTCCCGGCCACCGTAGGCGCGGGCTTGCGGGCGGCGAGCAATGGGCAGCTCGCCGCCCGGTAAGGACCAGGCCCGGGTGTGTTCCACGCGCGCCTCAAAGCGATATCAGCACAAACCGACGGGGTCCGCTAGGGCCGATGCCTGCCAGGCATCCTGCGGGTTGTTCGAAAGAGATACCGTGGACCCTGGCACAGGCAACTGAAGGAACACGCGTGGGTTTTAGTCAGTAAAAGTCTGACACGCCCTTCCGCACAGCCCAGAGCGGGAGAGGTCATTTGATGATTTCCCACCCAAAAAACAAAAGTGTAACAATTTCGTATATTTTTATCATAAATCACAATTTGAGTTGTTCAGATTAATGGATACATTCACCAGGTAAAATATTGTTCACTTATTTTTGGCACTTATTATGCTTTTAATAGGATTTGGATGACATTTGGCACACAGATAGTTTATTATAACCTTGATTAACACATAGGATACTTTTTATTCCGGTACTACGTTTCTCCGCGCGGGCGAAGCCTTAGGCTACGAACGTCTTCTTCTGTGTACGAACGTCACGCTCGGTTCAAATAATCTCGTTTCTCGTTTACATCCCGTTGACGATGGCGGGTGGATGAACGGTAGATATTAATAACTTAATGCCGTCAATATCAAAAACTAATCTAATTTCATCTTCGAATTCACCAGGAAGAGAACTACGACTACCAAACCCTGGGCCCGTACCGGCCGGACATCCGGGACGATGATGCGCAGAAGCTGATACTGTACCAGCTCTTCAACTCGCTGCAAAACAGGGATGACGCCCGTCTCCATATGCGTTACAGGTATTTTTAATTGTCAAGCAAGTCAATTAATGGACCACCTTAAACTGTCCGTATATTCAAATCTCAACTTTCATTCTTTGGCAGTTAATAATTTTTTAACAGGGCAATGGACGTTCGTAACGGTCAGTTTTCGTGTTATGTTCTCTCTTGTCGAAGCTAAATAATAAAACTCATACCATGCTTTTAAAAGCAGCTTGACTGCCGCTATAGCGGAGCTGTCTGCCTAGGGAATATGGTACTCTTGGAGGCTTACCTAGAACTGGCACTTTTCTTGGGATCACGGGACTTAGACAGTTAGTAGGTATGTTAACCGGCTGCTCTACGTCAACCAAGATAATTAGAGAACTGCTGGGTAATTGCCTGACCTACTGACAGTTGCAATGCCTTTCATTTTGACAGTTCAACAACATTCATTGCGTTATTTACGTTGTTGAGCAGACGAATTATCAGACATATGAAGCAATGGATTAGCAATATCCTTCAAAATGATTCAGATTGAGATTGGTAGTGTGCAGTTAGGCTGCAGATCGCCATTCGCAAATTCGGTTAGGAACCATCCTACCCGAATCTTTTGCGGTGGGGAGACGACTAACAGTAGTCTAATTGTCTTGCTCGTCACAATACCCGAAAATTCTTCCTTTTGCTGATTTCATTAGGTCCGGTTCATCCACTCTTTCTTACAACACTTTTCTTTCAGGCCCAAGTACAGCATAATGGAGAACCCTCTCGCCGGCTACGGTCATGTGCCATATTCCGAGCTGATGGATTTTCAAGGTGCAGTCGCTAAGAGGCATGCCGGAAATACTTACCATAAGGTGAAGCCAGAAACCCCGAAGCCGGCTAAAGAGGACGTCAAGATAATTCGAAAAGGTTACTAAACACGAACCAATGCTTCTAGTTCTGTAGAAACCTGTGCTCTACTGTCTACAGTCAAAATTCTTCTTCTAATAGGTACAGTCAACCTCAAAAAGAACAAGAACTCATTTTATTGTCTTTATTTTCTGTTCCATAGTTCTACCCCCGTTCGCACCCTAATTGCGTAACACACTATCAATCACAATCTGAATCTTTTTCAAGGATTAATCCATTGCTTCATATGTTAGAAAAATGTGTGTGCTCACAACGTAAATAACGCAATGAATATTGTTGAACTGTCAAAATGAAAGCCATTGCGACTGTTAGTATGTTACGCAATTACCTACCCCTGTATCAATTCGTAGCTACAATTAAGTAGGTAGCTACCTATCAAACGTAATATCAATATATTTTGTGGCTACACATTAGAAGTATCTTTTATTTAACATAAACTGATTAATTACTATTTTTACAAGCTAACACTAAAATATATATACCTACAATTATATAATAAAAAAAAAATAAAGAAAAAGGTTGGAGCTCACAGTCATTGGGCATCAAAAAATTCGTCTGCATCGCTGTCAATGGGATAAGTGCCCAAAAGCCTGGCAGCATTACCAGCTACACATTGATACAATATTATGGAACAAAAACTGTAGACAATTAAATGGATTCTGGTCGAAATATGCATGTTTTTGAGGCTGTCTGTTCCTTGAAAATGTTTATGCCAATGTCTTGGTATTTTTTACAGGACCGTTTTGGGTGTGCTACCTGAAGCTGTGCTTCTACCCTGACATACTATAAACGAAAAAGAATAATTGTATCTAATATGTAAGATGATATCATTTTGAACACCCTTTTATTAGCTTCACTTGTTTCATGAGAAACTATTATTATCTCATCCAAATGTATACCTACCTATCTCAAATTAAGGATAGGTAGCTAGTGCTTTTGTCAGTTTTATGAATATACAATGTAGAATGCAGATATTTTGTGTAATATAGAATCTTATTGAAAATCTAAAATGTAGTTTTATAACCTACCTAGTTATATACCTCAAAATAAGTAGGTACTGTAAGTATATATTTTTTTATCGATTTTATTTCTTATTGTTAACTATGTATTATTTTATAAGTTAAATTAAGTACCTAAGGTCTTAAATGTAAGTAGATAAATATGAATTTGTGAATCAGAGTTAAAATGAAAGGGGTTTAACTCAAACTTGGAAGAAACATCTGATCTAATTAAATAAACCAAAAACTCTTTGATATAAACTCAATACAATCCGATTGATCCGAACTCGATACGATCTCAATACTGATGAAAGTGTAAGTAAAGATTATTTTTGTTGTGTGTTTGATTAAATAAATGCTTTTTTAGTTTATACGGTATAAACTTTATGATATTCAGACCTAATGGTCCTTGAATTCAAGTAGAATTTAGATATACATGAGAAGCGTGAGCATAAATTATTGTGATCGACGCCGTTTAGGTTAGTTTTTTGTGAACGCACCCTAGATGATGCAATATTTGACGTTTTGACATCGGATTCGTTTCATAGTGACGTCCATAGTTTCAATCATTATCGACTGACAATGAATACATTCCTAATCAATGTCTGTTGGTTGATTTAATTTGACGATAATTTGGAAAGATGAAAACATAGTGTAATTATGCTGTATATTATTACTTCTAATTAAAACATATGCAATTGTATTTTTTGTTTGTAAGTGGCCACTGTAAGCGCTTATAGTATAATTATTATTTATCTAGATATTACATTGTAAGCATTCTGAAGAATAAATAAATATCGACAGTCACTTGGTAGAATTTCCCTGGTTCCATGGTTAGAAACAAGCAACTCTCTTCAATTTGCCGACTAAATTTCCTTGACGATTCGAAAGTGCCTGGTATGTAAATGGTTAAATAGAAAATTTTAATTTGATCAAGAGCACTACTTTAGTTTTACCACTCAAAAGTATATATTTTTATATTATGATAACAAAGTTTCAAGAAAAAGTCGTAACTTTTTATTTCAAAATCTTTTACCGACACCTCTCTGTGATTACATCCCTATATTAAAATGTCAGTCAGCCCGCGAACCTTCTGCAGCTGTCAAAGTCAATGTCAGTTTCAAGTTTCTATTGGTTTCGCCTGTGCGGCTATGGCTTACGAAAGTAAATTTTAATTATTATACCCCATTGACGAACTTATTTCAGTGATTATTATAGTCTGCAATAAAATAGCGTAATTCTATGATAACTTTTACACATTTGCATGGTGTGTAAGCAAATTATGTACTAATAGGTTAGGTTTTCATATTGGTTTCCTAAAATGTCTTTTCCGGGTGATCATTTAATGGAAAACTATGAACCTGTACGTGGCCGTGATGACCAGAGCCTCACAGTGCAGCAAGCATATGATGAAGGTAAGTTTTTACAAATTTTACCTTATAATTTATTCAAAATCGTGGGGACTTCTACTCTTCAAAGTGCTTACTTGGTTGATTTGCCATGGGTTTGTGACGTGGCTATAGAATTTTCAGGGATATTATATGAGGTATGTAGGTCTATTTTCCATTAACATTATGGGTACCTCTTTAAAAAAAACGTGAATTCATTATTAATTTTTAAATATTTTCTAGTACATTGAACAGCCACTAGATTTTAGGCATGTTTTTGCATAATTACGCACGTTTTTATATCATAAAATGTTATCAGAAATACGTACACATCTTGTTTTCCTTATACATAAATGGAGCATAATTTTCAATGTTACTTTTTTACCTTGTGATAACCTTATCAAAGTGTCTTAATTAAATTTTAAACTGAAAATGCATTTCATTTAAATGATATACTTATTTTAATGTAGACATTTATTTAACATACACTGATTAATTACTATTTTTACAAGTTAACACTAAAATATATAAATACAATTATCAAGTACTAGCAGTGCCATGCGGTTTCACCCGCATAAGTTTCTATCCCATGGGAATATTGGGATAAAAAGCATTCCATGTGTTAATCCTGGTTATAAACTATCTATGTGCCAAATTTCATCCAAATCCGTTCAGTAGTTTTTGCGTGAAGGAGTAACATACATCCATTCATCCATCCATCCAAACAAACTTTCATGTTTATAATATTAGTATACAAGTATATATTAAAAAAATAAAGGAAAAGGCAGGAGCTCATTCAGCATCAAAATATTCATCCGCATCGCTGTCAATGGGATAAGTGCCCAAAAGGCTGGCAGCATTTTACCACTTATGATTCTTTGGGATAAAAATAGACCAGCCCTCTGGTCACGTGAAGAGTCAACCAACTGCTTGGCGATGTCCCGAAAAATTCGATGAGCACTCGGACCCCAAGGCCCTAGTGTTTCAACCCCAAACGGCTCAAACATAAATAGCTCCCAATAACGTTCTTATATTTCCGCCGTTTGAGGTATTCTGCTCCTGCAGCAACCGCCCCAACACAGCCCACCGGAAGATGGATGGAGCGAGCGTGTAGACACACGTTGAATCCCACACCAATGGGCCATGGTGTCCGAGGCAGTCGACTGCATTACCTCATTGACATCAATGTGGAGCTCCACAAGGAGCGCCCAGACACAAACATGTAGCGAGCCAGAATGAGGTGTCACCCAGCATAGTGCATATTGGGTGACGGTAGCGTCTGAAGCCAGAGTCCCAACTCCCATTCACCCACAGCCAGCAGGTGGGCACGCTCAGCAGTATTGGTGGACGTATTAATAAGTTTATTCTGTACCAACCTGCAGAGCGGGCCATCCTATCTTACTTTCTCTGGGAAGACAGGTTCTCGGGCCGAACCTTATCCGGGAAAGCTACTATCCAGGCGTTCACCGCGTCGGTCAAACACGGCACTTCAGACTCAACCTGAGCAGGAATCTAGATTCGTGTGGTTAATTTTTCGGTGCTGTGGACCGAGGATAGGAAGAGGCTAGAAATTTTGCGGACGCCGAGCCCACTAAAACGAATGGGTAGTGTGGATATTTCCATAAAGAGGAAGAGCGGAGAAAATACATAAAATTTGGACCGAAACAACAATATCTGATTAGGGTGAATGCTGAATGTTAATTAATTTTAGGAAGTCTGTTAAAATGTGAAAAACTGTCATCTAAAATTGAGGAACCTAAGAGGAGCAATGAACTTTTTTACAAAACTTAGATAATTATGCTATTAAATCAAATTTCTGTATAGTCGATTGTCGGTCTTAGTATTGTCACAAATTTAAAATCACATTTTAAGTTGTTGAGGTCAAGGCTGATGGATTGGAACTGCTGCTTTAAGAATTGAAGATCTTTTAGAACGGTGTCTACATCACCTTCTAGTGTTCTTTCCTAAATTAAAGTCTAGCTATAACAGTTTACATTAAATAATTAATTAAACAGTTAACATTTAGCAGCAGTTAAGTTTTACTTTAAAGTATTGCCAAACTTTGAGCCAATGATAATGTTGAATACTAATTAAATAAAAAAAAAATGCTCATAGAATGCGCAAAAAAAAACACCCGTTTCAAGTAATCATTGGATATAAAAGAAGTGACAGGCTTTAGTCATATTGTAACTAATACAAGTCCATAAAAGCGTGTCTTTCAGTTTTTTTTAAACTACTTATATCTATTTTTTACTTTGTACCCTAGTTCTTTTAATTTAGTTAATAAGTCTAAAGTCAACAAAGTTATGACTTGACCAGATTACTAGCAGCCACGGAAGAATTCCACAATCCACGTCTTAGCTCCATCATCAGACCCTAGTAACCAAGCCCAATCGGACTAGCCAAAACAAATCATATGAGCCCAAACTCAAGGGGTTTACTAGTAGCCACTAAAGACTTCCACTACCCGCCTCCTGGCTCCGTCATCAGACTCTCGTTACCAAGTCTAATCTAGTGGACTCACCAAAACGAATCTTATGAGCCCAAACTCGAGGGTTTTACTAGTAGCTACTGAAGAATTCTCAAAGAAACCATATGATCTTCAAAACAAACCATATGATCCCAAAGTCGAGGGGTTTACTATCTGCAATGCTGTCTGTTAGTGTCCACTGGGCTAATATTAACCAGTAAAAAAAGCAATGAAAAAACGTTTACTTCCTGATTGTATAAGTAAAAAAAATTTGTTGATATCATATAATATCACAAAATTGACATAATCTGTCTGAAGTATTTATCATTAAATTGTATGGGTAATTAGACAGTAATCATTAAAAATGTACATCTCATAATACAGTTCAGGTATCAGTCCAAAGTATTAATTTTATTCCTATGATTTGTTAATCAAAGAAGCTTCTTGTTTTCTTAAGAAACAAGTCTGTCATTATTCCCGTATGAATAAACAGAATTGGCACTTTGATTATTTCATTGATTGTATGGTTTGTATGTATACCTGATGAAAAAAGTATAGGGTTTAATCAAATGGGCTTGGCATAAATTGTCGATACCTGATTCTAAAAACTAACTGTAAGTAAGGGTTAAGACAAATCGCCCAGAGGACACGGTGGAGCATACGGTGGAGGTCTGCCCCGCTTGGGCAGAGTACCGCCGTGTCCTCGTAGAGGCGATCGGCAGCGGCGGCGACCTCTCGCGTCCGGCCCTGGTGCAAGCCATGGTCCGGGGCGAGAGGGAGTGGGAGGCGGTCACCTCCTTCTGCGAAGCAGTCATGCTAGCGAAGGAGGTGGCGGGATGGGCAAGGGAGAGATCCTCACGCCTCAGCCGCCGAGGGAGACGCTCCGGGCGTCGGGAGCCGCGTGACGACTCCCGGCCACCGTAGGCGCGGGCCTGCGGGCGGAGAGCAATGGGTAGCTCTCCGTCCGATCAGGACCAGGCCCGTGCCGGACGGCGTGTATGTGTTCCACGCGCGCCTCAAAGAGATGTCAGCGTAGTTGACGGGGCCCGACAGGGCCGAAGCCTGCCGGGGTAGCGGGATCGTCCGAAAGGGTTACCGCTGCCCTGGTACATAAAGGGCTAAGGAAGGAACACGGGTGGGTTTTAGTCAGTAAGAGTCTGACACTCCCTTCTGCTCCACCCAGAGCGGGAGGAGTCATTTGATGATTTCCCATCCACAAAAAAAAAAAAAAAAAAAGGGTTAAGACAAATGCAACTCTTTTATTTCAAAAGTTGATTGTTGGTGCTACAATGTAAAATACTAAAATGTTTTAGTTCATCATCATCAAATCAGCCCATTGCTGATTATAGGCTGCTCTTTTCAAGTGCCAATCCCCACGTTCCTGTGTCAGCCTTATCCAGGTTCTACTCGTGATGGTAACAACGTCGTCTACTCATCTCGCCACCAAATGTTTTGGTCTTACCCCGTACGCAGACTACGCGCATTGCCGTGGGGTAGCGGACACCAGCCCGTACTACCTATTACCATGTTACCTATGAGAGGTCTTACTTTCCCAATGTTGAATCAGTCAGGTGTGGAAATGTACTTTCTATCAGTTTGTGGTATGATAGCAGTGCTTTCACTTTCTGAGACACAATTTTTGCTGGACCCACTTCCATTAAAAAAAAATTATTGAAAGTATTAGAACTTTTCTTACCAGATTGGATAGTTTACAAGTTTATATAGAGCTATCAAAATTTAGTTCGCCAATAAACCTAACACAAATCAAAAGCCAAAAGATACTAAATGACAAATATACACTCAGAAAATACATGTGCTCCTTGCTGACTTTGCCCATATCTCAGACTTGCTTTGCTTCAAACTTGTTTGATTCGGCACTGCAGCCGGGCGGCAAAATATACATTCGAATCATGCCGACCCGAACCACTGCGTAGCACCCTTTACACGTCTACATTTGAACATTGGACATAATAATTGATTGTCAATTTAAAAACCAAAAAAAAAAAACAAATATAACTGGAGCATCTAATGAATACACCCTATACTCCAGCCTGGTCAGAGGTCAACTAAGCAGTATTAAATAAGGCCCACATTCTGTATCAATTGGTGTGCCAAGTATTGATAATATCTTAATGTCTGAGTGATCAATTGAACAGTCAATTCTGCCTGAATAACAGCAGTCTTGTTCATCGCTGGCTGGGTTTTAGTTGTCAAAAATGTGGGTGTTGTTGATGCTGCTATGTAAGTTTGTTTTAATTATTATTATTTGGATGAAACTTATTCCTTTATCGTCTTCTTCTCTTGTGGTCTGTTTTACAAATGGTCATAATTTGGCTTTGTATGATAATTTTTAGTTCTGGTTCGGTCTGGCCCATTGGCATTTTTGCCTAAGTATCTGTTTAATAACGTCGTATGCCTTTGATTCTTTCCATATTAGAGAAATTCATTCGTTCTTTGCGTTTGATGCTCATGAAACTGCGTTCTATACCATTCTGACATACTCTGATTTTATCCAAGTGTTTTTTGGTGGGAGCCCAGAGGACTAATTCTCGTAATTTAAAACGTTAAAAATCTAGTCGCAGTCTCATCTCGGCGACAAACAAATGTCAAAAACTTATCAAAATGTAGGGAACTTAGAGGTATTTTTGACAGATTGAAACTGAGATCAGACTGAACGTTCTTAAAATTACGAAAAGTACCCCTCAGGTCTGACATGCGTATGTTAGGCATGGCAATAAGCATGTTCATGGCTCTCATTTTCAGCTCCGGAGAGAAAGATCCCTTGAAGATCTCTTTCATTGCCCAGTACTTATTCCAGGTATTTTGTATTCTCCTGTTTAATTCCTTTTCTGTGCAAGATTTATGTGTAGTCTTCTACATATTGTAAGGGTGTGGAATCGACGTTTATTGTGGTAGTAGTTTCTTTATTTGTTTGTTGATCTTAATGCTACGATTTTGCTTTGCTGGCTAAGTTGTTGTACCAATAACTGCAGCTGTACAGGGTCCTCGGATAGCAATACCCGGTCGTCAGCTAATCTTAGGTGTGAAAGGTATTTACCGTCGAGCTTTAGTCCCATGTTATCCCAGTTCGTCTGTGCGATGGCCGTCTCTAGCACCGAAATAAAGAGAGTCTGTGACATAGGGTCTCCTTGCTTCACTCCGCGCTCTATCTTGAAGGGTGGGCCTGTTTTGTCGAGTTTTTTTTAAATAATAAACCCTTCGAAAAATTTCAACGGCAGGGGCGTCAGAATCATTGGCCGGTTGCGCGTCGATGTCCCTGCCACCCTGACATATGCAAATGTTTCTTGAAATAAATAAATAGATACTGACCTAGATTTGTAAACTTAAAAATGCGAAACTGACGTTTTCTGAAAATGTGCTTGTTCGACGATCTTAATTGGTACAGTCGCTTTCAAAACGTAATGTGCGAATCTTTTTGTACTGCAATACCCCGATATACCTCAATTCCCATCAATGGTTCAATACTAATTCAATCTGAATGAAACCTCCATTTAATAACGACCACAAAATCCTTTAGATTTATATGTGTTGTAAAAATACTTTAGATTTATCTCGTTTAGGATTTTCGAGTTGATAATGCATTACATGCTGTTTGTCGGGACAGGTCAACTCAAAGCTGCAATGGCTCTTTCTTCAAAATTCCAGACATGACCCTGCATTGTTAGACTAACAAAACACGAGTATCTTAATAATAAAAAATAAAAATACTTTAAAAGAGACAATAACCTCTGAGTTTGTTTCGGCATTTCGGCCGGACCACCTAGGAAATTTCGGCGCCATCTACTTTTAATATATGACAAAAAAAAAATAATCTACTTACTAAAATAAACATCCAGTTCATCATTATACCAATTCATGAATTTTTCAATGCATGAGGAAACCGGCATATCCTAGAACCAAAAATTCGAAGACATGTGACATCTACCACCGCTACCCGCACTGGGCCCGCATGGAGGATCACGGGCCATTCCCTCTCACCGAGAGGAGGCCTGTGTCCTAGCAGTGGGAACATTATAGGCTGATTATGCTTATTCCAACCCAACAACCAACTCGGCAATCCGGATTATCCATGGGCCATCGTAATAGTCTCTTTTGCACACCGACAGCATAAAAAACATAGTTATCCTTACTAAACAACAGAATAACTAATAGTACTACTAAACTTCTTATTGAGTGAAACTTGAATAGTCAAGTTTTCTATTGTCGTTTTGTATTGCATTAATTTTCAACGAAAGCACTTTGTTCTTGACTGTATCATCATAGGCAATAGACCCACAGTGCACTTTGTCCCGTGCTTCCGCTAGACTCAGCAGTTTTGTTGACTGTACTCTGTCGTCAAGGCGTTGATGCAATACAAGTGTGTGGACTAAATAAACAAATAGACGATTTGTTCTACTTACTAGATTTGTTTGAGTTTAAAATATATTTGATTAAATATGCTTCATATGTGGTAATGGTAATTAATATTAGGGCAAGTGTCAAAAGTGTATTGAGAGGAAAAGTGTTTTTTTTTTTAAATGTATTCTTGAGAGCAAAGAAAGAAAAATTGTTTATTCTAAACAAACAAGACTCACATTACAAAAAAAAGAAATACAAAATATTTAAAAAAACTTTATATTTAAACTGAAGAAATAACTTTCTTCAGTCTATAAAATATTTTGCATTGCTTTAATAGCGTGTTTGGTCAGTTTGCAATCTAGCACATTTGGCAACCTAGTATCCACGGAACTGCCTAAAGTTAGGAAAATTAAAAAAAAAACCACAAGTATTAATAAAATAAATAAGTACAGTAAACCGAATTTAGCGGTCTCTTTAACTTTTCATCTTCGCAACAATTAGAAACAGTCTAGACTTGATTGTCGGCAACAATCCTTTGAAGTGAGTCCCTGACCGTATGTCCCAAGTGGTCAGAACAATTGGTAGTAGTTTTTACCACTGTCATCCAGTGTTACTCGCGGCGTGCTAAATGAGTGACCTCTCCAATGGCTAGCTTTGTTTTATTGGCCATCGGTACGTATCGTGTTCATATTCTTTCATTTATTTTATAGATGTTTAAAGTATTTCAAGAATAAACTAGATTTTACTAGCAGACTCTCTTCTGCCCTACTATATTTTGTTAAATTGTTGTAAAAATATTGGACTTCAGCAGGTCGTCGATCTACGCTCGGGCTGTAATTAGAAGAATCTGGAAGATTAAGATTGGTCTACTAAAAGAATATTGTATGGATCAGAATGTTGCAGAACAAAAGCTATGAATAAAAGGCCATACGGCTGAGATGAGAATGCTAAGAGGGATGTTTGGTATTACACGAATGGATAGAATAAGAAATGAGTACATAATAGGAAGTCTGAAAGTGGCACCGGTAACTGAAAAGTTTTGTGAGAATCGGTTATCATGGTATGGGCATATGATACGGAGAAATGAGGAAAATGTAGTGAGGAAAGTTTTGAGAATGAATGAAAATGAATGTCGATGGCTATAAGAGTAAGGAAATACCAAAGAAACGATGTATGAACTGTGTGAATCATGATATGGTTAGAAAGGGGGTGACTACCGAGATGACGACTAATAGAGGAGTATGGAAGAAAAAGGCATGTAGCGCCGACCTCAAACAAATTGGGATACGGCCAGGAGAGTCATGACTCATGATCATAATTGGTCTGCCATAAGAAAACGATATCTACTAAATATGAGAGATCTCCTTAGAAATTGTTACGAGTTCCGTCTTTACGTCGCCAAAATATAGGCGACAGCTGCAGCACAAACTCAGGGCGGTCTACCCAAACTTGCTTTGGTTGCATTTCAGCTTCAGATGAGATTAGTTTTTGTTGTATCAACCATTACCTACTGACCCAGTTATTTTAAGTAAAGTACCTAAAGCCGATATCAGACGCTTTGTTGTGATTTTTTGTTGACGTTTACCTTTCACTCGGCGTGAAACATCGGAACACAAAAGGATCAAAAGAGAAAAATTTGTTTGAATCAACCGATCCAACCATGTTAGATTTCGGCAATTGGCATCTTTAACTTGCCCACCTACTAAAATAAAATGAAAGGAGCAGATAGACGTTCGTTCCCATTCCGTTGGGGTAAAGGGGACACCAAAGGAAAGGCCGTTCTAAGGATTTCAATAATACGTTTATTATCCTTCTATTTATATATTCGAAGGTTTATTTTTCTAGTATAGTTTTGTTGGTATCGTGTGAACGTGGTATGAATAAAACATGTACTTTTCTCCGAGTGAATCATTCACTCGAGTGTCTGACATCCGTTTAAATAATAATCCTAGAATAGTGCAAGAAAAGAAAATGTTAATACTTAATGACTAATTAAATCTCTCTTCTATCCACAGGTGGCCTAAAAGCCGGTGCGACCCGCGTAGCCCGGATTGCATACGGCGTCCTCTCCCGGCGTAAAGTCGCAGAGGAAGGCGCCGCTCGCTTAGCCCGAGTGCTCTCAGCCCTAGACCTCACCGCGCTAGGTGTAGGCAGTACGCTAGGAGTAGGAGTCTACGTGTTAGCTGGTGACGTCGCGAAGAACTATGCGGGCCCTGCAGTGATATTATCGTTTCTATTGGCGGCAGTTGCTAGCGTTTTTGCAGGTGAGTTGAGAGAGTGACAGTTTTTTTTCTTTTTTAATTCTGGCTAGGTAGAAAGCGGTGGATGAGGTCTAAAATGGAAAAAGTGCTTACTCTTACGCCTGCCGAAGTCGGTGCGTGGATGGGTGATCCATTACATACCGAGTCTCCTCTATGCCTCAGAAAGCACGCTAAACCGTTAGTCCCGGCTAAAATTCGTAGATCTTTGGCAGCCGTTACGGGTAATCAGAAACCCAAGTGTCTAACAGTCTTACCAAGGAATATCGGTTTAC
This sequence comes from Apamea epomidion, assembly GCA_947507525.1. Taxonomy (NCBI): domain Eukaryota; kingdom Metazoa; phylum Arthropoda; class Insecta; order Lepidoptera; family Noctuidae; genus Apamea; species Apamea epomidion. Next base: position 19,161,401 of record OX382237.1, read on the forward strand.
CCAGTAACTGGGTTGTAGATGTTAGATAGGCAGTCACCCGAGAAGATGCTTAGTTACGTCTTACAGTGAAGTTTGACGAATTGTAGTTATTCAGGAACATAGTCCACATTTTGGATATGCGTAGAGTGAACATTTGAGTAGAAAACATTAAACATTGTTAATTAAAAGTATGTAGGTAACGATCGGCAGATTTATTGCTATAATCCAAGGAAACCATTAAGTGCATCTGACTTGGAAATGTGAAGTGTTTTTCCGTTGATATAGTAGGTATGTTATGGCAGTATTGGCAGTTGGTTTCAGTCATTTAGGGAGGTGGTTTATGTTCTATGATTTGATCGGTTTTTAGTGCGGTGTGATGATCAGTTAAATCCGTTTAAAAAGTAAACGTGTTGTAAAGTTAAAAGGCACTGTAAAGAAAGAAGGAAAATCGAAAAGAAAGAAACTCTATTGATTTTAGCACAGACTTAAAGGCACACAATATAATATACATCAGATAAAAAAATAAAGTGAAAAGTGCGATGTAAGAAATGCGATTGAAGGTGAAATGATGTTCCGAAAACTGTGGCAGTGTGGTCAAATTAGGCTTGTGTTAGAAAATGAATACCGTGACCAAAATACATTACTTATTCGTTGAAATAACTTCGATAACACGTCCAGTTTTATGTTAATCTTTACAGTTACACCACCTACCTCTGAAATGTGAAAATGATATGGGTGTCACAGCGTATTTCTATAACATGGCATTAAAAGGTTGTAAGGTCCATTGAAGCTGAAGTTCCTTACGTCCCGTCCTAGGCTACTAAGATGATAATCAAACTAAAAAGCGGTCGCACGTTTATTCCTGGCCTTCGATGGGGTTCGAGGGCCTTCTTCTCAGCCCTATACCTAACCTGGGTGGGGGTGGGCGGTTGTCTAGGTACCGGAGTCTATATGTTGCCTGCTGACGTGTCTAAGAACTACGCTGGACCTGCGGTTGTGGTCTCCATCTTGTTGGCGGCCATTGCTAGTTCTTTTGCCGGTAAGCCTTTGCTCTGTTTTATTATTTAACTAGCTGTTGCCCGCGGCTTCGCCCGCGTAGATTTCGGTTTACCGGGATAAAAAGTATCCTCTGTGTTAATCCAGATTGTAAACTATCTGTGAGCTAAACTTCATCCAAACCCGATCAGCCGTCTTTAGCGGGGTTGAGTAACAAACATCTATAATATTAGTTTGGCCCATGAGCGGGAAAGCTCATGATTGCTTTTTCACGGTGACCCAGTTTTGACCGAATTTTTTTGGCGATTTGTGTGGGACGTCTGCGTTGGAGTATTGAATGACATACATGTTATATTCTCACCGCAGATTTTTGATGATGGTTTGCGGTTTCGCGAACAGTTCAAAAGAATCGCCTGGTCAGTGACACCTGCATAGCTAAACACAACCACCCGACAGGCTATCGTATCGAAAATGACACATTTCGATATTTTCGATACCTTGTTTTGCCTTGCCCCCGACAGCACACAGCTGAAGATATCGGTCTTTTATTTGATTTAAACTGACAACATTTTCGGGTTTTGGACTTGAACAGCGTTTGCGTCAGCGGGGCTTGTGACTAAGTTATAATAGCCGCACGGGTCGATCGATCAGGTTAAGCTACGCTTGCCGCGGTTGGTCCGTGGATGGGTGACCATTTTCACAAACCAAGACCCCTCCGTGCCTCGGAGAGCACGTTAAGCCGTTGGTCCCGGCTGTCATTCGTGGATCTTTGACAGTCGTTACGGGTCGTCAGTAGCCCGAAAGTCTGACAACCAGTCTTACCAAGGGGTATCGTATTACCCAGTAACTGGGTTGTGGAGGTCAGATAGGCAGTCGCTCCATGTAAAATACTGGTATTCAGCTGCATCCGGTTACACTGGAAGCCGACCCCAACATAGTTGGAAAAAGGCTAGGCAGATGATGATGGACTTGAACAGCGTTTAGAGGACTCCTACGATAACATTGACTGATGTTCGATACGGTACGGAAGCGTATCGTGGTTGTGAATGTGCAGAGAGTGTTGGCTGTAGTGGTTTTAAATCAGGCTGTACATTATTTCATTAAAGATTAAAACGTAGGAGCTGGCTTGATAAACTAATGGTTTAAGCCATGCATTGTATCACTAAGATATCATTACGCGTGCCGATTATAATCAGCATGCGACGTCTCAATCAATTGACATGGAGTTAATGCTGATTGTTCGAATTGATGATGATTGTCAATCTATAATTTATGAACTTAAAGTCTATTCAAACTTATGTTTCAAATTGATGTTATTTCAAGTTAAACAAATATCAACTTTCTTGTAATGGTTATTAAGTTGATTCTTGATTGATTGTTGTTTGTTGGTTGTTTGTTGAATTCAGAGTGACTAGCATTATTGATAAACTTATAAAAATGTTTGAAGTTGTAGCGTAAACTGAACTTTATTGTGTAGGAATTAAAGTAATTTTTCCATAAAACTCACATTTGTTTACATTTTTGGCAAATAAATCGCGAATGCAGTATAGACGTCATCGTTCTGGTTGTGGCAACTGTGGGGTCTTGGTTTCGATGCCAGATCTGGAAGTATTCAATATTAGCCTTGGGTTTAGACTAAAACAGCTCGTCTGTATTCTCCCAAAGTGGTTGGGAGAGGTGATCACCCTCTATTCGCCAGATATGTTCAAGTAGGTGACGACCACCAGAGCAACCAGGACGCTGTTTGTGTTTAATATAAAAAAAGACAATATGTAATCAATGTTAAATGCTAAACTACAATTATAGTTTCTTTAAAGTCTTTTAACCAGCAAGGACATATTTGATGAAAAAGATAAAATAGTAATGTATTGTGACATTGATACGCAATCGCTTAATTAAAGGTTTGGTTAAAGGCTTTATAATATGATAAAAACAAGGTTATCAGTTGTGTATATTGTTACGAGTCTGCTACACTTTCCTTGAATAGTTGTTTGTATTTTGAGGATGCATAGTTAGTAATCGACGAAGAAAAACTAAGAATAAAATAAAGTGAAATAGGTTGCCAAATTTTTATCTTTTGACTTGCAGATTTGCCATTCGGGTCTGGACTAAATTCCATTTTATCTAAGAATGAATATAGCTCGCATATGTACTGACAATATGTTGATACTCTAGGTATTCGCTAAGCCAAGTGTTCTCTTGTTTCAGGCTTATGTTACGCCGAATTCGGCGCCCGCGTGCCCAAAGCGGGCTCGGCCTATGTTTACAGTTACGTGTGCGTCGGCGAGTTTATCGCCTTCATTATAGGATGGAATCTCATACTTGAGTATATTATTGGTAAGTAATTGATAAATTATTTTTAATTTATTTATTAATAATCAGATTGTACACACGGCTACACATCAAGGGATACGTTTTCAGTTTTAGGTGACCTCGCATTGTATATTATGTTTTTCGTATATAATATATACAGGGAAGACCAGCCAAATTTAAGAACGTGGTAAAGACCATCAAACTGAACAACTTTCTCCATTGGACCAATATCGTAATCGCGAAAAATTTATCAACTGTCCCATAGACACCTTCAATACCTACTCGACCTAAACGTATGGGACGGCTGAATTTTTATTCGCGATTACGATGTCGGTCCTATGGAGAAAATTGTTCAGTTTGATGGTCTATACCACACCCTTAAATTTGGCTGGTCTTTGAAAACTAACCCTGTATAGAATAAATATATAAGTATAGAAGTCAGCTTGTGCTCGTTTTGTATAGCTTGATGTGTAGCCGTGCGTACAAGAACAGATTGGACTAGGAACCGTAATTGCGACACAAAACGTTGAAGGAAAACATCGTGAGGAAAACGGCATGTCCTAGAACCAAACATTCGAAGACATGTGACATCTACCAACCCGCACCGGGCCCGCGTGGCGGATTACGTTGCGGCCTACTTCCTCTCACGAGAGGAGGCCTGTCTCAGCAGTGGGAACATTATAGGCTGATTATGCATCAGCGTGAGATAAAAAAAGCAAAATAAAATCGTCAGTATGAGATCAATTAAATAACAAAAGGTATATAAATTGACAGATATTTCGTCCAAACAAATGCTTTTCAAGCAAGCATGAATTCAGAGCATGTGGGTTTACCATGATAATGATGAAAATTTATATGTTACTAGCTTTTGCCCGCGACTTCGTCCGCGTGAAGCAACTTTTTAATTTTTTTTTCCGTAAGAACCTTCTACAAAGTATTAGAAAACTTAAAAAAAAAGATGGATGAAATCGGTAAAGTCGTTCTCGACGTGACCAAGGGAAATATGGATTCATTTTTATATATATAGATTAAAGGAGTATTATTACTCCTTTAATCATTTTGATTTTATTTTTATTTTTATCTTTGCGGTTTATTACTTTAAATAACTCAAAAATACAATCGATCATTACAAAAATATACCATTAAGATAAGATACAAGAATCGCGACTTAGACTCAGCTGTCTGGTTATTTTGACTGAAACAGATGATAATCTGTGTACGATTACATCGGTTAAAAATAAAGAATTTCGTTATTTATTATGATTATTTACAAGCCGTAGCAAGGTCACAAAGCCATGGCAAGAAGCAATGGCAAGAATTACCCCGAATCGAATATGTATCGCCGAATTTCACCAATGAAACTGAACGCGATCAGCACATCTAAACCGCGTTCAAGAGCTGTCAGTGTCATTATTGTTATGATAATGTATTGACACTGACAGCTCTTGAACGCAGTTTAGATGTGTCGATCGCGTTTAGTATAATTGGTGAAGTTGGTCCTTAGAGCTCAACCTTTTTACAGCACCAACCAAAAGTTGTATTGCACAACTACATTTCGCCAGTAAAGTTTATAGTCACACGTAATAGGGGAGCGAGATTCTTTAAGACGATGTAGTAATTTCAATAAATATTTCAGGTGCAGCATCCGTAGTGAAGGCGCTCAGTGAGTACCTGGACTCGCTACTGAACAAGGCTATATCTACGCATCTAGAAGCGGCTATGCCACTCGACACGCCTCATCTAGCGCGGTACCCTGATCTCTTCGCTTTTTCAGTGATCATGGCGTTCTCAGGTGAGTTTTATTAAATACTCTTTTGCAACCCGTTCGTAGTACAATTGTTATCGCATATATGCGGTTGACTGTACGAAGAATTCAATCATCATATATTTACAATCAATCTGAATTGTTTATTTTTATTAGCAGTGCTTGTCTGCCTCACACAAGTGATTTTGATGAAAAAAAAAAATCTCCAAACATCTTTTTCCAACTTAACTAAATAGCTGCCAGATTTGGGGCAAATTCTAATCTGTAGAATAAATCTGACAGTATGACATATTCTCTATAAAAAGGCTGTCAAACCGCAATATTTATTCCTCAGATAAAAGTTATCTGTCTACTAAAAATCAGCCTTTAATCAAATTCATTGTGTATACTACCCATTGATTAACATTAGTTTTATATTTACAGTGGCACTTGCTTTCGGTGTGAAAGAGTCGACGAAGTTCAACAATTTCTGCACGGGTGTCAACTTATGTGTTGTGCTGTTTGTGATCATATCCGGGTTCTTCAAAGGTATTCTATTCTATTTAGCCTGTAATGTCCCATTGTTGGGCCAAGGGTGTAACTCTAATAAGTTCCAATAAAAAAAGAATAAGGGCCGGTTGTTTCAAACGGTTGGTTAACGTAACATACGTACGTCAAATTATAACGAGTACGTAATCGTAATTATTTGACGTAAGTCAAGGCCATTTCTAATCGTTATTTGAAACAACGCTTTTCTTGGTTTGACGATAGTTAGCGCCATTTTTGACGTTTACGCGTGCGTCAAGTGGACGTGAAACAACCCGCCCTAAATCGTTAGTTATTTGCATAATTACAAAGGTAGAATTATTTAACTAATGGAGAAGAATCGGCAAGACACTTCGCCATGGATACTTTCGCTTCTAAAATTTTACTATAACACCATTGAGTACGAGTATTTAAATAAATAGATATAATTTGTCATATCAATATTATTTTTCTCTTACAGCGGACACAAAGAACTGGCGAATCCCAGCAGAAGACGTCCCTAAGACGCCGCACAAAGACTTCGGGACGGGTGGGTTCGCGCCCTACGGCCTCGCCGGCATCATCAAGGGAGCGGCTGTCTGCTTCTATGGGTTTATTGGTGAGATATTACTATGTTATGATAGATCTAGTTCTTCTGACTCGTTTTTACGTCATCTGCGAGGTAAGGACGGGAACAGTAACAAAGGAAGACGTCCCGGAGTCTCCGTACAAATACTTCGGGATGGGTTGGCCTCGCCGCCATCATCTAGGGAGCCTGTACATTGAGAAAAGTAGTCGGGCCCGAATGTCCTTAATTTTTCAGTCTTCAATTTTTTTTTTATAAGCAAATCTTGCATAACATGTTAAATGCTAATACACTACTAGCATTATTGTGAAACCCAATGAGTAAGTCCGGGTCCAAGACTTGTTGTAAACTTAAACAAACTTTTGTTTCATTTCAACTGTTTTCAACCAAACCGCCATACGTTTTATAGGTTTTGAGTTGATAAGTTTTTTTTTATTATTGATAGACTTGCATTTGGCCACTATCTCAACTAATGGTAAGCGATGATGTGGTCGACGATCGTGTGTTATTATAGGTACGGTCACCAAAGGAGATAAGTAACCAGGGCCGTCGGATATAGTTGAACTTTTGTAAGAAACCGATGGATGTTTTTGAATAAAATAAAATAAAATTAAAAAAGTTCATTTATCAAATTAAATTTAATTCGAAAACATCCATCGGTTTCTTACTAAACTTCAAATATATCCGACGACCCTGGTTACTTATCTCCTTTGGTGACTGTACATAATGAGGATTTTTATCATGTATCATTTTTTCCTGTAGGTTTCGACTGCGTAGCCACAGCGGGTGAGGAAGCGAGACGGCCTCAGAAGACGATCCCCTTCGCCGTGGTAGCGTCACTGCTGGTAGTGTTCCTAGCTTACTGCGGGGTTTCATCTGTGCTTACTCTTATGGTGCCTTATTATATGCAGGTAAGCATTTAAGTGACTACGATTATTGCAAAATACACTCCATTTGAGACAAGACGGACTGTTATTGCGCTACGACAGAAACCACAGGCAGCGTGAATATTTTAAGCTGATAATGGAGATTAAGAGCAACGGACTAGTAAAGTTTTTTTGATTTTGTGAAGACCAGGAATACACTGGTTATCGTCAAAGAGGGTGATGAGTGTTATCTATGTGTACGAGTGCTGTGTAGGCGAGCGGGCTGCGCCCCGACCCTCTCCGCGGCATGGTGAGGGTACTGCTAATGATTAAAGCAGTGTATAACAGACTAGCGACTTTAATTGACGAGTGACTCCATTCTTCCGCATAAATATTTCCCTACTTAACAATAAGTAATGGAGATGAATAATAATTAACGTGCAATAATATAAAAAGAACCGAAGATAGATGGTACTTATCTTGAAATTTTCCTTTAAAAGTTCTCACCAAAACAACCTACAAAGTTTTCATACCAAATAAAATGTCTTTTAAATAATTTCATCTTTTGCTTTGCAGGACGAGAAAGCTCCCTTCCCGTTCGTGTACGACCACCTGGGCTGGCCGTGGGCCAAGTACGCCGTCAGTGTCGGAGCTATCTGTGCGCTCTGCTCCAGGTAAGCAATGCACAGTGTACTTTAAAAAATTACCTCGTTAGATCATGCTTTTACAAACATTTATTTAATGGCTAAAACTTTGAACAATCGTAGTTTTGGCATCACACTTATCACAATACATTTTGTTAATTCAAAGTCAATAATTCTAGAAAATCATAGTATTGTTATGACACTTATAATACAACTGACTTGCGTTAAAATGATGCAGCTCGCTTGAGATTAAAGGCATTAATTGGTATTTTTGGAAGCCATAGATTGTCGATCATCATCACCTTGCTTGAGGTGGCAACGTGTATTTTACACATGGTGTCCTTTTATTTATCACAGTAAACATATTTTTTCTTCAATAAGAACAAGTAAGTGCTTCACTGTTTCTTCATAGTCGAGAAACAGAGAGAGATAGAGAAAAGAGATGTAGAGAAAAGAGAGAGAGAGAAATATAAATAGACACAGAGAGTAGATGGGTGTATGTTTTTTTTGTCTAACTTTATCTTTAGGTAATGTATGGTTATTGCGGTTTATGTTGAAGTAATAATAAATAATATTTCACCCATAATATGTGGTCTCCCTACAGTTTACTGGGCGCCGTGTTCCCTCTGCCGCGCATCATCTACGCGATGTCGTCGGACGGGCTGCTGTTCCGGTTCATGGGGCAGGTCAGCGAGAAGTACCAGACGCCGCTTGTTGGCACCATCATCGCGGGGCTCTTTACTGGTAATGGTTGTTTTATATGTAGCCCTGTGCCTTGTATATGAACATAGTCCCCGCATGGATTTTTGGATAATAGCTGTTTAGACTTTCGAAAGTAGTATTTTTCAACTTTTAGTGAAATTGTAAAATTCAGGGGCTCGTGGCTAAATAATAACAGCCGCATGGCTCGGTCGAAGGTTAAGCCACGTTTGCCGCGGTCGGCTCGTGGGGGTGACCATCCATTATATTACGTACGGAGGGGTCTCACGTTAAGCCGTTGGTCCTAGCTGTCATTCGTAGATTTCTGATAATCGTAAGCCCAAAAGTCTGACCACAAGTCTTACCGAGGGGTATCGTATTACCCATTAAGTTGATTGTGGAGGTCAGATAGGCAGTCGCTCTACGTAAAATGCTGGTATTCCGGTTAGACTGGAAGCCAACCCCAACATTATATGTAGTGGGGAAAAGGCTAGGTACATTGAGTGAAATTGTAAAACCAATTTACTATGTATAAAGTCGTCACCTTTGGAATTCGATGAAGGATCAATACGCGATTATCGCAGGTATCTAGATAATAAATCAGTTTTGATATCCTCGCTGAAATTAAGATTTAATTAGAAGAAAATATGGTTAATTAGGTTATTTTTTGCAGGCACATTGGCGATGATCTTCCGGCTTGAGCAGTTAATCCACATGATGTCTATTGGCACATTGCTAGCCTACTCTATGGTCGCGTCCTGTGTACTATTACTCAGGTAAGAAACATACAATCAACGATATTTTAGTGTATAATGATGGGATCCGCTCTGTTGCCGTGTGGCAGTATCATATAATGATGGGATCCGCTCTGTTGCCGTGTGGCAGTATCATATAATGATGGGATCCGCTCTGTTGCCGTGTGGCAGTATCATACTATGTATAATGATGGGATCCGCTCTGTTGCCGTGTGGCAGTATCATACTATGTATAATGATGGGATCCGCTCTGTTGCCGTGTGGCAGTATCATACTATGTATAATGATGGGATCCGCTCTGTTGCCGTGTGGCAGTATCATAGTATGTATAATGATGGGATCCGCTCTGTTGCCGTGTGGCAGTATCATACTATGTATAATGATGGGATCCGCTCTGTTGCCGTGTGGCAGTATCATACTATGTTTGTTTAATGGGATGTTGACGTGTTGTGGTGTGATCCCAACTTTTTCCCGTAAAATACTACAGTACAGCAACACCGCCAAGTAAACGTCCGCTATAGGCATTCTTTATTTCTGTTACTACAGTTATGGAAGAATAGATCATGACTCCAATTCCAAAACCTTTCTCCCTTCAGGTATGAATACAGCCAGCCCGCTCACCGGACACAAGAGCCCCTTAACTTCTCATACCGCAACGCGTTGCGACAGATCGTCAACGCAGACAGACACGCGTTGCCGACCAAGCTCAGTTCTATGACTGTGTCCGTACTCGTCACGTTGTATGGTAAGTAACTAATACATAATATGTTTGTTTAATATAAACTTCTCGTGCCACAACTCTTTGGAACAGATCGTCTACGCAGACGGACACATTCCCCACCTAGCTTAGGTACTTGTCACATTGCATGGAAAGTAATGAGAAATATTATCGTCAAAATTCACTTAGGAAGGAAAGTGTTAAAGTCAATTTATGCGCTATGAAATAGAAGGTAAGGTTCAATTTTAATTGTTAGTGTTATAAGTAGTTTTTTGGCTTCTGAAATCGAAGTAGTCTGTGATTAGTCACATAGCACCTGCCAAACAATGAAATGAAAATATAATTGCATTGACAGTTCAGTACAATATGTATGTGATATGGTACTGAACTGGTAGCAGCTGGATGAGAGTTGCCGAAAATCGGGTTGAATGGCGTGCAATAGGAGAGGCCTATACTATAGGCTGATGTTGGTACGGATTAATTTACAAGTACCTATCTCACATAGTTACAATATCTTTTCCATGGTCCAGGTGTATGGTGCTTCATAATGATGGCAAGCATAAACCAGTACGGTGACTTGATCCTGAGCGGCCACTCGGGCGCAGTGGCCATGCTGGCCATAGGCTCCGTGCTCGTAGTGTCCACGCTCATCGCCATATCCCGGCAACCCGTGTCTGACAAGAAGTTGGCCTTCTCTGTAAGTATTCTACAAAATGTAGCCCTACTTACTACCAACATTCGGACTGTTTTTTTTCACCTGGCAAGACCGATTCTCGAATAGAGCCGAGTCTAAAGATGTCGAAACCTCATTGGTATCCAAGGGATAGCTCTATCCTATTTACAGAGACAAGAATGAAAGAAAATGAGGTGGAGGAGGACCCTTTTGCTAATTAAGCTAAACGTAAAGTAAAGCTTTACTTAGCCAAAAGCAGCTTTAAAAGCTATGTCACATTAATATTATCTCTTGCGATGTAGAATTTAGTATGCAAAAACTGATTGCTGTTTACACATCACCAACTCCCGATTTAATAGATTTGAACCTCGCTGAGATTGGCCACTTACATATTATTGAAAATGACCAATTGTATTGACCATAAGTGTCCATGTAGGCGTACGTGAAATATAAAATAGAGGCCAACGGTCCATAATCTCTTTGTCCACCATAGGGCGTAGTATAAATTAAAGTAGATATTTATGTTATTTCCCTTGTGTTAGGTACCGCTAGTCCCCTGGCTACCTGGTATCAGCATCCTGATGAACGTTTACCTCATGCTGAACTTAGACTACATGACGTGGCTGAGATTCGCTGTGTGGATCGCTGCTGGTAAGTTAATTTGAACCTTATTTTTTAGGGATTGCCGTGGAATATGGTTTATTATAAAGTAAAGAGGAATCACAACAAAGCGCTTTTTTATGATTTTTTATATCAATCTGAGTTGTACATCACTATTACCTATAGTGATGTGGGTATTCCTGAAACCCAAGTAAGTAAGTTTCTCCATAGATGGCGTGTGTCAAACATTGTTTTGTCATAGTATGTCAACTCAACAGATTTCAATTCATCTATACTAATATTATAAAGAGGAAAGATTTGTATTTTTGTGTGTATGTTTGTAATGAATAAGCTCAAAGACTACTGTGCCGATTTTAGAACACCACGCGAACAAGTAGCGCCGGGCAGCTAAAAATAATTTATGTGGCAAAACAACGTTTGCCGGGTCAGCTAGTATTTTATAAATGACTAGCAGCGCGCCGCGGTTTCACCCGCATAAGTCTAAATCCCGTGGAATTATTGAGATAAAAAGTATCCTATGTGTCAATCCTGGTTATAAACTATCTGTGTGCCAAATTTCATCCAAATGTGTTCAGTAGTTTTTGCGTGAAAGAGTAACAAACATCCATCCATCCATCCATCCTCACAAATTTTCACGTTTATAATATTAGTAGGATTTCAGTAAACCTGAACTCGAACCTGTGCACGGGCCCTCGAATAAAGCGTACCATTCATTGTTTAATGCTGATGGCACCATCTTTGTATTTTCTTTCGCGAATTTTGTTCCCACTGTTACTATTCACAACCTCTAGCCAAATCGCGATATTAGAAATTTTGTCCATAAATATCTTTAAATTAAATGAGCCTTATTTTTAGTGTCAACAACCGCCATTGACTCTAAAATTCAATAAGGTGAACGTCACAGCAGGCTGGCGTCGAATGTTTTATCGAATACATTAACTTTGACCTTAATTTATATTTCATTACTAATAATATCGGTTGTATTTCGTGGTAGTGTTGTTTTCTTCCGGATTGTTTTGCACTCACGTGGTGATGGCGCAAATGTGCCATAAAGTTTATAATTTATGATATCCGATGAAGTTGAGTAGTTTTTGGGAAGTTTAATTAACACCTTCGACAGGTGTTAATTATAAACATTACATATCCGGCAATAGACCGCGACCGATTGTTTTATCTTCGTCGGAGTCATTAAATTATCATAATTTCAATTAATTTACTAAATGTTATGTCTGACAGACATATCTCGGGACCCTGGAGTCCCGGACCTTTGGTAGGCATACGAGGGGCCGAAGCCAACTCGCAGAGGCCCGTTAGATGCTTTCAATTAAATGAGGCAACAACCGACGATTATCCCTGTACGCACTATGCAAGTGCACACAAAAGGGCAAGCCCCGGTCGGTGTAGGACTATTGCAGGATATGGAAATAACTGTATTAGACTATGGATTTGGGTGGCTAAAGTGGACTGGTTACCTAAAACTATGGAAGGATTACGTATTTGTACGTTTTACGTTTCATTAAAGGTCAAGAGTAAAACTATAAATAATAAATAATTATTACTTATCCTATTTTAACAAGGAAGTCACAGTTGCACGCAAACATAAGTAATTACATTATAATAAAATTACACGATGTTATTAAAAGATTAATACAAAGATATCGTGCCTAAAGTTTTATTTATCATCAATTGTTTTAACATTCTCGCTGACAGATAAACTGCCGATCAATTCTGTAAAAATATAGTGTCAAACCCAAGTATCAGTTGGAATGACAGCTCACTACAAGCTCACTTCACCTAAGTCGTCACGGTGAGATTTTTACAGAATAGACCGGCTGGCCTTTAAGAGTTTTATTATTAACTTCACGTGATTAATAATCGTGTTTATGTATTAAAATTAAAACAAGTTAAGGTGTTAAGGTACGAAAATAGATCTGTGTTGCGGAAATAACATGTTCAGACTGGTTTCGAAGATAATGTATTTTGTCTTATTAGAGTTACCACCTGTTCAGGCCTGATTTTCAATGGTCAGATAATTTTTACCTGCGGAATGAATTTTGTGGTTTGACAGCTTTTGTATAGAAAATATGTCAAACTGTCATATTTATTCTTCAAATGTAAGTTATTTGACTATTGAAAAATTAGGCCTCAGTCAATTTATATAAATACACACATAATTTATTCAAGAAAAAAAAGTACCACACCTGCTTGTGGTGTCCAAGACGACGCCTTAACACAAATCATTTTAACACATATCTTCACTGTTTTATCAGATTTTTTCATTAAATAACACACATTTTGCTCTATCTCTCTTTTGGTTATCTAGCATACAATGTCACTAAGAATTATATAAAGTTCATCAAACTCAGCACTTGTTTCGGATTTCCGCCACTTTGTTAACAATTCAACTTAGTATTTTTTTCCCAAAATATACCAGTTTGCTTAAACTGGACCGTTCATCTATTATACTTATTCAAAATCTTAAATATATGCGGAAACAATGTTTTGTGGGTAGACTTTCCCCAAACATAATCAACGTGATTGAAAGCACTATCCTTCATCACCTTGTAATCGACCACGTTGGGAAGTCGCTTCCTTAGCAGCTCGACATCTTTGATGGTAGATATCTTATCATTCTTCGCGACAATCAGCGCGACTTTCATCGTCACTTTACTCAAGTCATATTCTGGCGGTGTTGGGGTCTTGTATTTTGCCATATTTTGTGCTACCCCATAATCGTAGTTGGAAAATGTCTTTCTTTGACTTATCTGCACTAAATGATTCAAATTCTTCCTTGAAGTTCCGGCAGGAAAGTGGCCTAGTATGATAGGAAGGAACTCCGGTTCAATTTCTTCGGCGTGTGCACCTGTCACAAGGAACAGGCCATTTAGAAGGCATGTTTGATAGCCTGAGTATTTTTGGTTACACACTTCGTCTATTACTGCTTTGGTTGTTGAGTTGTGGCCGACAAGTTCATCACTATTTATGGCTTGGAGGCCAATGTTCAAAATCGGCGCCATTTGTAAAATAAGGGACGTAAACACTCCTGTGTTTTGTAGGAAACATATTGGTGCCAAAGATATTAAAATCTTAATTTTGTCATTGTACTCTGGTCGCGTTGCTCCTAGAACGTACATTGACATTGTCCCTTCCGAATATCCGATGACATTCAATCTTTCTTCTCCTGTTTTGTTCAGAACGAAATCTATGCTAGCGGGTACATCGTAGTATCCTATTTCGTGGGCACTGAAATTCCAGAAGTCTGGGTCGGAATCTGGGTCCATTTTGGTGTGTCGTCGAGAATATTTGTTGCCTCGGTAGTTCATTGCCCATACATCGTAGTTGTCTCTGGCTAGCGCGAGAGCTAATGACGTATTTCCTCTCATGATGAAGCTGTCTGCGGAATCTACGGCGCCGTGTATGAAGAGTAGCGGTCTTGTCCTGTCTCCAGGAATATGAAATAGTTTCAAGATATATCCCCCTTCAGACAATACGTCATATTCTTCTGCTTTCTGACCATATTTGTTTGCAATTTCGCTGAAACTCATTTTGGCTTCTTCTAGCGTTTCCATATGTGTAGGGATCTGGCTTAAAACTCCACTGGCAACGATCACAAGTCCCAAATATACGCGGTTCATTTTGAACTTATTTATATTATTTTTACCGAACGAGTTTCTTCACGTTCGCTTAGTCCGTATTAAATAAAGGCGAACGTATGCGCTCGTCTTATATACTGTGCGACCTATTTCTGTGCAAAACATAAAAAAACATTTTTTTAGACGCTTTGTTACTTATTTGAATTCTACCTCGTCACGATACATCCGTTCTTTTTTAATTTTTGTTATGAATAAATGCAGTGTTATCACTGTATTCATGAATTGGATCAGGAACTAAATTTTTTGTTCGTGTTTGATTAATATTTCAATAATTAATCTTTAGGTTGCATACAACTCTTTTGAGTTGCATTTCCTGACTCCCAAGATACAGGCAAATGCCTAGTTTGGGGGTCGCCATCTATTATATTCTTGTACAAATTGTGATTAATAAACAGTTTTAATAAATACAATTTCAATAAATAAATTTCATAAGTAGCGATGCACGTTAATGCACTAACTTGAAATGCGTAAATAGTTAATATAAGTTTGTTTTTTTGAAAAATATGTTGTATATTACTTTCTCATTATCTACAGTTTAAATAAATCATGCTGTATCAAACTCAAACTTTGTTTTTTATAGGCTACACTTATCATAATAACTCCTACAAAAGTATCGGAGATTTTCAAAAAGATCGAAATAACCTAAAAACTAAGAACTTTATTTTGTTTGAAATGTCATACACGAACGGCCATTATTGCTCTAAAAAAAATTATAATAGTTTAAATAAAAATTCTATTCTATTATATTCTAGTTATTTTTAATTAATATAGAATCGGCAAAGTATATATTTTTTACGTGTTTTTTGAAGGACGGGATCATAACTATCAAAATTCATGGTTATATTAATCATATCATATGAAACGGAACGTCATGTTAAGGGACTTACTTTAAATTAAATTCCCTGTTCAAAAATCAAATCCCCGACGCGCAATGTCGTAAAAAAATATGAAATAAATTATTTATTTAAGAAAGAAAGAAAGAAAGAAAAAGTATTTATTGCGACTCGCACAGGATGATCATAAAACTAAACATAAACAAAAATAAAAATTAAATTAAATAATAAAAATTAAATAATAATAATATATAAAATAAATAAAAATATATATATATAATATATATATTTATATATATTTATAATATATTTTTATAATTATTTAATAATTTTTTTTTATTTAATTTATTATTATTTATTCAGCCATTTCTGTCCCACTGCAGGGCAAAGGCCTCCCTTCCCTCCTTCCACTTATCCCTATCCAGTGCTGTTAAACGCCAATCCTTGTGGAAAGAGTCGAGCTCGTCCCGCCATCTCATTCTGGGCCTGCCGCGTTGTCGTTTAATGCTGTTTGGGACCCATTGTGTGGTTACTTTAGCCCATAGCTCCTCCGGCATGCGACAGATGTGACCAGCCCAGTTCCATTTTAGCTAAATAATTACTATAATAGTTTGATCTTGCTGCATGGGACTTTTTGGTACGACTTTTGGTCATTCTCCTTTCATTCTAAATTCTCGTCCAATGATGGAATCGCCCCCTAAGAAGTTTCACTTTAAAAATACCATTGTCTTTGAGTTCAATAATGCATCGGCAATACCTGGGTATAGTTACAGGTGTCTGTGAAGCGATCATTACCTTTCAGAAAACTGGTCGGCCTCTCTTAAAACGCTGAATGATACATTCTTTCATGACGGTCAATTGCTTATAATCTTTGTTCGAATTCGGCTTTTAACTCTCAAGTCCTTTAGCCTATGACAGTTGACATGCCACTATATTATTAAAAGTACAAAATCTAGGTCATTACTACGGTAACAGTAGTTATTATTTTTAATTGTACGTCATTTATCTGCATATTTCATCCTGCTTACAGTCCTCTCTAGGACCTGGCCGTCCTTGTCCATGTAACCTAGACTGACCACTTTATGGTACTAACATGTCACTCTTAATATTTTATCACCGTGCCTTTTGCTTGTGGTTGATAACCTCAAGGATTACCGGAACTGTGAGGTTAAGTTGTGGTTGCTTCAGTCAATCAAAAAATGGGTGACTATATTTTTAGGGTTTCGTCACTTCCGTCTGTCCATATGTCACACACAGCCTTATAATTGCGGAATTTTCTATCAATTCTGAAAGAGATATATATACACATTATAAAATAAACTTGCTTTTCGCGCTGTTCTTCTAAACTACACAACGTATTTTGAAGCGGTTTTTACCATCAATTAGAGAATTTATTCCGGAAGGTTTATGTATAATACATTAATATTAAACTTGCATATAATAAAGTAATTTCGATGTTTTGTCAACTGTCAGGGGAGGGTTGCTAGTCATATACATATAAGATTTTCTGATTCGCATCAATTTTGTTTTTTGTTTGCTTAGCAATTTATCATTCATTCTTCCCGAATACAAACTTGTCAATAACAAAACATAACTAAAAAAAGATGGGATATCCGGAGAACCGTATAGCTCAGTTATAACCAGTCTTTTAGATGTTTTGATTACTAATCTATTGATTGGTAGTCATTTTCATGGGCTGTAACTTCCTGATGATATAAAAAGTTCCTCATGATAATATAAATAGTCACTTAATCACTTTTTAATCAGTTCAATGTTTTTAAGTATAGGGTTCGAATAGTTTATATATGTTTGAGTTTCAAGGTGGTCATAAAAAACATTCGGAAGAGGGATAAAGTACGTAACAGTAAAAAAAATACTTATTACTGTACAAAATAACTATATGATTCAAGGTCACATTTATTGTCATTCAAGGTCATATTTATTATAATATTATTGTTTACGTGTAACAGATTTCAAAAATATTATACGCGGCAATAGATCATAGATTAAGATGGAATGGGCTCTGCTAGGTCAAGAGTTGAATTTCCACAAGTAGCACTTTGAAATAATAAATAAAGATTTATTGATTAACTAGCACTAGATTACATGGCAGAGTAAAATAATATAAAGCACAAGCATGAATTTTCTTAATCTAGTTAGTGGGTGCCGTACTGCTCTCCTAGATAGGTTACAGAATAACCTGTGTTTAAGAGAAACAGTTCCGATCCCCGTCATAAATGGTTGACTTATAACAGCACGTGTTAAATATGTATATTATAAATATGTTTATAGTAATCATTACAGCAAGCTACAAAATGAGAGATAAAATTATGTTATTAAACAAAAATAAAAAATAACAGAATCTAAAAATAGCAATTTCGGAAAATACAATTTATAAATAAGAAAAAAAATAATTAATAAAAAATGTTCAGTAATTTGGTGAGGTGTGTTAGTGTTTCGTTAATTTATGTAGTGTGTGGTGCATGTATGTGTTTGAGTGATCACTTTTTAGGAATTCTTCGGTTTCATCGTAGCTTAGGTTTAGAAGGAAGTTGCGAACAGTCTTTTTAAAAATAAAGTTTGTTAGGACGTAAATCGAAATTTTAGCGTTAATTTTATTGTAGAGTGATGGGCCAAGATAGAGAGAAAACTTTTTTATAAAAGCTGTGGGTGCAGGTAGAATTGTGCAGATTAGGTCTTTAAGGCGTTTGGAGATTTTTTTAAATGGTGTTCGGCGGTGTTGCAGAAGGACTATATGTAAAATGTATTGTTGCCTTACATTAAGTACGCTACATGATTGATATAGTTCGATAGTTAGGGAGAGTATCGGTCTGAACGTAGCCACTTTTAGAATAGCACTGTGTGCGACCTGAATGAATGCGAAATGAATCCACGTTTAGTACATGGAATCTCATATCTACAACTTACATTGATAGTAATCTTATAATGACATTAAATGCCTGCAACCATTGTATCCACAATTACTGGTCCATCTGGGGTTTTATTAGTACGTGCAATTTGATAAAAATATTGAGAAATGTAAATTTGTCCCATATTCCGCCGCTCATGCAGACATATACAAAAGCAAACTGCGTCCTTTCTAACCGACCTCTTTATTCCCAGGTCTCATAATCTACGCGACATACGGCGCGTGGAACAGCTCAGAACGCAAGCGCAAAATCGACACAGTTCAGTTGGCTGACTTACACAACGATAGTCAGACTGCCTTGCTGAACAACGGTCTGACGCACGCCCTCGGCTGACAAATACCTAAACCGGCACCCAAACCTGACGCCTGCGAAGAAGAACGGGTCGTCAGTCCCACAAGTACTGTTGTGTCTTTTATTTCCAGCATTTAGTTTTTAGAAAAAATTGTTTTGATGCCCAGTATTGATGCTGATAATTTTAAGTGTATTGTAGTGTGTAGGCGTAACAAGATTTTATAAAAACATAAAATCTACCAATTAGATATACTTAACTTCACTTTTTTTATTTTTTATTTTTTTATTATTATTTATGTACACACAGTAAAATACAAATTGATATGACATAATTATAATATGAGTACAAAGGTACTGCTTATTTCTTAAGAAATTTCTTCCTCTTCCCATCATTGTAATTTTTTTTGTACTGGATTATAACGAATTTTTTTTGTACTGGTTACGAAAATATTGAAGGTCAAACTTCCCAACTTTTTTTTGGCCATTTTTAGGGTTCTACCTCGAAAGGAAAAAACGGAACCCTTATACCCTTATAGGATCACTTTGTTGTCCGTCCGTCAGTCTGTCTGTCTGTCAAAACCCTTTTTCTCAGGAACGCGTGGAGGTATCAAGCTGGAATTTATATCAAATACTCAGGTCTACTGACCCTTGGAGCTGTGAAAAAATCAAACTTCTAAGCCAACGCAATCAAAAGATACAGCCGTTTATGCCGCAAATTTCCGCAAATTTTCGACACTCGCAAGGGAATCAAAACCTACAGGGTACTTCCCGTGAACTCGGAATCTTGAAATTTGGTACGAAGCAACGTCTTAAAGCACAGATAAAGGAAAAATTGCGAAAACCGTAAAGTAGTTACATACCTACGAATTCGTACGGAACCGTCGGTGTACGAGTCCGACTCGCACTTGACCGGTTTTTTTTTACTATAACTAGTTACCGTAAACAGCGATTTTTCATACCGAAAACAAGCAGTTTCCTAGCAATTATTTTCGTACAATGTTACTTTAGTTTGATGTACAGAATGCGTAGATGACGGCTTTGCGTTGGGACTTTTTACACCCTGTATCATACTCGTAGTTAGTGTTATTTATTGGTGAATGACTTAATATTATCTGGGAGAGGTATTCAGCCACTTTAATATCGGGCAAGTCCTGAGGCTGCATTTAGTGTTGGCCGACCCTAATATCGTAAGGTCAAGGTCATATATCAATGTTTGGGTTAAACCTTTATAATAGGTATTCATTTAGATTTATTTTTACAAAGGTTGACTAATTACGAATACTTAAGGCTTATTGATATTAATATATGAATTATAGTTAAATTGCTTGTTATTTCCGGAATAAAACCCGTCATATTCGCCTATGCTCTGAATATTTAAATAAACGCGTCTCTAAAAACGTGTTCACATCTGATATTAATATGACGTTTAAGAACATTAACTTAATTCAGTAGTTTTAGTAATTGTTGCATTTTAATATAAACCTGTTTGCTTCGCGTGGCTATAAGGAAATTAAAAAGCTTGCGTGTTATGCTTTAGTGTCAAAACAGTAAATCAAAATATGTGTAGTGCTGCAAGGATCTTTCGGCGCCTGAATGCCTTTGACAGGGTGCCTGTTTTGGTAAACATTTTTGTTATTGCCACAGAAATAGTATAAAAAAACAAGATGCTGCGTTAGTTCCGATTTTGACCACGCGCCAAAATATTCTTATATTGTTATAAGTACAAAAAATGTCCTTCATAGTTTATCAAAGTTACTACACACATTCTTATTTCCTTATAACGTTTTGTTTAATTATAGCATTTATTATAAAATTAAATGTAAGATGTTGCGTTTGCAAATACTTAAATATTTTTTGTTGAAGGTCAAGGTCAAGTATAAACCACGTGTAACATAACCAACACAATTCTAAAGAGCGATTTTAAGTGATAAATGAATATACGATTGGACTGCGTGTTGTCAGTCAAAATAAAGAGAAATACCGCCGTTGTTTACAAGGTATAATTGAAATAACTTAAACATCTTAAGAGGTCATTGTATTTATCATTATGAACAACTTTTACTATGGGACCAACCCTGAAATTGCGAGAACAAATCAGCTTTTCTCTACATTTTGTCGAGTTATATTAACATAAATGTATGAAGCAAGTAATTTTTTTTGCGGTAATGATTTTTAGTTAATTACATTACACCTTGTATAGAACCAGCATTAAATATATTAATTTAATTTAACATAATGTAATTCTCGTCTATGGAAAATATAATTATGAAGTTAACACACTGTCTTAAAATAATATTAATAATAATATAAACATGTAAATAAAAAAAAAGGAGAAAAAGGGAAAAGAATCATAGGGCATCAAAAAATTCGTCCGCATCGCTGTCAACAGGAAATGTGCCCAAAAGGCTGGCAGCATTGCCACGTTGTATGGCGATGCTGATTCTTTAGCCAAAAAAAAGCTAGCCCGTTGGTTACGTGAAGAGTCGACCAACCGCTTCGCGATGTCTTAAAAAACCAAGTGGGCTATCAGATGGGCTCTAGTGTTTCAACCCAAACGGCTCGAACATACTTAACTGCATGGAATATGAATTAAACGCAGTAAAGTCTGTGTATCAATACTTCTAAAAAAAAATGCCCATTCTTAAATGTAATTCAATATTGCTATGAGGATGTTTGACGCTTTAAGTATTTCAGCTTTCCAATCTATGCCTTATATAAAATCGAATAATGAATTGACAATAATGAATTGAGTGTACCTAAGTATTTAATTGAAATATGTATTTATTGTGTATTTTAGAGTAGTGCCTAAGGTGAAGTACATTGTACAGTAGGCCCCACGTCAGTGATAACAACACCAGTAAAAGCTGGCCTCTTATGCTTGGTTCCCATAAACAATAACGAATCGTTTTGCTTACCAATGGTAGCATTTTTTATTGCCGAACGGCATAAAAATTCATTTCATTTCATTTTTATTTCATTTCATTCGTAAGCTAACTTTACCTGTAACAGCTACTTCCATATGGGAGGGTCTGCTATGCAAAGCTATGTCTTTGCTTCATTATTGGTAAAGATACAAGTGTCTTGATTTTGACCAATACCGGTCTGTAAAATATAGGATCGGTCATTATCCTATTGAAAATCCGTACTACGCGAGTCAAGGTCAAGGTGTTACCACTGACATGCGGCCCATTGTATAAGTGCGCTACAAAGTATTAACTATAGATTTAGTGATAACTTAATTATAGCAAGTTATAGCTTGATAAGCGGTCTTGCACACTTAAGCATCCTTATATTAACCAGTCGCGTGGTAGAGGACCATTCGTGAAATAAATCACGTAGATACGTAGGTTATCGTTGGCTTCATAGGATTATGATTAGTATATTGTTTATTTAACATGTCTGGAAAATAAGAATGATACTGTATGTTATGAAAATGTGACTAAATGGTTTGCTGAATATTTAATTTTAAAATATGTAATTTTATGTAATAATAGTGGTTAATAACTATGTCTTGATTTGTAATTACTGGCTGTTCCCAATTAATTATGTGTTTAAGAGCTTGTCTTAATTACTCTTATATGCTTCTGTACTTGCCTTGCACAGGTTGATGTCTGAAAGTATTTTTGAAAGCTCACAGCAAGTCTATTTACTGTGAATCTGTACATTGTGGAAGTCTTACTTGCTAAGAATGTTTAGACTGTGCAATTCTACTTGCAGTGAATGTTTACACTGTGCAAGTCTACTTGCAGTGAATGTTTACACTGTGAAAGACTTCTGGCAGTGAATGTTAATCTGAACAAGTCTACTTGCTGTGAATGTTTACACTGTGCAAGTAAGTTGCAGCCTTCAACTTGCCCAAGATATATTATGCACACACATGGTGCATAATATAGTTTTTTTAACAATAGAATCTCGATGTTACTAGGTTCCTATAACGTATTGCGCCAAAGTATTTTATATTATTTTCGTTATTAGTATTTTTATTTGGTACTTAGTACTTTAGCTGTGTTTAAATTATGTTAGTAATAATATTTTGATATCTCCTGGCGTATATTCGTAAAAATATTGTCATAAGTATTGCATTGTAATTCCTATAATTTAAGGCTTGCTTTTGCTTTAATATTTTGATTATATAACAGTAGTGAAACAAGTTATTGACAAATGTTTTTGGAACGAAGTTTCTTATCGTACGTTATACTGCACGCTTGGCGAAAGAGAGGTAAACCAAAAAGATAAATATTTTGACCGTCACAACAGTTTTTTATAGTGTGTTGGTGTGTTTACAAGCGTATGTCTTTTTGTAGTATAGACGTGCGGAATGCGCACCAGCAGTATTTTATTAACATAAAAAACTAAGGAAACTTTTCTTTTCACTTATAGTTACTCTCAAAGGTTGCTAATTTATGTTTAATCATGCCTCGTATTTAATTATACACTGAAAGGAACTTCGTGCCAACTAGGTGTCCCACGAGGCCGTTTGACTTTTTTTTGCTATTGGTTTCTTACTTCCAAGGTCAAGGTCATTTGGATATTAATTTCGCTGAATCAAATTATATTTGTAAATTTTTTACTTCTGGAGATAGTTTTAGGTACCTAAAGGCTTATTGGCTGTGAAACAGCGAGTTGGAAAAATGTATCAGTAAAATTTTAAAATTAAAATATGCATTAATATAATAATTTTGTTGTTTTTTTCTATACCAACATTATAAAGGGGTAAAAGGAGAATCGAAAAAAAGCATATGGAAGCTGGTCTAAGCACCAATAACAATCACATCTATGACATCATTAGATAGGTATTTAATTACAATACAATAACTACTATGGCGGCTTATTTCAAATTGCTATGTGAAATAAGTTTTGGCGATGCTTCGTAGGACTTACCTGGACGGTAGATAACGGGACCCTTGTATAGTTAACTCTTGAATAACTACTCGTAAACCTATCGAGTGAGGGTTCATTAGATGTGTCTCAACGAGTACTGCTTATTTTACCTGATGATGCAGTCAATCAAATCATTCGAGGGTTCTGTTATCTAGCGTCCTGGTCAGTACCAGGAAGCTAGATAACAGAACCCTCGAATGATTACTAGTAAACCCATCGAGTGTGGACTCATAAGATATGTCTTAACGAGTCCAAATAGAATTAAAAAAGTCTAGTCTTTAGTTTTGAAATGAACCGCCGTAGTAGTTGTTGGTCTATAGTAAAATGCCTATCTAATGACACATGTTTGGTTGTTTATGGTCGTCATCATTTGGTCCGGTCCTCCTTTGTGAGTTTGAATTTGTATGTAGGGTCTTTGGAACTGGATAGTTCTGTTACTAAGTAATGGGAAAGTCGACAATAGCCGAGTTTGATAGTATATATTTTAAGAGTATTGAAGATGTTTATATGGAGCCTGGCATTTTCTACCTGTCCGACATTTTCTTTTTTAAATGGCGGCCATGCTTTATATAAACATATAATAAATCGATAGTTGAAATCAATGCAAACAGTAAATATTATAGGACCAAGCCCCGTAGAGTCGCGTTTCCGAGAGAAGTCGTAAACCCAATTATGAAAATTAAACATTAACAAAACCAATTAGGCAAGTTGTAATCATTTAATCGTTCTCTGAAATAATAATTAAGTCGACTCATTCAATAAATCACAGTTTGTTAATGCTTAAACCTACGTATTTTAATAATTATAGCTAGTAAGTTAAATTTATACGTTGGTCACTTATAGACATTGGCGCCGATTCCCTTGTTCACAAACTAAACTAAATTTAAGATTAGTGCATCTTTTTCCTTCTATTTCATTAAGAAAAGGACAGAAGTTAAATATTAGTTTAGTCCTGTCCAATTAAGATACTCATAGCAAGTTTCGACGTGATTAAAAACATGGCGACTAAAAATACGTCAATTTACGTCAGGCGCTAACTAATTTGATAGGACTAAACTAATATTTATCTTCTGTCCTTTTCTTAATGAAATAGAATGGAAAAGATGCACTGATCTTAAATTTAGTTTAGTTTGTGAACAAGGGAATCGGCGCCATTGTAATATTATAAATAATATGACGACTGATAGAAAGTATGGAAGCAGACAAGTTGCTCCGACCCAAAGAAATTGGGATTAGGCCAAGAGAATGTTGAAACATGATTATAAATAATAAAAAAAACTGATTTTACATCTAGGATTCATAAACAGTCCGCAGCCGCAGCGCAAATGCTTTTATTTTTTTTATATAAAATAGTGCAGAGAAAGCAATGGTAAAGGATATTACCGAACCATTGGGCAATATAAATTCTTGCACAAAAAACAATGGTTATAAATGACCAAATTCCTATTAATCTAACGCTTGTCGATCACACATCTATCACAACATAGTTCATCTACTTATTGTCTATAGTACACAATATCATAAACAACAACAACATCCTTTTGAACTTTTTTTTATATCCTAGATTTTTTTTCTAATATTTCTATTTTTTTAAGCCCTACATGGCAACTACCTATTCTTACACAGTATTTTTTTTTTAAATCTAGCCACCCATAATTTAAGTCACGTTAAGGGGTAGGTAGGGAGGGGTCATCAAAGTGTAATAAGGGGGGCGAGGGAGAGGAGTCAACAGTGTGACATCGTGACGTCACATGTATAAATTTAAAGTATTAAAACTATAACTCTAATGAAAAAACTTCAAAATTTTGCCAACGTATATTATTAATATGTGACGCCAGTTCAGGGTTCACACAAATATGACCAAATGTGACATCGACGTGGGAAAGGTCCAGAACTAATGAAATCCGAGTGACGTAATTTATGGATGGCCCAATGACGATGTTGCTACAGCTAATTAAAACAAATATTGTACAGTAAAAGTAAAATAAATGGAATGTCAAATTATTTTAAAGTCAAAATGGTTCTCTGGCCCTCTTGAATTTGGGTATCGGAACCCAATCTGGTATTTTATTGGTAAATGCAGCATAATAACATTTATATTCTTATAATATTCTTGAATATATTAAGTTAATAATATTGAAGTCAAATACACCAAAATGTGTTGATTTTAAATTTCTCAAAATTTAGAATAGGTGCCTACCTTACAAAATAGGTATAGTTCGTTTTTTAATCACAGAGACTAATCTGCCAGGTGTAATGTCAACCTTCTATACTAAAAAAAACGCAAACACAAAAGATTTAAAAGACAACACCCTAATTGCGTAACACACGATCAATTAGAGTCTGAATCATTTTCAAGCAAATTGCTAATCCATTGCTTCATAAGTTCGGAAAATTTGTCTGCTCTACACGTAAATAACGCAATGAATGTTGTTGAACTATCAAAATGAAACCGATACCGATTGATCGTGTGTTACGCAATTAGCGTGCAGATTAGTCTCTGGGATTAAAAAACGAACTATAGTAGGTACGTAATTGTGGTAGGTTAGGTAGTAATTACCTACGTAATCATAGTAAAATATTTCTTCTATATATATTTTTAAATTGTAACTGGATGTCTTGACTAAATAACTATGTTTTACAATGAAGTCTGCCAAAATACTATAAGTACTTACTTATTTATGAAATAAGTAACAGTTGCCTTTCAAAAATCACTTCATATTAACTTGTACACTTACATGTTCCATCATGTCTGAATTAAATTTTTTATCATTGTGTAGTCAATCCTAACATTAACATAATCTGTTCTACAAAACCCTGTAATAAGCACTCTCAATCCCTATCAAATAAACTCAAATCTTACTCTGCATAACTTACTGCCTAGTCTTTTAAAGGTGCTCACAGATTAGCTTGACTTGGACGATCGGTTAAATCTGACTTACAACTTAAATTGAAGTTGGAAGAGCAGTCATCGATTGAAACAATTGAGCAATCTGCATGCACCTCTACGTTGTGCTTTAGGGGATTTTTCAAATGTCTCATACTTTACATTTTCAAAACGTTATCGTGTAAAGGTAATTTATGACCCTGCCACCTTTTAACAAACGACTATTAAAACAAACAAATTAACAAGCTACCACCATCTTTTCGCCTTTTAGGACTTGCCAATTCAATACACTCTCATATCTGCAGAACGGGAACTCCGATTTGCTACTAGTGGATGTCTATCTGGTTAATAGTCTGTAGTAGGTATGATATAATGGGTACAATCTTTGCTATGATGATGTACACATTTTATCCATCTATCAATATAGCCACAGTACACCCTTAAATATGAGAAGCAAATTCGTAAAGCTTACTTCCTATCATCATGGATCAGAAAATCATACCTAACAAATCAGAAATATCCCCTGCATTACCGATGCTAATGACCACAAAGTCTTAGATTGTACACTAATATGGCTAAACAATACGTATGTCAGTCAGCGTTAGAACTTGGTGGTGACCACTTGTCGCTTCTCCTCGATGACTCCGTTGGTGGTAGCCGGTTCACTCTTCTCGCAAAGTGAGCTGTTCCTGATGCCGTAGAAGAAGTAGATTAGGTAGCCTGGAATAGACGCATGAAAAGTTATTAAAAGAGTGGCATAATAAGTTACTGCACTTAGTTCAAATAAGGCTCACAATAGGTATAACTAATGGACGTTATGGAAACGGTAATGTCTTCATAAACCAGCAGCTGGTTTTCCTCGAAATTACCTAGTAATGTTTTCAACGATGTTCTTTTTGTCGAAGTCGAAGTCAAACTCAAATCGTAAATTTCAATTAGACCATTAAAAGGCACTATTGAACGTCAAAACTGACAAAAAAAAAGAAGAATCGATTCTAGTTGTGTCTGTCGATCCAGTTAATATTATACTGTTCGACAAAATCAACAAACCTACCGATTTTTAGCCATTGCTATTTATGTAACTACAATCTTAGACTCAATAGAAATTTAGCGCCTAACTTTGATTCTTATTCATTTTCGTGTCGCTGGCACGACTGAATTTCTAATCTTGATGGCCCAAAACTTCGCCACTATCACGGCGTCGTCGGCGCCAGCGCAGAGGTCATTTTGACTGCATGTTTTGAGATATAGAAGGCAGGATAGTAGGTGCAGCATTGATTGATTGAATACTAGGATTCAATGCAATATAATTATTAAACAAAAGTGCTTAACTTACCAATGACAAGCCAGATGATGAACCGCACCCAGGTCTGATAGTCCAGCTGCACCATGAGGTACACGTTCATGCACACGCTCAGGTATGGCACAAGGGGTACTAGCGGAACCTGCAGTAATATTTAGACGTTAGAAAACATTTATAGCAGTTGACGTGATATTATATGACAAGAAGTGCAGACCTTCAAGGTCGGGTTCTTAGCTTAGCTGTTTAGCTGTAGCATCCCTGTTCTGGTGGTTATTGCACGAGTATCTTGAATAAGGATTTTATGTAGAGGGCGCCACAATCGACAGGCCCTTTTATTGTCAAATGAAATAATTGAAAAAATATTTTATTTTACTAAAGCATTATTGAATTTGGGTGTTAATTAAGACTCAATAGTGGGAATTCTTAGGCCGCACCTTGCTTTCTGCTATGCCAAGTTTATTAATGAATGAGAAACAGGCGGATAGCCTACCTGAAGGTCAATTCCCTTATTTATTGAAAATGCTCTAAAACTATAACGCAATTTGTGTAAAGAACCCTGTAGGTACAGTTTTTGACAGATTGACGTTAGAACGCGATTGTTCTTTAAAAACCAGGAATTGCTCCTCGAATGTTAAGTGCTCATCTGCAGTAAGCAGTACTAGCAACCACAAAAGTACGTCGCATCTCCATACATACGTACCGTAAAGGAGAGGTTCTCGACGCTGTTGCGGGGCTGGCGGTACAGCACCACCAGCAGCAGCAGCAGCACGGCGCCCAGCGCGCCCAGCGCCGGCGCCGCGAACTCCCAGCGCAGCAGCGAGCACGTCGCCATCGCCACCAGGACTGGAAACACAGGGAAGTCTTATTAGTTTACCAAAACA
The DNA here is from genome assembly GCA_947507525.1 of Apamea epomidion. Classification (NCBI taxonomy): domain Eukaryota; kingdom Metazoa; phylum Arthropoda; class Insecta; order Lepidoptera; family Noctuidae; genus Apamea; species Apamea epomidion. The sequence continues at coordinate 19,190,179 of OX382237.1, forward strand.
AATCAAAATCATCAATTAATTCACTGACAGTCAACGCATAGTCGCTACGTCTAAAAGCATGAACTTTTGCACAAGAGTTCCTCTTCCTCGATAACGAAAGTGAGCACGCCGCTAGCACCACTAGAAGGCGCTACCTATCTATTATATCATTTTTATTTCATTCTATGTTTACACGACACCGACAAAATGACATAAGAATGAACATTCATCTTCTACTTTCATTTAATTTTTAGATTATTCGGAAGGCGAGTTCCGAAATCCAACATCTTTGGAACAGGTTTTGATTCATGTTGTGTTCAAACGTTCCACTTCGAGTGAAAGAAACCAAATGAAAGACAATTTTTTTTAACTAAAAATGTATTGTCTTATATCTGCTAAATCTATGTAAATAAAAATGAATCACCGAAATGTATGTACTCGCATAACTCCCGATCAATTAAATTGGATAATTCTGTTTTTTTTGTTGTTTGTTATTATCAGGACAAGGTTTGTATTGAAGTAACGAAACGAAAAAAAAAATGGCGGCACGACTTCAGCTAGTAGGTAGTTTATAAAAATATAAGTCCGAAATCACCAACCCGCCTTGAGCAAGCGTGGTGATCAATGCTCATGGTTCCTCTGTATGAGAAGAGGCCTTAGCGCTGCAGTAGAACAATAGTAGGCTGGTATTATAAAAAGGCAGGTAAAATAAATACTTACAGAATATAAGGATAGTCCACTTGGCGATGGTGTAGGACAGCTGCGTGGGGTACTTCAGTCCCAGCAGGTTGAACAGTTGCTTGAACACGCTGAAGGGCGTTTCCGGAGCAGGCTTGGTGGCGTGCAGCTGGATCGTTGACTCTTCTTCGTATCTGGAAGATGAGAAGAGTTTTAATAATTTATTTAAATAACTGCCAATTTTAGCAGGATGTAGTCGAAGTAGATTCCGCTTCCCTATTAATATCTATTTACTTCCAGATGATTTTTATGCGATAGGTATATATAAGATACCAGGGGGCTTACCACCAGCTCTTATAGCAGGGCAGAAATTGAACTGCACTGCTTTTCTGAACTAAGTCATAGAACAAAAAAGCAGTGCATTTCATCTTCTGCCCTACTATAAGATCTGGTGGTAAGCCCCCAGACCAGATATCAGATATCTATCTGGTATGCCAAAATACAGTAATATTTTGATTGCAGATGATACGTTTTCTTCAATTAACTAAATTGAGGGTTTTTTATACTGCAGAACCCACCAGCTTATACATTGAACATTTACCAGCAGGTGAGATAAATAGACCCTTGGCTGCGACCGATATAGGTACCATAGAATCAAAGACGATAGCTTGCCTAAAGTGGACTAATATTGAAGGATTTAAAGTTTTTACCTGAGAATAAGCACACTGGTAGCGACGATGGTGTAAGCTAGGAGTGTTCCGATGGACATCATATCAATTAGCTGGTTCAGGTTGAACAGCGCCGCCATGATAGCTGGGAAACAAATGCAATGATTAAATATATTGATTTATTTGTTATGTCTGAGAATGCGTACTTGACACCAGTCAGTTCTATACAAACGAATACGTGTTCTGCGAATTTGATCTTTATTGGACATTGTCGCATTGACAGGTGTCAAGAACGCATTCTCTCTTCGGTCGAAGCGTAGTTAGGTCTTGCGTTTATCGTGCTAAACTATGTATTTTGAAACGTAAAGTAATACTATTGTTTTTGCTTATTCACCTTGGCTAATTATTGTAGTAGGTACCTATTATACCTATGTAAAAACACGTTTAGAGTAAAAATATCTATTAGGTAGATAACAACGTGTGTTGAAGTGATTGTTTTTATTGTATTCTTAGATAAGCGTTAAATAAACTGATAGTTAGATTTGTGGTAATATACAAGAAACTACTAGACAATGACAATGTGTTGAAGGTAAATATAAACTTATATTTAAACTTATCTTATTGTCTTTAATAATATCGCAACATTGTAAGTTTGTGTTGTCAAGAAGCTACGTAAATAAGTAATAAAAAATAAAAAAAATTATAAAAAATGTTGCCCCACACTAGAAATTTCTTCTGTATCGTGGGTGCGTTTACAAACATTTAAACTCACATACACAAACAGCCAGACCCGGAACAACTAATTGTAGGCCATACAAATATTTGTTCCGTGCGGGAATCGAACCCGCGACACGCAGCGCAGCAGTCAATCGCTTAACCACTGCGCCAACCGTGCCGTCAATTATTCATAAACTAGTCATTGGATCCAGTGTGATGCATGGCAGCCGGATTACTTTCATCGATGAGGCGATCCATATCGGCTGGCCGTCACCCACCGACAGCATTCAAGTTGCAACATTAAAATCGTGTGTAAGTCTACCATCATCATCTGCCTAGCTTTTACATGGAGCGACTGCATAATATCTGATCTCCAAAACCAAGTTAATGAATAACACTTCCCCGGTAACAACCCTTTGTTAAGAATGGTTGTCAGACTGTCAGGCTTCTACCCGTAACTACTGTCAAAAATCCACGATGACAGCCACAACCAACGGCTTAACATGCATTCCGATGCATGAAGGGGTCTGTATATAAAGATGGTCACCCATCCACGGACCGTCATTGGCAAGCGTAGCTTAACCTCAATCAATCCTTCCGTGCGGCTGTTATTACTTAGCTACGAGTTTACCAAACAAACAAAAATACTAACCAGCCAACAGCCCACTCAGCATAGTCGCGATCACGGGCGTCTGAGTCCTCTTGTTTATGGCCGCCAATGGCCTGAACAGCACACCATCGCTGCCCATGGCATACAGCACCCTGGGCAAGGGGAACATGGCGCCAAGGAGGCTGGTGCACAGCGCGAAGATGGCGCCGATGGTCACGATCCACTTGATGACCGGCAGGTTGGCTTCCGTGAACACGTGGGGGAACGGCGCGTCGGCGTCCTGGGAGAGGAGATCGAATTTGTTTAAAAGATTCAAGTTAATTGACTTTTTAGGCAGTCTTAATGGTTATTTTCATTAGAATTGTTTCAGTCGGCACTAACTCGGGGTCTAGTTCTGTGACCGGTCGATGGCAATAACCTCTGCCCCTATTACATATTAATGATAATTTATCATGTATTCTCTCTTCACAAAGCTGACTTAAAGTTAATGTTTACAAAAAATGCCTGAGCCGTATTCCGCCTGTGTGGGAGACTGGGGCCTGATGTAGGTATTTGGGAAAAACCGGTGTGACAGGTCACCAGGCCCCTACCACTTATATGGGACTTCCATATTATATGGGACTGCGAAATGTGGGTGTACCACACACCTTTGCCTAACCCTTCGGGAAATATATTAGTAGATGTGCATGTGCATGTGCATGTAATGTTATTTAATGTTATATACCTAAAGAAAAAATATCATAATTGTTTTTAAGTCAACTCTGGGTAATCAGCCTATATTATAAAGTTCCCAATGCTGGACACATCTCTCTGTGAGAGGGAGCGGGCCCAGTGCGGGTTAGTGTATGTCACATAATCATATGTCATCGAATCAACTAACCTGCAAATAATACGGCAGCATCATTGTCAGTACAGTCGCAATACTGAAGTAGGACACGAAGATGATGACCAAAGACAGCACGATGGACAGTGGGATGTCTCTCTTGGGGTTCTTGGCCTCCTCCCCGGTGGTGGCCACGCAGTCGAAGCCCACGAAACCGAAGAAACATTTGGCTGCGCCGGCCATGATTCCTGCAACCCCCCACGGTGCGAACCCACCGGCTCCTGCCTGGCTTTTGTACTCTTCTGGCACATCTTCGATGGCTATTCTCCAGTTAGCCGGGTTGCCTGGAAAAGAAAACAAAGAAGTAAGAGAAAGAGCAAAACAACAACATAAACGTGGGTGTACTCTATAGGTACACGACTGCCACACCCTTTGTGGAAAACAAGGCGTGATGGCGTTGCGTTGTGTTAGAAAGAGTGAAAGGAAAAAGAGTTAAAGGTTTTGAGTAAGGAGTTTTTTGGTAACTCATCATCAGGCGAAAGACTTCGACTGCTAGACATGGCCTCCCCCAAGTACTGCCACTTCGACTAGTGCTTCTCGCATCCTCCTGCCCCCTTCATCATCAGGTCATCGGTCCACCTTGTGGGAGGGCTTCAAACTATGTCTTCCGTTACGCGGTTTGCCATTCCACCTCTGAACTTGGTTAACTATTTAAATTTATTTGTGTGATCTGTTCAGATTTCTATCGAGTTCTACATATTTATAAACAAGGTGGCCTAAAAAGTCTACTTGCTCAACGCCAGCCCCGTAGGATTACTTAGTTAACTAGTATTAGTGAAAGTTACTAGCAAGGTACAAGGCGAAAGCCTGTTTCTGTTTCTTATTAACAAGAATATTACTATGTTACCAATCGATATCGGAATGTAGGAAGTGGCTAGTGAAATTAGCGATTCAAATTCGGATGAACGCGAACTTAAACTGTAGTGCAAGTGTATCTATGTATCTATCTCTATACATAAAAATAAAAATGCATCACCGTAATGTATGTACGCGCATAACTTCCGATCGATTGCACCAAATAAATAAATGCATTTTCTTTTTTGTTTCTTTCTTTCAAATTGGATAATCCCTTTTTTTTGTGTTTGTTATTGTCAGGACAAGGTTTATATATACAATTGGACCCGGTAGGTGGCGCTGCTTTTTCGGGCAGGACGACGTCTGCCGGGTCCGCTAGTATTAAATGTATAGTTCTTCTGTACGTGTGTATGCCACTGAGCTCCTCCAAAACCAGCTGGATCGATTTTGAGGATTTTTTTGTGTATATTTTGGGTGGGTCCCTGGATGTTTTAGATTCACAATTGGACCCGGTAGGTACGGCGCCGCGATCGAGTTCTAAGAAACAGAACAACGTCTGTCCGGTCAGCTAGTTTATTATAAAGAACACAAGAATCAAGCGTCGTCGTCTAAACATAAAATGAATAAGAAAGACGTTACTTAGCGTTTAAGTTAATTTACTTATGAGCTAATAAGCTAGATTGTGATCGGAGTAATCTGTAAAAACTCAGAATTAGCCAAGCTACAGACGCATGCACTGCCATAAAAAACTATCTTCCTACACGTGTGGCTCTTCAATATATCCGTATAATACGTATCATTATAACCCCCCCCCCCCTCTATTTAATTGTATCTCTCATTGATAAATAGGTAAAGTGGTTTAATCGCCGTACAACGAATCTAAGTAGAGGGTCTTCCAATAAGGACTTCCGAATTTTGACAGTTGATAGTGACCATATTGTTATATTGTTGAAGCTACATCTGTCAAATTGGCTGTCATTTATTCAGTCTGTTTTGCCAAATCACCATGGACGGATATAGCGTTCAACAACACGTACAAATGATAAAATTGTTTTATCAATATGGGTGTTCTGTTCGGGCAGCGTTCCGTGCGTTTCGCCCATTTTACGGTCGCTATAATCATCCTACCGAGAGGCCTATTCGCAGTGTGGTGGATAAATTTGAGTCCACTGGTGATGATACCAATCCACATGAGACGCAAAACCGTCCAATGCATCTCGAAAAAGTCACTGTTTTGTGTGGATTTTGGGCTGGCGGCGTCATCGGTCCATATTTCTTTGAGAACAACGTTGGCCAGGCCACCACCGTCAATGGCGAGCGCTAAAGGTCGACGATTACCAACTCGTTTTGGCCTGAATTGGATGATATGGACACCAACGACATGTGGTTTCAACAGGACGGGACTTCGTGCCACACAGCTCATGCCACTTCGGACATTCTGCACGAGCGATTTGAGAGCATGGTCATCTCACGTGGAGGCAATGTGAACTGGCCACTGAGATCGTGCGATTTGACCCCGTTAGACTTTTTCGTGAGGGGTATTCTTAAGTCGCAGGTCTATGCGAAAAAGCCACAAACCACAGCGGCCCTCAAAGCCAACAAACCCATGCCATCGGTCAAATTTAGCCTGATTCATGCGCTAGAGTCATGGAAAATTGGATATTTCGGATGCGCGCCACCCAGCGAAGCCGTGGCGGACATTTGAACGATGTCATATTCCATGCATAATGGCATCGATAGGCCTTTCAAACAAATAAAAAATTTCGATGATATCTCACACACACTTTGTTTTATTTAAATTTAAAGGTAGGACGCGCTTACTGAAAGACCCTTTCGTAGTCCTTTTTGTTTAGACCAATCCTAGTGTTTGTAGTGGCATATTTTCTTTACAAAATCGCGAAACCTTCGCTTTTTTTATTCATCATCTGCCTAGCCTTTTCCCAACTACGTTAGGGTCGGCTTCCAGTCTAACCGGATGCAGCTGAATACCAGTAAGTATTTTACATGGAGTGACTGCCTATCTGACCTCTGAGTAATACGATACCCCTTGGTAAGATTAGTTGTCAGACTTCCGGGCTACTGACGAGCGTTACCTTATTCCCTTTTTTGATTCTGGATTTTATATTAAAAAAAGATATTTAATTCAGTTAAAATAACAGAATAGATAGAATGAAATAAAATGTCAATGCAATTGAAAGGAACGAATAAGGAGGTACCTACAATCAAATTAAATATTAAAATCACAGTAAAATTAGAATGGGTTAAAATTATCATGAACATTGAATACGTTGCGGAAATAATGTTTTTTTTTTTGTTGTTGTCAGTGTTCTGCCCGATCCCTATTTACCCTATAAATCATTACAATCTATTAATAGCTGACACGGACAGTGATCCACACAGAGCATAGAATCGCTGTGTATCTAGAGTCGGCAGCCCTAATAGCGCCAAAATGCGTTGATTGCACAACCTCTGCCACGGATTACATACATACATAAGCAACCTATAATGTTCCCATTGCTGGGACACAGGCCTTCTCTCTTCGAGAGGGAGTGGGCTGTAATCTACCACGTGGGCTCAGTGCGGGTTGGTAGATGTCACATGTATTCGAATATTTGGTTCTAGGACATGCCGCTTTCGTCACGATATTTTCCTTCACCGTTTTGAGAGCAGTGGTGATGAAATTATTTACACAAAGTAAAGTGCCTGTCTGGGTTCGAACCCACGACCTACAAATGCGACCTGCCACGGATCACAACGGATCAATTAACTTTTTTGGGCGGGTAAAAAACACATCGGTAGTAAAGACAATTCTCAAATCGTGTTGTTATTCATTCTTAGGTCGGGTTTGGCTTAGAAAGGCTAGACACAGAGAAGAGTGGCGTGCATTGTAGGAAACACTCAGCATTGGGTGGCGAAAGCCTGAAAAAGAAGAAGGTCGGGCCCCAAACAAATCTTACGTCTGTAGAGGATATGGAGTAGGAATCGCCCATAACTTCGGTCGAAACTACAAAAGGTAACACGCTTGGTTTGTATGGAATGTGTTGACAATGCCACCTCTAACAGTACCCGCGTATATACTTACTACACGTGGAAACTTGTAATTGGCCTTATTTTTGTATAATCTATTACTTACTGTATCTGTTTAGCTGTAAGTTTTCCTAAACATAAATAAATAAATAAACAGTGCAGGCGAGGCGTCTCCGTGCTCTGTGATGATCCATTTTTCTCAATTGACTCTCATCCGTGGGATATGTTATAAATAGCTGATAGTTAGCAGGATCTCCATCTAGACAGGAATTGTTAAATGGGCACACGTGGATGTCCCGTTTACGATGTTCATATTACCGGTGTACGGTCAACAGCACACTTTCAACTACGAAAACGATCCTTAATGCTACGGAATAAGGAGCTGTTAGTGTCAAATTGTTATCTTGGACGTGCAGTTGACTGTAGCTGCTGCATCACACGTAAGTAGGTTATGTAGGTAACTAATTATTTACAGACATTATGACCCATCAAAACTGATCTAGTCTGGCGAGTCTGACTCCTGAATTACAGAATCTTCAAACAATTTTCATGTTTTTGTTGTGTGTGTAAATGTCAAATCAAAACAATGCACGCAACAATGCAATCATATAAAGGCCAAAATAATAAAAACAGTTGCTTGCAATTTCTACCAATTTGTCGAGCCAGTGGACGTATATGTGGATGTTGAATGGATCATGGACTGAATAGTTATGAAAGATGATTTTTATTATCATGCTTGAGGATTGATGAAACAGGCATTTTTTATTGTCAAGAAGTCAGTAAATAGGAAGGTTGAAGATGTAGGATTGAGTTGAATTAGAAAGAGCAATCTTCACGCTAAGGAAAAAGGTGGCCCACAAAACATATACAGCCTTACCTATTACAAAATAAGGATTATCATTAAATCCAGGTTTATACCTTTTTTGAATATCTAACTCTATTCCGAGAAAGTTATAGTTCTAATTACACAAAACTAACGTCAAACACGAGACCAAGTTGTCAATTTTGTATTAAGAACTTTACTGTGCTGTAAATAAAGTTTACTGTACAATAAAGAGCTTGTAGGTAGACTCTTTTTGCAATAAGCCGAATAACATTTAGTTATACATATGCTCTGTAAGGCGTTCTACATAGATAAAGAAGATGTACTCACTCTTGACAGCTCCAGCGATGATGACGATGATGACGGTGACCAAGTTCAGTGCTGTGAACACGTTGTTGAGCTTCGTTGACTCCTTCACACCGATGCCCAGGAGCACTGGAATCATATAAACATGCTTAAAGTTAGTAAAAGTTCAAACGATAGATATTGTTATACAGGAAATAATTTCTTCATTATGCATGTTATATAGACCTACTCATGTGAAATGAATAGCCTAGACTAGGACAGAGAGTGTTTTTTTCGGTCTAATAGCCGTGGCCGATAAGATCAAGAATGTTTGCCTGTTAATTTATCAATGAATAGATGATGCTCTTCAGACGATTAAAATTGACACCTTTAAAGGTCACACATCATCTATCACACTCATTATAACAGCATCGTTCCGACACAGCAAATAACTTGTCATTCAAGTTAGGATTTTAAATAAACTGCATGAAAGTAATTTTTACGATAACAATACAGAATAGTGGACAGCTCGCACGTCGTGCAACCGCGGATTTCAGGCGAGCAGCCCGCTCCCCTTGATGACCTTTAGTCGGATCAAGATTGAATAGTAGGGTCTAAGTGTATAAAAACCTTTTGCTTGCTTCCACTTAAATAACTAAAAGTTAACTCACCAGTAATAAGCAACACAAGCGTAAACGCAAAGAAATCCGGATAATCCGCCATGAACGGTATATTGATAGGTGCAGCTTCCGTCATAGCTTTGGCCATGGAATTGTTGCACAGACTATCAATATATAAGGCCATGCCTTTGGCCACGCTCGCCGTACCGATGACGTACTCCAAGATGAGGTTCCAGCCGATGGTGAAGGCTATGAACTCGCCAACACTGACGTAGCTGTAGACGTAAGCGGAGCCAGCTTTGGGCACGCGGGATGCGAATTCGGCGTAGCAGATACCTGGAAGTTGGAAGAGAGGGTTTAGCATGCTGTAGACAGACACAACTAGTACTGGTGCTGAGTGTACAAAATATCATATTTTGAGAATATCATATTTCGGGAAAAGCATATGTTGGAACTATCTTATAGTGTATATATAGTCCTCTTCACCGTGTCCGGCGCGAGCGACCCAGAGTAATTTTCAATCCTTTCGTGAGCTCTCTGATGTTTTGCAAAACCAAATTTGATCTTGAAAACCCGGTCACACCGTGCGTCGTGTACAGAAGAACTGATCAATATCATTGTTTGTATACAGGGTGACGTATTCCTTTCAGGACGTGATAGCGTGACCCATTTGCATCAATTAAGCATCCCATAAAACCTAGGCGAAAATTCATGGTAATCGAGAAAACTTTGTTTTTATGTTGTTTTGAAAATTTCCCAGAATTTGTCACTAAATATCAGTCAGCCTGTATGTATGTATAAGAAGGCGACTTTTGCGCAATTGGCGTTTCTTGTCAGGGCTTCAAGATGATTTGTTTCAAAGCACTCAGTTGCTTTGTAGTTTTCCATCTAACTAACCACAGATAGAATACGCTATAGCTATAATTAAGTAAAAATTTCCATAGCAATATACAACACGTTCTAACCAACATTTTTTACCGAATCTTAGCACGTTTTTGCAGTTGGAGTTTTTTGAAACACTAATTACCTGTTTTATCTATTTTAAGCTGCACAAGAGCTAAATACAGAACTATTATATAAATGAACCTCGTACGTGTGTTGTTGGTAAGAAGTATAATATGTTACACGTTTATCCTTTATTGTATCTTGAATCTACTTGAGTTTTTATGATCATAAAATTGTTTGTAAATTATCTAGATACGTCCATTGTCTGTCGAGTACATTACTATGTATCTATTTAGTACTCGATACTTCTTTAGTATGAATACCTACTTAGAAATTGATGCAAATCATTAGGATTGTCTACAAGATTACTTTATCAAAGGGTTTATGTGCATTGTTGCTATCACTGCTTATCAATAAGAAACCTCTTTGCCGCACATAGTCTTAAGAATATCTGTACCTTGTAAACGTGGACGTAGTAGATATAGGTAGTGTAATAGCTATAAAGATCTACCTCGGCAGACAGATTGGCGATGCAAAATGATGTTATTAAGGCCCGTCGTACATGACGCTACTCAAAAGCAACCAGTTACAGAATCAAATCACCGTTACTTTTGAGTAGCGTCGTGGACGATGGGCCTTAGAGTCAAACTCAGTTAAACACAGCTTTGGTTGGAGCTCATGGGTAATTTCAACATGACATTATGCTAGAGCACAGTTTGGAACTTTTAGACGCTAGTGATAATGCCGTGTATCTTCATGTACATAGTCAAGTTTTTAGATGACACTATTCAGATTGCCATAGACACGCCAAGAAGAATTTTTAAACACTACTTGCAGCTGCAATATTAAACCTAAGGTACCAGTCCTAATACACAAAATCGTTTTTAAATTACTTGCAAATTGAAACAAAATGCCAGCTATGAGGAAGTGAATGATGTCCTCCAAATATACGTCACATAATATTCGACCATGTTCACGTGTGTTCAGCCAATCAGTGGTGACAATGGACAACCTTGTAAAGGGACTGTTCCCAGGCCGTTCACTCTTGCGCATGTCAAAATACGATTTTATAATGATTTTAACAGGCGTTGAGAAATAAGCAATCATGGGTATTTTATTAGATTCGTAAGTATACTAGGGGAATTCAATTTGATAATACAATGTGACATATTTGGAATGCTTTTCCAAATATTGTCACATTGTATTATCATATTGAACGGTTGATTGCACATTGGACTTTAAGTATACCTGGCGGATAGAGGGTGTGCAGTAGGTACACCTGGGCCTATCCCTCGGGGAATACTGGTGTGATGTTATATGTATGTAAAATGGTGGATGAGATCCGCGCAGCGTGGTACTTATGCTACTAAGTAACACTTCTTCTTCCCAGTGTGGCGGCACCGACTTCGCCACATGCGTGCTACGCTGGCTACGCATCATACTGACGTCATGCAATATCCTGCATCACGCAAGCAGAGTTTACCGCGCGACTAGCATATACACATACAACTTCCCGACATCAATCGTCGGGCAGTAGCCCACCAGACACAACACCCGTGTGGTCAGAGGAACCTTTCTTTTTCATGGAGGATGAGTGAACTTTACACCCTGTTCCTCATACCTCTATGGAGGATGAGTGAACTTTACACCCTGTTCCTCATACCTCTATGCTAGCTTTCTTCGACCACAATCAGCATAGAGTCTACGGGTTTACAGATATTGTGTTATTTTGTTAGGAACCATAGTATTTAAATCAGATTTGCATTTTTTATCTTCTTCTTAGTCTGTCGATGGCAATCTACATTCAGTCGGCCTAGAATATGGCTACGAGTTTAGCGCCTCTAGTAGCAATGCGTTTTTTTTGTATCCGCACGATATGGAAAATATTTAGATTCTAGCGGAACTGAAAGCCCCCTTCGCGCCGGATGGACCTCAAGTACCGTGACCCTTTTAATGAATCCTCAATTTACTGACGATCCGGTCTAGCTTGGCAAGCATGGTGCCTTTTCTATCCTATACTACTAATATTATAAACGCGAAAGTTTGTATGGATGGATGGATATTTGTTACTCTCTCACGCAAAAACTACTGAACGGATTTGGATAAAATTTGGCACACAGATAGTTTATAACCTGGATTAACACATAATATACTTTTTATCTCGGCAGTACGTTCCCGTGGGCTAGTTATAAATAAACCTTCCTCAAGAATTTCTCTTAATCTTCTTTTGTATCGATGGGACGTCTTGTCAAATTACTTGGGCTTAGTAGAATACCACATTAATCGCAGCATCAGTGGCGTTTTTTATGAGACCAGTGTGGGGATTCTTCTTAATGCTGGTAAAGCAGTGAAGACATATGGTCCAAGTAAAACTTACCCGCAAAAGCAGACGCAATAGCAGCAACCAAAAAGCTGATACAGACGGCAGGACCGGCGACAGTCTTAGCGACCGCTCCCGCCAGCACGTACACCCCCAGACCGAGGGTGCTGCCGACGCCCAGGGCCGTCAGGTCTAGGAGACCGAGGCATCTGTCCAGCTGTGTGGACGTGTCGCCGTCTTCCAGCTGCTTGCAGCGACGTAAAGCGTTGAATATCCGACCGCAGCCCATCTGGAAAGAAAAAAATAAATGGTTTGATATACTTTATATTTCCATTAGAATTCATTCATTCCATTAACATGGGAATTATTATCTATCTAGCTTTTTCCTACATATATAGCAACCATTAATTTTTTATTTACAATTTTAATTAAAAAACTTCGAAATAAATAATTTCATATAATAAATTCTTCAATAGGTAGGTACTTATAAAAAAAAGATGCTCCAAATATAGGAAAATAAAACGAGAAAAAGAAGGAAGAAATTAAAGCAGTTAGTGCTAACTCTAGGACCAGCACCCTAATTGCGTAACACACGATTAATCTGAATCATTTTGAAGCAAATTGCTAATCCATTGCTTCATAAGTTCGAAAAATTTGTCTGCTAAACACGTAAATAACGCAATGAACGTTGTTGAACTGTCAAAATGAAACCGACTCCGATTGATCGTGTGTTACGCAATTAGGGTGCTGCATACGAGTAGCAGTACCTACACATAATTGAAGTTTTATTTGAAATTAGTATGCGAAGCACAAAGATTACGTATATATCGAGAAGTAAGGGAAAAACTGAGAAATTCAGCATGTTCATGTTTATTCATCAGCTAGATCGAAGCAAGTGTTTATTGCTAATAAGACTCCGAAACTTATCTACCATATTTTTCTAGGAAAAAAATCACAATTATCATAATCTATTATTGCAAATACCGGTTTCATCTCAACCATAAATTGTTTTGTCACGACTAACGTTGTTCTCGCGAATATTTTAAGGCACAGCCTTGCAGAGGTTATTTCTCAAAGAAAAGTCGAAAAGGTGTAAAATATGTCATTCTATTGTTTGCAGTCATGCTTGAGTAGTTTACAATATACGACTAAGTAACCACAAATGTTATGCTAAGTAATTTGCTTCTTGTAATTAACACTTCTCATCTATGTATGTTTAAAGTAGGTTCAGCAAAAAATTGCGATGTTTTTCATTGTGATGGATGAGCCACAGTGGAAAATAATCCGTAAGCCGTTCATTTCAATGTAAAAAATAATTTGCTGAAAGTTAAATTAATGCGCTCAGAGAGAGTAGTGGCGGCCCAGTGAGAATGGGCGCGACTTAAGAGTTGTACGTCGTAGGTTCGAACCCCGAAACTCCCTTTCACCGAGAGCCATGCCTGTGTCCCAGCAGTGGGAACATTACAGGCTGACTATGCTGTTCAGACCTTATAAATCCATATAATCCATACTAATTATTATAAATGCGAGAAAGTAACTCTGCCTGATGGTCTCTTTGTTACATTTTCATGCCTAAATCACTGAATTGATCGTTATAAAATTTGACATATAGGTAGCCTGGGAGCTGGAGAATGCCACTTTTAATCCTGGGTATTTGAACAAAAAATTATGAAATACACGCAGAAGAAGTGGCGGCCTCACAGTTTTTAATCTATAAATGCATTAGAACTGTTCTGTGTTACCTGCAAGTTTGCACAGACTTCGATTTCGCCACTACTTGGCAAATTCACATTTCCTGCCAAACATGGGCTTATTTCCAGGGTACCTACTGTAGGTACTTATAATTTAAAGCAACCATAATCTTTAGTTTACAGCTGCCAAATACACCTGCTGTCTTCAGCTGTGTAGGTACCATATAAGGTGCACGAATTTTAATTGTTACTAACGCACCTGACATTTTGAAGGGCATCAGTGTACGTCCTTCCTGAGCATAACGATGGATTCGACCATTAATTAGATTAACCGTTTCAAATCCGTATTTCCGACTAAGCCGTTCCGAGTCATTGCTCTAATATAAATACGTATACAATATTACTCCTAATGCATTATCCACACGAGTGACGTCATGACATTGTACGGCTTGTCCTTGACCGTGACGTAGGGGCATTGTAGTATGATTGCGTCATAATAGAAAACATTTGATATCGTGTCGAACGTGGTATTTAGAGTAACGCAGAGTTTGCAATATCATACAAGTTTTTAGTAAAACTATACGGCCTTAATAAAAAACAAGAAATTAGACCCAGATTTAAACCATCGAAACATCTTTGAACGTCAAAACTCATTTCAGCAACGTTAAAAAGTTCATAATACAGAAACTCACTGCTTAAATTTTCACTGTAAGGGTTGATTTTTCAATCATCTGACAACTTTATTCGAGAAATAATAATTTTGAAATTTTCACAGTTATTTTATACAAAAACTGTCAACGTTAGTTGTATTCGTCGAATGAAAGTTATTTGGCAATGGAAAAATCAGCCCTAAGACAAAAAAAAAGAACAAAACTAGAGCTACCAAGTACCAACAACAAATACATATTGCTCATGAAACAAAACCCGAGACTGGCTTAGGTAGGTATGGTTTATTTTCACGGACGTGAATCTCAAACCAATATTTCAAGAGAGATATTAGATTGCTTGAGGGTTCCGTAGTTCACGTAACCCTTATAGTTTCGTCATGTCCGTCCGTCCGTCCGTCCGTCCTCGACTTACCTTCCAAACGGTTAAAACATTGACAACTTTGTCAATTTGGTATGAAGAACTTTATATCCGTGGGTATAAGGTTCGAAGTAAAAAACCTGGCTGAAAGGTTTAAGGTTGGACAAAAGTTGGAATTCGTTTTGGGACTTCGCTCTTTCGTAATATCGTAATCATCACTGATGAAAATCATGGGCCTCCTAATGACCGCTAGGATGTCAATTTGCCATAATCACAGGTTATAGCAGTTTGTTGTTATTATTATGCAGGACGTCGCTACGAGGCCTAATGCATGACATTACATATTACAAATTGCTAACTCTGCGGCCCCCGATTTTTTAAACCACATCAACCATCAAGATCCCGTCATCTGGTCAATGGTTTTCTCAAATCTCATCAAAGTTTACAATAAACAGTAAGTTGAACAGCCTGCTTTCCAAAACATATTAGAAACAGTTGGTGTGGGTGAAAGAATTGCTCTTAGAAAATAATGTTACCTATAATTATGTTCGACAGAAACATTTTGCTAAAACTATCTCGTTTGACAAACAACAATTTCGATAAGCAACCATGTTCTAAAAAAGCAGAATTTGATTGAAATGTAGCGTGTCAGATCAATGTCACGGGCCTTGACGCTGAAATGAAGCAGCCACAGTAACGAGCTGAACAGTAATGAAGTAATCACAGTCCACAGAACGTGACGGAGCACGGAGGTGACAGGGAGGTATGGAGTGACGGATTCGTGCTGTGGCGATGCTCTTTATTGAATTATGCTGTGACTGACTCGCACGTTTTCGATGTCACTGTAATAATGGTCCTAATTATCATGTATCTTTATCATTATTTACCCAGCTATGCTGGGGTCGGCTTCCAGTCTAACCGGATGTAGCTAAATACCAATATTTTGCATGGAGCGACTACCTATCTGACCGCCACAACCCATTAACTGTGTAACATGGATAGGGATACCCTTTGGCAAGAGTGGTTGTCAGGTTGGTTGTGTGGCTGTACACGTAGTTAGGCACGAAGCTATACAACTTTTGCATATGATTATGATGGGTGTTACTGTGGAGGGTTTTTGCATCACTTCTTCATAATAATAATAGGCATATCTGTTAAAATTTTCAGTGATAATGATGTATTAGGCGCGTAAGTCAGTAGTGCTGTAGGTGAGGTCTGAACTTATGACCTCTAGTTCGTTTGTCAGCCCGATAGCTTAGCTGTTGGAGCAAAATAGCAGCCAGCAGGGGTCAACAGCTTCTTACTGCTAATAATAGAGTACACATTGATTGCTACTGTCAGCTCATCTACATAGCAACAGCAAAAACGTGTAAAACCAACAAAGGAAGGTATTTCCGACTTGAATCCAGCCTATTTATTCACACATGTGCGTAAGTTGCAGATTACTGGTCCATTGTTCTTAAGGTTTAGATGATATCAGTGCGTTATCATCTCACGGATGTTTGATGAGTGGGAAATACGTGTCATGGTATGGTAGACATGGATGGTATGATTAACACGCGTCTTGACCAATAGTGATCGTCGTGCAAATACGCGGTCATCGCGTTAATATGTCTTTTGTTGTTCGATGCACCAGAACGCGTGGTAGCGCCGACAGACAGGCTTGCAGTTTTTCGAAAAAAACAAGTGACATATGAACGCGAGGATCGCGTATTCGCGCGACGGTCGCTTTTGGTTACGACGCGGCATTAGGGTTTTTGAACGTAAATTGATTTTGTTGATTGAATTTGTCACAACTGAATGAAAGTCCATGTATCATGTATGACGAATGATATAATTTGATGTGATGATGAGTAAATCCATTGGATCTATCATCACGTTCCAGATAATGAATACTACTAAGGCTTATTAAACTAGTTCGCCTTCGATAATTAGCTGCATTTGTGGGTGGTACAATAAGAGATGATGAATAGAGAAAAATTTAGTAAGTTATAGCATCAATGCCGAAACTGCAAAAAGAAACTCTATTTCCGTAGAAATATAATCGCACACTTCATTGTTTCATACTGATTATTGTGTTAAAGTGTGGACTATTAATCGCAATAGCCGACACGTGTCGTAAATGCATGATAATATAAATAATTAACGAGTATTATGTAAACCTCATTATTCATCTGTTTTCTAACCTACTCTACGTGTGTTATCCTTTCGGGGAATTAGTGTATTACTTAGTATTTAAAAGAATGTGAGAATGGATACCAAATTACAAAAATGTCTGTAATTAGGTATCCTCCTAATATTATATAGGTACGCGATAGTTTGTATGGATTGATGGATGGATGGATGTTTGTTACCCTTTCATGCAAAAACTACTGAACGAATTGCGATAAAATTTGGCGCACATATAGTTTATAACCAGGATTAACACATAGGATACTTTTTATCCCGATATTCTCACGGGATCGAAACCTATGTGGGTGAAACCGCGGGGCGCAGCTAGTATTTTAAATGAATACTTTGAGTTTGTTTGATAGGGTAGTGCCCTGGGTAAAAAAAATATTATTATATTTAGCCCGTCAGTTAGATTATCGAAAAATAATGGACACGTATTTTTTCTTTTGTCAATCAAACAAAAAATGACAAAGATATAGCGCGTCAAAATTCGGGAGTGGGGGGTCGTGACGTCGCTTGCTTGCAAAAGTGTCGCAAGCAAGTGATGTGACGCGGAACTTTAACGGGCTATGTCTTCATCATTTTTTATACAATTGACAAAAGAAAAAATACGGGGTCAATATTTTTTGATAATCTAACTGACGGACTAATTAGATTTTTTTAGGAAAAAAGCCTATTGTAAAACTCATACCGTTATCATTTCAGTGTATTTATACTCTTTACTACTAAATACTATTAAATCGTGTTGTCTCGAGAAAAATTACCAAGAATAATGACTGACATCATCCTACACACTTTTATGGTGCCATATACTTAAACAAAAAGCAAAGTTTCCGACTGCGTCTGTCTGAGATAATTATACAAACAACATATTTTGAGAAAGATCAACATTAATTTGGTGTAATATTTGGTTATCGCAAGAATAAACAGTGATTTGCTTTTATCTAAAGTACCCAGTAGGGTAATTGCGTAAGGGCTGATTTTTCCAGATAATTTTAACGGAGGAATAATTTTGAATTTTTGACAGTTCTTCGATACAAAAACTGTCAAACGTCAATTTTATTCCTCGAATAAAAGTTATCTGGCGATGGAAAAATCTGCCTTAAAACACATAAAATGTCAATTGATCGCAATTTCGATCATTTTGAAAGTTCAAGCAAGTTCATTGCGGTATTTACGTTATTTAGCAGACGAATATTATTGTACATCTAACTAATACTTATGGTTCATGCTGGATTATTTTCGAACGCAATTTAAATAGTTACTTAATAAATAAATAGAATTTAATTTAATTTTACAAACCAATGAAGAATTAGGAATTTCCTTCAAAACCGTTGGATTGTGATTGAAAGCAAGTTTCGCAATAAGGGTGTGGTTGATTTATTTACTCCTCTAACACCAGTTATTCATACAGTACTAAGTAAGTTAAAAGGAAAAGCCAATTTAAATTAATAACAATTGGAAAAAAAACTAAGAAAAAAAAATTGTATCTATCCCTATTATCATTTTCTGCAACATGATAATAGTTTTTATATTAATAAAATATTGTAAACTAAACACATTTTCTCTTCTGACAATGTTGATGGTCTAGACTCTGGAATCTAGAGTCTAGACAATCATCTAGTCTCTAGATGATAAGTTTTAACTTTAGGTTAAACTTGGCTTATCATCTAGACAATCAACCAGAGATTAAAGCAATTACACTTGATCTTGGATCATTATTAACTGTTTGTTTAACTTAAGCAAGGCAGTTAATTATTTCTACGCATCATGAAGTACTTTGATTTATGTAGGTGCGTGAATTTTGTGGTTTTTTCTTCATTAATAAAAGTTATGAAAAAAATACCTACGTAATACTTGAAGAGTTTAAATATTTAAATACATAGTTCAAGTTACCATAAGTGCTCATATACACGAGCGGTAACTTGCCAACGGCAGACGCAACTGCAGCCGTCGACTCGTCGGCGACTGCAACTTACCGCTCGTGTAAACGAGTACTTATGTGCTCAAATACACGAGCAGCACATTGCCGCCCACGAGTGACGACCGTTCCGTTGGTAACGTGCCGCTCACAGGAGCTTATATGAGCCCTAAAACGTCAAAATGTGAACGTCAAAAACCAATAACGTTTTACAAGAAAATTGCAATACAACCCTATCATTTACCCATGTCAATATAACCATCAATCGACATGCTTGCAAGATGACAAGAAAAAGGATAAGATGATACAAAACTAAATAATTATTAACAATTGGTAGTTCCTACACTCGCAATTATGTATGAACACACAGAGGAAAAAATCATGTCAGTCAAATAAACTTCAACATTTTCCTTGATCTAAGAATGAGAAGAAACAACTTGATAAACAAAAGGTACTCACCATTGTAGAATTTTTATTTTAACCAGAACTAGACTGTAAATCAAAAAATTAATTAATAAAAGATAAATCTGAATTGAAAGCAGCCAGTCACTCGACACCAAATAATGACGATGTAAAATGAGTGATTACAGCCATGTTTCCTCCGTATCTCTGTTATCACCAACCGATGGTAATCCGTATGCAAATTGAAGGAAACCTATGTCTTTGCTGATGATTTGTGCGTTTGTCTATGATTTGAAGCTACTTAGTAGCACTTGGGGTTGTGATGTGATGGGTTCAGTACATGATTTTGAACCGTAGAAATGACACGTAGGTTATTAAAAAAAAAATGGTTTTCCATACGTTTTTGTTTGTACTCGTATAAGAAACTTAAGTAGGTTCTTCATATCTGTCCAAGGGTAAATATTAACATTATGCTTGAAAAATAACAGCATAGTTTAAGTCTATATAAATCTAAGACGCAGAAAAAATATGGAAAAGAACATAATCAAGACAGTACCAATGGGTCTTTACAGCGAAAGTTTATCTTTATGAGAGAAACTGAAGATTTTTTAACAAACAGAACTTTCTTTTCCACAATTCAAACTCACAAACAAGGATCAAAATAATAGTGTGCATCATGTCGTAATTAAAACTGCTTTGCCACTTCAATCATTTGCAATGAAGGACGTTACAAAACGATATAAAAAAAACTGGCTCGCGTGACGATTCTATTCAGACATAAACTAAGTAGATCAACAACAAAAAGACAAGTTTGTTAGAACCAATAATAATCTTTTACTGCTCGTATAACCTTCGCCCGATCTACTTTAAATACAGGGTGGCAGGGACATCGACGTGCAAACTGTAACTATGGATTCAGCACATGAGTGTAGACCCCATAGCGTCGATATTTTTCGCCGGTTATTAAAAAAAAATATTGCTGTTCCATACATTTTGACCGCGTAGGTATTGCACTTTTCTATGAAACAGAAGATTATTTTTTTTGATAACCGACGAAAAATTTCGACGCTATGGGGTCTACACTCATGTGCTGAATCCATAGTTACAGTTTGCGCGTCAATGTCCCTGCCACCTTGTATATTCTAGAATATATTATAAAGCCAAAGGACGTCGCGGCATGCCTAAGGATACCGCGGCATCATTGCTGCCGATGAAATTTCAACTTTATTGTGATACTTTTAAGTTATATTTTCTATTGGTCTCATAAAAATCCCTTGCCGTGCCGTGCCGCCAGTGGGCGCCGGCCCTGAGACGCTCTCGAGCTAGATGGAATGACCATGACAGTGGTTGATAATCGATTTAAAAAGGCGTGCAATCGGAGAGGCCTATGTCCAGCAGTGAACTGCCTAAAGAGATATCTGATGGTGACGATAAAATACAGAACGAAAAAGGAAAAGAGAAATAGAGCCTGAACATAATAAATACAATCTAATTTCAGCAACATTCTCAGAACGGTCACAAGTTGCGTAAGATGACCAAGTTAAATATAAACAACATTCGCAATGTGAATGTCTCGAGAATGCTCTAAGGGTATTGACATACAAAATATTTGCTGTTGATTTCTTAAGAGCCAATTAAGGAAATCTGGCATGAAAGTAGGATCCACCTCAGTTATTGTGCGTACATTACGCAACTGAGGCGAAACTTCAGTACCAGGTTTCAGAGTTTCCAAGATACAAGAGTCAAAATACGACGAAGGCCCTACGTCAAAAATGTCTTAAAAAATTCACATATTTGTGAAAGAAAATTTTAAAGATTGTAAGAGGGTATGGGCTCCACAAGTAAATGAAGAAAATTGTGAACATATGAGCAAAGATATAACATTTCATAGAAATATATCAAAGCAAATGACGGGATAAACAATAAACTAAGTAGTAGCCGAATTTGTAATTGAAGATGTCTTCATTAAACCTCCAAAGAGTTGCAAGAAAATCCAGGCTCACCTCCTAGTATACAACATCATAAAAATGCACATGTCTGCAAACAATGATGGCGATGACAATTCTAACAAAGAAATGTTTTATCATTGTGTGCAGAGGATTTGGAGGATTCCAGAAAACTGTTTATCATTGAGTGATAAGACCGTTGACCTTACTTCATTGGTTCACTAGTTTTTTTGACAAGGGTGTTAAGTCTGGGTGTCTGTTACTGTGCAGTGATGTGACAGTGGAAACTGGGAATTCTGTTGATTTGTTTGATCAGATTTTGTTGCATATTGATTCTATTGTGACGAGTAAAACTGTCGTCATCAGCCGTTATTAAGTCAATGACTTCTGTGCCTGCAGATATCCAAGTGTTTTTTTTTATAGGAACCATCATCCTTTTTTGTGCGAAAATCCTCATGGATGTCCTCAGCCTTGGGACGGGTGGAAGGCTCTATCAGACTCTTACTGATTAAAATGAAGGTGTTCTACAACTATGTATCTTTGCCGGGGCTTTGGAGCGCTTACACAATACCTCTCTCTGCTCCGCCAGGTATTGCCGCCTGATATTCAGGTGGCCCCCATCACCCGGTCCCTCTGCGGCCGTCACCATATGAACCACGTTTGAATCTGTACTTGGTCTGTATTACAAACTCTTGAATGTTTCAATTTCAAAATTTTAATGTATTTGTGATATTGATAAGGGATTAACAAAGACTACCATAAATGGTTTAGCCGCATCTGTGTTAAGGATATCAGGTTTAAATGTTATTCCCCAAACAGGTAAATAAAAATAATGTTGCGCTGTAAGGTCACTTACAGCGCTCGCGAGCAACGGTTCGACCCACGCGATTTGTTTATTTTTATTGTGGTGCTAATGGTGAATATGGGATATCAACAACATCAACAGGTGTATCGTCGTAAATATTAAGAGAAATCATGATTTAATTAGCTTTCCAGTAATTTTATTTATATCTCAAGTTGCTCAAGATATATGTATCTGCAACATTATATCATGGTTTTTCTTTGGATTCACAAGATTTTAAAATGTGTCAACTCATAAATCCGTAGAAAAATTCTGAAAGTTGTCCATTTTTTTATGGTCCTGTTATTTGGTGTACGTTTCATGTTATTTATTTATCAAGCAAGGCACACCAACGACATATTTATTTATAAGTATAGTAACAATAACAAATCTGCAATTACTGTGTAAGTGAAACAGACAAACTGACTAGTCAACGAAACTGGCGAATTAAATTAACTGACGACTATGGGAAACTGACCAGTGTTACGCGGACTCGTATTAATGCATAACCAAAAAACCTTAATATTCCTTTAAACCACTAAAACCAGAATTATTCCGGTTTTTTAATTAATGAAAACGAGTAAGGAGAAAACTTCAATAAATTGCAGTTTATGCTTATTTTATATACCAATTATTATTTTTTACAGCGACTACCATAATATTTTAATGTAGGTACTCTTAAACTGTTTCGTAATGATTGCGAAGATGGCCGTTCTTTTTGAGACCAACTGATTTACATGCACTTAGCATTCTCGTCGCACTGAAAGGGAAACCGTTCGTGAGGATATTTTTCACAAACTTCTGATAAAATCAGTAAAAACACATGCCATGCATCACCTAACTCACGTGGTTGCCATGATAATTTGCCAAATATATCTTTAAAATTCACTGGTCGTACTCTATGGTCGCACTAAATGCCTATAAGTGAAAGTTACGACCAGAATGGTCGCGAATTACTAAGTAACTATGTTTCATATCATGTTGTTATGTAATGTCAGTGGTTACAAATCAAATCGGAAATATATCATTACGTACTTGAATGCCAGGCTGTCAATTATTCTATTAGTAGGTCATTTACGCGTGAAATAATTTATATTATATCACAAGCGATCATAAACATAACTTCGTACCTATTCCGGAGGGGCCAGGCAGAAGTATATAGTCAACCCACATTAAACTAATTATGATCTCATCCGTGTAATAGGGGGCGAGCCTATTACCATTAACCAGGCACAAATTCTGCTGGCTGCTACTAAAACTGTCCCAATGGAAAAAGTCAAAACACTTTGCTCGACTCGGAGATTGAACTCAGGACCTCAGTCATAAAGGTAGTAATTGAGCTTTTAACTGCCAATGCTTCACACATCAGACATTGTTTGCTAATTGTCCATTTATTCTAAGTGCAGCAGCTTTGTCAGGGTTAAATAGCTATGCGGAAATATATTCAGTAAAACCGTGTGTGTTTTTGCGCATGTTGTATGTTTTTGTGCATGTGTGTTTGTTTGCGTGCATGTGTACATGTTTGTGTAACCCTGCTAATGATGGATTCGAGTTTTCTATCGTGTGAAATGAATTATGTAAGGTTACAGGCCAGACATTCGTCAAATGTGGTATTCCTGAATTGGTTTTTAATTTGTACGGTTCAGTTAGATGTATAAGAGTATTCTATTCTTTTCTATTCTATCAAGTTTATCGTCCTCACGTTTCCAAAGTGTCATGTAAAACTTGATTGTGCTTAGAAAATATATATAAATTAACACCCTATACTTGTACTTTTAATAAAAAGTTATAGCTAGGTAGTCTTTACTTTACGATGCACATAACAATCATACTAATTTAATAGACGAAGGTGTCTGTTTGTTACCTTAGTCACCTAGCCCACTGAACCGCAGATATCTTAAATCTGAGACCTGGAGAAGGACATAGGCTACTTTTATCTTGGATATTTCACATCATCTCCCTGCCTTTTCTCAACTTATGTTGGGGACAGCTTCCAGTCTAACCGGATGCAGCTGAATACCAGTATTTTACATGGAGCGACTGCCTATCTGACCTCCACAACCCAGTTGTTACTGAGTATAAGATACTCCTTGGTAAGACCGGTTGTCAGACTTTTGGGCTTCTGACGACCCGTAATGATTGGTATGTAAAGATCACCCATCCACGGACCAACCGCGGCAAGCGTAACTTAACCTGATCGATCGCCCCGATGGCTTTTATTACTTAGCCACAAGGCCCTCCTAACTTAGATATTTGTATAAAATGATAATAAAGTGACCTTTCAATTTTCTACATAATATGTAGAAAATTATACATATTATTATATTATGACATAATATGTCAAGGCTTATGGACGTCATATACCCGTATATAATATCAATGAATTCATCTCCTCACATTGCCAACTGGTCTTGTTTTATATTACAGCCTGATGCCATTGTTCTATTTAACTACTACATCACACATGGACTATGAATTGATTGACATATAAAAATAATAGAAGCTTGTGAATCTTGGTGGTTAGTTATAACAATGTTAACAATGGATGTCGTAGGTAAGTGCCAATTGTTCTGGCGGATAATTTTTTTCAATATTGTGTTCATTCCTACGTTTCATAGGAATGCTTGGTAGGTATGTAACAGGTAAGTTATTAAACATGGAAGTCTTTCCTTTTGACTATTCAACAGCATTGATTGAGACTTACGTTATGGAGCAGACGAATTTTTCGAACATATAAAGTAATGGATAGGCAAGTTCCTTCAAAATCCTTCGGATTGTGACTGAAAGTGTGTTACGCAATTGGGATGCTGGTTTCCAAAGGTTCTTAAGCTGGTGGTTAATTGACACACAGGTACGACACTATTTTTTTTTTCGGGGGGAAACCTTCAAAAAGCCCCCGACCTCCGGGGAGTGTGGGATTTTTGCCTCACTAAAACCACCCCGGTGATCACCATTCCTCTTAATGGTGGGAGGAGGAGATGGCGGTATGAGCTGGACTCCTTCAACAAGAACTGGTCCTTAGCAGCTTTAAACGGAGAGAAGTGGAAAGAGAGTAGGGAGGCCTTTGCCCTGCAGTGGGACATTACAGGCTTTTAATAATATTTAATAATAATGAAATAAAGTATTTCAACTTCTAAATTTATAAAGGTATAGCCATTCCAATTTGACTATGCAAAACAGTAAACCAGATAATTTACTATCAAACAGTTCACAAAATAGTACACCAATACCCATTGTGATTTGTTTCCCGCCGTTTATGCGACGCAAATCCAATCTTGTTTTCTGCAAAAGCCAATCACACAGTTTTTCCCGAACTCAGATGCTGGGGTTCCGAAATCTTTCTTGTAAGATTGGAATAAAAGGTTAGTGACGTTATGTTATGCTGCACATAGCGGTGGTCCCAGTTCCTCTTAAAATACCAATTCCGGCACCCCCCCTGCGCAACGCCGGTAAGGCACATCCGTGGGATAGGTACGACACCTATGTGTCAATTAATAAATTAAAGTAGTTGGAAAGTACAACATTGTCTCAAAAAGAGAAGTCCTGAGTCCCAGCAGTGGGAAAATTACTAATCGTATCCAAGGAAGAAGAAGCCCTCAAGAAAGAGTTCTGGCCGAAGGGTGTTGTGTACCACCGGTTTCGTGGACGGCTACATGACACCAGTCAGCGAAACACGACGCTGACACTTCGTGTGCTTTATTTTTTTTTTTAGTGTAATTATAATGTTGTATGTAATTATAGTATTTTTAAGTTATATTAATATTGTATTGTTTGTGTTTATATGGGCCTTGATGCCTGAAATAAATAAAGCGTGAGATTAAGGTCGAAACACATTTTTTTATTTAACTAATAAATGAAATATAATTTCCTCTGAATTACGTCAGAAGTAATTTCGGACTTCCTCAATAGTAAATAAAAATAAATAAATAAAAATAAAATAAATAATATACAGGCTGATTTTTTAAAGACCAGCCAAATTTAAGGATGTGGTACAGACCATCAAACCGAACAACTTTCTCCATGGGACCAACATCGTAATCGCGAATAAAAATTCAGCCGTCCCATACATTTAGGTCGAGTAGGTATTGAAGTTTTCTATGGGACAGTTGATAAAATTTTCGCGATTACGCTATTTGTCCCATGGAGAAAGTTGTTCAGTTTGATGGTCTGTACCACATCCTTAAATTTGGCTGGTCTTTAAAAAATCAGCCTGAACTTAATAAAAAACTGGTTAAATTATGTTAATTCACCATAAACCGAATTTTGCAAAGGTACTTATCAGAAATTCACAATACTTATGTGTGTGATGTTTTAAATATTTACACCAAATATACCGTTTACCTACTACTTAACAAAAAAAAAAACAGGTTTTAAAAGGAAAATATCAACATATTGATAACGGTTAAAATGTGGTTCTAAGGAAAGTGGTTTTAAAGTAAACCAACCTCTCCATCAAAAGTGATTTGAGTCCTTATCTCTTTGCAATAAAGCAGAAAATTGCACAAAACCAATGCGACCTTCGTCAGGGGATTAATATTTAAAAAATTGCCTTTTAAATTGATTGTTCGATTATTGTGTTGTAAGAGTTCGTTAAACATAAAGACAATAGAAAATACAAAGTAGGTAAATAGTCTTCCATTTTGTCACGATACTTTGTTATCTATAAATAAAATAGATACCACTAGGGAAATTCCATTTTGTTACTAAGCAACATGAAAGGGGATTGAAGATTTTTATATGCAGCCAGGCAAACCAACAGTGTCCGCCACTTTGATTTTTTTTGTCATAATGGCGGCCACGCATGGAACCTACATATGTAAATCGGATGAAGCTGGACATCAATGTAAACAAGGTTTCATGCTCGACCACAATTTAGATACATATGGTAGCGTTTACCCTACCCTATGTACCTACTGTCCGCCATTTTGTTTTTTTTTTCTCCATTGAGGAAAATAATAAAATTGAAACATAAAAGACATACTTGCAATTTTTTCAGATTTCACTACTCACAGGTCCAATTAAGTATCCTTTTATATTTGAACAACACCGTTCCGTAAATTACATTTAGGTAAAGAGTTTTTTACTTTAGAAGTATTAAAATTAGGTAAGTTTTACACATGACATTGAAAATGTCACATGGGCACACAATTGGGCCGCGTCCTAAGCAAAAGCGATCGTCGCGTTCACATGTCACTGTTTGTTGGATGGCGCCCTCTGTCGGCGCGGTCATGCGTTCCGGTTCACCGAACAAAACGCGGGGTTAGCCTGGTGGCTAAAAACTGAACCCATAAATGTTAAGGCCATATGAATGAAACCTACTCGAGAGCTAAAAAATGTACTGAAACAAGCCAGAAACAAGTCTAACTAGGTACTACAGAGCGCTATTTGGATACTGTAGGTATGTTCTAAATATAGCACGTTGAATATAGTCAATGACATTTTGATTGTAAAAATGAAATGGTCATTGTCGACACATGTCGCTTTTTACATACTTACATAAGTAGTTGTAAGATGTCCATTACTAATTTAGATAGAAGCCTAGGTATATAATGTTTGCTACTTAGTGCAACGTATAGCATGTTGGTAAAGTGTCGTCGTCATCATCCACAGCCCGACTTCATCCACTGCTGGGCACAGGCCGATAGGCCTGGCGTGGGGTTTGGCACAAGAAAATAGATTTTCTTGTGTCAATCCCCACGCTCCTGTGCCAGCCTCAACCAGCACCCTTATTGCCTAACACAGTTTCTATCACAATCTGAACCATTTTAAAGGATATTGCTTATCCTTTGCTACCTATGTTCGAAAAAGTTGTCTGCTCAATAACGTAAATAACGCAATGAATGTTGTTGAACTGTCAAAATGAAAGCCATTTGCTAATAACCTCTAAAGCATTTTAGTCAAATCAAATCAAATCAAAATATTTAATTGCTAGAATATGGTACATAAGGTGTTACAGTAAATTTGTTTCAGCATATCCTGCCATAACATGGCGTGCAAATGTATTCACACTCAGCGATGTCACCTAATCTAACTTACAGATTCTATTGATTTGTCTTCAAGATAGTCCTTAATGGTATAATATCTTTTAAACATTAATAGTTTGAAAATATTTTTTTTAAACTTGATCAGCGGTAAGTCTTGAAATCTATTTGGTAAATGATTGTAAATAATAATTGACATGCAGTATACATTTTTCTTAAATAATTTTAGTTTTATTGGTGGCAGCCGAAGTCTATCTTTATGCCGTGTTTGGCTATTTGGCCTGTCAGTGTTGGTTTCAAATAAATTGTAGTTTCTCTTAACAAAAATACATATTTCAAAAATATATAAACATGGCAAAGGTAGAATTTTAAGTTTTTGAAATAGTGGCTTACCTACAGCTGTCTAAAAAGTGAGCTCCACAAATTACTCAGATACATTATTTTTTGAGCTTTAAAAACTCTGTCAAAATCTACTGAGTTACCCCATATTACAATGCCGTATCTAAGTACGGATGATACGTAACCATGGTAAGCTGGTATTGCAGTATCACAATTTACTGTTTGTCTTATTCTTTTTAACACATATATAAAACGATCTATTTTTGTAACAACTTTATCTATGTGTGTTTTCCAAGTGCAATTTTTATCTACTGTTATACCTATGAATACACAATTATCGACAGTGGTCAAGTGAGAATCTTTATAATGAATGTCTATTTTATTTATGTTTGAATTGTATGTCTGAAATTGTATTATGTTCGTTTTAGTCATACTTATTTTTAAGTTATTTATTCCTAGCGAATCGATTGCAGTTATTGTACTCATCATTATGACTATCGAGATGACGACTAATAGACAAGCTGACCCCAAATGAATTAGAATAAAAGCAAGAGAATGACGATGTACTACTCATCATTATGAACAACTTTTACTAAGGAATCGTCTATCTAGAAATCGCTAAAAAAATCAGCCGCTCCATACATTTAGTTTCCGATAAAATGTAGTGAACAACTGATTTTTTTTAAGACGTTTTCACTTATCATAATTACACCTTGTAAAGTTACTATGGAACCTATTATGTAGGTTCATATTACATGAACCCGGACTTGTGTTCAAGAAAAAAAATATTATTAACTTGACTTAATTAGTCTTAAATAAAAAAAATACTGTAGGTACTAAGTACCTAACATTATTATCTTCAATAAACATCACATAATACGGCTGTTTTTATTAAATTATTATGATTATGATTTATTTTTAACTGGCTATTGTCTGTAGCACTTATTGCTTACATTATTAAAGTTAGTCCATAAGCCAAAGTCCAACTAGCAATTAGTTAACTAATTATAAAGTCAACATTAATGATGTAACAATATAATTCAAAAGAGTGTCCATGGAGTTTCTTGGCATTACAGCAGAAAAACCTTTTAGATACCTACTTTATTTATATTTGTACAGTCACGAGCAAAAGTATGTATACACTCGGCTTTATTCAAAACCGATTTACTCCTTTATTTTTTAATGAAATTGTATGTTGTTACGATCATAGCATTTTCGAACCCATAGGTTTATGTAATGTGTCATATTTCAACGTTGCATTGGTTATTTCACGAAAAAATCGCAATTGAAAGTTGCCAAGTGTTGACATAATGGTGCTCGTGACTGTACACCGCCAACGGCAAAACATAGTGTACCTATACATATTTTATTTACAACGCCTGTTCTTACACCCACCTATGTTTTACAAATAAAAACTTTGATGATATTACGGGACAATCCAGTTGTAGGCATTTGATTGGTTACTTAGTATAAAATTTCCAATGATATGCTGCCAGCCATTCGGGCACTTTTTCTATTGACAGCGATGCGGACGAATTTTTTGAAGGGCAAAGAAAATAAGTATATAAACCTACTTATAATTTTTAAGACTGTTGAAGTATGCTACGAAACTGATAAAATTTAATTATGTTTAAAAACTTAAAAAAAATAGTATTGCCACGACAACTGGCAGATTGTCGATTCAAATAACTCAGACAGATCAAGGTTGTATTAATTTATAAACAAGTTTAAACTATTTTTTATGCAATACTGTCATGTTAACTTGTAACAAGAATTATTAGAACGCATATTGTATGTAATTTTATTATAATTTATTACCAATGCGAGACATGCTTAGTTATTAATAAATAACACTCAAAGTGATCGTGCTCCAGTTGGTGAATAGACCCAAGGTTTTGACCGACACTATTGTAAATGTATCTCTAAACGTATAAAAAGAAGTAAGTGACTCTTGATAATTAACCGCTCTAGTTCTATCTACCTAAAATGTTAAGCTGCGGTTGCCACGGTGAGTCCTTTGATGGATGTTTTCGATGTTTTTTTCGAAGATATCCCCAAGTAGATTTCCACCACGCGCCTACTGTCCATCACACAGAGAGAAGACTTGTGTCCCAGTAGTGGGAATGTTAATGGCTGAAGATGCTATGCTGTAACCATGAAATCATCACATGATTCTCCCTTGCGTTGAATGTTTATTGTAAAAAATCACTGATCTATACATTTTGACCGCGTAGGTGTATTGCAAAATTCTATGAAAAAGCAGTTGTTTTTATATTCGACGAAATTTTTTTACGCTAGGGGGAACCATGTGTTGAAGTCATGGTTACAGTTTGCGCGTCGATGTCCCTGCCACCCTGTATATCTAACTAATGAATGCATCGCGTGTAGATATTATCAAATAATAGTCAAACTATAAACGATCGTAGTATTCGTAGATCGTTAGTTAATTCAATGCGCATGCGCACGCTCCGTCGCGCCAAGGTTTTGGCGTTTAAGGTCGAGAACGAAAGGTTTTCCTCTTAGAACATTTTTTTTTCTTTAATCAATTACAGTGAGTAAGATTGAAGTTCATGCGGGGAGTCTTGTGCAGTCGACCTGCGACGATCGCTGTACCACACTAAGATTGAATAGGTAATAGGTACAGCGGGCTGGTGTCCGCAACTCCACGACAATGCGCGTATTTTGCATTAAGATTGAATATCACTTGCACGTAAACGACAAGGTCGTTTTGTCTATGTGACAGTAAGATAGTTTCGACCTAAGTAAAGTTTTAATTTACTACTTTATTTGCCGGCTGACGCTACAAACCAGCGCTGGGGCTCTGTCTCGCATATAGCATTATGCTGAGCTATGGCCGTTTTGCGTGGATGTGATGCATATTTTCCCCCAACTTGTAATTTTTTGTGTTTGTGTTCTTTCTTTGCGTCATGTTAACCGCAAATAAAAGTATTTCCCTTCTTTCTTTTCTTTACTGGGAATTGTTGTCAAATGTCGTAAGTAAAGCAATTAACAGGTCAACTATACAAGACAATTCAATTAACATGGAAATTTTCACAGACGCGTGTCTCATCAATAGATTCGTATCTAATGACGATACTCACGTCTGTGACGTTTCGCTAATTAATTTTGTTACACCGTTTCGGAGTTTCCTTTACTTATCTTCTAAAGTACAAACCTTTTAATGAATAACCTGCAAATATTATCGCTTTTCTAGTGGTGAAATGTGGGAGTATCTACTATTATGTACACCTCTGCCTAGCCCGTCGGGAAAAACAAGCGTGATGTTATGTGCTATTAGTCTGAGCCTCTTGAAGCACTAACAGCTCTTGAAGGCTATTATTGTTAATTGCTAAGGCTTGCCTTTGCAATATTGGTTAAATAGTTATTTGTATATTTATTGGTAACAAGATCCCAACTGGAACATGTTGCATAACGTGAAGTGACAGGTTGCTAGCTCACTACCTAACGTGGATTTAATTAATATGATAAAAATATATTGCATTTTATAGAGCGCAACTATAAATAGCTTAGATGAAGAATATTTGCCATTCTGATTCACTGCAGCTTACTAGTTTCTTAAGGTATATGAAAAAAACGTGCTTGTTCTTTGAAGTATATGGAAGAGGGATTTAATATTTCTCCGCGAGGGATATAAGCCACATCCATCAAACTACTATTTATTTTCAAGGCCCTATCTTAGCAAGTCTCCTGCATCGTTGTTAAATCAGTTTCTTTTTGTTTGTATAAGAAATCTAATATAAAAACTCATAGTCCACTTTCTCATCAAAACCGACACCTTATTTATATACTGAATTTAGCCAATTCTGAACAACATTACATTCTCAGAAGATAAATTGCTTTAAATGTTTACTCACAACTTATCATTTCTGATGAGCTAAATGGTCCGTCTGTTGTTTTATTCTCTCAAGGCAAGTGCAGTAGATACTTATGTAGGTACTTCAAACAAATTATAAATTCAGTATTATCCTTTTATGCTTCTTTTCCCTGCGGAAATACCCAAATTAGCATAAAAACTTAGCAGTAACATCGACATCTGCACTAATTACCATAAATAATAGAATATAATTAATAAAATAAATGCCGAAAAACGCGTTGGTTATAAGAAGAGTTTAGAAGATTTTAAGTTCGTGCCTATTTTCGTTTCGTCTTAATGCAAGGTGCATTGCTTCCGGACACAAACCTACGGACTGTTTAAGGCAAACAACACCTTTTTTACCACGCATGTAGTGGCTCACACCACAGATTCATATCAGGTAATCGGTTGGAACCAGATCAAATTTGAGACTGACTTATGTACGGTTTTTTGATCCGTAGTTAATCTCAACCAATTGTTAAAAACAGTAAGTAATGGTTAAATTTTTGCAAAATGTGTTTTTTGATCAATTTTTAGTTTATCTAATGGTTATTTTTTTTAACTAATAGTTAATTATTAGACTATTAGCAATGATATTATATCATTAGATAAACTAAAAATTAATAAAAAAAAACTATTAGTTACTATTTTTAACAATTGGTTGAGTTTAACTACGGATCAAAAAACCGGCCCTAAGTTCGATCGTTATTTGAGGACGAATTTACCGAACAGCCTGCTGACACTAGCAACCCAATTAATACAAAGGAGTACCTATGTAATCTCAACACTAGTGTTCGGATACTGCATTCTCACGCAGACTTTAGTAGCAGAGGAAGCTTTCAACAGAGCGGTTTCATTAATGGCTATGAAGCCATTGACGAGCTTCACATGCGAACTAGGTATAACCATTTTATTGCCTTGACTTGCTTAAATGACCCATCACAACAACCAGTCTGAAACTTGAAATGGGGACAAATACCAGATTCCTTGGCCTGGCTCAGTCCCAGCATATCAAATCATAAAATTTATATACTCATGAGCATCCTGAACTTGCTCAACAACCCTTAACATAAACTCACGTCAAATAAATAAGTTTTAATATGCTCTAAACGGTATTAACATAACTACTTTCTAGCACTCAGTAAGGCCGGCTACAAACGAGTAAAACCTGTTGATTTTAGCGCTAACGAACGGACACAAGTATGTTATCGGCTCGTTTGCTAATTTCCTTCGAAGGAAATCTTGTTTCTCTTAATATATATTCGTAAAGTTTCTCTGTTCATTGGGCAAGTTATTTTTATCTGGTGATGCAGCCAGCACATATTTGCTCCTTTTTTGGTGCCTTAATTTGATTGTACCGGTTTCGAGTCTCCCATATGGGAGATGATTTTGTGCGAATTGGCTGTTAAAATATTGAATGCGTCATCACTATTTTCTTTGCCAACTAGGTATAGTTGGTCGGTTTACAGTTACATTTGCTACTAATTAGCAGTATTTTACATGTTACAACTTACGACTACCATCAGACCTCCTCTTCCCCTGACGATCACTAACACTATGGTTTCCGGACTGTGTGGAATGCTCGCCCATCCATCTGCGGCACGTACAGCATAAACTCGAAACGACCAGGCGGTTATTATTGGGCCAAGGGCCATTCAAAATTAATAATTATTTATGTGGTTAGGTACTTCATAAATATTCAGACCGGTTAGACTAGCAACTCAAAATGTTTTTGTCGATATTTTTTTGCATACAATGCCATCGAGTATTGCAGGGGACATCCCACGCAAGACATTCAAACAAATGTTGTAAAAAGTTTAGCATATTACATTGAAAAATGATTATAATCAATAAGTAATACTGTTAGGATTGTAACGGAAGTATTCTATTGGATTGTAGCGGCAGAATCGGTGTAGCTTACGAGGCGGGCTTCTTCTTTTTGAGTCGATGGTAAATGTAAAATATATTATGATGTAAGATGAGGTGGCCACGCCTATCGCAGCATCAATGGCGTTTTTAGGTCCTCAGAAGTGCAGGTGTATAGACACTTTGGACACTCCAACATATAGAAAATGGTTTGGTAGGGAGCACCGCATTCGCATGAGGTGTCAGTGGGGTCTATAATCGCCATCGTCCATTTCGCTGTTTTGCTTGTAGCGGCCGGCCTAGTTAGGTCTGCAGTCCATTGACTTATATAATTATGCTTTCCTTAAATGCCTCGGTTTCTTTGCAGTGATATTTGGGGCTTGGGTCCAACACTGAAGGGATAGCTGGTACTGAGAAAATGGCGCAGTCTTCCAGCAGACGGGTCTATTAACATCGCCTCCACGCTATATGTAGGATTCGGTGCACCTGGGTGTAACATGGGAAGTCAGCCGCGATACCATTTGCTAATCAGATTTCTACCACAGCTTGAACTATCCTTACGTACAGTCAGAGAAAAAGTGAAGTCACAGATTACTGGTGAAGTGTTTATCAAATTGGCACACTACGTGTTAAAGCCATTCTATACAACTGTCAAAGTATGTTAGTTGTGATTTGAATATACGGATAATTTAATTTAGTGGTAATTTTGGTCATCTACTAATTTGCCTGACTTTACTTCGTGCCGATACGAGACCAGAGAGAGTACTATATGGATACTCATGCAATAGTTGTCAATATTGTAAAAACAAGTCCATGTGTGAGATGAGACAATGGATTCCAGAGCTATTGAGTTGTGTGAACTGAAGGAACAGTTAGATGAACTAAACACGATTAGTGATTGTATGGTGAAACATATATGTATCTAGAGCGATTGTAGACTCGCTCACGCGACCGTATTCTATTGCATTTAAAGTTAACGGGAACGTGAAGTCATAATACCTATACATCCCACAGTTGAATT
Source organism: Apamea epomidion (assembly GCA_947507525.1). Taxonomy (NCBI): domain Eukaryota; kingdom Metazoa; phylum Arthropoda; class Insecta; order Lepidoptera; family Noctuidae; genus Apamea; species Apamea epomidion. Next base: position 19,225,609 of record OX382237.1, read on the forward strand.
TGTGAATTTAAATTAAAACTAGCTAATAAATCTTTGGTTGTATAGTAAGATTGAAAGAGCTGTTATTTCGTGTGTGATTGATGAAACGAAAGCTGAAGATGAAAGCAGAACAAGGTAGAGGCTACGTAATATATCTTTGGAAGGTTAATTGAGTGTGTGTGCGGTAGATTAAATAAAAAATGTCGTAAGGCAAAAAATGGTTTTGTGACGAGGACCACCTTGGACTTTAAGCGTCCTGATACCTACACTCATCTTTATAAGTCACTTATTAGATCACAACTTGAATACGCTGTATCAATATGGAGTCCTTTATACAAAAAATACGTAGAAAGCTTAGAAAATGTACAGCGCAAATTTCTCAAAGCTGTACGTTACCGTTGCCGCCATAGTTTGAGTTCTAATGGCCCCTGTAGGGATTTTAAGTTGATGGACTTGAAGTCTAGATGCCTTCTCTTAGAGATGATGTTTCTATATGACATATGTAGCAGCAGATATGACTGTTCAGATTTGGTAAATAATTTAAGTTATGTTGTACCTAGAAGTGTTGTAAGACGCGAGGTGCGCGCACGCCCTCTATTTGCCATTCCATCTTGCCGCACCAATGCTGGAGTTCGCGCACGTCTACGTCGCATGGCAAATAATTATAACACAATTTTTTCGGACATAGACCTATTTACATTAACACCTAACAAATTTCGAAACAATATAATAAAAAAATTAACAAATTCAATTTAATTATTAACTGAAATGTTAATAAATTATATAAGGTAATGTAAATTCACTCGCATGCCTACTTAGTTCTTATAAAAAATATTATATACATGTGGATAACGTTGTGAGTTACACATAAACTACTAACATTAGATACTAAGGTTTTATTAATTAAGAAACTATGTGTAATTGTTTGTTTTCCCAAAGAAATAAATAAATAAAAAAGCGTCAGGGTAGCTCGCGAAATTCGAATGGTCTTACGTGTTTTGCAATTTGCAGGACAGTATCAGGTTGTATGTTGATCTAAATATGGTTCGCGGCCGTAAAAAATATTAATTCATAGAATTTTATTGATAAAAATCATCAATACTCTCGCCGTCTCGCCCGCCTCTGTACATTATGTGCTTGAAGTGTTAAATAAATAAAACAACTCTCTACGTTCATATATTATGTTCTACTGAATGACTTTTACATGAAAACATGACATTTGAGGCCAATTCTAAAGCAAGGTGTTGCTGATTTTAATGATTATAATTCTGTAAAGTAATATTTGTTACGGTCGCGAATCATATTTTAATCATCATACAACCTGACACTATAATAATAATAAGCAGGGGACATAGTCCTTCCATAGTTCAAGGTGACCGATCCACTATAGCCACTCAAATCCATAGCCCAGTATATTTGGTTTCCATGTTCTGCAATAGTCCTGCACCAACCGGGGCTTGTCTTTGAGTGCACTTGCATGGTGCATACAGGGATAATCGTCGGTTGGTGCCTCCTCATCATTAAGAATTGTGTAAAGGGCCTCTGCGAGTTGGCTTCGGCCCCTAGTACGCCTTTCAAAGGTCCGGGACCCCAGGGTCCCGAGATATGTCAAAGACAACTAAAATAATAATAATGACTTATTCACATAAAATACACAAGACCTATGAAGTCCCTGACTCCTGAGCTAGGTTCAAAGACCTGTGTTACAGAAGGCAGTGTCTTCTCCCATCAGTTGTCACAAAAGCAAAAGAAAAGATGCAAATTGTTAAATCTGTAGAGTGTTAGTGTGAAGTGTTGATGTAGGAATATGTATTGTGTTTTATGATGACACTGACCTGAAAATTGCAAAAAACGTAAGAATTTTTGAATTTCGCGGGCTACCTTAACTCATTGATTTCAGGGTGTACCTCTGAATTATACAGCCAGTGACCGTTGTCATTTCTGTTTAAGAAGACCGACGTTTCGCGGTAGCCTAACGCAAGTTAACGATGTGATCATGCATGAGACAAATAGTAAATAATATAATACTTATAACAGTAATGGAATACGCAAGTGGCTCTATTAGATTTGCTTTAGTTGACCTTATAAACAGCTGATAGTACAGTTCGTTTTCATATTAAAATTAGCGTGGAAATATAGACGTTACGCCTCTTTAAAATGCTTCATAAACTCCATATATATAATAATATACGTAATAAAGAACTCACGATATTATAACAATTTCAGAAAGTTAAGTGTATCAGGAAGGGAATGCGCTAGATGTGAATAGTAAAGGAGAATTTTTTTTTTTTTTTTTTTTCTGGGTGGGAAATCATCAAATGACTCCTCCCGCTCTGGGCGGAGCAGAAGGGAGTGTCAGACTTTTACTGACTAAAACCCACCCGTGTTCCTTCAGTTACCTGTGCCAGGGGCCACGGTATCTCTTTCGAACAACCCGCAGCCCCGGCGGTATTGGCCCTAGCGGACCCCGTCAGTTCGTGCTGACAGCTCTTTGAGGCGCACGTGGAACACAACGCGCCGTCGACCCGGGCCTGGTCCTTACCGGGCGGCGAGCTGCCCATAGCTCGCCGCCCGCAAGCCCGCGCCTACGGTGGCCGGGAGTTGGCTGTTGACTCCCGTCCAGGGCGTCTCCTGCGGCGGCTAGGCGCGCGAGGGTGCAGCGATTGCCTCTTCCTCACGCGCTCCGCCTCCTCCTTCGCGAGCATTACTGCTTCGCAGAAGGAGATGACGGCCTCCCGTTCACTCTCGCTCCGTACCATGGCCTGTATGAGGGCCGGACGCGAGAGGTCGCCGCCGCCGATCGCCGCCACGAGGACACGGCGGGGCCCCGCCCAAGCCGGGCAGACCTCCACCGTATGCTCCACCGTGTCCTCCGGGCGATCCCCACAGTGGTGACACCCTGGCGTTTCCACCCGCTTTATTCTGATAAAGGATAGGATGGATGAGGATAGTAAAGGACCAGAAGGCCAATTCTCGTAATTTAAAACGTTCAAAGTCTAGTCGCAGTCGCATCTCGGCGACAAACAAATGTCAAAAACTTGTCAAAATGTAGGGAAATTAGAGATATTTTTGACAGATTGAGACTGAGATCAGACTCTGAACGTCCTTAAAATTACGAGAATTTCCACTCTGGGCTTATGCTTAGGTTAGGCCTATCTCCAACAGTATTCCTCTTAAAATGTAATGTCATTGCTATCCTCATTATATTAGCATCTACGAGTATTTATGATTATAAATACTTTATCGTAAATTTTGCACTAGGAAAGTCAACAAGGGTACCGTTCGCATACAACAACATTGGGCAAACGCTTATCGATTCCAAATGTTGTTCTAGCCGTGAATTGTACTTGGCCTAGTTTTATAAGCAATCACAGTCAAAATCACAGTGGGCGGAAACAGATGTTTTTTTAAAATTTTGTTTCTTTTTTCTAACTCTCGCAACAACAATTCGTTCTGTTTCAACCAAAACTGAAGAAGGACGACAGAATTTTTTCGTCGGTTATAAAAAAAAAATTGCTGTTGCTAACTTTTTGACCGCGTAAATATTGTACTTTTTGATCGCGTAGATATTGTACTTTTTGACCGCGTAGATATTGTACTTTTTGACCGCGTAGATATTGTACTTTTTGATTGCATAGATATTGTATTTTTTGATCGCGTAGATATTGTACTTATGGAAATTGCAGATTTTTTTTAATAACTGACGAACAATTTCAACGCAGGCTTCCAGGATCATGTACTGATTCATGGTAATAGGTTGTGCGTCGACGTCCCTACCACCCTGTATGTAAGATGTTAGTGTAATATACACTGGGAATAAACTTTACCGAAGTCAAAGCATAAGCAGAAAATAAAACAATTGACTTATGTTATCGCGAGTCACGTTTCGGGAAATGTAAAATCTACACTTTTATGACATTTTTATTTGTTGTTACGTTTGAAATCTAACCAAAGTTATACGATTCAACCTAGTAGTCGGGCTATGGGTTCTAAAATATAAGTACAATCAAAACATATTAATGATTTCGATCGTTTTTACAATAACATCATAACATAACATCGACGACACGGTTGGCGCAGTGGCTGAGCGATGGACTGCTGCGCTGCGTGTCGTGGGTTCGATTCCCGCACGGAACAAATATTTGTATTGCCTACAGGTAGTTGTTCCGGGTCTGGCTGTTTGTATATGGGAGTTTAAATGTTTGTAAACGCACCCACGATACAGGAGTAATTCCCAGTTTGGGGCAACGTTTTTTTTTAAAAAAAATAACCATAACATCACGACTTGCTTCCCCGAGAGGTTGGGCAGAGGTATACTTATACTACACTCACATGTCGCTAGTTATGTGTCAGTCCCATGTAACAAGGGGCCAGCCTATTGCCGCCAACCGAGCACAAACCCAGACACCGGGTTGCTTCTGAGAAATTCCATATGAAAAATTCAAATAACACTGCCCGACCTGGGAATCGAACCCAGGACCTCATGCTGAGCAATAGGGTTTGTCACCACCAGACCAACGACGCAGTCCAACAACAATTATTTCAATGAATAGTTAACTAATTATAATTAGCTTTAGGTACTTACTGATCCGTGGATAAATGAGGGTTCGTGCGTTAGTTAATAACTAGATGCACGATATATGTCCCGAGTTTCGCGTCCATAACCAATATAAACAAAGAACAAAGCCAATAACGAGACGTTACTGTAAACAGCAAAAACATCAACGGTCGGTAAGATACAGGAACCCGACCACGAAACATTACTTAAAACAGCAACGGTCGGTAAGATACAGGAACCCGACCACGAAACATTACTTAAAACAGCAACGGTCGGTAGGATACAGGAATCCAACCACGAAACATTACTTAAAACAGCAACGGTCGTTAAGATACAGGAACCCGACCACGAAACATTACTTAAAACAGCAACGGTCGGTAGGATACAGGAACCCGACCACGAAACATTACTTAAAACAGCAACGGTCGGTAGGATACAGGAGCCCGACCACGAAACATTACTTAAAACAGCAATGGTCGGTAAGATACAGGAGCTCGACCACGAAACATTACTTAAAACAGCAACGGTCGGTAGGATACAGGAACCCGACCACGAAACATTACTTAAAACAGCAACGGTCGGAAGGATACAGGAACCCGACCACGAAACATTACTTAAAACAGCAACGGTCGGTAGGATACAGGAATCCGACCACGAAACATTACTTAAAACAGCAATGGTCGGTGAGATTGAGGGGCTTGTGGCTAAGTAATAAGTTAACAGCCGCACGGGTCGATTGATCAGGTTAAGCTACACTTGCCGCGATTGGTCCGTGGATCACTGACCATCTTTACATACCAAGATTCTCCCATTCCTCGGAAAGCACGTTGGTCCCCGCTGTCATTCCTGGATCATTGACAGTCGTTACGGGTCGTCAGATGCCCGAAAGCCTGATAACCAGTACCAAGGGGTATCGTGTTACCTAGTAATTGGGTTGTGGAGGTCAGTTAGGCAGTCGCTCTATGTAAAATACTGGTATTCAGCTGCATCCCGTTTGACTGGAAGCCGATCCTAACATAGTTGGGAAAAGGCTAGGCAGATGATGGTCGATAAGATACAGGGACCCGGTAAAGCGACCGTATCTTTTAAGTACGATATAGTCACACTCATTATGAATGGTCAGTGTATTGTGGGCAATTATCATTTGCAAGTTAGCATTTCAATCAAATAGGCTATTTTCCTAAAAAAATCTAATTAGTCCGTCAATAAGGTTATCAAAAAATATTGAACCCGTATTTTTTCTTTTGTCAATTATATAAAAAATTATGAAGATATCGCCCGTTAAAGTTCCGCGTGACGTCACTTGCTTGCGACACTTTTCCAAGCATATGACGTCACGACACTCCCAAATTTTGACGCGCTTTATCTTTGTCATTTTCTGTTTGATTGACAAAATAAATAATTCGTGTCCATTATTTTTCGATAATCTAACTGACGGACTAAATATCATTATTATTTTTTTACCCAGGCAACCACCCTATTGTATGAATTGTTTCTTTGTAAAGTCGTGTCGTTAATAGCTATTTCGTAACGTAACATATGAAACTATACCTATTTTTGTTGAATCATAAATAGTATGTTCCAATGAGTGGAATTTTAATAAGAAATCTTTCTTAAAGATTGCAAAGATGTTTCTTTTTATCAGAACCAAGAAATAAGGATATTCTCAATTCTAATAATCGCAATACTTACCTATGCCATTAGCAAAAATTACCGATGTCTTATTATATTTCAAGAGTAACGCATTCTGAGAGCCTTATTGAGTTAAAGTTTAGCAAAAAATTACCCAAGTAAGGTTGGGCCAACTTTGGTAAAAGATATGGAAAGATAAAATACAGGCTGTCGAATAAGAACACATATAAATTATGGGCGCAAAAACATGCCTAATAATATTAGGCGGGCCCTAAACGATCAATTATTATAAAGCACAATATCACGAATTGCGCAATGTTTTTGACCGTTTAGGTTAATATTGAAGGTTGCACAATGATTGAACAAAAGTTTGTACGGGTTTCATTTTTAAAAGCACTAAATTTTAATCGTACGGTGTCGGATAAGCAAGTATTGTGCAGGTCTTGCTCTCGCGAAAACATTGAAGCTTATGAGCCGTCAATGGTATTGAGTGAAATGAAAATAATGGATCGTTCGAGTGCCAGGGCAGACTCAATCATATTGCGTAAAGAAACAAATGAGGATTTAGGTAAAAGATAGACAGACATATCCATAATATCCTTCACACTGTGTAATTAAAAGTTTGTCCCTTGAAATCATGCAAAACAGCATCACATTATTAATTATTAATGATAAGGATAAACCCGTAAGTCAAATTGTACAGTCAGCGATAAAAGCCATCAAAACTATGGTTTTTAAATCTTAATAATTGAGCTAAATTAAAAACTGGAACAGAAGGAACATAGCATATATAAAATATATAAAAGAATATATAAAATATATAAAGGAATATTTATAACTCTTTTCTATTAATATACAGTGGATCGAATGACCAGAATTATATGAAGTGTAAAAGTAGCAGTGTTAATGTTGGCGTGTGCTAGCTGACATAGGGCAACATTGTTGTTGAATGTTATTGTGACTATTTGTTTAATGTTAGCTACTACTTTGTAAAGAATCAAGTTCTACTACTTTGTATAGAATCAAGTTCTTCTAATTGAACAGGCAGCTGTTCTGCTGGGGAGTTTGTTGGGCTTCTTCTCAGCGAAAACATTAGGAAGTAGTAAACAGGCCCAGACGGAGATGGCGGGATAAACTGGACTGTTTTAATAAAGATTGGTCCTTGGCAGCTCTGGACAGAGAGTGGTGGAAGGAGTGGAGGCCTTTGCCCAGCATTGGGACAGTAACGGCTAATAAAAAAAAGGGCGAACGTTTTAAGGGACTGTGTTATGTAATTTTGAGATTTAAAAAGAGCTGTTTCTGCTCCTAAGTTGAATCATTTTGATTTTTTGGATCGGCTTGTGTCGCTGGCCGTACCTACATACTACATAACATTTGGGCTCATCAGTTCACCTTGCTGCGTTGCGTGCTCGCGTCGAAGGTGCTCATATTGCCTGTTTTTATGTCAATGTCGCGTCGGTACTCAGCGCCAGGCTATTACCGTAATACTGCTGTTATGATGATAAGCCTGCTGCTACTTAACGATGTTTTTGCAGTTGTCGAGGTAAAGGTTCTGTTGGAACTGACAACTGTGCCAGTAACTGAGAATGTGATATCTTGAACGATGGTGAAATGACTTTGGCTTGGACCAACCCTAAGCCGCCAATGTGTTTTACATACCTGTACATATATATAACAAATTTACAAAACTTACCATTTCTCTAAGTGGTGGTTTATGATTGTGATTTTGCATATGTTTTGATAATATTTCATGTTGTTGGTCGTCGTTCAGTTTGGTAATAAGTCGAGAGTTACATTTATAATGTTATTCCGTCGTATTTCACACCCAATAATGTTTACTATCATTAATTCGATTTTTGTCACATATGAAAGCATTCATATTTAATTTGATTCTGCCTCTTTTAGTTATGTAGGTATGCACTGTATACGATTCACTTTATTTAAAGGATTAAATTAAAATTTTGCAGTGCAGTATAGTTTTAAGATGAAATTAATTTTTAATTTTTCCAAGTGGACGGTCACTTAGAAAATTAAAAAATTAATTTGTTCTACCTACAATGTAAAGTGCCTTACCATTAGAATACTATTTTATAAAAATGTGTATTATTGTCTAACATTTTAGGTGTTAATTATTATGCGTAACAAACATAACAAATGCATAACAAAACAAATAACAAAACAAACAACAAACACAAACACAACAGGCATAACAAATGTTATGCCTATAAAATTTATGCTTAAGAAGCTAGAATGTTATGCTTAAAAATTATTATGATTAGAGCAATTATGCTTAAAACAATTATGCGTAAGCTATTATGCGTAAATATAATTAGGATAAACAATAGTATTCCATGTTATATTATGTCTTAAAATTTGCATATGGATAGGGAATCTCAGAGAATGGGCTAGTTTGAAAAAAAATTATAGAACGAGGCAATAATCATTATTTAATACCCCAAGCTCACTAATGTGGTCACAAAGGCGGACTAACTGCCACAGGTATTTTCTACCACGCAACCTTCAAATTAGTGGTCTAGGATGAGTAAACGAATATAACTAAGATGCAAAAATTGGAGTCAGATGACAAATAGGAAACTGCAGAAGAGTAGGTAGGCTGCAGTGGAAACGAGACGAAGAATGGCGATAAAGAGGACCACCACTTCTCATCATTATACTAGTGAGAGCGCTGAGAGCAACTCAAGTACAGAGGCCAGTACATCAAGCTACTACAACCGGTCAAAGGATGTCACCAAAATCTGCCCAAACGAAGTACCGAGGTACACTTAGTGGCCTAAAATACACTAGATTACACTGAATAATATTGCATTTATATATTTTTCTTATGGTTACCTGGGAACGAGAATAAAATAACTTGTAACGTAATAAAAAGCTCGCCGTTTTGGGCACAATTACACTACCTTGGTCCATTACCTTCCCCATTAAAAAAAAAACTGTCAAGTTGACAGTTGTCTGTTGTCGGCTTCAGCTGCTGTTGCTTTTGCTTCATTTCAAATATTTTGTAGTTAGTTTTTATAATTCAATCTGAATTTAATAGTACCTCTCATTGTATAATCGATTTTCGTTAGGCATAGTTAGGTACCTACCTAACATAGGGAAGGATGCTTATACCCAAAAGTAGCTGAATACAAGCTGTGAATGTTGATGAACAGTACTTAATATTAGAAGCAGTGTCAGAAGTCTATCAGAGCGATTAACAAACTCGATAAATAAATGAGTTCCTTAGCGTCGACATCCAAAGGTTCCAACTTGATGGGACTCTGATCTCCGTCATATCCCAGCTTAACATAAATCAAGCCAGGAACGAACGGAACGGAATGACATTTACCCACGAAATAATGTCCACAGAACATACTCCTAATGTCAACCCGAACATGCAAAGTTGCCACATGATTTAATTGTGTTACAGGTTATTAAAACTTTAAATAATGTATTATGTAGTTTTAAATTATTTATGGATAAAAACACAATTATTTTCGAATTCCTCTATTTTTTCTTTACGATTTGGTGCACGTGTACCTCGAAGTACATGTTTGGGCAAAGTTGTTTGGGCTTTTGCTGACCTCCTTTCTTTAATAGATTTTCAACTTATCGCTACAGCATTAGGTTCAAGGTTGATACAGAAAATTTGACAGTTTCGGGTAGCTTCATGGGCTGGCGTCTGTACTAAAAACGTAGAAATAAAACCAAATCACCTTTAAGGTTGAAATTATTAATTACAAAACTTCCCGTGGATGTTACAAGAAATGGCTTTTGTCTTCATACTACCCATCGTAACTACTGTCAAAGATCTACCAATGACAGCTGGGACCAATTCCAAGGCATGGAGGGGGTCTCGATATGTAACGGATGGCCCACACATCCACGAGCCGGCCGCGGCAAGCATAGCTCAACCTGCGATCGACCCGTGTGGCTGTTATCACTTAGCCACGAGCCACTGCTACAAGAACCACTTATGCTTATTATATAAATAATGGCTGATAGAAATATGAACAATATATTGTACCGAGGGACTGAAATGCTGATACAACCTGAGGGCCCGGACAAGTGGCAATCGATTTCAAGGCGTGTCTGTTAGTTTTTCTACAATGACTTTCAACAAGATATAAAAAAAACCGGTCAAGAGCGCGTCGGACTCGCGCACCGAGGGTTCCGTACCATTATGATAATTTCTGAAAAAGTGTGCTATTTAGAGAGATCGTTTTATTTTTCCTGTAATCTTTTTTTATTTTCTTAATTGCAAAATAGTTGGTCAAACGTCATCTAAAACTATTCCAAATTTCAAGTTGATAGCATTAGTAGTTCTTGAGATTTTCAGCTGTGACAGACGGGCAGACGGACAGACAGTCAGACGGAGTCGCACCATAACCCTTTTTGCCATTTTGGTACGGAACCCTAAAAGGCTTTTCGGTAGCTTATCATCGTTATCGCTGATAGTCAACGTCACTTTGTCTAGGCCCTCTGAAGCCTCTTCAGAAAGTTGCTAATTTTAGAACAAAGGATTTGACCGTACAACAAAAGTTGTAACGTCTCATAAGCAACTCTTATTATTATTATTATGAGCCTGTGCTGTCCCACTGCGGGGCAAAGGCCTGCTTCCACTTTTCCCGGTCTACTGCGATTGTGGGCCAATCCTTTAAGAAGGAGTCCAGCTCATCCCGCCATCTCCTTCTGAGCCTGCCGCGCGGCCGTTTCTTGCCATTTGGGATCCACTGAGTGCTGGCATATTGCTGCTCCGACATGCGACAGGTATGACCAGGCCAGTTCCACTAGGTTTTTTCTAGGTAGTTTCTTTCTAGGCAACTCTTGACTAGAAGAAATAAATATACATGCTATATCTTCTATACAGTAAAAATAAAATGCTGTTCGTTGGTAAGCGCATTGCTTGAGAACGCCTGGACTGATTTGGCTATTTTTTGTTTTAAAATGTTCGAGTCCGAATTAGATTTTTACTGGACGGAAAATTGCAAAGTTCCGGAAAATTTTCAAATTCGGGATAAACTGAACGTCTTTTATTCTATGGGATTATTTATTTATTCATATAACAATTCGCATTGTGTTTGATTTTTCTATGAACTATTGGAAATTTGACAGGACGACGGTAATATTATAAAAGCAATTCTGTCTGTCTGTTACCCTGTACCTGTGCTGTTACATCTAAATGACTAAATCGATTCTTGTGAAATTTGACAGAGACGTGTAGCAGCACAGAACATAACCTGGGAATATATACAAGCTGTTGTTTTGCATCCTCGTCAAATTTCAGGAGGCTGTTATGAAAGACATAAATAATCAAATAAAATTACGATCCCTGGTAAATAATGAATACATACTTGTTTTTTTAAGTTATTTAAGTTTGACAGTATTTCAGAATACACCACTTTCAAAGAACAGAATCGCGTTATGGTATCGTATAAGCGGCCGCGTTTTATGTGTGTGTAAAAGAGCAGTTACAGTATGGTCTCACTCAGGCCGTGTTTTAAAATGCGGGTCCCACATAATTATGCCGATTTCCGAAAATCAGAAAGAAAAAAAATTACCTGCTTATTTTATTATTGATTCGTGTTGAGAATCAGTAGCATAGTTACCTCCTTGAATTTGACGAGGATGCAAAACTACACCTTGTATAGGCAGTAGCCTATGCCAACACGTCAAACATTATATGTGAAAAATGACAATCATATACATTTGCAATATCTAATGTTTAACCATTTTTATAGTATGTATAGAATTTATATTTAATTATACCAACTATTTACACTAGATACTTAATTAAAAGACTAACTAACTTACTATACAAATAAATACAAAAAACAAAGGACACAGACGTCGAAGTACTCGTCCGCATCGCTGTCATCCGGAAACGTGTCCAGAAGACTGGCAGCATTGCCACATTGAATGGCAATGCTAATTCTTTGGCCAAATAACGACCCTGCCCTCTGGTCACGTGAAGTGTCAACCAGCCGGCAAGAAATTTCCTTAAAAAGGAGACGCGCACTCAGGCCCCATGACAATGTTTCACTTTGAAAAGGCACAAAATATAAGTTTGTATTTCAAAAGGTTTGTTAAGGTAAAGGTGACTTATGATGACTCTTGTTGTAGACCTCTACAAGAAATTGTATTATCCTGTTTCCCATTCGGGGTGACGTAAAGGCGACGTCAAGAGGGCAAGCAAGGACTTCCTTCTATGTGATCACACAACTTTCGGCTTAACGGATGTTTAAGCCCATTTCTCCTTCAACTGTTTATCGAAGCCATTAATCGATGTTTAGCATTGGGACTTAAATTGCGTGTAAGTGATAACAGTTCCGAAAGTGTACCGACTACATTTTACACCACTTACCACAGTATTTCAGTAAATGCAATCTCTGTAAAGGACAGTTCAGATAAGGGCAAGTATGTAGTTATTTAACTTTGCAATGTTCTCGTGTCACAAATAATGTAGCTTGTCGAACTTGTAGCGATAAAGGATAAGCATAACATTAGGAATTTATAAGGTCCCTCTTTTTTTTTTAAAGAAACTTGTGAGTTTGTTCAAGAACAAACTCACAATTTTCATGAACCTGCCACTGAACTTCAAGAAGTTCAGTAGTTAGAGCAAAGGTATGTCAGTGGTCGTAGTATCAAAACCGGCGTCGTGTCATTTACTTTAAAATCTCATAATAACAATCATGAGAAAAAAAATCCATGGAAGACTGCAGACAACAAAACAAAATAATATATTAGTCAATGTTAGAGTCGATGAGGGTATTCTCTCTACTGTCGTGCTTTTAGCTAGAGTTTTTGTTCATTTATTGTTTGTGTTTTCTTTTATTGTTATGGTTTTTTTTTCTTTTTGTAGCGTGAATGCTCTGTTTTTGTCTTCTCTTTTGCTGTGAATGCTGGGCACGTATGTACTTGACGTAATCACTAGTCCATGTCTCTATCCTCTGTTATTTGTAAATGTTTGTGTTGTTGATGTGCCTTAATAATAAATAAATAAATCATTTGCTATCGTTATTCGTTAACGGTACCATTACCTATCTCCATGGCATAATCGCCTAGTGCCAGGATTTCCCAATCTAGGGTCCACAAACTCGGTGTGTTCCGATTGGTTACCATTTCGAAAGAGAAAAGTCCTGACTAAAAACTTTTATACATATACCTGTATATCACGCCTGGTTTCCCCCCTGAAGGGTGAGGCAGAGGTGAACCTAAAGCCTAACTTTTTTATTTGCTCAAAAATTCCGATGCGACGAAAATTTCGAACAAGCCCGAACAGGGGGAAAAAATGCCGGAAATGTCTGGAGAAATTCAGACGGATGGTAAGTTCCGACAGGAACTAGCAAGGCACAGTGGGTCTATAGACAAAATTCAATGAATTAACTCGTAGTGTTTTGGTAAACACGATAATATTCCTTCAGGTGGGACATGGAACATGATGAAGGTGTCAACCTTGTGAGAGAGCAGCGGTGGCCCAGTGGCAGCGGCCGCGACGAGTTGTAGGTCGTAGGTTCGAACCCAGACAGGCGCATTACTTTGTGTAAACGTAACGTAAAACGACGCACTCCCTCTCACAGAGAGGAACGTTATAGGCTGATTATGTATGTTATGTATGTCAACCTTTTGGATTACCGATGCGTTACAGACCTTGGAAGTCGAAGACAAAATCAAGACAAGTTCATTGAACCGGAACAAAACAATACAATTGCGGAATCCTAGTACTTGATGTAACGGAGCCTTCCGTTACTTCCCTGGATAAAATATATGCAAATAAATAAAATTGAAGTGTCTGTTTGTAATGTAAAAATAACAGCTTTTTACTACATACTGATATTTTTCTGTTCTTCACACTAGACTCTAGACCAAAATTAATAATCTTTTTATTTTTATTTTTGTCTGTCTGTTTTTCCGGCTAATGTTCGAAACGGCTGGACCGATAATCGATGAAATTTGGTTTGGGGATACTTTGAACCCTGGGGAAGGACATAGACTAATTTATATCGACATACCATGCGGGGGAAGCCGCGGACAGAAGCTAGTTGCCTATAAAAATGTAACAAATGTCACTCTCCTTCATATCGAGTTATAGATAATTTGAAACTAGCCATACTACAGGTTGTCACGAATCTAGGCTGCTAGCAGTTTTAGCAACTTTCACTGCATCGTCAGACATAACAGACAACACGTTAGATACATCTAAATTGCATCAGCTATTCTATGTCCACTATTGGGCAAAGACAGCTAGTATAAGAAAGAGAAAGAAAGAACAAGTATTTATTGTGACTCGCACAGGAAGATCACAAACACAATCATAAAAATATAAAAAAAACTAAATTATATAAAAAGAAAGTAAAAAACAGAAAGTCCTATAAGAGGCCAAAAGGCTTTCAACAATAAGTGTCGCAGCGCTGGTATTCTTATAGCGCCCGCTGTGATGTCACGGACAGTTACAATAATAAATAGATAATCAATAAAATAGATATTATGTAAAAAAAAAATATGCAAATAAAATATAAGAGTTGACTATTGTTCTAACTCTATGTTGTTTTGTGTAAGGTGCCTACTAAGGTTATAGGTTAAATTTAGAGAATGCATGAATGGTATAGAATTGGTATACCTACCTAGGTGAAAAAGTGTTATTAGGTGTTATGTAGGTATTAAAAAAGGAGCTACGTCTGCCAGGAAACTGGTTTGCAGTTTGGCAGAGGTAATACTCGTATATCAAGTATTTTTTAACTGAACAGACAGGTGTGCTGCTGAGGAGTTTGTAGCGCCACTTCTTCTCCCCAGCGAAAGCACTAGGAAGTGGTGAAGGTCGGGCGTTTTGGGAGACTGTCTTATGTAATTTTGACGTTCGAAAAGTGCTGATTCTCAGCCTAGTTTGAGTAAATGACTTTTGATATGTTTTTTATGTCTGTATATAAACACTTTTTTTATCTATCAGACCAATACAAAAAGAAAAAAGAAGTTTGTTGTCCTGTATGTGGGAAGGACAGAACCGGTAGAAGTGTCGGTCATCGGGGGACGCATACGTCCTGCAGTGGACATCTTTTGGCTGAAATGACGACGATAATGCTGTCCTATTTCTAAGGTGTTTTATCATCAAACTGAGCATGATGATTAAAGATTACGATGTCACTGACCTGTATTTTATTTTGGGGAAACTAATTATAGGTAATTTACCTTTATCCAAAGCTGATTCATTTTATTGTACAAAGACCCGACGCGTTTTTTTTTTGATAAAATGAAAATACGCTTTGCATATTGTGTTATTGTACAATAGTTTATAAATATTTTGCACAAGTGCTAAATATGATAGAATTCTTATTTATGCGAATTCCTTTAGAATTCGGCACAACCTTCATAGCAAATTAATCGGTTTAACGTGCTTATGATTACGCTGCATTTTGCTATAAATTCTAAAAAAAAACGTCAGATTAAAACATTATTTATTTACAAACGCCCACTTTGGTAACTAATCGCGAAATTCTGATAATAGATTTTTTAATAATAAATTATGAATTATTTTGCTACTTTCCATAATTTGAAATCAAAGAAATAAAGAAAAACCGCAAAAAAGTAGAAGTAAAGACTCACCTTAATGAATAAATTTAAAAAAATATCCAAAAATTCACTCACAAAACACAACACTGTTACCACAAAATAAATAAAGTTCTACCGTTCTACAAACAAAATGATCGATGTATTTCGTCCGACTCCTGCGCAACCAATTGAGCGCGCGCTCCTTGTAACAACTGCCCGCCAACTGTCGGTTACTTTAGCTCCTACCTTGTTTTTCACTTCAGTCTGTGCTTCAGTGATAAATCATCATACAAAGTAATTTTGTGGTAAGTATTCGTGATTTCATACTTTGTGACGTTGGTCTGAAACTCCAGGGGAAAATGTGAAATGGGCTGGTTACCCACGTCATAGGTTTTGATGCCATTATGTTTTTGGTGAATACATTATAAATGGACAATTGTTCTTTTGTTTAACCTATCTTAGCATAAACTTTTCTTTATTTTTTGTCAACAGTTTTTTGCAGTCCATCTTATTAGCGCCAGGTCGTGTGGTTGCTGGCGCAGTAGTAGGAATGTTTTTACTACATTTGGTTAACGTGAAAAACTATTAACGGCAGCAGCGTAACTATACATACCAATGCATCTGTGCCCACAGGAATGTCATCTGTAATGTCTACAGGATGGACCAATGGATATCTCTTTTCGAGATTCTACATCTGCGGAGCTAAAGGCTGTCTTCCCCAAAAGTGGAGCATCCAACGCAGTGACTGTTTTTGTAGTTACTGAATTTCAGTCGCCAAATATACATATTATATGCGAATGAAAGGGGAATTGAAGAGACTGAAGATTTGATCTGGTAAGATAGCTGAAGTTCGTTGCACCTTTGTAAATTGATCAAAATCATTTTCCTTGTACACTATTTCTCACATTTGTTATACATTGTGTAACTTTCTCTCTTACTGAAACAGTAGCAATATGTATACTGTGTTCAGTGTTTCTTCTCAGAGTTTTCGAATAGGAAACACCTTATCTAGTTTTAAAACTTAGTTTATTTTTGACATGTAAAAGTGATATTTTTTCCACTTTACCTGAATATATATCATTTATCCGTGACATGCAAAGATAACCTTAAACAGCAGTAGGTACCTATCTATGAGAATATTTAGTATAGTGTTTTGTCTTGGTCAGTGAGGTATGTTGGGGTCAACGACGCAGAACGACCGTATAACGGCGAACTACCGACATCTTGAGGTAAACTCGGTTTGGTAGTCAGACTTCCAAGCTTTCCTGTAACAGGTACCTAATTACCTACGTTTTTCTACGGCAATATATACCTACGGGTACATTGGTATAGTCTAGGAGTGACCGATATATGGCTAGCTGACAAACTCACAAATTAATTATTCTCAATCGTGTTAGTGTTAGTCTCAAGATCGAGATGAGTATGTTTAAGTACTTGTAATTAATTGAAACACGTCCAACATACACGATGAACGATGAAAACGACAATATACTTGGCAACCTTGAACGTCCAGCAAGCTATCAATTTGCGCTAAGATCGTCTATGGAGTGTCCATAGGGACTCTGCTTGTTCTTCTCCATAGGAATCTACGCTATCTAACCGACTATTAGACAGTTCAAAAGTGCCTGTTGGTAAATTGTTTAGTTGAAATGAATGCTCAAGAGTTTTGAGTTTGAGTTTGATCGTCTTGGACATCAGATAAATCATTATCATCATCTTATTTATTTTTTCCGTGGGGAAATCCTCATGGATACCCTCCGTTTGGGGAAAACGGAGGCTTATGTCGTTCTCTTACTGACTAAAACCTCAATGCTCCTTCTACTACCATAACTCGGGAGTTTGGGAGATACTGGTTCATTCACCGCCCCCCGACTGGTATCAGCCCGCCATGCCTAGCGGACCCCATCACCGTGCGGCCGATCCAGCGACCGCACATCCTCCTATAACGGCGCGCATGGAATATTGTGTGCCACCTCTTTTTGGTGTTAATCATATCTACCTACACATATATACACACATATATGTTCATAATCAGCCTATAACATTCCCACTGCTGGAACACAGGCCTCCTCTCTGTGACAGGGAATTGGCCGTAATCCACCACGCGGGCCCAGTGCGGGTTGGCAGATGTCAAATTAAAAGCACGAACCCGCGACGTACAACCGGTACAACTCGCAAGCCGTTGCCGCTAGGCCACCACTACTCTCACACAATATGTAAGGCCCTTTATTTCGGTTACCACAGATGACACCATAGCCCAAAGGGTTTCAAGGGTAATGTGTACTACCAAACCCATGCACGTAGCTTCAATTGTCAGCAGACAGCCATAGAGGAAAAACAAATTATTTCCTGTTTGTTATAAGCTCGTCACAATAGGATTATAACAACTACGTATGTAAATGATGACGTGTTTGATAAGTCATATTTTCTTTCCCGTAGGTGAAAGATGATACGTGCGTAACAGGGATTTTTGTAAGGATAAATCAAAGTGATTCGGTATTACTAATCAATTGACAATGCTAGATGCTTAATTACCTATGAGGAAAGTGCCGCGCGAAATATTTCTTGAATCCTTTTCTAGTTTCTCTTCCACTTCGTATTTGATTTGGGGCTATTTTAAAAAAAAAAAAACGAACGCAGAGCTTAAGGAAAATAAATGGCAGGATATCGCGAGCTCCAGTTTTGTGACTGACACGCAAGTAATGGGTAATTTTTAACAATCCTGAGCACGCTTGTCCAACAATAACATTATAAAGCAATGCAATGCATTACCGCAAACTTAAAGAAGGATTATGTCGCATATAGACAGATAGAAGGCATGTCGCGCGGCTTTCCTGTGAGGAAATATAATCAAGATACAAAAAAGTGAGAATAGGTCGAAGATCACGAATTCGTTATGAGCGATAATCACCTGCCAGCTATATTTAATGTATTTAAAAAATCACCCACTAATGGAGTGGTTTCGGTTTGAATAACTAGAGAAATTCTGTGTTGATTTCAGGAATCGGCCAAAATTGTGGAGTATTTGAGTAGCAACAAGTGCGTTGTGTGTTCCATGTTGTACGTTTTAATTTTATTAGTCATTTTCATTTCGCCTTTTCAGGACTTTCAGCTGAATCCACAATGTCCAAGATACACGTGTTTACTTGTGTAATTGTAATTGGAAAACTCCGTCAAATCTTCTCGTCGCCTATCCCACAGTGTTTCCCAGTGCATCCTCCCTGTCATGACATATATCGCCGTATCGTGGACACTGACGGTCGGGCTGGTCCACAAATTCAACGTCGCTCAGCGCGCTATGTAGCGAGCTATGCTCGGAGTCTCTTTGAAGTATAAAATCATTAAATTATCCGGAAATGAACCGGAGGTACTGACATAGCTTCCAGAGTAAGCAAACTGAAGTGGCAGTAGGCTGGTCATGTTTGTCGAACGACCGATGACCGGTGGAGCAGACGAGTCCTGGGGTTGCAGTCTCGACATTCATAGCGATCGCTTTACGATCGAATTCGGTCGCAAAGTCCCGGATTGACAGGTGTAATGTATGGAGTGACAGGACTTTGCGACCGAATTTGGTCGTAAAGCGATCGCTATGAAAGTCGAGACTGCAGTCCCTGGAGTGGAGACCGCGTATCGGCAAGCGTAGTGTGGGACGCCCCCCAGCTAGATAGACGGGCGACCTAAAGAAAGTGGCTGGGACGGACTGGATGCGGAAGGGGGAGGACATGGTGTTGTGGTGCAGCCTGGGAGAGGCCTATGTCCAGCAGTGGACTGCGATAGGCTGAGTTGATTGACTTGTGTAATTGAACATTTTGTAAATCAGGTTACTTAACGGAGTCCCATAAAACCGGATGGAGGCTCTAGTGGGTGCTAGCTCCACATAACCACTGCGTTGGCCCAGGGAGGTGGTGGGGTATGCTCATATGCATTTAGTGCGCCTAAATCGAATTTATAATTTTTGGAGCATATAGGTTAGTTATAAAACTGATATAAGTAGGCGGGTCATGGTTGCTTGCTACTTGGGGTAGTTTCATGAAGGTTGCAAAGGATTTGCCGAACTTTAGAGAATTTTTTATGAGCAAAGTTGAAATCCTCAATTAGATTGATTGGAGGCTTAATATAGAAAATGGCTGAAGAAAAAGACACTTAAAGGAGCCGAGAGTCATATTATTATATTCTTTCCGTCATTGTGATAATTTTTCTGAACGGGATCCTTCTGATTACGGAGTTATTGAAGGTCCCAACTCCAGTTCCAACTTTGAATATCCCCACGACTAAAGGGGTCGTGGGGTTGCGTGCGCTACCGTAAAAAACGATTTCTTTTCGTTAGCAAGTTCATCGTTATTGAACAACACAACATAAGTGGGTTTATATGTGTAGCGTCTTAACACTCTGTAATTTTTTTAATAAAAAACCTTTTCATGAACTTGAATTTATGCAAATAATAAATAAAAAACCTTATTTACGTTATGTACCTGCTAGCCAAATATTAGGAGAAAGCATAGGTCACGCTCAACAATATTGCCATGATGTCATCCAACGGTATTTCTTTTTATTTTCCACTCGCATCTAATATGACTAGCGATAGGCCCCTGCTTCGAACGGTTTTTACAACTTGACAAAACAATGAGATTCCCTTATTACGGCCTAACTTTAATATTAATGTATTAAGGAGCTGCCTAAACTTAGAGCACCGTGAAACGCTGTTTTTTGTTGCACATTTAGGCGTATTAGCTGACGCGGTTCGAGGGGCGCGGGGGGGGGGGGGGGGGTCGTGGGGGTCCCCCCCCCAAATCATTCAATCTGTTGAGAGTCTGCATGATTTACTTGCCTTACTAACTTAAGTTACTACTTTGACCCCCCCAAAATCTTGGGCTGCGACCGCGCCTGCGTATTGGTATATATTACATACAAGCCACAAAATTGAGTATGTTGTCAAATGTTGTAAATAAAAGACTTATTAAAAAAATATTTCATAAATATAGCTTTTTTAAATAAGATTTTGTGTGTTCAGGATTCTTTTATTCTTATATTTAGTTTAGGCTTGAATGTTATATTCTTTTTTTTTTTTAAGTGAAAACTTCTTTAGCGGCATTGTGCACTTTTTTTATGATGGGTAAAAAATGTTAAACTCGCGTCAGGACACGTGACCTGATCGAAAGTTCGTAATACGGAGCTCGCGTCAGGGCACGTGACCTGATGGAATATTCTTAAGACGAAGGGAGAGTTTTTTGTGATGGGTAAAAATGTTATACTCGCGTCCGGATACGTGACCTGATCGAAAATTCGTACGACAGAGCTCGCGTCAGGACACGTGACCTGATCGAAATTCGTAAGACGGAGCTCGCGTCAGGACACGTGACCTGATCGAAAATTCGTAAGACGGAGGAAGAGTAGACCGCATTCCAAAATGCACAACGTTAATATTCCAGTTTTAAACTTTTTTTTCTCTTTCTTTTTAACCCCCGACGCAAAAACGACGGGGTGTTATAAGTTTGACGTGTCTGTGTGTGTGTGTGTGTATGTCTGTCTGTGGCATTGTAGCTCCCGAACGGATGAACCGATTTTAATTTTGTTTTTCTTGTTTGAAAGGTGAATTTGTCGGGAGTGTTCTTAGCTATGTTTGATGAAAATCGGTTCAAGATGGCCGCCGCCACAAAATGGCGGATTACATATCTTTTCACAACTCCCTCAATATGGGTATCAAATGAAAGGACTTGACTAGTACAATACTATACACTATGACAAATTTCAAATCCAAGATGGCCTGGACTACCACAAAATGGCAAATTACAAAACACCTGATTAAATACCAAATTACCTGAATCTTAAAACGCAAGAAAATAAAAGAAATGAAATAACAAGGAGTCCCTACAAAAAGCATGAAATAAAAAATTTAGTTAAAAACTTAAAAAACCCCCGACAACGTACTTACGTAGGGTCACAATTACAAGGATATTTTTTTCTTTTTATAGGGTTTTACGCTGTCGCGGGTTTTTAAATTTTTTTTTGGTAGCTGTGTTGTGTTGTTCACAGTCTTTCTTTCCAATCTGTTTTTAGAAGTGATGACTTTTAATTGGCTGTCAGTCTCACATACATTTTTTTTATTCTGTTTGTTTTAGCTGTAAGTTATCCATAGTTAGTAAATAAATAAAACAATCGTAAAAACAAGCTCAAAAATATATTTTTAGTCGCTAAATTCTCCAACTATTAGAGGATAAACTATATGATAGTTTTTATGTAATGATAATAAAGAGAATTCAATCCACTAAAGAAACACCTAAACATTATTCCATTGAGCCGTGCTTGTATTTATTAATTTTATTAAAACTGCAAAATTACTGTTATTAAAACAACATTTGAAAAGAGTAACGGTGGAGTTTCTTGCCCATTCTTCTCCATACGAAAACTACCTTTTGGAAGGGGCGACTAGAATCAATTTTATTTTAATTTTATTTTTGACGTTCAAAAGTGCCTTTTATGTGCCTATTTGAAATAAATGATTTGACTTTGACTTTGACTTTATTTTGGTGGTCATTCGATTCTACTAACATCAAACGCATCGCTATTTAACACATTATTTGTTTCTGCGATGCGCAATTATCAATTACCTAAAATTTGCTTGTTACCGCGCTTTAATACGTAAATCTTCCGGAATAATTCACTCATGAAGGTGAAAACCACATCATTTGTTGCGAAATTTAGTAGAACAACGCGTTCACACAGACACGAAAAGCGTCTTTTTTATAATTATTGGTACAGTAATATACCTATACTAATACCTCAAAGTATACCTAATACTTCGAATTAATTAAAATTATTTAGCCTATAGCAATGAAGAGAAAAGTAAGCAAATATTACGGTCAAACTCTCAAGGTTGAATAGAACGGAAATTAATAATACAAATACATAATTATTTTAATTATGCAGGATGGAAACTTAACGGTAGGCACCTAACGGTATGTTATTTTGCCAGTAATAGGTATAATATAAGTATACCTACTTATTTTTATCAATAGCATACTTCAAACTGACTGCCTAGTTGGTCTAGTCGCCGTAAGCGCTTCTGCTGAACATGAGCTCCTGTGTTTGATTCCCGTGTAAAGGGTTATTGGGGTTTGCCATCTGGAATTTCTAAAGTAGCAGCCCTGAGCTGGATTTATTTATTTATTATAGAAATTATTCGTCGGTTATAAAAAAATATATTAGTTTTTAATGGCCAGTGGTCCACCTTATCTCTGGATCGAAAGAGCTGGAAGTCATGGGAGAGGCCTCTGCCCAGCAGTGGGATGATGCAGTAACAGTATTAGTTGTTCCACACATTTTGACCGCGTAGATTTTGCACTTTTCTATGAAACAGCTGATTTTTTTTTGATAACCTACAATAGTATCATGTGCTGAATTCATGGTTACAGTTTGCGCACAGGTTAATTTTTTTTCCTGTATATGAATGATAAGTGGCTGGTAATATTGAATAATAGTGATCATTACGACCATGATACGAGTAACTGCAGGTCGCAGTATTAATAAGTCATTGGCATTGGTATATTGTTCAGGTATCTATTTCCTGTTCTCGTCACTCATGCCTACATTTTAATTGAGCTAGTATTGATCTACCATAGATTTGATCAATTAAAACTGTAGCACTTTATGTAAGACTGCAGTTAAAATGTAACTCACTAAACGGAGTTCTTTGTGACTGCAAGTGGGTTCATTTATTTTTTTAGGTAGGTATTACTTTTCTATTACGTTCCTGGCCTATGACCTATTAAGATATAAGACCTTCAGAGACCTTATTCAGATGTAAGACTTATAAAAATGTTATAATAACAGCTGCTTTTATTTTCATAATTGAAAAAAAAAACATTTTCTTCGTCATTGTTTAAATATTGGTGACCACCAAAAAATGCCAACAAAAAAAGGAGATTTAAAAAATAAATAAAGGGATTGTTGTTAATTAAGTGACTGTTATCTACTACAAATTGCCTAATTAGCAACATGTTTCCATAGTCCAGTTGAATCAATCTAATCGGCAAAAATCCGTAGGCAATTAGCAGGCTTATGCAAATGATATTAATTACCTAATCTTTTGTTTTCACAACCTCTGATAAACCTAATATTGGTTAGGAATCTAATGCGAATTCTTCATATTCATATTCGTTTATTTGCATTCCACAAGGTATAAAGATGTTCACAAAAGGTTTATAGCTAAGAGACCCGGTCAGGGCACAGCAAACTTGTAGTTATACATATTTATTAAAAATCTAAATCGTAGAAACAAAAATCAAAATAGATGTCTACTAAAAAATTACGCTCACATAAAAAATATAATAATAATATTTATAACAATAATAGTTATTGTTATTAAAACAATAACATAAATAAATCTATTATAAGGGTAAGTAGGTTAGCGGCGGTAAGACCCCTCTTTGAGGAGTGGCTAGAGAGGCGTCACGGCGTTCTCACCTACCGCCTGACGCAGGTCCTCTCCGGACACGGATGTTTCGAGAGGTTCCTGCACATAATCAGGCGGTAGGAGACGCCCGGGTGTCACCACTGCGAGGATCGCCCAGAGGACACGGTGGAGCATACGGTGGAGGTCTGCCCCGCTTGGGCAGAGCACCGCTGTGTCCTCGTAGAGGCGATCGGCAGCGGCGGCGACCTCTCGCGTCCGGCCCTGGTTCAAGCCATGGTCCGGGGCGAGAGGGAGTGGGAGGCGGTCACCTCCTTCTGCGAAGCAGTCATGGTAGCGAAGGAGGTGGCGGGATGGGCGAGGGAGAGATCCTCGCGCCTCAGCCGCCGAGGGAGACGCTCCGGGCGTCGGGAGCCGCGTGACGACTCCCGGCCACCGTAGGCGCGGGCCTGCGGGCGGAGAGCAATGGGTAGCTCTCCGTCCGATCAGGACCAGGCCCGTGCCGGACGGCGCGTATGTGTTCCACGCGCGCCTCAAAGAGATGTCAGCGTAGTTGACGGGGCCCGATAGGGCCGAAGCCTGCCGGGGTAGCGGGATCGTCCGAAAGGGTTACCGCTGCCCTGGTACATAAAGGGCTAGGGAAGGAACACGGTTGGGTTTTAGTCAGTAAGAGTCTGACACTCCCTTCTGCTCCACCCAGAGCGGGAGGGGTCATTTGATGATTTCCCATCCTGAAAAAAAAAAAAAAAAAAAAAAGGGTAAGTAGGTAGCTATTTTCTTAAAATACTATTTTTACATTTAGATATATATACTTATTTTATTTTATTTTATTTTATTTGGAACAACAAACAATTACATAATCTAGAATACAAATAAACAAACTTAAGAGCTACTTAACAATTATGCAATCAACAGCGTTGTCCACAGCATATATAAGTAATAATAAATACGCGTAAGGAAAGAAAACGATACAATAATGAAAGCTTTGTGATGATCGTCGAAGCGTTTACATTTTTACAAACATAGAAACGTCTAACTAAGGATACAGCAGTTCAACTATAAGCTTATTATACTGAAGAGGATAAGAGTACAGTGTCTGATTTCATGATCGCCTTGAGGACGGAGTTTCGAAATTTTCCGCGGGATTCACAGAACAAATCAATGTCTTGAAAATATTTATTATAATTGTCGGCAAGCCGTCGTAATGGTGCTCGTACTCCCGAATTTGTTCGACATGCTCTTACTGCAAACAGTGGTTGCTTACGTACTGCGCGTATATGTGCAGCTCTTGGGACGAAATAACATATCTTGTTACAAATATCCGGACAGTCATAGACATTTTTACAGAGATCGTAAAGAGAAGTGACCTCAAGGCATGTACGCCGGCTAGTGAGGCTTATAAGATTGTATTTCCTTAATAAATCAACGTACGATGCAGAAGAACGAAAACACTTGTAATTCATGCATCTCAAGAATTTCTTTTGTACCTTCTCTATGCTATCAGAATATTTAGTATAGAGGGGATTCCACACCGCAACTGCATATTCTAACTGTGATCGAATTAGAGCTTTGTATAGATGTAAGTAGGTCTGTGGGCGTACAAAATTAGTAGCTGTTCGCATAACAAAACCATACATACGCCAGGCTTTGTTGACAATTGCGTCTAAATGTATGTCAAGATGAAGCTTAGCATCAATGACTACGCCAAGATCACGTACCATGCTAACTCTATTAAGAGGTGTACCGTTTAAGCAGTAATTATATTGATTAATATTTTTGATCTTTGTTATACTTATACAACAACATTTAGAGACGCTAAGTTTAAGTTTGTTGGACATGCAATATTCAGTAAATCTATCTAAGTCAGATTGTAGAACAAGACAATCATTGACGTTCTTAATCGGTCTAAATATTTTTAAATCATCTGCATATAGCAGAAATTTTGAATTTTTAAAGCAGTTACCTACGTCGTTAATAAATAATATAAATAAAAGGGGTCCCAAAATTGATCCCTGAGGAACACCTGATGTTACGACAATGCTAGCTGAATGGTAGCCATTGATCACTACACGCTGCGTTCTTTTAGAAACATATGATGAAAACCATCGCAGCAGGTTCCCGCGAATGCCGTTAAACGCGATTTTACTGAGTAGCAGCTCGTGGTCGACCTTGTCAAATGCCTTCTGGAAATCAGTATAGATTGAGTCTACTTGAGTACCCACATCCATTTGGTTAAAAATATAGTCCAAGTATGTAACTAGGTTAGTTGTAGTGGATCTTTTTTTAACAAAACCGTGTTGTTGTGGGACAATAGCAGTATGAAGTAGAGGATAAAGTTCATTATGTACAAGTCGTTCAAACAGTTTTGACAGGGCCGATAGTATTGAAATTGGACGGTAGTTTTCAACGTCATCTTTTGAGCCAGACTTATGAACTGGAGTAATGTTGGCTTGCTTCCAGGCTTCTGGGAAGATCCCTTCTGACAAAGATCTATTGAAAATAATTTGTAGAGGAAGACATATGTTTTTAGCAGTATTTTTAAGAAATGTTACGGGAAGTTTATCAGGGCCTGGGCCTTTAGAAATATCTAGGGAGTCGAGGTTCTTTGATACCTGCTCAACTGTCAATTGAATATTATCCACAACCACACAATTTTCAGAATAAGGTAAGTTAGTGCACAAATCATTGGATATATTGCCAGGTTCATAAACGGATTTAAAAAAAATCAGAGATAAGACTGCAGATTTCAGTAGGATTAGTGGAAAAAATATTTTTATAGTGCACCCTAGAGGGAATGCCTTTAGATGATTGACGATTAGAGATAAATTTCCAGAAATAGTTGACTTTGACCTTTATACTATCCTCAACACTGGTCATGTACCTTGTATAGCATATTTTGCACCCTACTTGGAATCGGGCCCTAAAGATCGAGAATTGCTCATAATCTGACAGATTCTTATATTTTTTCCATTTAGTCCAAGCTTTAGATTTATTATTATAAATATGTATGAGTGCCGGTGAGAACCAGATTGGAAACTTGGACGTTTTTATGGTTGTTAGAGGCACGTGTGTTTTTATTATACGAAAAACTAAATTGTAGAAAACGTTTAATGACTCATCCACGGAACAGCCATGTAAAGTAGCGTTCCAGTCTATTTTAGATAACTCTTGATTAATATTGTCATAGTTAGCTTTGTAATAGTTGTATCTTTTAACTAGATTGCGATTACTTAGGTAATATAATACTCGTAGGTAACACAAACACTTATTTAATAGATCATATTTTAAGAATAGAATAGAATACTCTTTATTGTACACCATACAGATTACAGAACATAAATATATAAAATTTAGGATTACAAATAAAAGAGATCAGTTTTACGTGTATCACAATTAGAGATTCAGTAGGTAACATTTTATAATTTAGTTATTGTGTATTTAAAAGATTATAAAAATTAAACGCCACAGTAAGAACAAATGTAAAGTTTGCGACAAGATCATTAGTGTAAGAATTTCAGCAGGCGCTTCACAACACAGGTTCCGAAAGTTTTCACTTTATTTACTATGAATCCGTTACCTACTAACGTTAATCGATATCTGAAAGTTTTCAGACAAAGGAAGTTAGTACCTATTTCCTGAAAAGGTCTGAAATGTAGAAAATAGACCCCAAAATGTTGACGAAAAGATGGACACATTATAAAACATATTATCTACTGATTCTCATAGTACCTATACAATGTTAGTATTAAAGGAGGAAAGTAGTGTGTGAATAGAAAAGCAAATAAACTGAAGTCGCATTCACAATTCTAACTACACTAATGTCATCTGTCGAGACTCACCAACACTACCCAAACCAAACTTTATCAGTTAATGCAGTGTTATAAAAAATGCTAATTAACTTACCTATAAACTGCGTGTAGATAACCAATCTGCAAGATTATCAGTGATCGTTATAGTAGGGTAGTAACGTCACTATATCCTGGCGACTGGTGACACAAAGGTTAAAAGAAAGAAAGAAAGAAAATGCATTTATTTGCGGCAAACATGACGCATGAAAAGAGGACATAAACACACAAAAAAAAAAACAAGTTGGGGGACGCGGTTTCCAACTATGCTATCATTATTAAAAACATATGAAATTTAAACCATCTGTAACATAACATAATCAGCCCGTAATGTTCCCACTGTTGGGACACAGGCCTCCTCTCGGTGAGAGGGAGCGGGCCATAATCCACCACGCGGGCCCAGTGCGGGTTGGTAGATGTCACATGTATTCGAATTTATGGTTCTAAGACATGCCGGTTTCTTCAAGATGTTTTCCTTCACCGTTTTGAGAGCAGTAGTGATGAAATAATTTACACAAAGTAAAACGTCTGTCTGGGTTCGAACCTACGACCTACAACTCGTAAGTTGCAGCCATGATCACTGGGCCATCACTGCTTTCACCCAAAACCACCTATACCTACACAGAAAGACAGATAATAAGGAACAAAAAGGCCTTTTCAACAGAGCCTTTCGAGACAGGAATGGTCTCAGGCTCTGCATTTGTGGACCTGTCAGTTGCCTACGATACAGTCAACCTCAAACGGTCGTTGTGGAAGGTGGAGACATTGATCAGCGATTAGAATTTTGTCCGAATACTTCGAGAACTTCTCCACAATCGTCGGTTTCAAGTCCACCTTTTCTCGGAAAAAAATTGTTTTAGAGCGCAGAAAACCGGCCTACCTCAAGTGTTCTGGAACCGCTCCTTTTTAATATCTACACCAACGACCAACCATCCAGCCCGAACACGTCCCGCTTCCTTTCCTACCTTTGAGGAGGTTGAGGTCCACTTGACAGACGCTCTTGGTGACTTAGCCACGTATTACTTCGCTAACTCACTCAAGCCCTTACATATTTCATCTCCGCAATAGAGAGGCGGGTCGCAAACTTAACATCGTTTGGGATGGGGTGTTCATCGAGCACAGCAACTCCCCTAAATATCTTGGTGTTACTCTGGACAGGTCTTCAACATTCAGGAAAAAGCAGAAGATGTACACTCGAAACAATCTTCTTCAGTGACTAATCTCATCGAAGTGGGGTGTTTCGCCTAACGTTGTGCAGACTATTGGACAGGCGTTATCTTTTTCTGCGGGTTTATTAGCATGCCCGTGTCGAGTCATTCTGTTCATGCAAAGTTAGTAGATACAGCTTTGAATGAAACGTATGAGCACTGGCTGCCTAAAACGGGCCCCGGTACAAATGCTGTATCCTCTAGCATGAATAGCGCCACCAGTAGTTCGTAGAGTTTAATGCCTAAGCTCATACAAAGGATCACCCACTGCGGATTTAATTTGTTCAGTCAATTGTACATCATGAATGAGCGTCCGCATAGTCTAGAGCCCTCCACTCTACCCTGCACGACAAAGCGCTCCATAGAGTCACCCTCACGCCTCGGGAGGTCTCCGAAGTATTTGAGAATGCCCATTTGGACTAGAACTGGTGCCTGACGCTTTTTGATGTCAATCTCTTAGCGTATAGTAGTGTTGTTGCGAAACTCGATAAGGTATTCAATCCATATGTATATTAAACATATTTTTTTCCCTTTCTGTTATCTCTAGATATCTACAAATACATTTCAATCTGCTCTATAACATCTCCATCACTAGATAGCCTATTTTTTTCAGTATTATTCAGTCTAGATGATGCTTCTAAACATAAACCTTTATATGACACAAATGCACAAAATTATTCATATAGATGTCATAGATAGATAGGAATTCCATTGAAATTAAATTCAAATCAATGATAATTAGGCATTTATCAACAAAGGACCAAAAACCTAATCAAGCAGGTATAACGAACGATAAAATACATGTTCTGCCAATTTGCCCGAGTGTACATACTAAAACAAAGATAATAGCAGCTAACTAATCGTCGGCACTATCTGATAACAGCATCAGTGTGGCTACACCTTCCGGAGCAAACGCCGACTTTTCAGTTCAAAAAGTACCAGAAATGAGTTAGTGACGGTTCTGAAGTGGTACTAAAATTGTCAAACATTGTGGGTCAGTGAATTTTTGTGTGCTTTCTTTCATTGGAAGTTCTTTTTAAGGTAATGGTTTGTGGAAATGTGTGAACGTGTGTTTAGTCATGTAATGTAGATCAATTGTTTTATGGAATTAGATTACCTAGATTATAATAGGTTACAGAGGTATGCGTACACAATAAATGGTGCTTTACTTGTGTTAATGTTTGAGATGCCTGACCTACTATGTCGCCTTATCATGAGAAAACGGAGTATCAATAGGTAATGGGTAAACAAAGCATTGGAAAAAATAAAACCCATTTTCGCAAATATTTTGTACGAAATCTAAATGTCCTGCAGAGTAACAATATTCTAATTAAGTTGAAAGTCTAGGGAGGAAACGTGGTCTCACCTTGTGGTGCAATACGAGTATTTATGCAAAATAATGCCAGATGACGGTCTTTAGCACTGCGACTTCTTGTCATTATTTTTTTTGTTAGGCTGCGCTTGCCCACTCCTGGGTAAAGGGCTCCCTCCGCAGTTCGAGAACACATCCTCCATATAATTATATATTCATGTCATATTTTAAGATTTTTTTCCTACGTACACATAAACTCCATGTGCCATTTTGAAACAGTATGTTGATTGACTTGATGGCCGAACTTAAAAATATAAGTTTAGCAAGCAAGTTGGTGGCCCAATGGTCACGAGACTTACGAATTGTAGGTCGTAGGTTCGAAGCTAGACAGGCGCTCTTCTTTGTGTAAATTATTACATCACCACTGCTCTCAAAACGATGAAGAAGAACATCGTGAGGAAACTGGATGTTCAAAATGATGTGAACCAAAAATTCGAAGACATGTGACATCCACCACTGCCGCTCCCCGCAGCGGGCCCAGGTGGTTGGATAACGGCCCACTCCCTCTCACAAAGAGGAAGTTTGTGTCCCAGCAGTGGGAACTTTATAAGAATATTATTTAAGCAAGAGGGTAGCGGAGCTGATTGCTGAGGTTACATTCTACGTACGTTTTAGTATTGTCACTCGTGGAGGTCTTTGTCTATCGGTTAACAGCGAATTACGAAACAGCGTTTGACAATATTTAGGCTCTTAACGCCACCGGTTAGAAATTAATACTTGGACCAATTGACCACTTCCCATTTATTGAATAAACAATGCAATTTAAAAAACTCTAGTTGTTATTCTTATTTTAATGAGCTGCTTATATTACTTTAGAAAATAAGGCATGAAATAAAACTTAACGATTCACTGTTAAAGTTAAAATAATCGTGAAAGTTTAATTTAACGAACAAATACCTACCATCAACACTTTTAAATCTGATATTGAATTACATTTAAACAGGAATCTAGTAGAGTCTAGAATAACTGTTGAGAATAACGATGTGTTGCTAAGGTCAGGTTCAGTGTAAGATACTTAATTAATTATCTAGAAGTCGAGGTAAAGGATTTGATATTGTAAAGAATCAAGTTCTTCTAACTGAACAGACAGCTGTGCTGCTGGGGAGTTTGTTGCGCCATTTCTTCTTCCCAGCTAATGCACTAGCAAGTGGTGAATGCCGGGCGTTTTGGGGGACTGTCTTATGTAATTTTGATTTTCAAAATGACCTGATTCTCAGCCTATTTTGAATAAATGACTTGATTTTGATCATCCACCCTGGAAATCATCATCAATCACTATCAAGGTCGAATTGTGTAAAATTAAGTACCTATTGAGTTATGTTTGTTAGCCGAATGCGTAAGCCATTACCTTTTATCTCAATTCTATGACTAAATCTTATCATCACTAGATAAGTATACTTCGTAACAATATTAGTTGGAATTTCTAAGAGAACATCATTAATTTAATGAAAATCTCGGAAAATGGTTCCTATCAGTTTGCTGAGTTTAAATTGTACACACATTCTGCAGTCGGTAGCAACTTTAGATGTTAGCAAATGCTTTAAAAATAGAACGGACGGGATAGCTTATCTACTTTCGATTTTTACGTTAACAATAAACGAAACGTCTATAAGACAGTTGGACAGAAAGACTCATGTCATTCATGTCTACAACACAACGACGATGTAGAATCTAGACATGGATCCCTTTTAAAAAGTAAAAATGCATCAAGTAGCATTTTTTAATAAAATAAATAAATAAAAGATAAACGAATCGATTCATTTGCTACACCACGCATGAGATTACGCTTCTTTATCTTTATCTCAATTTGAACAACCATTGGGTTGGGTGCAACTAAGGAAAATATAGTAAATGGTCGTCCAGCGTTTCCCGTACCTACCCGTAACTATCATCGCTGATCGGCGAATCTTTTTACCTAGGCAAGAACTACCACACGTCCACCAACGCGCACTGGGCCCGCATGGTGGATTACGTCCCACTCCCTCCCACAGCGAGGAGGCCTGTGTCCCAGCAGTGGGAACATTATAGGCTGATTATACAAGAACTACTAAAGATTGTGTTAATCATGCTGAAACGATTGAAGAAGATACACACAACGATTATCGTTCAAGACTAGACCAAATCTCATCCTCACCTTACAATCTATAGACAATTTATATGACGCCTAAGATAAACAATATTCTTACTACAGTCAAGTATCTCGGTGAAACAAGTAAAAAAGATCTTCCGATTATTTTTTTATCTTATCACGGAGACCTTATTGTTATCTGTTGTTTAGTTACGCGGTGTGCGCGGGCGCAGTGTCACGTTAACATTCTCCTGTTAAGAAAATGTGTGAAGAAGTGTGAAGGATTTTTGGGGTGAGTTTGGGTGGGGGTGGAAAGTGAGAGGGGGTGAAATGTTTCATGATAATTTTTTGTGTGAATTAGGAGTATGGTTTTGTGTAACTCTTAGTGTAAGGTTAGCTCTATAGTAGGCAATGTGTAGTGTACAGGAGTTTTTCTGGAAAATGTTTAGATTTCCCCATGTAATAAGGTTTTTTTCATACAGTGCGTTTTTCGGATGTACATATGCATGAAAGATTTAGGCCTACAAACGCACTAGATAAAGTGGAGAAATCTTATTGAAGTGTAACATTTCATTTAAAAAATGTCGGAGAAGGCTGGGTTGATGATGAACTAAACCCATAATGAGTGTTTTATGATTTGTTGCTATAGATAACTACGTACGTGTGATATTGAGACAATGATTATAATAACAGCTGAATGTTGAGTCCCTTGTATCTTGACATATAGTGTCCTGTAGTTTCTTGCCCGCTCTTTTCCATAGGTACCTACTACGCTTTGGAATGGGCAACTAGCTGCATTTTTCTGACTGACCGACCCCGTGACAATTCAAAAGTTTGAATAATTAAAAAAGGAAGTACATTTCCTGCACTGCAGGTAGTTCAGGTAGTTAATTTTTGTGTGCTTACAAGAGGCATCTTAATGTAAGGCGAATGAACTGGATTCTACTTTTCAATATTTTTAATGGCTCTTGACGGAAATCAAACAATTTGCATGTTTGCATGTAAAGATTTTAATACGTATCAATATATCCAGTAACTATAATTATTTATTTATTTATTCAAATCTTACCTACTACCATTACAGATCAGCGATCCAATGCGATAGCGAGGCCTTACATGCTAAATCCTTAATCTACATCAATCATCAATCAATCAAATCTTCTATTTCGGACCCATACGTGTATCCATTTGGTTAGTATACACATGACTTAGAAACTAGTGTTAGTACTTACATCTACCAGAAAAACAACACAAACTATTAATTAATACGCCACAGTGGCATGTAGGCGAATCAACTGTCGCAGTATGGGGCTGTCCCACCTATCAGCTATAGTAATACACACAAACCTGATGTTGACATTGAACAATCAATTATGTTTTAAAAATAGATACAACACAACTGACACATCTTAATTTTCTAAATTTTCCACACCCCATTCACGTTTTTAATGTTTATTTATTATTTGTTTTTTTTTTTTTTTTTAAACTTTGCCCCACACTAGGAATTACTCGTGTATCGTGGGTACGTTTACAAACATTTAAACTCACATATAGAAACAGCCAGACCCGGAACAACTACCTGTAGGCAATACAAATATTTGTTCGGTGCGGAAATCGAACCCGCGACAGCAAGCGCAGCAGTCGATCGCTCAGCCACTGCGGCAACCGTGTCGTCAAAAGGACGAGTGTATGTGTGTGTGTGGGCGGGTGTGTTAAGGAGTTTAGTAGAAACGTGCTTCTACTATACGTGCAAACACGTGAACAGCATAACTTTCCTCTAGGCGCCGCGGCGTCGAGTTCGCCTAGCTATCTGTTTGTTCAAAGATTCGACATTCACTGATATAATTATAATTGGTTTAATATGTATATCTCTTTTAGAGATACCAACGAATAGTTTTGAATTATTGAAGGACGAGATAAACAAAATGCTGCGGCTGTTTGTGTATGTGAGTTTAAATGTTTGTAAACGCACCCACGATACTGGAGAAATTCCTAGTGTGGGGCAACTACGAATTAAAAAAAAAAAACCTAAATTGATGCAGTTCAGCCATGGTAAACATGCTGCAGGGAGCAGTGGCAGGTCAGTCGTATCGGCCGCGCCTTACGAGTTGTAGTTTACCTAGACAACCTTTGAGTATTTAATTAAAGATAGATTTTTTTTAAAATAAAACATCGAGAGGAAACCGACATGTCCTAAAACTAGAACTTTGAAGACATGTGACATCTACCATCCCGAACTGGGCCCGCGTGGTGGATTACGGCCCACTCCCTGTCACAGAGACGACGCCTGTGTCTCAGCAGTGTGAACATTATCATTTGGCTGAATATGTCAAACAATGAATGTTGTTGCACATCCTGTTCGGTTGCTTGCAACACGGACTGTTGCAGTGTTGCTGGAATAATGGTGAAAACATTGTTTTAACAATACTTGGGCCCCTTTGCACCTGTTTCACTTGTTCTATTACTGTCAATTGTCTGAAGATAAATAGATGAAGAGATGTATTATACAGGGTGGCAGGGACATCGACGCGCAAACTGTAACCATGGATTCAGTACATGAGTTTAGACCCCATAGCGTAGCGTAAATTTTTCATCGGTTACCAAAAAAATCTTTTGTTTCATAGAAAAGTGTAATACCTACTACTCGGTCCAAACGTATGGAACAGCAATATTATTTTTTAAAACCGACGAAAAATTTCTATGGGGCTAAAGTCATGTGCTGAATCCATGGTTACAGTTTGGGCGTTGAGGTCCCTGCCACCCTGTATATGTTTAGCGCTAAACGTATTTAGTGTGTGGTCAACTTTTGTTTTATGAAACCGAGGCCTGCGTTATAATTCTAATGCTATGAGAGATGGTCAGCCAGATCACAACCCTGCCTGGAGACTTTATTTTGGTTATAACCTATACACGGTGAACTGTTATTCGACGTATGTTGTTCCCTTTGCAACATTGGTGCATAGATGCAAAGTTAGTTCATTCTGTATGTCGTTCATCGTTAATGCACCAAATACGCGTCTAATAAATCATTTGAGGGGCAATTCTCATAAGAACATTCACAGTCTGAAGGCCAATTCTCGTAATTTAAAACGTTCAAAATCTAGTCGCAACCTCATCTCAGCGACAAACAAATGTCAAAAACTTGTCAAAATGTAAGGAAATTAGAAGTCTTTTTTGACAGATTGAGAGTGAGATCAGACTGTAAACGTTCTTAAAATGCCGAGAATTGCCCCTCAGATCTCAGACTCAATCTGTCAAAAATACCTCTAATTTCCATACATTTTTGACAAGTTTTTGACATTGATTGTCGCTGAGATGAGATTGCAAATAGATTTTGAACGTTTCTAATAACGAGAATTGGCCTTCTGTTAGAAGCAAAGATG
Source organism: Apamea epomidion (assembly GCA_947507525.1). Classification (NCBI taxonomy): domain Eukaryota; kingdom Metazoa; phylum Arthropoda; class Insecta; order Lepidoptera; family Noctuidae; genus Apamea; species Apamea epomidion. Next base: position 19,261,607 of record OX382237.1, read on the forward strand.
CAACCAACCCTTCTCTCTCATGTAGTATAAACCGGGAATATAAACAATATCCTGGGTATTAAATCTTCAAATCATTTGAATACACACTTACAGTTACATACGCATTTGGAAAAAAAAATAACAACGATGAATCATTCCACTATAAGTAGAGTATCATAGTGCTAAGTACATAACGGCGTTCCACAATTAAACAGCCTGATAGCACTCCACACACACAACACATAACGTCAATTATGTATGTCAGTTATGTAATGCGACATTCTTGTACATATGTATACTTCTGTACCGCGTAACATACTATCAATCCCAATCTGAATCATTTTGAAGTTTATTGTTAATCCATTGCTTCATATGTTCGAAAAATGTGTCTGCATAACAATGTAAATAACGCAATGAATGTTGTTGAATTGTCAAAATGAAACCCATTGCTACTAATATTGTGTTAGGCAATTATCCAGCTGATTGTACATAATTCGGAAATGGCTGTATCGATTTTCATGAGTATGAAGTATGGAAATCATTGGTGCGTCACGAGATAGAGAATAGGCCTAAATTCGATGTTAGGTAGGTTAATGTGTTTTTGAACGAGTAGGTTTCTGGGTTCACTTGTAAAATGTCCTACATTCAATACCACACCTATTTATACAAATTGACTTTGCCACTGTATTTGTTTCGTAGTAGTAAGGCTGGTTTTCGTAGATTAGTCCTCTTGTATTAGACCTATAAAAATCTATAGAGAGAGCTATTTAATAAAAAAAAGCTCTTTTAGATATAAAGGTTGGCAGGAACATCGACGCGCAACCTGTTACCATGGATTCAGCACATGATTCTAGACCCTCTGCGTTGAAATTTTTCGACGACTATTAAAATAAAAAAGCTGGTCCATACATTTTGACAAAACAGAGATTTAAACAGATCTTAAACAGAGATTAAACAGGAAACAGATTAACAGGGGATTAACAGAGATTTTTTTTTGATAACGGACGAAAAATTTCTACGCTAGGATGTCTAGAATCATATGCCGAATTCATGGTGGATGATCCTGACCACCCTGTATACTGAACGCTGGTGCTGAAATCATTTGAGGACTTATGCAAAAATAATTGTCTTGTGGGGCTGAATTACAATAATGTTTTGTAAACTGACGTAGTTTCTTGAGAAAATAAAGTATTTAGGTACCTTTTAACTGAAAAAGAACGTCTTTTTCTTTAGTGCCTCACGAGCTATACGATTATTTAGCCACGGGGTTTACACCGTGGCTAACTGTCCAGAGTACACCGGACATACTAAAGTATTGTCAATTATTGAAGGTATTAAATCCCCAAAGGTGAACGTGAAAAAGTACTGAAATATAAACATAAAAAAATAATCCATCTTTGAAATCTGTAAAGTTATTTCCTACCGTTAAGAGATTAGAGTTTTTCTTTCATTGCTGATAACCAGTAACTGGCTATCAGAATTGTGAAACGCTCTGGAACGTAAGGTTACCGCGAGTTAACCGCGAGATAAGATGGCAGATTATGTGAACGTAGATTACGCAGTTACACTATCTGTTTGTCTTACACATTGTTGCTTTAGTACGGAAGCGGAGTAGGCAGAGATAGTTGGAAAACTCAGACAGTGTTGCTGTTGCCTTATGATGGATCAAAAGAATTGCGACGTTGAGGGCCGTCAGGGTCCTCGGGACATTACTAAGAGTCTAGGATTTAAGTCTTCAGAACGATGACGGCTTATATCTACAACTGTTGATACTGTTACTGGACCAAGAACGCCAATGAACGGCAATGCATGTTTTCTGTGACAAGCGGTCTGCCCCTGCTTCGCGCATGCACAGGCGACTTGCTAACACTTCAACATTTCTGTGCTATATCTGTGTGGTATTGGCGTACCTACTTTTAAATAAATAAATATCTTAGCTGCATATTAATTTATCATATACATAAATTGGAAATGATAATAATCTAAATGGTGGTGAGGTGATAAACGCATCAAAATCCTATGCGTAGTTTAGAAGATCTAAGAGGACACACAGACAAGAAAAGAGACTTTGTTTTATACTATGTTTAGATGATAAAGTTAGAACAACATCGTTAAGATGACATAAGAAACATCAACATCATCATCAGCCTGTAGCAGTCCACTGCTGGGCATAGGCCTCTCCTATTGCACGCCATTCAACTTGATTTTTGGCAACTCTCATTCAGCTGCTACCAGCCGTCCTGCGAAGATCGTCGCTCCACCTAGCCTAGCAACACGACTCCTCAATTACCAAATGAATAAAAGTAGACTATAATAGAGTAAAATCTTCTTTCACACAAGCTTGGAAAATGTAGAATCTAATTTTCTTTAAGCCGTTTTCCTATCAGACTTGTCAAACAGCTGTTTTGTAAACTGTCATACGATTGTTCAATTTATTTCCGCAAAAGTCTTCATATGTGCTTAAATGTCTGCATCGGCTGTTCCTTGGTCGTTAGCTGATCGTGGTTCTGTTCCAGGTGTTCGGCGTGAGTCCAGATGCGGCAGAGAAGGTACACCCTGATCAATGGCTGAGGGGAAGTGGCGGAACATCTGTAGGATTGTTTGGAGGAAACGAGTGTTTGAACCTGAACAAACAGACCCAGGGAATCTTAGGAGGTAAGGAGGATGGGCAATGTCCCGCTTGTGTAACATTTAGAGAGGTTAAGTACTTGAAAGGTGCATTTATGCAAACAATTATTTTGAATACCTATTTTAATGTTGGATATGGAGTGTAGAAGACGAATAGGCTGTGTAATGCATTATTGGTTTCGCCTGAATTTTGGGAGAAACAACTTTTGGAATTGAAGAAAATAATTGGTTTTCAACAAGCTTGGCATCGCCTCGACAATTCCCCTGGCCTTGCAAGTGCGACATGTATCCATAGACCAAAAGCAGTTAGTCTTTGCCAATCGTTATTTAGAATAAAATAATAAAGCAACAGTTTTCACTGCTATTCCAAAACTACAGTACCTACTTTCCTTTTTAACTTCTGAATTCATTTCTAAGCCTGGCTTTGTTTTTGCTGAAGTTTATTGTAAGTTTCTTCAGCATGTATTCACAACTTTGTTTATCTATAACATCGAATCTTGTCTCTAAACTATCCCAATGCCTAATCCCCAGATGTCTGAACTGCTGGGATCTGACGTCGCTGGGCGTGGGCAGTACGCTGGGCATCGGCGTATACGTGCTGGTCGGGGCGGTGGCGCTGAAGACGGCCGGGCCCTCCATACTGCTGTCCTTCCTCATTGCTGCCGTCACCTCGCTGTTTGCAGGTAACAGTTAGCTTTACATGAGGCCTAAATTTTGGTGGGGTTTTTGTTGCACCACCTCTTCGGAGATAAAACACTAAGAAGGGATGAATGATACGTGTTTCAGGAACGGTCTTCTGTAACTTTCGACGTTCAAAAGGCGCTGATTCTCAGAACAATCGACGAGTTAGTTACTAGATCACTTTTCTCTGTTTTCCCCTGTGTCGTTATCAAACAGTTGCAAAAAGACATCATAATTGGCGTTCGTGGAAGCTTTCAGAGTAAAAGTTGCCAATGGCTTACAATGTAGACACGTTAGGCGGAGACCTGAAGGCCAATTCTCGTAATTTAAAAAGTTCAAAATCTAGTCGCAGTCTCATCTCAGCGACAATCAAATGTCAAAAACTTGTCAAAATGTTGGGAAATTAGAGAAATTTTTGACAGATATGAGACAGATCAGACGGTGAACGTTCTTAAAATTACGAGAATTGCCCCTTTGGTTGTTGAGATTGAGATGCAACTTGATAGAGGGCGCCTATGTCTGTCGGTAGACAACGATAGTGGCTTAGTTAATTATTTCATTTTTAGCTTATATTGTCCCACTGTTGGGCAAAACCTTTTCTCCTTTCCAGTCCTCTCTGTCTTGAGCTAGTCCAATCCTGTCTGTAGGCCCGCCATTTTCTCCTTGGTCTGCCTCGATGTCACCAGACGTTTTCTGAGGCCCACTGCCCACGGCACTGGTAGATTTGGCTTAGTTTAAAAAAAAAATCCTTTCCTTTGGAGAATAGTTTTGATGCGATAACCCAGCAACTGGCACTACTTTAATATTATGTAATCTTATTCGCATTGTAATCACTTCACATGGCTTTGTTTGTGTCGGCACACCCAGCCTTGATAACGGTTAATATATTTTATAATGAAATATGCAGAAGATAATTATGTACAAGGCTATTCTGCCAATTACAGTATTAATCAGTTAACTACGGGTGTATTGCGAAGACTCTTCCTAATTTCATTCTTTCTTTAATCTGAGCTGTATCCGTAGCTGATAGATAGAAGGAGTTTTGTATATTTTCATACAAACATCACTTTAGCTCCGTCATAACTTAGGAATAAGTGTTATCAGACAATTATTATTATCGATTTGATTGTTTGAATCTCGTTAATAGAGATCGTATATGTAGTATGCAGATATCAAATGAATATCCATATATGTACCCATATAAATAATGTGTTGTCAATGCCAAGTTGTAGCGAGCCCCGCTGCCCCGTTCATCTCATGGTCGCAAGCGCGACTGCTGAGCGTGGGGTCCTGGGTTCGATGGGGTCGGGCAACATGTTATTGAATTTTTCCATTAGGTATTCCTTAGTAACAGCCCGGATTTCGGAAGCTGGCGATGTGATACCCTCGTGCCTCGGAAAGCACGTTAAGCCGTTGGTCCTGCTCCTGATTTCTCTCCGGTCGTGTTGGATTAACGTCCCATCTATGAGAGTGAGGGAAGAGGGAGTGCACCTGTGTCTGCGCTCACACTTTGACGTTAAAAAGTGCCTTTTATGTGCCTATTTGAAATAAATGATTTGACTTTGACACTTGTACACTATAATATCTACCGCGCCAAAGGCTAGTCCTCCGTTCAGGATCCTCGTGCAATGTGTCATTTAATTCAAGGAAATTTACATTAAATCTAAGCCGCTAGGTATATTGATAACAAACATTGTTTTGTTTATATGTTATCGCCTTGCAAACAGGACGATGCGACACGCGTCGGTCACCTGTTTAAAAGATAAAACAATTTTCTGGTACAGTCATTGAACATTCTTCTTTGATTTCCTATGTTATTATCCTTACGCTAGCAATGTTATTAAAAGATGGATTGACCTCTTACTATAGCAGTCTACTAATTGCAAGACAAAAGCTCTTCCAAACTGCATAGCGTTTGGTCCTCTAAGTATATCATTACATGTCACCATTATCATGCACTAGGTTACATTCTTATCAAGATGAATGTGTTTTAAAAACATCTTTCAGTAAAACATGAAGATAGGCTGCCAAATTCAAGATGTTTTTGGTCACTTTTAGGGTCTTCGAAAACCTATATACATCGGCATTATATGAACTATTATATGTGGTGTTTCAGGACTATGTTACGCGGAGCTAGGAGCCAGAGTCCCGCTGGCAGGGTCAGCGTTCATCTACACCTACGTCACCGTTGGAGAAATGGTCGGCTTCATGGTCGGGTGGAACAACATACTTGAGTTTATATTTGGTGAGTTGGATCAAAGAGTGAGTTATTTGGGGGTAATGACGAATTCACGAGGAAGAGTTGCACGAAAACTGGCGGCGATTTTAACATTGTGAACGAAGTAACAACAAAGAGATGGTGAGAATGTGGAAGGCGCACATCAGACCCCAAAATGTACGTCCCATTCCACATACACACCCGATGCACTATCAGGCTTTATGAACGACGGACTAGACTTTGGCACCTGAGTTTGTTCGCCATTTCTTCTCAGGGGTAGTCAGATAGGAAATGGCGACTCCATCTAACTTATCATTTAATATGACGTCTAAAAGTGATTACGATGTCCTATTTACAGAATAAATAATTTCATTTCATTTCAATGTTGACAGTGTGCCACTATATTTTGCAAATTCGTATAGTTAGTAGTAATACTAGCTATACAAATTTTCAAAATTTCGCTTGTGTTGCGAGTTGGCTGTTCAAAAACCATTATCGTTTTATATTAGATCAGATGGACTAATAGAGAAATATGAAAGAAAACATACTGGGCCGACCCTTAATAAATTGAGATAAGGGCAAGAGAATGATCATCAGGAGAGGTCTGTCATAGAAGGTGGAAGGTTCTGTAACAGAAGATAATCACAGACCTGATTTAAAATTCACTCTTCTAAATTCCAGGGTCAGCGAGCGTCGCGCGTGGTCTGAGCTCGTACATCGACGTGGTGGCAGACCACGGCATGTCCAGATGGTTCCAGGCGGCCATGCCTATCCCTGAGCACTTCGGTATCTCCCCCTACTTCGACCTCTTTTCCTTTCTCTTCGTTTTATTCATGGGAAGTAAGTATCTGTTACCAAAACCTGCACCCTAATTGCGTAACACACGATCAATCGGAATCGGTTGCATTTTGACAGTTCAACAACATTCATTACGTTATTTACGTGTTGAGCAGAAAAATTTTTCGAACTTATGAAGCAATGGATTAGCAATTTGCTTCAAAATGATTCAGATTCTGATTGATCGTGTGTTACACAATTAGGGTGCTGTTTCTCGGACGATCAGTTTAACCCCAGTAGGCACTTGTGCTTTGGTTTTTCTGGTGGTTAGTCCAAAGTATCATTAGTTGTTTTAGTTAATATGGATATATTGACTTGCTGAATTTTTGGTCTGTTAAGTCTGTTTGGTTTCTGTTAAACTGTTAAAGGATGCACAGTTACGTTCAACTTTTCATTGAAAACAGCAGCATATCCTGCTACTACACTTGCATCATAGCTTGTGTCCCGAAAGACGCTCGACGAGGTAACTGTTTCAGAAACCCTCAATGTCGTCATCTGTTTATTTAGAATGTGCCTGACAATGATGTTTATCTTTCTCAGTTATGTTGTCATTCGGCGTGCGCGAGTCTTCGGCAGTCAACAATGTGTTCTCGTCCATCAACGTTATGGTCATTATCTTCATTATCGTCGCTGGAGCCTTTAAAGGTTAGTTCAACTTACGTTACACTGGAACATATATTTTTTGTTTGACTTCTGATTAATGTAGATCGAATATATTTTGTTTATTGTCCTATTATTTCATTACACAAAGAAAATTACTGTTAGAAAAGGTTCCCTCGACTATTTAAGCCTTGAGTTCGGTGACCGTTTGTAATATTTTGGTAAACCAGCCATCCTGGTTCGAATATCTCCAATCTCTGTTAGATACAAGCATTTTAAAGTAAATATAATTACAAGCTGATTGACTCTACTAGGAGAACAAAAATAAAAAATGATTTTTTTACAGTGTTTGGGTACATACACTATTTTATAAGTTAGTAGAACTTATCATGTGTTAAATAGTCAATGTAGTTAAAACTGCGTCACAAATTCGTTATTGGTCAATGTAATGGAGTAGGTAGTTGAAATGTTATTTGTACATTTCCAGTGAATCCCGACAACTGGAGCATACCCTCAGAACAGGTGCCCCCTGGCTATGGGGTCGGGGGGTTCTTCCCGTACGGCGCGTGGGGCATGCTCAAGGGCGCTGCCATCTGCTTCTATGGCTTCGTCGGCTTTGACGTCATCAACGCCTCGGGAGAAGAAGTGAGTTGGCTTTTTACTAAGGAGGGTTTCAATGAAAACTTTTGGAAGGTTGATTGGCTTCCGAAAACTCCAGTTACCAGATTCGAAAGGCTGTTGCCATGCCGTAGAACAAGAGTAGTGTCTAAATAAGATACATAATTAGCTGCGGAAATTCATAGCTAACCCGCAAACGATCGCCCACTAGAAGCTGTTTGCATGTAAGCGGTGAACGGTGTTCTCGATTATATTTAATTTCGCTTCGAGTGTATTTTTCTTCTGAACAATCGCTGGTTCATACAACATTTGTCGGATTAATTAATGAATTGAGATTGGAGAACTTTGTCATGAACGATGGTGTTTATTTAACCCATTCCCTGTCCCATGAACCACATATGGTTCAGGTTGATTGTTTAACTATTGTGTCTACTTTGTGGATAGTGAACGTAGAAAATTATACAAAGTTATAGTCGACAATCATAATACTTACGTAATTATTCAATTGATATCCTGTTTATTAAATAATCCTGCCTGGTTAGGATTTAGGTGGGTATAGGTGAGAGGTGGGTTGGGGAGATAGGTGGTAGCATTATGCTGAGCGATGACCATTTTGCGTGGATGTGACGCATATTTCGCTCCAACTTGTTCATTTGTGTTTGTGTTTTTTCTATGCGTCATGTTTACCGCAAATAAACGTTATTTTCTTACTTTCTTCTTTCTATTTTCTGCCTGCTTGCTTTGACGATTGGCCGAGCATCTGTCCCGGGTATAGTCAAGTTATGAAACAAAATGAATTGGATCTCTTTTCCAATAGTTACTTATAGAACAGAGTTTCCCACATTTCAGGTCAAAGAGCCGAGCAAGACGATACCTATAGCGATCCTGTCGTGTCTGTGCATAGTGTTCGCTGTGTATGCTGGCGTGAGCATTGTGGTCACTATGATGGTCCCTTATTACGAGATGGTGAGTTACTATTTAATCTTGCTTAAAATACCAGAGTACTGGAGTTGCATTAAAACTCCTTCCAACTTGGCTTTTGGCTCTGTAAAACTAGATTCATCTGTTTTTATTAACTTAAAAACTGAATTCTAGTCTATTCGAAAGCGTATGGCCGATATGGTTTAATTGAAAGAAATGCTTGGACTTTGTAATTACATATGTTCCCTTTTTTCAAAAAGTAGCAAAGATAGTTTCTCGATTACGTCGATATATTTTGTGCAAGGAATCTTTTGACTGACAATAGTAAATTAGCTGTCTCTAAAATTCAATGAAAAAGACTTGTAAATAATCCAAGCCCTTTACAAACGTTGTGTAGGTTACACAACGTTTTTAAAGGGTTTTAATTCAGCGTGGAAATCAATATTTCGCATATACCTACGCACAATTACTTACAGTCAACCAAGAGCCGAGAACTCCTTTATCATAGCAGTAACCATGATTTTCGTAGTGTTACGTTTTTTCTCATCTTGGAAGCAAACTAGTTGTGAACCGCAATAGGCGGTCTTAATAATAATAATAAGGATCTCTCATAATTCCAGGTAGCTGTTGCCTCAGTGTCGTCGGCGTTCAGCCAAGTGGGATGGGAGTGGGCGCGGTGGGTAGTCACCGTGGGAGCCGTCTTCGGGATTTCCACCAGGTAAGCTCAAAATTTGGGGATTGTTTCCAACGATCACGGAAGTTTTGGAATGTTGTGCATTTGGTATTTGAAATGCATGAGGCTCGGGAGGGATTTTTATAGCTTCGATCTGATTTTGAGGTTTGAATTCTTATAAGGTCCCAAGTATGTTTTCATTTATTCATTCTATCAATCTTAACTTCTGAACTAATAGTATAAAGGTCAAATCGTTTGTTTGTAAGAGGAAGGTAATCTCTGGAGGTATTGATCCGATTTATTTTACTGATAGAAAGCTATACTTACTATTTTATTGCCAAGTGCCAGAGGGTATATATGTTTTATGGCAAAATAGACTTCCACGCGGATGGAAGTCGCGGCTAGAAGCTAGTGTTTTATATACCTAGGTACCTAAAATATATGCTCCAGAAGTGAAATCCAACATCAACAGTTCAATGAGTAGGATCTTTTGCGCTTAAGTGACATTGACATTGGGGGGCGTTGTAGTGAAATTGTGACAGAAATTGTATTGAAAAAACTAGATGGCGGCGTTAGTTCCGATTTTGACCACGCGCCAAAAGGTTCTTGTACAACTCTACCATAATATTGACACTGTAACTTCTTTTTCCAGTTTATTCGGTGCTCTGTTTCCCTTGCCTCGGCTGCTGTACTCCATGGCGAAAGATGGACTCTTCATACATTGGTTCTCTAAAGTCAGCGCCACTAGGCAGTCGCCCATCATCGCCACAGTTGTACCTACTGCAGTTATTGGTAAGTAGGAGTAGATAGTTTTATGCAGGGTTTTTAGTATCGGATTAGGTCGATCGATCAGGTTAAGCTATGCCTGCCGCGGTTTGTCCCGGTCCGGTTAGGTCAGATAGGCAGTCGTTTCATGTAAAATACTGGTATTCAGCTGCATCCGGTTAGACTGGAAGCCGACCCCAAAAATTGTTGGGAAACGGCTAGGCAGATGAAGATGAGATAGATAGTTTTAAGCAAGTAAGAATAAATCTTTGTGTAAATACTGATCGGAAAAAGTGCTGCCACTATATTATACGAATACATGAAGTGCCAGAAGATTAACTTTCTGAAAATGTTGCGAACGCAACAATCGACTTTGAGTATGCTACTTTGTACAGTATTTACACCCCTATGGTAGAAAACACTTTCAACTAATTTGCTTATAGCAAGAGACCACGGACGGTTCTGGAGTCGCGACCGCATACCGGAAGACGTAGCGTTGGAAGGCCTCCCACAAGGTGGACCGATGACCTGGTGAAGGCCGCAGGAATCCGCTAGGTGCTAGAAGCACAGAAAAGGTCGAAGTGGCGGTTGTTGGGGGAGGCCTATGGCCAGCAGTCTTTCAGCTGAAATGATGATGATGATGAAGCGACCACGCGGACTGTGTCTTTACATATGAACTACGATCAACGTTCTGATTGACTCTTGATGCCGTAAGGGCCCTATTAAATGAAGAATTTGATTTACATTCGTGCAGCCTTGACCGCGTACTTACGAGTATAATTGGTAGCATTAAAACATCAGATTAAAATAAGCTTCAACAGACGAACTGACGCCGATGTCTACATGTGCATATAGGAGTAGACAAGATTGGTCACGTTAGTGTTATTTTGGAAAGGATTTATGAAGGGCATAATCCCTTCTTATCAAAATATTTTAGAGCAAGTTCAAATGTAGACAAATTAATGTTGTATTCAGACCAAAATGAATGCCAAAATAAGGTGAATTATAACTTTGTCAATGTCTGTTTATTTTCTACTAGTGTTGGAAAAGACTACTTTTTATGACTAGGTAATTATTTTGAAATATGATACAGATAATTTGTGCGAAAATACCGATTTGTAACTAAAATACCAAGGTAGTATCAAAAACACCAATTTTGCGCACTCAAGGCATTCTACTCAATGCATCATATATTTATGCGGAATCATACTAAGAGGATATATTTCTTTATAAACTGTAGAGCATGGAAACTTGAGTTTGTCGCATTCCCGATTTATATGATATAGTCAGTGTCCAGAGACTAGATGCGGATGGATATCTTTTTTTATAATGAAGCCTTCTAATATCTACTAATCGTTTGCTCCTGTAACAGCAAAAATATTTATTTATCATGTTTCCAGCACTGCTGGCCGCCTTCCTAGACCTGGAGCAGCTGGTTCTGATGATGTGCGTCGGAACACTGTGCTCCTATACCATCGTCGCAACGTGTGTTGTGTTACTCAGGTAGGTGTTCTCACCCAACTGCGGCGAAACCAAAAGGAGGCCATGTCTTTAACAAAGACATGATCAATGACTGATCATGTCTTTTTGGTGTGAACTTTTCCTAAGTCTCTCGACTATCCTTAGGTTGTAAGTAAAATATTATTGTGCTATTAAGTGTATTTTTTTTTTCTTTGATATATGTTGTTGATACCTTCCCTCTCCTCTCTCTCGGTCTCCATTTTGGACAATGAAGAATAATAGTGGCCATAGTGGTGGCATTTTATGGTCTTACGATATTACTTCTATTAAAGTTTGATCCAGAAAAATATTTCCCACCTCTTGACACACATTATAAAACAAAGGAATCGCACGTAGCACTATTTTTAGGTGTTAATTTGGCGACTCTCTCGATGTCATGACTCCTATTTTAGTCTAGTTCATCAGATTCGTAAAGTATACTTACAATGTTGCAATTAACACGTTCATCTTTGAGTGTGTTAATGAACAGCTGGAACTCCAAGACAAAAGATTTAATTATAGATTACATACCATTTTCCTACATATTCTTCCACCTCCGCTCATAGAATGATTTATTCAGAAGAGGAGTAGCTGTTCCTATGCATCATGTTTAAGTCCGTCTTGACGGACACCGTATTTAACGTGGGGGGTTTAAGGGCCATGCCCGAAACCAGCTTGTACGCGGAAACGCGTGTATCAGAATCCAACCTAAGCCTATATTAACTATCCAACTAGGGTTAGGGTGGATAAACGGAATAACCCCTCCTGACGGGGACGTAGCGACTACGCACAGGAAGGCGTTTAAGTCGTGCATTTATGAAGTTTCTTAAAGTACCTTGAAAATTGTAGGTATCGGTTTATTACCGCTATCGCTCTAGCGACCACTATACTCAAAGCTTCATCCATGTTTGGAAAAGCCCATGCATGCCCAGCACTAGACTGCTAGATGCACAGTTTATGAATGACCTCAATATTTGTATTTCAGATACTGTTCGGAATACGAGTCAGAAACTTCGTCGAATATGATGAAGCAGCTCATCGGGCGAGGAGACAAGAAGGCTACAAGAACCACCTCTAGGATCATCAACACAGCCATGTTTCTGTTCGGTATGCCGTGTGCCATGTTTTGTCTCTGCACCACCCTAAGGTTGACTGGTAGAAAATGCTTCGGGCTTTAAGTCCCTTACATTATTGTTAAATTGAAATAGATCCACTCCGCCTATCTCAGCCCGCTTTTCAACATCCGCACAATGTCTTTAAGCATTTTTTATTTAAGACAAATCGTGTACCCGATGTTATTTCTCGTCGGCAAAACGGACAAAACTTCCATTTAGACTTTCCCTATTTATTTCTTATTCCTTTTCTTCTATTATTTGTTTTATTATTTTTTCGTTTTGCCTTTAGGGGTTGAATTTTCCTTAGTGCTCACCTTCAATAAAAGAGCAACTCTTGTGCAAGCTTTCTTGCTTCCAGACACAGCGTTTTAAGGCTCCCGCTGGCAGGTGCGACGCGACTCTAGTCGGAGAATTTCTATGAAATTGAAATTGTTCTGCTACAACCGCGTCAAGCTGTCGCGCAGAACGAATGAATGAATTTAAAGTATTTATGTTCTTTTGTTTCAGTCTGCCTCTGTCTAACGATAGCTCTGGTGGTGGTCAACGCGTCTGAGCCTTTGATCCCTGTCATCATTCTGCATGTGTTCGCGCTACTTATCTTCATTGTCATGGCCTTGCAACCCAGCAGTGGTGAGAACCTCGCATTTAGAGTAAGTTCTCTTCTTTATTTATATTAAAATTCTCTTAATAATTGCACTTTTTTCTGTTAACTGTGGTGAAAAATATTAAACAGTATGCTAGGTATTTTAATAAAGAGATTCACAAAGAAAAACATTGATACCCAACAGAGAAAACCATAGTAAAACTCTCGTAAAAAGTCCTTTACGTTTGTGAAACCTTTTTGGGTATGAATCGTTTTCCTTGCATAATTCAAACCTGGCCTAGGACAGGCAATAATACCAGGTACCTGCTCTTCATCATTTATCTAACCTTTTCCCCACTCTGTTGGGGTCGGACATATCGACTACGTATTTAAAAATGAAAAACACGAATAACTTGATTATAGTGCTATGACCTCCTCCACAGACCAACGAAGCAGTTGGGTTACCCAACTGCTTCGGTTCGTTCGAAGCAGTTGGGTCAACGAAGCAGTTGGGTTACCCAACTGCTTCGGTCAGGTCCTGGATGCGATTCCCAACTTGGGTAAAGTGTTGGTTTTTCCATCACTGATTTCACAGCCCGCAGTGTGGTTTTGTGCCCGGTTGATGCCAACCGCCGCACCCTACGCTATTACATATGTGGGACTTGAACATAACTTGAGAAATATGGGTGTTCTACCAATAGGTACACCTCTGCATAACCCTTCGGGGATTGTAGGCGTGATGTTATTTTACCAACAGCACCCTCTCGTCAACGTCACTCGAGCGCTAAAAGAATTTGTAGCAGTGTATTTGACTACTGCGTCATGTACATACTCTCACCAAGCGCGGGCGCTCCTTCATGTTGGTAAACGAGATTTCGTTGAACACTAGGAGGCACATCGTATAATATTTCATCCATCACACTCTCTAAAATGTTTTGCAATAAGTACTGATAACGTTTGTTTACTGATACGCGGAAACACTACATAATTATGCGGAAGTACCTGTGAAGGTTAGCGGGGGAAGTGGATCCTGTCACACACAAAGTAAATAATGTGATGTGTGAATGTTATTTGGAACCGCAAAAAAAAATTCAAAAGAAAACCTTTTCCTAAAATATTATATATATTACCTAACTACGTCAAAAATTAAGGTATCTTTTTTAGATGTTTTTTGGGACGGGAATGGAATATTATTAAACTAAGTAAACTATAAAACTAACACACTGTAGGTAGGTATATTTCATATAAAAACTAATGTAGACCAATGAATGTTTGTTTTTCCTCGCATGTAAATTTACATATTTATTTTCAGACACCGCTAGTTCCATTAATTCCCTGCATCAGCATATACACTAACCTGCATCTAATGGTCCTCATAAATTTTCACACATGGATCAGAGTTATGATTTGGATTTTAATAGGTAAGTGATTCGTGCTATGTGAATTGAATTATTCCTCATTGAAAATAATATAATTATTTGTATATTTCAGGAATTCCTATTTATTTTATATGCATATGCTGCTACAAACAAAACGCGGGCAAATTTATACCAGAAGATTCAAATAATAAACCGAACGCTAATAAAAATGGAAAATCACCGATGGTGCAAATCGTAGTGGAATCACCCACCCCTCCTCATACATTAGGTCGGACAGACGAGCATATGGCACAACATGACGATGCGAAGCAGATACATCAGGAATTAAGAGATAAGGCGAAAGATACGAAAAAAGTTGAAGAAATTATTGTACAACATATACAAATCGAAAATAATGAAGAAAAAGAAGCAAAAATAATAGACTTATTAGATCAAGTATTACAAGCTGAGGAAGATACTTACGGAGAAGACATTAGCTTAAAAGAGAGCAAAGAAGACGATACTGTAACACATGAAACTGGCATCCCTCATAGAAAGTCTTTGAGCGACCTGTCAGATGCTGGTTCCGATGCATCATTAGGTAATCAAGGGTTATCTAAATACGACGTGATTGCACAAGTGCACAGGGAGGACTTGCCAAAAGTAAGCGATGAAGAGGAAAGGTTAGACAGCAATGAAGACGTTCATAATTTCGAAGATGAAGAAATAACTGCATTTAACGACAGTGATACAAATTCACGAACAGACGAATCTGGATATTCAGACACAATAGACAAACAAGCACTAAGTGAATCATTAGATGACACACAGGAGTTTACAATACCAGTGCCGCCGCCACCTCCACCACCTCCTCTAGATGAAAACTATTTTAAGACTAATAATAACAATAAGAAGTTTTATACAGTAAATTATAGACATACTGAACCAGAATTGCCACAAAACATTGAAGAAAACGAACTCAGTGAGCCTAGAGTAAGCATACAGTCAAGCAATTCACAAAGGGACGGCAATATAAGATTTGGAAGCGATCGACAAATTAAATTCATGTCCAAGTTGAACAATATATTCCAGAAAACAATAGAACCTGGTGAAGAGGAGGAAGAACCTAAGAAAAGATCACATTCAACCGGGAACTTCCCTGATGCAGAACTGTCAGTGAGCCGCGACCGGCCATCGATGTTTGAAGATTTAAAGAAAGAATTGTTGTCTAGAGAGGCAGCACAAAATTTGCGACCTGTCAACACAGAAGAAAAGACTCCAGAACCTGAGCCACCTGAATCCGAAGAAGAAGAAGATGTGTCGCTAAGTAGACAAGACTTAAAGCATAAATTAGAAGGTATATTCGCAGTAGGTGGTCCACATCTTACGAAGCCGCGACTTATGAAGTCAAATTCTGCAACACCAGAAGAGTCAAACCAATCTGGTAATAATTCTAGTTCAGAAAATATAGCAAAATTACCAAAAGTTGACAAAAATGATACTTTAAAGAGACAAAGAGCAAAATTCGGTTTAGTTTTGAATTCAATCCGGTTAAGTATGAATCAAGACGATCAAGTGTAGTTTGTTTAGAAAGTGATATTAAGTGAAACAGTACAAGTTGTTTGGACATATTGTTCAACGAATTAAGTGGCTTATTGTTATATATAATTTGTATTGACGTTTGATCATAAGTTACATGAAGTTATAGCCAATTCGGATTGGCTTCTATTGATTGTAAATTATTCAACGAACTTTTCAAATATTTTGATACCCGGGTATAATGCCTAGTCGTATGATAAGTGCCTTATTTTATACAGAGATTTATGTATGAACGAATTCACGATTTCCAACACAATTACGAAGCGACTGAATGGCAAAACAGTGTCTTTTTGAAATGTCTTTTATTGTTTAGTGACTATTTTGTAGACGATTATATGGATACGAATTTTAGTTTGTAAGTAGTGTGTCTTCGAATTAGGTATAGAGAATTATGATCACTAAGACTGACGGAACCATTGTATACGACTTGTCGATAAATTCAACAGTAATTCAAGAGGTATGTAGTCGCCAATTTTAATAAAAGTACTTATTTAAGTTTAACCTTTTGTTTTTTTTCGGCATGTAGTATAAGAAACAAACAGGAAATCATTATAGGTAAACAAATGTATTAAAATAAAAGTATCAAATCCACACTGGGAAAATAGTTCCGTCTCTTTCTTGCACATACGATTAGAGTCAGCACGTCTCATTCTTGTACAATTCTTCTATTATTTCCCGGAGCTCCATTTTCGACACGCAGCTTAGCAGGACCTCGTCGATTATCTGTTCGGAGACGCTGGGAAAGAAATAGACAATTTATATATATATATACATATATTTAGACTATTATCATCTTCATTCACTTGCCCTCATCCCAATTTATTTGGGGTCGGAGCAACATATCTTTTCGTCCATAATTCTCTATTAGTCGTCACCTCGGTCTTCCTTCCAACCATATCACCTTTCACACGGGAAGAGGAGGCTCTCTACTTGCATTAAAAAAACTGTTATAGTTTGACCGAAACTGCTGTACCGCGCCTTAGGAATGCGCGGCGAGGCGGGAGGAATGCGCGGCGAGGCAGGGGGCGGGACGCCCTTGTTTTTCTGTTCATCTACACGATGACCCATAATTCACCAGGAGTTTGTCATATAATATTCTTATTCAACGGAAAGCGACAATTTATTAAATCTGACTTCTCAGAGTCTTTCTCACGTTACTGAAACCTTTGCCCATACAATGATTGACCATACCAAAAACATCAGAACATCCACTTTAGTTTTAGCACTTACATAAATTACCTTCATAAACTCATGCTTTTTACTTATAAGGTTTGGCAGAAATAACAGAATGCCTCCTTTTGCTTCGTTCACCTTTTTCACGTTCCATGTTTATACTACGATACAGGAGAAATTCCTAGTGTGGGGCAACGTTTTTATAAAATAAAAAATACTTTCTATCAAAATCATTAAAACGAAAAAGGCAGGGTGAATAAATAGGCATCCAAAACAAATTTCAGACGTCTGGGATGTAATATTTTACTACATAACCATAAGGTAGACTTCGAAGGGGGATGGGATAGAAGGGCAGACAGCCCGTGACGTCATCTTTCGTCCCCTAACTACTCTCCTCGGTCACGTCTTCCCATTATTTGGATGTTTTATGACTTTGACATGAAGTAATATGGTAAGTGTTAAGTGTATAACCTCTTGACATTGGATGCCTTTTAATGAGATTTCCATTAAGAATTTGTATAACATGCTAAACTGCCTGCTGATTTACACGCGTTTTTTGCGTTTTTATACTCATTTATAATTATAAAACTTTTTATATTTAAAAGCTGGATCGTGTGGATCGTGTACCATACTCTCGTCTCGAAGTTTTATAAAAAACATCTGTCTGTTACTAATTAATTTAGGACTAATTGGATGCTGTCTGCAGCAAACCGAGATCGCCCATGCATGGGCTGATGCCCTCTGATTGTGATTGTACATAATACTTAAACAGAAGGTCTGCGATGATATGTACCGGTCTAGCATGCTACATTTGCACTGGTCTAGATAGTGGAAAACTTACTTTCCAATCATCTCCCAAGGTTTTCCGACAGCGCTGTTCGCGTACATCGCACTGGTCAGCATGTGCTGGACGAACTTGGTGCGGTACTGGAACAGCGTGTCAGCCGTCTTCTCGCCGACGTTGAACTGCAGCCGGTACCGGTCCGGGCCGCGCACCGGCACCTGATTTTGGAAGAGCGGCTTCGGGATCTTCTTCTTTATTGTTTCTTCTAGTATCTGTTAGACAAAATTTTATATGGTAAACGTATTATGTTATATATAAACATGTAACGAATATTTTGTATAAATACAATTTAAAAGAGTTTCCATGGAGTTTCTTGTCCGTTCTTCTCCATAGGAACCTTCTAGGCTTTGGAATGGGCAACTAGCTTTATCTTTCTGATTGACAGACTCCTTTGACAATTGTAAAGTGCCTGTAAATGATTCGATTGAAATAAATACTTTGAATTTAGTTTCGCAACATCAATTCAATCCTCTGAATTTTAAATGAACTCGTTGATTTTTACTTGGTAGCTGAGGTTACATTTTAAAGGTAAAGACTAGGAGAGGCAGAGTGAAGTAAGGAAATCAACAATAGTCTTGGGTTCCCTTCACGTGAATTTTATTATCTAATTGCAGAAAGTCGTAGGTACGCTAAACGGCAAGTCAACAGTAACGAGCAAGCGGTTTTACAGCTACTAAATAAAGGTGCTGTTAAAGTCAAAAATACATGTGAAGTTGACTATAACATTAGTTTTGAGAGGACTCCCATCAGCTGGTCTATTCTGTTAAAATCTCATCGTAAAACTTACGGCCGAACCCAATTAGCTATCTATCACCAGTTTTGGCACACTGGAGGTAGAAAAGCCTACCTATCTATTTCCGGCTTTAACGTCCTAATAATAGTTATGATTATTCAGGCTAGCATCAGTAGCGATCTGCCTTTAACTGAAAATAGGTTATTGGGTTCGGCCGTTAGAGGTGAAGCGAGCTTGAAGTGAGCTGTCAATAGAGCAAATTCCCAGCATCAGGTGGAACGACACCTCACTTCAAGCTCATTTCACCTAAGTTTTCACGGTGAGATTTTACAGAATAGACCGGTTGTCCCACTTACTCTTAGCAGCTGTGGAGTGCTCGGCTGTCGCGGACTGTTTCCGTTCACGTACATGAGCTGAGCATTCTTAGCCCCCGTTACTCGTTCTGTTCTGCTGCAGAAACAAAAAAAAAAACCAATTATGCCTTGGCAAAAACGAACGGGAGTGCAGAATCGGTCGCTGTGTCGATTCTTTCGGAAGGCCTATGTTCAGCAGTGGATAAGATATGGCTGAAATGATGATGATAATAATAATAAATGTTTATTTTATCTGCATAAATTGCATTCTTATAATAGTTATAAGTATTAAATTGACAGAAAATTTTACAAAAAACATGTCGGGGGCCCTCGTCCGGAATGAAGTTCCTTACGCGATATTCGTACGCACTCAAACTCGTATAATAGAAAGAGACAGAGATAGAGAGAGAGGAAGAGAGAGAAAGTGTGAATTTAATACGAGTTTTAATATAGCGCCATCTAGTTTTAGTTGCCGCCCTTCTGAATTTTCATTTTTAACTTCGCTAACGGCTTTAGCATCCTCAAAACCACAAAAACGACACCCATGACGAAAAAGTTGAAAGTTTTCGCAGCCGTCTTCATGGATTTTTATTTTGATTTAATTATTGACTTCAGCACCCTCGAAAACCATGGAAGCGACACCGATGATGAAAACTTCGATTTATTTTGCAGCCTCCATCTTGGATTTTTATTTTAACCTCACTATTAGCTTCAGCACCTTCGAAAACCATGAAAACGACAACCATGATGAAGAATTTCCCCGCCGTCATCTTGGATTTTCATTTTGACCTCACTATCGGCTTAAGCTCCTTGAAAACCATGAAAACTATCTCTCTCTATAACAACACGGGCCACAGATGGCCCGTATTGTTCTATGATTGAAGTGTATCTTGCACTGAGAGTAGCATGTACTAGTATAGTAATCTATTAATTGGTCAGCCAGAGACTTCAAGTGGCGTACAAACGGTAATTTATCGTGTTACCTCGTTAGAAATAACATCATCAAGGCAATGAAATGATAGCTAGAGTAATGGTAAACTAAATACATTATGATAGACGTCCTTAAAATCCCATCATGTCATTTTGTAGCTCGTGTCTTTGGCACGTGCGGTGATACCGTCAGAGGACTTTTAAATTAACTACCTAAATAAAGATACAGCCTGAACTGCATATGTGAGTTCATAGATCATACCACACTAGTTTTGTTCTTGGCTTTGTTTGTTGGTATTATGTCGGTCTTAGATCGTAAACATTACATGTAGAACTTAATGTTTAGAACGAAATAATTGACGGCAAATTTGGTACACCTTGTGAAAGCTAGCCCTGAAATGAACCTGCAACGCCTATGCAATTCATTTTGACAATTCAACCAAATTCATTGCGTTCTTAACTCCGTCGAGCAGATGAATTTTTCAAAGATACGAAGCATTGAATTAGGAACTTCCTTCAAAATCCTTCCGAATGTGATGAAAAAAGAAGTGTTTTACTATATTTTGTTGGTTTACTGGATAAACGTCTCTTGTCTTTGATGTGACGCAGGGTAGAATGAAAGCTTTTCATAAACCTATACAGCAGATAAATATTTAATGTATGTATGTAGGTTTTCGAGTTCGTGTCTAACAGAACTTAGTACTTATTAATCTAATAATTGAAAACCCCATTAGCAGAGGGCACTCCAAAGTTAATTATAAAGGTGCATCTAGACCATGTTCGAATCGGCAAAACGTCTGTAGCTGAAAGACAATATTTCTAACTGTCACATAGGCAAACAAACCTTAGGGCCTAGACAAGTGACACTCGCTTAAAATACATTTCGTATTTCTACAACGACTTTCAGCAGGGCCCTAATTTACTATGACCACTCAATGATTCTTTACTTACGTCATTTCCTGAGCTAATCACGCCAATCTCGCATTCATTTTGCGCGGTTTCGTTCATTGTTTCATAGAGTATAAGGCCTCAGGATTGACATAAGCTTTTCGATAGCTTATGTCAGTGCCATACATTTTTTGACATTTCCATCATCGTTACTACTGATCTGAATCTCACTTTGTCACTCTCTAAGCACGAAATCCAAAGTTCCGGGCGTTTTCTACCCCGTATCACGTTGAATGACATGAGAGAATGAATGACAACACGTTGTGACAGCTTTCCTTACTCCTGATGTGTTTGCTCGTCCGAGAAAGTTAATATAGTAGGGTTCATTTCAAAGTATTAAACTACTTTCGGACAGGCCGTATCTTCGTTGACGGAATTGGGAGAGCAGGCCTCTGCCTGCTCTCCTAATTCGAATTCAAAACGACAAGAGGGCCAGAGGGCCCTCTTGTCGTTTTATGACGTGCAAAGACATTCAACTATGTATAGGGTAAAGGTAAAGCGGCAACGAGATCGAGTGTACATGTGAAAGGACCCCAATGCAGACCAGAACATCAGAAGGGCATGTGACATGACGTATTGGAGGGAGACACCCCAGGGCGCCGCCGTCTAGACAACACGCATAAAACCATTGCTCTGTGCGACATGGTTTATGTGTTGGAAAGTTTACCCTTCATAGATTGGATATTTTACGCTCCATGTTTGTTAGCACTCGAAGGTTATGTCAAGTTATCATATAACTACAGATTAACAAAATTCGCATCTTTAGCATTTTTTTAGAATTTCGGAACCAGCTTGAGGGAAACTTTTTCATAAGCATTTCAGTTAGTCCGTAGTTATTTATTGATCAACTGTTCAACTAAGGGACTAACCACACTTATTCAGCTCTGTTCAGCGTTTGTCTATACAAAATCGTTGTTTCCTATGGACAAAAGCTGAACAGAGTTGAATAAGGGATGATTTTTCCACCGCCAGATTCGAGGAATAAAATTGACGGTTGACAGTTTTTGTATGAAATAACTGTCAAAATTTCAAAATTATTCCTCGAATAAAGTTATCAGATGATTGAAAAATCAGCCCTAAGTGTGATTAGTCCCTAAGGGCTGATTTTTCAATCGACAGATATTTTTTACTCGGGGAATAAAATTGACGTCTGACGGATTTTGTACGGAAGAACTATCAATAATTCAAAATTATTCCTCGGATAAAATTATCTGACGTTGGAAAAATCAGCCTTAAGTGTTTATAATCCGATCCAGCCTGTCCCTTGCTGCCTTCTCCCAGCGACGCCCTAAGCCGAGGTCCGTCCCCCACATGAGGTGCACTTTTTTTTTCTTTTTTTTTTTTTCAGGATGGGAAATCATCAAATGACCCCTCCCGCTCTGGGTGGAGCAGAAGGGAGTGTCAGACTCTTACTGACTAAAACCCACCCGTGTTCCTTCCTTAGCCCTTTATGTTCCAGGGCAGCGGTAACCCTTTCGGACGATCCCGCTACCCCGGCAGGCTTCGGCCCTATCGGGCCCCGTCATCTACGCTGACGCTGACTCTTTGAGGCGCACGTGGAACACATACGCGCCGTCCGGCACGGGCCTGGTCCTGATCCGACGGAGAGCTACCCATTGCTCTTCGCCTGCAGGCCCGCGCCTACGGTGGCCGGGAGTCGTCACGCGGCTCCCGACGCCCGGAGCGTCTCCCTCGGCGGCTGAGGCGTGAGGATCTCTCCCTTGCCCATCCCGCCACCTCCTTCGCTAGCATGACTGCTTCGCAGAAGGAGGTGACCGCCTCCCACTCCCTCTCGCCCCGGACCATGGCTTGCACCAGGGCCGGGCGCGAGAGGTCGCCGCCGCTGCCGATCGCCTCTACGAGACCTCCACCGTATGCTCCACCGTGTCCTCTGGGCGATCCTCGCAGTGGTGACACCCGGGCGTCTCCTCCCGCCTGATGATGTGCAGGAACCTCCCGAAACATCCGTGTCCGGAGAGGACCTGCGTCAGGCGGTAGGTGAGAGCGCCGTGACGCCTCTCTAGCCACTCCTCAAAGACATGAGGTGCCCTTAGCGTGTATTCGCTTAGTCCTTAAGTTTTTTAAAGCCTGCGAGATGCCATTCCCAAATAAAATATACAAGTGTTTAATGGTGCATGGACTGAATGGTATGGTGGTTGCTTAAAACTGTTTGGCGGGAAAAGCTACTGCTAATCCTCAACAATTTTATGCCTGGCTTTTCTCTTACATCTGAAAGCTTAGGAAAACGGCTACTATCTAACTATTGTATCTAAGACACCAAACAAAAACCGAAGCAAACTAACCACTGTACCAGTAGTATGCCACTAATGACTAAATGCAACTTTCAAAAAGAATACACACTAGCCTTTTCATCAAATAAGAAATTAATGATAAAATCTCTAGAAAAACATTACCTAACATGAATTGTGTTTTCGTGTTTAACACCTTTGCGTGTTCCCAATTCAGTACCAGTCCGTTCCTAACCCCAGAACACCAGGCTTCCTTGTTTACCCCCCCAAGGTCACAGTCAAGGTCATAGTTCCGATATACGAGGCGATTCGCGTTTGTTTTTAGCTTTCGTGACCTGCCTGTATTCATCATAATCTGCTTTTCTGTTGCGTTATTGGCAATTTCTTATCGAACATAATGGTTTTATGGAGGGTTTTAATAGTCGGTTAGGTATTTGCGATCTTTGGTAAAGTAAGGCTTAGATTTTTTGGAGTGATAGGTTGCATGTTGGTTTTAAATTAGGGGTGATATTGGTTGTTTGGTATTCTGCCCTGCTTGTGCTTGTAAGAAATTATTTATTGTGTCGCTTTTCTCAATACGTGTGGCCTCTCTTCATGTTAGATATTTAATAAAATTAAAGTATCTTCTTTATTCTTTTGGAATGGCTTACAGTCTTGTTCAACCGTACGACAAAATGGTAATTTTTGACTTTTTTTCACCCACTTAATACTAACACTATTTTTGTACATATCACCCACTCAATACTAACACTATTTTTAGTCTATAAAGGTATGTTACAAAACAATAAATCACTTAATTTTGATCTCTCATATCTACAAAAATAACTGTGTTCTGCAACAATATCAGTTTGGGTCATAAAACTGTTTGCTCGAAACCGGTGACATCAACTCCCAAGGTCATCTCAATCTGCTGCAACTAACGACGATTATCTCATCATACTCGCATCTTATTAACTAAGGAATCTGGATTGAAGGATTATGTAATGTGTCTGGAAGTACGACACCTACAGGGGAAGTAAATCAGTTTTGGGACGAGTCTCTTTTACCGGATTGACTGCATCGTTCTTAATGACGTAATAAAAAAAAAACATTTTTGTGGCAATAATAATAAAATACTTAATGTTTATAAATTAATAGCTATAGGAGTCAGCTTGTGCATTACAATGCACAGTGCATTACAATTAAAACGGTTTTTAGAAGCTGGTGTAGTCTATTTGTTGAATAGATATAATTTGAACTTAACGTAAACGAAGCGAAAGGAGTATGTAAGTATCATAGAAGTTTGCGTTCTGTAGGTTCTAGAAGAAGTAGAAGACACATTATTTTTCCCTAGGTAAAAATAATGTAAGCACATACCTAATTACTTAAGTACCGAGAGATGGTTCGTCCTTCAACTGTAATAGCGTGATTAGCATGGAGATACATGCACAACATGGCGGCATCGGTAATAGGTGCAGTGTAATGCAATGACCTAATCGCACGTGAGAGTGGCCGTGTTATTGTGATGTGGCTTAAGAAAATAGGGAAAATAAACTGGCGAAACCAGCAATATTCTATCCTGGAAATATTGTTAAAGAAGCACAAAAAAAAAATACATTTAAAAGTAATGTGATCCGAAATGATGTAGAATCGATCGATATATATATAATGTTTTTATAAAAAAAAAAAAAAAAAAAACTATATACACATATATATATATATATATACGAAGTCGATGACTCTATGAATGCATTAACAAAAAAATACCTAAGTATGTCTTTATCTTATCGTCGTGTTTGTCAGGGTCGACTTCTAATAGAAATGTGGACAAAATTCAGAAAACTTTTACGCAGTTCTCCACTAATTCTTTATATCATAATAGCATCACGACTGTTTTCCTAGAAGGATTAGACAGTGGTGTACACCCGCATTTCCTTTTCCTTGAAACGAAGTTCTTTAACGCGGCTTGCGGTAGGAGTAAATTGATAGGAATCGTCACGTAACGAAAAAGCGTTATGCGACTGCTTAAGGACAGAGGGATAGAGAAAGAGAGAGAGACAGTTTTCAAGGTTTTCGAGGATGCTCAAGGCAGTAAGCGAAGCCAAAAAGAAAATTCAAGATGGCAACTGCGAAAATTTTCAAATTTTTCATCTTGTTTGTCGTTTTCAGGGGTTTCGAGGGTGCTAAAACGTAAGAAGTAAGGTCAAAATGAAAATCCAAGATGGCGACAACTCTATGAGAGCCTCTCAAACTAAAACTAGATGGCTCTCTTTTAAAAACGCGTATTAAATTCACACTTTCTCTCTCATCGTCTCTTTTTATTATACAAGGTGTCGTTATGCATCCTCGTCAAATTCAAGGAGATAACTATGCTACTGATTCTCGACACGAATCAATAATAAAATAAGTAGGTTTTATTCTTCTTCTAATTTTCGGAAATGGGCATGTGTGAGACACGCATTGTAAAACGCGGCCTGTGTAAGACCGCACTGTAACTATCCTTTTACACACACATAAAAACGCGGCCGATTATACGATACCATAACGCGATTCTGTTCTTTGAAAGTAATAAATAACTAAAAATGCAAGTATGTATTCATTATTTACCAGGGATCGTAATTTTATTTGATTATTTATGTCTTTCATTACAGCCAACTGATATTTGACGAGGATGCAAAACAACAGCTTGTATACGAGTGTGTGTGTGCGCGCGAGTATAGTGTAAGGCACTTTGGTCCTGACGGGGATCTCCCAACCGCACATGTTTTTAGGGTTCCGTACCCAAAGGGTAAAAACGGGACCCTATTACTAAGACTTCGGTGTCTGTCCGTCCGCCTGTCTGTCACCAGGCTGCATCTCAAGAACTGCGATAGCTAGACAGTTGAAATTTTCACTAATTATGTATTTCTGTTGCCGTTATAACAACAAATACTAAAACAAAATAAAATAAATATTTAAGGGGGGCTCCCATACAACAGACATGACTTTTATAGATAATGGTACGGAACCCTTCGTGCGCGAGTCCGACTCGCACTTGGCCGGTTTTTTTTCATTTTCTTTACTTAGCTACACTAAAGTGTCTTATATTGACCTAACTCCAAATTATCAGTAGTATCATCTCTCTGAAAACAATGGGATGTAACTACCATAGCTGCAGTCACATAAACAGTCGCGAAAGGCAGCAGTAGCCATAAGTATCGTAACGGTACGTGATACACCATGGTGTGGTATCGCAATGCCATCAGAACTCCGTGATCTCATCGGGGCACGGGAGTTATGGTGCCATTCGAAACTGTTACGTGCACTTGTAGCTAAATCTACTGGTTGGAAAAACCGGGTACCGTTGTTAAACTTTTGTAACCTATCGTTACTTATCGTTTTTATTTTCAAATATCTTAGTTTACCATAAGAACAATTAACAAAATGCACTTATCCTAAGCTACATTAACACTAATCATTGATTCTCTTTATGAGGCTACTGATTATGACTTACTAGCTGACCCGGCGAACGTCGTACCGCCATATTCTTTTTTTCTTTTAATTTTCTTCTATAGAAACCTTGTCCTAACAATAACAAACATTAAAAAAAAGAATTATCCAATTTAGTGCAGTCGATCGAAAGTCATGCGCGTACATACATTTCGATGATTCATTTTTATTTATATAGATTACTGACCCATCCAACACCCAGTTGTGTTTCTGATCAGACCATGCCCCACTTGTTGGAGTGTCCTAAGGACCCGTTCACCTGCGCCTCGGATGACCTAGAGACGACCACTGATGCCGCAATCAACGTGGCCACCTACTGGGCCAAAACTATATTTAAAAAAAATAACGAGGAAGAGTACCATCGACACCAAAAGAAGAAGATGAGGTTAGCGATTCGCCTTTCAAAGTTTATCAGAGATACTTTTGACTGATATCAACATGAATTTAACCAACAATAATGATGGGTGCATGATGACAATAACGTAAATTATTTAGTAAGTTATTGTGTCTGCTAAACTTCAACTGCCAAATTTGGTTATTTTATTGAAAAAACCCTTTTGACCGCCAGCAGATATTGGTAGGACCAAGATAATTTGAAAAATCTTGATAATGACGAAATGACTTAGAAAATTACAACATCAGTGCAGTTCACTGAATTTCATCATTACCAATATCATTACGTACAAAGACAGGTAACAGGGAAATTATAGCATTGATTAAAATCTGGTAATCAAAATTATTTATAATAATGCATACGTCAATCAACTATTTTTGGAAACAGACCTAACCTGGTAGTGATAAATATAGGTTTTCGAGAAAAGTGTAATCAGACAGATTATATAAGCTTCGGTGAAGTGTTGATAAATGGAACGATAATAATTTGTGTTTAATGACCACGATACTACTGTTGATAGCGAGTGCGCCTTAGGAAAGATTGGGTGGGATTGGGTGGTGGTTGTTTTTGCCTTGGGTGTGGGGCAACGTTTTTTTTTTTAAATAAATAAATAAACGATCACCACGCCAGGAATAAAGGCCAAGTTCACACACTATGTACTCCCGCGCTCATTATCAGATTACAGATTAGACTTAGTAGAACAAATAACACAATTAAAACAAATGTACTATTAACAGTATTTACCGTGTGTGACCATATCTCCGGATTACAAGTGGATTTACACTTTAGATAGAAAACAAACGAATTCCTAGGAATTATTGTTACTCGACTGTGTTTTTTATGTAGATTCTTATCAGTCAGTTATTAATTTATACTAAGTTGTTAACGATTACGCTTTACTTTGTGTAAGTTATTTTCATCACCACCGCTCTCAAAACGGCGAAGGAAAACATCGTGAGGAAACCGCCAGGTCCTAGAACGAGAAATTTGAATATATGTGACATCTACCAACCCGCACTGGGCCCGCGTGGTGGATTACGGCCTACTCCCTTTCACTGAGAGAAGGTCTGTGTCCCAACAGTGGGAACATTATAGGATGATTATGATTATATTACCGACTGTGTAAGATAAATTGATAGACTTATTGACTTTGAGTCTTAGAAAAAAGAAAATTAAAACAATCCTGGTCTAGCAGAAATGAATGATGAAGGGGGAGAAAATGCTTACAAAATGGTGTTTGGGAACCTCTCAAACAAAGTTCTTATCTCTATGTATTAATTTTAATCCCGTATAGGTATCTACCATTAATCTTTAAGATATATAGGTATTTAACATGTGCTTGATTATATTATTTTATATGCGCATCATTTGTAGATCCTTGAGTGTTAAAAGACCAAAATGAGAAGTTTTACAGCCTTCTAGGTTACCAAAGACTCGAATGCAGCTGAGTACCAGTATTTTACATGGATGCTTACCTGACCTCCACAACCCAGTTACTGGGTAATACGATACTTCTTTGTAAAACTGGTTGTCAAACTGTCGGGCTTCTCACGACCCGTATCGACTGTCAAAGATCCACGAATGACAGCCGGGACCAACGGCTTAACGTGCTTTCCGAGTAACGGAGGGGTCTTGGTATGTAAATATGGTCACCCATCCACAGATCAACCGCGGCAAACGTAGCTTAACGTGGCCGATCAACCCGTGCGGCTGATATTACTTACCCACAAGCCAAGATGTAAATGTGTCACCCAATTAGGGTGCTGCTTTCACCCACATTCAATAAAGCTTACAACTCTGCCTACTACAATTTCGACTAAAACGAAAACAAAAGACAAGCCAAAGAACAATTTAGGCACAAGAGCAGCACATAGCTAGTCGGTATACTTGACATCCGTTATAAACACCGTGGGTGTGGTTTGTCATGCTCTAAGTACTCATATTGAGAGGATCAACCCACTTCACTATTACTTTTTATTAGGATAAAGTGATTTCCGAAAAAAAAAAATGGCGCTCACAGCTCGATGCTGACAAATTATGTTAAAAGTGTTGAGGTTCCGTCGGTCTTAGGGGTTATATATTTAATTTTGTTAATTGAAAGTGTCTGAATGAATCTCCGCCACTCACGAGACCAAACACAGACTGGTGCTTTACTTTGTGCAAATTATTTCATCACCACTGCTCTCAAAATGGGTGAAGGAAACCATCGTGAGGAAACCGGCATGTCCTAGAACTAAAAATTCGAAGACAGGTGACACTACCATCTCACACTGGGCCCGCGTGGTGGATTACAGCTCACTCCCTCTCACAGAGACTGGGCCTGTGTCCCAGCAGTGGGAACATGATAGGCTGATATGCTAAATAAATCTCAACTTTATAATAGTTGTATTGTTTAAATGATTACTATATTATATTATACTTGACTTGAAACTGTTATATGTCGTGGTCGCAAGCGCGACTGCTGAGCGCGGGGACCTGGGTTCGATTTCCAGTGAGAATTTCTTAGCAACAGCTCGGAGTTCGGAAGTTGGCGGTGTGATACCCCCGTGCCTCAGAAAGGACGTTAAGCCGTTGGCCCTGCGCCTGATCTCTCTCCGGTCGTGTCGGATTTCCGTCCCATCGGACAATGAGAGTGAGGGAAGAGGGAGTGCACCTGAGTCGGCGCACACACTTGTGCAATATAATATATCCCGCGCCGAAGCCTGGGGGTCTACTCCGAAGTAGTATCGGCCGAATGTTCGGCCGTTTCCTGCTAAGAAGTTACTATTTGGTTCGGTCGGTTCCGATCCTACACTCTTTCGAATATTGACTATGGTCCCGACCCAACTGAGCCGAACCGAACTTTTTTCGCATTTTTCAATAATATTCGGTTCGGCCATGTGTCGGTCCGATCCGAACATTCGCATTTTGCACTTCGGAGTAGGCCCCCTGGTCTCCGCTGAGATTGATCGCCAAGGCTGAAATTCGGTCTGGAGGACTTTACTTTGCCCCATAACATTTTCACGGTTTGTCTGTGTAACCAAATATACGAAGCAATTGTAATCGTTGTATTCATGATAATTTATGCAAAGGAAAAGTAAGACGGAGTGTTTTTGAAGTAGGGTCATAAGTAGATCTCTGAGGCATTCCTGGGTTTAATGGATTTGTCAAGAGCTTTTGATAGAGTTCAATTCTGCAAAAGTAAACTCACCAAGGTTACTACTTTATAAAACGTATCGCAATGCAATCAGAACATCAATTTACAGAAATAACAAAGCTAATTCAGTGTTTTCTTGGCAACAATTCAGTTTAACGGAACCCCACGCCATAATCCTTTGCATGCCTTCTCCATATTTAGTATTCACGATCAAAAGTCGTCTTACACCTCGTTTCGTCAGGTGTAATTAGTCACACCACCCGATATGGATAATAAGTGGGTGTAACATGCCACTAAACTTTTGTCATAGCTCTGTCCTTATCTAACTGTAAGGTTAAGAGAGGGAGGAGAGAATTTGCGCCCGTTACTCGACTCTGTAGTTAATGAAAGCCCCAATAAAGGTAAAACGTTGAATGGTTTAATTAATTGTTTAAAATTTTTAGTGTTAAAGGTCATATTTAGATATAGGTATTTACACAGATAAATGCTTATCTGTACTCAGCTATTTTGGCACACGTAGAACAAATTAAGGCTAGTAAATAATACTACTATCAGAAACCATTAAACCTATCAGATAACACTAGGAATGAAAGATTAAAGAAGTGAGACATTAAAAATTTTCCTCAATAAAATAGGAAAACAAACGAGTTTCAGTCTTCTCTTGTTTTAATAATAAAGTAAGTACCGTAGCATCAAACTCTTACCTAAATTAAAATTCATATTACGACACGGTTGGCGCAGTGGCTGAGCGATCGACTGCTGCGTTGCGTGTCGTGGGTTCGATTCCCGCACGGAAAAAATATTTGTATTGCCTACAGTTAGTTGTTCCGGGTCTGGCCGGTTTGTGTATGTGAGTTTAAATGTTTCTAAACGCACCCTCGATACAGGAGGAATTCCTAGTGTGGGGCAACGTTTTTATAAAATAAATTAAAGAAAAAAAAAAATTAAATTGAAGATAGATTTAGATATAGATTTTTATATTAACTAAAACAAAGTTGCACAAGTTGAAAAACAAACAGAAAAAGAATACAAGTTTGTAAGCAGGAAGGAAACCCATTTCTAGTAATTTTATGACATAATTATGATAGATATTTATGGCTCCTAGTCATGCTAAAGTTCAATATATTTAGGTTCAAAGCGGTTTTATACTAGACGAGGAACTTGCATTTAAGGAAAGCTTATGTATATTTTTTCTTGTGCTTTAGAGTCATGACTACATCTAGGAGTAGCATAACCCTTATATTCTGTTAGAGTATTTTTTAGCTCGCTGTCTGCACGATTCCCGATCATTGCAACTCGCCAGAATCCACAGTGAAACGCCCAGACAATGTATCTTGGAAAGTCCCGGAGAAGTAATTAAATGTCTTGTAACCAGCTACGTAAGAAAACTGCAGGAGTAAAATATATATAGAGGTTCTACTTGTTCAAAGAGGATACAAATAAAATTTAAATTATCTAAAAACCCACCATCCCAGCAACCCGTCATGATTAAGCGTGGTAATCACAGCTCGTGCCTTCTTTATATCAGAAGAGGAAGGCCTCTTCTGAAAGTTGTCCTGCAGTCAAAAAACCCGACTACTACTAAAAAGAACATTACAATATCATTAATCAAACAGTAAGCAATTTTAGTTCAATCTCAGATTTCCTGGGATAAGCCCAGAGCTTTTGAGTAGGTACAAATAAAAGAGGGTTATCCTTAACCGTGGGTTTAAGGATTTAGATTTTTTCCATTACTAATCTGGCTATAAGTCATATCCGTTTCGATATCACCACATTACCTTGTAAATAGAACAAACATTACTAATAGGACTAATCTACAAGGTTTATTATTGTAGCCATTTGTAGGGTGCGACTAATCTTTGCTCTGTCAGCCATATCTAATAAAATTCTAATGTTGTTTGTCTTGAAGTCAATAATCTCTTGCTTATTTGTGGCGGTTTTTTTTGCCAGACTATTCCGAATGCGAATTTTACTTTTACCTTTTATGTCATTTTTGTCATTAGTCAACTGTAGGCTTTAGTATTACCATCTGTTGGGTCTTGCTACATCATCATCTCGTTTCAAAAATACTTTCACGGCTGGTCATATAGCCCCAAGCATCGCCACTGGATTTGCGCTGCCAGCATTCAGTAGATTCTCGCGAAATTCACCAGTTTCGTCAATCCGCCTTGAAGGTTCTTACTCCTAGCCTGAATCTACAAAGGTAATGCGTGAATGTAAAAATAGTTACCCCGATCCATCTCCACTGCATAACTGTTTGAGTAGTCTCGTCACCTCGTAGCGGGCTGGCGAACCATTGGATATCTGCGAAACAATATTCATATTTACTAAACAGTTTGAAACGGTTAAGAAATTAAGATCTATTAATTAAACCACGTAGGAAATCTGGAACATAGATCTTTAGTAACGTCCTAAGGAATGGAGGCAAGACAATTGCCATAATTAACATGGTTGGCAAACTGATTGTTACATGTTTGAGGATACCAGACATGTCTATCTGGAATAATCCATTAGTCGCACTTACTTCAAATAGCTAGGAATTATTCCGTGGTTCTATTATTGAATTCTGCTTTATCGTAACGCATTAGATCAGAGGTTTCCATGACAATTGCGTCCAAATCGGTTTGTTTTGGCCTTTCAGCCTAATCTTCAACAGGCTTTGTCGTAATCGTCTGCTCACCGAACGATGTGTCAATTGAAGAACCAGTTTCATATGTCAAGATGTAGCGAGCTTCCGCTATCGTCCTGACATCAAACCTTGATTGCATGCTTCTGAATAATTAAAAGCGAACAAAAGCAACAAGTCCATTCGTTCTGTCTCTCTAATGACCATCATCACAAACAACACCATACAAAAAGTTCCATGGAACAACTAAATGATCCAATTTCTTCGACAATATCGGCACACATCGCACAAGCCCGAGCGTGCAGTCCGAATGCAAGGGTTACGTCATGTCGAGATAACAGGCCGGTGTGCCCGCGACGCCGCGACGAACGCCGGCTCCAGTACCAAGCGACACTCCGTATCGGACACACGTTGATACCACACAGACATGGTAAGTGTTTATAAACTTTTGTACTTACGTCTTATTTTTTAAATATAAATTAACAATATCAGCCAAGTGTTCGGGATTTTTCTGGTAATTTGAGGAGTAAAGATGATATTTTGGACAAGAATGTCTAAGATTAGAATGGTGTCTTGACAAAATCTGTGAAATTTGAGCACTCGAGTGTTTTAAGGAGTTTATAGGCTGACGTATCAAATAGTCGCTTTGATCGGGTTGGTTTATTATGTGCTGTTTTTTCAGGAAAAGTTTATGAACAACGATAAGTGTAGTTTGATTATCAATTTAATTAATAAACTGGGAGGCAAACGTCGGTATACTGAATAACAAACGAAAAACAAACAAGATCCAAAGGTTTACAATTACAAATTATTTTAGTAAACCTCTAAATCTACTTAAGATTTAGAGGTTTTATAAAATAATTCCAATCATAGTTTCAATTAATATTGTGGAAGCAACATACTTTAGTTTTTTTAGCCATTAGTTTTTGGAAAACCATCCATCATGATTTATTTTCGCGATAAATATTGTGTTTCGTAACATAAATCTAATTTTAATTTAAAGAAACGTTAAAACAGTGCCAAAGCGTCTTTAAAAATAATTAAAATATATTATGTAAAGTTTATTTCGTCGGGAATAGCATATCTGGAACTAATCAGTGTATACGAAACAGCTCATGTAATTGAGAGGAATGTGCATCTAATCAGTGGCAAGCTATCGTCATCTGTTTGGCTACTTCACTGTGTGATACATATTAAAATATAGTGGTCGACATGTCTACAAATTTACCACCAAGTAGACACTTTATTGGTGGCAACGCAATAATTGACGAGCAAAGTACTGATACTAAGACGCATCTGGACGATAATACAACATAATTGACTAAAGGATTTCCGCTATAAATATTGCGACTGTTGAAAACCAAATCAAAGCAAGAACAATAATTGCTTTTCCGCAAGTGGACAAGGTAAAGGTTTGTAAAAACAGATAATTTATA
This sequence comes from Apamea epomidion, assembly GCA_947507525.1. Lineage (NCBI taxonomy): Eukaryota > Metazoa > Arthropoda > Insecta > Lepidoptera > Noctuidae > Apamea > Apamea epomidion. The sequence goes on from OX382237.1 coordinate 19,295,972, forward strand.
ACACAAAATAACTACATAACAATATTTATCTAGCGACAAAGCGCCACTTTTAATGGAACCAAATCCCAAATTGTTGCGATTAGATTAATCATGTAATAATACGATAACACCAATATTGCGACACATCACCTGCATTTATTCACTTATTTCAACGTGAACTCAAGATAGTACATGAAAATCTAAATGTATAAAACAGCGCTGAAGGCCGAAACGATAAAGTTTAGAAGCACAACAATAATGAACATCAAAATAGGTAGTTATAAATACCGAGTGTTTATGAGTCCAACTCGAAATCCTTCCAAAACATTTGAAATCTCTAGCATCTGCCTTTAGTACAGCAGCTACACAAGATCTAGCAAAACTTCACATTCGACATAAAATAAATGATGTTTTGAATCCGTTTGAAAATTGGGACAAAACTGTAGGTTGAAATTTTTGACAGGCATTTCAGTGTGTTAGAAAACTTTCTTCATAATGGGCACAGGAGCAGCTGTTGTTACACTTCATTCACACGAGAAAGTGAAAACTTTCCACAACACCAAAGTGTTGCGGAAAAATTACAGGAAAATTGTGGTTTTATTGACGGAATATAATTTTTTACAAATAGTTTTGTGTTTATCTTCATTATTACTGGCAAACTAACATAATGAAGTACCGTTCCTATTTCTCCTTTCAAATATTTTGCAGCGTGAACCTGTTACTGTTTTCTTTTTTATTAGGTTTATATACATATTCACTTCGGTTTTTTCCTTCTCTATACTAACATGTTTCTCTGTGTCTCTTCAAACTACTAGATCATTGATTATACTATTTGTTTAATCTTCTCGACCGATCATAAAAAAATGGTTCATTTATTTATTTGGGATAGATCTCCAACAAAGGATACACGTACCTATACAATCAACAATAATACAATAATAAAAACGGTTCTTTTACGTGTGCTCTTTCAATTACAGGAGACCACAGCATACACATATAGGAGTAACTAAACTATGTACGTGTAAACACATAACGTGTTTAATAAAAACAAAGAAAATAAATTATGAATGTTTATGTTTATTCAAACACAAATGATTCAAAACTATAAATGGTGTAGTACAAAATTATATGAAAATTAACATTTTGTATATTCAAGAATAGACAAGGAAAACTAAATTACATGCCGCCGGTCAACGCATGATTCAACGGTTATTTTTGTGAGATAAACTCTGTTCTGAGTATTTGTAATGTTTCAGTGAAATCAAAAGAAACTGCTCACCTGTTTGTATGTGTTTTATGAGATTCGTGATATGTAAAGAGGACACTTGAAAGAGGTCATCTTTTGATATTTTCTTTACATTAGGAAGAATTTTAATCTATATTACATAATACAACCTAATACATCAAATTATATATGCAGACATATTAGTGTTGCGCGGCACCCGTGGTTCAACGTGCGAGAAGTCAAATGGTGTGGTGGTGGTGTTTAATGGTGTTAAAGTTATTAAATTTAGTCAATAAACTGAGGATTGTCGAAAAAACTGTAAAATCAGACTAATTTTAATCATCGGATGAACTTAAACACAGTACTTTCGTTTTTTTTTACCTTTCTTTTTCTTAAACACTTTCAAGATTTCGCTACAATATCAAAGAACAAAATAATAAGCACATCGACATAAAATTCATCGGAATATTAATTGACTGTCTGACTGACCCAAATAAACATTTCCGCAAACTTCAGAAATCAATAGCGCGTTTATCGTTTCGCATAGGTAAGGCGTCCCCCAAGGAACGGTCGTAGGTGACGTGGTCGTATGGTCGCATGGCCGCGTAGGCAACGGTTCTGAGTGGCGACCTTCAACAGGTCGGGACGTCTGGGGGCTTCCGTTTTATATGTAAAACAGGGTTAACATTGCGATACAGTTGCGGAAATACTGTTTGATAACTTTCAACGTGACCCGAACTTCATTTGTTTTGGATTAAATTGTTTTGATTTTATGTCTGCCTACGTTTATATGGGAAGAATTAAAGCTCCATTTACTAGGAAGGGCGAATTCCACCAAAAATTGTATACCTAGAATAAGTCTTATCCTGAACTGAACCTGACTTTGGTGAAATCAGCCCTTAGAGTTCATATAATATACCTACCTAAGTAACTTTATACAACTTGTGCGTTAAGATTAATTACCGGGATAGTTGGAATGTTATGATTGAATAACAATGATAGACTGATTAAATAGAGCAATGTAAGAAAATTCTCAGCAGTAGCTCGATCTCTGCTTTTGTGCTCCGCTAATGACTATGAGCAGTGGTGGCCCAGTGGCAACGTGCGCGACTTTCGTATTGTAGGTCGTGAGTTCGAACCCAGGCAGGCGCTTTACTTTGTGTAAATTATTTCATCACCACTGCTCTCAAAACGGCGAAGGAAAAATCGTGAGGAAACCGGCCGGAGAAAACGTCCTCCGTCTCCGTCTCTGTCAGAACAAAAAAAACGAAAACATGTGACATTCACCAACCTGCATTGGACTCGCGTTAGGTTCTGGCCCACTCCCTCTCACAAAGAGAAGGCCTATGTCCCAGCAGTGGGGATATTGTAGGCTGATTATGAAAGACTGAATAAATAGAGAAAGGAAATAAATCTCTCAGAAGTAGCCCGATCTCTGCATTTGTGTCTAATGACCATAGGATTGCACTATAGATAACTTGGGATAATGGGACTGATAACATCACTGGTGAAATTTGGGATTACTGCTCACGCTTTTTCCTTCAGGGAATACATACGTCATGTTGTGTTATGTGTCATTTAGTTACAATATAGTACAAAAGTACTTTCCATGCGTTAGTCAGTCCTGTTCTATTAAACTTGTCTCTATATCCAGCGCGTCCCACTCGGCTTGTTTCACATTCGCGTCGGTAATTTATTATTATTGCGACATATCTCCGCCATTTGGGATTACACACACCCAGTGTATTAGTAGATTATTAAAACTATTTGTCAGATATATGGTTCTATTGCTAATTGCAGAAATGGTGTTCACGATTCAAAGAGATGTGTGTTGAGTGGAGTACTAATAACAAAAGGTTTGCAGCTGCAATGCCAAGATTTGTTGCCTTCTTTATCAACCTCTATTTTGATTGAGCTTCTCCAAGGTATCTCTGCCTCCTAGGGAAGATATTTTCGAAACTACATTTTCGTCAGTTTCTTAAATATCCTTTCTTCTTATGACTTTAACTTACTTTAACACAGTTTTACAACTGGACCTACTTTAGTTTCTAATTCAACATTTGCTTCCCCAAAATCACGAACTTCATCGTTTCTAACAATATAAACATCTTCAGTACATTGAACTAAAGGTAACAATTCTAATCCAATACAATACGATTCTAAATTAATTTCAGTACAATTCTAATCCGTTATTCTATAAACACATGATTATCATGTCATCGATTCTGTATCAGCTGACAGGCTCTCTCAATGTGAAGGTTAATATAAATGCATTCAACGTTGTTTACGCGCGCACAACGTTGAGCTCACAATGTTCGTCTTGAGTAAACTATGAAATGAAAACTGTAAACATGTTAATAAGGACTGAATGACTTGGGTTGTTAGTGTGTTATGTTTTCATAAATATAGGTTTATTTTATAATAAACCTAAACGCTTCCATCGTATTTCATGGTTCCACTCGTACGGTTATCCTTACGAGTGGAACCATGAAATGCGATGGAAGCGTTTTGGAAATCAAAACTTCTGATTGCTATTTTGCAAAAGGTCTTTGTCAAGTCTAAAATGAAAGTTTTTTTTTTTATATGATAATTTGCTTAACAAATTCCTACCTATTACGTTTTCGTAGAGCGATATAGTTTTGATTTACTTTTTGCAATGCAATGTAGCAATAGTAGGCCATCATTCATTCTAGATGGAAATGCTATTTAACTAGCTTTATTCTCACACTAATGTTTATATTTATCATAGAAATTATTACCAACACCTGGCAAAGTCTAAAATTCACCTGGAATTGAATTAACCTGCTTAAACTTATAAAAATATCTGTCCGGGCACTCACGACTTACGAGTCGTTGTCCGTAGCACGTTTTACAAATATTGCTCGCGTATTTAATATGTTGATGATAAATGATCTGATGTCGGCATGACTGCCAACTGGTGCCAACATAGGACGTGATTTAGTGTTTATAGTACCTACAAGATAGAGTTGTAACCTTGTCAGGCTTTCGGAAGAGATGGGTTAATTTTTATATAGTGTTGTCGACCAGCTTTGTTGGTCCCGGCAGTCATTTGTAGATCTTGTACAGTCGTTACGGGTAGTCGGAAGCCTAAAAGTCTAACAGTCGGTCTTATCAAGGAGTATCGTGTTACCCAGTAACTGGGTTGTAGAGATCAGATAGGCAGTCGCTTCATGTAAAATACTGGTATTCAGCTGCGTCTTGTTAGACTGGAAGACGGCCCCAACGTAGTTGGAAAAAGACTAGGCAAATCATGTGCGACCAGCTTGAAGATTCTGAGGGGTGTAACACATATGTTCGGGTTCGCACATTCGATTCAGCAGTATTACTGCACATATTCGTTCGGTTTTCATTCGGGTCGTGCCGATCGGCAACCTTTGTTCGGCATATCATCATCTTCCTGCCCCTGTTCCATGTGACGCCACACCGTTTCTTCCATTCTCCCCGCCCCGCTATCATTCACTCCCTTTTCTTTCATATCATTCCTCACATAGTCCATATATATTTTCTTCGAACCTTCGTTCGGCGTCCATCCTCGCTTAATCATGTTCGGGTCGGCACAATTCTAGCCGGCTGTGCCGAATATGTATGTAGCAGTCCTTAGGAATTAGTTATGAAGCCGAGCGAGTGGGGGAATTAGGAATCCTTCGGATTGGCTATTTAAGCACTTAGCCGTCTCACGTCGTATCAAAAATGATTTCCTGATTAATATTCGTGTTAGGGCGAATTTCACCAAACTTTTAGAACAAGTCTTATCGTGAGAATAAATTTTGAATTTCTGACAGTATTTCCATACTAGAACTCAATTCGTAGTCAATTTTATTCCAAGGATAAAAGATAGAATCAGCCCTCAGTGACTTAAATACTTATAACTTTCTTCATAATTACATTTTTGTCGGTTTTTCGCTCTATGTATTATTGATAAATGCTACTTTCTACTATCCTACTTCCTACGAATATTATAAACGCGAAAGTTTGTATGGATGGAGGGATGGATGGATGGGTAGATGGATGGATGGATGTTTGTTACTCTTTCACGCAAAAATTACTGAACGAATTTGGATGAAATTTGACACACAGATGGTTTATAACCAGGATTAACATATAGGATATTTTTTATCTTGATATTCCCACGGGATCGAAACTTATGCGGGTGAAACCGCGGGACCCAGCTACTGATATCGATAAATATAAGTTGTGAATGATAATATGAATCTAGCATGAGTCACAGATTTACACCAAAATGGCCAATCTTGTTGACATAACTGTTGCTCTAGTCGGAAGGAATTTCCGGCGACAACTGCTTATTATTCACGTTTTTTTTTGTCATTGGTCATGCATGACAGTTTCGTTTGCTTACATTATCTACGTCGCCCATACAAAATATTTACAAGACGCACAATGGCGAGGTAAGTTAAAACTGTCAGTACCTGATACTTTCATGCGAAGTTGCAGTCCAAACACCATTCAAGGGAAAACCCTCCCTTTCCCTTGAATGATGCTTGAACTGCAACTTCTAAAAGATTTTCAATTAAAAATCTTTCAAGAAGTAAAGTATTCACTCTTAAATTTCAACAACTTTAAGTAACTGTGGTACCATCTCTGGCATATAAAAAAAAACTGCTGTTTCATACAAAAAACTAAATTAATGAAACCGCTGTCTATTTTCGATATTTAGAAATAAATTGTCATATTCAGACGTACTTTCACCCCCTAAAAGCTAGCCAACGAACTCAAAGTCATCATGTATAGTAAAAACGTAGATTTTATTCCTCCCAATAATTCCATGATAGCTATTCAGGTGTTGGCGGGTTTGCCAACACTACGGCATGACTAAGTGTTGTACAAATCCGCGGCCGGTGGTGATGCGTATCTATTATTGTTACAATTGTGTTGGTGTCGTGTGTAACGGGCTTTATTCTGGAATAGAATTTTGCTTAAAAATTCGTCGACGCGTAATCGCGTTGACATTCGATGTCTGAATGACCTTTTGGGAGAGCGCAGAGGTGTTAGGGAAAATGTTTTTTAGGTACGTTGTTGTTGTACACTTGGAGAGGAAGTTTTGGTAAACAAGATGGCAACTGATATAGGTATAGACAAAGATAGATAAACATGATGACAGTTGAACTTGTCCTGCTCACGTACGCAGCTTAACAGTACCTACCTAACTACCTAAGGTAGGTGGGTACTGTTAAGCTAAAAACATTACGAAACACAAAACCATTAAATTAAAATAATTAATGACTTACTATTGTATAGAATTAAGTTCTTCTAAAAGAACAGGCAGCTGAGCTGCTGGACGGTTGCGCCACTTCTTCCCAGCTCTAGGAAGTGGTGAAGGGCGGGCGTTTAGAGGGACTGTCTTATGTAATTTTCGTTCAAAAAGTGCTGATTCTCAGCCTAGTTGTGTATGTAAAGTGGCCCCAGTTCGTTTCTTAGGCAGGCCAGGAATTATATTAATATAAACATAACAGAGTACAATAAGAAGCTCAAAACATAAGATGACAGACAAAATGCGCGAATTATTAAATCATATCCATTTGACAATAAACAAACCAAAGCAAACTTTGGCAGTAGGCCGAAAATACGCCCAGAAGAAGAATTAAACGAGCATTAAATAATTTAACGTGTGCAGATAAAATTCAGACGTTTCACAAATGTGGGCAGAAATACAAGTCTAGAATAGAAATACAGATCACAAATACCACACAATCATATCCAAATATTTCTGTGAAAAAAAAAACTACTTTGTCTAATGAGTGATAGGAGGTTGTCTATTTTCTCTGGCATCCAGTTTAAAATTAGCTAAACTATCGTCCACCTCAAAAAAGATTCACATAAAAAAAGTATAAATACAACTCTGTCACCGATTAAATAGTGTTGGGACAAGCGACTTTCTCAAAACTTTTGCAACTTTTTTTCTCATTTCTTTACTTAATAGATAATTTCAACTATTTGTTTACACCGGACAGCAAATAAAGGAAATAAACAAACAGGAAAAATTAAGTACAATGGTACTGCATATTTATACAGAATTCATATTTAGGTTATCAATGTCAAATGTGTCGAAAGGAAAACTTAAACATAATTGAAATAAACTTAATTTGCAGACACAAATAGCTAGAAATTAATAACTCATGCATTTGTGGAATGCAAGGCAACCAGCCTTGCATCTTCCTCATTTTTCTTCCCTATTATACGCTTTGGAAAAAACACATAACACGTCATGATTTCTCGTTTTTACTGCACAAAAAGCCTTCAAGAAGACAAGATAATCATACGGTTAATAAAAGATCTTTTGAAAACTTACAAAGAACACGTGGGAATATAGTTGTAAAGATCCAATTAAAGTAATTTTAAAGGTGTTTGAACTTTCAAGGATTAACAGCATATGATGACACGGGGAAAACTCAAAGATAACATATGGTCGCTCTAGATGTGATACCTCGTAACTGCAATTATTGGTCAATTTTACATTTTGATGCGAAATTCCATCACGCAATTTTCCATCTTTCTGGTGATAACTTGGGGCCTACTCCGAAGTAGTATCGGCCGAATGTTCGGCCGTTTCCTGCTACAAATTTACTATTTGGTTCGGTCGGTTCCGATCCTACACTCCTACACTCTTTCGAATATTGACTATGGTCCCGACCCAACTGAGCCGATCCGAACTTTTTTCGCATTTTTCAATAATATTCGGTTCGACCATGTGTCGGTCCGATCCGAACGTTCGTACTTTGCACTTCGGAGTAGCCCCTCTTGTATGTACGGGAGGTTTACTTCACTTAAAAACTGACTTTTAGTGACATCTCGTAACAAGAACTTTGAAGCACTTTGTAAGGTAGGACCTTGTAAGTTTAATAGAAACCAAACGTGCCAAGGTGATTTGTTATGTACATACAAGAAAACATACGGTATTTTATTTAATCTAGTATATAAAAATGAATCCCTATTTCCCTTGGTCACGCCACGACTTTACCGATTTCATCCATCTTTTTTTTTTAAGTTTTCTAATACTTTATAGAGGGTTCTTAGTGAAAAAAAATATATTAAGTAAGTTGCTTTACGCGGACTAAGTCACGGGCAAAAGCTAGTATTCTATAAAATAACCAAAAGCATGCAATATACATAATTATCAAAACAGTTTTTTGTACGAGGTGTCACATCTAGAGCGACGATATAAATATAAAACAATACACATAATGAATATGACATATCGAGTTATTAATGATTCAGAAGGTAGCTGCTGTAATTAAAAACACCTACATGGCATGTTTTTAGACACGTTAGTCATACAAAAAACGCTATTAAATTAATGATCTGTTGTTTCTAATATTGATTCGATGGCACGCGACTTAAATGGCAAAGACGGAGTTTCCGCTTTTTGGGTTCAAGGTTCCAATCTAGCAGATGTGTAATAAACGATGATCGATTGATTTTGTATCAAGTATAGCACCTTTATAATACGGGGGGCTGTCGTTAAGGAAGTAAAAAAAAAAAATTATTGATTTATTATTCCTAACACAACTAGCATTACAAGTTGCTCCAAATCGGTAGCGTGGTATTAGACACTATTTCTTCCATTACAGCTTATTACATGTAAAGTAATTCATGTAAACAAATAAACTTACGAATCATTTTTAACTAAATAAAGCGATAAATCGATCTGCTTAGCCTTTTCCCAACTGTATTGGGGTCAGCTCCCAGTCTAACCGGATGCAGTTGAATACCAGTATTTTACATGGAGCGACTGCTTATCTGACCTCCACAACCCAGTTACTGGGTAATGCGATACTCCTTGGTAAGACTGATTGTCAGACTTTTTGGCTCCTAACTACCCGTAACGAATGTCAAAGATCTACGAAACGTGATTTTCGAGGCACGGAGGAGTCTTGATATGTAATGGTCACCCATCTACGAAGACCGCCGCGGCCAGCGTAGCTTATCCTTCGATCGAGCTGTGCGGCTGTTATTATTGTCATGCATATAAGAAATACATTTTTAACTATGAAGCGATAAACGTATGATTTATTTCAATCATAAATAACATCTTCCTTACAAGGGGAACCCGTCACAAATGATACCAGGCAGTTTGTTCTAGGCAGTATGATTAAAATAGCTGGTTAGTAAATACTATTTACCTTGTATGGGTTAACGTATTACAAATGATTCACTAATTTTGTTTGGACAAGACCGGACATTTGCATAAATAACCAGTTAGTTTAAATATGATGTGTGAATCTTAATGTGTTTGAATAAATATTTGTATTTAGCATTTAATGTAACATAAATAATGATTACACATTCATTAGTATATTATTTGCTAAAATTAGTTTACGATTGTGAGTTGACTTTGAGAATCCCGGTTTAACAGTTTTCATAATTGAATCGAAAATAATTTGCAACTGCGAATAATTTAAAACATTTACTTACAAGTTTTATGGTAATATACATAATTCCTACTAAACTTTTAATTAAATCAAATAAAAAAAAAAACATTGTAACAATTCTACACCGAATCTTGTATCGTAACGCATCCCACGCGCGATCTATTTCAGTTTTTTGTAAACGATCAGCTGTAATTGAAATGCTCAGTCAATTAAAATTCAGTTAAAAACACTATGCCAATGACATAACATATAAAATACATTAACAAAAGAATCGAGAGGAAGGAAGAAGCCATGCCCGTTAGGATGACACATTAGCGATGCAAACGCGATAATGTTTGTCAAATAAAATAAATTATAGAGCAATTTTTTTCGCTCACTGGATCCTAATGTACTTATAATGATAATTCCTTAAAATCATAAAAGCGCTCTTCCTCTATCCTACTTATTTAAAATTTTGCTGTTCCCGATAGGGTCCATAATTGCTTCTATTTATCAATAATTACCACCTGTATGTGTATATTATGGATTGCAATAAAGATTAATTGTTTTTTTAAATCAATTGTAGGTTTATACAGAGTTATAAGCCTCTGACACCCAAGCTAAGATTGAACTTGTGTTATGGGTGTAAGGGCTCTCAGGTTAATACAGGTAGACAAATATCAGTTCGGAATTTCATATTGTAGGATCTATAGACAGAAAAATAAAAATATATTTTATATATTTTTTTTTATAGAATCTAAAATAAACTAATCAAAGAGAAAATCATCTGTATAGTGTTATTTTATGAGTTGTGTTAAGTAGTATTGTGTAGTGTTGTGTTGAAATAAGTGGTGTTGTGTCACTACACTACACCACTCTTTTCAACACATACAATAACCCGCACAATCACAGGCAATAATATACCCGCCAGTTACTGTTTTAAATACATACATTTTCCTGATTCCCAAAAAAGTTTTTGGTGTTAAATATTAGTTAAATAGATAATTTCTAAAAAATCATAAATACATACTCAAGCCCTAATACAATAAAAATCGATAACAATTTTATAATCGCCACGCATTATAATTTAACGCACGGCACCTCACTATTCCGGACTAAGGTCGCGTATACAATGCATCCCACGCGCGAACTATTTCAGATTTTAGTGTAGCCCCGCTCGATTGCAGGGCTGCACAGAAGGTCAGACTGATTTGATGGACTGACCGTGCAATTTGTTGTGACGCTGTCAGTTAATCTGGGTGTAATGGCTTGATGGAATGATGACGGATTACTGTAATTTTCGGCATTATCGTACATTATAGATGTTGAAAATATATGCATCATTTGATTTATTTTTAGTTCAATAAATGTTTTTGTCCCTCGCACGACGAGAGGAGGCCTGTGTCCCGGAATTGGGAACATTATAGGCTGATTATGCTATATGTTTTAAGGTTTCGCTGCATTTTATGCTGACAGGTGACTTGTTGTTATCCACAAAGAAACAAACTTACAAATAAAATTGTCGGTTAAATGCAATGACTAATATATTGGGTACAATATACAGCATATTTCACCTTTCTTTCGATGTATAAATTGTAAAAGATTTAAGGAATCTAACAGTAGCGTGGGTAGAACCGCGATCACTATGTTATAAAAAATCCTCGTCTAAATAAAACAGCGCTGCGAACAGTAGATTTATATTAAGTATTAGTCTCTGTAACACTAACAAGCTTTGGGAACAAAAAGATAAAAGCGGTGAAAATGCACTGAAGAGTTATGCAACGTTGGCGTGCTTTGCTCTTCTTGTCGGAGTATTTTTTACAATTGTGACCAAATTAAATTTATTTCATTTTTTATATTCAAACAGCGGCTCTGAACTCATCATATCTGCCTAGCCTTTTCCCAACTATGTTGGGGTTGGCTTCCAGGCTAACCAGATGCAGCTGAATTCCAGTATTTTACATGGAGCGACTGCCTAACTGCACAACCCAGTTACAGGGTAATACGATACCCCTTGGTAAGACTGGTTGTCAGAATTTCGGGCTACTGACGACTCGTAACGAGTGCCCTAGAACCACGAATGAAGCAAAGGCTTAACGTGCTTTCAGAGGCATAGCGGGGTTTTGGTATGTGAAGATGGTAACCCATCCATGGACCAACCGCGGCAAGCATAGCTTAACCTGATCGATCGACCTGTGCGGCTGTTATTACTTAGCCACAAGCCCCTTATATGGCTCTGACCTATCCTTAACGTATTGGTACACACGGCGACACATCAAACTATACATTTCCAGTTTTAGCTGACCTCGCATTGCATAGGTTTTCGTACAATCAGAAGTCAGCTGATATTGGTTATGTGTAGCTTGATATGTAGCCGTACGTACCAAAATTGCTAACTAAAGAAAAGTTCATGCTGCGCTCAATGGCTAGCCAGTCGTTTGAGCTTTTTTCGTATAGTCTCAGACAAAACAATAGTGACTAAATAACTCACCTTTTCGACACTCAAATAAACAATTTTGCGTAGGTTTAAAAGCCCTACTCCATAAAACTTTATTGACCATGAAAATGATTAGGAACAAGAGAAAAATTAGTACAACGGGAAAACTACAAAATGAAGAGATCATTTAATCCTGATCATTCAACCTGAATAGTTCTAGGTGTAGGACCCGAGCCTAAAATATTTTTTACAGCTGAAAACCGACATAAACACGTCTGCTCTACATTGCTGATATTATTAGTCTTTAGTCTATAATCCTTGGACTTTAAGCCATAAATATTATTTTACGTGACTGTTAACTCGTAGTTCAGAAGTCTATGAAAATGGAAATGTTTTACTCGTCGATGAAATTGCCGGCGTCTGTTATTCGATTATACATATACATATAGTAAAATAGTTAAGAATTTTCGTTCGTTTGTCTGGAACTCATGTATGTACCGGATTGGTACAAAACCAGCTGAACAGATTTCGATGAAATTTGGCACACAGATAGTTTATAAATAGGATTAAACATACATTTTTATCTCGGTAGTATGATCCCGTGACATCCACACGGATGAACTCGCCGGCAAAAGCTAATCTATCATAAATACTTAAAGGCTTGTTTTCATGTAAAAGCCGGAATTACGCAGTTCAATTTGGGCGAAGCGACCAATTTTAATTGTGTAAACATGAAAATTAATGTGGTGTATGAACCTACTACTGTTTGGAATAGGGCACTTAGCCACTAGCTTCATATTACTGCCTAACAGACTCTTTGACAATTTAAAAGTGCCTGTAAATGGTTTTATTGAAATAAATGATTTGTCTTGAGAGCGGGGTGCCTAAACAGGCCACTTTGGCAGAATCATAATAGGATAACAATATGAATCATATTCAAAATCGTAAAATGTTCACAAACTGACAATTCATGATATGATCTGTGTGCAATTCATATCACAATGAATTAACATTTAAACTGTAGAAATAAAAAATAAAAAACCAATTTGATTAATAAAAACTGTAAAGAAAAATTTACCGATAAAGTTACCGTTTTTATTTTTTTCATGCGGCAATGTTTACACCAAATATGTAATGAAATTTTACGAAAATTAGAGGAATTGCTAATGATCTGCTGGGAATTCAGGAAATTAGTAAGAGGTATTGTTTAAAGTGGCCTTTTTAGGCCCTCTTTAGTGGCGCAGTGGTATCGGCCCCGACTTTCGAGTTCGACGTGAGAGTTCGAACCCAGGCAGGCACTTAATTTTGTATACTTAATTTCATCACCACTGCTCTCAAAACGGTGAAGGAAGACATCGTGAGGAAACCGGCATCTCCTAGAACCAAACAATCGAAGACATGTGACATCCACTAACCAGCAATGGGCCCGTGTGATCTATTACGGCTCACTCTCCCATAGCGAGGAGGCCTGTGTCTCAGCAGTCAGAACATTATAGGTTGATTATCCGAACTGCTTTGAGTTTAAACCAATTTGGTTGATCCGTGTAATATCGTCTATTTCTATAATTGTTTTAACTTTTCGTCCTGTTCCTTGCGGTTTTCCTCTGAGAGGCTGCCCCAAAGAGTTGATGTCAACAATGACACCAAAGCTGATTGGGACAAAAATAGACTTGTTTATAACGTTTCTTCTGGTACAATGTCACTAGAACGTACTGATAGAGAGTTATTGAAGCTAGTCACATGGAAGTAATAAAGCTAATGATAGAACGCTTGATACTCGATGGAGTGCCGATAAAGTGATAACGTTGGCTATTATCTAGTTTTTAATAATAACTAATAACTCTTTCGTGGAAACTTTTTTGTTTATTACTATTTGGTAAGTATGTATGTGCGCAATAAAGCGGAGGTGCCACATAAACCGCACGGGGATTTACTTCACCGTGTCAAAAATCGCTCTCTAGGAACACACGCCTTACTTTCATATACATATTATAATTATGACGTCATTCGCCGGTAAATTGCAGGCGCTATTTGGCGGCCACAGCTCTTTTAGGAACCCATAGCTTAAAGAGAACAGTCATTTAAAAATCAAAACCACGTCCAGCTGACGGTGACGGGTGGAGAAGCGGTGTTAGACTCCGAAGAAGAACAGTGAGGGAAAGGGCGCGTTTTTATTTAATCTTGTTAAAAGGCCTTTGCCCAGCAGTGGGATGATGCAGGCTAACAGAAACAGTAAGATGGAGCGGAATTCAGCAGCAGTGTAAAAGCAAACCACAAATTGTATTTCAATCAAATAAATCATACACCACAGGTAAACCGCTCCGTTTTTCATTGATTCCTACAAATCAATGGAAAACTCCGCCATATTTAAAAATAAAGCTAACTGTTACATTATGCAAAAACGTTAATTATGTCCAATGTAGTTGATAGTGTCGATACTACTCCTCGCATGGTAATCAGAATCACATATTTTCCTCGATTATTTTCCTGTATTAATCAATTTTATTTACAATCTCATCATTATTATTATCATCTTGATACCGTTTGAAATCATTGTAAACATTGATGGGTCTGAAATAAATAGTTTATAAAGAGATTTATCTAAAGTGTTTAATTTAATGTAAGTATGTGGTAATGCTTGAGTTGTTTATAAATAATGGAACAATTTCACGCTCCATTTGTTGAGTAATTAATTAATAAACGGATTTATTTCACTTATTCTCACGACGCATCGTATCGTATCGCCTGCCTACGCTATCACTTCGTTTTTGCTTAGAGTTCTTTCTGATTTCTATTCTTTTTGCTCCTAAGGGGCGTAGCGTAATATTAAATTGCCTATAGCCTTCCTCAAGAATTAGGCTATCAAATGCAAAAATATTTTTACAAATCCGACCAGTACTTCTAGAAGTTAGCGCGTTCAAACAAACAAACTCTTCAGCTTTATTATTCGTATAGATTTATATTAATGTATATTAAATTAAATGACGTTGGGCTCTTCATATAGTCAAGGCCAAATGTATTAGCCTATAAGCCTAGTTCTCCTCTACATTCAATAAACATCTATACATCATCAACACTCATATTATCTACATATTTCCTGTGACAGCGGTTTAGACTCTAAATCGTTATGAAAGGGATTGATGATTTTTATATTATGGAGCGTGGCATACCTACTGTCGCGCTACAGTTTTTTCAAAGCAAGCAAGTTAAACAAATATGGATGTCACGTGATCAACTTTGAACGTTAATATCTCGGAAACGTGACACTTTACTACGGGATTTGGTCTTATGTTTTCTGTTTGCATTGATGTCAGCTATCGATTTATATAGGTTCCAGGCGTGGCCGCCATCTTGAAAAAAAAAAAAAAACAAATTAATTATACTGTCTAAACTCTAGAGCTCTAAACTTTAGTTTAGACACATTATAATAAAGTAAGATTTATATATGGTTATAAATCGAAAACAAAGTGTCGTTAAACGTCCTAAAGAGGGCGATTAGACAATAGAGCAATAACAGGTTGTTTTAAATCTCATCTAAACCATTGCCTATTTTCTTCACATAAAGGTACTATAATACTATTAATATATTCGCGAACAAATTCGTCCACCGCGAACATCAAAGCAAATCAATTATATCATAACCTGTAATAACCCATTGTACCTAACGCAGTATCACACGCCCCCAAAATCTGAAACCTAAATACAAAACGGACAGTCGGCATTCTCTCATTCCTAAACCAGTAGCCGAACGTGTCCTTACTCCTTAATGGGGCGCTAACGGACGTAAATAGACGTCAGACAAGGGTAGCACAAACAAAAGAAATTGTGCGACGTATATGTCATTGTAAAGATGCCCTAAAAACAGGCCACCAATTATATGATGCCTTGACCTTGTGGGCGCCCTACATCCCAACTTGAAGGGCGTGTGGTGGAAGTGAAGAGAGAGTGGCGGGCTGTGGCAGGTTAGAATAAACGTGATTTATGAAGTGTTGATGTTGATGAAACGTGTTAGAAAATGCTAAGTCTTCTGGAAAAGAAAATATTCGTTTATTTTGAAGTATTGCGCTCACTGACATATATATTATACAAGTACGCTGGACTAAATATACTATATGAAATAGCACTTGTTTTTTGTGCCGATTCAAAGCACCCCCTTCGAGCGTCTCAAAGACTAAAATTAACACATTGACGCAAATGGCCATCGTTTTGTTTTGATATGTATCTGATGATTTAGTTCTAAATCGTGGAAGAAGATTTTTTGTGTATTGTTGACTACGAGATATTTAAAACATTTTTATCATGAGAATATGCGCATCTTGTAAAACTCACTATCGAAAACATTAGTTCTACGGAAGCTCACGTTGCTGTCAGCGACAAAATGGCGAAAATCAAATATCTTCATTTTGTCATCGATAGTGTGAAGTCCAGCGTATTTGTTTATTATAGGTTAGTGATTGCGCATTTGCGCTGCTATAGACAGGATTAACGACTAACGAGTAATATTCGCGTGATCTAACAGATGACTAGAAATCTTGGGAGATATTGCAATTTTAGGCGAGGATAAAACAGTTTCAATTAAAAAAATACTTAAATATGGACGGCACGATTTTAGACGGAAACGTATTGTTTGTTGCAAGCTTTGAACTCTACATTGAAAATATACTGTAGACATTGTCACCAATATATTTTTAAATATAGTAGGTACAGACAGAGCAATTTAAGAAAGCACATTACATTAATCGTTGTATTTGGTTAAATTCACCTTTTCAACTATGTAAATTGGTCCTGATATAATTCTATAAGGTCAAATTTAATAAGCTAGCAAAACTTCATATTCTAATGACTATAAAACAAAAAACAAACTGAATTCTTAATTTCAAGTAATAGTTACTTGTAGTAGTTACGTACAGCTGAGAACGGTGTCAACCGCCGCTGGAAGTGAAGTTTTTTTTTTAGTTTTATTTATCGTCATTAGATATCTCTCTACGGACTTGTGTAAAGTACAGTCAGCACTATAATAAATTTAAAACAAAATAATCATAATTTAAAAAATTGAGTTAGATTAAAATTGCTTATTAGTCTTACAGGCTAGATTGTAATTAATTATTAAGAACATGGTTCTTTTTAATAAAGGCTAAAAAAAATAGATAAGTATCGATATCCATCACATTTGCGGAGTTATGCTAACTAATTTAATTTGACCCTGTATACTCGCCCGCTGTAAGTCTACAACTCGCCCCAATAAAGTGTGTACCTATTGTTGTCCCGAACACGTCACACATTCGTGACATTGTAGCTTCAACCATTGTTTACGGCCTGGGATGTGCCTTAGATCTGTTTGTTTTGATTCAGGACTAGTCTAGTATTCATAGCAGGCGAGTTATGAACTAGTCTAGAAATAAGACCTAGTATTGTATGTTGTACAGGTGCCAGGTGACAGCTGATGGTTTGATTGGCCTAATTTTAAGATTAAATAATATTGTGACAATGTTTGAAGATTAAAAATAAGTTGTAGTGACCTTAAATTCAATGGATGTTAATTTTATAACATGCTATTTTAAATAATACTTTAAGCACATAAAAATACAGAGGCGGAATTAATGTGTCAGGCATTTTCTACCAGTAAACCTTTGGGGGTTGTAAACACAAACAGTGGTAGGTGCAATTACGGAAATTGAACACTGGGTTTTGTGAACACCTCACGCACATTGTAAAACGGAACCAGCTCTAAATTTAGGTCCTAACTGTATGTCCAACAAAAATACATCGTTTACAAGAGAGAATTGATCAATTGAAAGCAAAAACGTTTACGTAATACGTAGGTTTATTTATAAAACAGTCACATTTCTTTGAGAACAAAAGACAAACAGAAGGTGCATTTTATACGGCCCTCGGTTTATCAAAGTTTCTACTTCACATTTGTTTTCGATTAAATTTTGCTCAAGGTTCTGTGCTTCTGATTTTAGTAAAGAGAATTAAATTAAAAATACTTACTTTTTAATTTAATCGTCTTTTCTAAATCATGTCAATTTATTAAATATTTTAACTTTAATATACAAAATTACAAGTACTGAACCGGTCAAAGCGCCGGTACTTGGGGAGACCAAGTCCAGCAGTGGACGCCTTTAGGCTGAAATGATGATGATGAAACAAAATGAACATAAGTTTTGAAGGAAGTTTATTTAATAATTATTTAATAATTATTTATGTATACGGGTTTTACCTGAATTAAATGAATGTTATTTATTTTTATAACCACCCGTTTTCACAGAACGTGTGGTACTTACCTACGCGCATAAGTAGGCATTTCTTCTGCCTACCAAACCTTCTTGATACCTACTGATCTGCAGCGTGTGTCATCGCGTTAATCCTTATAAATAAATATAAAGGTCACTGCACACGTTTGTTCTCGCCGATGCCTTTGGTATAGCTTTTCTATAGGTAGGTAATACGTTAATTACAGCAATTAATTTGATTGGCTTGTTTGCAAGCGATCTGGCGCGGCGATGTGTTAAGTGTACTATTAGTTTAATTGTGAGAAATGCAAGGTTAATAATAAGGTTTAGTGTTAGATTTTAATGTAGTATCGGGGCGACGCGACCTATACGTTGACAGCTTGAAATATTACCGTGTCCATTAACCCTAGCGGGACTGGTAGCCCAGGGTTCACTGGAAGAGCCAAGGTATTAGAAAGATAACTTGTGGAGACTCTGACTATAAGCCTTTGATAACAAAGCTATAATTATCAGACAAAGAGAGCTTTACCTACAAGCTGTACCAACCTTGAAATCGCGAAAAAAATCAGCTGTTCGTTCCCTACATTTTGTCGACTTTTGCTATCATAAATGTATGGAAAAGCTGAATTATTTTCGTGATTCGTTTGGTCCAGGGTTGACAAACACAAGTACAATAGAATCTATTTAGCAGTAAGTGAAATAAAGTAAAACAGACGATACAATAGTGCAATTAAATAAATTGCAATAATGGAATCAGTGATAACACCGCTCGCGCCGTCACCGTTCCAATTTGATGAGAACTCGATTGAAGTGGCATCGGGCAAGCTGAGTGATAGTTGGGAAAGATGGAAGAAGGGCTTCACGATATACTTCAACGCGTGTAAGTTATCAAAAAAAAAAAAACCAATGACCCAGAAAAATGTTGAGTTGTCAACATTTTTCTGCATTTAGTAGGCGAGCAATGCCGCGAAATATTAGAACAAAGCAAGAAAACAAATTTAGACGGTGCGTTTAAAAGGTTGGATGAACATTTTATAACGAAGAAAAATTTAACGGTGGAACGGCACAAGTTCGTTACACGAGATCAGGATCAAAATGAATTAATAGATCGATATGTGCTTGACTTGCGGAAATTGTCCAAGACTTGTGAGTTTGGAAATTTGAATTATGATCTCATAAAAGACCGACTTGTGTGTGGAGTGACAAGCCCAGCAATTAGAGAACGATTATTACAAGAAGGGGACCTAACATTGAATAAAGCCTTGGAAATATGTCGAGCAGCGGCAGTACCAAGAATGTATCCAGAGAACGTAAAGAAAGAGTATGAAGCAGTTCACAGTATTAAACAGGACAGTACACAAGAAGAAAACAACGAGAAACGGCGTAATAATAAAAAAGGATATGGAGTGTCACCGTCTACAAGAACATGCGATGGCAATGTGAAAGAAGCAATGCAATCACGCGGTGGACGCGAGCGAAGAGGCGCAGCGAGGAGCGATGGGCGCGGCGGCCGCGGCAGGCGCTGCGGGCGCGGTGGTGCCGCAGACGCCGCTCGTCCGATGCAGCAGCCAAAGGTGTGCATGAAGTGTCTACGCTATGTTCTATGTTACGGGTTTGGTTTCCGCACTTAGTCCTTCAAGTGGACCATTGTGCGTGGGCCATGGCGGCCGTCGGTGGTTATTCCAACCAGCCCACCTCCCTCTAGAAGCTTATTAAGTCTCCTGGTCTGTTGAGAATATCTGTGTAAGATTTGGGTGTTCCGAGGGTTTCCGACCTAATCTGGGTGACGCCTGTGCACTCAAAGAGCACATGCGCGACGGTCTCATCAGCCTCCAAGCAAGCCCTGCACAGGGGGCTGTCCGTTATGCCTATCGTGTGGAAGTGTTTGTTTAGTGAGCAGTGTCCCGTGATGGTCCCCGCAATCAGGCGCAGACATTTCCTGTCCAGGCGTAATAATCTTTTCGTTAGCTTGCCATCTAATGATGGCTTGGCTTCCTTGGACTGCCTACAGCCCGGTGACGAGCACCACCAGTTCTCTGCTTGTGTGTGGGTGTGCTTCTGTAGCCACCTGCGTAATTGATTGAAGGGGATGGGTACGACTGGTTCCGGTCCATAGACTGACGTGCTGGATGCCCTTCTGGCCAGCTCGTCAGCCGCGTCGTTACCTAGTGAGCCACTGTGTCCTTTTATCCATTGTAGTGTCACTGTGTTGCGGTACGATACATTTACCTGTTCAAGCGCCTTGTGACATTCTAGTATTAGATTTGATGTGATGCATCCCTTCTTTAGGGATTGGATGACTGAGGCGCTGTCAGAGAGTATACGAACATGAGTGTCTGTAACTCCCCTGGCTGCTATGGCATGGGCCGCTTGTATTATACCCACACACTCTGCTTGGTAGACCGTGTTGAGCATTCCTAGCGGGCTGGATATGTTTATGTTAAGGTCGTGTGAGAAAACTCCGACTCCAGTTCCGCAGTCGGTCTTTGATCCGTCAGTGTAGACTCTCAGCTCCTTCGGGCCTGAGTGGTCGCACTGCTCCTCTTTGAGCACTATATTGTAGTGCTTTTGGAAGCAGTATTGCTTTGTCGCAGGGTGATGCCATCATTGGCTGCCGTTTGATCGCTTCGTCCTTTAAGCGTATGTGCTTGATCCTCGAGTCTTTGCTTAGGGTTCTTGATATGTGGAGTCTGAAGGCAGACAGGGCCGCCTCCTCCCGCACGATAAGGTGTAGGGGGGGCAGCCCTAGCATAGCTTATAGGGCAGCGGTGGGTGTAGTTCTCATGCAGCCAGTGATTGCTACGCAAGCAAATCGCTGTAGCTTTTCGAGATCTCTTTGGGCTGTGCCCAGGTCTGTTCTGGGCCACCAGACTAGTGAGCCGTATGTGATAATTGGTCGGATAACTGTGGTGTAAAGCCAGTGGGTGACCTTGGGGCTAATCCCCCAGTTTTTCCCAAGCATTTTCTTGCATTGCCACAGGGATATGCTGGCCTTTGTGGTGATGTAGTTGGTGTGTTTTGCCCAGTTCAGCTGTTTGTCCAAAAAGATGCCCAGGTATTTGGTTTCAGTTGATAGGCTTAGGGTAGTGCCAAAGAATCTTGGAAGTTTTAGTGTAGGAAGTTTCCTCTTGGAAGGAAGGAGGAAGTGTCTACGCTGCTCCAAAATGAAACACTTCGCAAAAGTGTGTACTTTATGGAGGCATCCGACGAAAATGTAATATTTAATTTGAAAGACTCGAGCGATTGGACTATAGATTTGAAAATTAATGAACATAGCATAAACTTTAAGTTAGATACGTGCGCAGATGTTAATGTGCTACCGATGCGTTTCTTGTCCAGTAAATTGAGCGGTTATTCTGGTCATTTAATTACTGTCTTAGGAAAAACACATTCATATTTTTTTTAAATAACCGCTGAAAATTTTCAACACAGAGTGGTTAGAATAGTGTACTAAATCCATGGTAACAGGTTCCGCGTCGATGTTCCTGCCACCCTATATAGAGCAGCTGACGTATTCTCGTGACTTCAGGGTTGGTCACATGGTAAAAGTTTCTCATAATGATGAGTACAATAACCCCTTAAAAGGTTTTCAGTTATTTCAATTACACCTTGTAATTGAAGGAAAAATATCGTGTGGAAACGTGGACGTATAGTTAGTATAGATAATGATGTCGGAAATCGCCAACCCGTCTTGACCAAGCTCATGACTTCTCTGTATGAGAAGAGGCTTTTGCCCTGCAGTGGGACAATAATAGGCTGGTATTATAATATCTATGTTAGCATTAGATGATCTAAAAATAAAACGTTTATCAAGACTCTTCCACATTTCACAATGAACGGCACTGACCATGAATTATTCTGAGCTTTAAGAATTCCAAACACGGCATTGTCCGCGCTCGTTACATAACTCTTAAGTGTGACAAATATGACTAATAATGACAATGTGACGTGACAAACTGACAAGTAGACTCGCCCACTCCTTCCCGTAACTTGTGAGCCCGGTTTGGTCCTGTTTTGTGCATTAGTAATGCCAATTTGACATCACCATTTAGTAATGAGTTGGAAATGGCGTGAGTTTGTGTTGTAAAATGAGACTATGAGACTCGAAGACTGATTGCATTGGAGAACTATGCAAAAGGAAAACTTATAAAAAAGTTAAATTATTCTGAGAATACCCAAAATGAAATGAATTATCAACAATTACCGTTGCTGTCCCACGTGTAAGTAATCGGTGAGCAAAAAGGATTTTCATGTAGTTAAATCGACACCAGTTTCCTGTCAGATAACCAATAATATGTGATGATAATGATAACTAATAAATAATATAATTAACGTAACATCTTACAAATCGCATAAAAAGACAGGTAAGAGATAACACAATCGATTCAAGATGACTACAGAACAAACTGGATTCAAGATGACTACAGAACAAACTGAATTAATGAAAAAGAGTTAGTGAAACCATTTCAATTTACAACTAGAAGATTAAAAAGTAAAAGAATGCCGAATCTATTACATCAATGCTCTTAAAATAAAATTGAGCGCATCATCTCTTATACACAACAGTATAAAAAACTATTCTTATTTTTAAAAGCATTGTTGTTCTTTCTCCGTCTCCATTAGTATATATTTTCCGTCGCTAATTGCATTATTATCTCATTTGATTCTATATTTATATCTCTAATCGGGATAGAACGAATTGGGACCATTGTCTATTTTTTGTTGGGTCTTGTGATGTCATAGCTTGAATTTTAATCAAAACGGTTCGTATCCTATTTATCGTTGTTTATCGGACCTTTGTGCATTGAACGTTCAAGGTTACGTTATGACATAACATCACGCCCGTGTTCCCCGATGGGCATGGTAGAGGCTAGCCTATTGCCAAAAACCGGGCACAAAAACCAGACTCCCGGCTGCTATTGATAAATTTTTGATGGAATATCGCTGCCTGACCCGGGAACAGCACCCAGGACCTCATGCTCAGCAATAGAGCTTGCGACCACTAAACCAACGAGTTAGACATAACGTAACATACGTAATCTGTGTAACCTTTCGTCTGGCTAGAACTCAGGCCATCTTCCTATGAGAGGGAGTACGTGAATGAAAAAATGTCTTCGTATTTTTGGGTTCGAGGACATACCGGCAATGTAAAACCAGTCATTACTTAAGCTTGCTGATAGTTCAAGCATTTCCAGTCCAGAGAATATTAATTATTGGTATTAATCTTGTTTTTGACACTGATTTTTCTTTAAAGGAAAATAACTGCTATAGTCAGGTTTATAGATAAACTACACTGGTATTAGTATCTTTTCAAGATTCTAGCGTCACGGCCATTCCAGGAACTGTGAAGGGAACTGATACAGTACCTAGGCGCTAATATGGCGAATTGATCTTTAAAATGAGACTATTACACACTACGTATGAGCGACACAAACTTCGTACTACAAAGCCAGTCTTTTTCTGAAAGTCGATGGGCTATGTTATCGGTGAACCACGACTGTTATGATTTATTTATTTTTTTTGATTTTATTTCACCTGCAAATGTTAACGATATTGTTTTGTTTTGTTACAGTCGACCAAAACCGAAGCCCCTGCTGTGTGCAACAGCTGCAATGCTGCGATCAATGGAAGGGTGAGTAACTAGCGTCATATCAATTGAACATATGAACTGGCTACACTTATTTTTGCGCAATTAATTATCTCTGTGGTGACACACAACTATCTTCCAACGGCTATGCGGTTAAGCGGCTAGTCCTAGCCGCTTAACCGCTTACCATGATTTAGGCTTTCTTATATATCTCTATTCGACCACCATCTAACAAACCAGTACAGAAAAAAGAAATCACGTAATAAACGGAACGATAGATGTGGCTCATTGATAGTTTTCAGCTATTCAAAACACCCACTTAACATAAAGAAGACGATGAAATACTCGAAGCTAGGCATTCATTCTATCTGGGAACTACCTACACAGCGCATCTACATTTTTGCACTCGGCACCAGAGTACTCGATAAGTACCTACCTAAGTACATGACGCCGTTGTCCATAATGATTCAGTATCAGTGATAAGTCACTGATACGAGTCGATAGCGTTACGTGACATATAGCAATATTGTCAACTTGTGGTTATTAGGAATTGATAGCAGCTTGTTACACGGCTGTACCTACATGGATTTTTTTGTGAGTGAAGGTCGTTTACAATGAAACGATGGACGATAAGGGGTGAAATCATTTGAATATTTTGATGCGCAAGTAATGTAATGTTGCTAAGCCAAATGCCAGTTCTCGTAAAATCAGAGACTCATTTGTATAAATAACTGTTCATAAGGCTAGTCAGGGGTAAGATGAATACTGAGATAGACAGATCGAGATGTATGGAAGAAGACGACATATTGCGCTAATCCTTAATACGAGGAGTATGGAGATGATCATAAGTGAATAAATATAATTTGAGGTATAGGTTTATTATAACTTGAGTAGCTCTAAAGAAATGTAAGAGAGCTTCTACTAATTTACTGACCAGAATTAACATCTTTGATCGCAGATAAAATACTCCAGAAAGAGCACTCTCCAAAAACATTACATCAATCCAAGAGGGAAAAAATGACAAAATCTCAGCAAAACAAAACAAACTCGTTGATAGTAACAACCGCATGCTTGTAGAAACATTGTGGTCGGAACGGTCAAGGTGGGCAGGATGCTCCCCACACGGTAATTAGTTGGCAACCGACTACAACAGACAAAAGACTTGTGAGACTTGATGATGGATTTGGTTGGTGAAATATTGGAAACATCATGGCTAAAAATAGGATTAATTACCAAAGAGGAATTCGGGAGAAGCTTGGAATTTAAGGAAAGTGGATCTGATATAACGACTCATTTTGAACTCGGAATTTGTCATAAGGTTAAATCAAATGCAGATTCAATGACGAAGCAAAGGCCTTCATTTAAAAAAGGTACACTCAAGAGTTAAAGGATTTTTTTTGTCTAAAAGTGTATATATACACACATACAAGAATATGAGATGCTTATTTCTGAAGAAATGTCTTCCAGAATACTTGTGATAAGATAATAAATAAAAAGAGATGTAGTGTAAGAGTAGAAGACCAAATAAAATAAGTAAATCCTAAAAACAATTTACAACAATATGAGAATATACTTACATAATATAATCATACAAAATAAAACATGCAAGATAAAGAAACGATCGACGCAAAAAGATAATACATATAACGAATCCAACTCCCGCGAAAGTAGAGGAATTCTATGAAAAACGCGAAGTTCACGGTATATGGACATCGATATAAATACACGCACCACGTGGTTAAGCGCGAGCGTAAAATAGATATGAGTTACGTAACAAAGGTAAACAAAACGCGTACAACTTACAAAGATTTAGAAATAGACGAGAAAAGCATGTGTTTTCTTATTTCAGAGGATAAAACTTTCAATGAGTTAGTCAATGGATTTGTGTGGATGTTATTTCAGTTGGTATTTAATGGGTGCATCCGAATAGTGCTTTAATAAAAATAGACGCGAAGGAAAGCGATGAAAATCTCAATTTTGATAATGTTATTGAATATACGGTTCAAATGATAACCACAACTTCAGCACTAAAAGAAAACCGAGGTTGAAACCCAATGGAGCGAGTAATAAAAACCAGTTTTATGGGAATCTCGGGAAATGGTGCACAATAAGGAAGCTGTGGCTAACCTAAGGGTCTTATATCATGAGACCGCAGCATTTAATTATTAAACTATAAGTTCGTAGTTTTTTGACTCCTGAAATACTTATGACAACAAAATAGTACTAGGCCAGACACCGTAGACACAAGAATCGCGTTAAGTCGCAAAAAATTGCACTAAAATGATTTTTCGGGATGTTCTTAAGAAAGATATCAGTAGTGTAAGACAAGTTTTCAGCTTCAAAAGACCTGTGCTAACTGCGTGGTGCCCGAAAAACCTCTAAATTTTCGATCTTCTTTCAATTTTTGACTTATAACCACTAAAATATGCATCTTATGGAGAAAAACATCATTACTTACATATTTAAAGTATACAAAATTTTATACAATTTGAGCGAAGCTGTAGCTCTAGGTGCGTAAGATGCACCTTTTAGAAGTTATAGGCAGAAAAATTCTAACAGCATCCCTAAAAATAAGTTCAGTACAATTTTTTGCGACCAGCGACGGGTTAATTGGCTCTACTATATTACTACTATAGAATGCTATTCAATAATTGTAAAACCATTAATTTGTATACCGTTAATTGATACATTGCTCGCAGTCGTCCTTTCAGAATCCACTCCCTTACTAGCAACGTCATCTTTCACTCAGTTTATCCATCATTGCTTTGCTCTCCCTCTAATCATCCATGTTCTTTTCCCACAGATAGTAACAGCCCTAAACAAGAAGTGGCACCCGGAGCACTTCCAATGCCATACATGCCGCAAGCCGATCGATGGCGCTAAGTTCCACCAGCACGACGGTGGTGTCCACTGCGTGCCCTGCTTCGCTTCCCACCACAGTCCCAGATGCCATGGATGCGGGGAGCCTATCACAGACGTGAGTTTACTTATTTACTCTTTAAGATCTAGTGTTTAAGCTGCCGATCTATTCTGTAAGTATCTCATTTAGTCGGCCATTCCACGTGATGCTAGGGTTGACATTATTGACAGCTCACCTCCAGCTCATTTGACCTAAGTTTTCACGGTGAGATATTTTCAGAATAGACCGGCAAGACTCAGGTTAGCAGTAGCAAGGAAAAGCTGCTTAGTTGGAAATGATGATGATGATCTAAGGTTCTAACATGCAATGAAAATGTGGTGAGGTTCTGCTAATGTGGGGCGCTCAAAACCATATCCTACGAGACCTAATACTTTCACGTTGCAGGAATTTTGCAAGCTACTGACAATGTAAATGACATTCCTTTTTTTGGAAAGTCGTGTGAAGCTCATAGATAACTTACGGGCTAACACATTGCACATAGCATATTAGGAAGTAGGATCTAGTGTGGCGAACCTGTTTTACGCAAGAGAGAAATCAGCAAATATACTTGTGGTTCCAAAACATTTCAATATTTAGTGTCCCAAATCTAAACGAGCATAGCAACATGGATAACATCCTATCTATGACGTCACTGGCGTCCCACAAGTTTACAATGACATCCAGTTTAGATGCACTTTTAATTCAAAAACACATGATAAGCCAAATATTTGGTCCCTTTATGGGTTCATATATTTGCTTGACGGACGCATAAGGTTACACAAAGTCGTTCAGATAAATCCCATCGTCGAAAATTGGAATGGCAGGTTTAGATCTCGAATATTCTTATAATGTACCTAAAACCTGTTGCATTTTTTAATTCTTAGCGTCTTTCAAATAGGTACAACACCTTTTTGAAAATGTCCTAGCCGGCCTTTACCGCCACCATCCATTCTGAGACTTGCTTAGCAACCAATCGAGCAGTTAAAGGAATCAAGATATCGTTACATCCATATCATCATATCCTCTACATACTTCTAACATAATAAAATCAATCAATTAATCCAAATACAGAACTAAAACTAACAGCTTTATCTAAAAGCCAACGACCGAATAAAATCAGTGAAGACCTCTGAATCCCCAGTGGGTGATGACTGGCAGCAGTGACGTCACGGCGGCCATGTTTGAGTTGTTAGTAAGTCAGGAGGCTCGCCCACGAGCCAATGACTCGCTAATATAGACATAGATGAAGTAATTCAGTTCGAAGACGTAAAAATGCGAAAAATGGCGCTAATGACTTAATAAAGTCTTGTTTACACGAGCAGAGTTACTCGACCATCGAGAGAAGAAATAAAGATAAAGATACCAAGTGATTTATCGAACTGGTGTTTAAACCCTGCCCAGAAGCAAAAACTCGAGAACGATTATATCAAATATGAGGCAGGTGATTTTCTGGAACATTGATTAAAATTTGACAACTCAAAATACGATTATGAAAAACGAGACGACTGTCTCTTTACGAGATGCTCTTGCCTATTCGAGACGAGAAACTTTATTGAGTAAAATTACACTTAATTTTGGTTTTGTACTGCTCTAGTAATAAAGATTGGAAGTGATTCATGTTAACACATATGTTGGCAGACAGAGAATCGTTTGGGTGTGAATTACTCATGTCTGATCGTTTTTCCTTATTGAGTGTGCAGTCAAGCGGTATTGGTATGGTTTCTTCTGGAACGTGGGTCTTTAACACTATCGATCAGATGCTTCCATAAACGATTGTTGGTTTGTCATGAGGAAACATGGGTTTCTGTCGTTCTCGATCTCCGTAAAAAGGGAGATAAATAACCTTGCCTAGTGAAATGGAATTGCTCATTCTGTAATTAGGATATCGGAATCAAATAGAAATCATATTAAAAAAATATACCTTGATGAAGTCGACTTTTCCCCTCTGACTAGGTACCTCTGAGAAGAAATGGCAAAACTAACTCAGAGGTCACAGTCTCTTTTAAAGTCCAGACATAATCTTGGTCACATCATGTAGATTAGTGTGTGAGTGGACCAGTCCAGCCAGTGCAAGCATTTGTCAGTAATCGTGTAGCTCAACTCAGACCTTAAGAAACTCAACGACTCGACGGACCATACCAGAGAAAGGACAATGAAATGGTGGTGATGATAGTTTTGTTTTAATAAGCAAGTGCTACAATTATGTTTCCATTCTATTAAATATAGTTACTAAAAACTTTTTATCGATCTCCATAAAGAGGTTGGGATAATTAAAAAAAAAAAAAAATAATAATGCTTGGCAAAAAGTTTGAAGGTTTTAATACATGTGTCTGCTGGATGCGAGAAGCACAGAACCGGTCGAAGTGGCGGTGTTTAGGATAGGCCCATGTCCAGTAGTGGACCTTTTTCGGCAGAAATAGTGGTGATGAAGCAAGTGTGTCATCAAACTATTAGGTATTAAACCATACAATAGTTTATTTGAAGTCTAGCCGTTATTCAACATACTAAACAAGTACTTATTTTTATTATTTTTCTGTCTATTATCAATATGTAAATAAGTCCACACTCCAAGGCCGCGGATTAGTTCTATTTTATGGTCGATCGGAGTTAGGTGAGTCACTATATTGTTTACAACTTCGTTTATCTTCGTTGCGTAAGATCCAATTGATTTTTAATAGCTTTGGTACGTTATTTTTGCTTGACGGATTCAATTAATGCATAAAATCTACACAGGAAAACTTTGTTTTTCATACAGAAGACTCTGTCTGAGCTTACCTATACCTACCTTTTATAAGCTCGGCCAGACCTGTAATGACCTTATCTATCAGTGATAGTTTTAACAATAGGTATATGAAACAAACTAAACATTATCGGTAAATACACCCAGGTACAGACGCCAGCACATAAAGCTACCCGAAACTGTCAAATTTTCCCAGTCAACCTTGAACCTAATGCTTAAGAGATACATTTGAAAATCTATTCATGAAATTTGACAGATTGCAGTAGCTTGATGTACTGGGACATGAGATATATCAAGAAAGAAAAGTAAAAAGTTGAATATTCAAAACGGTCAAGAATATTTTTTGACAAAACAATAAACTTTTGAAAACCTTAGAATATACTTGCCTACCTTCCGTCTAAAATAATGCCGACGTGTAAAATTATGAGCATTAAAGTCGATTACTCTCTTACCAATCAGTAAAAGTATTTTAATTTCTATCCTTTTAGAATAACTTTTAGAATTGACGGCACGGTTGGCGCAGTAGTTAAGCGATTGACTGCTGCGCTGCGTGTCGCGGGTTCGATTCCCGCACGGAACAAATATTTGTATGGCCTACAAGTAGTTGTTCCGGGTCTCTATTTGTGTATGTGAGTTTAAATGTTTGTAAAAGCACCCACGACACAAGAGAAATTCCAAGTGTGGGGCAACGTTTTAAAAAAACAAACAAACAAACAATAATATGTCTTATGCACACGAGTATTATGGTTTAGTCTGTTATAAGAACCACCTTTATAATTAAACTCATGATTATTCATACTTACAAGTAAGTTAATGTTTGTAATACCTCACAATGAATCAATAGGGAAGTTGATTTACTCTAAGTGGCAATTGTCATCGACATTACTATTCAATTTAAATAATTATTCAGTTCAATATTTATTGTTGGGAGGTTCTTTGAATAGTATTCTAGGACTTAGGCGATGACCTTGATTAAACGAAAACGACACAGGAACGTAACAGCTATACTTCTTAGGTCACGTCCACCGTACTGAGCACGTGTCATTATGCCCGTCACCCAACAGACAGTTATAATGTTTCATGTACTTCATCTCGTCCACCATCATATTTATCCTGCCCTTATAAATTTGTTTCTTTCTACCATACATCTCTTTTAGCGGTCATTTTAGTAGCCACATAGTCATTATTATCAGCCTACAGCAGTCCACTGCTGGACATAGGCCTCTCCAATTGTATGCCACTCAGCTCGATTCTCGCCAACTCTCACCCAGCCGCTACCAGCCACCCTGCGAAGATCGTCGCTCCATCTAGCCTAGTCCCACCTCACGTTTGCCGTTTTGCGGTCTCCACTCAAGAACACTTCTACCCCCAACCACAGATTTGTGCCCCAACGGCCATCAGTTCTATGGTCCCATCCACACAACTGTCACATAACCTTTCAAAAAACCCATTCAGCGTCTTTGATCTTTTCTATTCTTCTAACTATCCGCATTCATAGTTAAAATTTTCCGTACGACACGTTACTCTGACTATAGTGCGTCTCATTCATGAGAAACTATACTTATAACTTCACGTATATCTGCTTTCTGGCGTTAGGAATTTATTGTGATAGAACTTTTTGAAAGCTTGGAATCTTGCTAGTCAATTTTAAATCGTTACTGTCTTTATGTCCGTTAGTAGTACATACGCTGCTCTCTGGTTAGGTTTCACTTATTATTAGTGAACAGAGCCAGTGTGCTTAGGTAGCTACATCATTTATAATTAAAAAAAAAACATATTTAAAACTAAAAAATTCCAAGGAATTCCTCTACAAATAACACATTTTAATTACGATGCTGTAATATTCCTAGCACACTTTGCTTGCTAATTAGATGATTGAGTGCTATCATTTAACCGAACAGTGAGTGACGCGATCAAAGCACATAAATAATAATTGTGACTTTCGATGCCGCCACATCTACAAGCTTCATTCCATGTTGCGCTTGATTTATGAAGCTTTTATAAGGAATTTGATGAGAATGAATCAGAATATGATAATTGTATTGTAAGTGGAACAATAGTGCGGGTCAATAGTCCGATTGATAGCCTAGTTGCAAGTCAACTTGGGATAGGGAAATATGATGTCATCACTTTAGACTTTGAGCGTTCAAAGTTAAACTTTAGAATGCTGATGATTGATTGAATGAATGATTTCAACGATGACAGTCTTCAGGGAATATTGTGATCACCCTGATCAGAAAGGAAATTGATGCGTCTATCTTTATCGGAGCTTCTGCCCTAGTTTTTCTATAATGCCACATGAAGAACAGTATTGCCCTTTCGTACTCAACATTCAAACATTATTTATTCATTGCGCAAACGACACCTCCCAAAACGCCCACCCCTTCAGCACTTCCTGTATGAGCAGGAAAGAAAAAATGAATATCTGGATTCATCTGGTTCAAAATGCGAGTTCCTGAATTAATTTCTCTGGTGACATCATTGAACCGAGTCGAATCACGTGCTACAATCCACACTTCATTTGCATACTTAAAACAGCATGGTTATAAATACTACGTACACATCTGACCTTTGTGAAGGATGTCACCGATATAGGCAGTGCATACCTTTTTAGGGTAGCGTTTCTTAACCCGTGGCCGATTGTAACTATGACCTTTAAGAAGGATGGCACTAATATGGAAGGCGTATGTCCTAAGACTGATACCTGTGGCAGGTTGCCAAAGAATGTGACCTTTGGGAAGGGCATTGGTAATTTATATTCGGTGCATATTCTAAGTAGTGAAACTCCTTGTGAAAGGGCTCTTCCGGGGACGTAATATATTTATTTATTTCTGCCGCTAAGCAGTGTTACATTATTTTCTAACCTCAAAAGAAAAAACTAGATCCTCTTAGAAATGTTCGTCCCAAATTGTCAATGTTTTAAGATAACCACGTTACGACACGTGTTACATGTTCCTCTGATCTGAATCATTCTGCTGTCAGCTGTAATTGATTGACCAACTACATAAGTTGGCACTTGATGTGACCACAAGCCGGGGTCGGAAGGTTCAAAAGTAATAGTTACCACGTAATACTCATTAAAGCCCCCATACATACTACATATAGGTAGGTATGTTATAGTGTGACGTGTTATGATAAAGGCCAGGTGAATCACGCCGGTCAGGGTCTTCCGCGAACCCTACAAGGTATGAGGCTCCAAGTAGCGAAAGTATATTTGTCATCGTAAACCACCCACGAAGGAGTCTAGTATGGAGCATTATAGGCATAGGCCATGTGGACATACGCGATTTGTTAATCACTCTAATATCAACGGGAAATATTTTCAAAAGAAGTCTGAGAAACTTGTGGAAATGCGTGATCCTTCCATTCCACAGTTCCTCTGAAGTTCCCCAGAATAAAACTACTGTCCCCTGAATATGAACGGAAGCAATGTAGCCTTAAAAATAATCTGGCTAGATACTGTGACTCAATTTATGTTCAATCCTTTTTTGAAGTTGATATAAGAGTTGATGGAGGATTGAAATAATGCAAATGACAGGGAGGTATCGAGTACATATCATATTGAAGTATGAACATTTCGGACGGAGTTTGGTGGCATGAAAAAATCGGGCGAGGTCTTGGCTAGAAACAATAAAGGCTTTTCAAATACAAGACCATATTCAGACAGATATAGTTTAGATATCTGCTCACCTTATAAACTTAACTTGTATAAAGATAATTACTGGTTCCAAATTAAACTAACCAAATTATTGACGCATCACGATGATTAGTGAATGACCAATCACTACCGCAGAGCACTGTGCTTCGTAATTGTTTCAATAAAAAATAGTGATTGCTTTTGTATAACGTATGTCAATGTTTTGCACTGACAATGCCGAACTCTTGAAATGTTTACTAATTGCAAATATTGTTAGTGATAATGGAAATTTAAATATTACTGCATATGTATAATAATATGTTCATTACGTAAAATAATAGTCTACGGTCGGTCAAGATACACGTAAACACGTAGGTTTTCTATAACCAAAGAACCAAGACCATATTTGGTAAGAATATTGTTTTTTGACCAAGTATAATTTAATAGTCAGTAGGTAAGTCAATATGTTGCCTTTGTACCTTTTAGGTTGTAAAGCAAGAGTGAACAGGCATCTTCTGGGCACGCTCGTTCTATCGTAGACCTCATCCACCGCTTTCATCAAGCGAGATCGGTGAGGTCATGAGCAGGCCCATTTCACAATAAAAAAGTAATTATTTGTAAGTGTTTTTTTGTACTTTTGGATTCAAAAGAGTTACCAAGTTCATGATGCATTTTCAAAAATCAATTTACTAGTGCCAATCCAAACACTGCAAAACAGGTCTTAATGACCTATCAGCTATCTAGACATCTAAATCGTCTAAAGCTCCAACCTCCTCTCAAACCGGTCGGCAAGGCAGGCAGGCATGGACCAAAACAATGGCCCATCGTGTAATGGCCGCCATGGAGGTGACATCATCATGGGAAGACATGATACATCTACATTGTGTTACAATCAGTTCAGTTTTTTATCTCCGAGCAATTTAGAATTATTTATTTGTTCTGGTATGACACACTGCTGTGTTAAGATTTAAGTAGTTAGTGATGGTCAATTAGATTTGTCTGTATAGTTATTTAGTTCATTTTGATTAAACACCCGGTGGATTGCAGAAAATAATGGGTCATCTTTTTTCGCTTAGATAGGTGACTAATGATCTTTAATCAGTATAATGCGGCGTCTTCATGCTGATAACAACATATTACTAAGGTGTGTTATGCAGATAGATAGTTATCTGTCTGCCTAGCCCGTTGACTGAGACAATAATATGACGATTAATTAAATTATTTTTTAACTAGCTGTGCCCCGCGGTTTCACCTGCATAAGTTTCGATCCCGTGGTAATATCGGGATAAAAAGTATCCTATGTGTTAATCCTGGTTATAAACTATCTGTGTGCCAAATTTAATTCAAATCCGTTCAGTAGTTTTTTTGCGTGAAAGAGGAACAAACATCCATCTATCCATCCATCCGTACAAACTTTCGCATTTATAATATTAGAAGGATGAGTAGGTAGGTAACTGTGGAGTTCCTTGCCGTCTCTTCTCCTTAGGAAACTAATTCTTAATGTACTGTAACCGTGAATCTAGCTTCTGGCGAAGTGCCCATGTAGGTTTATGTGAAATTCAATGTGTTGTTTTTTTGTTATAATCTTTGAGTCTTGTCATTTAGCAAATACATTTCTGGGCTCAAATATTTTTTACGAATTGTTGATGATCATAGCATCAAGACACAATTGATCACTGATCAAATCCCCAGAGTCATTGTAACCTTTGCGCCCATACTAAAGTGCTATTGTTCTGTTTCAGCGCGTGATCCAAGCCCTGGGCGTGTCCTGGCACGCTAACCACTTCGTCTGCGGCGGATGCAAGAAGGAGCTCGGTGGAGGCGGATTTATGGAACAGGTTAATATCTGATTGCTATTGAAATAAAAACACGGAGATACTACAAAAGATTTTGGAAAGATATGTATTTAACAGACTAGAAGGCGGGTTTCGCTCGGCTAAGCGTTACCAAAATATTTTAGTGAATTTTATTAAAGCCAAGAACTAGTTCACAATATTTGTAGCGTAAAAAAAATACCTTAGAAAGCTCTTACAGTTTCAAAATATAATGACAATTAAATCGGTGACCGGTGCTCCAAGAAAAGCGCTTTTTGGAGACAAAAGAAATGATGGGTGAAAAATGGTAGGTATTACTAGACAAAAATTAAATTCCTACTGAAATGGCTGATAGAGGTATTGAAGGAAAAAATATGCTACGCTGACACCAATTATATTGGGATAAATGTAGGGATAATATAAATTAACAAGTTTCCTTGTAATTTCAGGCTGGCAGACCCTACTGCTCGGGATGCTACGCTGACAAGTTCGCGGCCCGCTGCAACGGCTGCGGCAGAGCCATCACTGATAAGGCCATCATCGCGCTAGAAGCCAAGTGGCACCGCGACTGCTTCACTTGCATGGTAAGCACATACCTTCATTGAATTATTTATAGTCTGTCCATTTGTTTACATTTTCATCAGATACTTTTAGAAAAAACTCTATCCAGTTTGTTCAACTACTGAGAAATTCTTAGACAAACTGTATAAGGGAAACAGTTTATGAAATAAAGCCAGCCCTGTTCTCTTTCAATTTATGTATTTGTTCCCTTTCAAAATATTAGACAAATTGGTACACACGAAGACATAATTTTATTATCTTATAGCTATACGTTTAGAGTTTTAACTGACCTCGCATTGCATTGCGCATTGCTAGCATTGGCTTTTCTTAAAGGCTTAAAGTATAAAAGTTAAAATTTCTGGATAAATTAGCAAAATAAAGAGAAATGCTAACTACTTAAAATGTCTACGGACAAAAGCCAAAAGCGAGTTCTAACGCCAACCTTTGCTGGTTTGACCCACCGCACATAGGGTAAGTAGTCTAAACCAAAAATGCTAACAACCTCCTTCCTTATATTTCAGAAATGCAGAAACCCGGTAACCGACGCTACTTTCTCCGTGATGGACAACAAACCTCTTTGCGGAAAATGCGCCTAAACGCACACAATGACATTACACACACAAACATATTCATACACCCATCGAGTAGCCAGGATTACGGTACCATAGCTTAGCAAAAGAGGTGCTTCTCAAAGATCAAAGGGAACTTAGAACATAATAGTTTAAAAAGGAATAAGTAATATTTTTTTATAAAAGGTATTTTTGGGATTATGAACTTTTTTTTTACCCTTTTTGACCATGTGTTGGTTGTCTATTGGATTTCACATTAACCTTTGTTAACAGTTATTTATTGTCTTGGCATGTTTCTATAAGAATATTTAATCAAATAGATATGTTTAAATTTTCATATTTAATCTACGACCAATCCGTCAACAAACTTACGATCTTTGAGAACGCAAATATTATGCTAATAAAATATAATAATAAATTACTTAGGTTTTACGTTGTTACAAATATTACAAAAGGACAGCAGTTATATGACAGTATTTTTTAAGGAAATAATACATTTTGTTCATAAAGAATAAAGTAATTATTAAGGAAGGTATGGTAACGTCATGTATTAATGCTGAACAACCTTTACGAATTAAAATGTTGTTATAGCATTTTCAAATAAACGTTATTTTTTATGTTCTTTCGGCCATTTTGTGACAAGCAATGCCATCTAGTGGCGAGGTGGGATACTCAGTCACTTTCTTTATCAACTTGAAGTCATATTTTTCTATTGATAACCCATTACGGGTGTTTTTTTTAATTATGTTAAGAAAAATATGGGTTTTGAAGAGTATTAAGTGCTGTAGTAAGCATTTAAAAATATAGTTCATGTGGGTATCCCATCCAATGGCCGGATAACACATATTTTTACTGCGCAAATAAGATTGCACAAACTAAGCTACTTTAATATAAGTTTTAAACATTAATTTAAACTTTGAAAATTGTTGTAAATAATTTTAATTAAATTTTAAAAAGTCGCTGTGATGCTTTTTGGCTTTCGATTGTATTTATTCAATTATATATTTACATAATAAAAAAAAATGTTAAAATGAGCTAGATTATAATTATTTTATACGCTTTTCCGAAATGTTTATTTTTTCCAATAAATTATTTAATTTTGTTTTTGACGATATTGGTATTTTATTTACTTTCTGCTTTCCGTGAACCGGTAACTTACTTCTCCAGAATATGTGTCTCTTCACAAGATGTTTTACCTTGCATGCAGTGGGATATGCATTGATCTGTCAATTACATCTTATTACTTTCAAAACAATACATTTTTTCTAATTTTATATATCCCAGATAGTGTGTGATCTTCTTTTTTTTTCAAATATTTTTACAGCACTCTCATTTGTGTTGAAACCAAATAAAAAAAATCATAGGTTACCTGACTCCTTTCTCTCACAAGCTCGCGGTTCCTAGAAGAATTCCTAGGCGACCCATCGTTTTTACTGCATTTCCCGGCGTCAGTTAAGGCCTACGGAAAAATACTAGTTATTTGCATGGTAAATTAGACAAAGCACGCTGAATTTCCATCGCGTAATTTCGGCAGGACTGTGCGTTACTAAGTAGGTACGCTAACGGCAGCCACAGAGTTGGCGAAGCAAAGCGCAGCATGGTTGTGAAAGCCAAGCAAATATCGACCATGCGACAATTAAATGCGCACAAACAATTAATGGCAATTAATGACATTTAATGCACATTAGATGCGCATCAAAGCGGATAGCGGCGCGCGTTTCTGGTTAAGACAGGTTTATTTTAAGGAAGTCAATGCTCGCTTTCGTTTGGCAGTTAGAACTGCGCTGTGCTGCACCTCGTCCGATGTGCGCAGACCCTAGGACTAAAATAGCGAAAAGAATTTCGCGGTGTGAAGAAAACACATAAGTACCTACAACAACATACCTACAACGACGCATGCTTATTTCCGATGGGGGTAGGCAGAAACTCCCAGAACGCCACTTGCTACGATTCAACATACTCCTTTTGCCTCGTTTACGTTCATAAATCTAGTCATACACGCACGCCGAGAGTACTACGCACCTAACCTTTCTGAAGAACATCACCGATGAGGTCGATATGTCCTAGGGCTTCCCAAACAAATCTCACCTTTATGTTCTCATTGGGGTCCTCTCGTCCAGCAGGCGAGGAAGTGATTGCCTCCTCCTTGTCCTCCTCTGGTTTCAAGTCTTTCTTCATGGCGCACTTGATTGTGAGCACTGGCATCACCTGCAAAATTCAAAATTGAAAAAATGCATAAACAAACGTTAGGTACATGACATTTAATGCATTTGACAAATTAAACGTCAACTGAAAGTTGTCAATAGGCGGCCTTGAACCATCAAAACTTTCTCGGATAAACATGACGTTGGAAAAATCGGACCTAAACGTAGTTTTATTAAGTGACGTCACCTGCAGTTCTTCAGTCTCCTCGTTTCTGGTTAAGCTCAGGGACTCTTTTAAGGCTTTTGCTGATTTTGGTCCAGGTCTTGGTTTCGAGGGCGAAGGTTCGTCCGAGGGTTTCGTGGGCCGCGGTGTACGCTGGTTCTTTCTATGACGGAATTTTTATTGTTAAATAATTATGACAGGTGTGAGAAACTACTAAACGAAACCGAGAGTCACTTACTACTCCGCGTCATTGCCAGATGATTGTAGATGGTAAGTGCATGTAATGAATGGCCTACATTGATATCACTCGATTGGTTTTCCGACGCTCACGTTCATTTTTTGACAGGAAATTCCAACTGATCAACCC
Source organism: Apamea epomidion (assembly GCA_947507525.1). Lineage (NCBI taxonomy): Eukaryota > Metazoa > Arthropoda > Insecta > Lepidoptera > Noctuidae > Apamea > Apamea epomidion. Next base: position 19,334,777 of record OX382237.1, read on the forward strand.
AAGTGACCGTAAATGGGCTACTTAAGGGGAAAAACACAGTCAAGTCATTAATTCAAAGTAGGCCATTAGAAGACACTTAACATTAACGTTAACATCCATATAACACATGCAAATAGAGTGATTACGCGGGTAAAAGTATGTATACAAGATATAGTCGTTCAACTATAGAAATGTTATTATGCGTTCAACGCTTATTTTCTGGAATCGTTCAGTTAGTCGCCCCTTCCAAAAGTTGGTTTCGTTTGGAGAAGAATGGACAAAAAACTCATTAGTTAATCTTTTAAAATGTTTGACAATATTTTGTATTTGGGTGGTTTATTTACCTCAGGATGGCGGAATGGTTTTGCGTGTTCTGCGGGCGTGGCGAGCCTCGCACGGGCGGCGTGTTGAGCGCAGCGTGCTGCGAGAGAAGCGCGGGCGGGGCGGGCGGCGCGGGCGCGTGCGCGGGCGGCGCGTGCGCGGGCGGTGCGTGTGCGGGCGCAGGGAGCGCGCGGCGCGGCGTGGAGCGCTTGCTTGCGCGCGCGACGGCTCGCGGACTGTCCTCGTAGCTGATGTGGCTTGATGCACACTGCACACAATAATTGGTGTAAAAAGACGCATAACGAAGCACTTGTACTCCCACTCCCCCAATTTTTTTGTACTGGACCATACCTTTTTTTTTTTTTGGTTGGGAAATCATCAAATGACCTCTCCCGCTCTGGGCTGAGCGGAAGGGCGTGTCAGACTTTTACTGACTAAACCCACCCGTGTTCCTTCAGTTGCCTGTGCCAGGGGCTACGGTATCTCTTTCGAACAACCCGCAGCCCCGGCGGCTACTGGACCATACCTGGGAACCTTCTGGTTACAAAGATATTGAAGGTCAAAGTTTCAACTACAAGAGGCAAACAACAGAACTGTAGGTATAGGTCACTCCGGTCAGATAAGATGTAGTAGTAGTACTGGCAGGAAGTAGAATAATAAAAAATAACAACGTGTAGTCGAACTCGTAATTGTTTTACCCCCTTTCAATTGGTTGAATGCCACTTGTACGTTATAAAACGTTAAGATATATAAATAATGTGACAGTTAGATAATGGCGCCCAATCCCTTGTTCACAAACTAAACTTTTAGTTTCGTGCATATTTTCTTTCTATTTCATTAGAAAAGGAGAGAAGATAAAAATTAGTTTAGTACCTACTATCAAATTAGACAGCGCCTGACGTAAATTGACGTATTTTTAGTAGCCAAATTTTTAATCACGTCTAAACTTGTCTACGGAGTATCTTAATTTGACAGGACTAAACTAATATGTATTTATCTTCTGTCCTTTTCTTAGGGCTGATTTTTCAATCATCTGATAACTTTATTCAAGGAGTAATTTCGAAATTTTGACAGTTATTTCATAAAAAAACTGTCAAACGTCCATTTTATTACTCGAATAAAAGTTATCTGGCGATGGAAAATCAGCCCTTAATGATATAGAAAGAAAAAGATGCACTGAACTTAAATTTAGTTTAGTTTGTGAACAAGGGAATCAGCGTCAGTGTCAACCTATGTAAGCTAAGTTTCAAATTACATGATTGAAAATTTACATGAAAACTATTAAGAGTTCGACTGTTTTTCACAATATTATATTTAGCAAGATTTTAGCCTAAAAAGGAGCTATATTTACCGTTCCAACCGCTTCCACCATGGTTTGTATATCAGTTTCGCGCGCAGGTTTGGGCGCTCGCGGGCGCCCCGCATGCGGGTCACGCATCAGTGGACGACGAGACCTAACGGAACCACATTGTTAAAATCACACTCCCATTGATCCCTAACTGTTTGATAGCCAGTTGAGCCTTTGACGATATTTTTACAGTCTATATTGTTGGGATCACTTGGCATTATACAGGGTGGCAGGGACATCGACGTGCAACCTGTTACTATGGATTCAGTACATGATTCTGAAGCCCGATATTTTCCGTCGATAATTTATTGGTGTATACATTTTGATCGTGTATTTTGAACGTGATACTCGCACACACACACACACTCGTATATAATAGAAACAGAGAGAGAGAGAGAGAGAGAGAGAGAGAGAGCGAGAGAGAGAGAGAGAGAGAGAGAGAGAGAGCGAGAGAGAGAGAGAGAGAGAGAGAGAGAGAGAGAGAGAGAGAGAGAGAGAGAGAGAGAGAGAGAGAGAGAGAGCGAGAGCGAGAGAGAGAGAGAGAGAGAGAGAGAGTCGCATGGCGGAAGCACAACGCTTTTTCCTTACGTGACGATTCCTACCAGTAAACTCATACCGCAAGCTGCGTTAAGGAACCTCGTTCCAAAAATAACACAAAACAAGTAGCATAATGATCTGCCTACAATTTTCCCACTGCTGGGACACAGGTATCCTCTCAATGAGAGAGAGTGGGTCGTAATCTACCACGCGGGTACAGTGCGGGTTGGCAGACGTCTTTTAAATTTTTGGTTCTAGGACAAGCCGTATTTCTTACGATATTTTCCTTCACCGTTTTGTGAGCAGTGGTGTTGAAATAATTTACACAAAGTAAAGCGCCTGTCTGGGTTCGAACCTAAGACTTACAGCTCGTAAGTCACTGGACCACCACTCTGTAACTTCACAAAATAAGAAAAACTAACAAATAATAATTGAGAACAAGTTCAAGCTGTTCCAGCGTAATAACATAATAAGTAATGAAAGCAAAACGAACCTTCTCGTGCTCTTGGGTTCCTCAACGTTCCTGTCACCTGGTCCTCTCTTCAGGTTGATATTGATACCAGCACCAATGCGCATCTTTGATGAACTTCTGCATGAGTAAACGATGAGCATTCTTACACCTTTTAGAAGCCTTCTGGGTGGTTAAGACTATCTTAACACAAGGCTTGCAAAATATATAGATGACTTTTTTTAAGCGCTTTTTCAATCTCACTCGAAGACCCCACCTGATGGTAAGTCTGACAACCAGTCTTTTTAAAAGGGGTATCGTATTACCCAGTAACTGGGTTGTGGAGGTCAGATAGGTAGTCGTTCTATGTAAAATACTGGTATTCATCTGCATCCGGTTAGACTGGAAGCCGACCCCAACATACACACATCAACACTGTCTAGGGATATTTTGGATTTACTCAATTTACTCAAAATTTATTATAAATAACATACAACATGCACATATGTTTATAAAGCCCATTTATCAGACTACACTCCAGAATAAAAGAAAACTATTTTTTTTGCGTAAACAAATTTTTATTCAAATAAAGAAAAAACGTGAAATAATGGTAAAACTAACAATGAATGTGTTTCTCAAGAAAAAGTGAAAAATAAGGAAAAATTAATCTGTTTTTAACAGTTATGTGAAAAATCAGTAGTCAGTAAAACCGACCATGACGTTAATAAAGGTCCTGCAATGGTTTTCATGCTTTGGATTAAGTTATCCAAGTCTTGCTGCGGTATATTGTCCCAGGTCCGGGTAAGATGCAAAAAAAGTTGCTCTTCCGTCGCAATGTTTGCAGGGAAATTCCTCAAAGCCCTTCTTTGGAGCATGTCCCACGCGTGTTCTATGGTGTTTAGGTCAGGCGATTGAGCGGGCCAGCCTAAGACCGATACGTCGTGCTCCTGTAACCACCTCGTCACCACTCTCGCTGTGTGCGGACGGGCGTTATCGTGCATGATCGTGAATTCTTGGCCCATTTGTATTCGATGGGGGTAGATTATTGGTACTAGCACCTCGTTACGGTATTTTTCAGCCGTCATGGTGTTTCTGATCCAAACGAGGTCTGTTCTTCCAACAACACGAATTCCCGCCCAAACCATAATTGTCCCGCCGTGGTATAAATGGACTTCCTGAGGATGTTGTAGACGGCTCTCACGACCAGGAACTCGCCAAACACGTACTCTACGTGTATCGGGATGGAAACTGAACCGGGACTCATCGGTAAACAGCACTACAGACCACTGGTTATCTTCCCAGTGCAAATGTTCACGAGCCCACTCTAGTCGTCGTCCACGATTTCCTCGGCGTAGTGCTGGAGTACGAAGCGGTCTGCGAACATGAAGGTTAGCTTCATGCAGCCTTCTCCTTACAGTTTGGTCACCCACAAGCAACTGGTGCTCTGACTGGAGCCTCTGAACCAACTGCATGGCCGTAACATTTGGTTGTCTTCTTGCGGCAACTTGCAAAAATTGGTCTTGTCGTTGTGTGGTTATGCGCTTCTTGCTTGGGTGTCTTTCAGCCACATCACCAGAAGCACGATAACGTGACCATAACCTTGATATCACGTTTTGTCTTGTTCCAATCTCCTCAGCAATACTCCGTTGAGTAGCCCCAGCTTGGAGCATGCCTACTGCCCTTAACATTTCCTCTCTCGTTAAATGGCGCCGCTGCATGATGCACACAATAACATTAATTCGAAATTAACCGATAACTTGTTATAAAACTTAAATTTGACACAAAAAAATAGCCAAAAACTACTGTAGGTAAATGAAACCTTCGGAGTCCCCTACCATCATGCCGCGTAAATCTTTTGTTTTTAATTTATTTTTTCAAATTCAAATTTAGAATCGTTCAAAAAGGTTTACAAAATAAGCTTTCTTCAAAAGAATTCAAAACTGGCCAGTATTTTTTTAATTTAAGAACTTTATACAAAATATCCCTAGACGGTGTTGATGTGTGTAGTTGGGTTTTTAGCAAAGTTGGGTATTGTTGGTGGAAGAGAAAAAAACATTGGATCTAATTATATAGAAATATTGCCTAGAAGTTTGGAAAGACTACTTTAATCAAAGATCGAAAGATAAAGGGATCTGTTACAGGTCTATAGTTTCGGAGCCTCCTCATATACCGTGGTTTTGTAACTCTAGGCTAAGCAGAAAAATTATAGTTACAGTTTAGCTCACAGACTGAGATCTGGACACATGCCGCTCAATAATTTTGGATTTTTATTGAAAAAAATTGATTCACCAAATTGTGAGGTATGTGGCACACTGGAAGATGTTATACATTTACTGACGGAGTGTGTCAGATTTCAATCTGCAAGAGAGGATCTAGTTAGAGAGCTCAAGATAAATATGAAAGATGTTTGTATGTTCCATCATATTTTGTCGACACCTAACTCCGGAGCTGCTTATAGTTTAGTTAAGTTTGTATTATTACGTTTTTCGTTATAAGGTCTGATAGTTTCGTTATTCATTATTGTTAGTATTATTAAGTTATAAGGTCCGATGGGACTGGCATGTACAATTGTATAAAAGTCCCTTATAATTAATAAAGATATAAAAAAAAAAAAAAACATGGTTGGGAAAGGCTAGGCAGATATTATGACATACGAAAAATTATGAGTATGGCAAGTTTTACAATACTTAAATATAAGCTTACCCCATTTGGTTGTCTTTGGAGCTAGTGTTTGATTTCGCATTGAGGTTCAGCCGCACGGTGTTCACGGAATACATGGACAGTTGTGATTCCGTACCTTTAATAAACACATGGTCTTATCAACCTTGTAATTGCTTTAGAACTGGTCTCAAAAACTCTCAGGAAATTGAGCCCTCACTAAGGTTGAAACTATATATATTTGTCAAATTGGTCTTAAAACAATAATAGGATTTGACCCTAATCGCGTAACACCCTTTCAATCACAATATGAATCATTTTGAAGGATATTGCTAATCCCTTGCTTTGTCTCTAATATTTTTATGTTAAATGTCATGCATACTTGAAGGCCAATTTTCGTAATTTAAAACGTTCAAAATCCAGTCGCAGTCTCATCTCAGCGAAAAGCAAATGTCAAAAACATGTCAAAATGTAGGAAAATTAGAAGTATTTTTTGACAGATTGAGACTGAGATCAGACTGTGAACGGTCTTAAAATTACGAGAATTGCCCCTCTGTTATTTGCAAGTTTACTGAAAAGCCAATTTTAGATGATATTTAATTTGAATTGTAAGTGACTGTCCTGTTGGTGTGCTTATTATAAATAAATAAATATGTTCGAAAATATTATCTGCTCTACAAAGTAAATAAAGCAATTAATGTTGTTGAACTGTCAAAATGAAAGCCATTGCTACTGTTAGTGTGTTACGCAATTACCCCGCTTGACGTTTTATGACGTGCAAGTGACATTTAACGTTAGGGTGGTAAAACAATTACGAGGTCGACTATACATAAATGTTGTCAGCAAAAAACATACTTTGACATCTAGAATTATTAGTAGAAGTATTAACAAAGAAATAGCACTCTCAAACCAGCGCGCGTGTACAACTAAATGTATGAATATGGACGAAGCAAAAAGAGCACCTACTACGTAAAGAGTGAAAGTAGTATGTAAGGAGTAAGTAGGAATAATGGCAACTATAGCCTTTCTGTAGTTTCTGCCTATCATTACATGAGAAGTCTATTCAAATTTGTTTCAAATTGATGTTATTTTAAGTTAAACAAATATACATTTTATTTTAATGGTAATTAAGTTGATTTCGGTGTCACTAGCATTATTGAAAAAGTTATAAAAATGTTTGAAGTTGTAGCGTAAACTGAATTTTACTGTGTAGGAATTAAAGTAATTTTTCTATAAACTCATATTTGTTTACATTTTTGGCAAATAAGTCGCGAATGCAGTATAGGTATCAAGACGTGTCACTTACCACTTTTAATGGGATTTCTATTATTCCAGGGTTTCTTCTTTACTTTCGTTTCTTTCTTTGTTTTCTTTGAACTGACGCTGTTCTATGAAACACAAAAATATTTTAACTATTTGTGAATTTCCTTGCAAATGTTGCTTACACGATGTAGGGTAATGTGACGTCAGTGGCAGTGGCTCCATCTATAATTTGTGGTTCTGTAACTGACTAGTTTGTAAATAGTTCTTAACTAATAGAAACATGATCTTTCTTTCCTCCTAGAAATTACATACATTTTCAAAAATCTGATTAAATCAGAAACCATGACATAACATGGCATGACAGAATGAGAGACAGATCACTGTAAATAAAAAAAATTAAAACGTACGGTAAAAAACGAATAAAATATTTTGTTAATATTTCTATTTTAAGGGTTAAGGTTAAGGGTGGGAGTCTACAACGAACATAATTCATCGGTTTCTCAAGGTATTCAGATTTTTTTAATTTCGCGCACTACTTTGAAGGACGTAACGCTAAAAAAAGTTTGACAAGTACTTCACTTCAAATTCTCAATACAGAAACCTGGTGTTTTGTCAATAGTATTATCAGCCTATAATGTTCCCACTGCTGGGACACAGGCCTCCTCTTTGTGAGAGGGAATGGGCCGTAATCCACCACGTGGGCCCAGTGCAGGTTGGTCTATAGTTATTATTAAATTAACACTTACCGCTGAATCGAATCTGTTCAAAAACTCTTCGCACCTGATAGCATACTCATTGACGAATTCGTCCACTTTGTCGCACGTTGATAACAAGTCCTGACAAAAACGAAATTTAATATTATTTTGACTGGGCAAAAACAAGAACCTGTCGTGATAACGTGACTTCAAAGATAGCGATGACTAATTGACAATTGATTGGTTTTTGATTAAAATGTAAGATTGGATTGCTTAATAATTCGGGGAGTTTTTTTGAGCCACTTCTTTCTAGCTAAAACATTAGAAAGCAGGCGTTTTGACGGACTGTCATGATATACAGGGTGACAGGGAAACTCGACGTATTCCTTGAAAGGAGTTATACTAGAGGTCATTAGCAACAAATTTAGTCCAGCGAACAAGAGTTCAAAACTGGATGGTTACCGAGTTGTGTCGGTTCTTCGATTTCTTAGAATTTTTCTAACTTGTTACCAAAAACAATTAATTATGAGAAAAAACTACTCCACTCCAAACATTTAACTGATACTTTTCTGAAAGTTGAAAAATGAGTGATCATTTAAAAAAATGCTTGCAAAACTTACATAATCTCAGAAATAAAAGGTCTTTAATAGCAAAATTTTTATTTTTTGACCATCCAGTTTTGACCCTTAGTTCACTGGACTTAATTTGTTGCTAATGACCTCTAGTATTACCCCTTTCAAGGAATACGGCGAGTTTCCCTGTCACCCTGTATGCACGTTTCTTGAGCGAGAAAAAAGACGATTCCTCGTCGGCGGTTGGACAGGTGCCTAATTTGATTTTGATTTCGAATTGAAGTGTTTACTCACGTCCTTGTAGAGGTCGAGGAACGCGGTGAAGTCCTTGGGCGGCGAGACGTTGAGGCACATGTGCGTGGAGTCGCGCACGGCGGCCAGCAGTGATCCCAGCGCGCCCGCGCTCTCGCGCACGCAGCACGTCTGCGCGAACGACTTGTGGAACACCTGCGCAACATAATAGGGGTTAAAGTATGAAATTGCCGTTTTATTGTAATAAGTACTTCGAACTGACATAGAACCTTCATGGTTTGAGATTTTTGAGTGAAACTTTTTTCACATGGTACCTATGAAATTCTTCTTTTAAAAAAATTGCAACTTTCGATTATTGACTTTCAGTTGTTTTTTTTATTCAGCTTAGACAAGAAAGATGGGTACTTTGAAAATTCGAGTTATTTTTGAATACGAGTTCCGACGCGGAACTAACGCGGCAGAATCAGCTCCCAATATCAATGTTACGTTTGGAGAGGGGACTGCTAATGAACGCACCGGCTTTCGTGATAGAAACTTCGATTTGAAGAACGAACCACGTGGAAGACCGCCCACACTGGTGAATAACAATGAATTGAAAGAGATGGTGGAAGCCGATCCGAGCCAAACTACCCAGGAATTAGCGGCATGGTTTAACGTTACCTTACCAACAATATTGACTCATTTGTGTCAAATCAATCAAATAAAAAAATATGAGAAATTGGTGCCTCATGATTTGACTGATCTGCAGAAAGAAAGGCGTATTGAAACTTGTGTTGCCTTGTTGAATCGATACAGAAATGAAGGAATATTGGATCGAATTGTGACATGTGATGAAAAATGGATTCTTTACGATAACCGTAAGCGAAAAATGCAATGGCTGACCCCAGGTCAAACGCCGCAACAGAGTCCTAAAGCAAAGCTTACCAATAAAAAGGTAATGGTAACTGGTTGGTGGTCTCAGCATGGTGTTATTCACTATAGCTTTCTCCGATCTGGTCAAGCAATACCGGCAGATGTCTACTATGCCGAACTCCGAACAATGATAGCAAAACTAGCAGTGAAACAGCCCCGACTCATGAATCGATCTTCACCATTATTACTCCATGATAACGCGAGACCTCATCCAGCACGAGAAACCGTTTTAACTCTACAGCAACTGCAATTAGAAACCATTCGTCACCCTCCGTATTCGCCAGACCTTGCTCCAACGGACTACCATTTTTTTCGTGATTTGGACAATTTTCTACGTGATAAAAAGTTTTCTTCTCAGGAGGCAGTACAAAATGCTTTCACACAGTTTGTCGAATCTAGATCACGAAAGTTCTATCGTAAAGGCATAAATGACCTTCCTAATAGATGGCAGCAATGTATAGATAATTATGGTAATTATTATGATTAAAAAAACGAATTTCAATTTTTAAGTACAAATCGGTAATCTCATACTTTAACCCCTAATACTTAGCTGTAGCATTAAGATGCTCTTCTGAAAGCGATTGCAAACGCAAGCGGCAACGTCGCTCAATCGTAACGACAGACCGCAGTGAGGCGACTGGTTTTTATGTAACTCTATGAAAACGCTTTTGTAAATGGCGGCGTTTTTTAAGTCGTTATAATGTCAAAGCAATATGAAAGAAGCGGATGAACCGCATAATTAGCCTATTACTTGTTCCCACTGCTGGGACACAGGCCTCCTCTCTGTAAGAGGGAGTGGGTTGGTAGGTATGTTACATGTTTTCGAATGTTTGGTTCTAGAATATGCTGTTTTCCTTCATTGTTTTGAAAGCACTGGTGGCCCAGTGGTAGCGGCCACGACCTACGGGTTGTAGGTCGTGGGTTCGTATCAGGCAGACGCTTTACTGTGTGTAAATAATTACACCACTACTACTCTGTTTAAAAGGATCCCCTTTTAAACAGAGTACACGAGGATATCCATCCTCTCGTCTGGTAGGCAAGCTTATTAGGTTCGGTAACAGTAGTTATTGTGTCAAAAGTAATTGTGTGACAGTTGAGCTTATATCCTTTTTTCGGTATCGTGTTAATGTGGAATGAAATAAAAATGAACCTTCACTCGAGGGAAGCGTCTGATAGCGGCTTTAATTTCCTTTTAGTTTACGAAGTGCGTTATACAAATAGCCTTTAGTAGGAAGATTAGGAAAGTAACACAAACCATAAAGGACTGCAGTAGGTTCTGATGCAGCGACACGATCCTCGTCATCTGCGACTGGAACTGCGTGTGCTTGGCGAACGGCAGAGAGTGGTTGCTGTTGCGTTTTATGTCGTGGATCTAGCAACGAAATGGGAAACAGACTCTTTATTAGATATTCTTCTCTTTTGATGGTAGACAAGCCAGTCACCAAGATTGCTACTGGCAGAATTGTCAGGAGAAAACAGGGTGTTACTTTGCATCCAGTCAGAGGGGCGATTGCGTAACGCACATAAAACGACAATTGATCGCATTTTCTTTAATTTTCACAGTTTAGCCAGGTTGATTGCGTTATCCACGTTGTTGAGCAGACGAATTTATTAAACTAATGAAGCAATGGATTAGACATATCCTTCAAAACTCTCGGATTGTGATTGAAACTGTGTTACGTGTGTTAATTAGGGTGCTAAATATTGTTAAACCAAACAGTACCCGGCCAGCCATCCAAAAGATATGTGAACTTTATGATAAAGCTCATCACTTCACTTTTTTTAAGTCAATGAAATGAATTTAACTTCACGCTTGACCATGTAAACTTGAAAATTATAGCGTTAAAATTTCATACATATTATAAGCCTATAAGCTTCCCTATAGACACTCGTCGACGGCTGCTGGTCATTCGTTGATGCGTGTCGCTCGTTTATATGAGCACTTACCTGTCTTTGCAGCTGGTACATGTATATCCTATTGAACCTGTTGCAGAACTCTGCTGACCTCTTGACCATCCGTGTGATGTCTTCCGCATCAGCCGCCAACAGTATGTCGCGGCGGTCTAGAGATGTCCTGTATACAGTTGATGTTATTATCAGGAGTTCTGGCCCAAGTTCTCGAGGAATGTGGATGATTTGGTTATATGTATTTAAATAAGTAAATAGAAATTGCTATTTGAGAATAATCGTTGTGAAGTTTCATGGTGGAACCTTATGTCCAGCTGTACATGTCTTTCGGCTGAGCAACGTTGATGAGAATAGATGTTTATAATTTACTCTTCTTGGGTTTTAGGTAACGCCAATGATTGTTTCTTTTTGCTTATTTAACCTGGGGCTACTCTCTAAGTCCGTCAACGAAGATATGAGCCCATCCGAAAGTAGTTGATCCGTCAAAGTGCCAAATGAAATTTTTCGGACGAGCGAAAACAGATCGGGAGTAGGGATAACTATCAAATCATTCATGTTGTCATTCATTGTTCGGCCGAAACTACGGACTTACCGCGGTGCTTAGGCATAAGCCCCCCCTTGAATGTTCCTTGCTGTTTGGCGGCAAAGGTACGGTTGATTTTCAAGGACGAACTCGTCACTAAGGAGTTCTACGTGGTTTATAAGAATTTAGAAGACAGCTACTATTGGCACAGTAGTGAACAGCAGACTTAAAAGAATATGAGTTAATTAAGCACTAACATCAAAGCTAGAAGCTCTTCGCTGATCTTCGCTCTTAGTTCTTTCACTCTGGCGCAGTAGATACTGCTTTCGATCACACTTGCTACGTTCTCAGATGATTTACCTAAAAGATAAGTCATTATTGGCACTTGGCAGATAAAAGGATTCAAATGCAATTTTAGGGGCCCTACCGTCTTATAGCGGTACGAAGAACAGGGTGTAAAGTACACACATCCTCCATAGAATAAAAGCTTGTAAAAGGGAGGATCCTCCGGCTAAACGGGTGTCGCGTCTGGTGGGCAACTGCCCGACGATTGATGTCGGGACATTGTAAGTATATATGCTAGTTGGGCGGTAAACTCTGCTTGCGCGATGCAGGATTTTGGTGACGCCAGTCTGATGCGTAGTTCGCTCTGGGCGATGTAGATGCCGCTACAGTTCTACCTTAACCATTTGCAGCAGGCAGCTATCATTTGCACCGCACATAGTTCAAAATTGCTTGACATTTCACTTTTGTATTAATCTGCTAAAGAGTGTAATGGTGACCCATATTATCTTTAACAATACCTATCAATCTTAGCGTATCTTATGGATAAAGTATACGCTTAACGACTAAGCAAGCCTACTTGATAAAAAAAATAAGGATACAACGTACTTGAAGATTTTTTAAGGTCGATATCTGTTTCTGGCGATTGGTCAGCAGAGGCTTGATTAGACTCTGGTGGTCTCTCACGCACTGTATCTGGGGTACTGGACTCATTCAGGGCCTCGTCTTCTCCTCCTAAGAAGGGCAACTTGTCTTAAAGCCGATAGAATTAAAAAAGGTTCATCTATTTAAAAAATCGTTTGATGATATGATTGTATATGATAGCAAACATCCTGTTCGAGACAAGAAGTCTTGGCATTCCATTACTTTTAAGCGAATGAATACTACGGCTCTTTTTTACGTGAAGGACGATGGTGCAAACATTCATTCGCGAAACGATAATTCGTTCGCGAGCACAGCTACCTATTACAATTTGTTTTTTTGTGTCCGCATTCACGTACTCACCAAACTGTTCGTTTACGAATGAATGTCCGCTGAGTAACAAAAGCTCGCACAACGAATGTTTGCAAACCAAAGTCGTGAAGCGAATAGTCGCGGTGAGTAGGTTACCTACGTTCCTTGAAAGAGTTTTTATGAGTCCAAGACAATAGGACTAGCTGCTAGGCAAATTATGTCGACAGATAAGAGTTGGAACACCACGTAATTTTTTCTCGAATCTTTTACCAGTCCACCAGAACTGTCACGGAGCCTTACCTGACTGGTCATCATCAAATATGTTGAACATGTCGCACTCCTCTCTGTCCATGTCATCCGCGAAGGTGACCACGCACGTATGCTGTCCATCCTCTCCGGAAGAATTGTCGCCAGTGCCGTGTTGAGCTTGCTCCTTTATACGAGAAACGAGAGTGGAACGAAGAAAACACGTTTAAGTTATATTGTATGTGTACTGTGTGTTTATTGTACTTTTAGGGTTCCGTTTCCGAGTGCCAACGGGACCCTAGATTACTAAGCTTGCGTCGTAGGTATACTTAGCTTTCTGTCACTTTCGGACTTCGTAACATTAAAATGGTGATAGCTAGCCAATTTTTTACATAATATTTGTAACTCTGGCACTATGTATGACTTGTTGTTCCTTACGTACCTTCGCTCTAGCTTCCTCTTCAGAATTCTCCCGAGTCACTTTCGGCTGTTCATTTTCCATTATTTCTTTCATAAAAGATTCTGGCAACGGATCCAAAAACTGGTACGGGTCATCTGGTTTAGAACATAACAGTTTTGAGTCGTTGCAAATATCGAGGGCGCTTTATGGGCCTCACAAAAAAAAGGTTAGATACGCATCGGCGGCTCCCCTTGTGTCGTGAATGTTCCGGCTGTTATGTTTACCCCTTTATCATGTGTTGTGGATTGTGAATAGATAAGAAATCTCATACCTTTACAAATGCCCTTGACGGCGTCTTGCTCTTTCACAAAGTTGTCCCATATCATTTGTTCTCGTTGTTTCATGCGCTCCCTACGTGTGCTCCGCCACGTCCTCTCGAGTTCACCGCCTTCAATGTACTGCAAGTTTGTGTATTTGTTAATAGATGGTGCTAAACTAAATAATAATAAAGTCACATTTTCAGCATAAAAAATTGATGAGTTACAGTTTTACATGCAAAAAGCCGATTAAGACACTTAATAACTAAAAGTATTCGTGGTACCCCATAAAGTTCTTATTGAGTAAGATCTTGGTAAAAGTGCGGGGTGTGGGCTAGAGTAGATACGGTACGGTACCTACCTCATGCCCTGGTAACTCACGAACAAAATATGATCATGAACTTTTTCTGATTATAGATTACTATCCAAAGTTTCTTTGGCTTGGCTAATGGCTTACAGATCTCATCGCTTTTATACGTGATTAATGTGACGTAAAATAAAATGAACATAATTTGCATATACCTCATTAATTAATTAAAGTAACTAATAATATCCTAACTTAACTAAAACTATTAACAAACTAAAGTATGTGACATTGGTTTACAGTTGACACCAAATGGTAGCAACCCGGTAACCCGTATTAAATTTAAATGTCACCGTATTATCATGTCGCAAGATTTTTATTTTGCCGGTGTGGGTATGTACCCACACCGGCAAAATAAAAACCTTGCGAGTACATACTCCTGCGCAAATTTCTTGTAATTTTTGGTGTTTTTGTGTTATTTACGTCGAGTTGAGCTTTGGTTTCCTCTGTATATCAAGAAACAATAACATTCCAGCATTAACTGTGGTTTTGTGAAAGTGTTTGTGACATACACAAGTAGATAGGCTCGAGAACATTACGATAAAACGTAACGCAAGAAACGAACAAGGCAAACTGGTGTATAAATTAAAGTTTAATTCATAAAGTTATTACGTCCTTAGTATATTTCATGTTTTATTTATTTCCAGATTTTTATATACGAATTTTGTATGCATTTGTGTGATTTGCTGTAACGTTTCAATTTTGTTTATTAGTCTACGACCTACCTAACAATAGGCATCCTAGTGGTTTTTTACTTCTATCACAGATGGCGCTAACACATACTACAAACCGCAATCCAATTCCTGAGGGTGCTGTTGTTATTCTATCTTAGTTAACTTAACTTTCACAGCTGGAATAGCTGAGATGAATCGAATTGAGGCAAAAAAGTTTTTTAGAGAAGATTGAAAATGTTCGAGTTTTATAAAAAATAAAACACAATATAGGTACCTACCTAATATCAAAATAAAAATCTGTACAAACCTGCAAATCAGCTTTGGTTTCGGACATAAAAGAAAATCCTCTTACACAAGTATCCATTATCAGTTCACCTTTTTATAAAATTCACAGTAAACAAGAGTATAATCACAAAAATACAATATGATTGCCGGAAAAATCCTGAATATCTATTACATTATACGCCATTACGAATATTTATCGTGTAAACATTTGAATTTGACAAATCAAATTGACTGAAGGAAGTGGTAAATGTGTGACCCCACACGCGTCAGATTCCTAATCAAATTCAACGATAATATTTTTTAAACTTGGTAATCCGCCAGACTTTTAAATTAAAACGTTTCCTTGTACATTTTAGTATAAATACGAATAAGTTAAACACTATAATAATTAATTAAAACCAATTTCAAAAGTTATTTCATTACGTGATTAGGTAGGTACATTACGCGCCATGATGTTATGCGTCCGTTGCTAGGCAACGATTTGTTTGCTGTACACAGATCGATAATTTTAATTTACGTTATTATGTTAAAACGAATGCAGTTTATTTTTATGATTTATTTTAATAGTGTCATGAAATAAAAAGTTCTTTTTTGAGTTTGAATGGAACAGTCACGTGGTGTTTAGAGGTTATGCGCTGTTGACAGGTGCATGCTTTAAATTGCAGAGTGAATAGTTTGAACTTCGGAATAGTTTTGCGTGGGTGGTGAGTACTGTAGGGCTGTCCGGTCGTGACCGGCATGTTATTAAGTGTTCGTCCGCCGTCAGAAATGCGGGCGCCTCCACTGCCGGCGCCACAGCCGCAGTCAAGGCATTTTCCACAATGGAGCAGAACTGCTATTTTGACCTTGGCTTGTGTTGCTGAGGCTGAAGATGATGTTATTAATAAGGTTGGTTCTTATTTTCGTGTCGATTGACTGCCTACTATTCAGATTTTGTCCAGCCTAGCTAAGTACCTGTCATTCGCCTCGTTCAATTCCTGGAAGGTTGTAAGGTTGTGCATAAAGGGAAGATAAGACAAGGCATGTTGCCTGCTCCTTGTGTGTCTCTGATCCTGTGCTCCACACTGCACTAAGATTGATTAAGTATTAAAAGTTTCACTTTTGTCTAGTGGAATCATAAACATGTTATATGAATATAATTTACCAACATGAAACTGATGCTGGAGGGTAGGCTAGGTTGCGCTACGATCGACTGTATACAAAAAGGATTGACATCACCGACTTAAAACGTGGATGCAGTGGATTAAAGAAATAGGTGCTTCATGCATGCAGTCTCCAAGTGGGGCGAAGCCAACCTTATGGGATTCAACGCCGCCAAAACATAAGCGTGTCTGTTTACCGCCAAAAGTAGCCCGTTCACCTTGGCTCCTGCTTTTCAGATTGTATTCTTTGAGTGCAACGACCGCCTTCAGCTCTTGGGAGTTGAAATTTCTTCAAACCTAAACTTTGGGCGGTTCATTGAGTCCAAAGCCAAGATGGCTGCTAGGAAACTTGGCGTTCTTGCAAAGTTCCGGCAGTACTTCACACCGGGACAGCTTCTAATGTTATACAAAACGCAGGTCCGATCGTGTGTGGAGTACTGCAGCCACATATGGGCTGGTGCTGCAAAACGCCATCTAGCAGCTTTGGACTCAGTGGAGAGGCGTGGGAAGAGGCTAATTGGTGATCCGGATTTGGTTAAGACCAATCTACAAAGCCAGGAGCACAGGCGTAAGGTAGCCAGCCTTTCGGTATTCTACAGGATGCATTCTGGAGAGTGTGCGCGGGAAATGAAATGACATAATTCCGCCATCACCGTTCTATCATTAGACAACCCGTCGTACGGCGAGTGTCCACCCTTACGTTGTTGACACCGCCGCGATCCGGACGAAGCGTTTTGCCTCGTCGTTTATACCGCGTACATCGAAGGACTGGAACAAGTTGCCTGCAGCGGTCTTCCCGTCCGATTATAATTTAAGTGTCTTCAAGGCTAGAGTAAATAGGCTCATAATAAATAAATTAGTGCGCTTTACCATCAACGATTGCATCACTGCTTTCCATCAGGCGGGATCGCAGTCAAGCACTAGTTTATATCATTAAAAAAAAATGTACCAGAAACGAATGATAAAGACACAGCTAAGTGAAAAAGAAGTCTGAAGAAGTTTCTCATATATTATCTTCTATCAGAATAATATAGAACAAGGAATCTATTAGTATGTCGCCAGTACCTACTCGGTGTTGCGTTGTTCCTTCATCGCAGTCGTAATCATATACAGCATCCTTACCGCTGCTCATCTAGGCCGCTACTTTTATAAAGGTACCCTTATTTGCTATCTACTTCGGACTAGTGGCAGGCGTATCCTGGTTCTGTCTCGGGTGGTTTCTTGTGTTTATCTTGGCGCTGATCCTAACCTAACATCTTTACTTACCTACCTAGTTCTCGACCTTTTACCAAAATCTAAGCAATTATTAGCTAGATTTATTTTGGAAATTCTGTAAAATGCTCGTTTAAACAGAGCTTTGATCTTAGATCCAAAAATAGCAGTAACGATGGGGTTTAGAGGTCGCTCAAATGCGCAATTACTGACAACTCAGTGAACTAACCTGTGTATACCTATTATAGGCCCAAACCCAGACCTTGTAATGAAATGTAGCATTTTCCATTTACGTAACTAATTATGTTATGCCGTCACGGTTGGCAATTACGTTTGTAAGTATAATCAAGATTTTATAGCTCAGAAAAATGTACTTATTAAATAACTGAGAAGGTAGGTATGTAACGGAGGTTCTCTGATGTAAAGTGAAAAAGAAAGGCTACAGAAATATTACGTAGCTTAGATGCTTGCCTCAAGTCGTTATTATCGTGATACTGCAAATCCTATAGGTCTCTTGAGAATACCGAAAAGATGCCATCGCGCAAACCTATTCATATTCTATGCGCGAGGACTCTGCTTAAGTACCTAAACTTACCTAACTGGCAAAAAAAAGGCTGGTTCAGATAAGTAATTTTTGGGATGGATGACATTCCAAAATCACTTTCCTTATAGTAAGTTTTTGGCAAGCAGCTTTATTTAATTCTAACGATAACTGAATAAAAACGTGCAACTTCGTAATTGAATAAAATGCAGCAACAGACAGCCCGTAGCTCATGAACTATACAATTCATAGAAAAACGGTTGCATGTCTGCTGTAATGCAGGTCCATTAAATTAATAACACGAAGCTCGGAATCTACCTAATATAGTTGTTTGAAACACCTAAGGGGTTTATGATGAATATGATGATGGACTGACCTGATAGTGAATAAATTATATAGAAGAGAATGATGGAAACTTTTACTGCACTACCTCGAAAAGCTGGTGCAAAAATATATTTTAAAATTATGAAAAACGTCGATGAAATGTCGGCACCTACGTATCTTTTCTATTTGGGTTTAGGTAATTGCCATCACGTTATTTCGCAAAGGGAAGAACAGCACCCTATTTGCGTAGCAAACTATCAATTACGATCTGAATCATTTTGAAGGATATTGCTACTCCATTGTTTTATACGTTCGAAAAATTTGTCTGTTCAAAAACGTAAATAACGCAATAAACGTTGTTGAAACCTTCAAAATGAAAGTGCTACTGATAGTGTGTTACGCAATTACGCCACAGCAGGGTGATTCTGTAACCATCTCACCGCCACAGCAGGGTGATTCTGTAACCATCTCACCGTGAAAACTTAGGTGAAGTGAGCGTGGAGTGAGCTAGCATTCCAACTAATGCTAGGGATTGACACTATTGACAGCTCACTCTAAGGTCATTTCACCTAACTTTTCACGGTGAGATTTTTACAGAATCGATCGGCAGGTTTCAATAGAGCAGTTGGAAACAGAAGACAGGGGCTTTTGCGGACATAAGGTACCTACGCGAAATACCTTACCAACTATTTTTGTTTTGTTATTGAAACATAACATTGTAGACGGCATTTTGAAACTGGACCAGCAGTGCGATTCTGTAACTAAATCACCGTGAAAACTTAGGTGAAGTGAGCGTGGAGTGAGCTGTCATTCCAACTAATGTTAGGGATTGACACTATTGACAGCTCACTCTAAGCTCACTTCACCTAACTTTTCACGGTGAATTTTTTACAGAATCGATCGGCTGAACACTACTTATAATATGTCATTGGAAAGCGACACGGTCAAGGGCTCAAGGCGTTTCCTTATAAACAAAGAATCGTGTTATTTACAAGGATTTCCTTAAACAAATAGACAGGACAATGAAACACTAACCTCCTAACTCCTTTTTTAATAGTCGGTTAACAAAAAGTGCGAAAGACTAGACAGGGCCCTAATTCACTTCGATTCCTTACTTCGCAACCATGTCAATTCCTTGGTTACTCACGACATCTGAAGGTAAATTCTCGTAATTTAAAACGTTCAAAATCTAGTTGCAGTCTTATCTCGGCGACAAACAAATGTCAAAAACTTGTCAAAATGTAGGGAAATTAGACGTATTTTTGACAGTTTGAGACTGAGATCAGACTGTGAACGTTCTTAAAATTACGAGAATTACCCCTCAGACTGTGAACGTTCTTAAAATTACGAGAATTTGCCCGTATTCTTTATGACAGACACAATGGCGTGGTTTGAACTCTCAAAATATGTACATGTTGTCCGTACGGTTGACATTTCGATTCCTTGCCGATAACAAGACACGATATTGACGTGTTTGCTCGTGGTAAAATTTCGCGGGGAATAATACAGAATTGGGGCCTGCACCCTAATTGCTTAACACGTTACCAATCACATTCTGAATCATTTTGAAAGATATTGCTAATCCATTGCTTCGTAAGTTAGAAAAATGTGTCTGCTAAACAACGCATATAACGCAATGAATGTTTTTGAACTGTCAAAACGAAACTCATTGCTAGGTACTGATAGTGTGTTACTCAATTACCCCGCTGATGTTTTTGTCGACATAATCAAAAACAGGTTATCAACATGCAGTTTTAATGGAAAACGCATTAATCAGGGTTTTCTCGAAGACATTGCCACTCTTCCGATTGCAATGATTTCAATTGAAATTTGTTGCTTTGGAGTGCTTACTTAGGGCCAATTTTAACTTGAGTTATTTTTTTATATATTATTCTGTCCCACTGATGATCAAATAAGGCCTGTCCTTTTTCCTTCCAAACCTCGGAATGTCTTGTGCGATCTCTGGCCATGTTGGCCGTGCAAACTTGAGTTTGATATCAACGATGTTCCGGGAAATATATTTGAGTGGGTGAAAGATAAAACAATATTTCATTCTTTTACATAATTTTTATTTCAATATTACTTAGTTTACACTATTCTATTTAATATTATTTTTGTGTCATTTTCTGTATCTTAATATATTATTATACCTAATAGGGTTCACATAATATCATCACAAAATACATAAATGGTCAAATACAATCTAGACGTGAAACATAGACTTGAAATCAGACCTAATTCTAAAAGTAATAAAATGCTGCTGGTTTATATGTACTTACACCGGCAAATCAAAACAACGTGTGTGTGTCTTGTGAGTATGAGTAGGTAACCCATTTTTAATTTTCACTGTTACAGTCATAATATATGACATACGAAATACGTAGAGCACTGAGTCGGCTTTCTCTTCCAATACTGCTATACAATGTTCACTTTAGTTGCCTCAATCAGGGTGTAGGAGGGAGTGGGCCTCCGTTTGAATGTGACATATGTGTACAACAGGCTGGCCAGAGCACTGATGTTCAACCCCACAAAGTTCAGCAAAGAGAACACATAGTGACCACCAATAACCATTCCCAAATATGTAACCACGATATTCTTCAGGGCGCCGATGATCGTGGTAGTTAGTGCACTATTGTATTGTGTGCAAACCATTATACTATAGGACAGAATAAATCCTATCACACAAGACGTTAGGAACTGTACAAGGAACAATGAGTCTTTCCAGTTCGCGTACTCAGCTGAGCTTTGTAAATCTCCTGAGATCCACGCAATCACTGTTGCTGGGAAAATCATAAACAATGCATTATAGTACATCAGACCATATTTACCAAGGTCTTTCGCATTCAGCTTCTTTTTTATATACACTCCATTAGCAGCAGTGAAGATATCATTGAACAGTATAAGGGTGTACCCGGACCACGAAAATGTGGCGTCGTCTGCGGCAGCCAGCATAGCACCGCCGACCATACCGTAAACACTGGTTTGAACTGCCCAGGAGGGTCTCGCTCCCAGGACGAGCTGCTCGCTCAGCATCGTCATGAGGATGCTGAAGCGCCGCAGAGCTGTGAACATCGGCAGGCTGAGCTCTTTCGTACCACCGAGCCCTGTTGCCATGTTGCCCAAGTAGATGAGTGGCAGTGGCCATAAGCGCCTTAGGATATCTATTGATAGTGGCGGGAACTGCAGCACCTTGATGAAGCGGCCGCACCACAGCACAGTGATCGTCGCCACCATTTGCCCCAAGCCGAGCACTAGGTACGACGGGAAGGCGTACGTTGTCAACACAGTCTTGTTCACCACGGTGATCACGAACGAGGCCAGCGCGTATAATGATGCGCTCAGGACCTTCTTTAGGATCTCCGCTCGCTCCTGCGCACTTAGAGCCGACATCGTGCCACCACGTTTAGGAATGTAACTATTTTAACGTCGATAAAACTAAAATTATCAAATGTATGCCATGTATTTAACAACAGTATATATATCAATACGTTGAGATATATGTAAAGGGTACATATAAGGCTATATTTTATGGCTACGATCACATTCCGTATCCAAAAAAAAATTTTTGTTTTAGGAATAATACGGGCATACAAAGAGCGATACAGACAGATATGGACAGATTGGCACCAGCTGGTACGGCAAATTACAGTGAAATTATTTCATTTCAGCTTCAGCTTCAGCTTTACCGTAAGAAATCCTTTTCTACAAAATATTGGCCCTTTCGCTAGCTTTCATAATAAACAGTATATTCGATGTTATGATATTATCATTGTGCCAACTGTTTAATGTTCCATACGTTGCCGAAAATATCCACTTTCTCTGCTCGTTAAATATTTTTATTGAATTTAAAGTTGTTAGTTTAGTGCCTTAATACGGGTATTCTGTTCTAGATATAGTTATTTATTACTTATTTAATATTCGGGCACGCTATGATAGCCGTTTTGAGTGTTTTGACATCTTAAAATAGTGTTTGACACAGTTCAAATCACTATCGAAAAAAGTTTTAGTATCTCAAGTTTTTGTTTATAACTAAAATTAATTTGGGAATAAACAAATTACTGTCGCAAAGGGAGGAATAGTAGTAGATGTTTCGTTTTGTTGGGGTAGGTAGCGGCAGTTCGTGGCGTGCAAAGGTCTTATAATTAGAAAAAGTGAAAACTAGTTAATTTAATTCACGAGCTAATAATAAGCGTTTAGTAGTACATATACTATATAAAGCGTTCTGTAGTTACCTAAGCCCAGCTTAGGTAGGTAACTACAGTGTTGCCCAAATTGCGTAACTAACCCCAGATTTTGTCAGACTTCCGACAAACTTATACGGTTAAGGTCGCCGTAAAAGCGCGTTACATATTACCCAATTCGCATGGTGAATTAAGCTATTAGCTGAGACTTGTGTGACACGCCATAAAGCCATCAGAGGAGTTGGCAGCGCGCCACACTCGAAAAGTGACAGAAACGAAGCCCGTGAGTCAGCGCCACACGGAACCTGTGCGGCGGCGCGATCGATAGACACTGCACCCCCCTGCCTCCTCGCTCCCAGCGCCGCGCCCCCGCCCCCGCCCTCCTGCACCTGCCGGCAGACCCCGCAGCCAGCTCGCCGACCGACACACGACAAAAACACGCGAAAAATACTTCAAAAATCAACAGAAACACCAAAATAACAGTGCTCTCATCAAAGTCAATTTCACTATTATAACCAGTTCAGTGGTTCAAGGTCGCCACGGTCGACGACCCCGTAAGTTTAGGAGAAACGTCTACCTCATAAAGTATTAGCTGAATACGCGGCTGTTTATTATTTGTGTTGATCTGTGAAATTTTATTTTTAATTATTACGTGTAGTGGGCAAGGTCGTGGTGCGTTCTGCCGTGCACAAATGTTGAATCTTTATCATTGGAAACACGCGCGTGCTCCGCGGCGGTACACAACAAAGGAGGTTGCGCTACTCGCTTCTCCCTGACTCCTCTTTGGTTCTTGGATGTGAATAATCTGGTCTGCGACGATGGCGTCCAAAGTGCTAGTGCCAGCTGCCCCGTTCACGAAGCTTCAAGTAAGTTTATCAAATATTATGTTGTGTCCAATTTCCTTTCTCATGTCACCAGCTCCAATTTTGCGTCGGAAATAGATATCCTGCCAGATTTGAGATTCCCATCTGTTTTCAGTCGTCTTTACTTAGTGTAACGTTTCCATGTTTATGAGTGAGTGTCCAATACAAATAACAAAATTGCCATGTCACGGAGCACAAAGAGCTACCTTCCGGTCATTGACATTATAGGAAAAGTGATTATGTATATCAGATGGGATTTTCCCATCACCTGGCTATAGGAAATCGTTACTGATAGGGGTAATTTGATTGCAATTACCTACTGCCGTACATTGATCCGAGGCACGCAATTATTTATTTATCTGAAAGAGGGATGCTTCCTTTGTTTAATTTATACTTATAATTTGTTTACCCATTATTAATTTATATTAATGAGCAGCGTTTTGTTATTGTATACCTAACTGGCGTTATTTCACAAAATTAAAAGTTTTTTTTGCGTGCTCCAGTGTATCGAGGAAATTCGTTCACATTATTTAAGCATCAAACCTATCTACCTGAACATAAACTCAACCAGATCTTTTGTTTACATTCTATTTAAGTATCACGATAATGCTGCTTCGAACGTCAATATTAATGAAAACAAACTCGTTCAAACTCCAACAACATCTTTTCAAAATCTCCACGAGCAATAGTAACCAACTTTCAACCAAGTTCCTCTCAATCTTCAGGTAAAGAAATCTCCTCCCGAGCCAACGAGCGGTGGCTTCATCATCGGCGGTGACCCTGTGGCCAGGGTAGCGCACTTGGAGCATAGCGTGCGGTTCTTGCAGGAACAGCACCGGCAGATGCTGAGCGGTCTACACGCAGAAATCGAGGCTTTGAGGGAGAGGAACCGAGGTATGGAATAAAGATTTTAAAGCTTTTGAATCCTTGGCTACAAAAGGCTATACTTACATAGATTCATATACTATACCTTACTACAAAGGGCTGTAGTACTCACTTTAATAAATAAACTAGGTACCTCAGATAGATACAAGTATAATTAATTACATAAATTATTGTAGGAGACAAGATAAATGACAGACAGGAGAATGATGAATTACATTAGACAGTAGAAGTTGGTACGTGTGAATAGGTGCCTAAACCTTGGAGTTTTTGGTTCCTTTGTAGCTTTTGCAACAATAGTACCTACACCCATCCATATACCAGCTAATTATTGCGATGACCAAAGAATCATGAGGCGAGCCAAGTTTAGGACAACCATGAGAATAATGTGCGGGTAATGCCGAGGGCAATCATTTCCACTCACCTTTGCACTATGCATTGAAAGATTGAGGAGATGACTTTCAATTTCGTCTTTTCATACATAAAGTTGCGCCTTTACGTCTTGCCTTTTGATCAGCGATGATTTTGAAATTTCACTAAACATTTTTCAACATCCCATTTCAACCCTTGACAAAAAATAATTACTTTGGTCTTTCATGATCGTTAGAACTATAGCCATCTTTATAGTTAGGCTAATGTCATGAGAACCGAATCAGCAAAATCAGACAGATTCACTTTCGCATTTTTATGAGTCTTGTAGTGTGGATTCGACATGCGATCAACGTATTGGGCATGCGTTTAACGAAGGTGATATTAATTCTCGTTTTATTTTTACCTTGTAACCAAGTTCTTGGTACGCAAGTCCGTGAGTCATACGTTGTGCACTTAGTCGGGAGATCTAAACAATGAACTGAATTGGTTTATTGGTTGCAACTCGTGCATCTGTTGATGTATAGAATACCAACACCCTATGTTAAATATAATTGTGTCTCTCTTGTGTCCTGTGACTTGGGACCTGTCTCTCCAAAAGTCGATTGAAAAGTAGTTCTACTCATATTTTTAAGTCTCTGATATTTAATGAAGTTAAGGTAAGGGGGCCTTTGGATATATCCAGAAAATAAATGGCAGAAATACGCCAACAGTTTAGCGGATTTTCGACACTTATGGCCGATTCCTATATTTTACGGACCGTTATTAGTTAATGGCGCCGATTCCCTTGTTTACAAACTAAACTAAATTTAAGTTCAATGCATCTTTTTCTTTCTATTTAATTTAAAAAAGGACAGAAGATAAATATTAGTTTAGTCCTGTCAAATTAGTCAGCGTCTGACGTAAATTGACGTACTTTTAGTAGCCATGTTTTTAATCACGTCTAATTTGTCTATGGAGTATCTTAATTTGACAGGACTAAACTAATATTTTATCTTCTGTCCTTTTCTTAATGAAATAGAAAGAAAAAGATACAGAACTTAAATTTAGTTTAGTTTGTGAACAAGGGAATCGGCGCCATTGTATCTTTACCAATAATGAAGTAAATACCTCATAGCTTTGCACAGTAGACCCTCCCATACGGAAGTAAAATTAGCTTATGAATCTATTTATATGCCTAGTTTGGTTTAAAAAAATGCTACCATTGGTAAGCAAAATGATTCTTTTTTTGTTTATAGGAATCGAGCATTAGTGATAAAATTATAGGCTATTGAAAATATTTTGTTTTCCGATATGAACTAGCGGATTTTATTCTTTGTCGCAAATTTGATACAATTGATTAGTGTGTATAGGGATATATATAGGATATATATATTGACACCATTTATTTTTGCAGATTTGCAGTTCCAACTCATATTCAACAAGGAATCGTCGCCCAAAGCCAGTTCGCCTCCAGCTGAAGAAAATACCGAAAACAATGAGGTAAACTACCAAGCAAACATAAATAATATTGTTTCTTCATACTCTGCTGCTCACACCGGAAATTGATGTTTCAAAATAAAAGCCAATTAGTCTAGTTATGTAAACTGGAAAAAGTTACAAGATTTTTGCAACGATGAAAAAACCTACTAAAAAATAAAAGTAGAATTACATAATTTGTTGGGTTATAAATATTAAAGTGCATCACATTATATCCGCCATTTTCATTGCATCATCAAAACGCACACTTAAATTTAGCGCATCACCTTTACGGCCATCTTGCAATGAACTGCAATTTAATTTCCAAGAAACATGTTTCTTCCATTATTTATTTGAAATTGAAACCATTATGTAGATTGTAGTTTATAGGAACGTATGGTGACGGTAAACACGAGTGTAACATCTAAGTGCTCTTATACACGAGCGACTAGCGTCGACACGCATCGTCGGCAGCCGTCAACGCGTGTCGACAACGTGTCGCTCGTGTATTTGAGTATGGTGTTCAAATACACGCGTGGCATGTTGTCGACGGCAGCCGCTGACGCGTCGACGGCTGCCGCCGACACGCGTTCACGCGTCGTCTGCTGCAGTTGCCTCTGTCGTCGACGCGTGTCACTTGTGTGTGGCGGGTGATAAACATATGGAACGACAAAACAATTTTAGAGTTCATTAAAAATAAGAAAATCATTTATTTCAATCCATTTAAGATCATATGTAATTATGTTGTACCTACATACATTTGAAATAAAATTACAATTTTAATCACAATAAATATAAAATAACTAATTAAGTACGTAAATAATATAAATTAAATGATAAAATTCGTTCGTTCAAACCTTGCTGTTGCTACAATAACATTCATAAGACGATAAAAGTAGGTAGGTACATATCCGTACCTACCAAAAACGTGTATTCGCAGACTCCGCGCATACCTATACACATAGCAGATGCTTTTACACCAAACATTCATGTCAACCATTGTGTCATAATTATATAAATTGAGGTAGTCATTTTCAATAGGACTAAAGGCCGACATAGACGGACTGCTCGAGCAGTTAGCGATTGATCAATATAGACGGACCGCTCTTGCAGTCATAGTCAACAGCTTGAAGCTGCCATTGATAACTGCTGGATCAGTTGATACCAACTGCTCGTCATTCAAATCAGTAGCAACAAAACAAAAAGCGTGCGGGCGGAAATCGCGCGCAATGTGGAATGAAGAGCGCGGGCGGAGGTAACTGCGCGACAGCAGTCGACAGCTCGGGCAGTCAGTGTATGCCTGGCGATCGCACGACCGCCCGAAGCAGTTGCAACTGCTCGAGCGTTTTCGTGTATGTGTGTACGTACAAGACTATGTAGTTCACTATGCAGTCGCAGCTTGAAGCAGTCCATCCTGACTGCTTCAAGCAGTCCGTGTATGTCGGCCCTTAGGTACTTACTTGTGTCGGAGCTGTCTCACTAATTATTTCATAAAAATTATACTTCCGACTATTAATCATTCTGTTCTCTTGCCCAGGTGAAACTGAAGCGCGAAGTGACCAGACTGGAGCAAGAAGCCTCTACCGCCCGAAGCGAGGCGAAGGCTGCCGAAGCACGCGCGGTGCAACTGCAGTTACTCGTAGATGCACAGACTGAGTACGTGCCATACTTTGTTTGTTACTCACTGCGTGTTTAGACTGGGGCTTTACTTTGTAAGCGCTCTGCTGTGACGCGACTACGTCAACACTTCGTGGCGTGGTCGCGTCATAAAGATTTGTGAGTGATATTGCTGAACGAGGGTCAAGGAGAGCTGTTACATTGACCTAGACTCCGAAAAAGTAATGAATGAATGTCCACCATATTTGAAATCGTGCGAGATTTTTGCAGAAAGTGATAATGTTTCTAACTAGCTATGTATTACCAAATCTGATTACATACCGTTTTGATATGCTGGTGTATGTAATTGTCAAGTCCCGTTTTTATGAGAAACAGAAGTTGTACTATATTGTTTTAGCAACTCGTTATTGGCAACAAACATTTCATACAGTTTGCGTAAGAAAGATGTTTCCAGCGCCACAGAATGATGTTGCACAGTGAACATCAAACCTAGCCTGATCCCAACTATGTTGCGGTCGGTTCCAGTCTTAACCGGATGCAGTTGTGCGATCTATTCTGTAAAAATCTCCACGGTGAGATTTTAAATGATAAATGATTTTATTTTGTAAGTAGGTTTGTACAAACACTTTTACACGTCAATCATATTTTAAAACTAGATGAGGTCGGCGTTTCCTATCTGACTAGTCTGAGAAGAAAGGCCGAAACAAACTCAGAGGTCACAGTCTCTTTTAAAGTCCAGACATAATCTTGGTCAGATTATATGAAGACCATGTAGGTCGATGTCTGAGATGGTCTTTTGAGGAAAGAACCACACAGATTGAGAGGACCTGTCCAGTCAGTGCACGCATTTGTGAGAAATCGTGCAGCTCAACTCAAAACTTAAGGGGCTCAACGATTCGACGAACAATACCAAAGAAAGGACATTTGGGTAGGCCACATTAATTACTCAAACTGCCAGACCATGACAAAAACTAAGAGAACAGGGAGAAAAATAATATAAATAAAATGACCCACATAGTCTTCACATTCACAATAATTAAAATACTTTACAAAGTAAGCAAATATCATAGTATATAAATAAAATTCATTAATGTCAATGTGTATATAAAAACAAACAACAACAAAACAGAAAAAAAGAAAAACCATTTAATATGTAAAAAATTGGAAGCAGCTCAAAGCTCAATCCCAAGCCTTTTTGTCCTCGATATAATCCTTAACGGTATAAATGTGGAAAAAAGGTGGAATCAAATTTTTTACAGTACCTATATATTAAAAAAAAAAATCATATAGATGATTAGGATCAGCATGAGTTGACAAAACTGGTAATTTATTAATGAGTTTAACTTTAAAAGCCTCCAAGCGACTTGCAGTTTTGGGGTTAACAGTGATATCCTTTTTAGCCACTTTTTTGTTTTGGTTTTGAATAGTAATCCTTTGCCCGCAATGATCAGAATCTAGTAAATTTATAATTTCTTTGTGGCTTGGTATAATATCTGTATAAATATTATCTAGGCATGTGGCACTAGTAGGTGTTATTCTTGTGGGCTCCAAGAATAGGTTTACAAGATTGTAGGACTGAAACAGACTTATAATTTTACTACAAGAACCTGAGTTTTCTAATAAATTGTCATTAAAACCACCGCAAATGATAACGGACTTGTTTGAGTTACAAATCCTGTGTAACACTTCATCCATTACCTTTTCAAAGCAGTCATACAATCCTGAAGGGGGTCTGTACACACTTAATACAACTAAGTACACACTTAATACAACCAAGTACAACAGGATAGACTGGCTTAAATTGTAACTCCGATTAACACCCCAGAAAGCTCCGTTCGCTGGAAGTAACGTCTGCGACTTGCGCGACATGTTGCGGCGACAGCTGCCCGGCGGAGAGCCGCGCCGAGCTGCGCGCGCGCCTGTGCGAGGCGGAGCGCCTGGTGCGGCGCCTGCGCGCGGACGCGGAGCGCCAGCGCAGAGAGGTACTCGCGCCGCGCGCGGGGGGCGCCGTCACCAACCTGTTGTTTGACGGCGCGGCCGCGCGGCACGCCCACGTACGTGTAGCCCCGCCACGCAGCTGATACGACCTGTCATTGTATACCCCTTTGAACTAACCGCAACCTATGATGTCGCCAATAGTCACCGTAGCCGAAATTGGCATGAGATGTATTTTTATTATTATACATACCTCTTTTTGTAGCTCGATAAAACGAGTTTTTTTTGATAATTTTATCATTTGCAACAATTTTTGGAAAGATCGCAAAAAATAAGGCTACAATTTAAACATTAGCCAGAATTGCACTCTCGATTTAATTAAGCTTTTAAACCAAAAAATCCTATTTCAGTTTTGAGGAACACCAAAACTTACCTTGAAAATGAAAGGAAGAAATTCTACATCAAAACCCGCTTACCTAACTATGTATCATTGAATTCCCACTTACTTAAACTTACGTACTCATCTTTTGGAGCAACATTCATTCACCAGCATCAATAAATTCACCGCAGAATTTAGATTAGTTCATAATAATAATTACGGGGTATACAAAATGGTGGTGTCGTAGAGGCTCGGCGTAGCAGCCGTCAGGCGCGCCGACGTGGACGGGAACGCGTCACGCATACACGTACCCTGGCCAAGGGAATACCAGGGCAATATGACCGCAAACAGCCTTCTCTGGAACTTCAAGAGCATACACACTGAAGACGGAAAGAAAAAACTGTACTTGAGCAAAAATGTTGGCCACCTACTTCATTGGTATGGGCCATAAATTTACCCAAGAAATTGTACGAACTAGATTATTTTTTAGCGGTACAGAACCAGAATACCTAAAAAAAAAAATAGTTCTGAAAACTCAAGGGCCACTCCCTAATATTGATTACGTTCATATCCAAAAACTGCCTTGGTGTGTCCTGTTTTTATGCTCTGATTATACTCCGTTTCAAGCGCTATTTTCGGGAAGGTAGTAGGAACTGCTCTGGTACTCTCTGGCTATGGTACCACACAATTTTCAACGAGTTCAAATAATCTTTTACTAGTTTTTTGCACAGTTAAATTTCCCGAGTGATGTTTTAGTTTTCTACTAACCCCGCATGTGTTAGCATATTTGTTTTGTCCCGTCCTCGTATGCGCTTACTAATGATTTTAGTTATAATTTGAGTTAAGTAGATGTGGATGGAGGTTGCTGATCAAATTGTAAACGAAATTATAAGAACAGCACCCTTTATGCCACTTTTTGGGTTGCCAATTTACTAAGAATCGCAAAAGATCCAGAAAGTCGAGATGATAATGGTTTATGACTCCAAATCTTGGAAATTTCACTAGCAGAAGTGTTTCTTAAGTGTAATCACACTCGAGGATTTGAAAGGCAAACTCTTGGAGAGTTAGCAACCCGCTTTAGGAAACTATAAACACTAATCTGTGACTCACGGATCAGACGGCTCATGTTTTTCGATAACTACATTCTTTGGCCGAGCTGAAGTCTGAATCAGTCGAATTTGGACTTTGGTAGACATGTTTTAAGCTAACAGAATTTTCGCACACCGTAAAGGTAATTTGTAGAGTTAATTTTAACATAAACATCAAGTTTGTGATCCTTAAATAGAGTATCTACTTACTAAACGTAGAACTTACTTATTAAAGCACGAGTTTTGGGTGGTTTGAAATACAAAAACTGCACTATTTTGACTGATTGACTCACATCATGCACATTTGTTTGGTGGAT
The DNA here is from genome assembly GCA_947507525.1 of Apamea epomidion. Taxonomy (NCBI): domain Eukaryota; kingdom Metazoa; phylum Arthropoda; class Insecta; order Lepidoptera; family Noctuidae; genus Apamea; species Apamea epomidion. The sequence goes on from OX382237.1 coordinate 19,366,023, forward strand.
TTGAAGCACCTTTTTTATAAAAAACCGCGGCGTCGATAAGAGCGACACAACTCTTCCTAAAGGTAAAAGTTAAAAGTAATTGAACCAAGTAGTTAAATTATAAGACCACAAGTCAAAGTAACTACTACTTATCAACGTATCAAGATTCTTCACTAATTGTCTATGTCTATGCGAGAAAACACCAGTTTTAAAAGTGTGCACAATTTGACAAGTGACAGGTCCTACAGACAATATATTCCATAGGAGGTATTCTGCCCAACTAAGCGCAAAAGCGGTATCTTAATGAAAGCGATAGCGCTAAAAGGCTTAGTTCATTAGATGCGTATTTTTTAGAGCTATCCGATGGCATAAAAATCAACTTTACGATTTTTTTTTGGGATACCGCTTTTGCGCTTAGTAGGGCAGTATTGTCTGTGCTCAAATAAAACACCCCTTTACAAAAAAGTCTTAGGACTTAGTGCAAAAGAAGACAAGTATTTTAAGAGGCCAAAAGTTGGGCTTTGTTCCTTATGCCTTAGGGTTTCAATTCATTCAACATTCCCAGAACACTCCTTCAACGTGTTTGCATAAACAGTTACAGTGTATGAAGAATTCTCTGCACGCAAGTCTTCGAGCCAGCGGGTTGGACGCATACGGCTATCAGAACAACTACCATTTCCCGCCGGTCCATACTCCTGACTTCTGGCGAGAACCACTTAGAGAGTAAGTAGACTTTACTTTATTCGTATTAAAATAATATACTACCAAAAAAGATAGAGCGATTGTGAAGAATTTAATGTCTAGAACGGTTTCTACTGAGATAATGGCTAATAGAGATGAGTGGCAGAAAATATGATGCCCCGATCTCGCAAAAATGGGCAAAGGCAGGAAGCCCTTGATTTTACTGGATTCTTCAGGCTAGGGAGCTGAATATCTGGCCCACCAGACCAGTATTCGTGATACCCATGCTTCCGCAAATGGTGGATCAGTCTGTGTTTTTCAATAGCTATAACCTGGGCATCTTCAAGTCACGAGCGAATACATTACTGCTAGGCAAGCGTGCGGCATCTTCGACCATATCATCGTTTATAAACATCAGGTGAGATAGGGGAAATCGTCGCAAGCGGTTCTCGAATTATACTTTCTCGCAAGGGGCGTTGGTGTTGCTTATAGCTTACTTCGAACAATCTCCCAAAACTTTTTTCTCCATTGAAGAGGCCATAATGCACTATGCAGTACTTTGTTCAAAGTTGGAACCACTTAGCGTAACGATCTGACAAAATGATAGGCCTGACTGATCAGTAGAATATATAATATTATCATGGACGTTTGACATTACATTTGCACGTGTAAGCAGACATAGTCCGGGATAAGGAGATACCTATTCAACCTCATTAGAGAATGTGCCTCTTTGTTCAAAAGTTCTGACATGGTAACATAAAATTGCAGGGATTTCAACATGGTGGGTTCCCGAGGGCGAAGCACCCGACGGCCGCTAACGCTGCCCGAGTTGTCTGGCCAACAGATGCATCGCTCTACCGTCTATGCTAATAGTGAGTACCTAATACTAACTGAGTTTATCACAACAGAAAAGCCGACGTTGACGTCTCTATAGCCTCATTTACACGGCGCGATTTAATTGCCTGTGGCATATCATAACTTGAGCCAACAAAAAAAACTAAACAGTGTTCAGACGACGCAAGTCATTGGTTGTTTCAGTTTTGTGGTATGCAGGCAAGAAGCTTGCATCGACTAAATAGGGCTTAAGTGCTGACACGTCAAAATATGACCAAGGCTGAAGGAATGTTCTTAATCTGAATCTATCTCTTGAGGCTAAGCTTGACGCCAAAGAAACTCATAAAAATAAACTTATACCGTATTCATAAACGTTTCTTAAAGTTAAGTAGTGATTAGCGACTGTTTAACCATACATTTTTGACGTTCAACCGTCACTTAACTTTAATCATCCTATCCAATCCTACTTCCTACTAATATTAATGTGAAAGTTTGTATTAATGGATGGATAGATGGATGTTTGTTACTCTTTCACGCAAAAACTACTGAACGGATTTGGATAAAATTTGGCACACAGATGGTTTATAACCAGGATTAAAACATAGGATACTTTTTATCCTAATATTCCCACGGGATCGAAACTTATGCGGGTGAAACCACGGGGCGCAGCTAGTCGTTTATAAATAAACCCTTTAATGTTTAAACTGTGTCTTTAATCATTGTATTTGGTCTTTAACTGTTGTAACTGAAATAAACTAATCAAAGATCATCACCCTACACATATTATTATGATCTTCTTCATCGTCCTATCGATGATTATTATTATTACGTCAGGAATTGGTTTGATGAGGGAACACTTTTTTAGTAAACAGTTTGGTCAATTGCAGATCATACACGTCCCAGAGCCAATGGATATGACAAGAATAAAAAGCCGCAGGCGGCTAACGGAGAAGCAGCTAGTACCGTCACACCCAAGACTCCAGAGGAACCCACAGGTAATCTTCAACTTCGAAACACCATGAAAATGGACTGTCCGTAGGTATATATACATTTTAACAAAGGAAAACTACTCTAGACGAAGGTGAACCTTTTCGATCTGACCTTACAACCTTATACACATTATACAGAGCTATTAATTGGCTAGCTAAACTCCGCAGACGCGATATCTAAACATGATAAAACAAAAAATAAATGAATTTGATTTTTTTTGGTGGGGCCATCAACAGCTGTTAGTGTAGTCCACTTGAAATATCAGTTTAAAGATTCTGTTTTTTTGTGTGCAAACTTCATAGACGTGATGGGTTGAATTGAACACGATAAAGCACAAGAACAGTTTTTCTCAATTCATACTTCAAGTACAATACACAGCGGTCGTTGACCATCCAACACATCAAACCTTTTTATTTTATCGTTTTATACATAATATCGATACCCATCGCGTCTGCGGAGTTTAGCTAGCCAATTTAAATAACCCTGTATGTAATAAATAGATAGATCGATCCTGCACAATACTGTTCTATAGTAAGTAAAGTTATGATGTATGGCTACTTTAAAAGCAAAACATTTTTTTGAGAAATAGAGAGGCAGCATATTTCTTTTTGTTATTTCGAAAACCATGCACAGCAAGTAAGTTATTAAGTTTTTATTTTCATTTATTTTGATATTCCAGAATGCCGAATTAGATCAATCTACGCGAGCGATTTAGCGAAACCCGACAGTAGTAACGTGAGCTCTAATGCCATATACCCAGAGTTGAAAATGGTTGTCACAAAATTATTATCACACAGTCAGGGTGAGGAAAACGCACGTTTTTTTATTTGGTAATGGCTCCTTTACTAAATGGTTCATGATGGTTTGTTATTTTTGAAGGGCCGTAACATTATTTCTTTAGAAAACATTATGGTGTTATTTGCCCTGTATGACTTCCCCCTCGCACTGGAACTATGATAACTCTAACGATAAGGTGTCATAATACGGTCCAAGTTTACATAGGGAAAAGGCACGTCCAGATAATAGATACGAGATGCTATGGCGCGAATCATTTTGGTAGTGGCATTGTGCTATTTCGATGTCATAGCTCAATCGGAAGATATGATTAACGACCTTAAAACATCTAGGTACGCACTAAGCGTATTTCCAGCGTGAGAGTAAACGTAGCGTAGACGCTGCGTAAACGTTTACATCCAGCTTGCGTTATATGGTTTCGATTTTATTGAGAGTACTTATTCCACATGGGTAACTTGACTGGAAAAATCAGTAGCAACTTAATTAAATTTATCGCGAGCTATTTTGTAAAGGAGTTTTGTTGACTAACAGTATACAATACTAACTGGCTTGTTGTGCATGCAGGTACTCACAATTTAGATAAAGTATTTATATTTTAGTTTAGTTACTAATTGGTTTTTATTTAACCGTGAAAGTATTGTTAATAACATACTACTTGTCAAGAGGATTGCAAATACCAATATGGCGTATTAACTTCGATCAAATATTGTTTAGTTGTTCGATTTTATGTTGAATTTGTGTCTCATCAAATCTGCTGTTATAGGCACAGTTTCACCGTTCACCTGTGTAATATAAGGCGTGCTACATACTTGGTCGAAACACAGCAAAATCGAATATATATTTTGCTGCCCGCCTGTGTCGGATCATGCCGACCCGAACAACTGTGTATAGCACCCCTAACATACATACATAACATAGGATGGGGTCCAGCAACATGTATAATGAACGTATCTATAATTGTTTACAAGAGCAGTATGTACCGTTCCAGTGGGCGGCGCCGGCAGCGCGGAGGGCGCGCGCGCGCGTGCGCGGCGCCACCACCACCGCAAGCACGCGCCCGAGCACACGTAACTGACACCACACACTACAACACCTCCACCACACTACCCGACCGTCAACACACCTCGAACTTCAGACAGAGTCAGCAGATTGAGTGAAACAGACGACGCTATACAAACAAGGTGTGGCATTATCTTACGTCGAGCGTTAGACAGAGACGCACGCATAAGTGACAGAGAAGACGCTCTACAAATCCGATATGCCATCATCTCACGTCGAGTGTTAGACAGAGACAACAAATGCTTGAATGAAAGAAACGTCGCCCTACAAAGATGTAGCAACATCACACGCAGCGCGTTAGAAAGAGACACACGTACGAGTAAAAGACACGACAGTCTAAAAATACGTGGCATGTTTACGGCCGGGTACTGTACGTATGGCCACCACACGCCTCTCACAAATATAGCTGCTGCTCAGCGGATATGTAACGACATCTCAGTCTGACCGTCGATAATATGAGTAGGCTAGGCTTCAATAGACTTTACCGTTGAGCAGGGATGATATTCACAGCGTGACAAGATTTTGTCGTTGTATTACGTCGCGCTAAAACGGGATAGGAGTATGACTATGCTTGATCAGGTCTCATTTCGGGGATATAACTCAACAGCATCATTTTGTGACGCTGTGCATGTTAACCTAGCTTGTCGGTTTACAATATCAAGCGTCGTCTATGCTAGAGTCCAAGTGGCAACTAATGTCGATACAAATACGACCTAGTGTGGACGTAGCTTAAAAATAATTATGTGCTGCGCGCAAGAAATATTGCTATTGCAAATACAATAATCCGATCATTTTTAGCGAGTGCTATTATCATCTTTCTTAATATACCAGAATATTAATAAAGGTAGCGACTGAGAGGTGACAGAAAATATTGGAAAAGCAAATGTTTAACATGCCGAAAATGCCTCGCGGTCGCGGTTTAGCTTGCTACCTCGACGTCACCTCCATGTGAAACAAATGCATGCTAATTAGACACGCACGCACATGCCGAAGGATACCTCACTGCGATACATCGCGGGCTGCTTGGTGTGTACCTCGATGCCTGGCATGTGCGTATGTGTCTATCAGCATGCATTTGTTTTACATGGAGGTGATATCGAGGTAGCGAGCTAAATCGCGACCGCGAGGTATCGCAGTGAGGCATCTTCGGCATACAATTACCCTAAGTTTTTAATAGATGTTTCAAACGTTTTGGTGCAAAGAAGTTCGGTGGTTCGTAAACGTAAACTTTCCCCAACGACACTTAAAAAATCTATTAGATCCTGAGGGTTAGTTGATGATAAAGGGACTTATTGTACGCAAGTGCTTCTTCCACGAGGCTAGAGCGACTTTAACGTGTGTTTTAACAACCACCCGTAGAAATTTAAGGTTGCCTACTCATGCCAGATTTATCTCCCAAGTCTGTGTTTTTTTATCATGGACGAGGCTCTTAAGATTTCTTAAAGCACTGAATATATTTGGATGAATACAAAGCGTGTAATGGACGTCCATTGTTGAATTCAGCAAATGACATCAAAATATCACCACACAAGCCATTTAGTTAGACTGAAACTGGGTCCGATGAAGCCATCATTATTACAGTGCAAGAGAGAGATATAACTATACAAAACGAATAGCGTCTCTTTTCGCAACTGAACAATGATGGCTCCAAAATACAGACCCTGATAATGAAAATACTTTAAATAAAGGTTAGAATGATGATACTTCTGAACCAATATCTTAATAAATCGACGGTTGGACTGCATAAAGTCGAAGGATTCAATTATTATGATATAATCGTAATCGCCTTCTGTAAACGGTAATATTATACTAACTCGTAGTTATCGTATAGCCTGAAACGACCGTGTTTGAAATTAGAGTGCTGACGTAATATTGCATGATACGATATTAAGCGGCCATTTTGTTTTAATACGAGTAACCATGAAATTAGCTGAAGGACATGCCGGTTTCGTCACGATGTTTTCCTTCACCGTTTTGAGAACAGTGGTGGTGAAATTAAAAACACAAAGATATGTGATATCCACGAACCCGCACTGGGCTCGCGTGATGGATTATGGCCCACTCCCTCTCACAGAGAGGAGGTGTCCCAACAGTGGGAACGTTATAGGTTGATTATGTAAACCATGGAGTTAAACTGCTACAAGGATCTTTTGGTGCTCGAATGACGTTGACAAGGGGAGCGCTGTTAGTAAACATTTGTGTGCAATTGTTTTGTGAAATCATTGATATAGGGTTTTTGTATATCAATGTGTGAAATGTATTGAAAAAACAAAATGGCGGTGTAAGTTCCAATTTTGGCCACGCGTCAAAAGATCCTTGTACAGACTGGATATTATGAACTGTAGGTTCAACAGCTTCCACATTCTTGACCTAGAATGTTCCACTTTATTCTTGTTTTCTTTCAATTAATCAGGTATAATCAATACTAAAAGGTAGAGAAAGCAAAGAAAACTTCATAAGTATGTGTATTAGTGGTCTACTATTGCCACAACCAAGATGGGTAAGCGAGGTGATCAATATATTAATGGTCTTTTCATTTCTTCTCTGTATGAGAAGAGAAAAACAGGGCAAGGGCCCCTGAATGACCGTATTCTTGTCCACTTCTTTCCATATGGAATTAAATTAATTGGAACGTGCCAAATGAGCCTTCAAAACTAAATTGTATGGGCTTTTGATTTTTCGTCCACGATAAGCATGTCATTGTCAATTACTATTAAATCGTGACGTTTGAAAATTAAAAGCTCATTATAAAGTTTCCTAGGACTGTCGTATTGTGCAATAGTATGGACGCGCCCTTAGATTTTGCTCATTTGTGATTTAAAGTGCAATTTTGTACATACATGTAATAGTAACGTTAGAAAAACTTAGTACTTATGAGCAATAATGCTACGTAATAGTTGCTTAGTGTTTCGTCTCTTTCTTTTATTATAACAAATAAAAAGGACGCAAGACAAACATTGGCGAGTAGGTAGAAGTTTTTCTTTATATTAGACTATAAAGTACAATATTTTTGCCTTTGGAAATTCAGTGAGATATCCCTTAATACTGCCATTAGCATTTATTTTCCTCACGACATGGAATACGTACGGCATTACGTTATGTACTAAAATATAAAGACTAAAATATTTTTAGCTGAATTTAGAGTTATTTAATAATATAGTTAAAATGATCTGCGATTTTAATCATGTTTAAAGTTTAGATAAACAACGTTTTTTATATAGTAACGCAGCTGTCCGCCCGATTGTACGTGTGAACGATCCACGAGGCCAAGCTACATTTGTGAGAGTGAAATAGACCTATTAAATGCTATATTTGTAGCCTTATCCATATTAATCTAATTTATTAAAATATTACTATTAATTATTATATTTGAATATTATAATTATTGATATGATAATATATTTATTGCAAATGGTACTTGTTTTATTCAGTTAACACCTAAAATTACAATACTTAATCGCATTTTACAGCCTTTCACGGAGTATCCACTATCGGGGATAATACTCCACAGCATAACAGTGAAATACTACACAACTCGGTAAAAAAAGTTTTATTCTAATCATCTTATTAATATATCGAACAATTCATGAGTACTACAACATTTGTAAGCATTCCCTAAGAACCATAACACAGTATCTTTTACTTTTTCAGTCTCCAACAGTTTCTTTAACACATCCGCCTTATCATTAGTCGCAAAATAATTTAAAAATATCCTAAAAACTTCTTGCGAGTCTAAATTCGCTAAGAACCTAAACAAGTAAACAATATTAGGGTTTTCGAGAGATTTTTCAACACTTACAGAAAGGTAGCGTAATGCTTTTAGAACAAATTCTTCAGATAAGAAACGGTTTGAGAAGTTACTGTGACAGGATAGTATGAAGAAAAGCTGTGCTGATGCAGCTATCCTTAGTGTTGGAAGTACCTGGAGGATTTTGTGAAGGTACTCCGGTCTGGAATAGAAAATTTTATTATTTTAGTATGAGGCCAAGAAGCCTTGAAGGCCAAGGAGCGCAATACATTAATTTTCAAATTCTGTCCGTTCCTAAAATTTCTGAAGAAAATGTAAACAACTGGATCAGAAAACCTATATTTTGCCACTTACAAATTGAGTGAGGTGGGCAGACAACATTGTTACAATCGCGGGTAGAACCTGGATGAGGCTGGCGCAGGAGCGTGGGGATTTGGCACAAGAAAAGAGGCCTATGCTGCTTAGTCGGAGGTGAAACGGGGCTGTCGATGATGCTGATGAGTGATTGCATAAGAACTTATCCGGAACAGGGTTTGTTTATATAAGTGTTCCGCACTTTTCCATAGCTATAAATAGGTCAAATTAATGGTGCCCGCTGCACCGCTCATACAGACTTTCATATAATAATAAAACCTAACTAGAGTCCCACACCTACACATTATGTCGCCTTTTATAAATAAGTATGCAAAAATTAAGTAATACATACTTCAAATCATCTCGCAGCTGATGAGCGAAGTGCACAAGGGCATACAGCACAGAATCTCTTGTCTCTTCATTGTTGCTGAGCAGCAGATCTATGAGCTTCGCTATAGCGCCCTGGGCCGTCAGCAGCTCACAAGGCTTTTGTCCAGAGCCAGCTAAGTTGCCAAGTGTCCAGGCACTGGTGACCTGGAATAGAGGAGGTTGGTATGATGCAGTTGCTTGAGAATTGTAGTTGGAATGGTCTAATATACTTATACTTTGTATTGTTTATTTATTTAGTTATCTTATTTTATTACATTTTTAAATATTTCTTAAAATATAAAAAAACAAGTATAAAAACATTTAAAAATATAAAAAAAACCGGTCAAGTGCGTGTCGGGCCACGCGCAGTGTAGGGTTCCGTAGTTTTTATAACAGCCAAGTGCGGGTCGTATTCGCTGACTGATAGTTTCGTACCATGCTCTAACTAAAAGCCAAACATGACAACCTATCTAATTTGACTTCCTATACAAATCCTCACCTGATCCGACAATTTTGAACGGAAGTTTTAATTTTTTTTTTTGGGATTTGGATAAGACTTGTCATAGATGGATGGATTGCGTGAGGAATGATATGAAAGAGAAGGGAGTGAATGATAGCGTGACGGTTGACAGGGGAGAATGGAAGAAGAAAACGTGTTGCGCCGACCGCAAGTAACATGGGATAAGGGCAGGAAGAAGACACCTCGGCGGTCTGTCCCCGCCAGGTGAGACCCCCAGTTACCTGGGGGAGGCCCGGCGGGAACTGAAGCCATCTATCGACATTTCTATGGAGTTGTTCGAAATTTTCGAGTTTAATACAATTGGTCGACTATTACTCGTAAACTTGTAAAGCCCACTTGAGTGTGATAGTTTTCCTGTAAACTTCGTTATATATAGGTACTACTGCCGTGACATTTGAATTTCTAACTACAACCGTTTAGTTGGTAGAGGGGGGGGACACTTGACTCTAACGAAAATTGGTACTTTAAAGCTTGATAAGTCACGAACGGTTTACTTAATCAAAACGGTCTTCCCAAACCCCTAATATTTTTGAAAGGCCTATCCAACGATATCCCACACTATGGGAAGGACGAAAAAAAAATATCATCCCCACTTTAGATGTAGGGGAGGTATCCTAAATGTTTTTTTCAAAATTTTATTTTATACTTTTTCGGCGTCATTAACGTGTATACTCATGCCAAATTACAACTTTCTAGTACCAATAGTTTTTGAGCTAAACCGCGGACAGATAAACAGACAGACAGACGACATGGCGAATCTATAAGGGTTCCTTGTTGACTACGGAACCCTAAAAACTAGTGATCCACCTATGTCGGGAGCAGGGTCCAGCACCCTAATTGCATAACACACGATCAATCGGAATCGGTTTCATTTTGACAGTTCAACAACATTCATTGCGTTATTTACGTGTTGAGCAGACAAATTTTTCGAACTTATGAAGCAATGGATTAGCAATTTGCATCAAAATGATTCAGATTCCGATTGATCGTGGGTTACGCAATTAGGGTGCTGACAACCGGTGGTTAGGGCTCCAGAGACAGGAACCTCCTCACAATGCGAGCCGTATCGAGGAGCTGCCTACTGCTACTGCCTTTTGAATCAGGCCCTTGATGCAACCATCTACCGAGAGCCTCGATAGATGTTGATCGATGCTTTCAGCCATCAACCCATTGGCTAATACGACAATCGGCACAATGACAGCCAAGTTCACAGTCCACATGTCAACGTGTTCTAAGTCCAGATATTTAATTTGTAGTGTTGTTGTTATTATACGGGGTATATTTAACCATTATTACAACAAGACTATTTATAGAGATATTTTATTTGCATACCTACGTCATAAGGAAATAATGATTTCTATACTATTTTATTCTGCATTTCTATTTACGAATTCTTCTGCTGATGATTGTCGTGCAAAGTGATAGGTGTTTTTTTTACACCATAACAAATTAAGTACATAAAGGAAAGAGAAAGTTACAGTTTACGCAAAGTGTTTCAATTGGCGGTGTTATGGCTAAAAGCGATCTTTTACAGATAAGTTTTTGAGGGAATTGAGCAAAAATTATATTAAGTAGTCTGTATTAATGTTCAACATAAAAAATGTTGTTCAAATAAATTGGGACAAAGGCAAAATAATGATGATAAAAGAGTCTAGAATCTGTCCGAGTTAACTTACAATAGCATACGCCTGCTCATCACCTACATATTGTAACATACTCACAGCCAACTCAGCACTCAAATTATCAAGAGCAGGAATAAGGTATGGTCCTGCTGCCTTTGATACAACTACACAAGCTCTAACTTCTCCGAGGGCCAGGTTACAAAAGCATCCGATGGCTGCACACTGTTTGTTCACTTCATTACCTGGAAAGTACAGATAGAGATTCTTATCTTTATATCAATCCTACCAGACAGACATTCTGTCCAGATTTCAATTGTTAATGCAAAAATTACATAGATAAAAGGATGTTCAGTTTTTCGGAATTTAATTTTTTTCTGGGAAACTTCCAATATTTTCTTTCCTTAAAAACATAATTCAGATGATTATGAATGTTTTTAAACAAATCAATGCCCTTACCAACTAACAGCATTTAATTTTAATTTATATAGATTCAATAGATAAGTAAAATGACTGCAGTTTTTTGGACAGTTGCAAATAATGGAAACAAAACTAATTGTATCCTTTATTTCAATAAATACATATAAATTATGTTTTTAAATATTCTAATATAAAAAATATAAAATAATTAAAAAATACAATAGTAGCCCACCGGTATTGGGAGCAGGGTCCAAGCTACCGGCGGTCAGAGCTCCAGAGAGAGGAACCTTATTATTATTAGTTAAGTATCATGGTGAAGTTATTTTTTTATAACATTTAGAAGTCAGATAGTTAGCTTACCTGTCATCTCCCTCACCAACCCTCTGAGAGCACCATTAGTATGTAAGACCACTTCTATGTTAGCTGCATCATCTATCAAGGCATTCTTCAAGGTGTGTAGCTCTGGTGCAGTGACTGCAGACTTAGATTTTAATTTCCTTGCTATTAGTGTCACCATATCTGAATTTGTGCTGAAAATTTGTAATTTATTTAGTCACTTAAGGATAAAAGCAATCCTATTTTCTGGAGCAATCCTATTCTCTAAAAGTATAAAGTCTGTAAGAGTTTACTTATGAAAGGATAACATTTTGCTAACTTTGAAACCTTTTGCCGTTCACTAAGTTATGTTTTAGTAGCGGGTCTGATTGATTATTAAATGCAGGATGTAGATAGGTAGGTACGTAGGTATTGTTCAATAATCATGGAGGCTCGATTAATGCATCAATATTGATTTTCCTTGAAGTGAGTTAAAAGTAGCTTCCTCAGCGCAGCAAATCGAAGATATAAGTACCTTAACGTTAGCAGTAAGATATGAAAACGAAGTAATAAGAAAGTTTTAATTGGTCTTACCGCAAAGTGATAATAGACCGCCGGACATCAGCTACTTCGTCACGATGCTTTCGTCTGTTTAGTACTAAAAGGTTACGGCTGGTTTCTCTTATACTTTCTATTGGTTCTTCCTCCATTGTTTTACGTAAAGAAGAAATTATTTTTTTAACAATAAACAGAGCTCCTATTCACAACACAGCCGTATAAACAATAATATATCTGACACGACTGACACTGACAATTAGTGTCAATATCACATTCATAACGTTAGTGACAGAACCACAGATGACGGAAAATAAACTCTGGATCCAAGGCTTTCTGGCAAAGGCAAGACATTCTTTATGACATCCTGAAGGTTCACGTAAAGAATGCCTTCAATTCTGTTAATAGAGACGCCTTGCTGGCAGAAACTAGAAAAAAAATCTCAAAATAGTTTCCTTTGGCAATGTTACAGACACCCTTCTAAATGTATCGGTACAACCTTCTGGAATCTGCTGTTGGCTATCAACAAGGTGACCCCCTCGGGCCAGTGAATTTTAGTAAACATTTTTATAGTGAACATTTTGAAAAATGCCCATTCAAAAAATAAACTTCATTTCATTGTCCTTGATATCAACCGTTCGAATTGTGATCTCTATTTAGGGGACAGTACCGTCAGACATTTGACACTTCAATAGCCCCAGAAATCAAAATTCTTCAAAAAAGCAAAAACCTCTATAATAAATAATATTTTAATGTATTTTCTCTCTCGTCTCCTTGGGTCTTCAATATTTAAGAATTAATTTCCCGTTGTATTGAGAAAATATAACATTTCAATGACGTTTCGGAAAGATTGTTGCAAATTAACATGCATTCGGGCTTAGCCTTAATCCTTTACTGCTGTTTCGGCCCTAAATTAACATATTTCCTTCACTCTTCTCGTTAATGGAAGCACACTCACCTTTTAGACAAATATTGGATTATGCTATGCTATGGATGCTTGTAGATTCGCTTGCTCGAATTGAGATCCACCCGACTATCCATTTTCCCAGAGACGGTGGGGTGAGCCGCTCTGCAGAGAGGTACAGAATAATAATTTATTTGACGTCTGCTACTACTATGGAGCGTGTGCGCCTTCTGGCAGTGGGAGTCGGGTCTCTGGCTTCACGCACTACCGGCGTCGAACATAGGCACTTTATTACACGACACTACGTTTCGCCTCACTGATTCTGCTGCTGCGGAAAACCTCAAGCGGCGAAAGTATACTGCCTTATCGGTGATTAGATTTTCGAGCCGTTTGGGGTTGAAACCCTCGGTCCGAGTGCTTATGGTTTGTTTAACGAAATCTCCAAACTGCTGGTTGACAAATCCCGTGATCCAAGGGCTGGCTTTTACCTTGGCCAGAGGCTAAACATTGCCATACAACGTGGCAAAGTCAACAACGATGCACAGGATTTTTTTCGACGCCATATTTTAGTTAGTTAATAGTTTTAGTTGGGTTAGGTTATTATATATTATAGTTTGTTAGTTAATTTAGTGTAAGAAGCTTTTCCAGTGTATATGTATATTTTTATCCTCTTTTCTAAAATAGAGGTTTTCTCGTAACATAAAAAATTATTTAAAAAAAATCTAATGTTCTTATTCTTGTGCAGCATGTCATGAAAAATAAAACTATACAAAATCATAATCTAGGTACCTACATAAATGTAGAACGATAGCGCCTGGCATCAGTCTCTCGCACCAAAACTTGTTATTTATTTGATTCTTTTAATTGCTCTCATGAGACAGAGAATTAGGTTATGCTCAATGAAAGCCATTTGTAGAACCGTTCCTTAGTTCATTGTTTGCACAGTCAAACAGTTACTAGAATATTACCTTTATAGGAGGGAAGGTACTTCCGTCACCAGATCAATGTGTTCTTCAGAAGTTTTTGGTAGTATTACTCCTCGTTGGTTTACCGTCCCTAGGTGGATCGACTAAGTAGTGGACTTGAGGTCGCCGGAATCCGCAGGGTGCGGGCAGCGCAGGTTTGGCGTTGTGGTGATGCTTTAGGCATGTTAAGTATGTACAGTGAGTAGACGTCTTACGATTTGAGGTAGATTGAAATAACTTTGTGCAAATCATAGATCGTTCAAAACTACAAAGTAGGTAGGTGTTTTCTTTTCTTTTTTCATTGTTCTATCTACGAACATTACAACACCTTCTAAGACTGTGCAAAAATATGTAAACATGAAACAAGTGCAGCTTTTAATAAAGTAGGTACAGAAAAGCCGAATAAGCTCGATAAAAAACTTGTATCTCCAGAGATTTGGTTCGCGTCATCAATATCGCCGACTAATCACACGGATTGATGAATTACACGAGATTTTGCTCTGAGCTCGACAGCATCCAGCTATTTTGAGCTTTAACACCCTCTCATTTCCAGGGCTACGAAGCTCTACCTAGTTTGGTCGTATTACCGACGAGTGGGGCTTTTCACTTGCCATTAATCAATTTAGTGGGAAAATTCGCTTAATCGTGGGTAATCATTAAGATAAACCTCCATTTGGGTTTTATTTAGGTATTGCTATCAGTAACGAGTGCCTACTTACGTTTATTGACTGATCCTTATTTATCGAATGATTGCTACATGATGGTAGGTACTTAGGTTGATATTTCAGGAAGCTTGGTTGAGGCTCACTGACCACTGGTTGCTTCAGGCATACCTACCTGATGCATCAGCCCTCCCTGCTATGCCCTTCGTTGCATCATGATTCCGGTAGACATTTTCAATGCTCCCCTGGCTGTGCACGTCTTATGCATAGGTAGGTACACCTCGTCGAGAAGACACTGCTAATAGAGTAATAAATGAAACATAGCTATTGTCAAAAGTTATATTTATGTCACAATATTTACTGAATTCCCTTGCAGGTGCCCATATTATTAACGCAATACACGGTTTCTTCGTGTTATGTATGTGTAGGAACATAGGTAATGGCGCTTTGTCGTATTTATGCTGGATATAAATATTAGCTGTGCATACTGTTCTCAACAGCTATGCCAAAAGAAATCAATCATTTAAATCATTGATTGATTGATTTCATTTATTTTGTTAAACATAGGTAGGTATGGCTACAGATATTATATAGTCTAAGATATGTGCACTATGTTTTGCCAATATATGGCGTACAAAATTAACATAAACAAGCAATTAATAATAATAATAAGGTACAATCAATAAAGGCGTGTCAATAGATTACATTTAAAAAGAAAAAGCATGACAAATATATTGAATTAAATAAAATCATAAGTGTTTGATTGGCATGTCGCAATCGTCATACCTCTGTTTATCATTAGTAGCTAAGCCTTTCAAGTCTTTCAGGATAAACAGTTGTTGGTAACCTTCTTCAGCTTTAAATGCCAATGAATAGGTATGGGTAGGTCTACTCCTTCTGTTGAATTTAATCAAATAATCAGCATGGCTATTCACAACCATCCGACAGCCTATCGTATCGAAAATGATAAATTTCGATAACCCGATTTGCCTTGCCTCCGACATCAAACAGCTGTCGGAAGAATAGCGGTCGGCGAATTTGATTTAAACTGACAAAATTTTCGGGTTTTGTACCTGTGAACAGCGTTTCTAAGAGCACTCCTACGATAACATTGATTGGATGGGGTCCGTTAGGACCGATGTCTGCCAGGGTCGCGGGTTGTTCGAAAGAGACGCCGTGGCCCCTGGCACAGGCAACTGAAGGAACGCGGGTGGGTTTTAGTCAGTAAAAGTCTGACATGCCCTCCCGTCCGCCCAGAGCGCGAGAATTTATTTGATGATTTCAAACCCAAAAAAATATTTTTTTCGATATGGTTCGGACGCGTATCAACTTATAGTGAATAACTATGCAGAAGTCAAGCCGTATAAGGACTTTACAAATTGACACTCACTTTTGCGTACAAAACAGTAATCACGGCTCAGGCGTTCTAACCAATCGAAGTTCTTTAGTTAAAGTAGAATAGCATACAGGAAAAACGCAGAACTCGGAAGTACGGGCGTATTCAGTACAAGAATCAGCGAGGATAGTCAGCAGGTCAGTCTGGTCTCCAAGATGGTTGATCTTCTCGTAGATATGCTCCAAAAGGCAGTCGACTCTGTAAGAAAGATTACAGAACAGTTAGGTATCCACACAATAAGTATTACAAAGAAACGAACCAAAGTCCTCCGAGTTAGCACATACATTGCTCGCAGAAGGTAGATACGGCCGACGAGGCTGAAGAGTATTTGGGTAGCATCCATGTCAAAGAAAACGCAGTGTATGTCGTTCGTTAGGTCCACAATCATGGTGCACCGACAACTTGGTGAAAGTCGTGGAAATTCACAAGACCGGAGGGAGTGGCAGTCCTTGCGCCAAGGAGGGTAAGGCAAAGATCTTAATGTATTGTTGGAGTCAGGTAATAATATTGGCTGGATTGCCGCCACTCAGGATTAAATCCAAGACATCATAGTAATTGATTCGTAAGTAGGTAGTATTTTACAGGCCCACAAGATGTCTATCAGTGGAATTATGACGCTTTATAACTACTGATCATTCTTATACAGAAAATAAAGGTAGCGCAATAGACCTGGATCGTCTGCCTTGCGCATGGAGAGAGGAGACGACGGGGACTGCTAGCCGAAACTCCAGGTTGTTCTCTTGAGCGAATGTCGGCCAAATTCGAGCCCGAGGTCTCACGTAAAAGTCTTCAGTCTGAAAACATAAATGTTATCATTACGATTCTGTACAATAGAACAGAATGCAAGTTTCGTTGAATTCTATAGGACTAACTACTTATTTATGAATCATAATTGTACTATGTACCTAGTAGATTAATGTTTGTATCAATTACCTACAACTACTACCCTTCAACCTTATCTTGATAGAAGCAGTGATGATTAATTAAGTAGCATGATATGCCTACTTAACGATTAGTCACTCATACAATATAGGTAGGTAACAATTTATTTTTTCACACTACAATATATAAAATAATAACAAAAACCAAGATTGTCCAGCCATGGGCTTAAAGAAAAAAATATAAAAAAAAATATTGTGGGAGACTGTTACCAAAGCTAAGCCGAAGGCCACCAGGTCTCCCCCCCAAGTATATAGTTATGATATTTTTTTTTTGTAACCGACGAATAATTTCTACGCTAGGGGGGCCTAGAATAATGTAAAGAATTCATGGTTTCAGTTTGCGCGTCGATGTCCCTGCCACCCTGTATTTAATACACATGTATAAAATATAGGTAGGCAATGTAGTTCCGGGTAGAAAAAGAAAAAGGCCGACATGTGTTTGATTTTTTCCGCGATCACAATATGTCCTTACGTTCAATGTTGTGAGTTATACCAATTTTTTTGGTTACCTGCACAATAAAGATTTTTGGCTTGTCCTGCAACGTACAGGGTGTGAGATCCACCATGTACCGCATAACTCCGTGTTCACTGTTGGGAGTGTGACTTGACTCCACAATACCATCCGTCGTCTTTGCCAGCATCATGACTGCCACGCAACCGTAGTCCGTGAAGTCTTGATGGAAGACTGTAAAATTTAGGCAAAGCTGTTATTTTACAAGTGGAATGTGTCTGCAAAGACTTTGAAATGGGTCTGTGGCGGAATCTACATCGCCACATGCGAACTGCGCATCATACTGACGTCACGCAAAATACTGCACCGCGCAAGCAGAGTTTACCGCGCAACTAGCATTTATGTACAACGTTCTTATATCCACCAGACACCCGTCTAGTCGGAGAATCCACCCTTGGAGGATGAGTGAACTTTACACTCCTGTTCCTCATACCTCTATAGGTCTAAAATTACTCTTAGACTTTAGGTTATTTTTGGTCGAGCATCTTCCGCACTTTACATAACGTGGTTAATACATTTTCAATATGCAAAGAGTCTGGTTTGTATCTATTTACCAAAGGATTATATAAAAACTAAAATATGGGCAGCAGCGTTCTCTTGTACGTGGTAGGTCATATGGTTACCTATTATGACATTTTTCTAAATGTAAAATGTACATCCCGCAAGAGTTAACTTGAGACTTCGCTCGGGTGACGTAGAAGCGTGCCATACTGTGGCGTCGATGGCGGAGAGCGGTAACAGCGCGGAGGTCGGAAGGGGCCGCGGGGGTCTCAAGTTAACTCTTGCGGGCTGTAAAAGTAATATTGAGACTTACATGACTCACAAGTGCTAGCAATTTCTTCATCAGTCAAGTTCCTATGAACATTGACTTCGAAGCGGAATTTTTCAAAGGTACGCTTGAATTTCATGCTCATGTCGTCAGCTTTAGGTGGAGTATCTTGTCCGCCGTATTCGAAGGCAATATCTGATGCATTGCCTTCAAAAATTAACATAGCGTTCTTGCTGTATCTGTAATAATTAGTTAAAGTCTATTTTTATGTATGATGATTGTGATTCTTTGATAAAGAGTGATTTTGTGTAACAAGTCTCATTAAAGAGATGTAGGTGATACCGTTTTAATTTGTTTTTGCAGACATAAATATTGTTATTACAACCGAAGGCAGGCCTTTCATAGTTTGTCAAGTATTATGTTATTAACATATTTTCATTAGTGATAATTTACGCGTAAGACCCTTTGTATATGACACGGTTTCTTTTCAGCCGCGCCGTAGAATGATCGTGTGCCCTTGTGTATGACACGATTCTATGGTATACGGTGACGGCGCCGTGCCGTAGTGCCGCCGTTTTATCAAGAAACTTCCATAGTGGTCTATACAACACTGACGACCGTGCCTACACAATAAACAGTAATTTTTCTCGGCAAGAAAAACATGTGTGTACAAAGGGCCTAAGTAGATGATGAAATATACAAACGGATCTACGCACAATGTTAGAGGCACAGCCTAAGGCCCTTTGTACACGGCACGGTTTCTTCACAGTACGGCGTATAAACAGAGCCATAGAAAAAGCGTGTCCGTCAACAAGCTTTCATAGTGATCCATACAACACTGACGACCGTGCTTACACACGGCGAATAAACCGTAGCTTTTCACGGAAAAAAAAAAACGTGTCTGTACAAAGGGCCTAAAACATTCTACTCACAATATCTACAAAGACAACCAGTCCTATCTTCAGTGTTACATTAATTTCGTTATTGCTATTAACTCACCTGTCTAATTCATAAGAGATACGTGCTCTTGTAGATACCCTCAGTGGCTCCTCCTCCTCTGAATCCTCACTAATCGATGGTACGCTCCTAACGAAATCATCTTCAAGACTTTCAGGTTCTCCTGGCTTCTCATCAGCTTTTTGATAGTGAGCTTTGTTATATGGCAGAGCACATACTACAACACTGTCTGCGATATTATATTTGACTTCGATTTCTTGCATTTTGGGCCCCATGTTGATTGCCGACACAATGTAG
The DNA here is from genome assembly GCA_947507525.1 of Apamea epomidion. Lineage (NCBI taxonomy): Eukaryota > Metazoa > Arthropoda > Insecta > Lepidoptera > Noctuidae > Apamea > Apamea epomidion. The sequence goes on from OX382237.1 coordinate 19,385,663, forward strand.
AGTGGCTAACAGAATATTCGAACGGGTTATCTTATCGTTATTTATCGATGTGCGTGCGTCACTGATTACAGCAGCAGTACGCCAATCATTGTGCATATTTGAAACTATTGATTGGATATGTATTCAGGTTGTGTTGACATCATTGCATATGATTTCATCATTAGCCTAGAACATTCTTAAGTGGGAAGCCCCAGGCTAGCCCGCAAAATTCAACTTTTCTAACGTTTTTTGCAATTTGCAGGTCAATAACAGGTTGTACGTTGAACAAAATATTATTCGCGACCATAACAACTATGTATTTACAGAATTATAATCATTAAAACCATCAATACAACCCGCTAAGTTCATATAACCCTATTGATTGATATTTCAAGAAATATTCGTTGATTGTAATTCTGTGAATACAAACTTGTTACGGTTGTGAATGTAGTATATTTATATATATAGTATAGTGTAGTATATTTTGTTCAACCTATGACCTGACACTGACCTGCAAATTGCAAAAAGTGTTTATCATCATAACCTGCCTAGGCCTTTTTTTCTTCTGTAGGTACCTAAACTCAACGTCAACAACGACTTCAATAGTTTCTAAGCATCTCTAAATGAATATGAAGCCATTGTATAAGAAGAGATTTTTTTTAAAATTTGCTATGCATTATTTTATTAATGGTCTTCATAGCCGATGATCTTGGCCATACAAAACCACGTTGCGCTCAATTGGTCGAAGGGTATTTTTACCCGACTGCACCGGAAGGACAGTAATGTTAAGTAGACATTACAGGCAATCACAGCAAAAAAAAAACTGGGCAATCCTCTGAGTACCTACTGTTTATTTTAATTGGTACTAGCTTCTGGACGCGACTTCGTCTGCGTGGAGTTTCTGATTATAACGATTTGATAAGGCGTCGCGGGGGCTTTCCTAGCTGATTTATTAATCACTGTATAAAGTAAAGTGTTTAATTTAATGTAAGTACGTAATAGTTTGCTTGCACACCATGCATAACATCTGCAAGTCCAGGTACACTCACAGGTTATACGCCTCGAGTAATCATGCCGTAAGCAACTCGCACATGTAGCTCGCACGTTCACTTGCTTGTGGCGAGCAAATAACTTGCACCGTGTACGAGCACCATAGAATCATAATATGTATCAGTTACCTACAACTACTACCCTTCGACATTATTGTAAGTAGCATAGGTAGGTGACTAATAGTTAAGTACCTATTATGCTACTTAAATTATCGTCCTTGCTTTTATCAAGATAACGGTCATTCATAAAATATTATTGGGTGTACTATATATCTTGTAAGTACAAGTCCAGGCACATTCACATGTTACAGGCATCGTGTAAACGTGCTGTATGCAACTCGCACATGTCATGTACTCCGACGGCGGCCCAGTGGCCACCACTGCTCTAATGTGATATAATATCTACACTAGCCTACAGCGATATTCCAACTCACTAAGGACCTTCGCCCACAACATCGCAGTGTTAGACGCGAAAACAAAAATGAATTAGCCTTACCAAGCTCAAAATTAAGTATGTTTCATTCAGAACCTTTAGCCACGTGCGTGAAAATATATAAGAAGCTTCCAAATCCAATTAATGACATAGAGTACGAAAATAAATTTAAAAGGAGTTTCCAAAAGTATCTTATATTAAAATCGTATTACACTCTTAAGGAATTCTTTGACGATAAGTAAATTTTGACATTGAAATTCATAACTGTGCACAATACACACAGCACCTATAATTTTGAATTACTACTTACCAATGTTATTTTATGATTATTATTGTTGTCGCTATTTGTTTTAATTTAATCTTACGTCTTATTTTAATTTTGTTGTGTAGGTTAGGGTTCAATCTAGTTTGGCGAGTTGTTGACTCAAGGAAACAAGCGTCTGTCTTTGATGGTGTTTATTGGCAACTAACTTAAAAATATTCACACATCATTATTTAATACGGTCGGCCGCTAGCTATCTAACTTCTATAAAGAAACGTGGACTGTATGTTTGTTTGTACCTATTACTTTTAAACTATATAAACCGCTTGAAATGAGCTTCAACATAAGCCGCCCACCAAAGGACTATATGAGTCCTCTCAAATAAACCATAACTACTTAATTAACTGTATCCATGCAAAATTATCAAACACTAAATGATTGGACTATTCAGCGTTACTATTTATTGGCAGTGGACAGAGTTTAGTCACAGTTCTCTTTACAATACTGTCACCGCTCTTGACACTATAAACTCTTGTACAGCCATCTGATCCTGGATGTTTGCTCACTATACGTCCCAGTAACCACTTCCCTGGTGGGAGGTTCTCCTGCTTGATCAAAACAATATTACCGACTTCAAACTCCTTTCCTCGTTTGAGCTATTTTGGACGTTGTTGCAGTCTAGATAAATATTCCCGTTGCCATCTAGACCAAAAATCATGCAACAACTTTTGGACATATTGCCATCGTGACAACGTGTGCACCTTCAAGTTTTGTAAATTTGGGCTAGGTATGACAATGGGTGCCTCGCCAATTAAAAAGTGCCCAGGTGTTAAGGGCTCGATATTCGCATTATCCAAATGATCTTGGGGACACAACGGCCTCGAGTTCAAACAAGCCTCTATTTCACACAGCACTGTCGACATCTCCTCGAAAGTCAAAGTGCTGGTTAATATCCGTTTTAAGTGGTATTTTGTGGATTTTACTCCTGCCTCCCAGAGGCCGCCGAAGTTTGGGCTGTATGCAGGAATAAAATGCCATTGCGTGCCATCAGATGCAAGTGTGTCTGCGATTGTTCCAGAAAACTCCAAGCTTGCTTCCTGCCACATGGCTACCAACTCTTTATTGGCACCGATGAAGTTTCTCCCTTGGTCACTCCATAAGTGTGTACACTTGCCTCTTCTCGCACAGAATCTTTTATATGCGCCTATGAACGCCTCAGACGTCATATCTCCAACTAACTCCAAATGAATTGCCTTGGTAGCCATACATATGAAAATAGATATGTACGCCTTGTGTGCCTTGACTCCTCTTCCCTTGCTCCATAGAACTTGTAATGGTCCAGCAAAGTCGACACCGGAATGCAGAAATGGTCGAGCTGGTGTCACACGAACCCTTGGTAAATCACCCATTACTTGCGTTCTTGTAGTCGCATTCTGTTTGGCACATACTAAGCATCGGTGAACATATCGTTTAACTTGTCCTTTAGCTCGCGTTATCCAATACTTAGCTCTCAAAAAGCTCAACATTAGTTGGATTCCTCCGTGTAGGGTTCTTGAGTGTGCATCGGCAATGATCAAAGGAGTAAGTTTGTTCCTATGACCCAATATGGGTGCTTACTTTGATCCGCTATGTTAGCGTGTCTAAGGCGTCCGCCAACCCGAAGCATCTGTGACTCATCCAAATACGGATCTAAAGTCTTCAATGTGCTAGTTCTTTTAACTTGATTACCTTTTCTTAGAGATTCAATTTCTTCTGCGTATTCTTCGCCTTGTACCTTTCTTATGCATATGTTTAATGCACCATCTAATTCTTCAGTTGTCAAAGCAGTATCTATATCTTCTTTTAATATTTTATGTTTTAAAAATCTCCTACAAAACGCAATACTTCTGGTTAATTCTTTCAATGAGTTGTATTTTTCAAATTGTTTTGACAATCTTCTCTCTTCTTCTTCATTTTTGGTTATTGTAAAAGTTTGTATACTTGTCTTTTTTTCTAACTCTGTGGATATGGTTTCCGGTTTGGTAAAATAAATCTCTCCTTTTGAAAGCCATTCTGGCCCTTTCCACCATAAGTCACATGTTTTCAACTCTGACACTAGTGCACCTCTAGACGCTATATCAGCGGGGTTCTCTTGCGATTGTACGTGGTACCATTGTTCTTTCGGGACGTTGCCTGTTATTTCAACCGTTCTATTGGCAACAAAAGTCTTCCATTTGCTAGGCTCCTTTTGTAGCCAAGCAATAACTATTGAGGAATCAGTCCAAGCAAAAACATTAGCTGATGGAATCTTCATTGCTGTTGAAATTTGTTTTAATAGTCTTGACACCAGAACAGCTCCACACAACTCAAGTCGTGGTAACGACACTGTTTTTAACGGAGCAACACGAGTTCTAGCTGCAATCAATGAGGTTTTGACTGCACCATCCAAGTAATGTACGCGACAATACACAACAGCTGCGTATGCTCTCATCGATGCATCACAAAAACCATGAAGTTGTATGCTGTTCTTCTTTAAATTGTATGTGCCCATCCATCGATCTATTCTGATTTCATTGACATTGGCAATATCTTCGCGTATGGTTTTCCACTTTTCTCTCATAGCTGGAGTGATTTCTTGATCCCAATCTACTTTAGTTTGCCAAAGCTTCTGGATCAAAATTTTTGCTTGCACGATGCATGGCGCTATCCAACCGAGCGGGTCAAAGAGCCTTTGGACATCTGACAGTATACTTCGTTTCGTAACGATCGCAGGAAGGGGCAATAAGTTCAGTTGATATTCAAATTGATCGCTGCCTAAGTTCCATTGTACACCATCTATATTTAAATCCATATGTGCATTGATTGATCTGTCCTTTGGATCTATTGATTTTAAAAAATCTAAGTTATTTGATGACCACTTTTTGAGCTGAAAGCCGCCTCGTTGCAATAAATTCTTCAAGTCTTTGCTTATTTTAACTGCTTCCTCTAAATTGTCACATCCTGACATAACGTCATCAACATACAAATCTTCTTGTAACACCCTAGCTGCTTCAGGATAGTTGGCACCTTCATCGTTAGCAAGTTGCATAAGTGTTTTTACCGCTAAATACGGTGCTGACGCTGTACCGAAGGTAACAGTCAGGAGTCTTAAATCTTGAATGATTTCAGACGAATCGTTTCGCCATAGGATTCTCTGGTAATCGGTGTCTTCCTGGGCTACCAATATCATTCGGTACATTTTTTGTATGTCAGAAACAAAACATACTGCGTGTGTTCGCCATCTTATTATTAGGTTTCGCAAGTCGTCTTGTAGGACAGGACCTGCCAGTAATTCGTCATTTAGGGAAACTCCATTGTAACCCTTGCATGAAGCGTCAAAAACGACGCGAGTCTTCGTGGTTTCTTTATCGTTCCTGACTACTGCGTGGTGGGGTAAGTAGACAGACCTTTTTGTATTTATTTCATGTTGTGGAACCTCTTCTATGTGTTTTAAGTTTATGTATTCTTCAATAACCTTTTTGTATTCTTCTTTCAGATCAGGATTTTTGTTCAGTCTTTTCTCCAGTTGTAGAAATCTGTTTAATGCTATCTCTCTTGTATTTCCATCGGGTGACCTTAAGTTGTCGGTTTTAAAGGGTAATTTAACTATGTAGCGTCCTTCATTGTTTCTTGTGTGTGTTTTATCATAAATCTCTTCGCATAATTTTTCCTCCTTAGTGAAATTTCTTTTTGTATCGATTTCTAACTCCCACATAGTCTTCAATAGTTCTTTCACATCGACTTGTTCATTTATCGCCATTAAACATTTTTCCTTTGTTGTGTTTGTTTTTATGTTTATTTCACCAAATATTATCCACCCGAGGTTGGTTTTCTGAGCTATGGGTGACCCCGGTGGACCTTTGATTAGACCATCTTGTAGTATCTTCGCATATCCCTTGACGTCTAGCAGCAGATCAATGTTTCCTGATATTCCATACTTTGGGTCTGCTAAGTCTAGATCTGCCAAGTGTGGCCATTTGCTCGTTGACCATGTATTTGCAGGTAATTGTATTGTCAAGTGCTTGGTCATCACGTAGGCTTGTATGGGTAGTGCAAAATTTGATTCCCATCGTGATAAAACTTCTATTTTTACTTCATGCTTGACAACGACCTTCATGGATTCCATTCTAGTAATTATGCAATTAGTTACCTGTCTTTTTAGTTTTAATAGTTGCACCGCTTTCTCACTTATAAAGCAGGCTTGTGATCCTGGATCTATAAGTGCCTTGAGCACAATGGTGTGTCCCTGTTCACTCTTTACTATCACCATTGCCGTTGCTAACATTCCTATATCGTTTCTGGCATTGTAGTACGACGCAATCATTGTATTAACTTGCACCTTTTCTTCTACATCTACTTGGGTTGACACTATCGGTGTCGGTTGTACAGCTTCAGATGATGCCGATGTATCCGTCTTCTTTATTAGATGTATGAGAGTATGATGGCGTCTTTTACACGTGCGACAGGACATTGGAACACGGCATTTGAAGACCGAATGTCCTGATGCCAGGCAGTTAAAACAGAGCTTGTTATTCTTTACGCAATCAAATCGTTCTGAAGGTTGCATCTTTGCAAACAATTTACAGTGAGAAAGGGTATGATTCTCTTTACAAATTATACAAGTGTTTTCCCTTTCATTAGTTGAAACATGGAATGTGCCGCGTTCTTTAGGTTTTTCACGCGTAGTTGACGTTGAAGAGGGTGCAATTAATTCTAATGCACGAAATTTACCATCTAGAAATGTCTTTAACTCATTCCAGGTAGGTAAATCCTCTGAATTGCCCTTGTAGGCGTACTCTTCCCAGTCCTTGTGGGACTCCGGGTCCAGCTTCTGTACGACCAGAAATATGATTATAGGATCCCAGGAGTCGGTGTTCACGTTGGAGTTTTTGAGGTTGTCTAAAATTTCAGAAGTTGTATCTAAAATTGACTTCAGTTGACTGGCCGATTGAGTGTTCGCCTTTTTTTGATAAACTAATCTCTTTAACATTAAGTTAACTATCAATCTTCTATTGCCGTAACGATTCTTCAATGTATCCCATGCTTGTAAATAGTTACTTTCAGTTACTTGTATATGTCTAAGTAGGGTTGCAGCTTCACCGCTGATGCTAGTCTTCAAGTAATGCAATTTTTGAACGTTGCTTAGTGACTTGTTATCATGCACTAACGAAACATACAAATCTTGAAACGCAGGCCAGTCTTCATAGGTTCCAGAAAACGTAGGTATCGTTATGCTTGGCAGTCTCACCTGTGTTTGTTGGTTATCTTCGTCCACGTTATTGATGTTCGTCGATTTCGACGATTTAGTTGTTACGTTTTCAAACATATCGCGTAATTCACCCAATAAACACAAATAAAGATCTTCGTAAATAAAAAACTCTTCACTAACGAAATATGACAACAAATTACGTTTATCTCTCGGTGTTATCCTCGCTAAGTCTTGATGCGCACCGTTGAATGTTTTCCAGTATTCTTCGAGGCTCTGAATTCTAGATTGAATGTATCCTTTGGTTAAACGTTGTTTAGGACATTTTCGTATGTTTATTTGTGTTTTCTTCAGTAACTCTGCCGTATCTTCTAATATACCAAGTGCTTCTTCAGCCGTCTTAGACATATTGCACTGTTAATTACTTAAATCTTCAATATTATACACAAATACTATGCAAAACTTGATGACAACAACGTTTTTTTGTTAAAATCACTCCTAATTACTTTGTTTACGTTTAACGATTTACTCGCCAGTTTCTTATCTCTGATGGAATGTTGTTTTTTCTACAAGTATTAACTTCACTAATGATCCGGCTCGATTTTGACCATTATGTTGTGTAGGATAGGGTTCAATCTAGTTTGGCGAGTTGTTGACTCAAGGAAACAAGCGTCTGTCTTTGATGGTGTTTATTGGCAACTAACTTAAATATATTCACACATCATTATTTAATACGGTCGGCCGCTAGCTATCTTACTTCTATAAAGAAACGTGGACTGTATGTTTGTTTGTACCTATTACTTTTAAACTATATAAGCCGCTTGAAATGAGCTTCAACAAATTTATTAATGAAAATGATGACCAATTTTATTGTACTTGTCCTATCTTTTATTATATTCATGACAGTTATTTATTTAAATAACAAATGATGGACATCTGATAAACATCTTAAAATTAATATTTTTGTTTAAGCAGTGGTTTTGTTAATTATTGTGACACTGAAGTACTTAAAACTATTTATATTGCTGTGCCCTAGCAGGGTTCATGTATGAAACCTATACCTATAAATTATACTTGTAACAACTTGTAAACTACATGAATGCAATAAACGATGAATCTGAATCTGATATTCATATTTCTTAGTTCCAGTATGCCCAGACGGTCTAGATAAATACCTACATAAAGCGGAATTAGGCGAGTAATTTGGGGTCGATCCACGCGAATGTTGATGTTTACACATTTACGTTTAGGTACGTTAATTTTTAGGTACATATTCTGACAGACTATCCTCTCATCCTGACACAAAAGTTAGCCGGCTGGTATAGAGAATGCCTCATGGCTAACGCCCACATCATAATACCACCCTATCACTGTCCCACTGCAAGGCAAAGGTCTCTTCTCATACAGAGAAGGCACGAGCACTGATCACCACGCTTGCTTCAGACGAGTTGGCGATATCAGCACCCTTGCGTAACACTTTCAATCTTAATCTGAATCATTTTGAAAGATATTGCTAATTCATTGCTTCATATGTTCGAAAAATGTGTCTGTTCAAGAACGTAAATAACGCAATGAATGTTATTTATGTTCTGTCATTTGTATGGTGAACAATAAAGAATATTCTATTCTATTCTATTCTATTCTTGAACTGTCAAAATTAAACCCATTGCTACTGATACTTAGTGTGTTACGCAATTACCCCGCAGAGTTTTAAATAACTAAGTACTTGTTCTTGTCCACGACCTCGACCCCGTGATCTTTCTTGCTCCCCCGGATCCACCGCCGCGCATCGCATCGCCCACGCTATTACTTGGTTTTTGCTTAGCGTTCTTTCTAACTTTTTTATTCTTGCTTGGCTCCTAATGGTTGTAGCGTGATGTTATGGTATAGTATAACGTCACGTAGAAATGGGCTATCAAATACAAACAAAAATTTTCCAAATCCGACTGGTAGTTCCAGAGATAAGCGCGTTGAAACAAACTCTGCAGCTTTATTATTACTACTACCTAAATAAGTCCAGGTTTCCTCACGATGTTTTTACGTCACCGATGTCAGTAATGTCCAAGATAAACTCAGAAAGTACTCAGTCATACTAATTAGGGTTTTTCCTATGTGTTCAGGTACTTAGTGCATTGATATCTAATAAATAATAATAAAACGTGTGCGATCGGGGGACCCCCGTCGGAAACGAAGTTTGTTACGCGATAAGTACTCGCACGCACACATTAGGTATTATTTTTGGAACGTACGGCTTGCGGTAGGAATTGACTGGGAGAAATCGTTCCATAAGGAAAAATACATTTTACAAAAAAAAAAAAAAACAACCGACTTCCAAAACATCACTACAAAGTAAAAAATAACTTTAATTTCGGAAGTCGGTGTCAAAAAACGAAAATGCGTAACCAAAGGTACTGACTTCAGAAATAGTAAAAAAGTTCTTTTTTATTCACTTTTTAGTTGTACCTACCCCACGCAAATTCATATAACACTACTTGCTATGTAAATATCAGTGATAGGAAGTTATTAAAACATCATCACCATAAACTAAGTGGAAAAATCGTATTATTGAAGCTAAATCAAAAACTACCCAAGCAATTTATACGGGACCACCCCTGGGGCCCATTAAAAAAAGAATTTTGGAAATCCGTCTATATAATGACAGAGTTATGACAGAAAATACATAAAAAAAAATATATATTTAAACATCCAAATTGAGAGCCTCCTTCTTTTTTGAAGTCGATTAAAAAAGCGAGAGCCATGCGACTTTCTCTCTCTCTCAGTCTGTTTTCTATACCGCGTTAAGGAACTACGTTCCAAAAACTGTTATACCAAATGTGTCATATTTATTTAAAAAGATAACACTGGTTGGAAAGATAACATTGACCAATGTTTTTTAGACGTAGTCGAAACTGATATTATTCATAAAGGGCTGATTTCTCCATCGCCAGATAACTTTTATTCGAGGAATAAAATTGACGTTTGACAGTTTTTGTATGAAATAATTGTCAACATTTCAAAATTATTCGTCGAATAAAGTTATTTGGCGATGGAGAAATTAGCCCTTTTGTTTATTATGTTTTAGTTTGACAGCACTATAAGGAAGTATATATTTGCTATTATTTAGGCACCTACCTGTGCAATTCCTAAGGAAACCGCGCTCTAGTGGTTACTCTGAACGGATATTCCACCTCCTCAGAGTCGTCACTCGTCGACGGCACAACAATTCTTTCATCAGAATGTTCTACATTATTCGCTTCCTCTCCAGCCTTTTGATAGTTCGCCTTATTGTATGGAACAACCATCTCATTGCATCTCTCTTTAGTATCTTGCACTGTTGGCGGCATGATTGACACAAGTGGACTAACTCACAGAAGGAAAATAATGGTTTTATCTCTTCGATGCAAACGACGTGCGTCAGTGCCTACCGAAATAATACACCAATAAACACGAATTTATTCGCCGAAGAGGGAAAATTGACATTTTTAAATAATATATTTTTTCTGTAGGCGATTCGCAATACGTTAATTTAATAGTACGTAAGAAAAAAAATTACATATTTTTAGTAAAAAAGGTAATTAGGTAATCCTTGGTAAAAATGTTTTGTTAGAAAGGACAAAAAAAAATCAGATAAGTAACATCAAACTGTTTATTTCCGTAAATACGCTCTTAATATTTACGTTCTTATTTCTCTTAAAACTGTTAAATAATATGCACAGGAAGAGCAAGACAGTAGCGACAATATTATAATTAATACATTTTATTTAAAAACACTTTTAAGCTGATTTTCTCAACTAGATTGTAGTATTGAAAAATGTATGATATGTATTTTATAAGTCATATTGCAGAGATACAATAACTCTGCATTTCCACTTAAGGAAACAAATAACTTTAAAAAAATTGAATATAACAACAAACGTAACATGACAATTATGGCAATTGTTAATTAATAACACATAAGTAAGTAGAAATGCAGAGTATTTTGCAGAGATTAAATTCAGATGACAATTAGAAAATTTAAAAATATTTACACTAGATACTTTGTCTCTACTGTCCTGGCTCAAGGCTCTACTCTGCACATATTATAATTATTATACTTATGTTATAACTTAACATTAAATATTTTATATATAAAACGATAAGCTTAACATTAAATACATTTACGAGTATATACAGTAAACATCACTATTCGTCTTTTTCTTTATATTTACATTCATTATTTACAGGACTAGAATAAGAACGTCATAATTAACAATTTATTTACATACCCAATATGATAGCGCATATCTTTTTATATACAACCAAAGCTTGCTACTAAAGTTTTATACATTATACAAATAGATTAGACTACAACAGGTTTTCTTTCCCTATATTTGCATGAGCAACTTTTCTTTTTAAAACTAACATTGTTATTTTTGTGTGAGTAATTAAGGAGTGATCGAGAGGAATTCCTTTGCTATAAGGTGTCAGCTTTATCATTGGTTACTGACGTGCTGCTAGACTTTTCTTGACTTTTAATTGGTTTGACGTTGTTGCATTGCGTTACGACGCCTTCTTTCGGTTGGTCGTCATGTTTCTTGTCTCCGTCGCCTATTGGTTGGATCGTTTGGCCGTTGAGGTGTTTGAAATCGGCAGGGTCGGTTTGGGTCTCTTTGTCGGCGGTTGGTGCTTCTGGAATTGGAAAATTGATTTGATTACTAAGCTGTAGTCAGTCCGTGGTCAGTTTGAGTCGGGCTGCCATCAGATTGTAGTCTGTCTGTGGTCAGCTCTCGATCAGTCAGTACCTAGTCAGTTTGTGCCTAACTAACTATTGGCAAACTGTAGACTATAGTTTGCCTAAGTCAGTCTGTAGTCAGTCTACAGTCTGCCTATGTTCAGTAGACAGTCTATTGAAACCTACTTTATTTATCACAAGTTCTTCTTGTTCTTATTCTCTAATTCTATTGTCCTATTGTTGTTTCGTGATCTGCCATTTCAATTCTATTTTTCTCCGATAAATAGTTAGGGTCTATTTCTAAAATTATCTGATGTAAATGTAAACATATTAATCAGAAAACGTACATGTGGATGCCAATTTGTAGTGCCAATTACAAAATGTCTGCTTTGCTTTGATTATTTGAATACCTACTCAAAAACCCAAAATTCCAATTTTAAGACACCTTGAGTGTTTTTCATTTCATAAATTGAGTTGAATTTATTCATTTCGATTTTCAACAATTTAATAATGTTATTCAAACAATATTTGTGGAAAAAGCGGTGAAATATAAAGTTGAAACCTTCTAAGTACAAATTGTTGTGTTACTAATTCCCTTTGGTGCGTGATTGCGTATGGATTTAACCAGGACAGGGTTTGTTTACACTTTCATCAGATGTTTTTGGGACAGACATTAGTTTAAAATACGAAGTATTTACTTTTGATCGGTGGATGCGGCAGCAGCGGCGCCGGCGGCGGCTTGCGGCTGTACCGGACCGGCATTATGCTCTGCCGGACGTTTCGGTCAGGCCGGATGAGGATTATGTATAGCTGAAAATAATAGAAAAACTCCTATTTAAGTAAGTAGTAATAAAAACAGTTTTTAGGTAAACCTTATTTAATATTACGAGGCATTTTCAACTCTGTGTCCCTAAGTGAGATTTCGTTTTTGCATACAAACTGGCTATGGTATTTTAATTGCAAGCTTACGGATGAAGCAGTCGAAAAAAATATTATAAAGTAGGTGTCAGTCTAGTAGACAACGTACTTGAAACTCTAAGCTAAAGGTGATTGTAAAAAATTAAGTGAAAATTTATATGGCAATCTCACACAAAGACCAAACTACTAAAGAAATTGGAAGACGAATAACAAATAGGTGGAAAAAATACTGGTCAGTAAAATAAAAATCAATATATTTTATTTCACGTAAACCTACATGGGCACTTATGAAACGTCAGAAGCTAGATGCACGGTTCCAATTGGTCGTTTCTATAGAGAAGAGGCGGCCAGAAACTCAACGGTTACTCTTTTAAAAATAATTGGCGCTTACAATGTTTTCAAATTACAGTAGGTATGTGAGGACAGCGTACGCCTGTCAACAAGTACCAGGTACTTAATAAAAAAAAAATGGTCTACGTCTTTGTCATTGAAGAAGGTCATGAAAGTAACTTGGATTAGTATTGGGTTAAAACGTAAGGCCTTCAACACATGTATACTGCCTTGCATTACCTATGGTAGCGAAATCAGAGGGGCAATTCTCGTAATTTAAAACGTTCAAAATCTAGTCGCAGTCTCATCTCGGAGACAAATAAATGTCAAAATCTTGTCAAAATGTAGGGAAATTAGAGGTATTTTTGACAAGTTGAGACTGAGATCAGACTGTGAACGTTTTTAAAATTACGAGAATTGCCCCTCTGGTCTCTTACAAAACACCACACACATTCTGGCACATTGCCAAAGATCAATAGGAAGGAGTATTAACTGCTATTAAAAAAAACAAGTCAGGATACGAAATACCCTGCATAGAGAAATCATAAAAGTTATTGATGTTCTTACCAAAATAGACCAACACAAGTGGACAGGCCACATGTTAAGAGGCATATAAGATAAGTGGAGTAAAGTTGTGACAGTAAAGGCACCCCAGATATGGTACAAGGAACAGGGGAAGACAATATAAAATAAAGAAGATAATTGAAGCTCCCAGCGGCTCGAAATTGGAGAAGAGTTGCGAGAGATATGATCCAGTGGAAGTTGTTGGAGAAGGCGTTTGCCAAAAAGCACACTAAACTAACAGACACTGTAAACTGATGAAAATACCGAAACGATACCGAAAATACGAACGCGAAAAGATGTTCTGAATAAAACAGGCTTATTATTGATTTATTTATTAAAATTTTCCAATTACTATCATTACGGGTTGTACCTAATGCGATAGCGTGGTCTTAAAATTAACATATACAATTTAAAACTATGAAAAACGTAAAAAACTAGTACCTAGTACTTATAATACATTTACAAATGATAACTACTTTACTAAATTCCCTATATAAAAATAAAATAAAAACACAAAATATAGCCTATTCTAATCTACACTATAACATAAAAAGATCATTAAGAGGTAGACACAATTTGCATTGGCATCTTAATGAACCTACCTATATTATTTCCCAGAATATGGAACGAACAACGAAAAAAAATCAATGCTGTTGTGACGTATTTCAGTTAATTAAAAATACCAGAACTAACACAAAGGTGCTAAAACTTTACATATTTTTAGGCAGTACGGCGCAGCGCAATTTTACCTCCGAACCACAAACTCATTTCAGCAACACAAAACCGAGAGCCTTTATAAAAATAAATTCAGTAAATTCTATTCACGTTTTCCATACGAATAACCGTAATATTATTCAAATTTCTCTTTACACATTCATTTGATTAACAGAGAATATTGGAAAAAAAATAGTTTGCCTGAAGCGTCCAGTGGAGCTAGTATAAAAGGGATGCTCCACATTTTAATGACTGGCTGAATTTATTTCAAAGCAGGCACCTCCGCCATTTTGTTTCTTTTATTGAGGAATAAATTGCGTTTGTGTCCGTATTTCAGCTTCGACCCTTAACATATCTCGTGCCTACTGACCCGAGGCTGATCTCCGTTCAATGATCCGTAAAGGCTGCTAACATATTAACTTGAGTGACCTTTTTTTGTTTTGTTTTAAAAGTAAATCCCGTAGAATTAGTTTGTTTGTGAAACTGCCAATTTAATGATATGCATTGGGTTTTGGTTTGGAATCGTCTATATTTCTTCTTAGTATTTGATTTCGTATGATTTGTCCGTGATTTTTTAACTATCTAGTTCAGAAACAAGAGACCACCATAGCAACTAACAGACACACGGTACATTGGTTAAAGATTCATTAACGTTAATTGGTAAAGATGCAGGTGCAGTGAGCTTACATTCCATCTGCCGATCGATTCTGTAAAAATTTCACTGTGAAACGTTAAGTGAAGTGAGCTCAGAGAGCTGTCAATAGTGTCAATCCCTAGCATTAGTTGGAATGACAGCTCACTCCACGCTCACATCACCTAAGTTTTCACGGTGAGATGATTACAGAATCGCACTGCTGACGGCATATGACCATTCTTCGCGTGTACACTTTTGCGCATGAGTGCCGTTTTTGGCACTCATGCGCAAAAGTGTCGTATGCATGGCGCCTACTATATTTAACATATTACCTAAACGTTGGAAGGAGCTAAATAGTAATGCATTTAAGCGCCAATTAAAAATGTTTCTTTCGCAAAAAGCATATTATAGTGTCTCCGAATTTCTAGCCGAAAAGGTCTTTGATTGAATAATTGTGACTTTTCCTGACACTAATATTAAATTTATATGACCACGGCTGTAATTTTCTTGACATAATTTCTGTAACTTTTGACATTAAACTTGTAATTTTGACATCTATCTTGTAAATTTGACATAAATCTTTTAATGATAAACATGTAGTAACTTTGACATTATTCCTGTATCTGATTGACATTAAAGTTTTGCCTTAAATTTAATTTTGACATTATAACATAAAAATAATTTCTAATCTGTAAAGTTTCTAAATTAAAACTAGGTAATTGCATTTTTCGATCTTTAGTATTGTTAATTCTTTTCATTGTTATGGAAATATTTGTACGCCGATATTTACGGCTAAACATGATTGGACCTAAACTATGTAATACCTTGCATGCTCTTGTATGTATACAATGTTTAACAAATAAATAAATCTTATCTTATCTCACTTCACCTAAGTTACCATGAGGATATTCTTACAGAATACATCAGGCTACTCTGTAAAAATGTCACTATGACAACATAAGTGCAGTGAGCGGTCAATAGTCACAATAGCGTCAATTCCTGGCATTAGGAGGCTAATTTATTTATCGTCACGAAGAAAGTATCTACCGTACTTAATTTTTTATGACTTTAAGGCAGCCCTTTTTTCTGTACCTTCGTTTAAAAAAAACTTAGTATCATTACATTGTAGTCATATTTACCCTAGGACAGAACAGGCAGACCTACTTAATTTTTTTTCGACTTTTTGGTAGCCTTCGTTTAAAAGAGTGGCTGAGTTTTACTTTAACATCCACCGAGTTGGAAGTCGATATTTTTTCGCTTTACGTAAGGGTAACGGACGAAAATGTTTTATTTCATATTATATGATGAAATAAATACGTATATTTAGTGAATTAGATACTGTTTATGCATGTTTCAGTATATTACATATTATTGTATATTTCGCTGATTTAAATGAGTACAGTACATACACACACTATACAGTTATATTGCACCCCCTCCAATCCCACCCCGTAAATCAATGTATGTTTTAACATACAAAGTATCTTCACAGTGTAGTAATATTTACCTTAGGAGAGAACAGGCAGACAAGCGTGACGCTGGCGCTAAGGGAGATGGTGACGGCCATGCTGGTGACGCGCAGGGGCACGTGGCTCGCTGTGCCGAAATACAGCGGCACGAACGCCAGCCAAATCACGCACGTCGTGTACATCGTGAAGCCTGGGGACAAAGGATTTGGTCAATCAATCTATCAAAAGTCATTTATTCATATTAGGCTGAGAATCAGCACTTTTTGAACATCAAAATTACATAAGGCAGACCGCCCGCCTTTCAGCACTTCCTAGTGTTTTAGCTGGGAAGAAGAAGTCACGCAACAAACTCCCCAGCTGTCTCATAAGTTAAATGAACTTGATTTTATAAAATAGAGCAAGAACAACCTATAGAATAGAATAGAATATATTTATTGTAAAACATGAGTAGGTATACATTAAATAATATGTGCGAGGTCTTAAAATAACAGGTAGATCTGCATGTCATTTGCCATTTAAGGCGTACAAAATAACATATTTTTGGTTTAGAATAAACCATAAAAATATTGAGTTTACTCAACAAACTATGACATTAATAACTTAATCCTAATGCTAATCCTAATTATAAAGGGGAAAAAATCAAATTCAAAAGTCAAATTCTGAAAATGTCGTAATTATAGGAATCTATTTAGTTAATTGCGGTCATTTAAAAATTTCGATATGGTATAATAGCATTTGGCTATGAGATATTTTTAAAAATGTATTTTAAACAGAGCAGTAGGCATTTGTCTAATAGGTTTTGGGATTTTATTATAAATGATTGGTGCTAAACAAAAAATACTTTTAAGCATCAATGCCGTGTTTGATCTTGGTACGCATAATTTATAATTATCCCGTCGATTACGAATAGAAACGTCCGATAGTTTCTTAAATAGGTTAGGATTGGTTTGTATAAAATTAGCCATTTCATAAATAAATAAGGAAGGCAGACTTGAAATGTTGTATTTAATAAAGTACTGTTTGCAACTATCAGTTATTTTTAATCCAAACATAGCCCTAATACATCTTTTTTGTGACTTAAAAATGATTTCTTTATTAGTAGAGTTTCCCCAAAATCTAACTCTAAACCTCAATATGGAGCCGACAACACCATGGTAGGCAGTTATAAGCGCATTGGTACTAATGGTTTAATTTATAGAGGGCATAGGCAGAAGAACATACTTTTTTATTTGCTATGCTATGCAACGTAATTAATATTAAGGGCCTTACTCTCGTTTAGTACCGTAACACGGTCACTTTATGAAGAATATTTCTCATTAACGGCTTGATAATAAGATCTGAAAAAAATATATTGTTGGTATAGGTTCATGTACAACATTTCTGTAACAGGATTTTTTCGTACGGCTAATACTTTTCCCTTAAAAAATTTTTTAGCAAAACGCTATTTTTTCCTAATATTCCATATTACTTCTAAACGGCTTTGATGTTTGAAAATATTTTTACACTGAAAAATTGATGGTTAGAGGTACTATAGAAATAAAACAGCTTATGTAAATCAATCAACATTTGCAAAGAAAATTTCCCCACTTTGAGATTGAGCTTCAGAGGTGCTCTGCGCGGGCGCGGACGGCAGTCGTGCGTTAGCACTGAGACGGGAGGGCTGTGTCGCTCGCTGCTCCGCTCCGGCTATCGACCGACTACGCGCGTTTGCCTGTGTTAGTGCAAATATTTACGAACGAATTGTATCAGTGTGCGTTTATTGACTAGCTCGCTGCAGATGGCCCATTTCTATTGTGCGCGTCAGGTCGCTTACGATAGTATACAAGTAGTAAGGCTTATCTAACTAATATTAAAATGAGAAAATATTGAATTTGATCAAAATAAAAGTCCAAGATGGCGGCTGCGAAAATTTTCAAGTTTTTCATCATGGGTGTCGTTTTCATACTTTTCGAGGGTGATAAAGCCGATAGTGAGGTCAAAATAAAAATCCAAAATGGCGGCTACAAAATTTTTCAAATATTTCATCATGGGTGTCGTTTTCATACTTTTCGAGGGTGATAAAGCCGATAGTGAGGTCAAAATAAAAATCCAAAATGGCGGCTGCAAAAGTTTTCAAATATTTCATCATGGGTATCGTTTTCATACTTTTCGAGGGTGATAAAGCCGATAGTGAGGTCAAAATAAAAACCCAAAATTGCGGCTGCAAAAAATTTCAAATATTTCATCATGGGTGTCGTTTTCATACTTTTCGATGGTGATAAAGCCGATAGTGAGGTCAAAATAAAAATCCAAAATTGCGGCTGCAAAAAATTTCAAATATTTCATCATGGGTGTCGTTTTCATACTTTTCGAGGGTGATAAAGCCGATAGTGAGGTCAAAATAAAAATCCAAAATGGCGGCTGCAAAATTTTTCAAATATTTCATCATGGGTGTCGTTTTCATACTTTTCGAGGGTGATAAAACCAATAGTGAGTTCAAAATAAAAATCCAAAATGGCGGCTGCAAAAAATTTCAAATATTTCATCATGGGTGTTGTTTTCATACTTTTCGAGGGTGCTAAAGCCGATAGCGAGGTCAAAATAAAAATCGAATAGTCCGGGAGCCGAGTACGCCGTCTTGCGACTGCCTACTGCCACGCGTATTTGTATGAAGATTTTGTTTTTTGTTAAGTATGATAATTTAGTGAGTTTCATAGTTGGGCACACACACTAAAATGTAACTAACAGGCCTATGGTGATTTATCGAGGTAGGCACTGCTTATATGCCTTTATGCAATACACGCCACTGACTGATATACTCTGAGTATTCACGCGCGGCTGTTACGCACGAACGCGGAAGGTTTATCTACTGAGCGGCCGTAGGTGATTATTTCAAGGTCACTAACGAGACATGATACTGTTACTTTACTATACTATAACAGTGGTAACAGTTTTCGTAGTTCAACTGTTACTTTTGACGTACGATTAATAGTAAAAAAAATCTTTTTACATGAAAAACACTTAAAAAAAACACTTCAAAGTGAAAAATGACTTTATTTCGGAAGTCGATGTCTTTGGTTTTGAATTTAGGTTTTTTGCTACGGACTTCCGAAATAGAGTTATTTTTCATTTTGTAGTTTTTTTAAGGAAGTCTGTTATTTTTTTTTTTGGAAAAAATAATTATTTTGCACATTTTTGTTGTGGCACCTACCGGTCACAAATTAGAATACCACTACCTGCTATGTAAATAACAATGACAGGAAGAAAGTTGATTATAACATCATCCGATTGGCTACGGAATCCTAGAAATGCCATTTAGGTACAGTGCTAGTTAGGTAGGTTTATTACTGATTTATAATAATTCAAATTGATGAAACAGGTTCTCATTTTTATAAAATCTCATTTTTATGTAAGTCCTCCTAAGAAGACCTACAGCTATGCAAATAAAATGTTATTCCATTCCTAAGAAAATACTCGATATCATTTTTTAAGTTTTACCCCCGTCGGGAACTAAGTTCGTTCTCACATGATTTTAAACAAAATGAAAAAATTCTAATAAATAATGTCCAGTAAAAACATAAAATATACGTAACATAAGTATCAATCTATACAAAATATATCAGCCTTGCCTCCGCCATTCCCTTCTGGAATCGTAGGCAAAAATGGCGACCTGCGTGCGGCATGTCTGCGTCTCCGCATATTCTTTGATCGTCGTTTTAGTGCAGCGCGCCACCGCGCGCGTTTTACGTATTCGGGGGTAGAGCGTTTAGCTCCGCCCACATGCACAAGGTCAGCGAGCCCTATATACACCTTAAAAAACAAAGAAACACGCAATATTGACTTAAATTATATGCCAGCTAGCACGCACCAATATACCAACAAAAACATTGAAAACTAAACTCAAACAATCTGACGGCAAGTCATGGATAGATTATCAAATCGTCTACTTTTAGAATATTTGTAAGCATGTGAGCACCATGTATCTATCGCATAGTTAATTTATATGTCATGGTTTCATGAATCCATTTTGATTCTTTTACCTATTGTGGTATAGTAATTTTTATTTTTAGGTGCATCGTCTTCACATATAATTATATAATTAATGTATGCAAAATATTGTAAAACATTTTAAAAGATTAACGGTGGAGTTTCTTGCCCATTCTTCTCCACACGAAAACTACCTTTTGGAAGGGGCGACTAGAATCAATTTTATTTTTGACGTTCAAAAGTGCCTGTTATGTGCCTATTTGAAATAAATGATTTGACTTTGACTGTGAAATCAAATCATTTTTATTTCAGCAATACACCTAAGAATTTACGCCAGATTACAATTTAGCTTATAAACAGCCGAATTAATGAGATATAGTTACTGTAAATGAAATGATCTGTTCACATTTTCTCGGCAGTTTATATTATAATCTCAAGGTTTGCAATATTTCACTATCTATCCTATGCTGCCTTAACATTGGAATTTCAGAGGTATCAAATGTTACGGCATATAAAAAATGTTGGTTGACAAGAATCGTGTATCGGCAGCCAGATTCACATAAATTATTACGAATATTTATATCCCAGAAAATGTTAACCTTCTCGTTTGCTGAGACAGGCCCCTGTGACACACGGATGGATATTGACTGACATTGGCATCCCGCACGTTCGGAAGGAACATGAAATTGAGGCTTTCCTTTTTCGAAATAAAGTTAAGTAAGTCTCTTGTACCCCTATTTTATGAAAAAAAAAAATAGGAAAGTATTAGTATGTATAATCAATCACTCAAAAAGTTTGACCTTTTATCAATAGAACAGAATTATTACACACCTAATTATAATTTTCGTGGTTACACAACCTCTCTATCAATCACATCACAGCGTACATACATACAGTGTTCTAGGAATTATTAATATCAATTAGCAGTTAGTACTAATCTGTTATCAATTAATCCAGACGCATTTCCACGAACGTCACGTACCTACATTGATTTAACATTAGTCATACAAAATCACAACCCCGCAATCGAATCTCACACACATCCCCTAGCAAACACAACAACACTCCACACACAATACCTAATAAAACAAACACGAATACACCCTACAAACTATACAATACACACACACAAAGCTTTGTTCAATAGATATGTAGATCAATCTAATTACCGTGTCGGTACAGAGGTTACCTCAGTACATTGTGTACCGGTATTGAAGTAAGATTTGCTTAGACACAGCCAAGCGTGATTAAGCTCTCGTATTGCATTGTTTAAACAATGGATTAAGAGCAATAGATTCTAGGTTCGTAATGATGGATTTGGTTTATTGTTGTTTAGTTTTCAGTGTGTTGAAGTTCAATTGGGATTTGTTACGAATGTGAATCAATCTTTCTTTTGTTTGGTAATTCGATTGATGATTGCAGGATGGTTTTGGCATTTAGACAAGGCTAAATGAAATTATGTTTGAACTTAATGTCAAAATTATAGAGGAATGCCTAGAGTGGTTTATATTTTACATAAGAAGTTTTTGGAAAAATAAAACAAAAACAGTACAAAAAGTTGAAAACAACAGAAGGCTAATTCCCGTAATTAATAACGACTTTAGTTGTTTCTGAAAATAAATAAAATGGAATGTCTGGTTTTGTCTTTGGCTAATTCAATCGTCTGTAAAAAAAATCGTCCATATTACTCATATCTACTCGGGTAACGAGGACTGAAATAAAGCCAATTTATGGTTTTGTCCTTTAAGGCTTATAGAGTAACTTTAAACCAATTTCGTAATGATTTGTGAAACAAAACTTGGTCCCGACATCGACATAGGAATTAATTTCGTAATTTGAACGTCCAAATTAATTTGGACAAAGTTGAGGCAAAAGTGTTTGCTAATAAAATAGGAATGAATGGGCTAAGTAATATTTTGATTAAACTTCAGGAATAAAATTATGAAAATAGAGTTAATGAAAATGTAGATTTGTGTTACAGTTTGGCAACTACAACGACGGCTAATACTCAAATGATAAGATTATCTCTGCATGAGATAATCTTATGATTTAAGTCTTTTTATTTCTTACAGGGGTAATGAAAAACCCTAAATCAATTTTCCTGCCAAGTGATCGATCAAGGCTTCAAGGTGTCCTCAAGGCATAGGATTACTGGATAGAAAAAAGCATAGTATAGAAAAACGAAAATCAAACAAATAATCACTAACCTATATGCTTGCTCTCGTTAAAGGCCTCGGGAATCTTCCTGGTGAGCACGGCATACACCGTGCACACGAGGATCAGCACGATGGGGTAGAAGAACGCGATCATGTACGACGCGTCCACGTAGGAGTCGCAGACTAGCATGTTGTCCTCCCGCGTCGGGTAGTGGAACATGGCCTTCGCTGGTGCCACTATCATCCAAACTACTACTATCAGCACCTAGAAGAAAGGGAGAGAATGAGTTGGTAAAAAAAGAAGTTATGATGTGTGGTTTTCTTTTCAGCACAGAATAGTTAGCACGCGTAGCATGAACACCATATAAACGGGTTTTGTCGACAAAATCACAGATAGGATAGACTCTTGATGACTCTTTTTTTCTCTTTAAAGATTCTGATTCAGATCTTTTTCTTTAAAGATTTCTTTAGAAATCTGTCATTTTGTCTATTTTTCCGTCGACGAAACCGTTTGGATATGCGTGTTAGTTAGTCCAAACAGATGTCATATCAGTCATTGTAAATAGCTGTCATTTCAAAGGCATGTGTTAGTTGGCTGTCTTGTGGCACTGATAATTACATATGTGTAAAGTACAATCTTTCTTTCTTTCAATTCGCCTAAACTTTGCACTTGCTATGCGTTTGAATTTCATTGTTGTGATGTTATGTTCCGTGACCCGGCAAATGAGCTCTGCGCTACAGGTCTTTAAGTACTGGCTGCTTCAAGATGCTATTTTGGAAAATTGTAAATAAATAAATAAATACGTAATAACGTTTAATGAAATTAAAACATGTTCATAAAACGAAAACGCGAAACGAGTATGTTCACAAAAGTAAGCATAGTAAGCTAACCAGAAAATAAAATATATAACGAATGTTACCTGTATAGATATAAGAGCGGCACATATCGCCAGCTGTGAGCTCGGGGAGATGAGGATGGGTCTCTTGGCGGAGTGTTTGCTGGCGTTGAAGATCCGCGAGATCCTGTTGGTTTTCGTCAGCAGGGCGGCGTACACCACCGTGAAACAGAAGCCCGTGCCGAACCTGGGGTATAAGGATACAGTCTTCATCGTGGAGTGGATAATATATTTATTGTTGTGTAGGTTGTCTTGCAACCGTAAATGTTTAGTTGGTTAGGACCATTAAAATGATCTATAAGTACGTTTTCGGAACTACTGATCCGATTCCGAAAATTATTTCGCTAATGGGAAGTGCCTGAAACTATTGCCGTGGGTCAACGGATATATGTATTCTGTGTTAAAACAAGAAATTTCATGCTGACCAAGTCACGGGCTGAAGCTAGAATCTTATAGAGTGAGGCTCGAGTGTTAATTAATATTCTTTCTTTAACTTGGCTACGATCAAAGTTTAATTTTCACTACTCAGTAGGTATTGTATAAACGTTTAAAGTTATTATTGTAACAGCAGCTAAGGGCTTTGTACATCCGTGACATACCTACCTGCCTGCTATTTTTTTTTTTTCAATGTGGTGGCCACGCATCTTCCCTATATAAATTGATGGCTGACATCAATGCAACAGAAAACATAATAAGACCCCGTAAATTGATTGATTGATTATTTTAAAACATTCAGAGTAATTATTTCGATCTATGCAACAAGATGTAAGCAAGTGAAAAAAAAATGGATATCACGTGATCAACTTTGATCGTTTATATCTTGGAAACGTGACACTTTACGGGGAATATTCTTCTGTAAAATCTTCAATCCTCTTTCTGATATTTGTCGTTTTCTTTTATGCACATTCAAATTGAATTCACCTCAGTTACATTTCGTTTTGCATCTCACTACAAACTTCGACTCAGCTGAATATAGGTCCGAACCCCGATTACCCAGTTTGCGAATTAAGTCCACCCCTAGCAATGTTTAACTCGATCAAAACTTGCAAATCCAAAAGCTGCAGAATTTGCACAGACCCAGGACAAGTTCCGCCTCGGGGCGAATCGGAACACATCGGTTATCTTCGGACGTCCGACCAGGAAGCTATGTCCGGGCCAAGTCTAGATATGTCATGTACGTGCTCGATCGTCTATGCAATTTGAACGTGCTGCAGTTTGATATTTGAGCTTGTTATCGCATGAGGTTATCCTTCCGTTTCCGAAATTACGACGTCCGTGTCGTGTCGTCCAATGTTAACTTTTCTATTGTCACCACGTTGACTGTCATTTTGCGATGCTTTGCAGGTTTACGAATTTACCTCGTTAGCGTGAAGTAGGGTTATGTGAAGCGTGTTTTAGTGTCGACGTTATGTGGATTTGCAATGATCTTTTTAGGTAAGTTTCGGGTATGACATCGATTGGGGTGTATGGTATATGTATCTGAAATATTTGTATCTGTGGACATAAAGAAAATGTAGGTAGGTATTTCAGAAATTAATTTAAAGTGAGCTCGTATCAAAATTTGGATAATTTCGATTAATGTTGTTTGACACGTACACTGCGAAAGTTTAGCAAAGTTGATTGCCGAAAAGTGTTGAAAACAAATCAATTGGAGTTTGAAAAGGGTTCGCAATAGACTGTCCCACGACATTTTTAATATAATTATAAAGTAATTATAATTCGTTTATACAATTGAAGTCAATTTTAACTTATAATTAATTAAATTACTTTTGACAGACTTAAAAGGTATATTTAGATTAAATTGATAATGGTGATGGATGAAAATTTAACATAATCAAAATTCGAAGTATAATAATTTGACATTGAAAATTGAATTTGCCTTCTAAGTAATTATTTTTAAATCCAATGCTTAAATGGGCTTTAATGTCGGCAGACCTATAGTCAACTCAGAGTCATAAAAAAACTAGATAAGCGAACTATTAAAAGTTTTATGGTGCTAAGCCACTTCATCTCATATTAGTTTAAGTCCAGCTCATTAAATAGCTCTTCAACCTGCTATAAATATTTTATCTTAAAGGCGAAACAATGCAAAAGTTGATAAGGCATATAAATCCTCCCATTGTATACTATATGCGGCACTGTCAAAAATCTGGGACATTTTCTTTCAATGTCATAATCTGCTCAATTTTTCATAACAAAGATGGCAGTTAATGTGCTCTTTAGCTTTAGGAAATTGAAATGTCTTCAAAAAGCCACAAACAAAAGTTAAAAGCAAGCCGTCGCATACAACGGAAGCCTCAAAATGTTGATTCACTCCGAAACAGTTTTCGCAAATCCATTACAAACATCTCAAGTGATTCTTCAAAGGCGCTGCGATTCGGTTCTTTTGTCAAGGAAAGTGAACTATGTTATGTTTGATATAAGAGCTGGTCTTGTGTGAAGGAGTGTCTCTCGGCGTGGAGAGCATGTTAAATATAAACAAGCACCTGCATTTCGTTGGTAGTGAAGAGATCTGGTAAAGGATTCAATTATCGAAATTCGTTTGCTGTTCAAAGGAAACTCTATTATCTCACTGAAGATTTACAAACTAAATCTTTCTCTCGCTACTTATTAAAGCAGTCAAATACTTAACCCATTGATTGAAGGGTCTCACGAGGTCGGGTGTTTGCGTTTGCGTATGTTTTTTTGGAAGAAAATAAAACATTATTTTGTATTTGAATTGACCAGACAGTAAAATTTCTAAAATTATGCCATATGATATCAACTGCGCTGTGCACTGTCTACCAACTCCAAAAATCCATTGCCTGAACTGACACCTTCATTCAAATCACAGTTCAAAAAGCACTCCGACAAAATCGATAACTCACATCGAATAATAATCCATCCGAATGATTAGATTTCTCCCATCACTAGGTAAACGTTTCGGTGCCAGCGACAGGGACCCGCGAGTACTTGGCCCCGATGCGAGTATGGAACTCGAGTCCATATCTCACGTAAAATATTATTATGTAAGATTTCAGTTTGGCTGAGCGATTTACTGCATTTTCTTGGAGGACGCGTTATACACGTGAAGTAAACGGTGGAATACTGTGGTAGACAAAAGTGAAGATATATTTTGAGTTTTGAAGGTTGGTTCACTGGTGAATGTGGCAATTGAGAAGGAGAACATGGGGAGGTGGGGATTTATAAAAGTGAAAAGACAGAGATATGATAAAGTAGCCCAAACATGTTCAATGAAGAGAAATAGTTATACCTACTGCGGCAGGCTTCGGTGCGGGAGATATTATAGTGCACAAGTGGATGTGCAGACACTGGTACACTCTCTCTTCGTTCACTCTCATAGTCCGTTGGGACGCCACGCAATCCGTCACGACCGAAGAGAGTTTAGGCGCAGGAACCACGGCTTAACGTGCTATCCGAGGCACGGGGGTGTCACACCGCCAACTTCCAAACTCCGGACTGTTACTGAGGAATTTCTAATGGAAAAACCCAATAGCACTTTGACCGACCTGGAGCACGAGACCGACGGGGTAGTGACAAAAAGAGCTTTAAAACGTTCTTAGATAATGCCGGAAAATTGTAATAAGTAATCCTTGATGCAACACTTATGTACAAGCGGGTTAACAATGCATTTTAGAGCTTAAAAACACACTTTATGACAATCTAATTCAAATAAATGCGGGTAGAAAGAATTGAAAACTAACCAAACTGCGGCTAATATTGTTAAGGGAAAGTTCCAGTTGACGTTCAGTTATTCTTCATACTTTACACGTGGCGTCCAAACCGCGACGAATTCACGTCACAAATTCATGCTGAATTTAATCTTTTAAACATACATTTTTCAGGTGACAACGGAAACTTTTGGATTGTCTCCGGTATTTGGTTAAGTTAGTATTTTAACTCAATTTTCCACGTCAATGTCTTTATTTTTGACGTCATGGTTGCACTTGCCAATGTTAGTCCGTGGATGAGATTTCTTTTACTTTTAGTCCCCTCTTCGTCTTCGAAAGTACCTATGTTATACGAGTACCATCGTTTAATACACCTTTAATATACCTTTTTTTTTTTTTTTTTTTCTGGGTGGGAAATCATCAAATGACTCCTCCCGCTCTGGGCGGAGCAGAAGGGAGTGTCAGACTTTTACTGACTAAAACCCACCCGTGTTCCTTCAGTTGCCTGTGCCAGGGGCCACGGTATCTCTTTCGAACAACCCGCAGCCCCGGCGGCATCGGTCCTGGCGGACCCCGTCAGTTCGTGCTGACAGTTCTTTGAGGCGCACGTGGAACACAACGCGCCGTCGACCCGGGCCTGGTCCTTACCGGGCGGCGAGCTGCCCATAGCTCGCCGGCCGCAGGCCCGCGCCTAACCTTTAATATACCTGGATTCTGTTTAAAGTAGCCCAAAGCTCTAACATCATATTTCGGTGTAATTAGAACCCAAATTAGTAGGTTCTCCGAAGATATAGAGCAATGAACATATATTATATTGAACTATCTGTGCCCACGGCTTTGCTCATGTAACTGTGTTCTTTATAACATTAGTAATTATAAGTCAATGGAAACTCGAAGTCATAGTATATTCGCAAAAGAACACTATTGGACTTGTGGAAATATTATGTAGTCAATAGTATTGTGTTATATATAGTATTGTTACAACCAGTGCAGCCATAACATTAGAAAATCATTTATTTAAAGAGATGATGTCAAATACAGTAATCTAAATGAAATAAAGACTTTCATAGGTCAAACACAGTTCACAGGTAAATTGAGCGAAAAGGAAAGTAACCAACAAAATAATAAGTTCTGAGGAAACTCGAAAGCTCACTATTGCGGATTCCCTTTATATCAGCACACAGACAGTCAAATAACCTATTACGAAGTCGAATCATAGAGTCATTCATATTCAGTTTATTACTACCTCGCTCAACCGTATGGCTACGAGACCAGCGGCACATTTCATTACTCAAACTTAATTTAACGTCACAGGGGTTGTAAAGGCAAAATTTTGATGATTAATGGTTTCAGTTATTTTGTAATGAACTCCGATAGAATCGTGCTTTTGACATGTAAATGGTGATAAATGAAGTGATTTGTCATGTATGCGATAAAGGATATGAAATGAGGGTAGACCATGGAAGCGCACGGTGTGATGAACAAGGGTAATCGATGGAAATTGGTAGTAGAAATTAACAAATGTAATGACTGAGCAATGACGAAGCTCATTGGAAGTTTGATAACACAGGTTTAATTTAATAATGTAGAAATAATACCGAGCAATATGATATAATTACCTCGGTACTATAGAACCGAGTCACCCAGTAACGTTTTAGTCTTTAAATTCGAATATTATTGATTTCTGAGTATGAGTACGGTGATCTTAATAATTAAACAGCTTTACATATACTACCGTTACTGGTGTAGATATATACTATACTAGTAGCACCTTGCGTTTTCACCCGCATAAGTTTCGATCCCGTGGGAATATCGGGATAAAAGGTTCTATGTGTAAATCCAGGGTGTCAGCTACGTCCATACCAAATTTCATCAAAATTGGTCCAGCCGTTTGAGCGTGAAGAAGTAACAAGCATACAAACACACACACCCTCTCACAAACTTTCGCCTTTATAATATTAGTGTGATATACATTTAAATAGATTAGTATATGCTTTATGTAAGTATTTTTTTATTGTATTAGGTACGTTGATGGTACACTACAGGCTACGTGCAGTCTCTCCATCCCCTTTTTAATCCATCCAAAGGTTGTATTTTAAAGATCGCTCTTAGCGATTATATTCGTATTGTGTCACCCTTTGTAAACTACATTTATCTGTAATTTATATGGTGTACATAATAATGAAGTATTCTATTCTGGTATATTAAAATATATAAAAAAATAATAAAAATATTTTATTGACCGGCATCGTAGGCCCATAGCGTGTTAGTATTCCAATTAACTTAAAAATCTATGTTAGTAGTAGATAGCAAATTAGGCACACAAATACAATATTAACAGTTAAAGGTGTCAATCTGATAACTGTTTAGAATAGTTGTTTCATTCCTGTTTGTATTTCATGTTATGTTGCGTATGTCCTTGTTTGTATACTGAAAGATAAATGTGTTTCTATTCTATTCTGCTTTTACAGCATCCTCAGTTTCTAGAGCCCAACATCTCCAGTGACAGCTGCACACACACGAAAACCTTAATTAGCTATTTATTTTATGTTGCGTCACCATTCGCGAAGCACCTAGCTTGTTATCGTTCATAATTAATTAGTTCTTACATTCGGAGAAACGGAACCATTCCTAAAATCGTAGGTTTCAGACATTTTGAAATTAATTTTCTCAAGAATTTGTGTAACAATGATATTTAGTTTTTGCTAATTAAGTTTTTGATCTCAATTTATTTTGTGTGAGTAATTTAAACAAAGTAAGGTATGCGTGTGTGGTTCTGTGATGTTTCTTGGCTAGAGAAAGGTTCAATTTGGCAGCGATACGGAATTCGGACACTTTTTCGGACGTAGGTACTTATAAAATGTTTATACCAAGATTTGTTTAGCGCAGAGTATTTTCATTAAAAATGTTAAAGCAACCAAACACAAAATAAAATTGTACTTAAGTATGTTTATAATTTCGAAGAAGTTTTATTTGATTAATTAAAACTTCTCTTTGATGGGAAGAAAGTATAGAGAAACACACAAAGAAAAATCATATTTGAAGGTTGTTGAGACTCTTACCTTTGTATGGAGCAGAGGATATCCGTAGGCCTGAAGACCAGCGCGAAGGTGACGAGGTAGCACATGAGGATACCCGCTAGAAGGACGTAGGACAGTTCTCTGCCGCTCGCACGAACCACGGGGGTCGAGCTGTGGCGGACCCAGACGCCACACACGAAACTGTTGAAGACAAAGAAATATTAACAAAATTGATACGCATGAAAAACATAACCCTGTCTCGCACATTAAGGTAAAAATATAGGCTTTTAACAAAATATTTTTATGTTCCGACATAATCTACGTTTTCAAATATGATGGACGTGTAAAAGTGTTAGTACACATCTACTTACATAATTAAATCGATTAATCATTTATGGGGAGATATGAAACGAAATGACATGATGAAATTATGTTTATTTCTGTAAGTAGATCTGTAAGACACTTCCTACTACTACACGTAAAAATTCGGTCTATATTTTTAAACTGGATTGCGCCGGCGTATTTATTGGAATTGAAACACTAGAGGACAGAAACAATCAAAGGTAAACACAGAACGCCAATATAAATTGTTCCAAACAAAACCTCTGAAAGGAAACAGGATATTACACCGGAAACAGGAAATTGCCACTAATCCAGCAAAATTAATTCCATCAATAAAATTACATTCTTCATTTAACAAAACAATTCTAATTCTAATCACGTCGAGTTTCAGATTGTATGGATCAATATAAGATTATTCTTCTCGTTTGGTTTTGTCAATCATGAATACTAACTGGCAATATTGACGCAAATTCTAAAGAATAATTATCTAATTTGTTTTCCAATTTCAGCTTCCTTATCCTTAATTGCTATATTCTTTTCTGATAAGGTTTCGGAATTCCAATTAATTTTGTTCAATTAATTAGATTTGGAGTTCTTAATTGCAATGAAGTACTGTTTTGATTAAATTACTAGCTTCCACCCGGGGCTTCGGTCGTGTAGTATGTCTATAAAAAGCGAAGAAAAAGTGATCAAAGTATCCCCATACCAAATTTCATCAAAATCGCTCCAACTATTTCGAGTGGGTATTAGTCGGAACTCGGAACGAACAGACAACCAAAAATTTTAAAAATAGTTTTTATGATTAAAAGTACTACTTTCACATGCATTTAGTAAATAGCTGATATTTTGACATTACGAACTGACACATAAATTATTAACTTTATCTAATTGTATGTCTAGATGTCAAATGTGTTCAGCTTTAGGTATTAGGATTTCCTTTAAGTTGTTTTTTGCCAGAGCGAAATCTAATTTATTCAAAACAAACTGCAGAATTTGAACCCTGATACAAACTTTTAGTTCGTTTTAAATTTAATAAGTTATTAATACATTCTCATAATAAAGGATGACGAAGTTTATCTGAATTTCAAGCATGCGGCTGTGGGCTGCCAACTAAACTTTATCCTGAGCTAAACTCCGTGACAAATGGAACAGCTGACTGGTGCAAATGTAGGATGTTATAACCGAGTTCTAGATAAGATCTGCTGTTTGAACTAGACTAGTTTCTAGCTGGGATTAAACCAATGTGAACTTCTTTGTCAGAAAAAAATCAAAAGTAGTGTTGCGCGCCACAATTAATGCCTGATGCATGGTGACATTAGTTACCACTAGCGCCATCTAGTTTCTAGTAGCAAGAACTAATAGAGTCACTAGCGCCATCTATTATCGATTGGCTGAACTTACTAGAACTATCGACATCTGGTCAGTCGGGGCCGGTATGTACTCGAACATTCTAGATGTGTCTACAATAGAAGGTTCTGGAATTATCTGTGGCACTATATAAGGCCGGGACTAGCCGCGACCAATCAGACTTGGTTCTGCGATAGAAGCGAATACATCGAAAGCGATCTTCAAGTGCGACTTAAGACTGATTGTGTTTTATAATTAGTGTGTTTGAGTTGTTATTAGTGTTGTTTAAATAAAGTGTAACTTTTGGTAATTTTTATCGGCAGTTTTTATTGTCACGAATCCGAAGCTCGTAACAATTGGTGTCAGAAGCAAGGATTAAAATCATGCCGATATTACCCAAAGACGACACGGAGGGTATCCGTACCCGGAGTCAACGCCAACAGGAGACGGACCAGAGACGTTTTGGTGGAGCTATGCCGAAGAGGTCGGAGGGCCAGCTACCAACCACCGAGGCCGACCCGTCCGCAGCAGCTCCAACATCAGCAGCACCAGACTTTGGTGCCTTGATGATGATGCTGCAGGAGCAGGCTCGCCGACAGGAGGAACAGGCTCGTCGGTTGGAAGAACAGCTCCAACGTGATAAGGAGGAGCAAGCGCGCCGCCAGGAAGAGCAGATGCTCCTTATGAAGGACCTTCACGCTACCTTCGGGAAAGACATGAAGGAGGTGAAGGATAAGGTTGCTCAACATGACAACCGCCTGTCGGAAGCTGAAATCCGGATCGACCAAGTGTATAGTCGGGTTGACAACGCGGTGGCTGACGTGAAGAAAACCGTGATGGCTGACGTAAAGAAAACGCTGGATTACCTTAAACTTGGGGATGGAATTGCAGCTCCCGTAGCTACAACACCTTTGCTACGTGGATTCAAAGTGCCACCGTTCGACGGAACTTCTTCCTGGTCAGCCTACAAAATCCAGTTTGAGGCTGTCATGAAGGCCAACGGTTGGAATAAAAGTCAGGCCATGACTGCCCTCACCCTAGGCCTGCGAGACCAGGCCTTAACTGTTCTGGAAGCTCTCGGTAAGGAAGTGGCTTACGAGCAGCTCCTTGAGGCATTGGAGGCTCGGTATGGCGACGCTCACCTGGAACACGTGTTTCGTGCGCAGCTCAAGGATCGCGTGCAACGCAGTAATGAAAACCTGCAGCAGTGGGCCCTTGAAGTGGAGAAGCTGGTGCGTAAAGCTTACTAGTCCGTACCTGCGCTTATTGATGGGAACCTGGTGCAGGCATTCACCGACGGCATCCGCGACCTTGAAGTTAGAGCTGCTGTGAGGCTCGGGCACCACGGGACGCTTAAGGACGCCTTGGCCCATGCACTGGAGGTGGAAGCCGTGCGACAGGATCATCGTTCCCATCGCGTCAGGGAGGTTGCAGCGGCTACAGTTCACGACCGCAATAAAGGGTACAGCCCTAGGTGCTATGGCTGTGGGGAAAGGGGCCACCTTCGATCCAGTTGCCCCAAGCGAACTGCAGAAAGAGAAGACGGCCGATCTCCAGAGGGCAGTGCAGCTAACAGCACCGCCCAGCACCAGCAGCAGGGAAACGAGTAATAGCCAGGACTGCGGGGCGGGTGCTGGCTGATGTTCAAAGAGCCCCAAGGGTTTCGATCACACAAAGCCAAGACGGGAACAGCCTAATCATCAAGGGCGAGGTCAACGGAACGCCGTGTAAGCTGACCATAGACACTGGAGCCACTCGCACGGTTGTCAGTTCCCAACTCAAACGACGGTCCCTTGGGGACTCCGCATACAACCGGGAACACATTAATTTGGTAACAGCCACCAGTCAGCGCATACCCGTCCATGGAGAGAAGAAGATGGGGTTGAAGCTAGGCAACAGAATCTACCTGCATAATGTCATCGTGGCTGATATAATGGACGATTGCATCCTGGGCCTTGACTTTATGAGGAAGAATTGTTGCGAAATTGACGTCAAGCAAGGTGTTTTGAAATGTGGACAAGAGGAACTTTTCGTTGAAGGGGCTTTACCAGGGAACGTGTACAGCCTTAAGAAGATTGTTCTTCCGCCGAGATCGGAAACGATTGTGCCGGTTAGCCTTCCTCGGAATCCTGGGCAAATTCATCGTTGTGTACTCGTGGAAAGGGTAGACAATGACCTTCCATGGAAAGTGGCACGAACTTTGGTCAGAACCACCGACATCTCAGGGGTACGTGTGCTGAACCTTTGTGATCAGGAACAGGTTATAGAAAAAGGCACACTAGTTGGTACTTGCGAGGAAGTGGATTGGTTGCGTCGATGCCAATATCTATCGACTGGGACCCTCAGCAAGGATGCACAAACGAGAGTGACCACACTTTTAGAAGACTGCCGCAGCGCTCTGTCCCAAAACGAAACGGTCAAGGCGAAGAAAATGTTACTCAAGTATGCCGATGTTTTCTCGTCAAACGATGCTGATATCGGGAGGACTGGCTTAGTTCAACACAAAGTAAACACAGGAGAAGAATTGCCCATCCGTCAGCAGCCAAGGAGATTGCCGGTAGCACGCGAAAAGGAAGTGGAAACCATGATTGAGGGAATGGTGAAGGATGGTGTTATTGAACCTTCATCTAGTCCATGGTGTTCACCTGTAGTGCTGGTAAGAAAGAAGGACGGCAGCATGAGGTTTTGTGTTGACTATCGTCGTCTGAACGACGTTACGAAGAAGGACAGCTATCCTTTGCCAAGAATTGATGACACGCTGGACATGCTTACTGGAGTAAAGTGGTTTAGCACGCTGGACCTGAAAAGTGGCTACTGGCAAGTTGAAATTGATCCTAAGGACAAGGAGAAAACTGCATTCTCGACAGGAAAGGGTCTGTGGCAATTTAAAGTTATGCCGTTTGGATTATGCAATGCTCCGGCAACGTTTGAAAGGTTGATGCAACTTGTACTTACCGGGCTTATTGGCGATGCTTGCCTGGTCTACTTGGATGACATCATCATCGTAGGCTGTACGTTTGAAGAACATCTTCAAAACCTGGAACGCGTGCTCATGAAGATCCAGAGTGCCAACCTCAAGTTAAGTCCGAAGAAGTGTTCACTATTCAAACGACAAGTTAGCTTTTTGGGATATGTAGTGTCTGAAGAAGGTATCCGCACGGATCCAGAGAAAATCGCCTCTGTTAAGGATTGGCCAATTCCAAAAGACAAGACGCAGGTCAGGGCATTTCTGGGTTTGTGCTCCTATTATCGGCGATTTGTCAAGAACTTTGCAGATATAGCCAAACCCCTGCATAGGCTAACCGAGGAGAAGCGACATTTCTGCTGGGATGGAAGTTGTGACATCGCATTCCAGGAGCTAAAGGACCGTCTGTGCAAAACACCTATTTTGGGGTACCCTGATGCGGGCAAGGAATTTATAGTTGATACAGACGCAAGCGACATAGGACTTGGCGGTGTGTTGTCCCAGCGGAATGGCGATCATGAATTTGTGATACCGTACTTCAGCAAGTCATTATCGAAACCGGAAAGGAACTATTGTGTTACGAGACGGGAACTGCTTGCTGTGGTAAAGTCATTGCAGCACTTTAGCAAATATCTTCTGGGGCGGAAATTCCACATACGAACTGACCATGCTGCACTGAAATGGCTATTGCAGTTCAAAAATCCAGAAGATCAAGTTGCGAGATGGATTGAACTATTGCAGGAATACGACTTCGTGGTCGAACATCGCAGCGGAAAATCTCATGGCAACGCAGATGCATTGTCAAGAAGACCTTGTCCTGAAGACTGCAAGCATTGTACTAGGCAAGAAAGTAAAGAAGTCGTTCCTGTGAGGATGCTCAAGACAGACCTCAGCAACGAGTGGAAGGAAAGCCTACAACGTGCACAGCAGGAAGATTCGGACATCAAGCCGATTCTGGAGTGGATGAAGGCCAGAGCTCCTAAGCCCAGGTGGAGCGACGTCTCAGCAATGACTACAATCACAAAAAGCTATTGGGCCCAATGGGACAGCTTGGTGATTCAGGATGGAGTCCTGTGCCGTAAATGGGAAAATGCTCGGGGAGACAGCTGTCATTTGCAAATGGTTGTCCCTAAAGCTCAAGTACCGGATGTTCTACAGCTGTACCATAATGGTTGTTCAGGAGGTCATCTGGGAGTAAAACGGACTCTACTGAAGATACGAGAACGGTTTTACTGGGTCCACTGTCGGGATGATGTCGAGGACTGGTGTCGCAAATGTACAAGTTGTGCAGCTGTAAAGGGACCTCAAAGGGGACTCGTAGTAGAGGTGCATTGAAATTGTACAATGTTGGCGCACCATGGGAGAGGATAGCCCAAGGGCTATCAAGGGCTCACGTTGCGGGGCCGTTTCCGGAAAGTGAAAGTGGTAACAAGTATTTCATGGTTGTGATGGATTACTTCACTAAGTGGCCGGAAGTCTTCGCCATTCCAAATCAAGAAGCTTCGACAGTTGCAGATAAATTAGTTTATGAAGTCTTCTGTCGGTTTGGGGTACCTTTAGAGATTCACAGTGATCAAGGAAGGAATTTTGAGTCCCAAATATTCCAGGAAACTTGTCGAGTTATGGGTACTCATAAAACAAGAACAACTTCTTACCACCCACAATCGGATGGAATGGTGGAACGATTTAATCAGACATTGGAGAGGTACCTAGCAAAAGTAGTGGAAACTCGGCAACGAGATTGGGACAAGCACATACAACCATTTTTGTTGTCATATCGAAGCGCTGTTCACGAAAGTACATCGGTGACACCAGCTTTCGCAAACTTTGGAAGAGAATTACGGCTGCCTGCAGACCTGATCACCGGAATACCACCTGATGCCCCACGCAGTATAACCGATTATGCGAATAATTTGCGGAACAAAATGAATGACATTTATGAGCACGTCAGACAATCGGGCCAGCAAATGTCTGAAAAGATGAAAACCCGTTATGACCGCAAAATGAACAGTAAAGAGTTCGACGAAGGTTCACTAGTGTGGTTGCACAATCCAGTCCGCAGCAAGGGGAAATCTCCTAAGCTTCAAGCTAAATGGGATGGACCGTACCGGATTGTGACAAAGATCAATGACATAACCTACCGGATACAGAAAGGTGCAAGAGGTACTCCTAAGATCGTCCATGTGGATCGATTGGCGCGTTATTATGGAGCCGATAAAGCTCGGGACGAGCATGTCTTAGGAGGAGGCAGTGTTGCGCGCCACAATTAATGCCTGATGCATGGTGACATTAGTTACCACTAGCGCCATCTAGTTTCTAGTAGCAAGAACTAATAGAGTCACTAGCGCCATCTATTATCGATTGGCTGAACTTACTAGAACTATCGACATCTGGTCAGTCGGGGCCGGTATGTACTCGAACATTCTAGATGTGTCTACAATAGAAGGTTCTGGAATTATCTGCGGCACTATATAAGGCCGGGACTAGCCGCGACCAATCAGACTTGGTTCTGCGATAGAAGCGAATACATCGAAAGCGATCTTCAAGTGCGACTTAAGAGTGATTGTGTTTTATAATTAGTGTGTTTGAGTTGTTATTAGTGTTGTTTAAATAAAGTGTAACTTTTGGTAATTTTTATCGGCAGTTTTTATTGTCACGAACCCGAAGCTCGTAACAGTAGTATGAAAGGATCGTTGTGTAGGTTGCAGATCGTTGGTGGCGTTCTGTAGCTTCTGCCTGCCTTCCAGAGGAAAAGGCGTGAGATTAATATATGTATGTTTGAACGTATCTATGTACGAAGAAATTTCAGCTTTGAAGAACAATATTGTGTGATTGATTTTAAGATTCAATCATTCCATTTTGTTACACTTCATTGACTATGCAAACAATAATTTCCATACTATAATAAGTATTATTATTCAATAGGACCTATTTTAAGGGTTTACAATCATTTGTAAATATGTGAGCACAATGTATCTATTACATAATATTTTTTATCTGTCATTGCATTTTTAATACTTATTGTAGTATATTAATTTTATTCCAGATACATCGTCTGCACCTATAATTAGATATTTAATGTACAGACGCCAGCATACCAAGCTACCCGAAACTGTCAACTTTTCCCAGTCAACCTTGAACCTTGATGCTTTAGCGATAAAGTTGAAAATATATTAAATACATTTGGTAGATTGTACTAACTTGATGTACTGGCGCTTGTACATATAAAAATATTGTAAAACACTTAAAAAGAGTAACTAGGAAGTTTCTTTCCCAGTCTTCTCCCTGCGAAACTGTCTTTTGAAAGGGGCTCCTAAATCAATTAAAAGTGCCTTCTAAGTGCCTAATTGAAGTAAATGACTTGACTTAATTTAAATTCCGAATCTTTCTTTTCTCAACTTACGCTGTTAGCAGGATTCCGACAGACGAGAAGGACATAGCACCGATCGCCCAGGCGGAGTCCGGCCTCAGATAGGCCTCAGGGATGGGTCGGCATTCAGTTTTCGTAGGGTTGGGCAGCGTGCCCCGGGGACACACCGTGCACTGAGTCTCTTCTATTGACCTTATCTGTGATAAGAAGTGATGTTAACTTAATTTACTCTGTATTCGGATGTGGTTTTGACATAGCTTTTTATCACTTTATAGTTGATAGCCTCAATTCATACCCTCTTTCTGGGACGACTTTCTTTTAATGGAACCAGTCTTATTACTTTTCTACTTACGAAAGCTTAATGAAGTCAGTAATTAGTGAATTGAAAAAGAAACGTTGAAATACTTTTGTATGAACAAGTTGTTACAGTGTTATGAATGTTAAGACCAAGAATCATTTTGACATGGTACAATCAACAACTGTTATATTACCCTGTGCTTCCCTGCACATCACCTGCCCTGCAAATGGTTATGATGAGACAGTACCTCGTACTGCGTGCAGTTGAAGCAGTGCCAGCAGCAGGACTCGCCCTCCACGTACTGCTTGGCCTGCCCCAGCTCGCACTCCGCGCTGCACACCGACTCCGGCGGGTGACGTTCTCCCCATTTGAATTGGATGTCTGTTAAAAAAAAATTGTTTTGAAACAATAATATCTTTCCACCATTATTTCATAATAAAACTCCTTTCAGTATATCGTCTCGACTTCAGTAGCTCTTCTGTTGGTCCCCTCATAATAGCTAATGCAAAAACTTTAGGTACTAAAACATTTGATTTTTTCTTTTCCTCGGCCACGCATGAAACCTATATAAATCGATAGCTGACATTAATGCAAACTGAAAACGTTATGTTCACTTACCGTCAACTTCCAGCTGTAGCTCTCCATCCAGATACTGTCCCACGTTGACCCAACGGTAGGTCCCCTTCTTGATCTGCTTGAAGTGCAGGATGTTGTACCTTGCTGGACCGTCTCCATTACTGTCGAAATGGAACTCGTCTCCGCTCAGACCTTGGGGCAGATATTCATCATTGTCAAAAGATGCAAGGCAGTAGATATTCTTCTATTTAAACTAATATTATAAAAACAAAAAAAAAAACAAAATTAAAATCGGTTCATCCGTTCTGGAGCTACGATGCCACATACAGACATACACACACACACACAGAGAAACACGTCAAACTTATAACACCCCGTCGTTTTTGCGTTGGGGGTTAAAAAGAAAAGATTTGATTTTTGTGTGTTTGTTTGTTACGCTTTCACGCTAAAATGGCCGAACGAATTTTAATGGATTAGGACATAGGACTTTTTATACCGATATTTCCACGGGATCGAGACATAACCGAGTGAAACCGCGGGGTGTAGTAAGTAAATACAGAAGATGCAACATAAGACGGGTTTACAGGAGAATTAAATTGGTAATATTAGTAAGTCTCTTATTACGACATCTGCGGGTAAAATGTGATTGGCCCACAACTTTCTAGATAATACATAATCAAAATTAACTTGTTTTTGTTTGTTTCCAAAAATAAATACTGTTTTTAAACTTCGTCAGAGAAGTTCAGTTCGGTGAGCTTTAACAAAATGCTTTCCACTCGAATCTATTTAAGGTAAAATGTTAACAAATTGTCCTCCCCAATAACATCCAAATTCAAAAGGGATTACATCTAAAAATGTCTCTTTCCTTCACAATTTTAAAGGTTTTTTATTTATTCGAGAACCAGCAGCTACGTCTTTGGGAGAGGAATAATGACATGGGGAATAATGTCATTGGGAGAGGAAATATTACATGAAACCACTACTCGAGTAGCTCGTAGTAAGAAAACGGAAAGGATTTCTTGTAAAGAAATCTTAGTGTAGGCTGTAAGCCACTAATTGTGGTAGTCCTAGAGAAAAGGTCTGAGAAAACGCAGCAATTTTTTTAATGCAAATGATGTAAACCGCGTTTGCGATTAATTTGCCAAACATGCAAACAAATATGAGTTACTGAAAAAATATCTTTAATACCTACACAATAAAATTCAGTTTACGCTACAACTTTAAACATTTTTATAACTTTCGCAATAGTACTAGTCCCTCTGAAATCAACTTAATTTCCATTCTACTTCTCTTCTACTTCTCTTCTCTTATCTTGAAATAACATCAATTAGAAACCTGAATTTAAATAGACCTTAGCACCTGTGTAAAAAGACGCTTAACAAAGCGGAGAGTCACTTATACTCCCCGCCATTGTGACTTTTTTTGTACGGGATCACATATCGAAACTTTTTGGCTACGGAGATATTGAAGGTCAAAGTTCCAACTTAAAAAAAAACATTTTTCACGACATAAGTTTTAAATGTTTTCTTAACTTTAAATACCCCTGCAACACTTCAAATCCCTTGTTGCCCCCTCCCCTCTCGCCCTAAGCCGAGGTCCGTAACCCACGGTCGCCTTAGGGTGTAGTCGCTTAGTTTTTAAGTTTTTAAGCCTGGAGGCCACAGTTTGTTGGGGCAACCACAGGCAAGCCCGATTGGCCTGCAACATGCCATATGTATAAAAAAGGACCGTTATATGAACCGCAAGCACAACGTGTAGTATGCGTTACATTGCGCGCTGCCGTAAACGGAGATTTTTCACACTAAAAATAGAAGTAGTTTCCCTAATTGTTACTACATGTTACTTAGTTTGATGTGCGAAAACAACGGCTATGTAATGCGCCTAGTGACACCCTGTATTTTCTATGGGTTGTATATTTCGTAATTCAATATTATTGAAAGTAGGTTACCTACAGAAGAAAATTATGAAAGACTGAGATAAAATATTATAATAAGAGTTCTTAACAAAATTATTAATAAGACCCT
Organism: Apamea epomidion; assembly: GCA_947507525.1. Lineage (NCBI taxonomy): Eukaryota > Metazoa > Arthropoda > Insecta > Lepidoptera > Noctuidae > Apamea > Apamea epomidion. The sequence goes on from OX382237.1 coordinate 19,426,581, forward strand.
AGATGAAAATTTAATTAAGTAATCTGAATTTCTTAATACATACGTAAAAATTGGACGTACAGTATCGCTCAAAACTCCAGTGGAGGACTACATTTCTATGAACTGTGCGAGTATGATACAGCCAGTGCGTGTGCGTGTGCGTCTATGAATGATGTCTCAACATTCCACAGATAACATACACTAATGAACTGACGTCGCACTACGGGAAATAACGTTATATTTCTCTTGCATTTAGAATACGCGTCATAGTGGCGACCTGTTCTTACCTTTGCATTGCCAAAATTCGCGTAAATGTAATATGTGCTGGTAGCTGTTTGGGCTAAGCAATGCATTCACGATCAACGAAGTCTGAGTTCGAGTCTTAATTAAAAAGTGTGGCTGTTTGTTGTTTCTTTGAAACCCTAATAATAGTATTTTAAGCAAAACTTATTAGGTAATATTTATGTTTATTTATAATGTATTCATGCTTATTATTTATTTATAAGAGGTTAAATATTCGTTTTTATATTATTATTTAACTATTTATGTGATTATGTATTTAATTTATCTTTTCGGTGTGGGAAGGTAGAAATAAAAAAGAAGTGCTGAATGATAACAAAAATGATCAAATTATTCGTTTTATTTATTTATAAAATTAACAAACTTTTATGAGAATTGTGACGTCACATTCCTGCCTATATAAAAGAAGTTCGGTTGTTTTCCGTCCATAAGATTTTTTGTTGTATAGTAAAAGTTCAAATTACAATTCATAAATATAATGCTCAATGCTTCAGTCCGGTTCATCAGATATTTCTGTTCTATTAAGACCACTTTTATGCAGCGCAATAATAGGCACCCACCTCAATATTAATATTTGCCTGCATTTTGAGAATAAATACAATACCGCTATCTATTAAATCACACGTCTCTAACCAACAAATACAACCAAACGACAATGTTCATTCCGATCAAATTCATAAAACTCATGTCTACCTCACAGAAATCTAAATCCTTTATTTAGTGTTCTATGATCTACCTTTCTAACTTTACGAAATGTGTGAACAAAGCAAATAAGATAAAGAATTATATTTCTGTCTCATTACTTCCAATCGAGTAAAAACTTACAAAAAGTCGAAGTACTGCGCGTGATTCGAACACACGGCTCACTGATTCAAGCATCTATTTGCTCGCGTTTAACCAGTAGGTCATCTTGACTCATATTATAACGTTGAAATTATGAACTACAATCACTTGTTGACGACAATGTGTTTATTTTCTTGAAACTAGAAGGACGTAAGTCAAATTAAACATCAAGCTATTGCTTTGTGAGATTGCCTATGGACTTTTGGTCGCCACTGTACCTAAATGTAGTCTATATTTAGTGACCTTTAGGTAGCGGCTTAGGAATATATTAGTTCTTAGAATAGTTAGGAATTAATTTTCAGTTATTTAATTAAAAGCGGCATGTGCTTCAGGTAACTATATTTAAATTATCAGCATGGAAATTCGACGAAATATATTTCTTATATTAACATTTCTCTTTGAAAATGTAATTTTAGGACGATAGAGGCTCTCTATATGTACTTGCACAAAAGTATGAAAGTAACTTGCATGCCAGTATGGTATTCACCAATCAGAAGTTGGTATGGCACACGGCATGCAAGCTACTAGCATACTTTGGCATAAGCATGTGTATTCCGGGCTTAATAGCCAGTGGAAACTATTACTGAATCCGTGGTAGAAATTTTCGTGATGATGTCCCTTACCTTTATCTTGCATTTCGACCCATTTTAAATGTATCTTAAACAACGACAGTAGAAACTGCCTTCAATCTATATTTTCTAGGAACTTACCAACAAAGTTGACCTTCCTGAGGTACCGCAGCAGGTCGGCTCCACTTGCAGGTCGCATGGCGTCACACAGTCCTGCCCGCCCTCCGCACACTGCAGCATGCATGTCCCTGGTGACAAAACATTTTTTTAATGAATGTCGGGGCCATTATCCTAGATTCACCTTTTTTATTATGTTATTTCTGTCAGACTTTATGGTTCCACTGCTGAGCGAAGGACCCCTCCAAATCTTTCCACAGACTGTTTCCCGTACGTTGCTCCGGCTCACCTCCCATACACGAATCTAAGTCGTCACCCCAGCATTTTCTAGATCCTCGGCTACGACGCCAAACCAGATCCACCAACTTACATCAATAAATGATAACGTTGTAAATAGAGTGCTAACATGTCCGTGTTAGGCTTTGAGCTTTGGAGCCTTAAAAAATGCTTATCATATTATTATGAAAGCTCATGAAAAGGCACCGAATCTAAACTACTAACCACCAAGACTGGAAGTCACTGTGAACTCAGAACTCAAAGTAAAACTTCAAAATTCTTCATGAATGACAAGAAACCAGAAAATGACTTCAAAGATTTTCATTTCACTAAAGTAATCTGATTGTGCATGTGCACTCACTAAACTCAAAGGAAGCTGTTTCTAAGTTGTATCCATGCTGATAAATTAGGTTCACTTAAAACTTAGATACAAGTTTAAAGAGCATTCACGACGATGAAGTTTAACATGTACAGTCACGAGTAAAAGTTTGTATACACTCGGATTTATTCAAAAGCGATTTACTCCTTTATTTTTGAATGAAATTTTATGTTGTTATGAACATAGCATTTTCAAACCCATGGGTTTATGTAATGTGTCGTATTTCAAGGCTGCATTTATTATTTCACGAAAAAATCGCAATTGGAAGTTGCCAAGTGTTGACATATTGGTGCTCGTGACTGTACCTACCCGTTATACTCATTTGTAGTCTAGTTTGACAGCCGCTGACCAAGAAAGAGATATCTTTCAGAGAAAGAAGAAAAAAAGAAAAATGGTTTACATTATGGAATAAACATAAAATACACAGACTAATACAAAATAGCCAAACGCTTAGCAGTCGCCAAGAAAAAAAGTTAAATTAAAAATACAACAACTACCTACCTCCTCTCACACATAGGAGGTACGCGTACGGTAAACCAATAAAATATTGCAACTCCTAGACACTCATATTTATTTCACGAGTATAAACCTTAATTGGGAACCAATTAAAAGCAAAAAAATAATTGTCGTACCTACCCCCTATTCACTGCACACTCAAAAATGAGCCATCTTAACAAAACTGCAGCCAGGTCTCAAGCATCAAATGCAGTTTTTAAAGAGCGCATTTTGCGTCCGACCCCGATGTATTCAGCGCACACAAAGCGCTCTCATTTCGTCGTACAGAACCTTTGAAGCGCTGGAAATTCTAGATTGTCAGTAGAAATAATGAATGTGGATATTCAATTGAAAAATATGAGATGTGGAAACTGCCTTTTCGAAGGCAGCCGAGTGAAATGTTACTGTGCCGGGGTAGATGGAAATAGATTTAGAAACCTAAAGACATTATATATGATAACGATTCTTGCTCTGTGGTGGGGAACTTACTGGTATTATCTATAGTTGTACAGAACCGTTTTATTCTTTAAGAATCTTTGGAAAATGGTTCCTGTTGTTGATTGTTTTCCTGAAATCATTTCTTCAAATCAAATCGTAAGATGTCAATGAAGTGGTTACTTGGACATCTTATCATCATTTCAGCCGAAAGACGTCCACTGCTAGACATAGGCCTCCCCCAAACACCTCCACTTCGACCGGCTCTGTGCTTCTCGCATCTATCGGGTTTCTGCGGCCTTCACAAGGTCGCAGGTCACTTGGATATCTAATGATTCAATTTTAAAGCAAACTGCAATATAATTTAAAAAAAAAATGTAATTGAATGTAAGAAATAGTTTACTATTAATACAACGCAATTTTACAAACTCAAACTATAGCTTTTTCTAAATAACAATTTATCAACTTTGCTCGAAAGTCTTGTCTACATAATTCTGCTTTCTTTGTAATCTAAATTAAAATCAACACTCCCTCGAGCATTTCTTTTGTTTTATTAAAAGGTTCTATTTTATTTAAGTGTTACAGTAACTAAGCGTCTATTTTTATACCAAAATACATTTGTTTTGATAAATCGAAGAAGTTTTTTCTTCTATATCGCCGTTCGACCTTTTTCAAAGAACCTACCTATTCGTGGAATTGTATAGTTAAGTTTTCAGTTAAAACAACATATTATATGAAATGCCGATCCTGAAAAAAATATTAAATTCTTCTCCTGAAATACCTACCTTTAATAAATGAAAATAGGTATTTGTCGATAATTATTACGATGCAAACATAAAGAGGTAAATAATACACCCGTAGCGCATACCTGAAATAGCTGAACCTTTTTCTCTAAAATTAATTAACGAATACGAGTACCTACCCTAAAATTGGAACTAAATTGAGAAATCGTTTCGAACAAACTCCTACTTAGTTTGTAGACAACATTTTGTATCAGTATCTACAAATGTTCCGAGACTCAACTACCTACTTAGTTGAATACGAGAAACAATTTCTTTGCTTACCGGTTTGTGTAGATTTACTTAGCAATAAACAATGGCACTAAATGTTAGAAGCTGCACTAAAAGGGTTTTCACTATATTGACAATATTTTATTGAAGCTCGAAGCCTTTATTTCAATTAAACTATTTACAGGCTTTTTTGATCTCTTGTCGGTCAAAAATATAAAGCTAGTAGTTGCCCATTCTAAAGCGTAGTAGGTACTTATGGAGAAGAACGGGCAAGAAACTCCATGGAGACTCTTTTAAAATATTTTTTTTCAAAAATGTTAGTTACATCATTAATATTGAATTGATATATGTGAGAACAATGTAAAAAAGACGTACTCGTTAAAAGCGTCCAGAGTACAGCAAAATTGAAACAAACACAAATCCAAAAATAAAATAATTAAAATAAGCTGAGGCAGATCATCAGTATTTAAGTAACTACCTAAGTCTGGCGCTGTCAGCCCCACCCAACTCACCAGTTAATCATGGTATGAATAATTTGTGTTATGTTGCTGCTAACAGAACAACGATTATGAACGCGGATCCCATTACAAATACCTTCTACCCTAACAAGGAAATCCGTGATTAATTTCTGGTGTATCTCGCCCGAGGCCGCGGTAGCTACGATAGCTCCACCCTCTGCGAGACGCGGCGATTATTGCCCCGGGTAGGACAGCCCGGATTATCCCGGCCGTGTATGTAATTGAAACGATTATAGTAATTCATCGTATGGAGTTCTTGTTGGAAGTTTCGGAACGTTTTAGTTTACCTATTAAACTTTGTTTGAAGAAGAGGAAGTGCTGTGCGGCCTACTCCAAAGTGCAAAGTGCGAATGTTCGGATCGGACCGACACATGGCCGAACCGAATATTATTGAAAAATGCGAAAAAAGTTCGGGTCGGCTCAGTTGGGTCGCGACCATAGTCAATATTCGAAAGAGTGTAGGAGTGTAGGATCGAAACCGATCGATCCAAATAGTAACTTCGTAGCAGGAAACGGCCGAACATTCGGCCGATACTACTTCGGACTAGACCCCCAAGTATTTTTTAACATTGTAATTATTTTTGTAACCAAATTATGTAGAATCTGTTAAACTTTTTTACAACTTTACAAATAAGAGTGAAAACAATGCAACTTTATGAGCGTCTTAAAAAGCTAGGCGCAGACTAGGCTAGAGTCATGAACGCCGGAATCATCCTGACAGGCTATCTGTAATCTAAGCCATCCTAATTTATTTAGCCTACACAATTACATTCACGTTAACATAAACACGGACAGATGCAAGTGTGCGTACGCTTCCATGTATAGGAGACCACATCATTCGCCTATTATTTAAATAGGTACAGTCACGAGCAAAAGTATGTATACACTCGGCTTTATTCAAAAGCGATTTACTCCTTTATTTTTTAATGAAATTTTATATATTTACGAACATAGCATTTCCAAACCCATAAGTTTATGTTGTAATGAGTCGTATTTCAACGTTGCATTCGTTATTTCACGAAAAAATCGCAATTGAAAGTTGCCGAGTGTTGACATATTGGTGCTCGTGACTGTACACCAAGTTTGACCTTAGTTTGGCCCTATTAAAATCAAAATATTTTATTTCACATAAACCTACATGGGCACTTATGAAATGTCAGAAGCTAGGTGCACGGTTCCAATTGATCGCTTCCTACGGAGAAGAGCCGGCAAGAAACTCACCGGTTACTCTTTTGAAAATAATTAGCTTTTACAATGTTTTCAAATTACAGTGTGTATTATTAGGTATGGGGGGAAAAAACAAGGGGAAGCCTTTGCCCAGCAGTGGGACACAAAGTAGGAAAAAAGATGGGAGGACAATGCATGCCTGTCAACAAGTACCAGGTACTTAATAAAATAGAAATTGGTCTAGAAATCTACAGCCTACAAGGCCTACAATTCGATATCCGTGCCTACAACGTTCTCACATTCACAAAATATAAAAGAATATATCAAAAATATAAATAAAAACCTAAACCTATTTATCCTTTAGGTATATGCTTCTCCTACTATGTACTCAAATAACAATATTCCGTCACACCATTTCGTTAGTTACCGCAGTGCATGTATCCGTAGATTTGAAAGGAACATTGAAATACCATTTATGTAATAGGTATTCGCACCAACAAACTTCACGAACATTGGTCACATCTTACACTCAGCCAATCCTGTCTCAGACGGCAAGGTTCTATTCTAAAGACCGCAACAGACAGCCTTCATTGCCATTCCATTCAACTCCAACTCTTAACGGTTTCTATTGACGCGCGCGTTTCAGTTCGCAGTCCTTTCATACAGGTATTGAGGTATACCGCTATATACCTGTGTATATAGGTATCCTTGTTTTGTGGTCTAGCCTTTTCACTCACCTCTGGTTTGGTGACTGTGGTTGGCTGTTTACGTACTTTTCAAGAGATAGTTTTTTGATTGAATTGGTTAAATTGCGAAGGTATTTTGAGAGTGGGTTGTTTTGTATGGTTTTAGAAAATTGGCTGTGTTGTTTATTTACAATCAAAGCTTTATCGATAGAATTCCTGACGGGAAAATGTAGGTAAATACCTACTTTTAATTCTGCGCGTCGAAATTTCACTGACCTATGTTAATTACAGTCAGTAAGAAAGAGAGAATATACGTTTATTTGCGGCAAAATGAAGCATAAAAAGAACACAAACATAAAATAATACCAAGTCAAGTATTAGGTTTATACTATACAAGCTGTTGTTTTGCACCCTCGTCAAATATCAGGAGGCTGTTATGAAAGACATATATAATCAAATAAAATTACGATCCCTGGTAAATAATTAATACATACTTGTTTTTTAGTTATTTAAGTTTGGCAGTATTTCAGAATACACCACTTCCAAAGAACAGAATCGCGTTATGGTATCGTATAAGCGGCCGCGTTTTTATTTGTGTGTAAAAGGGCACTTACAGTGCGGTCTCACACGGGCCGCGTTTTAAAATGCGTGTCCCACACATGCCGATTTCAGAAGTATAGAAAAAAAAAACATTATTATTGATTCGTGTCGAGAATCAGTAGCATAGTTACCTCCTTTTTGACGAGGATGCAAAACGACACCTTGTATAAACATACCGAAACATTTATATTAAAAAGAAATTAGTGTTTTAAAAGCAATGATGCAATCACTAGAATTAGATCTAGAGCAATGTTCTCTAAACCAAAGAACTCGTGTTTTTTTTAGAGCAAAATAATTTTATGACCTTACAGGAAAGTAAATCTCTCAAAATCAGATAAAAAAAAATATGGAAGTAAACATACAGGCTGATTTTTTAAAGACCAGCCAAATTTAAGGATGTGGTACAGACCATCAACTGAACAACTTTCTCCATGGGACAAATAGCGTAATCGCGAAAATTTTATCAACTGTCCCATAGAAAACTTCAATACCTACTCGACCTAAATGTATGGGATGGCTGAATTTTTATTCGCGATTACGATGTTGGTCCCATGGAGAAAGTTGTTCAGTTTGATGGTCTGTACCACATCCTTAAATTTGGCTGGTCTTTAAAAAATCAGCCTGTATATGGCCAAGAAAAAAAAATTGTTACATTTGTATTTCCAAAAAATGTTGATATAAGACATATAAAGTAACACCATTAGTTATTTAGATACTGCCTTTGCTTACAAAAATACCTCACAACTTTACCAAGATTGCCTTAAAACTTGACCATCTGACTATAATTGAATCTGCAGTAATACCGCAGTATATAGCCACTAAGAGCTTTTGTTTTGTCGTATGTGACAACGACATAACCAAGTTATGTCCTTGTCACACAACGCTATAATGTACTGTGACAAGAAGGGTAATTCTCGTAATTTAAAGAACTTCCACAGTCTCAACGTTTTAAATTACGAGAATTGGCCTTATGATATCTGAAGGCAAATTCTGGTAATTTAAAACGTTCAAAATCTAGTCGCAGTTTCGTCTCGGCGACAAACAAATGTCAAAAACTAGTAAAACATGTAGGGAAATTAGAAGTATTTTTTTACAGATGAGAGAGACTGAGATCAGACCGTGAACGGTCTTAAAATGACGAGAATTACCCCTCAGACCTTAAGTCGACTGTCCACTTCTACAGCTATGTAGGATGTGCACGGAGAGCCTGTTACTGTCTGCAGGACAAAGACCTCTTCTCATACAGAAGGCACGAATATTATTCACCACTCTTGCGCAAGGCATATATAGACTTGTGATTTCAGCCCTATAATAATTAAAAGTTCAGGTTTTGATGATGTTTTCCTTCACCGATGTAAATTATGTATAAGATAAATTAAGAAAGTATGTATGAATTGAAAAAGTCACATTGGTACTTCCTCAACCCCGTGCATCAGGGGCGAGGGCTTTACCACTGAACCATCACGACTGGGACATCACACGGAGAGCTTTGCGCGGTTAATTTGTTTGCGAGCATTTGTTTCATGCGTATATCGGGTTCAAATTAAAAGTATTTTTTGTTGAACAATAAAAGTTGTTCAACTAAAATCAAACCGTGTCAACCCGGTAGTAGCCGAGGGTAACGTGGACGATCCCGCCTGCATTGTCATACAAAGCGATGCCAACTTCACTTGCGTAGCTTAGCCGTGGGCCGCTTTGGAGCAGCGCCCTAACATTATTGTGACCGCATAAGTACTGTTCTGTGTGTTGATTATAAGTTTTTTGTGGGTTTGTATGTAATAAGGTCCGCCTTGTATGTTTTTTGGGTCGGTCTTTACTTATATAAACATGTTGTTCTTTGGTGAGATATAAAGCAGTGATGTTATGCTATGAACATTTTGTAAATATTAGTGGTTCTAGTACCTATCTATGTGATCGAAAATCAATGGTTCATCAACTTTAATTGGCAAAAAACAAAGACTTTTATGAGGGTGGTAAAAAAAAAACTTATCAAGGTGGTCAATTTCTGATACCGGTTAAAATCGTAATTTGTCGGACTCTGTTCGTCGAATTTCAGTTCAACGAAAATTAATCGACATTCGAAGAATTTCCAATTTGCCTTGCTTTGATTGAATTGAAATGGTTTTGTGGTTCTTGTCAAAAGCACAAACCGTGCACGTCATCATTGATACGGCGATATAACCACAAACCTGTAAACAATGCAGGTAGGCACTTTGTAAAACTACGAAGTGGAACGGACCAATGTATTATTTTAAATGTCCACAAATTATGATGTATTTATTCCACACACAACCTGCCATTTTATCTGTCCACCACCCTTTGTTGACTGATAGACAATGTCAAAGACATTAAGTCCACCGTTGTGCCTTTTATGTTACATAAAGTTAAATAAATAAATAGGTAGGCTGTCACCCCGGAATTTCTGAGGCTGATAGGTAGAGGTGTATTCAGAACACTCACATTTCGCTAGTTGAAGTACTATGTAAAAGGGTGCAAGCTTATTGATGTGAATATAGACGTTTCAGCTACATATACTGTTCTAATACAAAAACCTAGTAACACTTTGCCCGACTCGAATTCGAACTCAGGACCTAACGCAACAGTCTCACTAAACCGACGGTACCAAATGAATTAAAGCAAAAATACACACACAATACACACACATACAATCTAGATGTGGACCGGGAGCGAAGAGCATTGGCGGTGAGATGTAATATGTTGATCCGAAGGTTCTCACGCTGCACGGGTTCAGTTAAAATAACTCTTTTTAAAGCATACTGTCAAGTATTTTACACGTGTAGCCTCTGGACTAGCTTTCCTCAAAAGGCCATTAATGCTCTTCGCGTCCAGTACAATAATGCATTCAGGATGCTGTCGGGGCTGCCACGCTTCTGTAGTGCCTCAGGGATGTTCGCGGACGCTCAGACTGACAGCTTCGCTGCAATCAGACGCAAGCGAGCAGCGTCCTTGTTGCGCAGGGTGCGTGCCACTACTAACAGTCACCTGAATGTCATTGCCAACAAACTGGATTGTCCTTTCATCTGGTATTTAAGTCAGCTACATGCTCCTGTAAATTTTGTTAATGTCTACTAACATAGTTGTTAAGTTTTTATGTTACTAACATCTTTGTCTTTGTATTTGTATGTGTAAGCTAACATAGTTTTTAAGTGATCATGCACTAACATATACTTATGGAATTTTATTCTGAAATAAAGAGATTATTATTATATTATTATAAAAAACAGGTTTAAAAAAAAAAGATTCAATTCTATTTTGTATGACGCATGTAATTCGGTCCAGTTTGTTTTCAATTGGCCGTTGAAGCTCACTTATTGGCAATCTAACCCAGATTCGATTCGATGCCCTCTCGTATCCGGTTGTACAGAGGCAGCTATCGGGGTACGGCTTGTTAGCGATGGAACATGTGTAAGTACCTTTACTAAACACTATTTGCAGCTTACAGTTATGATAAGGGTATTCTAGTTTCGTGGCACGAAAATACAATATCGTAGACCCCAGCAATAAGTCGGTAATCATAAAACTCAAATTTTACAGGAGAAATGATTTTCTGTTTTTTATGAATATCTTTTCAACGAGACGGAGTATTGGGGCCATGGATACATTAAACGAATGCTATTTTTTTGGGTAATTCCACTACGATGTCAACATTCAATTATCTGTGTAAAACCTTGCAATTAAGAAGAATAAAAATTACAAACAAATTATGGGTAAATTGTTTCATTAATATACACTTACGCCATTACTGCAGTAAATTTGTTAAAAATGTTGATACGTAACATTACAATACAGACTTTTTCAACGTTATTTGTACGTTCTTTGTTATTTCGGTGTTATTGTGGTTATTTGAAATTGGCACAGTATCAGTATCGTTAGAAAACATTTGTCGAAAATGGGACCAGACGTGTTCTTTGACGCGTTTGCAATACGAATCAAATTATTTACTTTAAAAACCTTGTTAGTTCCCATTACGGTTTGATCTTACTCAAAATGATTCGACAACAACAACGGGCTAGCGTTTACCAAAGAACTGCACGAAATTCATTTACGCCAATAAGTCGGTAATAGCCACTTACTACTCATCATAATTTTGTTTTTGAATTTCCCTACAATAAAAAAGTTTTAGGTACATGATATCCTCGTAAATCATCTTAGTAATTTATTTCATATTTTAAGTAGAACAAATTACTAAGATGTATCCCAGCCCATAGGCACCGATTTTGACATAACAATAAAAAGTCCATGATAGTACATTACCGACTTATTGCTTGGAGGCATCGATATGCTGAAAATTGTGCAAGTAACAGTGTACGGTTTTAAATTTCATTAGGTACTTTTGTGTTATGTATATCCAGTTTACGTGAAGAATATACTACTCTAGTAGTATCTTATTTTGGTGATAGAAAACATCGTGACATCATCATCATCGTTTGTTGCGCCACTCGCTTCCCAGCAAAAGCACTAGAAGTGGTGAAGGGCGGGCGTTTTACGGGCCTGTCTTTTATAATTTTGACGTTCGAAAAGTGCTGATTCTCAGCCTAATTTGAATAAATTACTTTTGATTTTGACAAACCTCGCCTTATTAATCTCAATCTGCCAACAGCTACTAAGCAGCTTGGTGCATAGTTCGTTCGAATAAACAATAACTGGTGCGCATTATTAATAACGTATCTATACATATAATAAAAATTGAACTGATCGCTGTCTGTACATGGAAGATATATGTGAAAAACTATTATATCAACGCTTTATCAACGCAATAAAACCCAAAACAAGGATTGTTAGAATTTTTGTCTGTTTGTAGCCATTTGTGCGCGCAAACAGCGTGTTTGTGCGCGCTAATTTCAGAAATGGCTTAACCAATTAGCAAAATGAGAATAATCCAAACAAAGCCAACCCGTAAACGTGTAAATAAACGAAAGTCGACAGAAACGCAACGAAACGTTAATCATAAATAATATATCGACGGCTCATACATCACGACACGAACAATGGTACCTTCCACCAAGGAGTGCCAGTCCCTCCCCTCCCCCAACCCCTTGCTTCAAACGTGAGTGCATGTTTTGTTCTGGAATGGACCCTTTTTTATCAGAGACGTCCCTTTTCTTGTCAAGAACCGCACCCTTCGAGGGTTTGGGTAAAAGCCGGATAAGTAGACTGGCGTAACTAATATGAAAATTAGGTGGTTGTTGATACGGAGGGTGTGTTAATTTAAAACTATATGTGATCTTTACATTATTTCCTGAAAATAGCCTGAAATCATATTTTACAAGATCACAGTGAATATTTCATTTTAATAAACCTGTCTCATCCCCCCCCCCCATAATTCCCCTGCCCCTGCTCATGCATTTGATATTTTATTTTAATTTTAATTTTGTGACCTTTATTATTTGTAATTACTCATTCGCTTATTTTAATGACATTGACATTTTATTCTATTCTGATCTAAGTGTTCTATTTTATTGTGAATTTTATTTTATTTCATGTAATATGGGCTTAGCTTGAGTTGAAAGAACTTTGAAAAGAGAACTAAAAGAGAGAAAGTAGATTTCTACCGCTAGTCGTGTTAAGGTACTTCGTCCCAAAAATAAACAATTTGTTTTAGAAATATACGTATTTTTTAAAACGGCAGCTATTTTTGTGTTGATATAGCCCCTAAAAGAATGCTGGAAATTGTATTCAAAGTCTGTCAGCATACCACACTCCGCTCTTCAAAATATGGTAGGTAAGTGCTACACCCATCATAAATCATTCTCCATTCATTCGGCCCCTCATGAGCTCAAAATGGCGTCTTACAAATACCCTCACAGCTACTTTAGGGATCATTGTGGTCCCCAAGACACTTGTCTGGTTTATTGCTTAACGCTAAGGGTGCCATAAAATTGGACGGCAGGATGACCTTTATAACTTGAAAATATATCTAAGGTTTATTTTATGGGGATCAGTAAATAATGGGCTGTCTTAAATATGGTATTAGTTTTTGGCAACGTCGTATTTATTGTTATTAAACTTTTATGGCACCAACTTCGGGTAGTTCCGGATAACTTTTCTGGCCGGTAATTTCGTAAATTCTATCCCAGTTTTAAAATATATACGTAGGTGTATGTATGGTATGTGTGTCTGGTGGATAGTATCTATCTTTGCCATGATCGCGTGCCACGAACGCGCAGGTATTTCGTAGAAATACATAGAAACCAGAAACAAAAAAATTGGAACGGTTTTGAAATTGAAAATACTTGTTTTGCAAATAATACATTGTACTCAGTACTAAAACTTTCATTCATATCTATCAAATCAAATCAAATCATTTATTTGCATAACACAGGTTCAGACGATGTTACAAAAGGTTTATAAGACTCACTGTATTATAACCATGAGAGGTGTGCAAATATATTACGTACATTATGACACAATTATTCTTAGTCAGTTACATTGTCATTGAGAATATAGATAGATAGTTAATTTCGTTACACATTAGATTAAATCTGAACTAATAAATTATAACAGTAATGTCAAGCAAATTAATAATGACATAGTAATTGTACTTATTATCATATTATTAAAGTAATGTACAAATATTTGCTATAATTAAAATACCAATATCTTTATCTTCGAAGTAGTCTTTTACATTAAGTATAATAACATTTTTTAATTAGAAATTTGTATAATTTCTTCGTAAATAGATGAGTAGGTAACTTCTTAATGTCATCGGGCAATTTATTATAAATTAGTGATGCCATACAAATAATACTTTTATTGAGTAATGCCGTTTTCTCCTACGGTATTTCTACGTCTAACCTTTCATTTGTCACGTAATTGTCTATAATAGCTTTTAGAAGCAGTCTTATAATAGCTTGGCTTCAATTTTACAAAAAGATTTTATTCGTATATGTACAGTCAACAGCAACTGTGTGGCGTCGAAGTGATTCAAAAGTATGTGATTGTAAATTATACCAAACATTTACTACTAGTACAGCCACACAGTTCTGACGCGAACTCCGTTCATTAGTTTTGAATTTCTGATTTTGATCATCTACTTTTGCTGTTGACTGTACAAGGAAGGTAATGTTAGAATTTTTAAATTTATAAAGTAATGTTGACAGCTTGTAGTATTATCTAGGTGGCACATTGCTCTGATGCATTTCTTTTGGGCTTTGAAAACAAATTCCTTGCCTACCGAGTCGCTTACTACGGCTACGGCTTCTTTGTTGACAATTTTGGACAATTTGTAGAGAGCGAATGAGGATTTATTAATTCTTTTACAGAGATTTTCTACATGTGTTTTCCATGACAAATTGTAATCTATATCAATTCTATGTGTGATGACTATTGTTTTCGTTGCAAAAATTTAACCAAAATGCTGTAGGACATTTGTATTTTCGATTAAAAAACCGTTTGAATCTACGTTACGTTTATGTTGTTCGTGCTAGCACCTCCGATGATTGATTCCAATGTGCAATTAACAGACAATAATATATTGTAACCCACATTATTTCCAAGTCGCATAAAACGGCATCCACAACAATAGGTTAGGTGCTTTAAACTTTTTCTCAGTTAAAAAGTAGCCTGCAAAGTGCAGTATCAGCCGTCTTCTTAATTAACTCTTAGCGAGACAGTTAATTGTACCGCTCGAAATTCTTTCCAGTTTGCTGAGAAAATGGCGAAGCTATTAAGAAATGAAAAAAGGATTAAAGTTTGTTCACTCACCGTGAGCCGCCAGTATCATGTCGGACTTACTTAAACGAAAAATGTTTTTGATTAAAATAGTTGGAGAACCGCCCTAAATAGTGATGAGAAAGCAATTTTGTAAGTTTCTTCTCCGTTACTTTATAACTTAGTTTTAGTCTACTTTTGACTTGAATTTTAAAATTAATTTTGCTAAAACTCGAAAACTTTATTCTTATTTTTGTTCACCTTCAAGACCAATATCTTCTACCTAAATTATAACCTTCTTTAAGCTGATTAACAGAATTATCGTTGCCTAAGCTGCCAAAATTAATTAATAGGACCTGACCGTCTAGAGAACAAATGAGAAAGACTTCCCAGAGGATTACATTTGAATCAATGTTACAAGGATCGTATGAAATTAATTCTATGGGATCCTAAGACCCTTTGGGCCCACTAATTGATATGGGCCAGTTACTTCATTTACATGACTTCAGAAAATTTGATTAAGGACCATTAAAGTAATGCCATTTTCATCGAATTCGGTTTACGGGCGTAAACCTGCCCTGTACAAATTATTTATTATTTAGTGAATTGTGGGCTACATCTTGATATACTGCTTCATTTAGAGCTGTAAATTGTAGTTTGTATTTTTAGAAAGGCCTTGAGTTGACTTTAGTGTAGTCAGTTTAGATGGAGAAACTTTAATTAGACATTCTTCAACAGCAGCACTGCACTATTATAAGCTTATGTTTTAAATTATTGCTTTATATGTTGCGAGAATATTCATTTACATAAATCTTTTTTATGTATTTATTTTACTTAGACTATATTAACCCAGTTTTTTAAATAAGAGAAGAGAATGACCAAGTTTAAGTAGTAAAACTATGCAAGGTCCAGTGATCCAGAACTCCCAAAACATCAGACTACATATTTTGCACCAACCAAAGTTTGGCTGGACACTTTTATTTATTTTAGTCAGTGTTGCGCACAGTGTAGCATTAATAATCGCTTTATTGGATCCATGTCAGCGATTACACGATGCGGGCAATGTTTTTCAGCTAACAATTTTTTCAGTAAGCGGCTGTTTTAGTTTTCAGCATCAATTTTACCAATAACCAGTTACTCTGAAATTGAAAAATGCCACAAATTGCAAATACGATATTGAGAGTAAGCTATCGTATTACATTCTGTATTGACGTTTGGTGCAATGAGCTTTTTCGATATTGCTGTAAACAATCCCTAGAATAGAGGTTGAAACGACTAATAGTAGAGAAACAAAAGAACAGAGACCACACCGTCTTTTTAAAAGTTATTTTACCTCTAACAGCAGCAACCCAACAGCAACTTTATTGTAACGAAATAAAGATCATTGCGGTTTTGCCAAACTTGCCAGTGGCAGCAATCCAGCAGTAACCTAATTGTAATGAGAATAAAGATCACTGTGATGTTGATCAGAGGTAAAATAACTGTGAAGAACTGTACACTAATAATTTTAGAATAACGTATTCCAAACTATGTATCTAAACTATACACATTGGGTATACTTAGTTTTATATGTGCAGTTCCACTCTCTTGATACAGAATAACTCGTAAAAAGGCAGTAAGTTTTATGTATGATAAAGAGCTGTATAAAATACTACATCTTCAGAAATATAGTCGCTCGCTAATAATGTCCTCTGGTTTCGAAAGAGGTTCTCGTTATGTATTCAGATACTAAAACCGAAGTCATGCACTTGTTTTTATAAAATAAGTGCATGCATTTGTATGCACAGAAAAGAATAGATATTTTACTGCATGTCTTCTAACTTATCTTGTGATAAGTTATATATATCTTTTCTATTCGCACATTACAATTAACTGATGATACCCTGGTTTCTGGAAGCCGAATTTAAGTACCTATCTCTAATCAAATCTCAAGTCAATTTAATAATTATGTTATTATTTCGTCCAACCAATCATAGCAGGTATAGTATTTATGTCTTACGAAGTGACTTGCGCTTTACTTGTAGTAGCCAAGTGTAAAAAAACGGTGGGAATGTGTGCGTGAAGACGAATAGCGTCAGCACAAAACACACACTTCCGACTTCGCCATTCTCTCGGACGGTACACATTCACATCGCAAAGACCATCACCGTCAGTTATCAAAAAAAAAACTGCTGACTAAAAATTCAACGCAGGGGCTTCGGGAGAGTGCATGGGAAGCCGTCACCTCCTTCTGCGAAGCAGTACTGCTCGCAAAAGAGGAGGCGGAGCGCGGGAGGGAGAGGCATTCTCTGCGCCCTCATGCCCCTAGTCACCGCAGGCAACTCGCCGCCCGGTAAGGACCAGGCCCTGGCCGACGGCGCGTTGTGTTCCACGCGCGCCTCAAAGAGACGTCAGCACGTACTGACGGGGTCCGCTAGGGCCGATGCCTGCCAGGGCCGCGGGCTGTTCGAAAGAGATACCGTGGCCCCTGGCATAGGCAACTGAAGGAACACGGGTGGGTTTTCCGCCCAGAGCGGGTGACGTTTGATGATATTCCACACAAAAAAAGGGGGTTCAGTATCATGTACGGAATCCATCAGCATCGATGTCCCTGCCACCCTGTATAAGATACAGGAATGACATATACACAACCTTGTAGCGTTGGCATTGACTTCCAACACCTAACTGTATTACGTGTGTGATCAAAGCCTTTCAAGCAAGATCTCTGTATGTATGTAAAATATCGTAACAATTACTCAACTGAGTTGGACATTTAAAACTAGAACCTTCGCCGTCGAAAGTCAACATGAAGGCGAGCTTTTATAAGTATTATCGCATCAGTCAGAAGCAAACATAACCAGATAATAAACGTCCCTAAATTAGTAACTAAAGAAGAAACTCACCGTATAGAATAAGCGAAGGCCATGACAGCATCAGACACAAACTGCAGCTGCCCCTCGAACTCCGTGTTATTGACGCTGAGTTGCTCCTGCCCGGAGCAGGGCCTGGCGAACTGGCCGTTGTACGGAGTGCGGGGGCTGCCGGGGTAGCGGCACTGGAAGTGGTCCTCCCAGAACTCTGTGGAGAGTAGGTGGGTTGAGGATTATATTGTTCGATTGAAGTTAATTTTATTCTCAAATTCTTTACAATTTCATTGCTTCAATAAATGATCCATGTGTTTTTTCTTATATTGGGTGGTCAATGTCAATTTTTTTTCTTTATTTTTTTATTCATAAGTTCTTACTAGGTTAGGTAAGGTAGGCCTATTAGGTTTAGTGCTAGTGTAAAAATGGAAACAAGTCTTCCAATTTGTCCTTTTTATTTTATAGAACTATATCAGGAGATGTTGTGACAAAATAATACTTACTGATATTCTCAAAAGAAAAATATTTAGTTGACAAACTCTAAAACAGCAGTGACGACAACTTCTATCTCATTTTCCTAACCCAAAGCCACAAAACTAAACAAATATACAATTGCAAATCTTTCCTTTAGTAAACAGGAATAACTTGTTCAGATGCACCGATCAGTTCAGATTGGAGACACAAAACTTTATAAAACAAAGTCAGATTCAAAGAGTTGGTATTCAACTGTTCTGCAAAGTTCCTGCGGTTTCCAACCGTTTTTAAAAGAATTGGAAGCCTGCATTGTGTGTATGGAAATCGTTTCTATTCATGAAAACCTGAATTGTGGGAGCCATTCGTCTTAGTAACTCCTGTGACAAGGGATGTCTGGAGATCTTGTTGCTACAGTAAAGGCTTAAATCTTCACTCAATAAGGAACGTGGACTTTGTGCGATATGGTCGGGCTAATTTGGGTGGTTTTATAAGGAAATAGATAGGATATTTACTGTGTTTATGTTTTTAGATAGTGGTCATTGGAACTTTTATTTTGCGTTAGTTTTTACTTGGAAATGGTAATTGTACCTACTTTTTTTTTTTTTCTCTTTATTTGTTTTGGGGTTTTTATCTAGGTACCTACTTGAAATATCAGTTTATACATCAGTTATTTTTTGGGTGAAGGTGAAGGGTAACACGACAAAACCAAAATAAACTTATTTTCTCAACTCATACTTCAAGTAGCTACAATTACAGTGGTCATTTATCTCCCAAAAAAAATAAAAACAAAATCTTATTTATTTTCATGTCATCGTGCTTAGATATTGATACCTATAACGTCTGCGGAGTTTAGCTTGCCAATTTAAATAACCCTGTATAATAGAAGTTCTGCCCATTGAGATTACAGCGACTATGTAAATGAGAGGGCTGTCAGTAAAACTAAGGGATCGGGTTCATACTATGCTAATTAGTCCGAGGTTCGGGAGTGATGCCACTCTTTATTATATTTTCTGATATTTACACGGTTTGTGTGAAGAGGGATTTAAATTTCATCATACGGGTTTAGGGACTCGGTTGTTGAACAAGGATTGCGGTTCCAGCATGTGGGATATATTTATTGGATGTTTTCACTGTTAAGTACTTTCTAATTAAAAATTTAATCACTGAGTGAAGTTAGGAGGGTAAATTAACGTACCTCTACCTAATTAAGCACATCATGATAATCCAATTCAAAGTTTTTATTAAGAAAGTAAAATTTCGGGTGTCAATTTGGGAGAGGCGTAACTCATTCTAACTCACGCAACATGATAAAAGAAATGAATTTAATAATGTTTTGTGGGGTCATCGACGGCAGTTAGTGTATTCAGTTGAAATATCAGTGTTGAAAAATCCGTTTTGTTTTGTAAAGTTCACAGCCGTGTTTGGTACCGATATCGATAAAACATATTTTCTCAACACATACTTCAAGTAACAACACTACCAGCGGTCGTAGACCCCTAAAAAAGAAACATATAGTCATCATCATCAACCTACAACAGTCCACTGCTGGACATAACCTCTTCTATTGCACGCCATTCAACTCGATTTTCGAAACACAATTTTTATTTTTATCGTGTTTTAGTATCGATACCCATCTTGTGTGCTGAGTTTCGCTAGCAAAAGAGGTAGCTTTTTTGGGCCCACTGTCTTGTAACGTTTATTAATCGTATTATAATTAAAAAAACGTAACCGATTTATCATTTAACATAGTTGATTTTTTCAATAAAGTCTTACCGGAATCACGAAATCGTAATAAAAAGAAAATGTTTTGATAAAGCACTCAATTGATTCAATTCCAGATAAGGTCGTCAATGTCATAAATGCGTTTTCTACGATTTTAAGAAAATAAAATCTGATAAATAATAATCAATAACGATACGGTGACGATTTTAATCCCAAATTGCAATGCTGACAGCACTAAGCCTCAGAATATGTATTTATACATCACAGTATTTTGACGGTTTATTACACGAAATATATCTATTTCCTGGTTTATTAACTACCTTCGTATTGAATTATAGAATAAAGTATGACAGTTAAGTATAACTGGTGTGGCAGTATTGGTGATATTTATCTAATCGCGGCTACATCAAGGGGCACCTCGAGTGAGAAAATGAATTCGAGTCTTAAATTCATTTACTTGAGGTACGAGTTAAATATATCCGCATCACTATCTGACACTGTCAAAAAGACAAGTGTCAGGTGACAACAACACTTCATTCATTATATTTTTTCCGTTTCTTTTGAAATTGGTATTTCTGTTTTCCTGTGTGTAATTGAAGGATTATAATTATTATGGATTTTTTAAGATGGTATAGCATTTACACCACAAGGATGTTGTGTTAATTGTTCATTATGATTTCAACGCAATGTGCGAAGACATTGTCCGAGACTGCTAGACATGTGCGGTTACTTGTGTATGCATGAAATTTTTGCTTGTTTTAGTCAAACCGTCTAGGTGCAATTTAAGAAAGTGCGTATTGATCATGCAAGAAAGTATTGAAACTATTTATTAATTATGGAGATTTGGATACAGGAATATTTACATTCCATGTCGATCAGCACAACAAACGCACAGTGTGCCTGTTGACTATGCGGAAAACAACATTATTTTGTAGTAGATTATAGCACACCAAAGAAAACAATATTAGTTATAATACGCTTTCTAACACAAATCTATATTTTCAGGTGCATTTAGGCACCCAGAACTTCAATTTTTAAAATTAGAGCTACTCTTCCTAAATATTAATTTTTTATTGACAATGCACCGTTACAGGCTCACTCGTGACCTCAATCCCGCCCAGAGGCAGGGATGAGATCTACAGTGGAACGAGCTTGCCCAGACGAAGTCTATTCACTCTTGCCCTGAAGAGATTCGGGTTGTATGAACTCGGGAATGCAGACGCAGGCGGACAATTGCAAGTATCCAGCAAATTGTTTGGTGGGCTGATTTTGGCTTTTATGCACATGTAATATTGAGCGTGCGGTATTTAAGTATTTTTATCTTGCACACGGTCTCAAGATGAGAGGTGGAGCGAGCTGCGTCTTGTTTAGATGAAATATAGGTATTTGAAAGGATTATAAATAACAGATTTGTGAAATTCTTAGAAGATAAAAACATCTTATCACCTAACCAATATGGTTTCAGAAAAGGTAAATCTACACAACTGACTGTATTCATACATTCACTAAACATATTGTAAGTAAATTAGATAATAGAAAAAATGTCTGACTATCTTTCTTGACCTTCAGAAAGCTTTTGATACTGTGTGCCCACATATACTAATATCCAAACTAGAACATATGGGAATAAGGAACGCACAATTAAAACTATTCCAGAACTATTTACAAGATCGATCTCAGTCAGCTTGGATAGACAATCCATTGAGTGAAGAAAGACCGATAAATATTGGAATCCCACAAGGCAGCATCTTAGGTCCCCCCCTCTTCCTTTGCTATATATGTAAATGATCTTTGCCAGCTTAACATTAGAAACTGTCATGTAATATCTTATGCCGACGACGCTACCTTAACGTTTAATGGTTACTCATGGAATGAAACTTTTGTAGCGGCCCAAGAAGGTTTCGATATTGTAACTCATTGGCTTGCTCTCAACAAACTGACCTTAAATGCCACCAAAACTAAATATATAGAGTTCACAATACATAATTTAGCAGCGCATACAAATAATTTCAATATTTATGCACACACATGTAATCCTCTAACCACAAACTGTACCATGTGCCCAATGATAACTAAAACAGAAACAATAAAATACTTAAGCATAATAATCGAAAAAACCTATCTTTTAAAAATCACATTTCACATCTGGTCCAGAAAACAAGAAAACTCGTTCATATATTTAAAAATCTCAGGCATGTAGCGAGTTGGAAACTGGTTAAAACTGTGTACCTACGAATCCCTTTGCCAATCAATCTTATTGTATGGTATTACCACATGGGGCGGCTCCTATAAAACGAATATCCTAAACGTTGAAAGAGCTCAACGTTTTCTCCTAAAAGTTGCTCTCTTCAAACCACGTTTATACGCCACAACTACACTCTATAACGAAACAAATGTGTTAACAGTCACACAGCTTTCTTTCTTCTTTTAAAAAACGTTTCAGCTTTATATACTATTAACAGTTATAAAAAAAACATTCCTCTATAGACGTTTCTACAGCTAAGCAGAAGGAATACTAGGCGATTTTATGAAGTCTGTGAAATAAATCCGGTAAAAACATCTTTTGCCCAGAATTTCTTCAATTTCAGAGCAAGCCGATTATATTATAATAAAACTAGCTTCTGCCCGCGGCTTCGCCCGCGTGGATGTCGGAAATTATCCCACGGGAACATGCATCCAGGATAAAAACTATGTTCTTTCCCAGGATGCCATCTATCTCTTTGCCAAATCAGAAGTTCAGTGGTTTAGGTGTGAAAATGTAACTTACAGTTTCAAGTTCAAATCCTCCCCTTAAAAACCGAATTACCCCTCTTTGCCCCGTCAGGGGACAATTTTCGACAAATTTACATACTGATTATTCATTATTTTCTGTCAAAAGTATTAATACTGAGTTTCGAGTTAATTGGACCGCGCATTCAATTACTTCCACACAAACTTCAACACCCCTATATCCCCCTTTGAGGGGTAGTTTTGAAAAACTTATAATAATAAACTTTTTTACTTACTTAGGCGAGTATTCTTGCCAAGTTTCAAGTTTATTAACCAAATAAATAAGATTTTTTATATAAACTGTATCCCCGCTTTTCATCCCCATAGGGGTGGAGATTAAAAAAATCGTTTGGGATGCATTCATAACTTGACTCAAAGATTATTTATACTAATTTTCGAGTTAATCAAGCCATGCAGTAAAATCCTCCCCTGTAAAATTGACTACCCCTTTTCAGTCCGTCAGGGGTAATTTTCGAAAAACCCTGATACACATTATTCTTTACTTTCGATCCTAGGTATAAATAGTGAGTTTCGAGATAATCGGACCGCGCGCTAAAATTGTTTCATACAAACTTTGAAACCCCCCAATCCCTTTTTAGGGGGTAATTTAGAAAAATATAAAATGGAAAACTTCATAATTTACTTATATTAGTATTGGTGCCAAGTTTCAAGTTTATTAACTCAAGGAATAACATTTTTCATACAAACAAAATCCCCCCATTTCACCCTTTTAGGGGTGGAATTTCGAAAAATCCTTTCTTAGTGGATACCTACTCTTCACTAAGAACACACCCTCCAAATATCATGTCTCTAGGACTAACGGTTTAGGCTGTGCGTTGATATATCAGTCAGTAAGTCAGTCAATCAATCAGGACTTTGAATTTTATATACATAGATGATCGTATTTCTAAGTATTCCTGTTACACGAAGTATAATTATTACTACCATTGTAATCTAGAGATCATAAGGAACAAATCAACATGCGTTTCATTAGTAGATGCCACCATTTTTGTTGGGCCTATTCGCCGAACAATAATAACTATCTCCCTTAATTTAACCCTGTGTAGACGTCATACCAACACCGCAATCTGGCTCTAGGTAAACAGTACGTAAACTATGCAGTGGTTAGTAGCAGCATGTAGACTTAGTTCTTATATCGTATGTACTAAATCTATTTGCATTGTCAAGATTTATGGCTGAACAAAGCAGACACTGTGTTTAAGTAGCACTGGCACGCAGGCAGATAAGTATAAGTTATAGACTTCAAACCAAGTTTACGGTTTAAAGCATATCCATACGAGCAAGATATGTTTGAGCTAGGAGAGTATTCCAGTGGCAAGTGCCTTAAAAATGCAAAGGAAGCATAAAACATCTGTCACTTGCATAAACAGCTCGTCATTGGCACAAAATCGTAAAGTTTTGAAATCAAGACGGTATTTTACATCTTTCGGATAGTCAGAATATCAAGTAGATTTAGTATGGGATAAATACTGACGTAAAATGGAAGATGCTGATGGTATCGTTAAGGAAGATTGTGCTTGGGGCAAAACTTGAAGAACACCACAAAGCGTGGCTTTGAGCTTACGGATCTTAAATATACCTGCTTCCACTCAAAAGATTTAATTCATACAATTACTTAGTTTGAAAGACCTAACGTAATTAAACTATTAACTAACTAAAATATGGCGTCGAAAATTCCTCCGCATCGCATTTATTTATTTATTTAAGGACAACCAACAAAGCTTACACCATTAAAGGCTGCCACGGCATGCACTAAACATAGAAGGAGAAAATGCAGTAACAAAACAGATTTTACTTATAAGCTAGATAGATTGATTGTTACATAAATGCAGATACATGACACTTTCGACAAAAATTCGACTGGTAATGTACCCAAGAGACTTGCGGCATTGCCACGTTGTATGGCAATGCGTCTCTTTTATTTAAATAGTTTGTTAGTTCATTAAATACAAGAAGTTTATCCAGTGTATCAATTTTAATCCTCTTAAAGTCAACAGTTTCAAAGATAATAATAATTGAACTCAAAAGTACTTTATTCGTTCCAAACTCAATTGAAGTTCTCGTGAATTCGAGACTATTCCAAAACAACTTCTAATTGCCTAATGGAAATCATTTGATAAATTCACACCAATTATAACAAAATCAAAGTTTCGCTCGCTAGAAAGGGGCGCAGCGAAGTTTCTTTTGAGTTAAATTCCATGACTGATTTCGTAGATCCACCTTCATAAGCAACGCTTCATTGCCCCCAAAAACAAAGTTTTGGAGTGCTTTCAACTATTCGCAATGTTATAAGCGAGATAAAAGAGAATATCTTGAGAGCTGAAGAAATTCTCTGTAAAGTTCTCTCTCTTCCGTATCGGGTAAGTTTCTGGAATTAGAGAATTTATTTATTATTGGCCTTTTTTTTTTTTTTTTTTTTTTTTTTTCTGGATGGGAAATCATCAAATGACTCCTCTCGCTCTGGGCGGAGCAGAAGGGAGTGTCAGACTTTTACTGACTAAAACCCACCCGTGTTCCTTCAGTTGCCTGTGCCAGGGGCCACGGTATCTCTTTCGAACAACTTTATTATTTATTTTTTATTTTATTATTGGCCTTGGATTACGATGGGATGGAAAACAAATATTTGATAAGATCCTTTTCAATTTGGAAAATTGGTAGTTTTTTCTAAAGTGTCATATCAAGTCCATGGTCATAATAATATTATCGTTAAAGATTTTTATGTACATACCTTCCTTCTAATATCGGTGGTGTGCATACCCCTTTGCCATCAACGTATTTTTCATTATCTAAACACGAATTTCATCAGTATGAAAAATACAACTTCAAACATCTCTTACCCACAAACCAAGGATTCCTCTTATTATTCTTCACATTCAAGCCCAAGAAGTACTCCTTGAACCCGCTGACGTCATTCGCCTGTGGTTGCACGCTGATGGTGCCTTCGACAGCTCGCTCATTGCCATCGGAGACCAACGACCGAGCGCTCCAGCCATCAGAACCGACCCAGCTGAAGGAGTGGGTCGCGTTGGCTCGTTCTACTGCCCTCATGACGCCTGCTACTTCTTGGTCAGAACCGAAGATGATGGCTCCTGTGAATGGAAAAAGGAGTTATAACTTGTTGAAGCAATTGTGTTACTAAAATCCAAAGACTGCCTCGACTACCCGTTGCAGCGTCACCTCGGTGGTAATTTATTTTCTAGTTCATAATTATGACTGGCCATTAATTCTGATTCTTAACTTTTAAAGCTTAAAAGACGTAAACAGTTTTTTTCAAAAACATGTGCTGAATCCAGTCAAATCCTATAAATTTATGAATCAGAATTTTAATAGATATCTCTGTAGAATTTTTAGATTTGTTTCATTCTCTCTACAAATGCCTAATTCCATAATTAAATTCCCACTGAAGAAAGAGCAAGTAATTTTACTACAGTTGCGTAAAAACCTGCTTTATAAATATAAATTATTTTAAGACCCTGAACACCATTAGCCAACAAACAAAAATCGAAGAAACGAAACACTGTAAAACAACTGTTTACTTGTTCAGTATCGAAGCTAAGTTCTATATTGACGTAAAACCCAGGGACCAAGGCCTATCGTGAACAAACAGAGGCTATCTAATTTATTACTTCTTAGGCTGGAGCCACAGTCCCAAAATTATTGGAACAACAGAAAAACTTTGTCTGTGGAAAGTAGCAAATTTAGTATTATTATGGAATCGTGACTCACTCGTAAGACCACGAAGTAAAAGACTCATTGGCATCGGTTTCGATTCAACGACAAGTACAATGCGTGGCGAATATCACCCACCAAATATTGTTGTAGTCGCTCATTGAATGCAGCACGTTTGACAAAACTACCGATAGCAAGCGGTTTTCTGCAGCTGTTTGTAACTATTTTGCAAAATATGTTAATCTATGCTAAATAAATGAAATTAGTATTTTCTTTGTTTCTTTCTTCCCGAAATCCATGATAAAACTGTGATTGGATGGTTCGCGGCTCATCAACTGACTTATTAAACGACAAGACTCAGACAAAACATTGATTTGAAAGTGACATTGGTTCAAATGTAGTTTCAAAGTGGTTTGTGTGAGTGAAGCTTTAGAACGGCCGGAAATCCGAGGGGATGCGGCGTTTTATTGAACGGTAGCAGGTAAAGCCTCTTAATGCTTGTAAGACGCTACGTGTAATCCATCTGATATTCGGAATCGGAGAATTATAATGGTTGTGTTGTATCAGGGCTTAGAACTATTATCAGCCCGAATTTCTGCCTAGGCCTGTAACCCAGCCAGCCTAAAGGCGCCGCCCCACCCATCCTGTCACCCTGACTCGATGACCAATTCTCGTAATCAAAAAATCTAGTCGCAATCTCATCTCGGCGACAATCAATGTCACAAATATAGGGAAATTAGAGGTATTTTTGACAGATCGAAACTGAGATCAGACTGGAAACGTTTTTAAAATTACGGAAATTTCCCCTCAGGTAGCTTGCCTGGCTGACGGCGATCGAGCTCACTGCTCTCGTTCCTGCATTATAGTTTCACTTATTTCTTCTGCTTTTCTGCATAAGTCGACAAAGTAAATCGGCTTCGGGATACGGTAGGGACCTCAAATTTATGTATATTGCCTAGGAGCCCTGGGGGTCTAAGTCCTGGCCTGATTGTTGTGTATATTTTTTTTTTTTTTTTTTTGAGGATGGGAAATCATCAAATGACCCCTCCCGCTCTGGGTGGAGCAGAAGGGAGTGTCAGACTCTTACTGACTAAAACCCACCCGTGTTCCTTCCTTAGCCCTTTATGTACCAGGGCAGCGGTAACCCTTTCGGACGATCCCGCTACACCGGCAGGCTTCGGCCCTGTCGGGCCCCGTCAACTATGCTGACATCTCTTTGAGGCGCACGTGGAAGACATACGCGCCGTCCGGCAGTTGTTGTGTATATTAGGAACGAAAATACACGTTTTTAACCGACTTCTAAAAAAGGAGGAGGTTCTCAATTCGGATATTTGTATTTTTTTTAATGTTTGTTCGCGCATAACTCTGTCGCATGCCAACCGATTTGAAAAAATCTTTTTTTGTTGGAAAGGGTCCCAAATGGTCCCATTGAAATTTTGACAAGATCTGATGATGAGTTTCGGAGACAGACAACGGAACTCTTCAATAAATGCCAGCAAATCAACAGCTATTACTGCTATCGCTTATGTATGTATTGTTTACGCCATCACACAACATAACGTCACGCCTGCACCCTCTAAAGGGGTACGCAGATGTGTATACCACGGTACACCCTCATTTCTGTCAAAGTTGTTATAGGGGTACCTCTAATCTTGTAAGTATATACGAATTTGTGTGGGGTAGGTACAACTAAAAAGTGAAAAATAAAAACTTTTTTACAAAAAAAAAAAACAACCGACTTCCAAAAAAAAAAACACTGCAAAGAGAAAAATAACTTTAATTTCGGAAGTCGGTGTCAAAAAACGAAAATGCGGAACCAGCAACACCGAATTTATAATAGTTCAATAAAGTTCTTTGTACATAGCTGTTCTTTGTTACTAGGTACCTACCTTCTATTTTATTAACAGTAGTCAAGTAGGTTTGTAAAAGAAGAATGGTTATAAATGTAGTTTGTATTAATGTGAGGCAGTTCTACCCACAGAGCACGGAATCGCCGTGCAGGCAGGGTCTAGAGACAGCAGTACTAATAAAATTATTGGCGCCGCAAGTTCGTTGACAACTCGCGCACAACATCGGTCATAGACCGTCTTCGAAGCGTCGAACGTTTCTATATAGTTCTCCAGACCGTATTTCGGCCTTGGCGGTCAATCTCAACGGAGACTAGTCTTTGGCGCGGGAAATATTATAATACACAGGTGCGCTCTCTCGTCCCCCACTCTTATAATCCGATGGGACGGCAATCCGACGCGACCGGAGAGAGATCAAGCGCAAAACCAATGTTTCACTAAAAAAGGCTTTTAGCCGGCTTTTCGCTCACACTCGAGGGTAGCATCCAAACTCCCGGCCAATAATATTTTGGTCAACCTGGGAATCAACTCCAGGACCCGCGCTCAGGAGACGCACTTGCGACCACGAAACCAACGGAGCAGAACGTTTCTACACACGTAAGTCGTAGTGCAAGAAAACAGTGACCCGCTTTTTTTGTGTGGAAAGGCTTGTCAATCTTGCCTCTAGCTGCGTCCGCCGAGTCGTGTCCGTGCTCTGTGGTTCCACCACCATAAACTACTGAATAGATTTCAACAAAATAAATGAGGTGTCATATAACGTCAAAGGCAGAAGGAAATTCAATATGGCGGACGCTATATTTATCTGTTCATTATTTTCCTTTATTTTTTTTTAAGAAACGTTGCCCCACACTAGGAATTACTCCTGTATCGTGGGTGGTCGTGGTGGTACTTCCTGTATTCGGGTTTTAATATTTCTTTTGTTTGTTTTCCTGGGAAGTAAAGTGATATCGATTTGTTTTGTTTTTTTACTAAGAGAACCGTATTTGGTTCTAAAGAAATAAGAGATTAAGGGCTTATTGTTCAATCAACAATAATTTTTATTCGTGGAATAAAATTGGCGTCTGACAGATTTTGTATGAAAGAACTGTCAAGCATTCAAAATTATTATCTGGCGTTGGAAAAATCAGCCATTATTAAAATATATTTTGATTCGGTACGATAATGAGATATTTACAGACAAGCAATCATTATTTCAATTCTTCTTAGGTAGATAGTGCTTTAATTCTGCTTTTGTTAAGCATAACTAAACTATAACAATAGAATAGAATACTCTTTATTGTACAGCATACAAGTACTTGATCTTGATACTTGATAAGCTCACTACTTGATCTGGGGTGAAAGAAATCTATGGCCCATGTCACCTTCATTGTATTTAGAGGTCACAAAAACCGTCTCACGAAAGGCCTTAGATCTATGAATGAAGGGTTCTCTTACACTTACCCAAAAGCGCAACCTACAAAGGCGTGTCCATGAGCTGACAATCTCGAGCCACTTGAGCTAATTAATATCAACACGAGCTCAAGGCGGCTCGAGCTACACGAGAGGTGCTCGATTATCGATACGATATGTAGCAGTCGAGTGCTCGAACGTGAGGGATGTAGCAGGATTTTTATTTGTAGGGAAGCTTGTATGTTATATATTACATTAGTTAAACAGTATAACACAATCAGCCATAATGTTTCCACTGTCGGGACACAGGCCTTTTCTCAGTGAGGAAGCGGGCCTTTTAAACATGCCGGTTTCCTCACGATGTAAATAGTATACTTAATAGTTTAAAAGCGTGTGTGTGTGTGTGTTTGTGTGTGTTCTCTATCTATCTGCTGCTGTTAAGTATCTGTACTGCACCCAAGATTTAGAAGATATGCCTACTTAATTCTCAATAAAACAGATTTCACATTACTAATGGCATTATTCGAACTATACATTTCTAGCAAAAACTGTGTGCATGGGTGCCGAAATTGGTAGGGAAAACGGACGAGGAACACGGTACGCGTATGGTCCCACCATTATATAGAATATGTCGCGTTGCAAGGACTATCTTATATCTTATAGGACTATCTTAACTCTGATTCCAGTAGAACTTCTGAAAGTGAGAGAAAGATTGAAACGAATCGTAGAATAAAGAATAATAAAATCTTTATTGCTAGAAGATCGCCTCTCCCTCCGGATCAACTAGGACAGTTCTTTAAACAATTTCATTTTGAATAAATTCAGAACAAAATTTGATATATTGTGAATCTGATATTTAGAGAACCTGGGATTTTGAGAATCTGCTATTTTGAGAATCTGGTATTTTGAGAATCGATATTTTGAGAATTTGGTATTCTGAGACGAAAGGAAAATAACAACTAACTTACATTTTATAAACAAAGATATAAAAAGGAGTAACATACCTACTATTTTATATTTGTATGTGTGTGTGTGTGTGTGAACGAAATACATTTAACACTTGTAACAGATAACGTGCCTACATTACGCCCCCTTATTTACTTTTTACATTACCTACTAAAGAAGTCCTAATTCTCAACATTACGTTCCTAAAAAAGACGTATTTTCCTTTGTAGCTATGTAGAAAGACGTAACTCATCTAAAAAAACTCAGACGTAAGTAATAAATCTTGAGTGTAATGTAGTGCTTGGAACGGGCGACAGGTGGCGCCACTTAGAACCCTCAGAAATTTAACTGGACATACTGGATATTAAATGAGGATTGTGACTGTAGAAGTACCAAGATAACATCTTTGCTGCTCATAGAAAAGTGCATTACCTATCTACGCGGTCAAAATGTATGGAATATTGTCGCTGGGAACTTAACCGACGAAAAATTTCAACTTACCCTAAGTTCAAATTTTGTCTTTCAGAATCAAACACTGAATTCATGGTTTCAGTGTGTGCGAGAATGTCCCTGCCACCATGTACGTGTATTCAACTGGTGATTAAAGTGTTAAAGGATTAGACCAGTAGCCGAAATTAATTGCTTAACGTAAAAGTTTGACCAAGAAAGATGGTAAAGAAAGGAAATAATAGATTAGTTGTATCTTATTCTTCATCTTAGCGTGTCGATAGCAATCTAAATGGACTCTGCCCAGAATTCGGTCACTTGTTTGGCGCCATCACCAGCGTCCATTAGTTCCTGTAACGTGCAGCAGACAGGACACGCAGGAGACGATGTTAAGTGTCCCATCGTTTGCGGAACAGCACCACAATGCACCACGTCTACGCTCTAAGGCGGAGTTGTTTATGAATTTCCACCTGAACAGGTTTTCCTTGCTTCGGTCAACCTTGGTCCGGAGTCTATTTAAAGACTTCCAGGTTACCCAAGGCAACTCATGTCCAGGTGGGAGGTCTTCAGCGGCTGGGACGAAAGGTTTGGGTAAGGAAGCACAGTCCGGCCACAGCTTCAGTCTTTCTTGCGATTGTTCGCCAGTGAGTGGCACGACACACTTTAAAAAACTGTTTCGACTTTTAAGCCTTTGTGGCACAAGGATGTTGTCGTGCAAAGGGTGTCGTGTGTTGGAAACTATTTTGGCTCTTTCGCTGGTGCTTACCACCGCTCTATGAATCACTGGTTGCGCCAGTGGATACAGCGTTTGTACCGGGGTCGGTTTTAGGTAACTAGTGCGGCACGTTTCATTCAAAGCTGTATCCACTAACTTTGCATGGGCGGAACGACTCCACACGGGGCACGTGAATTCTCCCGCGGAAAAAGACAGCGCCAGTCCAGTGGTCCGCATGACGTCAGGCGAAGCACCCCCCTCCGATGAGGCTAGTCGATGGAGGAGACTGTTTCGAGTGTGCACCTTCTGCTTGATATTCTTGCAGTTTTTGCCGAATGTTAAAGACCTGTCCAGGGTAACATCAAGATTGATTGATTGATTTTGTTGTTTAGGGGAGTTGCTGTGCTCGATGAACACCCCATCCCAAACGATGTTAAGTGTGCGACCCGCCTCTCTATTGCAGAGATGAAATATGCAAGACTGGGTTTTGCTCGGATTGGGCTTGAGTGAGTTAGAGAAGTAATAAGTGGCTAAGTCACCAAGAGCGTCTGGCAAGTAGACCTCAACCTCCTCAAAGGTGGTGGCTTGGGACAGGAGGGCAAGGTCGTCTCCATAGAGGAAGCGGTAGGTTTCGGGTTGGATGGTTGGTCGTTGGTGTAGACATTAAAAAGTAGCGGTGCCAGGACACTACCTTGAGGCAGGCCGTTTTTCTGTGCTCTCCAACGACTTCTTTCCGAGAGAAGGTGTACCTGAAACCGTCGATTGTGGAGGAGTTCTCGGAGTATTTGGACAAAGTTCTGGTCGCTGATCAGTGTCTCCACCTTCCACAGCAACCGTTTGAGGTTGATTGTATCGGCAGCTGACAGGTTCACAAAAAACAGCGCCTGTGACCATTCCTGTCACGAAACCATCCTCAATGTGTTGAACAAGTTTGTGGGTCTGCGGCAAGACTTGATGGGTCTGAAATCAGCTTGCTCCGGGATTAATTTTGGGTCAATAACACTTGTTAGTCGGTTCAGCAGCAGTTTCTCAAACAGTTTGTATGTATGGCAGAGCAGAGATATTGGACGAAAGTTTTTTTGGATCGTCCGTTGCTTTACCTGGCTTCGGAATTGCTATGACAGTTGATTTTCTCTATAGACGGGGTATTGAAGCTGATTCCAGACAGTTGTTATATAGTTGCAGTAACCAATGTATCTTATTTCTACTAGAGAATAAATGTCTTGATGTAGGTACTCTGACCCACATTTCGCCATATATGATACCATTTCTGTTAGTAAGTTATACACGCCAACACTTTTACACGTCAACAATATTTAAAAAAAACTGGACGAGGTCGACATTTCTGTATGTCCTATCCGATTCATCTGAGATAGAACTCAGAGGATGAAACTCATAAAATATAGGTACACTTTGCAACGCTATTTCGACCAATTAACCTAGGTTAGGAATTTTAGCTACGAATTTGAGTTTGTTAATAGGTACTATGAATGAAAATGAGCAGGCCAGTATAAAATATGTAGCTAATATAACTAATAAATAATTTATCAGCTGCAGGCAATCTCTGGCGCGGCGCCCGTTCGACAGCGATGCACTTTCTGCTTCGTTTAGCACCAGATTTATGTGTGACAGTACATTGCACTCGTTGACTTTATCGCAATCAATATGGGAATGCTGAAGCTGGTATTTTTGTAGTGTTTGTATGTTTACTGTAACAGACAAATACTAAAAAATACCAGCTGCCAGCAGCCAGTCAACTGTAGCATTGTTACAGTAAAATTGTATCATCAAGCATTCAAATGAGAGAAATACATGGGGTGCAGTGTTATCCCGCTGCCTTCATGCTAGTATTTTTCCCATGGCGCATGATACGAGAGAAAATATGTCGTCATGATTATGCTTAACGAACAGTTTAATTTTATTGTATTGGTCTTCAAAGGAGGCCTAACTCTTGGGCGCTGGCTGATACTTCGGTAAAATCTCTGAAGTGGACCACCTATTCATGGCAAAGACCAACATAAAAATTCCTGGTGGTTCTCAAGCCCGCTTTGAAAATACTAAGCTGCTAAAAAAGTAACATTCCTAAAAAAATACTTCACCAAAGCATTTCCAAATCCAGCTCCCAAAATGTTCCACACTCTATTTACCATAATCCTCCGCTGATCATTCAAACGCCACCTGTTTTAATCCCACACAATCTGTCCTAACGTAATGCCCGCCCATCCGCGAGGAGGCAAAGTGGCGTAGGTAATGGTAATCATCTCTTATCGCCTTCACCAATAGATTCAATTTCAGTAACCGCTATAGCGAAAAATTGTTTTACTCGTCGCAGCTGCCTATCTGTGTGGCACACGGCCACAATTTATCACGACCTCCTCCACAATATGGTGGCACTAGATAAAGTTACAGTTTATAACCCCTTGTTTGTCGTTGGATTCGATTTTCGGGATGGTTTGGTCAGATTTTGGGAGGTGATTAAAATTTTCCTGGATGATGCATTTGTTACTGAGTTGATTGCGAATACAAAGGCAGAAAAAGGAAAAAAAGAAGAAAGAAAGAAAGAAAAAGTATTTATTGCGACTCGTACAGGAAGATCACAAACTAAAGTAAACACAGTCAAAAAAAAAAAACATAAAAAAGTAACATAAAGGAAAATGAAACAGAAAGTCTTATACGAAGCCAAAAGGGTCCTATCTCAGCATGATGATGCGAAATTTAAAAAATAAATGTCGCAGCGCTGGTATTCTAATAGGGCTCTCTATGATGTCACGGGCAGTTATAGAAATAAATAAATTATAGATATATGTAAAATATTAGCAAATAAAATAAATTATTAATTTAGAATCCACGCTAGATGTAACCTCATTACTTATTGATTCTATGCTTTGAGTGTTAGAGGCTCACTGTGTGAAGGTGCGTGGAGCTCCTAAAATAAGACTACCTCATTTTAGTGTACAATAAAGTATAAATGTTTGAGCTGAGACGAGAAAAGCGTTTAGATGTACAGTCAACAAAAGAGATACCTAAGTATGCAGGGTCGTGGCATATAGTTGAAGTTTAGTAAGAAACGGATTGATGTTTTCGGATAAATTTTTATTTAATTAATAGACAACAAACAGTTCATTTATCAAACTAAATTTCATTCGAAAACATCCATCGGTTTCTTGCTAAACTTCAACTATATCCGACGACCCTGCATGCCTATCTCTTTTGATGATAAGTCAAGGACTGTTGACGACAAACACAGGAAAAAAAAAGATTGGCAGCAATGTTGCTATACCTACTACATTAGCCTTCAGCCGAAAGACGTCCAATGTTGGACGTAGATAATTATATCTACGTACTATCTACGTTCAACAGCCTACATAACAAACTAACTACTAACTGCCCCATTGCGTTAAGAGGGTAAATCCTAGCAAACATTTCGAGAAATCTCCAGAGAGTAGGTACAAGTTCTCTTGTAACCAATTATAATCTACTGATTCACGAATATATTATAACAATCCCAGATTACTCTGGAAATAGTTCCATTCGAATCGATTTTAGTTTAAATCATCAGGAATTTGCATAGTAATGAATGTGCTGCTTTTAATCGAATATTAGTATGTAAATTAGGGGTTAAATTGTATCCTAATTTTTGATGCCAACGGAATTTCTGTTTGCTCTCCTCTATTATGAATAAAATAAAATTTTACTGTCATGGATTTTCGCAAAGTAACGCCTGCTTCCATAACTTTATAAGAAAGCTCAAGCTCTTGTAAAAATACAACGGGGCAGGATAGCCTTTCCCAGAAGTGGTCATCATAATATTAGTGGTTCATCAGCTTCAATATTATCAGGATTGAGCCGGAATATAGCAGTTCGTCGTGAACGTGTTGCGACAGCGGCTCCCCTAGCTTCATCTGTGTCATCAGAAGACAGTCGCCTCGGAGCCATCGATGCGACGCTCTGCTAGAGAGATAGTAATCAGCCAGTGTCACACTTATCCGATCTCCTCGGTGATTCCAGTAACTTCGCAACAAAACTAGATGGCGCCACTTGGTGCGCTGTGAAATATTAGCAAGTCCCCAAGGTGTGCTGGACGTACTTTACTATAGTAACTAGTTCCTGCCGTGACTTCGTCCGCGTGAACTTCTTGTTCCCCCGCCCGCGCCCCATCCCGGCGTATCGCATCGCCTTCCCACACTATTACTTCGTTTTGCTAGTGTTCTTTCGTTTGTGCTCGCCTCTTAAGGTTCCTAGCGTGATGTTCAATAGCCTTTAGCCTATTCCTCAAAAAATTGGCTAACAAAATGCAAAAATATTTTTTTAAATCCAACGCGTAGTTCCAGAGATTGGCGCGTTCAAACAAACTCTTCAGGTTTATTAGTTATGTATAGATCATTATCTTTATTGATCTATGCCCGTTTTTATTTTTAAAATAAAAACAACAGTGCCCAGTTAGTTTGTACAGTGTCAATATTACTGAGCATGAAATGGATATGCAATCATTTCCTAAGCTGTAAATACGTGTTTTTTTTAGAGTTCAGGGCCTCAATTCTGTATTATTACGCGCGAAATCTTACTCTCTACTCCTACTACTCTCTTCATTAGCGTGTCTTGTTAACGGCAAGGAATCGAAATGTCAACCGTACGACAACATGTATTTTGACAGTTCGAACCACGCCATTGTGTCGTGTCATAGAGAATACGTTATTAGCAGATTTCGTGTGTAACTAAGGAATTGACGTGGTTTCGAAGTAAGGAATCGTTAACTGGTCTTAGTGAATTAGGGCCCAGCAATAACTTATCTACATGCTACTTGTTTAGCAAACCCCACAGTATGCATACCTAATTACAAAATTAATATTTAATGGCGTACATGAAACTAAACCAGATTTAATCATGTGAATTTCCTGAACCGGTTTAACATTTAAGGATAATTACGTTGTGTCGTAAATTCTGGGCTCTGCGTGTCATGTTATATGTTATAACATTAGATACTCTATATTTCCCAAAGGTATAGGCAGATAAGGATCAAAATTGTTTAACACATATTATTTCGCGGATGATAGATAACCCAATTATTTTATTATTCTTATAAGCTAGACAAAATAGCAATAGTGCTAGACTATTGGATGATGGATCGAAAGTAATAATATGTATTAATCTATCATAGTAACAAATAAACCATAGTTTGGGTTGTGGTTACGAAGCAAGTAGGTAATGGTCGATTCAAACAAATAAGAAATCTGGAGATGAAGCAAATGTATTTTGTCATATTTCTGAAGAAGATTAAGCTGGTGTAATAGTGTTTCGAAACCAATCCACATGGAGTAAGTAATTGCCTCTTTATTTATATAATAGCTGACCCGACAGACGTTGTCCCGTATCAATAAAACGTGAGAAAAAATGTAAGTACTTTGAGTTCTTCCCGAATTTTTCAATTTCCCGTGCAACTTTGCCTAATTTTATAATCCCTAAAAACTATACACTGAATGTCACGAAAATTTAAAAATAACCATATCGGTGCAGCAGTTCTCTAGTACCAACGTACCGCATTTAATTTTTATATAAAAATAAATTTTAGAGGATATTTTTGGCTTATTGAAGGACGAAATCCTTGGAAAATAACTTTATTATGAAATTCAGAACTCAAACTCAAACTATTTGTTTCAACTAAACCAATTACAGGCACTTTTGAACTGTCAAGGGTCGGCCAGTCAGAAAGAAGAAAGGGAGGAAAACAGGGCATGGTATCATAACGAAGGTTGTTCTCATTTGTAACTGTGACTTTTAAGACTGACTGTGTTGATCCTCTTACCTCTGGCTCTAGGCTTCGTGAGCAGCTTGGACACGATCTCATCATAGGCACCTTCGTGTGCCACTCCTGAGTCTTTCACCAGCTTCTCTTTCACAGCTATGCAGATGTTGCTCTTTGCCAACAAGGCTTCCAACTCCTCGAATGCCTGCAAAAAATGGCTGATTAGCATAAGAGAGTAATTGTTTTGTGTGTGGTCTTTAAATTTTGGCGACATTTTGAGTGTCTGGATTATTATAAGAAGATGGAAGTTGTGGCCAGTTCTAGTAGTTCATATTTAGCTGTGGAAATCTACGATTTGTACTGAACATATGTAAAAGTAAAGTTAATGTTTAAGAAAAAAAAATTTTTTTATCTGGAGTACTGTGTAATCTGCAAAGAGAAATATAAAAAGCTACGTTTGAGGCCAGCTGCCTCAAAACGTAGCTTTTTGAACTTTCCTGATATACGTTGTAGTGGTTAATTTAGGAACATTACAGTATCAACATGATTGCTTTTATCGCGACCACGATATTACCATATTAGTGCTATTATGAGCGATTCAAACCACCTGTGCGGAACATTGATTGTGAACACGAGAAATGGTTAATTACATTATTAATTTCAGCCTGTGTGTATAATTAGACAATGAACATTTATAATATACTATATACAGAGTTCGTGATTTGATAATTATTACAGTGGGCTAATAAAATTATGTTTATTTAAAAGATATACAATTTTTGGCTGTGCTTTTATGTGGAATTCGGTATTAGGTATAGAGACAAGACAGTCAATATTTTCTATTAGAATAATAATTAAACTTTATTATCAGACCACAGTGAATCCAAAAAGTATTGTTAGTAAAGAAAAAAATCAATTCAATTAAAGTCTTTATAAAAAATAGACCAGTAACCTGAAGTTTAACCTCATTAAATATGACATACAAAGAACCATTGTAGGAGAGGGCTTTCCTTCCTGATTAAGTGAATTTTTACTGCAAAAGATTCAATGTTGTGTTATTGCACTATTTCATCATCCTGTGTATTGCTAGACACTGATGAGGCCGAGGTAGAAACGATAATTATGAGTTTGAAAGACGACTGTGCAGTTGGCTGGGATAACATATCAAATAAAGTTATCAAACAGTTCAGGCACATTTTGGTACCGCCATTAACTTATATTTTCCAAAAATGTTTATCTGCAGGTGTTTTTCCCGAGTGCCTAAAAAAAGCTGTTGTTGTCCCCGTTTATAAATCAGGCAGTAAAGACCAAGTCACAAATTATAGACCTATTTCGTTACTGCCTTCTATGTCTAAAATATTAGAAAAAATTATAAATAAAGGCTTTACAAATACTTGGATGATAAATTAGTTTTGTCTCAGCGGCAGTTCGGATTTAGGACTAAAATGATGTCAACAGACGATGCCGTACACCATCTGACTGACTATCTAGCACAAGAACTTGATAATGGTAACCACACAGTAGGAATCTTCCTGGACCTCGCCAAAGCTTTTGACACGGTTTCTATTCCTATTCTGTTGCACAAGCTTGAAACCATAGGTATCAGAGGCACTCAGCTGAAACTATTTAAGAATTATCTAGAAGATCGTACCCAATGTGTAAGGATTGGAGATGTTCTCAGTGAGGATAAAAAAACACATCCTTTGGTGTTCCCCAAGGAAGTATTTTAGGGCCTACACTATTTTTGATATACATACACGATCTTTGTAATCTAAGTCTAGATCATGGCCAAATTGTTTCTTATGCTGACGACACTGCCCTTCTATTTTCAGCTGACTCAGAAAAAAATGTCTACAAGGTGGCGCAACACGGATTCAATATCGTTAATAAATGGCTTCAACATAATTCACTAACACCAAATGCAGACAAGACAAATTATATTAAGTTTTCGATGCGCAAGCAAACATCAACTGGCACTACCTCGACATTATATGCTCATTATTGCACAATTCCCACAAATAACCAATGTGTTTGTCCTAACATTAAAATGGCAAATACAACAAAATACCTTGGTGTTATAATAGATGAAACACTTTCGTTCAAGCAAAATATAGAAGCATTAAATAATAGAATTCGCAAGTTGATATTTGTTTTTAAAAAGTTACGCTGTATTTTTGATCCAAAAATAGTTAAAGAAGTTTACTTTGCTCTATGTCAATCGATTTTAACTTACTGTATTACCACATGGGGTGGAGCGGGTAAAACATTGTTACTAACCATCGAGAGAGCTCAGAGGGCGATTCTCAAAGTGTCTACTTTCCGCCCTTTCCTTTTTCCTACTAGCCTCCTGTACAAATCTTGTGAAGTACTAACAGTTCGACAGCTATATATTGTGGGCATTGTATTAAAACAACACAAAGCTCTACCCTACAGCACTAGACATACTAATAAAAGACGTAAAGATATAGTTTGTCCACAAAATTCTACAAAACATGCTTTTATAGCCAAATTTTACCTGTACCTCGGATCTCTCCTATAATATAATAGACTAAACGCGAAAGCAAACATTTATTCTCTGAACTATACAAATTGTAAGAGAATCCTCAAGGAGGCTCTCCAAAGTATGTCTTACGAAGAAACAGAGAATTTACTAACTGTGTTAAAGTAAATATAGGTACTTATACAAATATTTATCAAATTTAGAAACTAGGAGTTATGCTACTCAACATATAATTATTTTTTTATTGTCAACTTTTGATTATTTATTAATTTTTAAAGACTATTTTAGCTCTTTTCGCCTGAAACACAGGATTACCTAGTTCAGGCACGTAAGTCTTAGGAATATAATTTACATTTAAGCAAAACTACTAATTTTCATGCCTTATAATTTTTTGAATAAATATTATTATTATGTCGTTTATTGTATAGAAACAAGTTTTCCTTATTGAACCGACAGCTGTGCTGCTGGGGAGTTGTTGCGCCACTTCTTTTTCCCATTAGGAAGTAGTGAGGGGCGGGCGTTGTGGGAGCCTTCCTTATGTAATTTTCTCGTTAAAAAAATGCTGATTCTCATTCTAATTTGAATAAATGTTTTTTGATTTTATGCAAATAGTATTCAGCGTTTTTCTGTATAAAGCCTTCCAAATGGTAATTCTAAGCCCTTTTTCACACGCTCCGACCACAGAATACATAATAGTACAAGTACAGAAGATTCACTCCGCAAAATCATTTAAATAAATAGCGTCTCTTGCTACGACACAATAAAGTGCAATTCAGGTTGCACAGCGCTAATTGCCTACACTTATATTCCCCTAGAAGTTGCCACTCTTTCTATCGCGTAACTCATATTTTTCTTCTGAATACGTTATTTGTCTTCTTTAAAAGAATAATTGATCTGAAAATTTAATTACCTATTGTGTGTTACATACTTATTAATGCTCCGATTGCTGGTTACCCTGGGTCCAGTTAATACGTGTAAATGTATTAGTAAGGTGTAATTATGCATTTATTTATTTAATCTTTTCGCACGCAAAAAAGGTACGATGGCGGACTTAATGCCTTAGGCATTCTCTACCAGTCAACCAAGGGTGCATTCATGCATTCATGTGAACGCTTTAATAGCGCCTCAATAACTGATGTTGATAATCTGGCAGTCGGAGCGTGTAAATGGCCTACAGCTTACCTCATAACTTCATAACCTGCTCAAATCTGACTAGTTTGCAGCCTGATTGCTTTCCCATGAATATATGACCCATCATTACCATCTAATCCATCAGCTGACTACAAATTAAACGCGCGGTCAGGAAGTGCATTCATATTCATGACGGCACGTCAATTTACCTGGACTTAACATGGCTGCTTGCGGTAGAATGACACGCGCGGCTGTGTCTTGCAGATAATCTTGATTTTAATAGTTAATTAGTCTAAGATTACGTAATTGAGTTGAGTTGTAATTGAGTGTAAGATTGTGTTGTTATTATGTGTGTGTTATTTGTGTGTGTATGTTGCACCTGCCATGTTTTGTCTCTGCATCATCCTCAGGTCGACTGGTAGAAAATGTATCAAGCATTAAGTCCGCCTTTGTACAGTATTTTTTTACTTGTGCATACAGTTTCTATAAATAAATGATGGTCTTTAAAATGAGTAATTAGTTTTGAGGTTTCCGTGATTATTAATAACGTATGAAAAAGAGGAGGTTTGTGCTTAACTTTGAAAAGACATAGTACTATCCTCAAGAACTTTGATTCTGCAAGAACTTTGGTAGCCCTTTAATATGTAAAACAGTTGGACATTTCTGTCCATTTGGAGATTGACATAAGTTCATAAAGTCGTCGGTCGGTCGTCTGTTCAAGGCGGGGTGAACTTTAAGACTTTGCAAGAAATCACTTGGAACTCCAGCCCTAGACTTTTACCTACATTCTTTTTTACGACATCTATGGTCCTCAGCAGCTTTATACAGAGACAAGTGAAAAGAGAGTAGGGAGACCTTTGCTTTTAGTAATAATAAGGTGTACCTTTATTACCATATATTTTTATCTTTTTCTGTATTTCTTAGAATAGTTCT
The DNA here is from genome assembly GCA_947507525.1 of Apamea epomidion. NCBI lineage: Eukaryota > Metazoa > Arthropoda > Insecta > Lepidoptera > Noctuidae > Apamea > Apamea epomidion. The sequence goes on from OX382237.1 coordinate 19,468,774, forward strand.
TGTACATAGTTCAGTTTTCAGATCCTATCCATTCCTCTTCTTTATTATTTATTTTAGTTGTCTTTGACATAATTATCTCGGGACCCAGGGGTCCCGGACCTTTGAAAGGCATACTAGAGGCCGGAGCCAACTCGCAGAGGCCCTTTACACAATTTTAAATGATGAGGAGGCACAAACCGTCGATTATCCCTGCATGCACTTTGCAAGTGGACCCAAGGGCAACCCTCGGTTGGTGCAGGACAATTGCAGAACTTGGAAACAAAACGTACTGGGCTATGGGTTTGGGTGGCTATAGTGGATCGGTTACCTTGAACTATGGAAAGTCTATGTCCCCTGCCTGACCAATGATAATATACTATTCACAGATGAAATGGCAGCGGGTGACTTGCACACAAAATAATGGGCCCCCGAAAACGGTCGTTAGCACACAGTGTCGTAGCAACAAGGGGGCAACATATCCTGAGGTGCTTGTGAGGTGTGGAGAGGTATTTCACGGGTATCAGGACAATCCCGGAAGTACGGTCAAGATCCCTACCAGCATCTTACTGAAATACTTCTTTCCTCCGAGCACGTTTGCTCTTGCAAATCTCCACTAAAGCCAGCCAATAGAGGCAAGAATTAGGTGGGAGCTCTGTTCCTCGTCAGTGTTCACTCCAGCCGGCCAATAAAAGCAAGCCAGAGGTGAGGAACAAGACTTCTCCCGGGAGATAGGGTCCGTGAGGTCGCTACTGCCCAACAGCTCGCCACATGCTGCCCTGCGGGTTCCTGTATCTCTTTTGGTTTAGCTCCTCACCCTAGACCTGATTCGCCAAAGTAAACTCTTCCATCACAGACCTAGAGTTTAGAGCGCGCTAGCCCCACCACGACGTCAACGTAGACATACGGCGGTGGGGTTATTTATTTTATTATTATCGTACACCCTAGGGGTATGTTGTAGATATACTTAGTTTTTATTTTGACCAACTTTATTTGTTAACTACAACATTCTATTCTTTTCTATTTCTTTTCTTTTGCTTGCTCTGTGGCCTGTGACATAGCAGTGAACCACGTCACTTGCTGGCGTATTAAGAAAGGTTTTTATTTCCTCACCTTAATTCCATAGCTAGACTCCTCATAGATGATGGAGACGTAGCTCCACTCCAGCTTCTTCACAATCTCTACCATGGCTCGCACCTGGTGATGATCAGATGGGATCGTGCGCGTGAAGTACTCGAAGCGCGCCTTGTTGGACAGCTCCGGGGAGGTGGAGAAGAATGACACCTGAGAACAACAAAAGATGTGTTGTTTAAGTTTTATCTAGCATAGTCCTCTCTGTTGGGACTCAGGCCTCCGTTTTGTGAGAGGGAGGGATGCCCAGTGCAGGTCGCTGAATGTCACATTAGGTCTTTGATTTTTAGTTCTAATCTACACGTTGAACATGCTGGTTCCGTCATAATGTTTTAGTTCACCGTTCCAAAGCAGTCGCAACGCTATAGGAGAATATTGACTTCATAAACTACAATTTAATCATTTAAAGTATATATTACTTGTGGTATCTTGAACAGACGTAGCAGGTTGGCGACCTGGACAGAAGTAACGCTGGAAGCCGCACCGACCACGCCTGATATCACCTTCCGGACTGCTGTCGCGTTGCAAGCGTACTCCGCGTCATCTATGTTGCTTATTGAGCCTGGTGAAAAGAAATGTGTGTGAAAAAAATGTTTATCATGGAGAATTTTGCTCTTATTTTAATTGAATAATGCTTGCCATTTGAGATAAATTTTGTTAGAAATTACGGTATGAAAAGACATTGTAGTTTTAAGGTTAAAGTAAGCGATAGCCAGATGTAAAGAAATTGCTTTGAAAACCTACATACACACCTTTTATAAAATCCACAGCCATCTCCAGGCCATAAGTATCCTTATCACAATCATCTAAGACATGAGCTCCAACAGTCACGCCAGGAATCAGTCTCAACTCGTTATTTATAAAATCCAAAGTATACAACATGGTCTCCAGCGCCTGCACACCTCCCTGTGGCATCACCGGCCCACATGTCATGTTGTCTGACCTCTCGTGTACCATCATCAACCCTCCGAGCACCAAATCCCCTTCAATCACAGCTTCCCTCTTTATAGGCCAGTGCTGATGCTTCTTATCCTTCATCTCCCCAACTTGATCATTAGACATATTCACCCAATCACTCTTCACATCATGTTTCGGCGCGATCTCATAATCTACCAAATGCATTCCATCGTTCAAATTCAACATTGGATAGAGCTCTTCAGGTCTATCCGCGAAGAATGTAGGATCATACATGACTTCGCCAGGTTTGTGCTTATGCCTGTGGTGGTGTCTGTTCCTCTTGTGGAAGACTGAGTCCTCGATGTTCAAGGAGTCTACGGAATGCCTCATTTCTGTGTAGTGGACCGTGGTGATGAGTAGGGAGATCGCCAACCACCGCTGACCGGGACGCATGATAGAGATGGGTGTATCATTCCATTGTGGCGGAATTTATGATCCATGTTGAACGATGTGCGTTCATTTTAATCTGGAACAATGCAAAAGTTGTCATTAGCAAATTAGTCTGTGTGGTTAGGCACTCTGTACTAGACGCTCGCGAAACGAAAGTTAAATATTCTCGTGGGAAAAAAAAACAATCATCTTCTTTCTGCGTCACGGATGAATAATGAAATAAGGAAACAAGGAAATATCTATTGGTAAAGTATTGATATTTACTGAATGAAAGAAAGAAAGAACGAATAACATTTATTTGCGGCAGAAAAGTACACAAACAAAAAAAGAACAAGCTTCTGCTACTGCTGTTAATATCAGTGGTCCATAGAATTGAGAATAAGGTAACAAGTGATGAGGATGCAAATACTATCAATACAGAAATAATTCACTATCCATTTCACTAATATTAGCCGGCCCTCACGAAGTCAACCCTGCCACAATAAGCCAAGCGACTATAATCCTTATGTCCATTTGTCAACTCTTCATAAACTAACGTGGTTAGACGGTGTATTATTACGAACCCGTGTTGGGTCAACCCGTATCAGCTTGCCAAATTTATTTAATATGACATCTTCATACAAGGTTTTGGTCAAAGGCATAGAAAACGGATAAGGTTACGTTATTTGTTGCTTTGACCTGTTTGGTCAGGCAGGAAATTGTTTGCTTTTAGCAACGTGTTTACTTCATAAACATTTAGTTCTAAGGTCTATTCAAATTTACGTTTCCAATTTATTTTACTTCTAGTTAAACAAATATCAACTATATTTCAGTGGTAATTCAGTTGATTTCATAGGGACAATCATTATTTAAAAAGTCTTTAAAATGTTTGAAGTTGTAGCGTAAACTGAATTTTATTGTGTAGGAATTAATGTTATTCTTCCAATAACTCATATTTGCTTACATGTTTAGCAAGTTCAACGCGAACGTAGATTCTTTCTATATTAATGAAAACTTATTTCGAAAGCTTTGTAGTAAAGTAGAATAATAAATGCTACGTCAATAATTAAAAAAAACACCCCCAACCCGATGTTGGTCCCATGGAGAAAGTTGTTCAGTTTGATGGTCTGTACCACATCCTTAAATTTGGCTGGTCTTTAAAAAATCAGCCTGTATATATATATATAAATCTATCAAAGCGCGCCATACTTTAAACGGAGGGACCGTTTAAAGTATGGCGGAAGAAAAACGCGAAGGAAACTTCACTTGGAACCGAAAATGCAAATTGTAGGGAGTCTTGTTTTAAGGGGTTTTTAAAAGTTTACAAACAACTGCGGGTCTGTTGAAGAGGGTATTTCTAAATGAAAACAAATCATTTAATAGAAGCCTTTCGATGTTTTTAATCTGGTTATGTTTACTTTGATTTGGACGTCTGATTATTTTGATTTTACGTTTTAGCTAATTATTCACTGATTCAAAAGTGAGCGAGGAATATTGAAAAGTATTTCCGGAAATGTTTGTTAATTCTGTGTCTCGTATTTCCGAGATGCTTTTACAATTTAAATACATTTTATTTCAAGGAGAATTATGAAATGTGAAATGCTTTAATGACTGCAAACAAGGTACTTCGTAATTAGTTTGTAACTTCACTGAAATTGAATCTTAAGAGTCATAAAGTTGCCTTAATCCCAATTAATTAATTTAGTTTATTTAGTCGGCGCAACATATGGTCTTCTTCTACCATGCTTCTCTATAATTCGTCATCTTGATAGCTAGTCAGGCCCTTTCTAACCATATCATCATACATACCATCCATTGTTTCTTTGGCCTTCCCCTACTCTTATAGCCATCCACATTCATACTCAAAACTTTCGTCACGACATTTTCCTCATTCCTCTGCTATACGCTGCATCACATGCCCGCCCATACCATAACAAGTGACAACCGATTTCCACACAACTTTTCAGTCACCGGTGCCAGTTTCAGACTTCCTCTTAGAATCCAGTTATCTATAAAATAAGTTATCAGTATACTCTGATTACTTTAATAGAAATGTTACACACGGTGATAAAATATTTACATGATATCGAACCAGTGAGTTTTACCATTTATTATTCATTCTGTAAGCTTGAGCGAATTATTTATTACCTTCTCAACGCACCGGTAGTAGGTACCTAATTAAATATAATTTAATTATTATGTTTACAACGTTGTAAATATTGATAAGCGACATGACAGCATTGTTTTGAAGCATTCAGATAAAACCATTGTTCCTGTTGAAAATGGGGTTTCAAAACGAACTTCAACGACTTTCGAATTTAATTAAAGTTCTAGCTTTTGTTTGATCGTTATTTTTCGTTAAAACGTGATTAAATTCTGTTTGTAAACCAGTAAACTGTTTGTAATAGTTTACGTAAACTTTTGCTCGCAGCAGTTTAGCAAGTCCGAAACATGCACGGTATGCACAATTTATAGGTTTTTACTAACTTTTTTGGACTGTATTTGTCTATTGATCGATATTGGTTGATGGTGACTCTTATGTCATAATACTTTAAGGTAAACATCAAAATAATGGTCAAACCGTAAGCAATCAAAAATATCAAATTATTTAATACAAGTCAGGAGGTTTCTTTAAAAAAATTTCATCAGAAAAGATCGTAAAGAAGAGAAAATTCTTACTTTATTATACTGTGACTGAAGCCTCGCTGTAATTACTGTCAATGTATACTGTGTAAATTATCCCTCTCTGAGTGGGTCTGGTCGTAAATCTGAGCGGCTTAGCAACAATAATGTTTAACTTTTAGACTCGCCGAGTTGCGGCTGAGGCATGCCTACGCATTGGCTTAACCGCCGCCGGATTGAATTTAAGTTGTCTTCAGATTATTGGGTTTATTAGATTTCACGAGGAATTAATAACGTTGATCGATGGATGGTCGTCCAAATATAAAAGACAGGTGGGAGCTTTTCAGTTAAGTGATACGAACTTATCGGTATTGTTGACACATTCACACGTAAAATAATCAATTTACTAGTACAATATCAACCATTCCTGTGCATCCATTCTTCGTCGGTGTCTCGAGTGTCGGCATGGTCTCGAAATTTTATGAGGTCCCCAGACAATATGAAGAATCGTGAATATGTCGTCGGCTTTTAGCTTTCATTACGTGAATGACTTACAGGAATACTAATTGAGTATCCGTAATATCCCTTATAATTTCGTTATCCCATCGTGTGGGGATTCTGATGTCTCATTCATGTGATATATCTTAGTCACGTCTTCTGTGTTCTAATATTATTTGTTATTATTTTTATTAAAATAACATTTTCGTCGATATTTTCGGCAATTATGAACCGATTTTGAAATATTTTATCTGTCATTTAGTAGAGGAAGTCAGCGCGGTGGTCCCAAATAATTGATTAACTTTGCTTAAGTTTTTGAGTTAGCTTTGATAATACGTATCTAATCCACTTTGTGTATCTTGATGATGTCATAATATTTCCTGTCACTGTTGTTTACATAGCAAGTAGTGGTACTTATACAAATTGGTGTGGGTACGCACCTTATATGAAAAGGTAAAAAGTGTCTTTGGATCAGTATTTTAGTTTTTTGTCACCGGCTTCCGAAATTAAAGCTATTTGTCACTTTGTAGTGTTTTTTTTGGAAGTCGGTTGTTGTTTTTTATAAAAAAAGTTTTTTTATAATGAGAGTTTATGGATTACATAGATAAGTATGGTTCCTTTTTAAAAGTTTCTAAGTTATCTTCAAGATTGCGTTAGTAAAAGCGTGTAGTCGGAACATTACCTTAAAAGCGTAGGTACATTACGGTGTAACTAAACTTTCTTTGTACACTTCCTCCATATTGTGGTCTATGGGAAAGAATGGTTTTATGTGCAGCGTTGTTAGGAGTAATGTGTCTTGGATATGTTCACTTTAATGGAAGCAGTAGTGGTCTGCAATGTATTTCCCGGTTCTGGTTATTTTGTTATTTCTTTTATTCGCGGTACAAAATGACTCCTAAAAGTTTTGTTTAGCGTGAAATTGATGTGCAATATTGCTGTATCTATACTACGTCTGGCAATTTAATGTCAATCATGGTAATCGTGTCGTAAATATGGTGTAGTTTCTTTGAAGACAAGAAGATGATAGTGGTCTATTCCTTTAATATGATGGCGTCTTATATTTATTTATTAGGGAGAATATACAGATTACATTTTGTAGACAAAATACGCCCAAATGTGTAACCAATAATATTTTACACGGAAGACACACAAAAGGACTTTTAGGGGACTGTTTCCGTGTGTCATTTTAATGAAAAGAAAAAAAAACCGGCCAAGTGCGAGTCGGACTCGCGCACGAAGGGTTCCGTACCATTATCTATAAAAATCACATCTGTTTTATGGGAGCCCCCCTTAAATATTGATTTTATTTTAATTTTATCATTAAAGTAAAAATACAACTAGGTATTTTGTGAATATTTCAAGTGCCTACCTGTTGCCATTATGGATATCGGGCAATAAAATCGCGTTTGTTGTATGGGAGCCCCCTTTAAATATTTATTTTATTTTGTTTTTAGTATTTGTTGTTATAGCGGCTAAAGAAATACATAATTTGTGAAAATTCCAACTGTCTATCTAGCTATCGCGGTTTTTGAGATACAGCCTGGTGACAGACAGACGGGCGGACAGACGGAAGGACAGACAGCGAAGTCTTAGTACTAGGGTCCCGTTTTTACCCTTTGGGTACGGAACCCTACAAATAAATTCCGATCATCATCATCTGCCTAGCCTTTTCCCAACTATGTTGGGGTCGGCTTCCAGTCTAACCGGATGCAGCTGAATACCAGTATTTTACATAGAGCGACTGCCTATCTGCTCTCCACAACCCAGTTACCTACTGGGTAATATATGTACCTATACCCCTTGGTAAGACTGGTTATCAGACTTTTGGGCTTCTGACTACCCGTAACGACCGTCAAAGATACACGAATGACAGCCGGGACCAACGGCTTAACGTGCTGTCCGAGGCACGAAGGGATCTCGGTATGTAAAGATGGCCACCCATCCACAGACCAACCGCAGCAAGCGTAGCTTAACCTGATCGATCGACCTGTGCGGCTGTTATTATTTCCGATCATTGATAAAAAAATCACATCAAAATAAATCGTCGTATGTCGCGGTTTGGAACAGCTGCCCTGCGTGTAACTTGCTTGCCTGCCAATTTAATAAATGTGGGTCACATATGGGTCGCATGCAACACATTCATCATCCACCTGAGTGGGTCCACTCCATCATAAGTTATACTCTATTAACTTAACGTGCATGGAAGGATGGCTATTATTGTGTTACGAAAACCTGCATGTTAGCCCGCTTGCTGATAGTCTTGCCATATCAGCACGCCATTTGAGGATGTTGAGATAGCGTGGTAAAAACGTTTAAAAGCCGTAAACATTATAATCATCAAGTTTAATCCTATTTAATACGAACATTCGGGGAAGTTAATTGCTAACCAAATTGACTGCTGTAACGGAACGTTACATGAATAATCATGTTTTGTTTATGGTTCTAATGCTAAAAGATAAATAGACTACGAGGATAAACGAATACTTTGTTCTTTGTTTGTGTACGACTTGGAACGTGCCGGGTAGGTACGTGCGGTGCGGGGCGAGTGTTCGCATGGAACGAAGGGTGTGAACGAGATCGCGGCCGCGCAGCTGACGGGAGTCCACGTCAGTCGCTTCTAGGCTGAAGTGAGAGTGCATGTACCGCTTTGCGTCCTGTCGAGCGCCCTAGCAGACACGACAGTTACGTAAACCATAATCTTTTTATTCAAAATTTACTACGAAGTTAATAAGTGCCAACTAAGTTTAAGTGGAAATCCCGATTTAGGGTTTCATTTTTACACTAAGTCTTCGTCGTCAACAGCTCCGCGTCCGGCTACCTATGGACCGAGGAGATCTACGACGCTTCGCAACGGGTGTGCTGAGCAAGTTGGATGGCCGTGCCGTTTTATGCCCCTGTGACGTCACCGTACAGCACAGCACTGAACGTCAGCCAACTTCCATCTCCGGCCAGCGGCGGGATTCCGCCAGCAACTACAGGGGAGTACCTATCCCTGCAAAAGTGGCAACAGACAACTGTAACCCACGACCCACAAATATTTGTGTGCCTCCGACTTCACCAGCTTGGTTCTAATATTAATATACTCTTAAAGGTACACACCCGTTTTTTATTCAGTCGCCGAATACTAGGTGGGAATCAAAGCCTAGCCCGGGCCGGCTATCTCAGTCGGTAGAGCCGCTATTTAACGCCACGTAAATCTTGTCGGTAGAGACTCTTAATCTCAGGCTCGTGGGTTCATGCCCCACGTTGGGCGCCAGTGTAGCCTCCACCCGTATGATTTCCACTTAGTATTCGGCGACTGAATAAAAAACGGGTGTGTACCTTTAAAAGTATATTAATAATAGAACCAAGCTGGTGAAGTCGGAAGCACACAAAGATTTGTGGGTCGTGGGTTACAGTTGTGTGTTGCCACTTCTGCAGGGATGGGTACTCCCCTGTAGTTGCTGGCGGAATCCCGCCGCTGGCCGGAGATGGAAGTTGGCCGAAGTTCAGTGCTGTACTGTACGGTGACGTCACACTGCCAACTTAAATTGTCCGTATATTCAAATCCCTATTATTGTCATACTTTGACAGCTGTTGTATGAAATAGCTATGACACGGCAAATTAGCATAGGTGTCAATTTGCTGAACAATGAATTTCTCTGACTGTATTTCAGTTTTTTTATCGTTATTAGGTTTAATAGCTGCGCCCCGCGGTTTTACCCGCATAAGTTTCGATCCCGTGGGAATATCGGGATGAAAAGTATCTTATATGTTAATCCTGGTTATAAACCATCATTCTGTGTACCAAATTTCATCTAAATCCGATTAGTAGTTTTTGCGTGAAAGAGTAACAAACATTCATCCATCCATCCATACAAACTTTCACATTTATAATATTAGTAGGATAGTTCAAATACAACTCTAATTTTCTTTGACCTTTCATGTTTTATCTACAAGTAAAATATAGCATTTTTGTATTGTAAAGTTTTCAATAGAAATTAAGTAATTTCCATCCCATTTTTGGTCCCTTTCCATCCCATTTTTGATCAAACATTTTTCCCTTCACTTCTTTTTGTTGGTTCCATTGAGGGGTTCCGAACAATTGCCAATTTTCATTCGCAAATAACGCACCAATGATTTCGGGCCCAAGTTGGAAAGGATTCTCTTATTTAAATCACTTATTTTGTTTACCACTGGCTTACGTAATTGTATTACTTTGGACAAGAAATATAACAATATTCTGGTACAATGTTTATTAATTCTTAGGTTTAATGTGACTTTGTAGAGTTGGCGCCGAAGGGAGTACAAATAAATCTAAATTGCTGATCAGTTTTGGTCAAAATATATAATTTGAAGTCTCTCATCTCTCTTACACGTTCTGTATTTTCTGCTTATTTTAAGTAATGGATTTTAACTTCCTCATGCCCGTTTTCAATAACACTAGGGGACACCTAATTAATTGATTGAAAATCCAACAGCGCACATTGCACTGCAGTAGGCTGATACTTTTATCTCTAGGTTTGATATAAGTTATGCATAATCTGCCTATAATGTCCCCACTACTGGGATACAGGCCTGCTCTCGGTGAGAGGGAGTGGGCCGTAATCCACCACGTGGACCAAGTGCGAGTTGGTATATGTCACATGTCTTCGAATTTTGGGTTCTAGGACATGCCTAATAATGACTAAATTACAAAACATAAACACCAACTCCTATAATTACCGTACCGGTACCGTATCGAACAATATAAAATTCCCCAAATAGCTACGTAACGAAGTAATTTAACAACTCCAGCCAATACGCGAAGATACAACTCCTCCAAACTCGCCAACTATCGACTATGAACAGCGATATATAAATCACAGCTACTTACAAATACGTCATTTATGTTCGGAAAGTTCTGGTACTTTCTGACAAGAACTAAGATACTCGGTGAACACTTGACAGCGGAGAAGACTAGATTAATCGTTCAAGCGTTGAATATTGTATCTACCTAGGCTCCTATCTAGTTTTTTGGTGAATATTTTACCTTTTATTTCTAAGTTTATATGGTGGCCAAGGTTAGGCAAAATAAACCAGGACCGTCCAAAAGCGCGTTGGGTTGGTGATATCGTCAAAGTCACGGGAAACACCTAGATGAGGGATGCACGGAACTGGGAAGTATGGCAGAGGTAAGGGCAGGCCTTTACCCAGCAGTGGTTGATTCCGGGCTGAAATGATGGTGATGATTCCTGACATCAGTGAAGGAAAATATCGTTAAGAAATCTGGATTTATAGTTAAGATAAGTCTGGAATCGCCAACCCGTCTTATGCAAGCGTGATGATCAATGCTCGTGTTTTCTCTATAAGAGAAGCCTTGCCCTGCAGTGGGACAATAATAATTTCGACGGCACGGTTGGCGCACTGGTTAAGCGATTCACTGCTACGCTGCGTATCGCGGGTTCGATTCCCGCACGGAACAAATAATTGTATGGCCTACAAGTAGTTGTTCCGGGTCTGGCTGTTTGTGTATGTGAGATTAAATGTTTGTAAACGCACCCACGATACAGGAGAAATTCCTAGTGTGGAGCAACATTAAAAAAAAAAAAAATTGGCTGGTAGGTATTTATTTATGGACTAAAACACAGGGCGAAAACCGGCTTGTCAAAGACATGTAGACCTCTACCAAAATGGAATTGGCTCGCGTGGTAGATTAAAGGCCACTCTCTCTCACAGAGAGGAGGTTTGGGTCCCAGAAGTGAAAACATCAAAGGTTGATTATGCCATGGAGTAAACGAATCATTTATATAAATAAAAACCAAGGTGGGAAAGGGTGGCCTTCGCTGAGCAGTGGGATATTACGAGTAAATAAATAGATAGATAGCTGATAGGTGGACAAACCAAAAGTACCCCTTACTTTTGGTTTGAAGATTTTAGTTTTCATATTCCAAAATATCTTACTTGTCAAAATCAAAATTACCTGGTAATGACATCAAACGAAAGGTACGACAATAATCCTAAGCGTAAAAATTGCCCAGGTATAATATTCCTTGTTAAAAAACTTTACCAAGAGCTCCTACATAAAATAAAGGTCAATACATCCTCTTTATAATTATTAATTAACGCTAGAAAAACAAGAACAAAATTCTAAATAGCGTATTTCCGGTTTTTTGAAGCCCTTTTATAATCTGTAGTCCAATGTTATGTCAAATTATTTAATTGGCTGTTTTTATTTTGGCTAACCTAACAGTCCATTCATAGTTATTTTACCTCTGATTTTGCATCACTGTCAATATCACTGTGATCCTTATGCTCCTTGTAATAAGGTTATTGCCAGTGACATGTCTGTCAAAATCAGAATTATCTTTATTCTCATATGAGGTTGCTATTGGTTTTTCTGCGGTCAGAGGTAAAACAACCTGTGAAATTGTAGTAGTTGACTATTTGACAACAAGTCACTTAATGCTTGACTGCAAATAAACCTCAGAGCAAGGAGACGCCTCGCCAGCCACTGCTAGATGCGACATTGTCAACAATTTCCATACAAACCAGGTGCCATGTTATGACATTCTAATTCCTTCATGATTCCAGTGCGAGAGAGAGACGAAGCTATATATGACTGATAGCAGCATCTCTTTTACGAACTGAAATCATGATGGCATTCAATAAGGCCCCAGCATATCGCCATAGTCCTTTCACAGTTATTTTACCTCTCATTTTGCATCACTGTCCAAATCACAGTGATCTTATCCTCATTCTAAAAAGGTTGTTGTTGGGTTGCTATCAAGAATAACGATCACAATGGTTTTGCCTGACTTGTCAAGTCAGGCAAAACCATTGTGATCTTTATTCTCGTTATATTAAGGTTGAAGTTAGGTTATTGCTGTCAGACAGAAGACAGAAGTATGACAGAAGTTTCTAGACCTAGCCAGTGCCAGTTGAAATAAACCAATGGCTTACGATAACGAATCAATAGCTTAGCAAACAGCTCTAACTTTATGCCTAGTAAAAAGATCAGCACAAGCCCGGAAGTTGGCTCGGACAACTTTCTCTGAGCGACTTTTTCTCCTCTTCGTTGATTTAGCTACGGTAATGATCAGCTATAGCTGGATAGCTATTATTGAATTACTACTATTGAAGCATACAGTTGGGGTTTTTTCTGCAATTTAAATGTTTGCATAATCAGCCTATGATGTTCGCTGTCATCCACCACGCGGGACCAGTGCGGGTTGGTAGATGTCACATGTTCGCTGTCATCCACCACGCGGGACCAGTGCGGGTTGGTAGATGTCACATGTTCGCTGTCATCCACCACGTGGGACCAGTGCGGGTTGGTAGATGTCACATGTTCGCTGTCATCCACCACGCGGGACCAGTGCGGGTTGGTAGATGTCACATGTTCGCTGTCATCCACCACGCGGGACCAGTGCGGGTTGGTAGATGTCACAATCATGTTCGCTGTCATCCAGCACGCGGGACCAGTGCGGGTTGGTAGATGTCACATGTTCACCGTCATCCACCACGCGAGACCAGTGCGGGTTGGTAGATGTCACATGTTCGCTGTCATCCACCACGCGGGACCAGTGTGGGTTGGTAGATGTCACATGTTCACCGTCATCCACCACGCGAGACCAGTGCGGGTTGGTAGATGTCACATGTTCGCTGTCATACACCACGCGGGACCAGTGCGGGTTGGTAGATGTCACATGTTCGCTGTCATCCACCACGCGGGACCAGTGTGGGTTGGTAGATGTCACATGTTCACCGTCATCCACCACGCGAGACCAGTGCGGGTTGGTAGATGTCACATGTTTGCTGTCATCCACCATGCGGGACCAGTGCGGGTTGGTAGATGTCACATGTTCGCTGTCATCCACCACGCGGAACCAGTGCGGGTTGGTAAATGTCACATGTTCGCTGTTATACACCACGCGGGACCAGTGCGGGTTGGTAGATGTCACATGTTCGCTGTCATCCACCACGCGGGACCAGTGCGGGTTGGTAGATGTAACATGTTCGCTGTCATACAGCACGCAGGACCAGTGCGGGTTGGTAGATGTCACATGTTCGCTGTCATCCACCACGCGGGACCAGTGCGGGTTGGTAGATGTCACTTGTTCGCTGTCATACACCACGCGGGACTAGTGCGGGTTGGTAGATGTCACATGTTCGCTGTCATCCACCACGCGGGACCAGTGCGGGTTGGTAGATGTCACATGTCTTTGAATTTTTCGGTCTGGAACATCCTCACGTTGATTTCCTTCATCGTTTTAAGAGCAGCAGTTACAAAATTATTTGCACAAAGTCGGGACCAGTGCGGGTTGGTAGATGTAACATGTTCGCTGTCATACAGCACGCAGGACCAGTGCGGGTTGGTAGATGTCACATGTTCGCTGTCATCCACCACGCGAGACCAGTGCGGGTTGGTAGATGTCACATGTTCGCTGTCATCCACCACGCGGGACCAGTGCGGGTTGGTAGATGTCACAATCATGTTCGCTGTCATCCAGCACGCGGGACCAGTGCGGGTTGGTAGATGTCACATGTTCACCGTCATCCACCACGCGAGACCAGTGCGGGTTGGTAGATGTCACATGTTCGCTGTCATCCACCACGCGGGACCAGTGCGGGTTGGTAGATGTCACATGTTCGCTGTCATCCACCACGCGGGACCAGTGTGGGTTGGTAGATGTCACATGTTCACCGTCATCCACCACGCGAGACCAGTGCGGGTTGGTAGATGTCACATGTTCGCTGTCATACACCACGCGGGACCAGTGCGGGTTGGTAGATGTCACATGTTCGCTGTCATCCACCACGCGGGACCAGTGTGGGTTGGTAGATGTCACATGTTGACCGTCATCCACCACGCGAGACCAGTGCGGGTTGGTAGATGTCACATGTTTGCTGTCATCCACCATGCGGGACCAGTGCGGGTTGGTAGATGTCACATGTTCGCTGTCATCCACCACGCGGAACTAGTGCGGGTTGGTAAATGTCACATGTTCGCTGTCATACACCACGCGGGACCAGTGCGGGTTGGTAGATGTCACATGTTCGCTGTCATCCACCACGCGGGACCAGTGCGGGTTGGTAGATGTAACATGTTCGCTGTCATACAGCACGCAGGACCAGTGCGGGTTGGTAGATGTCACATGTTCGCTGTCATCCACCACGCGGGACCAGTGCGGGTTGGTAGATGTCACATGTTCGCTGTCATCCACCACGCGGGACCAGTGCGGGTTGGTAGATGTCACATGTTCGCTGTCATACACCACGCGGGACCAGTGCGGGTTGGTAGATGTCACATGTTCGCTGTCATCCACCACGCGGGACCAGTGTGGGTTGGTAGATGTCACATGTTCACCGTCATCCACCACGCGAGACCAGTGCGGGTTGGTAGATGTCACATGTTTGCTGTCATCCACCATGCGGGACCAGTGCGGGTTGGTAGATGTCACATGTTCGCTGTCATCCACCACGCGGAACTAGTGCGGGTTGGTAAATGTCACATGTTCGCTGTCATACACCACGCGGGACCAGTGCGGGTTGGTAGATGTCACATGTTCGCTGTCATCCACCACGCGGGACCAGTGCGGGTTGGTAGATGTCACATGTTCGCTGTCATCCACCACGCGGGACCAGTGCGGGTTGGTAGATGTAACATGTTCGCTGTCATACAGCACGCAGGACCAGTGCGGGTTGGTAGATGTCACATGTTCGCTGTCATCCACCACGCGGGACCAGTGCGGGTTGGTAGATGTCACATGTTCGCTGTCATCCACCACGCGGGACCAGTGCGGGTTGGTAGATGTCACATGTCTTCGAATTTTTCGGTCTGGAACATCCTCACGTTGATTTCCTTCATCGTTTTAAGAGCAGCAGTTACAAAATTATTTGCACAAAGTGAAGCGTCTGCCTGGATTCGAGTCCACGACCTATATTTCGTAAGTCTGGGCTGTTACCTCTGGGCCACCACTATTCTCACTGCATTCAAATATTTATTTTTAGCTGAAAAACATATAACCCATTTGTTCATCAGTGTTATGAAAGGTATTAAGGTATAGTCGTACTAGAGGAAACAGTTTTCTGTGCAGCGAAGTGCAGTTTTCTGTTTGCTAAAAAATAAACTGCTGTCACCACTGCGAGTTCGCTGATAAATATCTGTGGTTATTTTGAGACAGTCAACACAACTTGCACAGATTACTATATTAGTAGCAAGCTACAGATACGACAATGACTTATGAGCTTAGTTCACCTAATCGCCGTTCCGCCTTCTGTCGCTACCATCGCGCTTACTTCAATACAACTCGTCGCAGTGATCTATGAGAACTCCTGTTTGATTGACAACATATAGACTATAGTAAAGCGGTACACTGCTCGACGGCCTACTTTAAGCATTTAACTGTTGTAGGCTGATCGTGGATGGATCGACTTCTAATCGCAGACTGGACACGTCATGTGATAATTAAGTTCTCTCCCTAATGTTGTTTGTGGCTTCATTGACCTTCACACGTGTGTATATTAAGCCCTTCGTCTTTCAAATAAATCATCAAAAGTCGAACCTAAAATCCTTTTCATACGCATCCAAGTGATAAACTACTTACCCTTAATTACAATGTAACGTGTTTACTTCAAAGGGGCCTATTACCGAGCCCCACAATTTGTAAAACTAACTAAAAGTCATGATTTATCGAACAAAACACTAACAAGGGCCTTGTATCCGTCCCAGCACGTTTTTAATTACCAAAACGTGCCACAAATACTAGCTACTTTCAGTTTTGCCCGAATTTTCACCGTACATTTTGAGGGCCGCAGTAATTAATCTGAGCGGCTTTTTAGGCACACTAGAGTCGTGTGAAAAGAGTATTTTTAACTGGGATTTTTAGCGGCGGTTTCTAATAATGTTGGCTGAGGGTCGACGTATTGTATGGACTGTCGTACGTAGAGCTTGTAACTAATGTGAAAGGTGACTCTTTATTGCGATTTTCATTAATTATTATTAATTTAAAAACATACAGACTTCCCCGTTGTACTAGTGGTCGCAAGCTGAGCATGAGGGCCTGGGTTCGATTCCTAGCTCGGGCAAAGTGTTTTTGTGTTTTTTCATCTGGATTGCAATAGACTGGGTTGTAAAAGGGGGCGAGTGAATGGCAATAGACTCGCCCCCTCTTATATGGGACTTTAATATAACTGGGGAGATATGTGGGTGTACTATGCGTAGGGTAGGGTGTGGTTGTGATATGTTTGTTAACTCATCCAAAAGTTTTACGTGATGAGGGACTGACAAAACCTGTTATAAAAAGATGCCCCTTTATCATCTTACTTTAAATAAACTGAATCATAACAAAAAAAATATAAAATATTAATTACAGCCCGCTCCCTCTCACCGAGAGGAGGCCTGTGTCCCAGCCAGGATATCTATGGTCCCAGCAGACAAGCAAGAACATTATAAGCAAATTATAATATATGTATGTATTAAAATGGGTTTCAGGAAGACATCCGAATTCCAACTGTATAGATGAATAAACCTTTTGCACACGCAGATAGTCGATGTGCCTCTAGAATTATCTTAGGTAAACGCAGTAGCAAACAGCGCTTTAGCCAACTACCACCAGAACAAAACAGTCAGGTCCTTTCTTTGCATAAGCCTCGACTTTCTGCACAGAAACTCACAAATTGGCCACAGTTCTCAGCTTCAAGAAATACATTCACAGTTAAATTTCAAGCTCATTTTAAATATAAGTTAAAGTTAAATAAAAATCTCTCATTGTTCAAGTGAATGTCTGAGATTTCAAGCTTAACGAAACGTAAATTAAGATTGTTTAAGAATAAAATTATTTGCTTCGAGTCTCCGCTGTAATTTGCAGCACTGTTTAACATTTATTTTATAGAATTTAAACTTGAAAGACGGTTTTTTAAATGGAGAGAAACGGAAGTTGGGAAGAAAGGAGTCGGAACAGAGGCAATAAATATCTAGTCTTGTCATTTACCATTTTTAATTCCCCATTATTTTTATTAATGTGAAAGTGAGTAAGGTTATTTCTTTCTTTGTCTTCCTTAGCCGACTCTTTGCTGAAATGAAACTAAACATTTTAAGTTTTTTTTTTATACGTTGACTACCAGAATAGAACAATAGAATATCTATTGTTGGCGAACATCGGTAAACGCGGTGGCAGTCAATGCCGTAATGTGATTTAGCAGTTTTCGAACATGCTGACTGTGTTAGTGCTCATTTACGGAGACGCGGGCGTCGCACGTCGCGTTGTGCGGCGCGGCCCGCACTAATTTCAAACATATGGCGTTGTATGAGTGCGTTTACGGAGAAGCGATTTTAGACGCGTTTGCTTGAAATGGGGCGTTTTTTGCGGCCGAGCCCGCAGCTGGGACCGCCGCGTCTCACGCTGCGATTATCGCGGCGGCGCACGCAGCGGCAATTCTTGATGAAGCGATGCCCGCGGCGGAATCTTCTGCCAGTCATATTTGGAAATTGCAGAACGGAGACGTAGTCACCGTTACAATGGAGTACGATATGATCGATTTTTAGAAAACTGGTCGGTTTGATTGAGTACCCTGCGTACGCCGCAGCGTTGCCCGCCGTGTGCTTTGCTACACGCTTGAGGATTCGCCGCGGGTGCAGCGACGGGCACCGCCACGCTTCCCGCCCCGCATCTCTATGAACAAGTCTTATATTGTCATACGTTTGTGTTTACGCGTGCGATGATAAGTGCCGCTTGACGCACCGCCGCTCCGTAAACAGAAAATCGTACGACGCGCCGCGAGACGCCACACCGCACGCGACGCGCGACTCCCCGCGTCTTTGTAAATGAGGCCTTATCCATTCAGCAGAATAGGAGCATTTGCGTATTCTAGAGAGCTGTGGTGGCCCAGTGGTAACTGCGCGGACTTACAAGGTTGTAGGTCGTGGGTTCGAACCCAGACAGGCGCTTTACTTTGTGTAAATAATCTGCAAAATTGGCAGCATTTGCGTTTAAAACGGTGAAGGAAAGCATCGTGAGGAAACCGGCATGTCCTAGAACCAAAAATCCAAACACATGTGACATCTCACCAACCCGCACTCGGCCTGCGTGGTGGATTACGGCCCATGCCCTCTCACAGAGATGAGCCCTGTGTCCCAGCAGTGGGTCAGAATAGGCTAACAAAAAAAAAAATAGATGTGGTTATTACAATAGTAAGTTTTTATACAACCGACTACGAGTATTTACTTTAGGTACTATACAAAATAACTAACTTTTTTTTTTTTTTGTCTTTGGGTATAAAACCAGGGAGTGTGGGATTTTTACTCACTAAAACCACCCCGGTGGTCACCATCTGTCACCATCACCACCAGACTTGGTTTACCTACCATTCATTATGCACAGAGGTAAATATGCGTTGAAGCAGTATCTACTATTTCCAGTTCTGAGAAACAATCTAGACGCCTCCAAAATTATAATTTAACCCACAAGGCTGAATTAAATTTTAACATGGTTTTAATGATGAAATATTAGCTAAGTGTGTGCCTCATACTGTACAACTTTAGTCGCGTAATTGTGCGCAAATGGCCACTTTTATCACAAGTATGTTTCATGTTTCGTACTTTAGTATGTTTTCGAGCATTGTTCGTCGTTATTACGTTAGAGAACTTAATGAGATAATAAAAATGTCTGTATGGTATTGTTTTTTTTTGAATTATTGTTTTTATTTTTTCTTTATTAAACGCAGAACCATTTTAATGATAACATCTTGTAATTAGACCTTTAAGACTAGGAACTGCAGGCAGCAATAATGCTAACAATGCTAAATGCAATGTTCCCCGCGCACACAGCGTAGCCGGCAGTCGTCTTCCCAGCGGTGTAGCATCAACTTGTGTCCTGAATAGATTGTGTAAGTAAGAAACGTCACTGTGCTAATTAATATTCAATAGACTTTATACCGGACACTGGCAATCATTTACAACCTTCTCCAACCACGATATTAAAGGTTCCAACAAAGACAACATTAATCTAGTAATTGGTCTTGTCTTAAAAGGCTCAAGATGCAAGAAGTTTTTCGTTACGTGACAATTTCTATCAGTTTAGGAACTCTGACCGCAAGTCGTGTTAAAGAACTTCGTTCCAAAAAAGCTTTTCAGAAAACGCTGTAACATAACTCTGTACTTAGGCGACTTGCGGCGCTTACACAGTTCTTGTTATGAAATTAACAAGAAATTGCTTGATAAACGTGAAACTATAAATCAAATAACAATCTAAACTAAGTTAATGGTCTTCACAATGATTAAAGTTTCTTTATCCGAATTAAACTAAACAACGTTTTTCCGTTTATCAAAATTGTATTAAAAGGGTATAAGATATTTGGAGCTAAATTAAATGCCTTTTTAGCAATAACTCCAAGGGTCGTTATGATTAATTGATTTATTTTAAATTTGTTTCTGCCGCTATCAAGCTCAAAGTATTTATTTCAATTAAACCAATCCCAGACGCTTTTGAACTGTCTAGAGTTCGGTCGGTCTGAAAGATGAAGCTAGTTGCCCTTTCCATAGCATAGTAGGTTCTTACGGAGCAGAACGGACAAGAAACTCCAGCATATTTGTAAGCTATAATGTAATGTTCAAACATAAAAAATATTAAAATGAACATTACATAATGTTCATTTTAATATTTTTTAATTGTTTTATTATTATTTGAGGTTTATATTTTTTTTAATATTGTTTTTTGTATAATAATGTAATACTAGTCTGAAAGTGGCATCGTTAACTGAAAAGTTATGTGGAAATCGGTTGTCATGGTATGGGCATGTGTTACGAAGACATGAGGGAAATGTTGTGAGAAATGGCTGTTAGAGTAGGGGAAGACCAAAGAAATGATGGATGGAATGTTTGAATGATGATATTGTACGAAAGGGGGCGACTACCGAGATGACGACCAATAGAGCAGTATGAAAGAAAAAGATATGTTGCGCCGACCACGAATAGATAGAAGATAGATAGAATACTCTTTATTGTACACCATACAAATTACAGAAAACAATAAAAAAATAAAAATGAATGAATATATTGGGATAGGGGCAGGAGAGTGCTGATGATAATGGATGTTCTAGTAAGGTAATGGATAGTGCCGTGCTTCCCTATAATTTAGATACCTACATGCGAGATAATGCCTTTGAGTTAATGCTGTGTATGTGTTTAGTTGGTAAGTCCTTAAATAAATAAATAAGAGTGAAAGAACACTATCTGTCCACTTCAACATAGTTGTGTATGTATTTATTATTTTGAGTATGATATAATTATTATCATTCTAGTAATATTTATTTTAGAAGTATTTATGTATGTTTATTTGTATGTATGTTAATATATTCTCGTAATTTTTGTTTAGTTTTTAAGTGAATTGTTTTTTGATTCCATGTATTATTTTTTGTCTCCTTTGCTCTATCACACGCTGTCTACATCTCTGTATCTATTGTGCTATCTCAGGTATGCTGGAAGAGATTTCTTATGAAATAAGCATCACCTCTGTACCTATTTTTTCTGCTCTGTTTTTCATTGTCTGTTTATATATGTGTGTACATAAACGGTAAACTAAATAAATACAAATAAATAATTTGGAATGTCCAAAAAAGAGTCACGAAACGTTCTTGTATCAATTTGACAAATACTGTAATTGCTTCTGTAATCATTGGTTTTATCACCACTAAAGGTTACAGTGATTTGATAAATTTACAAATAAAAAGAAAAAAAAAAAAACTTCTCTACGACCCATTACTCGGGAGAAACTACCAATCTTCACATTTATTAGCCAATAAAAGCTAAGTCTAAAGTTGTAAAACAGTTGGGCCATATACTTAAATGAAAATAGTATGATCTAACGCTTGATATAACGAATTTGCATAACTATAAATGTGATATTGCCTGCCTATAATTCTGTTCTTCGGGTGGAGTTATTCTAATTTAAAACTAGAAGACTCTCCGTTTTTGAAGTGAAACTTCGTCATGGAGTTGTTACAGGTAATTCAGCAGCCCAAAAGTCTGACAACCAGTTGTACCAAGGGGAATTGTGTTACCCAGCACCTAGCTGGGTTGTGATGGTCAGATGATAAGTCGCTCCATGCATAATACTGGTACTTATGTACCGGAATCCGGTTAGACTAGAAGCCAACCCCAACAAAGTTGGGAAAAAGCTAAACAGATGATAATGAAATGAGTTTACCCTTATTACATACGTAGCTGGTACCCCCGCATTAGTCTCGTTCCTGTGGGAATATCCCGATAAAAGGTATCCTATGTCCTAATTTAAGTCACAGTCTACCCATGTGCAAAATTTTATCCAAATCTGTTGTACCATTTTAGCGTGGAAGCGTAACAAACAAACATACAAAAAAGTCGAATATTTTCTCTTTATAATATTAGTTTAGATCTACGCCTACAACGGTTTAGTATCTCAGTTTGACACGCTCAATTACTTTAAGCAATCATGATTTCGCAACTTACATAAACGTTTATATTCTCAATGCAATTCGGCAGATTGGCAGCAAAATGAACCGTTTGCTTTAAATAATAGATAGGCCTTAACTAAGCACACTATTCGCTGCTCATTTGTAGAATGTTAATTCAGCTGTTCAATTCAAATCACAGCGCTTTCATCAAGTCATTTACTGATGGAGTGAAGGTAATGCTAATTTTGGGCTAACCTTGGTGCCTATTCAATGGGGGGGGTGGGGGGGTGGGGCAAACATTAATTATCACATAACTAGATAGAGGTAAGGGCGTTACAAGAAAAAAAATATTTGCCGATGTATTCGTATATGCTATACAAAAAGGTCAGTTCGTACCTCAACAAACATTTAGGGTACTTTTCATTCTAGTTAAAATAAACAGGACAAAACGGCCGTAACCTCTGATACATGTAGGTAGGTAGTGTATAATAAATAACGTTCTGGCCTTAAACAAAACAATATTTTCATACATCGTCAACATCATCATCGTCGTTCATCGAGATCATCATTTTGTCAAATTAAACTTATGCCCAAAATGCAGTTAAACGACTTTAAAATTACATGAATAAAACGGTTAAGTACGTACTATATTTGCGTAATTTTAAACTACTTATATGCATGCTAAACTAAGTGGAAGCCAACCGGCTGTATTTGACAGAAATTCATGCAAATTGGGCAGTTTTTCAGGACTTAAGCTTATTATTATTTTTTAAAGCGTGTTTTGTAGGTAAATGTATGAATTATTTATATACATATATCTATGCCATTTTGTTAACATTAATTTTTATTTATTAATAGGGTACCAATTACAATTTACAAGTTAACAATAAAATAACCAAATTATATCCTAAATTAACTAAAACTATTTACAAACTAAAATGCCATGGATAACGTAGCTTTTCCCATAGGTACCACTCTGGCTTAGAGTTTTGAAATATATAATTGAAATCGAAAACTAAGAATAGGAATACTAATTTTATTGGTCCATTGTTACAAAATAAATTTCCAAAAAATAATAACATTGTATGCTTACTGTAACTAGAATATAACACATAGTTATATGAACAGTGGTCCCTAAACTAGGCAGGACCTGTTTCTTTAAACTCAAACCTATCTGTTAAGAAAAACATGGTCTTTGCATTCAAATCAAGTCAATGTTAAATCGTGAGAAAATTCAGCAAAGTTTTTAAATTGCGTAAGTAAACGGTCAAAGGCAGAAGTCCGTAATCCCATATAAAAGGTTGTATACAAGCTGTTGTTTTGCACCCTCGTCAAATTTCAGGAGGCTGTTATGAAAGACATAAATAATCAAATAAAATTACGATATCTGGTAAATAATATAATATAAGTTAATTAAGTTTGACAGTATTTCAGAATACACCATTTTCAAAGAACAGAATTGCGTTATGGTATTGTATAAGCGGCCGCGTTTTTATGTGTGTGTAACAGGGCAGCTACAGCGCGGCCTCACAGAGACCGCGTTTTAAAATGCGTATCCCACACAGTCATGGCGATTTCCGATAATTAGAAAAAAAATAAGTACCTACTTATTTTATTATTGATTCGTGTCGAGAATCAGTAACATAGTTACCTCCTTGAATTAGACGAGGATGCAAAACGACACCGTATAAATAAACCTCTTTTATTCTTCAAGATTCTTACTTTTATTGTGACTTCCGTCAAAAAGAAAATCTTTTTATAATTATAATATTAATGATTATATATTTGTGTATAGATGAATCACATCACATCAAATTAACATAACAAAAGCTATAAAAGTAAATGTTCGTGTAATTTTTCACAACATGTCCTAAGTCCTATTGAGTTCCTCATAAGAATAAAATATAATATGATAATAATATGTAATATTTTGTTACAAATAAACTTCGAAATAAGGAGCTGTTCAGAAGTTTATTTGTAACACAATATTTCTGCGTCAGAATATGTTTTTATTCTTGTTTGTTTCTTTGCCAGAAATTTCTCCGAAAACGTTGGAACTACTTACTATAATCACGTTAAGGTTTTTGTAAATAAATAAAAACATAATCCCCAGTTTACTAGCTTTTACCTGCGGCGTTGCCCGCGTGGATGTCTGAAAATATCCCACGAGAACGTACTACCGAGATTAAAAGTACCCTATGTATTAATAAAAAATAAAATAAAAAGGTTTATTGCAGTAACTTGTATAACTTTTACAGTAAATCTTACATAGGGACCTTTTAAGTAAAATATATATACCTGTGCTAGGAGGCCCCGCTCTTCAATGACAAATTATAAAATGGTAAAAGTGGTGTACACCAAAAGAAAATAGAATTAAAAATGTTAAGCCAAGTTATAAACTATCTTTTTTTTTTTGGGTGGGAAATCATCATATGACTTCTCCAGCTCTGGGCGGTGCGGGAGGGCGTGTCAGACTTTTACTGACTAAAACCCACCCGTGTTCCTTCAGTTGCCTGTGCCAGGGGTCATGGTATCTCTTTCGAACAACCCGCGGCCCTGGCAGGCATCGGCCCTAGCGGACCCCGTCAGTTCGTGCTGACATTTCTTTGAGGCACGCGTGGAACACAACGCGCCATCGATCCGGGCATGGTCTTTACCGGGCGGCGAGCTGCCCATTGCTCGCCGCCCGCAAGCCTGCGCCTACGGTGGCCGGGAGTCGGCTGTCGGCTGTCGACGTCCAGGGCGTCTCCTGCGGCGACGAGGGGCGTGTGGGCGCAGAGATTGTCTCTCCCTCACACGCTCCGCCACTCCAGAGTGCTTTCCATGCACTCTCGCTCCGTACCATGGCCTGGACCAGGGCGGGACGCAAGAGACCGCCGCCGCCGATTGCTGCCACGAGACCGCGGCGGTGCCCCGCCCAAGCCAGGCAGACCTCCACCGTATCCTCGACTGTGTCCTCCGGGCAATCCATACAGTGGTGACACCCTGGCGTTTCCTCCCACCTTATCCTGAACAGGAACCTTCCAAAACAACCGTGTCCGGTGAGGACCTGCATCAGGCGGAAAGTGAGGGCGCCGTGGCGCCTCTCCAGCTACTCCTCAAAGAGGAGACTTATCGCCGCAATTGTGGCTTGCCCAGTTATAAACTATCTGTGTGTCAAATTTCACCTAAATCCGTTCAGCCGTTTCTGCGCCAATCTGGAACATACATCCAGACAAACGGGCAAAAAGCCAGGTAAAAAGCTATAAAAATTTATTTTTAGTATCAAACTCGTTCCCACACTCATAGCAATTTAAAAAAAACTATTTAATGTACAGTTTTGATTTCGTAACAATTTATTATATGTAGAGATTTATGTACAGGAAAACCAACAAATATAACAAAAGAATAGGAGGGTTGTGAAAGTAACACAAAGCCAGGTTTACATGGAAAATCATATTCTCTCTTTTATTCAATTTTCAACTCTCGGTGTCGACCCGAGTGTTGAAACTCCAACAGATATTAGTCAAGGTCTAATAGCCTAACGTTAAAGATTTTTTTTTGAATTTCATATTATTTAAAAATATTTGAACTCCTTATTATTACAAAAGAGTAATACTTTATAGCCAACCACACTATAGATTGCAATAAATCTACGTTCAGCGTGAAGATACAATGAATAAATAATATGGGGTAGCTGTTATTTTTCACGAAAACTTGGCACATAGACTAGGTTGGCATACACTGCCCTACGAGATCTATCATAATCTGTAAGGATAGAAAACATTTTTTTTTCTTTTAGCCTATATTGTCCCACTGCTGGGCAAAAGTAAAAATCGTTTATTTATACGGCCCTGTAGTAGGGCAAAATACAATGAGATTCACCCACATGCAAAGAGTATTATCTTAAAAACCCTCCTTAATCCACGTAGCATATGAATAACCTCACAATAACCTTTAAACACATAAAATCTTAAACAATATAACCTTTATTTATTTGGGTACACGAAAAGCTTACCCGAAATTCCCTTTTTCATATCCAACATTAAATATAGCTCAGGAAGCAAGCTAAAGCCCCAATAAAATAAATTCTACTTCGGCTTCGTTCAAACCTTGGAGACCCTTATTTTTTCAATCACATTTTGGCCTGAACGGGCCAAAATATTCTAAGTAGCTTATTACACGTTTTATGGCGTAAAACAGAGGTTTGGGGATAAATCTTGGGATTATAATGTGAGGATTATAAATGGTTCTGATCGTGTCTTTGCTGGGATTTCGATGAGTTTGTTTTAAACTTTGTATGTAACGGTATACTATAGCAGCTTTTTCAGTAAACCAAACGGTATTAAAAGATCCGAAGGCCAATTTACTCTCCTAATTAAATACGTTCATAATCTAGTCGCAATCTCATCTCGGCGACAAAGAAACGTCAAAAACTTGTCAAAATGTAGGGAAATTAGAGGTATTTTTGACAGATTGAGACTGAGATCTGTAGGCCAATTCTCGTAATTTAAAACGACCAAAATCTAGTCGCAGTCTCATCTCGGCGATAAACAAATGTCAAAAACTTGTCAAAATGTAGGGAACTTTGACGTATTTTTGACAGATTGAGACTGAGATCAGACTGTGAACGTTCTTAAATTTACCAGAATTGCCCCTCTGAAATTATGGTAATTGATTTTCATTCTAAATCCAAATAGCATTACGCAATCACTGCTTCGTAAACGTCAAACGCTCTTCCTGGATGTCATTGCAAGCTATTAGTGGACAGCTAATCCTACTAAAAGGGATAATAGTAGACCTTAAGTGATTGTAAGCTAATGACTCGTTAACATTAATGGACGTCTATGAGGACTGGGACTATTGATGGGACAGCTCAACATTTTGGACGATCTTTGGTAGGAAAACTTTCAATTTAATTCCGGTAAAAAAATAAATAAAAAACCTTTAAAACACGGATGGGACCAACTGTATGCGGAAGTCAGAGAACCGGGTGTTTGGTGCAACTTGGTACCAATTTCCAACAGTGGACTGCTATAGAGCAGTTATATACCACGCTCGTCGCGGAAGCACGTGATCGACGCGATCGTTTATTTGAATGAAGTACAAACATAACGTCATTAATCGTTCGGTGAAGATGAGTAGCGTCAGCTTATAACACACACGTCCGACTTCGCCACTGTCTCAGATGATACCGAAAGCTCCTGCATTTACACATACATTCACAGCATGTAACACATGGTAACCAAGTAAAACGCGCGTCACTTCGTGAGATAAAAATACTATATTGTAAAGTCAGGTACAAGTAACAACCAGTTCTTTTTTATTTTTTATTTAGCCTACTCTGTCCCACTGCTGAGCAAAGGGCTCCCCTAAATCCTTCCATGCATCCTTTTCTAGCGCCACCTCGACCCAACCCTTGCAGTATGCGTCTAGATCGTCTCGCTACCTCTTCCGGCCTTGGCGGCGCCGAATTTACTTATTAATTAAATTTAACTATAGTCATTCAAAGAGACAGGTAATAAAGTATCTAAAAACAATGAATTTATTTGAAGTATGTAAAACATGAACCTCTCTCTTGTCTAACAAAGATTTAAGGGATCTTACCGCCTCGTTATTGAACGTTGAACATTGTTGAACAACGTTGATCTATGCCCCAATCTTGGACGCTTGCCAGTAGCACTAATGACTTCGATTATACTAAATTATTGTTCCTGTGATTAATTAATTTAGTATTATGTAGACAAGGCTGAATAATGTCGGGAGGAAACGCCAGGGTGTCACCACTGTGTGGATCGCCCGGAGGACACGGTGGAGCATACGGTGGAGGTCTGCCCGGCTTGGGCGGGGCTCTGCCGTGTCCTAGTGACGGCGATCTCTCGCGTCCGGCCTTGGTCCATGCCATGGTACGGAGCGAGAGTGAATGGGAGGCCGTCACCTCCTTCTGCGAAGCAGTAATGCTCGCGAAGGAGGAGGCGGAGCGCGTGAGGGAGAGGCAATCTCTGCACCCTCAAGCGCCTAGCCGCCGCAGGAGACGCCCTGGACGGGAGTCAACAGCCGACTCCCGGCCACCGTAGGCGCGGGCTTGCGGGTGGTAAGCAATGGGCAGCTCGCCGCCCGGTAAGGACCAGGCCCGGGTCGATGGCGCGTTGTCTTCCACGCGCGCCTCAAAGAGATGTCAGCACGAACTGACGTGGTCTGCTAGGGCCGATGCCGCTGGGGCTGCGGGTTGTTCGAAAGAGATACCGTGGCCCCTGGCACAGGCAACTGAAGGAACACGGGTGGGTTTTTGTCAGTAAAAGTCTGACACGCTCAGCCCAGAGCGGGAGAGGTCATTTGATGATTTCCCACCCAAAAAAAAAAGGCTGAATAATGTGTATCAAATAAAGAACATTCAGGCTATAAACGTCACCTCGTGCTTCGACTTGACAGTTATGTTCCCGTCTCTATCTTGCACTTGTAGTTTGACAGTTGTGCGATAGGGCCAGGAATAACGGTAAGCCAAATACGTGCTAATTGACGTTTAGATGTCGGCTTCAGAGTCTAAGGAGATTCGAATAGATCATTCTATCCAGACAAGTCTGGTAGCTATGACGTTGTGCGAATAGTTCGCAAATTAGTAAAAATCTTAGTGTAAAATAAATCTGTTAGAGCGAATTTCACCAAACTCTTATACCTGGAATAAGTCCGTATCCTGAGAATAAATTTTGAATTTTTGACTTAAAAATTTAAAATTTTGTATTTCCATACTAGAATTGTCAGACGTCAATTTTATTCCACGGATAAAAGATGTCTGACCTTGGTAAAATTAGCCCTTAGTCGTAAGTCCTTATTCTGAAAACTAAAAACCTGGCGAGGAGTTTTTTATTATTTGAATTGTTATCCATAATTATAAGGAAACTTGAAATTATAATCCAAAGGTCCAAATCGCCATGTCGCAGTTAGTTTTTGTAATAAATGCGAGTATAGTTTTTTTTGCTTCTTTGTATGTTTGTTTTGTTCAAAGCTCTAAATTCTACTTTTAGTATCGTGAAAGTCGTTTAATGTCTTTGTTCTTAAATCTAATCATTTTTTTTATACACACGTGCTGTTAATTAAAAATAAGAAATGTAAGTAAATAAATGTCGCTACATTCACGAATAGTTTCATCTGAAACAGATGGCTTCTAATTAAGAATCAAGTAGGTACGTAATTATTGTATAGAGGTATGAGGATCAGGGTGTAAAATTCACTCATACTCTATAGAAAAGAAAAGGGAGGATCTTCCGACCAGACGGGTGTTGTGTCTGGCGGGCAACTTCCCATCGACTGATGTCGGGAAGTTTGTATGTACCTATGCTAATTGCGCGGTAAACTCTGCTTGCGAGATGCAGGATTGTAGATACCGCTACAATTGAGACGATATTGTTAGCTTGAACTTTTATTAAAGGACATCCATTTTGTTTTTTGTATAAATTGTGAGAATGTAAACAACGCATGTTTCTCTAATTGTATCAAATTACTTGAAATTAATTAAGTACCTTTATTTTAAGATAAAAAAAATATTTTCAAATTAATTTTACTTGGTACATTGTTTGGATTTGCGCAATAGATATTGAACCCTGTTTCTGTGTACTGGAATGTTACATCTACTAGCTTAACATAAAATTGTGTCTAACTAGACACCATAACAAAATCCAAATATTATGGCATCATCATTTTTTTCAGCCGAGACACGCCCAGTGCTAGATATAAGCCTCCCCTAAGCACCGCCACTTCGACCACTTCGGTGCTTCTTGCATATTAGGGCATTTAGGTATACAAATGAAATCTTATCACCTAATTAAGAATTAGTATAAATGTAATAAATTAAGTGTGCAAATTATTTACCACTTCCAAACTAAAAGCACCCAAAATCGGTGCTTCAGCAATAAAACTTACTATTCTTTTGTTCACACGTACGTTGGCGTGTCCCTCAGCTGTTCACAACGTATGTCACAATCTGAGTCAAACGCACTTTGTTTTAGTAGTTTTGATTTTTGTTATTAAACAGAATAAAGGTCAGAAGGTTTACAAAATCAGCCCTAAGGGCTGATTATTCAATCATCTGATA
The DNA here is from genome assembly GCA_947507525.1 of Apamea epomidion. Taxonomy (NCBI): domain Eukaryota; kingdom Metazoa; phylum Arthropoda; class Insecta; order Lepidoptera; family Noctuidae; genus Apamea; species Apamea epomidion. Next base: position 19,498,790 of record OX382237.1, read on the forward strand.
ACTTTAATTTTTAACTTTCGAAGAATAATTTTGAAATTTTGACTATTATTTCATACAAAAACTGTCAAACGTCAATTTTATTCCTCGAATAAAAGTTATCTGGCGATGGAACAACCAGCCCTTAATGAAATAAAATTATTTATTTTGTAAATACAAAAATAGGACGAAACTCTTCGAGAAAAGGTAGGTAACTCTTTTTGTTTTTGGCACGTCTTGGCAGAGGCACTGCCGTGCCCTGATATCGAAATCACTTCTAACAGATGTTAAAAAAAAGCTAGATAGACTTGACATTTCCTATCTGACTGCCTCTAAGAAGGAATCGTGAAACAAACTCAGGGTCAAGGTCAGGACAATAAATATCAAAACTATCGTGTAACAAAATAGAGGACGGCGATCGGACTAGCGTTTTGAGGAAAGTACCAGATACAGATTGAGTAAACCTGTGACGTGTATACGATGAGTGGTATAAACGATGAACGTGGACAAAACAAAAGAAGTTCGTAAGTATCGTAGCACGTGGCGATCTGATGCTTCTAGGAGAATCTGGGATCATACGTTGCACGAGTTTTTGTTTAGTGTGGGCATGATATTTCTACCAAGAGACTCGCATAAACGTAGAACACAGAATAAGTACGCTTATTCTTTGAGTTATACAAAGCTTTGGGTTTTACGGTATTGCGTAAAAGGGCAAAGGCATTTCGGTGATCATGAGAGAAATACCGCGATCACGAAGCCTTCCACGCATTTTAAAGAAGGTGGCGTTTTGAAGTCTACCGGAACGAGATACTTCACAACTAGACTGTAGATACAGATACAGCTAGCATCATTTTGGAATTATTTTCAGCAAAAACCTACTCTGACCTAATTTATTTAATGTATAGGGTAGTGATGAGGTTATCAAATTCAATGAAAGCACGTATCTCTCATAACATTCTTTGAACCTATGTTCACACATATTTTAAATTAAATAACAATAGATATTCTATCTTTTTGGTGTAAGTACGTACTATTGGGGTGTAAGTTTACTTTAATTACTATAGAAAGGTACAATTATGGTAAATAAGGTGAATTCAGCACCATAACGTCATCATCCTGTAATGTTCCCACTTTGAGAGGGATCGGGTCCACCACGCGGGCTCAGAACGGGTTGGTAGATGTCACATGTTTTAATTTTTTTGGATCTAGGACATGTCGGTTTCCACACGATGTTTTCCTTCACCGTTTTGAGAGCATAATGATGTAATACGTTACACAAAGTAACGCGCCTGACTGGGTTTGAACCCACGGCATGCAATTCGTATGTCGTTACTACTGCGCCACCACTTCTCTATTAGTATCGTAATTTAATGCATTTGTCAACTTTTTGGATCAAATAATATCAAAAATTCAACTATCGATTTATTTTCGTACATAATTCATTAAATTCTCCTTCTGAACTGTCTCTATAGGCGTTAAACGGACATTTACTACTAGCGGATATGACGTGCAGTTATGGCTCAGATAAGGGATTTATGTCCTTGGCGTGTTCATCGGTAATTACGAGCTAATTTGATAATTTACTCAAGGGAAGTATTGCAAACTTCCTTAATATTTCTTTAAGGGTGTGGCTAACGGCGACATAGAGATTTTATCAGAACTTCGGAATTGTTTGCACGCGTAGTTTGTGCGAAAGGCTTCTCGAACACAAGAGATTTTGGAAAGCCCATATTGAGAAAAGGCCATTAAGGGGGTAATAAAACTCCTCCTTGGAGATTACGTGAAGTTCGCGATGTTGTCATACTATACTTATTACGATCAATACGGTTATTTGCAAGCCTTAATATCGGACGAAAGGTCTAACTAACGGATATCGGAACAGTCTGGGAGCTTTAGTGGGAATTAGGATTCTAACGGCAGTCCCTATGTGTGAAATAGGTCCTGATATTAAGGCACATCTGGTTAGAATAGAAGTCGACCCAAATAAATATGGAAATGGAACAAATTAGGCAGATAGTGAATAGGAAGGTATAGTATTCTTCATATATTACGTAACCACTGCTACTCGTCTACTATTGGTTTTTGTCTAATAATAAAGTATGTATTGGGAGTGAATCATTTTACCATAATGTTCCCAGTTGTTTTACAACTTAACAATATACACCGTTAAATTTTGATCGTTTTAATCCTTAAAAGGGGTCATTGTACTCATCATTATGAACAACTTTTACTACGGTACTTTTACTTTTATAAGTTGTTTATAATGATGAGTACAATGACCCCTTTTAAGGATTAAAACGATCAAAATTTAACGGTGTCATCGGTGTCATCTCGCCTAACGAGCGGCGCAACCGTATTTCGCTAGTTACGTTCAAGATCACATGCAAGGGGCGAATCTATACCATTGAACTGGCCACAAATCTAATCCTCCAACTGCTATTAAGAAATTTCTAATATAAAAATCATGTTCAGGTCTAGGAGTCACGCTCAAGACCAATAGACTACACATGCAGTCATTGTTGACATAAACTCCGAAATAAAAAAAATAAAAGCTCAATAAAGTATCAAGAGGAATGCAGGTTGCTACTCTAAATATGTCGGCTTTCTCGCGACTCGCCAGAAATATATACACGAATATTTTAACACCCCAAAGCGTGTAACAAATAAAATGGCACTGAAGAATTTTCTCCCGCTATGTTTATTTCGGCGACGAAAGGGAACTTCAGTATGGTTTCATTGTTTGATACAAAATAGTTTGAAGCTGTTTTTATTTATGATGTGATAAATTACAGCGAGGTAAATTGATTAATGCCTGATTTTTCAATCATCTGATAACTTTATTCGAGGAATAATTTTGAATTTTTGACAGTTATTTCATACAAAAACTGTCAAACGTCAATTTTATTCCTCGAATAAAAGTTATCTGGCAATGGAAAAATCAGCCCTAAGTGAATTAAACTTTTTTTTAAAGGGTACATGATTTTGAGTTCAGAATAGAATTTATTGCAAGAGTTTACAAGGAAAGTAAGCAATTTAGGTTCAGGGTGTAAAAAGAAATTCGATTTAAATGTACATTGTCGTAAAAGAGAGATAATTTTAATTAAACAAATTGGAGGATACTACATACATATGAATAAAAAGTTGATTAAGTATTATAACAATAAACATAAGATCCAATACATATATAGCCCGGTTGTCATTCGAAGATCTATGACATTCGGGTCAGAAGCTCATAAGTCTCACAACCAGTCTTATCGTGTTACCCAGTTACTGTATTGTGGAGGTCAGATAGGCAGTCGTTTCATATAAAATATCGAAATTCTGCAGCATCCGATTAGACTCGAAGCTGACCCCAACATAGTTAAGAGAAGGCAAGGCAGATTGATTGAACTGTAAAGATAAGTACAATAGCTTATTTGATATAACGATTGAAAAACACTGACAAATAAGTGTTTCAATACAAAGTTGTTGAAGCTCATCAGTGCAGTGGATTCTTTTATTTTTCTAGAAATAAATCTAAGTAAGATTTATTTCTAGAAAAATAAAAGAATCCACCATTTTTACTAACCGTTCCAAAATGCAATTGACTACATACAGAATTTCTCTCAACAGTTTTGCAGTAGCATCATTTAGTATTATCTTATTATTCTGAGCCTGTATTAAATGTCTTTCTAAGACCAATATTCTTCAGTGTTTGCTAAAATTGTCTGCGATATTTGTGAGACGAAACTGTACAAATAATATTTTTCCAATAAACATTAGGATACTAGCTCTCTCTCGACTTCGCCCGCGTGATATTTCGCCCTCCGCGGCGCATCGCATCGCCCGCCAGCGATATTACTTCGTTTTACTTTCGCTTAGCGTTCTTTCTGACTTTTTTTCATTTTGCTCGGTTCCTACGCGTCGTAGCGTGATTTTAAATATAACCTTCCTCAAGAACACGGCTATCAAAAGCAAAAATAATTGCTCGCGAAATTAGCGCGTTCAAAGAAAAAATAAAACAAAGTCATTATTGTTCGTATTGATATAGGTAGAATATCATGTTGCGAGAATTTGTGCGAGAGAGGCCGTGAAAGAATATGAAGCGGTAGTCCTGATAAAATAACAGGCTTTTATTTTTATGTATAAAGAAAAGCTAAGTAAATAAAAAACAGACATGCATATTTAAAAAAAAAGTACTATTTTCGCATCATTAAAACCTCCTACAAAAACAAATCAAAGTGTGATTCCAGTTAGTTCCCTGAAATTACTTTTGTGTTCGGCTTCATTCAGACGAATAAGGATCAATTGTTTGTTGTTCAGTAAATCTTTGACGGAACCATTATTTTCTTCGAACAACTTCGTCAAGCAGGCTAGTACTCGTAATTAAACTTGTTGTTTGATTCGGTCTGTGTTAATTTCCTCAAGACTCAGTGGGTTTCACATGGCACAAAGTCAAAGTCAAAGTCAAATCATTTATTTCAAATAGGCACATAAAAGGCACTTTTGAACGTCAAAAATAAAAATAAAATAAAATTGATTCTAGTCGCCCCTTCCAAAAGGTAGTTTTCGTATGGAGAAGAATGGGCAAGAAACTCCACCGTTACTCTTTTAAAATGTTTTACAATATATTGCATACATTATTTATATAATTATATGTGAAGACGATGCACCCAAAAATAAAATTACTATACCACAATAGGTAAAAGAATTAAAATGGATAAATGTAACCATGACATATAGATCAACTATGTGGTAGATACATGGTGCTCACATATTCACAAACATTCCAAACGTAGACGATTTTCATAAATAAATAAGGAGTAATAAGTCCGGGTGTGACCCCAAGTAATTACAGAATGTAAATCAATGTCAAAGAAAAAAAAAAAAGAATAAATTATACAATTACATTAGCAACCAGTTTGATTTTGTCTAGACTCTAGAGATTGTCCTATGGAGCAAGACCAGCATGTTTCCAAGCATTCTTATCTTGGATATAATCCTCTAATTTGTAATATCCTTGCTTACAAAGTGTAATTTTAATATAAGTTTTAAATTTTCTTTCATTTAATTGCAATATTTCACAAGGTATTTTGTTGTAACATTTAACACAGTACCCCATAAAAGATGTATGTACTTTAGATAATCTGAAAAAAGGTTGATCTAATTTATCTTTATTTGTAGTATTAAAATTATGTCTATCACTTATTTTATTAAAAAGATGTTGATTTTTTCATACATACATAATATTTTCATAAATGAATTGGCAAGGTACCGTCATAATATTAACCCTTTTAAATAGTTCCCTAAGAGATTCGCGGCGACGTAGATTGTAAATGGCTCTGACAGCTTTCTTTTACAAAATAAAAATGGATTCAATGTCAGCAGCCCGACCCCACAGTAAAATGCCATATGACATAATACTGTGGAAGTAACTAAAATAGACCAAGCGCGCGGTTTCTTCGTCTGTTAATTGTCTTATCTTTCTAACAGCATATGCGGCCGAGCTTAGCCGCCCCGCAATAGATGTTATATGAGGTCCCCATTGTAATTTCTCGTCTAGCGTGATTCCTAGGAAAACTGTCTTATTAACAAATTCTAATTTTTGGCCATTCAATACGATGTCACATTCGCTACTTCTAACATTAGGTAATTTAAATCTAATGCATTTTGTTTTTTTTTCATTAAGTACTAAATTATTTACCGTAAACCAATCTTGGACCTGAAGAATAGAGTTATTCACGTCGTCAAGATTTTGTGATCGTCGGTCTATTTTAAAGATCAATGATGTGTCATCTGCAAATAACACCATCTTCGGTTGATTTTGAAGTAATTGGGGTAAATCATTAATATAAACTAAAAAGAGGAATGGACCCAATATCGAACCTTGAGGAACGCCCATTGTCATTTCAGAACCCAATGAGTTTACGCCATTTACTTGGACTTTAACCTTTCTATCTTTCAGGTATGAACTTAACAAGTCAAGTGCTGTTTTCCTAATCCCATAGTGCTCGAGTTTCATCAGAAGTGTTTCATGGTTTACGCAATCGAACGCCTTAGAGAGATCGCAAAAGATTCCAATAGCATCTTGTGCTTCTTCCCAGGCGTTAAAAATGTTCTTCATTAGGGTAACACCGGCGTCAGTCGTACAACGCCCTTTGGTGAAGCCGTACTGGTGTTCATGAAAGATGTAATTTTTATTAAAGTGACGTAACATTTGATTGAGCATCAACTTTTCAAACACCTTACTGAGAACTGGCAGAATTGACACAGGTCTATAATTGTTGGGATCTTTACTATCACCGGATTTGAACAATGGTACTACTTTACTATGTTTCATAAGATCCGGAAAGACTCCTTGGTCAACACTGGTGTTAAATATGAAAGCTAAATAGGGCGCAATGGTTTCGATGAGAGATCTACATACTTTTACAGACATACCCCAGAGATCTTCTGTTGATTTAATTTTAAGATCTTTAAAAGCTCTTATAACAGCCTGGGGGTTTGTATGCTGAAACCTAAGCTCCGAAGGGCATGCCTTTACATTCCTTTTAAGTAAGGCAGCAGAAAGCGTGGGGGAAGAATTTAAAGCTTCAGCAGTTTTAAGGGGAATATTAGCAAAGAAGTTTTCAAATTCCTGAGCTATTTCTACATCTGAATTGATGGGGCCATGTGCAGTCTCTAAATTAAGTTCACTATTTCGCTGTTTTTTCCTACCTGTTTCATTATTTATTATTTGCCAGGTAGTTTTTATTTTATCATCAGCTGATTTTATTTTATTCCTTATATAAAGAGCTTTAGCTCTTTGGCACACCCTTTTAAAAGTTTTTGAATATTTTGCAACATACTGATGAAAGTTTGTATTTTTCATATGTTGCTTTAAGCCATACAGTTCAAAAAGTTTTCCCCTGCTTTTACGAATACCTGGAGTAGCCCAGTCACTGAATAAAAACTTTGTGTAAATACTTTTAGTTTTCAGTGGAAAAGTGTCATAAAATTGCGAGTTTAATAGTGAAAAGAACTCGGCGTAGAATTCATTGGGGTCATCTATATTATTAAAACACATCTGTTTATCTCTCTTTGTTATCTGTGTTGCGATAATCATTTACTTTTAATAACATGACCACAACCACAACTTGGGAATGAGCTGCTCGCTCTGGTAAGCTTTGTGATAAAACCATAAAACTTGACATTTTAATAATCATGCAAGACCATCATTATTACTACATACTGACATTGATGAATACTATATACAAAATTACATTAATATTAACTTTGTAAAGGGTTATTTTACTTTAATTATTGTGAATGTGAGGACAATGTGGGTCATTCCTTTTTTTTCCTTCTCTTTAGATATTTTAATTTGCCGCAATTTAATTATTCAATTTCATCCTTTATAGTGTTGATTCAGAATAATTATGCTTAAAGAATACCAAAAGTAAAATAATGCAGCCGTTGTAAACAATAATTATGTAATGGAACTCTAAGGAGCATTCTGTATTATTTTATGAAAACGAAAAGGCATTGTTTCAAAATTGAATACAGCATTTCATTACAACAGAATTACAGCTGCACATGAATGTACAGACCAAAAAATATAAACGACATCGTATTGTTTTAAAATCTAAAACAAAACGAGGCTTTGTGACGAGAATCACGAACATTTGCATGTGTAACTATCTAACAATAGGGGACGAAACATAAGTAAAAAAACCCCAACCTTTTCAATGAACCCGCTTGAACGTACGTTGTTATCCTTCGTTTTTCTTTTATATCAGTTCGTTTCCGATTCAGCAGTTTTATGCTTCTGTGAGTCTCTGCCAGCCCAATAAAACAAATGGCATGTATCGTGATGTTCGTCTGGAGATAAGGCGCGTAGCTGTCAGGCTGTCAATTTTGAGTTATGTGTTGTTGCCTCGCGACAGGGAGCGAAAGTAAATGTAGCGGTTATAGTAACGATGATGATGTCAATGGTTGGCAAACTGTTTTGACCTATGTATATGTAGAAGGTGTATTTATTCATACACGAAATATTTAAGAAAAGACAAATAAGTTAAGAAGAAAACAAGGTAATAGCGCGGGCAGGCGATGCAATGCGATGTGACGGATGGGTCGGGAGAACAAGTACTTTCACGCGAACGAAGTTGCGCGCAGAAGTTAGTATAAGATACTGCTGTATCTTAAAAGACGTCCTTGGCCTCTGTTACGGCTTTAATTAATACAGTATTAATTAGATAATTAATACTGTATTCATTAAATACGTACGACTTTCCAGACTTCCAGAAAACGGTATTTATAATTTCAGTTAAGATTTTGTTTTGTTTATCGTGTATTCTATTTTTGACTTTAAAACGTGGGCTTTACAGAGGTGACTATAGCTTTGATTGACAAACTGGCAATTCGGTTACGCCGCAGGTGACTAAAATCGCAAGTTCCAAAGTGGAGCGGGTTTCGAGTTTTTTCGTCTATCAAAGTGCTGTGCGGCGAAAATCAACCTTGTGTAAATCCCCCGTTATGCTACTTGCGAAATATGTAGGTATGTTGTAAGATATGTCGTATGTTGTTGGCTGGTTTACCGTTAATCAAAACCATATCCTTATTATATCCGTATCGTATGTTTTCATAAGAATGGCAAATTTTTTTCTATATCCAAAGGAAGTTTTGTAGTCACCCGTATTTAGTTCATGACCGCGAATGAGTTCTTCATGGATGACTTGTGCCTTCATTCAACCACCACTAAATAAATATGTATAGATATTGATATGAACCCGCCCGAATGTCTGACAACCAGTCTTACCAAGGGGTATCGTAGGACCCAGTAGCTGGGTTGTGGAGGTCAGATAGGCAGTCGCGTCATGTAAAATACTGGTATTTAGCTGCGTCCGGTCGGGAAGACGATGAGATACCTGGGTCTCGTCCTCGACAGCCGGTGGAACTTCGTCGAGCATTTCCGACGTTTGGCCCCCAAACTGGAACGGACCGGGGCCGCCGTAAAGCGGCTCCTGCCCAACCTGAGGGGGCTAAACGCCTCCTGCCGGAGGCTTTACGCGGGGGTCGTGCGGTCCATGGCCCTTTATGGGGCCCCGGTGTGGGCGCGTTCACTGCGGCTTCGAGCCGCACACTATCTGAACGCGCCCCAAAAGGTGGTAGCCGTAAGGCTTATCCGGGGGTACCGCACGATCTCGGGAGAGGCAGCAGGCCTCATTGCCGGACTGCCGCCATGGTATCTGGAGGCGATAGTCCTTGTGCGCCTGTATGACTGGCGCGCGGAGGCACTACGTCGGGGGGAAACTCTGCACCCGCGGCAAATCGCGGCGGAGCGGACGGACCTCCGGCGCGATCTCATGGCGGAAAAGAAGGCGCGTCTATCGCAACCCAGCGCAGGGCACGCCATGATAGCGGCGGTAAGACCCCTCTTTGAGGAGTGGCTAGAGAGGCGTCACGGCGCTCTCACCTACCACCTGACGCAGGTCCTCTCCGGACACGGATGTTTCGGGAGGTTCCTGCACATAATCAGGCGGGAGGAGACGCCCGGGTGTCACCACTGCGAGGATCGCCCAGAGGACACGGTGGAGCATACGGTGGAGGTCTGCCCCGCTTGGGCAGAGCACCGTCGTGTTCTCGTAGAGGCGATCGGCAGCGGCGGCAACCTCTCGCGTCCATGGTCCGGGGCGAGAGGGAGTGGGAGGCGGTCACCTCCTTCTGCGAAGCAGTCATGCTAGCGAAGGAGGTGGCGGGATGGGCGAGGGAGAGATCCTAACGTCTCAGCCGCCGAGGGAGACGCTCCGGGCGTCGGGAGCCGCGTGACGACTCCCGGCCACCGTAGGCGCGGGCCTGCGGGCGGAGAACAATGGGTAGCTCTCCGTCCGATCAGGACCAGGCCCGTGCCGGACGGCGCGTATGTGTTCCACGTGCGCCTCAAAGAGATGTCAGCATAGTTGACGGGGCCCGACAGGGCCGAAGCCAGCCGGGGTAGCGGGATCGTCCGAAAGGGTTACCGCTGCCCTGGTACATAAAGGGCTAAGGAAGGAAGACGGGTGGGTTTTAGTCAGTAAGAGTCTGACACTCCCTTCTGCTCCACCCAGAGCGGGAGGGGTCATTTGATGATTTCCCATCCTCAAAAAAAAAAAAAAAAGACATTGATACGAGCCAAAAAAAATATGGTATTCCTTTTGCATCAGCTAAGCTGCAAAATAATACGATCATTTTTTAAATCATCTTATACCATCATCTTATCTAGACGGAAATTTTGGTCCCTTTCGCCTAATTATTATTGTACTGTTGGATTTTCATTTCTTTCAGCATTACGTTTAGTCTACGAGTAGGTATCAGTTAGACGACTATATACTATTTTTTTTTTGTTTCTACGTTGAATGTAATTCGATTTGACATAATGTTTGTTAATATCAATTCGCGCACTCTCCTAACTCAAACAAGAGTTTTGCTTGTGAATTGAAATAAACGGATTTTGTTTATTCCTTTTTACACCTTGAAAATATACGTGGGAATTAAATTCGGACGATCCAGTTCTATCTTAAAAACAAATTCCTGTTTATAATATTAGTATAGACTAATATAGTATAGTGCATAGTACAAATATAATAATAATAAGTATATAGTGTATAAAATAATAATAATATTTAAGCAAAACGATTCGTTTTTGTTAACGAGCATAATTGTAATCACATTTGTGTTCACTTGACACGAATCGATAAGTTACTCAGTTAAATATCCGATGATTAACATCAGACTGTATTTTTTTTTTTTTTAACTCTTATTGAGTCTCCGCGTTTCTGTCACTTCCACATCCTCGTGTTTTTCAAATGTTTGCCGCTTGTTGATATGAGTCACGTTTACCGTGAATGTGTAATTTTGGCGTACCTACAGTGACCGCGGTGTGCTCCCCTGCTCCTGAATATTTATCTTTTCAATGTCCAACCATTACATATTCAACCCCTTTTTTTGTTTCCCTCTGCCTAGTGTTCGCTTATATTTTAATTTGTTTTTTTCAAAAGTTGCTAAATGGTTTTTTGACCAACTTGAATGAGAAGTGGGGTAGAAGTTGTTCTTGAAGTCTCTTTGTATGTTTGAGGAATTTGTGTAGTTTTTGGCATGAGTCTTACTAAGTTGAGGTCTTTTTGGCTTGCGAAGTGTTGGAAATATTACTGGTAGTATTTTTTGGATTTCTTTTGTTTGTTGCGAACTTGGAAAGGAACAAACTATGGGCAAAAAATATTGTTTTAAACCTACCTTTTATTTTTTCGTACAACAAAACTTGGGAATTGGGGTCATTAGTCTCATTTTGGAAAATTCAATAGAGTTAAAGAAATCTAATGGATTAGCATTTATTTGTGCTAGATTTATGATTTGAGTTGTGAAGTAAAACGACTCGAAAGCACTTAAGATTATTTGAGGAGGCAGTTAAATCGGCATTTGGTAAGCATTAGTTGGCGCTGCAAAGATAATATTTGCAAAAAGATTATTAAAAAAATATGAATTATTAGGGTTCAGATCAATTATTAACATGTGCAGACTGCTTCTTAAGTCATTCAACCGAATATAAGGTATAGATATCTTATATTAGGTTTTTAATCGGGACCCCTTGTGCAAAAGAAAATTAAAATCGGTTCATCCGTTCGGGAGCTACGATGCCACAGACAGACATACACACACACACACAAACACAGACACGTCAAACTTATAACACCCCGTCGTTTTTGCGTCGGGGGTTAAAAATACTGATAAACAACAGTGTTTTACTCATTTGAACGTCTAGTAGGTATGGATAGCTAAAGAATATAATGTTTAAAACCAGTTTGCATTAAATCATTGTATCGGCCACACAAGATAGATCATCATCATCATCACCACAATCCAGACTCTTGATTTTTAACTTTAGGTCTGTGAAATGAAGGAATGCTTAAGAGTGCTTAAAACCAATTTTAATATTCTTCGGAGGTATAATGATTTATACCTCCGTGACTCGGAAAGCACGTTAACCCGTTTGCCCTACGCCTGATCTCTCTCGAGTCATGTCGGATTGCCGTCCCATCGCACAATGAGAGTGAGGGGAAACAGGGCAATATAATATCTCCCCCACCGAATGCTGGTCTCTGCTAAGATTGGTCGCCATGGCTGAAATTTAGTCTGAAGGACTTTATTTATATTAATAATATTAACGACATTTCTTGGGTTGCGATCGGTCACAAAAATGAACCGTAATTAAATATAGGAACCGAGCAAAGACTTATCTAAACCCGCACCCTAATTGCGTAACACGCTATCAATCACCATCTGAATCATTTTGAAGGATATTGCTAATTCATTGCTTTATATTATGTTCGAATTTGTCTGCTCACCAACGTAAATAACGCAATGAATGTTGTTGAACTGTCAAAATGAAAGCCACTCCTACTGTTAGTGTGTTTCGCAATTACCCCGCTGATCTCTCTGGCAAATTCCCTATACAGCTGTAACTTCAAAATACACATTAACATCCAAACAATATTCCTTGTTATAACCCAAAGGTCGTCCTTTCTGAATGTGGAATTTTCAAGAGTAATAGACACCTATAAAGTATAGCCTGGCATAAATGTTACGCTTATTATTTGATGCATTCTTTATTCCAATTGACTAGGACTCATATTAGCTTAGCAGGTGACGTCGAAGGCTTGTGAGGAGATGGATATGTTTGTATGCTTATGACATTTTCTTAGCGGATTAAGGCAAGGTTCGAAACGAAGAGGTGAATGTTGAAAGTGGTGGTAATATTTTATGAAGCATTTTTTTTCGTGTTTCTAGTGTTTATTTTTTAACGCACAATAAGGATTCGTTGTGAGTAAGTATTTGTGTGCGGTTAGTGGCAATGAGCTCACACACACTGTGTGAGCTCATTGCCACTAACCGCGCACAAGTGGCAATGGGCTCACACACACTGTGTGAGCCTATTGCCACTAACCGCGCACAAATACAGCCTCCGGGAGGCTACTATTTTCTAATCGACTATACTATTAACGCTTTGCCCGACTCGGGGATAGAAATCAAAAGTCATTTAGTAAAAATTTGTCAAAATCACATAAGACAGTCCCCCGAAACGCCCGCCCTTCACCACTTCCTAATGCTTTCACTGGGAAGAAGAAGCGGCGCTACAAACTCTCCAGTAGCACAGCTGTCTGATCAGGTAAAAAAAAATACAATACCACACATCACTCTAGCGACCACTAGCTCTACTGTGCGGACAACCATTAGTAACGGAATATTAACAACGGTAGTTAAACATTTATAAATCTTTTCAAGTCAATCGTTAAGACAAAAGAAATCTACATTTAAATCACATAAATCTGTCAGTGAAATCCAAAAGATTTTCTAAATACTCTTGAATAATTTTCTAGAAACTGGATAGATTTCTCGTGGTTCCAGTCTAGACTAGATTAAGGCTTGATAAACTGGGCTATTTTAGTCTGCTAGTTGAGTAATAGCAGGTTGTCTGTCTTGCCTAATTTTAATTTAAGTTTGAAGTAATAAATGGTGTTTATAAACAACAGCTCGAAATAGTTTCACTATTGTTCATCGCAAGTTTATCTATTATTTTACTTAAAATACCTACTCTGTGATTACAACTTAGTTTTGAACTAATCTGCTCCTTTATTTATAAACGTTGTTTAAAGTTAAGTAAAGCTAAAATTTGCGTCTGCTTAGCTATGTTTTGACGTTTGCACGTCTCTTAACAACCTTGCTCAGTTTGTAAATAAGGGGGCCACAACCAGGGGGCAGGGAATTGAAGAGGAGAGGAGAGTGTGAAAAAAAGGAAATATATACAAAACACGGTGTCCCTTTTTTATGTCAGACCATCCAAAAATTTAATTCAATAAATATTCCACGCCCCCATATCGGAAACATTTTATTTTACAAAATGAAAACGTCACTCCGATATGACGGATGGTACTAGCAAAATTCACATTTCACGTCGCGTTCAGCGGGGCGGGGCATGACGGCGGCGAGACGGCTGCGTGACGGGTGCGTAACGCGGCCGGCACGATAACGACGCCTGTGAGTGATGGAGTATCGGTGACCGAGTATTGGACAAAGAAATTATTTTGGTATGTTAATTTTAATACGGGTACTCGTACTTGTGCTGTATGGTGGCTATCATTTAGGGAGGCAAGTGTGAAGTAGGGCAGTGGGTTATCGTAGCTCAGTAAGGTTCGTAGAGACCAACGGTTTTGTCACTAGGTATAAAGTTTTTTTCGTGTAAATTTTGGAACACAACGGTTACACTAATTTTTACTTAAGTTAACTAGTTACAAATTAATTCCAGGTGATTTATAACTAAATTCTAGTTTTCTTAAGTACTGTTATGTTAACTCCAAATCTGCCGTACTATCCACAAGATGTCAGCTATTCCAGGATATAACTGGAGAAACTTGATTGCTAGCACAGCTTATGAAGGAACTGTGCTTGCAATCAATAATATTAATATGCAGTCGCATCTGGTGACTGGCTGTACTGGAAACCTTATACCTACAAATACAAAAAAATACAAATACAAAATGTTTTATTTTCTGTACCAAAATATTTCCAACATTAGTTTGTGATTGGAGCCTCCTTTTAAGACTCCGCTCTTCCATAACTTAAAATTAAAATTATCTTAAAAGTGATACAGAACTTATTTAGATAGTGTATGTGTGACTAACGGAGTGTCGGTGTGTGTGTGAGTGGGGTGCGTGTGGGTGAGTGCGTGTGTGAGGGTGTGTGTGTAAGTGGGGTGCGTGTGGGTGAGTGCGTGTGTGAGGGTGTGTGTGAGAGTGGGGTGCGTGTGGCTGAGTGCGTGTGAGGGTGCGTGTGTGTGTGTACGTGATGGTTTATTTTATGTGTTGTAAAAGTGCTTCAGTACCTTCATACGTTAGAGGTTTTACCCAGTCAACTATAATTTTTTTACATTCATGTAGTTGTTTAGTGTATATATATATTTCTTTGTTTACCTTATTGTATATCTGAGCTGAGCGTTTATTATATTGTATATCGGCAAATTTGGATTTAGTTTGTGGAATTTGTGCAATAATATCTTTCCGTCTCTTTGAAAGTAAGTTTCTGTCATAAGAAAGGGTTTTATGTTTTCTTAGAACCACAAGTGTAATATATAGTTTTCTAACCGAAAGCAGACCACTAATCTGATAGAGACTTTCGGTGGGGTGTCTAATCCTTTTAAAATACATTATTTTAATGAGGGCTCGTTGTCCTCGTTCCACCTCTATAAATTTTGATTTTGCTGCACCGCCCCATATCGGTATGCAGTAAGATATGACAGATTGTGCAAGGGCAATGTAAATTTCATTTAAGAGATTTCTGTTGGGGCCTGCTTTTTTATTTGAGTTTGTTGGAACAACGTGTCTTAATGTTTTGAAGATCCAGCATAATTTCCTTATTCTTCGAGTAACATGTTCGAGATGGAAGTACCAAGATAACTTTTGGTCAATTATGATACCTAAATATTTTGTCTGCGATACTTTACTAATTATAGGACACTTACAAACGTTATTTGTGTCTTTCTCACATGTATGTACTTTAATGGTAAAGGCTTCATTTGGTTGTAAACGGTTTGAGATGGAGAAACATATATAATTAGTTTTTGTAGTGTTCAAAGTGAGTAAGTTATCGTTAAGCCAGTTAGCAATGATGGTCATACCCATCTCAGCTTTTAGCTTAGCTTCAGACCAGTTATCCCCAAAGAATACAACAGCAGTATCGTCGGCGTAAGAAAAAATGTTTGCGTTTTCGACTTTTAGGGTACAGAGATCATTAATATAAGTTAAAAATAGTGTTGGTCCTAAGACACTTCCTTGTGGAACGCCAAACGATACATCCGCGCAATCACTGAGATATGATCCTATCTTAACCCTCTGTTTTCTCTCTGATAGGTAATCTTTAAGGAGGTTGAGAGGAACTCCTCTTATTCCGACTCTTTCTAGCTTGGACACAAGGGTTGGAACAGAGACGGTGTCAAATGCTTTTTTAAGATCTAGGAAAACCGTGACGCATTTTTTTCCAGTATCTAAATGTTCAGTTACTAGTGAGCTAAGGGCAGCAACTGCATCCTCAGTGGAAACTCCCTGTCTAAATCCAAACTGAGTAGATGATAATATTTTAAATTTATTAAGATAGTTTATAAGTCTCGTGTTAATTAATTTTTCTATGACCTTTGATAGGGCTGGTAGGACAGAGATAGGTCTATAGTTATTGACATCGTCACTGTCCCCCCCCTTGTGTACCGGAGTAATTATGGATTGTTTCAGTGAGGTCGGAAAAATACCGTTTCTAAAACAGAGGTTGGCCAGATGAGCAATGATGGGAACGACTTCTTTGTTAATGTACTTTAGGAAACTAGTTGGGATGTTGTGGCATCCTGGGGCACTCTCCGACTTTAAGCACATCAAGATACTATGTACTTCCTTGGGGTCAGTATCCAAAAACACAAAAGAATTAGTTTGTGTAGATGAGATGTTTTGTCGATCATCAAGGTTTTTATTAGTCCTAGGCTTTATTTGTTGAGCTAATTGTTTTCCAATGTTCACAAAATAATCGTTTACAAGATTTACTGATGCCGATGGAGATGACATGATATTTAATAATGATGTGCTTTGATTTTTAGATTTATTTGAGTAAGTGATTGATTTAATATTTTTCCACAGCAACTTTGTGTTTGAGACTGATTTAGCAAGTAGATCTCTCTCGTATTTTCTTTTTAATTTTTTAATGAGGTTGTTACAGTGATTTCTATATCGACGGTATGTGATTTTTAATATTTCATTGTGAGGTTCTACCCGAGAGCTTTTTTGTAGTTTATTGCGATTTTTTATACAGCGTAGCAGACCCGGTGTGATCCACGGTTTGATAATACGTTTATTATTTGGAATATTTATTATTTTAGTGTTGTAGTTAATAGTCTCAATCAGTTTTTGTATGAGTCGGTCAGTTAACAAATTCGGATCATTGCAGAATAATAATTCCGCAAGATTTTTTTCCTGTAAATATTTTAACGCTTCTTCGTAATTTATGGTAGTTGTAGTTTTATTAGCAAATTCTTTATTTTTTGTTTTAGACAGTGATAAAAATGTAGTATAATGATCAGTTATTGTAGTTTTTAAAATAGCAATAGATGCAGATGTCTTCCTTTTATTAATCCTAAGCATGAAGTGGTCCAGGCAGTTTTGTTCTCTGGTGGGTAATGTGTGTCCTGGTAATATACCATAGGCTGACAACATATTGAGATAATTAACTCGGTTTTTTTGTTCATGTGAATTTTCAGGCTCTTTGGGTCTTATGTTGATATTTATGTCTCCCGCTAGTATTATATTTTTTTGTGTAGGTAATGAATCTAAGTGTACACTGAGTGAGTCCATAAAGCTGTCAAGGTTTGTGTTTGATGGAGAACGATAAATACCCAAGACAATGTTATTTAGTATGTCCAGCTGGAGACAGGTCGCCTGAGATAGCTGTATTTCTTGAACTTTTGGTTGTAGTATGTTTTTTACGTATACAGCCACCCCATCATTTTGATTTACCTGGCGTGTTGTAAAAAATGACTGATAATTAGGGAGTTGTGGTATAGGGTTATTAGCATTTAGTCTACATTCTGTTAATATTATCACATCAGTTTCGAAATCGAAGGTAGATAACATAACACTGAAATCGTCAAAATTGCAGTAAATGCTCCTTATATTTTGAGAAACAATAGTCAAATCATTTCTCTTAACGTAGATACATTCGGAAAGGGTTGAGAGATCGCATTCAATTGTGCTTGCGATTTCAATCTTGTCTATCTCATTGGCTGTGTGTAATGTGTCACTCATTCGAATTGTTTCTAGGTGGAATTAACGTCACTACAAGGCGTTCAAATGTATATCTGCTAGGTCCAGTAGGGGTGTAAGTTAAAGTAAAACAGGCTGGTTTTGTTTTTACAGCTAGTATGCTTGCTAATTTGTATCTTAGAGGATTGTTTTGTTTTGGTGTCGTTACTTCTAATGTGTGAGTATTTTGTAGTTTGCATATTTGAAGGGATGTTTTGGTATATATTTGGAATGTTTTTTGGGTACTACATTTAGGTTTACTGTTTATGTGTGGTTTGTAAAGACTAAAAGTGTGTAAGTGAGTGGATATAAGTGATGTATATATGTGTGTATGGGTTTGTGTTGAATGGTTAGTGTGGAATTTGATTGTAAGGGGGTTTGAGTGAGCCATAATGTTTACAGAATAGTTAAATAGATACCTTATAAGTATGTGGACAGTATAATAATTACACTGCACGACACAATGTGAAAATATTGACATCTTTGTTGTGTTACTAATGTTTAGTAAAGAAAAGTGAACTGTAACGAGTCATGCTTTCACCATAAATTGATGGATTTGTTCTTCACTTCTAATGGTTATTTTTGGTCCTTGATCTTCTTTCTTCACATAAACTTTGCCATAGGCAGTCCAGCAGTATTTATATGCCCCCGACTTTTTTAGGTCTCTGGCAAGGAAGTGCAGACGAGATCCCTTAGGGGTCAGGTGCTCAGACAAGAATATGGGTGTGTCTTCTTGTGTTTTAAACCCTAGGTGCTTGGCGCAAAGCTTATTCTTATGTTTAACGTTGAAGGTCTTTCCCATTTTCAGTATTTGATTCTTTAGAAGAGTTGATCCGGTTTCAACAACAATTGGTGTGTTTTGATTTTCATTGTTTTTTCCACGCACTCTGTACACATCCTTAATATCATATTTGGCTATGGGACAGTCAATATTGTTAGAAAGGCTCATAATCATACCAATAAGATCTTCTTTAGCCTCGCTGGGCATTTTTGGCACATTTTTAATCACAAAGTTAGATTTACGACTTCCCGTTTCCAATTCTTCAATTTTATTCTCCAAAAATGTGATATGCTCCCTGTCATTTTTCGTCTGATTTTCCAACTGGGATACTTTCTTCTCAAGGTCCTGATTCAATGATGTAAGATGTGCAATTGTATTTTGTATATTTTGGTTACATTGCTGTATATCTTTTAACGCTGTAGAAACTTGCTGGGTTTCATTTCCTTGTTTGGTCAGGAAAAGAGTCATCATTTCTTTCATTTCTTTTTTAAAATCGTCTAACTGTTCAACAATTGATGTTTCTTCCCAACTTCGCTTTACCCGCTGGAACACATAATTAGGTGGCGTCTTGTTTTTATCATCATTTCCCACCAGATTAATCTCCGACTCTGAGGCAGATCTATTCATCGGCGAAGCCATAGTTTGTGTTTATCAGTTGTAGAACAATAATACAATTACGAAAAACCCAAGTTGAGTATAATAATATCTCTAAGCGCAATCAGCGTAGCAGATCACTGGCGAGCTCCCGTATCAAGTATCGCGTAGCAGATAAGTACAGTCGTAACCTCGTAGCACCGTAGCAGTGCGAGCTCGACGGGCGTGTATCTTGCGGTGACGTAGGTACTATGCGTAGGCAGGTGGCTAAATTCGCTCGGCCAGTTCCACGTTGAGACGGCGCAGCGGTGCTGTGTTGCAACTGTGCACGACGATGGTCGAGTTCAAATCCCGCCGGCAGCAAACACTTTTTCTAAGTTTGTAGATGGCGAATACTCCTCTTCACCGCTTGTTGTGACTATTTCACCGCGAGAGCGAGAATTCCGACCCGCTCCAATATGGCCGCTGCACTTTATGGGTGTACTCGGAAGATAGAAAAGGAGGGTCCGTTAAAAACCGAGATATTAAAATTAAAATAAAGTTAGAATTCAAACAATGTCACACCGCACAAAAACACGTCCGTTCTGTACGACGGCCGAAGGGGAAAGGGGATATACCTACTATCTAAGTACTTGTATTTATGTGGCTACCTTCTTACTATGTGTGTAAAAGAGAAAGAGTGATTTACAGAAAGAGATTTGACAACTGGATGAGTGATTTACAGAAAGACAACGGGATTTGGAAGTCTAATCAAGTCGACTCAGGTTTATAAAATTGAACAATTGTATTTAAAACTAGCTTCTCCCTGCGACTTTGTCCGCGTGAAATTTCTTGCTATCCCAACCCACCGCGTCGCATCGCATCGCCTGCCCGCGCTATTAGTTCGTTTTTTCGCTTAGCGCTCTTTATGACTATTTTTCTTTTTGCTCGGCACCAAAGGGTCCTAGCGTGATGGTAAATAGCCTTTCTTTAGAATTTTGCTATCAAATGCAAAAATATTTTTTTTCAAATCTGACTGGTGATTCCAGAGATTTCGGGTTCAAATAAACAAACAAACTTTTCAGCTTTATTATTATTATAGTATCATATAAACATTTATATATTATGTAGATTGAAAACAGATTATTTGTTTTTCAGATCGTGTCGTGAGGGCAGGAAAATACATTTTTCAATTTAGTTTTCTCTTTGGATAATTGTTAAGTGGAATGGAAAAGATTCAAAAATATAATTTCTAATAACTAAGAAAATTCTCGTTCGTCTCAACTTGAACAACTTCTAAGTAATATTCAAGTTTCAATGGTATTTTAATCTGTGTGAAAATTGCTGAATTTACAAAAGTACACCGAGTTCTGTAACTGGTAATCATGCTAAACTTTCGTTGTTTGTGGCATTTCTGGATTATTTTAGGTTATTTTTCTTTATGAATGGAGACGGACGCTGACATTGAAGGTTTTTAAAGTTTCAGTTTTAAGGGTTTTTTTACCCAAAAGTTGCTAGCAGGAAGGATTCAGTGTAGGAGTCGTAAACGTTCAGGGTCTGTATGGTCGATCATTGTTAGACATAAGCAAATATAAAATAAAGTATGATTGTAGCTTTGTGCATGCCTGAGGTGTCTCTGTAGATTTAAGTAAAAAACAAAAGAAGATAAAAAGAAATTAAATATAAAAACAGGTTTTATACCTTCTTGTTGGCTTTAACTAGGGCTCTAACAGCCATCTACTGCAAAAAGGTTCTATCGGACAAATCAGTTAACCACTTATAGTAAGTTTTTGTGACCTGTTGTAAGTATAAAAAGGTTATTTTAGCGCGCGTCAATAACAGAGGGGCAATTCTCGTAATTTTAAGAACGTTCAGTTTGATCTCAGTCTCAATCTGTCAAAAAATACCTCTAATTTCCCTACATTTTTGAGAAGTTTTTGACATTGATTGTCGCTGAGATGAGATTGCGAATAGATTTTGAACATATTAAGTTATGGGAATTGACCTTCAGGTGTGTATCTATGTTTATACTTATAATATTCTCATCTATTTTTAAAATTTTATTATTTCTGTTTAAGTGACAGTGACTAAGTGTTTTTTACAACCAATTTACAGAAATAAAACATGAATTAGATAAGTCTTTTTAGCTTTATTTTCATAATAACACATATATACGTAACATCACGCCTGTAATACCCGAAGGGTATGGCAGAGGTGTATATTTATAGTACAGTGTACCTACTGTTCTTACATTTCACCAGTTATTTATTTATCCTCACACTGGAAGCTATACAGCAATTACACTAAATGGACCAAAAATTATCTGCTTTCCATCCATCCTGTGCGCGGTGGACATCGAACGAGTGGCGATGGATCAATTATGTTTAGATCCCATTTAATAGAGGCGGCGAGCCTATTGCTAACCGGGCACATTCAAACTTGGGTTGCTAATGAGAAATTCCTTATGGATAACTCAATAAAACGTTGCCTGACCTTAAAAACGAACCCAGAACTTCACGCTCAGCAGTACACATTCAACCACTAGACCGACTAGTCAGTGTTTAATAGTCGAGTCAGTTTTCAAATATTTCTTCTCCTAAACGAAAAACAAGTATACTGTGAAATTCTCTAAAAACCCAAACCGAAGGAGATTGGGTTGCCTACTTAATCTCCTGATCTTGTCACTTCTTCGGAATGCCATCGAATACAACAAAAAATAGTTCTCAACTAGATTAAGGGTCTCCTAAGCTTCACAAACTTTTGGCGAGTAAGATATGTAATCCGTTAAGAATAATTGCGGTTTCTCGACACTTGAAGCAACTGAAAACTTGAAGAGATTAAAAGTTGTGACTTAACTCGTAAGGCGTAAAGTAGAAGGGTACATTGTGATAAATTTCTTACAAAAGAAATAGGATTACACTGCCTTTGCAAAGATACCTAAGATCAGGGACTTTGTCACTTAGGTAAAAAAAACTTTTTACAAAAAGCCACCTCCTTCAAAAAGCGGTTAAAAGAAATAATTATAGTTTCGGAAGACAGAGTTTTGGTTTTACTTGATTTTATCTCTCCCTGTCTTTGGTTCTTCAAGGGATTGCTAAAATGCCTCTTCAATTTCTTATCATTACCTTTTATTGAAATCGGTTTAAAATATAATGTGCCTTATTTCCCACCAATGAGAGTCAAGAAATGTTAAAATAAAATCTTTATATTTTACATCTAGCGTGAATACTAGCTGACAAGTTTAAATATTTCAAAATTCAGTTTGCAAACATAAAACAAACATTGTATCCCAGTGCACATTTTAGTTTCATTCAGAAGCTTTTCCGTGGCTCCGAAAAATAACCAAATTTTTAGTTACACTAACGCTTATTTGATAGAAAGCGTGTTGAAGCGTAAGCGCGTTAATCGCGTGGTTTTCGGTGTTCAAAACAATGAAAATGTTTACTAGCCAAAGTAAATTGAGGATTATAATGTGTCTTATTTTGTGGCTTTATGTTACATGACTTTTTACGTATTTGTGTAAGCGCGATTTTATTTTATATCCTCATGATTTGTTTGTCGTGGAACAAAGCTTTAGTTTACAATATGTTATCGCCTGCCTAGCATTTTCTCGACTGTGTTAAGGTCGGCTTCCATTCTCACTGGATGCATCTAAATATCAGTATTATACATGAAGAGACTGCCTATCTGACCTCCACAACCCAGTTAATGGGTAATACCCCTTGAATAGACTGGTTTTCAGAGCTTCTAACGACCAGTAACGACTGCCAAAGATCCATGAATGACAGCCGGGACCAACGGTTTAACGTGCTTACTGAGGCATAGAGGGGTCTTGATATGTAAAGAAGGTCATTCATCCACGGACCGACCGCGGAAAGCGGAGCTTAAACTGATTGATTGACTCGTGCGGTTGTTATTACTTAGCCAAAAGCCTCTCTTTTACAATACGTGCCTAGGTAAATTAACTTTGGATGCTATAAAATATGCTACATAATGATTTAAAGCTCCTCTTTTTGTCAAGCTAACAGCAGACAGTATTTTTTATTTAAGCAACAACTGGTACCAACCATCATGTAAAATAAAAAAAATAAAATGTAGAATTCAGACCAAAACAATTTCCTAACTACACAAGTTTTAATTTCAAACACAATACAAAATATAAACTGCAACAAAAAGGTTATCTTACTTACCTTAAAAGCTAAAATTAAACAGAACAAAGACAAAAGATTTCTTCTGTTAGACACAGTTTTCAGGAAACTGAAAATATTTTGTATCATGCTAACTAAAAGCATCTCATTGTTAGAAACGTGTATCAACCATAAATGTATGATCAAAACGATGCGGGTGACTCGACGGATTACTAGGGGCCAAGGACCCGGGGCCCCGGACGAAACATTCAAACGGCTATTTTGTTTACTAAGCAGTGGCTTTTGGCCACTTGTTTAGCGGTGTGAAGTGGTTATTTGAGTGACAAACTCATTGTGCTCGACCGGGTTACATTATAGAACGACACATTAATTTAACACGTTGATGGATATGAAATTAGTTAGATATATAAGCAGCGGTGACGACTCAGTATCGGGTGGGTTGCCAGCTTGTTTGCCACTCTATGGCATACAAAAATACACTTTAAATCAACATAGTATTTATTGATAGGGGCTTGTTAGCATGGTGGTCAATATCACTTTTGATTCTATGTATTCTATTTTATTCTACTAATAATAAAGCCCAGCAGTGGGACACTAACAGCTAATAAAAAAAAAAGCGTTTGTTTTTTTGTTTGTTTGAACGCGATAATCTCTGGAACTGCCGGTCGGATTTGAAAAATTAGTTTTGCATTTGATAGCCCAATTCTTAAGAAAGGCTATAGGCTATTTAACATCACGCTAGGAAAGAACGTTAAGTGAAAACGAAGCAATAGCGCGGGCAGGCGATGCGATACGACGCGGTGGGGGGAGGGGGGGGGGGTAGAAATCTCATGCGAACGAAGTCGCGGACAGAAAGTAGTGTTAATATATTTAGCTTAAATAAATATATGTATTGTGTAAAGTTACAGCCACAATCAATCATTCCTATCAATCTGGATAGATTATCGCGTATAAGTAATCCTACTAATATTATAAACGCGAAAATTTAAAAGGACTAATTGGAACTCATTTTGATACGAAATAAGCTATGCTAAGTTATGGATGGCGGGTTGGTAGCTAATTATAATGTTGCCAGTTTGTAGGATTATGTATGATCGACGTAAATATTAAATATTTAATTCAATTACACATTGTATAGATCAGTATGTTGTGAAAATAAGTAACGTAGGTTTTTTTCTAGCAGTGCCGTTTTCATTAAGACTTAAGTTACCTAAAGTGATTCACATAAAATGTTTAAACAGAAAATTCCACTCTAGCAAGATCATAAAATGATGTTATAAGCATTGCGTAGTTCGACGACAAAATGCCAATATCTCTAAAGACCACAAGGGTTACATTAAATGTCCCTGGTCTAACTAAAGCGACACTCATGAGGTATTACTTCTATTACTAACCCGAACAAGTAAAGCCAAACAAAGACAGGTTAAATAAAAAAAAGATAAACATTCTAGGTCTATTATGGGAAGTTTATTTCAGCGTATTATTTATTTACAGGTAAGAAGTATCGACGAGGATGGCGCGACCTTATAAGCCCATGACAAATTACACGATCGAAAAAAAAAAAAAGAATGCCAAAAAAAAAACGCGTTTTCTTTGTTTTATTTGATGAGGTTTGTCTAGGTAGGACGAATGTATAGTTAATAAGACGTAGAGTTGAATGCGTTCCTTGGAACATTCGTAGATTATAAGTTTTCTAATACGTTTTCGTAGCTACCGTAGCCAAAGTGCTACGTCGGGGCTCTACGTCGTAGTAATCATGCTACGGCGTAGCAATGGAAATGATTTGTTGCTACTGGATGTTTATAGTGAAATATGTATTGGCATTCATTTTGTTTAGATTTTTTTATTGCATGATAACCATGTTATTGTCATTTTAGAGTAAATTTTGTAAAAAAAAGCATTATTAACGACTTTACGGCGTTTTTCCCAAATTTGAATAAAAGTTTGTTCTCGCCAATTTTCGTTATAATCACAACTGTTATCGTTATACACGACTTCTTATCTTACTTCAATATTAAAATAAAACTTTACTTCTACTTCCCTCAATGGCAAAATCTTGACACGACTTCAATTTCAGCTTCTAAATTAACAAGCTAGATAACATTAATTAAAAGAAAATTTTCATTATAAACTTTCTGACCTAGGACTTAATTTTCGAACAAAAACTCTGGAGGCTTCGAACGATGGTACTTAGAGTTAAAAGTTTTGACAGTTTTACTAATAACCTTATTTCTTCTAGTTCATTAGTTTTATGTTATTATACCTTTGTCAAAGGCATTCGTTAAATTAGGTAGCCTTTCGTAATCTTCTACGAGGAGGTTCGTTAAATTTAACTATTATTATAATAAAGTTATCACAAAAACTCTAAACTTGGTCACTAACTTGCTAAAGCTAGTTAAAGTTGCCTGCAATTTTTTAGGCACTATTCCATTCAGCAACCCGCACTGTCCCCGTGAGGTGGTTTATGACCCATTCCTTCTCACAGGGAGAAAACCTATGCCCCTGCAATGGGAACGTTATATACTGATTAAGCTTATACTTATTTCATTCTAAGGCAACTCCTACAATATTATTCCTTAATGTCAAAAATAGCACAATGTTTTTAACTGTTTAGGGTTAGCATCGAATATTGCGGAATGATTGAACAAAAGTCAGTTTGAGCGAGTTTCAATTTTATTGTACAATAGTTAGCTTCTTTCACTCAGAGCGAGTCCACGTGCTTCTGCCCAGAAAATGGCCCACTTTTTGTAGTGTCCAAAGTGTCCCACCTTCTGCACATTTCACGACGTTAAGAACGCTACCAAAGAGCGTAGCCACCTACTAGGCCAATGTAATCTAGTTAAGTGGCCGAATGTTATATCATCAATTCAAAAAGTAGAAGTTTGAGTGAAAGCGGTGATCAATCATATTACAGTGCAGTCAAAGTATTGTTTAAACTTATTATAGACTAGCTACGCCCCACGGTTTCACCCGCATAAGTTTCGATCCCGTGGGAAAATTGGGATAAAAAGTATCCTATTTTTTAATCTTAGTTATAAACTATCTGTGTACCAAATTTCATCCAAATCCATGCAGTACTTTTTGCGTGAAAGAGTAACAAACATCCATCCATCCATCCATCCATCTATCCATCCATCCATCCATCCATCTATCCATCCATCCATCCACACAAACTTTCGCGTTTATAATATTAAGTAGGAAGTAGGAAGTAGGGCCCGCCTACGATCATACAACCAGATCTATGAAAGTAAAAGAATCAAAAGGAGTAGTAAAGATCGTATCAGGTGGTGCTCTGTAGTTTCTGCCTACCCCCATGTGAAAATGAGTTTATGAAAGTAGGTATGTGTATTTAGAACAAAGATGTAATAATACACCTAGCTACCCACCACTAGATCCAACGACTCTAAAGTATTAACGACTCAGAACCAAAAGTACTTCCTCCACAAGAACCCATTTATGAAAAACCCTTTAAAGGGAGATGGCATTCCCAGTGCTTTATAGCCCTCGGACTGAAAATTAAGATAATTAGCGGGTACGAGGAAGGGTTGTAAAGCAGCGATAAATATGAAAGTGCCTCCGTTATCTCTGGAAAAAACATTGTTATCTCCAGCAGTTAAAATGGAAGTTACTTTATTAAGTCTTATTAGACACAGTTGTAAATTGTTCAGGAAAGGTGGGAGTTACATGATATCTTTGATAATAGTCCAGATCCAGAGGCTTTCTGTAGCGATGGAAAGATTGAATTTCATATCGTATTTTGCCGAAATGACCTGGACGTGTACCGCAGGCAGGTTCAAAGTGGCGCGGGAAAAGAGTTCCTGGAAGGGTTTGGGGAGACCTTTGCCCAGCAGTGGGACAGTATAATCCAAAAAAATAAAACGGTTGATGGGCATGTTACAACCATTTAATAAAACTACCAACGAACGACAGTTGCCATTTCAATATTCGGACAATTTAAGTTGGTAGTAAATCTGTAATACTACTTGGATAAAGTAGAAAAAGCCATAAATATAAATCCAAAATACTTTTGGACGTATATAAAAAATAAACGAGCTCGCGAGAGTAACTACCCAGCTGTCATGAGTAACGGATTAACTGAATCGTCTGATGACACTGAAATCTGCGACTTATTTGCAACCGCATACGCAGAGGTTTATAGCCACACCCTCAAGCCGCCAGATAACGTTAACCAAACATATTATACTCAACAAGACATTACTCAGGACAGTTTTTCAACCATAGAAGTAGGCAACGAGGAAATATTCCAAAAACTTGGTCAGCTGGATAGATCCAAAGGTGCAGGTCCCGATGGAATATCTCCAAATTTTATAGTAAATTGTGCGCGAAGTCGACGACGGCATTGACGACCATTGACGGCAATATTTAAAAAATCATTTAGCTCAGGACAGTTCCCAAAGGTATGGAAAATTGCAAAGGCGGTGCCGGTGTTTAAGAGTGGTGATAATCATCTAGTTAGCAATTATAGATCAATTTCCATACTATCCATCTTTGGCAAGGTCTTAGAATCCTTGCTCTGTCCGCGCATACAGCGTTATTTCTAAAAGTTCATTTGTGAAGACCAGCACGGGTTTGGTAAAGCTAGGTCGACCTGTACAAATCTTGTGTCTTACATAGAGACATTATCTGAAGCGATGGACACTGGTGCTCAGGTAAACGCTGTGTACACGGACTTCAGCAAGGCATTCGATAGGGTTCCCCACAAAATTCTACTTGACAAGCTTTCAATGTATGGTATCCAAGGTTCACTTCTTAATTGGTTCAAAACTTGTGCGATCGAGAGTTTTATGTTATTGTTAACGGTTTCCGTTCAGCCCGTTACGCAATAGCATCAGGAGTCCCACAGGGTTCGCATTTGGGTCCTATTTTATTCATTATATTCATTAATGATGTCATTACATGCTTCCATAATACTACTCCATTTCTGTTTGCCGATGACATGAAAATTGTAAAGACAGTGACATCCCCGCGGGATACTGTCTTGATGCAACAAGATTTGGATAGACTATCCGAATGGCGTTCTCGTAATCAAATGCTGTTGAATTGCACAAAGTGTGTGCACATCAAATTTAGCCGGAAATTGCGTAACATAGCATAACATACAACATACAATATAAATGAAACTCCGCTAACAGAAGTCTAAAAGGAAGTCTAGAGGTATTAAAGATCTGGGTGTCACGTTAGACAGTAAGCTGACATTTGAACCACATCTTGACAGTATTATAAAAAGCGGGTTACGCGCATTGGGATTTGTGATCCGTAATAGTAAACTATTCCGAAAATCTGAAACGAAAACATTACTATACTGCAATTTGGTTCGCAGTGTTCTCGAATACTGTAGTACTGCCTGGCGGCCTCATTATGTAGTACTGCCTGGCGGCCTCATTATGCTGTACATTGCCTTAGGATAGAGCGAGTGTAAAAAAGATTTTTAAATTACCTAGGATTCTCAGTAGGGAAAAAAATCAAAAGGAAATCATATAGCTATAAGGTGGCCCTTTTCAAAATGAAGTCCCTTGAGAAACGGAGAGATATCCTGGATCTAAGGTTTATCTACAAGCTCCTCAGGAATAAGACTGACTGCCCTAAACTCCTAAGTAAAGTCTCTTTTCGAGTCCTATGTAGACTACCACGAAAGCCCATCACTCCTCTAGTCCCACCCTTCCGTCGAACTAAGTCTGGTACTAGTTCCCCTATTCCACGGATGTGTAAATTAGTAAATGAAAACAGTGATCTCAATGATATCCACACACACACTAGCAAAATTCAGCCGCAATACTAATATACATAATATGATAAGTTAAGTTTAAGTTATAGTTTAAGCCAATATTCATGCTGACACTTTCGTTTATTATATTATATTGTACAAAATTGTTGTCCTTAGTAAAATAGAGTAATTGCATGTTGTGTTTACCTGTAATTGGGTGTGCAGTAGAACTAAGATCTATTGTTATGTATTTTCTATGTATGTATCGTTGTAACATCTGTTGGTAAAACATAATAAATAAATTTAAAAAAAAAAACTGCCTTAATTAATTTCCCTGACTTTACATAGAAATACAAAAATAGATAATTCTGATAAAGGTAAGGTATATTTATGTTGCAAGCGGAAAGTCAAGGCGACGTGAAGTTTTTCTTAAAATTCCTACAAAATTTATGTGAATTGCGTATTCTTGCTCGGTGAATGTATCCGTTTTTCCTAGATGGAAAAAATAAATTAATCAAATAGTCAATTGCTCAATTATATTCAAGGAGCATTTTAACACACTCTGTTAACCCAATACTAACAATATACGAACACAGAATAATATAAATTTAAATATCTACGAAACTCAATAACTTTCAACCTTTCAACCCCCAATACCTAAACTTTTCCTTGTTTATTTAACAAATACTTTACTCAAAATCCCAGAACCATTTAATTTCATTCGCACACAAATGAGGATTTACTAATTAAAACATTAGTGTACCTTGGGGGCCGGACGTCCAAATTTTTCTGTTATTTACGAGGCAAAGTTACAATTTTGGGTTAATTACCTTTTAGTATTCAATTCTCGTTGTGAAACTAGCGAATGTGGCTATTATACTAATGATACTGCAGCTAAATGTGTGTTGTATGCTCTTGTTTACATTTTGTATCATTATAAAGGTCTTACCCAACATGTTGTAGATTTTTTTTTGTGGATGAAATGTGATATTGCATTTTATGAATACATAAAAAAATATTTTGTACCAAAAGTCTTCCGTCTAGATTGGAGAAATCTTCAAATATGATGTTTAAACTTGCTGACCCGATAGAGGTTGTCCTATCCAGATTTAAATAGATGATACAAAAATCCCATAGAAAAAAGAACGTTCAGTTTTTCCCAAATTTGTACATGTTCTGAAACTTTTCAATTTTTCTTTCCATAAAAACCAAATTCGGAATATTACGAATATTTTGAAACAAAAAATAACCAAATCGATACAAAAACTAACCGTTCTCAAGTGATGCGCTTACCAACGAACAGCATTTCATTTTTGTTTATATAAAAGATCAACATGAGCTGAAACTATTCAGATTTTATACAGTCTTCTATAATTTGCACTCTAAAAGTAATAGAAGTTATACATATTACCATAAAGAATGAAATTACATCATAAATATTACTTTTTTTTTAACTTCAAAAGCATGTTCAGTTCATCTTTATTCCAGGTGCTGTTTGTATCGCTCACTTGTATACAAATTGGCATTTACAGTAACTAATTCACTTTACAAACCCAATTGCCAATCAACATTCCTGCCTATACAATCCTACTGAATCAGCCTACAATTTGTAACGAAAAACCCGATTCTACAAAAACCCGGTTTCACAAAAAATTGGTAATACATCTCAATCAACATTCATTGATACAAAACGGACAAAGGTCAGTACCGATACATGAGGCCATTATTCAAATGTATTGTCCAATATATAACAACAATCAACCTTTGTTGCGACCTGTCATGTCGGTAAATAAATATATTGTGCTCTATATTTTTTTATTTGTCGCCTTTTGTTGCTATAATTGTCGGCTTGTTAGCTTTGGTGGGTCAGATAAGTAATTATACGTTGTTGGCGTGTGATAGTATAGTGTTGGACGTATTGTGTTTATATTTACATGACAAAGTCTAGGTGATTTAATATCTAGTAGGTATTACCGATATTTTATTTCAGACCAATTGTTTTTGTTGTTTTGCTTAAATTAATTAGTATTTTAAATTGTATTTTCCACTGTACTTTCAAACTTAATTATGTGCAAACCAATAGTTTTTTATTTTCAATTGCTATTTTCGTAGCGCCCCTACGAAAGTGTAGCAAATCTGCCACGAGAATTATGACATCGTAGCTCGCGAAGCAAACATCTAATAATACCATCTTTATTTAATGTTTTTCCCCATTATTCACGTCCTATAAATACAACATAAACATTATTTCACAAAAAATGGGATCCGAACGTGACCGAAAATCTTAATAATGTTTGTAAAGGTGAGGACGTTGAAAAGCAATGTTTTGACATGTTATGTTCACCCCACACCCCAGTAAGTTATTGCTGGTTGTATGAAGCTAAAAGCTCGGGTTGTGGGGCACATCCGTGGCCCGAGTGACCCCTGTGCCCCATGTTATCAAGTTGAACCTTGACGCTGACCCATTTTTGTAAGGCTTTTTTATGACGTTTTGCGATTTGAACGGATGTCTTTTTTATATCAGTTCGAATCGTAAATAAACTTGTGCCAATTTTAGCGATAGATTGTACTCTTATGACTACAATGGAAGGGTTGACCGACTTACTTTTGCTCATGTGTGTGCGTAGTTTTACTTGTGAAAAAGTTCGGTAACCGTACATCCGGTAAACGAAGATAAGTTTGGGTCTGACCCTTCGAAAAGGGAAAAATGTTTATAAAAGAAAAAACATGCTCTATTCTTCGCAAACTCATCGACTATGACTTGCTACTAAAATACCGAGACTAAATTAAAACAAAGCGTTTTTTTACCTAGAGTTTAATAATTATTTTACAGCTAAAGAAACAAGAGTAAAGACTCAATTAATAACTGTCGGAACTACTCGAAACACTTCTAAAATAACAATTGTTTTAGAATGAATCCACGGGAGGTAGACTTTACATTGTAGTGCCCACACAAAACCATATTAGAAATCTATTAATTTAGGTTAGTTTCTGGGAGACTTTAAACAGAAACCTAACGAAACTACTTTGGAATAGGGCCTTAAAACAACTTACTTCTGATCAATATACCATGGAATAAAATGTAATTCAATGGATTATTTATAATAATAAAAATATATACATTGTGTATAATACGTTTATATAACAATTAGCTACACTAACTAACTAGCATGAACTAGCTACCAGCTAGCTACTTTTTATAACTAACAATGTTTTATACAAAATAAATAATTTAAAAAAACAGTAAGTTATCCCATTAACTTATATAACTAAACCTAAAAACAAACTAACATTATGGCGTCGAAAAATTTATATCATGGAAACGATTATAATCCCAGAATAAAAAAAAATGTTCGTTCGGCCTTTATTTTTCTATAAAGCTTTCCTAAATGTCAGCCTTGCCTGTACCTAGCCAGTGGATCTTCGTCTTAAAATACTGTTACTAACATGAATCGATCGATCGGCGGGAAGGTCTTCATCTGTCCATCTTAATCTCTCTTGACATTATCGTAATTTTTCATGTGCGCTGAGAGCTTCGATATTTCGATCGGTTTTGCAGGAAATGTTTTAAGATGATCATTTTTATTTATAAGCTGTCACTTATGTTGAGCGCTGACAGCTCAAATTTTTATTTATAGGTATTTCAGTCCTTGCTGCGAATCCCTTTATCATGATTGTCTTAATGCCCTGGATTATACTTAGCATACACAATCAGCCTATAATGTTCCCACTGGTGGGACACAGGCCTGCTCTCTTTAAGAGGGAGTGGGCCGTAATGCACCACGCGGGCCTATTGCCGGTTGGTAGATATTACACGTCTTCGAATTTTCGGTTCTAGGACATGCCGGTTTCCTCACGATGTTTTCCTTCACCGTTTTGAGAGCAGTGGTGATAAAATGATTAACACAAAGTAAAGCGGCTGACTGGATTCGAACCTACGACCTACAACTCGTGAGTCGCGGCCGTTACCACTTGGGCCAACACTGCTCCTTTCATTATACACTAACGTAATAGAAATGATAGAATGTAAATTAAAAAATAAGTTTAATAAACGACCGACACAACAAAGTAAACGCATCAATGATTAAAAAATAAACGAAAACAAACACGTGTACGTTTAAATATTACAATACCTCTTTTGTAAATGATACAGCCGGCCCATTGTCAGTTTAAATGAAGATAAAAATCGTATTTACCTAAAACAAAACACTCCTTTACTAAACGGGTACGTGGACGAAATTCACAAAAATCCTTTCCTTATAGCAAAAAATATGTGACACATATTGCCTCATAGCCTCGAAGAGATAGCTGCGTAGAGGAAATTGATAAAATATATCTTTTTTACGAAAAATAATGAGAAGGTTTACAACAAATTGGTTGTTATCTAGCTTTTATGTTTGGTAAAAAATAGAGAGCGTTGTCATAGATCGGTTATGTTATGACGGTCGAAGAGGGTCTAAGACGCATGTACTAAAAAAAGACGAGATCTACATGTTCTTTTTGGATGTTATTTCGTTGAATAATATCGAACTACAATAGGTATTGGATAAAGTGAATATGGCAGCAATAATAATACTTGTAAGTATTTTTAAATAAAACGAAATCAAATCATGAATGTGACGTATTAATGATGTAACTGATGTTTTTGTAAAAATATAATTTAAAACTCCATGGACACTCCCGGAGTTTCTTGCCCGTTCTTCTCCATAGTACCTACTATGTTTAGGATGGGCAACTAGCTTCATATTTTTCTGACTGACCGACTTCTCGACATTTAAAAAATTGGGGGACCGCTACTATTTTAAACTTTAACAGAACGTTTGGCTAATAATTAGAGCGGTCCCCCGACGGGACAACATTTAATCAAAAAGTTTCATACGTACTTACGTAGGGTCATAATTTCAAGGTTATTTTTTTCTTTTTAATAATTTTTTTTATTTCATGCTTTTTGTAGGGACTCCTTGTTATTTCATTTCTTTTATTTTCTTGCGTTTTAAGATTCAGGTAATTTGGTATTTAATCAGGTTTTTGGTAATTCGCCAATTTGTGGTAGTGGCCATCTTGAATTTGAAATTTGTCATAGTGTATAGTATTCTACTAGTCAAGCCCTTTCATTTGATACCCATATAGAGGGAGTTGTGAAAAAAAAAAATGTAATTCGCCATTTTATGGTGGCGGCCATCTTGGATTTGAAATTTATCATAGTGTATAGTATTTTACTAGTCAAGCCCTTTCATTTGATACCCATATTGAGGGAGTCGTGAAAAAATATGTAATCCACCATTTTGTGGCGGCGGCCATCTTGGACCGATTTTCATCAAACATAAATAAGAACACTCCCGACAAATTCACCTTACAAACAAAAAAAACAAAATTAAAATCGGTTCATCCGTTCGGGGGCTACGATGCCACAGACAGACATACACACACACACACACACACACATACACACATACACGCACACACACAGACACGTCAAATTTATAACACCTCCCGTTTTTACGTCGGGGGTTAAAAAGTGCCTGTTAATGGTGTAATTGAAATAAATGCTTTGAGATTGAGTTGGACGTGTGACAGTTATTAAAACCACAAAATTATAATGAACTTTGACAGTTTGTTACTTTTAACAGTTTAACTGTTTGTAACTTTTGACTTTGACACTGTCTCACACATGTCAACTTTTGACGTAATAGGTACACGACCTCCACATCTCAATTTAAAAACTTAAATATCGGAGTCCAAGTATCGCAGCTATAAGATTTCCCAAGAGAGCCTTCAGCGACCATTTTAAAAAGTTATCTGTCTCTTCCGTGACAAGGAGCGCTTTCAACAATTCCTTTATTGCAGTAATTTATACTTTATGAGTTAGTATTAAAAGAATATCCTTCGTACTTTTGTTCATTGTCTTTTCACTTATTGCTTTTACGCTCGGCCAAGGGAAGGAAAAACTAAGCCAAAAAGGTTTGAAAGAAGTTTGTTAGCGTTAATTATCGAGTTCGTTTTGGTTCATAAGGTTTGTGAAACATCTCTGTTCGGTGAAGGAAATTTTTATGACCTTTTTTTTTTCTTTGTAATTTCTGGCAGACTAAGCAGGCAGACCCATCTACAGGGACCTGGAATCTTATTGCAATTGTCACCTAAATTAACTAATACTGTATTTAAATTACGGCATTGTTTGTTTAATTTATGTTGTGTTTCTATAAGTACTTGCATGACACGTATACCAGTACTTGTATACCAGTTGTATGTATACTTAGAGGAACTTTGGCTTCTAAAGCACAGGCTCTTGGCCTACATAGCTTAGGAGGCATCAGTTCGCCCTTTAATGTAACTCTATTGTACAATATATCTTTAATCCTGTGTGCTTATGTATGTTTTTCAAAGTGTACAAATAAATTTATTATTATTATTGATTACCTTGAGGGCTTGAGCTAATGTGCCGAAATTGCCAACACAGAGTGAGCAAGCGTTACGTAGCAATGAATGCTTGTTCCTACTCCGGTCATTGCCCTAAAGCCCTTATAGCAATGGTCTATAATATATATAATGCCTATAATAATTGGTCCCTTACGCTGAGGGACCTATTATTAAAGGCATATTTAATAATATGTTTTGAAATCCAGTACTCTTAGTATTCGTCATTCGTATTTAATAAGCACAGATATAGTAAACGATGAAACAGATTGGTCCCAAATTAAGTACCTAAAGTATTAAGATGAAACCTTCAAGGAGAAGATAATGATACAGTCTCAGATCAAAAGGGAACGTAAGTATGATAGCGACCGACATAGCTATGGGGTATTATAGCCATTAGAGGTAAAGAAAGGTTAAACGATGTGTGACCTTGGGGATTGTCAGACTAAGCGCTGATTTTTCAATCATCTGATAACTTTATTTGCGGAATAATTCTGAAGTTTTGACAGTTATTTCATATAAAAACTGTCAAACATCAATTTTATTCCTCGAATAAAATTTATCTGAGGATGGAAAAATCTGCCCTTAATAGATAAATAAAGCAGTAACCGTTGTTGATGCAGTGAAAGCGACCAAGGTGTATGCAGTAAATACGACGTGTGCTGTGTAATGTTTATTATAACTATGCACATGTTTCTGACTGTGGTTGGTTCTTATGTTCAAAAGGGACCGTTTTGGTTAACAATATGTGCAATAGCTCATGCTTTGAACAGATTCCATCCTGTCTAGAATTTCTCATCAGCAGCCCGGAGTCTGGATTTGTGTCCGGCTGATGGCAATACGCTCGTCCCCTGTTACATGGGAATTAAACTTAACTGGCAAAATATGGGTGTACTACAGTACAGTCACGAGCATAAATATGTATTCACTTGGCTTTATTCAAAGGAGATTTTTGCCTTTGTTCCTGAATGAAATTTTATACGAACACAGTATTTTTGAACCCATAGGTTTATCTGACGTGTCGTATTTTAACGTTGCATTCATTATTTCACGCAAAAATCGTTATTGAAAGTTTCCAAGTGTTGACATATTAGTGCTCGTGACTGTACACGTCTGCCTCATCCTTCGGGGATTACAGGCGTGATGTTATGTTATATTTGAAAATATTTTGATGACAATTATTAATTTTCGGCTACTTTTATACAACAGCTAGTAGCTTATACATCAGAATAACACAAAGGCTATTTTTATCCCGATATTCCTACGGGATCGACACTAGAATGTTATAATTAATAAACTTCAAATATTTCCAGTTAACAACCTTCATCTGAAACCCAACTTCATTAGTAGCGTGTTTGAAATAATACAGAATTACGTATACGTAAGGCAGCAGAGATCGCTTCTGTTAATAGCTACGGGAAGCCGTTTGTTAGCCTGGCCTATTGTCTGCTTTGATTTAACGGTTCGCTTAATTATCCTGGATTTACCTCTTGAGCTATAAAGCCTACACTTATCTGAAGAGAAAAGGTTACTTTCTGTATGTGCGTAGGTACTTGCTCACAGTGCACAATTTACGGCAATACTAATTAGAAAGGACAATGCTCATGGATGTATGGAATCCCGTCCAAAGTTAAGTTCTGCATCAAAGTCAAGCTTTGTTTTTATAGACTACACTTATCATATTAGCTCTTACATAAAATGTGCAAACTCATCTAATTAGTATTTCTAACTGACTTTATAAAAAAAATCTTTATTTTTACAGTCCTTGAAATAAGGTAGTTTTTAATTATAACTGCAAGCAACCACGAAGTCTACAAAATACAGGCACTAATTAACTAGACAACTTTCAAAAAACCACTATTCAACTCGTTTTACCTTCGTGCTTTCAACATAGTCTCAATTTTAGACAAAAATTCGCCCGAATTTCGTTGCCTTTGAAGTACAGGGTGTGAAAACAGTGCCGAATTTTCCTCCAAAAATCGTTACACAGAAATAAAACATGAGCCAAATTGGAACCTCGTAAGTTCCAAGTTTATTTTGAACACCGGTAGCTACTGGTGTTCAAAATAACCTGTATATATAAGACTTGTTTTTCTTTCGTTTTTGGTCGTAAATACACTTTCAGTCAGCTTTGAACTGTGGAATTGTTTCAACGAAAATGTGTTGTTAGTAAAACAAGAGTTAAAGTAACTTGTGAATCCACTAATTACCTGAAACCTAATTAAGTTCTGGACACTGGACATATTTTAGTTCACTTGGTATTTATATTCTTAACGCTGCTGGACTAATTAGGTAGTTGAGTAAGTAGTTTCTTTAGGGATTTGGACACCGAAGGTTTTAGTCCTAATTAAGGTTTCCAAAGCGCCTGTAATTGTTTTTCCTGGGCTAACACCCAGAGAGTCGTGAAACGAGTGGTCTCCAGGATAAACATTAAAAACCTTTTCGTGATTCAGTTAGGAACTCAATTTTATTTTGGTTTAAAACTAGCTACGTACACAGTTTTTGTCGACATTGCTAAAATATACTGACGAAAACTCTTTCTAAAGCTAAAAGATTTATAGTTTGGACTAAAAGTTCCCAAAAATATAACAATTTATTTACCACAATTTGTACGCTATAATCTCTGGGATACTTTATTTTATTTTCTGCTAGCAGTCGTGAACAGAATAGTCCAATTTTTTTCTCTCTCCAAAAAAACGTGAAGAATAATTTAGAGGGAAATACTAATCCTTTTGGCTAATGAGTCTACTTAACTGAGCCCTGACATAGCTAGGGGACATCATTTAGCTTATCTCGGACTTAGCAACACTCTGGGCTTAAAATCTAAATGAAAAATCGTTAAATAAAACTTTTTCATTTACTTAGCGGGATAATTTTTGTCATTAAAAATACTATTCTGAGTAATTTCAAACACAGTATCTATGTATAATGATGCAATACTAAAATATTAGGTAATTTGGTAATGATAGACTTCAAAGTATTAAATTATAATTTTAATTTTTTTTATGATTCATCATTTATTGCATAAAAACAAATTAACACTAATATATAATATATACAATTATATACAAGTATATAATTATAATTCAATTATAAATATTATTAAGACGATCCAGACACGACTATTCTTCTTAAAATTAATTCCAAATGGCCTCAGGCGTATTGTTATTTAGGCCTCTAAGGATTTGTTATTAGGCTCCTGTGACCTCAATTCTCGGTAGGTCTGTGTATCTTAGCTAGTCTTAGTATTTACTTAAAATCTCAAACAAATATTTCCTTTGATATCTCTTATTCATTTTGTATTAAAAAAATAAGGCCTCATTATAAACATAACACAAAAAGATTTTTCACACATACTCGTACCTATCTCTTTATTTTTTTAACAATCGTCATCAGGTCAATCAGTCTCTAGGCAAATGTTGCTAACCGAGGCGATAACTATACTTCGGTGTTTCAAGCCCATCCTCCACGACGCTACTCAAAAGTAACTCTTCATCTGCCTAGCCTTTTCCTGACCATGTTGGGGTCGGCTTCCAGTCTAACCGGACGCAGCTGAATAGCAATATTTTACATGGAGCGACTGCCTATCTGAACTCCACAACCCATTTACTGGGTAATACGATAATCCTTGGTAAGACTTTTGGGCTTAATCTGGCATAACGACTGTCAAAGACCCACGAATGACTGCTGGGACCAACGTTTTAACGTGTTTTCCAAGGTACGGAGGATTCTTGGTATGTGAAGATGGTCACCCATCCACGGACCAACCGTGGCAAGCGTAGCTTATCCTGAACGATCGACCTGTTATTACTTAACCACAACGTACTAACACTATATTAACTTGTTTGTGATTGGTTGCGTCGTTTATGTACCGGTTTCTTTTTAGTAGCGTCACGGATGGACGGGCTAAAGGTGCGGTTTCCCAGAATAGCGGTGACCGGCATGTTTTTTTACACCTTAAAGTGAAATACTGGTGAAAATTTCAGATTTTCATGATGTCCATTATAAATGTAACGGAAAAGCTCCTCTAGGAAGCCGTAGCTTTTAACAGTTAAAACAACAACCGCAACAATAAATAAGTACCTACTTACCTATTGTTGCGGTTGTTGTTTTCTGACACCCTCCTAAAAGCTTCACAGATGAAGCTTTTAGGAGGGTGTCTAGTATAATTTCGTTCAAAAAGTGATCAGCCCTTTGGAGGTTAAAATAACATTAAAATACCAAACTAGAATCGAAGAACATTTTCGATGAGCTTTAATTCGATAGTAAAAGTATTTATCAGTCAAACAAAATTGAAATAAGACATTACAGGCATTTTACAAATCGATGGCCGTCCTATCAACTTGACAGAACCTACCAGGAGTTCATATAATTGAGGCGGCTTTACTGCAACACTACCCGCGATTGATGCAAACGTTTACTTTGGACATCTGCATTTTTACACAGAGTAACTTTGAACACGTTGCATTTTATTTTTTGTGAACGGGAACGGGGCCAAGTTACTTTTATGTAGGTACCAGGCTAGCATAGGTGCGAATGTTTGAACGATATTTGATATTTTGATCATATTTGTGTCTTGAGTTGTTTTGGAACATTTTGTTACGGAGTAATCGTAGACGTCTATCTTTTGGTGCAGTTTTAGGCAAATTTCAAAGAATTATAATACCAGAAGTCATAATAAAATACTTTAGAAGATTTAGGGCTGGTTTTTCAATAGACAGATAATTTTTATTCGTGGAATAAAGTTGACGTCTAACAGATTTTGTATAGAAGAACTGCCAAAAACTCAAAATTATTCCTCGGATAAAATTATCTGGCATTGGAAAAATCAGCCCTTAAAAGAATTTAAAATCTATCATTTCGACAGAAAATCTATCTTATTTCACTAACTGTCCAACTTTCCAAAGGCGTACACTTACAAGCTCCAGACGTGTCTCAGGATGTCAGTTTAAATCGACAGGCCGTATTGAAGTGTTAATTTCAATAAGCATCAAGTAAAATCGTCAAGTATTCTGACACCTGCGTTTTATATATTAATTCGACTGAAGTTTTAAAGGTGAGCCTGAATTTTAATGAGCGAGGCATTCAAGATTTTGATGAGGTTGAATAAAAGAGAGCTGGAATGCAATGATTCTGGGGTTGTTTCTTTTGTTCAGTATTTGCTTTAATAAGAGTTATTTCGGGTTTCAGCCTTTCAAGCGCTGTTTGTGAATGAATGAATACGGCTATTAAAGGTCAGTATTGTAGAACAATGAGGGGCTTGTAGCTAAAAACAACAGCCGCACGGTTCGTTCGATCACGTTAAGCTACGCTTGACGCGGTTAGTCCGTGGATGGGTGACCATCTTTACATACCAAGACCCATCTGTGCCTCGGAAAGTACATTAAGCCGTTGATCCCGGCGGTCATTCGTGGATCTTTGACAGTCGTTACGGGTCGTCAGAAGCCCAAAAGTCTGACCATCAGTTTTACCAAGAGGTATCATATTACCCAATAACTAGGCTGTGGAGATCAGCTAGGCATCTATGCATCAGGCGCTCCATGTGATATACTGCATCACATATTCTACCCGGATGCAGCTGCATCCGGGTAGACTGGAAACCGACCCTCACATAGTTGAGAAAAGGCTAGCTAGGCAGATTATTGTAGAACAAGGCTCTTCTGGACTTACAACTGCTGGATTTTATTCTCACAACGATTCAAGTTTGAATATCGTTTAAGAATACAGGCTTACATCCTTCCACGAGCCAATGAAAACCATTGTAGCCGCAATTTTATTACAAAATTAAAGTAGGTAATTTAATTTTCTCACGGCCATTACTTTCGGTTGGAATTGGTTACCTCTTCTTATTAAGGATATGTAGTTTCTTTGTTTTTAATAACACGAAATCGGTAACAATAAAAGACGTTCTACGAGTATGAAATCATTTTGTCACCCCAAACTGTAAGTGCCTCCAGCAGTCCGATTTTGTAACCATCTCACCGTGAAAACTTAGGTGAAGTGAGCGTGGAGTGAGCTGTCATTCCAATTAATAATGCTAGGGATTGACACTACTGACAACTCACAACAAGCTCACTTCACTTGAGTTTTCACGGTGAGATTTTTGCAGAATCGATTGCACTTCTGCCGAATAAAATGACACAGTTTCGCAGCAGCGCCCGTCCGCAACCATTACTCTTTTTTATTTGCCACCTTTTCAATTATAAACCCCCGCTTCGCAAGTTTGTAATTAAAAATGACTAACTGTTATCATTATGGCCGAAAATAATCTTATTTTTGTTCTACGTTAGAAGAGGACAGAGTCCTACAATTTTCATGCTCTCTCTTTCTGATTGTGTGAGCTTTGCTGTATGTTTTTATCACAACAAATGCGAAATGCTTCCGTGAAGATGTCTGATATATTCTTCGTTTCCAAGAAATCTTAGAAACTAATCTGTTTTGAACAGATTTTTTTACATACAATTTCAGTTTTCAAAGAAGCAATTGTAATAGTGATATAGTTCTCCGTGTCTTTGTATGCAGCTGAAGGTTATGAAAATTTCACATTTTCTTTATGTCTCTGAAAAGATGGCATTTCATTTTGACATTGTCTCTCACTTTATGTAAGCTTTTTGTTTCATTTTACTGTCCATTTATTGCCATTTATTTGAAAGGTCTTGCAGTTTGCAATTTAGTTATAATATTAGAAGACATTCTTCTCCTTTTTCACAGACAGACTTTTTAACTATGAATTTAAATAAAGTTCTCTTACACTTAGCCAACTGAACACTGTTCCACTATAACATAACATCACGCCTGTAAATCCATTAAAATGTTTTAGTCCCACGTAATAGTGGGCGAGCCTATTAACATCAATCGGCCGCAAATCCTGTCTGCGAGCTGCTGGTAAGAAATATGTGATGGAAAAATAACAAAAACATTTTGTCGACTTTACCTGCTGCGACCTTTGTCCACGAATCCTACTATATCCTACTAATATTATAAACGTGAAAGTTTGTATGGTGGATGGATGTTTGTTACTCTTTCATGCAAAAACTTCTGTACAGATTTGAATGAAATTTGGCACTCGGATAGTTTATAACCAGGATTAATACATGATACTTTTCATCTCAATATTCCCACGGGATCGACACTTATGCTGGTGAAACCGTGTGGCGCTGCTAGTAATATTATAAATGCGAAAGTTTATGAGGGTGGATGGATGTTTGTTACTCTTTCACGAAAAACTAATGAACGGATTTTGATTAAAACTTTATAGTAATATAGCCTATACATCAGAATAACATATAGGATACTTTTTATTCGAATATTTTTACGGGATCGACACTTATGCGAGTGTAACCTCAGGGCGCAGCTAGTATATCCATATATCTATAGTGTGTGGAGATGTATTACAGCACACGACTGGGTGCATTTATTTTATAATGACACTAAAATTAACAATCCATTACATTCAAAAGAGACTAATATAAAGACAGGGATTTTTTTTATTTATAAAATACCAAAATAATGTAATGGAGATTTAATTAAGCGAACAGAATGAAGTGTTTCAGATGGTGCCAGCGTCAGATTCCGGGGACATCCCGTGCTCGTCTGATTTTAGTAAGTGTCGACATCTCCCTGACGGATCTCATTTGGGGACAGCTTCGAAGATTTAGGGGACTCGCATATTTTAGGACAAAGAAAATGTTTGTTTTTGGAGGAAAATGTTATAACAAACGAAAAGTAGGTAGGGACCAGTGTACAGTCACGGAAATGAATTCCTAAGAAAATTGTTTCCCTACGTCAATTTGCCGTGTCGTTTGTCATGTCATATAACTGCCAAAGAATGTCAGTTGTGATTTGAATATACGGATGATTTCAGTTGGTACTCAATTTGCCTTACAATGAATTCCGTCATTTCTCTTTGCCCGCTAATTAAAATAACGTGAGAGAAGTGGTGGCCCATCGAGAACGACCGCGATTTACGAGTTGTAGGTCGTAGGTTCGAACCCAGACAGGCGCTTTATTTTGTTTAAATTATTTCATCACTACTGATCTCAAAACGGTGAAGACAAACATTGTGAGGAAATCGGCATGTCCTAGAATAAAAAAATCGAATATATGTGACATCTACCAACCCACACTGCCTGCGTGGTGGATTACGGCTCACACCCTCCCACCGAGAGGTGGCTTGTGTCCCAGCAGTGGGAACATTATAGGCTGATAATATGTATGTATAAAAACTATACCAGCGCGTTTAATATCAAGGAATTATGAATACAAACGTAGCTTACTCCTGCCTTTCTCATCAAAACCTAGAAGTGATTATAATAACAACTAAATACGTCTTAGTTAACGAACTAAGACTTATTTAGTTGTTGAAACTTGATGAATACCGTTATGCTTTTGACTGGCTGCTCCATTGAGCAGCCAGTCAAAAGCATAACGGTATTCACCAAGTTACAGCGCGAATAACAAAAGGATTACACTGAAGTAACGCTGAGCTTC
Source organism: Apamea epomidion (assembly GCA_947507525.1). Classification (NCBI taxonomy): domain Eukaryota; kingdom Metazoa; phylum Arthropoda; class Insecta; order Lepidoptera; family Noctuidae; genus Apamea; species Apamea epomidion. Next base: position 19,542,722 of record OX382237.1, read on the forward strand.
GAATGCTATCTTATTACGTTCAGAAATTGGAACAGGTCGACGTTTGAGGAGACTTGTATTTCAATGCTAGGCTTATAGGGCTTATCCAGCATTAAAGCACATACAATGACAATATTAAATACTCGCGCTGCCTGCGACTTTGCCTACTGTAACTCTATGGCATCGCTAACTGTGTATTCTATTGGCATCTTTACTAAATGGGAAATTTAAGGTGTTGTTTTTATTTATTTTTAACATAAAACGGTCACCATCAATTACATTAGTTAAAGACACAAACACAAGTTAAGTACAATAACGAAAAGTATACAATTACTCGACAGTCATACGCTCATCTCACAATACTCCAAACATAGTGACAAGATCTTCTTTCATTCATCCGCAAACACATCACAGTCAGACTTAGCGTCCAAGAAAGCGTTCAGCGTAGCGAGTATAGTCGTACCCAACAATAGCAGCTATGCTATAAACTAAGCTTAAACTAAAACGAAAGACAATTGTTAGTAAACATAAGAGAAAATTAAACTACAAGACGTACTCATGAATTTGAAAAGTGTGAAGAAATCGTGCTTAGATCAAAAATGTTCTTTCATTGGAAGATTTATGTTTAGACTGTGTTGACAAAACATATGCTTGGGGCATGTTTTGAAATCCTCCAGTTTTAAAATCAATATGCAAAACCAGCCCAAAAATGCAATCACGAGAGTTCCTTCAACAAAAATCCCTGTCATAGAGATCAAACCACATACAGAGAGAGAAATTGAAAAATGAATGAGCTGCCAACACCAGATCCACTGATTTACCTTCTACCCTCCTATTTCTATTGACAAACAAAACGCCTGCCAAGTATGTGTCGAACTACAAAAATCTAAGCGTTCCGTGTTCTGGATTCCTTCTTCGTCGTTCCCTCAATGCTTAGGACCGCATATTACGCGTCTCCAAGTAATGCGGTCTCCTGCAGTGTGCAATTTTCATTGATATAGTGCCAGTACTCTCTTTTTTAAAATTGCTGTGATATATTCAGACAGACGGAAATGACAAAATTATAAGGGTTCTGTTTTTGCCATTTCGCTACTGATCCCTAAAACGGAATCATACGAGGTTCAGAATGAATCCGCTTGCAATCCGCTCGTCTTGTTTCATGTTATTTTTATTGGCATTTAGGAGTTCAACAACCGAAGCGACGCTTCAAAGTTGAAGAATGTTCAATTTGGATGGGAACGCAGCTAGTATATTACCATCATCATTGTTTTGCCTTTATCACAATTTATTTGGGGTCGGCGCCACACGTCATTTTCTTCCATACTTTCCTATATATCGTCATGTCGGTAGTCACTCCCGTTCTAGCCATATTATCTTTCACACAGTGCAACCACTGTATCTTTGGTATTGCCCTACTTATACAGCCCCCACATTCATACTACCTGTACCATACCGTATGTATCATATTATTATTATGTAAAAATCTAAGCTTGAAAATTGATTCGTGTCAATTTTCTGCTACAAGTGCGCTGTTACCACCCGTCTATCGCGTGTCAGTTTTTACATATCGAAAATAATTTTCAACATACTGACCTAGTGTGTTATTTAACCGACCTCCGGTGTGTATGCAGCGTTTCTCCACAGACAATGGCTCACCTCCCATCTTGCACCGCATGCCCTGTCACCTGCATACGTGAGGACCTTACGGCTGCGTGGTATTCGCGTTGCTGAATGTTGGGCAAAACAAAATTTAAAAATGACATTTATCTTTTCGTCTTATTTTTGGCATTGACACACTAAGATTAACGTGCTGAAAAAATCATGATAATATTATATATTTATATTAAATCACAGGAGGTATCATTATTCTGATATCTCCTCGGATTTTAGGCTATGCATAGAATGGGATGGGATGGGTTTGGGATTTTATGCATAGATCCATGAAAAGGTTCATGAACCGACGCATTAACGAATGAGTTTTTAAAACTCCGTCCTACTACAGTTCGCTTACATGTTATCGCTCACAGTAGCAAGTAGCAACCCTATAGGAATCAGCAACTATAACGGAACGAAAATAATGATCAATGTCATTTCGACAGACTTGTCAATTGCAGCAACCCAACAGCTTTAGCATAATGCATAACCAGCCTACAGTGTTCCCACTGCTGGGACACAGGCCTCCTCTCTTTGAGAGCAGTGGTGATGAAATAATTACCACAAAGTACCTACTCGTAAAGCGCCTGTGTTGGTTCGAACCTACGAGCTACACTCGTAGCTCACGGCCGTTACCATTGGGCTACAACAGCTTTAGTGAATGGACTACAATGAAAAGTCAAAGAGGTTATAGCTAAAATAACAAAGCTTGGAAGATGAATTTGTAATAACAGCCAAAGGACAACTCCCAGTTCAAAGTACATTTCTAGTAACTACAGGCCGATATCCTCTATCCTCTATTTATTGCTCCCCTGAACGTTTGGCATTCGAAGAATTTACGCCATTTTGATACGAGCCATAAAATGCCATTTAAAATGGCCGTAAGGAGATGCGGATAATAAAATCGAACGTGTTTATTGCTTTGCGAATGGCGATAGTCCAACTGCCACATTCGATGTTAGTTTTACATTACTATAAAGTTGATAAAGGTGATAATGTAGGTAGTCTTAAAGCTTACTATAAAATCAACCTTAATACCTTCGCTTAAAACATTGCTATTATCGTCACTATAAACGGTCAAAAATTACATCGACAATATCATTACGCGTGGCATTTAGATTGCTGATCGCAATATTTGAAAAGGACACAAGACGCGCTTCAGTGTCACTAATATTAATACTAGTGCGGGTAGGTAGATGTCACATGTCTTCGAATTTTTGGTTGTAGAACATGCCGGTCACCTACCCTTATAATAAATGTAAATTACTTAAATGAAATAACGGACCAAACTCAATCTCCTAGGGGTCGTGTTAATCACACACGAGTAAGCCACAGGGGTAAGACGTGAGTGACATAGAAGTGAGATTTCGTCGGAAATCCGTCATTGCGTGACACGATGGCGGACACCCAGGGATTCATTACGAATAACTATATTTTATAACCTGTCGTAGAAGCGGGGCTTGGGTTTAGGATTATTAATTTCCTCACGTAAACTACGTTGAACTATGTACCTTAGTTCCAATGAAGGCATGGAATATAATTTTCTGGCGAAGTGAACGAACATTAATAAGCGCCCTAATTGCATAACTCTCAATCACAATCCGAATCATTTTGAAAGATATTGCTAATTCATTGCTTCATATGTTCGAAAAGTTTGTCTGCTCAACATCGTAATATAACGCAAGGAATGTGGTTGAACTGTCAAAATGAAAGCCATTCCTACTGTTTGTGTTACGCAATTATCCCGAAGGTTATGTCCGAATAGGATGTTAAAAAAGATACATAGATAATTATGAAATTATAAGTATACGTATTACTTACAGCGCGACAGCAACGGCAGGGTTGCTGTTGCTGTCGCGTAGTCGGGTAAAAAAGGAGAGTGTTACCATTGCCTTGAAGAAGTGAAAGTAACGTTTGAGGATTTACAGACATGGAAAAATATCATCCTTATTATCAAGAACACTCAAATGAATCTCCTCAGCCACAGCTGGACATAGGCCTTTCCTAAGCTGTGCTACAACACCTGGATTTTTAAGAACGTGATTATTATTAGTATTTTTATTAATTCATATCGCTAAACTATCACAAACAGTTTAGTTATAACTTAGTACAACAGAGTTCATTTGAAAATTCGACCTTCGATACTAAAGTCTAAAACTTTCCTACTTTTTGATCTAGAAAACAAAACAAAGTCAATACTAAATAGTAACGACTTCAGTAACTGTTGATGCCAACGACGCGTATTTTGCCCCAAAACTCTAAAAACTAGGTCAATAACATTCATTATTTAAGACACTTCAAACTAAGTGATAGATTTGAAAACTTCTCAGACAAGCCATGAAAAAAATCTTTTCCCCTCAATACGATTGTATGCAAACAGTAAGTTTTTGTTGTTTGTTTTTTTATTCCAGTTGGGTAATTTTATTAAGACTATCGTGCTGCCCCAGTGGTTAACAAGTCGCCTCTCATGCACAAGGTTTTGGGTTCAAATCCAGGCATGTATCAATGTGACTTTTTAATCAATCAATCAATTCAGAATATCGCAAGCCACATTTTGCCTTCCTAAAATAATTTTGAACACTGAAATATAGTGATGATAGAGTTAACCTCAAATAATACCTATCTTGGGGTTCTAAAAACGGTATAAAGCCAAAAAGTTGCGATTAACTTGGATGTAGATGACTAAAGCGGTTGGTCACAGTTCTAACCAGCACGAAGCTAGCTACTACGACCGACTGCGAGAAAAGGCCAGAACGTTTAAAAGAGTCTCAATTATTTTAAAAAGTATGCAGCATTAGAAGGTCAATAAGTATTTAGAGGATCGGTTAAATATTTTACGTAAAATACACCCTATAAATCCAGCAGTCCTGTAAAGTTACATAACTATAGTCTGTCAAATTAACAGTTGCTGGCCATTCTCAATTCAAAGTCAAACACACCCAGCCAGAATGAAGTGGTCACCGTTCTGAATATAACATCGTAACTCTAACAGGTCGCTGGTTACTTACGGACCTGCGGCGAATGATATTAGTTATGTCATGTTAGTGAGTAACTTAGTTTGTACTTCGGCTGTGGTTTGGTAGGATACGAGTGATACATTCGAGGTATTCGCAGATTATTACGGGAATGTAGATCTTTGTGGTATTTGGTACACAGGCTGGCGGGATATCGACGCGCAACCTGTTATCATGGATTCAGCATATAATTCTGGACCCCACATCGTTGTAATTTTTCATCGGTTATAAAAAAAAAAATGCTGTTTCATAAAAAAATGCCATAGGTACCTACGTCAAAAATACCTCTAAAATGCCTACATTTTTGACAATCTTTTGGCATTAATTGTCGCTGAGATAAAATTGCGACTAGATTTTGAACGTTTTTAATTACGATAATTGGTCTTCTGGTATCATCATATTTTTAAGAAAGCGTCCTAACCTACTTCTAATATCTGAAAGTCCAACACCTCCGCATTTTTATTCACCGAGAAAGTTATCTACGTAATGTATTCTTTATTTCCAATCCATCTCTGAACACAAAGCATAGAAAAATACGAAAGAAATCACTAATCATCATAATACTCATACATTCACAAACGATTACCATAATCAAATGCTGATCCAATATAATATAATACACATCTAGTAATGGGAAGCCGTATCCGAACTTTATCCGAATCGATATTATTATATCCGAAACCTTTGTAGCTGTATCTGAAATCATAATTTAGGAACATAGGCGGCTATTTGCTATTGATATCTTCCAAGGAAATAATATTCTACCGTGTACCAATGTTGAGTAAAGTTTTCATTTTTGTAAGAAAATTGATGTTTAATATCCGCGTTTTCCGTGAAAGGATTTACAGTATAATCCTCTTTATATGTTTTCTTTTATTCTAATTTTGTTCAAGTAAAGGTCTGAACTGATATAGGCCTTTATTGAATATATTACTTTTAGTACCTACACAGAAAAGGTCATGTAGGTAAAGTGACATACGTAAGAGAATGGTTGCAGAATGTTGCGCGATATGATCCGAAGTCACTTGCATAATGCTGAATAGTAGCCTAAAGGTATTCTTCTCCATCTTCATCTCGCTGGCACGACTGCATTTTAGATCTTGTTGGCACAAAAGTTCCACGGCGTCGTCGGTGGCAGCGTTGACTGCATGTTTTGGGACACAGAGGGCAGGATAAGAAGTGGAGCGTGGTTTGCGACATAGCTCCACAATCACACCCTACTGGCGTTCCGTCGAGGTAGCCCAAAGGTATTGTACTATAGCCGAATCATGCGAGCCTCTAACGTTGCAGTCGTCTCAAGTAAAAGTTGAAACTGTGTTTGTACTAAGTAGTTTTCAGATAGTGGTGACCTATTAGACCTTTACCTTTATTTTTCATAATGGTGGGAGCATAATTATGCGTTACTAATTTAATCATACTTCTGAATAAATAATGAACCCTACAATTAAGGTTAAAACCATTATAATCTCATTTTGTACTTTTAATTCTATTTTCACTTTATTCAGCTTACAGTTTGCAATGTCCGTCGCGTGAAAGCGAAGTATTAAAAGGTTAATAATTAACGCGGTATTTATTTACAAGGTTGAACACGAATTGAAGTAAAATTGTGGGATTTTCAAATGAAAAAGCGTTAAAGTTTTTAAGCTGCTACAATTATGTTTTGCTTAATTTTTCTTATTTTTTCCAGTGCTTAAGTTAAGAACTTAAGTTGTTATAACGTTGTGCCTACATAGAAAGATCGTACAATAAGATTAGGTTATAGTTAAAAGTTTTGCTTGAACATTAAGGCTAACCTATTTTTAATTCGAGCGTAATAAAAAATATCCGATAAAGAGATGTAACATCCCTATTAAAAGGAAATATCGATATCGATAGGCGTTGAAAGAAAATCCACATTACCATAGAAATGGGTTGCGATTGGAGCGGCGCACTGGGCCGTCATCGGTGACAGTCGGAAGAAAATACACTGGCGATGGCGGCCAGAATTATACTGTCGTACTATTAAGGGTAAATTGAGTTTTTTTGTTGAAAGTTCCGTTTGATATGAAAAAGTTGTTCGCTTGATCCGATTCTGGGAATTTGATTTCCCAAAGGGTTTGCTTTGATTCGTAAAAACTTGGCCGAAGTCCATAACAACTCTTGGGCCAAGGTTTCGGTTTGAAGCTCAGCAATATAACATTAATTCAAGAATTCGAGGGTTTTTCGGCATTTAATGATGGAGTGAGAAAGGAAGTTACATATTTGTTGTATCAGAAATGGTGTATTTTTAACCAGAAACCGCAAGAGAATTTACTCGTAGATAACACGAATGTTATGTTACTCTATATTAATACTTAATTTCGTTTCTCGTTTCAGATGATTATGAAAAATGCATTCTAAGTGTACGAGGGTACATACGTGAAAAGGAAATCGTAAATGTTTCACTTTATTTCCGTACGAACCCAATATCTTTTTACGAGTATGGGGAATGTTCATTTAATGTCAGCCAAAAGAAAAATGGATTTCTGATATTTTTACACATACACAGATAAGGGCAAGCGTATGGCAAGTTAGCAAAAAACGTGTTATTCGGCTGGTAAGTTGAATTTAAGTAATCGTGTTAAAAGTTTTATGGATGTTCTCTGGAATAAAAGTATTATTATTATTATAAAAGCAGCGAATGGGGTATATATATCTATACTTCTATACTAATTATTATAAACAGGTAAAATTTGTTTGTTTGTATGTAGGGATCTCCGGAACTACCAGCCGGATTTGAAAAAATATTTTTCATTTAATAGCCCAACTCTTGAGGAAGGTTATAGGCTACCTAACATCACGCTAGGACCGTTAGGAGCCGAGAAAAAGGAAAAAAATAAAAAGGACTCTAAGCGAAAAAGAAGGTGTCGCACGGGCGAGCGGTGGGAGGCGATGCGATGGGCACCTCCTTCTGCGAAGCAGTAATGCTCGCAAAGGAGAAGGCGGAGCGCGTGAGGGAGAGGCAATCGCTGCACCCTCGCGCGCCTAGCCGCCGCAGGAGACGCCCTGGACGGGAGTCAACAGCCGACTCCCGGCCACCGTAGGCGCGGGCTTGCGGGCGGCGAGCTATGGGCAGCTCGCCGCCCGGTAAGGACCAGGCCCTGGTCGACGGCGCGTTGTGTTCCACGCGCGCCTCAAAGAGCTGTCAGCACGAACTGACGGGGTACGCTAGGGCCGATGCCGCCGGGGCTGCGGGTTGTTCGAAAGAGATACCGTGACCCCTGGCACAGGCAACTGAAGGAACACGGGTGGGTTTTAGTCAGTAAAAGTCTGACAGTCCCATCTGTTCCGCCCAGAGCGAGAGGAGTCATTTGATGATTCCCCACCCAGAAAAAAAAAAGGCGATGCGATGGGCCGAAATTTCACGCGGACGAAGTCGCGGGCAGAAACTAGTTTGTATATAAATAAGTAGGATCATCATTTAAGAAATTGTCCTATTTATTTGGAAAACAAACTTACCGAAAAATTAAATCAAATAATTTACCAATTTTATTTGAACGGAATGAATATACTGGATATCCCATGTACCTGCAACTAGATACCGGAAGTATTCTGATATTGAATTCCCAGGATTTGGCGCGTCATAGTACTCGTATTAATATAAAACGTTTATTTGCTCGCTTCAAGAAGGAGCAATAATGTTGTTCCGTTTGATATAGGTATTTCAATATTTTTACAAGGCAATACCTTCAAATAAATGGTGTTTCAAAGATGATTATAATAATATTTTTTTTTATACAGTGTAATAAAGAGTATTCTATTGTATAATATTCTATCTTTGAAAGTATCCCAGTCATATTGCCATACCATATCTGGGACGATCCCAGATATGGTAGGGTATGGCTGTAATAACAGCCGCATGGGTCTCAATCTTCTCAATCTTCAAGGTTAAGCAACGCTAGCTGAGGTCGGTTCGTGGATGATACGACTATCTATTACATATGCCTCAAAAAGCACGTTAAGCAGTTGGTCCCGGGCTCCCGGCTGTCATTCATAGATCTTTGACAGTCGTTACGGGTAGTCAGAAGGTCAGAAGTCTGTTAACCGGGGGTATCGTATTATCCAGTAACTGTGTTGTGGAGGTCAGATAGGCAGTAATTTCATGTAAAATACTGGTATTGAGCTGCATCCTCAGGCTTGACAAAATATTTTTTTTTATTTGTCTGTCATATTTTTTTCGCTACTTTTTTACTTATAAAATACACAAACAAACCTTTACGCTACAAAAGTGTCAAAACAAATCGTTTGCGTGAAATGGTTCAGCGCTACATTGAGGAAAAATTTACTGAATTTACAAGTTAAGTGTGTATTAATTTTAAATTAGACAGCCTTTTTGGTTTGATGTGGAGGCTTTGAATTTTTATATTCAGTACAGGAAATGACTGTATTTTCCCGATTGCAGAAGTAGTGGTCAAAATTCTCAGTCAAATCTTGACAGATTTTGCTCTTAAGAACTTTCCTAGCATAATCATAATAATAAAATAATCATAATAATAAAATAATCATCATAATCATCATTAGCCTATAATGTTTATCATGCCCTCACTGCTTCACTCTACGAGAGGGAGTGGGCCACCACGCGGGCCCAGTGCGGGTTGGTAGATGTCACATGCCGTAGATTTTTTGGTTCTAGGACATGCCGGTTTCCTTACGATGTTTTACTTTACCGTTTTGAGAGTAGTGGTGATGAAATAATTTACACAAACTAAAGCGCCTGTTCGGACCAGGAAGGTTCGAACCTACGACCTACAAGTCGTAACTCGCGGTCGTTACCACAAGGTCACCACCGCTCCCAAACCCATCCTTGCCATGGTTTAATTATGAATCACTAGCTTGTGCTTGCGGCATTGGTCGCGTGGAGGTTGGAAATTATCCCACGGGATACTACTACTGGGTTAAAGTATCCTAGTCCGAACCCATGTCAAGGTCCTATGTGTGTCCCAAATTACATCTAAATCCGTTTAGCCGTTATGGGCCGAAAGGGTAATAGACTAGTAGTACTCGCTTGGAGGGCAGAGCACAGCGAGTAATCGCTCGTTGCCGTCGCGCACTCGCTGCTCATTGCTCGCCAACTCGTTTCTAGTTGCTAGTTCTACTCGCTTCGCAATTATCGCCGGCGGTAGGAACTTTGCCTTAGGCCGTTTGTGCACACTCGCTTTTCGTGCCATAAAAAACTACGGTTTATTCGTCGTGTGTACACACGGTCGTCAGTGCTGTATGGATCACTATGGAAGCTCGTTATCAGTCACGATTTTTCTACGGCGCAGTTTATGCGCCGTACCCTGTACCTAAAACCGTCCCGTGTACCTTAAAGGGCCTTATGTTTAGTAAAAATCTCTTACAAAACTGTTGTTTGTGTCCTCTTCCATCAAAAGCTCTTACAAAGAACATTGATTGTCATCAAACGTTCTGAACACATCCATCAATTTCACATTACCGTCTAATGATCCCGGAATACGCGCAGTAATCTTTTCTCTCGGTTTGAGGCGTAAACCGATTTGTTACTTTTATATGGAGCTACTTATTTATATCCTTTTTTGTGAATTGAATAGGAAACGGTTTATGTTCTGACTATTTATCTTCTCTTTGCCAAGAGGCGATATTTTTGTCCTTTGCCTACGCGATAAACTGATACCAAGTATTAAGTTATAATTTCGAGTACATCTTTTCAGAAATATGGAATAACTTATATTGTATCTAGTGTGTGTAAATGTATGTTGGTAAATTTAACGTATAATTATGTATAGAATGTAATCTATTCATTTTAAAGATAACAACGCGTAGGTAAACGTTACTCATTCTTTGAAACCAATTTCATCATCATACCAATTTGCTTAACAAGTAGAAATGATAAATCAATAAAAAAAAATTAACCCTTTTTATTGTTTTATAAGCCCTACCTTAAATTGTTGACTAACACTTAGGTATATTTATGATCAACTTGCAAAAACTTTCGTCATAAAACATCAATTTCCTGTCAAATATAGTACACGACACTAGATACACGCTCAGCACTTTCATATATACTTCATAATATCGTCACTTTTCCCCACCTGACCCAATTTCAGCCACTCTTTACTGCCATCTTACTAAAAAAATATCCAATTTGTTCCGAAATACGACTGCTTCCAAAGTTCAGGCAGGTACCTAATAGAATCGCCCTTTGGTAGCCTCAAGAGAAAATATTTTGACCCCTGAACATTCAGGAATAAGGGTCTCTATCGAGTTACGTATGTTCTTTTCTCCTAAAATTAGGTGCTTAGTTGGCAATTTCAAGTTGAATGAAGTTTAAAAGTGTTATTGGTTTATCGTTTGTGGATAGGAACTAATTTAATTTGGGTATTTATCTTTATTATTGCTTACAACTTAGTAGATACAGGAAGTTACAATCTTCTTCTTTCTAGTCTCCACATTGGAATTCCCAAGACACACTAACTTACTCTCTAGTTTAGGACCAAATAATATATTGTAACCTAGCTGTGTGTGTGTGAACCTGCTTGATGTATTACCAGGATAATAAATAATTTTTCAAATATTTTCTTTTATGTACTTACATTATAATCATCTAGAGGTATGAGAAACAGGGTGTAAAGTTCACTCATCCTCCTTAAAAAAGGGAGAATCCTCCGACCAGATGGGTGATGTTGTGATTGATGTCGGAACGTTGTATACAGGTTGTCAAAAGACCCATCACATAGCCGTCAACTACGCATTCTGTACATCAAACTAAGTAACATTGCACAAAAATAATTGCTAGGATATGACTTTTATGTTTGGTGTGAATATTTGCTGTTTGCGGTAGTGCGCAATGTAACACACGTAAAACATTGTGTTTATGGGTGCATGCAACGGTACAGGCGTCGTGGGAGTACTTTTTTTTTTTTTTTTTTTCAGGATGGGAAATCATCAAATGACCCCTCCCGCTCTGGGTGGAGCAGAAGGGAGTGTCAGACTCTTACTGACTAAAACCCACCCGTGTTCCTTCCTTAGCCCTTTATGTACCAGGGCAGCGGTAACCCTTTCGGACGATCCCGCTACCCCGGCAGGCTTCGGCCCTGTCGGGCCCCGTCAACTACGCTGACATCTCTTTGAGGCGCGCGTGGAACACAAACACGCCGTCCGGCACGGGCCTGGTCCTGATCGGACGGAGAGCTACCCATTGCTCTCCGCCCGCAGGCCCGCGCCTACGGTGGCCGGGAGTCGTCACGCGGCTCCCGATGCCCGGAGCGTCTCCCTCGCCCATCCCGCCACCTCCTTCGCTAGCATGACTGCTTCGCAGAAGGAGGTGACCGCCTCCCACTCCCTCTCGCCCCGGACCATGGCTTGCACCAGGGCCGGACGCGAGAGGTCGCCGCCGCTGCCGATCGCCTCTACGAGGACACGGCGGTGCTCTGCCCAAGCGGGGCAGACCTCCACCGTGTGCTCCACCGTGTCCTCGGGGCGATCCTCGCAGTGATGACACCCGGGCGTCTCCTCCCGCCTGATTATGTGCAGGAACCTCCCGAAACATCCGTGTCCGGAGAGGACCTGCGTCAGGCGGTAGGTGAGAGCGCCGTGACGCCTCTCTAGCCAATCCTCAAAGAGGGGTCTTACCGCCGCTATCGTGGCGTGCCCTGCGCTGGGTTGCGATAATCGCGCCTTCCATTCCGCCATGAGATCAAGGCAAGGACAAGGCAAGTGAGGCAAGGAGGCTTGCTGCCTCGCCCGAGATCGTGCGGTATCCCCGGATAAGCCTTATGGCTACCACCTTTTGGGGCGCGTTCAGGTAGTGTGCGGCTCGAAGCCGCAGTGAACGCGCCCATACCGGGGCCCCATATAGGGCCATGGACCGCACGACCCCCGCGTAAAGCCTCCGGCAGGAGGCGTTTGGCCCCTCAGGTTGGGCAGGAGCCGCTTTAAGGCGGCCCCGGTCCGTTCCAGTTTGGGCGCCAAACGTCGGAAATGCTCGACGAAGTTCCACCGGCTGTCGAGGACGAGACCCAGGTATTTCATCGTCTTCTCGACGCCGATGTGAACCCCTCCTACCATCAGTTGGGATCCCGAAGGTGGCCCGTACCGGGGCCCATGAAAGGACATGGCCTCGGACTTGTGCAATGCCACCTCGAGACCCAACTGCCGGATCCTTTCCACGACTATCGCAACCCCGCGTGTCATCGCGTCGGCCGCCGCCTGATGCGACCTCCCCTGCGCCAGGACCAGCGTGTCGTCAGCGTAGCAAACTACGCTGACGCCATCAGGGAGGTCGGCCCGCAGCACCCAGTCGTAACCGATGTCCCACAGGAGCGGCCCCAGGACCGATCCCTGTGGGACACCGCACGACATCTCTCGCCGGTTCCAGTTCCCGTCGCGACCGGGGTAGATGACGGCTCTGTCCGTCAAATACGCCCCGACTATTCGACGGAGGTAAGTCGGCACCCGGTGATACCGGAGTGCCTCCCCTATGCAGCTCCAGGGCAGGGTGTTGAACGCGTTGGCGATGTCGAGTGACACCGCCACGACCACCCCACCCCGGGACACCGCGTCCCCCGTCGTGAGGGCTCTCACGCGCATGATGGCGTCCACCGTCGAGCGCCCCTTGCGGAAGCCAAACTGGCACTCCGCAAGATCCGGCCCCGTCCTCACCAGGTGCCCGACGAGGCGGCCCGCAATCACTCTCTCAAAGAGCTTGCCGACCTCGTCGAGCAGCACTATGGGCCGGTATGCGGACGGAGAGTCCGCAGGGCGCCCTGGCTTCTGAATGAGGACCAGCTTCCCCGTCTTCCAACGGAGTGGAAACTGGCCTCTCTCCATGCATGCGCTTAAGAGCGCCTCCAGTCGAGGCCCGAGAGCCCTCGAGGCCAGGACCCAGGCTTTACCCGGCAAGCCGTCGGGTCCCGGGGCGGTATTTTTGGCCTTCAGCCTGCCTACCGCCGCTCTCAGATCTACCCCGGTCACTTCAAGGGTGTCGTCGTCGTTGTCCGCGTGGTCCGCTTCGGGCACCGCAAGTGGCGGAGCCATAGGCGGGGGAGTATGCTCCCCCCTTGAAGGGAACAGAGCGCTCACCACCTCCTCCACCAGCTGTGGGCGGAGACTCTGCGTCAGCGGGGGGGCCCATGTGCGGAGTTTATTCCGCGTCGTGGGGGTACTTAAAGTTGTGTTTTAAAATTATGATATCAGTAAAAGTTGGAACTTTGATCTTCAATAGCTCCATAACAAGAAGGTCCCTAAGTTTGGTTCAGTACAAACAAATGATTACAGTGATGGGGAGTACAAGTAACTCTCGGCTTCGTTAAGTGTTTTTTTACACCCGTTCTAAGCTAGTCGCGCGGTAAACTCTGCTTGCGCGATGCAGGATTTTATGCGTGACGTCAGTATGATGCGTAGTTCGCATGTGGCGATGTAGATGCCGCCACACACAAAAAGTTTCTTTTGTGTTACACACACAGGACACCCGGGAAAAAAACTACACAATTTTTAACTTTGCTTCATTGCCTAATTGCTTTTCCTATTATTTCACCATAACTTTAGTACCTTCGCAAACAGAACTGCTAATAATTACTCAACATTTGAAGCCGATGGAAGTTTCAAGGCGTCCGTCGCCAGATTCAATTGATCGTAAGTGCTCAGGCCAGAACTCTAAGACGATTTGATTCGGAAACCACTCGCGTCACGGGTAAAGCCAAACGACTTAAGTAGTTTCTAGTTGAGGCACAGAGAGCAGAAAAGTGTAGGTAGGTAATAATTTAAAATCGCTTTTCATGTATTTTTGACCGAGTTGTTTTTCTGTACGGCGCAACGGATTTTCGATGCCGTTTTTAACATAATCTGAGGAGTTTACTTCGGAAGGTATAAATGTAATACATTAATATTTAAATTAAACATAATAAAGAAATCTTCATCTTTCGTGAAGTCGTAAAAACCGTGAATAGCAGGGGCGGGTCGCTAGTACTTTATTGAGGCTATCTGCCGACCTATTCTGTAGACATCTCACCGAGAAAACTTAGGTGAAGTGAGCTGTCAATAGTGTCAATCGCTAGCATCAGGTGAAATGACAGTTCACTTTAAGCTCACTTCATCTAAGTTTTCTCGGTGAGATGTCTACAGAATAGACCGACTGTAGAGATAGCCGCATTATTAAATACTCTCTAATAATCAATTCGAATGGAGGGCGGTTCTGACAACTTCTCTTTTTGAATGAGTTCAAATAAACTTAAGTATTTTTTCGAGAAAACGATTTCGAATTACGGTAAATCAGTTTTATGTAATTGCTGACACAACAACAATTACTTTATGTCTATTTATTTATAGCCTGTAAGGTAAAGAATCCCAAAATTTAAACACATAACAAACCCCGCGTGATACAGTAAGTCCATCCTCTTTATCGAGCAACCCAGGGAGCTTACTCGGGAAAAACCGAGATTTCTCGCCAGAAAAAACCCAAGTAGCCTTATAAAGGCTTCTGCCCAAATTCAAAGATAGTCCCCCAAGAGCGCTGAAGCGATTGCTACGGTAGAAAGTATAATATTTTTCCTTATGTCCCGTGTTTTCCAGTAGACTGAAGTATGCTTATAGCCTTTGTAAAGGACGAAACGAGATAATATAGAATGAAGGAAGTAATTGGAAATTAGGGTAACTGGAAAAAGTATTATTTATTTATAGCATAGGGAAATCTTATTCAAATAAAAGAGCAATAAACAACTCAAATAAAATACCTAAACAAAAGGAAATAAGTAAAAACCGAGTGAAATATAGTTTTGTTATGTAGGGGCAACTTATTATGTTATAGTTTTGTTTGTTTGTTATAGAGGGGCAATTCTCGTTATTTTAAGAACGTTCACAGTCTGATCTCAGTCTCAAACTGTCAAAAATACCTCTGATTTCCTTACATTTTGACAAGTTTTTGACATTTGTTTGTCGCTGAGATGAGATTGCGACTAGATTTTGAACGTTTTTAATGACGGGAATTGACCTTCTGGTTAGGTTTAAAGAATTTTATTCTCATAAGAACAATATATAAGTTCACTTACAATGAGATACAAAGTAATTGCTTAAATCTAAATGAAATACATTTTGCCTCAGGTGCGAGTTGGTGAAGTTATACAAATAAATATTACTCGTAGGTAGGTAAGAAGTTGCTAACATTAATTGATAGGTATGCGGTGTGACTACATTTTAAGAATATGATTTTTAAGTTTAATTTTGAATGAGTTAATGTTGTTACAATCTTTTACGTCATTTGGCAGGTCATTATACAGCTGTGCTCCTTCGAACAATATGTTTTTTTTACCATAGTTAGTACGAGCTTGTCCTCGTTGTAATTTATTTTTATTTCTTAGGTTGTGTGATATTGTTTTTTTGTGTAATTGTAAATTGGATTGTATGCTGTTTGTGGTGATTTTTTTAATTAGAATGCAGGTGCCGTATGTGTATAGTTGTGCCAGATTTAATAAATTTGTTTTTTCAAATAGTATTTTAGTTGGAGTACGATAGTGATAATGGTATAGGGTTTTGATAATTTTATTTTGGGTTCTTTGCAAAGGCATCAGGATAGTTTTCGCGGCAGATCCCCATATTTCGATAAGGTACTCGAGATGTGATTTTACTAATGAGTTGTATATAACAGTGCGTATTTTCCTTGGAATACAATTTGCAATTTTATGTAGTGATGCTAGTAATGACATTAATTTTGTTTTTACATGTTCGGTGTGCAAAATGTGTGGTTAATAAATGTATTTCGGTATTGTTATGCCGAAACATCGTTTTCTTCAATCGAACAATAAAATCGTCATCTGCCTAGCCAGCCCAACTATATTGTAGTCGGCTTCCAGTCCTATGATTGAAGCCGGCTTCAATTAAAGGATTGAATTTGAAATGTTTCATATTATTTGTCGATTTTTTTGTTTTAAGTATAAAAAGTTTACTTCAAATAAGTAATAGTATTTATTCATAGGTTAACTTCATTTTAAGTTTTTGAAAAATTCAAGCTACATCTGTGCCATAGGCTTTTACTCCATTCATTTTTTATACCCTGTTTTTGTCCGTACGGTAAAAAACGTCAGGCGGTATTAAAACTGCATAATCAAAACATTTCTCACCATCCGCTCAACTGAGCTGGTGCTCGTTGTCGAACAACAGAATAGATATTGTTATACCGAGAAGGAACTGAGTAATTGCTTTCCAGTACTCTAAATCTCTGTCAAACTGTGAGTTCTAAAGGCTGTCGTCTGTGATGCGGCGAAAGCGGAGTGAGGCTAAGACGAGGTGGCAAGGCGAGCAACTAAACTTATTCCAATGCTTTCGGCAGTATTTAAATGTTACCTTTAAATACATACATGAATAAAGTCACGCCTTCCTCCTATGTGGGTAGGCAGAAACTAGATACCGCTGCCTGCTACGATCCTTTCAGATATTCCTTTTGCTTCGTTTATGTTCATACATATGAAGGCTAATTCCCGTAATTAAAAACGTTCAAAATCGAGTGGCAATTTCATCTCAGCGACAATCAATGTCAAAAACATGTCAACAATGTAGGGAAATTACAGGTATTTTTGACAGATTGAGACTGAGATCAGACTGTGAACGTTCTTAGAATTACGAGAATTGCCGCTCTGGTCATACACGCACGCCGGTTGCGGGCACAACGCACCTGACCTTTCTGAATAAGAATACCTTTAACAACTTCTAAAATACTATCAGTTGACTGTTTAGCTGTAACACAAGACATTGTTCTACTTGAAATAGCCTTTTTATTATTATTCTCAAACATTCATTATTTTGTTGTTTCTATTAATATATCATTCATTGCTTGGGGAGAGGTAACCAAAAATCTCATTCCGCTTTTATTTTGTTTGTGCATAATATACATATAACCGTGGGTGCAGGTGAGCAGTGGTGGCTTACTGGTAACTGGCCCGAGTTTGTAGGTCGTGGGTTCGAACCCAGCCAGGCTAGCTTTACTTTGTGTAAATAATTTCATCACCACTGCTCTCAAAAACGCTGAAGTAAAGCATCGAGAGGAAACCTGCATGTCCTAAAACAAAAAAAAATTGAAGACATGTTACATCTACCAACCCGCACTGGGACCGCATGGTAGATTACAGCCCACTCTCTCTCGAAGAGAGGAGGCCTGTGTCCCAGCAGTGGGAACATTATAGGATTATTTTTAGGTGCAGGTGATATATGGATAAATGTGGACGAGACGCACCCTGGAAGGCTAGCTCATGCAAATTTTAACTTGTCTTGATTTATTCTCAAGTAGTAACAAAATAATTTAAGAAGACTTCTCCTCTCTACTCACTGATTATCTATCTATTGTAGAACTCCGTTCATTAATCACATCGCCCCGCTACCGCTTATGTCCAAGCTCACAGTCATAAACCTTCGATTTTCACCCTCGTCGAAACCGATCACTTTAACGAAAGGATTAGTGATCGGACGACGAAAAATATTTAAAACAAGCTCGTTCCTTGTAAATTGGGTTTTCTAGACTTACTTAATTGGTTACTGAATAATATGTAAAATTGTAAGTGTCTTGTTTGTTTATGTAAGTTCTTTTTGGACATAAATCCTGAATATTGTATTCGAGCCACGAAAAGCATTATGTTCGAAGAGGGTACTCAACTTTAAGTGTTATCAATAGCTCCCAGTTTTTAGAACGTTATGTTACTAAGTCGTCTGCTTGTGAAAGAAAAATGTTATTATATTCCGAATTTTTCCGTTACACTCCAATTGTAAGATGATTGAAGAAGTGGAGGGAGACCAGTGGTGAGAGTATGGAAAATGCTAGAAATAAAATCTGTATTACTTCTTCATAGTGTTATATCTATTCAAATTTTATTTATGTTTCAAATTGACTTTATTTCAAGTTAAACAAATATAAACTTTATTTCAGTAGTAATTAAGTTGATTTCAGAGTGACTAATAATATTTATGGGTGGCAACATTACCATTTGTAGACATTTTATGTTTTTGAGTTGTAGCAACCTACAGATGACTTTTAAAGAAAAAGGGCGGGAAAAGCGGTCTGGCTTCCTCAGCTGGAGACGCTGAACGAATTCTTGAGTTAAAATTACTATTTTACTGTGTTGAGTAGTAATAATCTGATCAAGTCAGAAGTGTGCTAAGGTTATATACGTGCCTGATGCTGTGGTTTCCTGAACCAAGGACAGCTTAAGTAAATATCTTGAGCGACGAACGGACGAAGCAACGCGGCGCGCACAGAGCATGTAATGGCGGCGCGTTAGTTAGTATCAATTTATCGAACTAACGTGCGACCCGGCCTGCGCGCCCGGCGCGTGGCAGCTGCCTGAATCGGCCCGACAAGTCGAGCCTGCCACGTACTTGTACTTTCATACATGCTTCACACCTAAAATGCAGAGTGTGCCTGGCCTGGTATAACTTCGTTTCACTGTGATTACTTGAAGTAAGAAACAAAGTTTAAACATTTAGACTTTTAGAGCTATAACATTAATAGAAGCTAATAATAGTCTGTGATTAATAGTGATCGTACCTAGTGAAAGTGATAATTATCAGTTTTGATTGTTTATTAACATTTTTAATCAAAGAGAATTTGAAGTGAATGCTTAAACATATTTATAATGGATTTGAATAGTCCATAATTTTATTTTGATGGAATATTACAGATTGTTTGAAACTTTCTAGTTGCTGGTTAAAGTGGTTTAAATATTACGTGAATAACTTTCAGTTACAAACGAATTTCAGCTAAATTTATTATTTACTTTTGTTAGTTATATCTATAACGTTATAACTAATCATAATTATTATTTTACGTTGTTGCTGCATTTAAATAATTTTGATTGTATTTTGAATCACTCAAAATCGTTTAACGTGATAATGGGCAATTCTATGCGAAGGCGACAAGAGTCAAGTAACGATAGTTGGTCTGTAAATTATAGTGATAGTGTTGATAATAGTCGCGGCCTAGTAAAAAGCGACGTCGTGATAAAAAGCATAGCAGTAGCCATAGACAACATAGTAAGAGAAGTAGGAAACAAAGGCGCTCTAAACATCCTGATCGTGAATCAGCCAAAACTCCTCTGTTGCAGTTGCATCACGTGCAGTTACTGATCTGACTACTCCTGATTTATTGAATAATAATTAAATGTGAACAGCCCCATCAGTAACTCTGCGTCACTACCAGCATCCAATTGCTGGGCTCAAAACAACTTTCCTGTTGCTTTTAGTGTTGTACCCGAATTTGACCCTAGTGATATTAGCCAAACAATAGAAAATTGGATTAACAAGGTCAGTGAATGTGCTCAGATTTACTCTTGGCATGATCGTCAAATATGTCACTATGCCCTTCCCAAATTAAGTGGGTTAGCCAAGAAGTGGTACCATACAGATCCGTTTATGCCGTCGATAAGTTACACCTTTGGCTTGTTTATAATCATGATGCAATGTCTAGTGATTCAGAGTAAGAGGCAGCAATAAATATTTTTGTAGTATTAGTATTTTACTGTGTTGAGCACTAATAAACTAATTTGTACAAGTATTCGAGTGTATAATTCTATCAATCTTATAGCCTGTATCATAATGTACATACTCACAGCTATCTTCATTCATTCTTCCAGGTCAGAACAAGCATTCCGTTACCGTTAGGCGCTGATCTGATTATTCTTCACGACACCAGGCCACGTTTTATCCACAATCAGTAAACTGACACGGCTCCAACTTTAACATAAGACCACGACGATTTAGTGACATCCAAAGGTTGGGAATTTCGCCCACATTGATTGATAATTTTTTTTTCTATAAACACTATACTTTTAATACAAAATAACTATAGATTTTATTGTATTTTATGAATTATATTTTATTATGACAGCTTTGACAATGACGTTTAATACGTCACCATGACAACTTTTCTTTTAAATTCTTAACGGCCAGTAACTTTTTAGCGGATTATACATTCATACTTCTCCAAAATTAACTAAGGCCACTAACATATTATCTCAAACTTGTATTTTGTACATGATAATATTCTACGAGTTGACATAATAAGTCCACGCAATGCGAGGATCAGTTCCCGTTCGTTTCGCCTCCAAAGCGAATACATCAAATAAGCCTGATCTCCAGGGCCACCTAACCCGGGAACACCCAGTGTGCCTCTCCTAAAGGTTCCAGTATCTGACGAACCCTCCCTACGCCTCCGTCCTCCGTCCTCCGTGAAGGTTTCCAGTACCAGTCGGACCGCCGACGCGCCTCGCCGGAGCACTCCGAAGACCCTCCTGTAGCTATTGGGCCGCGCCTCATTTGAGGGCCGCCTCATCTGGTGGGCTTAAAGTATCCCCGCCATGCTTGCTGCCGTGCTGCGTCCTGTTCCTGCTGCGTAGGGCACCTCTACGGGTATTCTCCGTGCCACACACGCACCAGCACCTGCCCTCACTTGCACCTGCAACTGTCACCGGCACCTGCCTCGCGTCGGTCTATCTCTTCAACTCCATCTTCAGCTCCACCTCAGTTACCTATCACGCATCCTCATCCTTCCTCACCCACACTACCAAACACCACTCTTCAGTCCATCTCCATCTTTTGTCTATCTTGTAAATATATCTTTAATTGATTTCTACTTCCCTTTCTTTAATTTAATTACATTTAACTTAGTTTAAAGTCAAAATTAAGCTTTTCTTGTCGCTACACGACAAGCCTTCGATCAAATACCTAGCACTAGATTCCCGATGAGCTCATCAAAAACGGCCGGACAAATAAGACCACAAATAATGTTGTGACCTTATTTTGCTGCTATTCTCAACCGTATTGCTTAGAAATTATGTTTTATTTTTCCATACTTAAATATTTATAAAATATTATTATATATTTTTAAATTACTGTTCAAAAGTAGTAAATATATTGCAATCGATAATAAACTTTATGTTTGAAAAGTAAGGTTTATAATCAAGTTATATGCTATCGCGGCCACTTAAGCGATGTGTTTTTGTTCCTAATCCTTAATCTAGTACTATTGTTGATCGAAGCATTTGGATTTAAATATAAGCCCAATAAGTTTCACCCATCATCATCGTCATCACCATCATTTCAGCCCGGAATCCCCCACTGCTGGGTATAGGCCCCCCCCTTTCTTCTGCCATACTGCCCTGTTCTGTTAGTTTTTTTTTTTTTGTTTAGTTTCACTCATGAATATGAATAAAGTCTTAAAACTTACTAAATATTATGTACGAAACGAGTACTTTAAATTGTTCGAATTACCGTTACGTTGACTCCGCGCGTTCGTGCTAGGTTCACTGATCGTAGTACGTATCGTTCTGTTGACTGTCCATCCCATGCGAATTATACTACTATTAATATTTGTGGGTATGAATGTTTGTATTCATTTAAAAATCATCAGTTGTTAGATAAATATAATACTTTTAATACATTGTATGTTCTGCATTGGCATAAAACCAAAATCATCAACTTAGTTGGGTTTTCCCTAAGGACCTCTCGATAGACAAACTAGGTTTATTTACCGTGCCTTCGGTGGAAAATAGACTGAATTCAGACGAACATACGCATGTTTTTTGATTATGACTATGACTAATCACAATTAAGGCTTAGTAACTTTCTATGGTTCAGTTCATTTAGTAGATTTGTTTGTATTTTATGAAATAGATATAAAAATACGGTTGAAATAGAATTAAATTCAAGTAATCTTTATTGCAATCCATAATGTGCATATACAGGTGGTAAGTATTCAAAAATAGAAACAATCATGGACCCCTGTCGGGCACAGCAACATTTTAAATAAGTAAGAGACAGGAAAAGCGCTTTAATGATTTTCCTTATTACTTAATATTTATTTTATCTTATTTCTATCTTTCCTTTTTAACTCAATTAGTAACAGAGACATTATTAGAAATTTTGTGTAATGTCTTAAATATTTAGGTTACTAATATTTATTTAAATATAAATTTAATAATATAAAATAAATTTAATAATATTTACTCATCAAATATAAGAATCTAGGTTAACACATTTCTACGAAAGAGTAACAAAAAAAAAGTTTTTTTTTTTCATTCTACTGAGTTAATAAAATTTTACCATTATTAAATACCTCTTTTGTCAATCAATGCACTGAGATAAATTTCATTTTCCTCTCAGAAACTCTCACCAATAATTATCTTATTTAACAAAGCCTCCCCTATTCGATGAAATTCCTTTTCGTAGAAGCTCCCCAGTTAGTTTTACGATGACAATTTAACTTTCCTTAAGATCCATTGATCGTTCAGTGAGCAATAGAAAGGATTCCCTAACTCCTTTAATGTTTGGCCATTCACCCAGGGACCTACTTTAAGGCTTAGCTCGAGTTTTTAGGGAACGATGACACTGCAAACTGTAAATGTTGAGTCCGAATTAAAAGAAATCGTTTTTGAAATCTTTTTGTAACAAAGAGTAAGCAAAAAAAAAGTTGTTCTAGAAAATGACGCAAAGATTTCATCTGTGCCTAGAATGTGAAAAAATATCCCCAAAAATGGATTTGGTTAAGAAGTAAACAACTTTTTTTTTATTAAAACTAGTTGTTTGTTGACAGAGGTCTCGCCGGTGATGTGAACAGTCAGGGATCAACTATTAATTTGTGTGTCTATTGTGCTAACGCGTGATCTACAATGTACGTTTCTCGAGCGAGGAAATAGTCGATAGCTAGTCCACATCGACGGTGGATCAGGTAACTTAGGCTTACGAGAAGATTTATGCAGTCGGTATTAGTGACCCTTAAGAACCTTTAAGAACTAGTAAGTTAAATTATAAAGAAATATTTAGATAAATTAATTTTATTAGTTACTATCGACCCGCTTCTTGACAATATAGAAAATACAATAAAATCAAAATGTTAGTACTCTAATTTAAAATCCAGACTTTTATTCAGAAACCTTGAATTAGATCTAGGTCGTAAACAAGACACAATACAACACGTTACAATTTTATTTGTATGAAAGAACTTAAAATATACGATGTTATTAACACTAGAGTTTTATAGCATGTAAAGGTTTATATTGCGTTAATACGGTTAATACCCCATATTACTTCAATATTTTACAACGCAAATATTTATTTTATTAAGCAATTTGATATTCAATTAAGTCGTTTTAATATTATGAAAATAAAAAAAGGAAAATGGAATTTATTTTGGGGAAAAAAAAGGTCGGTGCTAAAAGATATTTATTTTTGTGTATGTATCTTTAACAAATTGAAGGTTAATTTGCTGAAACTTAAATCAACAGAGTACCTAAGTAGGTACCTGCCTATAATAATAGTCCTCCAGACTGAATCTCGGCTACGGCGACCAATCTCAGGGGAGACTAGCCATCGGTGCGGGCGATATTATAGTGGACAAGACGTGTGTAGACACAGGTGCACTCTGTCTTCCCTCAATCTCAAAGTTCGATGGGGTGGTAATCCGTCACGACCGGCGAGAGATCAAACGCAAGACCAACGGCTTAGCGTGCTTTCTAAGGCACGAGAGTGTCACTCCGCCAACTTCCAAACTCCGGCCTATTACTAAGATATTCGTAATAGAGAAACCCAATAAGACTGTTTACGACTAAGGAATTGAACCCAGCACCCCACGCTCACGAGCAAGTCGCGCTTGCGACCACGAGACCAGCGGAGCAATCACCTATAATAATAATCTTTTCTTTTATGTATGTTTATTTTTATTTTATTTCATGTTTTGATTTTTGTTTTTTTGTTTTGTGTCAAATCATATGTTGAATAGTTTATTTTATTTTCTTGTTTTGATTGTTGTTTTTATTTATTTATGTATAATTGCATGCTGCACTGGTTAACGTCATCACGTCAACGCCGGCTGCCGCTGAAAACCAGCGCTTAGGCTCTGTCTCGTATAGGGTCTTAGCATTATGCTGAGCGATGGCCGTTTTGCGTGAATGTGACGCATGTTTACCCCCAACTTGTTTTTTTGTGTGTTATGTCCTTTTTTCATGCGTCATGTTTGCCGCAAATAAATGCATTTTCTTTCTTTCTTCTTTTACCTACCCATGTAAAGACAGAGAAGTTCCTATAAAAACTTCTGTATAGCGTTGTAAAGTTGTACAAGAATTCAAATGAACTCAGAGGAGTAAATTCTTCTTAAATTAGAAATTCTTGGTAAGACTCTTACTTGGATCACCTTGAATGATGTGTAAGGTGGTTGATACCACCGTGAGACTTACCTGTAAACAAAAAAAATATAACACTTTAATTTTGATCAAGAAAACAGTTCAACGTAACAACAGAACAACACACAACAAACAACGTAAAAAAACGTACGTTCTTTCTTTTTCTTTATTATTCAGCCTATAATGTTCCCACTGCTGGGACACAGGCCTCCTCTCAGTGAGAGGGGATAGGCCATAATCTACCACGCGGGCCCAGTGCGTGTTGGTAGATATCATATGTCTGCGAATTTTTGGTTCTAAAACATGCCGGTTTTCTCACTATGTTTTCCTTTACCGTTTTGAGAGCAGTGATGATGATATAATTTACACAAAGTAAAGCGCCTGGCTGGGTTCGAACTCATGACCTACAACTCGTATCTAAGTCACGGCTATTAACACTGGGCCACCAGTGCTCAAGAAAACAGTCCAAGTGAAGATAAATCAAGCTAAAATCCGTAGCAACAATAAAGCTTTCTTGATCTCAGTGTTTGAGCTGTGAAAGCCGAATCATTATGTTATGTTTGATTCACTATAGATTTAAACACAAAAGATAACGTCTCTGGCTTGTTGGTCGCGATACTGCTGAGTATGAGCTCTCGGGTTCGATTCCCTGGTCGGGGAAAGTGTTATTAGGTTTTCCAACTGGATTCTTTTAGTAGCAGTCCGGTGTCTGGATTTTGTGCCAGGATAATGGCAATAGGCTCGCCCCTATTACATGGGACTGGAATATAACTGGTGAAATGAGTGTGTACTATAGGTACACCTCTGCCCAACCCTTCGGGGAAACAAGGCGTGATGAGTAACAATAACATCGGTTCCGGTTTTCGTATAACCGGAGCCACACGTCATTACTAAAATATAATGCCATGTCATTACGCGCGCTCCCTGTCACACGGGACTTCAACATGACTGGCCAAATGTAGGTGTTAATATACGTGCACTTCTACCAACCCTTCGGGGAATATAGGTGTGATGTTATACTAAATAAATAAAAATAAAAATCGTTTATTATCAGTCGTCATCGGCGCATAGCGTGTTAGTTTTACCAAAACATAAAAACTATGTTAGTAGACCACTTAGGCGAACATGAGTACAAAAAGAAAAACACAGCCAGCATTTAGAGGAAGATTTATCACGTCCCATGTCTGACATGTATCTTGATTAACCTATCCATTGTAGGCCATTCCAACCTGTTTAAAAAAATCTCCAGAATGCTGTCGCTACCTCCCATGTTCCTGCGCATCACTGATGCCACCTTTTTGCGCGTGATCGCGAAATAATCGTCTGTGTGCGCATCAGCGATTATGTAGGAGAACTTATTCACTCCTGACCATTAGCCACAGGCATAACATCGGCTTTTATAATATGCAATCGTCGTTGAATAGGAGCTCCGCGTATGACCGGGTACAAAGTTTGAATAGGAGCTACGCGTATGACCGGGTACAAAGTTTGAATAGGAGCTACGCGTATGACCGGGTACAAAGTTTGCCATGATAACGATGTATGTGAATTTATTTTAGTAGCTGAAATCAAATTATTGCAACGTCGAAACTATTGTTCGCGACTCGCTGACGTAGGGATTAAAATTTTAACGAATATGGACTGGGAATGTTAATCCTTGTTCACACTAGGGCATTGTTGTTAGCCGGCAAATGAATAATAAATTAAACAGTACGTTACTTTTCACACCTTCCTAGATTTGTGTGTGGACGTGCAACCTTAATGCGTAACACACTTTCAGTCACAATCTGTAACATTTTGGAGGATATTGCTAATCCATTGCTTCATATGTTCGACAAATTTGTCTGCTCAACAACGTAAATAACGCAATGAATGTTGTTGAACTGTCAAAATGGAAGCCATTGCTACTGTTAGTGTGTTACGCAATTACCGATTGTTGCTGAGATGAGAACTTGAGTTTATTAATTTTCAACATACCTAAATACCAAGTTAACTGATTGCCAGTTATCATAAAAATTATTTCATTATTTTAGCCGTAAAATTGTACAAAATATAGAGAAACTGATTGTCTTGTGTGGGCTGTGTGTGCCATACAACCTCTGACATAAATGCTGGAACACGTCATGTTTCTTGAAGACATTCCTCAGAACAGTATGGCACCGAGGATGTAATTACATAACATTAATCATAGTTCATGAACAAATGCCTCTTTGACGTCACAAACTCACGACTACGTAACAACTACAGAAGGCGCACCCTTCGTTAATTAAAGTCTTGTGCTTACAGACGCTGACAATAATAAAAAGTCAAATTAAAATATTACCAGTACAAAGACATTTTTAGGGGTGGTTGGGTGGCCTTACCAATAGTATGTCCTAATTTTATTTTATAAATATACAGCTCTAGCTTTTGCTCGCGGCTTCACCCGCGTGGATGTAGAAAATTATCCCAAAAAACATGCTACCGGGTCAAAAAGCCTATGTCCTTCCCCAGGATGTCATCTATCTCCTTGCCAAACTTTTAGGTGTGAAACGGTAACATACAGAGTTTCTTTCAAATTTATAATATTAAGTTTGGATGTTATTGTAAGTAGTAGACCGAAGGACACAGTGTCCTCATGTCTATATGTGTGTTACGGAGAGAGGATGAGGAGCATCTCTCCCCTTACCGGATTATCGTACAAACCACACATACCTATGACTGGTGTAAAAATACGCTCAAAGAACCCGACAATCAATTGTTCTTCCTGTTATTATAATATTTTTTTTGTACCAGATTGGACCTGGGAACTTTGTGGTTACGGAGATATTGAAGGTCAAAGTTACAACTTTATTCAAATGTTTTTTACGAAACCAAGTTTTTAATGTTATTACTCCCACGATGTCTGTACCGTTTTATGCACCCATAAACACAATGTTTTTCTTGTTTCACGTCGCATACCTACTACAACCGTAACCAACGAATTTTCACACCAAAAATAGAAGTCGATTTCCAGCAATTATTTTTGCACATATTTAATTAGTTTTATGCACAGAATGCGTAGACACCGGCCTCATTAAGAGGCTTGTTACATCCTGTATTTCTTATACACTATTAATAAATAGCCCTCCCACTAATAGGCCTTTTGTTTCCTGTAACTATGACGTCACATAACTCATGGACGCCTCTCATTAGAGGTGTCCATGAGTTATGTGACATCACACACACAATCGCTTTGTTCAAGTAAACTGGCGTTAAACGTCATTACGTTACACGCCAATTTACTTGAGTTAAAGCGATTGTGTGTGGCTTGGCCGTTTCCGCAAGTGTGTAGTAATGATAATAATGTGAACTCGGCAAGTAATGCGGTTAGACCGGAGTGGGTTAAGCAGGCATGGTCGTAGCTTCAAAGCCCTAAGTGGTGGAAAGTCAAGCAAATACATACATACATTTGAAAGTTATCCATCGCTCTACATCAGAGCCCGGTGGCCCTGTGGTAACGGCCGGCACCACTACCACTGGGGCTGCTACTAAAAAAAATCCAGTTGGAAAACCTAATAACACTTTCCCCGACCAGGGAATCGAACCCGAGAGCTCATACTCAGCAGTATCGCGACCAACAAGCCAGAGACGTTATCTTTTGTGTTTAAATCTATAGTGAATCAAACATAACATAATTATTCGACTTTCACAGCTCAAACACTGAGATCAAGAAAGCTTTATTGTTGCTACGGATTTTAGCTTGATTTATCTTCACTTGGACTGTTTTCTTGAGCACTGGTGGCCCAGTGTTAATAGCCGTGACTTAGGTACGAGTTGTAGGTCGTGGGTTCGAACCCAGACAGGTGCTTTACTTTGTGTAAATAATTTCATCATCAGTGTTCTTTAAAACGGTGAAAGACAACATCTTAGGGAATCCGGCAGTATGTAATATAGGTTTAGAAATAATACAACTTATATCTCTAATAAAATCATAAGAAATTGTAAATAAATTCATAGAATAATCCTAAACCAATCACATAGCAAGTGTACCGATACCCAAATGCCTAAGTCTGCACGTGCCTATTCGATATTATCCCAAAAATAAGTTCGCTTTTTATATAATGTCGGTATTTTTACGCAACACGTTATCCTGCCAAGCTTCATAGCCTAGATTGTAACCGTTTAATACCGCTCATAAGAAGAAATGGCTGCCAATATCTTATGTAACATCAGAATCTATTTTTGACATAGTGTCACAAAAAATATCGAGTTATGGTAACCTAGGGAGGTACGGAGGGGCTCATCTAGCAGCCCAAGGCAAGGTTATTGAAAAAGATGAATATTACACGACTTATGTCAAGGAAAAATATGAAAGCAGTTCTAGGAATAACATCAAATACGTACCTAGTATTGAGGGTGAGCTACATGTTGAACTTTGCTTTGACTAGATATTTTTATGTAAAACAGATTAGCAAAGTTATTGACTGTTTGACAAAATATTTATGCGTAATGTGGATTTCGTCTAAAAATAGTAGGTACTTTTAGACATAGTGGGTATTTTAATGCTTCTGTGTTTTACCAAACATATACAGAAAGTTTTCGACATCAATTATATCGTGTCTCAAAAAAAAAAAACTCTAAACTTCTTTGCACATAGATTAACTACTACCTACTAACTCGTCTGTTTACCCATAAACCCGACGAAGCATGAAGATAACACAACATAATAAACTCAACGCAATAAACGTTTATTGGATAAAGTAAGACAACTGATATTTATACGTGCAGTCGCGAGTTTTACGATTGTGTACTAAAAGACATGTATATACGTGTGTTCATTGATACCTGAAGGTTTTATGGCCAAACAATGTAAGGGGATATGGGAGCTTCCAAAGTATGGGTTTGCAGGTTCAAAGATTTACGTTCGTTCAATTTGCGTTTTAAAAGCTATTATAAACTTAATTTCTCTTATAAAAAACATTGCGAGGAAAACGCAAGTTTTCATTAACGCTTTGCGACTGATATGTTCAGTCGTGTGATCAACATGACCTGTCATAATATCTGTGTTGTCATGATATTTCAAGACAATTGTGAATTATATGGCCGATGGCCGGTGGAGCAGACCAGTCCTGGGGTGGAGACCGCACATCGGCAAGCGTACGCCCCTCAGCTAGATGGACCGACGACATTAAAAAGGGGCTGGGACAGACTGGATGCGGAAGGCGAAGGGCGGGGTGTTGTGGCGCAGCCTGTCTTTGTCTAGCAGTGACCTGTGATAGGAGTTATTTGATTGATTGAGTGTAATATATTACAAGGAAACAATAAAAGGAACGAAAAAATATTGCGCTACGTAGGACGTAACTATGTCAAAATTTTAACCTCGAAATACTGTCAGGATCATGCTCAAAATTCATCAATCAATCCATAGGCACCTACATGAATTTTTGACATGACCTGAAATTACTTCTTTCTTTATACAGGCTGATTTTTTAAAGACCAGCCAAATTTAAGGATGTGGTACAGACCATCAAACTGAACAATTACGCTACTTGTCCCATGGAGAAAGTTGTTCAGTTTGATGGTCTGTACCACATCCTTAAATTTGGCTGGTCTTTAAAAAATCAGCCTGTATACGGCTATACGTACTATAAAATTACGCTTAAAAGTTATATATCTTGGAGGGTTTACGAGTAAATCTGATAAAGAATATAAATGCGTTCGATTCCGCCTGACGTATTGATATTGCTTTGAGCATTGCAGCACAAAATGGCCGACAAAAGTAATAGGGTATTAAAGGGATTCACGCTTTTTTGTGATGGCAATGAGACTTGAGAAAAAGTTTGTCTTTAGAGGAGGTTGAGTTTTTTGTTATTTGCCAGTGTCGTAACGCATTACGTAATGTGTATTGTCTTTGGTTTTGAAAATCTTTCTTTTCTTTCTAATGCCCACAAAATCCGTATCCAAAATGTGGAACTCTCTGCCGTTATCTATCTGTGTTCCCTTCTGCATTTAATCCGTCTGCCTTCAAAGCAAGAGTGAACAGGCATCTTCTGGGGACGCTCGTCCTCTCATAGACCTCATCCATCGCTTTCCATCAGGCGCGATCGAGGTCAAAAATAGGCCCATTCAGTAATAAAAAAAAACAATGTGTTTTTTTAAGAGACGAACAAACAGTTATTTTCATCATGCTTTTGTTTTAGTGGCTAAATTGCCCAGTCTATTTTAAAATTCAAAATAATTTATTTCACATAAACCTACATGACTTATGAAATGTCAGAAGCTAGGTGCACGGTTCCAACTGGTCTTTTTCTATGGAGAAGAGCTGGCAAGTCTTCTCAAGCTATACATAAAATAGGTTCAAGTTTCTTGGCAATTTCTCCCTTTACGCAAAGCCTCATTACGTGATATAAAATTTGATTGGTATTTTGGCGTGTGACATATTATGACAAATCATTTAATTTAATGTTTTTGGTTTCGTAATGTTAAGATACTGTATCGAAGCAAGTTCTTCTAACTGAACTGACATACAGCTGTGTTGCTGGGCAGTTAGTTGTGCCACTTCTTTATCCCAGTTAAAGCCATAGGAAGTGGTGAAGGGCGGGCGTTTTGTCTTATGTAATCTTGATGTTCAAAAAGTGCTGACTCCCAACCTAGTTTGAAACAATGACTTTTGATTTAAAAATCCAAGGCTTTACTCCCACAATCGTCGGTTTCGTAAACTAGGGGCAAACTTTTGACAAATCCTATTAACCTTTATAATAAAGTAGACAGTCATCTAAACGGTCGACATACTAAAACGTATTCTTTCCAAAGATAACATTGTGACAGCTGAACTGTCCTCAATAAAACAGTTTCCGATATTCTATCGTTCACGTTGCAGAATTGTCGAGGGAGTTTCATTGAAAGTCGCAGAAACTCGTACAGACTAACAATAAACTCTGACACGAGTCCCTCCCTGCCCTCTGTGAGGGACGCTTTATTGTTTCAAGCGACTTTTGTGATTGATAAAGGAAGAAATATGTCAGGGATATGTAGGGATAGGCGGAAATATTTTTTTATGCTATTGGAGTGAGATTTACTCCGATAGACTTACGTGTGTCCTTGCCAATACTTTGTCGAGCGGTTGAGGTGTGGTCAAACCTTTAGCGTCTTTAACGTGTTCTCGGGACTTACTAAAAAACGCTGTTAACTTATTTATACCAGGAAGAAGTCATCATCATTTGCCTAATATTTTCCACGAATGACAGTCGGGACCAACGGCTTAACGTGTTTTCCGAGTCTTGGTATATAAAGATAGTCACCCAGTCACGGACCAACCGCGACAAGCTTAGCTTAACCTTATCGATCGACCCATACGGCTGTTATTACATAGCCACAAGCACCCACTCAAACCAGAAAGAAGTAATGTAAATTAATCTTGTTCAAACAGTTTACGAAAATATGAACAAACTATTTTATTACTACTTCAACAGCTAGACAACAAAAGCAGACAAAAATTTATTTCCTTCGTTGCTCTCCTTTCCGTATTTCTTGTAGCAAAGGTCATAAATCTCAGCGCACATAGCTAATACTTAGTTCATGTTGTACATAAGGTACCTAACTAATCAGTGGGACTGAATGTAACCGTCATTTATCCAAGTTTCCGAACGAAACAAAGTGATGAATGAATTATTAAAGACAGACGAATGGTTTATCGAATGTAGGTACTACAAGGTGGCGCAACACTAATTTCATAATGTGAATTGGCTGAAATTTGGTTGGAAATGAAAAAAAAAATGGGCTCTTATTTCACGGAAAGTTTATTAAGGGCTAATTTTTCAATCGACAGATAACTTTAATTCGAGGAATAAAATAACATTTGACAGTTTTTGTATGAAATAACTGTCAAAATTTAAAAATTATTTCTCGAATAAAGTATCAGATGATTGAAAAATCAGCCTTTAGTCAAAAAAAATATATAGGTCAACCGCTCCTGAGTTGATGCACATTTGTGCTTGTTTTACGGCATTTTGGATTGTTGCTCGTAAAACATCTTCCAAATTGGTGATTTGTTCTTCAATGTTAGCTTTCAAGACTTGCAAGGTTTGTGGTTTGTTATAGTTAATGTGAGATTTCAAAAAGCAACAAAGAAAGGAGTCTGGCTCCGTCAGATCTGGCGATCTGGCCGACCAGTTCAAATCGCTAAAACCCCCGAAATTGGTGTTTGAAAATCTCCATCGTTGCATGAGCTGTGTGACTATGTGTATCGCTCCATTGCATTGTCAACTAATTCTCTATCTGTCCACATATACATCAAATCTTTGTCCTTGAGCTGGTCGCCCGTGGTACGTAGTTTCGATAAAATAAGAGGCAAACTTGTAATCATTCTGTTAGCACTGACATACTGCTGTTGTAGAGGAACACCTCTACAACATTGAGTAAAATATTATAACACATTTTTAAGTCTTCATAATTCCTATAATAAGAAGTGTATCGTCTTTATGTCATGGGGTAACGAGAGGTAATTTAGGGCGGATGGGGTGTGGCGGCGCTAGCCAGCGTGTCAGTCAAGGGCGGGGTCGGTTGTGTTTGATCAGTGATTCGGATCCGGTTTGGCTTTATTATGAGGTCGTATTTTATGTCTTGTCTTTGCTTTGTTTTTTTTTTGCGGTATTTTGCTTTTGACTTCATAAAATCAACCTCGTAAAGGCTTTACTATTTTTGATAATAATTCACTGCAAATTAACGAGAAACGAGTAGAGCTAGCAAGTAAGAACGAGTTGACGAGCAATAAGCAGCGAGTGCGCGACGGCGACAAGCGATTATTTACTATTATGCGTATGTACCAAGCGTGTGTCTCTCAGCGACACTCGCTTGTCGCTGCGACAAACGAGTACTTCCCGGCGCCCGGTGGTGTGAACAGTCAGTGATCAAATACAGGCTGATTTTTTAAAGACCAGCCAAATTTAAGGATGTGGTACAGACCATCAAACTGAACAACTTTCTCCATGGGACAAATAGCGTAATCGCGAAAATTTTATCAACTGTCCCATAGAAAACTTCAATACCTACTCGACCTAAATGTATGGGACGGCTGAATTTTGATTCGCGATTACGATGTTGGTGCCATGGAGAAAGTTGTTCAGTTTGATGGTCTGTACCACATCCTTAAATTTGGCTGGTCTTTAAAAAATCATCCTGTATAATTATAATAATAATAATTATTATAATTATATTAATCATGTAGGTTTCTCTTTTACGTACACAAGTCCAGTCACATCTTTTGTACGTTTTTTTGAGTGAGAAATCGTTGATACTCGTTGGTAGCTAGTTGCTTCCTCGTCGGCGGCAGGACGGGTGCCTGAGGCTAAATTTAAACTATCTCACTGACATATTCAACACATAGATCTTATCGTTCTATGACGCGCAAGTGACATTCAACCTTGAGGTGGTATAGCATATATACAGGGTCAAATTAAATTAGCTAGCGAAACTCTGCAGACGTGATAGGTATCGATATCTACACATCAAACACGTCACGACATAACACGACTAAATAAAAATAAACAAGATTTCATTTAAAAAAATGGGGTCAACGACCGCTGGTAGTTTTTTATTTGAAGCATGTGATAAGAAAATCCTTTTTTTTTTCGCTTTATCGTGTTTAGAACAATATACCGTCGATAAACATCGCATGTAAAGTTTACAAAAAAAACTGATTTCTTAAACAGACATTTCAAGAGACTATACACGCGTTTGATGATCCAAAAAATCTACATATTAGTACATTTTCATATTTAAGTATGTGTTCATCACGTCTGCGAAGTTTCGCTACCTAATTTAGTTTGACCCTGCATATATTACGAGGTCGACTAAAAAGGTACCTTCTCGTTAGTTCATTAAAATTTTTCAGTTGTTTGGTACGTTTCGATTCGTAGACAATAATTTATATATAAAGTTCAAGGTATCTCTTTTGTGAATAAAACAATTAAAATATAGTTTTGTTGTGATTGTTTCGTAGCGGCGAAAACTATTTAGAATTCGTGCCAAATATGAAATTGGTTCAAATTCTATTGTATCCATTTCAAAAGGAACTTAAAGCTAGGTATAACTATTGTTATGCTTTTGTCTAGCCTCAAATATTTTGGAACTACAAATATGTTAAGGGGCAGCGAAATTCAAAATTTCCTGCGTTTTTTCTGACCAAGATTATGTCTGCACTTTAACTGTGACCTCTTTTTTTTTTGGGTGGGAAATCATCAAATGTCCTCTCCCGCTCTGGGCTGAGCGGAAGGGCGTGTCAGACTTTTACTGACTAAAACCCGCCCGTGTTGCTTCAGTTGCCTGTGCCAGGGGCCACGGTATCTCTTTCGAACAACCCGCGGCCCTGGCAGGCATCGGCCCTAGCGGATCCCGTCAATTCGTGCTGACATCTCTTTGAGGCGCGCGTGAAACACAACGCGCCGTCAACCCGGGCCTGGTTCTTACCGGGCGACCAGCTGCCCATTGCTCGCCACCCGAGACTGTGACCTCTGAGTTTGTTGTGGCCTTTCTTCTCAGAGTAGTCAGATAGGAAACGCCGATCTCATCTAGTTTTTAAAATAAGTTTGACGTGTAAAAGTGTTTGTGCGAATTTACTTACAGAAATAAAATCATTTATCATTTAGGGTTGTATTGATAATTTTAATGATCATAATTCCGTAAATATTAGGGGTTAAAGTATAAAATTGCCGATTTGTACTGAAAAATTGAAATTCGTTTTTTTTTAATTTAACATATTTATTTAATCAATATAATTACCAATATTATCTATACATTGCTGCCATCTAATAGGAAGGTCATTTATGCCTTTTCGATAAAACTGTCGTGATCGAGATTCGACAAACTGTGTGAAAGCATTTTGTACTTAAATTTTATTAAAATTTGTAATCGACATATTTGTGGACATTTGAGTCATCTTTTAAACTTGTGCATTAGTAACGGTATCTTTCCTGATAATTTAAAGGTAACTATTGTAAAGCCGCTGTTCAAAAAGGGTGATAAAGAATTATTAGAAGCTTATAGACCCATTGCACTGTTATCAATTTTTTCTAAAATTTTTGAAAAGTATATTTATAAACAACTATACGCCTATTTAGAATCTAATAAACTATTATGTCATGAGCAAAAAGGTTTCAGAAGAAACAAAAGTATTAACTTAGCGATATACCATTTTTACAAAACAGTCATTACAAACGTTGATAAAAGGACTCCAATATGTGCAATTTACTGCGATATGACCCAGGCTTTTGATTATGTGGACCACCGAATACTTTTAAATAAATTAGAGTCTTATGGTATACGAGGCAATATTCTGGATCTACTGAAGTCATATCTCTCTGACAGATCTCAGATGACTACCATATCTAAGATTAATATTATGACTAAGCATCAAGAATCTTACCTATCTGAGTCGCGTTACATTACTTTTGGAGTACCACAAGGCAGCGTACTAGGCCCGCTTTTATTTATCATTTATATAAATGATCTGCCTAAATTTACCACCCACCCAATGTCCCTATTTGCAGACGATAGTACTGTATCTGTACAATGTAGGACAAAGGAACTCTATCAAGACGACATAAACAATTGCTTGGATTCAGTTATTAACTGGCTAGATAATAATAATCTTAAAATAAATTTATCTAAAACTCAAGTTATGCACTTTGGTCAGAGAGCTCAATCTCATAATCTTAATGTAAATTACGACAATAACTCTATAAACGAGGTAGAATCAGCGCAGTTCTTAGGACTAACCATCGATAGGCAGTTGAATTGGAAGGCGCACATATCAAAATTATGCAAGAAAATCAGCAGTTCTGCATATGCTATGTACAGATTGGCTCCAATAGTAAATATCGATGCTTCACTCACGGCCTACCACGGCCTTGTTGCCTCTGTCTTACGGTATGGGATAATCTTTTGGGGAAACTCAACAGATAATGCGATGGTTCTTAAGGCGCAAAAGCGTTGTATTCGAGCCATGTTTCGCTTGGACTCCACTGACTCTTGTAAACCGTTCTTTATAGCACACAAAATTTTAACACTTTCTTCACTGTACATATTGGAGATAGCACTGTTTGTACATAAAAACCCTCATCTATTTGAACAGTTATCTGATGTGGTAAAAAGGAACAGGCGCAAACTTAATAGTAATAGACTGTGTCTACATAGAGTTAAACTTTATTTTTATTTATCTAATACTAATTTGATTATGTTGATGTTTTGTATGACTAATTTGATGTGTTTATGTTTAATTCCTAATAATTTATCTACCTAATTTAATAATTTTTGCGTGCCGTGTGCCACGGCAAAACATGCTGTACATAATATTTTATTGAACATCTTGTTACCTACCATGTTTTTATGCAAATAAATGATTGATTGATTGATTGATTGATTGATTGTACTGCCTCCTGAGAAGAAAACTTTTTATCACGTAGAAAATTGTCCAAATCACGAAAAATATGGTAGTCCGTTGGACCAAGGTCTGGCGAATACGGAGGGTGAAGAATGGTTTCTAATTGCAGTTCATGTAGATTTAAAACGGTTTCTCGTGCTGTATGAGGTCTCGCGTTATCATGGAGCAATAATGGTGAAGATCGATTCATGAGTCGGGGCTGTTTCACTGCTAGTTTTGCTACCATTGTTCGGAGTTCGGCACAGTAGACATCTGCCGTTATTGCTTGACCAGATCGGAGAAAGCTATAGTGAATAACACCATGCTGAGACCACCAAACAGTTACCATTACCTTTTTATTGGTAAGCTTTGCTTTTCCATCACGAAAGCGTTTAAACCAAAATCGCACGGTGCGTTCATTAGCAGTCCCCTCTCCAAACGCAACATTGATATTGCGAGCTGTTTCTGCCGCGTTAGTTCCGCGTCGGAACTCGTATTCAAAAATAACTCGAATTTTCGAAGTATCCATCTTTCTTGTCTAAGTTGAATAAAAAAAGCAACTGAAAGTCGATAATCGAATGTTGCACATGTTTTAAAAGAAGAACTTCATATGTACTACGTGAAAAAAGTTTCACTCAAAAATATCAAACCATGAAGGTTCTATGTCCATTCGAAGTACCTATTACAATGAAACAGCAATTTCATACTTTAACCCCTATTATATACATGTTACGGTCGCGAATCATAGTTTATTCAACATACAACCTGACGCTGACCTGCAAATTACCATAAAATCCTAAGAAAGGGCTTTGAAGGTTCGTGGCATACCTACTTGTCTACCATTTCGTTTTTTTTTTCAAAATGGCGGCGTCACATAATACATAAATAAATCAATAGCTGTCTGTGTATCTCGGAAACGTGACGCTTTACAGGATCTGGTCCTTGTATGTTTTTTGATAACATTGATGTCAGCTATCTATTTATACAGGTTTCATGCGTAGCCGCCATTTTGGAAAAAAAAAACAAAATGGCAGACAGGTAGTTATGTCATGATCCGTATAAAAGTCTTCAATCTCCTTTACCCTTGAGCTTCCCCTTAAACAAAATTAAAATCAAATTCAGTCTTGATTTAAATTAAGGACATAATATTTCTAAGCAGTATTTATGAAAGGAAAACCAGCCTAAATAAATAACCAAAATGATATTCCTTCTAACAACAGACCTAAACACTTACTTTCAGCTGAAAATATACACGAATTTCGAAGCACGGCAAGGAATTATCAACCTTGTAAACAGCTCATAAGGTAGAAAATAGAGTTGACTTGGTGTTTTACTCGAAATAAGACCATCTTTCCTTTCTTTTAATTTAATAAAAAACTTGAACACAGGGACTCCGTTTGGTTCTTATAGTGACAGAAAGAAAAAAAGTTTATTAATCAGTCCATTTTATTGGAATCCCTGAGGACATTTTCGGCCAGATACTTTGCAGAAATAATTGTTATGTCTCCTTGTTGTATTTATTTTTGTAGTCGGAATTTAGACGTTGGAGCTTTGTATTAAGGTGGGTTATTGAGTGGCAGAAATATACACCAGTGACAAAAAGTAGCGGTTTGAAGTTAGTCTTGCTTAATTGGGGTTTATTAATATCTTCCTAAGATTTCTCAAAATAGAAAAAGAAAAAAAAATACAAAATAAAGTTTGAATATCTTAAGAATATATATTATATCCCCTTTGGTACTTGAAAACGTTGCTCAAAGTTGAATTATGATTTTGTCTGCTTAACAGTAAACTTCTTGACGTTTAAGTAAGTCTGAATACAAAAACTCTTTTAGGGTCAGAGTCGCTTTATACCTGAAGGCCAATTCTCGTAATATAAAACGTTAAAAATCTAGTCGCAGTGTCATCTCGGTGACAAACAAATGTCAAAAACTTGTCAAAATGTAGGGAAATTCGAGGTATTTTTGACAGATTGAGACTGGGATCAGACTGTGAACGTTCTTAAAACTACGAGAATTGCCCCTCTGGTATCGTGATTTTTAATTCTTAGCTTTCAGTGCCCCAGAGACACAGTAACCAAAAGAGACAAAACACAAAAACCCAAGCCAGGTAATCTCGTAGACACGATTTTGATGACCCCCGGCGCGATACGGCGTGAAGATTTGAGAAGTTACAACACATTCGGGAAAATCACAACGAAATACTCAGAAGGAGGTTCTGTAAGGGTATTGTCAACCTTCCTATTTATTCAGAGGAATTTGCTATGGCGAAGACGGAGAGGGAGCTCGACCAGTGGGATTAAAGTGAGGCAGACTATGCATTTTACTTTGTGTAATTTATGAAGGGAAACATCATCAGGAAACCAGCGTAATCTAGAGTCCAAAATTCGAAGACATTCTGACTGCTAACATTGCACTGGGCCTGCGTGGTAAATTACGGCCTGCTTCTCACAGAGAATTAGTGGGCCACCTACATACATAATGTCCCATCAGTGGGAACATGCTTACAGGTTGATTATGCTTACTAAGCTCACAACAAAGAAGCGATATTTTCAATCAAGATGGTATTCATAAATTAATGTAATCTTCATAATACTTAAAACTTTTCACGTAAATAGAGTCACGGCAATCCTCATATCTTTAAAAGCCTGCCTACGTTTATAATATACATAATCAATATTTTTTATCTTTAATAATATTAAAATTGTACACGCAAGCGAAGCCACATCCACGATGCACTTCAAATCTAAATGAAAGCCTGTACATCGCTAGGGACGCTCATGTGGAGTGGTAGAGACCAATATTTTGCATGTAGAGGCATATGTTCTATGTTATGGGTTTGGTTTCCGCACTTAACCCTTCAAGTGGGTCATTGTGCTTGTTATTCCAACCAGCCCGCCTCCCTCTAGCAGTTGATTACGGCTCCTGGAAAATATCTGTGGAAGATCTGGGTGTCCCGAGGGTTTCTGACCTAATCTGGGTAACGTCTGTGTACTCAAAGAGCACAATCATGCAACGGCTTCCTCAGCCTCCATGTAGGCCATGCACAGGGGACTTTCCGTTATGCCTATTTTGTGGAAGTGTTTGTTTAGCGAGCAGTGTCCCGTGATGGTCGCCGTCACCAGGTGCAGGCCGTTCCTGTCCAGGCGAAGTAAACACCTGGTTAATTTGCCATCTAATAATTGCATGGCTCCCTTGGACTGCTTGCAGCTCGGTGACGACGTCCACAAGCTCTCTGCATGTAGAGGTCTATACGTGCAAGTATCATCAAGGTGTGATCATATTTAAGGGTATAGTACATACTTCGATCAACAATAGCACTAGATTAAGGATTAGGAACAAAAACACATCGCTCAAGTGGCCGCGATTGCATATAACTTGATTATAAACCTTAACTTTTAAACATAAAGTTTATTATCATTTGCAATTATTTTCAATCAATTTTATGTGTTGGTGTGATTTTTTGTCAGTCCGTGTATTTTTAGTAAAGCCATTGAACCGTAATTCTTGGATGTAATACAAAAATACGTGAAGCTTTCGTTGTGGGTGGGGAAAAAATGTGTCCTAGAATTAAAGACTCAGCCTAAGCTTAAGTATCTGTTCCCAACATTTTCTAATCTATTCAAAGAATTTTTATAGCTTTGCCGCTTTTTTGTCGAGCTCTCCTTGGCAGTGTCAGTGCCAATCAGGCTCAAAAATGTTCTGATGCTAAAAATAGAGATAAAACGTTTGTACGGTTTTACTGTCTCTAGGCAGATTTTTTTGATTTAAACCAAATCCAACCAAATCCGAATTGCTTAGAGATGAGCAGAAGTATTCGCCAGTCTGCTACTAAACTCGCACTGTTATTAAATTCAATTTATTCGCTCCCTGAAAAATTACTTACGCTCAATTAACTAATCAATTATTTGACTAATATTAAAAAATACAATATAATACATATATCCTGGCTCACTGACTCTTTTGATGAAACCTCCTAATGCTAAATATTTAGTGAGTAGATCCTATTTCACTGAATCTTTAGCAGTTGGTTATTATAGCCTGAAATTGTGATCATGACAATCATCTTATTCAGTATAGAGGTATGATGAACAGGGTGTAAAGTTCAATCAGCCTCATCATCCATTTTGTACATACCCTAGTCGCGCGGTAAACTCTGCTTGTGCGATGCAGGATTTTGCATGACGTCAGTGAAATTTGTAGTTCACGTGTGGCGATGTAGATGGCGCTACAAGATCAAACCACATGAATTAAAATATCTTTTATGTCATCCTTTCTCCGTCCTGCCCCTTAAATAGTAATGACACCACAGTCACTTGTAATTATCTATAATGTGCTCCCTTTGCCAGATCAGCACGGAACCCGTAATGGTGTCTAAATGGAGCCAGCGGTAGGAATGAGGGCCATTAACTCAGCAACTGTCCCTAAACCGATGGCGAAGGAGCATATATCTTTCCAAATGAGAGGTACGATTTATGTAGGTAGCCTGGAGACGTTGTACGAAATAGAAAGTAATGTAGCTTTCAGTCTTCTAATAGGTTCTTGTTTTCCTTCTGGTAAAGACAGATGGGTACTTTGTTATTTGTAAAGTTAGTGCTTGTACACACGAGCGAGATGCGTCAACGGCAGAGGCAGCTGCTGCCGTCGACAACATGCCGCTCGTGTGTTTGAGCACCGTCATGTATTTACAAGAGCGGCACGTTGACGATTGCAGCGACCGACGCGTCGACGGCGGGTGCTGCCGGACGTCGGCGGCAGCAGCTGCCTCTGCCGTTGACGCGTGTCAGTCGTGTGTGTGCAAACTTACACCAAATGAGATTTTCCGTCGGCAAAAACGATGAATCCATACAGCTTTCGTACCCTATATAGCCCCTTTAGGAAAAGAATTTTCCAAAATCCTGCCTTGGTGCTTACCTTCATCATAAAACGGAACTCTTGTCAAAATTTCATGCTTGGCTAAGGCTGTGCGTAGTCTGAAAAAGGCTGTGCGTAGTCTGTCAATCAATGAATGAATGATTTTGATTAAAAGTAGATTGGGATTATGCAGGTCATGATTTCGTAACAGGATATTTTAGTTCTAACAGGTCTCGTTCTTAGGGCATTACTTAAAATTTTATTGGTTGAAACTAGTTAGAAATAATGCTTAAGTCTTGAATTAGGTGCTGCAAAGCGGACGTCAGACTAGGGTTAAGACGTTTTATTTAAACGTCGATCGAAACGAAGCTAAGATAACGTTATTTTTATCCTAAAACTCACGGAAAGGAGGTACCTAGATATATTCTGGTGTAAAACGCGGAAACCCTCCAAGCTGAATATCAATGAGTAACAATTGAAAAAGTTTAACCTTCGCTGACCTTTACACTGATTGCTCGACCAGTTAAAATCATTAACTCTTGATTGGATTTCCGATACCGGATTAGCTTTTGAAATGTGGAATCATTTGTGCTATAAAAACCGTTCGTCTGCATGTCCGATAATAGTTATTATAAGCCTTAGCTGAAAAGGCCTCATTTTTAGGGTTCCATAACTCAAAAAGAGAAATTGGAACCCTTATAGGATCACTTCTTTTTAAGTCCGTCTGACTGTCTATCTGTCAAGACCCTTTTACTCAGGAACGTTGAAATTAATATACGTAGGTCTACGGACTTATTATTTAACTTACACTTTTTACTTAATCGTTTTTATTTTTTATTTTATTATTTATTTGGTCTGATGTACATATATATCTGGTGTATTGTGTGTCTTTTAGTTTGTGCCAAATAAATGTATTTTCTTTCTTTCTTTCTTTACGGTCCCTTGGAGCTCAATTTCTAAGTCAACACAATAAAAAAATACGGCCATTTTTGCGACATATTTTGATACTCGCAAAAATAAATGTATACTGTATGTCAACGGGTACCTTCTTCCCGTTGACCTAGAATCATGAAATTTGGCATGGTCTCACAACAAAAGTAAAGGAAAAATTTCGAAAATTGTTAATTTGTTGTTTGATTACATTATTTTTTGGCAATAATAAACTTACATTTGCAGTTGGAGAACATCTGATGTCGGTCCACATGGGATTGAGTGCAATTACTGTGTCCATTGGACTTGGTTCAGTATAACCGCGCGCTGTGATCAAGTAACGTATCTTCCGCTCTAAAGTTTAGACCCAACTTTCATCATAATCACGGCACTATAAATAAGCTATCTATTTAACGACCTCCAGAATCTCATATCTAAGGCTATAAACAAACAAAGAACACGATCCAGGATTCCTATCATGTCTTCTCCACCACTCACAGTCTTCCCAGGGCACTAAACCTTTCTGAAAGGGTTTTATATGGCATTCGC
Organism: Apamea epomidion; assembly: GCA_947507525.1. Lineage (NCBI taxonomy): Eukaryota > Metazoa > Arthropoda > Insecta > Lepidoptera > Noctuidae > Apamea > Apamea epomidion. The sequence continues at coordinate 19,586,208 of OX382237.1, forward strand.
ATATTTATGTCTACCTTCGGGTAAGTGAAAATTATTTTTTATTTGTCTTGATGGTATGATGATGCTTAGATTATTGCAACGGCTATGAGATTTTAATTTATGTGTTTTATAGGAGAAAGCTGGGATAGTGAGTGAGTTATTAACATTTATTCAGGACTTATGACATAACTGGTGTAATGCGGTTTGTGTACTATACTATACACATCTGCCTGTCTCAATTATTTTAATTAAATAAATACACTTATCTTTACAGAACACGTTTAGTTAGTACTAGTAGCGCTCCGCGGTTTAACTCGCATAACTTTCGATCCCGTGGGAATACCGGGATTAAAAGTTTCCCTTTGTGTTAATCCTGGTTATAAATTATCTGTGTGGCAAACTTCATCCAAATCGGTTTAGTAGAAAACCATAAAGAAAATAACTGTACTATTCTCGGATAGCAAAAGTTTGTTGAAAAAATAATTGTTTAACAAAAAAAAGTATTTAAGTTACAACGGCGGTTTCCTTCCCTTTATCCTTTCAAGGATCTTGAGGTCAACATTTTAACATACTAGAAAAAGTTCTTTCTAAGAAATACTAAACAGTAACTCAAACAAATCTACTAAAACCACTAACACATGTTTCCACTCAACTCAACATAACCTCAAAGATCAAAGACATCTGCTGACCACAAAAGTATCTTAAAGACGACCACACCACTAAACTGAGCCACTGTGGCCCACTGAAGGTCAAGGTCACCGGTCATGTTCGTGTTTAGCATGCGACCTTGGAAACTACTGAATGAAGTGTAACTTTGAAGTCGTGAAGTGTGCGTGAAGTACTAGCCTTAAGCCGGGTTATAGGTTAGACTTAGGTTACTTAGAAAAAGTTGGTTCGTTGTTCTCCATGACTTAATGTCGCAATCAATGACCTTACGAATTGATATAAATTAATGTCATTAAATTAAAACATGCGGTGCTTGGGGAGGCCTATGTCCAGCACTGATGTTGATAATGATGTATAAGAATGCAGCACTTCTGTGAAACTGTGCACAAACTTGTAATAAATACAAATAAACTTGGTCACAGAGGGATCCTGTACAAAATTAATTAAAATAATCACCGCCAAATCTAAAACCATTACATAAAACCGCTTCTTATCTTCTAATCTAAGCCAACTTTTAATTAATCCACTTGAATCGAACCTGGAACTAACACAGCCATAGACACGTCTCTCGCACACCAACAAAAACTAAGTTTTCGTCAAGTAATCCCTTATAATTGAGTGGCCCCCTTAAAAGGGCCAGAATCGACTCGAACAAATCACCCAAACAGCCCCTTTACCATTATAAGAAATGAAATACGTACTATAATAAATTATTAAAGAAAATAAACGATTGCTGTAATTTTTCAGGATAAAGAAAATATGAGAAATTACTTTTCTTTAGTACAGTTAAGAATTTTGGAATGAGGTTAACTTTTGGGGTGCGCTTCGTTATTATCCGATTTTGTAAAGTTTTGTTCGGGAACCCAATTCATTATATATGAAAGAATATTGAATCATTTTTATTTGGCACAGTTACTCTTTCGAAAATGAATATCGTTTGCTGTAATATTATTTAGCTGTCGAATTAATATATATATATATTTTTTAAAACGTTGCCCCACACTAGGAATTTCTCCTGTATCGTGGGTGCGTTTACAAACATTAAAACTCACATACACAAACAGCCAGACCCGGAACAACTACTTGTAGGACATACAAATATTTGTTCCGTGCGGGAATCAAACCCGCGACACGCAGCGCAGCAGTCAATCGCTTAACCACTGCGCCAACCGTGCCGACATTTGTAGAGCTTAAAGTTTATTATGCTCAAGTAAAATGTGATAACTTTCATTTGTTAAACCGGTGCCTAGAAACACCATTGCTAATTAGTTATAACAAAGCCATAAAATCAAAACACGAAGAAACAGAAATTTTTTAAATATTTTAAAAACTTTATAAACTATGCCTAGAGCTATTTCATCACCAGGTCGCTTTTCCAATCCCAAAGGTCAAACGAACATAAAAATATCGAAATAGAACCTCATAAATATACTTCCATACATGACTCCCTTGCGTATCACATTTTTCCAGACAAACTGACATGAATTCTAAACACACTGATTTCAGAGTTCCTTCATTATTAAGGAACCTCGCGAGACCTGTTTCTTCGTGAGAACTTTTTTTAAAACAAACGGTACGTGAGACAGAACTCTAAGTAAAAATGTATGGAGGACTGTCACAGGAGGGTTTTGGACATATAACATGGTTCAGTTTTGATGTGTCCCTTGGTAACTTTTTTATTTTTGGGGTATAAATTATGTAAGTCGTCTGTCGTCTGGTTACAAACTATGAAAAGGTCGTTTATTTTTGCCCAGTGAATTATGAGGCGACTAGTGTCCAGTTAAGTTTAAAGGAAACTTAATTTGCTCTGCTGGCACTTTGTCTACACAGTTTTATATTCACCGCTATGGGACGTACCTTTTTACAGGGTGGCCGGTACATCGACGCGCAAACTGTAACCATGAATTCAGCACATGATACTAGACCTCCTGGTGTAGAAAATTTTCATTTATATTTATTCAAACTCAAATTATTTATTTAAAAAAAAAACCAATTACAGGCACTTTTGAATTGTCAAGGAGTCGATCTGTCAAAAAGATGAAACTAGTTGCCCATTCCAAAGCGTAGTTGGTACCTACGGAGAAGAACAGGCAAGAAACTCCATGGATACTCTTTTATATCATAATAATATGGTTTCAAAATATTGTTTACATCATTCTTGTTAAAAATTATGCATGTGAGCACGATGCAGAACGTTAAAAGCGTCCGTAATGAAAAGATTAAAAAAAATAATTCAAATATTAAATTAAAATAAGCCATGGCAGCAAAGAGTTGACCAGTCCCTGCTACTGGCGCCCGTTCACGAACATGACGCATAGATTAGCACCAACCATTTTGAAGGGAGCTAAATGATCCAACACATGCGCCACCATCAGCGAGACATTAGAGTGAGCATGACATACTCTCATCCGCCAAGGCACATTCAAGTCAATGAAAGACGTACCCAGTAAATGGTAGCTTTATAGTATGTACTCGTATATAGTACTCACATTCGGAAGTGAACATTGTTCTTTTGGATTATTAAAGCATATTTAACTGGAACTGCGCCTTAATTGTTCAGATAGAATGATACCGGGATGCAATAGTCATGTATATCGGTTTCAAGAATTTATTTCTCTAAAATAATTTACAATATTCACTTACAAGAGAAACAAAACAAAAAATCTTATCTATATAAATAAAAATGAATCACCGAAATGTATGTACGCGCATAACTTCCGATCGACTGCACCAAATTGGATAATTCGTTTTTTTTGTGTTTGTTATTGTCAGGACAAGGCTTGTATACACAAGGGGACCCGGTAGGTGGCGCTGCTTTGTCGGACAGGACGACGTCTGCCGGGTCCGCTAGTAGTTAATAAAGGTACAACATCGGGAAGAATGACTATTTAAATTAGTTATATCACTTACAATTATAAGGCTTACAAAACTGTTTCTGCCAAATATTTTTTTAGTGTAACTTTAAAGATATTTATAGATTTTGGCATTTTGATATCATTTGGCAACCTATTATGTATATGGCTCTCTCAAATCTTATATTATATTTGCCATAATTTGTTCTTGTAATAGAGACTTCTAGAGTGTTTAATTTTCTGCTTCTCTGCTTCTTTTCTTCTTCTTGTATTTTTTCCTACTGAATGATATTTGTGACCGTGTACTGTTTGTTATTATTTTTTGTATGAATATGCATGTTTGATGTGTAATAGACCTTTAATGTCAATAGTTTTGTGTTTTTGTAAATTTTAACGGTTGGTGTTAGTCGATGATATCTGAATAATGTGTTTATTACCTTGTTTTTTGTTAATTGAAGGTTTTTTAGATTTGTTTTAGATGCACTGCCCCATGTTTGAATTAAATATTCTAAGTGTGGCTTAATAAGTGTAGAATAGATCAAATTACGTACTAAGTTTGGAACACATTTAGATATCTTTTAATTAAACCAATCAGAGGAAATATTTTAGACCGTACGTAGTCGATATGTGGCTTCCATGTCGGTCTGCTGTCCCATATTAAGCTAAGGTATTTTTCTTGGTTAGATTTTTTTTGCGGTTCGTTGTTAATAGTTAAAACTGCATAATTTTTTATTTTTTACAGAGAAGATCATCTATGACGTCTTGGCTATATTGATGGTCAACAGATTACACTGCAGCCACAGCAACATACTCGTAACAAAGTAAAATTTCTAACTAATCAATGTAACAATATGATAATAATATTATACTTATACATTTAACAGTAATTGCTTCTGATTTTCCTTTATCTGTTACCCAGTCAGTAGCAATTTATATCATTTCAAAGAGTTTGCTCTCAAAGACTTTCAAAGCGGTTCGTGATCCTAACAAAGCTCTACAAATAAACCTATACATGATTCTCAGAATCGTGCCGTGACCGAATTCGTATCCTGTTTCGGCACGTGCCGTTACATTAGGACACGCCTAATAGCCATGGCCAATCGGGTACGGATTGTTAGTTATTTTCTGTGGGATATCCTCGCACAGGCCACGAACAGCGTTTGACTACGGTGGCAAGTAATTTTGTGGTCACGTTTCCTGATTAAGAATGGTGAAAATCAAATGGTAAGGTGCGGTCTTCGACTCGACCCTCTTTCACGTCAATCTATAAGCTCTCATTCTTAATTAGCTGGTTTAGTTCGTTGATTTATGTACGTGAATAAAAAAACCGGCTGACAGGTCCAACACAAAAGGTTATTACCACCGTACAATATAAATTGACATATTAAAAATAAAACATGTTTCTGGTGGCTACCCTTTAATTTTTAACTTTATTATGTTTTTATTGTTTGTTGTTAAGTTTACTTATAGCTCTAAGTTTATAGTTGTTAAAAAATATTTTTACTAACATATTCGAGTCCATTGTTATTTGTATATTAAATATAAATACCTAGCGGCAATAGAAATGCACACCTTGGGAAAATTTCAACTATCTCCCTACTGTCTCTGTCTCATGAACCGTATCATGAGACAGAGACAGTTGACAGACAGACGGACGGACAGCGGAGGCTTAATAATAGGGTTCCGTCGGTACCCTTTGGGTACCGAACCCTACACATGGTTCGTGTAGGTACCTTTAGTAACTAAACTTCATGTGCCTCCTAAAACAAGCGAAATTTGTTTTAACGTAGAGGTTTCCAGTTCCAGAAAACCAATCATTTTACTGGTTCAACCCAGTTGAATTTCATTAAAACTGAAAACTCACTTAATTAAAGATGATGAGGATGTTTTCGACATCCATTCTTTTGAACTGTCATCATCATGAACATCTGATTGTAAATATGAAATTCAAAATTCAAAGGTCCTTTGTCTGTCCTTAAATCTTTGAACATGAATAAATTAATTATTTATGGTATTCAAGAAAAATATGTTTTTACAGCGGTTTCTAGACCTTTTTGTATTGTGAATATAACATAACATCATGCCTGCATTTCCGAAGGGTTAGGCAGAGGTACAACTATAGTACACCCACAGTTATGTTGAAGTCTCATGTAATAGGGGCGAGCCTATTGCCATGAACCGGACACGAATCCAGACTCCAGACTGCTACTGAAAAATTCCAGATGGAAAAAACTTGTAACACTTAGCCCGGCCCGAGAATCGAACCCAGGACCCCAGCAGTAGCGCTGCCACGTAACATTAAAAAAAAAAATTATATGGCTTTCTTACGTTTCATTTTTTTACCAATAAAAAATTAAAATATCTGTGCCACAAAACCAAAGTTTTAATATCCTTCAAAGAAGACTTATGCCCCTCGCCCACGGCGACTTTTTGTAGCGATGCTGTCGCGCGTTTCGTAAATGCGCGACAGCATCGCTACTAACGCGCGTTGTTCGCATTTGTAACGCGCTACAGAAGCGATGCCAACGCGCTACAGCATCGCGACTGTATCGATGCAAACGCGCGACCGTGTCGGATGACATCGGGGAAAGAACGGAGGGAGGGTGGTGCGTGAGTGGAGAACCGAGCATCAGTGCAACTCGCATTGCTACAGAAGCGCGACAGTATCGCGTTTGCATCACGACTGTGAATCGTGGTGTGGGCGAGGGAAACAGTTAGCTACCGCATCGCGACTGAATCGATGCGAACGCGCGACAGCATCGCTACTGCATCGCTACAAAAAGTCGCCGTGGGCGAGGGGCCCTCATTTTGCCGCCAATATCTTTGCAACACTCCCGTTCGATTCGAATACTTTTTATTGCTCGCATAAATTCTATTCCAATCGTTTTGCCGGTTATACACTTCAAATATCATGGAACAACTCCACCGTTACGTGGGGCAAAGTTTGTGAAGATTTTATGAAAGAAGTTCGGAAGTTTTCAATAACATGGACTTGTGTTGGCCACTGGGGATACATGAGTATCTGTTGCTTTTTTAAAGTTGATAGTTTTACCGCCAAACATGGTTTCGCAGTTAAGTTACGTAAGTTTTTTACTTCTGCAATTCTTGGCGTTTTGAACGCTCAATTATCTTAGTTTATCGCAGTCCACTGCTTGACTTGAGTTTGAGTCTCTCCCAGGCTGCGCCACAAACACTCTGTCCTCCACCTTCCGCATCCAGTCTGTCCCAGAAACCTTTATAAGATCGTCGGTACTCCTAGCTGGGGGGTTTCATGCTACGCTTGCCGTACGTTATTGAACTTTAGTGATTTAATAATATGATGATTATGAATACAATCATACGCACTGCAGAGGTGCTACCTAATTTATTGAAGCCTTTAAATATAATTTTGAAAGATTGTGAATACAGGTTTTCATCAGTGCAAGCAAATATATATAATTTCTGCAATTAAATGATTTGCATCTATCCAATGTCAAATGTCGTGCTTTCTGAGGTAGGAGGCGGAGGGGTCTTGAATAGTCTTGATATGTAAAGATGGTCACCCATCCACGAACGAACAACATTACTTAGCCTTAAGCCCCAATTGGATCCATTAAAGCATCTATCCAATATATTGGTTAGTATTACCTTTCCTGTATCAATTTCCTTTGATAGACTAATTACTTCGTAATAACTATCGAATACTACCAGTCTTTATGAAATCAAAGAAATATATTTTCAGTCCATGAATCAATGAATCTACCTAGCCTTTTACCAACTATGTTGAGGTCAGCTTCCAGAAATTTTCAGCCATGCATAGAAAATATATAACTCACAATAAGTCGTAAAAAATAAACCTTGAATCAACTTCTGTCCAAATATTACAAAAGTAGGTATACAATCTGAATGAAGAATGGCGTCCGAATTCGTTTATAGTTGAAGAAGTAGCCATTAAAAGTGATGTATTGTACAATAATGTATCGAGTGCCATTCTTATCTGCCATTCCTTACTATACTGACGCTAAGCGAATATTTTCAGTAAAACTTTGATATAGTGGAGCATTAGAATATGAAAAATGTTTTGCTGTATAAACGCAGTTTAAAGTGGGTGTGAAAATTGCATTTTCCTGTTGTCTTTCAGTGTAAGTATACTTAAAGTATGCACAGTTACAGTTTCATAGCAACAAACTAGGTATCTATATTTTATTTTTACGCAAACAAAATTTTGACCGTAGAAAATTATGACGTAGTTACTCGTTCGGAATTCAAAGTTTTTTTTTTGTTTATTTTCGGCCAGTCTTCACTGTAGCGGCCAATGCGTCATAAAAATCCTCTAGTCCCGTTGTCCCCGTAAGCCATGTCCCCGTTAAAGGGGACAAAGTGAATTTAATAAAATAATTAAAATTACTTCCCGTTGTCCCCGTACGCTGTCCCCGTTAATTTATTGTAATATATACTTTTCAAATTATGCCCGTTGTCCCCGTTGAGTTAAAATTAGAAGTGAGAGTGCATTAATAAAGAATGTATGTTGGAGTCTCGTTTCCTATAAAATATATATTTATCTTGTTGCAATTTCTGACTTTTCTAGTAAGTACTCAAACCTCAGTTGGTCCGATAGAGCTTTTTGATCCTTATAAAAACCGGAACAATTGGCATCAAAAAATGTTTTAGTGAAAACTGTCCATTTTCATGTTGACTGTACATTTCTTAGAAGTAAATGCAGATCAAAATTTCTCAAAAAGTTAAGGACGTCTCCTAAGATCGTTTTCCTGTAGCCACAGCGGTTAATACCTTAACCGCGGTGGCTTACTGCCCCATTTCAAAAATCCACCCTGTGTTCTTTTCTTAGAGTTAAGTATTGATTAACGTCTGTTTACCCATTTATTTTTTTATGTTTACACATCTCTTCACTGCAAGCAACGTTCGTAATGGAGTTAAATTGTTAGGTTACTTAAAGTGAGTTAAAAACGTTTATTTAAGTGACTAGAACCCGTAACGACGTAGTTTACGTACAACACGATAGCTGGACTTTAGTATCTGACTGTAGATCAATAACTTTTGCCTGAATTTCCGAACCACACGGGCTCTAAAATCTATAATTAAATCTGACCAGTTCGTAACACTATTGTATCCGCAGTCTACCGCGACGCTGAAGATCCACCTGGCTATTTTAGGGCACAGCTATGAGGTTATCTTGGTTTACCAGTAGACCCGTTTCCTAAGACGGATTGACTTAGTACACCTACATTTTCACACCTATATATAAGTCCAATGAGAGGTAAGCCTCCATTAGCATACCATAAATCTAGACTCTAGGTCTACAGGACTGATAATTTCCTAGTGTAAAAATTTAATACCCTGCTCAATCAGATGCGCAGCACGCGTTTCGCGCCCCGAGCCTCTGTCAGCATCCGTGACAGAGAGTATGCGTATCTTGCTGACTACAAGTAGCCTGAGGCAATACACCATTCAATAACATAATATTTATTAACATTTTTCTTTCTTTTATAAAATACTAGCTGCGCCCCGCGGTTTCACCCGCATAAGTCTCGATTCCGTGAGAACATCGGGATAAACAGTAGGTATTCCATTTCCTAAACCAGGTCATACTCCATACCATGTGCATTGAAATCTGTTCATCCATTTTAGCGTGAAAGCTTAACAAACAAATATACAATAAATCAAATATGTTCTCTTTATAATATTAGCTTGGATTGTCTAAATTCAGAAACGACGTATTTCAAGAAAACCTTCTGGAACTCGTGTTCCTTCTCACGTAAATGATTTTCAATAATTTCGTGTAGTAAATTACATTACATGCTCAGATTACTCGGGACTACTTATATGCTTAAGAACTTGTGAGTTACAAATTAATTTGTCGAGTTTCTGATTAGTTTGGCCCTATTTACTACTTCAAGGTACATGGAGTACTATATAAGTACTTACAGGAATTAGGTAGGTAATTGAAAGGGTAAATGGATGGATGTTGGTTGAAAAACTTAGATGGGCACAACCCAGTAATGGCCTGGAGTGGGTGTCGGGGAGAGTTTCGTTAGGTACAAAAAAGTTAGATAGTTACAAGTATTTAGCTTGTACAGATAAACTCTAAATCTAATTTCGATCATGCTATTGCTATTTATATAGTCTAGATGCCGAGTGCTCAGCTTCTGAAAGTGTTGCTTTTTTTGCACGTTGGTGATTTTTTCGACAGAGATGGTCATACGGAAAATGCTTCCCCTGCTGCGTAACCTTAATAACAGAAAATAATAACTATTCTTGGTACATTAACTTTTATTCTAAGCACAAAAGGTTTGTTTCCTTTGTTGGTCACATACGTATGTGACCAACAAAGGAAACAAACCTTTTGTTTTACGTGGCAAGGTAAACACTACGGTAAAGTTCACGGTTAATTGCAAACAAATCAGTGGATTATACGGTGTAATAGTGATTACGTTTTCAATCGTTTTTGGGAAACAAAGGAACATCATTTTCAGATAGTGCTTAATGGGTATGTAAGGTGAAGTAAGAAGGGTGAATAAATTGATTACCAACTTTTTGAAAGTCGGTTAGCTTTGTTGTGAAGCGTCCTGAACTAAAGTCGTCGTCTATACTCTATTAACTATCAGAATGTATTATTAGATATATTTTTATTCTAAACTAGCTGTTGCTTCATCCGCTGGCTTTTTTACGTGGAACCCCTAATCTTTTTTCTAAATTATAATTAGCCTTAGTTACTCGTTATAACATCAGCCGGTTTATTCTGTACAAATCTCACCGTGAGAACTTAGGTGAAGTGAGGTGTCAATAGTGCTAATCCCTAACATCAGATGGAATAACACCTCACATCACCTAAGTTTTCATGGTGAGATTTTTACAGAATAGATCGGCAGACATCTCTCAGTGAGAGTCCCGTCAAAATTGGTCCAGACGTTTCAGAGATAAGCCGGAAAAAAGAGAAAGACAGACCAAAAATATTAAAAATTTTTTTATTTTATTATAAGTACATTTCAGTAAAAAGCTGTTATTTTGACATTACAAACAAACAGTTCAATTTTGTTTATTTGTTAGATAGATAAACGTTTTTACTTTTGGATGGCCATTGTCTACTTTAATAAAAGTCTCACGTTTCATGTCTACTATTCCTTTGAGCCGAAAAAGGGTAACATTACTTAGGCCTAACCACAACAATAGGTCCAGTGGTCTCTTATAGTCCTTTCCTGGACAAACACTTTCATTGGGCCTTTCAGGCTTCTATTCTACCACGATGTCCTTTACTCACTCTCTCATGTAAAGCTTCTATTACAGGACAAGTGACCTCCTATTAACCGTAATGATACATAAGTTATGTGCGGCGGGTGACGGTCCTTTCATTAATAAAATATTATGTTTTTGGTTGTTTGTGGAACTGTGTGTCTTGGCAGATAAATCATGTTTTAGGTGCTTAAGGGAGGACTTCGAGAGCACTGGTGGTGCAGTGGTAACGACCCCGAGTTACGAGTTGTACGTCGTGGGTTTGAACCTAGGCTGGCGTTTTACTTTAAATATTTTATTTCAACACCACTGCTCTCAAAAACGGTAAAGGAAAACATCATGAGGAAACCGACATGTCCTAGAACCAAAATTTCGAAGACATGTGACATCATGACATCTACCAACCCGCACTGGGCCCGCGTGGTGGATTACGGTCCACTCCCTCTCACAGAGAGGAAGCCTGTGTCCCAGCAGTGGGAACGTGCCTTTAGCAGACTCTTTTATTTATTCCCCGACATTTTCTGGGTGAATTTCACCAATGAAACAACGCGGTCAGCAATGGATTAGCACTTGTAAGCCTTGACATTTTTCTGAATGGCTGCGTTAAAGAGCTTTCAATGAAAAACCGTGTTCAAGAGCTGTTAGTATCAATGATGACACTGATAGCTCTTGAACACGTTTTAGATGTGCTGATCATGTTCAGTTTCATTGGTGAAAGTCACCCAGAAGAATGTCAGGAAATAAATAAGAAATTCTGCTGAAGGCTTAAAGACTCGCCTTTTAAGTTTATCTTTGACTCCACGAGATTATTATTAAAATAAATTGTCTGTAAGAAGCCTGAACTTGACAGTACCCTAAACTTAATGGGGAGCCATTAAGTTTAGGCTTAGTACTAACCGATGACAATGAAATTACCAGCACATACTTAGGGAGTAAATATTTTTCTTTAAATTACATAAATTAAGGTTCCTTCTGAAGGTAATATTCCGCTGAATTTAGCAACTCCTGCCTACGTTTATGTTTTAATTCGACCGTGTTGTTTTTTTTTTTGTTGAAGTTAGGTACTCGTGTTTCAACTATGTAAGGCTACGTACGCATTGACAGGTGGCTTGCTTACCGCATTGACCCTAGCGACTCACCCTGCGAGTAGCGAAGTGAAACAAACGCTCTAGAAATCTCGCAACCGGCTACACTGCGCGCTTGGCGCCTTCGCTAGTCGCCTAGCTTGTATCGAAGGATGTAAGTCACTGGGCTCTAGGTGCTAAGGAAGCCACCTGTCAGTGCGTACCTACGTAGCTTTAACAGTGGAAATGTTAAACAAACATTTTTGATGTAGTTCTTATAAGTATATTCAAGCAGTGTTCACCCCAAGTTCACCGCACCGAATACTCATCAATATTGCTACCACGTGTTTGTTCCAAACTATAAATATACAAATCCAAAGTTTCATCACATACAATCTATCAATATCTCACTTCGGTCTTCTTAGCCCCCGAAACCGAGAACTCGAAGTTCGATGGCTAAACTTAAATGAGCGGGTCATCTAAGTTTAGCCATCGAAGTTCAAATTAACGTAATTAACCCACCACAACTGCTAACGTCACGTGTTACAGTTATGTTGAAGTCTTTATTGGATGTGTCTTTTGGATAGATGATTATAGATGTCTCCTTATTAATTTATGAAAATTGTCTACTTTTGGAATGTTTGTAAATATGTGAGCACCATGTATCTATCACATAGTTAATTTATATGTCATGGATTCATTAATCCATTTTAATTCTTTTACTTATTGTGATAAAGTAATATTATTTTTAGGTGCATCGTCTTCACATATAATTATATAATTAATGTATGCAAAATATTGTAAAATATTTTGAAAGAGTAACGGTGGAGTTTCTTGCCCATTCTTCTCCATACGAAAACTACCTTTTGGAAGGGGCGACTAGAATCAATTTTATTTTAATTTTATTTTTGACGTTCAAAAGTGCCTTTTATGTGCCTATTTAAAATAAATGATTTGACTTTGACTTTGATGACATAAAAAGATTCCTAAAAACACTGAAAAATTAAAAGAATCAATAAGACGCACATTATAAATTAAACATAAAATAGGTACTCACACCAGTACAAAGTACCTAGCCAAAAGCGTAGTATTTGAAAAATAAAGTTAATTAAAACAAAAACAGAAATTATACTAACATTTTTCTATCAACCTCAATTAACCATTCATTGTAATTTGCACAGCAGTAAGATCTATCTTACTTCGAAATAAAACCACCAATGTTTTTGTAACATTATTCAGATCCAGAATCGTTTATTTTGAGAACAAGAGGCAATGTTCAAAAAAATAAAGCTATCAAAACGTTTCATTCTTCTACTTACTTTAAAAGTAAGTCACAACTTCCTCAAGTATTTTTAGCTATACAACAATATAGGTAACTCACTAAGAAATCTTATAAAATTAACTTCGAGAATTCTTTTGGGACGTCCAGAAGTCTTTTAAACGTTCTGGGGGATTTTAATAAAGAGATTTTATGATACCGGATCTTCAAAGAGTCTAAAAATAACTAAAATGTTCGCAAAATAATATTATAATTTAAAAACGTGCAAAATCTAGTCGCAATCTCATTTCAGCGATAATCAATACTAAAAAACTTGTCAAAAATGTAGGGAAATTAGAGATATTTTTGACAGACTGAGAATGAGATCATACTGTGAACGTTCTTAAAATTACGAGAATTCCCCCTCTGGTATTAACCTGATAAAATTAAATTTAAAAACCAAAATAATAATACCAGTATGTAACTGTCCTACTGCATGGCAAAGGGCTCTTATGATACACAGAATGCATGATCATTAATCACCACGCTTGCTCAAGAGCAGGTTTCCTCGCGATTATTTTCTTCTCCCATGTCAGTGATGCCTAGGATAAAATTAGAAATTACATTATGAATTGTTCAAGTCACATTAGTGCTAGCCTGGATAAGAACACTGTGCAACCAAAATCATTATCATCTGCCGAGCCTTTTCCCAACTATGATGGGGTGACGGCTTCCAGTCTAACCTGATGCAGCTGAATACCAATATTTTACATGGAGCGACTGCCTATCTGGCCTCCACAACCCAGTTACTGGGTAATACGATACCCCGTAGGTAAGACTGGTTGTCAGACTTTCGGGCTTCTGATGACCCGTAACGACTGTCAAAGATCCACGAATGACCGCCGGGGCCAAAGGCTTAGTATATGAAGATAAGCGCGGCTAGCGTAGCTTAACCTGATCGATTGTCCATGCGGCTGTTATTACTTAGCCACAAGCCCCTCACACTGTTCAACCAAGAAGGGTATATAAATTATTAAATAGAAGTATGTGAAGCAAATTCTCAAGACAGACTCAAGATCAAAGATCAGATCAAGTATTGTATCAAGTTGACGATTTAAAAAGTTATCAAATATAGATGATTGGATTGTTAACTCTAACAAGCAGGACGTTCTAAACCAAATTATGGTAGTGGCAGCTTGATTGCCTTTTACATACTGCCGGCGAGCTGAAGTATTGTTAGCGTAGGGGAGCAAATAGGAGGTGTAGGTAGAAATGACGAAAGTAATTTACCCAAAGACCATTCATACTTGATTGAGATATCTCATAAAGTTTTATCAAAGTTATTTTGATTAAGATAATAATTATTAATAAGATTAAAATGTGAACATACTCGTATTCGTAAGAAGAAGTTGGCAGAATCATATCAGCGGACGCTGATTTGCTGGGTTCGTTTTCTTCTCTATCTTATCGTTATTCCTCCTGACAAAGTTAATTCTTTATGTATGTATCTAAGTATTAATATTTACTGTTTTTCGAGTTGTCTATTCCTTATATTGCACCTGCCATGTTCGTCTCTGAATCAACCATTGTTGACTGTTAAAAAATGCCCGCTTTAGAATAGAATAGAATAATTTATTTCAGATAATTAAAATCCATATCTTGTTAGTATATATTAGCAACAATGTTAGCTCACAATTATGTTAGTATTGTTAGTACTTATCTATACAAAACCATTCACTACCCTCACCCAGTGTTTTTGAATGGGGCAGTCAAATCGAGCAGCAATGACTTTCAGAATGCTATTTTTAGCACCCCGCAGACGCTGCAGCAAAGAAGCCGATTTCTTGCGAATTATGGCCTTGAAGCCGCACTTTGCACAGTATTTTTTACTTCTGCATAAAGTTTAAACAAATAAATAAAAATAAATGTCAATGATCAGCCTAAAATCTTTTCCTGGGAAGGTAACCGTTGTAACATGCAATATACATATAGTTACTACTAGTAAATACCCCGACCGATTTCGGTGACGGTGGCCACTCTCAACGGAGATTTTCCAGGTATGCAGGAGATATTACAGTGCACAAGTGTGTGCGCAAACACAGGAGCACTCTCTGCTCTTTTACTCTCATTGTCTGATGGGATGGCAATCCGACATGATCTAGTATTGATACAAAATCTTTCAAAATAACTTCACAATAATACTAGAAGATCTATTCTGTAAAAAACTCATCGTGAAAACCTAGGTGAAGTAAGCTTGAAGGCTATAGCGTCAGTCCTTAGCATCAAGTGGAATGACAACTCACTTCAAGTGGAATGACAACTCACTTCAAGTGGAATGACAACTCACTTCAAGTGGAATGACAACTCACTTCAAGTGGAATGACAACTCACTTCAAGTTCACTTCACCTAAGTTTTCACGGTGAGATTTTTACAGGATCGATCCACAGAATTCCGTATAATTTCATACTCGAAGGTACTACCAACTTCATTAAAATTAAACACCCCATTTATTCAAACATACTCAAACGTCCGTTTACCAACATTGACCATCCGCCCACTTCAGCGTTCCAGACCAAAATTTCGCAGGATTTTACCTCCTCAAAGAGTAGAGGGCCCTCCATACGTTCAGTGTCAAACGGGCGAGCTATCTTGCTCTAGAGGTCCTTTAGGTCTCTTAAACAAAATTCGTATGCAGATGCAAGTTCCTGAAGGGAATCTGAGTAGATGTCTATATGCATATGAAAGTCCATGAATATTTAAGAGAGTGCTCTTGAGAATCTTGTTTGCATTTAAATTTTCTTTTTTTGCGGTTTACCTTAAGTTTTTTTTGGTTACTTTTATACCTCTCGTCTTTGGTGTTGAAAGGATAACATTTTTCCTGTTGTTCTTACTTTTACGCATATTTTCTGTCTTAAACTGTAGGTTATCATAAGTTCTTGTAGTTATAGTTAGATTCAAATCACTATAGATGTAAAATAATGAAGATAAGATTTATGTAAACGACCATAAACCCAGATTGCCCATTATTTATTTCAGTCTTGGAGTCTATCCAAACATTGTCTAGAAGTCTATGTAATAAGACCACCGACTGTTGTACTAACTTCATCATATTTTAATAATAATTGTTATTATTTCTCATGTTAAATTATCTGGCGTACAATATTATATTATCTGGCGTACAATAAAGCCTGTATAAATAGACATCCCAATTAATTTTAACCTCAGCTATGTTTACTCGTTTTAATTCACTATCATAAACCTTAATCTTAAAACCATTTCCCTCAAGACGTCTGAAGGTATTTACGGTCGAACATTTTGAGATAACCTCAAGATTTTAAGTGGAATACCGCTAAGGATTACTGGCAAAGCTTATTTATAAAGTAAACGTCTTTTGGGAAGTACCTCGTCTTTATTTGAATAGAAATGTGAGTTTATACAGTTGGAGGTACCGAAGTGTTTACCGAAATGCAAAATTAAATTACGAATAGGTACTATTGAATTGGCTCATCTGTCGATTTAGAAAATTAATTAATATTCCGGCGTATTATTGATTTTGTGAGAATGAAATAGACGATTATTAATCAGTTTATTGGTAGAGACGAAACCTGGTTTCTCAGTACTGACGATGGAGAAACCCGACAGCCCAAAACTTACCGCCACGGTAAGATTCAATTTATTCCATATTTCTTAGAAAGAACAGTACACATTATAAGAAAATTCTGTTAGGTTGTCTGCAAAAGGGAACCTTAAATCATACAGACTGGAAGAAAAATACTGTGGCTACATTCGATCACTCAAGCGAATTTAGAATTCCTTTTATATTGAATATGCTGCGATTGTTTTTATAAATGAAGAGTTATGTGACAAGCGCGTAAAACTGAGCACGTGCTTTTGAAATAAATAACGAAAACTCAATACTGCTTCTTATTTTCTTATGTAGCGCCTACCTCATATAGATTCCGGTACTGCAAGCGGGCCCAGCGCTTACAGTTCATACCTTATGTATTTACGTAGGTACTTCAGTTAGAGAATGATTAAAATTTATGTATAAAAATGAGGAATCAATCGTATGTATTGGGGTAATTTGTGTAAAATACTGATATTCCGCTGCATTCAGTTAGATTGGAAGCCGACCCTAACGTTGCTGGCAAAGGCAGGCAGTTGATGATGAAGGCGTAATTTTTGATACCTATATAATAAATATTTATTCAAAAATAAAAATTGGCGATGACTATAATTTCATTCCATAATATTAGATGTTAATCCTTATACTCATAGTTACAGCTTAGTTTCTGGTTAAAATAAAGAGTTAAATACCTGGTTATCGTATCCGGGACATCAGAAACGTTAGTAGCCCTACAATACTAGTCACTGCAAATGAAAGTTTTAGTTGATCTGAAACAAAACAAAAAGTTTGATTAAAAAAGTATGTCTATGATAAAACTTTTTACAAAAAAAAAAAAAACAACAACCGACTTCAAAAAAACCACCATAGCATCATAAATATAGATGACGTGGATTAAAAACATATTATTGAAGGTAACTCATGAACTGCTCAAGCAAAGGTAATAATACAATTTCGGATCACCGGGGCTTCCTCTATCAGACGAAAAAAACGCTAATCGACCCAGCAATCACAGAGAAATTGACAAAGAAAATCTCTTTGCATAACCTACCTCCTTTTTTTAAGTCGGCTAAAAATATTCTTTCCTTACAACACTGTTAAATATACTACCTAACCTAACTTAAGAATATTTATTTTTCAGTAACAATCTTCTCGCACACCTAGGACAATTAATTATTAAGCAAAGCTTGACAACACTGATTTTAATCCCCAAATCATTGGAGACCGTTAATCATGAGCTTTCAAGGAAACGCGCAATCATCTTGTAGCTGCTTTAGATGAAATTAATGATTCATCAAAATATTTTGTCGTTCAGGTGATGGCGAAACATTTAAAGGACTGCTTTCAAACGATATTTTTTTCATGTGTTTTCTAAAATTATGCTCTCTCTGCTATGGCCTTTTAGAAACTGTTATGACTCATAGAAGTGCCAGATATAGTGTTGGACATTATTTTTGACTCAATGCTAACTTTAAACCTCACTAACTACATAGTATTTATTTTCTAAATAACACTACATGCAGTATTACCTCTCCTTCTCCTGTTAATCCATTCAAAGGTTATCTTTAAAATATTGCTTTTAGCGATGAGACAGCCCATTGTGCCACCCTTATTAAAATTTCTACATACTTTAATATCTGTAATTCATATTGTGTTCATATTGAGTATTCTATATTTCATGTAGTGTAAGTGATTATGATTGTTAAGATTAGTAACAAAGTAAGCACCAGCAAGCAGGCTACATAACTCAAATTTCATCAAATTAACTACTCACCCAAATTCTAGTACCCAACATTCTGTTTGAAACGATAGCGTCACGTCAACAAGGCTTAGAGCATTGCTTAGTCAAAGGGTAAACGCTTATATTCGCACTCATGAATCAATTGGCTTCGTTCAATCATTCATTCGCACATGTCGCAGTGATTAATGTGTTCATTCGTTTGTTGAATGAACATGAATTATGTTTATCTCGCGTTCTGTGTTAAGTAGGTACTGACATTCTGATTTGTAGGTATCGGGTTTAACATATCGCTGCTTAAGACAAAATGGCATCATTTTACATAAATCTAATAGAAACTATTACTAAAAAATAAAGTTACATATTTAATGGATTCAATTTGAAGTGCACACAAATTATAAAATAGTTTGTTATGTAGGTAAAATTATGCAGTTTTTTCACTCTACTATAAAGTTGCTATTTTTGACTTACCTACGTGGTGTTAAAACTTAAGCATTATTTAATTAAATTCAATCGCTAGTGGTAAGTGAAGTGAGTTTAAGTAATTACATTATTAATAAACACACAATAGTCAAATAATTGAAGGATGAATTGATTGCATAAATCATATTTGTAGGGCTATGGTAAAGTTAGTTGTAAAGTAGGTAATTCATTTTCATTTCAAAGTCGATTGTCCAAGACAAGACAATTCAGTCTCCAACTACTTCGGAAGCGCATCAAAGTTACCCAAAACCAATCCAAAACAAAGAAACATTTTATTTTTGCACAAAAACAAAACACTGCTAAACTCAATGCCTCTGGGATTCCCAACTGGGATGGCCCATGGATAGGACGTGTGAAGGGATTCGGCAGAGGATTATAGACTTTCGGCACGCGACCACCATGAGCCAAAATTTCCACCACAACCTAACAACGGATTAAAAGTTTAAAGTCAATCAAAATCCGATGTTGCAACTTCTGTATTCGCGCCTGTGAATTTTAGGCGCGAAAACCAGAAGATGCAAAACGATTCTGCGTCGCAGGCGTTGTTTTTGTTTCATTTTCTATAAACAACAACGCTGAAGTACAAAGGACGCTATCGTAAAATTGCTTCCGATGTGATTTCTGAAGCTTTCAAGCGGATCAGTTTGATACAGGAAAAATAAAGGCTGCAGCTGACGATGTTTTCACGGAAGCGCGAAAAATATTTTTCAGATTGGATATTAATCTAAAAAATATTTTTGAAAAGTATACAATATACGGCAATTTTCCTCTTATGAAGGTTTCGGCGGGAAGTACTACTTAACTTTAAGTATCAATAAGGATGAGAGTAAAGCTGTTATGATCTTTAGAAATATAAAAAAATCAGGTGCGGGTACCTTAACAACGGGAAGTTTTTGCGTTTATTTCATTATTTTCATCTTTATTTTTACCTTGGAATATTTAACTAAATATGATTTGATTGGAACAGTTGAATATACTTTTTTCCTATTGTTGATTTTATCCAGACCATTAGCAAACGCTTGGTTTGATTTAATTTCTCCCCATATTTCCAAATCCAATTGAGAAATCATTTTAAATTTAAATCGTACCAATTGGTCGATCGATGTTTTTGTTTCTATAAAATTTTATTTCAGTACCAATTTAAGCCACTCTAAGTCCGTAACAACCATAAAGATGAGCATCCAGCTACTGGGTAACCCTATTAGCTGGATGCTCATCGTTATGGTTCCCCGTGCTTCATAAGTGCTCACATACTCATAAAAATGTTATGGCCTCTTTCTGGATGACTTTCAAAAAGAGGACTGTAGGGATTTGCTTTTATTTCTGATTTAAGCTCTTTTAGTTCATAAATGATGTCCAAAGCATTGTTTATTTTTAGATGAAGTTGTTTCAGTACGTTACATGGGTTTCAACCTCGAGGCGTTCTGTGTTCTTTTATGTATCAGAAATATATTAGTTGGGGACCTGCGGATGTTTCTGAAAAACTTGATATATATGTTACTTTTTGGCGTTGACTTATTGTACAGCTAGTCTTTGGTCTGAAAGGTCTCTCTTTGGTTGCGACAGACTACACACAGACAGACCCAAAGGGTGTGTGTTATATGTAGCGACTCACTAAAATTTAACTGACAAGCAAAAGCAGAATTTATTTTCTGACTTAAGTCATCTGTACTCATTTATTTTTTCATGAATGGCATATTTATGATGAACTGAAAAGAGTAAACAGTAAGAGTATAAATTACGTGTTCGCCACAACTCTTATTACTATAGTCCCAATTTATACAACCGTTGTTTTGACGAAGAAAACCTACCCTTACATACACAAATATTATATAAACTAACGCCTTTTTTCCATGTGGGTAGGCAAAAACTACAGAACGCCTCCTACTACGATCGTAACATACTCCTTTTGCTTCGTTTACTTCCATAAATCTAGTCATGCACGCACGCCAGTTGCGAGAACTACGCACCTGACCTTTCTGGAGAATATCAGCATATGAAAACTAACCAACCACGACAAAAATCGTTTCGCGTCCCAATCTCCTACAGGATATAACCTGAATTTCATCGCAGTTAACAGCCTGCGAAATGGCAAAGAAAAATACCGTGTTAAACGCATTCGTTCGCAATAAAATGGAACGTGCGTAATCTGATAACAGAGACGGTAAGTGGCCACCTGGCACCACGAGCACGAACGAACATCCTGGATCCTATCGAAGACATCCTTTTAACACCAATGGAACATCATATTTATTTATCGGTTTTATATTTACTTATAGAAGTTGGTGGATGGATTCGACTGTTTGTGGTTTTTCATAATGATTGTCGATTTATATCATTTCGTTCATATACTTAAACCAAAAATTCATATTGTAGAACGAGTTTTAATTTAAACCAACAAAACCAACCTTTGAGATTACGAATATATTATCCTCACTTATAATAGATTACACGGTCACGTAAGAGAGCCGCGGGCATATAACTAGTTGATGAACTAATAAAAAAAAACATAGTTTTAACATGTGATCTGAATATCTTGTAGTGGCAGGGACATTGATGAATTCAGCACAGATTTCTAGACCGTAGCGAAGAAATTATTAGTAAAAAAAATGCTGTTTGATAGAAAAGTGTGCGATCAAAATAATATATGGAAACAATTTTAACAACCTACGAAAATTGTCAAAACAGGAGATTCAGAATCATGTACTGAATGCTAAATGGTAACAGGTGCGCAATTCGCTTTTGTTTTCATTGTAATGTTCAATATTTACGTCCTAGTTTCTTGCATACAATAGCACAAAGTTTTACACACCCCGTACGCATAATAAACATAAAGTAATTTATTTCACCCCAAGATGAGAAACGAAAACAAATATTCTATCTAACCCTTCTTAAAATATTCACGATAAAACATCAAGCTATTTCATCAACACTCCTACAACGAGGGCTGTATCTTTCCATCTGCAATAGTCAAGGAGCGCAATTTACAGAGCACCAGGTGTTACAGGTACTCGTTTGTTTCATTTGCGACATCCACATTGCTCGGAACAATCATAGCAAAGGAATATATTGGAAAAAATTCACTCGGAGCTAGCGTTCCTTTGTGACAAATATTTCGAGCCTCAAGTAAATGGAGTCAATCTATTTTTGTTGAGTGCTTATTGCGAGGATCTAGGGAGGAATACTGGATATTGGTTCCGCAGATTTATTTTGAACAGGATTTTGGTATCAACAAGTTTATACAAGCCATTGTGTAACATAGACATTATCCTATATGTGCCTCATAATCTGACCATTACAGTATATTTGTATGGACTTTAAAAGAGACTTTGATGTCCCAGTTTGTTTCGGTATTTCTTCTCAGAGGAGTCGGTTAGGAAACATCGACCTCATCAAGTTTAAATAAAAAAGGTGAGATGTCTAACTCAAACCCAAGGCATTTATTTCAAATAAACAACTTACGAATTACAGGCACTTTTAAATTATCAAGGGGTTAGTCAGAAAGATAAAACTAGTTGCCGATTCCAAAGCGTAGTAGGTACTAATGGAGACGAACGGGTAAGAAACTCCAAGGACACTCTTTTATATCATAAAATTGTTACGAAATATTGGTTACATCATTCATGTTGAAATTTTACACGTGAGAACGATGTAGAAAAAGGGAGCACGTTAAAAGCGTCAGTAATAAAAAAGATGAAAACCAAGTGCTAATATCATTTAACAAGTGCTAATATCATTTAACAAGTGCTAATATCATTTAACAAGTGCTAATATCATTTAACAAGTGCTAATATCATTTAACAAGTGCTAATATCATTTAACAAGTGCTAATATCATTTAACAGGTGCTAATATCATTTAACAAGTGCTAATATCATTTAACAAGTGCTAATATCATTTAACAAGTGCTAATATCATTTAACAAGTGCTAATATCATTTAACAAGTGCTAATATCATTTAACAAGTGCTAATATCATTTAACAAGTGCTAATATCATTTAACAAGTGCTAATATCATTTAACAAGTGCTAATATCATTTAACAAGTGCTAATATCATTTAACAAGTGCTAATATCATTTAACAAGTGCTAATATCATTTAACCCAGTAAATTGGTTCTTCCAAATTGGTTCATTTGGTTCACATGTTGCAGCGTTAGTTTAATCAAATTATCTCGTCAGATAGTCATTATTAATATAGATTAGTTAGAGCGTAATATTGGTACGAAAACTTGTTTTCCGTGGCCAAAGAGGTTGGCGGCAGTTTTTATAATTACATTTTTTCAAATAAATTGAAAACTAAGTAGTAACAGGATTCAGTTGTAGTATATATACTGCGTTAGGGTTATAGAGAAAATGTTATACATATTAGTACAGTGAAGACAGTTTAAAAAAAAATCTGCGAGGCATTTTTCGTATTTTTAAGAATACTCGCTTACATTTCTGACAAATTTTTGACATTAACTGTCACTGAGATGAGTTTATCACTAAGATGGGGGGGGGGGGGCAGCAGTGGTGGCCCAGTGGACACAGCTAACAAACATCGTGAGGAAACCGGCGAGCCCTAGAACCATAAAATTCGAAGACATGTGACATCTCCAACCCGCACTGGGCCCGCGTGGTGGATTTCCACTCCCTCTCCCTCTCACAGAGAGGAGGCCTAGGTCCCAGCAGTGGGAACGTTATAGGCTGATTATGTATGTTATGTAAGATGGGTTTGCGACTAAAGGGCTTTGAAGGTCCGTGGCATACCACCCGCCACCTACCCACCCGTTCGTAATTTTGTTTTTTTTTTTTTAAATGACCTCTGCGCTCTTATGGTATATATTATATTAATAGCTGACATTAATGCACACAGAAAATGTAATAGGACCAAACCCCTTTAAGCGTAACGTCTCCGAGATATTAACGTTCAAATTTGATCACGTGACATCCATATTTTTTTTAACATGCGTACTTCTTTTTGCATAGATGTTTGATTATTTTGCACATTCAGGTGATTATTTGAAACATCTATGTAATAAGATTTAAGCAAGCAAGGAAGGCAGACATGTAGGTATGCCAGGCTCTATACACATAAAAATCATCAATCCCCTTTGAACCGGCCTTCTGATATTGTATAAATAAACTAAACCTCCAAAAAGGAATTCCACTAACTATCTAAGCTCGCCTCTTTAGAAACCAGCCTTTTATAAAAAAAAACTGTTGGCGATAAATAACGAAAGGTTCTTGCAAGAACCTCCTGAACGATATCGCGTCAAATTGATGACTGCTGTAATATCCACTTACATGGCTGCTTTAGATACGACGTCATAACGGTGACGTCCCTGCTGGCCCATCAATCATGGCCTAGTTTCCGGCCCCGTGTGTTACTAGTAATGGAATGGATGAGCGAATGAAGTTAGGTGCTATACCTACCAATGTGTTTTGTTTGGGTCGTAAGTAATAACAACACTGGCTATCCTGTCTGTCGGTTCCTGTAATAATGTCAACCTGTTATTACACAGCAAGTCAATTAAGATCATAGAATAGAATACTCTTTATTGTACACCATACAAATTACAGAACATAAATATATAAAATTTTACAAAGGGTGACACAATGCGCAGAGCAGAGAAGAGAAGAGAACAGAGAAGAGAAGAGAAGACCAGAGAAGTTACCTGGCGGCACATGTTGGTGACACTTTGCCAGGGGCTAACTAATAATCTGGTATTGATAGTATGCATATTGTGGTCATTTAGACATAGGCATAGGGATTTCGATTTTAGTCAAGTTTCTTCTCTAAATAATATACGTCACTGGACTGCCTATCCATTTCACTAGACAAACATTACAGCAATTTTGAAATCTCGCCTAGCTATTTACCTTTTATGTACACACATATGTTAACAGACAAGGAAAAACAGAACAGAAAAATAGGTACAGAGGTGATGCTTATTTCATAAGAAATCTCTTCCAGCATACCTGCGATTGGACATAAGATAGAGAGATGTAGACAGCGTGTGAAAGAGTAAAGAAGACAAAAAAAAAACATAAAATCATACACAATTTACTCAATAAAACTAAACAAATATGATGAGAATATACTTATATACTCGTATATACAAATAAACACACATACATACTTCTAAAATAAATATCACTAGAATGTTAATAATTATAATATACTTAAAACAATAAATATGTACATACGAGTACACAACTATGATGAAGTGTTCTTTTACTCTTCTTTTAAAAACTGAAACAGTTTGGCAGTCCCTAATGTCAGGCGGTAGTGAATTCCAAAGCCGCACCGCTATGTTGTTCTCTCATGCTATGCTAGCTCAGAAGAAACTATTCAAGTGTTCGCTGCTGCACTGGAGGATGTCTTTGAAGTTCTGGACTAGCAAGGGCTAAGGTGAGTGATGTACTTGCCATATCATTGGCGAGAACATCACTCACCTTCGTTTTGCTAACGATATAGTAGTCATGGCTGCGACTATGGAGGACCTCAGAGCTCGATGACCTCAGTAGAGCTTCCGAAAGGTAGGTCTTAAAATGAAAAAGGACAAAACAAAGGTCATGTCAAATGCCCATGTAATACCCACTCTAATTAAGATCGGAGGCTCTATACGCAAAGTTGTGGACGATGACATAAAACAATCAAACTGTCCTATTTCATCGGTTAGGTAGACCCAACTTCGAGAAAGAGGTCAATAGGGGAATCTGAAATCCGGCAGCGTTCGGGTAGCTACGCAATATGTTCTCGTCTCACATACCGCAGTGTTTCGAGACAAAAGTCTTGGACCACTCTGGCAAATGATCACTCACAAAAGGCCTCATTAGAAGGCTGAAAGTCACCCAAAGGGCACAATATATGTTTAAATAGTGCTATATCTTTAGAGTTCCTACGTGATCGTGTCAGAAATGCAGAAATCTGCAAGAAAACCAAGGTAACCGAAATAGCCCGAAGAATTGCCAAACTTAAGTGGCATATTGGTCGCAAAACAGATGGCCGATGGAGCCGAAAGGTTCTCAAGTGGTGACCGCGTACCGGAAGACGTAGCGTTAGAAAGCCTTCCACTAAGTAGACCGATGACCTTGTGAGGGCCACGGGAATGCGCTCGGTGCTAGGAATATGTCCAGCAGTGGTCGTCTTTCAGCTGAAATGATGACGATGATAGCACAACAGATCTGAAATTGTTTGATACAAAGCCATATCGTTCTGTTTCCATATCAGCCCCACAAAATCGATTGGCTTCAATTTAGCCCCGAGCCCCTCTTCCACAACACAGTCAGATCCCTTCCCTTACTCCCGTTATTATCGAGTCTTGTACCGCAGAAAGATTTATGCCGCGATCCGTAGAAATTAATTCGCGAAATTAATTACTGTGAGTTAATTAACTTTCATATTTCCTACATTAATAACTTCTAGTGAGTTCACTGAAGCATTTCGATATTGAAAAGGAATTGAGTTTTTCTTTCAAATAACGTAAATTGGAATTCTGATGGTCGGTGGAAAACATTTTCAAAGTTTCATTATTATTTCAAAGCTAAAAATATTGGTATTTAACAAAAATCAACATAGGTAAAAATGGAAATTATTATACAGATGTGAAGTAATTAAAATATCCATGTACTGCCGTACTCCAGTAGCCCAGTGGTAACTGCTGTGACTTGTGAGTTGTAGGTCGTAGTTTCGAACATAGACAGGCGCTGTACTTTGTGTAAATGACTTCATCAACACTGTTCTCAAAACGGTGAAGGAAAACATTGTCAGGAAAACCGTATGCCCTAGAACCAAGAATTCAAAGACATGTGACATCTACCAATTCACACTGGGCCCGCGTGGTCGATTACAGCCTACTCTCAAGAAGAGGAGCCTTGTGTCCAAGCAGTGGGAATGTTATAGGTTGATTATGTATGTACCATCGGGCTGATCAAGTGCTTTAAAAAAAAAAGAACACCATAACATATTTTAATTAGTAGCATTTATTGACAACTAGTGAACGTTACCCCTTACGGGTAACATTAGCCACTACCTTTTGGATATTCTTTAATCATTTTCGTCACCAGCGAAGAAAATCAAGCCCACGTTTCGCTTTTTCATGCTTTCATGAGCCAAAAGCTTATTTACATATCAACTTATGTAGGTATGTATATGCATACCTACTTACATTTATGTATAAGGTAAGGGTTCCTTTTATTAAACCTTGAATGTGTTAATAACATTTTGTGTGCGTAGTCGTATTCTGTAAATACTGATATTGGGATTTTGTGAGGAAAGTACGTAGCCACGAATTAACTACAAAGAAAAAAAAATTACCTTGAAATTAGGACCGTACGTAAGTACGTATGAAATTTTTTGATTAAATGTTGTCGCGACGGGGGACCGCTCTAATTATTAGCTTAAAGTTCTGTTAAAGTTTAAAATAGCAGCGGTCCCCCGACGTGACAACATTTAATCAAAAAATTACATACGTACTTATGTAGGGTCATAATTTCAAGGTTATTTTTTTCTTTTTATAGAGTTTAACGTTGGATTTGAAATTTATCATAGTGTATAATATTCTACTAGTCAAGCCTTTTCATTTGATACCCATATTGAGGGAGTTGTGAAAAAATATGTAATCGCCATTTTGTGGCGACGGCCATTTTGGACTTTTGGTTTTCATCAAATATAGCTAGGAGCACTCCCGACTAATTCACCTTTCAAACAAAAAAAAAAAAACAAAATCAAAATCGCTTCATCCGTTCGGGAACTACGAAGCCACAGACACACATACACACACCCTCACACACACACACACACACGCACACCCTGACACATCAAACTTGTAAAACCCCGTCGTTTTTGCGTCGGTGGTTAATGATATTAATAGGAAGTTAATAAAATGATTAATGATCGGTTCCTATCGTTCCGCTCCCGTGAAAATGTCATAGTTTTCCAGGACATCATTCATTTACTCAAATGGGTATAATATTATTGTTATTCCATTGCGTTGTTATTTAGGTAAGTACTCTCGATTACATAAAATCGTAGTTTTAACTAGCTATAACCGCGACTTCGTTCGCGTGCATGTTGTTCGTGTTGGAAAATATTGTGGATTTCATGGGTTTTATTTATTTTGCGCGGAGCTGTAATTCTTTTTCTAAAATAAAATTATCTTAAGTTAATCCTTATAATATCAGCTATCTGCCAGTGAAATTCGGCCTAGCCGTTTCGCAGATTTGCCGGAACAAACAATACAGACAGAAAGACAATAATAAAATAGCTGCTAGTACCGTATATACTTTCATATGCATTCAGTAAAAAGCTTTTATTTTGACATTACAAACAGACACTTTAATTTTTTTTATTTGTATGTATGTATGCTTAAGTTAAAAAAATTAAAACTACGATTCATTTGAAAGATTATCAAAACAAATGTCATCATCTTCTTGTCGGTATCTCAATTTACTTAGGGTCGGCACGGCAGTCTTTGTATTTCTAAGCCAGTATTCCCCCCGTTCTGATGATTTATCATCTTTCACACTGCCATAGAAAAAATGAGTGCGGAACTCCAAAACGCGTATTTCCAAATCCCCATCACGTGTCGCCTATAACTTTAAGCCGTTGGATCCCTACAATGCATCAGCGTACCTGTATTTACAACGTTCATATTTCAACAAAGCGGCGAGTTATAAACCCTATCTATACCTATGGTATGTATGAGTAAACTCTATATGGATGTTTGACGTCGGGGCGAGTTTAAAGAGAATTTTGATAAAGGAGGTAGCCAAAATAGCGGTTTGACTGTACCTTTTGTTACATATTTTGGCTAGGAAATATGTTCTATTTTAGCTGCATATTTTTAGTTGGTCAAAAAGGTTTTTAAATTTTCCAGCGTGGAAATTGCTGAATTTCCTACAAGGCACTTTTGGTATTTCCCGCCCGCGGTTTCACCAGCATAAGCCTCGATCCCGTGGGGAATATCGGGATAATAACGGTATCCTATGTGTTAATCCTAGTTATGAACTATCTGTGTGCCAAATTTCATTCAAATCCGTTGAGTAGTTTTTGCGTGAAAGAGTAACAAACATCCATCCATCCTCACAAACTTTCACGATTATAATATTACTAGCTGTTGCTCGCGACTTCGTCTGCGATCTAAGATGAAAAGTAGCCTATGTCCTTATCCAAGTCATGGTCTATCTGTGTGCCAAATTTCATCCGAATCCGTCCCGCCGTTTTAGCGTGAAACCGTCACAAACAAACAAACTTAGTTTCGCATTTATAATATTAATTAGGATAATAATTATATAATTTTAGTAGGAGTAGGATTAGTATGATTTAGAATAGGATAGTACCTAGTGATTAATAGATTAAAGGCACAAAGTAAAACAGAGGTAACTACTGTCATCACATCATCATCATCGTTTCAGCCAAATGCCGTCCGACATAGGCCTCCTCCAAGCACCTGCGACCTTCACAAGGTACTGTATCCTAATTTTACTATCTCAATGCTCAGTGTTGACACATCTAAATCAGTTCATAGCTCAAACAGCACGTTTAGCTCCCACTGTTTGCTCAACTGACATTAATCAACATTCAACAGCATTTAGTTTGACAACCAGGCCAATTATAGGCTAAATCTGACAATAGATGGTGTGGATGGTGTGACTGTATACATTAGGGTGGTTTTAGACTGGAAGTAGGTAGTTCTGTACGGACGGAGTGCTGCTCGTTCACCCAATCATGGTTGGAAGCAAATACTTTGAAATAAATCTTGTAGTACATGTTCTATAGCAAGGTCATATGCGTGGTACCTACCTAGCAACCTTAGATGAACCAAGAGGATTTTAAGATCTTAAGCCTAGTCTCAAGGGAAAAAGCGAGAGTCTATGTGTCTAATATTCTAGTGTAATGAATTTAACTTTTGCCCGTATTTCCGTGGGTAGATGGTTCTACCAAAAACAGAATATATAGGAGCTCATCGATGGTACTTTTATTAATGCAGCGTCACCACGACGCAGCGTGAGCGTGTCTTATCGCCTTTGTTGGACAAACGCGAAGAGTGCGAAGTTACTTTAAAGGTAGATTAAGACCAAACGGGCGAATGCTCATTCTATCCCCACTCTATCAAATTACTTTTGTGTAAACAGCGACAGAGCATTCTTTCATCGGTCAAAATTTTTGTCTATTAAAATGTCAAGAATATTAAGGAAATAAGAATCTAAATCTATGTTCGTTATATCTACGAGTAAGTCCACATTAAGGTGCATGCTCTAATAAAGCTAATATATTATGCATCAATTGTAAATACACATTGCGAATGACGAATCCTTAACTAACCGTCTAACTCAAGTAGATGTAAAACAATGGAGTGTTACACTTCCAGAGGGTAACATAACACCGTCACCACGTTTTACAACGAGGAAAACGCACGCCGCGCGCCGCACCCGCATCACGTTCTTGCCACGTCAACGCGAGACATTTCTTT
Organism: Apamea epomidion; assembly: GCA_947507525.1. Lineage (NCBI taxonomy): Eukaryota > Metazoa > Arthropoda > Insecta > Lepidoptera > Noctuidae > Apamea > Apamea epomidion. The sequence continues at coordinate 19,616,563 of OX382237.1, forward strand.
TATATTACTATAACTCGCGCCTTGAGGACACGAGTTTTCTTCCCCTCATGCCGTGAATAGGACACGTGGGATATTATATTTTTAAATAAAAGTAGGTAACTTCTTTGATTTCTGAGAAAAAGTAGGCAGCAGTTTCTTTCTCTGTAGTGTGTACTGAAATCCTAGGGCTACATGAGCAAAGGCAAGCTAGAAAATGGTATGGGTCTTTACTGGAAGATTTTCCAAAGCAACTTATCACAAATCATAGAACCGAAAAAACGTAATACCATGTTCCTTTATATTGGTGGCTTACATTATACACTCTAGCTGACTCCTGGGGATCGACAGCACGTATACACGTAGCTACATATAATAATTATTAACTTTGAACTACAACGATAAGACATTAGTTACAATTTGAGGGATAAAAGTTCAAACACGTACGACCACGTAATGTTCTTAAATCGAGATAACCTTGTACGTGTGTGACACACACGTAGGTAAACAAGCTCGGATTAAACTTGTACTCTATGCCATTACTTTTACTTCGACACAAAACTCAGTAGAAGTTACGAAGTGTCCCGAGTTCATAACAAGGTGAAGACACAACTTGTACATCAATAAGTTACAGAGAATTATGAAGAACCCTTACGAGAAGCTTTTACTTTTATGTGAGGAAAGATTATAATAATGGGAGCCGAATTTGTAGCCCATTTCTTATAGGGATTCTGTAATTTCTTGCAACAATCGGAAAGGTACATACTACACAGCCATTCTGAGGTTGTTGATTGGACAGTAATAACAAACCAGGATTATTCCTGTTTCTAATCTACTTTCGTAATCACAGACATTTTTCAGTGATATAGACTTCACGCAACCATGTTGTTATGATATACATGTTAGTTAGTTCCAATATTGTCAGATAAAAGTGTAAACAGGGTTTCCGTTCGGTTAAAGTACTTACTCAACCACTCACTAAAGGGTATTTGTAACACATTCATTTCCATTTTTTTCTTCTTATTTGTATTTAGAAGGTTTCAACTTTATATCTCACCTATTTATCGAACAATGACTGTGTAACATTGCAACTTGCTGTGCCCGACAGGGTCCATAATTGTTTCTCTATAATTTACCTACCAGCCTTGTATACATTATGGAATGCAATAAAGAATTGAGTATTGAGTATTGAGTATTGAACATTAATAAATTGTAATTGAAAAATCATCGCCGAAAATTGAGGTTAAAAAATTAACCTCAAATGCCAAAAAACATCTTTAAGGTGATTTAAAATAATAATTTGGGGTTTAAGTATTTAAATAATCAAATCAAAGCACTAAATTTGTAAAAGAAACAACAAATTGTCATCCACAGGTATCTTTTCTGATCCATTTGTTTATATTATCATCAGATACTTTTAGAATAGACCATACCTATTGTGCCAATTTGTTTTAGCCTAAAAAGAACCTATACTATATATATTTTTTTGAAGTTAAGTAGCTTTTATTGCTCACTTAGCACACTCTTCGAAGTCCGCTCGTATCGCAGTCGACTACCCAGGTGTGTTACATTAGCAGAGATTAAAGACCACATTACGTCGAGTTCTCCTGCAATTACCATTAGGTTTAATAACAGTAACATTGCAATAGTACACGTAAATGTCGCTTACACCGGTATTTATCGGGTGTAAACTTTACTATTGCACGAAAATTTTACACTCCGTTCAAGTTTTCAAGAAACGAATAGTTTCAGTTGTGTGAGAAAAGGGGATTGGAAAAATTGGCTTTTAAGAAAACTGAAAAATAATTTTGTTATGCACTTGCCTACGTTTTACTTGTGCTTAATTTTATGCTATCTTTTTAGCTAAAAGAGTTTTGTGAAACATCTTGTAAGATTACTTCAAGTAAATGTGAGATTAGATAACAACAACAACAACTATTTAGAGAAAACTATTTTAAGAAAAACTTTTATTTTTTCTAACTACAAGAGTCTAGCACAAACAAAAATCTAAGGTTTTTATGAATGTAACTATAAATAGGCATTTCTAATTTCATAAAATCCAATTATACCAAAACGTTTTATACAATCTACAACAACATATGAAATATGAAACCGTTTCTTCCATTTTCCAAACGTTTGTTGAAACTGTATATCAGAGAGGAACTCCTGTTTGTTTTAATATAACATTCTGTTTATTTTAACTTAACGTAAACAGAAAACAGTCTGAAGCATCGAGATTTAAGACACGTGTCGGCAGAAGATTGTGTAGAATAATAATGAGTCCTAGTGTATTTTGTGGAGAAACTTGAGTAGTTGCGTGTGGCGAAGCCTGGCCATTTAGTTCCCCAACCTTGCTGACTATAGTTAATCTTTCCCTACTTTTTATATACATATTTCGTTCTTACCCCAGGCAGATTAACAGTTCTGAGATGTGACATGTTTACACAGTCTTGACTTGTCTCGTTTCGAGATAATGTCAGGCCAAAGTTTTGTAGCGCGCGAATTTTGACCCATGTGGAAACTATTACACCTGAATCTGCTATCGACGAATCGTTCGATCGTTTATAACATTTAGACATTATTATTTTACCTAAACAATATGGTGGTGGTAATTGTTCGCCCAACCACTGCTGGGCAAAGACCTGCAGGGATGATGCAAGCTTACAGTAACTCACTATTTTATAATTGTGACAAGTTCCTGGAGGTTCCCGTTTTGTTCCCGAATTCGATTGACATTATTTTCAAATTTTAGACGTTAAAAAGCTCTTCGGTAGAGGTCGACTAATTCCGTTCATCTTCGGATTTCCCCAAACCATTCTAAAAATAGAATACACGAAAAGGCAGGTAACTTGTTCCTTAATTGGCATTTAGATTTTAGGAGGATACAAAACGGAATTAAGTCTGATTGTCAATTTAGATAATTAGTCTGAATTCGTAATTTAGGAGAAGCAGAAAAAACTGACGAAGTATACCAGAATGAAGTTGAAACTTTCATTTGCTTTTTATACCTTTACAGTTCATGAATCAAAATGAAGTAGCAAAGTGTTTTGTGAATCAGAAACAAATCGTTTCGATAATAGTGTTACAGGGCAATGGAGAGGGCTACGATTGGAGTTTCTCTGCGTGATCAAATTAGAAATAAAGAGATCCGCAGGAGACCCAAGGTAACCGGTAAAGGAGAACAAGGCCCGAAGATTTGCCAAACTTAAGTGGCAGTGGGCAGGGCACATTGCTCGCAGGACAGATGGCCGAAGGGGCCAAAAGGTTCTGGAGTGGCGACCGCGTACCGGAAGACGTAGCGTTGGAAGGCCTCCTACAATGTGGACCGACGACCTTGTCAAAGGCATACTACGAGATCAACGACTACTTACACGTTATGAATAGTTGGTCGCCCTACTTATTTCAAGACAATGTTTATGTTCTTTCTCCAGAATTAGCTTACTGACAGGTTATTGTTATTAGTATTAACTTATTTATTTATTTTACTTCGATGGTCCTATTTTATCATTTGTGACTTCAAGTGACAGCTATGTGACCAGAACCCAGCAATGCATAAATATGTAAGCTGTCACGCCCTTTATGCCTGGAGGCTTTTATTTAGGTAGTAAGTTTTTATTTACATTTTAATTTTAATTAATTATTTTCTAGCTTGAGTACGTATAGTTTTTGTTATATTGGCGTGGCTAGCTGACATATGGCAAATAATTTAATTTTATGTTCTGTGTTTTGTAATGTTAATTACTTAACATAGGTACCTAGTATTATATACAATCAAGTATTTTCTAACTGAGCAGATAGTTGTACTGCTGGGGAGTTTGTTGCGCCACTTCTTCTTCCCAGCGATAGCATCAGGAAGAAAGGGCGGGAGTTTTTGGGGGACTGTCTTTTGTAATTTTGACGTTCGAAAAGTGCTGATTCTCAGCCTAATTTGAATAAATTACTTTTTATTTTTATTTTGTTAAAGCCGCAGGAATCCGTTGGATGCGAGAAGCACGGAACCGGTCGAAGTTAAGGTGCTTGGGGGAGCCCTGTGTCCAGCAGTGGACGTCATTCAGCTGAAATGATGATGATGATGATGGATAGTGTTACAGCTACGGTCAACATTAAAATTGATTGAATCTGAGCAAAAGAAGTTTCAAAAATTTTTGAATCGTTATTGTTATAATAATATGTTATAACATAAAAACTCGTTTCTGCTTCTTTTAACTTTATCCTCAATAACACTTCCTAATCGGATAAGAAAAGCCTCCAGGATACTCACTAAATAAATTACCGCTTCAACAACTTTGAAGCGACCCCAAGCGCACTCCAGCTTGAACGGGGTAATCGATTTACAGGTAAACACCCTAGTTAACCTCTTACACCCTTTACAACCCATTACACCGGTGTAACCCCATAAGAAGAACAAGGAAATTGGTAGTGATACATTAATAATTAAACATGCACAAAACCATGCTTCACAAATGTTATTCAAACGTATTTACTTTTGTAAGCTTTGAACAAAAGCGGCCTAAGTTAGTTTAGCATATTGCCTCGCTCTCAGCACCTTCCATTATGTTGTCGATATTGTTGGCATGTTCCATACATATTAATGGGAAAGTTCCTATTGCTGTGTGCTTACTCCCTTGTAAATATTTATCACTCACCCCTTTATGGACAATATACAGGCGGAATGACAGAAGGCTAACTACATGCGACGGGTTCAATGGAACTTGCAAAGCCTGAGGACTATTCATATAACGTGTCCCGAAAATACTTATGTTAAAAATTACTTGTTTTCTTTGCAAATAAATTGTTAATTTCGTGGGCTTTCACTCTAAGGACCGGTTTTTTGATCTGTAGTTAACTCAACCAATTATTAAAACTAATAACTAATGGTTAAATTTTAGCAAAATGTGTTTTTTGATCAATTGTTAGTTTATCTTAGATAGATAGATTAGAAAAACTAACAATTGGTCAAAAAACACATTTTGCTAAAATTTAACCATTAGTAGTAGTATTATTAGTAGTTTTTAACAATTGGTTGAGTTAACTACGGATCAAAAAACCGGCCCTAAGCAAAAGTTACAATTTGAAGTTATCTCAGCTTTATATTCCCAATTCATAAATAGGGTGTATGGGTATGCCCGTTGATTAGTTGTGTCATAGCTATACGTATATCTAACTGTTTTAAAAAACTGTTCTAAAATAGTTTTAAAAGAAACCGTAACCAAAACGTCATAATCGGGAACTAAAAATTCATACCATAGCGAATGTAATGAATTTGACGTCGTGACGGGCTTGACGTCAAATTCATTACATTCTGTAAAGGAAAGGCTTTTATATTAATAAATTAATTTTAACTTTATTGATAAGTAGGTAAGTAAGTAAAAACCGGTTTCGCTTTGCCTTCGCTCTTACAAAAATTGACACCTCGCGGCAGTAATACAAGTCACCTATATGTAGTACACTTTTATGTAACCTGCGATAAAAACGTGAAAAATATAAGTAATAATATTTTATATTTACAGGAAATATTTTTTGCGTGTAATAACAGTATGGCCGCCAACCGAGCGGCCTTTGCTTTTATCGGCAATTTGCATGAGCGACTTAAAATGTATGATGCTCAGAAGGTAATTTAGACTTGAGTTATTTTTATTTAGGAAAGGGCAGTTTTTATTTATTTATAGTTCTGCAGTCAGCCTCTTGCTAAAATTGTGAAAAAATGCATTTGTTGTATATAATATAAATTAAGTAAAATTTGTTTCTTTGTTTGTATGTAGGGGTAATCTCTGAATAATTCTTTTTACATTCGATAGCCCAATTGTTGAGGAAGGCTATCTGCTATTTTACATCACGCTATGACCGTCAGGGGCTGAGGAAAAACCAAAAAAGTCAGAAAGAAGGTTAAGTAAAAACAAAGTGATAGCGCGGGCAGGCGATGCGATGCGATGGAGGGGGGGGGGGGGGGCAAGAAATTATACGTGGGCGAAGTCGCGGACACAGACTAGTCATTAATTTATTTCAAGGTATAGCCCCATTCACCGTTACTTTATCTCCGATTTTGCACCATTGTCAAAATCTATGTGTGTTGTTGGATTGCTGTTACTAACAAGTCTGCAAAATCACAATAATCTTCATTGTCATTATTATAAGGTTGCTGTTCGGTTGCTCCTATCAGAGGTAAAATAACTGTGAAAGGACTGTAAATCAAGTATTTTCAATCAGACATCCCAAAACTTTATGTCACGCACATCTTCATCTGTACGCTTTCCACATTATCTTTGGTTAGATCACTTTCATTTTCAATATTTTTAAAGCCAGATTTTATTATCAACAGTATTTTGGTAATGTATTGTATAATCTGTTTCCGATTCTATGCCCCTGTAAACAATCATATACCAATCCCCTTTCCCCTCTATGTACTCGTATACTAAAAAACCGCTTCCCTATAGCTTCTTATATAAAAGCACCACAAAATAAGGGCTATAAATCAAGTTTAACATAATAAAATACCTTTATCGCTTGTTTATTGGCCCTCGACAAAATCGTTTGGCTCTTGAATTTGTCATCGTAAACTTGATACAGAAGGCCCTTTTTCCATCGCCATGGCACGGAGCGAGAGTACATGGGAGGCCGTTACCTTCTTCTGCGAAGCAGTAATGCTCGCAAAGGAGGAGGCGGAGCGCGTGAGGGAGGGGCAGGCCGCAGAAGACGCCCGGGACGGGAGCCAACAGCCGACTCCCGGCCACCGTAGGCGCGGGCGGCGAGCAATGGGCAGCTCGCCGCCTGGTAAGGACCAGGCCCGGGTCGACGGCGCGTTGAGTTCCACGCGCGCCTCAAAAAGATGTCAGCACGAATTGACGGGATCCGATAAGGCCGATGCCTGTCAGGGCCGCGGGTTGTTCGAATGAGATACCGTGGCCCCTGGCACAGGCAACTGAAGGAACACGGGTGGGTTTTAGTCAGTAAAAGTCTGACACGCCCTTCCGATCAACCCAGAGCGGGAGAGGTCATTTGATGATTTCCCACCCAAAAAAATAAATAAAAAGGGCCTTTTCCATTGCGTATGTGATTTTTATGAATACACTGATGTAATAATCGTTACGATAGTGAATGGAACATTCTCGAAATATTGCACTAATAAATTGCAAAAAAAAAACGTCTACGAATGTTTCAGGTTTCGACCTCCTTTTAAAGTACCTCCGTTTAAAGGACCTTTAACATAGGAAAAATTAAAATTCAATTAAAATATTTTATTTCAAATAAACCTACATGGGTACTTATGAAATTTCAGAAGCTATGTGCATGGTTCTAATTGGTCGTTTCCTATGGAGAGGGATCGCCATTAAATTACATAGTTACTCTTATAGGACACTAAACTGGAGTCTTTTCTGGCAGTGAATAAAGTTATTTTCAACAGGTTAGGGTTTTGGCTAGGGGTTTTGTAAGTTACATCTCATCAATGGATGGGTTTTTTATATTGGTATATTACATATTTGCTGATCTGACGTTTGTACGAAATGATAATTCTGTATTTGAATTTATTAAATGTACCATTATTGTTTCGTTCAAGATGATAAATATTTTTGTTACGTAATGTAAGTTTTATGGTGCAGTTACCGTGACATACAAGCTGTACATAATATTTCTTTTTGCGGTCTATTTGAATATGTTGAGAACATACGGGATGTGTCTTGGCCTTGACAATGTAAGGGCATGATAGATTGAGGACAGAATAACAAAAATTCTGCTAAAATCCAATCGATAAATCTGAATTCATAAGTCCGATAATTATTCCAAAAACATTCCGAATTAGTCTAAGCTACGCCGTAGCACGGCGCGAGCTACGCCGTAGCACTTTGCGAGCTACACCGTTGCACGGTGCGAGCTCCGCCGTAGCACTGTGCGTGTCAAAGTCAAATCATTTATTTCAAATAGACACATAAATGGCACTTTGAACGTCAAAAATTACATTAAAATAGAATTGATTCTAGCTTCGGCGTGCTACGCCATCTTCGCCTTCGTCGCGTAGTACTTTGAGCGGTGTGTACCTATAAACAACGGTAGGATGCGTATTAACTTTATCTTTTAGAATAATAAGAATACCATAAGTTCTCTTAATAATAAGAATACGCGTAATATATTTTTGTTAAAAACGAGTTTTATTTCAATATTGACATGAGATGAGCAATATTTGGAGTTTGTTCATTACATAATGAAAAACGTATAAAAGCCGAACTTAATGTTTCCTTATTTTGGGGAATGTTTTAATTTCATTGAATAAGAAAAAGCCGACCGAGAGTAAAAATATCGAGGTTTTTAATTTCAGTAATAAAAATTATAGAATTTTACTTTAAAACAGACTGTTGTGTTGTAATGTTGTTGAGTTTGTTTCAGCATTTCTTCTCAGGGATCAGTCACCAAGTAAATGCTGGTGCCACAAAACTAAACATTTAAAAAAAAATACCGAAAAACTCAACGCGTAAGTATTGTTGGATGTCTTTTAGGATCTAGTTACAGAAAATAGCTGTAATACAACGTGACAATGCCGCCAGTCTCTTGGGTACATTACCACTCGACAGCGATGCGGAGGAATTTTCATATACTTTTAGTTGGGTTAGGTTACTATATTTCAATTTTAATAGTTTGTTAGTTAATTTAAAATAAGAAGTCAAAAACTTTTCAATCTCTCTTTTCACTCAAAAAATTCAAACTTCACGTTACAATTTGTAACATATTGTACATATTCACAGTTATCTTCATTCATTCCTCCAGGTCAGAACAAGCATTTTGTTACCGTTAGGCGCTGATCTGATTATTCCTCACGACACCAGGCCAAGTTTTATCCACAATCAGTACACAGCCCCAACTTTAACATAAGACTACGACGATTTAGTGACATCCAAGGGTTGGGAATTTCGCCCACATTGATATCATTATTTTCTATAAACACTATACTTTTAATACAAAATAACTATAGATTTTATTGTATTTTATTGATGAGTTTTTATTTTATTATGACAGCTTTGACCGTTGTCAAAGCTGTTGCCGTTTAATACGTCGCCATGACAACTTTTATTTACAATTCTTAACGGCCTGTAACTTTTTAGCGGATTATACAATTCATACTTCTCCAAAATTAATCATGGCCACTAACATATCTCAAATTCATATTTTCTAAATGATATTATTCTACGAGTTGACATGATAAATCCACGCAATGCGAGGATAAGTTCTCGTTTCGTCTTTAAAGCGAATAAAACAAATAGGCCTGATACTCCAGGGCCACCTATCCCGGGAATACCCAGCGTGCCTCTCCTAAAGGCTCCGGTACCTGACGGACCCTCCCTATGCCTCCGTCCTCCGTGAAGGCCTCCAGTACCAGTCCGACCACCGGCGCGCCTCGCCGGAAGACTCCGAAGATCCTCCTGTACCTATTGGGCCGCGCCTCATCCGAGGGCCGCCTCACCTGGCGGGCTGACAGCGTCCCCGCCGTGCCTCTCTCTCCTGCTACCGTGCTGCGTCCTGCTTCTGCTGCGTGGGCCCTCCTACGGGTATCTTCCGTGCCGCACACGCAGTAGCACATGCCCTTACCTTCACTTGCACCTGTCACCGGCACCTGCCTCGCGTTGGTCTACCTCTTCAGCTCCGCCTCAGTTACCGATCACGCATCTTCATCCTTCCTCACCCACACAACACACCACTGACCAGTCCATCTCCATCTTTTGTATACCTTATAAATAAAACTTTAATTGACTTCAACTTCCCTTTCTTTACTGCCTTAATTTAAAGTTAAAGTTTCCTGTCGCTTCACGACAAATTAGCTACGAAACAAAAGAAATACCACTTTACATCTCTCTATAAGTAAAAGTATAATATTCTCTCAACCTCTAACAAAAAAAAATTAGGTACCAAATGGAAGTCAAACTATTTTTCCTGAACCACAGTGAAAACGAAGAGAAAAAACACATCAAATAGTTCGCATTTCACTATTCCCGATTCTCTTTGTCTACGTTCCGTTTTAGCATTCTCTTGAGTCTCAACACATGCACTGAAATCTACATTTGAAAGAAATTGTTTTGTCAAAGGCGGAAGTAAAATAAAGTAAAGTACATCTTCAATTTACCAATACACTCTTTGAGAACTACTCGTATCTAGGATTGAACTATGTTTCTGTCGGTCTATTCTGTAAAAATCTCACCGTGAAAACTAAGGCCAAGTGAGCTTGAAGTGAGTTGTCATTCCTCCTGATGATAGGGACTGACACTATTGACAGCTTCACCTAAATTCAAGGCGGGATTTCTACAGAATATATCGGTGGGTCGTACCTTTGAAGGTCGGTTAGTTATAGGAACACAGCATTTAATCGTAAGGTCCTTTACACACACGTTTTTCTTGCCCTGAAAAACTACGATTTATTCGCCGTGTGTAGGCATGGTCGTCAGTTTTGTATGGATCACTATGGAAGCTTGTTGACGGACACGTTTGTACAAAGAGCCTGAGGCCCTAGACGGCACGGCATGGTTTTTTTAAGGTACGGCGAATAAACCATGCATTAGAAAAACCGTGCCCGAAAAACGTGTTTGTAAAAAGGGCCAGTACTAAACCCAACAGCCCAAGTCTTGTATAACTTTGTCAGTTTTAAAATTGTTTCTTTCACCAAGACATACGTACGAGTAACTCATACTTTTTGAAGCAACGGCTCTGACTAGACTATTGCTTAGAAAACTATATTTAATAACTTGATAAAAAAGATTAAAATGACACAAACCGTTTACCAATACCAAATTGACATTAACCTTTCTAATGGCCTGGCCATTTCGAGAAATATATTTATATTTTATTTTTTTATTCATTCAGAATTTTTCAGTGTCACATCTTGTAAAATTGGTCTGACATGTAAGAAAGAAGATGGCTGAATGTCATTCTGCGCTATTGACATTATAACGCAATATACAGCGTATATCAGGAAGGTGTGGTCAGGTCATATTTAAGGGTGTCAACACCTTTCTGATACATGCTGTAAAATGCTGAGTCGGTAAAGGAGTTTCTCATCATGGAATGCGCAGACAAAAATTGACCTTGAGGTGACGAACATATTTGGGATGTGGCTGTACTTCCTACACGTTACAGGCAATCAGCAGAGCTAAATTTCTTGTTAACATTAATCTTTTTGTCACAACATTAGCAATGTTTTATAACTTAATTCTAACCCGTGAGATGAAAACCGAAACATGCATTTGCAATTTCCATATACCTACTTGTTAAGTGCAGTTTGTTTTACATTCAGGAAAGAACTTTTAACAAAGTTACTACACTGCTACTATGCTAAAACTATAATACGTTTTGAAAGCATTAACTACTTATTAAGTAAAATGTACTAAATAATTCGTTAAAAAGTTACTAATTTTTAACTATTTACACAGTTACTTTATTATTTACTTACTTCAAAAGCAATCGTTAATAATAAATCGTATGTAACAAAGGCTAATGGATGTTTGAAACGTTTTAGGTCCTGGAAAACGCTCAAAAATGTAAATATAAAGTGTACAGTAACGCTCAAAACTCCAGTGGCATGCTAAGGATTACAGTGCTATGAACTGTGCGAGCACGATACAGCCAGTGCTTGTGCGTGTATGAGTGAAATAACATTATATTTCTCTTGCATTTAGAATACGCGTCATAGCGGCGACCTGTTCTTACCATTGCATTGCGTAAATTCGCGTAAGTGTAACATGTGCTGGTAGCTGTTTGGGCTAAGCAATGGATTCACCATCAATGAAGTCTGAGTTCAAATTTTAATTACAAGGTGTGGCTGTTTTTGTCTCTTTGAAACTATGATAATATTTGTATTTTAAGCAAAAATTTGTTAGGTAATATTTATGTTTATTTATAATGTATTCATGCTTATTATTTATTTATAAGATGTTAAATATTAGTTATTGTATTATTACTTAACTATTTATGTGATTATGTTGTATTTATGTAATTTAAATCTTTTCTTTTAAATGATAACAAAAATGTTTATTCGTTTTAACCACTAGGTCATCTTGGCTCATATTATAACGTTGAAATTATGAACTACTATCACTTGTTGACGACAATGTGTTTATTTTCTTGAAACTAGAAGGACGTAAGTCAAATTAAACGTCAATTAACGTTCAATTCTATTGCTTTGTGAGATTGCCTATGGACTTTTGGTCGACACTGTAACTGACAAAAATAAAAAATGGTCCTAAAAAGGTCATAAATGGTCCTATGTTTTATTAACATATGAATTGAGACTAAGCAAATTCTGAATAAAACGAAAAGTTGATGTTTTTTGGAGGTAAACACAAATGTCCAGTACAGGTACAAGAAATTTCCACCAGTGCGCAAACTGTAATAAAGAAGGTAATTTAGCACACGATTGTAGACCTAAAAATTTTTAGCGTAGAAATTTTTCGTCGGTTATCAAATACAAAATCAGCTCTTTCATAGGAAAGTGAAAGAAATACCTACGCGGTCTAAATGTATGGCACAGCAAATTTTTTTTTATAACCGGCAAAAAATTTCAACTATGTACTGAATAAATGGTTACAGATTGCGCACTGGTAAAAAAGATCCGTATTATTTATGTCTACAACAAACATTAATAAAGGTTTAAAATAATAGGTATAGTAACATTACCCTAGGGAACAAGCAAGGCAGATGATGTTAGAACATTACCAACAGTATCTAATTGATACCCGCCTGTAATTATTTCAGGGAGAAGCATTGATCAATATAATTTTGCCAACATAATTTAAAAATCTTGTTGAATATAATTAACTGTTTTTATGACCGATAGAGCGATTTTCAAGATATAATGAGCCCAAAGACAATGCAGAGTAATGAGCTTGTCTAACAGATTGGACCATTAGACTATTAATATGTACAGATAGATGCTGTGGCTGATATCCCTCTTGTAGTCTACCACTTTAAACATAAAGATATTAGTTTAGATAACAATATTATTTGAAATACGTTTATTTGTTAAGATCGCTTTTTGTGCGAAAAGACCATCCATTGTGTCACCCTACATAAAATCTCTACATTTATATCTGTAATTTCAAGGTGTATATAAAAAAAAATCTTATACATCCATCTTAACAAAAATGCAAACGAACAGCACTCTAACCCGTTAGTCTGCGGTTACAAAGTTAGTCACCTATTGCAGGTATTTAGGTATGAACATATCGACGTCAGAGACCGCAGCTAATTGCAGAACATGGTCGCTAAACCACGTCAAAACGACAACGTTGACGCGGAAATACGACGACGTGGAAATACGTCGTAGCCACAAAAGTCTGTAAAGGACAGAAATACGGACTTTACCTGCCAATCAACAACGATCAATAAACTATCGTATTGTTGGAATGCTGATGAAATATTGGTCGAAATTTGTGGACGGATTCAGAACAGAATTCTCAATAGTGTTTTTTGGAGCGCGCGAACTTTTATTTATACACACGCTTTTCAATTTGTATTCTGCACTACATTTTGGTTTTTGCTGATTGCAAAATTTGCTTTGTACTAGACACGTAAAAATCAACACTTTTTAATAGAAATTTTCCTGCATTCGCAGAAGTGAAATTATTCACGCTTCATAACTTAGTTCGTTACAGATTTTCAATTTATTTTGCATCAGTTCATGAATAAAAAAGAACTTCGAGATTGTATCGGTTTTTATCGTTGCCAGGTCGTGAATATCAGGGTACGGATTTATTACATTCCTCTTATACGAGTGTAAGTAGTTTCTCATCTACGGAAACACATTTCATATCTGTTGATCTGATATTTATGTCACACATGAGACGACTAGGAATCCATGTTATATTTAACCCAGTTACCAACTGGCTATTTATTCATCAGAGCATAAATAGATTATCCTCTCTACTTTCATTAGATAATACCTACTTTGATAGTAAATACTGTTGGTAATCCGATCCATACTTGTGTAACTAATTATTATTAATGCGAAAGTAACTTCGCACCTTAACAGCTGGTAGACCATGACCTGGGACCTGAAAAAGTATCATAATAATATGTCCTATACATATTATTATGATACTTTTTATCGCGTTAGTACGTTCCCGTTCGTCTACGCGAGCGAAGCTGCGAGCGAGTAAAAGCTAGCAAATACATTCCCAGTAAAGTGGCCACTGGAGCGATGACAATTTCACAAAAACGGCATCATAATATAAGAAATACCAGCAGAGGTCCCTAATAGCTACAACATCAAGGAAATGTGAACATTAACTAAAGTAATTAACGCAGCAATGGCGTCAAGCGTGTGGCCTCGACAAAATATGAATGGGTGTCGTTAATCAGCAGTCAATGGCGGAATATACGAGGCTGTGTTGGGAACTTGTCGGTGCAGGTTATTTAGTGAGGCAGCATAATTCATTGTGAACGCTGCCGAAGGTTTACCAAGTGTGAGATTTAGGAGTGTAAAAAGTTAAAAGCTATAATACTGATGCCTGTAAACATATCTGCTAATCACCCGCAATTGTCAGTGTGTTAAGTTCAGGACTCAAAACTCTCTCAAAACGGTGAAGGAAAACATCGTGAGAAAACCGGCATGTCCTAGAACCAAAAATTCGAAGAGATGTGATATCCACCAACCCGCACTTCGCCCACTCCCTGTCACAGAGTGGAGGCCTGTCTTCCAGTAGTGGGAATATTGTAGGTTGATTATGAAAGTCCAGGATCGAAGGAGATATTGGCATTAAGTTGGCCGCTTGCTAGTTTGCCACTTTATGACGTAAAACCTCTGTAGTCTGTGTCTATGTCTGTGATACACACGAGTGTTTAAAACATATTGTGATAGCGGATCAGAGGAAGCTGAAATAACTGTGAGTCTTTTGAAATGTATGCTAATAATAAAGCTGAACAGTTTGTTTATTTATTTGTTTGAACGCGTTAATCTCTAAAACTACCAGTCGGATTCTAAAAATTCATTTTGCATTTGGTTGTCCAATTCTTGAGAAATGCTAATAACCTATTTATCATTGCGCTAGGACCCTTAAGAGCCGATCAAAAAGAAAAAAACTCAGAAAGAACACTAAGCGAAAAGAAAGTAATAATAGCACGGAGGGGGAACAAGAAATTTTAGCCAGACTAAGTCGCGGGCAGATATCATATCAGCTAGATAAGTCACAACCGCAAAATAATATATTATAATATAGTAAGTCGATGCATCTCACATTGATCATGTACTGCTTACTTTTATGGCTAATAGCCTGCTTTGCAATGATTATGTAATGTATTTTTCTCTATTGTCATACACACTAGTCACTAATTAGAAAGAAATATACGTAGGTTAGGTACCTTACCTACATATATTTCTTTTATCTTAGATTTTCCGATTTCATTATCGTTCTGTATCGGATTTCTTAACGATACAGTGAGTCATCATTTTAAAATGTACGACTACTTCCTTATTTGGAAGCTGACATTTTTCTTGTTAATACGTAAGGTACATTCATTTGTAGTAAAAAAGAACAAAAAGTACATGAAAGTGTAGGTGACCAATTTCACCAAAGAAATTGAAAATGTTAATACCTATTAATTTTCAGATCATTTAGACTACAAAGAAAACACTCAAACCTGTTTCATTACAAAAAAAAAGAAACATGAACTGATACTGATTAAATTAGAACAACTGGAAGTAGAACATTAAAAATACAGTAATACAGTAATAGAGGTAAAATATAAACTTTGCACGACATCTATGGAGATAGATATCGTGCAAACTTTATGTTTTACCTCTATTACTGTATTTGACAATAATAATATAGTGTAAGTTGTGGTCCTTAGAGGAGTCTGAGGACCACAACATACACTATATTTTTATCGTCCTTAGTAGTCTGACTATAAGATATGGCTGTAATAAATTACAGAATCTATTGTTCGATTCGCGATTTCTCCCTTCTACACGAGCCATTCATAAGCAACTACTGCCTGTGCTTTCTAGGCCATGCATGCGACACCACCTAGCTAGGCACTGAGCCAGCCTTATATTATGCTCCCTGAATGTTTGCTTTAAGATGACCGAAATTCAGGTCAGATGGACGCGAATAGAGGTCAGTTTCCCTTGGCAAGTCCGATGTATGTAGGTGTCCATTATGTAGTTTGTAAGGAATAAAAATTAGCTAGCTGTTGGAGAGAAATCTATTGATAGGTATTCGTTTTAGTCTACGGTTTTTAATTCTGGGCTTAAACCGTGGATCTACCAGATATCATTTATGTAGGACATCAGTCACTTTTTAACTTCACGCTTGTAATGCTGTAAAGGGTGGTCAGTAAAAGACTCCCGTGTTTCGACCGTTTTGATAAAAGTATCATGTAATCAGTTACATGATACTTTAATCATAATGGTCGAAATATGGGAGTCTTGAATTGTATTATCGCACGCCACGGGACCTCAGGGTCTCACTGTAATTTATTTATTTTATATTAAACTCTGTCACCATTACAGGCTAAGATCCAATAACAACTGCTGCGTCATCCAGGCAAGCAAGCTTCCATATTCAATGTATTTCAGGAGCCATTTTAATATTCCGGATTTTTCAATATCAAAGGAAGGTAAATATTGGTTACGATCTTATCCATACCAACAGCAATTGAACTTTAACACTATGTCTCAGACCAAGTAGGTACTCGTAATATTGGAAACTGATGAAAGCTCGAGACTAGATCAATAAACAATTAGGTACACTTAATCGATTGACCCTCAATTCAGTGGCTCGATATAGAAACGATCCCACGTTATTAGGATTAAATTTTTCGTATGAAATCAATTTGCTGATGTAGTATAAGGCGGTAAGCAATACAGTTTATAAGATATTAAATTTTGTTGTTTATTTTCTTCTATCGTATTTGAAGTATGTTTGTTTAAACCAACCTTTTAACCATAGCTCAGTAAAATTAACCAAAGATAACTGTGGGCCATCGCTCAGTAAATAAATTATTGTAGACGTCACCCCGTTTTAATGAATGGGTGTTGTCATTGGATCAAAAAGCAGCAATATCCATTTGAATATTAATGATACTATAAACGGAAAACGTTTTTGAAATAAATACTTTATGACTTCAAGTTAACTGTGTTTTAACTTATTACTTATTTGCTAGGAGCTAGGATTCATCAATTGTTGTGGTTTGGATTTTTTTTTCTAATCATTTAAAAAATAAAATAAGTAAAGAAACTACTGATGGCAGCAGTCCAAACAACTTTTCCGATAACTACGAATTGACAATCAATTAAAATTGAATCAGTTATCAGAAATAAGTGCAAATCGAATGATCTGTCAACACCATGCCATCGCTTAATTTTTGATTCGTTACTCAACGTCGATAATGGAACACAACATTTCACATTTTGCATTTCCGAAATGAATGTCGCAAAGTTTTTATCAAGAGGCGGCAGTTGTTGCGAACTCATTTTGTCGATGCAATGAAAGTAATGTTGCAGAAGTAAATTTTATTAACACTGAAAGTGTTCACTGAAAATCTTTATCATTTACAGTGGTTACAAAAGATTTTTTGATCCATGCATTATCTTTTACGGGTATTTTATATCCCACAAAAAAAATTGTTTTCTAAAGAACTAAATACAAGTGTAAAGCAGCAGCATTTTAAAAAAGTTGAAAATCCAAATACGAGTATCATAGATAAAGAAACCGTCCTCATACGGATACCGATAGAAATGCAACCACATCTATAACAGCAGCCAATCTTGGCAGCAACCCAAGAAAGAACAGGAAAGAACCTTCATATAAAAGTCACATTATATTGGGAACCCGTATGTTTCCAACCGTTAATATCACTTATCCGGGACTCGACAGATCGCGTCATATTTTACGACGCCATCCTCGCTAATCTCGCACACTCGCACGAACCATTACACTCAACATATTTCAGATTTCCCTAACATTGGTTAAATGCATGTCAAAAACCGTTGCTGTTTACGCTATCGTGGCTAAATTAGTTTTGAGTGTCTCTTCATGAGTGACGTCATTATGTTTTTCAGTAATTGCTGTATGTCCTTTTGGATTTTTGGAATGTCTGTATATTTTACGTTAATTTTATTTTTATTTCTTTCCACAGTAGTGTTAATCGATAACTCATTCGTCACTGAAAGCATTGCCTCCCAGCTTTTTTGCTCATGATCTATGGAAGATGTTCTAGCAAAACTTGGAACTGGTAAAAAATCGCTAATTATCTGTGGTGAATTCAATATTAATATCTTAGAGAATAGTTCAAATAGCAGTAGATTATTAAGTCTCTTTAAATCATTCAATTTGTCAAATGTGTTTTCAGAACCAACCCGCATAACTATAAATTCTGCTACATGTATTGATAATGTTTTTTGTTGCTGCGAATACTTAGATCAAGCCATAGTAAACTATCTCCCTTCTGATCACAGCAGTCGAACTGTTGTGTTCAAGTCCAATACACCAGTGCAAAAAATTCTGATACAAACTAGACAAATAACACCATACAATCTAAATAGATTTAATAATAACTTAATTAGTAAGTTAAGTGTACCGCCATAATAAAAACAATGTAAATGAATGATATGAGAGGTTCTTTTCGGTAGTACGCACCGAGTTCAATAATACTTTAAAAAATAAAACTAAAACTATTTGCCCAAGTTTTTTTTTCAGTGACTGGGCAACTAAGGGTATTAGGAAGGGTAGCTGGATCGTCCGAAAGGGTTACCGCTGCGCTGGAACATAAAGGGCTAAGGAAGGAACACGAGTGGGTTTTAGTCAGTTAGAGTCTGACACTCCCTTCTGCTCCACCCAGAGCGGGAGGGGTCATTTGATGATTTCCCATACTCAAAAAAAAAAAAAAAGGGTATTAGGAAAAGTAGGGAAAGTTTGTTTGAGCTGTATGGCCTTAAGCCTTATATTAACTCTGAAACTTTTAATAAATATATTGCTACCTACTCTAAAAGTTTTAAAAATATCTGCAAGGTAGCTAAAGCCTGTATCTTAGCAACAAGATCAAATCAGCCGATAATAAAATAAAGACGATTTGGAAAATTATCAATGACGAAACTAACTGGAATAAAAGACATAATAATGATTTCACAATAGAGACTTTGCGTGGTCTCATAAACACTAACAAAGAAGTTGCTCAAGGATTTGTAAATTTATTTACCAATACAACCACTGAAATCTTAAATCCCTCGGCCTTGCGTTCTACGTGCAAACGCAAACGTCTCATCCTGCCAGATTGAATTTAAATTCAAGCATATAAATCCCACAATAGTAATAAAAGCTTTCAACCAAATCAAGATCAAACTAACCGAAGATCTATGGGGAATGTCTATTAAAGTTGATATTAGGGGTTAAAGTATGAAATTGCCGATTTGTACTGAAAAATTTAAATTCGTTTTTTTTTCTAATTTAACATATTTATTTAATCAAAATATTTTACCACTATTATCTATACATTGCTGCCATCTAATAGGAAGGTCATTTATGCCTTTGCGATAGAACTCTCGTGATCTAGATTCGACAAACTGTGTGAAAGCATTTTGTCCTGCCTCCTGAGAAGAAAACTTTTTACCACGTAAAAAATTGTCCAAATCACGAAAAAAATGGTAGTCCGTTGGAGCAAGGTCTGGCGAATACGGAGGGTGACGAATGGTTTCTAATTGGAGTTCCTGTAGAATTAATTAATTTTATTTAATTTTAATTAATATTTAATTAATTAAAAAGTTTCACTCAAAAATCTCAAACCATGAAGGTTCTATGTCAATTCGAAGTACCTATTACAATAAAACGGCAATTTCAAACTTTAACCCCTATTACCTCCATTATTGAGACTATAGTGCCGTACTTAGCCTTAATATTTAATTTGTGTGTAGATCAAAGAGTCTTACCACTTTTCAATACCACTTTTCAAATCGGGGGACAGTAAAGTTACTAATAATTATAGACCAGGCTGCATACATCGAGTCTATTTTTATTTTGCAGAAATAGCTATCAGAGCCATATATAGCCTCCGCAAGCGTGACTCTCTAAGGGAATTGTTTAAAGATATTAACATCATGACGGTACCTTGCCAATATATCTATGAAAACATTATGTACGTAAGGAAAAATCTACATCTTTTTAGTAAAAGAGGTGAAGGAAAATTATATCACTAGAAATAGGGAGCAATAAGTTTAAACAGGTTTCAGGCTGGCTAAAGTAGACTCATCTTTCATGGGGTACTGTTTAAATGTTACAATAAAATACCTCCCCACATAATTGAACAGAACGAAACGAAATTTAAATCTTGTATAAAACGCACATATGCAGCCAGGCATATTATAAATTGGGGGATTACATCGCTGATAAAAAAGCTTGGCTAAACGCTGGTCCTGCTCCATAAGGACGCATAAATAAATTGATTAGCATTTGAAAATACTGTTGGAGCTGCTAAAGATTTTAAAATACTATTTTTGCATTATATAAATTCAATCTCCCCGTATTGTATAATTGTATAGCACACGTGTCAGTACTTGTACATACTATAAAGCTACCATTTACTGGGTACGTCTTTCATTGACTTGAATGTGCCTTGGCGGCTGAGAGTATGTCATGCTCACTGAAATGTCTCGCTGATGGTGGCGCATGTGTTGGATCATTTAGCTCCCTTCAAAATGATTGACCTGAATGGTGCTAATCTATGCGTCATGTTCGTAAACGGGTGCCGCCGTTAGTAGGGACTGGTCATCTCTTTGCTGCCATGGCTTATTTTAATTTAATTTGATATTTGAATAGTTTTTTTTTTTTTAACTTTTCATTACGGACGCTTTTAACGTTCTGCGTCGTTCTCACATGCATAATTTCTAACACGAACGATGTAACCAATACTTTGTAACCATATTATTTTTATTTAAAAGAGTGTCCATGGAGTTTCTTGCCCGTTCTTCTCCATAGGTACCTTTACGCTTTGGAATGGGCAACTAGCTTCATTTTTCTGTCTGACCGACCCTTTGACAATTCAAAAGTGCCTGTAATTGGTTTAATTTAAATAAATACTTTGAGTTTAGTTGACTTGAGACTTGTTAATTATTTAATGACTGGGATTTTACATTATATTTGAGTCCCGATAAAGGTAACAACTTACATGAATTCGATGTGTTATTAATATTACTTAATTTCAGCATTATCATCGCCAGTTACTTCCATTCTTTATCTTTGTCATAATAATTAATGACGGAGCTAAACCATTTCTGCGTAATACATTAATTATAATTTAGCCAGCCCCATATAACCTTCGCAGTGTATTTCCTCATATTCGTACTATCAATATTAAGAATCTTATTTATCACCAGTTATAATAATATACAAGTTATGGTAAGACTGAATGTGAGTTTTTGCATACAACAGAGAAAACCTTTTCCTTACAGCTTCTTCAGCAAAACGTCGTAAGTATTATGTATTTTTTTTTTTTAAACCAGCCAAGTGCGAGTTGGACTCGCGAACGAAGGGGTTCCGTACCATTCTCTATAAAAACCACGTCTGGTATGGGAGCCCCCCTGAAATATGAATTTTATTTTAAATAAATTATTTAATTTCAACGTGAATACACAACTAAATATATGTGTGAATATTTCAAGCGATTTATATAAATAACGGTAACTGGTAGACTGTTGCAGTTATTAATATCGAGCAAAAAACGGCAAAAAAATCACGTTTTTGTATGGGAGCCCCACTTAAATATTTATTTTAATGTGTTTTTAGTATTTGTTGTTATAGCGGCAACAGAAATGCATCATCTGTGAAAATTTCTACTGTCTAGCTGTCACGGTTCATGAGAGCCTGGTGACATACAGACAGACGGACAGCGGAGTCTTAGTAATAGGGTCCCGTTTTTACACTTTGGGTACGGAACCCTAAAAATAGAAATTTGGATTATGTTGTTGCAAGCTGTCACTAAAACCGCCTCAGTCGACTAACTTACGACCCAGTGGTTCCCTCTTAATAGCTAACGACATCGCGGTAGGCCCAGATGGAGATGGCGGTAGGACCTAGAATCCTTTAATAAATATTGGTCCTTAGTCGCTCTGGACAGGGATAGGTGGAATGAGGCATTTTGCCAAGCAGTGGGACATTAATACTATCCTATCCTAATTCATATCCTACTAACATTATAAACGCGAAAGTTTGTGAGGATGGATGGACGTTTGTTACTCTTGCACCTAAACACTACTGAACGGATTTGGATGGAGTTTGGCACACAGATAGTTTATAACCAGGATGGACACATTTATATATTTATTGATACTTTACATCCCAATATTCCCACGGGATGTTTGTTACTTTTTCACGCAAAAACTACTAAACAGATGTGGATGAAATTGGGCACACAGATGGTTTATAGCCAGGATTGACACATAAAGTACTTTATATCCCGATATTCTCACGGGATCATACAGGACGGTCATACCATAATATATATTAATACCTATATATATAACTTGCGCCCCGCGGTTTCACCCGCATACGTTTCGATCCCGTGGGAATATCGGGATAAAAAGTATCCTATATGTTAATCCTGGTTATAAATCACTTGCGTGCCAAATTTAATCCAAAATAGTTCAGTAGTTTTTGCGTGAAAGTGTAACAAACATACATCCATCCATCCATACAAAATTTCACGTTTATAATATTATTAGGACTAGTAGGATTAGTAGGAAGTAGGATATATTATCACATATGCGGGTGAAATCGCGGGAAGCTGCTAGTTACTAATAAAAAAAAGGTTGTCACTACCCAACAGTGTTAAAGCTGCAATTAAGAGTTCTTAAGTATGCAAAACCGTTTCTAAAGTTATACTAGCCCATCAATATTCAACTGCTTATCAAAGCAGATTTGCATTTTTCCAAACCTCGATTTTAAATTATTACAGTTCCATGTAAACAAACTCAGAACAATCTTTCAAATCGAACTCTTGTACAAAATGATCACGTAGAAGTAAATGTTCAGAAATTGCAGCGTTCATGCAAATGGCGCGGAGTATTGCGAGCCCAATAATAGGTTTCGTTCAGACTGCGGGAGCAGCGACGTGAATAGACTTCAAACTTGTCTAAACGCTTCTTACTTTATTTATGTGGGTAGCTTGCCTTTGTGTTAATGTTACTGGTTTGCACTAAAGTTCTTTTATAATGAGTTTTCTTTTATTAGAATGGTAAATCAAAGCTTTGTTAGTAACTACGTTTTCAAAACACGTTGGAATATGACAGTTCAAGGGCATAATTTTGTCCGGTAATACATAGTATACTTTTATAAATAATATATTCATTCCCAATGCTATTTTATTCTTGGTCCGTAGTAATGCTAGCCATTTCTAGGTAATTTAACATTACGGATGCAAACATTAATATAGCGGAAAAATCATGCCATTATTGCCATAACATCATGCCACATTATCTCCCTGTTGTTGAATAGATAAAACATTATATTTTGTTAGACAATATGAAAGAATATCGTCGAACGTATTTGGAATATTTCTGGATAAATCAATACTATAATGTTATTCTGTTGGCAGCTGTTGTCTTGGTTATATTTATTTATTTGGCAGTCACTGGGAAAGAATGTGCACTTAAGTAAGTAACTAGTAAGAGTCGTGCTATGATCGTATGGAGACAGTAAAATAGAAAAAGGAAAAGAAAGAAAACTGTTAATTCTGCACAAATAAAATGCACATTACTATGAATTGTATTGTGATCGAAATTACCCAACACAATACAAATGGAGAATATAGGGAACGTCAACCCGATTACTGTGAGTAAAGGTGAAATTATATAATCAAGAAACAAGCCCAACGGTGGCAAAGATAATAATGCCAGTTAACATTAAGTAGAAACACATAATAATAATCTGCGTGAGAACAGTAAAATAAATTGAACACGGCATTTGAAAATTCTAAAGAAATGAATACAAAACATTTAATAATCAAACAGCTTCCAATCCCAAAACAACTTACACTCCAAAACAATTTGTGAGAAGTTCATTTCGGTCGAAGAAAAGCGAAAATAGGGGTTGCACATTGCAATTTAAAGAAACTCTTGACAAATGAGACGTCAGCGTTTTCGTCATAATCCCCACCATGACGTGCGCTAATATTGCAGTCTGTTTAATATCGCGTCTGTCAAGAGTAAATATGGAAGATTTCGAGGAAATATCTCATTGTTTTAGGGTCTTAAGAATTGGGTCGTATATTCCGAAATTGGTTTATTATTAAACCAGAATACTATGAAAGGGATTATCAAAGGTTTATAATAACACCACCAAAGACAATGTTCTTTTTCCTGAATGTACTTGTAAGGCTGGCGAGTTGTGACATAAAACCTTCTTATTTCATAGATTTAAATGACTTTCGAGTCATGTCGCAGAAATTCAACGATTTTGATTACAGATTAAAATTAAAAGGAGTATTTTTTTTACTAGTAACAAAAACCTTGACAAAACTAATTGCTGAAAAGAAAATAATTTCAATATTTTCGTAAAGCAAACATTATACACACACAACCTTCAAAAATGTAAATGTGGGACAGCCTATAAAAATATTCTGACATTGCACACATATCGTAGAAATAATATCATGGACAAAATATGATTATATGGGCATAATATTATTATGTCGATTCTATAATATTACACTTTGCAGCAGCTGTCTTATACAACGTAGCGCTACAATGGTGACATTAATTTAACACACATACACGACTAATTTTTAATTAGTACAAAAAAAATGAGGCTCTATCCGTACCCTTTACTGATCATATTTCTGTATTCAAAAGACAAAAAAACGAAATCCCAAAATTATCTACGAAAATTCAACATAATTTGTAAACTCATATTTGAATCAATCATTCATAACAATTGCTACTAGAAAATACTACGCATAGTATTTTTCCATTTCGGTCGCAAGTTCGCAATTCATAAGTTCCGGCAAACTCCCGTCTAAGCTCAAGCCACGCCCCCTTTTGCGCCGGCGCTACCGCACGCGCCAGCCGGCCAGCGATCCAAACGATTGCATCAGTGCAACAACGAAACAGACAGTGGTAATTTGTTAGCGGAAGTGTGCGCGTGCTTCTTTTACCCAAATTGTTACCTACATTTTTACTGTCGCGATGGCTTACCAGTTTTCATTTCGGGAGTATGCGGCTATGTTGCGTGTGTACTTTTTGTCTGGTGAGAACGCGAGTGCCGCTGTACGCATGTACAGGGAACTGTATCCAAATGTTCGCCAGCCAAACGTTCGTACTGTGGTAAATGCTTACCAGCGTTTAATCGACCATGGATCTTTCCACGCACCGGCCCATAGCCAAGGATGTGGAAGACCGGCGTATTCGCAAAACCTGTACGACGATGAAGTGGCCTACTTTGAAGAAGATCCCCGACGAAGTAAGAATGACGCAGCTCGTAATTTTTATATTAGCCAGCACTGTGCATGGAGGATCATTAGTTCGTCTGGATTTCACCCATACCATTACAGAAAGGGTCAAGAATTGACCACTGTGGATACTGAACCAAGGATGGCGTTCTGCAGGTGGATACTGAACAACACAGAAGCAAATGTGTTATACTCCGATGAGTGTATGTTTACTCGTATCGGATTGTTTAACCAACACAATGAACACTGGTGGTCATTACGAAATCCAATGCTAACAAAGGAGAACTCCTTTCAACACAGGTTTTCTGTAAATGTCTGGGCAGGAATCCTAAACGACACTATCGTTGGCCCTTATTTTATTGAAGGGCGTCTTAATGGCGAAAGTTATTTAACTTTGCTTCGGACAATGGTGTCTTCAATGTTAGATGACATTCCATTAACCAACTTACGAGGCCTTTGGTTCTAGCAAGACGGCGCGCCTCCGCACTACCATAGCGCAGTGCGTGAGTACCTGACGGAGGAGTTCGGGAGTCAGTGGATTGGGCGAGGCGGCCCCGTGGCATGGCCTCCACGCTCACCTGATCTCACGCCCTTGGACTTTTTTTTGTGGAGTGAAATTAAACGGCGAGTGTACGTTAGTGAGCCAACAAGTTCCGAACAATTAAAACAGCGCATATTGGACGCATTTGACCAAGTGAAAAGTAAGCGAAACATACTCTTATCATTAAAAAACAATTTAATTAAACGTGCCCGTCTTTGCATCGATAATGGTGGTGGACATTTTGAAGGAGAATTAAAATACCTGTAAGTTTTTTTTTAAGTTTTGTAAATACGCTAATTATTGTAAATATCAGCTGATTCAACCTTTTTAAATACGCTAAAATTACATTTAAAGCTAAAGCTTTAATTTAATTTATTTTTACTTTCGTTACCTGATTGTTTTAATTGTAAAAAAGTTGGTAATTTTTGTTGGTCCTAAGCCCAATTAAAGTATGAAGGAAAAGTTTGAATTGATGATGTGCCTATTATTTATCGTGAACCTTTTATTTTACATTTTCTTAGTTATCAATCGTAAAGCATAAGATGCGTTTAAGTTACCTACAATTACAATAACAGCTGTTGGAGGCGGGGCAAGTTTGAGCGAGATACGCGAACGCGAGAGCGAGACAATATGAATAATGAATACTATTATGAATGACCTGTACAATATCTCCATAAACTGACTGAGATTTTGGGATATAAATAAACGCTAATAACTTTGCTGTTTATGAATATTATTTATTGAGACTTTACATAAATAATAACAAGACCTTCTCCAATAAGTCATTTAAGTATTTGTACTAATTAAAAATTAGTGGTGTATATGTTTTCACATTTTCGTTTCATTAAGAAATTATATTTCCAGTAAACGGTACGGATTTATTTAAAATTTTAGAAAATAGCATCTTAGAGCAACCTGTACATAAAGAACTGTCGCGCAGCGGTCATTTGTCGGGGTCACGGATCATAACATCGCACCAATAAAATTAAAACGAATAAGCAATACTATTAGGATGAAACAAATGCAAAGAGTAGGCAAATTGAAGGAAAGAGACATCCATTTGTCGGCGAGCGGCGCAGGCGACGCGCGCCCTCCCTTCCACCTGCACACCCACCTGCACAGAGAATTCTTTTTTTTGCTTTTCTAGTGCTTGCCGAACCCGTGTCCTTGACACACTTCTTCATATTAGTGCGCATAATTACGTCGCAAATATTTTTGTGAATGTTTCCGCCAAAAAGACGCTTACCTATTGTTTTATTTATTTATTTTTGTGTAATTAACATAGTAATTAGATTATGGTACTGTGATAAAGATGCTTTGCTTTGTTTTCTAATTTAATAAGTACGTTTACATCTCTTACAATACGGACGCTTTTATTTGTGTTATTAGTGCTTGTGTAAACTTGTGATCGTGATGGCAAATAGACATACGAACTACACAGCAGCTGAATATGCGGACAGCACACTCTGTAACAACAGCCAGGCAGTGGCTATATGACACGTTTGGTGCACAATGGATAGGCAGATTTGAACCTAGTAGGTGGCCAGCAAGATCGCCAGACCTCATGCCACTCGATTTTTTTTTCTGGGGGTGCATCAAAGACGATTTGTACGCGGAGAACGTAGATTCGGTGGAACAATTACGCCATCGAATAATAAATGCGTTTTAGAAATTGAGCCAAATGGCTATAAGTGACAATTTATTTTCAAATGTGCGGAAAAACATGAAACGCCGTAATTCGTAATTTCATGAATGAATTTTTGCACGGATGACCCCAATTTTAGTTACTTTTTTATTATTTAGTTTGTTTGAAATTTTTTTTTTTCAATTTACGAATTATTTTAACCTATCAAAGTTTATATGATTAATGGGCACTAGGCCTACCCGTGTGTTAAATTAATTTCACCATTGTAGCGCCACGTTGTATAAGGAGTCGTTACGACAATATTGTAAAGCGCATACACTTCAAACACAAAAATTTCTTGTTAGACGATCGGGTCAAGGATCGGATACAGAAAACGGTATTCCTGGAAACGGTACGCTTTGAAAATGGATTTCTTACCAATTATTCGTTTAGATTTCATTCTGCAAGTTATATTATTCGAATTGGATATTATGGGCTATGATTTTAAAGTATAAGGTTCAGATGTTAAGATTTTTATTTCAACAGATGTGTAAACTTGAACAACTAATGTTTTCAATTTCTGGGTACTATAGAAGGCTAGGGGAGCCCTCTGAGGTAAAGGGAGGAATCAAATACTATATGATTCCTTTAAGTTTATATTGTAGAACCTCTCTACATATTTCTGTCTAAATTATCACTGCTTATTTTAAACCCAAAATCCTAACTAATATATTTGACACTAGCTTGAACGTTCGAATGTCATCCGCGCTAAATTATACCCGGCCTGCAACATATGAGGTTGCCTTTGGCAGACAAGCCTCTACAGTACCTACCTAATTGTTTGGTGCCTATGTAATTAGATCCCGGTCTTTTCCAAGTGACCTAAAGTAGAGTGAACCTAAAGAATGTGTTCTGCATATTTCATGCCAAGAATTTGAATATCCCCGGAGCCTTGTCATTGATCTGGAAATTACCATGGTAAATGATTAATTTTCTATCGTTTAGTACGAATTAATCATATTCATACTAATCGGCTTAAAAACCATGATGTTTATATGAGAGAGTCCTTTTTTCAGCTAAAAAGTTACAGAAGAATCGCTATGTATGAATTAAATTACGAGATTAAGTTACCAACACTAATCCCCATAATACTTATAAAATTTTGATTTAAGCATAAAATTAAGATAATAAACCCAACCCTGCTAATCCACAAAGCTTGGCCTGAAAAATAGCCCAAATTCACAACAAAAAAATACATCACACGAGGGCAATATACCTTTATAGGCCCACAGCATTAGGGTACACACTTGACCGATATTCCTTCATTACTATTCAACGCAACACTTCGCAACCGCGGCAACCCTCACTACACCGCATTGGTATTCTGCGGGTGAGCAGACAAATAAGTTAAATAAGTTTGGGGGTAGATGGCGCACTCAATGTGGGTTGTGATGAGCTGTCAAATATTTGAGATTGAGGTGTCGGGAAATGGCAAGATTGTGTAAGAAGGTCTTAAGTTCTTGGGATGGAAAGTGTTTTAAGTCGAACGTCCTATGCTACGTAGAATGAGTACGAAGTGGTTTGCCACGTTAGCTGCGCGGTTCATTTGTGCGCCAGCCACGCATTCGTGCGTGGGGTGATCGCGGCTCGCAGTCAATGTTTCCACCTACATTTTCATAGAAAGCGAAGCTAAGTACACGTGTGTAGCTTTGCTGGGGGCTGCTGTGGGGCGCCGCCTTTATACTTTAGGTAAAAAGTAAGTAATTAAAGTAAGTTTAATAGAAATTCAAGCAAAAGTTTCACGTGATTTATTGATAAACTAAACATACACATAAATCTAAGCAGATTAACTTAAGAACATTCCTTGAAACTTTATTTATTTATGCACACATAATTTAGCCACAAACTTACCTTACTGAACATTTACTATAAATTTTAATTTTATTATATTCTAGAAAAAGCTTTTTCGAATCCAATAGTTTGTTTTGTCTATAAAACATCTATTGTACTCTCTGCAATAAGAAACCAATAAGGGTAAGACTGGTCTAGCGTAATGTGACATGAAAAGAACGTGTATTTATTTCACATAGAGCTCAATCCAACACGTGTATTTTCAGCGAGATCTAGCGGTCAGACAAACAATGAATTCGGCTTGAATAAATGCCTCTATAGACCAATCCAATGCAAATTCAGTTTATACAAATAAAGCATTTTGCACGGTATAAAATTGCTGTCCAAGGCAGTTTTTTTACCGTAAAACTCACAGATCTTTTGGATCAAACTAGGCTAAAAAGCCAACTTATAATTAAATGATTAACCAAACGATATTTATTATTTCTGCTTCCAAAAAGATCTTGCCACAGAACACTTGCGTGAGGTTTGCTATATGCACATTTCCGGGAGATGGGGTAGGCTTCACAAAGTATCCCAAACTGGTTTGGTAGTCGTTTTAAAAACGCTAGGGACCGTGTCTCGATAAAAACCACACCCGGCTATTTGTAGGCTAATTACTGAATCGACACTATTTATCGAAACACGTTATTATGATGCAATGCGTCCTTCTAGATGAGGAAGAGTAAGGAAGTGTGAAGTGACGAAATTCCACTTCGGTGTGCAGCAAGTACGATCGCAATGAGTTTTGCTAGAGGCTGAGTATACGGTGCTTGTGTACTTGTGTTAGTTTGTGTACCTTAGAAAAGGGATATGTTGCCGTAAGGGGTGTCTTTCACCCGCCGTGTCCTCGTGGCGGCGATCGGCGGCGGCGTCCTCTCGCGTCCGGCCCTCATACAAGCCATGGTACGGAGCGAGAGTGAATGGGAGGCCGTCAGCTCCTTCTGCGAAGCAGTAATGCTCGCGAAGGAGGAGGCGGAGCGCGCGAGGGAGAGGCAATCGCTGCACCCTCGCGCTCCTAGCCGCCGCAGGAGACGCCCTGGACGGGAGTCAACAGCCGACTCCCGGCCACCGTAGGCGCGGGCTTGCGGGCGGCGAGCTATGGGCAGCTCGCCGCCCGGTAAGGACCAGGCCCGGGTCGACGGCGCGTTGTGTTCCACGCGCGCCTCAAAGAGCTGTCAGCACGAACTGACGGGGTCCGCTAGGGCCGATGCCGCCGGGGCTGCGGGTTGTTCGAAAGAGATACAGTGGCCCCTGGCACAGGCAACTGAAGGAACACGGGTGGGTTTTAGTCAGTAAAAGTCTGACACTCCCTTCTGCTCCGCCCAGAGCGGGAGGAGTCATTTGATGATTTCCCACCCAGAAAAAAAAAAAAAAAAAAAAAGGCAGTTTTTTTCTTTGTACTAAGAACTTTGACTTACTACACAAAACTATAAATTGCTCTACAAACGATTTTGAATCTGACTAATAACATAATAATGACATCACGCCTGAAATCCCGAAAGGGTTAGGCTGAGCAGGAAAACCCCAATTACACTTTGCCCGACCTGGGAATCGAATCCAGGACCTCATGCTCATCAGTAGCGCTTGCGATCACTAAACCAACAAAATGAGGCAGTCAAATCGGCCTGATAATGTTTGACAATAGGATAATGTTTATGTCTAAATCAGCACTTTACATTCATTGCAGACATTTATATTCTCACTCCGGGACGCTATTACACAAATCACTGGAACAGGTATGTCGTTCCAATGGCACAAATGTATTGCAATTGTGTCGTCGTTTTTCGAAACTAATCCCGAAGTAAACGAGGCCGAGGTGCCGCACGTAATACATGTATCTGGGAGAGCTAAGTTGTGACTATTGCTGTTTCTGTGACAAGAGTTGCGTCGCAGCTTAGGCTCAATGTTTTTATTTTGTGAAACAACAGTTAGACTTATTTTAGCTATTTCTAAGGTAATACAATTTGTCACCTTAAGTGGATAAAGGGAGGGTCAAGTGAGACTTGACAATCCTCTTTTTAATGCTCTTGAACATAAAATACGGAACACCGACTCAGCTGGACAAAGGCTTCATCCAAGGGCTGGAACAACGACCGGTCCCGCACTGCCCGTATCCCGCAGATTGCCGTGTCCTCAGTCATAAAAACAAGATGCAATAAGCTCGTCCCTTATCAATTGTAAAAAAATTGTGTGTGTACGGAATACTTCTGCCAGCCCTTTCAAGAAAAACAAAGTTGAAACAACCAAATAATCCCGCGTTTGGCAGGAAGTAGAAAACAAACACACTTTTTAACCGACGAAAAAAAAACCGGAGGAGGTTCTCAAGTCGACGCGTATATATATATATATATATATATATATATTTATGTATAAGCACGCATATCTTCCTATAGAGTAGTCCAATTTTGATAATTATTTTTTTTATTGAAAAAGGTATACCCCAAAGTTGGTCCCATATAAATTTGGAAAAAACATTCCAACCCTAAGGGTGGGAAAATAGGGGTGATTTATTGTTCACTCACAGATTTGAATATGAAGTTGTGTATTATTTACTCTACTCAGCGCCACATATGCCTGCCCTTTGGCAAACAATTAGTAGATTATAGCTACAAAAAATTATATAATAAAAACTTTTTAACAAAAAAATTAAACCGTCGAAAAAATAAACAAAAAATAATAAACCTTTTTTATTTAACCTTAATAACTAAGTTCTTAAACTAATGTAAGTATACTTAAATAATTTTGAGTCGGCGCCAAAAAAAATATTTTTTAATTTTTTTGTTAAAAAGTTTTGATTTACACAAAATCCTGAACAAATTTACATAATTACAGGCCTTCTACGAAGGCCGCTCGGTACGCAACATACACCACATCGACCACTGACCACCAACCACGGACTAAATCGAGGCTCATGAAAAATTTAAATGGCTCGTCAGACGGTCAGACCTTTTTCCTTTTAGATATCACAACTCATACGATTTGCATAGATAATGTTTATTGAAGGTATTTTGGTGGAAAAGCAATTTTCTGTGAAGTGAATCTTTAATCATTTGAACGAATTCGGAAATAACTGGGGCTACAACTGACACGATACAACTGACAATGTGACATATTTTGATATTTATTTAGATAATGATGAAATTGTCAAAACTACACACATCAAAAGTGTCTGGGGGTCAAGTAGATTATCAGCTATAAAAAATAATCCAATTAATATTTACCAAATCTAGTCTTCCAGACTGGCTTCTTACTTCAATTCGTACGTTTAAGGCCCTTTTTTTTTTTTTTTTTGTGGATGGGAAATCATCAAATGACTCCTCCCGCTCTGGGTGGAGCAGAAGGGAGTGTCAGACTCTTACTGACTAAAACCCACCCGTGTTCCTTCCTTAGCCCTTTATGTACCAGGGCAGCGGTAACCCTTTCGGACGATCCCGCTACCCACGTTTAAGGGCCTTACTCTCGTTTAGTACCGTAAAACGGTCACTTTATGAAGAATATTTCTCATTAACGGCTTGATTAGAAGATCTGAAAAAAAATCTATTTTTGGTATAGGTTCATGTACAACATTTCTGAAACAGCATTTTTTCGTATGGCTAATACTTTTCCCTTAAAAATTTTTTTAGCAAGACGCTATTTTTTCCTAATATTCCATATTACTTCTAAACGGCTTTGATGTTTGCAAATATTTTTACACTGAAAAATTGATGGTTAGAGGTACTATAGAAATGAAACAGCTTATGTAAATCAATCAACATTTGCAAATAAAATTTCCCCACTTTGAGATTGAGCTTCAGAGGTGCCCTGCGCGGGCGCGGGCGGCAGTCGTGCGTTAGCACTGAGACGGGAGGGCTGTGTCGCTCGCTGCTCCGCTCCGGCTATCGACCGACTACGCGCGTTTGCCTATGTTAGTGCAAATATTTACGAACGAATTGTATCAGTGTGCGTTTATTGACTAGCTCGCTGCAGATGGTCCATTTCTATTGTGCGCGTCAGGACGCTTACGATAGTATACAAGTAGTAGGCTTATTTAACTAATATTAAAATGAGAAAATATTGAATTTGATCAAAATAAAAGTCCAAGACGGCGGCTGCGAAAATTTTCAAGTTTTTCGTCATGGGTGTCGTTTTCATACTTTTCGAGGGTGATAAAGCCGATAGTGAGGTCAAAAAAAAATCCAAAATGGCGGCTGCAAAATTTTTCAAATATTTCATCATGGGTGTCGTTTTCATACTTTTCGAGGGTGATAAAGCCGATAGTGAGGTCAAAATAAAAATCGAATAGTCCGGTAGCCGAGTAGGCCGTCTTGCGACTGCCTACTGCCGCGCGTATTTGTATGAAGATTTTGTTTTTTGTTAGTTATGATAATTTAGTGAGTTTCATAGTTGGGCACACACACTAAAATGTAACTAACAGGCCTATGGTGATTTATCGAGGTAGGCACTGCTTATATGCCTTTATGCATTGCACGCCACTGACTGATATACTCTGAGTATTCGCGCGCGGCTGTTACGCACGAACGCGGAAGGTTTATCTACTGAGCGGCCGTAGGTGATTATTTCAAGGTCACTAACGAGACATGATACTGTTACTTTTCTATACTATAACAGTGGTAACAGTTTTCGTAGTTCAACTGTTACTTTTGACGTACGATTAATAGTAAAAAAAACCTTTTTACATGAAAAACACTTAAAAAAACACTTCAAAGTGAAAAATGACTTTATTTCGGAAGTCGATGTCTTTGGTTTTGAATTTACGGTTTTTGCTACAGACTTCCGAAATAAAGTTATTTTTCATTTTGTAGTTTTTTTTTATTGAACTCGGTTATTTTTTTTTGGAAAAAAAAGTATTTTGCACATTTTAGTTGTGGCACCTACCGGTCAAATTAGAATACCACTACCTGCTATGTAAATAACAATGACAGGAAAAAAGTTGATTATAACATCATCCGATTGGCTGCGGAATCCTAAAAATGCCATTTAGGTACAGTGCTAGTTAGGTAGGTTTATTACTGATTTATAATAATTCAAATTGATGAAACAGGTTCTCATTTTTATAAAATATCATTTTTATGTAAGTCCTCCTAAGAAGACCTACAGTCTATGCAAATAAAATGTTATTCCATTCCTAAGAAAATACTCGATATCATTTTTAAAGTTTTACCCCCGTCGGGAACTAAGTTCGTTCTCACGTATGATTTTAAACAAAATCAAAAAAATGAAAAAATTCTAATAAATAATGTCCAGTAAAAACATAAAATATACGTAACATAAGTATCAATCTATACAAAATATATCAGCCTTGCCTCCGCCATTCCCTTCTGCGTGCGGCATGTCTGCGTCTCCGCATATTCTTTGATCGTCGTTTTAGTGCAGCGCGCCACCGCGCGCGTTTTACGTATTCGGGGGTAGAGCGTTTAGCTCCGCCCACATGCACAAGGTCAACGAGCCCTATATACACCTTAAGTTAAAAACTTATCCCTATATTTTGTAAAAAATAATAAAAATTGCATTTTTTGCAAATTGTGAGAAATTAACCTAAGTTAATGTCGTCAATTAAATGGTAAAAAAGGCAAAAATGAGGATTTTTTAAATTTTTATGGTGAAGATAAAAAAAATTATAATCTGTGTTTCCACCATTGACACGAATTAACAATCACAGCGATTTGGCATGCTTAAAATCAGTTCATCAAAATCACCTGGAGGAATGGCCGACCACGTTCTTTCTAACAAGGAGACAAAAAAATATTACATGAAATCAAAAACACTCAAAAAACCAAATTAAATCACTGACTCAAAAATCAAATCACTTAAAAAACTAAAGTCAACTTACGAGAATATACTAACATACATACAAATAAACATACATACATACTTCTAAAATAAATATCACTAGAATGATAATAATTATGTCATACTCAAAATCTTACTAATATTATAAATGCGAAAGTATGTATGGATGGATGGATGGATAGATGGATGGATGTTTATTACTCATCCACGCAAAAACTACTGAACGGATTTGGATAAAATTTGGCACACAGATGGTTTATAACCAGGATTAACATATAGAATACTTTTTATCCCGATATTCCCACGGCATCGCAACTTATGCGGGTGAAACCGCGGGGCGCAGCTAGTAATAAATACATACACAACTATGATGAAGTGGAAAGATAGTGTTCTTTTACTCTTTGTCTACTACT
The DNA here is from genome assembly GCA_947507525.1 of Apamea epomidion. Classification (NCBI taxonomy): domain Eukaryota; kingdom Metazoa; phylum Arthropoda; class Insecta; order Lepidoptera; family Noctuidae; genus Apamea; species Apamea epomidion. The sequence goes on from OX382237.1 coordinate 19,652,207, forward strand.
CGTAGGTACAGCATGTTATTGTACAGACGCATCAAGCTACCCGAAACTGTCAAATTTTTTGACAGATTGTAGTAGCTTGATGTGCGCCGTCTGTACAAACTAGATTCGGCCCAGGACTTATCGCATCACCTGCCCGCGCTATTACTTCGTTTTCGCTAACAGTTTTTTTCTGACTTTCTGCCAGGCTCCTAAGGGTCAGAGCGTGATGTTAATATATTGTAGCATTCCTCAAGAATTGGGCTATCAAAAGCAAATAATATTTTTTCAAATCCAACCGGTAGTTCCAGATGTTAGCGCGTTCAAACAAATTAACAAACTCTTTAGCATTATGATTAGTACAGATGTTTCTTATTTTTAGGGGACGTACTAATAAGACGAGGATACGATAGAAGAAAACGTTTAGAGGTACGAAATATACATTGATCTGAGTGATGTGGAGTTACTATGGGGTTTCAAGTTAAATTATCTCACGAAAACAGTGTTAAAAACCTTATTTTGCTCACTAATAAAATAGGTACAGTACTTATGAGGACTTTTGACCCTCGAAAACATTTTACAAAACAGTTTTCGTTTGTTATTATACCGCAAGCTTTCAGACTAAGTAGACTTTTAGGTTAATGTAACTCAGGCTTGTATGTTACCTTCATCATCATTGCCGACCGAAAGATATGTTACATCGACCCCAAATAAATTAGGATGAGCAATTTATTCGTGGTCGGCACAACATGTATTTTTCTTCCAAACTTCTCTATTAGTCGTCATCTCGATAGTCACCTCCTTTTTACCCATATCATCATTCATTCACATAGTCCATCCATCGTTTCGTTGGTTTTCCTCTAGTTCTATAGCCATCGCCATTCACACTCAAAACTTTCCTCACGACATTTTCCATATTAATTTTTTCTTATTTTCTTTTGCATGTTATCAACAATTAGACCAAAAACAAACGTTTTAATCATGAAATGTGATGTTGAATCCAATTGTAATAATAACATCTTACATAGTTTTACAAGAGTTTTAATAAATAGCCAACTAACTAGTAGGGGTAGCATTTTTATCGCAAGTGTCCACAGCTCAACCAATAACCGGTCAAACGGGAAATTACCTACTGTCCTAAAATCCAGTCGACCGTTTCTAATAAACGGCCAAATATTGCTACTTGGCAGACGATTAGTTATTTATTAACTGTCCACTAATTTTTACCATCTTTTAATATAAAAATTCACTATGTTTGGGTCGGCTTCCAGTCTAAACGGATGCAGCTGAATACCAGTATTTTACATGGGGCGACTGCCTATCTGACCTTTGCACCTCAGTTTCTGGGTAATACGATAACCCTTGATAAGAATGGTTGTCAGACTTTCGGACTTCTGACGACCCGTATCGAATGTCGAAGATCCACGAATGAGCCGGGATTAACGGCTTAACGAGCTTTCCGAGGCATGGAGTGGTCTCGGTATGTAAACATGGTCAACCATCCACGGACCAACCGTGGCAAGCGTAGCTTAACCTGATTGATCGATCCGTGTGGCTGCTTTTACTTAGCCACGAGCCCGTCATTTGGATAGTATGGAAGTATAGATTTGTAAATACTTGGTAACGTTACTTGCGTGTCTTTTTAAAAGGCCTCTACTCTCTTTCTCACTTCAACTTGTAATATTCCTTACATAAACGTACAATTCGCTTCTATTTCCAAGAAACCTGAGAGGTATTAAATGGGGCTTACACAATGGCTTTTATCTTTCAACTTCTAAACATTTTCTTAAAAGAAAATATATGTATGTTCTCTGAAATTACAGCGTAAGATTATCATGTTTGTGATCAAAGATGTATGGAATAATAATTAAAGTGTTGTACAGTCAGCAACATAATGTTAGCTTGTATTTCTATTGTTTTAACGAAGAGAAAAAGGGGCCCCTCTTATGAGAAAAACACACAATGTATTCCTTTATCATTTGTTAGTGGAGTATTAGGTATGGTTATCTTTTCTGCGGTAGTGTGTAACAGCAATATTCTGATTGGTAAAACTAACTTGGTAACTCGGTAAGTACCTACTTGAACAGCTGATTAGCGATCTGATTAGTGCTTTCATTGGCGCTGTGCTCTGCTTCCGTCTTGTGATTAGTTGACCAACATCAAACACTAATTATAAACCCTTATAAAATTATAAACGCGAAAGTTTGTGAGGATGGATGAATGGATGTTTGTTACTCTTTCACGCAAAAACTACTGAACGGATTTGGATGAAATTTGGCACACAGGTAGTTTATAACTACGATTGACACATAGTACTTTTTATACCGATAGGATCGAAACTTATGCGGGTGAAACCGCGGAGCGCTGCTACGCATGCAGTCTGTAGCGTTATGTCGCGTTACCACTCGGCCGCTACTGCTCCAGCAATAATATATTTAGTTCCGACAAACAGTGATCAACCAAACAGCCAACTGTTCATTTCTTACTCATGTAGCTCGCAAACTAACGAACCACATTTTACTAGACAAAAAAAAACTTTCATTTTTTGTACTGAAACACCTGTAGGTACAACTTTCAACAACCCTCACTTCATTTTGATGCTGACTATACCTGTCTTATTTCTTGCGATCCTCTAACGTTGAAGATAAGTGCGCACTAAGATAAGCATGGGCTAATTAAATGAGTGTTTGCCTTTTTACTGCGTTCTTTATAATATGTTTTATTTCAGTTTTTTAAGACTGTTTATTATAGAAGGCTTTTGTTTAATGTGTTTGGAATTTGGATAAGCTAGATAAAAGGGGTCACTGCCTTTTGACTTTTAAAACTCAATTCCAGCTAGAGGTTACACATTTTGTTAAGGATTATTGGCTTGTGTTCATAAAACAATCCTTCATTATTATAGACTCGAGACACGAGGCCCTTATTGCGTAAAACAACATTAATCACAATCTGAATCATTTTGAAGGATTTGCTAATCCATTGCTTCATATGTTCGAAAAAGTTGTCTGCTCAGCAACGTAAATAACGCAATGAATATTGTTGAACTGTCAAAATAGATGTCATTTCTATTGTTAGTGTTTACGCAATTACTCCGCAGTTTGCGATTCAGTTAGTTGACAGTTCGGTCACTGGCCTTGCACTGCCTTCGTGAAAGAATACATTTGAAGACAGTTCATAGGGCCTAGTGCGTGTTTTTATACATAAACACGATTGCGTTAATGTACGAGTATAACGTTCACTTATGTACGTACCAGACGGTGCTGGTTCGATTTCAGTACAAATTGTAGTTTAAGTTAACGCGTTCGAATACGCTCTAAAACCCACTGAACTGACTGGCTTCATGTACGCGTCAGTCACAAACAAGACAACAAACAAAAGCCGTTCAACTGACTTGCAAACTCTTGTCCGGACTCCGGAGCCCATAAGTCACAGAAATTATAAAGCAACTATCAACTTAAATTGTCCCTATATTCAAATCACAACTGTCATTTCTTGACAGTTGTATGATATATACTCGTAGCTATAACACGGCAAATTGATGTAGGATGACAATTTGCTTAATTAAGTACCTGACAAAAAAGTGTCTTCTAAAAACTCCGAGCGTCTTCAACAACATATTTCCGTCTACGTAATGCATATAAAGTTTGATGTGAAGATACATTAGGCACCTACCTACAAGAATATAGCGTAATATGAATAAAGTTTTGGTACATTTGTAACAAAAGTTGTTTCCCTCGGGCGCCTACCATTTTGCGGCCACCAACTTCTGAACAGGTTTCATAAGTTCCGCTTCATACTAAGCAACTGCTAGCTACTACGGTGTGATGGATAGTGACTCCCACAAACTGCTGTGGTTATTTGACACATAATATGCCACATGCTATGTATATTCGAGCATGTTGCCAGGTGGTGGTGTCGTGTTGCCGGCCACTGTTTTGTCTCAAGGGAAATGCATAAAAAAAGTGCTGATCATTAGACGTGCCGCTGCGTTTATCCGCGTTTTAGCTGTGGTTAGGAAATGCTTAGTTCAGCCAGCCCCACCGCGTGCGCCACATCGCTCGATCTAACCATTTTCATCATCAGTCTCCTGTACTTATCCCAATTTATTTGGGGTCGGCGTAACATGTCTATTTCTTCTCGATACTATCATCACCATCATTCCATCATTACCATAGGAGTAAATGGTTGCTTAACCAGAGCACTAAATGAAAGCGCAGATTTGGAACCATTGTGGCGAATGGTGGCTGCCGTTGAGCACATGATCAGAAGGCCAATTCTCGAAATTTACAATGTTCCAAATCTAGTCGCAGTCTCATCTCAGCGACCAACAAATATCAAAAACTTGCCAAAATGTAGGGAAATTAGAAGTATTTTTTGACAGATTGAGACTGAGATCAGACTGTGAACGGTCTAAAAATTACGAGAATTGCCCCTCTTATTATGGTGGCCCAGTGTGTAAAGGGTGTTAACACATAGGTACTCCAGCTACACTTATGTAGCTATTAGAAAGTTTTCATGTAGATTTTTTGCCGTAAATAGGTCAACTTCGTAGTCGAGTGATTTCGTAATTATCACGTTTTTTTTTATTTAATATTTTTTACTGGGATTTTAATTTTAGCTTCTGAATATTTTAGCTATAGGAGTATTTTTAGGTGTAAATTACGGTTTTAGTATTAAAGTTAGCAAAATTTTAGTGAGGTAATTTATGTTACAATTAAATTCTCGAAGTCTCTATCCTGGACAGTAGGTAGGCTTTTCATTTGAATAACACAATTTTTTAACAATAAAAAACATGAAAAAAGCTTTTATAATGTAAATACTTAAAAAAGGAAAAGTAAATAGATGTTTGAAAAAAAAAAACGTTTATTTGGACACAGCCTGCTCGTGAAACACGAAATACAAATAACAAAATAAAAAATAAAGTGAAAATAATGTTTAACTACAATAGCGTGTGCCTCACGGAGGCGTCAAAAAGATTCATTTCGGTATTAATGCCAGACAGACGCTGCCCGACGTTGGTTTTCTAATGAACCTTTAGGGACAAGTGACGTACGGGGAGTAAAAACAGTATTTCTACGCGGCTCTCGCTAAAGTAACGTTTTCGTCCTCCTTATCAAAGTGCAATCTATATATCCTTCATTACCATTAATATTTAGCGTCTTAGCCGAAGGTTTTCTTCCTCTCATTATCGTAATATAAGTGAATGGGGTGCTGTAGTATAAGTATCAGAAAGGTTACTGATAACAGTAATGATACTGAGTTTAACAGCTGATTGCGGTTATAGAAGATTTGGACTGTCGTTTGGGGTTAATGAATTGCTTCATACGGCGACTAGATTTTATAGAACGATAAGATGTAACCGAGATAATAATCAGCCTAAACGTTGAAAGTCAAATCTTTTTGCCCGTTTCGTAGATAGTTCTGAGAGGTTTTGTTTTGGGTTTTGAATTTGAAATCGGATCACACCTCGAAACCTTTCGAGTCTCGTAACGCTGTTTATACAACTACACCTTCCTGATGAATCACTCCATCCATTGGTGAAAAACGTATGAAAATCCGTTTGCAGGACCACCGTTACAGCATAGCTGGGTTAAATTTGATTATTTGAGGTAGTAGGTGGGTACTTAAGATAATTATGATTTTAAGCAAAAGTTTTATATTGTAACTGATGGTTTAGAGGATTATTAAAAGGAAATAATAATTACAAACCGGCCAAGAGCATGTTGGACCATGCACAACCAAGGGTTCCGTAGTTGGGATGAATTTATCCGAAGGACAAACTCAACATGTTATTCCATACATTCCAACTGCAAATGTAAGTTGTATGCACGTATTTCATTATTTTATTTTAAAATAGTAGACTTAAGGTTATCCTGTAATGGGGTGCCAGGGCAGAAAACCTCCACGTGTGCCTGGGGACTGGAGTTCCCTTCTGGATACGTCCGGGGGGAAGACCAGTTTTCGGGCCGGTGCATCCTGGGGTGCGGGCAGCTATTTCTCAGTGGGATTTTTTCCCAATGAGATCTCGCTGCCCGCATGCTAATGTTCTGCCAAGAGGAACGCTCCACACAAGCCGCTATGAGGAGCAGAGCGGCTACTGTGTGGAGTAAGAGCGGGCCTGGTGTGCACTTACCCTGCCGCCGGGCAGGCAGGAGGGGATAACCCCCCCCTCCTGCCACCGTTAATATCGTAGCCCCGAAGATTGTCAAGGTCATGTCTCTGACTTTTGACGGGGGTCGAGGGTCTTGGCTTAACCGCCCGGACCGCGAGGAAGATTAACCTCTATAAAAAATTCCCCAAACCTCCAAGCGGCGGCGCACCGTGAGGGAGGTAGTAAGCTTGGCTAATGGGTAGCTTGATTTAGTCGCTAGTGCGAACCACCGAAATTTGAGCAGGTAAACAAAGTTTAAAACTCGTGGGAACAATATGGAAAAATTTTTAAAACCCAAAACCACAATCGACGAAGAGAGGAGTGATGCGGGGTCGGAGTCCGACGCCGCATCCGGAGGAGGGAGCACGGGAGGCTCAGTGAGCCCTTGCCGTGCCCAGGAGACGGCCGCTGCGAAGAGAAAGGCACAGAGCAAGCGGCCAAGGTCAGTGGACGGCCAGGGGTCGTCCTCTGACTGGGAACTGGCTTCGGCCAGGAAGATCCCCACCAGCAGGCGCGGAGGAGCCCGAGAGCGAGGCTTAGGGAGGGGGCTCACTGCTCGGGAGGCGGCTGAAAAAGCGAAGGAGCCCGCAAAAAAGGAGGGGGGGACCGGTCGCGTGGTCGAATCAGGGCCTTCAAGCGACGAGGCGGCTGAGGTAAGCGGTGGCCCTGAAGCGGACCGCATAAAGAGGTTTGCGGCGGTCGTGGAGGCCGCGATCCGGGACGTGGCCCTTAAGAAGTTGCAAACTTCGAAAAACAGGGCCATAGTCTCGGCAAAGGCCTCCATCTTGGCGGCAGCGGAGGCCATCCACTTCGGGCCTCCGCCGGACGGCATGTCCGAAATGCGGGCGGAGGTGGCCCGCTTGACGGCTGCCATGGAGCTCCTCCGAAAGGAGAACGAGGAGCTCCGAGCGGACCTGGCCGGGCTGCGAGCAGCCGGCCCCCGGGAAGTGCCGCAGGAGGGGCCGCAACAGGGGCGGCCAGTACCTGCTGAGGACCGGGTCCTGAACCTGGTGCGGCAGGAGCTGGCTGCCTTTCAGAGCCGGTTCTCCGCCCTGGAGGCCATCGTCCTGCGCCCCCCGCTGGCGGCGGACCGGCCGGCCTCGGGCCAGCGGAAGGCGGTGTCGTATGCTGCCGCCGCGGCTGTCACAGCCACGGCCACGGGGCAAGCAGCAAAACGGACCGCCCCGAAACCCGCTAAGGCCACAGCCCCAGCCCCAGCCCCAGCCCCAGCCCCGGTGGCGAAACGGCCGCCCCAACCGCCTCCTGCATCGCCTCCGGCCGACGCCGATTGGCAGGTGGCCGGGCAGAAAAGGAAGGCGAGCAAGGCTGCAAGGGCGGCCAAAAGAAGAGAGAGGCGGCAACGGCGCAAGGAGCGAGGCGTCGCGGCTAGGCTTCGTGCCCCAAAGACCGCAGCTGTAGTGATCACACTACAGCCGGAAGCGGAGAAGAAGGGCATGTCCTACCGCGACGTGCTTGCCAAGGCTAGGGCGGCGGTGAACCTGCAGGAGCTCGGCGTTGCTGAGGGCATCCGGCTAAGGGTCACTGCGACTGGGGCCCGGATGCTGGAGGTCCCTGGTGCGGCTAGCGGCCCGACTGCTGACGCTCTGGCCGAAAGGCTTAGAGCGTCCTTAAATGCGGACGAGGCCCGAGTGTCCAGACCCACCAAGAGCGCTGACGTGCGCATTCTGGGTCTGGATGACTCTGCGACGGTGGAAGAGGTGGTGGCCGCCATCGTTAGGACTGGGGGATGCTCTGCCGAGCAGGTGAGGGCGGGCACTCTCCGTCCTGACTCCACGGGGATGCAAGCCATCACGGTGAGTTGCCCCGTGTCGGTGGCCCAAAAGCTAGCCGGGGAGGGCCGAAGGCTCCTGGTGGGCTGGGTTTCCGCGCAGGTGAAACTGCTGGAGCCCAGACCTATGAGGTGCTTCCGCTGCCATGTGGGCAGCCACGTGGGGGCTAAATGCACCTCGGAGGTGGACCGCAGCAATCTATGTTTCCGCTGTGGTCAGCCCGGACACAAGGCCGGCTCGTGCAACGCCATGCCGCACTGCTGTGCATGTGCGGCAGCCGGCAAGCCGGCCGATCACCGGGCTGGGAGCAAGGCGTGCGCTCCACCCGCCAAAGCCAGGGGCAGGGGCAAGCCCTCCACCACCGCCGTCGCCGCCGCAGCCGCCGCCACCACCGCCGTCGCCGCTGCCGCCTCCACCGTGACCGCCGCCGCATCTGCCGTGGCTGGGCCCTTACAGGGGGATCGGGAGGCTGATATGGAGTGCTAATATAGCCCCATATCGCCTCCTCCAGGCGAACATCAACCACTGCGCCTCCGCTCAGGATCTGTTGCTCCAGAGCATGGCGCAGTGGTCGATTAACATCGCCGTGGTCGCTGAGCCGTACTTTGTCCCGCCCAGAGACGACTGGGTGGAGGACCTGAGCGGCTCAGTGACCCTAATTTCGTCGGCCGCCGCCGGTACCCCGTCCCTCGAGGCTGTCAAGAGAGGACAGGGTTGCGTGGCAGCACGGTTCGGGGAGATAGTCGTGGTTGGGGTATACTTCTCCCCGAGCCGAACTCTCGCCGAGTTCCACAACTCCCTCGCGGAGTTGAGAGTCGTCGTCGTCGGATTCCGTTCCCTCCCCGTGCTTGTCCTCGGGGACTTCAATGCCAAGAATGTGGCTTGGGGTTCCCGGCATACGGACACACGGGGCAGAATGGTGGAGGACTGGGCTCTGGAGACAGGCCTGGTCGTCCTAAACCGGGGTTCGGTCCCAACATGCGTGCGGATGCGGGGTGAATCAGTGGTGGACATCTCGTTCGCCAGCCCCGCCTTGTCGCCGCATGTCGTCAACTGGCGTGTCTTGGAGGAGGTGGAGACCTATTCCGACCACCGGTATATCCGGTTCGACGTCTCCGCCCAGACCTCGAGCGCGCCGGCCCGACCGACCATGGGTGGTCCGCGGTGGGCGCTGAAGCAGCTGGACCGGGAGCTCCTCCTGGAAGCCTCGATCGTGCAGGCCTGGGTGTCACCACCGGACAGGCCTGCTGACATCAACGACGAGGCAGAGTGGTTCCGGGAGGCCATGTCCGAAATATGTGACGTGGCAATGCCCCGGGTCCGGCCCGGACGCGCCCGGCGCCAGGTGTACTGGTGGTCGCCGGAGTTGACGTCTCTGCGAGAGGCGTGCGTGGCTGCGCGACGCCGGTACACCAGGCACCGCAGGCTCCGTATCCGCCCTCCGGATACGGAAGCCGTGCAGGCGGAGCTGTACGAGGGGTACAGAGCGGCGAAGACCGCCCTCCGAGCGGAGATCTTGCGGGCCAGGGGGCTGGCCCGCGAGGAGTCGCTGGGGACTCTGAACAGAGACCCGTGGGGACGCCCCTACAAGATGGTGCGGGATAAACTCCGCCCATGGGCTCCCCCGCTGACGCAGAGTCTCCGGCCCCAGCTCGTGGAGGACGTGGTGAGCGCTCTGTTCCCTTCGCGTGGGGAACATACTCCCCCGTCCATGGCTCCGCCTCCTGCGATGCCAGATGCGGACCACACCGACGACGACGACGATGCTCCGGAGGTGACCGAGGTAGAGTTGAGAGTGGCGGTACGTAGGCTGAATGCCAGAAACACCGCCCCAGGACCCGACGGCTTACCTGGAAAAGCCTGGGTCCTGGCCTTGGAGGCTCTCGGGCCTCGACTAAGGGGGCTACTAAGCGCATGCTTGGAGAGGGGCCGGTTCCCACTTCGTTGGAAGACGGGGAAACTGGTCCTCATCAAGAAGCCGGGGCGCCCTGCGGACTCTCCGTCCGCTTACCGGCCCATCGTGCTGCTCGACGAGGTGGGCAAGCTCTTTGAAAGAGTAATTGCAGACCGCCTTGCCGGGCAGCTGGTGCGGGTGGGGCCGGATTTGGCGGAGAGCCAGTTTGGTTTCCGCAGGGGGCGCTCTACGGTAGATGCCATCATGCGCGTGCGAGCCCTCACGACGGGGGATGCTGTGGCCCGGGGTGGGGTCGTCTTGGCGGTGTCTCTAGACATCGCCAATGCCTTCAATACCCTGCCCTGGAGTTGCATCAGGGAGGCACTCGGGTATCACCGGATGCCGACCTACCTCCGTCGCATTGTCGAGGCCTATTTGACGGACAGGGCCGTCATCTACCCCGGTCACCGGGGAGAGTGGAACCGGCGAGAGATGTCGTGCGGTGTCCCACAGGGATCGGTCCTAGGGCCGCATCTGTGGGATATCGGATACGACTGGGTGCTGCGCGCCGACCTCCCTGATGGCGTCAGCGTAGTTTGCTACGCTGACGACACGCTGGTCCTGGCGCAGGGGAGGTCGCACCAGGCGGCGGCCGAAGCAGCGACACGCGGGGTTGCGACAATTGTCGAGAGGATCCGGCAATTGGGACTCGAGGTGGCATTGCACAAATCTGAGGCCATGTGTTTTCATGGTCCTCGGGACGCGCCACCGTCGGGTTCACAAATAACGGCGGGAGGGGTTCACATCGGCGTCGAGCTGACGATGAAGTACCTGGGACTCGTCCTCGACAGCCGGTGGAATTTCGTGGAGCACTTCCGACGTTTGGCTCCCAGACTGGAGCGGGCTGGGGCTGCCTTGAGGCGGCTCCTTCCCAATTTAGGGGGACCAAACGCCTCCTGCCGGAGGCTCTATGCGGGGGTCGTGCGGGCCATGGCCCTTTACGGGGCACCGATATGGGCGCGATCTTTGAGGCGGCGACCAGCCCGCCGGTTGATCGCGTCCCAAAGGGTCATGGCTGTCCGGCTCATTCGAGGATACCGCACGGTCTCCGCTGAGGCGGCGAGCCTCCTTGCCGGATTGCCGCCATGGGATCTGGAGGCCAAAGTCCTCGCCCACATATGGGAGTGGCGAGAGGAGGCAAAACGCCGGGGCGTTGCTCCGCTGCCGCGAGAAATCACGGCACAGCGGACAGAGCTCCGGCGGGATCTCATGGCGGCATGGAGAGTGCGATTGTCGCAACCCAGCGCTGGGCACGTCACAATTGCGGCGATAAGTCCCCTCTTTGAGGAGTGGCTAGAGAGGCGCCACGGCGCCCTCACCTTCCGCCTGACGCAGGTCCTCACCGGACACGGTTGTTTCGGGAGGTTCCTGTTCAGGATAAAGCGGGAGGAAACGCCAGGGTGTCGCCACTGTGGGGATCGCCCGGAGGACACGGTGGAGCATACGGTGGAGGTCTGCCCGGCTTGGGCGGGACCCCGCCGTGTCCTCTTGGCGGCGATCGGCGGCGGCGACCTCTCGCGTCCGGCCCTCATACAGGCCATGGTCCGGAGCGAGAGTGAATGGGAGGCCGTCACCTCCTTCTGCGAAGCAGTTATGCTCGCGAAGGAGGAGGCGGAGCGTGCGAGGGAGAGGCAATCGCTGCACCCTCGCGCTCCTAGCCGCCGCAGGAGACGCCCTGGACGGGAGTCAACAGCCGACTCCCGGCCACCGTAGGCGCGGGCTTGCGGGCGGCGAGCTATGGGCAGCTCGCCGCCCGGTAAGGACCAGGCCCGGGTCGACGGCGCGTTGTGTTCCACGCGCGCCTCAAAGAGCTGTCAGCACGAACTGACGGGGTCCGCTAGGGCCGATGCCGCCGGGGCTGCGGGTTGTTCGAAAGAGATACCGTGGCCCCTGGCACAGGCAACTGAAGGAACACGGGTGGGTTTTAGTCAGTAAAAGTCTGACACTCCCTTCTGCTCCGCCCAGAGCGGGAGGAGTCATTTGATGATTTCCCACCCAGAAAAAAAAAAAAAAAAAAAAAAAAAAAAAAAAAAAAAAAAAAAAGGTTATCCTGTAATTTATAAGTAAAGAACTTTTTCAGCTTTTTTTTAAGTAAAAAATTTAGTCTGTTATTTCGGAGATAAGGTCAAAGGAATCTATTTTCATAAATAATTTAAAAACTATTTATTTTAAAATTACAATTTAATAAAAAAAAATATTAACTCAACAAGCCCTTTCATATGATACGAGTATGATAGGATATGTTACATGGTACAGTTTGCAAAAGTTTTTTTTGTAACTTTATGATTTTCCCCACAAAAGTGATCCCCATTTTCAAAATCAATTTATTTACGTTACGCATCCGTGTTTGGGTCACAGAACTTCAGATGTGTACCAATTTTCAAATTAAACGGTCCTGTAGATTCGCAGCAAGTTGACAATGACTGATGGACAGACAGATTGACACGGGTTTCGCTTTTTTATTCGAACGTACGGAACCCTAAAAACAGATCAGCGAATACACCACTATTAATTCAACTTAATCCCACGACCGCAACTGTAAACCGATTTCCGAACCAATCTGTAGAAACATCAGCTCCGGGATCGTTACGTCACAGTCCCGATTCACGATCGTCACGATATTATAATACCGATGGCGACCGCAGCGGTCCGGAGAGCTGTCTGGAGTCGGCAGCAGCTGTCTTCATGCAAATTAATTTAGCTGTGTATCTACGATAAATACAATTTGATTCCTTTGTTTTTAACTACTCTTTTAGCATTTTTGAATGCTAGGTTTTGTGCATATCTGTACTAATATTATAAAGAGAGAGAGTAGGAGATTTTATGAGTTTGTGTATATGTGGAGGGTAATCTTCGGAACCACAGCTCCTATTAAATGCCATATTTGCTTAATTGGCAGATTTTTGCGACCTGTTGGCTTATCTATCTTCAGGCCCTTTATTCTTTACGGTACGGCGTATAAACCGCGCCGTAGTGAAAACGTGTCCGTCAACAAGCTTCCATAGTGGTCCATACAACACTGACGACCGTGCCTACATACGGCGAATAAAACGTAGTTTTTCACGGCAAGAAAAACGTGCGTGTACAAAGGGCCTTTGGCTAGGGTTAAAGTACAATGGCGGATTATGCAGCCGGAGTAAACACATTAACATGACTGTTGAAAAGGTGCAAATAAGCCTTAATTTACTTAAGGTTTTGGCAGATGCTTCCTGGGGCTTACATCCTAAACACCTAAGACGTATACAGGCTGATTTTTTAAAGACCAGCCAAATTTAAGGATGTGGTACAGACCATCAAACTGAACAACTTTCTCCGTGGGACAAATAGCGTAATCGCGAAAATTTTATCAACTGTCCCATAGAAAACTTCAATACCTACTCGACCTAAATGTATGGGACGGCTGAATTTTTATTCGCGATTACGATGTTGGTCCCATGGAGAAAGTTGTTCAGTTTGATGGTCTGTACCACATCCTTAAATTTGGCTGGTCTTTCAAAAATCAGCCTGTATATTGCACTAATCAGAAGTTGCTACTACAGCTGCTATTTATATGACGAGAGCGCGAAATGCCATCTAGATAAATTAAATTCAAAATCAGGCTATGAGGATAATAGGAGGTTTTATCAAAACTTCACCGATTCACGTTAAGGAAAGTGAGCTATGTGTAGTTCCGCTGTATTTACGAAGGAAATCTTTAGCTTATAAATTCTGTCTAAATTCAAAGGCTATAGAAAATAATTTAACATGTCAGCTATTAGATAATCTCTACTCTCTTTGACAAAATTGTTATTGGAAAAATAAAAACATTCCTTTATTAGTATCACTTATGAATGAGGTTAAAGAGTTGTAGGTAGCTTCTTCCTGGCCATTACTAATGTATACTTTACGAACATGGCTAACTAACATTAATGTAAATGAAATGATTATAGTAAATATAGATTCAATAAAAAAATCTAAACGATTATGCGATAGTAATATATTAAAATATGAAGTTATTAATGAATCATATACAAAGTATAATGGTTGGTTTTACATATTTACAGATCGGTCGAAGAGTGTAGAAGGTCATGGATCTGCATATTAAAAATTAAAGCACTCAGGATAATTGTTTTAAAATAAGGGAACCTACATCCATTATGACGTTGGAGCTCATTGCGGTCTCAGAGGCTTTGACTTATATAATTAATCATTGTGGACATAAAAATGTTGTCATTTCTACAGACAGCAAAAGTTCATTACAACATATAGCTCGATGCGCCTCTGGTCACAGAGCTTATGGTATTTTATCTAAAATTGATGAAATTACTTTAAAAGTCATCCAACTGAGATTGCAATGGGTTCCATCGCATATTGGGTGGCGGGGCAACGAAGAGGCTGACAAGTTGGTCAAATTAGCGACTAGGAATGGAAAAAAAAAAATATTATATTAGATTATTCAGAATTTTTACCAAAATTAAAAAATATATGCTTTGATTATTGGAAAGAATACTTTAATAAACGGTCATTAGAGAAGAGTTTATCGTATAAAACCATACAGTGTGAACCTCTTCGCGTGCCCTGGTTCATGAATAGTGAAGTTAGTAGAAAACTGATTGTTACTGCTCTTAGACTCAGATCTGGACACATTCCATGCAAAAATTTGCCTTCATGATGAAGAAAATCGATTCACCTAATTGCGAGGAATGTGGAGTAGTCGAGGATCTACAACATTTATTGGTGGAATGTGTCGACCACAGTGTATGAGTCCAGTAGAATTAACTTAGTAAGGTCCCTGAATTTGAACAGAACTGATGTAGGCATGTTCCATATAATTCTATCCCAACCAAATGGCGACGATGCAAAGAGTGTGTTCAAATTCATGGCTCACGTCTTTTGAAAGTACAATTGTTTAGGATACGATGGGACTGACATACGCTGTGCGTAAAAGCCCCTATAAATAAATAAAGAAAAAATATATATGCAGCTGGACAACAACAATATTAATATACTATCATCACGATTTGACAACTCAGCAGAGATCCACGCTCGAGGTTTACCAGAGAGCTATGGAACGAAGTATTTGGGTATTAAACTTGTGGACCAGGTTAAGAATACAACAATCCGTTCCATCACTAAAATAACTAATGTCACTCGGAAAGCTGCCACGCTTAAATGGAATTGGGCTGGACACATCTGCCGCATGTCAGACAATCAATGTGCCAAACACGACCCAGTGGGTCCCGCTTAATGGCAAACGACATCGCGGCAGGCCCAGACGGAGACGGCGGGATGAGCTGGACTCCTTTCATAAAGATTGGGCCTTGGCAGCTCTGGACAGAGATAATGGAAAGAGAGTAGGGAGGCCTTTGCCCAACAGTGGGACATTAGAGGCTAATAAAAAAAAACATCACGATAAAACATTCCATAAAATAACAGTTAAAGTCAGATAAAAATAAATAGGCAATTAATTTATTCTCAACGTTAAAGAAACTCTTAGTATTTTTATCTTCATCGCTTTTTCTGTATAAAAAGTTGGATTCTAAAGTTAGCAGCGTAGATGGCCAGCGGAGGAGAACCAACAAGAAGAGTAAAGGGTACACATTGAGATTGTTGCTTTAATTTCTTTTCATCTAACAAGTGCTCTCATTCATTTTATTTGTGAAATTATTAAAAATATATGCCAAATATTATAAAACAGTTTAAAAGAGTAACGGTGGAGTTCCTTGCCCATTCTTCTCCATACGAAAACTACCCTTTGGAAGGGGCGACTAGAATCAATTCTATTTTTTTATTGTAATTTTTGACGTTCAAAAGTGCCTTTTATGTGCTGATTTGAAATAAATGCTATGACTTTATTTTATCTTAGTGCCTGCCTCATTATTACTGAGATTTACATATTTACCGTTGTACCAAGAAGGAAATTTAAGCGACTCAATCTCCAATTTGATTGATTTGATTTGATTCTTAATTTACTTAAGAAATGAATTTGTAAACAGTTAAGTTATTTGTCAGTAGAACTGAAATGTACTTTCATTTTTACGAAATAAATGATATCGGACCATAATATTATACTATAATTGATAACTCCTTCGAGATTTTCTAATGATTAAAATAACAATTAAAATATTTTAATCTGATCAAATTAATTCTGGATTTGATAATCTTGAAATTTTAATTCGTTTTGTAAATTGGGGCAACGATTATTAAATTAATATCTTAATTATTAAATTATTTCAGTTAGCAAGGTTATCTAAAATTGTTTTAGTTTTACTAAAGAACAAATAGTTTGTCTTTCGTTTACTTATTATAATTATGTACGTCGTCATCATCTGCCTAGCCTCTCCCAACTCTGTTGGGGTCGGCTTCCTGTCTAACTGGATGCAGCAGAATACCAGTATTGTACATGGACCGACTGCCTATCTGACCTCCACAACCCAGTTACCGGGTAATACGATACCCCTTGGTAAGACTGGTTGTCAGACTTTCGGGCTACTGACGACCCGTAACGACTGTCAAAGATTCACGAATGACAACGGAACCAACGGCTTATCGTGCTTTCCGAGGCACGGAGGGGTCTTGGAATGTGAAGGTGGTCACCCATCCACGGATCGACAACGGCAAGTGTAGCTTAACCTGATCGATCGACCCGTGCGGCTGTTATTACTTAGCCACAAGCCCCTTTTTACTTGTTATAATTATGTGTGTACGCAAAATTCTGGCTGTTTTTATATAAAAAAAATATCGATAAAAGTATCAATTAAAATAACACAAAGCACTCGGTTTTCTAAATAAATGCTAAAATGAGTTTTTAGTATTTTCATTGTAAAAATGAAACGCTATATTCTTCTCATACCACGTAAACACTGAGCTTTAAATTGTTTCTGCGAACCTGTAACCCAATGATACTCCATTCTTTTTTTTAGATTCTATCAAATTGGATTCAAAGTCTAGAATAAAACAATATCTTATTTGATTAAAATAATAATAACAAACAATATCTTTGAGAACTTTCTTTTTAGCTAATATCAGCCGTTTGAAGCCTGATTTCAGCAATTTATATTTTCGGGTTCTGGGTCTTTTTTAATATAATGACAACGCAAGATGTTAAATAATAAAAAATAACATAATTTATAGTTTAAAGCTAAAGTAAAATCCAACCTTTGTTCAATGGCATACTATTTCATCAACGACTACTTTAAAGTAAAACATAGTTAGTCGCAGTGATTAACTCAAGACAATGTTTATATTCTTTCTCCAGAATTAAATTAAATTATTCTTGCCTGAGCAACCGGCTGCAAGTTTGTCATGCTCCCTTAGATGTCACTGCTTGTGGTAGCGTCGGGGGCCGTGTTGCCTTCCTTAAATATGGCGAGGTGGGTTATGGCTGATCTTTGCATTCTGCTCGTGAACGGTTGTTGCTTGTGGTGTTAAGTCGTCTTGCTGAAAATGGTTTTATTATTGTTTTTAGTAATTAACTGTATTTATTTTACTTAGATGGTCCTGGTTTATCTTTTTTTATCGAGTTAGAGGTATATATAGCCATATGTAAGCGGACACGCCTTTTATGCCTGGAGGCTTGTATTTAAGTACAAGTTTTTTTTCGTTTTTATTATTGCATGAGTATAGTTTTTAATTATTTTTTTCGGTACATTGGCGTGTGCTCGCTGACATATACCAAATAATTTAATTTAATATTTCGTGTTGCGTAGTGTAAATTATTTTGCATATTATTATATTGAATCAGGTTTTTTAACTGAACAGACAGCTCTGCATGCGTGAAGTGGCACCCAAACTTCCCAAAGTTTTGGTGCCGCTTCTTCTTCCCAGCTAAAGCACTAGAAAGTGATGAAGGGTGGGCGTTTTGGGGGAACGTCTTATGTAATTTTGACGTCCGAAAAGAGCTGATTCTCAGCCTAGTTTGAATAAATGACTGTTGATTTTGACGTATAAAAAACAAATATATGTGTATAATTAAAAGCAGCGACAACAATTTGTCGACAGTGTGGGTTTTATTGATTATTATTTGAATTTTCTTCGGTATTTGCTTCGGTAACCCTTTGCTCATTTTAGTAGCAATGAAGACAGTCATACATGACCCACTGAATTCACGGCCTTCACTGTGCCAACTTTATATAATAACGACAAATAAAATATCATACTTATTGGTCAGATAGGCAGTCGCTCCATGTACTCGTATATTGTACTCTGAGAGTAAAACCGACTACGCCGTAACCTTCCGTACGTTTTTCCCTTACGAAAGCCAGCTGGGAGTAAGTTATTATTTCTGTAAAATTGGCACCTACCACCTGTGTTCTAATAACATTATACGTGCGATATACTGCTCGTATATAAACTTGGCACATAATGTTATATTTTCCTTATAGCTTCCTTGGTACGTTGGTTATGGAAATTGAATGGAACGTGAGCGTTTAACAGTTGAATGAGTGGCGACGTGGTTTGGTGGTTGATTGGTTTGAGTGGTTGGCTTGGATGGGTGGCCGTAATTTTTGTTATTACTTTGAGCAGTATGTAAAACTCTTTCTCTCTGTAAATGAAATTTTTATTTACAATGTAATACATACAGGGTGGCAGAGTCATCGACGCGTAAACTGTAACCATTACTTTAGTATTGATAAACAATTGTAGCTAAGAAACTTTTTTTTAATAACTGACAGAAAATTGCAAAAATGGGGGGTCCAGACTCATGTACTGAATCCATGGTAGCAGGTTGCGCGTCGATGTCCCTGCACCCTGTATTTATAAACAAATACTCTTAAATTAATGATATTTGCCACGGTGCATGCCAATGTCGAGTTTATGACCTAAAAATAGAACCGCTCCCTGACCAGATACGTCATCATCGTCCTTCTGCTCTCCACCCAATTAATCTAGAACCAGTGCAGCTTTCCGTCTTGTACTTTCATACGTCTCATGCACATCAGCCATCACCCCTTTCTAGCCTTATCACAATCCATTCATTCTTTCTTTGATTTTTCCTTACACTTATTTACGATTATAGCAACAGTCTTGCCCTATATTTAAATCCTCGATTTGCACAAAGCTGGTGAAATGCGGGTGTACTAAGGTGCCTCTCTGCCTAAATTTAGGAGATTACCGCCGTGATGTTTATTTGCATTCACTCGTCACGACATGTTTCTCATTCCTCCGCATCACATGACAACCAATTCCCACACAACTTGTCGTGGCTACGCTCATATACGACTGTTTAATATTTGACATCGCAGTATAAAAGTCTCGTGGGTCAACTTAACTGTGTATGTTAAATGGCTGTTGAGTTATGACGATGTAGATACTGAGATAATGTCACACACGTGTTGTAATGGCTTCCATTTTAACAGATTATTGATGTTCTTGGCTCCATTGCAACAACTCTATCAAATAAATACTTTTTATCTGACGTAAAGAAATATATTAGGGGTTAAAGTATGAAATTGCCGATTTGTACTGAAAAATTGAAATTCGTTTTTTTTTTAATTTAACATATTAATTTAATCAAAATAATTACCATTATTATCTATACGTTGCTGCCATCTAATAGGAAGGTCATTTATGCCTTTGCGATAGAACTCTCGTGATCTAGATTCGACAAACTGTGTGAAAGCATTTTGTACTGCCTCCTGAGATGAAAACTTTTTATCACGTAAAAAATTGTCCAAATCACGAAAAAAATGGTAATCCGTTCGAGCAAGGTCTGGCAAATACGGAGGGTGACGAATGGTTTCTAATTGCAGTTCCTGTAGAATTAAAACGGTTTCTCGTGCTGTATGAGGTCTCGCGTTATCATGGAGCAATAATGGTAAAGATCTATTCATGAGTCGGGGCTGTTTCATTGCTAGTTTTGCTATCATTGTTCGGAATTCGGCACAGTAGACATGTGACGTTATTGCTTGACCAGATCAGAGAAAGCTATAGTGAATAACACCATGCTGAGACCACCAAACAGTTACCATTACCTTTTTATTGGTAAGCTTTGCTTTAGGACACTGTTGCGGCGTTTGACCTGGGGTCAGTCATTGCATTTTTCGCTTACGGTTATCGTAAAGAATCCACTTTTCATCACATGTCACAATTCGATCCAATATTCCTTCACTTCTGTATCGATTCAACGAGGCAACACAAGTTTCAACACGCGTTTCTTTCTGCAGATCAATCAATTCATGAGGCACCCATTTCTCATATTTTTTTATTTTATTGATTTGACGCAAATGAGTCAATATTGTTGGTAAGGTAACGTTAAACCATGCCGCTAATTCCTGGGTAGTTTGGCTCGGATCGGCTTCCACCATCTCTTTCAATTCGTTATTATTCACCTGTGTAGGTGGTCTTCCACGTGGTTCGTTCTTCAAATCAAAGTTTCCATCACGAAAGCGTTTAAACCAAAATCGCACCAAAATTGCACGCAATGAACGCATCATTAGCAGTCCCCTCTCCAAACGCAACATTGATATTGCGAGCTGTTTCTGCCGCGTTAGTTCCGCGTCGGAACTCGTATTCAAAAATAACTCGAATTTTCGAAGTATCCATCTTTCTTGTCTAAGCTGAATAAAAAAAACAACTGAAAGTCGATAATCGAATGTTGCACATTTTTTAAAAGAAGAACTTCATAGGTACCATGTAAAAAAAATTTCACTCAATAATCTCAAACCATGAAGGTTCTATGTCAATTCGAAGTACCTATTTCAATAAAACGGCAATTTAATTCTTTAAACCCTATTATTACAAGTGTATTATAAAGTAAAATAATGAAGTAGGCTTCAAGGTTTTGTTAAAATCTTAATAAATGTCGCTTTTCGTGTCGGTCAGTGTGATCACCTCATTCTTCTGCACTACACGATGGATTTTGATGCGGTTTTTACCTTAATTTGGAGATTTTTTTCTAAAAGGTTTATGTATATGATAACACTAGCTTCTCCCCACGTGGATCTCGGAAATTATCCCACAAGAACGTGCTACCAAGACAAAATGTAGCCCATGTCCTTCCCTAGGATGCCATCTATCTCCTCGCCAAATTTTATCGAAATCTGCTCAGTGTTTTACGCGTGAAAAGGTAACATACATACATAACAATTGCACTCTATCAAACTCGAAGCATTTATGCCAAATAAACCAATTACAGGTACTTTAGAAAGTGAGTTCCTAAAGAAAAGAACGGGCAAGAAACTCAACGGACACTCTTATAAATTAAAATATTCTTACAAAAATTGGTAACATCATTCATATTGATTTATACATGTGGGAACGATGTAGAACGAAGTGAACGTTAAAAGCGTTCGTAATAACAAGAAAAAAAACATAATTCAAAGATTAAAATAAGCCGTGGCAGCTAAGAGATGAGTAGTCCCTACGTACCAATCAGCTCATCAATTTTGAAGGAAACGTAATAATATTCAGGTCCATCTTCAATGTTTACTATGAATATTAATCGGCCAGATGTGTTGATAACAAAATCTATTATTGATAGAGAGATTTAACTTCAACAAAGGTAAATTGACAGATAGCGGCTTTCATCTTTTGTATGATAATAAGCATTCAATTCATAGTTTAGATTTCAACATTAAGTACATAATAATTGAGAGCAAAAGCCGGCTTACTATAAATAACTTATTGTCTATTAAGATGAGGTATATTTTGTTTATATGGGGACTTTTAAATTTGAACGACTGAAGTCGAAATTTCGTAATGTATTCTTCGAACAAGTCATAATTTATATAGAAATGAAATAAGTATTTTTTTTAAAGTAGGCTTTGTCCCACATACCGCAATGTCTCAAAGTCTTTGGACAGTGCATGTTGCCAGCCGTGGTTGCTTACAATGGGCCTTATTAGAAGGCTTAAAGTCACCCAAAGGACAATGGAGAGCGCTATGCTTGGAGTTTCCCTGTGTGAGCGAATCAGAAATGAAGAAATCCGCTGGAGAACCAAGGTAACCGACATAGCCCGAAGAATTGTCAAACATAAGTGGCAATGGACAGGGCACATTGTTCACAGAACAGATGACCGATGGGGCCGAAAGGTTCTGGAGTGGCGACTGCGTACCGGAAGACGTAGCGTTGGAAGGCCTCCTACAAGGTGGACCGACGACCATGTTAAAGCCGCAGGAACCCGCTGGATGTGACAAGCACAGAACCGCCCGAAGTTGAGTTGCTTGGGGGAGGCCTATGTCCAGCAGTGGACGTCTTTCGGCTGAAATGATGATGATGATGAGGCTTTGAGACTTTGTAAAACAATTCCACGTTTATAAGGACCGTGCCTTATTTATTTATTTATATGGCACTTCAACGACTTTCTCACTAAGACATACACAAACTTACAGAAGTGCACAGCATTAGCACAGAAATTAATAGTACGTAAAAGATATCGTTAGTTGAATTACGTACTCGCATAAGTAGTAAAATAAATTAGGATTAAAATGAGCAATGTTCACAAAAACGATCGAAAATACAAAACGACAAAAATTATGTGATGTTATATCTTATGTTTGAGAAAGATGCTCACTTATTGGTGATGCTCTTTTGAGTGGTCAGGAGCGTAGTGCAATCAGCATGCGTGTATAGCCAGATGTATGAACGTAAAAGAAGTATGTAAGGACCGTATCAAGAAGGAAGGAGAGGCGTTCTGAAGGTTCTTCCTACCTCTTTTACCTTATGGAAAAAGGATGTGAGTATATGTACCTATGTATGTGTTCTAACCTCGCAACAGTATCTAATGAATCTTGATTTAACCCGGCAAACGATCGCCTAATAGAAGCCGTTTGCATGTAAGCGGTCAACAGTTTTCACGATTATATTTATTGTTGTTTCCAGTGTATTTTTGTTTTAAACAGGTGGGGTTCATACGACATTTAAGAGGTTATAACTAGATTTATGTCAAGTATCTTTAATGTGTTAATTTAAATTCTAGATTCATGAGTGAGCCTCGGTCTAGATCCAGGATACTCAGCTTTATTCATAGCGACTTAGTTGAGAATAGAATAGCAACCCTTTCTTTTTTGTAGGTGTTTACGAAGTTTCAACACAGCATATACGCTTTATATATTTCTTTTCTTCGTGGGGGTATCGTGGGAATGGGTTAAAGGATTATGTCGCGAGAAGAGCATCCTCCTATGTGGCAATAAGAATATATTGCGATCGATAAATTCGTTTTCCGAGCTTACATGATTGGAAAATAAATTCACTTTAGGTGAGAGTCATTTGGGGGGCCATGGTAAGTAATGGAGGTTTTATGAACTGTTAAAAATATGTATATAATATATAATAAAAGCTATAGGTATTGATGACTCATTCATAAAAATATACTGTTACTGTTAGCCTGCATCATCCCACTGCTGGGCAAAGGCCTTTCCCCATGACTTCCAGCTTTTTCGATCCCGGGCTAAAGTGGACCACTGGTCGTTTGTTTTGTCCAGCTAGTCTCACCGTCGTTTTCTACGGGGTCTGCCGCGACGCCTTTTAGCTTTGCCAGGGCTTCACGTGGTGGTTATTTTGGCTCACAGCTCATTGGGCATACGGCTGTCGTGGCCAGCCCAGTCTAACTTCAGCTTAGCGACTTTTTGAGCAACGTCAGTAATCTGCGTTTTGGAGCGCAGAGTGGTGTTTCGAATATGGTTGTCATAAAAATATGACATGAAAGTAAAACTTGTGGTGCAAGACTGTAGGATGAAGCGGTCATTGTGCCGACAGTAGTTACGGCGATTCATCAGCTAAGAGCCTAAAATTGATGTATATTTTTAATTTGGGTTCGAATTTAAAGTATTTTATGTCACATAAATCTACATGGGCATTTATAAAACATCAGAAACTAGATAAATGGTGCCAATTGCTAGTTTCATATGGAGAAGAACCGCCAAGAAACTCGACAATTACTCTTAAATAAAATAATGTGCTTTTACAATGTTTTCATATCACTGAGCTTATAAGTATGTGACAGACGGACAGTGAGAGCGGCTACATGGAGGGCCCTCTCTCTTGATCTCTCTAGACTCTTCATAGCATAATGATCACAATTTTATAATTTTTAACGTATTATTTTTACACATTATTTTCAAAGAAATGTCTTAGAAATATTCAAATATGTAAATGATAATGTAACTGAAATTAATAAATTATGTAAAACTAGTATTTTCTCATATCTTGTTTCAGCTCCACAGTATTCTGTTAAATTCCCCCCTCTTATCTTAAATACGGTTTCAAGTTTCTTTATGACACACATAATAAATATCTTAGGTCATCGGAAAACTTGAGACTAGAGATTCCACTAGTTTCTATGATAAATCTTTAATAGTTCAAGTAGTACGGTTATGGAATGCCGCCCGTATCGATAAGGAGTGCTCCATTTTTGACCATTTTTTAAATTATGATAAAAATAATACTATCTCTCCCCTTAAACACCATTATGCTGATTTAATTTTATTATTCTTTGCACTTATATTTTTATTGATAAGTATAATTTATTATGTATGTATGTAAATGGTACCGCAGTATTGTGTCTCTTTCTCTCTTAATCCATCCATAGGCTGTCTTTAAAGGATTGCTTTTAGCGGTAACACCGCCCATTGTGTCACCCGTTGTAAATTTTTATATTGATATCTGTAATTTTTATCATGTACTTATGTATGTACAGTCACGAGCAAAAGTATGTATACACTCGGCTTTTTTCAAAAGCGATTTACTCCTTTATTTATGAATGAAATTTTATGTTGTTACGAACATAGCATATTCGAACCCATAGGTTAATATAATGTGTCGTATTTCAACGTTGCATTTGTTATTTCACGAAAAAATCGCAATTGAAAGTTGCCAAGTGTTGACATATTGGTGCTCGTGACTGTACATCAGACACACACATAGATTACTCTTTATTATTAAAGAGTAACATATCTATGTTTCAAACATGTTGATTAACTTTTATGTTTTAACTCGTTCTTTTTTTGATGTAATAGACGTTTTAGTTGAGTTCGATTATCTGTCATGGTTTCATTTTTAATTCTTTTACCATTGTGGTATAGTAATTTTTATTCTAGGTGGCGCCTTCACATATAATTATATATTGAATATATGCAAAATATTGTAAACAATTTAAAATAGTAACGGTGGAGTTTGCCCATTCTTCTTCACCCAAGAACTACCTTCTGGAAGGGGCGACTAGAATCAATTATATTTTGTTGTAATTATTTACGTTCAAAAGTGCTTTTTATGTGCCTATTTGAAATAAATGCTTTGGCCAAAGCCAAAGCATTTAATAAGCAAAATTAATAATCTTGTTGTAACACTGTTTTTCTTATAAAAAACATTACAGTTTGAAAATAAACAAAATCCTGATAAAGTCAAAACTTTATTAGGATTATGTTTATTTTCAAACTGTAATGTTTTTTATAAGAAAAACAGTGTTACAACAAGATTATTAATTTTTTCTTTCAAAAGTGAATTTTATGACACCGAGACACATATCTTCTATCTCTTAAATAACCCTTTCTTTGTTATTTTCTATTCTATTATAGTAAAGGTTTCATCATCATCAACATTTGTAGTAAAGTGAACCTCATTTTTAAATTACATACATAACAGCAGTCGTGGCCCAGTGGTAACGGCTGCGACTTATGAGTTGCAGGTCGTAGGTTCGAGCCCAGACAGACAGGCAGTTTACTTTGTGTAAATTATTCCATCACCGCTGTTCTCAAAACGGTAAAGGAAAACATCGTGAGGAAGCAGGCATGTCATAGAACCAAAAATTCGATTATGCTTACGATATATAATCAAATTGTCCATGTTACGGTAAAGTGTTTTAAACACAATTAATTTACCAAACTATACCATGATGCTTAACAAATTTGTGGTTACTAATATTTAGGCAGTTAATTAGTTTTATTAGGGCACTCTACCGAACCGCGTTTAATCTAATTGCGGCAGATCCTAATTGTGTTATTCTAAAGATACTTTGAGCAACGCGTCATCATCATCCTCGGCAGTCGAAACTAAGGCTGGCATTGAACTACACCCCAATTGCGTAACACATTCTTTCACAATCTGAAGGATTTTGATGGAAATTCAATACTATTGAGATCATTATGGACCCTTATTATCAGGAATCCGCTGGATGCAAAAAGCACAGAACCGGTCGATGTGGCGATGGTTGGGGGAGGCCTGTGTCCAGCAGTGGACGTCTTTCGGCAGAAATGATGATGATAATGATTATGGAGGCTGCCGTCCTTAATTTCCTAATCCATGGCTCCATAACGCAATGGATATCGTTGAACTGTCAAAGTGTTTGTTACGCAATTACCCCGCTGAGAATATTAAGCCTCATTTCTTCTGTGCCATTATCCTATTGCTAAATTACATAGTAATGACTTGTCTACCAAATTGATACCCAGTAGAGGTGACTTAGGCATTTTTTTTCATTCGCGCCTTTTCTTAACCTTGATCACGCCTGATGGAAAGCGCTGAATGAGGCCTATGATAGAAAGAGCGTACCCAGAAGATGCCTGTTTACTTTTGGACGATAAACACCGAGAAGAACCCTTCATCTGCAGCCAATATTGCAAACTGAAATCACCAAATAAATGCCCAGACTTGGCATTTTGGCCGACTGTGGGTATCGCCCTTCGATCGTTAATCGTAGCGGTTATTTTAAATTTTATATTCCAGCACAAAACCCTTTACAAGCAAGTAAATCGAGACAAGGTTTTCTACAGAAAAAACGTACATCATATTTTTCTGTAGAAAACCTTGTCTCGATTTGTTGCAAACAATGTAAACCTACCTAATATTTTGTTCACTATTTTTGTGATAAATTATTTATAATGTTATAACACCTTGTACCTTTACCACTCTAGCCCTGGATCGAAAGTGCTGGAAGTCATAGGGCGAGGCCTTTGCCCAGCAGTGGGATAATGCAGGCTATCAGTAACAGTAAAAATTTATAATATATGTGACATAAATTGACGTATTTGATTTTGATTTAATCTGAAGTATGGCCTCACTTGCTCCAGTATACACCAAAGCATATCACCACAGGGGCAACCGGCTCTGTGATAACAGAACTGACTGTACTTCTTACTATTTTTTTTTTAATGACAATGATAGAATTGTAGTTGTTAACCTGAAACTGATGATTAAATGAAGCTGTTTAAAATCTTGTTACGAAATTAAAAGAGAATTGTAAAGGTTAATGGATTTTTACATTATGGTAATTTATAAAATTCTTTAACGCAGTTTTAATGCGCTTGAAATCTCTCGATGGATTTCTAAAATATTCCTGTGTATCTGAGTTACAAGTAGGCTTATACTAAGTAAACCTATTCTTTACAGTGATAAGAGAAAAAAATAATTGTGAGCTAAGTTAATAAAGATTAGTACTTCAGTATTCTCATAAATTCTTATCTTTATTACTGTAATTAAGCGTTCTTTGAAGTATTCAAAGTTGAAAAATTTTAACGTA
Organism: Apamea epomidion; assembly: GCA_947507525.1. Taxonomy (NCBI): domain Eukaryota; kingdom Metazoa; phylum Arthropoda; class Insecta; order Lepidoptera; family Noctuidae; genus Apamea; species Apamea epomidion. Next base: position 19,679,513 of record OX382237.1, read on the forward strand.
CGCCATAACTTTTGTTCCAGTAAAAACTTTATAACAACGTGAAAAGTGAAAAAAAAAAAAATATTCTGTGCTATTATCAAAACAACAACATGCCACATACCTTTGAATTGGCGATCACCATCAGAAGAATCAATCATCTGCCATCAGAAAACAAAACTTGGCAAAAGAAATCACATTCAAAAACTGAACTCACTGGCACTAGTCAAACCGAAATTCAAAAAACAAAACACAAATTCGATACTCGAAAAAGTTTCAATATGGAATGTGTAGTTCGCGAGCTTTCAGGCAGCTTCGGCGGGAGGTGTATCCCGTTCGGTGGTCGGATAGCTACTGGCGTGGCAGCCTACCCCTAGCGCCCTAGCCCATTGAAACTTTTATAACCTTATTTTATGCAGTGGCTCAATTTACACTGTCGTGTGTCTTTTGAACTTTGAATCTTTGGTATCGGCACGCAATTTGACCATTTGATAGGGCACAATAGTGGATAGTGTAGTGCGGAAACGGGTCGCTGCCATGCTTGAGTGCAGAGCGTAGTACTATTCTCTGCGTTTTATTAGCAGTTACATTGTTGCGGAGTAGCGTGTGTAGTAGAATCACGATACTTCCTTTACTTAGAACTACTACTACTTGGGAGTTATCTGTGTCATTTGACGAAGGTTTTCTTGTAAGTTAGTTGGTATTGTAAAAGATTGTTTTGGACAGATGAATAATAAATAACTATGATGGTTGTTAGAACGTGGCCTTGTAGAATGTAGATTTGTAGACCATTTTCTGTTTTGTTAAGTACCAGAAGGGCAATTCTCGTAATTTTAAGAACATTCACAGTCTGATCTCAGTCTCAATCTGTCAAAAATACCTATAAATTCCCTACATTTTTGGCAAGTTTTTGACATTTATTGTTGCTGAGATGAGATTGCGACTAGATTTTGAACGTTTTTAATTACGATGCGTGTTGACGGGCCTACGCTGTCCTCCCATACTTATTAACTCTGTAATCTGAAAACATTGTAAAACTCAATTATGTATTTTTAAAAGAGTAACCGTGGAGTGTCTTGCTGACTCCATTGGAAACTCTGACGTTTCATAAGTACCCATGTAGGTATATGTGAAATAAAATATTATGATTTTGATTGTATTGTAGTCGTTTAATTATCAAAATGCCGATGGGTGGAAATCAAAATGTGCTAATCATACTATTTATAATTTATTTTTCACCATTCCCCATTTAGGCACTAAGAGAATAACTGAAGTAAGCCTCTTTTTCATCCCGGCATTTCATACATTATAAGGTATATTGTATACCGCAGCTCTGTTTAGTACTCATTGTATCCACTTCTTTTCATGTATGTAATTACGTTTATATGTATAAAGTAAATAGCCCTCATTTGCCGCTCATGTGGTTTATCACAAAAACTTTATATTATACGGTTAATTTTAACTCAGGGAAGCTGATGTGGGTTTAGTATTTACTTTTTATTGTTACTTGTACGCGTATTTAAGTATGTAGATTTTGTTCGCAGTTTTACTCTTGTTTTATTAGTCTCATTAGATACAGGTTCACCGGCTCGTTGGTCTAGTGATCGCTAGCGCTACAGCACGGCATGAGGTTCTGGGTTCGATTCCTGGCTCGGAGAAAGTGTTATTAGATTTTTCATCAGGAATTCCTAAGTAATAGCCCGGAGTCTGGATTTATGCCTGGTTGATGACAATGTTCGCATGTTACGTGAGATTTAAACATAACCCCTCTGCCTAACTCTTCGGGTAATACAGACGTGATGTTATGTACATTTGGTTTTTAGAAGATTAGCGTTTTTAAATGAGAGAGGGTTTTAGGTGTCAACTTTTCTTCTTCAATAAGACCCTTGCATATAATCAAGGTATCTAGTTCAATAATATTTATTTATTTATTTAAACTTTTCGCACAAAAAGGTACAAAGGCGGACTTAATGCCTTAGGCATTCTCTACCAGCCAACCAGGTGCTTTGGTTGAAAGGGACAATGATAAAAAAAACTCTTAAAACTAGGGACAGTCACGAGCAAAAGTATGTATACATTCGGCATTATTCAAAAGCGATTTACTCCTTTATTTTTGAATGAAATTTTATGTTGTTACTAACATAGCATTTTCGAGCCCATAGGTTCATGTAATGTGTCGTATTTCAACGTTGCATTCGTTATTTCACGAAAAAATAGCAATTGAAATTGCCAAGTGTTGACATATTGGTGCTCGTGACTCTACACAAATACGTAAATAGGTTATATACACATACATACTATTACTATAATATATACTTATAATATATATATATATATATATATATATACAAAATCAAGGGAGAGAGGTGTTGAGATGATGATTTTCATTCATCCTTTTAGAAAAGAAAGAAAAATTGTTTATTCTGCACAAACGAAACGGACATTCCAAAAAAAAAACATAAAATATACACATATAAAGTAGTCAAAAGCCTCGTACTCATGCATATAAAAATTTGTGAATTTTGTCCATTGCTCGATTTTAGGGCCAGAGTTGGCCCTAAAATCGAGCAATGGACAAAATTCACAAATTTTTATATGCAAACAATACACATTATTCAACATTGACAATACAAATTAATAGGTTCCACAAGTTCCATTTCTTATGAGTTAAACAATGTTAATGAAACGTCAACAATCACGAAACCTTCTAATTTACCGACAAAATATAGGTTTTGTTCAATGATTCAAACCTACATCTACTAATTACACATCAATGAATTATCAATTTGTTCTGCTTGTTTGAGAGCTACGAGTACGGACTCGTAGCTCTCAAACAATTCAGACTTCTACATTTATAATGAGTTAGTATTTATATTGAAGCTACCAGTTAGCGAAATTGATGATATTATAATTATGTGTGTTTAGGAGTACCTTATTACGTTTAAGGTAGGAATACACATGGATGCATAAGGAATGCATGTAGCTTGCACGGTATTGTGACATAACAACTTCTGACTTGTAGTCACAAGTCAGAAGTTGTTATGTCACAACACACATAGTCATGTGTGGTGTCTATGTGTGTATTATGGCTATGAACCTATGGAATTTATAGTCAAAAGAAGCCAAAAGAAGTAGACAGTCGATCCATTTTCTATCTATACAAGTAATAAAGCTAAAGAGTTTGTTTGTTTGAACGCGCTAATCTCTGGAACTACCAGTCGGATTGGAAAAAAATCTATTTGCATTTGATAGTTCAATTCTTGAAGAAGGCTATATAATAGTCTACTTAACATCACGCTAAGATCCTTAAAGGTCAGGCAAAAACTAAAAAAAGTAAGAAAGAACGCTAAGCAAGACCGAAATAATGCGACGTGGTGGGTCGGGGGACAAGAAGTTTCACGCGGACGAAGTCGCGGACAGAAGATAGAGTAAAATACAGATTTCAGTTGCTTTCAGTTAGACTGGACGCTGACCCCAACAAACATGGGAAGAGGCTAGGCAGATTAATTGAGTCTGTTCCAAAAGTAGGCATCCGAGGAGCAATCCTCGTAATTTAAAACGTTCAAAATCTAGTCGCAGTGTCATCTTGACGACAAATAAATGTCAAAACTTGGCAAAATCTAGGGAAATTTGAGGTATTTTTGACAGATTGAGACTGAGATTAGACTGTGAACGTTCTTAAAATGACGAGAATTGCCCGTCTGATTAAAATGTTAATACAAGAATCAGCAAATGTGCCTGTTGATGCCAATGCCACAGGCAAATTGACTCCATTGACTTGATTATTTGACTAAACTTGAAATGCTGGTTTAAAATTACTCGACAGAATTGTGTGGAAAAGGGAGGGGGAGGACTTTGCTCTGCAGTAGGACAATACAGGCTACGTAGATTAGATTAGAGATGTTTTTAATTTGTCAATTTTTTTAGTTTAATTTTATATCCCTAATTTTTGGCGATGATTTTAAAATTTAATAATGTTAATTACTTATAGGCACAGCAATTGTTGGAACAACTAGCGAGATAAACTGAACAGGGTTTGTTTACACTTTCGTCAGATTCTTTTGGAATATTCCATACCAGCACCCTAATTGCGTAACACACGATCAATTGCAAACTGAATTATTTTGAAGGATATTGCTAATCCATTGCTTCATATGTTCGAAAAATATGATAGCTCAACAACGTAAATAACGCAATGAATGTGGTTGAACTGTCAAAATGAAAGCCATTGCTACTTACTGGTAGTGTGTTATGCAACTACCCCGCTGTATACGTTTTTGCTAATTATTGGAATGGAAAAACGCCAGTAGCAGGTTTACTAAAAGGTTGTCATCTGCCTAGCCTTTTCCCAACTATGTTGGGGTCGGCTTCCAGTCTAACCGGATGCAGCTGGATACCAGTATTTTACGTGGAGCGACTGCCTATGTGACCTCCACAACCCAATTACTGGTTAATACCCCTTAGAAAGATTGGTTGTCAAACTTTCGGGCTTCTGACTACCCGTAACGACTGTCAAAGATCCATGAATGACAGCCGGGACGAATGGCTTAACGTGCCTTCCGAGACACGGTGTAACATAATGTACATACTCACATTTATTTTCATTCATTCGTCCAGTTCAGAACAAGCATTCCGTTACTTTTAGGCGCTATTTTGACTGTCCCTCACGATACCAGGCCATGTTTTATCCACAATCAGTACACAGACACAGCCATCAAATTAAAAAAAAATATCATGAAGCGACAGGAAACTTTAACTTTAAATTAAGGAAGTAAAGAAAGGGAAGCTGAAGTCGATTAAAGTTTTATTTATAAGGTATACAAAAGATGGAGATGGACTGAAGAGTGGTGTGCCACCTCACCTGGCGGGCTGACAGGTCCCCGCCGTGCTTACTTCCTCCTGCTGCCGTGCTGCGTGCTGTTCCTGCTGCGTGGGGCCCCTCTACTACGGGTACCCTCCATGCTGCACCGCTCTATTCCGCGCGTGGCTGTTGAAGCCACCTACCTCGCGTCAGCCTCCAACTTCAGCTCCGCCTCAGTTTCCTATCACGCATCTTCATCCTTTCTCCTGTATATCTTGTAAATAACACTTTAATTGACTTCAACTTCCCTTTCTTTACTTTCTTAATTTAAAGTTAAAGTTTCCTGTCGCTTCATGACAACGAAGGAGTCGCGGTATGTAAAGATGGTCACCTATCCACAAACCAACTGCGGCAAGCGCAGCTTAACCCAATCAATCGACCTGTGCAGCTGTTATTATTTAGCCACGGGCCCTTTCTTTTACTAAAAGGTTCATTGTATAAAGGATCAGTAGAGGTTTGGGTCAGTCAATGTATACTCTACTAAGTGCTTTAGAAAATATTTGTAAACGTCAGTTTGAAAGCGTCTACTATTGAACGTGGAATTTATGTCAAGTGTATCAAAGAATGACAGTTGTATGAAATAGCTAGAACAAAATTAACATAGGGTGTCTCTATGCATAACACTTAATTTCCCTTACTGTACATACACTGTTATTAATAAATAAATAAAATATGTTACCCGCAACACGTTGCTGAAACAACATTATGCAACTTTCTTTCCCAATGAAAACGCGGGTTAAGACTAACTGATGAATATTGCATAATCAGCCTATAATGTTCCCACTGCTGGGACACAGGCCTCCTCTTTCTGTGAGAATATTGGATAGTGTCAAACTAATAATACCTGCGATATCAATTTTACTCTGGTGATAATATAACTTACCTAACAGCAATCTTATTACCAGAATACGTGGACACTTGCCAAGACCGATATTGTCGTTATGTGTTCGCTATAATAGTCGCCATTTCTCTTACCAACAAGTGACAGGGTTAGTGATAAAGTTACTCGTATGACAGGGTAGCCCAAGGCCCCGTATTCGTTGGAAAAATGTTGAGCAACAATTGCACAACTTTGGTCCCACAATATTTGGTGTTGCTAGATGATCTTTTTTTTACCATGAATATGTATCATTTACATATTGCCGGCCACATTGCTTACCACTCCACAAAAACATGTTGTTGGAACAATAATATTATGTTGCGCAACTTTGTTTCCCAGTGAATACGCGGTACATAAAATCAACTATAAATAGGTACGGTCGCGTTTATTAATGCAGTATCACCTTAAGGACTGCATTGCTGTGAACGCGCGGTAAAGGCCGTACCTACGTCTGTGTGCATAAAGTGATGTATCAACACAGAACGCACACCTCATAATTCGCACACTGGCTGGCGTCGAACGAAACAAAAAACATACTGTCGCGTCGCTTTTGCACACAGACTACGTAATTACGTATGACCTTGGTTGGTTCATACCATTGCTAAAATTGAAATCATTACATCAAGTCTCGATAGCTGGTAGTCTTACATATTGGATTATTGATCGCATAGGTCTGGGTTCCAGTCTCGAGTTGGGACTTTTATTTTTCTTTTCTAACAATAATCTTTATCGGTTATTTTGTTATTCGTTTTTTATAGATTAATAAACAAGAATCATAATGTAATAATTATGTTATTTTCATTATTATATGGCTATTGTAATACGGGGTTAAAATAAAAATGGTTTATAAGTGATTTCAAAATGTTTATTCGTTATAATTTTATAAACTAAAAAAAAAAAATTAAAAAAAAATTCTAGTCAAAACAGTTTATTTTCTCATAAATAACAATTTATTGAAGTAAAGCAGGTAATCAGTGAACTACGACCCTTAGACTTAAAATATTGTATCTTAGTAATATAATAATATTGTGCTTTAACTACTAATGTGTGTGGGTACTCTAAGAAATTACAACTAGTAAATCTACCCACGTAAATAAAAAAAGTGTGAACTCCTAGTCACAATACAATTAAATTACTCAGTAGTACTACTTTTTGTTTACTGCCAGTGCGTTCGTTTTAACTTTAGTTGCCTATCTCAAACGTCAAAGTTAACAAATCGTATTTATTAGGACTTATTGCGGTTATAGCTTAAGTATTCATTTTCATTATGAAAAGAAGATTGAAACTAAACCTCAAAATAATCCTTATTACGGATATTACATATTTCCATGCAATGCAACTTCAACTGCTCATCAGATCTCTCATTCCGTGCTTCCCATCGCAAAATTTAAACGTTCTTGTTTATGTTTTTCAATCAAATATGGGCAAAACGAAAACCAGCTCAAAAAGCTGGTTTTCGTTTGCACGGAGAACGGTTCGTAAAGATGTGTCGAATAATTCGGCAAAATATCTCGTTGGTATAAAACAACTTGTTTCATTATTCACTGACTAGCCGGGGCCATCTTTTGACCCTCCGACTCACAGTAGGTATTTCTCTAAAACAAAAAAACAGTACTGTTAGGCTACTAGCAAAATACGAATATTACCAATTTGAAACAAAATTATTTTGAAAATAGAAATGTTACATATTATATTATTATTATACTTAATGTTATATTTTATATTCATCATTATTTTGTTTTTCTTCTATTTAATAATTATGATAAATATAAAACGCTTAAAAAAACGGGTTGCACTCCGGGAGTGCCGGCAGAAGTGAAAACTTGAATATTAACGTTGTGCATTTTTGATATTTTGGAATGGTTAGGGAATAATTTTGCACGAATTGCTTTAATTATCAGTAGAAAAGTAGTATCATTTATGTGGTAAAATAAAAAATTCATCTCTACTCTCCCTCCGTCTTACGAATTTCGATCAGGTCACGTGTCCTGACGCTAGATTAACATTTTTTACCCATCACAACAAAAGTGCACAATGCCACTAAAGAAGTTTTCACTCCAAAAATAACTAAAAGGATCAGCAGTTATACTATAATTAGAAAAAGAAAATAGAAAATAATTAAATCATACTCACATTCAGTCCGGTTTCATCAAATATCTGTGATATAATATTAAGTCCACTTTTACGCAACGCGATAATATCTGCTTTCATCTCAATATTTAAATTTCCTTGCATTTCAAAATGAACTACAACACCGATAATAGATTAAACACACGTCACTAATCTACAATAACAACCAACCAAAAACAAATAACGTTCTATTTAGTCGCGGTGAATGAGTCGTAAGACTGCATCTTAGTATTTATTTACATTTCTGTGGGTATAATCATAAAGTTTAACGAATTATGTGAACAAGGCGAACATGATACGGAACTATATTCAATAGCGTGATTATTCGAGTAGGTAATTATAAAAACATTTAAAAAAATTATCACCGCACGTGAGAATCGAACCCACGGCTCGCTACGCATGAACGTGCTTACCGACGTATGACAACCGCTAGGCTATCATGCCATATAACCTAATGGTTGAATTTATGAACTACAATCAGTTGCAAACGAATGTGAGAGTGTGTGTCTTTAATATAGAAATTACTCATTAGAAGAAGGTCGTAAGTTAAACAGAAGCGTCAATCTAATGCTTCGTGACACTGTCACTCCACTTTTGACCCATACTGTACCTAAGACTAAAAATAACCAATTAAATCTAAAAACAGCAGCCTCCAACGAAACGTTATGCCAACTTTACCTGAGTAGAAATTTAAATTGCCTCTACATTCGTGGGCGGTTAAGGTTCAAAAATGATTAATTCAAGGAACAATACTTTCCCACGTACTAATGAAATCATGTCATTTAGCAATTAGAACACCTACGCTTAGGCCCTGAATATTACGAAATTAAATTGTATGGCAACTTCCTTACTGAACGCGGTTACGCGATCATGAATAATTATTATGCCTCAATATTTGACTTTAAAATATTTAGGGCTGATGTTTCCATCGCCAGATAACTTTTATTCGAGGAATAAAGTTGACGTTTGATACTTTTTGTATGAAAAAACTGCCAAAATTTCAAAATTATTCCTCGAATAAAGTTATCAAATGATTGAAAAATCAGCCCTTAGTATCGACTAAGGGCTGATTTTTCAATCATCTTAATTAATCTCAATCATCATTCATCTTAATTATATATCGATATAATTATGAAATTGAACAGGTGCGCTAAATTAAAATATCTAATTCAACGTGTCATAAAGTAAATTTAGAGCATGTCATTAAGGAAAGGGATGCACATACGTGCGCGTAGGCGAGTGATTTGGCAGCGTCGTCGAGCGCCCTTTTTTTCGTAGGAACGGTAAACATTAGGTAAATACCGCTAGTTCAAAACGTTGCCATCTTGCTTCATGTTGTGAACTCTGCGATGAATAGATTGCTTGTCTAGCGCGCGCTAAAATTGGTACTTTAAATTTCTTATTTGTTGTAATAATTTAGAAAAAAAAAAGTTTACTGGAACGACGGTAATTCGTGTCTACTTGAATAACTTAGGCAATAACTTAGCTTGCACAGTCTAAGACGATAGTTACACGATTTTTTTCAAGAATTTGGGGGAAATAACAATTTAGATTGATTAAAAAACAGTAAAGTTTTCAATTTCATCCTGCTTACAAAGTTCTGCCGTTGTTCCCAGCTGTTATTCGTAGATCTTTGATAGTCGTTACAGGTAGTCAGCCGTCAGAACGTCTGACAACCAGTCTTAACAAAGGGTATCGTGTTACTCACTGGATTGTGAAGTTCAGATAGGCAGTTGCTTCGAGTAAAATACTGTATTGGTAATTGGTATTCAGCCGCATCCGGTTGTATGGAAACCGATCCCAATATAGCTGGGAAAAGGCTAGGCAGATGATATTGAGCTCACAAAGTTCAAAATTAAGTGTAATCCTACTAATATTATAAACGGGAATGTTTGTATGGATGGATGGATGGATATATGGATGGATGTTTGTTACTCTTTCACATAAAAATTATTGAACGGATTTGGATGAAATTTGGCACACAGATGGTTTATAACCAGGATTAACATATAAAATATTTTTTATCCCGATATTCACGGAATCGAAACTTATGCGGGTGAAACCGTGGGGCGCAGCTAGTAAGTATTAACCGGTGATAATTAAATTGGTAAATATACAGGGTGGCAGGGACAGCAACGCGCTAACTGTTACCATGGATTCAGTACATGATTCAAGACCCCTTAGTGTAGAAATTTTTCGTCGGTTTACAAACCCTGTATAAAATTGGAAAGGTTCAGAGTCGAAGCTTTGTGAATCAGCAATGTTGAAGATAAAGTTTTTACAGCGAACGAGTTGCTCGTCTGAAATTCTATTGTTATTGAAACTTTGAGGCTAGTGTCCCAGCGCATCGCTTTGAGTCAAACATTGCTATGTGAAGTATCTGGTCGTTTTTTTTTTGTTTTTGTCACTTGTTTTGGTAAAAGGTAAAAGAACAATGGCCGCTGCACACTTCTTTTTTTTTAATCGTTATTCTCAAAAATACATTATTTTGTTGTTTTTACAATTTTACTCGCCGAACTTTCGAGTTTGATGGCGAGAAGCGCCTGTTAAATACACATAATATAGTAAAAAACTTACTTAAAAACTACCAACTATGCACTATTTCACTCAGGGATCAGTCACACCGGCACGGACAGATTGCGGACGCACCGCGAAACACCGGACACTGACAGATTCTAAGTACGTATCCATCTAGAGATGTCCGCGTCCGGAGCCACGTCCACAAGTATCCGCAACCTGCCAGCGCCGGCCCGACCAAACCATTAGCGTGATTCACATATGACATAATAACGATACTATAATACTTACTAATTTTAATACAATTTTTTTCTCAATAGCACCTACCACAGTTTGTCTCTGCATGACCTGAGGGGTAATTCTCGTAATTTTAAGAACGTTCACAGTCTGATCTCAGTCTCAATCTTTCAAAAATACCTCAAATTGCCCTACATTTTGACAAGTTTTTGACATTTGTTTGTCGCCGAGATGACACTGCGACTAGACTTTGAACGTTTTAAATTACGACAATCGGCCCTGTGATTATAACATGCTTGGACTAGAAAATATACAACAATATACTATTTTAAGTTTTTATCTGGTTTATGTTTGTGCCTTACTTAACCTGGGTCAAATAAACTTATTTTTTTTCTTTCTTTCAAAAATCTTTTAAAACGTAACTTGGTGATACATAATTATGTCATTATATTTGCCTATTTTTTACATAATATTAACATGGTACTGCATTTAATTTAATTCACAGTATTCATGCTAAGGCAGTGGTGGCTCAGTAGTATTGCGCACGACTTACGAGTTGTGGGTCGTGAGTTCGCACTCAGACAGGCACTTTACTTTGTATATTCAAATTTCATCACCACTGGTCTCATCACGTTGGAGGAAAACATCATGAGAAAACCGGCATGTCCTAGAACCAAAAAATCGAAGACATGTGGCATCTACGAACCCGCACTGGGCCCGCGTGGTGGATTGAGACCCATTTACTCTCACAGAGAGGAGGCCCGTGTCCCAGCGGTGCGAACATTATAGGCTCATTATGCGTTCAATTCATTTTTAAAAGGAAGGAGAATACATTATTTACGTAAAATATTTTTTCGGGTTAAATATGTGGTGTATCAATAATTTGTAGGATTTTGTATTCTATTATATTCCTAGTCCAATGACAATTGTTATTTTTAAAGCTTATAATATTTTTGTTTTATCTGATACGTAGCCTGCCAGGACAAAAGGTCTCCTAATTTCAAGCCTTATTCGTTTATATTCGACCTGCGTCGAACTTTTATAATAAACAATAACTCATACGAAGTACCCCCGATAAAGATAAACAATAATGCGAATAATCCACTCAAAATAAACATTATATTCGTGTCATACGAATAAACTGTTTATTTTGAGTGGATTATTCCGATGGAAAGAATACCGAGATTTATGTTATAAGTATTATATTTTTACTATTATTGCAAGCGTTATAGTTATTGCAAGACACGTTTAGATTGTACTGTGCTCAGACATTTATTGATTTGAAAGAGTGTCCGTGGAGTTTCTTTACCGTTCTACACCATAGGTACCTACGAGTACTACGCTTTGGAATGGGCAACAAGCTTCATCTTTCTGATTGACCGATCCCTTGACAATTCAAAAGTGCCTGTAATTGGTTTAATTGAAATAAGTGCCTTGAGTTTAACATTTTGGCAATATTCACTTCCAAGTATTTTTTTATTTGAATGGATCTACGATAAAGTTCATGTTCTGTATGTAATTGGTCGTTTAGTTTTTGTTATCTCTTGAAAGATTTTCAATTGATTTTAAGTGCGTACAAATCCTTCAATAATTATATTGGTGGGTGTCTTTGCTCATAATTCTTTCCTAACGAGATGTTTAGATTTCATAAAACATACTTCAACTAGGTACCTACTAGTTTTATCCAGCCAAATTCCAACATCAGTGAAATAATAAAATTCCCAAACTGATTGAAAAATTTCTAGATATTTCTAGCACAAATTCAGATAATTCGATTTATTTATTCATCACAATTTCGAGGTCCAATATTTTCATAGATCCATTTTGCAAATATTTTATTCAATACAAAAATATGACTACGAAACCTAATAAACATTTGCCTAGAAAATACTTCATAGAAAAGGCACTCTTATGTAAAAAACCGTGTTTTCTGTCGCAGGACGAAAACGTGCCCTCAATGAAGTATGAAGCTGAACAAGTTTTATTTCGAAACAAAATATAAGACGTGTTTCTTTTTCATAAAATGTATGCTTTTGTTAGGGTTCCGTACCCGAAAGCCCTATTACTATGGCTTCGCTGTCTGTCCCTATCATAATAGCCCTGTGACAGACGAATTCTGTCACAGGGATGTATCTTATGATAGGTAGACACTTGAAATTTTCACAGAGTGTGACTCACTACTATAATGGTCGTTATAACAACAAAAAATAAAATAAAGTTAAAACTTAAAGGGGTTCCCCACACAACAAACGTGTTTAAGAAATAGGTAGCGTTAAATATTATACTGTGGTACGGAACGCTTCGTGTGCGAGTTGGACTCGCACTTGGCCACTTTTTAAGTAGTTCGGAATATTGTTAGATTGGATTACTTAGGTCATTTTCATGTCTTCATTTTCTCTTTGATAAGGCAACAGTGTAATGCTTTTATCACATGGGTGGTGCTACCAACCTGGCTTATGTTTTTACTACGATATAAGCTCGATTAAGCTGATATGGATTATGTTGGGCAGCACTTATAACAGCAGACGAGTTCATGTGGCTCTGGAATCACTGACTTAATAAGTACATACATAAGTACAGTTAGTATAGTTCTAGCAACAATACAGGCTGCAGATCAGTAGACGATAGGCAAACTGGATGTAGAACGCTAAAATCTGACCATTTTCGCACAATTATTATAGAGGGGTGCATTATAATTATTATTTGGAAGTCACCTGGAATAGGTTTAGTGAGTACATAGCTAATTGGTAATCATACTAATTTGTAGTGTTGGAAGTTGTTGCGTGACAGTTGTTATTATGGTTGCAAAGATACTATAAGGGACTCATCGTCACCTGCCTAACTTACCCCCAACTATGTCGGGTTCGGCTTCCAGTCTAACAATACAATATAATGTTACTTGAAGCGACTGCCTGTCTGACCTCCACAGCCCAGTTCAAAATCAAAGTCAAAGCATTTATTTCGAATGGGCACATAGAAGGCCCTTTTGTACGCCAAAATTTACAATAAAATAGTATTGATTCTAGTCCCTCCTTACAAAAGGTTGTTTTGTATAGAGAAGAATGGGTTAGAAACCCCACTGTTACTTTTTTTAAATTTTACTGGGTAATACGATATCCCTTAGCCAATATACGCAACTCTCACTCAAACATCTGAATGGTATAATAGATTGAGCTTTCCAAATAAAATCACAACCTTCCCCAACCCCTTTGGGACCCTATGAAGGCCTATCGCCTCGACATTGGAGCTTTAATGGATTAATTCATTATTAATCTTTTTGTTTTCCATCCGGGTTCGTTACTTTCTATAAAAATTCGTGAGAGATGATGGGAACTATTTTAATTAGACAATCCTGAAATGAACGACGAGTATTGTTAGATTAATTGATGCCTTTTCATTTTCATATAATATCTATTTTCAAATTGGATTATTTCTATTTGTACTTGTGAATACTACGGTACTGTGTGAATGAAAAAATGTTTCCGTTTCTGATTATTTATGGATTGGAAGCTCTTTAAAATGTTGTTTAACTTGGTTCCAAGAACTCGGGTTATGTAAATTTAACAAGAAGAATGTTTCTCCAGAATTATTAGAAGACTAATGTTTTTGAGTACTTAATGTTTCTCTTTGCAGTAGGAAATTAATCATGATTTCATTTTGTGCTTATTCATGAATAAATTAATATTGTGACATACATTTTATATGTCTCATGTAGGTGTATGTATGTCCCAAAGTAGTAGGCAGCATAATCAGCTGATAATGTTCCCACTGCTGGGTCACAGTCCTCCGCTCTATGAGAGGGAGTGGGCCAGATTCCACGACCACGCGGGCCCAGAGCAGGATGGTGTATATCACATGTCTTCTAATATTTGGTTCCAGGACATGCCGGTTTCCTCATGATATTTTGACAGCAGTGGTGATGAAATTAAATACACAAAGTAAAGTGTCTGTCTGGGTCCGAACTCACGAACGTACAGCTTGTAAATCGGCGCCGATACCACTGAGCCACCACTGCTCTGTCGTAGGCAGAATACAATAGAATATTGTTATTTACAAATAAAGTTGGGCAAAATTAAAAATTAAGTAATTTTACATCTACCTCTAGGGTTTACAAAAATAAATATAAAGAATAATATATCTTTATAATATGGATAGAATAAATAGAAAACTAAACCATGGTACTCGCATAAGGTACTAGAATTACTGTAGATTTGATCTGTATTATACCTGAGTAGGTATCTATGTTGACTGCAGCCAATCAGTGGACAGATATACAATAGGGTGGCATGGAACACCCAACTTGTTATTTTGTTTGTGTTCTTTTTTTATGCGCCATGTTTGCCGCAAATAAATGTATATTCTTTCTTTCAGGGACATCGACGCGCAGACTGTCACATGATTCTAGACTAGTGTAGAAATGAATATGGTTATCAAAAAAAAAAAAAACAGCTGTTTTATAGGAAAGACCCACGCGGGCAAAATGTAAGGAAGAGCATTTTTTTTTAAATTACCGAAGATAAATTTCAACACCGGGGGGTTCAAAATCACGCATCGAATCCATGGTAACTGGTTGCGCTTCGATGTCCCTGCCACCCTGTTTTTAGAAAGATAAGGTAAACTTATTCTGAAAAGTGAACAACATTTAAATTTTAGCAAAGACTAGGTATAAAATAGTGCTTTTTCAATTATGAAGTCAGCACGTTTCTGCTATTAATCAGTTTTACTGGTCCCTTTCACGCCATAAAACGGTATTATCAATTTCGGGGATCAAAATTATTATCGCTTTAATACAGAAAGGAATATTGCAAGAGTTTGCTGAAAACTTATCTCTGTACATTTTTTTGTTTCAGGCCTGTAATTCCAGGTATTGTAAAATGGCCTACGGATAGTAAGGGATCATCAAATTCAAAATATGTAATTTCACATAAACCTACATGAATCGATAAAAGCTAAGCGCACGCTTCTGATAGGTCGTTTCCTATAGAGAAGAACTGGCAAGAAAGTCCACTGTTAGTCTTTTAAAATAATTGGCTTTTCAGGCAGTTTCCACGCTGATTGGCTAATCCTATCACCACAATGGCAATTCAAAGTCCATCAACAAAGCTGGAGATTGGTTTTTACAATGTTTTCATAAATTTTAAAGTGTTAATGGGTATATGGGGACAGTATGGTCATGAAAAAACTAAATAAGAAACTCAAAGCATTTATTTCAATTAAACCATTTACACTGCCAACCATTTGGCACTTTTCAACTGTCAAAAAGTCAGTAAGTTAGTTGCCTATTGGGAATCCAGCCCAACATAACAGCTTGCCAGCACGCACAGGTTGCGTGGTCAGGGCCCCAATTCTGTATTTCCCGCGAAATCTTACCACGTGCAAACCACGTCAATATCATGTCTTTTTTACGGTAAGGAATCGAATTGTCAACCGTACGGACAACATGTATTTTGGCAGTTCAAACCACGCCACTGTGTCGTAGAGAATACGTTAATAGCAGATGTCATGATTAACTAAGGAATTGACGTGGGTTCGAAGTAAGGAATCGTTAAGTGGTCATAGTGAATTAGGGCCCTGCACATTATCGGCAAGCAGAGGCGCGGCCAAACCATAGGAGCAATGATTTATTGCCGTTCTTATTATAAAAGATAAACTTTCCCGGACAAACAATTAATAAATGTATGCAGTCCACTTCCTTCACTCTTCCTTACTCCTCACGCTAACATTGCCCATTCCAAAATGTAGATCTGTGAAATAGTAACAGATACTAGATCAGATCTATAATGACAAAGTAAAATAGAAAATGTACCAATCGAAGCATGCATGAGTCTACAAGGCCTACATCATCACCACGTATGAACATTTGCAATATTAGTCTACAAGGCCCACATCATCACCACCTATGAACATTTGCAATATTAGTCTACAAGGCCTACATCATCACCACCTATGAACATTTGCAATATTAGTCTACAAGGCCTACATCATCACCACCTATGAACATTTGCAATATTAGTCTACAAGGCCTACATCATCACCACCTATGAACATTTGCAATATTAGTCTACAAGGCCTACATCATCACCACCTATGAACATTTGCAATATTAGTCTACAAGGCCTACATCATCACCACCTATGAACATTTGCAATATTAGGGGCATCGTGTGCCCCACATTTCTCATACACTACCATCCCTCAAAGTATAAGGCCAGTTCTCGTAATTAAAAACGTTCAAATCCAGTCACAACCACTTTTCAGGCATAAGCAATGTAAAAAAAAATGGCGGGTTGAAACTGAGATTAGAATGCGATCGTTTAAAACATTTGGGGAGTTGCCCCTCAGATCACCACGATGCTGCTTGGTGGCAGAAATAGCATACTCAGCCTATACTATTCCCACGGCTGGGACACACTCATCTCCATGAGAAGGAGTAGGGTAATCCACCACCCGGGCCCAGTGCGGGTTGGTGGATGTTACGTGTCTTCCAATTTTTGGTTCTAGGACATGTCTATTAAGAGCAGTGGTGATGGAATTAAATACACAAAGAAAATATCAGAAGGCCTATTCTCGTAATTTAAAACGTTCAAAATCTAGTCGGTCTCATCTCGGTGACCAAGAAATGTCAAAAACTTGTCAAAATTTAGGGGGAAATTAGACGTATTTTTGACAGATTGAGACTGGGATCAGACTGTGAACGTTCTTAAAATTAAGAGAATTGCCCCTCAGATCTATAAGTCGTAAGTCGGGGCCGACAATAAACCAGCATTGCTCTTCCTAAATTGATATGGTGACAGTACTTCTCCGGACGAGATCCCTCACAAAGAGGGGTCTACTACTATTGCAGGCAGTGGGCTACTAATTACACAGATGGATAGCAACAGTGTCAATTTACATATTAAGGAAGATCTGCCCCCAGTTAGATTGGTCAATACGGTTATCGTTATCGGGATCATGCGTTAGGATGTGTGTGAACAGCTATTTACAAATGCAATAGTATTCGTGCTCTTGCTCTACATATGATTAGTGCATAGTTAGCATAATCTATATCCGTAATTAATATTAGAAATGCGATAGAAACTCTGTCTGTCAGTTACCTTTTCACGCTTAAACCACTGTACCGATCATTATGAATTTTGACAGAGGTAGCCTGGGCCCTGGAGATGGACAAGTACTACTTTTACTCGTGGATTAAAAAATTATGAAAACAACTTATTTGAGACCCACTCGAAGAAAGCTCCACTCGAATACAAAATTTATTTATAGAAACAAAATTTAAATTTACAGAATGTTGATGAGTATTTTGAGTGGAAACGTTTGGTGTATTTAGTCTTTAACCTCTCTCTCTCTCTCTCTAGAACCATACCATATAATTTTGGTCAGGAACTCTTGACAAACTGTCAGTTTAAAACCAGCCAAGTGCCTGTTAGACCACGCACAATGAAGGTTCCCGTAGTTGTAATGAATTTATCCCAAGAACAAATTAAAGATTGTAGTTTAAAAACATGTTCATGTCCCATACATTCCAACTGCAAATGTAAGTTGGCCTACTATGACTCATGAACTTGTTAAACCTACTTAGCTGTAACAGTTTTCCTAACCTTTTAAGTTCGTAATATACGAGTATACCACTGTCGTGAAGTTTTTCACATAACCAATGACAACCATTTAGCTAGAGCAAATAAAATGTCGAACCTACAAGGGTTCCTGGTTGACTACGGAAACCAAAAAAGGGAGTTCAGTTACCCTTTCTGTTAACGAAAGGATAATAAGTGATATTATATAAAGGGTTAAATCGAAATACTGATGAAGTTATCAGTATTTCCGTCATTATCTGGTTGTACTGTAATTTAGAAATGAAATGAAATTTATTTACAAGAATAGTGCATTACAAATGAACGGGTTTTTTTTAAAACAGTTTCTAAAACAATTCGCTAAAACTAGCATGCAAAATTATTGATTACATGAATTAAATAAATGAAACTAATAAAATTGGTACATCAATCATAGTTATTAAATTTAAACGCCAGGTATTTGCCAAATTATACTATTAACATGTCAGTGTGAATCTTTAAGGCGCTGTACTTAGTCAAAATAGGCTTCATAAAACAGTTTTTTAGCCAAATGTATACATTTTAGAGCAGCTAAAAAAATATATGTTAATCTTGATCATATTTGTGGGTGGACCACTGTGTTCAAAACACGTTTTCGGTAAATTTTCTCGATAAAAAAAATCATAAAATAACCAATAAAATTTAAATTGTAGCAACTGTAACTGTATTATTTATAAACATATCTTGATAAAATTAATAACAGTGATGTAATATATAGTAATAAAGGGAACTGTAGTTTTTATTTATCGATTGAAATAAGATATTTGTAAGGATTAATGTAATTAATGAAAAATAACTCGAACGAGTCGAACGAAACGTCGCGCCATCGCGGGGTCTTTTCGCTTCTCTTTCATTTCTACGCGGAGCGACAGGGACAAAAACTAAAAAGTAACTAAAAAACAGTGACCGCTGAGGCGCGCTGCTCGGTGGACCTGTCAATTTGTTCTGCTCAGAAAATAATCATTTACGTATCTGTTTGTTGATGAACCCTGTTTATTATATTTTATTTTGTGATTAGTTTTTTCTAAGTTGTGTTGTTGGTGTAAATTTTTGTTCGGTTTCGGTTCTAGTCATAAGTTGTGTAACTATACAATTAGTTTTTCCTAAGTTGGTGTAAATTATAAGTCTAAATACTCCTTCGCCCTCCTTTCCTAGAAGAATTCCAATCAAGTTGCTCATCCTGCAAACCGATAACAGTAAAAATAATTATTACAATCAAAAGATCCACACAGAATTGAATGACCTTCTATATTGACCGCAACAATTTTCCTTTGAGCCAACAGATTGGCCTGTCAGTTCGGAAATCTGGGTCATTTCCTATTACGTTGATCCCATTTATATCAAACAATTCCGATTCCTTATCCCGAATGTAAGAACAAAGTATAGCTTGCTTCGTACTTGAGTAGCTTCCTTCTACGTCGCCAAAATAATAAATAAATAGGACCCAAAAAGAAACGTATAAACAACCTCCCGGAAGAAATATACTTACATTGTTATTTAATAAACAAAATACCGCGGTCCGTATGTCTGCTGTTGATATCAGGCAGTTATTTCTGGGCCTAGTTATTGCGACGTTTTATGACAAAATACTTCGTTGTTGGCTTAGTGTTTGTTAGATAGGGTTGGTAGACTTCCGAATTTTGAAGGTCAACCATATGATATGGTTTTCTTGGTTTGGTTTAGTAGTCATTAATATTTTTGCTTCAGTAATCATTATATTAAGTGAGTCGCAAGCTTAAGTCGGCTATTCTCAGTAAAAACCTTTCCCCCTTACATACTTGCTTATGCATAGTAATATTTGTAACGAAGCTACTTTTAAGCATAAGCAGTCTAATGTTCCCACTGTTGGGACACAGGCCTCCTCTCTGCAAGAGGGAGTGAGCCATGGCCACGCAGGCCCAGTGCGGGTTAGCGGATGTCACATATCTTATTTTATTTGGTTCTAAGACATACCAGTCTCCTCACGATGCTTTGCTTTACCGTTTTGAGGGCACTGGTGATGAAATAATTTACACAAAGTAAAGGGCCAGTGGGTCCCGCTTAATGGCAAATGACATCGCGGCAGGCCTAGTCAAAGATAGTGAGATGAGCTGGAGTCCTTTAATAAAGACTGGTCCAAAACGATCGGTGTCGAAAACGAAGCTCTCAACGTAATAATTTCTTATTTACATAATGGGGCCAATGTGTAGATGTTAATGGTGTGAAATCTTCCGGGGTACCAGTTCAGTTAGGTGTTTTGTAAGGCTCAATACTGGGTCCATTCTTGTCCTTAGTATATATCAATGATTTACCATTCTATTTGAAGGGCGTCTGTGTCGTTGTACTGTTTGCAGATGATACCTCTCTTATTTTTAAAGTAGACAGGAGTTGACAACATTTTGACGACATAAACAGTGACTCTCAATAGTTACAGATTGGTTTACGTCAAATAACCTAATTCTCAATGCCAAGAAAATGAAATGTGTAAAGTTCGCCTTACCGAATGTTTGAAATCTAGGACCCAACATCGTCTTAGATAAAAAAAGTGCTTGAAACTGTAGGCTCGGCAATTTTTCTAGGACTAACAGTAGATGTCAAACTTCAGTGGGGACCTCATATATCAAGTCTAGCAGGAAGGCTCAGTCCGGCTGCCTACACAGTCAGGAAAGTAAGACAATACATCAGTGTATTGTCGTTGATACAGCTCGTTTAGTCTATTTTAGTTATTTTCACAGCGTTATGTCCTACGGTATTCTGCTGTGGGGCAAAGCCGCTGATATACAAAATATATTTGTCCTTCAAAAACGACCTGTTCAAGCAATTTACGAGCTCGGTGCCAGAGTTTCTTTAAGAGATTTTTTTAAAGGTATTGGTATTCTCACTGTTGCATCACAATTCATCTACGCCAACATCTTATATATTAGGCAAAATTTACACTTGTACACTAAAACAGTGATATTTACAATGTTAACACTAGGGATAAGGACAAACTGCGTGCCCCCTTTCACCGGCTTCATAAGGTTCATAACTCATTTGTTGGGCTTGGTATAACCTTTTATAACAAGATACCCTCTTCTTTGCTAGACTTGCCTATTAATGCGTTTACAGCTCAAGTAAAATCCAACTTTGTTCAAAGGAATACTATTCCATCAACGACTACTTACACGATAAGAATAGTTGGTCGTCCTAATTAACTCAAGACAATGCTTATGTACTTTCTCCAGAATTAGCTTACTGACAGGTTATTGTTATTAGTATTAACTTATTTATTTATTTTACTTCGATGGTCCTAGTTTATCATTTGTGACTTCAAGTGACAGCTATGTGAACAGAACCCAGCAATGGATAAATATATAAGCTGTCACGCCCTTTATGCCTGGAGGTTTTTATTTAGGTAGCAAGTTTATATATTTACATTCTAATTTTAATTAATTATTTTTTAGCTTGAGTACGTATAGTTTTTATTATATTTGTATATTGGCGTGGCTAGCTGACATAATTATGGCAAATAATTTAATTTTATGTTATGTGTCTTGTAATGTTAATTACTTAACATAGGTACCTAGTATTGTATACAATCAAGTATTTTCTAACTGAACCGACAGCTGTACTGCTGGGGAGTTTGTTGCGCCACTTCTTCTTCCCAGCGATAGCACTAGGAAGTGGTGAAGGGCGGGCGTTTTTGGGGGACTGTCTTTTGTAATTTTGACATTCGAAAAGTGCTGATTCTCAGTCTAATTTGAATAAATGACTTTTGATTTTGATTTTGGTCCTTTGCAACTCTAGAGAGAGAGAGGTGGAAAGAGAGTAGGGGGCTTTGCCTAGCAGTGAGTAATTAAAGGCTAATAAAAAAAAACAAGTGCCTGCTTGGGTTCTAAATAACCACCTACCACTCGTAAGTTACGGCCGTTACCACTGGGCGGCCATTGCTGAAATTTAGCTACACAGAAGCCTAACCTGCAAGTCACAAAGTAAATCTATAAATTGCAAAGGATAAAAAGTTTTAATCTTGACCAAAAAAGTAAAAAACCTGAAATACTAGCGTGAAGTTTAACTTTCATTCTTATTCCGAAGTTGACGCCCCTAACTATAGTACGTTACGTGACCCTATCTTTTTGTCCCACTTTTATTTGTATACTGATTTGGGTAAAATGTTAAAAAGAAACAAAAAACAAACGGTTATGCTATTTATCTTCAAGGTTGATACCGTTGCAATAAACAATGATTTATGAAATTATGGTATGCTGTATATTGTCGGTTATTGCACCAACCCTGAGGCAAGGCTACCATTATAAAGGTAGAATGTATTACGACATGACAGATTTTTAGAACAATTATTTTACTTTTGCTACGGCGTAGCAAGTGTAGCCGTAGCGTCTACGCTTCGTAGCCCGTAGCAATTACTACGCCGTAGTAAAACCTGTATTTTTCTGGAAAGAGTATTTATTTTTATAACGAGTCTCATATTATAAGATGGCAAGATTCCGAGAAAGGCTTTCAATTTGAGTACAGCAAAGACACGTTGCAACAGAAACATTATCATAAGGGTTTTGGTAACATACATAACAGTTTTAAAATAAAAATAATATTTTTGTAGAAAACCGAACCATATTCCAAAACCGCAAACTGCAACTATGTTTAAAATAATGAAGAACACCAGGCTTTGTATTCATCTTACCACCTTGAAAAATCACCGCGACCGCAAGCTTTTATTTTAGCAGGAAAACGAACTGACTGTGTGTAATTGATATCGACAAGCATTGTCTATACAAGTCATTGTAATACAATTCTCAGCGTCTATTTTGTATTATGGTACGGAAAGGCTTGGACATTTTCGTGACTTTCGCTTTTTGGATGTTAGAAGTTCCACGTAAAACTAGTGGATCTGTTTGCCATTATTCGAGCAAAAATTCAGATTTCGGACTACATATTACTGAAAATGTTCTAACATCATCATCATCCAATCGGGGTTGTGAACGCTTAACAAAGAATTATTCCTAACTTGCTGTTTCCAGCGACTTCGCCTGAGATCCTGGATAAAAAGTGCCCATGCCCATGTCCTTGCCCATCTGTGTGCCACTTTTCATCCAAATCCGTTCATCCAAAAGCGTAACAAATGAACTCACTTTCGCATTATGCGTGGATGTGATGCATGTTTTCTCCCAACTATGTAGTTATTTTTTCAGTGTTTGTGTTCTTTTTAACCGACTTCAAAAAAGGAGGAGGTTCTCAGTTCGATTGTTTTTTTAAATGTTTGTTACCTCAGAACTCCGTTATTTTTAAGCCGATTTGCCAAATTCTTTTTTTTATTTGTAAGGATATACTTTCAGATTGGTCTTATAGAAATTTCATCAAAAACGGTTCAGTAGTTTGGTTTTTAAACCAAAATTACTGGTATAAATTACAACTTAAAAGTGAAAAATAATAAAAACTTTTTTGCAAAAAAAAAAAAGACACTACAAAGTGAAAAATACCTACCTTTAATTTCGGAAGTCGGTGGCAAACAACGAAAATGCGAACCCAGCGACACCGACTTCCGAAAATAAAGTTATTTTTCAAACTTTATAGTGTCTTTTTTAGAAGTCGGTTGTATTTTTTTTTGCAAAAAAATTTTTTTATGCGTCGTGTTTGCCGCAATTAAACGTATTTTCTTTCTTTAGTTTCTATTTATAATATTAGTTAAGAATAGTTAGGATAATTGTTGTGGTAAGAGTAACAAAAACGTCCTTATATGCTGAAGAATTTTTCATAATACGAGTATAATATGTATCTTAAACAAAACAGTCGTCATTGAACTTAACCCCTAAGGGTAACAAAGGGCGCTGACCGGGAAATTCCCTGTCAATACACAATCTGTACTAGGATATTATCTATGTATTTATATACTTCTTCACCTAAGCAAGGAGTAGAGGATTGCATCATTGAATATGGAACAATTTCCTTGATGATATCCCGTTATTTTGTCGAATAAAAATGTTTTGTTCCGATGTCTTTGTTTTATAAAATACGTTGAAACTTTTTCCCCGAACTAATACTAATATTCAAATAGAAAACATTACATGTTTGAAACTGGGTGCTTTCAAATTATTTGCCAGTTTCTTGGAACTCACTCAGTCTTCTTCAAATAAGACATTGCAACGTATTGTTAATAGTTTCTGAGAAGTTACAATTTGACAAGAACTTTTGAAACTCAGCCGTATATTGTATCTCTTTGTGGTCTCTGAACATTAACTATCACATGAAGCCCTGTGATTGTCTACAAAACCAATAAACTGCAAAGCACCTGGTTCCTCTGTTAATTTACGCCATACCACATACTTTGCTACCCACTTTACGAGAATCCATCTCAAATTCAGCATAGTAGCCATGAGTTACCACCATGGAATCCGGATAAATAACATTGTTAGAATACACACCACACTAAAGCATTTTATGGTTACCCAGCTTTAGTTTTAAAAGAGTAATTTTGCATGTGCCTCTGGGAGTAATAAAATGCTTTTTTAGGGAAAACCTTTTTGGTTTTTGGGTACAGAGGCTGTTTTAGTGGGTATAAAACTAAAATGGAGAAGAAAATGTACGGAATTTATTTTAAAACAAAATAGGAATTTGAGTTGAAATAGTTTTAGAAGGTTGCTGCAGTCATTTTACTGCAGTAACAACGTGAATATGTTCTGAAAAGGCCTGTAGAACGTTGTCTAAGCCACATTCCCGAGTTCACTGCCTAAAAATGAAATACTGAACTTGCACAAAATCTATCTTTATTTTCTTTCTGGGAGTAGTAACTTTATAGGAACGTAACTTATTTGTTTGTCAAGTATCTTATCCTTTCAATTCATGCACTCTTTTATAGCCGATTGATCATTTCCTAACGACCCAATTTTACGAGTTGCGGAAAATAAACAACTGATTTCATTCCTTTAGTTCCTGTCATTATCATAAAAGCGTAAGTCCTTATTTCTCGAGCGTACCCGGGAGGCTATAAATAGGCTATTTTTTCCCAAATTTATGCAAATTGTTATAAATCGCATCCAGATAGCTGGGCCCTTATTTTATTGACGTCAACATAAGAAATAGGGCATTTGTGGTAATGAGATTCTTTTGATAAAGTTGCCAATAAAGAGGATATTAAAGACTGGTTTTAACGGTGCTTGGTGGTTCTATACTTTGGACAAGGTTCGTTATGTTCGTTAAGTTGCAATCCCGTTAAGCGTTACGGTTTCCTAGAACGTTGGCCGCCACATAACGGCCGCACTGATGGCTGTCATAAAAATGATGGCAGCGGAGTTTGACTATACAGGGTCAAAAACACAACAACTTGCTTTCGTAAATAACGTTTTAGTGACGTCATTCGCCGGTAAATTGCGGACACTACGTGGCGGTCACTCTCTCCCCTCTCGAAAACCGTAGCATATGTAAGTGTTAATGAAATTCACTTCAATTACCCGTGTCATCATAATCCACAACAGACTTCTGAACACAGTTAACCCTGAGCAATCATCAGTCCGGTGGATATTTAAACTTGTAAAACACTTAGAAGATGCTGTCTGCCGAGCAAGACCTCTGCAAAAATATTAATTACTAGCATCGCCCCGCAATTTCAACCGCATAAGTCTCGATCCCGTGAGAATATCGCAGTAAAAAGTATCCTGTTTCCTAATTTAAAGTATGATCTACACATATGCCAAATTTCATCCAAACCCGTTCAGCCGTTTTAGTGTGAAAGCGTAATAAACAAACATACAGAAAATTAAATATTTTCTCCTTATAATTTTATTTTAGGAGGACGGTTAAAAATGTGTATTGATTGTAAGAACAAGAACTAAATAATAATATAAGAAACAACGTGATAAACCTGAATTTGCAGCAAAATGATAATTTTGCTGCAAACTCAGGCTGTAAAGTATGAAATGCCGTGAATTACGTAAAATTATAAAATTACTGTTTACGACTCATTTTCATGCATATTCATGCAGTACCTACATGTCCATAAGCAAAAAAGATAATTGCTGTTCTGTTAAAGGATTTTTCAAACAATTTGTGAATATTGCTGGCTAATGGTTAGTAGCATTGCACACGAATTCCGTAGCATGCTAGTTTTTAAATTCCATTAAGCAAAATCGTTTTGAACAGACACAATTATTTAAATAACTTGAACAATAGGTACTAATCGACACGCCAAAATGCAACTAAGTAACTGTAAACAAATAAATTGCGATTCTGAGCAAATAAAATCGCTTTTCTTACAATTATTAAATTGTATATTTTTTATTTTAGAACCACAATCTACCGTTATTTGCAATTAATCAAATCGAACTGAAAGTTTGGTATGAATCATAGTACAAAACGCATGACAATATTTTAATGTTCTAACATAAAACTATACTTAGCAACTAGTGATCGCAGAAATAAAGAAAATAGACACAAACATCCAAATTGAATCACAGCATTCCAGATTTATATATTTCAAAGCCCTTCTCCCAAAACTGCCGATATAACAACATAATTCATCCCCAAAATTCAGGTACGTACAACAGAATAGAATAACCGTCCAAAGGATTTTTCACTTTGCCATCAAAGGATTGACCTCGTGAAAATACTTTGTTGACGGCAAACAATTTCGTCAGGGGCCAATAAGGTGGCTCCCTCTTACATATTTTTCTCACCTCACTGTTAGGGTCAGTACACAGCATCCGGGCACAAGTTACCGTGCCCTACTTGGGAAACCTTAAATAGACTTCATACCCAAGTAGGCCGCAACAGGGTTTCATGGACGGCTCAGACCGCCGGTGTGTATGTAGCGTTTCTCCACAGACAATGGCTGACCTCCCATCTAGCACCGCATGCCGTATGTCACCTGCACACGTGAGGACCTAATGGCTAGGTCAGCGAACGGTGTTTGCGATGCTACATTTAAGCCAAACAAATAAAAAAAAATACATTTTATTTCTCGTGTTATTTTGGTCATCGACACGCTAAGTAGAAATACACAGTGAGTCGCGAAACTGCGCGCAGAAGAAAAAGTCAGTTGTGTAAAGCCGCAAGATGGTAGATCGTAAATACTCCGCTGCAGCTTTGCATGGTGTATAAAAATTGCTACTAAATCTTCGTGACATAGTTGCGTCAACCAGGGAGGCGTTCTACAGCAAATCTAGAGCAGTTCCATTCGCGTTCTGACTGAAATGTGTGCATTTTCATCTCATAGACGAGTGTTAAAAGACCCATCGCCAATCCGAGTGTCACATAAATTATTCCTTTCTATTATCTGTCGGTTCCCAGGCACTAGGGTACTATGCAAAAAATAATTTCAGCGACACATAAATTATTCCTGTGCCGGGGAACCGACAGATAATAGAACAACAAAAATAATTTTGTGTAAAAGTATATTTTAAAATTGGCGTTATTGCCGCGTCCGGTGTGTACTTACCTTAATATCATATTATCAGATCTTGGATTTTGTAACGGGTAGTAATTTTTGAAGTTTGTGTGACATTTTTGGGGTAAAATGGCTGTTCTATTTTGCAGTATAAAGTGGATTACCTTCGTAGTTAGAGAGGGTTGGTAGAATATTGGGATGGTGATGACATTGGTAGCTGTGTCGTACATGGTATACCTACTATATGGTGATTATATTTTACGGAATCTTCTTTTTATATTATACGTAGTGATCCGCCACTGCTTCGCGCTGATTTCTTTATTTTATGTAAGATATTAATATATTATACATGTAAAGTTCTTTAAAAAAAAAAAAACGTTGCCCCACACTAGTTATTACTCCCGTATCGTGGGTGCGTTTACAAATATTTAAAATCACATACACAAACAGCCAGACCAGGAACAACTAACTGTAGACAATACAAATATTTGTTCCGTGCGGGAATCAAACCCGCGACACGCAGCGCAGGAGTCGATCGCTCAGCCACTGCGCCAAATCCGGGTCCGCCCTTCGGAATAAATTCTCTGAATTATGGTGAAAACTGCACGAAAATCCGTTGCACGGTTTAGCAGAACAACACGGTGACATAGGAGGACAGTAAAAGCGAAGGAAATAACTGTTCTGCAAGAATGTTTTTAATGTTTCAAACACTGAACTGATCGTTAATGAAATCCACATTAAACGATAAATATTTTTTCTGATCGAAGAAGTACTTAATTCGTGCACGTGCACGTATTAGATATTTCATTTTGATATAATTATAATATGAGAATATTGTTTGTCGGATAATGGCATCTGTCACATTTAAGAAGCTTGGGACCAACTTAAAAGTAACTAATTTGACTAGATATTGTGTTTACAAAAAACAACAGTCTTAACTTGTAAAAAACACTTAAATGTTATTACTATAAATGATTAAGTAAAATTTGATTATACTTGTAGTATATCTTAGATTTTATATTGCTATTTTAATATAATAGGTTGTTTCTAACGATTAGCACAATACTGTCAGTTGATGTTGATATACTTTTTGATGATGTCTAAGAATTAGGAATCAACTCCTATTAAATTGATTAATTACCTCATAATGTTTTAAAACGGTTTCACTACATAAGATTTGTTTATTTACCTGTGTTAGAAGATATTAAGCCAAAATATATGATGATCTGTGATTGGTTCAAAATGGCGGTTGATGTTTGGCGTAAACGACGTTGGTAGTGTATAAAAAGGATTGTAACGACGTTATCAAGGCAGTTGCTTGGTAGATGTTAGTTGGATAGTTCTAGTGCCGTTGTTACGTGGAATAGATCGACCAGATGTCACGTAAGTTAAGTAATTGGATATTATACCTTAATTATTGCTTATTATGAATATGTTGTTGAGTAAGTCATATTATGGCCAATAGTCCTAGCAATTGTTATTATGTTGCTATTATTTTGAATTCTCTTGGATCGTTGTCGAAGAGATAGAATTAATTGTTTTTAAAGATAACGTAAGAAATGTATTGATAGAATACTTTAATACTGTTTCCATGGAGTTTCTTGTCCTTCTTCTCCATGATGACCTAGTTTTGCGAACGGACGACTAGTTTTCTGATGAATTACTGACAAGCCTAAATTTAAATAAATGTTTAGCCTTGTCTATCTGTGCCTTACTTCATAAAACTCTTTCCCTACAAACTATATTCAATAATAACTTTCATACACAGTAAATAACTAACTAGTAACCATTCTGATATTCAAAGCTTGTTATTTGGGTAATATATAGGTACATATACTTCTAGTATATATTGAATACCCTAATACATGCAAGTGAAATCGTTAAAAACTTTTTAATATGAAATTTCTTGTGGTTTCATAATAACAATTCACAATTTAAGTTATCTTTTACTTTTTGTGCTAAAACAATTTTGTAATTATAACCTTGCATGTTTATTGTTGTACCAACGTGTTTACGAGTATGTTGGTAATGCAAACAAAAACCTCACTAATTAAAAATGTATAAAATTCAAACAATATATATGAACTCTTCAAAAGTGGTTACAAAATATTTACAAAGGCTTAAGTAAATTACAATTCTTTTTTGGACTGCTTTAGAGGTGTCTGACAAGGGTGAACAGCTGTATGCTGCCCTGCCGGTTTCTGAATCTCTCTTGCTCCTCACCATAGACCTGTTTCGGCAAAGTAAACTTTATCGGTACAACATAGAAACGCGTAAGCCCCATCACGACGTCAACGTAGAGATGGTGGGGTATTACTATTATGTACTAATGTGGCTTCTACAACTTTACATGCAAACTACGCATCACACTGACGTCACGCGAAATCCTGCATCGCGCAAGTAGAGTTTACCGCTATTACAACTAGCATAATTTTAAACAACGTCCCGACATGAATCGTCGGGTAGTGGCCCACCAGATACGACACCCCTCTGGTCGGAGGATCCTCCCTTTTCTATGGAGGATGAATGAACTTTACCAACTGTTCCTCATACCTCTATACTATTAAGAGCCTGGGTCTGGGTGATTCTGTTATGTGTATGGATAAAAATATATTTTTAGTGGGACTCGCATGCACGATTCGTTACATCACTAATGGTCGACATATCGTACTGTCGCCCTATCATTTGTCGCGTATTTATTTGTCGCGACTTTGATGCGGAGTCATTCAAAAGATATCTCATTATGAGGAATAAAAATATTTATAAACAGGTCAGAATTCCGGACTCCCTGAAGAATAAAATTAAGACCTCGTTACTTATGAAACCGTAATTAATTTCAAGTTAATTAAGAAGGACTTGAAAACGGATAATTGTACATGCAAGGCATTGACGGTTTATTATTTGAAAAGTATACTTTCATAAAGTTACACGCTTTCAGGCCGAGTTTTATAAATGTTCAAACTTGTAGTTTGGCAGTTATGCGACAGTGTGAGGAAAGCCAAAGGTTTCCACAGTCATTTTACCTGTGACAGCAGCAAGCCACTAGCAACCTTTTTGCAACAAAAATAAAGATCACTGTGTTTTTGACAGACTTGACAGTTGCGGAAACCCAACCCTTATTGTCTTAAGATTAAAGATCACTGTGATATTGACAGTAATGCAAAATCAAAGGTAAAATAACTGTCAGTGAATGGAGTGTACGCGCTAAAGTAAAGTTTATAGTTCTCGGCCTTAGTCTACACAAGCTTGAGGGATATAAAAATCGAATGACATAAATTTTCGTAATACCCTTCGCTTAAAAAGAATTTTAATAGAGTTTTAGCTATTTTTCGATTAACGACATCATTCATAAGAGTTGAATGAAGTTTAACAGAATATCATCAATAGAATTTTATTAAAAACGTGTAGTCATCGCATATTTTTGCAGATCACAGGTGAATGCTCGATTTATATCGTATAAAAATTTAATATCGTCACTTTAATAGAATACCTACGATTTTTATTCACCTATTCATATTAGTTCACCTGGGTTTGAACCTGCAGTGGCTATCATTTCAATGTCACCCGAAAAACCGAAGCAATTATTTTGTTTCAAAAGTCCATTTCCCTATTTTGCCCAGACTGGAGCAGGCTGGGGCTGCTTTGAGGCGGCTCCTGCCCAATCTAGGGGGTCCAAACGCGTCCTGCCGGAGTCTCTATGCGGGGGTCGTGCGGTCTATGGCCCTTTACGGGACACTGGTGTGGGCGCGTTCCTTAAGGCGGCAACCAGCCCGCCGGTTGAACGCATCCCAAAGGGTCACGGCCGTCCGGATAATTCGAGGATACCGCACGGTCTCTGCAGAGGCGGCGAGCCGCCTTGCCGGATTGCCGCCATGGGATCTGGAGGCCAAAGTCCTCGCCCACATATGGGAGTGGCGAGAGGAGGCAAAACGCCGGGGCGTAACTCCGCTGCCGCGAGAAATCACGGTACAGCGGACAGAGCTCCGGCGGGATCTCATGGCGACATAGAGAGTGCGATTGTCGCAACCCAGTGCTGGGCACATCACAATTGCGGCGATAAGTCCCCTCTTTGAGGAATGGCTGGAGAGGCGCCACGGCACCCTCACGTACCGCAGGTCCTCACCGGACACAGTTGTTTCGGGAGATTCCTGTTCAGGATAAGGCGGGAGGAAACGCCAAGGTGTCACCACTGTGTGGATCGTCCAAAGGACACGGTGGAGCATACGGTGGAGGTCTGCCCGGCTTGGGCGGAGCACCGCCGCGTCCTCGTGGCGGCAACCGGCGGCGGCGACCTCTCACGTCCGGTCCTGGTCCAGGCCATGGTACGGAGCGAGAGTGAATGGGAGGTCGTCACCTACTTCTTCGAAGCAGTAATGCTCGCGAAGGAGGAGGCGGAGCGCGTGAGAGAGAGGCAATCTCTGCGCCCTCACGCCCCTAGTGTCACCGCAGGAGACGCCCTGGACGTCGGGAGTAATCTGTTAGTATTTACTAACTACTTATTTGAAAAAATGGATCAAAATATTCAAGTGGACGCTGTGTACACGGACTTTCAGAAGGCTTTTGACAAGGTGGATCATACACTTCTTTTGGAAAAAATAGCTTTCAACGGAATACGTGGTAATTTGCTTAGATGGTTCGTTTCATATATTCACAACAGGACCCAAAAAATTGTTGTCAAGGGTTACGAGTCAGACCCTATAGTTGTTACATCTGGTGTACCACAGGGTCCATTTTATGCCCTCTTCTCTTCATTATATTTATTAATGACATAAAACAATGTTTTATCCACTCAAAGTTTATAATGTATGCGGATGATATAAAAATTTACAGATCTTGCAAGAATATACAAGACTGTCTACTTCTTCAAATGGACCTGGATAGATTATATACCTACTGTAACAGCAATGGGCTCTTTCTCAGTCTACCGAAATGCCATGCCATCTCATTTACCAAAAAGAGAATTAAAATAAATTTTAATTATTTAATTAATAATGCCTTCTTAAATGTAGTTAGTTTTGTTCGTGACTTAGGTGTCACACTGGATGCCAGTTTGCACTTCGACAAACACGTTGACAATATAGTAAACAAGGCGTATCAGATGTATGGTTTCGTCATGAGATCGTCACGTGACTTTGTGCGGCCCTCTACGTTCTTACTGCTTTATAAGACTTTGGTACGATCTCAGTTGGAATACGCCATCCCGATCTGGAACCCTTTCTACGATAATTACAGCACTAGAATTGAAAGGGTGTAGAAGAAGTTCTTACGGTCTATGAACTATAAGTGCTTTCAATCAAAGGTTCCTTACGTGCAGCTATTGAAACGGTATGGAGTACTGGATTTGGGATCTAGGCGGTTGTTACTTGATGTCATGATACTGCACGGCATATGCAACAGAAAGTTTGATTGTATTGATCTAACAAACAAATTGTGTTACAAGGTACCCAGAAGTGTTTTTCGAAGGGGGGTGCGCGTCCCTCAACTATTCCATACACACATATGCAGGACTAACGCTGGGGAACGTGCACCTCTTCGTCGCCTTGTTGATTCTTATAACACGCATTTTATTGAACTAGATATATTTTGTCTATCTAAGCAATCATTTAAGAGAATTGCTCTGGATATTTTGGTTAACGAGTATTTTAAGTTAAATTCATCTAAGCTAAGTAACACAGCATAGTTGTGGCAGCGACTAGTGTTTTATATTTCTTTTTTATCACATGTCTTTAGCACTTCTTTTAAACTTTAGTTAAAACGTGGACAATGGTGTGGGTTACGTGTTTGTTAAATCTTAGTTTAAGTATTTCTCTGTATTTTGTAGCATGTAACTGTTTTTTGTCCGTAATAAATAAATAAATAAAAGTCACCAGCCGACTCCCGGCCACCGTAGGTGCGGGCTTGTGGGTGGCGAGCAATGGGCAGCTCGCCATCCGGTAAGGACCAGGCCCGGGTCGGCGGCGCGTTGTGTTCCACGCGCGCCTCAAAGAGATGTCAGCACGAACTGACGGGGTCCGCTACATCCCGAAACATCCGTGTCCGGAGAGGACCTGCGTCAGGCGGTAGGTGAGAGCGCCGTGACGCCTCTCTAGCCACTCCTCAAAGAGGGGTCTTACCGCCGCTATCATGGCGTGCCCTACATATTGTCGCTGAGATGAGATTTTGCGACTAGATTTTGAACGATTTTAATTACGGAAAAAAAAAGGTTTTCTAATTAAAATTCTGTCGATACAATGTTAAAGCTTTTCTGATACAGGTAATAATTATGAAATCTCTCAATTTAGTAGGCTTCTTATCTTCATCAATCGATCAATTTTAACACGAAACACTAAATAAAGACTCCACTTAAGTACACAAAAAAGGAAGGTAAGCTTTACGCTAAAATTCTTTTCAACGCCAGACTAGCTCTCAATAAAACCCCTTCAAGGTAAGACTAAGTCTTGCTTGATGTTAAATCCTAAAAAATAAAGTACCTCTCACGTAAAGTCAACCACACGTCACTATGAACTTCGAAAACCAATCTTACTGCTACGATATAAAGACGCTGATAATGTCAAATCTTAACAACAACGTGCTGTTGCCTGTACCTTCTTTATTCACATTTTTGTGAACCTCAGAATTATGTTAATACGAACTCATTCAACCTTATTTCAGCTTACAAAAAAACTTTCCCCACAAAGTGGTTCCTTTGCCCAGTTTAATGAGTATAATAGGATTTTTTATTAGAAAAAGTTACATAGATTTTGTTCCTGCCTCACCTTTGAGTTTAAATTGCAACTTTACAAAGAGTTTAGAAGACGTGCTCCTGTGAATTAATTTCGAGGAAGATTTTGTATTTTATTTGGTTTTTAGGTTATTAGAGGTAATAAGAGGGTTGAACAATGGGAGTGGGTTATTCTGGAAGTTCAATACAATATGAGGAACTGTTGAGTGATTAGTGATTACTTTTTGTTTTGTTTACACATGGGTAAAGTCAGGGAAGTTATTCTTAAGCAACTTGACGAACAAAGCACAACTATAATTCTTTGATTGTTGTATTACGAGTAAATGGCTATATTACACGGCCAATTGACGTAGTGTCAATTAGCTTAACAATAAAATTACCCTGATTGTAAGATCACAATGTTTCTGAAAAGTTTATCAAAAATTAGCTCCCAATTCGTATTATTTCATCACCATCTCTGTGTAGCCCCAGGGGAAGTGTATACATTTCAGATTTGCATCAGGAACATTCCCTTTTTTCCTCTCGCAGAAAACAATTTCTTGTGTTATTTTTCAATCACGAAGAATTACCAGTCTTGAAAGTCAAAGACAAAGTCGAATAATTGGCGTATTCCACTCAGAGCACTGATTTCAACGGCACCTGACCAACTACATAAGCTATACTACTAACCGCACTGAAACAAAATTGTAATAAGTTGTATCAGTGCGGTTAGTAAGCGTCGACGATAGAGGTAAATATCGTCGACGCGTGTCACTCGTGTGTATGCACACTTAGGTGCCGTTCGGTCAAGTGCTGTTAAAATCAGGGCTCGTGAGTGGAATACCTCAAACCGTTAATAATGCTTATTAAAAGGCACTTTTGAATGTCAAAATTTACAAGAAAATAGAATTGATTATAGTTGACATTGTCATTTGACACGACCTATAAAGTGTTTCCACTTTAAAATACATGTTACATGAACGCACCAAGTAGATAACTGTTTAATTTTAATAAGAAAAGTTCTCTAAGAAATAAATAAAACAACTTACCTTGAAGTTACCTTGGAACCGCTGCAGTAATAACATACTGAATTTAACTTTGCAATACAGTTTAAATAGTAATAAGTTTGCGGTAACTCGATGCTAAGCTTGGAACTCGTTCCAGAGAGTAGTGTAAGTATTTACAAGTTTCATAGTGTAGTCTGTATTCCTGTTTAATTATCTAGTGTGCTTCACGTAAGGCTAATTTTACAGAAAAAATACTTTATCATAATACTAGCTTCTGTCCGCTTTATTAGGTGTTTATTTTATTTAACACTTTAAGCACAAATGTACAGAAGTAGACTTGTTCCCACGGGGTCTCTCTTATTTTATCAAAAAAAAAAAAGAGAAATTATCACTTCCGAAGCAATTTTCCGTATAATTTCATTTGCCAAATTATTATTTCACAAATAATTGTAAAACAAACCCAATGCTTAGCAAATGAGCGTTTAAACAATAACTTGCTTAACAACTAGTACTTTTACCAATTTTAATGTAGTCAAATATTTCAGTTGGTACAACATATTTTACGCAAAATAAAATAAGCCAAATATTTAGTATCGTCACTTTTCAATTTACCATTTCTATTCAGTCGATTGCTTAGTCAATGATGAAATATTTGCTTTATGTCAGTCGCACAAAATATACAAATTAAATTACAATGTGTTTTGTTGGTTTGGTTTTACATTCAAAAATATGTTTCTGTCACTCGCCGGCCGCTCCCGCGGCACGTTCGCTTCGTTGCGTTGTGTGGTCACAGTTCTAACCTAACCTGTTTCGATTAAAAAAAAATATAACCGTGTTACATTGCAAAGGATGTCACCAAAATCTGCCCAAACTGTGTACCGAAGTACACTTAGTGGCATAAAATACACTAGGTTACACTGAATAATATTGCATTTATATATTTTTCTTATGGTTACCGGGGGGCGAGAATAAAATAACTTTTAACGTAATAAAAAGCTCGCCAGTTTGGGCACAATTACACTATCTTGGTCCATTACCTTACCTATTAAAAAAAAAGCTGTCAATTTGACAGTTGTCTGCTGTCGGCCTTAGCTGCTGTTGTTTTCGTTTCATTTCAAATATTTTTATAGTATAGTTCAATCTGAATTCAATAATAACTCTCATTGTATAATCGACTTTCGTTAGGCAAAGTTATGCCTACCTTACATAGGGAAGGATGCTTATACCCAAAAGTAGCTGAATACAAGCTGTGAATGTTGATGAACAGTACTTAATATTAGAAGCAGTGTTAGAAGTCTATCAGAGGGATTAACAAACTCGATAAATAAATGAGTTCCTTAGCGTCGACATCCAACGGGTTCCAACTTGATGGGACTCTGATCTCCGTCATATCCCAGCTTAACATAAATCAAGCCAGGATCGAACGGAATGACATGTGAATGACATTTACCCACGAACTAATGTCCACAGAACACACATACTCCTAATGTCAACCCGTACATGCTAAGTTTCTACATGATTTAATTGTGTTACAGGTTATTAAAACTTTAAATAATTTATTATGTAGTTTTAAATTATTTGGGGTTAAAGTATGAAATTGCCGATTTGTACGGAAAAATTGAAATTGGTTTTTTTTTTAAATTTAACATATTTATTTAATCAAAATAATTATTATCTATACATTGCTGCCATCTAATAGGAAGGTCATTTATGCCTTTTCGATAGAACTGTCGTGATCGAGATTCGACAAACTGTGTGAAAGCATTTTGTACTGCCTCCTGAGAAGAAAACTTTTTATCACGTAGATAATTGTCCAAATCACGAAAAAAATGGTAGTCCGTTGGAGTAAGGTCTGGCAAATACGGAGGGTGACGAATGGTTTCTAATTGCAGGTCCTGTAGAGTTAAAACGGTTTCTCGTGCTGTATGAGGTCTTGCGTTATCATGGAGCAATAATGGTGAAGATTGATTCATGAGATTCATTCATTCGAAAGCGTTTAAACCAAACGCAACATTCATATTGCGAGCTGTTTCTGCCGCGTTAGTTCCGCGTCGGAACTCGTATTCAAAAATAACTCGAACTTTTGAAGTATCCATTTTTCTTGTCTAAGCTGAATAAAAAGAACAACTGAAAGTCGATAATCAAATGTTGCACAAATTTTTAAAAAGAAGAACTTTATAGGTACCATGTGAAAAAAGTTTCACTCAAAAATCTCAAACCATGAAGGTTCTGTGTCAATTCGAAGTACCTATTAAAATAAAACGGCAATTTCATACTTTAACCCCTATTATTTATGGATAAAAACACAATTATTTTGGAATTCCTCCATTTTTTTTCTCTACGGTTTGGTGCACGTGTTTCACTAAACTCTAAAAAAGTTATAGACTATACGTGGCAATTAAGTAATATCATGATATATTAAAAAATGGATTCTAACCTAACCTACAGTTCTGGTAGCAGTTCGTGTTTCGTTCGTTGAATTTGATTTGTTTCAAACAAATTCAAGCACATAAACTTACAAAGAAGTACGCAAATGATACCAATTATAAGTGCATTTTTTAATTATATCATTCCCAAAATATCTTATTTTTGTTTTTATATTTTTTCCATAACAAATCATTTGACTAAATTTTTATTGTCTGAAGATTGTTTGCTGTAATAAATCATTTGATTAAATACCGAAAGCCTTAATAACATTATCCTTGGTAATACTCTGCCGAGTAAAAATTGGCCAAATGACAATGTGCGTACTATAATCATTCCAAATATTGCATTGGTATTAAAATAAAAAATTAAAATTTGTTTGGATAATGAAATGTGGTCAATTTTTCTTTTGGCAAACGGCAGGATCCCGTTCCCATGTGACAGGCGGAAACTACAGAATGCCACCTGCTACGATCTCTACATACTCCTTTAGCCTCGTTTAAGGTATATATTATTATGTGTATAAGACATGAGAAATGGGCCATTTATGAGCTAATGAATTATCATGATGAGAATATAAAAAGCAGCTAGCGCCTTTTCAAATCTTTACTACAAGTATGCCAAGAAGTACTTCTATCCTATCTCAGATTTATTTTGTCTTACTTTCTCATGAAATATAACACAATTATTCCCCAGTCGCCTTCTATGAAATTGGTACAGTCGGCAGTTCTAGATAAATTGTGGCTGATAACCACGACAAATGGTAATTTTTATAGTCTCTTTTCGTGGTTGATATATATATTTGTAGAGGAGTAGTATTTATCGAATTCTTAAGACTAAAATTAATCATTCTTGGAAGCAGACTGAATTTCAAGTTATTTTTTCGTGATAAGTTATTGCTGCTTAAACTACTTTTGATACACCTTGTAGTTTAAACTATTAGGTGCGACAACGGGTCAGCCGCATATGTTGAATGTTGTTCATCAAAATATGCAGAGTCTGTCCGGTATAGAGCTAGAATTAAGTTTATTTATGTGTAAATAAACTTAATTATTTCTTCCTTACTTCCTTAATGTGTTATGTTTGACTGAACACTGGTTGAAGGAACATGAAGTGGTGTTTATCAATGATGAAAACTTTACCGTACCGAGTGCATTTTTGAGAAAAAGTGTTATTCGCGTTGGCTCTTTAGTTTGTAGCTCGTAGTATATTTTAAAATAAAACGAACGAAAGTACCAGATTTGTGAAAATTCTGCAAGAGGGCCTTTTTACCCAGAAGTGGGTGGAAAAGGGTTGGAGGAAAAAGAAAAAGAAAAATACCTTTTTACATAAAAAGCACTAATTAAAAGGATGTACCTGATGATTTATTTATAATTGCCGGACGTAAAGTTGTCCCGAAGACAAAGTACGTTCAACCATGCATCTGTTAAGGCCACACTTCCACCTGAAAGCGTTTTTAAAGTAAATAATTAAGAAAATAATTTTTACTGCCTTCGTCTTACTAACTTAGTGTGGGTGACACTTCCTGTGACCCAAAGGCTGACTTTTACCATGGCCAGAAGCAAAGCATTGCCATACAACGTGGTAATTCCGCCAGTCTCTTGAGTATATTACCAGTCGACAGTGGTGCGGAGGAATATTTCGACGCCATATTTTAGTTTGTTAATCGTTTTAGTTAGGTTAGGATATTAGATTTGT
The DNA here is from genome assembly GCA_947507525.1 of Apamea epomidion. Taxonomy (NCBI): domain Eukaryota; kingdom Metazoa; phylum Arthropoda; class Insecta; order Lepidoptera; family Noctuidae; genus Apamea; species Apamea epomidion. The sequence goes on from OX382237.1 coordinate 19,718,904, forward strand.
ATTTTAATAGTTTTTTTAATTCTGTTAGCTTACTAGTATATACGTATGAAAATATTATCTTGTTTAAAAATTGCTACATAAATAGTACCTATTTTGCAGGATATTTTACAGTATGATGTGATAGGTGATGCTCCAATGCTCATGCTTCTTTAATGCTTATATTTTTTGCTTACCTATTTGCCCTTTCAAAGTTTATTTAAGACAGGACTTGAGGTAAATGTACACCTTCAACATATTAAAAGCAAACTTTCATCATTGGTAGGCTCACTGCATAAAATTGCTAGATGTATTTAAAAAAAAGTTCGGCTAGTAATATACAACTCCCTTGTTAAGCCTCACTTATTATATCTCATCGAAATATGGGGTAACACATCTAAAACTAGTCTAAAGCCAATCCAAATCCAACAAAATAAAATAATCAAAATGCTACACAATTTAAATGACTTTTTAACAACATCAAAAACTATTTACAAAGAGACCAAGCTATTAATTATCAAACAACTATATGTATATATATATAACACATGCATACTTATCTATAAAATTATTCACTAATTTATTCACTCACGCACTACATTCACAACAGAAGGTGAAAGAAGCAAATACTCATCTCGTCGAGCCTGTCACCTGGTATTGTCTAGAGTAAGAACTAACTACGGCAAAAACAACTTAACCTATGGGGGAGCACAACTCTATAATAAACTTCCCAAGGATGTAAAAGAAGAGACTTCACTCAACACATTCAAAAAGAAAGTATTTACTTTTATTTACAACGGCGAAACGCTATATTGATTGTGTTGTGTTTATTTTTGTCTAAAACAGCAACATCCTTTAACTTGGGCCACCGCCTTATCTTGGGAATTTTTGTTTTTGTTTTCTTCTACCTCCGCACTGAATAATATAATTAGTAAGAAGATTTATGGTTCTCATGTAAGTGACGATTGTGTTAATGAGAAATAAAGTTCTTTAAACCGAAGGTAATCATCGTATTGTAAAATGTTCTGAGTCTACTAGAAAACTTTCCGCCAATACATAATAATTGTCCGAGTTATAATTAAATTTTAAGTTTTAGGGTTCAATCACATAATAACATGATACGATTCTAACAATCTATTTTTTATTGTGTTTTTTTGTGGATCATGTTTGCAATACATATTTTATTTGTTTTTAATTTATATATTTATTTATAATAACGCCATCTTGGACGTACGAGTGATCTGTTCTTTGAGAATGAATACGTACAAATTATTATAATGTCATCACTCGCTAACAAAACAAACCCAGCCTTACGTTTGCACACACATTTCCTACGCTTAAGGTATGGTTCTCACGCACGCGATGGTAAAACTACCGTACGCCACGACTGAGATAAAATACTATATCGCACATACGTAATGTGGGAAACAGCCTGTTAGCTACATTATACCTGTTAAGTAATTTATTGTTTGGCTATTTTCTTCTAGTGATATTTGTATTTACAAAATAAAGATTGCGGGACGTAGGTTTTGCGATCCAGTTATTTACTGCCTTAAATATACACATCAATTGTGACTTACTTCAAAAAACAAAGATCTCCATTGAAAATGTGTGTTTGTATAATTAAAAGGGTTTGTCATTTTCTCTAAAACTACTCATCTGATTTTTATGCCCTAGGTATAAAAATATAAGTATACAAACGATTTTCAAACACAGTTTATTTACCTTTTTAGGGTTTCGTACCTCGGAAGGAAAAACGGAACCCTTATAAGATCATTTCGTGGTCCGTCTGTCTGTCCGTCTATCTGTCAAGACCTTTTTCTCAAGAACGCATAGAGTTATCAAGTTGAAATTAACATAAATTACTTACTTAGGGCTGCAATCACTTGAATCAGTGAAAAAATCAAAGTTCTAAGTAAACTCAATCAAAAGATACGGGCTTTAATGTTCCATTTATGCCGTATATTTTGACACTCGCATGGGAATCAAAACCTATAGAGTACTTCCCGTTGACCTAGAATCGTGAAATTTAGCAAGAAGCAATGTCATGTAGCACATGTAAAGAAAAAAATCCGAAAACTGTAAATTTAAAGTTACATACCTACAAATTTGTACGGAGCCCTCGGTGCGCGTGTCCGACTCGCACTTAACCGTGTTTTATTTATTTGCCTAGGCTGTCCCACTCCTGGGCTAAGGCCTCCCCCTCCTCTCATCTGTCGCGAGCCCGCGCGTACTCCTTCCAGTTTTAACGGAACCTATCCAGTTCACACGCCATTATTTACCTCTTATTTAAAAATCCACTCTTAAGAGACTGCATATTAATATTTTCTCTTTAAATCTTTGAATATTAAACTAATGTGCTGAACTATCAATATTAATAATAGTCGCAGTATCTAGGGTTCAGGGCCCAACTTCCATCAGTCACTTTGATGTATAGCCGAGCCGACCCTTGTAAGAAATTTATTGCCCATTGACACTGACCGTACCTTAGTTGTGATGTATCGATTTAGGCGGCTCTGTTTTGTATTGGTGCGGACGGAAATAGACTGGAAGAATGTCTTTTTGAAAGGAACTGGAGAACAAATGGAAGTCTAATTAAATAATACCTTATTACTTCTATGTCTAAAATTCTGTGTGGTTCCTTGCTTATTAGACTATTTCAGACACCAACATTCATGGTATTCACATGATCTGACCAAGATTATGTCTGGACTTTAAAAGAGACTGTGACCTCTGAGTTTGTTTCGGCCTTTCTTCTCAAACTAGATGAGGTCGGCGTTTCCTATCTGACTACAGATAGGAAACGCCGACCTCATCTAGTTTTTAAAATATGATTGACGTGTAAAAGTCTTTGTACAAACCTACTTAAAGAAATAAAATCAGTTATCATTTATAAACAGCAGGCTCGTCGATAATGGAATTCATCGATGAAGAATTCCTTCCACGAATTCTGCTGTAAAACATGATAAAAATAGTTTTTTTGTGCAATTAGTGGCGTGTCTGTGACGCGACGGTACGACGCGATTCTAGTGGAATTTCCATCAAGTTTACATAGAAATTGTTTTACTAGAGTCGCGTCGCCCATGCCCATGCAGGAGCCTTTATGATTACAGAAAAAATGTTTTTTTGGGTGTTCGTTTTTAGTGCATGCTATCAGAACATGGTTATCATGATAGAGGAATGATCGAACTGTTTTAAAAAAAAAAACAGAATTATTTACAGTAACCTCTAACAGCATAAAATTCAATTTAATGAGCAACCACGTAAACATGCCTTAATGTAAGTTCTGTGTTGTTCGAATTCCCAATCACAAAACATTAAATTACAAACTATAAACTTGAAACAATTTATAACATTGATATGTAAAATAGCGTCCCAATAACTTGGACATAACATATATACATGCACAGTCACAAATACCATTACATTTACATATAATATTAGAACAGTAGGATGTAAACTAGGTAGAATTTGTGTGAATATATTATTGAGCACGGTATGTGTTTTAATAGGAAGTATTTACTTATTTCGGTGGGTCTCACATGAAAACATGCAAGATAAATAAACAAGAGACGTGCTAGATTCACAGAATTCGGTTTATTTGCAGACAAACATAACTAGTGCTGTCGGAATGTATGAAGAGGGAGTTGAAAGCTCCTCGAGTAAGGATTACACTTGTACCTCTTTACATAGCCTCCCCAAGCAAACGTAGTCTCTCCTGTACAGTAAGTCGCTTAGGTTAGCATCTATTTGTTGCTTAAATAACATAAAATAACCTATAACGTAGTCTTAGAGACCAAGCGTACTACACGGCCACATCCAGGACCACGGGCCGCGCAGACCGCGTTAGAAAAAGATAATAATAATATAACAATACGAAATAATAATATAACAATACGGCTGCAACGGTCAACTGAAGGCCAGTTCCCATAATTAATTAAAAACGTTCAAAATCTAGTCGCAAGCGCAAGCTAGTCTCATCCCAACGACAATCAATGTCAAAAACGTATCAAAAATGTAGGGAAATTAGAGGTACACAAGGTCCACTTGAAGGACTAAGTGCGGAAACCAAACCCACAACATAGAACATAGATAGAGGTATTTTTGAACGATTGAAACTGAGATTAGACTGCGCAAGTTCTTAAAATTTTCGTTATTAAAATTCGACCTCTGGTCGCACTTTCCCACAACCTGCCTTCAGAGTAATTGCGTTAGTAAGAATGTCCTTCCACGATTTGGCTGCTTCCTCGGTCAAGATTGCGGTCACGACCGCAACCGGGGTAATGGCTCCGTAGTTCACCGTGTTGTCGAAGCAATGGTCAGAAGTCAATTCCCGTAATTAAAATCGTTCAAAATCTAGTGAAAATCTCATCTCAGCGACAATCAATGTCAAAAACTTGTCAAAAATGTAGGGAAATTAGAGGTATTTTTGACAGATTGACACAGATCAGAGGGGCAATTCTCGTAATTTTAAGAACGTTCACAGTCTGATCTCAATCTGTCAAAATATATGGAACAGCTTATTATTTTTAATAACCGACAAACACTTTCATTACAGGGGGTCCTGAATCATGTACACAATCTATGGTAATAGGTTGTTCATAGCTACACTCGTCTTTTTAATATAATACATAAATGTATGTTTTGGTATTCTATGAATAAAAATTATATTGTGTAGTTACTTATTATTAATTACAAACGTATACTATATCGTATCACTATAAAACAATAACAATTCACTATCCTGTCCGATCACATAATTAAATTCTCATGTTCAATGAACATTAAATAGACACCATTCGTGTGGCGACTATGCTCAAAACACTAACATTGGTGCGTTTTAATTACATGAAATATATAAACTGAACTGTTTATGTGCATGATATTGAATTTAAATTAGATTTTAGTTTAATTATTTATGCTTTGAATGTTAAAGGACTGTTCAAACTGAGGCAAATACTGCGCGGGAACCAGGACGTGACAGCGCGCGTTGTTTAAATGCTTAGGAAGTCATTCGTCTATTCGTGCCTATTTCAACACATCCATTTATGATAGTATTATTATTTCACGAAGCGACGCGCGTGTTAGATTATTAAGTATAAACTAAAAGTATAACAAGCTTTGAATTTCAGTATGGTTACTAGTTAGTTATTTACTGTACAGTATGAAAGTTATTATTGAATATGGTTTGTAGGAAAAGGGTTTTATGAAAGAAAGCACAGACAGACAAGGCTAAACATTTATTTTAAATTTAGGCTTGTCAGTAATTAATCAGAAAACTAGTCGTTTACAAAAAAAATTATAAGGTAATTAATCAATTTAATAAGAGTTGTTCTTAATTCTTAGACATCATCAAAAAGTATATCAACATCAACTGACAGTATTGTAACAATTATTTGAAACCACCTATTATATTAAAATAGCAATATAAAATCTAAGATATACTACAAGGATAATCAAATATTACTTAATCATTTATAGTAATAACATTTAAGTGTTTGTTTACAAGTTAAAACTGTTGTTTTTTGTAAACACAATATCTAGTCAAATTAGGTACTTCAACGTTGGTCCCAAGCTTCGTAAATGTGACAGATGCCATTATCCAACAACAATATTCTAATATTATAATTATATCAAAATGAAATATCTAACACGCGCTTTACTTGTGGTTAATAACAAGTGTTCAAACACGCTGTGAATGTGTGTGTTAGCGTAGGAGCTCTCGGTACCGTCTGAGACTGTGGCAGTCAGAAGTCTCTGTGTGTGTGCGTGTATGAGTGTTATGTGTTGATACTACTCGTCTTCTTCTTTAATACTGGTATTCAGCTGCATCTGGTTAGACTGGAAGCCGACCTCAACGTCGATGGGAAAAGGCTAGGCAGATCATGACTACTCGTCTTCCCGCACACATCCACAGCGTGTTTGAAAGCTTGTGAACCATTAGTAAAGCACGCGTCGCTTCGTAAGGTGAATATACTGTACAAGTTAGTTGACATAATCGGCGCGAGAAAATTTCGTCCTGCATCCCGTGCGGGTTTCGTCTAAGTTTGAACAAAGCTTTAATGGGAATGAATAAAATATCATGAATGCATGGATAGCTTTGTTGATGTAGAGCATGAATTCCTGGGTTGGATCCTCAGTATTGCCTATGTCCGGAAATGTGTTATGAAGCTTTTTCACTCAGAAATTTTCAGCATCAGCTCATACTCGGGATTCATGTCACTCCCTGTCACATGGGACTTATAAAATAATTGTTGTTGTTGTTGACATTTGTCTGGGCATTCATTTTTCTATCCCATAGGGAAAAAAATTTACAATATCTTCGATGAAAGTGCAGTTCTAGTCAGGGAAATGAATGGTTGAGCTAATTGGCATCCTACGTCAATTTGCTGTGTTTTTAGCCATTTCATACAGTTGTATGAAACAAGAAATAACAGCTGTGAAGTGTGCAGCTGGTATGGAATGACAGTTGTGATTTGAATATACGGAAACTTTAAGTTGGTAATTTCCTTGACTATAACTACCAAGCTTTATTTTTTTCGTTTAAACGTATTTATTCGAGATAATATCGGTCGGTCAGATACAGGTATTAGATTTAATGGTATCAAAAGGTAAAAATGTACAAAATATCCTACTCTCCGATTTCCGTTGTAATATCAAAGTACGTATTTTCGTCTGAAATTCAAAATGCACCAACAATATTTATCGTCGAAATAACAGAACCGTAAATAAAACGGAATATTATTTACATTTTCTATCGGAGCGGAGCATTTTTCATCGGTTCTTGTTTGATTCGAAGTCGTTAAGGTTCAGTGAAGACTATTTGCCGTTCATTATGCGACTTTCAGTTCATTCCGACCTCCGAATAGGAAAGAAAATTTAAATGCAACGAGATTTAGTTCAGCCGGAGTTTCGATGCAATTATGTTATGCTTCGAATGGATTGGCTATACGATAAAGACGTAATTAATGATAGCAAGTTTTTGTTCCCTTTACATTTTATGTATCGAGTTTTGCCAGATAAGTGTATACATGTTTAGAGTTATGAGGAACAGGGTGTAAAGTTCACTCATCCTCCATAGAAAAGGGAGGATCCTCCGACCAGACGGGTGTTGTGTCTGGCGGGCAACTGCCCAACGATTGATGTTGGGAAATTGTATATATGCTAATTGCGCGCGGTAAATTCTGCTTGCGAGATGCAGGATTTGCGTGACGTCAGTATGACGCGTTGTTCGCATGTGGCGTTGTAGATGCCGCTACACATTTTTTGCCTAATTTTATCATCATCACCATTACAGTCAAAAGACGTCCACTGCTGGATATATGCCTCCCCCAAGCACCTCCATTTCGACCGGTTCTGTGCTTCTCACATCCATTGGATTCCTGCAGTGCGATTCTGTAACCGTCTCACCGTCAAAACTTAGGTGAAGTGAGCGCGGAGTGAGCTGTCATTCCACATTGACACTATGGACAGCTCACTCTAAGCTCACTTCACCTAACTTTTCACGGTCAGATTTTTACAGAATCGATCGGCTGCAGCCTTAACAATGTCATCAGTCCACCTTGTGGCAATTTTATCTTAAAATAATGTAATTGGCAGATTACCGTTCTAAATAGATTAATAAAATAAATTGTGTTTGCATTTCTGTCTTTAGATACTTTGCCTAAATATGAGGATTTTAATTTAGTCCACTGCCATCAGCCATTTTTTTTCACGGATTAGTCAGCTGGAGAATAATGTTTCTGATACATTAAAAAAAATGAAACTAAGCTAAAAGAGTATGTAAGGACCGCAGCGGGTGGTGCTCTATAGTTACTGCCTACCCCCATCCGAAGGAGCTGGGAAGGTGACTATGTATATATTTATGTTAAAAAATCGAGGAGATGACACACGATACTACAGCGAATCACATGGCAGTTGTGGAATTTCTTGCCCATTCTTCTCCATACGAAAGTGCCTTTTGGAGGGGGTGACTAGAATTAATAATTTTTTTTTTTGTAAATTTTCGCGTTCAAAGGTGATTTTTATGTGCCTATTTTAAATAAATGATGTAAATAAAACAAATGCCAATAGAACTTTAATTTAAACTGTGCCATCTCAATTCCATCTTATTAAAATTCCAGCCAGTCTTCCAAAGAAATCAAACAAGAACGCAACTGCCAGACGAACATCACAATAATGGATATTCACCACTCTTCCATTAAAGTACTCCCAGTGAGTCCCTACTATCGAATTACTAGACTCACTCCAGAGTTCTAGCTTCATTATAACCGATCAAATGGAATTGACAGTTCGGTACCATTAATCAATTTATCCTAAATGAATTCGATTAGCAAGAAGATAATGAATACATATTTATAAATAGAACAGTCATTGAAGCTTTGATTAAAAATCTATTTGGAGTGACAATGTCTTTAGAAATGCGATGATTTGGTGCGAGTGAAAATTGGTATTTAGCGTGTTCTGATTAAATGTTTAACCTTTAGGACTAACTGCTAATAAACGTTGTTAAACTGTTCGATTTTCAACACCCGGCGCTGAGCCAAGCGTTGAAAATCCAACCGTACTCTTTTGTCATTGTCGTTTGTCAATATTTTAAAACTAGATGGCGCCGGCTTTCCCTAGCTGACTGATCCCTGAGGGGAAATGCCGAAACAAACTCAGAGGCCATGTTCTTTTTTATAGTCCATACATTATACTGTGACCTCTGAGTTTGTTTCGGCCTTTCTTCTCAGAGTAGTCAGATAGGAAAAGCCGCTCCATCTAGTTTTTAAAATATGACTGACGTGTAAAAGTGTTTGTGCAAACCTACTTAAAAAATAAAATCATTTATCATTTATATTGTTAAAATTTTGTGTGAGTCTAACAATACAGGGCCATGTCTGGAAGGGCCTTTTGAAGAAAGAGCTATTGCAGCTTTTTTATAGTATTGGTGAAAACAAGCATGAGACTTTTTTTTTTCTTTTGGTTCAGCTGTCGGTCTCAATTCTTTAGATTTTATATGAATTCTACTAGTTATGACAGCTGATTAACATAAACCTACATAATATGTATGTTCAAAATTAAGGTTTGACATTAATTTTGTATTTTAGAGACTTCGCTATATTTAGCTAATATGATTAAGACTTAATTAAATACAAAACATTATAAACATCTTGGATGATAACGTATGAATATAATAGAATAATTATGTCTTGAATATCTTCTAATAATAGAAGGACTTAAATTAATCTAGTTCCACATAATATTTTGCTTACTTTTTAAGCTTGCAAGAAACACATTAAAATAGAACTAAAATACTGTTACGAGCTTTGGGTTCGTGACAGTAAAAACTGCCCTTATAAATTACCAAAAATTACACTTTAATTAAACAACACTAATAACAACTCAAACACACTAATTATAAAACACGATTGCTCTTAAGTCGCACTTGAAGATCGCTTTCGATGTATTCGCATGTGTCATGTGGCCCACCCCGGCCTTATATAGTGCCGCAGATAGTTCTAGAACCTTCTATTGTGGAAACATCTAGAAGGTTCGATTTCATACCGGCCCTGACTGAACAGAGGTCGATAGTTCTAGAAAGTTCTGGAATCGAAATTTCGAAGGATCTATTAGTTCTGCTACTCGATACTAGATGGTGCTAGTGGTACATTAGTTCTGCTACTTGATACGTCTTAAGTTTTGTTTTAGAATATTTTAATTGCATGTCTGATTTGATTACGTATTTGGCTAATGATTTTGACAGACATATTATAACAATTGTTCTGAAATAGTTCGTCTACGTCTTGTGACAGCCAGTCGGGTTGGACCTCACACATTTTTTTATTTTGAGTGGCAATAACTCAATGTCCTTTTTTTAACAAATATTTCTACTTCTAATATGTATAGACTAGTTATTTCGAAGCATTGTTTTCTATTGCTTAGGTAGCTTCCACGCTACCTAAGATAGTCTGACGTAGTCAGTTGTGTTTGATTTCCTTCAACGATCGATTGATTAATCTCGGATTCCATATCGCTCGCATTTATTGAGTAAGAAAAAGTTATGTATTTATAACGTTTTATTTAAAGTCAAAGTATGTATTTATATCAGGCATTAGGGCCGCCTTTGTACCTTTTTGTGCGAAAAGCAAAAAGTTTTAATAAAACAAATTTAAAAATTACCTTCAGACTGGAAATCCTAAACTTTCAAGGAGTTGGTCAGTTAGTCAGAAAGATGTAGCTAGTTGCCCGTTCCTAAACGAAGATCTCTATGGAGAAAATATGCCAATGCACTCCATGGACACTCTTTTGAAAATTTTGCTGTAACAAATTAAAATATGATTCGCTTACACTGTGACCTCTCCTTATAAATAAAAGGATTTATATCTTCGTTGGATCTGAAGCTTTTAAATTAAATGTTCACAATTTACATATGGTTACGTTCACGAGTTCGGATTCAAATGTACTGTCAAATAAATCTCGAGTGGTTTTTAGACAAAAAATGAATTCATTTTGTCTTTTTTGCTGACTGTAATTTATAAGTTAAAGTCTGACAGTTTAAAACTTTGCGAGTAAATTACAAAAGATGTACAGACTGTACAGTAAATGATTTTGTTATTTTATTCAGACAGACTATTTATTAATTAAGGCTTTCCTACGACTAATTTACGCAAACATTAACAGGGACCTTAGTCTTATTTTATAAAGTACTACAGTGAACATATCAATTAAAGGTATGTACAGCACTTACATAGTTTGCCTAATTGATCTACTTAGTAATTAAAGAGATAATCACCTTTCAAACAAAAAAAAAATCAAAATCGGTTCATCCGTTCGGGAGCTACGATGCCACAGACACACAAAGACGTCAAAATTATAACACCCCGTCATTTTTGCGTCGGGGGTTAAAAATAACAATTTCATGAAATAAGGGCTGATTTTTCAATCATCTGATAAATTTATTCAAGGAATAATTTTGAAATTTTGACAGTTGTTTCATACGAAAACTGTCAAACGTCAATTTTATTCCTCGAATAAAAGTTATCTGGCGATGGAAAATCAGCCCTAAGTAACTAATAGTATAATCAAATAAAACCAATAAAATAAACCAATTACATTAATTAAAAAGATCAAATTGTGAGAAAAAAATACAGAACAGAATATGAAAAACGGAATTCAAATAAGAATACCCAATATAATGAATAACCAATCTGTAAGTTGTAGACTGTGAATGAATGTGAATTTCTTGGTCGGACTCAGAGTAAGCTTGTTTAATTTAAACTAATTTCGTACTGCTCGATGAAACCTAGTACCTATTTATATTTTATGTTGTTTACCAATTTATTTTAAATTTTTAAAGGTTAATTTAAGATTCATGGTATATGAAATAGAAAATCGAGCTTTGTCTAATTTCATATTGTTCTGGCTAGTATTACAATTTACTTTTTATTTACATTTTAAAAGTGTTAGCGCAAGACGACGTTACAGTTACACCGTTACACCTTTTTTGAGTTTGTACCTACACCTACACACAGGCTGCGTTTAGAAAACTTATTTTTAGGTTTAAGGTAACATTTAAGTGACATTACTAAAGCCTATGGTAAAGTATCATACTCGATCCTGTTAACTAAATTAAATGGAGTTGGCATCAGGGGAGACGCACTTGACTGGTTAAAATCGTATCTCACTGATAGGAAACAGTGTGTACAGATAGAACACCTAGATGACGAGACGTGTGAGTTACAAAACGTGTGCTCGAATATACTAACAACTAAAACTGGTCCATTCCACAAGGTAGTGTAATAGGATGTATACTTTTCCTTATCTACATTAATGACCTACTAAAAATATGTGACCATATACGTGTGTTGTTCGCTGATGACATCTCCGTACTCTTTAAAAGCTCTACTAACAACCTACAATATGACTCCCAAATTACTGAAACTTTTAACCGCATACAATCTTTGAGTAAACAACAAAAAAACTAAAATCATACAATTTAAACCCTACCAAAACCAAAAAAAAATACTTAAAAAATATAACAGAAGCCATCCAAATTGAAGAAGTAGAAGAATTCAAATTATTAGGAATTACATTAGACTCTCATTTAAATTGGAAAAAACATGTCGAAAAGACCAAAATAAAACTGTCACAATTTAGCACACAGCAAGTCCATGTGAATATGGACTTGCTGTGTGCTAAAATCAAATAAAAAAACTCAGTGTGCCCTCTCTGCATACTACGCATATGCCTACGCGTGGCGACGCTACGGCATCATCATGTGGGGACACAGTGTAGATGCGAGGGATTTATTTATTGCACAAAAAACGGTATTCGGTATTCTTTCTCCATTATTATTCTCCATCTTCATTAATTTTATAACTCACTGTCTTCGGTGTTCGTATCATCTATATACTGATGATCTTCAATTATATACAGCTGAGTGGGTAGGTTTGTCGAACGCCATAGCAGATGTAAACCGAGACTTAGATGCTATCAAAAAGTGGTCTGATAGTTTCGGGGTGCCAGTAAACCCCTCGAAGTGTCAGGCCATTGTAATTGGAAGCTCACGCATGATAGGTAGGGTGACGCTTAGCTCTCTTCCACCTCTTATTTTCAATGGTACCGGCATTCCCATTACACCTACTGTGAAAGATCTCGGTTTGCATCTTGACTCAATGCTTAGGTGGCAACGCCAGGTCTCTAGTGTTAGTCAAAGGGTCTACGGTACTCTGCGATCCCTGTATCGTTTGAGAAACTTTTTGCTCGCAAAGACGAAGACCATGCATGTGCAGACTTTGATGTTCCCTATAATCGACTATGGTGACGTGTGCTACTTTGATTTTTTTTTTTAGTTTTGCTGGATAAGCTCGACAGATTGGTCAGCAATGGTGTCCGGTTCATATTCAACCTCAGGAAATATGACCATGTGTCGAGCTATAGGTCTGAGCTCAAATGGATGTCCATTCGCCAAAGAAGTTTCCGCGCTTTGACCACGCTTTTCTCCCTTCTCAACTCTCCCACTCCTCTCTTCTTATCTCGTATCTCCCTTCCAATATTTATGTTCTTCACACGCTAAGAATCTACGTTCTTCTAACAATCTTCATCAATCAGGCTTTGTTCATTCTTCTTTTCATATTCAGTGCATTCTTTTTTGGAATGCGCTTCCTCTTGATATCAGGACGGCCACCAGTCGGTATACGTTTAAGCGGAAATTGCAGAGTTATTTTCAAAACAAATTTTCAAAAAAATAGCGTAGAGTCATCTCAACACCTCTCTCCCCTAATTTTGTATATATACAACGTGTTTTTATTGATATCCCATATTTCTAGGGGGTCATTGTACTCATCATTATGAACCACTTTTACTATGGGACCAAACCCGAAACCGCGAAACAAAAATCTGGTGTTCCGTACATTTTGACGAGTTAGACGAACATAAATGTAGGGAACAGCTGATTTTTTTTTCGCGCTTTCAGTTTTGATCCCATAGTAAAGTTGTTTATGAAGATTTCCTAAAAAATCATTTAACAGCACTGCTGCACGGATGTACCGGAAGAAAGAAGAGCAAACATGATTTATCAACATGACAGATGTCCAGCCCACTTCCGAATCACAATTCGACAGTTGGTGGACCACTATCCAAACCGATGGATAGGGCGCGGTGGGCCGATTCCGTAGCTTGCACGAAGCCCTGATCTGACGCCGCTAGACTTTTACGTTTGAGGACATATAAAAGACCTAGTTTATGTGACCCCCGTAAATTCAATAGAAGAACTAAGGTGCGAAGGTGCCGCATCTGTGCTGAAGAACAGATGCGGCGGACCAGATGAGGGCAACAATCACAGCAAGAATCACAAAGACCAAAGCGAGGAAGCGAATAAGAACATGTACTCGAAACCAACGTCAGCACATAGAACACGACGTGTGAAATGTGTGTAAAGTTTTTAAATTGATATTGATTAAAAATAATTATTATGTTCATGAAATTGTTTAATTTGATTTTCCGAATAAACACCTTTTTGTGAGACGTACGCCTTCCTGTACTAAATCAAAAACGATTTTCATAATGTAGTCCATGACTTTGTATTCATTTTCATACCTTTTTGGATAGCTGATAAGACAAGGATATTTTAGTAATAATTTGTAGATATAGCGTAGTATTTATTTTTTTTTTTTTTTGTAGGAAGACAACATTTTGTATGAAGTAATGGCAAAAATTACAAAAAAAATAAATATTTGATTAGTGATATTTGATTAGTGATATTTGATTAGTGATATTTGATTAGTGATATTTGCCAAGGTTTTAGGCATTTTTGAACTTTTAATTACCAACAAAGATTTGCTACGGCATCAACTATGATAATAATATAAATTTGAGTACAGTCGCTTCGTAGATAATTTGCAAATTAGCTTCAAATGATTTAATCTAGGATTTTTCATAAAAAAAACTAAAAATCTTACTAACTCAAAACCTACTGAACTTCGGTAGAACCTTTGGTGGCTTAATTTTGTTGCATTTTTACCCTACTATGACGTCCTTCAAGGAATACGTCGAGTTACCAGTAACCCTATATATTAGAAATAGCCACTTTTGTTAAAAATAACCTAAACTTGTTTAGTTTTGACAAGAACGAGCGCCGCAAAAAGAACTTAACTCTATCAGCACCTAGACTACAAATGCACAAAAATAGCCCAGAATACCGAAGCATACAAATATACAACAAATTACCTGAAAATATATGTACAGTCCACGAAAACAACATGTGTATTTAAAGCTAAGATCATGACATTGCTCTTAAAAAAAAATGTTACTACTGTATCCAGGAATTTATTTATTTATTTTATTGGTTCACCAACAATTGTTTGCACAGGTTGTATGCTAAAAAGTAACATGCAGAAATGTAAATGCAACAGTGCAACAATCACTTATAGGTAAACTCCGCATGCATAAAGGAGTTGTACAATTTTAGAATATTAATCTAGATTAAAAAACGAAAAATACTAATCTAAAGGACTAAATAATATAACAACTTATGGAACTAATTACATTTAAATATATTCTCTCTCAAACGAGAGAATGAAAAGTTAAACTATTAAGAAAGGTACAATTTAGTATATTAATCTAGTTTATAAAAAATAAAAAAATACTAATTTAAGGGTCTAAGTAATTATTATAGGTAACATCGTAAGGAACTTATTATACTTAAATATATATATGTATATTCTCTCTCAAACGAGACAATGAAAAGTAAAGTTATTTAGCAAGATGCTTAAAAAAATTGGCCTTCAATCTGCCCAGACTTTCATAGTGCAAATCAATTTGATAACTGCAGCTATTTACAACCTTGGATAATCTCGCATAGGGGGAATTGGCGCCTAGAACCGTACTTCTCTGCGGAGGGCAGAGTGGTGTAATCACACTGCGAGGAATTCTTGCCGGTGCACGGAAAATAAAAGTGTACAATATTTGTGGGCAGTAAATTTTGTGGTGCATCACTTTACACACAAACATTGCGTCATTGATGCGTCGGCGATTGTCAAGCGAAACCATTTTAAAGTGTATAAGTCTGTTGCTGTACGAACGTACTTTTTTAGTTATTCCGCTAGAAAACGCCAGGTGCCATAGAAAACGCTTTTGAACGCGTTCTAGACGCAACGAGTGTGTGGCATAATGTGGACGACAGATCACGCTACAATATTCTAACATACTTCGTATTAAGCAATTGTAAAGCAAAATTTTAGTCTTACAGCACCTAAACTGTTTGGAATTCCTCATGACAAATCCCAGCATCTTAGAGGACTTTTTTATTATATTGTCTATCTGGGGAATAAAAGTTAACTTACGGTCAAACATGACACCAAGGTCTCCTATTGTGTCCAGTTCCGCAATCTTTACTCCATTGATATAATAGTCTTGGTCTATCAAATTATGTTTTCGCGTAAATTTAACATGATATTTATCGAAGACAAAATGTTAAAATAGTGTTTAAATATATATCTGTGTGTTAATTATCTATACAATATAAAATTCAAAGTCCTGACTGACTGACTGATATATCGACGCACAGCCTAAACTGCTGGTCCTAGAGACATGAAATTTAGAGGGTGTGTTTTTAGTGAAGAGTAAGTATCCACTAAGAAAGGGTTTTTTTGAAATTCCACCCCTAAGAGGGTGAAATGGGGGATTTCGTTTGTATGGAAAATCTTATTCCTTGAGTTAATAAACTTGAAACTTGGCACCAACAGTAATCTAAGTAAATTATGAAGTTATCCATTTTATATTTTTCTAAACTACCCCCTAAAAGGGGATTGGAGGGTTTCAAAGTTTGTATGAAAGAATTTAAGCGCGCTGTCCGATTATCTCGAAACTCACTATTTATACCTAGGATCGAGAGTAAAGAATAATGTTTATCAGGGTTTTTCGAAAATTAGCCCTGATGGGCTGAAAAGGGGTAGTCAATTTTACAGGGGAGGATTTTACTGCATGGCTTAATTAACTCAAAAATTAGTATAAATAATCTTTGAGTCAAGTTATGAATACATCCCAAACGATTTTTTAAATTCCACCCCTGTGACGGTGAAAAGCGGGGATACAGTTTATATGAAAAATCTTCTTCATTAGGTTAATAAACTTGAAACTTTTCAAGAATACTCGCCTAAGTTAGTAATAAAGTTTATCATTATATTTTTTTAAAAACTACCCCTCAAAGGGGAAGGGGTGTTGAAGTTTTTGTGGAAGAATTTGATTGCGCGGTCCGATTAACTCGAAACTCAGTATTAATACTTTTAACAGAAAATAATTAATAATCAGTATGTAAAGTTGTCGAAAATTTACCCCTGACGGGGCAAAAAGGGGTAATTCGATTTTTAAGGGGAGGATTTGAACTTGAAACTGTATGTTACATTTTCACACCTAAACCACTGAACTTCTGATTTGGCAAAGAGATAGATGGCATCCTGGGGAAGGACATACTTTTTATCCTGGTAGCATGTTCCCGTGGGATAATTTCCGACATCCACGCGGGCAAAGCCGCGGGCAGAAGCTATAATATATACTCTTTTTATGTACAAAGCTAGATTTATGTTTAAATTATATTATGCTTTAATTGTGAAAGTTCCTAATATTAGCTAATGGATACTCGCTACAATATTATTAGTTTTAAGTTATCCTGCAGCGCCCTAACAGGGTCATGTACAGTCACGAGTAAAAGTATGTATACACTCGGCTTCATTTAAAAGCGATTTACTCCTTTATTTTTTAATGAAATTTTATGTTGTTACAAACATAGCATTTTTGAACCCATAGGTTTATGTAATGTATCGTTAACGTTACATTCGTTATATCACGTAAAAATCGCAATTGAAAGTTGGTAAGTGTTGACATATTGGTGCTCGTGACTGTACTCACTAGTTTAAGCCTAGCGTGTAACTATGGTTGTGTGCATTGTGCATTAAAGAAATAAATAAATAAGTAGAGTAGGTTCAAACTATACAGTGGCCGGTATAGAAGCATGGTCTATTCGTCCTGCTAATATGGTTAATTTTCTATGCAGCAAAAACTTTTACCTTTATATGAGTAAGTACAAAGCCGTATAAATAAGCTATTAGTTTATATTACTGTTATAATTGGTATTAAAATAATATTTACTGTAGCGAGAAAGCAAATATCAAATAAGATCAAATATATTATTTATTTAAAGTGCGTCTGAAAGGATCTAAATGGTAAGCTCATATTTACTCGCTACGGAATGGAGTTTGAATGTTACAAGTCATTAGAGGTAGCGATTTGAATACACGTTTATAAACTCTTTAGCAAACTGCCCCTGCAACACACGATGTTTTGGCAAAACATCGAGAATTATTTATATACGTACTTAAGTTTAATATTAAATCTATTGCACTTGTTCTTCTTAATTACGTGACCGCATTGTAGCGGTCACGCTGTCAGACACGAGAGCGACATTGTTATATACTATTTGTTAATAAACTCGATCATAATAAATAATTACGTAGATCCCATGATTGAAAGACTGTCGTAAACAACCGTAAACGCACGTTTTTAATTAATGCACCCCCGGTTTCATGCAACGTGCATTCGTTAAAAATCTCAGGTGTAACTGAGTTTTACAATTACAATTACAAATAGAAGCGGATCATGAGAAAGACGGCACGGTTGGCGCAGTGGATAAGCAATTGACTGCTGCGCTGCATGTCGCGGGTTCGATTCCCGCACGGAACAAATTTTTGTATGAACTACAATTAGTTGTTCCGAGTCTGGCTGTTTGTGTATGTGAGTTTAAATGTTTGTAAACGCACCCACAATACAGGAGAAATTCCTAGTGTGGGGCAACGTTATTTAAAAAAATAAATAAATAAAGAAGTCGTCGACACACAACCAATAATTATTTCTAGTACTATAACCCATTTTAAAATCTGATCGATTTTCATAATGACCTTAGCATGTACATACTTGCACTACTCGCTACACATAGCATACATTCCATATATCCATCTGTTCTGGGCCACAAACCCTTAACTTGCACCACATTTTACCATTATTAAACGGTAACGCCACAATTTTTTGCGCGAGTCTGATCTAGCCGCCCACACCTCTGTCTCCTTAACGGTCTGTTTTGACGGTACGAGAGGAATGTGCGGCTGTAGGCTACGGTTCATTAACTAGGATTAATTTCTATGAATGAGAGCTTAGGTACGATGCGATTTGTTGAGTCTGGTCTAGCCGCCCACTCTTCTGTAGCCATACGTGCTATTTAGACGGTTCGGGTGGAGTGTGCGGTATGTTACGGTTCATTAAAAGGGATTAATTCTATGAACGACAGAGGAGGTGCGCGTGGCCTGTTTTATTATATTTATATTTTATAGTTTGTAATATACTATTCTAGTGAGGCGGGGTCGTAG
Organism: Apamea epomidion; assembly: GCA_947507525.1. Lineage (NCBI taxonomy): Eukaryota > Metazoa > Arthropoda > Insecta > Lepidoptera > Noctuidae > Apamea > Apamea epomidion. Next base: position 19,737,782 of record OX382237.1, read on the forward strand.
CCGACCACGTAGTAGATGGCGGGACGAGCTGGATAGTTTGCGTCAAACCTGGAAGGAGGACGCGTGGGCTCGAGTATGATAGGAGGAGTGGAGGGAAGCCTTTGCCCAGGAGTGGGACAGCGTAGGCTAGTGAAAAATAATAATATACTATTCAACTTTGTCTCAAACAAGAAAGAATAGACGACAAATAATATTGCCCTGATTAAGTATACATGGGGCCCCCATGTATACTTAATCAGGGTAGTACAGTAGTACGTGAAAGTTTTCTGGTTAAACATATTAAGTAATTAATGTTGATTTTTTAAAAAGTTTGACAAATATGTTGATTGTGTTTTTTTTAAATTTAAATTGTTAATTTTACAAATAATGAACTATTTTTGTTACATACTCGTACTTTAATTGTTGCATTTTTTTTTACACGTGTTATCTGTTTATATATGCGTAAAAATACAATAGATTTAACATGATATAAAAATTCAAATAACGCACCCTTAATAATATAAGGGCAAAATTCAAGTCAAAATTTTTGAAATGTTTGATTTTGAATGCTAAGGGCACAAAACGAAATTACCTACCGGCTACCGCTAACAGAGAGAGAAAAAGAACATTAACGACTCAGTAACTATACTTGTGTCTCTCTCACACTCCCACCGCTCGTCTCCCGTTCTTACTGCTATAAGGTCGCAGCCAGTAACGTGTCCATACATACGAAGAATAAATCTATGAATCTGAAGAAAATCACAGTTATAACTAAAATACTAAGTATTTTATTAGAAAAATAAGGTGGAATTTAACAATTTTGAATCTTTAAACACGAATTCCCAAAAAACTACTTTTTTGTTTTAAGCCTTTATATTACTAAGGGTGCGATAAGTTTCGGTTTCGGTTTTAGTTTCGGCTTGAAATCCTGTTTCGGTCGGACACTACATGGGGGTACTTAATCAGGGTAATGTTATAATAGGGGTTAAAGTATGAAATTGCCGTTTTATTTTAATAGGTACTTTGAATTGACATAGAACCTTCATGGTTTGAGATTTTTGAGTGAAACTTTTTTCACATGGTACCTATGAAGTTCTTCTTTTAAAAAATGTGCAACATTCGATTATCGACTTTCAGTTGTTTTTTTTATTCAGCTTAGACAAGAAAGATGGATACTTGGAAAATTCGAGTTATTTTTGAATACGAGTTCCGACGGGAACTAACACGGCAGAAACAGCTCGCAATATCAATGTTGCGTTTGGAGAGGGCACTGCTAATGAACGCACCGTGCGATTTTAGTTTAAACGCTTTCGTGATGGAAACTTTGATTTGAAGAACAAACCACAGGTGAATAACAATGAATTGAAACAGATGGTGGAAGCCGATCCGAGCCAAACTACCCAGGAATTAGCGGCATGGCTTATCCTTACCCAATAATATGGACTCATTTGCGTCAAAACAATAAAAAAAATAATATGAGAAATGGGTGCCTCATGATTTGACTGATCTGCAGAAAGAAACGTGTGTTGAAACTTGTGTTGCCTAGTTGAATCGATACAGAAATGAAGCAATATTGGATCGAATTGTGACATGTAATGAAAAGTGGATTCTTTACGATAGCCGTAAGCGAAAAATGCATTGGCTGACCCCAGGTCAAACGCCGCAACAGTGTCCTAAAGCAAAGCTTACCAATAAAAAGGTAATGGTAACTGTTTGGTGGTCTCAGCTTGGTGTTATTCACTATAGCTTTCTCCGATCTGGTCAAGCAATAACGGCAGATGTCTACTGTGCCGAACTCCGAACAATGATAGCAAAACTAGCAGTGAAACAGCCCCGACTCATGAATCGATCTTCACCATTATTGCTCTATGATAACGCGAGACCTCATACAGCACGAGAAACCGTTTTAACTCTACAGGAACTGCAATTAGAAACCATTCGTCACCTTCCGTATTCGCCAGACCTTGCTTCAACGGACTACCATTTTTTTCGTGATTTGGACAATTTTCTACGTGATAAAAAGTTTTCTTCTCAGGAGGCAGTACAAAATGCTTTCACACAGATTGTCGAATCTAGATCACGAGAGTTCTATGGCAAAGGCATAAATGACCTTCCTATTAGATGGCAGCAATGTATAGATAATAATGGTAACTATTTTGATTAAATAAATATGCTAAATTAAAAAAAACGAATTTCAATTTTTCAGTACAAATCGGCAATTTCATACTTTAACCCCTAATATATATCTTTATCTTTATAATTCTTCTGTACGTCTGTCTCCTTAACAACTGAACCGATTTCGATGAAAATGTTTGGGTGTGTTTAAGTGGGTTTCTGGATGGTTAAAATTTACAATTGCACCCGGTAGGTGGCGCTCAAGTTCTAGGAAACAGGATAACGTCTGGCCAGTCAGCTAGTATACTAGTATGTATAATTTAGGTCAGGCTTATGTCCATTAGTAGATTGAGATACAACATGGTATTAGAAACGAATGTACTCTGTGAATGAGCTATGTATAATCCTAAGGTCTAAAGGTCAGTGACCTCATGCAGTATAATTGAATAAATAATTATTTGATAATATTTTTTTCTGCCCTAGGTGTTCAAGTAAATCCTTTATTCTATTGATGTATTTATTAAAGAGGATAAAAATAAATACACTAAATAAACTTATACTTGTCTTACTAAACCTTCGGTATATATAAAATTCAAAGTCCTGACTGACTGACTGATACATCAACGCACAAACTAAACCGCTGGACATAGAGACATGAAATTTGGAGGGTGTGTTCTTCGTGAAGAGCAGATATCCACTAAAAAAGGGTTTTCGAAATTTCACCCTAAGAGGGTAAAATGGGGGAATTTGGTAGGTTGGAAATTCTTATTCCTTGAGTTAATAAACTTGAAACTTGGCACCAATACTAATCTAAGTAAATTATGAAGTTTGCCATTTTATGTTTTTCTAAGCTACCCCCTAAAAGGGGATTGGGGGGTTTCGAAGTTTGTATGGAAGAATTTTAGCGCGCGGTCCGATTAACTTGAAACTATACCTGGGATCGAAAGTAAAGAATAATGTGTATCGGGGTTTTTCGAAAATTACCCCTGACGGGCTGAAACGGGGTAGTAAATTTTACAGGGGAGGATTTTACTGCATGGGTTGATTCGAAAATTAGTATAAATAATCTTTGAGTCAAGTTATGAATACATCCCAAATGATTTTTTTAAATTCTACCCCTGTGGGAATGAAAATGAATTTATATGAATAGGTTAATAAACTTTAAACTTTTTAAGAATGCCTACTCACCTGAGTAAGTAATAAAGTTTATTATTATAAGTTTTTCAAAACTACCCCTCAAAGGGGGATATGTTGAAGTTTGTGTGAAAGAATTTGAGCGCGGTCCGATTAACTCCAAACTCAGTGTTTATACTTATGACTAAAAATAAAGACTAACGCGTATCAGGGTTATTCGAAAATCTACCCGTAACGGGTTGAAAAGGGGTAGTTAACTTTTCAGGGGAGGATTATAATGCATGGCTTGATTAACTCGAAAATTTGTATTAATACTTTTGACAGAAAATAATTAATAATAAGTATGTAAAGTTGTCGAAAATTGACCCCTGACGGGGCAAAAAGGGGTAATTCGATTTTTAATGGGAGGATTTGAACTTGAAACTGTATGTTACATTTTCACACCTAAACCACTGAACTTCTAATTTGGCTAAGAGATAGATGGCACCCTGGGGAAGGACATACTTTTTATCCTGGTAGCACGTTGCCGTGGGATGATTCCCGACATCCACGCGGGCGAAGCCGTGGGCGGAAGTTAGTTAACTATAACAAACTAAAAAATAAATTCATTGTATTTACATTTAGTATTAAGTTTATATTAAGAAACTAAAAAGCTTTTTAAAATGACTTATTGCAAATTATTTGTTTTATAAAGCAATTAGACTTGAGAAACTTTTATAATTAACAACCTTTTTTCTAATTTTCTAAGATTCATAAATAACAAATGGCTCATCCTTCTTGAAACCGTCAACCATAAATCTTCAGTATCTTTACTATTTTTTTTTTACAAAAGCCTAATGAAAAATTAAGACTGTATAAAGAAAAATTAGGTCGAATCTGCCGTTAACCTGTGTAAAGTTTGTGCCTGAAAAATTAAGAATTTGATGAAAAATACAGCGTAGCAGCCCTAGGTCGAATGAAAAACAAACTTCTACTAAACATTTACGAGTTTCATTTCAGTAACTGTTTCAGTAATATTGTTGAAAGGAATTTGTTTTCAGGGCGATTGAAACAGTCGGCAGAACTTGATAAAATATTTTTAAATTACAACTCAACTAATTCATATGACGGGTACCGCGAGGGCTGGTTCGGGGTAGCGCGGGAATGGAGTTTCTGGAAGTCTTTGTCCAGCAGTTGGACAGTATAGACGAAAAAAATAATTTAGAACTTACTGCCACTGTGACTGTCTGTCACTTGCTCCTATTTATTATCAAAATATTATATTCATTTTAAAACCGGCCGTATGGTTCGGACCGCTAGGGAACACATAAAATCTCTATTTAATGGGAAACAATAAAGGGCCAGTTACCGGCGGACGGTTCGAATGCAATTTAGTCATTTTAGTAATTTAGTCATTTATTTCTTAACAAAATACGTTGTGTAGAAAGTCTTACATTATAAAATAACTTAAAATTAGATTAATAATGATTAGATAGAAATAACAAAAAAATAATGTAAAAATATAAAGAAAAAAATAAAAATAACAATAACTCATTTTTTACAATAATAAAATGAATAGTCGTTTAATAAAGTAATATAATGTCAAAGGGTGAAAATAAAAAAAGTAAAAATAAATGAATAGTCAATTACCTACAGAATAGAATGTAAATAAAGATTGACACAATGAAAATAATAATAAAACTCAATAATAGCAAATACTGCATAAATACATGATTGTCATTTATCAACTCACAAACTCTTCAATACTGTAATAGCCCTTCCTCAATAAATATGTCCTTAATTTGTTTTTGAATAAATTTGCACTGGTTATGCTTTTGAATTCTAACGGCAACTTGTTGTATAACAAGACGGATTGATATCTGGGACTATGTCGAACCACCTTCAATTTAGGTTGAATTGTGTAGGGCAAGTCTTTTCTACGAGTACTATATCTAGCTTGTCTTTGCTCTACAGTTTCAAATTTGTGCAAATTCCTAACAAAACAAGAATATAGAGACATGGCACTGTTAGAATTTTTAGTCTTACGAAGTGTTCCTTGCATGATTCTGTCTGTCTTATACGAAGCATTGTCCTTAGCGCTCTTTTTTGGATTACAAATGCTGACTGGATATTGTATTTATAGCTGTTGCCCCAAAACTCAATACTATATCTGAGCCTAGACTCAACCAAAGCGAAATACGCCCTCCTAAGTTGAGGTAAAGTTAATTCTTCCCTCAGGGTTCTGATTGCATAGCATGCCGAGCTCACAGACTTAGTAATAGACAATGTCTCAGCCGTCCAATTTAATAATGCGTCAATGTGAACACCTAGAATTTTGACATTATCAACTACTTCTACTTTGTTACCACACGATACCACCTCAATCTTAGCGTTATTTCGCACCGTCGGCTTGAATAATACACACTTTGTTTTATTTACATTAATTTTTAAATTGTTAGTCCCAAACCAGTTTTCAAAAGCTTTTAACACTGCATTAATTTTGGATTCTAATTCGATTATATCGTGTGCAGACACTATTGCATTTGTGTCATCAGCAAAAATTATTAGTTTTATGTCATTAAAATGTCTTTGAATATACTCAATCAAGTCATTTAAGAATATTATAAAGAAAAATTGGACCTAGAACGGAGCCTTGCGAGACACCACGGCATACAGCGACTAAATTGGATTTATATGTTTTTTCTGCACCATCTATCACCGATTTTATCTCAGTGTACTGACGCATGTTGTGTAAATAAGACCTGAAAAGCTTTAATACATTCTCGCGTATACCATAGTGTTCCAATTTGGCCAAAAGAATGTCATGGTGTACTGTATCGAAGGCAGAACTGAGGTTAAGAAAAATACCGGTTACTTTATGTTTGTTATTTAAATTACATATAATATCGTCCACTAATGCCTCAGCAGCATCACTGGTTCCTAATGATGATTGGTATGCAAATTGTTGCTTATTTAAGACATTGTGCATCTTTAGGTGTCTCAAAAGTCTTTCTTTAATAATTTTTTCAAAGATTTTTGACAACACGGGTAACAGGGACAATACATACAATATATCTACGAATTCCAAAGAATCTTGTGAAATATCCGATTTCTAATTTTAACAAACAATACTAGACTCACATCTGGCAACCATAAGATGGGCCGACTGGATGCCAAGTGAACTCTTAAAACAAAGGAGAAATTGTACAAAAAGAGCCATAGAGCGATTCTGCGAAAATGTGGTTGAGCGTGGCAGTATCTATTAGGAATTATGAGGAGACTGATGTAATAAGTCAGGGCAGTCAATTTTGGACAACGAGCGGGTGCGGATGTGATAGTTTAGGCTAGTTAAATTAAGAGATTTGGTAAATGCCAAGCCATGGCCAAGTGTGTTGGCTGTTGTAAGAAAGCAATTAGTATTTAATAAATTAAATATGGTTGGGTCAAAGCTCAGATTAGACTAATGTAATATTTAGCATATTAACTGTATCTGTGTTGGTGCGACTGGGTGAGTCCTTAATTATAATAATTATCTTAGGCTGATAATGGTATTATATTTCCTCTAACTAAACAGACAGATACGTATTGCTGGAGAGTTTATTTCGCCTATTCTTCTCCCCAGCTAAACACTAGAAAGTAGTGAAGGGCGATATAGCTGAGAAGTTATTAATGATGATTTATTCCAGCAAGGAAATAAAGCATCTAAATGATCGTAATTAATCATTGCTATTTGCTATTTTCTCTTGTAATAGTGGTTAAAGTATGAAATTGCCGTTTTATTGTAATAGGTACTTCGAATTGACATAGAACCTTCATGGTTTGAGATTTTTGAGTGAAACTTTTTTCACATGGAACCTATGAAGTTCTTCTTTTAAAAAATGTGCAACATTCGATTATCGACTTTCAGTTGTTTTTTTTTTTATTCAGCTTAGACAAGAAAGATGGATACTTCGAAAATTGGAGTTATTTTTGATTACGAGTTCCGACGCGGAACTAACGCGGCAGAAACAGCTCGCAATATCAATGTTACGTTTGGAGAGGGGACTGCTAATGAACGCACCGTGCGATTTTGGTTTAAACGCTTTCGTGATAGAAACTTTGATTTGAAGAACGAACCACGTGGAAGACCGCCCACACTGGTGAATAACAATGAATTGAAAGAGATAGTGGAAGCCGATCCGAGCCAAACTACCCAGGAATTAGCGGCATGGTTTAACGTTACCTTACCAACAATATTGACTCATTTGCGTCAAATCAATAAAATAAAAAAATATGAGAAATTGGTGCCTCATGATTTGACTGATCTGCAGAAAGAAACGCGTGTTGAAACTTGTGTTGCCTTGTTGAATCGATACAGAGATGAAGGAATATTGGATCGAATTGTTACATGTGATGAAAAGTTGATTCTTTACGATAACCGTAAGCGAAAAATGCAATGGCTGACCCCAGGTCAAACGCCGCAACAGTGTCCTAAAGCAAAGCTTACCAATAAAAAGGTAATGGTAACTGTTTGGTGGTCTCAGCATGGTATTATTCACTATAGCTTTCTCCGATCTAGTCAAGCAATAACAGCAGATGTCTACTGTGCCAAACTCTGAACAATGATAGCAAAACTAGCAGTGAAACAGCCCCGACTCATGAATCGATCTTCACCATTATTGCTCCATGATAACGCGAGACCTCATACAGCACAAGAGACCGTTATACTCTACAGGAACTGCAATTAGAAACCATTTGTCATCCTCCTTATTTGCCAGACCTTGCTCCAACGGACTACCATTTTTTTTCGTGATTTGGACAATTTTCTACGTGATAAAAAGTTTTCTTCTCAGGAGGCAGTACAAAATGCTTTCACACAGTTTGTCGAATCTAGATCACGAAAGTTCTATCGCAAAGGCATAAATGACATTCCTATTAGATGGCAGCAATGTATAGATAATAATGGTAATTATTTTGATTAAATAAATATGTTAAATAAAAAAAAAAAACGAGTTTCAATTTTTCAGTAAAAATTGGCAATTTCATACTTTAACCCCTAATATTATGTGTCCATCTCCTAATCCTTACCTTGACAGATATTTGTCAATTCCGGTTGGTTTTAGGGAAACGGGGGAGGCCTTCCACTATACCAGACACTGAGCTTTAATGCTCCTGACTTTTGACGACTGTTAACGACCTCATATGTAAGGCAGACCGTAAAACTCACAGATCTTTTGGATCAAACTAGGCTAAAAAGCCAACTTATAATTAAATGATTAACCAAACGATATTTATTATTTCTGCTTCCAAAAAGATCTTGCCACAGAACACTTGCGTGAGGTTTGCTATATGCACATTTCCGGGAGATGGGGTAGGCTTCACAAAGTATCCCAAACTGGTTTGGTAGTCGTTTTAAAAACGCTAGGGACCGTGTCTCGATAAAAACCACACCCGGCTGTTTGTATGCTAATTACTGAATCGACACTATTTATCGAAACACGTTATTATGATGCAATGCGTCCTTCTAGATGGGGAAGAGTAAGGAAGTGTGAAGTGACGAAATTCCACTTCGGTGTGCAGCAAGTACGATCGCAATGAGTTTTGCTAGAGGCTGAGTATACGGTGCTTGTGTACTTGTGTTAGTTTGTGTACCTTAGAAAAGGGATATGTTGCCGTAAGGGGTGTCTTTCACCCGCCGTGTCCTCGTGGCGGCGATCGGCGGCGGCGACCTCTCGCGTCCGGCCCTCATACAAGCCATGGTACGGAGCGAGAGTGAATGGGAGGCCGTCACCTCCTTCTGCGAAGCAGTAATGCTCGCGAAGGAGGAGGCGGAGCGCGCGAGGGAGAGGCAATCGCTGCACCCTCGCGCGCCTAGCCGCCGCAGGAGACGCCCTGGACGGGAGTCAACAGCCGACTCCCGGACACCGTAGGCGCGGGCTTGCGGGCGGCGAGCTATGGGCAGCTCACCGCCCGGTAAGGACCAGGCCCGGGTCGACGGCGCGTTGTGTTCCACGCGCGCCTCAAAGAGCTGTCAGCAAGAACTGACGGGGTCCGCTAGGGCATATGCCGCCGGGGCTGCGGGTTGTTCGAAAGAGATACCGTGGCCCCTGGCACAGGCAACTGAAGGAACACGGGTGGGTTTTAGTCAGTAAAAGTCTGACACTCCCTTCTGCTCCGCCCAGAGCGGGAGGAGTCATTTGATGATTTCCCACACAGAAAAAAAAAAATGGGGTGTCTTTCATATTAATACGCGTTAAGAACTACTAAAAAATTATCTTCCTCAATAACAGTTGGACTTGGCAGTACTCTATCCTAAGGTTGAGTAAGACATTTATTTAGTGCTTAGGGAGCGTGTTTTGTTTGAATCGTATTATTGTCCTCATAGGTTCTATGCGTTAGGTCTGACAGAACATGTACAATGAGGCATACGTTTTAAAACGGTTCCCGGCCTGACTGTAGTGGGTACATTGTAAAGAGATAAATTAACGTAGCTATAAATTTCTTATTTAAGCGCAAGCGTGACGATCCCTTTATTTACCCCATTTCATCATGAATACTATAGCAGATATCAGTGACAACCTACGAGCAACATTTATAATATTAAATCCTAATATATTATATTATATACTTTTGTCTTCTTAGCTTCACATTATATTGATAATTCTAATACTTATGTTTCCTAACTGTGAATTTCCATTATTAACATCACCTTGTATCCCATCCTTGTCCCCAAGCTTTCTAAGTCGGGACAAGGCAAATTAGTTCATGGGAATTCATTTTTTATAACGGTGGGAGGGTGCCCAGGTCTGGTGTCGAAGCCCTACAGGAGCACGCGGTGGAATAAGGGCGTGCTCCCCCTCCCACAGGGAGAGCCGATCATAACTGTGATATTTCACATAATTAGGAAAAACGAAAATTTTATCAGCCTAGGGTAATTTGAGAACAGTCACACTACTATGATACTGAAAACATTATCAGTAATCTAACCAAGTGGACAGACTCAGACAACACACACATACATCCACACAGCCATGATAAATCTCACGACACACATGCTATATATATTCTAATCTAAAACAGAATATGTTTTACAATAAATAGTCTTTAAATGAACTTACCTGTAAATGAAGTTCTATCACTGCTAATCTCGGACGAGGCTAAAGTATAATTAATCATTTTGATGAGATGATATGGTGTCATCCCAACCAGCATCTTACTGGAATACTTCTATCTAGCGAGGATTGGTGGGTTAGCGTGGATTTACGTATCTCTCTTGGACTGGCCACTCATTCTATTCTTGTTTTGGCAAAATAAACCCTACCGGCATAGACCTAGAGTTCATAGGAGCGCGCAAGCCCTACCACGACGTCAACGCAGAGCTACGGCAGAGGGTTCTTACTATTACTAATTATAGGGCGCGAGCCTAATGCCATCAACCGGGCACAAATCCAGACTCCGAGCTGCAACTGAGAAATTATGCCTGACTTGAGAATCGAACCCAGGACCTCATGCTCACCAGTAGTGCTTGCGACCCCTTATCCGATTCATATATGCTTAACATTCTCTCGAAACAACAGTTTAGTAAGAGATTTCAAAGCACGCATTAGCTACGAGACAGCGCGGCGAAGCTCGTAGCGTCGTAGTTACTGTAGTATTTATTTAAAATTTCAAGTAACTGCAAGTTTTTTATCTACTTTCTCATTATACATTATTATTTTAGATTTATTCTCAACAAAAATTAAAACAAGAGTAAGTTAATTAAGTTTAATGGAATTTATATTTCAGTATTTCCTGGTTCTTAATTTAAACTGAAAATGATGATTTAAGTTTGTTAAGATAAGCGAAAACTCGTGTAACCTTTCTCCTTATTTACATATTAATCTGGTTGTGAAAATGAACATGGAAGGTTTATAGCTGCTTGTCTATCGCGGCTTTTGAGAAAAAACCCCGTTAGTCAGAGGTATACGTGGTATACCTTATCACGTATACCTCTGAAATAGTAGTAGTACTTTTTAGTTGTGGTCTGACAAAAAAGTCTAAGTTAAGTAGGTATAATCTGTATATAATATGCTCATAATAATAAATGTTATGAGGGGGGTTATCATAGGAAAACCACCTTTTTCAGTAATAAAGTATATTTGAAATGTAATAACAAAAGTTAACAGTTTAACACAGGCATAAAAACATTGGAAGCGAAGACCCAAAATTATTATTAAATTTCACGTAACAAAGGCGGCATGACCTAGGCACGTAGTAAATTGCGCGGTGCTATGAATTACGCGTGTACGCAGTAAGCGTATGGGCAGCAGACTGGCGCGCAAGGCCATGCGTCTTCCTCGCTACGGCCAGGCGAGAGAAAGAGCGTATTCCCATAGGTATCGTGGCGGCACGCAACCACAAGACGCTCGCACTGGACGAAATAATTTCGTCCAGTGCGAGCGTCTTGTGGTTTATTGTGAGGCTGCTACAATGTTAGTAAAGAAGTGTTGTCAAGTTATAGTTATTTAACTATAATAAGGTTTGCTTGCACCTTTTTTTTTTTTTTTTTGAGGATGGGAAATCATCAAATGACCCCTTTCGCTCTGGGTGGAGCAGAAGGGAGTGTCAGACCAGACTCTTACTGACTAAAACCCACCCGTGTTCCTTCCTTAGCCCTTTATGTACCAGGGCAGCGGTAACCCTTTCGGACGATCCCGCTACCCCGGCAGGCTTCGGCCCTGTCGGGCCCCGTCATCTATGCTGACATCTCTTTGAGGCGCACGTGGAACACTTACGCGCCGTCCGGCACGGGCCTGTTCCTGATCGGACGGAGAGCTACCCATTGCTCTCCGCCCGCAGGCCCGCGCCTACGGTGGCCGGGAGTCGTCACGCGGCTCCCGACGCCCGGAGCGTCTCCCTCGGCGGCTGAGGCGTGAGGATCTCTCCCTCGCCCATCCCGCCACCTCCTTCGCTAGCATGACTGCTTCGCAGAAGGAGGTGACCGCCTCCCACTCCCTCTCGCCCCGGACCATGGCTTGCACCAGGGCCGAGCGCGAGAGGTCGCCGCCGCTGCCGATCGCCTCTACGAGGCCACGGCGGTGCTCTGCCCAAGCGGGGCAGACCTCCACCGTATGCTCCACCGTGTCCTCTGGGCGATCCTCGCAGTGGTGACACCCGGGCGTCTCCTCCCGCCTGATGATGTGCAGGAACCTCCCGAAACATCAGTGACCGGAGAGGACCTGCGTCAGGCGGTAGGTGAGAGCGCCGTGACGCCTCTCTAGCCACTCCTCAAAGAGGGGTCTTACCGCCGCTATCGTGGCATGCCCTGCGCTGGGTTGCGATAGTCACGCCTTCCATTCCACCATGAGACCGCGCCGGAGGTCCATCCGCTCCGCAGCAATTTGCCGCGGGTGCGGAGTTTCCCCCCGACGTAGTGCCTCCGCGCGCCAGTCATACAGGCGCGCGAGGACTATCGCCTCCAGATCCCATGGTGGCAGTCCGGCAAGGAGGCATGCTGCCTCGCCCGAGATCGTGCGGTACCCCCGGATTAGCCTTACGGCTACCACCTTTTGGGGCGCGTTCAGGTAGTGTGCGGCTCGAAGCCGCAGTGAACGCGCCCATACCGGGGCCCCATATAGGGCCATGGACCGCACGATCCCCGCGTAAAGCCTCCGGCAGGAGGTGTTTGGCCCCCTCAGGTTGGGCAGGAGCCGCTTTAAGGCGGCCCCGGCCCGTTCCAGTTTTGGGGCCAAACGTCGGAAATGCTCGACGAAGTTCCACCGGCTGTCGAGGACGAGACCCAGGTATCTCATCGTTGTCTCGACGCCGATGTGAACCCCTCCTACCATCAGCTGGGATCCCGAAGGTGGCCCGTACCGGGGCCCATGAAAGGACATGGCCTCGGACTTGTGCAATGCCACCTCGAGACCCAACTGCCGGATCCTTTCCACGACTATCGCAACCCCGCGTGTCATCGCGTCGGCCGCCGCCTGATGCGACCTCCCCTGCGCCAGAACCAGCGTGTCGTCAGCGTAGCAAACTACACTGACGCCATCAGGGAGGTCGGCCCACAGCACCCAGTCGTAACCGATGTCCCACAGGAGCGGCCCCAGAACCGATCCCTGTGGGACACCGCACGACATCTCTCGCCGGTTCCAATTCCCGTCGCGACCGGGGTAGATGACGGCTCTGTCCGTCAAATACGCCCCGACTATTCGACGGAGGTAAGTCGGCACCCGGTGATACCGGAGTGCCTCCCCTATGCAGCTCCAGGGCAGGGTGTTGGACGCGTTGGCGATGTCGAGTGACACCGCGACGACCACCCTTACCCCGGGACACCGCGTCCCCCGTCGTGAGGGCTCTCACGCGCATGATGGCGTCCACCGTCGAGCGCCCCTTGCGGAAGCCAAACTGGCACTACGCAAGATCCGGCCCCGTCCTCACCAGGTGCCCGACGAGGCGGCCTGCAATCACTCTCTCAAAGAGCTTGCCGACCTCGTCGAGCAGCACTATGGGCCGGTATGCGGACGGAGAGTCTGCAGGGTGCCCTGGCTTCTGAATGAGGACCAGCGTCCCCGTCTTCCAACGGAGTGGAAACTGGCCTCTCTCCATGCATGCGCTTAAGAGCGCCTCCAGTCGAGGCCCGAGAGCCCTCGAGGCCAGGACCCAGGCTTTACCCGGCAAGCCGTCGGGTCCCGGGGCGGTATTTTTGGCCTTCAGCCTGCCTACCGCCGCTCTCATTTGCTTGCACCTTGCACCACAAATCATTTAATACATTTAGCGTTGAACGATTTTAAAGCATTGTTCTTGCTGTCAAGGGTTTGAAGATGACAGGTGACCGGTGGAGTTTCTTGCCAACTCTTCTCCATAGGATACGACCAATTGGAACCGTGCACCTAACTTCTGGCGATTCATAAGTGCCCATGTAGTTTATGTGAAATAAAATATTTTGATTTTGACAGAGACTGAGAGGAATTTTCATCCTGCTGACAAACCAAGTAGTAGTCTCATTTAGTTATTTTTTTTTATATATATGTATACAGGGATAATAAGTTTGGAAGCTTCAAATCTTTACGCCAAAAGCGAAAATTACTCGAAATATAATCCTTAAATAAAGTATTTCAATTTGATTCAAAGCTTTCTTCATAAACTAACGCCTTGATTTCCAAAAGTTTTTCCGTCAGATTAGAGGGTAACAGGATCTACATTGAAATAGGCTGAAACTTGGCGAAATTTATAACCCAATTATAAATGAAAACTTGTGCGTGGCAAGTTTCATTTTCTTTTTATTAATAAACTAGCAGTGCCCGTGACTTTATCCGTGTTTAAGTTACTCCGTTTATTATACATCAGCTATCTGCCAGTGAAAGTCCTGTCATAATCGATCCGGCTGTTTTGGAGATAAGCCGGAACAAACGACTTATTAGTTGATTCGCAATTTACTCGCCTGAAACGGGCGAATCGTCAAATATTTAACTCACTATTGTATAAAATTCAAAAGGTGCCAAATGCCTAATACATATTTCGGGAGTTGTCGACTCGCCCACAAATTAATTAACCTCGTGCTAACTACCTATAGAGAAAATAATATTATTTAAAAGTGTCGATTCGCCCATTTCGGGCAGATAAATTCTTGCGAATCAATAGCCAGTTAGTTGAGTTAAATTCTCGTATGACTAGGGCCTCCTTCTTCGGTACTTTGATTGATTATTATATGAGTAGACAACGGACAGACACATTAAGTAACAGTTAGAAAAGACACAAACACATTTGAACAGACAGATGCAGAAAGTTTCCGTAAAACCAAAATGTAATGAGGATTGAAGCTTTAACTATTCGTCTTCCTGTCCAGTCATAGCAAACCTCCTGCAGCTCGTAAACTCAAACAAAATCCCGAACCAGAGGTCCCTTCACACATGACTGAGTTTTCCCATCAACAACTCAGTGACGGGAAAATATGAGAACATTTTAACGCACTGTATAATATATGTAGGTGATGCATCGCTGAAAGTTATTCGCGTCAAGCCGTCGCGTTGCCGTACCGTTGGGGAGCTAGTCAACTGTAAATGGACCTTATTTATATGTAGGTGATGCATCGCTGAAAGTTATTCGCGTCAAGCCGTCGCGTTGCCGTACCGTTGCCGTACCGTTGGGGAGCTAGTCAACTGTAAATGGACCTTATTTCTTGACATTATACTATAGAATGTGGTTAAATATTAAGCAGTTTAAAACTTTATCCTGGAAGTTTGGTTAAGGGACTAGTGAATGTATTTCGGTCGTTTGGGACAGTGTTACAAGTGTGAGCAAATCAAGTTTTGCTAGTCTTTGTTATTGATTGTTGAAGCTAATCAAAAAATAAATGTATGGTAGTCTAAATATTAGTTTCATGATATGTTATGTATGACTCTTAGTTGGAAACAAAGAAACTGCTTGCATTAATATAGGCGGGGTGTATGTGTGTCACCTAAATATACTAGGCCTATTATAATAGATTTACAATACAAGGAAACATGGCTTCAACCTATAACAGGACATTTTAGCATGAAGCATCAGTCTAAAAGTGTGGTTTGTAAAACCTAAAAGCTAGTTTATTCGCTAAGTGAATATGAATGCTTTTTAACTTAAACTGTATGCTCGTTATTTAAGTTAGAATACATAATAAAGTCTACTTATTTCAAATGTTGTAGTAAGTAACACGGGTAATGTAATGCGCTTTTCGCACAAACAGGTAAATGCTGAAATTCTCACAGTTAATGAGTATTAACGATATCGTTACAGATTTAAAGATTTATATAAATACAAAATTATTATTAAGTTTAATAGTGTTCAAACATTTATAATTATAAATTCAATTCGCAAGCTGAGCAAAGTGAGACTTACATATCTGGACATACATTGAACACAAGCTACCTATCGTTATCTTTGTTCTCGCTGGCTGCACGACAAAAGCCTATGTTATATTCATAAAATTGGTCTGCCAGCGAGGTTTATTATGAGACTGCAATCTCATGGTCGAAATTGCGTCAGAACGGAATGCTTGTTATGTCTCACATGGGACTCAATAAACTCATACGTAGTAGCTTAAACTACCCCATAGCGAAGTTTTTTGTCATTGAATGCCAAGCGATTATTGCCTCTATACCGCAATGACTATTATCTTCTAAAATTTTGTAGTCACCGGCTCACGAACAAATCCGTTAATTATGGCGGCACAAACGCGGCTGAATCGCCTGCATAAAACCCATAAATAATCTGCAAGTGGATTTCACAATTCCGAGTATACGGCACATCCGTACATCCGGGCATCCGAGCACACACATCCGTGTTCGAATGTCGTTTGCATTACGTTATAATTAATATCAGTTCTTCGTTTTGTCTCGCGACCATTTTCGGCAACTCGGCAATCTCACTCGGTTTGCGCTCACAAGTGGTGCTTACATTTAATTAGGGACTTGCTGCATTGCTCTTCCTAATTGTACTCCTGTATTTATAGTGTAGTTATCACAAGGATGTAGTGCTTGAAATACAATTAAGTTAAACATTAAACAGACATCTCTGTTTAATGTTTAACTTAACTATATTTTAACAAATTTTACAGGTCATTAACACCTTTAACATCTCTAAATCTTTATCTTTGTTAGTAATTACGTGAAATGCAACATGCTACGAGTAAAAACTGTCCAAATAATCAAACAGTATAAACAAACTTCTCAAAATGAAGTAATTATAAAATTATTGAATTTTTACTAATTTTTACAAACAGTTCGATTTCTAGATTTAGAACACACGCAAAGACAATCAATCTTGTCATGGATTCCCTTGACGACAGAACCTAGCCAATAGGTTTCACAGCATTCAAAAAAAGTAATCTGCACTGCCTCATAAAATGAAAAACACATTGCATTAATCAGAATGATAAATTTTCGTACAAGTTCCACGTCGACGCCACTCTATATTTCAACAAAAATGTGTTATAAGTGAAACTGCAGTTTTGTAAGCGACAAAAGTAAGCGCCCGGTGGAATGCAGAAGAGAGTTCATTCTATAGATATATCAACACTGAGTGCCATCTATTGCACGGGAGGAATTCGTGCCGCAGTGTAGGAATAGTGATAATTGTAATGCAGTAGAGCAAATTGTTCTTAACACAATTTTTTGAGCTTTTGTCTTAAGTTAATCTTCCTAGTATTAGCAATTTGAAACTAAAATAAATGAACTCTGAATTAATTATTTATATGATTATGCGGTAGTTGGCCAAAAACGCAATTGAAATAATATAGAGAACTCTAGAAGTTCTTGTAAAATATTCTGGACCTCAATACTACGTCGGAAAATAATGAATTGCCATTAACGCAAACTCATTGTAAAAATTAAAGTAAACATTTTTAAATGCTAAAGTTCTGTTTCTCAGTAATTTTCATGACCTCAAGCTGAATAAAAAGTTCCTTCTGCCATTTCCAAAAATTACAGGATATCATTGTCTAACTGCATTTTGTTCTCCTATGTAGACAAACTGAGGCAAGATATTCTAGTATTTGTTCAGCACGTTTAGGTTCGTAATATGTGATATTATTCATGTTTTGACCTATATTCGAATATAGAGCCACGAGTAGTATTGCTTGCAAAGTTTGGTAGTAAGTGAAATCCCTTGATCCGTGTTCAATGTGAAGTATGTTTTAAGGAAGTTAGTCAAGTTTTTATTGAATGAGGTTTGGTATCCTTATAGACTTTAACTTTCTTTTCATGATCATCTACTGAATCCAATTTTTTATTGGTTCTGTACGTGTAGCTCTCTATTCCTGCCAGAATGGGTGATAGTAATTCTGATCATTGTGAAAGGTATTAGATACTAGTTCGATACTACTGATACTGGTACCAGTTATTTGGATATTGCTGCTATCCAATTTTATAAAGTAAAGCAGGCACTTGAAGTTTTATGGATTAAAATGGTATGCCAGATTTACCTCAAATTCTTAGCTAAACTGTGAATTTGTGAAACTAAGTAATATCTGGCTATTTAGCGAAATTATTGTTTGAAAAGTAATGCAAAGCAGGCACTGTTTAGTAACGTGGAACATATGTAAATAATAATATGCAACAAGAAAGGATCTTGGATGCGGATGTAAAGAGAACTTGTTATTGCATTAAATATACTCAACTGCGTTTCTATTTGTAAAATTATTGTTTGTTAGAAAACATACATGGTAGAAGAGAATAGAACAGAATGAATACGAAGAATAACAAAAATGGATTCAAAACAAATAAGTCCAATAACAATGATTCAATGATTCAATGCTGGTTCCAAACCTCTCAAATTGCCCTGAAAATTGCGGTCAAACTCTTTTATTGCTTTTAAAAGTGTGCCCTTAAAGTTCTGAAACTCCTTTTGAATGAATAGTTCGAAAGGCAACTTAGAATTTTTAATTCCATTCAGCAATTTTAGATATCAATAGGGAGTGGTTATCAATTTTACACATTGTTTGCCAACCCATATATGAGTTCAGTGATTAGTCGTTATAAATAATATTGTCGATGCCTGACGATTCCCCTAGTCCATCACCCGAGGGCAGAAAAAAAAACCAACTAACATTCAAGTAAAACGCAGTTACATTAAAAACTTCCATTTTTATTACTCTCAGATACAATCTTCTTGACGTCACCGTATTACATGTTATTTCTCTTTTCGTGAATTAAAACAAACGCTCTGACAAAATAATAAAGATGGTTTGCCCTAAAAACAACAGTTATTGTTGAAATTCTGTGTGAATTTGTCGAGATACTTAATAGGCGTTCAGGGAAATTACGAGATTTTCTCAAAAAATTTAGTATCTTCTGTCTTTTTAGCTAAATTAAATAGGACAACTTGAAGCGATGCAAAAATTAACTAAACAAGTTTTTGCTACAATATGAAGCCTACATTGTACCAAAAACTAGTTAAGTTAATTTTTGTGTAAATAGTAGGCATTCTAATGAGGATTTTGAAAATACAGGAAATGGAAAAGGTATTTACAATACAGACAGGTTCAATAGAAAAGGTATTTACAATACAGACAGGTTCAATAGAAAAGGTATTTACAATACAGACAGGTTCAATAGAAAAGGTATTTACAATACAGACAGGTTCAATAGAAAAGGTATTTACAATACAGACAGGTTCAATAGAAAAGGTATTTACAATACAGACAGGTTCAATAGAAAAGGTATTTACAATACAGACAGGTTCAATAGGTATTTACAATACAGACAGGTTCAATAGGTATTTACAATACAGACAGTTTCAATAGAAAAGGTATTTACAATACAGACAGGTTCAATAGGTATTTACAATACAGACAGGTTCAATAGGTATTTACAATACAGACAGGTTCAATAGAAAAGGTATTTACAATACAGACAGGTTCAATAGAAAAGGTATTTACAATACAGACAGGTTCAATAGAAAAGGTATTTACAATACAGACAGGTTCAATAGGTATTTACAATACAGACAGGTTCAACAGGTATTTACAATACAGACAGGTTCAATAGGTATTTACAATACAGACAGGTTCAATAGGTATTTACAATACAGACAGGTTCAATAGGTATTTACAATACAGACAGGTTCAATAGGTATTTACAATACAGACAGGTTCAATAGGTATTTACAATACAGACAGGTTCAATAGGTATTTACAATACAGACAGGTTCAATAGGTATTTACAATACAGACAGGTTCAATAGGTATTTACAATACAGACAGGTTCAATAGAAAAGGTATTTACAATACAGACAGGTTCAATAGAAAAGGTATTTACAATACAGACAGGTTCAATAGAAAAGGTATTTACAATACAGACAGGTTCAATAGGTATTTACAATACAGACAGGTTCAATAGGTATTTACAATACAGACAGGTTCAATAGGTATTTACAATACAGACAGGTTCAATAGGTATTTACAATACAGACAGGTTCAATAGGTATTTACAATACAGACAGGTTCAATAGGTATTTACAATACAGACAGGTTCAATAGAAAAGGTATTTACAATACAGACAGGTTCAATAGAAAAGGTATTTACAATACAGACAGGTTCAATAGAAAAGGTATTTACAATACAGACAGGTTCAATAGAAAAGGTATTTACAATACAGACAGGTTCAATAGAAAAGGTATTTACAATACAGACAGGTTCAATAGGTATTTACAATACAGACAGGTTCAATAGGTATTTACAATACAGACAGGTTCAATAGAAAAGGTATTTACAATACAGACAGGTTCAATAGAAAAGGTATTTACAATACAGACAGGTTCAATAGAAAAGGTATTTACAATACAGACAGGTTCAATAGGTATTTACAATACAGACAGGTTCAATAGGTATTTACAATACAGACAGGTTCAATAGTATTTACAATACAGACAGGTTCAATAGTATTTACAATACAGACAGGTTCAATAGCATATTACTTTTATATAATTACTTTTAAATATTACTATAACCTACCTATTGCTTTAACTTTCTCTTTGAAATTTTTTTTTTAAACGTTGCCCCACACTAGGAATTACTCCTGTATCGTGGGTGAGTTTACAAACATTTAAACTCACATACACTAACAGCCAGACCCGGAACAACTACCTGTAGGCAATATAAATATTTGTTCCGTGCGGGAATCGAACCCGCGACACGCAGCGCAGCAGTCGATCGCTCAGCCACTGCGCCAACCGTGTCGTCAAATTAACTACTTGTTTAGTAGATTTACACGCATGCCCGTTATGATTAGGTTGAAAATTATGTAGGCTGGTGTAATTATTGAACTATCTGCCTGGATTCATGTCAAACAAAGTAGACCGGAAACCTGCCTAACCTAAATAACGGAAATGAACTTGGCAAGAAGTTTAAACCAATTTTTTCATTTTCTTGAATAATGACTCAAACATTTATTGGTAGGTTGTGTGCCATAAAATTACAGGAATCAGGAAAACCAAGCAAAAAGTTAAACGTTCCAGATTGTTTGCCCGAAAACCAGCCTCCATATAAATATCCCTGTTGGCATTAATAAATGATTTAAATTACTAAAATTAATTAAACCTTAAACTACCCGGCTAAATTTCTTGGTCGCAAAATGGCCGCCGTAATGACGTCATTAAATAAAGGTAAAACCAGTAGGCCAGCTGACCTACGACCACCGCGTTATCTTACTTATAATGATAAGGTATTAATAAGTTAAAGTTAAAGAATGGTTCTCGTTAGTAAAAACTGTCACATTAACCAAAGTTCCAATCAATGAAAAAAAAAAAAAAAAACTCCATAATATTAGTCACTCTAACTTCTCTTCTTGTAGGTATTGTTATTCCTACCTTGCTATATTATTCTGTTTTTGCAGAATCTGTACAAAAGCTTATCGTTCGTTAGTTTCCCCAATGACAAACAAATGAACATGTGATGAATGTATTGATGCTCACTCGTATCGGCCAGTAAGGTTCAAGATTCGAATTATTTATAAGAAAAAAGTAATTTCCTTGTTCTCTAGATCTACTAGCTGCTGAATAACTAAATAAAATCGAACTCGTGAAAATCACAACCAAGTTTCATAATTCAAACCAGTCTAGGGAAATTAAATGCATTTTGTTTTTTCTTACGAAAATTTTCCTATCATGTACACACGATACATTTTTTATTCAGCTGTAAGTACAAACACCTAATGAAATGAATAACAAACAAAGCTGAAATTAAATTAATGTGCTTTGCAAAGTTATACGTGTTAGAATATTTGCATAATAAATCACAGTGAATTAAACTAATGAGTTATAAGGTTTGCCAACTAGATTTATTACTGACATGGCTAATAACTACATAAATGTATTTTAAAAAGACAAATTGTTAAAAGTTTAAACGGCTATGACACCATTTAACATCCCAGTAATGCTAGGCACTTATATTACTGGGACTACTTATTATATACTTTCATGATTTAACAAGAAGCCAATGTTATCTAAAATAAACCCGCATGGCTATTATTATATCTAAACAAAGCTACAAGTAGACTCAACAATCGGCCACTATCAACATCAACAGGCTTTTTCCATGACAAATCTAATCAAATCAAAAAAGATTTCCCCGAAACGACTTGTCATTTATCAACATGGGTCGACCTCGTACGAAAGCGTGACTGAAAACTCACCTTTTTCCGGGATTCAATAACATATTTGTATGGATGCCGGACGCCTCATTCAAATCTATTTTCGTTGCCAAATGAAAATAGACCTTATGCTACAAAGATACGGTTCCCGTAAATTGGAGTTCCACAAGATCCACCTTTTGTCTCTCGGTAATACAGAAATGGATCAGTGAGGCGTCTGTACTCTGATACTGGACGGTACAAAAAATGCGTAATGCGTTGTTATTCCGAATGTCGCAATGGTGGACAGATTTTTTGTAAATGAAGATTTACTGTTATGGTTCTGAACTAGTTTTTGGAATGTAGTTCGTAGATTTAAAATTCTAGTTTGGTTTTTATAATTTTTATGTGCAGCTTTTTGAATAACGAGAGTTTGTAAATTCAGCAATGCATGCGGGTTTTTTGGTTAAATGTAAAAACAAATTGAAAACTGTTTTACGTCTGATAAGGGGGAGTTAGATACCTCCACAATAACTAAAACCGTTTTGCAATAAGGCAATCTGTATCAATTACCTATGTAAAAAAGTACTAGCAACAGTGAACTAAAAACTTTCAAATTGATTAATCCACGAAATGTACGTTTGACTCCCAAAATATTCATATTTTCTATATTTATTTATATTATCTCATAGAGGACTTTCTGTTTCATTTTTATTATTGCTACTTTTTAAAAATATAACTTGTTATTTTATTTTTGACTATGTTTAGTTTAGTTTGTGATCTTCCTGTACGAGTCGCAATAAATCTTTTTCTTTCTTTCTTTTCTTTATTCTGAGGACATCTTCAAAAAACTCACAGATTGCATAAAAATACCCATTTTCAGAACTCCGTCAACAGTATATTGTTTCTACTCCGTCGAGAATTTCACTGATATGGACACGTTTTCTAAAAACTAATAGACTGTACTACTAGTTAGGACAAAAGACAGCTTGTCTATCGCAAAATCTTTTATGGTTGGAAATATTCGTTTCATGGCGTTGTGTTCTAGAGATGGTTAAGGTTTATTTATGATGAAATCCCAAGTTTTAACTTTTAATCAATCAATCAAATCAGTTATTTCAGATAAATATCCCTAGGTAAATTTTACACAAGTCATACAAAATAAAGTAAAATCGCAAACTTATACAATTAAAATCAAAATTTAGCTCAAAATTGAAAACAATATTAATAACGCGAATGCGATAGTGACGTCAAGTTAGGAAAATTGATTGTTAAAAAAATTAGACAATTAATCGATTTGCTTAATACTTAATTTCCCTGACTGTACTTGTCTTTTAAAGTAATCGTTTAACATAAATTAGAAAACCTGAAATGTCAGTTAGGTACTTAGATTCTCTTTGAAAGAGAAAGTGTGAAAGTGTGGAGTTTCTTGCCAATTCTTCTTCCTTCCCTACTTTTCTTCCTTTTGGAGTGCGAAACTAGAATCAATGTTATCTTCTTGTACATATTTGACTTTCAAAAGTGCCTCTTTATGTGCTTATTTGAAATAAATGATTTGAATTTGACTTTGACTTGAAATCTTAATGTCTACAAAGCAAAAGACTTTTAGGAATAGGCAGTTGTTCCAATGAGGAATTCAAACCTGCCATAGACAGTAACCGTTAGAAGTCTAGGCTATTTTCGGGAGCAGTGCTGAATCTTACTCTACCAAGCTCAAGGACTAAGCTAATCCTCCTTAACAGCTCATTGAAGCTTAACTAAGCTGTAACGAAACTGTTATGCTTATTCAACGATTTTCTCTCTAGCTTAATCACGTGGCTTTGTTTGACAAATGGGAATATTAAACGTACTCAGAGCAGAGGGGTAATTCTCGTAATTTTAAGAATGATCACAGCTCATTCTCAATCTGTCAAAAATACTTCTAATTTCCCATTTTGACTAGTAAAAGAAACTTGATTCTTGATTGAACTTCAAATTTGATTTTTTTTTGTCGCTTAGATGAGACTGCGACTAGATTTTGAACGTTTTAAATAACGAGAATTGGCCTTTTGATATGTGAAATGCATATAATATTTCATGGTCGTCTTTTGAATCTTTGCCCATTGTGAATAGTATCTTTCCGCGACAATTATCTTTCTTATGAAGACGACAGCGAAGATATAAAATAAAATCGTAGAAAAAAGCCTTAAAATATGGAAAAGTTTTTTATATAAAAGCCAAAGTCAAAGTATCGATTCTCAATGTGTTTTTATTATGAACCCTAAACATAAGCTAGCGTTCCCATTTACATTTTCACCCTTCCACACCGTTTTATGTTAATGATAGTGATACCAGGAATTATGATGAACTAGGAGTATCAAGTTAATTAAACTTTGATATTTGCTGACTCTTTAATTGCGCAAATTAGAGCTAAATATGTTGAGCGTAATAATGATAAATATTAAACCTGGTTTTTGCTTGTGATCATCGCTATGCCTAATGTCGTGATAGGCATTTGTACACATTAATGTGAGTTATTCCGGTCGGATCCCTGAAGCGAACTGATCCCTTGCTGGTGGTTATAATGAGTTATTCCTTAATGTTTACTTAATAATATATGTCTATTAACTTTATTTTGTTTACTCCAATGGATCAAATGGAAACTATAAATCAAAAAGAAACCCTCTCTGTTTTCACACCTGTTAATTAATAACAGCACAATTTTAATGAACACTCATGTTCGCATGCATACAGGAAAATTCCTGTGTTTATTTCGAATAAGAGTTTTGCTACAAATTTCTTGGTAAAAAAGGATATAAATAGCTAAAGTACGAAATAGACAGGCAGGTACAGAAGGTTGGCTCCTGTATTTTTATTTTGTGGTCAGCTCCATACAAATGATCGAACAGTCACGCACACACTCATAGACGCGTATGTGTGGCGATCTCAAACAAATGAAGCATGTCTATGTGTGTGTCCGTTTTTGCTCGTCGTATGGAGCTGACCTTCTGTACCTATCTATACTGTAGTTGAAGGCTGATGGCGTAATGAAAAGGATTCAAAGTGCTGCGTCACGAGACTCATCAATGAAAGCCGTTCCTTTATACAAGCCAAGATTTTTATCAGGACGCCCTTTAATTTAGGCACCTGTTTTAAAGAGAAAAGGCTGGTTTTAGTTCGGCATGCTCGGTTAAGTTTTTTTTTTTTATTGTATCTTTTTAGTAAGGATGGTTCCATTTATCGGTCTTTATTCTATGCGTGAGGTGTACCCAATTAACATTAACATAAAATAATAATATCTTAAAACAAACAGAACTGGAAAATATGGTGGAGGCCTTTGCCCAGCGGTGGGACAATATAGGTTAAAGTCTTATTTGGTTTACTGCAGCTTATGAAAGCTGCATTCAAATCAAGCGAAAATCGTGTTTTGGCAGATAGAATGTTAAACATTTAGATACCACCTGCAATTAATCGAAACTCATTTTTTTTATGGAAAATAATATTTTCTTAGTTACCACCAGACCAGTTCAGTAGTCATTCTACAGGGTTATTGGTAAAACATTAACAACATCTCAGGACTATATTACTAACATCACAAACAACAACTTTTGTTCTATGACTTTTATTAATTCATCAGATTTTAATTCATATATTATTACATATATATGTTCATACGTTCGATGTTCTGTTACAAACTCTACGCGAAATAAAAGAAAGCGCTAGTAAGGTATATAAACTGCTCGTGTCTAATACAAAATGCAGCGGCGGGGAGCGGGGAGTGGGGAGCGGGGAGCGGGGACGGGGAGCGGGGAGCGGGGAGCGGGGAGCGGGGGTTAGGTAGAACAACGAAATGCAGCGGCGGGGAGCGGGGGTTAGGTAGAACAACGAAATGCAGCGGCGGGGAGCGGGGGTTAGGTAGAACAACGATATGCAGCGGCGGGGAGCGGGGGTTAGGTAGAACAACGAAATGCAGCGGCGGGGAGCGGGGGTTAGGTAGAACAACGAAATGCAGCGGCGGGGAGCGGGGGTTAGGTAGAACAACGATATGCAGCGGCGGGGAGCGGGGGTTAGGTAGAACAACGAAATGCAGCGGCGGGGAGCGGGGGTTAGGTAGAACAACGATATGCAGCGGCGGGGAGCGGGGGTTAGGTAGAACAACGAAATGCAGCGGCGGGGAGCGGGGGTTAGGTAGAACAACGAAATCTTAAATAATTGTTTTTGGTAAATGTTTTATGTTTTGTAAAAAGTAATAGAACAAAAGTTGTTATTTATGATGTTAGTAATCTAGTCCTACAAGGTTGTTAGTGTTTTACCAATAGCCCTGTATATGGGTAATAATCGGAAAAACTGTCTGAAGAAGAAAAAACTGATTCCTAATATCCTGCCAGTAAAACCCAGCACTTTCCTCGCGCTTATTTTCGTAGCCATTAAAAACAATGTGCGTCCCTCTACAACAGTAATTATAATAACAATATCACAGAACATTAGCCGCGGTGTTTGTGAGTTGATAATTATTGGTAATCACTTTTCAAGCTGTATATTTATTTGTGTAAATTCCGCAAATATTACAGTAAAAGTTTCATTTCACTGTGTTGACGTAAAATCATGATTATTGTGTAAAATGGAATACCAATAATCACAAGTCGACGTACACCTAGTTTTCTATACACAGCATATTCTAGAAAGGTGTGGTCGAACCTCTTAAGTATGGGTTTCATACAAATCATGAAACTGATTTAGGTTTAAAGAGAACTCATTCCTCGTAAGATCTTAAATAACAGTTTATTTAAAATGGGATACAAAGTGCGTACATCTAAATAATAACAATAAAATATTTCCCATCGTAATCGCGAAATTGTGATCAGCCGTCCCATACATGGTCCGAGTAGGGATAGAAGTTTTGTATGGGACAGTTGATAATTTTTCGCGATTACGATTTTGGTGTAATGGAGAAAAGTTGTTGAATATTATGGTCTGTACCCACACCCGTAACATATGTATACGACTAGGTACATCTTTTAAATATGTGCTATGCCTACCGGGCGACGTTTTTTGCCGTCTGTACAAAAACTGGGTATTAAAGGCGAACGGAGTAGGAGCCATAGCACGGCTTTTTTTTTCACAAATACAAAATAAAAAAACTCTTTTTTTACGTTTAATCCTTTGATTGAAGCTGGCCGATGGCTTCAATCAATGGATTGAATGTCGTTATGAATACTTTGATAATTTCTGCGCGCAGGTTCCTTTAAGTTGAATTTTGATATTATTTGTCGATTGTATCGTTTTTTTTAAATAAAAAAAAATAACATGTTCATTTATTCAAACTAGGGTGAAAATCAGCCCTTTTTGAGCGGCAAAATTACATAGGACAGTCAAAGAATCAGAAGCCATTTCTTAGTGATTTTCCTGGGAAAAAGAAGTGGCGCAACAAACTCACCAGCAGAAACTTGTGGGACTGGTAGCTGACCTTGGTACCGGTATGAGAGAATTACAGTAGAGCACATGAGTCAATCTGTTGGCCCATTCATCAATATTATTGTCACATTGTCGTTATCTGGTTTATCTCTGTAATCAAAACCAAAGTTTAACTTAATCCAAAGTTTGTAATTGGTTGTGTTTCGATAACATCCGGGGTCTGTTGGCATTGGGCTAAATTGAATTAACCTTTAGTTTGGACAGTGTTGGACTAATGAAACAGGTAGATAAATAGAACTTTATAAATTTATCAGTAAAGCCCAGTCTCCCAGAAGTATCCATATTGACAACAATAATATTCAATCTCTCTGACAATTATTATTATTGTTATTATCACAGCCACGCCGGGGTTAGTCCGTGGATGGGTGATGGGTCTTTACATACCGAGAAGTAGGTTAGAATTGCGGTTCTGAATTACGGCTCAAGCGCAGCGAGAGCAGGTGATTCAGAAGCCCCAATCCTAACCTACTCCGAGACCCCTCTGTGCATCGGAAAGCACGTTAAGCTGTAAGTCCCGGCTGTCATTCGTGTATCATTGACAGTCGTTACGGGTAGTCCGACGCCCGAAAGTCTGACAACCAGTCTTATTAAGAGGTATCGTATTACTTATTAACTGGGTTGTGCAAGTCAGATAGGCAGTCGCTGTAAAATACTGGTATTCAAGTGCATCTGGTTAGACTGGAAGCCAACCCCAACATAGTCGGGAAAAGGCTAGGCAGATGATGATGATGGTTGTTATAGACATTAATTCATGATGACTTAAAAATAAAAAGCCCCCACATTCAGTTGTATTGTCTCATGCTGATCTCAGCATGACACAATACAACTGATTGTGGGGGCTAGTGTGTGAATGTGTCATTATCTAATGACATTAAAACAATTTGAAGAAAAAAAAACTATTGCTGATTTTTTTATGCAATTCATTACAATTATTATTCAAGTGAGAAAGGTGCGGCGATTTTTGTTGATAGCGGTAAAATTGCGCAACAGTCGCCCAACTTTCTAGAAGTAACATAATAAAGAATATATAGGTACTCGAGACCATTCCCCTGGATCCGCTCATTTCCAAACTTCAAACATTATTGGATTCTTTGACGTGGCGCCATCGATTGACGATTAATTTAAAAGTTAATTATGTACGTCTTTTGATTTGATATTAGTATTGTTAATTAATAAAAAAATGATGGACTTTTTACAAATTATTTCTTTATTTTTAGAATTAGGTATTTTCATTACCTACTTTTTTTTGATGCCGTAATAAAAAAAATACTTTATAACATTATTCCTAGTTGGTACTGTTCCAATTTTTTTTTATCAAGTAAGGAAACTGGATTTTATGCTTTTTTAAACATTCTTCCCTATATTCAAAATAGGGGGATATAAACGAGGATATGAAGTTCAATTCAACAGCTCCATTATCTTCTTCAGTAATCGTGCAGCCATATCTTCATAATATCGTCTCGTTGTCAGGGTCGCCACGCACTGATTGAACGCGAAATGTCGTAATAATATGGTAAGATCTAATTTAATATTTAACTTCATCTCATAAGTGCCCTAAAAGTAGTGGTGTCCTAGTGGTAACGGCCACGACTCACAAGTTGTAGGTTGTGGGTTCGAACCCGAGCAGGCAGTTTACTTTGTACCAATTATTTCATCATCACTGCTCTCAAACGATGAAGTAAAACGTCGTCAAGAAACCGGCATGTCCTAGAACCAAAAATTCGGAGACATGTGACATCCGCCAATCCGCACTGGGCCCGCGTGGTGGATTACGGCCCACTCCCTCTCTTAGAGAGGAGGCCTGTGTACCAGCAGTGAGAACATTATAGGCCGATTATTCATAAGTGCCCTTGCAAATAACTAACGTTCACGTTCTAGAAAGGTGTAACTCAAAACAAGGTACGATCACTTTATCAGAACTTTTAAAACTTTTGTTTTTAATAAGTGCAAAGTGTGGTATGCCATACAAAAGTTGACGGTTATTCTTGATGATTTTGATAAAGAACACGGTGTTTATTCTTTGGGTACCCACGTGATTTTGTTCCTAATGCTAAAGCATTTATTTAAACTCAATTTCCGATATATTATTATATATACTCGTACTATATTCGAAGTTTATGTATATAGTCCGGAACATGGTGTATTTAAACTGTATTAATGATAAGATGATTATTAGTGATTTCGTCTGTGATACTAGATAATAAAGATGATTTATAGGTATAAATCATCTTTATTATCCAGTATCACAAACGAAATTACAATATAGTGATATCCACAATATAAATACTAGAAACCAACACAATTTTGTTGTACCTACAAAAAGGCTCAAGAAAATAGGTGGCTCTTTCTGATGCCAATGTATACGCTTTTATAATAAACTGCCAAGCCATGTTCAAGATCAATACTTTAATAAATTCAAATCATTCATTAAACGTAAGTTGTGCCAGAAAGCCTTTTATACCTTTAAGGATTATATCGAGGACAAAAAGGCTTGGGATCGAGCTGCTTCCATTTTTTATAGATTGAGTGTTTTTTTTTCTTTTGTTGTTTTTTTTTATATACACATTGACATTAATGCATTTTATATATACAATGACATTTGCTTACTTTGTAAAGTTTTTATATATACAATGACATTTGCTCACTTTGTAAAGTATTCTATTATTTTAATTATTGTGAAGACTATGTGGGTAATTCTATTTATTTTTATTTTTCTCTGTTCTGTTAGTTTTTTCATGGTTTGGCAATTTGAGTAATTTATGTAACCTACCCAAATGTCCTCGAACATAAATTTTTCACATGTTATCGAATTCGACGTCGAATCGTTGAGCTACTATTTTGGGTTGAGCTGCACGATTTATGACAAATGCGTGCACTGACTGGACAGGTCCTCTCAATCTGTGTGGTTCTTTCCTCAAAAGACCATCTCAGACATCGATTGACATGGTCTTCATATGATCTGACCAAGATTATATACTTTTTTTTTTTTTTTGAGGATGGGAAATCATCAAATGACCCCTCCCGCTCTGGGTGGAGCAGCTCTGGGTGGTGCAGATTATGCCTGGACTTTAAAAGAGACTGTGACTTCAGAGTTTGTTTCGGCCTTTCTTCTCAGACTAGGCAAATCAGTCAGATAGGAAACGCCGACCTCATTTCCTTGACAATGCAAAAGTGCCTGTAATTGGTTTATTTGAAATAAATAGTTTGAGTTTGAGTTTTAAGTTCATCTAGTTTTTAAAATATGATTGACGTATAAAAGTGTTTGTACAAAATACTTACAAAATAAGATCATTTATCATTTATTGAATAGGGAAGTTGCCTGGGTAAAAAATAATAATTATATTTAGTCCGTCAGTTAGATTATCGGAAAATAATGGACACGTATTTTTTCTTTTGTCAATCAAACAAA
The DNA here is from genome assembly GCA_947507525.1 of Apamea epomidion. Taxonomy (NCBI): domain Eukaryota; kingdom Metazoa; phylum Arthropoda; class Insecta; order Lepidoptera; family Noctuidae; genus Apamea; species Apamea epomidion. The sequence goes on from OX382237.1 coordinate 19,768,917, forward strand.
AAATGACAAAGATAAAGCTCGTCGAAATTTGGGAGTGGGGGCTCGTGACGCAACTTGCTTGCAAAAGTGTCGCAAGCAAGTGACGTTACGTGGAACTTTAACGGGTGCTATCTACATCATTTTTTATATAATTGACAAAAGAAAATATACGGGTTCAATATTTTTTGATAATCTAACTGACGGACTAATAAGATTTTTTTAGGAAAATAACCTATTATTGTTTCAAAAATTTCAAATACGTACATTTGTTTTTGTTGTCTGTACCTTTTTTTTTTTTTTTCAGGATGGGAAATCATCAGCGGTAACCCTTTCGGACGATCCCGCTACCCCGGCCCTTCGGCCCTGTCGGGCCCCGTCAACTACGCTGACATCTCTTTGAGGCGCGCGTGGAACACATACGCGCCGTCCGGCACGGGCCTGGTCCTGATCGGACGGAGAGCTACCCATTGCTCTCCGCCCGCAGGCCCGCGCCTACGGTGGCCGGGAGTCGTCACGCGGCTCCCGACGCCCGGAGCGTCTCCCTCGGCGGCTGAGGCGTGAGGATCGCCACCTCCTTCACTAGCATGACTGCTTCGCAGAAGGAGGTGACCGCCTCCCACTCCCTCTCGCCCCGGACCATGGCTTGAACCAGGGCCGGACGCGAGAGGTCGCCGCCGCTGCCGATCGCCTCTACGAGGACACGGCGGCGGTGCTCTGCCCAAGCGGGGCAGACCTCCACCGTATGCTCCACCGTGTCCTCTGGGCGATCTTCGCAGTGGTGACACCCGGGCGTCTCCTCCCACCTGATGATGTGCAGGAACCTCCCGAAACATCCGTGTCCGGAGAGGACCTGCGTCGGGCGGTAGGTGAGAACGCCGTGACGCCTCTCTAGCCACTCCCCAAGTAGGGATCTATCGTCTATCGCTATCGTGGCGTGCCCTGCGCTGGGTTGCGATAGTCGCGCCTTCCATTCCACCATGAGACCGCGCCGGAGGTCCGTCCGCTTCGCCGCGATTTGCCGCGGGTGCGGAGTTTCCCCCCGACGTAGTGCCTCCGCGCGCCAGTCATACAGGCGCGCGAGGACTATCGCCTCCAGATCCCATGGTGGCAGTCCGGCAAGGAGGCTTGCTCCCTCGCCCGAGATCGTGCGGTACCCCCTTATAAGCCTTACGGCTACCACCTTTTGGAGCGCGTTCAGATAGTGTGCGGCTCGAAGCCGCAGTGAACGCGCCCACACCGGGGCCCCATATACGGCTATGGACCGCACGACCCCCGCGTAAAGCCTCCGGCAGGAGCCGCAGGTTGGGCAGGAGCCGCTTTAAGGCGGCCCCGGCCCGTTCCAGTTTGGGGGCCAAGCGTCGGAAATGGTCTCGACGCCGATGTGAACCCCTCCTACCATCAGTTGGAATCCCGGAGGTGGCCCGTACCGGGGCCCATGAAAGGACATGGCCTCGGACTTGTGCAATGCCACCTCGAGACCCAACTGCCGGATCCTTTCCACGACTATCGCAACCCCGCGCGTCATTGCGTCGGCCGCCGCCTGATGCGACCTCCCCTGCGCCAGGACCAGCGTGTCGTCAGCGTAGCAAACTACGCTGACGCCATCAGGGAGGTCGGCCCGCAGCACCCAGTCGTAACCGATGTCCCACAGGAGCGGCCTCAGAACCGATCCCTGTGGGACACCGCACGACATTGTTGTCTGTACCTTTAATGTACAAACTTGTAATTTGGGCAAGCACAACTTCAATAGTGATATGGGAAAAACTAAGATTTTTTTTTAATGTCAGACTATAGTTCAGGACGAAGGAAGAATAAATCACATTTTTATACGTCATTCTAAATTTATAACTGAATATTTTGTGATCAATAATGTCAAGGAAAGATCTTCTAAACCTTAGCATTGTATCTGACAGACACGTGACTTTAGAGAAGCTTCGGGGTTTAGTGACGGCATGAACGGTGTGGGTGTCATGTCCAGTCTAGTTCAACGTGGGTACTTGGAGTTAGTGACTAGCTTACGTATTTCTTGGTAAATATTTAAATCTAGTACAATCGTGACTAAACATCTAATAGAGTCTTATTTATAAACTTTAATTAAAATCTTACTAGAGTGCATTATCAGCCTAACATTCCCACAGCTGGGACACCTGTCCGTGAGAGGGAGTGGGCCGTAATCCATCCGTTATTAGATCTCAAATGTCTTCGAATTTTTGGTTCTAAGACATGCCGGTTTCCTCATGATGTTTTCCTTCACCGTTTCGAGAGCAGTGCTGCCTGGGTTCAAAGCCAGCTTTACTACTTTGTAAGTCGCGGCCACTACCACTGGGCCACACTGCTCTACTAAAGCGACCGCGCACAAAAACAAAACAAACTCACTTGATTTTTAAATGTATTTTCGATAAGCATACACGGATTCACATAATTATCTATTTCAAAATAATGATGTTTAGTTTGAATAACATAACAAACGAGTTCACCAATATTAATTTTAATATTGTAAAACACATTTTTTTTATACTCGTACATTATAGTTTTTTCAAAAAATCTCGAAAGCGTGAAAATAATAATGAAGCCGCACGTTATGCGATATTTGCGATGGATTCGGTTTTTATTAAGTTTCCTATCTAACGAGGCAACCGATACTATTGATATAAAAATACTCGTATGATCTATTTGTTTAGATTTAGACAACTTTTTGAGTGCTGATTTTTGCGTAAAAATATTTTGTTTTTATGTTGCTTTACCTACATCTCTGCTGTTCTTTGGTTACTAGAGATACAGAGCTCCTTTTGGCGTATATTTAAGATTAATCTAGTTTAGCGAGCATGCAGAGAATTTCCAATGCATTTATTTCAGGTAATCTTTTTATTATCGTTGTAACATTATTACTAAATGAATTTAGGCACTCAATTCCTTCATTCAGCCATTTATATTCTGTGCGGTTACTTCACTAGCAGAGTCTAACTACAAGTGAGCATAACATACATATAAGAAAACAGTAATTCCCAGATTGAGTACTGAATCCTAGAAATACACATCCCACCGATACATCAAGTTGACGTATGATGTAACGACGTGACGTTATTATTGCGTCGCCCTGACTCTAACGAGTTCTGTTCGAAGTGTACACACTTCCATTTTTTATACTTTTAGACAATGCATGAGTGAAATTAATGTTCCCCAGTCGTATTACCTACGTCCTACGTATGTTCTAGTTTTGTGGGTGTCTGAATGTGGGAGTGACAAAGGGTTGTTTTTGTTATCGTGGGCGGTTAATTACTTAGTTGTTTTATTATTGCATACATAATTGTGATTTATTCCGGTCGGGTGGTACTAGGAGCGCAGAAGTCGAACGGAGGCGGTTTATGGACGAATTTATAATCGACATCATTCATTTCAAATTTATTTATTCACTAGCTTTTGCCCGCCGCTTTTCCCGCGTGGAGGTAGGAAATTATCCCACGGAAACGTATCACCGGGATAAAAAGTATCCTATATCTTAATCCAGGTTAAAATAAACTATCTGTGTGCCAAATTTCATCCAAATCCTATTAAAAGCAAAATACTATTGATTGAAATACTATCGTGAATTCATGCTAGCCTAGTACTTTTTGTTAGAATATTGCTCAGAAAGTCGGGTCATATTTCAATTATGATTCGGAAGACACGTAGCGAGCGTCCTAAAGCAATTGTGACATCGAAAGTTAGCGTTCGTTTCCCCCGGAACAGTATTTTCTTTCTGGATGAAAGGTACCACTCTATGTCCTTTTCTATACCCTTAACAACGTACGTGCAAAATATTATGATGATCGGTTCAGTGGATTAATTAGGTAGGCGTGAAAAGGTAACAAACAAACAAACTTGCTTTGGAATTTATAATATTAGTTAGGATAATCATAATTTGTACAAGAATAGATTGGACGGTGACCACCAGGCATTTGCCTGGGTCTAAGGGGTCTGAGGGGCAATTCTCGTAATTTTAAGAACGTTCACAGTCTGATCTCAGTCTCAATCTGTCAAAAATACCTCTAATTTCCCTACATTTTGACAAGTTTTTGACATTTTGTCGCCGAGATGAGACTGCGACTAGATTTTGAACGTTTTAAATTACGAGAATATTGGCCTTCAGAAATGCGACATTTTCAGAGTGTGGTTGGTACACAGTGATTATTACATGACCGGAAAACATAAACTAAACTAAAATCAATTAAAATACAACACTTAAAATATAAATTGCCATCAGCGTGAGATCGAACAAAGCAAAATGGAATCAACAATCAATGATTTTATTTTATTTAGTAATTTTATCGAAACAAAATATAAATCAACAAAACTCTATTCAATTATTTACTTGTGAAATCCATAAGAATCCGAATTGGGGTGAGGGATGAATGCCTAATTATCATTAATCGTTTGATTTCAAATTATTATACCATTGACTAGGTACTGCTGCATTTTTAAGACGACTTCGTACTTAATTATTCGCAGTCTTATTTCGGCAGAGTTAAAACATAAAAGCATCGGTGAATGACTATTTATTATACAGCATGTAAGGGTTTGATCATATTCAAGGGCGTGGTACGGACCATCATATTGAACTACTTTATCAATTATACCAAAAATTATCAATTGTCGACGGAGATAGACGTTTGTCGAGGGAGACGCTCCGGGCGTCGGGAGCCGCGTGACGACTCCCGGCCACCGTAGGCGCGGGCCTGCGGGCGGAGAGCAATGGGTAGCTCTCCGTCCGATCAGGACCAGGCCCGTGCCGAACGGCGCGTAAGTGTTCCACGTGCGCCTCAAAGAGATGTCAGCATAGATGACGGGGCCCGACAGGGCCGAAGCCTGCCGGGGTAGCGGAATCGTCCGAAAGGGTTACCGCTGCCCTGGTACATAAAAGGCTAAGGAAGGAACACGGGTGGGTTTTAGTCAGTAAGAGTCTGATACTCCCTTCTGCTCCACCCAGAGCGGGAGGGGTCATTTGATGATTTCCCATCCTCAAAAAAAAAAAAAAAAAGATAGACGTTTTGTATGGACAACACGTCTATACCTACACGACTCGAATGTGTCACACGGCTGATTATATTTTCACGATTACGATGGAGAAAGATATTATTATTTAGATGTACGAATTTTGTATAACATTTTATGTAAATTTTTATAGTTCTTTAGAATAAATTCTCTTTAAATCAAAAGTTTGTCAGTTTGATGGTTTGTATGAAACCCATACTTAAAGGGTTCGACCACACCTTTCTGGTACATGCTGAATAGTTAACTGTAAGGTTAGGAGTACGTTGACGTGTTATTATTGTTATTCCATTTTACACAATAATCATGATATTCCCACAACATTATATTGATATTAAACTCTTACTGTAATATTTGCTAAATTTACTGAAATAAATATAATGCTTAGTGATTAACAATTAACAAGTACCGGCACACAAACACCGTGGTTGGTGTTCTGTGATATTGTTATTACAATTACTGTTGTAGAGGGACGCACATTGTTTTTAATGGCTACGAAAATAAGTGCGAGGAAAGTGCTGGGTTTTACTGGCAGGATATTAGGAATCAGCTTTTTCTTCCTCGGAGTGTTTTTTCGATTATCACCCATCCCCGTTCCCTGAACTCCCAGTGAGTTCTGGTGGTAACTAAGAAAATTTTATTTTCCATAAAAAAACGAGTTATTATTTGCGTAGGTGTCCAAAGGTGTTACATTCTACCTGCCAAAACACGATTTTCGCTTGATCTGAATGCAGCTATCATAAACTGAAGTAAACTACACCAAAAAAAGACTTTAACCTATATTGTCCCACTGCTGGGCAAAGGTCTCCGCCATATTTTCCAGTTCTGTTTGTTTTAAGATATTATTATCTTATGTAAATGTTAATTGGGTACACCTCACACATAGGATACATAAAAAAATGCGACCATCCATACTAAATAAAAACAAACTATTAATAAAACTTAAGCCTTAAACGAGCATGCCAAAATAAAACCCGGCTTTTTCTCTTTAAAACGGATGCCTGAATGAAAGGGACGTCCTGGTAAAAATCCTGGCTTGTATAAAGTAACGGCTTCCATTGATGAGTCTCGTGACGCAGCACTTTGAACCCTTTTCATTACGCCATCAGCCTTCAACTACAGTATAGATAGGTACAGAAGGTCAGCTCCATACGACGAGCGAAAACGCACCCACACATAGACACGCTTCATTTGTTTGAGATCACTACACATACGCGTCTATGAGTGTGTGCGTCTGTTTACGCTCATTTCTATGGAACTGATCACGAAATAAACATTCAGGATCCAACCTTCTGTACCTACCTGTCTATTTCGTACTTCAGCTATTTCTACCCTTTTTAACAAGAAATTTGTAGCGAAACTCTTCTTCGAAATAAACACAGGAATATTCCAGTGTGCGTGCGGAAATGAATGTTCATTAAAATTGTGCTGTTATTAATTAACAGGTGTTAAAACAGAGGGTTTCTTTTGATTTATGATTTTAATTTTTTTCCATTTGGGGTAAACAAAATAAAGTTTTTAATTAGGCATACATTATTTAGTAAATATCAAGGTGTAATAATAATAATAATCGTTTATTTGCATGAAATATGGTGCGTGCAGATGTCATAATACAATTCATAGTACTTCATATTCGGCCTACTAAATTCAGCATGCAAATTTTGGATGTGCCATGATTCACAGCTATGAATGTATTCATTAAAAATTATGTTAGAAAATGTCAATAAAAAAAGAAACCACAAATGTCAAAATAAGAATATAGGCAAGTCAAAATTAATAAAAATACAGGAATGTCAAAATTGATTAAATTACAGAAATGTCAAAATTAATTAAATAACACTATTCATGTCTGTGCAATATTCCTATTTATATTATAATTCAAAAATTCATTAATAGTATAGAAGCAATTTTCAATAAGCCATGTTCGAGTCTTTTTTTAAATATATTCCTAGGTAGTTCTCTAAATATCTTTGGTATCTTATTAAATATCTTTATTGCCAGTCGACTGGTGTTTTTATGGCAAAATGCTGTTCTACACCTAGGCATAGCTAATCTGGTTGGATCCCTGTACAAAAACCTATCATGATATTAGTCATGCGATGATCACGAGCAAAAAACAAGATCTAATATTTATCATTATCATGAGATATACGTTCAACATATTTAGCTCTAATTTGCGCAATTGAAGAGTCAGCAAATATCAATGTTTAATTAACTTGATACCTACTCCTGAGTTCATCTGAATTCCTGGTATCACTGCCATTAACATAAAACGATATGGAAGGGTAAAAATGTAAATGTGGATATTTTTGGAGCGTTAGCTTATGTTTAGAGTTCAAAATAAAAACAGATTGAGAATCAATGTATTCTGGTTTTCTTCTACGATTTTTTTATATATCTTCGTTATCATCATTACTAGAGAGATAATTTTCTCGGGAGGATGCTGTTCACAATGGGCAAAGATTCAAATGACGACAATGAAAAATTATATCTTTTTCACACACTAGCTTTAATTTTCCCATTTGGCAAGCAAAGCCACGTGATTAAGCTAGATAGAAAGTCGTTAAATAAGCATAACAGTTTCGTTATGCTTAGTACTTAGTACAGCTTAATGTAGCTCCAATGAGCTGTTAAGGAGGATTAGTTTAGTCCTTGAGCTTGCTAGAGTAAGGTTTAGCGCTGCTCCCGAAAATAGTTTAGACTTCTAACGGTTACTGCCCATGGCACACTTGAATTCCTCGTTGGAACTACTGCCTATAGTGCCTATTTCTACAAGTATTTTGTTTACTAAACACTAAGATTTGAAGCCCAAATCAAATCATTTATTTCAAGTAAGCACATGAAAAGGCTCCTTTGAACGTCACAAATTTACAAAACGATAGAGTTGACTCTAGTAGCCCCTTTCAAATGGTAGTTAAGAAACTCCACACTTACTCTTTTAAAGAGAATCAAGAATCTAAACAACTAACATGGTTTTCTAATGCATTTTAAACAATATATTAAAAGCCAAGTACAGTCAGAAAAATGAATTATTAAGCAAATAGACACCGTACGTCAATTGGCCGTGTTATAACAATTTCTTACAACTGTCAAAGAATGAAAAGCGTGGTTTGATTATACGGACAGTTAAGATGGTAGTCATGTTGCCTAACAATTAATTTCTCTGACTTTACCTGATGATATTATCGCATTAAAAGTTAAAATTTGGGATCTGATTTTTGATAAACCATTGCCATTACCGTGTAGGATGCAGCCACCATTACCGTGTCGTAGTGTTAAGAAATTTTATCATCGTTGATAGAAATGAAAATTTCAAATGGTGTTGCGATAGACGAGCCATCTTTTGTCCCAACTGGAGACTATTCGACATTACTAAAAAACGTGTCGACATCTCAGTGAAATTCTTGACGGAATAAAAACAACATAGGACGGAATTCTGAAAATGGGATTTTTTTATGAAATGTACGAATTTTTTGACGTTATTCTCAAAATATTTTGGGAGTCAATTGGATATTCCGTGGATAAATTTATTTAAATGATCCTTGTAAAAGTGTTGATAGTACTTTTTACATTGGTTGTATATATATTGATACAGATTACCTTATTACAAAAGGTTTTTAGGTATTTTGGTGGTACCTAACTCTCTCTATTTTATCAGACGTAGTTTTCATATCGTTTCTACATTTAATCAAAATAGCCGCATGCATGTCTAAATTTACAATCTCTCGTTACGTTTACAAAGCTGCAGAAAACACTACAAAACCCAAAACTAAATCTAGAATTATAAATCTACGAACTACATCCCAAAAACTAGTGCAGAACCATAACAGTAAATCATCATTTACAAAAAATCTGTCCACGTTTCCAACATTTGGAATAACAACATCCTGCACGCATTTTTTGTACCGTCCAGTATCAGAGTGCAAACACAGTCGCCTGTCGGATCTATTTCGGCATTACCGAGAGACAAAGGGCGGACCTTGTGGCATTCCAATTTACATGAACCTTATCTCTGTGGTCGGACCCGAGTTGAAAAACGGTAAGTCGTTTTGGGGATATCTTTTTTGATTTTATCAGATTTGTGTGTGTGTGTGTGTAACGGCCGCGATTTACGAGTTGTAGGTCACGGATTCAAATCCTGGAGGTGGAGGTACTTTACTTTGGGTAAATTATTTCATCATCATAACTCTCAAAACGGTGAAGGAAAACATCGTGAGGAAACCGGCATGTCCTAGAACCAAAAAATCCAAGACATGTGACATCCGCCAACTCGCACTGATTATGGCCCACTCTCTCTCACAGTGTGGAGGCCTGTGTCCCAGCAGTGGGAACATTATAGGCTGATTATGGTTATGTGGTGAAAAAAGCCTGTTGATAGTCACCGATTGTTTTTTTATTACTTCTGTATATAGCTTCGTTTACAAATAATTAATAGCCATGTGGTTTTTTTGATGACATTGGCTTCTTGTTAATAAATATTTTTTGCAGAATTAAAGAAATATTACCGCTATATTAAATGATAATGTGTCCATAGCCGTTTTGTTTTTAACAATTTGTCTTTTCATAATACATTCAAATCACGATGTGAGTAATAAATAAATCTGGATGGCAAACCTTATAACTCATTAGTTTAACTCATTGTGATTTATTATGTAAATATTCCAACATGTATAACTGTGCAAAGCTCATTAATTTCATTTTACCTTGTTTGTTAGTCATTAGGGTGTCAGCTAGGCTAGGCTAGGCTAGGTTTAGTCAGCAGAATAAAGAATGTAGCGTGCGTTTGAACAAGGTAGGAAAATGTTCATAAATAAATACAGAATGCATTTCATTTCCCTAAACTAGTTTGAATTATATATCTTGGGTGTGTTTTGTCAAAAGTCTGACTTTTTATTGTAATTCGTCTTGATTAGAATGTTTTTCAATTGATTTGAATCTTGAAACGCATTGCAAATAATACCTTTGAGCATTAATATTCTGATCGCATTTCATTTCAGCGAAGCTAACGAACAGCGGACATGCATGTACTGATTCCGCAAAAACAAAGTTATTTAGATTGCCTAATTGTAACCATACAACAAGTAAATATAAATAATTGCTAGCGCGGGGAGCAGTAAATGAGTGGACTGTATAAATAGGCAATGATTGAATGCCGTCTGATCTACAAATATAAACTTCCGGACAAACAATAAATTAAGTTAAGAGTATCGTCCGTCGTGGTGGAGTCCGTTGAAGCGAGTGGTGATCGGGCCGAGCCGTGTCGCCGCCGCGCCGCGTCTCAACTCGCTGATGTCGTGCTGCCTGTGCGTGCCGGCCGCCCGCAAGGTGTTGTGTTGGATTCCATTCCCAACAATAATATATTACCGATATTTTAGGCGTAAACAGTCAATTATAAATTATAGAATGCCAGGTTGGCATACTATAATGTTTTATTGATTGGAATTTAGGTTAGCAGTGAACTCTAATAGGCTAAACTAGACCTCTCCTCTAAAAAACTTAATTGTTTCAATGTCTCAAATAGGTAATAAGGATAATTTTCAACAGCCTTATACAAGATAACGCCGTGGGCCATATCTCTACTGGCAAGCTAATGCTGACAAATGACAGTTTTACCTTAATTTAATGTCGTCATTGCGGCGGCCATTTTGCGGTCAAGAAATTAAGCCGGGTAGTTTCAGGTTTAATTAATTAAAGCCATTTAAATCATTTATTTAATGTCTAAAGGGATATTTACATTCAGGCTTGTTTTTGGGCAAACAATCTGTTAGGTTTGTCGTTTTGCTAGCTTTTCCTGTTTCCTCTCGTTTAATGGGTTATTTCTTATTTTCTTATTAAACGAGAATAACTTTTTAATAACAAATTGATTCAAACTTATAAATTCAATACCTGACTACATTTTTGCTATTAATTCTGGCAGGTATATAAGTAGTATATTAAAATTGCACCTATACCGCCGTTATTTTTTTTTCCTTCCAATCATAATATAACCTGCAGGGTTTATTTATTTATTTATTTATTTATTTATTTATTTATCTACTTACAGTTACCATTACAGGATATAACCCAATACGGTAAATGCGTTTATCCTAACTTAAACTATACTAACACCTATAACTTATTATAAATAATGCATTCCTTGTGAATTCACTCAGAGAACAACAGACTAAGTCCGTCCCACTCGCTATGAGGTTGAGCGTGCGGAGTGCGCGCGTCAGGGGCGCCTCCCTCAAAAGGTTGGTCCGAGCGCGCGGTTCCACTAGCAGTGGCGGCTGCCGTCGTCGCCACACGTACCTGTCCGGAACACACAGACTCACCAGCTCTAAAATAACTGCATTATGCACCTTCCCTCTCAGTAACTTAAATATATATGAGGTGAGTGCAAGATCCCTCCTAACCCTTAGCTCATTGTATCCTACCATACCTAAAATAAATAAGGTTGGATACATTAACGGGTAAAAGGGATAGACTCCATAATAACGCTTATATAAATATCTTATAAACTTATTTTGTACCCTCTCCAGCATAAGACTATATTTAGCTTCATGCGGCGCCCAGATGACTGCATTACATTCTAACTGGCTCCTCACCAATGTATTATATAATGCTATAATAGCTTTCACATTCGTGAACCCTCTGACCGTACGAAGCATGAAACCTAAATTTCTAAAGGCTCTTTTACAGCTACGCATGATGTGATCACGAAAAGTCAAACCTGTGTTAAAACCTACTCCCAAGTCTTTGACTTCTGTGACCCGTGCCATAGGCAACCCGTCCATATGATAGGTATGTGTTATGGGACTGTGCGCGCGAGAAAAAGTGATGGCCACACACTTCGAGCTATTAAACTGCAAGAGGTTTTCCTTGCTCCAGCTCACTACTCTATCAATGTCCCCCTGTAGCCTGACACAGTCATCACTCCCTTTTACCGCGAGGGACAATTTGAGGTCGTCGGCAAACAACAAACAATTAGCGTCTTGAACTACTTCTGGTAGGTCGTTTATCATCAGAAGGAAACTCAAAGGGCCAAGGTTACTACCTTGGCTTACCCCGGACCTCGTGAAATATGGATCTGACACGTGCCCCGCATATTCCACATATTGTTGCCTGTCCCTCAAATAACTGGCAAAAAACTGGAGTGAGTGTGGAGTGAAACCAACCTCTGCTAACTTTTTAAGCAACATGTCATTTTCGACTAGGTCGAATGCTTTCCTGAAATCAAAGTAAGCAGCATCAGTTTGTCCCCCACCATCCACTGTCGGCACCAGTTGAGCCATGTGACAAAGAAGATTGCTGGTCGTACTTCTTCCCGGTCGAAACCCATGCTGAGCGTCTGATAGCTGCGCGCTCACCTGAAGGTATATGCTCTTGTAAATAGCAGTTTCTAATATTTTTACCGGCGTCAACAATACTGCGACTGGCCTATACCCATCCACCGATTCTGCAGACCCTCCCTTCGGAACTGGAACAACGCGGGTCACTTTCCACCTCTCCGGAAACACGGCAGCTTTTAGGCACTGGTTGTAAATATGAAGTAGCGGCTTAGCTAGCACCAATCGACAATCCTTGATAATGTAGGGTGGAATACCGTCAGGCCCTGCGGACCGTTTCGGCTTAAGATCTTGAAGCGCACGACATACGTCTACTAACCGTAATTGGTCCAAGTGCAGCCGCGCTGCTCCGTTTACGCTACCTGCTTGAGCTATAGCCGCGTCCACATCCAACTCCGGTCGCTCTGCCCTATACACTGAGTAAAAATACTTCGCAAACTCTTCTACAGACCGTTGGCCAGATAATGCCACCCCGTCTTTCAAAATCGCTTGCGGGCTTCTCCTACCTCTTTTAGACTTGGCATAATTCCAAAAAGATTTAGGATCACTCAGCATTTGACTTTGAACACGGTTCCGGTATTGCTCCTGTGCCACTACTAACATATTTTTTATGTTGGTTCTACATCGAGCAAACGCTTCATAATCGACCCTCGACCCGCTTGCCTTGTACTGTTTATGCAGTAAAGCCTTCAATCTTATGTCGCGAATTATTTCAACAGTGTACCACTCAGGATAAATGTACCTTGAGTTTACACGACTTCGCTTTTTTTTCGGAACACAGTCATCTATAATAGAATTAATAATATTATAAAAATAATTTAAATCTGCTTCTAAGTCCATTTCGTACAACGGAGTCCAGTCTACAGCTGCAATTAACGAATATAATGACAAAAAGTTGGCTTTATTAAAGTTCCAACCGTCTGATGCTTTACCGTCAGATGCCGCTAAGCCTGCTGAGCCGGGGTGCCGGCGCAGGCGCGTGTGTGTACTTACAGAGATCTCGAGCGGCGGGTGGTACACGTCCACCGGTACGAGCGGCGTCTCCGCCGCACGCACACTCACACTCCCTCCCTCCGCCAGTGTACTCAACACCAAATCCAAATAACGACCATTGCAATTACCCACTGCGTTACTCTGAGTGAATCCACAAAAAATATAAAAGTATTCGTAGTAATTATTTATGGCTACAGAAGCTGAATACAAGTTAAAATCACCTAAAACTAGCATATCCCTATACTTATTACAAAATCTTTCAATGATGCGAAATAATAACATATATTCATTATCATTACTACTAGGCGGAATATAGATAACACAAAGTAAAAACATAAATCTGTTACGTAGGTACACAGTAGCACAAACCAGTTCAAACACATGCTCGTCAACGTTGACGTCATCAGGTAGTGACACTCGCCGCAACTCACAACGCGGTGTGGCCACGAGACACGCGCCGCCTTGTTTACGCCCATCTGCTCGGTCACACCGCAAAATAGTATATCCCGGTGGAATTATTTCTGCATCATGGATGGAGTCATTGCAGCCTGTTTCCGTGAAAGCGAACAAGCTTGCGTCTGCGGTTGAAATATTAGTATAACATTCCTCCAACTTTGTTCGAAGCCCTCGTACGTTTTGGTACAGTATTTCAACGGAGTTACTTGGGATTTCTAGGTTTGTTGAATGCTCTACGAAACCACACCCATTCCGCAAACTCAATATTAACCGGCCAGCTTTCAGGTTGACATAACTTTTCATATCTACTTTCTGCGACTCCTATGATAAAGGATGCATAATCTCTTTCAGTCTTGTGTTTAATTTTTTCAACTTTAACTTGTACTTCTTCTTCATAAATTTTCCTAACATGTTTTTCTAAACTTTCTACCGTTGTTTCTTTTTGTAAACGCCATACGTGTAAATATTTTTTCTTTTCCGTTCCCTGTATATCAATTGCACTCGTGTTCCCGCCTTTTTTTACTTCATTATTCGAATATCTGTTTTTCCTTGTTACGGTAGTCCAATTCCCTTCTTTTTCTGGTTCCTCCACGCTAACACCATTCTCAAACCTCTCCTCACTATTTACTACTTGTATCGGTTCCTCCTTCGATACTATTTTCGCAGTTTTCGTGGCCACACACTCCTTCGCTGGTACATTATTGCTAACTACCTGCTTTTCCTTGACTGCATTTGCAAAAGATAGTATCGGCTCTTTAGAGCCCTTCTCCGTTTGATTTGGCGCTCTTAAGTTACTTTTCTTAAGATTAGCTTCTAGGTGCTCATTCTTTTCCATTAGTATTTTATTTCTTGTTTCTAACAAATAAACTTTATTTGCCTTTTCTTGTACTACCCTCAACATTTGTTTTAATTCCTTCAACTCAGTTTCCGTATTGATAAACCTATTTTGCAATAGAACATATTCTTTCCGCTGCTCCTCCAACTGTAACTTCACCTCCCACCGAAACTCCCGTATCTCGTCAAGAAGTTGGCTCTCCATACTAATTATTTCATCTGTATTTTTACGACGACTACCTCGGTCAGCTGTGTTCACATAGCTGCTAGGTGAACACGTCTTACCGATGATTGCAGTCCCACGAACAGGTGTGTCAGTATTACCCCTTTTCGGCACTGTGCAAGCACATTCAGGACATATCCACTGACTCCTGTATTCCGGCGTGAAAGCTTCAACTTTTTCCTTCGTTAAGGCCAGACACTTTAAATGGAATTTCTTCCTACATTTTCTTTGCGAACACTCCATAAACAGCGCCTCATCCATAACATCATCACAGCCGCTACATTTCGTATCCATTTAAAACTTCGAATAGTAAACTCTAATATTTCGTAATTTAGTGGCACACACGATCCGTAAAACGTCCGTACGCTCGCACGCTCGCGCGGGTTATATTAACTAAACGAATACATTACTTAAACTTTAATAAAGTCAAAGCAATTGCCATTCATTTCATACAGGTAGACATGTACATGTCTTATAAGTAATTTCGCTTAAAAGCCCATATTAGAATGCCGACTCTGAAGCCTACGTGTAGTAACATCTAACGTAGTTGTCAGTCGAGAAATTGTCGCTAAAACTTAATTAGGTATAGTTAAGTAAATTTTTGCACCACTTTAAGTTGTCCTATATAATTTAGCTAAAAAAACAGGAGGTACTTGTAGTCTTTGAGAAAAACTCGTAATTTCCCTGAAGGCCTATTAAGTATCTCGACAAATTTTCACAGAATTTCAACAATAACTGTTGTTTTTGGGGCAAACCATTTATATTAGTTGAGCTTTAGCACGTAGTGTATCGGACAAGTACGGCCTAATCTTGCACAGAACTTTTAGGCAATAAGAACAGTTTCTTACCGGGTCGCTACATGTTTTTCGAAACGAAGGTCTTTGTCCATAGTAAAACCAAGATTCCGCGTTTCATAGACTCTGTCAATCGGTTCGCACATTATCGCCAGGTGAAACTTTGCGGGTAATTTAGCCAGTTGCTGTCTTGTGCCAAATACCATGTATTTCATTTTGGTTGGGTTTAGCGACCGGTAATCATCTTCCGATTCTACGAAGGTCATCATTTTAATTGCAGTATCGTATTCCTCTGGACTAAAAGACAGTTATGTATAGTTGGACGTCATCGGCGTATACACCGTTAAAATTTTATCGTTTTAATCCTTAAAAGGGGTTATTGTACTCATCATT
This sequence comes from Apamea epomidion, assembly GCA_947507525.1. Taxonomy (NCBI): domain Eukaryota; kingdom Metazoa; phylum Arthropoda; class Insecta; order Lepidoptera; family Noctuidae; genus Apamea; species Apamea epomidion. Next base: position 19,784,945 of record OX382237.1, read on the forward strand.
ATGAACAAGTTACTACGGGACAACCCGGAAATCGTGAAAAAAAATCAGTTGATCCATACATTATGTCAAGTTATGCGAACATAAATCTATGGATAAACAATTTTTTTTTCACGATTTCAGGGTTGATCCCGTAGTAAAAGTTGTTCATAATGATGAGTACAATGACCCCTTTTAAGGATTAAAACTATCAAAATTTAACGGTGTATATGGTATTGGTATCTCTGGGTGCATTTCATTGTAATATCTGCACATTATAAAATAAATATAATTGGGCCTAATATAGATCCCTGTGGAACTCCTCTCTTAAGAGTCGATGTAAGAGCAGTTCCGTCACCCAAACGTAGATCCCCAAGTTGTTTTATATCACTAAGGTAACTATGGAACCGTAGCACTGGGGTCAAATCTGTAATAAATCAGATTCAATAGTAATAACGGGATATTTAATGTAACAGGATTTTACTCGAATACTGATTAACAAATTTGTTGCCTGCGGGCCGATGAATTGGAGGAATAGTCTGGCGGACATTGTAATATTATAACGACCATAGCTGTTTTTTTAAATATTTCTAGGATAATTGCCTCATTACTTACTTAACTGCTATACGGGTTGGTAAGCTATGTGGAATGTGATAACCGTCTCTTATTGACACCTAAAACTGCAGAACGGAATTAAAAATTCTAACATACCTTTCGAACTATTATTTTAAAAGCAGTGTCAGAAATATTGTCCAGTTTCGCAAATTGACATTTTGGCAAAATTGGATAGGAGCAATATCTAAATAGCATAAAAATATTAACAAAACTAGTAATATTACTTTTAACAATATCAGAAGTATCGCCCAATCTGTCAGGAAAAAAGCAACACACACGTGCGATGGCAATAGAAATCTTGATTCAGTAGATGATCATAAAATAAAGTTATATAAACTCGTGCAAAATACCGAATCTCATTCAATAAAAACTTGACTAACTTCCTTAACACATGCATACCATACAAATTTAAAGGATTTCACTTACAAACAAACTTCGCAAGCAATACTATACTCATGTCTCCTATGCTCAAATATAGGTCATAACATGAATAATATTTCGATATTACGAACCTAAACGTGCTGAACAAATACTAGAATATCTTGCTCCAGTTTATCTACATAGGAGAACAAAATGCAGTTAGACAAGTTTATGACGCAATTTTTGGAAATGGGAGGAAGGAAAGTTACTATTTATTCAGTTTGAATTTAGGCCATGGGAAATAAGAGAGAAACACAAACTTAAGTACTTAAACGTTTTTACTTTAATTCTTTCAACGAGATTATCTAAATGGCAATGCATTAATTTTCCGACATAGTATTGAGGTCATGAAGCTTTTACCGTATTGCAAGAACTTCTGTATTTCTCTATAATATTATTTAAACTACTTTGTTGGATAACATATTGTAATGAGATAAAGATTAGTTCAGTGCCTCTTTATTTAAGTTTGAAATTGTTATAAGGGTTGGAAGGCATTCTTACATAAGCTCATAAAAGTAGTTCTAAAAAGAATTTGCTCTACTGCATTTCAATAACCACTATTCCTACTCTGCGGCACAAATTCCTCCCGTGCAATAGATGGCACTCAGTGTTGATATATCTATAGAATGAACTCTCTTCTACATTCCACCGGGCGCTTACTATTGTCTGCAAAAGTCTGCAGTTTCACTCATAACACATTTTTGTTGAAATATAGTGGCGTCGACGTGGAAATTGTAGGGAAATTCGCCGTTGTTTTGATTAATGGAATGTTTTTTTCATTTTGTTAGGCTAAGTAGATTACTTTTAAGAATGCTGTAAAACCTGCATGTGTCGTTCTGTCGTCAAGGGGATTCACGACAGCCACGAATCTGCACACAATCTCACTGCTATGTATACTCGAAATTGAATTGTTTGTAAAAATACATTCATTTTATGATCACTACATTTTGAGAGGTTCGGTCACACAGGGTTATCTGAACAGCTTTAAGCATGTTGGGGCTCTAATTTATCAAAGGAGATATATATTTGGAGCTGTTAAAGACGTTTCAGACCTATATCATCTCTGTTTAATTTTTATCTTACTCGTATTTGCTCACTATACTTTAAATTAAAAAGAGAATGCAGTGAGTCTCTAATTAAATATATACACCACATGTGAGCGCAAACTGAGTGAGATTGCCGAGTTGCCGAAAATGGTCGCGAGCCAAAACGAAGAACTGATATTAATTATAACGTAATTCAAACGACATTCGAATACGGATGTGTGTGCACGGATGCCCGGATGTACGGATGCACGAATGTTCCGTAGATTTGGAATTGTGAAATCCGCTTCCAAATTATTTATGAGTGTGCTATGCAGGCGATCCAGCCGCGTTTGTGCCGCCATAATTTAAGGATTTGTTCGTAAGCCGGTGACTACAAAATTTTGGGAGATTTGTGTTATAGTCATTGCGGTATAAAGGACTAATTGCTTGGTAGTAAATTACAGACAACTTCGCTGTGGGGTAGTTAAATCTATTATGCTTAATTCACACTTGGGTTTATTGAGTCCCATGTGAGAAATAACAAGCATTTCGTTCTAACGCAATTTTGATCAACATCCAGATCGATCAAAATTGAGAATTTCAGGTTGGTTTGCCAACTGACCAATCTTATGAATATGGCATAGGCTTTTGTCGTGCAGCCAGCGAAAGCAAAGATATGGAGGGAGATGGCATTGTGTTCAATGTACTCGAATGTCCAAATAAGTACGTCTCACTTTGCTCAGTTCCGGCATTGAACCTAGAATAGCAAAATACACAGCTGTATAGGTAATGGTACATGTTTGAACACCATTAAGCTTAGTAATAATTTTGTACTTAAGAATGAAACGTTATTCCTCTTTTTGCATTTTATGTCTGTAATATCATCGCTAATACTTATATCTGTGAGAATTTCAGCATTTATTTAAACCTGTTTCTGCGAAAAACGCATTACATAGCGAGTGTTACTTATATTCCCATTAATAGTCCAACATTTGAAATAAGTGCACTTTATTTAGTCTGCTTACCTAAATAACGAGCATACAGTTTAAGTTAAAAGGCATTTATATTCACTTAGCGAATAAACTAGCTTCTAGGTTTTACAAACGAAATCTTTTAGAGTCATTTTTCATGCTAAACATACTATACATATAAACTTACTCTTTTTCCAATGGGTGTAGAAAAAAACTACAGATCGCCTGCTATGATCCTTACATACTGCTTTTGCTTCGTTTACGTTCATACATCTGAAGGCCAATTCTCGTAATTTAAAACGATCAAAATCTAGTCGCAATCTCATCTCGGCGACAAACAAATGTCAAAAATACCTCTAATTTCCCTAAATTAGATGTAATTGTGACAGAATGAGACTGAGATCAGAGGGGCAATTCTCGTAATTTTGAGAACGTGCACAGTCTGATCTCAGTCTCAATCTGTCAAAAACTACTTTTAATTTCCCTACATTTTGACAAGTTTTTGACATTTGTTTGTCGCCGAGATGAGACTGCGACTAGATTTTGAACGTTATAAATTACGAAAATTGGCCTTCTGACTGTAAACGTTCTTAAAATTACGAGAATTGCCCCCCTGGTCACACACGCACTCCGGTTGCGTACCAAGCTCCTGACCTTTCTGAAGAACATCACCAATTCATGCTAAAATACTCTTTCATAGTTTATTTTGCCTATAGTTACGCGTCATACATACAACCCGCCTATATTTACGCAAGTAGTTTCAACTAACTTCCAACTAAGAGTCATAACAAATCATAAAACTAATGTCCACTGGCATACACATATTAAGGTGTATATAGGGCTCGCTGACCTTGTGCATGTGGGCGGAGCTAAACGCTCTATCCCCGAATACGTAAAACGCGCGCGGTGGCGCGCTGCACTAAAACGACGATCAAAGAATATGCGGAGACGCAGACATGCCGCACGCAGGTCGCCATTTTTGCCTACGATTCCAGAAGGGAATGGCGGAGGCAAGGCTGATATATTTTGTATAGATTGATACTTATGTTACGTATATTTTATGTTTTTACTGGACATTATTTATTAGAATTTTTTAATTTTTTTGATTTTGTTTAAAATCATACGTGAGAACGAACTTAGTTCCCGACGGGGGTAAAACTTTAAAAATGATATCGAGTATTTTCTTAGGAATGGAATAACATTTTATTTGCATAGACTGTAGGTCTTTTTAGGAGGACTTAAATAAAAATGAGATTTTATAAAAATGAGAACCTGTTTCATCAATTTGAATTATTATAAATCAGTAATAAACCTACCTAACTAGCACTGTACCTAACTGGCATTTTTAGGATTCCGTAGCCAATCGGATAATGTTATAATCAACTTTCTTCCTGTCATTGTTATTTACATAGCAGGTAGTGGTATTCTAATTTGTGACCAGTAGGTGTCACAACTAAAATGTGCAAAATAATTATTTTTTCCAAAAAAAAAATAACCGACTTCCATAAAAAAACTACAAAATGAAAAATAACTTTATTTCGGAAGTCTGTAGCAAAAATCGTAAATTCAAAACCAAAGACATCGACTTCCGAAATAAAGTCATTTTTCACTTTGAAGTGTTTTTTTTAAGTGTTTTTCATGTAAAAAGATTTTTTTTACTATTAATCGTACGTCAAAAGTAAAAGTTGAACTACGAAAACTGTTACCACTGTTATAGTATAGTAAAGTAACAGTATCATGTCTCGTTAGTGACCTTGAAATAATCACCTACGGCCGCTCAGTAGATAAACCTTCCGCGTTCGTGCGTAACAGCCGCACGCGAATACTCAGAGAATATCAGTCAGTGGCGTGTATTGCATAAAGGCATATAAGCAGTGCCTACCTCGATAAATCACCATAGGCCTGTTAGTTACATTTTAGTGTGTGTGCCCAACTATGAAACTCACTAAATTATCATACCTAACAAAAAACAAAATCTTCATACAAATACGCGCGGCAGTAGGCAGTCGCAAGACGGCCTACTCGGCTCCCGGACTATTCGATTTTTATTTTGACCTCACTATCGGCTTTGTCACCCTCGAAAAGTATGAAAACGACACCCATGATGAAATATTTGAAATTTTTTGCAGCCGCCATTTTGGATTTTTATTTTGACCTCACTATCGGCTTTATCACCCTCGAAAAGTATGAAAACGACACCCATGATGAAATATTTGAAATTTTTTGCAGCCGCCATTTTGGATTTTTATTCTGACCTCACTATCGGCTTTATCACCCTCGAAAAGTATGAAAACGACACCCATGATGAAATATTTGAAAAATTTTGCAGCCGCCATTTTGGATTTTTTTTTGACCTCACTATCGGCTTTATCACCCTCGAAAAGTATGAAAACGACACCCATGATGAAAAACTTGAAAATTTTCGCAGCCGCCATCTTGGACTTTTATTTTGATCAAATTCAATATTTTCTCATTTTAATATTAGTTAGATAAGCCTTACTACTTGTATACTATCGTAAGCGTCCTGACGCGCACAATAGAAATGGGCCATCTGCAGCGAGCTAGTCAATAAACGCACACTGATACAATTCGTTCGTAAATATTTGCACTAACACAGGCAAACGCGCGTAGTCGGTCGATAGCCGGGAGCGGAGCAGCGAGCGACACAGCCCTCCCGTCTCAGTGCTAACGCACGACTGCCGCCCGCGCCCGCGCAGAGCACCTCTGAAGCTCAATCTCAAAGTGGGGAAATTTTCTTTGCAAATGTTGATTGATTTACATAAGCTGTTTCATTTCTATAGTACCTCTAACCATCAATTTTTCAGTGTAAAAATATTTGCAAACATCAAAGCCGTTTAGAAGTAATATGGAATATTAGGAAAAAATAGCGTTTTGTTAAAAAAATTTTTAAGGGAAAAGTATTAGCCATACGAAAAAATCCTGTTTCAGAAATGTTGTACATGAACCTATGACAACAATATATTTTTTTCAGATCTTCTAATCAAGCCGTTAATGAGAAATATTCTTCATAAAGTGACCGTGTTACGGTACTAAACGAGAGTAAGGCCCTTAAATTTTATTGTTAGCTGCAACAATCAATAACAAAGACTACCAAAACTTGAGTTTCTCTCACTTGTAAAACTGTCTTAAAAGACCGAAATACTTTCACTAGTCCCTTAACCAAACATCTCGAACAAAATTTTAAACGGCTTAATATTTACCCACATACTACAGCATCACGAGAAATAAGGTCCATTTACAGTTGACTAGCTCCCCAACGGTACGGCAGCGCGACGGCTTGACGCGAATAACTTTCAGCGATGCATCACCCATATTATACAGTTGGTTAAAATGTTCTCATATTTTCCCGTCACTGAGTTGTTGACGGAAAGACTCAGTCATGTGCGAAGAGAAGCAAAATAAAATCCCGAATCAGATTCAGCCACTGCGACACGGTTGGCGCAGTGGCTGAGCGATCGACTGCTGCGCTGCGTGTCGCGGGTTCGATTCCCGCACGGAACAAATATTTGTATTGCCTACAGGTAGTTGTTCCGGGTCTGGCTGTTAGTGTATGTGAGTTTAAGTGTTTGTAAACGCACCCACGATACAGGAGTAATTCCTAGTGTGGGGCAAGGTTTTTGAAAAAAAAAAAAGAGAATTAAAAAAAAAAGAACTTTTTCGGGATTTTTTTTTTACGAGCTTGCGGTGTCTATGACAGGTTAGAGCTACGGCTTCAGTCCTCATGATATTAAGGTTTTACAGCAACTTTTTGTGGCCGTCTGTTCAACTGTTGTGTACTGTTGGATTGTCAGTGACTAGAGTTGAGAAATCAACAACACAATAATATTTAGAAGAGCGAGAAGTACTGAACCGGTCGAAGTGGTGGTGTTTCGGGAGGCCTCTGTCCAGCAGTGGACGTCTTTCGGCTGAAATGATGATGATGACGTTAATATTAAGACGTTCTGCTAGGTTTTGGTTAGTGAAAACGAGCATTAGTGTCTCTTTTGAATATTTATGTGTGTATCTGTAGCCTGCTCATACGAGAATATTACCTAGTAGTGTCTGACTAGCATTCGAAGGATCGTACATTTTGAACCCCATCGACTATAATTGTAAAGCTACTATTTCTTATTGTTGCCACGTTTCTGATCATTTTCATAATGAAAATCGAACTTGCAACCCGTACAGGTCCAGTGCGTCTACTGCACCAATCGAGCCTTTTTCCTCATAAACCAATTTAACTGGGTTGTACGTCATCTACATTGTAGTTCAAATGTTAATAAAAATGCACTATATAGTTAAAAGTTGCTAGCGTATTGTTTGACTATAACTCGTATGACTCAAAATAACGAGTTTTATGTAATGCTATGTACAGTCAATGGCACGTCACTTATATTACGAAAACTACCCTTATAGCTACGACTGAGAGGTGCTGTCATGTCACAATATAACCAAAGACGTCCTTTTACTTTGATTTGTCGTTTATATGAGAATTTTTAAATTAAAACCGTGCCCGTGTAACTGTGTCCACCTCACTTTTAGATATATTGCCTGAAAAACGTAGACATGGACGAGTTACGAGCTTCGCAATGTAATCAAATGGGAGTTTGTTGTTACCACCACGATTTATGGGTTGATTGAGAATTTATTTGATTTTTAACATGATTTCGTTACCAAACGTAATTTATGAAACGATCATCAATCTTAGAATCTCTCAATATTTATCATTTGAAAGAACTATGAACAAACAAATAAATAACGAACCTTACAATCTTCACGCCTCGACCTTTGTTGAGTACGTAGATAGAATGAATGAATAGTAAATGTGCAAACAGTGAGAGTAAGGTCACATTAGTTATTAATAGTTGCTTGACGAAGGATTTGTAAAGGGTTAACAATGTACCCGGGATTCAACGTAACATAGCTTGATGACCGCATCAGTGAACGGAGTTCGCTTAGCTGAATTTTGGGCAAAACATGTTTAAACTTTTTATCATCGATGCGCTAAGAAGAAGAAAGTAACATAGATCATGATCAATACGTGCCTTGTTCAGGAGAGGTATTCAGCAGGTCAATGCACTTAATTATCAACTACTACATACTGCACTGTTGTTTACTGGGTAACTTTGGGTACCCAAGATATCAGGAAAGCATGGTCGGCTAATGAAAGATAATTTAGTATCTCAAGCCCAAATCCATAATTGGCATAACACATTTTGTAACTTATTGAAAAAGCGCTATATGCAAAGTTTCTATCATCATCTGCCTAGCCATTTCGCAACTATGTTGAGGTCAGCTTCCAGTCTAACTGGATGCAGCTGAATACCAGCGGCTTAACGTGTTTTCCGAGGCACAGAGCAAAAGGCAAAAGCAAGGGTCCCTATTAACTAATAAAATAAACCACTAAAATACATAAACAACTTCATCCGTTCTCTCATTCAGAACTCCAACATAATCCTCCTGAAATAACTGCAGAGTTGCAACATAAAATTAGCATCCTCAGTTATACATAGCGTGGATCCAGTCCCGGGGCAATCTCAGCCGCAGAGATTTATGTAATGTTCAAGTATTACTCTCAATATTCAATAAGTCGCTATCTCAGATTGGAATGAAAATTTACTGTTGGTAAGTTTTTAACGGATCTAAGGAGGAGTTATATCATTAATATATTCGTGTTATTGGTTGGCAAACAGGTAATCTGCTGGTAAATCGTTACGCTGCCGAAAAACACGCAACTATGACCAAGCGATTAAATAATTTAAAACGTGGTGAGAAGAATCAGCAATAATAATAATTATGATAAACCACGATCGTAGTCCGATCGATCTCAATGAAAATAGATAGATTTCGTGTCAAAACACACGTTTTGAAATAAACGTTGATCAATATAAATCCATCTGCATATGTCATTGTTTTTTTTTTTTTTGAGGATGCGAAATCATCAGATGACCCCTCCCGCTCTGGGTGGAGCAGAAGGGAGCGTCAGACTCTTACTGACTAAAACCCACCCGTGTTCCTTCCTTAGCCCTTTATGTACCAGGGCAGCGGTAACCCTTTCGGACGATCCCGCTACCCCGGCAGGCTTCGGCCCTGTCGGGCCCCGTCAACTATGCTGACATCTCTTTGAGGCGCACGTGGAACACATACGCGCCGTCCGGCAGGGGCCTAGTCCTGATCGGACGGAGAGCTACCCATTGCTCTCCGCCCGCAGGCCCGCGCCTACGGTGGCCGGGAGTCGTCACGCGGCTCCCGACGCCCGGAGCGTCTCCCTCGGTGGCTGAGGCGTGAGGATCTCTCCCTCGCCCATCCCGCCACCTCCTTCGCTAGCATGACTGCTTCGCAGAAGGAGGTGACCGCCTCCCACTCCCTCTCGCCCCGGACCATGGCTTGCACCAGGGCCGGACGCGAGAGGTCGCCGCCGCTGCCGATCGCCTCTACGAGGACACGGCGGTGCTCTGCCCAAGCAGGGCACACCTCCACCGTATGCTCCACCGTGTCCTCTGGGCGATCCTCGCAGTGGTGACACCCGGGCGTCTCCTTCCGCCTGATGATGTGCAGGAACCTCCCGAAACATCCGTGTCCGGAGAGGACCTGCGTCAGGCGGTAGGTGAGAGCGCCGTGACGCCTCTCTAGCCACTCCTCAAAGAGGGGTCTTACCGCCGCTATCGTGGCGTGCCCTGCGCTGGGTTGCGATTGTCGCGCCTTCCATTCCACCATGAGACCGCGCCGGAGGTCCGTCCGCTCCGCCGCGATTTGCCGCGGGTGCGGAGTTCCCCCCGACGTACTGCCTCCGCGCGCCAGTCATACAGGCGCGCGAGGACTATCGCCTCCAGATCCCATGGTGGCAGTCCGGCAAGGAGGCTTGCTGCCTCGCCCGAGATCGTGCGGTACCCCCGGATTAGCCTTACGGCTACCACCTTTTGGGGCGCGTTCAGGTAGTGTGCGGCTCCCAGCCGCAGTGAACGCGCCCACACCGGGGCCCCATAAAGGGCCATGGACCGCACGACCCCCGCGTAAAGCCTCCGGCAGGAGGCGTTTGGCCCCCTCAGGTTGGGCAGGAGCCGCTTTAAGGCGGCCCCGGTCCGTTCCAGTTTGGGGGCCAAACGTCGGAAATGCTCGACGAAGTTCCACCGGCTGTCGAGGACGAGACCCAGTTATCTCATCGTTGTCTCGACGCCGATGTGAACCCCTGCTACCATCAGTTGGGATCCCGAAGGTGGCCCGTACCGGGGCCCATGAAAGGACATGGCCTCGGACTTGTGCAATGCCACCTCGAGACCCAACTGCCGGATCCACTTCCAGTATAGATCGATCTATGTCATTGTTGCGAGTGTACGTTCTTAAGCCTTAGAACATATTGCTGATTTATTAAGAGAATAAATGAGAATCTCAGATATTTTTCATAGAAACGAAGCAATTTATTGTTTCTCGCGTGTTTGTGTACAATGTTTTGCTTATAAACAATTAGGAACCATCTCTTGTCGGCACCTTAATGGTTTAGATTAAGGAAATTCGAGATGGCAAAACGCACTCGGAGTCGGCGCTCAGCGGATCAAGTTAATCCACAGATTACTTAGCTAATCCGACTTCCTCATCGAGTGACGTCACAGCCCTTATGTCTTTTTAAAACATAAGGATCTGTTGGTATTGAACTAAAGTCGACCTCCTTGCTTTATCACCCTAAAGTTAAATGACACATTTTATCAAAAGGGTTTTTTAACGTTTTATGCGCTCAAATAATGATTGTTATTGTTTGAAAAATTAAAGTCACTTATTCAAACTTTTACCATTATTTTAAGAATAATTGAAATATGAGAAAATTTAGGTATCTGAAGCATGAAATATCATGAAAGTGACGGTTCAGTTAAATTATGCTGTTATTAATTAACAGGTGTTAAAACAAGTTTTCTATTTGATTTATGATTTTAATTTTGTATATTGTATCGGTTGAGGGTGAGGAAAATTAAGTTTTTGTATTATTAAATGGTGTTTTAGTACACAAAATATAATGATACGATCACGATCAAAATAAATTTATAATAAATTAATCATTCAAATGATATATCCACTCAGCTTATTATTTTGCTCTAATTTGCGCAATTAAAGAGTCAGTGTCTATTTTAAATCGATGCTCTTGAGTTCACTATGTATTACTGGTACATATCACTATTGTTTACGTAAAACGGTATGGAAGGGTGAATATGTAACTGTGGATATGTTTGGAACGTTAGCTTATGTTTAGGGTTCATAATAAAAACAGATTGAGAATCGATACTCTAACTTTGACTTTTATACAAAAAAAATTTCCATATTTTAAAGTTTTATTCTATAAATGATTTTATTTTATATCTTCGCTGTCGTCATCATAAGAAAGATAATTTTCGCGGAAAGATGCTTTGCTCAATGGACATAGATTTAAAAGACGACCATGGTAAAAATTATATGCTTTTCACATACCTGCTCTGAGTACGTTTAACGTGTAGAGAGAAAGTAGTTAAATAAGCATAACAGTTTCGTTACGGCTTAGTTAAGCTTCAATGCGCTATTAAGGAGGATTAGCTTAGTCCTTGACCTTGCTAGAGTAAGGTTTTAGAGTTACTCCCGAAAATAGTCTGGACTTTTAACGGTTACTGCCTATGACAGGTGTGAATACTACGCTGGAACAACTGCTTATTCCTAAAAATCTTGATTTTAGCGGTATTTAACTCCCTATTTTTCATCAGGAGTAAAAAAGCCACACGCATTTTTGAATTTCCAAACTCTCGTTATTCATAAAGCTGCACACAATCATTACAAAAACCAAAACTAGAATTTTAAATTTACGAACTACATCCCAAAAACTTATTCAGAACCATAACAGTAAATCTTTATTTAGAAAAAATCTGTCCACGGTTCCAACAGTTGAAATAACAACACCCTGTACGCATTTTTTGTACCGTCCAGTATCAGAGTGCAAACACAAACGCCTGTCGGATCCATTTCTGTATTACCGAGAGACAAAGGACGGACCTTGTGGTACTCCAATTTACATGAACCTTATCTCTGTGCTATAAGATCTATTTTCGTTTGGCAACAAACATAGTTTTTAAAGAGGTTTCCGGCACCCTTGTGACATACATTTATATTTTATTGAATCCCGAAGAAAGGTGAGTTTTCAGTTTTTGCACGAAATATGATTTCGTACGAGGTCGGACCCGAGTTGATAAATGACAAGTCGTTTTAGGAAAATCATTTTTGATTTGATCAGATTTGTCGTGAAAAAATCCTGTTGATAGTAATTGTTTTTTTATTACTTATTTGCCAATAGCCAAGCAGTTTTATTTAGCGAACATTAGCTTTTTGTTAATCAATCGTTTTTGCACTATGATAGAAATATTACTGGGATGTTAAATTAAGGTAGGAAAATGTTAGCGTAGCAAAATACAAAATGAAAAAAAATCTGTTGACCATTATGTCGAGTTATGCGATCATAAATCTATGAATCAACAGTTTTTTTTTTTCACGATTTTAGGGTTAGTACCGTAGTAAAAGTTGTTCATAATGATGAATACAATGACCCCTTTTAAGGATTAAAAAGATCAAAATTTAACGGTGTACATTGTTATTCTACGGGTCACAGGAATGAGGAGTAATACCCGACTGTAAGGGGGTATTGTGACTGTTACTAGCGGCCTTATAATATATTGTAATTTTTGTTGTTCGCTTCATTAATTTTGTTATATAATCTCTTCGTGCATGTTTTCTAACAAACAATAATGTTACAAATAAAAACGCAGTTGAGTATATTCAATGCAATAACAAGTTCTCTTTACATCCGCATCCAAGATCCTTTCTCGTTGCATATTATTATTTGCATAAGTTCTAAACAGTGCCTGCTTTGCATTATTTTTGCTCCAAACATTTGACTCAATATAGACCAGATATTGCTCAGTTTCACAAATTCTCAATTTGGCAAGGAATTCGAGGTAAATCTGGCAAACTATTTTTATCCATAAAACTTCAAGTATCTGTTTTACGTTATAAAATTGGATAGCAGCAATATCCAAATAACTAGTACCAGAAGAAGTTGTAGAACTAGTATCGAATTCCTTTCACAATAATCAGAATTATTATCACCCATTCTGGCTGCAGGAATAAAGAGCTACACACACGTACGATACCAATAAAAAAATTAATTCAGTAGATGATCATGAAAATAAAGTTAAACTCTATGAGCATACTGAAGCTCATTCAAGAAAAACTTGACTATGTAACTTCCTTAAGACATACATCCTAGTGAACAAATTCAAGAGATTTCACCTACAAACTAAAGTTTGCAAGCAATATTACTTGTGGCTCTTATATTCGAATATAGGTCAAAACATGCATAACGATATTACGAACCGAAACGTGCTGAACAAATACTAGAATACCTTGCTTCAGTTTATCTACATAGCAGAACGAAATGCAGTATGACAATTTTATGATGCAATTTTTGGAAATGGGAGAAAGTAAGGCTGCTTTTTTTAACGTTAGTTAATATGTATTGGTCAAATCTTGCGAGCTGAATTAAAACCTCTTCCTCTTATCCTACGATGCTAAAATGTATTATTCAGTTTGAGATTAGGCCACGAGAAATAACAGAGAAACAGAAACCTAAGTAAGAAAAGTAAGTAAGTTTTTACTGTAATGGTTTCAACGAGATTGTCTTAATATGTAGCAATGCATAATTTCCCAACGAATAATAATAATAATACGACGTGGTCCGTAAACAATAATAATCCTTGACCTCATCAAGAATCGTTTACGTATGGCAAGAACTTTTAGAGTTCTCTACATTATTGTAATGATAAATGAGTTAGCTACCGTATAATCAGATAAATAATTAATTCACAGCATATTTATTTTAGTTTCAAATTGCTAACAGTTTGAAGGTTTACATAAGTGTTATATCTCTCACACATATGCTCATAAAAATAGTGTTAAGAACAATTTGCTATATTATCTATAGAATAAACTCTCTTCTGCATGGCACCGGGCGCTTACTATTGTCTGCAAACTCTGCAGTTTCACTCTTATCCTGCGGCCTGTGGGTACATTTTACGCAGAGATCGTACAGTGCCCTTCACGTGCAGTACAATAATGCCTTCAGGGTGTTGATGGGGCTACCTCGCTTCTGTAGCGCATCGGGAATGTTTTCAGAATTGCGTGTTGATTGCTTTTATGCATTAATGCGTAAAAGATGTGCGTCCTTGGTGCGCAGGGTGTGAGCGAGTTCCAACAGCATCCTGGTAGTTATTGCGGACAGGCTGGACTGCTCTGTTGTTAGTCGTTGGTCCAGTATCTCAGCTGGAATGCGGAAGCAGTGATTGTTTTGTTGTGTGTTTTTGTGTAATTGTATCACTAACATAATGTAGTTGTAACTTTATTGTATTGTTACTAACACTCTATGAGTCTCATGGGTACTCTCAATGAAGAATGTATTATTATTATAACACATTTTTGTTCAAATATAGAGTGGCGTCGAAGTGGAAATTGTAGGGAAATTCGCCGTTGTTTTGATTCATGGAATGTGTTTTTCTTTTAGCAAGGCTATGTAGGTAGATTTTTTAACGCTAAGGGACCTGCTTGTGAGGTTCCGTCGCTAAGGGAATTCATGACAAGATTGAATGTCTAGACGTGTATTCAAATTCTAATATAAATCGAGTCGTTTCGACTAACTACCTCTAACTAACTATTTTATTTTACAACAGTTTGTGAGGTTTTTTCTCACAGCGTTTTATAGACAATATTTTTTTTAACATGTTGAGTCCCTAGTTTTTAACAGAAGATATAGATTAAGGGTTCTTAAAGGGTTAATGAGCTGCAAATATTGTCTAAAATATTATCTCTACTTAATGTTTACTTTACTTGAATTTTTCCTCGAGCACCGAATCCTTGTGCTCCGTACACTATAAATTAAAATGAAAATAACTAGGAAGAGCAATGCAGCAAGTCTCTAAATAAATGTAAGCACCACTTGTGAGTGCAAACCGAGTGAGATTGCCGAGTTGCCGAAAATGGTCGCGAGACAAAGCGAAGAACTGATATTAATTATAACATAATTCAAACGACATCCGAACACGGATGTCTGTGCATGGATGCCCGGATATACGGATGCACGGATGTGCCTACTAGGAATTGTGAAATGTACTTGCAAATTATTTATGCAGGCGATTTAGCCGCGTTTGTGCCGCCATAATTTAAGGATTTGTTCGTGAGCCGGTGACTACAAAATTTTTGGAGATTTGTGAAATAGTCATTGCGGAATAGAGAGAATAATTGCTTGCTAGTTAATCACCAATTCGCTATGGCGTAGTTATAGCTACTATGCTTAATTCACGCTTGAGTTTATTTCGTCCCAAGTGAGAAATAACAAGCATTCTGTTCAGACGCAATTTCGACCATGAGATTGCAGTCTCATATTGCCTTGCCAGCTGACCAATCTAATGAGTATGGCATAGGCTTTTGTCGTGCAGCCAGCGAGAGCATAGATAAGGAGGGGAGATGGCATTATGTTCAATGTAGGTCCAGATAAGTAAGTCTCACTTTGCTCAGCTCGCAAATTGAACCTAGAATAGTACATAAATACACAGCTCAATTTTCATTAAGTGTACATGTATAAACATCATTACGCTAAGTTATAACTTTAAACTTTTGAAACAAACGTTATTTTGCTATAAGCTTTTTATGTCTATAATATCATCGCTAATACTCATAACTGTGAGAATTTCAGTATTTATTTAAATCTGTTTCTGCGGAAAACGCATTACATTGCGAGTGTTACTTATATTCCCATTAAGTCCAACATTTGAAATAAGTGCACTTTATTAGACACGCTAACTTAAATAACGAGCATACAGTTTAAGTTAAAAGGCATTTATATTCACTTAACGAATAAAATAGCTTCTAGGTTTTTTTTTTTTTTTTTTTTTTTTTTTTTCAGGATGGGAAATCATCAAATGACTCCTCCCGCTCTGGGTGGAGCAGAAGGGAGTGTCAGACTCTTACTGACTAAAACCCACCCGTGTTCCTTCCTTAGCCCTTTACATACCAGGGCAGCGGTAACCCTTTCGGACAATCCCGCTACCCCGGCAGGCTTCGGCCCTGTCGGGCCCCGTCAACTACGCTGACATCTCTTTGAGGCGCGCGTGGAACACATACACGCCGTCCGGCACGGGCCTGGTCCTGATCGGACGGAGAGCTACCCATTGCTCTCCGCCCGCAGGCCCGCGCCTACGGTGGCCGGGAGTCGTCACGCGGCTCCCGACGTCCGGAGCGTCTCCCTCGGCGGCTGAGGCGTGAGGATCTTTCCCTCGCCCATCCCGCCACCTCCTTCGCTAGCATGACTGCTTCGCAGAAGGAGGTGACCGCCTCCCACTCCCTCTCGCCCCGGACCATGGCTTGCACCAGGGCCGGGCGCGAGAGGTCGCCGCCGCTGCCGATCGCCTCTACGAGGACACGGCGGCGGTGCTCTGCCCAAGCGGGGCAGACCTCCACCGTATGCTCCACCGTGTCCTCTGGGCGATCTTCGCAGTGGTGACACCCGGGCGTCTCCTCCCACCTGATGATGTGCAGGAACCTCCCGAAACATCCGTGTCCGGAGAGGACCTGCGTCGGGCGGTAGGTAGCCCCCTCCCTACGCCCCGCTCTCGGGCTCCTCCCCGCCTACTGGTGGGGATCTTTCTGGCCGAAGCCAGCTCCCAGTCAGAGGACGACCCCTGGCCGTCCACTGACCTTGGCCGCTTGCCCTGTGCCTTTCTCTTGGCAGCGGCCGTCTTCTGGTCACGGCGAGAGCTCACTGAGCCTCCCGTGCTCCCTCCTCCAGATGCGGCGTCGGACTCCGACCCCGCATCACTCCTCACTACGTCCTTTGGGTGTTTGGGTGTTTTTAAAAAATTTTCCATATTGTTCCCACGAGTAAAAACTTTGTGTACCTGCTCAAATTACGTGGTTCGCACTAGTGACTAAATCAAGCTACCCATTAGCCAAGCTTACTACCTCCCTCACGGTGCGCCGCCGCTTGGAGGTTTGGGGAATTTTTTATAGAGGTTAATCTTCCTCGCGGTCCGGGCGGTTAAGCCAAGACCCTCGACCCCCGTCAAAAGTCAGAGACATGACCTTGACAATCTTCGGGGCTACGATATTAACGGTTGCAGGAGGGGGGGGTTATCCCCTCCTGCCTGCCCGGCGGCAGGGTAAGTGCACACCAGGCCCGCTCTTACTCCACACAGTAGCCGCTCTGCTCCTCATAGCGGCTTGTGTGGAGCGTTCCTCTTGGCAGAACATTAGCATGCGGGCAGCGAGATCTCATTGGGAAGAAATCCCACTGAGAAATAGCTGCCCGCACCCCAGGATGCACCGGCCCGAAAACTGGTCTTCCCCCCGGACGTATCCAGAAGGGAACTCCAGTCCCCAGGCACACGTGGAGGTTTTCTGCCCTGGCACCCCAGCTTCTAGGTTTTACAAACCAAATACTTACGCTTCATGCTAAAGTGTTATTTCGTAAACGAATATGGGCTATTTTCCTTAATACGTTTATCTTGAATTCAGCAAGCCTGATGTAGTGACGCGGCACACACATGTACCCCGTGTATACGCTACGTGTATATGTTTACGCTAGCAGTTTTTTTATTTGCAATTAATACTCTTAACAAATATTGCAACTATTCTTCACTGGCATACACATGTTATATGATTAGCTTCAACAATTAATAACAAAGACTACCAAAATATGATTTTCTATCACGTGTAAGACTGTCCCAAAAGACCGAAATACTTACACTATTCCCTTAACCAAACTACCCGAACTACATAAGTTTTAAATTGCTTAATATATACCGACATACTACTAGATATGTAGAACATATATATTGACTGAAACTCTCAGCTCTGTGTGGAGGGACCTCTAGTTCGGGGTTTTGTTTGGTTGTACTAGCTTGAGGTGTTTTACTATGACAAGATAGGGCTACGTAAAGTTAAGACTTCGGTCTTCATGATAAAGGTTTTATAACAACTTTTTGTGTTCATCTGTTCAACTGCTTATGTGTCTCTCTTCACTGTTTTTTGCTCGTTTTCTAATAATAATAATGCCTAAATAAAAGTGCACTGCTGGATATTCAGTGCTCGTCTCAGCGTCGAGAGTTGAAAAATCGACAAGATTGCAATAATATTAAGACGTTAATTTAGGTGTTTGTTAGTGAAAATGAACATTAGTGTCTCTTTTAACTATTTATGTGTCTGTCACTACATACTGAGTAAAATTTTCGTATGACTAGGCTGTAGCAATTTAGTAGAATTTTATTTACTCAGTAGTGTCTGACTAGCATTCAAAGGATAGTACATTCAAACCCTACCTGACAATTATTCTCAAACGTCTATTTCAATCATTTTTATCATCCTAATTAATTATTTCTTCATCATCTGCCTAGTATTTTTCCTAACTATGTTTGCGTCGGCTTCCAGTCTAACTGGATTCAGCTGAATACCAGTATTTTACATGGAGCGACTGCCTATCTGACATAGTTATTTCTTGTTGTTTGATATTTTTAGAAAGAAAATCGAACTTGCAACCCGTTAAGGTCCGGTGCGTCTACTACGCCAATCGAGCCTTTTTCCTCATAAACCAATTTAACTGGGTTATCAAACATTTTAGTTCAAATGTTATTAAAAATGCACTATGTAGTTAAAAATTGCTAGCGTATTGTTTGACTATAACTCGTGTTATGTCAACCCTCAAAATTAACGAGTTTCATGTAGTACTATGTACAGTCAACTACAGGGAGCAGCGGCGGTAACACTTGAACGACAAATACTGCTACGGCATAAAGGCGCTGTCAATGTCAAAATGTAACGATGCGGGTGACTGTACAAAACGTCCTTTTAGTTTGATTTGTCGTTTATATGAGAATTTTTAAATTAAAACCGTGGCCCGATGTTAGCGATATGTGCCCGTATAACTGTGTCCGCCTCACTTTTAGATATATTGCCTAAAAAACGTAGAAATGGAAGAGTTACGAGCTTCGCAATGTAATCAAACTGGAGTTTGTTGTTACCACTACGATTTATGGGTTGAGTGAGAATTTATTTGATTTTTAACACGATTTCGTTACCTATGAATTTGAAATTACTTATGAATTTCAAAAGTAATTAAACAAAAAAATCGTCATATTTATCATTCAAAGGAACCATGAACAAACGAACTCTTCATTATTTACAATCTTTACGTTATAAGTAGAGAGAATTGATGAATTTTAAATGTCAACAATGACAGTAGTCACAATAGTTATTAATAGTTGCTTGTTGAAGGATTTGTAAAGGGTTAACAATGTGAGAGCAATGGGTAGCTCACCGTCCGATCAGGACCAGGCCCGTGCCGGACGGCGCGTATGTGTTCCACGCGCGCCTCAAAGAGATGTCAGCATAAGTGACGGGGCCCGAGAGAGTAGCCGGCTGCCGGGGTAGCGGGATCGTCCGAAAGGGTTACCGCTGCCCTGGAACATAAAGGGCTAAGGAAGGAACACGGGTGGGTTTTAGTCAGTAAGAGTCTGACACTCCCTTCCGCTCCACCCAGAGCGGGAGGGGTCATTTGATGATTTCCCATCCGCAAAAAAAAAAAGGGCTAACAATGTACCCGGGATTTGAAGTAACATGGCTTGATGACTGCGTCAGTGAACGGAGTTCGTGCAACTGAATGTTGGGCTAAACATGTTGAAACTTTCTGTCATCGATGCGCTAAGAAGAAGAAAGTAACATAGATCATGATCAATACGTGCCTTGTTCAGGAGAGGTATTCAGCAGGTCAATGCACTTAATTATCAACTACTAAATACTGCACTGTTGTTTACTGGGTAACTTTGGGTACCCAATGTATCACGAAAATACGGTCGGCAAATGAAAGATAATTTAGTATCTCAAGCCCAAATCCATAATTGGCATAACACATTTTGTTACTTACTGAAAAAAGGCTATTTGTTGTTATTGGTTGGCAAACAGGTAATCTGCTGGTAAATCGTTGCGCTGCCGAAAAACACCAACTATGACAAAGCGATTAGATCATTTAAAACGTGGTGAGATGAATCAGCAATAATAATAATAATGATAAACCACGATCGTAGTCCGATCCATCTCAATGAAAGCAGATTGATTTCGTGTCAAAACATATGTTTTCAAATAAACATTGATCAGTATAAAGTCCGGCGTTTCAATATTTGCCAAAGATGTAAACAACAATGGTTGCTCGAACTTGTCTATGATTTAGTGATGTGGTGGTATGAATTTTGAGTTTTGGAGCTATCGATGTTACGATTTTTTTTAGTAGTGTTTCATCAGTATTTTTTATATTCAGATATCTCCATAAGTTAAGTTTGATTTGATTTGAAAATCTTGAAAACGAACAAGATATTAACTACACACTAACACTGGCTGCAAAACGCATAGTTACAAACTGTAATCGAAATAAATTGATGACTATGATCAGATGTCAAAAATACCGTCCTGCAGAATATATTGCCGGTATTTCGTCATAGCTTCGTCCCTATACACATATTAGTATAACGATACACTAGAAGTCTAGTTAGCTCGGGCGTTTTAAGATCGCTTGAAGCGGCTATGATTGAGAGTTTCAATTCCCAGAAACTTGGTTCGAATCCACGGCAAGCCGTGCTCTTTTTTAAAGTATTCGTTATAAGTCGTAACAAATTCAATGTTATAGCAATATAATATTTTAAAACTTGAGGAGTCCCCATATCCTGCCGGGGTAGCGGGATCGTCCGAAAGGGTTACCGCTGCCCTGGTACATAAAGGGCTAAGGAAGGAACACGGGTGGGTTTTAGTCAGTAAGAGTCTGACACTCCCTTCTGCTCCACCCAGAGCGGGAGGAGTCATTTGATGATTTCCCATCCACAAAAAAAAAAAAAAAAAAAAAGGAGTCCCCATATTACCAATAGACGACGTTATTATTCATACCTACGACGTTATTTAATGAGAAAAAAAGACCGCATCTTTATTAAGTAGAACGCGGGTTAGCTCCAACAGCATCTTGAAAATCCTAGCCGAAAAACACGATTATTGTCAGTATAACAAATAAAAATACATTCAATTTATTTTTTTTCAATAAAGGAGTATTAAATACTCCTTGTACAAATAGTCGATATTTTTTACATCAATCACTAGCATTTCAATGACAAGATAAATTTAGACGAGACAAAAAAGAATGTCAGCCGTATGACGTTTGTAGGAATTCAAAATCCGTCCCAGTTTTCGCTTTTATTGATAAATATAATTGTATACTTATTTAAAAGTTAAGAAACACGCACAGGGTGTAAAAGTGAGTGTGATAATACGTGTATCCTATTAAGTGCGTATTTAATCAGTGAGGCGTACATATTGCGTTAAATTCCCAGGCAAGTTCAATGTTATTGCCATTAGCGAAAAACCGCCACTTCCAGTATAGATCGATCTATGTCATTGTTGCGAGTGTAAGCCTTAGGACATATTGCTGATTTATTAAGAGAATAAATGAGAATCTGTAATTCCTGAAAGATCAGGATCAAGATCAGGATTCAGGATCTCAGATATTTTTGATAGAAACGAAGCAATTTCCTTGTTACTCGCGTATTTGTGTACAATGTTTTGCTTATAAACAAAACATAACATCTCTCAAATGAAACAATTAAATCAAATACATCTTGATTCCCGAGATAAGCATATACATTAGGAACCATCTCTTTGTCGGCACCTTAACGGTTTAGATTAAGGGAATTCGAGATCGCAAGACGCACTGGGAGTCGGCGCTCAACGGATCAAGTTAATCCACAGATTACTTAGCAGATCCGACTTCCTCCTCGAGTGACGTCACAACCGTTATGTCTTTTTTTAAATCTTAAGGATCTGTTGGTATTGAACTACTCGTTATTGCTTAATCACTCTAAGGCTAAAAGTCATTTGCTTATCGCACATCACAGTGATCTTTATTGTTGTTGTAATAAAGATGCTGTTGGGCTGCAGCTGCCAGAGGTAACTAACTAAAATAACGGTGAAGGAGCTGTAGCCTACGCTAGTAATACTATTTGTTGTCTATGTGATAGTTTCAACCTTATTGAAGTTACAATTTATTGCAAACTGTTGTCAAAAGTGATAACGCAATTACGTGGTCGTACTAAGCAGTCTGTCATTTCAGAGTGAAAAATTATTGCCATGATAATGTTATTCACAAGGTTTAGCGCCAATTTCTATTGCATGGTAAAACAAATGATAATCTTTTATAAAATATATTTTGATTTACTAAAAAAACCTGTACCGTTGTTGGTATAAAATTTTGTAGATAAAATCATTTATTTTATCATTGAGAGAATACCCACTCAGATTACCGATGTTCATCAAATAAAATCATTTCAAAGAGTAATGTGTTTTTACCAATGTTTAACAATTTTTATTTCTTGTTGAATTTTTTTATAAATAATGCATGTAGGTTAACTTTTTGAAGCTCCCTGTAAAGTAGAATCAATACATGTAACAAAATCGTAGCAAAGTCAAAACTGTACATTAAATATCGATGGTTGGAATTAGCCTTTCTAATTGATCTAAGCAACATTTTGTAAAACTTGCAGAAGGACGGATCAAAGTTTTCTTTTTTGAAAAAAAAAAATCATAAAAAAACAACTATTTGATAGACTTTTATTGATTTAATACAGTATATCCCTAAATAAGTAAGGAAGTTTTTTAAGTTATTACTGTTAAAAATTGTGTACTATTTTAGAAAATTTATGTTGGTTAGCCCAAAATGGATCAAATTTGGTATTTTTTTAGAAAGGCAAAATGGTTCAAATGCCTACTGTAAATAAAATAGGTGAAAGTAAACTGGCTCAAGCATCGACCTAGAATAAAATAATACGAGAGAAAATGAATTTAGCGCCAAGTCAACTAACAGTTGAATATACCCAATAAGCATATTAAGCAACATGATGGTGTTGCACCAGAGTGAAGTAGTTTGATGCAGATATGCCACTTTATACAATTTTAGACAGTGTCTTGTATAATTAAAAATAAAACATTTTTGTGTAGAGGAATCATTCAAGATGTTGATTTAATGTGTCTTGGAACAAGGTTTTAGATAAGGTGGTATATCACCCTAAGCCTAGGTAGTAGTATCGCCACTAAATACATTGTATTTTAGTATTACATTATAAATAAATGCAATGCAAAATGGACCAAATGACATAGCTTATTGTTTTGGTTTAATGCAAAATAGGCCAAACGACAAAACCATAACCATAGCGAAAAATCCAAATGTCTTAATCAACACACGCTATAAAAGTTAAAAAATGAAAATAGCTTTAGTCATCGAGTCCTCAAATTTGTCTAATTTTGTGTCGCATAGATCAATGAGCTTAGAAATGAGGCCTGTTTTGCAGTGGGTGCTAAGCGCCAAAAAAGTAGTCAAAAAAAATTGAAACTTGACTCAAACGACGGAGAAAAATTTGCTGATTCCGAATATGTAATTGAATATGAATTTGTATTGCAATATTGCAAAAAATGTCGCTTAGACCAATTAGCCTTTCAACCGTCGAATATATTTTAAGTAATTTTTGCGAGGTTTTCACAAGCACATAAATAAATAACTACTGAAGGTTGCGGGTGTCGACCTCAGGACAAGCTGCTTCTCACACGGACAACTGTACGTCACTTGCTCCAGCATAACCTTTCTTGACTAATCATATTCTGGCTGCTACGACCGCAGTATAATGGAAAGTTTTATAAAAAAGTAGCTGTTAGTTTAGTAAAATAAATAAATTTAAAAATAAAAAGTAATATGGTGTCTTACGACTTCTACGCGGTCGTAGACAAAAGCTGGTACAAAATAATATTTTGGCTTGGCAACAGTAATTGCACAATATTGTTATGCAAGTAGGTATAAAGTTTAAAAATAATTTCAGCACTATGACAATACAATAAAAAACCAGTTTGCAAAGCCAAAATTTAGCTTTATAAAAAAAAAGTGTAAATACAATTTTTTGTCCAAACTTTAAATTAACGGCTAACGGCCAATTATTTTATCAAAAGGATGGTTATTGTTTAAATTAAATTCACGTATGGAATATTATGAAAATCATTACAGTGTGTGCAGTATTTATAGGTAACCATCCGGAAATCTAACAAAACCATATAAGAGTGATTTTGGCGAAATAGTTGAAATAATACATGAACAATAAAAAGTCTGTGATTACGGACATACATTATTTATTTTATTATAGTTAGGTATTTACAAAATTTACAAACGCTTTACATGACAGCTCTTGGATAGCCATCGACCTCCTCATTGCAGCTGAGAGCCTAGTATATCAGATCATCACACATCAGATTAGAGAAACAAATTGTTATTGGTAAGTCCGACTTTCAGAACCTCAACAGGACGTAACAAACAAGTCTATCTTAAGAAAATTTGTGTGTTCAAGTAACCCGATTGCGAGAGATAACAAGGCAGCCGTTCCCAGTAAAGTTTTGATGTTCGGCCGCACCTGGTTAGAATGGATGCCGACCCCGATGAAAGGCTAGCAAGATGTTACCAGACGTGCTGCTTCGTTATACTGTTTTATTTGAAATATTTGCAGGATCTGAAATGATACGAAAACACATTTGAGGCATAGAGGAATATAAAGACAAGACAGAGTGATATGATTTACCTGATTTCATATTAATGCTACACTCCTTATATTAGTGCTGCTTTCACTCGTTTTTCTATCCTATCATTCCGCACACAATTCATCCATCTTTTGTTTTGTCTTCCCCGCCTTCTCCATCCATCAACATTTATAAACTCAAATATACAATATCGCTCATCATTTGTGCAGTGATGAAACAATAAATTCACCTTTACCAGGACTACTTTCAGAGAACTCAGGATCGTTCCAAGGCTGCCTAGCACTCGTGCCGAAGATTATGAAGACCGTGTTGGTGACAATGTAGACACCTGACGTGACGTAGAACACTAGGTGCCATTGATCGATGTCATACTGAAATTAATTAATTTGTTTATTTATTGTATTTGAACTATAATTTGATTAACTAGGTATTTCATTTCCCTTAAAATCAAAATGATGGTCGAAATGTTGATGATTTAGGTTCTAGCCTAAAACATCATAATTTCAGTCGATAGACATCTACAGCTGGTCATGCCTCCTACAAGCGTCGCCACATCGATCCATCCTGTGCTTGACGCGGATTCCCGCGACATGATGAAGACCAGGGGGTCTACTCCAAAGTAGTATCGGCCGAATGTTCGGCCGTTTCCTGCTACGAAGTTATTATTTGGTTCGGTCGGTTCCGATCCTACACTCCTACACTCTTTCGAATATTGACTATGGTCCCGACCCAGCTGAGCCGATCCAAACTTTTTTCGCATTTTTCAATAATATTCGGTTCGGCCATGAGTCGGTCCGATCCGAACTTTTGGCACTTTGCACTTCGGAGTAGGCCTCTAGGTTGCCTACCCACGCTGCCTTTCGATACCCGGTCGCTAGTCCAGAACTTATCAGGCCTATCAGCCATCCGGACTGCAAGCAATGTGTCCGCCCATTGCCACTTAAGATTGGCAAACCTTCGGGCTATGTCGGTTACCTTTGACCAATACAATTTTCAGCAATTCTAATATATTTCGTTACTAACCTCATTTTGTAGTATACGGCCAGCAAATAAAGGTGCTATGATGGATACGACGTTGGCAAAGAAAGTGGTGATACCCATCATGATCCCCGCGAAGTTTGGAGCCATGTCGATGTGGACCAGCTGTTGGATAACAAGTTCACTGTAATTTTAGCTGTTCCTTAATAATGAAAGAAATTACGGATGCTGAGAACAAGGTTATGAATCCATTAGAAAATTCTGTTGAAAAAATCTTATGATCTTATGATGATGTAGCCTGGTGCTTGGGTACGGCAAGTAACAATAGACTGTCACTCTTCATGATCATCCGCGTTTTTTTCACACTCCTAGGCAAAAACCATTTCCCGCCATTATTTCCTGACTTTTGTTAATCTTGTCTTGTTATTTCATTAACCTTCCATCGTCATCCGTCGTTGTCGTTTGTCGTTGTACAGCTGCTCTTGCCCACATCCAGCGGATTCTCACGACCTTCAAATGATTCAATAGATCTAGAGCCCTGTATGGTTTTACCGATAGTGATAAAAAAGCAGCTTACCATGAATCCAGACAAGTGTCCCGCATTGAGTCCGACTACCAAGGTGAGGAGACTCACAGCCCGGGTGAGGTCACCTGCAGGTGAGTGACATAATGCTATCAAGGCTAGCGCTGGCCCGAATGCACCTGCATGTTCCAAACTATAAGAAACTACAAATTAATGGAGCTTCGGAGCTAAAAATTTAGTTAACGGGCTCAGCTCATGAATGGATAAATAATGTAATAATAGAGGATGAGGTTCAGCCACGTACCAATAGAATTGGAAACTTTTCTGCAGGTATTGATGCTAAACCATTTTTGCTTTAGACCGTAATCCGATATGAAACCGCAAGGGAAACTTAACATATACATCATGAAGTAAGGAAGAGCTGACATTGCACCATTCTGAAATGAAAATGAAAAATACATATAGTATTGAAATTGGTCACATTGTAGCAATAGTTAGCTCAGCGGTAATTACAATGCAAATAAGCCGTCAAAAGCTACATGAATTGGACAAAAACTCAGACGAAATCAAAATCCACTCATCAGTTATCTTTAGCACAATAGAAATGATGATATAGATGCATGGAAGAATAAGACACGCCATTACAAAAAAAAGTAAAACTCACTGATTTAATATCAACATTCAGCACGAGCTTCATATACGACGGCATTTCAGTCATGAGAGTCCAGAAACCCCAGTTATGTCCACTGTGCACCACAATCAAAGACATGAAAGGTAAGCTCGTGGCTAACTTTTTCCATGGGGTTTTCAGTATCTGCAAATAAAATACTTGTTGGTTCAATAACATGATCGATTCAACGAAATTACCCGAAAATTTAAGAGAGAGATGAAGCTATGCAGGTTGTATACCACTTTCCTTTTTTCGCAATGGAACAAAAATAGCCAAGACTTCACAATACGGCCCTTTTTTTTTTTTTGGGTGGGAAGTCATCAAATGACGCCCGCTCTGGGCTGAGCGGAAGGGCGTGTCAGACTTTTACTGACAAAACCCACCCGTGTTCCTTCAGTTGCCTATGCTAGGGGCCACGGTATCTCTTTCGAACAACCCGCGGCCCTGGTGACATCGACCCTAGCGGACCCCGTCAGTTCGTGCTGACATCTCTTTGAGGCGCGCGTGGAAGACAACGCGCCATCGACCCGGGCCTGGTCCTTACCGGGCGGCGAGCTGCCCATTGCGGCTAGGCGCGTGAGGGTCCAGAGATTGCCTCTCCCACACGCGCTCCGTCTCCTCCTTCGCTAGCATTACTGCTTCGCAGAAGGAGGTGACGGCCTCCCATTCACTCTCGCTCCGTACCCTGGCCTGGACCAGGGCCGGACGCGAGAGTCACAATACGGCCCTTGAATACACAAACAGCTGATGAATATTTAATTGTCGGCTTTATTGATCAACCTACCTTCTCGTCATTTGTTTGTCCCAGCGAAGTCTGTATAAATTGTCTCTCTTCTAAGCTGATGATCCTGGACTTTTGCGGAGAGTCAGCTCCGAGGAAGACGTAGAACATCACCCAGACGGCGGCAAGACTACCGTTTACGTAGAATATAGCCGGCCAACCCCAGTAATCAGCTATGTAGCCTGACGCAATTAGCTCCATGCCTGTTCCGAGCAACGAACCTACAAAAATCAGTAAAGATTTGTTTGTAAAGTTCGTTCACTTTTCTTGTCGGTTCTCTCTATAATAATTTATTCATTTTATCGTTACACATTACCTCCATATATCAGGGTGCCAAGCCGACCTTTTTCTTCTAACGGAACCCATTTACCGATAAGATGATGCATTGTTGGGAACAAGCATCCCTGAGATAGACCCTGAATACCACGGAGAACGCAGAGCCCTTTCCAACCCCACTGGAAAATATAAAAGGGTTGATAGAAAAGCAAAGCGATATCTATATAGAAGTAAATGAGGATCATAATCAGTGATCGGATAATCGGATGCATATTTACCTAAAGTGTAGGTGTGGGTTATATGGAATGCACTTTTGTATCGAAAAAATCCCGGGAATTCGGAATCAACAAATTTAGTTTTTTTACTATAGAATCAAATCGGGTGTAGGAATATTTACTTAGTTTAAGGCGTTGGATAATATTATGGAATGCACTTTTGTATCGAAAAAATCCCGGGATTTATATTTAAAAAAATATGTTTTAAGAAGCCGCTTCCATAATTTCCTAACCGAAAATGAACTTTTGGTAAATATGCATCCGATTATCCGATCACTGATCATAATGTTTTATAGTAATGTTATAAACAAACTTCTTAGGCTTTTCTTTGTAGTTTTGCCAATCAGTTCAGCTGGCAAAACTACAAACGAACTGAGAAAATATTGTTTTGCCTAGGGTTGAAAATATTGTCAGCCCCGTTCTGACATGAGACGTTATGTCCACCAAATATCAGCCACACCAAATGGGAAAACTTTCAAGATAGGGGTATGGTATCCAAAATCGCACCACATTTCAGGTTCTAAGTTATCGCAATGGGAATAGTGCTATGAATCGTATTAAAATACTGACAAATTGCTTACATGGTGTGCTCCAAAAGGTATCAGCAGTGATATCACTGAGTTGACAGAGATGGCTGTCGTGATGAGGATCATGCCACCATACCTGGCAGCCAGCAATCCACTCGGGATCTGCAGCACTATATACCCCCAGAAAAAGGAGGAAAACACCACACTTTGGATCTGCATGTCCCAGTCAAATGTCTGTATGTACGTAAAAATTAAAAAGTGCCATATGAAAAACGTCATTAAAATTCAAAGAATCTATTCCAAGACTTATATTATATCTTCAAGTTAATCATATTTTTCAAGAGAGCTTTTATTAATTTATATCATTGTCAACATCATTTATCTGGAAGAAACTCATTACAATCACCCCATAATGTTCTCACTGTTGGGGCTCCTCTCTTAGAGAGCGATTGAGCTGTAATCTACCACGCAGGCCCAGTGGAGGTTGGTAGTTGTCACATGTCTTCGAAGTTTTGGTTCTAGGACATACCGGTTTCCTGAGGATGTTTTCCTTAACCGTTTTGAGAGCAGAGGTGATGAAATTATTTACACAAAGTAAAGCACTGCGTGGGTTCGGACCTACATACAACACGGAATTTGACGCCGTCCTTACTGGGCCAACATTCCTCACTCTTCTCTTTTTACACAGAAACATATATTTTTGACGACAACATATCGAAGATACTAGGTAATGACAGTATGACATCAAACATCCCAAGATAATGACGTGACATGGTTAAACAAGGAAGTAAGATTACGTTAAATAAACCTCACTTACGTCTTCGCTACGTTTGTCCGTCATGGCGACTATAGCCATGCTGATGTTGACTCTCATGGAGAAACCGAGCACCATGGCAAAGAACAACAGTAACGCCTGCAGGTGTCGGATCCCTAAGATCTTATCTAGAAACAATATGGAGTTTATCATTCGTCTTTTCTAAAACTTTTGTCATTTGTCGTTCGTTCGAATTTATAATTCGTCTTTTCTGAAGATTTTGCTTGTTTGCTTTCTGAAAACTTTCACGCGTCGGTAACTCGTGATGCCCAGTTTTCCGCATGCCAAATGATGACACACAAACCATCAACTCTAAATTCCATTCCTAGGTTGCCTGAAGAGATCCCAGAAAGCGTTAAGGCCGCCCATTGTATGTTTTTTTTGGTTTAATAATTTTTTGGAATATTTAAGATGTACAGACGCCAGCAGGTCAAGCTACCCGAAACTATCAAATTTTCCCAATCAACCTTGAACCTTAATGTTATAGCAATAAAGTTGAAAATCTATTAAAGAAATTTGATAGATTGTAGTAGCTTAATGTGCTGGCGTCTGTACAATAAAGTCATCGTCACCATCACTCTCCTGCCCTTATCACAATATATTCGCAGTCGGAGCAACATATCTTTTTCTTCCATACTTCTCTATTAGTCGTCATCTCGGTGGTCACCCGCTTTCTAACCATATCCTCATGATGTACAATAAAGTATATGATTGTTAATAAACCCCAATTGCACCAACGAAAATTGTGTAATTGTGTAATTAAGAGTAAATAAACATTTTAGTTTAATTTGAACTTGTTAAAATTGCATGTGATACCTACCTACAAAAGGCGATGTTTCAGTCTATAATATATACTTACTGTAACACATCAGAGGCACTAATAACAACTATCCAATAATGTTTCTGATCCATGGAAGTTATTTTTCTACGCTTAAATGGCTATTATTTGAACCATCATTTTAAATTATTATAATCGACGTCGTCACATCCACTGCTTTAGAAATTTACATTTAGCCCTGCTCAAAGAGAATAAAACTATGTATTTTATAGAAAGGCCTAATAAAATCAAAAAGCATGTTACAATAAATCTGTCACCATCTGTCACAGTCAGTCATTCAGTCAGTAGCGCAATGACAGCAAATATGTCAATTTATTTCATATTTTTTTACACTATGAATTTATTGTCAATGCCATGAATGAAAGCTTAAGGTCAACATTGAAGAAGGCCGGTTTTATTCCTTCATGCATGGCTGCTTGTATAATAAAAGGCCTGTTTTAATTTAATAAAAGTATCTTATGAAAGCATAAGAAACTTTAAGTGAATGCACTTAAGGGAAATAAGAACCATTCATTTATTTTCATTTACAAGATAACAAAATTTCCGCAAAATTTCTAGTATTAGTTTATCGGCTTTCATATCCTCGGTCCACGGCACTGCGAAATTAATCAGGAAAATCCTAGCCTCCACACTGATTAATTTTGATGTGCCCTGCTTCACCAAGGCTATGGATGCCTGGCGACTCATTTGCCCGAACTCAGGTCTACCCGATAATCCATTTTCCCAGAGACGGTGGGATGAGCCGCTCTGCAGAGTAGTTCAGGATAATTTACTTAACACGTCTGTTACTACTGCAGAGCGTGCGCGCCTGCTGGCTGTGGGTAAATGGGAGTCGGGTCTGTGGCTTCATGGACTTCCGTCGTCGAACATAGGCACTTTGCTCGACGACAATACTTTCCGCCTCGCTGCTTCCTTACGACTAGGAGCACCATGTTGTTCTCCACATCGTTGTCACTATGACGAAGTTGTCAACAGCCTCGGACACCACGGCCTGTCTTGCAGCCGAAGTGCAGGTCGCTTAGCGCGGCACGCAAACATTAACGACATCATTCGACGAGCTCTTGTCACCGTCGGCGTTCCAGCTGTATTAGAACCGGACGGCATGTCTTTATTTCCATGGAAGGTGTGGGATTTTAGTGTGGTTTCCTTTAGTGTAGGATAAAATTATTAATATTTATATTTTAGAGCCATTAAGGGTTGAAACCCTCGGGCCGTGGGGTCCGAGTGCGCATGGTCTTTTTAAGGAAATGTCGAAAAGACTGGTTGAGACTTCCCATGACCCAAGGACTGGCTTTTACCTTCGCCAGAGGCTAAGCATTGCCATACAACGTGGCAATGCCGCCAGTGTCTTGGGTACATTACCAGTCGACAGCGATGTGGCTAAATTTTTTGACGCTATATTTTAGTTTGTAAATAGTTTAAGTTAATTTAGGATTTAAGTTTGTTATTTTAGTGTTATCTTGTAAATGAAAATAAATAAATTTATATTTAGGTTTCAACTTTATATTTATTTAAACTTTTCGCACAAAAAGGTACAAAGGCGGACTTAATGCCTTAGGCATTCTCTACCCGTCAACCAAGGGACACACACACATAAATTTCACATTTACTAACAATTATTGTTTGAATATAACATTATTAAATTGTGATTGAAAAAAAATCGCAAAGTTAAATGATAAATAGAATTCGGGTGTAAGTATTCAAACAATTAAATCAAAGCACTCAATTTACTCAATGATTCCTTACTTAGAAACCACGTCAATTCCTTATAATCACGCCAATAATCTCGCGATCATTTCGCGCGGTTTCGTTTATTGTGTCATAGAGAGAACGGTGAGGTATGTCATCTGATCCACCTTCTTCACATTTCCATTTCATCTTTTGGAACAGACAGTCGTTCATATTAGAAATTGAATATATTACAAAGGAATTTTAATAACATATTTTCACTTTAACACGAAACCCCAATCCTATATAGTAATAAAACATCATTTTCTTGATAGCGGAAGAAGTAGTATCAATAAAGGATACATTAATTTGGTAACACAATTTATTTATAAGTATTTACAAAATTTACAAATGCATAACATTAAGTATTTTATTTTTTCCTTACACTACTTTCTCAGCCTTCTTTTCTTGTCCTGAAATTGAAAAATAAAGCTAATGATATTAGTTGTACAACAATTGCACATATTTGCTTAGTTGAGTTTCATTACAAAAAATTAAAGTATTTGGTTAATAAAATGAAAACAGATGAAAAGTTATATCAAAAACTCACAGACCACACTTTGACTTTATATTCTTTATTCTTTACTTCTGGTACAAGAATAAGGTTATTATTAGTATACAACTCTACTTTGCTTATATGAATATAAACAATATTTACATTATGAATATGGGTCAATTTATAAAAAGCTAACTTTGCGTAGGAAAGTAAAGCCAAAGAGCGATCTGTGATTTTTTAAAATATTTTCTCTTTTCTCTCTCTCTTTGGTTATCTCTAACAAGTTTTTAATTCAAGCCCATTCTTACCTGTAGTCATTTCTTTGGTTTCCGGTTCGTTCCAAGACTGTCGCTCACTGGTGCCGAAGATGACGAAGAATGTGTTGGTGGCGATGTAGATGGCAGAAGCAACGTAGAACACTTGACGCCATTGATCCGGGTCAGTCTGCAACAGTTTCAAATGATAGAATTTTTGACATTGTAACTTCAAACCTAATATAAAAACGAATGATAAAACGGATAAAACTGATCAATTGTAACTTTTAATCAAAGTCATGTAAAATCTCAAAAGCGAAACTAAATATATTTTTTATATAAAATAAAATAGGCCTATCATACGTCCCGAGACTGTAAGACTGTAACTGTAATAATTTGACTGTGATAATATTCGGATCTTTAGACGCATTCAACCAGTCAAGCTCGAAAATAGCCTTCGCAACGATCAAACACTTATTTTTCAATGCATTGGTCATATATTGACCAATGCATTGAAAAATAAGTGTTTGTTGTTTTATGTTCTTCCTCACTTTATAAATACGTTTATTTTCAAAACGGTAAAGGTAAACCGCGTGAGGAAACCGGCATATGTCATAGAGCCAAACATTCGAAAACATGCGACATCTACAAACCAGTACTGTACCCCTTTTTTTTTTTTTGAGGTTGGGAAATCATCAAATGACCCCTCTGCTCTGGGTGGAGCGGAAGGGAGTGTCAGACTCTTACTGACTAAAACCCACCCGTGTTCCTTCCTTAGCCCTTTAAGTTCCAGGGCAGCGGTAACCCTTTCGGACGATCCCGCTACCCCGGGTACTGCACCCGCGTGGTGGATTACGGTATATTCCCTCTCACAAACAGGAGGCCTGTGTTTCAACAGTAGGAATATTACAGGCTGATAATGCTTAAACATCTATACTTCTTACCTCATCCTGCAGTATAAGTCCAGCGACTAAAGGAGCGATGATGGACACAATGTTTGCGAAGAAGTTGGTGATGCCCATCATTGTGCCCGCGAAGTTCGGAGCCATGTCGATGTGGACCAGCTGTTGAAAAATCACGTTATATTATGAAGAAGACGAAAAACGTTTCACTCCGAGTACGAGTAACAGTTCTTCTGAAAAACAAAAATTATCTGAATCTATAGCTGGCTAAATATCCAGTTGATAAGTTGACTTTTGTTTTATTATTAGTTGTTGCGTAATTTCCAATTGCAGTCTGAGTGATGAAAAGCTTGCTATTTTTCGTTTTATAATTGACATAATAATAATTTTGGAAAGTGCTTTCACATCCAAAAAAAGTTAATTCAGAAGTGACTAGAAGAGCAACATACGACTATAATATTGAACGAAAAAGAACAGTCATAATGGTTCTTACCAAATATCCAGTCATATGTCCAGCGTTCAGTCCAACCACGACGGTGAGCAGAGCGACTGCCATGACGACGTCACCGGGGGGAACATAGCACAACGCTATCAGAGCTACTCCGGGACCGTACTCACCTGGAAACATTTATATACGACTTAGATTTACATACATAAACTCACGCCTTTTTCCCGCCGGGGTAGGCAGACACTACAGATCGCCACCTGCTACGATCCTTACATACTCCTTTTGCGTCATTTACGTTTATACACCGAGTCACACACGCACGCCGGTTGTGAGTACTACGCACTTGATCTTACAAGAACATCACCCATAAGGTCACTATATGTCCTCCGAGGGAGATTATTTTTGTTATTATTGTTGTTGTTGATTTTCAGTATTGTTTTTGTTTGTTGTTGTTGTTTGTTATTATTATTTTTGGTAGTCTAGTAGTTGCAAGCGCAAATATTGGGCGTGGGATCCTGAGTACAGCATAGTGTTGTTGGGTTTTCAATAGCACCCTGGTGTCTGGATCTGCACCGGGTTCATGGCTAGCTCCTAAGACATACTACGCGATATATTATGTGAGTGTAGGTACTATTCAATTGGCTATTTTCCTAAAAAAATCGAATTAGTCCGTCAGTTAGTTTATCAAAAAATAGTGAACCCGTATTTTTTCTTTTGTCAATTATATAAAAAATGATAATAATATCGCCCGTTAAAGTTCCAAGTGACGTCACGACCCCCCACTCCCAAATTTTGACGCACTTTATCTTTGTAATTTTTTTTTATTTTTTTTATTACATGAAATGTTTCCTTTGTCTTTGTCATTACAGATAAATCTAATGCGACAAAGTAACTTAAAATATACTTAACTAAACCTTACATGCTACACAGTACGTGGCCCTTGTGAACTCACCCAGTGTACAGGTAAATAAGTCTATGGCATCCGCCACCGTGTTGAGAGTGCGCAGCGCACGAGTCACCGGTGCGTGCTCCAACAGGTTGGTGCGCGCACTTGGCACCACCAGCACCTGCGGCTTGCGCCGCCGCGTCACGTACCTATCCGGTAAATTAAAACCTATTTCTGACAGTATACCTGAGTTTTGTAAACTACCTCTTAAAACTTTGAAAAGATACGTTGCCAGTGCCGCTTCACGCCTAATTTCTAATTTGTAGTAGCCCACCATACCGAGACAGAATAAGGTAGGATACAGTAACGGGTATCCTGGGTATCTCCCATACAGCTTTAAATAAATAAATCTGACGAATTTATTCTGTATCCGTTCTAGCATATTTTTGTTTGATTGACAAAAGAAAAAATACGTGTCCATTATTTTGCGATAATCTAACTGACGGACTAAATATCATTATTATTTTTTTACCCAGGCAACTACCCTATTGTACACCTCGGCCTCACCGAAAATGTAAATAAATGTAATGATAATGAAGATGGTATAAAATTGTGATAATTACCGATAGAACTGGAAAGTTTTCTGCACATGCTAATGCTGAGCCACTTCTTCGCGATGAAGTAATCTGATAAGAATCCGAAGGGGAAGCTCAACAAGTACATCGCCAAGTAAGGAAGAGCTGACATTAGACCATTCTGTGAACATTAAAAAAGGAACACTTAATTAACTCCACCTAAATTATTTCTCTCGTTGGTTTAGTTGTCGCAACCGCTCCTGCTGAGCATGAGATCGAGAGAGGGTTTCATTTGCAGGTTCGGCAAAGTATTGTTGGGCTTTTTCATCAGAGATCAGTAGCAGTCCTTAATCGAGTCTAGATTTGTGCCCAGTTATGGCAATAGGCTTACCCTCTATTAAGTGGAACTTAACCAGAACTGGCGAAATATGAGTGTAGTATAAATAGGTACATCTCTGCCTAACCCTTCGGGAATTACAGTCGTGATGTTAATTTACGATGTAAATGTTACCCTGCTTTTATGATTTTCTACTCACTGCTTTAATATCAACTCCAAGCACTTGCTTCATGTACGACGGTATCTCAGTCATGAGCGTCCAGAAGCCCCAGTTGTGACCACAGTGCACCACGATCAGCGAGATGAACGATAAGTTCGTGGCTAGCTTCTTCCAAGGAGTTGGCAGTCTCTGAAATAAAATACGCGAAAAACCATGAGCAACAGCATGCTGTGATGCAGTATGCGACCACGTGGCTACTGACGATTGTCGACGGCTGCCGTCAACGCGTGTCAGCGGCTGCCGTCGACAATATGCCGCCCGTGTACCCTCCTCAAATACACGAACGTCACGTTGTTGACGGATGCAGTTTCCTCTGTCTTTGACGCGTGATGCTCGTGTGTATGCACACTGATGAAAGTAATTTCGGTGAAAAGATATTGTTTGCCAGAAAAAAAACTTAACTGTAAGAAAATTGCCCGGGGTTACGTGTGTAATGTTTTATAAAAGTCAAAAAGATAATCAGAATCTTTTTCTGGTTTTCTTGAATACATTGATTCTGCTCCTCCTACTCCTTGCCATTCCACTCCAGCCCCATTCATCATTAACCCAAGATCAGAAAATTTTACAATAATTTAGTCATTTTCAGTGTAACTGTAAATCGATTACACTGTACCTGTTCTAGACCCTTGTTATCGTTCCTACAAGACAGATTCTGGATAATTTATATACCTGATGTTCCCCAACGAGGTGTATACTGTCGATTGGAAGATTTAGAGTGATCTGGATTACCTATTCGATGCTATTGGTCCTGGGAATACACAGATTTATTGTTACTGTTGCGTTTCTCACAGCAACACACTGGCTTAGTTCTAGTTGTAGCGTCACTAGTCGTTATGTCAATGTCAATAGGTTTTCCTGTGAATACATTTTTTTTTTTCATTCAATTCTCCTTGTGTAGACTTCCACCTTCTGTTCTTCAAACCTCATAATAATATATGTGAACGTGTGTGGACTTTGGACAATATACCAAGCTAATGAACATACCGGCTTTCATTCATCTCCCGTTCGTGCGTCACTTTATTTTTTCGACCAAATTTTACTGATTTGAAGTCTCATTAACCAGTTGAAGGCCGTTATTACAGAAATAATTAAAAAACTAATGTCTGTTGTGTTCTCGTGGATACGAAGGGTTAATAGCTTCACCGATTAAATATTATACAAAAGCGTTCAACAAATGACATCATCAGCATTATCTGGCCCTTAACCCAATTTATTTGTGTCGGCCCAACATGTCTTTTTCTTCTATACTTCTCTATTAGTCGTCACCTCGGTAGTCACCAAACGAAATATTCACAATAATATTTAATACATGTCTAATATGCTTTACATTATGCATCACAAATGTCTGACATTCTGTGTTCATGTTCACGTGCGGTATCCACTAGCCACATACTTTTTTGTGTAAAAATAGTCAGTATTACGTGAATGGACGAAACTATATCAACTAACCTTCTGTTCTCCAACCTGTCCCAGCGACGTCTGTATGTACAGTCGTTCTGCATTTCCGATCATCTTCGAACTCTGAGGCGAGCTAGACCCCAGGAACACGTAGACCATCACCCAGATGGCGCCGAGGGCTCCATTCGCGTAGAAGATGGCCGGCCAGCCC
This sequence comes from Apamea epomidion, assembly GCA_947507525.1. Taxonomy (NCBI): domain Eukaryota; kingdom Metazoa; phylum Arthropoda; class Insecta; order Lepidoptera; family Noctuidae; genus Apamea; species Apamea epomidion. Next base: position 19,822,749 of record OX382237.1, read on the forward strand.
CAGTAGTCCGCTATGAAGCCGGATACCATCATTTGTATTGCTGTTCCGAGCATAGCACCTAGAAATGAGAAGGAAGGTTAAAGATACAAGATACTAATTACGATCGTTTTATTCCTACAACATTTTGACATAATTACTGGCATTTATAAAGTTCTCTAAATACTACATAATCAGCCTATACTAACTACTAAATAATGTTTCCACTGCTGGGACACAGGCCTCCTCTCTTCGAGAAAGAGCGGGCCCAGTGCGGGTTGGTAGATGTCAAATGAATTGAATTTTTGGTTGTAGGACATGACGTTTCCTGACGATGTTTTCCTTCACCGTTTTGAAAACAGTGGTGATGAAATTACTTACAGTAAGGAAAGTGCCTGTCTGGGTTCAAACCTACGACCTACAACTCGTAAATTGCAGCCGTTACCATCGGGCCACCAAATACTAGTAATTAATGCAAATTTCTATTTGGCTCTAGGTACTAGTAACGCTCGGTGATTTGGCCTGAGGAAGGCCTATTCTACGCAAATGCTTATTTTTGCCGTAAACCAACATTGCTGTGTTTGGGTAATTGCCAATTTAAATAAGCTTCCGTTGCAATCAAACTCAAACTCAAATCATTTAATTCAACTAAACCAATTACAGGCACTTTTGTATTGTCAAAAGGTCGGTCAATTACAAGCACATGAAGGTTTTTTACGTCTCTTTATTGCCCGGGTGTTGCAAGTGGCTATTCATGAAAACAGATTTCAAAGTTCGGTCCGGGCCTCATTGACGTTTCCAAACAAAAAAACACCCAAATTCTGACTTTCAATGTCAGATTTCTGCAAAAGTTCTTAGTATCTTGTTCAATCTTACTGTTACAGCTTATCTAACTAATAATAAAGCTGAAGAGTTTATTTAATCTCTAGAACTACCAGTCGGATTTGAAAAATTATTTTTGCATTTGATAGACCAATTTCTTTATTCAATTTTTATGATAGGCTTTTTAACATCACTCTAGGCCCTTAGGAGCCGAACGAAAAGAAAACAAGGTAGCGCGGGCACACGATACGATGCGACGGGGTGAAATTTCAAACTGACAAAATCGCGCGCTGTAACTAGTATCAAATAAGTATTTAGTATCTTATCACGTATCGATCTAATCCGGTATCTTATCTACTGCATTTTGCTTGAGCCTGCTTTAATACTCTGATAGAGTTATGATGTTTGACCCAGGACTGCCTATTGTTCGAAGAAATAGGCAAAATAAGAGATAGTGGTAAAAGTCTGAAATGAAACTTCTCCATTAATAGTCATACATGAGAAGTCCCCATCGCGATTGCTTTGGGTACCATTTTTGACAACAACTTCAAGTAAATTGAAACCTTACTAAAGTTAAAATAATCTAGCTGCCATACCCTTTGTCGTTTAATGGCGTGCAAGAGATAACCTGAGGGTGATAAAACAATTACGATGTTGGCCATACGTACTCATTTCCAAATGAAACAATAGGACATCAACCATACGTTGATGTTTTTTGAGTTCTTTTTTCCTGACATAGTACCCCCTCGTGTATTCGAACAATACTTGTAAGAACCTTGGAAGACCCATTAACTAACCTAATAAAAACAAAAATAAAAACAAAACGCTATTTATTTCAAATAACTACTAATGATAAGCCAACATAATTAGGTACCTCTGTTTTCTCAACCCGAGTTTTTCCTTCGGGATTTTTCTGTTTTTTTTTTTTCTTCTAAGTACTTTTATTAATATTCTACAAAACCGATCGTGGTCGTAAAAAAAATTCTCTATAGCCTGGTTATATAAGTCCAATATACCCTTTTGAAAGATTTACAAATGAACACGCCCGAAATCCTTTCTTTCCGGACACGAAACCAAAAAGCGTCCAGTTTTCTAAAATCTATAAATACCAAACTATAAGTTGACTCAGAGGCTACTTGACAGGGTCGTTTAATTTCCTTTCATCATAACCGTACCTCCATATATCAGGGTCCCGAGCCTGCTCTTCTCCTGTACTGGAACCCATTTGCCTATCAGGTTGTGCATCGTCGGATACAGGCAGCCTTGAGACAAACCTTGAAAGACACGACAGGCACACAGTAGTTGCCAGCCTCCCTGAAAAAATATTGATTTGTGTTAAGGTCGATTTATGTCAGTTTTTACGAACACCTAAATTAATGCCTAATTAAAAGTGCGCTGTTAAATAAATGTATTTTCTTTGTTTCCTGTCTTTCTGTTTAATTTTCAACGTTCGGTGTAGCAACAAAAATTGAAAATCCAACAGCGCGGTCTAAACCAAAAGAGCCAATACAGTTTTACGACTACCTCCACTCTACTAAATTATGTTTGTGTAAAGAGGGTTAAAGCATTATTTCATTGGTCTATCCATACATAAGTCCCAAGAAATAAATGCTCTTGCTCTTGTTTTGGGGCCTACACTACACGGGGACAGATTTATTTTCTACACAAAATACGGCAAAATCCCGCAATGGAGAGACCATTGCCACGTTTATAAATTAGTAGACTTTGACATCTGTTTCTATGTTCGTTTGGTTTAAATCCGTATTATGGCAATGAATAAAATGTATATTTTAGTTTAAAAATTTCAACCCCCATAATATTGGACTTTAAAATATCTGTTTATATAGAGGAACTAAATACTTATTTCATAATTAAGAACTAAATTTTCAAGCCATCAGGAAACAGGGTGTTGCCTAGACTAGAATATTAAACGTGTTTTCATATAATTTTGGATTGAGTTCGTGTCCTTTCAAGTCTGTATACCCGTAAAGGTGCTCCCTCACCGAGAGCATTCGCCTGTAATGTAACCGTTCAGATTCGAGCATTACGTCAGTGAGTGAGAAGAACCAAACATTACAGTCCACAACACGTTACAGTAGCGAGCTGAACCCGTGGAACCCGTGTTACAAATTCAGGCGTAGGTGTAGTGACCTAAACGGCACCAACGCATGCTCGTAAGTCAGTGAGACAGTAATGCTCAAATCGGATCTTGGGTTGTTACATTACAGGCTCCCGGTAAAGGGTAACCTATTTGTAACGTCTTGCCCAAAATAGAATCTTGGATTTTTACATTTCAGGCGAATCCTCACGGTGAGGAAGCACCTTTTCTAAAACCTTCATAACTTAGAATGTATTAAAGCTCAATTGAATTAAATTGAAAAAACTAAACGAAAATTATGAGAATATACTAACATACATACATACTTCTAAAATAAATATCACTAGAATGATAATAATTATATTATTATCATACTCAAAATAATAAATACATACACAAATATGATGAAGTGGACAAATAGTGTTCTTTTACTCTTCTTTTAAAAACTGCAAGTTTGGCAGTCCCTAATGTCAGGCGGTAGTGAATTAAGAAGGCGGTAGTAATTTTCCTTATAGGTAACTAGATTCACGTCGATCACTCTCAACATATTCATTAGGACATACATATCTAATTTCATTGTAGATTTTTACTCGTCATCTGGGTAACTATTTTATTCCTAGGTAAAGTCAGGTAAGTAAATTGTTCATCAAATTGACACATTACGTCAATTTGCAATTCAAAGCAAGCACAACATCAAATGTTGTGCCACGACACTTAGCCATTTCCTTGGCTACGTGATATGGCATGACTGTGGTATGCCACAGTCAAAGAAACTCAAGTCTAAATTTCTGGTTAGTAAAAATGTTAAAGATAAGTGCAAAAGAGTATGATAACTTATTTCACTTCTGTAAAATTATACCCATAGATATAAAAGTAGATTATTTGGTAGGTCTGGAATATTATTATAACGATGAATATAAAGTTAATGTTATAAACAAGTACAACACACGTAAGGTTAGAGAGGACAAACTGGTTCTACCACAGATAACAAATTATTATGGTAAGAGAACATCTAAGTATTTGGTCCCTAAGGTGTTTAACAAAATAGATTTATTAAGAGAAAATGTAAATTATTAAATCAAAATTAGTAAAGGATCACTTTAGACATAATTAACAAACATTATACAGGATAGCAAACAGAACTAAATACATTGTACCTCCACTCTAGAGAGTTATATATAATTAGACGTACTTTTATTTATATTTCCTTTTTGTATTTTCTTTTATAATCCTAGCCATCTGTACCTATTTTTTCTATTCTTTTTTTCTTCTCTGTTTATTTAGGTGTGTACATAAATGGTAAATAAAAATATAATATATAAGTAGTAGGTATGTATGTAGGGTGGTACATTGTTATGTAGAAGAGCGCTTCTCGCCATCAAACGTAAAAGTTTGCCCAGTTTAGAATTAAGTAACACCACTGTATTAAAATATCATTAAATACATTTAAAAAAAATGACAGTTAAATATCAAAACCCGTGCCCATTCTAATAGTGAAAAGTGGGAAATTAAAGAATTACTTATTTGGCTACATTATTAAGTCATGAAGTTTTTTATTTAACGATCACTCGTATAAATAACGGATTAAGCTAAAAAATTAGGTTAAATTATGGACATTTTGTTGGATATAAACTAGCGAAACGTACCGCAAATTGAAAATAAAATACTTTGAACTTGCCGACTCCACTCCCGATAAGATCTTAGACTTCATACTTTACACGGATTCGGTCGTTGCGGACGTGCTTGACTTTGATAAACACTATGGACATACCAGGATATGAAAGAAATGATCGACTTTAACCGTTATTTTAGTAGTTTTTTTAGTGGCTTACCTTGATTTGGAAAACATAAACTTTATGCATTTTTTTTTTATTTAAAATTTTACCCCATTCGTAGTTCAATTTTGAGTAGTGTGAACTATACAGTTATCAATTGCATATATGTATACGGACAATTTTAGTCGGCAGTCGATTTGATAAACATGTACCCTGACTTTAAATGTGTGTCTTAAAGGTTTAGGCCCTAAAGTAACATCTACTTTATTTTAAGCTCATCGTCAAACATGAAAATATAAGTTAAGCTTCACAATGTGGCTGGCTAGGAAGGAATACTTACACCTGAGATACACAACATTTTCTAGTTTCGGTGTCACAAAATTGAGCATGAACTTAACCTGATTTCTATAAGGATCTAAGTTATTTAAGTAACGCATTGTTAAACCTTTTTCTCTCTTCCCATATTAGGCTTATGAAAAAAAGTATAAATAAGTATAAACCCACGCCTTCTTCCCATGAGGGTAGGAAACAATTGCAGATCGCCGCCTGCTACGACCCTTACCGAGGCAAAAGGAGTATGCCTTTTGCCTCGGTTTGACGTTCATAGACCGGGTCATACACGCATGCCGGTTGCGAGTACAGTCACGAGCAAAAGTAATGTATACACTTGTCTTTATTCAAAAGCGATTTACTCCTTTATTTTTTAATGAAATGTTATGTTTTTACGAACATAGCATTTTCGAACCCATAGTTTTATGTGATGTGTCGTATTTCAACGTTGCATTCGTTATTTCACGAAAAAATCGCAATTGAAAGTTGCCAAGTGTTGACATATTGGTGCTCGTAACTGTACGACGCACCTCACCTTTCTTAAGAACATCATCACTATATGTCCTTCTAGAAACATTTTTCGTTAAGGTTTTATTATTATTATTACCTCATCGGTCATACTCACATAATAAGTTCCAAGAGGTATCAACAGCGAGACAGCTGAGTTGACAGCGATGCAGATTGTAAGGAGGATCTTGCCGCCAAACCGGGCAGCCATCTCTCCGCTCGGAATCTGTAGCACAATGTACCCCCAGAAGAAGGAGGACAGGATCACGGACTGGATCTGCATGGACCAGTCGAATGGCTGAAAGAGAACAATGACGTTACTACTTCGGTTAAAAATAAAACTGAATAGAACATACATAGTTCACAAAGATGAATTCTACCAGGTTAATATAGTAACTTTTTTTATCGCTTTTGTTATCTCAACGACTTCTATCGAATGTATCATGACTATCTGTTCATTGAAAACCATTATTCTGCCTAGCCTTTTCCCAACTATGGTCGGGTCGGTTTCTAGTCTAACCGGATGCAGCTGAATACCAGTATCTATCTCACACGGAGCGACTGCTCCTTCGCAGCCCGGTTACTGGGTAACACGATACCCCTTGGTAAGACTGGATGTCAGACTTTTGGGCATCTGACTATCTGTAACCACTGTCAAAAATCTTAGAGTGATTTCCGAGACACGGAAGGGTCTTGGTCTTCAGATGGTCACCCATCCACGAACCGACGAACAACCGCACGAGTCGATCGAAAGTAGCTTGTCTTTTGATCGGTTTGTGCGGCTGTTATCGATTCATTGAAAACAAACACCGTCAGTACTTGAATCTTAATCTCTATCAGATCAATGTCAGTATAAATCAATTTTTATCTACCCCTTAGACAGTTATTTATCTAGCCCTTACAGTGTTTGCACCATCTGCTCTTATCTCAGACTTATCTATTATAATATTTGCCTAAAATCCGATAAGACACCGATTATTTGCCTTGAAGTTTCTCAAATATATATAAATTTGTGTAGGATATTTCTATCAAACAGCTCTCACAATTTGACATCTTTAGGCGACCTTTGATCATATTATTATATTATTTGAATGGGTTTGTTTAAATTTAAAGTCTGCTTGACCTATGCTGTAGTCAGAGGTGTAGAAAAGCATTAAATAAACTCTCGCGTCAATGAGGCTCTGTTCCTTTACTCTCACAGTCCGATGGGACGACAATCCGACACGAGTGGCGAGAGATCAGGCGCAGGACCAACGGCTTTATATGCTTTCCGAGGCCCGCGGGTATCACACCGCCAACTACCAAACTCCGGACTGTTACTGAGAAATTCCTAATGGAAAAACCAATAACACTTCATTCGACCTGGGAATCGGACCCAGTACCACACGCACAGCAGTCGCGTTTGCAACCACGAGACCAACGAGGCAGTTAAAGCACCGTATAAGCCTACGTTCATACGGACGCTCTTTTTAACGCAACGTTTCTTGCCGGGCACTGGATTTTCAACGCTCAGCTAAGCGGCGTGAGTTGCAAATCCAACTGTGCAATTTTTCAATTGCACTAGGGATGCATTCTGAAATCCAGACCACGGTCAAAAAGCCGTGCGTATGTGGGTTAAATCAGATTTAGTAAATATATTTTAAACAACTAATAATCAATCATGAGTTCTTATTAATTATTTCATTACATTGTACAATTTTCTAAATTATTTAACATGAGACAAGCACGTGTATACCTGGGTCTCGTCCTCGACAGCCGGTGGAACTTCGTCGAGCATTTCCGACGTTTGGCCCCCAAACTGGAACGGACCGGGGCCGCCTTAAAGCGGCTCCTGCCCAACCTGAGGGGGCCAAACGCCTCCTGCCGGAGGCTTTACGCGGGGGTCGTGCGGTCCATGGCCCTATATGGGGCCCCGGTATGGGCGCGTTCACTGCGGCTGAGAGCCGCACACTACCTGAACGCGCCCCAAAAGGTGGTAGCCATAAGGCTTATCCGGGGATACCGCACGATCTCGGGCGAGGCAGCAAGCCTCCTTGCCGGACTGCCTCCATGGGATCTGGAGGCGATAGTCCTCGCGCGCCTATATGATTGGCGCGCGGAGGCACTACGTCGGGGGGAAACTCCGCACCCGCGGCAAATCGCAGCGGAGCGGACAGACCTCCGGCGCGGTCTCATGGCGGAATGGAATGCGCGACTATCGCAACCCAGCGCAGGCCACGCCACGATAGCGGCGGTAAGACCCCTCTTTCAGGAGTGGCTAGAGAGGCGTCACGGCGCTCTCACCTACCGCCTGACGCAGGTCCTCTCCGGACACGGATGTTTCGGGAGGTTCCTGCACATCATCAGGCGGGAGGAGACGCCCGTGTGTCACCACTGCGAGGATCGCCCAGAGGACACGGTGGAGCATACGGTGGAGGTCTGCCCCGCTTGGGCAGAGCACCGCCGTGTCCTCGTAGAGGCGATCGGCAGCGGCGGCGACCTCTCGCGTCCGGCCCTGGTGCAAGCCATGGTCCGGGGCGAGAGGGAGTGGGAGGCGGTCACCTCCTTCTGCGAAGCAGTCATGCTAGCGAAGGAGGTGGCGGGATGGGCGAGGGAGAGATCCTCACGCCTCAGCCGCCGAGGGAGACGCTCCGGGCGTCGGGAGCCGCGTGACGACTCCCGGCCACCGTAGGTGTGGGCCTGCGGGCGGAGAGCAATGGGTAGCTCTCCGTCCGATCAGGACCAGGCCCGTGCCGGATGGCGTGTTTGTGTTCCACGCGCGCCTCAAAGAGATGTCAGCGTAGTTGACGGGGCCCGACAGGGCCGAAGCCTGCCGGGGTAGCGGGATCGTCCGAAAGGGTTACCGCTGTCCTGGTACATAAAGGGCTAAGGAAGGAACACGGGTGGGTTTTAGTCAGTAGTGAGCAGATAGCTGATGAGGTGGACCGACGATCTGGGCAAGATTCCTGGACGACTCTGGCTTAGGAAGGCTAGAGACAGAGAAGAATGGCTGTCATTGTAGGATGCCTAACACTCAGCATTGGGTCGCGAAAGGCTGAAGAAAAAGATGTATATGCATGTGCTTCAGATGAAATCGTTAGTATTTTGCAGCTTCGAGCTGTAATAAATGTTCATAATGAGTCTGACACTCCCTTCTGCTCCACCCAGAGCGGGAGGGGTCATTTGATGAATTCCCATCCTGAAAAAAAAAAGACAAGCACGTGTTTAACAATGGACATTTACGTGTTGAAGTAAGTCACACAATAGTTACGGTAATTACAAAGTTATGACTTGCAGCTAATTAATTAATAATAAACACGAACAACATACTCGTACTTAATAGACACTTATGTGATAAATATCTTTGTTTCAACAAATGATTTAGAATTTTTTGAGAGCATGCAAAGTCTTTATATTATTTTGAACCCAAGACAGTGTACATTTTAAGGCCGAATTAAACACACATCAATTATTAGATAGACGTTTGAATGTACGGGTAACCTGGCAGTACTGCGGGGTAATTACGTAGCACACTATCAGTAGCCATGGCTTTCAATTTGACAGTTCAACAACATTCATTGCGTTATTTACATTGCTGAGCAGACAAATTTTTCGAACATATGAAGCAATGAATAAGCAATATGCTTTAAAATGTTTCAGATTGTGATTGATAGTGTGACGCAATTAGGATGCTGATCTGATTTCGAAAATTACACTTTTGCCACGAGCCGCGGTTGACTACCACGCGGGTGAAGTCGCGAGCAGAAGCCAGTCAATTATATTGTATGACTGTTATAAATATTTTGTGATGTAAGACATAATAATGTAAGATACATTGTAAAGAGTTACTGTTTTGTATTGACACAGTTGTCACGTTTCGGTGCTTAAAGAGGTATATTTTAATTACCTATGACGTGCTATGGATATACTATGAATAAGAAAAAAAAAAAAAGTTTTGCTTGAGTAAAATCTGCGTAAAACGGCGGCGCGAGATTTGTTGCCCCGGCATGTTACCACATCATATATTTCATGATTTACCATCTTTTTTTAATGTATGTTTATTTTATTTCATGTTTTGATTGTTGTTTTTTTTGTTTGTGTCTAATTGTATGCCGCACTGGTTGACGTCATCACGTCAACGTCGGTTGCCGCTGAAACCCAGCGCTGGAGCTCTGTCTCGTATAGGGTCTTAGCATTATGCTGAGCGATGGCTGTTTTGCGTGAGCATATTTACCCCCAACTTACCATCTTTTTTTAATGTATGTTTATTTTATTTCATGTTTTGATTGTTGTTTTTTTTGGTTGTGTCTAAACGTATGCTGCACTGGTTGACGTCACCACGTCAACGCCGCCTGCCGCTGAAACCCAGCGCTTGAGCTCTGTCTCGTACAGGGTCTTAGCATTATGCTGAGCGATGGCCGTTTTGCGTGGATGTGATGCATGTTTACTCCCAACTTGTTATTTTTTTTTGTTGTGTGTTTATGTTTTTTTTTGCGTCATTTTTGCCGCAAATAAATGTATTTTCTTTCTTTCTTCTTTCTAGTCATCTAAACTAGAGAGCAGTGATGACGCAGCAGTAACGGCCCAGACTTACGAGTTGTAGGCCGCGGGTTCGAACCCAGGCAGGCGCTTAACTTTGTGCAATTTATTTCATCACCATTGCTTTGAAAAACGGTGAAGGAAAAATGTTTTAGGACCAAAAGTTCGAAGACATGTGACATCTATCAACATATTTTCGAAAAATTTGTTTGCTCAACAACTTAGGTAAATAACTCCATTAATGTTGTAGAACTGTCAAAATTAACTCCATTGCTTAACTGTTAGTGTGTTACGCAATTACCTCGCTGGTTTCGACTGCGGTTTTTTGGAATTTTAATAATTATTATCTACTTAACATACTTGTTCGATAAATTCATGTACGTATCTATTTCGCGCCTTTTAAATTAGTTCTTTGTATCGCGACCTTGCAAGAACTAGTTTCATTTATGCAAAACGTATTTATGACAGTGATAAAATTATTCAGTTCATTTTCTCTATGTATTGTTAGGTTTAATTAACAAATTGAATAATACATTCATATAAGCATTAATTACTTATAACACAAATCTAATTTACAATTTATTTTCAAAAACATGTACCTACTTACCAAATTGTATAGAAAACAGCTTTTTTATGTATTTTTGTATGCAAATTTCGTCCGTATAATTTACGCACGTTTCGGAGTTTCATTTAAGTAACACAGTTAGTTAAAATAATATTTGTAAGGGTCCTCCTTATGGTTTGTTTAACCCGTAGGTAACTGTCACAGTTAGATATTACCCGAATTTTCATAAATTAACATATTTTTCAGTTTGAAATAACAATAATATGGAAGTATGCTAAGTGACTGTTTTTAAATTTCTAATGGTAAACATAATCCTCCTTCTGGGGCAGTCGGGTATAAAGGTGTTCATTTTACGCCCGTGCAAAATAATACACACACAGATATAATATTTACAGTCTACTGTGCCTAAACAACCACATCTAAGTACATTATTGTCTATCAGTATACTTTTGTGGCGAAGTAAAGGTCACATAGAGGGTGGCGACCTGCATCCGTCAATTCGGGGTCATTCTACCTGTCATACAAAACAACGTTAGCTATAAAATTACTATACAGCAATAAACGGATTCGACATTCGACAGATTTCGCTGAATGTATGAACAGTTTATGTTTACGAATCTGAAATTGATTTTATACTTAGAAAAAGTTGTTTAATAGGACGGGTAGAATCAGCCCTTAGGCGAATACGGGTGACTAAATCGTCACCGGAGAGCAATTTATTATACTGTTTTTGTATTGTATTGTATCATAGTTTGTAAACGTCCACATAGAGATGTCCTCGTACTATATACCTTTGATGAGAACCTGAATAGATTGATGATCGTAAATTGTTTGACAAATAAATACGTAGGTATCTAATTAATTCTGATTGTATTATGTACAAGATTAATCTAGCTGATCTCTGAGAAGCAAGGAATTAATGACAGTGACGACATTTGTGTTAATGAAGGCTATATATAACATCTCAGTAATGGTTTATATGAAAAAAGGTATTATTTAAGAGGAAAAAAGTTAATAAATTAACGTATAAAAAAAATTGCAGTTTAGACCGATTTTCCAACGTCACGGGATATGTAGTGTGAGCAAAGTATTATATCTCAACCATTTAAATGGATAAGTATCTCTTTTTATCTGATTATCATTTATCTTGAAACTGGTGTAACTTGTTGACAAGATTGTGTGTTATGTGGTTGTAACCAAATATGTACTGTACCCATCAATAAATCATATTCAACAGTCATTGATAATGTTGACCTATCTATGTATTAATAATAAAGCTCAACAGTATGTTTGTATGAACGCGCTAATCTCTAGAACTACAAGTCGGATTTGAAAAAATCTTTTTGCAATTGATAGCCCACTTCTTGAGGAAGGCTATATGCTATTTAAAATACGACCGACCACCGACCGCCACCAGTGTCGGTCGGTGGTCGGTGGTCGGGATCTGGCTGGTCGGTGGTGGTTTAGGTAATGTCTCCTGCCAGTTTCGACATACACAGTTCAGTTTTGTTAAGCACTGGGGAATAAAGAGTACAGTAATATTTTTTTTCCTAATACCAGATTAACGTTCGACATAATGAAGCAAGTCTCCAGACGACTTTACTAATAATTGTGTCAGTATAATCATTAAGTAACGTAAACTAACAATCGGACAATAATTATTGTTGCTACAATTAATAACGTCTAATTTTATATATCTATAGATATCCCAAAAAAAGTATATGAAGATTATCGAAGCGCATACCTTATCTAGTTTAACTGTATCTATCTATTAACGTTTAATCTGTACTTGTAGCTTCAACATCCTACTTAATAATAGGGGTTAAAGTATTAAATTGCCATTTTATTGTAATAGGTACCTACTTCGAATTGACATAGAACCTTCATGGTTTGAGATTTTTGAGTGAAACTTTTTTCACATGGTACTTATGAAGTTCTTTTTTTTTTAAATGTGCAACATTCGATTATCGACTTTCAGTTGTTTTTTTTATTCAGCTTAGACAAGAAAGATGGATACTTCGAAAATTCGAGTTATTTTTGAATACGAGTTCCGACGCGGAACTAACGCGGTAGAAACAGCTCGCAATATCAATGTTGCGTTTGGAGAGGGGACTGCTAATGAACGCACCGTGCGATTTTGATTTAAACGCTTTGGTGATGGAAACTTTGATTTGAAGAACGAACCATGTGGAAGACCGCCCACACAGGTGAATAACAATGAATTGAAAGAGATGGTGGAAGCCGATCCGAGCCAAACTACCCAGGAATTAGCGTCATGGTTTAACGTTACCTTACCAACAATATTGACTCATTTGCGTCAAAACAATAAAATAAAAAAATATGAGAAATGGGTGCCTCATGATTTGACAGATCTGCAGAAAGAAACGCGTGTTGAAACTTGTGTTGCCTTGTTGAATCGATACAGAAATGAAGGAATATTGGATTGAATTGTGACATGTGATGAAAAGTGGATTCTTTACGATAACCGTAAGCAAAAAATGCAATGGCTGACCCCAGGTCAAACGCCGCACCAGTGTCCTAAAGCAAAGCTTACCAATAAAAAGGTAATGGTAACTGTTTGGTGGTCTCAGCATGGTGTTATTCACTATAGCTTTCTCCGATCTGGTCAAGCAATAACGGCAGATGTCTACTGTGCCGAACTCCGAACAATGATAGCAAAACTAGTAGTGAAACAGCCCCGACTCATGAATCGATCTTCACCATTATTGCTCCATGATAACGCGAGACCTCATACAGCACGAGAAACCGTTTTAACTCTACAGGAACTGCAATTAGAAACCATTCGTCACCCTCCGTTTTCGCCAGACCTTGCTCCAACGGACTACCGTTTTTTTTCGTGATTTAATTCGTGATTTGGACAATTTTCTACGTGATAAAAAGTTTTCTTCTCAGGAGGCAGTACAAAATGCTTTCACACAGTTTGTCGAATCTAGATCACAAGAGTTCTATCGCAAAGGCATACATGACCTTCCTATTAGATGGCAGCAATGTATAGATAATAATGGTAATTATTTTGATTAAAAAAATAAGTAAAATTTAAAAAAAAACGCATTTCAATTTCTCAGTACAAATCGGCAATTTCATACTTTAACCCCTTTTTTTTTTGTGCATGGGAAATCGTCAAATTACCCCTCCCACTCTGGGTGAAGGGAGTGTCAGACTCTTACTGACTAAAACCCACCCGTGTTCCTTCCTTAGCCCTTTATGTTCCAGGGCAGCGGTAACCCTTTCGGACGATTCCGCTACCCTACTTTAACCCCTAATATTATAAATGTGAAAGTTTGTATGGATGGATGGATGTTTCTTACTCTTTCACGCAAAATCTTCTGAACGGATTTCAATGAAATTTGGCACACAGGTGGTTTATAACCAGGATTAACTTATAGGACTTTTATCCCGATATTCTCACGGGATCAAAACCTATGCGGGTGAAACCGCGGGGCGCAACTAGTAGTTAATAAGGTAATCGAATTTATCAACAATACTTACGTCTTCAGTATCCTTGTCTGTCATGACAACTATGGCCATGCTGATGCTGACCCTCATGAAGTAGCAGATGACCATCGCCAAGAACAGCATCGTCGCCTGGACATGCCGGATTCCCAGGATCGGCCCTGGAAATATAAGAAAACTTACGTTATTAAATATAATAGAATATTTTTTATTTTTGTAGGTGGTGAGTAAATAAAGACCGCAAAAAATTCAAAGAGTATCGCTATAATCTACTTATAGGGTGTACAATAATGAAAAAAGAATATTCTAACATGAATAAGGTTAACAGAAAACTACATAATACATTGAACTTGGCTTACTAAGGCAGCGAGGACAATAGATTTATTACTTATACCACTATTTGTGTATCTCGCAATGAGTTCCCAAGAAAATTTAAACATTATAAAATCATCAGTAACATTTTGCCTTGGTGACTAAAGAAGAAATTCAGTTTTGCTTAAATGGAAAACACGAAACTTCTGTTCATCTTCATTCAGAATCTATTGCTTATGATCCAAAATCTATTTTTTTTTTATTAATTAATTCTATAGTCTCAATTCACACACAACACAAACAAAGTTCAAAAATCAATCAAACACTAAATCATAACAACAGCTCGACACTCACTCCAAACCCATCGGCACAGAGCAGATGGGCACAGAAGGTCGGCTCCATACAACGAACGACGTACACACACAGACTCGCTTCAAGTACAGCGAGTGCAAGCGAACTCGCGTCTGGCATTTATTTCAGATCACAATTGAATTGATTGTTTGAAGATGCACAAAAAGTGAAACACCAAATAAACAAAATGTGAAAAATGATTTTATTATTGAACCGATGTTAAATTTTCGCTCGATCGATATTTCAACGATCGAAAAATGAAATAAAAGGAGCAGAAGAACGTTAATTCCTATGTAATTTTGTCCGTGTTGTGTGAACGTGGAGCAGCATAACATAACCAGCTTATACTGTTCCTACTGCTGGGATAGAGGCCTCCTCTCTGTGAGTGACAGTAGGCCATAATCCACTTCGCGGGCTCAGTGCGGGTTGGCAGATGTCACTTTTTTCGAATTTTTGATGCTAGGACATGCCGGTTTCCTCACGATGTTTTCCTTCACCGTTTTGAGAGCAGTGGTGGTGAAATTATTTACACAAAGTAAAACACCTGCCTGGGTTCGAACCCCCGACCTACAACTCGTAAGTCGGAGCCAATATCACTGGGCCACCACTGCTCTGCTCTGAACGTGGAATGAAACAAAAAACGAACAGTCGCTCGAGTGAATCGCCTGATATCAGCTTTAGTACGCGTTTATGTGTGTGTGCGCGTTTTCACTCGTTGTATTATGTAGAGCTGACCTTCTTTTTCTACCAATCTATGAAATGCCATCGATGTCAGAATGTAATTAAGACTTCGCGTTAAATCGACTTTCATACCAATATCTGCGTTAGTGAGTTTTTGCAATTTCTGCATAATATTCTCGAAGTGCGATCAATTCTTGGGTGGAAGTATTTCGCTGCTGGTACTTTTCGTTTACTTTGCAATAATAATAATTTCTAAATGACTTGACAATTTGATGTGACTTTTTAAATTTATTGTGATTTTTTATGTACCTACCTATTTTACTTTTTATGACATTTTGTATTTTTTTTATAATTTCTCAAATCTAATTTTAATTTTATGTTACTAATTATGTTATATTTAAATTGAATACGATTGTTATTTTAAACAATCGTTATGTTAAAATATTTGTATGCTGTAATGGCAAAACATGGCGACCTATATAAATATGTAATACAAGAACCCAATGTACCTGTTTGACAAATAAAATTCTGATTCTGATTACCTGTGTTATTCTTATATATGGATATAATACATGAGTACTAGGATAGCTGGTCGTAAACAGATTTTAGCATTTTCGTGAAACCTGGACCTATGGTCTTAAAACGTGAATACGCAATAGGTACACGGGAAGCAAGTGAGGTTTCTAAAAGTATATAAGATTTATTCCCAAAACCAAAATACTTGCGGCGTTAACTAGGTATTTGTGAAAGTGATAAATTGAATAAATTCTCGTTCAAGCTGCTACATAATAAAAACATCGTTAGAAGCATCCGTCACAAGATGTATCGCTAATATGAAGATAATCGTGCTCATCATCTTGTGTTTACATATCGGAATGTCAATACTTAATACGTATAATTAAATTATACATACAGCTGAAATACTACGTGTACACATCCTCAAGCTATCTAAGTACTAGCGCACAAGTTATTTTTTTCTATCGCTACGTACAGTTGTAATATAACGATGGAACGAGGGAACGGACGCGTATGCTCAGACGCAAATTGTTGATAAAAAATAAGGTGCAAAATGCGGACTAAGGAAGCTTGCCACAAAAGGGAGCACCTAATACTCTCAACCGTGTGTGCTTCAAGGCTACCAATGATGATTATGAATAAACTGAAACCTGTACACACGTTTACTGTACACATCGTATACACGTTTTAATGTGTTTCCTACCTGTGCTAGACACGTAGGAAACGAAGCTTTTAAGTAGGTATCTAGGCAAAATTTTCAAGCTAAATTCGGGAATGAAGCGTTTACAAGATGCTTAGAAGATCTCGTCACGGTGTGCAATTCTACGTCTACTTGTGAACGTCTTTAAGCTGTAACAATGATGAAAGGACTTTTGGATGGCAATAAAACGCGGTAGGTATAAGAAGCACTGTGTGAGAAAACTGATGACAATCACTTGTTACATGTTTTTCAGATCATCTTCAATATTTATAAAGTAATTAATATTTTCATAACATCCTTAGAATTATACCGTTGTTGTCGCGATCAAAGACATTGTAATGAAATAAATCATAATATACTCGTACGTGGGATGCGTAGGATGATTAAACAAGAGTATGTCATTCATACTTGGCAAATGTTTGTGGGGCTACTGCTATCATCTTGGCTAAATCCACAAACTTACCATCATCAACCACATAACATAATCTCGTATCATACGTACTAACTTTTTTTCTTGGGAACCACATGTGATGTCGACGGTATCATAATCTTGCAAGAAATTTAATAGATTCATAAAATGAGTCATAATGTTTGGGCTGGGATGCCAGCAGGTCATGATATTCCATGCTTCCATGATTATATGAGAAGAAAAATAAACAGCAGTTCAGAAGTTTACGCATTGCATTTACAACGGTGATTGACAAGCCCTTTGGATAAAACTGACAAGCGATAGTTTGACATGTTATTCTGTCTCATTGTCTAGTAGGTACTTACTAATTCCATACTTTTACTTTCAGTCTTAGCTACAAATCTATAAAAAAAATATAAATCATATTATTTAGATAAATAGTCTTAAATAGTAATTCTTGTTATTAAAGAGAAATTGAATTTTCGTGTCTTTTCACAATTCAGACAATCTGTGAAAAGGGACGTATTTAGCTAGAGAACGGCCTGGAATACTAATTTACGAGCGAGTCACCAATGCTTCGCACTGGAGCAATCTACTGATGTTGACATTTGTGTAGCGACATGTTAAAACATTGAGCTTCCTGTGCATGTACATATGTATAAGGCGCATTTCGATGCACTAGTTAATTTTATGATGCACTTGCATCACAAAATTAACCATTTAATGTCCAATCTCTGTAATGAGATGGTTAGCCAGTTGTTTGCTGGCTTATCTTCACGCTCGTGTGGCTTTGTGTGTGAGCAGGCATCCAGCTATTGTGTGCGTTCACAAATGACTGCTCATAAATCTGTTTGTGTTTCAGCTGTATCAATAGGTGTGATGACAGAATGGTTGATTTGATTCAGTAAAACAATTTTGGCATAGAAAAAACCAGTTAAAATGTTGTGTTTATTTATTTTACTTTAATATTTAATTCAATTCATTTATTTTTCAGATCATAAAATCCAATTTGTTAGTAGATACATACACAACATAAACACTAGTGTTAGTACATCCATAATAATTGTTAGTTACAATATAAAACGGCTGTTCACACAATTGTAATACACTGTGCGAATTCTAACTAATTGTAGCTTGTTATTATGACGTAGGTAGTTTTTAATAAAATATAAAGAATCTCTTGTCTTCACCTCAAAAAACTTCTCAAAAAGCCATGTAGCAAACACAACCCCATAATGCCTACGTATTAATCCTTTAAGACAATTTGCAAATAAATAAATATTTATCAGTCGTAAACTATCGACTCAAGGAAAACCATAATAAACACAACAAGATGTTTCCTTATTCATAGAATGAGAGAATTAGCAAATTGCAAACGAAGCATTTGACATTGAATTGAGAGAGATTAATTAACTATGGATTGAGTATCAGCCCTTTTGGTCAAAACCTTGCATTACTTTTTAGGTTTTGTTTGTAGTTATAGAAGTCATTGAACTTATTAAGCGATTGTATACTTTTGGGATCGTGATCGATGAAAATGACTAACTAATGACTAGTGACTTGCTGGGGATCTTTTTATTCACATTTTTTTAAGAACGTAGAAATATTTGCAATTCTTATTAGGTATATAATATTGAGCTAACACAAACTAACGAGGTCTTAAATATTAAATAGTGAACACAGTAGTGTGAAATAGTGAAATAGTGAACATAGTAGACACGGAAACCTCTATAATGGATATAAAAATACATATATACAACTATTATATATAAAAATATGTATTTTTATATATAATAGTTGTATATATGTATTTTTACAACTATTATATATAAAAATATGTATTTTTATATATAATAGTTGTATATATGTATTTTTATATCCATTATAGAGGTTTCCGTGTCTACTATGTTCACTATTTCACTATTTCACACTACTGTGTTCACTATTTAATAAAAATAGTTGTATATATGTATATACAACTATTATATATAAAAATACATATATACAACTATTATATATAAAAATACATATATAAAACTATTATATAAAAAGAACACCTAACGTAAGAATCTACATTTTGATTTGTAAATTAATTTTATTTGAACTACGTTTCTTTTAGCAAATAAAAGAAGGAAAGAAAAAAATTCTCAAATAATAAAACAGGTCGTTGACTTACCTTTGCTAATTTTATACGATTCTTCTTCAGTCATTTTTACTATTTTATTTAACTAAACAAAAATCACAAATGTAATACTGAACTGTTCATTAACTAAATTATAGTATTTTAATTTCCTATCTCATTTTATTTTACCACCAAAATAAATAATACAAGTTCTTTTTATAATTTTAAATTTGCAGCGCGCGGTCTTCGCGCCTGTGTTGCGCGCGCGCTACCTGTCGATAGACTTGATCGATTTTTTAATCACAAGCAAAGACATCTCACTCAATGCCACGGACAAGTCATGCAATAGCGAATCCAATGTGCTCTGCATTGTTTGTGGTATAACAGAGTAGATGTTACCTACTGCGGATAGCTCGTCAAGATGGCCATGTAAACATTGTTTTTTTGTGTAATTTTTTTTCCACGTAATCAGTCATCCTTCCCATCCACTTCTTCTTTCGACGCATTATGTTTTCTTTAGTATGGACAATGCAGAAGCATTCTGATACTTATGACTTCTGAAATCTACAAGTAGACGTGGTCAGATCTTGCCTACACAACACATACTCATTGTAGGTACGTAATTTACATACAATATATGTTTTTTATGTGTTATTTTTGTCATCCAATACGCTAAGAGGAATAGTGACTTGAATCGAACGGATTTGTTTGTGCAACTCCCGCATTTCCCTTAAACTTAATGGGAAGATTTATAAAACAATGGTTTGACCTGCTGTCTTGAATGGATCAGAATATTGGGCCACAAAAGAGATGAATGAAAGGCAATTGCATGCAGCTGAGTTGAAAATGCTTAGAGGGATGTGTAGTGTTACGCGAATGGATAGAATAAGAAACAAGTACATAAGAGGAAGTATGAAAGTTTTCAGTTACCAGTGCGAGGTAACTGAAAAGTTGTGTGGAAATCGGTTGCCATGGTACGGTCATATGATGCGGAGGAATGAGGAGGAAAATATCATAGGGAAAGTTTTGAGTGTGATGGCTATAAGGGTAGGGGAAGATCAAAGAAACGATGGATGGGCTATGTGAAAGATGATATGGCAAGAAAGGGTGCAAAAACTACCGAGATGAGTAATAGAGAAGTATGGAAATAAAAGACGTGGTGCTGATCCATGCATCAGGTTCGTGAACAGGCGCCGTCAGTTGGGCCTGGTCATCTCTTAGCTGCCTCGGCTTATGATTTTGCTGTACCTACTCTCGACGCTTTTAGCGTGCATGTCTTTTATTTACATCGTTCTCACATATAGTTGTAATTCAACATTAATATTTTCAACAATATAATTTAAAAATGTGTCCGTGGTTGCTGATCTTTTTCATAGGTACCTATTACTCTTTGGAATGTGCTACTAGCTTAATACTTATGACCTAAATGGTTGGACCTAAAAGTGCCTGTAAATGGTTTAATTGAAATGAGTTTGAGACATGTTGTGCCAACCCAAATAATAATTGTTGCAAATAAATTGGGATAAAGGCAAGAGAATGATGAATGATGGTGTGTGTATTTGTTTCACTTGTATTTCTAATAGCAGTTACACAACAAGCTATCCAAGGTTAAGATCGTACTGCGATTTGATTTTTTAATCGCATGTCATGCAAAATAAAATCGCGAACGCTAATATAATTTTTTATGCGATTATTTACCGCATTGCGCGGACTCTAGTATTACGATAACGACTATTTTCCGCAACTATTAAACGTGGTGTGCGCTTAGCCTAAGTGTTTATTTACCTAAGTAAAAGTAGCATAACGCTTGATACCACCATCGAAAAACTTCCACTGTAGGAAATATGCCGCATTTGGTATAATCACTGCGGTTAGCAAACACATGCATCACATCTTCCCACACGTCACATAAAAGTAGGTTTACATCACGAGGCGTCTTCAATAGGTATACATTACGTAGGGCGTACGTAAGTAATACTCGTAATTGTATCGCGTCAGTACTTTCCCGGCATTATTTCCTCAACCTTAGTCATGGTGGTTAATGAACCTATACGTATAATACGTCTTCTAACTAACCTTGGTCGATTCTTTAGCTACATATTTTCAGCTAAGCCAATTCGGTTTTCATGTGTGACGGCTAGTTTTAAACTGCTCAATAGATTTTAATGCGGTTTTCACACTTTTCACCGCTTTGCAGAATTGATTTTAAAAGGTTTACACATGAGTTAAATATTAATGTTTTTAACATTAATATTTAACTCAGATATAGCACAGAAACCTCGATGTTTCAAAATGACGTCACATCAGTAGATTGAACTAATATAATGTAATTTGATCTTTTAATTATTTGATCACTCTTGAACAACTGTTTAATTGACTTGTGCGTCCGAAAAAATTACCAGTCGTCTACAGGTGAACCTTTATAATATTGGAAATGGCCTGCAATTTAATGGAATTTACTAAGCTCTAAACCTATTTTGGTCCACTGGAAATATGAAGTGTGCATTATACAATGACACCCTTTAGTTCCATGAAAAAAAAAACAAAAACGACTTGTTCAAATAAAAATCTATTTAATTTCGACATGACGCTGAGGTCGTGGCGGCGAAATGTGGGACACCTCCCAGCTAGATGGACTCACGACGTTAAGAAGGTGGCTGGGACAGATTGGATCCGGAAGGTGGAGGGCAGGGTATTGTGGTGCAGCCTGGCAGAGGCCTATGTCCAGCAGTGGACTGCGATAGGCAGCGGAATTTTCTGTCATTAGTATTGTTTTCATGGTTTTCGATGACGCTGATGCTGATAGTCAGTTTCAAAATGAAAATCCAAGATTCTAAATATCTCTTAAGTTTTTGAAAGACACTAAAAAGGGATCCTAAAATCGCTGGAGAGAAAAATGCTGTTTTTCTCCGCCATTCGAACTGACGGCGTTGGTCTTTAAAGTGGAAAAAATACTTCTAAGATTTGAATACATTGTTTGTAAGTTACAAGAGTGAAACTAATAAAAACTTGATAATAAAATATCAACATTTAGTTGAAACGGAAAGTAGTATTATCATTGTCATCTTCCTGCTCTTATCCCATGTTACTTGTGGTCGGCGCAACACGTTTTCTTCTTCCATTCTCCCCTGTCAACCGTCACGCTATCAGAAGTAGTAGTGATCTAGTGGTCGCTTGCACTACTGTTGAGCATGACCTCCGGGGTGCAGTTGATCTAGTGGTCGCTTGCACTACTGTTGATCTAGTGGTCGCTTGCACTACTGTTGATCTAGTGGTCGCTTGCACTACTGTTGATCTAGTGGTCGCTTGCACTACTGTTGAGCATGACCTCCGAGGTGCAGTTGATCTAGTGGTCGCTTGCACTACTGTTGAGCATGACCTCCGGGGTGCAGTTGATCTAGTGGTCGCTTGCACTACTGTTGATCTAGTGGTCGCTTGCACTACTGTTGATCTAGTGGTCGCTTGCACTACTGTTGAGCATGACCTCCGAGGTGCAGTTGATCTAGTGGTCGCTTGCACTACTGTTGAGCATGACCTCCGGGGTGCAGTTGATCTAGTGGTCGCTTGCACTACTGTTGATCTAGTGGTCGCTTGCACTACTGTTGATCTAGTGGTCGCTTGCACTACTGTTGAGCATGACCTCCGAGGTGCAGTTGATCTAGTGGTCGCTTGCACTACTGTTGAGCATGACCTCCGGGGTGCAGTTGATCTAGTGGTCGCTTGCACTACTGTTGAGCATGACCTCCGGGGTGCAGTTGATCTAGTGGTCGCTTGCACTACTGTTGAGCATGACCTCCGGGGTGCAGTTGATCTAGTGGTCGCTTGCACTACTGTTGAGCATGACCTCCGGGGTGCAGTTGATCTAGTGGTCGCTTGCACTACTGTTGAGCATGACCTCCGGGGTGCAGTTCGCAGGTTGAACCAAATTTTGTTAGGTTTGTCGTCTGTCAGGGATCTTTTAGTAGCAGCCCGGAGTCTGGATTTGTGCCTAGTTGATGGCAATAGACTTGCTTACTATGTACTAGTACACCTTTACCTGACCTATCAGAGATTACAGGCGTGATGTTTATTACCTATACAGGCTGATTTTTTAAAGACCAGCCAAATTAAAGGATGTGGTACAGACCATCAAACTGAACAACTTTCTCCATGGGACCAACATCGTAATCGCGAATAAAAATTCAGCCGTCCCATACATTTAGGTCGAGTAGGTATTGAGGTTTTCTATGGGACAGTTGATAAAATTTTCGCGATTACGCTATTTGTCCCATGGAGAAAGCTGTTCAGTTTGATGGTCTGTACCACATCCTTAAATTTGGCTGGTCTTTAAAAAATCAGCCTGTATATACCAGCTTCCCAATCTATGGGAATACTTGCACGCAAACGCCCATCATTGGGATTCGTTATCATAATTTAGATAAGAATCAAATTAATTAATTACATTATTATTAATTATATTTGTTTATTAATTATTTTATATTATTATTATATTAATTAGTTAATTATTATTATTAGTTCATTTAGATTTGGATAAGTGTTATGATGGTCATTTGTAAAGTTGTAGCGGTATCTACACCGCCACATGCGAACTACGCATCACATACTGATGTCACGCAAAATGCTGCATCGCGCAAGCGGAGTTTACCGCGCATCTAGCATATACAATACAACGTCTCCCGACATCAATCGTCGGGCAGTATATTTATTGGCATTATCAGTAGAGTTCATACGTCATGCTTGCTATGATCTCATGGATAACTAGAATCTCTTTAAACTCTGTATTTATGATTTTGTACTCACCGCTTTGATATCAACTCCAAGCACTTGCTTCATGTACGACGGTATCTCAGTCATGAGCGTCCAGAAGCCCCAGTTGTGACCACAGTGCACCACGATCAGCGAGATGAACGATAAGTTCGTGGCTAGCTTCTTCCAAGGAGTTGGCAGTCTCTGAAAGAAAATACGCGAAAAAACCTGAGCAAGAGCATGCTCTAAAGCGCTGGCTGACCACTCGCTGGGCTTAGTTGTCTAATCTGCATTCAATTTATACATACTACAAATTGAAGTCGTTTTTCGTGTCTGTCTGTGTGAGCACGTTGTTCTTCTAAACCGGCAATGGATTTTGACACGGTTTTAACCATCATGTAGATATTTTATTCAGAAAGGTTTATGTGTACAATTTACTTGTTTATGATAAAGAAATTTCGATGTTTTGGCTATATTGTTAAATTCGTGAAATCAAGTGTCTAATTCAATATTTTGGACGGGCAAAAACACATCAAGAGTAGGGAATCAGTAGAGTAACAGCTGTCAAATTATGTTGTCATTTATTTTTAGTTCGGGCATCAAACTTGTATCATGTCCGTAAGTTATATGGAGTAGGAAACGTCCATTACTTTGGCCGAAATGACTCATGTCGTGCTTAGAGAGATTAGACCTCCAGGGGCGAGTCGCTAATTAACTTTAATTAAACACCTGTCACAAGGCATGAGACAGTAAATGGCTAATAAGTGCTCGTTCCATTTTTTTCCGAACTAAATACACATGAAAACTTCTTAAATGAAAGTAATTTCGGTAAAATGCTGTTGTTTGCCAGAAACAATCTTAACTGTAAGGAAATCGCCCAGAAGGGATGACGTGTGCAACGAGGGAAAGTTTCATAAAAGTGACAAAGAAAAGTTAGGGTTTTCTTGAATTCATTGATTCAGCTCTTTACTACTGCCAATATATCCAGATTCCAGCCCCATTCATCACTAAACTTACATCTGGAAATTTTATTATAATTTTGTAGGAATTTTGTATAACTATAAATCTAATCAAATACGGTACTGTACCTATTCTAGACCCTTATTATCCTTCCTCTTCGTTCCTACAAGCCAGATGGAATGTTCTGGATAATTTATATACCTGATATTAACCCGACGAGGTGTAAACTGTCGATTGGAAGATTTAGGGAGATCTGGGTTACCTAGCCATTAGCTATTCGATGCTATTGGCTCTCGGAATAAACATATTTATTGTAACTATTATGTTTCTGTTTTCTGACCGTTGCGGTAGACGTGTTCTTGAGTGGAGACGACGATCTTCACTGGGTGGGGGGTAGCAGCTGGATAAGAGTTGCCGAGAATCGAGCTAAATGGCGTGCAATTAGAGAGGCCTATGACCAGCAGTGGACTGCTGTAGGCTGATGATGATGTACTGTTAGGCTGAATCTTTTTATCAGAACGTCAAAGTTTACCTGTCGCAAATCTCAGTATTGGCCTAACCTATTCATTATTATACAATGGGGTTTAACTGACAATATATTCAAAATAATAATTATGTATTTGAAATATTAGTTAACAGTAACGCCATTGTAACATAATATTCCAAGTCCCAAATACTGACATTCTGTGTATATGTATACTTAGTTTGCTCACTGGCTACGTATTTTTTATTTAAAATAGCTGTTCAGTTGAGTGTACTATTCAAGTGCAAAACTATACATGTCAGTGTTACGTGAACGGACGAGACTGTTCAACTAACCGTTTGCTCTCCAATTTGTCCTAGCGACGTTTGTATGTACAATCTTTCCTCATTGCCGATCATCTTCGACTGCTGCGGGGAGTCAGACCCCAGGAACACGTAGAGCATCACCCAGATAGCGCCGAGGGCTCCATTCGCGTAGAAGATGGCTGGCCAGCCCCAGTAGTTCGCTATGAAGCCGGACACCATCATTTGCAAAGCTGATCCGAGCATAGCACCTACAAATGAGAAGGAAGATCAACATTAGCAGTGAATTAGCGGTCGAGATCCTTTGAAGGCTTTTATTCGTGTACAAAGATTGAGCATTTGATTAAGCATCAACTTTTCAAACAACTTGCCCAAAATCGGCAACGCGCATATGGGTCTATAAATATTAGAGTCTACGCTGTCTCTGGATTTGAAAAGTGGCATTACTTTACTATATTTCATTCAATCTGGGAAGACACATAAATCCACACACAAGTTAAATATTACGGATAAAGTAAGGCGCTTCTTCTTATAGTGTCGATGGCAATCTAAATGGTCTCGACCCAGAATTCGGCCACTTGTTTGGCGCCATCACCAGCGTCCATCAGTTCCTGTAACGTGCAGCTGACAGGACACGTAGTCGCAAGACACGCTGAAATGGACAATCCCAAAAGATCTTTGGTCAATTTGATCAGGAGGCCAATTCTCGTAATTTAAAACGTTCAAAATCTTGTCGCAGTCTCATCTCGGCGACAAACAAACGTCAAAAACTTGTCAAAATGTAGGGAAATTAGATGTATTTTTTGACAAATTGAGACTGAGATCAGAATGTGAACGTTCTTAAAATAACGAGAATTGCCCTTCTGATTAAAACTTTTTACAAACTGGTTTTTTATGCTTAAAGTTAAATTCAATCAGGCAGGCTGAAATGTTCGCCTTAACTAAATCAAAAGAGCGCAGGCGAGGAGTTAAGGTTTCTTAGTTTTAAGTACACGGATGTTGGCAAAGAAATGAATAAATTCTTGAGCAACTTCTTTGTTATCGCATATTGACGGAGCTTTGTTCAGTCTTGTTATTTCAGCTCAGAGAAATATTGCAGAACTTCTTTCGCAGGCTCAAATTGTTTGCATGCCAATATTCTACAACAATGATGACACTGACAGCTCTTAAACGCGGTTTAGATGTCCTGATCACGCTCATCATTGGTAAAATTTGAACGAAAACACGAACAGTTTGGTGAATTGGCCCCTAAGCCTGTGATGAAGCCTTCCCATATTCAGAGTTATCTATTACGTTAGTGAAAGCATAGGTACTAATTAACAAACTAAACAAGGTAGTAAGCCCATAAATTTATATTAATTTATCACAACTGACAAGGTATGCTGGTGTATTTAATATAATAACAAGTATGTCGGAAGATTTATTAACACACCTAGTAAAAACAGATCGTATAACGCTATTTATCTCAAATACTAAAGATAAGCCAACATAATTATTTTTATCTCAGCCAGTGTTTTTCCTTAGTTATTTTTCTGCCTTTTCTCGATAACAAATCCCAAAGAATAGGTTTAATTATACATCTTTAAGGTAAGAGTAGGGCAGGTGAGTAATAATCGCAACCGGTGTGCGGGTATGACCAGGGCCCTAATTCACTATGACCACTTAACGATTCCTTACTTCGACACCACGTCAATTTCTTAGCAAATCCCGCCAATCTCGTGTTCATTTCGCGCGGTTTCGTTCATTGTGTCATAGAGAATAAGGCCCCATATGTATGAACGTAAACGAGGCAAAAGGAGTATGTGAGAATCGTAGCAGGTGGCGATCTGTAGTGTCTGCCTACCCCGATGGGAAGCAGGCGTGAGTTTAGGTATGTGTACCCTTTCGAAAGATTTGCAAATAAACAATCTCGACATTCATTATTTCCGGACACAAAACCAAAAAAAGTGTCCAGTTTCCTAAAACCTTTAAATAATATTGTTATTATTTTATTTAAATATATTGTAGTTCGGACAAGCCAACTCAGAGGCTACTTCACAAGGTCGTTTAGTTTCCGTTCATCATAACTTTACCTCCATATATCGCGGTCCCGAGCCGGCTCTTCTCCTGTACCGGGACCCATTTGCCTATCAAGTTGTGCATCGTTGGGAACAGGCAGCCTTGAGACAAACCTTGAAGGACACGACAGGCACAGAGTACTTGCCACCCTCCCTGAAAAAAAGAAATTTATGTAAAGATCGGGTTATATTATTATACACCAAACACATTTTATTCCCACTCCAAAACAATATTTTACTATAACCCAGGATAGAACAATCTTTCAATCAATCATATTTTTAATTGTGAATCATAGGTAATAGTTATAATAAGAGTCCATTTATTTGTTAGAATATTGTTACAGAGATGCTAAATAGTTTTTAAAGTTCATATTATTCTGCCGTTTCCGGTGTACAAATACATTTTCAGGGATTTGGTAAGTTTCTTAGATATAACATTGAATTAAATGAATCAGGATAAAATTCGAATTGCAAATTAGTCAAATATTATATAAATATAATCAAAATGATTAAATTAAGTCAAAACGATACCAAGAAGAGAATTTAATATAATAATTTCCTAATGTTTAAGTTAAATTTTCATTCATAAAATCATTAGTAGGAACGGCCGTGGTGACTACTACAAAAAAGCGGAAACATCCGGGATGACTCGCGCTCTCAACCAGTATTTAAATGTCCTAAAGTCAAGAGTTTTAAAACTATCTGGCACTCGTAGCTTATTATAAACTGTGGTCGTCATACAAAATATTTTATTAGAAAATAGTTTAATATTTCCTCGCACTGGGCCTGCATGGTGGATTAATGGCCCAGTCCCTCTCACAGAGAAGAGGCCTGTGTCCCAGCATTGGGAACATTTTAGGCTGTTGACAGGTACACGAAGCATGTGAATTTTTCGGATATGTCTGGATACAACTACATAATGCAGATCAAATTCATGCTTATAATGGTACACAAAAATAAAGATTTCAAAAATAATATTGGGAGTGGTAATATTTTTAATTTTTTGAATAATGGGACACAGCTGTCCTGTGGGTGAGCTCTACGTATTGAGCGATCGCATTTCCTCACTCTTCCCTCTCTTTACTTCGCTCGAAATACTCTGTTAAGTTCTACAATTCTGCAAAATTGATGACATAGCCATGGTATGCACATAGTGCTACATCAACACTAGCCACACTGCGTAGAACGCATATGAATCTATGTTCCATTGTGCAAAGTTCGTCAATATCAGCTTTCCAGTTCGTGTTTTTCTATAGTTATTCCTTGGAACTTTTTACTCTTAACCTCTTCAACTGTGTCATTGTTACCGGGAAGAGATCAGGCGCAGGACCTACGGCTGTAGGTCTTGCAATCCGGTCTGGCACTCACCTAAGTCATACATTGTCGTTTAGAAAGCTGAGTGCCGTATCATAATAATTATGTACAAAATCTGTTTATAATAATTTGGAGCAGGAATATTTCACACTCTAGGGTTCAGCTGTATAACTAGTAGACCAGAATATTAATAATGTTTTCATATAATTTAGGATTTACATTGGGTCCTCTTAAGTCAGTCTGCATGACCGTAACTAAAACCTTAGAATGTTAAAGCTTAATTGAAATCGTGTTGAGAGCAGTAACTTCATACTTATATTTCTTTAAAGGTAACCTGAGTCACGTAAAGCATTCTCAAAGAAGTGCTTTACACCTAATATTCGGACTTCATCGGACAATGTCTAATCGACGCAGTTCGGCCGACGACGTACGAGCATAGTTCGGCCAACGACGTACGAGCATAGTTCGGTCTACGACGTACGAGCATAGTTCGGCCGACGACGTACGAGCATAGTTCGGCCTACGACGTACGAACATAGTTCGGCCGACGACGTACGAGCATAGTTCGGCCTACGACGTACGAACATAGTTCGGCCGACGACGTATGAGCATAGTTCGGCTGACGACGTACGAGCATAGTTCGGCCTACGACGTAAGAGCATAGTTCGGCCTACGACGTACGAGCATAGTTCGGCCGACGACGTACGAGCATAGTTCGGTCTACGACGTACGAGCATAGTTCGGCCGACGACGTACGAGCATAGTTCGGCCTACGACGTACGATCATAGTTCGGCCGACGACGTACGAGCATAGTTCGGCCGACGACGTACTAGCATAGTTCGGTCTACGACGTACGAGCATAGTTCGGCCGACGACGTACGAGCATAGTTCGGCCTACGACGTACGAGCATAGTTCGGCCAACGACGTACGAGCATAGTTCGGCCGACGACGTACGAGCATAGTTCGGCCTACGACGTACGAGCATAGTTCGGCCTACGACGTATGAGCATAGTTCGGCCTACGACGTACGAGCATAGTTCGGCCGACGACGTACGAGCATAGTTCGGCCTACGACGTACGAGCATAGTTCGGCTGACGACGTACGAGCATAGTTCGGCTGATGACGGATTAGGTGTACACCTCGCATTGTTTATCAGATTTGGATTTGGGGACTTTCAATGTTTACCTGAAACTTAAGCTGCTAAATAATAAACTTAACCTTTCGTACTTACATAATAAGCTGCAAGAGGTATTAGAAGCGAGACAGCCGAGTTGACAGCGATACAGATCGTGAGGAGGATCTTGCCGCCGAACCTGGCAGCGATCTCCCCGCTCGGGATCTGTAGCACAATGTACCCCCAGAAGAAGGAGGACAGGATCACGGACTGGATTTGCATGGACCATTCGAATGACTGTAAGAGAACGACGATATATTACTTTTTATTTATTAAGTAGCTGTTTTTTTTTATTTGGTAGGCGGGTGTAGTGTGTTATGTTATGTTATGTATCAAACACAAATGATGATACCGTGTCCAGCGTGCCCATTGTTCTGCACGTTACACGAACTGATGGCCGCTACTAAAGGCACCAAACTCGTTGCCAAACTATCAGCTTAATGACAGATACAAAGCCTTCCTTGAATCTTACTTACATACTCATAAATCATAATCAGTTCCTACTGCTGGGACACCGGCTTCCTCTTTGTGAGAGGGAGTGGACTGTGATTCTTCACGCGAAACCCAGTGCGGGTTTGTGGATCTTACTTAGGTACCTCTAGTTTAATAGTCACTAGTTTTGTATTGTTACAAAGCAAGTTCGGAGATTGGACAAATGAACAGTTACCTTCAAAAGTTCTCACACGATTATTATCATTATATTATAATCCAAGTATATAAAACAATATTTTTTACTGTATGAGATTTGTATGACATCAGTGTAATTACGTAGCAAAAGTTAGATTCACTGCGTAACTATTTTAAGTAAAGCAATTTCGTTCAAAATTACTGCGATTATGAGTCATTTAAAGTAATTTAATTTTATAAGTAGTAGTTTCATAATTTTTTTAGCCAACGAATCAGCATTGCCATACAACGTGGCAATGCTGCCAGCCTTTTGGGCCCGTTTTCTATTGACAGCGTTGCGGAAAAAGTTTTTGATGACCTTTGATTATTTCCTCTCCTTTTTATATAGTACTTGTTACTGTTACTGTTAGCCTGCATCATTCCAATGCTGGGCAAAGGCCTCTCCCCATGACTTCCAGCTCTATCAATCCAGGGCTAAAGTAGATCGCTGGTCGTTTGTTTAGTCCAGCTCGTCCCGCCATAAGCGTTATATACTTGTATTGTACATATTATTATTTTACGACTTAGCTTTTTAAATTATGTAAATATTTCATAGTTAACCTAATAAATATAATTTATAAGGCATTGTTTATAATCCTAATAACTCAAAGCATTTATTTCAATTAAAGCCAGCTCAACTGGCAACCACAAATCAAAACAACACAGTTTTCTGGCACTTGATTGATTGAATGACATTCGGATACTTTTTGCATAGTGCGCACTAAATCCGATTCCAACTCTGCGGTTTGTTGTATTTTTAATATCTACTAACATACGAGGTAGTTAAATAATAAAAGCCTTTTAAATTAGTTTTTTGTTTCGCGACCTTGTTACAACTAGTTTAATTTATGCAAAACTAATTTTAGAACGTATTTATAATAATGATAAAATTATTCAGTTAATTTTCTCTCTGTATTTTTAAGCTCAATAAATATAATATGATAATATATGCCACAAAGGTTGAAAAGCCGAAACAGTTTTTTAAAGTGTGTCGTCCCACTCGCTGGCGAACGATCAGAAAACAGACTGAAGCTGTGGCGAGACAGTGCTTCCTTACCCAAACAATTTGTTCCAACCGCTGAAGATGGACATGAGTTGCCTTGGGTAACCTGGAAGTCTTTAAACAGACTCCGAACCCAGGTTAGCCGAAGCAAGGAAAACTTGTTCAGGTGTAGATTCAGAGACGATTCCACCTTGAAGTGTCATCCATCTTCACGCTGAGAAGAAGAACCTCAATAAACAAATTGAATCCTACTTAATATTATAAACGTGGAAGTTTGTATGGATGGATGGATGGATGTTTGTTACTCTTTCACCCAAATACTACTTAACGGATTTGGCACACAAAATTATGGTTAATGACCAGGATACTTTTTATCCCGATATTCCCACAGTATCGAAATTTATGCGGGTGAAACCGCGGGGCGCAGCTAGTTATACATAATATTAGTATTGATTATTACGTATACCTATTTTATTATTCCCAAAAATGTTCCTCCAAAATTAAATAAATACCGCTTTTTATGTATTTTTGTATGCAAATTCCGTCCGCATAATTTACGCACGTTTCGGAGAGTTTCATGGAAACAGTAAAACCAAAAATAAACAAATCAGAAACGAATCAGTTAAAACAACATTGGAAAGGGTTCTCCTTACCATTTGTTTAACCGCTAGCTATCACAGTTAGATATACCTACATCGCATTTTCATAACGTAACATATTAACAGTATCAAATAATAATAATAATATGGAAGTGTGTCGAGCGAAAGTTTTTAAAAATTTACAATGGCAATCATTCCCCTTCCTTGAGGCAGTGAGGTACTCCTGTATAAAGGTGTGAATTCTCTAAATATCAGTATATTTTTGAGCCAAAACGAGTGGTATAAGTAAATTATCATCTGGGAAAAGTCTAGTTTAAGCACTAACCGTAGACCATTGATTGAGCGCTTCAATGGCTCCAAATATCTATTTATTCAATTAGAATCTGTATAGTTGTAGATTAATGATCGCAAATAGTTTGACAAATAAATAAATATCTAATTATATTATGTGCACGATTGATCTAGCTAATCTCTGAGAACACACACACACATTACCAAGATGCTACACTCTTCATTAATACAACACACATCGCAACACTGTTATCAATTCCTTGCTTCTTGTAATAAACGTATAAAAATCTGAAAATGGTCGTGTAGACAGATTTATCTGTCGTCTGTACTTTCCAATTTCATGAAAATTGGGGTGGGGAATCTTAACACTGCTTAAATAAATAGCTATCTCGTTTTATCTTGAACTCCTTGTTTTGACAATCGTTGGTTACTATACTTGTTCATAGCTACGTGTACAGTTACACCAGAAATGGTATGCGCTTCGGCAAACTTAGTGTTTCAAAATTTGCATGAACCTCCACCAAAGGTAAAGTTTCTAATTTTGTACTACCGCGCTTTGTCGCAGTGCACCTATCATAACGCGTTTCTATGAAATTTCCTCTCTGTCATGTTATCTACTCTGGTTTCACCTCATCATAATGTCACTCAAAAGTTTTGAGAAGTTTTTGGAATTGGTTCAATTATTTATTTCAAGACCGCTAAAAGGCACTTTTGAACGTCAAAATTTACAAGAAAATAGAATTTGTTCTTGGTGACTCTAAGAGGACTCCAAGAGGACTCCAAAAGGTAGATTCGTATGGAAGAAGAATGGACAAGAAACTCTATAGTTAATCTTTCAAATTACCACCTGTGTGGTATTTGCTTACAGGACAGCAAGCTTATACAGCAGGCCTCACGTTACCAGGTATAAAACCAGTATAAACTGGCATAACAAACTCGGTACTACGCTAAGCCAGCTCAAGGTCAAAGTATTATCGTTAATCTTAGAAAATGATTATAAAATAAGAGAAATCAAAACACTTATCACTTCAAGAGTAGGTTGTTAATCTGAGGCAATTGTACTGTTATCGCGATTATCACTGTAGCAATCAATACTATTACAGTTGTTTACAAACCTAATACCTTATTGTGTTGCCACGTACTATTAGTCTTCATGAACGTTTGAATTTATAATCGGTCAATGTTATTGAGCAGCAGTAGCCTACCTCCGCGACTTACGAGTTGTACGACCTACGAAGGTTCGACCCCAGACAGGTGCTTTACTCTGTGTAAATTATTTTATCACCACTGCTCTTAAAACGGTGGAGGAAAACGTCGTGAGGGATCCAGGATGTCCTAGAACCAAAAATTTGAAGACATGTGACATTTACTAAGTCGCACTAGGCCCGCATGGTGGGGCCCACTCCCTCTCACCGAGAGGAGGCCTGTGTCCCAGTAGTGGGAAAATTATACGCTGATTATGTTGTGCAATGTTATTGTTGCTACAATAATTTACGCCTAATTGTAGAATTAGGCGTAAATTATTGTAGACATTGATTCCCGAAGCGTATTATTGTCTATCATCGAAAATACGAATACGCGATGATGAGATATAATATAGAGCTGTTATAACCCCATGGTTATAGCAGCTCTATATTAGATGTCATCATCGCGTGTTGCCTACTTGTACTTGCCTATTTTGGATAACCAATCAAAATCAATAAATCTGCCTAACCTTTTCTCAACTATATTGAGGTCGGCTTCCAGCCCAATCAGATGCAGCGGCAGAAAACTAGCATTTTACATGAAGCGACTGCCTATCTGACCTCCAAAATCCTTCCTCCATCCTTTTGGATTACTATGATTATAAGAGTATAGATTAAAACTCTATGCAAATACAAAAACTTTTCAATACGTTTGTGTGACAAATGACGATCTGCAACTGGAGTCGGTAACCCTACAGAATGGTGTGACTGACTACAAAGTGTGGCAATACAAAAGTAAGAAGTTTTGCCTCGGGCGCAACGTGCGTGCTGATTCGGAAACACGAAGATTATCGAAGCGCATACCTTTCAGGTTTAACTATCTCTCTCTAATAAGGTAATGAAAATGATCGAAAATACGTACGCCTTCAGTATCCTTATCTGTCATGACAACGATGGCCATGCTGATGTTGACCCTCATAGTGTAGCAGATGACCATCGCCAAGAACAGCATCATCACCTGGACGTGCCGGATCCCCAGGATCGGTCCTGAAAACATACGAGAAATAACTTTATTGTTATACATTGAACCTGGCTTACTAAGGCAGTAGATACAATAAGAGACTTATTGCTTATCCTACCGTTTGTGTATCTCGCAATGAGTTTGTGTATCTCGCAATGAGTTTCCGAGACAATTTAAAGATTATAAAATCATCAGTAACATGTTGTTGGTTGAAGTAGGGATGCAGTTTTATTTGAATGGACAATACCAAACTGTTATTCATCTTCATTCAGGATCTATTTATTATCTATGTCTTAAAATTCTTTAATCTCGTTTTACTCCTTTATTTATTTATATAACAAATGCTTGCTGCACTTACAGTAGACACCAAAGCGCGGAACAAGCCAACATTTAACTAAAAAACTTCAGAGACTCATCATTAGACATAGACATACATCCTTGTTTCTTTACTATTCAATTTATACACGAAACAAATATACATACATAATCAGCCTTTAATGTTCCCACTGCTGGGACACAGGCCTCCTCTCTTCTCAAAATAAACATAAATAGGTACAAAGTTCCGAAATCAAAACCCATCTTCACTTTGCAACAAACAGTAAATCATAACAACAGTTCGTTTTGACCCAACAGAGTGTCTAGACAGTCACGCGAAGTCGTATTTCACCCCGAACCCATTGGCACAGTATAGATGGATACAGAAGGTTGAGCTCCAAACAACGAGCGAAAACGCACACACACATAGACACGCGTCTGAAATAGCCAGTGAAAACTATTAATATGTGTCAAACGAATGTCAATTGCGAGTACAAACACAAAGATGTTGTTGTTGAGGCTGCTGCATGTTGGATTTTTTCATTTAATATATCCTTTAAAGAAGGAAACTGAGCACCAAATCCGTATTTTTATATTGGACACCGTACTCACCAAAATGTTTGGGATTTTTTCAACTTCCAATGAAATTAAACTTCCTGCAAACTTCCCACAGCTAACTTCAGAGACAAAAAAAAGGATCCGTGGCGCGTAAGTAGGTGCTGCAAGTAGACGCACATGTGTGTTTTCGCTCGTTGTACCGAGTCGCACTTCTGCACCTATCTATTTGATGCCATCGCTGTCAGAATTTAATTAAGACTTCGCCTTAAACCGAACGTAATTAAATCGACTTCATTTCATACCAATATCTGCAGTAATGAGTTTTTGCGATTTCTGCATAATATTCTTGAAGTGCGATCAATTCTTGAGCGGAAGTATTTTGTTTGGTATCCATGGTGTTTTTTTTTTACTTTGCTGTATATAAAATTTGTTTACGGATTTAATGCTTATTTTCTACGACGGCAGATTTGAAATCTGTTTTTTTTTGTCGTAGAAAAAATCCCCAGAAAACAAAAGTCAAATCAAACAAATATCTAACAAAAGTATAATCGAAAGTCTGTAATCGCGTGCGGGGTTTTCAGGGTTATAAGTCTAAGATCTGTCTGGAAAATGGGTTAAGATACCTCTGATATACAGTAAAGAGAAACCTGAAGGCCAATTCCCGTAATTAAAAACTTCCAAAATCTAGTCGCGATCAATGTCAAAACTTCTCAAAAATGCAGGGAAATTAGAAGTATTTTTGACAGATTGAGACTGAGGTCAGACTGCGTGAACGTTCTTAAAATTACGAGAATTGGCCCTCTGGAATTAATGACTGATACAAACGTGGTCTTCAAAGACTTCACAATACAGTATATTACAGTATTTGTGAAAGTGAACATATTCATGTTCAAGCTGCTACATAATAAAAACATCGTTAGAAGCATCCATTACAAGTTCTATCGCTAATGTGTTCATCATCTTGTGTGTACATATCGGAATGTCAATACTAACGTATGGTTCCACTATGTGTAACATACGATTACACATTCTAAAGCTATGTACGCACTTGCGTACAAGTCGCAATAAAACATAAAAAAGGTGGATATTGCAGAACAGGAAACATGGGACAAAAGGAAGGGGTCCTATATTCAGCTGTGTGTGGTGGAACGGTGCGAATGAAGATAATGCCCGTATTGGTTAGTATCGCCTAAATGCTACCGCTCAGTGCGTTGTTTTTAAAGGTTTCCGAAACGATAAATCGCAATCAATTGCTATTGTAGTAATATTTTCAATCAACCAATTTGTGCATCAATGTGTATCAATCACGTAAATATTGACAAATGCAATCGATCCTTTCGGGGACCCTTTAGAGTTTTCTTTTGTGTTTCCTGGCAGCTCTGGTTCAACTGTGTATAATTCTTCAATTGTGAAGTAGACACACGTGGGTAGCCCAAGCTTCATCTAACCACACAGACATTGTGTACGTTCATAAATGACTGCTAATAAATCTGTTTGTTTCAGCTGCATTAATTAATGTGATGTCATTAAGGTTGACTCGATTGGGTTATCCATTTTTGGCATAGAAACTATTAAGATATAGGCCTGTGTTTATGCTAAGACACAGAATAGTACAGTTATTTACATGCGCCTCTAAACATTGAGAAGCTTCCCGCGGAGCCAAAGATGTATCCCAGCGACCAAAATAATATATGGGAACCAAATTGATCATGGTGTGGCACCTGCCTAATAGTTGTTTTAAACTAGAATTAGTCAACTTTCTATTTCTTTAACATTCTCTTTTAGCCCAAAAGAGAATAATTGTTTACATTACGAGATCTAAGCACAAACTTTAACACAGTTACGTTAAATTATATATGACGTTAATAAATTAGTTTACGATCGAGGTATCATCTTGTGTCAATGTTAAGACTAATCCTCGCATTGCCACAACACTGATACACGCTGTGAGCTACTAGCTAGTTGTTGCTTGTTACAACTGCCTGGGTAGTTATTATTGTTACAGTTAGCCTGTATCATCCCAATACTACACAAAGGCCTCTCCCCATGACTTCCAGCTCTTAAGATCCAGGGCTAATGTGGACCACTGGTCGTTTGTTTGGTCCAGCTCGTCCCGCCATCTTCTACGCTGGTATGCCGCGACGCCTTCTGGCTGTGTCAGAGCTACACATAGTGACTATTTATATGCCACTATTATTATTATTATCACGGCTATTTATATGTATTTTTTTTTTGTTTAATGTGTTTTGTATACGCCTCTCAAATAACTAGGCAGTGCCCACAAAACGATACAAGACAGGTCTATAATAATCTTTTAAGATAATAAAATTTGCAAATAAATCAATATTTTTATTAGTCGTAAACTATTGGCTCAAGGAGTTATCCTTAATAGTAACTACAACCAGATGTTTCCTTATTCAAAGAATGAGATAATTAGTGAATTACAAACGAAGCATTTGGCATTGAATTGAAAGAGATGAACTAATTACCTAAGTATGAATTGTGGCTATACATCGTAGTCAAAACATTCCATTACGTTTCATTTTGTGTTTATAAAAGTCATTGAACTTAGCAACCGATTGAATATTTAACGATCATGAGCGAGGAAAATACCGAACCAACGGCTTGCTCGCAATGTTTTAATTCACAGTTTTAAGATGTTAGAACTATTTGCAAATCTGATTATATTAAGACAAAAACGACTAAACGAGGTCTTCAAGACCTCGTTTAGTTATTAAATATTGGTAAACTTTATACACAGAATTCTCTTTAGTTAATATAAAAATACAAAATTGCAACAGCTGCAGGTAGAGCTGTTGCAAAAAACAACACGTAATGTAAGAATTAACATATTTTTTTTTTTATGTAATGGAGAGAAAGATTTTCTCAAAAATAAAACTGTATATTGACTTACCTTTGCTAAGTTTATACGATTCTTCTTCAGTCATTTTTATTATTTTTATTAACTAAACAATAATCATAAATTAAAAACTAAACTGTGGATTTCTTTTTCTTCTACTTAAAATATTATTTATTAACTCAACATCACTATCATTACAGGAATTTCCTATTTCATACAGGATTTATTTTCTACCACCAAAATAAAATAATACCGATTCTTTTTATTAAATTTTAAATTTTGAGCGCGTGGGCTGCGCGTTTGTGTTGCGCGCACGCTACCTGTCGATAGACTTGATGGTTTTTTTTTTATCATAGGCTAAGGCATCTCAGTCAATGCCACCCACACGGAGGACAGTTATGCAGTAGCTATAATTGCTCTGCAATGTTTGTGGTAAAACAGAGTAGGTGTTTGGGTAGATAAATAGTCAAGATACCCTACAGATGGTTGGTAAACATTTTTTTTTTTTTAATTCTTGTTGGTAGCAGTTTTTTTGCACGTCATGTAATCAGTCAATTGTACAGATACAGTTTCTTAAAAGTATTAAAAAATGCTATATCATTTAGTTGTGATTGAAATATTCTGCTACTTATGACCTCTGAAATCTTAGTAGAGGTATTGTCAAGTTTTTGCCTTGGACACATACCTGCCCTCGTAATATACAATAATTATTCGAATAGCATGTTTGTAGAGTACTTGTGTAATACTTGTACTTAAGCACTTGCAACAAGCTAACTATTCAAAATGTTTATTTTAGTAAAAACATATTTGAATTGTATTAACAAACACGGTATAATAAATAGTATAAAGTTTTATGAAACTGGATACCAACACCCAAAATACTTTACAAAAACTTTCACTGCTGGAAATGGACCCATTTGTACAGCATTTGGCATAATGACAGCTGTTAGCAAACACATACATCACATCTTCCCACCCTTGCTTCAGGGATAATGAGTGTAGACGTCACGTATACGTACGTATACATTACGTAGGGCTTGCGAAAGACTCGTAATATATCGCGTCAGTACTTTTCCCAGCTTTATTTCCTCAACCGTAGTCATGATCGTTAATGAACCTATACTTATGACAGCCGTACTGTTTGCTTACTTCTGCCACGCCTTATTTCTAATGTTAGCTGATTCGGTTGTCATTCTCGTTCTAAGGACTGATTTTTCTACAGTCAGTTATCACTTAACTGAAGGATAAATACTGCTATTTGACAGAAAGAAAAAAAAAAGGATTTATTTAGCACGACTAAAAGACACACAATACACCAGATACATACATCAGATAAAAACAAATAAAAAGTGTAAAATCCGATGTAAGAAATTATCAGAAAAGTGTGTGTGTGTGTGTGTGCTTTTGTACAGAAAATATGTCAAACTGTTATAGTTATTCTTCAGTTGAAAGTTATCTGACTATTAAAAATTCGGCCTTGAAAAAAATAAAATATGTAATTTTCTTTATAATAATTAAAATCTGCTTTATTTACAGAGTAGTTTCAAACAATTTTGTCAGCCCTTTTTTCAGGTGCTCCAGCTGAAACAACAAAGTATAAATTAATTAGAGATAATGAGATTATTGATCAAGGTAACTAAACCTGTGTAAAATTAGTATGTACAAAAGGTCTTTGAGTTTAAAATAATGGCTCTCCCAATAGTCTGTATTTTATGTAAATAAAGATAACTGCGGGGTAATTTTGTAACACACTAACGGTAGCAATGGCTTTCATTTTGACAGTTCAACATCATTCATTGCGTTATTTACGTTGATGAGCAGACTAATTTTTCGAACATATAAAGTAACATATAACGCTATATCCTTCAAAATGATTGCAATTGTGATTGAAAGTGTGTTACATAATTAGGGTGCGGTTTATAGTATAAGTTTATAGTATAAATGGAAATTTCTATACCGTCAGTTTCTTCTGGTGGTTCGTTCCATTTCTGTCGTTCACTGGTACCAAATATAAGATAAAATGTATTTCCCGCAATGTATACCGCAGATGCTATGTAAAATACTTTGCGCCATTCATCAGGGTCTGTCTGTAAATGTAAAAAAGTAATTTATCAAGAGCGAGAAATGTTCAGAT
This sequence comes from Apamea epomidion, assembly GCA_947507525.1. NCBI lineage: Eukaryota > Metazoa > Arthropoda > Insecta > Lepidoptera > Noctuidae > Apamea > Apamea epomidion. The sequence continues at coordinate 19,863,576 of OX382237.1, forward strand.
TCTTCATTACTGACATGCTTTCAGTAGAAAAGTGCCATAAACTTTTGATTACTGTACCTAAAAAAAAAACTGCAGTTAAATCAACTTTTATCATGAAAACAGTGAAAAATCCATATCCTTTTTCAAATAGAACTACCTGACTATTATTATGTAACAGTAGCCGTGGTGGCTTAGTGGTAACATACCCGATTTCGAGTTGTATGTCGTGGCGGGGTCGTGGGTACAAACCCAGGCAGCGCTTTACTTTGTGTAAATACTTTCACCACCATTACTCTCAAAACGGTGAAGGAAATAATCGAGACGAAACCGCCCTAGAAACAAAAATTCTAAGACATGTGACCCCTACCAACCCCCGCTTGGCCCGAGAGGGGGCCTGTGTCCCAAGAGTGGGAACATTATAGGCTGATTATGCTATTGCTTTTGTTTTTTTTTGCTTTTTTTTTTAATAAACAGATGCCCCACACTAGGAATTTCTCCTGTATCGTGGGTGCGTTATCAAGCATTTAAACTCACATACACAAACAGCCAGACCCGGAACAACTAATCAGACTAACTATTATTATTATTATGTAACAGTTTCTACTGACCTCATCTTTTAACACGACTCCAGCAACCAGAGGCGCTATGATAGATATGATGTTGGCGGCCATGTTGGTGATACCCAGCAGTGTGCCCACGTAGTTAGGAGCCATGTCCAGGTGCACCAACTGTGAGGAGAGTAGATTATTAGTTTCATTGCACGTAAATACGTGCTAAATATGTACCTTAAAGTTAGGCAAGATTCAAAAATGATTTCTCCTATAGTTGTAAGGTGTTACGATCATAAGTATTTAAAAATAGGTCTTATCTCAAAGTCGCAATCGTTATTTTATGAGAATTGAAAAACCCAAAAATAATTTGCTTTTGGAATTTACGTAGTTGTAAGGTATTTACAGTCGAAAATCCTCAATTTATTTAGTAATGGCTGATACCTTATTTAATAATGCAATCCCCGCTCTGTCCTTATGGAGCTCTTACTGTACGCCTACCAGTGTCCACCGTTGTACATTGGTCTAAGTTGCGGTACAATACCCGAATACTCAGTCAACCGCTTCCGCCAATCTACTTGTTCTTTTCTACTTTGTGAACTCGGCTATAGTGGTAAACCTTACTGAGTTTGCAGTAGAAAAGATGATCATACCATTAGTCCAGTAACATGTCCGACGTTAAGCCCGACCACGATAGTAAGAAGAACGACTACTAGAGTAACGTTTCCAGCTGGCACGTATGATAGGCCGATCAGGGCGATGGCTGGACCAAAGAAACCTGATGAAGATAAATTATATCAACACATTTTATTTTTCTGCAAAAAGTTATACTTAATATCATCATAACATTCCTAATAGCATTTCATGTTGTATATATAATACAGTGTGACAGAGACATCGACGCTCAACCTTTTATCATAGATTCAGTACATGATTCTGAACCCTCCTGGGCTGAAATATAACGTTGCGTTATTAAAAAAACAATGGTTTTACCATACATTTTCACCGTGTAGGTATTGCACATGCTATATTTTTTCAAAATAATAATATAATATAATATATTACGGACTAGAAGTACTCATAATCCATATATTATTAGTAAAAATAACTTAAAAACTATGTTAGTAATCTTTTACAAACTAAATCAACTAAAAATGACGTGGCGACACATTAGCACGTGCCTCCGTACCCAGTGCCTTATAAAGGTACTATCCTCTTTGTCTAATAATGTTTTAATAACCGGCGACAAATTTCTACGCTACGCTGTCTAGAATTATGTGTATTGAATCCATGGTAACAGATTGAGTGTCGATGTCCCTGCCACCCTGTATAGCTCTAATCACCATTAATGAAAAACGGATTGTAGATCTTCTCTTGGGACAGACACTGCCACAAAAACGTGACATTAAATCATGACTCTTCATTAAATTCTTGTAGAAATTTATTTATGAAGACACAGCAGGATGCATCTGGTAAGTATTTTACAAATTATGAACAGTTAATAAATGTTAAGGTTTTGAGAGTAACACCTAAGTCAGTCCACTTTTTTAAGACGCCTTACCCAATTCTTTTAGTCGCAGTACACGAGAGGTGGATTTATGAAGCGAACCGAAAAACTTGCTGGTCGATGTCCTTGCTTGAAGATAATAGGTTATTATCAACAATGACGTCATCACAGATGTTGATACGGTTCGACTATTTGAATAATGCTTTCGCCAACGTCCATACTACGTTGAATACACCGGTTCTCGTCCGATCACCGAAGTTAAGCAACATCGGGCGTGGTCAGTACTTGGATGGGTGACCGCCTGGGAACACCACGTGACGTTGGCTTTTTGCTTTTCCATAATTTATTGTTTCAAGCAACAATTTTTAATTTTTAAAGTAATTATACAGTTAAAATAATACGATAAGATTATACAATCAAATAAATAATTTAATGTGTTTGACACAATCCAATGTACGAGAGCCCAGAAGGTTTTTGAGCAAGAAAAAGTTGATAGCTGAGTAGGTGCGGCATGATGAGAGAACACTGAAAATATATTTGAACAGTTTCAGATAGGAGTCCACTTTAAAATTAAAAAAGGGCCAAAAATAACGTGATCTTCAGAGCCGTTGATTTTGGTATGATCGTGTGCGGCCTAACCCATAATGACTAATGATATAATTGACAACGGACTGAATTCCAAACACTCCTAACACATTGACAATTATTGATGTCATGAACTTTCACGTCACATACGCTCCTTGCAATGGTGTCGCTATTCAAATATTTAAAGTTCCACAGTATTATTGCACTTTTTAAAAATTAATTTCTTCCTCAAAAACAAAATTATAATCAAAAATATTGGTGGAGGCCTAAGAAGTTTGGTTCTTTTACTGCTTCAAGGGATCGCAACCTTGAGTAGTTAATATAAACTTCAACTTCCGTTTCCGTTTTTCCTTCTGAGGTACGGAACTCCTAAAATATTTGATCCTTATTTCAATCACATGCATATTCCCTATTGATATCCTTCTTTTAGAAATCTGTTAGAAATAAAGTATCTCATATCTTAAATTTAATCTCTTTAACTCACAGCTGGCAGCCTTATCAGAAGTGTTGGGGCTTATTTAATAAAACTCACAAAAACGAACTATCACTGAGAATTCGGGGCGATATCAGTAACGATATCGAGCGCAAAGGTTCGTAATTACAATAACATCTTGAATAGAAACATGTTACGACATAAACAAGTCGTTAGTTTAATGTTTTCGTGCCACGTGGTAGTTCTTTCACTTCTAAGACCATGTGGTGTGGTTGAGGTGTGGTTGTAGTCGTGGTGTGGTTGTGGTACGTGTGAAGAAGCCCTTATTTTGATGGAAACCGGTTTATTACATATTTTGGGTTTTTATTTACATTTACAAGTAAGTTATCCTCAAGACTTATCTTCCTCATGTTTTTTTCCTATACTCGTGAGCACAGAATACGCATTACTTTTTACCTGTATAAAGAGGAAAGCCCCTTGAGATACCTACCTACATAATATAATGGCGTTATTTTAATAGAAACTTTACCTACCTGTGAAATCATACTTGCCTATAGAATTAGAAAGTTTCCTTGTTGCTGTAACACTAAGGCACTTCCTGTTCGGGAGGTAGTCTGACAGGTAGCCAAAGGGGAAGCTTAAGATGTACACAGCCAAGTAGGGTAGAGCAGACATTACGCCATTCTGAGAAAAGAAGACAAATTATTTTAATGGAAACTATTACAAAACAAGGCCTATCTTCTAACCCAGGTTTAAACCAACAAACCATTTTTGTTTTTCGAACTCTATTCTGATAATGTTAAAGTTCTTATTACATAAATTGACGTCAAATCAGAGTCTAAATCGTCAATTTTGTTTTAAGAACTATACCTTGCTCGGAACAAAGCTCAAAATACAATAACAGGCTCGATGGTTTAACCTTGGGCTATACTTAGAACTCGTTTTGTAATAATACGGTTAAAGTTTGGTCGACCATCTCATTGGTCTAATGATCGCAAGGGCACTTCTTAGCGTTATTGTGTTTTATCGGTAGGACATTCTCAATAGTGACACGGATTTTGGATTTACTCGTATGTCTGAATTATGGGACAAAAAAAATTGACTTGCAAAATGTTTGGAAAATCAAAAACTTTACCCTATTAAAAATAATTGGCGATTGCTTTGGGTAATAGCGTGTTATGTACCCGTGTTACTTTATTAAAATGACGCACTTACTGCTTTTATATCGACCCCCAATACTTTCTTCATGTACGAAGGCATTTCCGTCATGAGAGTCCAGTATCCCCAGTTCTGACTGCAGTGCAGCACGATTAGCGATAGGAACGGAACAGACGTCCATATGGCCATCCATGGAGTTTTGAATTTCTGAAGTAAGAATATACAGGGTGGCAGGGACAGCGACGCGCAAACTGTAACCATGGATTCAGCACATGAGTTTAGACCCATAGCGTCGAAATTTTTCGTCGATTATTAAAAAAAAATATTGCTGTTCCATACATTTTGACCGCGTAGGTGTGTACTTTTCTATGCAACAGAAGATTTTTTTTTTGATAACCAACAAAAAATTTCGATAGTATGGGGTCGAGTATGTTGTGCTGAATCTATGGTTACAGTTTGCGCGTCGATGTCCTGCCACTCTGTATTTAGTTTGGGTTGAAACATTCGGTGGGGTCGGAGTACCCAACTGCTTCTTAAAGATGTTTCGAAATGGTTGGTTCACGTAAGTGCTGCATTTAAATTGGCCAACGGCTAAGTATTGCCATCCAACATGGCTTTATTGGACACACCAGCAGTCATCAGCAATGCGCAAGAATATTTCGATGCCATCTTTTAGTTTGTAGTTAGCTTGAAATTGTTTAGATATTTTATTGAGCCTTAAATTGCATTAGGCCTGAACATAAAACAGTAGTAATGTACCTTTGGTTCCCCAATCTGTCCCAAAGAGGTCTGTATATACAGTCGTTCCTCCGCACTGATTAACTTCGACTTCTGAGGGGAGTCTGACCCCACAACGCAGTACACCACTACCCATACTGCCCCGACTGCTCCATTTACGTAGAAGATTGCTTCCCAGCCCCATGCGTCTGCTATAAATCCTGATATGAGTAGCTGGATGGCGTTGCCGAGTTGAGATCCTGGAATATATGTACATATAATACATCTTATTTTGAATGGTTTCCAAAAAGTATTATTACGATTATCGTACAATTTTGATAGTCTTGGACAGAGGTCATAATCTACAGTAGCAGAGATGTAGCTCGAACCACGGTAGTTACATCTTTTTTAAACTTCAACAGTAAGGTTAAAATGTGGTACTAAAAAATTGCATTTTATGACATAAAGTCGTATCTTGAATTCTAGAAAATAAGAATACGGATACTGATCCTTCTTCTTCAATAATTCAATAAATGTTTTTTTTTAAAGGTGTACTGACTACCAAAAGACATGATGCGCCGCCCCCAAATAAATTATGATAAAATCAAAATCAAAGTCAAATCATTTATTTCAAATAGGCACATAAAAGGCACTTTTGAACGATAAGGGCAGGGGAATGATGATGATGATGAATGATGATGGCGAGAGGAGGCAAAACGCCGGGGCGTTGCTCCGCTGCCGCGAGAAATCACGGCACAGCAGACAGAGCTCCGGCGGGATCTCATAGCGGCATGGAGAGTGCGATTGTCGCAACCCAGCGCTGGGCACGCCACAATTGCGGCGATAAGTCCCCTCTTTGAGGAGTGGCTAGAGAGGCGCCACGGCGCCCTCACCTTCCGCCTGACGCAGGTCCTCACCGGACACGGTTGTTTCGGGAGGTTCCTGTTCAGGATAAAGCGGGAGGAAACGCCAGGGTGTCACCACTGTGGGGATCGCCCGGAGGACACGGTGGAGCATACGGTGGAGGTCTGCCCGGCTTGGGCGGGACCCCGCCGTGTCCTCTTGGCGGCGATCGGCGGCGGCGACCTCTCGCGTCCGGCCCTCATACAGACCATGGTCCGGAGCGAGAGTGAATGGGAAGCCGTCACCTCCTTCTGCGAAGCAGTTATGCTCGCGAAGGAGGAGGCGGAGCGTGCGAGGGAGAGGCAATCGCTGCACCCTCGCGCTCCTAGCCGCCGCAGAAGACGCCCTGGACGGGAGTCAACAGCCAACTCCCGGCCACCGTAGGCGCGGGCTTGCGGGCGGCGAGCTATGGGCAGCTCGCCGCCCGGTAAGGACCAGGCCCGGGTCGACGGCGCGTTGTGTTCCACGCGTGCCTCAAAGAGCTGTCAGCACGAACTGACGGGGTCCGCTAGGGCCGATGCCGCCGGGGCTGCGGGTTGTTCGAAAGAGATACCGTGGCCCCTGGCACAGGCAACTGAAGGAACACGGGTGGGTTTTAGTCAGTAAAAGTCTGACACTCCTTTCTGCTCCGCCCAGAGCGGGAGGAGTCATTTGATGATTTCCCACCCAGAAAAAAAAAAAAAAAGGGCAGGGGAATGATTATGATGACTGACCTGAATTAATCATGGCTCCTGTCCGGCTCTTCTCTTCAATTGGTGTCCATTTGCCAATTAGGTTGTATATCGAAGGCACTACAAACCCTTGTGCCAGACCTTGAACGACACGGCAGCCACATACTAGTTGCCATCCACCCTGTAAGTTAAAGGGCAATTAGGTCATAAAATCCTATCTTTGGTCATTTGATGAGGTTTCCTAGAAACTTATCGTAGAGAATGACTACAGTCAAACTGAAGTAGCAAAAGCTGAGGAAGCCAAGACTTGTTAAGAGGTTTGAGTGAATAACCTTAGTTGAAACATTATGCAAGAATTGAATAACCTCGTGAAAATTTTACATTGCTGCAAACGTCTGGTTTTTGCCAATTTGAGATGAACTTACATTCTGCTTATAAAAAAAAGACCTCAAATACTTACACAGTACGCGGCAAAAGGCACCACGAGAGATACTAAGGCATTGATAGCGATCGCTGTGGTAACAAGAATCATGCCGCCATATTTGGCGGCCATCTCTCCAGCCGGGATCTGCAGTATGATGTACCCCCAGAAGAATGATGAGAGGATCACGCTTTGAGTCTGCATGCTCCAATCGAAAGACTGAAAAGTATTTTATTATTATTACATTATTACTAAAGTTCGATCATAATAAAACAGAGCGCTTTGTCTTTCCAAAAAAATGGGAGATCAACGTCACATTAATAAAGATACACTGACTGTAAAGATAAATATAAATTGTAAAAAAAACAGGAGAAAATTTTCCTTGATCATGATAACATCATAAACTAACTGTGGACAGGAATAACAGTATTATCAATCTCCCGTCCTTATCCCAATTTAATTGGGCTTGGCGTAACAAGTCTTTTTCTTCTATACGTTACTAATGTTAGCATCTCGGTGGTCACTCTCTTTCTAGCCATATTATGTCTCGCACAGTCCATCCAAAGAAACTTGGAAGAAACATTCATACTCAAAACTTTCCTGACGACAGGAATAACTAATAATACATAATAATAATATGTCTGATCAAAGCTAATTTTTTTACAAGCTGTTACTTTTTTAGTTACGAAAATTCTTCTCTTAGTTAAAATTGATTCTATCTCCATCACCACGAGCTATCATAACCCAACATTTAGTTTTTCTGTTACTTACATTTTCAAGAGTGTTATCCGTCATGACGACTATAGCCATGCTCATGTTGACCCTCATGCCGTATGCTATCACCAGCGCGAAGAACATCATGATCGTCTGGATGTGGCGGATGGCACATATCGCCGCTAAAGATAAATATTAAGTGAAGTAATAAGGTCTGATTGGAAGTTGCTGGATTTTAATGTTCTTAGCAAGTTTCATTTATATAGATAAAGTTCTTGTAGTTTCTGGTAAAGATTTGTCCTTCTATTCTCTTATACAAACAAACCGTCATAATATCAATATTAGGTATATGCTAAAATCATTGATGAAATAGGTATGTCATTTTAAGAGCACCGTCTTTGTACACAATATGTACACACAAAACATTATTGATAAATTACATTCCGGTAGTGTGTTTTTGTACGCCGGACACACAATACAAATAATAGTATTGTTCATACAATGTCGTTTTGGAAGGGCGTTAATTCATTTGAAAAGCCGTGAAAAATATTAATAACTAAGCGTTATTTTATGCATAACATTTAACAAGAAAATTTTTAAATAAAAATTAAGTAGATCAATCCCCCCTCTCACAGAGTGGATGCCTGTCTCCTAGTAGTGGGAACGTTTTAGGCTGAATATGCTAAGCAGATCGATGGATACTCAGAAACCATCTCAGGCATGCGTCTATAGTCGTATGATCAAACGTCGGTTTTAGTCGTTTAAGAAGTGTTACGACTGAGTAACATTTCTTGAACAACGAAAACCCCCGTTTCTGCCGCGAAATGAAAGTACTGTCAATGTTAAATTATTACCATGGACGTGCAGTTGACTGTACCCACTACTACTTCATAAGTAAAACGTTTAAAAACATTAAATAAATCAAAACCACTTACTTGGCTTTTTAATCTCCACATCTTCTCCACTCATTTTGGACTTCAAACGTCATATATCCTACGTTTAAACTAACAAAACATAATTTAAATAAATAATATGTCATATTGTTGTCGTTGGCTATTTTATCGATAACACTTTGACACAATCGGTTTACTGCTGCGATAGTGTCAAGAGATCACCCAGGGTGATCGGAGGTGATAACACATCTAAATATTTGACCTTCAAGTGATTGTATTGTAATTTTTATTTTGATACAAGTCCACTCTAGACTACTTTGACTAGTTTTTAAGTAGGGCGACAATGCTCTGCTGCATCGGAGGCCTGCCATATGGTGGAGCTGGTGCGGCTGTGCTCGTTCGCCTATGTCCGGCAGTGGACGTCATTCGGCTGATTGATGACTAGACATTGAGATTGAATTGAAAACCATCTTCCCTTCCTTTGTAATGTATTTTAAAGCAACTTAAAAATAGAATATAATACTCTTTATCACCAAATAAATTACGGACATAAGTATAATCCTGGGGATAACGCTCGACTCAAAGATGCAATGGGGTCCTCATATAACATCTCTTGCAAGACGGCTAAGTTCAGCAGCATATGCTGTAAGAACAATCCGTCAATTTACTAATGTAGATACCGCGAGACTGGTCTATTTCAGTTATTTTCATAGTATCATGTCTTACGGTATTTTACTATGGGGACGGGCTGCAGATATTGAGTCCATTTTTATTCTGCAGAAAAGAGCCATCAGAGCAATATATGGCCTACGCAGGCGCGATTCTCTAAGGGAACTGTTTAAAAATATTAATATCATGACGGTACCTTGTCAATATATCTATGAAAACATCATGTACGTAAGGAAAAATTTAAATCTTTTCAGTAAAAGAGGTGACAGATACGCCTATAGAACCAGAAATAGGGACCAATTAGTTCAACCAGGTTTCAGACTGGCTAAAGTAGACTCTTCCTTCGTGGGGTACTGTTTAAAATGTTATAATAAAATACCTCCCCACATACTCCAACTCAATGAAACGAAATTCAAATCTTGCATAAAACGCACACTATGCAGCCAAGCATATTATAAGTTGGGGGATTACATCGCTGACAAAAAAGCTTGGCTAAACGCTGGTCCTGCTCCACAGGACGCATAAATAAATTGATTGGCATTTGAAAATACTTCACACACGCCTACCCAACCTACATACTGTTGGAGCTGCTGAAGATTCTAAAATACTATGTTTGCATTATATAAATTCAATCTCCTAGTATTGTATAATTGCATAGAACGTATGTGAGTACTATGTTACATACTACAAAGCTACCATTTACTGGGTACGTCTTTCATTGACTTGAATATGCCTTGGCGGATGAGAGTATGTCATGCTCACTCTAATGTCTCGCTGATGGTGGCACATGTGTTGGATCATTTAGCTCCCTTCAAAATGGTTGAGCTGAATGGTGCTAATCTATGCGTCATGTTCGTGAACGGGCGCCGTCAGTAGGGACTGGTCAACTCTTTGCTGCCATGGCTTATTTTGATTTAAATTAATATTTGAATTGTTTTTTTTTTATCTTTTCATTACGGACGCTTTTAACGTTCTGCGTCGTTCTCACATGCATAATTTTGAACATGAATGATGTAACCAATACTTTGTAATAATATTATTATGATTTAAAAGAGTGTCCATGGAGTTTCTTGCCCGTTCTTCTCTATAGGTACTTACTACGCTTTGGAATGGGCAACTAGCTTCATCTTTTTGACTGACCGACCTTAACAATTCAAAAGTGCCTGTAATTGGTTTATTTGAAATAAATAGTTTGAGTTTTTGAGTTTTTTTTATAGAAATTTTACAAAGGGTGACACAATGGGCGGTCTTATCGCTAAGAGCGATTGTTTAAAGACAACCTTTGAATGGATTTAAAAGGGGAAGCAGAGACAAATACTGTAGGTAGTCTGTGGTGTACCATTTACATAATTAAAAAAATACATACATAAAGTATATTATACTAATCTAAATAAATAAAGCATGATGATATGATGTATGATGATATAGTGATGATGTTTATGATTGATTCATCAACTCGAAATAAGTTCCTATTTACATATCTTGTAGTCCCGTAGATATGTAATTTCATTCAAATTCTGGATCGTTTAAAACTGCCATAGATACTAAGGGATCGATGCTGTCTATTCGGACATGAAATGCTATTCTTACCATTTCAGTTGTACCTAATACGTCACAATGACATAATTATTGACGGATTAGTCTTTAGATCAGTTTAATTGTCATATCATAGAACTATTTCACAAAATTGAATGACGCCTGGAATTTGTAAACCACAAGACGAGTCCATAAAACAAATAAATTTTATGTTATATTGATACAGAATCAGATAATACTATTTTCGATAATTACCTCTCGTCTGGGATGATTGGACAGATAGGTGATATATAAGATAAATAGATTTTCAGACTTAATTACAGAAAAACTACCAAATAAGTATCATTGTTAGCATGGGTGTACTGACCTACTCTCTTCATTTTATAGAGGTCCCAGCTGCTAAAAAAACTTTTTGGTTTGCGAAATTATCCATGATGTGTGAGTTTTTGAAGTGAGTTTGTATGTATTTTTACCTATATTGTAACGAATGTTATGCTATTTTGTTGAGTTTAATTGCTTGATAAAAACATTGCAGGTAAAGTGTTTTATATTTAAGCAGACTTGGTTATTTTTTATACATATTTTGACGAACTTTTAACTATTTCAGCTGGTTGAGAACACGTATTAGATACACGAAAGTTTCATCCAAATAGCAATGAATTCATGAAGCTTCAAAATAAACATAAATTCAGATAAAAATTTAAAACCCAATCTTTATGTAAACACAGTATCTAAATTCAAAGTGATGAGAACTTTTATGACTTATTTTTTATTTTATAGATCAGGTGTAGGTGCCATCTAGATTCGTTGTGCGATAACTTTAAAAATTGGACGTTAATCTTTTGTTTTATAATTTGCTTACTTCTATTTATCTAGAAGAGATTATAAATTTATTTTGCAAGTATGAGTAATACATGATAGATGTTATAATCATTTTAAAGCCTGGCCTTTTCCCAAATATCTTGGGGTCAGCTTCCAGTCTGACCAGATGCAGCTGAATACCAGTATTTTACATGGAATAACTGCCGATCTGACCTTAACAACCCAGTCACTGGGTAATACCATATCCCTTGGTAAGACTGGTTGTCAGACTTTCGGGCTTCTGGCGACCCGTAACGACTGTCAAAACCCACGAATGACAGCCGGGATCAATGGCTTAACGTAGTTTCCGAGGCACAGGTGTCTTGGTATGTAAATATGGTCACCCATCCACGGACCAACTGTGACAAGCGTAGCTTAACCTGATGGATCAACCCGTGCGGCTGTTATTGCTTAGCCACAAGCCCCGCACATAGTACTAATACCAATATAAATGCTATTTAAAACAGAATACTTATGGACCTATGTAAATGTTGTAACATCCCACACACTGTGTAACTCTACCTATATTTATAAATAAAGATTCTGATTCTGAATCTAAGCTGCAACCTCGCACAAGCAACACGTCCCGTGTAAATACCATTAAAATGCCATAGCAAACATACGTGGCACGACAACACGGTGCTAATATTATTGTGTGCGGTTATGTCTGATACTGTTATGCTGATATGTTGATTCGAGATACTGCATAAGAATGGCGAATTTTGTAAATAAAATGTTCTACGTTTCATTTGGTTTTTTTATTCTCAAAATTCCTATTATTTTTAGGATCAGTTTAAACATGACGCATTGCTCGCAGAAAAGATGGCCGATGGGGCCGAAAGGTTCTGGAGTGGCCACCGCGTACCGGAAGACGTAGCGTTGGAAGGCCTCCCACAAGATGGACCGATGACCTTGTGAAGACCGCAGGTACCCATTGGATCCGAGAAGAACAGAACTGGTCGAAGTGGAGGTGTTTGGGGCAGGCCTATGTCCAGCAGTGGACGTCTTTCGGCTGAAATGATGATGCTGAAACATGACGTGATAAGCCCGTACTTAGCACTTCGTAGACTACTTCGTAGTCATTTAAGACGAAAATATACCAATGTGTATTTTTCAACGTGAATATGCCTAGGTACTTTTCTTTGTTAGCCCAAGATACCTTCTATTGACTTACGATACAAGATGACACAAGATAACGTGGGTTTTTATAAATACATTGCGGCCTTTTCCCTAGAGTTTTCTCGAGAATGGAAACGTTTACTTGTCATGGCTACGGTTCACAAGTTATCTATTCTAGCTGCTCATTGAACCTGTCACTACTATGAATTACTTTTTGCTGAACTTCAGGCTCGAATCTGCGTTTTTATGTCCATTATTTAATTATTTTATGTAGATAATTTGGGCATTTGAAGTTGCGTTTCTTCGTGTTTTTGCTTAATAAAATAGTTTTAGACTAATCTGAAGTAATTAGGCCATTTGTACACGTCACGGTTTCTTGACGATAAGTGTTATAAACCGCACCGTAGAAGAAACGTGTCTGTCTGTGCTTCCATAATGATCCATGCAATACTGAGACCGTGCCTACACACGGCGAATAAACCGTAGTTTTTCATGGCAAGGTGAACGTGTGTGTACCAAGGGCCAAGATCATTACCTACTTAGCTTTCCTAAAAAGTATTTATTTGATTGCGTTAGTATCCTAGTATCCGTGATGTTTTGAGCTGAGTTGTAGAATTTCCCTTTATTAATATCGATTTTATTTTATTTATTTATTTTATTATTTATGTACACATAGTAAAATACGTATTGATATGACATAATTATAATATGAGTACAAAGGTACTGCTTATTTCTTAAGAAATTTCTTCCAGCAGACGTGCGAAAGGAGAAGTAAAAAAAGAAATGTAGACAATAGTGTGTGAGAACAAGAAGAGAAAAATATGAATGTGTGAAGTCTAAAATAAAAATATTAAATATACCTACACATATACCGCAAAAAATAATAAATAAGTATACTTAAATAAATACATCATACAAACATATATAAACATCACTTACTTCATCCTTCGTTATAACTCTGCAAACAATGTTTCAAAATGAGTTTGAAACACGGTTCTCTGCTTTGAAAGGTTGATATTTCATTAATCGGTGGGTACAACCATTTTGAACCAATATAATCTCATTTATCTGTCATGGGATTCTCATTTGTTTGCAAAGTAAATTTTGCACTCGTGTCATGGTGGGGACAAGTACGGAAAGAGTAAATCGAGTTTTGTTCAAGTATCAAGTTGGATGGAGTCTTACAGTAAAAGTTGGTAATAATGGAAGTATGCAATAATTATAAATGGAAGGCTATACATTAAATTGTGATGTATATTTTCCGACCAAGTTAATAAAAAAAAAATGTTTTATTCTGTATTCAAATTGGTAAAATATCTACATAAAGTCTTAGAAATTATTTACAAAGGTATAATAATGTTAGATGCCTGTACTAGGATAAACCTGTATCACAGGCGGCATGAGCATGCTTTATGATAATTGTAGGACAATTCTTAACAATAAGTACTTAACATTAGAAGTCTTGAAATAATGTCAAAATTTTATTAATTCATTATTGTCTACTTAGTTTACTATTTACCTTAAAGATCAAAATAATAAAAGTACGTAATTATTTAGTCAGCGTAAAATAGTTTCTAGCACTTTAAAACTTAGCTAAACACGTATGATATGATTTTGCTTCGGCAGAAATTGTTAAGTGGGTTAAAGTCAATGTTGCACAAAATTAAATCACGTTCGGGGCAATCAGACGACAATGATAAATAGTTGGCTACTTGGTTTAAAATAATAGTAGATACTGTCTGTTGTAATACTACAATGCAAAATAGTAATTGTTTGGTATTCAGCACCTTCTAAAATAAATTCAAATAATTTATTTACTTGTGTTTGGATATCACCTTATGTCATCATCATCATTAACCTATAATACTGCAGGGATACAGGCAGGATACAGGGAGTGGTCTGTACTGCACGCCGGCCCAGTGCGGGTGGTCGATTTCACATGTCTTCGAATTTTGGGTTCTAGGACATGCCGGTTTCCTCACGATGTTTTCCTGCTCTGTTTTGAGAACAGTGGTCATGAAATTATTTACACAAAGTAAAGCGCCTGTCTGGGTTTGAACCCAAAACCTACTACTCGTAAGGCGGGGCCGCTATCACTGGGCTACCGCTGCTCTCATGTCATGTATTACCTATGTCCTAGAAAAATAAATATTTATAACAATAAAGTGAAAGAGCACGTGTTACATTTTTAATTACCTCTTTGATACAAAGTTAAACAATATAATGCACCACCTACTGGAAAAGAACCCTTTGAACTATATAACACCAGGCGGAAAACTCAATTTGAAAGACTGATTTACCTTCTAAATTATTTGCCACACAACTTTGAACCTTAACTACTGATGGTTATGGCTGAATGTTTTTTGAGCGTACCTAGGTAACGTTGGAAAATTGTTTCCAAAGGTTCTACTATCAAAGAATAGGGTAATAAAGATAATGAGTAACACTATCCTTTATAAAAAGACAATAGAGGTGTCCTTCAAATTAGCTGGACATTAGAGTACCTGGAAAAGACAGAATTTCTCATTATTTTCTCGGTGACTGCGTTGAAGATATTGAAGGACAGTCTTTGTGTTTATGGTTTTTCTTTGAGGAATAAAACGCTGTGTATTTATGAAGAAAATCAGTTTTTATATGTATAATCACGAACAAAAGTATGTATACGACGGCTTTATTCAAAAGCGATATACTCCTTTATTTTTTATTGAAATTTTATGTTATTACGAACATAGCATTTTCGAACCCATAGGTTTATGTAATGTGTCGTATTTTAACGTTGCATTCGTTATTTCACGAAAAAATCGCAATTGAAAGTTGCCAAGTGTTGACATATTGGTGCTCGTGACTGTACGATAACTTAACGCCTGTATTCCCCGAAGGATTAGTCAGAGGTGCACCTATAAGACACACACAATTCGCCAGTTAGTTTAAGTCCCATGTGATAGGGGGCAACCCTATTGACAGCAACCGGGCACCACTCCAGACTCCGCGCTTATTCCAGATGGAGCAACCCAATAGCAACTGAACCAGACTTAACATTTAATTAGTTACCACAGACTACCTAACTGATAAAGACTGAAGTTAGTAGTATTCAATCTGAATAATCGAATAAGCTAAACTTAAAAACGAAATCGATTTCCGGATCTCAACTATAACCTACTCTTTCAACCGTATTTAAACCTTAATCGGTTAAATATTCATGACATTACTGAACTGCGCTACTTACTTAACAATTTAACAGGATTTGCTGTATTTAAACAAACAAAAAAGATCTTTGATCAAGAAAATGGGAATAAACAAATATTGGAACAAGCATGTTTAAGCCAAGATTTGGCAAAAGTTTAACAAAAACTTGGAAATGCAACAGGCAAAGTTTTTCCATTTAAGAACAATAAAGTTTTGTGTAACTCCCTCCAATTAAAATGCGTAAATTATGAGCACGGCAACCCAGCTCGAGTTTGCTACAAGGAACCCTCGGGTGGAATCCTACATCTTTCAGGTTCATGCAAATTGACACGGAGGTAGAAAGAAGGACAACGATGTAAAATCTTTTTGAAAAGAAACTTTTTGGAAAAAATCCTTAAAAAAAATCACTGGCCATTTGAAACAGATTCTTTGGACGTTGTAATGAAATTCTTCCGTCGAAGGAAATTAATCCCTCCTCGAGTATTTTTCACTGTCTTTGTCTTTCCGGGAACCTACAAACATTTGCGTTCGCCATTAAATATCTCGAGAACGAAATGCTTTTGATGGACAAAAGTTTTCTAATTAAAATTTGCTCGAATGTCCCCGTTAATGTCCTAGGGTCAATGCCAACTCCGATGGATCCGGTAATGTCCAAGTTTTTCTTAACATTTGGGAAGTTTATTAAATTAATTTCCATTTAGATTTTGATTAAGAGAATCACAGGTTTGCCATAATTTTTATATTAACGAGCTAAAAAACTAATAAATGAACAGTTTTAGCAACATTTTTTTAATATCCCAATACGTACTGCTGTTTTATACCGATTTATACAGACTCTCTCTATGTTTTATGAAGTTTTATGTTTAGATTAATATTGCACTATTTATTGTACGCTGCTGGTTTAAAAATAGCATAGCTATGTTGCAGTATTTTAGTCTTCACAACCTCTACAACTATAATCACTCACCCTTGTTTTTCAGACTACAGCAATTCTTTCCCAAACTATGGCTATTAGTCATGCTCTGAAAAGATTTCTCTAGTCAAAATAAATTGAATGCATTTAAAAGTCTCTGCAGCTCGGAACATTAAACACGGGAGTAAAATCTCGGGAAATATAATTCATTCCCGGGAACATCCGTTAATCATGTCTTCCGAATGCTGTGACGTTCCCATTTATGTTCAACACTTTAATTCCGGCGTTTTCGTGTTTGATGCTTTCATCTGAAAATCTCGGTTTTCCTGTCTGCATTTTGAGAACGGATTTATAGAGTACTTTGGCCGTTTTTGCAGACTGTACTTTTTAGGAATTGTGATTTTATAATACGATAGCATTTTCATAATTAAATTATTATTAAAGGCAAATTATTTGAAAAGCTTCCCATATTATCAGACGTCGGAATTAGGTAGAGTTATTTATGTACTTACACTGATTTCATACAGCGAAAGAATAAAGTGGATATGCCTCAAATCCCGAGATTAATTCTAAAGAGCAGAAAAATCCCGTGATTTATTAAATAAAAAAGTTATTTCCTTTTACACAATTTAAACCACTGCACGCGTGACGTTGCCAAATTTACATCAACGACATCGGATGTCCGAAGTTGCAAAATTCCAATGCGCACACGCGCGATGTTGTAGTTCGCACAACATAGCTTGTGAGAACAAAAGAAAACAATAGCGGAAATGCGGAGCACTCCCCGCTTAACGAAATGTACTAGATTTTGTCTTTTTCTACCGCATTCAAACTTTCTATTAGCAATAAATTGGTTAACTCATTCAGATAGCTTATTCACTTACCTCGGTTCGTAGAATGCGCTCACTTGTTTCCTGTTGTGTTTTGTGCGGTGAATCCTGTTTGACCCTGGCTTGTTTATTGGATTCTGGACTCTACTTAATACGACTATTTAGGCACGCATTAACCGACTTTGATTAGGCCTTACTGTATTGGATGATTGGATATTTGAAGTTGGTGATATACTTGGTAAGTTTCTTGTTCATATTTTTATTAAATTTCCTTTAAATTAGTCCGTCTGTCCATCTGTATGAATGTATGCACGTTTAGGTCTTTTAAACTACGCAGCTGTTGTGCCCTATCTCTCTCACACTTACAAACACACTCATACGGTTTTCTAAGATTCACAATTTTTTGCTCCAGATTAATGCTTTGATTAAAAGTATTACAATGGCGCAGAGTTCAATCAAAGAGGCCACCGTTAACAAGTGGATCAAAGATAATCCGGAGCTTCTTACGACCATACAAGTGGATTAATTTACTGCTCTAAATGCGAGGCACATTTAAGTGCAACTCGCTGGAGTAACATCAAAAGATATGTAGAAGGAGCAGTACATAAAGGCACGAAGAAAGAACACCACACTCCTTTAGAATTTTACTTCGATTTAATCGAATTTATGATTCTTTGTAACATACCATGGTCCCAACTGTGCAACAATGCATTTAAAATATTTTTTCAAAAGTACATGTGTTGCAATTGCAAAAATATTAAACTACTTAGTGAATCCTTATTGAGAAAAGTTTACCTGGATAAGGTTTTTAAAATCAAAGTACAAGGGACGCCAAGTAAGATTGTAGATAAAAAACTATGACTTTCAGTAGACGAAACTACGGATTTCTTAGGAAGAGCTGTCGTACATTTGTTGGTAAGACCATTAGAACCTAGTATGTGCCATCAGCCTTACTTCGTGGTATGTAAAATGCTAGATACTCTAAATGGAACAACTATATCACAATTTGTTCAAGATTCTTTAAAAAATATGTGGGGAAGTTCATTTGAGAGCAAAGTAGATAATGTTAGAATGTTATGTACAGACAGTGTGGCATACATGATATAAGCTGGTAGAATGTTAAAATCAACTTTTCCAACAATGTTGCATTTCACATGTTTAGCCTATGCTCTAAATCTTGTTGCGGAGCAAATTAAAAAAGAGAACCCTAATGTTGACAGTTTAATTTCAAATATGAAACAAGTTTTTTGAAGGCACCAAAAAGAACTAAAATCTTTAAAGAAATGTGTCCAGATTTACCTTTACTTATGCAGCATTCTATTCCGCTAAGCATTTCGATAAAATTAAGGCTGAGTTGTCTGTGCTGAATAGTCAAGAGGCGAAATCAATAGAGAATGCTTTAAACAGTTTTAATAATAATGACAGCATAAAGGATGATTTGTCTCGTAATTACGAAAATTTTGCAATTATACCAACAGCTTTGACAGCACTTCAGAAACCCGATCTTTCTCTAATGGAATCATTTAAAATATTTGATGCAGTGAGATTAGCTTTGAGATGGGCATATTGCGAGAGCTTAGAAGATAGAATAGAAAAAGTCATGGATAGAAATCCTGATTTGGACACTATCAGAAATACAGCAGAAAAAAATTATTACTGCATTAATGGCGAGGAGGAGGAAGTGTATAAATTTGCTAACCTCACCTCAGTTGACGTAGAGCGGTCTTTTTCAATGTAAAAAATGAATTTTAGACGTTCGGAGAAATTCATTGAAGCCAGAAAACATTGAAAAGCTAATGGTTAGGTATATACTTCAATTCTCATAAAAGTTATACAGTAATGTCGGAAGCGAACACTTCAAATCTTAGTGGTACTTTGAATGTATCGAACAAAGAAAATTATTCTGATGCGCTGTTTGAGTAAGCAAAACCTCACGAGTCTAGGCTAGAAGCAAAAGTATTTTCGTATTTATAAAAAAGCCGAAGTATAAGTGTGAGAGTTTGCTTAAGACTATTAATAATTGGTATTGTGAATTAATGTAAATACTAATAAAAATCATATGTTAAATAACTTTTTTTTTTATTTGTCTTATCTATCTCTGAGGTTTTTATTATTATTTATTTGTAATATTGTTGGCCACACGGAATTGTTTATTAGAAATCCCGGAAAGATCCATATTACTATCAACATTTCGATGAAAGTACATAAATAACTCTACCTAATTCCGACCTCTGCTTATTATACAGGATAATGTCAAATTAATTCAAACTTGAGTGAATCTTTAATAATTAAATTACTTGAAAAAAAACAAACAAGTTTATTTTTGAATAAAAGCTACAGTGTTGAACTTCCTTAATGTGTTCTACAAAAAGTTATAAACGAAAAAAAAAACTATTATTTTCCTCATAACTTAGGTTTCTCCATCATAGGCTGGCCCTCTTCATCATTATTCTCCTCTGGAGGTGGATCGTTCCAGTCTGCCTTCTCGGCTGTTCCGAATATCACGTAGACCAGGTTAGTGACCAGGTATAGACCTGCTGCCATGAAGAACACCTGCCTCCACAAGTATACGTCATTCTGTAAAAATTGGAAAGAGGTGAGTTTAAACAATTTAGAGTAAATCTATATATTTACTATTGACTAGCTGCGCCCCGCGGTTTCACCCGCGTAAGTTTCAATCCCGTGGTGATATCGGGATAAAAAGTATTCTATATGTTAATCCTGTTTATAAACCATCTATGTGCCTTTCATCTAAATCCGTTCAGTTGTTTTTGCGTGAAAGAGTAACAAACATCCATCCATAATGAAATAATAAATCCATCATAAATGTGAAAGTTCGTAAAACTTTCACATTTATAATATTAGTAGGATTGAGTATAAGTAGTTTATACTCGTACTAAATCTATGGTATGTACTAATAAAACATAATTTTATTACTTGGAACTATCGTACGCTAGAAAACGAACCTAGTCAATTAAAACTTGACGGAACTGTCAACAATGGCGGGCTGTTGTTTAAATGTGGGTTTTGGATAATATGAAAACCTAGGTACAGAATAACTTGCCAATAAAAAACGTTTACATAAATACGTATAAATTAGACTTGTTATAACAGTAAACCCAAAATAACCAAGACATTGGTCAGAATTTGTAGTTATTAATAAAGTCAAAGTCAAAGTGAAAGTCAAATCATTTATTTCAAATAGGCACATAAAAGGCACTTTTGAACGTCAAAAATAAAATTAGAATAAAATTGATTCTAGTCGCCCCTTCCAAAAGGTAGTTTTCGTATGGAGAAGAATGGGCAAGAAACTCCACCGTTACTCTTTTAAAATGTTTTACAATATATTGCATACATTATTTATATAATTATATGTGAAGACGATGCACCCAAAAATAAACTTACTATACCACAATAGGTAAAAGAATTAAAATGGATAAATGTAACCATGACATATAGATCAACTATGTGATAGATACATGGTGCTCACATATTCACAAACATTCCAAACGTAGACGATTTTCATAAATAAATAAGGAGTAATAAGTCCGGGTGTGACCCCAAGTAATTACAGAATGTAAATCAATGTCAAAAAAAAAAAAAAAAGAATAAATTATACAATTACATTAGCAACCAGTTTGATTTTGTCTAGACTCTAGAGATTGTCCTATGGAGCAAGACCAGCATGTTTCCAAGCATTCTTATCTTGGATATAATCCTCTAATTTGTAATATCCTTGCTTACAAAGTGTAATTTTAATATAAGTTTTAAATTTTCTTTCATTTAATTGCAATATTTCACAAGGTATTTTGTTGTAACATGTAACACAGTACCCCATAAAAGATGTATGAACTTTAGATAATCTGAAAAAAGGTTGATCTAATTTATCTTTATTTCTAGTATTAAAATTATGTCTATCACTTATTTTATTAAAAAGGTGTTGATTTTTTCTTACATACATAATATTTTCATAAATGAATTGGCAAGGTACCGTCATAATATTAATCCTTTTAAATAGTTCCCTAAGAGATTCGCGGCGACGTAGATTGTAAATGGCTCTGACAGCTCTCTTTTGCAAAATAAAAATGGATTCAATGTCAGCAGCCCGACCCCACAGTAAAATGCCATATGACATAATACTGTGGAAGTAACTAAAATAGACCAAAGCGAGCGGTTTCTTCGTCTGTTAATTGTCTTATCTTTCTAACAGCATATGCGGCCGAGCTTAGCCGCCCCGCAATAGATGTTATATGAGGTCCCCATTGTAATTTCTCGTCTAGCGTGATTCCTAGGAAAACTGTCTGATTAACAAATTCTAATTTTTGGCCATTCAATACGATGTCACATTCGCTACTTCTAACATTAGGTAATTTAAATCTAATGCATTTTGTTTTTTTTTCATTAAGTACTAAATTATTAACCGTAAACCAATCTTGGACCTGAAGAATAGAGTTATTCACGTCGTCAAGATTTTGTGACCGTCGGTCTATTTTAAAGATCAATGATGTGTCATCTGCAAATAACACCATCTTCGGTTGATTTTGAAGTAATTGGGGTAAATCATTAATATAAACTAAAAAGAGGAATGGACCCAATATCGAACCTTGAGGAACGCCCATTGTCATTTCAGAACCCAATGAGTTTACGCCATTTACTTGGATTTTAACCTTTCTATCTTTCAGGTATGATCTTAACAAGTCAAGTGCTGTTTTCCTAATCCCATAGTGCTCGAGTTTCATCAGAAGTGTTTCATGGTTTACGCAATCGAACGCCTTAGAGAGATCGCAAAAGATTCCAATAGCATCTTGTGCTTCTTCCCAGGCGTTAAAAATGTTCTTCATTAGGGTAACACCAGCGTCAGTGGTACAACGCCCTTTGGTGAAGCCGTACTGGTGTTCATGAAAGATGTAATTTTTATTAAAGTGACGTAACATTTGATTGAGCATCAACTTTTCAAACACCTTACTGAGAACTGGCAGAATTGACACAGGTCTATAATTGTTGGGATCTTTACTATCACCGGATTTGAACAATGGTACTACTTTACTATGTTTCATAAGATCCGGAAAGACTCCTTGGTCAACACTGGTGTTAAATATGAAAGCTAAATAGGGCGCAATGGTTTCGATGAGAGATCTACATACTTTTACAGACATACCCCAGAGATCTTCTGTTGATTTAATTTTAAGATCTTTAAAAGCTCTTATAACAGCTTGGGGGTTTGTATGCTGAAACCTAAGCTCCGAAGGGCATGCCTTTACATTCCTTTTAAGTAAGGCAGCAGAAAGCGTGGGGGAAGAATTTAAAGCTTCAGTAGTTTTAAGGGGAATATTAGCAAAGAAGTTTTCAAATTCCTGAGCTATTTCTACATCTGAATTGATGGGGCCATGTGCAGTCTCTAAATTAAGTTCACTATTTCGCTGTTTTTTCCTACCTGTTTCATTATTTATTATTTGCCAGGTAGTTTTTATTTTATCATCAGCTGATTTTATTTTATTGCTTATATAAAGAGCTTTAGCTCTTTGGCACACCCTTTTAAAAGTTTTTGAATATTTTGCAACATACTGATGAAAGTTCGTATTTTTCATATGTTGCTTTAAGCCATACAGTTCAAAAAGTTTTTCCCTGCTTTTACGAATACCTGGAGTAGCCCAGTCACTGAATAAAAACTTTGTGTAAATACTTTTAGTTTTCAGTGGAAAAGTGTCATAAAATTGCGAGTTTAATAGTGAAAAGAACTCGGCGTAGAACTCATTGGGGTCATCTATATTATTAAAACTCTGATCACATAATTTACTGGCCAAAGAATTATTTAATTTCTCTAAATTTTTACATGTAATTGGCCTAAACCTTATTTCAATTTTTTGTAAAGGCCTATAGGAGCTAAATGTTATTATTTGTCCACTGTGATCAGATGGCAACTTATCTACAATTCGTTTGTGTATGTAATCGCAATTACAAAAAATATTATCTATACAAGTGGCAGAAGAAGCTGTCACTCGGGTTGGTTCCATAAACACATTGGACAAATCAAATGACCCAAAAAGACTCAATAATCTGACAGTATTCGAGTTATGTTCCAATAAATTAATATTAAAATCGCCACATACGATTATTGACTTACTACTAGTACTAAGCTTCTTTAAAACATCTTCCATTACAGAATCAAACACCGATAGATTCTGGTAACTAGGAGGTCTGTATACGCATACTATAACATGCTTATCGAGCTCAACACAGGACAATTCAATCATGTGTTCAACAGACAGCCCGATGATGTCTTTACGTTCTTTAGATTTAATAGAATTTTTAAGTAATATTAATGACCCGCCATGTATCATACGTTTTCGGCTGAAATGGCTAACTACACGATAATTTTCATAATTAATTGACATTGCTTGATAATCTTTCAACCAATGCTCTGTTAAACAAATGACATCAAACTTGGTGTCTTCCAAAAACAATTCTATTTTCAGTAATTTAGAAGCGCAACCTTGGATATTTTGATTAAATAATTTTAAAATATGTTGCACACCCTTTACTTTCTTAGTATTATTAATTATATTGCCAGAAGATACCTTTTTATTATTCTGTATTAATAATTGGTTATTTGAAGGGGTAACTTCTGTTGTCTCACTGACTAGTTTAAATTATTATCAGGAGATAGCTCCACAACTACAACTGGAGAGTCTAGATTGCCCGTATAAGTTCCAGCAGGAGGGAAATACCCTATCTGACTGGTAGTGGCCTCCAAGGATGTTGCCATTGTAGGTGGAGCCTCCTTTGTACAATATGATGATTCACAATCAATCACAATGTTGTTAGTAAAACTATGCAACACAGATTTGTCACTAATACTAGAATTTGTTACATTAGCTATAACCTCGTTAATATTATATGCTATCAACATAGCAATCAGATGTCTACATTGCCCAGACAGAGATAAAGTTCTCTGAGTTAACTTAAAACCACTAACAAACTTGTTAGTGTCAAAATACAATAATTTGTCACTATGACAACATGTCAACTTGTGAATAGTATTATTCAACTTATAAATGTAATTATTTTCATTATCTGATAAAGTATCAGAGTAAGGAAAAGCACACAAAATAAAAGTAGGTAATAGTTTACTTACAACGTCAGTAAGGATACATCCAATAATTAACGGAGCGATCGATGCTCCAATGTTTGACATGAAGTTGCTGATACTCATCAATGTTCCAGCAAAGTTTGGAGATATGTCGATGTGGTTGATCTGAAACAAAAGGAAAAAATGATTCCATCTTTATTGGCGGAATCAAAATCACTGCTAGGATGTCATGGCCTGATCTTTGACAGTCGTTACGGGTCGTCAGTAGCCCGAAAGTCTGACAACCAGTCTTACCAAGGGGTATCGTATTACCCAGTCACTGGGTTCTGGAGGTCAGATAGGTAGTCGCTCCATGTAAAATACTGGTATTCAGCTGCATCCGGTTAGACTGGAAGCCGACCCCAACATAGTTGGGAAAAGGCTAGGCAGATGATGAGGATGTCATGGCCTGAGCTAACAACAATATTAATTATAATAAAGTTGATCTTACAAAATTTGGAAGATGTCCTTTACATTTCCCTAGCATTATACTTACTCGTATATAAACTGGGAGTGGCCTAAGCCCAGCAGAGGACTGTGGTAGGCTGAGTTGATTGATACTTATGTAAAAAAGAGCAATTTGTTGTGAGAAATAAACAAGAGAAAAAGTGTAGGCGTTAAAAATAATATTAATATCATTCCAACCTGAAATCCTAAGTGAGCAGCTATTTTGAAACTGCATATGAATACTAGTATGGATTCCACAACGTAGATATTTTTAGGTGCAAATGCTAGAGCTATCAATCCAATAGCTGCTGGAACGTTACCTGGAAACAAAACGGAAATATCAAATCAAATCATGAACAATAAATACACATAGTTCAGTATTTCTTAAAGTCGCACAGTACGCCCTAAGAGGACATAATATATGTGAACGAGGAAAAAAGAGTACGTAAGGATTGTTCAATGTTCAATCAAATGTTCAGGATAAGGCGGGAGGAAACGCCAGGGTATCACCACTGTGTGGATCGCCCGGAGGACACGGTGGAGCATACAGTGGAGGTCGGCCCGGCTTGGGCGGAGCACCGCTGCGTCCTCGTCGCGGCGATCGGCGGCGGCGATCTCTTGCGTCCGGCCCTGGTTCAGGCCCATGGCAGGTCCATGGTACGGAGCGAGAGTGCATGAGAAGCCATCACCTCCTTCTGCGAAGCAGTAATGCTCGCAAAGGAGGAGGCGCAGCGCGTGAGGGAGAGGCAATCTCTGCGCCCTCACGCCCCTAGTCGCCGCAGGAGATGCCCTGGACGACGGGAGTCAACAGCCGACTCCCGGCCACCGTAGGCGTGGGCTTGCGGGCGACGAGCAATGGGCAGCTCGCCGCCCGGTAAGGACCAGGCCCGGGTCGACGTTTATATATGTTTGATATTGAAGTTAACAAGGTTTTGAATAACTACATTTAGGAATTTTCGAAGCAATAGCATCACTGCTAAAACTTGATTATACAGAGCACAAAGAGGCATTGTCAGGCAAGGTTATTAAACTAAATCCATTTAAAAACTGACCTAGCGAATTTGCGAGTTTCCTTGTGTTTGTAGGGCTGAGAATATTCTTCACAATCAGCATATCTGTCATCCAGCTGAAGAAGAAGTTTGTGAACCACATCACCAAGAACGGCAGAGCAGTCAGCAGTCCATTCTGTAAGTTTAAAAAATGTGTTATTTGGATAAACCGGCTTTAAATGAGTAAAGATTTTGTTACAAATTTTCGAAAACCAGATAAATAGATAGATAGATTATGTTTTATTGCACACCAAAATTTATAATTCTGCATAATATACAAAACTATTAATTATAAAAGAATATCGGCGGTGTCTGCCATACTACCTTTTGATAGACAGGAAGACAAAAATAGTATAAGTATTATATGCCGAATTTGATCGTTGTAAGCCAACAGTCTTGCATAATTATGGCCATCACTACCTATCATGTTTTTTTTTGTTCAAACTTGTTCCTTACCGCTTTGATGTTGACTCCCATGATTTTATCTAAATAGGCAGGCACTTCTGAGTACAGAGTGAGTTGTCCCCAAGTTTGACCAAAGTGTGCTATTATAATGGCCCAAACTCCTTTGTGGCTAAAGATCTTCCTCCAGGGCACGGCCATTTTCTGCAACATAAAGTATTGGATTCATAGGCTGAACGTCTTTGTCTGTTTGTGATTAAAAAAAATACTGTGTCTCTCACTTTTACAGAATTGCTATTACTCAGTCAATGAATATTTCGAAGATTCCCAAGAACGGACTACCTCGGCTCTAACCTACTTTCTTTTTTACTACATCTACTCGTATGTGTACCTATTCCTTATATTTCTAACTGTATTTCTCAGAATAGTTCTTTTACCTACATAGTTCAGTTTGCCGATCTTAGAGTATTCTTTGGTATGTTGTAGATACTTTTTTAAGTTTTAACAACTTTACTTGTTCTAGGTATATTATGTAAGTTGTTTTTTTTTGCACTTCAAATGAATCGTAATTATTCGAAATCGAAATTATTCATCAAAATCCTCTGATTACATAGTGTCTCATATTACCTTTGCTTCATCACCCGTTCCCAGTTCTTCTTCTACATATTTCCTTTCAGCTTCAGATATTTTGGAATGTTTTGCTGGAGTATCAGCTGCAAGCCAAAATAGTAGAACTCCAATGATACCCGATAGTATCCCGTAGAACCTGAATATACCAGGCCAGCCCAGAGCTGATGAAGATATGAAACCTGTCATTGGTAGTCCGAAAACTGTGCCTAGAGCTTGCCCTGTAATCAATACGGTGATAAGAATTACCACAGTTTGTAAGGGAAAACCTTGCGAATTTTCTTAAACTGTAAACATAACGTTATTTTTAATCATTATCTATATGAGATGAGGCGTATGCCCTGGAGTGGAATAATAATAGGATGGTTATATTTTTATTATAGGTATTCCTCCGATTTTGTCCATAAACCGTGGGAGCATATAGATTGTTTATTTCGAGTTAGCAGACAATTTGTTTAAATCTTACCTCCATATACAAAAGCGGCCATTCTTCCTCTCTCCTGCAGAGGTGCCCATTTGCCAAGAGACGTATGCAGCCCAGGGACTATGCAGGCCTGACTTAGACCTTGCAATACTCTGCACATTGCTGTGCATATCCAACCACCCTAAAAACAATCATAATTTAAATAGCAGTATTCCACTTTAGTGAAATCGTTGACGTGTCATTTAATGATCAACATCGTCAATCCTCAATGAAGTTATACAGGAGGTTAGTTAATTTTTTGATAGTTAACATGAATTTATAAACCTTACAGTTCTCTAACTTACATAGTAAGCAGCCAGCGGCAGCAGTATGGACACCACACAGTTGATCATCATGGCACCAGTCAGCAGGTATCTGGCTCCGAACCTATGGGCCAGCTGCCCACCAGGTATCTGCAGCGTCATGTACCCCCAGAAGAATGAGGCTATCACCGCGTCTTGGGTCTTCTTATTCCAGTTGAATGTTGGGTACTGGAACATAGAAATTATTGATTAGCACTTTCTTTGTCCGATGTCAAGTGTTCAAATATTGTGTCTTTATCCCGGACAGGAAAGGGTAAATAAAGCCAAGGTTAGAGTTGTTTAGCAATTGATTACCAACTCAAGTAGCCAAAATACATTCTTTGACAATTGTCAATGGCTATAACAATTAACAAATTAGCATTCCATCTCCGCAACAGACACTCAAATCGGACGCTTAACATCACGTGGTGAGGCACTAAGGTTGAACATTGCTCAAACCCGAAATACCTAGGAGTAAGGTTAGATAGGGCTCTAACGTATAAGTCACACTGCTACAAAACCAAGCAGAAGGTCGGGACACGGAATAATATTTTACGTCGCCTAATTTCCACTAACTGGGGAGCAAGCACCCGATGTCCTTCGCACAACTGACATGTCCTTGTGATTCTCTGCTGCCGAATTTGCGTGTCCACTGTGGCACCGGTCCGCTCACGCCAAGCGGGTGGACACTGCCCTGAATGAGACGTGTCGGATAATAGCGGGCTGCTTAAAACCGACTCCACTCAATAAGCTCTACCCGCTTGCAGGAATTGCGCCAGCTGCCGTACGAAGGGATGTCGTATGCGCGCTGGAAAAAAAGAACCAGGAATCCGATTCCCGACATCCCCTCTACGACTACACAATGACCCCGGGAAGGCTTAAAACTCGTAAGAGCTTCTTACGCTCCACGCAGGCCATCCAGGACAAAACCACCCAATGAGAGAAGCAAATTGTGGGAAGAAAAGCATCCACTACCTCCCAACTTCGTTAAACCCCAGGATTTATTTTTTGCCTCTTGGCCGTGATCTGCAGTGGCCTATATGGAAAGCTCTCAATTGATTGCGTACCCAAGTAGAGCGCTGCTGACACAAATTGTCGAAATGGGGGTTTACTGACCCATCCAATACCCGGTGCGAGTGCGGTGCCTCTAATCAGACCATGCCCCACTTGCTGGAGTGCCCTAAGTGCCCGTTCACCTGCACCTTGGATGACTTAATGAAGGCCACTGATGCCGCAATTAACGTCGAAGAAGAGTACCATCGACACGAAAAGAAGAAGAAGACAATTAACAGAGTGTTAATTTCCTAAAAAATATTTTTCATGACTTATCTGAATTGATATACACGAAAATGTGAGGGTTGATTGGCACATCGGTTAAGCATTAGCCTTGTAATATGCGGGTAAATTTTACATAGAAAACTTATTGTA
Source organism: Apamea epomidion (assembly GCA_947507525.1). NCBI lineage: Eukaryota > Metazoa > Arthropoda > Insecta > Lepidoptera > Noctuidae > Apamea > Apamea epomidion. Next base: position 19,893,066 of record OX382237.1, read on the forward strand.
TGGCCTCCAGATACATTATTATGTAAATGTTATATAATGTGTGTAGGTATACAAATAGTGTGTAGGTACAATAAATTGTATTTTAAACTCAGACTGTTGTTGCTTGTTTAAAATAAGAATTATGTTTGGTTTTGAGTTGTGTTTTTTGTTCTGTTTGTAAAAGTTTAGTGTTTAGTTAGTTAGTGGATTAGTTTTATTTTTGTAGTTTTTGCACGCCTACTGGTAAAATATGGCCGAACCTATTTCCCTTTTTCGTCCAGCGACTGTACCTTATTTGCAAAATAAAGATAATTTTTATATTTACATTTAAGATTAAATACAACTGACATAAAATTTTTATGAAGTAGCTAAATTTGTTTAATACCCACAGTCATCTTTTCACCACCAACGACAATACATTTAAACGTAAAATTAACCACCTGCCCCTAAAAATGCCTGTGCCTAAGCTTCAACTGTTCAGAAAGAACTGTGCCTAAATGGCACCTCTAATATATAACTCTTAGCCCAAAGGAATGACCGATCTGCCATATAAAAGGTTCTGTTGTGGCTTGCGAAAATGGTTAATACAGGAGAGCTTCTACGCTGTTAATTTTTTTTTTTAATAAAGCACATGTCCATTTGGTATCCACTAAGATACTGGTTATTCCTCTTATTTCCTGTGACTTTGTCTTTAATAATAATTTAAGTAATTGAAATCACTGTTATTCTAATAATTGTAATTTAAATGATTGTAATAATTGTAATTCAAATTTTCTTTATAATAATTCAAATAGTTCTAATAATTGTAATTTAAAAAATGATTGTTGTAAAGTAACTGGACGGCATGGTTGGCGAAGTGGTTAAGCGATTGACTGCTGCGCAGCATGTCGCGGGTTCGATTCCTGCACGGAACAAATATTTGTATGGCCTACAAGTAGTTGTTCCGGGTCTGGCTGTTTGTGTATGTGAGTTTAAATGTTTGTAAACGCACCCACGATACAGGAGAATTTCCTAGTGTGGGGCAACGTTTAAAAAAAAACTATAATTTTGCATGCCCGTAATGAGGGTGAAATATGTCCTATGCTATAATTTAATTTAACATCTTGTGTACCCACCATATTTCAGGCATTTAAATGATTTATTTATTTATTTATGAAATAAAATATTCTAATTATATCAAAACTCCAGACTGAATGTACACAGTACCTAACCGTTTACAAGATTACAGTCAAGCATGCATCTGGCAGAACGAAATTGACTTTGTTTTGCTCAAACGGTTTCCTGTTTCTAAACAGATTAAAAACTTTGTTCAACTCCGTTTGATCCGGAAATTATGTGTTTCGTACTGCACCAGTGAAATTCCTTCGTGTTATAATGTGCTTTTTACGTTAAATTTTTTTTTTATTTTTTTATTTTATTTTATTTTATTTGGAACAACAAACAGATATACAATATTTTAAAAATATAAATATATCATAACATCACGCCAGCTCAAAGGGTAGGGAGAGGGGCATCTATAGTAGGTACACCCACATTTCGTCAGTTATGTTTAAGGCACGTGTAATAGAGGGCGAGCCTCTTGTCATCAACCTGGTACAAATCCAGACTCCGGGCTGTTAGGCACTGAGAAATTCTAGATGGAAAAACCCTTTGCTCGATCTGGTAATCGAACCCAGGACCTTATGCTCAGCAGTAACGCATGCGACTACTGCACCGACGAGGCGAAACAAACTATACAAAATATACGTTCATTCAGTGATGTTGACAATAATCTATGTTTATTGCACAACAATAGTATTATTCTATTACAATTGTTGCGTAATAAACAGTAGCACACGAATTATGATAAGAGCCATAGTTAGGCAAATAAAAAAGCTAATCCCTTAGTATTCAAATAACATGATATTTTTACAAGCTAACACTAAAGTATATAACTACACACTAATATACACACACACTACACTAATATACATATATATATTATAATATATGTACTTGTATATATACAAGTATATAATAAAAAAATAAAGAAGCCCTCTGGTCACGTGAAGAGTCAACCAAAGGCTTAGCGATGTCCCGAAAAATTCGATGAACACTCGGACCCCAAGGCCCTAGTGTTTCAACTCCAAACGGCTCAAACAACTCCCAATAAGGTTGTTATATTTGCGCCGTTTGAGGTTTTCTGCTCCTGCAGCAGCGGCCCCAGCACAGCCCACCTTGCTAGGAAGATGGGATGGCGTGAGGGTGTCAACACAAGTTGCATCCCACACCAAAGGCCTACCCAACTTCCAAGGCAAAAGTCACATGATAATTATATTTTTACTTTACCAAAACGGTTTTATGGTGTAAAGAAACTTACTGGTGGTACCAACATTAAAGCATTTAATATCCCTTCTGGTTTAAATTGGTCTTCGGCTGAACTGGTTGCTGTAGCATTTATGACCGGTTCTCCATATTTTGTCATAGCTACCAGTGACACTCCCATGCAGGATCTCATGCTGTAAGCTATGGTCAGGGTACAGAATAATATGAAACACTGCTGATGCCTGTAGCCCCATCCTGAAACTAAAAATACGGGCTTTGTTATCCAAGTTATGGTTATACCATAATCATCATTTCAGGAGAAAGACGTCCACCGATGGACATAGCCCCCCCAGCACCGCCACCTTGACTGCTCCTGTGCTTCTCGAATCCAGCGGATTTCTGCGACCCGATGACCTCGTGTCGGTTTTCCAAGAGTTTATACCATCACTATTGTCAAAATAATGGTCAATAATTTATTTTTAGTAGTCATGAGCATAATTATAAATATATTACACTAAAACAAAATTTAAAAGCGTTATTCTCGCGGACTAAAAATTACAGCTTTGAGAAAAGACCTAATTCATAATGAAAAACAACTCACACACACATCCGTATAATATGGTAACGATAATACTATGTTAATAATAACTATTCAATATCTATCAAAACTTCAAGAGAATATTTTGCTTTTGAATCTTGTGTAAATGTAAGATATTTATGCTAGGGACTGCATACACTTACGGACTACATATTTGGCTATGTAATCGTCCCAACTCATAAGCCAGTCAAATGATATAATTTTTAGTTGCGCGGTACTAAGAAACCTTAATTAATTAATTAAGGGACACTCCAGAGAGTTGAAAGACATCAAAATATGTATCTAATGAGCAGATGCAGCCCTGATTTTTTTTGAATGTGCAACTGTTTTTTGGCTAGCCATTTAGGTACATAATTAGAAGCAACTTACAAAGGGGAATGAAATACTACGTTAGAGAAAAGCCCAGTGCAGTTGGACAGTACCGACGCATAAAAAAATAAACTTTCATGAAGTATAAAATTTGTATAATTTGTTTTAAATCTAGAACTTGCGAAACACTAATTTACTCAATTCTATTTGACCAACACCAGCGGGGCAATTGTGTAACACACAATCAGTAGCAATGGGTTTCATTTTGACAGTTCAACAATATTCATTGAGTTATTTACGTTATTGAGCAGACATACTATTCGAACATATGAAGCAATGGGTTAGCAATATCCTTCAAAATGATTCAGAATGCGATTGATAGTGTGTTACGCAATTAGGGCGCTGGTTTTAGAATTGCAAATCAAATCGAATTTCACAAACATTGAAGTTCTAAAGTATTTATCAACTATAAATGTAATTAATCCATCAGGTGATAAAAGAAAATAGTTTCTAGCTAAGTGTCCACGAACCTGTGACACTACTAACTTTTCAGACACACTCTCAATTAATCAAAAGTTTTCACTCACCTTTAAAATTACTTTCGGAGCCTTTCTCTGTAACCTCTTGCTTCTCCACCATATTTATTTTATTAATTTGTATTTGATTTTCATTCACAACATTAATAGCTTAAAGTTTGCAATCGTTTTTTTGAGCTAACTTGTAAATTACGCTGTTATTTTATTATGTTTTTTCTATCAGCTCTGCATCATTAACTTCAACATACAAAACTTCAAAATTACCAAAAAAAAACCTATTTCTGATACATTACAATCAGCTGCACATCAGCATCGGTAATAATTTGCTTTAATTCATCATTACTTTTCCATTCCCGTAATGCTGCAACTGTAATACCTTTCGAGATATCTTGTACCAAACTGACGTACAATGTCTTTGACTGCGTTTTTCATGATAGTTGAACAATTATCTAATTGTCATTTATTATGTTCGTGTGCATTAGTATCAATGTTATCTTATGCAAATAATATACCTACCAAGTTCATTGCTACTGTATGACAATTGACTTTGGGTACGATATTTTTTATCTTTGTCTTATCTTAACGTATGTAGCCATTTTTTGCAAAAATATTGCTGGTATATTTTTGTTTAAGAGTGTTCGTATATTTTTAAACGATTGCCCAAAAAAAGAAGTGTTATGTTTTCAGGGTCTATTGTAATTTGAAAACACTGTAAAAGCCAATTGTTTTTAAAAGAGTAACCGTGGAGTTTCTTGGCGGCTCTTCTCCATAGGAAACGACCAATTGGAACCGTGCACCTAGTTTCTGACGTTTCATAAGTGCCCATGTGAAATAAAATATTTAGATTTTGATTTTATATGTTTGTAAGTTTCTTTATTCCACCATTCTACTAATATTATAAACGCGAAAGTTTGTATGGATGGATGGATCTTTGTTACTCTTTCACGCCAAAACTACCGAACGGATTTGTATGAAATTTGCAGATAGTTTATAACCAGGATTAGACTTTTTATCTCGATATTCCCACGGGATCGAAACTTATGCGGGTGAAACGGCGGGGCGCAGCTAGTAACTTCTACACGGCTTAAGTGATATCAATGTATGTGGTGTCGTTAGAAGCGTTGCATTATCCCGGGTAAAATAGGCTCGTGCAAATTCAAAAAAATATAATGAGGTAGCCATGGTTCATTTATGGTTCAAAATGAAAACCAATCTTTTAATTGCAATCGGGGTACGGTTACTTGGAATAGTTCTTGACAAGTACGCACCCGTTCAGCTTTACGGATGCGTACGCATTCCATACAAAATCATTGTTTTCTATGGATAAAAGCTGAACAGAGCTGAATAAGTATGGTTAGTCCCTAAGTCAACTTTTCGCGTTTCTCAGGGACCAAATTAGCATGGAATTGTTGGAGGAAGAATGGCTTACATAGAGACAACGTTTATTTAGTAACTTGTGTTACCTCCAAGAGAATTTACGACGGCCGTCATGCGGTTTGGCATGGAATTAAATAATGTCACTATGATGTACGGTGCTGATGCTAGCCATCCATGCTGATGGTAGTTTTAAACTCCTGCAAAGTTTCTGGAGCTGGATGGTTAGATCGAACACCCCTCTTCAGCTCATCCCATAAGTGCTCTATTGGATTCATATCAGGGCTTCTGGATGGCCATTCTATTATTGCGATACTAACATAATGCAGGTATTGCATTGTCATGCATAAAAATGAAATCCTGGTCCACAAACTCAGCACATGGCATCACATGAGCCTCTAGAAATTACTATTTCTATACTTTTTTATGCAAAACAAATGAACAAATAACGAAATAACTATTGACATAGATGTTCTTAGAATTAAGCTAAACTTGCTGCTTCTTAAAGAGCAACCAAACTTCGTTTTCTTCTCTTTCTCATATTCGTGAATTCAGAATAATAGTGATACCGAAATGATTATTTTTTCTCTGACTTATCATATTTTGATTTTTAGGCCTTAAAACATAAAATGCACGGTGGCTCGAATTAGCGAGTCTGGAAGTGTATTTGAAACCAGTGGGAATATAATAAAACTCTATGTATTGACATATTTTAATTATATTAAAAAGTAGTTTTAATAATAATATTATATAATTAATATTATGGTATTATGTATCTGCGTTGTACAATCTTACAAGTATTTATTATTAAAAAAATACTCCTTTTCTTTAGATCCCTCTTAGCCCTCATTGATCACCATCTTGATCACAACCCCAGAATAAATTGCCGTGTGGTCAAATTAGATGTGTATACCAGTGATGTAATCCATTCATTGAATGACTGTGCACACAAAGCATAAGTAAGTTTTTAACTCGATTTCCGATGTTGCCCATAGGATAGTAACACGACAACTTCTATTAATTGTACCACTGCATATCGGACTCATCACCACGCTTTCTCAGTGCGAGTTGGGGATTTGAAACCATTACAAGTCCAGGTTTCCTCTCGACGATTTCCTTCACCGACACCTTCAAATTAAACTTGCCAGGTTCAAACCCTCAATCTTGTTCTCCAGAAGCAGTTCCCTCAACGTCTGGTTCCTCACGAAATTCACTGTGACTCCTTATGATATTAAAAGTAATAGGTATTATGTAAATTAAAATAATCAAAACCTCAGTGAATATTTAAATCACACCATTTGCCATCATTAGGTGTGAATATTCATAGTTTGAAGTCGACTGACTTTTCATTGATTTTATTTGATGAGCCAAAAAGTGAACGACTTCAAGCAGTCCCTATAAGCTTTCAAAGCTTTTCTTAGTTCATTGCTTCATAGTTTTCCTAATTTACACTTTAGGTTTCTCCATCATTGGTTGACTCTCCTCATCGGCTGTTTCCTCTCGAGGCGGGTCATTCCATTCAGCTTTTACAGCTGTTCCAAATACCACGTAAATTAGATTCGTGAAGAAGAAGATTGCAGCTGCCACGATGAATATCTGCCTCCAGAGTAGTGGGTCGGTCTGTAAACATTGATAGTTTGAAAATGTATGTCTAGTATTTTCCTTTTCATCAATCAATTATTTCAATTTGGCTATTTATGATAATAATATTAACATATATGAATATCCTGTTCCATTTATTATTTCTAAAATATGCGAGGTAGGATGTTTTATATGGTAAAAGAATTCAAGGAACTATGTATACTAATACATTATTGAATACACAAACTAAAAGCCTAATAGAATTTCTGAAGGATATAGACAGACAAGATTAGATAAGAATAAAAGAACTATTGACAGTAATGAAGTAAATGCACTATTGAACATTAGCTGTTAGTTTTCCTAAAATTGTAATCTAAACAGACTAATATTCTAAAGAGAAAATATTAGATTTTTGTATATTTGTTTGTTACGCTTTCACGCTAAAACGGCTGATTGGATTTCGATGAAATTTGGCAAATGGGAAGACCATGAGTTTTCATTTTTATCCCGATATTCTCATGGGAGCGAGACTTAGTCGCCGTCCTCACCGGATCGGCGCGTTTTCGTTTCTGTACCGAATCGGCTCGGTTTGCTACGGCTTTTGTCATTTGTTATGGGTCCTGCGGGGTGTGGCGGGAGTGACGGGACGGGCGCGTCGAATGGTTCGGTAGTACTCGGTACAGACACGTATGTATGCGCTCGGTAAAGAATCTGTACCGAAACTACTCAGTGAGGACGCTCTTATTTAATTACATGCACTCAGCAAAGAATCTGTACAGATTCAGTACAGAAACGAAAACGAAACTAAAACACGCCGATCCGGTGAGGAAGGCGCCTTATGCGGGTGAAACCGCGGGGTGCAGCTAGTATAAAATCAAATAAGATAATATATAATTATTATACTTACAACATCAGTAAGAATAAAGCCGACCACCAAGGGCGACATTGATCCTGCTAAGTTCGAGACAAAGTTACTGATGCTCATCATAGTCCCAGCGAAGTTCGGAGAAATATCAATGTGACTTATCTGTTAAAAAAGAAATAACATAAACTGAGCAAAGTTTACGACGTGAAAGTTACTAAACACAGTAAACCAGAAAGAAAAGTTCTTACGTGGAATCCCAAATGAGTCGCTATTTTGAAACCGCAGATAATGACCAGTATTGTTTCTACGACATATATGTTTCGGGGTGCGAAGGCTAACGCAACGAGTCCAATGGCTGGAGGCACGGTTCCTGTTTATATAAAAATTATGACTTATAAAACAGAAAATATTGTTATATTCTTGGGGTTTATCAATTTTTTGATGCTATAAATAGTTCGAATAATCTCGGTTTCATCTTAAGATAAACACGAGAGGTCGGAATGTCCATTACAATCATTACTATATAATCTTTCACAATACATAATATCATACCTAGTGAATTGGCTAATTTTCTTGTATTTGTGACACTGAGCATTTTCTTCACAATCAGCATATCAGTCATCCAGCTGAAGAAGAAGTTTGTGAACCACATCACTAAGAACGGCAGAGCAGTCAGCAGTCCATTCTAATATTAGAGAATTATTGATTAATATTTATCATGTAACAAACACAGTAAAGTTCATCGAGGTACGAGTATAATAATTCGTAAATATTTCCAGACAGTTATTTGACCAATAGTCTCACCTCATCGTAATGATAATAAAATGAAATGAATATATATGAACAGTCCTCTTTCGTTTTTATAATTATAGTATTTTGAAATATGGTATCAACATTTATTGCTACCAGTTTTGCAATAAGGAGACAGTTAACACTTTACGGGACACTAAGTGCCTCCAGACGTAATAACAATAAAACTTCTATGGCGTCTCGTACAGTGTTCTTCAATGGGTTAACCTCAGGCTCTGATTAATATTTACACTATACATCAGTTTACTTTCAAACTCACTCTCTCATAATTAAATCAAAATCATATTTACCGCTTTAATATTGACGCCCATAATCTTATCCATGTAGGCAGGTACTTCGGAGTACAGAGTCACTTGTCCCCACGTCTGTCCAATGTGTGTGATTATAATGGCGTACATGCCCGGGTGACGGAGTATCTTACCCCATGGCACCGTCATACTCTTTAAAAATAATGATTATTTTAATGCTCTTATCATCATCATCATTTTGGCCGCAAAACGTCCACTGCTGGACATGAACATAAGCCTCCCCAAGCATCGCCACTTCAAACGGTTCTGTGCTTCTCGCATCCAGCGGATTCCTGCGGCCTTCACCAGCTCATCGGTCCACCTTGTGAAAGGCCTTCGTTTTTATGGCAACCAAATTATAAATCATTTTGTAAGGCTTTTTTTGCGCTGTTTGCTTTTTGGCCACAAAGCCAGATTTTGTGGATTAACTTTGTAGGATATTTTTTTTTAATGGTTCTGTGAAACTAGGTTAATTTATAGTAGCCTCTGAGTGTGGCGGCTTTTAAATAGTGCGAAGTTTTTTATTTCGCAGTTTTTGTTGAAAGTTCACGCTGTGTAATAATGAGTGCATTTTTATAACATTTGTATATAGTGATGGCTTACCTTAGCCTTAACCCCGTTTCCTAATTCATCTTCAATATATTTTCTTTCGTCATCTGAAATCTTGGGATGCTGTGCTGGTGCATCAGCAGCCATGAACCATATCACGACTCCAAGCAGACCAGATAAGATGCCATAGAACCTGAAGATGCCAGGCCAACCCATCGGAGATGCTGCTATGAAGCCTGACATTGGTAGTCCCAATACTGTACCTAAAGCTTGACCTGAAATGTAACAAGACATTTTTATTTAAAATTAAGTTCTGACTAAATGGTAACAAACTAAATTCGGTAAACACATTTTTGTATCATAAAAGTTTTGCTATGGTGTTTGTCATATTTGCAATATTTTAAACCAAAATAAACAAAACTGAAAGAAGTCCTTCTATTTATTAATTTGATCTCTATAGACACGTTTCTGGCATAGTGCCTACCCTGCATGGTAGATACAGGCACTCGCATTAAAAATATAGGTACTCATTCAAGACTTTAATAAACAGAATTTAGTCTAACAAAAGTCCTACAATACCTCCGTAAACGTAAGCAGACATTCTTCCCCTCTCATTTAAAGGTGCCCACTTTCCAAGAGCTGTGTGCAGTCCAGGCAGAATGCAAGCTTGACTCAGACCTTGCACCATTCTGCATATTGCTGAGAATATCCAACCACCCTGACAAGTCAAATAAAAAATATGATTTATTGTTGCTTTATAAAAAATAAAATATTATTATAATACTGAGGGTACACAACATTGTAGAAAAAAATCGTATTGAATGAAATACTTCCGAAATAAATTACAGTACCGTCATTGTATAAGTAGATAAATAAATAATTTGATTTAAGATATTATATAAATTATCTGAAATGATGTTGATCCCATAAGAATGTGGAATGAGATGATTTAATTATATCCATGAACTACATTTCGAGAATATAAAGGGAAACATCAACAATATTAGCTATACTTACGTAATAAGCAGCGTTTGGGAAAAAGATAGAGATCAGACAGTTGATCATCATGGCACCAGAGAGCAAGTACCTGGTACCGAATTTGTGAGCCAGTTGACCTGCAGGGATCTGTAGCAGCATGTAGCCCCAGAAGAAAGAAGCTATGATGATGTCTTGCACTTTTTTGGTCCAATTGAAGGCAGGGTACTGAAATAAAAATTATCAGAATTTTAATAAATATGTAAAATATCAATCATGAACTTCTCTCTCTCTCCCTCTTAAAAAGATCTAAGCTTGAATATTGTAGAAGAATATATTGATTTAGTTTAATACAGATAATTATGTTGTTATTTAGAAATAGATAAAATCATCAAATTCACGAATCCATAAAAGTAGACAAAAATCAATGGTAATAGCAAACATTTGGGAAAAAATTGTACGATAATTAACGAAAAGCTTTTGATTAAAAACACTTACCGGTGGTACCAACATAAGAGAGTTCATAACTCCTTCAATTTTAAATTCTGTAACATTATCAGCATTGCTTTCGTTTCCTTGACTGCCATGGTATGTCATAGCGACTAGTGACACCCCCATGCAGGACCTCATGGTGTAAGCTATAGTCAGAGTGCAGAACAGTATGAAACATTGTTGATGTCTGTAGCCCCACCCTGAAACTGAATTGTTAGTACCTAATTACTATTGTCACTTGTCTCTGAATTTATTTTAATCTAATATTCTTTAACTTTGAAAATATAAATAATTTTAATTGCGTTCTTAGGACTATTGATACAGTTTTCAGTAAACATTTGCTTAGCATATGTCAGTTTCATTATGAATGATAACACAAGATTATAATTTCCCCAAACGCATTAGTTACTTAACAAATAAAACATTTTTAAATACTATAGCGTGTAAAATTTTGCTCCATGTTATAACTAGGTGTCCCCTAGGGAGCTATGTTTGCGCTGCCTATTCCAAGTTTAAAATAGTAGTGTATGATTCCAAGGCTGCTCACACTCGCGTGCTTATATTTCCGTGTATATCTGAAGCAGTAACGATATTCAAACAACTCATTTCCGTCGATGTTGACACATTTTGCTTGGAAGTAACGTTAGTGAGCTGCATCGACGAATAAACACGTGATTATGAATATTTGTAATAGATATACGAATGCTAATGTGTACCTAATAAAAATATTAGATATTTTCACATTATATTATATGGTGGTATATGGTTTAAAGAACTATTTTTGTAATGTATCACTTCATTTATAATCCATATTCAATCACCTATTTAATTTGATTAAGATGCTTATGAGGATGTCTTGCAAGATAAATAATTATGGATTAAAATTGAACTTCAAATTCGATGAAGTTGTGCATAAACCTAAACTCAAATTATTTATTTCAACTAAACCAATTACAGGCACTTTTGAATTGTCAAAGGGTCGGTCAGTCAGAAAGATGAAGCTAGTTGCCCATTCCAAAGCGTAGGTAGCTATGGAGAAGAACGGGCAAGAAACTCCACGGACACTCTTTCAAACCATAAAATTGTTACAAAATATTTGATTAAATCATTCGTGTTGAAATTAACGATGTGAGAATGATGTAGAAAGACGTGCACGTTAAAAGCGCCCGTTATAGAAAACATAAAAACAATTCAGGAATTAAAATAAGCCGTGGCAGCTAAGAGATGACCAGTCCCTACTGACGGCGCCCGTTCACGAACATGACTTATGGATCACCATTCAGCTCAACCATTTTGAAGGGAACTTAATGATCCAACACACACGCCACCACCAGCGAGACAAGTGAGCATGACATACTCTCAGCCGCCAGGGCACATTCAAGTCACTGATTATATAAAAAATATAATGGCGACATCTATGATTCTACACAGGAACTGCGCTCCAAACAGCGATCAACAAATATTGAAAACCAATAGATGGCACTAGTGAGCTTGATTGACGTCAGTGAACCTGCATCACGCAAGTAAACTTTTACGAACGTACCTACTATCAAGTAATTTATTTGCATAGTTAGAGGACCCTTATTCCTGTAAGTATTACATCATCATCTTTTATACTATGATGGAACTAAAACATAAGGTAATATGCTTCACATAAAGGAAAATATTTTTTTTCACTCACCCTTGAAATCAGGTTTGAGATCCATTTTTGCGAGATCTTTATTTTCTTCCATATTTGGTATTATTGTTTTGATAGTTATAATTATGAGCAAATATCAAAACAAAATAATTATTTAGAAAATGTGCACGGTATGTGACTTTTGAACATCATATTATTCTGTTGTGTTGATGAGATAATTATAAATTCTTTAAAACTGTCAAGTTTATTTTACACTGATTAACATTTAATGATACGAAAATTATTATCTATAATTATATAATAATCCACAGCCGTTGTGGTAGTCCCTAATAAAAATCTTTGAATTACTTTATCGAGTTAGTAAACCAAATCAGTGATTAACACCGGTCACTCTTAATTTTTCTCTTGCAAATAATTAGTGGCAGCTTCTCTTTTAAACTAAAATTCTCAGGTGTCAGTGGAAAATTATCTCAAAAAGCATTATTATTGTGTGCTCATCTGTCGGCGCTATCTCAACACAAATACTACGCCAAAGACAATGCTACTGTGTAATTACTAGTCTTACGTTTCTTAGTTTACTTTTACGTAATTAGCCAACATCCGTATTGTATCCGGTTTACACTGGAAATAATTAATTAAAATTGCCTACAAAATTTTTAATTTTTAATTGTTAATATTGTGAGCATTAATCACACAAATAGTTATGTCGAACTTTATTTGTAACTCCTAAAACCATGAAAAGTTTTCAACGAAATCCCTAATTGAAAATAAAAAAAAAACAATTTTATTTATTTACTAAAGTTGTCAAAAAATAAAAGGCCCGTTTTCACGTTTAAGAATGCGTTTTTGACACCAGTCCGTTTTATACAAACGAATACGTGTTTTGCGAATTTGATCTTTATTGACTACTAGAACTGTCAATGTCAAAACAGGCCTTTTATTTTTTGACAACTTTAACGCTTGAGAAACAGGTAGATGACAAAACAAATTTTAATGTTCAAATTATGTTGAATATAGAGAAAATTGCGCAATATGAAGAAATTATTAAATTAGTCAGAAGACCGCATTCATGAATTATCTTGTATACAAAATATCCAAGGTAATTGTACGCAATGCAAATAAAGAAACATGACTGATTTTATCTCATTTAATTCATTTCTATATTTATTATGTCAACTTACTACATCACTGTCTCTAAATAGTACATTAAATAAAAAAATTAAAAAACCCCCGACCAAAATAATAATAAAAATAGTATGAATGTAAAAAGCCTCAAACAATTTAAAAAAACTTTTGGAAAAATAGCCACAAATAGAACAAAAAAGGTATAAACGTGAAAAACTATAAAAAGAAAAAAATAACCTTGAAATTATGACCCTACGTAAGTACGTATGAAATGTTTTGATTAAATGTTGTCCCGTTGGGGGACCGCTCTAATTATTAGCCTAACGTTCTGTTAAAATTTTAAATAGTAGCGGTACCCGACGGGACAACATTTAATCAAAACATTTCATACGTACTTACGTAGTGTATACGTATAGTATTCTACTAGTCAAGCCAAAGGGCACGATACGAGAGAAAAAAAGAGTTGAGAGTTTGAGAGAGTTGTGAAAAAATATGTAATCCGCCATTTTGTGGCGGCGGCCATCTTGAACCGATTTTCATCAAACATAGCTAAGAACACTCCTGACAGATTCACCTTTCAAACAAACAAAACAAAATTAAAATCGGTTCATCCGTTCGGGAGCTACGATGCTACAGACAGACACACACACAAACACACCCACACACACACACACACACAGAGAGACGTCAAACTTATAACACCCCGTCGTTTTTGCGTCGGAGGTTAAAAACAAAGTCCTTTGTCCTTGTATTCGCTTTGTACTTACTTCAAACCTAGATACTTGATTGACTTTGATGCAGTTTAACCATCATTTAGAGGTTTTCTTGAACATCAAAACTTTTAGTGTACACTGCATTCGTTGGATCGCTAGTGACTAATAAAGTATAGTCTGTTTGAAAGTGCTTAAAATGTACGATTCAAGTTCCACCAGAAGAAAGTGACTGTTGGAGTGTTTTGATGCACTCTAGAACCCTACGAACACTATGACTAGCGAATAAAATTTTCGTCGGTTCTAAAAAATAATCTATTATCTTTCCATTTTCGACCGCGTGGGTCTTGCACTTTTCTATGAAACAGCAGCTTTTTTTTTTTGACAACCGACGAAACATTTCTACGCTGTGGTCTAGAATCATGCTGAATTTATGGTTATAGTTGGCGCACTAGTTAAATTTGTTTCCTACGTAATTACAACATTTTGTAATTTACCAACACTACCCTGTACACCCCGGAGATCATAGTTTGTATGATAGGCCACAGAGCACAGAGATATCTCGGTGGTTGTTACTATAGTTTGACCGAAACTGCTGTACCGCGCCTTAGGAATGCGCGGCGAGGCGGGGGGCGGGACGCCGTGAGCAATGACGAATGAGCGGCCTGCACTGCCCCCCGTCTCGCCGCGCATATACCGAAGGCGCAGTACAGCGGTTTTGGTCAAACTATAGAGACACACATTCCAAACAAACCAAGCGTGTCTTCGTTTACTCGCACTACGACACTAATGACTTTTAGAAAGTGACGGCTTTGAGGGCGGTCTGTGACAGACTATTTATAAGTACTGTTGTCTCTAGACGCTTCCGTGCTCAGTGGTTTAATCACACATAGTATTAGAACATCACCGACTTGGAAGGCAACAACTCCAACCCTTATTTTTGGCTGCTTTAGTTCACATGATTGACTTTGCTTAGTGTTTTACTCCATAATACTGAGGACAATGACCTCGACTCATACAGAGAACAAATGAGCATTAGTCTTACTCATTGTGTATCGGTAAATTCAGAGTATAATTTTTAGGGTTTCGTACTTAGAAGATGCCAACGGTACTGCTGTCCGTCTGTCAGCAGGCTGAGTGTCATAAACCGTAATAGGTAGATAGTAATATTTTCACCGATTCTATTTTTATCACTATAACAACAAATTATAAAAATAAAATAAAGTAAGTAAAAAGTCTCCATAGACGAAACGTGTTTTTTTCAGCGTTTTTGCTGTGAACATTTTAATGTCATTTTTGATTAACATACAAGAGTACGATGACAACGAAAATGATGATCGTTGATTAATAATGTTAAAAGCTTCATAGTACTTGAGTGGATCCAAAGTGAACCATCCGGAATAACGATGGAAATTCTTGCTTTTATGAGCTGCGTTGACGAGTCATACCTACTCAAGATAATTACAAAGTTTTTTACTGTTTTTTTTTTGTTTAATTACTTTATTTATAGTGATGGTTTCTACGCGATTACCTGGTCAAAGGTTCGGTATCCATTTTCAAATAATTACCTTAATTAGTCAAATTATTCGAGAGCCGTCGTGGCCCATTGGTAACGATTCCAACATACAAGTTGTAGGTCGTGGGTTCAAACCCAGTCAGGTGCTTTACTTTGTGTAAACAATTTCATCACCACTGCTCACAAAACGGTGAAGGAAAATATTGGAAGGAAACCGGCATGTCCTAGAACAAAAATTCGAAGACATGTGACATCTACCAATCCGCACTGGGCTCGCGTGGTAATTACAGCTCACTCCCTCTCGAAGAAATGAGGCCTGTTTCCCAGTAGTGGGAACATTATAGGCTGATTTTGCTGGTATATTCGCGATTTAACAGAATATATATCAATTATTACCTTGTTTGCATTTTCCTTCAGCTAACCCTAGATTGATTATATATACATATCTTTGCCTTATAAGGTTGCATCAGAGTAGAATAAAATATTACTGATCTTATAAACGAACCTTTCCATGGTTCAATTTATTCAGTTTCAACACAAATCCTGTCTACTCTCAACAACATAATATTTATTATTATGAGTAGGTAATCCTTTACAAACGATACATTTATTTTCCGGATGTCATGCAGACTCGTATACAGGAGAGGTTTAATAAAAGCAGTACAGAAGTAAAACATGCTGGATTGAGGTTAAGAGTGAGCCCATTGTCAATAAAAAAAAAAAAAAAACATGTTTCATATTGAAACTAATTTATTTATTTGGTAAAACTATTTTAACTTAATTGTATTATTTGTTTGCTTCCTTTTTTTTTCATTTTCTTCTTTGGATTCTGCGTCTTCAATAGGTTTATCTAGAAGTAGAAAAACAATTACTTGGTCTACTTTTCCCAGTCTTACTATGAGTTAAGCCTAACGCGATCTAACCTCTCTATTAATCTACATAATTAGAAATAATTGACTATTTAATCGTCAAGCTATCCTGGTGATCAAATGGTGTCTAATTGTTTCTGGCGACTCTCATTATTATGTTATATTTAACTGACTTCAAAAAGGGAGGAGGTTATAAATTAGGTATTTTTCATGAATGTACACCGATTTCTCCATGATAACTAGGCCCATTTACGTAATTATATTTTCATTTGGTAGCGGAAGCTTGCGAAGTGCTCCCATATAAATTTTATTAATTTGCTTGGATAATTTTTGGGTTAGCTTCAATAATAAGTTTTTATTCAATTGTTTGAATAATAACTACTTGTTATCTTTTTTGTAAAAAGGTTTTCTCAATCGAATAACCTATAAAATAATAATGTATATTTAGAATAGACTATTTACCTAAAAAACATATAATTAAGTAGTCCGTCAGTTAGATTAACAAAAAATATTGGACCCGTATTTTTTCTTTTGTCAATTATATAAAAAATGATGAAGATGTCGCCCGTTAAAGTTCCGCGTGACGTCACTTGCTTGCGACACTTTTGCAAGCAAGTGACCTCACGACCCCCAATCCCAAATTTTGACGCGCTTTATCTTTATTATCTTTTGTTTGATTGACAAAAGAAAAAATACGTGTCCGTTATTTTTCGATAATCTAACTGACGGACTAAATATAATTATTATTTTTTACCCAGGCGAATACCCTATTGTGGACGTAACACGACAACTAACAACTAGGCTTGTTACGCTCACCACCGCGGCGAAAAGTGATGGTAAATGTGTGGTATGGCTGTAGCTCGTCTGAACTCCTGTTTAGCTTAAAACGAGGTCCGGGATATTATAACTCAAAGAAGAATTTTGATTATTAACCTTTCTGACGACCAGCGTTCCAAGGTTGTACGTCAGCTGTCATCAGAATAACGTAGAGAACGTTCGTTGCAGTGGCCATCCCCGCTATTGTGAAGATTATGGTCCGCCATTGAGTCTGGTTATACTGGAACAAAAAAGGGTGTTAAAAGATGTTAAATGATAAGCAATAAACATTAATAAATTAATGTTGTATACAACATGCTCCCCAAACTTACACCACCCTGATTGCGTAACACACTCATTCTCAATCCGGGTAATTTGTAGCATATTGCACATGATTTTTTATAGTTATCAATTAATAGAGCTTATTTATTTATTTAATACTTCAAGCACAGAAATGTACAGAGGCATTCTCTAGCTTGTACTTATAGCAAAAATCACAAAGCTTACACTGCTAGTGATGTTTTCGCATTCGAAAGACGTTGACAGGAGGCGCTGTTGGTAAACATTTGTGCTATTGTTTTGAGGAATACATTCCTCAAAGAAAACCAGGATGGCGGCTTTAGTTTTAATTCTAGCCACGCGCTAATCCTTGTATAGTAAATGTTTTCGTTTGTTTTTAATAAATATAAAAATAAAGTAGATTGTAAAAGTTACCCACCACATCGGTGACAACGTATGAGACCAGCACAGGTAGCAGCACACTGCAGAGGTTCATTATAATGTTGCCCATCATCATGAGGGTGCCGCTGAAGTTCGGCGCCAGGTCGATGTGGTTCACCTTGAAGATACGAAAATAAATATGAGTGTAAAGCCAGGCAATTTAGTAGTTTCAATTAACTGACAGATTGCGTGGTAGTTCAGAAATGCTAAAAATAAATGCATTGCCTGTAAACGAAAGAAGCCTGGCATTTTTAACCCCACTAAAATCAAGCGTTATGTGCTATTACATAAAATTGAATTTATATCCAACATAATGATGACGTCATCAATCGTATTAAGTCCACCGCGCGTTAGTGGTAGCAAAACCAGTATAAGCTGGCCTCGTATTCTTTTGAAACTACGTACTACGGTAGACCAGCTCAAGGTCAAAGTGTTACCATTGGCGTATAGTTAACTGTGTGTGTATAAGGTACTAACACAATACTGAGTGCAATCTTTTATAAAATATTAATGTTTAATTCTTACCATCCATCCAACGTGAATTCCCATATGGCATCCCATGGAGAAGACTAGGCATATAACGGCCACAACCGTGCTCGTTGTAAACGTAGTACAAATTAGTGACACAGCTACTCCAACTTGAGCTGAAAGTAACATTTTTAATAACGTAAGTATGAACGAGCAAATTTATTTATACTTAGGTATACTGGGGGAGTTACTGCTCAATGTTTGTGACTAATTTTATACCGAATAAATTTCATTTCTAGTAGTTGTTTAACATTTAATAATCATAAATGTGAGAGTCAGTCGCCGCATCCAATGGAGAATTCAAAGTTGCATGTCAAAGATTTAAAAAGGTAGAAGCTTTTTGAAAAAACAAATGATTCAGTTTTATTTTCCTTCAAAATTGAGATCATGGTTCCACCACTTTACCCTGTTAAACGTAGCGTTGAATTTAATCTGATGTGCCAAAAGCTGACGTATATTCCCAACAAATCCGTGCAGATTTTTTTTTTTTGGGTTTATGACGATCCCGAAAACCGTCACATAAAGTTTTGGCGCGGTATGAAATTACTTTTTTTATAAATTTTTTGCCCAGCAGTGGGATGATGCAGACTAACAGTAACAGTATAAGTTTTTATACAACTTTGACATGCTCTAACTTTGGACTACCCCACTACTAGAGCAGCTGACGTTCAGATATCTCATGAAGGGAAAAATATAATTGGTATGATTTTCAGCCGGTATAAAATTACTTATTTAAGCTAACATGCGATATGTTTTATAAAAGTAGCGGGTCGAAAGTATTGAAATTTCATCTGTAACTTGATTGATTTTGATATAATTGTAAACGATTTCAGTGTTTCTGATGAGGATACTGCAAACTTTACTTATAAGCTCTGGTTTATCATTGAAATTGTAAGAGTAATTTTCAATTTATACTCACATATACTATTAAATATTCTTCGTGCATTCTTTATACTAACAATGTTTCTGTTTGTCAAGAAGTCTGATATCATTCCAAAAGAAACGCTTGTGAAGAAACTGACCAGGTACGGCAAAGATGACAGAAAACCACTCTAAAATGAAAGCATAATTAATTCTTCGTACGTGTTTTGAGGGATAAGAACTCTTTTAATTGGCTTCCTTCAACTCTTCGTCCTACGGCATAAACACCTGTATTGTATTCTCAACAAGTTTTTTTTTATGGAAGCAAAGGTACCATAAACATAATACATATATATCTAAATAAATTTACGGTGTATGACCAATTAATTATTTTTTATTTGTATATCCCAATATTTCTGTATTCGTAACATCGCCCGCCAGAAGATGCAAGTTAAGTATACAAAACGCTATACAAATAAGATAAATGTAGAATAATTAATATGAAGAATAATAGCAAGTTTTTAAACATACTTACGCCTCTAACAGTGACGCCAAGGATGTAGTGGATATAAGAAGGTACTTGGGTGAAGAAGAATACAAAGGCGGTGCCACTACCGATGTGAGTGGCCAGAGTACCCCACATTGGCCTTGAACAGATGATCGCCTTCCATGGAGTCTTTAATCTCTGAAAATGAATGAAACAAACGTTTGTGGATATGATCAAGATTTAACAAGCTTTTGGAAGATAAGTAATGCATTTAATATTCATTGTAAAGTAACTGTTAAAACATGAAGTTTCTTTTTTAATAGGTGGCGATTGGCAAATAAGCAGGGCCCTATTTAATATACCTGAACAATAAAAAATTACAATACTCTCCCATTTTCATGACAAGTGCTGTATAAAGCAGAAAATGTATGGAAGTAACATGTAAAATGGTTGGAATTTACGCTTTTACCTCGGATTTATCGGATTCGGTCGTCGGATTTATTAAACAACCCCCAGGTGGCCCTCATAATAGTAAAGTGGTCAAGAAAACCTAAGAAAATACATCGCATATGCGTTTCAATCCTAGAAACGAAGCTGAAATATCTCATGTGGCCGTAATAATACATGGCATACCCACACGAGCTCTCCTATAACTTTGCTCATGTTCGAAATACCACTTATTAAGGTACGGTAATCCATTTATTAAGATACGTAAGATAATGACTAACCTTGACCTTGCCAGTATCAAGTCGGCCCATAATATAGGTCTTTTCCTCCTCACTTATAGTCTTGTGGTCTGTAGGTGCTGCTGCTCCGAATATGGTCAGAATGGCGAACAAGCCGAGGCATATTAGCCCAACAGCCCAAAAGGTGGATGGCCATCCCCATCTGCTTTCACTCAGGTATCCAGACAGCTGGAAAGCTACTACAGTGCCTGTAGTTGAACCTGGAACGTAGTAAAAAAAATGAACACGTTAGTTATCTGTGTGCAATATTTACCCTATGCTTTTCAAAGTTTGTCTAATTTGGTATAACTCGTAGGCCAGAGATCTGCAGTGATGGCTGAGCGAGAGCAGTGGTATCAACCCCTACTTACGAGTTGATCATGAGTCCAAATTCAGGCAGATACTTGTCTCTGTGTATTTCATTTCATCACCACAAACGAAACAAAACCGGCATGTCCTAGAACCAAAAATTCTTAGACATGTACCAACCCACATTGGGGCCGCTTGATGGATTATGGCCCACTTCTTCTCACAGAGCTTGTGGCCCAGCAGTGGGATCATTATAGGCATATTATACTAAAGGCATTATGTATCTGCATCTCAAAAATGACACGTGTCCTTATCATTATAAAAAAACAATGTGCTCTTATTTAAAGTCTCAACATTGTGACAATTGATTACTCAACGATGATTATTATCTCCCGACTGCCGACTCCATACTGTGCAAATTTTTATGTAAACTGAGAACAATCATAAGATGTTATTTGTATTGTCATGTTTGGCGTGTCGCGGCGTGGGAAGGCGCGGTTACTAGCGGTGCCTCGCGGCCGGACCAACCTGCTGGGTAAAGCACCTTTGACGCGCGCCTTGCATACACTCAACGAAATAGCGGAAAGGGTGGATTTATTTACCTGTTCTCTGAATGAGTTGACAAAAATTACTTTACATGTGATAAGCTGTACCTACGTAATGGAAAAAAATATTGTTTAATACCCCGCTACCGATTTAGGGCAACCTGTAATGATAGTTGTGTTGGGAATAATAAAATAAATAAAAATAAATAAATATTTTTATTCATCTATGTATATTTTTATTGAACCTTTTTAGTAGTGACTAGCATTAACGAGATCTAAAGAAAATATTTGCCTACGTACCTGTATAAACATAGCTGGCAAGAGTTCCACGTTCGTTCACTGGTACCCAATTTGACAACAGAGTTTGTACGCTAGGATAGACTCCTGCTTGAGACAGACCCTGCACAATACGACAGACGCACACCGCCTTCCAACTACCCTTAAAACAATAAATAAATCATTATCATTATAGTTGGACTCCCCAAAGCATTGCCGATGTTACGATGACGCAGGAATTTAAAGAATGCGGGAAGCACAGGATCGCTATTTGTGGCAATGCTAATGCTAAATTGAGGCCTATGTCCAGCAATAAACGAATATTGACTTAATATAAATACGTACCCAATTAATGAGCCATGGTGTCAAAATAGAGACTACACCATTGACAAATAAAGCAATCTGCAACGGTATCTTTCCACCCCATCGTTGGGCTACCAGTCCCATGGGTAATGTCATAATGCAGTATCCTAAGAAGAATGATCCTAATATCATTTCTTGTGTCGATTTTGGCCAATCATATGTCTGGAAAAAAAATTAAAGGTGAAATTTTCCAACCACTGGAGCATTATCGGGTCTGTACAGCCATTTATATTTTATTAAAAGGTTTTCGTAATGCTTTATTGTAAAAATGTACACCAAAAATAGTATTTTACATAGCAATAAATAGAACATAACAAAGGCGAGCTTAACTCGAAGCTTTATATTTTCGGTAAATGAATACTTACTTTATGGAAATTCTCAGTGGAATTCACTAATGCCTCTTCATCAATACTTTTGTTGCTTGTGAAGTTACCATAAATATCTGCTTTAGTTATATTTTCGACTGCTACATCTTCAGTGTTCGTGTAATTAGTTGGTTCTGTGAGGTTTGTGTCTAAAACTGCATTATGTTTAGCAGGACTAGTCATGGATACCACTGTGACTCCCATATGACCTCTTCCTATAAAGTTTACCATTATGCATAGGAAACATATTAAGAGTTGAATATGCCTGACCCCGTAGCCATAATGTGAAGGTATTTCTTGCTTTTCTGGAACAAAAAGGCAAAGTGTCAGAAAATAAAGAAAGAAACCTTGCCGTTTTAAGGAATGTTGCGCTGCAAGAGGAGACTTTGGGCGAGGGTTTTAATATCTGGTACGATAGCATGTTGTAATAGTCCTTCAGACCACATTTCAGCCATGGCGGCCAATCTTAACGCTAGCCTTCAGCGAGGGAGATATTATAGTGTTCAAGCGTGTGCGTAGTTATAGCTGCATTCTCTCTTCCTCAATCTCATACTCCTATCGGTCGGATGGTATTACGTTGAAGATGAAATGCTCTTGGAAAATTAAAGCTTTTAGTTTAAGCGGTGCTAACGGTGGACTTTCCACCATACGCGGCCCAAGGCTTCCTGTGGTGGTCAGCAATCACGGGCGCTGGATGAGTCTTTTCCGGGTAGAGATATAAGTTGTTGCATGTCTCTTCATTTCCATCACCTCTTTGGGATCAATCACCTCCTCGAAGTAGGAAGCCAAAGAGTCTCAAAATCTTTTGGTCCTTCTAGTTCCTTACACCATGAGTATCATCATGATGATGCTGCGGTTATCCTGCACCTTGTTAGAGCGATACAGACTTTCCCAAGCATAAATGTCCCGAGAGTACTTACCTATGTCACTTATGTATTATACATAAAAATTCAGGGTGCCATTCTGTTTAACTTAGGATTAAAAACTTACCCGCAATAATCTGTTGTGTAGGAACTTTACTGTATTCATATTCCGATAATTTTTCGTCTTTTCCCATTTTACCACTAATTTCACTAACACTAGATATTCTTGAATCGAAGTTAGAAGTAAAATGCGAGTATTAATAGTATAGAAATAATACAATATAATTTATATTGTTCGTCAAAACGTTTCGATGACATAGACTACATAATCGAATAGACATACCGTTCTAAAAATATTGCAGTTTTTCTTCAAAGATCTTTTTGATTACAAGAGAAATATATCGAAGATTGATGTTTTGTTTTGATTGTTGTTTAGTACTTATTCTCATACGTTCATCAATGATCAGCTTGCTTTAAATAATTCTAACTATCAGTAGTAAGAATAAGTAATAAACTAATAATTAAAGTATTATCAAGATACATTTATGCGGTAACTGGTATGTTTTCAAATTAAATTAATTACTTTTTTCATAACAGTAGTCTTAATGCTATAATTTATTTTTATTAATTCTATTTACAAAGATATACAATCAAAGACTTGAAGTGTCTCTTTTGTTTTCTTATCTGTTAGGCCATACAAAGGTTTACTGTAAGAGATTAGCCTAACACGATGTATGTATAGATAGATTGTTACCTATACGCGTCATATATTCGAATAAAATATCTTGTTTTTTTTATTGGATTGTTGCAATAACACTCACTCCAAATCAATCCCTGAGCGAGATTAGGGTTGAAAACGAATTACAAACAAACTTAAGTGAATCCTACGAATAAGTAAAACTGTCTGTACCCAGTCTCCAAAAAGTTAAATGTTTTCTACGCAATAATATGCCCAATCTGTTCCTTTTTTATTCTTCACCGAGATGGTATCTTATCTAAGTTAAATTTGACTACCTCAGTAGTTGTAATACCTTATTTGAATTGCTATAAACTTTGAAGATAAACCTTTCAACTAAATATTCAGTCCCGAGTTGTCTTGTTTTGTAGTATAACTAGGAAAACTTTGCACAAATAATAATTATGTGCGTATTCAATGACGATTCAGAAAATGGATGTTCAATTGCAATATCACGACGGCGGCATTATGTAGGTAGCCTGGCTCTGAAACTGTCTGTTCATCAGATCTCCAGGCAGCCTTAAAACAGGGTATATAGAGACGCGGCGGAACCCGTAGATGATGACGGGAGAACTTAGAGAAAACAAACGACCAGTGGGTCACATTAGCCCCGGATCGAAAAAGCTAGTAGTCATGAGGAGAGGCTTTTACCCAGCAATGAGATGGTGCAAGCTAACTTACAGTAACAGTAACAGATTGGGGATGTCATAGCAACATGAAAAGATCCGGACAGTGATAGAGCGAACTGAAGAAAAAAAATGTGTGTGTAATGTGTAGTCAGCCTTACTTAGTTGTGGGATTAATACGATACTTCCATACCACAGTGTCTCAAGATGAAAGACTTGACGGAGTGACCACGTTTCAATTACATAGGTAATATATGTATGACCTATGTACTCGTAATATATGTATGACCTATGTACTCGTAATTGAAACGTGGTCACTCACAATGGGCCTTATTAGAAGGTTCAAAGTTACCCAAAGGGCAATGGAGAAGGCTATGCTTGAAGATTTGTCATGTGATCGAATCAGAAATGAAGTGATCCGCAAGAGAAGCAAGTAACCGACGTAGCCCGAAGAATTGCCAAACTTAAGTGGTAGTGGGTGGTATTCATATGGCTCGCAGAACAGATGGGCGATGGTCTGAAAAGTTCTGGCGTGGTGACCGTGTACCGGAAGACGTACCTTTGGAATGCCTCTCATAAGGTGGACTGATGACCTGGTGAAGGCCGCAGGAATCCGCTGGATGCGAGAAGCACAGAACCGGCCGAAGTGGCGACTCTGAAATGATGATGATGTTGAATACGATTCTGAGCAGATATACTACCAAATCTATGATGGTAAATTGATGTGTTATTAATATTTTAGTTACTAGGGGTTTTTTGTTCCATATAATCGAAAATGTTACAAACTAGGTTCTTTGAGCTAGTTCATGCAATTTATCAGGTTACGAAGCGTATGTCATGTATCCTTGTTCAGCATTGGGCATGTCAACTTCTTGTTCTATTTGTGCCTGCCCTTATCCCATATTACTTCTTCATCATCATCATTGGCAGCCTTGTTCCACCTACTACTGAGTATATTTTATTACTTGGTCGGCGCTAAATGTTAACGTCTTCCGGTACATGGAATCACGGATATTCGAGGAAACAAATTTGTTTCCTCGAAAATTTCTAAGAAATAGGGCTATTTTCGACATAGAAAGTGACGTAAGTTTATCCATTCTGGTCACTATACAGTATACATAACCATACAGAATAAAGGATCTTATAAGGTATTTGTAGATTTTGCTCTATAGTTGGAGGGACAATCATAGCTCACAAGCGTTGTTCCACTAACCTATCACCACGTCATCGAACTTGAGTTGATCCGGTGCGGTGTCGGCCTATTTCATAAAAAAATAATTTCGTAATGCATGCGTTAGTACAATCACGGAGCTTTTATTATTATAATATAATTTATAATAACGATTTAATAGTTTTCAGTGATTAATCATTTGTATGTCGTTATTGGAAAAACATCGTACACTACCTAATATTTTAAGATATTTGTATGTTCAAACGCCTGCTTAACAAGGTACCACAATCTGTCAAATTTCTTTAATAGATTTTCAACTTTATCGCTAAAGCATTAGGTTCAAGATTGATTGGGAACATTTTACAAATTCGGGTAGCTCTGTATTACTGATTCTAATGATTATAATTCTGTAAATACATATTTGTTACGGCCGCGAATCATATTTTAATCAACGTACAACTAAGTACTGACCAACAAATTGCAAAAAACGTAAGAAAATTTGAATTTCGCGGGCTACCTTGGAGCATCCACCTTAACATATTTGTCATTGTTCTTTATATACTTTTAGTAATTTTTAGACGATGACTTTATTTTTTTCGGTTTAGATAAAGGTGTATTGTTCTATATAAAAGAAACAAAATTGTTTGCATTTCTTTGTTTAAAAGTAATTTTAGAAGTTAAGTCCTTTATTTCATTAAGGACTTAATATGACGAGTAGTTATTATTAGTCTTCTTAATATAATATTACCCTCTATATAGATAGCATCCTCAAATATTTCAGAAACGAAGTCACGCAAAAGTCAACCCATGCCACCAAACATGGTGTAATAAACATGTTTTTCTTACATCGGACTTTACACTTTTTATTTTTGATCTCTTATAATGTTTTTATCTGATGTATGTATCTGGTGTATTGTGTCTCTTTTAGTCTGTGCTTAATAAATGTATTTTCTTTCTCTAATTATTGAGGTAATTTACCATAATATTATGGGACAAATACTGTAATTTTTTATACTGAGTGCAATTCAATCGGTAGTTTTAGAAGAGGTTGACGATCAATTTATGAAATAGTGGGCACTATTGCAAAGTTACCGACCAAACAGTAGATAGATATTGGTCGTTCTATTATGGAGCATTCGCTGTCATGTCCAGGTAAAAAAGGTCATCTCTTCCTAAACATTTGGTAACGTAAAGGTCTAATAGAATTACTTGGTGTAGATGGTTTCTGCTTGCTGTGCTGCTGAGGAGTTAGTAGCGCCACTTCGTCTTCCCAACTAAAGCACTAGACAGTCGTGGGGGACTGTCTTATGTAATGTTTTCGTTTGAAAAGTGCTGATCCTCAGCCTTCTTTGAATAAATGACTTTTGATTTTGTCGATCGAAGTTCTTAAAGTAACGCATTCTCTGCCAATCAATTTCTGAGCTGTCATTTTAGGAGATACAGTAAATTCAGCGGGTGATATACACTGGGAAAATTTATTAAATAAAATATCACAATCTCTTTTTTCTGAATTACTATATAAGCAGAGGAGAGATTAAATGGAGGAAATCTATACGGCTTGTGGAAGCCATTTATTGCAACATTTATTATTAAAATTTTTATTTCCTAAAAAGCTTAGTATTTACACAATTTTATTCCAATATCAATTATGTATCACATTTTGCAAACTTTCTTTGTCCTTGCTTGATTTCTTTTCCTCTTCAACCGTAGTCAGTTCCTTGACAGCGTCTGGAAAAGAGATTAATAAAGAATTTACAATTTGCTTAAATTCTTTTGGTTTGGTTCAGACTTCTTTTTTGATGTATGTATAGGTTGAACTAGTTTTTAACGTTTAAATAGGTTCCTACCATAGACTCATACTTGGAAAATCTATATTTGCACTATCTTGTTACCAATAGTTAAGTATATATTATGTAATGCTTTCTTACTTAGGGCTGATATTTCAATCATCTGCTAACTGTATTCGAGGAATAATTTTGAAATTTTGACAGTTATTTCATATAAAAACTGTCAAACGTCAATTTTATTCCTCGAATAAAAGTTATCTGGCGATGGAAAAATCAGCCCTTAGTACAATAAACGTTTATTTTAGACACGACTTGTTTTTTTACTCATTAATACTTGACAATAAATGCTTTCTAATAAGAGGTACTTATATCAGCAAAAATATAGAACTAGACATTAAAGTTACCATTTCCCTCTTCTCCATAGAAGTTCCACGGCTGCACCGTCCCCTTGGCAAACACGACGAATATAGCGTTTGATATGAACATGATGGCCACGAATATGACAAATACGTACTGCCACTTGCGGTGGTTCGTCTGTGAATATTATATAAATAGACAGAAATGTTTAGATTCAGAGAAGCCGAAAAATTTAATGCTCATATTACTAAGTCTGAGGGCTGATTTTTCAATAAACCGATAATATTTATTCGTTGAATAAAATTGACGTCTGACAGTTTTTGTATAGAAGAACTGTCAAAAATTCAAAATTATTCCATCGATAAAGTTATCTGGCGTTGGAAAAATCAGCCTTAAGCCCAATTTATCCACATCAAACTTATAAAATCCAACCATCACTTAAAAACTTGGCTAGCAAAGCCCATCTTACCACATCATCCTTCACGACATTGGACACGATCACGGGCACCAACAGACTAGTCAGATTGGCGATCATATTGCCGAGTGCCATTACTGGCCCGGCGAAGTTGGGAGCCAAGTCTATTTGGTTTATCTGTAACAAATAGATGGTATTGGTGCGCGAGTTCTATGTCTCAAATGTTGGAACGTATAATCAAGGGATAAGGCATGGTGAAAATTTCTCAATGTGCTCAAAATTTCAGATCCATATGAGATCAAAATGTTGCAGTTTGCAGTGGCCGCAGAATTTACGACCTTTCAAGTAAAAACATTGTGTCTATTTCATGCCTTTTCACTTTTTTTTTGCCTATTCTATGTCCCGCTGCTGGGCACAGGCCTCCTCTTGTTCCTTTCAGACCTCCCTGCCTACTCCCTCCCTCCTTACCTCCTCCTTGTTTACTTTACTTTGTGTAAATTATTTCATCACCACTGCTCTCAAAATGGTGAAGGAAAGCATCGTGAGGAAACCGGCATGTCTTGGAAGCAAAAATTCAAAGACATGACATCTACCAATCCTCACTGGGCCCGCGTTATCGATTACGGCCCACTTTCTCTCACCATGAGGAGGCCTGTGTCCCAGCAGTGGGAACATTACAGGATGATCATGCCATTATGCTATTTCATGCCAAGTTGGTTTCGGATACTATTACCTATATGTCTCTCATAAATGGTCAGTTACAGCCACCACGTTGCAAACAAGCGTGTTAGTGGTAATTATAATAACCAATGCCATAGGACATACAGTTACGGACTGATATTAAAACACAAAGAAACCATGACTGGATAGCTTTTAGAAAGATACTGTTTCATAATATTTATAGCTTCTGTGTTATTTGACTATGGAAACAAACAAGAGTTAGATGTAAACCACGGAAACTCACTTGATTCTGATGAAATTAGAAGCAATTGGTTTAGTATCATCTCCCTTGCTTTTATGATCCATGTTACGAATAGAGCCAAACTTAATAATGGTTACGTTGGTTCGGAATCGCTTGGCAACTGATCTAACGTTGTTATGTGTGAGATTGAACCAATAAATATTGTGAATTTTATTGTTTTCGATATTAAATTACCCGGAAACGGACCGCACAAATGTAAGCGACCTTTTTCTTTGGTTATTTTATTATGGACCCTCAACAAAACATGAACAAACACAGAGCGCAAATAAAAAATCACAAAATGTATAACATAAACTCGTCCAAAACAAAAAAAAACAAAAACGACTGAAGGA
The DNA here is from genome assembly GCA_947507525.1 of Apamea epomidion. Lineage (NCBI taxonomy): Eukaryota > Metazoa > Arthropoda > Insecta > Lepidoptera > Noctuidae > Apamea > Apamea epomidion. The sequence goes on from OX382237.1 coordinate 19,922,848, forward strand.
CACTGAACGAGACACAGTAGAAATTTTATTGTTATTACGGTTATGAGCGTTTAGTGTCCCTCAGTCACTCAATATACAACAAAAATTGAGTTGCGAAAAAAGATGGAGATATACAACATGTCCCGAAATTTACACAGACCTCCAAACACCCCAATGTGAATATTATGTTATAATCGTAATACATACACTGAATTTTTACCATTATGTCTAAAACATTGTTTATTTATTAAATTAGTAATACTGATGTGGGAGAAAATTGTGGTCACATTACAAATCTACGCACACACATCTTCGCACATGCATAAGGGTCTAGCGTAGTAGGTACTTTACCCATTCTGGTTTGTTTTGACTGTACCTACAGCGGAAATGATACTGTAATTTACGTAATTTTCATTATTTTTAGAATAAAAAAAATATTTATATTAAAAAAGACAGAAGTCGATTCAGTAAACGGTTCTGAACAAACTACTTTCATAATGTGCATCAATTTAGTAACACATTATATACATAACAATTTTATTTTTTTATTCAGCTGCATCCGGTTAGACTGGAAGCCGACCCCAAAAATAGTTGGGAAAAGGCTAGGCAGATGATGATCTTTTTCATAAAGGCAGGGACACAAGTTGGAGATCTCATCCTTACATGGAATCCGACATGGACCCCAGCATGTAGACCATGCGCTATGATAAGCAGTGATACTGCCAACGTTGTGTCGTTCACAAAACTGAACGCGAATAAAAACACCCCGGAGCCAGCCATGGCTGAAATAAAACAAAATAAATATTTATTTTTAACTAACAATAACCACAGAACAAAAGATCTTGGAAGCAGAAAAGATCAAAAAATTACACTAATTTTATCCCGGCCAGTCGAACAAAAAATAAAGTTTGATAAAATCTAGAAAAGACATGTAAATCTTTACCAATGCTATTAGCTGCTCTCCTGATATTGACCACAGACATAATCTTCATGTTGGCGGCAAAGTCAGAAGCATAACCGAATATAATTGCCATGACATACAACGCAATGTATGGCAGAGACGAATACACTCCGTTCTGAAAAGTAAAGTGAAATGAAGAGATGAACAGCTATATAGGTATAAATAATAACATCATGATCTATGTTTGGATGGTCTTGTCCCAACTTAGTAGATGCCAGTTTTCATTCTACAAGGTCAAGCTAAATATCATTTGTTTTTTTTTATAAAGTCTTAGCATGGGTCTATTTTTAACTCATAATACCCAATAATGGGTTTATCTTAGGTAGCTATTTATTGTTTCAAGAGATATGTCTGTAGAAAGACTGTAATTGTAACGTACCCTTTTTAGGTCTACATGCAATATATGGTTCATGTACAAAGGTATCTCGGTCAGGATAAGCAAATAACTGGCAGCACTGCCGGCGTGTGTCGCGATCAGACCCCAGACGGCTTTGGACGCGAGGATGTGCTTCCAAGGAGTCTTGCGGTTCTGATAATAAAAGAAAAAGATGAGTAAAACACGAGCTTTTTTATTTGTTGAGCAAAATACATTTAATTGATTGAATTTGGAGATATGTGTGTGACAAAGGACAAAAATGGTAAAACAAAATAGGTAGATATATGAAATTATTCGTATACTAAAAAGTCTTCCTCATAGAGTGGTAAACAGAGAAAACTTGTCTACCTAAGTATATACATGAAAGTTAAGCAGATAACAAATAACCAGTACTAAAAAACTTCAAACATACTTTAGGCACAATATCAACAGCTATATCCTCCATAATGTACGCCAGCTCCTCAATCTTGATAGTAGGATGGTCATGAGGACTCGCGACTCCCAGCCATCCGAGAAGACCACAGCTGACCAGACTCAGGACTCCAAATAACCAGAATGATACAGGCCAACCTAAGACTGGACTGCCGGCGAAGAGGCCTGACAGTTGGAAGGCTATTATTGTTCCTACTTGTGACCCTGGAAAAATAAAACAAAAGACTTGGGGAGTGTTGCAAAAAGTTGAGTACTAACTTGAATTTGTAAACTAGAAGTATGTGAATACTTCCTAAAATCACAAATGCATTTCATCGGTCTGTTTCAGAATTCACAGCAAAATCGTATCCGGCGACAAAATTATAATTAGACCTCCGTGTCTACATAGATCAGAATCTGCTTTAATTAACCCCACAATAATTTCAAACTCATTTAACTTCAATAAACAAATATATGCATCCATATATTATGTATATTTTATATTTTATCCATCTCCGCCGACGTGAATAAACACAACTAATTCAACATCAACACGAACTCGTCAAAAGATAAAATAATTTTCGTATACACGTCAAAAAGATTACATTCGGGGTATCTGAAACGGTGCGTCATAAAAGTTATGTAATTTTAGCTCGTGACAAGGCGAGAGGGACCCATGATGTGAGCTTATGAGATGTCAACCTTGCATAAAGTATACGGGAGGGTAATATGGACGGGACCGATGTAGATAAAAGGTTGGTGGAAAGATTAGGGGTGCTAAATAATGATGATGCTAGTCTTGAAAAGATTAAAGATGCACTTTGTTTAAAAAAGGTAATGAGGTGTGACAGATACTAAAACAATTTTACAAAGCAAAGTTTTTAAGATATGAATGAGTAATCAAGTAAGTTTATAAAAAACCATGCTGTATTGTTGGTTCAAATTGACATTTTACTCAAGATAGATCCGTATTTGCTACACTGCTAAGCTAATTGAAAGCATAGCTAGATGTTTATAAGAAACCCATATTTATTTTCTTAATATTACAACCAATAGTACTGTTGAATTAAAAGTATGTCCAGAAGGCTAATTCCCAATAATATTTATTCTGTACTCAGATCAGACAAGACAAGACGAAAGACAGAAGCTTGTACTCAAACAAGTACTGTACGAGTATATCAGCAAGATATACATAATGATGTGTATAGTGGCAGAAGTTCCCACGCTCCTAACTTACTCCGCCGCTGTGCCAGCCACTCGCGACCGGATTGCTTCCTTCCGACACAGTTTATGTTTTACTACGTAGTAACTTTTACTTGTAATCTGATGACAATGTTAACTTTAAAAGGAAACAGTGCAGCTATCTGCGTAGTTCTTGTAAAATGAAAGTTCAGCAGATTTAAAAGTTTCCAGATTGTTTTGATTTCTTTAATCATATTGCTGGAGTTGTCTTTAAAAGATCAGTTTTAGTGATAAGATCGCGCACTGTGTCACTTTATGTAAAATTAAATTCTACATTTATATCTAGAATATATGTATATTAAGGTGTGCATAATAAAGATAATTATATCTGTCTAATACTACGTGATCTACGTGATACGATTGAAGTAATAGTAATAACGAATTAAGAGTCACCAATTGGTGGTAACATCACAAAGGTACTTAGTACTTTAGTCATTCTTCCAATGCTATCAATGATAGTATTAGTCATAGTAGTCATATGGATGAACAAAACAGTAATCTACAGAAGAAAAAATGTCCCGATATTCACAGTAACTAATTACATTTACGTTGGCGTTGATTAGTATCGAGACGAGAAAGAAGTTTTCGACCTTCTTAAAAACTGGAATGTAATGTCTACTTAACCTACCTGTATAAATGTATGTGCTGAGTCTTCCCCTCTCACACAGTGGGGCCCACTTAGCCAGCATTGTGTGTATGCTTGGGTACATGGCTGCTTGCGTCATACCCAGTACCAATCTGCTAGCTGATACAGCTATCCATCCACCCTGAAAGAAGATTAAAATAATAAATCATTGTGTTGCTTCGATTCTTGCTTCAGCATAATCAGCCTATAGTGTTCCCATTGCTGGGATACAGGCCTCCTTTCGGTGAATGGGGATGGGCTGTAATTCACCACACGGGACCAGTGCGGGTTGGTAGATATCACATGTATACGAATTTTTGGTTCTAGGTTATGCCGGTTTCCTCACGATATTTTCCTTCAATGTTTTGAAAACAGTGGTGAAGGAATAATTGACACAAAGTAAAGCGCATGTCTGAGTTCTTACCCACGCCCTATTGTAGCGACTTTTTTCAGATTAAACTACAAAATGAAACTAATGATCAATCTGTAGGTATGTTAGTTTCGTGTACTACAATATCCGTTTGTCCACGATTGCAATCTACAAGGGCTTTTACTGTAATACCTCCGGGCTTTTACAGACTGACTGGATGAAATTAACTTGAGCTCATTCTCATCATAAAAAAAACCAATGGGTTGAACTCCGGGAGTGCCGGCAGAAGTGAAAACTTGAATATTAACGTTGTGCATTTTTGATATTTTGGAATGGTCAGGGAAAAATTTTGCACGAATTGCTATAATTGTCAGTATAAAAGTACTATCATTTATGTGGTAAAATACAATATTCATTTCTACTCTCCCTCCGTCTTACGAATTTTCGATCAGGTCACGTGTCCTGACGCGAGTTTAACAGTTTTACCCATCACAACAAAAGTGCACAGCGCCACTATAAAAGTTTTCACTTCAAAAAAAATCTCTCTATAATCTCTTTCTAATCTTATAAATTAATTATTTAGTAAAAATGTGTTTAGATTAAGTTAGACTATAAGATACGTAAATGTAAGTCCTCTTCTCCACCTAACTTTCGATTGCGGTGCCCGACAGGGTCCATGATTGTTTCTTTTGGCAAATAATAGGGGTTAAAGTATGAAATTGCCGTTTTATTGTAATAGGTACTTCGAATTGACATAGAATCTTCATGGTTTGAGATTTTTGAGTGAAACTTGTTTCACATGGTAACTATGAAGGTCTTCTTTTAAAAAATGTGCAACATTCGATTATAAACCTTCATTTGTTTTTTTTATTCAGGTTTGACAAGAAAGATGGATACTTCGAAATTTCGAGTTATTTTTGAATACGAGTTCCGACGCAGAACTAACGCGGCAGAAACAGCTCGCAATATCAATGTTGCGTTTGGAGAGGGGACTGCTAATGAACGCACCGTGCGATTTTGGTTTAAACGCTTTGGTGATGGAAACTTTGATTTGAAGAACGAACCACGTGGAAGACCGCCTACACAGGTGAATAACAATGAATTGAAAGATATGGTGGCAGCCGATCCGAGCCAAACTACCCAGGAATTAGCGGCATGGTTTAACGTTACCTTACCAACAATATTTACTCATTTGCGTCAAATCAATAAAATAAAAAAAAATGAGAAATGGGTGCCTCATGATTTGACTGATCTGCAGAAAGAAACGCGTGTTGAAACTTGTGTTGCCTTGTTGAATCGATACAGAAATGAAGGAATATTGGATCGAATTGTGACATGTGATGAGAAGTGGATTCTTTACGATAACCGTAAGCGAAAAATGCAATGGCTGACCCCAGGTCAAACGCTGCAACAGTGTCCTAAAGCAAAACTTACCAATAAAAAGGTAATGGTAACTGTTTGGTGGTCTCAGCATGGTGTTATTCACTATAGCTTTCTCCGATCTGGTCAAGCAATAACGGCAGATGTCTACTGTGCCGAACTCCGAACAATGATAGCAAAACTAGCAGTGAAACAGCCCCGACTCATGAATCGATCTTCACCATTATTGCTCCATGATAACGCGAGACCTCATACAGCACGAGAAACCGTTTTAACTCTACAGGAACTGCAATTAGAAACCAGTTGTCACCCTCCGTATTCGCCAGACCTTGCTCCAACGGACTACCATTTTTTTCGTGATTTGGACAATTTTCTACGTGATAAAAAGTTTTCTTCTCAGGAGGCAGTACGAAATGCTTTCACACAGTTTGTCGAATCTAGATCAGGAGAGTTCTATCGCAAAGGCATAAATGACTTTCCTATTAGACGGCAGCAATGTATAGATAATAATGGTAATTATTTTGAATAAATAAACATGTTAAATTAAAAAAAAAATGAATTTCAATATTTCAGTACAAATCGGCAATTTCATACTTTAACCCCTAATATTTACCGCCTAAGAATGTATGCACATTCTGGAATGCAATAAAGAATTGAGTATTGAGTATCTAGATAGTAAAGGGCAATAAACCTTAATTTGAAATACCATACCTCTTAACGAGTAGGTAACAATGATATCTTTGCTAATTTTATTAACACAAATTCAAAAAAAGTAATGTACTTACTACTAATGCTATCCAAGGAGTACAAATAGAAATCACTCCATTGACAGCCAAAGCAAACATTATCGGTAGTTTGCCTCCATACTTCTGTGCTAGGAGTCCCATGGGTAGCATCATACTTGTGTATCCAACGAAAAAGGAAAACGTGATCATCTCCTGTGTCGACTTGTTCCATTCATACGTCTGAAACGGTAAAAATATTTTTTGAAACATGTTGAATTTGTCAATAGAATTATTTACTTCCTGCTGGGACTTGCAAATATGTCGTGGCCAAGCGCCTTATGTCGAGAGGGAAATGTAGAAATAACTATGGGAGTTTATTGCTTTGGGTAAATACTGTGTTTATTACCCTCTATTTTGGACTGATTCTTTCATTAACAAAAAGTATCCTAAGTTATAGATAAGTTCAATCAAACATTCCAGCCATTTAGACATGAGCTTTTCAAATCGGTTGATGATAACAAATAAATTATTATGTATAACCTCACGTGAAGCTAATAATAAAACAAAACAAACAACTCACGCGATAAATGTTCCATCTGCTGATATTTGCATTAATATCACAACCTTCAGAGAAATTCTCAGTCCCATTAACTTCTGTGCAGCGAGGGTCTGGTACCTTGACCATAGCAACCATGAGAACACTGAGTTGGGACCTGATTGTGTACGCAACGGTCAGGCATATGAACAGAATTAACGTTTGCAGGTGTCGAATTCCAAAACCTTTCGGACATTCCGGTGATTTCGCTGGCTCTAAAATTTTGAAGGAATAAAGTTGCATTTTTAATACTTTTACTTTACTTTTACTTTTTAATTTTTAGTTGATAGAAAACGTTCTTAGTCAGATGGTTTTTGTGGTGTATGAACTGCACTGGACTGATAAAATTATGTGTGGTCGATAGTATAACAATATCATGAACACAAAAAGCATTGATCTCTTTTGATACCGTGTCGTTTTGCGATAGCTTCTACGGGTCAGAGATTAATAATGTATTAGCCGCTTGTGGTAACAATCTAAATATAGGTTACTACCCTGGTTGCTTTTCTAGAGACTTATATGTGGTCGATGAACATTTTAAGGGAATAAATTAATGTTTGTAACGAACACACATTTATAATTTTATTATCTCATTAGATATAATATTATTGAAAGATGCAGTAATTCCATTATTACTATTATTTCGCTCCTTTTGTCCGTCAATAGTCACTTTGGTTTAACGAGACAAAGCAAACTTCTTCATCCAGTTAAATTGATGCTCTCAAATCAATGGCTTTATACAAATAACATAACACCTGCCTGTAATCCCGAATGGTTAGGCAGGATTGTACTCCCACATTTCGTCAGTTATGTTTAACTAACACGTAGTAGGGGGTAGGGTAGGGTAGGGGGGTCCAGTTGGTGGCAATAGTCTCACTATTGCCATCAACTGGACACAGTCCAGCCTCCGGGCTGCATTACAGAAAAATACTCTCTTAATTTTGACACATAATAGATATTGCATTATTCCACTAACCTTCATGTTTTTCGTGTTTGGACACAGGTTCGTACACAACCATATCGCCAGCCATGGCTGCTGCCAATGGAAGCTACCTACCGAGCCATCAGCCACCCATCCGAGATAGTTACATTTGAACAAGGATAATATTTAACCTATTATTAAACAATAACTGCGTGCCGAGGGTATTTTGGTTTCTGTTCTGTAATGTTTATTCAGCTTTATTTGAAAAGGTTTATTAAAACATCTGATGCGGTCTTTTGCATGTCTTTTGTATACCCCTTTTTTCATTCTGACGCTTTTTGTCTTACAGAATTTCATACTGGCTGTTGTGGTTTTTTGGCAATTAGCTTTATGATTTGAGTTCTAAAAGGAGCACTACTAAAGGAGCACACGAACAATAGATTAAAATGTTTACATTATGTATAAATGTAAACATTGTAATCTATTACAGTACTGCGGTTCTTTTATCATATGTTAATGATAAATATGCCTCTTTTAAATGATAAGCACAACCATGCAGGACATTAAATTGAATGAATATAATCATAATTATGTATACGAGGTGAAGTAGGAAATTACGTAGGCATATGAATGTGCTCCCTCATCGGAAAATCTGCCTGTTACATTACAGACGAATATGGCATCGGTGAGTGTGGAGAATCGAGGTAGGTTGGTATAGAATCTTGGATTGTTACATTGCAGGTGAATTCTCCCAGTGAGTGAGCGTCTTATAATTCAAATAAAGATTATTTGATTTAAGCAATGCCAACGTGGCAATGCTGCCAGCCTTTTAGGCACTTCTCCTTTTGACAGCGGACGAATTTTTCATGCCCTTTGATTATTTCCCCACCTTTTATACACTTGTACATTATTATTATTTTAAGACTGTTAGCTTTTTAAATTATGTAAATATAGGATGCAATGTATATAAGCAATGTCTTCTTTACTACAATAATCTGCGTATTTACCTAAAATATTATTATGTCTATAGTAGGTAATACTGTGCAATTTTGAAGAATCTGGTCCTGACTTTAGTTGTTTAAATCGTCGTACTTTTTAATTACCTATTTTATGCAAATAAAAACGACATCCACAGAGCATGGAATCACCGCACCAGCTGCAGCTGTCAATTTCTATGTGTCATTGTCATAACGCAAGTAAACAGTGACACGCTTGGTTTGTGTGGGAACTGAATCATGTCCGTGCACAGTGGATGTCGCCTTTATTTGTGTAAAATAGGCAACTAAAAAGTAATATAATTTAATCAAGTAAAGTCAGGAAAAGATTCTAGTCTAAATACAGTAGCGCCACTGTTAACGCTGTGCACACAATATAACAGTATTTGCTGTGAAAATTATGCTTATCATGGCTAAGTCAAATACAACAACATTCATGGAATTGTTATAAGCAAGATATTCTTGGCAAGAAGACTACTAATACTACTAATACTTATATGTAAGATTATAGGTACCTATGTATCTACCTATTATCTATACATAATAAAAAATATTTATAATCCTAATAGTCGTTTCAACCCAAGCCGTGTGCCAGAAATGACGAACATAGTACAAACGTTTGACTGGAATGTATTTATCCCATTTTGGAGATGACTTTTCAAAAATCCTTCCTTAGTTTCACTATAAACATGTAAGGAACTTTTGTGCAAAATTTCATGCTTATTGACACAGCGGTCTAGAATTTCCCTAAATGAATGCATTTAAGATATTAAAAATAACATTAAAACGTGTGGTGAGAGACTCAACTATGAATCGTTAAGTGTTACATTGAGAGTAGAAGCGGTGGTGGCCTGTGGTCACGAGCGCGACTTACAACGTGTAGGTCGTTGATTCGAAGCCAAGCAGGCAAACCGGTAAAGGTTAGCCGGTACCGGTTAACCGGTAAAGGAAACCGGCATGTCCTAGAACTGAAAATTAGAAGACATGTGACACGCGAGCTTAGTGCAAATTAGTGGATAATTTGCACTAAGCTCGCGTGGTGGATTATGGCTCACTCCTTCTCATAAACGGAATGTCTGTATCCCAGCAGTGGGAAAATTATAGGTTCATTATTAATGATGAATGAAGTGCTGCAGACTGGAAGTTGAGTAACTTTACCAGTCCACCACTAGCTTCCAGGCCACAATAGGATTACAATGCCCTAATTATTATATTATATCAATAATTTCTGAGCCGTATGAGAGGAAATTGAATCTTGTCGTAATTACATTGTCGATTGATACGTGGGGACTTCTGGCACAATTTGATTAGAACTAAATAAGACTCAATATTGTATCCGTGGTACGTGGAATAAGGCATGGAGTATGGCAAGGAGGGGCCTGTTGTAGCGTTGTGGGGGTCCCAACGGGAAATAGTCGACTGATGCTAAATATTTCTCAATTAGTATGTTGCAAGTCACAGCAGTAAAATGATGTCACAACACTAATTACCTGAGAACACTCTGTCATTTTAACATCTGCTTGCTTAGCTAGCAGGAGTGATTCTCTGATCCTCAAGATACTGGTACCCCAAATTTAGGTGTTCTACCTACCGGTTGTTCTACGTACCGGATTCTACGTCCAGGCTCAAGACAGGGCAGCTCACTAACCGCGCACTGCATGCGTAGCTATCTGTGCGTGCGTGTGCGTACTCTCCTACTGCGTGCTGCCCACGTTGCTGAATCTCATCCTTGATAATAATCAATTCATTTCACTGACCGTACTGAGTGAATTGAATTGATTATTATCAAGAATTGGAAAAGCATGTAGTCTGTTAACACAACGCCAATTTACCTTGTGCCTTCTCAAACAACTGTTATAGAATGACAATTGGATTTGAAAGTCCGAAAAATTTGATAACCAATAAATTTCCTTGATCGTACATAAACGTTCTACAAATATATGTATTTATTATGGGTCTCCCTTGTTTCATCGAAAAGAAATTGCCAAATTATCACTTTCCAGAAATTTTTTCGCATAATTTCATTTGCCAAATTATTACTTAGCAAAAAATCTATTCACAAATAATCGTAACGCAAACCTATTTGGCAAGTTATCGTTTAACAATGATTTGTTTACCAACTAGTACTTTTACCAATTTTTATGTAGTCAAATATTTCAGTTGGGATAACTCATTTTACGCAAAATAAAATTTGCCAAATATTTATTATCGTCAGTTTTCAATTTACCATTTCTATTCAGTCAATTGTTATAGTCTAACTAGTTCAGTCTCGGGTAGCTTGTTTTTTTTTTATTCTTTTTCTATAATAATCTAGTCGTTTCTGGCACTCGCCGGCCGCTGCCGCGGCACCGCTCGCTTCGCTCGCTTGGCTTTTGCGTAGAAGGTCAAAGTTTTAACCTAACCTAAGCATTTTTTTTTTAAATAATTAACCTCGTCTAACTAGTTTGGTTCTCGACAGCCTGCTAAAAATAATCTCTTTTTTTCCATATTGTTTTTCTATACAATCTAGTCGTTTCTGGCACTCGCCGGCCGCTACCGTGGCACCGCTCGCTTCGCTCGCTCGGCTCGTGCGTAGAAGGTCACAGTTTTAACCTAACCTAACCTTAACATTTTTTTTAAATTAACCTCGTCTAACTAGTTTGGTTCTTGATAGCCTGCTAACAATAATCTCTTTTTTTTCTTATTTGTATTAAATAAATGATTATATTAAAATAAAATTGCATTTTTTAATTATATAATTCCCAAAAAAATCTTATTTTTGCCTTTATATTTTTTGCCATAACAAATCATATGACCAAACAAAATATATATATTATTAATATATTGTCTAAAGATTGTTTGCTGTAATAAATCATTTGATTAAAGACCAAATGCCTAAATGACATTATCTTTGATAATATTCTGCCAAGTAAAAATTTTACCAAATGAAAATGTGCGTACTAAAATTATCTCAAACATTGCATTGGTATAAAAAAAGGTTGCTAAAATTTGTTTAGGTAGTGAAATTTTGGCGAAACCTTTTCGGCAAAACGGCAGGATCCCATTTATTATACTGTCACTGTGTTCTTCATAACACTAATGATTAGGATCTTGACTTTATTGGTGATTGATCAAATCCTTAAGGACATAGTACATGGACCTCGCAAAATATTGATCTAATTAGTAGACCATTCACTGTTACCATAGTTAAAATCTTACTGCATGGTAATAATGTTCATTTTAGTTTGGCAAAAAGAAAATCGTTTTGAGGATGAAGCTTATTCTATCGAATACGGTGCTAGAAATAAGGGCAATATACTTTTGTTAGTAACATTTTAAGTTTTAGAAAAGTGAAGCTGAAGAAGAGCTGAAGAATCAAATCTACGAGTATTATTAATTGAATATTTTTGCAGTTCAATTTCAGTTATTTTTCCCACTCGTGTAAAACATTTATCAATTAATATAATTTACGAAAATATAATTATTAAAAATATAATATTTTTTTTTTGTTATTATTTAACATAAAATATATTCTATGACACTCGGTAATACTGTAGCTTTTCATTAGTGAAAGAATTTTCGGAATCCGATCAATAGTTACGAAGATCCCCCTACGTACAAACTTACACATCTTTATAATAATATGTGTAGATTTGTATTATCCAAACGCCATTTTCATTGTTTATCGTTAAAACCTTATTGTCTAGAGACGAAAAACATTTCCCGATGAATATAATTAATCACAAACACGCAAGAAAAAAAAAAAACTTTCCCGCTGATGGTTTTCATTAAAGTAAATCTACCTGAAGCAACAGTAATTAATATTAGCTTCATAGCCGGGCTTTATAAATATCCTGTCCGTTCAGCCTTTACCTTGGAAATTAAAAGACTAACTTCAGCTGCAGGAAATTGTGCGGGAAATTTTCAAAATGGCGCTGGTTTATTAAAATGTTTAAAGAGTTTTGCTTTTCCGTCGTGGTTGAGTCGGTCAACTTGTGATTGGCTGTCATTGATGAGAACTAAAAGTTACATTTTCAGATCAAAAATTTGTTTATTTTTGTAAGGCCGATAAGAATTGCTATAAGAAAGTTGAAAATGTTTTTGACATAAATAAAATTGTTGATAACTATCTCGGCTGTGCGAAAACACATAGACACAATACGACATGCCATTGTGACACGACGTCGCAACGTGGCACGATGTGACGTCGTATCGTGTGTTATGTGTTTTGGCCCTATGGTACTTATATAAAGTTTTTGTTTTTGTTTTTGGCGAAAAGTTACTTCAAAGAGTTACTTTCTTCTTCTTAAGAGAAAAGTTACGTTCTTCTTCTTCTAGTGGAGAGTCATACAAAGTTAATCTAGGAGTGAAACTATTTGGTATCAGTTACAACACACTACGTCCACTGTTTGCCGGAATCGTGGTGAATATATCAATCGTATACAAAACTTCTCTCACTAAAACCCTTCTCATTAAATAACAGTCCTTGTGAATTTTTCAAAATATTATAATTGCTTGGTATAAAAATAGTCAGTATCACATTGTTTATAAAATTAATCCATTGTCACAAAGCTGTATCGAACTCATTTTTCTGGAGAGCTAAGTTTGTATGGCCGTACACGTCCAATTGCACTTGAGGAGCATCCACTGAAAAAAAAAACAATTTAAGTTAGAACAAAAGAGTGCCTGATCGATCTGTATTTGTGGAAGACGACATGTTTGTGGAGACTTGCCCAGTAGTAGGGCAGTAAAGGTTGAAAGAAGAATTCTATAAATATATAATTAAATGTGTAATAAATGGAAGGACTGCCTCGTTGATCTCGTGGTCGCAAGCATAACTGTTGAGCGTGGGATTCTGGGTTCAATAACCAAGTCAGGCAAAGTGCTATTGAGTATTTCCAATAGGAATTTCTCAATAGCAACCCAAAGTCTGGATTGGTGTCCGGTTTGTAGCAATAAGCTCCCCCACTATCACATGCCACTTGAACCAAACTGGCAGGTGTAGGTATTACACACGGCCTCTGCTTACCCCTGTGGGCAGAACAGGCGTAGTTTTATGTGAAAATTTTTTATTAACTTAAATTTTGCTGAAATTTAATACAAAGGTGTTCTGAACTATAAAGTATCAAATTATATACAAACCATCTAGATTCAATGTAATGAATATTGTATTAGGATGGATAAGGCCCCGAGCACCGTCGTTGTATTATATTTGCCTACCTCGAGATTTTAAATTACCAAGAACAAAAACAAATGATAAAACTTGGATTTAGCAAACGATGTATGAAAAGGGTTGGCTCAGGTGCCTAAATACAATTCTAGCGAATATAAACAATTCTCTTACATCTAAAATTATTTAACAATTTATAGGGGTACATTGTATTATAATAATACAATTGGTGCTCTGTACGAATTACTAACACCTAATGCCAAAATATGGCTGTCCTACCATTTTAAGACCTAAGCTTTTATCAATTAGTCCCAGAACTGAAAATTGTAGTTTATACCCGAAAAGTTTAAGGTCAGTATCTATTAGGGTATTCGGGCTCATGTGTGTTTAGGTACGGAAGGTTGCACGTCAGAGGTAACAAAACCAGTATAAGCTGACCTCGTATTCTATTGAAACTCCGTACTACACTAGGCCAGCTCAAGGTCAAAGTATTTCCACTGACGTACTACCTACATAGTGTTGAACTACAAAATGAACTAAGCTATTTAAATATAATGTGTGTTCACCTCTAACACCATTGTAGTGTCCCAGTCGCCGCTTGTGGTTGTTATTGACGTGGTCCCAGTTCTGTCTCTCATTGCTGCCGCACGTGGTGTAGATGACTGTACTCACGATGTACAGGCTAGCCAGGGTCAGCATTATCACTCGCCAGCTTTCACGGTTAGACTGAAAATAGAGAAAAGAGAATGTTTACTGTGGAAATTAAGTCAAATCAAGTCAGTAGGTAATAAGCAAGTAGAATAAAATGATCATTATCATTCCAGCCCGGAGTCGCCCACTGCTGGATATAAGCGTCCTCTTTTTTCTGTCATACTTCCCGGTTCCGTGCATGTCTCGTCCAGGTGTTTCAATAAAGTTATGCATAAAAAATGGGGTGTGTAAGCAACGAACTGAGTCGAAACAGAACTAAAATACTTAATAAATGAAACATTAATTTTGGGAAGAAAATGGAATCAATTTTTGTGTAAGGCAACTTCGTGGGGTGAATGCGGAAGGAAACTGCTTTCATAAAATGATATATAAATAAAATAAGGAGGATATATAAACTTATGTATTGTTGATACTCATCAAACGAACTGTAATTGTAACTGGCAAGGTATTATCGCATATTGAGGTAATATTTGAGTCAGGTTATGTAATCAATCGGAAAACGGTTATAAATGCCTGCCAACTTAATATTGCCTGTAGAAGGAGTTTTTTACTTACCATATCGTCAACAAGAATAAGACCCGAAACAAAAGGCACAGCGGCTCCAACAACACTGCTGACGGTGCACGATATCATCATCAGAGTTCCGGAGTAGTTCTCTGACATGTCCTTGTAAGTGCTCTGAAAATAATAGGTACACAATCTTTGAAATAGCATAGACGTAGAAAAAACTGGTGCTTAGAGTAAATTCAATCTTCAAAAACATATTAATTAATTAATTATACATACACCCCCTCACACACACACACTTTTATTCACTACTTACATTCTTTATTAATAAATTAAAATAGTAACAATATTTTTAGGTTATAAAATAATGAAATTGTCAGCTGAGCGCAAAGAGATTTAAGATAGGTAAATAATTTAATGTCTTTGGCTGAGCGCTATCTTCTGAGATACAGGGCTTGCCTAGTTCAAAAGATAGAGTCAATATCCTAAGTAAACCTCTCTTTACCACCACAAATGCTGTGGGATTATTATTGTACAATGTATATGACAGTAGTATAGTTACCTAGTAATAAGTACTTTTTTTAATATGTAATCCTGTTGCTATGTTGGTAAAAAATAAACTATAATTAATAATAACTATAATCTAATCATTTTAGTCTGTGTAGCAAATCATACTCCTCCGTTCCCAAGGAATTAAAAAAATATTATTTTTTTTTCACTATAACATAATGGAAATAGTTGTTAATCTTTGCTGTTACTGTAAGTCTCAAGTTATGTTTTGTTGTTTGTTCTTGTGTCTGGAGGGCCCTCTACTCTTTGAGGAAGTTAAATCCTCCTACGTTTTGGTTTGGAACGCTGAAGTGGGTGAATGGTCGATTTTGGTAAACGGACGTTTGAGTATGTTTAAATAAATGGGGTGTTTAAACTTTATGAAGTTGTTAGTACGTTCAAGTATAAAATAAAATTATACATAGTTCTGTTATTGTTGTGATAAGTAATTTTAAATTAAAGAATGATTTTGTGTCAATAGTAGAGTAGTATTAGCTCTCAATGGCTCCGCATTGATAACGTACCTACTACCTACTCGTAATATAAATTAACATTAACAAATAGTCTTTTGAAAACGGGAGAATCTAATGAAACATAATAAACCTTCAGCAACTTACCAAAAATCCACAAAACTGTAACCCCAGCAGCCCCAATATTGCTGATAACGTGATAATCGCTTGGATGCTCCACTCACGAGGAAGATTTGGAAGCATCGTGAATCCCATTACGATTCCAAAAGCACCTGCGAAATAATTCGTGGAAATTCGATTAATGATAAAAAAGGTTTTGCATGGAGCAGTTGGAGGCATTCATTCTTCGAACAAAAGAGAAGTATCTAATACAAACCTCTTGTACGTTTACGGTTTTTTAACTACTGACTCAGACAGATATCAAGAAGTCATCTACTTCTTACCAGGGGCTGCAGTCTCGACATTCATAGCGATCGCATTACGACCAAATTCGGGCGCAAAGTCCCGGATTGACAGGTGTAATGTATAGAATGACAGGACTTTGCGGCCGAATTCGGTTGTAAAGCGATCGCTATGAATGTGTCGAGACTGCAGCTCCAACCCTAAGCAAAGCATTACAGGGGACAGGAGAAGCGCTAAGATAGCCCACGAAATCCATACTAATAATATAGAGGTAAAAAAATGACAATTTCGCGAGCTACCCTGGCTCATTCGTCTTAGGCATGCAGTAGAAATAAGATTTAGCTATACTTATCTACCTAAACCATTTATAACTTTTCTGTAGAAACTTGCACTGAAGATGTAGTGGATGTATCGTATTGTGTAAAACCAGTCGATAATCGGGCTCAACACGATGTACACTGAACCCATCGAGATGAAGGGTAACATGGAGTACCAAGCACTCTGAAATATTTAAAACACTAGAATTTAGGTACACAGCTTTAAAACATACCTAATTTAGAGTAGCTTTGTTTTATCCTTGAACACTAGATAAAAATAACATTACAAATAAAACGTACAAAAGAAAACCAAAAGTACAGTCGCAAGCATAAACGAAAACTTCAAAAGCGATTTTTTGTGAAATAGTGATAACAACTTCACGAAAATATGTAAATGTTAATACTATAAAAAAATCTATCAAAACAAAAAATCGCGAGTAATTGTGGCTGTATATACATTATACGAAATTATTGTAAGACGAAATTATAATAAGACAAAGATTGTTACTTACATCCTCCAGCGATATTCCGTACGTCATCAAGTATGCG
Organism: Apamea epomidion; assembly: GCA_947507525.1. NCBI lineage: Eukaryota > Metazoa > Arthropoda > Insecta > Lepidoptera > Noctuidae > Apamea > Apamea epomidion. Next base: position 19,940,083 of record OX382237.1, read on the forward strand.
GGCGCGTATGCTATGAAGAAAATAAACACAGCATTGCTCGCTGCGTGTACGCCGGTTACAGCCCAAAAGTGAGACGATTTGAGAATATCACGCCAAGGTCTGTTTATTTCTTTCTGTAACAGAAACATCTCATTTTCTTAAATCTAGTTCTAGCAAACTTGAGTTCAAATATTTGAAGATTTTAATGTTTTCACACAATAGAACATTCTAATTTACAAACATTACTACCTAACTATCATCCTATTTTTTGGCAAAAGCACGGCGTTAACTCCTTGCAATCTCACAATATTTCCTTTAAATCAATCCATTTCATCTTCAGTACTACTTAGCTTAAAACTAAACGATTTTACTTACCTTTCTGTAACTATTCAGCGTATCCTTAATGAACTCTTTCTCAGCATCTCCAACGGCCTGATGGTCTGCTGGTGAGCTGGCCGTCAAAGTTCCCGATATGATGGCCATGGATAATGCTAGCATTGCCAAAGAGTAGTACACCAGCTCCCAACCTAAAGGTGCTGATGACAGCAGACCAGATATTGGTAGGGCTATTATGATGCCTATTTGGACACCTGAAAACAAAGTTTAATTGATAAGTCGTTTTTGTAAACATAATAAAAAGAGGCAAAGGTGATTGGCAGATAAAAGGACCCCAAGTTACGCCATATTTAATAAAACATTCTCATGATGTGTCCAAAATCAAAATCAAACTTTGTAATTCCTAAAAGCTGTCAAGGAACATTAGGCAGCTCCTTAGAAGTCATGGCCACGTTAACTTCGTCCATATTTAAACTAATTATGTAAAGAAGGTAAATGCAATTATAGGCTTGCGTATTTTATTTTGCGATGAAATCTTTTGAAGATAAAACATTAAAGAGAAGATTTTTATTTTACATAGAATAATATAGCCAGAGAAAATTAAAATGAAGATAAAGAAGCATTAAGCGTGTTAATTAAATTAGTATGCATGGCAGCAAAAGCTTAGGGTAGCGGAGAGTGCACGAATATTACAGAGGAATTGTCTTCTTAAAGTGCGGGGCTATGCATACTGAATAGTAATGCATGGACTGATTTTAATATTGCCTTAATTGGTATAATGTAGGAATGTTATATTGTGCGTATATGTCATCCAAGCATTCATAAGGATCATGATTAATTTAAGTCATGCAAAGTATATAGGAAGTCATAATTACCTCCGTAAATTAAATGGTTGAATATCTTCCTCTCATTGGGTGGCAACCAGTGCTCGAGCAGTGACTGGTTGACGGTGTAACAGCAAGCGTGGCTCATCCCCATGAACAACATAGCGTTGCAGGCTGCTACCCAACCACCCTGAAATTAAATTGTGGTGTCAGCACGGCAGTTTTAAGCAATAATGATAAGTGGCACTGTTAATTAAAAGAATTGTGTAAGGAATAATAAGAATGAAAAGGCATTTAATGATGTTTTTACTTCAAGTAATATGGGGATACGATCGACAGAAGAAAAAGTGTTAGAGGAAATCACTTAAATCAAAATATCAAGTAGATTATGACTTGATGATCTGCTATCACCCAGCTACATATTTCCTTTGCTTTCATTAGCTTCATCTTTCCTTTGATTTATTGCTTTTATTAGCAAACAAAAGAAAAGACGTTGCTCGTTGGATCTTTCTTCTCAAAATAATATATTAAAAAATATCTAAAAATACCTTATTGATAATAGTCGGCATCGCAACACAAAACGCCCCATTGATGAGAAGGATAACAGTCGTCAATAATTTTCCTCCGATCTTCCTCAGGAACAGTTCAGAAGGCAGTAGCATCACAGCGTAGCCGAAGAAGAATGATGACAGAACTGTTCCTTGGATTTTACCATCCCAGTTATGAATCTGAAAACATTAATTGTTGGTCAGTAATAATGTGTGGGTGATTTACGAAAGCTTTCTCATGTTTTTGTGTTTGAGTTTATTGTAGTCCTTTGACGCAATTGCTTTGTTTTGTTCTTGATGATATGATTCTTTGATTATGTTAGGAGCAGTGGTGGCTCAGTGATATCGGCCCCGACTAACGACTTATAGGTCGTGGGTTCAAACCCGGGCAGGCGCTTTACTTTGTGTAAATAATTTCATCACTACTGTTCTCAAAATGGTGTACGAAAACATTGTTAGGAAACTGGGATGTTCTAGAACCAAAAATTCGAAGACATTATGTGACATCTACCAACAACCACTCACTCTTGAAGAGAGAAGGCCTGTGGCCCAGCAGTGGAAACTTTATGGGCTTAATATATTATATGTTATTTTATGTTAGGAAGCGGCACGCTGTCGACGGCTTTAGTTGAATCTGTTGTTGACGCGTGTCGATCGTGTGTATGAGCACTTATAGAATGCTGCTAAGGCACTCCTTCGAACCTCCACAGAACGCCACCTCTTACGTTCCTTACAAATGTACAAGGATCGCAGCAAGTGACGTTCTGTGGCAAAAGTCGTGAGTTTATGTTTACTGTAGATACTGCTTCATCATTTGAACATAATCGCTCTTAATCGCCTATTAACTCGATAATGACATTTTTGTTTCCTTTTTGGTCGTATTTCTGTTGAAATATACTTTTCAGCTTCCATATTATGTTTACCTGTATGTAAGTATCATCTCTTCTCGTCTGATCTGTCAAAGCCAAAACAGCGACTCCCATGCTGCCTCTGATGAATCCCATGGTGATGGAACTCGCTAGCATGTACATCATCTGTAGATGCCTGACGCCGATCTTAAACCCTATGAACAGGAAGAAAATGAGACATTTTATTATGATCAAACATTTTTACGGCGTTATTAAAAGATCTGCTGTTATCAACCTACCTACATACATCTTTACTTTGATTGTGTGTTTGTAGGTTGGTCGGATACTAAAATTATTAGAATACTGTAGACAGCATTCTAATAATTATAATCGACGTTGATAGATCAACGTCAATTATTTTAACATTCTTTTGTGCTATGAGTTCTCTTGACGTTCTATGGAATCGTTTCTCCGTCGTGACACATGCCCAAATAATTGGAGTATTCGAACCTGTACTGTACCTCTTGGAGTATAGATTTGTTGGACCACTTGTCTAGTTGGTTCATATCCGGCCTCGACAAGACCCCACATTAAGGCTTACTTGCTTTAATTCGTGATTTTATTTGCTGTCTAATATAGACTACTTCGTTAGTCTGGTGATCGCAAGCGCTACAGCTGAACATGAGGTCTTGGTTTCGATTCTCAGGTCGGCCGAAATGTGGGTGGTACACCTCTGCCTAACCCTTCGGGGATCACAGGCATGATGTTATGTTTATAGTATAGTTTCTTCAATGTATCTTAGTTACATAATTATAAAAAAAACACTCACCATTTTTAGTAATAACGCCATAATACCCGTCTTCGAATTGATATCTCAAAAAATCCACGTCCATTCTGTGGGACAATAAAATAATATCAAATTACAACAACGTATGTACTGTTACATCAACTGTTACTTGAAAAAAATATGTTGACATCTATCATATTATCTTCGTTATCTACCAGACTAATCCTAAAACAATCAATTGTTAGCTTTGAGTAAATAATTCTGATTTTGTACGTAAATACAACTATCTTTAAAAGTTAGTTTTGACTTCTTTACCACACTCAATTCTGTACCTCATCTCATATCATCAAGATTTAATTTTCATTGTCAAGAATGAGTCAAAGGCTTCAAGTGAGAATGTCAAAGTATATGCTATTTAAACGATTGTGTGTAACTAATGATTTAGTTGCAGACGTGATGAGAGACAAATACCTCGAAATGACGCCGTATAGGGCTCAGGAAAATGTAGTCAAGTGCGAGTCGGACTCGCACCAGAAGGTTTTCATACCACAAGGCAAAAAACGCTAAAAAAGACACGCAAACTAAATAATTACGTATATAAGACTTTTTGTTATTTTGATGCTTAAGGTAAATAGTATTTAAGTAAATTAGGTGTAAAATAACTAATTAATACATTTTTGTCATTATATCAAGACTTCTAATGTTAATTATTGTTATGAATTTTACTGTCCTACAATTACCATAAAGTATGCTCATGCCGCCTGTGATTATCCTAGTTCAGGCATATAACATTATTATACCTTTGTAAGTTATTTCTAAGACTTTATGTAAATATTTTACCAATTTAGTACTGAATAAAATATTATTATTATTTTGTTTCTTCTACGGAGACCCCCTTTAATTATTATTAACTTTTATTTTATTTTTAATCTTTTTTATTATAGCGGCATTAAAAATACACAACCTGTGAAAATTTCAACTGTCTACCTATTGCCGTTCATGAGATACAGCCCGCTGATAGTTAGACGGACTGACGAACGGACAGCGCAGGCTAAGTAACTAATAGGGCTCCGTTAACATCCGTTGGGTACGGAACCATAAAAATAACTTCGCAGAAAGTAGAACAACACGCAATTCTTTTATAAACGAAAGTACTCTGTTGTGTTAAAATGTTTTTCGAAGGTTCAATGAATTCTAATGAGCAGGTGTTTAAGCGATTACAGAGTGTCAGACAGACAATGCGAGAAACGGCAACAGTGCGAAATATTCCTACTTAAATTTTCCGTGAAATGTTAAATTACAAGATTGTGAGGTATTAACTCTGAAATAAATAAATAAAAAACTTCACATCGTCTTTCTAGCAGTACGCTTAAAATTAACTAATCAGTTGCAAATTGTTCTGACCATATTGGTGATGTTCTTCAGAAGGTCTCAAATACTCAAATCTTTATTACATTCCATATGTATTTAGGTCAAATGCGTACGACTACTGGTAACCGGAGTGCGTTTATGACCAGAGATATGTAGACGAAGCAAAAGTACAGAAGGAATACGTAACGTAGTGCAGGTGACGTTCTGTAAGTTATGTCTACCCTAAGGACAAAAAGGCGTGTGTGTATATAAATAAAAGTAGGTATTTTAATATAGTTATCCTCATTTTAAAGGAACAGCTTCTATGGCTCTTAAAAGATATATATGGGTGATGTTTAAGGTTAAAACCACCGATAGTTGCATGCCATATTTTAAACTGTTGAAAATACTGGAACTACCTTGTTTATACATACTAGAAGTAGCTGTGTTTGTTAAGCTCGACCCAGATCGTTTTAAACGCCTGGCCAGTTTCACGTAATTGATGCGACAATACCCTACTGTGTCATCAATTCGCTAACACAGCACTAATGCGGAAAAGTGTTTGCTGCAAGGCTCCGGTCATATTATAATAATAAAATACCTAAAAGTCGAAAAGAATTGCCGCTATCGTTATTTAAAAAAAGGCTTCGAAGGTTTTGACCCTCAAAGCATATTATAGCATAACAGAATCGTTGACTGAAAAACATTTAAAACTTTCTGCCTATAATGTTCAAATAAGAATTATATTTGGTTTTGAGTCGTTTTTTTCGTGTATAATAACGGTTGGTAGATTAGTTACGTTGCCTGCCATATGGAAATCCGAATATATTTGCGTTTTTCATCAGTCGTTTAAATGACGTGAAACGACTTATTTATAAGATTTCTATATATAATATATGTTTTTATACATTTTTTGTATATTATGTGCTGCTTTTAGTCCGCCGGTCATTTACACCCGGCGCGGCGCAAATGTAATATTTTTTTCATTGGAGCCACGCCGTTTAAATCGCCGGTCATCCTACCACAAAACCTAGCTACCACAAAAAAGAAGATACCTATTATTGAATTTAGACGAAAACTGTCACAACAAATGATTGACTCAAACCCACGTGATGGAGGTAACATTCCATGTAGGCCAAAGAGAATAAAACATTCTCTTGTAAAAGCAGACGGAAAGGCTGCGACGACAAAAAAATTTTGTGTAGCTTGTTACAAAAATAATTCACAAACGCATGGAAGAAAAATTACCAAAAACAAAACCAAAAAGGTTACGACATTTTGTTCAGTTTGCCCTGACAAGCCATATTTGTGCAGATCGTGTTTTGATAAAAAACATTAATTTTCTGTTTGTTTTTTAATTTTAAATTACTTTGATCTCAACACAAAATAATGTGTCTCTAAATAACACTAGTCTTTGATTTGTAATAATAAAAATATTTTAAAAAGTGAACTGTCTTTAATTTACATCTTAATTTTGTTTGACTCGCCTACAAAAACATTCGTACAAACAAAAACTTATAAAAATATTTTGAGGCCAAGTTATCTAAAGTGATCATTGGGGCCGCGCCGCCCACTTGTAATGGTATTTTGCGTTACACGCATGGCCGTCAGCGAGCAAAAGGTATTCAAGTTCATCTTAGTTGTGTCGGTCATTTAAGCCCCCCATGGCCCCAACGCTTCTACCAAGTGCCGGTCATTTTGTCCCCCCATGGCAGCCAACGTGTTAATGGATTAGTTTATAATTTTGTAACTTGTGCATACTACTGGTAAAATAATTATGGCTAAACCTTTTACCTATATCACCATACCGTGGCCTCCAAAAGTTAGTTGACATTTTTCCACTTCACTCCAATTATGATTTAAAATAATCAGGTACCCCTAAGGAATTACTTGATTATTCTTTATGATAAGTCAAAGGTAGTTGAATTAGTCAATAAAAACGTTATAGCAGTTCAAACATTTAGATCACTAGAATTTGAAATCATAATGTGTGTGTCAAAGTTGAAGTGGCAACAGGTCCACCTACTTTTGGAGGCCACTGTATATGGGATACAGAAAAGTTCTAACAGGTTCAGCCGCATATCGTGGCGCACAAATTGGTAGGAAGAGATGATGCATAAACCGTGATAATATTCATCAGAATTACATTTCTTCATTATTCATTAAAGATTACGTACTTATATCTCCTCTTCCCACTTGGGTACTAAGCAGTGTGGACGTGTAGTTAGCACAAAATAAATAAATAAATAAAAGTATGTATTTTAAATCTATATATATGTATAAAAATCTATTGCTGTTCGTTTGTCTGGCTAAAACTCGAGAACGGCTGGGCCGATTTAGCTGATTTTGGTTTTGAAATGTTTGTCGTAGTCTACGGAAGGTTTAAACGGGGAGAAAATATGGAAAAATGGCGAGGAAGATAGTATAACAACAATTTCATTTTCCCATATAAACTGTTCTACCTACTTTCCTGTCAAACATTTGACGTTCGTCCCTTCGGTATGGTAGAGAAAGAACCAACAGTTTGAGAGGACCTGTCCAGTCAGTGCACGCATTTGTCAGAAATCGTGCAGCTCAACATAACACTTAAAGAGCTCGACGATTTGACGAACAATACCAAAGAAACGACATTTTGGTAGGCCACATTAATTACTCAAACTGCCAGACCATGACAAATACTAACAGAACAGAGAGAAAAATAAAAAATAAAATGACCCACATAGTCTTCACATTCACAATAATTAAAATAATAGAATACTTTACAAAGTAAGCAAATGTCATAGTATATATCAAATTCATTAATGTCGTGAAAACTGAAGTGAAGTGAGCTTGATGTGAGTTGTCAGTAGTGTCAATCCCTAGCATTATTTGGAATGACACCTTACTCCACGCTCACTTCACCTAAGTTTTCACGGTGAGATGGTTACAGAATCGCACTGCTGGTCACCTATCAACGCCATTCTCATCTGTCAACGCTATCTGTCAGTGTTTTCCGTCAATGTCATCCGTCAGTGTCAACTGTTAGTGTCATCTGTCATTGTTTACCGTCATTTGTCATCTGTCGGTAGCGTTCCAGGAACCTACTAAGCAAGAAACTAGAGACTTTACATTCCAGAGCCTGCAGTTGATAACTCTTGAGTAAATTCAAGTGATTCTAAACTGAGCCAGCCATGTCAGTTCAGCGCAGTCCACCACCAAAAGACAAATAAAATCTAAAGGATTGAGCTGGGGTGTTGCAATATGAATCTGAACAGGATCTGGAAGAATGAATATGAAAATGTGTATGAAAGATGAATATGAAAATGTGTCCCATAGGACTAATAAAAGATGAGCTTTGAGAACGCCACCTCAAATTAAAACTGCAAATGCTATGAGTATGGGTGATATTATGCAAGAAATGCGTGCACTATTCAGTTATCTGGCAGCTGAATAAGATTTACGCTTCCGGGAGTTGTAAGCGACCTTAGAGAAGCAGAGCGAAGAGATTAAGGAAAGTATCAGTTTCTTATTTGTAAAGTGTACAATAAAAAGTATTATATTCTATTATATTCTTATCACAGAAGTACGACGTAGCTCTGAACCAGATTGAATCGCTAAAGAATGAGAAGAAGCAGGACAGGAAAGGGATTATTGCGCTGGAAGAAAGAGTAGATTACTTGGAAAGGAAAACCTGTTCTGCAACAATTGAAATCTGAAATGTACCGAAACTGACCTCCGACCAGAATAAGTTTGAGGGGAAAGAGGACCTAAGCAATTTTATGTTTGTGTTGGGCAAGCTAGTGGATGCTGAGATCAAGGATACTGACATCAAAGACATCTACAGAATAAAGCCACATGAAAAACGTAATAGCACAGGTACTATGTATTATTGCCGAGTTTTCAACAGTACTAAGGAAAGAAAAGGTTCTAACTAGCTACAAAAAAAATCAACAAAAAAAAAAGAATTTAGTGATAAGCTACATACTGAACATCTTAGCTCGAAAGAAGAAAGGAAGCTCATCTATGTATGTGTCTGAGAGTGTCACAAGAAAGACTGCCAAATTATTCTCTCAAGTCCGTGAATTTTCCAAAACAAATGGCTACACGTGCAGGCTTTTTCGTGGAGCGGTTTTACTACGTCTCGATGATAACGAACACGAGCAGATCAAATCAGAGCACGATCTCGCCAGCATTCAAAATAAACCATGAATTTCAGCATTTTTACCTTATTATAATTTTGGTTTATATAATTCTAATTAATTTATTAGCTTTATACGAAAATTGTATCACTTTTGAATGTTCACTCACCTTGAAAAACAAAAAAATACACATAATTCCATCGATCACCATATACCACACTACTACAATAAACATATTCTTAAAATATATTCCCAAACACACATAAGACAAACGCAAACATTATACCGACACACTACACACATTTTAAGCAATGGCCAGCAAAGAAAAGCAGTACTTATTATTTAAAAATGGCTGCCGCGTGTGAATCATTACAAAAACTACAAGAAATAGACAATATACAGCTTGCTAAATTGTTCACATGCGACTGTACAGATCTTGAGAAACATACATCCGTACACAAAAATGATTTTAATATAATTTCCCAGAGCATTAGAGGCATTTGCTGCAATTTCGACGACTTCTTACTTACATTATCTAGTCTTAAATTTGAAACAGACACCATTATATTAATTGAATGCCAACTTAACTTAAATAAACCTGTTCCTCAAATTGATAATTATAATTGCTATTATACTGTGGGATAATAGCAATTGTAATTATCAATTTCAAATAAACATGATGGAGTCGTCGCGTATGTGAAAAAAATTTAAAACATAAAGTTACAGAAGTTATACTCTTACGCGCATCTTGTCTTCAAATCGAGGTACTAAATAACATTGTCTTTGGAGTAGATCCCCTGCAAAGGCAAATGCCCATTTTTGGCCATGAAACGCAGAACTATTTGCTTTTGTTAAAAAAAAAACATCTTGCTTTATGTTTATTAATCGCGGTATTCATTTATCCAAACAAAATTGCAACATTTATGCACAATAAAAAGTACTGAAAAGTAAAAATGAAATTATGGGTATTTCCGGTTTGTGGATAAAACAAAGTGTTGCCAATTACGAATTCCGTTCAAAATATAATCGATTCTCTTTTTTTTTTTCGATTTTTATGTTATAAGTAATTATTATAATGGCCATATTATTTGTTTTTTTCGAGTATTAAGATGACAAAACAAGCGAATTGCTAGTTGATTTACCATGATTTCTTTAGATCATAACAAAAACGCTACTGCACAATTTAACAATCATTTTTATCTGTTCTTAAAAATACATTAAAAATAGACAACTAAAAGAAACAAAATAATAATCTTTGAGGCGCTTTAATTAATTCGTATGTTAATAAATTCATATTGAATAATAAATTGAAAATAAAATCTATATCGACATCGATTTTGTCTGTTATGTGGCAACATCGAAACTGACATTATGACATTTAGGTGGCACGGCGGTATGTCATAGCTAAGTAATCACAAGTCGACTTCGTTTGCATTTTGTATTATTTTGTTTGTTTTCTTGCGGATTTGTTATCTAAGCAACTAATAAGCTTTCTAAATGGACTCCGACCATTCTTCTTACTCTACTACCTGAACCACCCCTGACCACGGCCTGAACATGGATCTCGCTCCCGCTTCTCACGATAAACCCTGCACGAACTTGGACTCGATATCCACTGATATTTATGACCCCAGCTTTCACACCGGCCAGAGTTCTTTTCAGCCCTCAGTAACTCCTTCAAGAGGATATTTACGCTGTGTTAATTTGTTGTTTAAATGTCACGAAATTACGAAGACATTTGTTGGAAATTGCAGAAGTGCGAAATCTTATACAACAATGGGTTCGACCACAACAGCTAAATAGTTGTTCCTCCCCCAAGGCTTTAAGCCGCCGCAACAATTTGTAACTTCTTACCAATAAACTATGTAAAAAGGCTAGCAAACAAATTATCATCTGTGGTGATTGGAATATTGATACACTGAAAACAAATAACACATCCAATGACTTAAATTCTATACTTGGTAATAATAATTTCATAAACTACATAAAACTGCCAACGAGAAAAAACGCATGTTTGGACTTAATAGTAAGTAACATACACGACGCTAAATCAGCAATTAACTATCTAGCGCTTTCAGACCACGAATCAGCACAATCAATAACGGTCTGCTTCGAAACTGATTTTCGAGATAAAGACAGTCATAGCTTTTGGCTTGAAAATGTAAGAGAGCTCAGTGACAAAAATATATGTAAGTAAATTTAATAACTGTATCTCAAGTGAATCTTTTTTCGAAGTTTACGAAGCTCAAACAACAAATGACGCCTTCGATAGACTACACGATATAATTACCCTTTTCTACAATCTATGCTTTCCTATAGTTAAAGTTAAAAATACTTGTAAGCAAGTGAAAAATAGAGGTCTAACCAAAGGTATAAAAAATGCTGCATTAAAAAACGAATATTATATTTAAAATGCCATCTGTACAAACATAACAAAACAAAAAAATATATGACGACTACACTCAAATACTGAAAAAATGCATACACAAGGCTCAGCAGATTAATAGCTTAGACTACATTCATAAGGCTAAAAATACAAGTGAAGCGTCCTGGAACATGATTAAAACTAACTCAATTAATATGAAAAGTAACTCTGAAGTTGACGCAGTTAATGCTAATACTAAAGTTTATCACAGTCTAAACCAGATATGTGACTTATTTAATGACTACTATATATCCCAAACAAAGACTACCAATGATGCTCATAAAAAAATGCAACATGGCGTAAAAATTACCACTCTTCAAAATCCTAAAAGCATTTTCCTTATACCAGTAGATGAATCAGACGTTGATAAAATAATTCTAAGAAACACTAACTCGACTGGATATGATGACCTGAGCATTAAAGTTTTAAAATTATGTGCAAAGAGTTTAGTGTCTCGCTTAACCTACATTTTAAACCCGTCTCTAACAGAAGGAGTATTCCCAACGCGTCTGAAAAGGTCAATTGTCAAGCCTCTTTTTAAGTAAGGTGTAAAAACTGACATGAGCAATTATCGACCAATAACCTTAATCCCAATTCTATCCAAAATCTTTGAGAAGGTTATGTGGAATAAAATGGAGAACTTTTTGACAGCATGTGATGTTCTTAAAAAAGAACAATTCGGTTTAAGGAAGGGCAGTTCTACTGCTCTAGCATGTTTTACGCTAATAAAATACATAACTGAAAGTTTGAATAAAACATTTAAGACAAGTTGCGTGTTCCTAGACATGACAAAAGCCTTTGATTTTGTTTGCCATAAAAGACTACTCTCAAAGCTTGAACATTATGGAATCCGTGGTAAGGCCAACGACTGGATCAAGAGTTATCTTTCTGAAAGAGTAGGTACAATGCGTGGAAATAACAAAAACTTGTCAAAATGAAAAAAAAAACCTATAGGTCGGGATATAAACAAAATAATTCTGGCACGCCACAGGGAGGTGTCGTACCTATCCCCACTACTCTTTCTAGTTTACATCTACGACATTTCGGACGCGATAGGCAAAGATTGCATACTATTCACTGATGACACTACAATAATGACTAAAAGAGACAATAATAAAAATTTAGAACATGAAATCGTGCAAGCTCTTGATAATGCAATTGATTGGCTAGAAATAAATAACTCAAAAATAAATATGATTAAAACGAACATAATACAATTTCAGACATACAATTCAAACATAAATAAAATAGATATTCATTATAAAGATTCTCACTTGACCACTGTCGATAATTGTGTATTTTTAGGTATAACAGTCGATAAAAATTGCAATTGGAAAACACACATACATAGATAAAGTTGTTACAAAAATAGATCGTTTTATGTATGTGTTAAAAAGAATTAGACAAACAGTAAACTGTGATACTGCAATGCTAGCTTACCATGGTTATCATCCGTACTTAGATACGGCATTGTAATATACGGAACGGTCGGCACGGTTGGCGCAGTGGTTAAGCGATTGACTGCTGCGCTGCGTGTCGCGGGTTCGATTTCCGCACGGAACAAATATTTGTATGGCCTATAAGTAGTTGTTCCGGGTCTGGCTGCTTGTGTATGTGACTTGAAATATTTGTAAACGCACCCACGATACAGGACAAATTCCTTGAGTGAGGCAACGTTTAAAAAAAAAAAAATATGGGGTAACTCAGTAGATTTTGACAGAGTTTTTGAAAGCTAAAAAAAATTTACCGAGCGATTTGTGGAGCTCACTTTTTAGACAGCTGTAAGCCACTTTTTCAAAATCTTAAAATTCTACCTTTGCCATGTTTATATATTTTTGAAATATGTACTTTTGTTAAGAGAAACTACAATTTATTTGAAACCAAATAGCGGAACATGGCATAAAGATAGACTTCGGCTGCCACCAATAAAACTAAAATTATTTAAGAAAAATGTATACTGCATGTCAATTATTATTTACAACCATTTACCAAATAGATTTCAAGACTTACCGCTGACCAAGTTTAAAAAAATACTTTTCAAACTATTAATTTTTAAAAGATATCATACCATTAAGGACTATCTAGAAGACAAATCAATAGAATCTGTAAGGTAGATTGGGTGACATCGCTGAGTGTGAATACATTTGCACGCCATGTTATGGCAGGATATGCTGAAACAAATTTACTGTATCACCTTATGTACCATATTCTAGCAAATAAATATTTTTATTTGATTTGATTTATGTCCTTTTAATCCTAATTTGTGTATATAGCACGTGCGACGCCGTGGCGCGGCACGGCGCCGCGCCATCTGCCGGCGGCGGTGCCGTACCGTTGCACGGCAAACGGCGCCGCGCCGTAGACATGGGTCCACGCCCTAAGTACTAGTATAGTAGTCAAGAAACCCAGACAGGCGCTTTACTCTGTGTAAATAATTTTTTCACCACTGCTCTCAAAACGGCGAAGGAAAACATCGTGAGGAAGCCGGCATGTCCTAGCACCAAAAATTCGAAGACATGTGACATCCAACAACCCACACTGGGCCCACGTGGTGGATTACGGCCCACTCCCTCTCAAAGAGAGGGGGCCTGTGTCCCAGCAGTGGGAACATTATAGGCTGATAATGATAGTAGTCAAAGTAATGGCGTGAAGTGGGTTGTTTCGACATCGGATGTTTATCGGTTGGAGTGTTGGGTGAGGTAAGAGGGCTCAGCTTACCCCGGCCCTTCAACCTCTACATGAACCAGTTGATCCTTAAGCTTAGCAGCACCAAGGTCGGTGTGTGCAAAATCGAAATCAAAATCAAAAGTCATTTATTCAAATTAGGCTGAGAATCGGCACTTTTCGAACGTCATGATTACAAAAGACAGTCCCCCAAAAAGGCCCGCCCTTCACCACTTCCTAGTGCTATTGCTGGGAAGAAGAAGTGGCGCAATAAACTCCCCAGCAGCACAGCTGTCTGTACAGTTAGAAAATACTTGATACTTGATTGTATACAATACTAGGTGTTAAGTAATTAACATTACAAGGCACAGAACATAAAATTAAATTATTTACCATATGTCAGCTAGCCACGGCAATATACCAACAAATATAATAAAAACTATACGTACTCAAGCTAAAAAATAATTAATTAAAATTAAAATGTAAATAAAAACTTACTACCTAAATAAAAGCCTCCAGGCATAAAGGCCGTGACAGCTTACATATTTATGCATTGCTGGATTCTGGTCACATAGCTGTCACTTGAAGTCACAGATGATAAACTAGGACCATTGAAGTAAAATAAATAAATAAATTAATACTATAAAATTATAAATTATAAATTGTCAGTTCTTCTACACGTGCAGCATGTGGGTCAACTTCACCCAGTGGGCATACAGCGACCCACGCGTTCAATATAGTAATCCACAGAGAATACTGCTGCGGCTGCCGTGACGTTGTAGTGAAGGATGTTTGCGGATAATAATATTGATAGTTTTACCGCCATTATAAAAAAAAGATGTGCATCTCTGATGACGCATGTTCGCGGCAGCACCTACAGCAGATTGCGTGGGTTTCTCCGATGTTACGGAGGTGGATAAAGCCCCACGCTGAATTTTATTTGTAATTGTATGTTAATCTGTGTCCATGCCTACTAATACTCACCCCTTTAGTAATAAACATAAGTAACGTTTATGAGTAAGGGGGTGAGTGAATAAAGTAGTGGTTAGCGACTGTTTAACCATACATTTTTGACGTTTGAACGTCACTTAACTTTAACCATGGTTTATAAATAAACCCAGCCCACCCAGCAGTTTAGTAAAATTGTTGCTAACCCTATGGACGCTGTCTGAAAATAAAACTTTCTATGCTATTCTTAACATTTTTAGATCAATTTATTTTTTAATTATAGCACCTTTCTTATTTTCTTACAATTTATTTATTTCTTACATTATTTAGACAAACAAAAATAATAATATCAATCACAACTTAACATTCCATTTTACCTATGAGCACATCTCCTGAACGGCTTCAACTGATCTCAGATTTGAAACAAAATATTCGATTTTAACTGTAGCAAAATCATATTTTTTTATCATAATAACACAGAAATGCCAACTTTTGTAAACCAACACAGGATTAGTTACCTAGTTTTCTTTTGAAACGTGTAAATTACATTATAATCGGTACTTCTAAGCACTACAATTTTGCAACATAATATGCGACACTTTTTCCCTCTGTCTACTATAACGATTTCCACGTACTCTCCAAGTGCTCTTATCTCAATTATGTAAATGTGTCTACCCTCTTTGTAGCCACATTTCTATGCATTAACACTATCATTCTGTCCGCGGCCGGCCACGCTTTTACTCTTAATTTCATCTGCAACTGCACTCTTTACTTTAACACCACTAAGCATTTCATTTAAAGTAAAAACATTTTTACATTCCTATAAATTATCTCTAATTTGAAAAGTTTCAACTAATGCTATCTACTACGTTGTTGGTCTATATAAACCTTTATAATTAGGGACTTTAATCACATTTATTTTCACTGGAAGTCAAATAATGCGGTAAGAGAGGTTTTGTATCATTTTAGATACCTTCTATAACAATAAGACTAGTTTTTACAAAAATAATTTTATACAAACAGTTATACTTGAGTCAATACATTATCTAATATAAATTCCGCTGGAGACAACTTAGAAACACTTTCACATTGATCATCATTGAATATCACTTCTTCTTACTGTTCTTTTCCTTTTATTATTGATTCCAAGGCTTTTGAACGAGTGATATTCCCAATGAGTTCGTGAAAATTTACTTTATTCTTCGCAATCCATTAGGATTCTCAGTCATCGAGGGAATATAGTAATAACAAGCAGCACACTGCTAAAGTCATATTCATTCAATTTTTCCCGAGTTTTTTTTTAATGTTTGTTTGCTTCTAATTCTTTTTCGCTTTTCCTGTCCAATACTGGTGTCATTTCCTCTGTAAAATAAAAAAAAATATGTTAATGGTTTTGTTCTTCTGAAAAAGTGAACAGTTTTGATTCTTTTTTTTTTCGTTTATTAAAAAGAACCAGGTTCTCAATGATAACTTCCAATATAGCCTATAAGACCAGCAATTTTAATGTAACTCTCTCTCTAAAAAAAAAAACTAAAATGTTACGTGATTTTATTTTAAACTAAGAGTAGTGTTAATTGTACTTTACACAAGTCCGTTCCACTTTCTAAGAGTTTGATATAATAATATAAACAGTTTGTTCATATGTTATATAACTTGTTGATACTGAAAGTAGTTTCGAAAAATATTTTAGAATTACCTGGATCAGCTTTCCTCCTATCTTTATAGTCGGGACTGTCCCAAGGTTGTCGATCTGAACTGCCCAATATGACGTAGATAAGATTACAGCTAATGCCTATGGAGGCAAACAGCAGGAAAACTATCCGCCAGCGACTGATGTCCGACTGCAAATAGTAACAAATTTGCAGAAGATGTTTGCTTGCTACACAATTTGAACAATAAAACGAAATAAAAAACTTGTAATTGAGAGTTAAAAGATTGGGTCGAATCAAATAAGTCTTGTTGAACACAATACACTTTGCTAGATGTTGAGTGAATGTTAAGTTGAATGTTAATGTGATGTGTTAAGGCATGCAAAAAACTACAAAACAAGCTAAAACAATTACTGTTACTAGAAAAAAATATCGATTATATTAACTGTTACTAACCGGATCATTCCGTAGTATCAAACTGGTGATGACTGGGGTTATGATGCTACCAATACCTCCAGCAAAGTTGGTTAAAGATAGTAGTACGCCTGCAAACTGTGGTGATAGATCCAAGTGATTCACCTGAAAAAATAAGTATTATCTAAAAAATATTGACTAACGAAATGTCAATAGGATGGTAAATATTATTTACAAACTGCGATCGATAATGTACAAGTATCTGCCAAGATCAAGCTAAATCGGAGTCTCGATACGGCGTTCGTGCGAGGTAGCCGTTTGCTAATTACTCAATCCGCGCGCACACCTATTGCGTTGTTGTTATTACCTGCGCGTAGCTGCGGTAGCTATACCCAATGTGTATGTACTCGTATATACCGATGGGTTGACTCGCTGCGCGCAATAACTAACGATGTATGTTTTTTTTTTCAATTTTACGCGATGAATGAAATTAAGAAAAATCATGTTTATGCGACTTGTGATGCGACAACTATACCGAGCAGCAGTCCGTGGAGTGATCTAGTAGTACGAGATTTAGAAGGGATACAATACCAAGAGGAGAATATTATACAAATGGAGGTCGAAACTAAGTCGGAGAAGAGGAAAGGAGATGACGAGGATACCGAATGGACAGAGGTGAAATCAAAGGAAAAAAAGAAGCACAAGCTTGAGATAGATAAAATAGAGATCTACATATCATGTAGGGAACAATTGCCTAAATAATTTGCTTTGGCCAGATTATTTAAAGATAACGACATTACCGATATTCTAAGGGTGAAATATATGAACCCATACAAAGTCCGCCTCGATATGCAGAATGAAGTCAGCGCAGAGAGATTAGAGAACTGTAAACAATTACTTGACAAGGGCTGGCGTATACAACGGCCTATGGAAAAGAGTATATCATATGGTGTCATAAGAGATGTGGATTTAGACCTAACCGATGAGGAAATACAAAACACAATAGCGTGCCCTAAACCAGCCCAATTGATGTAATTTTTTCGACTCAGCCGTCTTCATTCGAAAGAAGGTTGGTCACGAAGCGAAGCAGTTCGTGTATGTTTTAAGGGATCCTTTTTACCACCATATATCTCCGTGGATGGTTTGAGAATTAAGGTGGATCCATACATATTCCCTGTATCACAGTGTACGCAGTGCTGGAAGTTGGGTCATCCAACTAAAAAGTGTCCATCAAGCAAAGTTGTCTGTCCGAAGTGCGGACAAAATCATACTAACTGTGATACTACGTCATTTAAATGTGTCAATTGTGACGGTGCACACATGGCTTTGTACAAAGGTTGCCCTGCATTCCGCAAAGAAAAAAGGTTAAGAGACATTATGGCGGAATTTAATTGCACGTATAGAAAGGCTCTCACTATTTATGTAGCACCAAGTTCACCAGCAGATGTGGTCCCTAAGTTGTCGTCTATTAGACCATTCTCTGCGTTAGTGTCTAAACATTCGCATGAAGAGGATACGATATCGTCACCCTGTGAATCTGAACTTACGTGGAAAACATAACGACAAAAGCGCAAATACACAAAGGAGAAGAGGTCAAACGAGCCTCACGATCACCATCCAAGAAACAAAGGAAACGTAGGGATGCTGCTTCTAATCGATCTGAATACGAAGTATTTTTAAATCCAGAGCCACAGGATACCAATAAAGCGGAAGTGTTGTTGAGGAAGATGAAGAAAAGAGAGAAAGAGAAGTGAAGTTTGGAGAATTAATTAAAAGACTAAAGCAAATAATCCTTTTGAAAAATACATCTATTTTAACTAAGGTTACAAGTAATATAAAGTGTTGCGTCGAATGGATAATTTTAGTTGTGGTAGATAATGTTTCAGATTGGCCTATAGTAAAACAGATATTACTTTTTTTTTTTCGTAAATCAGTAACAATGTTTAGTAACTGGAAAAATGTGAAAATGACTATTCTCCAATGGAACGCGCAGAGTTTAAGGCCGAAGTTAGTTACATTTGAAAATTTTTTGTCACAGGAGAAAGTCTACATTGCCGCCGTTAGTGAAACCTGGTTAGAACCTGATAGTCATCTCAACTTGACGAATTATAATATTTACAGGAAAGATAGGGATGATGGTTATGGTGGGGTTGCTATCTTTGTACATAGGTCAATTCATGCGTGTATCTGTGACGTACAAACCACAAACCCGGGTATTGAACTTTTGTGTGTTAAAGTATTCAATTGTAGTGAAATCGAATATATTATTGCCGTGTACTGTGCTCCATCTGTGCGTACCAGCCAGCAAGATTGGGACTCAGTTTTTTCTTTAGTAAACAAAAAAAGTCAGTCTCGTTGTAGGGGATTTTAACGGGCACCACACCAATTGGTCTTACAAGACCGATTTAAGAGGATCTCAAATCTGTGATGCTATTATGGATAACGGTTTTGTAACCCTTAATGATAGCAAATCCACACGTGTTAGGTTAGTTAGTAACCAACTTCAACAGTCCGCGCCCGATATAACGTTAGTTTCCTCTGATTTAGCTTTGACATTTAACTGGAACATTATGAACGAAACCCTTGGAAGTGATCACTTAATGAATAATATAACAACCAATTTCAACGTTTTACCTAGAAATACTTATCGACGGAATTTTAAAAATGCGGATTGGGATGGTTACAAAAGCTTACTTGAAAAATTATTTAGTAACTTTGAGCTTTCAAACAATATTCAAGCCGACTATGATAATTTTATTGAGGGCATAAATTTAGCAGCAGACGTTCATATTCCTTACATAAAATTTAACATGGATCCTGACAACGTCTTTATTCCCAAACCTTACTGGAATGCAGACCTATCCAAATCAGTTGCAAAACGTAGATTGGCCCTTTCAACCTTTAGACGTAATCCTACAACGAATAACCTATCGTTTCTTAATAAAAAAAATTGTGAGTCACAAAACTTAATACGCAAAGCAAGAGATAAAAGTTGGAAGGATCTCTGCACATCATTAGACGGAACAACTTCACAAAGTTAGATGTGGCATAAAATGAAATGGTTTAAAGGGCTTAGAAGTGCTAGACAACATGTCGATGGCGAGCGAGCCAATAATCTACTTCATGACCTAACCCCCGATTATGCATCTCCTCAGGACCTATCATTTGTGTCTAATAATTCAAAATTAGAGATGCCAATCACGAAACAAGAACTGAATTGTTGTATTCGAGGTAAGGACACGTCACCCGGTTGTGACAATATTTCGTACTCGATGATTAAATATCTTCCTGAGAACGGCAAATCTATTTTGTTATCGCTGTATAATAGTTCTCTGTCAACCGGTTTTGTACCCAATCAGTGGCGGGACATCGCAGTCATTCCACTACCTAACGGGCGCGACACGCAGTCTCAATCTTCACTCGTTGTCGTATTTATGTAAAATATTCCACAGTATTTTGAATAATCGAATGGAATGGATCATCGTAAAAAATCATATCTTATCGCCATATACTACGGGGTTTAGAAAAAGTCGATCTACAATGGACAATTTGGTTAATTTAGTCTCTCATATTCAATCTGGTTTTTCAGAAAATAAGACGACCATAGTATGCTTTTTGGATATAGATAATGCATATAATAACGTAAATATAATTTCACTATTGCAAACAATGGACCTAATTGGGGTGGGATCTAAAATATGTCAATATTTATGGTATTTTTTAAAAGAAAGAAAGTTGAAGGTTTTAATTGATAATGGTTACTTATGTCGAACTACCGGCCATGGATTAGCCCAAGGTGACCCTTTGTCGCCGCTGATTTTTAACATAGTAAGTTCAAGTATCTGTGCAAGTGTTATAAGCAGTGAAGTTTTGATCTCCCAGTACGCGGACGATTTTGTTCTTTATTCAGTGAGTAAGGACATACAAATACAATCTCGTCCAAAATTCATTGAATATTTTAGTTAAATTGCTTTCAAACATAGGCTTCGAAATTTCATCTCAAATTTCATTTTTTTTCATTTAATTTCAATGAGTAAAGTATGCGTATTTAAGAGAGGGTATAAAAGAGAATGTATTCATCTGTTAGTTAATGAAACATCGCTTCAAGTAGTAGATAATGTTAAGTACTTAGTGATGTGGCTAGACCGTTCGCTCAGGTGGAAAAACATAGTGGGGAACTAGCTGGAAAATGTCTAAAATCTTTGAGAATCTTTCAAGTTCTTGCTGGGTCTGGGTGGAGCATACATCCATATTACTTGAGGCTACTATATATTTCTATTATTCGTTCGCGGCTGGACTATGGCACCTTTTTATATGATAGCGGGTGCAAGAGCAACTTAGTTAAATTGGACAGAATACAAAATCAGTGTATGCGCGTTATTGGCGGTTTTGTGAGGACTACTCCAATACACGTGATGGAGTGTGAGCTTCACCTTCAACCTTTATATGTACGAAGGTACCTCTTGGCCGGAAAATATTGGTTGAAAGTGAATTCGTTCCGGGGCAGTAGAATATTTGTATTGATAAACAATCTTGCCGAGTCATATCAGAGTTTATATTGGAGGCGTAAAAAAAACCACTATTAGTGACGGGACATGAGTTTCTTATTGACTACCCTTTACTTTCATCGCAGCAATTGGAAAGGTTTTCTTTGACCACGTAGGTTAGCAGTGTGGACCTATCCAATGTAAGAAAACCTTGTATAGATGGCATAGACAAACCGAAACATCAGTATAGATGTAGCAACATACATGAAATTTGTGATCAGTATCTAAATGCTAATTATTTACATTTTTATTCAGTCTATACTGATGGGTCACAGGAAAGTAACGAGTCGGGATGGGCTATTTTTGATCCGAAAATGAAGGCATCTATAAAGTTTAAAACATGTGCTAAAATTTCTATCATGTACGTTGAACTACTAGCGATCTCAGAAGCTATTTCATTTCACATTGACTCATTCGAATCAGGAAATTATTTAATACTGACTGATTCTAGGAGTGCTCTGC
The DNA here is from genome assembly GCA_947507525.1 of Apamea epomidion. Taxonomy (NCBI): domain Eukaryota; kingdom Metazoa; phylum Arthropoda; class Insecta; order Lepidoptera; family Noctuidae; genus Apamea; species Apamea epomidion. The sequence continues at coordinate 19,961,982 of OX382237.1, forward strand.
AACACCTGGCTCGATGCACCTCGAATTGTCGAGGTGCACCGATAGCCTATAAAATTTTAGATTCTATTAATAAGGTCCAAAGCAAAAGAATAATTGTTCTACAATGGGTACCATCCCATATTGGATTGTATGGAAATGAGGAAGTAGATCGTTTAGCAAAAGAGGCTATCACAGACGGTATATCTGTTGAATGTTTTCCCTTATTTAGTGACCTCTTGTATCTAGTTCGCGATCAGTGTTTAGAATTATGGAAAGAATACTTTGATGAGAGGTCACTAAGTAAGGAAATTTGGTATAGAACCATTCAGCACAGCCTTTCTCGCTTTCCTTGGTTTGTGGGTACAGATATGCATCGAAATGAGATTGTGACTGCTTTGAGACTACGTTCGGGACATGTTCCGTTGAATAACTTCGCCTTTTTAATGAGAAAGAGTGATTCGCCTAATTGTTCTGAGTGTGATAAGGTAGAGGATACCACTCATATTTTAGCGGAATGTGTGCGGAACGAGGTTGAGAGGAGTATCTATTTCATGGAAAACGGTTTTAATTCTATTAATATTGGTATGTATAATAGTATCTTGGCTGCTCCTTTGTCCAGGACAGCCAAAAGATTATATAAAATTGTACTCCTAGGTATTAAGCGTAGATAGACATAGAATGCCCCTATGAGGGTGACATGGTCATACTGATCAAACCCTCTATAAACAAATAAAGATGAAAAAAAAAGAAGCTAAATCGGACTTCGAAATCAGTTTTCTCACATCGGACTTGACACTTTTTATTTGTTTTTATCTGATGGTGATCTGGTGGTGAGCCTTTTAGTCTGTTTTAAATAAATATTTTAATAAGTATTTTCTTTTTTTAAATATATCATTTTGTAGTAGCAAATTAATACAAAGCTTGGATAGTTTCCTCACCATAAATCCAGCAGAAGTAAAACCAAAACAGAAAAACACCAAAACTAATATGGCGACAACAATGTTCTTGTGATCGGGGCCCAGAAATGCCAGCGATATAATGCCGAGACCTCCTCCGAATAAACCTGAAAAATATAAAAAAATCGTTTTTGCGTAGAAAAAATATTATCCGTTTCTAAATAAGACAAGCAGGTTGAATCGACCGGAAACGACCAATTGGAACCATGCATCTAGCTTCTGACGTTTCATAAGTGCCCATGTAAGTTTATGTGGAATAAATATTTTAAATTTTGTGTTAAAAAAGGGTAAAAATTTGCAACTTGAAGTTAAATAGAATATGAACAAATTACTTAAGATTGAATTTTGAATATTTTAAGTAACTTACCAATTGAGTTGAATATTTTCCTACAAGTTCCCAAATTAAGCCAGCCACTGTTGTATATCTTTTGACTAATCGTAGCAGATCCGATAGAACCCGCCCACATGCCCACGAAGGGTAATGCTGATAATGTAGCACTCTAGAAAGAAGCAAATATTATGTTAAACATAATATTTACACACCAAATCATAAAACGCAAGATACGAAATTAAAAAGAAAACGTGTATGTTACGCACATGCAAATGCTGTACGACATGAAAGGCATGAATGGAGTAAAAATAATGAAAGAAGAAGATGAATTAACATCTCTTACTTGTTTGTAATAATTATAGGTACTTACATTCGTCAGTGAAATATTCATGCCTCTTTCTAAATAAGTAGGAAGATCTACGAAGAATAGGACAAAGACGGCGCTGCCTCCAACGTGTGTCGCCACGATGGCCCATAGAGCTGGAGTACGGAATATTTCGCGCCACGGTGTTGGTTGGCTTCGCTGAAATAGGAAACACAATTCTATTAAAAAATCGGAAGCATCAATTTTATACAAGTCCACCTGCCTGGTTTAATAAGTATACACCGTTAAATTTTGATCGTTTTAATCCTTAAAAGGGGTCATTGTACTCATCATTATGAACAACTTTTACAGCGGGACTAACCCTGAATCAGTTGATCCATAGATTTATGTTCGCATAACTCGACATAATGTATGGATCAACTGATTTTTTTTTACGATTTCAGGGTTGATCCTGTAGTAAAAGTTGTTCATAATGATGATTACAATGACCCCTTTTAAGGATTAAAACGATCCAAATTTAACGGTGTATATGTAGTCGCATCGTATTTTATAACATTTATAATGACGAACCTCACTTTCAATTTACGCGTAATTTAACTCGTCAAGAAATTTACGATTATACATATTACATCGTTTTCTATGCTTTGTCTTTGTTTTATTTTATTAAAAATTATGCCGCCGTTAATATCCTTGTCATGACCATTGTGACATGTACAGTGTAAGTGTGAAGATGGTCACACATTGAATTTGTGATCATCTTCAAATGTTATCATTTCTGTAGTTAGCTTTAGAAATTATCAAAAAAATCCTTACCCTACTCTCAGCACTGGTATCAAGTCCCATTTCTATATAATTCTTCTCTTCTTCAGTCATCATGGAGTGTTCTCCGGGAGAGCTCGCAGAGAACCAGTACCACAAGGCTGCGGTCAGGAACATGATGGCAGAGGTCACGTAAAATATCATCTTCCAGCCTAAAGCTGTTTGGGCTAGCAGTCCCGATAGAGGCATTGCTATTATTGTGCCTATTTGGGATCCTGTAGAAAGTGGTTGTGTTTTATTAGTCTTCATACAGATACGGTACATAAATGATAGGTATTATTACTGACGAGATTGTTCATGGATAATATGAGAGGCTAATAGGCTTTTGAAGTAAGTGTTGTGAAACATGGCCCCATCAATTCAGATGTAGAAATAGCTCAGGAATTTGAAAACTTCTTTGCTAATATTCCCCTTAAAACTACTGAAGCTTTAAATTCTTCCCCCACGCTTTCTGCTGCCTTACTTAAAAGGAATGTAAAGTCATTCTTTTAAAGATCTTAAAATTAAATCAACAGAAGATCTCTGGGGTATGTCTGTAAAAGTATGTAGATCTCTCATCGAAACCATTGCGCCCTATTTAGCTTTCATATTTAACACCAGTGTTGACCAAGGAGTCTTTCCGGATCTTATGAAACATAGTAAAGTAGTACCATTGTTCAAATCCGGTGATAGTAAAGATCCCAACAATTATAGACCTGTGTCAATTCTGCCAGTTCTCAGTAAGGTGTTTGAAAAGTTGATGCTCAATCAAATGTTACGTCACTTTAATAAAAATTACATCTTTCATGAACACCAGTACGGCTTCACCAAAGGGCGTTGTACCACTGACGCCGGTGTTACCCTAATGAAGAACATTTTTAACGCCTGGGAAGAAGCACAAGATGCTATTGGAATCTTTTGCGATCTCTCTAAGGCGTTCGATTGCGTAAACCATGAAACACTTCTGATGAAACTCGAGCACTATGGGATTAGGAAAACAGCACTTGACTTGTTAAGATCATACCTGAAAGATAGAAAGGTTAAAGTCCAAGTAAATGGCGTAAACTCATTGGTTCTGAAATGACAATGGGCGTTCCTCAAGGTTCGATATTGGGTCCATTCCTCTTTTTAGTTTATATTAATGATTTACCCCAATTACTTCAAAATCAACCGAACGTGGTGTTATTTGCAGATGACACATCATTGATCTTTAAAATAGACCGACGGTCACAAAATCTTGACGACGTGAATAACTCTATTCTTCAGGTCCAAGATTGGTTTACGGTTAATAATTTAGTACTTAATGAAAAAAAAACAAAATGCATTAGATTTAAATTACCTAATGTTAGAAGTAGCGAATGTGACATCGTATTGAATGGCCAAAAATTAGAATTTGTTAATCAGACAGTTTTCATAGGAATCACGCTAGACGAGAAATTACAATGGGGACCTCATATAACATCTATTGCGGGGCGGCTAAGCTCGGCCGCATATGCTGTTAGAAAGATAAGACAATTAACAGACGAAGAAACCGCGCGCTTGGTCTATTTTAGTTACTTCCACAGTATTATGTCATATGGCATTTTACTGTGGGGTCGGGCTGCTGACATTGAATCCATTTTTATTTTGCAAAAGAGAGCTGTCAGAGCCATTTACAATCTACGTCGCCGCGAATCTCTTAGGGAACTATTTAAAAGGATTAATATTATGACGGTACCTTGCCAATTCATTTATGAAAATATTATGTATGTAAGAAAAAATCAACATCTTTTTAATAAAATAAGTGATAGACATAATTTTAATACTAGAAATAAAGATAAATTAGATCAACCTTTTTTCAGATTATCTAAAGTTCATACATCTTTTATGGGGTACTGTGTTAAATGTTACAACAAAATACCTTGTGAAATATTGCAATTAAATGAAAGAAAATTTAAAACTTATATTAAAATTACACTTTGTAAGCAAGGATATTACAAATTAGAGGATTATATCCAAGATAAGAATGCTTGGAAACATGCTGGTCTTGCTCCATAGGTCAATCTCTAGAGTCTAGACAAAATCAAACTGGTTGCTAATGTAATTGTATAATTTATTCTTTTTTTTTTTTTCTTTGACATTGATTTACATTCTGTAATTACTTGGGGTCAAACCCGGACTTATTACTCCTTATTCATTTATGAAAATCGTCTACGTTTGGAATGTTTGTGAATATGTGAGCACCATGTATCTATCACATAGTTGATCTATATGTCATGGTTACATTTATCAATTTTAATTCTTTTACCTATTGTGGTATAGTAAGTTTATTTTTGGGTGCATCGTCTTCACATATAATTATATAAATAATGTATGCAATATATTGTAAAACATTTTAAAAGAGTAACGGTGGAGTTTCTTGCCCATTCTTCTCCATACGAAAACTACCTTTTGGAAGGGGCGACTAGAATCAATTTTATTCTAATTTTATTTTTGACGTTCAAAAGTGCCTTTTATGTGCCTATTTCAAATAAATGATTTGACTTTGACTTTGACTTTGAAACATTTGTTAGGTATTTTTATTCAAGTCAAATCACGTTACTGTTACACACTTAAGTCAATATTATTAAGTTATGAGTACTCATTTCCGACAAACTGCTTTGCAGTTTGAAAAGTACTTGATTACTTTTATACAAATATATTATCGGAAGAGTCATGAGTACGGGATGTCAATTGAAAACGAAATGCTAATGTAAAGTTGGCACGCTTCGACAGAGTCTAGCCTGACGTTCCTGCGAGTCGATGAGAGCAATACAGCGGCGTGGTGCAGTTCTCTTGACCATCGGACATCGTACGGACAACAAGTGCCGCAATGCAGTGTAGAAACTGTTCAACGTTATGTTTTATGAATTTTGTCAGGGCAAATATAACCTAAAAATCAATAATCATCTTCAGAGATTTTCTTCTCGCCGCAACACACAACTACGCCTAGTAAAAAGTTCATCAGTGAAGAATCCAGCACAATCGGGCTTCAGTCCCGACAAATACGTAACGTTTTTGAGAAACAATAAACAAACACACCAATGTATAAATAATATTTAGTACCCTCGTCATTGAACCTCAAAGAAACTCGCATCAAAGTTTTAAAATCATAAAGTTATTAAAAGTATTGGTTCGAGTACGTACTGAATTCATGAATTCAACATTTTGGTAACTTTGATGAGTTTCATCAACATGTATTTGGTTTTAAGTCGTTAAGTAATAAGTTCTTACCTGAATAAACGATACCAGTGTAGGTGGTCCTCTCGCTGGTTGGCAACCATCTGCCGAGGAGCGTGTGACTGGCTGGGAACAGACACGCTTGGGTGAGACCCATCATCACTCGAGTAACGCAGACCAGCGGCCAGCCACCCTAAAATGGTCACATTTTAATTTAAGATAAACTTAATTTTTAGCTTCTGCGCTTGATAAGCCAAACAATCATAAGGTCTGCAATCTACGCTACGTTTTTTGAAATAACTCTCAGTAAGTTTAACAAGTCGTTGTTAGTTAGATATAGGAACTCAGCAAATGCAATGTTACTGAAAATAATTACGTTAAAAGATTCTCACACTCAAGTTATATACCTTGAGAAAACATAACATCATTCTAAAATCTAGTTCTAAGATCACTACAACGCTAAATCCAAATAGTTTCCAAGTTAAGTATAGGATCTGGCAACTTGCTCTAATTCAATAACGAAGGGATTGGAGAGCGTTAATCTAAGTTGCGAGAGATACATCATTCCAGTGACCCAGCTGTCAAGACGAGTGACACGGTATGTTAGAAATGTGAAACTAATTGTAATATTACGACAGACTGTTATTTAGCTTGATTATGGAGTTGAAGATTAGTAATCTTGGGAAGCAAACCTCTAACTTCAACTTATTGATCAACTTATTGTTTTGCATGGATGTGACGCATGTTCTCCTCCTACTTGTGATTTTTTTTGTGTTTGTGGTCTTTTTATGCGTCATGTTTGCCGCAAATAAATGTATTTTCTTTTCTTTCAAGTGACCTGACTTTTTATCATAATTCAAAAGAATCTATTTATGCTTATTTTAAATAAATGCTTTCAGTTTAAGTTTCAAAATGCTCAGTAAAAAAATGTTATTAGGCGCTTAACATTGATGAGCGAGACTAGAGAGAACAATCACTTTTACTAAACAAACATTCTTATGAGGTCATAATATTTGAATGCAATGAAATGGTAATAGCACATAGTCTATAAAACTTTAATGATAAAACTTACCAAACTAGCCAACGTTGGGAAGAGACCAGTTAAACACCCATTTGCCAGCAAGGCTACCAATAAGATGGGTTTTCCTCCGAATCTCTTGGCGAGTACACCGGCGGGAATTTGCATGCACATGTAACCCCAGAAGAATGAAGACAGTATTAAGCCTTGGGTCTTTTTGTCCCATTCATATACCTGAAAGAAAAGTTTCATAAAATATAAAATATGGAAAAACTAGATGGCGAAAATAAATGATAAGATGGATGGATAGTTGGAGACAACTATACTATACACGTATAGTATGGTCATAATTATGTTTAGTGCAAATAAATATATGTCGGAGTTATTCGTTTATTCGGAACGTCAGCGCCATCTCGTGGCGCTCGACAGAGTCTAGCCTGAGTTCGTGGGGGGACGAGAGCTACAGCTACAAGAACAGTGTGAGCAGAGCTCTCGGGATCATCGAAACATTGGACATCGTACGAACAACATGTGCTTAGAAACTGTCTCGCGTTCCGTATCGTTGAGTTGTGTACCTACAGTATGTGATTCGCTAGTGTGACTAACTTGTTCGTAAAATATGAACTGCAAACCGTTTTTCTATTGTGCTATAACCAACACTACCCATAGTACGCCCACAGTAATTAAAATATGCCTGATGTTAACTAGAGACAGACATACCTTCTCCGATATATATATATATTCTGGCTTTCAATACCATATTTACGTTTGAACTATCTTATGGCCAATATAGAGATTTAAAAGGTTCCATACAATAATTGTAGCTCCTCTTCCTCAAATACATGCGGTGCTATAGCAATAGCAATTTAGGACAATGGTCTAGATGTAAAAATAACGTCAAAACGGGCATGTCTTCCAGACGAGGATACGAGGCAGCCCACAATGACTAATCAAATATTATCCTGCCCTTATCCCATGTCCATGTTACTTGTGGTCGGCGCAACACGCTTTCTTCTTCCATTCTCCCCTGTCAACCGTCACGCTATCATTCACTTCCTTCTCTTTCATATCATTCCTCACCCAATCCATCCATTTTTTCTTCGGCTTTCCTCTCCCTCTCCATCCATCTACATGTATATTCATCACTCTTTTAGTCACATGCGTTTCGTCCCTTCTCATCACATGCCCATACCAAGCCAAACGATTTCTTTTCAACTTTTCTGTCACTGGCGCCACTTTCAAACTTCCTCTTATCTACTACTCTCTTACCTATCTACTCCCATCTCAACATTTTCATCTCTGCAGCATGCAATCGTTTTTGATCCGTCTTCTTCACAGCCCAGCATTCAGACCCATAAAGTACGACAGGCCTTATCATGGACTTATAAATTCGGGGGCATCCGTGGGTCGCAAGTTGTTCCTGTGACCTGTCGCCATTTTGTCCATCCTGAGTTGATCCGGTGCGTTACGTCTCGGTCTACTTCGCCATCTCCTTGGACAAGCGACTCGAGGTACCGAAAGTCGGAGCAGATCGATAAGGGCGTTACGGCGAGAGATATAGGCCTAGGACTTGAGAGCCAAAATCTCAAAATAGATACTCAGTTTTGATCCGACTTACTCTCAGGCCAACGGTCTCGAGTCTTTTCCACCACCCCTCTAATCTACTCTGGACCTCTAAGCCGTTCTCGGCAACCAGCATAATGTCATCGGCAAACAGCATACACCAGGGAGCCTCCTCTTGGATATCCGATGTAAGAGCATCCATTATCAGCACGAAGAGGTACGGGCTGAGTGCTGAACCCTGGTGTAAGCCGACAGCCACATCGAAGCTGCCAGTAGTGCCCACTGTAGACCGGACTTGAGTACTACATCGACTGTACATCGCTCTAATCAACTGCACATACTTCCCTGGCACGCCTTTCTCCTTCAGCGCCCAACACAAAACTTCACGAGGCACTCTGTCGTATGCCTTTTAGAGGTCAACAAATACCATGTGCAAGTTCTTATGCGCACTTCTGTATTTCTCGCACAGCTGGCGAATAGCAAAGATGGCATCTGTTGTTCCTCGACCAGGCATAAAACCGAATTGGTTTTGCGAAATTTCACTCTCTTCTCTCAGTCGCCTTTCAATAATTTTCTCCCAACCCTTCTTACTATGTGACATTAGCTTTATTCTTCTATAGTTGTTGCACTCCAGCACATCACCTTTGTTTTTATAGATGGGCACCAGCGAACTGTTACACCGTTCGTCAGGGATGGCTTCCAGCAACAACTTATTGAAGAATAAAGCTAAGCACGTCCATCCATCTATCCGTAATAGCTTCCATCTGGCATCAGCTTTCTTCTTCCAACTGGTATTCAATCCGGACCTATTGCTTTACCATTCTTCATCCCTTTTACTTCTATTCTCACTTCATCCATACTAATCCTTCTCACTAACCCCTCATTTACTAGTTTATTCCCAAGCACACCACTCCAGTCATTCTCCTCATTCATCAGTCTTACTGACTAATCAAATAATATAAGTAACAAAATTCGTGTACGTGTCTATCAGACCAAAAAGGAAAATCTTTTACGTAAAGATACATAACGCTTATATACGCTTACATTTTGCTTTTCACGACAATTCGCTATACAGATTTTTCCACAATTTACTTTAGTGTCAAGTTTATGGTATCATATTAGTACGAAAAGACCATAATTCAACGGTAAGATAGGGATCCTAAAGTAAAGACAACTGTATCGCGCACTGAACCATTGTTACGTGTAATTGTTTGTGCAATTTTATTTAATAACAGAGTTATCTCGGCTTTATTACATACATGTCACGTACTGTTTGCACTGTAACGCGATAATAATATGCTTAAAAGAGCTTGGTACACACATACATACACTCTTTATCAAGTTTTGGTGAAGAATAGGTCAGGCCCTTTATTCCTTTTCTTTTCGGGTGCCATTAGACAAAACTGAGAGATAACGAGAATGAGAGGAAACATCGATCTGAAAGTTTAACTTTAAGGCTTCCGCTGACAGGCGTGACGCGATTCTGGTAGAACAATTTCAACGAAGTTTTCATAGCAATAAATTGTTCTACAAGAGTCGCGTCGCGCCTGTCTGCTGGAGCCTTCATAAAATTATTAAAATAAGATCTTAGCTGTGAACCAAGGTTAAGATTAGGTAGTACTAATGTGATATAAACAATCCACATGGACGTTTACTGACAGAAAAATTATTATTGATTATTTGACATATTTATAATGATTGCAACTTCTTAATTTACAATGTTGCTAATTCAGCAATTCAAAAATAAGAAAACTAGAATCACGTTTTTTGTTAAATGCTAAGAGCTTGAAACAAAGTTGATGAACTGAAGACTAAGTGCTCATTTACGGAGACGCGGGGCGTCGCGCGTCGCATTGTGCGGCGCGGCCCGCACTAAATTCAAACATATGGCGTTGTATGAGTGCGTTTACGGAAAAGCGTTTTTTGACGCGTTTGTTTGAAATGGAGCGTTTTTTGCGGCCGAGCCGCGGCTGGCACCGCCGCGTCTCACGCGGCGTTATCGCGGCGGCACACGCAGCGGCAATTCTCGATGAAGCGATGCCCGCGGCGGAATCTTCTGCCAGTCGTATTTGGAAATTGCAGAACGCAATTAATTAATAATTAATTAATTAATTATTAGTAACTACTAATTGATTTAATTTGCGCTCCCATCTTCCGCTAACCTAAAACTGGTCGGTTTGATTGAGTATCCCGCGTGCGATGCAGCGTTGCCCGCCTCGTGCTTTGCTACACGCTTAAGGATTCGCCGCGGGCGCAGCGGCGGGCACCGCCACGCTTCCCGCCCCGCGTCTCTATGAACAACGTCTTATATTGCCATACGTTTGTGTTTACGCGTGCGATGATAAGTGCCGCTTGACGCGCCGCCGCTCCGTAAACAGAAAATAGTACGACGCGCCGCGAGACGCCACGCCGCACGCGACGCGCGACTCCCCGCGTCTCCGTAAATGAGGCCTAAGACTTAGATTTAGGACCATTGTGGTCTTCGACATCAGTTATGGCCAGGATCGCGATGCCTATGCTGTTGTGGACTAGTACTAATATTGCCATGCAGAAGGACATGCAGATCATCTGGTGAAGAAGGCGGAGAAGCTTACCTGGGCAGTGGAAACATTATGGTGGTTGACGTCAGTCATGGCCAGGATCGCGACGCCCATGCTGCTGCGCGCCAGTAAGAGCGCTATCATGCAGAAGGACATGCAGACCATCTGAACGTGACGGACGCCGAAGCCGTGGTCTGCAAGGGAAACGTTGAATGTACTATTGTAGCATCTGGGTTCAATGGGAAAAAAACATGGGTAGTTTAGGAAAGGGAATGCGGAAGTTCAAAACAGAGCAGGGAAAATGGAAACATCTTTGCAGATACAGATTTAATACTACAGAAACTATAAATAATTATAGAAAAGTAATTTGTCACTACTCGGATATATATGGTCACTACATTTACCACGGATATCTACGACATTTACCTACGAACTAGCTACACACACGTTTTTTGAGAGATTGGAACATTACAGCAAACAGCTGTGAAAATTGGATAGAATGGAAAAAGGTGCTTGCCCAGCAACAGGAACAACAACAACAAGGGGAACAGCAGGGACTCATAATAATAAACAGCTTATATTGTTCCCACCGCTGGGACACAGGCCTCCTCTCAGTGAGAGGGAGTGGGCCGTAATCCAATAATAACAAAATAAATGACATTTGAGAACGATATATTAATTGCTTACGGTTCTAATTTAAACACAGCAAATCCAATAAGCGATATGAAAGGAAATAGCGGAAATCGAACCGATTAGTTTTTAATTACCCAGTATTGTGTGATAGTCACGTATTGAACTTCACACTTGCTTCGTAAGCTTTGCTGAGTTAGAGAGAGTAAGTTTAGCTTTCCACAAATATGTTAGAATGAATATACTTAAGTAAGATAGGAAAGTTCTTTCTCTGTTTTCGCTTTAAATGTTAAAATTGCCGAACGTTACGAATGCCAGCTTTTATGTTTAACTAGCTTCTGTCCGGACTGCATCCGCGTAGAAGTCAACTATACCATTAAACATACCTTAGCACTCGAAAATGGTTTTTTAGCAGTGGAAGATTTTTTACAAACGAGATTCGACTTTCTGATATTACTTCTTACAAACAAATTTACGTCTTTATAATATTAGTTAAGAGGAACTTGTAGATTAAAAAGTTTGCCTAGAAATATATAAAAACGCAATTAAAGCTTTTCTATTTCAAAATATAACATAACATCACGGCTTGTTTCCCCGAAGGGTGAGGCAGAGGTGTACCAATAGTACACCCACATTTTGTCAGTTATGTTTAAGTCTTATGCAATAGGGTTCGAACCTGGTGCCATCAACCGGACACGGACTACAGGCTGCTACTGAAAAATAGCAGATAGAAAAACCGAATACCTACAGAAAATAGAAAAATCCCTACAACTAGGTTTAAATCATTTATTCTCATAAAAGACAAAAAACGCCACTCACATGAGAACAGACAAGATACATTCAGTAAACTTATTTTAGGTAACCGTCACCAAAGTATATGTATAGTATTATAATTATATAATTATTCTATACTCATTCAGCAGTTCAACTCTCAACCATTCAAGAACATTGGGGGCTTTAGTCAAGGCAGTTTTCAATTATGTGTTTGGATAGCCCAGATTTAAAACTGCTGAGAGAGCTAACATTTTTTATGTAAGTGGGTAGATTATTAAATAGTTGTGCTCCTTCATATGTAATATTCTTTCTAGCGTAATTAGTGCTACGTATGGCAATAGAAAACTGTCTAAAATGAAAAAAGAACCCCCCACAACAATACTATATTGTTACTCTTGGTCAACATGGCGAGATTGATCAAGGGGCATGATTACTACAACAAATATACAAAGACTCTACACAAAATAGAGCGGATTGTGCGCTCGTGACATTCTAATCACGTTCCATAGGTTACTTTTGTATATATGTCGTGGTTCCGTTATTTGAATAGGACGATATTGTACTTAATCGTTTTCACTGTTTGCTTCGGGTCTTGTACGTAATCGATTCCTTGTACGTAATCGATTCCTTGTACGTAATCGATTCCTTGGGCTTACTCTGTCTGGCTCGTTGGGTATGGAAATAATGTTTTGTATTGGATTGGGTTCGAAAATATGTTATAGTATAAAGGGTAATGTGGTTGGAGGATTGGTTTCGTTGAAAAAAAAGTAAAGGATTATGAAATAGCGAAATGCATCCTTCGGAGCTTTTGTTGATTAGGGCCGGGTTATCTTATTTGTTTGGCTTTATTATTTTCTTTTTATTTATTTGTAATTAGTACCTACTATAAGTAGAATAGTATTATTTAAAAAAATAACTAACTATATGGACAAATAATCAGCTGATCGCTTAGTATGGGGATGGTTTGAAACACAGGTTTTTATTAGCCCAGCTCAGGCAGGTCACCACTAGTTATAATGTCAGTACCAACGCACCTTTCATAGGTAATTAAAAACGTGTAAATTAAACCAGCTTTTATATAAGTATTTAAGCCAATCTGTCAAGAACTTGGTGCTACTAAGTATTTATAAGTTTGTAAATGTAATACTTTGTAAAAGGACCTAAATATTTTTTTATTTATTCAAAAAACAAAATTAAACTTAAAAAAAAATTAAGTAAAATTGTTGAATTTTTTTAACATGGATAATTCACACAAAAAAGAAATTCTTGGCTATTTAGGTACGTTTTCATTAACTATGAAATACATAAACAGATAGGTAAAAACAAAATAAAATAACATATTTACGTTTAGTGACACCACCCTCTGAGGCTTTCCTTGCACATTTTTCTTTATTTTCCGCCATTTTTCGTTATTTTCGGTGTTGACTCCTCACATCACTCCTCGGCCAGGAATGAGAGCCCAGGAGTACCGTTAACTTATTAATATCACAATGCATGTGCCCTTCTTCAAAGAAATTCCAACTCTATGACTTAAATGATAGGTTTCTATTTTTAATCGTACCGTAGGAGTTTGGGCTTCTGACTGACAGGCGTTGGATGTTACTATCAGAAAGTATACAATTAAGGTATCAATATTTAACATAGTGATACGGAATATTTTGACATGTATAGTGTATAGTTTTGTTTCATGGGTATGCTTGAAAATTTTTGTGGATTAATAATCAAATAAGTCCATCACATAGTCCACTGCTGGACATAGACCTTGGGACCTAGTTAAGTGGTAATCGCGTTTAAAGCATTTCGTATTTCTGCAGAACCTTTCAACAGGATTGTTAACGTACATTTTTGACGTTTTGATCATCGGTGTCGGTTACAGAATGTCACTTTGTCTAGGCCCTCCTACCTACCTTACTCCTTACTCCTACAAAAAGGCTATTTAAAAATTCGGTTTATTTGCAGCAGGTAAATAATTATGTACTTTGTTATCAAAGGCAGGAACTGTAGCTTTGTTAACAATGTACTTAGGTACCTAGTCATTTACTTGAAACCTATTTAGTAAAGTGCTACAATTGCCAGTATCTCCTACTTATAATTTTAAAATATAACTTTGAAAAAGGTTTCCTCTCAAAGGCAAAAGCAAAGGGCGCCAATTTTTTGCGTCATTGCCTTTACCTTCAAAGAAAAGCTTACTCAAGTGAAGTCGTTGTAAGTGACCAGGAAAAGGGGGTTCAATGAAGTCAGACGTCTGATGAAGGATTGACGGCTTTTGGCTCCTCAATAGTTTCTCTTTATTCAATCTATAAATACGGACGTACACACTCTTGTACTATTAGTATATAAGCTATTTTTAAATAACTAGCTGCTGCAGATTCTATTTGCTTAAATATTTGCTCTGTGCTACCGTCACAGAAACCTGTTTTATCAAGTTTTGCTAAAGTTATGTCACAGGTGTTTAGAAGAATTGCTTTTTGTACCTAATATTTATGAGCACGTCAGTGTAACCCTAGAAAGATAAAGAACCATATTGCAAGGTACTCGTAACTTAGAGGCGCACGATTTTAACAATAAATGTTACACAAAAGATAACCGTACACCGTACAACCATACACCGCCTCAAGAGCAGGGTGTTTATAACAGCAAAACTATGGTACTTATCGCGTCAACACACTAGTTATTCGAAACACGTTACCAACAACTGACTTGGCTGAAAACCTCAAGTTCGTAGCATTTCAGGTAAAATGATTTAGCGATTATATTTTCTTAGTGGGCGCCTCGGAGGCGGAGCTTAGCGTTCTTGGGTTAAATCGACTGAGACTTTTCTATAATTTTTATCTACTGTCTGAAATCTGCATTTAATAGCAAAAAAAGAAGGTGGTCTTCGCACCTACCTTCCTTTTCTTCAAACTATCAGGATATTGCACTACCTCTTGACAAATCAATTAAAAGCCATCGTTTTTGGACTAAGTATTCATTAGCCAAATAAAATAATGGAAGTAATTCATTTAGATAGATAACCACTTTTTACTAAATGCCTGTGTCAAAGGTAATTATTATACATATTAACAACGAATCTCGGAAATTCGGTCCGCTTTGTTTACTTGTTTACAAAATGATTTGCTATCGTACCGTATACATAATTATTTTGATTGTATATATTTTATTTTATTGTATCTGTCTACTGTTGTTTGGGAATTAGGTTTGGCTGGCAGTGTGTTTATTGTATTTAAGATTACAAATTCTACCAACCCACTACCAATGACCGCTAACGTGAATGTTCAATTGGAAAAAACACTGTTAACAACATGGTCTTTATATTTTTATCAACGATGGATTGGTGAACGCAGATTACTTCATCTTTCATGAAGATTTTTCTCTCATGTCAGTACATAATGTTCATTATTTATTTATTTAACTTTTACATGATAGATAGATAGATAGATAGATAAAACTTTTATTTAGTGCAACAAAAGACACAAAACAAGTAATAAAAAAAACATCAAAAAAAGGTGAAACATAAAAAAAAAACAAAGATTAAAAAGCTAAATTGACCCATAGACACCTCGTACAAGTAAATAACGGTAGTCTATACATAACACGTCCATCGGCAATTACACGCACGCACATTCATACATCACCAGAATTCATTCTTTTTCTTACTTTATTTGAAGTCAATATAATTATTATTAGACAAATTAATACACTCATCTCACACAACTGTAGCGGGATCTACATCACCACATACAAAACTACGCACCATACTGATGCCAAAATTATCCTGCATCGCACAAGCAGAGTTTACCGCATAACTAGCAATTAGACAACGTCTCAACGTCAATCGTCTGGGAGTTGTCCACCAGACACGACACCCGTCTGGTCAGAGGATCCGCCCTTTTCTATGAAAAATGAGGGCACTTTACCTCCAAAGGACTCCAGACATATTATTATGATCGTCTTCGATTCGTCCGCGTACACATCACAGTTAGGTTTAGCGTCGAAGAGACGAGACTCGGCTCAAGCGACGACATGACTTGCAAGCACTGCGAACTATCTAATGCTCTTAAAGCGCTTTTATTAAAAAAAATAACAATCTCAAGCCGTGGTAAAATACTTAACTTTACAGTAGGTTTATAGAAGAAGGATAATTCCCATCATTTTATGACACCCTCATGACTTAATATTCGTCTCTAGGAACCGTAATATGAGCAATATAAAACATTCTTATAAGCATAAACTTATCTCAAACATTATAAATATTATTCTCTCAAATTCATATCAAATGCTTCCTTCATTTGTTACTAGATCAACATCAGAATATTCAAGTAGTTAATTCCAATTTCACAAATTGGAAACTTAGCTGCGAAAGCATTCCTTGCAAACACCGAAGTAAGTTATTAAGAGCTAAATTCAAGGCCCAACTTCAACGAACCTAAGCCATTAGTTTAATGAAAATCGAAATAATGCTGAATTCTTGCACTTATAGGTGCCTACTATGAATTCCTGGTAATTTAGAGGCATAATGGTGGTTTTTTAGTAGGTAGCTATTAAAAGTGGAGTCTTAAGATTAATGACTAGTCGTTGACCGCGACTTCCTCAGCATGTTTTTTGTAATTCATCATTTTGAGTACAAATATCCAGTAAAAATTCAGGATATGTCTTTCTCCAGGTTTCAGGCTACCTATCTGTCTGTTCCTAATGATCGGTTCAGTGATTTAGGCAATAAAAGGTAACAGACAAACGGACAGAGTTACTTTCGTATCAGTACATTTCTACTAAGCTATCGCAATATCATCTTCTTCATCTTTCACAATTATATTCGTATGGATGGAATTCAATACCACTCCACAACGCAATACCACTGTCCTCTTTGGTAAGCCCCATCATCTCTTATAAAAAAATTGTGATATGAATTTAATGTATGTAAACCTAAATAATTGAATAATCAACCGTATTTGACAACTTTTTGAAGTGATTTGAGAGGGTAAGACAAATCTTTATATTTAGTTCACATTACGTCCATTCTTTTTAACTGACGAAAAAAAACGGAGGAGGTTCTCCAGTTGACACGTATATATATTTTTTTATTATGTATGACCACGCTTAAGTAACATTTAGTGATTCATACCTGACTAGTCTTTTGATAAATTCCTAGCTGCAAACAGGTACCAAGAATGGAACTAGATGAAAAAATACGAAATAAAAAACTTAAATAGAGTTATTATTCGTAATAAATTTTAATAATATTAATAATACCTACTTAAAACTATTTAAAGATCTTATAAAGCTCTTAATAGTAATAAATTATTACTTACATCTAACCATTATGAGTTATTCTACTTTTTATACAGATTTCTGAGAAAATTCTCCAAGTTTTATTCACAATAATAACGTCTCTAACATGACCTCATTTTTCAGTCAGAAATATCCTTGGCTGCTTTGAAGGTGCAGAGAATTTACATGTACCTCACAATTTGGCGCGTCAGTACCTAATACTGAACACCCCTTAGGAACTATATTCTACATCACTCTAAAGACATCAGTACAGTTCCACTAAGCTATAAATATCGTCTTTTTGTATCTTGGCACGCGGAGGTAGCTATTTTTTTAATAATTTAAGTCAGTCAGTCAGACAGTCTTTTCTCCTTGGCCCTTCTATAAGGTAGTCTTGATGAATCTGTCATTCGCGGCCCTAAGTACATCAGGAGACTCTTCCGCGACCGCAGGCTTCTCTGGTCTCTTCTTGCCACCACCTGTTAATAAAAAAATATTTAAGCTTTAGTTTTTTTTTTTATGAATTTTAAAAAGACTCACTACGTAAAACGACATGGCCTATTGGTTAATGTGATAGTTAGATAGTTATTCAACATTAGAGAAGTCTTAATTTAGCAGAAATTGTTGTCAAAACGGGTTAAGCACTTACGAGGTCTCAATTCTAAGTAAACTGAGGTATGATAGTAAAACTTACCATTCATTAATAATTTCTGTAGCGTCGAGCAAGGCGCATCAATCGTGATGCAGAGAATGAACGCAAACACAAAAGCGAGCGAGATATCACTCATGAACCTGTATATCTGTGAACAATAATAAACACGATTAGTATGAAAATAAAATTACTTAAAGACTAAAATTGTATGAAAGTAATCTTTGCATCTTGATCTAGTCCTTCGGGTCGCGATACAAAAAACTAGTCGGGAAAAAGTGACGAATTAAGAAAATGTACCTAATGGAATATTTTGATAGCATATGATCAAAATAAACGTAAATACTTACATTGTTTCCATTAGTGAAGTAATAAGTCTTCACCCAGGTGCCAGTAGAGATGTAGATGATAGGCACGTGTACCAAGTACATGGCGTAAGAGAGGCGAGCAGGCAGCTTCCAGATTTGTAGGGAGAGGAACCAGTTGATAGGACCTGGGGAGAAAAGACGATTATTAATAAAAGAAAATTTGCACAGCAGCGACTTATTTAACTATATTTCTGGAAGTTATTCTGATTCTTAGCATAATTGCTTCACGCTTGGTTGTTGGCAATCGTGAAATCACTACACAAAGAATAAACTTTACTAAATCCATTAACATTGTGAGCTATATTGTGTATAATATTAGCTCCATTTAATGGGTTCTCGTAATCCACGTTTCCCATTAAGGAACATAGGAATAATGGTTGTAGATAATGAAGAAATAATTTATTTATAGCCTCTTTGTATTAAGCCTATTTGTTCGTGTAATTTACTACTACTACGTGGATTTTCTTGTAAATGTTAAAGAAACTACGAGTTATTGATTATTGTGCCTATCCTGAATATTAAACAGACTTTTGCTTTTCAAGTACTAAGCTTACAATAGTTTTAATAACAAAAATAATGAACACAAAATCAATTAGTGTTTTATGGAATTTCCCAATACATGATAAGTAAAGGAAAAACAAATAAACACTCCTTACCTCCATAGCCATGAACACAGGCAAAGATCAGCCATCCCAAGCCAACCGCCCAGATAGCGCGCATGTAGGCATTGAGGAAGTTGTCAAACGCCTGGGCTGTGTGGGTCGTCTGCATCACAGGGTAGATCGTGAAGATACAGAACGCCATCATCGCGAACGACAGGAACCACAGAATGGCCACGTTAAACTGAAACGTTTCGGTAATGTTAGCTATGATTTGATGAAGAATAATATTATAGTAATAACAAGTGGTAAAACTGTTTGCATTGTTAAAGATTTACCTTCTAAAACTGATTTTCATCTGTCTGGTTTTATTATGTTACTTATATCTTGCTTTATTTTTCAATAAACAATCTTAATTCTTATTGAAACAGCTGCAGAATTAAATTTTTAATATATTTCATGATAAACTTATTTAGTCTCAAGTCATCTTGTTTTAATACAATAGTTAATTGGAGAGATTAAACATTATGCTAAATCGAAGGTTGCCATAAATAAAAACGAAACTAACCTTGGATATTCTTATTTTCTTGTCCTTGCACAAGTACAGTAAGTACCCGTAGATCATGCCGATAAAGAAAGGAGGTGCACGCGCCAAAGTGTTCAAATAATAGTGCTGGATATAATCATTGAACTGAGCAATGCGTCTGGAAAAGAAATATTTAATTACTATGATATCAGTTATCGAACAGGTAATTATGACGACACAATCTAGAAGACTAACATTAAATATAATATTATCATAATCCCAATTAGTGTGTATGTCGATTACACATTTGTTTTGCATGAAATAATATAATACTGATGACTATGCGGAAATAGGAGGAACTTTCAGATGAGACCACAGGTAAATAATATACTAACGATATCAAAAGAATATCATCAGATTTTTAAAACACTTACGTTGGATTAGCAAGCGCAGCAGAATAGTCATTCAGGTAGCTATACAGTGAAGACGATAAAAGAGAGAGAAGCACGATTGCGGTGAGTGTGCACCAAGCGATCTTCTCGCGTCCAAACATGAAGACCAAGACTATGGGACAGATGATGTACAGCTGCATGTCCACTGATAAATACCAGGTTTGGGGGAGACACTAAAAATAAAAGATAAGTTAGATTACGAATGCAATTATATTGACAAAGAAACCAAAGAATCGATGGATAGATTGTGACAAAGATGACAGTATAAAAAGAAGTTGACTGATACTTAGTAGAGATATAGGAATGAAGAAAATATACTGCGTCCACCATAAATCAATTTTGGTCGGGGCAGGAAGATGATGATAATTATTGAAAAAGGTAACTTTAGGCACAAAACTATTGCTACTTACAATTTTAAGAGGGTTCACATAATTTTGAACGTGAAGTAGCGCAGCCCACCAGTATGTCCTGCAGTTATCCGCAGCTTGGGCCTGGTTGAGCCAGTACGGGCCATCAGAGACGTGGTAAAACACGGAAGCCTGGAGCAGGACCACGGCCGCCAGAAGTGGGAACATACGAAGTAACCGGTTTAAGTAAAACAGGTGGATGGTCTTGATGAAACGCACTGAAAAGGACAAGTCAATTAGCATCGGTCTTTAATATTTAATGGTAATATATTTATTATATTTTTTCCGGACAACTTATAAGATTTATTGGCTGTCATAATGCCCATATTATCAGGATGATCTTGTTATTTAATTTGTAATAAACTAAATTAGGAGGAACCTTAAGAATAAGAATAATTTATTTGTACCTTCCTATCTCGTTTATAGTTCGTTAATTTGATACAATTTGACACCTTCAAAATATGATTGATTTCTAATCCTATATCTTATTTGATAACACCATTGTCCATAAGTAAAATAATAATGTTTTAATGTACTCTTTACTAAGATTACACTTATAATGGTATTCAAAGGATTCATCAATAGACAAAAGAATGCACTTACTTCTCGTGATTTTTCCAATAACGGTGTACACTGCTAGTATTCCACTGAGCATGAAAAAGGTATCAACTGTGATTGGAGCCGAAGTGATCCATGAGGCTTGGAAACTGGATATCCACTGTAAATGAAAAGAATTGGCTTTTAATTTAGGATACGACAACAATTCAAGTAATTTTAAACAGATTAAGAAATTGAATGTACTGACCCGTGGATCTTTGAGCACCGGAATAAAAAAGAAGCATAAATGTTAGTGTAAAGAAGCACAGTTACTTACTTCCAGAGTATCTTGAACATTGTGGAGGAAGCCAAGCATGGTCATGCAGTAGGTGTGTCCCACGACGACCCACATCATGGAGATAGCTCTGATGCCGTCCACACACTCGAGGGCGCCAGGAGTGGACTTGAAGGTCAGGAACCGACGGGTGTTGGTGTAGATGGAGAAGCTGACGAATATACTGTTGACGCGGGATGCATCTGTGGAGTCGACTGTTACTGAAGAATGGTCACTTGATTTGAAGTGAAATTTATTTTTAAAAAACTTATACATTTTGTTATTATTAAGATTTTAACTCCGATAATTGCTCAAGATAAGAAAAACTGTAAATCAAGTCACGTTCATTTGTATTGAGTAACACGGGTATCGTTATCGTTTAAATGTGTGTTTTGTAACAACTGCGCAGCACGAACGATGGTGGTATATGAAATGTTAGTTATGTTGCAAATATTATTGTTGAATCTTAACGTTACAGCGTTGATAAATATTGTATCTTTGTAAATATTACTTAGATGTCAATAAACTTACCTCGTTTGAATAAGAAGGTTTGGGTGAGGTCGTAACTCGTGCTTACAATAAGTAACAGGCCGATGAAGGACAAGATTACACTGAAAGAGAAAACAAATCTTAATACAAAATAAATGTACGAGTAATAAAACCAAAAAACGAAAAGTAAGAAGAATTTTAAAAGTTTTTGAGCAAATCAATGTTTTAACATGAAATAAACTACGGAGCTAAGAGAATAATAAAATATACTCACATGGCAACGTAGTCAGCAGCGACAAATGGCTTGTCATCAGGCATTCTGCAGTAGTATTCACTAAAAGTAAAGTTTAGGAAAGAAATCCTGGACTGGATGAAGTCCACTGCTGCTGTTGGTGTGCACACATGAGGAACGCATACTGCAACCACAGCCTGCTGAGCAGCAGCAATGAACAATGGGAAAATCCTACAAGAGAAAAAAATATAATTATTAACAAAATTATTAATTGTATAAATGAACGTTGACAAAATAATATGTTTTAAACAGTGATAAGCATGAACATTTCGTCAGAAACCGTAACCTCTACTACATTTTGGAACTTCCCCCGAAATTAGTCCCTGACCCAACATTATGTAGACGTATTGAACCACTGTATAACATTGGATACTATATCAAGTAACCTACTTTCACTTCCTTTTTCGCAAGCACAAAATAAAAAATAAAGTAAAAAAGCCTTATCAAATGTTTATTGATTAAATGAAACAACGGCATTCATTTATCAATGTTTTGTTCTAATATTCTATAAATTATAATCTATTTAGGGTTTTAATTACAATCTTCTTAATCCAAACAAGTTATAACTAAGTATTTGAATGAATCTTACCTCGATTCGATCGGCTCCCCCATTCCACTGATTCCGAAAACGTAAGTCTGCAGGCTACTAAATCTTTCCATGTTCTTAACCGCTTTATCGTCAAATTGATAATCCAGGCCCTGTTTCCATTCAACAACTGTCTCTGTAGTCTCGGCAGTCGGCGCAGCAGTCGGAAAAGTCGGAAGCTGTGACGAGAAAGTCGGAAACCCTGACGGGAAAGTCGGCAGAGTCGACGGCAAAGTCCATTCCGGTGGAATTGTTGGAATCTGATCTACTGCAATAGGGTTCTGGTTCAAAGGGACCCTGAGCGTGCAGTATTTACCCTGGAACTGCATGTTGTTCGCAACTGTATTAATGCTCAGGCATTGGTGATAGTCTCCTAGGTCGTTCCAGTTTCCAGTGAGGAACCCACTCGGAGGCTTGCCACTGGCATCGATGACTGAAACAATATTTTAGTCATTAAGAAAATCATGTTGCTGATCACCTGGGCCCGTATTCCCGTAATTTAAAACGTTCAAAATCTAGTCGCAGTCTCATCTCGGCGACAAACAAATGTCAAAAACTTGTCAAAATGTAGGGAAATTAGACAAATTTTTGACAGATTGAGACTGAGATCAGACTGCGAACGTTCTTAAAATTACGAGAATTGCCCCACTAGTGTATTAAGTTTGCCCACATTTTGCCATGTTCCATCTAGTCGGGGCGAGCCTAATGTCATCACCAGACACAAATCCAGGTTCCGGGATGCTACTGGGAACTTCCTAGCCAAACCTAAAAACACTTTGCCCAACCTAGGAATCAAACCCAGGACCACCTTCTAAGCACTCGCAAAATTGAAGACTGAGTAGTAATGAAGGTCGTAACCTCGGAGGTTTGTAATAGAAACTTTTAAGGTATTCAAGTTGTTCATCCAACTCAAGTAGCTATCGAAACCTAGATGTTTCGGGAAGCTAAATGTTGCGCGTTCCTGATCTGAGTACCAAACTAAATTCAAGTTAAGTTAGGCCATTAACGCGGCCATCAGCACTTCACACATGATTGAGAGTACCGAACTATGTTACTGTACAACTTACTACGTTAAGATATGTGATTAAGTCCCAACTTAGTACTACTAAGTTTATTACGTTAAGTTTAATTACTTCAAACAATGGAATAAGTACTACAAAAGATAATTGTTTTAGTGAATAAAGTTTACCAAGCAGGATTTGTTTGTAATTTTCTCAAATTCTATTTATACAGTTCTGTTAACAATGAATTGTAAAATAACCCTTTTTTTTTTTTTTTTTTTTTCTGGGTGGGAAATCATCAAATGACTCCTCCCGCTCTGGGCGGAGCAGAAGGGAGTGTCAGACTTTTACTGACTAAAACCCACCCGTATTCCTTCAGTTGCCTGTGCCAGAGGCCACGGTATCTCTTTCGAACAACCCGCAGCCCCGGCGGCATCGGCCCTAGCGGACCCCGTCAGTTCGTGCTGACAGCTCTTTGAGGCGCGCGTGGAACACAACGCGCCGTCGACCCGGGCCTGGTCCTTACCGGGCGGCGAGCTGCCCATAGCTCGCCGCCCGCAGGCCCGCGCCTACGGTGGCCGGGAGTCGGCTGTTGACTCCCGTCCAGGGCGTCTCCTGCGGCGGCTAGGCGCGCGAGGGTGCAGCGATTGCCTCTCCCTCGCGCGCTCCGCCTCCTCCTTCGCGAGCATTACTGCTTCGCAGAAGGAGGTGACGGCCTCCCATTCACTCTCGCTCCGTACCATGGCCTGTATGAGGGCCGGACGCGAGAGGTCGCCGCCGCCGATCGCCGCCACGAGGACACGGCGGGGCCCCGCCCAAGCCGGGCAGACCTCCACCGTATGCTCCACCGTGTCCTCTGGGCGATCCCCACAGTGGTGACACCCTGGCGTTTCCTCCCGCTTTATCCTGAACAGGAACCTCCCGAAACAACCGTGTCCGGTGAGGACCTGCGTCAGGCGGAAGGTGAGGGCGCCGTGGCGCCTCTCTAGCCACTCCTCAAAGAGGGGACTTATCGCCGCTATTGTGGCGTGCCAGCACTGGGTTGCGACAATCGCACTCTCCATGCCGCTATGAGATCCCGCCGGAGCTCTGTTCGCTGTGCCGTGATTTCTCGCGGCAGCGGAGCAACGCCCCGGCGTTTTGCCTCCTCTCGCCACTCCCATATGTGGGCGAGGACTTTGGCCTCCAGATCCCATGGCGGCAATCCGGCAAGGAGCTTTGGTAGTAACACAATGCAATACAAATCTATGAACTGTAATCTGTACACAATATGAAAAACCCTGCCTCTCAAACTAGGTAAACCTGTATCCTGTATTAACTTTTTATCACATAAATCACCGCTCAAAGATCAGAAAATCAAGATTTCTTAAATTTTCAACAACTTATGACACTGTCATGCAGATTCTAATCATCGAACAAGTTCCTTAAAACAAATGAGTCATATGAGTTAATCGTTGATAAGTAGTCACTAAAAAGATATAAAAAAAACACATTAACTAATTTAGGCACGTGCTAGCTTTGACGTACTTTTTCAAACATGTTTTAAAATGCGTTGGTCCCGTGCAAATTATGCACGGCACCAACGCAATTTATTGATTTTCAGTTTTTCGTTTCTACATTATATGTCTCTTGTTTAATTGTTTACGTCTCTAGAGTTAATTACACTCAACAGAGGTAGCACACTAAAAACAAATCCCCATTATAACTGATAGTCGACAAGTCTTGAGTCCGCAATAACTTGAGAAGCAATAACTTTGTTTTTGTGAGTTGATTGATTGCAATATCTTATCGTGGAAACAAATAATAATATAATACTTTCTCGCTACATTTAAGCAATACATTATTATTATTAGACAGTTATAAGTTTTCAATTTTATTTTGGCATATGGGCTTAGAAAATTCGATTCAATTCGGTTGTATTATATTTAAACATATTTTGGTGTAGATAAATCTTGGGCTTAATGCTAATTGCAATATCTTATCGATGAAAATAAATAATAATTATGATGCTTTACTTATATGCATTTCGTTATAATTGCTAGGATTCATTTAAAAAATTACGATACTATAGAGACCGCATCAAAACACGAAAATCGGCTTAATTTATAATATGTACAGAACGGAACATAAAAAAACACTAAAAATAAACTCACATCGGTTTCTCAATTTATTCTCCACCAAAAACGTAAGCTGAGCTTGACACTGATCCGCGTCGAGCACATTCTCGTATAAATCCTGATCAAACGCACTCCTAAAGTCCACAGTATGGCCTTCTTTCAGCCTACTATGGCCATACACTCCGTTCAAAAGTATTCCGATAAAAAAATAATATATTTGAGCACCCATCGCGACTGCTTCTCTTCGAGTATCTACGTCTAATATTAGAAGCAGTGCTTTACGAATAGATTTATATTAAAATCGATAATATTTGTAAAGATTGCAGAACGATAGATAAGCCGGTAATCTTGCTAATTTATCGTATATTTTTGTAGTGATAACTAAATGAGTGTGTGTGAATGACATCGGATAGTATTGCCATTGTTATCAACATATAAGAAATTTATGGAAATTAGTTAATTATTTACCGTTCAACAAAGATTTTACAAATTATGGTCACAAAAGATTATAAAACCAAAACGTTAGCCTGGTATTCAAAAAGAACTTAACCCCAATAAAAAATGAACTTAAAGTAACAAGTTGTCTGATTGCATCTAAAACTGCAATGGAAGCAGAAGTAGAAAGATTTCATACAAATCCGTCAATCTAACTTTGATTACAAAAAAAAGCAAGACTGAAAATTAATGTCACAAACTGAAATAAGTTAATGAACTGCACAACCTGGCATTCAATGAAAGCTTATTACAGCCACCGTTCAGGTGAAACGAAGAAAGGTATTTAACTGAAAAGGAATTTACTAGCTGCTCGTTATGTCAATTGATCGATCAAATGAGAGATAAATAGATTAACACCTGCCTGGTTTGAAAATATAATTATCGCTTTACATGACCAGCCCGCAAATGTCTAACAATTTGGTTATTCCCCTTTATCAGCCGACCTTCCAACCACCAATCTAATGATAATTTTAACTTGGTGAAAAAATATAGCACTACAGATGTAATACTTACTGATATTAGTTTGCCTCCTCGACTCGGCAGGGTAGCGTTCGGGACACTACGTAATATCTTTTCGTCCCACATACCGCAGAGTCTCGAGACGAAAGTCTTTGCCCAGTGCGTGATGCCAGTGATGACCGTAAGTTATTGGAAGGCTAAAAGTCACCCAAAGAGCAATGGAGAGGACTATGCTTGGAGTTTCCTTACGTGCTCGAATCAGAAATGAAGAGCTTGAGGAATAAGGGCCGAAGAACTGTCAAACTTAAGTGGCAGTGGGCGTGACAAATTGCTCGCAGATCCAATGGCTGGCTCTGGAGTGGCAACCACGTACCAGAACATGTAGCGTTTGCAAGCCTCCTACAAAGTGGACCGATGACCTTGTGAAGGCCACAGGAATCCGCTGGATGCGGGAAGCACAGAAACGGTTGAAGCGGTGGTGCTCGGGGGAGGCGTATGTTCAGAAGCGGACGTCTATCTGCTGAAAATGATATGATATGATAAATAATGATGAGTGAGAATTGTAACCCTTCCTTTCTGCTGTAGTCGGGTCAAAAGGTTGAAAATATTGAGGTAGTAAAAAAATCAGAGTGCACATTCAAACTATTTCGGTAGACTTCAAATACTACAAATACAACTGTTTCCAAATCCATTGCAAGTTTTCAGGAAAAAAGCCAACAAATAACATGTGCATGTTCAAATGTCCTTGTTTTCTCGTTCAGTAAAAATAAAGCTACTAAAGTGGCAGTTGGTAGTTTTTACAATGTAACTCTGCTGACCTTCTGGTTGAATTTTTCTAATTGCTTTATAATTGCTTTGTTATTTGGGATAAATCACTTTATTAGAACCAACAGTGGTGCACTTTCTGAAAGCTATGCTATCCTAGCGTGAGATTAGGATACTAACTAATGTACGTTGTAAACGCTAATTTGGAGTTAAATGCAAATTGAACATTTAAGGAAGTTGCCGACGCTAAATGACAGGAATACCTAAATCTACTATTCATTAGAGCAATACCGTTCCATTACAAACCTATGGCCACTTCTCATACAGAGAAAGACAATAGCATTTTCAAGTTTATTCAGTCGGTTTAGTTAATTTTTCCTTAACACTAAGTCAAAGATGTCCAAAGTTAACTTTTCATTTAATATCAACGTTACCCAGCAGCTCGGGTATTGACTTTCCTATTTTCAGCACACTAACAAAATTAAACAGCAATACTTAATAAACGTTTTTAATTCTAAAATGTAGATAGACTTTAAATTATTTATTTTATAGATTTGTCAGTGTATCATCGATAATCGTGACGAAAATATTAAAAATCAGGAATACTCTATGAATCAGCTCTGAATCATCGCCAGCTTAACCCGGCGTCGTGGGGGCTGGGTCAAAATTACCCTTGTGGTTTTAGTTTGCCTATCATTTTAAAACTATTCATACGACAGTGCCGTTCTTCTCAGTAACTGGAGTTATTGAGTCCCTCTACACGTTTGTGCTGTGAAGTCTGTCGGGCATTAGCCGCGTTGGTAGCTACAAGTGCAGTCATTTGAAAAAGGTAATTATGACCCATGCCTGTATACAGTGTAACTATTTCACGCCATTTTTCTCATGTGCGGTTTATAAACAAAAAAAAATCAATACTTTGTTGATTTTTTTTTGTTATTTTGCTTATTATTTGTATTACTTCATTTTTTGCGGTTTTAAGCTTTTTTTAAATTTTGTCGGTAGTATGAAAAAAAAAGGATCGTGAAGAACTAATAAGACGACGTATTTTTACAGTTCTTGGGTATGATATGTGCCGTAATTCAAAGAAGTGGTCTCTGACATTTTCTTATGCCGTGTTGAACATGTCAGCGGATAACGAACTACGAAAATACATCGCAAAAATAATAAATCGAGACTAAAGCGACGCCAATATTCGAAAAATGTAGGCCCTGCTCTTGTCAGTGAACACTTGAAAGACCGCCGGAATGTTCCCAGTTTGCCACGAGAACTGCGTAACAAAATTATATGTCAATTTGCTGTCGAACCATCAGAGGAGCCTCCAGTAAGAAAAGCAAATGCTCGTAAGAGGTGGTCCTGCAAGCAAAGACTGCAGAACTATCTACGTGTGTCAGAACTATCTACGTGTGTCAGAACTATCTACGTGTGTCAGAACTATCTACGTGTGTCAAGGACTGCAGAACTATCTACGTGTGTCAGAACTATCTACGTGTGTCAAGGACTGCAGAACTATCTACGTGTGTCAGAACTATCTACGTGTGTCAGAACTATCTACGTGTGTCAAGGACTGCAGAACTATCTACGTGTGTCAGAACTATCTACGTGTGTCAAGGACTGCAGAACTATCTACGTGTGTCAGAACTATCTACGTGTGTCAAGGACTGCAGAACTATCTACGTGTGTCAGAACTATCTACGTGTGTCAGAACTATCTACGTGTGTCAGAACTATCTACGTGTGTCAGAACTATCTACGTGTGTCAGAACTATCTACGTGTGTCAAGGACTGCAGAACTATCTACGTGTGTCAGTACTATCTACGTGTGTCAAGGACTGCAGAACTATCTACGTGTGTCAGAACTATCTACGTGTGTCAAGGACTGCAGAACTATCTACGTGTGTCAGAACTATCTACGTGTGTCAGAACTATCTACGTGTGTCAGAACTATCTACGTGTGTCAGAACTATCTACGTGTGTCAGAACTATCTACGTGTGTCAGAACTATCTACGTGTGTCAGAACTATCTACGTGTGTCAGAACTATCTACGTGTGTCAGAACTATCTACGTGTGTCAAGGACTGCAGAACTATCTACGTGTGTCAGAACTATCTACGTGTGTCAAGGACTGCAGAACTATCTACGTGTGTCAGAACTATCTACGTGTGTCAAGGACTGCAGAACTATCTACGTGTGTCAGAACTATCTACGTGTGTCAGAACTATCTACGTGTGTCAGAACTATCTACGTGTGTCAGAACTATCTACGTGTGTCAGAACTATCTACGTGTGTCAGAACTATCTACGTGTGTCAGAACTATCTACGTGTGTCAGAACTATCTACGTGTGTCAGAACTATCTACGTGTGTCAGAACTATCTACGTGTGTCAAGGATGCAATAAACATATTTGTCCTCAACATATTGTTATTTTCTGTGTCGATTGTATTAATGACGATGATGTTAATTAGTGTTTTGTTAATTATCCATGTTAGTAGATTTATAAATTACCACTTTAGAAACTGAAGGCTGATAATTATTTTAACTAACTTAGATTTTGTTAGGTAGAGTCAAGCTAACTTAGATTTTGTAGATTTTCTTAGGGTACTTGTTTCAAAGTCTTGTTCCTATGATTAAAAGTTTATTCTTTATATTTTTTTGGTGCTTTATTACCTCAGTAACAGTATAATAATGCTTGTAATAAATAGTATTAAATTCCTCAAACAGATACTGAAATATATTACATTGCCTATTTGGGTACTTATGACCCAGCCCCCCACGTCTGTGTAACAATTTTCCACCGCCATGACGCCGGGTTAAGAGTTATCAGTGTGATTAGATAACTAATATCTTTAGACCAAGATTGATAACGGCTTGAATCAACTTTATTGTTTTATTATTTTTTAGAATTGCCATTGATATTATGTAATGAATCACTTATTTTTTTCCTCCTTTTCAAAGTTTTTTAAGCCATAGTGAAAAATTTTACTATTACTGGAGAAAAACTAGAAACCCGAAATATTTGGTTAAATTTTTGGTTCTAGAATGTTCTAGAACCAAAAATTCGAAGCCATGACATTTACAAACCCGCACTGGGCCCGTGTGGTAGAATAGCCCAACCATTCTCGAAGAAAGGAGGCCTGTGTCCAGCAGTGGTAACATTATAAGTATTATGCTTATGCTGGGGAAAAAGAGAATATCAGGTCAAATAGAATAAAAAGGGATGAATAGTCATCAACGTTAATGTTTTGTTTAAGTATCTTTATTTTCATTCAATGTATGAAAGTTGAACAGACGTTGTTATTTTTTTTTTCTCCAATGTAAATTAGGTTAAGTATATTAGGTGTAATGTAAGTTAGGTAGTTATTTTAATAATATTATCCGGTGTAAGGAGGACTATGTCCCAGCAGTGGGCACATTATAGGATGATCTTATGATGATGACGAGGATCCGGTGAAGGTTGTCTTTTCCCGTTAAAATACCATATCCATACTCATCTCTGCCCACCTCTTCGGGGAAATAATGCGTAACGATGTTATGAAAACTCACTTCGGAAAATGTACCCTTATCAACAATTTTATGTTTTTTTTTTATATTTCAAAGTTCTACGGCGTGGTTGATTAGACAATCTCGTGTTTAAGATAATCACTGCTTAAGCGAACTTATCTCCAGACAGAAAATAATTAATTAACCTAATCAGTTACAGATGATCTAATGCTGATTGATCGGAAACGTGTTGAAAAGTATGTGTAGGTACCTACTTATTTTAGTCGACAATAATTATGTCTTATTTTAGTCTTGTGTTTGAAAATAATGAATTACTTATTTGTTATGTGGCTTAAATAATTTGTTACTAATGAATGCGTAAGAACATGGAACAGCGTTTGCTCAAGGTGGATGGGTGATGTCAGACTTATGTAAATGCCGTCTCTTTGAGAGAAGAGGCTTTTGCCCTGCAGTGCACAGTGGGACAACACAGGCTGGTGTTATTTTTAATACATAAAAGATGTACCTACATTAAAATCAAGAGTTCAGGAGTTTCTTAGATATCCTAAAGAATTTGTATAGGTAGAGGGAGAGAAATATCGCCAGTGGGTACCTACTCACTGGCGATATTTCTCTAAATATTGCGTCCCGAATATAGCTTTGCAATTTTTGCAATTTCAAGAACTCATACTACTAAACTTTGATCAAGACTGAAACTAGAGTTTAGTGGTCTTGCACACAGGGGGTGTAACTCAGTGGTAGAGTGTCTGCTTCGCATGCTGAAAGTCCTGGGTTCAAATCCCAGCACCTCCAAATCTTGTTTGTTGCATTTTGTTTTTACCTCGATGTTTTTCTACATTGAGAGTAAATTTTAGCTTATGAACTATTTTCCTGTGCTTTAACTACTAATAGGCACTTAACTATGAGTTTACTAGTTATGAATGAGGGATGAACAAAACTTCATAACAGGTTTAAGAATGTATAAAACACCTTAGAATATGGCACCTGACACACTGTAGTTCACTAATACTATCTACACATACATAGTTTGTTAGACCCACCTTCAGATGCTGCATAACAGAATTAAGCCAATCTCTCCCGTCTACCTACGTAATCTATTTACAAACAAGAATGCAAGGTAACTTTGTGTGATTATTCTAGCCTAGTTAGTTCTAAGAAGGGGAAGATCCCCTTGATACTGACACAGCTGAGCCACAGGTTCATGTGCTCACATGAGGACGTAACGAGGCTGCAGTCCCCTTTGCTCACATGAGTACACAACAAGCTTACAGCACTAACAGACGACTTGTCAACTTGCTATGTACTTACGTGTGTGACTTAGTTCCTGACCTTGACGCGCTGTTGCTTACCTCGACTATTTCTGTGTTGGTAATAGCAGGCTGCTGTAAATTAATTAAATGTTCTGTGGTTCCCAATACGAAATTAACTAACTTTTGACTACCAGTGGTTGTCAAATAAGTGATGAAAGAATTAAAACGGAAGTCTAACTTATTTTAATATAACACCATTACGCCTGTATTCTCCGAAGGGTCAGGCAGCAGGCAGGGGTACATCTAACCACATTTCACTGTTGTTTGTGTATGTGTAATGTTTTTTTTAAATGTTTTTATTATTGTACGTGTATAGCTTTAGGCTAGCTATAGCTTCAGGTTTACTAATATAGTTTTAAAGGAATTTGTAAGGCCTTTGAAGCCTGAAAATAAAGGATTAATTTTTATTGTTGTATATCGATCGGTCCAATGTCGCTGCATTCCAGGGCTAATCAATTTCACAATTATCTTCAGATTTGCAATCAAAATTAATTATCTATAGGCAATGCGTTGGAATTTGGTACGTTCTACTTTCGCGTTCCACTTACTATCAGCAGGTACAGACATGCAAGTACAGGGTGGGCAAATAAGAGGTATACACTTTATTTTTTTAATTTTATTCTAAATAAGATAAAAATTATTAAGTATTTTTATTTAAATTTAGTATTTAGGGTCGGCAATTCAGTATGAAAAAAATCTCAGACAAATGTCCACCTCTAGCAGCATGGTAGATCTGAACCCTTTTCACTGCGTTTTTTATGAAATTTTCACACATTTCCTGTGTTATTTCAGTGACGTGTCTCAGATAGTTTGTTGTAATTCAAGAACCCCACCCGCTTTATATAACCCCACAAAAAACGGTCAGGAGCTGTTAAGTCCGGGGATCTTGGAGACCAATCAATTTCTCAATCAAAAAATTAATCGACCCGGAAACGTTCTTTCAATGTTTCGATTGTGGCTCGTGCCGTATGATATGTGGCCCCGTCTTGTTGGAACCACATGTTTCCTAAGCCCAATTGATTCACTTGATGTAAGAAAACTGCTATGTCTATTACAATGCCATACTGCTAAAATTTAATCACTAAACGAGTTATTGTTAGCCGCGAAGGTAAGTGATTTGTACCAAAAATAGGCAGCAATTTTCTTAGAATTTCCGCAATACATGATTGGGTTGAGTATAATGTTTTAATAATTAAAACACTTTGTTTAGTCGTAAAACGCTCCATAACAAATTTGGATTCCATTTTTTTTATCTACACAAAATAATTTTCATGAAACAACTGTCATAATTGCCGCCAAAACCAAATGGCGGCAAAAAAAGTTGTATACTTCCAAGTTGCCCACCACCGCTTTTGCAACATGGGCCTAAGATATTTATTTATTATTAAGGCACATCAACAACACAAACACAAAAAATAACAAGATATAAAACAAAACATCCTTGTTAATATCAACCTGCAACTATGTCACTGTTAGTCAAAGGCATAAGAGACGGATATTAATGATTACGCCTGACAATTACGTGGTGGGGATTTTTCCGGGTTTCCCAACAAAGTTTTCTTTCTCAGTCTCAAGATAACGGGAATGTAATGTTTCTTTGACACTTTTCTTAAAATAATTATACTGATTCTTAATTCTACATCTCAGCAAAACAATGCGAAAACAAAACAAAAATCAGTTTTCTTAACAACACACATTCACATACGTAGCACACTAAATCAATCCGAGGGATTAGTATTCCTCGACCGAAGTTCCGAACCCCGGACATTGAAAAGCGATATTTGTCCCAGGGACGAACGGTCCCTTTTCCCCATTTATGGCATTCCACACTGTTTGTCCATTCGCTAGCTGAAAAATAAGCAAGCGAAAATAGCAAAAACAATCAGTCAGGTCAAACGCCCGTGAAATTATATTCAGACGCATTCAGAAACGCTTCAGGGGAACCTTAACGAAATAAAGTATTAAAAATGCATTGTGAGTTTAATAGTGAATATTTCCTGTTTCACAGTCGATGCAGATATGAAGTGCTGAATACAAATGATTTTATTTTTAATAAAAACGACTGTCAGTTATTGATTTTATTATTAAAGCTGTAACAGTTGGCCTACTTTTAATTTTGTGGAATTAAATGCCAATATTTTTACATGTCAAACTGAAAAATTGAGCGACAGTTGCATTTTACTTTTTACGATTATAAAGGGCCTCCTATTGTATGGTTTATAATGTTAAATGTGTTTTCTGATGAACAATGAATTATAATTATTTAAATAAATAAAATTAAAATATAATACCGTGTGAAAAGGTATAGAATGGCACTTAACTTTGTTCACCAACATAAAAGATTCGAAGCGAAAATTCTCATGTAGCTAGCTAGCTGATGAGCCGTGTGAGGTAACGCTTACAAACAAATTATTTACTACAAAGGACGGGCATGGTTGGTATTACGCGCGAGCGTAAAGTGATGCTGAGAGGCTCATCAAAATGACTAAGTTCTCTTGTGAACAGGTTGGGAACACCCAACCTATATTTCTCTATTTAATATTTCTATATTTTTCCACATTTCTTGCTAACAAGCAAGAAATATTAATGAAAATTAAGGATAGGTACATTTAGTTTTAATTTCAAACGAATTAAATTTATAATTATTTATTAATGGAGATATTAATTGTATCATAATACCTGCGTCGTATGTTGTAACTTTTACATAATCACGATGACAATGGAAATAATTCAACAAAATAATCAGTTCAGGTACGAAATAATCAAGTTAATGGATTTATTGATTATTCTGTCAATATAAGAATATATACAACTACGTTTTAGACTATCCTAATAATTTATTAAGTGAATAAACTATATTAGTCATATTCTTGTTTGTATTCGGAGGACCAATTTTAATGTTGGACTCATAATTTGGTGGATGATAATAATTTATTTATGGCATCACAAAAGAGATAAGTGTGAGTGATAGCACCTAAATATAGAATTGTGTATTAGGTCGTAAAGCTTCATGAATGGCTTTGGGTTTGCTAGTAATAATATGAATCTCGTGAATGCTGAGAAAGAGAAACAAGTTACATATCTCGACTTAGCACACCAAGTTGTTGACGGTTGGAATGTGAGCTCGGCTGGCATTGTCCCGATTGTCATATCAGCCAATGGCCTGATGGCCGAAAGCCTCGATCAACATCTATCGAGGCTCTCGTTAGGCGGTTGGATCAAGGTCCTGATTCTAAAGGCAGTACTCCTCGATACTTCTCGCATTGTGAGGAGGTTCCTGTCTCTGGAGCCCTAACTACCGGTAGCTTGGACCCTGCCCCCAATATCGGCAAATCACATTTTTTTTTGTATTTTTAACGTTTTATATACTTATTTTTTTATATTTTAAGAAATATTTAAAAATGTCATTGGATAAGGAAATAGATAATTTTGGTACAATATCGTTACGTTGATCAGTTTTTGGTCAGTCAGTTTTTGTTATTATAATCTCATTCATGCGATGATACCTCTTTGGAAACATGATTACTTTTTGTGTTATGCCTACCCTTCAAAAATGTGAATGAAAGTGATTAGCATCAAGTACCAAAAATCACAATTTAAAAGATCTAGGTTTTTAAGATTTAGGTATTTTTTTAGTTTATCCTTTACAATTTTAATTAAAATTGTATTATTTGATTACTTTATAATCTAAGTCTTATAACACTAATATATACTATATACAATTGTATACAAGTATATAATACGAAAATATATAGAAAAAGGCAGGAGCTCATTTGGCATCAAAAAATTCGTCCGCATCACTGTCAATGGGATAAGTGCCCAAAAGGCTGGCAGCATTACCACGTTGGATGGCAATGCTGATTCTTTGGGCTAAGAATAGGGAAATAAAGAATAGATTTAGGTTGTTTTGATATTGAACATAGTTGGGCTTTTATTGATGGTAAAACACCTATCATATCTGAAGCCAAGCAATACATTATGTCCATTTCATTAGTGTCATTGTTGAATTTATTTTGGCCGGTAAACCGTTTTATCTTCGGGATTAAAAATAATTAGTCACAATCTTTTCAGAACTCGTACCATTCATTACTTGATTTGATACCAACAGCTGATACAAAATCTAATACGGATATATTATCCAGTAGTCATACAATATTTGCCAAATACTTACATTATTTTGTAATTAACTCTATATTTCCTTATAAAAAATTGCTAATTAAATTCCAAATTGTATACAGATTACGAGCTAATCTGAGGAAAATTCCTCAGTCTCTTTGTCATCGTGTTTCAAGTAATAATGACGTCCCTATCATTAATGATTTCTGATTACAAACTGACAAATTATACTATGTATTTGCCACTTACTTGTGGGAGACAAATTGCTGATCTTTTACCATAGAATATACTCAGTGACACTGGTACTTGTAGTGTACCATCGATTACTGTTAGTACTGATACTACACTTTTGATACGCGTTGTAGTTTAAGCTGTTAGGTGCGACAACAGGTCAGCCGCATAATTATATTAAATGTTGTACATCAAAATATGCAGGGTCTGTCCGGCAAAGAGCTAGTATTACGTTTATTTATGGAGAACTATGATCTGCAGGTGTTATGTTTGACTGAATACTGGTTGAAGGAACATGAAGTAACGTTTATCAATGATGAAAACTTACCGTACAGAGTGCATTTGTGAGAAAAAGTGCTATTCGCGGTGGCTCTTTAGTTCTGGTTTCAAAAAAGTTGAAATGTAAACAACGTGTAGATTTAGTTAATCTTTCAATCGAGCACACTATAGAGTTGTCTTCTGTTGAACTTGAGTGATATGTTATAATTTGCGTTAACCGATTCGAAACAGAGGGGGCGACCCTCTGGGGATTTTATTAGTTTCGAATCGGTAATGGAGGGTTCTCTCAATATGTTAAAATCAAGTAACAAAAGTATTATTTTATGTGGAGATGTCAATATTAATATTTTAGATGTTACTCCATTATGTATTAGACTTCTCAATTTTTTAGGTCTTATAATTTAATTAACTTGTTTTTTGAACCTACAAGGATCACAGCATCTTCATCAACTCGTCTTGATAATATATTTAGTGATTATGATGCCAAAAATAAATTAGTGTTAACTGACTTAACGTCCGGCCACTGTGGTTTATTAACTGGCTTCCCCATGCCATTACATAAA
This sequence comes from Apamea epomidion, assembly GCA_947507525.1. Taxonomy (NCBI): domain Eukaryota; kingdom Metazoa; phylum Arthropoda; class Insecta; order Lepidoptera; family Noctuidae; genus Apamea; species Apamea epomidion. The sequence goes on from OX382237.1 coordinate 19,999,434, forward strand.
AAGCCGCATAAACTTGAATGCAGGCCATAGACAGCTAGTCGTTGCCAAATATGTGTATATGTGATAATAAAGGACTACATTTAGGTAAATGTAGTGCTTTATTTAGTTTCGAACATGTAGCCCCGCATGATGTAGTTAATGTTTTTAATACACTTAAGTCTAAAAACAGCGGTGATTATTGGGGCATCTCCATTAAACTTTTAAGTAATATAATAGACGTCGTAGCCCCCTATCTAGCTGTTACTTATAAATGTGTTGATTTAGGAACTTTTCCTGACCTCATGAAGAGTAGTAAAGTCATACCACTATTTAAATCAGGTAATAAGAATGACGTTGGCAATTTCAGGCCTATTTCTATCTTACCTGCATTTAGCAAAATATTTGAAAAGTTAATACTCAAGCAGTTGCTAAGACATTTTAATTTAAATAGCCTCCTCCATAATGAGCAATATAGCTTTACAAAAGGTCGTTCAACTACAGATGCAGGTGTTACTCTGCTGAGACACATTTTTGACGCATGGGAGAAATCGCAAAATGCTATTGAAGTTTTCTGTGATCTCTCCAAAGCCTTTGATTGCGTGCACCATGACACGTTTTTGCGTAAGTTACGTCATTACGGTATCCAAAGCAAATCTATCAACGTAAAAAAATCTTATTTACATAATAGGGTCCAATATGTAGATGTTAATGGTGTGACATCTACCGGGCTACCAGTTCAGTTAAGTGTTCCGCAAGGCTCAATACTGGGTCCATTCTGGTTCTTAGTATATATCAATGATTTACCATTCCATTTGAAGGGCATCTGTGTCGTTGTACTGTTTGCAGATGATACCTCCCTTATTATTAAAATAGACAGGAATAGACAATATTTTGACGGCGTAAACAGTGCCCTCTCAATAGTTACAGATTGTTTTACGTCAAATAACCTAGTTCTCTATGCCAATAAAACAAAATGTGTAAAGTTCGCCTTACCGAATGTTAGAAATCTAGGACGCAATATCGTCTTAGATAAAGAGGTGCTTGGCAACTTTTCTAGGACTAACAGTAGATGCCAAACTTCAGTGAGGACCTCATATATCAAGTCTAGCAGGAAGGCTAAGTTCGGCTGCCTTCGCCATCAAGAAAGTAAGACAATACACTGAAGTTGATACAGCTCGTTTAGTCTAGTTTAGTTACTTTCACAGCGTTATGTCTTACGGTATTCTGCTGTGGGGCAAAGCCGCTGAAATACATAATATATTTGTCCTGCGTGCGTTATGAACCCTATGAAGCCGGTGAAAGGGGTCACCGGCTTCATAACTCAAACTCAAACTCAAAACTCAAAACTATTTATTTCAAATAAACCAATTACAGACACTTTTGAATTGTCAAGGTCGGTCAGTCAAAAAGATGAAGCTAGTTGCCCATTCCAAAGCGTAGTAGGTACCTATGGAGAAGAACGGGCAAGAAACTCCATGGACACTCTTTTAAATCATAATAATATTGTTACAAAGTATTGGTTACATCATTCATGTTCAAAATTATGCATGTGAGAACGATGCATAACGTTAAAAGCGTCCGTAATGAAAAGATAAAAAAAAAACAATTCAAATATTAATTTAAATCAAAATAAGCCATGGCAGCAAAGAGTTGACCAGTCCCTACTGACGGCGCCCGTTCACGAACATGACGCATAGATTAGCACCATTCAGCTCAACCATTTTGAAGGGAGCTAAATGATCCAACACATGTGCTACCATCAGCGAGACATTAGAGTGAGCATGACATACTCTCATCCGCCAAGGCACATTCAAGTCAATGAAAGACGTACCCAGTAAATGGTAGCTTTATAGTATGTAACATAGTACTCACATACGTTCTATGCAATTATACAATACTAGGAGATTGAATTTATATAATGCAAACATAGTATTTTAGAATCTTCAGCAGCTCCAACAGTATGTAGGTTGGGTAGGCGTGTGTGAAGTATTTTCAAATGCCAATCAATTTATTTATGCGTCCTGTGGAGCAGGACCAGCGTTTAGCCAAGCATTTTTGTCAGCGATGTAATCCCCCAACTTATAATATACTTGGCTGCATAGTGTGCGTTTTATGCAAGATTTGAATTTCGTTTCACTGAGTTGGAGTATGTGGGGAGGTATTTTATTATAACATAGGGTTCATAACTCATTTGTTGGGCTTGGCCTTTTATAACAATATACCCTCTTCTTTGCTAGACTCACCTTTTAATGCATTTAAAGCTCCAGTAAAATCCAACCTTTGTTCAAAGGCATACTATTCCATCAACGACTATTTACACGATAAGAATAGTTGGTCGCCCTGATTAACTCAAGACAATGTTCATGTTCTTTCAGAATTAGCTTACTGACAGGTTATTGTTATTAGTATTAACTTATTTTACTTCGATGGTCCTGCTTTATCATTTGTGACTTCAAGTGACAGCTATGTGAACAGAACCCAGCAATGCATAAATATCTAAGCTGTCACGCCCTTTATGCCTGGGGGCTTTTATTTAGGTAGTAAGTTTTTATTTACATTTTAATTTGAATTAATTATTTTTTAGCTTGAGTACATATAGTTTTTATTATATTTGTTGGTATATTGGCGTGGCTAGCTGACATATGGCAAATAATTTATTTTTATGTTCCGTGTCTTGTAATGTTAATTACTTAACATAGGTTTTGTATACAATCAAGTATGTTCTAACTGAACAGACAGCTGTGCTGCTGGGGAGTTTGTTGCACCACTTCTTCTTTTCAGCGATAGCACTGGGAAGTGGTGAAGGGCGGGCGTTTTTAGAGGACTGTCTTTTTTAATTTTCACGTTCGAAAAGTGCTGATTCTCAGCCTAATTTGAATAAATGACTTTTGATTTTTGATTTAAGGTGTTGTTTTCTCAAATAAACATGATGTTGATATCAATCACTATTTAATTACTACGTTTTGTTGTAGCTGTTGGACTTTTAACGCTAACACAATATTTTTACTTGATAATGGTATTTAAAACAATGATTTTCATTCATTATTTGGATGACAACGCAAAACTGTAAACATTGCAAAGAAATTACAACAAATAATAATAATAATAATAATTTATTTAATCTCAAAAAGAAAAACTTTACATTCTGGTTTCGAGTAACACTGGACCCCACACTAGGGATACCCTGTGTCGTGAGGTCCAGTCTCTTAAAACAAGAAATAACAAGAATCGTTGACGTTGACGATATAAGAAAACCCTACACTAAATAATAAACAAAATATCAAACGAAACAGTACATAATTATAACGCTTAATGGTTCCGGAGGGGAAGTACCCCACGAAATATATAGTGACGTGCTGACAGCCTCAAATTGACTGTGAATGTGTGTGCAAACACACGGAAATTCGTAAAATATAACCAGACAATATTAAAATAGCTTGCCTTGTTTCAAAAGAACATAAAGGTATATTTCTAGGTACATATTTTTTCACAGTATTAATAAAATGGAGGCACGTGTCTGTATCATACCAGTGTTTTTATGAAAAACGACGAAAACATGTTCGGTATGTCTAGTAAGGGATCATTTTTCAGAGTGTATCTAGGAAGTGTAAATAAATACAAAGATAAAAAGCATGTTACGCGCATCACTATTAAGTAAAGCGCTGACACAAGGGCACGAGGCACAACGCGTGCGCATCATCGACCCAGTTGCTACGAGGGGAAATTGCTGACACAGAACAACGAGGCCCGACGACACCGTCTACGTGACCGAGCCCGCGCACTTCGTATCCACCATCGATCGAGTCAATTTGATTTTCCAATAATTGTAATTTCTTTTATTAAAATAAATTAGTTTGTAATAAATTCGGTTTTTTTTGAGTCCTCCGGCCGTAGCCTACGTAATTGGCGCAGTCGGTAGGATTCCCGGGTCGTGCTTGCGAGTACCGGTACATCGCACCGCGTTCGCTACGATAGACTTTCAACGTCGCACCGGGAGATCCTGAACAACGAGACTACGCCGGAGATCCAGATATCGATACCGCTCAACGAAGACCAGAATGCTCATGTAAGTCCGCTGAATTTTCTTAGTGGTTGCTTGCTTCCTTTTGAGTATAAGTTCCATATACCTTATCCAACATTTTTTACCCACGTAGATCGAGTACACTTAGGTTAGTTAGTAGTAGGAATAGAAGCTTAGATTCCAGTCGCGATATTGGTCCTGAAATTGAACCCGAGATGGCCGATTTAGACGGTATATTTAAAGCCCTCCGCTTAGTTCCCGATTTTGATGGGAACCCTAACGTACTTACCAGGTTCATCAAATTGTGTGACCAGCTAGCAGCTGAGTTCATCCGAGAGGAGCAACCTTTAAATAAATTAGCGCTTTTAAATGGCATATTGAACAAAGTTACGGGGCCCGCCGCCCGTCTGATTAACTCTAACGGTATACCTGATGATTGGGCAGGTATACGTAGTGCTCTTGTTAATAATTTTGCCGACCAGCGAGATGAGACCGCTCTCTACAATGACTTGGCTTTACTTACACAAGGTTCCGGCACGCCGCAGGAATTTTATGAGCGTTGCCAGAGTCTTTTTAGCACCGTCATGACATATGTTTCATTGCACGATACCCTAGATTCAACCATTGCGGCCAAACGCGATTTGTATCGCAAACTAACTTTGCAGGCCTACCTCCGCGGTTTGAAAGATCCTTTAGGCGCGCGTATTAGATGCATGAGGCCAGAAACCATTGAGAAGGCTCTAGAGTTCGTGCATGAGGAGACTGACACTATGTACTTGCAGAGCAGAAATGACAACCTGTCGGATAAAAAAACCCTTGCTCGAACGCCACCCAATCAACAGAACGAAGCTAATCATAAAATACATCCAAATAATATGCTTGTTCCATTTAAGCCCAATCCTTTTAGCATGCCCGGTTCGTTTAGACCGCAGGGACCGCAATTTATGCTACGGCCTTGGCAATCTCAGCACCAATTCGGAATGCCGTTTAATCCAAGTAACATGCAACCACGTGGCCCGACCCGTACGCAACAAGTATTCGGCGCACCACCGCCTAATAATAATCAAGGTGGTTCCGAATCCAGAATGCCCCCAAGAAACCCGTATCCGAATCCGAATAACGGACCCAAGCCGATGAGCGGCGTGAGTCATTTTGTGCCCAGGCCCCTGCCTGCTACCAACAGCTGGAATTGGGCACTACAGGGCAATCCCCCACCTTCCAACTATCTTAAAACCCGCGATGTTAATGTGAACGAGTGTTTAAATTATGGGGAGGACTATTATTACCCCGACCTGTCTGACTACTTTTACATTGACCCTTACAACCAAAACTACTTCTTTTTCAACGACTGTACATATGACCATGTCACACTGGAACAGAATGACGGGACTAACGACAAAGACAAGCCAACAGCAACCTTCGACCAGTCAGGATTTTCAGAAGGCTCCGAAGTCAAACAGCTCAGGATAGAATTAAACTTGCAAACCCAAAGGCAACTACCGTTTGTTCGCATCCATAACCCCCCACTCAACTTTCTAATAGATACCGGTGCAAACCAATCATTCATCAGTCCGGAAGCGGTCCAAAACTATTTCCCGCACATACCTCTTAACTACGATCCATTCGAGGTTACTAACGTTCATGCCACCAGCAGGAGCGACTACTCTATTAAATTACCCTGCTTTCCCGAATTCGGTGACGCGGAATCAATTAAACTATTCGTATACAGATTCCACGATCGTTTTGATGGCTTGATAGGAATGGATTTACTTACCAAATGGGAGGCTAAGTTAGATTTGAAAGATCTTACATTTATAACTAAGTTTGCAATTAATCCCATCCAAATTTATAATTCTCGAAATTTAAATCTCTATGAGGAGATCATACCAGCGGGAAGTTCCAAATTAATACGACTACCTATAAATGCACCGGATGGTGAGGCTTTTGTAGAGGAGCAGATAATTTGCAATTGTACTATATCCGAATGCCTGACTACTGTTTCTAATAGCCGCGGTATGGTCGAGGTGACCAACCCGACCCATAACGATACAATATTTTCACTGGATCATGCCACCCAGGCAACGATATTCAATGTTGAATGCACTGAGTCATTGTTACCTCGCGCTAAAGATGTTACATCCCGGATACGCACTGATCACCTAAACGAGGAGGAAAAGGCAAACTTATTGGCACTGTGTTCAAAGTACGCCGACGTCTTTTATATTGAAGGGGAGGCATTAACCTTCACCAACAAAGTAAAGCATAGTATTAAAACTATAGATGAAATCCCAATTTATACTAAAAGCTATAGATATCCGTTTATACATCGTCAGGAAGTTAGTGATCAAATAGCGAAGATGTTAGATCAGGGAATCATTAGGCCGTCCGAGTCTGCATGGAGCTCACCAATTTGGGTCGTCCCAAAGAAAATTGACGCCTCCGGGAAACAGAAATGGCGTATAGTCATTGACTTTCGGAAGCTAAATGAAAAAACGATCGATGATAAATACCCTATCCCAAATATTACAGACGTCCTGGACAAACTAGGCAAATGCCAATATTTCAGTACACTTGACTTAGCATCAGGATTCCACCAGGTAGAGATGGACCCCAGTGACATTCCCAAAACTGCCTTTAACGTTGAACATGGCCATTTTGAATTTTTGAGAATGCCCATGGGACTTAAAAATTCCCCTTCCACATTCCAACGAGTGATGGACAACGTAATCAAAGGACTCCAAAATGTTATATGTCTCGTCTACCTTGACGATATAATCGTATTCAGTACCTCTCTCCAGGAACACATGAATAATCTAGAAAAGGTGTTCCAAAGGTTAAGAGAATCTAACTTCAAAATCCAGCTAGATAAATCGGAGTTCTTAAAACTCGAAACAGCATACCTAGGACATGTCATCAGTACCGAAGGGATAAAGTCTAACCCAGACAAGATCACAGCTATTCAAAATTACCCCATACCTAAAACACCCAAGGAGATTAAACAGTTTCTCGGACTCCTCGGGTATTACCGAAAATTCATCCCAGACTTTTCCCGTATTACCAAACCTATGACACAATGTTTAAAGAAAGGAAAAAAGGTAACTTTAGACTCAGATTATATTAACTGTTTCGAGAGGTGTAAGACTCTACTGACCAACGACCCCATCCTTAAATATCCCGACTTTGACAAAGAATTCATCCTAACCACAGACGCCTCCAATTTTGCAATCGGCGCGATACTCTCACAAGGTTCTATTGGCTCGGGTAAACCCGTAGCTTATGCATCACGGACACTCAATGACAGTGAAGTAAACTACAGTACAATAGAAAAGGAATTGCTAGCCATCGTATGGGCAACAAAATACTTTCGGCCTTACCTCTTTGGACGCAAGTTCAAAATAGTAACTGACCACAAACCATTACAGTGGGTCATGAGCCTCAAGGAACCAAATTCACGATTAACCAGGTGGCGGTTAAAGTTAAGTGAATATGATTTTACCGTCATTTATAAAAAGGGCAAACACAACACCAATGCCGACGCCCTGTCTCGCGTCGAGATCTACAACGAGGAGGTGAGTTCGATGATCGCGAACGCAACTGACAGACCACCATCCCTAGCTAACTCCAACACCCTGACAGCACATACCTCTGAGGAAAACCCTATACTTGAAATACCCATTACTGACGAACCACTTAATAAATTTCACCGACAGTTGTGTTTATCTGTCGTAGGCGACTTTAAAAAACGAGCTACTGCAACTAAGCCATTTGACACCCACACTCGAACATCCGTTCAGCTATCTGAATCTAACCTAGAAGAGGATCTGATTAATGCTATTAAGGATTACGTCAACCCCAAGATCAAAACTGCCCTGTTAATAAATCCACCCCTTGCAATGTACAACATAATTCCTCTGCTACAAAGACATTTCAAAAGCTCATCTATGAAATTGGTATTGGCAAAAGGGGAACTTGAAAACGTAAAAGAGTACCTGAGGCAGCAGGAAATCATTCGTCACTACCACGAGGGCAAGACCAACCACCGTGGTATCAACGAGTGCTTTCTAGCTTTATCTGTTAAATATTATTGGCCAAAGATGCGAGAACACATAACCAAATTCATAAATGACTGCACAATATGTGGGCAAGCAAAGTACGATAGGAGCCCCATAAAACAGAAGTTCAATATAGCGCCCCCGCCCACCAGACCGTTCGAAATAATACATATGGACAGCTTTTCAGCTCAGAACGAAAAATACGTTACCTTCATAGACGCCTTCTCAAAGTATGGTCAAGCCTACCTCCTTCGAGATGGGACTGCAGTTAGTATCATACAAGCTTTACTAATTTTCAGCACGCACCATGGCCTACCACTAACCATTATTACAGATCAAGGGACCGAATTCACCAACCAGATGTTCTCCAAGTTCTGCAAGGTACATAAAATAATTCATCACCAAACACTCGCATACTCACCTAACGCTAACGGTAACATTGAACGCTTCCACTCTACCATACTGGAACATCTTCGTATTTTGCAACTAAAACACAAAAATGAGCCAGTTGTACATCTCATGCCATATGCTATCATAGCGTACAATAGTTCGATCCATTCCTTCACACGATGCAAACCATACGACCTTATATTAGGACACACTGACCCACGAGACCCGGTTGACGTAGATCTGACCGGACACCTACTACAACAATATACCGAAACACACAGGGAACGCATGCAAAAAGTATACGAACTAATCAATGAGACGTCTCTCGCTAATCGAACGGCGCTCATAGCGAGTCGTAATAAAACTCGTGAGGACGAGGTCGATTATGAACCCGACCAACAAATATTCATCAGTAATCCCTCCGCTAGTAGATCTAAACTCGCACCCAGATACAACCACGACACCGTCCTAGCTAATTTACCTATCCACATTTATACTTCCAAGAAAAAGGGACCTATAGCTAAATCCAGACTAAAACGCGTCCCTAAAACTGCAAAATTGTTGCAGGATACCCCTGATGCTGTCGCTCAGCCTAGCATGGGCGCAGGAGATCAATCTAGAACGACTTGAGAATGGACCTGGACTATTGCCCTTCAAATTAGGACCCATGAAACTCATTACTCATTATCATACATTCCTACAGAACATAGAACTAACAGACATAGATAACAACATTAACGAAATACGAACTCAACTTATTAAAGTCACGGATAGATTAGACAACCACACCCGTACTTTATACGAGCTCCAAATAGACGGTTTGTACGTGAAACTAAATAAAACCTCATCTCACCTACAAAGCCTAAAGCCCAGTCGATTCAAGAGAGGTTTAGTAGATGGTCTTGGATCCGTAATTAAGAGCATTACAGGAAACCTGGATCATACAGATGCCATTAAATATGATAACGCCCTTAAAGCCCTCAACGATAATCAGCAACAAGTAGTTATTGAGCAAAATCATCATATAAGCCTGAGCAAAGGTTTGATGAACGAGCATACAAAAATTATTACAAAACTAGCAGAGAACCAAGTACAACTAAATGAAAGTCTGCACATTTTACTTAACGCCGATAAGTATAAACAACACAACCTCATAAAATTTGCAAAGTTCTCGCAAATGCTGCAAATAATTAGCAATAACGTAGATAGTTTATTAAGCGAATTAAGTAGGTTAGAGAACGCAATAGCACTTTCCGGTCAACCGCATACTCATCATTCCATGTTAGGTACAGAAATACTAAGCAACATGATACGCAAACTAAGCGCGCTTTATAGTAAAGACCAACTACTAGAATTAGAAATTAGAGAATATTATGACCTCATTAAACCATTAGCTTATTATCGTGGAAGTCAAATTGTTTTCGCATTTAAATTTCCCATAACGTCTCCATTAAAACTCATGCTGTATAAGTTAGTCATTCTACCGAATAGAAATAAGCAAGCCATCATCCCGTCCTACCCATTCCTAGCGATCACTGGAAACATTCAGGCGTACATAGAGGCAGAATGCCCGAAGGTAGCTTCAGAGTATCTCTGCGAAGAAAAACTCAACCATCAAATGAGAACCCATCCAGACTGCATCTGCGACATCATCGGAGGTCAAACACCGCAAAAATCATGCAACACGATTACTATTAGCCTGACGAAACCCGCAATGGAAAAGCTGGATGACCGTCGCTACGCTCTTGTGTTCCCGAAACCAACACAAGTCCAGTTAATCTGCGAACAAGAAGAATCCATAACTCTAGCCGGAAGCTTCCTAGCCACTATACCACATAATTGCAAGATACGAATAGATGAGTTCACCATCGTCAACATTAACGACCACATCAAGGGACAACCCATGAAGATAAGCAACGTTCCAGATGACATCGAAGGATCAGCCGTGCCACCCCTTAAAATCAGTGCTATTAACTTAAAAAAAGCTGCACGATATTCAGGATAGAATAGACTCACAGAAGCCAATCCACATTGAATCAAACTCAACTATTTACCATACGACAATCCCATTTTATGGTACAATACTTGCCTTATCTGTACTGGGAGCAATACTATTATACCGAATCCACATCCGCCGAAAGAAGCAGATGACAATTCCAGATGAAGCCACGTACGCCGAGCCTGAAACATCTGAAACCCGCCAGAGCTGGCCGGCATCCCAAGATCAATCTAAACTCTCGACGATATTTCATCTCCAAAATCTGAAATAGTCGTCGATCTGAGGGGGGAGGTGTTACGCGCATCACTATTAAGTAAAGCGCTGACACAAGGGCACGAGGCACAACGCGTGCGCATCATCGACCCAGTTGCTACGAGGGGAAATTGCTGACACAGAACAACGAGGCCCGACGACACCGTCTACGTGACCGAGCCCGCGCACTTCGTATCCACCATCGATCGAGTCAATTTGATTTTCCAATAATTGTAATTTCTTTTATTAAAATAAATTAGTTTGTAATAAATTCGGTTTTTTTTGAGTCCTCCGGCCGTAGCCTACGTAATTAGCACGAGCCGTTGGAAGACAACAATCACATCATGTCATGCAAAAACAATCTGATACCTACTGTGCAAATTTCTTCTTGAGAAATTAAATATTTGACCTGATGCGGGATCTTTAACCTACAATTGACCTTAAAGACCCGGAGCCAGTGTGATATTAAAAAGGGGCCTCTTTTACTAAAAATACTTTCCGACATTTTCGTTTTATTTTCAATACTAAGTGCGACATCAATAAAAGTTGTAGCCTTCAGTGCTTTGAACAATTTAATTAATTTCAGCCTACAAGGAAACAATGTAAAGAAAATTGAAACAACAGAGGATTGCTACATCAAAGCTTTAACAAACATTAAAATATTTTCCTTTGGAACAAAACCTTGACTCAAATCAAATAATAAACCAACAATTTTGAGAAAATACACAAATTAAAACTACTTAAAACAATTTGGACGCTACGAATTTATTGCTAAATCTGAGTTGAAAATATCTGCAATACTCAACTTTGCTGAAGGTTGAGTATGATTCAGGGCTCAATTATTTTGACTTAGCGCTCATAAATATGAGCTGTTCGAAGTTGGAATGCTAACTAGGTACTTTGCCTTAATGCATCCTTAATGGCGCCGACCGTCTAGGAAATCGTTCGATGCTTAATTTATAGGAGAGTTCGACTTTGGATTTGCACATTTGGTGCAGTTTGTTAGACTTTAAGACATGTGCTACGAATGTATCGGCTCGTATGTGCTCGGAAATGTTCTCTGCTATAAGGATTGAGCTTCCTAATGGCGGATTCACACGTGATCGTATAGATAGCTGAAAGCTCGTTCACAGGACATGACACCATTAAGAAATACAGTATACTCTTCTCCTCTTTTGGTTCTCTATGTTGTGGTGCGTTTTCAAAAGTGTTAATAAACAGTGGAGGATTGTACAAGTACAAGACCGGACCAAGACCAAGTACACACGTAAAATTATTAGTCAAAGTCAAAGATCTTTATTGTGAGACAGTGGTTAAAGAGTTGTTATTATGTTAATTGGTGTGCTTCTGCATTGCTCCACCATGTTAGGCATACAATAGTTTACAATTTGTTATATTAAACCTAAGTTTATGTGATATATTATATTATTTCAAACAGACATTAAAAAACAGTAAAAATTAACAATAACAATTTTAGACATAAAAAAAATAGACATTTCAATTGTAATAGATCTTTATTTTGCATCAAAACATAAAAACAGTTTGGCACGAATTCATCACGAATCTGTCGGACAAAAATTCATGTACAGTCAAGAGCATAAGTTTGTATACACTCGGTTTCATTCAAAAGCGATTTACTCCTTTATTTTTTAATGAAATTTTATGTTGTTACGAACATACTATTTTCGAACCCGTATGTTTATGTAATGTGTCGTATTTCAACGTTGCATTCGTTATTTCACGAAAAAATCGCAATTGAAAGTTGCCAAGTGTTGACATATTGGTGGTCGTGACTGTACTGTATATATGGTCTGTTTACTAAGAAGTCGTTTAATTTTTTCTTAAAAAAATGTATGTTTTTAATTTCTCTTATTTGCTTAGGAAGCTTATTATAAATTATTGTTTTTGCAATACATCAACATCCTCCTGCTCTCATTCAAATATATTTGAGATCGACCCAGCATGTCTTCTTCGTCTATAACAGTTTATCTACAGGTGCCTACATTGCAATAATGATTTTTCGTTTAATTTCTCATAACACACGTTACATAACATCACACCTTGTTTCTGCGAAGGGTTGGGTTGGGATGATCAATTTCTATCTAGCTAGGAAGCACATGTACCAACACCACAATAATTAACGAGACACCTTAACAAACGAGTCCTGTGTTCCGTTACCCACAAATCAGGTTCATGACGTCACCGACCGGGGGCGACAGGAGACGAGTGATGTTGTAACCTCTGTAATTGTCTGGCATTGTGCTTTAGAGGCATGAATACTATGAATAGAACGTTTGTTGCTATATTGTCTATTGTCTGAAGAGCTGCCAGTTCTGCGGGTCTTATAATTGAGGTGCTGTTATGGTACTTGCGAGATTTATCGTGATGTAGTCAAAATCATTGATACACTTTTGAGTTTGAAATCCTAGTTCAAGTGTGAACTTCGGTTTATATGTATGTTGTTCTATATTTATCCAAATATTTGATATAAAATGTGTATAGTAAATAAATTAAAACAAATCACAATTGGTAAACATTTCATCTAAATGTTAGCAAACATTTTGATTGAGTTTGAGTCCACAGCGATCACGATTTATTATTAGCAAACAAGCTCACTGGCCACTATTGTTGACATACAATATTCATTTGAATATTGTTGCTTTGTATTTGTGGTAAAATAGATTGATCATTATAACCTAAATCAACAAAAAAAAAAAACAAGCAATTGAATGTCAATAAAGAAATACAACTTAATCGTTTAGAGGTGTACTCGTATTTCTCAAACTTTCTTGACTTTGATTTCGGAACAAAACTTCCCAATATAATGTAAACTATTCAAGACGCTTGCCCAAATATTTTATTTGTTAGACAGGTAATGTCACGATCTCGAAAGCAAAGTTAATACCTAAAAATGTTGAATTTCAATGGCTCATTTGATTCCCTCTCATAGATAGGAGGCCTAAGGTACAGCAGAACTATTATAATGACTCTGTATACCTTGGACTTAAGATTAAAACTGTGCATTAATAAAACTAAAATATGTTTGTAGCGGTATCTACAACGCCACATGCGAACAACGCGTCATACTGACGTCACGCAAATCCTGCATCTCGCAAGCAGAGTTTACCGCGCAATTAGCATAGATACAATTTCCCAACATCAATCGTTGGGCAGCTGCCCACCAGACACAACACCCGTCTGGTCGGAGGATCGTCCCTTTTCTATAGAGTATGAGTGAACTTTACACCCTGTTCCTCATATCTCTATACTGGTGACCCCGGACATGAACGTCAGCGCAGCCTCCGTGCAAACACTTCAGCGTGACGTCATCATCATCACTCCCGCAAGCTTTAGCGGCGAGTCACCCAGCCAGCCAGCACCCACGGCTTCAACGGGTATCCTGATCACCAGCATGCAGCGTCCGCGCATACCTGGTCATCACCCTCAGCCTCATCAGCAACCTCGGCACAGCACACTGCACTTTTGGCCGGTCAACAAGCAGAGCACCCTCTCCTGGTCGACTCAGCAGCCAGCCTCAACCCAGCGCTGTACATCCGACGCACTGGAATATAACGCAGCGCCACCCCGACTCACTGGGGACAACTCCGCAGACAGTTGTGACTCACCGTGAACTATGCGGCAACCGGTTCCGACTCACTGGAATCTCAGCTGGCCTGGCAAGCATCGCAAGATACAAGACTCAGTCCAATATCGACCTCCGGTCTCCGGAGGGGAGTGATGTAGCGGTATGTACAACGCCACATGCGAACAATACGTCATACTGACGTCACGCAAATCCTGCATCTCGCAAGCAGAGTTTACCGCGTAATTAGCATAGATACAATTTCCCAACATCAATCGTTGGGCAGTTGCCCGCCAGACACAACACCCGTCTGGTCGGAGGATCCTCCCTTTTCTATAGAGTATGGGTGAACTTTACACCCTGTTCCTCATACCTCTATATGTTGAAAACTGAAGAAATATAATCGAAAGTTAGTACAAAAAAATCTTATCTTGAGATAAAGGATAATGAAACAAAAGAAAATGACATAGTCACTGAACACTGAACAATAAAATTACAAAATTACAATAACCGGATATGAAATGAGTCAAGCTTCAAAGGTTACCAGCATGTATTCATATACATTATAGGTAATGTGATAATAAACTGAGATAAAAATAGTCAAATCCATAAAGGATTAGGTGCTTTTATTATTAGACGTGAATAATCATTTTATAGCACGCGTTCATAATCGTCACATGTAATGAAACTAAAGGAATGATGCTAATGCTCGTGCAGACGATCAATCTTGGAGGAATTAAACTTAATCAACACATCGGTAGACTGATTTGTGATTACAGTATGATGAAACTGAAAAACCCTTCAGATACACTAGATCATTTTGGAAATACTTTATGTGCGTACAACCTTAGGAATGGAACCTCTGTCGAGGTTTGTTTTTTGAGTCGTTAAGACTTCCAGGTTATATCTATCGAGTATATGTGAATATGTTTCTTCTAGGCCATCGAGCACCATTAGGTGAGTTGAGGTGTGATAGTAGTCAATTTAGGAAAGCCTCCCACAAGATATATTGATGGCCTTATAAAGGCCGCAAGGATTCACTGGATGCGACAAGCACAGAACCTGTTGATATGGTGATTCTTTGGGAGGGGGCTATGTCCAGCAGTGAACGTATTTCAGCTGAAATGATGATGATTATAAGTGGTCCTGCAACCTGTAAAGGTATATTTCTAATAGATTTGCCCTCATAGTGACCATCATGATCTACTATATTTTACTCTTTTATAAATTGTGTAATCTATGTTAGATTTTGTAGCACGATCTACGTCAATGATAGTAATCCGTTTATCGTTCACGTCAGCATAATTAAAATAATCCACTGTTAAGCCTCTATAACTCCGGCACTTTGGTCTCCTAACTGCAGTGTCATGTTTACGTGCTGGCATCCACTTTCGTGCACCAGCACTAAAAGTTGTAAGTGATCCAAAAGCACGGCTTTTGCTGATTAAAATTCAGAATCTTTAAAAATGCAGACTTGGTTCTTTGCTAACTTAACATTATTCCAACTCAAGACCTTATTATTGGCCTAGCCTTTTCCCAACTATATTTGGGTCAGCTTCCAGTTAGTATTTTATATCGAGCAACTGCTTGTCTAACCTCCATAACCCAGTTACTAGGTAACACGATACCCCTTGGTAAGACTGGTAAGATTCAAATTCAAGACATAATAAAACTAAAGAAAACTAAAACGTGGTTGTCAAGACCTTGACAGTCTAAAACTTCTAACGAGGCCAAGTTGTAACAAGAAACAAAAGAAGACCAATTGCTTGAAAGATTTCACTTCGACAAAGTACGTACTGAAACTTTTGGGCGATGTTCTATGTTAATTGATTGAGTATTCTATTAGAAGACAAAGACTTTCAAATTCAAAGATAAAGTGACTTTTTACTTTAATGTACTGTTCTACCGTTTATGTTGGTGTCGAGTTTTGATTTCTCAAAGGAATGGCTGCAGTCTTCAGGTATCTAAAATAAAACCAATTGAAAACCTTTGTTTCCTTTTAGTGGACGAGACTCAATTTAGAGGCTGCCTTGTTTTATTTGAGGAATCTATTCTTTAGAAGACCTAACTACATATAGAGTTAGTTGAGTTATGGTTATTTTTATGGTTTTTTTTTAGCTATACTGTGTCAAAATGTAAAATTTCATCTGACAAGAAACAAGTATTTTAGTTTTAGATTTGGCATAAAGTTCCTCGAAAATTAAGCTAACCCTAATAACCCCCTGCGGAAGAAAAGTTCTTGGGAAAATTCTTTAATGGTGGACTTGTGTTTAGTAATAAGCAGCCAAAAGTAATGGCTAATAAGCCTTGAGCTCGACTGTAATAAGCAATCTTACTTAGCTGGAACATTCCACTTAAAATAAAGGAGCTTTGAAATGTATTATAAGTTAGTAAAGAATCTCTTACAAAAGCGTACTTTGCGATCATAAACTACAAAATATAAATAAAAAATTGATATTTATGACAAACCTTCTAACATTACACAAAAGCAAAATGTACCATTGAAAATCAAAGATACAATAATTGCACCAATTTCTTTATAAATGACAAAAATGTTCGATTTGGAATATTCTTCTTCAAATCCGAGATGTAACTCAATTACTTATTGGCATGGGAGAGAGATCACCCCAAAAAATACACAGAAGTTCTACCGAATTGAAGGTTAGGGACACAATGATGGTGATCTGACAATGTTTGCAGCGGGTGTATTTTCCAAGTTGCTGTTGTTCTAAGCTTTCGTCATTGTTAATACAGAATAAATATCATAGAAGAGTCATGCGTACATTCTTCTATCCCTTTTAGAGTTTCTTACTAAAGGTTTCTCTATTTAATGATCCATGTTTGATTGCGTACCTTTCAAGGCAAATGTTTGGTCTCAGATCAAACAAAAGCCGAACAAAGATTAGGTTAGGCTTAAGTCTTAGGCTAGGTAAGATTTACTTGTCAATAAATTCTTGGTATTCTAAACTTTAGGTCCTGTCTGATTAATAGGGGCAAATAAATGGATTTGTAGATAATATGATATGAAGCATGAAGATGATGTGCAACCCTACTCTCAACGGTGACACGTGCGTCACGAGTCCCAGTTGTCCTTCGTTTCCTTCACTATTTTGTGAAGGAACCTCCTTGTCACGATCACTTTATAATGCTAATATCCAGATTATTATAATAGCTTCATTTACATAATAAGGACGGCTAGAACTTGTCTCGAGAATGCTTATTGGCTCTCGAACTTTTTCGACTTTTCCCGAAGCTTGCTACCTAGTGGGTACGCACGGGGAATTTACAATGAGCTCGCTGCGTGCCTCACTTCGCCTTTTATGAAGAGTTTATTTTTAACATGAATGAACAATGGTCAGTTTTAACGCTCCTATAGTGTGTTCATTGAATGCGCAATCTTTGCTATTTTTAGGTGCATCCTTCAAATATTACTTAGCATAATCAGCATATAATGTTCCCACTGCTGGGACACTTCTCTATGAGATGGAGTAGGCAAAATCCACCACGCGGCTCCAGTGCGGGTTGGTAGATACAAAATATTACTTACCTACCACAAAATTAACCTATGTAACAAAAATTAGATATGGTATGATATATGTATGTTCTTATGTATTGAGGAAAAAATATCATATTAATGAACTAGTTTAAAAGCATTGTCCATTCATAAGTCATTAATTCATAAAACTAAACATTCATTGATGGATTTAGATAATTATAATACTTTTTTGCTACTGTTTGATATGAAAGATTACGCGCTAAAGCGCTGCGTAATAGATTCTAAAAGGGGAAAAAACAATTCTAGTTACAGATATAGTATAGGATGTGATCCCTTTGTCAATTACTTAGGAATCGCTATAAAACTAACGGCTGTGCGAATTTGCAATTGACTTGTTCAAATGTCAGTTTTTTTTTGGCGTGACCACGCGTTCAGGTTCGGCAAACAATGTGAACGCAACAGACGCGTGTTCGCACGACGATCGGTTTGCTTTAGGACGCGGCCTTATCGTTTGATGAAAGATTGTTAAATATCTAGTATCTACCTGTTTAAACATTTTTCTTTTAAGTTTGTCAAAGCGGTGATTTATTAGGGTATTTTAATTGTCAACTTAGTCCATTGATTATTAAATTGGCAATTTTTTATTTGTATTTAGTACCTACGATAAGTAGGATATTATTATTAAAAAAAAACTAACTATAGACAAATAATCAGCTGATCGCTTAGTATGGGGATGGCTTGAAACACAGGTTTTTATTAGCCCAGCTCAGGCAGGTCGCCACTAGTTATAATGTCAGTACCAACGAACCTTTCTTAGGTAATTAAAAACGAATAAATTAAACTAGCTTTTATATTAGTATTTAAGCCAATCTGTTAAGAACTTGGTACTACTAAGTATGTTTAGGTTAATAAGATGTAAATGTATTACTTTGTAAAAGGACCTAAATACATTTTTTATTATTTATTATTATTGTTTAAGGACACTGAACGAGGCACAATGGAAGATTTATTGTTATTGCGTCGAGGGTCTAGTGTCCCGCAAAGTGTTAAGATTATCTCATCTTTAGATTTAATTTAAATGTAAATAAATATGACTCAAATCTTAAATAAGTTATAAATAAAGAAAATAAAGCCTCAGCTTTGTCAGCAGACAAAAAATATACTTTTAGAGACACTGGGAAAAAAAGGATTAATTATTTGTTGGAACAGTAAAACAAATACATTTATTTTTAGACGATCGCCTACTCTTGGCACGTTATTCATTTTAATTTCACTGCGTTGTATAACAGAACTAACTATTTACACTTGGTACTAAATTAAATTACTAACTAAATTTACAAATAAATACAAAAAATCTTTTTGTATTTTGGTCAAGTTTTTAGTTAGGTTGTAGGTAAGCTTTCTTTTAAATAAAATACAAATATTACTACTAAACTTATAATTAATACTTATCGCAATCAACACTAAATATTTAAGTAGTAAAAACTGTAGGCCTCCTTCCTCCCTCTAAACCCAATATTCCCTTAAGTCCATTTCATGTCAATAAAACGGAAGCTCCCTCAATATCGGAGTCCATCCATTTGCTGTAATTGAGAGGGAATGTTCCGCTGAGAAGATTTCCATTACGCTCTATGTTTACTGCGAAAATATGCCGCTGGGCACTGAGCCCGCAATCTACAGCTAAATGGAAATGAGATTTGAGGACGTAAGAGGTTTACGTAAAGCAGGTTTTTATAGTGTAGACTATGATGACTACGCTCCCTCACTATGTAGCAATATTAGAGTTCTTTTACAACAAGTTATAAGTAGGGTTTTTAAACAATACTTGGTTTTGAACGCGGAATCTGCCTTTGGAGACACAGGTCTTACTGGTCTACTTACGTTAGTATTGAATGGCAGATATCCTGATGGCTCACTAGATGTAAGGCTGACGCCACCGCATAAGGATATCTTTAAAATGCCAGCGGCATCGCAGATCCGTTGCTAACCATAATACAAAAGCTGAAATTACACTATACATAGGAGTATGAGGAACAGGGTGTAAAGTTCACTCACCCTCTTTGAAAGAGGCAAGATTCTCCGACCAGACGAGTGACGTATCTGGTAGGCAACTGCCTGACGTTTGATGTCGGTATAATATGCTAGTTGCGCGGTAAACTCTGCTTACGCGATGCAGGATTTTGCGTGACGTCAGTGTGATGCGTAGTTCGCATGTGGCGATGTAGATGCCGCTACAATACCATGAATTTCGTGTGCCTGTTAATACAGCAGCCCAATCATTTTTATATATGTCGGAGTCATTCGTTTGACTATTCGGAACGTTAGCGCCATCTCGTGGCGCTAGACAGAGTCTAGCCTGAGTTTGTGGTGGGACGGGAACAGCAGCTACAAGAGCGGTGTCAGCAGAGCTCTCGAGATTATCGAAACATTGGACATCGTACGAAAAACATGTGCTTAGAAACTGTCTCGCGATTCCGTATCGTTGAATGTGTACCTACAGTGTGTGATTCGCTAGTGTGACTGATTTGTTCGTGAATTGTAATCTGATTTGATCTGCAAACCGTTTTTCTTCGAGTTATAATCAACACTACCCATAGTACGCCCACAGTAATTAAAATATGCCTGATGTTAACGAGAGACAGATATAGGTATATCTGTCTCTCGTTAACATCAGGCAATAATTGTAAAAAAAAAAATATATGACGGAGAAGGTTCGCCGTCATATATATTTTTTTTTTTACAATTTTTACCCGCCAAACTTCACGCTTACAGTTTGATGACGAAACACACTTGTTTACTATACACAAAAAAGTAACATAGTTTATTACCTAACAATGTCTTACAACATGTTTTGTACGCAATGGAACTTATCCTATCTTCCTTGGTCAAAATTTGCTGAGAAGTGACCTCTAAAAAACGTGCAAATATACCACGGATATCAATATACCTACACAACAGGAAAATGTAGAAGATTATGGGCGTATTACTGAAACAAAGCAAAATACATCGAAGCAGTAATAACTCTCCTAAATAATTCACGAGTTATTTTATAAATAATAACAATCTATTAGCTTTGTGACTTTGTTTCTCACTTTGGGAATAAATATGTACCTTGTTCTGGATTTTGTTTCGAAACATTATGAAACACCGCTGATCCGTATTCCACGAAGTCATGCTTCACGACCGGCTCAAAGTCCAGGAAAGGAATAAAATACTGAATATCAAAGGGTAACAGATAAGATATATGATAATGATCGATTTCATCATCATTGTCGATCGATTTTATCAAACATAGTCCAATTATTTATAGCTGTATAGCTATAGGTGCAAAAACACAAAATTCATTAGTCAACACGTATTTTTAGGGAGGCCTTTGCCCTGCAGTGGGACAGTGCAGGTTAGTTAGATTAGATTAAACAGTAAACAATTTAGTACGAGCAAGGATTATTAGCTTAGGCTTCTAAAAAAATAATAGTAATGCAGGTATGATTTCATTAGTGTATCATGCTGGAATACTGGAGATCCTAGTTCAACGCAGGACCACAGTTTTCACACCAGTTATTGATTAAACCTGCTGTAAGAAGAATACGACGCTGATGAATAAACAGAGAATTAATTGTACTTACTTATACCTTTTTTGTTCTATTTGTGGCTATTTTTTCAATAGTTTTTTTTAAATTGTTTTAGGCTTTTTACATTCATACTGTTTTTATTATTATTATTTTGTGTCGGGGGTTTTTTAAATTTTGAATTTAATTTTTTATTTCATGCTTTTTGTAGGGACTCCTTATTATTTCATTTCTTTTATTTTCTTGCGTCTTAAGATTCAGGTAATTTGGTGTTTAATCAGGTTTTTTGTAGTTCGCCATTTTGTGGTGGTGGCCATCTTGGATTTGAAATGTATCAAAGTGCATAGTATTCTATTAGTCAAGCCCTTTCATTTGAAATCCATATTGAGGGATTTGTGAAAAAATATGTAATCCGCCATTTTGTGGGGGCGGCCATCTTAGACCGATTTTCATCAAACATAGCTAAGAACACTCCCGACTAATTCACCTTTCAAACAAAAAAAAGCAAAATCAAATCGATTCATCCGTTCGGGAGCTACGATACCACACACAAACACTCACACAGACACGTCAAACTAATAACACCCCGTCGTTTTTGCGTCGGGGGTTAAAAAATAAAGGTAATAATAATCGTTACGAGTAAATAATGTACTAAAAGCTACATAAAAATCATTTTACAGGCTCTTTTGAATGGTCAAAATTAAATAGTCGGTCAGTTAGTCAGAAAGTTGAAGCTAGTTGCCCATTCCAAAACGTCTCTATCTGTATGGAGAAGAACAGGCAAGAAACTCTAAGAAACTCCACTTTCCTCATCAATCTAGGGCATTGATCAGACAAAAAAATAATTTTCAAGTTTTTTGTTTTCATTTCGTTAGTTAATATTCCTCATTCCCTTTCAATATATGTAGTGTACATTACTCTACTAGGCAAGCCCTTTCATTTGATACCCATATTGAAGGAGTTGTAAAAAAAAAGAATAATTCACCATTTTGTGGTAGCGGCCATCTTGGATTTGAAATTTATCATAGTGTATAGTGTTCTATTAGTCAATACCCTTTCATTTGAAACCCATATTGAGGGAGTTGTGAAAAAATATGTAATCCGCCATTTTGTGGGGGCGGCCATCTTGGACCGATTTTCATCAAACATAGCTTCAACTTTCAAATAAAAAAAACAAAATCAAAATCGGTTCATCTGTTCGGGAGCTACGATGCCCCAGACAGACATACACACACACACACACCCCCACACACACACAGACACGTCAAACTTTTATCAACCCGTCGTTTTTGCGTCGGGGGTTAAAAAAACATAACTCATAGTGGCATAATATTGGTAATTATCCCACTCTGCATTGTGCAACTACATCAATGTAAGCAAGAACCGT
This sequence comes from Apamea epomidion, assembly GCA_947507525.1. Lineage (NCBI taxonomy): Eukaryota > Metazoa > Arthropoda > Insecta > Lepidoptera > Noctuidae > Apamea > Apamea epomidion. Next base: position 20,022,162 of record OX382237.1, read on the forward strand.
CCAACTACTGTCACTTAAATTCAACTAGATATCCAAAGGACTATTTGTTCAGAAATTGTCGTGAATCTACAGGTTTCACAAGTTCTCCTCCAGGATGAAACTACAAAGTGTTAAGCTACAAAGTTACCGTATGCAAAGCTTATGCCCGGTTTCACTAACACTAGGAAACACTAAATATTATTGCACTGTTGGACTTTCAATTCTCGGTTCAGCGCCGAGAGTAGTAAATATGACATTGCTCTTTTATTTAGTGAAAACGGGCATTAGAGATCGAAATAAACGGCTTTACTAAGACTTAGAACTTTGACTACAAAGCAGCCACCACACAAAGAAACTCAGGGGATTCATTCTTAGATTGCACAGAACAGGATAAGATTAAATTCTCTTAATAAGATTGGGAAGGATGATTGATTCTTTTTTTTTTTTTTCGTATTACCCAGTAACTGGGTTGTGGAGGTCAGATAGGCAGTCGCTTCATGTAAAATACTGGTATTCAGCTGCATCCGGTTAGACTGGAAGCCGACCCCAACATAGTTGGGAAAAGGCTAGGCAGATGATGATGATGAATAAGATTGGGAAGCTACAATCACCACAAACCGTTTTACGGATGTAAGACTATAAAGTCTGCGCATCGTCTGTTTTTCTGCGGTCGACTCAAGACGAGGAAAAGACTGACTGACAATGTATGGCAGCATTGGACTGAGAGGTGGTTTAGAAAAGATTTTAATAATCAGTGTAAAACTTGACACCAAACATGCAACTAGGACATTAATAACTTGGTTATCAGCACAAAATATTTTTATTAGGTTCATTGGCACTTTAACCCAGTTTATGTACTTTTGAAATCAGATAATCAGTGTCCATTACACGGCCATTTTGTTTTTGCGCCGATTTTACTGAAATTAGATTGCAATCAATTTAATTACTGATTTACTGATGAAAGATACATATAAAATAATTTTTAGTAGTCACACTAAAAACAATTTTCTTTTGTATAAACTACGCATTACAGAATAAAAATAAATACAAGTAGCAATTAGGTCCGTGTCCTCTCAAGTACTCTGACGTATCTACTTATCATTACGCTTACAAGCTTATGTAGGTAGTCAAAAGGTCTAAAAATTGTCTTGTTTTGTTTATTTTTAATGCGATATATTCATTATTTGATATAAGCTGTTTGTAAGTAGATAAATTGCGATGTTTTATGTATTGCGAAAACAAAATTCAAATTACACTCCAAATCACTTTACTTATTTCTGGTATAAAATGTATATTGAAAAAAAAGCTTTGTTGTTGCTAAAGGTGTAAGGAAATCAAATGTATTCCATACATTTCTTATCTATATTATCAAATCCAAGTTGTATCGTTAGTTGCATTACTGCAACCTCGCAGTACCGGGTCAACTTGGAGAATTAACATTTGATATAACTGGAACTAAATAACGTTGAACGGAGCTTTGACGATTATCCTTTTGCCGAATAGGGTATCTTGTGGTAATGCTGGGGCTGGGGAATTTGTTGCGCCACTACTTCCCAGCGAAAGCACTAGGAAGTGGAGACGGGTGGGCGTTTTGGGGGACTGCTTATGTAATTTGGACGTTCTGATTCTCAGGCTAATTTGATTAAATGGCTTTTGATTTTGATTAATTTGAGCACTGGGATAACAGCGTACGAATCGAATTCTGCACCATTTTATTTTGTCCCGACGGTCAGCGCAGAATAAAATAATAATAATAAATAATTTATTGGCATAAAAATGTTTACAAACAAAGTGAAGCCCTGACTCCTGCGCTAGGTAACAACACCTGTGTTACAGGAGACAGAAATGTTGCTACCATTTAAAAAAAAAGTCAAACTAGCCGAGAATTTTATTCATACGGTCCCTACGCCGAACTTACCCCAACATACTTTAATTAATAGTATGACGTTAGGTAAATAAATTGTAGTCTCGTCTGTGATTGATTAGACGGCTCAGTGTGAGCAATGATGGCAGTGCTGATAAAGGATTTCCTGGAAAGGTATTGAACTGTTTCCCTTCTTTGGAGTCGACATGAGTTTACATGAGACGTATTCGGCAGATATTAGCGGGGCTGTGAGACTGGTACAAGAAAAGAGTGCTCAACAGTGAGTGAAGTTGGCCTGTGTTTGATGATGATGATAAAAAGAAGAGAGAAAATACGTTTTTTTCACGCAAAATAGAACACAAACTCAAAATAAAGGACAAGTTAGGCGAAAATATGCGTCGCCATCCACGAAAAACGGCCATCGTATGATGTTTACCCCGGGCGCATCTTGATGCGTAACATGTAGTTACAAAAGATGAGAATAATACTTAATTACAGTAAAATAATGATGTTCCAAACCTAACCTAATAATTGTTTGTTTGTGTAGTTATTAAGTAGGTACGCTTCAATTTATACATTTCTGCAAGTAAAGAAGCAAGGATTTACAAACGAATTCGATTTTTTTGATATACAACATGTCCCGGAATTAACGCACACCACCAAACACCTCAATTAGAATATATGTTATAATCATAATACATACACCGAATTTTTATTATTATGTATAAAACATTGTTTTTTTATTAAATTAGTTATACTGATTGTGGGAGAAAATTGTGGTCACATTACAAATCTACGCACGCACAACGTCGCACATGCATAAGGGTCTAGCGTAGTAGGTACTTCATCCGTTTTGGTTTGTTTTGACTGTACCTACAGCGGAAGTGGGACAGTAATTTACGTAGTTTCAATTATTTTTGGGATAAAAAATAACCGACATTAAAAATGATAGAAACCGATTCAGTTAAAGGTTCTAAACAAACTACTTGCAATTCAGTTACGCATTGTATATAAAAATAATATTAATTCTTACTGAACCGTTTGGCTAAGTATAATAAGGTCCATTTTAATATGACAGATAAGTATAACGTTTTAACACCTTTTTTTTTGCGTGGGGCTATCCTCGTGGATACCCTCTGTCTGGTAAGAACATAGAGTTATGCCGGACTCCTACCGACTAAAACCCCACTGATCCTTCTATTACCATAAGTCGGGGGTTTTAACACCTGCTATTCTCCCAGACTTACGAGTAGGTAAGACCTCGCGACGTTATCATGACATGCAGCGCAATTGATAAGGATGTCAGACTGATATCATTATTGATGGACGCATTTATGACAATATTGTATTAATTGGATTCACTGAGACTGTGATAAACCAGAATATTTGGACTCGATTTGGATATCTATGTAGGTTATGTTTTTTCATGTTTTGATTCCTCGCTAGACATGGAACCCGAATTTATGTTGTAAGCAGTACGCGTAGCATAACCACAACCATCACACGGAAGAAAACAAAAGACAACATGCTGGATTGTAGGAAGATTTCTACGCGTGCTGACAACAATTAACAAAACATCGCTCAGTTTCTGTACACCGAGATACACAGAGATACAGCCACGTCTTTCTTCGTAGAAAAAGATAGAAGTGGTCAGCAAAATGGCAATTCAGCATCCTATTTGGGGGCCATGTAAAACATTGACATGAAACCGTAACTGCTCGTAACATCACAGCGGGTTCTATCAGAATACCAGCGCTGCGACATTTATTTTTTTAATGTCGCAGCATCATGCTGAGTGGAGCCTTTCGACCTCGTATAGGACTTTCTGTTTTATTTTTGTTACTTTTTTATATAAGTTGATTTTTTAATTTAGTTTGTGATGTTCCTGTACGAGTCGTAATAAATACTTTCCTTTCTTTCTTTCTTTACATGAAGTAATCTAACTACAGATGTGTAGATATGACAAGAAAAATGTATGTATTCACAAAGATATGGTCATGTTCTTTTCAATTTCAGGCTGCGTTGCACGTCCTGTGTGGCACAACGTTCATTTGTTTCAGTCCCAACCGGCGGCTGGTCACCACATGCAGACAAGCCTGTGTCAGATCAGTCGCATATTTTATCTGTCTATTGGTCTAACCAGACGCGTGCACATACACAAAACACAATCTTATCAGTGATGTATGGTAGCTGTAAAAGACCGCAGCCTTCACAAAGATCACCCGATTTTATTTTCTTCGGCGCTGGTTAGTTAAGTAGAGAAGTATATTTACATAAATAGCACCAGGGTAGCCCGTGAAATTAAAATTTTCTTAGGTTTTTTGCAATTTGCAGTCAGTGTCAGGTTGTATGTTAAACAAAATACGATTCGCGACCGTAACAACTATGTATTTACAGAATTATAATCATTAAAATTATCAATACAACCCTCTAAGTTCATATGACGCTATTGATTGAAATTTCATGGAAATAGTCTTACAATGTTAGGTATATGAACATAGAGGGTTGCATCGAAAAAAAAACCTCGCACCTCGTAAGAAGTTTTATGCAAACTCAAACCTTTTGTGTTTTTGAGCGCATGGGAAGCACGCACCTACTTCCCTAGCCTACACCCAAACCACGCAGGTTTTATTTTATTTTCGGAATCCGAAAAAGACACATACCAACTGAACGAATCGAATTTTCTTACAATTTTACAACTACAACACGACCGTCTTACAACAAGTTGTTCCTACGTGTGTGCGACATCTCTATCACTATGCAAATTGGACGCGAAGGATTTACATACAGATTAGTTTCGAGTGTAAGATTCGTGATCGCAATTATGAAACTATCGGTGCGACTGCTACTGCGACTGGTATTGGTAATTGTTACATTAGTGGCCTGCAGAGAGCAATGTGCAATACAACTAACAGAGTGATTGTGGATATAATTATATCGTTTACGGTTAGTAAACTGTCTATGTGCCCCACAGTCTAACAGTTTTAATCAATTGCTTGTCATTTAGGTATCATGTTTTCTGAAAACCTAAACCATTGTTCCCAGCCGTCATTCGTGGATCTTTGACAGTCGTTACGGGTGGTAAGAAGCCGAAAGACTGACGATCAGTCTTACCAAGGAGTATCGTATTACCAGTTACGGGGTTGTGGACGTCAGAGAGGCAGTCGCTCCATGTAAAATACTGGTATTCAGCTGCATCCGGTTAGACTTTAAGCCGACCCCAACATAGTTGGGAAAAGGCTAGGCAGATGATGTGTTTATAATTTTTTTGCTTCATATTTTTGGTGCCGTAAAAGTTTCTGACTAAAACGAAACCGTACGTCATCAGCACACAAAAGCAGGCGGGCTAACAGGAAAAAAGAACCACTTGAATGAACATTGGTATGTATGTATCAATATCAGTAATATCTATTAGACGTATTAGAGCACGAATACTAGCCGTGTCTTTGACTGATACTGATAACATCGTAATGACAACATCAGTGCTTAAATAATAACAACCATCACTAGTTTCGGTTCTATTATCCCTGATTGTGTTATCAAAACTACAATCAGTTTACAAATCTCAACGTGTTTGTGAATTACACTGATATTTTTGCGTTTATCTATTCCTTTAAGACGACTTTTTAAAGTCAGGGACATTAATTGCTTGCCAAATTGACTACAAACTTATTTTTTTATTGCTTAATGGACTTACTCTTGACCTCGATCAATTGTGATTTGTCAATTGTCTTTAATGTCATTGCGCCTTATTATTGGCAATTGACAAATTGACCATTTAAATTATAACTGGCATTTTTTGCCAGTTCTGACGAAAACAAATTGACGTGTGTCATTCAATTGACTAGTGTGTCAATCTGATGAACAATTTATTTCCCTGACTGTATTATTCGGAACGTAATCTAACCTAATCTAGTAAGGCAGCTATATTGTTATTTTATTATTTATGGCCCTTTATTATTTAATTTCTAAGACTCCCACGTGTATAAGATAATATTATATATCTTTAGATTAAGCTTATTTTTTCATTCATCCTTAACAAGTTACGTTTGCGTATTATAAATCTCTTAAAAACACGGCTATCTTCTATCTACTTCAATAATAGCCCAAAATAGTTTCCATTCAATTTGTTCAAATCACATTCATTTTCATGCACGACCAGTCGCAGATGTCATGTATAACATAGGAAATCTGTCGACAAAAAACATTAAGCGCAATACATCACTGGCTTCTGTGGGAGACATGGTCATTAGCTGCAATCATGGCCAGCAATGGATGTAGAATGAGTTACTGGAGGAATATCGAGGGTTTTGATAAATTGCTGTGTGATAGTGTAGCAAAAAACATTTGTTGGAATAAATGGTGTCTTTGAAAAAATGTTATTTTTGTCAGGTATTTTTATCAGTTAGGCTGTTATGCTATTTTCTATATTGTAATCTATCAGACAGGCATTGGTGATGTTCTTCAGAAAGGTCATGTACGTAGTTCTCGCAACCGGCGCGCGTGTATGACCAGATGTATGAACGTCAACGAAGCAGAAGGACTATGTAAGTATCGTAGCAGGTGGCCTCTAGTTTCTGCCTACCCCCATGGGAAGAAGGCTTGAGTTTATTAATGTATGTATCTAATCTACAGTCAAATAAGTCAAATTATCAACACACAAATACTTTTAACATTATTATTACACCCACACTAAAGTTGATTGACACAATAATTTTATCGAGTTTGATACGGCTTCCATTATTCTTTCGTGGAAACTTTCACCCACTTTTGTCTATAGCAGATAAACTGAAAATTTAAAAAGTTTGGATTTTTTTAATATATTGTGCATACTCCAAACTAGTATTATAAAAGCGAGATTAATTCTGTTTGTCTGTTTATTGGTTATCTTTTCATGCTTTAACGGCGGAACGAACCTCGGTTAGGATAAAAGATTATTTTATCCCGGTCAAAAGTACGCTCCCATGTGATTTTTTCGATCTCCACGCGGACTAAGCCGCTGGTAAAAGCTAGTGTTCAATAAAAGAAAAGTTCACCACAAATTAAAATTATTCTTACCTACAGAATTATTATTATAATGCTAATATGTAAACATGGTAATATTTAGAATAACGAGCATGCCCTGAGCAAGATTTAATCTATACGAATATTATAATATAATATATAATAATAATAGCTAGCTTCCGTCCGCGGCTTCGCCCGCGTGGATGTTGGGAATCATCCCACGGGAACGTGCTACCAGGATAAAAAGTATGTCCTTCCCCAGGTTACCATCTATCTCTTTGCCAAATTAGTAGTTCAGTGGTTTAGGTGTGAAAATGTAACATAAAGCTTCAAGTTCAAATCCTCCCCTTAAAAATCGAATTACCACTTTTTGCCCCGTCAGAGGTCTATTTTCGAGTTAATCAAGCCACGCATTATAATCCTCCCCTGTAAAATTAACTAAACCCTTTCAACCCGTTAGGGGTAGATTTTCGAAAAACCCTGATACATGTTATTCTTTATTTTTGGTCTTAAGTATAAACACTGAGTTTCGAGTTAATCGGACCGCGCATTCAAATTCATCCACACAAACTTCAACACCCCTATATCCCCCTTTGAGGGGTAGTTTTGAAAAACTTATAATGATAAACTTTATTTATTCAGGCGAGTATTCTTGAAAAGTTTCAAGTTTATTAACCTAATGAAGAAGATTATTCATATAAACTGTATCCCCAGCTTTTCAACCCCACAGGGGTGGAATTAAAAAAAATCGTTTGGGATGTATTCATAACTTAACTCAAAGACTATTTTTACTTATTTTCGAGTTAATCAAGCCATGCAGTAAACTCCTCCACTGTAAAATTGACTACCCATACATACTACATATACATGTTATTCTTTATTTTTGGTCTTAAGTATAAACACTGAGTTTCGAGTTAATCGGACCGCGCAATCAAATTCTTCCACAAAACCTTCAACACCCCTCCCCCTTTGAGGGGTAGTTTTGAAAAACATATAAGTAATGATAAACTTTATTACTAACTTAGGCGAGTATTCTTGAAAAGTTTCAAGTTTATTAACCTAATGAAGAAGATTTTTCATATAAACTGTATCCCCGCTTTTCACCCCCACAGGGGTGGAATTTGAAAAATCGTTTGGGATGTATTCATAACTTGACTGAAAGATTATTTATACTAATTTTCGAGTTAATCAAGCCATGCAGTAAAATCCTCCCCTGTAAAATTGACTACCCCTTTTCAGCCCGTCAGGGGTAATTTTCGAAAAACCCTGATACACAATATTCTTTACTTTCGATCTTTGGTATAACTAGTGAGTTTCGAGATAATCCGACCGCGCGCTAAAATTCTTCCATACAAACTTTGAAACTCCCCAATCCCCTTTTAGGGGGTAGTTTAGAAAAACATAAAATGGCAATTTCGTAATTTACTTAGGTTAGTATTGGTGCCAAGTTTCAAGTTTATTAACTCAAGGAATAAGATTTTCCATACAAACAAAATCTCCCCATTTCACCCTCTTAGGGGTGGAATTTCGAAAAACCCTTTCTTAGTGGCTACCTACTCTTCACTAAGAATACACCCTCTAAATTTCATGTCTCTAGGGCTAGCGGTTTAGGCTGTGCGTTGATATATCAGTCAGTCAGTCAGCCAGGACTTTGAATTTTATAGATAGAAGATATATTGTTATAAAGAGGTGAAATTAGTTTGTTTGTTTGCTTGTATGTATGTAGGGGGTAATCTCTGGAACTACCAGTCGGATTTGAATAATTATTTTTGCATTTGATAGCCCAATTCATGAGGAAGATATATAACATCACGCTGCGACCAACAGGAGCGGAGCATCAATGGAAAATGTTGTAAAAACGGGAAAAATTATTCATTTTGAGAGCTACGTTGCGTGCGCTGCGTAAACGGTTTGTTTTTTTTTTCCCCTATCCATTTGCATAAAATTGTAAGACCTAATATAACTTGGCATACTTTGGTTTCTCCTAATTATATTTTCGCATAACATTATTTACGCATAACAGCTTACGCATAATTTTCTAATCATAATAATGATTAAGCATAATATTCTAAAACATAATTTTTTTTTACGCTTATTGATATTAAAACATATTTTTATAGGCATAGCAAATAAGCATAATAATTAACTACTAAAATGTTAGACACTAATACACATTTTTATACAATATTGCTCTAATTAAATTTGTAGGCACTTTACATTGTAGGTCGAATAAATATTTTTTTTATTTTTCTAAGTGGACGGTGGTGTCATAAAACTATTGAAGTGTATTATTGCAAAGTTGTAATTTAATCCTATAAAAAAAATTCAAAATTCTGTAATGAATAAGTAAATATCAGAAACCATCATACTGTAATAACCTCATCTAACCCAAATGATCCACTAACAATAGAGGGGATCTGGACCTCGGTGGCCGATGCCGCGGCACGCTCGCTTCGCTCGCTCACCTTCACGCGTTAATGGTCACTGTTCTAACCTTACCTAACCCATAATGATTCAATAACAGTAGTAAATATCAGGAAACATCAAACCTAATAATTGTATGCCTAAATACTGCTAATAGTCATTAGGCCTAATAACATTATGCGAATTAAATTTATGCCAAAACAAATTAGTCTTCGAGATAATTATGCCAAAATAAATTGTATGGAAAAAAAATGGCAAAGTATTATTATGGCAAAACAAATTATACCAAAATCGTTATGCCAAAGTATATTAGGAAAAAGAATATTATGCGAAAAGAAAGGATCCCATTTTATCAACATGATATCCTGATCCAAATGATAAGACTTATCCAAATAAATACGTTATTCATCACAAGTATTTGACTGTGAACAAAATTGCCCTTGACATCACTTGATTTCAATCAACATCTTAGGTGATATCATAATTTTAAAATAACTCCGTAAAAAAATAGGTATGATAACGTTCGGGTCGGTTCAACATCACGCTAGGTCAAAATGAATATAGTCAGAAAGAGCACTAAGCGAAAAGGAAGTGACAGTGCGGGCGAGCGATGCGATGCGATGGAGTGGGGGGGGGGGGACAAGAATATCACGCCGACGAAGTCGCGGCCAGAAGCTAGTCCTAACTAATATTATAAATGCGAAAGTAAGTTTGTCTATTTGTTACGCTTTCACGCTAAAACGGCTAAACGGATTGGGACGAAATTTGGCACATAAGTAGACCATAACCTGGAGAACGACATAGGCTACATTTCAACCTGGATCGCAGACGCAGTCACGCGCAACAGCTGTTTGCAAACAATATGAACAAAGACTGAATATGAATATTTTCATCAGGCAGGCTTTTAAGAGCCGTTAGTTGGAGAATGTTATTGTCTTAGATAACTTTTAAAACTAAGTATAACGTGACAAGATACTTCGCTGTCGAGCCGAATTGCCGAGTTTAAATTAAGCTTGACAACATTACACTTGAGATTAAAAAAAACTTTTATCTTCAAACTTTGCATGGGGAAAGTAGGCAGAGTACCTGCTATATAACATTCTTATTATTTTTCATCACTCTTTTTAAATATATTTTTTTTTTTTTTAATTTTGGCCCACTCTAGAAATTACTCCTGTATCGTGGGTGCGTTTACAAACATTTAAACTCACATACATAAACATCCAGACCCGGAACCGCTATCTGTAGGCAATACAAATATTTGTTCCGTGCGGGAATCAAACCCGCGACACGCAGCGCAGCAGTCGATCGCTCAGCCACTGCGCCAACCGTGTCGTCATTTTGTGTGAGTGTAATATAATTTTAATTTTATTGACTGTTTTTTTGTTTTGACTGTACAATATTTTTTTTTTTTTTTGTAACAAATTATTTAATCTATTGATTTTCTTAAGGATAATTGGTTTCTGAAATAAATAAATAATAACATAAATATAAGTGAAAGTTAAATAGTTTCCTATGAATTTTCATACATAATGTTTGGACTAATTATTATGTTGTTCAACATTTACATATATGCTTAAATAAGAGCATTTTACATTTCGGTTTTATTAGTTAAGATTCGAGCTAAAGATGCACGTTCAAATGTTAACTAATACAACTTAATTTCGAAGTCATGACTTCGAACTAATAACAATTAAAGCTGAAACTTATCCGTCAACCTAAAATGAATCAACGCATAGTTTTCTAAACGTGATTGAGTGCATTCTGTTACCTTTTTTTGTTCAAGAGTAGCAATAACGATAGTGAAAGATATGGTTAATTAATGTTTGTCTATAATATACCTAGAGATTAGGGTTAACGAACTTTACTTGGACTATATTTTGAACTGGATGTAGATAATTCTAGTGACTTGAATAATGTAAGTCAATCAATCACTCAATCAACTGAGACTATCTCATTCCACGCTAGACATAGGCTTCTCCACAACGCCCTCCTTTGTAGGAGGGTATGGATGGTATGGTTACCATCCAGACTGTCCCAGCCACCTTTTAGTTTTCGGTGCATCTAGCTGGTGGGCGTCCCACACTACGCTTGCCTATACACGGTCTCCACTACTGGAATCGTCTGCTACACCGGCCATCGGGTTTGTCAACAGACATGGCCAGCCCAGTGCTACTTCAGCTTGCTTATATGTGAGTGAGGAAAGTCAGATAGATCAGATTCCTTTATCTATTTATATATGAATAATAATTATACTAGAGAGGTATGAGGAACAGGATGTAAACTTCTCTCATCCTCCATAGAAAAGGGAGGATCTTCCGATCAGACGGGTGTTGTGTCTGGCGGGCAACTGCCCGATGATTGATGTCAGGAAGTTGTATGTATGCTAGTTGCACGGTAAACTCTGCTTGCGAGATGCAGGATTTCGTGACGTCAGTATGACGCGTTGTTCGCATGTGGCGTTGTAAATACCGCTACAATACAAATTCCCGATTACTAATTATCCTTCTTACTAAAGATAATTATAATTCCAACCAACATTGTTTCGAGAAAATCTCGATTAAAAGCCTTTTAAAAGACCCAAAATCGCATGCGTACGACATGCATACGACCTCTATATTACGAAGGGCCTTTTAAAGCCACCTTTTCCAGGCTTTTCTGGAAAAAATTGTTTCAGTAACATCTGGGTTAATTTATAGTTTTCTCAAATAAATCCGATTTAATGATAAACTCCAGTGTTTCTAAAGCAATGCTTAACCCACACCAATAAGGTAGAATACTTAAACGCACCAGCACTATAAAGGACATTGAACAAAAATTTAATGGGCTTGTTCCAGAAATAATATAATGGTGGCCAAAGTCCGCCATCTGGTTTTTTTAATAAAAATAATTATGTTAGTGGGTAGTCACTTGTGTTCTCAAGACATATCTAATGAGAGGTAGTGGTGGATATTTGAACCACTTTTGGCCATTGTCTCTTCGCAGTCTAGTTATGCTAGCTTCACTTTTTGTAAATAATTTCCTCACCACTCCTCTCAAAACGGTCAAGGAAAACATCGAGAGGAAAGTGGCATGTCTTAGAAACCAAAATTCGAAGATATGTGACATCTATCAACCTGCACTTGGCCCGCGAGGTAGATTCTAGCTCACTTCCTCTCGAAGAGATGAGGCCTGTGTCCCAGCAGTGGGAACATCATAGGCTGATTAAGCAAATCAAGTTAAGCCTAAAATGGCGCTTAATGTATTAAAGGCAGGGAGTTCTTTAATTAATACCGAGTGTAAATAATACTGCAGTGTGTAATAATCCCGTTAATTTTCACGTCTCATACATTTTGTGGAAGACTCTGCGGTCTTGTAGTAAACGCGCGAATTTGCATCTGAAACTTATATTATTTATTAGGAAAAGAAAACAGTGTTTGAACATGCAGTTGCTCTTTTGCGGTGATTCGCCTTCGTTGTAAGCAGGTGGGTTTCACTCTTGATATAATTGTGGCTTTCCTCTTCGACATTGTTTTTAAGAACAATGTTACTAATAATTGGGCCTAGTTGCCATAAATAAACAAATATTGAATTGAATTGTGCAAGTAAAAACAGCAGTTTTTTATAACAGGGTTAAATATTGAACCCTTTATTTATAAACGTTGCTTAAGGTTTAAACGTCAAAAATGTATTGATAGATAGTCGCTAAACATGAGGTACTTAACTTTAACAATATTTATGAATAAAACCCCTTAATTGGCAGATTATTCAACATTACATTACACAAGGTCTAGAATATTTTAATAGTATTTTGCACTTAGTAGCCATTTTCATGCATAGTTTTATTTATTTTAATTGACATGGAAACGAAGTGATATCCAAGGATATTAAAATCTTATCTGACTGTCATCACCAGACAATAATACAACATAATACAATTTCATACAACGTTCCAATTACTACGTGCATGCTACTCAGATGCGCACTATTTATAAGCCACTGTTGATTGATATAAAATTGAATTTATAAGCTTCAATGAATTGTAAAATACAAGACGCCTAGGTCCTTGTAACAACAGGTTAACATGAAGATGTGGCGTTCTATCAACGAAGTGTTTTTCTGTCATTCCAACCTGAAATTAAACCACAACAACCACGCCCAACATTGCGTTGAAACAGACTTTAAAAACATTTTATTGAATGAAGAAAATTGATAAAAAACGCTGGGGCTCATAGCGAAATGATAACAGCCGCGCGGGCCGATCGCATGTTAATAGTGAAACAATAATAGCCGCCCGGGCCGATCGCATGTTAATAGTGAAATAGTAACAGCCGCCCGGGCCGATCGCATGTTAATAGTGAAATAATAACATTGGCCCGGCCAATCACATGTTAATAGTGAGTCCCCTTCAGCCGCCGTGCCTCGGACAGCACGCTAAGCCGTTAGTCCCGACTTTTAATAGTCGGGTAGTCAGAATCCCGAAAGTCTGACAACCAATCTCACCAAGGGGTACCGTGTTTTCCAGTAACTGGGTTGTGAAGGACAAATAGACAGTCGCTCCATGTAAAATACTGGTATTCAGCTGCATCCGGTAACACTGGAAGCCGACCCCAACATAGTTGGGAAAAGGATTGATAGCAGTAGCAATCAGTTGGCAGATTGATTTTATTGAATGAAATGGTCTCTCTCACATTCAGGTATTGTTAGCATGAATTATCAAGCTTTAGATAGAAATTATCACACAGGAAATAGTGACAAAGACGAAACTTCAAAAAGGCAAATTTCTTTTCTCTCTCTAAAACTCGATGTTTCATATTTACGCCACGTCAATACAGTAAAAAAATACATGCAGTTAGTAACATACACTAACAACTCGCATACAAGCTAGTCAGTGGAACCATAAACGATATAAATAGACATTGAATCGGTTTTAATTGGACTAAAGAGTAATTGTAACACATAAAATACATATATTCACTTCCTTTGCACAGGTAGTAATTTTATCAAGGACTTCCTGGAAACTGTAAATAGTTTCCTGGAAGTAATTTTCAAAGGCTTGGTAGTTAAAAAGAAATAATGCATGAAAAAAGGACAAAACACACAAAAAAAAAACAAGTTGGGGGTAAACATGCGGCACATTCCCGCAAATCGGCCATCACTCAGCATAATTCTAAGACCCTATACGAGACAGAGCCCCAGCGCTGGTTTTCAGCGGCAGCCGGCGTTGACGTGATGACGTTAACCAGTGTGAAAATGTTATGGTTACAGACTCCCACGCTTAGAAAACTCCTCATAAACTTGCCTCAAAGGGGTGTCTCTGACGGATTTTTATGCAAAATTTTACTTAAAGACTCGTCTTCCTAATATATTCAAGAACTTTGAGTTTTTTAATCAAGTTTTAATTTCGCTTCCCTTGGGATAAACTTTTACCTACATCGGTCTTAAGAGGCTTGTAAAGGTAAAGACTTCACGACTTTTAAACATTTTCAGGGAGCGAAGTTATTTTGGCGGTTTTGTGGTAAGCCAAATTGTGGTTTAATAAGTACGTAACATTATTATTGCCTATGTTAATAAAATCACTAGAATTTTCCGTTATTAAAATTGTGTTATCCTCGGTGTGTTAAGTGGTTTTGCACAAAATAAACCAGCGATAATGTATGATGGTGCCCGTGACAGCTTAAAAATAATATAAATATTGGATGGATGGAATTTGGTGTGGACAGATGTGCGGTCATGCATGTAAAGCGAGGGGAGATTGTGGAGTTCGTGGGAACCCAACTCTCGCATTCCACAAACCTTAGAACCCTCTCCGCAGCCGAAACCTATAATTATTTCGGTATGTCGGAAGCGTTGGGCATCAATGTTACTGACATCAAGCAATCATTGAAGGAGCGCATCTTTGGCCGCCTGAAAAAAATATTTAGTAGTCTTTTATCAGGCGGAAACAAGGTACGCGCCTTCAATAGTTGGGTCATGCCGGTTTTGATGTACTCTTTTGGCATACTCAAATAGACTCAGACCAAACTCGAGGCCTTGGTTAGGAGGGTCCGAACGCTGCTGACTGCAAATTGAATGATCAACCACGGTCATCGGTAATGAGGTTGTATATCCCGCGAAAATGTGGAGGGCGAGGCATTTTAAACGGTAAGACCCTCCACAATCGCGAGATATGCAGTCTCAGGGAATATTTACAAGAAACCGACGTGGGGATGCATCGAGATGTGGTCGAGGTGGACAAGGGTCTCACCCCGCTCTCCTTGGCTAAAGAGAACTGGCGCAAGCCAGTAGTGCTTGATACTAATAATCGCATGGAAGTATGGCAGAGTAAGGAGCTTCACGTACGCTTTTACCGGGCCCTATATGGACCCGATGTAGATCTAATAGCGTCCGTAGCCTAGCTGCATTTCGGTGACCTCTTTGGAGAAACCGAAGGTTTTGTCTGTGCAATTATGGACGAAGTTATGATGACGAACAATTACCGGAGATTTATTGTGAAAGACGGCACGGTTGACATCTCAATCAGGCATATTATCTCCGGGTGTTCTCGTCTAGCTAACGGAGAGTACTTGCATAGACATAACCTTGTAGCCAGGATAATCCATCAGCAACTTGCTCTGAAATACAGCCTTGTGGAATCTGAAGTGTCGTACTACAGGTATGTGCCCGACCCAGTTCTCGAAAATGGAAATATCACATTTTACTGGGATCGATTCATCATCACTGACAGGACTATTGTTGCCAACAAGCCTGATATAGTGGTGGTTGATTGATCAGAGTAGCGCGCAATGATTGTTGACATAACCGTCCCGCATGATGAGAACGTCGTGAAAGCCGAGAAATATAAACAAATCAAGTATCTTGACTTGGCTCGCGAGGTTGTCGACATGTGTGGAATGTGGACTCAGCAATAATTGTGCCCATAGTCGTGACAGCTAATGGCTTCATAGCCAAGAGCTTCGACTAACACCTGAGGAGGCTCTCGTTGGGCAGCTGGATCAAGGGCTTGATTCAGAAAGCGGTACTTCTGGACACGGCTCGCATATTATCAGGAGGTTCCTCTCTCTGGAGCCCTGACCAACCGGTAGCTTGGACCCTGTACCCGATACCGGTGGGCTACATTATTTTATCATTTTTAATGTTTTTTTATCTTTTTGTTAATAAAAATATTTTTGACAAATGTAATTTATGAGTAATTAGATGAAATAAAAATATAGCTGATCCATTCGATAAATTAAAGTTACGACAGTATTGCGGCCCGTTTAACAAAGTGTTTGTTGCCTTACGTTTAATTAGCAGTCAATAATATCGAAAATTCATAAAAACGTGCAAAGTCACAAACCATCATACAGTGCCACTATTAAACGTAAGTCATCTGTATTGCAAAGATTAAGGTTTTCAGACATCGGACTTGCCGACGTTGTTGCAATTCCAATTAGAATATTCCTAATAAATATGAAACTTCTACCTAAATATTGCTATTATGTTCCACTACCGACATCTCTGCTCTCCCCTAAACTCCGATCATCTATTTTAGATTATCAACAGCAAATGATGGTGAACTTGTAACAAACTTTGGTATCAGTCGGTACGTGCTCACTTAACTATGTAGGAATATACCACAGTGTACCCGTCCTATGTGAAAGATACACTACGATGTTTCGATTACTTCATACTTTATTTTTTCTAGTTCTTACTTCTAGAGCACTAAGTATAGGTATATCGGTATATAATATATTTTTCAGTTCTTTGTTCTACAGGCAGTTTCGTTTCTTTTTAGTGTATTAATGGCAAAATGTAATGTTAAGAAAGTTCAAATATATGGCCCAAAACTCAGCTACGGGAAATCCGCTCACTGTTGCAGTCCTATATAATATGTGTAGTCCTCTTCACGTGCACAGGTAATAGGCGCATTGAAAGGGTGAAAATACAGTAATAATAAAAACATATTTCACCAATAACATAATGGCAGATCAAGGATGATACGAAAATGGCGGGACAAAAACTCCTAGCAAAAACCCAAAAAAAAGTGGTAAAGGGAAAACTAGGCCTTGGCGCTGCGTGCGGTCGTTGTGAGTAAGATGGATAGTTAAAAAGGGATGTTTGTCTTTTGTTTGCAAAGTTTATGTGTAGCTTCATAGCTCTCACCGCCCACACAAGCCAACTACGAAACATTAACATTACAGCACTCGATAGAATAATAGGAAACAGTACTAGAGTCGAGTACTGGCGTAAGTAGCTATGTAGTTATGTAGTAACTAGTTCGACAGAACACTAGTGTTTGAGTTGAGTGCTTTACTTAGACTTGAAGATGGGAATTTGAGCAGTCAGTGGTAAACCACTGACTGCTCAAATTCCCATCTTCGTACTTACCTATCTAGCTAAGGTAAATTAGTAACTAATTGAATGTAATTTGAATAATAATATACTGTTATAATATTCACCTTATTGTTCCTTATCTCAGCGTTATCAGCTTAATTCTTGAATGCCTTAGAGCTATTTTCTCTCACAACAATAAATTGTTACTCACGGTTTTGCAAGGCTAGGATTATTATTGTGCTAGTGCTATTTATGTGAGAGAGTCGTGTCGTTAGCGCCTTGTTTGTCATCTGCAGGAGAATTGTAAAGATAGGTTTAGTAACCTTCTACTATCTTGTTTGCATAGAAAAATATAGTTGTAAACAATTACCAGCTCGTTAAAAATCTTTTGCTGGATATGGACTTCTCGTTGTCCACTAATTATAATGATCAAATAAATCCCTGTAATTAATTCCCTTAATTACCACGTAAGGAACACTTTGGTGCCATCGTGGGTAGAATCTGGATGAGGCTGGAATAGGAGCGTGGGGATTGGAATCAAGAAAAGCGAGGCCTATGCTCACGAAGAAGAAGAAGGCGTAGTTTCAAGAAGTCGAAGTCGAGGTCTGGATGAAGTCTAACTGTGTAAAATGATAATGAAGAAAAACTTCTAACTTGTTCCTTGAAATTGACTTAACCAGTAAATCAAAGTTTACCACATCCACTAAAAAAAAAACTACATACTTTCATAGCACGATTAATTAAAATTATAACACACTAGGCAGCCAATTTTTGGAGTTCATTTAATATTGTTAATTCATTACACGAGGTTTTAACTTCCGCATCACAAGGGAAAAACTTTATAATGTAATTCTGTCTGACAACGAGTTTCAGTCATTTCAGTAATAGGGTTCTAATAAAATTAGGAATGTTTAAGATGAAGGAGTGTTCAGTTTGAATGTGTTTGAGATTTTATTAAAAGTGTATGAACAGTTACTGTGATAAGAAATTTGAAATTATAGGTACTAGCAGAAAAGGCTTGTGGCTAAGTATCGTTCGATCAGGTTAAGCTACGCTGCCGCAGTTGGTCCGATAGGTGACTATGTTTACATACCAAGACCCCTCCTCGGAAAGCACGTTAAGCAGTTGGTCCCGGCTGTCATCAGAAGCCGGAAAGTCTGACCAGTGTTACAGAGGCGTATAGTATTATTCAGTAATTGGGGTTGTGGAGGTCAGATAGGCAGTCGCTCCATATAAAATACTGGTACTCACCTGCAACCGGTTAGACTGGAAGCCACTCCAATACAGTTGAGAAAAGGCTAGGCAGGTGATGGATGGTGAGGTGGTGATGGATGGTGGGATGATGGAGGATGATGAGGTACTAGCAGAAAACATTAACTTAACGATGTCTATGACGTAGGTAGTAGTTGATACTAAACTCGTGAAAAATCGAATGTTTTTAGAAAAATAATGTAATCTTCAGAGACTTGTAACAAAAGAGTTTTCTTCCTTATTGTATGACAAATGCCCGCGGTTTAAGATATATGCTGAACCAAACTAATATATTCGATAGTACCTAGTCGTTATTTGTTTCGTTTCTGAACGCTCAGTTATAACTTTGTTGAATCAATAGCTATTTAGAGTTTATCTAAGGAGCTTAGAAACCGGGTAATCGTTCTAAAATATGGGATTTTAGAACAAAACCCAAGTAATATATCGCCCACACACCCTATAAAGTTCTTAGTAACGTGTCCGTTTTGCTTATATCACTCTCTGCCACATCGAAACAGTCCAATATTCGGGTTATCGTGCTCCCACTCGTCATAAACGGAAGGAAGTTAATAGATTTTGTGGTGAATGTGGTGTGGGCGTAGACCGGCAAGCCGCCTGACCTTATATCCCGTACACACAGTGTATAACCGCTAATATTAGTATGTCAGCAGTTTATTGATAAGTTGGCTTATAATAGTTATTACATAGTTAATATTAATAATATATTTTTTAAATAATAATTTATTGAAACCCAAACTCAGTTTACAGAAACTCTATGTTCGATAACAACTGCATTAATATAATACTGTGTCGCAGTAATTAACGCCCACCTCCAAAAAGTCAAGACAAAAGTAAAACTAAAAGACTAAAAATTAAAACTAAACAAAATATTAAAACTTAGAACTTAAAATTAAAGCAACAATATTTCCACTATGTCATTTTATGTGTGCTTTTGTGTGTTTTTTGTGTGTGCTGCATCTGGTTAGACTGGAAGCCGACTCCAACATAGTTGGGAAAAAGCTAGGCAGATGATAATGAATTTTATGTGAGATTGTGTATTTGTATGGAAGAATTGTGTATGATTTGTGCATGTGGTGTATGTGTGTGTCTGTGAGGGTGTGTGTGAGTGTGTGGGAGTGAGGTGTCCGTTTGCGCAGGGGGTGTGTGTTTGCGAATGTTATACATATAAAGGGCAATTGAAAAGTGAGTTTAAGTAGTAACAACTTTGAAATTTGCATGCGATTTACATTAAAATAAAAAGGCTAATTAAATAAGTGATACTTAGGTATATGTTTTTATTAAGATTTAGTGTAATTAGCTGTTTGGTATGATTACAACATATTATTTCGTTTGCAGATTTAATAATGATATGATAGTAGTTCACTACTCACTCTGAGTCAGTTTTTCTCGGGAAGTCCGTTTCAGTTTTAATCAAACTATGTGGTGCACCATCCTTCTCACGAAGATAATTTTTTCCATTTTTTATCCAGCAGTACCTGAAATTGCTAGTGTTCGCAAAATCTCTGGCAAGGAAAAAGAGCCTTTTCATTCTGGGACTAAGGTTTTCCGAAATAAATATAGGCTTCACTGGCCCGCCAATTTTTAAACGTTCAGTTGACAGTTTATTATTATCTTTGTTGAAGTTTTTATACTTTTCAATCAATTTTTCTTTCAGGAGTTTGGTGGAAAAGTCTACGATGATTGTTCTGTTGTCTTTATCTTTAGTTCCTATGCGGAAGATGTCTTTCACCTCGTGTGGTTGTAGGGATACATTCATAACGGAGGCAACCTTGACAACAGAGTTTAATAAGTTCTCTCTCTCTGGTACTCTGGTTTGTTTACAGGGATATTTTTTAATTCCACACAGGACGATCTAGCACCACACTCCAGTCTTTCTATCTTTTCTTCGAAATTTTGTAAAGATAACGCATTTGATTTACGTTTCTCGTCTAGCTGATTTTCCAGTAATTCAATTTTAGATTTGAAACTATCATAGTCTTTTTTTTTTTTTTTGTTGATGGGAAATAATCAAATGACTCCTCCCGCTCTGGGTGGAGCAGAAGGGAGTGTCAGACTCTTACTGACTAAAACCCACCCGTGTTCCTTCCTTAGCCCTTTATGTACCAGGGCAGCGGTAACCCTTTCGGACGATCCCGCTACCCCGGCAAACTATCATAGTCTTGGGACAGAAAAGTTACCGATGATTGAATTTGTGAATTTTGGAGTTTAATCTCTTCCTTAACTTCATATATATTTTCGATTTTTTTATTATATTCGTCTTTGAAATCCTGGAACATAGCTTTTATTTCTGCCACATAAATAGAAACTTGGTTGTCCGAATCCAATCCCGATTCAGTGTAGTTTCGTTTACTCCGGTAAATAATATTAATATTAGGGAATTTACAATCGTCAGCGATAGCTTGGTCTTTTTTGGTCATATCCGGTTCAGATGAGCTATGCTGAAGTGAAGTGGTCGGCGTTGCGAGCGCAGTGGTAACAATAGTAGGTGTAGATGGGGGTGATCGATTTATCGGCATGATTGACAACCAACTATCTCCGCTGTACGCAGAACCACGTATAAAAGTACAAAAAGTTGTAAAAAATCTAAAATGATTCTTTGCATTTTGTCGGATTCGAACTTGCGTACTCTTGGGTAGTACTAATGTAGTGCTGAAGCTTCTGCCGCTAGACCAAACACGCTTAGCGAGGATTAATGGAATAGGTAATTTGTTGCTCAATATCAATTGTCGAGGTGCGAGGCGTGTGACCTTGAACTAGCGGTCGTCGATCCTTTCACTTTTTGCAAGTCATAAGTCGTTTGACACAACGCTTCACCATTGTTTTTTAAAATTGGTTACTATTCATTTTATTTACTATTTATTTACTAAGCAAGGCACGCCAACGATATATTTACAAGGGTAGTAACAATATGCAATCACGAGTCTTCAATTCTGTGTAAATACATCACTTATAGGCATGCACAACATTTACATTAACATGTTAACAATTCATTAAATTATTAGAATATTAGCAAAACATAAAATTTATACATAAAATAAAGTAAAAAATAATACATTTAGTCACATTGCACTAATACAATGCAACCATACAAAATCATAATAAAATAATTGCACATAAGGTAAGAAAACTGGTAAGTAATAAAAGACGAAAAAAAAATCATTATAAAAAAATCATATACTTAGATCAAAATTAAAAGAGAAAAAGTAATAGCAAATATTGTAAGTCTAATTAAACTAAATTCAAATGAAATGAAATGAAATGATTGACACATTGCTACGCATTTTACGATTTAATAACACATTAATTCTTCACATACAAATTTGATTTTACTCTGATGTACTGTGGATACTA
The DNA here is from genome assembly GCA_947507525.1 of Apamea epomidion. Classification (NCBI taxonomy): domain Eukaryota; kingdom Metazoa; phylum Arthropoda; class Insecta; order Lepidoptera; family Noctuidae; genus Apamea; species Apamea epomidion. The sequence goes on from OX382237.1 coordinate 20,044,351, forward strand.
TTGTTATTGTTCATGTGATGTTATGTATTTGAAGTCTCGGCGATCGAGACGGGGGGGGGGGGGGGGGGCATTATAGTATAATCAGCCTATAATGTTCTCACTGTTCTGTGTTCTGGGACACAGGCCTCCTCACATACATAGATGTCACATGTCTTCGAATTTTTGGTTGTAGGACATGCCTGTTTCCTCTCGATGTTTTCTTTTATCGTTTTAGGAGCAGTGGTGATGAAATAATTTACGCAAAGTAAAGCGCCTGCCTGGGCTCGAACCTACGACCTACACCTCGTAAGTCGCGGTCGTCATCACTGGGCCAGCGCTGGCTCAAGTTAAAGTCATTACGTAGTTATGGATATTTCTGATGTTTGGTTCCACGCCACCTTTAATTTGACGAATACATTGTGCGTTAATTTACAAAAAGTATTTGTCAACCAACAAGTCCAGAATGAGTGACATTCAATTTAAATTTGTACCAACTAAATACCGCTCTATCATTCGTCGTTTGCTTGATACCGATCACTTCATTACTTTACTTGGTGTTCTATGTGATCGCTTTTAGTAGGTATACTGCACCTGAAAGTTGAATACAAATCACTTAAATATAACCCTACGTTGCTGCTCTGTAACCAGGATATTTTATCAACAGAAATTTAAATAAGTAAGAAGACTTGGATTCATGCAAGTTTACATTTCCACTTGATGCAGTCCTAGAAAACATCTTCAAAATAAATAAACCAATACTTTCAATAAGATATATGACCCAATATTGTCGCAATACAGCCAAACTGCAGCAAACACATCAGGTCCCATCTGGCTTGCAGTTCGTTCGCTGTGCATCGCTGCCCAGCATCACACAGCATCTTGCAATAGTACGTGCTCAGCAGTCAATGGACGCCGAACAGATGCCACTAGCGTAATGTTGCGGGATAAATCTGGACTTTTGGTGTTGAAGCGTTATTTGTAAGGAGATTTAGAATTTAGTTTAGTTAGAAATGTTAGTAGACTAACAGATGATTCGGAATAGGATGATACTATTTTAGGAAGGTTCTACTCAAAGTAAATTAGGTATGTTAAATTCTGTCTGCTATATTCTCTAACATACCTTAGAATAGATAGAAAATATGGATTTTTTTCATGACTTTCAAACGTAGTCATTATTTTAGAAATCTATCATGTTCAGCAGTGGATGATAAAGGCCAACATGAAAAAGGAAATTGTGCTGTCCATTCAACAAATTAAATAGGTACGACCTTCCAAAGGTAATAAATTTTTTTACTCGGTACTAAAGGAAAAAGACGAAACAATCAAAACAAAAAACCATTTCAAAGAAAATAGGTACATCCCTATTTGTGTGCCACATAAGACCCCCTGATTGAATTTAAATGAGTTTCTTGATTACATTTCTTGGAGATGATTTATGTCTCAACGTGACATCGTCAGGTCGGACTGATAAACAAATAACAATTGTCATTCTTTCTTGTCATTCTTCCTTGGACGGACAGTTCCAGTTTCTCCAGTTTAATACTGCAGATTGTTCCAAATTGAACCAAGAGAGCTTGCCATCAGTTTTTTTTTAAAGATATGTGTCTTACTGTCCGGAAAAATCAGCTTAAGTGATGCCAAATAAAACTGTGAGTAATATTCTCGCTGTTTATGTAAGTAAAGAGAAGCAAGAAAAAGCAGTAATGCCCAGTATCTGAAAGCAGCAATAATTAATATCAATAGTTGCCTCGTCGTGGCAAGTGATCGGCTGCTGTCATGATTGGTGGCCAAAATGACTTAACTAACCTTCGATAGCCGTGTCGATAGCCGATTTACTGATCAGATACTTTAAAAGGTTTTAAATACATAGATGGTCTACAAGACAGAAAATATTATAAGTGCAATATTCGAAAATAAAAAAATCGCCCATTGTTTTAACTGGTCATAATACACAATTTGCAATCATCAGAAAACCAATTTTCTATCTCCTTCTACCTTGTTATATTTCACACATTATATTCAGTTACATCAAGGTCATAAGACCTGAAGTCCATTAATAATCATTTTCTTGCTGCCAAATGTCTTAAAAATGAAAAATATGATGAGATTTTCTGTATGTTCTTTTATTATTGCAATTTCCAAAAAATCTAAAATCTGGCATTTACCAATACTATATCTGGTTTTAATTGCGTTTGCAACTGCTCTTCCGAAAAAAAAACAAAACTGCACTGTTAACAGATGTTGATGACACTTTTAAAACCAATCTCATAAGTTCTAAACATCAAAATGACTATCAATACCTACATCCACTTCAGAACGTCGTAAGTTGCATACTCCAAAGTTTAGCACTTCGCAGATGCGGTCATAACGACACTTGTGACGTTGTTACACATTGCATCTGCTACCCAAACTTGTACTTAACTAGCTATCAAATATTACCCGAACAAACTGACATGCAATGTATTTTTAGAATAATATCGATGTGGATGGAAAGATGGAGAGAGAAATAGAATTTGACAACAAAAATAAAAATTGTTTTACGAGAATAGTCGACATGGGGATAGGTAACTCATAAACCTACATTTAGCAACGGTATCACAAATTTATTACCTAAATACTAATAATAATGTCTTGTAAATATTCAATCTTAAAGATAAAATATAAAAATACTCGGCTTTAGGCATTTAGCAGGTATTTCAAAATAAAATAAGGTTCGTAAAATTGTTTTGAAATTCAGTGGTACAGAATAACACCGAAAAGCGAGGAAATGGAAGCGACGAATTACACGGAAAATATCGAGACAGCAGAAATTCATTCACATGAGAGGAGGCTTTTACCCTAAGAAAATAAAAAGGTGTGGATATTAAGATAAATAATAAAAGTGGGGGGAGTCGTGCGGTAGGAGGCAACTAAGGGACTTCCTTAAGAAAATGCACACACATTGTCGCATTATCGTTACGACTTTTTTTACTAGCCCATGATTAGCCTCCATTGGGTAATGCTTTATTTAATTCAGGAAAAATAATAGCTCAACAAGTTTACTATCAACTTCTCCGTAAATTCAAAACACAACAGTAATTATTTGAGAGTCGTATAAAATGGATATAACAAGGCAAACTGATGTGGTGGGTCAATCTGCCTAACATTTATATTTTCTGACTGCAGCAGAAAAGCTATCACCCTATACAAACATGGAAAACAAACTTCAGAATTTAAAATCAGCCTCGGTCCAGCAGCTTTACAATCTCCCTCGGAAATTAAATGCGTAATTACAAAAGCTTAAACTGCCTCACATAGAATGTAATTTTGTTGGGAGTGGATAGATTCGGTGCACATTACGTAACAGCATTGGGCTGGCGCTGGCCTGCCGGCGCGGCGCGGGAATTATGCTGCGTTCCAAATGGCCTCTCATTGCATCGCGTAATGAATCCTCTTTGAATGTTTACGGGACGTATGGGTGGACACGCTCGGGTGAATTCGTTTATTTTCGGGATGTTCTGGACTTAACTACGTTTTGTGGTGTATCTGGTCTCTATTGCACGGTGTACGAGTAAAGCAAACCTTTGTTATTTTTTGGCCACAGAATCAGCATCACCATATAACGTGGCAAAGCTGCTAGCTTTTCCAGAACTTTCCTTGTTGGCAGCGATGCGGATGAATCTTTTGATACCCTATGATTCTTTCACTTTTTTAATCAACTTCAAAAAAGGAGGTTCTCAATTCGAATGTTTATAATTATATGTAATATATTTTTTTAAATGTATTTATATGCATAATGAGTCTATAATGTTCCCACTGGTAGAACATCAGCTTCCTCTCTACGATAGGAGGTGGAACTATAATCTACCTCGCGGGCCCAGTGCGGGTTGGTAGATGTAACATGTCTTAGAATTTTTGGCTCTAGGACTCGCCGGTTTTCTCACGATATGTTCCTTTGCCGTTTTAATAGCAGTGCTGATGAAATAATTTACACAAAGTATAGCGCCTGTCTGCCTACCACCCACTCGACTCGTCGCTCGCGGCTGCTGGCGCTGGGTCACCACTGCTTCTATTTGTTTTACCTGTCCTGCTCTTTCCCACTGCTGAGCAAAGGTCTCCCAACTCCTATTTTTATACATGTACAGACGCCAGCACATCACGGTACTACAATCTGTCAAATTTCTTTAATAGATTTTCTACTTTATCGCTAAAGCATTAAGGTTCAAGGTGATTGGGAAAATTTGACAGTTTCGGGTAACTTGACCTGCTGGCATCTGTACTACATATTATTATTTAAAGTCTGTTAGCAGTGGCGTAGCTCATCCTAATGGGGCCTTTTTTTTTGAGGATGGGAAATCATCAAATGACCCCTCCCGCTCTGGGTGGAGCGGAAGGGAGTGTCAGACTTTTACTGACTAAAACCCACCCGTGTTCCTTCCTTAGCCCTTTATGTTCCAGGGCAGCGGTAACCCTTTCGGACGATCCCGCTACCCCGGCAGGCTTCGGCCCTGTCGGGCCCCGTCAACTATGCTGACATCTCTTTGAGGCGCGCGTGGAACACATACGCGCCGTCCGGCACGGGCCTGGTCCTGTTCGGACGGAGAGCTACCCTTTGCTCTCCGCCCGCAGGCCCGCGCCTACGGTGGCCGGGAGTCTTCACGCAGCTCCCGATGCCCGGAGCGTCTCCCGCGGCGGCTGAGGCGTGAGGATCTCTCCCTCACCCATCCCGCCACCTCCTTCGCTAGCATGACTGCTTCGCAGAAGGAGGTGACCGCCTCCCACTCCCTCTCGCCCCGGACCATAGCTTGAACCAGGGCCGGACGCGAGAGGTCGCCGCCGCTGCCGATCGCCTCTACGAGGACACGGCGGTGATCTGCCTAAGCGGGGCAGACCTCCACCGTATGCTCCACCGTGTCCTCTGGGCGATCCTCGCAGTGATGACACCCAGGCGTCTTCTCCCGCCTGATGATGTGTAGGAACCTCCCGAAACATCCGTGTCCGGAGAGGACCTGCGTCAGGCGGTAGGTGAGAACGCCGTGACACCTCTCTAGCCACTCCTCAAAGAGGGGTCTTACCGCCGCTATCGTGGTGTGCCCTCCTAATGGGGCCTTGTATCAAATTTTTTTGGGGGTCCTTTTTACCCAACCGTGAAGCTATAGAGGGTATTGTTTTTACAAAATAAAGAATATAGCATACTGACTTAGAAGGTGAGGGGCTCGTGGCTAAGTAATAGCAGCCGCACGACTCGATTGAAGGTTAAGCTACGCTTGCAGCGGAAGGTCCGTGGATGGGTGACCATTTTTACATACCGAAACCCCTCCGTGACTCGGAAAGCACATTAAGCCATTGGTCCCGGCTGTCATTCGTGGATCTTTGACAGTCGTTACCGGTCGTCAGAAGCCCGAAAGTCTGACACCTATAATAGTATTACCAAGGGACATCGTATTACCCAGTAACTGGGTTGTGGCGGTCTGATAGCCAGTCGCTCCGGAGGTAAAATACTGGCATTCAGCTACATCCAGTTAGATTGGAAGCCGAGACCCAATAACACTTTGCCCGATCGAACCCAGGACCTCATGCTCAGCAGTAGCGGTTGCCACCACTAGACCAATAAGGCAGACACCGTTTTCTTCCATACTTCTCTGTTAGTCGTCATCTAGGTACTCTCCCCCTTTTTAAACATATTTTTGAACCAATTCACAGAAATAAATATCATTTATGAACAAGAATTATAGGTTCTGGATATTATTTTAAAAATGTTTGCTTATACACGTCACGTCGGGGGCCCCTGTAGCTCAGGGGCCCCGTATCGTCAATACGGCTGATAAAGCGGTAGCTACGCCCCTGTCTGTTAGATTATATCTTATGTAAATATCTTGTTTGAACCGTGGTGCGAATATCCCTTCATATACGTCATGAGTGTTTTCTCCAAAGAAGCAGGTAGTGGTACACCACTACCTCCATCAGTGGTATTCCATTTAAATTTTTCCAGTTAGGATATACAAAGGTCGCAAGGAATGGACGTTTTGGTGCTCGTCGAGGTGCAACCACGCGACATGATTATAGCAATTGTGCAACTGATTGTTCATTGCGGCGATCACCATCAGGCACTTTATAAGCAGTGAACATTTAGACGAATACCTCCCAATATTTTGTATAATCATAGTCCTTATCCTCACTTCCTAACTAATGTTTTATATGCGAAAATAAGTTTGTTTGTTTGTTAAACTTTTATGTTAAAACAGCTGAACGGATTGAGATGAAATTCAGCACATGGGTAGAACATGACCTAGAGAAAGATATAGGTTTATTTTCATGGTGAATTGCAGAAGAAGTCACGGGCAACAGGATTTCATAATGAAACACACATGACTCTGAATCTTGTTATGATTTATTCATAGCCTAGTATTTTGCCTTCATTACACATAGACTTATTATTAAATCCTCCCACGACCTACTTTCTAAATCCTAAAGCAATAGGTACCCAACATTATTTCTCATAATATTTAAAAAATACAGAGTGTTGGCAAACCGTAGCAATGACATAATTTACCCCCGGCTTTTTTCACACCCCGAGGTTTTGAATATTTTAGATAAAAATTATCACAACTGATGGGCCTCGTTAAGGGATTTAATTTAATTAGGATAGCTGTATAATAAATGAAGTTAATAAAGGTTTATTAAAAGGCACAATTTATTTTTAGTTACAGATGTTGGCTGTGAAATGTTGTGCTAGTATTTTAGCGATACCAAAACGCAACAGAACATCGTAAATTTGCTGAAAGAAAAACACATAATAATGTGGTACTCACTTACGTTGACACTATTTTCCCAGTTTAATGATACATTCTTTATTAGCTGTGTGTATCACAAACATTCGTTTTTTTCAGGTTTTCATTTTATCTAGTAATAAAAACGTTAGGATAAGTAAGATTTGCGGTACCACGAAGGCTTACTACACTTTTCGAGTGTATTAAACCTTCTTGGTACCGCAACATAATGTGACTATGTGAGGAGACACTACCAAAGTTCCAAGTTGGAGTATAAGTCACTAACCAAGAGCAGAGAGAAGTTCTTTACAATGATCGTAAAGGCACTGACGGAATCACGGTGACGTGGATATTATGTCGGTGAGTCGAAGTTACGTATGTTTTGTTTAAAATCAAGAAACTTGATTGATATAAAAAAATATTATAATTCTGTTAATCCAAGTCAAGAATGTTTTCTTAGACAGTTGTATGAAATGGCGACGAAAAATGGGACACAAAATACATAAATGATAAAAATAAATATTAAAAAATAAAATTAATATAAATTTCGTTTTTCACAAAAAATAACAGGCAACACCTGTTATTTTTTTACACTGTTTGTGAAGGTGTACTTGTTGTTGGTTATCCGTTGATTTTTTTAATGCAGATTCTTTTAGCTGTAAGTGTTCCATGCTCTTAATGATTAAATGAAATCTGCCTCAACAATTACGTTCCATGACTGTACATTGAAGATTACATAAAATTGCAACTAAGTGGATAAAGTTAAAAGCAAGATAATCCACGTCCTTTTCCGTAAATCCCTACTTAAGCTATTTGTTTTAGTTATAGTGACGTTCCACGTGGAGGGGATGGCTGTCCAAACTGGCCGCCATTACAAGCCGGAAGTTTTGTCAATATCCGGTCATTACCGACTCGGGTTAAGGGGCAGTTCGTGGTGAATGAAAATCGAATTATGTAACTGAAATTGTGGTCAACATTTTGGTAGTAACGAGTTGTTTTCTGCTGAAACAACAAAAATAATGTTGAGTAAGAGTTGTTGAGTTGAATTTTACTGCCGTTTATTATTTAAAGCACCAATTGATATAATTCTAAGCAGGTCATTCTGGTGTTTTTTTATGATTTCTGCCTCCTTTTATTAGCACAGTTCATTCTAGTTTGCGATAATATTCTAAACAGGTAATTTATTCTGCTAATCTAATGCTTACTGGTAAAGGTAAGTAAAATAAAGGGAAAATATTTAAAATTAAAACCACTTGAAAATACTTATGTGGGTAGGTAGTGTAAGTACTTAGATTTGGGCAATGAAGGTTAATACACCCGTAGGCAGTAAAAGGTACAGCTAGCAACGAAGAAATAAAGACATAAAACCTTATACGCCTATTATCATAACACTACCTTCTAGACCCGAGTGAATGTCTTCGCCTTAATTACAGCTAAGCATTAGTTCGCGCGATCTTAGCGCACTGCTGATAAGGCGGAGAGGAATGTCTGTGTTTGTTTAGGCTGTGGCTGGCTGTATATTAACTGAGCAAGCAACAATGGTATCGCGAGGAAATTCAGAGTATACATTCTTATTAAACAGTACCTATACCCATTGCATAAAGGCCATTATGCGCTGTTATAACTTCTAACGTGGAAGTCAATGTCCATGTCACGGCAAGACGATATCACAGGGAAGTAAAATGTATGGAAATAATATTATGACGCTTTTTTTCCGTCCATGATAACGTTACAACGTGCATGTATTTCCATACATTTTATGAATGTCGACGGGGAAGTCCCACCACGATAATATCGTGACGTTGGAAATCATAAAAGCGCACATTGGGTCTGGGATCATAAATGGCTTTCATTAAAGGTTAGTTACATTTGCATTAGTTAAGTGTGAGGAAGTCCTTACCGTCATCGCTTGGATACAAACTTAACGTCTATGAAAAGCTGGCGGTTATGAACTGACGTTTGAACACAACTTTAAACTTAAACTAAACTCGCTTCTTAACGAATGTAAATGGGGAAATCAGCCTGTCGTTAGGGGTTCCCCATGTATTTAGTTGCTTCCTCTGGCCATCTACTGAAAGCTTTCCTTCCCTCTGCTTCTAGGTATAGATATATAACGATTATCAAGTACATAGAGAGAAAAGAAAGAAAGAAAAAGTACCTATTTATTGCGACTCGTACAGGAAGATAGACAACCTGCACACAACATAGGAAACCTTTTCTAATAGCTGTTGAGCATATAATAATGCTTACATAAATACTGTTTGTACCACTCTTGCCAGGCCCATCGCCTTTATTAGTTTCGGGTTTCTCTTATTCTCTGAAAACATAAGCAAGCACGAAGTAAGAAGTAATTCCAAAAATATTTTCATTCCGTGAAATGAACAGAATAATCAAAGTTACAAGAAAAGTCAAGAGTTACTTAGCGAAGGAACAATACAAACTTTTAAAGAATATATATATTAAACAGCGAGGTACCAAAGTTTCAGTATTTCTACACGAAAATACTGATACTTCGGTACCTTCCTGTTTAAACCCTGCCTAATAACGACTTATAAAAACTTGAGTTGTTTGCCTACACAAGAACAGCGGAAAAAAACTTAGGATGGAAAGTACTAGCACCGATCGATTCAGGGAGACCTATAAAAGAAACGGTGACTTCTAATAAATTGTGAGGGAAATCTGATACATGTTGAAGTAGGCACTTACTGAAATTTATATTAGTTGTCTTTTATACGCCATTTAGTTTTTTTTTGGGTCGATTGTATTGTATCGCGGAAGATATAAAGCCCTGTATAACAGATACTATCTGAATCGTTTTACATTTTAGCAGTTTTTATGTGCAATTTCGTTCTCTATACATATTAATAAATGTTACGTCGTTAGGGATTCTGATTCCACGATTTCAACAAATCTGTCAAAGCTATTAGCGTGTGAAAAATAATAATTATTTATTTTAATAATTATTTATTTATTTCTCAAAAAAGTGTGGTTCTATAAACAACAGTATGTTACTATAAACATAATTTTGAAATTTAGGGAAAAATCCTAAAGTTACAAACGAATTGAATCTGGCGTCCTAGCTAGGTTACATGGTAACCTGTATTAAGGTTCGCCAGCCCAGGTTCCCACAGAAGGCGTACAAAAATCAAATAGACTGCTTAGGACTATAAGGTACAAACACATGTAAACTTATAATAATAATAATAATAATGCCATCCCGCCGCGGTCCAATCGTGTTGAAGAAGATGATGATAGGGTTGACACAGTAAGTAGCCAGTACAACGTCCGACTGAGGAGCGCACTGGAGGATGCGTTTCGCGAGTATAGGTCCACTCCAACCGAACTTAGACCCCGAATACCACGGCTACCTATGCACAAAAAAAATAGGGCGCTAGTGTGTGCCTTGGACTCGCAGCTCAAGAATTTCTTCGAGAGCAGCGAGGATCTCGTTGATACACACTCGATCTTGTATTGCGCGGCTGTGGCGGCATGTCGTTTAGCTAACGTCAAGTTTCCAAATTGTGACGCAGCTACTCGACCAAAACCAGCCGTACCAGCCTGGCGATACAGGATCGAGCGTCGTATCGATGGGGCCAGGGTACTCATCGGTAAACTATACTGCTTCAGGGAGGGCAACACACGACCACGAGTGATGCGCTTTGTAAGACAGGCATTTTCGGGGACTGGAATCAGCCCTCGGGAATACATGTCCAATGTCACAGAGCGCATCGACTTCCTGAAGCAGAAAGTTTGTGCATGGGCGAGTCGTATTCGGCGGTATAAGCGGCGGGTTGATCGGTACACGCAGAATCGCATGTTCCGGAGCGATGAGAGGTGGGTATATAGAACTTGGGAGCGACCTGAACAAAACGTGATGGACGTGTGCCGCCCGGATGATGCCACCACTAGTGCATTCTGGCGCAGCATCTGGTCGGTGCCTGTCTGTCACGCTGAGGGTGGCTGGATGCGCGATATCGAGCGAGTGTGTGGAACTATACCAGAAATGGAACCAGTCATAATTACGCCATTAGACGTAGCCAAAGCAGTCCGTCCGTTACCGAATTGGAAATCACCGGGACCGGACGGACTGCATAACTTTTGGTTAAAATGGCTAATTAGTTCACACACTTGCCTGGCATCTCAGTTCCAGTCATCCTTAGAGTCTGGGTCACTACCACAGTTTCTAAAAACAGGCGTTACCCACCTGCTCCATAAGTCAGGTAGTCCCGCGGAACCCAAGAATTATAGACCGATCACGTGTTTGTCGACGGTTTATAAACTTCTTACATCCATTTTGAGAGCGAAAATTAACACACACATTGACAGTTACTCGATTATGTCTGCCTCTCAAAATGGATGTAGGAATGGGTCTCGCGGTACTAAGGAGCTACTCCTCATAGACATGGCCATTAGCCAACAGGTTCGCCGATCCCGCAAGGATATGTCGACATGCTGGATAGATTATAAGAAGGCCTACGACTCGGTGCCACATACATGGCTCATGAGGGTGCTGGAGTTGTACAAGATAGATGCAACTCTACGCACCTTCCTTGAGTCGTGTATAAGACAGTGGAAGACGGTCCTTCGCTATCCAGGGTGTCGACAGATCCAGGGGAATGATGAGCCTGTATGGATTAAGCGGGGAATATTTCAGGGCGACAGTTTGAGTCCACTTTGGTTCTGCTTAGCCCTGAATCCTCTAAGCACACTGCTGGAGGACTCAGGTCTAGGCTATCGGTTGAAGAGAGGTGGTCAGGTCATATCTCACCTCCTCTACATGGATGATTTGAAACTCTTTGCCCCTAACAAATTGCATCTGATGGAGCGACTGAAGGTAACTGAAACTTTTAGTAGTGCCATCAGGATGGAATTTGGTGTGGACAAATGTGCAGTCATGCATGTAAAAGGGGGGAAGATTATGGAATCCGAGGGAATTCCACTTTCGGATTCCATACACCTTAGATCCCTCTCCTCATCCGAAAGCTATAAGTATTTGGGTATGTCGGAAGCGTTAGGCATCAACGATGCTGACATGAAGCAATCGTTGAAGGAGCGCTTCTTTTGTCGCCTGAAGAAGGTATTAATTAGTCTTCTTTCGGGCGGAAATAAGGTGCGCGCCTTCAATGGTTGGGTAATGCCGGTTTTGATGTACTCTTTTGGCATACTCAAATGGACTCAGACTGAACTCGACGCCCTAGATAGAAGGGTCCGTACACTGCTGACCGCAAACCGGATGCATCACCCACGATCATCGGTGATGAGACTGTATATCCCGCGGAAGTGTGGGGGTCGAGGATTTTTAAATGCGAAAACCCTCCACAACCGCGAGGTGTGCAGTCTCAGGGAATATTTTTTAAAAGCCGAAGTGGGTATGCACCGTGATGTGGTCGCAATGGACAAGGGGCTCACCCCGCTCTCCATGGCGAAAGAGAACTGGCGCAAACCTGTAGTACTTACTACCGATGACCGCAAGAAGGTATGGCAAAGCAAGGAGCTTCACGGGCGCTTCTATCGGGCTCTTCATGAGCCCGGTGTAGATTTCTTAGCGTCCGTATCCTGGCTGCGTTTCAGTGACCTCTTCGGGGAAACTGAAGGTTTTGTCTGTGCAATTATGGACGAAGTTATCTTGACGAATAACTACCGGAGACATATTATGAAGGACGGGACGGCTGACGTGTGTCGGGCATGCCACCGTCCGGGTGAGTCCATCAGACATATTATCTCTGGTTGTTCTCGTCTGGCTAACAGCGAGTACTTGCACAGGCATAACCAAGTAGCCAGGATTATTCACCAGCAACTTGCTTTGAAATATAAACTTGTCGACTCAGAGGTACCGTATTACAAGTATGTGCCCGACCCAGTTCTCGAAAATGACCATGTCACGTTGTACTGGGATCGGTCTATCATCACTGACAGGACTGTTGTCGCCAACAAACCTGATATAGTGGTGATAGATCGATTAGTGCGCCGCGCAATGATTGTTGATGTTACCATTCCACATGACGGGAACCTCGTGAAAGCTGAGAAAGATAAACAAATGAAATATCTTGACTTAGCACGCGAGGTTGTTGACATGTGGAATGTGAGCTTAACTGTCATTGTGCCGATTGTCGTATCGGCCAATGGCCTGATGGCCGACAGCCTCGATCAACATCTATCGAGGCTCTCGTTAGGCGGTTGGATCAAGGGCCTGATTCAGAAGGCAGTACTCCTCGATACGGCTCGCATTGTGAGGAGGTTTCTATCTCTGGAGCCCTAACCACCGGTAGCTTGGACCCTGCTCCCGACACCGGTGGATCACTATTTTTTTATATTTTTAAATGTTTTTTTTTATTTTTTTTATTTAATCATACTAATATTTAAAAATGTAACAAAATAAGACGACTAAATAAATAAACGACATAATAATAATAATCTTTATTGACATAAAAGTATGTTACATTATTATATGGAAACCCTGACTCCTGCGCTAGGTAGTAACCTGTGTTACAGGAATCAGTGTCTTCTCCCAGTAGTTTACACAGAAATTATGCAATAAGATTTAAACAATTTTACATTATACAATATCTGCTTAAGGCGTATGGGTGGGGGTGTATGAATGAATGTGTGTGTGTGTGAGGGTGCGAGGGTAAGGGTGTGTGTGTGTGTGAGAGAGAGGGTGTGTGTGTGTATGTTTGCGTGTGTGTGTGGTGTGTGTTTATATGTTTATCGTGCATGTTTATAATGGGAAGCGCTAATTGCCGGGTTTATGTTACTAAGTTTTCTGTCTGTATGTAATCTAGTGTTTGTAGAAACGTGTTTATTTTATTTTTAATTTCCTTTTTAGGAAATGGGTTAATATCTAGGGTCTTGTTTATCTTATTATAGATACGCGTAGCAAGAAAAAGATGTTGCCTTCTGGCTGAGGCAGTCTTGCATTTGACGTATTTACAAACATTAGCGACTGTTCGTTTACTCTTGTAACTGTTGTTTATAGGTGTAATAAGGTGTTGCTTCAATGTGATATTGAGAACATACAGCTGTCTCACTGTGAGTACTGTGCAGTTTTGGTACAATGTTACGGTCGGGAAGCGGTATGGTTTAAAGGTCATGACTTTGAGCAATGATCTTTGAGCTCTTTCAAGGTGGATCATAATTGTTTTACAAGCTCCTCCCCACACCGTAATACAGTAACCAATTATCGATTGGGCTAAGGAGAAGTATAAAGTGCGAAGAAGATCAAAATCAGCCACGAGTCGAAGTTTCTTAAAGGCCCAAATAAGTTTCCTCACTCTAGAGGCAGTTAATTCAACTTGGGGCCGCCAACTCAATTTTTCGTCCAGTACTACACCTAAGCATTTTATGTTTGTTGTTTGTGATATTGTAAGACATGAGCACTGGAGCCTATTTCCAGGAAAATTGCAAGAATGTACCTTAAGGGTTACTGGTACTGGCTTGGTATTGGCAAACCTGAACTGCAGGAATGTATGCAAGGTTTTGGCAATGTTAAGGGTAAGTAGGTTTTCTTCCAGCCAGTTACTGACTTTACAAAGTCCCAGCTCAGCCACACGCTGCGCCTCCTCCCAAGTCTCTCCGTGGAATATGAGCGCGGTGTCATCAGCGTAACTAAATATTCTACCCTTAGAAAGTTGTTGCTGACACAGATCGTTTACATATACCAGGAAGAGACTCGGGGAGAGGGCACTGCCCTGTGGTACACCACATGTAACGTTTGCTTCACTACTGACGATTCCACCTATCTTTACCCTTTGTGTCCTATCACTCAGAAACTCCGTAAATATACTGAGAGCTTTTCCCCGGATTCCTATATGGTCTAGTTTCTTACTTATACTAAGTGTGAAGTGTTAGTATGTGTTTTGTGTTGAGGTATTGTGTGTATGTAGGTGAAATATGTTTGCTGGAGCCGGAGGATGCAAAAAAAACCAATTTATTTTAGACTAATTTATTTAAAATAAAAGAAATTACAATTTAAAATTGGTCGATGTATGTACCAAGAATGCCCGAGGCGTGGAAAAAATTGAAGGCATTCGATGTCCGGTCCCACGGTTGCGAAAGTGCTGCGTAGGCAACTCGTGTAAGTAAAGCGCTGCGATGCGCAGTATCGGTGTCACGTAGGTCCACAGTCCGTGTTTTACACCGAATCGTAATATCAGCGATCCTTATGTTATACCGTTGCGTAACATCTCCCCCCGTAGAACAGCGACTATTTGTTAACTGTTGTTAAAAATGTTGCTGTAAGATGACTGGGGTCCATCTTGATCCCAGCTGGTTCTTCTTGGTTCTGCTTCAGCATAGATGTCTTGATCTGCGTTCATTTCCATAGATATAGGGACGACCTTCTTGTCTTTATTTCCCATCCAATGCCGGTATGTTAGAGCAATGGCAAGTACACCTGCACTAAATAGTAATAGGTATACAGGTATGGTAGTATGGTAGAGGCTTCCATCTGATATCTCGTTGAGTCTTACTGGAGGCTGCACTGAAACTTTCTTGTAACTTTCGTGGAGATTCTCGAGGTTGATTGAATTAAGCTGTACCAATGATTCTTCAGTTTTTGATATAGTGTTCTGTTCCCATAGTGTTCGTATTCTAAGTACATGTCCTTTAATTCGGTTGTCGGTGTTAGCGATAGTAAATTCGGTGGTTCTTATCAGGCAATCCTGCGGTATTGTAGCTAAATAACTTCCTTGAAGTGTTCTGAATTGTTCCTGTCCACATGACGTCTGAACTTTTGCAGGTATGGGGAAGCTTAGTGTGTAATGTTTTTCGTCCAGTTGTTCCAGAGCTTGCTTGTGTAGAGTGACTGGCGTTAGTGTACAGGAGTTGAGATGCTGTTGAGTGATGAGCTGCTGCACGCAGTCCGGCTTGTCTATAACTTTGAAACCAACTTTCTCTTCGCAGAGGTACTATGAGTTAAGCTTCGGACATTCTGTCTCCATGTACATAGAATATGATTCATGAATTGCTATAAAAGGTGAGGTAGGGATAAGGGCCATATTATTTTTGTTAGGAATTATGGACAACTTGTATAGGATATAGGTTCTTGGTAAGGCAATCGGCACCTTTATAACTATAACTATTTTCTTATCTATATAATATGATCCTAATTTTAAAATATTATAGTACTCTCGAAGATCGATGTCAATGATTTCGTCTTTTGAGTATAGTAACCCTAATCTGCTTATCATATTTCTAAGATTACCTAAACTAACCATAAAATGGGTAGTGCTGGAGGCACGCGTAAAAGCTACCATAAGTTCTATTTTATTTAACTCATCCGATAATGCCTCTATATTATCGTTTAAAATAAGTAAGTGCTGTGCTAGATGGGCATACGTTACTAGGTCTGCCTGCTTGTATGCGTCTTGATTTATGACTTGGTTGAGTTTTTTAGCAATAATGTACTGGTTGTCTACTATATTTTTTAATACATTAGAATGCTCTAACATCCATTCTTTGGTCAAACTTATGTGACGGTTAAATTCCGTTTCTAGTTTATTGTCGTTACCTTCTAAGACTTGGATGGCGTTATTATATTTAACTGCATCTGTGTAGTCTAAATTTCCCGATATACTTTTTATAACGGATCCTAGTCCGTCAATGAGTCCTCTTTTAACACGACCAGGCTCAAAACTTTTTATTTGTATGGATATCTTGTCGAGTTTGTCCCCAAGGTAACCTATGTGGGGTTCAAAAAGTGACAGTGTTTTATTGTTAATTACGGGCCTAAATTCATTTAATTGCAGTTTAACTAAATCAACCTTTGACTGAATATCTTCTAAGTCAATGTGTAAGAGGAAGGAATGATAATGAAACACGATTTTTGTAGGTCCCAATTTGAAAGGGAGTAATCCGGGTCCGTCTTCTAGTGGTTCAAATAATATGTCCTCTGCTCGGACCAGGTGTAGCAATATCGTCAGTGGTATTCTGCAACAATTGTTTCGTGTTAGGTGTTCTTTTAAGACGTGATTTGGCAACGGGACCACGCTTCTTTTTTGTGTAAATATGAATGGGCAGGTCAGCTAACACTGCGTCATGCGTGTAGCGAGGTGCGAGTTTCTGTCTGTTAGCTAGTGGATTCTTAA
Organism: Apamea epomidion; assembly: GCA_947507525.1. Taxonomy (NCBI): domain Eukaryota; kingdom Metazoa; phylum Arthropoda; class Insecta; order Lepidoptera; family Noctuidae; genus Apamea; species Apamea epomidion. Next base: position 20,061,164 of record OX382237.1, read on the forward strand.
CAAATACCTGTTGGTCTGGTTCGTATTCCTTTTCAGGCTCCCTATCTTTGTTCCTATGTTCGATTAGTTCTGTGCGTTTATGCAGGGACGTTTCATTAATAGCCTCGTATACTTTAGACATCTTATCTCGGTGTTCTTGCACGTATTGTTGTAGCAAGTGCACGGATATATCTATATCTGAGGGATCGCGAGGGTCCGTATGACCGGTAACTACTTCAAGTGGTCTGCATTTTGTAAAACTGTGTATGCTACTGTTATATGCTAACAAAGCGTATGTCATAAGGTTGACAATCGCTTCATTATGGTGTTGTAGTTTTAGAATTCTCAAATGTTCTAGTAAAGTGGAGTGTAAACGTTCCACCATCCCATTATCATTGGGGGCATGAGCCAAGGTTTTATGATGTTGAATTTTATGGACACGCGTAAGTTCGGTAAATAGCTGATTAATGAATTCGGGTCCCTGGTCCGTGACTATTGATACTGGAACGCCGTGATGGGAGCAAAACTTTAAAAGGGCTTGTACTACACTAACTGCTGTGCCATCTCTGAGATGGTATGCCTGGGCGTATTTAGACAAAGCATCAATGATGGTCAAGTACTTCTCGTTTTGGGCCGTAAATAAATCTAGGTGAACTACATCAAACGGTTTTGCTGGTGGTGGTACTATGCAGAATCTTTGTTTTATAGGATTTCGGTCATATATGGCTTGCCCGCATATATTGCATTCATTTATGTACTTTGATATTTGATCTTTCATTTTTGGCCAATAGTACTTATGGGATAAGGCTAGGTAGCACTCATTTATACCGCGATGATTAGTTTTACCATCGTGGTATTTCTGAATGATCTCTTGCTGCTTGAGATATTCCTTTACGTTTTCTAATTCGGTTTTAGTTAAAACAAGATTCGGAGCTCTTGAACTTTTCCTGGATTATTGGAACTATTTTGTACATAGCTAATGGGGGATGTATTATAATGCCAGTTTTAACTTTCGGGTTTACGAATTCTTTAATTGCATTTATTACATCCTCCTCTAAATTTGATTCGGAGAGTTGGATGGAGGTACGGGTGTGAGTCTCAAATGGCTTAGAAACTGCTGGGCGTCTCTTTATATCACCTACCACTGTAAAACATATTTGTCTGTTAAATTTATTTAAGGGGTCATCTGAGATGGGTATTTCTAATATTGGATTTTCGGCACTAGTGTGAGCTGTGAGAGTGGATGAGCCCACTACGGATGGGGGCTTTTCGGATACGTTAACTATGATGGAGCTCGTTACCTCGTTATTAATTTCGATTCGCGACAAAGCATCGGCATTTGTGTTGTTTTTGCCCTGCTTATAAACTACCGAATAGTTATATTCACTGAGCTTGAGTTTCCAGCGAGTTAGTCTCGAGCTAGGTTCTTTTATGTTCATGATCCATTGAAGCGGTTTATGATCTGTTATAATTTTGAACTTACGTCCGAATAGATATGGCCGAAAATACTTGGTTGCCCAAACAATAGCTAGAAGCTCCATTTCTATCGTGCTATAATTGATCTCGCTTGTGTTTAGTGTACGCGAAGCATAGGCGATTGGTTTGTCCGAACCTGTAGATCCCTGTGAGAGTATCGCTCCTATGGCTAAGTTTGATGCGTCTGTCGTGAGTAGAAAATCTCTATTAAAATCGGGATATTGTAAGATCGGATCGTTAGTAAGTAATGTTTTACATTTTTCGAAGCAATTTACATAGTTGGTATCATTGCAGGTTATTTTTGAGCCCTTCTTTAAACATTTCCCCTCGGATGTCGCTTGACTTGCCTCTGGGGCAATTGCAATTGGGGGACCTAATTGCTGGTTCATATATGCATTCCAAGCGTCATAGTAAGAATAGTCGGGCTGTTCAAAGGAATTATACAAATAATTGTCGAAGTTATTATCACAATAAGGTTCAAACATATATGGATATTCAAAGCATTCGTTGAAATTCATCTCTCTAGTCTTAAAATAATTGGAAGGTGGTGGGTTCCCCTGCCTAATCCAATCGTTACCCCGGAATGGCATTGGTCTCGGTACGAAATGAGATACACCGCTCATTGGTTTTGGTGTATCATTTGAGTTCGGCCCTTTAGATTGATTATTAGCAGATGAATTATTTTGTGGATTATGGTTAAAAGGACGTGCCCCGAATATCTGCTGCGTACGCGATGGACCTTGTTGCTGGACTTGCCGCGGTTGGTTAAAGCCTGGTCTCCACATTTGCGGTAGACGTTGCAGTGGATGTGGCATAGCTATATTTGGTCGATAAGGGCCAGGCATATTAAAATTAAACGGCCTCTGCATGGGCATGGGAATGTTAGGCATGACAGCCGGTGCCTGAGACTGTGGCTTTTTAGCGGGTGTATGCTCGTTTCGCTGTTGTAAGTAGAGAGTGTTCATTTCCTCATGAACAAACTCAAGCGCTTTTTCAATCGTCTCCGGTCGCATGCACCTAATGCGTGAACCTAAGGGGTCACGAAGGCCCCGTAAGTATGATTGCAAAGTTAATTTTTGGTAAAGAGAACGTTTCGAATCGATTGTACTTTGAACGGTTTCATGTAGCGACACATAGGTCATAATAGTGGCAAATAGAGTTTGGCACTTTTCGTAAAATTCCTGTGGTGTGGAAGAGCCTTGAGTTAATAGAGCCAAGTCGTTATAAAGCGAGGTCTCATCGCGTTGGTCAGAGAAGTCAATCCAAGTTTCTGGTACGCCGTGGGTGTTAATTAACCGAGCTGCGGGTCCAGTGACCTTGTTAAGAATCCCGTTCAAAAGAGTCAAGTTTATTAATTCGCGCCCTGGTTCAGCTGATACATAGGCCTCTGCACTAACTGGTCACACAGTTTGATGAATCTGGTGAGGACATTGGGGTTTCCGTCAAATTCGGGGACTACGCGTAAGGGCTTGTAAATTTCGTCTATCGCCGCCATTTCTATGGTTATATCTCTATTTTCTAACTGCCTAAATGAATCTAATAATGACGGTCTGGACGATCTATCTAGCCTAGGGGTCCTCGGTTGCCTGGGATGGAAAATCTTGGATTTTTATAATTAACACTTAAGGACAAGGATGAGCAACTCAAGAACTATTCTAAAGTACTCACATGAACATAATTGGTCCCTCTGCGGTATCGATGTCTGGATACTCCTCCTGCCGACAGCTTCTGAAGATCCGGATACTCGTACGGTGCTTGATAGTCACCCGAGTGACTCGCGAGTCGCGATTTTAAGTTGATTCTATGAATTTACTGTCGCGAACCGGCCCGCGAGTATCCTACCGGCTGCGCCAAATATGTTTGCTGGAGCCGGAGGATGCAAAAAAAAACAATTTATTTTAGATTAATTTATTTAAAATAAAAGAAATTACAATTTAAAATTCTAAAATTACGTAGGTGACAATTGGTCGATGTATGTACCAAGAATGCCCGAGGCGTGGAAAAAATTGAAGGCATTCGATGTCCGGTCCCACGGTTGCGAAAGTGCTGCGTAGGCAACTCGTGTAAGTAAAGCGCTGCGATGCGCAGTATCGGTGTCACGTAGGTCCACAGTCCGTGTTTTACACCGAATCGTAATATCAGCGATCCTTATGTTATACCGTTGCGTAACAGGTGTGGTGTGTGTGTGTGTAAACGGAAGGGAAAGAGGTTAAGTTTAAATACGGAGTGTTAGAGAAGTAACTACGATTGTGAAGGAAGCAGGTATTCAGTGTCGTCGTAGTTTAAACTGGTTAGAAAGCATGCTATCGGTTTTTTGCACATTTCGTAAGAGGATTGATGTACAGGGACAGTTTTGTTTATTCTGTTATATAAAAATGGCCCAAGGTAGTAAAATAAAATGTTTAGTAAAAGCAAAGCGGTTGAAGCGTACTTTGCAAATTTTGTCTTTCGCCTAAGTGAGGATTCAGTTTGTGTAAAAAGAGTTTTTGTGTGTCGTTGTAATATCATGTTGAGAATTAATGTTTGCCGGACCTTGAGGACTTTGCAGTTTTTAACTCCCGACGCAAAAACGACGGGGTGTTCTAAGTTTTTATATAGATCAAAGGTTGGGTAGAGCATTGGCCAGAAAGTTGCAACTTTTAGAATGACTCTCTGAGCTACTTCCAGAGTTGAGTGTGGTTTTCGCAGCTCCTTCCCAACCATTAATACAGTACGAGATAACTGACTGACACATAGCGAGATACACGGTCCGTAGTACATAAGTATTGGCAATGTATCTGAGCGTTAAAAAGATATATGAGCTTACGAACTCGAGCTGCAAGGTGGGTGATATGTGCTTTGAAGTTAAGTTGTTTATCTAGGATTATACCGAGGTATTTAGTGTGTCAGTAGAAGAAATTGTAGGACAGTTGCAAGATGCTGAATGAGCTTGGCAGGTGTGAGCATAGACTTGCCGGATTGCCGCCATGGTATCTGGAGGCCAAAGTCCTCGCCCACATATGGGAGTGGCGAGAGGAGGCAAAACGCCTCAATGGATCAAAACGGATCTCATAGCGGCATGGAGAGTGCGATTGTTACAACCCAGTGCTGGGCACGCCACAATTGCGGCAATAAGTCCCATCTTTGAGTAGTGGCTAGAGAGGCGCCACCGCGCCCTCACCTTCCGCCTGACGCAGGTCCTCACCGGACACGGTTGTTTCGAGAGGTTCCTGCTCAGGATAAGGCGAGAGGAAACGCCAGGGTGTCACCACTGTGTGGATCGCCCGGAGGACACGGTGGAGCATACGGTGGAGGTCTGCCCGGCTTGGGCGGAGCACCGCCGTGTTCTCGTGGCGGCGATCGGCGGCGGCGATCTCTCGCGTCCGGCCCTGGTCCAGGACATGGTACGAAGCGAGAGTGCATGGGAGGCCGTTACCTCCTTCTGCGAAGCAGTAATGCTCGCAAATGAGGAGGCGGAGCGCGTGAGGGAGAGGCAATCTCTGCGCCCTCACGCCCCTAGTCGCCGCAGGAGACGCCCTGGACGGGAGTCAACAGCCGACTCCCGGCCACCGTAAGCGCGGGCTTGAGGGCGGCGAGCAATGGGCAGCTCGCCACCCGGTTAGGACCAGGCCCGGGTCGATGGTGCGGTGTGTTCCACGCGCGCCTTAAAGAGATGTCAGCACGAACTGACGGGGTCCGCTAGGGCCGATGCCTGCCAGGGCCGCGGGTTGGTTGAAAGAGATACCGTGGCCCCTGGCACAGGCAACTGAAGGATAATGGGTGGGTTTTAGTCAGTAAAAGTCTGACACGCCCTTCCGCTCAAAAAAAAAAGGTGTGAGCATAGAGAGTAATGGGTGTTAAGGGTTGCGTAGTGGAGTTTAGAGAGAATGTTTTAGTTTTATTGGTGTTTAGCGTGAGTGAGTGAGGGATAAGCATTCTATATAATATTGAATCAAATCCAGTTTGAGCAGTTGCTTGCAGTTTAGTCAAGGATTCATCATAAAATGTAATTGCAGTATCGCCGGCAAAAGAGATAATGTTACCAGAGCTCAGGTGCATGTTGCACAGGTCGTTTATGAATACTAGGAACTATGTAGGGCCCAAAACACTTCTTTGAGGCACTCTATATGAAATAGGAAACTCGTTGCTTCGGCTACTGTCGATTTTGACTATCTGCCTGCGGTCTGAGAGATATGAATCAAAAAGCTGGAGTTGCTTACCACGTACACTAGAGATTCTAGTTTAGATAGAAGGCAGGGGAGAGGAATGGTATCAAATACCTATGCAAGATCAATGATCAATGTTCAGACATAATTCCGTCATATACATAGACGTATTTCCATAATTATTTTCTGTTCGCACGCATTTCAATTTTGTTAAGATCTGATGACGAGTTTCAAAGTCGGTTGTTAAAAGTTTGTCGCACCTATTACTAAGTGTTGTGTAAATCACATTATAACAGTTAAGTCTTTTGTTTGCTTAAGTTTGCTTGTACCTCATTAAGTTTTTACTGTATTATTATGTGGATAACGGTGCTGGTTGCGTTATTACCTAAATGTTCTAAAATCAATATGTACTAGTATTAAGCATTATTACGCAATTCTTTGTTGTCCTGAAGAAATAAAAATAAATAAATAAACACGTTAGGCATTTTTGCGTTGATTTAGTTTATTAACGATTCCATCTATCAGTTTCAAGGCTGCGTCAGAAGTTGATTTTTTCTTTCTGAACCCAAATTGGTTGGTTGACAATAAATGATTGTTTACGAGGTATGTGATAAGCCTGTTATTAATGAGCCGTTTTAAGATCTTGGATAGTGCAGGTAGCACCACAATAGAGCGATAATTAATAAGAGGTGCGGTCGATATGGCGTAGCACGGGTGTGAGGATTGCAGAGTACCTTTTTATCATGGTTGTGGAAATGCCACCAAAGACGTAAAAAATAAATGAGAAATAATTTTCAAACAAATATATTTTCTAAATTAAATGCGTGAACCCATGCCTATCAAAAGCCTTGCATAGTATAGGTAAATTTGAGTGTTTCTAGCTATAACACTTGTTGATAAATTACACGAATAACCTTTCTTCGAAAAAAGGATAAAGCAGACGATATAATCTTTTCTTTCCAGGACCTGTTTTTACCTCAAACCGACTTTAAAAAGGCTGATGTAACTTCTTATATATACATGGTTAGCGCTATAAAACGTGTGAATAATATATGTATAAACGTAAAATTTCACCCACTTTATATTCCAATTTTAAGTGTACAACCCCAGTGTTCAACGATTTACATATTTTTCAATATTTGGCTGAAACTTGTAAGGTGGACCGCCCCCGGTGTTGCAGTTTGGTTCACTAGTATTAACATTTTATTTTATTAAAACAAAGTTGCCACTAGCTTTTCATTATTCCAAGAACTTGCTCTACTCTAGATCTCCTGTTTTATGGCCAAAGAAATAAAACCAAATGTTTTGTAAATCATTTTAAAATTTTCCAGTTATAACCATTCAGATCAAAAAGCTGAACTGCTATTATAACAGATGTCATCTCCGGAACGATTTTATACAGAATTTATTGATATCGGAATTGATATTAAAATGGATTAACTTGAACATTGAATTCTATCGCAATAATTACTTTATTTTCAAAATATGAAAAAGCTGTTATTAAAATGTTTCGGCTGTTGCTTGTAAATGAAAAATGTTATGTCCGTAAAAATAGAACCGAATTTGTATGAAGTTATTTGCCAGATAAATTACTGCACATCCGCAGAAGGAGTGAAACAGTCCACAATTTTATTCAAAACACTACATTATATTTTATTCACCTGCACAACATAGAAGCTAACGTTTTAACTATTTATTATGAACAAACTAAACGGTAAATCTTCTGTACAGATACATGGACCATTTACCAACTCGTAAAAGTTTCATCCAGTGATGTACCCACTACTATTTATGTGCATTGTGCAAGCTGCAGTAGAACTCTGCAATTGCCGCACAAAGGTAATATTTTCATTGAATGCGGGGTGAGCAGAATATGGAAGTGGGTTTACAATAAATGACACTAACTTTAACTTTTGCAGCATTGAAAGTTTTACAACGTGGCGCGAGAGGAACGGTGTGAAGAACTGTAATAGTTTCAAATTTTTTTACAAGACTACAGTAAAAATAATGAATAATGTAGGAGGAGAACAGGAAATAAAGGCTATATGCTATGTATCTGATATAGATGGTCACTGGTCACAAACTTAAACTTCGGGATCTGAAGTGTATCGTTGCGGCTTAGGAGGGTCTGATACCAAATGCTGGTGGCAACTAGAAAGAAGAAAGAAAATACATTTATTTGGCACAAACTAAAAGACACACGATACACCAGATATATACATCAGACAAAACAAACAATAAGATTAAAAAATAAATAAAAGATTAAATAAAAAATGTGAAGTCCGATGTAAGAAAATTATCAGGAAAGTGTGCCTCACGGCTGCGCCAAAAAGGCCCAGTTCAGCAAAAATGCCAGACAACTAGTGCCTGACGCTGGTTTTCAACTGGACCTGATGTGTGAGGTGACGGATGTAAATCAGTTTTATACTGCAACGTGACGTGTGTATGCATACTTAAATATATAAATAAAATAAATTTGCACTACAACTAATAGTTATATCTTTCTCTGCTGCTAGAGATCTAAGTATACCTGTCTACCTCGTTGATCCCGCGGTCGCAAGCGCAACTGCTGAGTTCGGTTCCCAGGTCGGGCAAAGAGCTATTGGATTTTTCCATTAGGAATTTTTAATTAACAGCCCGGAGTTTGAAAATAGGCGGTGTGATACCTCTGTGCCTCGGAATCCAGCGCGCAATCTCTCTGCAGTCGTAGCGGATCACGTGCCGTCCCATCGGACTATGAGAGTGAGGGAAGAAAGAGTGCACCTGTCTCTGTGCACACTCTTGTGCACTATAATATCTCCCGCGCCTAAGGCTAGTATCCGTTGACATTGACCACGGGGGCCGAAATACGGTATGGAGGACTATTACTATGTGTCTTTTCCAGGTGTCTGTTCTGCAAACAAGCTGTTGATCCAACTTTCATGAAGATCTCTGCAGGAACAAGCCGAGGCTCTCGGCTATTAACCGGTTGAATGCGGTAATTACAGAAACAATTAAAAAGCCATTGTGTCTCGCGTGGATCCACGTGCGAAATGTTAGTATAGTTTTACTCTCCTGAAAAAAGACTCAATCATTATACTTGACTACCATCCCCATTTTTATAGCTTGCCTATGTATTGTAAAAGCATTTCCCTATTTCCTTGTAAAGGCTTTATAAAGTTCAGTGGCATGGTAATGGGCCAGTGGAGCCGATGCACATAAAACCTAGCCTTGCGTTTATCTGCAAAATTATTCTTTCGCTTACACAAAACGTTTAATTTCCGTTTAAATCCTTTTGGTCTAGCTCAAGACTTAAGTGAATAGCGAGATCATACTACATACATATTTCTATTTAACCAAAGTCAACTCTTACATTACCAAGGTTTTCTATCTCACTACTGGTCGTTATATCATTCAAGATAGCCAAAGCATGTCTAGCAATTAAATAGGACAAAAGTAAAACTTATTTTTTGACAAAATAATTCAGATTCAACGCAATATTAAGTTCATCAGATTCCAATTTAGACTGAAACAAATGAAAGTACCTACTTGATCAGGAAGCAGAGGGCTAATTCCCGTATTTTTAAGAATATTCACAGTCTGATCTCAGTCTCAATCTGTCAAAAATACTTCCAATTTCCCTACATATTTGACAAGTTTCTGACATTGATTGTCGCTGAGAGGAGATTGCGACTTGAATTTGAACGTTTTTAAATTACGACAACTGAGGGACAATTCTCGTAATTTTAAGAACGTTCACAGTCTGATCTCAGTGTCAATCTATCAAAAATACCTCTAATTTCCCTACATTTTGACAAGTTTTTGACATTTTGTTTGTCGCCGAGATGAGACTGTGTTTTTAACGTTTTTAGGGTTCCGTAGTCAACAAGGAACCCTTATAGTTTCGCAATCTCGTCTGTCTGTCTGTACGCGGTTTAGCTCAAAAACTATTGGTACTAGAAAGTGGTAATTTGGCATGAGTATGCAAGTTAATGACGCCAAAAAAGTGATAAAATAAAATTTCGAAAATAATTATGATTTAGGGTAGCTCCACCTAAAGTGGGGATGGTATTTTTTTTCGTCCTTCTCATAGTGTGGGATATCGTTGGATAGGTTTTTCAAAAATATTAGAGGTTTGGGAAGACCGTTTTTTGATTAAATAAACCGTTCGTGACTTATCTAGCTTCTAGCTTTAAAGTACCAATTTTCGTTAGAGTCAAGTGTCCCCCCCCCTCTACCAACTAAACGGTTGTAGTTAGAAATTCAAATTTCACGGCAGTAGTACCTATATATAACGAAGTTTAAAGGAAAACTATCACGCTTAAGTGGGCTGTACAAGTTTACGAGTAATAGTCGACCAATTGTATTAGACTCAAAAATTTCGAACAACTCCATAGAAACATCGATAGATGGCGCTAAGCGTCAGTTGTATCGCGCTATTGTTTCATTCCTAAATAAGTTTTATAAAAAAAAAAACAGTTGCTACACCGGCTATGACAAGTCTTATCCAAATCTCAAACAAAAAATTAAAACTTTCCATGCAAAATTGTTGGATCAGGTGAGGATTTGTATAGGAAGTCAAATTAGATAGGTAGTCATGTTTGGCTTTTAGTTAGAGCATGGTACGAAACTATCAGTCAGCGAATACGACCCGCACTTAGCTGTTATAAAATCTACGGAACCCTACACTGCGCGTGGCCCGACACGCACTTGACCGGTTTCATTTACGAAAATTGGCCTTCTGGCCTTCTGAAATCAAAACGAAAGCTCCGGCTGTCCCTGACAACAAAAGAATTGGGGTTTATTTGCCTCCTTGTTTAGGAAGCTTTGTCGCCAAGCCGATTATTTTCCCAATTCATTGTGACAGCGAATAAAACAAACTTAATTTTTGGTTGAGCATATTAAATACATTTTATTTTTTGCTGATTTTTCTGGGTACTTATAAATCATATTTCTTTGAACCGTTTTCTTGATGTATCCGCTCTCCTCTTACCCCTTGCGGCACACACTTGCAGAACTGATAAGTATCGCGTAGACTTCGTTACGTAAAAATGGTCTGAATTTGTAAACAAATAGTTTTGCCCTGAACCGGGTTGTATTAAAATTGTACAAGTTATTGTTCTGGTTTTTATTATTTTGTTCTCTACTTCCTCCCTTTTTTGTTCGCTGAATTTATGATAATTGGTGTGAAAGAAAAGTAACACCGCTATACAGCTATTTGTTTGTGTTTCTCTTTAGATTTCTGATTCATTGCCAGCCGAAGAGACAAAGTTGAAATGACACATGGGCATGAATCGGCTACAGGAAACATGGTGTAGCGGTATCTACAACGCCACATGATAACAACGCGTCATACTGACGTCACGCAAATCCTGCATCTCGCAAGCAGAGTTTACCGCTCAACTGGTATATATACAACTTTCTAACATCAATCGTCGGGCAATTGGCCGCCAGACACAACACCCGTCTGGTCGGAGGATCCTCCCTCTTCTATAGAGTATGAGTAAATTTTACACCCTGTTCCTCATACCTCTATAATAGGTAGGTAACTATGGCTAAGCGTGGCAATTTGTTTTCCTGTTAGGTTTTTTGTACACGGCACGGTTTCTTTACGGTACGGCGTATAAACCACGCTGCAGAAACAAAATGTCAGTCAACAAGCTTCTATAGTATATAAAACACTGATGATTGTTCCTGCGTGTACACGGCGAATAAACCATAGTTTTTCACGGCAAGAAAAACGTGTGTGTACAAAAGGCCTTAGTGTGTCTGACCCGACACCCAACGAGACTGAAAATAATATCTAAACGATCCCTCATTGGATCGTCAATCGTGATCATGCACCGGCGACCATTTGTCAAGGGTATGAAACAGCAGCGAGCACTAACACCATGAAGTGACTGACACTCTATTAGGTCCTAGTGAACCAAACAATACTGAGATTGATGGAGTTTTAAACAAAAGTGGATGGAAGGAAGTATCAAGAAGTATCAACGACTATTTTGTAAGACAGAGTAATAAAATGTTTTGACGATCAGTGCCTTTTTTCTTTGGTTTCGCGGTAGGCATCCTCATAGACTTCCTCCGTCGTGGGGGTGAAGGAGGGGTATGCCGGACTCTTATCGGCTAAAACCACCACGGTGTTCCACCTCTGCTTAAGGCCGAGGGTGCGGGATTCGCATAAGCATTCACCACTCCCCCGACAGGCCTTGACCCGCTGTTCCTCAGCGGGTCTCACCTCTCCTTGCGGCCATTCCCACAATGCACCCACTGTTGAGTGGCACTCTGGAACATTGCAGCACCAACTTGGGCATGTCTGGTCGGACGACGGACGCCCCTAGTCCGCCGCCCGCAGGCCACCTCCCATGGAGGTCGCAGATCGTTTTGCACCCTTCTCGGGAGCCCGGTGCGTCCCTTGCGGCAGTGGAGAGAGGAAGCGGCTTCTCTCTCCCATTCAGCTGCCTCCTTTGCAGACATGACATCCTCGCAATAGGGGGCAACCCCATCCCATGCGCTCCCGCTCTCGACCATCGATCGAACGAGGGCCGGGAGCGAGAGATCGCTCCCGCCTAAATTTCCACTATGAGGTCACGGCGCAGCCCTGCCCAAGCTGGGCACTCCTCCAACGTGTGCTGCACCGTATCCTCCAGGCAAGCCTCATAGTGGTGACACACCGGTGTGTGCTCCCGACCTATACGCCACAGGTACTTCCCAAAGCAGCTGTTGCCAGAGAGTACCTGCGTCAGCTGGAAGCTAAAGGCGCCATGCCGCCTCTCGATCCACGCCTCCATGACGGGTTTTACCGCCGCTATAACGGCGTGCCCCGCAGTGGGTTGCGCAAGTTGCATCTCCCATTCCGCTCTCAGGGCCCGTTGGAGGTCAGACCGCTATGCTTTAATAACTCGAGGCAGGGGTCTCTTGCCACCTGGGAGGAGCCGCGCCGTGCCCTCATCTCAGAAGTAGGCAGTGACCTGTCGCTGCTGGTCGTGGTCGAGTCGATGGTCGGCAGCGAAGAGTCTTGGGACGTGGTGGTTACCTTCTGCAAAACGGTCGTCTCGCAGAAGGAGGCGGCGGAAAGTGAGAGGGAGATCTCGTCCACTCACCCGGCCCGCAGCAGGCGCACCGGGCGTCGGCGGAGGGCGGACAACGCCCTCTTCCAGCCCCCCTAAATGGGTCCAGGGGCGACGGACTCGGGGACGTCTGCCCCCCCTTATACATCAGGACCCGAGGTGGCGGTGTGTATTGTTCCACGAGCGCTCCTCTTAGACGTCGCGGGGGGAGTCAAAAACACCTCACTCTCCCCCCCTGACCCGAGGAGGCCCACGGTGGCGGGCTGGCACCAGTCGGGGGTTGCGGAAGGATCGTACGTTCCCGCGACCTCCGGCGTAGGTGTGAGATGGAACACCGTGAAAAAAAAGGGGTCTCTCGCCACGCTCCAGCGCCTTCCCGCGCCACTGATATAGTGACGCGAGTGCTCTCCTCTCCAGGCCCCAAGGCGGGTTTCAAGCCAAGAGGGTTGCCACCTCGAATGAGATCGTGTAATACCCGCGAACAATCCTGACGGCCATCGCCCTCTGCGGCCTTCGCAAGATTGCGATGTTGCGAGCCGTCAGGATTTTTGCCCACACGGGCGCCCCGTAGATCGCCATCGACCGCAAGACCCCCATGTACAGCTTCAGATTGGGGAGCAGCTGCGATAATGCACCCGCGGCGCAGCAGTGCCTAATGGATAAATAAATAAATAAATAAATATTCCACAACTATCACACAACGCCATCTAGTCCCAAGCTAAGCAGAGCTTGTGTTATGGGTACTAGACAACTGATAAACATACTTATATATTTCTAAATACATAAATATTATAGATAAATTACACCCAGACACAGAACAAATGATCGTGCTCATTACACAAACATTTGTCCTGGGTGGGAATCGAAACCACGCGCAATGGATGCCTAGGTAATTACTTGTTTAGGAAAAACTAAAAGCTAGGAATGTCTAAAGGGATAGAATTAACAATTATTTTACTCTGAATAGAAATATAAAAGGCAATGAATTCTAATTTCATTTAGGACCGCGCACGCTTATTCTAAAAGCAATTATGGCGTTTCAAATCAAACTTGCATCACGCACTATTAATCACAATCTAAATCTTTTTGCTAATACATAGCAATGTATTAGCAAAGAGATTAGAGAAGGAGACCAATTTTTCGAACATATTATGAAGTATCATAATGTTTGGAAAATTGGTCTTATCAACAACATAAATAACGCAATTAATGTAGTTGAACTATCAAAATGTAAGCCTTCATTCCTACTGCTAGTGTGTCACGGAATTGCCCCGCGGAACATTGTTTCAGTAAATGATCAATTGTAAACTTTTCCTTCAACTCCAACAAACCGTAAAATCAAAGTCACAAACAGTAATTCCCATCATCCACTATTTGTTAATCCGAATCGTAATTTAAATTCCATCTCACTAATACCTAATAGATTTAATCAAAGATAAACTTAGTAGGAATGTTATTAGATTAATCTCCGGCTGGGGCCATTTGTCTGGCCAAGTTTACAGTCGCTCCCTGGACGCGGCTATAAAGTTACAGTTCCATCGCTGCTTAAAGGCAGATTGTGGGTTTGCTTTGTATGAATATGTAGGCGAGATCGTTACATTCATGGCGACCTATATCTAGCTACGTTCGTATAAGTGGCTTGATAACGTCACCGTCATACTTGCGATCCGTCGCCCATGATAGCCTACGGCTCCCTTCACGACCTAGGGCGATGCGACTTTCAACGTGCATGTGCGACTACATGCCATGCCACAACCCGTCATAGGCGATGGCGCGAAGTCAGTCTTCTATTCAACAAAGCTATGAACTAGAAGTGACGTAGCCGAGGGCGTGTGTTAATATATGCTGTAGTTAAAAGATAGACGCAGACAGACAAACGAATCCACGCAGCTTACATGCGTGACCTCTGCGTACACAACCTATGCAGCAACGGAACTGCGCCTTTACACGGTAAGTTGGGATAATCGCGGCAATAACGCGGCAAGTTGGGATCAAACGATAGTTGATCGCAGAGGACAATCTTTAATCTTTCTGCCGACTGTTTCGCTCTAACGACCGGCGGGAATTCGAAACGAACTGATATGGATGGCATTGTATTCTAGTTTCTAATTGTTGGTTTTTTTTTCAGGGTAAAGAATATTTTATTTAGTTTTAAGAAGGCCTTTAAATACATATTTCAGTTTGTAGTACTCTTAAGATTATAAAATGGGCCTGTTAAGCGAGGCATTACAGACTTGTTGGAGAAGAAGAGTTCCTCGAATTCAGTTCAAAGATTTTTAGAACTAATGAGCTCATGCATGCCTCAAGCACTTAGCCGTTAAACAAAAAAGTAAGTTATTACGTAGTAAGTTATTGTTATTATACAATTACCAACAAAGTCAGCATTTATTTCTAAACGGAATTTTCTTCCTAATCATAATCTAACATCAGCATTTTTCACCATCGAAGCCATCCCAAATACCTTCGAACTCTGATCAAAGATACCATTAACGACCCAACTTCTATATTTAAGTCGGAAGTGCAAAAGCGCGCACAAGTGAAGGAACGGTTCAAGTTAAACAGCAAACTTGAAATAGTGTTAACAATTAAACTCTCAGTTAACAAGCGTTGTTCGCTGACGACGCCTAGGGACGGGACTACATTTTGTAACTTTTGCTACAGTTTAATTTTAACTGTTTTTGTTATCTTTCGTAAGTTGTTGACTTCCGTCGTCTTGTAGATTTGGGTCATGACCGGGAACTTTAACCGATGTGACAATCAATAAACTCAAGATGTCACAGTTCTGAAGAAGTGATTACAAATTCAGTTTTCCTGGAATTACTTAAGCACGTCTTCAGTAGAATGACTTCTGGATGATCTTTGCTTATTATGCCCATTTGTGGATTTCCCATGGACCAGACGTCTGCTCCAAGGAGTCTTTGACTACGTCCTTCCACAAACTTGCTACACGAGGGCCACATCATCACATGGTTTCTCGAAGGAGAATTTAAATTTGAGAACTTGTCAAACTCTACTTTAGCTTTTTCTCCTTAAGGTGAAAGCCCAAAAAAATAGCGTATAGCTCATAGCAATGTAATAAAACTAACTTGCCAGTCGTGAGTACAATCTTACACGTGTTGGCAACATAGAAGATAAATATAACTTTATTCTTAAATTAATTGCTATTATTGCTTTGGTTCCTTATTATATTGTGTGTTATTACTTCATCACTACTGCTCTCAAAACGGTGAACGAAAACATCGTGAGGAAACCGGCATTTTCTAGAACTATAAATTTGAAGACATGTGTGACATCTACCAACCCGCATTCGGCCCGCGTGGTGGATTACGGCCCACTCCCTCTCACCGGAAGGAGGCCTGTGTCCCAGCAGTGGGAACATTGTAGGCTGATTATGACTATGATGTTATTGTGCACCGACTTTGTTTAGTTTCTATGCCAGCATCCTAATTGCGTATCACACTATCAATCGGAATCTGAATCATTTTGAAGCAAATTGCTAATCCATTGCTTCATAAGTTTGAAAAATTTGTCTGCTCAACACGTAAATAACGCAATGTATGTTGTTGAACTGTCAAAATGAAACTGATTCCGATTGATAATGTGTTACGCAATTTCCCCGCTGATTTACCTACAAAGCAAAAACTTTTTTTATTCTAATGTCTTATTGAAGAAGCCAATACAAAAGACTAAAGACTATATTTTAAGCAGAATTTGAATAATTTTGACTATTTAAATTAACTTAATGCCGCCGTTAACTGCCGCCGTTTGTTCACAAGTTGTGGCACTGACTGGCTGCTCAATTTGTTTATCTTTTTATATTCAAAAGTATTAAATCTTTTACGTTTAAAAAAGATTTATATAAGAACTGTTTCTGAGTGGGTTAAGTTAATGAAGCGTCTACTCATTTTAATAAATAGACTGGAGAATCTGATACCTGTTTTTGCCATGTAGGTTTTTTAAGCTTTTTAATTTACATTTTTTCTTCAAATCTTTTCTCGCTCTTGAAGCCTTTGTGTACTCACTGAAAATACCTTTTCAACAAATAAAAGTCAGAAACATCACAGCAATGAAAATAGAAAAATAGGAACCGACAAAAGTAATAACGTTAAGTACCTCCCACCACGAACCGCAAACCAAAGTAAATGAACGAAATACAAATGGATATTATATTTACCCAATACAAGTCATCAATACAAAGAATGTAAACATACAAAGGCAGAATCTAAGAGAAAAAAAAAGATAAAGAAGAGGCCTGGCACATCACTAGCGAGCAATTTGTGCAACAATGAGTTCGCACCTCTAGCGCGGAAGTAATTCATAAAATAGTTTGTTGCGAGTGTTTGGGCCGAGGATACTTACTTACCAGGGATTAAGTTAAAAATAAAACCTGCCTACTTTATACGGGAGTTTATTAACGCGAATTCGATGGTATAACAAGTCCTTTTTCCAGGAGAAACAGATGGAAAACGAAAGGTGAAACCACCTGAAACAAAGTCGGTACCTATCAGTAACAAGTACGGTCAGAATAATAAAGCATTAGCATAATCAGCCTATAATGATCCCACTGCTGAGACACAGGCCTCCTCTCGGTAAGAGGGAGTGGGCCGTAATCAACCACGAGGGCCCCGTGCGGGTTGATAGATGTCACATGTCTTCGAATGAAACGATCAGACTAAATACGGTTATTATGTAAATTCAAACACCTATGCTATACTCTGTAAAACGCATTTAACGCTCTGATTTAATACATAGGACTCAGTTAATTTGTTTACAATAAATTGCTGTAATAAATCCAGTAAATATATCACCAACGATACCGCCGTATTAATAACACACGTCATAATCACACTTTACACTTAATTAATTTAACCATAACATACTTTTATCGTTAGTATATATATTTCATTAAAATTAATGCAATCCACGCCGCATGATTACACCCAAAATTAATTATGAAAATGAGTGGCTTATTAGATGGTATCGTCGCCTCATGGAAATTATTAGATGGTATCGTCGCCTCATGGAAATTAACCACTTTATCAAACAATGCAATAGTATTTTTGAACAAAGTGTTATTAAGTGCCACATCACACGAACCGAAACGACTTTGAACAACTTTCGTGTAACAAACGAGAACGCCACGACTTTATTTCTGCAATTTTAAAAGAGCTTGCAAAGTTATACATAGTATTGTTGTTACTGCAAGTGACAGTTGCATGTTTCTTACCCACAAAGCATGCAACTTCATAAATATTTCTCGAAATAATTGTCGGTTTCATACCGGATTGCATGAAATATTCTAATAATTCATTTATTTCGTGATTAAAAGTAGTATATTAAGAGATTTTATGAAATTATTTGCAACTCTTTTCCGCAGAAAAACGTTTTAATACCTAACTCTTTTAGAATTATACTGGTGTTTAAAATAATAATTCAAACAATAAAGCACTCACAATATTTTACATGCCTATTTATGAGATCGTGATAATTATGAATGTAGGAAATAGAACTATTACATTTATGAAGTCTCGTTAACACTGAGTTTTTTCAAAGTTAATTTAACCGTGGACCGCAACACTAACACCTACTTGAACAATAGCACACATTATTACGTGGCGCACCGCGCACGCCACCGAGGCAATGAAATAGCACAGAAACGAAATCATTTATCGACACGACCCCTTTTAATAATACGCACAATGACAGTTTATTTATTAGTTCATAGAGGTGCCATAAAAATTGGCTGGATTCGACAACAGACGTGAAAAGATTTATAGGTTATAAAAGAACGCTCTAAGCACGCGATTCTATTTTGTTTGTGGTTTGAAGACCTACATTTTGACTTCACGTTGGGTGGCACATGATAGGCATTTCCTAGAATGAAATTTTGATATTCCTATTCCGTAATAGTTTTTTTTTTGTTGTTTAATTGCTATAGTCTGGTTCTTTGAAAAATTTGTTCAGTGTTATCTTTTGTTTCTAGGTATCACCTACTCGATATTAACAGCAGTGAAATGTCAAGGTTCTAGTTAAGCTCAGTTAGTAACTTACACTAAACTAATGTAGCCTAACGCATAGTTAACTAAGTTATATAACTATGTTGCTTAATTTAAACTTAAACAACTTCCTTCCTCAATGGTGGTCCTAAGTAACGTAAGTCTTCAACCTTATAACCCTGGTAGTTGCAACGACAATATAATAACGATGAGAACACTTCCGAGATACTTTCACTAGTACGTAATTAGGCGCTTTTAGCATGTCGATTTGTATCACAATCTCTCAAGAGTCTCGTGGCTTAGAAATAACAGCCGCACGGGTCGATCGATAAGGTTAAGCTGGTAGCCGCGGTCGTTGGATGGGTGAACATTTTTACATACCGAGACCCCTCCGTGGCTCGGAAAGCACGTCAAGCCATTGGTCCCGGCGGTCCTTCGTGGATCTTTGACAGTCGTTACGGGTTGTCAGAAGCCCGAAAGTATGACAATCGGTCTTACCAAAGGGTGAGGGTATTGTATTACCCAGTAATTCGGTTGTGGAGATCAGATAGGCAGTCGCTTCATGCAAAATACTAGTATTCGGCTGCATCCGGTTAGACTGGAAGCCGATCACAACATAGTTTGAAAAAGACAGGCATATTGATTGATCACTACTATTCAAACTTTGGAATTGAGCTGGTGAGGTTGTGGACGTGCACCCTAATGACGAATGCGAAAATGAAAAACCTTTTACTGAGTAAGTACCTAATTGCTATTTAATAGCGAAAAGTTTGTTACTTTTAAAAGTCTAAAAATAATTGCTTTCTGAAACTTTGTTCAATTAGACGGGCAGTGTATTTTCGGTTAAAACCAATTTACTAGTGACGGGATATTAATTAATTGTTGCTTTTTAATCAATGAAATCGTGTATTTTACCACAGTCAATTTAACATATCACCATGTTTTACAATTCAAAAATAAATTTGTTTTTTTACCTATTTTACCAATCAAGCCAATCGGCCTAGCTCCCAACTATGTTGGGGTCGCTTCCAGTCAAACCGGATGCAGCTGGATATCAATATTTTTTATGGAACCACAATCCAACCACAACCACCACCTCACCAATCCTCCACAATCTAGTTATGTACCTACCTAACAGTAGGTAACATGATCCCGCTTGGTAAGATTGGTTGTCAGACTTTTGGTTGACAGCCATGGGACCAACGGCTTAGCGTGCTTTCCGAGGCAAGGAGGAGCCTCGATTTGTAATGGTTGGTTAACCATTCCAGAACCGATCGCGGCAAGCGTAACTTAAGCTTTAATCGTCCTGTGCAGCTGGTATCATTTAGCCACGAGCCCATCTGTTTACCATTTTCAGTATTTCTTTCTTCGCAGTTTCGCAGAACGATTTGGTTATTATAGCTATATCCGTTTGTCGTCAGTCAGAGTGACAACGTCTCGTGGACGCCATTCTCTTGCCCTCGTTCCCTTCGTGATATTTCCGAGACTCGTTTTTATTAAATTTTCTTACAAATAATTTGATTTCCTTCTGTCAATCACTTCGATAATATTGAGGTGCAATTTCATCAATTGTAATTTTTAAGAAGGTTTTTTTCATGAATCGAGGGTTGTTTAGAATAAATGAAGCACTTTGTAAAATATGAGAAGCCTGAAAATGTTAACTTCTTTGTAGCTCTGATTTAATCAACAGTTTATTTAATGTTTTACATGTAAAATCTTTGTAGCATTATCTATACAAATAAATAAAATTTAATACTGTAATGTCAAAATAACATATTTTTAAATGCATATAAAAATATATACGGTACTTATAAAAAATGTTTTTGTCTGTCTAGTTGTTCCGACTAATCATCGAAACAGCTGGACAGATGTTGACGGGATTTTCATCGGCACATAGCTGATGCTACATTTTTTTTAAATTAAGGTTCTGCTCAAAAAAAATAATACGTATGGATTTCCGACATCACGGCAGGTTCTATAGATAATATAACTAAAACTGCTACTAACTCACCCCACGTTCCGACCATATTATGACAGTGACACAAGTGCTATTAATCCATAACAGGACGAGAGCGAAAGTTTCGCACTGCGAAGACGAACGCTCGTGTCCCTTCACTAATTACCGACATTTGGCTTTTAGCAGTTCCACACTTAACTAGTTACCAACATGTGTTCACGGCATACATAATATGTAGGTAATGTGTGGTATGATAAACACGGGTGTCGATAATAAAGATGCAATCATACTTTATTAATATCATTTCAAATGGATAATCATTCTTTTACTTTTTTGTGGGGATACAGACCTTCACATATATGTGAAAGTCTGGGTAACAAATATACCCAACATACTCAGTTTTCTACTATACTATGTTTCTTATAAAAAGGAAATCTGCCTTGGATAGCTCACAAGACATATAGATATTCCTTCAGGAATCACGATAAAGCACAGCACTCAGCCGCAATAAAACAATATTGCTCACTGGCTTCGCGCCAGCTGCTGACTAACAATGATCTGGCACTAAACGGAAAATTCACACAATTTTTTTACAGATAATTTTACAAAGGCTGTAGTTTCCCTAGCCTTTGTTATTGAACAACTAGATATGTATTTCGTAGAACAACACAGAACAGAACTGGGACCACTGCCCAACCCTTCTGGGAAACAAGGCGTGATGTAATGTAGGGTTATATTTCGTAGAAGGCTTTATTTTAAAACACCGGTGTGCTTCCCTGAATAATGAATTCAACAGTGGTAAGCACTGAATACCTTATATTGTGCATGATTAATGAAGTTCGCGTTCTGAATTTTACAAGGTATTACATAAATAATACGAGATATGATTTGGTTTTATTATAATGGAAGATGGAGAATCCAAGCCTTCACCTATAATACATAAAAATATTCGTTATATAACCATCTACTTATAGTTTTATTTTATTTTATTTATTGGTCTATCTACAATTGTTACACTGTTTATCCTTTAAAGACAAGCAATACAAGAATACAAGCATGGTGTACAATATGATGCGATAGACACAGCATGCAGAAACAAAATGATAACATCAATAAAATTGTAATAATTGTGCAGAAGTAACACTTACAGCACTAGTGGGTAGTTTTGGAAAACATGACAAGGAGAAAAAAAATTTAATAATAATAATACAACAAAAAAAATACAAAATGAAGAAAGAAAAAAAAGAAACAGTCAATTGTGTTGGTTACTTTCTATGGACTTGGCGCTTGAATTTTTGAAGTGATGTGGAAAAAATATCTATTGATTCATCGCAATTATTAAGAAGCCTGCAAATTCTGGGGATGGGGGAGTTTGATCCTGAAACAGTTTTGCGGAATGGGGGACGTAATAGTTTGATAGGGTGACGCGGATAATTGTGGGGTAGGTAAAACTTAAGTTACTTAACAACTGGGGGCAGTCTAATTTACGCTGAAGTATTTTATAAAGAAAAACTAGATCAATACCATCTCTTCGTTTTTCGAGTGAAGACATGAAAAATGTATCAAGCCGTTTTGCGTACCTCGAAACTTTTTTGTCTAATCCAGCAGAAAAGGCAAGATGGTATAAAAATCTTTTCTGGATCCTCTCTAACCTAAGACTATGTGTTGCATAATGGGGACGCAACACAACTGCGCAGTATTCCAATAGAGTACGCACCAGACAGTTAAAAAGATGAATCTTATTTATTTATTTATTTATTTATTTTACCATTTATGTACACACATATATAAACAGACAATGAAAAACAGAACAGAAAAAATAGGTACAGAGGTGATGCTCTTAGCTTCAGGCTTACGATAACATTTACCATTTCGTAACACAAAACCGAGTGTCTTTGAAGCTTTTTTAATTACGTTGTCCATGTGAGGGGTGAATGTTAATTTACGATCAAGAAGGACTCCAAAATCTCTGATCACATCAACTTTACTGAGGTCCGAACCATTCATACTGTAATTGAAATCCATAAAGTTAGCCTTGCGAGTAAACGTAATTTGGGAACATTTTTCTACATTAAGTTGCATGCTATTATCGTTACACCAGTCTGTTGAGGTCTTCCTGAAGTAATGTTGAATCGGCTAGAGAATCTATAACGCGTGCTATTCATCGGCGAACAAGAATGGCGTGGAGTTGAAGAAGCAATAAGGAAGGTCGTTCACAAAGATAATAAATAATACAGGGCCCAGATGGGAACCTTGCGGAACACCGGAGGTTATGTTCATGGTTTTAGATTTATAGCCATTGGCCACGACATAAAAGGATCTATCCGTTAGGTAAGAGTGCAGCCAATTAAGAAGAGAACCAGCAAAGCCGTACGCAGCAAGTTTTTGAATCAACACTTCATGGGAAACTTTGTCAAAAGCCTTACTGAAATCAGTGTATATGGCGTCGACTTGCTGGTTCAAGTCAAGTGAAGCTGCAATAACCTCAACGAAAGTTACTAAATTACTGCAGGTGGATCTTGCAGCAGTAAAGCCATGCTGGTGGTCAGACAGATATTTCTTAAAATAGTTTTGTATGTCAGGACATACTATTGCTTCAAAAACCATGGCAAATGTCGGAAGGATAGATATAGGACGATAGTTTTCAACCACATCATCAGCACCAGATTTATAAATTGGTACTACTTTGGCCAGCTTCCATTGTGTAGGGAAAATACCAGCGCTAAGAGATTTGTTGAAAATCATGCATAGGGGGGTTGCCAGTTGGTCAGCGCAAGTTACGATAAAGTAAGGGGGAATTTCATCGCTGCCGGAGCCTTTGGATATGTCTAAGTTTTTGAGAGACTTGGCTATTTTATCCAATGGAATCTGAATCAAGGAAAAGCTGTCAGAGTGGCAAAGAAGGCTTTCAAAGAAAGGCGAAGTTTGAACTACGTTGGAGGCATCGGTAGCTGGACTGTACACTGAAGAAAAATAGTATCCGAATATGTTGCACATCTCATTGCCATTACAAGTTTTGCTGACGCCCATTGACATTGAGGCTGGATAGACATTAGCAACACCCCGTTTCGACTTAATGAAGGACCAGAAAAACTTGGGATTCGTTGTTATTTTCTGTTCTATACTATTTATATAGGAGTTTGTAACATTCTCTTGCCAATCTGTCACAGCGCTTACTACACTAACGAAGGGATATCCTATCCATAGGGTTTTTGTACGTACCATACCTTCTTCTTAAGTTATTTTTTTCACGCAGCAATCTCTCCAGCTTTTTTGTGTACCATGGTGGTCGCGAGTTATTTTTCGCTAAGGTCGATGGGACATGCCGTCTATGATCTGATAAAGTAGCATATAGAACCGTTCCAGCATTATACTGGGGTCGTCTGTATCCGAGAGTAATGCATACCAGTCGGTAATTTCTAGTTCTGATTTAATAGCAGAGTAGTTGGCTTTTTTGAAGTTTAATCTAATGTTAGGTTCAGGTTTTAAACAATTATATACTTTAGAGCTTAGGGAAATTTCAAGAGGAGGGTGATATGGATCTATCTTTGTCAGACTATTAAGAGCTTCAGTCACCTTACATTCAAGAAGGTCTACAAGAACCAAGTCCACGATTCTATTTTTAACATTACAGACATTGTTATATTGTTTGAGGTTATTTAAGTGGATAAAGTCTAGAAGGGCCTGATTTAGTTTAGAATTAGAATTAGTTCTTGAGGGAGTGGTCTCGGAGTGAGTAACGCCGCTGCTAATGATTTGATTCCAATCTATATTGTTCATATTGAAGTCACCGATAAGAATAGTACAATAATTAATTCTTTCGGCTACAGAATTATAGCTATCCAAGAAGTGCTCCAAAGTTGAATAATGCACAGGTGGGGGCAAGTAAAGAGCACAAATAGCTATTTTGAAGCCTGTTGCAACACTCACAGTGACCCATAAGTCTTCGCACCCACTCTCCCAAGAACATTGTCTGTTAGCAGCGTACTTTCTCGATATAGCGATCAAGACACCTCCACCATCTTTTTTAGGATGAAAACTCGAAGTTTCTCTGTCACGTCTGAAAACTATGAACCTTTTATCAAAAAGTTCGCCGCTAAGAATACAATTATTGAGCCAGGTTTCTGTTAATACTAAAGCGTCAAAATTTGAACATACTAAATTACAATAAAATTCTTGAGTTTTAGATCGTAATCCACGGGTGTTTTGGTAATATATGTTAAAGGAAGCGAATTTAACTTAGAATAACTTCAATGACAGCTTGTGGTTGAAAATTTAACATTATACAATTGACTGTAGCGAATCCATATCCTTTATAATCTTGGTATCATAATCATCTGACTTTCTAACATAAATACGCCCTCCTCTGATCCAAACTTAACGATACCCTTTTTCTTTAGCTTTGAGGCGTGTAGCCGTGTGCAGTGCCTTATTAGCCGGGCTCAGATGCTCCGTCACGAAGATCGCAGACTTCGCACCATCGAGCTCGAGATGGGAGGTGTTTAGCTTTTCACTGACTGGCTTTGCTTTATTGAAATTTATCGAAGCTGCTAGAAAAGAGTCCCGAAATCTGGGAGTGGCAAATTGTACAACAATTGATTTAGGCCGATTTGTGCTGTTGTTGAGCTTCATTACACGAGTACAATTACTGATGCATTCCTCTTTAATGTCGCAACCTATGGTTTTACCCAGCTGAGTTACAATATTGAAAAGGTTTTCCGTTTTCTTCTGAGGGACACATTGAATCTCAACATTACTTGCACGGGCGTGCTGTTCCAAGGTGTTTAAACGACTTGACATCGAGCCTGCTACCTACAGACAGTATTGCTCCACACTAGCTCAAGATAAAGAGTGGTGGAAAGGAGAAAGGTAGGCCTTTGCCCTGCAGTGGGACAACACAGACTAAATATAAATATAATGCATTTTTTTTAAACTTCAATATTTTTATTGTTTTGTATTTATTTTTTATTTATTTTTAGGAAAACTTACAGCTAAACAGATACAGTAAGTAATAGATTATACAAAAATAAGGCCAATTACAAGTTTCCACGTGTTGTAAGTATATACGTATATATAATCATATATAACACAATATAATATATAACCATTTACATAATATATAAGCTAAACAGACTTAAAATAACATTTATAATATTCACAAGTACCTCTATATAAAAAAGAATATAAAAATTGTTCCGCATCGCTGTCAACAGGAAAAGTGCCCAAAACGCTGGCGGCATTATAATAAATAAATATAAATAATAAATAAACCGACTAGCTATCCACAAGTAACCCTTCCTGAATACCCATTACCGAGCTAATATTCGCTAGCTTTTAACAACAACTTTTAATTAAACTTCGCGTCCGCTTAAAAAACTCAGAGAACTTCATCTAAGCTTTTTACACTTTTATAATAACTACTGATTCTAAACAGTTAACCACTTGAAAAAAAAAAAAAGTTGCCTACGTTTTTTTTTTTTTTTAAATTGAATGAATTCATGAATTGCCAATTACCAAATGAATTACTCCTGTATCGTGGGTGCGTTTACAAACATTTAAATTCACACAAACATCCAGACCCAGAACACCTACCTGTAGGCAATACAAATATTTGTTCCGTGCGGGAATCGAACCCGCGACACGCAGCGCAGCAGTCAATCTGTTATACCCTAAATCTATAGGGGCTAATGCTAGATCAGCGCCTCGTCGGCGCTGCCAGTTCTTATCTACTTCTCGGCTGGTGACGTGATTTTTCTGAGCCAGTTGACACTCAACCTCCGTTACAGACGGTTCTGCCCAAGGGTCACGCGTGTTATCCTAAATTATAATATCCTAAAATATGTGTTATCCTAATCAATAACATTCTAAAATATACTTAATATCCTAAAATAAATAATTCTTTTTTTTTTTAAAGACGAATCCGTGGAGACCTACAACAGATCGCTCAGTTACTGCGACATCCGTGTCGTCGAAAAATCAATCCGTCAATTAAATGTTTTGGATTGGATTACCATTATTATATTATTCAAGAGTGTTCATAGTAGGCACTGTAGCAGCTTTAGCCTGCATGGCATTTCCATGCAACCTCCGCGATAATTTTATAAGTTGATGGCATAATATTATGAGATCAATACTATTTTCTCGTATATAGTTATAGTAGATTAAAGTATTGGAGTTTCAGCTTGAAGAGCTGGCAGTGCCCGTCAATATGTAAAAGATGTAGTTCCAACTCTAGGAACAATAATGACTTTATTAATACTAAATAAGCTTTACATTTCGATCCGGTACTGTTAGCTCACCCGCGTTAACATTACCTATCCCATTCAGTTCAATAACTGTAAAAACGAGTAATATTTCTCGAATACCCAAAGACAATAAAAAAGCCAATAAATGTGTAAACCTCAATCCAACAAAAACGTAAATCTAACACAAATCCAGACACAACCGAAATGTCTACACGATCTAAAGATAATCCTCGTTTGTAAAACTTTTTGTTTACAAGACCCACGGAACAACCACCGACAAAATGCCCCTGAAATATTGGTCGAAGGTCGTGTTTGCCTTAGGTAAGGGATAAAAAGGAATTTCGCCAAATTTTACCCTTCGCATGAAAAATGGACACTGAAAGTTTTGCTCGACAAATTCGGGAACAGCTTTGTAAGCAGACCTGGAATTTTGAAATGCAGGATAAGAATGAAAAGGAAACCTAACACGAAACTTTTTGCTGTAACATGCAAGGTTATGAATTAAATAGTGCAGTGTAGTGTAGTCCGCTGTTAGCCCTACAAAATACTATCATCAGTTCATCACACATTCAGCGCAATGGCAATTGAAATCGTCATCACTAGCACATTATTTATTTGCTGGGAACAATAAAAACAAAATACTGGCACAATTTTAATACCATCACTGAATTGATTAGGATTTTACAAGGATGCTAACAAAATCTTACTTTCTCACACACTTCTGGGCGTATCGTAGGTAATGAGTCCTATCCTGCTTCTACCTATGTACTCTAAGAAAAAACTACTCTTGCCATTTGGTAATTTGCTCTATATAAAAAAAAAACACTGCTTCACATTACCGTTCGACCAGGCCACTTTCTGTATTTCAATATTGTGTCCTTTTTAACCGACTTCAAAAAAGGAGGTTTCTTTATTCGACCGTATATATATATATATATATATATACCTATATTTGTGTGTGTATTTAACTTCATCGTTTATGAACTGATTTCGATGATTCTTTTTTTGTTAGAAAGGAGATATCTCAAGGATGGTCCCATGATAAGGAAACCAGGATTTGATGATGGCATCCCAGAGAAATCGAGGGGAACCCTTGCTCAACAGTGGCGCTTGCGACCACTAGACCAACGACGCAGTACGCGAGGTAGCTACCTAAGTGTATCATCATCATTGCGTAATGTACTGTAGGGGCTTAACCTGAAATGGTTGCAGCATGCAACCTCCGCGAGTCTGTTATAAATTGATGGGTGAATACGAGACAAACATTGATTTGTATTGAGAATAGAAGAAAAAACAGTAGGAGTCAGTTGAGCTGATAAGCGTATGTTATTATATAAAATACAGGGTGACGGGGAAACTCGACATATTCCTTGAAAGGTCATTAGCAACAAATTTAGTCTAGTTAACTAGGGATCCAAACTAGATGGTTACCGAGCTGTGTCGGTTCTTCGATTTAAAAAAAAAAATTGCTGACTTATTACCAAAAACAATTAATTATGAGAAAAAACTACTCCACTGCAAACATTTCATTGATACTTTTCTGAAAGTTGAAAAATGAGTGATCATGAAAAAAAATGCTTGCAAAACTTACATAATTTCAGAAACAAAAGGTAATAGCAATTTTTTTTTAACTATCCAGTTTTGATCCCTATTTTACTGGACTTAATTTGTTGCTAATGACCTCTAGTATAACCCTCTTCAAGGAATACGTCGAGTTTTCCTGTCACCCTGTATATTTTTTTTTTTTTAATGACGTCTATGAGCTTCACTGTCACTAATGAGACACAATCACTTTTTCTATTGTTACCGAACTTAATAAGTATGCCTAACAGACGAGGGGGACAAATTTAAAGATGCAATTATAAATATTTACGCGATCTATATTATGTGCGAGTATAATCAGGCGTTTTATTTATTTCGATACCGTTAGCGTCCCTCCGATTCTAACAGTATCTATTTAATACAAATCGTGTAATAAATCTAACAATGTTCTTGAAGGATGACTGACTACTCCACTGAGCGAGGGCAGAATTGCAAAGTCTTTGATTAAAACTTAAGGTCACATTCACACTGTTTTGACATAAATCTTGAACTTACTATCATTTTGATCAATTTAACTCGCGCCATTTAATATGAACACATGACTTATTCAGCTTTGAGCAGATACTTCGTTCGACATCATTCTTGAAGAGGTTGTGTCTTCAAGCGAGGTAGTTTCGCGTAGTGTCGCAAGTTGTGAACGGTCGGAGTGTTCAAAATTTTCTAATAAATTTTATCATATATTACTACGTTGAGTGTAGTATCGTATGCCACCGTGCCACCTTCGCCCCCCTGGCAGAAACATCGACGCGCAACCTGCTACTGCTTCATACATTTTCACCGCGTAGGTGTTGCACTTTTCTATCTCTTCTCTTCTTAGCGTGTCGAGTGTTTTCTATGAAACAGTTCATTTGGTTTTTTGATAACCGATGAAAAATGTCTACACTAGGGGCCTAGGATCATTCGTTGAATTCATGGTTACAGTTTGCGCGTCAATGTCCCTGCCACCCTGTAGAAGTATTAATGTCGAAGTACAATGTTTAAGTTTACTTAAGTTTTTAAATAACGTTCTCTTCAACCAGAAATATTTCAAGTGTTATTCAACCAAATTAAATTATATTTTATATACCATTGAACTCTCTTTGTTAACTTTACAGCATAACGATATATCTTATACAAATCTGCATAAAAGAATATTAGAGTTCAAGAAAGACGACTGTTTTTTATCGCAAAATATTCAGTGCGCGACGTTGTTACAAGTAAAAATGCATAAATTGTTTTAATTAAAAAGAAACTGTTGCAACTGCTATTGACGGGATAGTTCCAAGTTTTATGTTATTTTGCTATGGAATAAACTAGCAAGATGTGGTTTATTAGTGTTTAGACAATCAGTGCTACCAAATCATTTAACTTTATGAGCCACACAGTTCATCTATCAAGTATACGGAAATCCCAAATCAAGTAGAAATTCTCGAAACAAGCCTGGTCTGCAGCTCGTGCTAAGCCACTCAATAGTCCACCTAGATTATCTATTGGCGGCAGAACAGCGTCGATTAAGGATGATAGCCGCTCGTCGCTTTCAGCGCTTAACAGCGCAATATTCTGTTTGTTACTGTATTGGTTACGCACTAGGACGATAAAAAGCGGGGTTAGCTATCATTATCATTAGTTTTCTAACTATACTAACAATTCGTTTGCCATGCGCGAGGATTTAACGAACTATACAGGTGTTTAGTTTGTTAATGTATATATAACTAGATAAAAAACTGAAAAGACTGGCTCAAACAAAAATACAAACGAGTTCGTTTTTATTTTTGTTTGAGCCAGTCGGATTTGCACTTGATACCCCAATTCTTGAGGAAGGCTATTTCATATTGCTAGGATCTTTAAGAGCTGAGTAAAAAAAAAGTCAGCGAAAATGAAGTAAATGCGCGGGCAGGCGATGCAGTGTGATGAGTCCGCGTAACACTGGTCAGTTTCTCTCAGTCGTCAGTTTATTTAATTCGCCAGTTTCGTTGATTAGTCAGTTTCATTGATTCGTCAGTTTTGTCGATTAGACAGTTGTGTTAACTCTGGGTGGCTTGTCGGGGTTAAAAACAATTAATAATACAACCTTTTGATTAGAAAATAAGCCGAAGAAAGCTCACTTGGAGGAAAGCGGACACCAGGAAAATCATGCCGCGCGAGAAACGCTCAGTGCGTGCACTCCCCACTAAAAGCCAGGCCGTCGCACAATGATTGCAGAATCACCCGGCACCCATTAAGGCGCACCACACGTGAGCAAATATTAGACGCACGTAATGGCCTCTCGTACGGGAGGCCAAAAAGTTCCGGTCTACTCTAATAGAGGAGGGAAGGCCTTTTGTTTCTGTTAAGGTGGAGTGTCGTGGAAATTGCGTGTGAGTGCGTCAGGTGTTGGGAATAAGTTGTCATTCTGAAAGTAATAACTTTTAAAACATATATCTTTTTTTAAGGTTTTTAGATTTTTCAGTTTATAAGGAAAGCTTACACTTGTATCATCATGATTGTTAAGTTGGTTGTGAAGTCCTAGACTAGAACATAGTCGTAGTAGTAGTAGTCGTCGGTATGTTTATTGTTTAATATTTATGTTAGCACCTGTTTTTATATTCATGTTATTTGTTATAATTTAATTGTGTTTCTGTGTATTGTGCTATGTCTTTTTGTGTGCACCAAATAAATGGTTTATTTATCTAGTAGCCTGGAAGGTTAAGGACTAGTTTTCTATCAACAATACCAAAGAAAGGACATTTGGGTAGGCGTAGGCCGCATAATTTACTCAAACTGCCAGATCTAACCAAGCACGTTATATGAAATCCACCTCTGCATCCACTATTGCTATGTACACTAAATATTGACCAAATGAAGGAATGTTGACCAAATATTTAAGCGACATTGCATCAGCCCGGAATGCGACGCAGCACGGAGGCTGACGGCGGGTTTGCGGTGCGCCACTCTGTATAGTGTGGTCCTCATTTAATGGATGCTTTTGAAGTAGTCGCTCTAGCAAATGCGGTACACGCTGTAGTGAAATTGAATTCACTGAATTCGTGTGAAGTAATGATAACATTACTTTTAAGGACACTTCACACACATCATCTTTACTAAATCTGTCTTATCTTTTCTAGTATTTTATCTTTCGGGAAGCCGAATATCCAGCAATGAACGTCTTCTAGGTTAGTTGATCTCATCTAAAATACAAACATCCTATTTACAAAATTATGCCAAAAGTTTATTAAGTAATATGAATAACCTCGTGTACAACTGTAAAAAGGGTTTAAAAGTTTGGTTACATGTTAACCAAGCGGGTATTAGGGTCACCCGCAGATCGTGTGCGGCCACAACACGCATGGCTCGTGAACTAGTGACCGCAGACGAAAACTTTAGTAACAGAGAGACAATTAAATTATAGTGAGAGGCAAGGAGTTGCGGGAGCGAAACATTGACCAGTTTTTTTTTTTAGAAGTTCAAGACTTGTCGATGTAAGAAATTATAATAATCTGCGGCAAAGAGTTTCTGAATTTCAAGCGGCAGAACTCTGGCCTCGCGAGTGAACGTTCAGAAGTTTGAATTTCACCCGGTGCACTATAACCGAAGTGATGCTCTACCCTATAAATAAAAAAAAACGTCGTGTAACGAAAAAAATGATGTAGGTAAAAGATAAAAGAAATAGAATACTTACAATCATAAAGTCACAGACAGGAACTCAGCGACATCAATGCAGGAACTACAGCACGACACCTACTACGACCGTTACATACTCCATTTGCTTCGTCCAAGTTCATTCATCTGGTGACCTTCCTGAACAATATCTCCAACGTCGTCATTGGTTAGGTATATCCTGGTCGTGTGTCTCCCCCAGCCTTTCCACATATAGGTATTTAATAAACAAGTATTTCATACCATAATGAATGCTTAAAACCCCCCTTTCATTTTGCCCCCGCATTCATTTCATTTTGCCCCCGCATTCATTTAATTTTGCCCCCGCATTCATTTCTCTAGTTTCTATGAATGTTAATTTACGGTTTTAAGTTCGCTTTAGGGAGCTTTCCTTTCGTACAGTACATACCATTGACTCAGTAAACCACAGTTAAGCTGTGTAGTGCTACTGTAATAGTACTACCCACAATAAGCTTTTGTTCTAACTGCCTAAGTCCTAAGTGCTTTCAACTAACTCTTAGTTGGAGCAGTTATCATGAATATAACTGGAATGCTTCTGAGTAGTAATATAATGTTACGTTGATAGTCTTCGTTAATAGAATAGCATCTAACTCCACTAGTCTTTAGGTTTTATATGTAGGAAACCGAGTAGTTTGGCCTTTTGAATTTAATTTAAGACCACTTTTTCCGGCTGCCACAGAAGTTTTCTTTTTAAATATTGACTGTGACACAGGAAAACATTTCTCTTTAGTTTTTTTAAGATCTGAAAACAATGTAATTTAAAAAAAAAAAATAGGAAGCACATCTTCTAAGATTCGTCGTCGTTCATGCCTAGGTAAAGAATTAAACAATCCTGAGATCAGTCACAATAATTCTCGGTTCAGTCCATTTATCAAGCCACCGCGAGAAAATTGCCAACTTACGGAACTTTCTTACACAAAGGAAGGTGTACAAGAAATCTCATTACTTCTTGCAGACATTAACAAAATGTTAGTCGTTGCACACCTTCATTAGCACCGCTCGCTATTATCCTCATGCAACAAAGGCATTAGAAGACAAAAGACAACAGTCTAATGCCACCTTAACAAAGAGCGTTTTGTGCCCAGATGAGTGTGTTTAGCCCCGCATTGTGTGTAGGGATACAATGTAACCAATCACTGAATCGGGACTTAAGTACTATTCCGAATTCAATTACTTTCCCTTGAGTCGATTTATTTCCCATTTTCTGGGCAGTTGAATTGTGTTTTGGGGCCTTAACTGATGCATTATATTTTTTCTATTTAGAGAGAAAATGTTTTGTAGCAAAATCTAGACCAGCCACTGCCACTGGACTATTGGAAAAGTCACAGATAATAAATCAAGATATAAATCACTAGGAAGAGGTTACTATGGTCTGACCATTAATAGATATCCCAGGTCAGACCAAGTAAAAGAAGTTACGTCCTCAAGAAACAGCAGGTGGTGATGGCAACTTTGGACCGGAGTCGATGGAGGTAGATTGTCCGCTTAAAGGGAGCGTAAGTGACAACGATCTTCAGTAATGAGGGATCGATTGAAGAAGAAAAAGAGATTACTATTGTGGTATATATAAATCAGGGTAGTTGTTTTACAAATGAATATTAAAGATATTACAATTTATAAAGATACCAACATTTTCAATAAAAGCAAAAACGCTATACAACTACAAAGTATCACAAATCCCGAGAAAGCGTAAGATATAGCGACCGCAGTAGTGAAAGAGGAGGCAGTAAATAAAAATAATAGCCCAGCGATTAAGGCTGGGCACAGACCCCGGGCTATTGAGCAATTAATACCACTTACTCGCAAAACTGTTCATACTTAAGTAAATTTGTGTTGACCATGTAATCTTTGTTTATGTTTCAGGTACACATACAATGAATAATGCGCACAGAGTGTTTCCATACCATCGTGCCAAAGAAAGCGGCCTCCATACTACTGCGCCTGCATGTTAGTGAGAACAGCATTCTGGAAATGATTGCTGCCAGAGCGGACTGTCCCTCTCAGGGGCACTGGGCGGCGAGTCATAGGTCTGAATAAATAAAAATTAAATTGGGGAAACTAACAATACTTACCTATTACCTAAACACTATTATTATTAACATCAAAATACTAACAATTGATGGACCTTAGGCTGAAATAAAGTTTTTTTATTTCATTTAGTAATCCTAGTTTATTATAATTTTCAGAATTTTCAATTACTCTAGATAATTAAAGTACTTTTTCTATTTTCACAATCATGTTGATCCACCGCACAAACAAAACAATAATAGGCAGTTAGGTACAGTCGACAAAAGAGATAAGTTTGCAGGGTCGTCGGATATAATTGAAGTTTAGTAAGAAACTAACGGATGTTTTCGAATGAAATTTAGTTTGATAAATTACTTGTTTCTTTTCTATTAATTAAATAAAATCTTATCAGAAAACATCAATCCGTTTCTTACTAAACCTCAACTATATCCGATGACCCTGCATACTTAACTCTTATGTTGACTGTACTATAAAACCATCACATTATTAGCTTAGCTTATATGCAAAACGTTCAAACCACTCATCAAGGGAACGTACTAATTTCACTTCCTTAAAGTATGCAATAAACAGCTAAATGAAAGCGATATGTTCCCCCAAGTCTTCATAACTGTTGTCATGTCTACTTAATTTCAGGTGTTAAATTCATGGCTTTCTGGTTTTCTAACGGTAATAGCAGGAACAATGGGTCTCGGAGCAGTTGTGTAGAACTTAAGGTTATCGCAGTAACTGTAACGTATTAGTGGGGGTGGAATATTTAAGTACTTATGATAACTTAGTTTGCTACAGCCTGCTGACATGCCTGATTTTCCTTATAATTGCACTTATGTTTCCTTTTACTTGCATTTAATTGAGGTTAAATGCATAAAGGAAAAATAAAATCAAGGGTACCTATCAGAAATATTTTGAGACATTATAAGTTGCCCTTTGAAATTCAACATGTAATAATATATTTAAAGGACGAGAAAAATAAACATTCCCCTTAAGTTATTAGAGGATATACTACCACTTACAAATACGGACGAGTACCTCCTTTCAAGTAATACCTCTGTTAGTTTACCTTGCCGAGTCCTCATTTACCGCCATACTAACACATTAGTGCGTACTCAGAGTAATGTGCATACGCAGCCAGTATCGTTTCAGAGTCCCTTGGGCAGATGTTATCAGGTCATTTGTAGGTAATTGTTAGGGCATGTGGAATATTAGGTTTTGCGGTCTTGTTGATAAAGCAATAAAAATGTATGTATAATGTTTGCCTTTCTTTTGGCTTTTTTTGTCAGCAATGACAAAGTAATGCTCACAATAAGTAGCCGATATTACGTTGTATCCAGTTTCATAGTTTCCAGTTCCGATATTACGTTGTATACAGTTTTATGATATTTTGATGTTGACTTGAAAAAGCATGGCAGGTGAGAATATGTCATGCTCACTTAAATATCTCACTGGTGGTGGCGCGTGTGTTGGATCATTCGGTTCCCTACGAAATTGTTGAGCTATGTGGTGCTGATCCACGCGTCATGTTCGTGAACGGGCGCCGTCGGTTGAGACTGGTCATCTCTTAACTGCCACGGCTTATTTTTAATTTTATATTTTAAATTGTTTTTTTTTACATTGTTCTCACATATCGAAGCAATAAGAATAATGTACCCAGGATTTTGTAAGAATATCTTGATTTAAAAGAGTATCCGTGGAGTTCTTTTCCATAGAGATCTATGTTTTGGAATGGGCAACTAGCTTCAACTTTCTGACTAACTGACTGACTATTTAATTTTGACAATTCAAAAATGCCTGTAAATGGTTTAATTGAAATAAATGATTTGAGTTTGAATAGAATATTGCAGCTAGCGCCACATTCGAAGTGAAATGAGTTCTCGCCAATTATGCAAATCAAGTTCCCGACTCATTTCGAGCGACGCACGTTCTATAAAAGACGGGATCTTTTAATTTCGAACAGTTTAATTTTTACAGTTCCGACAGTCAATACGCTTCGCCGAAAAACCAATCACAAAACTAATCCCCAGTAACATTCAGCAGCTGCAGCGCTTTCATCGCTGTTACGATATGTGGGTCGCTTTGTTGCAGCAGATGCATTACATTGGACGAATGAATTAGGTTCGCGGGCTGGTCCCACAAAATACTGGGTGTTTGCCGCAATTTGGATGTAAGTATTTAGGTTTTGTCTCAGAAATACGTTGCTTATCTAATATATTGGGGACACATGTTTAAAATTCTTATTTGCAAGTATCCAGCATAGCTATTCACAACCATTCGGTACGCTTCCGCGCCGAATTGAACATAAATTAATGTTATCAAAAGAGTTCTTTAAGAGCGTTTACACATATGGCAACACCGCAGTATCAAGACTTTTCAAAACTTAAGGCTGCTCACCAATCCAAAACCTTGTAAATTTTGTAGGTTTAAATCGAATAGACTACCGCCATTCTTCCTATAGCTATATTTTGCTGTCGGGATCAAGGTAAATTAGTCCTTGAAAATGTGTCACTTTTGTTACGACCACCTGTCGAATGGTTGTGAATAGATACGCAAAAGGCATTTTCCTTTACCTACAATGACCAGCAAATTGCAAAAAACGTAAGAAAATGAACCCCATATCTACTTAGCTCTCACATTGTGAACACCTACTTCAATGCCAGGCGGGTTCCACATGACAAAACATTTTTCTTCCTCCAACGGCAACTTCGACAAACAATTCTAAAACTTTTAAAACCACACAACGAATGCTGAAAGTCTTCCCACATGAAGGCTAGAGGCTTCTGACTGCGTCCGAGCGAAAGTTTTTTCATTTTCCGGTAACTTGTGGCTAACTTGAAGCCGTATTAACGGTCAGTGCCAGCTTTGAAGTTGTCTTTTACTTTGAGTGTAAAAATAATAAGGTTTTTAGATTTTAGTAACTGAAGTTAGTTTTAAGTTGTAGAGTTATAATAATAGGGGTTAAAGTATGAAATTGCCGTTTCATTGTAATAGGTACTTCGAATGGACATAGAACCTTCATGGTTTGATATTTTTGAGTGAAACTTTTTACACATGGTGCCTATGAAGTTCTTCTTTTAAAAAATGTGCAACATTCGATTATCGACTTTCTTCTTCTCTTTTTTTTATTCAGCTTAGACCAGAAAGATGGATACTACGAAAATTCGAGTTAATTTTGAATACGAGTTCCGACGCGGAACTAACGCGGCAGAAACAGCTCGCAATATCAATGTTGCGTTTGGAGAGGGGACTGCTAATGAACGCACCGTGCGATTTTGGTTTAAACGCTTTCGTGATGGAAAAGCAAAGCTTACTAATAAAAAGGTAATGGTAACTGTTTGGTGGTCTCAGCATGGTGTTATTCACTATAGCTTTCTCTGATCTGGTCAAGCAATAACGGCAGATGTCTACTGTGCCGAACTCCGAACAATGATAGCAAAACTAGCAGTGAAACAGCTCCGACTCATGAATCGATCTTCACCATTATTGCTCCATGATAACGCGAGACCTCATACAGCACGACAAACCGTTTTAACTCTACAGGAACTGCAATTAGAAACCATTCTTCACCCTCTGTATTCGCCAGACCGTGCACCAATGGACTACCATTTCTTTCGTGATTTGGACAATTTTCTACGTGATAAAAAGTTTTCTTCTCAGGAGGCAGTACAAAATGCTTTCACACAGTTTGTCGAATCTAGATCACGAGAGTTCTATCGCAAAGGCATAACTGACTTTCCTATTAGATGGCAGCAATGTATAGATAATATTGGTAATTATTTTGATTAAATAAATATGTTAATATAAAAAAAAAACGATTTTCAATTTTTCAGTACAAATCGGCAATTTCATACTTTAACCCCTAATATAAATAATGTCTTTAAAATGGATTTTTTTTTAAACGGCTTCCATATTAAGATAGTAATATGTAATAAATAATTTAGGATTCAGTTTCAACATTGGTAAAATATTAACATTAAAATCTTAGAAGTAATTTACTAAGGTATTAAAATGTTAGATGCCTGTTTAAGGATGAACTTGTATCACAGGCGGCAAGAGCTCATACGTTATGCTTAGTGTGGGACACCCAAATTCTTTACATTAGAAGTCTAGAAATAGCGACTAAATGAAATTAATGAACCATGTTATTCTTAGTGTACATAAATACTATTTACCTTAAAAATAAAACAAACAAAAGAGTCTTAAATAAGTAATTTCTTATTTATAGCTATGACAATATGAGAATTTTTAAAGGTTCATGATCCTACATCTCGGTCCTATTTCAAATCATGCCTAAATCTGCCTAAAACCACAAACTACTAAACATAATTCGACGCAATAAATCTATTACCATTCAAATGGTAATGGATTTATCGAGCGCCACATATC
The DNA here is from genome assembly GCA_947507525.1 of Apamea epomidion. Classification (NCBI taxonomy): domain Eukaryota; kingdom Metazoa; phylum Arthropoda; class Insecta; order Lepidoptera; family Noctuidae; genus Apamea; species Apamea epomidion. The sequence continues at coordinate 20,099,654 of OX382237.1, forward strand.
TGACAAAGCAATCACTTTGAACAAACACAGCAATGGACTGTAAACGATGAACAAACACGTTTCCCAGGGATGGGACGATGAGAGGATGGGATACAGATCGCTGAATCACAGTTGTTAAGTAGTTTGCTCGCGGCGAAGGTAACAGCATTTCCTAGTTTTTGTCGACACTCTCGACACACAACTTTGTTTTTTATTGTGTAGTAGTGTCTTTGAAACAGAAGGGCAATGGTTTTGTGTAATAGTATGCAGTTTTAAAAATATGGCACAGAATTGTGGGAATAGTTTGGCCGAGTGGAGCATCGCCAGCGTCATTATTTTTCTTCTTAGCGTGTCGATGGCAAAATAACACTTATATATGATTTTTATAAATTTGTTTGCCCCAAAATTCAGCAACGATAGTATCGTTCACTGTTATTCACACCGATGAGATAGTTTTTCTATAACCAAACGTGCCAAATTAACATCAAAACATATCGATACCCACCATGTTTGTAAAGTTTTGTTAGTTAATTTAATATGACCTTAATAACGACCTTTAAGTACTTTGCTTTGATTGATCCTGATACAATCAGTCATGGTGAAATATCGCAAAGTTCGAGGCTTGGCGTTTCACTGTGGTAAGCCTTCCCGGAACTAATTTTAACCCTGTTACCGATTTGATCTACTGTAACCGACTGACTGCGATCAAACGACGGGGTCGCGGGAGGCGATCCGTTGATTACTTTTCTTGTGTTTACAGCTTTAGTTTGCAAGGAATGTTTCGGTCGTCGGTTATTTGAGCTTACAGCCAGCTGGTCGATTGTGGTGACGATCTAGTACCTACGTAAGTAAAATACCGAATAAGCATGTTACACGATTTAGGGTGAAGTTTTTAGTATCCTGGTTAAGTCTATTGAGAGGAACTAGCAAGAGGTCCATCCACTTGATGGCGTGCTCATGTTTGATCCCCTTCCTATAGATCAGGAGGTGAGTTAAACCACAGCTAGCATGCCAATGACACGTTTTAAATATTAAAGTAGGTATATAGTGAGTGTTAATTTGAAGCATAAGGCACTACTGAAATCAGTGAAGTATAGACTGACATCTTATAATACAATAAGATTTCGTAAACGTCGTTTCATAATCGGCCATCGTCAATAATTCTGTATACAAAGCGAACATATTTCCCCACTGATAACAAATCCAAACAGGTACCAGATTTATTTCTTCTTTCTTTTCAGCACTTTAAAGCACAATTTGTATGTGTCGATAAAACTACTACATAAAATAAAAATCCTGTACATATTCTGAGCATGTTCTCAAACAGATAGATAGCCGTGTGGGAGCCTCGGGAGTCTCTGTAAACCCGAAGTTTAATAGAATCGTAGTTGTTGCCAAGTTGCTTTATTTCCTGAGGAAACGTGACTGAGTCACCAGGTGGTACAGGTTTCAAGAATTCTACAGATGTTTCTTTCTAGAAACTTCTACAAAGATGTCAAGGAAAGGTTGGGTATTGAATTTCGTGAGCCTAATGTATTATTATAATTTAGAACAGATCGCTAAAAGAATACTCTATAGAGTATAAAAAGACCCATCACGTAGCCGTCAACTACGCATTCTGCACATCACACTAAGTAACATTGCACATCACACTAAGTAACATTGCACATCACACTAAATAACATTGCACAAAAATAATTGCTGTGAAACGGCTTTTATTTTTGGTGTGATTGGCTGTTTGCGGTAGTGCGCGATGTAACACACGCCAAAAAAATGTGCTTATGGGTGCATTCAACGGTACAGGGGTCGTGCGGGTATTTATAGTTGTGTTACATAACATTAAACACTTGGATTAGTGAAAAAAAAATAGCAAAAAGTTGTAAGTTTGACCTTCAATATATCCGTAACCAGAAGCTTCCCAAGTATGGTCCAATACAAAAAAGAAGAGTGCCAGTGTTGGCAACTTCGTGGAACGAACGCCATCTGTTATTGGCGATCAGAACTACAAGTGCCGCCTAGCTAGCCGTGACGTCAACATCGGACCAACGCGGCTCGTCACAGAGTACATTATAATAATTATGTGCGTCTCGTGGTGGGGTGCAGACGGGCTCGCTCGGCGGCTAGACGCGACCGCTGGCTCTTCTTTTTTGGACCGCACCACGGAACACTATCTTTTAACTCCATTATTGCTATATTTATTATTGGAATAGATTATTATTATTTATTTGTTTAATCTAACGGCTGATTTAACTAATTAGTTCGTACCCTCAATTCACTTTCCTAAAAGATTTTGTTTTATTATAAATGTTTGCTGACCTTATAGTTTGATTTAGTTGAATTAGTTAACCTAATAGTTTGATTTATTTGCTCAATAATAGTTAAAGTGTATAAAAATGTAAATATTGTATTATTTGATACCAGTGACTCTCAGCTTTGTAAAGTATCTTTTTACTCCCGTTATAATAAGTTATAATGTTTAATATGGATAGCTAAATATACTTAATAATCAAACAGCCCATTGTTCTCTAAATTAAATAAAAAAACTGGTGGAACACACTTCCATACTAAATATTAAAATCGAATTGTTAGTTGAACGCGTTCCTCCTACGACAACTAAATTGTCTAGTGTCGACACAACATTCAATATTCCTTTCCCATTTCAGGAAAAAATATTGCTGAAATCTCATCAAATATTGAATAATAAATAAGACGGATATTAATATTTTGATAAGTGCAAACGAACGGTGACTAAATCATATCGATGGCGACATTTTCTGTGTCAATTATAAATGTTTAATGATAACCGCTCAAGCGTCTTCTCCCTTCTGCTCCCTTTATAATAAATTATGAGAACAGCAGTTATTGGTAAAGGAATATCAACTTTACGAATAGGTGGTTGAGTTTGAATTTATTAAGTCGAATCTAAGTCTTGAAATGTGGTGCAAGTGATAAGAAATTCCGGTTCTGTTTAGTCGGATAAATGCGACTTGAGGACATAGGCCTTTTTAATGTAAGCAAACTTGTCATGAAAATCTGGCTTTGTACGAAATCTGATGGCGGCAATGACAAATGATATATGATTCGATTTTCTTCTTCCTTAGTTCTTGTAAAATAAAGCAAACTTGTTTTAGGTTGGAGTTGAGGTCTTTTTTCTCTAAGCTTCCTTCCTATCCCTTGTACCACACAATTAGCTACAATCAACAAAGTGAGCAGACTCCGCCATAGGCGAGTTGCTTCGCGATTACGTTTGAAGCACTCGATATACTTCTATTATAATAGAACTTCCGAGTCGACTCGATTGCCGATCATAATTGATTAGATCAAATAACTCGATGGCTATCGAGACTTCTATTTGACTGACTGGTTGTCAGACTTTTGGGCTTCTGACGACACGTAATGGCTCTCAAAGATCCACAAATGACAGCCGGGATCAACGGCTATAATAATGTATGAATACTTCTGTAAGAACCTGAATATGGTAAACGCAATAGTTTTGGGTATTCCTTGATAAACTAATGTAAGCTATTATTAACCACACAGGAACTTCGTTAGACCCATAAGTATTGAAATATTTTGTAGGTATTAAAAGTCTAGAAGGCTAGGCTCGAATTTATAATTTAGGATGTTGTACTAAACCAGTTCAATAGTCATTAGAAGTTTATCACAATATGTTCATGTTTTAAATATGTGGCGGCAACTACATCGTCACAATACGTCACACTGACGTCATGGGAAATCTTGCATAGCGCAAGCAAAGTTTTCCGCGTGACTAGCATATAATATACAATGTCCCGACATTAATCGTCTGGTAGTAGCCCACCAGATACGACACTCGTCAGGTCGGAGGATCCTGCCTTTCCTATGAAGGATGAGTGAACTTTTCACCCTGTTCCTCATATAGACAGGTAAAGAAGAAGAAACAATTATTCCTGTAAAATATTCTCGCCATCAAAACTGTAAGGTAAATTTGACCTCATCTCGGTTTGTCAGCAATCACGCTTGAAAAAGATTACATTTTACCAAGGAGACTTCAAAATCTGTATCGCGTGGTTGGTGATAGAAATGAAATTGCGGACGAAATTATTGTTAGTTTAGTTAAAAGTATGACAAAACAAGTTTTAGATAGGAATGTAGGTACTATCATTTGTACCGTTAGTACTACTAAAAATAATCAACGCGGCCTTCTACTGGGCTCACACAAAATGTTAATAAACCAAAATAGCGTGAAGTATTTGCGTACTCCATGCGTCTTCTTTTGGTGTCGACAGGACACGAAACGAAGACGTTCTGCTATGTTCATATATTACTCCCAAAATACACTAGGTACGCAAATACTTCACGCTATACAAAATGTCGCACAGCCTAACTCCATCCAGTGTACCCACGTTTTACACCAGTAAATCACGTCTAAAGCGACAGGTAACACAGTGACTCAGTGGGTAGCTCAGTGTGCATACTGTCAGGCTGGATTTTCTCACCATACTCAACATTGTTTGAAGCCAGTTTCCGAATCTGAAGTGATTTATCAAGTCTGTGCAGTACTCGATTACAAGTCAGTGAAATGTAATATTGATTAAGTGGTTATAAAATAATGTTTTTTGAATAGAAATGATAGGGTTTTGCTTTTTACTAATGTGAGTTTGGAGCTTCTTTTTTAGGAAAAACAACGCCATGTGTATAACATATCATGACGTCTGTTTTTCCGGAAGGGTTAGGTAGAGGCTTAGATACCTACCTTACGTTGTAGGAAAATCAATATTTCGCCAGGTCCTATGTAATGCCAAAACACAATAACACTTTACCCGACTTGGGAATTGAACCCAACACCACATGCTTCGCAGTTTAATATCCGCGGGTGCGAAGCTTTATAATTTTATAGCTAGTCAAAGGAAACCCGATCCGAAAATGAATGTTCAATACCAAAGTAGTAAAATTGACAATGTGAACAGCGCTAACCTAAACTGGAAGGATCACATTGACACGCTTTGTAAGAAAATTAGTAGTGCTGCTTAAGCGTTATACAAACTTGTTCCAACAATTAATATAGCAGCACTACTCACAGCATATCATGGTCTTGTGGCATCTTTATTAAGATATGGTGTAATATTCTGGGGCAACTCCGCGAACAGAGAAGCCACTTTTAAAACGCAAAAGCGCAGTGCATCAGAGCCATGTTTGGACTTCAGGCTACGGAAAGCTGTAAACCTTATTTAAAAAAATACAAAATTCCTACACATGCCGGCTTTGTATATTTACGAGATTACTATATTCGTTAGATTAAACTCATGTTTGTTTCTCCACCTGTCAGATACTGTTAAACGTAACAGGCGGAATGACATGTTACGAGTGCGCAGAGCTAAGACGATAGACGCCTACGATGGCGGCCTAAGCAGAAGTGTAGAGGCTTATTTAACAAAATCACAAAAACGATCTATCACTGAGAGTTGGGGGCGATATCAGTAACAATATCGAGCAGCAAAATTGACCAAATCTGAGTTTTCAGTGTTTCTGGGTTACGCCACACACGATGATGCCAAAGTCAACGGCTCAACTCTTTATTTTTTGGCCCTGTTTTGAAATCTGAAAGTGGATTCCTGAAAGCTCCTATCTGAAACTTTTCTAATATATTTTCGGTGTTCTCTCATCATGCCGCACCTCCGCGGCTATCATCATCATATGCTTGCTCAAAGACCCTCTCGCCTGGGAAGCCCTTACAAAACCACCCTACCATTACAAAAGAGTTTAAAAAGGTTTAACTACTGTATATATTATAATAATTCCTGCTCACATTGTAATTGCTGAAACATTATACACAGTTCATTAGCTTGGTCCATGTGAGCTGTGGTACGAAGGGTCTATTTTATGGCCACAATATAAAGGTAAAATAACGCAAATTAAGACAGTTAAACTGCCCCGTTGGGTACTCCTACACTTTGTTTATTTTTAATGTATTTTTTATAATAACCTAATTCCGGCCTTAATTTTGGGTAAAACATTACATTTTATTTTTGTCTACAAATTAAATTGTTTTTTAAACCGGCAACCCCGTGCTACTGGTTTAAAAATAATTTAATTTAATACGGAATTACGTTACAAAAAAAAAATAATACATTACTAGATACGACATCTCATAATAGTTAAACGATTTGTATTAGCTGCCCGCTCCAGAATCAAAATGTCCAACCTGCTGTTTGAGCAGCAAGGACTAACCAGGTGAAAACTTAATTAATAAAACTTACAGACTCATATTCAATCAGTTCCTCAAAGTTTCACAACACAAAAGAATGACAACAGTATCTCAACAACATCGGGCGTGGACCGCTCGGGATTGAGACGTAATTAAACATCGTTTGATTAAGCATCCCCGCGGATCCTTGATTGAAGCGCCTTTGTCTGAGCGCTTCCTCATTTCACGTAAAGCGTTTAGGTGTGGTCGCAGATGTAGCCAAGGAAGAGCATTCAGGCCTTTCTTCCATTCTAAGCACTCGATGCAGTCCAACACGGAATGAGCATTGTGAGATGAAAGGTAGTGAGGTAACAGAACATGGTGAAGTAAAACAACATTGACCACTAGGGAGGTATGCCGTGAATACCAAATTTTTGTTTTAGAGGATCTGTGAATGCATATAACTTTAAAAACTGCTAACGCATTTAACTGTGTAATTTATGGCCTGCATGAGAAAGCCTCTTCATTAACAGAAAATAAACTGCTATGTTGGGGTCAATTTCTAGTATAACCGGATGCAACTAAATGCCAGTATTTTTCATGGCGCGACTGCCCATTTGAACTCCATAACCCCTGCAGTTACTGGGTAGCACGAAATCCTTTGTTAAGACTGGTTGTCAGAACTTCGGGCATCAAACGGAATGGTTTTATACAACACTGACTGACTAGTCAAAAAGCTCACCATGCTCTTCATATTTGGTACCATTGGCATAGAAATTCGACGTTTACAAGCTATCAAACTGACGCTTTCACTAGCGCCGAACCCACTCATTCCCCACTCAATAGAACTCGTGGCGGAGCGATAACAATTTAAACCGACGCTTACAGCACCACAATGTGTCATCGGCCCACTAATCTGTCACTAATTAATCACTGACGTTGATTGCTGTATCACTTGCTCATCAGCTCTTTCAGATAAAGTGAATGGACCGGTGGAATGGGGAAGATTACGGCTGGACAGTGAAAGTGGCACTTTGGGACCTCACTCAACGCAATTATTATTATGATTTGCCGCGGTGGCAACACTCATTTTGAATAATCATAAAATGGGTGCAGGTGACATGAAGTTTGAATCTCAATTGACTATTTATACTGAGTAAATAAAAAAAACGTTATAAAGTTGGTTAACAACACCAGAATATAGAGACATGGCATTGTTAGAATATTAAGTCTGATGAAGTGGTCCTCGCACGCTTCTGATTAATGCGAAGCATTGTACTTAAGGCTCTTTTTAGGGTTCCGTAGTCAACAAGGAACTCTTATAGTTTCGCCTTGTCCGCCTGTCCGTCCGTCCGTAGCTTAGCTGAGAGATTCTTAGTACTAGAAAGCTGAGGCATGAATATACATATTAATCATGCCTACAACAGTTTTTAGGGTACCTTCTCTACACGCAAAATTTTGATGTTTTTTTTTTCTCGCCATCCAACTTACATTTGCAGTTGCAATGTATGGGTGAACATGATTTTCAACTGCAATGTTAAGTTTGTTCTTGGGATAAATTCATTCCAACTACGGAACCCTTCATTGTGCGTGGTCCGACACGCACTTGGCAGGTTTTTGAATTACAAATGCCGAATGGACTTCTATATTTTGCTCTAAAACTTAATAATAGGGGTTAAAGTATGAAATTGCCGTTTCATTGTAATAAGTACTTCAAATGGACATAGAACCTTCATGGTTTGATATTTTTTAGTGAAACTTTTTTCACATGGTACCTACGAAGTTCTTCTTTTAAAAAAATGTGCAACATTCGATTATCGACTTTCAGTTGTTTTTTTTATTCAGCTTAGACAAGAAAGATGGATACTTCGAAAATTCGAGTTAATTTTGAATACGAGTTCCGACGCGGAACTAACGCAGCAGAAACAGCTCGCAATATCAATGTTACGTTTGGAGAGGGGACTGCTAATGAACGCACCGTGCGATTTTGGTTTAAACGCTTTCGTGATGGAAAAGCAAAGCTTACCAATAAAAAGGTAATGGTAACTGTTTGGTGGTCCCAGCATGGTGTTATTCACTATAGCGTTTTTTTGATCTGGTCAAGCAATAACGGCAGATGTCTACTGTTACGAACTCAGAACAATGATAGCAAAACTAGCAGTGAAACAGCCCCGACTAATGAATCGATCTTCACCATTATTGCTCCATGATAACGCGAGACCTCATACAGCACGAGAAACCGTTTTAACTCTACAGGAACTCCAATTAGAAACCATTCGTCACCCTCCGTATTCGCCAGACCTTGCTCCAACGGACTACCATTTTTTTCGTGATTTCGACAATTTTCTACGTGATAAAAAGTTTTTTTCTCAGGAGGCAGTACAAAATGGTTTTACACAGTTTGTCGAATCTAGATCACGAGAGTTCTATCGCAAAGGCATAAATGACCTTCCTATTAGATGGCAGCAATGTATGAATAATATTGGTAACTATTTTGATCAAATAAATATGTTAAATTAAAAAAAAAACGAATTTCAATTTTTCAGTACAAATCGGCAATTTCATACTTTAACCCCTAATACTATATCTGAGCCTTGACTTAACCTAAGCAAAGTATACCGTCCTTAGTGAGTTCATCCTTCTAAAGTGAGGCTTCTGATTGCATAGCACGTAGAGTTAACAGACTTTGATATAAACAATATTTCAACCTTCCAGTTTAATAACGCATCAATGTGGACTCCTAAGAATTAAACATTATTTACTACTTCGACATTGTTACCACAAGACACAACCTTAAGGCTACTTTTCCATCAGAGATGTGCTATGCAGCTATGCTGCGAGGATGTGAAAGCTAAGCTACGAAACTGTGCGACCGTTTCCAGTAATGATAAGCTGTGTAGCGGAGCGAGTAAGATGGGCTATGAAGATGCGCCGCGGCGAGGTAGCCTACGACGAAGATGCTCAACTCGAGCAATGCGATGCATCAATAGTAGAGAAAGCACTCTGCTCTGCACATAGCTACACCACTCGCGCATCCATAGCTCCCATCCATAGCACGCATCCTTCCGTATAAAAACATAGCTTAGTTGAATCCGCTTCCACCAGTGCTATGCTATGTGGACCAATGAATATGATTGGTGGATAACAAACACATCCATAGTAACGTAGCATAGCACATCTCTGGTGGGAAAGCAGCCTTTTTTTTTCAGGATGTGAAATCATCAGATGACCCCTCCCGCTCTGGGTGGAGCAGAAGGGAGTGTCAGACTCTTACTGACTAAAACCCACCCGTGTTCCTTCCTTAGCCCTTTATGTACCAGGGCAGCGGTAACCCTTTCGGACGATCCCGCTACCCCGGCAGGCTTCGGCCCTGTCGGGCCCCGTCAACTACGCTGACATCTCTTTGAGGCGCGCGTGGAACACAAACACGCCGTCCGGCACGGGCCTGGTCCTGATCGGACGGAGAGCTACCCATTGTTCTCCGCCCGCAGGCCCGCGCCTACGGTGGCCGGGAGTCGTCACGCGGCTCCCGACGCCCGGAGCGTCTCCCTCGGCGGCTGAGGCGTCCCTCGCCCATCCCGCCACCTCCTTCGCCAGCATGACTGCTTCGCAGAAGGAGGTGACCACCTCCCACTCCCTCTCGCCCCGGACCATGGCTTGCACCAGGGCCGGACGCGAGAGGTCGCCGCCGCTGCCGATCGCCTCTACGAGGACACGGCGGTGCTCTGCCCAAGCGGGGCAGACCTCCACCGTATGCTCCACCGTGTCCTCTGGGCGATCCTCGCAGTGGTGACACCCGGGCGTCTCCTCCCGCCTGATGATGTGCAGGATCCTCCCGAAACATCCGTGTCCGGAGAGGACCTGCGTCAGGCGGTAGGTGAGAGCGCCGTGACTAGCCACTCCTCAAAGAGGGGTCTTATCGCCGCTATCGTGGCGTGCCCTGCGCTGGGTTGCGATAGTCGCGCCTTCCATTCCACCATGAGATCGCGCCGGAGGTCCGTCCGCTCCGCCGCGATTTGCCGCGGGTGCGGAGTTTCCCCCCGAAGTAGTGCCTCCGCGCGCCAGTCATACAGGCGCGCGAGGACTATCGCCTCAAGATCCCATGGTGGCAGTCCGGCAAGGAGGCTTGCTGCCTCGCCCGAGATCGTGCGGTACCCCCTTATAAGCCTTACGGCTACCACCTTTTGGGGCGCGTTCAGATAGTGTGCGGCTCGAAGCCGCAGTGAACGCGCCCACACCGGGGCCCCGTAAAGGGCCATGGACCGCACGACCCCTGCGTAAAGCCTCCGGCAGGAGGCGCTTGGCCCCCTCAGGTTAGGCAGGAGCCGCTTTAAGGCAGCCCCGGTCCGTTCCAGTTTGGGGGCCAAACGTCGGAAATGCTCGACGAATTCCACCGGCTGTCGAGGACGAGACCCAGGTATCTCATCGTTGTCTCGACGCCGATGTGAACCCCTCCTACCATCAGTTGGGATCCCGAAGGTGGTTCGTACCGGGGCTCATGAAAGGACATGGCCTCGGACTTGTGCAATGCCACCTCGAGACCCAACTGCCGGATCCTTTCTACGACTATCGCAACCCCGCGTGTCATCGCGTCGGCCGCCGCCTGATGCGACCTCCCCTGCGCCAGGACCAGCGTGTCGTCAGCGTAGCAAACTACGCTGACGCCATCAGGGAGGTCGGCCCGCAGCACCCAGTCGTAACCGATGTCCCACAGGAGCGGCCCCAGAACCGATCCCTGTGGGACACCGCACGACATCTCTTGCCGGTTCCAATTCCCGTCGCGACCGGGGTAGATGACGGCTCTGTCCGTCAAATACGCCCTGACTATTCGACGGAGGTAAGTCGGCACCCGGTGATACCGGAGTGCCTCCCCTATGCAGCTCCAGGGCAGGGTGTTGAACGCGTTGGCGATGTCGAGTGACACCGCCACGACCACCCCACCCCGGGACACCGCGTCCCCCGTCGTGAGGGCTCTCACGCGCATGATGGCGTCCACCGTCGAGCGCTCCTTGCGGAAGCCAAACTGGCACTCCGCAAGATCCGGCCCCGTCCTCACCAGGTGCCCGACGAGGCGGCCCGCAATCACTCTCTCAAAGAGCTTGCTGACCTCGTCGAGCAGCACTATGGGCTGGTATGCGGACGGAGAGTCCGCAGGGCGCCCTGGCTTCTGAATGAGGACCAGCTTCCCCGTCTTCCAACGGAGTGGGAACTGGCCTCTCTCCATGCATGCGCTTAAGAGCGCCTCCAGTCGAGGCCCGAGAGCCCTCGAGGCCAGGACCCAGGCTTTACCCGGCAAGCCGTCGGGTCCCGGGGCGGTATTTTTGGCCTTCAGCCTGCCTACCGCCGCTCTCAGATCTACCCCGGTCACTTCAGGGGTGTCGTCGTCGTCGTCCGCGTGGTCCGCTTCGGGCACCGCAAGTGGCGGAGCCATAGGCGGGGGAGGCTCCCCCCGTGAAGGGAACAGAGCGCTCACCACCTCCTCCACCAGCTGTGGGCGGAGACTCTGCGTCAGCGGGGGGGCCCATGTGCGGAGTTTATTCCGCACCATTCTGTAGGGGCGCCCCCATGGATCTCTGTTCAGAGTCTCCAGCATCTCCTCGCGGGCCGTATCCTTGGTCCGCTGAACAGCCTCTTGGAGGGCGTTCTTCGCCGCTCTGTACCCCTCGTACAGCTCCATGTCCGTGGCTTCCGCATCCGGAGGGCGGATGCGGAGCCTGCGGTGCCTGGTGTACCGGTGTCGCGCGTCGACGCACGCCTTGCGTAGCGCCCCAACCTCCTGCGACCACCAGTACACCTGACGTCGGGCGCATCCTGGCCGGACTCGGGGCATTGCCACGTCACAAATCTCGGACATGGCCTCCTGGAACCACTCCACCTCATCGTCAATATCAGCAGGCCTGTCCAGTGAAAACACCCAGGCCTGCACGATCGAGGCTTCCAGGAGAAGCTCCCAGTCCAGCTGCTTCAGCGCCCACCGCGGACCACTCGGGGCCTGTTGGACCAGCGCGCTAGAGGTCTGGGTGGAGACCTCAAACCGGATATACCGATGATCGGAGTAGGTCTCCACCTACTCCATGACCCGCCAGTCAATGACACGCTGTGACAGAGCGGGGCTGGCGAACGAGATGTCCACCACCGACTCGCCCCGCATCCGCACACACGTAGGAACAGAACCCCGATTTAGGACGACCAGGCCTGTTTCCAGAGCCCAGTCCTCCACCATCCTGCCCCGCACATCCGTGCAACGGGAACCCCAGGCCAAATTCTTGGCGTTGAAGTCCCCGAGCACTAGAACTCGGTGAGAGTTCGGCTCGGAGAGAAGTATACTCCCACTACTACAATCTCTCCGAACCGTACTGCTACGCACCCCTGTCCCCTCATGACACCTTCGAGGGACGGAGTACCGGCGGCGGCCGACGAAATTATGGCCACTGAGCCGTTTAGGTCCTCCACCCAGTCATCCCTGGGCGGGACAAAGTACGGCTCAGCGACCACGGCGCTTTTAATCGACCACTGCGCCATGCTCTGGAGCAACAGGTCCTGAGCGCAGGTGCAGTGGTTGATGTTCGCCTGGAGGAGGCGTAGAGGAGGAGACATTACTCCTCCATTTCAGCCCCCTCCCGGGCCCCCTCGGTAGTGGTGGCGGCGGCGGCGGCGGCGGCGGCGGTGGTGGCGGTGGCGGCGGCGGCGACGGTGGCGGTGGCGGCAGCAGTGGCGGCGACGGTGGTGGTGGCGACGGCGGCGGAGGGCCTGCAAGCAGCCTAAGACTAGCTTTTTCTCGCTTATTTCTTTCTCTCTCTCTCTCTCTCTCTTTAATCATTTGTCCCAAACCAATTTTCAAAAGCTTTTAATGCATTTGATTTTGGATTCTAACTTACTTAAATTATCAGCAGAAACAATTGCATTAGTGTCATCAGCAAAAATATTTAGTGTTGTGTCAGTTATTCTTTCTCTCGTTATATTTTCTTCTGCAAGGACGCATTGTGATATATCCTCTTCTTAAACTCATTTTTTTCTAAGCGTAGTGTACAGAACAGATCCGCGTGACCGTCTGATAACCCATTGTGATCAACATTTATCCATTCTATAAAAATATAAGGTAAATTAGTTAAAATATCTATCTCTATACAATTTATTTCTTCTGAAGGTAATTATTAGATACCTGAAGTTGTAGCACGTTAACAACGATAAGAAGGAAGCCTGTCTCGTGTCGTCTTTTAATACATTTATATTGAAGTCAAAGTTACGTTGGCAGGAGTTCTCAACAAACAACACACTTTGTCTCACAATCTCTAACTCACACTTCGAAGCAATCAGTTTTATACAACTGATTACATACTTGAAGTTCATATTTCAAGCAATTTCAGTACGAAAGAAGTGATAGTATATTATTAAGTAGAAATCGTTAATTTTCCACACTTATTAAGAGTTTTGTTGCTGTTAAGGCTAATGTTAAAGCTAGTAATAAACCAATTGAAGGCGATTCAACCTCATATTGTCGAGAAGTTTACTACCTACCGAAAAACACTTACCATTAAAAGATAAAGTTTTCACAAAACATCCATATACGTCTTAGTTTGACGACTGATCAATTTAATTGCAGTTATCTTTAGAAGATATCAAAGTTAAAAATAGTATCCCAACGCCAAAGCTAATGACAAAATTCACACACAATTCCGAAAATTGCTTACAACGTTCATGCATAATGTGAAACTCTTAACACAAAGAACCAAGGTTCCAAGTACTTTGGCTAGTCTGCATTCATATTGTAACAAAATGACAAATTGTTGATATAATTCTCGCGCCCTTATGCGATAACCTCTCTTATATACATATAAGTTATCAGTGACATAAAACTTAGCAAATTTTTTAACAGAGGAATCTGTGGATGTACTTTCTGATAAAAATTTTAGGGGTGTGCTCCTTAATTTTGTTATGGCAATATTATCTGCATAGCATTTTCCCAACAATGTTTGGGGTCGGCTTCCAGTCTAACCGGATGCAGTTGAATACCAGTAGTTTACATTGAGTTGCTCCCTATCTGACTTATACAACCCAGTTACTATGTAACACGATACGCCTTGGTAAAACTGGTTGTCAGACTTTCGGGCGTCAGACAGGACCAACGTCTAAACGTGCTTTTCGAGGCACGGAGAGGTCTCGGCCTGTTATAAGCATAACCTGATCGATTGACTCGTGCGGCTGTTATTACTTAGCTATGAGTCTCTCGTCTCTTTTTTTTACTTATCCTACTCTGTCCCACTGCTGAGCAAAGGCCTCCCCTAAATCCTTCCAGGCATCGTTTTTTGGAGCCATCTTGATCCAACCCTGGTGGTACGCGTCTAAGTCGGCTTGCCTCTTCTCTCTAAGACCTCTTCCTGAGCCGGACTCGGCGGCTCCCTCCATCCGTACGCACCCACCGTGTGGTGACTGTTGCCTGTTGCCTGTGGTGATTGTTGCTGTGGTAAATCCCATTTCAGCTTGGACATTTTTTTATTTTTCATTTTGTTATGGCGTCTCTAAATATATTGCCTGTAAATAGTTCGAAGCAATAATAACTAATATAAACATGATTTAATGAGACCTCCTCATTATAAATACAATATTAGAGATATTTTAAAGTCATCAGTCAGATATTATCTTATATTGCTAAAATTAGACGACATTTTAACGTTACGATAGACAGTCAAATGACTGATGACTTATACTCAAAGGTTAGTGGCCACGGACAGTGAAGATTTTGAAGGTAGATTCCGGGGTTAGAACGTCATGTGCAATACTTTTATGTACTAGTGTAATATATTTTAATTGAAACATATAGTAGAAAACAGCCAACAGAATTGAAGGCGTGACAGTGTAATAGTAAACTACTTATATTCAAGTTAGTTCCAGTAGGTAATGTGTTTTAGAAAACAATAGAAAATTAAAAGTAATTTATTTCCGCAATACCTACTCGATAATACTAGTATAACTCGTAAACTTAATGTGACGATACGCCGTGATTTAGTATTATTTAGTTGGTCGCAGTTGCTGGGACAAATGTGTGGTGTTGTGTTACTTAGTGAGAAGTGTAGATGATTTTTGGTGCCTTCTTAATACGAAACCAAACTGCGATTTTTTAATGTGTTTTATATGTGATGGTAAAGATTATGATTATTGCTAAATAAATATTTGGGCTCTAATTAATCAAACATTATTTCGAAGAACACCCTAGAAAAAACATGGTGAGAATAATTTTAGCCCCAATATCGACTCCATAGTTTTACAAAATCCGCGCTAATGTCACGATTAGTGTCATCTTGACACTTAGCGCCGTCCTGCGCGTATGTGCGGTAGTGCCCGGTGGACATAAAGTGACAAAACGGTACTAATCCAACATGGGAGTTGCCGATGAAAAGGAAATTGAAATCCTTAGGCCTAGTAAGTATTGATTGATGTTTTTATTTTGGAAACTTAGTTAGCTGACAAAATACTGGAAATTCAGTAAACATGAACATTAGAATTCAAAACAAAATCACTTATGTACATTTTCTATAAAAAAACGCACACTACAGGCGGACACACCGCACTTACTTTTCTGTTTAAGAAATTCAATTCGCTGCTGTCCGTTGTGGCTGCTATGTGCGCTTGGCTTTAGACAACTGATGAAAACGGAATACTAGTATTTGCAAACTAGTTATAAGACATCAAAATTATTCCAAGTTAAATATTTTGTGATTTATCTTCCGATATATCACGCCAGTTCAGCGTAAGTACCTAAGTAAAAATAGCAGAAGTTGTTCAAATTCATGATTACAATCATCCCTTAACCCTGCAATACATGGTGCGCGTTGCCTGAGGCATACAGTACAATTGAAGCAACAAACTACTTGCATCGTCAAAATATTGTATAGACGGTGTAACTGTTATTGTTGCTTCAGCTTATGGTATACCTGGCAAGAAACATGCATAGTGTAAATGGGTCTTTATTGCCTACTGCTGTCAAAATTTATGTTTGTTTGTTAACTTTTAAAAGCATATCATAACTCGAGATTAAAATATTAGTGTATGAAAAGCAAAGTTTCCTCAAGTTACGTCTCGAATGATGCAATTTGACGCCTGAGACAAGTTCATATGTCAAATTGTTGATGCTACTATATAATTGTATCATGAACTTTACAGTTTCGATATAAGCTTAGGGTTAAGTTGCTTCTAAGTTGGACTTACCTGATATTGCAGTTTCTTAAGTTACTCTTGCACCAACGACTAGTGTAAACAAAGCTTATGTACAAGATCTTTCTTTCCTCATCATCTTTATTGATATTATTCATTTAATATCCACTATTCTTTAATCGTCTTAAGGATTTATTATACTTTCCTGCAGGGTAATTGCGTTTCACACTCAATTTCATTTAGGCATTTCGGCTACATTCATTACGTTATGTATATTGTCGAGCAGATGAATTTTTCAAACATATGAAGCAATAGGTATTCCCTTCAAAGTCCTTCAGATTGTGTGCTGGACTTTGTTTGACATGGCATCCGGATTAATAACTTTTGTTAATTTTATTCAAAAGTCTATTAGAAGATTTTATTTTTGCTGGTTCATACCCGTCTTCTTAATGTAGTGTTTCCTTGCTGCTTCAAGCCAGCAGCCCTTCTTGCCTCAATCTATTGTTATTGATAATCAAAATAAAACAAATATATTCATGAATAGTTTGACATTTTGGAATTTAGAGAGTTCACAGATAAAAACAACGCTGATCAGATTCATCACAATTCATTTATTTATTTATTTCAGGCGACGCAGGCCCATGGATACCTTAACCTAAACATACATAATTATTTTTTATTATAAAATAGTACTTTAATAGCTTGTTTTTGTACAATGCTGTGTTGTGATTCACAGAGGGCCTGGGTGTCCGCCACGCGCAGACGGCGCTGCTGTTCTTCGGGATGCTGTTCGCCTTCACCATGCGGGTCAACATGAGCATGGCTATCGTTGACATGACTGATGAGAGGAAGGAAATAGTGAGTCATAACTACTTCTTCATTTTCCTATTAGTTAGTTCTTCATTATCATCATCTGTCCTTATCCCGTGTTACTTGGGGCAACACGTTTTCATAAGAAAACAAAATAGATTAGAATAGGCAATTTATTGGAAACTTAAACATACGCCGATCAAGGTGGCAGTCGGGTTTACTGACTTGTGCGATAGATTTACATTCAACTACACCCGGAATTGAATACTATATTTTGTAGATTTGGCCGCAAAAATCAAAAAATAAATATTGCTCAATGTATGTCGTATTTCTAGGGTACAATTCTATCAATCAAGTAAAATTTGGTTTGACGGTGTTCATGAGAATTTAAGTCACTTTTGTCGCCAACAAAACTGACGATTAAAAACATAATAATATATTATCGCTAATCGTTAAACTGGTATAATATACCTATGTTATAATATCAGTTGCATATTAAAGGTTATCATTAAACTACATTGAATTAGCAAGAAAGTTCACTTTATGTACAAACCCCAGTATAATTGTATCAACAAGTTCATCAAAGACTTGCCAAGCTGATGCAATTTGTCGTTGCCTTGAATTTACTAGAAGCCAAAGTCATCTTCACTGTGACGTTAATTCCTGCCAATTTCCTGTTGCGTAGTTTTATTTTTGCAAAGTGAATCTCCGACTATCAATAACATTTGAGGTTTATTTTAATATAATTTTTTTATAGTACTATTTAAGTTCATAACACTAATACCAAACATGAAGGCACAATAAACGCAATTTAAATGTTAGGTATGTTCATAGAAATGTAAAAACCTAGATCTGTGGGTATTTTAATAACTAACACTTATTTTTTTCGAAAATAATAATATTTTATAACATGCCTAAAGCGCACTCGTCTACCACAAACTTTACAGTCTTGCCTTAGATTAAAAGTTTCCATATACGCATTAGGTATTTAGTTTAAAATTAGAATAACTACAAATTAGCGCTTAAAAAATAACCTAAGTTATCAGAGAACACTGTTCTGTACGAATGTTTGAGCTCTTTGCAAAAAGTTTGTGTTTATCTTATCTATGGAGTCAATTAATTGGATCGTAAAAATTAAAATGCCTAAGATAAGAAAAAACAAACATAAAGACTGTTATCAAAATAATGTAGTGACATGTGATATTGTCAAAACAAAACAAATGAGCAAATTCAGAAGGCCAATTCTCGTAATTTAAAACGTTCAAAATGTAGTCGCAGTCTCATCTCGGCGACCAACAAACGTCAAAAACTTGTCAAATGTAGGGAAATTAGAGGTATTTTTGACAGATTGAGACTGATATCAGACTGTGAACGTTCTTAAAATTACGAGAATTGCCCCTCTGATCTCTTCACTCTTGCAAACCAAAAATAACCTTTTTCTGTTTTGTGGTGAAACATAAAAAAACTGTTGATGCATCAGTTCAGTCTGTACAACCAAGTGTAACTGTTGATGCATCAGTTCAGTCTGTACAACCAAGTGTAACTGTTGATGCATCAGTTCAGTCTGTACAACCAAGTGTAACTGTTGATGCATCAGTTCAGTCTGTACAACCAAGTGTAACTGTTGATGCATCAGTTCCGTCTGTACAACCAAGTGTAACTGTTGATGCATCAGTTCAGTCTGTACAACCAAGTGTAACTGTTGATGCATCAGTTCAGTCTGTACAACCAAGTGTACATTTATCAAGAACTAGCTTCTGCCCGCGGTTGCGCCCGCGTGGATGTCAGAGATTGTCCCATGGGGACGTACTACCGAGACTTAAAGTAGCGTATGCCCTTCCCTAGGATGTCATCTATCTCTATATCTTGCCAAATTTTATCGAAATCCGTTCAGTGGATTAGGCGTGAAAAGGTAACATACAAACAGACAGAGTTACTTTAGAATTTATAATATTAGTATGGAGTATCGATAAACAAAGGCGCGTAATTAAAAAAAACAAACACACGTTATTTATTTTTGTAAAAGTTAAAGTGCCTGAAATAGTTGCAGCTTTGCACCGATTCAGGTAGGTATTGTTTTACGAACAGGTAAACCCTTTGAAAAGTGTCCTAAGGAAACATTACCTGTCGATGTGTTCATAGTTGATGCGGTCGACCGGCGGCGTCGGTCGGTGAGTGTCGGGGTCTAGGTTTGCTTACCTTATGCTGAGTAGATACTATGGGGTGGCCTTATAATATTAGTTGACTGATGCCGCTGAGTGTAGTACTTAGCTTTGGTTATAGTTTTAAGTTGGACTGAATTTTAACAATATTTAATAGAGCAAAGATTCGCCAGCAAATTGCTTAGCAGTTTGGCAAATGTTACATTCAGGTGAAACCCTGTAACTTTACTGCATTACTGGTCCGGTGGAAGATTATGGCCCACTCCCTCCAACAGAGAGGAGGCCTGTGTCCCAGCAGTGGGAACGTTAAAGGTTGATTATGTTTATGCTGAAGCATTATGGATTATAAATAAATTTTAAAAAAATATCCATTTAGCGCTTAATTAAATAGGTATCAACATAATGTAAACATTAAATCATAATGTTAAATAATAACCATCGTTTTATGACTTTTTAATATAATATAAATAATATAATATGTAAAATATAAATTTGTAATAATAAAGGTTCTGCGCATTTATTATACAAAATATTATTTGATTGCACCAGATAAATAATTATGTACCGAAGAGCCAAAAACAGTATACGTCGCTTAAGTTCATATCGATAATACTTATAATAATAATTTAATAATAGTTTATTTATTTTTCACTTCAAGACACAAACATCAATGTAGCCGTGGCTCTTGTACTAGGAGTTCCTGTTAACAAGAGCCAGACCTCTCAGTTTACGGGGAATATGATAAAGAAGCGCGATAGATAAAAATGAACGATACATGCATTAAAAGGTAGGTTTATAAATATACAAGAGAAAAAAAAGTAATAATAATAAAAGAGAAGAGACTTATGAGGTACAACTTAATTATACCAATAGTAATAATCAATTAATAACAAGTTATTAATAGGAGGTTTAAGTATTTCCGCAACTGCTAATGAGATTGTGCGGTCAACTGATTATTATCAATGCTCTCGCTTACACATGAGTACTAACAGTATTGTTATTGAGATTGTATAGATTTACCAGTAGGTAACCACATTATTTGTGATTACTGGTCATTAGAGCGTCTCAAGGCATCGACCAACCTCAAAGATTCTGAAAAATTTGATTGTAATAATTCAAGGGCTCAAGTTTGATCGACCTAGGGGTAAGCTGGAGAAGTGACAATCCATAAGGTTCGATGTTGTAGCTATTCTTAGTGGAGGCCTTTGGCTGAAATGATAATGAGGATGTCACCACCACCGCTCTCTGACTCGGCTATCAATGTTCAATTTTATACATAACTTTATCGACTGTGTCGTTGCTCTAGGGATCACAAGCGTTACTGCTGAGTATGTTGTCCTTGGTTCGATTTGGTCAGGCAAAGTGTTATTAGGATTTTCAATCAGGAATTTCGCAGTACAAGTCGGGAGTCCCTATAACGTGGGACTTAAAAATAACTGTCGAAATGTAGGTGTATTATATGTGAGTACAACTCTGACTAACCCTTCGGGGAATACATAATATGTTATGATGATGATGACGATGATATATCTATAAAAAAAAAAAAAAAAAAAAAGTAGTTTATTTCAATTACAATGGGCATTTAGATACATATTTTTTGGAGATCTCCTTTTAAGCAAGGAATTGCTTGTATTAGGAGTCTCCGCACTAATTACTATGCAATTGAAATGTACACAAGCAAGACTAAAGATAAAGAAAAATAAAATTAAAATAAAAGAGATAAATTAACATTACACAAAGGCACTAGTCAATAGTCGCGCGAGTACGTGTGGTGCGTGTGTTACGAGTGAGTATGTTAGTGTGTAAGTGAGCGAGTGTGGGTGTGGGTGTAAGTGTGAGTAGTGAGGTTGTATATTGTGTGAGTTATAATAAGCGATGTTTAGTTTAATTATCCTGAATGAATATCCTGACTAGTAGTATAAAAAGTATAAAAAATGTAAACAACAATTGCTCAGGCCATTTCTACTCAGTAAGTAAAGCTGGATCTGAATGGAAAGTTTATCATGTCAGTCGGTCGTTTGCGCATCAGTGACGCTCTAACCCCGCCCACTTAGATATGGCCGACCTTATCCCCCGTGATGTCACGTGTTGTGCAAGCACGCTAAGCACGTTCGTGTAATAACACATTCTTCATGTAAACATCATATATTCATTATAATTATTACTGCTGATTTATGAACGGAAGAAATTGTCTTGTAGCTGTTTGTTTGTTCGTCGTTTTTGATTTATGCATAATATCACAGGAATGGTGAAAGATATTGGCTTCATGGACACGCTAAGGCTTTTTAGTGTGTCCATGGAAATCGAAATTTTGAAAGTCAAGAACTTAGTTTTGCATTCCCAGTTACGTCAATGATTTCCTCCACCAAGCATGCAGGACAAGAAAAAATTAACGGTTATTAAAAAAGGGGTAAAACATTATTCAAAGCTTCTGTGATAAATAAAATAGTATTTGTATGCAGTAATATGGTAGACACTGAATTATTTAATATTTAATTAGTGTGTCTTTATCAGAATACTCGTTGCCAGTGACAGTAATTACGTAGCTCGGTACAAAAAGAGCGGGTTTGTGAACTAAATTGTTTAGTAAATTAATTAAATCGCCGGCAAAGTTTAAAGGCTCTTAGAAAAGTAAACACTGACCGGACAGACCGGGTCCTCTTAGCACACAATGCGGACTTTACCTACCCGTGTCATAATAATTATAATTAGTATTATAATTAAAATGTTTGGCATTAAATTTAATGCGTTTTAAACTTTAATGCGTTTTCATTGTATAGATAACGAGCCAACAATAATTAATTATTGTATTAACTTAATACAATAATTAATTATTGTTGGCTCGTTAGTGAATTAGTTTAAATATATAATTAGAAAACTGGTAATTAGAGTAACAATGTATTGGATTAGAAATGATGCGTAAAATATGGAGTGAAATGTATTGTTAAATAATCTGAATGTTGAAAATAAGTGCGACCATTACACAGTTAGAAACTCCAACTCTTAGTCTTTAAAAAACAATTAAAACAATGGATGGTAGGCAACTAGGCACTTTGTACAATGTAGCACACAATTACCTTCGTCATCATCCACAACACCACTTGAGCCACAGCTGGGCATAGGCCTCTCCTTTACTGTGCCAATGCCACGCTCCAGTGCCAGCCTCATCCAGGTTTTGCCCGCGATGGCAACGCCGTCGTCTGCCCATCTCGCCGCCAGACTACTGACATCTCGTCTTCCAGTCCAAAGACGCCATCCAGGATCGGAAACACGCCTCATCTCACCTAGTTGAAATGTGCGACGCTGGAACGCACCGTGTAGCATACGCGGCGCGCGCGGCACTGCTCAGGCGCCGCCGCCGCGCCGTAGTCGCACCGGATCGTGTGCACCGGCCCTTACTGACTAACTTAAGTTTTCCTCACCACACGAGATATATAAATTATGACTTCTAGTGTGTAATTTTCTAATACAATCTGATGCAACGTGACATTAAAACTCCAGCCCCTTTTGAACAAAGTTTTTCAAATAATGGCGTCTCAAATTCCGAGTCATTGATAACATTAATTTGCACTACAAGTTGAAAAGTGATAGCTATTCATACAATTAAATTAATGATATGAAAAATCATGAATGGCGGGTATTTTACTTTAAGTGATAAATTAATAGGAGTTGTCTATCGTTCGAGACTTCAACGTTATGTCTAGACTCTTGACCTTTCTTTAATAAGCAGAAAAATACGTTTCGCTTCACTTTTCGAGATAACATTTTATTTTAATTTGTGACCTATGTCAATAAAAATGATGATTTTTCATAAGCATACATTTAACATACATATATTGCCTTGGGTACAGGAATTTTCAGGATTTTTTACCCGACAACGACAAAGCCAAAAGAGGGTTAGGATTTTAACAGGCTACTTATGTACATACGAGTAGTGTGTAGTTATGAGGGAAACGCCTACATGCATATGTATACATATATGTACATACATAGATACATATGCATACATATATGTATGCATATGTATACATATACATGTAGGTATTTCCCTCATAACTCCTAAACTGTTAGTCGTATTTAGAAAAACGTCGGAAGCGTTGATCCGACTCCAGTTATACGAAACCCGATGTTACTTTTACTTTATACTTTTTAGTGGGTGTTTTTGTTGAAGTCAGATTTTATTTTTAACTTTAATTAGTAATAAATAGCTGTATCTTGGGTTGTTAACTCCGTTGCTTTTCCTCTCCAGTATTTCAGGCGTAACCGTTCCGTCAAATTACATTGTAAATTCTTTTGTAAGTAGGTTGTTATTATTCCGCGAGGTCCTCTTTGAACTTGTTATTTTGTTTGTAAATTAGTGACAAAGTTTTTGGTTCTGCTTTAAGGTACCAAAGGGAGGAGGGGAGGGGGACGTCGTAATCTTAGACTTATTACTGGTTTGAGAAACTTGCGGGGTAGTCCGTTTTGTTAACGAGGAATTAATCATGCCGAGTTTGTCGCAGCAAAGCTTTTTATTAATTTTTAACCTGTAAAAGGACGAAGAAAGATTGCAATACCTATCTATCTATTGAAGATTTGATTGAACATTTCAGTGGCCATGGACCCTCTGACTCTCTGTAAACGGTTGAACGAAATTAATTTTCGAAAATGTATATTTTTAGGATATAAATAACAAATAAAAACAATATAAATAACAATATTTGCATAGTTATACTATGCAAATATTACGACCTTGTCAATCCTTTGGTTGTTGCTCCAACCATTTGAAGCTTTTTAATTGCCAACGAACACAATAATCATTTTCTATACACCAACTTTTTGGTCCGAAGTTCCCATTTACCAAAGTATTTGTCCTTATTTTCATTTGTTTTACCCGTTTCAGTTCTTCGCGTGGCCCCACAGCGTGCAGGCGATCATCTTATCCTCCTTCTTCTGGGGGTACGTGATCCTGCAGGTGCCGGCCGGGATGCTGGCCAGGAGGTTCGGCGGCAAGGTGCTGTTCACCATATCAGTGTTAGTCAATTCACTGTTGTCGCTGTTGCTGCCTGTTGGAGCTGCCTGGGTGAGTTCAATTGTTTTTTTTAATGTGCTGTATTACTGCTACGGAACACTTATTATTCTACATCTTGTCTACTCATTCAAGATTTTAATATTCAACTCTTTGCGGTCGCGTTGCTTACAACTCCTTCAAAATTAGCTCTAACCTTTCGAGATCCGCTATCCCCAAGACGGCAACGGACAATAAATTATATTATTTGTGTCTCATTAGTATCGGTAGGTTGATAAGTTATAGCAACATTGAGCCGCTTCAGAATATCTCTTATTTGTTGCTAGTTACAACACAAAGGCGCATAATAATTTAACGAATCATGCCTATTTCCAGGGCGGTTGGCGACTAGTCTGCACGTGTCGAGTGCTACAGGGTCTTACACAAGCCTTCATCTACCCGAGCACGCATCACCTCGTCAGCCAGTGGATACCGCTGCAGGAGAAAGGATTACTCGCCACCTTTGTCTATGCTGGTAAGACGAGAACTAGAATAAATTAGGTGCAAATAATATAAATTCAGTACATAAACCGTATAAGACTGGTGCTTATCCTCCTCGACTCACGAACCGCAGCGCATGGCGTTGCAACACAAACAAGCCCGGTCCGCATGTAGTGTGCGATGGTTCATGCAATATTACGATAGTGATGAATGGATGTATAAAATATGAAGATGACAGAACGCCTTAGGCTCTAGGCAGACGGACTGCATTTCAACTGCAACCCAACCGCAAATTGCAGTTCGGATGCAGTTTGAATGCAGTTGACACGACTGCATCTCTGCATATCTGTGTCAACTGCATTCAAACTGCATCCGAACTGCAATTTGCGGTTGGATTGCAGTTGAAATGCGGTTTGTCTGTCTAGAGCTTTATAAGTTGGCGCGCGGCCCGCCCTTTTGCATCTGTCAGTCCGCTTATCATTTATTTTGCATCCTCTTTTTGTATTTCGTAATATTTAGGTGCATTGGCCTTTTATTGGGCATAGCTCATTAAGTAGACTTCAAGTAAAACTTCTTACTTTTACTTTGACTGAACCGCTTGAAACTAGAACAAACCTTTGTTGTAGCCACGCCAAAGGTTACACAAGAGCACCTACATGTTAGACAAGAGCACCTACACGTTGCTACTCCTAATTTGTAATACACAACAACTCACAATAAAGTCACCAGCAGGTACAGTTGCATCGCATTCCGCTTACATTATTCAGTATAAGGGCTTTCACAAACGACAGACTTTGTCGACGACCCGACGACCAAAAATCTGCGAAAGTTTGCGCGCTGTGTGTCTGAAGACAGAATTCGCGAGGAATGTTATTATACTGTTTTGCCCATTGACCACTTTTTGTGCAAATTTTTTAAGTTTGTTAAGTTCATCTAAACTTGTGCGCTTTTCTTAAAATTTTACCGTTTCAAAACTTATTAAAAAAGTACTGCTTGCACCAATTTCATAATCTTAGACTAATTATGGTAACCCATTGGTGTTCATAGTGGCTGTAAAAGTACTTTTAATATTATGTTTGTACAGTGCGTTGGAAGGGTGCTAATTTTTAACTAACACCACCTCAATGACTCCGTGCGTCGCAGACTTGATCGCATATAAAATCTATCGTCTGTATTGCCCCTTAGGAAGTTGAACAACGGATCGCATTAAACTTAGCTCCCGAGTGGAAGCTCGCGTAATTGGTAGGTTGTGAGTCAAAGTGCTGCGTTTCATATGAACGAGGTTTGTTTCTGAAATATGACGACATAATATGAATGGAGATATGAGTAGTTTTGATTAGGGTTTGTTGCTTTTTTTGGTTAAGTACTGCCAATAATAAGGGAGCTTTATAACTACAATAAACTGTTTTATCTTTTATACAGGCTGCTTTTTAATAAATTGAATAAGTTAAAGCAAAGTGTGACTAGAAGATTAATAATTTTTATCAAATCGGTATTGATTATTTGGATTGTGACCCTGCAGTCCACCTATCTCAATTGACATTCAATATCAAATGTCAAACAACAGCGCAGAAGTATTGACACCTCTGATACACTGGCTTTTAACTATTACTGAAACTCTGCCAACAGTTTTTCAATTATTCGCTTTTTCATTCAATTACCTACTCGTTTTCCACTCAACTTACTTGTCACAAATAAATAATAACGAATGAACACGAAACACAAAGCAAATTGGATTTCAGTCAGTTAAAAGGTCAGCAATTATAAGGAATTAAATGACTTATGTTTACCTTTCAGGTGGGCAGTTGGGCATAGCTCTACAGTTACTGGCATCAGGCTTCCTGGCCACGTCATGGGGCTGGCAGGCTATATTCTACGCGAACGGGACCTTGGGAGCTATTTGGGCATTTACTTACATGATCTTTGGCGCTGATTCTCCAGAAACATCGAGGTTCATTTCGAAAGAAGAAGTCTTGTATATTCAGACTTCTTTGGGAAGAGTTGGGGAGCAGAAGGTAAGAATTCAATTAAAGAACTTATTTTAAAAAAATCCTTAAAATAAACTTCTAACCCGCTACACCATTTGTTAAATCGATTAGTCTGTCAATGCCTTTTACACCTAGCCAATGCCACCTTTAACGATTATTTTTATTAGCAGGATTTATGTTTATTTTTCCAGAGGTACCCAACTCCCTGGCTGAAGATAATGACGTCACTGCCATTCTGGGCGGTGATAGTGGCCCACTGCGGACAGAACTGGGGCTTCTTCACGCTCATGACTGAGATGCCTACCTACATGTCGAAAGTGCTTAATGTTAATCTAAAAAATGTAAGTTCTTTCTGATTCAGTCAGATTTTAATTTAATTCTTTTTCTTATCATATCGATAACAAATATAAATATTTGCGAAGCTTAATTTTGGGCCGACAATAGATTATTGGCCCAAAATAAAGCAAAATGAAGCGAACTCCGCTCACTGACGCATTTATAAGATCATCAAGTGCACAGGTGACAGGGCATGCAGCGCAAGATTGAAGGTGGGCCACTGCCTGTGGGATGGGAAGACATCGCATACGTACTTGAAATCTTAATTTAATTGATCCATCGATATCAGCCAATTTCAGTCTACCGCTGGACATGTCAGCCCCATAGCATTACTGCTAGACAGATGCTTTCTGAAGCTGAAAGCCGTCCTGCTACCTTATTGTAATGGATAATGATTGTATATTAACTGAAAGCCGTCCTGCTACCTTATTGTAATGGATAATGATTGTATATTAACTCTGGAATGTTTGTTTCAGAATGGTATTCTCTCGTCTCTGCCCTACCTCGCGATGTATTTGCTTAGTTTCGTCATGGGAATTATGACAGATGTCATTATCAAGAAAAAATGGCTCAGTGTTTCCAATACCCGGAAATTCTTCAATACCATCGGTGAGTTATAAATATTTACCAATACATTGACGTGGAAAAAAAGGGTATAAAATCGACGATGTTTAGAAATAAAACATCACCTCATTGTTAATTTCTTCAATTTCTTTCCGGTCCTGTCTTTGTTGTGATGGGTCTACTTATAGTTCTATCTGGTGGACTTTCTCAAATATTATGAAATTGAATACACCTACTTACTCATTTACGTTTCATACAGGGACTAATACTCTATTAATTTATTTTTCAGGTCTGTGGGGCCCAGCGATAGCGTTAATTGGCTTGTCGTATTGTCCTGAAGGCAACATGGTGTATGCCGTGGTCATGCTCACCATAGCTGTGGGAATCAATGCTGGACAGTATACTGGATATATGGTAAGACATACATTTAAAAAGGTTTATAATTTGAGTGCAAATAGTTCCGTTACTCAGCAGATATTATAGGTACTGATAAAGCTTAAATGAACCTGTCATCAAAAAAACAAAAGTTTTGAATAACTTCAAATAAACTCAAAATAGAGTACCGTAATCCTTAAAATAATTCCATTGAAAGACATAATAGGATAACTGTTGGTTGCAATAAAGAGCAAATTACCTCATTTACTTTATTTGATACGTCATCACCAAATTCAAACCGCCATAGAAACAGATTTGCTTCTTAAACACAAAGTTGCAAGCTTGCAACAACTTGAAGCTATGATTAATGAAATGCATCAAGTTTCAGCGCTCAAGTCATATATCATCCGGAAATGTTGTGAAGTGGAACGCAGAGTGGGGATAACACGGAAAGATAAACGACCCATCTTCGTATGAAACGATAAATATACACTAGTCAACGTAAATGGTCGCGAAGCTCGCAGGGGACATCCTTCATTCGTGCTTGTCATGTAAACGTTTGCAATCCGTTTAAACTTTAAAGAAATGCTTTAAAATCATGACTTTGTTATTTCTAACTAGGTAATTATAATTCAATTGTCTGGTGGTCATAACCCCGTACGATGTACTGGTCAAGTAATGCTAGACTTTTTTTTTGCGACTTTAATTAGTGATTTATTATGGTATGTCTGCAGACTTCACGCGTGTTCTAAAAATACTGGTTTGTTACAGCCGGTAGGACCTTCCACAAAATAAAAAATTGTTGAAACAAATCAAGGAACTTAACCCGACTCCAACTTTATTTGAATGTTGAATTAATTAGACAATTACGGTACTGGCCACAGGACAGCTCCTTGTGGTACACTTAAGAAGTTAAACTAATTATCAGCCAGAAGTTGTAGAACGCTAAGTTCTCTTAAGTTTTACAAGAAAGTTTCTCCGTGAGAAGATCTGATTCCGTGCAGTTCGTATTTTTTAATTGCGTTTGGGTCCGGTTCGTAGAACATTGCAATGGGAATGAAAGGGTATTTCATTGGTTTCAAACAACTAAGATTTAAAACATTGGGCACACATGTGATTTGGTGTATAATAACTATTTTATTAAACATTTTGTAATAAATATATATTTTTTTTTTAAAACGTTGCTCCACTCTAGGAATTACTCTTGTATCGCGGGTGCGTTTACAAACATTTAAACTCACATAGACAAACAGCCAGACCCGGAACAACTACCTGAAGGCAATACAAATATTTGTTCCGTGCGGGAATCGAACCCGCGACACGCAGCGCAGCAGTCGATCGCTCAGCCACTGCGCCAACCTTGTCGTCAACATAACTGTTTCGATACCTCTGGTCTCGGGCCTTTGGTAGGCATGCGAGGGGCCAAAACCAACTTGCAGAGGCTCGTTAGACTCTGAGTAAAGGAAATACCAGGAACCATCAGCAGACGATTATCTTTGTATGCATTGTGCAGGTGCACTCAAGGACCACCCCCGGTTGGTGTAGGACTATTGCAGGATATAGAAACATGAATTGTTTTTGCTCAAACCAATAGTGGGTTTGGTTGGCTAAGATACTAAGGACTGGTTACCTAGTACTATGAAAGTACTAGGCTTGACCAATATATACTAATATTAGGGGTTAAAGTATGAAGTTGCCGATTTGTACTGAAAAATTGAAATTCGTTTTTTTTTTATTTAACATATTTATTTAATCAAAATAATTACCATTATTATCTATACATTGCTGCCATTTAATAGGAAGGTCAACTATGCCTTTGCGATAGAACTCTCGTGATCTAGATTTGATAAACTGTATGAAAGCATTTTGTACTGCCTCCTGAGAAGAAAACTTTTTATCACGTAGAAAATTGTCCAAATCACGAAAAAAATGGTAGTCCGTTTTAGCAAGGTCTGGCGAATACGGAGGGTGACGAATGGTTTCTAATTGCAGTTCCTGTAGATTTAAAACGGTTTCTCGTGCTGTATGAGGTCTCACGTTATCATGGAGCAATAATGGTGAAGATCGATTCATGAGTCGGGGCTGTTTCACTGCTAGTTTTGCTATCATTGTTCGGAGTTTGACACAGTAGACATCTGCCGGTATTGCTTGACCAGATCGGAGAAAGCTATAGTGAAAAACACCATGCTGAGACCACCAAACAGTTACCATTACCTTTTTATTGGTAAGCTTTGCTTTAGGACTCTGTTGCGGCGTTTGACATGGGGTCAGCCATTGCATTTTTCGCTTACGGTTATCGTAAAGAATCCACTTTTCATCCCATGTCACAATTCGATCCAATATTCCTTCATTTCTGTATCGATTCAACAAGGCAACACAAGTTTCAACAAGGGTTTCTTTCTGCAGATCAGTCAAATCATGAGGCACCCATTTCTCATATTTTTTTATTTAATTGATTTGACGCAAATGAGTCAATATTGTTGGTAAGGTAACGGTAAACTATGCAGCTAATTCCTGGGTAGTTTGGCTCGGATCGGCTTCCACCATCTCTTTCAATTCATTGTTATTCACCTGTGTGGGCGGTCTTCCATGTGGTTCGTTCTTCAAATCAAAGTTTCAAAATCGCACGGTGCGTTCATTAGCAGTCCCCTCTCCAAACGCAACATTGATATTGCGAGCTGTTTCTGCCGCGTTAGTTCCGCGTCGGACCTCGTATTAAAAAATAACTCGAATATTCGAAGTATCCATCTTTCTGGTCTAAGCTGAATAAAAAAAACAACTGAAAGTCGATAATCGAATGTTGCACATTTTTTAAAAGAAGAACTTCATAGGTACCATGTGAAAAAAGTTTAACTCAAAAATTTCAAACCATGAAGGTTCTATGTCAATTCGAAGTACCTATTACAATAAAACGGCAATTTCATACTTTAACCCCTATTATTAGAAAGCGAAAATATTTGTTTATTTGTCACGCTTTCACGCTATAACGCCTGTACGGATTTGGACGAAATTTGGCACGTAGGTAGTACATAACCTGGATTAAGGACATATATTTTTATCCCGATATTCCCACGGCATCGAGACTTATGCGGGTAAAACTGCGAGGCACAGCTAGTGTTTTATATATACGACAATACACGGATAAAATGGTAGGGGATTACTTGTACACTCAAAAATAGGCTGCCGGAAACGATTGCTAGCACATAGTGACATAGCGACAAGGGGACAACATATCCTGAGGTGCTTGAGTACTGGAGAGGTATTCCACGGCTATCAGGACAATCTCGAAAGGACGGTCAAGATCGCTACCAGCATCTCAATAGAATACTTCGTTCCTCCGAGCACGTTTGTTTTTGCAAATCTCCACTGAAGCTGGCTATTAAAGGCAAGAAAGAAATGGGAGCTCTGTTCATCGTCACTGTACACTCCAGCTGGTTAATAAAGACAAGCCAGAGATAAGGAACAACACTGCTCCGGAGGATAGGGTCCGTGGGGTTGCTACTGCCCAACAGCTCACACACCACATGCTGCCACATGCTGCCTTGCGGGTTTATGTGTCTCTCTGGCTCCTCATCCTAGACTTGTTTCGGCAAAGTATAGTATTCTACCGGCCTACAGTGCGGAGCGCGCAAGCTACATCATGACGTCAACGTAGAGATACGGCGATGGGGATATTCTTGCTTCATTATGACGTGGAAAATAAATATTTTCATAGTTCAAAATTATTTTTAATTCTATCCTGATTTCAAATATGACACAAACTTTATATTTAATGTAGATTTCTCACAATTCAGTTACCACAAAGTGTGTATACCTCTAATACTTCACTTTAATCACTGAATATTTTATCTTTCAGTTGGTTCACATCGACCTGGCTCCAAATTTTAGCGCGTGTCTGATGGGCATCACCAACTTCTTGGCCAACATAATTTCCATCATCGCACCCCTCGTGTGCGGGTTTATCGTCCACGATGAGGTTACTGTTTTTTTTTTTTGTTCCCTAAGTGTCCGTTCCTGTTTGTTTTGTTTAGTGTTGCGAGATATGCATTATTAACGTGACTTTACAAAATTACTAATGAACTAATTCTCTAATCTAATTACTTAAGAAGCACGATTTGATTCTGAACAGTTCAAATTAACATCATTTTAAATCAAATTAACATAGTGTTAAAAGTTATAGTTCAACATTTCTGACTTCTGTTGAACAGTTATCTAAAGTAGGTAATATGAAGATAATTTCTTACAATCTAATAGTAATATTTCTTGCAGACGGAGCCTTCGGAGTGGCGCAAAGTATTCTTCGTAGCCTCAGGAGTGTACTTCTTCACAAACTTGTTCTTTGTGCTTTTCAGTACATCTGTGAAGCAGCCCTGGAACGAGCCTAAAGTGACTGATGTTGGTAAGGGAAATTCAACTTTATTCATGACGCCTGTAAAGTTGAATGTTGGTTGGATGTGGAAATTAATTAGATTTTTAATATTCCCAGAAATGAAAGCTGCCGAAATTAAAGAACCTGAAAAGTTGAGGTTGGAAACGAAATGGAGTCGCCATTGATTTATGTTATATTTATTTGTATTTATGTACCTGAGTTAAGTTTGATGTAATGTTAATAAAAAGTCAAGTTTAGTTTTATCATCGTAGTTTAAATAATCATTTCCCTGTAAAATTGCTCCAATTTGCGACTCCAGTCAGGGATGCTGACAGATCAAACAGTCCTTTATTATTCAAAACTCCTTGAAAACTTGAGATCTTTTGCTAGACACTGGGGCCTCAAATGAGTTCATCATTCATTCATCCTATGATGACAATTTCCGTACCCTGCAAGATGGCTTCTGTCCTTCCTTAGTACCATCATGTTGGTTTCCATACATAGTTTATGTGTACATGACATGCATACGGCTACATTACCAACAACGCCCCAGAGGATTGACGAGTTGTGGATCGAAGGCTAGGGTAAGATGCTAGCGAGAATAGCAGATAGGGTTTAAATACTTCTACCAAGAAAGAGTCTAAATTTATTTTAGACTTTGGACGATCTCTTTAAAATCACAATAAAACTTTTATTATTGTCAACTAGCTTCTGCCAGTGACTACTACAGTGACAGTCCTAGTAAAGCAACTTTCTTTAAAAAAAAATCTGTAAGAACCTTCTACAAAGTATTAGAAAACTTAAAAAAAAAAGATGAATGAAATCGGTAAAGTCGTTCTCAAGTTATGACGTGACCAAGGGAAATAGGGATTCATTTTTATATATGTATAATATATAGATAAACCTTACCGGCCTTACTACAAAACAAGGTTTCTGTTTAGACTCAGGTTTAAACCATCGAGCCATTTTACAATTTCGAACTACATTAAGGGTGAGTTGCATCAAAAGCTCCGTTATAGTTACATCAAAGTTAATTTTAATTTTAACAATAAGTATGACCATACAATCTAACTATCTGTGGTTGCACCATCATGTAAAATGTAAAAAGTTTAAAGTTAAAAGTGTGACAAGTGATAAGACGTCTTATTTTCCCTAAATGTTCGTGGGTAATTTATTTGACAGGATAATCACACTTTCAAAAATAACCAAGATTAAACTTATTTTTTCGGTGGGATTATTCATTACACGCAACGTGTTTTCAAATATGAAAACATAAAATATAAATCAGGCTCTGGTAACCAAAACTGTTTTTATTAAGTAATAAAATAAATAATAGTAATACTACTATCTATATTTATAATAAATGTTTTTTTTTGTTAGCCTATGCTGTCCCACTGCTGGGCAAAGGCCTCCCCCAAATCCTTCCAAGAACTCTTTTCGTTAAAGTTGGGTGATTTTTTGACAAGGGCAACACTTCAAGCTTTTTGTCATCGTGTCTTGTCGCTTTCTTTTGTAGGCTCTAGTGATGTTACTCAGTCATAAATGGACTCGATGTCTCGATTATGTAATTCGAATACTCAATTTGAGTTGGTTGTTGCTTCGTACGCTTGAAACGCACACAAAAAAATTTCAAGAAAAGAATCACAACATTCGGCTAGGATTGTCTTTGTTCGACTTTCTAAAGAGCGTTGTGTCCTACTCAAATTCCACTGATTATCAGGTTGATCTGATAATCTATGACGATTTTAATGACAAATATTACACTTTATCAACTGACAGCACTAACCCACAGAACATGTATTTTCTCTTATTAAAACTGTGACTCTGTACATCACAGTATTTTGACGGTTTATTACACGAAATATATCTATTCCTAGGTTGATTATCGAAGAATGACAGTTAACTAGTGTGGCAGTGCTGGTGATATTTATCTAATCGCAACTACATCGAGTGGCACCTCGAGAGAAAATAGACTTTTATTTACTCGAGTAACGAGGTAAATAAAATCGAGCCGCATCACTATCTGACACTGTCAGAAAAACAAGACGTGTCAAGTGACAATAACATTCATTTTATTTTTCCGTTTCTTTCGAATTACATGAAATTGATATTTCTGTTTTCCTGTATGTAATTGAAGAATTGCGTTATTGGAAGATGCATTACAGCATTTACTCCAGAAGAATGTTGTGTTAATTGGTCAGTAAGATTTCAACGCAAGACATGGCCTGAGTATCGGGATCGTCCGAAAGGGTTACCGCTGCCCTGGAACATAAAGGGCTAAGGAAGGAACAGGGGTGGGTTTTAGTCAGTAAGAGTCTGACAGTCCCTTCTGCTCCACCCAGAGCGGGAGGGGTCATTTGATGATTTCCCATCATCAAAAAAAAAAAAAAAAGACATGGGACCTGAGACTGCTGCAGATGTGCGGTAACTTGTCAACGCAAGTCAAACCATCTCTAATACGGTTTAACGAAAGTGCGTTTAAACGATGCAAGAAAGTATTGAAACTGTTTATACATTATGGAGATTTGGGTACAGGTGGCAGGGACACGCGGTCAAAATGTATGGAACAGCAATTTTTTTTTTTTAATAACCGACGAAAAATTGCGACGCTATGGGGTCTAAACTCATGTGCTGAATCCAGAGATACAGTTTGCGCGTCGATGTCCCTGCCACCCTGTATTCTATGTCGATTTCACAACAAACGCATACTGTGCCTGATGACTGCGGGAAAGAACATTATTTTGCACTGGATTCCAGCACACCAAAAAGAACAATAATAATATTAGTTACGTTTATTGTCTAACACAAATCTTCCATGTCTTTTTAGGTACATTATTTAGGTACCTAGAACATCAATTTCTAACAGCAAGCGGCTCTTGCTGGATAACTGTTTGGTGGGCCGACGTTGGTACTGTTGGTTGTTGTGCACATGTAATGTGGAGCGTGCGGTATTTAAGTTTTTATCGGTGGAGCGACCTGCATCTTTTTTAGATGAAATATTACCTACTTCTACGTCTCTGACGTCTCTCTACTCGTCTGACGTTGAAATTAATATAAGTACTTACAGTAATAAAAATGCTTTGTTATGTACACTATGTGCTGTTTGATTTTAGACCGTTCAAAACACCCTTTAATCCTACTATTTATCGCTGAGCACTGGCGGCTCCGTTGTAACAGCTGCGACTTACAGCTTGTAGATCGTAGGTTCAAAGCCAGAGAGGCACTTTACTTTGTGTAAATTGTTTCATCACCACTGCTCTCAAAACGGTGAAGGAAAACATTGTGAGGAAACCGGCATATCGTTATACTTGCTTGTTATGGTTATTTATGACGTCATTATAACAATTGTCAAAATGATGCAACCCGAATGTCGCTTAACCGGAGATTTGAAGGCTATCAAAACATTGTTTTATATTAAACCCGAGTCTAAGTTGTCAATTTTGCATTAAGAACTTTACGTTTGTCGAAATAAAGTTCAAAATTCAGTAACTGGCTTGAAGGTTTTGGCTAGGTCTAAAGTTAGAGCT
Organism: Apamea epomidion; assembly: GCA_947507525.1. Lineage (NCBI taxonomy): Eukaryota > Metazoa > Arthropoda > Insecta > Lepidoptera > Noctuidae > Apamea > Apamea epomidion. The sequence continues at coordinate 20,135,570 of OX382237.1, forward strand.
TGTTTTGTAAGAAGACGGTTAAGTTTATGTACAGAAATAAAACTTGAGTTTTTACTTTCTCTAAAAGATTGGGCAAAAAAAAATATATCAAGAGGTTTCAATTAATTTTTCTATTTCCCCAACCAAGCAGGTCCTCTGGTACCTAGAGACGAAAGCAATCGGTCAATTAACAAATAAACTTAACTTAACTTTTTTGGGTTCCGTACCCAAAGGGTAAAAACGGAACCCCATACAACAGACGTGATTTTATTGCCGTTTTTTTTATTTTTATCTGATGTATGTATCTGGTGTATTGTGTGTATTTTAGTCTGTGCTAAATAAATGTATTTTCTTTCTTTCTTTTTTCCGGCCAATTTGCCTTGTGGTGCGGACCCTACCTTACCAAGCCTTTGTGAGCGAGTCCGACTCGCACTTGGCCGGCGTTTTTGCTCTTGAACCCCAACGTTCAATACAAAAGAATCAAATCAGGCTTCAATTAAGTATTGTATTTCTAATATTACGAGTACCATCTGAGGACATCAATTCAGAAGTTCCGTCCAGTTCATCGGCTCAGAGAAAAGATTGAAAAGCCATTTGAGTGACCTTGACTCGACCTTGAACCTCATTCGATTTGCACTTAAAAGGTCGATCTTCGAGTTCATTTGCATTTCAATTGGAAATCATTTATGTGTCGCTAGAGACTGCTAAAAGCGATTCTTCATTCAAGATTCATTGCGAGATCGTTGTAACAAAGACCAGCTTTTTTGGATGAAATGTGCAAAATCGGTATTGAAAGCAGTAAGATCATTTATTTAGTATCTAGTCTAGAGTCAAGACTATTTACCATGGTATTTATAAGCGTAAGTAGATACTATGAAAAAAATATTCTTATGCGTATTTAAACGAGTTCTAAACCCCTAAACTGGTCGGAAACGTAACCATACCTGCTCTGTACGAACCATCTTATAAATAAACCAACAGTATCATTCCTTAACCAATTCTCCCTTTCATATTTTATTCCCGGATCACAAACGTGCGGACTACACGATTCATCTCAAAGGTTTCCGTCACACGTTCAGCTTCCAACACTAGACCAGACTATCGCTTCAAAATTCACATGACCATTACTACTAGCCCTAAAGTCTACGTGCTGAGACTCTGAGTGATACTGACCTAATATGCTACGTGGAAAGAATGCGAAATCGGCGTGAGTCATATCCTTATGGTAACCTTTACCAGTGCCGCTCGTGAGTATTGAACCCAGAGTATGTGTCACGTCGTCGTTCCAGTATGCTTAGGAGCTCTTTGGATGCAAGGATGGGATCCCGGAGAATTATTTAGTGCTGTTTGAATAAGGACGTGTATTGGATGACATTTTTGTTTGTACTTGGTTTCTTCAAAGGAGCTGAATTTCTGATACAAGAATGTGGTTTGTGAGTGTCGCATGCTTAACATCTTTTCAAGGCAATAGAAAATAAGCTTTCTAGTAGAAATACTTGCTAAGTCTCTTAAAACAAACATTTTCATTCGAGACACATCGTGGCTCAATTTGCCTACCACTTGACTGAGATCCTTTCACAAACAGCTTTCTGCGCTCTTTTTTAAGATGTTTCAAGATCAAAGAGCGAACGGAAACTATAGTATTCGTATCAAAAACTAGTAGGTATAAAAAAATTATAAACGTTTTTTATTTAACCTTAATAACTAAGATCTTAAACTAATGTAAGTAAAAACTACACTGTAAAAAGTTATGCGTCATACACAAAAAAAAAAACCATTTATAGCACTTTAGATCGCAAAAATCATACTTTATTTCTTAAACTTTTCACGGTACGTATTCGTTGGTTTTCAAACGGTAATTAGCAAAGACATCAAACACAGATTATTTAATATTCTTAAAGTTGTTATCTGAAATCTGGAACAATATATAAACTTCAGTTTCTAAAAGTTACTGATGTATACCAAGAAGTTTAGATCTAAGTAACAAAAAATCTGAAATGTAAAAGAGATAAACTTATTTTCGATTTTATATTCGATGAAGATTTTCTTCGTTTTATGAGCGGACGAAGAGTTTAATTGAAAATAAAACACGTTAATTGATGTAGTAGTTCAGTGACTCTTCTCTGAATATTAACGACGGCAGTTTGAGACTCCAAACAGTTACTCCACAGAGCCCATTCAGGTACATCATGTCGACTTCATTTATTTTATGTTTGAGTTGGGAAGTCTTTTTTTATTTTTTTTTCGAGGATGGGAAATCATCAAGTGAACCCTCCCGCTCTGGTTGGAGCAGAAGGGAGTGTCAGACTCTTACTGACTAAAACCCTACCCGTGTTCCTTCCTTAGCCCTTTATGTACCAGGGCAGCGGTAACCCTTTCGGACAATCCCGCTACCCCGGCAGGCTTCGGCCCTGTCGGGCCCCGTCAACTTTGCTGACATCTCTTTGAGGCGCACGTGGAACACATACGCGCCGTCCGGCACGGGCCTGGTCCTGATCGGACGGAGAGCTACCCATTGCTCTCCGCCCGCAGGCCCGCGCCTACGGTGGCCGGGAGTCGTCACGCGGCTCCCGACGCCCGGAGCGTCTCCCTCGGCGGCTGAGGCGTGAGGATCTCTCCCTTGCCCATCCCGCCACCTCCTTCGCTAGCATGACTGCTTCGCAGAAGGAGGTGACCGCCTCCCACTCCCTCGCGCCCCGGACCATGGCTTGCACCAGGGCCGGACGCGAGCGGTCGCCGCCGCTGCCGATCGCCTCTACGAGGACACGGCGGTGCTCTGCCCAAGCGGGGCAGACCTCCACCGTATGCTCCACCGTGTCCTCTGGGCGATCCTCGCAGTGGTGACACCCGGGCTCTCCTCCCGCCTGATTATGTGCAGGAACCTCCCGAAACATCCGTGTCCGGAGAGGACCTGCGTCAGGCGGTAGGTGAGAGCACCGTGACGCCTCTCTAGCCACTCCTCAAAGAGGGGTCTTACCGCCGCTATCGTGGCGTGCCCTGCGCTAGGTTGCGATAGTCGCGCCTTCCATTCCACCATGAGACCGCGCCGGAGGTCCGTCCGCTCCGCAGCGATTTGCCGCGGGTGCGGAGTTTCCCCCCGACGTAGTGCCTCCGCGCGCCAGTCATACAGGCGCGCGAGGACTATCGCCGCCAGATCCCATGGTGGCAGTCCGGCAAGGAGGCTTGCTGCCTCGCCCGAGATCGTGCGGTACCCCCGGATTAGCCTTACGGCTACCACCTTTTGGGGCGCGTTCAGGTAGTGTGAGGCTCGCAGCCGCAGTGAACGCGCCTATACCGGGGCCCCATATAGGGCCATGGACCGCACGACCCCCGCGTAAAGCCTCCGGCAGGAGGCGTTTGGCCCCCTCAGGTTGGGCAGGAGCCGCTTTAAGGCGGCCCCGGCCCGTTCCAGTTTGGGGGCCAAACGTCGGAAATGCTCGACGAAGTTCCACCGGCTGTCGAGGACGAGACCCAGGTATCTCATCGTTGTCTCGACGCCGATGTGAACCCCTCCTACCATCAGTTGGGATCCCGAAGGTGGCCCGTACCGAGGCCCATGAAAGGACTTGTGCAATGCCACCTCGAGACCCAACTGCCGGATCCTTTCCACGACTATCGCAACCCCGCGTGTCATAGCGTCGGCCGCCGCCTGATGCGACCTCCCCTGCGCCAGGACCAGCGTGTCGTCAGCGTAGCAAACTACGCTGACGCCATCAGGGAGGTCGGCCCGCAGCACCCAGTCGTAACGATGTCCCACAGGAGCGGCGAGTTGGGAAGTCTTGGTTTTACATTATTTTGAGTGAAAATTAATATATATAATGTTATGTTGGTTTATCAATTTTAAAATGGAATCTTTTGTAAGTAGCTGACAGACTGATGGATTTATAGACTCAAACTCAAAAGTATTTATTTCAATTAAATCATTTCATTAACTTTTGAATTGTCAAGGAGTCGGCGAGTTCGTCAGAAAATTGAAGCTTGTTGAAGTTGTTGGCTCCAAAACGTAGATATCGATCGATCGAGATGAGCGATGCAAGCAGATTGAATTCAGACAGTGATGAGTTCCGGTATACACATAAATCACCTATCACGAATACTTTCACTGTATTCATACAAAGAACACAAAACCACAGCTTTAAAATTCTAGCCAGAATGCGCTAAGTATATCAATGTTCAAATTCAATTTCGGTATAACTTACTACACAATTCTGTACTTCGCAGTGTCTTGTAAATCAACCAAGTTATTATTGGGTGCAATTCTGTGGTAAATTTAATACCTCCGGAGCTGGAGCCCGAATCAGCAGGTTAGTTTAATATCAGACACCTCTATACCAATATGCAATGTCCCGAGCGGTGCAATCACAATGCATTGGAGACGAATATGAATGGCAGATATTGTACCGCTTTCTTCCATGAAGGTATTCGGTTCCCAGATACCAAGCTGATACTTTTCACTGAAAATCTTTTGTGTAATAGCAGAATATGGACTAAGTTAGCATTTAAATTTTACAAATCTGAAACAAGACTGATTATACCTTATAAATCATCGGAAAAATAAGATACCAATCTGAGCTCCATGTGCTGGGATCATTACAATTCATAATTGAATTGAATATTTAAATTGTCTAAGTCGCCCTCATCTCTGCAGTAATGGGATTGTGCAAACAGATGTATTGTTGTTTGGAATATGATTGAGTTGAACAAATTGATTTTCACAATAATTATGCCCTTTTCATTATGACAATAAGTTTATATATAGTAATTTTATTTTGACCATTAGATAGGTATGCTCATTTCCTTTTTTTGCAGTTATTTACAAAACAGTGGTGAATGGAAACGCCGGGATACCCTAGAAGGAAATACTGACCTTATCAGTAATGTTCTTCAGAATAGTCAGTTGTATAGTAGGTACTCGCAAACCGCGTGCATGTGTGACCAGATGTATGAACTTAAACGAAGCAAAAGAAATACAACTTTACCATACTTCCGTATGCATGTATAGATTGTAACCATAGAAATGTAAAAAACAAATCGTAGCAGGTGGCGTTCAGGGCCCTATTTCTCGAAACTATTAGTTTACTAGTATATTAGTTATTAGTGTAAAAAAATACAAGTCCTAATATTTCCTGTTTCTCAAAGACAGGTACTGGACTAATAACTAATAGTAGCAGACTAATAAAAAATATTAGGCTGGCTTGGCTGAGTACACATAGTACCCATGTCTCTTTACTTATTAAAAAAAAAATACGGAAAAAGTTCCCGCCGCTTTTGGATTCCATTGATTTTGCCGTTTGCACATTGACGGTAAAAGCGGATTGTTTTATTTTAAGTAAATTAGATAGCCACTATCTAGAGTAATATTGTGTTAGTTAATGGCCTCCAGCCATTTTCAATTCTACGAAAAAGACCACTACTGTTGCGTAGAACTCTCGAATCATGCACTGCCCCTGGCCAATTAGCATACGAATAATAAAACTAAAGTAGGACCGCAAACTATCAAACTATTTATTGAGTGGTCCCCGTGCTTATCTACAAATTGTTCATAGTTTTCATTTGGGAGCAAACAATATGCATTAATGTTTCCGAATCTGACCACATTTTATAATTTTTTGTTTGGTAAATTTAAGTCTAATAATTCTGGCAAATTTTTTTTACAAGCCTTCTGAGACTAATAGCTTTATCAGTGTATTTACAAGAGACATATGTTTTTATGAAACCAAATTAATTTACTCAGGTAATTTTAGCTAATATTTATTATTTGGCAACTAGTAACTAATATTTCACTACCGTAGCTTCGAGAAACACACACTAGCAAACTTGTAAAAAATATTCGTTCATGGACTCATATTATTAGTCTAATAAGTTTCGAGAGATAGAGCCCTGAGTGTCTGCGCACCCCCGTGGGGATAAGGCGTGACTTATGTATGTGTTCCTTTGTATTGTACTTTTACATCATACATTTTTGACATATTTTCACAAGATGTTTATACTTTTACAGGAATGAAATTTCCTACATCGTGACTTTAGAACATAACATTTTATTGTAACACAAAGAGCGTGTGCTCTTTATGGCAATCCTTTTAAAAGCAATCGAAAATATGAAATTGAAATTGGAAAATGAATCACGATTGAAATTGCGAAATTGGAACCTTATACGATATTACACAGGCCATTTTACTTCAATTATAATTTGAAATGATTTCAATAAACATAACACAGGTTTTATAAAAAAAAGCTTTTATTAAATTATGCAATTTTCATAAAATAGTTCACAGAATTTCGAGTTTCGTGAACCCATAACTTCCATGGACCTTTTTGCCATGCACCGCAGTCACATCTGGAGGTCCCCTCCACACCTTGTTAGCAGTTGACCGTAAGGACCCTTATAAAGGACGCATGTCATTTCAATAAAATATTACTAACGACTTTACGGACTGTGTCGTAAAAAGTATTTTAGATGAATGGAACGACCCCATGGGAAATTTGGTGAAATTGGATTGACTTTAATTCATTGAATTTTGATTTTTTGTAAGAATTCTCTAACATAGGCCCTCTCAATTCTCTACATTATGTCAACTACGCTACTCCAACAATATATTTTACAATAGTTAACAATCAGAAGGCTAATTTGTATTTTGTTAACGCCGCCGCCGGCTGTCGCTGAAAAATAAAAATCTAAAGTCGTTTATTCAAATTAGGCTGAGAATCAGCACTTTTCGAACGTTAAAATTACAAAAGACAGTCCCTCAAAATACCCGCCCTTCACCACTTCCTAGTGCTGTGACTGTCTTGCATAGTCACAGCATTATTCTGAGCGAGAACCGCATTGCGTGGATGTGACGTATATTTCCCCTCACCTGTCTTACCGCAAATACACGTATTTTATTTTTCATTATTTGATTTAGTAGTTAGATCTTTGTAGGTAAACCATAAGGATGATGAAAATTGGATTGATGCCATAACATTGTAAAATGCCGCGATGACATCAACAGCTAATCAAAGCATAAAATAATTATTGCAATGCCGTAAAGGGACGCATAAGGACATAATGCGAGCAGTGACGAACGTGCTAATCATAGTTTATACTCGTATTTGTGATCATAACGATGTGAGTCTAGCTAGAAGCGTAAATAGAAATTAATTGACTTTAGGGTTAAGCTACGCCTTCCTAAAAGAGACGTCACTGACATGTTATTTATGAAAATAAGTTGATGTGGTTTCCCATGTGTGGGCCACCACTATTTTAAGACATCGTAGCTTTATAGGACAAAGAAACAGGGCGAAGGATTCTCCCCAAAACAAAGCTGTATTCAATTTAACTACATTGACTTATTGAGTGGCTGATAAAATCGGAGACACAAGTTTGAATTCCGTTGCTTATCACAGACCCGATTAATTAGACAGATTAGATGATGATCGTGTAGTATAGTATATTTGTAACTGATAGCAGTAACAAAAATACTAACATACAATTAACATTACTTTAAGAAAATTTAGATTTATTTTTAAAACACGACACACAAAACTTTAACGGTAGTTAAACAAATAAAATTGTAACCTAATACACAATAGTAAGACGCTTCCATAAATCACGCAACTCGGAGAGCGCTCTGCGGAAATCTGTTCGCCCACTTAATATATGGCCGCGCCCAAACATGGGAAGCCACTCTTATTGTATTTAATTAAATAAGTTATTCATGCTCTGAAGCAATTGTTACCTTATATAATCTTAGTAAGCAAATAAAAAGCTGAAGTAACCCACATTTTTAAGGAAGAAAGGACCCAATCTCGTTTTGGCTCCTTAGACAACCCAAACAATTCAGCATTACGCAATGGATTATACATCTTCTTCTTTCTTCCAACTATTATCCCAATTTATTTGGGGCCAGCCCTGCTAGTACTTCTGCGCCACACCGTACGGTTGTGGGTTGTCTCTCTTGTTGTATTATTAGCCCTGCTAGTACTTCTGCGCCACACCGTACGGTTGTGGGTTGTCTCTCTTGTTGTATTATTAGCCCTGCTAGTACTTCTGCGCCACACCGTACGGTTGTGGGTTGTCTCTCTTGTTGTATTATTAGCCCTGCTAGTACTTCTGCGCCACACCGTACGGTTGTGGGTTGTCTCTCTTGTTGTATTATTAGCCCTGCTAGTACTTCTGCGCCACACAGTACGGTTGTGGGTTGTCTCTCTTGTTGTATTATTAGCCCTGCTAGTACTTCTGCGCCACACCGTACGGTTGTGGGTTGTCTCTCTTGTTGTATTATTAGCCCTGCTAGTACTTCTGCGCCACACCGTACGGTTGTGGGTTGTCTCTCTTGTTGTATTGCTCGCTATCATGTCATTTTTTATTGTTCGTGGCCAAGTCATTGGTGGTCGTCCACGGCTCTTTTTTCATCTTCTATTTTCATGACTCTTTTAGTCATTATGGTCATCATATCGCCCCATCACATGTCCGTAACTAGCGCAAGCGGCTTTCACTAAGTTTTCGTGTCTTTAAAAGTACCACGGATATATTCGTTTCTTATTTTATCCCTTTTCGAAACCCTACCAGACCAGCGTAGCATTTGATGACATCTAAATACACTTTGATACATCGTGATTCCTATATTTTATTTAGTGTTTGGATAACCCAATCTTTTGCAACGATTAGGTATTGCAACATAATCGGCCTATAATGTTCCCACTGCTGGGACGCAGGCCTCCTCTCTGTGAGGGAGTGGGCCATAATCCACCACGTGGGCCCAGTGCGAGTTGGTGGATGTCACATGTCTTCGAATTTTTGGTTGTAAGACATGTCGGTTTTTTCCCGATGTTTTCCTTCACCGTTTTGATTAGGTATTAGTTTTATTTAATTCTTCATAAGATGAATCTGTTGTAGATACCTGAGGGGCAATTCCCAAAATTTTAAGAACGTTCACAGTCTGATCTCAGACTCAATCTGTCAAAAATACCCCTAATTTCCCTACATTTTTGACAAATATTTGACATTGATTTTCGCTGAGATGAGGTTGCGACTAGATTTTGAACGTTTTTAAAGGGAATTGGCCTTCAGAACTAACTACAACTGTAGCTGGCCAAAAAGAAGATATATGTACAAATAGGTACAGTATACTATTAACAGTGAGAAAAGCCGATGACACTAATCCCGGACCATCTACGTATGACTCACTAGATTTACCGATGATCATGTCTTAGAATCCCACAAATTCAATGAAGCAATATACCACAAACAGCTCTGGATAATATTAGGTAATCAATCAACAGACAAACTCACTAATTGGAATAACGCAGTGATTGCCCCGGGCTATTACATGCCGACACTAGTTGATAGCTTGATCGATGACGTCACGGTGTGTACTGGGAAGATGCATTCAGTATAATATTATGTTATGCAGGACAGGTGTGGTTGGTTTGTTGTATTTGGTATAAGGATCCAATGATATTGTAACTATATGTTTACCTGCGGCGTCGCTCCCGTGAACTTTCTCATAAAAAAGCTTTTGTGACTATACCATAATGTCTATGGGTGCAATACAATAATGTCTTCAGAATGTTGTTGCGGTTGCCGCGGTTCTGCAGTGCTTCCGCGATGTTTGCTGAAGCGCGTACTAATGACTTCTATGAAGTAAGACGCAAGCGTGTGTCGTCACTGTTAGGCAGAGTACGCGGCCGCAACAACGGCATTCTGATCATTTCTGACAAATATCAGTGTCCAATATACTCGCTCTGGGTGAGCATTGTGGTAGGGACAGTAAAATAAATGTATATGCTGTTAATAATATGTAAATATGTAATTGTGTTGTAAATGTGTTTTATGATTGTATTTAATGATTATATTTAATGATTGTATTTTTGTAACCCTACTAACATAGTTTATAAGTTCCAATTGTTACTAACCATTACGGATGATATTTATCTGACATTAAATATATGAATCAATAAAAAATATATATACCTACCTATTTCCATTGCTGCGGGAAAGAAGGACAAACACGCTTTATATGGACCGAGTTTTCAATTTTCACATAACTTTTATCAGAGGACTGAAGGTACAGAACCCTAAAAATTGAGCAATTGAATTAAGTAGAATAACTTGATTTAAATGAGTGATCGTGGGGTTTCTTTTATTTAAGTATTTATTTATTTATACTTTTCGCACAAAAAGGTACAAAGGCGGACTTAATGCCTTTTTTTTTTTTTTTCTGGATGGGAAACATCAAATGACTCCTCCCGCTCTGGGCGGAGCAGAAGGGAGTGTCAGACTTTTACTGCCTAAAACCCACCCGTGTTCCTTCAGCTGCCTGTGCCAGGGACCACGGTATCTCTTTCGAACAACCCGCAGCCCCGGCGGCATCGGCCCTAGCGGACCCCGTCAGTTCGTGCTGACAGCTCTTTGAGGCGCGCATGGAACACAACGCGCCGTCGACCCGGGCCTGGTCCTTACCGGGCGGCGAGCTGCCCATAGCTCGCCGCCCGCAAGCCCGCGCCTACGGTGGCTGGGAGTCGGCTGTTGACTCCCGTCCAGGGCGTCTCCTGCAGCGGCTAGGCGCGCGAGGGTGCAGCGATTGCTTCTCCCTCACGCGCTCCGCCTCCTCCTTTGCGAGCATTACTGCTTCGCAGAAGGAGGTGACGGCCTCCCATTCACTCTCGCTCCGTACCATGGCCTGTATGAGGGCCGGATGCGAGAGGTCGCCGCCGCCGATCGCCGCCACGAGGACACGGCGGGGCCCCGCCCAAGCCGGGCAGACCTCCACCGTATGCTCCACCGTGTCCTCCGGGCGATCCCCACAGTGGTGACGCCCTGGCGTTTCCTCCCGCTTTATCCTGAACAGGAACCTCCCGAAACAACCGTGTCCGGTGAGGACCTGCGTCAGGCGGAAGGTGAGGGCGCCGTGGCGCCTCTCTAGCCACTCCTCAAAGAGGGGACTTATCGCCGCAATTGTGGCGTGCCCAGCGCTGGGTTGCGACAATCGCACTCTCCATGCCGCTATGAGATCCCGCCGGAGCTCTGTCCGCTGTGCCGTGATTTCTCGCGGCAGCGGAGCAACGCCCCGGCGTTTTGCCTCCTCTCGCCACTCCCATATGTGGGCGAGGACTTTGGCCTCCAGATCCCACGGCGGCAATCCGGCAAGGAGGCTCGCCGCCCGGACTTAATGCCTTAGGTATTCTAAGTATTAATTTCTTTTACGTTTTTATTTTTGTTTCCGTATAGTTTTCAATGTTTTTGTTGGTATATTGGAGTGTACTAGACACTACTAGAAACTTATATGGCAAATAATTTATATGTGGTTCTTTGTTTTGTATTTACTTTACATACATACTATGATAAGGAATCAAGTTCTTCTAAGTTAACAGACAGCTGTGCTGCTGGAGAGCTTGTTGCCACTTCTTTTTCACAACTAAAGCACTAGGAAGTGGTGAAGGGGGGGCGTCTTATGTAATTTTGATGTTCAAAAGATCAGTTATGTCAGTCTAGTATTAATAAATGACTTCGGATTTTGATTTTTGATTTTGGAACGGGCAATTTCAAGCAATTGCAAGTTTCAACATTCTGTCTAACTGGCAAACTTCTTCGCAGTTCTAAACTGCCTGTAAATGGTATATTTAAAAAAAAATGCTTCTGTCTTAAAGTTACAAGTTCATAGATTTCGGCTAAATCATGAGGCTACAATTTATTCATAGAAATCAAACAAAAATCATCTCTCGAAAGTAAAAAAAAATAAAACTACATTTTCCGATGAAAAAAGTCCTTGCCGTATAGAAACCATTGACGAGAGCACGTCGCCGCTCGATAGAGTTCTACTTCATAAATATGACGCCACGAAGGCACATGCCTGTTCTAGCTCGAAATATATGCAACAGGTAACTTAGGGGTGGTGAACCAGGAAATATATTGTACTGTATATTATAATTATAATGTAACATTTACACACGAGTATGATAATGAACAGGCTATAACATTTTATGAATGAAAATATATCGATATAACTTACTATAAGCCTGGCAACCCTTTTTGCATCAGCTTTTCTGGCGCGTGAAGGTCATATGTAAACATTGAATGCCTCTAAATGTTTTCATATGACCTTTACGTGCCAGAAGTCTATAGTAAATTCAATCTATAGTCTCTACCGACTAACCTTGGGCAAGGTTGACAGCATTAGGGATTTAGATATTATACAGGATTGCAAATTAATATTTGATCAACACATTGACAGTATCGTGAGCCGGGCTTCGAAAACACTAGGATTTGTAATCAGAGCCTCAGCCTGTTTCCGTTCTCTGAAGCCGATTAAGATTTTGTACTGTTCGTTCGTACGCAGCCACTTGGAGTATGCATCACAAGTCTGGAACCCTCAATATGGGATCTACAATTCGCGTATTGATATTGATATCCAGAAAATTTTTCTGAGATATCTTGATTATAAGGCTCACCAAGTATCCATGGATTACAGTCACCGTTGCAAGAGGTACCATTTCCTGCCACTAGATCGTAGGCAACTCATTAATTATGTGTGTTTTTTGATTAACATAGTGAATGGCTCGATCGACTGCCCTGTGGCTGCAGTCTCGACATTCATAGCGATCGCTTTATGACCGAATTTGGTCGCAAAGTCCCGGATTGACCGGTTTAATGTATGGAGTGACAGGACTTTGCGACCGAATTCGGTCGTAAAGTCCTGTCAAGTTACCATTACGCACTATCACTATTAGACTACGTGACAGGCCGCTTCTAGGTGTGGCTTCTGCCACACTAATTATCGACGTAATGCTTTTCTTATAAGAAGCGCTCGAAGCTTCAATGATGTATCTTCTGAACATGATGTTGACTTATTTTGCACTAAGACAAGTACAGCAAGGACGCTCTTAGCCAAATCATTTTTTGTGAATGATGCGCCGGCTAGTGTTTAAAATAAAATAAAACTAACCTAACCTACTTACTTACGCACACCATGTACTTTAATTGTTCGGCTTTTAATAATAGATATGTTATATAACTGTGAAGGCTTGTTATTAGCAACTTGATAATGTGTTATTGTTACCTATTATTTGTAATTAGTTGGTAAGCCTTCTTAAAAGTAATAAATAAATTTAAAAAATAAAATAAAATATCCTTACTGATTATAAAAAACAACTATAATAATCAAGCGTAAAAGATGCCGTTAAGCACGATCTTGAATCAGCGCCAAGCTTACATCAAAAGTCATAATAACACTCTTCTACTATTGCGATTCGTCTGAGAATAAAAAGAAATATGCCGCGGTATTAATCCTGCACGTGATAGCCCTGGGGGCTGGAGGCGACGTGTCACGCCGCTGACCGAGATCTCCGTGACAGAACTATTTTATGTTTTCTCTCGTGCTCCACGTCTTTTCTTATTCCCAGTTGATAGTAAGATTTCTATATATATTGCAGCAGGTATCTAAAATGGTTAAAAGTAAAATGCATTTCATAAAAATTGTAACAGTTGAAATAGCCCGACAAACAAGTTTTATCGACAGCAAGGCTACGCTTTTAAAAATCTTCAAGTATTATTTGTTCGTGTTTCTAAACTTTTAATTTTTATTCATAAGAACATAGCATAATCAGCCTATAATTTCCCCACTGCTGGGACACAGGCCATCTCCCTGTGAGAAGGAATGGGCCGTAATCCACCACGCGGGCCCAGTGCGCGTTGGTAGATGTCACATGTCTTTAAAATGTTTTTCTTCACCGTTTTTGCGAGCAGTGGTGAAGAAATAAATGACGCACAGTAAAGCGCCTGCCAGGGCCACCACTGTGCACTGTCATCATATGCGACATAAACGAAGTACAATCGAACAACCTATTTTATTTACATGTTATATGTGTAAAAGGACTTATTTATGCGAGGGTACATTTGTATTAGTAATATTATATAAAACAGTCCATGGATAGGCTTGTTATAGTCGAGTTATGTTGTGTTATACTAAATCATTGAAAAGTCACTGTCAGTAATAAAATCATTTTGACATTGAAGTGAATTGTCAGTTAGCAAGTTGTCAGCAGGAGTCAGTCTTGAACGAGGCACCGGAGTGATAAGTTTAAGGTTAGTAAATAATATAAAAATGTACTAAACTATGCTGAATAATTATAATAAATATTGTTATTGCGTTGATTTATTCGTTGTTTCAATTCTATGACTCCCTTCTGAGGTAAGTTTACATATGTGTAGGTGAGGTCACGGTTATGCACACAAACACCAAATAAAACGAGCAAGCTTTGAGTTTAGTATTGTGCGTATGGCACGATAGTAATTATTCATTGATGTTACTGAATGAGATATAATATTTCGCATCATATTACTATGTATATCATATATTAGTCTTTTTCTTTTTGTATTCATTGTTTTTTTTAAACATTACTTAAAAGTTGAATTTATAACGATTTGATCCCATTGAATTCCAATGAAGTTTGCAAACTATTATATACACAGTATTTAAATATAGTAGGTATATATATTTATTTGTTATAATAATAGCTATTATTATAGGTAAGTATTTTAAATACTGTTTTGTTTGTTATCCACAGAGGAGAACCGTGTTTCATGGGTCCTCCGATAAGCGGAGTCAGGAGACGTAGAACATCTTCGAGGGGGCCAAAACTAAAGGCATATGCATTGGCTCGACGCCACGACGTCGTGGTGTCGAGACGACTATGAACCTTGTTTTTATGCAAATAATGTTCATATTTGATAGGCGAATGTGAACAAATACAAACCTTAGCATTATTTAGGTATACCGCCGTAATCATCTTTAAATTTTTAAACAACAACTCGTTTTATTGACTCTGGTGAAGTGATGTTATTGTTACGCCGTTAGAAGTTGTCATAATTTCTTACTATCTAACATGTTAATTCTGTTCACCTCTAATTTTACTTCGTTTCAATTTATATACCTACCTACTTTGACAAACTATTTACGTCCATCCTTAACCAACAAAAAACTTTGTCTCTGTCAAAAAAACTGATAAATAACAGTGTTTTACTCATTTGGAAGTCGAGTAGGTATGGATAGCTAAAGAATATAATATGTTTAAAACCAGTTTGCATTAAATCATTGTATCGGCCACACAAGTTTTTTTTGCTAACATACAGCCCACACCAAATTGAACCTTAAAACAACCATTGTAAAGAAGGCATATTGGAAGAAACGATACGGATCATTTGCTAATGACCCAAGCGATAAGCTCGGTCATTCCAACCAGTACCAATATTTACCTAATAAAAAAATAAAATGATTTTATTGGTTTTATTTGATTAACTTTCTAGTTTTTTGCTTGAGTGATTTTTTTGACCACAAAATTAATTTAACAAAAAACAAAAAGTATAAAGCAGCAAAACAAAATTCCTCAGTTGGGATCGAACTCATGTCATCTAGCTTACATCAGTAGCTATCGCAGGCGCTTACACCACTTAGCTATGGGAACCTTGTTATATTAGACTAAAATATGGGCGCATATTCCTTCATTGTGTACCCGTTTATTTTATCTTTAACCGCGTGTGTATATTACGTATACCCACACAATAATAATGACAGTCACCGGTGTATGCGCTATGTAAACTAATTAAACGGGCCCACTATACTAGAGCGGACCGGGTAACCAAGAGTGGTAGATGATGTTTGAGTGTGGAACAGAAAATGTTTCAATGATTTATAACTATTTAATTTGAAAACATTATTTTATCTTGACTATCGTTTTATCATATTTTAATCATAGTTACATAACAGTGGATGTAAATCACGGTCTACCTGCATAATCCTGAGGACATTTTCAAGAGGATCCGACATTCATGTGCTTGTCAGTACCTACCCACCATGTTTCTTCATCATGACTGGCAGAAACTAGATCACTGAGTACTCAGTAGGTATCTCAGCTAAACTTGGATTAACGTAGACTATCTTCTTAGATCGAGTGTCAATATTGAGAAATATTGATTGTCAAGAAGATTGATTTGAAAGATAACAATGATAATAAGATGGAAAAGCCGCGTGATTTGTGTGCACACAGATTTTGATCGGAAATATATAATCTTTGCCTTCGAAAAAATCATATTTCGCGTACAGCAGTACCTAATCCCGAAAAGACGACAAGTAAGTCCATGGTAAGGTACAAGTAAGTCCATGGTAAGGTATAAGTAAGTCCATGGTAAGGTACAAGTAAGTCCATGGTAAGGTATAAGTAAGTCCATGGTAAGGTATAAGTAAGTCCATGGTAAGGTATAAGTAAGTCCATGGTAAGGTATAAGTAAGTCCATGGTAAGGTACAAGTAAGTCCATGGTAAGGTATAAGTAAGTCCATGGTAAGGTATAAGTAAGTCCATGGTAAGGTATAAGTAAGTCCATGGTAAGGTACAAGTAAGTCCATGGTAAGGTATAAGGACCACTCTTACTAGTGTTTTACGGAAAAAAACTAAAAATATAATTAGCTAATAAACTGAAACTTATGTCTGTATATCTGATCGGCTTGGGTTATTTCAGTAAGCCAAGCACAGCAGTTAATATGAGTTTGCAATATTTTGTTGATAATCCTTTCAAATTATCGTTACTCGTTAATTTAAGAATAAAAAGGTACCTACTGTGTCTACATGCTCACACCACATCCAACCGTAGAACGCTTAAAACCAAAATTTCAATGCGGGGTGCACTGAAATTTAGCTATTAATAGCAACAAAAACTGTGTCGACGAGGATGGGATTCGAACCCACGCGTGCAGAGCACATTGGATTAGCAGTCCAACGCCTTAACCTCTCGGCCACCTCGTCTTGCTACTACTGTCTCTACATTCAGCCCTGTTTAAGCAAATATACACGGACCGAAATCTACAAATCAACGCTGCAATGCTGCCAGCTGACATTCTTCTGGACACGTTTCCAGATGACAGGAATGCGGACGAGGATTTCGTCTTTTTGTTTTTGTCCTTTTGTTTTTGTATAAATGATAAATGATTTTATTTTTGTAAGTAGGTTTGTAGGTCACAGTCTCTTTTAAAGTCCAGACATAATCTTGGTCAGATCATATGAAGACCATGTAGGTCAATGTCTGAGATGGTCTTTTGAGGAAAGAACCACACAGATTGAGAGGACCTGTCCAGTCAGTGCACGCATTTGTCAGAAATCGTGCAGCTCAACTCAAAACTTAAGGAGCTCAATGATTCGACGAACAATACCAAAGAAAGGACATTTGGATAGGCCACATTAATTACTCAAACTGCCAGACCATGACAAAAACTAAGAGAACAGAGAGAAAAAAATTATAAATAAAATGACCCACATGTCTTCACATTCACAATAATAAAAATAATAAAATAATAAAATTCATTAATGTCAAAGTGTATATAAACAAAAATCAACAACAAAACAAAAAAAAAACATTAAATATGTAAAAATTGGAAGCAGCTTAATCCCAAGCCTTTTTGTCCTCGATATAAGCCTTAACGGTAAAAAAGGCTTTCTGGCACAACTTACGTTTAATGAATGATTTGAATTTATTAAGGCTTAGATTGAACGGGGCTTGGAACTTTATTGTAGAAGCGTATACATTGGCATCCGAACGAGCCACCTATTTTCTTGAGCCTTGTTGTAGGTACAACAAATTTGTGTTTGTTCCTAGTATTTATATCATGGATATCACTGTATTTTTTAAACAATTTTATATTTTTATGGGCATATAAAAAAATTTCATAAATATACTGAGAAGGCACAGTCATAACATTAATTTCTTTAAATTTGTCTCTGAGCGAGTGTCTCGGACTTAAATAAATAAATATAAATATTAAATATTCCACAACTATCACACAACGCCATCTAGTCCCAAGCTAAGCAGAGCTTGTGTTATGGGTACTAGACAACTGATAAACATACTTATATATTTCTAAATACATAAATATTATAGATAAATTACACCCAGACACAGAACAAATGATCGTGCTCATTACACAAACATTCGTCCTGGGTGGGAATCGAACCCACGACCTCCGGCATAGCAGTCAGGGTCACTAACCACTAGACCAACAGGCCTGTCAAACTTAATTTATAAATTGATCGAACAGCTCGCTTCTGCAAAACAAAGAGTCTGAATATCAGCGGCATTTCCTCATATTGATTTTTATAGTTAGTTAGTCATTTAATTTAGTACCTAGTGTAAATATTGTTATTTATCTATACATACATACAATAAAGACGTTGTTCACAGCAAAAAAAAAAAACTAAGTGTTTGTGCGAGCGCTTAGTACTTCTAATTAGAGCAATGGATTTCGGTTTTCCATATCATTTAGATAACTTATTCCGAAAGGTTTATGTATATAAAACATTAATATGTAGCTTAGATATAGCACAGAAATCTCTGTTTTGACATGTCACGTCGTCAGTAGATCGCACCCGAGCAAAGCAGGGGCGGGTCGCCAGTTACTAACGAAACTATCTCGATGAACTTACACTGACCTTCAAACGACCTTCATGACCAACAGGGGATGTTTTACGATCCTTAAACATAACGCTCTCGGCCAGTAAACGTCATGTTGTCGTAAAGTGGCCCCCTCGATGACTTAGTAGTTTGATCGGGTAACTCCGATGAGATGTTAATGGTTTATGCTTGAGGGAAATGTTAGTGTTACAGTAAAATCTGTGTTCAGCTGACCCTGAAGTGATCTTGTTTACTTACAGCCGGTTTATTGGATTGGTTTAATAATAGACGAGCTTAGCTTAGAGCTCAGGCCTTATTGAAGATTTATTTAATTGAATGACTTCTTTTTCTGTGAAGCAGTTGGATTTGATTTTGACGTAACGCATTATATCTTGTAGTTGTTTGGCGTCCAGAGGCGGCGATAAGTACAGACGCCAGCATGTCGAGCTACCCGAAACTGTAAAATTTTCCCAATCAACCTTGAACCTAATGCTTTAGCGATAAAGTTGAACATCTAGTAAATACATTTGACAGACTGTAGTAACATGATGTGCTGGCGTCTGTAGGTCCATGATTTTCCATTAGATATGCTATCATACAATTTTAACAAGGTATTTTTCCATATTATTATAATGTGAAATACTTCATACCGTATAAATATCTAAACAGCCAATTGCACAAAGAATGGCTTAACTGCTTTAATCTTTAGATCCCTTGTATTACACAAACTCATGAGCCCAGCCCGCGTATCTTTGCGGATTAATTTACCTGCAAACAGGATAATTAATTTGACACAAATTGTTTAATGTATCATAATTTATTTACAGCTGATCTCATTTCCATGACAACTCATAAATACCAATTGGGCTTAAAATATCAGTTAGGGCTCATGACTTAATGGATATCAAAACGCAGAATTAATCATTTTACTATTGAATGTGAACAATAATTGTATTTCGGACTAACAGCAATTATTTTAATTTATAATACATCAGATAAAGTCCGATCCATTTAATGTGTTTATTTGTTTCACTGGTTTTCAGTTTAAACGTAAAACATTTTTCAGTCATTTGGAACAGCTCTACTAGCCTGCTAACCAAGAATGCCACAATTATTATGTAAAAAAAAAAGTCTCACCACTCTAAGGCCATCTGTATACGACATGGTTTCCTTACGTTACGGCGAATAAACCGCGTCGTAGAAAAAATATTTCCGTGAACAAGATTTCATAGTAATCCATACGATACTGACGACCGTGTCTTTATATTCATGGCGTATAAACCATAATTTATTACGGCAAGAAAAACGTGTGTGTACAAAGGGCTTAGGTTTAAAGAATTTATTCTCATGAGAACAATATATAGGTTCACTTACAATGAGATACAAAGTAATTGCTTAAATCTAAATGAAATACTTACTAATCTAATGAAATTTTGCCTCAGGCGCGTTTTGCTGAAGTTATACAAATAAATATTAGGTAGGTAAGAAGTTGCTAACATTAATTGATAGGTATGCGGTATGACTACATTTTAAGAATATGATTTTTAGTTTCATTTTGAATGAGTTAATGTTGTTACAATCTTATACGTCATTTGGCAGGTCATTATACAGCTGTGCTTCTTCGAACAATGTGTTTTTTTTACCATAGTTAGTATGAGCTTGTCTTCGTTGTAATTTATTTTTATTTCTTAGGTTGTGTGATATTGTTTTTTTTTTTGTGTAATTGTAAATTGGATTGTATGCTGTTTGTGCTGATTTTTTGTGTAATTGTAAATTGGATTGTATGCTGTTTGTGCTGATTTTTTGTGTAATTGTAAATTGGATTGTATGCTGTTTGTGCTGATTTTTTGTGTAATTGTAAACTGGATTGTATGCTGTTTGTGCTGATTTTTTGTGTAATTGTAAATTGGATTGTATGCTGTTTGTGCTGATTTTTTGTGTAATTGTAAATTGGATTGTATGCTGTTTGTGCTGATTTTTTGTGTAATTGTAAACTGGATTGTATGCTGTTTGTGCTGATTTTTTGTGTAATTGTAAATTGGATTGTATGCTGTTTGTGCTGATTTTTTGTGTAATTGTAAATTGGATTGTATGCTGTTTGTGCTGATTTTTTGTGTAATTGTAAATTGGATTGTATGCTGTTTGTGCTGATTTTTTGTGTAATTGTAAATTGGATTGTATGCTGTTTGTGCTGTTTTTTTTAAATAAGAATGCAGGTGCCGTATGTTGTGTATATGCCGCCGGCTTAAGGCCCGCACCACAAATTACTAAGTGCGTTTAAAACTAAACGTATATAAAACATCTTTATTTCTGTCCATCGTTTGTAAATAACAGAGATAGAATGACGTTATGTATGTATGGCGCTAAACACACTGATTGATTTGCGGTACATGCGGGCCGCAGAGTATAAGTTTTTAGCTTTTACGATACTGAGCATGTTTCAAAACCGTTGAATACGCTTTTCACCTAGCCGACTAAAAACTGCTGGAAAAATTTAGAGCCAAATCTTCATGTGCTTATAATTTCAGCACCCTTATGCTTGAAACCGGAACATTGTGTGAGCACTTTTCTTTCCTATTTTTAATTTACAAGGAGCTCTGAACTACTCGCTTATGTAAAAGCAAGCAGTTTCCAGCAACGTTTTCAAGGTTTTTTTTTTTTATACGTTCTTGACAATTGAGCTTATGTCGACCTGCCAACGTAAGTGTAGAAAGTTTTTACTATTTATGTATATGTTTTATGTATTTCAATTTCAAATCTTGACATCTGGCTGTCCAAGTTATATAATTAAATATAATTATAATGATACAAGGTGTCCAGGGTCGGTCCGTGGATGGGTGATCGTCCATTACATATCGAGATCCCACAGAGAGCACGTTAAACCGTTGGTCCCGGCTATCATTTCTAGACTTTTGATAGTCGTTACGGGTAATTAGACGCCCGAAATCCACCAGAGATGTGCTATGCTACGTTGCTATGGATGCGATTGATATCCACCAATCATATTCATTGGTCGACATAGCATACCACTAGTGGAAACGGGTTCAACTTAGCTATGTTTTTATACGGAAGGATGCGTGCTATGGATGGGAGCTATGGATGCGCAAGTGGTGTAATTATGCGTAGAGCAGAGTACTCCCCATGCGCAGAATGCTCGAATAGAGCATCTTCCTCGCACAGCTACCTCGCGGCGGCACATCCTCATAGCACATCGTACTCGCTCCGCTTCACAGCTTAGCATTAGTCGAAACATTCGCACAGTTTCGAATAGAGCATCTTCCTCGCACAGCTACCTCGCGGCGGCACATCCTCATAGCACATCTTGCTCGCTCCGCTACACAGCTTAGCATTACTCGCTCCGCTACACAACTTAGCATTAGTCGAAACATTCGCACAGTTTCGTAGTATACATAGCTTTCACATCCTCGCAGCATAGCAGCATAGCAGCATAGCACATCTCTGGTAGAAAAGCAGCCTAACCAACGGGTATTGTGATACCCTGTAACTCCCAGTTACTGGAGGGCAGATAGGTAATCGCTTCATGTAAAATACTGTATTCAGCTGCATCCGGTTAGACTGGAAACTGAGCCTAATATAGTTGGAAAAGGGCTAGGCAGATGAAATGATATCATTATAATGCATTGTACTCGTAAGTAAACAACTTCCGGTTACTTATGCCTAACTAAGGTGCCTGCAAGTATTGCCTGAGATGGCTCTTCCGACCTCTCAAAGGTAATCCGGGTTAAGATGAGAAAGGCAAGCAACAATGTTTAATTATAATTAAATTATTGTCATAATTAAGATAGTATCCTCATTGCACTTAAGCATACAGCGACTTCAGTCAATTTATTATATCGTATTCATTATTTTCCATTTTCTGTGTAACATAAACAACTAAGTGTACAAATATTTTCTGTAAAGTTGTCTTTTTAGGGAGCAATTTTTATAGTTTAGAAATCAATATTGTTCATGTCAAAATATTATAAGTGTACTAGCGGACCCGGCGGACGTCGTCCTGTCCGACCGGGGCCAATAGTGTTTTCAAACCATCCAGGAACCCATCGAAATATACACACAAAATTTCATCCAAATCGGTCCAGGCGTTTAGGAAGAGTTAGGTGACAAACACACGTACAGAAGAATTATATATATTAAGATATATGTATTTATATATATTAAGATATTTTAGCTATTTTCATTTTTACTTCATGGTGACGTGCTATACCCACTTCAAAGGGTAATTAGGTACTACCTTGGACCTCATTAAAGCACCTAGTTTTGAGATCTTGCATTATCCTTATTTACAAGTACACAACCTACCAAAAGAGAAAGGACAAATTACTTTGGGTCACTTTTCGATTTTCCTCAAGCACATAAGTTAACTCTAGAAGGATAAATTGTAAGTTAAATGTAGACGTAAAATGTAGTTGAAATTCTTACTATTAAACTTGTTAATTGAGTATTCGTAAGCGTCGCTTCTATCCTATAAATCAATCATACTGTGCATCTTATTTCCCTCTAGATGTCCGACGCACCAGCACCGGCTCGCAGAATAACAATCACGTTAAAAACTTGTTAATTGCTTTGTTTCTTAGTAGCAGCTCGGAGTTTGGCGGTGTGATACTTCGTGCCTTGAAAAGCCCTTAAAAAAAAAGAAAAAAAAAAAAAAAAAAGGCCCAAGAGTAATGCTGCTCCGTGGACCAGTGCAGTGATAGTGTCAACTGTCAAGTCTATCATAAACATTATATAATTTTCGTTATCAGATTTATGTTTGTCGAACTTATGATCTTACAATATCTTCTCAAGATTTTGAGAACTTCATCGTGGGAAGCTAAACAGGTGCAAACAGAGTACACAACAATCGTAAGAGTGTTTTGAGTTTTTCATGGGTTTTTATAATGAAACATGTATACTTTACTGCATGTACGTTATTTACAATAAAATAAGAAGAAATATTAGCGCACTTCGCGGCAGTCTTTCAATGTCTACGAGATAATGAGACGCTTCTGTTGGAGCACTAACAGCAGGTACTTGCAGTTAGGCTGCGCAGGCCGGTTAGTATTGTAGGAGAGATAAAGGAAACTAACAAGTTATTTTAATACACATTTATAATTCCAGCAGGTAGTACACGGCTAGGACGTAGGTAAAGGTCAGACTCTGTTCTGAGCACTCGCACACACTCGGATAGGTATAAGAAGGATACCGTCCTTGGCAACACGTGGGGCAGACTTAGTGACCTGTCAGCGACGTAATGCTGCGGTTCCACGGCCTCTTACCCACAGGCCAGATCACGCTCGGCCAGGCCATGGGAACCGTTACATCCGACGAAAGAGAAAAGGACAAAAATACGTTTATTTGCGGTAAACATGACACAGATACAGAATACAAACACAAAATAGAAAAAGTTGGAGAAAAGTATGCGTCATATTCACGCAAAACAGCCATCGCTCAGCATAATGCTACGACCCTATGCAGAGAGACAGAGACCTACTGCAGGTTTTCAGCGACATTCGGCGTTGACGTGATCACTTGACATGTTGGAATAGCAGCCAACAGGCCGCACCAGGCCGACACACGTCGTGGGAATGCCCGACACGGGCCGCGACAGACCTCGACAGGCGTAGCAACGCCTGGCGCGGCATGTCAGCTAACGGGCCATGGGATTGCTCGGCACGTGGCATATGAATTACGTTCACACGCAGCATTGCTGCGGCGTCAACAGAACCCTTAGCATAATTGTCCTGAAAGTAGTCATTAAATTTATGTAATCGTCGTGAATTGACACTGGATACTGGACAGTCATCGTGGTAACAAACTGTATTTTAATAACCATTGCTAAAACAATCACAAAATAAAGACTAACTTCCTTAAGAGGTCAATTCTCAGAACTGATCGGAATACAGTGTACCTGATCGGTGTCACGTAAATTAGTGTAATTTTTGAGGTCGTCCACATATGCTTTTGATATTAATCGCGATTGAACTATTATAGTAAACATAATAAGTACTAAGGAGATCTGAAACTGTGATACTGAACTTGCTAGTTATCAGTCAAAAGTAAATTAAAGAGAAACAGATAAAACGAAAATCCCTAAAAATCTCAGAACAAAACGTATTTCTAAAATAACTAATGTGTGTAACAATTTCTCGAAAGAAAGACGGCAATTATAAAGAAAGGCTCTAATCTCGACTCCTAATGGTAACCATAAACGTACGTATTTCAGCGGTGAATAATTTTACGGCAAATTGAGGTTAGATAAAGTCTATTTATTTATTCAGAGAACAACATATTTTTTCCTCTTTATTATATTTCTTTCCTTCTTGCCTTTTTTGTTTGTCGTTATATTTCCTATCTCATTTTAATTCAGCATGTAAGGTTATAATTCAACACAAAAGATTGTTCTAGAAACTTTAAATTGTTTTTGCAGCAGACGAGTCGACCCGTCTCCTGCAGCGCTTTACAAAATAAGCCTCAAAGAGACTGCACAGAAAACTGTATTCAAAGAACAAAGTAAATTAATATTCCTAACTATCACACGGATGTAGCCTAAGAGGGCCAGATATAAAGGACGAAACTCAAGATTCTTGAGACCATTTTCCTCTGCAGTTTCGTCCATTTTCCTTAAGAGTAAGATGGAAGATTGATTAAGGAAAAGACATTAAATGGTGACAAATATCTTCAGATAAGCAAATAAGTTGGGTTAGTACGTGACTGGAGTTTGGAAATGTTGCTCATTTGGTTTTTTTTTCTGTGAAGCTGTTATACATAATCGTTACGAGAAGATTGTGTGTGAATAGAATTAGAATACGGTGTTAGGGTAGATTGGGAAGGCGGATCGATTAAATAATTTGTTTATGTTGCCAAGGATGAACTTTGTTCATCGGACTATTTATTGTTTCTTTCTTTCCCGCCTTTGCTTCGCACAGTTCTGTGAATTGATAAAACCTCGATATTTATATTCACATAAGTTTAATATTAAATATTATTATGCACATACATATTCCGGGATAAATTCTCTATACAATGGTGAAAACCGCATCAAAATCCGTTGAATAATTTAGAAGGACAACGCGGTCACACAGACAGACACGACAAGCGACTTTATTTTATAATAATTTGATTGTAAATTGCTTTATTAGATACTTGTAGATAATAATGTACAGACGCCAGCAGATCAAGCTACCCGAAACTGTCAAATTTTCCCAATCAATCTTGAACCTTAATATTTCAGCTATAAAGTTGAAAATCTGTTAAAGAAATTTGACAGAATGTAGTAACTTGATGTGCTGGCGTTTGTACGACTGATGACAGTGCCCCTTTCAAATTAACTACCTATCTAACAATCATTCAATGTGGGTATACTTTTGAAATGACATACTTCAATGTATACTTAGACGAGATAGCTGCTAAATATAAGTTAGTACTTTGCAAACTGCTGGGGAGTTTCTTGCGCCACTTCTTCTTTCCAGCGATAGCACTGGGAAGTGGTGAAGGGCGGGCGTTTTTGGGGGACTGTCTTTGGTAATTTTGACGTTCGAAAGTGCTGATTCTCAGCTTAGTTTGAATAAATTCCTTTTTATTTTGACAAAGTCATTTCAAATAACACTAATAACAACACTCCCGTTAGATAGAAATGGGAAATTATCAATATTTACCAATGTCAATTCAATTTCATATAATTCATTTATTTATTCACATACAATTTACATTGTTTTCAAATCGTTCCATAGGATAAAAATAATAAAAAATTAACATTCATAATACAAGAAACACATTTAAAAATTAACAACATAACTCAACTAAAATTACCTAAAATAAAATTTTCAATGTCAACTCATTATGAATTTAAGATTACAAATAGAAAACATTTAAAAATGACAATAAAAATAAATAGTTCAATGCCAACTTAAATTAATAATAGGAATAAAAATACACTTGTCATTTAAAAATAATGTCCATATCATTCATAAAACAATAATTTCAGTCGGCTCTAGTAACATAACTTAAGTTGACAAGAGAAAACGCATGGTCATAATATTACATGCCGTCAACAGGGTAGAGACACTTATCTAGTAGGAATGCTTGAAGCGTTGTTTTAAATGCAGATGTATAGATCAAGCTTTTTAAGTGTAGTGGTAACTTATTGAATAATTGCACTGCTTGATATTGTGACTGTGCTTCACAATGTTGAAGTGAGGATTAATCTTATTTCTCAATTCCTTCCTACGTGTGCCCTCTCTAACCAGTCTTTCCTCATCCGTCTCATATTCATGTATGTACTTTTTAAGATTAGTAAGAAGGACTAGAACGTAGAGACTGGGTACTGTAGGGATGTTTAAATCTAAGAAATGCGTACGACAACTCTGTCTTTGTGATTTCACAAAGAGAGAGTTGTTGTCCACATTTCTTCTTTCAAAAAGAGCTATACGTACCACTAACTAACAAAAAGTTTTACTAGCGTGTTAGCTACTTCTTCAGGATCATCTACTATTTTGCTGTCAATGTTCCGTATTCATAACTTTAGATCGGTTTGTGCAATTGTTAGCAATTTGCCAGATTTCTTTGCTAGAGTTTGTTAAATTCGTTATTTATTCCCTAACCGTTATTTTTTTAGCTTTCGTGATAACCCTTCTATATAAGTATTAATGTATTTATTTTTGTAATTGAGAACGCTGGTTTCAAGATTATTACCATTATTAGCGCATAAAATGAGTTTCATTTTTCTAGAGATTTTCACACCTTTGGTGACCCATTTTAGTTTAGTACTCTTTAAAAGGTTAATTTTACGTTCCTTTTTTGTAACTATTTTTAAAAACCTCTGAGAATTTCTTTATAAATGTATTAATACACATATTACTCCAGTTATGTCTCAATATTCCCTGCCTAAAATATGTGTTGTTATTAGAACTGAAAACTCGCTTATTTATAACAACATGCTGGTTGTAGTTACTTGAGTTGCTTGTCACAGTTCCCGACCAAAAATTAGGTAGAAGACCTCGATGTCCATCAGTCAGACCATTATGGTCTACTTCACATTCTTTTACATAATATTCTGGCAGGTTTGTTAGGATATTGTGGATGCACGAATATGAGTCTTTACGAATAAACGTTGCAGTGTCAACAAGAAGTTTATTTCAACTAAGTGTGTAATAAAACAGTTTCCTGTCGGTGGCGTCTATTGCTACGGCGTCACTTTCACTTCAAATCGTTGCATCATTTGAAGTGTTCACCTTATGAGTGTATGATTTTTCTATTCTATTCTATTTTTCTCTATGGCAATGGTGATGTGTTTCTTCGCTGAATTTGATTGGTTGACACGAGCTTGTTAAAGTAAGAGCTATCAACTTGTGTAAAGGTCAAATCACTATAACACTGCTGTCAGGTGACGCTTTTGGAACTAAGTTACCTATACTCTGACAACTCGGTAGGTGTAAAAAACCGGAAGGAACTTCGTTCCCACCGGGTGTCTCACAACACTCTCAACTGTTTTTTTAATCGGACCATATTTCCAACATTTACAAAATTGAACGAGAAGCGTTTTTAAAAATAGAATAGTCAAGAGTATAAAAATCAAGTGCATTAAGTGCATAGTTCTAACGTTGAAATGTTTATGATTAGTCGTGATACACGAGAGCTAGATACTACACTACTACATAATATATGTAGTCAAGAACAAGACCGGCGATGTCTCAGACAAAGATAATAATTATAGGCCAATACCGTTAGCTACTGTAACAGAAAAAGTTCTAGATGGTGTGTTTGAGCGGAGAGTAACTAGACAGCTCAACCTACATGATGCACAGTTTGGTTTTAGAGCTGGGCTGTCCACGGAAACTGCTATTCTGGCGCTCAAACACACAGTCACGTACTACACTGATAGGAACACACCTGTTTATGCTGCTTTCTTGGACCTCTCCAAGGTATTTGACCTGGGAAGTAGGAATTTGTGAGAGGTATGCCACGTCTCATGGTTTATTGTACAATGTGCGGAAGAGTGAGCTTGTGGTGTTCAGAGTAGGTACTAAAAAGCCTAAGACAGTTCCTCCGGTATGCCTGCATGGTGTACCACTAAATAGTGTCGCATTTTATGTACCTTGGCCATATAGTAAATGAGGGCTTGAATGATGTCAGTGACATGGAGAGTGAGCGAAGAGCGTTGTCGATCCGATGTAATATTCTGACACGTAGGTTTGGGCGATGTACTAAAGAAGTGAAACTCACTCTGTTCAAGGCTTTTGCCAGTCATTTTACACGTACAGCCTGTGGGTTAGACACACGCAGAGGGCCTACAACACTCTTCGCATACAGTACAATAACTTTTAGGGTGCTGTTGGGGCTCCCGCGGTTCTGTAGCGCATCGGGCATGTTTGCTGAAGCAGGTACTGATAGCTTTCAAGCAATTATGCAAAAAAAAAGAACAGCACCCCTGATGCGAAGGCTTCGGGGTAGCACCAACAGTATTTTAATGGTGATAGTGGATAAGCCTGACAGCCCGTTCCTGGAGCACTGGACCCGTACACATAGCTGCAGGTCTGGTGCAGCCGCAGGTGGACGTAGTTATTGTTATAGGTTTTTGAATTGATAATTATTTTATTTTCATAAAAAAAAATATTTTTAGTTTAGTTTAATGAGAATGGTACTAACATAGTTTATAAGTGTTACTAACAACAATATGAATAATTTGTGTTCGAGTTAAATCAATAATAATATTGATTCAGAAAGCGGTACTTCTGGACACGGCTCGCATTGTCAGGAGGTTCCTCTCTCTGGAGCTCTGACCGCCGGTAGCTCGGACCCTGAAATACCGGTGGGCTACTATTTTTTATATTTTTAAATGATTTTTTTATCTTTTTTTTATAAAAATATTTAAAAATGTAATTTGTAAGTATTTAAGTGAAATAAAGGAATAATAATAACTATTAACTAAAGCTATGCTATACTATGTTTCATCTTTAGTCTGTGACCCACATATTTTTCTTCTTCGTCGTGATATGTAAAATATTACACAGTAATAGCCGAGATTATGTATGATAAACTGTGTTGTATATGTTGTTAGTGGATTATGCAGATCCTATCTGTTTATATTAGCTGTAAGTTTCCCGAATAGAATAAAATACAATAAATAAATTCAGACCGTACACATTCCAAGAATTTTCAAAACTATCACTTAAGAAGGTTTCTCTTTGATGGGAAGTTCATGAGATAGTATGTATGTCAATACAAGGGATGATCCCAGTGGTATAATCTTATTGTATCATAAGGTAAAAAAGGTAGGTACCTAGGTTGTAAATAAGGTAGTTAAAAAAAATTAAATTCTCTTCTCAGTGAGAGGGAGTGGGCCGTAATCCACCACGCGAGCCCATTGCGGGTTGGTAGATGTCACAGGTCTTCGAATTTTCGGTTCTAGGACATGCCGGTTTCCTCACGATGTTTTTTCTTCAAAGTTTTGAGAGAAGTGGTGATGACATAATTTTCACAACGTAAAGCGCCTGTTTGGGTTCGAACCTACGTAAATCGCCTGTCTGGGTTCGAACCTACGTAAAGCGCCTGTCTGGAGTCCTACCTACGTAAAGCGCCTGTCTGGGTTCGAACCTATGACCGTACTCATAAGTCGCGGGCCAGCACTTATCTGATCCGCAGCTTACGCCCTAATGTTAGGTTAGGTTAGGTAAGTAGGTAATACAGGCTGGTGTCCGCAACTCCACGTGAATTTTGCGTACGGTAAAATGTTATAATCTTATTAAATCATAGAACTTATTTACAATTCCAATAGCATATCCTTAACCAGTTACACGTTATAATAAACTAGAATGTACATAGTAAACAAGCGCGATAAGGGAAACCCATAAAGTATCCACTTGCACTGTATAACACTTGCACTGTATAACTATTTCATGAGTGATTTCAGGTGAAAATATTTCAAGTGATGGTTTTTACAATGTAAGTTATTAAAGTTATGTAGGTAATAAAGTAAAACCACTAACAATTCTTAGCTACATATTATTATTAATAATAAATATATAACACGTGTGACAAATAAAGATCATTTATCTTTATTTGTCACACGTGTTATATTAAATTTCCATCATTTCTAATGTTAAGCCTCCTGCGGACAGGCGCGACGCGACTCTTGTGAAACAACGTCTATAAAAACTTCATGAAAATTGGTAGAGCCTTTACTATTACAGGTATAAAGATTTATAAAACAAAAAATGATGATAATTGCTCATAATATCGCAAAATTACATTTCCTGTCTTTGATATCGGATAAGCATTAATGATAATCAGATTAGAAGAAGGTAAGTTTTTGCCAACATTGTTATAAAATTGTCATTTTAAACATTAAAAAAAACTCAAAGAGATGTTAATAATGATATCATCCACATATTATTAACGCGACTAGCCTAGGATATTACATGACACAAAAGTCTACAAAGTCATGACACCCTAAATAATTTCATTTTCCTCTTGACGTTGTTACAGGAAAAACTCCACGTTGTTTAACAAGTGCTGTCAAACAGAAGTATTTACCCATATTTACATTTTAAGGGGGCAGTCCCGATGATATGTAAATGATATGTAATCTACATTCGACAAAGCCCAAAAAATCCATCTGGGTCAATGATTTGGTTAATTCCAGCAAGTCTACAAAAATCCGGGCAAGCGTATTGAAGGATCATTACATGTAAATTGGAACAGTAGTCATTACTTATTCCATTGCTTGCTATCCGAATGTCACTTTACTTTAAAAGGGAAAAGGGAGCAACATGTATAAAGAACTAAGCGATAATCACAGCTGTTGTGTTTAGCATAATAAATTACCTCCGGCTCTGAGGGCAGTTCTCACTGAGAGGGAATTAACTTCCCTCCCGTTTGTCAGCGCCACTGCTGCCCGAATTAATGAGATGAACATTTAATTAGCAACATAATGAACAAGAGCTCTCAGAAAAAAACTGCGAATGTTCTCTTCAGAGAAAATTTTGGTACGAGAACTCAAGGCCCTTTGTACACGGCACGATTTCTTAACGGTACGGTGTGTAAACCGCACCCTAGAAAAAACGTGTCCGTCAACACGTTTCTATAGTGATCCTTAGAGCCATACTACACTGACGACAGTGCCTACAAACAGCGAATAAACTTTAGTTTTTCACGTTAAGAAAAACGCGTGTGTACAAAGGGCCTTAGAAGTGGCTGCACCACTTATAACAACATCTTGCCACCTACGGGAAGAATCTGTATTTATTAACTGGTAATCTGATTTTTAGTCATTCGGGATGACATAAATGACATTGACTAGAACATAACTGGTGAAATACGGGTATACTACAAGTACGCGAGATTAACCCTTCAGAGATTACAGCCATGATGTGTTGAGTGTTATGTTATACCTTCATTGTAAAAAGTGGACCACACGTAAACCTGTCGTATCGATAAATACGTTATTTTGAAAAGTAAAATTAGACAGAGTTGGATCTGTAGTTTGTCCGCTAGAAGTTTATTGTGCAATAATATAACTGGAACGGTTATTTGTGTCACAAGTGACCGTCGGTTAGAGAAGTTATTTTGGTTCCGAATATTTATCTGAAAAAGTTTTCAAATAACTTTTGTGCGCATATTTGTCAACCGTGTTTGTTTAATTCAATATGAATGCATATTTTTGTCAGAAAAAGTTTTGGGATATTTTTTTAGATTCATAATTTTCTGTTGTACAATTTAGCCAAAAGAACGATTTTGAAACGAAAAAAATTGCAAACTTTGCAACCGCCTACACGACACCCTTACAACAAAGAAGTATAAAAGCGGGTTCAAAGAAAGTCTGTTGTTTTGTTGTTAATTACGTCAGTAGGGCTTCCAACTAAATGTTTCTGGACGAAATCCGCCCGGTCCCCAAGGCCGCAAGTCCCTACTCATTTGAGGGACTCAGTGATTTTATTTATTTCTTACAGGACGCGAATTGTAAGTTGTTACAGCTTCGGGGCAATGGGGGCATTTGGGTAGGACGTCAGAATAAAGTTATCCTTATTTCTTTCTTTCTTTTTTGATCCTTTATGGTTTGTGATTAGACAGTGATTTAACTAGTTACAATTAGTAGCATGTAATAGTAGCGTTAAATCTGACGGATATTTAAATATTCAGTAAACGCGATTTTGTTATCCAGTCACACTTTCCAAGCTAAAAAATGTTTTTTTAATTGTTGTGGTTCTCACTACAGATATGCACTTATGTCAGCTACCTATCTTCGCTTTCTATCGTTCTTATTCGTATTCTTTTCTGAAATACCTCCAACATTTGCAAGGGAAAAGCTTCGATTAAAATCAAGTACATATTTAATTCACAAGACTAAAAAGCACTTTTACACTATCTGATTGATACATGATCAATAAATTTAAAATTAATACTGCTCTCGTCATAGTTGAATATCGACAGATTGTTAAACATCACAATCAAAAGGCCAATTCTCGTAATTTAAAACGTTCAAAATCTGGTCGCAGTCTCATCTCAGCGACAAACAAATGTCAAAAACTTGTCAAAATGTAGGGAATTTTTTTGACAGATTGACACTGAGATCAGACTGTGAACGTTCTTAAAATTAAGAGAATTGATGTGTGACGTCACGCGCGTCAAGTGCACTGCTCGTTAATTACTGTTGGTTATGCTGTTTGTTTGTCAAACATAAAAATATTTTTGTATGTTCTCTTGTATCGGCATAATTCGACAGTTTCTGAAATTGTAAAACAATCAGCCAATTAGCCAGCGTTGATGGTTGCATGGCTGGACGCTATGAGCACTCTAGAGAATCGACGTGTGATACTACACTAGGAGTACTCCCCTGAAAGTAGAAAAACTCCAGTAAAAGATATCGGATTTCATACCTGTGATCAGTCTTGTGGTTAATTAAAAACTGACTTGCGTGTTTCGCTAATTCACTAGCGCGCAAACAATGTAAGTACTGTGGCCATGACCAATGACAGGCAAGTTTCTGACTGCAAGGCATCCTAATACTGTCGTGTGATGCTCTTGGATGTAGGTGGTTGGCAGGTTTTATTTATTTTCAAATAAATATAAGTATGTTAATATGTTTCATCCATTTTCAGTTCAATATTTGCATAACCACGCACTAAACCCGCGGCACATTCAAGTCTATCTAAGTGATCGATATAAAGGCATGAGCGACGCGTCGCAGGCGCATAGGCGAGGCGCGCGCGCTACGCTCACTTCCTACCCGCGTTGCCTTGGCGACGACACACGGACACGACAATACGATACTAACACGATATTATACGATTCATTAAATAACGAACTTTTTTAGAAAAAAGTGACCGTGTGTGAAGTGAAAATGGTTGACAGTGAAACGCAAGATGTGGCGGCGCTGAAGCCCGGTAAGTGAGAGAAATCTTTACATTTTTTTAAATTTTAAGTACCTTCTTTGAAAAGGGCCAGAACAGAAAATGTAGTGATATATGAAAATGTAGCGATAATTGCAATCTCAATAAGTACCTGCAGCATCCCTACCTACTTATTATTGTTTTGTCCTGTATTATCTTTTGCCTAGCCGTGGGACCTACCATACCTAAATCCTGTATTCTTAATTAATACTTTTTAAGTAGTAAAACTCAAAATTGTAATGAATGTGAAGAGCATTCATCAAATAAGAAAATGAACAACAAAATACTTATTTTGTCATTGCTTTAAATTCTACTTAGACATACCATTCATCAATTTTACCGTCGACCTATTTTATCAGTTATTGTCAGTAATAATTATTAATCTTGAAATAGATGTCGAATACAATCGGATGTTGGAAAGGAAGTGATACTCGTAGTTATAAGTAGGCAAAATAATAGATATTTAGAACCGGGTGGATAATTGGATATTTATTGCATCTGTTAAAACTAGGAGCAAAACCGAATAATACACGAAAAAATACTATTAATAAATGTATAAATATTATAAAGGCTAACTACATATTTTTGGATGGACTTCTGGGTTAGCCAGGCTACCCAAGATTCTAGCCAAAGAAATAATAGTTTTCTTTTGTCATTTATAATGAACATTATCGTTTATTTTTTTTTGTTACCAGATTTATCGAACAGCCTTCCATTTACGTAATTTATTGCCGTTAATCAGTTGTTTGATTAATGACTACATTGAGTCTGTTAGGACTAGGGAAAATGAATTATCTTTATTGGCGATCATCGGTTAGAGATGTTTATTTACCTGTATTTTTTTAACATTGTTCTTCTAGACTTTGAATTAAATCAAGCTGTAGCAACTCTTATATATTAAATATCCTTTACGAAGATTCTATTGTTTTACAAGGTGTTCTTGTAGTGTCTTGAGAGATCATTGTTATCAAATTATTGCAAAAATATGAATGTAGTCGAAGTTAATACTTCCTATGCATATTATATGCACATTGGTATATGAAAACACATTTTCACCTGAATGAACAAAAAAGTAAATCATGATTACACGAGTTAAATAACCTAAAGTGTTCAAAATGTTTTGATAGACTTAAATGTAGTTATTACAAACAGTTTTATGTACTTTAGAAATACCAGATAATTTTACATTTACTTGACATATAAACATGAGTATCAAAATAATTTAAACTGAAAAGAATTGAAATAGGTAGCGGTAGTGGTTTGTGATAAAAATTTAATGTTGCGCCAAAAGGGCAGGAGAATGAATTGAAACGATCAAAAAACTAGCAAACAGAAAACAGACCTTCAAACTCATAGTAATTCCAAAATTGCATATTGTTGACCTGAATTCATAACTGTTACTCTACTCCTCCATATCTCCACAAAAGATAACACTTAGTGCGAAGAGCTCGTTGAATAACTAACACGTTCATGTGAAAATATTGTGAAAGCCCCGCTTCAGTATGTAATGACTATAGTATTGTTAAAACGTGGGGATTGCTCAAGGGTCTTTAATGGCTGCTTCCCTTTTAAATAGACATCATCATTAGTAACTGTCGGGTCCAATATGGCATGTTTGTAACGATTTTCAATAGGGTGTTGTGCTAATTTATTGTAATCGTTAGTGTTACCGGCGCATGGGTATTCAAACACACACATACTACATTCGCGCCTTCTTCCCATGGGGGTTCGCAGAAACTTCAGAACGTTCATACGTCTGGTCATATAGTACACGCACGCCGGTCGCGGATATTACGCACCGTCTGCCCTTTCTGAAATAATAAAATAATGATTGGATTTATAATCATCATGAAAGATCATGATTGCTAAAATAATATTTGGTTTACATAATCAAGAATGAAGGTGAAGTTTTCTTAATATTTCCACAATATGGTATAATCGATATTGTTGTTAATATATATAAAATGGCCTCTAAAAGGTAGTTGAAATTGTTCCACTTCAGCTGTGACACACCACGTTATTATTTAAAATTCTAGTGATTCGAATGTTTGAACTGCTGTAACGTTTTTATTGACTAATTCCTTTTCCTTTTTTTCCTAAAACCTTTGACTTATTATAAAAAATAAACAAGTAATCCCTTAGGAGCTGCCATCACAGCTGAAGTGGGAAAATGTCAACTAACTTTTGGAGGCCACTGGATATACATTAAATTCATCTTTATTAATCATATCACGTCATATTTACATTGACATTAAAAAACATTGTACCTAAATAAAAAAATATCTCAAAAAATTCATGAAAAAAAAATAGAGGGTGGCAGGGACATCGACGCGCAAACTGTAACCATGGATTCAGCACATGGGTTAATACCCCATAGCGTCGAAATTTTTTGTCCGTTATCGAAAAAAAATCTTCTGTTTCATATAACAGTGCAATACCTACGCGGTCAAAATGTATGGAAAAGCAATTTTTTTTTTAATAACCGACGAAAAATTTTGACGCTATTTGGTCTTATGTGGGTTCTTATGTGTTGAATCCATGGTTACAGTTTGCGCGTCGATGTCCCTGCCAACCTGTATATGAATAATGGACTTGAACTTAAATGAGACCCATTTAAATTCAATTCGATTTAAACCTAAGAGTTTTTTTAAGACCACAACAATGAATTAATTCAGCGTGGTTCGTACTGAACAGCAGTTGTCTTGTAAACAATCCACAATGGTCGCTCATTAGTACTGCATTTATTTTTACTACTTGTTTTGAAAGCAATTCATCCATTGTGGACGTCATGGCAATTTCACGATCCATTCCAGCCAGCCCTCTAAAGAATTCCTTCAACCAATCTTTCAGAAAAGTTTGTTTTGATTTTCAATTTTCCAATCTTTACAAATCAACAGCGTTTTCTTTGAATAGTATTTTATAAAACCCAATTAACAATTTTGTTCATCGATTCCATTTATTTGGTTTCCAACTAGATGCGGCTTATGATTAAATTCATTTTATATTTTAGTCTGGGGGAGATAAAATACAGTTTACTATTTTGTAATTAGAAGAATTGGTATGACACGTTGGCTTTATTAATTATAGCATAATAAAGGTATCATTTTGTTTACAAAGCCAGATAATTAACTAGATACCCAATAACGCCCTGAACAATAATATGAATGATGGAAAGTTAAATTCAAGGTTGCCACTATCAAGATTCGAATCAACATTTACCTTTCAATGTCCACACGTCTGATTGTGAAAACATTAAAAATCGTTTACGATGCAAGTCGATTCTGATTTACCGATAGAAATTACGAAAAAAAAACTAAGGACTTGCATTATAATGAGAGCATTAGGTGTTCAGTCCTATTGTAATGGTCCACACTGATGTAAAGAGAATCATTTGCGCTTGTTTATCCATGTTTTGGTAATATTTCGTATTCACAATGAGTAGTTAAAGTTGTATTGTCAAAATACTGCCGTGACTGTCAAAAGTATAGGACCCATTGTACCTACTGAGTGGAATTTTGTCATCTAATTAGACATGGTATACATTGCTTCTTTCGTCTGTCATTTAGTTCTAGGTGGTTAGTTACGGACCAAGGAATGAAAATAATATGGCTACTGGAATTAGCAGTAGTTTTTATGTTCGCAATGTTTTTTATAGCCTCGTCGTGGAAATTGTGATTCATGCTATAATCGTCTACTTTATGTAAATGTTGGCATGTGAAGCGGAATGATTGACTGTAATTATAATAAAATTAGCTATTTGCGCGATAAGGCCTATTCATTTGGTTTAGAGCAATTTTGAAATATTTTACCAAACATGCTATTTGGAAAATGCTAACTAAAACAGGCTTTTGGAATGTTTTTATTAGTGGTTAATTTATGTGGATGATTTATTGTAGTTTTTACTAAAATTTTGAATAAAAACCAGAATTGCACCTTATAGTAAAGTTGTAATGATACAATGCCTTAATCATTATCCTTATCGTACAAGATCTATAAGATAATATAACACCTAACATATAAAATCCAAAGCTTGTAAGTAATCACCATATTACAAGCAAGCGCTATAATTAAAGTGACAATAATTATTATTAAATATTGCACTTTAGGAAGCTAGTACCTGTTTGCCTTTGGAGTAACATCGTAAAAAGTATGTATCCTTGCGGTACTCCCGGAAGCAGTATTTGCATAATTAATTGCTTGGACGTTAGTGAAGCATTCGACACTGTATAGCACATGTTTTTTTATTGATAGCGGCCTTGAGGACATTAGAGTTAGGTTCAATACTTTCTTTAGACGTGGTTGATCTAGTTGTAGCAAGGAAGGTGAAGTGTATAATGACAACACGTGATATTTGACATAACATCATATCCTGCGGTATTTACCTTCGAAACCACGTCCGCATTACCTACGTTCAATTTGAACGCAAATCGGAAAATGTAAGCAAAATATATGCAACGTGTATCATTTGAACGTTGTACCATATTTTATGATTCAAATGTCGGAAACGAATGGCTAACGAGTATCTGATGGTCTAGCCTCTACTTGTCACTACACTCGTTATAAACGTATTTTATTTTAGTTGTCATACAGCATCTTCCTGTATACTAATATACCTAGCCATATATCTAGGATTACCTTTATTTCCTAAGATATTTTGGTTTCTAGGAAAGGCACAAAATAGTCTTTTACTTTCAGACCGATAAACCTCATCGGTTTTCTCAATATACGTAAAACGATTTCTCCAAAAATAGTTTTGACCTTTAAATCTTAATATTCAGAAAAGTTGGAGTATCGTTTACCACGTGAGGGAGCAAATGTAGCGATAAACAACATTAACCCGAATCAGCCTTTATGTATAGGGAGGTAAAATGTCTGCCTAAAAACTTGCCCGATCTTCTTTACCAAACTCATCTATATGGAATATTAAGAGGACCTACAAATATTGCTTTTATAAAGGTTGGGTGACCGAAAATGGCTATTACTAGGTAAATATTTATGATCTTTATGTTCTTAGGCCCAATATTTTTGTTAAAAATCATAAGTTCAGTCAGATTTGGATCAATTCTTATAGGACTCGAATATCTTCTAAACTTTTTAACGTTGAATGAATGAACCATCAAATATGTAGTTTATGCCGAACACCTAAAATGTTCAAATCAATAAATCTTATCGTACATAATCGACCAGAAACTAGAATTTTCGGGCTAAACGGAGCCAATTTCTAGGGCTTGACCAAACCATGTAGAAACTTTGAAGGGCTCTTGGCCAAATCCTGTTACATGTTCCATAATTCCGCCAATTTGAGGGAGCCGATAAGGGATGACCAATTTCAGGCGAACACGGCTTCAGATGTAAATCCTGTTACCTAGGATTTCGGAACCTGTTAGTTACAAACTGCATGGTGGACCCTTCCATATCGATACTTGGATGTTAGCCGTATTTATACATGTGTGCTTGTCTGTTATTTGTTCAGGAAAAAAATAGTTGACAATCACTGAGATCATCAAATATTTTCGCCATTGTGCCTGTATTATTTTGTCCGATTTATTCTTCGTTCGTCCTGAAATTTCGTCCCACACTTCAAAAATCCTGGATCGTCCCAAACAATATGCTTCCTTCGCCCCAAAATATAATTTTAATTATTTTATTCCCGCTTCGTCCTATTTTATATTCCTTCTAGGGCCCAAATTTTTTTTGTATATGAAAAACTTACTTTTTTGGACAATCGGCAAAATAAGGGTAACGTATTGGGATCCCTTCTTTTCGCATGTTTGTTTTTCCTAATATACTTTGGCATAACTTTTTTGGTCATTTTTTTTGGTATAATAATACTTTGCCATTATTGCTTTTGGCGTAAAATTTTTGACCGTTCAGTTTGGTAATAAGTCGAGAGTTACATTTATAATTGTTATTCTGCCGCAATTCACACACAATAGTAGCGCTCACTCTCGAGTGTTAAGTGAAGGTAGACCACGACATAGAGACGATGTTTCGTATGACAAAATCATTAATGATTCAATAGCAGCAATGTTAAATGGTTTTATTTCCTAGGGACATTGTTTGGAAAAAAAAGTCCGTTTGTATTTAAACTGCAGTGAGTTAGACGTTGATGTTTATCTAGTTATTTGTTTTTTTTAAATATACGAGTATCTCTTAGTTTACTGTTGATCCAATTTTTATTTATGAATTTAATTTTTTTAACCAACATCAAAAAAGAAGGAGGTTCTCAATTCGGATGTTTATATTTTTTTATGTATTTTCGGGCATAACTCCGTCATACAAAACGGATTTGCAAAATTCTTTTTTTAATGGAAAAGGGGTGGGCCCATTTTTTTCTCTTAATTTGGGTAGTTTTTGAGTTAGCTTCAATAATAGGATTTTTTCCACTTAGTTTATATTGATGATGTTAATAAAGATGATTTATACCTAAATGTTTAGAATTGTTTTATTATTGAATTATTGTTTAAAAAATTTCAAATAAGTACATTATTTTTTTTGTTGACTGTACCTTTAATGTACTTCTACTTTGGGACGAAGCACAACTTCAATAGTGATATGGGACCAATTAAGATTTTATTTGAAATGTGGGACAAATCTTCAGGACGAACGTAGAGTAAATCTTTTGTCCGTCATGGCCTTCCAATTGCTCTTCTGTTAGTTTCCAATTACTAATTTGCTATTTTGAAAAAAGTCTGTTCTCTAAAACCAATCATTGCGTGGCTTTCCATTTATATCTATAATTTTTACGTTGTCCATCATAAAGAGTATTTTATCTATCTGTCTCTTGTTTTGAATAATTTTTATGTTCTGTTAACCTCTAGAGTTCGATTAGTCAATCAAATTCTTTATTTCAGACCAATGATCCATATAGTGTTAGTATCACCTTAGCCTAATTGTTAGTAAATAATAATAAATTCATTGGCGACATGGACGTCTGTGCGCACACGTCTACCCGCTCAGTGTCTGATAAATGGACCATCAATTTTGTCCGCCAGTGTAGGAAGTACCACCAACCATTTGAGTGTAGTGTTAATACCATAGTTGATTTTTTCGCTTGCTACATATTCTATTCCTATGACTATTGCGTGAACTGCTACTGGAATAATATGACTTGAACTTCCTGGATCTTCTTTATACAGGTAACCTTTAGCAGTTTACAATCGCCGGTCAATCATGACTATTGTCGCATTATCCTCCATATCGTTCATTGTATCGTTGAAGGCCAAGGTTGCTTATTTTATGTGTCGTCTGGTCACGCGTATGACTCATAAACATCGGAACCGATGACTTCCGATGTCCTCACGAGGTGCCACGATGTGCCCCATTTACCGGTTGCCTAGGAGTTACTGTCATCGTGCATGCGTTGCGTACCTTGGTCGTATTAGACTTGAATACGAAATCTGGATCAAGTAAAATATTCTACGTACGTTTTGTAGCATTTTGCTACATTATTCAGAATTTTCTATACATTTTATATTTCAACAAAATACATGTTTAAGTAAGGTTAGTAATGATAAAATATTCTCATGTCCTTACAGTCTCTAAATATTTTATGCGATACATCAGCAATTGTAACATCAGATCCAAAACAAAACAAAACCTTTGTTATTGTCGCCAATTATCACGATAACATTGACCAGCACTAATCAGCGTAGGTATTACAAATGAGTGCGATTATCGACGCAACTGTCGGCAATCGGTCTCGTGTGGAGTTTGTGGACGGCCTAACATTTCCGAACTCAGTGTCACACATGAACGCGCGACGGATCTCAGTAATCCGCTGTATATTGTGGAAGTTCTGCAGTAAGGCAAGATTGTGTGGTTCTTGAAAGTTGTGATTAATCTGGGATAGTGAAGATGCCAGAAGAATATAAAATGTCAGGTAAGTGAGTGACAATTTTCTTATGTATTTTATGGTGGAGAGATGGTTCTTATTTAGTTTTGGGTTAAAAATACGAGTCGAAATAGATAATATAAAATGTGACAGCATCATAGTGCAGTCCAGTATATGTAATTAGTAATATATTCTACTGTGTATCACTGACTGTGGCGGCCACATTACGTCCGGCGCGGCGCCGGCTGCACCGATCACATTCACTAAACACCGCCGTTTAATTACGGATGTCCAACTTACTGGACCGAATAGAGATATATGCTGAATTAATTCAGCATATATCAATATATAGCAAAGCTACCAATATTCTTATGTGAAGCTATTTTTAGTTTCCTTGCGTCACGTAGTAGAAATTGAAGTTTGCTCCGTTCCATGTAACGTTTCCAGCAAATGATATTCAACCTCACTAGTAAACCATCAATCAACTCAGCCAATCGAAGTCCACTGCTGATAACACCCAGTTCTCCACAATCCGTAGCTTTTCTGATGTCTCTGCTGCTGTTGTAAGGTCTTCGGTCCATCCAATGTTGAGGCGTCCACTTTATCCTACTTGTAGATGTCGAATAACCAGGCATTGCTATCGCCGATCCGACGTTCAAGCATGGTGATGATTACACTATCTTCGCATATCCGCATTATGTTCACGAAAACCGCTGTCATTCACGCAATCCTTCGATTGTTATCTCATGTCATTTCTCACGATAAAATCACGACATAGAAAATCATTTGATTATAATCAAAAAACGATTTTATCTTTTTTTGCACTTGACAGATACAAGAAAATCCTCGACACGTGACACGAGTTATACTTACTGTCGACGTCAATACACGAGACCTCAATTACGAATTATTGAGCCCCATTGTACTACTAATAAGAAATGTATGAACAATCGTAGTAATATCAACATTTTCTCATAACATTTGATATTTACGTCATTACTTGTCTTCATTGGTAATTAATAGAGTGATCACAATAACAATTAAAACTGTATAATTGGCATCACGTGTTGAAAAATTATCATATTACAGTAAATAAATAAGATTTATTGCAAGATTTTTTCTAAGCTTGACGTAAATATCTTTAGGAAGAATAAATCGACTACATGGAATTTTGTACGCATATCCGCAACGGAATTTCTAAACGGTTTCCCTCGTATGTATATTTTTCCATTATTGAAAATCCCATTTCTACGAACATGCTCGAAACCTAATGTATTTTCTGAAGATAAACGCAAATCGATTAATTACACAAAATCGTTTCTGGGGAAACTCTACGCATAAAGATGCTATATTTAGAATGCAAAAACGATGCATAAGGGCTATGTTTGGTCTTAAAATTACAGACAGTTGCAAACCATATTTTATTGAACATCAAATTCTCTCACTTCCTTCCAAAGTCTTTAGATGGTTCTGAACGAAGTCAACGTGATAGCCGGAGACTTCGTATACCTGGTGCTAAAACAGCTCTCATGCGAAAGAGTGTATTCTGCATGGACCCAAAATTATACAACAGGGTACCAAAGGCATACAAGGATTTGAATATTATTAGTTTTAATAAGCAAACAAAAGCATGAAGAGACTTTTATTAAATAAATGCTACTATAATGTTGCCGACTATTTGAATGATGTACTTTAGACATTTTGAACATGACATTTTTTTTATTATTTTTATTAATTTAACGTAACTTTATGATTTTTGTACTTTGAATTATATTATTTTTATATTTGTACGCCTTTCTAGGCAAAACGAGCTGAAACTTTTTTTTGTAATCGTTCCAACTGACTTTAAAGCTACACATGTTTTTGACAAATAAATATATCTTATCTTATCTTACTTCTGTTTTACAATGTAAAGATAAAAATTATATGTAGATGTTACCATCTCATCTCGCTTTACGCTCAACGTTTTGCGTAAATATGTTTGCAATTGTATTTTGGTAACAATTACAAATTACATTAAGTTAAATTCCCAAACGATATCCATCTATAACATAATTCATTATTCCGTATATCTACTGATAATTTTTAACAAACTCAGAACAGCAACATTTCATAACAAAAGGTCTGTGCGAAAGTAAGCTCAAAATATCAAGCTCGACTGTGCTAGCGAACTCTGATACCAATGTGGCTGGGAAAACAGATAAGCATACAAAAATATCCCTCTGTAAAATGCCCTTCCAAAGAAAATAAACATCATCAATCTTCGCCCTTTGTAACAAAC
Source organism: Apamea epomidion (assembly GCA_947507525.1). Classification (NCBI taxonomy): domain Eukaryota; kingdom Metazoa; phylum Arthropoda; class Insecta; order Lepidoptera; family Noctuidae; genus Apamea; species Apamea epomidion. Next base: position 20,179,469 of record OX382237.1, read on the forward strand.
GAAAATACGAAAAAACGCGCCTATTGTGACGTGGGCCCTAAATTTCCGGCTTAATGCACACTTATCCGGACCTAACTGGTTAGACACAGATATAACTGGTGTTACAAAGATTTTTTTGCTTTTTTCCAGCAACATATATCAAGTAATGTGTTATTAATAACTATGTGTCGATGACTTTTGCATAGCATAATAATATGGGGCGAGTTATAGCAAAGGTCCTACACATACTGGCTCTTTACACGTCGAATGTGCAATTCATTCGATAATTCTTTTATTTGTTTTCTACTACCTACTCTAGCCAAGTAGGATGATGAAATGATAATGGCATTAAAGATAGCTGCTAGTTAGGTCCAATAACTATTTATTACAAATATAGGGCAGTCATCACTTGAACATCAAGTAGGTGCTTAGGAAGTAAGTGACTTCAATCACTTTCAATGATTAAAATAGGTAAATAAATTAGTACCAACACAACAAGAGCGAAAGTAGCTAAAATATAAAACGAAAGTTTAGCCAAGAAAGTTGTATTACTTACCTATTGTAAAGTTACGACTAACTGGAAGCACGAAACTTGTACGGTTATATTGACTTTACTGCTTTTTGGCAGCTGGTAACACTGGTAGCCGGTCGTCAAAAAAACGTCTCTAGGTTAATTATTTTAGTAAATTAATAAAAGTGTTATAAATATGTTAAATTAGTGTAATATAGTCAAACCTAGGTATTAAATATTCTAAACAGTGATTATCAAGTGTTTTTTGTCGCGAAGACTTCATAAAAACAGAGGATTCAAAACCGGCTGTCAACTCAATGTAACAACGGTGACGGATTTCAAACTTTCATCGATCCTGGGGAGTATTTTTTTGTATATACTCGTAAGTGCTTGTATTTACCGACCACAGAACGTCACAAAGTACTGCTCAGGTCTCTAAGCTACGTCCATCACACACTGGCACGGTATAAGTCTCCTTTTGCTTGACAACTAATGGAAGCAAAATCGACGACGAAAACATTTGCCCATACAATAAACACTACATCATTTACTGCACAAAAATAGGCTCTTTAGAGTTTATTCATACTATAAAACCTGTTATGTGTCATGAACTTGTTATTGTCAATTAAATTTCTATGTGTTTTACAATAAAAGCAGTATTCCTTATAACTTCACTTCTATTTAACATCTCCATCTCATTCCTTAATAACTTCAACTAATTTTAAAATCTATTTGTTAACATTTCATTCCATAATTTTAACTTAAGTACTTTCATTTAATTATTATTATACCTCCTACTAATCTAAATATTGGAACATCTTTTCTCACACTGTTAGTTAGCTGCACAACTTCACACATTCCAGGTGACTGACATTTCAAGGAAAATGATGACCCGCAGTGCTACAATCAAGGAGATGGAAGCAAAACTAAGATCTACCTTGACGAAGCTCGAGGTTTCTGAAGTTACATGTAAACAGCTGCTCCGTGAAAGCGAAGACAGCGAGGTGGAAATAAAGCTCATTAATGACAAGAACACTGAGCTTAAGAACCAGCTGACAGAACTACATGTACAGCATATGGACATACTTGACCAGCTTTTTTAGTCCTTTTTATTAATAAGTAATAAAAGCTTGTTTTTAAAAAGTTTATTTTTTCTTTTAATTTAATTTTTAAAATTTTTAGTATTTTTGATGCGAGATTGATTACGGCGTAGTTCGTAGCGCGTAGCAGTGTTTTTCCGCTATATGTGTTTAAAGCACTTAAGTTCATCTTTAATCCCTGGTTACCATCGAGCACCAAAGTACTCGTCAAGACGAATCATACAAGCCCAAAACCCATGGGGTTGTGTCGTTTAGTTACCGAGTTCCTATGGCCATCTTCCAGCTCCGTCATCAGACCCTGGTTACCATCTAGCACCAAAGTTTTCGTCAAGACGGATCAAACGAGTCCAAACTCGATGAGGTTGTGTCGTTTAACTACCGAGTCCCTATGGCCACCTTCCGGTTCCATCATCAGATCAGCTCCATGTCATAATAATTTTGCGTTGTCATCCGATTTACACATGCATGCAACATTTCAGCTCAATCGGTTGAAGATACTCGTATCTGCTTCAAAATTGAGTTGCAAGAGTCCACCCGAACAAACATACATACGAGTACATACTCGTACATCGCAAGTTAAATAAAAGCTTGTAAAAATAAATTCTTTGCTAGTCACAATAAGTTAAAAAAATCAATTAAAATTAATAGATTAATTAGAAAAACTCAAAAATCTTTAAAATGCCAAAAAGTAAACAAATTTAATACAAGAATTAAAAAAACTGTAACAGTGAATTAGAATTGTGTAATGCTATGTATGACACAGACAGTCGGCACCTTTTTTTTTTTTGCGTGAGAAATCATCAAATGACCCCGCTCCCGCTCTGGGCTGAGCGGAAGGGCGTGTCAGACTTTTACTGACTAAAACCCACCCGTGCTCCTTCAGTTGCCTGTGCCAGGGGCCACGGTGTCTCTTTCAAACAACCCGCAGCCCTGGCAGGCATCGGCCCTAGCAGACCCCGTCAGTTCGTGCTGACAGCTCTTTGAGGCGCGCGTGGAACACAACGCGCCGTCGACCCGGGCCTGGTCCTTACCGGGCGGCGAGCTGCCCATTGCTCGCCGCCCGCAAGCCCGCCCTACGGTGGCCGGGAGTCGGCTGTTGACTCCCGTCCAGGGCGTCTCCTGCGACGGCTAGTGGCGTGAGGGCGCAGAGATTGCCTCTCCCTCACGCGCTCCGCCTCCTCCTTCGCGAGCATTACTGCTTCGCCTTTAATCCAACCGCCTAACGAGAGCCTCGATAGATGTTGATCGATGCTTTCGGCCATCAGGCCATTGGCTGATACGCAATCGGCACAATGCTAGCCGAGCTCACATTCCACATGTAAACAACCTTGTGTACTAAGTCGAGATATTTAATTTGTTTCTCTTTCTCAGCTTTCACGAGGTTCCCGTCATGTGGAATGGTAACATCGACAATCATTGTGCGGCGCGCTAATCGATCTATCACCACTATATCAGGCTTATTGGTGGCAATAGTCCTGTTAGTAATGATAGACCGATCCCAGTACAACGTGACATTGTCATTTTCAAGAACTGGGTCGGGCATATACTTGTAATACGCTACCTCAGAATCCACAAGTTTATATTTCAAAGCAAGTTGCTGGTGAATAATCCTGGCTACTTGGTTATGCCTGTGCAAGTACTCGCCGTTAGCCAAACGAGAACAACCAGAGATAATATGTCTGATGGACTCACCCGGACAGTGGCATGCCCGACAAACGTCAACCGTCCCGCCCTTCATAATATATGTCTCCGGTAGTTATTCGTCAAGATAACTTCGTCCATAATTGCACAAACGAAACCTTCAGTTTCCCCGAAGAGGTCACCAAAACGTAGCCAGGATCCGTATCCTGGCTAAGATTTCTTAGAGTCCGTACGCTAAGAAATCTCAGGCCCATGAAGAGCCCGATAGAAGCGCCCGTGAAGCTCCTTACTTTTCAATACCTTCTTGCGGTCATCGGTGGTAAGTACTACAGGTTTGCGCCCGTTCTCTTTCGCCATGGAGAGCGGGGTGAGCCCCTTATCCACTGCGACCACATCACGGTGCATACCCACTTCGGCTTTTAAAAAATATTCCCTGAGACTGCACACCTCGCGGTTATGGAGGGTCTTTGCATTTAAAAAGCCTCGACCCTCACACTTCCGCGGGATATACAGTCTCATCACCGATGATCGTGGGTGATGCATCCGGTTTGCGGTCAGTAAAGAAAGAAAGAAAGAAAAATGCGTTTATTGTCATTACACAAAATGAATACACCTTAAAACTATAAAAACAGAAAACAAAGATTATAATGCCAAAAGGGCCTCAGCTCAGCATAATGTCAGATGACAACACAAGTGTACCACCTGACGCTGATTTTCAGCTGCAGCCCACGAGTGCCATACGCTGGAATAACAAACACATAGGGAAGTTGTGTGTCCGTTATAATAAATTGAGAGATTTAATTTAAATGCTAGAAATTACAGAAAAGCTCAACACTCGCGCATGCTCAAGCGCATTACTCGTGGTCGTGTATTGCCCTCCCTGAAGCAGTATAGTTTGCCGATGAGTACCCTGGCCCCATCGATATGACGCTCGATTCTGCGCTGCCAAGCTAGTACGGCTGGTTTTGATCGCGTAGCTCCGTCACAACTAGGAAACTTGACGTTAGCTAAACGACATGCCGCCACAGCCGCGCTATACAGGATCGAGTGTGAAGCAACGAGATCCTCGCTGTTCTCAAAGAAATTCTTGAGCTGCGAGTCCAAGGCACACATCAGCGCCCTATTTTTTTTGTGCATAGGTAACCGTGGTAATCGGGGTCTAACTTCGATTGGAGTGGATCTATATTCGCAAAACGCATCCTCCAGTGTGCTCCTCAGTCGGACGTTGCACTGGCTACTTACTGTGTCAACCCTATCATCTTCTTCTTCAACATGATTGCACCGCGGCGGGATGGCATCATTAGTTGACGCTTGGGCCGCGGTTTGTATCAGAGTCGAGACGATTTGGTTGCTCAGTATCTCTGAGCGCAGCTTATGTCCAACATGTGATTACGTTGGATGACCCGCACCTGATCCGACAGTCCTTGGGCCGAGACGTTGACGGTTGGTTCCAGTTCCTGGAACAGAGACAGCATCCTATCACGGTACGCAGTGAGGTTAGTTCCCCCCTCTGTAGACCTGTAATATGCGCGCATGACGTTCTCGTTCATAGACTGAGTCCACCTCATGCGCTGCACACAACCACCGGCAGCGGGGACCCGGCTCGGGGCCGGATGGCCCCTAAGTCCCAAGCTCCTCGGTGGCCGGCCTCTCTCCTGCCGACGTATAGGCGACGAGACTACGAGGTGTGGGCGACGTCGGCAGGGAAAAATATTCGTCACTCGAGCTCGACGCAACTGCTACGGCCGGTGTCACAGCACTCTCGATGGGGCTAGGTTCCGGCGGCGCGGCGGGCGGCGGGGCGGGGCTGAGCGATGAATCCGGAGGTGGTAGACGTGCACGGCGAGCTGCTGATCTCGTCAATATCTTCATCATTTAATTTTTGTTGTTATTTTCATGTTTTTATTATTATTATTTACTAAAAAATTACACTAAGGGCTGATTTTTCATACGCCAGATAATTGTATCGGATGAATAATTTTGAATTGTTGACAGTTCTTCCATACATAATTTGTCAGACGTAAATTTTATTTAACGAATAAAAATATCTCGGCCTTTAGAAACATCCTGTTTTTCTCTTTCACTGTTCAGCCGTTAAAAAGGATCCTTCCTAGTCGCATAAGAACTTTAATTTACGCGTTATACAGAAACATGTGACTTTTTTGTCCATTCGAAGTGTCCGTTCTATTGTGAGTCTGCGCGTGCGCTGACACCGCGGCACGCGACGGAAGGCCGACGGGTACCGGTTATACTAAAACGGATCGTAACTGTACTGATAGTAAGTGGCTACCGTTTGTTTGTTTACTGCAGTGTTATGTAATGAGAATTAGGTTTTTTGTGCGCTTCAAGTGTCGCTGCTTATTATATGCAAAATGACTGATTATCTGGCGTAGTTAATGTAGCCATTTTATTTTTTATTATTATATGTATATATAGATAAGATTGCATTGCACCTATTACTATAATCAGCATTGCCACACTGACTACAATATTGAAAGCGATGATAAAATTAAGTACAGTCAAAATATTTGTTTGGTCGACTGAGAATTGGAGATTGTTGTCGTTTGTAAATCTAGTCTTAAAACTTCAACCACTCTTATCTCAATGAAGGCAAGCCGCTAGTATTGAATTAATAATATAAAACAATTGGTAAGCAATAGGTCATGATGAGAAAAAATATTAACAAGTTAGTAAGTAGCATAAGGACCAGAGTTTGACGGCAATACCTTTAAGTATTGCCATTCGTGGAGGCTATTTTAATTCACATCATACCTGAAAAACGTTATACTATTTGATTGAATCAAGCAAAGCAGCAGAATATCATCTGTTACAAGCGTCTACAGTATGTAACATTGAGATCTAGACTGCCTTCTGGGGTCTGCCTAGGCTCGGTTGATTTGGGACAACGTTGCTAGGACATTATAACTATGACGTGTACTGTGAGCACGTTGAAGGAACTCGGAAGTGAAAGAGATTTGTGTGTTGAGGAGATTATTAAGTGCAAATCTTATAATAAATCTACTTAGAATCTACCGCAACATTGACATATTGTAGTATCAACCAATTTGTAACCTTATCGCGTGGTTCCTGAGAAAGACAGCCAGGTATTTTAATGTTTTGTACGACGTGGTTATGACGCAGAAAGTCGTCGCCAGGGTTTGCCTAATAAATACCTCTTGAAAATATATTGATTATGTTTATTACTTACGACGATTCATTGAAACGGGTATAGACAATCAACAACATCTTCAGGTTGTCTAAAAATGACTATTACAGAATGAAAAATATCAAAATGAAATCCTTTGCTGGCCCAGAAATTTTTAAAAGCTTGCAATTTCGCGCCGTCATTGTAAAAACTTGCTAAACTGTAATTATTACTGAAGTTTCTACTATTTCACATGTATTTACATACAAACACTCTCCTGTAATAATATAATAATAATAATAATAATCTTTATTGTCGCAAATTATACAGTTCACAAGGTGACTTATAATTAGACACAGGTAAATGTATTGTGCTTTAGGTACTGATACTGTCTCCCAAACTAAGCGAAAACTTGTATTTTGGGTGGCAGTGTTCAGTCGTGTAAGTGACTTTATTTACAGTTACAATTTTTGCGCGTGCGAGTGATCGTTGCTGCTGTTTACAATGGGTGAATGATTATATTATAATTTTAACTTAGGTGGACCGGATGTTGTTGGGGTGAGTGGGGGTGTGTGTACGAGTATGTAGATGAGTATGTGTATGAGTGAGTGTATACTGATTGTGATTGTGTATTGTGAGTGGGATTTTGTGTGTTTTCGTATTTGTGTTATGTGCATGAAGATGGTGATGTCTGTGTGGTTACACGATGTATGTCAGTAGTTCTTCAGTTTTGTTGTAGTCCATATTTAGAAGCCAGTCTGTAAGAGTGGATTTAAGTTTGTGGCTGTTTAGTCCTGCGATGTTAAGTTTCTTGTGTAGATCGTTGTATAGTTTTATGCTTAAGACGTTAAATTGTCTTCTGGCGAAGGAAGTCTTACAGGGAATGCGTGGGCATACGGGCATCCCGCTACGTCTGCCTGGATCGGGGAGAGGGACACTTCGATGTCTTCTCATGGTGGACTTGAGCACAAAGAGCTGTCGGACTGATAGTACTTTGCAATCCGCGTATAGTTTTTCAGTGGGGTATCTATAAGGCTTCTTAGTCATTACTTTGAGCACAGCTCTTTGTGCTCTTTCGAGACCTATAATTAGTGTCCTGCCGGCGCCACCCCAAGCGGGGATGCAATACTGGATGATGGACTGACATAGGGCTAGGTAGACGAGTTTTAGTTTTTCTGGTGGAGCACAGTCTCTTAGTGGCTTAAAGATGTGTATTAGTCTCCTCACTCGGGAGGTGGCTGTGTCTATCTGCCTGTCCCACCTCAGTCCACTATCGATGTATACTCCCAGGTACTTAACATGTTCAGCACGGTTGATTTGCTGGCATGTGCAGGCGTTCTGGGAAAGGCAACTATGGGCTGTGATAGAGAAATTTTGTGGTGGAGAGCTAGTTTTTCTGATCGAAAAGGCAACATAGTGTGTTTTGGAGAGGTTTAACGTCAGCAAGTTTTCCGTAAGCCAATACATTATTTTTGATAGGGAGTACTCAGCTCTTTCCTTAACTGAACTCCAGTCTGGTCCCCAGACAAGAATTGCCGTATCATCTGCATAGGTGAAGATGTTCGTGTTTTGGAGGGAGATTTGACAAAGATCATTTATATAGAGCTGAAAAAGGGTCGGGCTTACAATACCCCCTTGCGGAACGCCGTATGACACTGTAACCTCGTCGCTATCGGTATTGCCTACTCTGACTTGTTGTTTCCTATTGGCTAGGTAGTCCTGTACGATTTTGTATGCATTTCCTCGTATGCCTAGGTTCTCCAATTTAGCCAGAAGGATGGGGACAGAGACTGTGTCAAATGCTTTAGAGAGATCAAGAAATATACATAAGCATTTATTTTTACTGTCCAAGTTTTTAACGATAGCAGATGTCAAGTCCAGTACGGCATCTTCGGCAGAATAACCTGCGCGAAAGCCGTACTGGTTATCAGCAAGGATTTTAAATTTCTCTAGAAATTCGTTTAGTGACCGGTTAAGTATTTTCTCTAAGATTTTTGAAATGCAGGGTAGTACCGCTATGGGGCGATAGTTGTTGACACAGCCTCTGTCCCCGCTCTTGAAAATCGGGTGTACTATCGCTTTTTTAAGTATTTCTGGAAATACTCCTGTGTTTATTGCAAGGTTGCATATATGGGTGAGGGGGGGTATTAAAATGTGGCGACATTGTTTTATTATTCGAGATGAGATACCGTCCCAGCCTGTGGCACAGTCAGTGCGGAGGTGCAATATAATGGAATCGATGTCAGACTCGTCTACTTCCATAATATTGATTGAGTTTACAGGGGTATTAAGAGAGGCCAACTTACTAGCACTAGGTGTTCCCTGGTTGTTGTTGTGAACAGAAGATGCGGCGAGAATTTTGTCGGCGAGATTCTGTCCTATACTTGAGAAGAAGCTACCGACATGATTTACTGACGTTTTGGGGTCTCCGTAAATTTGAAGGAGTTCTGTGGGACTAACTGTAGTTTTTTGGGTATTTGTTATGTTTTTTATTGCTGTCCAGAGGGCTTTTGGGTCTTTACCAGCTTTGTCAATCAGGCTTTTTTCATAAGCTGTTTTCAGTTTACGTAGGAGGCGGTTGCAGTAATTCCTATAGCGTGTGTAAATTAGTTTAGTGGTCATGTTGTCTGGCGCTTTTTTAGCTTTGATATGTAGTCGATCTCGATGCCTTATGCAACGGAGTAAACCTGGCGATATCCAAGGCTTTAGGATTCTGTGTTTTCTAGTTACTGTAATGGTTTTTGTGTGATTATGTATGATGTTCGAAACTGTCGATATAAGAGTGTTGGTTGCTAAGTTAGCATCGTTTGTCGTTAGCACATTGGAAAAGTCGGTGTTTTCTAGATCTGCTTTAATTTTGTTATAGTCCAGGAGAGTTTTATTTGTTGCTGGTTTACTAGAAGGGGTGGTAGTTTCTATATGTAAGACAATTGGCATGTGATCTGTTAAATAAGACTCAAGTACCAAAGTCGTAGGAACGAGATTAGGTTTCGTGAAAAAATGGTCGAGGCAAGTTGTATTTCTTGTAGGGTGGGTATGTGTTGGGAAGAGTCCGTGTGTCGCATTGAATGTCAAGTATTCCTCACGTAGGGCGTCTGAACTGTTGGAGCATATGTCGATGTTTATGTCGCCGACTAAGACTACATGTGAGGATAGACTGTTGTAGACATCATATAGACTACTTACAAAGTTGATGAAATTGTCTCTGGTTTTTAGAGAAGGCGAACGATATACTGCAACGATCGTTACTTTTTCATCTATTTGGCAAATTAAACAGCTTGCATCCTTGAAAGTTGGTTCACGTATTTTACATGACAGGTTTATATTAGCGTAGATAACAACGCCGTCATTCTGATTCAGCGTGGAGCTCGTGGAGTAAGCAGTGTACCCCTCTAAAGTGGGCAGGTTTTCTACTCCGCGCAGCCAACACTCAGTCAGAACGATGACGTCAAATCTTACATCAGTGATTGTTAATAATACTCGGAGTTGGTCAAAATTTTTGTTAATGCTACGGATGTTAATATGAAATATCTTGATAGCGTAGTTCGCATTAGGAAGGAATAGTAGACAATCCTCTGGTCGACAGACATACGAGTTTGAGAGTTCAAGTGAGTCTAGTTCTGTGTTGATATTGTTTATGTTGGCCATTTGTTATAAAAATAGCTGTCAGGAAGTGTCATACAGCGCCTTACTGGTGTGTGTGGATGTAGTAGTGAGTGTGTGCTTAGTGTTGTAGTTGCATAGTATTTAGATGCGTACGTGTGATATGTGTGATTTCGTTGTGTGTTTGTTAGTGTTGTTGTGTTGGTCCATATTCTAGAAATTAGATAAAACATTTTACAGAAAAACTTACAATTGTTTTCTAAAGTATTTAAATGAATGACAGATATGGGTATTAGCACGGTAGTTGAAGGGGGAAAATAACAGTATAAAAAAGGTGATAATGGATGATAGGTTAGTCACAAGTTTACCTTCAAATCTAAAAGACATTGTTCCGCAGTAATTAGTATTTGTTTATCCCCTTGTTCTTTACGAAGGAAGATGTTGCCGTTGGAAGTCCAGCAGAATTTAAATTTGTGTAGTTTAGCGAATTCTCGGGCTGCGTGAAACAGTTTCTTAGAGCTCACAGGTAGATAGTCGGCTACATATACTGGCTGTCGTTTTCCGGGGAGGTTTATCAATTCTGTGTTGAGCTTATCTTCTACGGTTTTCTTTGTGGAATTAAATTCTCGAACTGCGGACAGAGTATTCGACTTCATTTGGACGGACTGGAACTCGACAACAATCGGGCGAGTCGAGCCATCTTTACCTGGTAGACGATATATGTCTCGTAAGTCCGTGGCTGAAATTGATATTCCGACAGCCTGTCCAATTTTACTGACGGTACATGTGAGGTCTTCACTATTTTCTTTATCTTTCAGAGGTACATTTCTTACTTCAATGCTGGATGATCGGGATTTCAATTGTAGATCTTGAATTTTCCTCTCTAATTTCTCTAAACACTTCCGTTGTTCCAGCTTTTCTTTCTGCAGCCCTTCCAAACCAGACTTTATTTCTTCGTACTGTTTATTAATAAAGTCCATGGAGGATACTATTTTTTCGTTCGATTCCTTAATTTTAAGAGTTTGCGTTTTTAGCTCCATAATTTCGGAAGAAAGTTTTGCGCTAAGCGAGTTTTGTTTGGCACACATGTCATTGAATTTAGAGTCAAGTTCAGATTTCCAGCCATTCAACAATTCCAGTATTTCATGTTTGAGATCGAGATCTTCTCCTCCGGGCGATTGGGTATGGCGCGGGCGCTTGTTTCGATTCATATTTACAAAGGAGGCGTCGCTAAGTTGTAATGAATTCAAATCCGATTCTGATTGTGTATGTCCTATAGTTGACGCGGTAGGTGTTTTGGTAGGTGTTCGTTGGAGTGCCATATTAGTCTCAATTTGTGCCTCAGGATAGCATTGGAGTGGAATATATTCCTGTATGTATTGTTCTCGAGACTTACTTGCAGATCGTAGATAATATAAGCAGATAGATATATGTAAGATTACATAGTCATTCAATCTGGCCACTAGCCCACTCCACCAGTCTAGTTTATCAGTCGAGTAGACTGTTGGAGCACTCATACTTGTTTATTTACCTGCAGCACTTGTTTCTAATCGTGTTGATATAAGATGCCCTATTTTTTGTTGAATTTCAATGTCACCGTCACTGGTGTGAGTGTGTGTCATAACAGTAACAAAAAGAGCTCTTCATATTTTAGCCAGCTTAACTGTAGTAATCCACCAGTCTTCTTGTCCACAAAACAAATGACAGTCATTAGCTAAGGGAAGTCTGAAGGGAATTAATCAGCTCACATAACATAACCTATACCTTACGGTATGAATGCATGCTAGTGATTATTGAGGTAGATACTCGGCCGCGTCGACATAAACTAGCAACTGCCTCTTTAAACGAGACAATTATTACACTTCTTATTATTAAACTTCTCAATGTAAAATATAGCTGATGATTGTTTTTATGATGATTAAATCACTATGGCAGGCACCCATAAACTTCACACAAGTCACAAGGTAACGTATTTAATGATTTTTTAAATAGACTTAAGTCATTTTGCGTCATATGCAATATTATGTGCATGGCTATTACAGAGACACGTCATACAATGAAAGCTATTTACTATGAAATAATTTATGTGATCCGATGCTGAGCCAATTAATGTATTGTGCGCATTGTGTACATGTTGGGGTAGCCACTACTTGCGACCGTTTGCAATAAATTAAGAAACTATCTCATTTTTAAATTGTGTGAAATATTGTTTCCTGTTGAACTTATTAAGGACAGCTCATTATTGTTCAGATAAGATAAATTCTGTCATTATAATTTTAATATTTTTTTGTCGGAAAAGGCCCAAAATAACTTTAGTGATTATAGCGATGGAACTAACAACGATTTAATTTGAAAGCACTCAGTGCTTTGTACTCCAGTGCACTGGCGCCGATTACTCGCGCGGTCTACTATCACAAACAAGGTCAAATGGTAACAGTATTGAAGGTTATTAATAATTTTATTTTTAAATTCCATTACAATTGTGTTCTGACCTCCTTTCAATTGCGATTGGAATGGTTTTATAATTACAAACTTGCAGTTGCATTTACATTGCTTTTTTATGATCATGTGGTAAGGTTGAATTTGGTTTAACTTATTTTCCGGTAATGTTCTGATTCAAATGAATTTGACACAAAAAAACCCCGGTTAAAAAAGATCCTACATTTTTATGTTTTGTCACTTTTAGTGCCATAACGGTAATTTATGTTAAACTTATAAAAACCAAGGCAACAAAAGAAAGGCGACCAAGAATTATAATAATTAAGAGCAACATCGGAACCCAACTTTAACAATCTAACTTGAAACTAGGAAATGGGCAAGAATAAAACGTTTAAAAGTTAACGGAAGCGCGCAGAATTGCACATGAGGTCACATAGAACATAATCTTCTGCGCTTGAGTACTAGGACTGCATAAACGTGGGGAAGGTGGCACAAGGTAAAGTTAGAACGGTTCCCAAGGGCCAGGAAACTGAGATAGTCAGCACGATAATTTGGGACCAGCTATTGAGTTAAAAATGCACTTAGATCTTACATAGCTGCACTGTTTAGAGGGAATATCCAAGCACGCTATGTTGTTTAGACTATCTTGTTTAGAATATAATAAGCTTATACCTTATCATCGGGAAACGAGTTTGCTGAGTATCTTTTACCTGTATCAACAGTATTCATAATTGTTACTTAATATTACCACAAAAAGTTGGTTGGTCGCTTATCATTGATTCATGCTTTATTTGTTAAGCCTAACGGTCCTGAGATCAAATAAATCATAGTATTAATTTATATATGTACATAGACACAAGACATACAGGCTGATTTTTTAAAGACCAGCCAAATTTAAGGATGTGGTACAGACCATCAAACTGAACAACTTTCTCCATGGGACCAACATCGTAATCGCGAATAAAAATTCAGCCGTCCCATACATTTAGGTCGAGTAGGTATTGAAGTTTTCTATGGGACAGTTGATATCATTTTCGCGATTACGCTATTTGTCCCATGGAGAAAGTTGTTCAGTTTGATGGTCGGTACCACATCCTTAAATTTGGCTGGTCTTTAAAAAATCAGCCTGTATAAAAAAGTAAAAATAACACAGACATAATAGAGGGCAAAGCTACTGCTTACATTATCAAACACTGCTTCCAGTAGATTAGCGAAAAGAGAGTTGGATGATCACTAAATTAATTAATTCATCTAAAAAAAATTAAAAATAAAACATTTTTTTGTGAAAAAACACGAAAAAGAACTCACGAATTAAGAACTTCCTCCTTTGAACTCGGTTAAAAATATTTTTAAATCAAAATACATAATGTATCCCAGACCCTAAAACGTTGGCAGTGTATCAGCCCCACTTGTCCCTAATTCAAAGGGTGTGCTTGACTGAGGCCCTTTCATGTTCCGAGGGTCAGATAACGTTAGTCCCTGTCTCAATGTCTAGATTCAAAAGGCATATCTTTCCAACTTTATCTTTCTCTTTCATGTGGGCCCACTTATTTTAGGACCGCTTCTAGTATATTTTTAAACTAAATTATGAATCTGGATCAAAGAGTACCTTTTATTTAAGTCTGATCTTGTGTCTTAATTTTATCCCAGAAAAGTATGGTTGTCTATATATTTCCTACGTAGATATTTTTAAGATCAGAAATTACAACTGACTTTTAATTTTCCAAGCAAGAATTAGTACGATGCACCCAAATTTGATTAAAATATCAAATTTTCATCATAATTGGGTTCAGCTTGAAGCTTTACATGGTGTTTTGTTGGCAGAAAATCGGTACCTACATTAAAAACGATATTGACCGATACCAATCAAGAACAAGGGGATAGTAGTCATAAAGTCTATCACGGCACAAACTATGCAGAAGTTCCACATTACAAAGCTAAGTTACAAATATTCTGTCGGATCGTTGTAGGTTATATTGATTACATTCTTAGTTTAAAGATGAACTCTAATACATAATCGCCAGCCAGGGAATAATATTCTTACAATAGTAATACGCGCCCCATGGGACGTCCTTATTGCGTTCACTAACCGGACTCAAACTTCTGTTACCACCAATCCACCCTGTCTATTTTATGCTTCCACTGAAGAGTTCTTCACCGTAGCCCCTGACCCCCCTGGGTAGGCTATTGACAGCTGCTGATTGCCTAGCCACATTCATTCGTAGGCTGCGTATCGTACCCTCGAGCCCTCTTCGCTTTGTTGCCTTAGTTTTCAACATTGGATATCTCTATAGTGTGTGTGTGTGAGATGGAAAATGTCTAACTTTTACAAGTTAATACCTACACAATTACACCCTGGTAACAAGTTAAGAAAAATTATCAAATACAAAAATACAGTCCGTTCACAGTTAGTTCTCCTCAAAGAGCAGCAACCGTATTCCAATGAGGATAAAGATTACTGTGATATTGACAGTGATGCAAAATCAGGGGTAAAATAACTGTGAAAGGGTTGTAGTTTCATGATTCATGACATTAATAAGGTTGGCTCGTATTACTTACACGTAACAAAAAAGTTTCAGTAAAGAGTTCTTTTATTTTCCGCACCCAAAGGTTTTGTATTTAGATAAAGAACAACGAAAAACAAAACATATTTATTTGGAGCCCATTCGGCTCTAACGAAGTCGGAGACAAATGGAAACCAATCCATATGTCCATCAACAACAAATTTGGGGCTGTTCTCTTAGTTTTTTTTTAGCAAAAAAGGTAAATACATACTAAAAAGCACTGGAAATAACGAGAAACGTCCAATGTCTCTCACAAATTGTATTCCTTTGTGGCTATAAAAGAAACGTCTAGGCATCAAGGAGGATCTTATTTACATTGGGACATAAGATAGATAGAATCAATGGGGAAACATGGTTACACTGTACACAACGTCTAGATTAATTACTTAGTTTATTTTTCATTTTATTATGCTTTTAATTTATGTATTATTTATTTAGTTAAGTTACGTATATACATAAATATATTATGTCTAAGTACACACTATACATATGTTCAGTTAGATTTTGAATAACAATTATTTCTATGAAAAATTTTAATACTTACCTGAATTATTGTCATTCGAGAGGTAGTTGCTGAAAATCAGCACTGTTGACGATAGGTTCGTCCAAAACATTTTGCTGAGCAATGAGCTGCCGATCGATTCTGTAAAATCTCTCCGTGAAAAGTTAGTTGAAGTGAGGTGCCAATCCCTAGCATCAGATATAATGACAGCTCACTTCAGACTCACTTCACCTACGTTTTCACGGTGAAATTTTTACAGAATAGACCGGCTGTTCTTGCACAAATGCGACACAAGGCTTAATATTACTTGTAATTGTTGTTTGTTACAAAAGTAGATCATTTCCACTCTGCAATCGGCATTATGTTTTGTTTGTTTGTTGTCTCTGACAGCAGCAACCTTATTGTAGCAACTATAAAGTTCACAGTGATTTTGCCATACCTGTCAGTAGCAACAATCCAACAGCAACCTTATTAAAATGAGCGTAAAGATCACTGTGACAAAATCAGAGGTAAAATAACTGTGAAAGGACTGTAAATAGTGACCCTGCCCTGACATCAAGCTATGGACAATATTGAAGAACTTTAAAATTTAACGTTTTTAAATACGAGGATTTTGGCTACTTTGAATTATTTGTGTGTATTTTGTTTTTTTCTGTGCCTCAAAAGGACACCCTTATAAGATTACTTCATTGTCCGTCTGTCTGTCCGTCAGTCAAAATCCTTTTTCTCAGGAACGCGTGGAGTTATCAAGTTGAAATAATATCAAGTACTTAGGGTTGCAATCCCTTGAAGCAGTAAAAATATAAAGCTTCTAAATCAACGCAATCAAAAGATACGGGCGTTTATGTTCCATCTATGCTCCATATTTTGCCACTCGCAAGGAAATTAAAACCTATGGGGTACTTCCCAATGACCTAGTATCATGAAATTTGGCAAGAAGAAATAGCATGTAACACAAATACAGGAACAAATCCGAAAACCGTAAATTTGTAGTTACATACCTACATATTTGTACGGAACCCTCGGTGCGCGAGTCCGACTCGCACTTGACCGGTTTTTTTGTAATTTTTCTTCTTTCTATTTTAGTCTGAATAAATTTTCAACGATCTTGATACACATTGATATAAATAATGGTGACTTCAGATTCAGAGTTCTAACTGAATAAGTTTCATTTATTTTGTGACATCATTTTTCTGTAAACTCTCGTTATGGTTTTCGTCTTTGGCCAATAGTAGTAGCCGTACGTTTATACCTATTAAATATCTAGATGTTGTTGGCTCTTTAGGTAGTCATAATGGCTCTTCATCATCCTCTGCCTAGCCTTTTCGCAACTCTGTTGGGGTCGGCTTCCAGTCTAACCGGATGCAGCTGAATACCAGTATTTATCATAGCTCTTCATACAATCTCTTTAATAGTATCTACTTCAAATACTATTTAGAAAGAGATATGAGTCTAGTGCATGTATTGTCAAATCATGGTTTTCATAACAAGTGAACATAATTCATCAGTGTCACCACATTATGTTTAGGAGTTAAGCTAAATTGCTTTAGTAATGGCGGCCCAACTCGTCACACAAATGATGTATGGACCAGATAATAATAATGACGGAATAACGCACATTTTTGCGGTGACAACCCCAAATGCGCTTTATGCTTTGGTGAACGAATTTCAGGGCAATTTCACAAGAATTTTTGCGGTAAGACCTCATTAGTATTATAAGTGGACAATTTTGGGAGCCAAGAATTTGAAAGCTTGAAAGGACGGTGTACCACATAAGGGCAATTTTTGAAAGGCAAGAATGTGAAACTTTTGAACAAATGCGTGAATTGTGACTGGTATATACTGTAATGCAAGGTAAATTTTAATAATAATTATGCAGTTCACTTTTAAACTAGTGGATTCAGGATCACTAGAATGTAAAGTTATATTCTGTAAAGTTGAAGAAGGATACTTGAAAAAACACTACATATGTTTAAATCGAAATATCCTAAACCAGCAAAATTAACTACAAAATGCAGTATTTAAACTATTTCGCTTTATAAAACTATCCAAGGTTAAGTAAACTACGCACAGTCCCATCTGGCAACTTGCAACGCAGACTCATGAAGACAAATGCGACCGTAAGTTGAACTTCCAGACACACTACGCGACAAAGAGATGTGACGCCATATTTCTCAGCTATCCTGAGTAAGGAACCCGGCTAAAGGATTGCGTGTACGTAAGGAACTTTAAAGAAATACATTTTCTCTGTTAGTTTTGAAATTCCACCGTCTGTGGCTCGGATTTATAAATGGTTGCGTTTAAATCGTTTTATGTCACTTTCAATTTATAGTTATTTTATGTACAGTTATCGTCGATCTTCGATTATTGAATAGTATCTTTGTTATTCATAGTTTAAAATTAATGGGGATGTAAAGTATTGTATTTAGGACTGTTTTATTAGAAAATCGTTGTAAGATTCTATAAATGAATATCTAAATCTAATTTTCCTTCCTACCTTTATGTATGTAGGTATGTAAATCTAATTTATAGTATAAAAAGAGGTAACTGGTTGCTAGTGCAAACAAGAAGTTACATTGTTAATAATAATATCCGTGGCTGGCATGGACGCACTGACATGTCAACTTCTATGTTTTTTTTTATAAGGAATTTTTATATTGGCTTCACACTCCTACACATTAGGAATTTATAAGAAAAAAAAATTACAGCTCTCAATATACCTTTTTTTTTTTTTTTTTTCAGGATGGGAAATCATCAAATGACTCCTCCCGCTCTGGGTGGAGCAGAAGGGAGTGTCAGACTCTTACTGACTAAAACCCACCCGTGTTCCTTCCTTAGCCCTTTACGTACCAGGGCAGCGGTAACCCTTTCGGACAATCCCGCTACCCCGGCAGGCTTCGGCCCTGTCAGGCCCCGTCAACTACGCTGACATCTCTTTGAGGCGCGCGTGGAACACATACACGCCGTCCGGCACGGGCCTGGTCCTGATCGGACGGAGAGCTACCCATTGCTCTCCGCCCGCAGGCCCGCGCCTACGGTGGCCGGGAGTCGTCACGCGGCTCCCGACGCCCGGATCTCAATATACCTCAACTAATTTTTCATTGACAAATTGAAGTGTCAAGCTATGCCCAGTGACGTCTTTTTGATTGAATTGTGACAAATTGAGATGTCAAGTTATGGCCAACCGAAGTATTTCTGTTTAAATCGTGATATAATTGTATTGATATGTCCAGTTAGGGGTAATGATATTCTGAACCCCTAAATGTAATAAGTATTAGTTATCACTACATGTCGGTTACAAAAAAAAAAAAAAAAAAAAAAATTTAACGTTAAATGAATATTATGTTTAGTTGCATTGGCATTTGCCCACCAGACACAACACCCGTCTGGTTGGAGTATCTCTTTTCTATGGAGGATGAGTGAAATTTACACCCTGTTCCTCATACCTCTATACTGGTGACCCCGGACATGAACGTCAGCGCAGCCTTCGTGCACTTACTTCAGCGTGACAGTAGTATTATGTTTGTGTATGTGAGTTTAAATGTTTGTAAACGCACCTACGATACAGGAGTAATTCCTAGTGTGGGGCAACGTTTTTTATAAAAAAAAAAAAATTGGCAATTTATGATGAGACGGAATTTGTTTCTTTATAGTAACAATAGATTAGAAGTAGGCTAGAAATATTCTTAAGTGTTTATTTTTGGCTTGTGAGCGTCAGAATGCGCAGTTTGGTTTCCGATCCGGACTCTCAACTGACTCTGCGATAGTACGATAGTCTATTACACCCACCACAGAACCTCAATGTACGCTTGCTTCTTACAGCTGAGCACAGCTTTTGACCTGGTGAATTATGAAATCCTCTGGTACAAGCTAAAAGGTCACAAGTATCTAACCAAATTGTAGATCTGTTGAGATTCTAGTACGGAGGCCAAACCAATCTATGTAGTTAAATGGGATGACACTCTCCAGTAGTTCCAGGTTAGGTTGTAGTGTTCGGCAAGGGGGGCTTACTTCTCTTGAGCTGTTTAACCTGTATATCAACGATGTGATCGCGGAACTCAGAAGAATCAAAGTTGCCTGTCACCTAGGCAATGTATGTGTGAATGGCTTGAGTTATGCTGATGACATGGTTATTTTGAGTCCTTGGATTAAAGTAATCTGTTTATGAGAAATATGCTGATGCTCAAGGACTATAATACATGTATAATGTGTTTGTCATTCAAATAACATTGTTTACCTACTAATATTCCCCACTCAGCAGGTGAATGAGTTGATAACTGTTGGTGAACAAGTTGACAACTTGGTGAATAAGTTAATAACTCGATGATGAACGACTTGATTAATTCTATTATTATGCAAACTATGGGGAATTTCGTTCACTTAAAAGAGGACTTAAGAAATATTCTAACAAAGGAGCAGCTAAATGTCTAAAGACAGATTGTTGCGTTTGGCAGGATACAAAAAAAAAGAGGGCTTAAAATAACCTTTAAAACTACTAAAACATATACGTTAAACTAATTTACCGATTTACCAGAAGAGGTTAAAACTTTAAAATGGCCGCCCTGACTAATTGCAATTTAAGACATGTCGACATATTCACGCCAGCCACGGATATTATTTTAAAATAATTTTGTAACCACTTCTAAATGAAAAATTGTCTTTGTGTAACCTAACTAATTATAAAACGAATCTTAAACAAAACATCTTTAACAATTGTCTGTACGAGTACCATCTGTGAATTGTTGAAAAATCTGATGTGGTTCGTGTACCATAAATTATCTTTTGTAAAAAAATACTTTATTTCATGTACCACGACAACACTATCAGGCTATATATATTTCCAGTATAAGCTGACCTCTCACTGGACGAGAAGTCTATACTGGAAATGTAGGTATATAACTGATAATGTCGTAGTCGGTAGGTAGGTACTAGGTAAAGTAATTGATGTAACATGTCAGCATTCCACCAGGGGGTGACTGGCAAAACAAATACAATTCAACATTTTAATTGATCCATTGATATCTTTGAATAGCTATACAAGCTCATAATTAGCCATTGTGTCAACATCTGGGTGATGTCGGGTGTACAAAATAATATAATTTCCCCATAGAAAGGCTAGTCACGTACATTTGAGCGTCATTACTCGTTCCAATCAGAAAGGGTATCTATAGTACTGTATTATTACCTACTCAATGCTTCACGATGTTTGATTTCCATTGTATGCCACTTTTTAACTACGCTGGCACTGCTCTGTTTCTGTTCAAAGACAGCAATGGAATTCAAAATATATCTACGTGAGCTGTTGCGTGTGGAGGTGGATTCTTGTGTTTAAAGAAATTTATTCTCATAAAAGACTACAGTCACTTACATGAGAAATACAATAATAATAGTGCTTATTACTAGAATTTTCGTCGTTGTCGATTTTTTTTTTTTTTTGTATTAGCAGGTACTTCTATAATGCATCCAGTAGTACTTGGCTACTATTGTACTTATCATCGATATTTTCCGACTACATGTCGAGCAAGTTGTACTTTGAATACATTATAGGAGCTTACATTTCTAATGGTCGACGGTAGTTGATATTCTTGTTATAGCTTATTTAGATTTTTCCTTATGTATATATCGCAGCCTTTGGCAGTAGCGCTCGTCTGCCGCTGCCGTGCCACCGCTCGCTCCCCTAGCGCGTGGTTGGTCACAGTTTTATCCTTACCTAACCCACTTCGGCGCAACCAATTCGGCTCGCACGTGGTTGGTCACAGTTTCAACCTAATTTATAATGAATATCATTCAGGCCGCTAGTTGAACGGCGCCGTTTAGAAAAAAGTCTAGGCTTTTAACTGAAAGGCTAGTTAAGCTAGTTGGCTGCGGCATATATACTTATATTACTAGTCATCTCTTTTCCTTTTTAAAATCTTTATTAAGTTGGCCGTACTTATAAAGTTCCCAGCGCCTCAATAGTACCTAACTACTACGCAATTTCGGTACTCGTGTAATTTAAATCCTTTACTATTCAGATAGCTTATAGTATTACAAAAAGCTTGAAATTATTAAATTACGCGCCCTTGCCTGTAAATGAAAACCTTCACCTACTTCAAACTGTAGAAACTTAATACGCCACTGCAAAAATACTTTACAATATTAAACCTGCAAGGAGACGTAACGTCGACATAGCAGTTCCCACGACTTTTCTCTTTAATGTGAAATGTTTAAAACAAGAACAAAAAGAGAAAATTGCATTTGCAGCTGTTGAAGAATTCTCTCAAGTCGCTTTATACATAGGTATTTACGAATGCGTCACACAATACCGGCCACTGGAGTTTCTTAGATCCAGCATACAAATGAGCTGAGTCACCTTATATAAAAGGTTGTATAAGAGAAAATACGATTTTACGCTTCGTTCGCTTTCTTTGGTTGGGACAGGCTGAAAATATGATATTAGTCTATTTCTTAGAAAGACGGGTTTATTAGATACTTGTCATAGACTGATATATATCTGAAAAAGTTCAAGAATGAAAATGTTATTTTTCTTTTTGCTGAAGCTTTTTTGTATTATGTTGATTGAATATTATCTCTACAGAATGATAATATAGAATAATAAATTAATGCGGTTGCATAAATCGTTCTTACAGTCTATTCATATAAGTGTGGGAATGAAAATCAAACGGCGTTTTATCTTCGAATCCCATGTATTTGTGCAAGCCCATGTAGGTACTCATTCTCAATAAAAAACAATGTCATTAGGAGGCAAAAACAATAGTTTGAAATCACTACAAATAAGCGCAAAATATAACAAAGCGCTAGAAAACCAAACAAACATAATTCTACTCCACCACAAAATGGACGTCCACGACAATACCAAATATTTTGTGTAAAATGAAGTCATTCATCAAACCCATGCTGCGTTCAGCCGCACGTAACAAAAACATATTATGAGCGAGTACATGTGGCTCCATTGCGACTCGTGTATTATTCCAGCGCAGCTAAACCGCTGGCGACCAGCGCTCGCTCGTGCCATGGTGATTGGATTAGGATAAGGGTTTGTATCCACTGCAGTGTACCATGGAATTTTGGGACTTCAGTGATGTAACACAATTAACTTACTCCCATATTTTAGAAAACAAGCTACTAAGACTACCTGCGGGCCTCAGAATTATGAGCTGATATCCACTTCGGTTTATTAACATTGTCAGCATGTACAAACAAATATATTAAATGCGTGAACGAAAGTTCGAATTTATAAAAAATATGACTAAGCTTCTTCAAGTTTGAGAATGTTTTTAAACTTCCAAACTAAATTTTATAATCATGTTACTACTCAGTAGGAAGCAACCCTTAATCCGTGTATTGAAAACTAAAACAAAACAGTTGTGGACACGTGGAGTGGAAGTAATGCTGGTTTTGTGCGGGACAGCCGATACAATGCAGGTACTCAACCAACAATAGAAGTAAAACAACTATGTACTGCCCACCGATAGTGCTTTCAAATATTGACAAAAGACAGCGCAAAGCAGCTTTTACGAAATTGACGAAACAGCGCCAGCGTGCAGCGTTTTGATTCTTAAAATCGAAATCTTATTTCACCTTGGTGCTACCAATTTTGTTCTTATTTTGGAATTATTAATGTTAATGTTGATTTAATATGACAAAAGGACGACCATTCTATTTTGTGACAAGGAACCTAACCTAAACCCTCAAGAAATATTAATACTCTTCATTTCACTGTCACTCAATTCTTTCATTTAATTCCTAACTGCCGTCTTACTCAATTCTTATTAATGAAAAACGTCTAATGGTTCAAATTCATTAACAACCAGTAATTTATAGACTTAAGTTATTTTAAAGCCAAGTTATTTATCAAGGGATACTCATTTTTATTTGAACAATTAATTGTGAGCTTCTCCGTTTATTTCTTAGCGCTATCTCTGCGGAATACTCCGTCGTCGCTCCCCTTTAAGGCCGACAGTTGTAAAATGAGTTTTTAGATATAAACACATTCTATCAGCGCTGGAATACTTTATGTGAGACGTTTGTTAATGTTCTGCGTGTTATGTGTTGGTATTTTCATGCAGTATCTCATTTTGGTTTTATCGTGCAAGGAATGTTGAATGGTGATGACAAGGATATCGTACCTTTAGATTGAAGATTAAAAAAAAACTGAAACCATCACCTTACAGCTAGCTGTATCATAATTATATTGTTTATGTATGTAAACTGAGTACAACATCGAACTATACATAGGATTTAATAACACAAATTTGAGATTGAATCACTTTCAAATCATAAAAATACCTTCATCCTTCGAATAAAACTAAAAATTCCGCAAGATATTTCCCTAGACATTTATTCGTAAAATCTTTTTAAATATCAGGAGTCAGCAGTCATAAGCCGTGTCGAGAGAGTCTCACGAGACTAAGGAGATGCGGATACATACATTGTAAATGCTCAAAAATCTCTGGTTGTTCGCTGTACATTAACGAGCCTGCTACGTCGTACAATGGTGGTGTTGGTAGCCAGCGAACCGTGAAATACAAATACAAATACAAATACAAATACAAATCATTTATTTGCATAAAAACAGGTTGAGAAGATGTTACAAAAGGTCGAACGGTACACTTTTAATAACCAATAAGGTGTGCAAATGTAATACAGTCCAGAAATTATATTTTATCAAAATTATTTATGTCAAATATTATGTCAAATTTACAATAAATTATGTCCAATATACATATTATCATTAAAATACAATATTTTTGTGACCCAAGTAATCTTTAACATCATAATAACATTTATTTATTAGGAATGTTTGTAGTTTCTTTTTAAATTGGAAAATAGGTAATTGTTTTATGTCATCAGGCAATTTATTATAAATTAACGATGTCATGCATAAAATACTTTTATTTAAGAGTGCCGTTTTACCATAGGGTATTTCTACCTCTAACCTTTTTTTATCTCTTAATTTTCGATAATAGCTTTTAAATGCAGTCTTATAGTACTCTGGATTTGATTTTACAAAAAAGGTTAACAAAGTAAAGGGATGCACGAGATGTAGGTATATTATAATAATATACGTTGAAATTCTAGCGGTCCTGTCTGCCAGTTAGAGTATCTTGATAAAATAATGAAGTAGAAATGTTATATTATTAACTAATTTCCGCTTACTTTTCTAGATCAGGTTGATATTTTAATCGAAATCTTTATAACGTTAAGATTCAATTTTGAATGTTATTTCCTCTTTTGAGGAGAAATGTCACACTCATAGGTAGAATAAAATGGAATGTCACCAGGTATAGCTTCATAAAATAGAGTTACCTACGTGCACCCAAGCACTCAACTTAAAAGACACACTATTTGTCCAGAGATTACTGCCGTGTCCCCAGTTAAAAATATATACCAAGCAGAGCCGCAGGTAACACTTAGTTAATAAAGTAAATCCCATTCCAGGATGTCAGGAGGTTTAATTTATGTAATGGAGCGCAGTGCTGACGTGGTAATGCGTACACTTTATTAATGTAAAAATACATTATCGTGTCTCGCACTTTGGTTTTTGTCTAACAAAACGCAATGTGTTTTATATTTTACTAGCAACCAGCCCCTGTTTCACACGGTTTATACTTGACAAAACATCGAGATTTCTTTATTTTATGTAAGTTAATCATTATAATACTAATGTTTACACGCATATATACCTTTCGGAAAAAAACCGCATCAAAATCCATTACGTAGTTTAGAAGAACAACGTGGTCACACAGACAGTCAAGACAAGCTACTTTATAACATGTATTGGTGTATAGATAACAATGTAAAATTCGTAGAGATTTATATAGAATTACATCATGTTAAAAACTTCACACGGCACATAAATGGCCACCGCCCTAGATATGACCCCAAGTTTTATTCTGGTTGTTATATTCTGGCTGGTCGTTGTAGTATATGTACATGTATATGTGCCCTCTCCCTTTCGTTCCTAGGAACACAGGCGTGTTGTTAATAATAACATAACATCACACCTGTCATCTGCGAAGGTGAGCAGAGGTGTATCATACATATAGTACCGACACCCACATTTCGCCAAGCATGTTTAACTCCAATTGCGATCAACCTGCTACTGTAAAATTCCTGATAGAAAATTTTAATAACATTTGCCTAGCCTTGGAATCGAACCCAGGACCTCAAATAATAATAATATGTGCTGAAATGATACAACATTTGTTGAGTTAATATTATTTCCTTGTCCACAGAGCGTCTCCTGGGCATGCGCCATGTGATGGCCCTCATCATGTTGCTGGCGACGACGGTGTCGTACGCCACGCGCGTGTCCATGAGCGTCGGCATCGTCGCCATGACTTCCAACAACAGCTACGGGTACCCGGTGAGCAGAAACTGCATCGGACGACTCCACAATATCATCATTGTCATGCTATAACCCAAAGGGTCGGCTCTGCATATCTTCTTCTGCCATAAAGCTCAATTAGCAACCAAAAGACACTGATATAATTAGCTCAGTCTCTATATGGTTCTATATAAAAAGTTTTTCTATATATCCACCATACACAATAATAGGTAGAAAAATATATTTACTTTCTACAAAATAAAATTGAGGAAATTTAGCTCAACCTTAGTTACCAAGAAACAGAATAATCTCCGAATTATTTCTTCTACTTCAGCTTTATCTGGAAAATAAAAATAATAAGACGTCCTCAAAGCGCTGAACTCAACACCTAATCCTAAGTGTCGTCTATTAGCGCCATCTGTACGACGTGAAACAAAACACTTCAGGGAATTATCTCCGAACAGTCTGCTTGAATCCCCTTTATCTGGCAAAGGCGTTTTTTTGAACTCTTTATTTTTAACGTAGATCAGGAATCTTAGGGTTGTTAAATGAGATCGAACTAATTTTACTATTTTTTTGGAAGTTTTGATCCAATTATGCAGATTGATAGAGGAGACCTACGAACGGCGGGTACTTACTGCGATATACTGAGTTTCAAGAAGTTGAATGCATTACAGTTTCTATTTGCGTTTGAACTAATGTTTGTTTTAAACATTAACATTATACCTACTTTACAGACTTTTTTCAGTGTTAGTAATAAGTTACGACTCATTTCTTTCAACTTTTTATTCACGTGCATCCAAGGATAACTGCTAGAATTCAGCTATAAAGTATCTTTCCTTTTGTCCTCAGGAAAAAAGATTAACTTCTTAAAATAAAAGAAAATTGTCAATCTCCACTAAAACTTAAAACCGCCTAAAGAGCCAGCCCTATAAAAGAGCTATCATTAAACAGCAAAAAATCCCGCAGACTTTAGTGGTATTGTCGCAAAAAGTGTCGTTTGAACGCTGAGTCGTTTGAGGCACGTCCCGACTAACGACGCACGTACGACTTGTCGCAAAAACGTCATGTCAGCCGTTTGTAATGGGTTAATTGTTTGTGATGGCAGCTCTCGGAGGTATGATCGGGCATAGAAAAGCCAAACGTTTTAGTAGAATAGGTTCTGTCTGGTATCATCTGATGATATCGTTTAGTAGAATAGGTTCTGTCTGGTATCATCTGATAATATCGTTTAGTAGAATAGGTTCTGTCTGGTATCATCTGATAATATCGTTTAGTAGAATAGGTTCTGTCTGGTATCATCTGATAATATCGTTTAAGAAGGTGTCGGTACCCTAAAATTCTTTGCACATAATACCTTTACATATTATTATCGTATATGATGAAGATTTTTATGATCAACTCAGTAGGCAGAAAGTGAAGGTCAAGCCTAAGGATGTCAATGGTCTCGCCCTCAAAAGATAAAGAAGTAGTGTAGAAGGTGCTGCACTGATAAGAAAACGTTTATAAAAAGAAACGTTGGAGGAAAACATTTATGGAAACCAGCATCCCCTGGAACCAAAAGTTCGGAGATAATGTGACATTCACTGACTCGTACTGGGCCCGCATGAAAATCTAGCAAATCTAATCTATAAAATCTAGATTTTTATCCTGCAGACATACGAGAATTCGATAGTGATTATGTACCAGCTGTTTATGATGATATGTACATAGCATAAATCCATGTTATGGGTGCTTTCAACCGTATAATATTTCAATAATATTCGTCAATAGCAGCTATTATTTAAATGTTTACTACCCTTTATCGCCTCAGTACTGCTGTCGTATGGCTGTCACGAACCTATATTTTTTCTACTGCGAAAACCTACATATTAAAACGACAAAAAACTATACGTGTTGACACCTATCTATCCATATATATAAAAATCAATTGCTGTTCGTTTGAGTCGCTAAAACTCGAGGACCGCTGGGCCGATTTAGCTAATTTTGGTTTTGAAATGTTTGTCGTAGTCCAGGGAAGGTTTAAACGGTGAGAATTATGGAAAAATTGCGGTTTAAAATATGGAAAAGTTGCGAGGAAGATAGTAAAACCAACAATTTCATTTTCTGATATAACTGTTCTACCTACTTTCCTGTCAAACATTTGACGATCGTCCCTTCGGTACGGTAGACTCGGGTCCACTCAAATTGAAGCACGTATTAAATTAAGGATTTTGAGTATTATTAGGTTTTGAGTAGTATTAGGAGTAGGGTGGGAGTAGGGTAGGAGTAGGGTAGGAGTAGGGTAGGAGTAGGGTAGGAGTAGGGTAGGAGTAGGTTATGAGTAGGGTAGAAGTAGGGTAGGAGTAGGGTTGGACTAGGGTAGGAGTGGTGTAGAAGTAGAGTAGGAGTAGGGTAGGAGTAGGGTAGGAGTACTGTAGGAGTAGTGTAGGAGTAGGGTAGGAGTAGGGTAGGGGGTAGGACATCACGCGAACAAAGTAGCGCCGGGCAGCTAGAAATAATTTACATGGCAAAACAACGTTTGCCGGGTCAGCTAGTCGTTCATATATTTATTCTGAAAGTTGTAGATTAATTTATGAATCTTATGAATCAGTATACCTATTTAATATTTTGGACCTTAGAACCGCACGTTATAGTGTTGGTTTATATTATCTTGCATGTCGTTGTTTCTGATTCCTTTTCCACGTTTCTTGTAACCCACATTTAAATCTGACTGACTAATGTGATAGACTAACGTCTATTTGATCACAATTCTTTGGGTGAAAGTCGTTCCTATCTTATCTAGTTATTATATTTTTCCAGGTGTTCGATTGGTCCCGGAGTGTACAGGATACGATCCTCTCATCCTTCTTCTGGGGCTACATCATCTTGCAGATCCCGGCTGGGTACATTGCCGGGCGCTTCGGCGGCAAGTACCTGATGCTGGCCTCTATGGGTACCACAGGCGTCGTCAACTTGCTGCTGCCGATTGCTGCTGTCAAGGTAAGGACTTTAATAATATGATTGTTGGCAAACATAACAATATCTACATTGTTGCTGAAGAATAGATGAAGAAATGTCATTAATCAGCGCACACCGCAATTCCAAAAACTTCTCAAGGTATTCCATACAATATTTTAGATGAAATAAAAGCAAAAACTCTTAAGTTTTAAGCCATTAATTTGGGATATTTTATAAATTTATAATAGGTAAGTAGTTGAAGGTAGAATCAAAAAGTTGATAGGAATCAAAAGGAATGCAAAAATTATGTTCAAAGCAATTCAATTTCTACCCAAAACAAAATGGTTAGAATAAAACTAGAATTATTATTATGCAGAGGGAATTACGGGTTTTATTACATTTCCTAAACAACTTAAAGTCTCAAATAATCCGAATATTCTTCAGGTGAGAACACTCGAGGAACATTTGGCTCGGTGCCAGCTTACAGCGATATTGTTAGCCGCTACAGGCGTAAGCAGTTGACAAACCTCATACAGTGCTCATTATGCCACTTCACTTGGCACAAGCACTATCCTTTAAGTAACACAATTTAATGTTATTGTGCTTTCTTGCATTTAATTCGGGGGTTTATTGAAGGTGGTATGGTTTATTCTGTCGTTTTGGGTAAGCAACAAGGGGACTCATGCCAAGAAAATGAGTATAGCTGTTGTAGCTTAAGCTTTGTAGCCAAGTGTACCTAAATCTGAATGAGATGGAAAATTGTGTAAAGGAGAGCAACTTTTATCTATAATATTTTACGAAACACGGTTTTAAAGTTGTATACCATTGTTCGCAATTCAGGTTATGATGTTCACACGGAAACATTACACACAATTTATTTAAAATAATATGAGAATGCGGGAGACTTTATTAGGGTAATATACAGCAGTATTAGTACAGTAAAATGGACATCCAACTACATTTCTACAATAGAACACATTTAGCTGAACATAATTATTTAAGCCACACGCGTTTGTAACACTATGAAAATTCCAGAAAATCCGAATTAATGTTTGTAGAAAATGTCGGTGTGAGTCTGCGACTCCTGCATAATTAATTCTACCATCCACTGCATTATCCTGAACCTGGGAAACACAGGACTTCAAGAGAAAAGTGTCCACGTTATAATTAATCGTCAACTATTTCAAATTCGGTCCGTATATCTCGGTGCACAGGTTTATATGTATAAAGCGATATACAAAGGCATGACAGCGCGCGCAAAATGAGAACATTGCGAGTTAAATAGTTTATTGCCAGTCGGTGGCCGCAAGTATTATTTATGTGGAGTTATGTATGGAGTGGTCACTAGCTCGCTTGCAGTGTTTGCCTTTATTAATAATTAAAGAGACTGTGGTTTAACTGGCATCGCATTCAACGGGAATTGGTAAACACAGGCAGAGACTTACTCTGATTAAAAATCAAACAAATAAAAATCTGTTCGGCGTTCGTTTAATTTTCGTAAAATTATCGCGGAGCGTATTCATGATTATTACAAAAAGATGCATAAAATCAGTGTTGGCAATGTTTACATTTTTGTACGGGCGGTTTGTGGTTCTCTGCGGAAACGTTTCATAAACATCGTCTGACTCAATGGAAGGCAGTAGGTGAATTATTATTTATACGCCGATTATTTCTGAAGTAAATAGTAGACTTATCATTACACCATCCTGGTGGTTTTTTAAAGAAGGTTAGGCAAATAGGTTAGGTAGGTAATTGCTTTTTTCATAGGTTTTTTGTTTCCAGACTTTGCCTATAGAAAACAATTGTATTGCCATTACTTAGTTCGATTTATGTGCAATAGGACTAAAGGAACGAGTATTTGGACTCGTTCCTAACCGATTGGATGGAGAAGGCACAGCTCAAGGAATGGTGAAAGAATAAGGGGGAGGCTTTTGCCCAGCAGTGGGACAATATAGGCTAACGGGAAAAAAAGTACTAAAGGGAAATTCTTTTGACAGTTATATACAGGCTGGCAAGGACATCGATGCGCAACCTGTTACCATGGATGCAGTACATGATTCTGAACACCCTGCGTACGTCCAGAATCATGTGCTGAATTCATGGTTACAGTTTGCGCGTCGATGCCACTCTATATACGCAAACAATTATATCAACATCCATATTTTGGAACCCCACTCCAATCAATCACACAAACCAATATAAATCATTTAGTAACATTGATTACCAACCGAATCTGAGTTCATCAATCCAAGTACATACCACCGCTACATTACTTTTCCCATGCCAATTAATTTCCGAGAGCACACACGTTCCCCTTCAATCAAATAACGAGGGTAGTTATACATTACGAAGGTCGTATTATCGGCAGTCGATTTGTGTGTGTGTCCTGCGGTTGATCTAGACGAAATGTTCACATTTGTTACCCAAGGAGTTAAGGTGGAGACGAGAGGACTAAGAAAAATATAACGCTATTTTATTATAGGTCTCCCGTTTTAAATTGTAGCTGATAGAGATAATAGTAGCTACTTGGCATGCATAAGTCTAGAAGTTAACCTATAAAATAAAATATTAAATGTTTAAAAAAAAACTATTTCATAAGTTAACATGGCACACCGGTGACTTTTATTAGTAGCTTGTTTGTGACAATAGTTAGAACTTAAAGTTATTCAAGCGAAGTTGTTCAGCTTTACTATTGTTTATAAAACTTAGTACATTTCTAATAGACTTCACTTAGAGTTACCTACTTAAATCTTTCGAAACTTGGGTTGTATATTATTATTACATGTGCACTCAGAAGCTGTATTTCAAGTTTATCAAACTTTGTTTCAGTCTTCTGCTACGAACTTATACAAAATTATACAATGTGGAATTCTTACCTATTTTTACGTAGGTATTTAGTTATTTCCATCAATCACTGTTAGATACTTAAATTCAAGTTCATTTACAGCCCAGCCAATAATTTCTTATTTACATAATAGGGTTCAATGTGTAGATGTTAATGCTGTGAAATCTTCCGGTCTACCAGTTCAGTTAGGTGTTCCGCAAGGCTCAATACTGGGTCCATTCTTGTTCTTAGTATATATCAATGATTTACCATTCCATTTGAAGGGCATCTGTGACGTTGTACTGTTTGCAGATGATACCTCTCTTATTTTTAAAGTAGACAGGAATAGACAAGATTTTGACGACGTAAACAGTGCACTAGTTACAGATTGGTTTACGTCAAATAACCTAGTTCTTAATGCCAAGAAACCGAAATGTGTAAAGTTCGCCTTACCGAATGTTAGAAATCTAGGACCAAACATCGTCTTAGATAAAGAGGTGCTTGAAACAGTAGACTCGGCAATTTTTCTAGGACTAACAGTAGATGCCAAACTTCAGTGGGGACCTCGTATATCAAGTCTAGCAGGAAGGCTCAGTTCGGCTGCCTACGCCGTCAGGAAAGTAAGACAATACACTGACGTTGATACAGCTCGTTTAGTCTATTTTATTTATTTTCACAGCGTTATGTCCTACGGTATTCTGCTGTGGGGCAAAGCCGCTGATATACAAATTATATTTGTCCCTCAAAAACGAGCTGTTCGAGCAATTTACCAGCTAGGAGCCAGAGTTTCTCTAAGAGATTTTTTGAAGATATTGGTATTCTCACAGTAGCATCACAATTCATCTTCGCCAACATCTTATATATTAGGCAAAATGTACACTTGTACACTAAAAACAGTGATATTCATACTGTTAACACTAGAAATAAGGATAAACTACGTGCCCCCTTTCACCGGCTTCATAAGGTTCATAACTCATTTGTTGGGCTTGGTATTACCTTTTATAAGAAGATACCCTCTTCTTTGCTAGACTTGCCTTTTAATACGTTTAAAGCTCAAGTAAAATCCAACCTGTGTTCAAAGGCTTACTATTCCATCAACGACTACTTACACGATAAGAATAGTTGGTCGCCCTAATTAACTCAAGACAATGTTCATGTTCTTTCTCCAGAATTAGCTTACTGACAGGTTATTGTTATTAGTATTAACTTATTTATTTTACTTCGATGGTCCTAGTTTATCATCTGTGACTTCGAGTGACAGCTATGTGAACAGAAACCAGCAATGCATAAATATGTAAGCTGTCACGCCCTTTATGCCTGGAGGCTTTTATTTAGGTAGTAAGTTTTTATTTACATCTTAATTTCAATTAATTAATTTTTAGCTTTAGTAGGTACGTATATTTTATTATATTTGTTATTATATTGGCGTGGCTAGCTGACATATGGCAAGTAATTTAATTTTATGTTCTGTGCCTTGTAATGTTAATTACTTAACACCTAGTATTGTATACAATCAGCTGTGCTGAAAGTGTGCAGGAAGTGGTGAAGGGCGGGCGTTTTGGGGGACTGTCTTTTGTAATTTTGACATTCGAAAAGTGCTCATTCTCAGCCTAATTTGATTAGATGACTTTTGATTTTGATTTTGCCCAGAATGTAGATTTACTACAAATGATCTTAAAGTACTGACGATTATGAATACTACCATTTTGGTTTATTTATTTAATAAATAAATATACACGAGTATTTTAAATTATAATTCCGCGGTAACCTAAAGCAACAAAAACAAAATATTAGAATACCATACTTCTACTTATAAATGAATGCTAACACCAACTTACAGATGCTTCGAGGTGTATTATGTCAGTGCTGCTCATAATTCATGGAGCATACGTATAATGCTTAGTCGGTTTACGTTGAGAGTCGAACACCACCGTTCAAGTGAAACTTAAATAAATCCTTCACATGAAATAAATCATACCAACTGCACTGAACACTACCCTACCACACGTTTTTGCCCTCCCTTAACAAACAAACGTCTTGACGGATCGCAAGGATCTCGCATTAGGATGGTTTATTAGGGCGCCATTTGTCGGAGGAGCCATCCCTCACCCGATACCATCAGACAACATAATTCTACCAAATGGAATGAGCAATGTTTTGCTGCCCTGATAACCTGGTCCTTCTCGTATATTTGTAATACCTTTTTTTGGTATTTTTTACTGTTTATTTCGGGATAGTAAATATATTATATTTTTATTCTACGGAGGTGGTTTAAAAGTCAAGACTTTTAGATGTTTATTTTAGCAAAGGGTGTACGTAGGGTTAGAAAATGTATTGATCTTGTTTCCAATTATTATTTTTTGGGCTTTTGGTACGAATGGTCTTGTATTCTTAAAATTTGTGATTATTTTATTTTATAAATGTTACGCTTATTTAGTTTTCTATAACGAACAAATAGATTGCTATTTCTGGAACTCGTAAATAGGTCTTTTACTAGACACTCCTCTATTATATTACCTGAGTCAAGTCCTTAAACTATTACGTTAATTAAAGGGTATTAAACATAAAAGGTTTTGTAAGTTTTAGAACGAAAATTAGTTAAGCACCAAGTTACTCGCGGCTTACTTACTTACTTACTTTCAAATGAGATACTAATTGTTATTTTAAGCTCAGTTATTAATTTCGTAGGTAAGTAAAGAGCGTAGGTGTAACGGTCTGGGATACTACTTATTCATTTTAATTTGATCCATTAACATCTAACTATAATATCCTCAAATAGTTATAAGCAAAAAAGATAACCGAAATAATTAGTGATCACACTACGAACCTGTCATCTTTCATCACACATATTCATCACACTATTATTCTTTAATAGTTTCCATTATACTTTGAACTCGGTATTAATCCCAAAATTTGAACAACAAGTCGACCGTATTTTTAAAAGCCGGCGTGTACCGACATGACTAACACAGCAAAATCATTAGCCTCGTTTTTATTTGTACAAAAACTCTAACCTAAAATAAAAACATTCCGGGAACCTTCCAACGAGGAAGAAAAACGTTTCATAACATAAACAAACAGGCAATAAGTCCTGCAATTAACTTACGCGCTTGGTCGTGCACTTTTATTGATGAGCGTCATTACCGCCGCGTCAGTGGGAATGGCCTCCATTCCTTACGCCATGAGCGACCAGCAACGTTGCATGGTTCCCGGCAGGGGAAGAAAAAGGAAACAACGTTCTATTTATCTTTGTTAATGACGCTTTAGGGCGTCATGTTAGGTGTGACGGCTGGACTAATGTCGATGTTTTATGGTACGTACGTAGGTAGACCATGACCTAGGTGAGGATATAGGATACTTGTTAACCCGGTAGTACGACCCCGTGGGATCATTTTCAATCGCCACGCCGACGGAGCCGCGGGTAAAAGCTAGTAATACTAAGCGTTTATGTTAAATGCTTATGTACATGTGCTCTCACATTCCAGGGAGGCTACGTGGCAGTGTGCGCGTGTCGCATCGTAATGGGCCTGGCGCAAGGGCTGCTGTACCCCAGTCTACACGGAGTGATCGGTCACTGGGTGCCGGTCAACGAGCGCAGTCGGCTTGGGACCTTCGTCTATGCTGGTGAGTTTCTCTCATGTCCTGGTCAGTATTGAAGTGGCTCATGTTGGATGTAGCTCAAGGTGTCCTGTTCCCCAGCCTGTAGTATTTTCGTAATACGTAACACCGTGTCTTAAAACAAACATTAGGCAGGATCAATTATATTAATTTGAAGCTGTATTTAATATTTACGAAAAGCCTGAAAGTATTTCAAGAAGACAACTTAATGTTCCGACGCGAGTTTGCACTTTACAATGACTTCCCTTGACGACCGCTCACAGTCGGCCAGCAGCTATTAAGTAATTGAATTAGCAAACAACTTACCGTACCGTCTTATTCCCTGGAGTCGTGGCGTGAAACTTGCATAAATCAATTTGTTAATCTTCCTGTCCAAATTAATGCATTTGCAATCACAATATTGGTAGAAAAATCGAAATAAGAAGTGATGCAATAAGAAATAAATAGCTGAAGCAATAGAAATGTGTTTTTTTTTTTTGGTTTTTTAATCTATTGAACTTTTAAGTAAAAATACTGATATGAAAAAGTATGATTCTCTAATAATTCTAAACTATTTTTATCCTTCCTGTCCAGATTGATCGGAATAATATTATCTAGACCGGCTGCCAATCTATTAGGTGAAGGTGTATCTTAGGCGCGACGGGAATTGGAACCGGCGAGAGATGTCGTGCGGTGTCCCACAGGGATCGGTTCTAGGCCGCTCCTGTGGGACGTCGGTTACGACTGGGTGCTGCGGGCCGACCTCCCTGATGGCGTCAGCGTAGTTTGCTACGCTGACGACACGCTGGTCCTGGCGCAGGGGAGGTCGCATCAGGCGGCGACCAACGCGATGACACGCGGGGTTGCGATAGTCGTGGAAAGGATCCGGCAGTTGGGTCTCGAGGTGGCATTGCACAAGTCCGAGGCCATGTCCTTTCATGGGCCCCGGTACGGGCCACCTTCGGGATCCCAATTGATGGTAGGAGGGGTTCACATCGGCGTCGAGACAACGATGAGATACTTGGGTCTCGTCCTCGACAGCCGGTGGAACTTCGTCGAACACTTTCGACGTTTGGCCCCCAAACTGGAACGGACCGGGGCCGCCTTAAAGCGGCTCCTGCCCAACCTGAGGGGGCCAAACGCCTCCTGCCGGAGGCTTTACGCAGGGGTCGTGCGGTCCATGGCCCTTTATGGGGCCCCGGTGTGGGCGCGTTCACTGCGGCTTCGAGCCGCACACTATCTGAACGCGCCCCAAAAGGTGGTAGCCGTAAGGCTGATAAGGGGGTACCGCACGATCTCGGGCGAGGCAGCAGGCCTCCTTGCCGGACTGCCGCCATGGGATCTGGAGGCGATAGTCCTCGCGCGAGTCAAGATAACGAGGTTGGACAGTCAACAGCAGAGATAACGCTACCACCCCATAACAATGGGATGAGCGGAATTGATTATAAATAAATATAAATATGAATTAGTCAAGATAACGAGACGAAACAGTAGAGATACCGGACGGGTACGGAAGCGATAAAGATAAATGAATTGTGGTGACAACCAACCTGCCCCCACCATTGTATTAGCTGATAAGACTTAGTATATAAACTAACCCAAATATAATTTAAACACATTATTGTATTGACTCTACAACATACCACTGTACTACTAACACGTTTTGAGAATAAAATTAGTTTTATCTCTATCACGAGTCTCAGTCTTTTAACTGGCGCCCAACGTTACGGGCATTTCTTGAAGAAATTATCAATCAAGGCGACGTGCTGAATTGCTGTATCTCCGCTACCAGACACCGAACCAAGAAGATTACTCTATCAAACCTGCCCAGAACCTACAAATAAAGAAAAAGATTCAAGACTTCTCCTGCAAGGTGACGCTGACTCAGAGAAAAACTCTTCTCCGTACACATCAAGGTGACGCTGGCCAAGAAGAACTTCTCTTCGTACATCGCAGTATAGAAGCTCATCGGAGTAAATCGACGGACTTCAAAGACCCGACTCTACGAAGCCTCTACTACATCCAGATGAAGACAGTGATAGCCCTCATCATTCTCACAA
Source organism: Apamea epomidion (assembly GCA_947507525.1). NCBI lineage: Eukaryota > Metazoa > Arthropoda > Insecta > Lepidoptera > Noctuidae > Apamea > Apamea epomidion. Next base: position 20,216,704 of record OX382237.1, read on the forward strand.
CACAACTGTAAGTACACGTGATTATTTCCCGTTTAAAACAACCTCAAACTGGCATTTACTCCTTCAGGTAGAAAATTAGTAAACACCCCAAAGTTAATAATGACACCACCCGTAGATTCCAACTCCCAAATTAGACCAGAAAGTAATATTCCTATTCCCCAGTTCTCTGGAGAAGGTGGAGAAAGGTACCTACACGGTTTTATCACCGCAGTAGAACGTTTTATTCAAATAACCTCTGGCACAGATGCGCAGAAAGTCAATATAATCTTGTCAAAAATAACAGGCAATGCGGCTACTCTCATATATAGCTACCCCCATAACTTCACTTGGTTAGAAATTAAAGAAATCCTAAAACAACAGTATGGATCATGGAATAGAACGATAGGAGATGTGTTTCAGGAAATTAATAACTTAAGACCAAGCTCACCAAGCTTAACTAACGTTATATACGAGTTACAAATGTTAATAGCTGAAGGATGTACAATTAACCAACATGTACACACCGGTTTAAAGGAAATAGCTAACCAAAAGTTAATATCACTCCTACCACCTGAATATAAACCAGCCTGTGAAAAATTAGACTTCCTAGAAACTTGCCTTAGAGCTAGAACTCTTGACAAAGAAGGATACGTAATTAACATCAGAAATACGGGAAACAAACCGAATGGTCATACTCAACCTTTCGTTAAAAATAATTTGAGCTCAACCCACCAACAACACAACGCCCTTGTGTATAATTCAAACCTTGGTAATAGACCTGTCCAGCAGAGACACACATATCCAATCTCACCTTTCTCGGCTAGGATTCGGATGCAACAAGCAGGACAAGCTAAACAACCTTGGTATGGCAACCATAATAATAAGCAAACTCACGCTCACCCTGAGCGTAATTTCAATAATAATGCTAATAATTTTAATCAAAGACCTCCATGGCAACCAACTCGACCAAACTGGCAACCAAAACCACAAATTCCCGAATTACAGGATAAAGACGCGACTATGCGAACTGTAACAGAACGACCTCAATTAAAAAGAAACCGAGTATTTAACATCGACGAACCTGAATGTAATAGTGATGACTATCCCGATACCCCTTTTGAAGAATACATGCAGCAATGCACCAACGAATATTTTACAACACAAACAACACAAAACAATGATCAAATTTGTGAACCAACACACGAATATGACCCAAACTCGGAGGATTTTCAAACGGATTCACCCCAGAATACCCCAACATAAATTCTACACCTAATCATACTCAACTACCATACATTAAAATACCTAATACAGACGAAAAAATACTAATAGACACCGGATCAACACGCTCATTTATTAAACCCAATATAGCTAAAGAATTAATATCGGATGGATACGCGACTTATATTGACGAAACATTTTCAGTCCAAACCCCGCACGGACTCTCGAAACATAATGGTAAAATAATAACCTACCCCATGGTAAATATCTTCGGACATCACAGTAATCCAATAGAATTTTATATGTTCGACTTCTCTAATAAATACGAATACCTAATAGGATGGGACACATTAACTAAACAAAACCTATTAATCATTCCTAGCGAGAACAAAATAAAAACACCAGACGATATAACTATACTATTACATTATCAAGAAAACAAGTCGATTACCTTAGACCAAATCTTAAAAGAGAACGAAGATTTATTCGCGGAAGACGCGGCACAAACCTCATTTACCGCCGTTAAACATCACCTTACGTTAACAAAAAACGAACCAATTTACCAACGCGCGTACCGGCTACCAGAAACACAACGAGTAGAAGTCACTCGCCAGATTAAGGAAATGTTAAAAAATAGAATAATCAGACCTTCAGACTCCCCATGGTCAAGCCCAGTGCACCTAGTGGAAAAACATGCAGACCCAGGAAAACCAAAGAAATGGAGATTAGTTATAGATTACCGTAAACTCAATGATCAAACCAGAGACGACAAATTCCCTCTACCAAACATAGACGATATATTTTCAAAATTAAATGGAGCCAAATATTTCTCTACATTAGATTTAACCGCCGGCTACCATCAGATTGAAATGGACCCTGAATCAATACCATTAACTGCCTTTTCCACACCTGACGGACATTACGAGTACACTCGAATGCCCTTCGGATTAAAAACAGCACCAGCTACATTCCAGAGAGTAATGAATAACGTATTAAGGAAACATTTAGAAAATAGGGAATGTCTAGTCTACCTAGACGACGTAATAATATTTGCCGCCACAAAGGAAGAACACCTAACTAGATTACAAGCAGTGTTCAACACCCTAAGACATTACAACTTACGGATTAACCATGAAAAATGTAAATTTATGCAAACTAGCGTCAAATTTCTAGGACATATCCTAACAGAGAAGGGACTCAGTCCATGCCCAGAAAAAATCAAAGCAATCACCAGATTTCCACCACCTAAAACAACCAAAGAAATCAAGTCATTCTTAGGACTAGTATCCTATTATAGGAAATTCATACCAAACTTATCCAAAATAGTAAAACCTATAACTGAGTGTACAAAGAAAGGAAAAGAGATAAAACATGATAAACCATTTTTAGAAGCTTTCCAAAGAGCAAAAGACTTAATCACTAACCCACCAGTCCTAGCATATCCAGACTTTAATAAAATATTCACAGTAACGACTGATGCAAGTGATATAGCATTAGGAGCTGTTATTTCACAAGAAAATCATCCTATAGCATACACATCTCGAACACTAACAGAAACGGAACAAAAATATAACGCGACTGAAAAAGAACTACTAGGCATACTTTATGCCCTAACACAATTTAGACCCTACATCTATGGGCGACACTTTAAACTTGAAACAGACCACCAACCACTAATATGGATAACCAAACTTAAAGAACCAAACGCTAAGCTTACCAGATGGAAGTTAAAACTACAAGAATACGACTATGAAATATCACATAAAAAGGGAAGTACTAACCACGTAGCAGACGCTCTGTCTAGAATCGTACTAATGCATAACTCAGACCAAGCAACGGTACATAGCAACTTCGATGACTCAGATGAAGGATTCATAATAAAATCAGAACACCCCCCTAGGCGTATGAATAGAATATTTGTAACGACAGAACCATATCAAGTGGAAGTAATAAAAAAAGACAACCACACCTACGATTATAATCTAAAAATAAACAATCCCCAAGACTTTATAAAATTCTGTAAAGAATATCTCGGATCAAAAAGATATGCTATAGTAGGAAATAGTAATAAACTCATAGAACAACTGTCTGAAATATACAGGAAACATTTCAATAAAAAAGGACTCACAATTATTTGGTTTACACAACCACGTGTAGAAATCACAGATAAAGAAGAAATCCTAAAAATAATTAGAACAACGCATGAATTTATAGACAGACATATAGGAAACCCAGCTTTAATAAAGGAAATCTCTAAAACATACTATATCGAGAACATCAAAAAACATACACAAAACTATCTGAATCAGTGCGAAACATGTGCTAAAGTAAAATACGATCGACGACCTTTTAAACCGCCCTTTGAAAAAACCAAAACACCAACAAAACCAATGGAAAAATGGCAAATAGATACGTTCCACTTCAAAAAGAAAACCTATTTAACCGGAATAGACACATTTTCTAAGTGGACTTTCGCCACAGAACTAGTTGAAAACAACTCCCTACAAGTAATAGAAACGCTATTACGACTCTTCGCTCTAATAGGAACCCCCGAATTAATCTCGACAGATAACGAGACTACAATAATATCGGAAGTAGTAAAAGAATTTCTAGCAGGATTAAAAATCAAACATCATGTGACAACACCCCTGCACCACACGTCTCATGGAGACATAGAACGGTTTCACTCCACCCTAATAGAGAGATTAAGAGTACAACAGGAACTAAAGAAAGCAGACGTTAACTTAGCAGTACTAGCGTATAACTCCACTATACATAGTGCCACTAACAAAACACCTAACGAATTACACTTTTTACGAGAAATTAACTTACCCGTGCAGAACAAACAAACCTCTGACTACCTAAAGAAGATAAACGACAAATTAGAAAAGGTAAAAGAAAGCACACTCAAAAGGAGTAATGAACTCAGAACACCTGTGACTAAAGAAATCACCACAGGAACTAAATTCTATATCGCTAAGCATGATAGATCAAAACACGTGAACCCCTTTAGAGGCCCATACATAATAAAAAAAATACTCCCACGAAATAAATTCTCCTATGACTCCAGAAATAAAGAACACCAAATTCACATTAGTCAAATTCGTGTTACAGATGCGACGCAAGCATCATCAGATTAGAACAGGGGATCAGTATCATACCTCAAAGGAAGGTACAAATACAAGAAGACGAATGGAACTTAATCTATCCTATTAATCTAGAACCGCTCCAAACTAATTATGAGTCTATAACGAACCTATATAACAACGAGGGACTAACTAATGATATACGACACCAAAGAACAGAATATTTAAAAACACACTTAAGTGAATGTCTATCGCGAATGCAAATCAAACGATCCAAACGAGGACTTATCAATGGATTAGGATCTATAATTAAAGCTATCTCAGGAAATCCAGACAATGACGACATGATAAACATAGAAAAGAAATTTAGTTTAGCAGCCAACGCAATGACCACAATGAATCACAAAATAAATAATGTGACACATCAACTTAACCAGTTAATAACAATTGTAAACCGTAAACTCAACTCTAGGGATTACTTCTTACAAGAAGTAATATTAGTATACGAAACACTGAAAGACATCTGCGAACATCTCGAAGAAGCTTACGTCCTAGCCCAACACAATATCTTGCAACCCGCAATATTTAACGAAATACATTTACAGCAAGGTTTAGATAAAATCCCCAGCAAAATTAACGTAGTACGAGACATAAACAAACTACAATCCCTAATAGTCCCAAGCGTTGCTATACAAAACAAACTATTAATATTCCAATTCGCTTTACCCATGGTCTCTAAAGAACAATATAATCTAGAAACAGTAGTTAGCATAATCACCCCATCTAACCAATATTGTCAAATGCCTAGTATTAAGAACGGCCAGTATTTAACGGGAACCAATCATGTGTATAAAGTAGACAAATGTAACAACAATATATGTACAGCTTCACCAACAAAGAAATGTGTAGAAGAAAGCATTCTGAAACGACGCAACAACTGTAGCGTTATAAAAATCTACTGTCCAGAACAATACTCATACAAAATTCAAAATGACTTATATTTCCAGTTCAGATTAAAGGAACAAACAATCTATGATAGATGTGCCGACAGAAGCGTGACCATCGTAGACTCCTATATAGAAGACAACACCAAATGCGGAAGCACTCAAGATCCTGTGGATATTCAGACCTTTACTGAAGTCACAGAACCAGCAAACGAGTTACCAATGACGTTACCAGAAAATATGGACAACATAGAAGAGCAGATCGCAGCCATCAATAGACCCGATTTAACCTCTGATAAGATCAAAAACATAGGGATCCTGACCTACATAACGATAGTAACCATAATCTTGTTAACTATCGTCTTTTTAACTCGTCGAATCATAAAAACCCGACAGAGTACAAAAATACTAGAAGGGGAGAGTCAAGATAACGAGGTTGGACAGTCAACAGCAGAGATAACGCTACCACCCCATAACAATGGGATGAGCGGAATTGATTATAAATAAATATAAATATGAATTAGTCAAGATAACGAGACGAAACAGTAGAGATACCGGACGGGTACGGAAGCGATAAAGATAAATGAATTGTGGTGACAACCAACCTGCCCCCACCATTGTATTAGCTGATAAGACTTAGTATATAAACTAACCCAAATATAATTTAAACACATTATTGTATTGACTCTACAACATACCACTGTACTACTAACACGTTTTGAGAATAAAATTAGTTTTATCTCTATCACGAGTCTCAGTCTTTTAACTCGCGCCTGTATGACTGGCGCGCGGAGGCACTACGTCGGGGGGAAACTCTGCACCCGCGGCAAATCGCGACGGAGCGGACGGACCTCCGGCGCGATCTCATGGCGGAATGGAAGGCGCGACTATCGCAACCCAGCGCAGGGCACGCCACGATAGCGGCGGTAAGACCCCTCTTTGAGGAGTGGCTAGAGAGGCGTCACGGCGCTCTCACCTACCGCCTGACGCAGGTCCTCTCCGGACACGGATGTTTCGGGAGGTTCCTGCACATAATCAGGCGGGAGGAGACGCCCGGGTGTCACCACTGCGAGGATCGCCCAGAGGACACGGTGGAGCATACGGTGGAGGTCTGTCCCGCTTGGGCAGAGCACCGCCGTGTCCTCGTAGAGGCGATCGGCAGCGGCGGCGACCTCTCGCGCCCGGCCCTGGTGCAAGCCATGGTCCGGGGCGAGAGGGAGTGGGAGGCGGTCACCTCCTTCTGCGAAGCAGTCATGCTAGCGAAGGAGGTGGCGGGATGGGCAAGGGAGAGATCCTCACGCCTCAGCCGCCGAGGGAGACGCTCCGGGCGTCGGGAGCCGCGTGACGACTCCCGGCCACCGTAGGCGCGGGCCTGCGGGCGGAGAGCAATGGGTAGCTCTCCGTCCGATCAGGACCAGGCACGTGCCGGACGGCGTGTATGTGTTCCACGCGCGCCTCAAAGAGATGTTAGCGTAGTTGACGGGGCCCGACAGGGCCGAAGCCTGCCGGGGTAGCGGGATCGTCCGAAAGGGTTACCGCTGCCCTGGTACATAAAGGGCTAAGGAAGGAACACGGGTGGGTTTTAGTCAGTAAGAGTCTGACACTCCCTTCTGCTCCACCCAGAGCGGGAGGGGTCATTTGATGATTTCCCATCCTGAAAAAAAAAAAAAAAAAAAGGTGTATCTTAGGTGAAGTGAGCTTGACTTGATTGTGCCCTGGCGAATGAGAGTATGTAAATGTCTCTCTGTTCGATCATTAATAAAAATGGTTGAGCTGAATGGTGCTAGTCCATGCGTCATGTTTGTGTGGGCGCCGTCAGTAGGAACTGGTCACCTCTTAGCTCTTTTGGCTTATTTTTAAACTATTTTATTTGTGGATTTTTTTTATTATGGAAGCTTTTAAAGTGCACGTCTTTCTACATCGTAATCACATGTATAATTTCAACATGAATGATATAACCAATATTTTGATTTAGAAAGTGTTCATGTAGTTCTTGCCCGTTCGTCTCCACAGGCTTCATCTTTCGGTCTGACCGACCTCTGTAATTGGTTTATTTGAAAAAAATGATTTGAGTTAGACTTGAAATGAGCTGTCAAGAGTGGAATGATACCTCACTTTTTTACCTGAGTCTTCACGGTGAATTCTTTACGGCTGCACTGTAAGTAAAGTGCATTTATGACATTGTTCACTCTGCTTTCAAAATCTTAAAATGTATTGTACTAATTGTATGTCTTTGCCTCTTCTTTACATAATTGTTATCATTAGCAGAAATTTCTCACCACTTGGGTTCAAGCACCTGGGACTTTCAAGGCCGAACAATGACCACGATCTAGAGATAAATTCAATGTCTAGCTAAATTGTTAAATGATACCTGACTCAAGTTTCAACGAGGGGTCTAACGAGTTTTAAATTATTGTATCAATTTAGTAGAAATTCTGTTGAATTTTAAAATATTAGCCTCACAGGTTCAGTTTCAAGTTGTTATTTATACCTGCTAAAAAAGCTTTCAAAATTCGGAGCGTCATCTTCATCAGCTTTTAGTGCAGTTCACTGAGTTCAGTGCCACTGTTCAAAGCTCCAAGTAAACGATTTTGTTTGTGTCGTTGGTTACCAAATAAATATAAATATAAATAAATATAAATATTCCACAACTATCACACAACGCCATCTAGTCCCAAGCTAAGCAGAGCTTGTGTTATGGGTACTAGACAACTGATAAACACTTATATATTTCTAAATATATAAATATTATAGATAAATTACACCCAGACACAGAACAAATGATCGTGCTCATTACACAAACATTTGTCCTGGGTGGGAATCGAACCCACGACCTCCGGCATAGCAGTCAGGGTCACTAACCACTAGACCAACAGGCCTGTCAAAAAAAATAAAGTTGGTTATATTAAAAAAGTATGTCTACAACATACCTAGGGTGTACAATAGTAAGAAATTAATTAAAAAGAATACTCTACATGGGTAGGATAAACAGCAAACTAAGGTGCTACCTGTAAGATAGGAGTAGGTAGACAGATCTATGTGTACCTATTCCTACCATATACTTTGATCTATTGATCGGAGTCTATTCTATACTTTGATTGATTGAAATTATCATAATTATGTATATAACTAGCTTCTGCCCGCGGCTTCGCCCGCGTGGATGTCGGAAAGGATAAGAAGTAATAATAATAATGTATTTGCCACAAAAACTGATGTTACATTTAGACAGATATACAGGACAATTTAAAATTTTCTTAGTTTAATAGTGAAGGCATCTGTGTCTGAACTAGATAAAAATATTTGTATCTCAGACAACAGCGCTCTTCCTTATGATGACCTTTACAATAGTAGCTTACATTAGACATATTGGTTTATCATTACACAGAAAACAAGTTTAAAATAAAATAAGCAAAAGGCTATGTGGAGTGTTAACCTCTCGGTGAGTAGTGTGTGAAAGAGTGAGAGAGGGTGAGTATAAGAGTTTACTATTTCAGACTTAAGTATGTCCTTCCCCAGGATGTCATCTATCTCTTAGGCATCTGCTGGCAGGCAATTTTATCGAAATCCGTTCAGTGCTTTAGGCGTGAAAATACAGACGGAATTTATAATTTTATTACAGGTAGTATAGCACTTTGCGCGCGACTTCGTCCGCGTGTACTTTACTCTTAAAATTTCGAAGATGTATGTTTACGATCTTTATCATTTATTTATTTAGTTCGGGTTCATTTTAAAGTTTACAGATCAAATGAATAAGATTTCTGAAATAAACCCTGTCGTCCCCTTTTACCACGACAGGTTTTGTTTTTAAAAAAGCGTTTGATACGTTCCCATTGTATGACTGAAAGATTATTTATACCCATTTTCGAGTTAATGGAAGCAAGCAGTAAAATCCACCCCTTATACTTTATTACTCTTTTTCACCCCGGTTAGAGACGATTTTTGAAGAACCCTTAAAACACATATTTTTTGTTTTAAGTATTAGTACCGAGTTTCGAGTGAATCCGTCCGAGCGGTTTAATATTTTTTCTTACCTATCAACTTTTTCACCCCCTGAAGCCTTTGTGAGGATTTTTTTTAAACTAAAAATTTCCATCTGTATTAATTAATGAGGCAAATGTTGCAAAGTATCACGTTTATTAACCAAATCCCCCGTATCCCGTCTTTTCACCCCACAGCGGTAGAACTCTAAAAAAAATATTAGGGTGTTTCCATAACTTGACTCAAAGATTATTTATACTAATTTTCGAGTTAATCAAGCCATGCAGTAAAATCGTCCCCTGTAAAATTGACTACCCCTTTTCAGCCCGTCAGGGGTAATTTTCAAAAAACCCTGATACTATTTATTCTTTACTTTTGATCCTAGGTATAAATACTGAGTTTCGAGTTAATCGAACCGCGCGCTAAAATTCTTCCATACAAACTTTGAAACCCCCCAACCCCTTTTTAGGGGGTAGTTTAGAAAAACATAAAATGGCAAACTTCATAATTCACATTTTTTTTTTTTTTTGATGAATGATTAGTATTGGTGCCAAGTTTCAAGTTTATTAACTTAAGGAATAAGATTTTCCATACAAACAAAATCCCCCCATTTCAACCTCTTAGGGGTGCAATTTCGAAAAACCCTTTCTTAGTGGATACCTACGTTTCACGAAGAACACGCCCTCCACAAAGGGCACGCCACAATTGCGGCGATAAGAGGAGTGGCTAGAGAGGCGCCACGGCGCCCTCATCTTCCGCCTGACGCAGGTCCTAACCGGACACGGTTGTTTCGGGAGGTACCTGTTCAGAATAAGGCGGGAGGAAACGCCAGGGTGTCACCACTGTGTGCATCGCCCGGAGGACACGGTGGAGCATACGTTAGAGGTCTGCCCGGCTTGAGCGGAGCACCGCCGTGTTCTCGTGGCGGCGATCGGCGGCGGCGACCTCTCGCGTCCGGCCCTGGTCCAAGTCATGGTACGGAACGAAAGTGCATGGGACGCCGTCACCTCCTTCTGCGAAGCAGTAATGCTCGCAAAGGAGGAGGCGGAGCGCGTGAGGGAGAAGCAATCTCTGCGCCCTCACGCCCCTAGTCGCCGCAGAAGATGCCCTGGACGGGAGTCAACAGCCGACTCCCGGCCACCCTAGGCGCGGGCTTGCGGGTGGCGAGCAATGGGGAGCTCGCCACCCGGTAAGGACCAGGCCCGGGTCAACGACGCGTTGTGTTACACGCGCGCCTCAAAGAAATGTCAGCACGAACTGACGGGGTCCGCTAGGGCCGATGCTTGCCAGGGCCGTGGGTTATTCGAAAGAGATACCATGGCCCCTGGCACAGGCATCTGAAGGAACATGGGTGGATTTTAGTCAGTAAAAGTCTGACACGCCCTTCCGCTCAGCCTAGAGCGGGTGAGGTAATTTGATGATTTCCCACCCAAAAAAAAAAAGGAGTGGAATTTTGAAAAGCCCTTTCTTAGTGGATACCTACTTTTCACGAAGGACACATCCTCCAAATTTCATGTCTCCGGGACCAGCGGTTTAAGCTGTGCGTTGATGTATCATTCAGTCAGTCAGTCAGGACTCTGAATTTGATATACATAGATGAATAATGTCCTATACTTTCAGGTGCCCAACTCGGTACTATCATCGAGCTCCTGACATCAGGTCTCCTCTCCGCTAGTTCCTGGGGCTGGCCCTCCGTCTTCTACGTGGCTGGTATCACGTGCCTCGTCTGGTCCGTGTTGTGGATCATCGTCGGTGACTCCACACCTGGCACCAGCAGGTGGATCTCCAAGGAAGAGAGAAAGTATATCGAGATGAATGCTGGCTCCAGCGAGCTTGGACATGGTGTAAGTAGTTTTTGTTGTTATATAGCACCACCATGAGCAGTTTCATTCTTATTCTACCGACCTAGTCTTGGTGATGACACAGATGGTCATACAATTTTTATGTTCCAGAAAATGCCGACTCCCTGGAAGAGCATCCTCACATCGCTTCCGTTCTGGGCCATCTTGTTGGCTCATTCCGGTCAAAACTTAGGATTCTGGACCCTTCTGACTGAGCTGCCTTCGTACATGAAGAACGTTCTAAATGTTGATATCAAAGAGGTGAGATGACTAACCGCTGCCGTTAGATTAAATACTCGTACCAATGCCAAAATGTCTATTTCTTAATAGAAGAAATCAATTGAAAATGTGAACCCTCAACGTAACCTTTCCAGAACGGCATGTTGTCAGCTCTGCCGTACGTGGCCATGTACATCCTGAGTTTCTTCTTCAGCTGGCTGGCTGAGTTCCTTGTTAACAGGAATATCATCAGTCTTGTCACCTCCAGGAGGATATTTAACACTATTGGTAATTATTACTTCATCTTTGCTAGCACTAATCTCAAAATAATATTGTACTTCCAAATATTCGCGGTTGAACTCTTACAAGTACATTTAAAATAGTCGATAGATTGTAATGTCTTCATCGCTGTACTGTAACCGTGACGGCAAACAGTAGTGCCCGAAATACTTTAAAACGGCTTATTAAATATAAGTTTGAGATTTCTGGGGTGTAATCATTTAAAATTATGTCGGAATAATGGAACATTAAACAGAATAATAAGGATTTTATCTGTTCATTGTAAAAAGATGATACTTATTTTATCTGTATCTTATCGTATCTTACAAACAGTTTGTTTGAACAGATGTCCCTAAACTAAAGAGGTGGTTGCCTATATCTTGCCCACCAGACCAATGAGCAGACTCTTTATGTTCAAGACATAGAGCTAAACAAAAGAAAAGTGATTGAAACATTAATTATTATACATAAGCTAATAGTATTATTATCAACTTTCTAGCGCACTGGGGTCCCGCCGTGGCTCTGCTTGGCCTCTCGTACCTACCGGCAGGAAACTTGTCACTCGCTGTCATCATTCTGACCATCACTGTCGGACTCAATGGCGCTCACTACGTTGGCTTTATGGTGAGTAATACCACATTGTAATGTCGTTCAATTGTTATACCTGGTTGTAATTGCTTTTGTTGAATTATGACTTCAGGCGATTTACATTGTCTAAATATCATTATTCATTCTACTGGTAAGCTTGATTTGATTATCTCTGAACTAGATCTTTGAAACCTTTACAATTTAAGCTAGCGTGACAAGTATTCAAGGTAACAATAATGGCTTAAACGGCTACCTAATCTGCCCGCAAACGGTGAATATTTAAATCGTATAATACGAGTAGTTCTATTTTATTTATTTCAATACTGATTGAACTATTTCATTTCAGCTGTCCCACATCGATCTCTCTCCGAACCACGCGAGTACAATGATGGGCTTCACCAACGGTATTGGAGCCATCTTCTCGATCCTGGCGCCACTCAGCGTATCCTTCGTCGTTGAAGATGAGGTGAGTTTTCCTATCATTATTTTCTTCCTTACTTCTTCGAACTCATCTAGTTTGAAAACATGATTTATTTTTGACGTGTAAATACCAATACTAAATTTCTGAGCAGTATTACACACTAAAATAATTTGAATAATTTAATTTGCCTTTTTTCCCATTTTGAATTTGTTAAGGCCATTTATTTACGTATTAAAACTTTATTCACAAGTAAAAAAATAGGGTACAAAGGCGGACTTAATGCCTGACGGCATACGACATGCGACTTGCAAAGACTGACCGTTGTGGTTTGAAATTACGAACTATTTAAGTTGATAGTCTATATACCTATCAGCCAAGACAATATTCCTGTCATCACAAAAATAATTACTAATACTAAAATGCTCTCATTTCAGACAAGTGCCACAGACTGGCGAAAAGTGTTTTTCATTTCGGTAGCGTTCTACTTCTTGGCGAACCTGTTCTATCTGCTGTTCATATCCGCAGACATCCAGGAGTGGAATGATCCTAAGTCTTCGGAAGCTATTGGTAAGATTTAGTACTATATTTTACATACCAATTGTCATTTTCATAATCTTTACATAGTAAAATCCAGCGGCAAATGACCAGAAGGTAGCTCACGACCATCTTTTAAGACGTGTGTTTGATATTTTGGTTCTAGTACTAATATTTAAAAGAACATAAAAAGTTGCTCTGAGCCTTTGTCAGTGGTTTCAGTTCAGGTAGATATAACAAAAAAGACATTTAATTGATTTTCGATTCTGTATTTATAGAAGATGGAGAGAAGAAATCAGAAGAAAAAAACCCAGAGAAGAAGAAGAACAACGTGGGTGAACACAAGTTCTGATCGTATGTGCAGTGTTATGTAAGAACTAGTCATAAATATTAGTGGGGTAAGCTTTGTGAGCCGCGCGGCGGTAGCCCCACCTCGCCGAGCGGACACACACGTGATATGAAATGTTATAAGTACAGGAATCTGCTTGGTTCATTATTGTAATGAAAATTATAGGATAGAAGACTAGCCTGTGATAGATTTAAAAGGAAAGTTACCACTACACTCATTGTTTACTGATATAGTACCTAACGGTCCCGTGTTACTATTTTGATAAATTAAACCGTAAGTGTATTTCATAAATGTTTGTTTCTAAAAACGTTACAAAAGTCAAAGTTTTTCTTTCTCCGTTTGTTTTTACGACCAAAAGTTATTTCTATTTCAGTGGCATATGAAAATCTACGAATTTACGAAACTTTGTAGGTACCTATTCATAATAATATACCTGGAAGTTATCGTAACGTATATCAAACTTCACAATATTTTCGTGGAAAAATATTTGCTCAATTATAAAATGTACGGCAAAAGTTTGGAGTATCGTATAGTCCCTAATTAAAACTTATATATTCCGCGACTCGAGGGCTCGTATGCCTTATTAAAATATGACAAATTATGTCAAGAACTGCCTGAAGTTTGTCACATTCCCATTTCACGAATCAAATTATAATTATTGTACTAACTTAACTTAACTTACTTGTGTGTATTAACTTATAAGTATAAATTATTGTCAAATTAGAATCGTATTTAACAATTTGTAACTTGAATGATTCAAACTTCCATGATTTCTGCTAAATTATGGCTGGTTTTACAGTCACGCTGATCGTTGGCGCTGACTGATAAATATGTGTGTAATTAAAGCAATCGTTCCTGAGTCACACTGATGGCTCAGCGCTGACATGCGTCGGCGCCGAGCCGTGCGCGGCCGTACGCGTCTACCGTCGTCGGCGCCGCTGAGCGCTGACGCGCTTGCACAAAGCAGTGAGCTATATTGTAGTCGGTGCAGTGAGCGTTGCTATGTCACGCCGAATGCACGCGCCGATGAGTACTGTCATGTCGCAAAATCGAGATATGATACTGGCCGTGTCATCTAATTTATTTATTTAACAAACCTACACCTTTTATAGTTAAATATTCCAGTCTCAAAATATATAAACAGCGAGGTACTTAAAGACCAAAATATTTTATTCATTTTCGTCATAATACAAATGGAAAGTAGAATTAATATGTCTTAATTTCTAATCTTCTCTAACTTGTTTTGTTCAATCGGTGGTATGGGTGCATGCCGTAAGCTGTTACGGGATAGCTTATCCTGTAACTTCACTAGAAGCTCGTCAAAACTTTTTGATGACATGCTAAATTAGTTAAAAATCTTGTATTCATCGGAGCTCAACTCTCCATAATATAAAGAGATAAATGTTCCACTAAGTAACCTTTGAGTAAGAAACGGATGAACATATTGCCTTCTTTTAGGTTGTCTTTTTTTCCATAAATAATACGCAGCAATAATTTTCACAACCGACATCGTGACTGTATCTGGCAGTAATCGGCGTGAGACTAAAACGACTCGAGCTGACAGGTCGTCGCTGAGAAGCTACGCGCTGACGGTCAGCGCCGACGATCGGCGTGAGAGTAAAACCAGCCTAAGGAAACATTCAGACTTTCATGATTTAAGACCTTCGCTATTTCCGGTGCTTGTCCTGCTGCATCGATTCTACTACATATGAGAATCCTATATCCAGCAGTGGACTTCAATAGGCTGAGTCTATTGATTGGTTACTTAACTGTGTAAATATCCCTGACTAGTAAAACTATTATGATAGTAGATAGTTTATTTAATTATTATAACATTGTGAAATAAAAAGTTAAAGCAACGGAAACCAAAGAGGATTCTATAAACGTTGTTACCAGTGCCTTTGTTCTATGTAATAATTTATTTGTAAATATTTAATAGTTATATCATTATCTTTATTTTAGACTAATTAATTATATCTATTTTAAATTACCTATGCATTATTTTATTGAGATCCCTCTTCGATTCGTTTCAAGTTCGATCTAGAATCTACTTATAAAATGTGGTTCTTGTTACAACAATATTCAATAGGTAGACATTGCGCACATCTTTCGTAGAAAGAGTTCTACGCTAAAAGCCACGACTCCTTTACGAAACATCAGTAATAATGCAACAGGAAGTCAGTCTTCGTTATTTCGCGACTGTTCAAAGAAAAATACGTTTGATAACGTCTTTCCTATAACCTGAAAGAAGAAGCTTTGCTGTCACTAATGAGCAGCGTTTCAGGATACTATTGAAGATAACCCGTCCTTTATGTATCGCACAATGTTCCCACAGGTACACGAGGAGCTATGACTAGGCTTAACTTTGAGCACGTGATAAGGCGGAGCAAGCAGTAACATTTTGACACTTTATTCAAACCCATCTTAGAATCTTATACATATCTCTCTGTAGTTACTGTTTATGTGAATAGTTTCTTTAGTAAGTCAATTTTAATACAACTATCGTATCGTTACAATTTAAAATGCAATTTCCCCTGCTCTATACACTGTATATTATTATGTAATAGCAATGTGTAGCTTGTGAACCGCACCACTATTGCCGACAATTTCCGACGATTACCGATGATTGCCGATGGACAATACAATCACTTCACTGATAGAGAACATTGATTAGCAATCACGTTGCGTTGAGTGAAGCAATCATTCGGTTTACAATTCAATCATGTTCATGAATGTTCGAAGCGGCTCCATTATTAGTTTCGAAGATAATATTAAGTGTCATTTTTCTTTGAACGCTAGTGATGTAAAAGGGCTCATTAAATTGTAATAAATAGTTGCATAAGTACTCTAACAACATACCAGCAACATTATTTCGGGTTGCGATAGTTTATTGACTGCTACTAAATATTTTTAAACTATTTTTCTTCTTGCTTGGGACTATGGCACGGAAAGGGGTAATTTAAATAATTATTCTGAACATTTTTTTTATGGGATGAACCCTGATCCAAACATAAAAGTATGGATCAGCGGATTTTTTTTATTTAATTACACCTTTTTGGTATATAGGTATTATCAATACCCAAATAGTACTTCAAGAAATAATTCCTAACAAGCTGTTGCTAACGGCAACAAATTACTGGAACTACTTACATCGAAGTGATGGGAGTCGATTGTCTTCCACACGCGTCCTTTCGCGATTAATATTCGCTCGAGCGGCGCGTGGTGGGAGGGAGGTGCGTCCCGCGAGGACTCAAGTGTTTTCCGTTCCAATCACTCCACAATCAAACGGAGGAAAATTACGATCGACGACCGGATTCTGTGAGCTTATTGTGTAAAGAGAGGACGTGGCGGTTGTGCAGCCGTCGCATGGTTATTGTTATTAATGCACACACACACACACACACACACAGTCATGCCTTCTACCCATGGGGGTAGGCAAGGGTAAGGTGTTGCTATCAATCTTGCTATAATAGCTTGGTTTGAAATGAGGATTAATAAATATTCAATATACCTAACGGGTTTCACAAAAATACTCCGCTCAGTGGAACAAAACCACAGGATGGCGTTCCAACTCGCTTTGTTGAACTTTCCAACTCTTTCCAACTTGGCTGACCTCAAACAAAACATTCCGGTCATCTAAGCGTTTGGTATAGAGAGAGACACGAAATATAATAAAGAGATTAAAGTGTATCTGCATACATGCGGTTATCCGTCTGAAACACTGCTTAAAGCTATATTTATCCTGTTTAACTGACTGAACAGTCAAGCTTTAGGTCAGTACAAGTTATCATTATAACTATAATATGTCATAACAACCAGTTGCAAAAACATTGTAATGTCAGCATTTTTTCCCCACTTTGTCCCTGTTAAATATTTGGGGCGAGGAATATGGGCTCGGGGGAAAGTTGTCTTATATTACACAGATAATGAATCGGAACTGGTATTTCAGTGTACTTCATGAGGAATCAAATCAGAATAATTGTATATCAATTTAGTTTTATAATATAAGGAGTTCCAACTAACATCTTTCGGGACTCAAGCCAACCTCACCTGCCCGTGGTGCACCCTACAAACAAACGAGGCTCTGGCAACCCGCCAACACGCATTGGACCAGCGTGGTCGGTTACGGTCCAATCCCCTTCAATGGATAGAGGAATAAGACACAGGCCCCAAGTGCCCGGCGGCTCCAGTGGTCGTGCTGGCGTGGACGGGCGTGGGCGCAGCCCTGGGGTCAGGGGATCTAAGAATCTCTGCAACTGTGACGGATGGACTTGCAATGAATCGGTCTAAAACCCAAGTAATGACAGCACTAAGCGTAGGGTCGAGGTAGATGGGCAGGAAATAATTTATGTCGATGAGTCGATCGCCAAATTGAGAACTCCTGGAAAAGCTACTGGTCCGTGAAGACACTAATGAAGGGTGATCTGCCGATCTCCCTGAAGCGCAAACTGCGCATCCTGCCCGTCTTAACCTACGGTGCTCAGACCTGGTCGCTCACCGAGTCACAAAAGTTCCGCCTTGGAGTTTGCCAAAGAGCGATGGAACGCAGCATTCTGGGTGTTAAAAGACAGGACAGAATTCAGAACACCACGCTGCATTTCAAAACAGGCATAATGGATGTAGGAAAGAAGGCTGCCAGGCTCAAATGGGATTAGGTGGGTGGTGGCTGCACATCAGCCGTATGCACGATGACCGCTGGGCAAAAGCCTCCACACAATGGGTGCCTGAAGATGGACGGCACCGCCGAGGCCGGACCAGAAAGAGATTTCGAGACGATCATTTATTTATTTATTTTATTAATTCATCAACAAATTTACTTTTATGTCGAACAGTGGTTTTAAAAATAACAATAAATGTAACACAAAATTAAGTACCTAATCATAGTAAAGCCGCGTGACGACTCCCGGCCACCGTAGGCGCGGGCCTGCGGGCGGAGAGCAATGGGTAGCTCTCCGTCCGATCAGGACCAGGCCCGTGCCGGACGGCGTGTATGTGTTCCACGCGCGCCTCAAAGAGATGTCAGCGTAGTTGACGGGGCCCGACAGGGCCGAAGCCTGCCGGGGTAGCGGGATTGTCCGAAAGGGTTACCGCTGCCCTGGTACGTAAAGGGCTAAGGAAGGAACACGGGTGGGTTTTAGTCAGTAAGAGTCTGACACTCCCTTCTGCTCCACCCAGAGCGGGAGGAGTCATTTGATGATTTCCCATCCACAAAAAAAAAAAAAAAAAAAAAAAAAAAAAAAAAAAAAAAAAAAAAAAAAAAAAAAAAAATCTTCGTAAAGCCAGAAAGGAGAGACAAAAACAAGCAGAAAAAAAAACAAAATACATTCCACATTGGTCACAACATTATTAGTCATCATTAATTAGGTTAATTTAACTTAATATTAGTTCAAAATTTAATATAAATTCAATTCAAGAAATGTATGTCAATAAAATTATTTAAAATGCAATATCATGATAGAATGTTACATAATAATCATTTAAAGTCATTAAAATATAATCAGATATTAGTTCGAACTACTTTTATCTTTGAGAAAGTCTTCTATGCTGTAATAACATTTCTTCAATAACAATGACTTTAACTTTCTCTTGAATGCGTTTGGATTCATAGAGTTTTTAAATTGTACAGGCAATTTATTGTACATATTTACTGATTGCGCTCTTGAGGCATGCTTAACGACATTAAGCTTAGGCTGTATGAAATTAGGTAGATCCTTTCTTCGCGTTTTTATTCTTATATGTCTCTGTTCTTCTGTCTCAAACTTATGGATATTTTTAATAAAATGACTAAGCAGTACCAGAATATAGAGGCATGTGATCTGGACGCAAGAGCTGGTTCGATTTGGCGCGGAAAAAGAGTTCCTGGAAGGATTTGGGGGAGGCCTTGGCCCAGCAGTGGGACTGTATAGGCGAATAGAAAAAAAAATCGTCAATGTTATCGACTCGTGTTTTACAAACGTTTTGTTAGAAAACTTTCCCTTTCATAAAAATAAGTCAAGATGTTTTTTCTTTGATAAATGTTTCAGAATCGGGACTGTTTACTGCGAAAATTCTCAACGTATGCACAAAAGCTACACGTGTATGATATAAGATATTTGTCTTTATACATTTAAATATCGGAACCAATCTTGAATAATACACACTGTTATTACCACGAAGACAGCCTTTGAAAGTTTTTAGGCAATTACTTACTACTTCTGTTTCCATTAAGTATTATTTTCTGCATAAACATTCCTCTCAATATTGCTAAAACATATTTTTAATGCAAGTATAATTGTAAGCAAACTCTACAATGTGGCCACAATGGTCTGCAGTCGAATATCACTGTGGCTTCAAACAGACTGCGACTGTGGAACTTACAGTCCGGTGGAAAACTATTCCACAGCTGTAACACGTTCCTAGACAATAGCAAATTAATTTAAACCGGAGTGTCTGGTTTTCCGAAAGCTATAACGTAGGTGTGTCCAAGTCGAGAAGGAATAGATTACTGCGAGGCAAGCGCATTCGCATTCGCTTAGCATCTGGTAAGTAGTCAAACGCGACCTTATCAATAATAAAGGTTATAAGGTATTCAATTGGGCTACAAAAACCGTCCAATTGATTTCCAAAATATGGGAAGATATTAATTAGAATATTCATGCCCTTTGAAGTATTTTTCCCTAAAATTTATTAATTATTATTAATAGGAATGGAAGGCCTCCCACAAGATGAACCGATGACCTGGTGACAGTCGCAGGAATCCACTGGATGCGAGAAGCACAAAACCGGTCGAAGAGGCGGTGCTTGGGGGATGCCTATGGCCAACAGTGGATGTCTTTCGGCTGAAATAAATATGATGATGTTAATTATAATATAAGTGACATGATAATCGCTATAAGACGCTTTAAATGATACAGAATTTAGTTTTACCGATATTCATAAAATCGCTTTGTTTGACATACTCGTACATACTACGCATTTTTACATGTGCAATAATTACATTTCATTAGTGAAAACCGATTTAGTTTTAGTTGAAAGCTCAAATATTTTTCTTCGATAAATTGTACCCAGATCATATCTCCTGTTCAACTATCCTTGACGGTAAAACTCAAAGAATCTTTATCATTTTCCACTTCCTTCCCAACGAATAACATGGAAGTCCACTCGCCGTGACGTGCCTTTCTCAAGCCCCATATATCAGGCTCACATGCACCCGTCTAGAGGAGAGCTTTAAATAATGTTCCTTCTCCGACATTTTTCAACTGTATGAAATTAAATTTCAAAAGATTTGAGAGTTGTTTAAAGGCCACGTGATGAGTTAATTCAAGTGAATCAAAGTGTAGTTTGGAGGTGTGGAGGAAGTTAATACAACCCCTTTGATTTTGTGTCAAAATACTGTTGATTTTCGTTTTTTACAATAACAGAAATATCCAATGTTTGCTGGTACAATTTCGGTAATGTTGTATGTTATGTTGTTTCTGCTTGCACACTGCATCCTTTACAACTTGAATTAAATTACTGTGCTAATATGAAATAAAAAACAAAACATTTTAAAGAATCTAATCTAAATGTAAGCCATACACCTCAACTATAATGTTGAAATGCAAGAAAAAAATAAACCTGGCGCGTGTACTCAAATTCCAGCTTCAAAGAAATATCTACACATGCCACCATCACGTGGCGGGTGTGTGAAACAAATAAACAAACATACACGCACAGGGTTGCCACAATACACTCCAGAAAACTTAGACGTGATAAACTAGTCCTATCTACTCGAAGTTTGTAAGGCTGGACATATCAAATCAAATCAAAAGTCATTTATTCAAATTAGGCTGAGAATCAGCACTTTTCGAACGTCAACATTACAAAAGACAGTCCCCCAAAAATGCCCGCCCTTCTCCACTTCCTAGTGCTATCGCTGGGAAGAAGAAGTGGCGCAACAAACTTCCCAGCAGCACAGCTGTCTGTTAATTAGAAAATACTTGATTGTATACAATAATTATATGTATGTTAAGTAATTCACATTATAAAACACATAACATTAAATTAAATTATTTGCCATATGTCAGCTAGCCACACCAATATACCAAGAAATATAATAAAAACTATACGTACTCAAGCTAAAAAATAATTAATTAATTCCTTCTTTTTTTTAAGAAAACGTTGCCCCACATTAGGTATTTCTCCTATACCGTGGGTGCGTTTACAATTAAAATTTGAATGTAAATAAAAACTTACTACCTAAATAAAAGCCTCCAGGCATAAAGGGCGTGACAGATTACATATTTATGCATTGCTGGTTTCTGTTCACATAGCTGTCACTTGAAGTCACAGATGATAAACTAGGACCATCGAAGTAAAATAAATAAGTTAATACTAATAACAATAACCTGTCAGTAAGCTAATTATGGAGAAAGAACATGAAAATTGTCTTGAGTTAATTAGGGCGACCAACTATTCTTATCGTGTAAGTAGTCGTTGATGGAATAGTAAGTCAGTAGTTTGAACACAGGTTGGATTTTACTTGAGCTTTAAACGTATTAAAAGGCAAGTCTAGCAAAGAAGAGGGTATCTTCTTATAAAAGGTAATACCAAGCCCAACAAATGAGTTATGAACCTTATGAAGCCGGTGAAAGGGGGCACGTAGTTTGTCTTTATGTCTAGTGTTAACAGTGTGAATATCACTGTTTTTAGTGTACAAGTGTACATTTTGCCTAATATACAAGATGTTGGCGAAGATGAATTGTGATGCTACTGTGAGAATACCAATATCTTCAAAAAATCTCTTAGAGGAACTCTGGCTCCTAGCTGGTAAATTGCTCGAACAGCTCGTTTTTGTGGGACAAATATATTTTGTATATCAGCGGTATTGCCCCAGAGCAGAATACCGTAGGACATAACGCTGTGACCTCAATTTTATTAATTTACAAATATATCTACTATACATGTTAGGCGCAGTTATTAAAATATATCGATGACTACACTAGCTCTATCATCAGTAAATAAAACTATGCCTACAAAAGTACGAGTTATTCCGGTCGGATCCCCTGATCTGATACCCTGCTGGTTGCAACTCATTCACAAAGTTTTAGGTCACTACCAATTTCCTTGATGTGACAGCCCTACTCTCACTCTACGTGCAGTAAACATGTCCGGACTTGTTCAACACTCGTTCGTACATGTTCCCAGCTCTCGGGTTTTTGTGCGCGACTCGATAATCTATTAGAGCGGCTTTGATAGACGCCGCCGCCTCCCGATGACGTCACGACTTGTTGACTGCAGCGTTTACGGCGCGTTTGAGGGTAGTTTACGATGCTTGCTGCTAATGGATGGCTGGGAATCGTTTTAAACGTCGGCAAGGTATTTTGTTACTTTTAGTTATGGGGACATAAAGACGTCGGTTATATACACTACCTAGCAGCTAGTTTATAGTTTGAAGTTTACTGGTGTGAGCTACTAGTTTTGAGATACTAGTTTACTAGTTTTGAACACTAGTTTATAGTTCACTACTTACCAGTATATTCAGTATGTTCAGTACTTACCTCTATATTTATAGAGAATAACATATAACATTTTTTCTCTAAATGTTATATGTGGTTCTTTATGTAATTTACTGTGTATAATAATAATTATTATTATTATAGAAATATCACATTGTACTGGGATCGATCCATCATCACTGACAGGACTATTGTTGCCAATAAGCCTGATATAGTGGTAGTGGATCGATCAGACCGGCGCGCAATGATTGTTGAGATAACCGTCCCGCATGATGAGAACCTCGTGAATGCCGAGCAAGATAAACAAATCACGTGTCTTGACTTGGCTCACTAGGTTGTCGTCATGTGGGATGTGGACTCAGCTATCATTGTGCCGATAGTCGTGACAGCCAAGAGCCTTGAGGACCTGAAGAGGCTCTCGTTGGGCAGGGCTGGATCATGGGCATGATTCAGAAAGCGGTAAGTACTTCTGGACACGGCTCGCATTGTCAGGAGGTTCCTCTCTCTGGAGCACTGACCGTCGGTAGCTTGGACCCTGCTCCCGATACCGGTGGGCTACTATTATTTATATTTTTAAATGTTTTAATATTTTTGGATCCTAATATTTAAAAATATAATTCATACGTATATATATTGAAATAAAGGATTATGATTAAATTATTAAAAACCTGTGATATCCCACTGCAGGTCAAAAGCCTCCCTACTGCGCCTCTACATAAAAAAAAAAACTTTTTCCGTCATCTCCGTCTGGGCAAGCCGCTATATCGCTTGCCATTAGGACGGTTCCATTGGGTCGTAAGTTTGGACCATTGGTCGTCTGACATGCGGTAGATATTATAATGTCCAGCCCAATTCCATTTTAGCGTGGCAGCTTTCCAAGTGACATCAGTTGTCTTTGTTGTGGAACGGATCGGGTCGTATTCCTAACCCGGTCTGTTAATTTGACACCCAGAATACTACGATCTATATATAGCCATTTGGCCAACCTCGAGCGAGGACCTCTGCTTATTATATCTATAATAAAATATTTACATAATTATTACAAACTATTACAGTAAACAAAGAATGATGATTAAATTGTCGTCCTTTTGCACTGCGCAGTGTCACGTAACCTTCTACGAAAACCTCATTTCACAACTTCAAACATTTCTCATCTTCCAACTTTTTCATTTTACTAGGCACCTACTTGTTCTCAAAATCATTTTGGCTATTGAAAAATGTATATCTCTCGCATGCGCAGTACTTCAACATTTTAGTTCCAATCTAACAACAAGTTCAGTTATATCCTAACTTGATAGATTGTGTTATACTCGCTTGCGATAAATCTAAAATATTGCGAATGTTCCACGTCATATAAATCTCACTTATTGTTTCATATTGCTTGTTAGATTGGACACCACTTTTACGCGGGCGTTTTAATTTTTTAAATTGACTAGGAAGTGTAAGATAAAATACTTTTAGGTGTGCTTATGAGGAAAATTTCACAGAATGATGTTCTTTTTCAAACATCTTAAATGTCCCTCTTCAGTCTAGCAGGAGGTAAAGTGGATGAAAAGAAATCCTTTAAAAAAATCTTGAAACGGAGTTAAATAAAATAAGCTCCAGCAAAACTGCAATCTTGCTTTTGCTACAATTCTAATACGGCTTACGGTTCCTTAACAGTAAATTGCTTTAACAAGAAACTATAAAATAACTTTCTTATATTATTAGGTAATTCCTTTGCTAGGAGCTAAAGAATAAATCAAGCTAAATGTTCCTCGATCCAATCACTACCTACTATTAAATATGATCCATTAATTTCATAACTAATGACACGAAACTTTCAATGAAATTCTACTTGATAAAATGACAGAACAGCTGTAAATACTGTGGGGTTTATGTTAAAATAAGAAATAATAAGTATAAGAAGGAGTCTGAAAGTGACACAGGTGACGGAAAAGTTGTGTGAACATCGGGTGTAATTATATGGGCACATAATGATGAGGCTGATTTAGGAAAGTTTTGAGTACGTGTGTGGATATCTGTAAGAGTAGTAGAAGACCAAAGAAATGATGGATGAACTGTGTGAAAGATGATATGGTTAGAAAAGGGGTGACTTCCAAGATGACGACTAATAGACAAGTATGAAAGAATAAACGTACTGCTAACGAACGAACGGCTTAATACGAGCCCTGCGTGTGGTAGAGGCCGGCTGTTGTATGTGGGGTACAGACGTACTTAATACGAGCCCTGCGTGTGGCATGCGTCGGCTGTGGTGTGTGGGGTGCAGACGCACTTAATACGAGCACTGAGTGTGGCAGGCGCCGGCTGTCGTATGTGGGGTACAGACGTACTTAATACGAACCCTGCGTGTGGCAGGCGCCGGCTGTAGTGTGTGGGGTGCAGACGTACTTAATACGAGCCCTGCGTGTGGCAGGCGCCGGCTGTGGTGTGTGGGGTGCAGACGTACTTAATACGAGCCCTGCGTATGGCAGGCGCCGGCTGTGGTGTGTGGGGTGCAGACGTACTTAATACGAGCCCTGCGTGTGGCAGGCACCGGCTGTGGTGTGTGGGGTGCAGACGTACTTAATACGAGCCCTGCGTATGGCAGGCGCCGGCTGTGGTGTGTGGGGTGCAGACGTACTTAATACGAGCCCTGCGTGTGGCAGGCGCCGGCTGTGGTGTGTGGGGTGCAGACGTACTTAATACGAGCCCTGCGTGTGGCAGGCGCCGGCTGTGGTGTGTGGGGTGCAGACGTACTTAATACGAGCCCTGCGTGTGGCAGGCGCCGGCTGTGGTGTGTGGGGTGCAGACGTACTTAATACGAGCCCTGCGTGTGGCAGGCGCCGGCTGTGGTGTGTGGGGTGCAGACGTACTTAATACGAGCCCTGCGTATGGCAGGCGCCGGCTGTGGTGTGTGTGCAGACGTACTTAAAAATATTTTCTAACTTTTAATTTCCATTACCTATTGACTCAATATTTTTCATATAATCCTCTTACAAACTCTTAATTATAGTAAATATGAACTTGCAAGTCAATGACACTTAGTTAATTTATAAATAACGTGGGTCCAAACTCACCAGCCTCCTTTGTTTAATTCTAAACGTACTTAGTGATTTGTGGTGCAAACGGGCCTCAACGTGAGGATTTTGCAATTTGAGGCGAGATTAAAGTCCAAAAGTGCCTTTTATGTGCCTATTTGGAATAAATGCTTTGACTTTGACACCTACTGAATAAAAGGTGTGTGAAAGCTATGATTAGGTAAAGTTATTGTAAATTTAAATAACTGAGAATACTTTACATAGCTGTGAAATTTATCAAATCATTCGAGTTGAGCTTTAATTACATAATCGTAGCTTAGTTAGATTGCAGATTAGATTAAGTTCAATTAACACCAGAAACCGAAGCGCGGCTCGAATTGGAGTAACCGAGCACCATTACACGTGGCTTAGATTGTTCAATTAACAACTAGATCACTACTAAGAAATCCCTACCACCTGTAACTATTACCTGAGGGGCAATTCTCGTAATTTTAAGAACGTTCACGGTCTGATCTCAGTCTCAATCTGTCAAAAATACCTCTAATTTCCCTACATTTTGACAAGTTGTTGACATTTGTCTGTCGCCGAGATGAGACTGCGACTAGACTTTGAACGTTTTAAATTACGAGAATTGGCCTTCTGGTCCTATTTGGAAACTTGTGTACCTATTTTATTTATAATTCATTACGATATATTTTTAATATTTTTTTTATCATTGTTTCTCTCAAACAGAGCCCCTGCCATGTAATCTTTTCATAATCCTTCGTTAACTGGTTGAGGATGCCTGAGGCATTAAGTCCGCCACAATGCCTTTTTTGAGTGCGAAAAAAATAATTAAATAAATCACGCACATATGGGCAAAGAACTTTCTACGCAGTTCGAAGCGGTGTAATCCTTTGTTACTTCAAATAGTAAGTTTGAAAAATCCATCCATCAGTTATCACATAAGTGACGCTTTGTGGTATCCCTAAAGTATACACTGTATAAAACTGAACTCTAGACTATATTGAAGACCTGACATTGTCACCTCTAACAACGAATGGGTGTTGTGTTGGTGTGCGTCGGCCCCTTCGTTGATGCTAATATATTTACATTATTTCTTTATTCTTGTTTTATGAATGTATGATACTGCCATACTTATTATGAAAAAATAAAGTCAACACAACCTCTGAAAGTTTTTTCAATATTCTCAGAAGTATGGCTATTTTCACCCGGTTATTATAGTACAAAAATATTAATAATGTATTTTCTGGAACATTACTGAATAGTTATTAAATCGGGCCTCTGGGAAAACTTTATAGCGTTAGACCTTAGAAAAAAAGCTCAAATAGTTTGTTTATAGTAGAATTTAAACTGGGTCAGATAAGTTACAGTGTTACAAAATATTGTTCCGTGATCAATAACAGCATCTGCAGTTGCCAGTTGACTTTTTTGATAGGTAGTGTAAACTTTTAATTATTTAACATACAACAGTTACTTTTTCACTCAGTAAAAGCTTGATGACTCATAGATTAAAATTTTCGAAGAGCACAGGCTCGCAGTATGTAGTTCTACACTTAAAAAATAAGTTCACTCGTTGTCGCCGCCCGTGTGCAGTAGGTACGCACCTCCAACTAAAAGTTGGTGTAGTACCCACTGAGGCTTGTTACAGCCGAAAGTGCGAAACTTTCTCAACACAGGTGTTTATATTAAACACGAGTCGAGCCAAGTTACCTAATAAAAGGTTGTGTATGGACTTATACCGAGAAACTCTACTTACTTTTAGATAGGTTGGCACGTGTAAGGAAAATGTGTGTTTCAGACAATCTATATTGAAACCTATACTTTTAAATTAAGTAAAACATTACATAACATCCCGCCTTCATAGCCTGAAGGTTTACACATAAATTTTCAGTACACCCTCAGTTTTCCAGTTATGGTTAAGTCAAGCAATAGAAGGTTCGTATGTAGGACAATACTTTCTTAGTTTATCATGGGAACTACTGACATCGATGAAGGAAAATATCGTGAAGAAACCTGGACTTACAATATTAATACACTTAAGTCTAAAATTGCGTTCTCTGTAATGAGAGAGGCCTTGATGAAAAACCAGTGGCGTAAGTGCGTAACACACTAAGAGTAGGACTGGCTTTTATGTTGATACTTCAACAACATTAATTCCGTTATTTACGTTGATCAGCCGACAATTTCTTCGAATATACAAAGCAACGGATTGGCAATATATGCAGCCTTTAAAATGATTCAGATTGTTATTGAGAGTGTGTTACGCGATTAGGGTGCTGGGAACCCCCATCTGTGGAAATTGTCTTTGCTCCGGCCGACTTGAGTTCGAAATGTATTTAGAGATGCGGCACCTCCGCACAGATGAAGCCCACAATAGCCCACTTTCCATCCTGCGCCGCATGCCCTGTCACCTGTGCACTTGATGATCATATGACTGCGTCAGTGAGCAGAGTTCGCGCAGCTGAATTCAGGACCAAACATATTTAAACTTTTGCCATCGATACGCTAAGAAGGAGAAGGAGAGTGCTGGGAGTCTTCCCCGGGCTGTTACTGAGGGATTCGTAACGAATAAACCCAATATAACTTTCACAGGCTTAAAAATCGAACCAGGACTTCCTGCTCAACAGACGCGGTTATATGGCTTTGTTGACAGAAAAAAGCAGACATAACAATAACTTTATTTCTAAACAGTTTCTAGAAACGCCTATTAAGGATACATTCCCTACTGATTATCAATTTGATATATTTAGTCTAGGTATACAAGACTAATGAGAATCATATTATCTCCTTCACTATGTACTACCACTTCGTAGCCCGGACGTGTGTAGCCACTGTATACTCGTAGATAGGTACCTACAGAAGGTCGGCTTCATAAAACAAGTGAAAACGCACGCAGACATAGACACGATGCAGCGCAAGTGCAACACGACGCCAATATAGCAACACTTTCTGTATAATAATTTGATGTTATAATAATGAAATGAAGCACACGAAATTCAAATTTACAGAGCAAATTGCAAATATTTTTTTTTTTTTTTTCAATTTCTAATTTCGTCTACAACAGCTTCAACGTTTGTTATTACATTAAAAAAAAGTACTTACCATTAATTAGAAATAAACTTAATTTTCACAAGCATAAAGATACATGAATTGGAAACAACGATTTGTATAGACTTCAGTTTGAGATAGCTTCGCGCGTCTGTGTGCGTGCACCTACATATTTTTGCCTTACAACAATCGAAGGAGCCGACCTTCTGTTCCTATATATTTTGTGTTGTAACTAAGGATGCATTACGTGAAATTATCGTAATCGTCGCAATTAGCATGATTTGTGTGAACTATCGGCGTAAATTTCGCCGCTCATCTTAATTGTGATGGCGCTTAGATATCGGCGGTGTACCATTATAATGTGTTTAGTTTATAATTGTGTGAGTGGGATTATTACTAAGAGGTTTAGGTATAAATATTGAAAATATCGAAATCAAAATCTAGGTTGATGGCTAAAGTTTGGCCCTAGGCCGAGTAATTTGCCTCGAGATGTGTTTTAGTAAAAGGTGTTTGACCACGTCTCAAAAAAGACTGATGTGACCTTAGAAATGGCAGAAGATAACAACCATGCTGGTTTTGCTGACCAACACTCACACTAGCCAACTCACTCCTAGTAATCTAACGACCTTGGCAATGTATCTCGATCCTTGCATACCTGCACTACAATAGCAGCTGATCCACAACAGCCACAGATCATTCACGGACGTTTGTCCTCAATGGCCCGGCTGGCCCGCGTGCCCATTGTCGAGCGGCCGCATATCGCGTAGAAGTAACGCGTCTGCTCCTGACGCCCTCTGGCGGACGATTTATGTCATTACGTGGAGCTCGTTAATATGGCGTGAGTTATGGAATACGTGCGGGAACTGATTTAAAGGGCTCGCTTGAAGAATTGCTTCTTAACCGTTTTGTGGTGTACGAGTAAGTGCGCACGATCGGGTAGTCCGACGTCACGAACGAATGACTGACTGATTGGCCAAGTCAAAGTCATGAGGAATATGTGCCTTGAAGCATATGCTGACTACCAAAAGGCATCTGGGAAAGAAAAAGTAATAAAAAAGTCACACAATTTTTTTTTCACAAATTGAGAGCAAATTAGATTCTTTTGTCGAAAAATATTTTATAATTTTTATTATCACGTAAGTATCTTCCTTTCGTTAAATCCAAATCTTATCATAAGTTTAATCTAATGAAAGCTGAAACTTAATCAAAGATCAACGAAGTTCAATATTAATCTAGTAATTAAATTAATTATACATTCCATAAATTTACGCTAATAAAAATTCAATGAATAAATTGGCAATCCATCGCTGGGTCAATTACGAGGATCCTCGGGGGCCAGCAACTAATTACGCAATGTAATCTTCTAAATCACTTTACTAAATTCATTTTCAATATTTTGAATGACTCTCGTGTTTGATTATTTTGCAGAAAAGGTGAACTCAAATCCGTGTTTCACACATTTGAACATAATATCATAAAATTATTCAAATCGAAAACCAAGATGCAATTTTCCATCTCCAGAAGCTCAATTTCTTTAACGAATAAATACAACTGAGCGATTCTCGTAATTTTAAGAACGTTCCCAGTCTATCTCAGTCTCAATCTGTAAAAAATACTTGTAAAATCCCAACATTTTTGACATTGATTGTCATTGCGACTAGATTTTGAACGTTTTTTATTACGGGAATTGGCCTTCAGATACCTACCTCCTATAAAAGTTTGCTCAATTTTCTCGATATTTTCCGGAACAGACTTCTATAGATCTAAGTAAACTAGAGCTTGGAAATTCAATTTAGGATTATCCGCATGTGTTTGTTTGTGGTGTATTCTACAGTCTCGTCTCCTATAGTGAAGGTTCAGCGAATTGTGCGGAGAGATTTTCACGGTACTGTAGACTACACGTGTTCGTGTGTATGACTAAACGTGTTTTCAAATTTCATTTCTAGGAAGCGGAGCTGCGTTACGAGATCGTCAGATAAATCCACATAGAGTATAAAGCTGGGATTTATAAACGTTACTTAGCAAGTAATTTGGATGACGTGTCCGTCTCTGTTTTGTTCTTGTAGTTTTACAGTTGTGCGACTGAGATAGGAATAATGCTTATCCAAAGTAGGTACGTGCTAAGTAACGCTTAGTGCTCATACACACGAGAGACACGCATCGACGACAGAGGCAACTGTATCTGTCGACACTAGTCGACGCCCGCCGTCGTTAAATCGTTAAATCCCTTGACATTTCATATTGCTCTAAGTACAATCGACCATTCTAGTCTGTAACTAAGTTTTGTAACTCATTTATTATCTAGGTGAAGAAAACTTTATTATTACAACTTGGTTTACCAATCACTCTGTAGCTAAGTGGAGTTAAAAACTAATAGATATCTGCGGTTACTGACCCATCTTTGTTACAATATTTAACGTTTTGGCAACCAACATTCTCGAGTAGGTATTTTACCGCAAAATTCTCTTGCTTCAACTTTTAAAACTAGAGAGTATGATAGATTTTCATTACTTTGTGTTATCAAAGTAGCGCAGTGTGTACAGCACTTGCACTAAGATTTTATCAAAGGTTCTCACAAACCCATAAGTACACTAACAATCTTTAAGAAGTACTGTAAAGATTACCTTTTTAATTAAGAAATTATGTTCAACTAACCTGAAATTAATGGTTATTAGTTTGTGGGTACAGTAGGCCGCCTGCAGTGGTAACCAAACCAGAATAAGCTGACCTCGTATTCTGATCGAACTCATTACTACGCTTGGCCAGCTCAAGGTCAAAGTGTTGTACCACTGAGATGCGGTCACTGTACACAAAGACTTGATCAATTTTAACAATATTGACTGTCAGTCAAAGTCGAGAGCTTTCAACAGTAACAATAGCTTCTGAAATATAGATGAAATTCATCTCTCTTGAATATAAAACAGTTCTGTTTGATATTTCATTACTAAAAGGGTTTATTTCTTACTTAAGAATAATGGTGATTGATGTCATAATAATGGCGAGGCGATACATCACCTTATCCTACGTGCTCCCTCCTGTATGTAAATGGAAATCATCGATCAATGTGCCAAGGATATCATTGCAACAATGAAAGTGAGCAAGTAACGTAAAATAAGTAAGATAAAAGTAGTAGGTAAAATTATTACTTACCTTGTTGAGTAGCATCAACAAATTGTAGGTCATGTCGAAATCATTTCAAGAATGTTTCCAACTTTGTAATTATATTGACTGAATTCCTTAAATCCTCTGATAGTTAGCTGACACTGTTATTTAACAAAATAAATTATATCCAGGAAGTAAAAGAAATGATGACAATGATGCAGGTGATATATTTCCACTTAACCTCTCCCTCAAAAAGAAAGCCTGATTCCCAGCAGTGGTAACAAAAAATATTGTTTTTACAAAAAAATATGATTCCAATTTTTGTTTGCGGCCATGCTAGTGGAATACGTCATGAAGTCAAAATTTCGCCCCAGATTACTTTGTAAAACTCGATGATCCACTGCTACGCAGGATGCGCATGAAGATGTTGCTGTGATGTTGGCCACGGCTCATTTGTTTAGTACGTAGCGTGGCCGTGCCTCGCAGTGGACGATCCCGCCTACATGTATAAACAAAACGAAACGAAATACACGTGTGTAGCTTAACCATGAGCTGGTGTGAAGCGCCGCCTTAATAAGAATTACCTACAATGAATGTAACTTGCTAAACCGGTGCAGTACATCTAGATTGGCGATGCGATACCGCATGCGACAACGCACTGCACTCTAGCGCTTAACAAAATATTTATATAGAGTACATCTGCAGCCAGAGAACTGCATTACATATTTTATCCCGAGTTCGTGTGACCGCAGGATAACCAAAAGTATGTTAAAACAACTGCACAAAATAGATGGCCTAAAAGTTTATTCCATTGCAGGGCGAAACTCACTGCAATTTGGTGCTTTTAGGCAATTATCAAATCATTAGAGTAGTACCCAAGACTATTTCAGAGAGTAGATACCTAATCAATACTAAGGTATCTACTGTCATAGTAGTTTTTAGAGAGAAAAATGTATAAGAAGTCTTTTGACTTAAAATAGCATGGTAACTCTTACAATAAAAAAAACAAACTTCTGAACGCCGTTAAAGACCTGAACAGGTCCAACCAGCATAATAAACTCAATATGAGTCCTGCAGGTTCAGAAGGGAATACAAGTCTGATTTATCTCACAGAACATCTTACTGTAAGCGCGAGAAAGCTTTTTTACCTAGCGCGTCAGATGAAGAAAGAAAATAAAATTAAGTACTGCTGGATTACTGATGGTAAAGTGCTTGTGAGGAAGGTTGATGGTGATCAATCTATCCTTGTTAAATCAGAATCTAAGATCAAAGCCCTTTCTAAAGAAGCCTGACTATGTATTAATTCCATGTACATGCCAATTTTGTTTATACTCTCTCCAGTTAGTTTTTTCGATTGTTATGTATTTTTGATAACACTTTACCCTCTCAAAATCGCAATCGATTTAATTTAAATGTTGCTACAATGTAAAAATGCCAAACTCTTTCCAACATCAGTTTACAATCACACCAAAAAACACACATACCTTACACCACAGCCACACTCAGCTCTACACACTCACACATCTGATATTCAATATCTCACTTGCTCTCCCTCGGTTAATATTTTTCTCATTCGCATTATCCTAAGGAAGTTGCTTACTACAACATGGTTATCTCTCCTGTCAAATCGGTTCGTAATACATATCATCTACATAAGCCCATAATTATATGTAAATTGCTTACTTTTAATAATGTTGGATAATATAATCGAGTTAAACCATAATATTGATCAAATTTCAGTCTCAAGTTCAAGATGTTGTAAACCGGAGGAGTGGTTCTTTGCATATTGGTGACCCTTGTAAACAGTTAAAATTAGTAACCCGGAACATCAGGTCCATCAACGCTAATTCTGATTCCATTTTAGCTCTCTTAACCAGGGTTAATTTAGATATGGACATTATCGTGCTAACTAGGTGCTGGCTAAAGCATAGTAATTATGTTATACCACCGATCGCGAGCTATGCCCAATATCACACTATGCTTGTTTCAAACCAGAATGACGGAGTCGTTATTTATGTTAAAAACCTCGACAATTATACTGTGATTGAACCCAAACTTTTGGACGCAAGCTGTCTCGTGCTTAAGGTTGGCACCGAAATCCGTATGTATCTATATGTCCCCGTCTTTCAGCGACCCTGGTAATTTTCTGAATTCCCTTAACTCACTCCTAGTGGATCTCTCGTCATTACCAAATATAGTAGTCGTAGGTGATATAAGCCTTGATACCACTAGTACACCCTGCCCCAATCACATAGCTGAATATCTTAATCTTATGGCTTTTCATGGTCTACTTCCGGCACATTCCTCCCCTACTCGTGAAACAGCCTGTCTGGACCATGTTTTGCTAAAGACCAACATGTCGGCGTTTACAATCGTAATGGATTCCTCAGTTACTGACCACAACTGCGTGTTACTGTGCTTTCTGTCAAATAAACCTTATAAACAGCAAAGTAGGTCTATTTCCAGAATTGACTATGTCGCTCTCGATAAAAACATACATTGTTTAGATTTTCAGCCCTTTTATGAATGCACTGACCCTAACGAAGCCACCGACTTATTACTTATTACTATTACTACCATCATAAACTCCCATTCAACTATTATTAGAGTGTCTAATCACACTCGCTTACTCAATCCTTGGATGACCTTGGGAATGCTCCGCTGTTTGCGTAATCGTGATGAAATGCATTAAAAGCTCAATCTTACTCCGAATAACACTGTGCTTTTAATTAATTATAAAAGGTACAGAAACTTCTGTACCAAAGTCCTTAAAAAGCTCAAAAGAGAGTATGATAAGTCCAAAATTAGGGAGGCTGCTAATGACAATAATAATAAAAGATCTGGCAGGTTATCAAAAGAGTTACCTATACTGCCGAGCAAAAATCTCCCATTACTGATTTGCTTATAAGTGCATCTTCCCCCCAAGAGTCTGTTAACCAAGTAAACAATTTTTTTGCTAACATCGGCGCTAATCTTGCTGCCAAATTCCAAAACCATCCTGACAGTCAACTGTTCCGAGATTCCCCAAATTCGGTGCTTCATTCTTTTGCCATGTTGGATACCGACGGAAGTGAAGTCGATACCCTCGTTACGTCGCTAAAATTGAACTCAGCCGTTGGCTGGGACAACATACTGTCTAACTTTCTCAGACGCTACAAACAGCTTCTTGTCCCACCTCTTACGCACTTATTTAATCTCTGCCTACGCACTGGTACCTTTCCTCGATCTCTCAAAAAAGCCATTATACACCCAATACACAAGAGTGGAAATGGAAACTGTGTCGATAACTACCGACCTATAGCAATTACCGTCCATATCAAAAATTTTAGAACGCATTATTAATAACAGACTTATTAATTACCTTGACGACAAAGGGTTGTCGTCTCCAAATCAGTTTGGCTTTAGTACCAATTGATGGTTTTCACGCAATAATGCGCAGGCGATGCGCCTCCATCATGCACCGAATACGCGCCAGCCCCAACAGCATGCTGAAAACCATAGCGGACAGGTGGGATAGCCCCATACTGGGACATTGGATATGCCTACATGCCAGTGCGGCGTAGGTACCTAAAACAATTTTTCCGGGTAGCTATAAGTACTAACACTAGTTCTAAGTTTTATTTTGTATACTAACCAATCAATTTAAAAAAAAAAATCGTATATTTCAGACAGAGTCCCTGTCTGAAATATACGATTTTTTTTTTTAATTTTTTTTTTAGGCATTAACATTCAACTAGTGGTGCTGTGGTGCTTTTGGAGCTAACTTCCCAGATTGTTGACCAGATTGATTCCAGGAAAAAGATCTGTCTATTTTCCTGGATCTGAAAAAAGCATTTGACACGGTTTCCATTTCCATCCTCATTTCGAAGCTAGAGGGGCTGGGCTACGTGGTGTATTGTTGGATATTTTTAAAGATTACCTACAAAACAGGACACAATGCGTTAAAATACTTAACCACCTAAGCGATGACCTTCCCGTGAATTTCAGTGTGCCCCAGGGAATTGTAGTTGGCCCCTCTCTCTTCCTGATTTATATCAACCAGCTATGCAACCTAGCTCTGCCAAATGGGAAAATTACTGAATTTGCCGACGACACCGTCCTTACCTTCTCAGGTGCTTCCTGGCACGATACTTTTGAGGCAGCGCAAACAGGGATGAACACTAGTCGATTGGCTTAATAAACACCTTCTTACTTTAAACATGGATAAAACAAAAATACTGACCTTTACCTTACACCAATCCACACAACCCCCAGATTCCTTTGCAATTGTGGCACACTCTTGTCATTCGGCGGAGTCCGTTGCGTGCTGTTGTCCTGTGATCCAACGAGTACTCTCTATAAAGTATCTTGGGGTAATACTCGATAACGGTCTTACCTTCTCCTTACACATAGACTTGTTAACCTCAAGAATCAGGAAACTGATTTTTGTTTTTAAAACGCTTCGCCATGTCGCTGAGGGAGGAATTGTCAAGAGAGTTTACCTAGCTCTTTGCCGATCTCTCTTAACGTATTTTATTTCTACGTGGGGTGGGGCGCCTAAAACCATACTGCTGAAGTTGGAGAGAGCCCAGAGAGGCGTATTAAAGGTAAGCACTTTCCGTCCCCTTCTTTTCCCTACAAATGAGCTATACAAATGCTGTGGAGTTCTCACTGTGAGACAGCTCTTTGTCCTCCATACTGTAGTCCAACAGCATCTCGACACCACTTACGCCATAATCACCAGAAGACGTAAAGACACGGTCTATCAGCCGCATATATGTAAGTTCGTATTCACCAAGAGATTCTTTTGCTTTCAAGGCCCACATTTATATAACAGACTCAATAAATATCTGCACTTCTACTCTTATCCAAGTAATACCTTAAAAAAAACTGAAACAAATTGGCTACTTGAACAAAATTATATTGACACAGAACGGATTCTTCTTTCTGGAGAAAAGTTCTACTAAATTGGAACTATCCCTTTCATACACAACACACACACTTCACACACATCACTTACACCTCTCACCACCACACTACACACCCTCTCGCTTGTATTTTGGCATGTTTTCTCTTCGTTGATTTTATTTTTTCAATCTTCTATGTAAAAGTGACCATTATTTGCTTTTATTGTATCTTTGCAATGCCTTAAAATATATGAACCAAGGGTTGGGACTTGTGTCCTTAATACAAGTTATCCTGATAACTTAGCAAGGGTGCAAGTAACGACAACTTCTAGTGCTATAATATTCACAATTAAGTATGTAACGTTAAATAGCTGTATTGTTGATATGAATAAATACTATTATTATGATAATATTTTTGCGTACAAACTTTGTTTTTTTGTGAAAGAAACCTTCAAAGTAGATAATTACGTTTGGACGGGTGTGTAGCTGTAGAATGTGGTATTATTCGCATTCTCTTTTGATATTTTAACCCCTGTCAGAAAGGATTATTTCTATAAATATCATAAAGATTTGTTACACGCTGGCCCTCAGTTATTGATAGCAAATATACGTCAAATATATTGGCCTCTTGGCGGTAAAAACCTATCAAAATCTATTGTAAAGCATTGCATTAAATGTTTTAAGTACAAATGTCAAAATGTTCAACCAGTCATGGGACAGTTGCCTTTTAATCGAACTCACTTTAAGTTCCCATTTTTGAATTGCAGTGTTGACTATGCCGGGCCAATATTGATAGCGGATCGAAAGGGGCGAAGGTGTAAGCTTGTAAAGGCGTATCTATTCATTTTTGTGTGTCTTGCAATTAAAGCTGTTCATATCGAGCTCGTTACAGACTTAACTAAGGAGGGCTATATGGCTGCTTTAAACCGTTTCGTTGCTCGTCGTGGCAAACCCAAGAGCATCTTATCCGATAATGATACTAATGTTATAGGAATTTGTAATGAATTGCGACAATTCTTACAAGATTCAAATATTTCTTATGAAGTTGCACGAAAGGGCATTGAATTTAATTTTGTCCCTCCATATTCTCCACATTTCAACGGCATTGCTGAAGCTGCCGTTCGTTCTACTAAACACCACTTGAAAAGACTACTACAGTTAACACATTTCACATATGAGGAAATGGTCACTTGTTTGACTCAAATTGAAGCTGTTCTTAATTCACGTCCTCTCACACCACTTTCCTCTGATCCACTAGATTTTACTGTCCTAACTCCATCACATTTTCTAATTGGACGATCACTAATGTCTGTTCCGTATCCACAGGTGACTGATATAAACATCTGCCGCTTGGAGCGCTATCACAGAGTGGAACATATAAAGCAGCATTTTTGGAAGCGGTTCCATTTACAATATATTTCTCTGCTCCAACAAAAAACAAAATGGACGTCATCTACAGGACAACTGGCAGAGGGAACGTTAGTTCTCATCAAAGAGAGAGGACAACCGCCACTGTTGTGGTCACTGGGACGTGTAACGAAGGTCTTCCCGGGGAACGACGGGACTACGCGTGTGGTCGAGGTGAAGACAAAGAAGGGGACGCTACTACGTTCTTTTAATAATATTTGTCCACTTCCTCTAGATTGAATGTTTCAACCCGGGGAGGATGTTCACGCAGACAAGGCGTGAGTCTTAGTCCAAGGCAGGGGACGCGCGGAGGGCGCGGCGCGGCGCGGTGCGGGACTACACCGCGGCAGCAGACTGGCCGCCGCCCGCACCTCACTCCATTACCGAGCACGGTCGAAGACGCGCGCGCATATCTACTTGTATTGTTAAAGTTTAGTCCAACATTGTACTGTCTTGTAGAACCAATTTATAAGTGTTTACAGTCCACTTTACCTTTTATTCACGAACCTTTAGTTAGGTCATCAACACACCCATTAGAGCAGTAGTGACCCAGTGGTGTAGACCCCAGCTTACGTGAGTTCGAACCTAGGCAGGCACTTTACTTTGTGTATTTATTTTCATCACCAGTGCTCTCAAAATGGTGAACCTAAAATTCAAAGACACGTGACCTTTACCAACCCGCACTGTGCCCGCGTGGTGGATTACGGCCCGCTCCCTCTCACTGAGAAGAGGCCTGTGTCCCAGCAGTGGAAACAGCATAGGCTGATTATGGTAGTCTTGTAGCGGTATCTACAACGCCACATGTGAACTACGCGTCATACCGATGTCGCGCACAATCCTGTATCGCGCAAGCAGAGTTTACCGCACAACTAGCATATATAAAACGTGCCGACATAAATCATCGCTCAGTTGCCCACTAAACACGACCCCATTCTAGTCGGAGAATCCTTCCATTTCTATGGAGATTGAGTGAACTTTACACCCTGTCCCTCATACTTCTATAGTCTCACTACCATAATGTTAGTTTCCTAAAAATAACTCTAATACTAGCATCATATGGCATGAAAATAATTTCAACATCAATCAATGTTCCTAATAATAAC
This sequence comes from Apamea epomidion, assembly GCA_947507525.1. NCBI lineage: Eukaryota > Metazoa > Arthropoda > Insecta > Lepidoptera > Noctuidae > Apamea > Apamea epomidion. Next base: position 20,256,188 of record OX382237.1, read on the forward strand.
TGTATCTAATAATTACTCTTTGAATAAAACTTCAAAATGACTTCATAATTATTTCCAATGAACATTAAAATGAAACAATATTATTATAATCTGTTTAACGAAGATACATACATCTTATCACGAGTATTTAATAAGTTTCAACATTCAACATGAACAAAGATGGAATTAAAATTAGCCGAGGAAGCAAAACCATGGAAATTATGAACGAATAGCGAATTAAAATATTAATTAAATTAAAAATTTTAATGTTTTTGGGAATAGTCTAACTTCTGAGAAAAGCGAGCGAACTTGTTTGACTAGAAGTATATCACTCGATCAATTTGTGAAAGGGTTCTTGAGAAAATAATGTCGGAAAGGTTAACCTTCGAACCATAGAAATGTATCTATGTCTCCAACCTTGCACAACCATAGAAATATATCTATGCCTCCAATCTTGCACAACCATAGAAATGTATCTATATCTCCAACGCCACCAACCTTGCACAATGTGGATTCATTCAACAAAATTGCTTGCGCAACGGCTACACGCACATAAATAAACTTAAACTGAGACTATATTAGATTTAAGTTGTTAACCAAGTGGTTTCACTCGGTAGAAATAACTCACTGGTTTGAGTTTGAGAGTGGTTAAAGGTAGTGGTTACCTACTTGAACAGTGCGGCTCAACTAAGCTATTTTGTGATTGTTTCTAAGGTGTCAGTGGGTATCTAAATGACGCCTACTGCTACGGCAAATTAGTTCCACATTAGAATGCAAAAATAATAACGGCAACCCAAAGAAGAGGTAAAAAGTTGGCCATTGTAATATTTAATTATATATCCAACTACAATATTTAAATTAGGATTAGTTGGAATTAATAAAAATGTATAGATGTCGTCATTTTAATACTATCTACTTGAAAGAACACAGGTTACCGGTTAGTAAAAATACACAATTTATTTTCGAAATCTGTATTGCCCAATCTTATGAACCTCAACTAAATTTCGATATGCTTATTTTTAGTACAGTGCCATCTAGCGGACTTTTCCGGAAACTAGTAGAAAACGCTGAGCCCTTGTGCCTCGTTTCCTTCAAAAAGGTTCGCAACTCCCAACATTTTTGTCTCTGTATACATTTCTGTTCTAGCAACATCATATTATTATCGTAATACAAGATAGAGGGCGTCACTTGAATGTAATGATTTTAAATTAGCAATTATAAAGTTAAAATTTCAAAAATGGAATAGTTTGTGTTTTCTTTTGTTTTTGTTACTGTATACCTACCCATAGTTCGGCGTCATATTTAACATTGTTTGTTTGCTAAATCGTATTAAAAAAATACATTTATATTCAATTCACTATGTCAGTGCAACGTAGAGCCATAATTACATGGCATGTGTGTGGAAAAAGGCAGTGTGAGCTAGTAAACATTCTTTGTGTTAGTCGTCAGTTAGTCTCTTCAGCAATTAAACGTTATAACGAGCTCGGCAACATCGGAGACTCTCCTGGAAGAGGATATAAGAAGACTGTTAGAACTTCTAGGAACCGAAACTTTATAAAAAAAAATGAGTCCGTAATCCACAGACTAAGGTGAGCAAAATGTCGCGAGACTTGGGGATTAGTCGCTCCACCATACAGCGTATCGTAAAACATGATCTACAATTGGTACCAATTAACTCAGAAAAGCGCAATTGCTTGCGGACAAAGATAAAAAGTCCAGCTTGAGAGATATCGTTTTCAAAGCTCCGCAGCGATAAATTGGAAAAATATCGTGTTCTCTGACCAAAAAAATATTCTCGATAGAACAAGCCCATAATCACCAAAATTCGAGTATCTGGTCTTCCACTTGTCCTGGAGCTGCTGCATTTATTCCACATCGCCAAATCGCTGAAACAGTTATGGTTTGGGGTGCGATTTGCGCCACTGGCAAAACTCCCCTAGTATTTTATAGTTTGTTCCTATGTATCCGCGCTAAAGGAGGATATTTTGATGATAAATTGGGATTCTTGTTCAGAATAAAGCGTGTTTTTATAACCTTATTTATCAATTCACGTATAAAATTCATAAAAAATATTCATAAAACCTCCTGTCATCGTTATTTTGGGCCACCCTGTACTTTAGGTAACTTTACTGCGTACGTTAGAAGGGCCTTGGGTTTTGCGAATTGAAAGTAATTCTCATTGTTACGACCATAATCACCAAAAGAACAACCTTTATCACTTCGCAAAAAGGAAACAGCTGTTCCGTGAAATGACGTAACTTTTTGCACGCTTTTGCTATTTATAAAAAATCTGTGCTTTATGAGAACAAAGGGGTCTATTTATAAACATTGCTTGGTTAAGAGAATTAAAACGTCAAAAATGGATGGTTCAACAGTCGCTATTTTAGTCATCTTTAAGTAACGTTTATGAATTAAGTGGTAAGTATACAGTGAACGTACGCGTTTTGGAAGAAGACTAGATTGCATTGATAATGCAATCTAGAGTCTTCTTACGAAAATTAATAAAAACATTAATTTGTAAAATAAAATATTCACAGTGTCATCAAAAAAAGACTCCTTCTACATAAAATAATGCAAGAGAGCCACTCCATCCGCCATTTTCATTCCGCAGCCTCAGCGAAAAACTCCCCACTTTGATTGTTTAATCTCGTTCCCGTGAGCCCTCTACACACATTGAGAGGCAAGTTTGTGTTCCTTAACTATTCTCTTTAACTGCAGTAAGGAACTATAACGTGTTAAATTATTAACTCAGTTGTAAGTAGAAACTTTTTCTTTATGTTTTACCGCAGAAGCTGTAAACATTGTTCAAGACGTAGGTTGTAAGGATGCAAGTCTGTTCTTAATGCTCAACACTCGAATCGTTTATTGCATTCCACAATATGTACTCAGGGTACCTTATAATATATTGAGAACATTATGGACCCTGTCGGGCACAACGAAGCAGTAGGAGAGAGGAAGATTTGAAACTTAACTTATTAGTCTACACACCTTATGGAAGTTTATTTTCTAATCAATATTTAATAACCCGTCAGCCTTCAGCGCAAGAGTGATCAGGCATCTGGGCATGCTTGTTTTATAGTAGACCTCATACATCGCTTTCAATCAGGCGAGATCGACGTCAAAATAATGCCCATTTGGTAATAAAAAAAATAGCAGCAGCAGCTTAATTGAAACGAGTTTTTAATGCCCTAGTGAGGCACGAGACCTGTCCCACCGCCGGCGATTGACGAGAAACGAGTTGATGAGCACTGAGCCGCAAGTGCACGACAGCGACTGTTTAGTTTTCCTGTTCGATAGGAAAACATGTCTAAGGTGAGATCACGATTTGTGTCAAAAAGTATGTATAGTTATTATTATGTTTGTCCAAGTGTAGTAAATTATTAATTATGAATAAGAGCTCCTACGTAAGTTGGACAGCATACGATTACATTCGTGTGGGTGATTAGCTTTAGTGATTCCTGGATTTAATTGATCAATTCGATGTTGTTTACAGCGCTTTTAAAGTCGTTTTCTCCGATCATAAATAAGCAAATCAATGGAAAGATGTTTGACTTTTTCAGTAATATTGGACTAGATTTTGGTTAATCCACTACCTGGTGTCACGTTATGGCAATACTCGATATATTTGCTGAGCGTAGCTTCTATGTTTTCTAGTGCACCAAAAAAGTTACAGTTACTGATTATTCGTAGCTTTCGCTTTCTTGGGCTTTTGAACTTAGTGACACAGTTGATATGTTTTTGATTTTCAATATTGCGCTTGGCATCAAATTTGTCGCACTCAATGATAGTCGTTTTAGGGTTTAACAAATCCTCGTTTTTTTTTAAGATTATTATTTTCTAAGGAAAGAGACTCAATTTCTTGATGGGCACTATTTAATTCCAATTCTAGTTTATTTAGCCGTTCTTTTAGTTTTAACGTTTCTTCATCAATACTGTCGACAGAAACATCGGGTACACTATTGGTTGTTTCATCTGGTGTTTCGTTCAACACCTCAACATTGGAGTCAGATACAGTTCGCGTACGACGGAAAGTAATGTTTTCGAGGAAGTTCATGTTGAGAGTTTTTAAATGTTGATATTAAATCCCAAAAAGACAAACCATGCGCGAGATACGAACTGATACGAAGTGTACAGTCAGTGATCAACTAAATATATAATGTATTTGTTTCATTTGCTTACACGGGAGCTACTAACAATCCTTTGTTTGTTACTTGAGCGAGAAAATCGTTGATAGCTAGTGGCTTCCTCGCGGGTGGTGGGACAGGTGCCTTACCGACTAAACTTTCTAGTTAAGTAGCGGAAGACTTTCTCGTAAATTATAAAGTCCGCTAACGTATTCGCACTTAGCGATCGGAAGTTCTTAAGTAACAACATAATTAAGTCGGGCCTCTAGGAATTAAACTTTATATAAATAACTTTGGATATAAAAATGTGGACAAGAATTAAGAAAGGCTTTGTACCACGTAATTTGACTTCAAAGTTTTTTTTACTTAATATGTAAATTAATTAAATTGTCGAGAGAGCTGTTTTATTTCAGACGTAGTTTGTGAAGTAATTGTTATAAATTAAGGAAAATGGTGTGGTTTAGATCCTAAGCCCAGAAAATTCCCAGTATTTTAAGGTTAATTATTCACTGGCTGTAATTAAACTCACTTTAAGACAAAACGCATAATTATGCTAAATACTGAAATGTTTTTCTAACATTCTACAATATGAATAATAATAATAAAAATCTTTATTGATACAAAAACCTTCGACATTATTATTGTTTTATTCATTATACATATGAGTTTTTACTGTAGCCGAAAATATTCATATGACAAGGTTTGATTTCGCTTATCATCTCATGGGTCTTTTAATAGTTTCGAATGATTAATCAAACTCATTCATCATTATTTATTTCGTTTACAAACGAAACAAATATTCACTTCGGCTGGATGCGAGAGGCGCAGAACCGACCTTAACTGCGTAACACACTTTCAATCACAATCTAAACGGTTTTGGAGTATTGCTAATCCATTGCTTTGTAATGTTCGAAAAAACTGTTTGTTCTACTACGTAAATAACGCAACGAACGTTATTGAACTGCCAAACTGAAAGCCGCTGCTACTGTTAGTGTGTTACGCCATTACCCAGCTTCTCGAAGTGGAGGTGCTTGGAGGAGCCTTTGTTCAGCAGTGGACGTCTTTCGGCTGAAACAATGATGACGACGTCGTAGTTAACCTTATTTAACCTCAACATATTTGGTTATTCTAGACTATCAAACATGATTAATAGTATGATAGTCTAGTAGAAATGCCCACATTATTATAATCTAAGATTAAAGTTTTCGCAAAGGAACGTACACTGTAGTCTTGTGAACATGGCACGTGTTCTACACACTACACATAGAATGTAAACATGAATGTATACATATTCTTCCGAACGTGTGTTCTACATATTAAACATAATAATATATGTAAACATGAATGTATACATAAATGTTTACTTCTCTATGTAGTGCGTAGTTATAAAACAAGTCGTATTACAGGCTCTCGAAGTTTATCAAAGGGTCGTAGTTTTCTCATCAAAATAAAAGAGAAAGTGTTCGGAGGCTTTGAGGGATTATTGGTAATAACTGGGCTTTGACACGATACCCGCAATTGTGAATGATCGCTTTTGTTACTAGTCTCGTTATCTAAGTACCGTTTGTTAGAATAAGTAATATAACGTTTCAAAGTAATTATACCTACTGGAGCTTATGACTTTGGAGAGATCAAAGAGAAGAGAAGAAGAAAAAAAGAGTAACTCAGCTATAACTACCTACCTACTAGTAGAAAACATGAATAAGCAACAAAAACGACCGCTGGTACCTACCTATATTCGACCGCTGGTACCTACCTATATTCGACCGCTGGTACCTACCTATATTCGACCGCTGGTACCTACCTATATTCGACCGCTGGTACCTACCTATATTCGACCGCTGGTACCTACCTATATTCGACCGCTGGTACCTACCTATATTCGACCGCTGGTACCTACCTATATTCGACCGCTGGTACCTACCTATATTCGACCGCTGGTACCTACCTATATTCGACCGCTGGTACCTACCTATATTCGACCGCTGGTACCTACCTATATTCGACCGCTGGTACCTACCTATATTCGACCGCTGGTACCTACCTATATTCGACCGCTGGTACCTACCTATATTCGACCGCTGGTACCTACCTATATTCGACCGCTGGTACCTACCTATATTCGACCGCTGGTACCTACCTATATTCGACCGCTGGTACCTACCTATATTCGACCGCTGGTACCTACCTATATTCGACCGCTGGTACCTACCTATATTCGACCGCTGGTACCTACCTATATTCGACCGCTGGTACCTACCTATATTCGACCGCTGGTACCTACCTATATTCGACAGGCCGAACACAAATCCCGTTTATTTACTACTATTTTATTCATGCCTTAACAATAAAATCAGTAAACATTTCAACTGCCAAACTAAGATACCACCTCGTCACCGACACAGACATCGCAGGCACAGTGATAAGGTACCTTTGGAGCTCTCTCGGTGCGAAAACCTACATAATACCCTAAACTAGAGCAGAAATGGTATTTTGAGCACGAAATGAATTACGCACTTACGTATTGCCGCACAGTATTCTAAGTCGGGTAAAAAAAGAAGAATTTTACAAAGAAACCCTGAGACACCTCGACAACACCAAGTTACACACATTTTACTCCCACAAAATTATTCAAGACAGCTCACCATAAATTATTTAGGTATGTACCACAAAAATAAGATATTTTTCTCTTTACGCGAAGGTACCTACAAAATGCTTTAAAGCATATACAATTTAACTTCTTCTGGATATAAACGAGAATATTGTTCAACAAGGCGTTGTTTCAAAATTTAAAGTATTCTATACAATTTCGGAAAACGTACCTTCCATGTCACTATAACACAACATGTTTTACACGTTCCGTATTTTGTTTAAAGTACATGTTGGCGACTGGCTGTGGTGCGACCTTTTTTGTACTATAAATGTCATGTTTTTTAAATATAGTTTTTTATTTGGTTTGGTTTCTTTTTGTTTGGTTCGTTGCTGTTGTTACGTCTGAGCGGTTGTCAGGTCTTTGTCTTAATTTTCTAATATAAATTTATAATATTGCTATACGTGTTTCTATCGTTTCATTTATACAGTCCACTATCAAATACAATCCGCTAGCTATCATTTTGGTCCATTCTCGCCGTAAGTATAACATTAGTTGTAATTACAACATCTGTCAATTTTTTTTTTCACGTACTGATTCATAGTTTTCGCTTTCATTTCGTAAACATTTCAAGCATTGTTCACGTAAATTTTACACCATGGTAGAAACACGTAGCAAGACAAAGCCAGACCTGACGGCTACGGGATTCGGACGGGTGCAACATTCACCGCGTGTCACCCGGCCGGTTTCAACTACAACAACCGAAGGCGCTTCGGCATTGCCTGATAGTGCGGGCATACAACAGGCGGGCACCATTCCACAGCCTGGTCCCACTTCGGAATGCCCAGTTGCTCACGCTAGCACACATAACAAGGCGAATGTCAATGCGCCAACTAAAAGCACTTCTAGTGTCCACAGCGGAATGTCGCGCAGTGAGGCCACCCGCCATTCGTGTTCTTCGGCGACCGTCCGCGCACAGAAGTTGTCTCTTGAAGCAGTCGCGAAGCGGGGCCAAGTGGAGCGCGAACGTCAACAGGCTGAACGCGAGCGCGAACGTCAACAGGCTGAACTCGAGCGCGAACGTCAACAGGCTGAACGCGAGCGCGAACGTCAACAGGCTGAACGCGAGCGCGAACGTCAACAGGCTGAACTCGAGCGCAAACGTCAACAGGCTGAACGCGAGCGCAAGCGCGAGCTCGAGCTCGCTCGCCTCGAGGCTGAGGCAGAGCAGGCCGAACTACAAGCGAACATCGCCTCCCTGGAAGCTTCAGATAAGGTAGCCAAATCTCGTAGTTCGTATTTTTCTAGTCGTGTCTCTGAAAAGCGCACTGAAAGTTGGGTTTTAGAACAAAACGTAAACATGACCACGGCAACTTATAAAAACATGCCTGGTGAGGCTCCGACTGTCACCCTGGGTAACCCACAAGGACATCAGTCACAGCCGGCCGCTCTCACCAACACGGCACCGTTTTTCGTGCCCAACGTCAACTATAGAACCCTTTCTAAGCCCACATACGAGTATGCACCTTACGAAAATAAATACAACAACATGGCACATCAATCGCTACAATCTGAACGCTCCTCAGATCCTATAACCAAACTCGCACAAGCGATTAACTCTCTTTCTAACTGACCAAAGAAACCCGAACTTGTCTCATTCTCGGGCGATATCGGTCAATGGATGGCTTTCAAGAGTAGTTACGAAAGAACTAAGTCAAATTTTTCACCTTCAGAGAACTTAGAACGTCTGAACAACGCCGTACGCGGTCCGGCGTACCAGTCCGTCGCGTCACTCCTGTGGATCTCCGGCGACCCCGGCGACATCATGAAGGCCCTGGAGCAGACGTACGCACGACCGGAATTGCTGGTAGCCCGCGAGGTCACCGAGTTGCGTAACAGTCCTAAGCTAAGTTCCCCCAAAGATTTAAATGATTTAGCGAACAAACTACGTAATTTTGTTACCACTCTTAAGCTACTGAAACAAAACGAGTATCTGTGTTCACCGGAGCTTTTTCAGTGCATTTTGATAAAACTGAGCGAACACACCAGAGCTCGCTTTACAGATTTTGCCTCTGCCTACGCACCCGAAGGAAAATCAATCGCAAAATTGGAATTATTGTCACACTTTCTTCTGTCCGAAGCTGACAAACAATTAAAATACAATTTTGTTCCTGACAGCACTGTTAAGGCAACGACTCCGGCACATTCCTCTAAATTTCAACCACGAAAGGAAACTACCTATATATACGCGACGCTGTCAAGCGATAAAACTCCCGAGTATTGCATATATTGCAAACAAGGACCTCACAACATTAAAACTTGTAAGAGTTTTTTAGTTTTGAACGTCGACGACAGGTGGCGATGGGTACGTGAAAACAAAGTGTGCTATCGCTGCCTTAAGTCGAATCCGCACACGTGGAACAGCTGCCGCGCGAAATGTTGTGGAGTTGACGGATGTTCGAGACGTCATAACGCACTCCTTCACGGCCCGGGAACCTCCTATGCTAAAATTAGCGCGGCACCCTGCGGACAGTGCAATAATACACAAGTATCTTCAGCTAAAACTACCGACTCTACCCACACGGACGGTACCGACAGCAAAACCGAGTCTGCTGTTAAGATCACGAACACGTCTGATTTTCTTGTTAATGCAACAGGGTCTCTGCCGTCGACGTCACGTCCCCGCGGTCTGCTGAAAGTGGTGCCGATTGTACTCGAGGGTCCCGACGGCGAGTTCGAGACGACAGCACTACTTGACGAGGGCAGTACGGCAACATTGATTGACGGAGAGGTGATAGCACGCATCGGTGCGAAACCCACGTCTCAAGAGCGTCTTCACATTGAAGGTGTCAGTGGTATGACCAAGGAAGTCGAAGTAAGCTACGTAGACTTTCATATTCGTGGACGTAACCGAACCGATCGTTACCTAGTGAAGCATGCGCGGGCCATTAAACCATTAGGGCTTCGCGTACAAAATCATAACTTGGTAAACTTCTCGGATTATAGTCATCTGGCAGACTTATCTGACGAACTTTCGTACGCCGATACTCCCCCAACTGTCCTCATCGGCGCGCCAGATTGGCACCTTTCCTTGAGTCGCGAAGTACGTTCCGGAAAGAAGAACGAGCCCGTTGCCTCTAAAACTTTATTAGGTTGGGTACTTCATGGCGCACTTTCCGTTTCGTCCAAGCCACTTGATTTCGTAAATCACATTTCGGACGATTTGGACGCCCTTATTAAAAGACAATACGACATTGACGCTTTTGGGTATTGCGAAAAGTGCTCCTCGCCTAAACGACGACGATAAACGAGCCATAGATATAATAGAATCTTCGGCTCGCCAACTCGACAATAGCCATTTTGAGGTGGGTCTACCCTGGAAACAAGATTTACCGGAAGTCATACCTGATAGTTATCCGCAGGCACTGTCCCGCTTCAAGGCCCTCGAACGTCAAATGGCAAAGGACCCAACGTTCGCCGCCGCTTTTCAACAATTTATAGACGATGTTATCAGCAAGGGATATGCCGAAGAGTGCGATCCACAGACGTATCATCAGCGGATTACACCAAATACATCGTGCATCAACCCAGACGGATCCATCCGCTGGTACCTACCTATATTCGGCGTCCTTCACCCACAAAAAAAGAAGCTGAGAGCCGTCCATGACGCTGCTGCGATCACGAAAGGAATAAGCCTCAACAGTCTTATTACTACAAGGCCCCGATTTATTGTCATCCCTTCTCGATATTTTGTTCCGTTTTAGGGAAGGCGAAGCCGCCTTAAACGGGGACATCAAGGAAATGTTTCCACAAGTTAAAATCACTCCACGAGATAGGGATGCCCAACGCTTTCTCTGGCGCGGGAAGGATGGCAACCTCAAAGAGTACAGAATGTCCTCTATGATATTTGGCGCAGTGTCATCCCCATTCATCGCGCTCTATATCAAAAACAAAAATGCCAAAATAATGGAAGCAGAGTTCCCCAATGCCTGTAAGGCAATTATAGAAGACCACTATATGGACAATTATCTCGGAAGCCACTCCAACATTGACGACGCGGCTCGACTAGCTACTGAGATAGTCACTGTCCACAAGGCTGGCGGGTTCGAAATGCGTGCGTGGGTGTCAAATCGTCCAGACGCTCCCTCACTTGTTCCTAAAGAACTTAGAAGCGATGCTACTTCTGACGTTATGCTACCACCTAGCACTGAGGTTGGCGTCTTGGGTGTTAAATGGGACCCACGGCAAGACTCGTTAGGCTTTCGTACCTTACCTCAGATACCCACTGAAACTTTAACCAAACGCAGCCTATTATCAAACGTTATGAAGGTTTACAATCCTCTCGGCCTTTTGATGCCAGTCATTATCTGGGGCCGTATCTTAATTCAAAGACTGTGGCGCGCAGGTATTGGTTGGGATACGCCACTCCCGAGGTGTATGTTAGTGAATGCGAGGACTGGTTTACACAATTAAAGGTTGCGGCCAACATAAAAATTCCTCGCTGGTACATGAATAGGTCAGATATTGTAGACGTTCAGCTGCACATGGTTGCCGACGGCGGCGAGCAAGCCTTTGCCTGTGTTGGTTACTGGCGTTTCATTTACAGCGATAGCACCGTGTCTACGGCTCTCATCGGAAGCAAAGCACGCGTCTCGCCTCTCAAACCAGTTTCGATTCCTCGTTTAGAACTACAAGCCGCGCTAATCGCCTCGCGGTATGCACAAACGATTTTACAAGCTCATCGTTTTCAGCCCTCCGAGACTATTTTTTGGACTGATTCAACCACGGTCCTTAAGTGGATTCGGAGCGATGCTCGCGCATACAAAGCATTTGTAGCACACAGGTTAGGAGAGATACTGGAGACCTCTAACCCGTGCAGTTGAAGGTGGATCCCTACCTCTCTTAACGTCGCTGATGATGCAACAAAACCAAAAAAAATGAAATTTACCGCATGTCATCGGTGGTTTACCGGGCCGCCGTTTCTTCTTGGACCACCATGCACGTGGCCTACCGAGTACGACAATGACGTGGAAGAGAGTTCACTAGATCCCGAGTCAAAATCAGACCTAGTGGTTCTGCTCCTCGTCACCCCGTCATCAGACTTGCTCCCTAACCCGTCGCGTTTTAGTTCTTGGCTGCGTCTCCTTCGCACCGCCGCCCGCGTTCTCCAGGGCGCACGAATATTCCGGCTTAAACTGTCTCGGCCTATAACTCCAAATTCTAAATTGTATACAGACGGTACCACATCTCCCTACCAACTTCACGCCGCGGACATCATAGAAGCCGAGAAGATGGTACTGGTATTGACTTGATGGTACAAGCTCAGGCTGAGAGTTTTCCCGAGGAGCTAACAGCTTTACATTCCTTAAAGCCAGTGCCCAGAAACAGCCGAATAGCGAAACTTGCACCGACACTCGATTTAGACGGCTTGTTGAGACTAGACACACGGATAAGTTTTACACCGGGAGTTAGCGAGACCGCAAAGTCCCCGATAATCCTCGACGGCCACAACCATGCTGTACGACTACTCATCCTCTATGAACACAACAGAGCGTCGCATCACTTCAACGAACTAGTCCTGAACGAACTCCGACAGAAATATTGGATACTTAGAGCACGAGACAGCATCCGTAGTGTAGCACACGCCTGTTTACAATGCCGAAGATGGAAAACCCAACCAACTCAACCCCAGATCGGCAACCTACCCCTTGAAAGACTCGACCATCACAAAAGGCCCTTCACACACGTCGGCCTCGACTATTTTGGTCCTATTATGATAAAAATATACCGTCGCCAAGAGAAGAGGTATGTCGCATTATACACGTGCTTAGTGACGAGACCGCTTCACTTAGAATTAGTCACTTCACTATCATCAGACGCCGCCATAATGAGCCTGAGACGCTTCATTGCTCGCCGAGGATCACCTACAACTATTTTCTCGGACAATGGCACAAACTTCGTTGGGCCTCCCGTGAGCTACGCGACCTACATGACGACTTGGTACAAGAATACGCCACCAACCACAAAATCGAATGGCGCTTCATTCCGCCTGCTTCTCCATTCATGGGCGGTGCGTGGGAAAGGCTCGTGCGAACCGTAAAAACAGCACTGAAAACCTGCCTCACCAACCAACCGCTCAAGGAAGACGTGCTGGCGACGCTTTTGATGGAGGCAGAAGCCATTGTAAATTCGCGGCCGTTGACATATGTTCCTACATCTCCCGACTCACCAGAGGCAATAACGCCATTTCATTTCATTCTTGGTACATCTTCTGTCGTGCCATGGACTTCAACACTCACGGACGCAGACTTGCTGAGAAGGTGCGACTGGCGTAGAACCTTGCGACTCGCTGATAAATTCTGGGTACGATGGGTACGTGAGTATCTGCCGACGCTCCGACCGAGAGGCCTCCCCACCAGCAACACAACAAATCTGAGTGAAGGGGATGTGGTGCTGATCGCCGACCCTAACCTGCCTCGTGGTTTATGGCCCCGTGGAAGGATAGGAAAGGTGTACATAGGATCTGACGGAGCGGTCCGCGTAGCAGACGTCCGTACCAGGGGCGGCCTCCTGCGCCGACCGGCCCGAAAACTTGTTTTAATAGAAGCCGCACCCTAGTCAGTCTCCACCGGTTGTTAGTGTTCCACTGGGGCTCCAGTATGTTGGCGACTGGCTGTGGTGCGACCTTTTTTGTACTATAAATGTCATGTTTTTTAAATATAGTTTTTTATTTGGTTTGGTTTCTTTTTGTTTGGTTCGTTGCTGTTGTTACGTCTGAGCGGTTGTCAGGTCTTTGTCTTAATTTTCTAATATAAATTTATAATATTGCTATACGTGTTTCTATCGTTTCATTTATACAGTCCACTATCAAATACAATCCGCTAGCTATCAGTACAGAACATCCTTCTTCTGTATTTTAAGCCTTAATTTAATGTAGAATTTAATTGAACACACAATTATGCTTTCACAGACTTCAATGTTTTAATGTTCTTCAAGAGAATGTCTTCGTAGGTAAACGACCATACATTATTCCTAGCAGGAAAGTTATCATTCCTTCTACAAGGCTAGTCCATACATCTTCAAGTACTCGTATCGCCTGAATACTAAGAGATATGACTTCAACTGCGGCTGAGCCTTACCATTAGTTATCCTTATCGGATCGCGTCTTAAATATTTTATTTATACTAATATTATAAAGAGGTAAATTGTGTTTGTTTGTTTGTTTGTATGTATGTAGGGGGTAATCTCTGGAACTACCAGTTGGATTTGAATAATTATTTTTGCATTTGATAGCCCAGTTCATGAGGAAGGAATAGGCTATATAACAACATGCTGCGACCAATAGGACCGGAGCATCAATGGAAAATATTGCAAAAACGGTAAAAATGATTCCTTTTTAGAGCTTCCGTTGCGTGCGCTGCGTAAACGGATTCAGTTACGCAAAAATTATGTATGTTGGAATTGTTCCTCTTTAAAAGTTATAAAATAGTCCGCGACAGCATAGTCTATCTTTTAAGATTGACTCACTATAACCTTTTTTATGGTAATCAAATTTGTCAGAAATTAATGCATTATTTGCGAAGGTGTTTTATCAACATGATATCCTTATCCAAATAAATAAGTTATTCATCACAAGTATTTGACTGTGAACAAAATTGCCCTTGACATCACTTGATTTCAATCAACATGTGGAGAATCTTTATTTATCAAAATAAATTTACTACACATTTCAGTTAATGAGAAATATTTTAACTAAGTATAATTATAATAATAATGACATTCATGGGCGTACGGACATAGTATGAGACTATGGTACGGACACGCACAAATATTAAAAGAAGACAACAATAATTAACGTACAGTCACGGTCAAAACCCCAATGTCAGCATTACAAAACTATCGCAACGTAACTTGTCGCACTTGAGACCTTCTTTTATTTAGGCATTTCACACACACATACACACCCGTATATTGCACTCTTTCATCACGAACCCAACAGAAAAAGCGCGGTATATGATCATCATCATAAGCCTATCGCGGCACGGAGTCTCTTTCTGAATATGGTAATGACAAAAAGATAGCGAATATTTTAAACTAGTCACATAAAAGTTGAGGGTAGATTTGAAACAAAATTAATTTTCTGACTGTAGTTATAATGGTATGACGTTGTTGGTTGGTGAACTTAGTAACGAGCGTTTGTGTTATTGATATTAGAGGTGTTGAGTTTGAAGATTTTTATTGAAAATGCAAGCAAATATAAATATTGAAGCCAGGGTGAACATTGTAGCCTTGCATAATAATGGGTTTTATATATCTGAAATATCCAATGAAACCGGATTTTGTGTAAGTTATTTTGTTATTATTGATTTTATTTGTTCTCATAAGTGACGCTTCAAAATGCGTAATAAGGATTTCTTTTTTTAGAGAGATACTGTGAGGCGATGGGTGAGGAGATTTGAGGAAGAGGGAAGTTTTAAGAGCCGTGTAAGAAGTGGTAGGCCGGCACTTATTAACCAGTCTCAGCGACGCTTTATGGTTGGTGAATATGCAACAAATGGTTTCATACCTACAAGACGATTTGCTGAAGAATTTGATACGTCATTGCGCACTGTTCGCCGTGCACTGCATGCCGAAAGCCTCCATCATCCAACACCAGCGAAAAATCCGTTTTTAACGCAAAAGCATAAAGAAGAACGGTTGCGTTTTGCTCGAGAGTATTAATTTAGACTTTGATTGGGAGATTTCTGTATTTACTGACGAGAAGACTTTCAAATCGTGTCAAAAAGGAAGACTTCATTTGTGGCGCAGAGACAATACTCGTTGGTTTGATAGTAATATTATAAATAATACGGAGTCAGGAACAATTATTGTGAATATGTGGGGGTGGATTAGTGCTCAAGGGCCGGGTGAGTTGGTATTTATACCGACGCGGGCCAAAAGCTCCAATTACGTCGAGGATTGGAGCGATATAATGCTACCTACTGTTCGCAATGTTTATCCAGTGGATAGATTGGTGAATTTTATTTGGTTCAAGATAATTGTCCGATACATCGTGCTAGTATTGTTCGTGAGTGGTTTAGTGAGCATTTGGATGTTAAAGTTATTCCGTGGCCAGCGTGATCCCCTGATTTATACCCTATAGAAAATGTATGGGGCTTAATGGTGCAAAGATGGGAAGCGCGAGACGAAAGATGTCTCGAACAGCAAAAGTCCCATTGCACGGACTTGTGGGATAGCTTACGTTGCACAGATATTTGCAGTAATATTGTGGCCTCCATGCGTCGATGTCTTCTTGACTGCATTGATAATGACGGAGGTCACGCTAAATATTAATAAAAAAATATAATATTAAATATTATCTGGGGAATTCAGGGGATACACTGGCCATAATACTTAGTAATAAGTTAATGAGTGTATGATTGTAGGATTGAGTTTTAGTTTTAATCTTCCTTTCTTTGAGAAAATGAATAAATTAAGCTATAACCTCAATAAACCACAAACATCCCATTTTATTAACAACAAAAAATGATTTACGAACAAATTAGGTATTTTATTTATTGCAAAGTTTGGAATATGTTTATGTTTTAAAGGTTGTTATTAACATTAATAAATGTGCCTATGAAAAAAGGTGTTTTTTTTTTAAAATTAATTTGCCTATAATACTTTATTTTGACCCTCTATAGGTACCATATTGTCATTGTGTTGTATAAACATTGTATTGTCATTGTAATAGGGGTTAAAGTATGAAATTGCCGTTATATTGTAATAGGTACTTTGAATTGACATAGAACCTTCATGGTTTGTGATTTATGAGTGAAACTTTTTTAACATGGTATCGATGAAGTTCTTCTTTTAAAAAATGTGCAATTTTCGATTATCGACTTTCAGTTGTTTTTTTTATTCAGCTTAGACAAGAAAGACGGATACTTCGAAAATTCGAGTTATTTTTGAATACGAGTTCCGACGCAGAACTAACGCGGCAGAAACAGCTCGCAATATCAATGTTGCGTTTGGAGAGGGGGCTGCTAATGACCGCACCGAACAATGATAGCAAAACTAGCAGTGAAACAGCCCCGACTCATGAATCGATCTTCACCATTATTGCTCCATCATAACGCGAGACCTCATACAGCACGAGAAACCGTTTTAACTCTACAGGAACTGCAATTAGAAACCATTCGTCACCCTCCGTATTAGCCAGACCTTGCTCCAACGGACTACCATTTTTTTTCGTGATTTGGACAATTTTCTACGTGATAAAAAATTTTCTTCTCAGGAGACAGTACAAATGCTTACACACAGTTTGTCGAATGTAGGTCACGAGAGTTCTATCGCAAAGGCATAAATTACCTTCCTATTAGATGGCAGTAATATATAGATAATACTTAATGGTATTTATTTTGATTAAATAAATATGTTAAATAAAAAAAAAACTAATTTAAATTTTTCAGTACAAATCGGCAATTTCATACTTTAACCTCTAATATTAACGATACTCAATAAATAATTGAAGTCTAACACGAAAACGAAAAGAACAAAAAGAGTCGAAAGCGCGCACTGCGGTTCGAACCTTCTCCACTTCACGCACACACAATAACAGCCACTGCCTTGTGCAAACCTGCCATCGCTGCTTATTATTTTCATTTCGAATTTTAGCATTGCTTTTAAATAGTGCTGTGTCTGTTGCATCTGACTAACCAACATCGCGCTTTCGTAGTTATACTGTGTGCGCGTTACTGTCTGCATTAAAACAGCACACACACAGAGATAGGTGCTGATCTGGCGTGCAGGCCAAAATTATCATTCCGGTGGCAGTGTATTTAAGGCCGTTGATAGTACATAACAAGACATTGAAGGTAGCAGCAAAGGATTCATGTGAAAAAAAGTAAAAATTTTGTGGGTAAATTAAAGACACAAACCAGGGCCGAATTTAAACATTGTCTATAATAAAAGATTTTAACTGGGTTTTAAATATTTGTAAACTTTTAGAGGTTTTTATTTCTCGTGGTAGCTTGTTGAACATCTGTGCTCCTTCGTACGTAATACTTTTCTTTCCGTACTTTGTACGTGTTCTCGCGAGACAAATATCATTTGCGCTACGGAGAGGTCTTAACCCTTCTTCGGTGTTAGTTTTAAAAATTAGTTCAGAGTGTAGCTATCTTTAATTTTTTTATTAAGATGCATGTATTATATGTAGTAATAAATTTGGTTTATATTCATTAATTTAGTTTCGGAGTAAATTTTACTACATCTTAGGAGATATCATAATTTTAAAATAACTCCGCAACAAAATAGGTATGATAACGTTTGGGTCGGTTCAATATCACGCTAGGTCAAAATGAATACAGTCAGAAAGAGAACTAAGCGAAAACGAAGTGATCGTGCGGACGAGCGATGCGATGCGACGCGATGGGGGGGGGGGGGGGACGACGACAAGAATATCACGCGGACGAAGTCGCCGCCAGAAGCTATAGTAGTAAATATATCGAAAGTGATCCAACTGTCTACAGACAGTTGGATCTGTTTCGACATATTGTATTGTATTATTATGTGGATAATGGTGCTGGTTGCGTTATTACCTATATATTATGTTCTATAACCTATCTGTACTAGTATTAAGTATTATTACGCAATTGTTTGTTGTCCTGAAGAAATAAATAAATAAAATATTTGCGGTACCGTGTTACTACGAATTAAATAACAACAGAAGGGTCACAAAACTACAAAATTCTTGACCGCACGGTCTCACACATTTAAAATGTTGTTCTGATAAAGCTGCAAACTTTGAAAAAAAAATTGTGGTTAATTATGTAACTCGTAATTGCTACTAACGAACTAAAGAGGGTCTATGCAAAGATTTATGTTCCACATTTCACTATTTAGAACCTTTACAGACACTACCTATTTCTATCGATTGTTCTAACAAAATGATGACGATCGCTAAAATAAATCAGTAATATCACAGCATCAGTGTTTGATTGCCTTTGAACCTTCTGCACATTTCTATTCCATGTCCAGTTCATACAACTACCATAGTTTCACCGAGATAGTTGCGGTCCAGTCCGGCTTCCGTCGGACCGTATGCGGCAAGGCACCGGCTATGTGATACCGCTATTACGTCTCAGGTATCCCACAAGTAGAAATAGTTTCTCAGTTTGCATTGACCATTGAATAATTTAGTTGACTCACTTTGTGTACAGTACACGGTCGTTAATATGACAGAATATGTGTGACTGTAGACCGTCGTCTTTGTCACTCGTATGTACTCATGTCTTGTGCGATACTCTCTTTCTAAATCTAAATGTGCTGAATTATAACTTCAACAACCAATTACTGTGAATATTATGTAATTAATAATAAAAAACCTGCAAATTTGATCTGTTCCATCGTAGACTTCATCCAGCGCCTTCCATCAAGCGAGATTGTGATCAAGAGCTAGACCATTCCGTAATAAATAATAGCAGCGGTACATCTCAAGATTGTGCTTTGTTCTAATTACGCCCGCAGCTTATTACCAGCTTACTGTCCCTATGTGATGGATAGCAGCCTAGTCTCTCATTCAAATAACAAAATATAACTAGAGTACCTAATAACGTCGTTGTAAGTAAATTAAAAAAACAAACAACGATACTATGTATGAGCTCAGAGAACTTATAACAGTAAATCAGTATTATTCCACGAAAACTAAATAAACGCAGTTGCAGCAGTATTCAATTCACTATAAAATAGGTACACAGTTTCAACGTTGCGGGCTGTTCTATAGCGCGGCACAGGACCGTGTTAGTTGGAGCTACGAGGCTTTGAATCTATTAGTCATCGCTAACTGAATATTTTTGAAAATAGTTTCAATAGTAGGTACAGTTACAGCAAAAACTTGTATACAAAAACGAGTTTCCCATAACTTTGTTGATGAATTTCACAAATTGTTGACATAAATGTTAAATAGTCATAAAACTATTAGTAGCTCATTAGAACCGGGACACATGGACACATGACCGTCTCCTATTTCTTTGTAAACAAGAATCTAATCACGTAATTGACTCCAATGAATGTAGACACTGTACAATTGATTCAAGACGGCTTTATTTAATGACGAAATTGCACAAAATTATTTTCACTACTTTCGCACTTCAGCTATATGCAAACTATTTTCCATATATAAATATCCTAATTTAGATAGGAGCTCGCGCAAATCTATTTCCTTCATAAAGTTTGTTGAAACTGTAATTCATAGTACATATGTTACGAGCTGCATGTGAGCACGGAATCGTTTGCTCTTGAACATTGTCATTATGACCGCCGTGGTGAAGAGCCAAACGTCAGCATATTATAATTAACTTGTCTGCCTCGTGCCTGTGCAACGAATGGCGATTGCAGTTTTTTATTGCTATTAAATAAAGGCTGAATTACGTTCACCCTTTTGACTTAAGCAGTAGGGTTAGTACACCGACATAATAATATATGCTAGCTATGATAGTAGTCGCATATAATTTAGGGGTCTAGCCTATTTGCCCTTACGCAGAAATATATCAGCTTTATTTTGGCTAGAATACAAAGGCTTACACGTTATGTGATCACAAAGGGGAGGATATGGCTTCCCTTTGGTGTGGCGGCTCGCGGGCGTCGGAAGTGAGGACAATGACGGATGTGCCCAGTGTCACGCAGTGTCGCGGCTTGACGGTGGCTCGATGTGGCTCGGCATGGCTAGGAATGGCTCAATGTGGTACGGCGTGGCTCGTTGTGGCTTGGTGTGGCTCGGACAGCGTGACGTGTGATAATTGTCTGATATTTTTATAATGATGGGAAGGAATACATTGTGATAACAAGATAAGGATGAAGAATTAATGATGCCTTTATTTATTATGCAAGCATAGAATTTGTGAATGTTTAAGCAACAATGTGTGGTAACTCTTAAGATGAAAGCAAGATTCTGGCTTAAAACATTGTATCCATACCTACATTAGGTAAGATATTACGCAAAGGTAAAAATAACTTATGATCCCCAAAGGAAACCCCTTATCTTTACTGTCGCCGTGAAAAAACATTTACCTCATTTTGTTCACCTTGTACCTACGAGTATCATGTCTCGGTATCTACACCAATTACTATACTATACTTTCTTGCTTTTCACAAAATAATAGACTACTGTTAGTGAAGCGACCTCGGGTGTAGCGGAAATGTTAACGTTTGTGTATAGCGTAACGACATTTGTGTATCTACAGAATATTACGAGTATTATCAGAATTTCTGAATGGATTACTTTTGTATTTTGGTGCGTAAACAAAGGCGAGCAGCTGTGGTGCGGAGCAGCTGTGGTGCGGAGTAGTGATGGCGCCGTGGTAACACCCCCGACTTACGAGTTGTAGTTCGTGGGTTCGACCTCAGCTTGCGCTTTACCACTTTTTTAAAACGGTGAAGGAAAACATCGTGAGGAAACCGGCATGTCCTAAAACCAAAAATTCGAAGACATGTGCCATCTACTAACTCGCACAAAGCCCGCGTGATAGATTACAGCGCACTCCCTCTCGAAGAGAGGAGTCTTGTGTCCCAGCAGTGGAAAAATTGTGGGCTGAGTGTGCAACGTTGCCAAATAATTTAATGTAGTTAATATATCTTTGACATATATCAAGGCTCACGTCAACAAGATAGAAAGCAGCAACCTTCTGACTGCTTTTGACTGTCAAGACTTGTGATTATGGCCTGTTCAGATGCCCGCAACAATCATTCAAGCAGCAAAATCCATAAGAACAAATAATAAGTTTCACACTTCAAACAGCGAAAGGGTCTCCTTTCATTAGACACGTCTCTCTAATAAAAAATTAAACGACGGAAATGAGATCTTTCGTCAGTCTGAAGTAGTCGCCGTCTCTTACAAATAATCTTAGATTTATAAACCTTCAATGTATTAGGCAGGTACTTATATAAGATTTTTTAATTTTTTCATGAATGAGAATGTATGTATTCTTATAAGAATAAAATAATCTCGAACTTCAAATCAAAGGATTGGAACCTGTGTTTTGAGATTTGAGATGACGTTTTTTCGATCGATATTTCTGACCATATTATTTTCTTATACAAAAGAAATAATATTATTTTTATATACAAAAGAATAGCTAACAAAGACGATACAGTCTGAGGTGTAAACAAATAAATATATCGGTATCCAACAAATAACGAATATTTGAGATATAAATAAATAATATGAATAAAACGACCACTAGCATCACTTGAGGGTATTTTATGAGACCTTCTATATATACGTAGTAAACTACAAATAATCATACATTGTATGTAGTCTTGTTTATTTGTCTTCACAATACTTTCTGAGACATGAAAACCATTTTCTCAAATGATGTACGAGTTCACTCCGAGTGGTCAGACGAATGAGGGGTCATTTGATCTGTGAAGACGACAGTCGTTGTCGTTGGCGCCGCGGAAAAATGTATACTGCTCATTTATTATTTCCTTACTGCTTTTTTATACAATACTTTGTTTTGTTTTGCAAGACTTGCATACAAATATTTTCTTCATGAAAGAACTCGGAGACTAATAGTTTTAGTTTTATAAAAAAAATAATTTTAATTCAGCTATCAAGGAAACAAAAATAAAAATAATAATTAAAATGTAGATTGAAATGATAATGAAAAATTCAATATAAAAATTAGAATCAAAATTAAAATGTAAATCAAAATTATCATTAAATAACTGTTGCTGATAACTATCATTAAATAACTGTTGCTGATAACTATCATTAAATAACTGTTGCTGATAACTATCATTAAATAACTGTTGCTGATAACTATCATTAAATAACTGTTGCTGATAACTATCATTAAATAACTGTTGCTGATAACTCTTGTTTTGTGTCTTGTATTGTTTGTTAATACTTCTTCAGAGAAGTTACAGATATTCGTATTACCTACTCGTAGTAAAAACGTTCGTGAAGAAAGGATAAATACAAGTTTTAGCATCCCAGACAAAAACTCAAGAGTTGAAAATAATTGTTAGTTGGTTAAAAAAGTATTTGTCCATAAACTCCTACTTATTTCCTCGTGTTGTAACACTTTTCCGACGACAAAATACACTTTATAGTTCTACTTTTAATCCATTAGATACTCGATATAACGTTTCCGTCTGACATAATGATATTACCATGAAATTCCTTTAAAGTACCTGATGTTAAGAGTAAGTTAATTGTATGATGTTTCTGCAGCAAGTAGCTGTAGCACAAGATGTTTGTACTTAATGCAGTTTACATAACATCGGAATACAAGATCAAATCCTCTTTTAAGTGTAAACTTCGTGGTACCTGTAAATATAGAATGTGTGTTTACCTCGTAATGGAAAAATCAATATCAAATAAAGGATAAATATAAACACTCTGCATATTGTGAAAACGAGTCGTTTCAGTAGCTTTACAGATCCTCTTTATATTCTTTTTGTGCCTTTTGTAGCACTTTTTACCGTTTGTTTTATATCGGCTTTTGGGTATCGAGGGCAATCCCAAACGACAGAGGTAATGTTCAATTGCTAGAAATAGGTGATTTTCTAGTATAGTACACCTAGATTTCACCGCTCAAAATTACATAAACATAAATAAGCATAAATCCAGGCAATAACACTTTTCCCGACGTGGTAATCGATCCCATGACCTCATGCGCAGCGGTATCGCTTGCGACCACTGCACTGGACCAACAAGGCAGTCCTTCCATAGGAGTTTTATAATGCTGATATTTCTTTAGGCAATAAAACTTTCATCTTATAATCTTGTCGCCTGTTACTAAAATCAGGTTGCTGTTACCTAATCTCATGTAAGCTGTTGTGAACGGTTCAGTCAGTTGACTACTATAAAGATCTGACCACATTGAGGTGAATCCCGACGGCATCGGTTATTTTAAGCTTAAGGAAGTCACGCGACAATTCGCGCCAGTGTACATACCTCCGTACAAGTTAGTTGACACAATCGGCGCGAGCTAATTTCGTCCCGCATCCCGCGCGGGACTCGCTTCAGTTAAGCCTGAACTTTAGAACAGCCAATGAGCTTTGACAACACATTTATTTAAATACGCTTTCAGAGAGCTGTTTCTAGTTTATACGAACCGCGAGTTTCGGCTCATAGGTATTTGTTTATTTTGTTCTGGTACATTAGGTAAAGATGTATTGGTAAAGCCGACCTTTAACAACAAGTTGTGCTGTCGCGTGGTAGTGACATGCTATGTAGAGCATGTAAGGAACACGAGCCGATAGATACTAGATATTTTACAGAAAGGAGGCAGCTAAAGGTAGACACATATTCTGAAAATAGAACAAATAGTAGGTACTGTTATACGACATTGTTGTCTTCCTGCATAGATTACAAACATCCCCTGTAGAACAAAGGCCTTCCAACGACTACTAAAATAGAAACATAAACATAACTGTGCAAAAACTTGGATTTATGTCTGTCATGTTTTGCATGTTTTTCCCAAATAAATATAAAATCATACCTGCACTCCACGTAGAGTTAGGCAAAGGTGTACTGATGTACACTCACATTATACTATATGGCTTGGTCTAAATGTGGGTTTTCAAAATTGAGAGAGGTCAATAGAATGTGAACAAATGAATTTGAATTTAGAAATTATATATAGCCCTAGACGTAATTACTTATCACAATAAAATTTGATAACCTATAAATTCAAGTTAAGTGGCTAAGAACCGTACAGGGACATTCTGCCTTTGCAAATTCTTAAACAAATTCTTCCCTTTTCCTATGGGTAATGCCGTTACAAGCCCAAACAAACAAGTGCCCTCGACGCCGAAGGTATAATTTAGACTTAGTTTATTTCAGCGTTCGTTGTTCAGTCCTTACAGTTGTCACAGAGTAACAAGACTCAGGTGTGACCCTAGCGTATTTAATCATCGGAAACGTAACCTGGGCAGTCAATCCCGCAGCTCCGCTACCTGACATACATTTGTTATTAATTGTTACCACCTTCATTTTATAAAGAACATGAAGCAAGAATTCATTATACTCAACTAGTTTTTGCCCTCGGCTATCCTCTATCCTACAAGGTTCTCATAGAAATCCATTTAGAGACAGAAAGAGTTAATTTCGCATTTATAATATTAGTACGGATTTTATGCCGAGGACCAACTTACTACATTGACAGCTTAGGAATATACAAGGGTAAGTACCCGCCGCCGGGGCTGCGGGTTGTTCGAAAGAGATACCGTGGCCCCTGGCACAGGCAACTGAAGGAACACGGGTGGGTTTTAGTCAGTAAAAGTCTGACACTCCCTTCTGCTCCGCCCAGAGCGGGAGGAGTCATTTGATGATTTCCAACCCAGAAAAAAAAAAAAAAAAAAAAGGGTAAGTACTATCTAATCATAGAATCCTATCGCTCATTAAATAGGCTATTTCAAATTAATGTAAGCTTTAATTACGCCACAATCCTTTATTCACTGCTCGTAATGGAAGTAATAACAGGATGATTGTCGAATCTTATCTAGTTGGTGCTCAAGAGGCTCTATCAACTGCTGTCTGAAATGCAATAAATTAGTGTGTTGACGAATATTTTAAATTAGTTGTCCCTCTCACCGAGAGGAGACCTATGTCCCAGCAGTGGGAACATTATAGGCTGATTATATAATTGTAGATACTTCTGTAGTTTTATGATTGCTATTATTGTAAATTTTTGGAAGAATGGGATTCTAAAACGAAGTGATAGCTGACGTTACCTCTGTGGCTGTTAAGAACGATGACAATGAGCTTCGAAAACTTAGTTACTGCTACAAAAACTTAGCTATTGCTACACTTTTTAGCAGCAACTACGACTTCGTAGATAGATTAGCATAATACCCCGCTACGCCGTAGCACCGCGCTCCACGATAGCACCCGCTACGCCGTAGCACCGCGCTCCACGTTAGCACCCGCTACGCCGTAGCACCATGCTCCACCGTAGCACCCGCTACGCTGTAGCCACCTACTACGCCGTAGCACAGACGAACTGCCAATTCGTAATTAAAAACGTTCAAAATCTTGTCGCAATGTACGCCTTCGTAGATAGGTAAGCATAGCACCTCGCTACGCTGTAGCACATCGCTACGCCGTAGCACCCAGCTACGCAGTAGCGCCCCGCTACGCCGTAGCACAGTCAAACTAAAGGCCAATTCGTAATTAAAAACGGTCAAAATCTAGTCGCAATCTCATCTCAGCGACAATCAATGTCAAAATCTTGTCAAAAATATGGGGAAATTACAGGTAATTTGACAGATTGGGACTGAGATCAAATTGTGATTGTTCTTAAAATTACGAGAATTGCCCCTCATATCAGATCTCGCAGACAGAGCAATTACCTTGTTTCTTAATTACGATATCAATCACAGATTGTTTTTAAATGAAGAATCAATGCTCTCCATTCAATTGTCAATAAATAGAAGTAAGCGTATTTAAATTAAATTTTTTTTTAATTTTGCAGGACATCCGCAGGAACCATCAAATGATGGGTGGCGTTACAGTTCTGTTTAGCGTCGATTTCCGACAAACGCTGCCTGTGGTGACGCGAGGAACGAGGCCTGATGAGGTGAATCCTTCGTTGAAATGCTCTTTCTTATGGCCACATATTCATAGGTTGCGCTTAACGATGAATATGAGAGCACAGCTTGGCGGGAATGTACACGCCCAAGAATTTTCTGATGTTCTCTTAATATTGGGTGAGGGAACGCTACCAGTAGACGGTGGCCAGGTGGTTCTACCTGAAATACTTGGGAGAGTGGTGTCCACCTTAGAAGATTTGATTCGCCTGGTGTACGGGGACATCAATAGGATACCGCTCCAAGATAATTCTTGGGTGTGAGAACGAGCCATTTTAACACCCAAAAACGACGAAGCTTCAGCGATCAATGAATGCATTCTCGCGGAAATTGAGGGAAATGAAGTGATCTACACTTCAATAAACATTGTTGTCGACCAAGATGACGCCACACATTACCCCGTAGAATTTCTCAATTCCCTCACTTCAAGTGGACTACCAGCGCACACCATTAAGCTAAAGGTCGGTGTCCCAATTATGCTTCTTCGAAATCTCACTCCGCCGAAACTGTGCAATGGGGAAATATCATTGAGGCGGAAATTCTAATGGGTTGTGGTGTCGGCGAGACAGTGTTTATACCACGTATACCACTGATTCCCCACAATTACCCCTTTCAATTCAAGCGCGTGCAGTTTCCTGTGAGCGTGTACTTCGCAATGACAATAAATAAGTCGCAGGGGCAGACACTGAAGGCTGCGGGTGTTGGCCTCCGGACGAGCTGCTTCTCACACGGACAACTGTACGTCGCTTGCTCCCGCGTCACCAGTCCTGACTCGCTGTACATATTGAATGGGACCCAGAGAAAAACAACGAGCGTTGTTCACACAGAAGTGTTACAGTAAATTATAACACTTCTGTTATTCGACGTCTTCTAAATTTCCTTATTAACCTGACGTCTCTTACCAGTAAATTAACTACATAACTTTCAAATTTTGAGTTTACTAAGCCAAATAGTTTTTGAGGGATCTAAGCTATAGTATAGTATGGGACGCATCTTTTGAGTGTTTCTGTAAATCAACAAACTATCACTAACTATTATTAAAATAAAAATAGAATTAAAAAAATACTTGTGCGATACGTGGGCAAAGCCACGGGTACAGCTATAGTTAATAAAGATATTTTTTTGCAATATTATTGTTAATTCAGTGTGCCCTTGGGATCCACTGCGGAATTACGGGAATTTTTTTTTTTGTTGTATAGGTATTAAGTCTGGGCAACATATAGGCTATATTTTTTTTGGAAAATGGAACATCTGATGCAGAACCGCAACAGACCAGCTAAAGTATAAGACATATATAAATGGTGTCATAACAAAAAATATTCCACGTGAAGAGCATTTTCTGCTATGAGAATAAATTTGAAGATCTGATACACCTGTTGTGGAACTCCAAAGCCCAGCGACACTATAACATATATAGGAATGACGTTGTTTAGTCTGATGGGCATTTCCTGGTGACTTACAAAAATGAAAGATCTGGAACGACTCGAATCGTCTCGCGCATCACGCTCTTTTCCCGTCCCCGGCCTCTTAGAATTCGACATCAGACGTTTCAGATCTTCGATTTTGACGACCCCGTTGTTGCTGGCATAAGCAACAGTGTCCGCGTACGAAGTCGCGGGCAGAAGCTAGTAATAAATAAAACACAATCGTTTATCATGAGAGATTCTGTTTCGTGAGATTTATCGCTGAATGTTGTAAATATATAAATCACAAGAAAGCTCAACTTTACTAGATTAATTTTACTAACGATCAATGTTTCAATGTGTCTCTTCCACGTAATCTAATGCCAATTTGTAACCCCTCGCCACGATCCATTGCCATCTCAGATTACCATCACTAATTTATTTTTAATTTGAAGTGAATTTGTTCGTAAATGCAAAATATCTGATTTAAAAAAGGCATAATCTGCGTGGAATCCATTAGTGAGCGGCTCACCGGCCTTTTATTGGAACGGAAGAATTAAGGAAAACAAGAAACGCACGGAATCGCACAGAGCCGCAGTGAATCGCACCGCAGTTAACTAAATCCGCATTTAAGAGTAATTGCTTGCGGCGAGAGACAAAGTGCATATTGCATATTTGCTACAAGAACTCGATTGAGGAGGTGACGGTGAATTATTTGTGAAAAACTATTAATGCTATTTCGTCGTACAGGGCTAGGAGGCTGTATCCGTTCACATAATCCACCAATATAATTTTGTAGAAGCGTAGACAGTAATCCGTTTTGAACTCAATTCGACTTTTCTGGAAAATTATGTAGTAAGTCCTCAAAATATGGAAACCCTTTCTTTTGATTTGATTCTCCCTATATTATTGGTTAAAAGATTTTTCCTATGTTTGGATCGTCGCACTGAACTTTCAATAAATATTTTAACTTTTTTGCACAACTTTGTTTTTTAAAGAAAATTCTGTTCTTTATGATAACTATACAGGGAACTCGTGCTTTGATAAAGCAATCTAGAGTCTTTTTCCGAAAAAAAAAAGCATTAAAAAGTAAAATCTGTACAGTGCCAAGAAAAATAAATTCAAGAAAGAGGCTCCTTCCACACAAAATAATGCAAGAGAGCCACGAGCCACTCTAGTCTCAAGTTTGTGTTCCTTAACTATTCTCTTTAACTGTGTGACTGTCTGTCACTTGATCCTATTTAATAACAAAATATTATATTCATTTTGAAAACGGCATATGTAAATTCTCTATTTAATGGGAAACAATATAGGGCCAATTACCGGCGGACGGTTCGAATGCAATATTTCTACGAATTCCAAAGAATCTTGTGAAATATCCGATTTCTAATTTTAAGAGACAATGCTAGTAGCACTCACATCTGGTAACTATAAAAATGGGTTCGCAACGTACCCTCGAAACAATTGAGAAATCGGACAAAAAAAGGGACAGACGGAGGCTGAGGCGCCTGAGAGTGGGATTTTTGAGGAATGAAGAAATGATAAGGAGACGGTGGTGGCGGTCGGGGTCCAACCACTTTAGGATATGGATTTCCTAGTCCACGCTAGTTCAGTTAGGAGATTTAGGGAATGCCAAGAGGCTATGTCCGAGTGGGCTGTCGCGAAGTAGCGAGTATTAGTTATTAAGTTAAATATAGTTGGGTTGGAGCGCAGATTAGGTTAATCTAGTATGTAAAGTGGTATGTGTGTGTTTGTTGGTGTTTCTGGGTGAGTCCTTATTTATAATAATTATCCTAGGCTGATAGAGTTATTAAAGTTCTTATAACTAATCAGACAGAGAGGTGTTACACAGCTTAAAACACTAGGAAGTGGTGAAGGGTGGGCGCTTTGGAGCTGTCTATAGACCTTCAAGAGAGTTGATCCACGACTCCATTAATTAATAATTCTTAATTTTTGATTCTGCTCTATTATCTAGTAAATCCTAATACCATAATTCTTGAACGCTGTGTTATTGCCTCCGGCCAATAATAGTGCCTTAAGAGAGATTATTCAAAACTCAATTAAATGATGGTTCTCGAGTTTCGAATCTAAGCTCTATTGACTGATAGAGACCATGTCTGCTTAAAAGCATGATGCCGACGCAATGCCGCTGGAACTAGCCGTTCCATAGTCAGACAAGGACAGTCGCTTGGTTGCTACAGGAAAAGCCGCTTCGTCACGTTTATCAGTTCGAAAGAACTGCTAGGGACCATGTCTCGAAAAGAGCATGATGCCGACGCAATGCCACTGAAAAGCCGCTTGCGTCACTATATGGAAGTGTTGCTCTGAGTACTCCGAGTACAGATGTGAGGTATCGTGTGAGTAATGACTGATCAAATACCTATTACGCTAGCGTATGGGTTACTCACAATTTGATAATAATAATATACTTTGCATCCCTCTATTATTACTAGCTTTCTAAAACCACATTCAATCTAAGTTCATAACTATGAATTCCTAAGTTTTATTTACCATTTCTTTCAATCCTTTCCTTGGTCTATCGATGAGGCAAGACATTGGACTTCTTTATATTTGGAATTCATTTAATCTATGTATATCGGTGGGAGGGTGTCCAAGTCTGGTGCCAGGCCGTACAGGAGCACGCGGTGGATTGGGGCGTACTCCCTTCCCCGAAAGAGGAAACCGACCCTTTATGCCTGACATTTCCACATAATTAGGAAAAA
Organism: Apamea epomidion; assembly: GCA_947507525.1. NCBI lineage: Eukaryota > Metazoa > Arthropoda > Insecta > Lepidoptera > Noctuidae > Apamea > Apamea epomidion. The sequence goes on from OX382237.1 coordinate 20,286,582, forward strand.
CGAAAATTTTATCAACTTAGGGTAATTTAGGAACAGTCACAACGACACTACGGAACCATAACGTCTTTCTGCTGAAATGATGATGATCATAATGATGAGGTCGTAACGTTATTTAACCTAAAGATATTTATTATTTTAGACATGAGTACCAATTCATGTACATGAGTAACAATTTCTATCCTTAAAAGAATATGAGCCGCCAGTCGAAATGGACAAATTATAATCTGAGATTAAAATTTTCACAAAAGACACATGATTACAGCTGTATGTGTTCTACACATTATATGTACAGAGTATATAAACATGACTGTATACATAATGTGTATACATTAATGTTTACTTCTCTTTGTAGTGCGTAGTTATAAAACAAGTCGTATTAGAGGCTCTTGAAGTTTATCAAAGGGTCGTAGTTTTCTCATCAAAATAAAAGAGAAAGTGTTCGGAGGCTTTGAGGGATTACTGGTAATAACTGGGCTTTGACACGATACCCCCAATTGTGAATAATCGCTTTTGTTACGAGTCTCGTTATCTAAGTATCGTTTGTTGGAATAGGTAATACAACGTTTCAAAGTAATTACATATACCTACTGGAGCTAAAAAGTTCAAATAAATGGTGTCAATTCTCTTGCTTTAAAAGTAACAATGGGTGTTCCACAGGCCTCGATTTTAGGTCCTTTCCTCTTTTTAGTATACATTAATGATCTACCCCATTTATTAAAGAACCAACCACAAATGGTGTTATTTGCTGACAATACTTCCTTAATTTTTAAGATAAATAGACGTGCATCAAATCTAGAGGACGTAAATAACGCCCTACTGCAGGTACAAAATTGGTTCACTGCTAATAATTTGGTATTAAATGGGAAATAGAACTAAATGCATAAGATTTGCTTTACCAAAGGTTAAAAGTAGTGATTGTGACATAGTATTGAACAAAGAGAAACTAGAATTCGTCGATAAAACTGTTTTCCTGGGGATCGCGCTCGAATTAAGGCTGCAATGGGGTCCTCATTTAACATCTCTTGCAGGACGGCTAAGTTCAGCAGCTTATGCTGTAAGAAAAATCCGTCAATTTACTAATGTAGATACTGCGAGGCTAGTCTATTTTAGTTACTTTCATAGTATCATGTCTTACGGTATTTTACTATGGGGACGGGCTGCAGATATCGAGTAAATTTTTATTCTGAAGAAAAGAGCCATCAAAGCAATATATGGCCTCCGCAGGTGTGATTCTTTAATGGAACCGTTTAAAGATATTAATATCATGACGGTGCCTTCTCAATACATCTATGAAAACATCATGTACGTAAGAAAAAATGTAAAAGTTTTCAATAAAAGAGGTGAAAGAAATAATTATAGGACTAGAAATAGGAACCAATTAGCTCAACCAGGTTTCAGACTGGCTAAAGTAGACTCATCATTCATGGGGTACTGTTTAAAATGTTACAATAAAATTCCTCCCCACATACTCCAACTGAATGAAATGAAATTTAAATCTTGTATTAAACGCACACTATGTAGCCAAGCATATTATAAGTTAGGGGATTACATCGCTGACAAAAATGCTTGGCTCAATGCTGGTCCTGCTCCACAGGGGCGCATAAACTAATTAGCATTCGGAAACATTGTTGGAGCTGCTGAGCATTGGAAAAAAACTATCTTTGCATTGTATAAATTCAATTGCTTAGTATTGTTTATTTGCATAGCACACGTGTGAGCACTATGTACTTTCTCTAAAGCTACCATTTACTGGGTACGTCTTTCATTGACTTGAATGTGCCCTGGTGGCTGTGAGTATGTCATACTCACTCTAATGTCTCGCTGATGGTGGCGTTTGTGTTGGATCATTAAGTTCCCTCCAAAATGGTTGAGCTGAATGGTGCTGATCCATACGTCATGTTTGTGAATGGGCGCCGTCAGTAGGGACTGGTCATCTCTTAGCTGCCACGGCTTATTTTAATTTATAATTTCTGAATTGTTTTTATGTTTTCTGTAACGGACGCATTTAACGTGTATGTCTTTCTACATCGTTCTCACATGGTTAATTTCAACATGAATGATGTAATCAAATATTTTGTAACAATTTTATGACTTAAAAGAGTGTCCGTGGAGTTTCTTGCCCGTTCTCCTCCATAGGTACCTACGCTTTGGAATGGGCAAGTAGCTTCATCTATCTGACTGACCGACCCTTTGACAATTCAAAAGTGCCTGTAATTGGTTTAGTTGAATTGAATGATTTGAATTTGAGTTTGAGCTTATGACTTTGGAAACAGGCCAAGCACAAATTCCGTTTATGCACTCAATCTACCATATTATTCATGCCTTAGCAACAAAATCAGTGAAACTTTCCACTGCCAAACTGAGATACGATACCACGTCTTAACCAACATACAGAAATCATAGGCATAGTCATAAGGTCCCTCTGGAGCCCTATCGGAGCGGAAACCTTCATAATACCCAAACTTAATGTAGAAATGGTATTTTGAACACAAAAAAAAATACACACTTAAGTATTGCCGCACAGGTTAAAAAAGAGGACTTTTACAACGAAACCCTGAGACACCTCGACGATAGTCGTAAACAAACTTTTACGTACATTTATCTTTCAACAAGTTACACACATTTTACTTCCACAAAATAATTCAAGACAGCTCAGCATACATTATTTAGGTACGTAATACTAAAATAAGATTTTCTTTCTTGACGCGTACCTACAAAATATTTTAAAGCTTATTAAAGTTAACTGCCTTTTTTACATAAACGAGAATATTGTTCAACAAGGTGTTGTTTTAAAATGTAAAGTATCCTATATTTCAAAAGAGGTACATTCCATGTCACTTTAATACATTATTTTAATTAAAATACAGAATGTCCTTCGTCTGTATTTTAAGTCAATATCAATACAAGAAGAATTTCATTGAACACACAATTATGCTTTCAAAGAATTTTTTATGTGTTTCAGAACAGCTTGGAGCATTGCTTTTGGTAATTGGTGCAGGGGGTGAACTACATAATATGGTTTCTGTGTTACAAGTTACGGAATAGATTTCCCTCCCATCTGAATATTTATGTGGCTCTTGTACTTTATCTGCTGTTCCATATCCAACAAGACAGATAGCGGACGTGTGTGTTATTGTACTGATATATTATGTGAGTGTCCTCTGTATCTGTGTAGGTTACTTTTGTCAGGAAATGCATTCATGAAATAGTTGCACAACCAAAATATAAAAATACCCCTCCGCTTAGCGACAACCTTTGGAACTACACGATCGCGGTCGCTATATCGATACCACGTTGTCGACACTCGCTATTTGTACATAGATGGAGGTGCGAAGACGTCGGTTCAGTCGCACCTGAAAGCTCAGTTGCCCATTTCTATGTTCGTACTGTACTGTACCTACTCCAGAAGAACAAGTTGCACCGATTTGACAAATCACGAGTCAGATCACATCGACCGCGATGTTAAACAAACATGTTTTGTTGGCACGTAGCCATCGAGATAAACCCCGAAGCAGCCCGCGATATATCGTAGTGAGGTATTCTTCGGCATGTGCGTGCGTGTCTTTTAGCATGCATTTGTTATAGAAGGACACGTCGAGGTAGCTAAACTGTGATCGCGAGTGATCGCTGTCTTCTTCTTAACTTTAAATCTTGTTGGCGCAAAACTTTGCCTATACTTTGAGGTACCGCAGTGAGGCATCTTTGGCATGTCATTACCCTAGGATGTGTTGGCCTGAAGATTGATGTACCGTTTGGCAAGTACCCGGCTATCGCCTGATACCAACTGATATTGATAGAACCTCAACTCCGGTTAAGGCTTATCATTAGTTATCCTTACCGGATCGCGTCTTAAATATTTTACGATCCAAATCTATTGTTCACTTTGTTCAGTGTGCTCGATCTTAGTGGCCAGAATATTGTAACTCTGGTACTGCAAGGATATTGTATCAAAGTACAATTTGAAAGCAATTAAACTGTTTAGTAAACTGACTACATCGGTAAACTTTAAAAGCAACTGCCATTTACTTTTAACGTTTTTCCAATTAAAAGAAAGGTCGTTCTGTTTTACTTTTATTGTGACTGAAAAGAAAAATAGCAAATGTATCGAAACTGATCCAACTGTCTGAGCCACGAACATTCACCGAGTTACTGCAAAATAAATAGAAACAGAAGGGTCACAACACTATAAAAGGCTTGACTGAAAGATCTGAAATGTTGTTAAAATACCTTAAGGACTGGTTCTGTTTAAGCAGTAGACTTGGAAAAATAATTATGTGGTTACCTAAGTTACTCGAAATAGCTACTAAGGACCCACGTACTCCACGTTTCAGTTTATTATTTACTATGTCTATCGATCGTTTTAACTGCATGATGACGATCGCTAAAACAAATCAATAAAATCACAGCATCGATGTTTGAAGATCGCCTTCTGCACATTTCTATTCCATATCCAGTTCATACAACTAGCATAGTTTCATCGAGATAGTTGCGGTCCGGTATCCGGCTTCCGTCGGACCGTATGCGGCACGGCACCGGCTATGTGATACTGCTATTACATCTCACGTATCCCACAAGTAGAAATCGTTTCTCAGTTTGCATTGACCATTGAATAATTTAGTTGACTCACTTTGTGTACAGTACACGGTCGTTAATATGACAGAATATGTGTGACTGTAGACCGTCGTCTTTGTCACTCATGTCGTGTCCGACACTCTCTTTCTAAAACTAAATGTGCTGAATCATAACTTTAACTGCCAATCATTGTGTAACTAAGAATAAAAACTGCGAATTACTTCGTGTGTGCTTGTGGATATTATTTTCTTATACACGAAGTATGAAACTAGACCTGCTTTGCTTGCAGCTTTATTTAATGACGAAATCGCACGAAATTATATACAGTTATTTTCGCTACATACACATCAGCTATATGTAAATCTATTTTCCATAATTATTCTTATAAAGATCCTTATTTAGGTAGGAGCTCGCGCAAATCTATTTCCTTCAAAGAGTTTGTTGAAACTGTAAATCATAGTGTGTTTCGAGCTGCATGTGAGCACGTAAACGTTTACTTTTGAACATGGTCATCATGACCGCCGGCGCCGGCGCCGTGGTAAAGAGCCAGACGTAGCTCAAAATATTACGAGTATAATTAACTCGGCTCTGGCCAACGAATGGCAATGTAGTTTCTATTTAGCTATTTAGAAGGCAGAATGACGGTAATACTGCAGTAGGGTTAGTAGACCGATATCTATGCCAGCTATGATAATAATCTCGTGTAATTTTCAGGACAAGCTTATTATTTACTCTTACGCAGAGATATATCAACTTTATTTTGGCTCCAATACAAAGGCTCTCACAAAATAGTAAACACAATACAATAGGTGATCACAAAGGGAAGGATATAGCTTTCATTTGGTGCGGCGGCTCGCGGGCGTCGGAAGTGAGGACAATGACGGACGATCTCTGTGTCATGCTGTGTCGCGGCTCGGCGTTGGTCGGTGAGGCTCGGGCTAGTGTGACGTATGACTATTGTCTGATGTTTTTTTTAATAAGGCGAAGGAATATGATAGCAAGATATGGATGATGAATTAATGATGTCTTTATTTACTGGGCGAGGATGGATTTTGTAAGTGTGTTTAAAGCAACAATGTGTGTTAACTTTTAACATAAAAAGCAAGATTCTGGCTAAAAACATACATTCTATACCCATATGTAACATTAATAAGTCGAAATGTTACCGTCTTAGGAAGAATATTACGCATAGGTCTGAATAATGTATGATTCCCAAAAGGAAACCCTTATCGAATACTGAACTACACAAATATTAAGACACACCAGCATTAAAAAAACGGGCAACCTTAAAAGAAAGAAAATCAGTTTATTCGACCCAGGTCAAGCTAGGCGCACAATATTCACACAAAAAAAAAACTTAAAACAGTTTGGTGTGCCTCACGGCTGCCCAAATAGGCCACCACAACCAAAAAAAATCACACAAATGGACTTCTCTTAAAGACGTGTCCTTGGGCGTGGCGCAAATGTTAACGTTTGTTTATAACGACATTATAATTATGATGACATAATTTATGTATCTAAAGAATATTGCTGTTATAAGACTTTCTTAATGAATTACTTTTGTTTTGCTGAAGTAAACAATGCCAACCTTTTATGATGTTGATATAATATTATTTTTGGCAAAAAAGCTTACTTCAATAAGATAGAAAGCCTTCTGAATCCTTCTGAGTGCTTTTGACTTACAATAACTGCGATTAGTAATATGTCTGTCAAGATTTGTGATTATGGCCCGATGAAACAAGTACACCACTGAGTGCCAAAAATTACTCTTACACTCTGATTAGCGATGGAATGCCCGCAACCATCATTCATGCAGAAAAAATCATAAGAATAAGTAAATAGTTTCACACTTCAAATAGCGATAGGGTCTCCTTCCATCAGACACGTCTCTCTATTATAAAATTAAACGACGGAAATGAGATGTTTCGCCTGTCTGAAACCATCGCCTTCTCTTACACATAAACTAAGATACTTTGAAGGTCAAAGAGTCAACTACAAGGGCTGCTATAACAACGACTAAGTGCGACAGTTAGTTAGTGGACGTACTTAACACGAATCTTCCGCAATATTGTCGGGATTATACCCTGTCCATTAGGTAAACCGTTTTTGGTCAGATGGAGCTAGTGATTGCAGTAACACACAATACATTGATTGATACACGTACGGTATTGTAATGTCTGTAAGAAATAAATAAGATAATTCAATAAGATATAAGATAAGATAGTTTATATAGGTATTTATTTTATGACGCATTTCTAAGTTAAATTTTACATAATCTGGAATATGCACGTTCTAAGATAGCTGTCAATAAACGGTTAACCTAATGGACAGGGTATAAATAGGTCTGCGTACAAAGTCGTGATGGGCATTTGTATAATGGAAAAGACCACTGAGAGTGCTGTATAGTTAGAAAGTAAAGAGAAGATTGACTGTGAATGTGAGTACCATGCAACCTAGATTAAATACATGACTTTACAATAATTGTCTGGCGGTTTTTGAGTATTTTGTATATGGTCTATGCAAATGTCCTGCTGATCTAGTGGCGTCGTGTTGGGTCGTTGAGCTCACTAAAATAGGGTTAAGCTACACGTTGACTGATGTAAGCATGTCGTCTGTTGGGAATGGTCAACTTAAATTTGCGATGGCTCTGTCTTCAAAAGGCGCTTCCAGATTTGGCCCAGCATTGTTAGACTCACATAAAATCCTGAAAATATCGTCATTAGTCACCGCGCCTACTCTTTGCTCCATGACAGAGGGCGTTGGAACAATAAAGCCATGTCCTTTTCAGTCCTTTGTGGAAAGTATTTTTGATCTATCTAATACATTCGTTATACATAGATTTGTGATGATTATCTACACTTGTCGTGATCAATCTAAATCTCAAATCGTTTATTGCAATCCATAATGTACAATTACAGGTGGTAAATATAAGACAAATAATAGAAACAATTATGGACCCTGTCGGGCACAGCGCAGAGCACATTTTTAAATAGGGAGAGAGAGGAAGAGCGCTTTATTAATTTCTTTGTAATTAAGTTAGAATTATTTTATATCCTATTAATTATTTTATACCTATATATTTATATTTCCATTCATTCACTTATTCTATTAATATTTTGTATGCTGGTCTATCTATTCATTTATAGTTATATTTAATATTGCTTATTTCTCTACTCGCTTAAAAAAATTTCATCATTATTAATGTAGTATAATTATTAAGTATTGTGTTATAATTTATTTTTGTTATTTTACTTATTACAATATATCTGTTATTCATACAATGTTATTATTATGTTATTTATCCAATGATAATTGACAACTCTTTATCCTTATTGAGCTTCATAAGTATTTAAATACATATATATAATCCATAGATATCTGAATATGAACCAATGAGGCAATTTAAATTTCGTGTGAAAATTACACACAACGTTTAAAAAATTAAAGGCACCTCCCGTTATTTTTATTTTTAAATTAGCCTATACTGTCCCACTGCTGGGCAATGGCCTCCCCCAAATTCTTCCAGGAACACTTTTCCCGCGCCACATCGAACCAACCAACCAACCTACAGCGTAATTAACCAACCCGTTAATTACCCTCTTTATTAAGACTCATCATCGTCCTGCCCTTATCCCTATCTTACTTGGGGTCGGCGCAACACGTTTTCTTCTTCCATTCTCCCCTGTCAACCATCACCCTATCATTCACTCCCCTCTCTTTCATATCATTCCTCACACAATCCATCCACCTTTTCCTCGGCCTTCCTCTCCCTCTCCATCCATCAACATGTTATTAGTTTAGTCTTTATTAAGACTAATGGTTAAAAAAAAAAGTTTATTTATTAGGCTTAATCAGGCCTTATTTATATTTAGAAAGCCTTTTTCGGAACTCAATTTACCTATCCGACAGATGAAGTAAAATCTAAAGGCTCTATAAAGCTGCGGAGAGCAATGGGTAGCTCTCCGTCCGATCAGAACCAGGCCCGTGCCGGACGGCGCGTATGTGTTCCACGTGCGCCTCAAAGAGATGTCAGCATAGTTGACGGGGCCCGAAAGGGCCGAAGCCTGCCGGGGTAGCGGGATCGTCCGAAAGGGTTACCGCTGCCCTGGTACATAAAGGGCTAAGGAAGGAACACGGGTGGGTTTTAGTCAGTAAGAGTAGGACACTCCCTTCTGCTCCACCCAGAGCGGGAGGGGTCATTTGAAGATTTCCCATCCTCAAAAAAAAAAAAAAAAAAAGGCTCTATAAAGCTGTTAACATTGAAAGTCGGTAAAGGCCCCAAGAGTTAATCACACTAACAGGTGCAGTGAGTTAGCAAGCCGTCACTACTCGGTGTTATTTATAATACTAATTATATACTAATTGATAACCTATTTGTTGAAATACATATTTGCTTATTGGTAAATATTTATTAATGAACCACTGACAATCTAATTTCAAATAAAATTCCAATAATCAAATTAAATTCCAATAATCGTATTATTTATTTAAGTTGTGCTGTTCTATTTTGTACCTTTCATATTTTTCATGCCTTCCTGTTTTTCTCCAAAGCTAGTAAGTATTTATAAATGTACTCTCTGCCAAAGCTCCTTGTACAGTGTGTGGCATGTCGGGTCACCCTCCAGTATCCAAGGTTTCGTCTTTTTATCGGGTCCATCTCATCTTTCATCTTTGAAATTCACTTACAAACGCTTAGAGCACTGACACATAACTTTAGCATAACACATTACATCATTGGCCATTTTGTAATTCCTTACATCATAATTTCTTTGGTGCATGTTGGGTGCGCGTACTTCAAATAGGACGCCTCGGAAATGTTGCCACTACATAAAGCGTAAAACGTTTATTGAGGATGATATTCTCTTAGCATGTAATATGCTCCTTTTTGTTTCTTTTTTTATATTCCTGTTTGTTTGTGTTTTAAATTTGATTGTATTATTTTGCTTTATTTCCTAATAACTGTTTCTTTAAAAAATAAAAATAATCGTTTTAAACTTGTTGATGAATAATTGTTTGCTGCACCGGACGACGTCATTACGCCGGCGCCGGCTGTCGCTGAAAACCAGCGTTGGGTCATTATGCAGCGACCCTATGCAAGACAGAGGTCTTGCATAGGGTTGCAGCATAATGCTGAGCGATAGCCGTTTTGCGTGGATGTGACGCATGTCAACCATTTTGAATTGTTTTTTTTTGTTTTCTTTATTATGTTTTTATGTTCTTTTTTGCGTCATGTTTACCGCAAATAAACGTTTTTTCTTTCATTTATGACTAAGTTCATATTCGATTGCTCCAGTTCCAACAGCACTCGGTACTCGTTGCTCGCCCGCGGTGGGACAAGTGCCTTTACATGTATACCGAATACTTATCTCTTTAATCCCAAATGTAAAGTCAAAGTCAAAGTCAAATCATTTATTTCAAATAGGCACATAAAAGGCACTTTTGAACGTCAAAAATAAAATTAAAATAAAATTGATTCTAGTCGCCCCTTCCAAAAGGAAGTTTTCGTATGGAGAAGAATGGGCAAGAAACTCCACCTAAGAATAAAATTACTTTACCACAATAAGCAAAAGAATTAAAATGGATTAATGAATCCATGACATATAAATTAACTATGTGATAGATACATGGTGCTCACATATTTACAAACATTCCAAAAGTAGACGTTTTTCATAAATAAATAAGGAGTAATAAGTCCGGGTGTGACTTTAAGTAATAACGAACGTAAATCAATGTCAAAGAAAAAAAATATTAACTATACAATTACATTAGCAACCAGTTTGATTTGGTCTAGACTCTAGAGATTGTCCTATGGAGCAGGACCAGCATGTTTCCAAGCATTCTTATCTTGGATATAATCCTCTAATTTGTAATATCCTTGCTTACAAAGTGTAATTTTACAGAATTGAAACCTTCAATATTGCCTCCATGTTTGCTGCTATAATAGAAATCTTTGAAACTTACTGATCATGATCATGTTACTCTAATCATCTGTAAACTAAATAAATTACGTAAGTAATAACGAACGTAAATCAATGTCAAAGAAAAAAAATATTAACTATACAATTACATTAGCAACCAGTTTGATTTGGTCTAGACTCTAGAGATTGTCCTATGGAGCAGGACCAGCATGTTTCCAAGCATTCTTATCTTGGATATAATCCTCTAATTTGTAATATCCTTGCTTACAAAGTGTAATTTTACAGAATTGAAACCTTCAATATTGCCTCCATGTTTGCTGCTATAATAGAAATCTTTGAAACTTACTGATCATGATCATGTTACTCTAATCATCTGTAAACTAAATAAATGATCACAACGTTAATTACAAGCTCATTATGTGTAACAAGGATGCAGGCAGTACGAGGGTGAACAGTGGGGAGTGACTGACTGAAGCCCGCGCCATCAATTACCGCCTCGAGCCGCGACGAGTTGATTGGTTGGAACAGTGACTAGCGACCCTGGTGGATCATGTCAATTTATTAGAACAATGATACCGTGTGTTGTTTAAACTGGAGCCTAATCGCGTAGGTATACACTTACAATTGTAGTGACACTTAATTATTAGGTACCTATATCACTCAGCCTATAAATGTAAGCACTTAAAATCATAAATAAGTATTTAAGTATTAATTATATATGTAAAACATGCAGGACAAACATATTTTATCTATTAGTAAATAAGTCATTAGTTGTCCGGCAGCTCGGCTATGACGCGCCCTATTGTTCTCGCGACGTGTCGGTTCGCATACGTCACTCGCCGTGAGGGCGAGCGAGACAGCACCATCGCATGTTGCCCTCGCGCGCCCGCGCCGCCAGTCCGCTACCCGCTACGTATGCTATCGCACGCTAATTATTTTTCTAGCTTCGCCGCGCTTAAGTAGATATACGAATCTAGTAAGCTTTCGTCATTTCTGTTCTTCACTATCCACTATCATTCATTCACTCCTTCTTCTACTATGTTACTCTTGTGTGTTGTGTAACTGACTGTGAACTTACTATACTGTGAAATAAACTATTCTTCTTCTCCTGTGTACCTTCATCTATCATTTCGTTAACACGACACCGACATACCTACATTGGTGACCCCGAGTCTGAACACGAAGATGGCGCAGAGCAAACCAACCTTTGGACAAAATGACGGCGAGCAAACAGCGGAAACATTTCGTATGGGTGTGCGAATTCCACCATTCTACCCGGAGAAACCGGTACTGTGGTTCGCTCAAATGGAAGCTCAATTCATCCTGTCGAACATAAAGTCAGATGAAACTAAGTTCTTCTACATCACAGGCAACTTAGATTCACAGTACGCGGCAGAGGTCGAAGATATTATCAGCAACCCTCCGGCCACTGAAAAGTACGGGAAGCTCAAAGGTGAGCTGATTAAGAGACTGTCGGCGTCGCGTGAGAAAAAGGTCAAACAACTTCTCATGCATGAAGAGCTAGGTGATCGAAAGCCATCGCAGTTTTACCGCCACCTACTGAACCTAGCTGGTACAGGCATCCCAGAGGAGTTCCTGCGGACAATATGGACGAGCCGCCTACCCAACAGCACGCAGGCTATCGTGGCATCACAGTCCAAAACAGACCTACCAGAGTTGGCCGAGCTGGCTGACAGGATCCATGACGTGGTCGGCACTCAGTTGGTATCAACTTCGGCAATTACGGCTTCGACATCGGCGAGTACACCGGGTAACGGCGTCAACTCGGAGATCGCAGCACTTACCAGGCAAATGGAAAAACTGGCAGATAGGGTAGACAGACTGTCTCGAGGTAGAGAACGATCCAGAAGTCATACGCGTCATCGTTCGAGCTCAACCAGATCGCATTCCAGCTATAATCAGTTCCCGCAATGCTGGTACCACCACAATTTTGGTGACAAGGCGAGGAAGTGCAAAAAACCGTGCGACTACCAAAAATCAGGAAATGATCAGGGCAATCAGTAATGGCGACCGACGATTGTCCGAGTGCTGGTCGCTTGTTTGTCACCGATCAACGGTCAAAGATGCAGTTTTTGGTCGACACTGGCAGCGACCTCTGTGTCTACCCCCGATCGGCGATAACACAGCGACGTGAGAAGACGAATTACCGGTTATATGCGGCAAACGGAACAATAATTAATACATATGGTTTTATTAACACTTCGCTAAACCTAGGGTTGCGCCGCGACTTCACTTGGCGATTTATCGTTGCCGATGTAACAAGGGCAATAATAGGCGTGGATTTCTTAGCATACTAAAATTTGATTGTTGATTGCAGAAACCAGCGCCTTATTGACAACCAAACATCACTTTCGACCCCGGCTTCACCCGCCCGACGTTCTGATGATATTTCTTCGGTGAAGGTGAGTCTTGGTGATTCCACATCCAATCATATACTACGGGAATATCCCGACATCACCCGTCCACACGGTATACACCGAACACCCAAACACAACACATTTCACCACATTCGGACTACACCTGGCCCGCCAACCTGCACTTCACCCCGTAGACTGGCCCCAGACAAGCTAAAAGTTGCAAAGGCTGAATTTGAGTCTATGTTGCAGTGCGGTACTTGTCGCTTATCCGAGTCGCCTTGGTCGTCGCCCCTCCATCTTGCACCTAAAAAAGATGACGGCTGGCGACCCTGGGGTGACTACAGAATGTTGAACGCTCGGACCATTGCAGATCAATACCCAATCCGACATATACATGATTTCGCTCACAGCCTGTCCGGCTGTACCGTTTTTTCGCAGATTGACCTCGTAAAAGCATATAATCAGATTCCAGTAAATCCAGAAGACATCGCGAAAACTGCCATCACAACGCCCTTTGGATTATTCGAATTTTCGTACATGACGTTCGGACTTTGGAATGCCGGGCAGACATTCCAGCGCTTCGTTGACGAGATGCTCAGGGGTTTAGATTTCACATATGCCTACCTAGACGACTTCTTAGTGTTTTCAAAAGACCACAAGACGCACGAGCATCACCTACGTCAGCTTTTTACCAGACTCCGAGACTACGGGATGGTCATCAACACCTCAAAATGTCTCTTCGGGGTATCGGAGGTAAAATTTTTAGGCTACCATATTTCTGCCAAGGGTACTAAACCATTGCCATCCAAGGTCGAGGCTATCCAGAAGTTTCCAGCGCCAAAAACCGTGAAAGAGCTTCGTCGATTTCTTGGAATGCTAAACTTTTACCGTAGGTTTATTCCCGGTGCAGCTAGTTTTCAAGCACCCTTGAACGCCCTGCTAACTGGCTCGGTTAAGGGTTCACAACCATTACAGCTTACACATCAGGAGTTAGAGGCATTCCAGAGTTGTAAGGACAGCCTTTGTCAAGCAACATTGCTGGTCCATCCTGACTGCAACGCAAAACTGGCGTTGGTCACGGATGCTTCGGATGTAGCTATCGGGGCGGTCTTGCAGCAGCTGAAAGAGGGACTATGGGAGCCACTTGCTTTCTTTACGCGTAAGTTAAGTCCAGCACAAGTTAAATACTCTCCTTACGACCGCGAGTTGCTAGCGATATACGAGAGCGTAAAATATTTCCGGCACATGTTAGAGGCTCGTAACTTCGTGGTTTATACTGACCACAAGCCCCTCACATTCGCTTTTCACTCGCGTAAAGAGAATTGTTCCCCCCGACAATTTTGTCACCTCGATCATATAGCCCACTTCACGACGGATATAAGACACATCTCGGGGAAGAACAATGTCGTGGCGGATACGCTTTCGCGCATAGAGGAGATTGCTCAACCAGTGGATGCTGAAAAAATTGCCGTTGCACAACTCAAAGACGGCGAACTGAAGGAACTGCTGGCTGGCGAAACCTCATTGCGTCTCCAAATGGTAAAGATTCCAGGTTCTCAGAGTCATCTGTACTGCGATGTTAGCAGCACCACACCAAGACCATACGTCCCCAAGGAGTTACGCAATGCTATATTCGCGAGCCTACACTCCTTGAGTCATCGAGGTGCTAAGGCTTCTATCAGATTAGTCGCTGAGCGGTATGTTTGGCCTGGTGTCAAGAAAGACTGTCGCGAGTGGGTTCGCTCTTGTCTTGCTTGTCAACGCTCTAAGATCACACGGCACGTCTTTGCTCCAGTGAGTTTCTTTCCTTTACCACACTCAAGGATTGCTTTTATCCACATTGACCTTATAGGTCCATTACCACTGTGTCAAGGTTTCCGGTATTGCCTCACCGCCGTTGATCGCTTTACGCGATGGCCTGAGGTAATACCACTAGCAGACATAACTGCAGAAACCGTCGCAAAGGCATTAATCAACGGCTGGATTTCTCGTTTCGGTTGTCCTTCTGATATCGTCACGGATAGGGGAAGACAGTTCGAGTCAGCTCTCTTCAAAAACTTGTCTGAAATAGCTGGCTTCCAACACCGCAGAACCACAGCATACCACCCAGCCTGTAACGGAATGGTGGAAAGATTTCACCGTCAACTTAAAAATGCAATAACCTGCCACTCAAATGCTAGTTGGGTAGAATCCCTTCCGTTGGTTTTATTAGGGGTACGCAGCGCCTATAAGGAAGACTTACAGGCGTCGGCCTCCGAACTTGTTTATGGCCAGGCAGTGAATCTTCCAGGCGAATTTTTCGACAGTCAGTCTGACGAGACTATCGACATGGCGTACTACCTATCAAGGCTTCGGAGTTTTGTTAGGAAACTGCAACCATCACCACCGGCCAGACACAACAGTAAATTCAAAACGTTCATTTACAAAGACCTGACCACATCGTCACATGTATTTCTGCGAGACTGCACTGCAGGTGGTTGCCTAAAACCGGCATACTCTGGTCCACACAAAGTTGTTCAAAGAGGTGACAAAATATACAAGTTGCTAGTGAATGGCAAGCAGGTGAACGTGTCGATAGACCGTCTAAAACCATACTGCACGACCCTGAAAACACACCCCACCCACCACCTGACACTTACAACGACACTCAACACCACACTCCACGCGCGGATTACCAGGACTTACCTGATGTCAATGATGATGTCATCAAAACGACGCGGTCGGGACGTCGCGTAAGATTTCCCGACTATTATCGCCCTTGACGGTCTCTGGAGGGGGGTGATGTAGTGACACTTAATTATTAGGTACCTATATCACTCAACCTATAAATGTAAGCACTTAAAATAATAAATAAGTATTTAAGTATTCATTATATATGTACAACATGCAGGACAAACATATTTTATCTATTAGTAAATAAGTCATTAGTTGTCCGGCAGCTCGGCTATGACGCGCTCTATTGTTCTCGCGACGTGTCGGTTCGCATACGTCACGCGCCGTGAGGGCGAGCGAGACAGCACCATCGCATGTTGCCCTCGCGCGCCCGCGCCGCCAGTCCGCTACCCGCTACGTATGCTATCGCACGCTAATTATTTTTCTAGTTTCGCCGCGCTTAAGAAGATATACGAATCTAGTAAGCTTTCGTCATTTCTGTTCTTCGCTATCCACTATCATTCATTCACTCCTTCTTCTTCTATGGTACTCTTGTGTGTTGTGTAACTGACTGTGAACTTACTATACTGTGAAATAAACTATTCTTCTTCTCCTGTGTACCTTCATCTATCATTTCGTTAACACGACACCGACATACCTACACAATTATTTGACTATACAAAATATTAATTGCTTTATTTACATTTGTGAGCATACTTAGGAATTTTTCAAAAGCATACAGCAATGGATTATGAATTTCCTTCAAAATCCTTGATCCTTCGATCTCCTTTATTGTAATCGCATATTTGCCATGTTTTTTTTGTTTAGGTAGGTAACTCAGTTTGCTTACGTAAGCAAAATAAATGGGTTCTAATCGGTTTTTTCGATCGATTCTGACTAATTTGAATAACACGGATAAAACGACGACTGGCCTCACTCGAAGTTTATGTGATTTATGTATATAATACATATAAATAAGTTACCGAGATAGATCTGTAGTAAACTGCGATGTAGTCTCGGTTATTTGTCTTTGGTCTAAGATTACTTTTGATATATCCGACAATAGTTTCTCAGATGTGAAAGCAATTTCCGCAAACGATGTTCGAGTTTATCCGTCCGAGTGGCCAGAACTAGGGTGAACATGAATGAGGTGTCATTTGACTTGTGAAGACGGCAATCATTGTCGTTATCGTTGACGTCGCTCAAAAATGCTGTTTATTTTTTCCTTACTGGTTTTGTACGCAAAAAGAAGTTTTGAAAGTGAAAAATACTTATTAACAAAAAAATTAAACCGCCGACAAAACTGAAAAGCAAAAAATAATAAACCTTTTTTATTTAATCATAATACTGATAATATAATAATATAAACAAAGTTTAAGAAGTTCTTAAACTAATGTAAGTATACCTCCTGCACATCATCAGGCGGGAGGAGACGCCCGGGTGTCACCACTGCGAGGATCACCCAGAAGACACGGTGGAGCATATGGTGGAGGTCTGCCCCGCTTGGGCAGAGCACCGCCGTGTCCTCGTAGAGGCGATCGGCAGCGGTGGCGACCTCTCGCGTCCGGCCCTGGTTCAAGCCATGGTCCGGGGCGAGAGGGAGTGGGAGGCGGTCACCTCCTTCTGCGAAGCAGTCATGCTAGCAAAGGAGGTGGCGGGATGGGTGAGGGAGAGATCCTCACGCCTCAGCCGCCGAGGGAGACGCTCCGGGCGTCGGGAGCCGCGTGACGACTCCCGGCCACCGTAGGCGCGGGCCTGCGGGCGGAGAGCAATGGGTAGCTCTCCGTCCGATCAGGACCAGGCCCGTGCCGGACGGCGCGTATGTGTTCCACGTGCGCCTCGCCAAAGAGATGTCAGCGTAGTTGACGGGGCCCGACAGGGCCGAAGCCTGCCGGGGTAGCGGGATCTTCCGAAAGGGTTACCGCTGCCCTGGTACATAAAGGGCTAAGGAAGGAACACGGGTGGGTTTTAGTCAGTAAGAATCTGACACTCCCTTCTGCTCCACCCAGAGCGGGAGGGGACATTTGATGATTTCCCATCCTGAAAAAAAAAAAAAATGTAAGTATACCTAAATAATTTTGAGTCGGCGCCGTTTGAATTTAAGGCAATTTAGTGATCTTTGTTTATTGATTGTTTGGCGCCGACTCAAAATTACTTAGGTATACTTACATTAGTTTAACACATAAGATACTTTTTATCCCGATATTCCCACGGGATCGAAACTTATGCGGTTGAAACCGCGGGGCGCAGCTAGTACCAAATAAAGAACAAATTACCATTCACCGTACAACTTCCTCACACAAAAACATCTGTCGCTATCGTTGTGCTGTGCAAAAGCCATTTATTTTACATATACGCTAGTGATTGACTAAATCGGAAAGTTATCGATTCTCCCATTAATTATTGTACTAAAAAAAAATTGGGGTTCTGAAAATAAAATAAATAAAAAACGATATGTCCAGAAAATATTATATTATAAATCAATAAAAAATAGCAAAAAAAAAATTTGTAAATAAGGTTTTTTCAAACTCAAACTCAAATCATTTATTTCAATTAAACCATTTACAGGCACTTTTGAATTGTCAAAATTAAATGGTCGGTCAGTTAGTCAGAAAGTTGATGCTGTTGTTGCCCATTCCAAAACGTAGATTTCTATGGAGAAGAACGGGCAAGAAACTACACGGACACTCTTTTAAATCAAGATATTATTGCAAAATCCTTGGTACATTATTCGTATTGCTTCTATATGTGAGAACAATGTAAAAAAGAAACAATTTAAAATATAAAATTAAAAATAAGCCCTGGCAGTTAAGAGATGTCTCAACCGACACCGCCCGTTCACGAACATGACGCGTGGATCAGCACCACCCAGCTCAACCATTTCGTAGGGAACTGAATGATCCAATATACGCGCCACCACCAGTGAGACATTTAAGTGAGCATGACATATTCTCACCTGCCATGCTCTATCAAGTCAACATCAAAATATCATAAAAACGGATCTATGGTTTTTACATTTACAAAATTTTAAAAATGCTTGTAAATTATACAAAACTATAGTTTGCAATGTATTTAAAAGATGAGAAAAAAAAATTACTACCAATCAGGACGAGGTATTTTATATTAAAGTATTAAGAATTAAATCTTGATTGAATAAAATAAACATTAAGTTCTTAATGTCAGAAACACTAAAAAAACAAAAAATAAAAAAGGGGAAGCATCTCTTCCAAATATTGAAATTGTGATCAACTAGTGAGCAGAGGATAAGCATTGCCATACAACGTGGCTATGCCGCCAGTGTCTTGGGTACATTACCAGTCGACAGCGATGTGGATGAATTTTTTGACGCTATATTTTAGTTTGGAAATAGTTTTAGTTAATTTAGGATATTATTTTGTTATTTTAGTGGTATCTTGTAAATAAAAAACTTTTTACACAAGTGAGCCCAAGTGCCTGTGGAGCAGGACCAGCATTAAGCCAAGCATTTTTATCTACGATATACTGGTCCAACTTATAATATGCTTGTCTACATAGTGTGCGTTTAATGCATGTTTTAAATTTCTTCTCGTTTAGTTGAAGAATATTGAGTGGTATTTTATTATAACATTTTACACAGTACCCCATAAAAGAAGTTTTTACTTTAGACAATCTGAAGCGCGGTTGATCTAGTTTGTTCCTATTCCTAGTGTTGAAATTATGCCTGTCACTTATCTTACTAAAAAGATGTAGACTTTTTCAAACGTACATAATGTTTTCGTATATAATATATTGACAAGGAACCGTCATGATGTTTATTTTTTTAAACAGTTTCCTTAGAGATTCGCGTCTGCTGAGATTGTAGATGGCTCTGACAGCCCTCTTTTGCAGAATGAAGATAGAATCAATATCTGCAGCCCGTCCCCACAGCAAAATACCGTAAGACATGATGCTATGGAAGTAACTAAAATAGACCAGTCTAGCGGTATCCACGTCTGTTAATTGACGGATTTTCCAAACAGCGTAAGCGGCTGAACTTAGCCGCCCTGCAAGTGATGTTAGGTGAGGACCCCACTGCAGCTTTGAGTCAAGCGTGATCCCAAGAAAACCGTATTTTCTACGAATTCAAGTATCTCCCTATTCAATACAACGTGACATTCACTACTTCTAACATTCGGTAAAGCGAATCTAATGCAATTAGTTTTTTTCTCATTGAATACTAATTTATTTACAGTAAACCAATTAGGGACCATAAGCATAGCATTATTTACGTCGTCAAGCGCATGTCTGCCTACTTTAAAAATCAGTGATGTGTCATCAGCAAATAACACCATTTGTGGTCGGGTTTTTAGTAAATGAGGTAAATCATTTATATACACATATACTAAAAATAGGAACGGCCCCAATATTGAGCCCTGCGGCACACCCATTTTGACTTCTAAACCCAATGCCAATTTCAATGCATTGCATTCAATGCAACCCATTTTTAATTTTAACATTATATTACATCTTCTCAAAGGTTTTCCAACCGGATTTAAACTTCATCTTTTTAGGTCTTCCAACTGGGTAAAAACGGTTGACAAATTGTAAAATTAACTATGTTTGTGGGGTAATCGACATTGATGTCGATAGCCTACGTTAGTGGATCTGCACAGCCACATTTATATGTCATGGTTTCATTTATCCATTTTAATTCTTTACCTATTGTGGTATAGTAATTTTATTTTTAGGTGCATCGTCTTCACATATAATTATATAATTAATGTATGCAAAATATTGTAAAACATTTTAAAAGAGTAACGGTGGAGTTTCTTGCCCATTCTTCTCCATACGAAAACTACCTATTGGAAGGGGCGACTAGAATCAATTTTATTATTGACGTTCAAAAGTGCCTTTTATGTGCCTATTTGAAATAAATGATTTGACGTTGACTTTGACTTTGACCACATCACTAACTGGCCGCAACCAGCAGCCTTCCATGCGGCCGTACCATGCGATGCACCGCATAAATAAAATATGGTTATGTGATTTTTACATTGCTTGTCTAGTCACTTAGTCACATACTTAGGCAGTGGTTAAGGAGCAATGTATTTACTGCTAAAATAGTACAGTCGTTGCGATATTTGAAAACAAAATTAACGTAGAAAAGCAAGAAATATTTTACAATTTGTTGTTTTTCATGATTTTAAAAACAAATATAGTAAAAAACTTATATTTATATATTATGGTAAGTGATTCCATGATTTACAAAGTTTTGGTTTTGGCTTCGGTTTTTACAAGAAACCACTGAAAAACACGGCATTTTTATGTTTTATTCATGATCACGGTTGAAAGCGCACTAGGTCACGGAGACGCCCATTTGCCTAGTGCATGGTCATTGTCTGGCATGCCGAGACACGCCTCCTTGCCACTTCTCCTGTTTATTACATTTCTATGGGAAAACCCAATAACCCCCTTGCTCGATTAGGCAATCGAACCCAGGCCCTCGTGCTCAGCAGTAGCGCTTGCGACCGCTGGACCAACGAGCCTGTCATTTCATAAGCAATTTTCTATACTGATATATTATTATCTATACGTAACAAAACTGTCGTCTTGAAATGTTATCGTCTTTTCCCCGATTACTCAAATCAGGTATTCTGTTGCCTAATCTCATGTAAGCCGTTGTGATTGGTTTACTCAGTTGACTACTATAAAGATCTGACCATATTGAGGTGAATCCCGTTGGCATCGGTTATTTTAAGCTTAAGGAAGTCACGCGACTCCTCGCGCCAGTGTAAACACCTCCGTACAAGTTAGTTGACACAATCGGCGCGAGCAAATTTCGTCCCGCATCCCGCGCGGGACTCGCTTCAGTTTGGACAGAGTTTAAGAACAGCCAATGAGCACATTCATCTGAAGCCGCTTTCAGAAACACTGCTGTTTCTAGTTTATACGAACCGTAATTTTCGTTTCATAGGTTTTTTTTTGTATTTATTTAGTTTACAAGCAACCCCTGTGGAAAGTAGGCCTTCAAACTTTTAATTTAATACTTTTATAAATACAAACTAAACTTCAGATCGTTTAGTCCCTTCCCTGTACTTTAAAACATGACACACACAGTTTGCTGGACATGCCTAACGCATCCGTGCTGTATACAATATGATCTCCCTCGAGTATAGAAATTAGGAAGCTACTACGATACGAGGACTTTCTTAGTTTGGAAATTCTTGAACAATTCGTCGCGTTTCCTATGGGGAACGCCATGACAAGCCCAAACAAACAAGTGCCCTCGGCGCCGAAGGTATAACTTAGACTTAGTTTGCTAAACCGCTCGTTGTTCAGTCCCTACAGCGGAACAAGACTCAGGTGTGACCCTCGAGTATTTGTTCATCGGAAATGTAAACTAGGAAGGTTCTGTTTTATTTATGCATAGTCTGTGGCGAGGCTATGAATATAGGAGGAATCTGTTCCCAGGGGTACAATTTTAGTGATGCAATGTTAAAACAATGGAGTTGTGAACTTTGAAAAGCGCTATTTGGTCTGTCTTTATTATTTGACTAGAAAATAATAATAATCCCATAAATCCGGCGCATCACCGAGATACGTAAATGTATAAAAACAACAAAAAATACGGGTAAGGTAAAATTGTTTGCTGACGAAATAATGGTTATTTGTAATAGCTGGTTGTGTAGTTCAACGATTGTTATTATTGATGTGATATTTTTTTAAAACTTTGTACTAAAACAATCGCCGCTACCGTTGTGTCTGTTAAAAACGTTGACAATGATTTGCTACAAAGGCGTAGCTACTTCTACGACTTTGTAGTACCCAGCTACGCCGTAGCATAGAAGAACTGAGGGGCAATTCACGTAATTTTAAGAACGTTCACAGTCTGATCTCAGTCTCAATCTGTTAGAAATTTCTCTAATTTCCCTACATTTCGACAAGTTTTTGACATTTGTTTGTCGCCGAGATGAGACTTCGACTGGATTTTGAACATTTTAAATTACGAGAATTGGCCTTCTGATAATTAATGATCTCATAGTTTTGCCTATTTTGGCTTACAAGCGCAATAACTTCAACATTGTTTCTAAGCTACTCTAAAACGATATCAACGGCTGATAAAATAAAGTATCAAAGCTCTCAAATCAGTAGTCAGCAAATTAAAGCAAGCGTATTAAATGGAATCCTGTGGAGCAAGTCGGACGAAAAATAAAGAAATGTTAGGCATCTATGGACGTAGAAGTAATCCTACTAAGTTCCTTTTTATTATTTATTTCTAGCAGTGACGGTTTCTAATAAGATGAAATGTTAAAAAAGGGTTAAATGTGTAGCCCTTTTTTGCCATGTTTTATTTTAGTTTTATTAGGCGCTTATCTTGAATACTTTAAGCGCAATTACATATTTTAAAATGTTAATAAAATAATTTTTCATAAGTGATTTTGTTTTGTGATATTTATCGCTAAATGTTGTTATTATATAAATCATAAGCAAAGACTAATTCTACAAGATTACATTTTGTAGCCACTCGCCACGAGGATTCTGATTTTGTGTCACTCATTTATTTTCATTCGAAGTGAATTGTTAGTAAATGCATAAATGTCTGATTAAATACAAAGGCATAATCTGCGTGGAATCCATTAGTGAGCGGCTTACTGCCGACATATTGGAACGGAAGAATTAAGGAAAATAAGAAACGCACGGAATCGCATCTTCACCCTGAAAATTGGACAGAGCTGCAGTGAATCCCAACGTGTTTAACTAAACCCTCATTTAAGAGTAATTGCTTGTGGTGAGAGCCAAATTGCACTTTATATTCGCTCCAAGAACTCGATTGAGGAGGTGACGGTGAATTATATTTTGAAAAATCTATTAATGCTTAGTTAGGAGATTTATTTATTACAATATTAAATTAGTTTTGGAAGGGGGAGTGGTGATAATAAATGAAACATACCCCTTTTTGCTCAGCTAAATTAATTGCTATCAAGGACATACTGTAGAATGTATAGCTATAGTAGGTATGGGGAAATTTATTAACTTTAACAATAAACATAATATTTACAAACTTCTAATACTAAATAAACTACAAATGATTAAAATCAAAATATAATATCCTATACTAACTAAAACTCAATTATCATTATTATCACTTTAGAATTAGTGTTTTCATGAAAGTATCGATAAACACAGTCACTGATATATACACAGACACATATATACAGATACTGAAATAATGTAAAACAAACATGTCTACTGACAGCTCTAGGACACTATCCGTTCACATAATCCACCAATATTTGTTGAACCAGTGAATATAATTCGTGAACGCAAATTATTTAGTAAGTCCTCGAAAATATTGGAACCCCTTTCTTTTGATTTGATTCTTCCTAGTACTTATTCTAGCACATGAACATCGGATGTTCTGATCGTCGCGCCGAGCTATCAATTATAGCAAATAAATATATTAACCTTTTTGCACACTTCTGCCATTTAAAGAAAATTCTGTTCTATATGATAACTACTCGTATACAGGAAACTCATGCTTAGATAATGCACTCAAGTTTTTTCTTCAGGAATAGAATAAAAATATTCGTCCAAAGTTACAGTGCCAAGAAAAAGAAATTTAACAAAAATAAAGCTCCTTCCGCCATCTTAAACCCTCCTCCATTTTAAGCCTCAAACAAAAGAAGAAAATCTCCCCACTTTAATTGTTTAATCTCATTCCCTTGAGCCCTCCACCACTTTACATTAAAAGGCATGTTTGTGATCCTTAACTATTCTCTTTAACTGCAGTACAAAACTATAACGTGTTGATTGATCATCTTAGTTGTAAGTAGAAACTTTTCTTTACGCTACACCGCAGAAGCTGTAAACATTGTTCAACATGTCGGTTGTAAACATACAAGTCTATTCATAACTGAATCAAGTTTTTAATACCTAAGAAAGAAGCTGAGCTTTCTAGTTAGAACAACAAAGGCATGCCGAAACAATTGCATATTCGGCTTTCATTCGGCTCGTCACAATCGGCAAACTTAGTTCGGCATCTATCCTCGCTTAATTAAGTTCGGGTCGACAGGGTACACTTCGAGCTAAGCCGAACGCCTTTTATCAAACGATATGTCTACATACCTATATTCGATTATGCTGCCTGACTATGGCCAATCATGCCGACTCGAACGTGTGCACATGCAAATCTATTCTTAATTGATACAAGTTTTAAATGCCTATGATATGCCTGAACATGTAGCGGGCTTTATGTACAGTAGAGGCTCTCCTGTAAATGATAAATGATTTTATTTTTGTAAGTAGGTTTGTACAAACACTTTTACACGCAACCATATTTTAAAACTAGATGAGGTCGGCGTTTCCTATCTGACTAGTCTGAGAACAAAGGCCGAAACAAACTCAGAGGTCACAGTCTCTTTTAAAGTCCAGACATAATCTTGGTCAGATGATCAATTCATATGAAGACCATGTAGGTCGGAGTCTGAAATGGTCTTTTGAGGAAAGAACCACACAGATTGAGAGGACCTGTCCAGTCAGTCCACGCATTTGTCAGAAATCGTGCAGCTCAACTCAAAACTTAAGGAGCTCAACGATTCGACGAACAATACCAAAGAAAGCACATTTGGGTAGGCCCCATTAATTACTCAAACTGCCAGACCCTGACAAAAACTAAGAGAACAAAGAGCAAAATAATATAAATAAAATGACCCAAGTAGTACAATGATAGTCTTCACATTCAAAATAATTAAAATAATAGAATACTTTACAAAGTAAGCAAATGTCATAGGTATATAAAAAATTCATTAATGTCAAAGTGTATATAAAAACAAAACAACAACAAAAGAGAGAAAAAGATATTGTAAAAAATTGGAAGCAGCTCAATCCCAAACCGTTTTGTCCTCGATATAATCCTTAACGGTATAAAAGGCTTTCTGGCACAACTTAAATTTAATGAATGATTTGAATTTATTAAGGCTTTTTTTTTTTTTTTTGAGGATGGGTAATCATCAAATGACCCCTCCCGCTCTGGGTGGAGCGGAAGGGAGTGTCAGACTCTTACTGACTAAGACCCACCCGTGTTCCTTCCTTAGCCCTTTATGTTCCAGGGCAGCGGTAACCCTTTCGGACGATCCCGCTACCCCGGCAGGCTTCGGCCCTGTCGGGCCCCGTCAACTACGCTGACATCTCTTTGAGGCGCGCGTGGAACACATACGCGCCGTCCGGCACGGGCCTGGTCCTGATCGAACGGAGAGCTACCCATTGCTCTCCGCCCGCAGGCCCGCGCCTACGGTGGCCGGGAGTCGTCACGCGGCTCCCGACGCCCGGAGCGTCTCCCGCGGCGGCTGAGGCGTGAGGATCTCTCCCTCACCCACCCATCCCGCCACCTCCTTCGCTAGCATGACTGCTTTGCAGAAGGAGGTGACCGCCTCCCACTCCCTCTCGCCCCGGACCATGGCTTGAACAAGGGCCGGACGCGAGAGGTCGCCGCCGCTGCCGATCGCCTCTACGAGGACACGGCGGTGCTCTGCCCAAGCGGGGCAGACCTCCACCGTATGCTCCACCGTGTCCTCTGGGCGATCCTCGCAGTGATGACACCCAGGCGTCTCCTCCCGCCTGATGATGTGCAGGAACCTCCCGAAACATCCGTGTCCGCAGAGGACCTGCGTCAGGCGGTAGGTGAGAACGCCGTGACGCCTCTCTAGCCACTCCTCAAAGAGGGGTCTTACCGCCGCTATTGTGGCGTGCCCTGCGCTGGGTTGCGATATTCACGCCTTCCATTCCACCATGAGATCGCGCCGGAGGTCCGTCCGCTCCGCCGCGATTTGCCGCGGGTGCGGAGTTTCCCCCCGACGTAGTGCCTCCGCGCGCCAATCATACAGGTGCGCGAGGACTATCGCCTCCTGATCCCATGGCAGCAATCCGGCAAGGAGGCTTGCCGCCTCGCCTGAGATCGTGCGGTACCCCCGGATAAGTCTTACGGCTACCACCTTTTGGGGCGCGTTCAGATAGTGTGCGGCTCCCAGCCGCAGTGAACGCGCCCACACTGGGGCCCCATAAAAGGCCATGGACCGCACGAATTTATTAAGGCTTAGATCTTGAACGGGGCTTGGAACTTTATTATAAAAGCGAATACATTGGCATCTGAACGAGCCACCTATTTTCTTGAGCCTCGTTGTAGGTACCTACAACAAATTTGTGTTTGTTACTAGTATTTATATCATGGATATCACTGTATTTTTTAAACAATTTTATATTTTTATGGGCATATAAAAGATGTTCACAAATATATTGAGAAGGCACAGTCATAACATTAATCTCTTTAAATTTGTCTCTGAGCGAGTGTCTCGGACTTAATTTATAAATTGATCGAACAGCTCGCTTCTGCAAAACAAAGATAATCTGAATATCAGCGGCATTTCCCCACAATAGAATACCGTAATACATTACATTATGAAAATAGCTAAAGTACACTAAACGGGCTGTCTCTATATCAGTTAAATTACGAATTTTTCTAACAGCGTATGCTGCGGAACTTAGTTTTTTTGACAATTTATCTATATGTGGACCCCACTGAAGCTTAACATCCAAAGTTGTGCCCAAGAATACTGTGCTGTCTTCAGGATTCAGTTCTTCGCCCTTTATCAACACATTCGTTTTTACCTGCCTAACGTAACGCATTTGGTTTTTTTCTCGTTTAAAAGTAAATTATTAACATTGAACCAGTGGACTACTTTAGAGATCGCTCTATTTACATCGTCAGTAGCCTGCTGCTGACGTGTAAGTTTAAACAAAAGTGAAGTGTCATCTGCAAACAACACTATATCATGATTATCCTTTACATATGTTCACTTAAAATAAAGTTCACTACGGATTCGCAGTTAGCGATCTGTTTTCAAGTAATAATATAATTAAACTAATTCTTTGATAATATATAGATGTGAACCAGAATACCACGTAATTTGACTTGGAAGATTGTTTACTTTGGTAAATTAATTAAATTGACGAAAGAGCTGTTTTAATTCAGACGCAGTTCGTTGAAAGAATTATAATGGATTAAAAATAATATCGTTGCAGGAAAATCCTCATCATCTGCCTAGCCTTTTCCCAACAATGTTGGAATCAGCTTCTAGTCTAACCGGATGCAGCTTGTCGTGTAGCGACAAGGAAAGCTAAACTTTAAAGCCAAGGGTAAAATTAAATTAAAGAAAGGGAGGTAGAAAACAATTAAAGATATATTTACAAGCAAATGGAGATGGACTGAAGAGTGGTGTGTAGTATGTGGAGGTGGGGTGTATGGATGGCGATGCGTGATAAGTGGGTTGAGAAGGCTGAGGTGCAGATCCAGTTGGAACTGAGGAGGTAGACGCGAGGCAGGTGCTGGCAACAGGTGCAGGTGCAGGTACAGGTGCAGGTGCAGGTCAGGTACAGGTACAGGTGCAGGTGCAGGTGAGGGCAGGTCCTGGTGCGTGTGCGGTACAGAGGACACCCGTAGGAGGTTTCACGCAGCAGGACAGGACGCAGCACGGCAGCAGGAGAGAGAGCACGGCGGGGACGCTGTCAGCCCGCCAGGTGAGGCGGCCCTCGGATGAGGCGCGGCCTAATAGTAACAGGAGGCCTTTACGGAGGACGGAGGACGGAGGACGGAGGCGTAGGCAGGGTCCGTCAGGTACCGGAGCGGAGAAGTACGCTGGGTATTCCCAGGATAGGTAGCCCTGGAGTATCAGGCTTTTAGTTGTATTCGCTTTAGAGGCGAAGCCCGAACTGATCCTTGCTTTGCGTGGATATATTAAGTCAACTCGTAGAATAACATCATGTAGAAAATATGAATTTGAGATATGAATGTGGGCATGATTAGTTTTGGCTTAGTATGCATGTATAATCAGCTAGAAAGATACAGGCCGGTAAGGATTTGAAAAAAGATAGCCAAAGCTGTCATAATAAATTATATTATTAGTAAAATACAATAAAATCTATAGTTATTTTGTCGTAGAAGTATAGTGTTTATAGGAAAAATGATATCCATCAATGTAGGCGAAATTACCAACCCTTGGATGTCACTAAATCGTCGTAGTCTCATGTTAAAGTTGGAGCTGTGTCTGTACACTGATTGTGAATAAAACGTGTCGTAAGAAATAATCAGATCAGCGCCTAACGGTAACAGAATGCTTGTTCTGACCCGGAGGAATGAATGAAGATAACTGTGAGTATGTGTACATTATGTTACAAATTGTCTGACCAGACGGAATTTGCGGGTTAGGTATACCACGCAGTCGAAAAGATTGCAAGTGATTTGGTTCGCTGTACAGATGACGAGCCGCTTGCGTATCGAAACCCGCGATCGCCTAAAATTGCACCATGGCAACAAACTGCAGGTACCGTACGCGTAATTACGACCCGCCATTACGTTCGCGCGCCAAGGATATTTTTTGACAACAACACACCGATGACGTCTTAGAGAAACTGAATTGTTTACACTACGTGGTCCTGCACGCCTTTTGCATTGCCAATCAAATGGGGTTTGGGGGCGGGGTTTGGTCTAGGATGCCTCAAAGTGATGTCAGCACGAACTGACGGTGTCCGCTAGGGCCGATACCGCCGGGGCTGCGGGTTGAACCAAAGAGATACCGTGGCCCCTGGCACAGGCAACTGAAGGAACACGGGTGGGTTTAGTCAGTAAAAGTCTGACAGCCCCTTCCGCTTAGCCCAGAGCGGGAGAGGTCATGTGATGATTTCCCACCCAAAAAAAAAAAAAAGGGTTTGGTCTAGGATTGGCTAATTTTTGTGAATCCACGTTGTCTGCGCTTACGCGTTATTATTGTTAGTACTTGTTAGTATCGAATGGTGCCTACTAATGGTTCGCATTGTTTTTTCACTCATGTGAGAAATAATTCGAGTTTAAAAAAAAGTACTTTATCTTTTATTTTATCTTTACAAATGGATAGTGTTTCATGCACCGGATCGACCCTCCACGGGATTAAAACGATCAAAATGTAACCGTGTATAATATTTCGCTTACACCGTAAAGTAGTTTGACATGATGATATTGAATTTTTGTAGACGATACATGAGAAACAGTTTGTACCCTTAAAAAAAAAATTGTTATTATCCCAAATACCCAAGTTATAATGTAAGATGACACTTTTCGCAAAGGAAAACTTTGACATGATTACAGCGTAGTCCTGTGAACTTATGTTCTACATACTGCTAGCTATACATTTATTATAATGTATGTACATGAATATATTCATCTCTCTCAGTGCACAGTAATAAGACGTATGAAGGCT
Source organism: Apamea epomidion (assembly GCA_947507525.1). Taxonomy (NCBI): domain Eukaryota; kingdom Metazoa; phylum Arthropoda; class Insecta; order Lepidoptera; family Noctuidae; genus Apamea; species Apamea epomidion. The sequence goes on from OX382237.1 coordinate 20,316,348, forward strand.
CTCGAAGCTAATCAAAGGGTCGAAGTTTTCTCATTAAAGTAAAAGAGAAAGTGTTTGGAGGCTTTGAGGGATTATTGGTAATAACTGGGCTTCGACACGATACCCGCAATTGTGATAAATGATCGCTTTTGTTACGAGTTTCAATAATCCATTGTTGCATTAGGTACTTAATACAAAATTTCAAAGTAATTACATATAATCTACTGGAGTTTTGCTTAGCTAACTTCCCTAAATAAAATAGTAGCCAACGAAAAAAAGCAAGCACAAGCACCATACATGCACTTAACCTACCATTTTATTCATGCTTTAGCAACAAAATCTGTGAAACTGTCTACTGTTAAACTGCGATACACGAACTTTCCAACCGACATACAGACATCGTAAGCATAGTAATCAGGTCCCTTTGGCGCCGTCTCGGTGCGGAACCCTATCCAATCCTAAACTACAATAAAAACGGCATTTTAAGCACGCAGAGAAATACGCACTTACGTATGCCACACAGCATTCTAGAACAGGTTAAAAAAAAGTCTTTCACAGTGAATTACCGTCACATACATTTTTCTTTTAACAAGTTACACACATTTACTCCCACAATATTACTTAAGACAGTTTGCTATAAATTATTTAGGTATGTACGCTGACACTGTGTATGGGGCGTGCATTCTCGGTAGAAGCGAAAGGCTGATTCAGCGGGTGCAGAATGCTTGTGCAAGATTTTGCTACAATGTTCCACCACGCTCCCACATCACTCCTTTTCTAAATAAGGGTAATTTGATGAGAATGTCAGCATGCAGAAAGCTTCACCTGGCTACCCTACTCTTTGGCAAAATTCTCTCTAAGAAACCAGATTATTTATGTAAGAAACTGTCTTGGTCACGTGATGTTAACAAAATCAATACAAGAGCATCTTCTTACCTCATGTTAGCCTCATCGCATAGAACTGCTGCATTCCGTAGTAGTTTCAAATTCGCTGCCTCCCGTTGCTGGAACGACTTGCCACCTCCTTTTCGTGCTATAAGCACAGTTGGTACTTTTAGATTGAAATTCAAACAGCATTTACTGCAGCTTCAAAAAGATACCAAACTTTGAACTTACCCTTGATGTGCACGCAGCTAGCATTGGTGGTCCGAGCGTTTGGCAGCGATTGTTCACTGAACAGGCACGCTCGCTTCTTGTTTTTGTGTTCGATAGGTACATGTTCGATAATTAATTAATTTAAATTATTGTTTTTGTTGATCCCTCGCTTTAACTTGCAGCATCTATGTACGAATTGCTATTGCTGGCCTACACATTGTTTTGTTTCGTTCGTTGTCTGTCATTTGTCTCTTGAATTTATAACACTGTCGTCATTAGTTCACTTCTATTTAGTTCTATTTAGTTAATTTACTACCACATTCCACTTTTATAGAATATTCACTGTAATACTGTTCCACTAGAAAGCCGTAATTTATACTGTATTTATTTTCGGCGCAGGCGTCCCTAAGCTTGTTATAGCAATGCCACAGAGTGCTTCTGACATATAAGGCATAGACAAGTATTGAGGTTACGTCTGGCGCGGATTAAGAATGAATTATTTATTTTATTTGATAATATTTTAAATAATTTATATATTTAAATAATAAAATAGATTATTTATTACTGTAATTGCCCGTGACATCACAGCGGGCCCTATCAGAATACCAGCGCTGCGACATTTATTTTTTAAATGTCGTAGCATCATGCTGAGATAGGAGCCTTTTGGCCTCGTACAGGACTTTCTGTTTCATTTTTATTTTTGTTACTTTATTTTTTATTATTTTTTATATAATTTCGTTTTGGTACCTATTTTTTTTAAATATAATTTGGGTTTTTTATTTTTATTTTTGTTTGTGTTTAGTTTAGTTTAGTTTTATGATCTTCCTGTGCGAGTCGCAATAAATACTTTTTCTTTCTTTCTTTCATGTACCACTACAATAAGATTTTTTTTCGTGACGTTTACAGAAATCGTACGTCCGTGGTAACAAATCCAGTATAAGCTGACCTCTTGTTATATTGGCACTCCGTACTACTGTCTTCCGTAATGTCTTCGTAGGTAAACGATAATAAATACCTACCTTTCAAATCATACATAATTTCTAGCAGGAAAGTATCCATTCCTTCTACAAGGCTAGTCCATACATCTTCAAGTATCTGAGTCTCACTGAATATGAATTTGAAAGGAGCCGCGATTCTAAGGATACGAACTGAATGGGAGGATTACGTGCTTCGGAATAGCTTCGACTTAAGCATTGCTAATATATATAATAATACGTACTGAATTGCGAGTTTCGGAATAGCTTGAAGCATTGATTTTGCAAATTGGTGCAGGGGGTGAACTACATAATATGGTTTCTGTGTTAGACGTTACGGAATAGATTAACATCCCACCTAAATATTTACGTATCCTACAAGACAGTCAGCGGACGTGTGTGTTGTTGTACTGATATATTATGTGAGTGTACTCTGTATCTGTGCAGGTTACTTTTGTCAGGAAATGCATCCATGAAACATTGAACAACCAAAAAAACGTGTGCGGTCGGGGGACTCTCGTCAGGAACGAAGTTCCTTTTGCGATACTTGACATACATACACACCCGTATATAATACAAAGAGACACAGAGAAATGTCGAAGGGAGGGGGCATAACGCTGTTTCCTTACGTGACGATTTCTACCAGTCAACTCCTACCACAAGCCGCGTTAAGGAACTTCGTTCCAATCAAAAATATGCTTCTTGACTTAGTAACTATCTTTATTACTCTAAGTACAAGATTTACGCACGCCTCCATAGTCACGTACGCCTAGGATGTATTGCCCTGAAGATTGATGTACGTTCGTAACCGTTCGGCAAGTACCCGACTTTCACTTGAATACTAACTGGTATGAAAATGTTGTCATTTTCAAATTTCATGATTATACCAAATTTTAGGTTTTGTATCAAAAAAAAAAAAACTAGGTAATATTTATTTTTTCAAATTCTTATTTTGATTGTCGTTTTTAAATTTTATCGTATGCTGCACTGTTTGACATCATCACGTAAACGCCGGCTGTCGCTGAAAACCAGCGCTGGGGCTCTGTCTCGCATAGGGTCTTAGCAATATACTGAGCGATGGCCGTTTTGCGTGGTTGTGACGCATGTTTTCCGCGTTTTTTTTAGCGTCATGTTTAGCGCAAATGAACGTAAAAAAGAGGACTTTGATGTTTGTACCATGCTGCCATTTCCTTTTAACGTTCAGTTTACAATTGAAATAAAATTCCATTTTTTTTACTTTTACTATGGCTGAAAAGAAAATGTCAAATGTATTGAAACTGGCCTAAAAATTCACCGTATTACTACAAAATAAATAGAAACAGAAGGGTCACAACACTAAAATGCTGGTCAAAGACCAAAGACAGCTGAAAGAAAGGCGGTTTTTGGGAACCTTGGATACCACAAAAACCAATTCAAAGGCTTATGTCATAAGCGGGTCGGAGTGTAGTAACGGGGCTCTGAGGAAATACATGTTTTTTCGCAAATCGTTTGTTTCTCGATTCTATCCTAAGGAACACCTATATGGGGTGCCAGGGCAGAAAACCTCCACGTGTGCCTGGGGACTGGAGTTCCCTTCTGGATACGTCCGGGGGGAAGACCAGTTTTCGGGCCGGTGCATCCTGGGGTGCGGGCAGCTATTTCTCAGTGGGATTTTTTCCCAATGAGATCTCGCTGCCCGCATGCTAATGTTCTGCCAAGAGGAACGCTCCACACAAGCCGCTATGAGGAGCAGAGCGGCTACTGTGTGGAGTAAGAGCGGGCCTGGTGTGCACTTACCCTGCCGCCGGGCAGGCAGGAGGGGATAACCCCCTCTCCTGCCACCGTTAATATCGTAGCCCCGAAGATTGTCAAGGTCATGTCTCTGACTTTTGACGGGGGTCGAGGGTCTTGGCTTAACCGCCCGGACCGCGAGGAAGATTAACCTCTATAAAAAATTCCCCAAACCTCCAAGCGGCGGCGCACCGTGAGGGAGGTAGTAAGCTTGGCTAATAGGTAGCTTGATTTAGTCACTAGTGCGAACCACATAATTTGAGCAGGTACCTAAAGTTTTATACTCGTGGGAACAAAATGGATAAATTTTTAAAAAAAACCCAAAACCCAACAGACGAAAGGAGGAGTGATGCGGTGTCGGAGTCCGATGCTGCATCGGGAGGAGCGAGCACGGGAGGCTCAGTGAGCCCTCGCCGTGACCAGAAGACGGCCGCTGCTAAAAGAAAGGCCCATAGCAAGCGGCCAAGGTCAGTGGACGGCCAGGGGTCGTCCTCTGACGGGGAGCTGGCTTCGGCCAGAAAAATCCCCACCAGCAGGCGGGGAGGAGCCCGAGAGCGAGGCGCAGGGAGGGGGCTCACTGCTCGGGAGGCCGCAGAAAAAGCGGAGGAGCCCGCAAAGGAGGGGGGTTCTGGTCGCGTGTCCGCATCAGAGACCTCAAGCGACGAGGCGGCTGAGGTAGGCGGCCCTGATGCGGACCGCAAAGAGAGGTTTGCGGCGGTCGTGGAGGCCGCGATCCGGGACGTGGCCCTGAAGAAGTTACAGACTTCTAAAAACAGGGCCATAGTCTCGGCCAAGGCCTCCATCATGGCGGCGGCGGAAGCCATTCACATCGGGCCCCCGCCGGACGTAACGTCCGATATGCGGGCGGAGGTGGCCCGCTTGACGGCTGCCATGGAGCTCCTCCGAAAGGAGAATGAGGAGCTCCGAGCGGACCTGGCCGGGATGCGAGCGGCCGCCAGAGCGCAGACAATCCCACCACCAAGCCAGCCCGTGCCGGTGGAGAACCAGGTCCTGAACCTGGTTCGGCAGGAGCTGGCGACCTTCCAGGCGCGGTTCGCCGTCCTGGAGGGTATCGTTCTGCGCCCTCCCTTGGCGGGTAGGACGGCCCCAGGGCCTAAGGCGGCCTCGTACGCGGCCGCTGCCGCCCCTAAACCCGGGCCGTCTGGCCGGGCCCAGGCGCCGGCCAAACCGGCGTCGGCAAGAGGAGCCCCGGCGCCGGCGAAACCGACGTCGGCTGGTGGAGCCTCAGCGCCGGCGAAATCGGCGCCTGCCGCCAAACCCGCGGTGCCAGCCCAGAAAAAGGGCAGAACGGCTGGGGAGGGGAAGGCCCCAGAGCCTACGCCTCCCCAGAACAAATCTCCCACGACCAACACCGAGTGGCAGGTGGTCGGGGAGAAAAAGAAGGCGGCCAAGGCGGCCAGAAAAAAGGCGCAGAGGAGGCGCCGCAAGGAGCGAGCCGTTGCGGCTAGGCTTCGCTCCCCCAAGACCGCGGCTGTAGTCATCACACTACAGCCGGACGCGGTCAAGAGGGGGGTGACCTACGGCGACGTGCTCGCCAAAGCGAGAGCGACGGTGGATCTCCAGGAGCTGGGGATCACCGGAGGCCTCCGGCATAGGGTGACCGCCACTGGTGCCCGCATGCTGGAGGTCCCCGGTGCGACGAGTGGCCCCACCGCAGACGCCCTGGCTGAAAAGCTAAGGGCGTCCCTCAATGCGGACGAGGCTCGAGTCTCCAGGCCCGTCAAGTGCGCGGATATCCGCATTGTGGGCCTGGATGACTCGGTGACGGGGGCAGAGGTGGTAGCCGCCGTCGTCAGGACGGGCGGGTGTCTGGCCGACCAGGTGAAGGCGGGCACCCTACGTCCTGACTTCACGGGTATGCGAACCATAACGGTAAGCTGTCCCGTGACGGCGGCGAGGAAAATTGTGGAGGGTGGAAGGCTCCTGGTGGGCTGGGTGTCAGCGCAGGTCAAGCTGATGGAGCCCAGACCTCTAAGGTGCTATCGATGCCTCGTGGGGCACCACGTGGGCGTCCAGTGCACCTTAGAGGACCGCAGCACTCTGTGCTTCCGCTGCGGCAAGCGCGGACATACGGCCGGCTCGTGCAACGCCGCGCCGCACTGCGTCGCATGTGCGGCTGCTGGCAAGCCGGCCGATCACCGGGCGGGGAGCAAGTCCTGCGCTCCACCCGCCGAAGCCAGGAGGAAGGGCAGGCCCTCCGCCGTCGTCGCCACCACCACCGTCGCCGCCACTGTCGCCGCCACCGCCACCGCCGCCGCCGCCGCCGCCGCCGCCACCACCGCCGCCGCCGCCGCCGCCGCCGCCGCCGCCACCACTGCCGATAGGGCCCGGGAGGGGGCTGAAATGGAGGAGTAATAACTCCTCCACTACGCCTTCTCCAGGCGAACATCAACCACTGCGCCTGCGCTCAGGACCTGTTGCTCCAGAGCATGGCGCAGTGGTCGATTAACGTCGCCGTGGTCGCTGAGCCGTACTTTGTCCCGCCCAGGGATGACTGGGTGGAGGACCTAAACGGCTCAGTGGCCATAATTTCGTCGGCCGCCGCCAGTACCCCGTCCCTCGAAGGTGTCACGAGGGGACAGGGGTGCGTAGCAGCACGGTTCGGAGAGATTGTAGTAGTGGGAGTATACTTCTCTCCGAGCCGAACTCTCGCCGAGTTCCAGAACTCTTTAACAGAGTTGAGTGTCGTCGTCGCCAGAAACCACGGCTTCTCCGTGCTAGTGCTCGGGGACTTCAACGCCAAGAATTTGGCCTGGGGTTCCCTTTGCACGGATGTGCGGGGCAGGATGGTGGAGGACTGGGCTCTGGAAACAGGCCTGGTCGTCCTAAATCGGGGTTCTGTTCCTACGTGTGTGCGGATGCGGGGCGAGTCGGTGGTGGACATCTCGTTCGCCAGCCCCGCTCTGTCACAGCGTGTCATTGACTGGCGCGTCATGGAGGAGGTGGAGACCTACTCCGATCATCGGTATATCCGGTTTGAGGTCTCCACCCAGCCCTCTAGTGCGCTGGTCCAACAGGCCCCGAGTGGTCCGCGGTGGGCGCTGAAGCAGCTGGACCGGGAGCTTCTCCTGGAAGCCTCGATCGTGCAGGCCTGGGTGTTTTCACCGGACAGGCCTGCTGATATTGACGATGAGGTGGAGTGGTTCCGGGAGGCCATGTCCGAGATCTGTGACGTGGCAATGCCCCGAGTCCGGCCAGGATGCGCCCGACGTCAGGTGTACTGGTGGTCGCAGGAGGTTGGGGCGCTACGCAAGGCGTGCGTCGACGCGCGACACCGGTACACCAGGCACCGCAGGCTCCGCATCCGCCCTCCGGATGCGGAAGCCACGGAGGTGGAGCTATACGAGGGGTACAGAGCGGCGAAGACCGCCCTCCAACAGGCTGTTCAGCGGGCCAAGGATATGGCCCGCGAGGAGATGCTGGAGACTCTGAACAGAGATCCATGGGGGCGCCCCTACAGAATGGTGCGGAATAAACTCCGCACATGGGCCCCCCCGCTGACGCAGAGTCTCCGCCCACAGCTGGTGGAGGAGGTGGTGAGCGCTCTGTTCCCTTCACGGGGGGAGCATACTCCCCCGCCTATGGCTCCGCCACTTGCGGTGCCCGAAGCGGACCACGCGGACGACGACGACGACACCCCTGTAGTGACCGGGGTAGATCTGAGAGCGGCGGTAGGCAGGCTGAAGGCCAAAAATACCGCCCCGGGACCCGACGGCTTGCCGGGTAAAGCCTGGGTCCTGGCCTCGAGGGCTCTCGGGCCTCGACTGGAGGCGCTCTTAAGCGCATGCATGGAGAGAGGCCAGTTTCCACTCCGTTGGAAGACGGGGAAGCTGGTCCTCATTCAGAAGCCAGGGCGCCCTGCGGACTCTCCGTCCGCATACCGGCCCATAGTGCTGCTCGACGAGGTCGGCAAGCTCTTTGAGAGAGTGATTGCGGGCCGCCTCGTCGGGCACCTGGTGAGGATGGGGCCGGATCTTGCGGAGTGCCAGTTTGGCTTCCGCAAGGGGCGCTCGACGGTGGACGCCATCATGCGCGTGAGAGCCCTCACGACGGGGGACGCGGTGTCCCGGGGTGGGGTGGTCGTGGCGGTGTCACTCGACATCGCCAACGCGTTCAACACCCTGCCCTGGAGCTGCATTGGGGAGGCACTCCGGTATCACCGGGTGCCGACTTACCTCCGTCGAATAGTCGGGGCGTATTTGACGGACAGAGCCGTCATCTACCCCGGTCGCGACGGGAACTGGAACCGGCGAGAGATGTCGTGCGGTGTCCCACAGGGATCGGTTCTGGGGCCGCTCCTGTGGGACATCGGTTACGACTGGGTGCTGCGGGCCGACCTCCCTGATGGCGTCAGCGTAGTTTGCTACGCTGACGACACGCTGGTCCTGGCGCAGGGGAGGTCGCATCAGGCGGCGGCCGACGCGATGACACGCGGGGTTGCGATAGTCGTGGAAAGGATCCGGCAGTTGGGTCTCGAGGTGGCATTGCACAAGTCCGAGGCCATGTCCTTTCATGGGCCTCGGTACGGGCCACCTTCGGGATCCCAACTGATGGTAGGAGGGGTTCACATCGGCGTCGAGAATACGATGAGATACCTGGGTCTCGTCCTCGACAGCCGGTGGAACTTCGTCGAGCATTTCCGACGTTTGGCCCCCAAACTGGAACGGGCCGGGGCCGCCCTAAAGCGGCTCCTGCCCAACCTGAGGCGGCCAAACGCCTCCTGCCGGAGGCTTTACGCAGGGGTCGTGCGGTCCATGGCCCTTTACGGGGCCCCGGTGTGGGCGCGTTCACTGCGGCTTCGAGCCGCACACTATCTGAACGCGCCCCAAAAGGTGGTTGCCGTAAGGCTTATAAGGGGGTACCGCACGATCTCGGGCGAGGCAGCAAGCCTCCTTGCCGGACTGCCATTATGGGATCTGGAGGCGATAGTCCTCGCGCGCCTGTATGACTGGCGCGCGGAGGCACTACGTCGGGGGGAAACTCTGCACCCGCGGCAAATCGCTGCGGAGCGGACGGACCTCCGGCGCGGTCTCATGGTGGAATGGAAGGCGCGACTATCGCAACCCAGCGCAGGGCACGCCACGATAGCGGCGGTAAGACCCCTCTTTGAGGAGTGGCTAGAGAGGCGTCACGGCGCTCTCACCTACCGCCTGACGCAGGTCCTCTCCGGACACGGATGTTTCGGGAGGTTCCTGCACATCATCAGGCGGGAGGAGACGCCCGGGTGTCACCACTGCGAGGATCGCCCAGAGGACACGGTGGAGCATACGGTGGAGGTCTGCCCCGCTTGGGCAGAGCACCGCCGTGTCCTCGTAGAGGCGATCGGCAGCGGCGGCGACCTCTCGCGCCCGGCCCTGGTGCAAGCCATGGTCAGGGGCGAGAGGGAGTGGGAGGCGGTCACCTCCTTCTGCGAAGCAGTCATGCTAGCGAAGGAGGTGGCGGGATGGGCGAGGGAAAGATCCTCACGCCTCAGCCGCCGAGGGAGACGCTCCGGGCGTCGGGAGCCGCGTGACGACTCCCGGCCACCGTAGGCGCGGGCCTGCGGGCGGAGAGCAATGGGTAGCTCTCCGTCCGATCAGGACCAGGCCCGTGCCGGACGGCGTGTATGTGTTCCACGCGCGCCTCAAAGAGATGTCAGCGTAGTTGACGGGGCCCGACAGGGCCGAAGCCTGCCGGGGTAGCGGGATTGTCCGAAAGGGTTACCGCTGCCCTGGTACGTAAAGGGCTAAGGAAGGAACACGGGTGGGTTTTAGTCAGTAAGAGTCTGACACTCCCTTCTGCTCAACCCAGAGCGGGAGGAGTCATTTGATGATTTCCCATCCACAAAAAAAAAAAAAAAGGAACACCTATACATATATAAGGCTAAAAGCGTGTTGGTGTTTTTGTCTCCGACCAGCCGTTTGTCGTAAAAATGATGAAGGGATCCTTTTACAGAGGCGTTTGGGATTAAGAATATGTTGGTAATTTTTTTTTTTTTCTGTTTGTTTTTCGATTCTATCGTACAAATCACCTAAATGTCACACATACACACACACATACTCGTACATATTTGTCTACAAACAATGGCTCAACGGAATAACTGCGTCAAATGTATACATATCCGGATGGTATACGCTGGTATACCATAAGGGCCCTCAGATTGACTTGAGGCGGTCGAGTGCACTTTTAACGTCGCTAACACTCAGATTATTAACTCGCACGCATACACTAGCAATGTTCCCCGCTTCCGCTGCCGCTTCTGAGTCTAGTCGTAGCGGCGAACTACTATATACCGACTCAAAATAAGTCACGAACTGCTCAGCACACTCCTCCTCTGACAGATACTGACCGTCCTTTATAATATCCTGTGTACTCGTTGTACTTTTTTGTGATCGTATGTATTGCCAAAATGACTTAGGGTCTTTCGCGAACTGACATTTAATCTTATTTTGATGCTGTTTGCGTGCAGTTTCTATTAATTTTTTTATATGTGCTCTATGTCATGTCATGGAAGGTAGGGGATTATTGTGTTATTATTTTTGTCCCTGTACCGTGACGTATGTCTGTACAAGGAGAAAGAGTTTCTCAGAGTTTGAATTGTCCATTGAATTATTTTGTTGACTTTTTGTATATGTTTCACTGCGTGGACCTTCGTTCTTGTCAGTCATACTTGTGTGACAGTCCCGCTCGAAAACTGGATATGTTATTTTAAATTGAACGCCTAAGTGTAAAAATAACACTTGAATTTCACTTAGGCCCCACTTGCACCACGAATGACTAAATGTGTTTAGATCTAAACTGATTTAATCATTCTGTATGTCAACTTCGAATTATTAACGTATTTTCTTTCTTTCTTTCCTAATAACAGAAACAGAACAATGTTTTAAATTTGTTTGGTACATCTCAAGATTGTGTATTGCAGTCGCAGCTTATTTCCAACTTACTTAAAATAAACACACATCGTAACTATGAGTTCAGGACACTAGAGTAATAACAGTAAATCAGTATTATTCCGCGAAAACTAAATAAACAAAGTTGCAGCAGTATTCAATTCACTATAAAATAGTTTCAGTCAGCACAATATCCGAAGGTAAATATGTACATTTTCACCGCGTCGGGCTATTGATTGCGCACAGGACCGTGCTATTTGGAGCTACAAGGCTTTGAATCTATTAGTCAGTGCTGACAGAGCTGAATATTGGAAAATGGGGTCAGTAGTACAAGTTAAGCTATTTTAGCAAATTGTACAACCGCGTTTCCCTTAAATTTGGTGATGAATTGCACTAAGTGTTTACATAAATGTTTGCTATTGGCTGTACAAAATCGTTCAATAAACAGTCTCCATCTCACCAAACTATTAAATAGGTAATTACAACCGCCTCAGATAAACAAATGAACGTCTTTTGCTACTTTGTATACAAGAATCTAATCAAGTAATTGGTTTCAATGAATGTATCGTTAAAAAATATTTACGTCTCACATTGGAACGCAGAATTAGAAAAATAATGTTCTTAATTTACGAAATTATATTAATTTGTCCGACTAGACGGCTACATTTTACGATGAGATCGTATGTACTTATGTAAGATTGTACGCTGCAGCTGATTTCATTGAACATATTTTCAATATCCTTATAAAGATTCTGAGTTAGATAGGACCTCGCGCAAACCTATTTCCGTTGGAGGATTTGTAAAAACTGTCAATTATATTATATTACGAGTTTCATGTCAGCACGTTTACTGCAAATATAAACGATGCCACTATGACCGCCATGGTAAAATGCCAAAGGTCAAAATATTATAATCAAGCTCGTCTGGCCAACGAATATCTATCTTAGATTTTATTACACTTTCAAAGGCAGAATGTCGCTAATCGTTTTGGGTTAGTACACCGACATTCCGTTGCTGTTATTAGAATTTCTTAATATATTATTTTTGTTTGGTCGTAAGCATAGATATCCATGGTTGTATGAAATACTTTACCCAAAGTAAAGCGCCTGTCTGACGACCTACAAGTCGCAAGTCGCGACCGTGTCCACTGGGTCACCACGACCCATTAAGGAAAGTTTATTGAAAGCCGTATAGTGAAGTAAACGACGCCAACCTTTTGAGATGTTGATAATAATGATATTTTTCGCAAAATATATCAAGGGATACATCAACAAGATAGATAACAGGAACCTTCTGACTACTTTCGACTTACAATAACTGCGATCAGTAATATGTCTGTCAAGACTTGTGATTATGGCCTTTTTAAACAAGAATACTCTACTGAGAGCAAAACCACTACTATCAGGGTCTGATTAGCGATACATTGCCCGCAACAATCATTCATGCAGAAAAATTCATAAGAACAAGTAAATAGTTTCACACTTCAAACAGCGAAAGGGTCTCCTTTCATCAGACACGTCTCTCTATTATAAAATTAAACGACGGAAATGAGATGTTTCGCCTGTCTGAAACAATCGCCGTCTCTTACACATAAACTGAGATACAATGAAAGTTAAAGGGTCAACTACAGGGACAATGTGCAGTTAACTTTAGTGGATGTACTTAACACGAATCTTCCGCTATATTGTCGGGATTAGGTCTGCGTACAAAGTCGCGATGGGCATTTGTTTTTGTCACTAAGTTAATGAAAAGGACCTCGGAGAGTGCTGTATAGTCACCGCGCCTACTTCTTGCTCCACCACAGAGGGCGTTGGAACTAAAAGCCCATGTCCTTTTCAGTACTTTGTGGAAAGTATTTTGGACTAACGCTGTAACTAACCTGACCGTAATATATATGTAGATTTGTGATGATAAACTACATTTACCGCGGTTGTCCAATGAAACCACTCTTTGCCGCCATCGAGCCTCACAAGTAATAAAAAAAAAACTAATCAGGCCATTTCAATTTTGTATGAAAATTACACATAACATTTAAAAAATAAAGGCACGTCCCGTTAATTACCCTATTTCCTAAGACAAATGATTAAAACGAGACTTAAATTGGTTATTAGGCTTAATCAGGGCCTTATTCATATTTAGAAAGCCGTTTTCAGAAATTAATTTACCTATCCAACAGTTCAAGTAAAATCTATTCTATTTTTTTTTTCTTTATTTTCGGAAGGCTTACAGACTAATAACATTATAATAACAGTAATATATAACTAAATTGCTAATTACAAGCCTCCGCAGATAAATACAAAAAAAATTTACTCCTTCATCGTCTAAGGGCAGATTCCTCCAACCCCAGATAATTCTATCGGAGGAACAATTTTGAATTTTTGATAGTTCTTAAATAAATTCATTAATTGCCAAACGTCAATTTCAATCCTCGAACAAAAGTTATCCGGCGATTGAAAAATCAGCCCTAAGTCACATTAATTAAATCTCTCAAAGTTGGTTTTTGTCGTTTGTTCCAATTTAAAGCCTATCTGGACAACAAACAGTTCAAGTGTAATCAGGTGCCTCCTGTACAAAAAATGGATTTGCTAAGAGCTTTCTTACAGTGTTCGCTTTGGTGCAGAAAAGGTCAATGCCTTCTTCACAACAAATCTCATTAAAACTGCAACTGGCTCTCAGAAAGTATGCATTACGCCTATAATTAGCGTTTGCATAAGGTACATGTAGAAGTGGTCGCTGCCGCAGCCCCATCTGATTAGTACGTAACTTTACTTTTGAAACAAGTTCAGGACAGTCAATAGAACCATTTGCGATGTTAAGCAAGTAGCATATATCATTAATATGACGTCTACGGTTAAGCGGCAGAAAATGGTACCTTCTGCATCGGTGAGTGTAATCAACAGTTATTTGCTTCGCCCTGTAATCTAGGTATTTAAGAAATTTTCTTTGAACGCCCTCAATACGCGAGTTATAGATCCCATACTGAGGGTTCCAAACTTGAGATGCGTACTCAAGGTGGCTGCGTACGAACGAACAATATAAGACTTTGATCGGTTTCAGTGATCGGAAATATGCTGAGGTTCTCATAATGAAACCTAGTGCTCTCGACGCCTTATTCACTATGCTATCAATATGCTGATTGAAAAGTAGCTTGCTGTCTTGTATAACTCCTAGATCCCTAATACTATTGACTTTGCCTATATTGATATTGTACAGTTTGTACGTGGAATCAATTATAGACTTCTGCCGTGTGAATGTCATGTGAAAACATTTAGAAACATTCAATTCAAGCCTATTACGTCTACAGTATTGTTCAAATCTATTCAAATCATCTTGCAACAGGTGTGTATCAAATAAGTTTCGGATAGTTTTATGAACCTTCATATCGTCAGCATAAAGTAAAATATAACAAGCCTTAAAACAATGCGTCACGTCAGCAATAAAAATAGTAAATAAAAGGGACCCTAGAATAGAACCCTGAGGAACTCCAGAGGGGACAGAATACCATCCAGATGTGTACCCCTGAAGTACCACAGCCTGCGTTCTGTTATCAATATAAGAGGAGAACCAACGATACAAATCTCCATGTATTCCGGCCTTTAATAGCTTCTCCATGAGCAGTCCATGGTCAATACGATCAAAGCATTTACTGTAATCAGTGTAAATAACGTCCACTTGTGCACGCTGTTCCATACCCTCAGATATAAATTCATGGGACAAGATTAAGTTAGATGTAGTAGAACGCTTCCTGAGAAAGCCGTGCTGCTCATTACCAAAGTTGCACTTCATAGCATCGTATACGTCAGTAAAGACAATGCGTTCAAGGATTTTGGAGAACAGACATATCTTAGATATCGGTCGATAATTAGAGATATCCGACTTATTACCTTTCTTAAAAACTGGAGTAACGAATGCCGATTTCCAAATTTTCGGAACTATGCCTTCCGAAAGTGACCGCCTGAATAAAATACACAGTGGCACAACTAGGCTGTCGGCACAATTTACAATAAGTATCGGAGGTATAAGATCAGGACCGCCAGATTTGGAAAGGTCCAATGTCTTTAATAACTTTAAAACTTGAGAATGAGACACAACAATCGATCCGATGCTAGACACATTACGTTCAACGCTAATGCCACCGGAAGTAGCGGGCACAGGATCGGGTTCCTGGAAAGTTGAATGGAAATAGGTCGCAAACAAATTGCTGATCTCCTCACCCGTACTCCCGGCCCTGTCACCATAATGCATCACCTTTGGAAAAGTACCGGAATTTCTTTTGCTCTTAACATACGACCAAAAAGATTTTGGGTTATCAATAATCGACGATTCAATTTTATCCATGTATGAATTGAAACAGGTTTTCTCCAAGTTAACTGCTCTATTCCGTAAAATAGAAAAAGAGTGAAAGTCTGAAATATTACCGTACTTTTTGAACCTGCGATGATATTTATATTTCTCTTTTAGTACTTTAACCAAAGCCGACCCATACCAAGGCGGATATGATGATTTTCCAACCGATTTAATTGGGATATACATATCTCTAAGCTCATACAATTTATTATAAAAGAGTTCAACAGCACTATCCAACGAATCAGCAAGTAAAAACTCGTTCCAATTGACTTGGTCGAGTTCAGATTTAATAGTCGCATAGTCACCCTTAGAAAATACATACTTCGTAGTCAATTTATCAGTTAACTTGTGAATCTCAACAAACTCGGCAGTGATCGTTAATGGTATATGATGCAGGTCCACAGGCAATGCTAGAGGATCGCGACATTCAGTAACATTGACAGAGTCGTTGGAAAAAACTAAGTCTAATAATCTACCATTGCTGTTTCTTTCGCCGCTGTATTGGGACAGGTTAGAAGTGAGAACTCCATCGAAAAACTCTCTCAAGTGATGACATGATACATTTTGCGGGATCAGTTCATTATTGTCAGAATTTATCCAGTCTACATTATTACCAAAATTAAAATCACCTATAATAATGAATTTATCTAAAGGGTGGATTTTAATCGGCTTTATGAAGCTGTTAGTATTGAAAGGTGATAAAGTCAGTAAAGGCCATAAGTGCGGCATGTCCTAGAACTAAAACTTTCAAAGACATGCTGCGACATCAACCAACCCGCACTGGGCTCGCGTGGTAGGTTATGGTGAGCTATTCCCTCTGCGAGACAGTGGGACAACATGTTCCCCCGACCCACCCCTAGCCCAACAGTTTCGCAGTGAGTTAGCAACTCGACACTACACGGTGCTATTTATCCACTAAGTTAATATATATTTTTAATTTATTTATTTATAGTTAATTAAAACGGTACAATACCAATTTATTTTTTTCACATGTACATACATATTATTATTTTAAATGATAGCTTATATAATGTAAATCTTACGTTATAAAATTATTACATTAATTAACACAGAAACTATAAATATTGCATTGACAATAACTAAGTTGTATAAAATTTAATTTAAAACTAACACGGAACACTGGGCTCCCTTGCATACGTTCTCTCACAGAACACCAGACATATATGCGTAATTTTACTACATTCATCCGCAAACACATCACATTCAGGGTTGGCAGTTAGAAGGGCATTTAGCATTTTTAAAGTAAGAAAGACTGGGGATACGGTTCTGGCTTCCGTTTTGGATGACAGTTGCACAAACACATTGTGCCGGAGGGTCTAAGGGTGTCCGATGTGTTTGTCGAGCACAAATAGTCGGCAGAAAAGACCATGGAGCTATGGGCAGTCGACACGTCCCCGTAAGGTCTGACAGGCTGCCATTAGCTGATCAAGGCCTCTTCTTGATGAGTTAAAGCCCAATGTCCCTAAAATATAGTTGTTGGGTTACATATCGGGGAAGAAATGGTATAATCTTTGGAAGAGGGGTCTTAGGAATGTTTTCTGTACCTTTTGCAGCATTAGTGTTTGGATCGTGGTATAGGGGTGCCAAACACAGGCACTGGACTCGAGTTTACTTCGAACCAGCCTAATGACATTTTGATTGCGAAAGTCACGAGCATTTCGCAAAACAAAACCCAAACGCCTGAAAGATTCTTCGCAAGGGTGGACTCTATAAGTCAGACAGCGGTCGAAAGTCACTCCCAAGTCTTTGATGCTAGTGACACGAGTAATTATTCCATCCCCCAAACTATAGTCGTAGTAGATTGATCCAACCCTCTACCGCATGTCATGACGTAGCACTTGCTTTTATTGAAACAGCTTGTTCGGAATGCTCGACTCATAGATGGAGACGTTTAAAGATTGATTGTTTTTTTATTGTTCTAATTCCAACACGAAAAACAATTCTAAGATCAGTATTCCAAGCGCTCCTTCAAACAGTGCGTAAATCTGTCTAGTTCCAAAATAATTACAAATAATTTCTAAGGTGCAGCTGTCCCACCACCGGCGAGGAAGCCAAGCGGGCAGAACTCGCAGCAGACAGAGCGCCAAGCTCTCGCGCTTGATACAAGCGCATCAGTGGGGAGTGATTGGCACCAGTGACCTTGGTGGCGACACTCGCAATGATTTGATCATTGCGGGATTTACTTTGTCAAAAACATTATTATGAAGCAATGGATTATATCTCCATTAAAACAGGTTTCCTTTAGTTTTGGGTATGCGATCATACCATGGTAGGTATGATGATTTTTTTATTTAGGTAGGTAACTTATGCTTACGTGAGCAAAATAAATGGGTCTAGTTGGTTTTTTCGATCTAATCTGACTAATTTGAATAACACGAATAAAACGACCACTGAGCTCACTTGAATGTATTTATGTCTATAATACTTAGTAAGTGACCCAGAATGATAGATCTGTAGTAAACTGCAATGTAGTCTATGACATTTGTCTTTCGCCCCAGATTACTTTTGATATAATAGCCTACAATGGTTTCTCAGATATGGATTTTCTCAAACGATGTACGAGTTTATTCCGAGTAGCCAGGACCAGAGTGTTCATGAATGAGGTGTCATTTGATTTGTGAAGACCACCCTTGTTGTCGTAGGTACCGCGTAAAGATAATATTGCAGTTTATTTTTTCCTTACTTTTTTTACGCAAACGTGTTATATTTATCTTATTTTGCAATACTTGCATACAAATATTTTCTTCATGTAAGAACTCGGACACTAATTATTTTATTTTTATAATATTTCTTCGGAGAACGTACAAAAAGAGGTACCTATTCGTAGTTAACTCAAGAGTTTACAATAATTGTTACTCTGTTAAAAATTATTTGTCCATAAAGTTTTTACTGATTTCGTCGTAAGACCTTTCCGACGAGAAAATACACCTTTGTCTTCGTTCTACTTTCGAACCATTAGCCACTCGTGTGATCTTTTGTGCCTATGAGAACGTCAATGCTTTGACCCCTAACGTTTCCGTCTGATATAATGACAGGTTCCTAGCTCTCCCCTCCACTTCCCCCCTTACCTGTATGACGCGTGCATGTCTATTTGATTTCTCTTCAGAGAGATTACTTTATGTAGTAAATGACGTGTGTGAATTTGCGTTTACCTTATATTGGCAAAATCAATACCAAATAAAGGACAAATATAAAACCTTCACATGTGAAAAGGAGTTGTTTTCGTGGCTTTACATTAGATCTTTATTTTCTTTGTGTCCCATTTGTAGCAGTTCTTACCGTTGGCGTAATATCGGCTTTAAGGTATCTTGATACTTCAAAGTCGATCACAAACGACGAAGGTAGGTAATGTTACATCATAATAATAATAGCGAAAAGATGATTTTAACATAACATCACGCTATTATTATGGATTCAAAAAAATGTCGTAGAAAGATCCTAAGCCCAAGATATCATATATTTTTAGGTTGATTACATTTTGTTAGATGTAGGCCTATGGTTATAATAGAAACCACTTTAAGACCAAACAAAAAGCTAAATACTTAAACGTCTGGCAAAGTTGTTCCTTTCACCAAATGAGTAAATAATAATAAGTAGTTGTAGTTAATAATGAGTAAGTATGTACTTTTGACTAAATTATGTATACCAATAGGTCTGATTTCGCTGGTCATCTTCATGGGGCTATTAACATTTAAGAACGATTAGTCAAACTCATTTATCTTATTTATCTCGCTGACATATGCATAGGCACAAGTAATAGTTTATATCCTTCGAAAAACAGTTAGTTAATATCTCAAATAGCCAAGTTATAATATTACATGAAACTTTTCGCAAAGGAGAACTTTAACCAGAGGGGCAATTCTCGTAATTTTAAGAACGTTCACAGTCTGATCTCAGTGTCAATCTGTCAAAAATACCTCTAATTTCCCTACATTTTGACAAGTTTTTGACGTTTGTATGTCGCTGAGATGAGACTGCGACTAGATTTTGAACATTTTAAATTACGAGAACTGGCCTTCTGATTACAGCGTAGCCTTTTGAACTTATGTTCTACATACTGCTAGCTATAAATTCATTATAATGTATGTACATGAATGTATTCATCTCTCTCAGTGCACAGTAACAAGACGTATGACAGGCTCTCGAAGCTTATCAAGTTTTCTCATCAAAGTAAAAGAGAAAGTGTTCGAAAGCTTTGAGGGGTTATTGGTAATAACTGGGCTTCGATACGATACCCGCAATTGTGAATGATCGCTTTTGTTACGAGTTTCGATAACAGGTAATACAAAATTTCAAAGTAATAATGGAAAGAAAAGAAAAGAAAGAAAATACATTTATTTGGCACAAACTAAAAGACACACAATACACCAGATATATACATCAGACAAAACAAACAATAAAATAAAAAAATAAAAGATTAAATAGTGTGAAGTCCGATGTAAGAAATTATCAGGAAAGTGTGCCTCACGGCTGCGCCAAAAAGGCCCAGTTCAGCAAAAATGCCAGACAACTAGTGCCTGACGCTGGTTTTCAACTGGACCTGATGTGAGAGGTGACGGATGTAAATCTAATGATGATGTAATAATCTACTGGAGCTTTTGAGTGCGGACAGATCAGAAGAATAAGTAACTTATCTACCTTGTATTAATTGGTAGCCAACGAAAAATAAGAACCATATATGCACTAAACCTACCGTTTTAATTATGCTTTACCAAAAAAATCTTTGAAAATGTCTACTGTTAACTGCGATACAACCTCGCAACTGACATACAGACATCGTACGCAAACTCATAAGGTACCATTGGCGTCGTTTCGGTGCGGAACCCTACAAATTATCCTAAACCAAAATAGAAACGGTATTTTAAGCACGCAGAGAAATTCGCACTTACATACGTATGCCGCACAGTATTGTAGAAGAAAAAAAGTCTTTCACAGTGAATTCCCGAGACACCTCGACAATACCCTAAACGTACAGTCACGTACATTTTTCTTTCAACAACTTGCACACATTTACTCCTAAAATGCTATTCAAGATAGCTTGCTATAAATTATTTATGTATGTATCAATAAAATAAGATTTATTTCTCGTGACGTTTACAGTAAAGTACGTCAATGGTAACAAATCCAGTATAAGCTGACTTCTTGTTCTATTGGCACTCCGTGCTACGCTTGGCAAGTCCAAGGTCAAAGTTTTAACACTAACGTGTGGCCTGTTGACCTACCTAGTCTTCTCAATATAACGAAAATATTGTTCAACAAGGTGTTGTTTCGAAATGTTTCATGATCCATCTAATAAAATCTTCAATGTCGTGAAAACGCAAAATTATTTTTCGAAATGTATTTTTGATCTATAATGTCAGCTCGTAGAATAACATCATGTAGAAAATATGAATTTGAGTTACGAAGATGGCCAGTAATTAAATATAATAAGTATTCATATCTAATTAGCTAAAAAGATACAGGCAGGTAAGAATTTTGCTTTCCGAATTTTAGGCAAACAACTATACGATAGGAATTTTACTTAAAATTATACTTTGAAAAACTTTCATTGTTTTAAATAATATTCTTCAAGAAAATGTCTTGGCACGTAAACGAACATACGTTATTAAGGAAGGAAGTAATCATTCTTCCTACAAGGCTAGCCCATACATCTTCAAGTATCTAAATCTCACTGAATATGAATTTGAAAGGAGTCGCGATTCTAGGATAAAACATACTGAATGGGAGGATTACGTGCTTCTGAACAGCTTCGACTTGAGCATTGCTTTTGGAAATTGGCGAAGTGGGTGAACTACACAATATGGTTTCTGTTTTATACGTTACGGAATAGATTTACATCGCATCTGAATATTTACGTATCCAACAAGACAGTCGGCGGACGTACGTGTTGTGGTACCTACTTATATATAATGCGAGTGTACTCAGTATCTGTGCAGGTTACTTTTGTCAGGAAATGAACAACCAAAAAAACGTGTGCGATCAGGGGACCCCCGTCAGGAACGAAGTTCCTTACGCGATACTCGACATACACAGTCATATATAATACAAAGAGACACAGAGAAAAGTCGAAGGGAGGGTTAACGCCGTTTCCTTACGTAACGATGTCTACCAGTCAACTCCTACCACAAGCCGCGTTAAGGAACTTCGTTCCAATATAAAATATGCTCCTTAACTTAGTAACTACGTTTAGGACTCCAAGTACAAAATTTACGCACGCCTCCATAGTCACGTACGCCTAGGATGTATTGCCCTGAAGATTGATGTACGTTCGTTACCGTTCAGCAAGTACCCGACTATCACTTGAATACTAACTGACATTGATAGGACTTCAACTGCGGCTGAGGCTTACCATTAGTTATCCTTATCGGATGGCGCCCTAAATATGTTGCAATCCAAATCTGCTGTTCAATTTGTTCAATGTGCTCGGTTTCAGTGATCAGAATATTGTTACTCTAGTACTTGTTGAACGCTATGGTATCAAGTTGGTATCGTTAAAAGCAATAAACAGTTATTAAACACTAGTAAAAAAAATTGTACTTTGATACCTGTATTTGCAATCAACTCTTAAAGCATCCACCATTTCCTTTGAATGTTCAATTTCCAATTAAAAGAAAATTCAATTTGATTTACTTATTCGTCGGCTGAAAAGAAAAATAGCGAATGTATCGAATCTGACTCAACTACCTTAAGCTTGGAAATTCAACGTGTAACTGCAAAATAAAATAAACAGAAGGGTCACAACACTATAAAATACCGGTCCTAAGACAGCTGAAAGAAAGGCGGTTTTTGGGAACCTTGGATACAACAAAGACCAAACCAAAGGCTTATACCTTAAGCCGGTTTGGAGTGTACGTCACGAGGCACTGAGGAAAAAAGTGTTTTTTTCGCATCTCGTTTTTTTCTCGATTCTATCGTATAGAACACCTTTATATATATTATATTATAGAACACCTTTATATATATTATAAGGCTAAAAACGTCTTATTTTGTTTATCTCCGACCAGCCGTTTGTCGTAACAATGATGAAGGGATCCTTTTACAGAGGCGTTTGGGAATTTATTTTTATTTTTCGTAAACTGTTAGTTTGTCGATTCTATCATACAGAACACATAAATATAAGACATTAATTTGTGTCTACAAACAATTTTTTCAATGGAAAAACTGCGTTGAATACACCTAATACCTTATAAGGTGTAGCTTAGTGAAACCCGACTAGGATAGGTTAGGTTCAAAACCTGTTACAGAACCTAGTTAGCCAACCCCGACTCCACGCGGTACTTGTCTGCCCTACCCTGAGAGTGTTCTTTACAGTTGGAGGCGCGCAGGGAGTGCTTTACGCAAGGGCGAAGAGGCTGGACTTCCCGTAGCGCCGCAGAAGATGTGATTCGCAAGATGCTGGCGAATTTTGACCTTAATCATACAAACCTGTGTTAGTAAGTGGATAGAAAAACTACATTTATAGGTATTCACATCCACTTAATTAGCGAGCTTTGGGTGCCAGGATAGTTACTGGTTATTTAACATGTGTACCTATGTATGTATGTGTGTGTGTGTGTGTACCTATGAATATATTTGTAGGGTAAGGATTGTATGAAGAAAAGCACAGAGATACAAGACTAGAAATTTATTTCAATTAGGCTTGTCAGTTAACGTTCATGAGAACGCTAGGTATCCGTTCCAAAACTAGGTCTTCTTGGAGAAGAAGGATAATAAACTCCATGGCAGCTTGTTTTAAAGTATTTTATCATCACATTTATACATACATTAACATATTTAACAAAGGAAAGAAACAGAACATGAATATTCCATCATCCAATTTAACACAAAAGCAATATTAGCCATGATATAATAACACATACAGCATATGTGTCAGCAATAATCAAGATATCAATATATTATATAATATCTGTTGGGAAGGATTATACCTGTATATATGTAATCGTTTAACTAGAAGCATGTCATGTTAGACTAAGTAGATGAAAATAAATCTTTGAAGCAAACACACGTCTTAATTACTCCAGTTCTGTGCCAACCGAAAGTGAACCTTATAACGCTAAACACATGGTCCATACGAGCCGGATTCATTAGTGTTATTTTTTAAGTTATAAAAACTGTCCTGCCGATTGACTACAAAAGGATCGCACATTCCTTAGCGATAAGAGTGAGTTACAAGCTCATTAGTGAAGACTTTACAAAATAACGAGTTATTACATCGCCATGACTTAGTGTATTTAAATGAATTTGGGTTAAAATCAAACAACTAAAAGTGCCTTTTTACTAAAATGAGTGCTTCAAGCAGTCAATTACTCAATCTTCTAGAAGAAACAGCTGGTAAAATGCAAAAAGCCCAAGCAACATGAAGAAATGTCCTAAGGCACGAATAACAAAGGGTTACATCCAAGCAAGATTACAATGTATATGTAGAAGAATATTGGCATTACTTTAAGTCAACACATGAAGAACTTATTAAGTGTATACCAAAAGATCAACGTGCGAACATCCAGTACTTTGTTAACGAAGATTATTACGTTATTGAAGACTTGTTCTTGTGTTTACAAGGAGATTTAAAGGACATGATTTCTACATTGTCACTATCAGGAGAAGTATGTAGTAAAATCGCGACGATTAACCAAACTCAAGTTAAATTACCGAGAATCCACCTGACTGAGTTTAATGGTAATTACGATGATTAGCCCACTTATCATGGCTTGTTAAAACCACTAGTCCATAACAATACATCGCTAAGTTTGGTACAGAAGTTGCAATACCTGAAATCAAGTATTACCGGTGAAGCTGAAGCCTTGCTGAAACATATAAGGGTTACGGACAATAACCACGAACAAGCGTGGAATATATTGAAAAGTCGCTTCGGGAATAAACGAGTGATAATAAATACTTGGTTGAAACGACTTATCGGACAAAAAGCGATTAAAACACCAACTACAAATCAAATAAAGTCCTTGCTAGATTCTACAACTGAATGTTTGAATAATCTACAAAATCAGGATTTATCTATTGACAATTGAGACCCTCTAATTCCCGAGTGGTCCACGGTGGGCGCTGAAGCAGCTGGACCGGGAGCTTCTCCTGGAAGCCTCGATCGTGCAGGCCTGGGTGTTTTCACCAGACAGGCCTGCTGACATTGACGATGAGGCGGAGTGGTTCCGGGAGGCCATGTCCGAGATCTGTGACGTGGCAATGCCCCGAGTCCGGCCAGGACGCGCCCGACGTCAGGTGTACTGGTAGTCGCAGGAGGTTGGGGCGCTACGCAAGGCGTGCGTCGACGCGTGACATCGGTACACCAGGCACCGCAGGCTCCGCATCCGCCCTCCGGATGCGGAAGCCACGGAGGTGGAGTTGTACGAGGGGTACAGAGCGGCGAAGACCACCCTCCAAGATGCTGTCAAGCGGGCCAAGGATACGGCCCGCGAGGAGATGTTGGAGACTCTGAACCGAGATCCATGGGGGCGCCCTTACAGAATGGTGCGGAATAAACTCCGCACCTGGGCCCCCCCGCTGACACAGAGTCTCCGACCCCAGCTGGTGGAGGAAGTGGTGAGCGCTCTGTTCCCTTCACGGGGGGAGCATACTCCCCCGCCTATGGCTCCGCCACTTGCGGTGCCCGAAGCGGACCACACGGACGACGACGACGACACCCCTGAAGTGACCGGGGTAGATCTGAGAGCGGCAGTAGGCAGGCTGAAGGCCAAAAATACCGCCCCGGGACCCGACGGCTTGCCGGGTAAAGCCTGGGTCCTGGCCTCGAGGGCTCTCGGGCCTCGACTGGAGGCGCTCTTAAGCGCATGCATGGAGAGAGGCCAGTTTCCACTCCGTTGGAAGACGGGGAAGCTGGTCCTCATTCAGAAGCCAGGGCGCCCTGCGGACTCTCCGTCCGCATACCGGCCCATAGTGCTGCTCGACGAGGTCGGCAAGCTCGTTGAGAGAGTGATTGCGGGCCGCCTCGTCGGGCACCTGGTGAGGACGGGGCCGGATCTTGCGGAGTGCCAGTTTGGCTTCCGCAAGGGGCGCTCGACGGTGGACGCCATCATGCGCGTGAGAGCCCTCACGACGGGGGACGCGGTGTCCCGGAGTGGGGTGGTCGTGGCGGTGTCACTCGACATCGCCAACGCGTTCAACACCCTGCCCTGGAGCTGCATAGGGGAGGCACTCCGGTATCACCGGGTGCCAACTTACCTCCGTCGAATAGTCGGGGCGTATTTGACGGACAGAGCCGTCATCTACCCCGGTCGCGACGGGAACTGGAACCGGCGAGAGATGTCGTGCGGTGTCCCACAGGGATCGGTTCTGGGGCCGCTCCTGTGGGACATCGGTTACGACTGGGTGCTGCGGGCCGACCTCCCTGATGGCGTCAGCGTAGTTTGCTACGCTGACGACACGCTGGTCCTGGCGCAGGGGAGGTCGCATCAGGCGGCGGCCGACGCGATGACACGCGGGGTTGCGATAGTCGTGGAAAGGATCCGGCAGTTGGGTCTCGAGGTGGCATTGCACAAGTCCGAGGCCATGTCCTTTCATGGGCCCCGGTACGGGCCACCTTCGGGATCCCAACTGATGGTAGGAGGGGTTCACATCGGCGTCGAGACAACGATGAGATACCTGGGTCTCGTCCTCGACAGCCGGTGGAACTTCGTCGAACACTTTCGACGTTTGGCCCCCAAACTGGAACGGGCCGGGGCCGCCTTAAAGCGGCTCCTGCCCAACCTGAGGGGGCCAAACGCCTCCTGCCGGAGGCTTTACGCGGGGGTCGTGCGGTCCATGGCCCTTTATGGGGCCCCGGTGTGGGCGCGTTCACTGCGGCTCCGAGCCGCACACTATCTGAACGCGCCCCAAAAGGTGGTAGCCGTAAGGCTGATAAGGGGGTACCGCACGATCTCGGGCGAGGCAGCAGGCCTCCTTGCCGGACTGCCGCCATGGGATCTGGAGGCGATAGTCCTCGCGCGCCTGTATGACTGGCGCGCGGAGGCACTACGTCGGGGGGAAACTCTGCACCCGCGGCAAATCGCGGCGGAGCGGACGGACCTCCGGCGCGATCTCATGGCGGAATGGAAGGCGCGACTATCGCAACCCAGCGCAGGGCACGCCACGATAGCGGCGGTAAGACCCCTCTTTGAGGAGTGGCTAGAGAGGGGTCACGGCGCTCTCACCTACCGCCTGACGCAGGTCCTCTCCGGACCCTCACCGTAGGCGCGGGCCTGCGGGCGGAGAGCAATGGGTAGCTCTCCGTCCGATCAGGACCAGGCCCGTGCCGGACGGCGCGTAAGTGTTCCACGTGCGCCTCAGAGAGATGTCAGCGTAGTTGACGGGGCCCGACAGGGCCGAAGCCTGCCGGGGTAGCGGGATCGTCCGAAAGGGTTACCGCTGCCCTGGTACATAAAGGGCTAAGGAAGGAACACGGGTGGGTTTTAGTCAGTAAGAGTCTGACACTCCCTTCTGCTCCACCCAGAGCGGGAGGAGTCATTTGATGATTTCCCATCCACAAAAAAAAAAAAAAAAGACCCTCTAATTATATTTTTAGTGGTTCAGAAATTAGACCCGGAGACCCATAAGGAATGGGAGGAGCATACAGACACTCGGGAGTTTAACAAGTTACCCACCTTGAAAGGTTTTTATATATTTTTGGAGTCTAAGTTCCGTACATTGGAGTTAGTGACCGCTAGTAGTTCTGCAACTGTCTCAAAGGAGAAAACTATCAAAGATAAGTTATGTCATATTTCTGCAACCACACTGGTGAAGACGTGTACAACGTGCAGAGAAGACAACGCGCATTGTAAAGATTTTATAAAGCTTCAACATACGGAGAGGAACGAGTTTGTAAAGAAGAATAGCCTGTGCTACAATTGTCTTGCATGGACACTCAGCCTGGAACTGTCGCGTACGTGTGTTCCGCCGTCGATGCAACTGTCGACTCCACTCCCTGTTGCACGAGCAGAAAAATAACAACAAGCAGTCAAACAATTCACAAACTCCACGCAGTCATATCGAAGGAAAGGAACAAAATAAAGTAGAAACAAAAGAAAACGTCGCAACAGCATCACACTTCACGACGAAGAAGTCCACAGCTGGCAACAGCACTAGTGTATGTTAAAGATGACAATGAACTTACAACAGTATTGCGCACCTTAATTGACCTGAGGGTCAGGTCAATTAAGGTGTCAACTCAGTACTGCTTTCATCATGTCGCTATGCGGCGCAGTACTGCTTTCAAAATTATTAAAGCAAATAAGCGAAGCTATGCATATTCCTACTAATCAAATATTTTCATAGACAGACTCGAAAATAATTTTATCATGGTGGAAAGGAGATTCTTCAAGATGGCAAACCTTTGTGAGGAACAGAGTCGTAACGATAATCGATTACATTGGTAACAAATGGTTTCACATACAATCACAAGAAAACCCAGCAGATGTTATATCCAGGGGCATGCTGCTATCAGAATTGTCGATTATGGTGGGAAGGACCGGACTGGCTGAAACAAAAGAAAATAATATTTACCAGCATAAGCACTTCGACGGACCTAGAAATGAGAAAGGTTATAAATGTAAACATGGAATCATATTTAACAAGACTGGTTGTGGCCGATGCACATATTATGGTAACCTTGCATGGAAGTGTGCAGTTAATGTTTAATTACATTCGATCTAGATACTAGATTGTGAAAGGCAAAAGTTTAATTAAGGCTGCAGTGCATAAATGTTTAATATGTGCAAAACAGCGGGCTGAAATTAGAACCCAGTTTATGGGGGACTTACCCAAAGAACGAGTGACACCGGCACGAGCATTCTTGAACTGTGGTGTTGACTTTACTGGCCCGTACCAAATCCTAATGTCTAGAGGAAGAGGCGCTAAAACGAACAAAGGCTATATTTCATTATTTATTATGTATGGCCACTAAGGCCGTATATTTAGAACTTGTAGGCGACCTGATATCTGAAGCGTTTATCGGAGCGTTCAAAAGATTTGTGTCACGTAGAGGAAGATGCAATCACATGTGGAGTGACCAAGGCCGAAACTTTGTCGAAGCCAACAAAGAGCTTGTTGAAACCTGGAACACAGCAAAGTTAGAATTCGAGGGTGGTGTAGTAAATACTTTGACCAAAGATGGGACGAAGAGGCATTTTATTCCGGGATACAGTCCGAACTTCGGTGGGCTATGGGAAGCTGGCATAAAATCCACCAAATATCACCTCAAACGAGTCTTAAACAGTCACATGACGATTGAAGAGATGACTACGCTTTTGTGCCAGATTGAGGCTTGTTTAAGCTCACGACCGTTGTGCCCCATCGATGATTCAGACAAAGATGACATGGAAGTCCTTACTCCAGGACACTTCCTGATCGGGGAAGCACCAATCACCGTACCTTCACCAAACTTGAAAGACGTACCTGTCAGCAAACTATTTCGATGGCAGCACACTCAAAAGCACTTAAAAGACTTTTGGTAACAATGGCAGCAGGAGTATTTAGTCAGACTACAGCAACGCCCGAAGTGGTTAAAGACAGTTCCAGAATTAGAGATTGGTCAGATAGTGCTCATAAAGATGGACAATACTGCTCCAGGAAAATGACCACTTGAACGTATCGTAGATACTCGTAAACACCCTGGCCAAGATGTGTAACTGTGAAAACTGGTAACCACATAGTTAAGCGATCAATTGGTAAATTATGTCTTCTACCTGTAGACACCAAGGTTTAATTTTATTATGCACACCGTACCGTACGTTATTTCATTATTGTATGTACTGAAGTAAGCTTGATCTACTGAGCTTCCAATCATTAGTTTACAGTTGGTTATAGTTATGAATATCTACCATTTTGTTTCTAGTATTTGATTGTTATTGCGAATGTGTAGATTAATTTAACGTTGCAATTTAATTTAATTTAAAAGAACTTAAACCTCTTATAGGGGGCGGTATGTTGGGAAGGATTATACCTGTATACATATGTACATATAGTGATATATAATCGTTTAACTAGAAGCATGTCATATTAGACTAAGTAGTTGAAAGTAAATCTTTGAAGCAAACACACGTCTTAATTACTCCAGTTTCTGTGCCAACCGAAAGTGAACCTTATCACGCTTTACAATATCAATGAACTTACATAAACATGTAGGTAGTCAGTCGATCTTTCACAAAAAGTGATCTGATGATCATATTTCAATCCATTTTACACTAAAGGCAGAACTTCCGCTATGCAGCGTAATTTCCTTACATTGGCTTTTAGCAACTTAATATTACGACCCTCAACGGAGGGTCTGTTCTGTATCGTCAAATAGTTGTAACCAAAGTCTTCCGCAAAGTTCGCGGTAGCCCCATTTCATAGTCTTACGATATTCCCGGTGTCTCAAAAATTGCCGCCCACTCTGCCACCAATTTAGGCCAATCAGAGATGGATATACATAACTACTAAATAACTTCTAATATAGTGCAGCAATGGCAAATGCTACATTATAATTTTATCACGAACGACCTTCTTTTATAACAAATGCAACCTTATTTTTAACCAGAAAGGTTTTTTTAACCCCCGACGCAAAAACGACGGGGTGTTATAACGTTATGTTTTTGACGTGTCTGTGTGTGTGTATGTCTGTCTGTGACATCGTAGCTCCCGAACGGATGAACCGATTCTAATTTTGTTTTTTTGTTTGAAAGGTGAATTTGTCGGGAGTGTTCTTAGCTATGTTTGATGAAAATCGGTCCAAGATGGCCGCTGCCACAAAATGGCGGAGTACATATTTTTTCACAACCCCCTCAATATGGGTATTAAATGAAAGGGCTTGACTAGTAGAATACTATACAATATGATAAATTTCAAATCCAAGATAACCGTCACCACAAAATGGCGAATTACATTTTTTTTTTCACAATTTCCTCTATATGGGTATCAAATGAAAGGGTTTGACTAGTAGAATATAATATAATACACTATGACAAATTTCAAATCCAAGATGGCCACTACCACAAAATGGTGAATTACAAAAAACCTGATTAAATACCAAATTAACTGAATCTTAAAACGCAAGAAAATAAAAGAAATGAAATAACAAGGAGTCCCTACCAAAAGCATGAAATTAAACATTAAATTAAAAATTTAAAAAAACCCCCGACAACGTGAAACCCTATAAAAAGAAAAAAATAACCTTGAAATTATGACCCTACGTAAGTACGTATGAATTTTTTTGATTAAATATTGTCCTATCGGGGGACCGCTACTATTTTAAGCTTTAACAGAACGTTTGGCTAATAATTAGAGCGGTCCCCCGACGGGACAACATTTAATCAAAAAATTTCATACGTAGGGTCATAATTTCAAGGTTATTTTTTTCTTTTTATAGGATTTCACGTTGTCGGGGGTTTTTTTAAATGTTTAATCTTCATATTGGCTTTGAGTTTTGAATCTAAAAGTATCATGTCTTTTCTCTTGCCGAGATTTTTTTTGAAGGATTTTTTTGGACACAGGATGGAAGTGTAATTTATTATTATTTTCTGCTTTGACAATGAAATAATTCGCTGCAATATTAAGGCTGAGTGTATAACGGATTGAACTACCGAGTTCTGTGCGGTCATCCATTTGATCCAAGGGTATGTTTGCTAGAGATGTCAGCATAGATGACGGGGCCCGACAGGGCCGAAGCCTGCCGGGGTAGCGGGATCGTCCGAAAGGGTTACCGCTGCCCTGGTACATAAAGGGCTAAGGAAGGAACACGGGTGGGTTTTAGTCAGTAAGAGTCTGACACTCCCTTCTGCTCCACCCAGAGCGGGAGGAGTCATTTGATGATTTCCCATCCTGAAAAAAAAAAAAAAAAAAAAAAAAAAGGGTATGTTTGCTTTCCTATTGATTATTCCAAAGTTCTTATCGTTTCCTAAATGTTATGCCATTCTTCTCTTTGTGATAGGCAGTATTCCCGAAATTAATTTATTACGTACGTACATCACTAAGCTGGTCTCGAGGTGAATTTCATGAAGACTCGATTTGTCCGAAGACTAAGGCGAACTTGAATTCGCTCCACCCACTAACCTGGAACCAGACGTCTAAAAGCTTCCTATTAGGAATTGAATCCAACACAAGAGGATTCTGTTACCGGCCAGCGAGGAGTCTTGCGACTGCCAGAGTTAAAATAAATAAAAAACGCATATCCGGTTCTAGGCTCCAGCCTAGGACCGGATTTGCGTTTAATTTGTAGCTTTGTTTTTATTTTCAGTAGTTACTATTGTCTCAATTTAGTTAAAACAGTGATATAAATTATTACCTCGCTGCCTGATAACCCATTGACTTGGTGCAAAGTCACCCATTTAGGACGACCAGGTATCTATTTTGTTACGGGAGTTATAGGATCGTTTGCAAACGTTTCGTGACCGACGCGTAACAGGTATATACGTGAAATTAATTATAGAATAGAAAAAAGAATTACAACCTTTCTACATACAAAATAATAATTAACGTTTCATAAAATATTGTTGAAATGGAACGTTACCCCACGTCAATGTCATTATGATCTGACAGCTGACGTTCTCATTGTGATTTATTGTTTTACAACATCAATATGTGATCAATATTCAATGAGATATTCTCCTATAAGTTTGAATAATCTCACACGTGCCTGCAATGTAAAGTACGTAATACTTTTCTTTCCTGAGCCAGTGCAGGTTGCCTACCACACCCAGAATGAACACTCTCAAGATCACTTGACCTTGACCGCAAGGACTTTATACAGTGGACATTGACTTTCACCTCTTAATAAATAAACCCTGGACATTAAACTTCAGTACCATTGACTTTGACCTCAAGGTCACCGACCATGGACATTGACCTGTCACTGATCCTTAGTTCAAGGTCGGCGACTTAAGAAGTGCACCGTATCAACACAGAACGCTCACCTCATAATTCGCACACTGGCTGGCGTCGAACGAAACAAAAAACATACCGTCGCTTTTGCACACAGGCTACGTAATTACGTATGATCTTGGTTGGTTCAGACCATTGCTAAAATTTAGCTCATTACATCAAGTACCAATAACTGGTAGTCTTACGTATTGGATTATTGAACGCATAGGTCTGGGTTCCAATCTCGAGTTGGGACTTTTATTTTTCTTTTCCAACAATAATCCTTATCGGTTAATTTGTTATCTTTTTTATAGATTAATAAACAAGAATCATAATGTAATAATTATTTTATTTTCATTATTATATTGCTATTGTAATACGGGGTTAAAATAAAAATGTTTTATAAGTGATTTCAAAATGTTTATTCGTTATAATATTATAAACTAAAAAAAAAAACAAAACTTCTAGTCAAAACAGTTTATTTTCTAATAAAGAACAATTTATTGAAGTAAAGCAGGTATGATTACCTGCTTTACTTCAATAAATTTTTCTTTAGGTCGTAGTTCACTGATGTGAACTACGACACTTAGACTTAAAATATTGTATCTTAGTAATATAATAATATTGTGCTTTAACTACTAATGTGTGCGGGTACTCTAAGAAATCACAAGTAGCAAATCTACCCACGTAACTAAAGTGAACTCCTTGTCACAATACAATTAAATTACTCAGTAATACTACTTTCTGTTTACTGCCAGTGCGTTGGACATCGTACGAACAACATGTGCTTAGAAACTGTCTCGCGTTCCGTATCGTTGAGTTGTGTACCTACAGTGTGTGATTCGCTAGTGCGACTAACTTGTTCGTAAATTATAATCTGATTTGAACTGCAAACCGTTTTTCTATTGCGCTATAACCAACACTACCCCTATAGTACGCCCACAGTAATTAAAATATACCTGATGTTAACGAAAGACAGACATACCTTCTCCGACATACATATGTATAGTTTCAGTACAATCACAGCATCAGAGCAAGTTCCTCATCGATTATTGCCTTCTGCACATTTCTATTTCGTGTCCGGTTCGTACAACTGGCATAGTTTCTCAGCGATGGTTGCGGTCCGGTATCCGGCTTCCGTCGTTACTTGATACCGGTGTACCGTGATACTGGTGTGTCTCACGTAGATATCTTATATACATGCTGTTATTGTTTCAAACCTGTCATGGAAGGTAGGGGATTATTGTGTTGTTATTTCTGTACCGTGACGTATGTCTGTGCAGGGAGAAAGAGTTTCTCAGAGTTTGAATTGACCATGGAATTATTTAGTTGACTGACAATGTAGATGCACAGTGACTTTTAGTATAATTATGTTTCACTGCGTGCACCGTCGTCTCTGTCACTCATACTCATACTACACAGGCTCGCTCGAAAACCGGATGTGCTATTTTAAATTGAACATCTAAGTATAAAACAACACTTGAATTTTACTTGGACCCACTTGCACCACAAAGACTAAATGCGATTAGATCTAAACTTATTTAATCTTTCTGTCTCTGTCAACTTGAAATTATGAACTTATTTTCTTTGTTTCGTATTAACAGAAACAGAACGATGTTTAAAATTCGTTTAGTACATCTCAAGATTGTGCATTGGTCAAATTGTACCCGCAGCTTATTTCCAACTTAGTTGTGAATTAATTACAACTTCGTAACTATGACTTCAAGACGCTAGGGTAATAACAGTAAATCATTATTATTCCACGAAAACTAAATAAACAAAGTTGCAGAAGTATTAAATTCACTATAAAATAGTTTCCTAGCAGCCGCAGGTACATTTTCACCGCTTCGGGCTATTTATTGCGCACAGGACCGAGCTATTTGGAGCTACAAGGCTTTGAATCTATTAGTCAGTGCTGACAGAGCTGAATATTTGAAAATGGAATCATTAGTACAGTTAAGCCATTTAGCAAATTGTACAACCGAGCTTCCCGTATAGTCGTTGATGAATTGCACTAAGTGTTTACAAAACTGTTTGCTATTGGCAGTACAAAATCGTTCAATAAACAGTCTCCGTCTCACCAAACTAGTGGTAACTCATTAGAACAGCCACAGATGGACAAATAAAGTCTCTTCTTACTTTGTATACAAGAATCTCATCACTTAATTGGTTCCAATGAATGTATCGTTAAAAAATGATTACATCATACATACACTGGGTCGCAGAATTAGAAAATGAATGTTCTTAATTTACAAAATTATATAAATTTTTCCGACTAGACGGCTATACTTTACGATGAGATGTACTTATGTAAGATTGTTTTCGCTACATACGCTTCAGCTGATTTCATTGAACCTATTTTCAATATCCTTATAAAGATTCTGATTTAGATAGGAGCTCGTGCAAACATATTTCCTTCAAAGCGTAAATGCAAGCGTAAAATGGACGGGTTCTAGGTCGGAGCCATAATTAGAGGTTGGAGAGCGGGGTGAGGCAGGGAGAGTTGAGCTCCACCGCACTTTTTATCTTATTATGATAATGCGCTGATTGTTGCGCTCAGCAGTCATCATGTCGGGTGTCATACTGATGGAGTTTGTCTGAATAGTTTCAGCTATGCTATGGACGACATGATGCTGCTGAGCGCATCGGTTTGTGGCATTAGAACATTGTTGCAGATTTGTGAGGCATATGCTGAAGGACACGGTCTGAAATAAAATGTGTCAAAAAGTCAGTTCATGGTTTTTGTGGCTGGCTCTAAATGTCCTATAACAGTACTACCCATCGAACTGTACGGGGTTCCCCAGGTTAATGTGGACCAGTTTAAATACCTAGGGCATTTAGTTACCGCCGGTCTCAGGGACAATACTGACATCGAGCGGAGGGGGTTGTCAAGTAGATCTAATTATGATAGCCCGCAGATTTGAACGGTGTTCCAAGTCGGTCAAACTAAAACTTTTCTGA
Organism: Apamea epomidion; assembly: GCA_947507525.1. Lineage (NCBI taxonomy): Eukaryota > Metazoa > Arthropoda > Insecta > Lepidoptera > Noctuidae > Apamea > Apamea epomidion. The sequence continues at coordinate 20,351,227 of OX382237.1, forward strand.
GATTATTGTAACTCATTGTATACGTGCACCCTGTGGGTGAATACGAAAACGCATACGAAACCATCCGCGTCCAATATAACAACGCCATCAGAGCGTTGATGGGGCTGCCACGACAGACACTGTAGTGCGTCGGGCATGTTTGCCGAAGCTAGCGTCGACTGCTTCTATGCAACGATGCGTAAGCGGAGCGCGTCTCTGGTGCGCAGGATGCGCGGCAGCCCCAGCAGCGTGCTGATAATGCTAGCGGACAGGCTCGACTGTCCATACATACGCTGGAGTGACTTGCACGTCACCTATAGAAGTCCGTCACTTTGTAAGTATTGTTTTTTTTTTTGTTTTGTAATGTTCATTTATAATTTGTATATTGTGAGAGTAATGTATTACATATTGTGTATGAGTCATGTTACCTACTTGCTTGAATAAATAAATAATAAAGCTTCATGTCAGCTCGTAATCGTTAACTGTGAACATACATTATCCCATTAAGGCCGCTCGTATAATCAAGCTCGTCTGGCCAACGAATGGCGTTTACATTTTCTTTCCAATGCAGAAGGCAGAATAATGCTAATCCTTTTCACAGGGTTAGTACATCGATATTTTACCAACTACGATACTAATATAAGTCGCACGTAATTTAGTGGATAAGCTGATTTGCCCTTACGTAAAGATATATCAACTTTATTTTAGCTAGAATACAAAGGCTCACACAAAATGGTAAACACCATACATTATGTGATCACAAAGGGGAGGATATGGCGTCCCTTTGGTGTGGCGGCTCGCGGGCGGCGGAAGTGAGGACAGTGACGGATGTGCCCTGTGTCACGCAGTGTCACGACTCGGTAAGGCTCGGCGTAGCTCAAGTAGTGTAACGTATGGCAGACCAGATTTTGCCCGCGCCTGCACTCGTGTGGAGCTCAGAAATTATTCCACAGGAGCGTACAACCAAGTCATGGTCAACCTGTGTGCTAAATTCCATCCAAATTCGTTCAGCCGTTGAGGCGTGAAAAGGTAACAGGCAGACAGAGTTATGATATTAATAACTGTCTACTATTTTATGATAAGTTGTAGAGGAATAAATTATGGTGTTAACATATGGATGTGTATATGCTGAGTGATGGTGAGCTCGGATTTAGTTAAAGCTTTCAAAGTTTTTAGGTAAGAATGTGTGGCAGCCCTAAACAAACAAAAAATACATTTTGCAGGGGAAACGTTATAATATGGCGTAAACGGTAGCTCCATATTATAACGTTTTCCCCTGTCATGTCTCGGTATCTACACCCATAACTATAACTATACTCGTTCGTTACTTCCCATCGTTTAGCGAAGTTATCTTGTAGATAACAGTGGAAAGGAAACAATTTGCTAAATGCTCTTCACAAATGGACTACTGTTACTGAAGCGTCCTTGGGTGTAGCGGAAATGTATAATAAACTGAGATACATGGAAGGTCAAAGGGTCAACTGCAAGGGCTGCTATAACAACGTCAAAGTGCGACAGAATAGGTCTGCGTAAAACATTTCATTAGGCATTTATTTTTGCCATTTAAAGAAAATGGCAAGGACCACCAAGGAGTGCTGTATAGTCACCGCGCTTACTTCTTGGTCCACCACAGAGGGCGTTGGAGCAAAAAGCCCATTACCTTTTCAGTCCTTTGAGGAAGGTATTTTTTACTAAAGCATTAACTAATCTGTACGTAATGCATAGATCTGTGATGATAAACTACAGTTTGAATTTGTGTTTTTGGGTGGGAAATCATCAAATGACCCCTCCCACCCTGGGCGGAGCAGAAGGGAGTGTCAGACTTTTACTGACTAAAACCCACCCGTGTTCCTTCAGTTGCCTGTGCCAGGGGCCACGGTATCTCTTTCGAACAACCCGCAGCCCCAGCGGCATCGTCCCTAGCGGACCCCGTCAGTTCGTGCTGACAGCTCTTTGAGGCGCGCGTGGAACACAACGCGCCATCGACACGGGCCTGGTCCTTACCGGGCGGCGAGCTGCCCAAAGCTCGCCACCCGCAAGCCCGCGCCTACGGTGGCCGGGAGTCGGCTGTTTGACTCCCGTCCAGGGCGTCTCCTGCGGCGGCTAGGCGCGCGAGGGTGCAGCGATTGCCTCTCCCTCACGCGCTACGCCTCCTCCTTCGCGAGCATTACTCCTTCGCAGAAGGAGGCGACTGCCTCCCACTCCCTCTCGCCCCGGACCATGGCTTGAACCAGGGCCGGACGCGATAGATCGCCGCCACCGATCGCCGCCACGAGGACACGGCGGGGCCCCGCCCAAGCCGGGCAGACCTCCACCGTATGCTCCACCGTATCCTCCGGGCGATCCACACAGTGGTGACACCCTGGCATTTCCTCCCGCTTTATCCTGTACAGGAACCTCCCGAAACAACCATGTCCGGTGAGGACCTGCGTCAGGCGGAAAGTGAGGGCGCCGTGGCGCCTCTCTAGGCACTCCTCAAAGAGGGGACTCATCGCCGCAATTATGGCATGCCCAGCGCTGGGTTTCGACGATCGCATTCTCCATGCCGCTGTGAGATCCCGCCGGAGCTCTGTCTGCTGCGCCGTGATTTCTCGCGGCAGCGGAGTAACGCCCCAGCGTTTTGCCTCCTCTCGTCACTCCCATATGTGGGCGAGGACTTTGGCCTGCAGATCCCATGGCGGCATTCCGGCAAGGAGGCTCGCCGCCTCAGCGGAGACCGTACGGTATCCTCGGATGAGCCGGACAGCCATGACCCTTTGGGACGCGTTCAACCGGCGGGCTAGTCGCCGCCTCAGGGAACGCGCCCATACCGGTGCCCTGTAAAGGGCCATGGACCGCACGACCCCCGCATAAAGCCTCCGGTAGGAGGCGTTTGGTCCCCCTAGATTGGGTAGGAGCCGCCTCAAGGCAGCCCCGGCCCGCTCCAGTCTGGGAGCCAAACGTCGGAAGTGCTCCACGAAGTTCCACCGGCTGTCGAGGACGAGTCCCAGGTACTTCATCGTCAGCTCGACGCCGATGTGAACCCCTTCCGCCGTTATTTGTGAACCCGACGGTGGCGCGTCCCGAGGACCATGAAAACACATGGCCTCAGATTTGTGCAATGCCACCTCGAGTCCCAATTGCCGGATCCTCTCGACGAATGTCGCAACCCCGCGTGTCGCTGCTTCGGCCGCCGCCTGGTGCGACCTCCCCTGCGCCAGGACCAGCGTGTCGTCAGCGTAGCAAACTACGCTGACACTATCAGGGAGGTCGGCGCGCAGCACCCAGTCGTACTCGATATCCCACAGATGCGGCCCTAGAACCGATCCCTGTGGGACACCGCACGACATCTCTCGCCGGTTCCACTCTCCCCGGTGACCGGGGTAGATGACGCCCTGTCCGTCAGATAGGCCTTGACAATGCGACGGAGGTAGGTCGGCATCCGTAGATAACCGAGTGCCTCCCTGATGCAACTCCAGGGCAGGGTATTGAAGGCATTGGCGATGTCTAGAGACACCGCCAAGACAACCCCACCCCGGCCACAGCATCCCCCGTCGTGAGGGCTCGCACGCGCATGATGGTATCCACCGTAGAGCGCCCCCTGCGGAAACCAAACTGGCTTTCGGCCAAATCCGGCCCCACCCGCACCAGCTGCCCGGCAAGGCGGTCTGCAATTACTCTTTCAAAGAGCTTGCCCACCTCGTCGAGCAGCACGATGGGCCGGTAAGCGGACGGAGAGTCCGCAGAGCGCCCCGGCTTCTTGATGAGGACCAGTTTCCCCGTCTTCCAACGAAGTGGGAACCGGCCCCTCTCCAAGCATGCGCTTAGTAGCCCCCTTAGGCAGCGGCGACGGTAGTGGTGGTGGCGGCTGCGGTGGTGACGACGGTGGCGGAGGGCTTGCCCCTGCCCCTGGCTTTGGCGGGTGTAGCGCAGGCCTTGCTCCCAGCCCGGTGATCGGCTGGCTTGCCAGCTGCCGCACATGCATAGCAGTGCGGCATAGCGTTACACGAGCCGGCCTTGTGACTGGGCTGACCACAGCGGAAGCAGAGATTGCTGCGGTCCACCTCCGAGGTGAATTTAGCCCCCCACGTGGCTGCGGAAATACCTCAGAGGTCTGGGCTCCATCAGTTTTACCTGCGCGGAAGCCCAGCCCACCAGGAGCCTTCGGCCCTCCCCGGCTAGCTTTTGGGCCACCGACACGGGGCAGCTCACCGTGATGGCTTGCATCCCCGTGGAGTCAGGATGGAGAGTGCCCGCCCTCACCTGCTCGGCAGAGCACCCCCAGTCTTAACGATGGCGGCCACCACCTCTACCACCGTCGCAGAGTCGTCCAGACCCAGAATGCGCACGACAGCGCTCTTGGTGGGTCTGGACACTGGGGCCTCGTCCGCATTTAAGGACGCTCTAAGCCTTTCGGCCATAGCGTCAGCAGTCGGGTCGCTAGCCGCACCAGGGACCTCCAGCATCCGGGCCCCAGTCGCAGTGACCCTTAGCCGGATGCCCTCAGCAACGCCGAGCTCCTGCTGGTTCACCGCGGCTCTCGCCTTGGCAAGCACGTCGCGGTAGGTCATGCCCTTCTTCTCCGCTTCCGGCTGTAGTGTGATCACTACAGCTGCGGTCTTTGGGGCACGAAGCCTAGCCGCGACGCCTCGCTTCTTGCGCCGTTGCCGCCTCTCTTTTCTTTTGGCCGCCCTTGCAGCCTTGCTCGCCTTCCTCTTCTGCCCGGCCACCTGCCAATCGGCGTCGGCCGGAGGCGATGCAGGAGGCGGTTGAGGCGGCCGTTTCGCCGCCGGGGCTGGGGCTGGTACTGGGGCTGGGGCTGGGGCTGGGGCTGGGGCTGGGGCTGGGGCTGGGGCTGGGGCTGGGGCTGGGGCTGGGGCTGGGGCTGGGGCTGGGGCTGGGGCTGGGGCTGGGGCTTGGGCTGGGGCTGGGGCCCTCGCGGGTTTGGGGGCGGTCCTTTTTGCTGCTTGCCCCGTGGCCGTGGCTGTGGCAGCCGCGACGGCAGCATACGACACCGCCTTTCGCCGGCCCGCCGCCAGCGGAGGGCGCAGGACAATGACCACCAGGGCGGAGAACCGGCTCTGAAAAGCAGTCAGCTCCTGCCGCACCAGGTTCAGGACCCGGTCCTCAGCAGGTACTGGCCGCCCCTGTTACGCCCCGTCCTGCGGCACCTCCCGGGGGCCGGTTGCTCGCAGCCCGGCCAAGTCCGCTCGGAGCTCCTCATTCTCCTTTCGGAGAAGCTCCATGGCAGCTGTCAAGCGAGCCACCTCCGCCCGCATTTCGGACATTCCGTCCGGTGGGGGCCCGAAGTAGATGGCCTCCACTGCCGCCATGATGGAGGCCTTTGCCGAGACTATGGCCCTGTTTTTAGAAGTTTGTAACTTCTTCAGCGCCACGTCCCGGATCGCGGCCTTCACGACCGCCGCAAACTTCTTCTTGCAGTCCGCATCAGGGCCGCCAACCTCACCCGCCTCGAGGGCTCCGATGCGACCGCGCGACCGGTCCCCCCCTCCTTTGCGGGCTCCTCCGCTCGTTCTGCCGCCTCCCGAGCGGTGAGCCCTCTCCCTTTGCCTCGCTCTCGGGCTTCTCCCCGCCTACTGGTGGGGATCTTCCGAGCCGAGGCCAGCTCCCCGTCAGAGAACGACCCCTGGCCGTCCACTGACCTTGTCTGCTTACTCTGGGCCTTCCTTGTCGTTTGGGTTTGGGTTTTGTTTTAAAAAAAAAACCATTTTGTTCCCACGAGTAAAAAACTTTGTGTACCTGCTCAAAAAATGCGTGGTTCGCACTAGCGACTAAATCAAGCTACCCATTAGCCAAGCTTACTACCTCCCTCACGGTGCGCCGCCGCTTGGAGGTTTTGGGATTTTTTATAGAGATCTTCCTCGCGGTCCGGGCGGTTAAGCCAAGACCCTCCACCCTCGTCAAAAGTCAGAGACATGACCTTGACAGTCTTCAGGGCTACGATATTAACGGTGGCAGGAGGGGGCGGGTTACCCCTCCTGCCTGCCCGGCGGCAGGGTAAGTGCACACCAGGCCCGCTCTTACTCCAACACAGTTGCCGCTCTGCTCCTCATAGCGACTTGAGTGGACCGTTCCTCTTGGCAGAACATTAGCATGCGGGCAGCGAGATCTCATTGGGAAATAATCCCACTAAGAAATAGCTGCCCGCACCCCAGGATGTACCGGCCCGAAAACTGGTCTTCCGCCCGGACGTATCCAGAAGGGAACTCCAGTCCCCAGGCACACGTGGAGGTTTTCTGCCCCGGCACCCCGTGTTTGCATGCCTTTTTTTTTTTTTTTTTGTGGATGGGAAATCATCAAATGACTCCTCCCGCTCTGGGTGGAGCAGAAGGGAGTGTCAGACTCTTACTGACTAAAACCTACCCGTGTTCCTTCCTTAGCCCTTTATGTACCAGGGCAGCGGTAACCCTTTCAGACGATCCCGCTACCCCGGCAGGCTTCGGCCCTGTCGGGCCCCGTCATCTATGCTGACATCTCTTTGAGGCGCACGTGGAACACTTACGCGCCGTCCGGCACGGGCCTGGTCCTGATCGGACGGAGAGCTACCCATTGCTCTCCGCCCGCAGGCCCGCGCCTACGGTGGCCGGGAGTCGTCACGCGGCTCCCGACGCCCGGAGCGTCTCCCTCGGCGGCTGAGGCGTGAGGATCTCTCTCTCGCCCATCCCGCCACCTCCTTCGCTAGCATGACTGCTTCGCAGAAGGAGGTGACTGCCTCCCACTCCCTCTCGCCCCGGACCATGGCTTGCACCAGGGCCGGACGCGAGAGGTCGCCACCGCTGCCGATCGCCTCTACGAGGACACGGCGGTGCTCTGCCCAAGCGGGGCAGACCTCCACCGTATGCTCCACCGTGTCCTTTGGGCGATCCTCGCAGTGGTGACACCCGGGCGTCTCCTCCCGCCTGATGATGTGCAGGAACCTCCCGAAACATCCGTGTCCGGAGAGGACCTGCGTCAGGCGGTAGGTGAGAGCGCCGTGACGCCTCTCTAGCCACTCCTCAAAGAGGGGTCTTATCGCCGCTATCGTGGCGTGCCCTGCGCTGGGTTGCGATAGTCGCGCCTTCCATTCCACCATGAGACCGCGCCGGAGGTCCGTCCGCTCCGCAGCGATTTGCCGCGGGTGCAGAGTTTCCCCCCGACGTAGTGCCTCCGCGCGCCAGTCATACAGGCGCGCGAGGACTATCGCCTCCAGATCCCATGGTGGCAGTCCGGCAAGGAGGCTTGCTCCCTCGCCCGAGATCGTGCGGTACCCCCTTATAAGCCTTACGGCAACCACCTTTTGGGGCGCGTTCAGATAGTGTGCGGCTCGAAGCCGCAGTGAACGCGCCCACACCGGGGCCCCGTAAAGGGCCATGGACCGCACGACCCCTGCGTAAAGCCTCCGGCAGGAGGCGTTTGGCCCCCTCAGGTTGGACAGGAGCCGCTTTAGGGCGGCCCCGGTCTGTTCCAGTTTGGGGGCCAAACGTCGGAAATGCTCGACGAAGTTCCACCGGCTGTCGAGGACGAGACCCAGGTATCTCATCGTTGTCTCGACGCCGATGTGAACCCCTCCTACCATCAGTTGGGATCCCGAAGGTGGCCCGTACCGGGGCCCATGAAAGGACATGGCCTCGGACTTGTGCAATGCCACCTCGAGACCCAACTGCCGGATCCTTTCCACGACTATCGCAACCCCGCGTGTCATCGCGTCGGCCGCCGCCTGATGCGACCTCCCCTGCGCCAGGACCAGCGTGTCGTCAGCGTAGCAAACTACGCTGACGCCATCAGGGAGGTCGGCCCGCAGCACCCAGTCGTAACCGATGTCCCACAGGAGCGGCCCCAGAACCGATCCCTGTGGGACACCGCACGACATCTCTCGCCGGTTCCAGTTCCCGTCGCGACCGGGGTAGATGACGGCTCTGTCCGTCAAATACGCCCCGACTATTCGACGGAGGTAAGTTGGCACCCGGTGATACCGGAGTGCCTCCCCTATGCAGCTCCAGGGCAGGGTGTTGAACGCGTTGGCGATGTCGAGTGACACCGCCACGACCACCCCACTCCGGGACACCGCGTCCCCCGTCGTGAGGGCTCTCACGCGCATGATGGCGTCCACCGTCGAGCGCCCCTTGCGGAAGCCAAACTGGCACTCCGCAAGATCCGGCCCCGTCCTCACCAGGTGCCCGACGAGGCGGCCCGCAATCACTCTCTCAACGAGCTTGCCGACCTCGTCGAGCAGCACTATGGGCCGGTATGCGGACGGAGAGTCCGCAGGGCGCCCTGGCTTCTGAATGAGGACCAGCTTCCCCGTCTTCCAACGGAGTGGAAACTGGCCTCTCTCCATGCATGCGCTTAAGAGCGCCTCAAGTCGAGGCCCGAGAGCCCTCGAGGCCAGGACCCAGGCTTTACCCGGCAAGCCGTCGGGTCCCGGGGCGGTATTTTTGGCCTTCAGCCTGCCTACCGCCGCTCTCAGATCTACCCCGGTCACTTCAGGGGTGTCGTCGTCGTCGTCCGTGTGGTCCGCTTCGGGCACCGCAAGTGGCGGGGCCATAGGCGGGGGAGTATGCTCCCCCCGTGAAGGGAACAGAGCGCTCACCACTTCCTCCACCAGCTGGGGTCGGAGACTCTGCGTCAGCGGGGGGGCCCAGGTGCGGAGTTTATTCCGCACCATTCTGTAAGGACGCCCCCATGGATCTCGGTTCAGAGTCTCCAACATCTCCTCGCGGGCCATATCTTTGGCCCGCTGGACAGCCTCTTGGAGGGCGGTCTTCGCCGCTCTGTACCCCTCGTACAGCTCCGCTTCCGTGGCTTCCGCATCCGGAGGGCGAATGCGGAGCCTGCGGTGCCTGGTGTACCGGTGTCGCGCGTCGACGCACGCCTTGCGTAGCGCCCCAACCTCCTGCGACCACCAGTACACCTGACGTCGGGCGCATCCTGGCCGGACTCGGGGCATTGCCACGTCACAGATCTCGGTCATGGCCTCCCGGAACCACTCCACCTCATCGTCAATGTCAGCAGGCCTGTCCGGTGAAAACACCCAGGCCTGCACGATCGAGGCTTCCAGGAGAAGCTCCCGGTCCAGCTGCTTCAGCGCCCACCGTGAACCACTCGGGAATTAGAGGGTCTCAATTGTCAATAGATAAATCCTGATTTTGTAGATTATTCAAACATTCAGTTGTAGAATCTAGCAACGACGACCAGGCCTGTTTCCAGAGCCCAGTCCTCCACCATCCTGCCCCGCACATCCGTGCAACGGGAACCCCAGGCCAAATTCTTGGCATTGAAGTCCCCGAGCACTAGCACGGAGAAGCCGTGGTTTCTGGCGACGACGACACTCAACTCTGTTAAAGAGTTCTGGAACTCGGCGAGAGTTCGGCTCGGAGAGAAGTATACTCCCACGACTACAATCTCTCCGAACCGTGCTGCTACGCACCCCTGTCCCCTCGTGACACCTTCGAGGGACGGGGTACCGGCGGCAGCCGACGAAATTATGGCCACTGAGCCGTTCAGGTCCTCCACCCAGTCATCCCTGGGCGGGACAAAGTACGGCTCAGCGACCACGGCGATGTTAATCGACCACTGCGCCATGCTCTGGAGCAACAGGTCCTGAGCGCAGGCGCAGTGGTTGATGTTCGCCTGGAGGAGGCGTAGAGGAGGAGTCATTACTCCTCCATTTCAGCCCCCTCCCGGGCCCCCTCGGCTGTGGTGGCGGCGGCGGCGGCGGCGGCGGCGGCGGTGGCGGCGGCGGTGGTGGTGGCGGCGGTGGCGGCGGTGGCGGTGGCGGCAACAGTGGCGGCGACGGTGGTGGTGGCGACGGCGGCGGAGGGCCTGCCTTTCCTCCTGGCTTCGGCGGGTGGAGCGTAGGACTTGCTCCCCGCCCTGTGATCGGCCGGCTTGCCAGCAGCCGCACATACGACGCAGTGCGGCGCGGCGATGCACGAGCCGGCCGTATGTCCGGGCACCGCACCGCAGCGAAAGCACAGAGTGCTGCGGTCCTCTAAGGTGCACTGGACGCCCACGTGGTGCCCCACGAGGCATCGATAGCACCTTAGAGGTCTGGGCTCCAGCAGCTTGACCTGCGCCGACACCCAGCCCACCAGGAGCCTTCCGCCCTCCACTATCTTCCTCACCGCCGTCACGGGACAGCTTACCGTAACGGTTCGCATACCCGTGAAGTCAGGACGTATGGTGCCCGCCTTCACCTGGTCGGTCAGACACCCGCCCGTCCTGACGACGGCGGCTACCACCTCGGCCCCCGTCACCGAGTCATCCAGGCCCACAATGCGCATATCCGCGCACTTGACGGGCCTGGAGACTCGAGCCTCGTCCGCATTGAGGGACGCCCTTAGCTTTTCAGCCAGGGCGTCAGCGGTGGGGCCACTCGTCGCACCGGGGACCTCCAGCATGCGGGCACCAGTGGCGGTCACCCTATGCCGGAGGCCTCCGGTGATCCCCAGCTCCTGGAGATCCACCGTCGCTCTCGCTTTGGCGAGCACGTCGCCGTAGGTCACCCCCCTCTTGACCGCGTCCAGCTGTAGTGTAATGACTACAGCCGCGGTCTTGGGGGAGCGAAGCCTAGCCGCAACGGCTCGCTCCTTGCGGCGCCTCCTCTGCGCCTTTTTCCTGGCCGCTTTGGCCACCTTCTTCTTCTCCCCGACCACCTGCCACTCGGCGTTGGTCGTGGGAGATTTGTTTGGGGGAGGCGTAGGCTCTGGGGCCTTCCCCTCCCCAGCCGTTCTGCCCTTTTTCTGGGCTGGCACCGCAGGTTTGGCGGCAGGCGCCGATTTCGCCGGCGCCGAGGCTCCACCAGCCGACTTCGGTTTCGCCGGCGCCGGGGCTCCTCTAGCCGACGCCGGTTTGGCCGGCGCCTGGGCCCGGCCAGACGCCTCGGGTTTAGGGGCGGCCGCGGCCGCGTACTAGGCCGCCTTAGGCCCTGGGGCCGTCCTACCCGCCAAGGGGGGGCGCAGAACAATACCCTCCAGGACGGCGAACCGCGCCTGGAAGGTCGCCAGCTCCTGCCGAACCAGGTTCAGGACCTGGTTCTCCACCGGCACGGGCTGGCTTGGTGGTGTTTTGGTCTGCGCAGTGCCGGCCGCTCGCATCCCGGCCAGGTCCGCTCGGAGCTCCTCGTTCTCCTTTCGGAGGAGCTGTGTTTGCATGCCTTAATTTAAGGTAGTTAGTATAAGGATATTATTTTAAACTTAACATCTGTAACTTGTACCTACTTTCTGTGCAAACAAAGATCTATTATATTCTGTTCTAGTTGCCGCGATCAGTCAAATGATAGGTGACCACTCTTTATCGTCATCGACCTACGTTGTACTGTAAATATATATTTTTTTTATAAACCAATGTAACGAGGAAATTTATATTTCGTATGACAATTACACATAACAAAGAGATATTGTGGACCACTCTAATTATTAGCCTAACGTTCTGTTAAAATTTAAAATAGTAGCGGTCCCCCGACGGGACCATATTTAATCAAAAAATTTCATACGTACTTACGTAGGGTCATAATTTCAAGGTTATTTTTTTCTAGGTTTTCACGTTTATACCTTTTTTGTTCTATTTCTGGCAATTTTTTCAATAGTTTTTTAAAAATTGTTTTAGGCTTTTTACATTCCAACTACTTTTATTATTATTTTGTGTCGGGGGTTTTTTTAATTTTTAATTTAATTTTTTATTTCATGCTTTTTGTAGGGACTCCTTATTATTTCATTTCTTTTATTTTCTTGCGTTTTAAGATTCAAGTAATTTGGTGTTCAATCAGGTTTTTTGTAATTCGCTATTTTGTGGCGTACATCTTGGATTTGAAATTTCTCATAGTGTATTCTACTAGTCAAGCCCTTTCATTTGATACCCATATTGAGGGAGTTGTGAAAAAATATGTAATTCGCCATTTTGTGTGCGGCGGCCATCTTGGACCGATTTTCATCAAATATAGCTAACAACACTTCCGACAAATTCACCTTTCAAACAAAAAAAACAAAATCAGAATCGGTTCATCCGTTCGGGAGCTACAATGCCACAGACAGATATACACACACACAGACACGTCAAACTTATAACACCCCGTCGTTTTTGTGTCGGGGGTTAAAAATGACATACCATTTCCTGCCTGTCGCGTTTTTTTTATTTTTTCAATCTAACCTCATGCATTTTCATCAAAAACACAAAAAATAACATTCGCAATCGAGCGTCAGCCAAAATCCAACATTCTACCGCGGGGGTATACGCGCCACAGTAACCGGTCATTTTGTTCGTCGACATACGGACGTATCGAAACTAAAACCTAGGAAGTGAGAACTCTTTGATAGACTTGTACATTAATAGCAAAAAGTTATTTTTTGGTCAATTTTTCCATACGATTTTCTCAGTTGACGTTACAAATTCAAATCACATTAATGACCAGCTTGTCATAATGATATTCAGTACAAATACAACAGCCTGGCTAGAGCTTAAATGACATGCTTTAGGTTATGTTTGCATGACATATACTCGTAATTGGACGTTAGCGAGCAGGTGGTGTGAAAACCTATTTATTAAATCCACATTTCCAAATTCACAGAATTCAAGATAGGTATATATAAACCCTTCCGTGTCTGCTTTTAAAATAGAATCCTTTGAAGCTTGCTTATCATAATCGGTAATCATCTCTAAGCCAAATAAACGATCAGCTTTAATTATTACAAGTTAATTACGAGTAACAAGGAGGCAGTTGTGGGGTGGGGGGGGGGGGGGCTAAGGAGTGAAAAGTCAGGGGTGACTGGCTGAAATCAGCGCCATCAATCACCGCCTCGGGCCGCGACGAGTTGATTGGAACAGTGACTAGTGACCCTGGTGGAACATGTCAATTTGTTAGAGCAATGTCTTTGAATCACTAAATCTCTACACTTTGCAAGTAACTACAATTAAATACGTATTACATTTCCGAAATGTCTTTTATTGTAGCGAACACACATGCTTACGAAATGTCTTTTATTGTAGCGAACACACATGCTTACGAAAGCGGAATCAATGGGTTTCAGATAATGTTTTATTCGATAACATGGGAACGAAACTTCTGAAGTAACAATATTATTAGTTACTAGCTTCTGCCTGCGACTTCGTTCGCGTGGAATTGTTGGTTCCTCCGACCCGTAGAATTATATCTATTCTCCGACCCAATCCGTCGCCCACATTTGAAATTTACATAATTTATGGCCAATATTGACAAAAACAAAGTTACTCCGATTAAGAAATAGTAACCTAATTTAGGAACAGGACATAATACACGCATGACGCCATCTATTAATGATCTGTAAAACGTTTCACACTTATTATTGAGACACCCACAACACTCGATTTAAACAGTTTTGCTAATGGGGTAATCTGGTACAATTTTGAACATTTGTTTTAACAACAACGTTTAAATTTTATTAAGTTGATATTAGGTATTAAACATTATGGAGTCTATAACTTCAGGTAAATATATGATTTCTAAATAACTAAAACGCTTGCATTACCTACGGTTTTATAGATATATAAATATAGTTTTGAATAGAAGGCCATACTTTAGCAGTTTATTTTTTTATACACAATGAAAAAGTTCATACTCAATTGCACTCAATCCGGTTTCTTTACATATTTCGAAAGAACATATAGATCTATAGCTTTCATATGACACTCAATTTAGCTGCGTCTACTTGCGTCACCTAAACGAAATAGAGCAAAACGTAACAATGTTTATGTATTTGAAAAATACTCATAACCATTTTTCAGGCAGTTCCCAACATAGCATTCCAATTAGTCGAAGAGAACTATTTAGTTTCTAGTTAAAAGATCCAGAAGTTTAGTAACTTCTTTATTGAAATTGTATTTTGTTTGACTTTCTCATTTTTTATATTTGTAAGATTTAATATATAAATTAAACATAGGTAGTATCAATAAAGTTTTATTTTTCTAAAGCACCTTTATACTATTATTTTAGACAAACTACAGCAATAAAGCGTAAACACACTTAAAGCTGTCACACACTTCAACACCACATAGGGGTGTTGAAGTTAAAGCTATATAGCTTTGAGTACCTACTACTCAACTACTTAGGCGGGTATTCTTGAAAAATTTCAAGTTTATTAACCTAATGAAGAAGATTTTTCATATAAACTGTATCCCCGCTTTTCACCGCCACAGGGGTGGAATTTAAAAAAATCGTTTGGGATGTACACATATTGATAACTTGACTCAAAGTTTATTTTCGAGTTAATCAAGCCATGCAGTAAAATCCTCCCCTGTAAAATTGACTACCTCTTTTAAGCCCGTCAGGGATAATTTTCGATAAACCCTGATACACATTATTCTTTACATTCGATCCTAAGTATAAATAGTGAGTTTCGAGATAATCGGACCGCGTGCTAAAACCTTTCATACAAACTTTGAAACCCCCCAATCCCCTTTTAAGGGGTAGTTTAGAAAAACATAAAATGGCAAACTTCATAATTTACTTAGTTAGTATTGGTGCCAAGTTTCAAGTTTATTAACTCAAGAAATAAGATTTTCCATACAAACAAAATCCCCCCATTTCACCCTCTTAACGGTAGAATTTCTTAGAAAAAACCTTTCTTAGTGGATACCTACTCTTCACTAAGAACACGCCCTCCAAATTTCATGTCTCTAGGACCAGCGATGTAGGCTGTGCGTTGATGTATCAGTCAGTCAGTCAATCAATCAGTCAATCAGTCAGGCAGTCAGTCAAGACTTTGAATTTTATATATATAGATTTAGAACTATTTAAAGCGGACCAGATTGCCATACATTGTTTTTAGTTATACATATACAACTGTTTAGGCAGCGCATGCAAATAATTCTGTTTTAAAAGGTATTTCTTTCCGCCTTGCTAGACAAAAGTTGTGATAGCTCAACTAAAATGCATGATGTAAACATAATTTATAGCCTATATAGCACTCACACATAATGTAGCTTTCTACTAGTGATAACATTTTTAGAACTGGATCATTAACTCCGGAGATTACCTCCTACATACATACAAACAAACAAATTTTACCTCTTATAATAGAATAGAATACGAAAAATATACAAAAGAATTACTGACAAAGACAACAAGTCTGAGGTGTGAACGAATAACAAGAATAGGACGTCCACTGGCCTCACTTGAAAGTATTTTATATCTATACTAGATGACCCGGTGTACTTCGTATCACCTATCCTCTCCCTTCTCTCTCCTTCAACTCTCCTTTCCTCAACTCTCTCTTCGCTAAGATGGCTGATAATTATTACGAGTATACGCTAAGTCTGGCAATAAAAAGTAGAAAATAATTGAGGGAACCATCGATTTTTAGCGGGCAACACTAATTTATACTTCATGAAAGACTTACTCATTTTTAACTATTAGATATGCATGACAATATTTTAAAGGTGATTTATAAAGCTTTTCAACAACCGTCAGTCCCTTTAGTCATAAATATTGAAAGACTGAGCTACACCAAGCTTCTTTGTTTGTTTGTTATGACAAATTGTTGTCAGGTAAAGTTTTATTTTATGTCCGTTTTCTTCCGTTTTCTACTCTTTATTGTCATGACTGTACAATAGTGTATATTTTTTGCACGTCACGGTTTATGCAGTTATTCTATTACAGACTCTTATGTCCACAAATAAAGTGCCTACAATTTTTTTTTCGGTCTGTTCCGGTTGGGCCACATTACAAGTTTTCAGATCTAAAAAACTGGCAACACAAAATGTCATCAAATGTCTTTGAAAAAATAACGTGACTCACGTTATCTTTTCAAAGACATTTACTATTAGTAGTTGTTTGAAAAAAAAAACAATAGTTTTAAGATTATTAAATAGCCTTGCCCGTTTTGCAAAAAGTGGATCGAGCGGCAGGACAACTGAAGTTCATGTCCCAGTTTATGTCTATATATTATGTGACCTAGATCTTCCATCCGCAGTAAACTACTAATAAACAATACTACATTGTGTGTAGTCTCTTTCATTTGTCTTTCGTCCCAGATTACTTTCGATATATCCGACAATAGTTTCTCAGATATGAAAGCAATTTCCTCAAACGATGTACGAGTTTATTCGGAGTGGCCAGAAACAGGGTGTTCACGAATGAGGTGTCATTCGATTTATGAACACGGCAATTATTGTAGTTGGCACCGTGCAAATATGTATATCGCTTATATTCTGCAATGCTACTTTTTTATGCAATAATTTGTCTTGTTTTGCAAGAGCTTTTAGCTATTTTATTTTTTTATTTTAGTTGTTTAGAAAAGTTATAGGTACTGTATGGCTTAAAAGTGGGGTGACAGTGTCACGAAGCAATAGATTGACACTTCTGTTTAACTTACGACCTTCTTCTAATAAGTAATTTCTATACTATAGACACACACTCTCACATTCGTTTGCAACTGATTGTAGTTCATAAATTCAACCATTAGGTTATATGGCATGATAGTCTAGCGGTTATCATACGTCGGTAAGCACGTTCATGCGTAGCGAGCCGTGGGTTCAAATCTCACGCGCGGTGATAATTTTTTTAAACGTTTTTATAATGACCTACTTGAATAATCACGCTATTGAATATAGTTCCGTATCATGTTCGCCTTGTTCACATAATTCGTTAAACTTTATGATTTTACCCACAGAAATCTAAATAAATAAATTATAAGGTAGACAGACCCAGTTAACTTACGACTCATTCACCGCGACTAAATAGAACGTTATTTGTTTTTATTTGGTTGTTATTGTAGATTAATGACGTGTGTTTCATCTATTAGCGGTGTTGTAGTTCATTTTGAAATGCAAGGAAATTTAAATATTGAGATGAAAGCACATATTATCGCGCTGCGTAAAAGGGGACTCAATATTATATCACAGATTTGATGAAACCGGACTGAGTGTGAGTATTATGATTTAATTATTCATCGATTTTTTTTCTATTTTTTAAAACCTTTTAGCTGTTTTTTTAAACGTTTTATATTTATCATAAAGCCTCAATAAAAGAAAAAAATATGAATATAAAATATGACATTAAGTATAATAATAATATAATATGTAAAATTTCTATTTTCAAAATAAATTTTGTTTCAAATTGGTAATATTCGTATTTTTCTAGTATCCTAACAGTACTGTTTTTTTGTTTTAGAGAAATACCTACTGTGAGTCAGAGGGTCAAAAGATGGCCCCAGCTAGACAGCGAATAATGAAACAAGTGGTTTCATACCAACGAGATATTTTGCCGAATTATTCGACACATCTTTATGAACCGTTCGCCGTGCAAACGAAAACATATACTCATTTATACGAAAAACCCGAAACGAAAACATATACCCATATTTGCTTGAAAAACATAAACAAGAACGTTTACATTTTGCGATACAGCGATGGGAAGCACGGAATGAGAGATCTGATGAGCAGTTGAAGTTGCATTGCATGGAAATATGGGAACATTTAAGAGTAACAGATAATTGTTTCATTATTGTTGGATTCATGCGCCAGCGTTTACTTGATAGTATTGATCATAATGGGGGTTATACAAACAAAGTATTGAGTTATAAATTACAAATTGATTTTAGTAATATTAAAATAATATTATGTCATATCGGTAATAAGGATTATTTTGAGATTTACTTTTAATCTTCTTTTCTAACATTTTTATTTTAACCCCGTATTACAATAACAATATAATAATGAAAATAAAATAATTATTACATTCTTGTTTATTAATCTATAAAAAACGAATAACAAGATAACCGATAAGGATTATTGTTGTAAAAGAAAACTAAAAGTCCCAACTCGAGATTGGAACCCAGACCAATGCGTTCAATAATCCAATACGTAAGACTACCAGCTATCGGTACTTGATAATTATAATAAGTTCAATTTTAGCAATGGTATGAACCAACCAAGGTCATACGTAAATACCTAGCATGTGTGCAAAGGCGACGGTATGTTTTTTGTTTCGTTCGACGCCAGCCAGTGTGCGAATTATGAGGTGAGCGTTCTGTGTTGATACATCACTTTATGCACACAGACATAGGTACGGCCTTTACCGCGCGTTCACAGCAATACAATCCTTAAGGTGATATTACATTAATAACCGCGACCGTACATACCGACTCGTAGGAAAAACATAGTGAAGAAAAGCCAATGAAAAGTTAAATTAATATTGTTAGATGGTGAAATATTCTTTATGCAATGCAATAAAAAATGTTACTTATTTCTTCGTGTTGACTTTTTCGACGATAAACTATGTACGTTTTTGTTCAACTTTCAATCCACTAGATACTCGTGTGATCTTTTGTACCTATGAGTACATCAATGCTTTGACTCCTAACGTTTCCGTCTGACATAATGATAGGTTGTCAGCTCTCGCCCCATTTCCTCCTTTAGATCCATTACGTGCACGTCTATCACCTTTCTCTTCTGAGGAATTACTTCCTCAAGTAATTGACATGCCGTGCGCGTCATTATAAATGTATGTACTTGCAAGCAATATAACGATTAAATTCCTTTTAAATGGAATAGAATTTACTCATGAATATTAATGCATGTCTCTAACTGCTTTTATCTACTTTAACCAGTAATACAAAAGATTTTGAGATGTAATAACGATCTACCTGATAGGCTCTTTATAAAAGTAAAAAGCACATCAAATTGTCTCTTAAGTATGTACTTCGTGGTTACTGCAAGCACCTGAATTTGCGTTTACATCGTTGTGGGAAAATCAATATCAAATAAAGGATAAATATAAACACTCTACATACATGTGAAAACGAGTCGTTTTACGATCTTTACGGTAGCTCTTTATATTCTTTTTGTCTCATGTTTTGCACTTTTAACCCTTTGCGTATGGGCTTCGAACTCACAAGGTCGATCACAAACGACGGAGGTAATGGCCATGCGCGGTAAATAGGCGGTTTTGTATATTGATATTTCTTTAGGTAATAAAACTGTCGTCTTGAAATCAATTCATATATATCAGGTATTCTGTTGCCAAATGTCATGTTAGCTATTGTGATTGGTTCACTCGGTAGTAAACTAATATAAAGATCTGGCCACATTGAGGTGAATCCCGTCGGTTTCGATTATTTTAGTGATAAGTAAGTTATTGCGCCAGTGTGCACACTTCCATTTTGTTTCCGACCTTTAGCATAGCTTATCATAACAGAACAGGTTTCACATCAGATCTATTTGTGTAGGTTGTCAGAAACACTGAACTGCTAGAATAGACGAATCGTAGCAAATTAAATTAACGATTTATTGGTAAAGCCGACCTTTAACAAAAACTTGCGTTGTCGCACGGTTGTTACATGCTGTGTAGGATATGTACACGAGACGATAAATATGTAGATTATTATAATGTATTTGTTGTTTGAGATTTATAATATATTTATAGTTTCACTAAGTTAACAATTACGACAACTCTGTGACTCCTGTGTGTACTGTGTTGTAGACTACTACTGTGTTTCTTTCTCACTTTTTGTGAAAATTACTTCTAGCATTTAAACGCTCTCGTTAAACTGTAAGCTTACAATGTATTTTTTTAATAAATAAATAAAGTATCTTCTTGTATAATTTACAAGCATTCTCTGTGAAGCAAATGACTACCCTTTTTTTGTTTGTATAAATAATTTTAAATACCTATAAAAACCAAGCAAACTTCAGCCTGTTTAGCCCTTCCCGTCCTTTAACATTAAAACGTCAAGCAGGCTATTGCTATAAGCTCGGCACACAGTTTGCTGGAGTACATGCCTAGTGCCGCTGCCCTAGAAAGAAATAAAAGTTAGGAAACTACCACCGAACGAAGACTTTCTTATTTCGCAAATTCTTGAACAAATTCTTCCCTTTTCTTATGGGGAATACCGTGACAAGCCCAAACAAACAAGTGCTGAAAGTATAACTAAGACCCAGTTTTTTGATCCGTAGTCAAACTCAACCAACTGTTAAAAATAGTAACTAATGGTTAAATTTTAGCAAAATGTGTTTTTTGATAAAATTTTCGTTTATCTAATGATATAATATAATTGTTACTGGTCAAATAATTGACTACTAATTAAAAAAATAACAATTTGATAAACTAGCATTTGATCAAAAAACACATTTTGCAAGACTCAGGTGTGATCCTCGAGTATTTGTTCATCGGAAACGAAAACTAGGAAGGTTCTGTTTTAATAATAATAATAAATTATTATTGAGCATAAGGTATACAATAAAAAATATTAAGAAAAATTGAGTTATTTGGCTAGAAACCAATCATAATTTGATAACACTGTTAAGTAGATTGTGCGTACGCAAAATACGCGCATTAACGTGGAGTTGCGGACACCAGCTCGTATTACCTATTAGGTAAATTGTGTCGTTACTTTAAATCTTCAGTATCTTGTTAAGCTAACAAGTAGACATGAGTTCAACACGCGTGCTAACCCGACTATCTGCTACAGACTTTACTTTTTTTTTTAATTTATATATTTTAATTTTGTAAATTAAACTGCCTATAACAATAATAAATAATACAGGGTCAAATTAAATAACCTAACGAAGTTTTAAGCTACGTTAAGATGTGATGCGTATCGATATTTAATGACGAAAAAAATAAAATTTTCTAAATACATCATTTCCCGTAACTACACTACCAGCGACCGATGACCCCGCAGACAGCTGTAGTGACCTGCAAGAAATGAAGAGTTTTATCGTTAGGAGTATAACGTTTTGTTTTGTGACACCCATCATAGCGGCGGAGTTTCACTACATAATTTAGTTTGACTACTTATGTAATTTTATTCTATTATTTTGTGCTGAATCGCTTTTCTCTTCGATACGAAATATTTTTGTGCCGCGCGTGCGATGAAGACCGATGATATATTATTATTCCTTCTACATTGACAGCTCCTGAATAAACATGGCAAAGTATCTAATCATCGAATCCTATCGCTCATTTAATAGGCTATTCAAAATTAATGTAAGCTTTAATTACGCCACAATCCTTTATTCACGGCTCTTAATATAAGTCATAACAGGATGATTTTGAATGCTAGTTTCGTCGAATCTTATCTAGTTGGTGTTATTTTATAGGCATTATTTAGTGGCGACTGAAATGAAATAAAACAGTTTGCTGACGAAATAATAGTTATTTGTATAAAAAACTGGCTGTATAGTTCTACAATTGTTATTTTTGGAAAAAAAGTATTTTATCCTAAAACAAAAATTAGTGATGACCAATTTTACCACTGTGTCGTCCACTAAAATCGAATGCCAATGATTTGTCAAAAATCGTAGCTACTGAACTGAATTCGTAGCACTCCACTATACTATAAAGCTACCATTTACTGGGTACGTCTTTCATTGACTTGAATGTGCCTTGGCGGATGAGAGAATGTCATGCTCACTCTAATGTCTCGCTGATGGTGGCACATGTGTTGGATCATTTAGCTCCCTTCAAAATGGTTGAGCTGAATGGTGCTAATCTATGCGTCATGTTCGTGAACGGGCGCCGTCAGTAGGGACTGGTCAACTCTTTGCTGCCATGGCTTATTTTGATTTAAATTAATATTTGAATTGTTTTTTTTTATCTTTTCATTACGGACGCTTTTAACGTTCTGCATCGTTCTCACATGCATAATTTTGAACATGAATGATGTAACCAATACTTTGTAACAATATTATTATGATTTAAAAGAGTGTCCATGGAGTTTCTTGCCCGTTCTTCTCCATAGGTACCAACTACGCTTTGGAATGGGCAACTAGCTTCATCTTTTTGACTGACCGACCTTGACAATTCAAAAGTGCCTGTAATTGGTTTATTTGAAATAAATAGTTTGAGTTTGAGTTTGAGTTTGGGTAGGCGTGTGTGAAGTATTTTCAAATGCTGATTGTTTGGGACGAATATCCGAACGCAATTCGATCACGCCATCATAAGCCAATCAGAGCACATCTAAATGACGCCATTGCTCGTTCTGATTGGTCAATTGTTTCCATACCCCTTTCCTCGACCGCTGTACCTTTTTATTAATTACATTTGCATTCGCAACTATTGTAACGAGTACTTGGTATTTTTATTTCAAAACCCCATCAGAAAGCCATTAAAACCAACAGTCAATCAGGCAGCTTGATCACTCACAAACACTAATCAATTTATTTATACGCAGGACCAGCGCTTAACCAAGCATTTTTGTCAGCGAACGATAGTGTGCGTTTTATGTAAGATTTGAATTTCGTTTCATTAAGTTGGAGTATGTGGGGAAGAACTTTATTGTAACATTTTAAACAGTACCCCATGAAGGAAGAGTCTACTTTAGCCAGTCTGAAACCTGGTTGAACTAATTGGTCCCTATTTCTAGTTCTATATGTGTGTCTGTCACCTCTTTTACTGAAAAGATTTAAGTTTTTCCTTACGTACATGATGTTTTCATAGATATATTGACAAGTTACCATCATGATATTAATACATATCTTTAAACAGTTCCCTCAGAGAATCGCGAAAGCCATATATTACTCTGATGGCTCTTTTCTGCAGAATAAAAATAGACTCGATATCTGCAGCCGGTCCCCATAGTAAAATACCATAAGACATGATATTATGAAAGTAACTGAAATAGACTAGCCTCGCGGTATCTACATTATTTAATTGACGGATTGTTCTTACAGCATAATTATGCTGCTGAACTTAGCCGTCCTGCAAGAGATGTTATATGAGGACCTCATTGCAGCCTTAAGTCGAGCGCTATCCCCAGGAAAACAGTTTTATCGACGAATTCTAGTTTCTCTTTATTCAATACTATATCACAATCACTTTTTTAACATTCGGAAAAGCAAATCTTATGCATTTCGTTTTTTTCCCATTTAATACTAAATTATTAGCAGTGAACCAATTTTGCACTTGCAGTAGCAAGCGTCAAGCGTCAAGATTTAATGCACGACTATTTATCTTAAAAATTGAGGAAGTATCGTCAGCAAATAATACCATTTGTGGTTGGTTTTTTAATAAATGGGGTAGGTCATTTATATATACTAAAAAGAGGAAAGGACCTAATATCGAGCCTTGTGGAACACTCATTTTTACTCGTAAACCAAGTGAATTGACATTTAAACTTTTTGTTGTCTATCATGTAAATAAGATTTTACTAAACTTAGCGCAAGTTTACCTAGTCCGTAATGCTCAAGTATCAAGAGTAAGGTTTCGTGATAAACGCAGTCAAATGCCTTCGAGAGGTCACAAAAGATTCCTATGGTATCTTGGGCATCCTTCGACGCTGTGAATATGTGTTTTTATAAAGTGATACTGGCGTCAGTCGTACAACATCCTTTGATGAAACCATTTTGTATTTAAATGAAATTCTGAAGTACAAGTCGAACCAAAAATAAAAAAGCATTAGTGACCTTAGCTTGAAAGTAATCCTACTTAGTTTATGAATAAGTTCTTTCTAGTAAAGTTACAGTGAAATATAAGCGTTTAAAATGGTTAAAAACATTTTTTATTTTTGTTTTAGGTAATTTATCTTGTACACATTAATAAATTTTTAACTTAATTATTAATAATTTATTAATTTACACCGAAGCGTTTGTTATGAGAGATTTTTTTTTATGAGAATTGTCGCTAGATGTTGTACATAAATAAAGCACACGCAAGACTTAAAGGCAGTTCAACTTTATTAGATAAGACTTACATTATATAAGCTAACATTTAAAATAATAATATGTACATGTGAAAAAGTCGCCCGCATCGCTGTCAACAGGAACAGTGCCCAAAAGGCTGGCAGCATTGCCACGTTGTATGGCGATGCTAATAATGCTTTGGCCAATAAACAGGCCAGCCCTCTGGTCACGTAAAGAGTCGACTAATCGCTTGGCGATATCTCGAAAAACCAAGTGGGCACTCGGACCACATGGCCCTAGTGTTTCAACCTTATTAGATTAGTTTTATTTACTATCAATATACATAATATGTAGTACCAACACTCACCCCGAAATATGTAAGTGAATACAAACTATCTAATTAAATACAAAGGTATTCTCTGCGTGGAATCAATTTGTGAGTCGGCTCACCACCTGTTTATTGGAACGGAGAAGTAAGGAAAACAAGAAACGCACGGAATCGCAGCGTCACGACGGAAATCGCACAGAGCTGCAATGATCGCACCGTGTTTGACTAAACCCTCATTTAAGAGTAATTGCTTGCGGCGAGAGTCAAAGTGCACTTTATATTCGCTCCAAGAACTCGATTGAGCAGGTGACTGTGAATTATTTGTGAAATGCTATTAATGCTAAGTCGTTAGGAGATTTATTTATAACAGTCTAAACTGGGTGTGAGAAGGGTTTAATAATTAAGGATACGTACCCTTTTTTGTTTGACCATGTTATTCAATGCTAACAAAGACTTATACCATGTGTTCATGGAAGGTCGGAGATTGGTTGTGTAAATCGATGCTGAGTGCGGTTTGAAGGGTGAGACAATGAAAAACAAACATGTATACTGACGGCGCTAAGAGACTGTATTCGATCACATAATACACCAATATTTGTTGAACCAGGGATCAAATTCGTTTTGAACTCAATTCTACTTTGGCTTAAGGAAGATTATTTAGTTAGTCCTTGAAAATATTGAAACCGTTTTCTTTTAATTTGGATTTACCTATAAATTTATTCAAGCATGTTGTTCCTGTGTTCAGATCGTCGCATTGAGCTTTCAATTATATTCTGATTAAATTAATATTTGAACCAATTTTTATGCGTTGTATTTGTAGATAGTTAGTAGTTTCTTAACAAGTACCGTTTTGGTAAACAATGAATAACAAGCAAAAATGTTCAACGAAGGCCGTCGATGAAACTTATTGAAGCAATAAAAAACGACATCGAAGAGAAAAATAAATAATGTAATCTCTTAAACTTACAACAACGCACAAAACTTGAGAACAAAAGGTTCACTCTATTGATAGCGCAAACAATAATTCTCACATAGTACACCATAGGTATCGAAAGATGCAACAAAAAAGATCAGAAAATCTATATCGGTCAATCGGTAAACGACCAACCAGAGATCGGTATACAATTTCAAACAGACTTAGGTATGGTTTGATCAACGTCGCCATTTTGGTTGACGTATAATGAAGACAGTTGAAATCGATTGACCAGCTGCTACGAACCTTATTGGATGGAACAGGACGGTCGATCTTATTGTTTGAACGCAGTCTATTCCACGTATGTAACTAAACAAAAGTTAAAATATGCTTAAGGTTTCCATAAACCACATTCGTATTTTTCAGTTAAATTATTATAGCAGTAAGATAATTGTCAATGGCTAAGGTAAGTATGTATAGCAGAAGATGGTGAACATAAAGGCGCTCCTCCACAGCAGACCATAGGTATGTTACACAAGTGTACGAAAATGTAGGTGGGATGACCGAGTAGACGGTCGACTTGCGTGGCTCTTCTGTGCATCACTGTAATGCGACAGTCACAGTTGTTCCACTTATTTTCTTTTTAAAGGTATTATTTGTTTTAACTTCTTATTACAGCCTATGAACAGAGCTTGAAGACAACTCGTGATAAAAGTCGAAGACTTGTTGCCTTTGTCAGCTAAATTGGATTATTTAAGGAAGATTACATTCCTACTTGGGTAGGAGAACCAACATTAGGGCTGTACCTACCTAAGTATTAGGAGAATTAATAAAGATTTTCATTTTGTATTACGTTGAGAGAATTATCTTGATGGTGTTTTTTGTTTGTTATCTGATGGGCCTCGGTCTTTATCTTGCTTGATATAAAGCGATGCATGAGGTATACGATAGAATGAGCGTGCCCAGATGACGCCTGTTCACTCTTGCTTTGAGGCTGACAGCTTATATGTGGAAGGGAATACAGACGCTGGCAGAGTTCTACACTTTGTTCGTGCTCAAACTCTAACTATTTATCGCTCTAACTATTTATAACTCTAACTATTTATAGGTCGTCTTGCGGGAGGAGACGCCCGGGTCTCATCACTGCAAGGATCGCCCAGAGGACACGGTGGAGCATACGGTGGAGGTCTGCCCCGCTTGGGCAGAGCACCGCCGTGTCCTCGTAGAGGCGATCGGCAACGGCGGCGACCTCTCGCGTCCGGCCCTGGTTCAAGCCATGGTCCGGGGCGAGAGGGAGTGGGAGGCGGTCACCTCTTTCTGCGAAGCAGTCATGCTAGCAAAGGAGGTGGCGGGACGGGCGAGGGAGAGATCCTCACGCCTCAGCCGCCGAGGGAGACGCTCCGGGCGTCGGGAGCCGAGTGACGACTCCCGGCCACCGTAGGCGCGGGCCTGCGGGCGGAGAGCAATGGGTAGCTCTCCGTCCGATCAGGACCAGGCCCGTGCCGGACGAGGCGTATGTGTTCCTCGCGCGCCTCAAAGAGATGTCAGCATAGTTGACGGGGCCCGACAGGGCCGAGGCCTGCCGCGGTAGCGGGATCGTCCGAAAGGGTTACCGCTGCCCTGGAACATAAAGGGCTAAGGAAGGAACACGGGTGGGTTTTAGTCAGTAAGAGTCTGACACTCCCTTCTACTTCACCCAGAGCGGGAGGGGTCATTTGATGATTTCCCATCCTCAAAAAAAAAAAAACAAGGTCGGGTCAGTCAAAAATATGAAGCTAGTTGCCCATTCCAAAGCGTAGTAGGTACCTCTGGAGAAGAACGGACAAGAAACTCCATGGACACTCTTTTGTCTGTTTCTTTGTTCTGTTTCGTGCGGATAATAAATGTGGAGCTTATAGAATGTACCTTTTGCGTTTATATGAAACTTTTAATGAGTTAGTCATAAATTAAATGTTTCGCCATTTATTACTGCCACACCTCCCAGGACTTAATTTAATTACGGAGTTCCCAAGAAGCTACGCAACGCAAATTTCTACATCTATTCCTTAAAGTATCCAACTAGCACTGTAGGCAGCTTTAAGTTTCCTGATATTTATTATTGTGATAAAGTCACCTTATTATAAGTATAAATTAGACAAAAAAGGTTATAATTTATTTTTATAACTATTTCAATTAATCTTTCTACGTAAAATCTCTTGAATTTGACGATGGGAATGCTAGTAATAATATCTACACGTGAGAGTACTTACACAGGCTTGCGGGACAAGGATTCACTTAACATACCCAATCTTTCGTTTGTTTCATTTCATATCGTGATTGTTCACAGTGTAAGTGGGGACGAGATCACAATAACAAATAGACGTCCACATTATTATGTTCGTAAGAGATTTATGTGTAGATCCAATCTTTCATTTAGTTTGACTTCTAAGCAAAATCGTCATAATGGTCTTTGTATTAAGTGTATCCAAGTTATTCACAACTCTGAAAGTCAACCATGTAAACAAATGTGGCTGCGTAAAAGATTATAATAAAATGATGGCTACAACTGCCACTTATTCGTCATACCGTAGCTTATCACAAGCACGTCTGTTGTGGGATGGTTGTACGACACAACACATGTTTCAGTCTATTCCAGAATGTTTCAGTATGTTCGGCGCAGAAATCGAACCCCTCACGCAACAGTGAACCGCTTAGCTCGTGCTAATTAGTTCGTTACTGCTCTCAACTAGAACATCCATCGAGGTGCATGTACCTACCGCCTAGTAACGTAAACACCGTATCCTGAGGGAAGGTTGTAATGTAATTGCAGCATGACCTATCTGTGTACTGAATGGGTGATATCATAATTATGTGAGTTAATAATATTATGTTCATCAATACTAACATTATAAAGTGAAAGTAACTCTGTCTGTGTCTGTTACCTTTCATGCCTTAATGGCTGAACGGATTTTGATGGTATTATGATACATGGCTTACAGGTGACCTCGGTCAGGATATGAAATACTTTTTATCACGATAGTGAAAAAAAGTATTTAATTCCCGTGGAAAAATCACCGACGACCAGGCGGGCGAAACTGCGGGCAAAACCCAGTAATGTTTAAGGGGTCAGCAGAGTTACAGTGGCGTTTTAAAGAATGTTTGTTTTTGTCATTGACTGGGAAAGTATATAAAAACTTTGTCATATAAAGGACTACGGCCACATAATTCCAGGAATTAAGAAAAAACGGACAACAAAAAACCTTGTGGTATATTGCAAAACTTATAGCAAGGATGGAGCGCCTGGGTGTGCGAGGCGCGGCACTGGAAATGTTTAGAGACTATCTAAAAATCGCTCTCAGCTGGTTGGGATAGATGATCATCGCAGTGATGAGGAAACTGTGACATATGGCGTACCCCAGGGAAGCATATTGGGGCCCACTATGTTCCTAATTTACATGAATGACCTTTGCAGAATGTTTCTCCCTAACTGCAAGATATATGCGTATGCTGATGACACTGCAATCGCCATTTATGGACCTACTTGGGATATGGTTAAAACAATAGCAGAAAATGCTCTAAGTCAGGTCATGAGCTGGTTCCACGATAGCCTACTAACTCTCAATTTAGATAAAACCTGCTACATTCCTTTCGCTATACGACGAAATACTATGCCGCCTAAAGATTTTACTATAATTGCTCACTCGTGCCAGAGTTCATCTAATACGCGTACTTGCCCTTCACTGGATAGACGTGATAGTGTCAAATATCTTGATTTGCAAATTGATGAATGCCTTAGATGGGACAAACAGCTCGATATGATGACTTCCAAAATACTGCGGCTCATTTACGTTTTCAAAGCGCTAAGAGAACCTGCTGATATGGGAACACTGAGGATGGTCTATTTTGCACTGTGTCAGTCTATAATTGGGTATTGCATTACTGCGTGGGGTGGTGCATCAAAAACCAACTTGCTGAGAGCTGAGAGAGCTCAAAGAGCGGTACTAAAGGTTATGTGTAAAAAACCATACCGATATCCAACTAAACAACTTTACGAGGACTGTGAGGTCCTGACTGTTAGACAACTGTTCATCCTCCAGGCGGCCCTCAGGACTCATAGATCCATGCCCAAATCAAACATTAAAAAGCCCACAAATATCCCGGCAGGCGTTAAACATAAAACATCTTTTGCCCAACACCAATTTTACGTTTTAAGTAGGCATTCATATAAAAATCTGCATAAAAAGCTAAACATACTGGATTTAAATAGATATATGTTAAAGAAAGAAATAATTCAATGGCTATTACAACAGGACTATGTGGAAACAGAGAATCTGTTAACTTACATCTCCTAATATAATATCACATACATACTCAAAGATCACATCTCACACTTTATATCCAATTATTACATATTTATTACATTCACGGAATCACTTTGACAACACACTCACCCTCACCCCACACACACACACCCCACACACACACACACACCCCACACACACACACACACCCCACACACACATACACACACCCCCACACACCTCAACACATACATACACATGCATGTCTGCTGTTTATCACACTCTTTGTGTGACATAAGATTAGTTTTGTTATTGTTTTATTTTCACTTTTTTTTTGTAGCAGCTGTTAGTATAAATTATTGACACTGTTTTTTTTTTTTTTAGAATATTAACAGAATCCATTTTGGCTGAACCCTATCTTTTGAGATACAGGCTAGTCCTAGTTTAAAAGATAGAGTCTACTATTGCATATAAATGTAAATATTATTTTTCAAATAATGTATACAGTGCAAAGTGCTATGTTTTAGTGAAATAAATATTTTATTATTTATTATATTATTATAATTAAATGAAATAAAATTTGAAACTCATATTAGAAGTACACTTTGTAAAGAAGTATATTACAAATTAGAGGATTATATCAGAGGTCAATCCGCTTACTATAGAGACAAAAAGGCGAGGCATTCGAACCCTGTGTGATGGCGACGTATACGAACGTTTCACAGTCAAGCAAATTAATGCTGCGTTAAAAAATATGAAACGGGGTAGGTCGCCTGGGCATGACGGTCTGAGTGTTGAGCATTTAAGTTCCGCTGGTGTACATCTGCCCAGGTTACTCACCATATTATTTAATCTTTGTGTGGGTCACTCTTATTTACCTGAAGATCTTGTTAAAACTGTCGTAGTTCCCATAGCAAAGAATAAGAGAGGTGACTCATCAGACAAAACTAATTATAGACCTATATCGCTAGCTACGGTCATTGGCAAGGTGTTGGACAGTCTGTTTGAGAGGCAGTTGAATGCGCACGTTAATTTACACGACGCGCAATTTGGTTTTAGATCCGGTTTGTCTACTGAAAGGCAATTTTGTGTCTCAAGCAGACTGTGCGGTACTACACGGACAGGAAAACACCAGTATATTTAGGTTGTTTTCTTGACCTGTCAAAAGCCTTTGACTTTGTAAATTATGACATTCTGTGGCAAAAATTGTCGTATTATTATTATATCCCGGTTAAGAATGCTTGAAAATGTGCTGGCCCTGCTACATAGGACAATCTAGAGTATTGACAACATAAAACTCCTCGCTAATTAATTGTACAATATTATAATTATTATAATATTGATTTACATTCTGTAGTCACTTTTCACACTCACTTATTACTTGTTTTTTTTTTCAGGAATATCGTCTAATTTTACAATCATTGTAAATATGTGTGCACCATCTAGGTATAGCAAAATTGATTTATCCGTCATGGCTAGATTGTTACATTATTGTACCTATTTTGGTATAGTATTTCTATTCTAGGTGCATTGTCTTCACATATAATTATATAATTTATATATACAAAATATCGTAAAACATTTTAAAAGAGTAACGTGGATTCTCGATCTATTGTCCTATCTCAGGTATGCTGGAAGAGATTTGTTATGAAATAAGCATCACCTCTGTACCTATTTTTTCTGTTCTGTTTTTCATTGTCTGTTTATATATGTGTGTACATAAATGGTAAAATAAATAAATATAAATAAATAATGCTAGGCTAGAGGATACACACAAAAGGGAGTTCATAACGTGTTTGTTCTATTGAACAACGGCATCTGTAATAATAACCATTCATCCCGTGCTAATAGGGGTCGGCCTGAGCCCAGCGCCTCACTCACCACAATGATTAATATACAGTATTGAAAGTATCTGCTCATTGTTATGAATGTTCCAATAATGGATAGAATGAATTATGTAAGTTAATTCAATAATTGGAGAGTAAACTCGGAGATAAGTAATTAACATTTTCACGGGTTAGTCAACCTGGCATTTATATATAATTAATAAAGGTTATAGTATCAGAGTGTAAATACCTTACAGTTTAATACACTACTTTGTCTGAACTCGTTAATATGCAGTTTCATCAAAAACATATAAATCATATTATGTTTGCTAAGGTGTCCTAGAACCAAAAATTTTAAAACTTGTGACATATGCCAATCTGCACTGGGCCTACGTGGAAGATTTTAGCCCACTCCCTCTCGATGAGAGGAGAACTGTGTCCCAGCTATAGGGACATTATAAGCTGATTAATGCTTATGGCGGCCGATCTGAATTTCCACCGCGGCGATGTACACTCCACAGCAGCACACCACAAGTAACACTCAAATCATTGAAGACTAAGAATACATTAATATAGTACTAATTGCATGACTATTTATAGAGAACAAAATCTAAAGCATTATATTGTTAGGGAAAGTGTATTTCAATAAAACGTTTTAAAATATGTGCATAATGTCTACCACGGGCAGCAAAATCGAATATAAACATAATATACTTAAAAGCCGCTCGGCTGAGCTCGAATTGTGCTGAACCGACCCGAACCTGTTTCAGTGAGGTTAGATGCCGAATAGAGTTTGCTGATACCCCAATTGTAAAGCCCCCCCCCCCTCCAAGAACTCGTCTGTAGCACCCCATACGTCTCAAACGCAGTGATCGTCGACAAGCACACAATAAATATTAAGTAAGTACTGTAAACGTTATCTGCAAAATCCAACTTATGTGCTGTGCAGGCTGGCAGAAAAATAACTGGTTGCATTGGAACATTCTAGCGCATTAAGCTTTTAAAATATTTAAGGTTATTCTATTCGAAAAAACAGTGATAGAAGAAAGAAAATTAGGTATATTTGCTACAGAAACACGTGTATACAAAGAGATAATTAACCCTTGTAATAAAGAAAAATAAAAACAACATATCTATAATCACGAGCATTAAACAGAAATGGTGGGAACGTCTTGACTTTGACGAAAAGAAGCGCGTTGATGTCAACACCTTCGCTTGGAATAAACGTAACAATTATAACATTGTATCATTTGATAGCCCCCATAGTAGGTACCTAATAATGCCTCCAGGCATTGTCACACTTTACTTGCACATTCCATGCTCAACGACATTTGATTTAATTATACATTTAACCAAAGTGAAGGGGCTTTTTACATAGCCGTCTCTCTAACTATACATTACTTCTTGCTAATTATTGCCCTTGTTTGGGTATGACAAACTACCAACGATTTACCGTGCAAACATAGACAAAAGACGCACATTAACACTTAACATGGTGATAATAACACCGGGGAAATCCAAGAAACGTGTCCACAGCTGATTGATACCACGCTTTATTAAAGGGAAGCTTATCAATCACCATGAATCAATTTCAAACTCGAATATGCTACCAAGAATGTCAGAAAACTTAATATTGCTGCCTAATCAGTCACGACGTTGACGTCACGCTCAGTAACTCAGCCACTGCTCCAATGAGGCGATAACAAACAGATCCTACCCCAAAAAAGTCTTTGGTCCGCAAATAATTCTAGTGCCAAACTCATTTGTGTCTTGAATATAGTTTTATTTTTCGACTTCAGAATGTAGCCGTCAATGTCAACTGTGGTCCCTTTTGTCAAAGTTGCGTTAATAAAATATCACAAAAGGCCTTTTTATTTGTTTATCTTTTTGTGTAATAGGTTTGTGTATTGAATCGGTTTGATAATAATTATTTTTGTGTGATAGAATCTGAAGTAGCTATGGGTGATACCTTGCCTTTGATACCTGAAAAGGGGTAAGTAGATATTACAATAAAAAAGTACAATGTCTTCAATGTTTTTAGAACAGAAATATTTGAGAGAGGGGAGGCCTTTGCCCCGCTGAGGGACATTACAGGTTTGTAATGATAATAATTTATTAAGTACATCGACTTTCAACTACAAGTTCAACGAGGCAGTCAATTGTGTAAATGATTACTACAGATCCGTATAACAAACACTACCTTTCGTGTCAGGTCGCTGTGCGCGGACGTGCGCCCCATTATTCGCGAAGTGCTTCGCGAGCTAGACTACCTGCCCCCCCTCACCTCCGAGCTGCCGTCATCAGTCGCCAACGACTACCTGAACAACGCATTCAAAGGAAGCCACGGTGACCAATGGGTGAGCTTGTTATTGAACGTAGGACACTGGTCTACCTCCTCCACCTCACCACCGAGCTACCGTCGGTGGTCGCAAGCGACTGTCTTAACAATGCACTCAATATAAGCTACGGTGACCAATGGATGAGCTTGCACTGATAGAAACCATCAGCGCAAGACGTACATTAGATTGGAGGTACATAACAAACGCTTCTATTACCGAAAGAAGGCTAAGAATGAGTGTCAAAACACGAAAAGTCTTAGTATTTTTTTTATCTTTTCTTCAATATGAATCAAAATCAAAAGTCATTTATTCAAATCAGGCTGAGAATTAACACAGCATGAATATATAAATTATTTTCTTGGTACGCATTTATTCATGGTGGACATTGTTGCGGTAAACGCAAAGTTGCGTTACAATGTTGCTGCAACATTAACATACTTAAGAAATAATAATGATAGCTTTCGTTTTATTTCATATCTTAGACGACAGACACAAAAGACAGAGTCGAGAAACAATCCCAAGATTATTCTAGATAGAATAAAAATGCGAAATCTTTTACAAAACTAATGCGAGGTAGCCGTAGATCTATTAGTCAGAGGTACTTAATGGATAGTCATAATTCCAACATTAATCTCTGGGGCGGAGATATTTCACCCTCCGATAAGTCGGACAGGATTTGTTCCGATTCATTCCTTCGTTTTTCTTCGCTTCGTATTATTTGCATTGTGATGGCTGGCTTGAACAACTTGGCGATCGTTCCATTAGCTAATTAGTTTGAAGTCTTAAATAAAAAATAAAGTGGTTTGTGGCAGCTGCATCAATTCAGGTAACCATTTTTATTGTCAGGTTTAATACTATCGAATGAAAATAAATGTCCTACTGTATTATTTTGCAACCTCAATGTTTATCAAAGACGTAATGTTTGCGAGTAGACTGTTTGTAACATCATAAATTCGCCTTAGCCGGAACATTCATTTTATCTATCGAGAAAGAAGAATGAGGTAGAGAGCAGTACAGTCACGAGCACCAATATGTCAACACTTGGCAACTTTCAACTGCAATTTTTTCGTGAAATAACGAATGCAACGTTGAAATACGATACATTACATAAACCTATGGGTTAGGCAATGCTATGTTTGTAACAACATAAAATTTCAATTAAAAATAAAGCAGTAAATCGCTTTTGAATAAAGCCGAGTGTATACATACTTTTGCTCCTGACTGTACACTTTGCACTTACACAGTCAGTATACAGTCTTTTAAAAACAAATACTTAGCAGTAGTTTAATAATTATATAAATATTATTAGTGGGAAGGGAAGAATGCTCGTGCTGATGCTCGACTATGTAACTATGTAAGTGAATATTATATGTATTCAACATTCGTACACAACATAAAACAAAAAGGACAGCATAGTATTTAAAAACAATATATGTGTAAACAATGTATGTGTAAACAATGGGCGGTCTTATCTCACAAGTCGATCTTCTAGTTATTATTGCTGTACCATTCACCATCTCTCAAAAATATAATATATCAAATCACTGAATCTGGGCGGGTAAGAGGGAGTTGTGTACGTGAGGTCGGCTATCCGCTAAACAATCGGGTCACTTGGCAATAGTGCTGCGATCAGTCGCAGAGCAACTACGAGGCACGGCTCTTTTCCACTCCGATGGATATCGGAACAATGCGAACTTTGCTTTAGTTCACGACTTTGTCATGGAATGAAACATTACTTAAAATTGAATTTTGTATTAAGAGCAACAAAAAGTGAAGAGAGGCGCCGGGGACAATGTTTTAAAAACTATTTCACAAAACAAGTTCTATTTTTCCTTCTTAGCCTCTTTTTCTTGAGACGATTTCCCTTTGAGACGATAGTTACGAGAGTTATAAATTCAACTTTGTAGAAGCGGCACCGCCATCGCCAGTTCGGAAACTGCTAATTATTATTTTTATCAAAAATAAATAATCTTAGGGATCATTTTAGGCCCATAAACTTGGTTAGGTAGTGAAGTTTCCCTAAGCAGTCAGTGAATACGGATAATTATGTATTTAGGACACGGAATATCCATATTTCTTTTTAGCGGACAAAATAGGACAATAAAACACACATTTACTTTACGCGAGAATATAAATGTGAGTAAAGTGCCGATTCAACTACACAATACATTATTCTTATACCGTGCTTGTTAAGTGTGTCAAGTTGTTATATTAGGGGTTAAAATATGAAATTGCCGATTTGTACTGAAAAATTGAAATTCGTTTTTTTTTTTAGTTTAACATATTTATTTAATCAAAATAATTACCATTATTATCTATACATTGCTGCCATCTAATAGGAAGGTCATTTATGCCTTTGCGATAGAACTCTCGTGATCTAGATTCGACAAACTGTGTGAAAGCATTTTGTAATTCCTCCTGAGAAGAAAACTTTTTATCACGTAGAAAATTGTCCAAATCACGAAAAAAATGGTAGTCCGATGGAGTAAGGTCTGGCGAATACGGAGGGTGAAGAATGGTTTCTAATTGCAGTTCCTGTAGAGTTAAAACGGTTTCTCGTACTGTATGAGGTCTCGCGTTATCATGGAGCAATAATGGTGAAGATCGATTCATGAGTCGGGGCTGTTTCACTGCTAGTTTTGCTATCATTGTTCCGAGTTCGGCACAGTACACATCTGCCGTTATTGCTTGACCAGATCGGAGAAAGCTATAGTGAATAACACCATGCTGAGACCACCAAACAGTTACCATTACCTTTTTATTGGTAAGCTTTGCTTTTCCATCACGAAAGCGTTTAATCCAAAATCGCACGGTGTGTTCATTAGCAGTCCCCTCTCCGAACGCAACATTGATATTGCGAGCTGTTTCTGCCGCGTTAGTTCCGCGTCGGAACTCGTATTCAAAATTAACTCGAATTTTCGAAGTATCCATCTTTCTTGTCTAAGCTGAATAAAAAAAACAACTGAAAGTCGATAATCGAATGTTTTTTCATTTTTTAAAAGAAGAACTTCATAGGTGCCATGTGAAAAAAGTTTCACTCAAAAATATCAAACCATGAAGGTTCTATGTCCATTCGAAGTACCTATTACAATGAAACGGCAATTTCATACTTTAACCCCTATTATTTATATATAGAGATACGAATACTAACATTGTGGTGACTTGTATTTATTAAATATGAAAACGCTTCTATGTAAGAATCCAAAGCTTGATGCTTACATTCCTTTACCTTTGCGTGTACTTTGCGTGTACTTTGCGTGTACTTGCCGCTCAAGAGAAAGGCTTTCAACCGCAGCACAAGTTTGAAATTTGAAATTAAAATTCATTTATTTTAAGAACATAGGTTGAGGTAAGATATTAAATCAAGTACAGAATCTGACCATGTCCCGCCTATAGGCATACACAATTTTACAGATTAGAGAAGATTACCAACTAACACAAAATCTTCTTCAACAGACAGAAAAGTACAAATCAGAACGCAAAGAGCTCTGGTTGCGTGAGGGCGAGCTAAAGCGGCAGCATGCCACCAGGATATCCCGGGAGCCGCTGCCCAACATCTACCACCTGTCTTCACCTCGCGCCGACTCGCCCCTGCTCCGCACCGGCTCGCCCCTGACCCGCACTGGCTCGCCCCAGCCCCACTGGCGACTTGACCGGGGACTCATCGCCCGCAGGAACCTCGTGCCGAGCATCAAACAGAATGCCGGACGTAAGATCGGAGATATATTAACATAACTTTCACACCCGTACTCCCCGAAGGGGTGGCCATTATGTATTCTTCTACCCTTGTCTACTTCCACATTTGCCAGTTTTGTTGCAGTTCATATAAGCCGATGTCAATGCAGAATCTAAGCTGCTACTTAGAAATGCCGAATGGAAGAACCCAGTAACACTTGACAGACTTTGGGTATTGAACTGAAGACCCCTTGCGACCTCTTTGGGTATTGAACTGAAGACCCCTTGCGACCTCTTCGGGTAGTGAACTGAAGACCCCTTGCGACCTCTTTGGGTATTGAACTGAAGACCCCTTGCGACCTCTTTGGGTATTGAACTGAAGACCCCTTGCGACCTCTTTTAGAGACTGATTATCGATTGTCATCGTTCAAGGTTGTTATAAACTAGGTTCAGGTTGGCTACCGGTCTATCTAATAGGTACACGTGTGTCCGATCCGATCTTACATCTTCTACTCTATTCACTAGAGGTTTGTTATTATTGGTAGTGAGTGACAGCTAACATAAATATTCAGCTAGTCCGTGTCAGTTAAGTATCTTTGGCTTGCAGAAGTTCAAATCATTGTAGTACCTTTTTTTTTTTTTTTTTTTCTTCTTGGTTGGAAATCATCAGACTTTTACTGACTAAAACCCACCCGTGTTCGTTCAGTTGCCTGTGCCAGGGGCCACGGTATCTCTTTCGAACAACCCGCAGCCCCGGCGGCATCGGCCCTAGGGGACCCCGTCAGTTCTTGCTGACAGCTCTTTGAGGCGCGCGTGGAACACAACGCGCCGTCGACCCGGGCCTGGTCCTTACCGGGCGGCGAGCTGCCCATAGCTCGCCGCCCGCAAGCCCGCGCCTACGGTGGCCGGGAGTCGGCTGTTGACTCCCGATCATTGTAATACCTTATGAATTATTAAGGTCCAATTTAATATCTCATTACTTATAACATTATGTTAGAGAATGAAACGGACGTATTTAATGATTAGGAAATAATTAAAAGTGACACGTTAATAATTGAACTGTTCTGAACAAAACGTTGAGGTTATTATAAATCCCGACCTCTGTTTATCCGCAGTGCAATGTTGTGTGGTCACTTTGACAGGCTTAACCCAACTTTAAGCATATTTTATTGTTTGTTTGGAAACGTATATACAGATTGAAATGGTCCACAATTTATTTGCATAATTTAATCCTTATTAAAATATCCTGTATAAATAGAGGATTAACAGAATTTCAATCAAAATGATAATTTGATCCGCTTATGTAAGTAATTATTGAAACTAGATTTGATACGACGAAGTATTGTTAATGCATTTCACGATTGCGCCTCAATCATTATACGAGTAATTTAAACCTTTTGTCAATGTGCTTAGTGTTCACATGATTTGCAACGACTAAAACACTACACACAGGATTACACTCGTCTTAAAGACGTACTCAAGCCACTTTAGTTACACGCAGAGCTCGTCTGTTACGTTTCCACTTGAGTAATAAATTAGCTAGTTCCGTACGTACTACGTTGGGAGCTAATTTCACTGAACTAGATTTGGTAATCTCAGTCGAGAATGAAGTTTGGTATGCTTTGTGGTCGAATGAAGTGAATCATATATAGATGATAGCACAGTTCAACGTCTACAAATAACCATTGTTTAGTTTACTTTTGTGTCGATCACAAATTAAACGAAAACCAGATAAATAATATGTATGAGACTTGAAGTGTAGTAAAACCTATTTATGTGAAATAAAATATTTTGATTTTGTTACATTTCATTGGCACTGAAACGTCAGAAGCTAGGTGCACGGTCCTAATTGGTCGTTTCCTATGGAGAACAGCCGGCATAGAACTCTACGGTTACTCTTTTATAAATAATTGGCTTTTACAATGTTTTCAAATTACAGTGTTAATAGGTATGGGAGGACAGTGCACGCCTCTCAACAAGTACCAAGTACTTAATAAAAAAAAAAATTGTCTGCAAATCTACAGTCTACAAGGACTGCTACGTTCCCACATTCACAATATAAAACAATCTATGAAAGAGATAAGTAATAAAATATTATCTAAAACCAAATGCTAATATTTGCCATACGTAATATCACACGGCAAGTGCCTGTAGGTAATAAAAATGGACTTAGTTCTCTTAGGAGCATCACCTGTATAGGAATAGTCTTCAGGTATGAAAAGAATAGCACATAGTCTCGACCATAGATATATTATATTTCTATGGTCTCGACGAAATATCGGGTTTCCAATTTATTTTCGGAGAGCTTTCACCCATAATTTTCGTCTTTAACATATTTGGCAAAAACATGGATCCCCGTTTTTTGCAGTCGACAGCTGCGTAACGGGGAATGTTAATTAATTATGCGTAAAAAAAGTCGTTTTTATACATAAAATTTATGGATAGTGATAGGTAGCTGTTAAATTCTTGAACGTTGGATAGCAGCGACATCTGGCGTGAGCAAGTGGCAGTTTTTATCCCCATTGTATAATAATTGTTACTTAATTACGGTTCTGATTTTGAAGCCAATTTCAAAATGAATTATTCAAAGCTCAGAAAAGGAATGGCATAGAATCAACTGCCTCGTCGGTTGAAGGCAATAGGGCACCTATAACATGGCACTAAACCTGGCTGCACTATAAGTACACGTCTACCAAACCTTTCCGGGAATACCAACGTCACTCACATTATGATTATAATCGAAGATATGTTAGATTTATTGACATGACAGAAGTACTGTGATTTATGAAAGTGTTGTTTTTTTGTCCTCAACCTAATCTTTATAATTCTCTTTTTCTGTGTAGATATGTGTATTTCATTATTCCAATTAGTTTTTAAGCGTTTTAATTAAAGTTAATATATAAATAATAATATGATATTATGGAATTAAAATGAGACTAAAAATAATCCTTTAGATCACTATTAAAACTCCCTTGTTTCTTTGTTAATGCAGGTGACGGCAGTCTCTGGATCAAGAACATTCTGAACCGCAGCTCGTGTGACGTGAGTGCGGTGGAGGTGGTCGGCCGCTCGCTCGGGCAGCCACCACTTCGACTGCTGACCCACGAGGGGAGCGTGACCATCCAGTCGATGAGGTGATGCACAGCATACTGACGGACTATTCCCGTATTCTTAAAAACGTTCGCATTCTAATCTCAATCTGTTAAAAAATCTTATAACTTTCCTACATTTTTGACAAGTTCTTGAGATTCATCGTCGCTGAGATGAGATAGCGACTTGAATTTTAAGGTTTCTGTAATCATTGCAACTTAAACCTTATGTCAATGGCATAAAGGTCACATGGCAGGCTTGTGATGGGCAACAGCTAGACTACTGGACGTGATGAAGTACAATGTCGACTCTGGGGAGACCAGAGCAAATAAATGATGATGATAAAATAATTAATAAGGGCGTCAGGAAAACAAAGTTGTCTTAAAATTTAAGAATTATTTGCTGTAGTATTTACTGAGTAAAATGATATTTTTTCCCCAGTCTATGAGGTGAAGAGGCTATAAAGTTAAACTACTATTACGATGAAACATAAACATAATATTCCAAGTAAAATTGAATTTATCGTCAAATGGCGCAAACATCGTAAGGAAACCCACACGAGCGACGATCGCAATAAAAATAATGTTTCCAATACTTTTATGTGAGCAATACGTCACCATAAAGGGTGGGAATGCGCGGCCATTCATTATCTCTCTATGATATAATATTGGAAATGAGCTTATTTACGGCCTTTTAGGGAAAGTTCTAATATTACAGGTAATAAGGTTTGTCATTAACTAGGATGTAATAAGAAAAGAAGTATTTAAGAATTTCTGAACACTGCACCTAATTCCATGCAAATGCCTGGTTTCTTTGATTGAGAACATAACGGCGGTATTCTGACTGGACGGCATTATATCTTTACAGTGTGTTACGTTAAACAAGGAAAATAAATGATAAATGATTGGGTCTTGATAAAAGAGGTTCATTTCCAGTAGTATTCCATGAAACTATGTCCCTAGTTTGACCTCGCACACTGTACGCATAGATCCTGTGATGTGACAGTATCGGTCACCTCGGGCTTCTCTTTACATTGCTGGTCACAGCCTTAAACTAGCAAGAACCATTTTTTTTATTTCAGAATCTAATCTTGCCAGTAGTTGTTAGTAAAGCAAATCCTGGCACTTCGCCAAGATTTTGTTTGAACTGGTTTTAGGATATAACTATAAACTTAGATACAGCTAGAATACTTTAGTAGGTGAAAGACATTTATAACTTTGTTTAAAACTTTAAATTGCTCTTCTGGACTAGAACACATTAGCAACAAATAGTCTTTGTTTGGTTGGACCAAGATTTCGACAGAGCAATCAAAAATGATGTGTACCCTGCCAAACCGCACTGATGCACAAGAGCGTATTCAGCAAGGCTCTACATATTAATAAGCTACCAGTTATTGTATATAGTTATATATAATAATAATAATATTGGGCTAGCAAAAAAAAAAAACTTTTATATTTAACAGAAACTGCGGTTTCTGTTCTTCAAAAGATTATTTGATCAATGAATAGGTACTTCAAAGACTCCCTAAAATAAACTCTCTAGACGTACCTACTTTCTTTATTACTAAATCTATGCGTATTTTTATAAGTTACCGTATATTACTCGGAATACTTTTCTGTTTCAGTTTATCCATGATAGAATTATTTTTACATTTATTTCGTATTGTTGTAAACCCTCGACGTAATGTAGAGATACGTTTTTAAGTTAGCTCAACGTTTTTTTGAATTTATTAACGACCTGGGGCAATAAATAATATTCTATTATATTCTGTTATATTCTGTTCTAAACTGTTATATAAGAACGTTACATTTGCTTGAGCTACTGGGATGATGGATACATTCCCGATACGAGCCAGTGGACCTTAGTTGAAAGCCAGTGAGGCGGCCAAATCCATAGGTAACGGAACCAATATCTTGAAGGTTGTCGGTATTTTCCGAAACATTGGCTTTATGATTTAGATAGGCGTGTGTTATTACCGGAGTACAGTGAACACGGTACAGAGTCTTGTTGACTAATTTTCGTGCCACAACACACGACTACATAAATATTTTTATTATTTGTCGCAGCAATTTAACCAAAACCATAAGAGCTTTCATTGTAGGCATAAACTTAGCATGCTTACATTTTATTTCTCAAGTATCAAGATACATCCATTTTAACGTATAGCAATAAAAATGCATAATTATTAATTTAAATTTTTGGGAAATCATCAAATGACTCCTCCCGCTCTGGGTGGAGCAGAAGGTAGTGTCAGACTCTTACTGACTAAAACCCACCCGTGTTCCTTCCTTAGCCCTTTATGTACCAGGGCAGCGGTAACCCTTTCGGACGATCCCGCTACGTTATCATTACCCTTGACTACAAAACTTGTATTATAACGAGTTAGTCTTTATGTACTATCACGCTATAACGCTAGTATTGTTAGCCGTGTACAACCAACACAAAGAGCTTTGTGTACACAGTGATTATCGTTTGGGTGAGAGTTTCAGCACGTAGTACTCTGTGGTCGCAGTGTGGGCCAAGTTGAGGCACACGTCCCGCTCTCGCCGCTCTCGCCACCCATTCCCCTGCCTCATCCTGACTACATGCTGTGCGTGCCACCACAGCTCGACTTCATCAACTTCACTATTGGACAACTGCATACGGTAACTGACACTTTATTGTTTGGTAATTTTCAATCATGCCATTTGTAATGTAATAATGTACTATCTCCTATCCAATCTCGATCCCAATCTCCTCATATTTTATCTATCCACGTGGTCCACGTCCCAATATCTGCATACACTTACATACGTACATATCTACGTATATGTTACAGTCAAAACTCTTAATCGGTCAAAAGTTCTTTTAACTGAAGAAAACAGGCAAAGTAGTTTTGTCTGAAAATCGGTAGTTAATACTAATTTTAACTGACAATGTGCGGTTAAAAGTGATTTTGACATAAGCTCTTAGTCAAAACTACTTTTAACCACTAGAGCATCAGTCAAAATCACTTTTAAAGTTGTAACCATTTAGTAGGATATAATAAAAGATTTTATGTTGTAAATTCGTTTATTACGAAGGTTTAGGTTAAGGTTTAGATAGTTAGTACAAAGAAGATGTAAGAAGTACATAATATAAAAAAATATACAATACAATCATTACAATTACTTTAATTCTATTTTAATCATTATTATTGAACTTTAATTGAAGTAAAAATGCCAAACATTATTCGCTATTGTACAATGTGAACCTCGTAAATGAGAAATGTATTTTTGTGTTTCGCTTTATTTATACATTGCTTACGTGTTATAACTTACGTTTTTTTTTTTTTTAATTTTCAAGGTTTTCATTCTACTATGACGAATTATTTATTCGTACAACTCAAACTGTTGTGGCAGTTTGAATTACACAGCAACCCTTTTTTCTTGCATAAGCATTTGTTATTTTTACAGCCCGTAGAACACACACTTTGTGCATAACCTTGCCCTGTTCCAATGGCAGCTGTCTTTGTAGTAGTTCGTATTTTTAAGTATTTTGACTGATACAATCAGTAAAAACTACTTTTTAACCCCTGACGTAAAAACGACGGGGTGTTATAAGTTTGACGTGTCTGTGTGTGTGTGTATGTCTGTCTGTGGCATCGTAACTCCCGAACGGATGAACCGATTTTGATTTTGTTTTTTTTGTTTGAAAGGTGAATTCGTCGGGAGTGTTCTTAGCTATGTTTGATGAAAATCGGTCCAAGATAGCCACAAAATGGCGAATTACCTACATATTATTTTTTACAACTCCCTCAATATGGGTATCAAATGAAAGGGCTTGACTAGTAGAATACTATACACTAAGATACATTTCAAATCCAAGATAGCCGCCACCACAAAATGGCGAATTACATATTTTTTTCACAACTCAAATTCAAACTCAAACTCAAATTTTTTAACGAAATTACTCAGTCAAAACTAATACTTTTAACCAGCTCCATTGGGCAAAACTAGTTTTGACTATAATTTCAGTCAAAAGTACTATTGTCGAGAGCTTCCAGTCAAAAGTACTTTTGACTAATTGCTAGTTAAAAGTACTTTTGACTGGTTATGAGTTTTGACTGTAACATAATTATGCATGTCAAAGTGATCATAATACCTGATTGTGACAAGCGATAACTGTCATTTTACAATCTTCTATTTATTTAGCCCCTAAAGGCTTAAAGATGTCATAGTCAAACATTGGTTTTTGGCAAGATTCACCCAACAAACTGATTGAAACGTCGATGTAGATGTCCAAAAATAGATCAAGATTAATTATTAACTTCCGGCGTATAAGTAGCGCAGGCGGTACTATTGGAAAGGTCATTTGGCCTTTCTCAGGATATTCTTGGGACACTTGATTACTTTAACTTGCGAACTCAAAGTTATACGATAAATCCATAATTAAATACATTATTAATCCAGTTGGGAATTCTATTTCAAGATTTATAGCCCTAACGTCTGTTAAAGGATATTACAGACCAGTACAAATTGTATCGACCTTAATATCGGTCCGCTGGCCAGTTTTGGAGTTTCCAGAATAATTTATAGCGTCAAATTCCTTCCGTTGTTTAAAAGGCAATTTAGGTGACTGCCATAATTCTAGGTGCTGATAATACGTTCTGTACCATTTTAGAAGCATTGAAATATCTGAGGCAGTCGGGAATGAAATTCGATCACTACAAACGTTTTAATGCCGATATCCGATGTCGGAAAGCTAATTGAAATGAATCTTGTTCTAGAATTACAGTTTTGTTTTATGATCACACCGTTTAACGTGTTACCGATACTCTCGATGA
This sequence comes from Apamea epomidion, assembly GCA_947507525.1. Lineage (NCBI taxonomy): Eukaryota > Metazoa > Arthropoda > Insecta > Lepidoptera > Noctuidae > Apamea > Apamea epomidion. Next base: position 20,396,032 of record OX382237.1, read on the forward strand.
GGCGAATATAAAACTGGGCTGTTCACATTACTGAAGGCCTTTCTTCGCGTCTTTCAGTCTTCTCCTTCTTCATCACCTGCGTGTTAAATTCTCTTCCCAGCAAGGTCTTCGGCTAGTCAACGTGTCAAAGTACGAGATCCGTCTGTCGGTGCGTCCTCCAAAGCGGCGGGAGTTGGACGTCGAGATCAGCGGCCCTCGGGGGCTGACCGTAACGTCAGGCGCGGCGGCCGAGTTCCGCGTGCACTTCCGACCGTGTGACGTCAGGACCGTCAGGGACATGCTGTTCATACGCGTCTCCATAGGGAGGAACTTCATGGTCCCGATAGCTTGCTACATGCAGCCGCCTGTCTTAAATAGTGAGTTTGGTTTGATGAATTGGATAATCTCTTCCCCCATGGTGAGCGGCAATCAGTATTACTAAGCGCTATAATTACGCAGCTCTGTCAGATCACATTTCAATTTTTAAGCTGAAAATAGTTAGCAGTTTAATTATTCTCTCGACATTTTTTGATAATGACTACTGTACATACGTGGAAATCGCTAAAATTATCATCGCTAGTTGCTCAAAAAAATGTCTTCTACAGTTCAAACGTCATGCATACACGTTTATATCTCTTTTTAGCCCTAAATCAATTAAATTAAATTATATGTTGTGCTTTATTCATTCAGAAATCGCAATTACTTAAGTAGGTACTTTCTCTTGAGTTACATCTTCGTAAGATTTCAAGAAGTTTGCTAAGAATAATGTTATCAGCCATTTGAATACACATGGCTTGCTACATCACTTCAACAAAAAAACGCAACATAGTGTAATGAATTTTAAAATAAGTAAGTCATTAAAAAAAATTAAATCAATAGCAATTAGTTTATTACCTCCCTATACATTGTACTTACCTATATCAATAATGAAACTATGTTCTATTTAGTCCTGATTCCGAACCTGTCGTCATCGGTTCTGACATGCATGCCGCGCGACGATACCGCGTGCGCGCCTCTGCAGAGCACCGACCTGCTCGAACTGGGCGCGCGCCTGTTGGGGGACGTGCACAGCACGCGCGTGCTGCTACAGTGCGATGCCGCCCATGCGTCCTTCTTCATGCTCACTGAGGATGCCTGGTTCTCGTTGAGTCTTGATGTAAGTGTTCAAATTGAAATTTGAATTAAAAATATTTCATTTCTCATAAACCTACATGTCTCTTATGAAACGTCAGAAGCTAGGTGCACGGTTCCAATTGGTTGTTTCATATTTATGTTGCATATTTTTTAACCCCCGACGCAAAAACGACGGGGTGTTATAAGTTTGACGTCTCTCTCTCTCTCTCTCTCTCTCTCTCTCTCTCTCTCTCTCTCTCTCTCTCTCTCTGTGTGTGTGTGTGTGTGTGTGTGTGTGTGTGTGTAGGTCTGTGTGTGTATGTCTGTCTGTGGCATCGTAGCTCTCGAACGGATGAACCGATTTTAATTTTGTTTTTTTTTTTGTTTGAAAGGTGAATTTGTCGGGAGTATTCTTAGCTATGTTTGATAAAAATCGGTCCAAGATGGCCGCCACCACAAAATGGGGAATTACACATTTCATTACATTTTTTTTTCACAACTCCCTCTATATGGGTATCAAATGAAAGGGCTTGACTAGTAGAATACTACACAATGACAAATTTAAAATCCAAGATGGTCACCACCACAAAATGGTGAATTACAAAAAACCTGATTAAATACCAAATTACCTGAATCTTAAAACGCAAGAAAATAAAAGAAATGAAATAACAAGGAGTCCCTACAAAAAGCATGAAATAAAAAATTAAGTTAAAAATTTAAAAAACCTCCGACAACGTGAATCCCTATAAAAAGAAATAAATAACCTTGAAATTATGACCCTACGTAAGTACGTATGAAATTTTGTTATTAAATATTGTCCTGTCGGGGACCGCTACTATTTTAAACTTTAACAGAACGTTTGGCTAATAATTAGAGCGGTCCCCCGACGGGACAACATTTAATCAAAATATTTCATACGTACTTACGTAGGGTCATCATTTCAAGGTCATTTTTTTCTTTTTATAGGGTTTCACGGTGTCGGGGGTTTTTTAAATTTTTAATTTAATTTTTTATTTAGCTTCATCATCTTGCCCTTGCAACACCAAGGGTCAGCGCAGCGCGTCCTCTTCCATAATCAGTCATTTCAGTTATCCCCTTTATAACCATAACATCTACCACACAATCCAAGTTTTGTAATATCTCTGTCAATATTATTTGTTTTCAATACTAACGCGCCGCAATAGGAGGTCTCGTCGAGAGGAGCGCTGATACCTGCGTAATGTGTAGGCCATCGAGACTTCGTTGCAAAAAACAATCGAAATATGTATTTTTTTAATATTTTCTATTAAATCATGTGAATAATGACAAATCTATATATTCCAAATAGGACAGTGGAGCGGTGCAATAAAACGACCAAAGCTCTTAACGTACCTTATTGTTATAAAGTACATACATAACAATAGACGAGAGCACGTTAAACAGACAATTAATGCAACAAAACGACCTATACGTCATTAAAATGCATATGCGTTGCGCGTCGTAGTCGGCATTGTTATTTATTAATGTTAAGAGCGGCAGTTTCTGCTCCACTTTCTAGAAACCCGACATTGTACAATAAACAAACTACTTCATTCTCGATGTCAATAGCTATTGTTAGGATTTGCTGCAGCACAATGGGCTCAGATTTTATACGTCATTTCAGGATTCCATTAAGGGTATTACAGACCCGGGCAATTTTAGGCTCGCTGACCACTGTTAATTAACAAAGCTCTGTTGTTGTAGTGTCTCACGACGCGTGGCTCCGTGAAGGCTGGTCCGTTCGTGCTGTGGCCGGCGTGGTGGGACGGCGGGGGCGCGGTGCGCGGGTGCGCGTGGTGCAGCGCGGACGTGGCGGGGCTGCACGCGGCGTCGCTGCGCGTGGTGAGCTCCACGGCCGTGGTGCGCCATCTGAACATCGTCGCCGACTCGCTGCTTTTCAGACCTGAACATCTTAGTATAGTGGTGAGGCATTATATTAGTAAGTTTGTCAGGAGAAATTAATGAAGAGGGTCTTCCTCTTCAAACGAAAATATAGGGATGAAAAGAAAATGAATTATGACGAGACGGTTGACAGGAGAGAATGACACAGGAAAACATTTTGCGCACACCCAGTAACATTGGAGACGGACAGGAAAAAAATGCGTTAACACTTAGGGTGAGTTGCATCAAAAGCTCTGTTATAGTTACTTCAAAGTTAATTTTTATTTTAACAATAAGTATGACCATGGAATCCAACTATCTGTTGTTGCACCATCATGTAAAATGTAAAAGGTTAAAGTTAAAAGGGTGACAAGTGATAACACGTTTTATTTCTCAAAATGTTCGTGGGTAATTTTTTTGTCACAACGCAACGTGTTTTCAAATATCAAAACGTATTATATATAAGTCACAGTCTGAGGTGGTAACCAAAACTGTTTTTATTAAGTAATAAAATAAATAATAGTAATACTTATAGTATCCATATTCATAATAAATGTTTTTTTTTTGTTAGCCTATGCTGTCCCACTGCTGGGCAAAGGCCTCCCCCAAATCCTTCCAGGAACTCTTTTCGTTAAAGTTTTGTAATTTTTTTTGACAAGGGCAACACTTCAAGCTTGTTGTCATCTTCGCTTGTCGCTTTCTTTTGTTGGCTCTAGTGATGTTAGTCAGTCATAAATAGAGTCGATTGTCTCGATTATATAATTCGAATACTCAATTCAAGTTGGTTGTTGCTTCGTACGTTTGAAACGCACACAAAAAAAACTTCAAGAAAAGAGTCATAGCAAGATCCAAAATACAGTAACCGTTCTATATTGGTACATCGGTGTGACATTCGGCTAGGATTATGTTTTTGTTCGACTTTCTAAAGAGCGTTGTGTCCAACTCAGATTCCACTGATTATCAGGTTGATCTGATAATCAATGACGATTTAAATGACAAAATATTACACTTTATTAACTGACAGCACTAACCCACAAAACATGTATTTTCTCTTATTTAAACTCTGTGACTCGTGTACATCACAGTATTTTGACGGTTTATTACACGAAATATATCTACATATTCCCTGGTTTATTATCCAAGAATGACAGTTAACTAGTGTAGCAGTGTTGGTGATTTTTATCTAATCGCGACTACATCGAGTGGCACCTTGAGAGAAAATGGACTTATATTTACTAGAGTAACGAGTTAAATAAAATCAAGCCGCATCACTATCTGACACTGTCAGAAAGACAACACGTGTCAAGTGACAATAAAATTCATTTCATTTTTCAGTTTCTTTCGAATTGCTTGAAATTGATATTTCGGTTTTCCTGTATGTAATTGAAGGATTGTGTTATTGGAAGATGCATTACAGCATAAGAGCATTTACTCCAGAAGAATGTTGTGTTAATTGTTCAGTAAGATTTCAACGCAATGTGCGAAGACATTGCGAGACTGCTGCAGATGTGCGGTAACTTGTGAACGCAAGGATTCACGAACACAAGTCAAACCATCTCTAATGCAGTTTAACGAAAGTAAGTTTAAACGATGCCAGAAAGTATTGAAACTGTTTATACATTATGGAGATTTGGATACAGGAATATTATACATGGTGGCGGTTTTTAAAGTTTTTATCGGTGGATCGACCTGCATCTTTTTTAGATTAAAATATTACCTACTTCTAACTCGTTTGACGTTGAAATTAATATAAGTACTTACAGTAATAAAAATGCCTTGTTATGTACACTATGTGATGTTTGATTTTAGACCGTTCAAAACACCCTTTAATCCTACTGTATATTGCTGAGCACTGGCGGCTCCGTTGTAACAGCTGCGACTTACAGCTTGTAGATCGTAGGTTCAAACCCAGAGAGGCACTTTACTTTGTGTAAATTGTTTCATCACTACTGCTCTCAAAACGATGAAGGAAAACATTGTGAGGAAACCGGGATGTCCTAGAGCTAAAAATCGAAAACATGTGATATCTATCAACCCGCACTGGGCCCACGTGATGGATTACGTTACGGCCCACTCCCTCCCATCGAGAAGAAACCTGTGTCACAGCAGTGGAAACAATAAAGGCTGATTGTGCTTATGGAACAAATATGATGGTTGAACTGAGGTGTTAATTTTAGCAATGTAGAAGTTACTAGATTACAAATCTTTGCAGAAAAACACATTTTTGATGTGCAAAGAACAGACGAGACTAGCGCAAAACAACAAAAAAACAAGCATGGGACGACACTGAAAAGGAATTCACTGCCAAACTCCAAAAACATTATGACACAAACCGTAACTATAGCCCTTAACCGCCCGAAGTTGGCCGATTAATGTTATAGTTATTTGTGTCGTCATTTTAACACTTGTGACAATTTATTGTTAAAATGATGCAACCCGAATTTCGCTTAACCAGAGATTTGACGGCTGTCAAAGCAATGATTATCGTTATAATTGCTTGTTATGGTTATTTATGACGTCATTATAACAATTGTCAAAATTATGCAACCCGAATTTCGCTTAACCGGAGATATGAGGGCTGTCAAAACATTGGTTATCGCTATAGTTGGTTGATGCAACTCACTCTTACAGTATCGCGGCATCCTGTTAACAAGTTATAGATCGTTCCATAAAAGATCTTCAAAATTTAAATTTACGGGTACCTACTTTTGAAAGAAAAAGCGACACCACTCTCATAAAATTCATAAAGTGAGTGTTTGTCGACTGGCCGAGATCCTTATCTCGCCTTTGAGAATCAATTTTATGCAGTGAAGTTCACAACTTACATAAAAGTGTCGAGCTGAACAAATTTTATGCAGCTAATAAAAGAAATTGAGTTTACATTGGTCGTTAGTAATTTATGGATATAGGACACTTTGAAAGCTTTCTCAGTTAATGTGAATTGTGTAGGACGGATTTCTTAGTAGTAACTATAAAATTGTAAGTGCTAGGTAGTTTTCGGGGTAAAGAAGTACCTTCTTGAATAAAAAAAATAATATTTTGATGACAACGCTTTCGGTTGATTGGGACGAGACCGTGAGTTTTTTGGTAAAAGATGAATATTTTCGTGAATAAAATAGAATAAACCAACTGAAACTGAATTAGATATTATACACAATGGAACCTCATTCGATTATAATTAATGAAGCAACAAACATCATTATAATTTTATACCATTTACCTTCATAATAAATATTATATTAAGCTTACGGTGTACTTACTGTACAATATGTATTTCTGTACAATTTGTACAGAATCCTAGAATCAAGCCTACTGCACACAATATCTGGAACTGGCAAATTCCAACTAACGCAACTGTCGTGCTTACACACACGCTCGGAGGCGGTCGGAACATTTATTTTTCGCCTAAAGCCCGGGATACATACGTGGCACTTGATTTGCTGAACAATTGAACATCGCAAATGGGAATGTAAGTGTACGGTGGAATAGGTAAGCACGGTTTCTAAGACTGACTCAGTTAGGTACAGTAGGCCACACGACAATGGTAACAAAGCCAGTAACAGCTGATCTCTTATTCTATTGAAACTGTAATTTGCTAGGCCTGCTCAAAGTTTTACCACCTGCATGCGCTCGACTGTACCTACGCTAGATTAGCAAATCGGAATAAACAGATACATTGATTATTATTGATTGATTTAGCCAGATATGATAAATTACAATTATTGTTCATAAAAATTAATGATTATCAACGTATTAAAAGCGTTCAAGTGTCAAAACTAATGTAATTATGAGTGAATTATAAGTAATATTATATTTGATTGCACATTTTGTGGTACTTATCTGTTCTCTGAATGCATGAGTAATGTGCCATGTGGTCGCATAACTTGTGAATTCCTCTCTCTAAAGTGGTAGGCATACCGCAATGTGCCAGGTAGAATATGCGGCGATAAATTATTAATTCCAACGTGCAGTTGAGATTCCGGGGATTTTCCACTCCGTTATTTCAAATTGCATTATAAGCGCGTCGTTATGGCTACGGTTTTCAGTCCTACCAATAGTATGCGGGGAATTTTGATAATATTTTGGTATTTTTTTAATGATTTTTCACGTAATTAAAAACATGTAAGCCGAATGTTTCCAAAATAATTGCAGCGCTTAAATGAAAACTTGACTAAAACTCTTTGTTGAGTTTGCAGGCATTACGTGACACAGATGGGCTACAATAGTTTAGAGGACATCATCTCTGAAAAGAAAACACACCTGTATATGGAGTTTTAGTACTTTGAAGTTTAGTTCAGTATGTCACCATCTGCCAACATAAACTGGTTACTATAGTCACCGTTTACTGTGCGGCAATCCGCAACACTTACAACTCCCGCATGTGTTGAATTTTAAATATCGACAGCGCGAATAAATCATACGATACGTGTAATATATCGCGCGTTATAGCACTCTGCGGAGCCGTAAGATGAAAGTTCCATGAGTTACAGTGTGCACGACACTGCACGGAGTAGGTTGAGATTTCAAACTGCGCAAGGCATTATAGATCATATTGAAAAGTGTAAGATTTTTAAATATCTATCGGAACTAAACTGGAACTGGTCACCTTGTTATCCATTGCAGACTGCCACTGTCTTTCAATATGCATTAATTTATTCCGGTATCATGATTTATTTCAGTATTCACGTCATCTATTTTGAAAAATAATTTAATAATTGACTTTATAGAAGTGAGTTGATTATGAAGTACGATCGTGGAAGGTAGATTAAGACGAGCGTATTATAGTCCAGGACAATTTGTGGCATCTGTGTTCCACTCCTTAGCAGTGTTCTGTCGTAACGATTTTAACGAATGTACTTACTCACTGGTGCTAATATAACTTTAGGCTCAAGAGAAAGACTACGACATCTGTGGCGACGGCGAGCCGGCGTGCGAGTACTACGTGCACCTCGGCACCGCCTTCCCGCACCGCGCGCTCTCCGCCACCGTGCAACTCATCAACCACAGGTGCCTACTCACTCACATACTCACTCACGCGCCCTCATAATCGGCCAATAATGACTACAATTGGGCATCTTCTCGATTATTTAAAAAAAAAAACTTTTTAACCACACATGTTTTGATTCTTAAATTATATTTTCTAAACATTTTTAATAGTAACTTACAATCCTTACTTATTAGTTATTCAAATTGATGTACACTTATGTAACAACGTTTATTTATTTAGAAATAACGTCAATTGAACATTTTCATAGATGGAGATCTGATTTGAATAGATTTTACCTTTACTATACAATATTAAACCCAACATTCCATTTCATCGAATCACACATTAAAGCAATTATTAGCTCCGATAAACGCTTCACGTGAAGCTGCGCTGTTAATTAACAACTATTTCAATATTCGCAATTAGTTTTCATATTCAAAACCCATGAACTGTAAAAAGTAAAATACAATATTCGTGTACCAGTAATCGTTGAATTTACAAACAAAGAAACCAATTCGTTTTGTTTAATTGCAGTTTTAATACCGGTAATGGAACATTAAATTTTGATGTGTAGATTTATCACAATAGTAACGATACAATAAATTGCAAGTCATAATACTGAAAGTTGTAGCAGTGTCTCATTGGACGCTACTGATGGCGGCAAACTTGTGGCCGAATTCTGGGCTGACTTCATGTAGATTGCCATCGCCACGCTATGAAGAAGTGTCTCGATGGTGCATTTTAAAAAAAATATTTGTGTTTTCAGTCCTGTGGTTTATTCATACTACTGGAGCGTGCGCACGTGGGGCGTGTGCTCGTGCTTAGAGGACGAGAGTTCTGTGGGCTCGTTGGGGCCCAAGGACGACAGTGACCGGCTGTGCGTCGGCGCTAAGGAGGCGCGGGCGATGGCGCAAGATGTAAGTTCTTTAGTAATGTGCTCCTTACCGAATTTCATTAACAGCGCCCAATCTCAACAGAGATCAGCCAGGTACACAGGAAATATTGTAGTGCACAAGTGTGTGCGCAAACACAGATGCACTCTCTGTTCCTTTACTCTGATTTTCCGATGGGACGGCAATCCGACACGACCCGGGAGAGATCAGCGCCTCAATTCTCGTAATTTTAAGAACGTTCACAGTCTGATCTCAGTCTCAATCTGTCAAAAAATTCTTCTAATTTCCCTACATTTTGACAAGTTTTTGACATTTGTTTGTCGCCGAGATGAGACTGCGACCACATTTTGAACGTTTTAAATTACGGGAATTGGCTTTCTGATCTCAGTCTCAAAAATACCTCTAATTGGAAATTTTTGACAAATTTTTGACATTGATTGTCGCTGAGATGAGATTCTGACTAGATTTTGAATATTTTTAATTGCGAGAATTGGCCTTCAGGCGTACGACCAATGGTGCACATGCTTTTCGAGGCATGGGAGCGTCACCGATAACTAAGTCCTATAAAACTACCAGCAATCTAAATTGACTTGTATGTCTAATGTTAGTATTAAACAATTACGCGTTTTTAGCATTAGCAAACACAAAATAAGCAATATCAGGACCCGTTCTTGTCAATTAGTAACGTAAGTTTGAAATCAATTTCTATTTTCCTAGACTATTAGATCAAATACCCACAGTTTGTTGACTATTAAATACTTTGAAACTAACTACACACAGCCAAAAATCCAAGAAATCCTTCCAAGTAAGATTGAAACTGCCTAAAGTCTACTTATAAGTCTGAAGAGCTAAAAAGCCTTTCAGCACTAATACTATCTAGGGATGTAAGGGATTAAGACATTGTTAAGTTCCAAGTGAACTTGATACGTGACTGAAAATCTGAAGCGGACCAGTTTTATTCCTAAGATAAGACTGCGTTAAGTTCCACTATAGGAGCTTGTTCGACGATTGTCTAAATTCTAAATCGTCGACATTGGCACTTGAGAAATGTCATTTCTGTTGTAATGTTATTTCCGCAAAAAATTATAATTAAAGAACTTCACTTAATTAGAGAAGTCACTGCAATAATGAAGGCTAATTTACTTGAAAGGGACTCGCGCCCGAAGTTTATTTTTAACTACTGAAAATGCCGCCTTTAAAAAAAAACAGACACCGGTAACACAGTAGTATACGTTTTGTACAAGGTAGGTAGGTAGATAGGTGGTAGTTAGGTACCGCTCAACATGGCACTTGTACTTTTTTTCTTCTTTATTTATTTACTAGCATCTGCCCGCGGCTTCGCCCGCGTGGATGTCGGCAATTATCCCACGGGAACGTGTTTCCAGAATAAAAAGTATATCCTTCCCCAGGATGTCATTTATCTCTTTGGCAAATTTTATCAGTGGTTTAGGCGTGAAAATGTAACATACAGACAGAATTATACAGGAAGATTTTTTAGTCACCGTCCAAATTTTGATATATTAATCTTTGGCAAAAATCATTGAATATCTATTTTTTCTTTTAGTATCACTCAATACAAAAATATTGACATATCACATCACAAAGTTAACTATAAAAAGTTAATGTTTCTGGACACTGCCGCGCCGTGCGTACGCACTAGGTGAAGTTACGCGGGCCGGCCCGCCCCGCGCGCCGCCGCAATTCATTGATAACACAATAATAAACAAAGTTGCAAATTTTCCCCTCATACTTTCACGGGCTTAGGACCGTCAATAAGCAAAAGGTTTGTGCTATGTTCACTATGATTAGAACGTAATCCTTAATTAATGAATTACAAATAAAGTAAAAATAAATAGGTGAATAAGAACTTTAGATCTTATTAAAACCGTGCCAAAACGTGATGCTATTATGCGTCTTTAAAAAATTTGAATCAATTTATGTACAAATAATTAAAAATTTAATCAAAATCATCTTGGAACAATCACATTAACAGTACTTTAATAAATGTTCAAAATGCATACCGTTTCTCTCTAAACAGAGTCTTGCACGTTTTTGCACATTATTTTTAATTTTGTTGAGCACTACAGTGTCACTTAAATTTACTCTTATAATTGGTCTAGGCTTTGAGCTTCTTCCACATACACTCGTCGTTTTATTTCGCCCCACAAAAAAAAGGCACATGGAGTAAGATCTGGTGACTGGGGTGCGAAGCGCCGCGCTGCATCTCGCATACTCGATCTAGGGCTCCGTTCATAGAAATCGAAGATATCTTCTTCGATCTCTACTGCGAGTCTCGTCCTGCCACGTCCTTGAGCGTGTGTAGGAGCTATAAATTTGCCATGGTCTATTAGCCTCTGATTTGCGGCCAAAATCGTTTGGCGATTAGGTACTGAAGAATTTATTATCCCTTGATTGCGAAGGCGAGGAATACTTTCTGCTTCGTACAGTCTCTGGGCACCGTTCAGGCTTTCACCACTAAGTATGTAAGATCGCACCATTTCGTAATACTCGCGGTAGGAATACATTGTAAACAAATTCACGATAGCGCGGGGCGCCGCCGGCGGGATGCGCGGGAACACGGAAGGAAGCGCTTGCGTCGCGAAAGGGTGCGCGGGGCTGACTATTTGACTAACGATAGATGTGTCGCGCAGTCGAGCGGGGCGGGGGTAAGCGGGGTGTGCGCTGCCCTTTTCATTGAATGTTTGCGCGGCGAGTGTGTACGTTTTACTTGTGACCACGCAGAGCGGATAATTCTTTCGAGAAAATGATTTAATATGAAAATTTTACGTATCGATTTTTTTTCTAAAATGGAGTTAGTGAATGATACCTAATGCCTAGAAAAAATTTGGACGGTGACTAAACATTCTTCCTGTATAGTATAGCCCTTTGCCCACGACTTCGTCCGCGTGTACTTTACTCTAAAATTTTCGAAGATGTATGTTTACGATCTTTATCATTTATTTATTTAATTCGGGTTAATTTTAAAGTTTATAGATCAAATTAATAAGATTCTTGAAATAAACCTTGTCGTCCCCTTTAAACACGACAGTCTTTGTTTTTCAAAATCGTTTGGTACATAAGTTCCCATTGTATGACCTAAAGATTATTTATACCCATTTTCGTGTTAATGGAAGCAAGCAGTAAATTCCACCCCGGTAATAGACTATTTTTCGAAAACCCTTAAAACGCATATTTTTTGTTTTATGTATTAGTACCGAGTTTCGAGTTAATCCGTCCGAGTGGTTTAACTTTTTCTTACCTATTAACTTTTTTATCCCCTAAATCCTCTGCGAGGATTTTTTTAAAACTAAAAGTGACCATTTGTATTAATTACTGAGGCAAATATTGCCAAGTATCAAGTTTATTAACCAAAGGAAAAAGATTTTTCATATTAACTGTATCCCGTCTTTTCACTCCACAGCGGTAGAACTCTAAAAAAAATATTAAGGTGTTTCCATAATTTGACTCAAAGATGATGTATACCATTTTTTGTGTTAATGAAGTCACCTAGTAAAATACTCCGCTTAAAAAATTAATTAACCCCTTTTGCCCCGTCAGCGGTCGATTTTCGAAAGACCCAAAAACTTATCATCGTTTCTTTCTTGTCAAAAGTATTAATACTGAGTTTTGAGTTAATTGGATCGCGCATTCACATTCTTCCACACAAACTTTAACGTTTTGAAAAACTTATAATGATAAACTTTATCTTACTTAGGCAAGTATTCATGCCAAGTTTCATGTTTATTAACTGAACGAATAAGATTTTATCCCCGCTTTTCACTCCCACAGGGGTGGAATTTTGAAAAATCGTTTAGGATATGTTCATAACTTGACTCAAATGTTATTTATACCAAATTTTCGAGTTAATCAAGCCACGCTGTAAAATCCTCCCCTGTAAAATTGACTACCCCTTTTCAGGCCGTCAGGGGTAGATTTTCGGAAAACCATGATACACATTATTCTTTTCTTTCAATCCTAGGTATAATCCTCCCCACTCCACTGACTTCTACTCCTACTCCTTCACAGTGCACGTGGTGCGATTGTGGAATTCACTACCGCCTGACATTAGGGACTGCCAAACTATTGCGGTTTTTAAAAGAAGAGTGAAAGAACACTATCTGTCCACTTCATCATAGTTGTGTATGTATTTATTATTTTGAGTATAATATAATATTATCATTCTTGTAATATTTATTTTAGAAGTATTTATGTATGTTTATTTGTATGTATATATATATATTATATATGTATATATATTCTCGTAATTCTTGTTTAGTTTTTAAGTGAATTGTTTTTTTTTGATTCTATGTATTATTTTTTGTCTCCTTTGCTCTATCACACGCTGTCTACATCTCTGTATCTATTGTCCTATCTCAGGTATGCTGGAAGAGATTTCTTATGAAATAAGCATCACCTCTGTACCTATTTTTTCTGTTCTGTTTTTCATTGTCGGTTTATATATGTGTGTACATAAATGGTAAAATAAAAAAAAAATAAAAAAAAAAATATTGTCAAAAGTATTAATACTGAGTTTCGAGTAAATCGGACTGCGCGCTAAAATTCTTCCATGCAAACTTTAAAACCCCCCAATCTCCTTTTAGAGGGTAGTTTATAAAAATAAAAAATGGCAAACTTCATAATTTACTTAGATAAGTATTCGTGCAAAGTTTCAATTTGTTTTAGTTTGGAGCTATAATGTTGTAATGAACTTTTGCTGTCTGTACAAATGACAACATTTTTATGTCAAAAATGATTAATTATATAAGTTAAAGCCTCTGACACCGCAATGAGCTCCAACGTCATAATGGATGTAGGTTCCCTTATTTTAAAACAATTCTCCTGAGTGCTTTTATCTATATTAGGTATATAATATGCAGACCCATGACCTTCTACACTCTTCGACCCATCTGTAAATATGTAAAACCAACCAATATACTTTGTATATCGTATAAACGTTTAGATTTTTTTATTGAATCTATATTTAATATAATTATTTCATTTACATTAATGTTAGTTAGCCATGTTCATAAAGTATACATTAGTAATGGCCAGGAAGAAGCTACCTACAACTCTTTAACCTCATTCATAAGTGATACTAATAAAGGAATGTTTTTATTTTTCCAATAACAATTTTGTCAAAGAGAGTAGAGATTATCTAATAGCTGACATGTTAAATTATTTTCTATAGCCTTTGAATTTAGACAGAATTTGTAAGCTAAAGATTTCCTTCGTAAATACAGCGGAACTACACATAGTTCACTTTCCATAACGTAAATACAGCGGAACTACACATAGTTCACTTTCCATAACGTAAATACAGCGGAACTACACATAGTTCACTTTCCTTAACGTAAATACAGCGGAACTACACATAGCTCACTTTGTAAATACAGCGGAACTACACATAGCTCACTTTGTAAATACAGCGGAACTACACATAGCTCACTTTGTAAATACAGCGGAACTACACATAGCTCACTTTGTAAATACAGCGGAACTACACATAGCCCACTTTGTAAATACAGCGGAACTACACATAGCTCACTTTCCTTAACGTGAATCGGTGAAGTTTTGATAAAACCTCCTATTATCCTCATAGCCTGATTTTGAATTTAATTTATCTAGATGGCATTTCGCGCTCGCAACATATAAATAGCAGCTGTAGTCTATGCGACTTCTGATTAGTGCAATATATATACGTCTTAGGTGTTTAGGATGTAAGCCCCAGGAAGCACCTGCCAAAACCTTAATTAAATTAAGACTTTTTTGCACCTTTTCAACAGTCATGTTAATGTGTTTACTCCAGCACAACGCTCTGTCCAACCAAACACCCAAATATTTGTAATTGTCTACTATCTCTAAAATTGTCCTTGTCTAATGTATGTTTTATTTGTAATCTTCTATAACCTCTACTAAAGATTAAAAACCGTCGATTTATCGGCTGATAATTGTAACCCCATTTCATCCAGAATGAGACAAAATGTATTTAGCGCTGTTTGAAATTCTACTTGATTTTCTCTTAAGTTTCTGGACGAGGAATATATTAAAAAATCATCTGCATATTGACACATCGTTACATTTCTAATTTCCTCAAAACATTTAATTGTATTTACGTTAAATAGGACAGGCAAAATCGGGTCGCCTTGCGCTAAACCACAATTTGTATATGTCGGGTTGGCCCAGACATCAGAAGTAAAACTCGGATATGGCTGTACACAAACTTATTTCAATCAAACAATTAGTCTTAAAAATATAGTAATAAAATAATTAGTCTAAAATAATATGGCAACAAAATAATTATATGTGATGACAGTGAGGGCGGTCACGTAGGGCAGTACTGACTGTCAGGGACAGTGGTCCGTGCACCCACCGCAATAAGGATAGTACTAATTGTCAGAGACAATGTTCCACGTCCACTAACCGGGCAGTACTGACTGTCGAGAGACAGTGGTCCGTGCACCAAGACGCATCCGTTGGAAATGCGTGCCGACTCTTTTTTTTTTTTTTTTTTTTTTTTTTTTTTTATTTTTTTTTTTTTTAGAATATGGCATCTCGTAGTTGACCTTGAGAGGTCGTGACTACTTAACCGGACTATCCTGTGGTTGCCTTAAGAAATCTTAAAGCCTCCAGCCAGGGCTAAAACTAATTAAAACTAGGCGACTGCACGCTAAGGGCACCCCCTGTGGGGTACGAACCTCGGCTTAGGGCGTCGCTGGGAGAGGGCAGCAAAGGGACAGGCTGGATCGAATTTATATTTTTAGTGCTTTGATGAGCACGGCGTTTCCTAAGACTATCTCTGAGAAGAAAGGCCGAAACAAACTCAGAGGTTACGGTCGTCGTGAATTTACAATTAATAGCTCAGCTGCAACGCGAGCTGGCTCTTCATCAACAATGAAGGGTCGGGCTGGTGGTGAATTTACTTGGGGACGTCGCGATGGACCCCGGCGGCGGGGTCGGAATGTCGGTTTTTTGTTTTTGTGAGCTGTGCTGGTTGCCCTATCGCTCTCCTGGAGGAGTGTTATGGGGTCATCGGGGTCACCGAGAACATGCCTTGGACGGCGAAGCTTACTGATGTTGGAGGGGGTGTATTTTGCGGCCGCGACAACCAGAGGGTTGCGGTGCTTGGCGGCTGTGTCAAAGAAACGCTTGGAGAGGCGTTTCATGAACTGCTGGATGGTGGGGATCTTGAGATCAATATGGAGGATCTCGTTGCGAACGAACCATGGGGAGTTTGTGGCCTTGCGGAGGAATTGGTTCTGTAGTGTTTGCATCCTATGGATGTGGCGGGGCTTTGTATGGGCAAAGACTACGCAAGCGTAAGTCATTATGGGACGGATGCAGGCTGTATACAAGCGCATTTTGCACTTGAGTGACAGCTTGCTGCCTTCGTTGAGGACGGAGTGGAGACAACCGAGAGCGAAAGCGGCGCGCGAACGGACCGTCTTTATGTGCTCTGAGAAGGTGAGGTGTTGATCCAGGATAACACCGAGGTATTTGGCTCGCTTTTCCCACGGGATTGGCTTGCCGAACATGGTGATGGGCGGAGGGGGGGTGGGTTGGAGTCTGGGTTTCAAATAGAGAACCGCCTGACTCTTATCGGGGTTGACTTCGATGCGCCATTTCCTGAACCAAGCAGCCAACTTGTTGACTGCGGTTTGGAGGCGAAGCCGTATTTGGGTGTGGCTGCGACCAGTGTAATAAATGGCTGTGTCGTCTGCGAACAGAGCCAGATGGGTCTTAGCGTCCTTTGGGATATCGCTAGTGAACAGCGTGAAAAGGAGTGGGGCGAGTACAGAGCCCTGGGGGACTCCTGCTCTGATGGGGTGGGGGGATGAGAGCGCTCCTTCGATCTTGTAGCGGAAGGTACGGTTCGACAGAAAGTCTCGTAGGATGAGAACGAGCCGGTCTGGCACACCGAGTTGGTACAGCTTGAATAATAAGCCGTTGTGCCAGACTTTGTCGAATGCTTTCGCTATGTCGAAGTAGATAACACCTGTCATCATGCCGCGCAGGAATCCTGAGTGGATGTGTTCGGTGATGCGGTGGACTTGTTGGACACAAGAGTGTTGGGTTCGAAAACCAAATTGCTCGTCTGGAAAGAGGCCCTTTGATTCGGCGTAGACCCTGAGACGCTTGTAAATAAGCCTCTCGTAGATCTTTCCGAGGACTTTGAGCAGACTGATAGGACGGTAGCTTGTCGGTTCGGACCTGGGCTTTCCGGGCTTATGGATGCCAATAACTGTGGCTTCTTTCCACGATTGTGGGAAAATGTTGTTGCCCATGGCGCCATTGAAGATGGTGGCCAGTAGCAATATAAGGGGGGCTGGGAGGAGCTGGATCACTTTATTGGTGATCCCGTCCGAACCGGGGGCCTTTCTGGGTATGAGACCTTTGATGATATCCTGCACTTCGTCTGGAGTGACGGGAGGCAGAGGATTTTCAGGGTCTTCGACGGGCGGGAGGGAGGCTCGACGTTCGACTTCCGCGTCGACCTCTGAGAGGTGAGCTTGGTCTACTGGTTGAGTGCTGGGTGAGCATTGAGCTTCGAGGCTGATGGCCAGGCACTCGGCCTTTTCATCATCATCGAAAGCGATGGTTTTATCAGGGCGGACCAGGGGTGGTACGGTGACTACTTCGCGGGATTTGAGTCTCCTTTGAAGCTCCCAGAAGGCCTGATGGGTGGGCTCTAGTTCGCTTAGCATCTTATTCCAGCTAGCTTCACGCCACTCCGATAAACGAGACTTTACAGCACGCTGCAAGTAACGCATATGGGCTTTGTTAGCGTCGCAGGGAAAGCTACTGTAGGCACGAACGGCCGCGTTCTTCTCATTCAGCAGTTCACGCACGTCGTCAGGCAATTTCCAGCGACGGTCGTCCGTCACTAGAATTTCCCTAGAACAATCGTTCATGACTGACTGCACGTGTTCCGTGAATGAGTCGATCGCGGCCGTCGTGTCTGCGATAGAGTTGAAATGACCGGGGATGGTGTCCAGGTGGGGGGATGTGGTGGATTTCAGGCATTCCCTTACTTTCCTCCAGTCCGTTACCACTTTTGTCAGGGGAGGTAGGTCAGGATCGGTGAGACCAGAGCGAGGGGCCAATCGAATGATGATTGGTCGATGATCTGACGTGAGCTCTTGAACTACTTCTAGAGAGTCTAACCGTAGGTTGACTTTCTTCAGAAGCACTATGTCCAGGACGTCAGGGGTGTGGGAGGGGTCGTGGGGAAAGTGAGTGGGAGTCATGGGGCCTATGACGTCGAAATTGAGCAGGGGGCAGAGGTCAAAGAGCTGCCTGCCCCGGGTGTTGACCGTGACACGGTTCCAAGCAGTGTGTTTAGCGTTGAGGTCACCCGCTATGATAACGGAGTCACTCAAGCCAAGAAGGGTAGAGAGGTCATCAGACAGAAGCTGTGGGTTCTCTGGAGCGGTAGAGGGAGGAAGGTAGGCCGAGACCAGCGTGATCGGCTGGTGGCCTGTCATGCCTAATCGGCAGATTGACACTTCGAGTCGTGAGAGGGGGGGAGGGTCCATAGGGATGCAATACAGAGCCTTTTTGTAATAAATTAGAGTACCGCCCTTGTGACACCTCGTCCTGTCATTACGAACCAGACGATAGTTAGCAATGGCGGGGCTGCGGTGGTTGGGCTTGAGGAAGGTCTCTTGGACGAGAAGGATGTCGATTTGATGATCGCGGAGGAAGGTGGCGATCTCATCTCGGTGTGGTCGGAGGCCGTTAGCATTGAAAGATGCCAACTTGAGGGATCGGGGTTTCGTTCGCGTTATTACGGTTTTATCCATTACGGTTTTGTAATGAATGATGTTAGGGCTTGCGTAATCTCCGGGTACGCGTTGTATATCGCTTGGATGCGATAGAGGTCGCCGGAGGCCTTAGCGGCAGTGATTTCCTGTGCCATTTGCTTGGCGCGGGGAGTGAGGAAAGTCAGGAAAGTGCTGCTGATCACGTTGAACGGATCAAGAGCCGCTGACTGGGTAGAGGTGGTGGGAGGGGGGGGAGCTAAAGCGGCGGGAGCGGCTTTAGGAGCGGGGGTGGGGGGCTTTGGTTTACCCGCTAAATATGATTGTAGCGAGGGGGGGCAAAGTCGGGGATCCGCCCTTGCAGGGGTGGGTGAGGGTGAGGCTGTCACGAGAGCGGAGAAAGCGCTCTGGTGGTTCAGCATGTTCCATGGACTAGGCCTGTGGGGGCTTAGTCGCTCGGGGAGCTGGGTCGAGGGGTATTGGGGCGGAGATTCCCTCTGTTGGCGGGCGTCTGCACGCTTGGCCAACTTAGGGGAGGAGGATTTAGGGGCCTTAGGGCAGCCACGGTAGTTGGCTGGGTGCCCTGTTTCGCCGCACAGTACGCAGCTGGGGGGTTCCTTGCAAAGGGAACGATCTTTGGGACGGGGGCAATCAGACGTGCCATGCTCACCCAGGCACTTGACGCACCTGGGTTTGGCATGGCAGTGTGCCTGGGAATGGCCGTAGAGCTGGCATCGGTGGCATTGCCCGACGATGCCGCTCTTGCGGGGTTTCTCAATTATAAGGCCTGTGAGACCACAGATCGCCTTAATCTTGAAAATAGGGTGATAAGTTTCACCCTCTGCAGCGGGACAGACCACGAGGATCATATCGAATGCGACTTGCCCTCTGGCACGGTGCATTCGGTGGACGTCAGACACAGGGATTCCCTGTGCCTGGAGGTCGGCCTTGATATCCGAGACGGGGATTTCCTTGGGGATCCTGCGGATGACCACTCGGGTCTGACGTTCTTCCGGGAGGGAGTAGGTGTGAAAAGACACACCTCTCTGCCGGAGTAATCGGGTTAGTTCCCTGTAGTCTTTCGACGTAGGGACTATTACTTTTATACCCTGTTGGGTAGATTTAGCATTGGTGAAACCGATCTTGAGATCGGTGCACCATTTTGAGACGTCCGTCCACTTCCCTTTGTCCTGAATGAACACAGGGGGTGGCGGGGGAGATTTCCGAGGGGCGGAGGGGGTGACGTCAGCGCTGTGGCTGGCGGTCGGAGTGGGGGTAGCGGCGCGAGGGGCGCGTGGGGCGGACGGGGCGGGGGTAGCGGCGCGGGCGGCCTGGGAAGCGGGGGCGGAGGGAGGGGTAGCGACCGAGACAGGGGCCGCTATTTTGATGGGAGAAGAAGTTTTCTTCTTCTTCCGCATACTTTTTTTCCCTGACGCCAGCGTGAAGCCGTCGTCATCGGAGGAAGTGGCTGAGGAGGAGTCGGAGACGAGGAGGGAATCCTCGTCCGAAGAGACGTGGGCGCGTTTGCCCGAGGCCTCTTCAGCGTCCATTGGCGCTAGGGAGGTGGGCGACTCAACTGGGGAGGTGGGCGACTCAACGAGCAGGCTCGTTTTGACAGTCGTGGCGGGGGAGGTAAGCTGCAGAGCAGCTAATTTGGAGCCATATTTGGCGAGGAAGTCGGGGTCCTTGAGGAGGACCTCCTTTAGAAAGATTACTATGGCATTGTCTGCCATAGTCTGGGGCGGGGGAACGGAGTTTTAATCCGTGTTTTTAGAAAAAACCTATACCTAACTCCCCGGGTGGATGGGCCCGGGGGTGTGTACCCTCCCTGTCGGGTGTAGACAGGGAGGTGAGTGCCTAAGGGTGAGCCCTAAGCTTGTAACCCGTCGCCAGTCTTATTGTGCGAACGGGGCCCTAGCCAGTCTAGCGCGAAGGGTGTAGAGACACCCTAAAGACACTAGGTGTGTTGCTGTGGAGAAAAACTGTCACCAGCACTGACTAGGAGACCCCCCAAGGCCGGGAACTGGGACCCGTCCAATTGACTGCCTAGCCCTGAAGGGGTTCGGCGGGTGTGATTGGGACAACACCCCACTCGGATTCGTTGGCACCGTAAGGTTTCCTCCGAGGACCACGAAACTGTGGTTTTAGCCCAGAAAGGGCCAAGTGACTCTACGACGAACTATACGTCAAAGAAATAGTAGTAGCCTTGAAAAAGGCAGTTTGAGAGATCTTATATTTCGGAGAATAAAATTCAACCGAAAAGATCGAGTGTAGTCGGGGCGACTACAGAGAGCCGTTACGAGAACGCAACGAGAGCGACAGCGAGGGGCACTAAACCGGGAGGGAGCGCTTGGGCACGTCCGCTAGCGGCGAGTGTCAAACGGTGTCTGCGTGCCGACTCAACGGTGCGGCGCCTTATAAAGGCGATCGCTAGTGGAGGGAGACCGTTACAATATTTTACTGGCTTGGATATCAAGCCTTTTAATCCAAATGACCGATAGAGTGAATGATGCGTCTGGTGCACGCTCCACTAGCGCCATGTAGTCGCCGTCTCCCGCAGCTGCTTAACAATATGGCTGCCGTCATATATCTTATAAAGTACTTATTTTGATCGAAACCGATCAAAATAAGTATCTTTCATAATAAGGTGGCGTTCACTTAAAAAGTTCCACAGATACTGTCACAATTTTTTCTCAACACCTATTTGGTGTAAAGTATTTATTATTACATCTACTATAACGTTATTATAGGCATTAGTGATATCCAAAAAACAAACTATAGTCGGAATTTGACGCGAAA
This sequence comes from Apamea epomidion, assembly GCA_947507525.1. Taxonomy (NCBI): domain Eukaryota; kingdom Metazoa; phylum Arthropoda; class Insecta; order Lepidoptera; family Noctuidae; genus Apamea; species Apamea epomidion. The sequence continues at coordinate 20,417,460 of OX382237.1, forward strand.
ATCCTAATTAAATTTGGCTTACTAATTTGACTATGCAGTCCTGACATGACGTCCTCTTCTGAATCCAGAAGTGAACGGGCAGTAGTTTATTTTTCTCTATATACCACTCTAGCCTTTTTGTCAACATTGCGTGAAAAACTTTGCATATACAAGAGATTGAGGAGATTGGCCGGAGTTTGGTACCACCGTCAGGCGAAGGTTTTGGTATCGGTGTCACTAATATGTCACGCCATTGTATCGGAATACTACCGGTATTAAAAATGTGATTGTATACCTATAGATCTAATAAGTAGTCTGGAGCGAGATTAGAAAGAAGTTCCATCTTCTGATCATTCGAAACGTGGGATCTGGACGTACTGATTCCCTTGATCTAGCCCATGCGTTCCCACATATCAGAACTTGACGTTTATTCATCAATGCTACTACAGTAACTTTGCCAATCTTTTGTCCTCTCTTGACAGATAGCATTTTTTACAGCTTTTGTTTTGCGTTCAATTATGTTTAGATTACTAGGTGTGGGATTACTTCTAAAATTATTGAAAGCCAATCTACATTGCGCCACTAAATGTGCGAGTGTGGTGTTCCAGTATGGTTTAGACCGATATTTATTTTTTGGATTATCTTATCACAGCTCCTAATCCAAGTTTAATAAAATTATCATATATGTAAGGATTGCACAATAAGTGTATCTAAAGGCTGTGATAAATAATAGTCTAGGGATTTACTATACTCTGAACAATTTGCTAGCCTTTTATTTATACAAACAGCGTTCATATTATTACTATATTTATATGAAATTTTAACAAACAAATGGTCACTACCGAGATTTTCGTTCATCACACTCCAGCTTAGTAACACAGACAAATCAGTCGAAACAAAAGTTACATCGGGAGATGTCCTCTGAACAATATTATCTACTAAAGTCACTCTAGTGGCACTCCCATCGTTAAGAGGAATACATCCAGAATCTAAAGCCGCGTCATAAATCTGAATTCCTCTTCCATCGGCTTTAAAGGACCATGGTGGCCGTTAAAATCCCCAGCTATTATGCATTTATTGGGATATAGTGAGAAAATGTGTTTCCAGTCAGCAAGGCTTGTGCGAACTGAAGAAGGCCACAGTATTGAATTAGGAAATTCCTGGAATGATAGTGATGTTGAGTTAATAAATAAATAATATAACAATACTATGTTTTCAACTTGATTACATTTTAAAAGCTTAATTGACATAACTTCCATGCCTGAATTTTTAGTTGAAATAACACATTGTTGCACATTTATCGATTTACAAATAATAATAGCTATCCCCCCAAACCCATCCATCCTATCTTTTCTAAAAATATTGTATCCACCTACACCGAAATGAGATTCAGGTTCCAACCACGTTTCAAATATTAAAGCTATATGTATTTTTACAAGCTTTTATTTAACTTGCGATGTATGTTCGGGTGGACTCTTGCAACTCAATTTTGAAGCAGATATCTTCAACCGATTGAGCTGAAATTTTGCATGCATGTGTAAATTGGATGACAATGCAAAATTATTATAACATGAAGCTGAGCTGATAATGGAACCGGAAGGTGGGCATAGGAACTCGGTAGTTGTATGACACAACCCCATTGAACTTTGACTCGTTTGATTCGTCTTGACGCGAACTTTGGTGCTAAATGGTAGCCAGGGTCTGATGATAGAGCTGGAAGATGGCCATTGGAACTTGGTAATTAAACGACACAACCCTATCGAGTTTGGGCTCGTATGATTCGTCTTGACGAGTACTTTGGTGCTAGATGGTAACCAGGGTCTGATGATGGAGCTGGAAGATGGCCATAGGAACTCGGTAATTAAACGACATAACCGTCAAGACGAATCAAACGAGCCCAAACCCGATGGGGGTTTAGGCTCATTTGATTCGTCTTGACGAGTACTTTGGTGCTAGATGGTAACCAGGGTCTGATGATGTACAGATAGCTTAAGTGCAGTAAACGCATATAACGGAAAAACACTGCTACGCGCTACGAAGTATGCCGTAGTCAATCTCGCATCAAATATACAAAAAAAAATAAAAGAAAAAAAAACATTTTAAAAACAAGCTGTCGTGTAGCGACAAGTAAAGCTAAACTTTTAAAGTCAAAGATAAAATGAAATTAAATAAAGGGAGGTAGAAAACCATTAAATATATATTTATAAGAAATTCAAAAGATGGAGATGGACTGAAGAGTGGTGTGTATTATGTGGCGGTGGGGTGTATGGGTGACGATGCACGATAGGTGGGTAGAGGAGGCTGAGGTGAAGAAGCAGATGGAGCTGAGGAATTAGACCGACGCGAGGCTGGTGCTGGCGGCAGGTGCAGGTACAGGTGCAGGTCCAGGTGCAGGTACAGGTGCAGGAGCGGGTACAGATGCAGGTGCAAGTGAGGGCAGGTGCAGGTGCAGGTACAGATACAGGTGCAGGTGCAGGTGCAGGTGAGGGCAGGTGCTGGTGCGTGTGCGGCACGGAAGACACCCGTAGGAGGGCCCACGCAGCAGGACAGGACGCAGCACGGCAGCAGGAGAGAGAGGCACGTAATAGGAGCGTAATAGGTAATAGGAGCCCTTCATGGAGGACGGAGAACGGAGGCGTAGGCAGGGTCCAGCAGGTACCGGAGCGGAGAGGTACGCTGAATATTCCCGGGATAGGTAGCCCTGGAATATCATGCTTTATATTGTATTCGCTTTAGAGGCGAAACCCGAACTGATCCTTGCATTGAGTGGATCTATAATGTCAGCTCGTAGAATAACATCATGTAGAAAATATGAATTTGAGATATGAAGTTGGCCAGGATTCATTTTGCAGAAGTTTCAATGTAAAAATCAGCTAAAAAGATAGAGGCCGGTAAGGATTTGAAAGAAAGGATGCCATGGCGACATATTAAACTTCGTTGTCAAAGCTGTCATAATAAAATATATTATTAATAAAATACAATAAAATCTATAGTTATTTTGTATTAGACGTATAGTGTTTATAGGAAAAATTATATAAATCAATGTGGGCGGAATTACCAACCCTTGGATGTCACCAAATTGTCGTAGTCTCATGATAAAGTTAGAGCTGTGTCTGTGTACTGATTGTGGATAAAACGTGTCGTAAGAAATAATCAAATCAGCGCCTAATGGTAACAGAATGATTGTTCTGACCTGGAGGAATGAATGAAGATAACTGTGAGTATGTACATTATGTTACTATGCTTGTTTTTTAAAAGTTTTTTTTTTCTTTTCTTGTGCCATTAACAACTCAAACTCATTACGTTCAAGTCGTAAGCTTCGGGCATTCCACTATACAATACGTAGAGTAGACATTCTTATTGTATTGTTAGCTATTGTTAAACGTAGATATAAATTTAATACAAAATTACAAATGTCATCTTTCTTCAAAGCTTTAACAATCAGTTGACCTAATATTTCCATTACAAATTTACCTAGTTGTTTAAGTTTGATATTCCAATCGGTATCAGACAAACTTACATATATCTTTGACTCTTCATCACGATGACATCTTCCTGCCCTTATTCCATGTTACTTGTGGTCGGCGCAATACGTTTTCTTCGTCCATTCTCCCCTGTCAACCGTCACGCTATCATTCACTTCCTTCTCTTTCATATCATTCCTCACACAATCTATCCATCTTTTCTTCGGCCTTCCTCTTCCTCTCCATCCATCAACATGTATATTCATCACTCTTTAGTCACATGCGTTTCGTCCCTTTTCATCACATGCCCATACCAAGCCAAACGAATTCCTTTCAACTTTTTTGTCCCTGGCGCCACTTTCAAACTTCCTCTTATATATATACTCATTTCTTAATTTATCCATTCTCGTCACTCCACACATCCATCTTAACATTCTCATCTTCGCAGCATGCAATATTTTTTCATCCGTCTTCTACACAGCCCAGCTTTCAGACCCTTAAAGTACGACAGGCCTTATCACGGACTTATAAACTTTCCCTTTTAACTTGAGGGGCATCCGTGGGTCGCAAGTTGTTCCTGTGACCTGTCGCCATTTCCAAGTCGGAGCAAATCGCTAAGGTCGTCCCGGCAAGAGATATGGGCCTAGGACTGGAGAGACCGCCAAAATCACAAAACAGATACTCAGTTTTGATCCGACTTACTCTCAGGCCAACGGTCTCGAGTCTTTTCCACCACCCCTCTAATCTGCTCTGGACCTCTAAGCCGTTCTCGGCAACCAGCACAATGTCATCGGCGAACAGCATACACCAGGGAGCGTTCTCTTGGATATCCGATGTAAGAGCATCCATTATCAGCACGAAGAGGTACGGGCTGAGTGCTGAACCCTGGTGCAAGCTGACAGCTACATCGAAGCTGCCAGTAGTGCCCACTGTAGACCGGACTTGGATACTACATCGACTGTACATCGCTCTAATCAACTGCACATACTTCCCTGGCATGGCTTTCTCCTTCAGCGCCCACCACAAAACTACACGAGGCATTCTGCCGTATGCCTTTTCGAGGTCAACAAATATCATGTGCAAGTTTTATGCGCACTTCTGTATTTCTTGCACAGCTGGCGGATAGCAAAGATGGCTGGCATCTGCTGTTCCTCGACCAGGCATAAAACCGAATTGGTTTTGCAAAATATCACTCTCTTCTCTCAGTCGCCTTTCAATAACTTTCTCCCAAGCCTTCATACTATGTGACATTAGCTTTAGTCCTCTATAGTTGTTACACTCCAGCACATCACCTTTGTTTTTAAAGTGAACTGCGAAGTGAACTGTTACACCATTCGTCAGGGATGGCTTCCTGATTTTTGACACCTGTCCGACACTCTAGTCTCCATCGTCGTCTTTTTCGATACATGTTCTTGCTTAATTATTATGTAGGTAGAAGTAAAAATCACGCGATAAAATTGCGATGCGCGTTCAGCTCAACTGCTCGCTCACAACTGCATTTGTACTTGTTTTTGTACATTTGAGCCCTATTTTTATTTTGATACAGTGATAGGTTCTAGATTTTCCTAGAAGAACATATAAACGTAGAAACAAACAATAGATTGCGTGTAATATAATGTGTGTTAGTGTGTTTCTGTGTTATTTTTGTAAACCAAACAGTAACATTTATTATTTTATTGTCTGTGTTGATAACAACACAGGTAGGTAATTTTAAATCGGCTATAAGCTAGGTAGCCGGCTGGTGGAATCTTGCTGTAGAAGGCATGAACGTCTTACAACTGTATTTACGCAATATCTTAAACCTAAATACAATATTGTGGTTGTCAACTATGTATTATTAATATTGTATCAGATATACTTAATTATGTACGTCCATATAATAAGACCAGCTAAGTGCGTGTTGTACCACGCACAATGAAGGGTTCCGTAGTTGGGATGAATGATGATGATCGGTGATGATCCCAAGAACAAACTTAACTTTGTACTTAGTTGAAAAAAATGTTCCCTATACATCGATATACGTCTCGGTCAATTGCAAATGTATGTTTGTAAGCGTCAAATAATAATAATTAAGTTATAAAATTATAAATTAGTAATTTTCAGACTTTTTTCTTTACTTGTGCAGCGAGACCTTGTTGACCTTGTTTCTGCTGGCGGTGGTGGCACTGCTTACAAAAAAAAACTTTGTTTCGAATAATCAATCCATTAATAGGTAGGGAGTTCGTCAAAAGCAAGAAATATGTTACATGATTCGAGAAATCATTTCAGCAATCTTCATTATTTATGTCATTGTTGTGCAAGAATTTCCATTGCATCGACATCTTCTGCGCAGGATCCAGAGCAGTACGCGAGCCGCGGCGAGACCGCGCAGCTGGTGCACGTGGAGCCGGCGCACGGGCAGGTGATGCCGCGCTCGACGTGCCCGCTGCACGTGCTCGTGCCCAACGTGGGCGCGCTCCTCGGCGTACAGCGCGCCGTGCTCATGTCAGTACCACCAGCTTTCTCCTCTGCTAAGGTGGACTCACAATTTGCCGATCGATCCACACCAAAGCTGGCGTCGTCGAATTCTTCTGATGATTGGTACGACTCGGCGTGGTTTAGTGTTTGAGGTTTTATAAGATTTCATATATCTAAAGAATCCTTAAATTCGGCGCATTCTATGGCAAAATGTAAGCGTACTTGAATTAAACCTGTGCTGTCCGCTTTCGAGATGCAGGCATGATGTTATGTTTAAAACTATCAGTTATTTATCTTTGTTTGCAATTTATACCAGTTGTTAAAACAAAAGATGTTCTAGGTTGATTCTGAGGGACATCCCTAAGGAGAGCTTCCCTCCAGACTACGAGCCAATGATCGTCAGCTCGGTGGAGATCGCGTCGGACCCGATACCAGGAGTCGCGGTAATGTTGTGCTGCTAACTGAGCTTCCAGGGGCCTTTAGAGTACGACTGACACTACACACTAACTATCCTAATAAGGAGCAACAAATCATTACCTGCTGAACTTTTGTTTATTAAAGATTGGAGCTGTCTAACTAAATATCGACTTAGAATCGGCACAATAAAAAACGTTGGCTTTCAAAAACATGTACTTACGACGATCACAGAACTGAATTTTTAGGTTTTGCCCTGTTTAGAGCAATATTTTGGTCCATACTTCCTATTATCACTTGAAACTAAGGGTCCAGTAGAAGTGAAGTAAGAAGGGATTTATTTTTAAAGAACTATTACAGTCATGACAACACAGTAACAACAGAGAGCTCTCATAAATAAAGGACATTACCTGTTTCCTCGCGTTCGATACAAACGCCGTGATTGCGACGACATGTGTACCATTACAGACACACAGCACCTCATAGAGGTAGATGTGTGTACTATTACAGACACACAGCACCTCATAGTGGTAGATGTGTGTACCATTACAGACACACAGGACCTCATAGTGGTAGATGTGTGTGCCATTACAGACACACAGCACCTCATAGTAGTAGATGTAACGAGCGCCTCCATGGGAGCGAAACACGACGCAATCGGTTAAAAGGATTCGAGGTTTTACTCAATAGACGGTTACATAATTATTATGTATTGAGGAAAACCTCGAATAGTGCTGCATTTTCTTTACTTTCCGAAAATTTGCCAAAGTCGTGTAAAGTTATATTTTTTTATTTAGAACGTGCTGCAATGGCGTTATTGTAATTATTTAATTATTTCCACTTCAAATTATATCGCAGATAAAAACTTTGTTCTCTTAAATAGATAAAAAAAATACCTTTTAAATCTAACTTTACGATAAGGGAGAAAGCAAACGACCGGTAATACACGATTTATAAAAAGGCGGGCCGAATAGAACATAACGCGAGGTTCAACATACACGTGCTCGTACCACACAAGTCGGTCATATAGAGAATGCTCGGTCACGGAGAAAAAAGGGTCACGTCTGCGTTCTCCCTAACGCTTTCAATAATTCGGCTTTCAACAACTGTCTAAACTGTTACTGTTTATTTGACTTACAGAAATCATTATCATTTTCTTGCCTCAATCCAATGTAACTACGTGTGGTTGGCTGTCGGTGCCACGTGTCTTCCGTTTATGTGAGGTTGGCGGTCGGTGCCACGTGTCTTCCGTTTATGTGAGGTTGGCAGTCGGTGCCACGTGTCTTCCGTTTATGTGAGGTTGGCGGTCGGCGCCACGTGTCTTCCGTTTATGTGAGGTTGGCGGTCGGCGCCACGTGTCTTCCGTTTATGTGAGGTTGGCAACCGGTGCCACTTGTCTCCCGTTTATGTGAGGTTGGCGGTCGGCGCCACGTGTCTTCCGTTTATGTGAGGTTGGCGGCCGCCGCCACGTGTCTTCCGTTTATGTGAGGTTGGCGGTCGGCGCCACGTGTCTTCCGTTTATGTGAGGTTGGCGGTCGCCGCCACGTGTCTTCCGTTTATGTGAGGTTGGCGGTCGGCGCAACATGTCGTCATATCATCTTTCACACAGACCATAAATCGTTTCTTTGGTCATCTCCTATACTTGTAGCCGTTCAAGTCTGACAAAGGATGATGCCCATGAGTCTAGTAAGTGATTTGTGTTCAGGGATCGATCCACGAGGTGTGCGAGATCGTGTGCGCGCAGATGGAGGTGTGGTGGGACGTGGTGCCCGTGCGCTTCGTGCTCGACCCACCCGCTCTCTCGCTCCACCATTCTAGAAGGTACAGCCAACCAATTATGTAAAATCTAACCTTGAAAACTAAGGCATAGTGAGCTTTAAGTGATTTGTTGATAGTGTCAATCCCTAGCATTAGGTGGAATTACAGCTCACTTCACGTTAGCTTCCACGGTGAGATATTTACCCAATAGATCAGGAGTTTATTGTCTTTTTCTACAGTGACGTAATATATTTTCTTCATTTTGGCATCGCGCCGTAGAAATCTTTCAGCCTGCCCAGCCAGCCTGTCATTTTGTCTTCCATTTTCTCCGTTCCTACGGTGCCTATGCAACACGTGCTGCCTGTGAAACTGGAGCTCTCTTATAAACGAACTGTTTGCTACTACGCTCAGCAATTTTGATGCTTAAGTATGACTACTGAGTGACACCATCGTGGTGCAAAACTTTGCCGGTCTTTGGCAGTATGGTTTTTTTGTCTCTCTGAGTAAGTGAAAACGTTTTGCGGTTCAAAAAGGCTAAGACAATGTGTCAGTAAAGTACCTACCTTCGCATTACGGAAATCTTTCACATTGTTTGTATCGACACGGTACAGCTAGGGTAAGGTATGATGTTGTAGATTGAAATCTCTGCTGGTGGACATAAAGGCGACGCAGCTGTTTGGGTGCGAGGGCGCGCGCGTGGCGTGGAGCGCGCCGCCGCGCGTTCCGGCTCCCGCACCGCTGTGCCTCGCCCCCGCACACACCCGCACCTCCACGCTGCTCTACCCGCTGCCCATCCTGCCCAACCACTTCCCAGAAACTGATGTTATCACGTAAGTGGTACTAAAGTTATGTTAAACTAAAAAGTTCCTGTAGGTCTACGGTATTGTAACGCTCTCCACCATAACATGACAAATCAATTGTTTGTGGGATCTCTGGGATAAAGGCACTGAAAAGAGGAGTGGGAAATCGATGTACATGTCACTGTAATATTTTTAACTGCAGCCTGGTTATTTGATAATTAGATCCCTTGGAATAATCCCTTGATTCTATGCAGTAATTTTAATCAAAACTGACGTCATCGCCCACAGTACTAAAAAGATACAGCACCCAACAAAGAGGATATTTAAACGAATAACATAATTTCGTAAAAAGCCTTCCAACATCAAAACTTTGTCCGTCAGTTTCGGTTAAAACTTGAGCAATTTTCTTACAAACTTTTCTAAATTAAAAGCGGTTGCAATAACAACCTTATTTTCAACTCCTCCAATTTTAGCAAACGCCTTAAGGCTTTAGCCAGCAAATATTGGATAAAGATTATTTACTTCTGCATGTTTCGGTTAGTTTGCAGCTTTAGTAAGTTATACGTAAAGCTAGCGCACCGCAAACAACTTTAATTAACTGCCACGAACACAATTTCCTGTTCTGTTGGCAAACCTTTTTTAGATGTCTTCGAGCGTACAGCTCATGTAAATGAAGTAACTTCTAGGAGGTACTCGTATATTTTCAGAGTTGCTTACTTCCTTACCACCATGCATAGTACCAGTGGTAAAACATGATCACCTTCCCTTCCTTGCTCTGTATCATTTATAAATGTCAAATTAAATTAACTAGCGAAACTCCGCTAACGTGATGGGTCGATCCTAAACCTATCAATATCTAAACATGATAAAACAAAAAAAAACTACGTTTGGAGATTTTTTTATTAGGGCCAATTACGTATGTATGTATTGTAGTCACTTGAAATATCATAAAATATGTTTTTTTTGTAAACTTCGTAGATGTGTTCGATATGTTAACACAAAAAAACACAGATTTTTCAACTCATACTTCAAGTACCTAACTAAACTACCAGAGGTCATTCATCTGCAAAGTTACACCAGCGAATTTAATTTGACCTTGTAAAATTACAATAGGATGGTGGCTGCAAACGAGGAGTGGCGGTCGCGGTGCGCGATCACGCGCCAGTGCGCGACGCGCCACCCCGGCCTGCTGCCGGAGCGCGCCTGGCTCGGCGTGGTCGCGCCCGCCACGCACATGCAAACCACCTTCCAGCTCTTCAACGAGACATACCAACATGTAAATCTTTCATTCTTTACAAACCTTTATTTTATTATTTTATTTATTTATTTAAGGACAACCAACAAAGCATACACCATAATACATGCTAAAGATTCCATGTTTTTTTTTTACATTTTATAGTGTGGCCTTAATTAAAGGCTGCCACGGCATGCACTAAACATAGAAGGAGAAAATGCAGTTACAAAACAGATTTTACTTATAAGCTAGAGAGATTGATTGTTACATAAATGCAGATACATGACACTTTCGACAAAATATCGAGAGCATCATGTATCTCATTTATTTTGTGATGTTTTAGTTAAAAACCAGTAAGCCTTTATTTGAAAGCTCACTAATTCTCATCCAACAAACTAACACTAAAACTGGTAATAGACTGTACACACCAAGTTTTCCACATCTTTATGGAAATGAAAAAGGCTAAAGAAACTAAAATACATTTTTCTTTATTTTACTTTTGTGATATGCCCTGTGCAAGACAGACTTGAATCTACGCAAAGAGTAAGACATATCAATTTTTTACTTTACCTTTTATTAGGGTTTTAGGCTCTGCAAAACCGAAGGATGAAAGTAAGTGAATGATGGATGGATTGTGTGAGGCATTATACAGGGTGGCAGGGACATCGACGCGCAAACTGTAACCATGAATTAAGCACGTGAGTTTAGACCTCATAGCGTCGAAATTTTTCATCGGTTATTAAAAAAAAGTATTGCTGTTCCATACGTTTTGACCGCGTAGGTATTGCACTTTTCTATGAAACAGAAGATTTTTTTTCCTAACCGACGAAAAATTTCTACGCTATGGGGTCTAAACTCATGTGCTGAATTCATGGTTACAGTTTGCGCGTCGATGTCCCTGCCACCCTGTATAATATGATTGAGTAACAGTGTGACGATTGACCGGGGAGAATGCAGTGCCTCCAGTAAAAAAAGGCACACCTCAAATTCGTCACTTTTCAGGAGAAGCAAAAAACAACACTTTTAATTTTTTTTAGTATTTCGCAATTAAAATGATTACTTCTTTCGAATTGACATTGTAGATAAAAAATAGCCCTTTCATTTAATGGGAATCACTTCCACATTGAGTCACGCTTACTATATTTTTTTTTAGTTTTCCTTGAGTTGTTCCCTTGTTATCGAAGTAATAATGGCATAACGTTATTTATATTAGTCAGTATGGTCGTATGTAAAGTAATATTACGAGTTAATCCCTTAATTTATAAATGACTAAGACAAAAATAATAATGACTTAAGTCCTTCTGCTATCAATGTCGAGGATTTAAAGTAACTAACAAGAAATCTATAATTAAAACAATGAGTCCGCGTATCACTCGTCAGTTTCCCTCAGTCATCAGTTTATTTAATTCGCCAGTTTCGTGGGTTAGTCAGTTTCACTGATTCGTCAGTTTTACCGATTAGACAGTTGCGTTCTCTCGACAGTTTCCAGTATTTGCCAGTTTTCGTCGATTTGTCAGTTTCATTCAATTCGTCAGCCAAAGTACAGTCGGTAGAAAACTGCACACACGTCTGCAAATTTAAATAGATATAGGTATTGAGATCTTTTTGATAATTTTAGCACATATTTATTAATTATTATATTTAAGTGCATTCCATAGCTTTTATAGTTTTTAACGGATAAGAGTTATTAACGTAGGTAGAGAGTATAAAAATAATAAATAAATTCAAATCCGAGATTTAAAGATTTTTTTTAAATTCTTCGATCGCATTCATTATCATATTTAGATTTTACTTACGTAATCATAGAAGGTATTTTTTTTTAAATAATATGTGATATTAATAAGGTTAGATATTCATTACAGCAGCATAAATTATCCGCAATATGTGTTTTTTAACACGTAAAAACTTTTCCCTTGACTGTACAAAACTACGTACGACGAAAACTGGCAAATACTGGAAACTGTCGCGATAACGCAACTGTCTAATCGGTAAAACTGACGAATCAGTGAAACTGACTAATCAACGAAACTGGCGAATTCAATAAACTGACAACTGAGGGAAACTGACCAGTGATACACGGACTCAAAGATATAGAAGAGCCAGAAATAAAGAAATACAAGTAAGAACTGCAAAACATTTAGGATAATCCTAAGGTAATAATAAAATTGGTTATCTTTTCGCCAACGTATGGCCGTAGGCCCTTGTATTTTCGCCAACGTATGGCCGTAGGCCCTTGTATTAAGCCGTCCTATTATTTAACCGGGTTTCCAGACATTCTCACTAAATAATAATGGGATTAAGATAATGAACTTAATTTTATTCTTTTATTGCTCTATGTTTTCATTGAAATAGCACAATTATAGTAATATTTGAACCAATACTTGGCGGAGTTCAAACTGTTATCAGAGCTTTTTGTTTATAGCTGCTGCAACTTTTGCAACTGCAATAAAAATAAGTTCATCATTTAAGTCCCATCGTTATTTAATGGGAATGTCTGGAAATCCAGTTAAACAATAGGACGGCTTAATACAAGGGCCATACGTTGGCATTGCGGCAAAAGTTGCGGCAGCTATAAACAAAAAGCTCTGATAACATTGTATGAACTGCGCTAAGTATTGCTTCAGAATTATTACTGTAATTGTGCTATTTCAATCAAAACATAGAGCAATAGAAGAAAAAGATACCAAAATATTTTGCCAATTTCTAATAAAATTACGTACCTTGCTTCTTTCTTGACATAATTATGTATTTCCAAGTATAATCACATAGAAATATAGTTATTTACTTTTCAATAGCACTGCACAAGTAAAAAGAATACCTTTATGCAGTGCCAGTCAACGCACCTAGTGCATTCGTTCCGATTTGTATGGCGGCATCGCATAGGATATGGTGAAAATTGGGGAAGCAGTGAAAGTGTTCATAAATAACGTAAATTTATAGCCCCGATAGAGAGAGGAACATAATTAAAGTGGATGTAATAGATATGTAAATTATAATAGTTTGACATTTCTTATTCCAAATTATTCTATTTTTGTGGAAAGTTGATACTAATTTAATACAGCAATATCAATAATACATTTTCTAAACCAAACAGAAGATATGAATATTAAAATTACTTCTTGTCAATAACAAAACAAGAATTCATAAAGAGCTCACGCTGGCCATGCCCATTAAAAAAATCGTCTCACAAACAATAATATAGTGAGCATAGCACGCTCCTAGTGTGAGTGTCACACTTCTATACATCATTATACTAATACGCACATGACTAAAATACGGTTCGTGTATCATATTGGTCAAAACACATGCATTGTGCGATAGAGTCGTAAACCGTGCTATGCGATTATCGCCTTTAAGGTGAGCTTGCGGCACTTTGGCCCATAGCACATCCGCCTGTTTTTTTACGTAGGAAGAGAATAGTCGCCAAGCATTTCCTCTTATTCCGTAATGACTCATTTTAGTCAGAAGTAATTCATGGTCAATTGTGTCAAATGCAGAGCTTAAAGCTAGGAAAATCCCTGCAACTCTCATTTTATTATTAATTTTGCTTATCACATCATTCAATAACGTAGTATATATGGCGTTTGAAGTGCCAACATCCTTTTGACACCCAAATTGTCTTCTGCTCCACCCAGAGCGGGAGGGGTCATTTGATGATTTCCCATCCTGAAAAAAAAAAAAAAAGTGTGCCAAAAGTCGGATTTTAAGTACCTTTTCAAATAATTTGGACAGCACTGGTAATAGAGAAATGGGTCTATAGTTTTTCGGATCAGACTTACTTCCCTTCTTATACACAGGTAAAAATGGCGAAAGCTAAAAATGGCGAAAGTAATTCGCCATTTTTAGCAGTTCTGGGAAGATAGCCTCTTATAAACATTTATTGAAGAAGTAAGATAGAGGCTCAGCTAATATTGCAATGTGCTCCTTGAACAGACAAATTGGCACTTCATCATACCCACAGGAATGTTAGTTTTCCATTCTTTTAACTATGGTACAAATCTCGTCTGGAGTGGTAGAAGAAATATGCATGTCACTGCTTACCTTGTCCGTGTGTAGATGGAAAAATACCGTAGCACCCTTCATTTACGTCAATAGCACCTTTATAGTCAAATTGATTCACTAGCAAGTTAGTTATTTCCTTTGGATTCACTACAATTCACCCATCAACCTTAGTCCTAAGTTCTCGCTTAATTACTTTCTCTCTATTAGTGCATTTGTTTACAACTTTCCAAATTTCCTTACCCATATTTTTTTACGTAATTATTTGTGTCATTATTGCAAGCTTTTTAGCTTTAGAACAAAAATATTTCTATATAGCCTAACGTACATGTTTTATATTTTAAAACACTCCGCTCAAGGTTATTTCCATTGCGTGCGCTTAGAAACGTTTCATTTTGCTGGAGGTACGTATCCCTTTAGTGATCCACTTTAATTGTGATTTATTCTTAAGGTTAGTTTTACATTCTCTCTTCCTATAGCTATTGCAAAACACTTTATAAAAACTTTTAAGAAAAGTATTAATACCCATAACAGTCCAAAATTCTTTAAGAGTACCCTGTACGAATGCTGCACTATTTTTTATGGTGTATACAATATACTATATGGTGTATACATATAATACTCTATCATCTATTATAATAAACCGATTTTCAGTCAAATATGGATTGGATCGATTTTTCAAATGAACCTTAGCAAAAACACCTGCATGCCCGTCGGAAAAACCATTGTCATCTATCTCACCACACAAAACACTTGAATCAGGCAGATTGGTTATGATGTTGTCATCTATCTCACCACCCAAAACACTTGAATCAGGCAGATTGGTTATGATGTTGTCATCTATCTCACCACCCAAAACACTTGAATCAGGCAGATTGGTTATGATGTTGTCATCTATCTCACCACCCAAAACACTTGAATCAGGCAGATTGGTTATGATGTTGTCATCTATCTCACCACCCAAAACACTTGAATCAGGCAGATTGGTTATGATGTTGTCATCTATCTCACCACCCAAAACACTTGAATCAGGCAGATTGGTTATGATGTTGTCATCTATCTCACCACCCAAAACACTTGAATCAGGCAGATTGGTTATGATGTTGTCATCTATCTCACCACCCAAAACACTTGAATCAGGCAGATTGGTTATGATGTTGTCATCTATCTCACCACCCAAAACACTTGAATCAGGCAGATTGGTTATGATGTTGTCATCTATCTCACCACCCAAAACACTTGAATCAGGCAGATTGGTTATGATGTTGTCGATACATGAAGTACTATTATTACGGATAAAAGTCGCAGAAGTGATTAGATGCCTAAAATTATAACATTTTAACAAACTAAGGAATTCCGCACCTTTTTTATTGTCCACTAGTAGATCAATATTAAAATCACCGCATATTATGCATTTCCTATTGAATAAATAGTCCAACAACTTCACCAATAGTTCCAAGAACTGTTCGAATTTTTTATCAACAGAATTTCGATAGCAACAACAGATATAAAGACCAGTGATAGTATCTTTAGCACTACAAATTTCGAAACATTCTATTTTATACAATTTGTTTATTGTTTCACAAATTTCGGTCTGTCTATCCACATGCCTTAAAATCAAACTACCTCCTCTTAATTTATTTTTTCTAGTGTTATAAGCTACTAATTTATAACTATTTAGATTGAGAACATTTGCAGTGCTCTCATTCAAGAAGTGTTCACTTATACACACGTAATCCAGCCTTTTATTAAGAGTTATAAATTTCAAGTTCATTTTTCTTGTTCATAACTCCACATAGGTTTTGGTGATAAATATTAAGGGAGATATTTTTATTGAAATCAGATAAATTTGTCAGGCTACAAGATGCTACAATTTTCATCTGTTTGTGTGCCAATGCTATCTGTAACTGGTTTGTAATGCTTTGATGCAGTTTCATTCTCTGTCTATGAATATGCATTATTATAACATTTTAATTCATCAGATTTAACTTTAAGATATCCCAAATAGTCATTTCTGTACTTTAGACGAAGTATTTCCCTATGTATTAGCCTACTTGCTGTCATTGTATTTTTGTATTTTGAAGCTACACACATCAACACTGTCTAAGGATATTTTGGATTTACTCAATTTACTCAAAATTTATTATAAATAACATACAACATGCATATATTTTTATAAAGTCCATTTATCAGACTACACTCCAGAATAAAAGAAAACTATTTTTTTTTGCGTAAACAAATTTTTATTCAAATAAAGAAAAAACGTGAAATAATGGTAAAACTAACAATGAATGTGTTTCTCAAGAAAAAGTGAAAAATAAGGAAAAATTAATCTGTTTTTAACAGTTATGTGAAAAATCAGTAGTCAGTAAAACACCCCATGACGTTAATAACGGTCCTGCAACGGTTTTTCATGCTTTGGATTAAGTTATCCAAGTCTTGTTGCGGTATATTGTCCCAAGTCCGGCTAAGATGCAAAAAAAGTTGCTCTTCTGTCGCAATGTTTGCAGGGAAATTCCTCAAAGCCCTTCTTTGGAGCATGTCCCACGCATGTTCTATCGGGTTTAGGTCAGGCGATTGAGCGGGCCAGCCTAAGACCGATACGTCGTGCTCCTGCAACCAGCTCGTCACCACTCTCGCTGTGTGCGGACGGGCGTTATCGTGCATGAGCGTGAATTCTTGGCCCATTTGTAGTCGATGGGGGTAGATTATTGGTACAAGCATCTCGTTACGGTATTTTTCAGCCGTCATGGTGTTTCTGATCCAAACGAGGTCGGTTCTTCCACCAACACGAATTCCCGCCCAAACCATAATTGTCCCGCCGTGGTATGAATAGACTTCCTGAGGATGTTGCAGACGGCTCTCACGACCAGGAACTCGCCAAACACGTACTCTACGTGTATCGGGATGGAAACCGAACCGGGACTCATCGGTAAACAGCACTACAGACCACTGGTTATCTTCCCAGAGCAAATTTTCACGAGCCCACTCTAGTCGTCGTCCACGATTTCCTCGGCGTAGTGCTGGAGTACGAAGCGGTCTGCGAGCATGAAGGTTAGCTTCATGCAGCCTTCTCCTCACAGTTTGGTCACTCACAAGCAACTGGTGCTCTGACTGGAGCCTCTGAACCAACTGCATGGCCGTAACATTTGGTTGTCTTCTCGCGGCAACTTGCAAAAATCGGTATTGTCGTTGAGTGGTAATGCGCTTCCCGCCTGGGTGTCTTTCAGCCACATCACCAGTAGCACGATAACGTGACCATAACCTTGATATCACGTTTTGTCTTGTTCCAATCTCCTCGGCAATACCCCGTTGAGTAGCCCCAGTTTGGAGCATGCCTACTGCCCTTAACAATTCCTCTCTCGTTAAATGGCGCCGCTGCATGATGCACACAATAACATTAATTCGAAATTAACCGATAACTTGTTATAAAACTTAAATTTGACACAAAAAAACAGGCAAAAACTACTGTAGGTAAATGAAACCTTCGGACTTCGCTACCATTATGCCACGTAAGTCTTTTGTTTTTAATTTATTTTTTCAAATTCAAATTTAGAATCGTTCAAAAAGGTTTACAAAATAAGCTTTCTTCAAATGAATTTAAAACTGGCCAGTATTTTTTGAGTTTAATAACTTTATACAAAATATCCCTAGACGGTGTTGATGTGTGTATTTTAGTATCAGCGTAATTCAGATCCAGCGGCAAAAATTACTTATTTTTAAAGTTGCTACATATCAGCTTCAGTGAATTATTGAGCATATTAACATTGAGACAATTATTCTTATAGAGTTTGCCAACTAAGACGTTTGCGTGTTTCACTTGTCCCAGGGTATAATACGAAATTGACTGAAAATTCAAAGGATCAGAATCATTAGAACCCCCTTGTATTAATAAGTAGTCTGAGTGGGTAAACTCCTTACACAAATCAATACCTGAACTTATTACTTCAGCCAAAGGGTTCCTGGTTTAATCATCGAAGTAACCTGGAAAGAGTTTCCTAGAAGCTCTTGAAGTACTCTCCTCATATCACGTCCTGTTTGGTCAGCACAAATCGTCAACTGATATTTTTTAGCGATTAATTGGCTTGTTTCTGCATTCGATTTTATATTAATAGTTAAACTTAAGTGTTTTTCCTCGTGGTCTAGATCTTTTAATAATTCAGCCTTGTCTTCATTATTGCAGTTGGGCCGTGATTTATTTTCCTTTTTCGCGGTTACCTGGTTCAGTGTAATAGTAATGACATCTATCGGTTGAAAGGTACTAATATTTTTCTGTTCGTTATTGTCGGTACTGGCAGCGATGGTCTCATCAAATGGAGTACCATTACAGCTGCTTTTGGATTTTCCTTTTCGAACAGAGTTTTTGTAAGATGGAGATCCATGGTAAACTTCTTTAAACTGTGCTATTTTTCTCGCTTGTTTTTTGTTTTAGCTGATAATTTTCAGTCTAACACATCTTTCATTACAGAATCAAACACAGATAGATTCTGGTAACTAGGAGGTCTGTATATGCATACTATAACATGCTTATCGAGCTCAACACAGGACAATTCAATGATGTGTTCAACAGACAGCCCGATGATGTCTTTTCGTTCTTTAGATTTAATAGAATTTTTAAGTAATTTTAATGACCCGCATGTATCATAACGTTTTCGGCTGAAATGGTTTACTACACAATAATTTCCATAATTAATTGACATTACTTGATAATCTTTCAACCAATGGTCTGTTAAACAAATGACATCAAACTTGGTGTTTTCCAAAAACAATCCTATTTCCAGTTATTTGGAAGCGCAACCTCGGATATTTTAATTAAATAATTTTAAAATATATTGTACACCCTTTAGTTTCTTAGTATTATTAATTATATTGCCAGAAGATACCTTTTTATTATTCTGTAATAATAATTAATTATTTGAAGGGGTAACTTCTGTTGTCCCACTGACTAGTTTAAATTATTATCAGGAGATACCTCCACAACTACAAATGGAGAGTCTAGATGGCCCGTATAAGTTCCAGCAGGACAAAAATACCCTATCTGACTGGTAGTGGCCTCCAAGGATGTTGGCATTGTAGGTGGATCCTCCTTCGTACAATATGACGATTCACAATCAATCATAATGTTGTTAGTATATCTATGCAAAACAGATTTGTCACTAATACTAGAATTTGTTATATTAGTTATAACTTCGTTAATATTATATGCTATCAACATAGCAATCAGATGTCTACATTCCCCAGACAGAGATAAAAATAAAGATATATTTATTGCACAACTGTGTACATTAAGTTCTTATTGATAAACATTACATTTTAGTTTCAACGGTCTACCCAAGTCGGACTTGCAATAGTATTTTAATACATTTGGTGCATATAAATATATTTTTTTATCAAAAAACTCAATCAGATTATAAAATACATTATCAATTAACATTTTTTTCAATTTATTTTTAAACATATTTCCATTTAATTGCTTAATTGCTGGCGGTAACTTATTGTACACACGAATAGCAGTAACATGAGTACTTTTATAATACATCATATTGTTAATAACTGGTAAATTGATGTCATATTTATATTGTTTCCGAATGTTTCTTTTAGAATTTGATTTGAAATTAAAAAAATGCATATTGTTTTCAACAAATAAACATAATTCGAGTATATAAATACCAGTCAGTCTCAGGAAACCCTCCGTTCTGAAGACGTCTCTTAATGATTCGGTACTATACATATTATATATTGTCTTAAGACATTTCTTCTGGAGAATGAATGTGGATTGTACGTTTGTCGAGTTCCACCAATATATGACACCATAAGTTAACAGTGGGTACACATTTCCAAAATAAGCATTCCTAGTAACACTTGGATTTGTAGTTTCTGACAGAACTGACAATGCGTAACAAGCCCTGGATATTTTTTTATTAATCTTTTTAATATGTGACTTCCAGTTTAAATGCTGATCTATTGCCGCACCTAAGAAATTTGTGTCTTTTACTTCTTCAATCGCTGTATCAGACATGGCTACTTTCAATTTAGTCGGTGACTTTTATAATTTCTAAATTGAATCAATTTAGTTTTTGAGATATTGACTTTTAAATTTATTGACTGCAACCAATCTGTTACAGTTATTAGTGTTCTATTAATTTAACTTTCGTAAATAAAATCATTGGAATATTCATTTGAAATAAATAAAGTTGCGTCATCAGCATACATTACGCAAGGATGGTTAATTATATTTGGTAGCTCGTTAATATACAATAAGAACAAGACAGATCCCAATATACTACCTTGCGATGCGCCTAGTATTACAGATTCTAATTTAGATTGCACTGCCTCCACCATTTTTGTACGTTCATTATATTCCTCAATAATAGTGCCCTGCATTCTGTTATTTAAATAATTCTCAATGAATAAAAGTGCTATACCTCTTATTCCTATACCTTATAATTTATCAAGCAGAATGTCATACTTTACACAGTCAAATGCTTTTGACATATCAATGAAAAGAGCAGCACATTGTTTTTTATCATAGATTTTTTATAAATGGTATTGAATAATTAATAATTGAATGATTTATAATGCTGTAGTTTTATTCTTTTGGAATCCAAATTGGTTAACAATTGAAATATTATTTACATTTAAAAACTTTGTGATTCTTGCGTAGATAACTTTTTCGAATATCTTCGAGAAAGTTGGCAACAATACAATTGTTCTGTAGTTATTAAGGTCGTGCCATGATCCTTTTTTATACATATAATGGCTTTATGAGAGCTATCTTTAGGGCATCGGGAAATTTTCCCGTTTCTAACATAAGATTTAGAATATGTACCAGTGGATCAACAATAAATGGGATGCTTTCTTTAATAACTCTAATGGGTATATTATCGTGTCCGCCACTAGTTTAATTTTTTAATTTTAGAACTATATTTAATATTTCACTTCTGTCTACCGGGTAGAAGAAAATACAGCTTGAGTTAGAAGTTGATTGTGATTTGCAACTGTTATTGTCCGCTGTCGTAGTGTTGATATTTTGGTTAACGTAGAAATTGTTAAAAATACTAGCTAATTTTAAAGGAGATTTTATTACATTGTTATTGTGCAGGATGTAGTCTATTGTGGGTCGAAGAACATTTGGACTTTGGGTTTGTCGTTTTATTAATGCCCATGTGGCCTTAGTTTTATTGATACTGCATGAGATGAATTTCGCGTTAGAAATTTTTCTTGATTGTTTTATTACACGTTTTAAGATTTTACAAATAAAACAATGGCAAACATATTCCTGTAACTATTTTAATCAATATTTTAATTCGGTCAAATAAAACAATGGCAAACATTTTTTTAATACTCATCATCATCATTTAGCCGAAAGTGGTCCATTGCTGGACATAGGCCACCTCCAAGCACATCCACCTGTTTCGGTTCCTGCGCCCTTCACAAGGTTGTCGGTCCACCCTGTGGGAGGCCTTCCGCTTAACGCTACGTCTTCCGGTACCCGGTCGCCCCTCCAGAACCTTTCGGCCCCATCGGCCATCTGTTTTGCGGGCAATGTTTGCAATGCCCACTGCCACTAAAGTTTGGCAATGGGCTATTTTCCTAAAAAAAATAATTAGTCCGTCAGTTAGATTATCAAAAAATATTGGAACCGTATTTTTTTCTTTTGTCAATTATATAAAAAATGATGAAGATATCGCCCGTTAAAGTTCCGCGTGACGTCACTTGCTTGCGACCGCGTGACGTCACGACCCCTACTCCCAAATTTTGACGCGCTTTATCATTGTCATTTTTTATTTGATTGACAAAACAAAAAATACGTGTCCATTATTTTTCGATAATCTAACTGACGGACTAAATATAATTATATTTTTTTTACCCAGGCAACTACTGTCGGTTACCTTGGTTCTCCTGCGGATCTCTTCATTTCTGATTCGATAACGCAGGAAAACTCCAAGCATAGCCCTCTCCATTGCCCTTTTAGTGACTTTACGCCTTCTAATAAGGCCCATTGTGAGCGACCACGTTTCAGTACCATAGGTCGATTCACTTGCAACACGCACTGGTCAAAGACTTTCGTCTTGAGACACTGCGGTACGTGGGACAAGAAGATATTGCATAGCTTTCCGAACGCTGCCCAGAGGAGTCGAATTCGACGATTGACTTCTTTCTCGAAGGTGGACCTACCCAACTGGGCCTCAAGTCTGCTATTACAATAGTGTCAGAATGGTCTATCATTGATTTCATAATTGTTGATTTTGACAAGTTTGGTAATCTACTAATATAATGGCGTCATTATGACTTTCCAGTGGTCAACCACTGACACTCCATTGAAAGAAATGGCATAGAATGGTAATCTCGTATACAATGACAAATGAATGACTGACATAAGCGGTAATCTGCTAAAATTTTGACAGTTCCTTTAATCAGTGATCTACAATTAGAACGTCATTGTGCAGTCATTGCTTTTAATTCGTTACGACGAGTATTGTGTTTGTGTTTTTATTCATTGTAGAACTAAAAAAAGTGCAAAAATTACAATAATGATACATTTTATCATTTTATATTGCATAGGTACCTAATTATGCTGTATTAAGTTAAACTCTGCCGGTGTTTTATTGAGGCAGTCCACCGATACCGAATTTAAAATTTAGGCGCACTCCGTCCAACATCGTTTCAATAAACTTCGCCCTTCATTGGTGCGGCTGCAGTGGCCAAGCGTCTTAGTGGTTTTTCAAATAATTAATTAGAGCCGAAATTTGCTCAATTAGCACCATTTTCTATAAAATAAATAATTAAAGGCTTTCTATCCGTTTTACGACAAGCGAAATAGAAGCGAAACTGTCTGTTCCGGCGCGGCGCACAGATTTATGACTATATGATTCTATGGTATATGATTCTATATCTTGCGCGTGATTTCGCCGATCTGCTCGAAAGCCAGTTACACAACCTCCGGGCTCAGCTATTTTTCTGTTGTGCCGAAAGTGGATATTTATTTTACGAAAAACTAATCTAAGAAGTCCGAACTAGACCTATACTGTATTTACTAAATCGAAAGCGACGACATTTTGCTAGTAAAGTTAATTTAAATATAGGTGTAAACAAAAATCTAATTAAAACACTCAAATGAAAATAAATTCAAAACACCGGCCGCTAGAAATAAAAACAAATAAACGTCAGTAAGCAGTATTGTCACATTTGCTTTGACAGCGAAACAAATAAAATAATATTATTGAATTGTATAGTTTCACATTTATCCGCGTTAGACATAAATTTAATGTTTTTTTGCTATTTACGAACTTCTTACTACTTCAGATTGCATAAAACACTAATAAATAATATGTAAAAATATATATAAATGAAATCTGGCATGAATAAATGTTCAAATTTAGTAGTAGTTTTTCGAAAATCATTTCTACTAACGGGTTTTATAATAATGGCAATACGATAATGTCATTATGACACAATTCTACTATGAGACCATTGACCGACCAATGATCGACCATTAGAATGCTAAAAGTAATGCTAAAAGTTTATAATCTACTAAAGATTACGAACTTTTAGCAAAATGACAATGGGATCGTGTTGGAATGACGAATTTATAAAAAATAGCAGAGTTGGGTCCCTGGACAGTTGGTCCTAAGCAAACATACTGATCCACGACGTCGAGTGTAGCGTCTCCGATCTTCATGACAGTGAGTGTAACAGTGTTGCATTTGACATGACCTTCATTTCGTCCATGTTCATTTTAAGACCCACTCTTTCGGCGCCGGCGGCTCTACTGAGGTCACCGAGCATTGTACTGAGATCCTCCACAGTCTCAGCCATGATTACGATATCGTCGGCAAACCGAAGACGAGTTATGTACTCGCCATTGATGTTAATTCTAGCCCGTTTCCAATCCAGGACCTTGAAGACATCTTCTAGTGCAGCGGTTTTTTTTAGCCTTTATTAAAAAGAACCTAACAAATCTAACAATTCCGAACTACTCATTAGCAACTACTTTCAGTAGAAATGACTCCAAAAGGGGTGGCTCATGTATTCTCCTTAAAAATAAGCATGAATGGAAAGAAGTTCCTGAGATTCTTAATTTGTCCATTAGTCATGTAATAGAATGTTGTGCAATTGAGCTTGTAAAATATAAAACAATTATTGTGTGTGTATACAGAGTTCCAAATGGTAATAATTATAGTATATTTTTTTATCGATTATGTATGATTATTAAAATCTCGAAAAATAAGAGCCTTGTAATATGTGGTGAGTTCAATATAGACCTGCTAAAGAAATCGAGTCAATCTTCTAAATTCAAAGAAATATGTGCAAGTAAAGTAGTATATACAGCTTGCAATTCAGCCACCTACCAGACTTGCTAGCCAATCTTGCATAGATAACATTTTACACAATATCCAAGGATGCAAAACACATGTCGTGGAACTAGCTTTATCTGACCACACAGCCCAAATTTTGCAATATCCAGTAGAGAGAGTATACGATATTGATCATTTGTATGAGCTTAAACGTGACTACTCGGAAGACAACATCAAAAAATTTATTGAGAACTTAAGCCAACTAAGTTTTAAGGAAGTCTATGACTCTAATGATGTAAATGAGGGGTACAATGAATTCCACAGAAACCTTACTCTACTTTACAATTCATCCTACCCCCTCAAAAAAATTAAGATGTCAAAAACCAAAAAGCCAAAATGGATCTCGAAAGGCATTATTATTTATGTTATTTGTGATTCGTTTCTATTATGACATTATTATGTAATTTGTGATGTATTTCGATTATGTTATTTTTGTTATGATGTTTATTTTTAATTTGTGAATATGTTTTGATGTCAATTTTTTTTTTTTTTCTTATCTAATTCTATGGACTTCAACGTCTGCAAATAAATAAATTATTATTATTATTATTATTATTAAAACCTGCTGTATACGTAAAAGAGCTCTATTATGGAATTATAGGAAAAAACGGTCACTTGATAATAAATTAATATTTAAGCAATATGCCAAAAAAGTAAAAGCCATTATAAAGCTTACACAAAAAGCTCAAAATACATACGACATCAAAACCTCTAACAATAAATCTAAAACAGCCTGGAAAATAATAAATAAAAATAAATACAACCAACCTCGAGAATATATTCATAATATTAAAATTAATGACACTCTAATTTATGACCCAATTAATATAGCAACGCAATTTAATAATTATTTCATTGATCAGATACAACCTGAAGATTCCACACCTGCACATAAATGCCCTCCATCCGTCAACAACTCAATGTTTATGTCACCTACTGACCCTAATGAAATAAACAAGATCATCCTCTCATTAAAAAATACCTCGAGTGTAGGGTACGACGGATTTAATACTAATATTATAAAAAGAGTTGCTCATATAATCTCACCCTACGTTTATTATATGTGATAGTACATCACATATAATAATCTTATCTATTCAAACAGGTATATTTCCAAAGTTACTTAAAACTGCAATAATTAAACCTATACATAAAAAAGGAGAGAAAGATAATATGAACAATTATCGCCCAATTGCATTGCTATCTATTTTTTCTAAGATTTTTGAAAGAGTTATCTATAACCGCGTATGCAACTACCTTGAGAATAATAATCTTTTTGCCAAAGAACAAATGGGTTTCAGAAAAAATAAATCTATTAACTTAGCAATATATCAATTTTGTAATCGGGTACTAATAAATATGGATAAGCGATCTCCAACGGTTGCCCTGTTCATGGACATGACAAAAGCCTTTGACCGCGTAAAAAATGAAATTCTTTTGGACAAACTATATGCAACTGGCCTTAGGGGTAATGTACATAAACTACTTAAATCATATTTAACTGACAGAATACAACTAACTGAGATATCCAAAATCTGTCCTAAAACAAAAACCTTGACAACATACAAATCGGACATGAGATATGTTAAATATGGCGTGCCACAGGGCAGTGTGCTTGGAGCACCTATGTTCCTAATATATATTAATGACTTTCCAACTGTTACTAACAATCCTATGACTCTTTTTGCTGACGACAGTACTATCCTTTTTGACGCTTATAATAAGAATGACATTAATGAAAAAATAATTTGACTTTAAAAAATGTAATTGACTGGCTAACAAGAAACAATTTAAAAATTAATGTCAGTAAAACTAAAGCTATAAACTTTAGACAGACTTCCGCTAGAAAATTTAAACATAAATTATGATAACCAATCAATAGAAGTAGTAGAATCAACTAAGTTTCTAGGATTATATCTAGACAACAAAATGACATGGAAACAGCAAATAGAGTTCTTATGTAATAAACTAAATAGATATTCTTTTGCGCTGCGTAATTTCAGAAAAATCGTTGATATAACAACTGTGATGACAGCGTACCATGGTGATGTATCGTCTACTCTCAGATATGGAGTTATTTTTTGGGGAAACTCCACTGAATTGGAACGTGCATTTAGAGCGGAAAAGAGATGCATTAGGGCTATATGCAACTTAATACAAACTGATTCATGCAAACCTTATTTTAGAAAACTAAAAATACTGATTCTGCCCTGTATCTATATATGTGAAACTGCAGCATTTATTAAATCACACCCAGAATTATTTGAGTACCGTACAAGGCGTCGTCATGCAGACCAGCTGTGCGTTCTACATTCCAAAACAGCGCTCTTATACAAAAGTTTTGTTTGTATGGGACCAAAAATGTATAACAATATACCCCTAAACATCCGAAATATCAATCAGGTTAGGCTATTCAAGAAGAAACTACACTGTTTTCTCATAGATAAAGCATATTATACTTTAAGCGAATTTATGAATGATAAAGACAGACAAATGTAAAGGATTAATGTAAATGTAATGTAATGTAAAACTCACCATCATTTTATTTTAAATATGTATACCTAATAATCTAAATTCATTTTAATTTAATTTTAATTTAATTTTAATCTTATGACTAATCTAATGCAATTGAAGGACTTTAACATAAGTGTAAGATTAACCAAATTTTGCATGCTTATATATAGGCTGAGTATGGTGAAACAACAAACAATGTAACATCTCCTGAAAAACCCATATTATGCAAATAAAATGATTTGATTTGATTTGATTTAACTAGGTCCTTAATAATTCATTGCAATCTAGCCTATAAGACTAATAAGCAATTTTAATCTAACTTAATTTATTACGTGATAATTATTTTAAACTAAGAATAGTGTTTATTGTACTTCCACCCAAGTCCGTTCCACTTTCTTAGAGTCTGATATGATGATATAAGCACTTTGTTCACGTGTTATTATGTGTGTCATTGGCACTATTATTTCAACACTTTTTACACTACACTAACTCAAAAGGTTTGGTCCGTTTTAGTCTTCGCACTATATTTATTTGGTCTAACAGCTGAATTGCCTCGATGTTCACATGTTGGTGGAGTCGGTGTTCATGGGCCTCAGTAAATTTTTGGATTATGTCGGTGACGGGTTCCATTTTTAGGTTACGATAGAGGTCGTCATTTCTTATATACCAGGGCGCATTAACAATACTCCTGAGTACTTTATTCTGGAATGTTTGTATAATTTTGATGTTGGTCGGCTTAGTACAGCCCCATAGTTGGATGCCATATGTTCATATCGGCATAAGGATATGCTTATATAATAAAATTTAGTTATGTATCGATAGGTAGGAATTCCGTCCAATCAACCAATACATGTTTTTAAAACGCATGTCTAGTCCCTGCCTTTTCTTTTTGACGTGCGCTTTTCAGCGCAGTTTCGCGTCAAGCATTATGCCAAGGTATTTGGCTGTATTTGCGTATGGCACTTGTTGGCCATTTATGAAGATTGGGTGGTAATCACAATTCCTGTTGGTGAAGTCAATGTGAAGTGACTTCGATTTATTTAATTTGATTCTCCATTTCTGTGCCCAGTCATAAACTTTATTTACAGCGACTTGTACCTTTTTGATTGCTTCCGTATGGCATGACTCTGTAGCCATAATGGCAGTGTCGTCCGCAAAGGTTGCAATCGTATTATTTTCCAGCTCTGGTATATTATGCGTGTACAACAGGTAGAGCACTGGACCCAGCATACTACCTTGAGGCACGCCAGCTTTAATAACTTTTAACTCGGAAGAGGCATCCTCGTGCCTTACTCGAAACATTCTATCTGTAATGTATGATTGCAGGATATCGGCAAAATCATTGGGCAGCATTAGTCTTAGCTTGTATATCAAACTCTTATGCCAAACTTTATCAAAAACTTGTTCCACCTCTAAATAAACGGTGGAACAGACTTATTTTGTCTTGAAGCGTTCTCTCAATGATATAATTCCATGTACAGACACCAGCAGGTCAAGCTACCCGAAACGGTCATATTTTCCCAATTAACCTTGAACCTAAATGCTTTAGCGATAAAGTTGAAAATCTATTAAAGAAATTTGACAGATTGTAGTAGCTTGATGTGCTGGTGTCTGTACTTGGTCTATTGTTGAGTGTTTCTCTCTGAAACCAAACTGATGGTCAGGGATCAGATTTTTCTCGTTTATTATAGGTTTTAGGCGTTTTAAAAACCATTTTTTAAACAGCTTTGATGGTATAGGCAACAGGGAAATGTCTAAAATGACTCACTATACTTAACCACGTGTGTACTCAAATGATATATTTATGTTTAGGTCACATGTACGAGAAATCTGATTTTTGAACTTATATAGCCGTTACAATAATGGTTCCACAGGTTTGGTGCCATAGTACCAAATGCTTAAAATGATGTCCCAAACAGATTTAAAACTTTTTTTTTTACTGGCTGGCACTTACAATTTTAGGCCCAATATTCGAATGAATGGTCTCCTTTACTATTGAATTTTCCTTTTCTATTTAGACCTTATGGTAAATATAAAACGTTTAAAAAAATAACTTAAAGAATCAGGAGCAATAGGTACTTTAATTAGATAAATTTTCGATAAAATAATTAAATGATATAGGCGGTATCTACAACGCCATATGCGAACAACGCGTCATACTGACGTCACGCAAATCCTGCATCTTGCAAGCAGAGTTTACCGCGCAATTAGCATACATACAAACTTCCCGACATCAGTCGTTGGGCAGTTGCCCCCCAGACACAACACCCGTCTGGTCGGAGGATCCTCCCTTTTCTATGGAGCATGAGTGAACTTTACAGCCTGTTCCTCACATCTCCAAACATAATACTCACAGTCAGTCCGGTTTAATCAAATATTTATGATATAATATTAAGTCCACTCTAACGCAGCGCGATTATACCCACTTTCATCTTAATATTTTTTCAACAACAACCCCGCTAATAGATTAAACACACGTCACTAACACACAATAACAACCAACCAAGAACCAACAACGTTCTATTTAATCGCGGTGAATGAGTCGTAAGTTAACTGCATCTGTCTACCTTATAAGTTATTTATTTAGATTTCTGTGGGTATCATCATAAAGTTTTACGAACTGAACATGACACGGGACTTTTTTCAATAGCGTGATTATTTGAGTAATTATTAAACATAAAAAAAATATATTACTGCGGGTGAGATTTGAACCCACGGTTTGCTACACATTAACGCGCATACCTAAACATGATAACCGCTAAGCTATCGTGCCATATACACTAATCGTTGAATTTATGACCTACAATCAGTTGCAAACGAATGTGTCTACAGTATAGAAATTACTCATTATAAGGAGGTCGTAAGTTAAACAAAAGTGTCAATCTATTCTTTGTGAGAATTTCAATCCACTTTTGTCCGCTACTGTACGTATCTATTGTTCGTGGGTTATTGAGAGCTGGCGGGTCTCGAAAAGTTTATTATAATATTGAAGGAGTGATAACTGTGGTAGATCTGCTGGTGGGCGGAGCCGTTCCGTTGGTGGGGCGAGAACCAGCCGTCGCCGGCATGCGTGGGCCGCATGCCGTGCGACACGTGCCACGAGCGCGCGTGCTCGTGCGGCCTGCTAAGGCCCGCGCGCGGCGCGCTGCACCACCGTGCGCGCGCCCTCATATGTTACAACGTCAACGCGCCTGAGGTTTGTGATTATTGATTACTGAAAACTAGCTTTTTTAGATAAACCTAGCAATGATTGTCATAAATCCATTAACGCTAATATAACTCTCACTACAGAGTTTCCATTACAGAAACGATTGTCCCAAATGGTTGTTCTCTGAGGTCAAGAAAAAGCGGACGAATTGTGTTTTGTTTTCAAATGTCAAGAAGGAAATTGAATCCAAAGTAATTTACTTGGAAGCAATACGGGCGTAATCGCAATAAAATCCTAATATAAGTCAGAACCAATAGGAACACCGGAACCGCGTTTTACGACGACTCTTAAATTTTCGTCTCCAGCGGGTAAAGATTACCTACAGAACAAATTACTTCCATTCCTTGATTTGGAGTTACTACAGTGAGAAAATTCTCATACCTATTTAAAACCGACAAAAGCCTTAATGGTTTTGGTACATTAATCATTCAAGATCGGAGGGGAAAAAGGTTTTAAGCTAAATCCTGATATTACCTTTTCGGAAAAAAAATACTCAGACATACCTGGGTTCCGAGCTTAGAAGCTTGTGGGCGTGACTCTTAAATTCTCATTTGGATAATGCTAAAATGCCGGATATCCAGTCACCGCGAAAATCGGGTGCTGAGCGTATTTTACTTAAAAGTTTAAAGTTACTCGTACAAAAGAAGATTTATAACGGTCAGCGCTTGCAAACAAGTGGCGGGACCACCCCTCTTGAACATGTTTACGTCTCTCGGGAAAAATGGTTCGCAACTAAAGCGGAGCGGGGCGACGGTGTGTGCTTGTTGTTGAAACAAGCAAATACCGTTGCTCAGCGTATTTCAATAAAATATTAGAAGTGTTAACTTTAGAAAACTTTCAAACTTTTTCAGACGTTTCTGTAATGTGTTAAAATACCTATTTATTAAGACATCTCATATTATCACCAGCCCGCGACTTAGAATTGCTGGTCTCCGCGACCGAACCGTCGCATCGCATCGCCTGTCCTTGCTATTACTTCGTTTTCGCTTAGTGTTCATTCTTCCTTTTTTTTCCTTTAGATGGGCTTCTTGAGTCCAAGCGTGATGTTAAACAGCCGTCCTCAATTAGGCTATCAAATGCAAAAATATTCTTTCTAATGCGACTGATAATTTCAGAGACTAGCGCGTTCAAACAAAAAAAAAACAAACAATCTCTTCAGCTTTATTATTAGTATGTAGACAGATATAGAATTGTAGTCTACAAAAGGGCTGGGGTTTAATACACTCGTCAGTGTCCACGAGCGGATTTTTGTTTTTTTAGCACCAAAGGAAAAATCACTTGACTTTGAATCATCAAGAGTTTGAAAAGCATCTTGTCACCTCAAAGAAAGTTGTTTGTATTTCCGTTGTCTTTGAAAAGGGTAGAAGTGTCGCGAAAAGTGCCTCGACCTTTATTCAGAGCTCGTTTGCACTTTAGTGTGACCGACGCTCTCGTTGACGCCGCTAAAGCTTTGAAGACTACGACTGATCCGTAACGTAAGTCGCTGTTTAGTACAATAAGGAATATGTCTATCTTGGCTGAAACACAAACTTGGTGTCCGAGTGCTCACTGTGTGTTCCGGACACGGGCAAGCGGTTAGTCGCTGTATTGCCATTTAACGTGGGAACTAATGCTGCCAGCCTTAAGGGCACTTTTCCTATTTACAGCGATGCGGACGAATTTTGATGCTCTTTGATTCCTTCCTCGCCCTTTTTATACATGTACATATTGGTATTATTATTTTAAGACTATTCGTTTATAAATGACGTACATATATTTCACTGTCTATCTTGGAGTGTTTGTGGTGCAGTGTGATGGGTGCGTGGCGAAGCTGGTGCGCGTGCGGCGCACGGGCGCGGACGTGGCGCAGGTGCACGGTGCGGCCGGCTCGGAGGCGCGCGCAACCCTGGTGGCCTACCGCGTGCTCGCGCCGCGCCTCTACCTGCGCCTGCTGCCCTGTTTGCACGACACCAACGAATGTAGGTCACTCTTCATGCTTACATTAGTTTAGCATTAGTTAAGTAGCGCATCTATTTGCTCTATACGTGACACAGGTACTCTATACGTGACACAGGTGCTCTACACGTGACACAGGTGCTCTATACGTGACACAGGTGCTCTACACGTGACACAGGTACTACAAGTAAATTGCTACTTGAACTAAACTCGCTACTTAATTAAATAATTTAAATCGAGTCTTAGGATTGATTTCGGGTAATAAAAGAATTCGCTAGACAAAGAGCAGATTGCACAAATATTACTCAAAATTTTATCATTCTTATTACAGAATCGACTCCATTTAAATGCTTACTTACGAGTACTAACAAAGTTCCAGTAAGAAAACCACTCGTACAAGTTACAATTTATTTCTAGAATACGAGTATTGAACTGAACCGACCGAGCACTGCGACTCTCATCAACCATTTCAGTTCTATAAAGGTACAGAATTGAAATAAGATTTTAATAATTGAATCTGTTTTTAATCAAGAAATGCTCTGAGGAAAGTTTGGCGACGATGTCGTTTATAGGAACAAGTAATAATTGACTATTATTGATCTCCTGAGAATGGGAATCTCGAAATTACTTCCCAAGTTATTCACTTAGAAATTAAGATGTATTGTTCAAGTTTGTAACGACAGAAGTTTGTACAAGTTTGTACATTTTGTACCCAGTGGTTTTCTTGAATAAAGAATTTTAAATGCAATCAACAACATTCAAAGAAAAGTTATGAACTTGCCTCACTGAGTGACTTTTAGTGGAACCGAAGAATTTTGTAATAAAAATTCTAATATTCAACGCGTTGAGGAAGCGCATAATGATGCAGTTCATGCTAAAATGGATCCTCCATTTTAGCATGAACTGCATCATTATAATATGTTCGAACTGATTTAAATTCAATGTTAATGTTCCGCACGAGCACGTTACGGCACGAACACGTTACGGCACGAACACGTTACGGCACGAACACGTTACGGCACAAACACGTTATGGCACGAACACGTTACGGCACGAACACGGGGCAGTCGCAGGCATTTCAAACTCATTTTAATTTTTTTTTTTCACATACCCACTTAAAACTACATGATGCACGGTTCCAATTTGTCGTTTCCTATGGAGAAGAGCTGGCAAGAACCTTTACGGTTACTCTTTTAAAAATAGT
Organism: Apamea epomidion; assembly: GCA_947507525.1. Taxonomy (NCBI): domain Eukaryota; kingdom Metazoa; phylum Arthropoda; class Insecta; order Lepidoptera; family Noctuidae; genus Apamea; species Apamea epomidion. The sequence continues at coordinate 20,450,784 of OX382237.1, forward strand.
GACTTTTACGATTTTTATTGGAACTTAGTTGACACGAAGAAAAATGCTGGGGAGTTCATTCCGCCATTTCTTGTTCCCAGCTAAAGCTATTAACACTAGGAAGTGGTGAAGGGCGTGAGTTTTGGGGGACAGCCTTATGTCATGTTGAAGTTCAATGCTGATTCTTAGCTTATTTATTTATTAAGGAAAAACAAACAGTAACATATTACAGTGTTATAACAAGCTTAATGTAAATAAATTATTTTTATATTTGGAATGACCTTTATTCGTAATAAAGATGGTTACGTCGGCAGGCTCGGGGTGCAAAGTGGACGAGGGCGCGCTGGACAGCCGGCGCGGCACGGCCACGCTGCGGCCGCGGCAAGCGCTCACGCTGGGCCGCCGCACGTGCTATCGCCTGCGCCTCACCAACGTCACGCCGCTGCCGACTGCCGTACACTTCGACAGGGACCATGGTAAGCACAGCTTTCAATAAGTTTCACATAGTAATTGGGTACAACAAATATCCCGAGAGAACTATAACAATAGTAATAATCTTTATTCATTCCAGCATTAGTACAACACATACACATATTACATGTCATTTAAATTCACAAGAGAAAAAAAAATACAATTTATCTAGGATTCCCTGTGTCGTGGGGTCCAGTCCCTTCCCTAAGTTCAAAAAAGAAATTTAACATATGGAAAGCATTGGTTTATAATTTTACTATATCATTATTTTATGTGTAACGAACTTAAAAGAGAAGTATACAAAAAACAAGATAAAATACTAAAGGAAAAACAAAAAAGATGCATGATGCGCGGAGAGCGTGCGCTGAGAGTGATATGGTGTGTTTGGGTGCGTGATAGTAATTAAGGAACAATGTTTAAGAGGTTCTCAGTATCGGAATAGTCTTTGAGTATACGCCATATCTGGATGGTGATTTTAAGGCGGAATGAAGTCATTTTTATTATTGCATTGTTTGCACTTTTAACTATGCACTCCGGCAATTATCGGCCACCTTCGGAAATACAAACGGGCGATGATGAGATCTAATATGGAGCTGTTACAACCATGGAAGTACTTGCTTATATTACCATGATTGCAAAACTAGCGACGTTCCTGTGTCGCACGGGTGCAATGCAGACATTCAAAACATTGAATTTTGTCTAAGTTATAAATATGAATGTTTTTGCACGTAAACTTTCCACAATAAATGGTCCAAATGATGGTTGTTACTGTTGTAAACGCATCAAAATCCATTGTGTACCTAGCTTAAAAGATCTATGCAGTCACACATTCAAACAAGAACAGCGACTTTGTTTAATGTATGTTTTGGATATACAAGTTTTAGGGATGATTTTTCAATCGACAGATAATTTTTATTCTAGGAATAAAATTAACGTCTGACAGTTTTTGTATGGAAGAACTGTCAAAAATTCAAAATTACGCCTTCGATAAAGTTATCTGGCGTTGGAAAAATCAGCCCGTAGACTACTACTAACACGAGTATCACCTAACTAACTAACTAATTACGGGGCGTCTGACACTCTGATCCATCAATCTGCCTAACCTTTCCCCAACTATGTTGGAGTCGGCGTCCAGTATTGTACCTGGAGCGACTCTGTCAGACTTTCGGGCTTGTGACTATACTTCGACTTTTAATTGTATTCAGTAACTTGACAGTTCAAAGAAAAATAATGTTACCATACTTAGGGCTGATTTCTCCATCGCCAGATAACTTTATTCGAGGAATAATTTTGGAATGCTGACAGTTATTTCATACAAAAACTGTCAAACGTCAATTTTATTCCTCGAATAAAAGTTATCTGGCTATGGAGAAATCAGCCTAAAACTAATAGTGTTGGAGTAGTGAACGATTTTGCGTAAAGAACGAATGATAAATATGGTTTACTTTAAATAAAACTTTAAATATTTATAATATTTTTGTAATTCGTCGAATAATAATGTGGCTGAATAAAAATAATAATCGTTAGGCGGTTGGATTAAGGGCCTGATTCAAAAGGCAGTGCTCCTCGATACGGCTCGCATTGTGAGGAGGTACCTATTTCTGGAGCCCTAACCACCGGTAGCTTGCACGATCTCGGGCGAGGCAGCAAGCCTCCTTGCCGGACTGCCGCCATGGGATCTGGAGGCGATAGTCCTCGCGCGCCTGTATGACTGGCGCGCGGAGGCACTACGTCGGGGGGAAACTCTGCACCCGCGGCAAATCGCGGCGGAGCGGACGGACCTCCGGCGCGATCTCATGGCGGAATGGAAGGCGCGACTATCGCAACCCAGCGCAGGGCACGCCACGATAGCGGCGGTAAGACCCCTCTTTGAGGAGTGGCTAGAGAGGCGTCACGGCGCTCTCACCTACCGCCTGACGCAGGTCCTCTCCGGACACGGATGTTTCGGGAGGTTCCTGCACATAAGCAGGCGGGAGGAGACGCCCGGGTGTCACCACTGCGAGGATCGCCCAGAGGACACGGTGGAGCATACGGTGGAGGTCTGCCCCGCTTGGGCAGAGCACCGCCGTGTCCTCGTAGAGGCGATCGGCAGCGGCGGCGACCTCTCGCGTCCGGCCCTGGTGCAAGCCATGGTCCGGGGCGAGAGGGAGTGGGAGGCGGTCAGCTCCTTCTGCGAAGCAGTCATGCTAGCGAAGGAGGTGGCGGGATGGGAGGGAGAGATCCTCACGCCTCAGCCGCCGAGGGAGACGCTCCGGGCGTCGGGAGCCGCGTGACGACTCCCGGCCACCGTAGGCGCGGGCCTGCGGGCGGAGAGCAATGGGTAGCTCTCCGTCCGATCAGGACCAGGCCCGTGCCGGACGGCGTGTTTGTGTTCCACGCGCGCCTCAAAGAGATGTCAGCGTAGTTGACGGGGCCCGACAGGGCCGAAGCCTGCCGGGGTAGCGGGATCGTCCGAAAGGGTTACCGCTGCCCTGGTACATAAAGGGCTAAGGAAGGAACACGTGTGGGTTTTAGTCAGTAAGAGTCTGACACTCCCTTCTGCTCCACCCAGAGCGGGAGGGGTCATTTGATGATTTCCCATCCTGAAAAAAAAAAAAAAAAAAACCACCGGTAGCTTGGACCCTGCTCCCCACATCAGTGTATCACTATTTTTTTATATTTTTAAATGTTTTTTACTTTTTGCTTAAATCTTATATATAAAAAAAAATATTTAAAAATGTAATAAAATAAGATAAGCAAATAAATAAACGACACAATAATCAATACATTCTAACTAAGTTGTATGTACTTCTGAAAAACAAACTATACGTATAACAAATTCTACAATTTTTTTTTCTGCGATTTGGTGTAAACTGTTAGCTTATATTTGATGAATAAATGAATATGAATATGAATAGTGTAGGTACATCGTGTTTTTAAGAAAAGTTGTTTTTAAAATGAAAAGTTTGCATTTAAGTTCATTCATTTTCGTTCATTCTTGCACCACCTCACTGTCTTTTTTTTTGTCAAAATCTGGAAACCCTTCAGCTGTCAAGTTACTGAATACATTTAAAAGTCGATGATAGCTACGAATGACAGCCGGGACCAACGACTTTATGTAATAGACGACACGGTTGGCGCAGCGGCTGAGCGATCGACTGCAGCTCTGCGTGTCGCGGGTTCGATTCCCGCACGGAACATAATATTTGTATTGCCTACAGGCAGTTGTTCCGGGTCTAGCTGTTTGTGTATGTGAGTTTAAATGTTTGTAAATGCACCCACGATACAGGAGTCATTCCAGGTGTGGGGCAACGTTTAAAAAAAAATGTGCTTTTCGTGGCAAGGAGGGCTTCTCGATATGTAATGGAATGTATCACACACACACTTCCCTGCACTTCGAGGCACACTTTCCTGCTAATTTCTTATATCGGACTTCACACTTTTTATTTAATCTTTTTTTATTTTTTTATTGTTTGTTTTATCTGATGTATGTATGTATCTGGTGTATTGTGTGTCTTTTAGTTTGTGCCAAATTAATGTATTTTCTTTCTTTTCTTTCTTTCTATATCAATTACATAGCTAGAACCTTTCGTGCCTCGGAGCCCACCCATCGATTCAGTCCGTACCTACTCAGATTCATCGTGACTTGCAAATATTAACCCATTAAATTCGTGCAAGCCTTGCTTGAGGCAATCTTGCTAAACAAGCGAATGGTTACTACATAAGTACACAGACGAATAAATTAGTTATGCCGTTAATAGGATATCCATTAGGTCAATATTAAAGCGAACATGAATAGTATAGAATAGAATAGGTCTTTATTTGCTTAGAATGTAGGTACATATAAATAGGTTTTAAATTATATAATAGGATCCATGTACATTCTGCCTTAATATAGCATGCAAATGTAATACAAAGTAGTGGATAATAAAGATATTACAAAGAAATATAATTTAGGAAATCCTGCACAGAACAATAACATTTATCTACAAGTAATTCTGTGAAATGCTTTTTAAATTTTTGCAACGGTAAGTTTTTAAGTTGGTCAGGTATTTTATTAAAGATTACAGGAGCCATATAAAGCACATTTCTTTTTAATAAGCTAGTTTTAAATGCGCCCGTGCATAATAGATTCTGGTATTGAGATCTCATAGCTGTATTTCGTTTTCTAGTTTCTATTAAAGTTTCAAATCAACATCGATTTGTTATTACAAATATTGCTAATTCAAAAATATAAAGGCACGGGAAAGTTAATAATTTATGAGACTTAAATATAGGTACGCAACTGTCTGTTACTTTAAGACCGAATAAAGCACTCAGGCAGCGTTTTTGAGCTTTGAAAATTCTTTCTCGTTCACTACAGTGACCCCAAAATATTACACCATATCTTAAGATGGAAATTACTAGACCATGGTAGGCCACTAATATATTGTCGGTAAATTTACTTTTTTTGATAGAATAAGCAACATAAACGCGGCTGTGCTTAAACGTTTACATATATCTTCTGCTTGCGACTTCCAAGTTAACTGGCTGTCAATTATGATTCCTAAAAATTTTGTACTGTTTACTTTTTCTATAGTTTGACCATTGTGGTTTATATCCATATCTCCCGCCAATATTCGTTGGTAAAACTGCATGATTTTAGTTGTTTGGAGATTAAAAACTAAATTATTATTGTCAAGCTCTTTATTAAACTACTAATTGTTAATGTCGTTTACATATGATTCTTTATTGACACGTGAAACAATTGATGTGCTGTCATCTGCAAATGTTACCGTAGGATGAATTATATGACGTGGCAGGCATCTTTGGTTGACTTTTGGAAACTAGCCGCCAGCACTAAAACTTGTAGCCATGATCGAAATTATTAGCTGTTCTTGGAACTTTTTCTTAGAGCTTTTCAACAAATCAGTTCTAAGACATTTTGTAAAATAGACAGCAGATTTGTAAAATAGCAGAGAAATAAATTGTTTATAAAATGAACACACTACCTACGTCAAGCGATTGACTGCTGCCCTGCGTGTCGCGGGTTCAATTCCCGCACGGAACAAATATTTGTATGACCTACAAGTAGTTGTTCCGGGTATGGCTGTTTGTATATGTAAGTTTAAATGTTTGTAAACGCACCCACGATACAGCAGAAATTTCTAGTGTGGAGCTACTTTAAAAAAAAAAAATTGGTAATCAATTTGCTACTCAGTTAATTTCTCTGACTTTACATATTATGATGAGTACAAAGCAAGTAGAGAGAAACAACTCACTCCAGACTGTTAGCATCGGTCCAGTGATTGTTTCAAGTAGTCTGTAAAGTTAGTACCGAGATCTACAACTACAATAAGCCACTTGTTTTAGATTAAACTAAATACAAAGTCTTTACAAGGCTATCAATTCAGTCCAGTTAGTTATATTATATTCGTCACAAAGAACTGCCAGCCGTTTATGTTTATGTGTTGATCTACATCGCCACATAAGAATGTAAAGCCATGCAACATCTTGCATCGCGCAAGGAGAGTTTACAACACGACTAGCATACTATACAGGGTGACAGGGAAACTCGAGGTGTTCCTTCCAGGGCGTGATAGTGTGACTGATTGGCAACAATTAAGCACCCCATAAAGCCTAGGCGAAAATTCATGGAATCCGAGAAAAACCGATTTTCATGATTTTTTGAAAATTTCCCAGAATTCGTCACTAAATATCACTTATCTCTAAATTCTCTAATTGAGTGGCTTTCATATCTAATCCATTGCCTACCTAATACTTTAACACACCTATTGAGTGTATAAGTTTTATTTAGTTTTAGTATAAGTTTTATTTTCATTTGTTTTTAGTGTAAGTTTTCAAAATTAATTTTAATTTTATGGATGCTAATGCCTGAAATAAACGATTATTATATTATTATTAAGTTTCTCTCTTTTCGCTTGTTTTCAAATATCACACAAAAAAGATAAATATAAAAATGTTTCTACATGATATAAAAATAAAAATTTGGCAGGTCACGTGTACCTACCTGCCAATTTTTAACCCCCGACGCAAAAACGACGGGGTGTTATAAGTTTGACGTGTCTCTCTCTCTGTGTGTGTATGTGTGTCTGTCTGTGGCATCGTAGCTCCCGAACGGATGAACCGATTTTAATTTTGTTTTTTTTGTTTGAAAGCTGAATTTGTCGGGAGTGTTCTTAACTATGTTTGATGAAAATCGGTCCAAGATGGCCGCCGCCACAAAATGGCGGATTACTTATTTTTTCACAACTCCCTCAATATGGGTATCAAATGAAAGGGCTTGACTACTAGAATACTATACACTATGACAAATTTCAAATCCAAGATGGCCACTACCACAAAATGGCGAATTACTAAAAACCTGATTAAATACCAAATTACCTGAATCTTAAAACGCAAGAAAATAAACGAAATGAAATAACAAGGAGTCCCTACAAAAAGCATGAAATAAAAAATTAAGTTAAAATTAAAAAAAACCCCCGACAACCTGAAACCCTATAAAAAGAAAAAAATAACCTTGAAATTATGACCCTACGTAAATACATATGAAATTTTTTTATTAAATATTGTCCCGTCGGGGACCGCTACTATTTTAAACTTTAACAGGACGTTTGGCTAATAATTAGAGCGGACCCCGACGGAACAACATTTAATCAAAAAATTTCATACGTTCTTACGTAGGGTCATAATTTCAAGGTTATTTTTTTCTTTTTATAGGGTTTCAGGTTGTCGGGGGTTTGTTAATTTTTTTTATTATTTTTTTTTATTATGTGAACCCAAACTCGAATGTTCACTCGCAACGAATATTTTTACATAATCTCGTTCAGATGTTAGCACAATACGAAATTAAATAAAAGCTACACGTGCAGGTAATTTGCAGACAAACAGAGTCGGAAGCAAGGATAATTATACTGAGTATTTGTACACTCAACACGCGGAGCACTCAGAGGTGTAAAGGGCTGAATTTTAATGAAAACATTGTGTTTATGTTATTCTCCGCGGGTCCTTCAGTCACAGAATAAAAAGGTACAGAAGGCCTCTAGTAACGAGTGAATACAGGCGCACGCACATACAGTGTCATTGAAATAACTGAAAGCCTAAAAAGCGGTCATTGTACCCACTCATCATTATGAACAACTTTACAACATTCATAAAAACGCCCAATCTGTGCCTATGAGTACGCGTATGCGTGCGTGCTCGTCGAATGGAGCCGACCTTCTGTAGTTATCTACTTAGCGCCTCAGTGTTTGCACGAGTAGCTAATGTTTGGCAGGCGGCGCGAGTTCGCGACAACTCGAGTACTTGTCTTACTTCTGGGGCCCGTGTTATTGCTCTCTTGCGCGACTGTCCACCTGTAGTACTTAGGACATAGCGATGAGCGAAGGCGAGTGCCTTGTGACTCTTATGCCAAGTGCTTGCGCGACTGTCCGCCTGTAGTACTTAGGACATAGCGATGAGCGAAGGCGAGTGCCTTGTGACTCTTACGCCAAGTGCTTGCGCGACTGTCCGCCTGTAGTACTTAGGACATAGCGATGAGCGAAGGCGAGTGCCTTATGACTCTTACGCCAAGTGCTTGCGCGACTGTCCGCCTGTAGTACTTAGGACATAGCGATGAGCGAAGGCGAGCGCCTTGTGACTCTTACGCCGAGTGCTTGCGCGACTGTCCGCCTGTAGTACTTAGGACATAGCGATGAGCGAAGGCGAGTGCCTTGTGACTCTTACGCCAAGTGCTTGCGCGACTGTCCGCCTGTAGTACTTAGGACATAGCGATGAGCGAAGGCGAGTGCCTTGTGACTCTTACGCCAAGTGCTTGAGCGACTGTCCGCCTGTAGTACTTAGGACATAGCGATGAGCGAAGGCGAGCGCCTTGTGACTCTTACGCCGAGTGCTTGCGCGACTGTCCGCCTGTAGCACATAAGTCATAGCGATGAGCGAAGGCGAGCGCCTTGTGACTCTTACGCCGAGTGCATGCGCGACTGTCCGCCTGTAGCACATAGGACATAGCGATGAGCGAAGGCGAGTGCCTTGTGACTCTTACGCCGAGTGCTGATTGAGGTTTCGAACTTAACCGAGGTTCGAAATAATTTAATGTGTGTTAATCCAGGCTATGAACTATCTGCGTGCCAATTTCTTTCATCCAAATCCGTTTAGCAGATTTCACAAAAATCCGGAAAATACATTCAAACAAACAGACAAAAATTCTTCAGTACTATTGTATTATATGTATAGATTCTGATGAAAAACAATATTGATACATAACATTTTCCTAATGCGCAAAAAAAAAAAAAATCTCATTAAAAATGCATGTTCAAGTAGAAATTCAGTCCGTCTGGACCTGTTCGTCTGTTCTAAACATTTACTTCACAAACATTGGGAGTCGGAGCAAATATTTGTTGTCCATGCCCCTGGCAATGGGAGCCGTAGGTCATCCTCTAGGCGTACTGCACAGATGCTCCTGTGCCCGCGTGTCTGTGTCTCTGTGCCAGTCTCAGCCGTTCAGTAAGGGTTCACGCTCCGCCATGTTTTAGTAGGGACCCCAATTCCCCGAGGCTTTTTATAAAACTTTCGCTGTTACTTGCTCAAAATGTTTTTACTGAAACACTCAGAGAGAGACCCTACATTATAATGCTTTAATGTGATGACAACATTATTTACTTTTATTCCTCTTGTAAAAATTATATTTTATTGCCGACAAAAAAGCTAACTTGAACTTAAAATTCAAATAATTCTTGAATGTTCCTTAAACATTGGCTTTAATTACAAAGTTTGCGAACTACCTGTTTGTTATTTGTATGTAGTTAATTAAGAAAATTACTGTAATTTAATCAAAGCGTTGTTTCTCGCAATATCATCACGTTGCTTGTTTTTATCGGATGCCGGATATGTTTCAATGAAAACCAATTATAGTAAAAAGCGAGCGAGTCATGACGAACAGTTCCCATTATGAAGCATGGAAGAAAGGCGACTGCTTGTGTTCGCGTTGTGCGCACAATGGGCGCGGTTCAGATTGTTCGGCGTACACTAGCGGCGGACTGCCTGCGCTGTCCACAACATACAAGTTAGCAGAATTCCCACTCCCACCGACATTTATTAGTGTAAGTAAATTACGACTGCTTGTAGAGAACACATCATTATATACACATTCCACACGCGGCTTGAACATTAATTGACTTACGTCGCAGTATCAACTCCAAGCGTTCCGTTGTTCTCTAACGTACATCGCTATATTAAATACTAGCTCCTGGCCGCGACTTCGTCCATGTAAAATGTCTTGTTTTAACATAAAAAGTATCCTATGATACTCGGCAATACTGTAACTTTCCATTAGTGAAAGTATTTTCGGAATGGGAACAGTAGTTTCGAGAATTATCCCTTCCATACAAACTCATAATCTTTACCTGTATATAATATTAAGTACATATTCTAGATAATTATGTTCTCACCCACATTATCTTCCTCAGTACCATTGTTGGTACTTCTGCGTTATTATATTTCATGGGTTCCATTATTTATGAAGGTAGTTTTTGTTAAACTACTTCTGACATGTTGGGCGAAACAAATTGCCTCCATTTTTAGCGAATCTTTGATAAGATACGTAAGCGTGTATTTATTTATTATGTGTGGGTGAACAAGTTATTTTGTTTCACATAAACAAAGAACGTTTTCAATTTCATAAACATTTTATATTCATAAGATTACGAGTATGTTGAAGCAACAACACTGAATAAGTTTTGAAAAAAATTGATATATTTTTTGTTGTGAACTTGTACTCCACACTTTCACAAAGCGACATAAAGCGACATCTCGAGGCAAAGAACGACACCGTACGCTACGTCATAGTAATCTCAATTGTGATTGGTTTGTACAAAAAATATTCCCTCACCCCTCTCCTTGAATATTGTAAAAAAGATGGCGAATACATAGAATTTACTCGTCAAGCCTACCGCATCGTTTTATTGTAAAATCCTCAACACAATCAAATATAAAACCTATGTTTTCACAAACCTCACCGCTGCTGCTACATTTTGGACCTTCGAACCGCACATTGGGATATTGATACCTACAAGATTGCCGAGCGACCTTTGGATGGACCCTTGCACGTGGCGGATTGAGAAGAAATCGCAAAAGGTTTCATCGGAAATCATACGCAATCGGTGGTGCCAATCATACGCAATCGGTGGGGCCAATCCATACTCTTTTCCATCACTTCCTGAGTTCTAATTGGTGCTATAGTGTGTCTGAGCTCTTATTTCAGTGAAATTGCCGCATTATATTCTTGGAATATCAAACTTCCAGTCAATTACTAACCTGGTGACGTTGCTAGCATCAGTGCCGTGTGTGATTGATCTGACGATTATAAGCCGTGAGTACTCCTCTTTTCACTGACCACCAAAATGCCTATAGACTCTGTTAAATCCCGTGACAAAGCTCCTAATTGGCTAAGTATAGAAAGTAGTAAGTTAGTTCACGATTTAGTTAGGAAGCGTGGTATTATTAGGGGCAGGCTTACCAAATTTAACAGTTATTTAGAATCTTTAAAAGATTATGATCATGACATCCTAATCAAAAACGCATTTTCAAGGATGTACTACGTTATTTGCTGAATTTAACGACATTTAAACTAAAATAGAAGAAAGAGTGTCTGATAGTGAATTAGGATTTTTACAATTTGAAGATAGTTACTACAGTTTAATATCAATAGCTGAAGTTATGATGAACACTGATGAGGTTCCTGACTGCTCCAAGTCGTATCATAGTCATAATAACAACCCAATACATACTGTCAAGTTACCCACTATCCCCATGCCTACATTTGACGGTTCCTATGAGCACTGGCTGGAATTCAGAGACGTATTTACCTCACTAGTTCACAATTCTAAAGATATTTCCAATATCCAAAAGTTTCACTATCTTTAATCGTCCCTAAAAGACAGCGCAGAAGTAGTTATACATTCCATAGAATTTTCTTCTGATAATTATCAGGTTACATGGGACTTGTTGCTCAGCCGATACAATAATTGCGGACTTTTAGTTGATCACCATAATTAATCATTATTAAATATAAATGCAATAACTAAAGAGTCACCGTCTTCGATTAGGAACTTAATAGACACTATTTTGAAAAATTTACGCGCACTTAAAATCCTAGGTGAGCCTACAGACTATTGGGATAACTAAATTAATTATATCATGGTGTCAAAGTTAGATAAAACCACTGAAAGAGAATGGGGGTCTCATAAGTGCACATTGTTCCCGAATCCAAACGAGAATAATTCTAAGCGTTTATCGGTGGATGTCTTAATTCACTTTTTGCGCAATAAAGCAGACATGCTGGAGGCATTGCAGCGTTCACATAGCAAAGAAGCTCAAAGCAATGACAACAAAAAACAACACTCCAAATGTCATAAAAGTCATACTGCAATGTCTCTAGCGGACCGTATAGATCAAATAAACAACGCGATAAGTTAACATGCTCAAAGTGCAACGCGAATTATCCACTGTATACGTGTAAAGAGTTTATCGAATGTGACTAAGACACAAAGCATAGACTGGTACGCAAGCACAACTTATGTGAGAATTGTTTACATTCGACACACTCAATAAATAATTGTAGGTTTAGGCCTTGATGACACTGCAATAAAAAACATAACTCATTATTGCACAATTATAACGTCAATAGTTCGGTTACTTTGCATACCACAACGAACACTGAGGCGTCGCGTGCTAAAGTGAGAGAAGCGCTTGCGCACCTGCCCGCGGCCGCACCAGCCGCCTCGGACTCCGCAGTCCCTATTCAAGTAAAGAAGGCACACATGTATATTAGTATAGCACGTCTCGAACTTTGTGGGGCTTTATTAGGTGCTCGTCTGTATGACAAGGTACGCAACTCATTACGTTGTAAGTTCAATAGCGTAGTATTTTGGACTGATTCCACGATTGTCTTAAGCTGGATGCACATGATACCTAACCAACTTATGACATTCGTTCAAAATAGGAACGCAGAAATTCATGACCTTACACTAGACGTCCCGTGGCGTCACGTACGCAGTGGAGATAACCCCGCCGATCTAGCATCACGCGGTGTTCGATTGGAAGAACTTTCTTCGTCTACCTTGTGCTGGGAGGGTCCTGAATTCCTTCGTGACCCTAGTTTTTCAATAGACGATCACAAAGGTTCGGACTCGTTCAAACATCGCGAGTTGCCTGAGTTCAAGTCATGCGTCACTGCCGTTGTAGCTCAGGATTGTTGTGAGTCATCTTTCTTTTTAACTTCTTTTCTCTCAATTTAAACGTATGAGGCGTTTTTTTTTTTTTTTTTCTGGGTGGGAAATCATCAAATGACTCCTCCCGCTCTGGGCGGAGTAGAAGGGAGTGTCAGACTTTTACTGACTAAAACCCACCCGTGTTCCTTCAGTTGCCTGTGCCAGGGGCCACGGTATCTCTTTCGAACAACCCGCAGCCCCGGCGGCAAACGTATGAGGCGTGCGGCTGCCTTTACGTTATGTTTTATTAATAACAGTCGTTGTAAAAATAATAAGCGTACGGGCGGCCTGAGTGTAGACGAATTAAACCATGCTGATAAAACATTAGCTCGATTTTGTCAAATGGAATCTTATCCAGTTGAATACAAGGCATTATCTAATAATGAGACTATAAAAAGTAAAGTTGTTTGTCTAAATTGAATTTGTTTTTAGATGATCACAAATTAATGCGCGTTGGTGGTCGTTTAGTTAATTCTGATGAATTTATTTACGGTAAAAAACATTCAATTGTAGTTCATAGTAAACATCATTTTACCACTTTATTAGTTCGTCATGAGCACACTCAGCTTCTCCACGCTGCTCCGCAGGCATTTCTTTTTAATTTACGCGAATCATGGTGGCCTGTCGGAGGTAGGAACTTAGCTCGCCTGGTAGTGCATAGTTGTGTCACCTGTACTCGCAATAGAGGTAAGACGCTTAGCCCTCTGATGGGTAACTTACCTAGGGAGCGAGTTACACCTTGTCTTCCATTCGTTCAGTGTGCGGTGGATTACGCTGGGCCAGTGCTCATTCTGAGCCGCAAAGGTAGAGGTGCTAGGCTTATCAAAGGGTACATTTGTCTTTTTATTTGTTTCGTGACACGTGCTATACACCTGGAGTTAATCAGTGATCTCTCCAGTGAAGCGTATTTATGTACTTTAAAAAGATTTATTTCACGCCGTGGTAAGCCTGCAGATATATACTCTGATAATGGTCGTAATTTTGTAGGTGTAATGAATAATTTTTCTAAATTTTTAAGTAATTGTAGTAGTGATATTTTAGAATTCGCATCTAGTCAAAATATTAACTTCTATTTTATTCCCCCTTATTCTCCGCATTTTGGTGTTCTGTTGGAAGCAGGAGTCAAATCGAGTAAATACCATCTTCATCGTGTGATTGGTAACGCGCACCTCACGTTCGAAGAGTACAGCACAGTATTGGCTCAAATAGAAGCCGTACTAAATTCCCGACCTCTGTCTCCTCTTTCGCCCGATCCTCATGATTTTTCCCCTCTCACTCCCGGTCACTTCCTTATTGGTCGAGCACTAACTGCGCCAGGCGATGACCTACGTGATGTTCCAGCTACTCGACTCCAGCGATACCAGAGGGTAGAACAACTTCGTCAACACTTCTGGAACCGGTGGGCGAAGGAATACATCTCCGAGCTGCAGGTGCGGACAAAATGGACGGTGAATAAGGACGAGCTCAGACCAAACTCCTTACCTCTGAAGTGGCATTTGGGACGTGTCCTTTGCACTATCCCAGGAAAGGATGGTATATTCCGGGTGGCTGATATGCAAACGTCATCGGGCGTGGTGAGACGAGCATACACCAAGATTTGTCCTCTAATACAGGATGTGATCAACACTGATGCAGTGACTGAAGATCATTGAAAGGCACTGCTTCCAAGGCCGGGGGCATGTTGTGAACTTGTAGGTACTCCATATTTTCACAAAGCGACTTATAGCGGCATCTCGAGGCAAAGAACGACACCGTACGCTACGTCATAGTAATCTCAATTGTGATTGGTTTCTACCAAAAATATTGTTCCCTCACCCCTCTCCTTGAATATTGTAAAAAAGATGGCGAATACATAAAATTTACTCGTTAAACCTACCGCATCGTTTTATTGTAAAATCCTCAACACAATTAAATATAAAACCTAAGTTTTCACAAACCTCACCGCTGCTGCTACATTTTTTCTTGAAATTGCGCTGATGGAAGTGAAACACCTATCTGGTGGGTAATCAAATAAATTGTCTACCTGACGCTCACAGCACATTTGCCTTTTGCCGCCTTTTTACATTTAATAATTTCACACTCAAGAAGGTAGGTAAGTATACGTAAAAAGAACCAAAACAAAAGTTAAATCATATCTGTCGGTTAGATATCAGCCGAGCTTGCCCGCTGTGACGTCACAGCCCACAGTACATTATAACATTTTATTTGATAGCAAATTGCAATTTTAGCACTTCACTGCTTGGAGCAGCTCTCTTCGAACATTTTTATATTTTTCATCCCGGAGAGTCTCTCGAGAGGATCGTCCGAGGGCTTTATTGCTGCCGACGGATACTTTTGAGAAATAAAAGTTTATTACTGACCAAACAGCCGCCTCCGTCCGTCTGTTGATCTGTTCGCAGCTTGGGCCACGTTCTACTAAATGAAGACAAAATTGTTCTAATTGATATTGTGATGGCTTTTTGACTAGTAATAACTGCCATATGAAGCTAAAATATTGGGGCTCTAAACTGCATCTAATCTCGCGATGGTTCTAAATGTCATTCCTCGTAAAGTATTTAAATGTTGTTTTATTTGTTATAGATGCTGTGGATGTCTTGAAAGTGAAGTTCAGCCCCAACGACTTCAGGGTGCGGCCGCATGGAGAAGCAGAAGTCAGGGTAAGCCATATATTCTCAATTTAAACATGATACACTTCAAGCGAAATAACAATCAACAGAGATTAAATTGAATATAATAATAAGATTCTCGATCTTATCCTCAAGTTTACACAAGTAAGCTACGAGTTTCGCGTACTTATGTAAACATTAGCTTTCAGCTAATTTCAACTTCATTTAATGTGTGGCACATCATTTGGTATTTCTTAATTACTTTGTAGTTCAGCGTTAAACACAATCAAACTGGGCTCTTGTAGACAGAGGTAGGAAATGCTCAGCATCGTAAAGAAAATGCAAATGTTCCAACCTGCTCACAGACATTTTAAATCCTTTCCGTTTTAAATACTGTCTAAGATCCTTGAACGTGTAGTATACTCGCAGGTTATCCAATACCTCGAAACCAATAAAATTCTTCCTGACCTTCAGTCGGGTTTCAGAAGGGGTAGAGGTACTTCAACGGCTCTGGCTGATGTTGTGGGTAATGTTCTTGAAGCACGTGACCGGGGGGAGGGCACAATTCTGGCTCTGCTGGACTTCTCCCGGGCTTTTGACGCAATTAATACCACTCTACGTCAAAGTTAGCTTTCTATGGTTTCGACTGTGATGCGGTGGAGTGGTTTAATAGCTATCTTACCAACAGGTCTCAATATGTAGAGATGCATAGGGACGATGGGTCAAGGGTGTCATCCCCTCCCCTCCAGGTGTCAAGGGGCGTTCCTCAGGGATCGATTCTGGGGCCTTTGTTGTACATTCTGTACAGTGCGGATATCACAAATTGCTTCATAAACTGCAAATATCATATGTACGCTGACGATATTCAGCTCTACATATCCTGCAAGGGGGAGGAAACATCTATGGCGGTGCAGAGAATGGGCGAGGACTTACATAGAGTGGTTGCTTGGTCGGAGGAAAATTCTCTGGTTCTGAATCCTCTCAAGTCTAAATTTATGGTGCTGGGTTCAAAAAAGCAAGTTAGTTCAATACTGTCTGCCAACCCTGAGATAGCTATCATGGGTGAGAAAATTGAGAGAGTGGAGCAGGCATGCAATCTAGGGTTAATTATGGATCCAGAGCTGCGCTTTGAGGCTCATGTGACAAATGTTCTTCGGAACTGTTTTTATAGGCTAAAGGTCTTATATGGAATACGGAAATATGTAAGCATACCAGTACGGAAACAACTTGTTGACAGCCTCATTCTATCCAAGCTAAATTACTGTGACACAGTTTATGGACCATGCCTGCTTTCAAGAACGGAGCGTGTAATCCAACGTATCCAGAATGCATGTGTTCGTTTTTGTGTTAATGTCCCGCATAGAAATCACATTACTCCATATACAAACGAACTAAAATTATTAAAGATGGCTGCCAGGAGAAAGCTGCATTTAGCCAACCTATTGTTTGGTATCATTGCAACTCAAAAGCCACACTATCTTTATGAAAAGTTAAATTGGAAACAAAACTATCTAAAGTATGGTCTTCGCTCCATGGTAAGCCCACTGTCGGTGCCAATGCATAGAACTTCAGCATTCAGAGGATGTTTCAAGTTTGCAGCCACGCGCTGTTGGAATGATCTTCCGCCACCAATGCGATGCCTGAAAACATTACAATGCTTTAAATACCAACACAAAAAGTTACTGTTACATGAAAAAAATTCACTTCAACCTTGAAATGTACTTCAGTACTTGTTCACTGTACCTCAGGGGTCATGGCTTGCAGGCTCTGGTTTGGGATCTTCTAGGGCGTGGGCTGTTTGGAATTTGATCTTCTGTCGGTAGGGCTGTATTAACGTCTGTGTTTCGCTGTAGAATTCTTCCTTTGTACTTAGATATGCCTCTTTGCTTTTCACTTTGCAACTTAATTAATCAGCTGTCTCCGTCAACTGTCTTGTCAGGTTTAGTGGCTTAATGAGTAGAAAAAAAAAATGTGTCCAATTTTATTTAACTAATCCAGTTTAATTTAATTTATTATTTGATTCATCATAATCATGCTGCACTTACCATTTTCATCCTGGACTGAGGATTTTGGTTCTCCTTTGAGTAACTAAGTTTGTCATTGGCACCTTCTAGCACAATTTTACAAACACTGTTTTGCAAAAACACAGGTACACATTCACCCAATACATCAATAGATTTCTAGCATAACATTGATTATTATTGAGCCATGTTATTGTTAATTATTTGCGTTCAAGATGTTGAAACGTCAAATGTGTAGCATTGTGACAGCTGCGAACGCGCACAGATAATCTATATCCGGCGCGGCGCGAGATTCGTTGCCCGGAATGTTACCATATATGTTTCATGTTTCACCATCTTTTCTTTAATGTATGTTTATTTTTATTATAGGTCATGTTTTGATTTTTGTTTTTTTGTTTTGTGTCGAATCATATGTTGAATAGTTTATTTTATTTTCTTGTTTTGATTGTTGTTTTTATTTATTTATGTATAATTGCATGCTGCACTGGTTAACGTCATCACGTCAACGCCGGCTGCCGCTGAAAACCAGTGCTTGGGCTCTGTCTCGTATAGGGTCTTAGCATTATGCTGAGCGATGGCCGTTTTGCGTGAATGTGACGCATGTTTACCCCCAACTTGTTTTTTTGTGTGCTAAGTCCTTTTTTCATGCGTCATGTTTGCCGCAAATAAATGCATTTTCTTTCTTTCTTTCTAAATTAAAGGTTTCTGGTAGGTTTTGAAACTGAGTTTGTAGTAATAAAATCACTCATGCAGAAAATGGATAAAGAAAACTGTTTTTTTAATTTACACAATTCAGAACAAATGCCAAGTACTCGTATATTGTACCATCCTCTTCGTTATTTCGTGGAAAACGTTACCATGTTTTCCTTATTCGTTTTTCTGATGCAATCTCGATTTCTAAGTAAAAGCCCTCCATTTTCCAGTTATTCTGTATTTTCTTATTAAATAAATTAATTTCTTACTCCCATTTTTAATTCAACATTCTATGCGAAGCACTCCAACGTTATGCCGAAGTTTTTTTATTATTTTTCCTTACAATTGTTCTCTTGCAATGACGAAGATTTGAAATTTCATGAAGTACTCGTTTAATGACGGCACGGTTGGCGTAGTGGTTAAGCGATTAACTGCTGCGTTGCGTGTCGCTGGTTCGATTCCCGCACGGAACAAATATTTGTATGGCCTACAAGTAGTTGTTCCGGGTCTGACTGTTTGTGTATGTGAGTTTAAATGTTTGTAAACGCACCCACGATACAGGAGAAATTCCTAGTGTGGGGCAACGTTATCAAAAAAAAAAAATTAAATCGATATTTTATTTATATTTAGTATGTAGTATTTATGTATCTATTATAGTACCTATATTGTATTTATATACTTCTTATTTTGCACCAATGACAACCCCATTTTTATGCCCACGCAATCGCTGTCCATTCCAAGGCTGCATGGAAGAGAACACAAAAAGAGATTATATAAATAACTTTACACCTCCTCCTTATTACATAAGCGATAATAACAAGATTGTTTTATTGGCAGATGACACACACGCATTTTTTAAATCAAACGTCGGTTAGTCAACTTCAAGTTAACGATGCACACTCTAAAGTTGTGCATTGGTTTAATGTAAATAATCTTCTCCTGATCGAAAAATAGACTAAGCTCATTAAACCAACGCCTAATGTCAGGCAGCTATGTAGTCGATGTTCAACTTACAGGAATAGAGTTGTTACCCTGTTGAGTCGACAATTTTTCTTGGAATAAGTATTGACAGTAAATTACAATGGGGCCCACAAATAGAAAAATTGACAGGAAGGCACAGATAGCCGCCTATGGTGTTAATAAAATTCGACAGATAAGTGATAATGGATACAGCCAGAATTATTTATTTTAGTTATTTTCATACTCTTATGTCATAATGGGATTCTTATCTGGGGAACCTGTGCGGACATCAGTACAACGCTAACATTACCGTGTCAATACCATCTTTGTTTTACAGAAAAGGGCTGTTCCAGCCATTTAAAACCTCTAGGTCCAAGGGATTCCCATCGAGAACAAATCAAAGAAATAGACATTCTGACTGTAACCTCACAATATGTATTTGAAAATCTATTGTATGTTCACAAAAAATGTCTGATATTCATAGTTTTAATACCAGGAATAAACACAATCCTGCTGTACATCACACGCACGTCCACAAAGTAGGCAATTCGTTCATGGGTTAATGAATTTATACGCTTTTACAAAACGAGTTTCCCATTGACATTTGAAACTTACCGATTAAACGATTTAAAACATAGATATAGGAAAGAAGGACATATGCCCGGTAGTTGAAAATGTATCAGAACTCGATGTCGCTAAGTCGATCCCACTATCGCGCCACTACTACACATGTAGTTCAGTAAAAGCAATATATACAAAGTCACGCACACACTTGCAATTCATAAATCAGAACGCGCGTACTACACAATCAATTATAAACCTTAATTCATCAAACACAGCGTGTATTTACCATGCATCGTACAACTTACTCACACAAAAACATCTGTCGCTATCGTTGTGCTGTGCAAAAGTCATTTATTTTATGTATATATACGCTAGTGATTGATTAAATCGGAAAGTTATCGATTCTCCCATTTATTATTGTACTAAAAAAATTTGGGGTTCTGAAAATAAAATAAATAAAAAATGATATGTCCAGAAAATATTATATTATTATTATAAATCAATAAAAATTAAAAAAAAAATAAGTTAATAACAAAAAAATTAACATTATTTTACTTTTTCTCAAGGGTCTTCCAACTGGATTTCAACGTCATCTTTTTAGGTCTTCCAACCAGGTTAAAACAGTTGACAAATTGTAAAATTAACTATATATTCGTTGGGTAATCGACATTGTTGTTGATAACCTACGTTAGTGGATCTGCACAGCCACATCACTAGCTGGCCGCAAGAAGCGGCGGCCGCACCATGCGATGAACCGCATAAATAAAGTATTGTTTTGTGATTTTTACATTGCTTGTCTAGTCACTTAGCAACATACTTAGTTAGTGGTTAAGGAGCAATGTATTTACTGCGAAAGTAGTACAGATATTTGAAAACAAAATTAACGTAGTACCTAAAAGCAAGAAATATTTTAGAATTTGTTGCTTTTCGTGATTTTAAAGACAAATTTAATATAAATATAAGTATTTTATATGGTAAATGATTCCATGGTTTACAAAGTTTTGGTTTTGGCTTTGGCTTTTACAAGAAAGCACTGAACAACACAGCATTCTTATATTTTTTCACGATCACGGTCGAAAGCGCATTAGTTCGCGTAGACGGCCATTTGCCTAGTGCATGGTCATTTTGCACATGCCGCGACGACACAGACACCGTTTTTTTACATTTCTATGATTTAAAAGCTTTGTTAAAACCAAACTTTGTAAAAAAGGGTACTATAAATTACTGATTATATAGAAGACAAAAATGTTTGGGAATGAGTTGCTCGCTCTACTAACTAAGCCTTGTGATAAAACTATAAAATATTTTAATTGTCATGCAAAACCATCGTTATATACCATTCCATGTAAATATTGACATTGATGAATATTATATACATAATGACATGAATATTTACTTAGTAAAGTATTATTTTACTTTTATTATTGTGAATGTGAGGACTATGTGGGTCATTCTCTTTTTTCTCCTTCTCTTTTTTCTCCTTCTCTGTTAGTTTTATTGTTGGTCTGGCAGTTTTTATGCGGCTTACCCAAATTTCCTTTCCTTGTTCATCGAGTCGTTAAGCTCCTTATCTGAAAAACACTATCATAAGTGAAATGTGAAAAGTCCTCATCGATCCAACACCTGGATAAAAATTTACTCGGGGTCAAAGGTCACAAACACGCGTTTTTCGCGATTTTCAGCAAAACGGTAAGTTTTATCATAAAATTAGCTCAGACAGAAGTTGTAGATCACATAATTATCTATAAAATGTCTAAATACTTCTTTCCTAAGAGCCACCGTGATGATGATACTTAGCCTCAGCAGCAACTAAATCGTATTCGTTTTCTACTCGAGCAAGAACAGCTTTAGCCATAGCATCAGAACGAGCCTGAGCTGTTTCCAGAACCAAATCTTTGCTTCATTTCCTTCTTGAAACCGAACACTGGGGTTAAAGTCGGTCAACCTCAGGATGAATCTACGAATCTGGCAATGGAGGAAATATTCTGAAATATTCACTTACTTCGAAAATAACGATGACTGTCAGTTCACTTTGAACGAATTAAGAAATATTTGCAAAACTACAAACGTAGATAACAGGACGCTAAAGGTTCGATTAAACGAACGTGTGCATATTATGACAATTACAACTCTTTCAACTTCTTGAATCGTTATATCTCAAAAAGGTGGCTCTTAGGAAAGAAGTATTTAGACATTTTTTATAGATAATTATTTGATCTACAATTTCTGTCTGAGCTAATTTTATGATAAAACTTACCGTTTGCTGAAACCCGCGAAAAACGCGTTTTTGTGACCTTTGACCCCGAGTAATTTTTTTTTCAGGTGTTGGATCGATGAGGACTTTTCACATTTCACTTATAATTGTGTTTTGAACAATCCTACCAATTTTCAGCCGAGTGTGAATTTTTGTAACAGTGGATGTCTAAATTGACCGGACTAAAATGCTTGCTCTAACTGGACAGGTCTATTCAAATCTGTGTGTTCTTCAAAAGATCATTTCAGACATCAATCTACACGGTAACTTCACATGGTCTGAGCAAGATTATGTCTGGACTTTAAAAGAGACCGTGACCTCTGAGTTTTTTTTAAAATGATATTACTAGTGCTTGACTGCGATCCCGCCTAGTGGAAAGCAGTGATGCAATCGTTGATGGTAAAGCGCATTAATTTATTATGAGCCTATTCACTCTAGCCTTGAAGACAGTTAAATTATAATTGGACGGGAAGACCGCTGCGGGCAAATTGTTCCAGTCCTTCGATGTACGCGGTATAAACGACGAGGTGAAACGCTTCGTCCGGATCGTAGCGGTTTCAACAACGTTAGTGTGGAAACTCGCCGTACTACGGATTGTCCGATGATGGAATAGTGATGGCGGAATTAAGTCATGTAATTCCCGCGCAATCTCTCCAGAATGCATCCTATAGAATACCGAAAGGCTGGCTACCCTACGCCAGTGCTCCAGGCTTTGTTAATTGATCTTAACCAAATCTGGATCACCAATTAGCCTCTTGGCACGCCTCTCCACTGGGTCAAAAGCTGCTAGATGGCATTTTGCAGCACCAGCCCATATGTGGCTGCAGTACTCCACACACGATCGGACCTGTGCTTTGTATAACATTAGAAGCTGTCCCGATGTGAAGTACCCCCGAACCTTTGCAAGAACGCCAAGTTTCCTAGCAGCCATCTTGGCTTTGGATTCAATGAACCGCCTAAAGTTTAGGTTTGAGAAAATTTCAACTCCCAAGAGCTGAAGGCGGTCGGTGCACTCCAAGGATACATTCTGAAAAGCAAGAGCCAAGGTGAACGGGCTCCTTTTGGCGGTGAACAGACACGCTTGTGTTTTGGCGGTGTTGAATCCCACATGGTTGGCTTTGCCCCACTTGGAAACTGCCTAAAGTGCGACATTCTTACCCTCTGCCATAGCCCCTCTTTCGGACCAGATTATTTACTTACAAGCCCGAGCACTCGGCAGGTATATCTCTACAACTGTGCTGTCATCTGCATACCCATAGATTTTGGGCATCAGCAGATCGTTGATATGCAGCAGGAAGATAGTTGCAGAGAGAACAGACCCCTGAGGAACACCGGCATTAGTCTTCATAGGCTCCAATGAGCATCCGTCGACAGGAAGTCTTTTACCCAGCTAGTCAGACCAGGGGAAATGCCGTACACTGGAAGCTTACTCATAAGGTAAGGTTAAGGTATTTATCTATGGGTCTGTGTCGCCTGAAATAAATAAATAAATAAGGCTAGCGTGCCATACCCTGTCTAAGACCTTCGAGACGTCTACAGAGACGAGACGGTAATCGCTTCACCATTCCTCCCGAGGGTCTCGCCCCACAAGTGAGTGGCATACACTAGTAGGTCCCCAGTAGACCGATTGCGTCGAAACCCGTACTGTCACTGTACTGGTCACTGAGGAGATCGTTACCTTCCAGGTATGCCATGAGACGCGAGTTCAACACACACTGCATAATCTTGCAGAGTATGGAGATTATTGAAATCGGCCGAGAGTTGCCTTTTTTGGGCTGCACGTTGGCAAACTTCCAGGACTTGGGCACTATACTAATCCCAAAAGAGAGGCGATACAAGCGTGTCAATACATGAGACAACTCGGGCGCACAAGCCTTGAGAACAATCGCTGGTTTACCATCTGGTCCACTAGCTTTATTCACGCCCAGACAACACAGTGCTCTCAGCACCTCCTTATTCCTAATGTGAACCTCGTTCGTCTAAGTGTCGCAGTGAAGAAAATTCGGTGGAGTAGCACTAGCAGTATCAAGACGTGAATTGTGGGCAAAGAGAGATGCAAAGAGACCTGCTTTCTCTACCGCCATATGAGCCAGTGTTCAATCTGGTTTAACCAGCGGAGGCAGTGTGGGCCGACAGAAGTTCGCTTCGACCGATTTGGTAAGGGACTAGAAAGATCTGCTACCGGACGGCTGCGCAGAGAGCTTTTTGTCAATATGGGTGATGCGGCCGAAGCTAGCCTTCTTTAGTGCCTTTTTGTAGGGCTTGGCATCATGGTTGAAGGCTTTCTTCTTAGAGCTCAGATCCGGAACTTTGCGGTCACGAGCGCTAACCCAGTTGAGAAACGCAGAGCACAATCGGCATTAAACCATGGGTGAGCTGAGCCACCAATGGGTACGTCGCCATAGGGGATGAAATACTCCATAGCTTGACGCACCACATCGGATATAGCATCCGCACAGTTCGACGGATTTTCATTGGAGAAACAGACCTACTGCCAAGGATAAGACGCAAAAAAAGTGCCGCATCTCATGCCAATCTGCTGACATGTATCTCCACATTCGTCGTTCACCGCGTGAGTCGCAGTCAGGTGGGGAGAAGGACGACACAGACTTCACCAGACATTGATCTGAAGTAATGGTGAGGAAACTGTTACAACATATCTGTCCGGATCGGTGGTCAGCAGAAGGTTCAGACAAATGGCGGTAAGACCAATTACATCTGGCACCCTAGTGGCTTGCCTTACCAACTGTGAGAGGCTCATTGAAAGCGCAAAGTTTCACGCTTCTCTCCCAACGTGGTCGGTCCTTTGGTATGGGAAAAGCCAGTCTTGATGGCAGGCGTTAAAGTTCCCCAGAGCGACGACCTACGCATCAGGGTGCCAATGCAGAGCATTATCAGCGGCTTCACTATGGTGGTCAAACAGTCGAGTCATCTCCTGGTCACCGCTGTGCGATCGGTAGACACAGGTATGGACAATTTTGTCCATACCAGTGGCCACCAACAGCTATAAGGACGAGAAGTTAGGGTCTTCAAGGTGACGGAGACGCTGGCAGCAGATGTCATTGCTGAGGTACACACAGACCCCGCGGCACGCTGCAGGAAATGGTGCTCCAATAAGTATCCCGAGTAGTCGAGGTACGCCGCATCTGACGGACATCTAATCTGGGTCTCCGTCAAGAAAAGCAAGTGTGGCTTGTCAGCCTCAAGATGGTGGTGGACCGCATCGAGATTTGAGTGCAAACCTCGAATATTTGAGAGGTGCTCTCGGAAGGAGAGGACGTATTTCTGCTGTGAACACTTACTTTTCTTTATTGGACCTTTCTTTTAAAAATAAAAATATTGGGGAAGACGGCAATTGAGCGAGGTGATGCGATGTTAAACCCAACAACAGGACCGTTGCTGCGCCAGTGGGGGGTTGATCTGGAGACTGCGGGGACGCCCGAACACCCCCAGGGATCGCCAGCGGGCCCTCTCGTCCGGTCGCCAACTGGCACGATGGGGCCATCTTGGGATTTATCGCAATTGGCGGGGCAGCCTTTCGTGTATGGCTGGAACACTACTTAGGCCCTCAACTACCTGCGGTCGATCAGCGGAGCACCGGGCTTCGGATCCCGCTACCCTCCACGACCAAACACCCGACACAACAAGAACTGGCATCATACCCGGCATACATCGCAGGACAACTGCTCAGACCCATCTTCCGTACGGCTTTACCAGACATCATGCCGGAACACGACGGATCGCTTGGCGGCATGACTTTTTTTAAATTTTTTATATAAATAAATTCTGTTGGGTGGTAACTTTTAAGCCGGCAGCCAGCCAGCGGATGCTATGGCCTACCTCCTTTATTACTGCTCGTTTAGCACTACCCAGGAAACACGTCACCCTACACGTGTTCCCTGGGTAGTGCTAAATGTCGTAACTCGTCGTAACTCAAGTAGAACCTACGGACGGACGCAAGCAGTTCATCCCCCAAAAAGTTTGGTTCGGCTTTTCTACTCAGAGTAGCCAGATAGGAAACGCCGACTTTATCTAGCTTATTTTTTTATTTTATAATATGACTGAATTCGATATACTATTTACAGAAAAACAATTTCGTTTAATGTCAAAGGGATAAGGACGTCCATGGTATGTTTTGTAGTGTTCATTTTAATTTTTTGTAATGTATTTTCTGTTGTATAATAAAGTATTATATAAATAAATAAAAATATATTCTGAAGGCTTCATTACAGAATACTTAATAGAAAATAATAGTCGTGTTACAAATCTATTAAATTGAGGCTGTAATTATTTCCCAGTTGTCACCGCGCCTGACCTTTACTTTGAATAAACCCTAAATGAACGCCAATTTGTTAATTAGTTGGTACGCATTCAGAATTATTAAAATATAGACAATATCAGTGACATTTAGATTAAGTTTCTACAAATATATTTGAACAAAACCAAAGTGTATTCGAAATTGCTCTAATATCACGGAGCTAAGCCCAATGTAACGGGAAAACGTCAATTTGTTATTTTCTTTCATCCCGAAAACACCAACAAGAATGCAATCATTCTGTCGGATATCTATCAGCGTCAATATCAGCGTTGACTGAAACGTCGTTTTATTACAAAAT
The DNA here is from genome assembly GCA_947507525.1 of Apamea epomidion. Taxonomy (NCBI): domain Eukaryota; kingdom Metazoa; phylum Arthropoda; class Insecta; order Lepidoptera; family Noctuidae; genus Apamea; species Apamea epomidion. The sequence goes on from OX382237.1 coordinate 20,477,193, forward strand.
GGCTAAGTGGTGGTCTGGCAGTTTTGTCAATCTGTAATCTTACCGATGTCACAGTTTTGTCAATCTGTAATCTTACCGATGTCATAGGTGGTTGTTGGTAGAATGTTCAATGTATACATAGCTCTTTCATTTTAAAATATTTTAATGTGTGTTTCTGCATTAAATATCGGCGAACAAACTCATAAATTCCACTGTATGCAGGTAGGACCCGCGAAGGCATAAACCACTATCAATTAAATTTGCTCAGTTTGATTGCCTCAAAGAGAGCCGCTTCTAAATAAGCATAAAAAAGCGGATCGATAAACAAAAGTACTTTTTATTTTCGAAGCGGATAGTCACTTTATTGATTTATTTAGAGTAGCTACTGCCACATCACATCGATTAACATGTTCAAAGGATGTTTCCGTAAAGAGAACTTTGTTTTGTGTACTCGTACATGACAATAAAGGCGTACATAATACTTGCGACGGAGTTGGCCGGTCAAAGCTAATTGCAGACAGCGTGACCATAGCTTGGACCCTATGTCATACTGGATTTTACATTTCGTCCATTCCATTTCGTGTTCACTCGTGGGTTTGGTTTTATTTGACCAGTTTGTTATTTTCGGTGATTTTAATATTTTGAATTAATATGTATTCGACATGGAAAGTGTTAGAGTTAAAAACGAACCATGTTACTTGCTTCTTTAAGAGTTAAAGTGTAAGTTCCGGGTAGCCCGCGAGATTCTGATTTTCCTTCGCAAATCGCAAGTAAGAAAATTTATTTCGCGGGCTACCTATAGCGTTTCCCTCAAAAAGGCAGACTTAATAGAAAGGTAGTAGCTATGACCTTTTTCTGTCGATTATGAGATTGAATCTTTGAGTCATGAAATGGTCGTCTAAGTAGTTTACGTTTCTCTCCTATAAAGAAATCACGCTAATTTTAGATTAGGTCTTATTCAACAAAGCTTCATACAGTAATAGTATAATGTTTCATTATATTTTGCAGGCCCTAACTATACGATCAGCATTTCAATTTTGGTCATGTAGAATATTTAAAAGATTCCAATCCAGCCGTGCAAGTGCCGCCCAATGTATGTTTTCGCGAAATTTTCTTTATGAATACGACCGTTAAGCCTGAATCTTCTAATTTTAGTGTCTTTCGGAAATGTTGGAATCTAATTTCGAAGCATTTTGGAAATCAACGAGTTGTTTTTGCAAACATAAAATAAAACAACCTCACACGTTATACATTGTATTACTTTTATAATAAGGAACATTTAATTTATCTATTAAACACAATTTATTTCATTAACTTAGCATTCTTAATTTCCGAGAATTTCAGGTTTCTTTATGTGACCCTAAGTGCCTCCGCACATTACGCGGCCAAGCCGCGCGGCCAGGTCGCCGCGGCCAACTAATTTTTCCGTGACATATGCATGTGCGCGCACTAGGCGGCCAGTGGCCAGTGACAACGTATTGGCAGCGCGGTCAGCAGGATTATCGCGACTTGCACGCGGCCAGTTGGCCACCGCGACCAACGAGATCCACCATTTCGAATGAAAGAGATCAGTGTGCGCGCACTTGTCGCAGCGGGGACACTTGTTTTTACAAGCTTTTATTTATCTTGCGATGTATGTATGGATGTATGTACATATGTATGTATGTATGTTTGTTCGGGTGGACTCTAGCAACTCAATTTTGAAGCAGATATCTTCAACCGATTGAGCTGAAATTTTGCATGCATGTGTAAATCGAATGACAATGCAAAATTATTATGATATGGAGCTGATCTAATGAGGGAACCGGAAGGTGGCCATTGGAACTCGGTAGTTAAGCGACACAAACCCATCGAGTTTGGACTCGTTTGATTTGTCTTGACTCGAACTTTGGTGCTAAATGGTAACCAGGGTCTGATGATGGAGCTGGAAGATGGCCATAGGAACTCGGTATTTAAACGACACAACCCCATCAAGTTTGGGCTCGTATGATTCTTCATGACGAGTAATTTGGTACTAGAACGTAACCAGGGTCTGATGATGAAGCGGGAAGATGGCCATAGGATCTCGGTAATTAAACGACACAGCCCCATCGAGTTTGGGCTCGTATGATTCATCTTGACGAGTACTTTGGTGCTAGATGGTAATCAGGGTCTGATGATGGAGCTGGAAGATAGCCGTAGGAACTTAGTAATTAAACGACACAACCCCATCGAGTTTGGGCTCGTTTGATTCGTCTTGATGAGTACTTTGGTGCTTGATGGTAACCAGGGTCTGATGATGTACACGTAGTTTAAGTGCACTAAACGCATATAACGAGAAAACACTGCTACGCGCTACGAACTACGCCGTTGTCAATCTCGCATCAAAAATACTTAATATTTAAATAAATAGAAAAAAAAACGTTTTAAAAACAAGCTTTTATTACTTGTTAATAAAAAGAACTAAAAAGTTAAAAATAATTTAAACCTGATAAGAAATAAATAAAAGCGTGTTACATTGTGATTGCAAAAGAAAAATAAAGAAGGTGTAATATGCTGAATGTTGCTGCTGAAATTTAATGTTCCATCAAAATGTAACACGCTTTTATTTATTTCTTATCAGGTTTAAATTGTTTTTTACTTTTTAGTTCATTTTAATAACAAGTAATAAAAGTTTGTTTTTAAAAAGTTTTCTTTTTCTTTTAATTTTTGTGTGTATAGGATGGCGTTTGATACGGAGCGTTTCCAATTTTTTCTTTGTTCTTTTTTTCGTTCGCTTTTGTAATAAGAAAATCAGCGCAACATTAATTCCTTCTTCGACGTCCATTTTGGAGCACGATGTGAATTCAACTGACAAATGTGGTCGCTACGTGGCCGCAGATGAATTGATAGCTGCGCGGCCAGGCAGCGGCGACCTGGCCGCGTAATGCGTGGGGGCACTAACTCATTGCTCTCGAGTGTAGTTATGACAGCGGCATTTTGGCAGTTGCTATCCCCATTATTTGGCTACGTGATACTTAAATATCGTCGCTTTCAAATGGCATTAAAAACGAAATGAGCAAAAATTAGTTGTAATTTTAAACTGAAATAAAAAACTCCAATAATAAATACCGCATTCATCGCTAATAAACTATTTAATTCAAATCCTTTTGAATGATTTGGTCAATGGCCAATTAAACGCTCAGCAATTTAATTCCGCCGCGTGTTCCCGCCGGGGCAGGTAGTACCTATCTAACTTCCTAATTAGTTCCAGGTGCAATATTCATTCAGAAAACACAAAAAGGTAGCCTTTTTGTGTTTTAAGTAAGCTCAAATATATTGACAACATCGCGCTAGTGACGCTCATTTAATTTAGGTAAGGTAAAGGTCGCCGACTAATTGTCAGGATATCTAAATTGACTCGCACATTAATTGCCTTACTTTAACAATGCTATTGTAATAGTTTCTACTGTTAATAATACTATCTATACAGGCTGATTTTATAAAGACCACCCAAATTTAAGGATGTGGTACAGACCATCAAACTGAACAACTTTCTCCATGGGACAAATAGCGTAATCGCAAAAATTTTATCAATTGTCCCATAGAAAACTTCAATACCTACTCGACCTAAATGTATGGGACGGCTGAATTTTTATTCGCGATTACGATGTAACTATTTATTTCAACAAAACCAATTACAGGCACTTTTGAATTTTCAAGGGTCGATCAATCAAAAAGATGAAGCTAGTTGCCCATTCCAAAGCGTAGTAGGTACCTATTCAGAAGAACGGGCAAGAAACGTCATGGCCACTCTTTTAAATCGCAATAATATCGTTACAAAGTATTGGTAACATCATTCGTGTTAAAAATTATGCATGTGAGAACAATGCAGAACGTTAAAGACGTCCGTAATGAAAAGATAAAAAAAACAATTGAAATATTTAATTAAAATAAGCCATGGCAGCAAAGAGTTGACCAGTACCTAATGACGGCGCCCGTTCACGAACATTACGAATTCAGCTCAACTATTTTGAAGGGAGCTAAATGATCCAACACATGCGCCACCATCAAGTAGACATTGGAGTGAGTATGACATACTCTCAGCTGCCAAGGCACATTCAAGTCAATGAAAGACGTACTCAGTAAATGGTAGCTTTATAGTATGTACAAAGTACTTATATATGTGCTATGCAATTATGCAATACTCGGAGATCGAATTTATGTAACTAATGCAAAAATCGTATTTTAAAATCTTCAGCAGCTCCAACTGTATGTAGGTAGGGTAGGCGTGTGTGAAAAATTTTCAAATGCTTAATCAATTTATGTATTTGTGCGTCCTGTGGAGCAGGACCAGCGTTTAGCCAAGCATTTTTGTCAGTGATGTAATCCCCCAACTTATAATATGCTTGGCTGCATATTGTGCGTTTTATGCAAGATTTGAATTTCATTTCATTGAGTTGGAGTATGTGGGGAGGTATTTTATTCTAACATTTTAAACAGTACCCCATGAAGGAAGAGTCTACTTTAGCCAGTCTGAAACCTGGTTGAACTAATTGGTCCCTATTTCTAGGTATATAGGTGTCTGTCACCTCCTTTACTGAAAAGATTTAAATTTTTCCTTACGTACATGATGTTTTCATAAATACAGGAAGATTTTTAAGACACCGTCCAAATTTTGATATATTAATTTTTGGCGAAAATCATTGAATATCTGTTTTTTCTTTTAGTATCACTCAATACAAAAATATTGAGATATTACATCACAAAGTTATCTATAAAAATTTAATGTTTCTGGACACTGCCGCGCCGTGCGTACGCGCTAGGTGAAGTTACGCGGGCCGGCCCGCCCCGCGCGCCGCCGCAATTCATTGATAACACAATAATAAACAAAGTTGCAAATTTTCCCCTCATACTTTCACGGGCTTAGGACCGTCAATAAGCAAAAGGTTTGTGCTATGTTCACTATGATTAGAATGTAATCCTTAATTAATGAATTACAAAATAAAGTAAAAATAAATTAGATAAATAAGAACTTTAGACCTTATTAAAACCGTGCCAAAACGTTTTGCTATTATGCGTCTTTAAAAAATTTTAATCAATTTATGTACTTACAAATAATTAAAAATTTAATCATCTTAGAACAATCACATTAACAGTACTTTAATAAATGTTCAAAATGCATACCGTTTCTCTCTAAACAGAGTCTTGCACGTTTTTGCACATTATTTTTAATGATACCTAATGTCTAGAAAAAATTTGGACGGTGACTAAAAATTCTTCCTGTATATTGACTAGGTACCGTCATGATATTAATATCTTTAAACAGTTCCCTTAGAGAATCGCGCCTGCTTAGGCCATATATTGCTCTGATGGCTCTTTTCTGCAGAATAAAAATAGACTCGATATCTGCAGCCCGTCCCCATAGTAAAATACTGTAAGACATGATACTATGAAAGTAACTGAATAGCCTCGCGGTATCTACATTAGTAAATTGACGGATTGTTTTTACAGCATATGCTGCTGAACTTAGCCGTCCTGCAAGAGATGTTAAATGAGGACCCCATTGCAGCCTTGAGTTGAGCGTTATGCCGAGGAATACAGTTTTATCGACGAATTTTAGTTTCTCTTTATTCAATATTATGTCACAATAACTACGTGTAAGATTTGGTAAAGCAAATCTTATGCATTTAGTTTTTTTCTCATTTAATACTAAATTATTAGCAGTTAACCAATTTTGCACTTGCAGTAGAGCGTTATTTACGTCGTCGAGATATGATGTACGTTTATCGTAAAAATTAAGGAAGTATCGTCAGCAAATAACACAATTTGTGGTTGGTTTTTTAATAAATGGTCATTTATATATACTGTACGGGCAGTTTTTCCGTACAGGGAGATGTAGTATGTAGACTGTTGATGAAATAAAATCACTGTTCTGTGTCCGTTACTGATTGATTGATTTATTAGGTAAAATGTTAAATTATCTATCTATTTTTTGAAAAATGACCCCTGACGGGGCAAAAAGGGGTAATTCGATTTTTAAGGGGAGGATTTGAACTTAAAACTGTATGTTACATTTTCACACCTAAGCCACTGAACTTCTGATTTGGCAAAGAGATAGATGGCATCCTGGGGAAGGACATACTTTTTATCCTGGTAGCACGTTCTCGTGGGATAATTCCCGACATCCACGCGGGCGAAGTCGCGGGCAGAAGCTGCGTTGCTAAGTGGTTGTGGTGAGGAGAGTAAATAAAATGCACAAGTCCGTAAAACCAGTCTATTCGATATTCACGTTAACAGGGATAATACAGTGTACACAAGTTACTGTTTCGGCGCGGCGCAAACGACTGCCGGCTGAACCATATGCGCGGGGGAACATTACCATTTGCAGCGTTAGCACATTGCTGCCTGTAGTCCCTACATACCTCCCCCCTTTAAAAAAAATAACTGTTGGTCTCTTATATCCTGCTGTCCTGTCTTGGCATCATTGTGGCCTGTTACCAACAACACAAACCCTGCGGTGTGACCTACGATCGAACAGCAAAATATAATTGACCCATACCTACATTTATACATTGTTATACATTGTTAATCTTAATTATGTTGCTAATAATTGTTATCGCTAACACTTTTTGAAATACAATAGATTCTTTTAACATTACAAAATTTTCTTTTTACCACTTCTACATTTCTATTTTCAATACACTGTTCACTTAACTCTAAAACTTATAGTTATTACATATCCGCCTACCATACAATGTTATCCCTGAGCCGTATTTTGCGTTTTCGGCACTGTTGGTCTTACGCGTATGAATCTCGTGGGATAGCCGACTGCTGGGTCGCTGTGGTCGCGGGCCCTGCTGGCCATATAGTTGTCAACTCTTTTCTTATCCATTTCTTAGTACCGGTACAACATTGTCTTCCGCACAAACAAATCGTCAGAATGGATAGGACGATGGCGATCACTATAATAATTATACCATAGTTCTCTATTTTAGTTTCTAAGTCTCCGACATGTTTCGCGTTATTAGCTCCCTGTTGGGCGATTATGACTGGGGAGGTATGTAGGGACTACAGGCAGCAATGTGCTAACGCTGCAAATGGTAATGTTCCCCCGCGCATATGGTTCAGCCGGCAGTCGTTTGCGCCGCGCCGAAACAGTAACTTGTGTACACTGTATTTTCCCTGTTAACGTGAATATCGAATAGACTGGTTTTACGGACTTGTGCATTTTATTTACTCTCCTCACCACAACCACTTAGCTAATAAGATCACGTTGGGGTCACCAATGTTGAGGTTGCTAAGTGGTTGTTTTTTTTTCTTTAGCTTGAATTGAAATTCAATCTCCTAGTATTGTATAATTGCATAAAACGTATGTGAGTACTATGTACATACTATAAAGCTACCATTTACTGAGTACGTCTTTCATCGACTTGAATGTGCCTTGGCGGCTGAGAGTATGTCATGTTCACTCTAATGTTTCGCTGATGGTGGCGCATGTGTTGGATCATTTAGCTCCCTTCAAAATGGTTGAGCTGAATGGTGCTAATCTATGCGTCATGTTCGTGAGCGGGCGCCGTCAGTAGGGACTGGTCAACTCTTTGCTGCCATTGCTTATTTTGATTTAATTTAATATTTGAATTTTTTTTTAATCTTTTCATTACGGATGCTTTTAACGTTCTGCATCGTTCTCACATGCATAATTTTGAACATGAATGATGTAACCAATACTTTGTAACAATATTATTATGATTTAAAAGAGTGTCCATGGAGTTTCTTGCCCGTTCTTCTCCATAGGTACCTACTACGCTTTGGAATGGGCAACTAGCTTCATCTTTTTGACTGACCGACCTTGACAATTCAAAAGTGCCTGTAATTGGTTTATTTGAAATAAATAGTTTGAGGTTGAGTTATATCGATGACTGCAACTGGTATTATTAATCTTTTTACTTCACACAAATTATTAAAAAGTAGTAAATACATGCTACCAGCATTCAGATACTATTATCATTTCTTGCCAATCACTATCACACTTCTTGATGATTCCTCGACCATGCTTCAGAATTTCAGAATAACATTTTGAATTGAACAAGCCGTTAGAGTCACTTAACATCCCTTTACATGGCAAATAACAATAACATTATACTGTATACGCAAAACATTGTGAGTTAACCCTTTATTTTACTCAAAGGCCTATGTAACCGTGAACTGCTACTAACTAAAACTTATATTAAAATTACACTTTGTAAGCAAGGATATTACAAATTAGAAGATTATAAGTATTCAAGATAAGAATGCTTGGAAACATGCTGGTCCTGCTCCATAGGACAATCTCTAGAGTTTAGACAAAATCAAACTGGTTGCTAATGTAATTGTATAATTTATTCTTCTTTTTTTCTTTGACATTGATTTACATTCTGTAATTACTTGGGGTCACACCCGGACTTATGACTCCTTATTTATTTATGAAAATCGTCTACTTTTGGAATTTTTGTAAATATGTGAGCACCATGTATCTATCACATAGTTAATTTATATGTCATGGATTCATTAATCCATTTTAATTCTTTTACTTATTGTGGTATAGTAATTTTATTTTTAGGAGCATCATCTTCACATATAATTAATGTATGCAAAATATTGTATAACATTTTAAAAGATTAACGATGGAGTTTCTTGACCATTCTTCTCCGACTAGAATCAATTTTATTTTAATTTTAGTTTTGACGTTCAAATGTGCCTTTTATGTGCCTATTTGAATTTGAAATAAATGATTTGACTTTGACGTTGAACAAATTTAGGTATGACGTCAGATGGCTAATGAAAATCTGTGGCATCCCTCAGTATCCTAAGTTATGGCTGGAGTCCGCATAAACATACGCAACACTTTATACACCTATTTTAATTCCTGAATTATGGAATACGGACAATACCATTACTTTTTAACCCCCGACGCAAAAACGACGTGGTGTTATAAGTTTGACGTGTCTCTCTCTCTCTCTCTCTGTGTGTGTGTGTGTGGGTGTGTGTGTGTGTGTGTGGGTGTGTGTGTGTGTGTGTGAGGGTGTGTGTGTGTGTGTGTATGTCTGGCTGTGGCATCGTAGCTCCCGAACGGATGAACCGATTTTGATTTTGTTTTTTTTGTTTGAATTTGTCGGGAGAGTTCTTAGCTATGTTTGATGAAAATCGGTCTAAGATGGCTGCCGCCACAAAATCGCGGATTGCATATTTTTCCACAACTCCCTCAATATGGGTATCAAATGAAAGGGCTTGACTAGTAGAATAGTATACACTATGATAAATTTCAAATCCAAGATGGCCGCCACCACAAAATGGCGAATTAATTTTTTTTTTTCACAACTCCTTCAATATGGGTATCATATGAAAGGGCTTGACTAGTAGAATAATTAACACAGTGATAAATTTCAAATCCAAGATGGCGCCACCACAAAATGGCGAATAACATTTTTTTTTTCAGAACTCCCTCAATATTGTTATCAAATGAAAGGGCCTGACTAGTAGAATACTACTACTATGATAAATTTCAAATCCAAGATGGCTTCCAACCCAAAATGGCGAATAACAAAAAACCTGACTAAACACCAAATTACTTGAATCTTAAAACGCAAGAAAATAAAAGAAATGAAATAATAAGGAGTCCCTACAAAAAGCATGAAATAAAAAACTAAATTAAAAATTTAAAAAACCCCCGACACAAAATAATAATAAAAATAGTATGAATGTAAAAAGCCTAAAACAATCTTAAAAAAACTATTTAAAAAATAGCCACAAATAGAACAAAAAATGTATAAACGTGAAACCCTATAAAAAGAAAAAAATAACCTTAAAATATTGAACCCGTATGTTTTCTTTTGTCAATTATATAAAAATTAAATTTAAAATTTAAAAAATCCCCGACAACGTGAAACCCTATAAAAAGAAAAAGTAACCTTGAAATTATGACCCTACGTAGTAAGTACGTATGAAATTTTTTGATTAAATGTTGTCCCGTCGGGGGACCGCTCTAATTATCAGCCAAACGTTCTGTTAAAGTTTAAAATAGTAGCGGTCCCCCGACGGGACAACATTTAATCAAAAAATTTCATACGTACTTACGTAGGATCATAATTTCAAGGTTATTTTTTTCTTTGTATAGGATTTCACGTTTATACCTTTTTTGTTCTATTTGTGGCAATTTTTTCAATAGTTTTTGTAAGATTGTTTTAGGCTTTTTACATTCATACTATTTTTATTATTATTTTGTGTTGGGGGTTTTTAAAAATTTTAATTTAATTTTTGTCAAATGCGAGATTATTTCTCGAGGATCTGTTTTATTATTCTGTATAATTTCGAGGCAGCAAAAAAGCGATTTTGTATTAGGAGAAGAGGAAAGTAAGAGAATAATTTTCTAAATATGTAGGTAACTACCAAGTTTTGACGCCTTTACGGGTCCCAATTTACATAAAGATTATTGTGGAAAAATAATAGGTACTTACTTGAAAAAATAATATTTTCAGTTTCTTTTCATAACTAGGTGCGCACTAAAATATTTTTATTTAATTTATTTAAATAAAATCAAATTATTGTCCTACAAATCTTTAAAAATATTTTTTTTAAAGGTATTAATATTTAGGTTTAAATTAAAGGTCTTTTTTCTTTACATAATATACTTTATATACGATTTTGTAAGTCAAATGTAATAATTACAGTAAATTTAAGGTTAACCTGGTCCAGGAAATGTAACAACAATGAAGTGCGCTGGAATTAGGCAACGTGCCAGACTGTCGAACGTTTCATAAAAGTAGGTCGCGCGGGCGGGATCGGAAATGCATTTGATAATAACTACAATTTTAATGTTAAACGAAAATATAAAGATACGAACCTTCACGACATACCTAATTGTTTTAAACGTCATACGTCTTGCATTTATTGTGCGTCCACGCGGGATCTGTGAGAGACCTCTGCTCTGTGCCGCCGAGGCGAGGCAAACATCTCGACGGCCTGCACATAATATTATTTATTTCTGCCTCCCACTTTTATCGCTTCCTTTATGTGAGCATAAATATTTGTTGAAATATTTCGAATTGCTGTATTTGCGAGCGAATTCTGTAAATGTTACTTTGAAATGTTATCAATCATTATGTGCAATGTGCAGCTTTGCGAAAACAGCTACAATACATCTGTATCCAGTTACCAAAAATGTCTTCAACTCATTCAATTACTCCCATTCCGACATCCCGTAGAAATTAGGTTGGTAGTATTTTGTTTTATATACAGTTATTCATTTGTTCATTTGTTAACACAGGTACAATAAATAGTCGCTGCAGAAATTTACAAGAGCGCTATGTTATACCCGTAGACGTACAAATGTTTATAGAGGTAATTGACATTAAAATTGATAACATAACTACATTAATGGAATGCATGTAGAATTAATTGATTTGACAAAAATAAAAAAACAAAGAAAAATAATTATACAGGCTGATTTTTTAAAGACCAGCCAAATTTAAGGATGTGGTACAGACCATCAAACTGAACAACTTTCTCTATGGGACAAATAGCGTAATCGCGAAAATTTTATCAACTGTCCCATAGAAAACTTCAATACCTACTCGACCTAAATGTATGGGACGGCTGAATTTTTATTCGCGATTACGATGTTGGTCCCATGGAGAAAGTTGTTCAGTTTGATGGTCTGTACCACATCCTTAAATGTGGCTGGTCTTTAAAAAATCAGCCTGTATAAATGTCAAAAGGAAAAATATAAAATGTAATATAAAAATGTCAAAAGGAAAAATATAAAAGTAATAACAATAAAAGTAATAATACTTAAAATAAACAAAATGTCACGTGCAATGTTATATTAATGAAATAGGTCAATGAGTACCAACTAAGGTCAAAAACAGTAATTACATTTTATCTGCCAAAAATACCGAAATGCTGTAATATGCGTTTTGATTTAAACCTTTTCTTAAATAAGAATATGTATTCCTTAATTAAACTAGGTATGTGGTTGTATATGATTGGTACCATACAAAAAAATTAAACCACCGAAAAAACTGAAAAGCAAAAAATAATAAACATTTTTTATTTAACCTTAATAACTAAGTTCTTAAACTGATGTAAGTATACCTAAGTAATTTTGAGTCGACGCCGTTTAAATTTAAGGCAATTTAGTGATCTTTGTTTATTGATTTTTTAACAATAAATCAGGGGTGGTTTATTGTTCACTCACAGATAAAAAAAAAAAAATCGTACACTAAGGGTGGGAAAATAGGGGTATTTTCCCACCCTTAGGGTTGGAATTTTATTTCCAAATTTATATGGGACCAACTTTGGGAGATACCCTTTCCAATAAAAAAAGAATTATCAAAATCGGACAATCCGTAAAAAGTTATGCGGGTTCATAGATAGAAAAAAATATATACGCGTCGACTTGAGAAACTCCTCCGTTTTTTTTTCGCTGGTTAAAAACACTTTTATGCATGAATGCTGTGTGGGACCTTTTTACGCACAATGTATTGTTCTGTGGTCGAGTTCGTGTGTTATAAAATGATATTCTGGCAAACAGGTCTGGATTCGTCTTAGCAAATACAGCTACCTCAAAAATATATAAGCATTGAAATGTCAATAATTTGTATTTGTTAAAAAATGGCTTACAATAATCGAAATTGTGGAGTCTGAACATCGACCTAATGCACCTTTTTTGTGATTTAAACACTAATTTCCAGTTCTTCGCAATAATTCACTAAATCTCGTTCCTAGTACATATCATTCTCATTTTCTCAGATTATTCTTAAGTCACGAAATGAAAACCAAGATTTTAATAAAACAAACAGACAGATGTATCAAAAAAAATGGGCTCTTAAATCACCGACTTTATTAAAAACCTTTTTGAAATCAAATCTATTTTAGTCTATGTGTATTGAGTCTACAAAGGCCGCGGTCCTGTGGATATAGACGTCTATGCACACACTGTTATGTGCATAACCGAGCTCCCTCGGCGACGGCTCCTTATTACGGTGTCACGTGATCACGTGCCGCCGCGCGCCGCCAGCGCCACATGTGCTTCGCTTTAATTCCACTGAGATCCAGAAACCAGGTCCTTTGTTAACTTTATGACCATGAAACAGAGAGAAACAGAAAATCTAGTGAATTTTATGAGTAGCAAGCAACAATTCTCGTGCAGTGCGCAATCTGTGGTCTGCTTTGTTTTGACTTTGAAACAGCAACTTGTTAAGTAACAAGTTGCTATAGTTTAATGTGAACATTAAACACTGGTGTTACGCTATGACTCGTTGGAAATCGTACAATCAACCGCACGAAGTAACACTTGAACTACTATGAAGACTGCGTACTGCTACGAAATAAAGGCACTCTCAACTAATACGAAGACTGCTTACTACCACGAAACAGAGGCACTCTCAACTAATACGAAGACTGCTTACTACCACGAAACAGAGGCACTCTCAACTAATACGAAGACTGCTTACTACCACGAAACAGAGGCACTCTCAACTAATACGAAGACTGCTTACTACCACGAAACAGAGGCACTCTCAACTAATACGAAGACTGCTTACTACCACGAAACAGAGGCACTCTCAACTAATACGAAGACTGCTTACTACCACGAAACAGAGGCACTCTCAACTAATACGAAGACTCCTTACTACCACGAAACAGAGGCACTCTCAACTAATACGAAGACTGCTTACTACCACGAAACAGAGGCACTCTCAACGAATACGAAGACTGCTTACTACCACGAAACAGAGGCACTCTCAACTAATACGAAGACTGCTTACTACCACGAAACAGAGGCACTCTCAACTAATACGAAGACTACTTACTACCACGAAACAGAGGCACTCTCAACTAATGCGAAGACTGCTTACTACCACGAAACAGAGGCACTCTCAACTAATACGAAGACTGCTTACTACCACGAAACAGAGGCACTCTCAACTAATACGAAGACTGCTTACTACCACGAAACAGAGGCACTCTCAACTAATACGAAGACTGCTTACTACCACGAAACAGAGGCACTCTCAACTAATACGAAGACTGCTTACTACCACGAAACAGAGGCACTCTCAACTAATACGAAGACTGCTTACTACCACGAAACAGAGGCACTCTCAACTAATACGAAGACTGCTTACTACCACGAAACAGAGGCACTCTCAACTAATACGAAGACTGCTTACTACCACGAAACAGAGGCACTCTCAACTAATACGAAGACTGCTTACTACCACGAAACAGAGGCACTCTCAACTAATACGAAGACTGCTTACTACCACGAAACAGAGGCACTCTCAACTAATACGAAGACTGCTTACTACCACGAAACAGAGGCACTCTCAACTAATACGAAGACTGCTTACTACCACGAAACAGAGGCACTGTCAACTACTACGAAGATCGCTTACTGCTACGAAACAGAGGTACTGTCAAAGTTGTTGTTTCCATGAACGTGCGGTTGACTGTAGCTTGGAATATTTAATACAAAATACTAGTGACGCGCCCATACTTCACACACACAGTTTTTACGAGTTAACAAAACATCAAGATTTCTTTATTATTTGAAGTATAATATTAATTTATTATAAACTTCCCGGAATAACTTCTCTAAATGACGGTGTAAACCTCATCCGCTACACAGTTTAGAAGAAACAAGAACACGAACGACTTTATTTCATAACATGTATAGATACAACCAAGAGACGATAATGTGCCACTTTTTGCTTGTAATAGTAGGTATCATATTACTGGGATTAGTAAAACGCCATTTGCCCTCACAGTAATATTAGTTCTTGTGCCCTTTGTTGTTGCCCAATGAGGCTTCTGTATCTTCTTGCCCCGTGGCGTCGCTCGAGTTTAATAACCGAGCCTGCTGAATCTACCTTCTGTTTAGTTTAATCTTTAGCTAATGGACCGTCTTGCGATATGAAAAGATTCCACGTTAATGTAAATCTGGAGGCATGGCAGAGTGAGCCAAGTCTAACGTAAACGTCCGAAGCTACACGCCTTTGTTATGGTAGCCAACTCTAGGACCTCCATAAAGTTTGTTCTTCATCAGGATACAACTTACAAAGTTATTGAGATACCTTAAATTAACTTATAATTCCTATGAGTTACAAGTTACTCACTTATTATCCACTATGAACATATCGTTTTTGCGGAAACAAGTTTATTTTTTCATATTATTTTATTGAGTGGCAGAAGTGGCATGAAGGTTGGACTTGGCTTGGCATAATATTAACAAAGGCGGCCTATAAGTTCTCTCTTTTTAATTTACAAGTAACAGTCGTGAGACTTGGCTTGACTTTTTTACATAGAATGTTTTTGATGGGATTACGTCTTATCCTGTATACTGCGTACCCAAAATATCTTGTTATGATTTTGTTGTTTCGGGGATAAGAGCAGCTCGTGGTTTGTGGAGTTATGAATTTGCAAGCGGTTCATCTTTGTTGTTCCGAAGTATAAGAGAATCAAATATATTTGAAACAGACCGATTCCAAGAAGAACGATACAGATTGCATTTGAAACTTAGTCGTTACATAAATGACGTAAAACTACTAAACCTAACGACCTAACGAAATATTATTTGCAAAAAACTGATTGTTCTGATTTCGAACAGCTTTTACTGCACATTACATATTGCACATACATTTTGCATCGGTCTTTTCACACATTATTTTAACGCCTAACAAAAGAGAAAAACCCGGTGACGAATATTCACTAGGATTTTTGCCTTTAATGTGGCACGTCGACTTTGAGAAAAACTTTGGCTTTGTCTGACGTCGTCTCTGCCACACACAAATGTGTGACACTCTACCGCAACGTGTGACATGCAGGGCATACTGCTACAGGGATCTGTTGGCGCTAATAATAATTTCAGTAACTGTTGTTTTGTGAAATTTATTGAAAAAACAAGATGAGAGCGTTAGTTTCGATTTACGCCACGAGCCAAAAGATCTTTGTACTTGTAGCGCTATAGTAACTACGCTCTCTTGTCGCAGGTGGTGCTGGAGGCGCGCAAGGTGTGCGGGCGCCGACTGTTCGTGTACCGCGGCGTCGTGGAGTGCGCCTACAAGCCCGTGTACCTGGTCGTCGACACCGCCATCGAGGTAAGTAGCTGGAGCTGACAGCATAGTACATAGCTAGTCATCAATGAGCAGGAATAAAGATGGTTAAGAGATAGCAGACCCTTTCAGATACCACCGACACGAGGATCAGATAATATTGAAGAAAAGATAGGATAACAGAGAGCAGGACTCAGTACTGATAACAGTGACGTAATCGTCGCGATAACGAAGGAAGTCTTGGAATTTTTTGAAAAATTAGAACTGAATTTAAAAGTAAGTTTGCCAACAAAAGGATAAAAGTGTCGAGGGTGCAAAACGCCAAGTTATAAACTCTCTAATATACGCCATCAAACTTGTCGGGCGGTCCTCCAGGACTTCCGACAACTTTTATTATGAAAGGCTTACATCGGAACTCGTCACGCGAGCCATTGCAATCAAAAATATGTGCCACGAACTTGGTCGACCAGTAAAACTTTTACAAGAATTCATAATGGCGTTGTAGAAAACATGAGAATATGAGATCGATCTTTCGGGAGCGTCCATTGCCGGGCGCCGCGAGTAGTTGTGAGACGACGTACATTATGTATCGAGACTGCGGAGCAAGTTTTATATCATAACCGCTGAAAGAACTTGATACCAGCAGTTTACTAACTTAAATTAATCCGCGTCCGGGACGTCGCCGGCACAAACTTCCACTTCGGACGGAATATAAAATAGCCTTGTGCCAACTTGAGCCTAGACTAGCGTTCAATCTGATGGTTTTATATTTATTAATTAGTTTTCCTTAAAAACATAGTGAATATCAATGAGACTGATTTAAATTCGTTAATTAAATATTGGTCACTTTGAACTTTGGAACAGCCCCTGTTGGTGAGGTCAGGGGCTAAGATTATATTAATGACAG
This sequence comes from Apamea epomidion, assembly GCA_947507525.1. Taxonomy (NCBI): domain Eukaryota; kingdom Metazoa; phylum Arthropoda; class Insecta; order Lepidoptera; family Noctuidae; genus Apamea; species Apamea epomidion. The sequence continues at coordinate 20,494,131 of OX382237.1, forward strand.
TGAGTATAACGATGACATTAATGGAAAAACTGAACCTGATCTACTTTTATGTTCATCCAAGTTTATTGTTGCTGCTGCAGCATGTCACAATACGAGGGCGACTCTATGAAGGCGAAAGGTTTTATTGCTATATTAAATTATAATGAAAAAACATTATTTTTTAATTTATCATTTCTTTATTAATCATTTCTAAATACAAGCACCTTGTGCGAGAAGATATTCATATTTAACTCATGTTTTCGTTTTAATCTCAAGGTTCACGTATTACACGAACTGCTCATTAGTTCGCGTGTGAAGTAAGTGATTGGTTGCTATGAAACAAGTTTTGAACTTCACATTAATGTAATGTAATTAACTAATCATCAGCGCTCGATAAACTTGTTCGAAAAACGACAGCTAACAAACAGAAACGATACTCGTATCTCGTTTCAATGGAACGCTCGTCATTATCGTATTGAATATCTCGGCAAACGAACTGTATTTCACCGGCGTTAAATAAAGAGAATACATCAAAAAGTTTCGTGCAAATATTGAGTCCAAGAAAATGTGTTTCGCGTTTTTCATGAAAGTCGAGATTTTAATGTTATCGTGGTCGAGCTCTCAAACGAGGTCAGGTGCCATTCAAGCCGCCAGATTAAAACATAATCTTGGAACTAGCGCACCTCAGCGCGCCGCTCCGCTCCGCACCGCACCGCACCGCACCGCATCGCGCCGCACCGCATCGCGCCGCAGGGCCACCACGGGCGACTCTTAAGAGCTGCGCCACTATCTGAGAACTTACGTGTTCTTTTTAAAAAGGTAGCGTCGGGACGTAAATATTTCATCATGAGAGGTGCCATTTTTGAGATAAGAATATATTAGCTGTACTACAACCGATACGGTCCACAATCTATCAAGAGAATAATCACGTTATGATGAATGAAACGGACACATAAACTGGGTACCTACAGGAGCTATAATGATCCCTTTGATACCAGATAGAACCAGCCCTGTATTATATGTCCCTTTAATTATTATAAAGGGATGGTTCGGGCCCGAAACCTTACAATTAGTAGAGCTACTTAGGAAACTACAATTACAGCAGTTCTGTCCATTTCTGGGATGGGTTCTGAAACAGGATGCCGGTGTAAGGCTCGTCCTATCCGAGACCGTCACTTAGAACTGAAACACACGTTATTAGAGTTATTGCTGTAACTTCGCCCGTTTGCCTGCAATATCTGGGCGACGCTGTTTTTTTTTTTTTTTTCAGGATGGGAAAAAATCATCAAATGACCCCTCCCGCTCTGGGTGGAGCTGAAGGGAGTGTCAGACTCTTACTGACTAAAACCCACCCGTGTTCCTTCCTTAGCCCTTTATGTACCAGGGCAGCGGTAACCCTTTCGGACGATCCCGCTACCCATCTGGGCGACGCTTAATTGAATTGGGAACGTTGTACTCACATTACAAACTATACGTTTTCTTAAAAAAAGCTCAATCAACAAGTTGAGCCAGACCAGACCTCTTTGTGTTCTTGATCATGAAAAATCATATAGGGTAAAACATATTTAGGTGTTTTTAGGCAAGATCTACTCATAAATACTTTATTAGGTATTTGGTTGCGACACAGCAATTTACATTTACAGAAACGCAGTTAACCGACCAAACTCTAACAACAGCTGTCTCTGGAGGAAACTTTCAGTGAAAATATTTGAACCTTTCCCCTTTGTGAATCCTATCGCGTTTTGATACTTCAACACCGTTCACTACACAGTTAGCGACAATTATCCTTTCTAAGGAGTATCAGCTTCCAACTCCTGCTCGCTTTATATTTATTTTGAATGTAACATTTTTCCTCACAAAAAAATACTTTCGTAAAAATAATAAATCTTATATTTCGAGTGCTGACTATTATATACTTTTTCATTTTGTTACTCAAACTGCTCAAACAGAGATTTAATATGTGCGAACAGGCTTTAATATTACGTGGCATATTGTTACCTGCCGACTCTTCATTCCACGCTGGAGTGTCTACAGACAAGGGAGGAGAGAAGTAATATACCACGGCGTGGTAGTGTTAGGCCATTACCATTTATTTAGAACCAGCTTAAAATATATGTTGCGTAGCTACATGGCTAACGGCCCAGAAAACTTTATCCGACTTTTATTGATTGTCAAGCGGTCCCTAATGTAATGTAGGGGGTCGTTAGACGGCTGCCCTTGAAAAAGCGCTGTTTTTTCACGATCAGGTGAGGAGGCGCCTGGCGGCCATTTGTACGAGTCCGTGGCTATTTGCTATCACTCTCGGGACACCTTCGATACGTCATCATCCGTCTTGAACAGGCGCGGAGTCACGACGCTCCATATCCTGTGGAGGAGTCGCTCATGTTCATAAATCAGACGTAAGTCGTGGCTACTACTTGTATTCTCATCAGTCATGAACCCATTAGTGAAAAGATGATGTCAACCTGTACGAGTATATTGACTAGGTACTCCCACCCAGTACATTGACTAGGTACTCTCACCCAGTACATTGACTAGGTACTCCCACCCAGTACATTGACTAGGTACTCCCACCCAGTACATTGACTAGGTACTCCCACCCAGTACATTGACTAGGTACTCCCACCCAGTACATTGACTAGGTACTCCCACCCAGTACATTGACTAGGTACTCTCACCCAGTACATTGACTAGGTACTCCCACCCAGTACATTGACTAGGTACTCCCACCCAGTACATTGACTAGGTACTCCCACCCAGTACATTGACTAGGTACTCCCACCCAGTACATTGACTAGGTACTCCCACCCAGTACATTGACTAGGTACTCCCACCCAGTACATTGACTAGGTACTCCCACCCAGTACATTGACTAGGTACTCCCACCCAGTACATTGACTAGGTACTCTCACCCAGTACATTGACTAGGTACTCCCACCCAGTACATTGACTAGGTACTCCCACCCAGTACATTGACTAGGTACTCCCACCCAGTACATTGACTAGGTACTCCCACCCAGTACATTGACTAGGTACTCCCACCCAGTACATTGACTAGGTACTCCCACCCAGTACATTGACTAGGTACTCCCACCCAGTACATTGACTAGGTACTCCCACCCAGTACATTGACTAGGTACTCCCACCCAGTACATTGACTAGGTACTCCCACCCAGTACATTGACTAGGTACTCCCACCCAGTACATTGACTAGGTACTCCCACCCAGTACATTGACTAGGTACTCCCACCCAGTACATTGACTAGGTACTCTCACCCAGTACATTGACTAGGTACTCCCACCCAGTACATTGACTAGGTACTCCCACCCAGTACATAATTTTCATCAGAACATGTCTCCGTCTATTATATTAACCTAATATGTATTACATTCCGTCAGTTTCTTCTACTTTTGCTCATTAATGTTCTTACAAGTAATAAAGTTCCGTGTAACAGACGTTAATGGATCCGTGTACCGACAGTGATTGCATAATATTACTGTAATGTAATAAGACGCCATTGTATCGACACAATGCGGCTCTTTGTCTGACGCAGATTGATAATCACGCAAGAATGCTCTCTGGAAATAGAACCGAGTAGATTATCATTAAGTCTCATTCTGCTTCGGAATATAATTAAACGGTTCCAATTCTGCGAATGCCTAACAAAATATATCGTAGAAATCTAGTAGAGCAACTTATCAAGCGTTTCATTATAATATTGTGAGCTTTTAAACTTCCTTTAATTATTGAAGTTTTAGATATACTTAAACTCAAATATTGTTCCTAAAAGGTGGTTATGGTTTTGATCAAAATAGTTAGAGAACGTTATCCACGTGATAGCTGCGTGACAACAAACCTTACGCAACGTTGTGGTGAGCACCTACATACTGGGAAATCTTACTGATTAATAACTTATTGATCGTTACATAAGAAGATATACTCTTACCTACTTAAAGCTAAATCTTTTAACCTTCAGAAAATTTCCGTTAAACGCCTTCGGATATTTATTCCGTATTTGAAGAGTAACAGCCCGGCGCGCGGCGGCGGTTTGCGTCCTAGACATGATAACCTAGCTTGATAAACGAGCCGAGGTTTTAAAATGATGCCCAAGTGATATTAACAAAACATCTGGGCTTTGCATGGCGGCTGCGGCGGTGGCAGGGGAGAGAGGGTGGGGGGTGACGTCACGTCATGCCTCAGGTGAGCGACGGATTGTTTGTGGAACTAAGATGGACGCCGCCGAGCGAGTAATTGAAATGTTTTAATAGTATAACGGCGAAAATTGTTGTTTTAGTGAAGAAGTTTAGTTATTAAAATAATCAAATGAGTCGGTTGGTGTAACATTTTGTGTTCTCATGTGAAATAACATAATAAACGGCACGAGGAGGAAGGAGGGTGTCGGCCTCAGACAACCCGTTCAATAGAAAAGCTAAGCAGTTGCCGGCTTGGCAGGACAGCCTTATTATCTATTCATTTATCATTGTCCGGGGGTTGTTGTGTGTTAAGTAAGTCATAAAAGTACAGAATATTATGTCTCTCATAAAAACTGGGATAGGACATAAATATTGTCCAAATCCACAGGGATGACAACTTTCACGAAAACAACAACCGAAAATACGAAAATTAACGGAGTAAATGTAGGTATGTACATCATTAGATACTATTCATTGAAGATTGCTACACAAAACAAGAAACGAAACAATGCTTAGTATTAACTTCTCTTCAACTTGTTCCAGTTTTGTGTGTGTGTGTATGTACGTGTGTAACTGATTGCTTGGTTACGATTTAATTTGGCAAGTGTTTTCAACAAGCTATTAGTTTGTCAGTCCGAGGGACGGAGCCCGCGGCCTTTTGCTCACTCGAAAGGGATAAATACCCGATGCGATCCATTATGAATTCACAAACTCCTTATAGATAGGTACTAAAAATATGACTATACGTATTGGACGGATATCATAAAATAGTATTTTCTCTTTGAAGAGGTTTCCAATAATTACTTTTGAAATAGGTAGTCTTCAAAGCTATGAAAGCGGCCACCCGTTCCTTTATCATCTCGTTTCTGTAATTTTCTCTTTAATATTTCGATCAGGTTTTCCTGATAGTGTAAATATATTTAAATGGGTACTCCTACGAGTATTAAAAAAGTGCGTTGATAGGTATGTTCGCAGTTCATAAAAGTAAATTGATCTCTTTGAGTAAAAATATACCTAAGTCGCAGTCAACTAGCTTAATTATCCATTCAGTTTACTGCCTAGCCTATTACCTTAAAGGCGTTCAACTCGCGGCCGGAATGATATTCAGCCATTCAATCAAACAGCTAGGCTCGGTTAACTAACCGTTAGCGATCCAAGTTATTTGCCTAGCTGTTGAAATTGTTTAAAATCAATGGTGACCGGCATGTAGTAACATGGTTGTCACCATTGATTTAAAGTGGCAGTTGTTTATTGTAGTTTTGGAAAATATAAAAATTACAAAATGCATGTTTATTAACAAGTTCGGTAGTAAAAACTGCACTAAACTAAATAAAAACGAGTCAACAAATATTAAAATGCGTAAGTAAATAAATAGTTAGTAGTAAAATGACTTAACGGGCAGTTACGTGTGGACAGTTACTTAACAAATCAGTAGCGCTCGCCGGCCGCCTGCCGCGGCACCACTCGCTGCGCTTGCCGGCCGCTGCCGCGGCACCACTCGCTGCGCTTGCACGGCTTCTCGCGTTCGTTCACAGTTCTAAAACCCCTATTACACTACACGTTATTTAGGGCCCGATATTTAGGTGATGTGTTTTTTTAATAGGGACTCTTCCTCCCTTTCTCTTATTACACCATCCCAATTTAGGGAAAGGGTCCCTGAATATCGTGTAGTGTAATAAGGGTTTAACCTAACCTAACCCATTTAGTCGGGGTGGCCTGGCTTCGTTACTGCGACTGGTTAAGTTAAAAACCGCCAAAAAAGAAAATGACTGTAAAATGAATTTAAATAACAGTTGTCAAAATGATTACCCATTTAAATTTCGTTCCATTTTCCCCCTATTATATAATTGGCCTAAGCATTAGCCAGCCAGTTCATTAAATGTTGTATTAGGAGCATTGGCTGAATATTATTCAGGCCGCTAGTTGAATGGCACCGTTTAGTATAAAGGCTAGGCAAGTAACTGAATAGCTGACTAAGCTTGTTGGCAGCGACATATCGCGACAGCGGAAAGCCTGATCGAAATATGGATACTGAGACCGTACGTCAGCAGTTACACTTGAACTCCACAAACCACGCCTACCTACTGATGATTGACTACTAATTATTGTTTCAGGGTGTGAAGATCTCATGCGAGGTGCCTCTGGGCAGCGGACTCAAACCTGACTCCTTCGTCATCCTGTCACGGACGCAGGTATGAAGCTAATGTCGCTAAATAGAGGATTAGTAGGTAAACACAAAATAAAAAAAACCGACCAAATGCGTGTCGGGCCATGCACAATGACGGGTAGAAGTCCGTCGATGGGATGAATTTATCCTAAGAACAAACCGAACTATGTAGTTGAATATATCCTAAGAACAAACCGAACTATGTAGTTGAATATATCCTAAGAACAAACCGAACTATGTAGTTGAATATATCCTAAGAACAAACCGAACTATGTAGTTGAATATATCCTAAGAACAAACCGAACTATGTAGTTGAATATATCCTAAGAACAAACCGAACTATGTAGTTGAATATATCCTAAGAACAAACCGAACTATGTAGTTGAATATATCCTAAGAACAAACCGAACTATGTAGTTGAATATATCCTAAGAACAAACCGAACTATGTAGTTGAATATATCCTAAGAACAAACCGAACTATGTAGTTGAATATATCCTAAGAACAAACCGAACTATGTAGTTGAATATATCCTAAGAACAAACCGAACTATGTAGTTGAATATATCCTAAGAACAAACCGAACTATGTAGTTGAATATATCCTAAGAACAAACCGAACTATGTAGTTGAATATATCCTAAGAACAAACCGAACTATGTAGTTGAATTTATCCTAAGAACAAACCGAACTATGTAGTTGAATATATCCTAAGAACAAACCGAACTATGTAGTTGAATATATCCTAAGAACAAACCGAACTATGTAGTTGAATATATCCTAAGAACAAACCGAACTATGTAGTTGAATATATCCTAAGAACAAACCGAACTATGTAGTTGAATATATCCTAAGAACAAACCGAACTATGTAGTTGAATATATCCTAAGAACAAACCGAACTATGTAGTTGAATATATCCTAAGAACAAACCGAACTATGTAGTTGAATATATCCTAAGAACAAACCGAACTATGTAGTTGAATATATTTTCTCCCATACGTCACGGTCAATTCCAACCAACTCCAACTGCAAATGAATGTTTGTAATCGCAAAAAAAAAAAATATGTCACAACTACAAATGAACTATTTTCGGACTTATTCCTTTACTTCCGCTGACCTTGCTTCTTGCCAAATTTCATAATACCTCCACGCGTTCCTGAGAAAATGGGTCTTGACAGTAAGAGACGGACAGACGAACAAAGAAGTGATCCTACAAGGGTTCCGTTTTTTTCCTTTTGAAGTACGGAACCCTAAAAATCTGTTAGATTGTTTAACATGCTCAAATTCGAGTAAAACGTTATCTGTTTGATGTTTGAAATATTCTAAAATTAATTTTGTAATTAATTCTGAAGTATGACAAGTAAATCCACACAAAATATTACATTCTCAGATTTTAGGTACTAGGCTAGGCTTATAGTTAATAGAAAGCTAACATTGTTACACAGAAATCTACATTCGCCGCTATACACAGTAATATCACCTCGGGGCTTTTGTTCAGCTCGAGCGGCGGCCGGACCGGAGCGGTATATTACGGTTTCGAGAACGGTTGGCCGCAGGCTTCCATGGCTTTTTGGAAGCCTGTCCGACGTATAGCATAGAACGTTATCAGCTGTGACCGCTGCGCCGCAGCTAGCAATCCGGATCAAGGTTATGAGCACACTGAGCAGTCTGAGCACTTAGTTGCCCACAAGTAGGGCCCGCTGTCCCTACTCGTGCGTTGTATACTGACCGACGTAATAACACTTTTGGTACTTAGCCTCATTTATTTTGGTTTTGTTTTAGACCGACCCGGCTGTGTTTGCTGTTACTTTTTCAAATGTGTACTAAAAGTTTTTCTGCAATAAATTATTAAGACGAAAGAAAGCTTTTTCCTATCAGCTTGTCCATTCTTTAGCCTTTCATGACATGCATCATAAGTTCGGCTAATTAAACCCTTTCTTCTGTTTTCTGATAAGTGAATTAATGACAAGTTACTCAAATTATTTGCGACAGTTGGCATGTAAATAAAAAATATCCTACGCTGATTCCAAAACCATTTCGAGTTTTTAGGTTTATTAACCTTATTTATATATTCGTCGTAGATTATAAAAATTGAGCGATAATAGTCTCTCAATTGATTATTGCAGTACTAAGGTGAGGGTAAACGCCGTGACGCGCTCGGTAGAGGGGGCGGCACGTAGGCAGAGTCGTGTGGAGGGCAGTGACCACAAGACGAGTCAGTCTTGTGAGGGCAGCGAACGTATGCAGACCTCCACTTCTCCTACGCGAAACAGTCGGTTTGCCCGAACTTGGGAAATAGTGCGTGAACGTTATTAGTATTATACTGTGGTTATTATTCTGAAAGTGAATTACTAACTAATTTGCTGTAAGGATCGTGTTTTATTGTAAACCTGCACTATGGATTCCGTACCACGGAATCGAAACGGTGACGGCACTAGCGCTCAGCCATCATATTGTTAGCGTTTGATGATAAGATGGAGATTATTTCAACACTAGCTTCTGCCCGCGACTTCGTCCGCGTCAAATTTATTGTTCCCCGTCCCACCGCATTGCATCGCATCACCCGCCCACGCTATTACTTCGATTTGGCTTAACGTTCTTTCTGAATTTTTACCTATTTTCTTGGCTCCTAAGCGTGGTGTTAAATGACCTATATAAAAATAGCCTTCCTCAAGAATTGGGCTATCAAATGCAAAAAGGAATGCGTTCATACAAACAAACTATTCAGCTTTATTATTAGTATAGATAAACAAATGAAGCCACTTGACTTTTATTTGACCTCCAAATGGCGTTAAAGAGTAGGCAGATAAGGAATACTTGCGGTGCCTCCCATGGTAACAAAAGTAAATCAAAATATAAATGTCAACTTTAAGGATGACCATAATTATAATGTAGTCATGCGAAAAATTCGGTCTTTGAATCGATACAAATGAAACGTTGAAATCAATTCACAAAATCTAAATCCCGAAGCCTGAAGGATCGTTTATTTATATAATGATAGCTTAAAGAACTAAGCCTCTCTTCTCTCGACTTCACTCGACAAGACTACTAAACTCGCATTGCTAACGACTAGTAAGGACAGATTCGTAATACAACATTAGTAACTATAATCAATTGAGCTATACTATAAGCTGGACTCCTTTGATAAAGATTGGTCCTTGACAGCTCTGGACAGAGAGAGGTGGAAAGATAGTAGAAAGGCCTTTGCCCAGCAGTGGGACATTAAGGCCAAAAAAAATTATTATCTGTAATCAAGTTACTAATTTAATAATTGATCAGTTTAAAGTAATAAACAAATATTCGATTATTTCGATCATTGCCACCTCCAAATTCATGGGTCCATTAACCAATTGTCAAGTGTCATGCTTGAAGTTTCTGATGGCAAACAAAAACCGTCAAATTTAGGTTTTTATTGTGTGTTATGCGTGGTAAAGCTATCGAACTCTTCAAGCTTACTATTCAAAGTAAAATTTAGAAAAAGAGGTGTCCGCTTTTTATTTGGACGTTGGTTTTTTATTCCGAGAAAAATGTAACAGGAACCAAACTACACCCAATTATAAGCTACAAAAATATGCAACTTGGAACCACTAAAAGAATATTTTTAAACCTACCCATTTAAGAGAAAAATGATAAATCATTTAATGTTAGTATATTTATATGATTTGTTGATGGTAGCCCAAATTAAACCTCCCAAACACTTTGACAATGTCTTAAGCCTCTTATACACGGTCCATCTATATTTTCCGCCAAGGTTATGAACGATGCACGACGAAAAACAATGTGAATAGGTTCGACGGATTTGCACGACCAATATTACATCAAGCGAGAGCGCCCACCATCGCGAACGTGCGTCGTGCAAACAGACATTGAATAACGCGGACGTACGTCCGAAGGATCGTGTGTGGTGCCTGCTTGATTGTGTATAAACTCGCTATATAGCAGCATTCACCATTTAGAGCCTGTGTCGGAAGTCGAACGGACACCAACATAGATCGTGAAACAATTTCACGATTCATTGAAAGATACAAATCTCACACTTGTCTGTGTAATTTATCAAATGCGGTCTACATGAATAAATAAAAAAGAATAAATGCATTACAAGTTTTCTTCATCCAAAATCTCTTCCTATTTTTATCTTCTATTCTACTGCTGCTGACAACATCAGAAGAACTCCCAGTTTTTTGGCGTATTGACTAATATGGTGGCATTTTGATATAAAATACACGTGCGCTGACTACCTTTGTACGATAACTTCTAGCAGGCTGGACGCGCGCACGATAGAGTGTATGCTACATCCAACACGGCGGCCTTGAGCGGTCGTACAGCTGGGATGGATCGTGTATAAGAGGCTTTAATAGACAGATGATTCCATTCATCTATCAAATATGATAAGTGTATTGACCGTTATGCGTCATCCTTCTGATCCGTCACACTTTCGCTCGCGTCTGTGTTATTCAATGTATTTTAATTTGTGCTTTGCTTTTACCATTTCCCCAAACCAAACCATTTCCATCTCGTTTTGACTGACCGTGCTGATGCCCAAACTATACTGGAAAGAGCTAATCAGAGAATAAACATGCCAAATTATTTAGCTGGCCATGTGATTGATCAGCTATAATGGTATTCAGTTGCATCCGGTTAGACTGGAAGCCGACCCCAACATAGTTGGGAAAAAGGCTAGGCAGATGATGATGATGTGACTGGGCATCCTCAATGGACGCCGAGGTACTTGCATACAGTGTGCTCCCCACCGTAGACATTTCAGATTTAGTTTTATTTAGCCACGGAATGTATGAAATTAAACAAGCTCGCTCTTATTATGGAGCACATATTCGACCGAACGGTACTTTTACTGTAGTAGTAAGTCAAGATTTACAACCAATAAATACTCCAGGCATTTTGTCATCACATGAGACAGCTTTGCTCACAGGACGAATAAAGTCACGCCACTATAGTAATAGAGTGTATACACATATACACTCTAGTACATTGTATCAATTATTAAAAGTGGCAGAGACTAGTTGGAAAAGGTGTATTTCTGATTATTATTGCAGTTGCATAATTGGGAGAAGGACTGTAGTAAGCTGGCTCTTGTGATGACAATTTTATTGTCTGGTGTCTTGGATGAGCTCGGCATCAAAATTATATACCTATCTCCACCTGCTCAGTTTCTCGAATGTTTTAATAAGACTAGACATTTAAAATGAAGAAAAACAATAAAAGAATATATAAAATAAAAGTTTTATTTCATAACAAAACTGTAACACTTATTTTATTTTATATTCTTTATTTTCGGAAGGCTTACAGACTAATAACATTATAATAACAGTAATATATAACTAAATTGCTAATTACAAGCATCCACAGATAAATACAAAAAATTTTACTCCTTCATCGTCTAAGGGCAGATTCCTCCAACCCCAGATAATTCTATCGGAGGAATAATTTTGAATTTTTGACAGTTCTTCCATACATAAATTGCCAAACGTCAATTTCAATCCTCGAACAAAAGTTATCCGGCGATTGAAAAATCAGCCCTAAGTCACATTAATTAATTCTCTCAAAGTTGGTTTTTCTCGTTTGTTCCAATTTAAAGCCTATCTGGACAACAAACAGTTCAAGTGTCTTGCGTCCAATTATAGCATATTAATTCAGTTTTTCAGGATAATATTGTCGAAGGGCTTTTCATCCACTTCCGACCTCGTTTCCAAGTAATTAAAAAGGAATTCTCCTACGTATTTTATAATGTTCTCGATCAATAGATACTGTTGCGCGCCACAATTAATGCCTGATGATGGTGACATTAGTTACCACTAGCGCCATCTAGTTTCTAGTAGAAGAACTTATTAGTTCTTCACTAGCGCCATCTATTATCGATTGGCTGAACTTACTAGAACTATCGACATCTGGTCAGTCGGGGCCGGTATGTACTCGAACATTCTAGATGTTTCTACAATAGAAGATTCTGGAATTATCTGCGGCACTATATAAGGCCGGGACTAGCCGCGACTAATCAGACCAGCCCGACCCTTCATTGTTGATGAAGAGCCAGCTCGCGTTGCAGCTGAGCTATTAATTGTAAATTCACGACGACCGTAACCTCTAAGTTTGTTTCGGCCTTTCTTCTCAGAGATAGTCTTAGGAAACGCCGTGCTCATCAAAGCACTAAAAATATAAATTCGATCCAGCCTGTCCCTTTGCTGCCCTCTCCCAGCGACGCCCTAAGCCGAGGTTCGTACCCCACAGGGGGTGCCCTTAGCGTGCAGTCGCCTAGTTTTAATTAGTTTTAGCCCTGGCTGGAGGCTTTAAGATTTCTTAAGGCAACCACAGGATAGTCCGGTTAAGTAGTCACGACCTCTCAAGGTCAACTACGAGATGCCATATTCTAAAAAAAAAAAAAAAAAAAAGCGACTAATCAGACTTGGTTCTGCGATACAAGCGAATACATCGAAAGCGATCTTCAAGTGCGACTTAAGAGCGATTGTGTTTTATAATTAGTGTGTTTGAGTTGTTATTAGAGTTGATTAATTAAAGTGTAACTTTTGGTAATTTTTATCGGCAGTTTTTATTGTCACGAACCCGAAGCTCGTAACAATACTAATATCATTTACTCCCGCTAAGCAGCCCTGTGGACTATGCTGAAACATGCACGTCTTGATAACCGCTTTATTATTAGTTTATATTATATTACAGTAAATCAATAATCTGATTAGATTCGTTTCGTTCACATTGATATACTCTTATATCAAACATTGATTGACAGTAATGCCAGTATCATGTGTCAGTTTTGACAAGATTATTATTTTTTGGGGTGTGTTCACTTTATTATCCTAGACAATTAGAAAGGTTTGTCCGTTTTAGGAGTAAATTCACACTAAAATAAAAAATAAAAAATTCTCAAAATTAGGGGCCTTTAAAAATGTATTATATAGTTAGGACCACTAGTTTTTGGGATGTCTATCCAAATATATTTAATTTATCCTTGTTAGAATTATTGAATAATAAAAAATTTAGCGCGCGTATCTCCATTCAATCGCATATGGCGCCACACGGTTGGCCAATCACAACGCTTGCCGCCGACGCTTGCCTAAGCGCGCCCTCTCGCGCTCCCGGCCGTTGGCGTCGTTACCCCGCTCGCTCCCGCGGCGCGAGTAGTATACGATAGCGACCGATCTAATGAACACGCGCTTGCGTTCAGTGCCAATACCTAATCGTGTATCATGTGAAAAACTGTATTTTCAGATTAAAACTCTGTTTCTAAAACGTGTTGACATTACTCTACACCCACGACACAAGTGGCTGCCCAACGTGCTGCGAGTAATATTAGTGATATGTGCTCGTAAGAACTAAAAAAAAAAAAAAACGGTTAACGTATTTCGCGTGTGTTACGGACGTTACGGTCATAATGCCTCGTACGCGCAGGGATCCCGCGACACCCTCGGACGACGAGACGTCGCCGATGCAATCCGTGGATGTCGACGATGACAAGGTCACCGACAACGCCGCAAGTTTTTCATCAGGACAAGTGGCCGCCATGATGGCCGCCATGCAACAGTCCCAAACCGAAGCGTTCGAGCGCCTGCTGGAAAAAGTAATAAGCCGCCAGCCGTCATCCCCAGTTCCCTCTGCGTTTGCATCACCGGTCGCTGGCAGCGGCACCTTCACGCACTGCACCGCCAGGTTCGGCGGTGACGCCTACGAATCGGTGGACGCCTTCATAGACGCCATTCAGAGCTACAAGGACTGTGCTAACGTCTCTGAAGAAAATGCCCTCAGGGGCCTCTCTATGGTGCTCACGAAAAACGCCGCTATATGGTACCAGGGAGTCAAGAAGGAAATCCATACATGGGACGAGGCCGTACAGTTATTAATAAATACCTACGGTGATAAAAGACCTCCACCGTATTTATAGAGAATTATTTGAACAACAACAACGTGATCAAAACACGGACGTATTCGTTGCCAAATGCCGTGCATTATTAACGAAAATCCCCGCCGGCGATATATCCGAAAAAGCGCAATTCGACATGGTTTACGGCCTACTTGACGTACGAATTAGAAAACACATAAGAAGGGAAGAATTTAAAGATTTCTCTAGCATGCTACGCATCGCTCGCTCCTTGGAGATTGAAGAATCTGATACGCGTATCCAGTCTCCGCCTGGTCCGCAGTCCAGCGCCCGCTCAGCAAGCGCAGGCGGCCGCAATGGCAGTGCGGCTCGCTCGGGCCGCGCCGCCCCCGCCGCGCCGCTCCGCAGCGCCAACAACGCCGAGCTCGGCCAGTGCACCACCATCGTCAAGTACACCTACAGAAAACACGACTTCGTCGCAACGCTCAACGGTCGTTCAAGATAGTTCTAGTTCCGCTAGTCCGCGTCCGAATCATAATGTCGCGAAACCTAAATGCGTGTATTGTAAACAATACGGGCACGTACGTGATGATTGCAATAAGTTAAATAAGTGCAGTAATAATGATAAATCTCTTCATTGTTATGGTTGCGGAGCGAAAGGGGTAGTGAGGTCACAATGCCCTACATGTAGCAATAACTTATCGTTTTCATCTGTGACTATCGAACATTATTCACCGGGTATTGGTAAGAGAATCCCAACACATTACTACGTTCTCGACTAACACTCCAAGTCATGATATTAAATATAAATTAAATTAAATATTCCACAACTATCACACAACGCCATCTAGTCCCAAGCTAAGCAGAGCTTGTGTTATGGGTACTAGACAACTGATAAACATACTTATATATTTCTAAATATATAAATATTATAGATAAATTACACCCAGACACAGAACAAATGATCGTGCTCATTACACAAACATTTGTCCTGGGTGGGAATCGAACCCACGACCTCCGGCATAGCAGTCAGGGTCACTAACCACTAGACCAACAGGCCTGTCATATTATTGCCCGTAATAGTGATAGTAATAGTGTTCAACTACGTAAACAAACACACGAGACGCGTTCTGAGTCTAATAGTTATTGTAGTAATTATTCATCGCAATCGTGCGATCGTTTTGATAATATTTTTTGTTGTGATAACGACTTACCTGTTAGGGCAAATGTACCTGTTATCGGAAATTATAATAGTGACTTACCTATTAGGGTAGATGTTCCTGTTGTCGAAAATTATAATAACGACTTACCTGTTAGGGTAGATGTACCTGTCGTCGGACATAGTCGTAGTTCCTCACTGTTAGGGTAAACTCGCCTACTATCGTCCCGATTCATGGATGCTGCGCAAACGTTGATCAATCGAACACGCCTTCATTTTGCGCTGACGACGCGGCGACAAGTACTGTTCCTTGGGGTGGTGTTACACCTGCGGTTTTTCTTTCAGCGTCTCGCGTTTTGCAACCGACAACCGTACACTCACCGCAACTAAGGCCTGTGCTTAGTATTCAGGTTCTTGGTTTACGGGGCATAGCTTTGATTGATACCGCAGCTAGGTGCTCTATAGCGGGACATAAGCTTTATAAAATATTTATAGAAAAGGGGCTTATCTTTTGCGCCAAGCAGGTTAATGTGAAGCTGGCTGATGGTGTTGCCCATCCCCGCGAGGTCCTGGTGGCGGGCGTTGACGTCATAATCACTGTGGACAAAAGTGTTCGAGTGGATTTTGTAATTTTCCCTGATGCTGACAACAATGATACTCTCCTGGGCATGGATTTCCTCAACGCTGCAGGTATGGTTCTTGATTTTTCTGCTTCTTCTTGGCATTTCTCTGGTTGCACGCAGACCTACCCGCTTGAGTATGAGGGCGAAACTATGGTACAGCACTATCCAGTCTCAGTATCTTCTATGTCGCTGAGGGCTGATGAAGGCTTGCTACTTACCGGTGATCAACGCTTACAGCTTACAGATTTACTTCAGCACCATGAAGATGTGTTCCGTCTAGGAGGAGAGGCGACTCGCTTTGCCGAGCATCAAATAGATACGGAAGGTCATGCACCTATTTCGGTGCCTCCATACCGCCTCACGCCCGCCAAGAGGGCCGCAATGGAGGCAGAGATCAACAAGATGTTGTCTGATGGTGTGATCGAAGAGTGCGAGTCAGCGTGGGCCGCACCCGCTCTGCTCGTCCCTAAGAAGGATGGTACGTATAGGTTCTGTGTAGACTATCGCCGGCTTAATGCGGTCACTAAAAGTAACACTTACCCTTTGCCAGTCATCGAGGACCTTCTTCACGCAACCAAGAGGGTACATGAGTACGCTAGATCTGCGGTCAGGCTACTGGCACATAAGCGCATCTCCTGCGGACAGGGATAAGACAGCGTTCGTGTCACCTCTCGGTACGTACCGGTTTACTCGTATGCCATTCGGCCTCAAGAACGCCCCCGCCACCTTCCAGAAGTTAATGGACCGTTTTCGGTCTGGGAGTGCGTTAAAGGACGTTACCTTATTATGTTATTTGGACGATCTGCTAATCTTTTCAGAAGGGCACTTCCAGAAACACCTGGAAGACCTGGAAGCCGTATTTAATCGCCTACGTGTTTTTGGACTACGTGCCAACAGGGACAAGTGCCACTTTGCTTGTAACCAAGTCAAATACTTAGGCCATCTTATTACTCCCAAAGGTATAATGCCTGATGAGTCCAAGGTGCAGGTTATCCAGCAGATGAACGATCCAACAAATCTCAAACACTTGAAAAGCTTCCTGCAGACCTGTTCATGGTTTCGTAAGTTTGTGCCTGGTTTTTCTGAAATTGCTCAACCGCTCACCAAGCTTACCAAGAAGAACCAACCGCGGACTTGGAACGAAGACCAGCGAAGAGATTTCAATGAGCTGAAGAAAAGACTCATTACAGCACCAGTTCTCGTGCAAGCCGACCATAGTAAACCTTTTATTATACGTACAGATGCTAGCAATTACGCTTTAGGTGCCGTACTCCTGCTGGGTGAAGGTAACGACGTGCACCTCCTCGAGTACTCAAGTCGTTTGCTCACCTCTGCAGAACGTAAGTACTCAACTACAAAGCGTGAGGCACTCGCCGTAGTCTGGGCCGTAGAAAAGTACCGTCCTTACATTGAGGGATATCCTGTTATTCTGCGCAGTGACCACCAACCACTGAAGTGGTTGTTAACCTTAAAGTCTCCCAGTGGTAGGTTGATGCGTTGGGCTCTCAAATTACAAGCTTTTGACATACAGTACGAATACACTCCTGGTAAGGTCAACGTTGTCGCCGATGCTCTTAGCCGCCCCACTTGTAGTGAGGCTTCTCAAGAAAGCTGTGGGGTCTGTTCGGTGATCTTGGACATGCCACGCAAGAGTGCGACTGACCTTCGATCTGCTCAGCTGGATGATCCCGAGGTGAGTAAGATCATCAGGGATATAGAAAACACCACTGACCTTATGTCTGCTACCCGCTGGTTAGAGCGCGGATACCTTATGGACCAGGCTGTTCTCTACCGTTACGCTCCTGACTCTGAATCCGAGGAGCCGCAGTTGGTAGTTCCCGTAACCATGCTCAAAGATGTTATGGAAGAGTTCCACAATGCCCCTACTGCTGGACACCAAGGCGTGGATCGTACCATCGACCGTATAAGACAGCGATACTACTTTACAGGTATGCGTAAGTACGTTTCAGACTTCCTGAAAAATTGTATTGACTGTCAAAGGTATAAGTTCTCAAATCAAAAACCTTTCGGACTTCTGCAGACATAGGCGTCTGCAGAAGTCCGAAAGGTTTTTGACTGCACCAGAGAGGTGAGATACTGGCTGTCGATTTATTTGGCCCCCTTCCAGAAGCTGAGTCTGGCGAGAAATGGGTATACCTTATCGAGGACACTGCCACTCGATGGGTGGAGTTATACGCCATCAAGGAGGCTACAGCTGAGGTATGTGCCAAATTAATGATTGAAGAGTATTTTCTTCGATATGGTTTCCCTAGGCGTATCATTTCTGACAACGGAGTGCAATTCATTTCTGCGGTGATGCAACAGTGCATGTTCCTATTCGGTATCAAGCAGAACTTGATACCACTTTATCATCCTGAGGCTAATCCAGCCGAAATGAAGAATCGGGACCTGAAGATTCAGCTGGCCATGCTGGTCAAGAATGAGCATCGCACTTGGCCCCGGTTCCTACCCCAGGTAAGGTTCGCCCTCAACACCGCGACCTGTTCAACCACAGGATTAACACCGTCATACATCAGGACAGGCCTGTTGGTCTAGTGGTTAGTGACCCTGACTGCTATGCCGGAGGTCGTGGGTTCGATTCCCACCCAGGACAAATGTTTGTGTAATGAGCACGATTATTTGTTCTGTGTCTGGGTGTAATTTATCTATAATATTTATATATTTAGAAATATATAAGTATGTTTATCAGTTGTCTAGTACCCATAACACAAGCTCTGCTTAGCTTGGGACTAGATGGCGTTGTGTGATAGTTGTGGAATATTTATTTATTAATTTATTTAATAATCATCAGAATCAATTCAACTATTAAAAAATTATGAGACCAACTGAAAATAACGTTATCAAAATAAAAACTTTAAAAAACATGATATATGGCCGCGAAATGCGAACACCATTTGACGCACAGCATGATCTGCGCGCAATCCTGGATAAAGAAGCGTATGTACCTCTGGCTACGCCTTATCTTTCTAAATTTATTGATTCCCTGCGAGATACACGAGATCGAGTTGAGAGACGACAAGATCTTAGGAAAGAGTATGCTGACACTTCCCGACGTCCATCTCCAGTGTTCCAAGTTGGGAACCAGGTATTGTTAACCACTCATGCTCTCAGTAACGCACCCAAAGGTTTAACTCGGAAGTTTATGCCTCAGAGGGATGGTCCGTACACCATCGAAAAGGTTACCAGCCCCACAACCTACGAGTTGGTCGATAGTCAGGGTCAGCTTTTAGGTCGTTTCCATGTTTTGGATCTGACAGGTCTGATTAGTGATCACACTGAGTCTATTCAGCCGGTCCAACCGCGCCGTTTGCGAGGTCGGCCACCTAAGACAAAAAGGAAGGCGCACTCCTAGTTTTTTTATACCAAATCACTCTCGGGACGATGTCGTGACTTGGAGGAGGAGGATGTAGCGCGCGTACCTCCATTCAATCGCATATGGCGCCACACGGTTGGCCAATTACAACGCTTGCCGCCGACGCTTGCCTAAGCGCGCCCTCTCGCGCTCCCGGCCGTTGGCGTCGTTACCCCGCTCGCTCCCGCGGCGCGAGTAGTATACGATAGCGACCGATCTAATGAACACGCGCTTGCGTTCAGTGCCAATACCTAATCATGTATCATGTGAAAAACTGTATTTTCAGATTAAAACTCTGTTTCTAAAACGTGTTGACATTACTCTACACCCACGCCACAAAAACCATTTTTGGACATGTCCTATATTTAAAATTAATGACTGCTTGGAAAACCAAAATATTGAAATTAGTTGCTTAAAATAACTATAAATGTAAAATATAAATAAAGTACCCGAAAAATACTTTACATACTGAATCGACCTATCTTATCGTCCCTAAATAGTCCTTTGAACCCATTTCTTGTGTTGGTCCCGCAGAAAACAGATGTAAATACTAAACATTTACGAGAACATGTACAACAATAATGTTTACTAAACTCCGAAATAAAATTCGAGATCAAAAATGCAAACAAAAGTGTTGCCAATTTTGAAATAATAACCTCAATGGTGTACTTTATCGAAAAGGACTATAATAATTATAGTGGTAATGGATCGCTGATATAGTGGTGGTAGATCGATCAGAGCGGCGCGCAATGATTGTTGACATAACCGTCCCGCATGATGAGAAAGCCTCCTGAAAGCTGAGAAAGATAAACGAATCAAGTATCTTGACTTAGCTCACGAGTCGACATGTGGCATGTGGTGAATCCACGCAATCATCGTGCCGATCGCAATCGCAATCATTGTGCCGATAGTCGTGACAGCCAATGGGTTAATAGGCAAGAGTCTCGACCAACACCTGAGGAGGGTCTCGTTGGGCAGCTGGATCAAGGGATTGATTCAGAAAGCGGTACTTCTGGACACGGCTCGCGTTGTCAGGAGGTTCCTCTCTCTGGAGCCCTGACCTAGGACCTTGTTCCCGATACTGGTCGGCTACTATTTTTTATATTTTTAAATAATTATGTTCAAATAAAGGAGATAGTGCTTAAATTGTAGGCAAATCCTTTTTTCTTTTGTTAGACTATACTGTGTCCCACTGCTGGACAAAGGCCTCCCCTTTTCCTTCCAAACCTCCCTGTCTAGGCAAATCTTAAATAGGTAAAATATAATAGCACACTTTTTTCAGATTTAGAATGACGTAAACTACGGCCAGAGAATAAAATATAACTGTTTGAAATAAAATCGTGTAAATTATTTTTATGATTCTGGCAATAAGGAGACGCTCTAAAAATTTTCACTTTCATTTATCATTTTCTATTTATAAAACCTTTTTCCTTCTAAACAAGAGAATGGTTAAAAAATTTGTATATAATATTGCGCTGTCCTAATAATCGATTCAAATACCTGCTGGTCACCAATTTGTTTTGGTCATTCGGAGTCATTCGGAGTGATTCGGTTTCTGAAGTTTGTCGCCATTGAATGTGTCCCTCGTGAGCTTTTCTTTCAAGTATTTTATCATCACCTAAAAAGAGACAACGCACTATGTCTGTGTCTGGAGATCAATATTGGTCTTTATGTGATCGCGCCAAGAAGGCCACCGAGATTTTGGGCATTTCTGCAGTGACAGTAAATTATATCAAATAAATAAACATGAGCAAGTTGTTCATAAGATTAGAAACATTTTATTTTCATTTGTATACGACGAGACCGTAAACAATGATGTGTTTAATTTTGGGACGCCGCTTCAGCGTGCTTTCAAAAGTACGAAATATAATAAAATCAAATAATTATAATGAATAGGGAAATGTTGACTACCCCTGAAACGTTATTTTGATAATGAGTTTCTTTGTTTACATTTTTGATCTTGAATTCCATTTCTGAGACTATAAAATGTTTTTTTTACGTACATGATTGAATTAACATCAATTAGACATGCATCGATTTAGAATTAGACATAAATTCTCGCCATTTTCTGCAGATCGTAGCAGGTGTCGTCTGCTATCTACAGCCGTCTTGCTAAATACAACAAAATCAAAAGAATTTAGACAAAGACAGTTTATCTTAATAAACAAATAAACGTGTGTCTAAGGTCCTAATTACAGAACATTCCTCAAGTCCAGTTTGATCGTCAATCGGTCGATCATTAATTATGTATAGAATCAGTACTTGAGCATCGTTCTTATCCCAGAACGGTAATCAATCTATACTCAGCTGAATCGAGACTCAAATCGAGCCTCAAACAGAGATCTATATTTTCTATGCATTAGCCTGTTTCCGTTTACGATTAATTTTATTTAATAACTTTGTTCTGATCTTCAGAAGATAAAAATATTAAAATGAGCAAGAACCCAAATATCTAGGAAATCAAGCCCAGTGCGGGCCCCAGACAACAACAACAGAGCACTGCACAGTATCGGCAACTCTTACACAAGCAACGTACTCTTAATTCCTTTGATTAATAATGTATGATACGTTACCATAATCTGTGCGTATGTTGACTTCCGAGTTTCCGCTTGTTCGACTGATGTACAATCAACGTTTGCTTGTATGTACGATAAACGTCGTACGTAGTATATTTAATGTTGTAACTTCAGTAATCTTCATTACGTATGTTTGAACAGTTCTCAATTTATTTTCGCGTGACTTGAGCTGATTTCCGGCCGGAAATAAAGCTTTATGATTGAAAATATCTTACTTAAAATCATGTCGGAAGCTTTGAAGCAACCCGGTAATAACCCGGTAATTTCAGATCTTTGTATGTAATACCACTTGGTATTGCAGAATAAATTGAAGTTGAGGCACATAAACGATAATTAGTTTTTACAGCTGTTCAATAATTTAATTATACGTAGGTACATACAAAGTGGGTAGCATTTCAATTAACCAGAGTTTAATTTGTTTTATAAACCAATAGCTATAGTTACACACACACCTAGTAGCCGCTAGTTCATATTTCAAGAAAACTGACAAAAGATTTTATAGCATGATTTATGAATAAGTAAACAACATAACTTAGCCCGTTTAAAAAAAATGAATGACAGCAATATCTTCAATTTAGTAATGTTTTTTAAAACAGGCTTGTATTACACAAAACCTTAGAACAATCGTTTCTAATTCCTTACTTTTCCGGCGGCAAAAAGTAGCAGGCACGCGCACTGTACCTCGTTGTTAAAGATAAAGATAATTTTATTTGTCAAAACATGCGTATACATGCAAATTAAGCATGCAGGATGTCATAATATTAATATTTCGTACGTACATGTTTCACCGTAAGGCGTACAAATTTAGTGTTTACAAAAAAAAAAAAAAAAAACTAAATTACTAAAGGCACTTCAATCCAAGTACATACATAATAATAATAAACATTGATAAGTCAGTACAATAAATTAATTATAAAATGTTACAAAATTTAAGTACTTACTAATAAAATAAAATAAAAAAAACAAATATTGTCATTCAAAAAATGATTTATGTTATAATCACACTTGTCTGTTAATAAATCTCTAATGTTTTTTTTAAACGAATCTACCGGCAGTGCTTTATAGGACTGTGGTATTTTATTATAATTTTTAGGACCCATACCGAAAACGCTTTTTCCCATTAAGCTGTTGTGGAGTCTGAATGAATCTCGGTCTGGGTTTTGGTTCCTATAGCATTCTTTATTTCTTTTAGGTCTGAATATGAATAATATGTGTTTTTGCCCCCTGTTCATTTTTGGTAGTATTTAGTTGATTTTTTAGTGTTAATAGTTATATCAGTTTTTTCACGTTCCAGAATATCCGTTTGCGTCTGATTTGTTTTACAGTTCCTGTGGATTTTTTTTTCTTGGTGTATTTTGGTTTCATTTCATTGGACTATTTGTGGCTACTATTTTATACACGTTATTTTTTCTTATCAATTTATAATTTTCTAGCTTTAGTGTACTATTTTCAACCGAAATATTTCTATTTCTTTATGAGCACTCTCTAATTGTCTTGCAAGATTTTGTATCTCCTCTCTTATTATTTTGTGTCAAAAAATGAACACAAAGTTTTACAATATCTGAATCCGAACGTTCGCCTTGTCGCGCCACACAGGTAGGGTCTTATACCTCTAGTCCACTTGAACCGTATCTTCGTAAGTCGTATTTTTAGACCATATACCATATTGTGATGCATTGATTTAATTTCTGCTCATTAGATGGCACTGTTTTAAAGTTTTAATAGGATCCGTTTTTATTTTTCTGGTAACACTTCACTTTTTGTTTCTTATTTGCAAACCAGATGGCTCTTATTTAAATTTTGAAATTCATTTGTCTTTTTAATACTGTGAATTCGTTCACTGCTGTCAGCTGATTTAAAATGATTCAAAAACCAATGTAAACAAACGACATTATGAGTACTCTTTTCTTAGTTCTCAGTTTTTTATGCGTCCAATTTGTGAATGTGATATCCAATGCTTCTGTTATTGAAATGTGAAATGTCCGATCCGATAGTGTATCACCAAGTTTGCCTTAATATGTTAGTTGAATTTGCACTTTTTGTCGACACAGATGATTCGGCAGTTTTCTTTTTTATATTGTCTTAATGAATCCTTCCACCAACATTAGTCACTAATATATGCACCACGGTCTATCCGTTAAAGTTAATTTTGTCACTGATTTCTGTTTCTTTATATTTTAAACAACATATTTACACGGAGCTATAATTTACGTGACGCCAGCGCCATCCTTGTTGTTTGTGTTTCCCTACATTTCACTCTGGACCGGGCTTTTACATGCAAGATTTATAAAACATTCACAATATACGCAGAACCCGTTTTATTTTTCAGCGAATTGTCGCTTAAATCAAAGCGCTATTTGTTTTCCGTCATGTTTAATTCCAAAAACCTTTTTATCGTATCCGAAAACACAGTAGTGTTTTGATACGTATGTGTTTGAGCCTTTCGTTGGAGCCATTAGGCAGGTTTTAAATCGGCTTTGAGCGGCTTTTGTTGTCTCTGAACTGTGTTGCGTAGAATTATGACAAAAAATATGGATGTTGTGTTTAGGTTTAATCTAAGGTACGCGTTTTATAATGTTTGAGCTTAGCTTACCCGCAGAGGAACCTAGCTACCTAAAGGCAAAGCCGAAAGCAATATAATAGCGCACGGATAATACAGTGTGCGTAATAATTTCAATAATCTGGAGTATTAGTAATTATGGTATGATACCGGCGTAGCCCCGTAGCTGGCAGCTACGCTTATTATAGTGCGCGCGGAAGTAGTTGGCCGCGCCTTAGGTGGTGACAGGGGTGAGGGGGCGGGTTGCCTACTGCTCGCAACGCACATGAGATTAGACAGTGATGACCAATCTCGAGATATCGTGAACAATAATTGTTCAATTATTTGATAAGAATAAATAAAAAACAATAGAACTTTTAGAAGTGTATATTGTACCTATCTAATTTTTGACAGGCCTGTTGGTCTAGTGCTTAGTGACCCTGACTGCTATGCCGGAGGTCGTGGGTTCGATTCCCACCCAGGACAAATGTTTGTGTAATGAGCACGATCATTTGTTCTGTGTCTGGGTGTAATTTATCTATAATATTTATGTATTTAGAAATATATAAGTATGTTTATCAGTTGTCTAGTACCCATAACACAAGCTCTGCTTAGCTTGGGACTAGATGGCGTTGTGTGATAGTTGTGGAATATTTATTATTATTTATTTATTAATTATATTGTAATTAATAGTAAAATAAACCAAAAACAAATTAAGTATATGAAATTATTCTGACATATTTTTAAGATATATGAAATTATTTAATTAATAATTATATACTTATATGAAATTACTCTGACATATCCTCTAAATCACTTGATTCTGAACTCTCTGAACTTGATTCAGAATCATCTTGTAAGTTTATAATGATTTCGTCCATTATAGTATCAAATCTCATATCATGATTTCAGTATTCTTGTTCGTTTTTTTGTACGTGGACATCGCGTTTTTGCCATTGTTCGGCAGAGAATTGGGAAAATAGCCTTGTTAGTATTGTAATTTTCTCGTCCAATGTAGCATTAATGTGATCTCTGGCCAGGCAATTTTTAATATTTGCCCACATAAGCTCGATTGGGCTGAGGTCTGAATGATATGGAGGTAGTCTCAGATCAGTATGACCTGCAGCTTTCAGAAGTTCATCAATCGTGTATATTTTTTCTGATTGGGTCGTATTAATCAACCTCAAGAGTTCGGCTTTGACCATCGTGGGAGAAAATGGCACGTTATGATTTTGCAACAAGTTCTGCATATTAATTTTCAAACTGGACATAGTCGGTTTCTTCTCAACTTGCACACAATGATAGGCAGCACTATCCATAACTATGACTGAGTTAGGTGGAAGTTTAGGTATTAATTTTCGATCAACCCAGTTGTAAAAATTTGTAGAGTTCATGTCTCCATGATAATCCCCCGTTTTTTAATCTGATTTAAAAATTAGCAAAGCATCGTCAACTAACCGGTTCCGGCTACCAGCCTAAACTATTATTAAACGCCTTCTTTGCCTATAGCTGTATTAATTCCAGGCTCCGACGAAGATTGCCAACATTTTTGGACATTGTGACTTTGGTTAACGTAAGTTTCGTCCAAAAAGAATATAGTTCGTTTGTCTTCTCTGAATTTTCTTATGGGCCTCAAATATTTCACTCGCCATTCAACAATGTTTGGTCTCTCTATTTAAAGGGATTTTGCAATCTCATGTGCGTTTTGTCTAAACTAGCCGGAACTTTCAACGCGTGTTGCCATCGCGAAGTACGGCGCCGCACCGAGTACTGACAGCAAGCGCCCCCGCCTTTCCGTCCCACCGCTCACATACTTTAGGCGCGGCCAACTAGTTCCACGCGCACTACAGCTACGCCGTAGACCGTGGCTAACAAGCGTAGCGGCTGCGGCAAGATGACAGCGGCACTATTATCATAACGCAGTCGTGTTCACTATAGCTACGCCGTAGACCGTGGCTAACAAGCGTAGCGGCTGCGGCAAGATGACAGCGGCACTATTATCATAACGCAGTCGTGTTCACTATAGCTACGCCGTAGACCGTGGCTAACAAGCGTAGCGGCTGCGGCAAGATGACAGCGGCACTATTATCATAACGCAGTCGTGTTCACTATAGCTACGCCGTAGACCGTGGCTAACAAGCGTAGCGGCTGCGGCAAGATGACACCGGCACTATTATCATAACGCAGTCGTGTTCACTATAGCTACGCCGTAGGCCGTGGCTAACAAGCGTAGCGGCTGCGGCAAGAGGACAGCGGCACTATTATCATAACGCAGTCGTGTTCAGCGCAGGGCTGAAGTGCTTGCTTGCCTTTTTTGTCTGATCATTGCCTCATTCGTTGGTCTCATGGTGCCTCCGCGGCAAATTACCCCATTTTTTAACTTCTCTGTAAATAATGGGGTAATTTGTAATGTTCAGCGATACGATACGTTAACGATACAAAAATGGCTGGTGCATTTGCAAGACCGTAAACTAGACGGGTATATTTAAATAGTCCTTTAGGAGTATTTATTGTAGTGAGATCCTGTGACGAACTACACAATTTGAATTGATTATAAGCATTACTTAAATCCAATTTTGAATACTGCAACCCTCCCCCAATTTTGGCAAATACCTCCTCTATGCGCGGCAATGGATATTTATCAATTTGTAGAATTTTATCAGTGTGCACGAAAAATCTCCAGCTATTTTTACTTGTTTATTCACCTTCAATACAGGAACAAGCAAACAGTTTTAAGCGTTTTTTTATGTTTTATTATTGTCCCTCTCAACCAAAGCCCCTGCCATCTAATCTCTTCACCACCCTTGGTTGACTGGTAGAGAATGCCTAAGGCATTAAGTCCGCCTTTGTACCTTTTTGTGCGAAAAGTTTAAAAAAATAAATAAACAATCGGTGTCGCGTACTCAGAAAAGTTTACAGGAACTAAAATACTTAAGTCTACGAGCCTGACTAACTCATCTTCAACTTTATTTTTAAGTGCAAAAGGAATAGTACGCGGCTTAAAAAACAATAGGCTTCGCCCCCCCTTTGAGCTGAAAATCTATTTCGAACTTATTAAAACATCCTAGTTCGTCCTTCCAAAGGTCAGGGAACTCATTTAACAGCTGCTGCACCTTCCCTGTACATTGATTATCAACATTGATTTTATTTACATAATTTGAAGAAAAATATATGTTAAACGTAGTCATGAAATCACGGCCTAGTAACGGTGGTCCGCCATTTTGTATAACATAAAACTTAATGTTCTAGCACGTGTTAAAATATGAAACCGTACGAATGAAATAGCCTGTAGGAACAATTTTATGCCCATTGTACAAACACATTCTCAAATCTGTTTTAATTAAATTATAATTTTCAAAATGTTGTGGATATAACTTTTGTGGAATTACACGTACCTGAACCAGAATCTAATTCCATATCGATTTTCAATATATTTATCTCTGTTGAAATAATATTGGGATCATTATTAACATACCGCATATTGAACAGGTCGCATTCTTCACATTTTTGTGACAGTTCATCACTAACTAGGTGATGCAATTTTGATTTTTCACTTTTAACTTTACACTTTTGAATGTCCTTTCTCACCACAAGTTTGGCAAGTATAATTTTTGAAACTGCACTTCACTGATTCGTGAGTTTTATAACCACACTGAACAACGCACACTGTTAACGGATCCACGTGCAGTCGAAGTAGTAGCCGCTGATGAATCTCGCTGTTCACGAGCCTGCCCAACCCTGTAAACAGGTTCTTCCTTCACAGCCGCCGCTCCTGGCCCACCATCCACCATTGCATGGGTGCGAGCTCCACGTGCCCATGCCGCCTGTTGAGCAACTTCCATTGAACTTATCTTGTAGCAAAGTGTCCAATAATTCCTCGCCGAATTCGCAATATACGGCGAGTCCTCTCTAACGCGCCGCCCAGTCTTCGATACTTTCGCCTTCGGATATTACCGCGTCATAAAACTTGACTCTGTCTACGAAAGTCGACCTTTTGGGTTGGAAATGACCGTTGAGCTTCGACACTAATTCTTCGAAATATACTGTATCCAGTTCCTTGGGATGAACCAGGTTACTTGCCAGACGATATGTTTCATCTGACAAATGCGTGAGTAATAAGGACGCTTTGTCTCGCTATTTTATTCAGCTTCATAAACTGCTTAATTTTCCATAAAATATTTGCCAATCTGGATTTTTATGGTCAAATACATTTAATGATCCAATAAAACTCATTTTCTATGATCTGACATACACGCGGGTAACAATTATTCTCGTCGCCAAATGTTATGTTTGGGAAGTAATGAAACGACCGTGTAGCGTTCAAGCTGGTTTATCACTCGAGGGCGTGGGGCGCGTGCGTCGCGGCCCGTGCGCCGCACGCTATACATACGTACATGTGCATACATGTACACCACAGTGTGTCATAAACTTGCCGCCAGTACCGTCGCCTGCAGTAGCACCTGCTCCTGTGCTTGAAACACAATCACAGTTGCACAACACCTGTTGTCTCCGACAGCCAATGCTCACACATTTATGTCGGCTCCGTACGCCGAACTCATTTACATACGCAGAGCTTCCAAACATTCTCACACCAAATGCTTTGTGAATTTTAAAAAGGTTCACCACGTTTCCCCGCAATTTTGCTCAATTTAGCTCAGTTTGGATGAGTATACGAGTGGCTCGTTTAGGATATCCTCAATTACGACATAGTTGAGTATGTTCAGAGGATTACGCCCCGTAAAAGGTTTGGGCTGGACGTTGAAAGTACATTCCATCGTGGGGCATTAGGACTCGTCCAGATGATCGGCGTCAAACGCGCGATTTTTTGTAAGTGAATGGAATAGACAATGTGAACTCAACGTGGTCGAATTATGATTTCAAAAGTTATTTGTGTGACTGAAGTGTGTTATTTTGACACAATTTCTAACGTAATCGTTATTATTTTACCTACAAAGTACCTGCCGGTGATTCTTTGTTTAGAACTAGCTGACTCGGCGAACTTCGTACCGCCTCAGATCCAATAAGAACGAATGTATGAGAAAATTATATCTTCATTTTTGATTTCGTGGATTTTTGCCATGTTTTAATAGAGACTCTGCTGTTCGGGGCGGAGACCAATGTAACCAATCAAACATTATAAAAACCGGTCCAGTCATTCTTGAGTTATAAATGGTGTAACTAAACCGGCTTTGTTTTATTTATAAAGATTTGATACTGCAAGTGTTTGTGGAAAGTTATCACAAAGACTGCTATACCCAGCGCCTTCTGACTAGAGTACCTATTTCAAATATTTCAGAAGTCCGTCGTCAACACCGGTGTGGAGGTAGTCTTACATAACGTTAGAATAACATTCTTCTACCCTCTCTGCAACTGTGTCTTCGTGTACCGCATCGTGCCGTGTGCGGGCCAATTGGTTTCTTGTTTCTTTTTACTTCCAATTTAATTGAATATAACATTAGACTATAACGACAACGATTAGATTGTGGTTTTTGAGAGCAGATCAGACTAAGTTTAACTAAGATATTTTAGAAGGTTGTGCAAAATTATTAAAATGTTACGTTATTTAAATACAAAATAACTATTGTTCTATTTTGAAGGATAAGGCTTTTAAATGCCGGACCCAATTATCCCTCAAAAGAGTTTGCTAAAAACCGTAATTACTTCGTTCCCAACTAGGGGATGAAATATTATAAATTTCGTCCATCCCGGCACGTCGCTCATAAAAATGCTCCTCGCTCAAAGGGCTGAATATTTTCTACATAACTAATTATATTATACGAGGGACTTCGTATGGAAACATTTTGTGCTATTTGTACAGAGACAAATGTAACAACTTTTAACTTCTCTGTAAATAATGGGGTAATTTGTAATGCTCAGCGATACGATACGTTAACGATACATAAAACATTATCTACTGGGGCTCAATTTTATATGACACAGTCCCTTTTAATTTCCCGGGTATCGCAATAGCATGTCGTTATCGTTTACGACTGGACGTGTCGTATATCGTTTACAGTCGTTATCGTATCGTCCAATGTTTTCAAGAGCCCTTCAGTATACTAGTTTATTGTAGGTACGCTGTGAGGCCGTGGACATACTAGGTGAACTGTTTAAGGTGCTGCATTTCCCTAGAATGAGCACTCGAAACAATTCTGTGTTGAGTGTACTGTAGGTATGCGGTTAACGGTTAGAGGAGAGTGGCGCGCTCACAGTGAGTCGCTAACTCCTGAATGTCGCGGTGCAGGTGCCAGCACGCCACAGACTGATATCTGACCAGTCTCAAATTACCGAACGTACAAAAATATGTTTAGCTAGGTAACTTGCTAAATTGGGACAGCGGCGTAGGAATATGGAAATATTCCTCCACATAGTTTAACTTGTTATAAGTTCAGAGGCGCGGCGCGTGGCGGCGGTAATGGTACGCAAATAGATTATGTCAGAAAATATTCATTTAAGCCTTTAGCTCACACGTAAAGGGCAATTTTATTAAAAGAACGCTGAAGCCCATTCCTAAGTCGTACAACATTCACAGTATGGTTATAAATGGCACAAAATTAAATACATAGTTCTTTTTTTCTAACTTTCTAATACAAGACAGTTAAGACGTTTTTCTTAATTATATGCAAGCAGCTCAGAACGGAGGTTTTAATCTGCAGTGGACATCCCCTCTGATGGTATAATGATAAAGAAGCAAAACTTCCTTCACGCGCTTACAATACGATACGTGTGATGTAACGACTACATTCCAGTTTTCTATGAACTAGAAACCCCGTTTTCCCCAATAAAATATTTAATATTACCATCACAAATGTGGCGCTAAAAAGCCACGAGTGGTTGGAAGTACTACTTCACGCGGCCATCAGAGTGTCGCGTGTAAGTTAACGCGGATATAATAGCGACATGAAACGATTGTTTAAAGTTTAACGTTCGCCGCCGGTCCCGGAGCCGGTCCGTTATGTCACATAACTGTATGCATCACGATATCGGCATTTACGAGTGCTTGCTCAAACCTCACTCGTTGAGCATAGTTTAACGACCTCAGATATGCATAAGGAATGGTTTTGCGCGCACTATGTTCCTGTTTACTCATTAACATCTTAGAATTGGATCTGTTTTAAAATATACATGTTTTTAAATAATACTTTCAAAGGTACCATACCATAGAGCCGTCAAATGAAAGAGAAAAGGTGAAATATTAAAGTAGTAGTTAATTCAATCGTTCATAAAATAGGCAGTGAGAATGTATCAATAAAATATTTTGTGTACAGCTCTTGATCTCCATCAATAAATTCTTGTTGTCTCAACACTTCATTAAACATTAAAGTGTTGCTGTTGTCTGCCTCATACTAATTTATTTTACCATAAAAATCCAGAATGGCAAATATTTTATGGAAAATTAAACCAGTTTATGAAGCTGAATAAAATAGCGGGGGGAGACAAAGCGTCCTTATTACTTACGCATTTGTCAGATGAAACATATCGTCTGGCAAGGAACCTGGTTCATCCCAAGGGACTGGATACAGTATCTTTCGAAGAATTAGTGTCAAAGCTCTACGGTCATTTCAAACCCAAAAGGTCGACTTTCGTAGACAGAGTCAAGTTTTATAACGCGGTAATATCCGAAGGTGAAAGTATCGAAGACTGGGCGGCGCGTTAGAGAGGACTCGCCGTATATTGCGAATTCGGCGAGGAATTATTGGACACTTTGCTACAAGATAAGTTCAATGGAAGTTGCTCAACAGGCGGCATGGGCACGTGGAGCTCGCACCCATGCAATGGTGGATGGTGGGCCAGGAGCGGCGGCTGTGAAGGAAGAACCTGTCTACAGGGTTGGGCAGGCTCGTGAACAGCGAGATTCATCAGCGGCTACTACTTCGACTGCACGTGGATCCGTTAACAGTGTGCGTTGTTCAGTGTGGTTATAAAACTCACGAATCAGTGAAGTGCAGTTTCAAAAATTATACTTGCCAAACTTGTGGTGAGAAAGGACATTTAAAAGTGTAAAGTTAAAAGTGAAAAATCAAAATTGCATCACCTAGTTAGTGATGAACTCTCACAGAAATGTGAAGAATGCGACCTGTTCAATATGCGGTATGTTAATAATGATCCCATTATTATTTCAACAGAGATAAATATATTGAAAATCGATATGGAATTAGATTCTGGTTCAGGAACTAGTGTAATTTCAGAAAAGTTATATCTACAACATTTTGAAAATTATAATTTAATTAAAACAGATTTGAGAATGTGTTTGTACAATGGGCACAAAATTGTTCCTACAGGCTATTTCATTTGTATGGTTTCATATTTTAACGTGTGCCAGAACATTAAGTTTTATGTTATACAAAATGGCGGACCACCGTTACTAGGCCGTGATTTCATTACTAAGTTTAACATATATTTTTCTTCAAATTATGTAAATAAAATCAATGTTGATAATCAATGTACAGGGAAGGTGCAGCAGCTGTTAAATGAGTTCCCTGACCTTTGGAAGGACGAACTAGGATGTTTTAATAAGTTCGAAATAGGTTTTCAGCTCAAAGGGGGGGCGAGGCCTATTGTTTGTTAAGCCGCGTACTATTCCTTTTGCACTTAAAAATAAAGTTGAAGATGAGTTAGTCAGGCTCGTAGACTTAGGTATTTTAGTTCCTGTAAACTTTTCTGAGTACGCGACACCGATTGTTTATTTATTTATTTAAACTTTTCGCACAAAAAGGTACAAAGGCGGACTTAATGCCTTAGGCATTCTCTACCAGTCAACCAAGGGTGGTGAAGAGATTGGATGGCAGGTGCTTTGGTTGAGAGGGACAATAATAAAAAATAAAAAAACGCTTAAAACTGTTTGCTTGTTCCTGTATTAAAGGCGAATGGACAGATAAAAATAGCTGGAGATTTTTCGTGCACACTGAATAAAATTCTACAAATTGATAAATATCCATTGCCGCGCCTATAGGAGGTATTTGCCAAAGTTGGGGGAGGGTTGCAGTATTCAAAATTGGGTTTAAGTAGTGCTTATAATCAATTCAAATTGTGTAGTTCGTCACAGGATCTCACTACAATACATACTCCCTAAAGGACTATTTAAATATACCCGTCTAGTTTACGGTCTTGCAAATGCGCCAGCCATTTTTCTACGGGCTATGGAAACGTTGTTAGCGGGTATAGAGGGCGTTACTTGTTGGTTAGATGATGTCTGTTGTACTGCTCCCACTCGTGAATTACATTTGAGTAGGATTAAGGAAAATCTTAAAACGATGCAGGATGCGGGATTACGATTGCAAAAGGACAAGTGCGCCTTTTTCCAGGACAATGGCACGTACCTAGGGTACGTAATAGATACAAATGGGCTTAGGACGTGTCCCAAGAAGGTAGATGCGATTTTAAAAGCGCCGCGTCCAACAAATGTCCTTGAAACCAAAAGGTTCTTGGGCGTCGTTAATTATTATCGTAATTTCGTTCCGAACGCTTCTTCTTTATTAAACCCGTTACACACATTACTGCGTGCAGGCGTAACATTTCATTGGGGTGAAAGTCAACAAAATGCGTTTGACAAAGTAAAGGAGGAGTTGGCCTCTGACCGGCTGTTAGCACATTTTGACCCATCAGCACCATTGGTACTTACTGTGGACGCGGGGCCGTCGGGTTTAGGTGCTGTTCTTTCTCGCGTTAGCGATAAGGGCTGCGAGCGTCCAATTGCTTTTGCTTCTAGGTCGTTATCAGTTAGTGAGAAGGTATATAGCCAGACGCAACGGCAATCATATTTGTTGTTAAACATTTCCACCAGTATCTTTACGGTAAGCAGAAGCCTTTCATTCTTAAAACAGACCACAGACCCCTTCTATCCATATTTGGAAAGAAAAATGGCGTGTCTGTAACGGCAGCGTTAAGATTACAACGATACGTAATTATATTGTGTGCATATAACTATGTAGTACAATACATTACTGCTAAAAATAAATTTAGTAGCAAATTATTTTTCTAGAGCGCCGTTACCTCAGTCACACCACGTCTGTAAGGGGAAAGAGGAGAACAAAGATATTCGTTTTCTATTTCTTGATGCCACTACGAAACCGGTTTCATTCGATGATATCAAGAACAAAGATATTCCTTTTCTATTTCTTGATGCCACTACGAAACCGGTTTCATTCGATGATATCAAGAACAAAGATATTCCTTTTCTATTTCTTGATGCCACTACGAAACCGGTTTCATTCGATGATATCAAGAACAAAGATATTCCTTTTCTATTTCTTGATGCCACTACGAAACCGGTTTCATTCGATGATATCAAGAACAAAGATATTCCTTTTCTATTTCTTGATGCCACTACGAAACCGGTTTCATTCGATGATATCAAGCTAGCCACTAAACTCGATACAGTCTTAGCCACCGTGGTAAAGTATACTATGAATCATGGTTGGCCGCGTAAAATTACATGCCAATCCGTATTGCCTTATTTTTACTGTAAAACTGATTTGAAAATTAATGATGGGTGTCTGTTTAGAGGGCATAGAATAATAATCCCAAAGATTTACAGGGACAGAATGTTAGAAGAGTAAAAACAAAAAGTGCAGCCCGCAGTAGAATGTGGTGGCCGGGTATTGATAAAGACATCGAGCGGTGGATCGGTGAATGTAAAGAGTGCTCGCGAGTTCGGAACGCACCGCCCCGCGCTGTTCCCGCGCCTTGGCCTCGCCCTTCTCAGCCGTGGTATCGTATCCACATAGATTACATGAGTTTAGGCCAGAGTGTTTATTTGGTTGTGATTGACGCGTTTAGTAAATGGCTGGAATGTATTCATATGAACAGCGGTACCTCCACAAATGCATTGATTATGAAATTAAAAGGCATATTTTCAACATTTGGAATACCAAACGTTATAGTATCTGATAATGACGCAAACATTCGGTCCACTGAATTTCACCAGTTTTGTAATAATAACGGTATTAAGCATTTAACTTCCCCTGTTTATCATCCTGCTAGTAATGGTCAAGCGGAAAAATCGGTAAAAACATGTAAAATGATGTTAAAATGTATTATAGATAACAAAAGTATCTCACAACGTGAAATACACGACAAATTACTGAGTTTTTTGTTTGGATATCGTAATACTGTACGTATGTACATTGTTCTACGGGAATTACACCAGCTATGTTAATTTTTGGCAGAAATTTACGGTCTGGGTTAGATGTGATGTTACCATGTAAAAATGTAAATATGAGTGACGATAAAGTTAAACTAAAATTAAGCAGAAATTTCCAGCTAGGGGAAGTTATATGGTGTAAATGGTTTACAGGTAGGAAAGCGCAATGGGAATCAGGAAAAATAAGAAGAAAATAAATAAATAATAAGAGTTTTTGATGCGTATATTGAAAAATTTAATACTGTATGTAAAAGACATCTTGATCAAATTTGTAAACAAAAAGGAAACGTTATTACAAAATCAATAGATAATTATCGTGATGAATATTTGCCAGTTGAGACTTCTGAATGCACAGAGTCCCGGCAGCAGCAGACAGTGTTAAGTTTGCCAACTAATGAGTCATCAGCCGCACCACCATGCCCACCATCACACTTACAGTCAGCTACTGAACTCCAAGGTGGAGCTAAAATCCCTACAGAGGGACATATTGAAGTTTTAGATGGACGGGTAGAAGAAGGGTTGGATGTTGTTGCGGGTGATGGGTTAAAGGAAACAGGAAGTACCGAGCCCGAACGATCTGCTGATGCGGTATCTTGTTGTGACAAACAAACAGAACCGGGTAGTGGGACGCCCGGACTCGGTCGTTCCGTTAGGGAAAGAAAGGAAGTATGTTATAAAAAGTTCTTTTAACTAACCCTAATGTATGTATTATTTGTTGTTTTCGAGTATTTGACGAGTAATGGTGGAGGAATGTGGTGTATGTATGCATATGTACGTACGTATAGCATGCGGCGCACGGGCTGCGACGCACGCGCTGCGACGCACGCGCCCCACGCCCTAGAGTAATAAACCAGCTTGGACGCTACACGGTTGTTTCATTACTTCCCAAACATAACACACACTCCTGTACTACTGCCCTTCTTTTAAGCTCCGCCTTTGTGGGGTAAAAATAGCTATTTTGGATAAAACGTGTTAGAATTAAGTTTGCGACTAATCAGTTTAGTTTGCAGCGCACCAGGAACGTGTGATTACTCTTTGAGCCGTGAATGTAAAGCCGGGAGACCTTTCGCCGCAGTCGCTAAAAATACCGCAGCTGATCTTATTTCTAAAGGTTAGATAAGATTAAAATCTCACCACATGTTTTGCTAGTGACTGATGGCGTATCGTTTAGCTACACTGCTCACTCTCTTCACGCCACGGTGAACTGTGACGCGACACGGCCTCGGGGCTACGGGGCTTGCGTCAGCTGGACGCGGATCATTTGTATCCCAGCTTGGCGCCTGTCCGACACCTCACAGGATTAGCAGAGGATTAGGCGCCATGTCCCGATAATAACGACAGACGTTTTCGCACAGGTTGCTTCACATTGCGGTTTCTGAAACTCTTATCTAAAGTCGTTAAACATGAGAGGCAATGAACTGAACATTTAAATCGGTTAATTTATCGTCCCATAAGGGTCATTCGGTACTTCGTAATGTGTTTTGATAGAGTGTTAGTAAAGTTATTAGATTATTGCTACTCGGGGAGCCAGTGGTCGTGGGAATCTTGCTGAAATCGGATTAGTTGAAATACAAACATATTGCTCTTTAGAATGTTGGACAACATTATCTACTCGTAGTAATATGTTTAATTATACAGATTCTCATCATGTTTTGGAATGACCTTGTGAATTTATATTCTATTCGAAATAATTGTTTTAAGTTTCGTTGTAAATGGAATTCAAACTAGTCGGTAAATGAAACCGTTCAACTATTAAAAAAACCAGTCAAGTGCGAGTCGGACTTGCGCACCGAGGGTTCCGTACAAATTTGTAGGTATGTAACTACAAATATACGATTTTCGTATATTTTTCCTTTAGTTTTGCTACATGACATTGCTTCTTGCCAAATTTCATGATTTTAGGTCGACGGGAAGTACCCTATAGGTTTTGATTCTGGAACATAAACGCGCCCGTATCTTTTTATTGCGTTGACTAAGAAGTTTGATTTTTTTACTGCTTCGACGGATTGCAGCCTTGAGTATTTGATAAATTCCGACTTGATAACTCCAGATGTTCCTGAGAAAAAGGGTCTTGACAGATGGACAGCGAATTGATATTATAAGGGATCCGTTTTTTCCTTTGAGGTACAGAACCCTAAAAAAGAACAAACTTTGTAATTGAAAAAATGCTATGTAAGCAACTTCAAAGCGCAGAAAGCATACTATTCAGTTCATAAATACCTAGACGATAACGAAAGTTTAGTGAAAAAATATGTGCATTAAGAGTTAGAGGTCGTTAAATGCTATGATAATATTATTTTTGTCACCATCAAAGTCAAAGTCAAATCATTTATTTCAAATAGGCACATAAAAGGCACTTTTGAACGTCAAAAATAAAATTAAAATAAAATTGATTCTAGTCGCCCCTTCCAAAAGGAAGTTTTCGTATGGAGAAGAATGGGCAAGAAACTCCACCGTTACTCTTTTAAACTGTTTTACAATATTTTGCATACATTATTTATATAATTATATGTGAAGACGATGCACCTAAAAATAAAATTACTATACCACAATAGGTAAAAGAATTAAAATGGATAAATGAAACCATGTGACATATAAATTAACTATGTGATAGATACATGGTGCTCACATATTCACAAACATTCCAAAAGTAGATGATTTTTATAAATAAATAATGAGTAATAAGTCCGGATGTGACCCCAAGTAATTACAGAATGTAAATCAATGTCAAAGGAAAAAAAAAGAATAAATTATACAATTACATTAGCAACCAGTTTGATTTTGTCTAGACTCTAGAGATTGTCCTATGGAGCAGGACCAGCATGTTTCCAAGCATTCTTATCTTGGATATAATCCTCTAATTTGTAATATCCTTGCTTACAAAGTGTAATTTTAATATAAGTTTTAAATTTTCTTTCATTTAATTGCAATATTTCACAAGGTATTTTGTTGTAACATTTAACACACATCTAAACATTATGTAATAAAATGTATAATGTAGGCCAAAACTATGGGCTTCATGGTTAGGCTTCAAATCAAGAGATACGAAGACACCGTAATCTATATCGATAATCCAAGTTGAGGCCGTTAGTGAGCACGGCACCATTAGTGAGCACGGCACTATTAGTGAGCACGGCACTATTAGTGAGCACGGCACTATTAGTGAGCACGGCACTATTAGTGAGCACGGCGCTATTAGTGAGCACGGCACTATTAGTGAGCACGGTACTATGCGGGAGCACGGCACTATTTGTGAGCACGGCACTATTTGTGAGCACGGCACTATTTCTGAGCATGGCACTATTCGTGAGCACGGCACTATTAGTGAGCACGGCGCTATTAGTGAGCACGGCACTATTAGTGAGCACGGTACTATGCGGGAGCACGGCACTATTTGTGAGCACGGCACTATTTGTGAGCACGGCACTATTTCTGAGCATGGCACTATTCGTGAGCACGGCACTATTCATCTCTCACGTGTAATTTGTTTTTGGTCTCGCCCTAATCACCACGTTTCCCATGTAACGCTATACTAAATCTACGAATTTTTTGTACAAATTTTCTACGCAAAATTGTTGACTATTATAGGAGCGTCAGTTCTCCAACTGCTAATGTAAGTTTGTGTCATGACAATGGCATTTTTTTTATAGGATAAAACTACAAATGAACGATTTTCGGACTTTTTCCTTTACTTGTGCTGAGACCTTGCTTCTTGCTTCTAGGTCATCGGGAAGTACGAACTTCGAAATGTTGACGTTCAAAAGTGCCTTTAGCATAGACGCCCTATAAGGTTCCCTTTTATGTACATACCGTTTATGTGGCTATTTGAAATAAAACCCGTTTAGTTCTTTGAACGATCAAAATTAAAGAGAAAAAGTGGATCATTCATGAATTGTGGAATCTCGATAAAAACACTTATTTACCGTTTTTATCAACGACAGAAAACGATAATATTACAGAATAACAAGAATTGAAGCAAGTTAGATAAATCTATCACGACGGCGTCGGTTATTTAGCGCAGCGCTCTGGTCTTGACAGCATTTTCTATTGAAATGTGACTATAAAAGAAAAGATCCTCGGGTACAATTTTATCTTGGGAAGACTATTATGTCACCTGTTTGGCAGAATTGGTTTGTTACGTCCAAGATATTCATTTTAGTAATGATTTTAATGTTCAATATGTGTAGGCCAAAACATATACAAACTTGAAATCAAAAACCAAGTTCAATTATTACAAGTTAATCGTTTATTCGTTAAGTCTAGAAACTTGTAAACGTATACAGCGTTCATAGTAACTATTATTGGTCTGCGTACCTACCTCCAAGTTCAATTATTACAAGTTAATCGTTTATTCGTTAAGTCTAGAAACTTGTAAACGTATACAGCGTTCATAGTAACTATTATTGGTCTGCGTACCTACCTCCAAGTTCAATTATTACAAGTTAATCGTTTATTCGTTAAGTCTAGAAACTTGTAAACGTATACAGCGTTCATAGTGACTAATATTGGTCTGCGTACCTACCTCCAAGTTCAATTATTACAAGTTAATCGTTTATTCGTTAAGCCTAGAAACTTGTAAACGTATACAGCGTTTATAGTAACTATTATTGGTCTGCGTACCTACCTCCAAGGTACCACCTCTTTGTAAAGTAAACATGTCTCTTTAAATCAGATTGTGCGGCGGCCTTAGCAATAAAACTCGATTAACATTTCAGTTTTTTAGACTGAATTATTATACAAAATTTGAATTAAAATCGGAACAGAAGTAAACTTTAAAGAATATTAACTCTTACGTATTTTAAGCGAACCTAAAACGTAGTTTATCGATTCATTTTGTGTATGTAAAGTGACAGTTGTATTGGTATTGTTGCTGACCGTACCTATACCTACGTATGAACATACGACGTTTTCTTACCATGTTGACCAAATAACTTTGTGTAGGGGAAATTCAAAGGAAAGCTTCAGGGTTCCGCACGCTTGTGTTTCATTTATTAACCTTGCCTTATTATGTTCCCCTAAACATCGTGGTCTAATTAATATGTTCTGTCTCTGCTACCTAAAGAGGATGGCCAATGTTTTTTGATGTTAACATTTCATAAGAGTGACCGTGACGAAGTGATAGAGCTCACACATTTGACCAACTGTATTTTGTTACACTGCCAGATCGAACCGAACAGAGCGTTTCGAAGGTAATACAGAATATATTGTATTTTTCTTTTCAGTATTGAATTAGCCAATGACCTGTGTAAGCCATCGAGATAGAATAATCAGTACTCCTTATAGTCGAGAACATTGCCATAAACCATTAGTTTGGTGCTGAACTAAAAAAGTCTCTTTGTATTAGACTAGAAGAAACTATTACGGTCTTATTCATAAAAAGTTAAAATAAGTTTATTAGCTTGTTATAATGAGAATCCCAAAAAGCATTATTCATAAACGTTCAATAACGCTAAAAAGCTTTGTAAGTATTTAATAGCAACTTCGTAACTTATAACAGGGTGGACCCTACTATAAACCTTTAATAAACAGAAATATGGCCTACAAATGTGCAACAGCTGTTTTTTTTTTCGAACCATCCATTTTAGCTCGGCCGCATATGCTGTTAGAAAGATAAGACAATTAACAGATGAAGAAACCGCGCGTTTGGTCTATTTTAGTTACTTCCACAGTATTATGTCATATGGCATTTTACTGTGGGGTCGGGCTGCTGACATTGAATCCATTT
This sequence comes from Apamea epomidion, assembly GCA_947507525.1. Lineage (NCBI taxonomy): Eukaryota > Metazoa > Arthropoda > Insecta > Lepidoptera > Noctuidae > Apamea > Apamea epomidion. The sequence continues at coordinate 20,535,458 of OX382237.1, forward strand.
TTATTTTGCAAAAGAGAGCTGTCAGAGCCATTTACAATCTACGTCGCCGCGAATCTCTTAGGGAACTATTTAAAAGGGTTAATATTATGACGGTACCTTGCCAATTCATTTATGAAAATGTAATGTAATATGTGTAATGTGTGTGTGTGTGTGTATGTAATGTGTATGTGTGTGTAAGAAAAAATCAACATCTTTTTAATAAAATAAGTGATAGACATAATTTTAATACTAGAAATAAAGATAAATTAGATCAACCTTTTTTCAGATTATCTAAAGTACATACATCTTTTATGGGGTACTGTGCTCAATGTTACAACAAAATACCTTGTGAAATATTGCAATTAAATGAAAGAAAATTTAAAACTTATATTAAAATTACACTTTGTAAGCAAGGATATTACAAATTAGAGGATTATATCCAGAAAAGAATGCTAGGGAACATGCTGGTCCTGCTCCATAGGACAATCTCTAGAGTCTAGACAAAATCAAACTGGTTGCTAATGTAATTGTATAATTTATTCTTTTTTTTTTTTTTTCTTTGACTTTGATTTACATTCTGTAATTACTTGGGGTCACATCCGGACTTATTACTCATTATTTATTTATAAAAACCATCTACTTTTGGAATGTTTGTGAATATGTGAGCACCATGTATCTATCACATAGTTAATCTATATGTCATGGTTTCATTTATCCATTTTAATTCTTTTACTTATTGTGGTATAGTAATTTTATTTTTAGGTGCATCGTCTTCACATATAATTATATAAATAATGTATGCAAAATATTGTAAAACATTTTAAAAGAGTAACGGTGGACTTTCTTGCCCATTCTTCTCCATACGAAAACTACCTTTTGGAAGGGGCGCCTAGAATAAATTTTATTTTAATTTTATTTTTGACGTTCAAAAGTGCCTTTTATGTGCCTATTTGAAATAAATGATTTGACTTTGACTTTGACTTTGACTTTTAAAAACCTATTTTAGTGGATTTTTATGAATAAGGCCGTAAGATAGCAGCGAAGTCACGTATTGCGTGCGGCTGATCGCCTACATCTTTAGTGACACACTATTCAGCTACGTATTGCGTGCGGCTGATCACCTACATCTTGAGTGAAACACTATTCAGTCACGTATTGCGTGCGGCTGATCGCCTACATCTTGAGTGAAACACTATTCAGTCACGTATTGCGTGCGGCTGATCGCCTACATCTTGAGTGACACACTATTCAGCTACGTATTGCGTGCGGCTGATCGCCTACATCTTGAGTGAAACACTATTCAGTCACGTATTGCGTGCGGCTGATCGCCTACATCTTGAGTGACACACTGTTCAGCTACGTATTGCGTGCGGCTGATCGCCTACATCTTGAGTGAAACACTATTCAGTCACGTATTGCGTGCGGCTGATCGCCTACATCTTGAGTGAAATACTATTCAGTCACGTATTACGTGCGGCTGATCGCCTACATCTTGAGTGAAACACTATTCAGCTGAGTACTAGTTCTTGCGGACGCACGTTTTACGAATTTTTCCATCTTAAAAAACGATTGCCGCTGGACGCTTCTCAGATTGCTTTATATAAGTCACGATCTATGCTTTTCTGGTTCCATATAAAAGTATTTCTGCTGCAACTCAATATAGTTTACCTACATTTTAGCAACTCACACTGGACGTTTTTATTCGAAATTGATTTCGCGTCGTCCCATTGTGTTTGGCATATTCTAACAAACGGCGCACACAAAGCTCTCCATGTTCCAATTACGAGTATCGCTCTGTGTTCGACTCCCGAGCCGAGTGTCCAACACGAGCAAATAACAACAAGCCTATTTGGAGTACTTAGTGAGTTCGTAAGCCACTAATCCTGGCAGTAGGTCCGGTGAACAATGTGCCGCATTCATATGTATGTGCGCATAAATAATTCATCGCACGCCGCCCTCTAATGAAGAAATATTGCCAGATCTATCCTGCCTACTACTTCTCATTTACTTTAGAATTACTCTGCTTTGTGTATATCCCAACTCACAACGAGTTCCCTGTTTTTGGGAGCGAATAAAATACTAAAGGTTTTAGTTTGTGGTCAGATTGTAAAGATTGTAAAGGCACACTGTTGAATACGGTTATATTCAAGTTAAATGTAACCAACGTTAATGTAGCTAATGTTAATTCATTAAACTGTGAACCGACAGGAACCAAAATTGCGATATGTAGATTCAATAACATGTATGGCAGCAGAGACAGAAAACTCACAAAGATGAATGAACATGTGTGTTATATATTATGTGTAGGTACCTTAGATGTAGCATTGTCTGCTTCAAAATGATTACAGCCTCTCAATAGCCAATCTAATTCAATCAACGTAATGGTCCAGTCTAGACTCATTTAATTTTCTGAGAATGCTCGTTTTCTTCTGCATATTATTTATTTGAGTGAAGTCGTTCCATTGCCGCTGGCTTTGAAGGCATCCTCTCTACACTACTCAGTACCCAAGAAGTGTTCGCTATTTATAAATTCAGTAGCTGCTGCAGCTTCTCATTTAACTTTACGTGGTAGCCCTGCGTCTACACACAAGTACACTGTACACTGGCCGACTATTGCTGTTATGTAAAAGCTCAGGGATTAGGTGCTTCAGTTTACTTTATAATGTTAACCTCAGTTTCTAAGTCATATTAGAAACAGTTTTAGTTGTGACGCATCATTTGCACTGTTTCATTAAAGCGTGCAATTTTAACACACTCAATCATCAGATATTGCCCTACGTGAGCCCCGTCGACTGCATTGTAACAGACTGCACGTGGCAAAACAATATTCTTGCTTAGAAGGTTCCGTCCTAAGGAATAGTTCAGACGTGCCGACTAGTCGCAAGCCATACGAGGCGCTACTTAGCTGCAGACGTGTATGGTGTCTCGGCAGGAATGCTTTCTGCTTTTTGCACTGAAAACTTTATGTTTCGCACTTCAGTAGTTTGGAAATTACTTGAATCAATATTTGATTTATTCCATTAAACAACGTTGATAATAATGTTTGTAAGTTTATTAGGGATTTCATTTGGGAGACAACACGTAGCACTATGCTCAATTTATTTTTTTATTATCTTTATCTAGGGAGGCAAACTGTTTCTCCTTAATACAGGTTGCACAGCTACCTAGCTAGGAGAACAGTTATAGTCCACCCCTACAAATATTTGTTATTATAAGTTCTACGCTTACTTAATAACTTAAATATGTACATACCACAAATACCCTTTAATTGCAATAAATATTTTTATTATTATTATTATAATATTCACCTGCGGTGGTTAAGCGATAGGAGTGCGCACTTTTGCGCACGGCGTCGCCCTCGTAGATGTCGGAAAATACCGAACGGGAACGTCCCACCAGGATAAAATCCCTATGTGTTAATCCAGGTCATAAAGTATCTGTATGCCAAATTTCGTCCAAATCCGTTCATCCGTTTTTGAGCCAATCCCGAACATACGCCAAGACAATGGATAAAAGTTCTTAAAACTATATTTTCGGCATCAGACTCGTTCCCAAACCTCGTAGCAATTACTTTTTTCAAAAATATTCTATGTCTATGTACAGTTTTGACTTCGTTACAATTTTTTTATTATATGTATATAGACAATTTTATTATATAACATTATGTTTAGATTTTCCAAAAGTCTACGATTCAATTAATTTATTTGATTGAAACACAGGTGCTGAGATGATTGAAATTATAATGAGAGATCAACATGGCCCGCCGATAGGCATATATTATTAACATAACAAATATTATTAATGTTTTAACAAAAACCAATATTAAAAAAAAAAGTATATTTAATTTCTAAAACAATCCCTTTTCGATAAAATCAATCTATTAATTTAACTTTGAAGAGCTACGTCTATTTTTTACAAAATAGCTGAATGTCTGACAATGTGTTACTGAACGAGCTTGTTGTACTTGTTGTACTTGTTATACTTGTTGTACTGTAACGTAACATCATTTTTCGCCTGTCATTTCCGAAGGGTTAGGCAGAGGTGGACCTATAGTTCACGCACACGTCACCATGGTTTAAGGCCCAAGTAATAGGGGGCGAGCCTATTGCCTGTAATTGCCAGTACCTATTGCTAATCAAATCCATAACTTTCACTCATGTTTTATTTACAACACGCTTTTTTGCTTACTGTGTCTCAAGTTCTTTAGATAAAACATAAACATGGCAAATAGAATTGTAAATAAGTGTTGAATTAAGTTTTGTTGTTGCAGAAAGAGGAGTTCCCTTGGGATGAGGGCAAGTCGAAGTGTAGCACTGTCGAGGAGGTGTTCGCTGAAGAGGACCGCAAGAGGGAAGCGGTCCTAGGTAACTGACTGGTCATTATGTAGCACTGTCGAGGAGGTGTTCGCTGAAGAGGACCGCAAGAGGGAAGCGGTCCTAGGTAACTGACTGGTTATTATGCACATACCGATTTCCTCAAGGTGGACAGAGTTAATTATTATCTAATTACTATCTTCGTGCCTTTTTCCCAATTTATTAGGGGTTGGCACAGCACGATGCAGCATGACTTTTTGTCCCAAAAATCTCGCTTTCAGGAGTATAAAATCAAAAGTTAGGGTCCAAAAAAATGTTACAATTTAAGTCATAAATATAAATTTGTTTCTAGTTTATAACAAAGCGTTATTGTTTCTTCGTCTACGTTCCCTGCAATGGTTAGTTGTTTACAGGAGTCGGTTGTTTTCGCGGAAGACGCCACTTTCTCATTTTAACGACTATGAACTTCAGTTTAGTTGACAAGTATTGTCTCCGCAGGGATTTGTTATCCGCGGATGAATGATACATTGTGTACCGGTCCGTGCTCTGTTACGAACTTGTAATACTTACCTGTGAAGATTAAACGATAACGATCTGATAAGTAAAGATACTTGTCAGATCGTTATCGTTTATTCTTTTAGTGAACAAAGTTTGATACGATTTATTACATCTTCCCAAAAAAGAGAGCAACACAAACTAAAAAGAAAAAGTATTTTCAAATACTGCACTTTTTTTTATCCTTTGTTAAAAAGAACCAGGTTCTTAATAATTAATTACAATATAGCCTATAAGACTAATAAGCAATTTTAATTTAACTTAATTTGTTACGTGATAATTATTTTAAAACTTAAAATAGTGTTTATTGTACTTTACACAAGTCCGTTCCACTTTCTTAGAGTCTGGTATGATGATATAAGCACTTTGTTCATGTGTGTCATTGGCACTATTATTTCTACACTTTTTACACTACACTAACTCAAAAGGTTTGGTCCGTTTTAGTCTTCGCACTATATTTGTTTGGTCTAACAGCTGAATTGCCTCGATGTTCACATGTCGGTGGAGTCGGTGTTCATGGGCCTCAGTAAATTTTTGGATTATGTCAGTGACGGGTTCCATTTTTAAGTCACGATGGAGGTCGTCATTTCTTATATACCAGGGCGCATTAACAATACTCCTGAGTACCTTATTCTGGAATGTTTGTATAATTTTGATGTTGGTCGGCTTAGTACAGCCCCATAGTTGGATGCCATATGTTCATATCGGCATAAGGATATGCTTATGTAATGAAATTTTGCTATGTATCGATAGGCAGGAATTTCGTCCAATCAACCAATACATGTTTTAAAACGCATGTCTAGTTCCTGCCTTTTCTTTTTGACGTGCGCTTTCCAGCGGAGTTTCGCGTCAAGCGTTATGCCAAGGTATTTGGCTGTATTTGCGTATAGCACTTGTTGGCCATTTATGACGGTTGGGTGGTAATCACAATTCCTGTTGGTGAAGTCAATGTGAAGTGACTTCGATTCATTTAATTTGATTCTCCATTTCTGTGCCCAGTCATGAACTTTATTTACAGCGACTTATACCTTTTTGATTGCTTCCGTATGGCATGACCCTGTAGCCATAATGGCATTGTCGTCCGCGAAGGTTGCAATCATATTATTTTCCAGCTCTGGTATATCATGCGTGTACAACAGGTAGAGCACTGGACCCTACCTTGAGGCACGCCAGCTTTAATAACTTTTAACTCTGAAAAGGCATCCTCGGGCCTTACTCGAAATATTCTATCTGTAATGTATGATTGTAGGATATCGGCAAAATCATTGGGCAGCATTAGTCTTGGCTTGTATATCAAATCTCATGCCAAACTTTATCAAAAGCTTGTGCCACATCTAAAAATACGGTGGAGCAGACTTTTTATCTTCAAGCGTTCTCTCAATGATGTTGGTAATTCTATGTACTTGGTTTATTGTTGAGTGTTTCTCTCTGAAACCAAACTAATGGTTAGGTTTTCTCGTTTAGTATAGGTTTTAGGTGTGTCAAAAACAAATTTTCAAACAGCTTTGATGTTATAGGCAACAGGAAAATGGGCCTGTATGATGATGCTTCGTGAGGTGGTTTACCGGGCTTTGCAATCATAATCACTTCAGCAACTTTCCATGGCTCAGGAACATGCGTTAGCACAAATGCAGTATTTCACACTCAAACTATTTATTTCAAATAAACCAATTACAGGCACTTTTGAATTGTCAAGGTCGGTCAGTCAAAAAGATGAAGCTAGTTGCCCATTCCAAAGCGTAGTAGGTACCTATGGAGAAGAACGGGCAAGGAACTCCATGGACACTCTTTTAAATCATAATAATATTGTTACAAATTATTGGTTACATCATTCATGTTCAAAATTATGCATGTGAGAACGATGCAGAATGTTAAAAGGGTTCGTAATGAAAAGATAAAAAAAAATAATTCAAATATATAATAAGCCATGGCAGCAAAGAGTTGACCAGTCCAATGGTGCTAATCCATGCGTCATGTTCGTGAACGGGCGGCGTCAGTAGGGACTGTTCTCACATGCATGGTTTCTAACATGAATGATGTAACCAATGCTTTGTAACCATATATTGATTTAATAGAGTGTCCATGGAGTTTCTTGCCCGTTCTTCTCCATAGGTACCTACGCTTTGGAATGGGCAACTAGCTTAATATTTTTCTGACTGACCGACCCCTTGACAATTCAAAAGTGCCTGTAATTGGTTTAATTGAAATAAATACTTTGAGTTTGAGTTTAAGTTTGAGCAGTCCGTTGGAATTCCACGCCATTATTTTTAGTGTGTTATTCAAGATTGATTCTTATAGTACTTGATTCTAATTTTTCTAATTTCTTATCTAATGATGATAGGCAGTTCAAGATCTGGTTGAGCTTATCCTCAAGACTTGATGGTTCAGAGCTTGGTTTTACCGCTTGTGCATATGAGACACTTTTAGATGTATGTGCAGTTTTCGCGGTTGTTTGTGCAAACTGTGCACTTTGTTTTGATGTCTGTTTGTCGGTAGTTTGCTCAACGGCAGGGTTTTTAGGTGAGTCAGATTTTGAGGTTTTATTCTTCATCATTTGCATCTCCTTGGCAACTAAACTCCCTCTGTATTTTGCTGGGTGAGTTAAGCCACAGTGGACACATTTAGGTTTATCTTCTGCAGGTTTTTTGCAATCAGCTGTGAGGTGTTTACCTATACATTTAACAAACCTTGGTTCTTTTGAGCAATACTTTTGGATATGACCATAAGCCTGGCATCTCTTACACTGGGGTATTATTTTTAATATTTTAAGCGGGGTTATTTCAACTTTACACCCTGAGATATGTTTAATGCCGTATATTTTACTGACATCTTCACCATTCTTAAATGATAGTATGAACATATTCAGCGGTTCTTTTGTTATCCAGCTTAGCTTGTTAAATGCATTTTCTATCTGGAATCCTTGCGACATTAGGTCATCTTTAATCCAATCCGGTAGGCAAGAAGCATCCAATTTTTTGCCACTACTCTTATTGGCCTGGTCTGCTTATCTTTGTATGAGTGCCATAAACAGTTATTTTCTGTTCAGCGTCGGGCAATCACTCTGTAGGATTCTTCAGTTTTGGCATTTATTTTCACACTATTACCGCTTAACATTTTGGCGGTAAATTTTTCTACTGACTGAGATTCAGTCAAAAAGTCGTCGAATGTTTGGTAATTCTTAACACCGTCCACTACGATTGGAGGTGGTGCTATAATTTTTTTAGAGGTTGCCTTCTCTTTGTTGTTCAGCTGCTGTTGAGCGCTAGTGCTAGCTTGTTGTAGTGGTGGTGGAGTAAGCACATATATTGCATAAAGCAATTATCTGACTGGTTTTTAGTACAATCTATTCCCGCTGGCGGATTTGTGCGGGGACAATAAATTCGTCGAATGTCACTCCGATGACGCAGTGAATATGTGAGTGATCCCCCTGCAGCGAGCAACTGTGCAGAACGGTGCTCATGACGTATACATGATACACCACAGCAAAAGATAAATATATTACATAGTCTTAACAATACAAGCGCAATGGCAAATACATTCAGATTTATTGACACTTACATTTATGTCTGAGTAGCATCTGCATACATCTTCAACAGTTTCAAATTAACACATAATTCTCTCATATCCAAGACTTGATATAATAGAAAATATGTTGTTTGCATACAAGTGGCGTCATTACGTCCACACTGGAGTATTTATGTTGATACTGCTCACTCACATATAGCAAAGTGGGGGAGTACTGCACTGATGAGTATCATAAAAACTGCTCATAACTCTGGCGGAGTTGTTTCATTCGAACCCCCGTCACAAGATATGCGGACAAAAAAGCCTGATTTGGAGCTAAACATTTACTAAAACTCTGGGTATTACAATGAGTTCAAGGCTCCACCATTTGTTTGCTGTAAACTTAAATGTAGTGACCGTCTTACTTACGCGAAATGTGCCATTAAAACCTCGACCTTCATTTACCATTGTTTTATACAGACAAACAGCCTGATTTGGAGCTAAACATTTACTAAAACTCTGGGTATTACAATGAGTTCAAGGCTCCACCATTTGTTTGCTGTAAACTTAAATGTAGTGACCGTCTTACTTACGCGAAATGTGCCATTAAAACCTCGACCTTCATTTACCATTGTTTTATACAGACGAACTTCTGTGCTTCAGTTTATTACATCCAGTGACAGTGCTCACACAGCGACCGACTTTATAAAAGCGGCGCGTCGCGTGGCGGCCGCCATTATTGCTCAGCACTTAATGCAATTATTCTGCCGTGAGACAGCACGTGCTAACTTTGCGACCGCCTGACTGTCCTCGGCGGCCGCAAGTTTCCACCAAATTACAGTTAACCTGTTTGGTTGAGCTCTTAAAACTATCTTCTTACTATATTATCTTCATTATAGATCTGACATAGTTCGGAACTAGGACATTGGAAGCTGTCTCGAACGTGAATGCGTCGTTATATTTTTACGTTCTCCTACTATCTCTTACGATCTTACTATTCTGTTGGCACTTGACGCACAAACTTTGAAGATCTTTCACAAATCTTGGGAAATTACTGCGTTTATTAGTTTCGAGAAATTAACTGAATTCTAGAAAGACTCAACCTCTGGTTCATTTAAGCACTGACTTCGTTTGAATTTGTAAGGAAAACACGATTCTGCCGTTTTTTGTATTGAAAAAGTCGCGATGAAGGTTTTACGGTTCGAAGTACGTTCGGGACCCCCACGAACTGAGGTCGTCTGAATGAGAATAATAAACAGACGCTTAGCACGAGTATACGATTACACGACTGTCGCTCAGGTTTGAGCGACAGTCGTGTACTCGTGCTGGACAAACGGACTACTTTGAATAATGATATGCTAGCGCTCCCTTGACGTGACAAGGGGCTTCCAATAATTCCGTCGCTTGCAGCTCGATTGTAGAGACAATGAATGCCAAACTAATGCCAACCTGGGAATACCTGAACGGTTCCTAGCATCCAGGTATTGCAATATAAGGCTGATAGCACACGCGATACTATTGCCAGATCCGATCATATGATTTACTTACAATTGTTTAAATCGAGATGTTTAACTTTTGAAAATGTTACGTTGTGTACTGTACAGTTGTGTGACTGAAGAGAAGAAGAAGTTAGCACAAAGTACAGCATTGGGTGCGCTCACAATTATTGTCCTACGTATTTCATTTTGTTATGTAAACTTTCTGGTGAAGTCGAACAATATCGACGCTGGTATGCTACAGGCCTAAGCAAAACAGAGGCTTGCTCCACATAAGGGAAATGCATTTAATCCCTCGCGCTGCACAGAGTGCGCCGTGCAATCACTTTACGCGTGCGACCGTGTGGAGCCGGCCTTATTCAATCACTGGGATTGAATTCGATACTGAGGTTTTGCGCAACGCTCTATGGGCAATGTAAGTGCACAGTAAGTGTGAAGAGCATAGAAGTGTTGTTGCTACGAAAACTGTAGTTATTAGTGTGCCGAGAACATACCTAGGACAGAATGAACTCTTGTGGATTCAGTTGAGTGCCCTTTTGTTAGATTTCCTAAAAAGTATTCAATAATGTCTTATAGGTATAAATATTCTATTTCACGAAGTCTGCTTGACTATTTGTAGTTGTGCCTGCACATGCACATTGTTTTAGTGTGCGTAAGCTCAGGAGCGCACCGGGTCACTAGTGTTTATTGTCTTCACTTCAGATTTCTACTCCGAGTACAATATAGAAACTAAGCGATGACTTTCATAGTGAGATGTTTAATTGTTTTTTGACGTATGTCATCTTATACGTCAAAAAACAATTAAACATTTTCGATCAGGTCACGTGTCCTGACGCGAGATTCGAATACTGACCGTCGAAGAGAACAGACGTGTCCCGTCGCGGTCCCACGTGCGAAACAAGTGATTGAATTTGAGTGTGAACCTCGTATTTGAAATTTGAATGGTGTTTTGTGTGTTGTTTTGTGGGTGTAAATTAAAACACCTTAAAACGGTGGAAAGGTGCCATATGTGCGTTCCTGATCTACAGCCAGAGGCCTGGGCTTTCCAGCTGAGGATCCTGGTGACGTCGAGTGACTCTGAGGGCTCTTTGCGGGCCAATCTGGTGAGATATTTCCGTTTATTTCAGGGATCTCCATTGGAAGCTGAATCCGGCTGGGTTTCAGTTTGTTTGAACTTTTGAAGCCACGCGCAAATTAACATCATTTTAAGCTATAGCTGAGCTATAGCATAATGTTTTGATATTATGTTTGATAGAGTGGCATAAACTAATACACTCTATTATTCTAGCACAAAATACGGTATCGTTCTAGATTTCGTACTCCACGCTTTTCTTATTGTTACATTGTATTAAATTACCAAAGCTGCCTTGAACAAGTTATCTTTTTTCTAGCTTGTAAGTCAAGTTTCTATACCCACGCCCGCAGCAACAAAAAAAAACCACTCAGTGCAACAAAAAACTACCCCAAACTCTTAAGTTTGCATAACAAGAAGTATTCCTAAAGATAAACAAAGAGTGAAGCTCATAAACTTATTGGTTCCAAAACCCATCCCAGTTCCAAGCACATGTGCCGAGAAGCTCTTGTAACACCATAAAAACAAAAGCATAAGTGTGCCGATGACAAAAGACGGGAACTCTTTTTTCGAGGCGAACCGATAGCCCACCAAATAAATATGGGTTTAACTTTCGACCACGCGTCTGTCCGCTTCATATGTTTTTGGAGCATCGAGATGACGACAGAATTCGCCTAGTACTTCCAAGAATTTCTCCCTAACAGTAATCTCTTCCAGGAACAAAGGATGGCAAAATACATAACTACATAGTTGAACATGACGTTCTGGGGAGGAGAGGATATCCTAGTCGCCGCGTCCGAGTTCTGTTTAAATGTGCATGTGCACACAAATACCAGTACCCGGCAACATACTCATCCTCTACGAGCACCGGCATTATGATGGCTGGGTCATGACCGACGAAGAACATTAAAACATCAACCCGATAGTTCGAATGCAAGACCGAAACAACCAACGTCAAAACACCACAACCTAATAAACCTTTAGTTAACCAGTACAAAACACGTGAAGAGAAAGGACAATCCATGAAACCCCAGTCTCAAACAAACAACCCCAATTGGCTAGCTTATTAACACACTATGAACAACAAAAACTCCAGGAACTAACCAAGTGGTAATTGAGCTTTACAAAGCGATACCACATTTATTACAGGAAACCGTCACGTGCGTCACCAAATACCTACATGGACAAAGCCTGGTCACAGAACGAAACGCCCGACATGTGGCTGGAGCAGGTACCTAAAACAACAACCCTAAAGATGCGAATGAATAACGGAGTTGGGAAACTATCAAGCTGACTTTTTAAACAATAGATCAAGAGACGACCACATATTTACGCTTAAAAGGGTCTTAGATGAAGAACGGCTTGCAAGTAAAAGAATTTATGTACTCGCTATATGAGCGAACTATCATGAGAGACTTGATTAGCCACGCTAGGATTAAATCAAGACAAAAGCAAATGCATGAAATTTTAGGCGCAAAAACAGTAACCAAACGCATCAACACACACAGGATGTGCACGCTCGTACGTGTTCATAGGCGCCTCGAACTACACCTGCTACATACACTACCGACCTACTTACACATGGAACGACAACTTAAAATAGGACATGAAATACTTCGACAAGGGAATAATTTTTTGGAGGGATACGGCGGAATACGATCAAGAAACCTGCTAGTGAGATTTACAAAAACACTGGCAGTAAAACGCTGACAGTAGCAAGGCTTACGACGAAGACATTGAAAACAGCAACATTTAACACAGCAGAGCAAGGACATAGAAAAGAGCCGAGAAAGCAGTTGAAATCCCGCCAAAAGATTCACAGGTGAAGCTGGACCTGAAGCACCTGGCCGCGACGTCGTTAAAAAATACCCATCCATAGACAAATATTACCCATCTCTCCACTAGTCTAATGCTTACTCTAGGATGCATATCCGGTAGGCTCTTAAATCCTATCCTTTCCTAGGGCACGTCTTCCCTACAAAAACCGTGCCCCCCGGTCTACGTCTTGATATGCAATGGTTGCTGTAGCACCATGAACATGAGTCTATAGGAGCTAGTGCGAATCTTGGGGTTCATTCGAGTCTGGTCAAACCACGCTGGGATCGGTGCAATTCATTCATTCATTCATTCAGGTCACGTGTCCTGACGCGAATTTAACATTTTTTACCCATCACAAAAAACTCTCCCTCCGTCTTACGAATTTTCAATCAGGTCACGTGTCCTGACGCGGGCTCCGTTTTACGAATTTTCGATCAGGTCACGTGTCCTGACGCGAGTTTAACATTTTTTACCCATCACAAAAAACTCTTCCTCCGTCTTACGAATTTTCGATAAGGTCGCGTGTTTTGACACGAGCTCCGTCTTACGAATTTTCGATCAGGTCACGTGTCCTGACGTTAGTTTAACATTTTTTACCCTTCACAGTAATAATAAGCCGTCCCACACAAATGAACTTCATTTAAACAAGTGTCATTACTTCACCGCCGCGCGCCATGGCACCTCCAGCACCGAGCTCGGCAGTCGATACCTCCAGCTCCGAGCTCGAACCTTGAAATAGAAAAAACCGACAGTACGATAACATGTTACAACAATTCGATACGCTGCAAAAAAAGAACAAAATTTCGGACATTCTATACAAAATCTACTAATACAAATACAGGACCTACAGCGTACATCTCGAGCTTCCAGTATTGAGATCCGAAATATACCGGCCGAAGAGAACGAAGCAGTCGCCCACCTCCACACTATCATTACCAAAGTGGGCTCAGCTGTCGATGTCGCGCTAAATAGCACACTTGTACGTGACGTATACCGCCTCCCAGGGAATCCAGGCACTGTCAGACCCATCGTCGCTGAGTTTTCTAACGTCCAGACTAAAAACTAGTTACTATCCGCTGTTCGAAATTTTAACAAAAAACATGTAAACGATGACCGCCTTAGTACTTTGAGCATATTGACATGAGCGCTGAACGCCGACCAATCTTCATATCGGAGCACCTGCCTTCGAGCTCAAGAAAACTATCCTTTGCTGCTAAGGAATTTGCTAAATTGCAAAAGTTTTGCTTGACCTTGATTGAGAGTTTTGCTGGACCTCTAATGGTAACATTTTGTAGAGGAAAATCACAGGAGCTAAACAAATTCTAGTCAAATCGGAGCAAATGCTTCATGAGCTAGAACAGCAAGAGAAACTATGACTGCACTTTTTTGATGTAAGCCTTCCGGTACTACAGTTTACCGCCGATTTGATTTTTCAGTTTGTCATATTAATGGCCTTACTCTCGTTTAGTACCGTAACACGGTCACTTTATGAAGAATATTTCTCATTAACGGCTTGATTAGAAGATCTGAAAAAAATATATTGTTGGTATAGGTTCATGTACAACATTTCTGAAACAGGATTTTTTCGTATGGCTAATACTTTTCCCTTAAAACATTTTTTAGCAAAACGCTATTTTTTCCTAATATTCCATATTACTTCTAAACGGCTTTGATGTTTGCAAACATTTTTACACTGAAAAATTGATGGTTAGAGGTACTATAGAAATGAAACAGCTTATGTAAATCAATCAACATTTGCAAAGAAAATTTTCCCACTTTGAGATTGAGCTTCAGAGGTGCTCTCCGCGGGCGCGGGCGGCAGTCGTGCGTTAGCACTGAGACGGGAGGGCTGTGTCGCTCGCTGCTCCGCTCCGGCTATCGACCGACTACGCGCGTTTGCCTGGGTTAGTGCAAATATTTACGAACGAATTGTATCAGTGTGCGTTTATTGACTAGCTCGCTGCAGATGGCCCATTTCTATTGTGCGCGTCAGGACGCTTACGATAGTATACAAGTAGTAAGGCTTATCTAACTAATATTAAAATGAGAAAATATTGAATTTGATCAAAATAAAAGTCCAAGATGGCGGCTGCGAAAATTTTCAAGTTTTTCATCATGGGTATCGTTTCCATACTTTTCGAGGGTGATAAAGCCGATAGTGAGGTCAAAAAAAAATCCAAAATGGCGGCTGAAAAATTTTTTAATATTTCATCATGGGTGTCGTTTTCATACTTTTCGAGGGTGATAAAGCCGATAGTGAGGTCAAAATAAAAATCCAAAATGGCGGCTGCAAAAATTTTCAAATATTTCATCATGGGTGTCGTTTTCATACATTTTGAGGGTGATAAAGCCAATAGTGAGGTCAAAAAAAAATCCAAAATGGCGGCTGCAAAAGTTTTCAAATATTTCATCATGGGTATCGTTTTCATACTTTTCGAGGGTGATAAAGCCGATAGTGAGGTCAAAATAAAAATCCAAAATGGCGGCTGTAAAATTTTTCAAATATTTCATCATGGGTGTCGTTTTCATACTTTTCGAGGGTGATAAAACAAAACAAAAATCGAATAGGCCGTCTTGCGACTGCCTACTGCCGCGCGTATTTGTATGAAGATTTTGTTTTTTGTTAGGTATGATAATTTTGTGAGTTTCATAGTTGGGCACACACACTAAAATGTAAATAACAGGCCTATGGTGATTTATCGAGGTAGGCACTGCTTATATGCCTTTATGCAATACACGCCACTGACTGATATACTCTGAGTATTCGCGCGCGGCTGTTACGCACGAACGCGGAAGGTTTATCTACTGAGCGGCCGTAGGTGATTATTTCAAGGTCACTAACGAGACATGATACTGTTACATTACTATACTATAACAGTGTTAACAGTTTTCGTAGTTCAACTGTTACTTTTGACGTACGATTAATAGTAAAAAAAATCTTTTTACATGAAAAACACTTCAAAAAAACACTTCAAAGTGAAAAATGACTTTATTTCGGAAGTCGATGTCTTTGGTTTTGAATTTACGTTTTTTGCTACAGACTTCCGACATAAAGTTATTTTTCATTTTGTAGTTTTTTTATGGAAGTCGGTTATTTTTTTTTTTGGAAAAAATAATTATTTTGCACATTTTAGTTGTGGCACCTACCGGTCACAAATTAGAATACCACTACCTGCTATGTAAATAACAATGACAGGAAGAAAGTTGATTATAACATCATCCGATTGGCTACGGAATCCTAAAAATGCCATTTAGGTACAGTGCTAGTTAGGTAGGTTTATTACTGATTTATAATAATTCAAATTGATGAAACAGGTTCTCATTTTTATAAAATCTCATTTTTATGTAAGTCCTCCTAAGAAGACCTACAGTCTATGCAAATAAAATGTTATTCCATTCCTAAGAAAATACTCGATATCATTTTTTAAGTTTTACCCCCGTCGGGAACTAAGTTCGTTCTCACGTATGATTTTAAACAAAATCAAAAAAATTAAAAAATTCTAATAAATAATGTCCAGTAAAAACATAAAATATACGTAACATAAGTATCAATCTATACAAAATATATCAGACTTTTTTTTTTTTTTTTTTTGTGGGTGGGAAATCATCAAATGACTCCTCCCGCTCTGGGTGGAGCAGAAGGGAGTGTCAGACTCTTACTGACTAAAACCCACCCGTGTTCCTTCCTTAGCCCTTTATGTACCAGAGCAGCGGTAACCCTTTCGGACGATCCCGCTACCCCGGCAGGCTTCGGCCCTGTCGGGCCCCGTCAACTACGCTGACATCTCTCTGAGGCGCACGTGGAACACATACGCGTCGTCCGGCACGGGCCTGGTCCTGATCAGACGGAGAGCTACCCTTTGCTCTCCGCCCGCAGGCCCAAGCCTACGGTGGCCGGGAGTCGTCACGCGGCTCCCGACGCCCGGAGCGTTTCCCTCGGCGGCTGAGGCGTGAGGATCTCTCCCTCGCCCATCCCGCCACCTCCTTCGCTAGCATGACTGCTTCGCAGAAGGAGGTGACCGCCTCCCACTCCCTCTCGCCCCGGACCATGGCTTGCACCAGGGCCGGACGCGAGAGGTCGCCGCCGCTGCCGATCGCCTCTACGAGGACATGGCGGTGTTCTGCCCAGGCGGGGCAGACCTCCACCGTATGCTCCACCGTGTCCTCGGGGCGATCCTCGCAGTGATGACACCCGGGCGTCTCCTCCCGCCTGATTATGTGCAGGAACCTCCCGAAACATCCGTGTCCGGAGAGGACCTGCGTCAGGCGGTAGGTGAGAGCGCCGTGACGCCTCTCTAGCCACTCCTCAAAGAGGGGTCTTACCGCTGCTATCGTGGCGTGCCCTGCGCTGGGTTGCAATAGTCGCGCCTTCCATTCCGCCATGGGATCGCGCCGGAGGTCCGTCCGCTCCACCGCGATTTGCCGCGGGTGCAGAGTTTCCACCCGACGTAGTGCCTCCGCGCGCCAGTCATACGGGCGCGCGAGGACTATCGCCTCCAGATCCCATGGCGACAGTCCGGCAAGGAGGCCTGCTACCTCGCCCGAGATCGTGCGGTACCCCCGGATAAGCCTTACGGCTACTACCTTTTGGGGCGCGTTCAGATAATGTGCGGCTCGAAGCCGCAGTGAACGCGCCCACACCGGGGCCCCATAAAGGGCCATGGACCGCACGACCCCCGCGTAAAGCCTCCGGCAGGAGGCGTTTGGCCCCCTCAGGTTGGGCAGGAGCCGCTTTAAGGCGGCCCCGGCCCGTTCCAGTTTGGGGGCCAAACGTCGGAAGTGTTTGACGAAGTTCCACCGGCTGTCGAGGACGAGACCCAGGTATCTCATCGTTGTCTTGACGCCGATGTGAACCCCTCCTACCATCAGTTGGGATCCCGAAGGTGGCCCGTACCGGGGCCCATGAAAGGACATGGCCTCGGACTTGTGCAATGCCACCTCGAGACCCAACTGCCGGATCCTTTCTACGACTATCGCAACCCCGCGTGTCATCGCGTCGGCCGCCGCCTGATGCGACCTCCCCTGCGCCAGGACCAGCGTGTCGTCAGCGTAGCAAACTACGCTGACGCCATCAGGGAGGTCGGCCCGCAGCACCCAGTCGTAACCGATGTCCCACAGGAGCGGCCCCAGAACCGATCCCTGTGGGACACCGCACGACATCTCTCGCCGGTTCCAATTCCCAAATATATCAGCCTTGCCTCCGCCATTCCCTTCTGGAATCGTAGGCAAAAATGGCGACCGGATGCGTGCGGCATGTCTGCGTCTCCGCATATTCTTTGATCGTCGTTTTAGTGCAGCGCGCCACCGCGCGCGTTTTACGTATTCGGGGGTAGAGCGTTTAGCTCCGCCCACATGCACAAGGTCAGCGAGCCCTATATACACCTTAATTAACAATTTCGCATGCAATTTTTTTTCTACATAAACTGTTTTTTAACAATATAATAATATTTTTTTTATGTAAAACGATTAATCACTCAATATGTTGTTATACCTATAATTACAATGCACTCTATACCTTACACTTCTGGAACACTATGATGTGTGTTCCAGAAGTGTAAGGTATAGAGTGCATTGTAATTACAATACAAAACTTACACCGCTCATGTGTTACTCATACACTGTTACCTAGTGCCGAAGGAATGATTTTCGATAAAACCACCTCTTGGAACGAATATAAACATTACAAATGGCTTCATTAAATAATATTATTCAGGATCTTGATAACCTCTCAGTGCCTAAATCTTATAAATGTGACGCTGAAACATGTAGCACATTAATCGAATCCACTTCTCGATCATTGACTGTTACTTCCCAAAATATCCGCAGTATTTATAAAAATATAAATGGTTTCATTGCACATTTGACTAGGCTTACGTTTGAACCTGACGTCATCATTCTGACAGAGTGCTGGCTATCTGAGAATAGACCACCACCACCCATGGACAACTATTTATGCTATTTCTCAAAGAAAAGTCTCAACCAGAATGATGGCATATGGCATGGCATTGTCATAGAGGAGCCAGATCCGGTAGGTGCTAATTTTTTGCTAATTAGAATAGGCGCTAATATTGTTATCTTAGCCATTTATAGGTCCCCATCTATTTATTGTATTGAGAATTTTTTAAATTCAATTGACCGATTGCTTCGACCCTGTAAAAGCAAAAATATTGTTATTATCGGCGATGTTAACTTAGATATAAGACAAAATAACATCGATCGAAATAGCTCATCATACTTAAATCTTTTAGCTGAATTAGGGCTTCTACCGGGGCATACTTTTCCAACCAGAATTAATAACTGCCTAGACCATAATATAATGATTAAAACATACTTGCCGGCAACAGTTGCTGTGGTTGAGCAAACTGTAACAGATCACGACTCGATTCTTCTCGGTATATCCTCTAAGCGTGAGCAGTTGACTAGCAATATTATCGTAAAAACTGACCTTGTGTCGGCTCTAAAGCAACTAGAATCAACAGACTTCTCTTTCATCTCCTCTACGGCTGATGCTGAGCTGGCTGCGACCCTCTTTATCGATAATTTGTCGACAGCAATATACACTAACACTATGAGTATTGCAGTGTCTGGGCGTAAGAAAACACTAAAGCCATGGATAACACCTGGGCCTCAAGTCTGCTATTACAATAGTGTCAGAATTGTCTATCATTGATTTCATAATTGTTGATTTTGACAAGTTTGGTGGTAAGTGTTTTTTACAATCCTGCCAATTTTCAGCTGAGTGTGAATTTTTGTAACCTCACCACTATTTTTTGGTCATATTTGACTGGACTATAAACGTTATAGGAATTTTTGTAATGCCTTGTTGAGAAGGTTAAAAAGAAGTTATGAAAAATCCCTCCTAAAAAATGCAAGAAACAATAAAGAGACTTGGTATGCCATTAAATCTATAACGAATACCTCCAAACAGAAGTCTTCTGCAGAAAACTTACTTAATAAGCAGGGAAATCCATGTGATGCTGTTGAGGAAGTCAATAAATATTTTGGAAATGCCGGAAACTTTTTGCTTTTATGCGAGTTGCTTTATAGGTTTCGGTACGATTGCAGGCACCGAAGGTGAGCTAGTGGGTGAGTGGCACTTAGTGTCAACTTATATTATAGGTTTCGGTACGATTGCAGGCACCGAAGGTGAGCTAGTGGGTGAGTGGCACTTAGTGTCAACTTATATTATAGGTTTCGGTACGATTGCAGGCACCGAAGGTGAGCTAGTGGGTGAGTGGCACTTATAGGTTTCGGTACGATTGCAGGCACCGAAGGTGAGCTAGTGGGTGAGTGGCACTTAGTGTCAACTTATATTATAGGTTTCGGTACGATTGCAGGCACCGAAGGTGAGCTAGTGGGTGAGTGGCACTTAGTGTCAACTTATATTATAGGTTTCGGTACGATTGCAGGCACCGAAGGTGAGCTAGTGGGTGAGTGGCACTTAGTGTCAACTTATATTATAGGTTTCGGTACGATTGCAGGCACCGAAGGTGAGCTAGTGGGTGAGTGGCACTTAGTGTCAACTTATATTATAGGTTTCGGTACGATTGCAGGCACCGAAGGTGAGCTAGTGGGTGAGTGGCACTTAGTGTCAACTTATATTATAGGTTTCGGTACGATTGCAGGCACCGAAGGTGAGCTAGTGGGTGAGTGGCACTTAGTGTCAACTTATATTATAGGTTTCGGTACGATTGCAGGCACCGAAGGTGAGCTAGTGGGTGAGTGGCACTTAGTGTCAACTTATATTATAGGTTTCGGTACGATTGCAGGCACCGAAGGTGAGCTAGTGGGTGAGTGGCACTTAGTGTCAACTTATATTATAGGTTTCGGTACGATTGCAGGCACCGAAGGTGAGCTAGTGGGTGAGTGGCACTTAGTGTCAACTTATATTATAGGTTTCGGTACGATTGCAGGCACCGAAGGTGAGCTAGTGGGTGAGTGGCACTTATAGGTTTCGGTACGATTGCAGGCACCGAAGGTGAGCTAGTGGGTGAGTGGCACTTAGTGTCAACTTATATTATAGGTTTCGGTACGATTGCAGGCACCGAAGGTGAGCTAGTGGGTGAGTGGCACTTAGTGTCAACTTATATTATAGGTTTCGGTACGATTGCAGGCACCGAAGGTGAGCTAGTGGGTGAGTGGCACTTAGTGTCAACTTATATTATAGGTTTCGGTACGATTGCAGGCACCGAAGGTGAGCTAGTGGGTGAGTGGCACTTAGTGTCAACTTATATTATAGGGTTCGGTACGATTGCAGGCACCGAAGGTGAGCTAGTGGGTGAGTGGCACTTAGTGTCAACTTATATTATAGGTTTCGGTACGATTGCAGGCACCGAAGGTGAGCTAGTGGGTGAGTGGCACTTAGTGTCAACTTATATTATAGGTTTCGGTACGATTGCAGGCACCGAAGGTGAGCTAGTGGGTGAGTGGCACTTAGTGTCAACTTATATTCTATGAGCGCATTAACTCGCGCGCTCGCTCGCGTCGCGACGTCACGAGTCGCGGGGGACGATATAACTCCACAAGCCGCTCTTAATCTCAGCATTGTTCTCTCGCGAGTCGCGTCTCCGTCACAGTATCAAGGATAATGGGTAGGTCTCTTTAATTCCTAGTGTGAGGCAACGATTTTTTAAAAAAGAAAACCGGATTACGGAGACCTTCATTGTAATTTATGTTTTTAAATTAGTTCTCCTAAGTTATCTGCAGGCCAAGATGAATGCTCATTATTTTCCAGTCTCTTTAATATTAATTTGGTTACCAAGACAAGCCATTTTATAACATTTATCAGAGTAAGTGCAGCTATAAGTCTCGCCATAAATCAGCGACATGCCGCGAACTCGGATCGTTTCTAGCCGCAACGCACCGCGACTGCACCACAACCGCACCACAACCGCACCGCGACCGCACGCTCGCCGCACACCGCCTTCTATTAACTTAACTTTATTTTATGGCATAAGCACTGATAGAGGAAGTAGACATTATTTCATACTCCTCATTCGTAATTTACTCTTTAAACGAGCTGCTAATCTTCATAGTTTTCATAAAGAACGATGAACTTATTTGTACTATTTAATATTGAAACTGTATGGAAATATGTTCTTGCTTATTATCGGTTGGGGGAAATGGTATCGTTCATTATGAAGCTCTGACGTAATGCAAACAATTTTTAATTTAAGCGGTTCCCTGGTTATCGCGGATCGCTGGCATATTCCCGTCCGCTATAAACATGGCGGTATGGCAGGCTCAGCAGAGCGCGCACTGTTTAATGAATTAAATCGTGCCGCCGATAAATTGTTAAATATTTAGTTATTTATTAAGTTTACACAGCTGCTCAAGTATATCTTTTGATTCCAATGATGCTTACACGAAATGTGCTGTTGCAATAAATGACGCGGCATTGGTGTAGCAGGTACCGCGTACCGCGTCATTTAGTGATGTATGATGATGATGGATGCCATCACGTTCACATAGACACGTGTGGGAACTGATTTAATTATAACCAAAGTTGCTGATATTTAATGTTGGTGCATGCCTAGATCACATTCCAGGAATGTGTGTTAATAACTAATTAATAGTCACCAAACATAACTTTATTATAAAGCTGACTAATGTTACCATCAGAAATGAGAATGCGCGGTCAGGCTACACTCGGTAAAAAGTGCAACAAAAAAGTCACGGTACAAAATGAAGTATTTTTAGTAGACATGCAAAAATGAATTTAAAATATGAGGTCAACAAAAATATAACGGTACAAAATTTAAAACGCGGGCGTCGCGGCGACTTGCCGCGTTTCCTTATTTCCTCCTTACACAAATTTACATTTTCTCTTACAAACTGATAAATATTAAAAGGTTACTATGTTTCCTGCACTGTTTCGCGTTATTTCAATAAATATGTAACGAGTGCGCTCTCGGCCTCGTGCGCTCATGTAACGAGTGCGCTCTCGGCCTCGCGCGCTCATGTAACGAGTGCGCTCTCGGCCTCGCGCGCTCATGTAACGAGTGCGCTCTCGGCCTCGCGCGCTCATGTAACGAGTGCGCTCTCGGCCTCGCGCGCTCATGTAACGAGTGCGCTCTCGGCCTCGCGCGCTCATGTAACGAGTGCGCTCTCGGCCTCGCGCGCTCATGTAACGAGTGCGCTCTCGGCCTCGCGCGCTCATGTAACGAGTGCGCTCTCGGCCTCGCGCGCTCATGTAACGAGTGCGCTCTCAGCCTCGCGCGCTCATGTAACGAGTGCGCTCTCGGCCTCGCGCGCTCATGTAACGAGTGCGCTCTCGGCCTCGCGCGCTCATGTAACGAGTGCGCTCTCGGCCTCGCGCGCTCATGTAACGAGTGCGCTCTCGGCCTCGCGCGCTCATGTAACGAGTGCGCTCTCGGCCTCGCGCGCTCATGTAACGAGTGCGCTCTCGGCCTCGCGCGCTCATGCTTACATTATACACTTTGTGCTACTTACTGAACTCATCCATCAACACAAATTGATATATACATTGATTCGCTGCCACTCTGACTATGTATGAACTCGTGCTTGTTGAGAACAGTGCGAGTGCAATCATAACGGATTGTAATGTTTCGTTTTCTGCCGGTGTATTGGGCGTGCAGTCGCGCGCGCGATCGACCGACGCTCTCATTACTTTACATCGCTTGTTTTATGAAACGTAGTCATGCAAATTGTAATTGCTACATTCACATCGCGGTCCTCTTTATACGAACATTTCGAAGCACTCTCTTTAATTGCTCGGCTGTACAATCTTATCTGGTTTCTACAAAAAACTCGTAGTTGCTGATAATTATACTTAATGGTTATGCAAATGTTTCTTGACTCTTTTTGGCTCCTGAACAAAGTGTATGGCTTATCGCACAATGAGGCCAACATGTATTATATAGAGACAACACAATAAGCTAAAACGATAAACAAGCGAAACGAAATCTTTTATTAGAGTATGAACATGTTTGTTGCGACTAATATAGCGACAAGAAAAGTTTTGTCTATTTATTAGAACTCACATAATGGTTCCAAGTTAAATTTTATTTACTAGTCTGCTGTTATAGTTACCCCAAAAGAATATTAACGTTGTTATTTTTAGAGAAACTTCTTGTATTAAACATCTATTTTATATGAAAAAAATAATGTCCCGGGTCTAAATCTACAGTCGAATTATTCAATTCTAATAGTGTCAACATCGGTTGTCATTTGTTGACCACATTAACATACGAATCAACAGTCTTATTTATAGACGCCTCTTAAATTTTAATCAGTTCCTAAGCAACTGATTAGCAAAATTCTTATTCATAAACGCTATTTAGCGCTCATAGGTTGCTAAGCAATTGATTAGTAGCTGTCAAAATTAAACACTACCGGAGCACTGTTAAGAGGATGCTAAAAGGCAAGATTGCGGATTTTATTTGAATCAGCTGATCGATTCAATAGGATCATTGTGCTTCGAGGTTATTTTGTTCATAATATCGAGTAGTGCGTAAATATGGATTTCCAAAATCTTTTGCCGGATTTACAAAACGACTTAGAAGAGTTAAATAATTTTGAGACGCCAGAGTGAAGTAGAAGAAGGAAGACCTACAAAGCTCGTTTAACTCCACTACAAGAATGATTATCTATTACATATTCTTCATTCCGAGTACACACGATAAAAGGATTTATAGGGAAAGCTCAATGAGGTGGCTCAGTAGGTGCTCAGGAGGTTTGAAAAGAAAGATTTCGTGAAGAAGCCCATCAAAAGTGATTATTCAATGTGTTATTCTATGTGCCCATGTATTATCTAATGACGCCAGTTCTAAGGTACAGAACTAAAGAAAAGCCACGTTGTGGCAGTCACACACAAAATAATAAGAGAAATTTTATAGAAATCATTCATTTTGATGCACGGTTATAAAACTACATTTTTGTTATATGTATATTCATTGTTTTTAATTCCCTAAACTCTTCCTCCAAAGACATGGGTGCCATTACTTTCTCATGCCACTCTCATTCCTCATCTTTTTCACGTAGCATAGTCTCCTCCCTCGCCGTCTTTGCGAGGTTGCATAGTATTGGTGCTAGGTGCTAATAGTGGCTTTCATAGCAGCAGTCAAACTTGTACCTGTAAACAAGTATAATAATTGTTATTAAAAGTCACTGAAACCCCGTTACAGAAGCAGTAGGATGCAATATTATAATATCGACACAAATGATCGAATGTGATAAAACCGATTACTTGTGCTGGGGCGGCTACTGCAGGTGCGGAAAATGGCTCGAACATAATAACTTTCAATAAGATTGGAATATATTCACCGTTTCGGGTTGAAACACTAGGACCATAGGATCCGAGTGACCATTTGGTTTTTGGAGGCATCGCCAAGCGGTTGGTCGCCTCTTTACGAGACAAGAAGGCCGACATATTTGTTGCCAAAGAATCAGCATCGCCATACAACGTGGAAATGCTGCCAGGCTTTTGGGCACTTTCCCTGTTGACAGTGTGGCGGACGAATTTTAATATGCGCTATGATTCTTTTCTCCCTTTTTTATAAACATGTACATATTACTAATATTATTTTAAGTCTGAAATTAATTGGCTTTCAAAAACCATTATCGATAAACTGGTACGACATGACAACTGTAACATTTATAATGTTCTCAGGCAGCGGTAGACATCAGGACATCCTGTAACTGCATCAGTACAGTTCCCGGAAGATAATATGGCTTGTTCGGTCATTGAGATTGTTCAGTTTGGTGTCACGTCGTCTCTGTCACTGATACCTGTGCGACGGTCTTATATATTAAACTGGGTGTACCATTTACCGGCCGGGGACACTCGGCGCTCATCGTTTCAACTGACGTCACAGCTGACCATCGTTACTGTCACTCTGGACATTAATCAGCTCGAAAACTCATTACTTTTCAAAAGGTCCGTACAATCGCTGCCATAATTAAAGTTTAATACAGTATAATACATATTAAAGCATAATTACAGTTTTACTGAAAGACGTAATTTAAAATCATGTATTTGTTTAATATGTAAGACATACTGAGATATGCATAGGCCATAATACATAGGCATTGAATGGGTGTAGTCTAGTTTATAACTGATGACGGCAAACTTTGTGTAATTTATGTTTGTTTTAGTATTGTTCTCAAGTGAGTGACATTTGTCTTTATTGAGAATAAAGTGAGGTGTAGTAGTACTACCTATAGTATAAGGTCTATGACCCTATCCATATGAATGTATCTTCTATTAATATATTAACACATTTATACTCTTGCAGTCAGTAATTAAAGGTAATCGCTTGAGAACAGTTGTTTCAATAACACTACATCCCCACATGGCGACCCTTGCCATTTTTGGGGCGCGTGACGCGTCTTCTATCTCGGCGTAGTGTTACGGCTCCAAAGCAAAGTAAATAAATTAAACTCTTTGTAATAAATTGGCGTGAAAATATTTGTGGATAATGGAACTTTCGTAATTAAAATGAATCAAGTACATTTAAAAAGTTAATTTAACGTCCGGAAATCAGTGAGAATGTGTCGTTCCAACGTAGAAAAGGAGACGGTCTTCGTGAACCAGAATTCTGCTGGTTCCAATAATGCACACGTTGAAGAATTGAAGGCACATATTTCGACGATCAGTATTATCCTCATAGTAATTTGCGTTTTACTGGGTCTTGGCATTATATATTTTGCGTGGAAGCAGTACAGGAATTGTCACCATTCCTGGATCAGGGACCAGATTTTGCAGAACAGCCTGCGACGATCGTTCAACCGTTCCAGAGCAATTCGCGGAGAAGAGCAAGCAAATCTTCCAATGACGTAGAAGTCGGAGTATTCATCATACTCATCTGGCAGCTGTGCGGTATCATTTATTTAGTGAAGTGCATACCAAGTGCGTCTCAAGTGCGTTGTGCGTATTATAGTGCGTAAGATGAATTCGCGAATCACCATATAAATAAAGAGACAATAAAATGATAATAGACATTAAGAATTAAAATAATGAACTCTAAGATAAATTAGCAGTTTAAGTTTGTTTGAGTGATCGTATATCATCATGTATCATCTTACACGCTGTGTCCCCTACTACAGTAATTCACTGTGAGAATCGGGTATGTATTAAATGGTTTAATTAATATATATTACTTTTGCATGAGGGAATGGAAGATGAATTGTTACTTTGTTTAAATGATCTTATATCAATAAGGAAATATTTAATTAAAAAGGGAAAAACACGATTTAAGGGTAATATTGTTAAGAATAAATTATGTGAGGTTGAAACAATTTATGAGAAAAGTAAAGGATTAATAAAGCTATTATCTACAAAACCAGGAGTAAAATCAGAATTGTTAAAATCATTATCAGTTACGAAAAGCGAAATAGAATCGTGTTATTCGCAAATTAATGTTTTGTGCGCTGTAATTAAATCAGACTGTGATAGTGACAGTGATATTTCTGAAGCAAGTCCAAATTCAGAATCAATCATGGAGTTCGATTTAAAAACGGCATGTAGTTTGATTCCTGTAATGACCAATAACGAAAATAATATCAGAAGTATCATTGACTCTATAGAAATGTACGCAGACATGTTGTCGGAAACGGGGAAAAAGTTACTAATGACATTCGTTTTGAAAAGTAGATTATCAGAAAATGCAAAATTACGTATAACCAATAATTACACATCTGTGAACGATTTTGTCAGAGATTTACGTGTTGCACTTTTACCAAAAAAATCGTTTACTGCAATACAATCACGATTACAAAACGCAACGCAAGGCTGGCGTACAATTGATCAGTTTGGAACAGAATTAGAAAAGTTATTTACTAATCTGACCATATCGCAAGCAAATGGTAATTCTGATAGTTATTCCGTACTCAAGCCCATAAACGAAAAATTGGCAATTAAGCGATTCGCAGATGGATTGAAGGATTCGAGACTAAGTACGATTATTGCTGCACGTAATTATGACAGTTTAAAGGACGCGATCCAGGCAGCGAAAGATGAAGAGTTGACATCGGCATCGACTTCGACCAACGAAAATGTCATGCAGTTTTCACACCGCGGAAGAGGTAAGTTTCATAACAATAACAACAACTTTAGGAATGGCCGTGGTTCTCATAGTCAGCAGTTAAACCAACGCAGTCGAGGACATCATTATCAGCATAATTCAAATAATTTGAGAGGTAATTTTAGCCATAATTCAAATAACTTCGGCAGACGTGATTTCAATAACTCACGTGGGCGATCATCCCATAACTATCGTGGTAACGGACGTGGACGAGATTATCAAACTTCGAACGAGAATCGATCGAGTAATGAAACTCGTAGTAAAGGTCGTACCAATAGAATATTTTATTCCAGCAATGAACAAGATAAGAACGATAGTATGCCTACAACAAACGAAATGCAGTTTTTTCGATCTTAAACATAACATTTTAGCTTTGCAAGGTAAGGCAAAATTTTTAGCATTATACATAGGTAATAGGAAATATTATTGGTTAATAGATACCGGAGCATCTTTGTCCGTAATTAAAAAAGATGCGTTACCATACGATAGTGCAGTAATTAGAGATGAAACCATCATAAATGGTATTGGAGGTAAAATTAGTTCATCAGGGTTTGTTCAACTTAGCTTGACTCATCGTGATGACCAACACTTTGTTGACTTTAATATCAAGCTTCACGTTTTTGATAACATACCATTAAAGGCAGATGGAATATTAGGTTTAGATTTTCTTTGTCAGTACGCTTCAAATATAAACTTAGAAACTAATGTCATTAACCTATCTAATTATGGAAAGTATTATTCATTAGAACTAAGTGATGTCATAGATTACTCAGCTGAGGTGTTACATATCCCAGCACGAAGTGAGTCGATACATTATTTGCTATTAAATATTGAGAATATGAATGACTGTATGATCCATAGCGAACAGTTAGCGGAAAATGTTTTTCTAGCGGGATGTATTGGACGAATAAAAAATAATAGATTACCGGTTAAAATTTTGAACACTAACGAGCATGATATTTACCTACCAACTTTTCAACCACAGATATATTCAATTGAAGAGTTTCACTTATGCAATTTTAAATCAAACGCTAACAGTTTAGAACGAGCAAAGAACTTATTAAACATTTTAAATTTAAATCATTTAAAAATGGACGAACGGAAATCAATTGAAGAATTATGTTCTAAATATTCGGATGTTTTCTTTTTACCAGGTGATAAGTTAACGACTACAAGTGTTTATGAACAATCCATAACTATAAAACCAAATACAAGTCCGGTTTATACGAAGCAGTACCGATTGCCGCATTCTTTGAAAAATGAAGTAAATAGGCAAATTCAAAAAATGATTGACAATGACATTATAGAAGAGGCGAAGAGTGAATGGTCGAGTCCTGTTTTACTGGTACCAAAAAAAAGTAGCAACGATAAAAAATGGCGACTAGTGGTCGATTATCGGAAGCTTAATGACCGTATTGTAGACGATAAATTTCCTTTGCCAAGTATTACGGAAATTTTGGATTCGCTCTCTGGCTCAGTCTATTTTTCGCATTTAGATCTTAATCAAGGATATTACCAAGTAGCTTTAGATAAAAACAGTAGAGAGTATACAGCGTTTACAACTAGTACTGGGCAATACCAGATGAAGAGGCTACCTATGGGATTAAAAACAAGTCCGAGTGCTTTTAGTAGAGTAATGTCAGTTGCTATGTCTGGGTTAACATACGATAAATGTTTTATATATTTAGACGATTTAGTAGTCTTTGGGAGAAATTTAGATATCCATAATAAAAACTTAACAGACGTCTTGGAAAGACTTAGGAAAATTAATTTAAAATTAAATCCAGAAAAATGTAATTTTTTAAAGAAAGAAATTCTTTATTTAGGGCATTTAGTATCAGAAAATGGAGTCTTACCCGACCCAATTAAAGTAGAAGTATTGAAAAATTACCCTGTACCAAGTAATACCGATGAAGTAAAAAGATTTGTAGCATTTTGTAACTATTATAGGAAATTCATTAAAAACTTTGCAAGAATAACTTGTCCATTCAATAAATTAACTAGAAGACATGTACCATTTGTTTGGACTGAAGAGTGTCAAAGTGCGTTTGAAGCAATGAAACATGCTTTAAGTACACCACCAGTATTAGATTTTCCAGATTTTTCAGAAAATAATGAGTTTGTCATTCAAACAGATGCGTCAGGGACGGCTATTGGAGCAGTCTTGTGCAATCAAAATATGAAACCTGTAGCTTATGCTAGCAGACCTCTGAATAAAGCTGAACTCAATTATCCAACCATTCAGAAAGAGTTAGTTGCAATTGTTTGGGCTGTAAAGTATTTTAGACCCTATGTATACGGTAAATCATTTACAATTATGACAGACCATAAGCCTTTAATATATTTATTTTCAATGAAGGACCCATCTAGCAGACTACTTAAATTTAGACTAGCACTAGAAGAATACGATTTTAAAATTTTATATTTAAAAGGAAAAGATAATAGCATAGCAGATGCATTATCTAGAATAAATATAACATCGGATACTTTAAAACAGATGAATAATGAAATTTCTTTAGTTATGACTAGAGCTCAGAAAAAACGTTTAGATGTAGGAAAACAATTGGATACACCTAGTTTTAGTAAACGAGACGAAACGTGGCCTGATCAACCACGAGTAGTTGAGGTACTAAAAATTCCGAATAATTCTGTAGAAATGAGTTTTATAGGAAGTGATGAATTAAATAAATTAAAAAGACAAAATAATATAGATGAAGAAAAGGAATGTTTTATTTATAACAATCGAAAGAAGATGTTGTATATTAATCTTAACTTTAGAGCACAACTTACGCGAGCCGAATTTGTGACTAAGTTAGGTCATTTTTGTAAACGAATAGGTATAAATGAGCTATGCATAGTAAAAAATAAGGAATATGAGAGTTTTATTAAAGATGTATTAAAAGAGATAAAAGACAATAAGGATTGGACCGGTCCACGTATTTATGTATTGAGAGGAGTTAGGAGAATTTATAATGAAGAAGAAAGAAAGTATATTTTACATGACTTTCACCTACTACCTACCGCAGGACATGCAGGAGTACGTAGGATGACCAATAATATTAAGAGACATTTTTACTGGCCAGGCTTAGACAACGATATTAGACAATTTGTGAGTAAATGCATTAAATGTCAGAAAATGAAGCATTGTAGGTATATCAAGGCGCCCATGGAGATAACTACAACGGCTTCACATGCTTTTGAAAAAATTTATCTGGACGTCGTAGGTCCATTAGAAAAAGACATTGAAGGAAATTGTTATATTTTGACACTGCAGTGCGAGCTTACTAAGTTCGTAGAGGCCTATCCTTTGAAAACGAAGGAAACCGTAAGTATTGCTAAAGCATTAGTTAATAATTTTATTTTAAGATTTGGAATACCTAATACCATCGCAACTGATCGTGGAACAGAATTTGTATCGTCAGTAATGGAACAGGTATGTAAACTTTTATGTATAAATAAATTAATGTCTACAGCGTATCACCATCAAACCATCGGTGCGCTCGAAAATTCACATAAAAATTTAGGATCGTTTTTACGAATACAGTGTAATGGTCAAAAAGACACATGGAGTCACTGGCTACCATTTTGGTGTTACAGTTTCAACAATACAGTTCATACAGAGACAAAGTACACACCATTCGAACTGGTATTTGGTAGAGCTAGTATAGTACCATCTAGAGTTAGTCAGTACATAGAACCATTGTACAATCCAGAAAGTTATCCTTTAGATCTTAAGTATAGGTTACAAGTAGCACATCAAGATGCTCGTAATAATCTACTTATAAGTAAACAAAACCGTAAGAGTTGTTATGATAAGTCTCTAAATAATGTGACATACAGTAAAGGACAACAAATTTTAATTAGAAATGAAATAGCTAATAAGTTAGATCCTCAATGGGAGGGACCATTTGTTGTTTTAAATGATTTAGGTGTTAATGTAGAAATATTAAAATTTAATAAACCCTATTTAATCCATAAAAATAGAACCAAACCTTTGGTAACATAAGAAATGATATTAAGTTACATTTACGTAAAAAAAAAAAAAAAAAAAAAAATTGTAAACTATATTTTTTTTTTTTTTTTTTTTCTATCACCCCTGAGGTGAGGTGTAGTAGTACTACCTATAGTATAAGGTCTATGACCCTATCCATATGAATGTATCTTCTATTAATATATTAACACATTTATACTCTTGCAGTCAGTAATTAAAGGTAATCGCTTGAGAACAGTTGTTTCAATAACACTACATCCCCACAAAAGTTTCTTTAACCCTATACAATAAATATATGCGTGATATTGGTATGCGGTACTCGATCAGTCAAACATAACAATCACAAGGTGGCCGGTGTCAAGTGTTGAGTGACCGCTGTTTCTGTTTACTCATAACACTCCACTTGGCTGCAGAGAAATCCTCAGTGTTAGACTACTCATAACCGAAGCTGTGGAATACAGTCGTAATATCAGTGCGTAGACTTCAAATTATTTTTACTATCTTATTTCGTACTTATTTACTCCGCCATTTTGTTGAACGAAACAACAAGAAGTACATAAATAAATATCAAAGAAAATCATTAACTAAAAATAATAATTTATTGGACCAGCAATCCGCAGCTTAACACGATATCTACAGGCGGCACGCGATGCTACGACAGTCTACGGCGTAGCAACGTAGCGCTACAAGGCTACGACCCGCTACAGCCCCCGGGTATTCGAATCCCCAATGTGTACGATATCTCAGCGTTCCACTCAGACATATGTTATAAACTTCACAGAAGGTCTATTTCGTCCAATCTTTACTAACGTTAATAACACATAAACTTACAAAACATTTTGTGTTTTTTACTAGGTACCACATTGTTTGCTTCAATATTGTTCGGCTCTAGCTTTTGCATTTGTTATTTATATAAATGAGTTTCTTACAATGTAAATGGCTAGGTGGTTCTTCTGTTACATATTTTTCTCGTGTACTGTCCAATTGTGTTTGGAGCTGTGTGGGCCAACGTGTCATTTACCACTTCTGTCAAAAAAGTTCTTGTTAAGGAAAGAAATTATTTTTGTTTAACAGTGGGACAAATTATTTTCCTGCTGTGTTTTTGTATAACAATTTGCGATAAGAAAAGTGCTGTCTTGTCTCTATACAGCTTTTTCCTTTTTGCGCGAAAGGCGACATCTCATGTCGATATTTAATCGAACTTCCATGTAAGAAGCATCTGGATTCGGAATGGATTCGCACAAAGTGGCAGTAGCTCGCACTTATTTCTGACATAAATGTTAAAAGATTTATTGAAAAAGTATTCTGTATTGAATTCAATAACATTGGTAATGGTGTAGC
Organism: Apamea epomidion; assembly: GCA_947507525.1. NCBI lineage: Eukaryota > Metazoa > Arthropoda > Insecta > Lepidoptera > Noctuidae > Apamea > Apamea epomidion. The sequence goes on from OX382237.1 coordinate 20,568,571, forward strand.
TACCTACTGCCTAAAAACCGTATTACTCACAGGTGGTAGGCGATGTATTCACAAGTCTGTGGCAAGCTGTATATCGTCGGTAATGACGTCACGTCCCGTCGACAACTGTCGGAAGTGAGCACGTGATGACGTCATTACTCCGCGTCGCCGGCGCGCGCTTGATACTCCACACTTTTCGGGACGCTTCTATTATGGGACACTTACTGAATATTTGGACCGTTTGGACTATATTATGTATCTGGGTCGATAAACAAGTGAACTTGTTTGATTGAAGTCAAAGCTACATCATTTGTTTCAAATAATAATATACATTTATCAGGTCGAATCTTTGCAATTTCGTTTCGAAAGTTTTGATCAGAAAACTGATATTTATTCTCGTGTTAGCTATTGCGGTCGAAAAAGACATTATTTGCAAGTGTTTAGAAGATTACTTAGTATTCTAAAATATCAATAAACCACCGTAAGATTAGTCCCCAAATATTCGCTCCGTTCCGTCTGAGAGGAATTGTCCAATTTTCATACAGTGCGCAGCGTAGCAATTAAACAGTATGAAAGAGGGCATTTCCTAACAGCGTGCGTCTCTAATCACAGAGCTGCTCTTCTACAGAGCACGGCTTACCTGTCACGTCGCCGTGCTACAAGTCATCATCCGCGTCTTGTGCTCAGCACGTTAAGGTGAATAGCTCCTGCTGCCTGTGTGTTGCGCATTCCGGAGCAACACTACTGAGCTTTGAGTCATAAGGTCTTATACTTTCAGCTTTCTGCGAGAAAGTTACTATATTTATTACTATTCTAGAACAGTTCTGCAATGTTTAATACAGCCTTATCAGCAACAAGACTGTAAAAGCTGTATATCCGAATCCCCTCTTAAGATAAATATATATCTGACTACTTGTTGCCCGCGACTTCGTCTGCGATCTAGGATGGAAAGTAGCCTTTCCACATCATGGTCTACCCATGTGTCAAATTTCATCTAAATCCGTTCAGCAGTTTTAGCGTAAAAGCGTAATTCTTAAATTTTCTGCGCAACTTTCATAAAAAAGATTTCCGTAAGAACTTTCTACAAAGTATTCGGGGTTAAAGTATAAAATTGCCGATTTGTACTGAAAAATTGAAATTCGTTTTTTTTTAATTTAACATATTTATTTAATCAAAATAATTACCATTATTATCTATACATTGCTGCCATCTAATAGGAAGGTCATTTATGCCTTTGCGATAGAACTCTCGTGATTTAGATTCGATAAACTGTGTGAAAGCATTTTGTACTGCCTCCTGAGATGAAAACTTTTTATCACGTAGAAAATTGTCCAAATCACGAAAAAAATGTTAGTCCGTTGGAGCAAGGTCTGGCGAATATGGAGGGTGACGAATGGTTTCTAATTGCAGTTCCTGAAGAATTAAAACGGTTTCTCGTGCTGTATGAGGTCTCGCGTTATCATGGAGCAATAATGGTAAAGATCTATTCATGAGTCGGGGCTGTTTCACTGCTAGTTTTGCTATCATTGTTCGGAGTTCGGCACAGTAGACATGTGCCGTTATTGCTTGACCAGATCGAAGAAAGCTATAGTGAATAACACCATGCTGAGACCACCAAACAGTTACCATTACCTTTTTATTGGTCAGCTTTGCTTTAGGACACTGTTGCGGCGTTTGACCTGGGGTCAGTCATTGCATTTTTCGCTTACGGTTATCGCAAAGAATCAACTTTTCATCAAACGTCACAATTCGATCCAATATTCCTTCATTTCTGTATAGATTCAACAAGGCAACACAAGTTTCAACACGCGTTTCTTTCTGCAGATCAGTCAAATCATGAGGCACCCATTTCTCATATTTCTTTATTTTATTGATTTGACGCAAATGAGTCAATATTGTTGGTAAGGTAACGTTAAACCATGCCGCCAATTCCTGGGTATTTTGGCTCGGATTGGCTTCCACTATCTCTTTCAATTCATTGTTATTCACCTGTGTGGGAGGTATTCCACGTGGTTCGTTCTTCAAATCAAAGTTTCCATCACGAAAGTGTTTAAACCAGAATCGCATGGTGCGTTCATTAGCAGTATTTAAAAAAAAAAAGAACTTCATAGGTACCATGTAAAAAAAGTTTCACTCAAAAATCTCAAACCATGAAGATGCTATGTCAATTCGAAGTACCTATTACAATAAAACGGCAATTTCATTCTTTAACCCCTATTATAAGAAAACTTTAAAAAAAGGTGAATGAAATAGGTAAAGTCGTTCTCAAGTTAAGGCGTGACCAAGGGAAATAGGAATTAATTTTTATATAATAATATATAGATTAGCCACAAATTCAAACTACTTTCACGCTTATACGACACTTTTGTCATGTTCTACTTTCCTAACTGCGATAGTATCTTTATGTCCAAGTAAACTTGTGCGCACTTTGTTCGACATTCCGAGCCACTGCGCCAGTATCGTATAAACTTTGCGGCGTGTGCGTTTAAGTTAAGTTCGGTATTGTTACATTTTGCCGCAAGTGTCGCGCGATTGTCGCCGGCGCTCGCACGTGCGGTGGTGTGCGATGCCTGCGATGTGACCGTGCACACACTTCAAACAATGCGCACGATATTCTATGGCTATATCGTTTGTAATAGTGTTTGTTCGCTGAAGATCAAAATTTGTTTTAAGAAGATTCAGGGTAATGTAGGATTGAGAATTAAATATGTGTCCCAATTCTATTGAAGAACAAAGAAACTACTTTCGCGGTGTTTAGTTAAATACCAACTGTTCGAGGAACCAGTACATCATACTGTCACAGTCGTTATCCTTCTAGCTTCCATCCCAATTATGTTGAGGTTGGCTTCCAGTCTCACCAGATATAACTGTACAATAATATCCACAAGCCAATCATTGAGCAATATTGAAATTCCACGTATAGACCCGTTTTCAAACTTTCAGGAATTCTGAACACCGCGCTCCGATAACGATTTCAATAAATCGTGTTCGCAGGACGACTGGGACCGACGGTTAATGGAGGGTCCTCGATTAGTAAGGAATGGTCACCCTTCCTCGGAGTGATCGCGGCAAATACAGCTTAACCTCTCAGGTTGAACTATTTAGACACAAACAATAGTCTCTGTGTGCATTGAATGAAATGAATTAAATTTTCGTACAGTTAATGTAACTGTGACTCGAACACGCTTCGCTTGAATAAAACATGAGCGTGTCGTCCACCGCAGGGTCCGCAGGCGTCACTGATTTAAATGATCCATAACAGTTAAATACTGACTGGTTAACAGTTCCACCGTTTGTTACCAACGTGCTCGTAGGTAAAATGTTGAACAAATTATTTGAATAACATTTAACTACCTAATTACATTACACAAAACGCAAATAATGGTTTGTGTATATTTTTGTCACAAACATAATGTAAACTGAATGTAAGACATCAACAAACACGATTCTAAAACAGAATACGAGTATGTCATGTTGTGTTCTTCACAGACACACAAGCTCCCAGAGCGGCGGTAGGCCTTTTGTGTCGCTACTACGTACTTAGTTCAGCTGATAACTAAGTTCCCTAATAGGTTCGACTTGTCAGTTTTCTTATCCTTCCTTCTAATTGCTTACTCTGGAGTAATTAAGAGCACTTGTTCAAGAAGAATAGAACTAAATCATTTCTCGAGCCGTTATAATGAAGTAACAAGAACTTAGTCACAGAGAAAGATGACTTCATAATGACTGAACCCATTACTCTTAGTCACAGAAGTGATATTAAAGTAGTAAGTGTGCTCCCAGCGTGTAGATGTAGCCGCGCGCCGCACACCTTGAGCAAATATGTTCAACCAAACGTTGTAGTTGATGGAAGCTCCTATATGTTTCTCCTACATGTATTATTATATTCTTCTCCCATGTATTATTATAACTGCCTCGACAAAGTGTTAATGGATTTTCCTATTAGAAATTCTGCGAAGCCGGAATCTAGACTCTGGTTGATGGCAATAGCTTCGCGCGTTATTTTATGGAGCTTTTTTTTTATTTTTTTAACAGGTAAAATATGGAATTACAGTCACAGTAGAAATCGTTGGTCACTCGTTTGTTTGTCTTGTTGCAGAGAACCGATGCCGCTGCGCGTTCCAGATGCTGTACATCCCGCCACCCCCCCGGAGACCACAACCGCCCAGGCTCACCGAGGAGCAGAGCCCCATCGAAATCGGTACCAATTTTTTCTTTCTTTCTTTTCTATCTCACATTACAAACCACGACACCTGACATCAGTAGGCAAATTCCTTACCTTATTATTCTGGCATAGGAATCATCACGACTAGAAGAAGAGTTTGATAGAAATAAATCGTGCTATTTCATGGGTCGTGAGGCGCTCGACAACAGCCGCATCGTAATGTTTCAAGTAACGTTATGACAGATGTATCTTCCGGTTTGCCTCAACTGTCTAATATGTGTGTTGGGAGTGGATGTAACGCCCTTAAAGTGTCCGTACGCAGTATAGAATGACCGCAGTGACCATTACTCAAAGCAAATGATTAAAACTAAACAGACTCAACGTGTCATGGTTGTTTGTGCATGCTTCCGGTCAGGGCAAACTAACACACGTTCCTATAGATTGAACCTCTCAATGAATGGTAGGCTTAATAGGGTTCAAGCAAAAGATTTATATCGTTATATTTGCCCTCACCATACTTACGTCGCGCGACAAATATCCGTACTGAATAGAGTAAGCTTACACATCCCGCAGTGAAACAGAAACTCGACCATCTTATGACGCAACGATTTAAATCTTTGGTTCAAGCAATTTAAATTTTATATGGTTTTTATGAGAACTAGAAATGAGTTTTGTCTGCTCTCAAAACGGTGAAGGAAAATATCATGAGGAAACCGGCATGTCCTAGAACCAAAAATTCGAAGACATGTGACAACTAACAACCCGTGCTGAGCCCGCGTGGTAGATTACGGCCCACTCCCTTTCAGAGAGGAGGCCTGTGTCCCAGCACTGAGAACATTATAGGCTTATTATGCTATGCTTTGCTAAGTTTGTACAGTACTCAGCGGGTGTTAGCTTAGCACATTGAATATTCAAAATCAAAAACATCTAAATATTTTATTTCACATAAACCAACATAGGCACTTATGAAACGTCAGAAGCTAGGTGCACATTCCAATTGGTCGTTTCCTATGGAGAAGGCCGGAAAAAACTCGGGAGGATGTACGGCTCCCTATCGTTTAAGGTGACGCAGGTGCTCTCGGGGCATGGTTGCTTCGGGAAGAACCTGTGTCGCATAAACAGGGAGCCGGACGCCCGGTGTCACCACTGCGTCGATTGCCGGGAGGACACGGCGTGGCATACGCTGGCAGAGTGTGCCGCCTGGGAGGAGCCGCGCCGTGCCCTTATCTCAGAAGTAGGCAGTGACCTGTCGCTGCCGGTCGTGGTCGAGTCGTTGGTCGGCAGCGAAGAGTACTGGGATGCGGTGGTTTCCTTCAGCGAAACAGTCGTCTCGCAGGCTACGGAAACGGAGATCTCGTCCACTCACCCGGCCCGCAGCAGGCGCACCGGGGGCGTCGGCGGAGGGCGAACAACGCCCTCTTCCACCCCCCCTAAATGGGTTCAGGGGAGGGGGGGGGGTCCACACATCAGGACCCGAGGTGGCGGCGCGTAGTGTTCCACGCGCGCCTCTCTTGACAGGTCAGCGCCAATTGGGGGTTGCGGAAGGATCGTACGTTCCGGCGACCCCCGGCGTAGGTGTGAGATGGAACACTGGGGTGGTTTTTAGTCAGTAAGAATCTGACAGACCTCGGCGGACATCCATGAGGATTTTCCACCCCGGAGAGAAGAAGGCCTGTCAACAAGTACCAAGTACTTGATAAAATAAAAAATGGCGGTAGACCTACAAGGCCAACAAAGTCCTCACATTTACAAAATATAGAAGAATCTATCAAAAGGATAGATAAAATATAAAAACCTATTAAAACTAAGTGACATGACTACCATTACAACCACTAATAAAGAGTTGCAATAAGAATTGTCTGTATATAATGTCAAATAATAAAAAGATTATGTCAAAAATAAATAAACATAGTAATTTGAGAGCAGTTAATAGTCATTTACATAGTTTTGCCGTTAATGAGGTGCCAGGGAAGCCACATGTGCAGAAGGAATCTTTGCCAAACTACCTTGTCTTCAACGTCGTCTTTAATCTTATAATATCCTTTTTTGATAAGGACACGTTTGATGCGGGCTTTGAACTTTCCATCGCTAAGTTCTGTAACCGGCATTAGCAACTTGTTATAAAAGCGGATGCTGTTTATATGTAAGAAATGACTTGCTAGTTTTAGTTAATCTAGATTTAGGTATCATAATTTAATTTTTACTACGTGTATTTATATTATGGAAATCACTTCTTATTTTGAAAAGTCCTAAGTTTTTGCGAACATACAAAATACTTTCTACAATAAATAAAGAGAAGGCAGAGTTAGTATATCACTTTCTTTGAATTTGTTTCTAAGAGACTCGCGCGGACGCATTTTATAAATTGCGCGGATTGCCCTCTTTTGTCTTGACTTTTGAATTGATCGAAGATCTATGCGGAATGTCTATCAAAGTTTGTACATCCATTATAATCGAGACTATATCGCCATACTTAGTTTTAGTGTTTAATTTGTGTGTAGATCAAGGAGTCTTCCCAGATTTAATGAAATATAGTAAGGATATTCCACTTTTTAAATATGGGGACAGCAAAGACACCAATTATTATAGACCAGTATCCGTGTTGCCGGTATTCAGCAAAGTATTCGAAAAGGTAATGCTCAATCAAATGCTTAATCATTTTAACAACAACGAAATATTACACGATCAGCAATATGGCTTCACCAAAGGACGTTGTACGACTGACGTCGGTGTCACTTTATTAAAACACATATTTAAAGCGTAGGCGGAAGCCCAAGGTACCATAGGAATCTTTTGCGACCTCTCCAAGGCATTTGATTGCGTTAATCACAAAACCTTACTCTTGAAACTTGAGCATTACGGACTAGGTAAACTTGCGCTCAGTTTAGTAAAATCTTATTTACATGATAGACAACAAACAGTTCAAATAATTGGTGTCAATTCACTTGGTTTACATGTAGAAATGGGTGTTCCACAAGGCTCGATATTAGGTCCTTTCCTCTTTTTAGTATATATAAATGACCTACCCCATTTATTAAAAAAACAACCACAAATGATGTTATTAGCTAACGATGCTTCCTTTATTTTTATGATAAATACACGTGCATCAAATCTTGACGACGTAAATAACGCCCTACTGCAACTGCAAAATTGGTTCACTGCTAATAATTTAGTATTAAATGGGATAAAAACTAAATGCATAAGATTTGCTTTACCGAATGTTAAAAGTAGTGATTGTGACATAGTATTGAATAAAGAGAAACTAGAATTCGTCGATAAAACTGTTTTCCTGGGGATAACGCTCGACTAAAGGATGCAATGGGGTCCTCATATAACATCTCTTGCAGGACGGCTAAGTTCAGCAGCATATGCTGTAAGAACAATCCGTCAATTTACTAATGTAGATACCGCGAGGCTGGTCTATTTCAGTTATTTTCATAGTATCATGTCTTACGGTATTTTACTATGGGGACGGGCTGCAGATATCGAGTTTATTTTTGTTCTGCAGAAAAGAGCCATCAGAGCAATATATGGCCTCCGCAGGCGCGATTCTCTAAGGGAACTGTTTAAATATATTAATATCATGACGGTACCTTGTCAATATATCTATGAAAACGTCATGTTACGTAAGGAAAAATTACTGAAATATTTAAAAAAATGTATGATCATCCAATTAATTAACTGGTTTATGTTATTTATTTACCTCCTCACCACCCAACAATCATGCCTACGTCGTGTAGCCTGACCGTCGCGACCAGGTTGCAAGTTAACATACCACTTTCAAGTTGTTAGTATAATATTACTCGTAGTCGATGAGCTAATCACTTGTCGTTTAGTTTGCGGGCTTATAAACTACTGCGCACGTACAAACTGTTACATCGAACATACTTTGGTATTTTAGGCTTTTGACAAATAATATCTTCTTTATCATGCCATTAGCCTGCAGTGTAGACTCTTCACATCATAATTTTGTCGTTTAAAGAAAGATCAAGAAAAGCATTGCCTTAATCTTTGACGATGGATTGGTGATTGTTGTTAATAGTAGAAAAGAGTTCACTGCTGCCAACTTTATGCCTATGATAGGTTTTTACAAAGTAATGGTCTAACCCTCCAATCAATTAACTTAATCTATCGCAATTCACAGCTGGAACTTGACTTCACTCGAGCTACTTGCATGACATAAAATGATGTGCTTCTCAAGCCCTTTAAGAAATTATGAATGTGGTTGGTGTAGGTTACTTAAAGCATCTTAACTCGTCTGGTACAGCCAGTGCACGTTTTAGTAAACAGTTATTTTTTTTACAAAAGTCTCAAAATGTTATGTTTATTAAAGAATTAAGAGTTTTTACGTGCACAGCAGCTTATTGATACGCAAACCAGGCGACAAGTGATCAGTGATTAGCTCATCGACTACGAAAAATACTAACCACTCAAAAGTTGCGACCTGATCGCGATAATCTGGCTTCATGACGTAGGAATGATTGCTGGGTGGTAAAGGGATAACATAAACCAGTTAATTAATTCGATAATCACATAATTTTTAAATATTTTAGCAATTTGCAAATTCGAACTTTGCCAGCATTATCGACTGTGTTTCATTGGCACCTCTAAATATTTATTAAACTTTTGTACTCGTTAGAAAGCTGATTGAATGAAGATGTCTTCCCCGTAATTGGTAAGCTTAGTGTGATAGTAACATATTGAAATAACTTCTGTCAAAGTTCAAGTTCATGTATGTAGATGATTTTTGAAATTGGTTAATAAACTTCTTCGTTTAACTTTTAACTGTTTGATGAGAATTTCGTTACATCTAAAGGCTTGTTAAAGTATTAGGTACCCAATGGAATAACAATGAAGGTCAGCGATATTTAGTAACGAATTCTGGGGAATTTTAAAAAATACATAAAAATTGGGATTTCTCAAATCCTATGAATTTTTGCCTAGGCATTATTGCGTGCTTAATTATTGCAAATGGGTTTACTGTCACGTCCTGGAAGGAATACGTCAAATTACCAGTCATCCTGTATATACTGTAACCAAGTTTATTGAATTTTCAAAAACAATAATTATTAATCACAACTGGAATAAAAGAACAAAAGTTACATCAACTTATCTACTCTTGATTGTTAATACTAATTTAATCAAACGATCTGAAAATCTAAATTTCTCGTCCTATCTAAAGATGGAAGTGAAAAGACTAACTTAGTTAAAAGAACTCTGTTTAAGTATTTATTCCGATTTAGATTTCGATAGAAAATTGTTCGTTTGAGGAAGTTTGCCTACAGACAGCTAAAAGATAGGCCTTTCACTAACAGACTAAACACGACAAGCAATACATACCAAGTTCTCTGCTTGTGATTAACGGAACGATCTGGTAGCCCTTACGTTCATTGTTCTAAGTGTTACTATTTTCTGAATACAGCGATGCGGTTTCTGCCAAGAGGGGCTTGTGGCTAAGTAATAAAAGCCGCACGGGTCGATCGATCAGGTTAAGCTACGCTTGCCGAGGTTGGTCCGTGGATGGGTGACCATTTTCACGTACCAAGACCCCTCTGTGCCTCGGAAAGCACGTTGAGCCGTTGGTCTCGGCTGTCATTCGTGGACCTTTGACAGTCGTTACGGGTCGTCAATAGCCCAAAAGTCTGACAACCAGTCTTACCAAGGGGTATCGTATTACCCAGTAACTGGGTTGTGGAGGTCAGATAGGCAAGTCACTTCATGTAAAATACTGGGATTCAGCGGCATCCGGTTAGACTGGAAGCCGACCCTTACATAGTTGGAAAAAGGCTAGGCAGATGATGGTTTCTGCCATGATATGGAACAATGTAGAGTGTCTTGGAATGCGAAGTCGTTACTACGAGTATGATACTACTTTCTCGTCCGTGTCACGCGAGACGTTAATCTTCGTCTCGGCCCCGCGGTGCGTAACTTGAATGGAACGAGCTTAGCGCCATCTAATGCCTCGTGAGGCGTGCGCGTGGCGCGGCTGACGGCCGGCGGCGGCGGCGTGCGATCTAGGACGAGCAGCCCTTTCAGACAAACCTTTGCGTTCACTGTGATGAATAGGTCATATCTCCTGTAATGAGAATCACTTGTCACGTAAATGAACATGTTGCGTCTGTTCACTATATTACTTGTTGCGAATAACGATTCCCTCTCTCCGTTATTTATGTCAAGACAGTCACAAGAATGAATTATGATAATGCCTTTATGGGCCTCGATCAATAACCTTAGGCCTTAAGAGTCTTGTCGATGACACACGACGACTCAGAGGAACTCAGTGCTTTATGGAATATTCTCTTTGACGTAGTTAATTCAGCTTTTATGAGAGCAGCGCTGAATAGTAAAGTTATTTCATTATTGAAGTGTCGGCGCCATATAAAGCCGCTTTATTACCCAGTGCTCGTACGTGGCTGTTACGTCATATTACACTGACGCAACAAATGTTCGTCTAGAATACAATATGAGAGGTAACGCCGACGATGAACGACATTATCTAGAAATAAGCATTTCAGCCTGCTTTAAAATTTAAACTCTATGTCTTGACTGGTTTATTAATTAAACTGTGGTTTAATCAGATTGTCTATATTTTATTAAAACTAAAACCTAATTTGAAGTTGCACCGTTGTTTAAAAGGCCAGCCTAACCTTGATAACGTTCTTGGGTAGTAGTAAGATAAGTAAGTCGTGATGAGCTCTTCGTTTACTTTCGTAATACTTTTAGTAGATCTTATACTTACATAGTATGTTGGGAATGTATTTAGTCGAACCTCTATTAAAATAGTTCGTGTCGCGCGTGGTTGCAAAATAACCGAACCCGAGTCGGGGTTGCTGGTGGCAACTGTGAGAAGAGACTCAAATATTAAAAAAAAAAAGTATGCTTTATTAGAAGCGCAAACAGATTTCAGAGGTTTAAGTAAATACTTCCCCTTGTGTTGTATCTGGGAGATTTGTGACTCCTTTACTATCTACTAATACAGGAACAGTCTGAGAATAGTAGTTTTTTGGGAAAACTGTTGGGGACTTCCATTGCACGCACGTTTATTTTGTTGTAAAGGACGCGAGAGTGACAGTACAGACAATGTTTATTTATTTATTATACATAAAATCCACAGCTCAAATTTTACTTAAAAATAATGATAATGTTGTTGTTCTTAATTCTTAATGTGGCCGGTAATTAAAACGATTTTTTTACTGAAATAGAAATGAAAGTTGGATTGCCAACAAACAAATTCAAAGACACAACTGAAGAGTTAAGAATGCAGGTACCTAAATGTTACATATTTACTTGATCCTCAGTGTCGCGACCTCCGTCGCTGACGCGCGTGTGCCCCTGCACGCGCTGCAGCAAGCCGCTGTTGCAGCAGCTCGAGCAGCCCATCTGTCTGCAGTTCACTGCCGTGCCGCTCAGGACAGGTACGTACTGCGAACAACATGACAATGCAGTACATTTTTAGCTTCATCACAGCCAAAACATGTGCACGATTGAATCTGTTGAACTGCAGAATAACATTCAGCCATCTTCTTCACTCTTAATGTCAGACCGAATTAGAAAATTGACACTGACACTGACAATAAAAATAAATACATTTCATGAAATACCCAGACCATTAAAAAGGTTAAGAGTTGATGTCAACGTATGCTATTTTGATCTTTGTTATCAAGTAATTAAATATAGTTTTCGATTGAATAGTCTGCTGCTCTGTGCCGCAGCTTAGCCAGGGCAGATCCATACTTGACAAAGGAAACCATTTGAAGACTGACGTAGGTATAAGGTGGGGCAATAGTAATGTCATAATTAATTAGCTGCCACTTATATGGTTGAAAATTTAAAAAAATGGGCTCTGTTTTCACAGAAAGTTTTAGTGTTTATATAAATACAGTAATTATTGTGTTTGTGTGGTGAGAGAGGGTAAATAAAAATTGCTATTTTCTACTCACGGTTATAATATAATGCACAAATAAATATCACAGAAACGTTCACAGAAGAAAGGCACATAGATTGGACACACTCAGGGATAGTTATAAGAAAGTCTATACTATTGTTAACAGTTTTAACAGTTCGTACACTCGATACACAGAGGTACTACGATAAGCCTGAAGGGGTACGGTGATAGATAATACGACCGGGATTATTCAGAGTTGCGTGGGCTTCCACCAAGCAAGGTGAACGAACGCGCGCTGCGAAGCGCGACCCCACTCATGCGCCTCGACTACGTCACCGCGTCATCACTGCGTGACGTAGACGAGCGCGCTTCTACTGTACCTGTATGGTACTGTTGTGGACGACAGTGAATAATATGTATAATGCAATGAATGTACAAGATAACACTAAAATAACAAAATTATATCCTAAATTAACTAAAACTATTTACAAACTAAAATATAGCGTCGAAAAATTCATCCGCATCGCTCTCGACTGGTAATGTACACACGGCAGCACGTCAGTGTAAACCCTATACATAAATATAACTACGACGCGCCGTGGGGTGTTAGAAAGAAAGTATCCTTGGCAAGATTGGTGGAGTTTTCAACGTTTTTTAAATTGCCCAATGGTTGCACATACTAATAATTGGGAGCCAATTATAATGTTTCACTAGGAATAAGCCATACCCACTCGCCCCTGCGCGTCCGCCGGCTGCTCCCGAGTTTTCCCGATCTTTTACGAAATTAAACAAAAGTCACTCGTCACATCGTTCGTTTACGTCAGTCACGTCACCGTCAGTTGCATACGCATTTGGAACCCGTTAGGGTATTTATGTTCTGTGATATGGAATCGTACTGTGTGCTGTGCAGTGCTGTGATATTTCTTTAAAAAATTATAAATATAATATAATGGCGACTCAGTTGACGCAAATTCAAAGAGAGCGCATCATAGTGCTTCGATTGAGTGGATGCCGGGTGATAGATATTTGTCGGCAGGCGGGCATAACGGTGAGTAATATTTTTTGTAATAATAATTTTTGAATTAAAATAAAGAAAGGCTAATATTGAAAAAAAGTGTCAATGGTGTTTTTCTACAGAATTTTCGAAATTAGTTACCGCTGCGCGCTGTTCCAAGCGTCACTAAAATGTAAAGTAACCGTGAAAGCTTACATTCAGAGTTATACTTATGTAAACCGAATTCGATGAACTACTGTTTTTGATTCCATTTAGTCATCAAAACTTTCTAAACAAAAGTTAATCCAGTTGGTAGTGATTGGATTTTAAAGTAAATATCTAAACAAAACATTGCTGGGTCAAACGTGTTCTCGTGCCCATCGGGCCCAGAGACTGCAGTCTCGACATTCATTGCAGGACTTTGCGACCGAATTCGATCGATCGAGCGATCACTTTACGACCGAATTCGGTCGCAAAGTCCTGTCACTCCATACATTACACCTGTCAATCCGGGACTTTGCGACCAAATTCGGTCGTAAAGTGATCGCTATGAATGTCGAGACTGCAGCCCCTGCTTAGTTAGAATCTAGTTACCACGTTATCGCATTGGGCGTAACCCTGTGATGGTAGCGATGTTTGTGTGTACATAAATAACTTAATCACTATAAGTAAGCTATTATTTGTAGGGAATTATAAGTATTAATACATCTTTGCCTATAGTCCTTAAGTAATAAACTATAGCTATTTGTTTCGTTCCAGAAAAAAACTGTTTACAGAACACTTACTGTTTTCTGAAAAACTGTTTTCTGGCTTCGGCGGTGGGAAGAAAGCGGACCCATAGAAGCCCCTCGCCGCCAACTCTACGCGAGAGCTAGAGCTACGCGTCGCTGCACACTCTGCCGATCCTTTCCTGACCACACGAATAACATCAACTTCGTACAGCGTGAGTCCATGTGTAGCTTGTAATAACATCAACTTTGCACAGCGTGAGTCCATGTGTAGCTTGTAATAACATCAACTTTGCACAGCGTGAGTCCATGTGTAGCTTGTAATAACATCGACTTCGTACAGCGTGAGTCCATGTGTAGCTTGTAATAACATCAACTTTGCACAGCGTGAGTTCATGTGTAGCTTGTAATAACATCGACTTCGTACAGCGTGAGTCCATGTGTAGCTTGTAATAACATCGACTTCGTACAGTGTGAGTCCATGTGTAGCTTGTAATAACATCGACTTCGTACAGCGTGAGTCCATGTGTAGCTTGTAATAAGATCGACTTCGTACAGCGTGAGTCCATGTGTAGCTTGTAATAACATCGACTTCGTACAGCGTGAGTCCATGTGTAGCTTGTAATAACATCAACTTCGTACAGCGTGAGTTCATGTGTAGCTTGTAATCACACTTATCACCTCAACTTATTCATCACTTTCATAAAATATGGTTTTCTTAAAAAGTGAATAACACAATTGATTAAAATGATATCTACTACCTAATAGGCATGTAGGTAGTTGGAAGGGCGCTCGGCGTTCACGCAAACCGAATTCCGCGCGCCGCGCGGCCAGTCTCTATTGTTATTACTACTTATTAGTATTACCTACTACATATGTATTACATAAATCTTCAGTTCTTTACAACCCACCTCAACAAAGGTGGAAGTTCTCAATTCGACAAATTGTTTATGTTTATATTTTGAAGAATATTTTTTAACCGTCCCATACTCGTACTCATATAAAGTATATTCAAACTAATGTTTCAAATTGATGTTATTTCAAGTTAAACAAATATCAACTTTATTTTAATGGTAATTAGGTTGATTTCAGAGTGACTAGCACTACTAGACTAGCAGTTATAAAAATGTTTGAAGTTGTAGCGTAAATTGAACTTTATTGTATAGGAATTAAAGTTATTTTTCCATAAACTCATATTTGTTTACATTTTTGGTAAATAAATCGCGAATGCAGATTAGTTAAGTTGGCCCGTACTATTTGTCATACTAAGGAATCGAATGCAGATTAGTTAAGTTGGCCCGTACTATTTGTCATACTAAGGAATCCTAGGTAAGTATTAAAATTTACAAAATTTTCTTTGTTTTAGATTTCAATGGACACAGTCAGGAGGCGCCTTAAGGACGCCGGAAAGAAATGCTACCACCCTGCCAAGAAGATATAGATGACCCAGGCCCATAACGAGGCAACAGTAAGTTTTTGCCTAGAGTATTATAATTTTGACTGGGCAAACAATATCGTCATCTTTGTAGATGAAAAAAGCTTCCGGTCGGATATGGACGGAAGAAAAATATTATGGCGCAATAGGAATAAGCGCTATGTGGAGGTGAATACTTTGCCAAATCGGGCAAGTGGAAGAATATCTCTCAATGTTTGGGGATGGATGAGCTCAATGGGCCGGGTGAACTGGTGCAGGTTAGCGGGCGCATGACCGGCGGACAGTACGTCGGAACTTTACGGGACGTGATGATCCCCACCTGCACTACCCAGAGGGCATTATTTACTTGTGCCAAGACAACCACCGCGGTCACACCTGCAGGGTGGTGCAGGAGTGGTTTGCGGCACAGGATGACGTCATCCGCCTACCATGGCCTGCAAAGAGCCCCGACTTAAACCCAACCGAGAATCTATGGGGTCTCATGGTTCTCGATTAGGATGCTTCAGAAATCCGCAACAATGAAATCTAGCGGCGAGAAGCCCATACTACATGGGAGCAATTCAAAGGCAAGGACACCTGCTGGAACATGATGGCCGGCATGAAGGACAGGCTGGACGCCATTTTAGACGCGCAAGGTGGTCCGACCAAATATTAAATATATTATAATGTTAAGTATATATATTTTTATTTTCATTTCATTTCAACAATAATTTTATAATATTATTAATAAATACTCGTAAATACCTATATTTGCTTATATTTGTATTGTTATGTTATTACAATTTTACAGTATCTATAGTTAATAGAGTTAACGTAGCCTAAACTTACCTTTAGATGACGAACTCCGATTCTACGGCACTAGTAAATAATGCACTTCATTCACCCGGGTTTCCGTAGGAACCTATCCTATGTGTTAATCCAGGTCATGGTCTATTTAAGTGCCAAGTTTCACTGAAATCCGTTCAACCGTTAAAGCGTGAAGGTAACAAACATCCATCCATTCTCACAAACATCCATCCATTCTCACAAACATCCATCCATTCTCACAAACATCCATCCATTCTCACAAACATCCATCCATTCTCACAAACTTTCACATCAAATAGTAGTAGTTTTACAATCCATAAGTTTTATTTTAATATTGTAATTATTTTATTTATCAAATTAAAGGTATTTAGATATTTCCAACCACTGTTTGAATGTTTCTCAAACGCTTATTCTTCCATTGCTCGATTTGGGAAAGACGCCAGACATGTCGTTCGTTGATGTTGTGTCATACATAATAAACTAGCTTCTTCCATTGCCTTCCCCAGGCTTCAAACTATCTTCATATTTTTCATCACAATTGCCCAGCGGTTTGGCCGTGAAGGCGTAACAGACAGACTAAGTTACTTTCGCATTTATAACACTAATATAGATAATTCTTCTAATAACGTGATAAAGATAGTGTACATTGAAATTTTATACTTCTTTTCGCAACATTGTTATATTCTTGAGCATTTTTCCTTTACTAATTGTTGGTGATAACTTAAGTTAGGGCCGTCACCCACTGGCGTCATGGCACGACAAGGGATTTTAGTAAGCGCAAATGATTTGAGATCTTATTTTATCATGGTTAGCATTCACATTTCCGGATGCCAGAACGTTCCGAAGGATGCCAAAGCAGGCTGTGAGGTATCAATGAAATTGTCGTGCCGTGCCGCCTGTGGGTGCCGGGCCTTATACAGCCCAGTCAAATTATATACTAATCTAGGTAAAAGCTTACTTTTGTTTGGCGGCGCCATTTCATTTTCTTGGCAATTTTGTGTTTGTGTTCCTTTTCGCGTCATGTTTACCGCAAATAAACGTAATTTCTTTCTTTCTAAAAATAAAAGCTTGTAAAAAATAAATATTATCTACTTATTTTTAATCTATTCTATAGTTTGGTTTTATAAATTTTGTTGTAAGTATATTTTAATTTAAAATAGGCATTTGTTTCAATTACATTAAATAAAAAGATTAAGATTGTTATTCCGCAATTTATTTTGAGATTTTTTCGCGGTTTGACACGCGTTCCCGTAGTAACCTATAATATTCCTATGTCCTTTTCTGATAGGTAGGTATGCAAAATTCCATGATGATCGGTTGTGTAGTTAAGGCACCAAAAGCACCAGCTTCAGCCGTAACTATTATACGTGGCCCCAACAGCATATTTATTTACTTAAAAAAACTTTTTTGCAAAAAAAAAATATATTTTTCACTTTTAAGTTGTAATTTTTACCAGTAAGTTTGGTTTAAAAACCAAACTCCTAAACTGTTTTTGATGAAATTTCTATGGGACCAATCTGAAAGAATAACCTAACAAATAAAAAAAAAATTTGCAAATCGGCTTATAAATAACGGAGTTCTGAGATAACAAACATAAAAAAAATACAGTCGGATTGAGAACCTCCTCCTTTTTTTGAAGTCGGTTGAAAACGTCACAGTCCTTGTTGCAAAAGACCCGCCAACATAATTTGATATGGGCCCCATTACGGCTAGCTACGCCGCTGCGTGAAAACTGATAGCGTAACAAATAACCAAACTCACTTTCGCATTTTATGCGGCTTCACCCGAGTTCCCATAGGAATAGGTTCCTACGGGAACCGATATCCTTTTCTGTACCCCTGACAACGTGTTACGCAACATTTCATGACGATACGTAACAAACAAAGAAACTCTTATTGTCATTTATAAAATGTTTAGGATGTAAAGCAGTAACGCTAGGCTAGGGGGAGCGACGATCTTCGCAGGGTGGCTGGTAGCAGCTGGATGAGAGTTTCCGAAAATCGAGTTGAATGGCGTGCAATAGGAGAGGCGGCAGTCCACCGCTGGACATAATGAATAACGATAATAATAGATTAGAATTTTATTTGAAAATTCATAATCTTCGAAATCGTATCTTATTACTAGCGCAATAAGGTTGAACTTGCATGTAAAAGCAAATTCGATAGGTATAGGTAATTCAGTTACTAAGTTCTTAGTTATTATTTTAGTAATAAGATCGTGTCGCGGATGTAATGTTAATCTCAAACACGGCGGACTGACAAGAGACTTTTTATAGGTATAATTAACTGGCTAAACTTCACACAGGTTCGTGATGGGGTAAGTATCCACATTATTTTAAAAATTTCAAGCAGATTGTGTTATGGGTTTTCAGCATTAAATTTCGTAAAAATACTTAGAATGCCTACTCGTAGAAGAACAAGGAACGCACGCAGCAACACACCCTCACGCACGCACTGCAGCACCAAATATTACAAGTAAGAACTGACAAAAAGCTATACATCTCTTTCGCACGATTCTCGCTGTAGTTGCTCATAACGCGTTCAAGGTCAAAGTGGGCTAACTTGATGTGCTCGCGACTGTACCCAACACACTGGCGGCATTGCCACGTTGTATGGCAATGCTTAGCCTCTGGCCGAGGGAAGAGCCAGCCCTTGGGAAGAGCCAGCCCTTGGGTCATGGGAAGTGTCAACCATTGCCACGTTGTATGGCAATGCTTAGCCTCTGGCCGAGGGAAGAGCCAGCCCTTGGGTCATGGGAAGTGTCAACCATTGCCACGTTGTATGGCAATGCTTAGCCTCTGGCCAAGGGAAGAGTCAGCCCTTGGGTCATGGGAAGTGTCAACCATTGCCACGTTGTATGGCAATGCTTAGCCTCTGGCCAAGGGAAGAGCCAGCCCTTGGGTTATGGGAAGTGTCAACCAATGCTTAGCCTCTGGCCAAGGGAAGAGCCAGCCCTTGGGTCATGGGAAGTGTCAACCATTGCCACGTTGTATGGCAATGCTTAGCCTCTGGCCAAGGGAAGAGCCAGCCCTTGGGTCATGGGAAGTGTCAACCATTGCCACGTTGTATGGCAATGCTTAGCCTCTGGCCAAGCGAAGAGCCAGCCCTTGGGTCATGGGAAGTGTCAACCATTGCCACGTTGTATGGCAATGCTTAGCCTCCGGCCAAGGGAAGAGCCAGCCCTTGGGTCATGGGAAGTGTCAACCATTGCCACGTTGTATGGCAATGCTTAGCCTCTGGCCAAGGGAAGAGCCAGCCCTTGGGTCATGGGAAGTGTCAACCATTGCCACGTTGTATGGCAATGCTTAGCCTCTGGCCAAGGGAAGAGCCAGCCCTTTGGTCATGGGAAGTGTCAACCTTTGCCACGTTGTATGGCAATGCTTAGCCTCTGGCCAAGGGAAGAGCCAGCCCTTGGGTCATGGGAAGTGTCAACCAGTCGTTTCGAAATTTCCTTAAAAAGACCATGCGCGCTCGGACCCCACAGCCCGAGGGATTCAACCCCAAACGGCTCGAAAGTATAATTATCAATAAGGTTATTATATTAGGGGTTAAAGTATGAAATTGCCGATTTGTACGGAAAAATTGAAATTCGTTTTTTTTTTAATTTAACATATTTATTTAATCAAAATAACTACCATTATTATCTATACATTGCTGCCATCTAATAGGAAGGCCATTTATGCCTTTGCGATAGAACTCTCGTGATCTAGATTTGACAAACTGTGTGAAAGCATTTTGTACTGCCTCCTGAGATGAAAACTTTTTAACACGTAGAAAATTGTCCAAATCACGATAAAAATGGTAGTCCGTTGAAGCAAGGTCTGGCGAATACGGAGGGTGACGAATGGTTTTTAATTGCAGTTCCTGTAGAATTAAAACGGTTTCTCGTGCTGTATGAGGTCTCGCGTTATCATTCAAGATCAATAATGGTGAAGATCGATTCATGAGTCGGGGCTGTTTCACTGCTAGTTTTGCTATCATTGTTCGGAATTCGGCACAGTAGACATGTGCTGTTATTGCTTGACTAGATCGGAGAAAGCTATAGTGAATAACACCATGCTGAGACCACCAATCATTTACCATTACCTTTTTATTGGTAAGGTTTGCTTTAGGACACTGTTGCGGCGTTTGACCTGGGGTCACTCATTGCATTTTTCGCTTACGGTTATCGTAAAGAATCCACTTTTTATCACATGTCACAATTCAATCCAATATTCCTTCATTTCTGTATCGATCCAACAAGGCAACACAAGTTTCAACACGCGTTTCTTTCTGTAGATCAGTCAAATCATGAGGCACCCATTTTCTCATATTTTTTTATTAAAAGAAGAACTTCATAGGTACCATGTGAAAAAAGTTTCACTCAAAAATCTCAAACCATGAAGGTTCTATGTCAATTCGAAGTACCTATTACAATAAAACGGCAATTTCATTCTTTAACCCCTATTATTTACGCCGCTTGAGGTTTTCCACAGCCGCAGCAGCAACGCCGACCCTGGAAGATGGGATAGTGCAAGAGTATCGACACAAGTTGCATCCCACACTAAAGGCCTACCCACCTTCCATGGAAATAAAGACATGCCGTCCGGTCTTTTGTCATCGTCGACAGTGAATTAATATAAACAATATTAATTTATAAAATAAAAGTGTACATATTATGATCTGTAGATATGTGTATAGTGTATATGTTGTGTTTATGTATGTGTATAGAGATAATTGCTTAGTGTAAGATAAATATTGTGGATCGCCACAAGTTTATTTAAAGGTGTGAAATTCATGCTGTACAGTCAGTCATTGCTGAATTGTCGAAATGAAAGAGATTGTTATTTCAAATGAGTTAGGAGGTTAGGGTACTTGTACACATTAACGACGCAGCTCTCGTATGTAGTCGGCGTTGTCTGCCCTTTAATAATCATATTTTACAGTTTCTAAACCATAGCACGTTTGATATGCAGATTTGCCTCTTTTTGTTTGTATTCAATTTCAACAACACGGTGACGTCTACATGTCAACTTATGAGTATATAGTAGGTACCCGTATTATATGAAACGTATTAAAGTACGGGCTATTCTGACTCATGTCGTGGCAACAAAAACAAAACGCAGACTTCCTCGGTTTAGTATTTATTAACAATATTCTATTTTATAAACTGTCCTTATAATTTCGATTTATTATATAACGCTCCACCAAGACAGAGATTTGCAACATATGTTATAATAGCTACCACACAAATAGTCTAACGTGGTACATCTAAATACATTACACAATGCGCGCAGAATGTTTGAGTTATAATGAGTATTGGAGGCTCACACAACTGTCATCATGATCACAAACAAACGACCGTTCTCAATAAATAATCGCTTATAGTTTCCCTGTAGTAATTAGTTGTATACTTTGAACATGAACAATTAGTTAGTTTCGTTCAAATTATTTAACTAAACATTGTTAAATTATCATAATCTATTATGCAGTCAGCAGTAGCATTAGCAGATGCAGCGGGTACTCTAACTCCACGTCGTATGAGGTCAATATAACGTAACGTAACTCCACGTCGTATGAGGTCTATATAACGTAACGTAACGTAACTCCACGTCGTATGAGGTCTATATAACGTAACGTAACTCCACGTCGTATGAGGTCTAAATAACGTAACGTAACGTAACTCCACGTCGTATGAGGTCTATATAACGTAACGTAACGTAACTCCACGTCGTATGAGGTCTATATAACGTAACGTAACGTAACTCCACGTCGTATGAGGTGTATACAACGTGTAACAGAAACCCTTTTGCTATCCTTAAGCACTAAAGATAAAATCATAACAAACGTGTCACCGCACTACGTAGGTCAATAACTTTCCACGTTACTTGCAAATATTACAATAAATCTCTTCCGTAACGCACCTAGTATCGTAGTAGCCTACCGCAGGCAGTATTCTTTGTCGGCGCGAACTGACGAAATAAAAGATGCCGCCGCCGCGCCGCCAAAAGAATTGCGCGCGCGCGCAATAAGCCATGCCTACTTTACCGTGATATAAAAATTAATGCGTAATTATTGATTTAGAGTTAACTCATTAATATCAAGTCAGAAATTGCACGTAAAAACTGAGATAATAAAACTTACCTAAAAATCGAAAAAAAGTTTAGGTAGGTTAACTAGTTTCATCCCTCATTATTATTTATTACCGAGTAAACAGTAAAATCTTAAAGCTTTGCTTAATTTAGTAAATTGACTTACATTTTTAAAGATGGGGTTCGATGTGGTGACCTTGGTATTGTATGCACAAGGCCATTCGCTTGTTCATGGACACCTGGACATTGCGTAGCATGTCTGGTGTTATTGTCCTGAAAATCAATCCGCACTTTCATTAGGTCCATTGTATCACATTGCACTGCGTACACTACATTTTTAATGTACCCCCACAAAAAAAACGTCTAACGGGGTTAGGTCTGGGGATCGCGGAGGCCAAACCACGTTTCTACTACCACGCCCAACCCACTGAGGAAAGCGCGCATCTAAATAATGGTGTGCCGGTGCACCGTCGGCGTCGTGTTGAAAAATTAAACATCACACATTTAATTTATCACAAATTTAACGTAACTTAACACTGTTAGCACTGTGAAGACATTCCGTCATTTAATTAATTCCTCAGGAAATTTAAATAATTTTGGCCGTTTAATGCGCGTATCACAGGGATAGAAACGAATGCACTAGACGCGGAACAGACGTTGACTGACGAGCAAAACAATAACAATAATGCTAAATAAAGCTCCTACTCCTTGTTATTCTGGTACCTACATATTATTTCGTTTAATTTAGATACCTATAGGGTAGCTGTCCTATTAGTGTCCACTACTATTTTACGAGTCCACCACCGTACAACACGTTTTACCTAGTCATCATAATTGCGGCTCCGCACTGTACGGCTCGATCATTTATTTAATTGCAAATTATGTAGCAATGGACAGTTCACCGACCGACGTTGTACCGTGCGCGTGACTCTAATCCCATCCTTTTCACCTCATTTAATCTTAATCTTTAAATTGTGTACGTGAAATATACTGACTTTTATTATCTTTAAGGTTTAAGAACAACTTTATTTCTCATAAGAATTGCATACATAATTCACTTACTGAGAAACAATATCTAAAACTAAGATTAATAATTAGAGCGCACAGATTTTATGTATAAATGACAAAAAAAAGTAGAATAAAAATAAAAATGTGGGTAAACAGACAACATACGACTCGATCGTAAGTTAACCAAGCACAACATGGATGTATGAATTTGATTTTTACTAGATGTGGCATTGATGGCATAGACTGTCATTAACAAGTTTGTTATTATATGTATTATTTATATATTTTGGGTACATAAATGGTTTATAACACATTTTGAATACTGGATTTTATTTGTTTAATTTAAGTAATTACTAATGTTTTCTTTTTTATTTTCAGTTTAGAGGTATTTCGCTAATATATATAATGTGTGTAATTTTATTTAGATAATATTATTATAATTATAACATCAGATTTTTTTTTTTTCTTCACTTATTTGTATGTATTAATTGTGTGCTAATGTATTTTTTTAATTAAGAGGTATATCGCTAATCTATATAATGTGTTTAATTTTATTTATGTAATATATTTATATAACATCAGTTTTCTTTCACTTATTTGAATGTATTTATTGTGTGAGTCTTTAGTAGCTTTTTGAACCGTGCATAACTTTGTTCTTCTTTTATTACTGTTGGTAATTTATTATAAATTGTAACACCCTCAAACTCCAAATTTCTTCTTCCATAGTTAGTTCTAGGAGGTTATCTTTATCCAAGTTTATCTCGTAAAATCTGGGACGGATTTTAATTTTTACAAATGTCATACGGCTGACATCCTTTTTTGTCTTGTCTAAATTTATCTTGTCATTGAAATGCTAGTGATTGACATAAAAAATTACAAGGAATATTAAATACACCTTTATTTAAAAAAAAAACAATTTAATGTATTTTTATTTGTTATACTGACAATAATTGTGTTTTTCGGCTAGGATTTTCAAGATCTGTTGGAGCTAACCCGCATTCAAGTTTTAAAATTGTATACTGCTATAGCATTGAATTTGTTACGACTTATAACGAATACTTTCAAAAAGAGCACGGCTTGACGTGGATTCGAACCAACGTATTGCCCAATGTCGCCTTTCGGGTTCGAATGTGGCAAAACTGTTTCTGGGAATTGAAACTTTCAATCATAGTCGCTTCAAGCGATCTTAAAACGCACGAGCTAACTAGACTTCTAGTATATCGTTACCTACTTGTTGATAAACTCATATTATTATTTTTTCACAAATTTCATATTTGGCACCTTTTGCCTTGACGGCCTCACTCACATTAGAGATGAGTAAACATTGTTTCAAAAAGTTTTCATTGTTTCACCAAAACTTAAAATTCGTACCACCACATCACTAAATCATAGACAATTTCGAGCGGCCATGTTGTTTACATCTTTGGCGAATTTTGAAACGCCGGACTTTAGACATGACAATGTGTTGCTCGAATCTGAGTTTACGTTACAAGAGCTGAATAATTGTTTAAAGAAAAAGTATACTGCTCCAGGCGGATCGGTGGGATGTGGACTCAGCGATCATTGTGCCGATAGTCGTCACAGCCAACGGCTTAATAGCGAAGAGCCTGGACCAACACCTGAGGAGGCTCTCGTTGGGCAGCTGGATCAAGGGCTTGATTCAGAAAGCGGTACTTCTGGACACGGCTCGCATTGTCAGGAAATTCCTCTCTCTGGAGCCCTGACCACCGGTAGGTTGGACCCTGTTCCCGATACCGGTTTTTATACTTTTTATATTCTAATATTCAAAAATATAATTTATATGTTTACATTGAAATAAAGGAGATATTTTTTTTTTCTGGGCATATGGTACATTAACGTTGCCGGTGTAGAAATATTAAAATTAACTTACAATGTCAAAGTGGCCAAGTATTGATAAAATGTAATGTCAAAATTTATATTCAAAAAAATGAAAAAGATATATAAAAGAAAAAAATACAAGTCAATAGATACACACAAAGACATAGGTATACACACACAAAGTATTGATAAAAATGTAATGTCAAAATTTATAGTATAATAAAAATAGTACGAATGTAAAAAGCCTAAAACAATTTTTTAAAAAAATCTGTAAAAATAGCCACAAATAGAACAAAAAAGTTATAAACGTGAAACCCTATAAATTGAAAAAAATTACCTTGAAATTATGACCCTACGTAAGTACGTATGAAATTTTTTGACTAAATATTGTCCCGTTGGGGGACCGCTCTAATTATTAGCCTAACGTTCTGTTAAAGTTTAAAATAGTAGCGGTCCCCCGACGGGACAATACAGGACGGGACAAAACGATACATGAGAAATTCCCAGTGTAGGGAACGTTTTAAACAAAAAAATATATATATATATAATATGGGTAATCGCTTCCATGGTAATAGTCAAAATTCGGGATCAAGTTCAAGGTCACCGATAATCCAATCAGAACAAACCCGCTTTACCTTTAGAGTCTTAAGTTAACTTCAATAATCCCAAAAATACACAAAATAAGATACCTCAAACTCAAACTGTGGGTCAAGGTCAACCATTTAAGCCAGTATTAGAGTATCGTCCTCAACAGGGTTTGCAACTGCAACAGTTTGGTTATAGACCAGCTCAACAAATCGGATATAGGCCATCTGTGCAGTTTGGCTATGGGCCACATCTACGGTTTGGTTATAGACCACCGCAGCAGTTTGGCTATAGACCACCTCAACCGTTTGGCTATAGATCATTCCTACAGTTAGGATATAAACCATCGCAACAATTCGGTTACGAACCACCCCAACAGGCTGGATCTAATCTTCCTCAGGTATTAAAGCCCCAAAATCAAGATATTGACGTGTGTATGAGAACGGCCGAACCTAAACAGCAACAAGGTTTTAAATTAAATGAACTTACTATGAACGATTACGAATATGCATACGATCCCTATGGTGATGCATTTTACCATTATAATATTGCAAATGAATATGACTACCTAAATGACATTATCTATTAGGTACTATGATAACGGAAGTTGCACGAAAGATTCTAACATACCTGAAGATAAATTAGAACTAACAAATGACAATCAGAATGTGGATTTTCAGGAAAAACCTCGTTGAAGGACAAGAGATCTTAGAACTAAATTGCGATCCTAACTTAAAGCTTCCCTACATTTACTTAGAAGAAACAGACGCAAGAATGATGATTGATACTGGTAGCATGAGATTATCCATTAGTCCTCGAAAGGCTTATGAATTTTTCAGTGATTTTATTAGGAAAGAACATTTTCAAGTGGTAAGAAAAAGAAACTAATTTGTTAAAGGAAAGTCTTTCATCAAAATTTTAAATCAACGATCTGGGATCTATTAAAAATTGTTTAGGCATGAGAGTGGTTGTAGATAAAGAGAATGGTACTATAAATTTAGACCAAGAAAGCTATATTGATGTTGTTAATATTCAATATGTCTGATTGTAAGTCTGCAGAGACACCAATTGAACCTAGACTGAATTTAACTAAAAGTGAGAAATGTGACATAAAGTTACCTTATCAGAAACTAATTGGTTCGATTATGTATGTAGCTGTGCTCACGCGTCCTGATATTCTATTTTCTGTAAATTTCTTAAGTCAGTTTCATAACTGGTACAATGATAAACATTGGGCCTATGCAAAAAGAGTTTTAAAGTACTTAAAGAAAACTAAATCTTTCTGTTTAAAGTTTTTAGCTAGTGGTAATAGTCAGTTAGAAGCTTATGTAGATGCAGACTGGGCCAGTAATGTAATTGATCGGAGATCCTATACTGGATAGTGTTTCAGGCTGCCAAATTGTGCAAACTTATGTAGATGCAGACTGGGCCAGTAATGTAATTGATCGGAGATCCTATACTGGATAGTGTTTCAGGCTGCCAAATTGTGCAAACTCTTGGGATACCAAGAAGCAGATTACTGTAGCATTGTCCAGTATGGAGGCCGAATACATGGGCATTTCGGAAAGTTGCAAAGAAGCTGTGTACTTGCCAAATTTTTTATTTGAATTAACTAATGAAACTTATCCTATACCCATATTTAATGACAATCAGTCAGCCCATAAGTTGTCGGCCAATTCTATTCACCACAAAAGATCCAAACATATAGATGTGAGGTATCATTTTTGTAGGGAAAAAGTGGCTAGTGAAATTGTTAAGATTAAATACTTGTCCACTTTAGAGATGCCTGCAGAGCAGCGACTAACTAAGGGTTTATGTAAAATGAAACATTATATTTTTTTAGGAATGTTTGGTTTATTTGATAAAAACTGAATTAATGTATGCACCTATTATTTTGTTAAGTTGAGGTATTAGAATGAGTAACAAAATGTGAGTAGTAGCGACATCTATGATCTCTTTGATGTATCTTTGGGTGGGAAATCATCAAATGACCTCTCCCGCTCTGGGCTGAGCGGAAGGGCGTGTCAGACTTTTACTGTCTAAAACCCACCCGTGTTCCTTCAGTTGCCTGTGCCAGGGCCACGGTATCACGGTATCACGGTGTCGACCCGGGCCTGGCCCTAATCGAGCGGCGAGCTGCCCATTGCTCGCCGCCCGCAAGCCCGCGCCTACGGTGGCCGGGAGTCGGCTGTTGACTGCCGTCCAGGGTGTCTCCTGCGGCGGCTAGGGGCGTGAGGGCGCAGAGATTGCCTCTCCCTCACGCACTCCGCCTTCTCCTTCGCGAGCATTACTGCTTCGCAGAAGGAGGTGACGGCCTGCCATGCACTCTCACTCCGTACTATGGCCTGGACCAGGGCCGGACGCGAGAGATCGCCGCCGCCGATTTATTTTCTATATTCATGAGTAGTTTTAGTTTTCAGTCGCTCCATGTAAAATACTGGTATTCAGCAGCATCCGGTTAGACTGAAAGCCGACCCCAACATAGTTGGGAAAAGGCTAGGCAGATGATGATGATTCACGAGTAGTTTTCGTACTATCTTTGCTAGGCTAAGTGAAATCGAAACAGCATTAGCGTTAAGTAAATTATCGATACTACACCAATCAATTGTGAATTCTACAGAATTATGGTATTATTTAGAATTGATTTCTAGCTCTGGAAACTTAGTGTGTCCTCCACTAGAAACAAATTTATTGAAAATAGAGGAGGAGATAATAATTATTATCTACAAAGTAATCTGCTACAAAAGGACAACTACGTAAAAAACCAACAAGTGTGTAAATGATAGGTGACAGTGCAAGCAGGTATCTAAATATTATTTCGTTAAATGTTGATACCAAGACCAATTTTATTAATTGTATTGTAGCTAGTTCACAAACATAATCAAAGTTTAGGAAAAGTCAGTAATAACATTTTGTAAACAAAAAATAAACATGCGGAACCTTTTATTCAGAAATAGCAGGAGTTAGAGGTTCATTTTACTTACAAATAGTTCGCTGACACCGATCAGCTGACTTAGTGCTAGTGATGTGTTTATTTCAATTTGAAAAGTTCAGTTTCTGGTATCAATGTATTAAAAAATCATATTATAACTTCCGAACATGTAGATATAGGATTAAAAAACCCTTCCAATATCGTTTGTTAGCATCCAAAGCAGCCGTGCCCTTGGTATGTACGAGTATATACCCTTTCCACGTCGTATGAGGTCTAAATAAACAATGATATAAATAATATCGGATGTTTAGCAAATTGACTATCAACATAAATCAGTCATCGTTATCACAGTGTCATTCTTTACCAGTCACTAGCTGCACCCCACGGCTATACGTTACGATCCCGTGGGGATATCGGGATCAAAAGCATTATTTGTCCTAATCAAGGTCTTGAACCAACTGCATGTACCAAACTTTCGTTTTAGCGTAAAAACGCAACAGTCCTCTTTATAATATCAGTTTAAATAGTTATCTAAATTTATATTTTATAATATCAGTTTCGATAGTTATCTAAATTGATATTATAAAGAGGACTGTTATAGTTATAGCTATTACTTAGTTAAGCTTTACGTAAAACTCGATTATACGTAGAGGATCAATCTGCTTAAAGATACATTTATTGTTGTCTGCAGTCCGGACACGCACGCTGCTCCTGCGCAACGAGTCCGTAGTGACAGCGCACTGGAGCGCCGTCGTGCGTCGCTGGCCGCGGAGACACCACAGGACACTAGACACAGGTCAGATAACTACATAACATCACACACACGCTTGTCCTGCGCAACTAGTCCGTGGCGACAGCGCACTAGAGCACCGCCCGTCGTGTGTCGCTGGCCGCAGACACACCGCAGAATACTAGACACAGGTCAGATACTTACACAACATCATACATGC
Organism: Apamea epomidion; assembly: GCA_947507525.1. Taxonomy (NCBI): domain Eukaryota; kingdom Metazoa; phylum Arthropoda; class Insecta; order Lepidoptera; family Noctuidae; genus Apamea; species Apamea epomidion. The sequence continues at coordinate 20,597,948 of OX382237.1, forward strand.
TTCTCCTGCGCAACGAGTCCGTGGTGACGGCGCACTGGAGTGCCTTCGTGCGTCGCCGACAAGTCACCTTCTCAAGTCAGTTCCTCGCGGATAAGGCAGATACACCCACATTTCGTTTGGCGGAGCCTGCGTAACAGACACAACAGATAGTAGGGTGCCTAACGTAACGTAATGTAACGTAACGTAGGCCTAAAAATAATAAAAGTGAATTTGTTTAAAAGGAAACTCTTCTGAGCTTTAATATCGTAATCAATAAACCGCTTCACGTTTCAAATACAAAAGCTCCTATAATTAAAATGTACCTATTTACAAAATGTGTCCCATTCAGAACCAGCCTAGTGGGATAAATATTCATAAGATTGTCTGAACATAAAATCCTCATTATACAGAATGAAAAGCCGTCAACGGGATTTTCTTATTAATACTCTTAAGGGCTTGTACTACCTTAGATTGCGAAAATTGTCTTAGCATCAATGGCTGTAGTTTCAACAATACTACAGTATTTACTTTGTAATTAATATTCAACAAAGATGAGGACTACTGCGAGGTGTCGTCTGTTTCGAAAACACGATTGCATACAATTTTCTCGATACAAAGAAATCTCAAAGTTACCTCTAAACCGTACAATAAAATAAAAGAAGAATAATCAATGAAAACTTTCAAATTAGGTCATGAAAGTTTGCAGGCTAATCGATCTATGCATAAACCAGGTGTCACCTGTTAGTTTTTATTTTTTAATCGTTACAATTATTTATTTATACATTTGGGCAAACAAACAGTAGTATATTAAGCATAAACTTAAAAACTTAAAATTAAACTTAACAAATATACTACCCACAACATTTTCCACAAATTACTATACTATATAATAAAAAACAAGCTGTTAGCAGACTTTAACTGTAGCAGGGCTAACTCAATGAAATAGAAGTTAAAAGAAAGAAAGAAGAAGAAGAGAAGAAGAGAAGAAAAGAGAGAGGAAAAGAGTTGAAATAGAAGTTAAGTTTATTTTATGATATATATATATATATATCATGCGTGATTTATCATGCAGCTCTCTAGCCTATCAATAATGATACGTATATTGCGTGAAACCTATGGAGTCTACTGCCGATCCTTTAGAATTTTAATTATATCGTTTTTAAATTTATATCTGCTTAGGAATAATATGTCTATCGCACCAAAACGTTTTTCAAATTTAACGTAAAAAGATGAGATTGGAAATATCAAGCTTTATAACCACTCACACCTTGAACCGCTCTGCCGCCCGGCCCACGGCAGGACCCCGATTCAGTACTTGTCAGGGTCCCTTTCTGCTATCAGACGGGGAACCCGTGTTACTTCGCTTGCGCTCAAAAGACCCGATTGACAACGTTTTATGTTCTGAAGAAATTATATAATAATGTAAAATTAAATTTAGATGTAAAAATAAGGCACCCGTACTTTTATTTTTTCCAAATTTTGTAGTTTTCATTTATAAAATCATCTTTGAAACGGTTCAAAATCGTAATCAAAATTTTCGAAGTAAATGTCAAAACATTGTCAAAAATTTTGGCACGTAAACCTACCTATTTTAGACGGTTCCCAAATTTTTATGGTGTTTTCAATATATTCAGCAAAACTTTTTTTTATAAATAATTTTATTTGAGATAGGTTTACGGTAATGGAATGTATATTTCAATTATCACAAATGTATAGATACAGGTGGATTTTTTTAACGAAAGCGATAAGGGTAGGTGCCTAAACCGTTGTAAAATAATAATATATACAGGGTGTAAAAAAACCCATAGCCGTCGTACATCAAACTAAGTAACATTGCACAAAACTAATCGCTGGGAATCGACTTTTATTTTTGCATTTGCTAAGCTGTTTGCGCACTACCACAAATAGGCTCCGTAATTCATAAAAGGCAGGACGCACTGATTGAAGATCTTAGTCTTTAGGCTCTGTGAAATACTTAAAGAGAAGACTCGATTAAGGTCCCTAAACGCTGCCCAGCCCAGCTAAATTCTTTTGTTAACCTCTCAATGTGGTTCTTACCAAACTGCATATTTTTCCGTAGGTAACAGTATATAGAGGTATGAGGAACAGGGTGTAAAGTTCACTCATACTCTATAGAAAAGGGAGGATCCTCCAACCAGACGGGTGTTGTGTCTGGCGGGCAACTGCCCAACGATTGATGTTGGGAAATTGTATCTATGCTAATTGCGCGGTAAACTCTGCTTGCGAGATGCAGGATTTGCGTGACGTCAGTATGACGCGTTGTTCGCATGTGGCGTTGTAGATACCGCTACATCACTCCCCTCCGGAGACCGGAGGTCGATAGTGGACTGAGTCTTGTATCTTGCGATGCTTGCCAGGCCAGCTGAGGTTCCAGTGAGTCGGAACCGGTTGCCGCATAGTTCACGGTGAGTCGGAACTGTCTGCGGAGTTGTGCCCAGTAAGTCAGGGTGGCGCTGCGTTATATTCCAGTGCGTCGGATGTACAGCGCCGGGTTGAGGCTGGCTGCTGCGTCGACCAGGAGAGGGTGCTCTGCTTGTTGACCGGCCGAAAGTGCAGTGTGCTGTGCCGAGGTTGCTAATGAGGCTGAGGGTGATGACCAGGTATGCGCGGACGCTGCATGCTGGTGGTCAGGATACCCGTTGAAGCCGTGGATGCTGTCTGGCTGGGTGACTCGCCGCTAAAGCTTGCGGGAGTGATGATGATGACGTCACGCTGAAGTGTTTGCACGAAGGCTGCGCTGACGTTCATGTCCGGGGTCACCAGTATAGAGGTATGAGGAACAGGGTGTAAAGTTCACTCAACCTCCATAGAAAAGGGAGGATCCTCCAACCAGACGGGTGTTGTGTCTGGCGGGCAACTGCCCAACGATTGATGTTGGGAAATTGTATCTATGCTAATTGCGCGGTAAACTCTGCTTGCGAGATACAGGATTTGCGTGACGTCAGTATGACGCGTTGTTCGCATGTGGCGTTGTAGATACCGCTACAAGTATTCTGGGACAACCTTGAAAGCATTAACATTGACAGCAATCGTTGAACATATCCTGGGTTCTGTCTAAGTTCATCCGGAGACCAATGCGTATGAATCAACTAGGCTGTACAGCATCTGCAGCAAGTCATGCAGCGATTCAGCCGCTATAATAATGTCATTTGCAAATATTAGGGGTTAAAGTATGAAATTGCCGATTTGTACTGAAAAATTAAAATTCGTTTTTCTTTTAATTTAACATATTTATTTAATCAAAATAATTACCATTATTATCTATACATTACTGCCATCTAATAGGAAGGTCATTTATGCCTTTGCCATAGAACTCTCGTGATCTAGATTCGACAAACTGTGTGAAAGCATTTTGTACTGCCTCCTGAGATGAAAACTTTTTATCACGTAGAAAATTGTCCAAATCACGAAAAAAATGTTAGTCCGTTGGAGCAAGGTCTGGCGAATACGGCGGGTGACGAATCGTTTCTAATTGCAGTTCCTGTAGAATCAAAACGGTTTCTCTTGCTGTATGAGGTCTCGCGTTATCATGAAGCAATAATGGTAAAGATCTATTCATGAGTCGGGGCTGTTTCACTGCTAGTTTTGCTATCATTGTTCGGAATTCAGCACAGTAGACATGTGCCGTTATTGCTTGACCAGATCGGAGAAAGCTATAGTGAATAACACCATGCTGAGACCACCAAACAGTTACCATTACCTTTTTATTGGTAAGCTTTGCTTTAGCACACTGTTGCGGCGTTTGACCTGGGGTCAGTCATTGCATTTTTCGCTAACGATTATCGTAAAGAATCCACTTTTCATCACATGTCACAATTCGATCCAATATTCCTTCATTTCTGTATTGATTCAACAAGGCAACACAAGTTTCAACACGCGTTTCTTTCTGCAGATCAGTCAAATCATGGGGCACCCATTTCTCATATTTTTTTATTTTATTGATTTGACGCAAATGAGTCAATATTGTTGGTAAGGTAACGTTAAACCATGCCGCTAATTCCTGGGTAGTTTGGCTCGGATCGGCTTCCACCATCTCTTTCAATTCACTTCAATTCACGGTCTTCCACGTGGTTCGTTCTTCAAATCAAAGTTTCCATCACGAAAGCGTTTAAACCAAAATCGCACGGTGCGTTCATTAGCAGTCCCCTCTCCAAACGCAACATTGATATTGCGAGGTGTTTCTGCCGCGTTAGTTCCGCGTCGGAACTCGTATTAAAAAATAACTCGAATTTTCAAAGTATCTATCTTTCTTATCTAAGCTGAATAAAAAAAATAACTGAAAGTCGATAATAGAATGTTGCACATTTTTTAAAAGAAGAACTTCATAGGTACCATGTGAAAAAAAATTCTCTCAAAAATCTCAAACCATGAAGGTTCTATGTCAATTCGAAGTACCTGTTACAATAAAACGGCAATTTCATTCTTTAACCCCTATTATTACTCGTAAGTGTGAGATGTACTCGCCGTTGATGTTAATACCGCCTCGTTTCCAGTTCAGCGTCCAATTATATTAGAGAACAATTTCAGGCAAATTACGTCCCCGTCTCTCACCCCTTTACATGGATATGTTTAGTTCAATGCAGCGACTCCAAAACAGACTAGGTCTCGACAGAGTCAAAACTACTTATAGAAGGACATGTCTATTAGACAACCAATTTGAGACTTGTCAACTGATCGATCAATTTGAGAGTTGTTACAACTCTATATTAGATCTCATCATCGCGCGTTCGTATTTTACAAGATAGACGATGATTTCCGGAGCACCTATTTTTTTTGGGCATCAGAAAGCCAGTTCTCGGAATTAAAAACGTTAAAAATCTAGTCGCAATCTCATCTCAGCGACAATCAATATCAAATACTTGCCAAAAATTTATGGAAATTTGAGGTATTTTTGACAGACTGAGAACTTTCTTAAAATTACGAGAATTGCCCCTCTGACGTAGGTTACCTTGGTAAATTAGCTAAATTATTCATTAGTACATTATTAATTAACAATTTGCTAGGTAATTTATAATGTACTGATGAATAATTTAACTTTTTTAACTTTCAATATGTGTATTTCCATTTTATTCTATACAAAAGACATCGATTTCGTATAATAATATAATCATAATTTAATAACTTATTACCAAGCCTACGTCCATCAACAGTTTAGTTCACCCTAACTGAATCAGTTTAGTTTGACAGTGCGAGCGGGATAGAGTGATACATGGCGCGGGGAAGTTGGGGCAAAATATGAATTTTAACTGAACTAGTATAACCCTTTAATTCAAAAACAAATCACAATCTAGGAGACGCTGCGCTCCTACATTTTAACTTGGAGGTCGGAGATCTTGCGGCCCCTCTGCCCCCATGGGGGGGGGGGGGGTGTCTGCAGGCGTGGCCCACGAGGTGTATTATGCAAATAAATTGACAATTTATGAGTGACCCCCTGTGCAAGAACGAACCGTTTGCAAACGTTCCTATAACTTCCGCAATAAATAAAAAATCTGGAAATCCTAAATGGGTAACTTCGCACCAAGTCAATCAGTTAGCGAAGCAACAAACTAAACGACAGATTTAAATAATAAGAGACATAATGAACTACAAAATATTTAAAACAAAAACTATATAAAATACGCAAATCCGATCCAAGACTCCAGGCTGGCTGTCGGAAGGCTCCTCACTGGCTGGTACCGGAATCCACCAGCGTTGGGTTCAAATCTCAACAGGAGACGTACGGTCGTCTGGTCCCAGACTGGCGGTGGAGGCGAATTCAAGATCCGCCTAGTCTTCGGAAAAAATCAAGTCTCGCCTCGAGACAAATCTTCGAAGCTGTTCGTCGGGAACACTGTCCTCGGATTCCGTCGAATGAGTAACAAACTCGGTCGTTCAAACCTTTACTAATGGCTAATTTTTGCTTAGTGAAGCGGAAAAAATTATATTATGGACATCCGTCCTGTGTCCAAAAAAACTTCCAATGAATCAAATCTCAGTCAGAGAAAAAAACATGACACTTATTGATTCAAAATTCAAAAAACCGTATCAAGAAAATTTCCTTTCTGATTAAAAAAATAAGGTTGAATATGTTATAAAAGAAGGTCGTTCGTGATAAAATTATAATGTAGCATTCGCCAAAGCTGCACTACCCCTTTCCAAGAAAAAAAAAATTAAGTGATAGAAGAAAAAAATAAAAATAATCAAAGGTAGAACAATTCTTACAGGGTTCTGTATGAATTAACCTTGCTAGGCCTAAGTTAATAAGATAACTAATCGAAATTAAACCTAAATGAACGACATCGTAGTGCAACGGATACAGAATAAATACGAAAACGACAAACTTCTAAATGTTAGCGGTGCAACCTCCCGATGCGTTGACTAACACTAGAAATAACATGAAAACACGAGTCTAATATATCTAAATAAAACTAGCCTAACCTAAGAAATTACCTGACAATCCCTTTAAAATAATCAAGAAGTAAGAATAGAAGGTGAAGTAACGACTTCAAAAGAAAGAAAATAACAATAAGCAAACAACATAAAATAAGGTAATTGTTAATTAAATCGATGAATTAAAGTGAAGGTGTCTAATAATAACACCACACCCAATTCTTAGGTAATCGATAAGAGTTTATCGTCAGTGTCCCAACACTAGACCTGTCATTACCACTATGAAGGATTCTACGTCATCTGAGCGCATATGACAGAACTGACAAATAACAAAAGTTTGTTGACAAATTGTTTCCACATGGAACAACTAGATGTCGCTGTTAACTTTTTAGCTGTCGAATTAAGTTATTAATTTATGTTAATATTATGCGAATTTATATTACAGGGGAACAAATGATATGAAAAAGAAAAAAAAACAAAAATATATAATAAATATAGTGAATATAGAAAGATTAAATGGATTACTTGTTTAGAAATCATAAGGGAATTATTTAAGAATATCTGTAATGTGATATTGTCCAGAATGGACAGATTCGCAGTCCTGAAGAACATATGTGGTCCTAGAGATAACCCTAGTTACACGACATTTAATAAAGCGTGGAGCAAGCTTTCCTGAAAAATAATCTGCCCCAGAGGATCTAGAAAAGTTTCGTCTCCATACAGTGTCACCAACGTTGAGAGTGACAGGCGAACGATTCATATTATACGCTCGAGAATTACGGAGGAAAGCCATAGAAAGATCATCAGCGACTTTCGCGTAAACCTCGGCAAGGGAAGAAAGATTCGAGGCGTGTTGATCCCGACTTTCAGCTAAATTTACGCTTTGAGTCTGATCACTGGCACGACCGGAAGTAACAACTTCCCTACAAACATTAGGAAATTAGGAGTGAAACCTGTGGCTAAATTAATGCAAGAGTTAAGATAGAGTTTGACTTTGGGTAAAAGTTTTGCCCAGTTTCTTTGGTTTTCTCCGACTAATATGCTCAAACACGTAACGACACTTTGATTATAGCGTTCAACCGTGTTGGCTTGAGGAGTATAATAGGGAGTGTACGTAGGGGAATCGATGTGAAAGGATCTTAGAAAACTTACAAAACGACTACTGCGAAAAAAGGTAGCGTTATCGCAGAGAATAGCACGCGGAACTCCGAAATTGAAAAATATTTCGGACTCCAAAGCTTTAATAACGGAACAAGCGTCAACTTTCTTAAGAGGAATAAGCCAAACATACTTTGAAAAAACGTCTACCATAGATAAAATGTACTTATAACCATAGTAAGCAACGGGTAATGGTCCAATGACGTCTATAGAGATCGACTGTAAAGGCAAGGATACATCCTTGGGATAGCACATCTGACCACGAGGTTGTGAATTTGCTATTTTATAAGCTTTACATACCTCACATTGTCTCAATGTCTCGGCAACATCACGAAACATGTTCGGCCAGTAGAAGATCTCTTTTACCTTAAGATATGACTTAGTAACGCCAGGATGTATAGATGGGAAACTATTATGTACTTCCCAAATAGCGAGTGGAACCTTCTCTACTGGGAAAACTACACGCCAAGGATCAGAAGATAAAGGACAGGTGATAGGCATGCGTCTTAAAAGAACACCGTCCTGTATGGCGTATGCGGGAAAAATTTGGGGTGTATCACGAGCACCACAATAGACTTTCCTATACCATCTATCGTTTGTATGCTCGGGACCCTGATCAAACGTAACAGGACTAGCATAAATTCTAGATAAAGCATCCGGGACGACGTGTTGCGATTCCTTACGGTGCACAATATCAAAAGTATATTGAGAAATTATAGTAGCCCAACGAGCTAAACGTCCAGAAGGGTTGTTTAGTGTAAGGAGTCACTTCAAAGCCATGTGGTCTGTAATAACAGAGAATCTCATCCCATCTAAATAACAGCGGAAATGCTTAACGGAATCAAGAACGGATAAAAGTTCACGTTCGGTAGTGCTATAATTGCGTTCTACCTTAGAAAAAAGGCGGGAATAATAGGCGATAGGATGTTCCACATCATCAATCTTCTGTGAAAGAACAGAACCAAGACCAACAGCTGACGCATCACATTGTAATATGAATGGCTTTGAAAAATCCGGACAAGCCATAACCGGGGTATTGATTAGTGCCTTTTTTAACTTAACAAATGCTTGTTCGGCAGCATCATCCCAATTTATAGGATCATGACCCTTTCTTTTACCAATGAGAGCAGTGAGTGGAGCTATTATAGAAGAGAACCCGTCAGCAAAACGTCTATAGTAGGAACACATTCCAATGAAACCGCGTAGTGATTTTGCGGTAGAAGGAGTTGGGTAGTCCCTGACACAATCGAGCTTGCTGGGATCGGTTTGCAAGCCTTTTTCATTCACAATATAACCCAAATACTTTAACTCACTTTTACAGAACTCACATTTCTTTAAATTGATCGATAAACCAGCTTCCTTAAGGCGGTGTAGTACCTTCCTTAGGAGCGCGAGATGACCGTGAAAGTGTTTGGAAATTATGATCAAATCGTCAACGTACCTGAAAACACAGTCGTCGCTGGTTGAGGTAAATTCAAAATCGACGATCATATCAGTAAGACGTTGCATCTCCGAGGCCGCATTTGTGAGACCAAATGGCATCCTAACAAATTCAAATAAACCCCGTTGAGGAACTATGAAAGCGGTCTTCTCACAACTCTTTATCTGCAAGAGGAATCTGCCAAAAAGCACTCCTAAAATCAAGCGAGCTTATGTATCTTGCACCGCGAAGATTGTCAAGAATATCATGAATACGTGGGAGAGGATATGAATCTCTGATCGTAACGCTGTTCAATTTTCTGCTATCAACGCAGAAACGAACAGAACCCTCTTTCTTGGTAACCATTACCACCGGACTAGCCCATGGGGAACGAGAGGGACGAATAACACCGACCACTAACATCTTATCAATCCCTTCGTTGAGAATCTTTAATTTAACAGGAGAAAGAGGATAAAACCTCTGTCTAATTGGCTGTCCCGTTGTATTTATTCTATGTGAGAGCCAAGTAGTCTTACCCAAGCCAATCTTGTCTGACGAAATTTCCTCGAACTCGTCAATCACCTGTTGTAAACCATGCTCTTGATCCGATGATAGTACGTTGCGAGGGTGTATATAACGTATCTCGCTAATACAGGGAGGTTGCAAATGAGAGTGATTTATAGATGAAAGATACATGTTACTTTTGATATTCTTATCAAAAGCCTTACTAAAAACTGAGGTTAAACCAAATTTGTTCCAGAATTCTATCCCTAAGATAACAGAAGAAGACATACAACATGCTACTAAAAACTCATGGACAAAGGTCGTACCATTGAACTTAACCGGCAGATAAACGGTACCTAAAATATCAATAGGCGAGTTGTTAGCAGAAATAACCCGAGGATGCGCCACATTATTCTTCAATGAGATACCTAGCTCCTGAATCAAACAATCACTAATAAGAGACATTTGAGCACCAGAATCTAGTAGTGCCTTAACCAAACGATCTCGCAATAATATTTCAATAAAGGGACGGTTATCTGTTGAATCGGACTTTATCACCGGTGACACTGTACGGAATGTGACGTGCTGCCGGCGGTTTAAACGTTTTTTAGGATTGCACTTTGGGCAATCACGAGTAATGAAGCCAGGCGTACGGCACCTGAAACACACCATGCCCGGATAATCCGGGCAAAAGCGATAGGCATGACCGGTTTTGTTGCATTTAGGACATTGCTTGCTCAGATCACAATTTGAACAGAGTTGAGATTTGTTCAAACTAGCGCTTTGTTGAGATGGTACATTATTTACAATCGACACGGTTTTCGCGGATTCCCGTAAAAAGCTTTCAAAATGAGTAACCGTCTCGATCAAAGTATTCATATTGTTAAATCTGTGAATCGAAAGACAAGGGAAATACTTTTGGTGCATATTGTGAGTTATTATATCTAAAAGCTTCGTCTCCTCAATAGGATTGCGGAGTGTTCTGTTTAAATAAGTTATACGAATTATGAATTCTCTTACAGACTGATCGGCTATTTGTCTAAGATTCCTGACTTCTTGTTCGGTCTTGAATTCGAAATCCGCAGACCCGAATGTATCTACGAAAGCCTGCTTAACTTCTAGATAGGTTAAGTCAGATCGCCGTAATGTCCGATAATATTGCAAAGCGACTCCTGATAATACTTCATGGAACCTTTTTAAAAGGTAAGAATCTGTGACGTCATCTGCATCCTTTTGTTCGTCGATGCTGAAGAAAAACTCACGAACACACGTATCGCCAGAATATTTAATACTCCACTTCAAAAGGGAGAAGTTTTTAAAATAATGTTGACCTTCCTCGGATTTGACCGGGGATGGAACCATCGAACGGGATGATGCATATATGACGCCCTAGGCGGTACCGGAGGAGGTCTAGAGATGATAGGACTCATAATGCCAGGCGGGGTGTCACCAATAGGAACACTTTGTTCTGACATGTTCACACACAATATAGACAAAACGAAATGAAATACGAAATCTGCTAGTATGTATATAGTTGAAAATAATTAGATAATTAATAATAAGTCTGACAAAGAATTGTACGGCAAGGAAAAGATAATTAATCGAGAAGCGAAAGGTAAACAAAAACACTAAACGACCTGCAAGGCTGTAGAACAAAAAGCAAACCTAAACAGTCTCGAAACCGACCAAATAAGCGGCAGTTGAAAAGTGTTAGATACGAAGTAATATGGTTGGTAGAGGAATAGTACGCGGCGGCGCGACGTCACAGGAATGGCTGGGCTAAGAATAAAAAAAAGAGAAATAGATACTAGCAAACATCTGCGCAAAAAGAAATGAACAGATGGGCTAGAAATCAAAAATAAGTCAAATGGTAACTAGCAAACGACCGTGCAAAGAACGCTTACCTTAGTCACGACGCCAAAACACATCCACACACCGAGCACACACTACAGGGTACTAACTACAACTAATTATTGGAGTAAAATAAAACTCGGGATAAAGATTATATTTTTGGGGAGGGAAATAAGAGAGTAAATTATTTGGAATAATTACAAAGCTTTTCTAAATAGTAAAACAATACATCACATTAAAGAAAATCACTCCAACAGCATTGAAAGGGTTGACTACTCCATCGTATCCATGGTAACCATCTTGTTTGACGGAACGAAAAAAATTCCACTATTTGTTAAATTCTAGAACCTGTAAATGTCAACAAAGAAATGAAGATTAAAATAATTTGCTCGGAAGAGCAACCACACACGGAATAACGAAAAAACATATTTAAATCATTATCTAGTAATAATAAAAGTACTTACTTTAAGTTCGGGCGCCATATTGTAGCGAAATAAAAACCCACTTAAAACTCACTTGTACACGTTTAATTTAGTAAAGTACCAAAAAAAAAAAGGCAAACAAAAACTTAATGAAGAACACACCACGATTCTTAATACACCTAAGAATAAAATTGAAACGCTGACGCGACGAACTTGGTGTTAAAACCCTAAAATAATTTTCACAGTTACGCGTCGGTCACGAACCGTTTGCAAACGTTCCTATAACTTCCGCAATAAATAAAAAATCTGGAAATCCTAAATGGGTAACTTCGCACCAAGTCAATCAGTTAGCGAAGCAACAAACTAAACGACAGATTTAAATAATAAGAGACATAATGAACTACAAAATATTTAAAACAAAAACTATATAAAATACGCAAATCCGATCCAAGACTCCAGGCTGGCTGTCGGAAGGCTCCTCACTGGCTGGTACCGGAATCCACCAGCGTTGGGTTCAAATCTCAACAGGAGACGTACGGTCGTCTGGTCCCAGACTGGCGGTGGAGGCGAATTCAAGATCCGCCTAGTCTTCGGAAAAAATCAAGTCTCGCCTCGAGACAAATCTTCGAAGCTGTTCGTTGGGAACACTGTCCTCGGATTCCGTCGAACGACTAACAAACTCGGTCGTTCAAACCTTTACTAATAGCTAATTTTTGCTTAGTGAAGCGGAAAAAATTATATTATGGACATCCGTCCTGTGTCCAAAAAAACTTCCAATGAATCAAATCTCAGTCAGAGAAAAAAACATGACACTTATTGATTCAAAATTCAAAAAACCATATCAAGAAAATTTCCTTTCTGATAAAAAAAATAAGGTTGAATATGTTATAAAAGAAGGTCGTTCGTGATAAAATTATAATGTAGCATTCGCCAATGCTGCAATTTGTAGGAAGCTAAAATATGAAGAGAGTCTGGTCTGGGGACGAAGCGCAGGCGACGTTTGACGACAGGTGTCCGTGTGAGAAGCAGCTAGTCTCGAGGTCGACATTGGCAGCCTTCACTTGCAATTATTCATTGCTTGCAAAGTTTTCGTTTATTGTGAAATAATGAACGCCTGCGTTCCTGGATATACACATCAACAGAATCTAGGGATATTTTATATTCCATCAAATATCTAAAAATCTATGAAGATTTTTCTGATATTTTAAATAGAAGAATGATAGGTTATTTTAAGGTCTTTAATAAAAAATAAAAACTTTTTTGTTACTTTTTTGTTTTAAATATAAATGTTAATTTTTTTAATCGCCGCAAAAAATTAGTACGATAAAAATCTTCATTTCTTCTTATAAAACTATTCATTTTAATTAAATTGAAAAAATCTTATAAAATCTAATTATTAATAATCAGCGTTGCCACCTCTTACATTATTGATACTGTTGTGTGTTTTGTACTTACATATACACATCGACATCGATTGTTCATACTTAAAATTAAACTGTCAATGTCTTGCTGCGGTATGAGGTCCCATGTTCTTTGCAAGTGTTCGTAAAGTTGTTGTTCTGTCGTCAAATTTGGCGGGATATCTCTCGAAGCTTTTCGTTGTAACATGTCCCAGGCATGCTCGATAGAATTTAAGTCGGGCGACTGTACAGGCCAATCCAAAACTTGAATATCGCGGTCTCGGAGAGCGGCCGACACCAGTCGCGCTGTATGGGAAGGAGCACTATCGTGCATGAGTAGAAATTCCTGGCCTATTTGGACTCTGTGTGGGACAATAACAGGCTCTACTACCTCCTCGTGGTATTTTTGTGTTGTCTAATAGTTCTTCCACTTTACGAAAGAAGAAAAATTTCTGATTTAGCATTTTTATTCAAAATTGCAAACGAATCCAACGACACCACTGAGCTGCTGAGCAAAACTGGGCTGCGCATATGTTCTTCGTTTTTGCGTAAACCTCGTTTATTGCACATACCAACAACGAGAACAACTTACAGACAAAACTCTTACATGATTAGGGCGAGCTGTATGTATAATGAAACCTGCCAGGAAGTTGACATAGATCTCTTTAATACTAGTGTGCCCAAATTAAAGAAGGCTCTTTGCAATCACTTCTTTGACAAGATAACATAGCCCTTGCATTATACAGGCTGATTTTTTAAAGACCAGCCAAATTTAAGGATGTGGTACAGACCATCAAACTGAACAACTTTCTCCATGGAACAAATAGCGTAATCGCGAAAATTTTATCAACTGTCCCATAGAAAACTTCAATACCAACTCGACCTAAATGTATGGGACGGCTGAATTTTTATTCGCGATTACGATGTTGGTCCCATGAAGAAAGTTGTTCAGTTTGATGGTCTGTACCACATCCTTAAATTTGGCTGGTCTTTAAAAAATCAGCCTGTATACGAATATGACGTATGCGAAAGTATAACACTGTCTGCTACCTAGTACATACTAAGTTGTTATTCTATGTGTGAAAACTTGTAATTGGCATCATGTTAAAAACTTAGTAACTATATTGTGTCTGATTAGCTGTAAGTTTTCCAAAAATAATAAAATACAATAAAATAAATAAAATACAGGGCATAGAAAATCAGAATCAAATCTCTTCCACATCACCAAACTACTCCTAGGTCCTGTATTTGAAGATGCCATTTAATGAAACATTCAATATTCTCCCCGAAGAGGGGGGGGGGGGGGGTGTAATGAAATGATTTCCTACTTACGTACCTATAATTTCAGTAGGAATGAATGACTGACAGGAAGAGAGATGTCAGAGTGTTGTCATGTTGTGCACGTGATTATGATATTTGGAGGTTATAAACTATTGTGTTATAGTACGCGCGGAAGTAGTTGGCCGCGCCTTTGGTGGTGACAGGGGTGAGGGGGCGGGTTGCCTACTGCTCGCAACGCACATGAGATTAGACAGTGATGACCAATCTCGAGATATCGTGAACAATAATTGTTCAATTATTGAAAATAATAAATAAAAAACAATTGAACTTTTAGAAGTTTATATTGTACCTATCTAATTATATTGTAATTAATAGTAAAATAAACCAAAAACAAATTAAGTATATGAAATAATTATGATATATGAAATTATTTAATTTCATATTTACTTATATGAAATTACTCTGACATATCCTCTGAATCACTTGATTCTGTACTCTCTGAACTTGATTCAGAATCATTTTGTACGTTTATAATGATTTCGTCCAGCATAGCGTATCAAACCTCATATCATGATTCCAGTATTCTTGTTCGTTTTTTTGTACGTGGTCATCGCATTTTTGCCATTGTTCGGCAGAGAATTCGGAAAATAGCCTTGTTAGTATTGTAATTTTCTCGTCCAATGTAGCATTAATGTGATCTCTGGCCAGGCAATTTTTAATGTTTGCCCACACAAGCTCGATCGGGTTGAGGTCTGGATGATATGGAGGTAGTCTTAGAACAGTATGACCTGCGGCTTTCAGAAGTTCATCAATCGTGTATATTTTTTCTGATCGGGTCGTATTAATCAACCTCAAGAGTTCGGCTTTGATCATCGTGGGAGAAAATGGCACGTTATGATTTTGCAACCAGTTCTGCACATTAATTTTCAAACTGGACATAGTCGGTTTCTTCTCAACTTGCACACAATGATAGGCAGCATTATCCATAACTATGACTGAGTTGGTGGAAGTTTTGGTATTAATTTTCGATCATCCCAGTTGTAAAAATTTGTAGAGTTCATGTCTCCATGATAATCCCCCGTTTTTTAATCTGATTTAAAAATTAGCAAAGCATCGTCAACTAACCGGTTCCGGCTACTAGCGTGAACTATTATTAAACGCCTTCCTTTGCCTATAGCTGTATAAATTCCTGGCTCCGACGAAGATTGCCAACATTTTTGGACAGTTGTGACTTTGGTTAACGTAAGTTTCGTCCAAAAAGAATATATTTCGTTTGTCTTCTCTGAATTTTCTTATGGCCCTCAAATATTTCACTCGCCATTCAACAATGTTTGGTCTCTCTATTAAAAGGGATCTCTTCGATTTACATTTTTTAAATGAATATCCCAGTTTGTGCAAAAGTCTCTTAAAAAAGTTAATCCGCAATCTAAAATATTATTTTCTTTTAACACGGCATTTAGTTTTCGTTGACTTGGAATTTTTTTCTCTGCCGTATAAAACAGATTTATTTTTCTTCTTATCACTCCTAAATCAAAATCATCAACTTGTATTTTCTTTTTTATTTCTTTTGGTCTCCGTGGCGAACTAAATTTTGCTTCCGCTGTATTTTGCAAGGAAGTTTTACTTTCAGCAATCACTCTCCTTACACTTCGTTCTGATATCCCTGTTGCTTTTGCTACTAATTTATGTATATTCGCATCAGTTTTATATTCTAAACTACTGATATCGGCTTTCAGTTTTTTAAAAAACGTATGCACTTTAAATATTATTTCCTTAGATTGTCTTTTTATCGGCGGACTCATCTCGCTATTGCAATCTCATGTGCGTTTTGTCTAAACTAGCCGGAACTTTCGACGCGTGTTGCCGTCGCGGAGTACGGCGCCGCACTGAGTAATGACAGCAAGCGCCCCCGCCTCTCCGTCCCACCGCTCACATACCTAAGGCGCGGCCAACTAGTTCCGCGCGCACTATAGATAAAGTACTTGAAGGTTAAAAGGAGACGATATTCGTAAAATTATAAGCTTTGAATGTTGTTGCTTTATTTACAGGTAAAGTAATATTTTGTGAATATGTAGGTACCTAATTACTTTATAAAACAACCATTTGTAATACAATAAAAAACCTTATTTACAGAAACGCAATTGATTTTATTTACGGACGTCGGTTACTTTAAATAAGATATCTTATATACATATATGTACAAAAATATCCATTTGTAACCAAAACGCATTGCTTGATCACAACCACGTCGTATTCACCGCTAATCCTTTAGATATTTCTAACGATTTCTGATTGCGAACTTTATCTCTACTGTGCGCAAAATAACGTTCAAAATGTCGTTTAGACATTTCGAATACAATTTGATTGGAATGAACGGAAGCACACAAATACCCTTGCTTCGTTATGTTACGTGTACGTTGTAAAATGGAATTCAATAAGTAACGTGAATCACGAGAGTAGCTTCGGTTAACTTGCTAATACTTAGCTTATTAAGTTAGATTATGTTGGCATTGCAACAAACAGATAAATGATCTTTTCACACTCATATTTCTACACAGCATGAAATGACTTGCTCCACCGTCGTCAAGCTTATTATTTTATTCTGCGAGTGTTAGTGACGCCCTCGTGTGACAGCACCCTTACATCCGCCATCGTGAAATATTATGAAAATATTATTATTTACGAGGCCTAGCCTTCACGCTAGCTCCATTAGAGCGGGTGTCTACGTCGCAGGGCCGCAATTGGCCCGGACCGATCGCCTTTCCAGCACCGTTCAACGTTTCATGAAATGTGACCGCTATTTTCAAAATAATGGGCAGAACATCATTGTTATTACAATTAGTATTGTGACGAACACTCCTTACACGTCCGCTCAACAAAGAACGTTCGGTTATTGTCAACATCTTCATTGTGATCTGTAATCACTACAGACCTGCCAGACATCTGGTAATGAAATCTAAAGACTTTCATTTTGATCGAGTTCCATTAATATGTTCAGTTGCTCCTTGTAATGTCATGTGCTCGTACTCGACCTGCACTAAGCCGGCAATGTATCTCGATCTACGAATATTTGGGAAGTGTTTGCATTCGTATCGTGTTTGTACTCGATCAGATGTAGGAAGCGATGGCCTTTCCAAGGATTTGTGGTAATATAGTATTGTATAACAGGCAAGTAAAATAGCATTATTTTTTTACCGGCTAATCTTACCACACGTTCTTGTTGTGTCAGGACAATTAATTGCTTAGCAAGTTTACTAGTAACTGAACCCTTAATTGGTGGCGTGGGGTGTTAAATGATAAATGATGATATTTGTTTAACGCGTCAAAATTAAATTGTGTTTTAAAACTCCGAGAGTTCCGTGTATCCTAACCGACTACTCTGAGAACAAAAACCGGAAGAAACTCAGTGATTACAATATCTTTAAAGTCCAGATATAACGTTGGTCAAGCCATAATTATGAGGGCCATGCAGATTAGTATCTGAGATGGTCTTTTGAGGAAAGAACCACACAGATTTGAGTGGACAAGTCCAGTCAGTGCACGCATTTGTCAGTAATCGTGAATCTCAACTCAGTACTTAAGGAGCTCAACGACTCGACGACCAATACTTAAGAAACGACATTTAAGTAGACTGCATAAAATACTCAAACTGCCAGACAATCGATAAAATTCTATGAAAAATAAATAAAAAGAAAATGATCCGCATAGTCCTCATATTCACAATAACACCGCAGTGCATCTTTAGAACTTTTAAAATCTAAACACCCCAATTAGAATATTGTGTTATGACCATAATACACTGATCTTTTGGTATCATGTACACACGGCTACACATCAAGTTAAACTATTTGGACTTTGGACTATTAGAAGTTGAACGCTGCGAATCGTGCGAGAGGGTGCGATATATTTTTGTTATTTCGTCTCACTCACGCACGTCGCAGGACTGCGCGGGAGGCACCAACTTCAAGGCGTATGTAGATAGATGCGTATCATGTATATTATTTTGTAAACAAGTTGAACTCGTATTATAATACTAGCTTCGGCCGCGACTTCGTCCGCGTGAAATTCTTGTTCCCCCGCCCTACCCCGTCGCATCGCATCGCTCGCTTCTCGTTCTCGCTTAGTTCTCTTTCTGCCTGTATTAATTTTGACCTAGCGTGATGTTGACCCGACCCGAACGTTATCATACCTATTTAGTCGCGGAGTTATTTTAAAATTATGTTATCTCCTAAGATGTTGATTGAAATCAAGTGATGTCAAGGGCAATTTTGTTCACAATTAAATACTTGTGATGAATAACGTATTTATTTGGATAAAGATTAATAACATATTGATAAAACACCTTCGCAGATAATGCATTAATTTCGAACAAATTTGATTACCATAAAAAAGGCTATAGTGAGTCAATCTTAAAAGATAGACATATGCTGTCGCGGATTTTTTTTGAACTTTTAAAGAGGAATAATTCCTTCATACATGATTTTTGCGTAACTTAAACCGTTTACGCAGCGCACGCAACGGAAGCTCTCAAAAAGGAATCATTTTCCCGTTTTTGCAATATTGTCCATTGATGCTCCGTTCCTATTGGTCGCAGCGTGATGTTATATAGTCTAAAGCGTTCCTCGATAAACGGACTGTCCAACACAAAAATAATTTTTCAATTCGAACCAGCACCCTAATTGCGTAACACACAATCAATCAGAATCGGTTTCATTTTGACAGTTCAACAACATTCATTGCGTTATATACGTGTTGAGCGGACTTTATGAAGGTAACCTTTTTCGAACTTATGAAGCAATGGATTAGCAATATCCTTCAAAATGATTCAGATTGATATTGATTGTGTGTTTCGCAATTAGAGTGCAGTACTTCCTAAGGTTAGCGTGTTCAACCAAACAAACAAACAAACTCTTCAGCTTTATAATATTAGTTTAGATGCGTTTGCACTAATAAATCCATTACCATTAGGTATTTATTATAATCATTTAAGTATATTATTATATTATATTTCGAGCTTACATACGTGTAGGTAATTCGGAAATCTACATCCTGTCGGATTTTCATACAAACTTTCAACCAACACCGCCATCCAACCACCCATTCCATTTCATTCCATTTTATAACAAAAACACTGAAACACGTATTACTTTATTGTCAACCGAAATTACAAATACGAATTTTGATAGATCTAACTTCAAAACGACGGATTTTCATACAAACTTTCAACCCCCATAGGATTTTTATCAAATGGGTTCTTATATTACATAATATCTACTTATGGCAAATAAAACTTAATTACTAAAATCATTAGTTAAAGGCCTATTCTATTCAGATACCTATAAGCGATATTCGATAGATACGGTTGTGGGTAACAACGAAATACGAGTGGTATATTCCGCCGGTTAGGTAGGTATATTTTGTATTCTGGTTTCGCGCTAGCCACGGGAGGTTATACAAATATAAATAGATTTGAATAGGCCTTTATACATGTTGCCTGAGCTAGCATCACATGCATTGCATAGGTATATCATCAATGTGTCGAAGAAAGCCTTAAATGAATTAACAATTTAAATATACTTCAATTCACAAAGCTCCGCGCGGGGCGTCCGCGTCGGCTGACCGCGTAACAATAGTTAATGCTTAATGTAATGATTCATTATAAATTTTAATTATTTAACGCTTGAACGGCGCGAAATAACAATCATAGTCTAAACATAACTACAAGTTACCTCAGAAGCTAACAATAGCTAAAAATCTAAATAAAGAATGAACATTTAAACAACACAGTTGAAAAAAAAATATTCATCCAGTGACAACCCTCTATAATGAATATGGAAAATAAAACTTGATATGGTTTATTGGTCTATGCTACTAATAGATATGAGAAATATCCTCACACTAGAGTAATTATTATGTAAATCCTACTAATATTATAAACGCGAAAGTTTGTATGGATGGATGGATGGATGGATGGATGGATGTTTGTTACTCTTTCACGCAAAAACTATTGAACGGATTTGGATGAAATTTGGCACACCGATGGTTTATAACCAGGATTCACACATACGATACTTTTATTCTGAAATTACCACGGGATCGAAACTTATGCGGGTGAAACCGCGGGGCGCAGCTAGTAGTTAGATAAATTATGTTTATGACTTGAAAAGAAGCTGAATCCACTTAAAAAATTGTAAACCATTAACATTTATAACAATAAAATATTATTCTTAGATAACAGACTACCATCAAATTTAACAGCTTCGAGTTACTTCGGGAGCCATTATCAATTAAAATAGTTTAAAATTTAAACTCCTAAATGAGTAATAGAATTATAGAAATCAATATAGATAAAAAAACAAACATTTAATCTAATTAGTTTGCCTAACTTAACGTAACATAATAGTCGTGAATCCTGGGCGACGTTTAGGAACTGACCGGCATAGAACGTGCATAGAACACTGAATTGAATACGAGGGAAACTAGCGAATGTTTTGCCAAAAAAAAGTGCATCTGTGTGCGTAGGCGCAACGCGGCAAATGCTGTCATTGGCCGATGCCACTATACGCAGTCCCTTTCCTACAATTCTCTGTATTGCTGGTAGCGTAGTTATATGTATATAGGGTGTCCGACTTGATGTGTTGCCGTGTGTACACAATATTGTTATTTATTTTAGTTATACTGACTGTGAGAGAAAATAAATTGTGGTCACATTACAAATGTACGCACGCACACAGTCCCACACGTGTGAGGGTCTACCGTAGTAGGTACTTCGTCCATTTTACTTTGCTTTGACTAAATAAATTGTAATTTCCGCAATTATGGTTTTATGTTATCTTAGTTTTAAGAAACACTTGTTCTGTCTGCTATTTTTTTGCTAAGCTGGTGTGTATTGGTTTGTATCACTGCCCTTAAAAAAAGTTATTTCATAACTATGTAAGGGTGCTGGTTGCAACACCTATCTGTTTTGTTAGCTAGTACAAGTCAACTGTACAGCACAAGTGTGACTGACATTTACGTAGTTTTAATTATTTTTGGAATAAAAAATGTACTTGATGAGCACTCGGACCCCACGACCCTAGTGTTTCAACTTCAAATGGCTCAAACATATACTCCCAATAAGGTTTCCTGCACCTGCAGCGGCCGCTCCAGCACAGCTCGCCGTGCAGGAAGATGGGATGGCGCGAGGATGTCGGCACATGTTGCATCCCACACCAAAGACTTACCCAACTTCCAAGGCACGGTCATGCCGTCTAGCCTCTTCCCATCGTCGCGTGCCTAGCCATTGGGTTCTAAAACAGCTGGCACCCTGGCGGCCGTGACAAGAGCCCGACGGATGATGTCATTAATGCTGGTGTGCCATGCCAACCGACCAGCGCTCTTGCTGCAGGAATGACTCTGGTGTCCGAGGCGGTGAAGCAGTCGAGCTTCACCGCACTGACAGCGATGTGGGGCCACGCAAGGAGCGCCCAGGCGCAGACTAGTAGTGAGCCGGAAAGTGGTGTCACCCAGCAATGTGCCTATGTTAGACGACGGTAGCGCCTGAACCCAGAGGCCCGACTTCCATTCTCCCACAGCCAGCAGGCGGGCACGCTCAGCAGTAATGGTGGACGTATTAATGAGGGTATTCCGCACCACAATGCAGAGCGAAAATTATTGTTTCAAAAATACTATTTGTTCATAATATGTTTAAAAGTTAATTAATATGTACTTAAATCAAAATATTTTAGTTAATAAAAACTGAGGAATGTCACACACCCCCCGCGATCGTTAACGTAAGTCTTTTGATTTAAGGGTTACATTTTCCGCATATTGAAATTACAATTATATTGTTTGATAAGAGTTGTATGAAATGGCTATAACAAGGAAAATGTGCAATTATATTTATCTGATTGTAAGCTAGGTATGTCCACACTTTGTATATTCCCCTCGTAGTTCTCGATATAACGCGAACTAGAGTTGTGCTTCCAAACTAATATCGGAGGTACTTAGTACATTAAGGTACTTAGTAATCTTTGAAACTTTTCCGTTTCCTTCGTGTTATATACTACTGGCCCGTTACCTGTACCCAAGTTAATGTACTAGACACACTCAGAGTCACCTACTGTTGTTTGTTTCAACGTGCACTATTCAATTAAGGTTATAAAGGTATTATAGTCATCTTATCACAGGGTGCCTCTTACGTAATGAAGTACGTATTATAGTCATCTTATCACAGGGTGCCTCTTACGTAAGGAAGTACGTATTATAGTCATCTTATCACAGGGTGCCTCTTACGTAATGAAGTTCGTATTATAGTCATCTTATCACAGGGTGCCTCTTACGTAATGAAGTACGTATTATAGTCATCTTATCACAGGGTGCCTCTTACGTAATGAAGTACGTATTATAGTCATCTTATCACAGGGTGCCTCTTACGTAATGAAGTACGTATTATAGTCATCTTATCACAGGGTGCCTCTTACGTAAGGAAGTACGTATTATAGTCATCTTATCACAGGGTGCCTCTTACGTAATGAAGTACGTGTTATAGTCATCTTATCACAGGGTGCCTCTTACGTAATGAAGTACGTATTATAGTCATCTTATCACAGGGTGCCTCTTACGTAATGAAGTACGTATTATAGTCATCTTATCACAGGGTGCCTCTTACGTAATGAATTACGTATTATAGTCATCTTATCACAGGGTGCCTCTTACGTAATGAAGTACGTATTATAGTCATCTTATCACAGGGTGCCTCTTACGTAATGAAGTACGTATTATAGTCATCTTATCACAGGGTGCCTCTTACGTAATGAAGTACGTATTACAACTTTAGTAAAACAGCCAGTGTGTGTCTTAGTAGGTAACCTATGTACTGAGGTCAGATGTAGGTATATTATGAAAATTGATAAAATTTCTAATTTCAATAATGTTTCACTTTTCTAATGGAGGTATTTATATGTTTTGCTTATTTAATACGTCTTTAACCCTATCTCATACAAGGTAGGCCATAGATTGGATGATATTAATAATGTTTCTTGTACCAAAGCAAAGTCATAAATTAACAGCACGTCTGCGACCCCCGAGGGAAGTATTTTCAACAAAATTGAATGCTTACCATAACTAAACAAAAAAAAAAAAAAACTTCTTGAAGTGAACTGTCAAATCAATCTTAATTAACGCACTCTCATTAATAACTAGCGTCAGTAAACCAGCGATTAATTCGTCGCATAAATCAAGTACTCACTGATACTCTGCAGCACAAGTAGTACTGTAGCACATACAAGTAGCTCTTACTAGCTAGCGCGCTCATGCGTTGTAATGTCACTTACTAGCTAGCAAGCTCATGCGTTGTAATGTCACTTACTAGCTAGTATGCTCATGCGTTGTAATGTCCCTTAGTAGCTAGCAAGCTCGTGCGTTGTAATGTCACTTGCTAGAGAGACGATTTTCTTCTACGTATTATTATTAAATACCTTCGACAAGTAGGTTCCTAACTAGTGCTAATATAGTAATAAATCGAAACTCCAGAAATATTGTATGTATTGTTTAATATTAAATTGTATAATATTCGATGGTGTCACTTTGTCGCCCGTTGTCGATATAATGATAGGTATTAGTTGCGCGGCTGTGAACGCGAAATGAAGAGCGATGCAAATACCCCATTTAATAGGGCTGTCCCAAAGAAAGAGTATTTTGAGCAAAAATCTTTTTTTTTTTTACAATATACATAATTTATTAGGTACCGGTTTTATTCACTTACGACTGCATGCACAAAATAAGATTGCTTCGTTCGATACATAAACATATTGTTTCGAAACCAAAATTTTGAATGCCTTCATTTTCTTTATTGCGCGCCTTTGTAATTCCTAACGCGACTATATTATCGAGGACGTCCGCATCCACGTCCATGGAATTTATGGAAATACGTGCTCGATATAACGTTATCGTGGACGGAAATTTAAAAACGTCTTCATTATATTTCGCTGCCACATTAGAAATGATAAAAGCGCACATTCAATTGTAGGGGTGCAAATCCCAACGTATAAACAATATTTTAATACAGAGCTCGGGACCTGTTAATTAAAAGTACTAATTAATTTATTCCAATTCGCTATGATAAATATACAGTAACGCTCCAAATTCCAGTGGCATGCTAAGGACTACATTGCTATGAACTGTGCGAGCACGATACAGCCAGTGCGTGTGCGTGTATGAGGGAAATAACATTATATTTCTGTTGCATTTAGAATAAGCGTCATAGTGGCGACCTGTTCTTATCATTGCATTGCTAAAATTCGCGCAAATGTAACATGTGCTGGTAGCTGTTTGGGCTAAGCAATGGATTCACGATCAATTAAGACTGAGTTCGAACCTTAAGAGCAATTTCACGTTTTCGCGCAATTATCTAAGACTTTAGTCGCCGTCCGTCAGTCCCCGTCTTCGAGCATGAAGACCGATTTCATGCCAACTCCGTCGCACGGTTTGGTCACTTACCAGCAGCTGGTGGTCCTCCTGGAGCCTTTGTACTAGTTGCATCGCTGTGATATTGGCTTGTTTTCTGGCGGTCATTTGGAGAAATCGATCCTATCTCTGCGTAGTAACACGATATCTACCCGTGTGAAGTTCAGCCACATCCCCAGTAGTGCGATAACGTGACCACAACCTGGTTAACACGTTTTAGCTGGTGTGTGGGGCCTAAGCAACGATGCTTTGAATAGCACCATTTTCTAACATGCCCACGGCTAGTAACATTTCATCGACTCAATTAATGACGACGTGACATGACTCCTAAAGCTCACACGGGACGTTAAATTAAAAAAAAAAAACAATCTAATCCCTTTTCATTAATTAATATTAATAAAACAATTTTAATTTGCCTTTACGTAACGGATTATTAACAATTTTGCCGCCGTGTTTAATTTTTTTATTTACATTTTTAAAGTTTGAAAATAAAATAAAAGAGGTTTCAATCTGTATATAAACTTTTTATGGAAACTAAAAAGATTTTAAACTATAAATTCGTAAATAAAATTTAGGATTAAGGTATCCCTAGATTCTGTTGATGTGTGTATATTTGTATTTTTTTATTAGTCTAAAAATCTTTAATAGATTAATAGACTGAATAAATAAATTACCTTTTTTCATAAATCTCAAACCAAGGTGCATTACGATTATAACGGCTCAAGATTGTTTAGTCCGTCTCGACACTCGCGCTGCACTGTTTGCTTTGCATATGTCTGGATAGCTACACACACATACACAATGCTGCGATCTTTTACCTAAACTCGAGGGTTGAAATTTTGTAAAATGTTTTTTGTTGCTTTGAAACCATATTAATGTTTGTATTTTAAGCAAAAACTTGTTAGGTAATATTTATGTTTATTTGTAATGTATTATGATGTGATAACAAAAATGTTTATTCGTTTTTTTTATTCATAAAATTAGCAAACTTTAAAACTTTTAGATAAAAGAGGTTCTCTTGTAAGGCATAAGATTTTTTGTTGTAACATAACAAGGAAAGGATATTATAATAACACAAATATAATTGTTGAAACCCATCTATTATAGGTATCGGTATTCAGCAGAGTTTATTGAAAACTAATATATGATTTAGACTTTATGAAAATGTTTTTTTATGTAACGTCACAATGAATGTATTGAGGATATAGCTTAAGTGTTCATTTTCTTGACGAAAAGAAGATTGAAACTAAACCTCAATTTAAGATCATTAAATAATTACGGATATATCAAAAGGTATTACTAAATATTTAGTTACAACGTCTAATTATTAAAACCAAAACATCTAAATAGGTATTAAAATTTTGTATAACCCCCATTATTTTCAATTCAGTCAAGTAGACGTTTGCGCATGGGCCTTACAATATTACCACATTATTTATTATTTATTTATTTATTTATTTATAGTTAATTAAAACGGCACAGGTCCAATTACATTAATTAACATAGAATGATATAAACTAACTTAAATTATCATGTAACAGTGGACACCCTCATATATTGTCTCTCACAAAACACCAGACAGGCACGCATTATTTTCTTCCATTCATCAGCAAACACATCACATTCATTCATTTCACATATTTGGGTTCCTCTTAAATTTTCCCACACGTCCATGCAATAGCCTTTTAATTATGGTATACACCTCTTATCCCGTGACTCCCACCTTTGCACCATCAAACCCCATAGATTTTCTATGGGGTTGAGGTTGGGTGATCGCGCTGGCCATGGAACAACAATTATCTCCGGGTGATCGTGAAACCACTCACCCACAGTGCTCGCCCGGTGAATAGGATAATTCTCCTGGACAAATGATATTTGTGTCAACTCATCAACTGGGTAAATGTTGCGCACAGTAGGTAGCATGACATCGTCTAATACTTCTCCATAAGTAGAACTGTTGGCGCGTGGAGGAATAAAAGCCAGTTCTCCTGGCCCTGCTGCACTCATCCATCCCCACATATTAATTCTAATTTGACTTGAGTTCGTATTAGGGATTACGTTTTTATCACACCAGCGAGTGGTATCCTTGCGACATAAATGAAGCCAGACAGACAGTTTTGACTAGATTTGAAGGTCTTTTCATCTGAAAATATGGTAGTACTTCAGTAAAATCTAAATAAGCCCGTGCGAAACGTAATCGTTCTTGTTTATGTCTTTCTGTCAAGAAGGGCTTTTTAGCTGGTCTTCTGTGATACAAGCCTTCAGCGTGGAGGGCACGGCGAACAGGTTGCAATGATGTGTCGAATAATACCGCAAACTGTCTAGTTGGTGTGAAACCATTTGTTTTATACTCGCTCACCATTATGTCGTCGCTGCGCCTCGCTAATAAGCGACGGCCTTCCACTAGCAAAGGCTACCCTCTTCCTCATATCTCTCGATCCAGCGACTTACAGTATTCCTCTAAAACAAAAATGATATTAGGCAGCTATAATAAAATACTAAAGTGACTTCATTACATACAATATTAAAACTCTGCATTTATAAATCCAAACACTAATTATTTATCTTTTAGGCCTCATGATGGATTTAAAAATCAATAAAAAGAATTAATGCATATGTCACCAAAAAATCTTAGGTAAAATTTCAAATTAAAGTTTAAGTTACATTTCCTATATATAATACTCACATTCAGTCCGGTTTCAAATTCTCGTACTTTAAAAGGTTCTAGTCGCAGTCTCATCTCGGCGACAAACAAATGTCTAAACTTGTCAAAATTTATGGAAATTAGAGGTATTTTTGACAGATTGAGTCTGAGATCAGACTGCGAACGTTCTTTAAATTACGAGAATTACCCCTCAGATATTTCGAGTCGCGCGCGAATGGTCGTACAGGTGACACGTACACGTACATTTACCTAGTTCCGCAGCGATTAACCGTGTGTTTCTTCCATTTGAAGTCCCGACTTCGAGATGGAAGAGAGTAAGAGTGAGGAGGACATGAGTGATTCGGAATTTTTAGAGAACGTTGAACGAGAGCTAGGCTTTTCAGCTTGTGAAAGTACAATAACAAGGAGAGGTGAAAGTTTGGAAAAGAAGGTGGCAAAAAGAAAAGAAAGAGATGAGGAAGGAGATGTTGTAAAGAGTGATGAAGGTTATATTACGGTTACTCGAAGGAAACCGAAACGGTTGATCAGGAGTGATTCTTTAGATACCCAAAAAATGTGAGGGTAGATGTGGAAAAAAAGAACGACGAGTTAGAAATTGTGGAGAATCACCAAGTTTGTATTACTGCTTTAGAAGGTTTGCCTAAACAAATTGCGATGGCTAAGTTGTTAAGATCCCAAAACATTACAGGTATTGATCATATTAAATATAAAAACACAAACATTACATTTTTCAAAAAACAAGATGCCTTAGTGTTGGTGGAATGCAAAAAGTTTGAAGAGATGGGGTTTCGCTGTCAATTTACAAGTGAATTAAACGTGATTCATGGAGTAGTAAAAGGTATCGATCTAGATTTGAGTGAAGAAGAACTCATGAAAATTTTAGAGTGCGACGTTAAAATTATGAATTTGAAGAGAATGAATAGAATATCAACTAATGGCTCATGGACGCCGAGCGAAGCTATCAAAATATGTTTTAAGGGCGGTGTATTGTAGCGGGATCGTCCGAAAGGGTTACCGCTGCCCTGGAACATAAAGGGCTAAGGAAGGAACACGGGTGGGTTTTAGTCAGTAAGAGTCTGACACTCCCTTCCGCTCCACCCAGAGCGGGCAATTCGGACATGTTAAAAAATTCTGCTCAGTCAAAAAGCCGTTATGTCCAAAATGCGGTAGGTAGCTCACAGCATGATAACTGCGATATCAACATGCATAGATGTTTGAATTGTAAAGGGGACCACTTTGTTCTGGACAAAACTTGCCCTTTTTTTATTAGAGAAAAAGAAATAAGAAACATTATGAGTATAGAACTAGTAACATATAGAAAGGCCCTACAGTTATACACAGAAAGGAGAATAAATAAGAAGATATCAACTCGAGAGAGTATATTGACAGCAGATAACAGCGCTTCACTGGATACTATGAACATAAGAGGTACCTTCAGCAGTGTAGTCAAGGGGAATTCAGGACATCAACAAGGATGTTTAAGAGGGACTTTGGAGGCCGCTATTCAGGGAGAGGAAGAAGAGTTCCATAAAACTGATGTTGTTCAGTTTGATGGTCTGTACCACATCCTTAAATTTGGCTGGTCTTTAAAAAATCATCCTGTATAATAACATTTATCAATATGGTGTTATTCCTTCTCAGTGGAGAAACATTCAAATAGTCCCTATTCCCAAAAGCACTAGCAATAATAACAGTGAAGTTAAATTAAGACCCATATCCTTAATATCATGTATATGTAAAACGTTTCATTTAATCATCTTCAAACGCTTGGAATGGTATACCGCAAATGAAAAGATACTACGAGTATCTCCGTTCACAGTAGGTTTCAGAAAATCACAGTCCTGTTTAGACTGCTTGACCCATATAGTTACTTATATCCAGATTGGATTCTCCAAGAATATACCAACATTAGCTTGTTTTGTTGGATATCGAGAACACTTATAACAAAGTTTCAATCGATGCAGCGTCATATGTGCTGGATAGTCTAGGAATCGATTCCAGGCTTTGTAAGTATCTGTGGAGGTTTCTTAATGAGCGTCATTTAAAGATTAAGTTGGGTGACGGTAATGTAATAAGCAGGTTCACAAATAAAGGTTTAGCACAAGGAGACCCTCTCTCTCCGCTCCTTTTTAACTTAATTACTTACAAAATATGTCATAGACTTCAAAATGTGTCAGTTTTGCAATACGCGGATGATTTTGTAATATATGTCAGTAATAAGGAAATTCAAATATGCGAACGATATGTTCAAAATAGTTTAAACTTAGTTGTGGAGTTACTAAACGAACTAGGGTTGGTGCTATCTGCAAACAAGACACAATATTGTCTTTTCAGTAGAGTTCGTAGAAAAAATCTACCTGTTCTAAGGGTAGAAAAGCTTTTAGTTGATTCCGTAAAGTTTCTAGGTATATGGCTAGACAGGAGTTTAAACTGGGGCAAAACACATTAACGAAATGGTCAATAGATGCTCAAAATTCTTAAATATATTAAAGTTATTAGCAGGAAGATAAGATAAGATAAGATAAGAAATTTTATTTGCGCAAACATGTGTACACATACAAAATTAAAATAATAGATGCATGCAAGGTCGTAAATAAGATTAGCTCACGACATGTTTGCCATTTCTCATGGCGGAAGGTCTTGGGGTGTGCACATGATACATTTGCGAAGATTGACATGGAAGACATGGCCTTAATTAGAAGCCGTATTGATTACGCATCGGTTTTATACGATAGTAGTGCTAAAAGTCACATTAGTAAACTTGATAAAATTCAGAATCAAGCCTTGAGAGTAGTAGGTGGATTTATCAAAAATACTCCGATTCACGTCATGGAGAGCGAGTTACACATTGCCCCTTTATTTATTAGAAGACAATATCTAGCCTGTAAGTATTTATTAAAGGTCAGTGTTTGGTCAAATAATAGTACTACTAATTTAATTTATGAGATGAGGGCTCTTACGCACATTAGCTATTGGGTTAAAAAAAAAGCCTTTACTCACACAAATAATCGAGGATGTAAAACAGACTGAAGGTGTTTCTGTGGATATTCTTACAATGTTTACTTTCGAAATTTGGTTATCAGCTGTTGATTTTCATAAATGCTTAGTTTTGGGTTTGGAATGTATTTCACTAGCTAAATCAAGATACGAGGCCAATACCTTGGTTAATGAAGTTGTGAGAGAATTGAATACAATTAATGTGGGTGCCACAATGTATATTCATCAGAATATAATTTGGGGTCTAAGGGTCTAAGGGTCTAAGGGTGCTCAGGGATTAGGTGCAGCATTTTAAGATCTAAGTTGTAATTATAGAGCAGGTTTTAAAATAATGTCAGATGTATCCGTCATGACGTTGGAACTCATTGCAATATTGCAAGCCTTGTCCTATGCAATAGAGAAAAATTTCGATAAGGTTGTTATATTTACGGATAGCAAAAGTGCATTGCACCACGTAGCTCGATGCGTTGCTTCAGAGGTATATCGATAGCTTACGACATTTTAAAACAAATATTCAAGTTAATTGGAAATAGTATAGTGTTGAAGTTGCAATGCGTTCCAGCGCATGTTGGTTTACGGGGTAATGAGGAAGCTGATTGTTTATCTAAATTGCAAAGGAAGGAGTGGAGCTGAATTTTATATCAGATTACGTAGAATATGTGTCAAAATTCAAAATAAAAAGTTTTAATAACTGGAAAGAACATTTTAACATTAAGTCAGTAGACAAAGGAATATGGTACAAAACAGTTCAAAATGAGCTTCCTCAAGTGCCTGGTTTGACACTAGTAGGTTAAGTAGAAGTTATGTGAAGTTAACTGTAAGATTACGGTCTGGACACTATCCATCGGCAAAGTTTGCATTTCTCATGAAGAAAGTGCAATGTGCTTGAGGATGTACATCATTTGCTGATGGATTGCGTCAATAACCAAGAGGAAAGGAGAATTTTAATCAATGAGTTTAATTTAAATATATCACAGGTAGGTTTAATCCAATCAATTTTAGCACAACCCAAGTCAGATGTGGCGAAAAGATTTAGCGAGTTGGTGTACCATATTGATTAAGATTCTCCTTATAATTTAAGTTTAAAGCAGTGTTTCGCAGTAGTATGTAAGTCTGTATAAGGCATGATGGGGTTGGCGTATCCATTGGGATAAAAACCCCTATTAAATCAATAATGATATTAAAAAAAAAAAAAACCCTTTTTTTTTTTTTTTTTGAGGATGGGAAATCATCAAATGACCCCTCTGGGTGGAGCAGAAGGGAGTGTCAGACTCTTACTGACTAAAACCCACCCGTGTTCCTTCCTTAGCCCTTTAAGTTCCAGGGCAGCGGTAACCCTTTCGGACGATCCCGCTACCCCGGCAGGCTTCGGCCCTCTCGGGCCCCGTCATCTACGCTGACATCTCTTTGAGGCGCACGTGGAACACATACGCGCCGTCCGGCACGGGCCTGGTCCTGATCGGACGGAGAGCTACTCATTGCTCTCCGCCCGCAGGCCCGCGCCTACGGTGGCCGGGAATCGTCACTCGGCTCCCGACGCCCGGAGCGTCTCCGTCGGCGGCTGAGGCGTGAGGATCTCTCCCTTGCCCATCCCGCCACCTCCTTCGCTAGCATGACTGCTTCGCAGAAGGAGGTGACCGCCTCCCACTCCCTCTCGCCCCGGACCATGGCTTGCACCAGGGCCGGGCGCGAGAGGTCGCCGCCGCTGCCGATCGCCTCTACGAGGACACGGCGGTGCTCTGCCCAAGCGGGGCAGACCTCCACCGTATGCTCCACCGTGTCCTCTGGGCGATCCTCGCAGTGGTGACACCCGGGCGTCTCCTCCCGCCTGATGATGTGCAGGAACCTCCCGAAACATCCGTGTCCGGAGAGGACCTGCGTCAGGCGGTAGGTGAGAGCGCCGTGACGCCTCTCTAGCCACTCCTCAAAGAGGGGTCTTACCGCCGCTATCGTGGCGTGCCCTGCGCTGGGTTGCGATAGTCGCGCCTTCCATTCCACCATGAGACCGCGCCGAAGGTCCGTCCGCTCCGCAGCAATTTGCCGCGGGTGCGGAGTTTCCCCCCGACGTAGTGCCTCCGCGCGCCAGTCATACAGGCGCGCGAGGACTATCGCTTCCAGATCCCATGGTGGCAGTCCGGCAAGGAGGCTTGCTGCCTCGCCCGAGATCGTGCGGTATCCCCGGATAAGCCTTATGGCTACCACCTTTTGGGGCGCGTTCAGGTAGTGTGCGGCTCTCAGCCGCAGTGAACGCGCCCATACCGGGGCCCCATATAGGGCCATGGACCGCACGACCCCCGCGTAAAGCCTCCGGCAGGAGGCGTTTGGCCCCCTAAGGTTGGGCAGGAGCCGCTTTAAGGCGGCCCCGGCCCGTTCCAGTTTGGGGGCCAAACGTCGGAAATGCTCGACGAAGTTCCACCGGCTGTCGAGGATGAGACCCAGGTATCTCATCGTATTCTCGACGCCGATGTGAACCCCTCCTACCATCAGTTGGGATCCCGAAGGTGGCCCGTACCGAGGCCCATGAAAGGACATAGCCTCGGACTTGTGCAACGCCACCTCGAGACCCAACTGCCGGATCCTTTCCACGACTATCGCAACCCCGCGTGTCATCGCGTCAGCCGCCGCCTGATGCGACCTCCCCTGCGCCAGGACCAGCGTGTCGTCAGCGTAGCAAACTACGCTGACGCCATCAGGGAGGTCGGCCCGCAGCACCCAGTCGTAACCGATGTCCCACAGGAGCGGCCCCAGAACCGATCCCTGTGGGACACCGCACGACATCTCTCGCCGGTTCCAGTTCCCGTCGCGACCGGGGTAGATGACGGCTCTGTCCGTCAAATACGCCCCGACTATTCGACGGAGGTAAGTCGGCACCCGGTGATACCGAAGTGCCTCCCCTATGCAGCTCCAGGGCAGGGTGTTGAACGCGTTGGCGATGTCGAGTGACACCGCCACGACCACCCCACCCCGGGACACCGCGTCCCCCGTCGTGAGGGCTCTCACGCGCATGATGGCGTCCACCGTCGAGCGCCCCTTGCGGAAGCCAAACTGGCACTCCGCAAGATCCGGCCCTGTCCTCACCAGGTGCCCGACGAGGCGGCCCGCAATCACTCTCTCAAAGAGCTTGCCGACCTCGTCGAGCAGCACTATTGGCCGGTATGTGGACGGAGAGTCCGCAGGGTGCCCTGGCTTCTGAATGAGGACCAGCTTCCCCGTCTTCCAACGGAGTGGAAACTGGCCTCTCTCCATGCATGCGCTAAAGAGCGCCTCCAGTCGAGGCCCGAGAGCCCTCGAGGCCAGGACCCAGGCTTTACCCGGCAAGCCGTCGGGTCCCGGGGCGGTATTTTTGGCCTTCAGCCTGCCTACCGCCGCTCTCAAATCTACCCCGGTCACTTCAGGAGTGTCGTCGTCGTCGTCCGCGTGGTCCGCGTCGGGCACCGCAAGTGGCGGAGCCATAGGCGGGGGAGTATGCTCCCCCCGTGAAGGGAACAGAGTGCTCACCACTTCCTCCACCAGCTGGGGTCGGAGACTCTGCGTCAGCGGGGGGGCCCAGGTGCGGAGTTTATTCCGCACCATTATGTAAGGGCGCCCCCATGGATCTCGGTTCAGAGTCTCCAACATCTCCTCGCGGGCCGTATCCTTGGCCCGCTGGACAGCTTCTTGGAGGGCGGTCTTCGCCGCTCTGTACCCCTCGTACAGCTCCACTTCCGTGGCTTCCGCATCCGGAGGGCGGATGCGGAGCCTGCGGTGCCTGGTGTACCGGTGTCGCGCGTCGACGCACGCCTTGCGTAGCGCCCCAACCTCCTGCGACCACCAGTACACCTGACATCGGGCGCATCCTGGCCGGACTCGGGGCATTGCCACGTCACAAATCTCGGACATGGCCTCCCGAAACCACTCCGCCTCACCGTCGATGTCAGCAGGCCTGTCCGGTGAAAACACCCAGGCCTGCACGATTGAGGCTTCCAGGAGAAGCTCCCGGTCCAGCTGCTTCAGCGCTTACCCAAAAATAACCTTGAAATTATGACCCTACGTAACTTACGTAGGGTCATAATTTCAAGGTTATATTTTATTGTTATTTTTTTAATGTTTTATTTCATGCTTTTTGTCTTTTATTCTCGTGTGTTTTAAGATTCATGTAATTTGGTATTTAATCAGGTATTTTGTAATTCGCCATTTAGTGGTAGTGGCCATCTTGGATTTGAAATTTGTCATAGTGTATAGTATTCTACTAGTCAAGCCCTTTCATTTCATACCCATATTGAGGGAGTTGTGAAAAAATATGTAATCGGCCATTTTGTGGCGGCGGCCATCTTGGACCGATTTTCATCAAACATAGCTAAAAACACTCCAGACAAATTCACCTTTCAAACAAAAAAAAAACAAAATTAAAATCGGTTCATCCGTTCGGGAGCTACGATGCCACAGACAGACATACACACACACACACACACACACACACACACACACAGAGAGAGAGAGAGAGACACGTCAAACTTATAACACCCCGTCGTTTTTGCGTCGGGGGTTAAAAATTATGAACTACAATCACTTGTTGACGACAACGTGTTTATTTTCTTAAAACTAGAAGGACGTAAGTCAAATTAAACGTCAAGCTATTGCTTTGTGAGATTGTCTAAGGACTTTTGGTCGACACTGTACATTCTCGCAGAGACAGTTCCAGTTTGGGGACGATACAATTTATTGAGACTGGATATTGATTACGTTGTTTCATTTCATTGTTCGTAATTTTATTTTTAGCAGTAAAATATGTAAATAATAAGTAATAATAGTTGTTGATTGTAAGTAGGTAGTAGCGTATGTATGTAGAGGTTATAACGCACCATGTTTTATTGAAGAAACAGTTTTACAGACTTCCTCTAACTCGACTTCCCTAAAGTGAGAGTACAAAACAACACAGCGCGTGCATGGCTTTATTTGTGTGTCACTTGCCTTGACACCTGACACCTGACGCGTTCTCGAAACTTTACTGAATCTCATAAAATTATAATTAGATCCGCATCTTCCGCGACGTGCGTCTAGTCTTGTTAGTACCTCAACCTCACCTGACTGTAGCGACGCGTCTCCTCTGCGATGTTGACGGTGTGATCATAACGTCACGAGTGACAGACTGACGTCACCGATTTTTGGTCAGACGTAACCTTGAGTTACACTATAGCTAAATAGCGGGATTGATAGAGTAGATGGATACTGCGAGGATAGTATTACGAAACAAGATATTTTCAATCAAAGTCGTTTCTTGGCACTTAATTACAAAATAATAGTAAAAAACTCAGTCTCTGATGAATATTTATGTATCATGGAGACTAGCTATACAGCTCTTAACTTCGTCTGTCCCTCTTTTGTCTCCAACGTTTCCTCTCTTGAACTGGAGTACTGGAATCATAGTTGCGGACGCAGGAAAATCGGGTTGCTAGTCGACTGCTTGAACTTACTCTTCCGCGCGGGGGAGTCCATAGTCACTTCAAGTAAAATACTGGTACTCAGCTGCATCCGGTTAAACTGGAAACCGACCCCAACGTAGGTGGGAAAAGGCTCGACAGATGATGAGGTATTTGTGCGTGTTTGCTGTAATGGAATTGACAGAGCTGATCGATTGAGAGAGAAATGACGGCAACGTGACATTTAATTATGATATTGCTTTGATTCAATAGAGTTACCTAGTCGTTAGCTTTATTGAATCAAAGCGATGTGAACGTATAGTTGAAAAATATAAAATGAACACACATTTGATCACGGTCATAGCGAGCACCGCTGTGAGTCAAGGCCGTGTCCGCTCGCC
The DNA here is from genome assembly GCA_947507525.1 of Apamea epomidion. Lineage (NCBI taxonomy): Eukaryota > Metazoa > Arthropoda > Insecta > Lepidoptera > Noctuidae > Apamea > Apamea epomidion. The sequence goes on from OX382237.1 coordinate 20,634,261, forward strand.
CGCTGCGCCGTCTTCACGTCGAACTCGATCGCGTCTCACGCGCCGCTGACTTGCCAACTTGACCACGGATAACACTTTCTAAATTCTTCTCTAATTTAAAGTTTTTGATGCAATATCTATTGCTTTTGGACCAAGTTCTGCAAATAAACTTATTAGTTTATAGGTTAGCCTCCTTCTAGGATGCATGTTGCATGTTTATTGTTGTAATAGGCTTTGTTCGAACAAAGGAAATAGAAGTAGGTGAAATAATGTATGAAGCTTGTTTGTAAGATGTTCAGCCTACATGTTTATTGCCCTCATAGATACTATTCATAACATTGCCGAGCGCTCGGTGTCGCGGCTGGTGGTCCCGATCCCAACATGAATAACTTATTCTATCGTCGACTAGTCGTTGCCAAAACTCTTACTACTATCATTCCGCTTCTGAATATGTCGTTTTAGTGATTTCATGTGTCAGTTCCCAGTTCCCAACTCCGAGTGGCCAGTTGCCCCAGTTGGCGACACAATGAGAGCTCGAGTTACACGCTCCCTTGCGCTCATTGAAAGAGGGCCGCGCGCCCCCCGCGTCGCCGCCGCGTGGACTGCACACAAATTGATTACATCGACCGTTCTACTTCATATTCCTGTAACGTCCGCATATTCAGATGTCAATGTAATCTGAATGCTAACGTTCCCTGAATAAAACTTGTCGAAGCAGTCGTCGTCAGTTCGAAGGGCTACAGTTATAAGAAGCGAGAACATTAAGACTTCCATCAAATAAACGCGCCCGTAGAGTGCAGCACGTGCCTCCCCGATCCATTCGAGACGATGTTCAATTGAGATGATCCTCGTGATTGCTCCATTCATTTATTATGGCTTTTGTTGAGCCGTGAAAGGCGTCTTTATTATTGTAATATTGCAGGTAGGTGACGCGGCAGGCTCAGGAGGCCATTTACATATCGTTCGTAAGACGAGCGAGGTTATTGCAAATATTAGTTAATATATCGCGGTAGTGTGTCGTGAGTTCGTGAGCGCGCTAGGTGCGCGCCGAGTATATCGCACGAGGACAGACAGAATTACATATTCGGATTAATAACATGCAATTTAATGTATTCGCTATGGTAATCGGCGTATCCGTTGTTACCACAATGAATGAGCCGATTTAATGTGTGTTAAATGTTTCCATCATGTGCCCGTCATAAATAAATGAATTGTTACTCTATAACACTGAATGAGGACGCTTGCCAGCATGTGGAACGTAGACGAAGGCTCCAATCTATATATATAAAATTCAAAGTCCTGACTGACTGACTGACTGATACATCAACGCACAGCCTAAGCCGCTGGTCCTAGAGACATGAAATTTGGAGGTCGTGTTCTTCGTGAAGAGTAGGTATCTATTAAGAATGGGTTTTTCGAAATTCCACCCCTAAGAGGGTGAAATGGGGAGATTTTGTTTGTATGGAAATTCCTATTCCTTGAGTTAATAAACTTGAAACTTGGCACGAATCTAAGTAAATTATGAAGTTAGCTATTCTTGTTTTTCAAAACTACCCCCTAAAATGGGATTGGGGGGTTTCAAAGTTTGTATGGAAAAATTTTAGCGCGCGGTCCGATTAACTCGAAACTCAGTATTTATACCTAGGATCGAAAGTAAAGAATAATGTGTATCAGAGTTTTTGAAAATTACCCCTGACGGGCTGAAAAGGGGTAACTAGTCAATTTTCCAGGGGAGGATTGTACTGCATGGCTTGATTAACTCGAAAATTAGTATAAATAATCTTTGAGTCAAGTTATGAATACATCATAAACGATTTTTTTAAATTCCACCCCTGTGGGGGTGAAAAGCGGGGGATACAGTTTATATGAATAATCTTCTTCATTAGGTTAATACTCGTAAACTTGAAAGTTTTTAAGAATATTCGCCTGAGTAAGTAATAAAGTTTATCATTATAGGTTTTTCAAAACTACCCCTCAAAGGGGTAGATAATATAGGGGTGTTGAAGTTTGTGTGGAAGAATTTGAATGCGCGGTCCGATTAACTCGAAACTCAGTGTTTATACTTAAGACCAAAAATAAAGAATAACTTGTATCAGGGTTTTTCGAAAATCTACCCCTAACGGGTTGAAAAGGGGTAGTTAATTTTACAGGGGAGGATTATAATGCGTGGCTTGATTAACTCGAATGTTGGTATAAGTAGTAACGCATCTTTTAGTGATTGAGCTACCATTGGTATTCATAAAAGTAGAACACCGCTATTAGGAACTGTACAATGAAAGGTATTTTGTTAACACTGATGAATTTAATTTGTACGTTAGAAATTATTCAAAATTATTTGAAAAAGTTTGTTATATGGCCAAGTCACGTTATTTAGGTTCAAAGATTAAAAACAGCAGTAATGTAATTAAAACGACCTGGACTATTATTAATAGTAAAGCGGGAAGATCTAGTTACCGAAATACTGACTACAGCCTGTTTATTAATGACAACATAATAAAATCAGACTCACAAGTCGCCGAGGCATTTGAAAATTTCTTATCAGATATTCCCGTTTCAACTACTAAATCCCTAAACTCATCGCCTTCTGTTGCTGAGTCTTTGCTTAAGGAACATGTTAATGGTTGCGATTCGGAATTTAATTTTGAACATTATTACCTGTAGAGATATAATTAAAACCTTTCACACTTTAAATGTTAAAAAGATTGCAGATCTGTGGGGTAATTCTGTGGAAGTTGCTAAGTCTATTATTGATATTGTAGCACCTACTCTAGCTCTTATCTTTAATAGTTGTATTGACAGTGGAGTTTCCTGAACTTATGAAAAATAGTAAAATAATACCTTTGTTTAAATCAGGTAGTACATCAGACCCTACAAATTATAGACCTATTTCTGTACTACCTACCTTTAGTAAAATTTTTGAGAAATGAATTTTAGATCAAGTGCAAAGATTTTTTATTAAACACAAATTATTACATAGCAAACAGTTCAGTTTTACAAGGGGTCGTTCAACTACTGATAAGTGTTGAACTTTTAGGACATATTTATAATGCATGGGAAGGTAAATGCGATGCCTTGGACATCTTTTGTGATTTGTCCAAGGTATTCGACTGCGTTCTTCACGAAACGTTAATCAGGAAACTCTGCCACTACGGAATCTGGAACACTGCTCTGGATCACGTTGACGTTAATGGAAAAAGATCTATCTATAGTAACAATGGTAGTCCCACAGGGCTCAATTCTTGTTCCTTTCTTGTTTCTCATTTATATAAATGACTTGCCGTAGCTCATAAAGGATAATCATGATATAGTGTTGTTTGCAGATGACACTTCACTATTGTTTAAACTTAAACGTCAGCAGCAGGCTACTGACAATGTAAATAGCGCGATCTCTAAAGTTGTCCACTGGTTCAATGTTAATAATTTACTTTTAAACGAGAAAAAAACCAAATGCATTAAGTTTACACTACCTCACACTAGGCAGGTGAAAACCAATGTATTGATAAAGGGCGAAAAATTGAATCCTTAAGACAGCACAGTATTCTTGGGCATAACTTTGGATGCTAAGCTTCAGTGGGGTCCACATATAGATAAATTGTCAAAAAAGCTAAGTTCCGCAGCATACGCTGTTAGAAAAATTTGTAATTTAACTGATATAGAGACAGCCCGTTTAGTGTACTTTAGCTATTTTCATAGTGTAATGTCGTACGGTTTTCTATTGTGGGGAAATGCCGCTGATATTCAGACTATCTTTGTTTTGCAGAAGCGAGCTGTTCGATCAATTTATGAATTAGGTCCGAGACACTCGCTCAGAGATAAATTTAAAGAGATTAATGTTATGACTGTGCCTTCTTAATTTTTTTATGAAAATCTTTTACATGCCCATAAAAATATAAAATTGTTTAAAAAATACAGTGATATCCATGATATAAATACTAGGACCAAACACAAATTTGTTGTACCTACAACAAGGCTCAAGAAAATAGGTGGCTCGTTCAGATGCCAATGTATACGCTTTTATAATAAAATTCCAAGTTCCGTTCAAGATCTAAGCCTTAATAAATCCAAATCATTAATTAAACGTAAGTTGTGCCAGAAAGCCTTTTATACCGTTAAGGATTATATCGAGGACAAACAGGCTTGGGATGAGCTGCTTCCAATTTTTGACATATTGAATGTTTTAATTTTTTTTCTCTTTTCTGTTGTTTTTTTTTTATATATACACTTTGACAGTAATGAATTTTATATATACTATGACATTTGCTTACTTTGTAAAGTATTCTATTATTTTAATTATTGTGAATGTGAAGACATGTGGGTCATTTTATTTATATTATTTTTCTCTTTGTTCTCTTAGTTTTTGTCATGGTCTGGCAGTTTGAGTAATTAATGTGGCCTATCCAAATGTCCTTTCTTTGGTATTGTTCGTCGAATCGTTGAGCTCCTTAAGTTTTGAATTGAGCTGCACAATTTGATCTGACAAATGCGTGCACTGACTGGACAGGTCCTCTCAATCTGTGTGGTTCTTTCCTCAAAAAACCATCTCAGACATCGACCTACATGGTCTTCATATGATCTGACCAAGATTATGTCTGGACTTTAAAAGAGACTGTGACCTCTGAGTTTGTTTCGGCCTTTTTTCTCAGACTAGTCAGATAGGAAATGCCGACCTCATCTAGTTTTAAAATATGATTGACGTGTAAAAAGTGTTTGTACAAACCTACTTACAAAAAATAAATAATTTATCAATAATCTTTGAGTCAAGTTACGAGTATGAACACAACACAAACGATTTTTCAAAATTCAACCCTTGTGGAGGTGAAAAACGGGGATACAGTTTATATGAAAAATCTTATTTATTAGGTTAATAAACTTGAAAATTGCCAAGAATACTCGCCTAAGTAAGTAATAAAGAATTCTAAGTTTTTTTAAAACTACCCCTCAAAGGGGATATAGGGTTGTTAATGTTTGTGTAGAAGAATTTGAATGCGCGATCCGATTAACTTGAAACTCAGTATTTTGACAAGAAAGAAACGATGATAAGTTTTTGGGTCTTTCGAAAGTCGACCCCTGACGGGGCAAAAAGGGGTACCAAATTTTTTTTTTTAGAGGAGTATTTTACGACTTGGCTTGATTAACTCAAAAATTGGTATACGTCATCTTTGAGTCAAATTATGGAAACATCCCAATATTTTTTTAGAGTTCTACCCCTGTGGGGTGAAAATACGAAATACAGTTAATATGAAAAATCTTTTTCCTTTGGTTAATAAACTTGATACTTGGCAATATTTGCCTCAGTAATTAATACAAATAGTCAATTTTAGTTATAAAAAAATCCTCGCAGAGGATTTAGGGGGTGAAAAAGTTATTAGCTAAGAAAAAAAATTAACTCGAAACTCGGTATTCATACATAAAACAAAAAGTATGCGTTTTAAGGGTTTTCAAAAATCGTCTCTTACCGGGGTGGAAAAGGGTAATAAAGTTTAAGGGGTGGATTTTACTGCTGGCTTTCATTAACTCGAAAATGGGTATAAATAATCTTTAAGTCATACAATGGGAACGTAAATACCAAACGCTTTTTTGAAGCATGTCGTGTTCAAAGGGGACGACAAGGCTTATGTTAAAAGGGGACGACAAGGTTTATGTTAAAAGGGGACGACAAGGTTTATGTTAAAAGGGGACGACAAGGTTTATGTTAAAAGGGGACGACAAGGTTTGTGTTAAAAGGGGACGACAAGGTTTATGTTAAAAGGGGACGACAAGGTTTATGTTAAAAGGGGACGACAAGGTTTATGTTAAAAGGGGACGAAAAGGTTTATGTTAAAAGGGGACGACAAGGTTTATGTTAAAAGGGGACGACAAGGTTTATGTTAAAAGGGGACGACAAGGTTTATGTAAAAAATCTTATTCATTTGATCTATAAACTTTAAAATTAGTCCGAATTAAATAAATAAATGATAAAGATCATAAACATACATCTTCGAAATTTTTAGAATAAAGTACACGCGGACGAAGTCGCGGGCAAAGTGCAATACTATATAAATTTATAAATTCGGTCTGTATGTTATTTTCACGCCTAAACCACTGAACGGATTTCGATAAAATTTGCCAAAGAGATAGATGGCATCCTGAGGAATAACATACTTTTTATCCCGGAAGCACGTTCCCGTGGGATAATAATATATATAAGCGGCTTTGCCCGCGTGGATGTCGGCAATTATTGCCGACATCCACGCGGGCAAAGCCGCTGGCAGTAGCTAGTGTAATATATAAATTCAGGCGCGCCAGATGTCTCGCGCATGCTTATTTTACATGTGGTTGAAAACTAGGGTTAAACTGACACCATAGCTCCGCCGTCACTCTGAACATCCACGTTGGTTTGCTTTCAAAAAGTAAAACACGATACTTAAACACATTGAGGTTCGAACTAAAACACTACATTTTCTGGGGCACCTGGGTTCAAACAGGCAATAAACCTCTTAAACCTTAGCGTAGGGAAGGAAGTGAAGCCTTAACATGTTCCGAGCTAAACATGTCTCCATACATTAGAATGGCTTACAATGTTAAGTCGCAGCCGCGGTCCGTCTGTATGAATATGTGCATATAAAGCAATCCGCGTGTGGCGGGGGGTGGCGGGGGGTGGCGGGGAGCGGCGAGGGGAGCGGGCCCGAATGCACCGCTCTCTGAACTAAGTTTAATGTCGGCTCGAGTGGAACCTCGTTAGCGTGTGCAATCGTACCACTTTATGATTCTCTAACTCTATTTGCTTTGCTTTAGTTTCTATTTCATAAAGTTAAGTAGGTAGTTCAGACTATGTAGTTCCACTTCAATGCAATAATAGCTTTATAGTGAAATAAACTAAACAGTTGAAACGGCATGCGGTACAATATTTGCTGGTGTTGGCAATGTTTGCTTTTTGTGTATTAGGTATTTTCGATTGAGGATATTGTAAAAGAGAAATGAAGCATCGTCAGGAGAGCTCATTAGTGTAGCAAAAATAGTTAGTAAAATAATAGCATAATTATTATTGTTAGTTGCACGATTAATAAATCCATCACCATTGCCATCGCCACGAGAGTACCGCCGGGATAGTCTCGCCGGCCAGCACACTCTCGCCGCGATGATACTGCGATTTGGAGATTGCTTCATAAAGTTTAAATTGAATTTGATGGCACGGGCGAGACTGTCACCGCGTTACTCTCGCCCGTGGAGATAGTGCCTAAAAGTGTTATCATACTGACGATTTTGCCTGAGTACTTCCAGTGTGAGAGTGGCTCTAGCCATTGCCTCGCTAGAATCTCGCAAATCGCCAGTATGATAAGGCTCTAAGTGGCGTGTGTGCGCAGCGCTCGTAACGTGTGGTTGTCACAGACCAGTGGGCGCGTGACGTGGAGGCGCCGGGCGTAGCGCTGGCGTGCGCGCCGGCGGGCGGTGTGCTGGCGGCGCGCGCGCACGTGTCGCTCGCCATGAAAGTGTACGCCGATTGCTGGGGACTCTACTACGACCAGCTGCTCATACAGGTGCACTATGCGTGACATCACACCTAACTGTACAATAATCTTTGGCGCGCGGACAAATCGGAAATAACTCCATCTTGATTTTTTAACACATTTCACAAAATGAATTACACAAATGTTTACCAACAGCGCCACCCTTTTAACGTCATTGGAGCGCCAAAAGATCCTCGTAGCACTTACACCTAACCGAGTAGCCAATGTTAAAATAAGAATTTAGAATAAGATATTTTGTTATTAAATAAGGATAAGACAGATAGTCACACAGTGAAACAGCACCTAATGGATTTGGTCTTGAACGGCTGTCCCTGATGATCAGTCAGGGAGTCCATGACAGAACACTGAACATAACATATAAAAGAAATTGTAAAAATCACAATTTAAAGTTGGTGAAAGCAAGTTATAAATAGATATACTCGAGATAAACGGTAGTACATTTTGTTAAGGACCCAACGCCAAAGGTTTTGTAAAATATCAATATTATTTATGGTTGGTATATGAAATTAAACAACACTAAAATTGTATTTCATCGAGCTTGGAGAATTTATGGCATATATTTTGTGATACGAATATAAAATGTACTATGTTATCTTTACTAAATACGTAATTTAGTGGTTTGAAAGCGAAGCGGTATAAAATTGTTATGTTATGGATCACATTATCCCGCGGCGCGATTCGCCGCACGTTCATCCGCGTCGCGCGTCGATCTAATAATTTGGTTTATCATGTGCCAACACATTGTCAACAACACGACGCTCCTCAATCTACATCATATTTTATTTAATTTCTTAAGCCTAACTCCAATAATATTTTCTGGCTAAAACCTGAGCAAAAATAAAGTCAAAGTCAAATCATTTATTTCAAATAGGGATTCGTGTCATGAAAATCGAGTTGGACGGCGTGCAATAGGAGAGGCCTATGTCCAGCAGTGGACTACTATAGGCTGATGGTGATGATGCATGTCAACAAATATCAAAAATTTGTCAAAATGTAAGGAAATTAGAGGTATTTTTGACAGATTGAGACAGATCAGAATTCCAATTCCCGTAATTAAAAACGTTCAAAATCTAGTCGCAATCTTATCTCAACGACAATCAATGTCAAAAACTTGTCAAAAATGTAGGGAAGTTAGAGATATTTTTGACAGATTGAGACTGAGATCAGACTGTGAACGTTCGTACAATTACGAGAATTGCCCCTAAGATCGCACGTAGACTCTTCAGTTTTAAATTTTCATGGAATTTAAGGACATCAATTGGTGCAGTTGATTATAAACAAAAGCCTTAAAATATCTCAATCCATAACTCATGTCAAACTGTAACTGGTGGACAAGTGCTATTCACTCCGGTGCACTTGCTCCATCCATACATATCCATATATAGCGCACCTACTTACATACGCTCCGCCACTGGCTAGGATACGGGCTATTTTCAGCCTGTTACGGTCCTAAAATTACCTTTTACTCAGCAAGCTTTGGCTGGGCATAACACAAATTATAATAAAATCTAAATATATTTTGTGATAACGTTATCCATGCCTATGACGAGCGAAAATAAAATTTTCATAACAACAACTTTTCTGTAGCATTAACATCAGCTAAATAGAGGCAATGCGCGACAAAACTATCTTCTGAGTATTTGGTAGTCAGCACAATTTGTTACAGTTATTAAAAATCTAGTAAAGTTGAGACGGTATTACGTAAAACGAGAGTATACCTACAATAAAACTGAAGCCGAGTTTTTGTTTTAACGTAATGTTCAGAGATTCTGCAAAACATTCAGTAGGCACTTATTATGAATGCTAATGGCACCATTATCTCTTTCTCAAATATTATTATGTTACGATATTGGATTTTTGAGGATCGTGCCAGATATTTAAGTATCTCTTTGAGTTCCAAGGGGAGTCACTTGAAATAATTGAGAAAATATGTAATCCGAGGAGCGAGCTGTCGCACTAGTCCGTTTCTACGTCTCAAGTTTATACTCGACGGGCTGGGCTTGGAACAAAAGCCACTCACCTTCATAAATTGGATATATGATAGCTAGCAGTATTTTTGTAACAAGCAAGCATTGTTTTATCAAATAAAGGTAAACTCTCTAGTTGTATGTTTGTTTTAATAACGACACAAAACATGAGATACGCCACACTTAGGTTGCTCGGAGCTGCAGCGAGCCCAGAAAGCCTCGCGCCGCCTGCGCGCTCCTCACACACTGCCCCGATTTAACATTTTAATAGTTCGCAACGAACACAACGCTCTAAATGTTACTTCCATGTGGCAAGTTAATTAACTAGTTGTGTCCATCAGAGGCAGCGGCGGCGGCAGCGCGCGTCCCTTCGTTGACAACGTGAGCGGCTCCGCCACGCGGGGCCATCGCTCGGTGACCGCCCACCCTATCTACACCACAGCACACAAAGGGAGGGCATTTTTTAAAAGGAAGGGCTTATTCTAGTTTTCTGGTCGTTATTGTTGTGATGTTTGTCAACCCCGTACTGTACCCCTTAATGTACTTGAGCTTAGTTCCCCGTACGCTACCTTATTAAAATGTTAACGAGCACTTGCTACGCAAGACGCGGTGTCAGTTGGCTACCGTTTCATAATAATTATACAACAATATAATATTTCAAATGGTTTCATAGTGGTCGTAAGTCCCACGGGTGAGATACGATAGGAGCCGGTGACGGAGCGCTGCCGACTCCGGCTGCCACTTTAGATATCAGAATGGAACGATGCAATACATGTAAATTGTCTTGTGATGCGGCCCTCGTTTGGAATATTTCATGATCCAGTCTCCACAACATCAATGTATGTTTGTATACACAATTATGTATTGTACTAATTTTTCATTGTGCTGGAGAAAATAAAGGTTTTTATGTACCTAATGTTATTATTAAATTATTAAGCTTTTCGCATATCTTGGGACCATAGGGTCTTGAACAAAATCAAAATTAAAATCAAGTTATTTATTCAAATTAGGCTGAGAATCAGCACTTTTCGAACGTCAAAATTATAAAAGACAGTCCCCCAAAAACGCCCGCCCTTCACCTTTGGTAAGCATACGAGGGGCCAAAGCCAACTCGCAGAGGCCCGTTAAACTCTATCAGGTCAAATTAAATTAGCTAGCGAAACTCTGCAAACAGATCAAACAAAATATTTATTAATTTCTTGATGTTTTTGTGTGGTCATTGACCGCTGGTAATGAACTTACTAATTCTGTATTTTTTATATAAATTTCACAGACGTGATTGTATTAATATCTAAAACCGGTCAAGTGCGTGTCGGGCCACGCGCAGTGTAGGGTTCCGTAGTTTTTATAAGACCCAAGTGCGGGTCGTATTCGCTGACTGATAGTTTCGTACCATGCTCTAACTAAAAGCCAAACATGACTGACTACCTATCTAATTTGACTTCCTATACAAATCCTCACCTGATCCGACAATTTTGCACGGAAAGTTTTAATTTTTTGTTTGAGATTTGGATAAGACTTGTCATAGCCGGTGTAGCAACTGTTTTTTTTTTTATGAGACTTATTCAGGAATGAAACAATAGCGCGATACAACTGACGCTTAGCGCCAGCTATCGACATTTCTATGGAGGTGTTCGAAATTTTCGAGTCTAATACAATTGGTCGACTATTACTCGTAAACTTGTAAAGCCCACTTGAGTGTGATAGTTTTCCTTTAAACTTCATTATATATAGGTACTATTGCCGTGACATTTGAATTTCTAACTACAACCGTTTAGTTGGTAGAGGGGGGACGACGACACTTGACTCTAACGAAAATTGGTACTTTAAAGCTTGATAAGTCACGAACAGTTCACTTAATCAAAAAACGGTCTTCCCAAACCCCTAATATTTTTGAAAGACCTATCCAACGATATTCAACACTATGGGAAAGACGAAAAAAAAAAATTATCATCCCCACTTTAGATGTAGGGGAGGTACCCTAAATAATTGTTTTTTTCAAAATTTTATTTTACCACTTTTTTGGCGTCATTAACGTGTATACTCATGCCAAATTACAACTTTCTAGTACCAATAGTTTTTGAGCTAAACCGCGGACAGACAGACAGACGACATGGCGAAACTGTAAGGGTTCCTTGTTGACTACGGAACCCTAAAAACGATAAAACACATTTTCTCAACACATTTACTTTAAGAAAAAAACACTACCAGCGGTCGTTGACCCCTATGAAAAAAACATGAAATCATTTTTATTTTATCGTGTTTATATATCGAGACCCATCACGTAAGCATGGTTTCGCTAGCTAATTTAACTTGACCCTGTATAAGTAAAGGAATGCACAATGCAACAATGCTGTATGCACAATGCAAGTGCACCCAAGAACAACCCCCGGTTGGTGTTGAACTATTGCAGGATATGGAAAAAAATATATTGGGTTTGAGTGGCTAAAGTGGACTAGTTACTAAGAACTATGGAAGGACTATAAGGAGGGGACCCTCAGGCAAGGGACATAGAAAATGGCAGGGGGTGACTTGTACACTCAATAATGGGTCCCGGAAATCGTCGCTGGCACATAGTAACAGCGCAACAAGGAGTCAACACTTCCTGAGGTGCTTGAGGAGTAGAGAGGTATTCCACGGCTATTAGGACAATCCCAGAGCCCGGAAGATGGTCAAGATCCCTACCAGCACTTACTAGATTGCTTCCTTTCTCCGAGCACGTTCGTCCATGGAATATTCACTCAAGCCGGCCAATACAGACAAGAATGAGGTGGAAGCTCTGTTTCTCGTCAGTGTTCACTCGTGCCGGCCAATAAAGACAAGCCCACAAAAAACAAAAACAAGAGTTGAGGAACACTAGATACTTCTCGCGGGAGATAAGTTCCGTGGGGTCGCTACTGCTCAACAGCTCGCCACATGCTGCCCTGCGGGTTTCTGTATTTCTCTTGGTTTGGCTCCTCATCCTAGACCTGCTGCGGTAAAGTAAACTCGACCGGAACGCACCTCGCTCGGAGCGCGCAAAAATTTTGAACTTTACCGTATCCATTTGTTATTGTTACTTCTTTATACCAATACAATACTGCATCATTTATTTCTAAGTTTATTTTTCTACTGCCTTCATAATATGTATTTGGCTTGTACGGTTTGCTTCTCTTGCACTTTAGATTGTAAGTCTTGCGACAGTAATGAGGAAGACTCCGACACCTCAAGCTCTGGCGCCGCAACAGAGATGTCAAATAAATCGAACCTGCAACGCAATTTACGTTCGGCCGACGAGCTGTCTGTTGTCGTGTGTTTAGAGTCCCTATATCTGAATAACAACTCTGTGAGTTGGTGGTGTGAACGAGGTTCTATTATCGGTGACAATCGTATGTTTTGCTCCAAATCTAGCCATCGTTTTGTAGTTTCACTATTACTACAGCTGTCGAGTAATCACTGCTAAGGAACTAACATTCTACCCATTTAGTAAATGCACCAACAATGATAAGGTACATTACTCCTTGCCATTGACCAACAAATCTTAATATATTCTGAGCTAAGGATCCTCTGGAAATGCCAAGGTGTCAACGGAGCCCGTGGCGGTGTGGTCCGTTAACTTAAACAGTTGGCTACCAATTTAAGTTATTGTCATGTAATTTTATTTTAGGCCAACCGTCTTTATTAATTTTATTTTTAATTATTTATATTATACCCAACACAACTATCATTACAAGTTGCCCGAAATCGGTAGCGTGGTATTAAACAATATTTTTTCCATTAAGTACAGCTTATCACATGTAAAGTAATTTTAGTCATTTTTGTCAACTCATTCAGAGAACAGGTAAATAAATCCACCCTTTCCGCTATTTGGTTGCGTGTATGCAAGGCGCGTGTGAGATTAATATATTTGGAAGAGCTAAAATAATAGACGTACAAAGGGGCAAAGCATCTATTTATTCATCCAATAGGTACACAAGCAGTTTAGTCTAGCCATTTATTTTATAGACATAGAAATACATTAATTAAAATATACACATAAATCATACAACAAAAATATATTAGAAAATATTTATAAAAATGCACATAAAGTTAACCAATGAGATAAGGTACTTAACTTAGGTCCGTTCGGTGTGACTGCTCCGGAGCGAATGTGCCGAGTACGGCGGAGCGGCGGCTTTTATAGCCGGTGGTAAACAAGTGACGTCACATCGTACGATTTTAATACAGAATTGTTAATACTTGTAATTTAACATAAAACTACGATTAAATTATATAAAAATAGAGTAAATATGTTGAAATTGATTAGTCTAATTACATACTTGGTCTTACAATGGCATAATTAGTAAACGAGTCATGTTAAACAGTTCAATATGATATTATACAAAACAACAATGAAAGAACACAGTTTAAACTTATGTTATAAACGTATTTCGTAATAGTATTTACAAGATTTTGACAAGGAACCATTGTAATGTTGTGTTTCATATGTAAACAAGTTTATAATTAATGTAGGGATGTTTTTCTTTGTGTCCAATTAAAGGAAAAATATTGGAATAATCTATCACGGCCAGACTGACCTGTACTTCGCTCTCGAAGGACCCAACTAATTATATTTGTTTTCAAGAAGTCTCTGGCCTTGGCATATTAGTTCTATCATTTGCTGCACATGAATTTCAAACTAATATCAGGGCAGTGACCGACCAGCAATTCATACAATAGCCTCTGGCCTTGACATACCAGTCCTATCACCTGCTGCGAATGAATTTCAGACTGGTATCAGGGCAGTGGCCGACCAGCAGTAATGTAAAAACGGGTCTGTTATAAGCTTATATCACTTAATAATTTAAATCAACCAGTGTTAATTAGACAACAATAATTAAAATAACAACATACAATGGCCTTGTAGCAAAAACAAAAGAAATTGATGGAATCATTATCCTGTACTTCGTCTAGCCGAGCCTGAATTGGAGGTATATTTCCGTTGCGACCAATTAACAACCTTGTTGGTGCAAAACCTGTTGTTTTTTGTATCGTAGTATACAGAGACTTATATTTTCCACAAAACGCTTGGCCATTCTGAAGAATCGTTAACACACGAATTATGTTATGTTACCATTTGTGGAACAATTGACGTTATTAGAGTTACTACTTTTTGCTGTATCTCTTTTCTTAAAAAAGCAAATCGACTCATCATGACCAAACTTTTTGCAGTAAGAACATTGAATCTTAGGCGTATCGGAATTTGGGGTGTCTTTATTTTTAAAGCACTGAGATCTGACATGACCAGTTTTATTACACAGAAAACAAATAGGTGGCTTGAAAGAATGTGAATTCTCAGGCTTAAGACGCTTATTCGGATGGGCGTTTTCTAGGGTTTTTAGTATAGGATGTGAAAAGAGAAATAAGCTCCGATGTACTGTTAACACGACTATTAAACGATGCCATTCTAATATTAATATCAGATATACCTCCACAAACAAGCTCGACCAGCTGTCCGTCAGAAAATGCTACTTTAGTATTACGTAATAACCTTAGCTTTTCCCTAGCATATTCACAATAGGTTTCTGCTACGTCCGAGGTATAAAGTACAGCTTTTGAAAGCTTTTCCGACAGGTTCTTTTTCTCGGGGTACAAATCTTTGATACTCGTCTTAAAGATATCCCATGTTCTACCCTCATCGGGGTCCCAGGTTTCAAACCATAAAAGAGCAGAGCCCTTAAGAGCTTTACCTGCTTTGCTGACAGTAGTGATGCCGCTCCATCCACGGTCCTTGGCTACAGTGTCGATGTTGCTGCACCAGCCTTCCGCACCGTTGTCGTTCTTTTCCGGATCAAACGGCGGCAACACGATATCATCTTCACTGCGATTACCAGCTACAGCATCACGGATGGCTTTCAGGAGACCCTCCAACACAGCAGGATTCATCTGAAAAAGTTTTTCGAAAAAGTGTATAAAACAGGTTCCGATCCCACTTCTGATGTGAGATTAATATATTTGGAAGAGCTAAAATAATAGACGTACAAAGGGGCAAAGCATCTATTTATTCATCCAATAGGTACACAAGCAGTTTAGTCTAGCCATTTATTTTATAGACATAGAAATACATTAATTAAAATATACACATAAATCATACAACAAAAATATATTAGAAAATATTTATAAAAATGCACATAAAGTTAACCAATGAGATAAGGTACTTAACTTAGGTCCGTTCGGTGTGACTGCTCCGGAGCGAATGTGCCGAGTACGGCGGAGCGGCGGCTTTTATAGCCGGTGGTAAACAAGTGACGTCACATCGTACGATTTTAATACAGAATTGTTAATACTTGTAATTTAACATAAAACTACGATTAAATTATATAAAAATAGAGTAAATATGTTGAAATTGATTAGTCTAATTACATACTTGGTCTTACAATGGCATAATTAGTAAACGAGTCATGTTAAACAGTTCAATATGATATTATACAAAACAACAATGAAAGAACACAGTTTAAACTTATGTTATAAACGTATTTCGTAATAGTATTTACAAGATTTTGACAAGGAACCATTGTAATGTTGTGTTTCATATGTAAACAAGTTTATAATTAATGTAGGGATGTTTTTCTTTGTGTCCAATTAAAGGAAAAATATTGGAATAATCTATCACGCGCGTCAAAGGTGCTTTACCCAGCAGGTTGGTCCGGCCGCGAGGCACCGCTAGTAACCGCGGTCTCCGTCGCCGCGACACGTAATTAAGTGTTTTACATATTGTAAAACCTGCTGTAGAATGCTATCTTTACTAATCTCTATTCTCTAAACGTGACGTGTGGGTTTTTGATGTGTGGGTACTTTGTAATGTAAACATTCAATTCTGTCAGTGCCGTACTAATTAATCTTTAAATATCTAATTAGTTCAATAAAAGTAATGAGAAGTGTAAAGAAGTGAAAACAATAAACTCATATGTCTGTGGAAGTGTTATCTTAACTTGAATGAGCTTGTGAACTAAAGACATAGTGATAAAAGTTACGACACGATATATCCAGGGCTGCCCGAACCTGTATGTACTTTTTATTCATTAATGGTGGTGACTTCAAGAACATTACCTTACACACTTATTACAAACAAGTATTGTGTGAGCTATTCCTTTGGCAAAATAAACATGAACCTATTTGTAATCTAGGTGAGGGTTTAAAGCGCCTCTAGTGCTCAATAGCGAAAACCTTTATTTAAAATCTCGTCCGTTGATATGACAGTTGATGAAAGTCAACAGTAGATGACATCACTTTCTTCAGTGATTCACGATAATCCGCAAAACGACATTTATTGCCGAGTAGCAGAACTTCTTACAATCTTCACTACTCGTCAATAATAACACACGGATGTTGAAAATCACATATAGAGGGCGCTTTTTTCAGTTTTTGAAAACGACATCTATTGCTGGATAGCAGAACTACTTACACTGTTCACTGCTCGTCTTTACCATCACACGGATATTCAACATCATCGCTAATAGAGGGCACCACATTCTTTAACGATTACCTATAATTCAAAACTAGACATCTGCTGACAAATAGGTAGACCTCTCATTGAGTACTCATTGCATTGCACAAAATTAGTTCCACAACTTTGCGATAGGGAAGCGCATAACGATGGAAGGCCTGGATAATGTAACTCGTAGAAGACCTATAAAAAAGTGTAAATCACAAAAAAGAAATGGATATGAGCACCTCCTTTAAGTCATCATATTCGGATGAATTCTTGAGTAGAAGACTAGACGTTTCTTTGCATATTACAGCATTATATCGAGACGAAATGGACTCCGAAATAAGTAAATTAAAGGCGGACTTACAATCTATGCAGGATAAATTACAAAATGTCATTCTCGAAAATGTAGAACAGAAAAAACAAATTGCACAACTATCTCAGGAAGTTGAAATTCTAAAACAGATTCGCCAAAGTCCACGAACAACTCTACGTCAGTCAACCATGCAGAAACATAAAGTCAAGCGTCGTTTTACTGAGTCACTTAGAAACTCTCCGCTCATGATGCAAAGCTCACCTAGTGATGAAAAACTTCATGCCCACACTCATTCACTGGTCCAACAAGGAAAAACACAAAGCAATATACCTACAACAAAACTGGGATGTTCTGAGCAAAGTGTTACAGCATCAGTGTCTAATCCACAAAGCAGACAATCATTCGAACGCAGTATAGAGATTCCATGTGCTCAAACGTCGTTTACTTCGTTGAAACTACTAAATGTAAGTGATCACCAACGTTCGCAAAATTCAACAACTGGTGTTCCAAAAATTATTATTTTAGGTGACCAGCAGGTACGAGGTTTTGCCAGACAAATAAAGTTACAGAGTGCCAATAAGTGGAATAACATATATTCTTTATCGGGAGTGTCAAAGCCAAACGAACTAGTATATTGTATAAAATAGACGATTATATAAAAACTTTGCACAATGATGGTATAGTAATATTGGTTATAGGAAGCAATGACAAAAACCCGTACAAATTTCTATCAGAGTTGATTCCTACCCTTCATAAACTAAGAAACAACTAAGTATTTATACTAAATATTATTAATAATCCCTATTTAAAGGAGACGGGCGAAAGTTCATAGAAAGTTGGGCCTGACGTTACAGCGTTATTTTATTTAGATACAAATACCATTAAAAAAAAACTAAAATGTTTACGACTGCTCCATGGTAGAAAAAAAAATAGGATGTTATTGGTGTTAATAAGCTGAATGGTGTTAATATTTGCGTCATTTTAACGTTATGCATCGTTCTCACATACATAATTTTTAACATGAATGATATAACCAATACTTTGTAACCATATTATTGTGATTTAAAAGAGTGTCCATGGAGTTTCATGCCAGTTCTTCTCCATAGGTACCTACTACGCTTTGGAATGGGCAACTAACTAGCTTCATCTTTTTGACTGACCGACCCTTGACAATTCAAAAGTGCCTGTAATTGGTTTAGTTAAAATAAATAGTTTTGAGTTTAATCATTTAAAGGGATTTAAAATCTGTAAATAAGCGCAATATTTTGGCTCGCCTTTTTATAATTTGCGATAAACTGTTGTTAGGGGAGAGTTTTTGAGCAAGTATATGTGGGGCAAAAAGTTGATAGCTTATTAGGTGCAGCATGATAACAGAACATTGAAAATATATTTGAAAAGTTTCAGATAGAAGCTACGTAGTCCACTTCTTCAGATTTAAAAAACGGGCCAAAAATAAAGCGATCTTCAGAACCGTTTATTTTCTTATGATCATGATAATTGGGTAGATAGTAAGTAATTAGGTAGTACTGATGAAGATATTGTGGGTTTTTCCTAAATCTGACAACTTTGAAAACTCAGATTTGGACAATATTTAAAAGGATACCATACAGAAAAACGAACATATTATCATATCGCTCATCCCCCATTGCAAAGAGCGTGATAATTTATAGTCTATAGACGGGCGACTTATATGAAATATCTTTAAAAAAAAAACAAAATCCATCCGGTAGTTTTTGCGTGGTGCTGGAATGTTCCAGCATCACGCAAAAGCTATCTTTAACTGTTCTATTTATCTAATTTTAGCTGAGCTATCACAACTTTTGTCTAGCAAATCGGAAAGAAATATCTCTTAAAACAGAATTATTTGCATGCGCTGCATAAATAGTTGTATACAGTTAAAAACAATGCATGGCCATCTGCCTATCGATTCTGTAAAACCTCACCGTGAAAAGTTAAGTGAAGTGAGCTTAAAGTGAGCTGTCAATATCCCTAGTATGAGTTGGAATGACAGCTCACTCTACGCTCACTTCACCTAAGTTTTCACGGTAAGATGGTTACAGAATCGCACTGCATGCTGGTCCGCCTTAAATAATTCTACAAAAACGTTCGCGACACCATTTTTCTATATTTTATTTATTTATTTTACCATTTATGTACACACATATATAAACAGACAATGAAAAACTGAACAGAAAAAATAGGTACCTACAGAGGTGATGCTTATTTCATAAGAAATAATAATATGTATTTTTTTTTAAGTATTTTTTCGAGTTTGGATGAAAATATGTTTTTTTACAAGCTTTTATTTAACTTACGATTTACGTATGTATGTATGTTGAAGCGTTAGTGATCCTACGATTGTTACCACCTTCTCGGTGTCTACTCGTGAGAACCTGTAATTGGCTCTGTGTCGCTTGTACAATTGTTATTAATTTGGTTTAGCTGTTGGTTCTCCTACTTATAAATAAATAAAAATGTATGTATGTATGTTCGGCTGGACTCTTGCAACTCAATTTTGAAGCAGATATCTTAAACCGATTGAGCTGAAATTTTGCATGCATGTGTAAATCAGATGACAATGCAAAATTATTATGACATGGAGCTGATCTGATGATGGAACCAGAAGGTGGCCATAAGAACTCGGTAGTTAAACGACACAACCCCATCGAGTTTGGGCCGGTATGATTCGTCTTCACAAGTACTTTGGTGCTAGATGGTAACCAGGGTCTGATGATGGAGCTGGAAGATGGCCATAGGAACTCGGTAATTAAACGACATAACCCCATCGAGTTTGGGCTCGATTGATTCGTCTTGACGAGTACTTTGGTGCTAGATGGTAACCAGAGACTAAAGATGAATAGGTAGCTTAAGTGCAGTAAACGCATATAACGGAAAAACACCGCTACGCGCTACGAACTACGCCGTAGTCAATCTCGCTTCAAAAATACTAAAACGTTAAAAATAAAAGAAAAAAAACTTTTAAAAACAAGCTTTTATTACTTATTAATAAAAAGGATGAAAAAGTTAAAAATAATTTAAACCTGATAAGAAATAAATAAAAGCGTGTTACATTTTGATGGAACATTAAAGAACATTTAGAACACAATGTTACACGCTTTTATTTATTTCTTATCAGGTTTAAATTATTTTTAACTTTTTAGTCCTTTTTATTAATAAGTAATTATTATTATTAGAATTTCTTTATTCAAGCTACAAAGACTCAATTGTTAGTAAAACTTACGACTATGTTAGTAAGCACAGACACTATAAAATTAACGGTCACCGTTGCGACATCCCATGAGAGACGGCACAACAGTGAGCCACGTACACACAGTCTAGGCGACTCGCAATCATGCTTAGGACACTGTTGGAGCCGCCCCACACCCTGCGCACCAGGGAAGCGCACCTTTTACGCATTGTTGCGAAAAAGCAATCTACATGCGCATCTGCGAACATCCCTGACGCACTACAGAAACGGGGCAGCCCCACCAGTATCCTAAAAAAAGCTTGTCTTTAAAAAGTTTTTTTTTTCTTTTAATTTTTTTAATGTTAATCCTTATCAAAACTTATTTTATAATCACAAGGACATCATGGAGATAAGATTTGCCCTTTACAGTATGTCAATTGGTCATGTACTCGTATTTTGGGAGATAATATAAAATTACTAAAACGCAAATGCCGCTAAAACATTCACGAATACAACTTTCATTCATCGCGCGCACATGCTTTGTACCGACGTTTTATCCATTTACCCATAGAAGGCGTTGTGCAAATACGTCTTTTTTCTGAATCGTGTGATTAAGATTTAACGCGGATTGACGACCCTCTCGATTTATTATTTTAAAAAATTCGTCGGTGTCGGTCGGTAATTGGGTGATATAATTATATATATTGTTAAAATAGTTGCATGTATTTCTATTGAATTCTATCGGTTGTTTGGTATCATAAATACATCGTTCGTTCTCCTCTTCGTAATTCTGTTCTACAAATGTTCCTAAACTATCTCAAGTTGAGGTAATCTATCGTCGGGTCGGGGTGAACCAAAAATTCCACGCGGATGAAGTTGCGGGCAGAAACTAGTAATATACTATACAGTTGTAGATGAACACTTCAATAACGTGGTATAAAAAGATTACAATGAAAACAAAAATAAAGATGTTCTTAAAAATGTTTTAATAATCACAGCGCAGTTGGTAGCAGTTGCTTCGCTCGTTCCTGTCAACTGCACTCGTAGCGGCATTGCTCACATCGTCTTAGCGATCTGATTGTAACAGCTCATAACAACGTGTCCCGCCTGACCTTCTCCCTCCTCCAACACTGAATGGTGAAAGGAGTACTCGATACGTATCGGTAAGCAATCGACATTATTGCTTTGTCTCCCACGGCCAATATAGCTGTTGGTAATTTTGCTTTGGAGACAAAAAATATGACACTTTCCGGTAAAATATAGCTTTTATTTTGATGAAAACTCGAACATGTGTCAGATTTTTTATTATTTATAAGGAAACGGTATACAAATATTGTTTAAGATCCTTTATTATCAACAAACATCACGTTTAATTTAAATGGAATAAAAGCTAAATAAGACGTTGTATTTACTTAGCGCGTCAGCCGAAAGTTTAGGACCCGAGCCTTTACGACGTCACGGCATCATTAGCGAGCGTGTCAAAATTAACATTCGGGCCGAGTTTGGATTCTCCGGCGGTAGGTAGGTACTTGCGGCACGAGTGTGCAAGCGAGTAATTGCTATTTAATTGCTAAGCTATTATTGCCAATAAAAGAATAACAATAGATTAATTAATCGATATTACGGCGAGATCAGTGCGGCCGTCGCTGACGAGAACTCTACGAATGACAGTCTAGTCTCACCCACTAATCGAACCCACGTAAAAGTTCTGCATTGTCCCGCACACAGATCATGTCTCAAGCACGCTGACACGATCTACTGGAAATTCTTGAAACTGCTCCTACTTACTACAACAAATATGTATTTACAGAATTATAATCATCACACAACTCTCTAAGATCAAGTAATCCTACTGAATGATTTTTTCATGAAATCTTGACCTTTTAGGATTATGCTAACTTAACAAGTTGTATTACTGATTCTAACGATTATAATTCTGTAAATACATATTTGTTACGGCCGCGAATCATATTTTAATCAACGTACAACTTAGCACTGACCAGCGAATTGCAAAAAACGTAAGAAAATTTTAATTTCGCGGGCTACCGTGGAGCATCCCCCTTAAGGACTTGTCAAAGAACGCTCTGTATTTAAACAGCCGTTATTGTGTGACCGCTCACTGCTTTCTTTGGAAACCAAAGCATAAGTTTAGTGACTATTGTTATGTAAGGTGTATTTGTGTCAACTGTCATTGTCAAATTACATAATTATGACGGGCTGTCACAGCGGGAGGATTTTCACAGCTGTCTTGCAATTCTTGACAAGTTTTTGACTTTTCTTTGTCGCTGAGACTGTGACTAGATTTTGAACGTTTTAAATTACCTACGGGAATTGGCCTTCAGGTCACTAACTCCAAAGCAGTAATGCTCGCGAAGGAGGAGGCGGAGCGCGTGAGGGAGAGGCAATCTCTGCACCCTCACGCCCCTAGCCGAGACACCCTGGAGTCAACAGCCGACTCCCGGCCACCGAAGGCGCGGGCTTGCGGGCGGTGAGCAATGGGCAGCTCGTCGCCCGGTAAGGACCAGGCCCGGGTCGACGGCGCGTTGTGTTCCACGCGCGCCTCAAAGAGATGTCAGCACGTACTGACGGGGTCCGCTAGGCAAGGTCACTAACTACACGGTTGTTTCATCTACATACCTCAATCATAACTTCTATATCGTTATGTAGATCCAGGACGTGGAGCCGATCGTGCTGGATGTGTGGGTGGAGGCAGTGGGTGCGCCGCTGCAGCTCGCCATCGCACCGGCGGGCCAGCAGGATGGGTCGGACGTCACACCCATCATGTGGTACACGCTCATGTTATTTAACAAACGACACTTACAATGTGCCTCAAGCATTCTCCGCGAGTCAAGCAGGCTTCATACCGTCTCATTTGCCGGCCTATATTTGTACCAAATTATGACATAGGTATTGACATGTTTAAGTAAACTAAAGCAGCTTTGCGACTACAATTATAGCGTTATTGGCGTAGCAGCTCTCTGCAGCGTAGCAACTTGCTACGACGTAGTATCTTGCTACGACGTAGTTCAAAACGTAGGAGAAGCTCCGTCAACGTGCAAGACGGTATATAATATATAAATCCCCGTTTTTATTATTCTACAAAGAGGTTATAATCAGACGCACGACGAATCAATCAAATCTCTGTTAACATATGGCGACTTAAGTACATTTATAGGTCATCTCAAAAAATCGGAACCAGTTCCTTGTTCCTCCTTTATCAAAATATCAAAATAATGTTTTTTTTTCTCCTTGACATTGGGTTGAGTCTACTCGATTGATAAATGGCGTGACCTGGCAATTATTTTCAAGTGAATAGTTTTCTCGCAACAGCGCGCGCCTGTTATGCCCGATATGAACGGGTAGCGCCCGCGCGGCGCTCACGATTTGAAACACACCCGGTACCTCGCACCGCTGCGGCCACGTCTGCTGCTGATTATCGCTCCCAGAAAAGCCACCGCCTTCAATAAAATACCTTATAATTTGAATAATCAATCGAAAAGCATCTTAAATGTCGTACATAATTAGATACCGATATTTAAAAATTTGGCACTCCGGCGCGTGAAAAGTAAGCGAACGTAACAGTAAAGAGAACCAATATCGGGGCCAGTCGATATTATATAACATTATATTTTTAATTAAATATAATATATTAATTAAAAATATAATGAGTGGGGCTTCAATTTCGCACTTGTGCTCACCGGGGGCTCGGGAGCTGGGGGGGCTCAGGGCTCTGGGGACTCGGGGCCGCCTCCGCGCTGCGCTGGCGCCCAAATACCTGGTAACCCTCGTAGAACAGATGAGTGACGGCATCAATCTTGCTTAACTTGTACTGTCTGCACCGATCTTCACAAATTCAGTTGAAATACTTCTAGAACTCATTATAATTTACAGGTTGGAGAGATACTTCACTTTCCAACTAAAACATACTTTTTATTAACCCTTGG
Organism: Apamea epomidion; assembly: GCA_947507525.1. Lineage (NCBI taxonomy): Eukaryota > Metazoa > Arthropoda > Insecta > Lepidoptera > Noctuidae > Apamea > Apamea epomidion. Next base: position 20,658,609 of record OX382237.1, read on the forward strand.
TGGGTTTCCTGTTCACTTAAAAAAAGCACATCATTTGTTTCAATTGTAATCAATTGTGTTTCAATTTATTTATTTGTGTTAATAGTGGAGCAGTTGAAGTGTTCGACGTACTCAATGAGGTGGTATCGGTGCGGTAGGTATCGGCTCGCTCAACAGCCGCATCCCGATCTCGTCGCTTTATAACCAGCAGCCCGTTCGGTTCCGGGGCACTTGGCACCAAAAAGCTTGTGAACTGATTTTGGAACGCCTGTTGTGAAGCGAGGGGCGCTGAGGGGGTCGGGGGTCGGGTTTTTCGGGGACTTAGTGGCAACACTGCCCGAGTGACATGTCAAAATTCTGTTCCGTATTTTAAAATTATTTTTATTTAACTTTTAAGTGTAATTATAGTGTATTACTATATCCAAACGTAAATTAACTGCACAGATACTCGGGATTATTGTTTTCCTGCAAATTTACAAAGTTAAATACAGTTTTTGGTTGCCTACCGTTACCGGTAACCTCTCACGAACAGCTGATGGTCAACCTGCAGATTTAAACGGGGAGTATTGTTTACTTTTATTATCTAATTAGCACACAATCGTCTTAGACTGTAACAGATTTATTGAGGCCCAATGCACTGGGTCTAGTCACTTAGTTTACATAGATCATAGCGAAACGTTGATGTTGTTGTGAAATACTGTTATGCTATTAGTGCTAGAACACTGTGATAAATACGTAAAAATAATAACATTGACTGTCGTTGTTTTCAATTGTAATCTTTTATTGAAAAATAGTTTTTTTTTTTTTAATTTCTTTTATCTAGGCATCCTACCCGCATAAGAAAAAATAAAAGCAGTAGACAATAGAATCAATGTAACATTGTACTTGATCTAATCATATTAGTTGCATTTCAATTAGATTCAGCAGCCTATCTCATTACTTACTCTATTAAGCAACACTAACTTCTAACAATTTTATTCTTTCATTTCTAGCTTTCCCTCCTTTTCTTTGTCTGTCTAAGTAGTTCTCACCATTCTTTTAATTTTCCTTTCAGTACTAATTCCTCAAACCATGCCTGTGATGACCCGTAAGGCTGCTGCTCAGGATGTGGAGCTTAGATTGAGAACGACCATTCATGAACTTGAGGCTTCAGAGAGAAAATGTCAAGCGCTGTTAGAGGAGAGAGAGGAAAGTGAGAGGGAAGTAGAGAAAGTCATATACAAAAACACAAGCTTAAAACAGGAGCTAGTAGACTTACATCGTCTGTACCTCAATGTTGTCGATGAACGGGATCAACTAAGGGTTGTCACAGATGGCTTCAACAACTGCAGTAATCTATACGAGGAGGCTTTGTGTAAGATTAGGGACCTAGAGGATGAATTAATCCACGCGAATGTTCAAATCCTAAAATTACAGAAGGATAAGGAACATTCTCAGATCAAAGAAACTGACCATTTATTTAATGAATTATTAAATAAAAGCTGTAACCCACATTACATAACAACAATAGACCTAACAGAGAATTCCTTACTGAAAAATAACTATAGTCATAAGATGAGTCAAAATAAAATAAAAAAATATGCAAGACTGAATAAAATCATTAAAAAATGTAATAAATTTAAGAAACAGCAAAACCATTTTTCCAAAAATATTCAATTAAGGAAAGAACGTGTTACTCTTATGAATAAGTTGAAGAACTATCAAATTAAATTAGAAGATAGTATAAATATTTATGAAATAGATACTCAACGCTTACAAACTGAAATTCAAGCTCTTGATGACTCACTAAAATCCCTTTATAATAAATATTTATGCTCTCAACACCAAATCAAGGAGAACATCCTTGCGACAAACGAGTTGGTAGACAGAGTGGACTCGCTGACTCTCAGCAACACTCAGTGTACTTGTCAGAGGGGATCCAATCTTGATGCTCTGCAGCCGCCTGAGGCAACGGAGGACCCGTCCCAGGTTGTGAGTGCTCTGGACTGCATCCCCAACCAAGATATACCTGATACTGTGCAAAAATTATCTCAAGCAATACAGTCAGCAGCTAGTAGTGTTTCCTCTTGTAGTAGTCAAGTATGTTATCAGTCAGTTATGTTTTCAGATAGTATAGGAAGAGGTTTAGGGAAATTAGTTAGTGACAACTTTAGTTTTAATACTCAAAACTATTGTTTACCTGGGACATCCTTCAGAGAAATAATGACATCAATTACAGGAAAACAATATGATTCTAATACCAACATTACTGTATTTGTAGGTAATAGTTCACAGGTCAAAAAAGAAGATGTCACTGACAGTGTTTCTGAGCTTTTAAAGATAAACTGTAATAAAATTATTTTGTGTGCTTTTCCATATTTTGAGAGATTATCAAATAGACAAAACAATTATATACATATGCTTAATAAGCATATGCATTTCTTAGCAAGTCACTACAGTGACAAACTTATATTTTTTGACACCAACAATTTTGTTGATAAGTTGAAATCGACAAGGAATACAGTGTATCTGCCCATTAGGTTTAGACATAAAATAGCGAGGCTATTAGCTTATATAAACTCAGACATAAGTAGTATGTCCAAGTCTTGTATTATTAACACCTTAACAATTAGTAATAATACTAATAATAAGGTGGCTGACCTAAGTAAGTGTAGCTCAAATGCTATAAATATTTATACAAATTGTACGAAGGAGGTTCCATTTCCCTCAAGCATTATGAGCTCACAGCTTGGTGATAAAATTGAAGTCTTGAGATTAACTCCGGATAATCTTTTAAACTAGTTTGTAAGACAACAGAAGGTACCAGAAATAATATCCTTATAGCTAACAACAACAAGGTATCTTCTTGCTATAAATTAAGTAAATATCCAAAAGGAGATCAGCAGAATGCCTTGAAACTATTTCATCAAAATATTCAAGGTATGTCTTCCAAATTATTAGAATTTCAAATGTTTTTGGAAAAAACAAAGTTTGACATTGTTTGTTGTACTGAACATTGGTTAAAGGATTACCAAATGCTAATTAATTATGAGAACTATAGTGTGGGCAGTTGTTTTAATCGTAAATCAATGCTGCGTGGAGGTTCTTTAATCTTGATTAAAAATTGTTTAAAATCCAAACAACGAAATGACATAGTGGGTTTATCGATTGAACATTGCATTGAACTGTCCTGTGTTGAGCTCGATAAGCATGTTGTAGTGTGCGTTTACAGACCCCCTAATTATCAGAACTTTTCGTTATTTGAGTCAATAATGGAAGATGTCCTAGCGAAACTTGCATCCAACAACAAAGCCGCAATTATTTGTTGGTGATTTTAATATTAATATTTTGGAAAATAATTCAAATAGCAGTAGATTATTAAGCCTTTTCAAATCATTCAATTTATCTAATGTTTTTACTGAACCAACTAGAGTAACTCCAACTTCTGCTACTTGTATCGATAATGTCTTTTGCGATTGTGATTATTTAGATAAAGCCATCGTAAATTATCTGCCGTCTGATCATAGTGGACAAACGGTAACTTTTAAGTTTAAAACACCTTTGCAAAAAGTGGAAATACAATTTAGGCCAATAACAACTAGTAAACTAAAAAGATTCAATAGTACCCTAAATAATAAGTTAAATGATCTGGGCCATAATATGGATATGGATGATGCAAATAAATTGTACGAGGATTTCTTTTCGGTTGTGCACACTCAATTCAATAAAACTTTTGAAAAGAAAAGAAAAATTATTTTCCCTAATTTTATATTTAGTGACTGGGCAACTAGAGGTATTAGGATAAGTAAGGAAAGACTGTTCGAGCTGTATGGCCTTAAGCCTTACATAAATACAGAAACTTTCAACAAGTATGTTGCTACATATTCAAAAATCTTTAGCAATACCTGCAAGATAGCCAAAGCCCTGTACATTAGCAACAAAATCAAATCAGCAGAAAACAAAATAAAAACAGTTTGGAAAATTATAAATAACGAAACTAGTAGGAATAAAAAACGAAACACTGATTACACATTGGAGTCTTCACGTGGTGCCATATCCTCTAATTTAGAAGTAGCTCAAGAATTTGTAAATTTCTTTACTAATATACCATCAAAAACGCCGGAAGCCTTAAATTCCTCACCGGACGTATCACTTGAGTTACTAAAAGCGAACGTTCCAGGCTGCCCGGTTGAGTTTCAATTTAGACATATAAACCCTATGATAGTTATAAAAACTTTTCGACAAATCAAAATCAAATTGACCGAAGATCTATGGGGAATGTCTATCAAAGTTTGTACATCCATAATCGAGAATATATCGCCATACTTAGCTTTAGTGTTTAATTTGTGTGTAGATCAAGGAGTCTTCCCAGATTTAATGAAATATAGTAAGGTTATTCCACTTTTTAAATCTGGGGACTGCAAAGACACCAATAATTATAGACCAGTATCCGTGTTGCCGGTTTTCAGCAAAGTGTTCGAAAAGGTAATGCTCAATCAAATGCTTAATCATTTTAACAACAACAAAATCTTGCACGATCAGCAATATGGCTTCACCAAAGGACGTTGTACGACTGACGCCGGTGTCACTTTATTAAAACACATATTTACAGCGTGGGAGGAAGCCCAAGATGCCATAGGAATCTTTTGTGACCTCTCCAAGGCATTTGATTGCGTTAATCACAAAACCTTACTCTTGAAACTTGAGCATTATGGACTAGGTAAACTTGCGCTCAGTTTAGTAAAATCTTATTTACATGATAGACAGCAAAAAGTTCAAATAAATGGTGTCAATTTACTTGGTTTACAAGTAAGAATGGGTGTTCCACAAGGCTCGATATTAGGTCCTTTCCTCTTTTTAGTATACATAAATGACCTGCCGCATTTATTAAAAAACCAACCACAAATGGTGTTATTTGCTGACGATACTTCCATAATTATTAAGATAAATAGACGTGCATCAAATCTTGACGACGTAAATAACGCCCTACTGCAAGTGCAAAATTGGTTCACTGCTAATAATTTAGTATTAAATGGGAAAAAAACCAAATGCATAAGATTTGCTTTACCGAATGTTAAAAGTAGTGATTGTGACATAGTATTGAATAAAGAGAAACTAGAATTCGTCGATAAAACTGTTTTCCTGGGGATAACGCTCGACTCAAGGATGCAATGGGGTCCTCATATAACATCTCTTGCAAGACGGCTAAGTTCAGCAGCATATGCTGTAAGAACAATCCGTCAATTTACTAATGTAGATACCGCGAGACTGGTCTATTTCAGTTATTTTCATAGTATCATGTCTTACGGTATTTTACTATGGGGACGGGCTGCAGATATTGAGTCCATTTTTATTCTGCAGAAAAGAGCCATCAGAGCAATATATGGCCTACGCAGGCGCGATTCTCTAAGGGAACTGTTTAAAAATATTAATATCATGACGGTACCTTGTCAATATATCTATGAAAACATCATGTACGTAAGGAAAAATTTAAATATTTTCAGTAAAAGAGGTGACAGACACGCCTATAGAACCAGAAATAGGGACCAATTAGTTCAACCAGGTTTCAGACTGGCTAAAGTAGACTCTTCCTTCATGGGGTACTGTTTAAAATGTTATAATAAAATACCTCCCCACATACTCCAACTCAATGAAACGAAATTAAAATCTTGCATAAAACGCACACTATGCAGCCAAGCATATTATAAGTTGGGGGATTACATCGCTGACAAAAATGCTTGGCTAAACGCTGGTCCTGCTCCACAGGACGCATAAATAAATTGATTGGCATTTGAAAATACTTCACACACGCCTACCCAACCTACATACTGTTGGAGCTGCTGAAGATTCTAAAATACTATGTTTGCATTATATAAATTCAATCTCCTAGTATTGTATAATTGCATAGAACGTATGTGAGTACTATGTTACATAGAACAAAGGTACCATTTACTGGGTACGTCTTTCATTGACTTGAATATGCCTTGGTGGATGAGAGTATGTCATGCTCACTCTAATGTCTCGCTGATGGTGGCACATGTGTTGGATCATTTAGCTCCCTTCAAAATGGTTGAGCTGAATGGTGCTAATCTATGCGTCATGTTCGTGAACGGGCGCCGTCAGTAGGGACTGGTCAACTCTTTGCTGCCATGGCTTGTTTTGATTTAAATTAATATTTGAATTGTTTTTTTTTATCTTTTCATTACGGACGCTTTTAACGTTCTGCATCGTTCTCACATGCATAATTTTGAACATGAATGATGTAACCAATACTTTGTAACAATATTATTATGATTTAAAAGAGTGTCCATGGAGTTTCTTGCCCGTTCTTCTCCATAGGTACCTACTACGCTTTGGAATGGGCAACTAGCTTCATCTTTTTGACTGACCGACCTTGACAATTCAAAAGTGCCTGTAATTGGTTTATTTGAAATAAATAGTTTGAGTTTGGTTGCAAGAAGGCAACCCCTCAAATATGGCGCGGGGGGTAATGGCTGATTTTAGCGTTATACTCGTGAACGGGTGCTGCTTGCGGTGACAGATCGTCTTGCTGACAATGTCATGTTATTTTTATTAGTAATTAACTGTTAACTTATTTTACTTCGAATGTGGTCCTATTTGTGACTTCAAGTTACAGCTATAGGAAAATACAAGCTGTTGTTTTGCATCCTCGTCAAACTTCAGGAGGCTGTTATGAAAGACATAAATAATCAAATAAAATTACGATCTCTGGTAAATAATGAATACATACTTTTTTATAGTTATTTAAGTTTAACAGTATTTCAGAATACACCACTTTCAAAGAACAGAATCGCGTTATGGTATCGTATAATTGGCCGCGTTTTTATGTGTGTGTAAAAGGGCAGTTACAGTGCGATCTCACACAGGCCGCGTTTTAAAATGCGTGTGCCACACATGCCGATTTCCAAAAATTAGAAAAAAAAACCTACTTATTTTATTATTATTCGTGTCGTGAATCAGTAGCATACTTACCTCCTTGAATTTGACGAGGATGCAAAACGACACCTTGTATAATGCATTGCATATTATTATATCAGCGGGCACGCCCTTTACGCTTGAGGTTTTTATTTAGCTATTAAGTTCTGTTTACGTTTTCATTATTAATTAATTTCTGCTTGAGTATAGTTTTCAATATTTACAACAGTAAACATTAATATTGTATAGACTCAAGTTGTTCTAATGAACAGACAGCTGTACTGCTGGGGAGCTTGTAGCGCCACTTCTTCTTCCCAGCTAAAGCACTAGGAAGTGGTGAAGGGCGGACGTTTTGGGGGACTGTCTTGTGTAATGGTGACGTTCAAACTTGCTGATTCTCAGCCTAGTTTGAATATAATTATGATTTTTGATTTTGAGACAAAAGAGTCGCCATGTGAATATTTATACCTAGGTATGTATGAATGTAGTTAGGAACAAACGCGACGCCATATGAATTTTTATATCCAGGTATTGGCGAATGCTACATTTTAATTTTATCACGAACGACCTTCTTTTATAACAAATCCAACCTTATTTTTAACCAGAAAGGTTATTTTCTTCATATGGTTTTTTTTAATTTTGAATCTAAAAGTGTCATGTCTTTTCTCTTACGGAGATTTTTCATTTGAAGTTTTTATTGTATACAGGACGGAAGTCCATAATATTATTTTTTTCCGCTTGACCATGAAATAATTTGCCACGATATTAAAAGTATCGATATAACGGTTTGAACGACCGAGTTCGTTCGTTGTTCGACAGAATCCAAGGGTATGTTTGAGTTCCTAATGATTATTAAAAAGTTCTTATCGTTTCCTAAATTTTATTCCACTCTTTTCTTTGTAATAGGCAGTGTTCCCGAAATTAAACGAACAGCATCAAAGATTTGTCTCGAGGCGAGTCAGGTTACTTCATTCAGACTTGGTATGTAATTTAACTTGTCTTCAGCTCTTTTGTTATAAAAGATTCTGCCTACTTCTCGGATTATCATTTTTCGTTATTTTCTGTAGATTTGTCCGAAGACTGTTGGCGGATCTTGAATTCGCCCCACCGCTAGCCTGGGACCAGACGACTGCAAGCTTCCTGTTGGGATTAGAACCCAACGCTGGTGGATTCTGATATCAGCCAGCCAGGAGCCTTCCGACTGCCAACCTGGAGTCTAGGATCGGATTTGCGTATATTTAGTAGTTTTTTTTTTAATTTTTTGTCGTTAATATTGTCTTATTTTGTTTAAAACAGTCATATAAATTGTTGCCTCGCTACCTGATAACAGATTTACTTGGTGCGTTATTACCCATTTAGGATTACCAGATATGTATTAATTGCGGGAGTCATAGGAACGTTTGCAAACGTATCGTGACCGACGCTTAATATAGTGAAATTTATAGGCTCTAACACAAAAGACGTCGCGTCAGAGTTATAGCTTAACTCTTTGAAATATTAGATACCGTGCTGTGTCCTTCATTAACTTTTGTTTACAATATTTTTTATTTTACTAAATTAAACGTGTACAAGTGAAGTCAAGTTTTTATTTCGCTACAGTATGTATGAATGTATGTAGTTAGGAACAAACGGTGGTTCTTTCAATTTATGAATTTTGTACACTTTTAACCATAGTGTGACTCGCGTTTTGATACTTTTTCGAACCTTTACTATACATAAATAGGTAACCATGATTTCTGTCAAATAAGGGGTAACCGATAAAGTAGGTAAATGATTGTACATCATACAGAAAAGAATGACAAGTAATAGATATACCTACATACGAGTAGATATGTCCCAACAAGATTGAAGTAGTAGGTATTAATACGACGAAATTGGACGGGGCGGTGCTATTAGTATCGAATTACTACCTCATTTAAAGTGAGTGACAACAATCTTCAATACTCAGTGAACGCTGTCTCTCAAGTTCAGCATTTATATAGAAATTACTTGTTTCCAAGCAACTAAAATGAATTAATTAAAATTTAAGCACATTCCAGTTTTTTTAAAAGCACCAGTGAAACATACAACATGCACCTAAACATTATTTATATTCAATGTTAATGATCAGGTCATTGTGTTCCCAAAGCGTCGCTCACGGCTGTAGCAACTCGTTCATCTGCAGCTACTCGGCCCTCCTTGTTGCCGTCCCTGACGTCCCTTACGGCACGCCACTGGAATGTCTCCGCATTCCGGTAAAGCGCCGGTACATTCCCGATACATTATCGGTATGTTCCGGCATAAAATCGGCGCTGGCGCGCTTTCGGCTCCCAGGCGCCGTGCCATACCTCTGTGTCTTATCATTTATAAATAAAACTACGAGTACTGTGTAATCTTATTGTACAGAAGTATCATTTCATATGTAACGATAACACAAACCAATCAGACATATTATTTCCGGGTGTTCTTGTCTAGCTAACGGAGAGTACTTGCATAGACACAACCTTGTAGCCAGGATAATCCATCAGCAACTTGCTCTGAAATACAACCTTGTGCAATCGGAGGTGCCGTACTACAGAGTGGCAATTCTCGTAATTTTAAGAACATTCACAGTCTGATCTGTCTAAATGTGTCAAAAAAACGTCTAATTTTCCTACATTTTGACAGGTTTTTGACATTTGTTTGTCGCCGAGATAAGACTGCGACTAGATTTTGATCGTTTTAAATTACGAGAATTGGCCTTCTGGTATGTGTTCGATCCAATTCTCGAAAATGGAAATATCACATTGTACTGTGATCAATCCGTCATCACCGACAGGGCTATTGTTGCCAATAAGCCTAATACGAGTATAGTGGTGGTGGATCGATCAGGGCCCCAAGTCTGCTAATTTACAAATGCTTCAATTGAATCTCAATTGCATCTCGGTTGAATAGTTTGGCACATTTGGTATTCTACTACTTATTTAAGACCAATGGTGTTCCATTGACGTATCATCGAACTGCCATTCAATCGCCATTGTACGATTTGCTATTCTGCTCTTCAGTCGTGTGACAGTTGTCTTGATCTTACAATTATTGGTAGTCCGCTCGTTATTTGACGTTTGTTTGACATTTATGTGAATCGTCTCTCAATGACAATCTTACCATTGAAGTACAATTCAACAACGATAGATCGTTACGTGTAGCGTTTAAATTGTTGTATAATTTTAGTAATTTAAAATAAGGCCATCACCAAGTTTACGTTGGGGTATTTTGACTTTAGCCAATTCTAATGATCGCCGTCGACGACAGCGATCATTAGAATTGGCTCGGCAACGTCGCAAATCCCGAACTACAATGAGGCTCAGTGTAGATCCGTTTCGTGAGATACCTGAGTCAGAATTTATCAAAACGTTCCGACTCGGAAAAGAACAAGCGAAGGCGCTTTGTGAAAAGTTCACTCCATTTCTTCAACAACAAGGGCGTAAGGATGCAATATCACAATTTAAAGGTTAGTAAAGTGGTGCTTAGATATGAATTGTCTAAGTATTGATTAAGTAACTATTCTATTTTAAGTAAATACAATTTTTGTAATATCAAATTTGTGTTTTAGATACTAATTGCACTAGCATTTTATGCGACCGGTTCATACCAGGCACTGGTAGGCCAAAGTGCACTACATAATGTGTCCCAAACAACGGTGTCAAGGGCTGTAAGGCAAGTGACAAAGGCGCTGAACCATCCATACGTGTATGGACATTATATTGTCTGGTCATAAGAAAACTGAAGAAACAATCAACAGTCACTTGACATTTTGACAAGTTGGTTGAATTGAAAGTGACATTTCCGTGACAGCATCAAATTTTTGACTTTGGCAACACAGTCCCCGTATTATAAGTAGTGTTTTCTACAGCATTTGGTCTTATTCTATCGAGAAGGCGTTTCATTATAGACAATATATTTATTATGAGTCGTAATTCAATCACAGAAATTTAAAAAAACTTTTATTTAAAAAGTTTTTTTTAAATTATAACTCATTCATTCATTCAGTGTCGTGGTAGATTTTAATAGGCAACACCGCAAAATATTCAATTGTCACCATTGCAATCCAATTAGGATTCTCTATTACAATTCAATTGACACCACATTTAAGTTTTAGCAGAATACGCATTTAGGTAGGAGTAGTGTTAGAAATAGTGTAGGAGTAGGTTAGGAGTAGGGTAGGAGTAGGGTGGGAGTAACGTAGGAGTAGGGTAGGAGTAGGTAGGAGTAGGGTAGGAGTAGTGCAGGAGTAGGGTAGGAGTAGGGTAGGAGTAGGGTAGGGGTAGGTTAGGGGGTAGTACACCACGCGAACAAAGTAGCGCCGGGCAGCTAGATATATATAATAATAATAATATTTATTTCAGATAGCTTCACAAACTTCTACAATATAATGCTTACAATAGAGGAGTCCTATTAAGTAATAAAGATACCTGTGCTAGGAGACCCCGCTCTTCTAAAACTAGAAACAATAATAATGTAGGAATGTACATACAAAAAAAAAAACAATTTTGTCTAGGAAAGCATGTGTGTGTGTGTGTGGTGTGGTGCGTGTGTGTGGTGTGGTGCGTGTGTGTGGTGTGGTGCGTGTGTGTGTTGTGGTGCGTGTGTGTGTTTGTGTGTCCCTTATCGTCAAATTATCGCATGGTACTTTGTAGCAAAGTGATACCGGTGGGCTACTATTTCTTATATTTTTAAATGTTTTTATACTTTTTATATTCTAATATTAAAAAATAGAATTTATATACATATGTCTACGTTGAAATAAAGGACACAAATAATAATAATAAATAATTATGTACGAAACACATAAAGGATTAAAGTACTTGCGATAGATATCGCTTCACGCAGTAGATATGATGCAAATACTTGGGCTTACTAGTTGATCGCAATTTCAATATGTGGAAGGGATGCTTCCCCTTTTTGTTTTTTTAACCCCCGACGCAAAACCGTTAACGTGTCTCTGTGTGTGTGTGTCTGTGGGGGGGGTGTGTGTGTGTGTATGTCTGTCTGTGGCATCGTAGTTCCCGAACGGATGAACCGATTTTAATTTTGTTTGTTTTTGTTTGAAAGTTGAATTTGTCGGGAGTGTTCTTAGCTATGTTTGATGAAAATCGGTCCAAGATGGCCGCCGCCACAAAATGGCGGATTACATATTTTTTCACAACTCCCTCAATATGGGTATCAAATGAAAGGGCTTGACTAGTAGAATACTATACACTATGATAAATTTCAAATCCAAGATGGCCGCCACCACAAAATGCCGAATTACATTTTTTTTTCACAACTCCCTCAATATTGCTATCAAATGTAAGGGCTTGACTAGTAGAATACTATACACTATGATAAATTTCAAATCCAAGATGGCCGCCACCACAAAATGCCGAATTACATTTTTTTTTCACAACTCCCTCAATATGGCTATCAAATGTAAGGGCTTGACTAGTAGAATACTATACACTATGACCAATTTCAAATCCAAGATGGCTGCCACCACAAAAAGGCGAATTACGTTTTTTTTTTTCACAACTCCCTCAATATGGGTATCAAATGAAAGGGCTTGACTAGTAGAATACTATACACTATGACAAATTTCAAATTCAAGATGGCCACCACTACAAAATGGAAAATTACAAACAACCTGATTAAATACCAAATTACCTGAATCTTAAAACGCAACAAAATAAAAGAAATGAAATAATTAGGAGTCCCTACAAAAAGCATGAAATATTTTTTTTTATTAAAAATTTTAAAAACCCCCGACTACAAGAAACCCTAAAAGAAAAAAATAACCTTGAAATGGAAGTACGTATGAAATTTTTTGATTAAATATTGTCCCGTCGGGGACCGCTACTATTTTAAACTTTAACAGAACGTTAGGCTAATAATCAGAGCGGTCCCCCGACGGAACAACATTTAATCAAAAAATTTCATAAGTTCTTACGTAGGGTCATAATTTCAAGCTTATTTTTTTCTTTTTAGGGTTTCACGTAGTCGGGGGTTTTTTAGATTTTTAATTTAATTTTTTTGTGTTTCTGACATTACGAACTTAATGTTTATTTTATTCAATCAAGATTTAATTCTTAATGCTTCAATATTAAATACCTCTTCCTAAGAACCATGGATCCGTTTTTTATGATATTTTGATGTTCAAATCAAATCAAAATCAAACCTATTTATTTGCGAGAATGTCTGATGGCTTGAAAGAGCATGGCAGTTGAGAATATGTCATGCTCACTTAAATGCCTCACTGGTGGTGGCGCGTGGGTTGGACCATTCGATTCCCTATGAAATGGTAGAGCTGGGTGGTGCTGATCCACGCGTCATGTTCGTGAACGGACGCCGTCGGTTGAGACTGGTCACCTCTTAACTGCCAGGGCTTATTTTTAATTTTATAATTTAAATTGTTTCTTTTTTACATTGTTCTCACATATAGAAGCAATAGGAATAATATACCCAGGATTTTGTAATAATATCTTGATTTAAAAGAGTGTCCGTGAAGTTTCTGGCCCATTCTTCTCCATAGAGGTCTACGTTTTGGAATGAGCAACTAGCTTAAACTTTCTGACTAACTGACCGACTATTTAATTTTGACAATTCAAAAGTGCCTGTAAATTGTTTAATTGAAATAAATTATTTGATTTTGAGTTTATAAAATACACCGAACGGCTGGGCCGGTCCTTCAGCGTCTGTTTAGTTGTTGACTCACCAACCGCCGAGTGTCACCAGCATTCCGAGCGCACCCAGCACACGGAATTAAGTCACATTAGTGGGCTAGTGGCGCCTGGAGCGCCTGGAGCGCCTGGAGCGAGGTGATATCAACTACAGTTGCCGCGTTTTAGCATGGCAATAGCTGTCATTGGCCGCCTACATTTTCTAACATTTTTTATTTCAAAAACTGAAATTAACGTCTTGAATCAATGTCAATAGACAAGAAGTTAATTTCAGTTTTTGATCTTCAACAAGTTCCAATAAATAAAAACCATACATAGTTTAATAAATCAATAGTTCCGGTTCCTACAAACGGGCGTTAGGGAATAATGACCGCTATTGCCACGCTATAACGCGACAACGACCAAGGTATTCGTAAAATGTCGTGGTTATGAGATGACGCGCCTCCTGTCGAAACACTCATTAACTTAATCCAACTGATTCCATTACATTCGCGCGGCCGTTAGTGCTAATGTTAATGCATCATTAATTACCACATCCCCACCTACGTCCTGTCTTGTCGCTCGCCTCCTCTCGCCCCCCTAGCCCCCTCGCCCCCTCGCCTTTCTCGCCCGACACCTCCGCTCTCTTAATTGATGAGTGTATCGAGTATCCACGTCGGCTGCCAATCTTCATTAGTTTCTACTTAACATTTATTTTGTTAGATCCACGCAATTAAGTATTTACAAAAAAAGGTTATTTCGTCGAAACAAAAACTTTAAATTATTTAACGGTTAAAAAGGGTACGCAAATCGAACAATGTAATGGGTAACGACAACTCTTTCACCGATTAATTTTTTCAACCGATTTTATTTATTATCTCCTTTATTTCAATGTTATCATAAAAAATATATTTTAAATATTAGAATATAAAAACATTTAAAAATATAAAAAATAGTAGTCACCGGTATCGGGAACAGGGTCCAAGCTACCGGTGGTCAGGGCTCCAGAGAGAGGAACCTCCTGACAATGCGAGCCGTGTCCAAGAAGAGAAGAAGAAGAACCGCTTTCTGAATCAAGCCCTTGATCCAGCTGCCCAACGAGAGCCTCCTCAGGTGTTGGTCGAGGCTCTTAGCTATTAAGCCATTGACTGTAATGACTATCGGCACAATGATCGCTGAGTCCACATCCCACATGTCGACAACCTCGCGAGCCAAGTCAAGATACTTGATTTGGTTATCATTGGTCGCTCTGATCGATCCACCACCACTATATCAGGCTTATTGGCAACAATAGTCTTCTCAGTGATGATGGATTGATCCCAGTACAATGTGATATTTCCATTTTCGAGAACTGGGTCGGGCACATACCTGTAGTACGGCACCTCCGATTCCACAAGGTTGAACATCCGGAGATAATATGCCTGATTGATTCCCCCGGCCGTTGGCATGTCCGACAGATGTCAACCATCTAGAGCAAAGGTCATCCATCTAGAGGAGGTGAGATATAACCTGACCACCTCTCCTCAGCCGATAGCCTAGATCTGAATCTTCCAGCAGCGTGCTTAGAGGATTCAAGGCTAAGCAGAACCAAAGCGGACTCAAACTGTCGCCCTGGAATATGCCTCACTCGATCCTTATCGGCTCGCTATTCCTCTGGATATTTCGACAACTTGAAAAGCGAAGGACCGTTCTCCATTGCCCCATACACGTCATCAGGAAGGTGCGTAGAGTTGTATCTACTTTATACAACTCCAGCACCCTCATAAGCCATGTGTGTAGCACCGAGTCATAGGCCTTCTTATAATCTATCCAACATGTCGACAGATCCTTTCGGGAACGACGAACCTGTTGGCTAATGGCCATATCAATGAGGAGTAGCTCCTTAGTACCGCAGGACCCGTTCTTACATCAATTTTGAGAGACAGACATGATGGAGTTGGTGTCTATATATTTATTAATTTTAGCTCTCAAAATGGATGTAAGAACTTCATAGACCGTCGGTAGACAAGTGATCGGTCTATAATTTTTGGGATCCGCGGTACTACCTGATTTATGGAGCAGATGGGTTTTTCCTGTCGTTAGGAACTGGGGCAGCTACCCTGACTCTAAGGCTGACTGGAACTGGGATGCTAGGGGGGCGTGCGATCTTTGAAACCACTTTATCCAAAACTTGTGCAGCCCGTCCGGCCCTGGAGATTTCTAGTTAGCCAATGGACGGACTGCACGAGCAATATCTTGGGGGCTGATGATAAGTGCCCCCATTTCTGGTATTATTTCGCACGCTCGCTCGATCTTCCCAGTCCAATCACCTTCGGTGTGACTGACAGGCACCGACCAGATGTTTTACCAGAATGCAGGGCGTCATCATCCAGTAGGTGCGTGTCAGTCACACCTTGGTCCGGTCGTTCCCAATCCCTGTAAACCCACCTTTCATCGTTCTGGAATGTGTGATTCTTAGTGTACCGCTCCAGTCTCCGTCTGTACCAGTGAATACGGTTTGCCCATGCACAGATCTTCTGCTTCAGGAAGTCGATACGCTCTGTGACGCGGGACAAATAATCTCGAGAACTAATATCAGTCCCCAAGAACGCCCGCCTCACAAAGCGCATCACTCTAGGGCGAGTATTGCCCTTCCTGAAGAAAATTAGCTTGCCGATGAGTGCTCTAGTCTCCCCAATACGATGCTCAATCCTGCACTGCCAAGCTGGTATAGCTGGTTTAGGTCGTTCGGAAATCTGACATGAGCTACACGACATGCCGCAACAGCTGCACAGTACAAGATTGAATGGGTATCGGTGAGGTCTTTGCTGCCGTTAAAACAATTTGACAGCTGCGAGTCTAGAGCATACACCAGCGCCTTGTTTTTCTTGTGCATGGGCAAACAAGGTAAACGTGGTCTGAGTCCAGGCGGAATAGAGCGGTACTCACGGAAAGCATCCTCCAAAGCGTTCCTCAATCTTGCATTGCACTGGGAACTCACGGATATAGCCTCATCATCATCCTCTTCATCAACGCGGTAGGGTCGCGATGAAAACCTGGGTAAAGTTTGCAGCTGCACCGCGACCAATGACGAAGCAGGCGCAACATGGCTATTCCGTGATTCGAGGCGTAGTCGATCAAGTACAACGTCATTCAGCATATGGTTACGCTGGATGACCCGCACCTGATCCGACAGTCGTTGCGCCGACACGTTGACAGCTGGCTTAATCACTTGAAACAGAGAGAGCATCCGACCACGGTACGCAGTCAAGTTACTTCTCCCCTCTGTAGCCCCAAAGTATGCGCGCATGATATTTTCATTGATAGTTTGTGTCCATCTCGTGCGCTGCTCACTTTCACCGGTAGCGGGGACCCTATCAGAGGCCGGTGGGCATCGGAGTTCTAAGCTGGCCAGTGGTCGGCCTCTTCCGCGTCGACGTACTGGTGGTGGTGTCGTAGGCGGCGAAAAGTATTCGTCGCTCGAGCTCGACGCAACTGCAGCGGCCGATGTCAGTGGCTCACGTCTGGAGCAGGTTCCGGCAGCTGCGAGGCGGAGCTGAGCGACGAACCCGAAGGTGTTGGGTGTGTGGTTTGCAGTTGTCGTGCCCGACTTAATTTTCATGCATCCTGGTATATTACCAGTGCAACGGTTATAATGCAAAAATTGGTCTTCAAAAATGGTATAAAGTACATGTTAAAACATTATTTTAATATGTACTTTGTATACTATTATTAATGTTTGAAAAATACTAGAAAATATACGGAGTAAAATTTTTGTCACTATCAACTTGACAGCTGAGCCACAGACTATTCATTATTATTATTTATTTCATCAAATTACTTATAAATTACATTTTTCAATATTTTTATAAACAAAAAGATAAAAACGCATTAAAAAATATAAAAAGTAGTAGACCACCGGTATCGGGAACAGGGTCCAAGCTACCGGTGGTCGGGGCAGAGACAGGAACCAGAGTGAGGCTCCAGAGAGAGGAACCTCCTGATAATGCGAGCCGTGTCCAGAAGTACCGCTTTCTGAATCAAGCCCTTGATCCAGCTGCCCAACGAGAGCCTCCTCAGGTGTTGGGCGAGGCTCTTGGCTATTAAGCCACTGGTTCTTACGACTATTGGTACAATGATTGCTGACAACCTCGCGAGCCAAGTCAAGATACTTGATTTGTTTATCTTTCTCGGCTTTCACGAGGTTCTCATCATGCGGGACGGTTATGTCAACAATCATTGCGCACTGCTCTGAACGATCCACCCGGTGGTGGATCGTTCAAAGCAGCGCGCAACTACTGTTGCCAATAAGCCTGATATAGTGGTCTATATCGGACTTATTGGCAACAATAGTCCTGTCAGTAATGATAGATCGATCCCAGTTGATCATTAGCAATTCCTCTAATTTTCGTTTAATTTTTGTAAACATTGCCGCATAAAAAAAATTAAAACCGTAATTTTATCGGTAAATTTTTCATTACAGTTTTTATTAATCAACTTGGTTTTTTATTTCTACAGTTTAAATGTCAATTCATTGTGATATGAATTGCACACAGATCATATTATGAATTGTTAGTTTGTGACCATTTTACGATTTTTAATATGATTCATATTGTTATCCCTGCCAAAGTGGTCTTTTTAGGCCCCCAATCTCAGTTTCAATCTGTCAAAAAATACTTCTAATTTCCCTACATTTTGACAAGTTCTTGACATTTGTTTGTCGCCGACATGAGACTGCGACTAGATTTTGAACGATTTAAATTACGAGAATTTGCCTTCTGTTGTAATGATAGTAGTAGCCGGCAACGGTTGAGGGAAACTATGACGGTCTGCAGTGTACACCGACTGCAAACATAACTACAACAGATTTAAATCGATGAGGGTATTCTCTCTACGTACTACCGAGATTTTAGCTAGAGGTTTTGTTCTTTTGTTGTTTTTGTTTTCTTTTATTGTTATTATTATTTTTGTAGCGTGAATGTTTTTTATTCTCTTTTGTTTGCTGTGAATGCTGTGCACGTCTGTAATTGACGTAAACACTAGTCCATGTCTCTGTTCTCTGTTATTTGTAAATGTTTGTGTTTGTGTTGTTGATGTGCCTTAATAATAAATAAATAATTCCAGAAACCAATTACCCAGTTTGTGGCATCTTTTTTTTTAATGTATGTTTATTTTATTTTATTTCATGTTTTGATTTTTGTTCTTTGTTTTGTGTCGAATCATATGTTGCAATGGTTTATTTTATTTCTTGTTTTGATTGTTGTTTTTATTTATTTATGTATTATTGCATGCTGCACTGGTTAACGTCATCACGTCAACGCCGGCTGCCGCTGAAAACCAGCGCTTGGGCTCGGTGTCGTATAGGGTCTTAGCATTATGCTGAGCGATGGCCGTTTTGCGTGAATGTGACGCATGTTTACCGCCAACTTGTTTTTTTTGTGTGTTTATGTCCTTTTTTCATGCGTCATGTTTGCCGCAAATAAATGCATTTTCTATCTTTTCTTCTTCGGTTTCTCCAAAGACGTCACCGAAACGCAGTCAGGCTACGGATGCTAGTAGATCTACATCAGGTCCATGTAGGCCCCGGTAAAGGCGTCTGTTTCGACTTGCTCGTTTGGAATAAATAAAAGTGGACTGTATAGTATGTAGATATAGGCTTGCTGTATTGCCGATTATGTTCAAAAGGTTACAAAAGTCCCGGACAAACATAAATTATTACGGCGTGCTAGAGTGTCGTCCGCCGGCGCCCGCCTCGCTCACACGCCGACGGCGATGACGCGTAGGTCGGTCACGTCGTCTGCGCGTGCCCGCTGCATGTTTGTTGGGTGCGATCCCAACAGCCGAGCGCCGCTCACTCGCCGATAGCGACGATGCGCAGGTCGGTCACGTTGCCTGCGCGTGCCGGCTGCGTGTATGTTGGGTACGATTCCCAACAGCGTCCGTGAAGCTCGTTACTCTGCCATACTTCCATGCGATCATTAGTATCAAGCACTACTGGCTTGCGCCAGTTCTCTTTAGCCAAGGAGAGCGGGGTGAGGCCCTTGTCCACCGCGACCACATTCCGATGCATCCCCACGTCGGTTTCTAGGAAATATTCCCTGAGACTGCATATCTCGCGATTGTGGAGCGTCTTAGCGCTTAAAAAGCCTCGACCTCCACATTTTCACGGGATATACAGCCTCATTACCGATGACCGTGGGTGATGCATTCGATTTGCAGTCAGCAGCGTACGGACCCTCTTATCCAGGGCCTCGAGTTCGGTCTGAGTCCATTTGAGTATGCCGAAAGAGTACATCAAAACCGGCATGACCCAACTATTGAAGGCGCGCACCTTGTTTCCGCCTGATAAAAGACTATTAAATACTTTTTTCAGGCGGCCAAAGAAGCGCTCCTTCAACGATTGCTTCATGTCAGTAATATTGATGCCCAACGCTTCCGACATACCTAAATACTTATACGTTTCGGCCAGAAACTGGGTAATTGGTTTCTGGAATTATTTATTTATTATTAAGGCACATCAACACCAGCGGGCCAAGGATACGGCCCGCGAGGAGATGTTGGAGACTCTGAGCCGAGATCCATGGGGGCGCCCTTACAGAATGGTGCGGAATAAACTCCGCACCTGGGCCCCCCCGCTGACGCAGAGTATCCGACCCCAGCTGGTGGAGGAAGTGGTGAGCGCTCTGTTCCCTTCACGGGGGGAGCATACTCCCCCGCCTATGGCTCCGCCACTTGCGGTGCCCGAAGCGGACCACACGGACGACGACGACGACACCCCTGAAGTGACCGGGGTAGATCTGAGAGCGGCGGTAGGCAGGCTGAAGGCCAAAAATACCGCCCCGGGACCCGACGGCTTGCCGGGTAAAGCCTGGGTCCTGGCCTCGAGGGCTCTCGGGCCTCGACTAGAGGCGCTCTTAAGCGCATGCATGGAGAGAGGCCAGTTTCCACTCCGTTGGAAGACGGGGAAGCTGGTCCTCATTCAGAAGCCAGGGCGCCCTGCGGACTCTCCGTCCGCATACCGGCCCATAGTGCTGCTCGACGAGGTCGGCAAGCTCTTTGAGAGAGTGATTGCGGGCCGCCTCGTTGGGCACCTGGTGAGGACGGGGCCGGATCTTACGGAGTGTCAGTTTGGCTTCCGCAAGGGGCGCTCGACGGTGGACGCCATCATGCGCGTGAGAGCCCTCACGACGGGGGATGCGGTGTCCCGGGGTGGGGTGGTCGTGGCGGTGTCACTCGACATCGCCAACGCGTTCAACACCCTGCCCTGGAGCTGCATAGGGGAGGCACTCCGGTATCACCGGGTGCCGACTTACCTCCGTCGAATAGTCGGGGCGTATTTGACGGACAGAGCCGTCATCTACCCCGGTCTCGACGGGAATTGGAACCGGCGAGAGATGTCGTGCGGTGTCCCACAGGGATCGGTTCTGGGGCCGCTCCTGTGGGACATCGGTTACGACTGGGTGATGCGGGCCGACCTCCCTGATGGCGTCAGCATAGTTTGCTACGCTGACGACACGCTGGTCCTGGCGCAGGGGAGGTCGCATCAGGCGGCGGCCGACGCGATGACACGCGGGGTTGCGATAGTCGTGGAAAGGATCCGGCAGTTGGGTCTCGAGGTGGCATTGCACAAGTCCGAGGCCATGTCCTTTCATGGGCCCCGGTACGGGCCACCTTCGGGATCCCAACTGATGGTAGGAGGGGTTCACATCGGCGTCGAGACAACGATGAGATACCTGGGTCTCGTCCTCGACAGCCGGTGGAACTTCGTCGAGCATTTCCGACGTTTGGCCCCCAAACTGGAACGGGCCGGGGCCGCCTTAAAGCGGCTCCTGCCCAACTGAGGGGCCAAACGCCTCCTGGCGGAGGCTTTACGCGGGGGTCGTGCGGTCCATGGCCCTATATGGGGCCCCGGTATGGGCGCGTTCACTGCGGCTGCGAGCCGCACACTACCTGAACGCGCCCCAAAAGGTGGTAGCCGTAAGGCTTATCCGGGGATACCGCACGATCTCGGGCGAGGCAGCAAGCCTCCTTGCCGGACTGCCGCCATGGGATCTGGAGGCGATAGTCCTCGCGCGCCTGTATGACTGGCGCGCGGAGGCACTACGTCGGGGGGAAACTCTGCACCCGCGGCAAATCGCGGCGGAGCGGACGGACCTCCGGCGCGATCTCATGGCGGAATGGAAGGTGCGACTATCGCAACCCAGCGCAGGGCACGCCACGATAGCGGCGGTAAGACCCCTCTTTAAGGAGTGGCTAGAGAGGCGTCACGGCGCTCTCACCTACCGCCTGACGCAGGTCCTCTCCGGACACGGATGTTTCGGGAGGTTCCTGCACATCATCAGGCGGGAGGAGACACCCGGGTGTCACCACTGCGAGGATCGCCCAGAGGACACGGTGGAGCATACGGTGGAGGTCTGCCCCGCTTGGGCAGAGCACCGCCGTGTCCTCGTAGAGGCGATCGGCAGCGGCGGCGACCTCTCGCGTCCGGCCCTGGTGCAAGCCATGGTCCGGGGCGAGAGGGAGTGGGAGGCGGTCACCTCCTTCTGCGAAGCAGTCATGCTAGCGAAGGAGGTGGCGGGATGGGCGAGGGAGAGATCCTCACGCCTCAGCCGCCGAGGGAGACGCTCCGGGCGTCGGGAGCCGCGTGACGACTCCCGGCCACCGTAGGCGCGGGCCTGCGGGCGGAGAGCAATGGGTAGCTCTCCGTCCGATCAGGACCAGGCCCGTGCCGGACGGCGCGTATGTGTTCCACGTGCGCCTCAAAGAGATGTCAGCCTGCCGGGGTAGCGGGATCGTCCGAAAGGGTTACCGCTGCCCTGGTACATAAAGGGCTAAGGAAGGAACACGGGTGAGTTTTAGTCAGTAAAAGTCTGACACTCCCTTCTGCTCCACCCAGAGCGGGAGGGGTCATTTGATGATTTCCCATCCTCAAAAAAAAAAAAAAAAAGGCACATCAACAACACAAACACAAACATTTACAAATAACAGAAAACAGAGACATGGACTAGTGTTTACGTCAATTACAGACGTGCACAGCATTCACAGCAAACAAAAGAGAATATAAAACATTCACGCTACAAAAATAATAATAACAATAAAAGAAAACAATAAAAGAACAAAACCTCTAGCTAAAATATCGGTAGTACGTAGAGAGAATACCCTCATCGATTTAAATCTGTTGTAGTTATGTTTGCAGTCAGTGTACACTGCAGACCATCATAGTTTCCCTCAACCGTTGCCGGCTACTATTATCATTACAACAGAAGGCAAATTCTCGTAATTTAAATCGTTCAAAATCTAGTCGCAGTCTCATGTCGGCGACAAACAAATGTCAAGAACTTGTCAAAATGTAGGGAAATTAGAAGTATTTTTTGACAGATTGAGACTGAGATTGGGGGCCTAAAAAGACCACTTTGGCAGAATCATAATAGGATAACAACATGAATCATATTAAAAATCGTAAAATGGTCATAAACTAACAATTCATAATATGATCTGTGTGCAATTCATATCAACAATGAAATGACATTTAAACTGTAGAAATTAAAAACCAATTTGATTAATAAAAACTGTAATGAAAAATTTACCGATAAAATTACGGTTTTAAGTTTTTTCATGCGGCACATGTTTACACCAAATATAAAATGAAATTTTACGAAAATTAGAGGAATTGCTAATGATCTGCTGGGAATTCAGGAAATTAATAGCTTTTAGAGGTATTGCTTAAAGTGGCCTTTTTAGGCCCCCAAACTTTGAACGTTCTTAAAATAACGAGAATGGCCCCTCTGTTTACTAAGGGACCTGCAGATCGATTTTGTAAAAATCTCACCGTGAATAGTTAGGTGAAGTGAGCTTTGAGTGAGCTGTCAAAAGTGTCAATCCCATTAGTTGGAATGACAGTTCACTCCACGCTTACTTCACCTAAGTTTTCACGGTGAGATGGTTACAGAATCGCACTGCTGTTATGACTTTCTATAAATCTTTAGCTGTCTACATTCAAATTTAACGCAACATTATTAATGAAGCCTGCGAAGAATTTAAATTAAGTACCTACTTACTATTAGAATCGACTGAAGTCGTTAAGTCATTAGGATCGTGATAAATGTGTGAAGTTTTCGCATTGAAAGTTAGCGTGGCTGAAATTTTACTATGAAAAGTTATAAAGGTGACTGAAATATGTGAACACCAGCAACAACACGTGAGATTGTTCACTCGTCTCGTAGTTAGATGTCATGCCAAACAGTTTGTCTCAGGGCAAACACTGAGCTCATTACGACTGAGCCGTAGCTCCGATAGACACGCATCGGGTGCAAGCAGCAGCACGAGGTCCGAGGAGTCGGTCAACGTACACTGTACAGTTCAACGAGCTATTTGGTTTACAGGCAGCAATTACTTACAACTACTTGCAAACAATGTTCTACTCTACTCTTAAGTAAGCCATAAACTTTAAACGTTATTGCGCACGCAATAAAAATGGATATCGGCAGTGTAGTGGAACGATATTTGCTTGTACACCAAATCACTTGTCGACTGTACAGTAAGGATGAGAAGTCGAGTGACATTGTCACGAAGCAATAGATTGACACTTTTGTTTAACTTACGACCTTCTTCTAATGAATAATTTATATACTCTATAGTATGACACTGCTAATAATTTAAATTAGAAATTGAGACAATAGAGGCAATCTCTAGCTATAATGTACAGAATTGCAAAAACAACTCAATAAAAACTTTAGATACAGTAAATAGTATCAAACTGATGCATCAAAAAATTCAAGGATTTATGAACAAAGATTTAGAAGTAGAATTATTTATGAATTTTAATAGTATTGACATTCTTTGTATAACAGAACATTGGCTGAAAAATCACCAGTTCTTGTTCAATTTTAATAATCACCAGGTTGGTAGTTCGGTCAGCAGAATGTGTTATGGTCTCAAAACTAAATGATAATAGGGATATGATACCATACTTCTCAGAATATAATATTATTAAATGCGGCGTACCTCAAGGGAGTATACTGGGACCAATTCTTTTTCTATTATATATTAATGATCTAACTCGAGTTACCTGCCATAATTGTACTTTATTTGCAGATGACATATCTATTATAGTATCATCGAATAAAAAAAACAATATGATTAGTGACCATGAAACCGAAATAAATTTAACAATAGATAATTTAATTAGTTGGCTAAATAAAAACAATTTAAAGATAAATCTTAATAAATCAGTATATATCCAATTCAATCAATCCTATAATACTAAGTACAATTTTAGCTTGAATATACCAAAGATTAATAAAGTTACACATACTAAATTTTTAGGACTAGTTATTGATCAAGCCTTAAACTGGAAAGAACACATAAATAAAGTATGTAATAAAATAAATAAATTTGTTTACGCGCTAAGACAGATCAAAAACGTAACTAATTTGGAGACGGCTGTTATGTCCTATCATGCATACGTAGAATCAATATTGCGCTATGGACTAGTTATATGGGGTAACAGTACTGACCTAATAAAAGCATTTGTCGCCCAAAAAAAGTGCATACGTGCAATATGTGGACTAAAATTTGATGAATCATGCCAACCTTTCTTTCAAAGGCTTGGTTTGCTGCCTCTGCCCTCCTTGTATATATTTGAGACATGTATGTTTGTTTCGAGACACATGCACATGTTTCAAACTATAGGCGAGGTCATCCCAAGAAACCGGCGTGATCCGCACCGGCTGGTTATGTTACACCACCCAAAAACTACAAAATATAATAAAAACTGCGGGGCTATGAGCATACGTATCTATAATCAAATCCCCAGTGAATTCAAATGTCTAAACACATTACAACTTAAAATAAAACTATTTGAATGGCTAAACAATTGTAATTTTTATAGTATTCAGGATTTTCTGGATCATAGGAATTAATTTGTATTTTTATTTTTATATTTGTGTCTAAACATTTGCATGCTTTACTTTAAGCTAAACATGTGTGCCATATTTAATTGTAAGATCTCTGTATA
The DNA here is from genome assembly GCA_947507525.1 of Apamea epomidion. Classification (NCBI taxonomy): domain Eukaryota; kingdom Metazoa; phylum Arthropoda; class Insecta; order Lepidoptera; family Noctuidae; genus Apamea; species Apamea epomidion. The sequence continues at coordinate 20,684,148 of OX382237.1, forward strand.
CCATGTTTTGGAGCAAATAAATATATTATTATTATTATTATTATTATTATTTATGGCGACGAAAATTGAAATTTGTTAGAATTATTAAGTCCCAACATGATGTCATACTTTTGCAGAGTGATCTCAAGAGGCTTGTTAAGTGGTGCGAACGCAATTCAATGCTGTTAAATCCCAGCAAATGCTATCATGTCAAATTTACAAGAAGGCATAATTTAGTAAGACAAGATTATTACATAAATGAAACCAAAATAGCAGAATTAAGCACAACAAAAGACCTCAGTGTTACTTTTGATGCTAAACTAACTTTTATTCCACATGTAGCATTGCATAATAAAAAAGTCTTCTAGAATGCTTGGTTTCGTTTTAAGACATTGCAAACAGTTTAGGTGTCCTAAAACTAAAATTGTGCTTTACAATAGTCTGATTCGGAGCCTGTTGGAATATTGCTGTGTGATCTGGCGACCGCACTATGCTACACATTCGTTGCGTCTGGAGAGAATCCAAAAACGCTTTCTGTGGCACCTAGCGTTTACCAGCGGAATAGCAAAAAATATGCGTTCATATACCAAGCGGTTGAAATACTTTAAAATGATTTTGCTGGTAAAGCGCCGTCACCTTATTGACGTAATGTTTGTGTGCAAAGTGATGGCCAATAAAATTGACCTTTTTCTTGTTTTTGCTTGTTTTTTATGCCCATAACTGGTGTAAACAATCGTTGGTAGACAAATAAATAAATAAATATAAATACTAGGAACAAACACAAATTGGTTTTACCTACAACAAGGCTCAAGAAAATAGGTGGCTCGTTCAGATGCCAATGTATACGCTTTTATAATAAAGTTCCAAGCCCCGTTCAAGGTCTGAGCCTTAATAAATTCAAATCATTCATTAAACGTAAGTTGTGCCAGAAAGCCTTTTATACCGTTAAGGATTATATCGAGGACAAAAAGAAAAAGGCTTGGCATTGAGCTGCTTCCAATTTTTTTTATATATTGAATGTTTTATTTGTTTTTTTTTCTGTTTTGTTGTTTTTGTTTTTTATATACACTTTGACATTAATGAATTTTATATATATGTCGGAGAAGGTATATCTGTCTCTCGTTAGCATCAGGCATATTTTAATTACTGTGGGCGTACTATGGGTAGTGTTGGTTATAACACGATAGAAAAACGGTTTATAGTTCAAATCAGATTATAATTTATGAACAAGTTAGTCACACTAGCGAATCACACACTCACATAACTCAACGATACGGAATCGCGAGACAGTTTCTAGGCACATGTTGTTCGTACGATGTCCAATGTTTTGATGATCCCGAGAGTTCTGCTCACACCGTTCTTGTAGCTGTGGCTCTCCGTCCACCTCCACGAACTCAGGCTAGACTCTGTCTAGCGCCACGAGATGGCGCTGGCGTTCCGAATAAACGAATAACTCCGACACGGCCATCCTGCTCGACACACGTCCTCGTGTGTTAATCTGTAAAGAAACATACCCGCAAAGTATCACATAGCTCGCGGTTAAAGATAAAATAAACGGGTACACAATGAAGGAATATGAGCCCATATTTTAGTCTGATTTATCAAGGTTCCCATAGCTAAGTGATGTAAGCGCCTGCAATAGCTACTGATGTAAGCTAGAGGACATGAGTCGATCACAACTGAGGAATTTTGTTTTGCTGCTTTTTACTTTTCGTTTTTTGTTAAATTAATTTTGTGGTCAAAAAAATCACTCAAGCAAAAAACTAGAAAGTTAATTAAATAGATAATAATAGATAAGATAATAAGTTTATTGCCAAAAAGAAAATACATGACGTGTTACATCTAGGAGTTCTTCTTTTGCATTTTATTTTGTTTTATGAATAATGTCCCCTATGCTAGGAAAGTCCTGTATTTTAGGAGACATCCCTTCGTCTGTTGTTACAATTTCCAAAAATTTGGTGAACCAGATGTGTAACATTAGCAATAATTTCTGTACATGTGAGCACGCGTGCGTGAGTAGTGTGTATGTGTGGGAGAAAGTGAGTGAGTTTTTGGGAGGGAAAGTGTGATAATATGGTCTGTGTGTGAGTGATGGTGTATGTGTGATAGTGTCTGGGCGTGTGTGTAGTTTGTATGGTGATATTAGATTTCTATGTGGATGAGGGCTTTACCAGTGTTTCTGTTTCTTCGTAATCTAGGGTAAGTAGAAAAGTTTTAAGTATTTTTTTACATTTAAACTTATTTTGGGAGTGGATATCTAGCTTTTGGTGTATTTTGTTGTAGATGCGTGCACTTAGGTAAATGAAATGCCGCCTAGCAAATGTGGTGTTTGTATGTGTTGTGAGGCATGGCGGTTTAGATCTTCTTCTGGCTGTTGGGCTATTATTTACGGTATATGGAAGGGTTGCATGTTTTCTTATGACTGTGCGGAAGATGTAAAGTTGTCGGACCGTTAATGTTTCAAACTCTGTGTATAGTTGCCGTGTTGGGAATCTAAAAGGTTTTTTTAATGTTACTTTTATTACTGCTCTTTGTGCTCGCTCTACCTGAATAATGTCGGTCTTGGCAGCCCCTCCCCACGCAGTGATGCAATAGTTTAATATTAATTCGCATAGTGCCGAGTAAACGATCTTTACGATGTTGCTATTTGCGAAGTTTTTTAAATAAGAAAATTAGTTTTCGAACTCGCGCGGACATTGTATGTAAGTGTGGTTTCCAGGATAAACAAGAGTCTAGTTGGATGCCGAGGTATCGTATTACTGATGCTCTGGTAACAGTGCGGCATGAACAAAAGGGGGAAGGTTGGTACATTTGTGGGCTTTTATTGATAAAGAACCGTCTGGCGGAAGGGTGGAGGGTCTTAAGTGTGTGTAATGAAGTTAGTTTGTTTAATGTTTAGGGCAAGATTGTTTTTTCCCAACCATAGCATCACTTCGCTGAGACCCCTTTTGGCTATCTCTTTTGCGGAGATCCAATCACGGTCATGCGATAGAATTACTGTGTCACCTGCATAGGCAATTATTTTTGTTGAGGGTAGGGATAGCTGACAGAGTTCATTGACATAGATTTGAAAAAGAAGGGGACTGAGAAGACTTCCCTGTGGCAAACCGACAACCACATTGCTTGCGTCGCTAATATATTCCCCAATCTTAACGCACTGCAATCTATCGGTGAGAAAATTGCTGAATAGAGTCAGATGCCTCGAACACCGATGGTTTCTAGCTTAGAAAGAAGTAGAGGGACAGAGACAATGTCAAACGCCTTTGAAAGGTTTAGAAAGATTCCCAAACATTTGAATTTATTGTCAACCCTATCAACTACAAAGTCGAGTAGAGATGTCACTGCATCTTCAGTCGACAATCCTCGTCTGAAGCCGAATTGATTTTAGGAAATAATTTTGTGTTTATCGAGGAAATTATTCAAGCGTTTGTACAATATTCTTTCCAGAACCTTAGAGATCGCTGGGAGGACTGATATTGGGCGGTCGTTAGTGTCCTTGTCGCTGTCCCCAGACTTGTAGATTGGGTGTACAATTGCCTTTTCCAAGGCATTTGGGAATGTACCTGTAGATATTGCCAGGTTGCATATATGTGTTATAGGTGGGACTAAGATGTGACTAGCGTGTATTAGTAATTTAGGTGGAATACCATCCCATCCGGTAGCACTATTGATTCGGAGATTGCTTATTATCGATTTAACCTCTTCTTCATCTGTTTCTAGAACAACCAATGAGTTAGCCGTATCTTGTTGAACATTGTTGGAGGCTTGGGGGAAATTCTTAGGAGAGATGTTATTCGTTAGATTTATACCCACATTTGCAAAGAACGTGTTAACTGTATTGACGGATTATATAGGGCAATCTTCGATTGCCAAAAGCTCTGTTGATGTCGACCGTATGCATTTGGTGTCAGTTACATTGCGAATTACTTCCCACATTTTTTTAGGGTTGTTTTTAGCCTTTTCGAATTCCTTTTCTTCATATTCTTTTTTTAGTTTTTTTAGTATGTTATTGCAGAAATTGCGATATCTTAGATAGGTTAATTTTAAGATCTGATTGGTTGGTTCTTTATTTGTTTTGTTGTGCAGTCTGTCCCTATTATGTATGCATCTCAAAAGACCGATGGTAATCCATGGTTTTAAAATTCTTTGTTTGTTTCGGATTGATTTGTGGATAGTATTTTTAGATAAAATGGGGGAGATTATATTTAATAATTCGTTAGTAGCCTGGTTAGCATCAGTTATTGTGTATACAGTAGAGAAATCAGTTATTAATATCAGAGATAGCTTTTGAAATATCGAGGCAAGATGTTTGCAATTTGGTGTTTTTAGGTTTGGGTTTGCTGATCTGGAGGTTTAAAAGGACTGCTGCGTGGTCCGTGATCGAAGCTTCCAGTATTAAGGTGGTCGCTTTGTTGCTGGTCTTAAGCAGTATATGATCTATACAGCTGTGTAAGCGAGTAGATAGAAGGTAAGCTGGGAGAAATCCTTGACATGCAGTCAGATTTAAGTACTGCTGTGTACGTGGGTCATTATTCTTTTAAAAAATGTGCAACATTCGATTATCGACTTTCAGTTGTTTTTTTTATTCAGCTTAGACAAGAAAGATGGATACTTCGAAAATTATATTTTTGGATACGAGTTCCGACGCGGAACTATCGCTGCAGAAACAGCTCGCAATATTAATGTTGCGTTTGGATAGGGGATTGCTAATGAACGCACAGTGTGATTTTGGTTTAAACGCTTTCGTGATGGAAACTTTGATTTGAAGAACGAGCCACGTGGAAGACCGCCCACACAGGTAAATAACAATGAATTGAAAGAGATGGTGGAAGCCGATCTGAGCCAAACTACCCAGGAATTAGCGGCATGGTTTAACGTTACCTTACCAATAATATTGACTCATTTGCGTCAAATCAATAAAATAAAAAAATATGAGAAATGGGTGCCTCATGATTTGACTGATCTGCAGAAAGAAACGCGTGTTGAAACTTGTGTTACCTTGTTGAATCGATACAGAAATGAAGGAATATTGGATCGAATTGTGACATGTGATGAAAAGTGGATTCTTTAAGATAACCGTAAGCAAAAAATGCAATGGCTGACCCCAGGTCAAACGCCGCAAAAGTGTCCTAAAGCAAAGCTTACCCATAAAAAGGTTAAGGTAACTGTTTGGTGGTCTCAGCATGGTGTTATTCACTATAGCTTTCTCCAATCTGTCAAGTAATAACGGCAGATGTCTACTGTGTTGAACTCCGAAAAATGATAGCAAAACTAGCAGTGAAACAGCCTCGACTCATGAATCGATCTTCACCATTATTGGTCCATGATAAAGCGAGACCTCATACAGCACGAGAAACCGTTTTAACTCTACAGGAACTGCATTTAGAAACCATTCGTTAGCCTCCGTATTTGCTAGACCTTTCTCCAACGGACTACCATTTTTTTCGTGATTTGGACAATTTTCTACGTGATAAAAAGTTTTCTTTTCAGGAGGCAGTACAAAATGCTTTCACACTGTTTGTCGAATCTAGATCACGAGATTTCTATCGCAAAGGCATAAATAACCTTCCTAAAAGGCATAAAAAATGACCAGTATTTATGGCCAGACTGTGTATATAGGTATATATCTCTAAGTAATATTACTTATATACAATACATGCGCATACAAGTTAAAATACTTATATGTTTTAATTATACACTGACATTAGTAAACATAATAATCTATTTTATTAGTATCTATTTTTATTTACGTTATTCGAAGGCTTTTCTTTAATCTATCTAAAGGGCCGTGCCGTGATGGGACAATAACAATAATATATTTATTTGCTTAAAACACGGTATAAAAAGGTCTTACATAAAAATGAGATCATACATGTTTAGCTTAAAAATAAAGCATGCAAAATTGTTAAGCACAAGCAAGTGCAAGATGCAAGTGTTGAATGTTGCTAATATTAGTGTTCTAGGAACTCCTTAATACTATAGAAATTATTTTCATTCAACCAATTGTACAATTTAAATTTAAATAGTCTACAATTTAATTCTTTCAGTGTCATTGGTAACTTATTAAATACACGTACACACATAGCTAAACAGTTTTTATTATATTTAGTACACCTAGGCAGTTCGTCAAGTACAAGTGTGTATTGGTCACGCCGACTTCGTGAACATACTTCTTCTGCTGTTTTAAATAAATCTTTGTGTTTCTTTACGAACATACACATCTCATAAATATATAACGATGGCAACGGTAGCAAACCAAGCTTTTTAAATATTGGTTTACACGATTCATCGGACGGAATTCCGTATAAGGCGCGTATACATTTTTTTTGTGCGATAAATGCCCGGTTGTGTTCCGTACTATTTCCCCATGTTATTAGTCCGTACCGCAACGAGGACTCAACGTACGCTCGATAAGACATTACAGCCGTTTTTATATTAGTTACATATTTAATTTTTCTAAGGGCATATACAAATTTATTTATTTTATTGCATACGTACTGAACCTGCGCTTTCCAGTCTAAATATTCATCCAAAACAATACCTAAAAATTTAGTTTGTTCGACATGTGTTATTTTACGTATATCCATTTTTAAATTAAATTTATTATTATGGTGTTTATTAAATTGTATGTATACGGATTTGTCGAGATTTATAGATAGATTATTATTGTTCAGCCAATTAATTAGAATGTCAATAGTATTATTTATGTCAGTTTCATGGTCAGTAATTGAATTATATTTTTTGTCAGCAGTTACAATTATGGAAATATCATCCGCAAAAAGAAAACATCTGTGTTTAGTTATGTCAACTATGTCATTTATATAGAGAAGAAATAAGATGGGACCCAATATGCTACCTTGGGGCACGCCGCGTTTTACACATTGATATTCAGACGTATGCATTATCATGTCTCTATTTTCGTCCAGTTTAGTAACTACGACACTCTGTTGTCTGTCAGTTAGGTACGACGATATCCATTGATGCGGCAGTCCTCTGATTCCAAGAGCTTCTAATTTTTGTAATAAGTTGGTATGTGTAACAAGATCGAATGCCTTCGATAAGTCAAAGAAAAGCCCCGTTACCAACTGATTTTTATTTAAACTGCTCAGTATTGTTTTTAAGAGTGAGAATATGGCTAGTGATGTAGATTTACCTTTTTGAAATCCAAATTGTTGTTTCCTTATTATATTAAATTTACTGCAGTAATTTATTAATCTGTGATGCATACATTTCTCGTATATTTTTGAGATGATGGGTATTAATGTAATAGGGCGATAATTGTTCACATCACATTTATCACCCTTTTTGAACAATGGTTTAATAACAGATAATTTTAGAGCTTTTGGAAATAAACCTTGTGAAAATGACAAGTTGATCAAATATGTCAATACTTTACTTATTTCATTGGTACATGTCTTAATTATTCTGGTGTTTAGTTCATCGTAGCCTTCAGAATTGGTGTTGTTCAATGATATTATCTGTTGCCTCACCTCACTTTCAGACATAGGGGTGAGGAACATCGAGCTAGCAATAACGTTGACATTGGAACAACTATTTATTTGATTTTGTGTAGGGAAACAGTTTATGAAATGGTTGTTGAAGGCAGAAGTTATTTCCGCTGGATTTGTTAGAACTGTATTGTCAACCTGTAAACATTCAATATTATCTTTAGGGTCCGTATTTTGGATTTCGTTTTTTATAACTGACCAAGTGGCTTTACATTTGTTTTTATTGTTGTTCACATACTTGATATTAGCATTCCGTTTAGCATTATGTATGCAATTTTGAAATATTTTAGAATATGTGGTGTATTTGTTCTTGTTGGTTCGATTTTTGTTTTTGTAATATTGATATCGTAAGGATCGTTTAGTTTTAGAACACAGTTTAAGACCCTTAGTTATCCACGTTTGTTTAATTTTATTGTTTGTATTTACTTTAACTCTTACTTTTGGAAAACAGAGATTGTAGAACAGGCATATTAAATTATGGAAGCTATTGAATGCCGTATTTGCATCATTATCCATGTATACATCCGTCCAAAGTAAGTTTTGCAAACATTCCTTAAATTTAAGAGTATTCTTTACACTGTAATCTCTTTTGTAGATGTAATATATTGTGGCTTTTGATTGAAATCGTAAGGGAAAGCTTAGCATTTGCGCTGTATCGTGGTCAGAAAGATGTAGTGGTAAGACGTTAGCAATTGCGTTGTGTATATTACTTAGTATATGATCTATACAGGAAAATTTGCGCGTGGGTACGTTAATATGAATTTTCAAGTTGTGTGTGTGTGCTAAGTCTTGAAAGTCTTGGGTTATTTTGCCTTTTTTCAATGTATTTATATTAAAGTCCCCAGTTAAAACTATCCGCGTTTTCGATTTATATTTTTTGTGTAAATGTTGTAGCATACTATCTAATTTAGTTAAAAATAGGTAAGGGTCTGACTGAGGTGTTCTGTATAAACAAATAATTACTAAATTCTCAAATGCTAACTCTATTCCGCATGCCTCGAAGGTATTTACTGATGCATAATTTTTTACAAATGCTAGTTCTCTAAAACTTATACCCTTCTTAATTAGTATGCAAGTACCACCACGATTTTTTTCTCTGCAAAAATGTGTTGCCATGTCATAATCCGATAACTTGAGATAGTTCTCATATCCTTTTTTGATAAATGTTTCGGAGAAGCAAATTATATGCGGGTCATTCTGTAAATCTCTCATCTCCTGTAACGTGAATTCTAAAAGTTCCTGTTTTGATAGTACGCTTGCAATATTTTGGTGGAGTATCCTAAAATTGTGAGAAGTAGGCATCGCGATTTTAGGCACGAAAAAAAGTGTCGTTTTTAATAATTGGAGGAAAATAATAAGGTATGGTACCTTTTTTAGGTTTTTCAGTAGAAATATAAGAAACATTATTTACTCTAAATTCCCTACTGTTGCTACTTTTAAAGTAAAACGGAATGGTCCCTTTTTTGGGCTCAATTGCCGTTGTTTTTGGTATAAAGCTTAGTTTGCTACCGGCAAGGTGCTTCCTGATCTCGACTGGATCTAGGAATTTTTTGTTATAATCTTCACAATCTATTAGGTAATTTATTGATTTACAAATGTCAGGCAAGTTATATTTGCTATTGTGTGTGAATTTACAATTTTTATAATATTTACAGATGTTTTTGATACTATTGTTTAGTTTATTGACATTTAGGTTGTCATTTTTCAATACACTTAAAACAACAATACTATTTTTAACAAATGTCATGAGTATACTTTTCAGTTGAGATAATACATTACTAATATAAAGGTCATTTTCGCCCAAACATATTACAATTTTGTCTACTGGTCGGAGGTTAACCTTAGTACAGCACTTTACAATTTGGTCGCTATGTGCATATGGCATCGTTTGGGCAAAGACTCCATACTTTTCATATTGTGTAGACTTTCTTGAATGAAGTAGAGCCGCAGCCAGGCCTACGCATTGTTGCGCGCCAAAGATAGCTATGGTTTTTCCAAATAAACACTGTTGCTGGATTGAGGTAAATTCTGTGGTTGGATGGGTCTCAGTAGATAATGTTTGTTTTGGCATCGTCCTGAGAGACTGCTCTAGTCCCTGTATTTTTGTATTTAGAGCTTTTATCTCTTCTTCAGCGTTTTGAAGATCTTTTTGTAGAATAATAATTTTTTGTTGTAGATGTCCATGAGTAGCGTCGGTGTTGGTATTTGCTGTTGATCTCGGCGAGGAAGGTGTAGATGACACGTTTTGACTGAAGCGAGAATGTTTTTTCTTTTTTTCAGTGTTTATAGGAGTGCTTTCTATAATTGTTGAAGATTGGCAAAGCGATTTTAATATTTTAATTTCCGTGGTCAATTTGTTTACTTGTTTATTTAAATCATTGTTTTCTAAAATTGTGTTTTCCAACTCGTTTTCTGTACTTTCTAATTTGGCAGTCAGCTGTGCTATTGTATCCTGCATATCCGACACTGTTGACATGTTGGTCGTGGTACCGTCTACACTTTTTGAGAGTTTATTTGGCGAGGTGTCCGTTTCGTATAAAGTATCATAGTCGGTAAGAACGTGAGAATGCTGTGTAGAAGGTGATGGGTTTTATTTCTTTATGCAGGTTTCCGGGGGCGACTTTTCGGTAGTACAAGCCGTTTTTTTCCGTATTGTTATATTACATGTATCTTTAGAACTACTGGCCATTCTTCCAGTACATGTCTTGCAACGCCATCTGTTTTTGGAGTCTTGGTCCATTAGTCGATAAGTTTGCTCCGGATAACCATCGCAGTCTGGTTCATATCTATTTTTGCAAATACAGCACATCGCGGTTTTATTTATGTTTACATTCTTCTTACATTTAAAACATACTACTAGTGCTGGCATCTTGCGGCCACTATTGGTAGTACAGCGCGTCGGTTGAGGTGCCATGTCGATTGATTGAAATGGTAGATCATAGAAATGTAGGTTGCTATTGTTCGATGTAATACCGCTACTCAGCGATAGATGGCGCTGTTAACAATTTCACAATGAAATGACTAATGGTTTCAAAAAATAACGGTGTGAAAATTAATAACTTTTAAACAAACTTGAATCTGAGTCCAATTAAACAACATTCATCAAGACATAGTACTAATCTTAGGAAAAGTTCTATCACAATCCACTGCAATGTTAATATCACTCAGTTTTTTTGTTGTTTTAACACGTAACACTCATTTGTTTATAAAGTCACTATAATTGCACTTTTCTTGAAGATAACATTATATGTTCTTCATTCACACTTATTGCACTTAATTATTAGGTTTATTCTTTTATTTCCGCACTTTTACTATTTATTTACAATTTTTAAATACGGACTCGATGTGAACTGTGTGCCACTAGCGACAAAAATGGGCTAGACCAAGTTAATTTTATCATAATCATCTGTGTTTTGAAATGTATTAACTATAACAATAAACATAATATTTAGAAACTTTTAATACTAAATAAACTACAAATTATTCAAATAAAAATCTTAGACAAAAAAAAAGAACTATAATATATTTATGATAATTTACCTATATTAGAACTATGGTAAGTATTACACTTCAGTTACATTAATTTATTCCTAGGTAAACATTGAAAGGTGAGACGAGTTAGTTAAGTTAAAGTAGGCAAAATAAACTCAAACTCAAAGTATTTATTTCAATTAAACCAATTATAGGCACTTTTGAATTGTCAAAGGGTCGGTCAGTCAGAAAAATGAAACTAGTTGCCCATTCCAAAGCGTAGGTACCTATGGAGAAGAACGGGCAAGAAACTCCATGGACACTCTTTTAAATCAATATAATATGGTTACAAAGTATTGGTTACATCATTCATGTTAGAAATTATGCATGTGAGAACGACGCAGAACGTTAAAAGCGTCCGAAATGAAAAAAAAAAATAAATAAAAATAAGAACAATTCAAATATTAAATTAAATTAAAATAAGCCATGGCAGCCAAGAGATGACCAGTCCCTACTGACGGCGCCCGTTCACGAACATGACGCATGGATTAGCACTATTCAGCTGAACCATTTTGAAGGGAGCCAAATGATCCAACACACGCGCCACCATCAGCGAGACATTTGACTGTGCATGACATACTCTCTGCTGCCTTTTTATTTTTATTTTTAAATGGCATCTCGTAGTTGACCTTGAGAGGTTGTGACTACTTAACCGGACTATCCTGTGGTTGCCTTAAGAAATCTTAAAGCCTCCAGCCAGGGCTAAAACTAATTAAAACTAGGCGACTGCACGCTAAGGGCATCCCCTGTGGGGTACGAACTTCGGCTTAGGGCGTCGCTTGGAGAGGGCAGCAAAGGGACAGGCTGGATCGAATTGAACTCTGCTGCCAGGGCTCATTCAAGTCAATGAAAGACGTACCCAGTAAATGGTAGCTTTATAGTATGTACGTATTACTCACACATGTGCTATACAATTATAAAATACTAGGAGATTGAATTTATATAATGCAAAAAAAGTATTTTAAAATCTTCATCAGCTCCAACAATATTTTCAATTGCTAATCAATTTATTTATGCGTCCTTATGGAGCAGGACCAGCGTTTAGCCAAGCATTATTATCAGCGATGTAATCCCCCAATTTATAATATGCCTGGCTGCATAGTGTGCGTTTTATAAAAGATTTAAATTTCGTTTCATTTTGTTCTATTATGTGGGGAGGTATTATTGTAACATTTTAAACTGTACCTCATGAAAGATGAGTCTACTTTAGGCAGCCTGAAACCTGGTTGAATTAATTGCTTCCTATCTCTAGTGATATAATTGTGTCTTTCACCTCTTTTACTAAAAAGATGTAGATTTTTCCTTACGTACACAATGTTTTCATAGATATATTGACAAGATACCGTCGTGATGTTAATATCTTTAAACAATTCCCTAAGAGAGTCTACGCCTGCGGAGGCTATACATATATGGATCTGATGGCTCTTTTCTGCGGAATAAAAATAGACTCAATGTCAGCAGCCCGTCCCCATGGTAAAATACCGTACGACATAATACTATGAAAGTAATATAACCTAAAATAAACTAGTCTCGCGGTATCAACACCAGTAAATTGACGGATTTTTCTTACAGCATACGCTGCTGAACTTAGTCGTCCTGCAAGGGATGTTAAATGAGGACCCCATTGAAGCCTTGAGTCGAGCGTGGTCCCCAGGAAAACAGTTTTATCGACGAATTCTAGTTTCTCTTGATTCAATTCTATCTCACAATGACTACTTTTGACATTTGGTAAAGAAAATCTTATACACTTCGTTTTTTTCCCATTTAATACTAAATTATTAGCAGTGAACCAATTTTGGATCTGCAGTAGGGCATTATTTACGTCGTCAAGATTTGATGCACGTCTATTAATTTAAAAAATCAAGGAAGTATCGTCAGCAAATAACAACATCTGTGGTTGGGTTTTTTACAAATGGGGTAGATCATTAATATATACTAAAAAGAGGAAAGGACCTAATATCGAGCCTTGTGGTACACCCATTTTTACTTTTAAACCGAGTGAATTGATACCATTTATTTTAACTTGCTGTTGTCTATCATTTAAAAAAGATTTTACTAAACTGAGCGCAAGTTTTCCAAGTCCGTAATGCTCAAGTTTTAAAAGTAAGATTTCTTGGTCGACGCAATCAAAAGCCTTGGAGAGGTCACAAAAAATTCCTATGGCGTTTTGGGACTCTTCCCACGCCGTAAAAATGTGTTTTAATAAAGTGACACCGGCATCAGTCGTACAACGTCCCTTGGTAAAACCATACTGTTGGTCGTGCAATATTTTATTGGTGTTAAAATGATTAAGCATTTGGTTCAGCATCACCTTTTCAAACACCTTACTAAAAACCGGTAACACGGACACGGGTCTATAATTATTAGTAACTTTACTGTCCCCCGATTTGAAAAGTGGTATCACGTTGCTGTATTTTAATAAAATCAATCAATCAATCAATCAATTAATAAGCTCCGGGAAGACTCCTTGATCCACACTCAAATTAAATATTAAGGCTAAGTACGGCGGTATAGTCTCAATAATGGAGGTACAAACTTTGATAGACATTCCACATAGATCTTCGGTTAGTTTGATCTTGATTTGCTTGAAAGCTTTTATTACTATTGTGGGGCTTAAATTTAATGCAATCTAGCAGGATGAAACGTTTGCTCTTAATAAATCAATAGAACGTAAGGACAAACAATTTTAGATTACAATGGTTGTATGTGGGATACTGGTAAAGAAATTTACAAATTCATGAGCAACTTCTTTATTAGTGCTTATGAGACCACGCGAAGTCTCTATTGTGAAATCATTATTGTCTTTTATTCCGGTTAGTTTCGTTATTGATAATTTTCCAAACCGTCTTAATTTTATTATCGGCTGATTTGATCTTGTTGCTTATATACAAGCCTTTAGCTACCTTGCAGATATTTTTCAAAGTTTTAGAGTACGTAGCAACGTATTTATTAAAAGTTTCAGATTTAATATAAGGCTTAAGGCCATACAGCTCAAACAATTTTTCCCTACTTTTCCTAGTTGCCCAGTCACTGAACAAAAAACTTGGGCAAATAGTTTTAGTTTTCATTTTTAAAGTATTATTTAACTCGGTGCGTACTACCGAAAAGAACCTCTTATATAATTCATTTACATTGTTTTTAATATGGCCTGGTACACTTAACTTACTAAGTAAGTTATTATTAAATCTATTTAGATTGCTTGGTGCTATTTGTCTAGTTTGTATCAGATTTTTTTGTACTGGTGTATTGGATTTGAACACAACAGTTTGACCGCTGTGATCAGAAGGGAGATAGTTTACTATGGCTCTAACTAAGTATTCGCAGCAACAAAAAACATTATCAATACATGTAGCAGAATTTATAGTTATGCGGGTAGGTTCTGAAAACACATTTGACAAATTGAATGATTTAAAGAGACTTAATAATCGACTGCTTTTTGAACTATTATCTAAGATATTAATATTGAAATCACCGCAGATAATTAGCGATTTTTTACCAGTTCCAAGTTTTGCTAGAACATCTTCAATTACTGACTCAAATTTTGATAATTAGGGGGTCTGTAAACGCACACTATAACATGCTTATCTAGCTCAACTAACAACAACTATTAACGTAATATCAAACTGTTACTCACCGATATAATTAGGCGCCTTGCAATTTCACATATAGATACGCTTTGCTCATGCAGAACAACGATTTCTGCCTTTTTTAACATACACATCACATTGATAAATGTTGGATCCACAGAAATAAATCTGCACATGAATACGATTAGCAATCAATAAACTCAGTAATGCTAATACTTGTAGACTGACAACAAAGAATGCTCATTTTTTATAAAATAGGGTGCTTGAAAACAATTTTTTTAAATTGTCGGTAGTTATTTTCTAAACAGTCAAAATAAAATGGCCTGAGAGTTCCGTGGCTGTCTCAAATGTTGCAAACTTCATTACTCATCCATGAATGGGATCGAATCGTTATAAATTCAACTTTTAAGTAATGTTTAAACAAAATAATGAATACAAACAGAAAAAGACATTTGCTGCACACATCGTTTGAACTAACGACTTCTCGTTCACTGACCAAAGGCCATTGCGCCAAGGTCCTATAGTAATATGATGCGAAATATTATATGTCATTCTATAACATCAGTGAATGATTACTATCGTGCCATACGCACAGTACTAAACACAGAGCTCGCTCGTTTTATTTGGTTTTTGTGTGCATAACAGTGACTTCACGCACACATATAATACGTAAACTAAATAGGTTGTTCGTGTGTACCTGTATTTTTTTTTACTAGCTGGTTTTTAACCAAGACTGTTTAGAACGGGATAACTAAGGTTCATCTTTATAAGATATTTTATTAATAATAAAATTTAGCTATCATTTATTTTATATTTTGATGCAATTAACAAAAAACAAATACTATTAAATAATTATACGTATTAAAATGATGAATTTTCATTTTTATTTCGTTACAGTATGACCATACACACAAACATTGCAAGTTAAATAAAACCTTGTAAAAAGACACGCCTGGCGGTAATCACATCATCAATCAGTCTAGGAAGATTTGAATGAAATGTGCTTCGTGAATTACATTTTGATCAACATGCAACCTGACCTGCAAATTTCAAAAAAAGTAGGACAATTAGAATTTCTTATGTAATAGTGTGCTGCTTGCAGGACGTCGTCGTCTGACAGCGAGCGCGTGCTGCGCGCTACCAACGTGTCGCGCTCGCCGCTCTCCGTGCACGCCTACACAGCCGTTGCACATGGTGAGGACACATACACACGTTTGATAAACATGTAGATTCTGTTCCAAAATGCGCAGTAAAATTTTTGAAAGACAATTTTATTTATTCTTGTCTATTTCGTTAAAAAATTACATTTTTATTAGGAATTTTTGCGTTTAATCTCGTAATTGATCAAGAAAAATATTGCCTGCTAGGGAGAGTTTTAATTAAAATATCTTTGTACTTAGTTGAAAAGGAAATTACACTCCTTTGGATAAAATAGGAATCTCATACTTACAAAAAGGAACGCAATCATGAGTAAAGTAAGTGAAGACGATCCCTCCGGAGAAAGAATAATATGAAATGTTTCATCGAGCGCGACGACACTTTATCATTATGAGAGTCACCGTAATGCCAATCACGCTGTAGCTTCCTGTCCTCATCCCGCCGTATTTGTTCCGACTCGGAATTTTGAACATCTATTTCTAAGAAATCACGTCAAAGACTGGAGTTTTGTTTTAACAATTACTATAATGTACTTTCCCATACGAAACAAGGAATTGAATAATTTGTAATCATTCGGTCTGGATGGAAAAACTATCAACATTTGGCAAAGAGTTTTTGAAGTGAGATACTGTCCATTGAGCTTGCAGAACAACTTGTCCGTCGGGCTGTGTAGTGTATGTGTCCTGTGCAGAGTACCCGCAGAGCGCGCTGCCGTTCCGCCTGTACCTGCGCTACTACGACACGCCGCCGCGCTCCTGCCCCTGCTTCACCGCCTTCGACTGTGCGTATCTGCTTCATTCATTACTTTGCAGACCGTTAACGCGATATGTGGGTTGATGGTGAAGCTAGATCTACAGCATTTCTAACCATCTTATTCCAGAATATTTTTAATAGGTGTAATTTTGAAGTCTAAGTAATTTATTAAGATGGTCGCGATCACTCTCGCAGTCGCGCCTCTTGATGGCAACAGTAAATGAGCACAGCACCGATGACTCTAGTAGCGTGCTTACATTAACTGTCGATGGGAAGCGCTTCGCCAACTTAAACTCGAGCTCTCTGACTTTGTGCCAAGTTGAGTGTTCTTACTATTTTCCTTAATGATATTGCCGTACAGTTTGATTACAAAATATGACAGTCAGACATGTAAGATTGTCAGATTTGGTTCAGTATCTATACTGATTCATTGTCACCGACTAAATACACTGAGTTGGCGAAATAATTGGTTTTGTGCCATGAAGTGCAACGTAATGTAAGAGTGTATTCTGTAGCCCTGGAGGACCTGGCGGGCGAGGAATCCGGGTCGTGCTCCATCGTGGAGGAGGTGGACACGGGCTTTGACATCTACCTGGCGGCCGACCACGGCGAGCAGGATGATACTATCTACACCGTACGAGTTGACTTCCTACTCAGACTAATTTCCTTATCTTTTCTTCAATTCATTAAATCATGTTATGGATCTGCTGGCTGCGAGAAGCTCGGGACCGGTCGCTGTGGCCGTGCTTGGGGACACTGGTGTCCAGCAGCCGGGTGTCAGTAACTGAATGATGATGATTAAATCATTATTCATTTTCGTTTCTGTATTTACGTTCCATATTGTTAACAAGATCTTACAATGGCTTAAAGTCAAGGTACAACTACGGGCCCTGCAGGGCACAGCAAGAAGATAATGTTAAAATAAAAATCTACGGTTCGTACGCTTGCAGAGTTAGTTAGCTAGCTAAGGTTGTTGTTGAGGTTGAAGCGCGTAGAGGAAAGTTCACTTGGTTCCGTTAGATTTATTACGTATAAATTGTGTTAACAACTAAAAGTGTATTCAATATTATGGAATAGAGATTGTGGACACCGAAATGAATCTATTCGAACTAATCGATTTTGTGGCTGACTCTGTATAGTGTGTCCTCCCCGTAAGTCTGGCGTGTCGCAGGTGTCACCCGAGGTGCAGACAGTGTGCGCGGGCGCTGTGGCGGAGTGGCGCGTGACGCTCACGGCACCCGCGCACGAGCTGGAGCTGGCGCCCGACGTCACGCTGCTGCTGCGTCTGCTGCCCTTGGACAGCAAGGGGTAAAGTAGACCACTAATCACAATGCTAGGGAGAGAAACATTGCAATGATACATAGATATAACACTATTGTAAATATACACCATACACATTACAGAAATGCATGCAATGCAATGAAAAACTTCAAAGGTATAACTAACTACCAACTTACAACAACTACCGGGGATACATCAATTACGAGAAAACCCAACAAAACAGACAAACATTTGTACATGACAAACTCTCTGAGCTGGTAGAACAGAGCCTAAAACTTAACTAAAGTGTTTGACTAAAAACCCATTATGAAACAGTATACGATGCCGTCTTGAAAGGCTCGACGAGACCGGTATCAGTAAGTGTGCATACACATGAGCGACGCGCGTCCTCGTCAGAGGGAACTGCAACCGTCGACGCGTGTAGAGCACCGTACTCAATTACACGAGCGACACGTTGTCGACGGTAGAGGCCACGCGTCGACAGTTTCAGTTTCCTGTGTCGTCGACGCATGTCGCTCGTGTGTATGCGCACTAAACTGCTATCTGTGAATTTGAACCCACTCTGAGTGAGTGTATGTAGTGAGCGCGCGTGTGTTGTGCAGACCGTGCTGGCAGCGCGGCGAGCCGGCGGCGCAGACGGTGCGGCTGCGGCAGGCGCTGCGGGCGCCTCGTCTGCAGCTATCCTGTCGCGAGCTGCGCGTGCGACTGTGCGCGCTCCATCTGCCCTACGGTGAAGTGCTTAGGTGATCATAAATACAGACATATAGTACTATGCAATTTTAAGGTATGAGTATTTTCATCAAATGATTTAAAGCTAAATGATGTAGTGGCACCGTCCTATCCTAAAGAGATCAATAAGTATCGACTAGATATACAAATAGATACTAGATTTATACACAATCCAGGAAATGTTCAACATACATACTATTGCATAATTAACGTTGTGATGTAGGGTGCGCAAGCGCTTCCAAGTGCTGAACGTGGGCAGCGGCGTGTTGAAGCTGGGCATGGAGACGACGTCGCCGTGGTGCGTGGTGTGCGAGCACGCGGGCGTCGGCGGGGACGAGGGCACCGCGCGCGCGGGGGGAGACCTGGCGCCAAGCGCCGCCGCCTGCCGCTGCGACACGCGCGTGGCCCCCCGCCGCCAGAGTGTGCCGCTGCTGCTCGAGCCCCGGAGCTCCACCGAGGTGACGCTCTCCTACAGTCTTATTCATATTCCTATAATATTATAGTACGGGCTGTGGCACTAAATTGAGCAAGTGTATAACGGCTGAAAATATGAACAATAATAATTTTCCCTTACGCAGTGCAAAAAAGATCTGAGTATCAGGAGTTAAAGTAGTGGGGGGAGCAAGTTAAAGCATGTCAAAGTCGTAAAAAAAAAAACGGGTTGCACTCCGGGAGTGCCGGCAGAAGTGAAAACTTGAATATTAACGTTGTACATTTTTGATATTTTGGAATGCGGTCTACTCTCCCTCCGTCTTACGAATTTTCGATCAGGTCACGTGTCCTGACGTGAGCTCCGTTTTACGAATTTTTGATCAGATCACGTGTCCTGACGCGAGCTTAACATTTTTTACCCATCACAAAGCTGACTACACGCAACCCAAGGCGTACAGACCCATAAGCCTCACATCCTTTCTACTAAAGACCCTGGAGAGATTATGTGATCGACACATCCGAGACGGTTCCCTTAGGGCAAAACCACTCCACAAACAACAGCATGCGTACTCCACAGGCAAATCAACAGAATCCGCGCTACATAGCGTGGTATCCAAGATTGAATGTGCAGTGAACCACAAATGCTCAGCACTGGCCGCCTTCATTGACATTGAGAGCGCCTTTGACAAAACCATGTTCAAAAGTATCAGCACGGCCTTAGACAGACACGGTATAGATCCGTCTCTGAGCGGCTGGATTACCAATATGCTCGAACAGAGAGCTGTACAAGTGACCGTAAACAACACCACAAGAGCCATTGTGGCAAAGGGCTGCCCGCAAGGGGGCGTCCTTTCGCCACTACTAGGGAATCTGTTTGTAGACAGCCTGATACAGGCACTAAACGATAAAGGCTACTTTACCGTAGGCTACGCCGACGATCTAACCATTATAATAAATGGCACACACGAAAACACACTGTGCAACCTAATGCACCAGGCCCTGAAGATAGTAGAGAACTGGTGCAGTACACACCAACTATCAGTGAACCCAACAAAAACCGAATTGATCCTCTTCACAAAAAAGAGGAAACTTCCTACACTAAAACTTCAAGATTCTTTGGCACTACCCTAAGCCTTTCAACTGAAACCAAATACCTGGGCATCTTTTTGGACAAACAGCTGAGCTGGGCAAAACACACCAACTACATCACCACAAAGGCCAGCATATACCTGTGGCAATGCAAGAAAATGCTTGGGAAAAACTGGGGGATTAGCCCCAAGGTCACCCACTGGCTTTACACCACAGTTATCCGACCAATTATCACATACGGCCCACTAGTCTGGTGGCCCAGAACAGACCTGAGCACAGCCCAAAGAGATCTCGAAAAACTACAGCGATTTGCTTGCGTGGCAATCACTGGCTGCATGAGAACTGCACCCACCGCTGCCCTACAGGCTATGCTTGGGCTGCCCCCCCTACACCTTATCGTGCGGGAGGAGGCGGCCCTGTCTGCCTTCAGACTCCACATATCAGGAACCCTAAGCAAAGACTCGAGAATCAAGCACATACGCTTAAAGGACGAAGCGATCAAACGGCAACTAATGATGGCATTACCCTGCGACAAAGCCCATAAGCAATACTGCTTCCAAAAGCACTACAATATAGTGCTCAAAGAGGAGCACTGCGACCACTCAGGCCCGAAGGAGCTGAGAGTCTACACTGACGGATCAAAGACCGACTGCGGAACTGAAGTCGGAGTTTTCTCACACGACCTTAACATAAACATATCCAGCCCGCTAGGAATGCTCAACACGGTCTACCAAGCAGCGTATGTGGGTATAATACAAGCGGCCCATGCCATAGCAGCCAGGGGAGTTACAGACACTCATGTTCGTATACTCTCTGACAGCGCCTCAGTCCTCCAATCCCTAAAGAAGGGATGCATCACATCAAATCTAATACTAGAATGTCACAAGGCGCTTGAACAGGTAACTGTATCGAACCGCAACACAGTGACACTACAATGAATAAAAGGACACAGTGGCTCACTAGGTAACGACGCGGCTGACGAGCTGGCCAGAAGGGCATCCAGCACGTCAGTCTATGGACCGGAACCAGTCGTGCCCATCCCCTTCAATCAATTACGCAGGTGGCTAGCACACCCACACACAAGCAGAGAACTGGTGGTCCTCGTCACCGGGCTGTAGGCAGTCCAAGGAAGCCATGCCATCATTAGATGGCAAGCTAACGAAAAGATTATTACGCCTGGACAGGAAAGGTCTGCGCCTGATTGCGGGGACCATCACGGGACACTGCTCACTAAACAAACACTTCCACACGATAGGCATAACGGACAGCCCTGTGCAGGGCTTACTTGAAGGCTGATGAGACCATCGCGCATGTGCTCTTTGAGTGCACAGGCGTCACCCAGATTAGGTCGGAAACCCTCGGAACACCCAAATCTTACACAGATGTTCTCAACAGACCAGGAGACTTAATAAACTTCTGGAGGGAGGTGGGCTGGTTGGAATAACCACCGACGGCCGCCATGGCCCACGCACAATGGTCCACTTGAAGGACTAAGTGCGGAAACCAAACCCGTAACATAGAACATAGAACCCATCACAAAAAGCTCTCCCTCCGTCTTACGAATTTTCGATCAGGTCACGTGTCCTGACGCAAGCTCCGTCTTACGAATTTTCGATCAGGTCAGGTGTCCTGACGCAAGCTTTACATTTTTTACCCATCACAAAAAAAGTGTACAACGCCGATAAAGAAGTTTTCACTTCAAAAACTTAATAAAGTAATGTTCTAAACCACACCAAAACAGTAGTATATAATATACTGAGTACACAGGGAAATTTTGTGAACATGTGGCTGGTATTTTAGTATATTCTGTTGTCTTACAACTACCATGTGAAAAGTCGCGGGTAGATGCTAGTATCACATAACTACAGCAAAGTAAACTAGTGTTACCGACGCACTTAGTGTAAAAGTATTCTCAGTTTGTTTTTGTATAATGACGATCCATAGTACACGCTCTGTACGAAAACAGTATTAGACTAAAATAATACGAGCAAGTTTTATTTTTCATCTAGGATAAGTTCGTATTATTGTATAACTTGCTAACGCCGCATTGCCCACGCGCTTACCGCACGCCGCTTGTCTCGCAGGTGTGCGTGGAGGTGTGCGTGAGCGCGGGGGACGCGTGGCCGGCGGGCGCGCTCGAGGCGGCGCCCGGCCACTGCGCGGCGCCCGCGTACCCGCCGCGCACCCTCTCCACCACGTCGCTGTCCATCTTCGACGATGACAATATACTCAAAGTAATTAATGTTACTTCCATTGTTATTATTTGTTATATCCACCCGATAGCTGGAATGTATCCAACTTTTTTGGCACCATTGTGATTTGGCGCCAAAAGCAGATAATTAATAGGTACCCATAATTTTGTTAAAATACGACAAATTCGTACGGACCGTGTATAAGACTATGACCACCGCATTAACTTAAACTCACATTTTTAAACGGATTGATAAACGACCCATTTTTTCTTGATAAATCATTACAAGCAATGAAAACACAAGTAGATCACAGAAGAGTTCGCGACAGCTCCTGACTTTCTTCTGTTGGATTATGTAAACCAAAGAGTCGTGTCGTGGTTAGTCCTGAACATTAAGAGCGTTCATCCCGCGCGGGCTAGGAACGTCGCATTTTATTATTTCCTTAAATTTAACCCAAAGTCCTATTTTTAGCCCCCGACGCAAAAACGACGGGGTGTTATAAGTTTGACGTGTCTCTCTCTCTCTGTGTGTGTGGGGGGGTGTGTGTGTGTGTATGTCTGTCTGTGGCATTTTTTATTTTGATTTTGTTTTTTTTGTTTGAAAGGTGAATTTGTCGGAAGTATTCTTAGCTATGTTTGATGAAAATCGGTCCAAGATGGCCGCCGCCACAAAATGGCGGATTGCATATTTTTCCACAACTCCCTCAATATGGGTATCAAATGAAAGGGCTTGAATAGTAGAATACTATACACTATGATACATTTCAAATCCAAGATGGCCGCCACCACAAAATGGCGAATTAATTATTTTTTTTCACAACTCCCTCAATAAGGGTATCAAATGAAAGGGCTTGACTAGTAGAATAATTTACACTATGATAAATTTCAAATCCAAGATGGCCGCCACGACAAAATGGCGAATTACATTTTTTTTTCACAACTCCCTCAATATGGGTATTAAGTGAAAGGGCTTGACTAGTAGAATATTACTACTATGATAAATTTCAAATCCAAGATGGCCTCCAACCCAAAATGGCGAATAACAAAAAACCTGACTAAACACCAAATTACCTGAATCTTCAAACGCAAAAAAATAAAAGAAATGAAATAATAAGGAGTCCCTACAAAAAGCATGAAATTAAAAATTAAAAAAAACCCCGACACAAAATAATAATAAAAATATTAATAGTATGAATGTAAAAAAAATTAAGACCCTACTTAAGTACGTATGAAATTTTTTGATTAAATGTTGTCCCGTCGGGGGAGCGCTACTATTTTAAACTTTAACAGAACGTTAGGCTAATAATTTGAGCGGTCCCTCGATTGGACAACATTTAATCAAAAAATTTCATACGTACTTAAGTAGGGGCATAATTTCAAGGGTATTTTTTTTCTTTTTATAGGGTTTTACGTTTATACCTTTTTTGTTCTATTTGTGGCTATTTTTTCAATAGTTTTTTTAAGATTGTTTTAGGCTTTTTACATTCATAGTACTATTCTTATTATTATTTTGTATCGGGGTTTTTTTTTACAGACTAGATCGTTGGTATTTATAATTATTTTTAACATTTAATCGTAATAAGTACTGCAAATAGAAAATAAAGTTGACAATAATATGTAAATTTTTATGAGTAAATATCACAAATATAGATAAATATGAAGTCCGATTGACTATGTTTGTGGCCTGTACATTCACTTTGTTTTTCACTTTTTTTTTTTGCTTGGGAGCGCTCAGTCGTGAATGCGACGCGGTCCGGGTCACTAGTGCTTATTGTTTTCACGTCAGATTTTCACACTGAGTACCGTCAAGATAAAAACTAAGCCAAGACTTTCATAGTAAAATAAGATGACATACATCAACAGACAATTTAAAAAAAATGTTTTTTTTTTAATTTTATTTTTGTAGAATACTAGGTTTTTGGCATTTTTTTCCTAAATTATTTTATTATCAATTAAACATTTGTTTTTTTTACTGCCTATTGCTTACTGGGTACGAACGAATATTAATTTACCGTAACACATGCAGAGCGTAACTCTGATTTGACTCATTTAAGAAATATTTCGCAGCGCGATATTATAAAGGGTCTTCCAATAGGGACTCTATATACAATATGCTCAATATGCTCGCTATCAACTGTCAAAGTTAGGAACTTTGACAGTTGATAGCGAGCATATTGTTGAAGCTACATATATCAAATTAGCTGTCATTTAATCAGTCTGTTTTGCCAAATCACCATGGACGGGTATAGCGTTCAACAACACGTGCAAATGATATATTAATGATATATAAATTGTTTTATCAAAATGGGTGTTCTATTTGTGCAGCGTTCCGCGCGCTTCGCCTATTTTACGGTTGCCATAATCGTACTACCGAGAGGACTATTCGCAGTGTGGTGGGTAAATTTCAGTCCACTGGTGATGATACCAATCTACATGAGATCCAAGAGCGTCCAATGCATAACGAAAAAGTCACTCTTTGGTGTGGATTTTGGGCTGGCGGCGTTATCGGTCTATGTTTCTTTGAGAACGACGTTGGCCAGGCCATCACCGTCAACGGCGAGCGCTATAGGTCGGTGATTACCAACTATGGACACCAATGGCATGTGGTTTCAACATGATGTCGCTACGTGCCACACAGCTCATGCCACATTGGACATTCTGCACGAGCTATTTGAGAGCATGGTCGTCTCACGTGGAGGTGATGTAAACTGGCCACCGAGATCGTGCGATTTGACCCCGTTAGGCTTTTTCTTGTGGGGTTTTCTTAAATCTCAGGTCTATGCGAATAAGCCATAAACCACAGCGGCTCTCAAAGCCAACATAACCCATGCCATCGGTCAAATTCAGCCTGATTTATGCGCTAGAGTCATGGAAAATTGGACATTTCGGATGCGCGCCACCCAGCGAAGCCGTGGCGGAAATTTGAACGATGTCATATTCCATAAATAATGGCATCGACAGGCCTTTCAAACAAATAAAAAATTTCGATGATATCTCACACGCACATTATTTTATTTAAATTTAAAGGCAGGAAGCGCTTACTGAAAGACCCTTTATATTGCATCAAAGGTTATTCAACAAAATTTATTTAGCACTGAAACGCTGATAAGTGAAAGCTTGAACCTATTAGCATTGGCCATGTTTTGCATGGCATAAACCATGTGAAAATGCCAAAAAAATCGAAAAATAATATTTAAGATACACACTTCAACACCGTCTAGGGATATTTTGTATAAAGTTATTAAACTCAAAAAATACTGGCCAGTTTTAAATTCATTTGAAGAAAGCTTATTTTGTAAACCTTTTTGAACGATTCTAAATTTGAATTTGAAAAAATAAATTATAAACAAAAGACTTACGCGGCATAATGGTAGCGAAGTCGGAAGGTTTCATTTACCTACAGTAGTTTTTGCCTATTTTTTTGTGTCAAATTTAAGTTTTATAACAAGTTATCGGTTAATTTCGAATTAATGTTATTGTGTGCATCATGCAGCGGCGCCATTTAACGAGAGAGGAATTGTTAAGGGCAGTAGGCATGCTCCAAACTGGGGCTACTCAACGGAGTATTGCCGAGAAGATTGGAACAAGACAAAACGTGATATCAAGGTTATGGTCACGTTATCGTGCTACTGGTAATGTGGCTGAAAGACACCCAGGCGGGAAGCGCATTACCACTCAACGACAATACCGATTTTTGCAAGTTGCCGCGAGAAGACAACCAAATGTTACGGCCATGCAGTTGGTTCAGAGGCTCCAGTCAGAGCACCAGTTGCTTGTGAGTGACCAAACGGTGAGGAGAAGGCTGCATGAAGCTAACCTTCATGCTCGCAGACCGCTTCGTACTCCAGCACTACGCCGAGGAAATCGTGGACGACGACTAGAGTGGGCTCGTGAAAATTTGCTCTGGGAAGATAACCAGTGGTCTGTAGTGCTGTTTACCGATGAGTCCCGGTTCGGTTTCCATCCCGATACACGTAGAGTACGTGTTTGGCGAGTTCCTGGTCGTGAGAGCCGTCTGCAACATCCTCAGGAAGTCTATTCATACCACGGCGGGACAATTATGGTTTGGGCGGGAATTCGTGTTGGTGGAAGAACCGACCTCGTTTGGATCAGAAACACCATGACGGCTGAAAAATACCGTAACGAGATGCTAGCACCAATAATCTACCCCCATCGACTACAAATGGGCCAAGAATTCACGCTCATGCACGATAACGCCCGTCCGCACACAGCGAGAGTGGTGACGAGCTGGTTGCAGGAGCACGACGTATCGGTCTTAGGCTGGCCCGCTCAATCGCCTGACCGAAACCCGATAGAACATGCGTGGGACATGCTCCAAAGAAGGGCTTTGAGGAATTTCCCTGCAAACATTGCGACAGAAGAGCAACTTTTTTTGCATCTTAGCCGGACTTGGGACAAAATACCGCAGCAAGACTTGGATAACTTAATCCAAAGCATGAAAAACCGTTGCAGGACCGTTATTAACGTCATGGGGTGTTTTACTGACTACTGATTTTTCACATAACTGTTAAAAACAGATTAATTTTTCCTTATTTTTCACTTTTTCTTGAGAAACACATTCATTGTTAGTTTTACCATTATTTCACGTTTTTTCTTTATTTGAATAAAAATTTGTTTACGCAAAAAAAATAGTTTTCTTTTATTCTGGAGTGTAGTCTGATAAATGGGCTTTATAAAAATATATGCATGTTGTATGTTATTTATAATAAATTATGAGTAAATTGAGTAAATCCAAAATATCCCTAGACAGTGTTGATGTGTGTATTTGGACCTACATTTAGACTTAATAATTAATTTGCAAGATGATTCTGTCCAACCCTACGGTGCTTAGACCTGAAGGGCAATTCTCGTAATTTTAAGACCGTTCACAATCTGATTTCATTCTCAATTTGTCAAAAATACCTGTAATTTCCCTAAATTTTTGACAATTATTGTTTGTCACCGAGATGATACTGCGACTAGATTTTCAACGTTTTAAATTACGAGATTTGACCTTCTAGTCGCACACGGGGTCGCAAAAGTTATGCTTTGGAGTTTGCCAAAGAGCGATGGAACGCAGCATTCTGGGTGTAAAAAGATAGCACAGGATTCGAAACACCACGCTGCGATACATCCAGTATAAAGTCTCAAATGGGATTGGGTGGGTTACTTCAGCCGCATATACGATGACTGCTGGGAAAAAGTCTCCACACAATGGATGCCTGAAGATGGTCGGCGCCCTGGTTCGAGGTGGCCCGGAAAAAGAGTTCCTGGAAGGATTTGGCCTTTGCCCAGCAGTGGGACAAAATAAAATAATAAAAGATGATTCCAGGGATAGCAACAGCGCTGGTCCTGGCGCAGGGGAGGTCGCACCAGGCGGCGGCCGAAGCAGCGGCACGTGGCGCCCTCACCTTCCGCCTGACGCAGGTCCTCACTGGACACGGTTGTTTCGGGTGGTTCCTGTTCAGGATAAAGCGGGAGGAAACGCCAGGGTGTCACCACTGTGGGAATCGCCCGGAGGACACGGTGGAGCATACGGTGGAGGTCTGCCCGGCTTGGGCGGGGCCCCGCCCTGTCCTCGTGGCGGCGATCGGCGGCGGCGACCTCTCGCGTCCGGCCCTCATCCAGGCCATGGTACGGAGCGAGTGAGGGAGGGACAATCTCTGCACCCTCGCGCGCCTAGCCGCCGCAGGAGACGCCCTGGACGGGAGTCAACAGCCGACTCCCGGCCACCGTAGGCGCGGGCTTGCGGGCGGTAAGGACCAGACCCGGGTCGACGGCGCGTTGTGTTCCACGCGCGTCTCAAAGAGCTGTCAGCACGAACTGACGGGGTCCGCTAGGGCCGATGCCGCCGGGGCTGCGGGTTGTTCGAAAGAGATACCGTGGCCCTTGGCACAGGCAACTGAAGGAACACGGGTGGGTTTTAGTCAGTAAAAGTCTGACACTCCCTTCTGCTCCGCCCAGAGCGGACCCTCGTCCGATTGGTGACTTGGCCTATAGCCCTGTTGAGCGCGCGTTTATGTGAGTGATTGCTATGTAGTTTTCTGTAGGCGCGTCGCAACGCCGACTCACAACGCCGCTTTCTTCACGACACCTCGGCGGTCTGTCCCCGCCAGGTGAGACCCCCAGTTACCTGGGGGAGGCCCGGCGGGGGACGACCAGCGACAGAGGTGCCGACTCGACACTCCTACAGAATATAGGTTTATTGCTCCCGCCCGTCCCGTTTCCAGAGCTAGCCCGTTACGTTCCGAGCTAAGGAGCAGTCGTGTGTGTGTGAGCGGTATTATGTTGTGTAACACCGCTCCGTGTCTACGTGTATCGCGGCCCGCACTGCGCCTACACGTGTCTGTGGGTGTCTGCAGTCGCAACGTAACGTACCTATATTAACTAGCACACGCTACGCAGCGAATGTATGTTGTCTGTAGAGTTCAGTTAACCTGGGTGCGGCTCACTAGAGGCGTCAGTCCGGTGTTGTGGGGTCATCGTCCACTACCAGGCCACGCGTGCCAGGTCAATATCCTTGACATGCGGCCAAGTAGATGCGTCGGCACGCGCGAACATGCCCTTAATATCGTTCCTCACGAAGCGACGAGCGTCTACAATGGTCCGCAACGCATAGTTTTGCTGCGTGCGGAGCGTCTTCCGGCTCGACTCGCTCGTGAGGGTGAACCATGCTGGCACGGCGTACGTCAAAATTGGGCGAATATATAGCTTGTACACGCCCAACTTGTCGCGCGCCGGGATGCGGGACGAGAGCACTGGTTAGAGTAGATGGCGGGTGACCCTACCCCGTGGGTCGGCCGAGCGGACGTGTGGCCCCATTGTGAGCCGACGATCGATGATTACCCCCAGGTACTTGACCCAGGGCAACCACGCGATGTCGGCTCCTTTATCTCAGGGGTGGTGGGAGATTCGCGAACCCGGTGATCATCGCCTGCGTCTTACCCACGTTCACCGACAGCCGCCACTTCGACAGCTAGTCGGGAAGGAGTTCTTATTTGATTAATATTATTTGTTTCCTTATAGCTAATCTTAGGTAATGGCGTTGCGCTGTTTAAAAGCAGGCTATGGTTTCGCATAGCCTGCTTTTAAACAGCGCAACGCCATCTATTGAGCTATGGGACAAACCTTTGCGATTATTGACTTAACATTCCGCCCACCATGGACAAAATGTGATATTACCTAATATTTTGTCATAATAAACTTTATCATACACTGAAATATGATACTGATCCATACAAAACTAACTGAGACAATAGTATAACAAACTAAATTCACACAATTTTTAATTAGTAAGGATGAAAGTGGTTACACACTTTACAGAACACTAGAATATTGAAATACTTTCAACACATTATAATAAAAATCAAACAACAACTAAAGACGCGGTCGCTACAATAAAAAAAAAAAAAAAAATAGTTGCTAGCAAAATAACAAAATAGGTATAAATAAAATAGTGTAGTTTATGCCTGTAACTACGGTTAAAACATACAATACAATAATAACAAATTGTTCGTTATTATTTAAATACCAATAATACTTACAAAGAAAAACTCTCCCTTATTTTCTAACTGGAAGCACACATACCTTCGACGTTGGTCTTTTAATTTGCGACCCCTTACACCTTAAACTAACAACGTACGTAATTCCGTCCAAACCTGGGTGCTTTTGAGTGATTACACCATAAAGCCACCTAGCTGGCGGTAAATTGTCCTCTTTCACTAGAACAATATCACCAATGGCTGGTTCCTGAGTCTGATATGCTCATTTGTAGCGATTCATGAACTGAGTTACATAAATACTCTTTCGACCACCGTCGGCAGAAATCTTGAAGCATTCGCTGGGTCAATTGCCATCGCTTTAGACTAGTTAGGGTCAACTGTCCATAGTTAAATTCCGGTACAAGCACAAGAGGCTCTCCGACTAAAAAGTGGCCAGGAGTTAAAGGAGTTTGGTCTTGAATATTGTCACTTAGCTGTGAAATGGGACGGGAGTTTAGACATGCTTCTATTAGAGACAAGACGGTAGCCATCTCCTCGTAAGTTAGAGTGTTGTTTCCAATAATTATGGACTTTATACCCGCTTCCCACAGTCCACCAATATTTGGAGCGCGGGGTGGGATAAAGTGCCAGTTAGTCCCATTATCCGATAACGAATCTGCTATTTCTGTTGTCACGCTTGATTTTTC
Source organism: Apamea epomidion (assembly GCA_947507525.1). Lineage (NCBI taxonomy): Eukaryota > Metazoa > Arthropoda > Insecta > Lepidoptera > Noctuidae > Apamea > Apamea epomidion. The sequence goes on from OX382237.1 coordinate 20,714,574, forward strand.
AGCAGCCAGCAGTGCCTTCAATTCTTTCGCAGCACCCACGAAATTAGTGCCGTTGTCGCTGTAAAGATCTACACACTGTCCATGTCTGGCCACAAATCGTTTGAATGCTGCTAAGAATCCTTTAGACGTTAAATCGCTGACCACCTCGAGATGTACTCTTGTCGTCATGCACACAAAGAGGCAAATATACCCCTTGTATGAATGATGACCTCTCCCTTTCGACGTTCGTATATTTATTGGACCGGCATAGTCCGCTCCGCTTTGGTGGAAAGGTCGGCTAGCATTCAGTCTTACTTTGAGCAACTCACCCATAAGTTGTTCTCTTATACGAGCTGCATAAACACAAGCACAAGATACGCAATTGCGAACATAGAATTTAGTGCGTATTTTTACATTGAGAACCCAATATCTGGACCTTAAATAATTAAGCATTAGTTGGGGTCCACCGTGTAACGTCTTCTGGTGAGTATCTGCTATTAGTTGGGGTCCACCGTGTAACATCTTCTGGTGAGTATCTGCTATTAACAAGTCAGTAAAATGACACTTGGCTGGTATAATAATCGGATGTTTAATATTTTCATCGATTGTGGCTCTTTCTAAGCGTTACCCACTCTGAGCACCCCTTCGTGATCAACGAATGGATTAAGCGAGGTAAGTACACCTTTCTTTTGAACCTTTCCTGTTTTAACAGGTCTTCTACTTCTCTACTAAAATATTGCCTTTGACACTGCTTAATACAAACCGTTAACGCTTCGTTAACTTTTTTAGCAGTTAACCATGAAGGAAATCGTTCAGAGTTGTCGCTTCTCTTACAACATATAAAGCGCCTGCAATAAGCGATTACTCTGATCAACTTTCTTAATGTTGAGAGTTTTGTCCATACTGACAACGCTAAATATTTGTCTGTTGTAACGTAGCTCAACTTTTATGCCTTTTCTTCTAACACTGTCTTGCATTCAGTCTGTTTGCTGTAATATTTTTTTTTTTGTTTTTCAGCCATTCTGGCCCTTCCATCCATAACTGGTTAGAGACTAATTCAGTTGATCTTAATCCCCGTGAGGTGCAATCTGCCGGGTTGTCCGCTAATTTCACATGAGCCCACTGGCTTCTGTCTACTACTGTCAATATCTCTGACACTCTATTGGCTACAAATGTTTGCCAATTAGATGGATGTTTACTAAACCAAGCGAGTACTACTGTCAAATCGGTCCACTCACGAATCTTCTGCTTGTCAATTTTCAATACCTCGGCTACTTCACTCAACAACTTCGACAATAAGACGCAGTATTGAAACTTGTTTAATTCGTGCAACCTTCGTTTTGGCTGTCACCAGGCGAGGATAAATGACCTTCTGCTGATCCGCCACACGTATGTAAACCACTGCTGCATAAACTTGATTCGAGGCGTCACTAACCATGCAGCTCCACTGAATCACAGGGGTAGATTGATAACCACCTAGGAATCCGATACTGTACAAGCTGTTCAAGTTTGCTGCGGTGAGTAAACCATTCCTTTAACAATGTCGGTGGTAACTCATCATCTCAATGAATTCCAGACAACCACAATTTTTTAATTAATATCTTGGCTTTTATGTTTACAGGTGCTAGCCAACCCAATGGTTCGAACAACATCGAAATATGCGAGCTAACACTTCTTTCAGTTATAGGTGTGATCAAGGGAGGCAGCGTCATCGAGTATTCAAATTCAGCAGTTTCTCTGGACCAGGTAAAATTTTCATTATTATATCTGTTTTTAATACTAGATTTTCTTCTTCTTTATCTATTCTCATATGGTTCCTTAATTCTGTATATTGGTGTTCCATTTTTGCAGCTCAAAGCCTGCTTTTGCTAATAATTGTGTCATTTGCTCATATATATCTTTTCCTTCCGCTATACTTTGACACCCAGTCATCCATATGAAAATCTGTCAGAATGTTTTCCCGTGCAATAGTAAAGCATTCTCCCTCACTAGCGCTATTTAGTGCAATATTTGGACGGCCAAATATGGAGCTGACGCCGTGCCAAATGTTACTCTCAAAAGCCGCAGGTGTTGAATTTGGTCCTTGGGATCTTGTCTCCACAATAATCTTTGGTAGTCAATATCTTCAGTAGAGACAATCACCTGCCGGTACATTTTTACTATGTCCACAACTATACAAATGGGATGCATTCTCCGTCGCATTACAGTGTGTCGTAAATCAGCTTGTAAGGTTGGCCCAACCATTAGTTCGCCGTTCAACGACACACCATTTTGCCTAAGCTAGAGGCATCAAATACAACCCTAACCTTAGCAGCTTTAGCTTAGCTTGCTTTATCTTCCCTAATCACAGCGTGATGGGGAAGGTATACGGCATCAGGCTTGTTAATTTGCTCCAAAGGAATAATTTTTGCATGACCCAAGTCGAGATATTCATTGCCTTTTAAACTCTGAGTCTGTGGCTAAAATTTTCTCCAAATTAAAAAAATTAATTAAAAATTTAAAAAACCCCCAACAAAAAATAATAATAAAAATATTGTCCCGTTGGGGGACCGCTCTAATTATTAGCCTAACGTTCTGGTAAAGTTTAAAATAGTAACTGATCCCCGACGGGCCAACATTTAATCAAAACATTTCATACGTACTTACGTAGGGTCATAATTTCAAGGTTATTTTTTTCTTTTTGTAGGGTTTCACGTTTATACATTTTTGTCCTATTTGTGGCTAATATTTCAACAGTTTTTTCTAAATTGTTTTAGGCTTTTTACATTCATACTATTTTTATTATTAATAGGGGTTAAAGTATGAAATTGCCGTTTTAATGTAATAGGTACTTCGAATTGACATAGAAACTTCGTGGTTTGAGATTTTTGAGTGAAACTTTTTTCACATGGTACCTATGAAATTCTTCTTTTAAAAAATGTGTAACATTTGATTATCGACTTTCAGTTGTTTTTTTTATTCAGCTTAGACAAGAAAGATGGACGTTATTTTTGAATACGAGTTCCGACGCGGAACTAACGCGTTAGAGACAGCTCGCAATATCAATGTTGCGTTTGGATAGGGGACTGCTAATGAACGCACCGTGCGATTTTGGTTTAAACATTGGATCGAATTGTGACATGTGATGAAAAGTGGATTCTTTACGATAACCGTAAGCGAAAAATGCAATGGCTGACCCCAGGTCATACGCCGCAACAGTGTCCTAAAGCAAAGCTTACCAATAAAAAGGTAATGGTAACTGTTTTGTAGTCTCAACATGGTGTTATTCACTATAGCTTTCTCCGATCTGGTCAAGCAATAACGGCAGATGTCTACTGTGCTGAACTCCGAACAATGATAGCAAAACTAGCAGTGAAATAGCCCCGACTCATGAATCGATCTTCACCATTATTGCTCCATGATAACGCGAGACCTCATACAGCACGAGAAACCGTTTTAACTCTACAGGAACTGCAATTAGAAACCATTCGTCACCCTCCGTATTCGCCAGACCTTGCTCCAACGGACTAACATTTTTTTCGTGATTTGGAAAATTTTCTACGTGATAAAAAGTTTTTTTCTCAGGAGGCAGTACAAAATGCTTTCACACAGTTTGTCGAATCTAGATCACGAGAGTTCTATTGCCAAAGGCATAAATGACCTTCCTATTAGATGGCAGCAATGTATAGATAATAATGGTAATTATTTTGATTAAATAAATATGTTAAATTAAAAAAAAAACGAATTTCAATTTTTCAGTACAAATCAGCAATTTCATACTTTAACCCCTAATATATTACAATGAAGTCCCAGATGTCGACATTAATTCCCAAATTTTTAAGTGCATTTAAACAATCGTTACTTGTATCGAATAATTCCGTAAGAAATTGTGCTGACTCGTTCGATATATTTTTCTGACTAAGAAACCGTTTAAGAATGTAACTTGCCATATACTTTTTATTCTTGTAGCGCTTGTTTTATTGTTCCCAAGATGTCTGATAATTTGAGCTACAAATAGGTATATTTCTCAGAAGTTGATCAGCTTCTCCAGATAAATGACTTTTTAAATACTGAAGTCGCTGAACATCATCTTGCGACTTATTACTGTGTATAAGGGATAAAAATAAATCACGAAAGGTGATCCACTCCGAGTATTGTCCAGAAAACATAGTTAAAATAATTTTAGGTAGTTTTATATTCCAAGATTCATCTGAGTTTTTTCCTGCACAAGACTGTGATACATTTTGAGAAACTTGTTTTTTACACAAGTCAGTAAGTATTTCTTTTAACTCCGTTTTACGAGTATAGTCCAAATACAATTCTTCCGTAAACTCATACACTTCTGATGAACAATAATACGATTTATTATATTCAGCCTCCTTTATTTCACTTAATATGTTACGATGTTTGTCGGAAAATGATGTCCACTGTGACTCCAAACTCTCCAGTCCTACTTCAACATATGCCTTAGAAATTCGCTCCTTGGGCGACTTTTTGAAGTTAGACCTGGCTCGCGAAATGGCCTTATTAGTGTCCATTTGAATTTTATTGTTGGCTTCCATGTTGTGTAGATATCAATACAAAAAATTTACACTCATTAAAATGTCTACCAATAACCCTTTGATAGATGGAAACACTAAGTCGAACCGTAATCTCTCAAAAGAAATGCTGTCTCTAAAGGCCCAAATTATCGCAAATTTTCTAAGTCACTGCAGAAACACATCTTCGAAATTTTCTAGACTTGTAAAATTTTGGGCATGGATTCCCCGTCACTTCACTTTTTCGCAAAATGTTCTAAGTCCATGCAAAATGCTTCTAAACTTCAAGGGATGGGAGGATCTCTCCCTCGCCCATCCCGCCACCTCCTTCGCTAGCATGACTGCTTCGCAGAAGGAGGTGACCGCCTCCCACTCCCTCTCGCCCCGGACCATGGCTTGCACCAGGGCCGGACGCGAGAGGTCGCCGCCGCTGCCGATCGCCTCTACGAGGACACGGCGGCGCTCTGCCCGAGCGGGGCAGACCTCCACCGTATGCTCCACCGTGTCCTCTGGGCGATCCTCGCAGTGGTGACACCCGGGCGTCTCCTCCCGCCTGATTATGTGCAGGAACCTCCCGAAACATCCGTGTCCGGAGAGGACCTGCGTCAGGCGGTAGGTGAAAGCGCCGTGACGCCTCTCTAGCCACTTCTCAAAGAAAGAGAATAAGGCTTAAAATCGAATCGGAAAGTACTTATAGTTTTATGTCCGTTCACTGATACACGTCACTCACTCAAACTCACGTACGATGACACTATGCTTCGTCACGTCACCGTTCCCTGCCGCCAAATCACGCCGCTAGGTGGCGCCACTGCAGATTTGCTTTCCGCCGGGTCGCTCCTCTAGTCACTAGTCTGCTGCTCACATTGGCGGTTTGCGCCCCGAGCAGCGATCCACTGCCCCTAGGTGCGCTGATGACGACAAAGTAGGTCTTGGGAACCCTCGCTTCACTAACTCTAAATCTAACTTCGAAGGACCATTTACAGAGCCGTACCAAGATACTTCACTTTTCTAGGTGTTTTAGCAATAAAACAAGACGATGCTGATTAATAATATTTGGTTCCTTAATCGTGGATAGTGAAACCATAGCCTGCTTTTAAACAGCGCAACGCCATCTATCGAGCTATGGGACAAACTTTTGCGATTATTGACTTACACTTCCATATTTTTCTCTTTGAAATATATTTTAAACAATTAGTTTCGTTCTTCAAATAAAAATAAATAATTAAATCCACGTTCACGCACACAAATCCGCATATCGGAACACATTACTACTACAACCGAGGCTGAGCGGACTTCGTGAGATAGATCATCTATACCAAAATAACTGTAAGAAAATAGTATACAAACTTATAAATACTAACGATATAGTACTTCGCTGAATGAATGAATGCATGAATTAATTAATTAATTAATTGCACCGATCCCAGCGTGGTTTGACCAGACTCGATTAATCGAATGAACCCCAAGATTCGCACTAGGTCCTGTAGCCTCATGTTCATGGTGCTACAGTGACCATTGCATATCTAGAAGTAGACCGGGGGGCGCGGTTTTTGTAAGGAAGACGTGCCCGTAGGAAAGGGTAGGATTTAAGAGTCTACCGGATATGCATCCTAGAGTAAGCCTTGGATTAGTGGAGAGATGGGTGATATTTGTCTATGGATGGGCATCTTTTAAAGACTACGCGGCCAGGTGCTTTAGGTCGAGCTTCACCCGTGAATCTTTTGGCGAGATTCTACTGCTTTCTCGGTTCTTTTGTATGTCCTTGCTCTGCTGTGTTATGTTGTGTTAGATGTTTCTGTTTTCGATGTCATCGTCGGAGTTCTCGCTACTATCCGTTTCCAGGTTTTTGTATATTTCACTAGCAGCAATCTTGATCTAGTTTTTGTCTTCAGTCGTATCCATCCAGAAATCGATTCCCTTGTAGAAGTACTTCATATCCTGTTTTAGATTGTCGTTCCACGTGTAGATAGATCGACAGACCTTCTTGGTTTTGGCCTTGTACTCCATTGCTGCATGCAGCAGATGTGGTGCGCGGCGCCTGTAGACATGTGCGAGGTAGCACATCCTGTGATTCTTGATGCGTTTAGTTACTGTTTTTTCGTCTAAGATTTCATGTATTTTCTTTTGTCTCGGTTTATTCCTGGAGTGGTTTATCAAATTTCTCATGATAACTCGCTCACATTTTCTGAGTCTTGACCTGTTAGCTTTGGTAAGTGCTGATACTTTCAAACCATGTATCATGCACGGGACGATCACCATTCGATACATGAGTCTGGCTAATTTCCAGTCCATATTTGAGTGTTTTATGAATGGTAGTAACGATTTGGCGTTTCTTATGGCCTGTTTGCAACGTTTTTTAATAGTGCATTGTCTGCTTAATGTAGATGTTATAAGTGTACCTAGGTACTTAATCTCATCACATGTCGGTAAGCTTATTCCATTAAGGGTCACGTATGTCGTTTTCTGTGTAGCTATGGGGTCCCTAATTAGTATTTTTGTTTTTGTTTCGTTTACTTGGAGGCCTACACTATCTAGTAGGGGTTTAATATGGTATAAGATACCTTCTAGCCCTTCTAGGTCATCTGTAATGAAGATAAGGTCGTCCGCAAATGATAGTACCAGGGGGAGTAAGATTTCACGATCCTGGTCAAGTTTTATTAATTGGGTTTCCTCCTCGAGGGTTCTAAGGACTTCGTCGATGACCAGTGTAAACAGACGAGGGGACAGAGGGCAACCTTGTTTGACTCCCTTTCCTTTAATAATCCAACTGCTTTGCTGGCCACACCATTTGATGCATGTTCGTTCATTCAAGCATACCTTGATTATCCTGTTAGTTAGCGATTTGTTGGTACGTTGTAGTAGGATACCTCTTGGTGCATTGAGGTCTACGTTATCAAAGGCCTTTTCTATGTCGAGGGCGAGTACATAAATTCTTTTACCTGCACGCCATTCCTCATCTAAGACCCTTTTGAGTGTAAAGATGTGGTCGTCTGTTGATCTATTGTTTAAAAAGGCCGCTTTATAGTTGCCCAATTCCGTTATTTTATTATCTAGTTTTTTTAGGACGTATGAGGCGTAGATTCTGTAACCCGTATTGCAAACCGATATGCGGCGATAGCCATTCGCATCTTTAGGGTTATTGTTTTTTGGGATTGGCACCTGCACGGTCTCCAGCCATGTGTCAGGTGCTTCGTTCTGTGTCCAGGCTTTATTCATGTGTTTGGTGACGGCTTCCTGTAGTATTAGAGGCATCGCTTTGTAGAGCTCGATTACTACTTGGTCAGTCCCGGGAGCTGTCCCATTCCGCATTTTCTTGTTGATTTCCATTACGTCATCGTAGTGGGTCCATCACCTTGTACTTCGGTTATCGGCTTTTTTATATTAACTGCTGGTATAAGACGGCCCTCGGTTTTTTTTAAATTTGCTCCCATTTGGTCATCGGTATATGTGTAGATCTTTTTCGACGTTTTTTTTGCAGTTTGTTTCTCCTGTAAAAGAAGTACAGCATCTGCATGCGTTTCTCTGGGTGGTTTTTCCCCAGTTCGCTGAGGCAGCCCTGCATGCTTTTTGTTCCTCCTGATATTTAACCTTTTGCAGTGTTGCCTGGAATTCTTTTACGCGGTTATGCCTATTTGTATTATCTGGTTGCCTGTTTTGTAAGAATTTAGGCTTTTGCAGGTTAGCAAGAGCTAGTCGATGATCTCTGGAGAGAACTGCCTGAAGAATTAAAGTATCCTGGGCAGCCGCTTTTAATACTTCCGTTATGGTATTCCAAGGTATTTCGATGTTTTCATCCGTTGTGATGATTCCTATATTTTTTTGCTTTTTTGTTATCTTGTTATTTTGTTTTGGTGAACTTGCTATTAAGGGTGCCATAATAGCATTGTTTATAGTTGAAATCCTTAGCCACTATTGTTGCCTCCTTCGCGGGTAGCTGTTGCCATTGTGTATTATTGTGCTTTGTGTTTTCTTTTTTGTTTGAAATTCGGTTTATCCTTAGCAAACCCCAGATTATTTTATGGTCGGATAAGCACCTAGCGACCCATTCACCTTTAATAAATTCGAAGAGTTTTTCTGTAGCGTGTGGCGTTATAATGTGATCCAACTGGGACTTTTGAGTGCCCTTTGACCATGTTAGCCTGCATGATGGTCTCGCTTTTGTCGTTTCTATTTGCAGTTTTTCCCTGTTGGCTATATCCATTAACAGTTCCCCCTCCAGGGATCTATTTAAAAGGGTTAATATTATGACGGTACCTTGCCAATTCATTTATTTATTTATATAAATATTACGTATGTAAGAAAAAATCAACATCTTTTTAATAAAATAAGTGATAGACATAATTTTAATACTAGAAATAAAGATAAATTAGATCAACCTTTTTTCAGATTATCTAAAGTACATTCATCTTTTATGGGGTACTTTGTTAAATATTACAACAAAATACCTTGTGAAATATTGCAATTAAATGAAAGAAAATTTAAAACTTATATTAAAATTACACTTTGTAAGCAAGGATATTACAAATTAGAGGATTATATCCAAGATAAGAATGCTTGGAAACATGCTGGTCCTGCTCCATAGGACAATCTCTAGAGTCTAGACAAAATCAAACTGGTTGCTAATGTAATTGTATATAATTTTTTTTTTTTCTTTGACATTTATTTACATTCTGTAATTACTTGGGGTCACACCTGGACTTATTACTCCTTATTTATTAATGAAAATCGTCTACTTTTGGAATTTTTGTGAATATGTGAGCACCATGTATCTATCACATAATTAATCTATATGTCATAGTTACATTTATCCATTTTAATTCTTTTACCTATTGTGGTATAGTAATTTTATTTTTAGGTGCATCGTCTTCACATATTTTATAATTATATAAATAATGTATGCAAAATATTGTAAAACAGTTTAAAAGAGTAACGGTGGAGTTTCTTGCCCATTCTTCTCCATACGAAAACTTTCTTTTGGAAGGGGCGACTAGAATCAATTTTATTTTAATTTTATTTTTGACGTTCAAAAGTGCCTTTTATGTGCCTATTTGAAATAAATGATTTGACTTTGACTTTGACACCAGATTGGCCCGTAAAGAGCCCTCAGAGTCACTCGACGTCACCAGGATCCTCGGCCGGAAAGCCCAGGCCTCTGGCTGTAGATCAGGAACGCACGTATCTCACCTTTCCACCCACGAAAACAACACGCAAAACACCATTCAAATTTCAAATACGAGGTTCACACTCAAATTCAACCACTTGTTTCGCACGTGGGAACGCGACGGGACACGTCTGTTCTCTTCGACGGTCAGTATTTGAATCCTAACGATATAGTACTTCGCTGTAAAAAAATAGTACTTTGGTTTAGTTTAATAAAACAATCACTAGAAATGGGTAGTCACCAGCCCGCGCGGGATTAACACTCTCAAAAGCTACATTATGATATTTGTAACTCTGTTAATGTATAATAAAGCATGCGGAAATTAATGAATGAATGAAATGCACCAATCCCAGCGTGGTTAAACCAGACTCGATTAATCGAATGAACCCCAAGATTCGCACTAGCTCCTGTAGCCTCATGTTCATGGTGCTACAGCGACCTTTGCATATGAAGGAGTAGACCGGGGGGCGCGGTAATAGAGAAGACGTGCCCGTAGGATAGGGAAGGATTTAAGAGCCATACCAGAAATGCATCCTAGAGTAAGCATTGGACTAGTGGAGAGATGGGTGATCTTTGTTGATGTTGATGGGCATCTTTTAACCACGTTGCGGCCAGGTGCTTCAGGTTGAGCTTCATCCGTGAATCTTTTGGCGGGGTTTCAACTGCTTTCTCGGCTCTTTTCTATGTCCTTGCTCTGCTGTGTTAAATGTTGCTGTTTTCAATGTCTTCGTCGTAAGTCTTGCTACTCTCAGCGTTTTACTGCCAGTGTTTTTGTTAATCTTACTAGCAGGTTTCTTGATCTTATTTCTGTGTTCCGCCGTATCCCTCGAAAAATTGATTTCCTTGTCGAAGTATTTAATGTCCTATTTTAAGCTGTTGTCGTTCCATGTGTAAATAAGTCGGCTGATCTTCTTGAATTTGGCCTTGTACCGCATTGCTGTATGCAGCAGGTGTAGTTAGTGGTGCCTGTGAACATCTGCGAGTTAGCACATCCTGTGTGTCTTGATGCATTTGGTTACTGTTTTTGCGCCTAAGATTTCATTATATTAAAAATTAAAAATTGTGTATAGGTAAAAACAAGTTCAGGTATTAAAAAAAAATGTGATTGGATCCTCCTTTTAGGCAGATAGTGCCTGTGTTAGGAGAATCCGCTCTTCCATAGCAAGTTGTGTTATACAAAAAGCAAAACGTATAATTTTTATGCTAAAACTATTTACATAAATTTATTTTTAAGATTGGATTACATTCGATTAAATGTGTGCTTGAGTGGGTGTAAGTATGTGTATGAGTATATGTGAGTGAGAGAGAGAGAGAGTGTAGCCTGTAGGTGTGATGAGTGTGAGTGTGTGTATGTGTCAAGGTTTCAGAAATGTTTCGGTTTTATTGTAGGTAAGCATTTATATCTATTCCATGTTTTTTTTGCTATCATATAAATTTTTAGGATAAATGTAGATGTATTTATTGATTCTATTATATAGCGCAGGGGATCGTTTGCTAAATTGCATGCTGGCAAATAGAGTCCTTGTCGTGGGGATATCTAATATTATGTATTTCCTTCTTTTTGTTAGTATGCCAGCATCATAGGAAAGAAACTTATGTTTTTTTAATGCAATTTGTGTAATGTAAAGTTTCCTGACTGAGAGCAAGTTACCAAGTCGAAATAGGTCTCCAGTAGGATATCTCTTTTTTTTTAAATACATGCACTTGATAAGAGCGCGTTGTGCCCTTTTCACCGCTAGAAATTTTGTCTTGGCTGCACCCCCCCAGACAGGTATGCAATAGGAAAGTACTGACTGGACTAGCGCAACATAAATTATTTTAAGGTAATCTTTTTGATGACCTGAATGATTATCGGCAGTTCTCGGAACGGCGTATCTTAGAGTCCTGAACATCCAGCTTAGTTTCCTGATTCTATTGGCAACCCGCTCAATGTGTGGGTACCATGATAGTCTCTGGTCCACAATAACACCTAGGTACTTAATATGAGGTACTTTGTTGATTGTTGAGCAGTCACAACTATTGCGATTACCGTTTTTGCAAGTATGAATTGTTACCTTAAAATCTATCTCGGGTTGTGTACGTTGGCAGACAATGAAGCAAATGTAATTTGTTTTTGTTATATTTAAAGTAAGCATATTATTCGTCTGCACATCATCAGGCGGGAGGAGACGCCCGGGTGTCACCACTGCGAGGATCGCCCAGAGGACACGGTGGAGCATACGGTGGAGGTCTGCCCCGCTTGGGCAGAGCACCGCCGTGTCCTCGTAGAGGCGATCGGCAGCGGCGGCGACCTCTCGCGCCCGGCCCTGGTGCAAGCCATGGTCAGGGGCGAGAGGGAGTGGGAGGCGGTCACCTCCTTCTGCGAAGCAGTCATGCTAGCGAAGGAGGTGGCGGGATGGGCGAGGGAAAGATCCTCACGCCTCAGCCGCCGAGGGAGACGCTCCGGGCGTCGGGAGCCGCGTGACGACTCCCGGCCACCGTAGGTGCGGGCCTGCGGGCGGAGAGCAATGGGTAGCTCTCCGTCCGATCAGGACCAGGCCCGTGCCGGACGGCGTGTATGTGTTCCACGCGCGCCTCAAAGAGATGTCAGCGTAGTTGACGGGGCCCGACAGGGCCGAAGCCTGCCGGGGTAGCGGGATTGTCCGAAAGGGTTACCGCTGCCCTGGTACGTAAAGGGCTAAGGAAGGAACACGGGTGGGTTTTAGTCAGTAAGAGTCTGACACTCCCTTCTGCTCCACCCAGAGCGGGAGGAGTCATTTGATGATTTCCCATCCACAAAAAAAAAAAAAAAAAAAAAGCATATTATTCGTTAACCACTTGGCGATTTTTTCCAAGCCTGTCTCAGTACTAAGCTTAATATTCTGCCAAGTATCCCCGGTGAAGACTATAGCAGTATCATTTGCGTAAGAGAACACTTGTGCGTTTGCAATATTAATGTTACACAGTTCATTAACGTAGATAAGGAACAATGTAGGTCCCAATACGCTTCCTTGAGGGACGCCGTATGACGTGTTTGCGTCTTTACTAGTGTACTGACCCACTCTAACCCTCTGTTTCCGGTTTCTGAGATAATCCTTGAAGAGGCTTTCCTTCATTCGTTCCACGAATTCCGATACATTCCAGCTTTCTTACAAGGATTGGGACAGAGACGGTGTCAAAGGCTTTTTTTAGGTCTAAGAATGCAGTTATACATATTTTGCCTTTATCAAGCTGTCCGGTTAATGAGTACTTAGTGCAGTAACTGCATCTTCAGTGGAAATCCCTCGACGAAAGCCAAATTGTTACTCAGATAGTACGTTAAAAATGTTTAGGTATGCTAAAAGCCTTATATAAATGAGTTTTTCTATTACCTTTGATATAGCGGGTAATACAGATATGGGCCTGAAGTTGGAGACATGGTCTCTATCCCCACTTTTGTATACTGGCGTAATAATGGCTAGCTTCAAGGAGGTCGGGAAGATGCCCTCACCAAAGCAAAGATTACCAAGATGTGTAATTATGGGAACAATTTCCATTCTTATATATTTTTGAAATGCTGTAGAAACATTATCCTGTCAGATTTAAGACCCATTAGGATATGATCCACTTCAACATTGTCAGTATCTAATATTACGAAGGAGTTGGGCTAGGTTTGTTGTAAACACTGTGGGTCATTTTGATCATAGTTTAGAATTGGCTGGATTTTTTGAGCAAGGCTCTTACCAATGTTCGCGAAATATTTGTTAATATAAGTAACTGATTCTAGAGGAGTTGATTTTATATTAAGTAAGTCTGAATTGCAATTGTTGGGTTTATTTGTGAAAGTTATAGTTTTAATGTTTTCCCAAAGTAATTTATTGTTAGCAACTGATTTTGTAATTCATTCTCTTTCATACTTTCTTTTTAATTTTTTGATGAGATCGTTACAGTGATTTATATCTAATATATGTTATTTTTAATATGTCGTTGTATGGATCTATTTTATTGTCTTTTTGCAGCTTATTTCGATTTTTAATACAACGTAAAATTCCTGGAGTTATCCATGGTTTTATAATGCGCTTACTGTTGGGGATTTTAGTAATATTAGTATTTTTATTTATGGACTCCGTTAGTTTGTTTATTAAGTTAGTTAAAGTTTCAGGATCATTACAAAAAGTAAATCTGCTAGATTACTTTCTTGTTCGTACTTCAGTGCTAGCTCAAAGTCCACAGTGGATCTAGTTTTGTTAACTAATAGGGTATTTTTTTATTTTGCTAGAGATAAAAGTGTGGTGTAGTGATCTGTAATACTAGTGTGTAAGATAGCGATAGATGCTGAGATTTTTCGTTTGTTTATTTTCAGCATAAAATGGTCGAAGCAGTTTTCATTCCTGGTAAGCAGGGTATGCCCAGGTAATATTCCGTACAGCGATAGGGTGTCAAGGTAATTAGTTCTGTTTCTGTGTTCGTAAGAAGATTCTACATCTTTAGGTCCAATGTTTATGTTAATGTCTCCCGCTATAATAATATTTTTCTGAGTTTGTAGAGTATCTAGATGGGAACTTAAGGAACTGATAAAAACCTCAGTGTTCCTGTTTGAAGGGGATCTATAAATGCATAATATAATATTATTTAGTATGTCCAGCTGCAAACAAGTCGCCTGAGATAATTTTATTTCCTTAACTTTAGATTTTAAATTATTTATTATATACACAACTACCCCATCGTTTTGGTTCAACTGGTGGGACGTATTATAGGACGAGTAATTATTGAGCTGAGGGATAATTTTTTCCGGAGTTAGTCGACATTCAGTTATGTAGTATAATAACATCGGCTTCGAACTTAAAATTCGAAAGAGTAAGTATGAAATCGTCAAAGTTACAAGAAATACTCCTTATATTTTGAGCGACAACAGTAACGTCATTTCTTTTTATAATTATGCGTTTAGCTAACTCCGAACAGTCACATTCAATACTGCGTGCTATTTCAATAGTATCTATCTCATTAAGGGTTTGCAGTGAGTCACCCATTAAAAACATTTGTCTATAGAAAAGACGTGCTATCAAGTTGTGTTATTATTAATATAGATATGTTATTATTAATATTACGTTTTTCTTCAGTTTTATACAGAATTTGAAACCGTTTTTTATGGTGTATTTAAGTGTTGAATTAGTGTTGTTGGTATGTTTTTGAGTTGGTAAAAGTAAGAAGATGTGTGTTGTGGATGCAAGTGAATAATTATTGTGATTATTATATACGCAAAATAGATAAGTAGTATCGAAAGAACAAGCTGAATTAGTATATAAGTAATATGTTTGTGAGTGGTTATTGTTTTTTGATATAAAGAAAAAGTGTATACACAAACAAAGAAAAAAGTTCGAGAGAAATTGTTTACAAAGTAACAAAATAGAGGTGACGTTAGCAAATTACTTAAAGTAGGCAAATACATCAAGAAGTACAATAATAAATCGATATATCTTAGTAATGTACTGATTTCGAGCTGATGAATCTGTTGCTCATTTCTAACAGTTATGGTCGGTGAATGTTCGTCTTTCTTTAATAAAACTTTGCCATAGGCGGTCCAGCAAAATTTTAATTCACCAGATTAGATTAAGTCCCGAGCAACGAAATGCAAGCGGGAACCCTTCAGAGTGAGATGCTCAGAGAGGAAGATAGGAGTATCTTCCTGCGATTTAAAGCCGAGATGCTTACAGGATAACTTGGATTTAAATTTAATAATAAATGCCTTACCCTTTTTCATAATTTTTGACTTAATTAGGGTCAAGCCGGTTTCAACAATTATTGGCGTGTTAATTATCTCACTGTTTTTCTCTCGTGTTCTGTATATGTCTTTTATAGCGTGTTTTGTGAAAGTGCAGTCTAGATTTTTAGCGAAAGACATAGCCATTTCAATCAGGTCTTCCTTAGTTTCGTTTGCTCTTCGAGGTACATTCTTTATTACAAAATTGCTGATTTGCATCATTTCAAGTTTATTCTCTAGAATTCTGATGTAATTTTTGTCCTCTTTAGCCTGGCTTTCTAGTTGCTCAATTTTCTTTCTAAAATCTTCATTTTGGGCAGTAAGATAAGCAATTGAGCTCTTTATATTGTTATTTGATTTCTGGATTTCGTTTAGAGTAGTAGTAATGCGCTGAGTCTCTGCTTCATGTTTTTCGGAGAATAGGCCCAGCATCTTTCTAATCTCTTCCTTTAACTACCCTAACTGCTTATCAATGGAGTCCTCCATGTCGCCTCGGCCTCTCTTCACACACACATGCATTTGCATGGCTTCATGCATTTGCTTTTGTCTCGATTTATTCCTAGCGTGGTTAATCAAGTTTCTCATGATAACTCGCTCGTATAGCGAGTACATACATTCTTTTACCTGCACGTCGTTCTTCATCTAAGACCCTTTTAAGCGTAAAGAAATAGTCGTCTGTTGATCTATTGTTTATAAAGGCAGCTTGGTAGTTGCCCACTTCCGTTATTCATTCGCATCTTTAGGGCTATTGTTTTTCAGAATTGGTACCTGCACGGTCTCCAGCCACGTGGCGGGCTTTTTGTTTTGTGTCCATGGCTTTGTCCATGTGTTTGGTGACGCACGTGACGGCTTCGTTTTTGTTGTTCATACTGTGTTAATGAGCTAACCAATTGGGGGCTGTTTGTTTGAGACTGGGGTTTCGTGGATTATCCTTGCTCTTCACGTGTGTTGTACTGGTTAACTAAATGCTTAATTTAAGCTGTGGTGTTTTGACGTCGTTTGGTTTATGGATATCTGCCAGAGTCAGAATAGCGAAATTTAGAAATATAATAAATACTAACGGCCTTATTCATAAAAATCCCCTAAAATAGGTTTAAAACACTCATTAGTTAAAAAGCTCATTAGAACTAATAAACCTATTATAAATTTTTCTATTCATAAACGTTCAATAAACCAGTCATAGGTATGTTGTCGCTACAAGACGTTTTAACGTGATTAAGTTGTCGTTCTGATGAATCCATAGATTAAATGCCTAAACATCTGGTGTCCACAGCCAAAAAACGCATAAAAAAAAAGGCTGACAACGTCACTTGTGACAAGTGGAGAGCTTGTGACATTTGGAGAGCTTGGCTTCTTGTGTTTCGTTCGTGTATATTTTTTTAAGAAAAATTGGATTGCATTGTATTCTTATGAGGAGTACTACATTATAGAATAGAAATAATAATGGAAAACCAAAAAATAAAATCTCTTATTTCTAAATATTCCCTCATAACTCTTTGCTGTTCTGCCAGGGATTCTGGCATTTTTATGTAGGTATCAGAGTGGCGAGTAATCGCGCGGGCTACTCTGGTCTAGGAATAGAGATTTCTATTGGCTGTGCTTTCTGTATGTTGACATATCGTATTACAAGCGTATTTCTATATTAGGTTCCACGCTCGGGCGGCGAGCGTGGAACCTAATATAGAAATACGCTTAAGAAAAGCGTGAAGTATGAAATCTAGAATGATATAGGGTGTATTAGTTCATGCAGCGCTACTAAATATACTCGTAATATGAAAATATTGTCCTAAAGCTTAGCTATAACTTAAAATTATGTTGAATTCACGCGTGGCTTCACAAGTCTATACAAACTAAAACCTAGCCGGATACAGCTTTCAATAGAGATTCCTGAAATAAACGGAAAGATCTCACTAGATTGACCCGCAGAAGGTCCTCAGAGTCACTCGAAGCACCAGGATCCTCGGCCGGAAAGCCTAGGCCTCTGGCTGTAGATCAGGAACGCACGTATGTTACTTTTCCATCGTTTTAAGGTGTTTTAATTGGCACTCACGAAAACACCACGCGAAAGACCATTCAAATTTCAAATTCGAGTTTCAAACTCAACCACGTTTTGTGCACGTGAAAACACGACGGGACACGTCTGTCCTCTTCGACGGCCAGTATCCGAATCGTATAATAAAGAATGCGGAAATTTTTTAAAAAGCACCATGAAAAGCGATCTTTTTTTTAAGAAGCAAAAATGTGTAGATTTGGCACATGTCATTTTCCATACAAAATTGCATTGCCTAACTGAATAATATAATTATGGAAAAAAAATCTGTTCACTTTCATTTGTAATTTAAAAAAAACTTAATTGGAAGTTGTATACCTCTGCGTTGGCCACCGTGCCAGCATCACAGTGTACCCGTGTGTCGCGCAGACGGTGCCGCTGCTGCTGGAGCTGGAGTTCCCGACGCTGCGCGTGTCGCCGCTGCAGCTTGACTTCCGCGTCGTCACGGACGGTGACACGCGCAAGTGTTACTTCAGCGTGTCGCACTCCAGCCGTAAGTCACAGTCCTTTACCGTGGCGATAACACCGGCGATGTTCAGGTTAGAGGGATACTTTATTTATTATAAAGAACATACATTGCTTGCTTACAAATAAGTACAAAACTAATATGGTAAAGTGTAAAATCAACCTTTTAGCTCCAGTAAAATGGCAGCTTATGTGTTAAAAATCGATTCATTCAATTTAACACTTATGGTGCTATACATGTAACACATAAACAAAGTGTTTTATCAATTATCAGACCTTAAGAAAAGGCTACGAAACAGTGTAAAAGTGCAAAATGACACAATTCTTAGTTCTAACATAATCTATCTCGTAAAATATTAAGTTAAATTGCTTCTTAGTCTATTAGGCTTGATTGTAGTCAATTACTAAGAACTTTTAGTTCTTATTAGTAAAGAAAAAATTAATTAATTAATATTCAGTACTAAAATATATTGATAATAATGATAATTATGAATATGATTAATTCGAAATTGCGTCGTTTGCTCTTTTCAGTGGTGGCTTAGTGGAATTGTCATGAGATGCATTAAAAAAGCCCACATAAATTTGTATAACACTAGTTGCTATGTAAATATCAGTGACAAGAAGTTATTATAATGTCATCAATATAAACTAAGTGGCAAACATACGTATTATTTAAGCAAAAACAACCCAAGCAAAGTTAATAAAATGTATGTGGGACTACTCCTGAGGCATTACCTATCCTCATCAAAGTTAAGAAAATGTATGTGGGACTACTCCTGAGGCATTACCTATCCTCATCAAAGTTAATAAAATGTATGTGGGACTACTCCTGAGGCATTACCTATCCGGGGTGCCAGGGCAGAAAACCTCCAGGTGTGCCTGGGGACTGGAGTTCCCTTCTGGATACGTCCGGGGGGAAGACCAGTTTTCGGGCCGGTGCACCCTGGGGTGCGGGCAGCTATTTCTCATTGGGATTTTTTCCCAATGAGATCTCGCTGCCCGCATGCTAATGTTCTGCCAAGAGGAACGCTCCACACAAGCCGCTATGAGGAGCAGAGCGGCAACTGTGTGGAGTAAGAGCGGGCCTGGTGTGCACTTACCCTGCCGCCGGGCAGGCAGGAGGGGATAACCCCCATCTCCTGCCACCGTTAATATCGTAGCCCCGAAGACTGTCAAGGTCATGTCTCTGACTTTTGACGGGGGTCGAGGGTCTTGGCTTAACCGCCCGGGCCGCGAGGTAGAAAACCTCTATAAAAAATCACCCCAAACCTCCAAGCGGCGGCGCACCGTGAGGGAGGTTGGTAGCTTGGCTAATGGGTAGCTACATGAATTAGTCGCCAGTGCGAACCACATTATTTTGAGCAAGTTATAAAGTTTGTACTCGTGGGAACAACAATGGAATTTTTTAAAAACAAAACACATAAGAAACGCGTAGAGGAGGGGAGTGATGCGGTGTCGGAGTCCGACGCTGCATCTGGAGGAGCGAGCACGGGAGGCTCAGTGAGCCCTTACCGTGACCAGGAGACGGCCGCTGCAAAAAGGAAGGTCCAAAGCAAGCGGCCAAGGTCAGTGGACGGCCAGGGGTCGTCGTCTGACGGTGAGCTGGCCTCGGCTCGAAAAATCCCCACCAGTAGGCGGGGAGGAGCCCGAGAAAGAGGCATGGGAAGGGGGCTTACCGCTCGGGAGGCGGCAGAAAAAGCGGAGGTGCCCGCAAAGGAGGGGGGCGCGGTCGCTTTGGAGCCCTCAAGCGACGAGTCGGTAGAGGCTGGCGGCCCTGAGGTGGACCGCAAAAAGAAGTTTGCGGCGGTCGTGGAGGCCGCGATCCGGGACGTGGCCCTGAAGAAGTTACAGACTTCTAAAAACAGGGCCATAGTCTCGGCCAAGGCCTCCATCATGGCGGCAGCGGAGGCCATCCACCTCGGGCCCCCGCCGGACGGAATGTCCGAAATGCGGGCGGAGGTGGCCCGCTTGACAGCGGCCATGGAGCTTCTCCGAAAGGAGAACGAGGAGCTCCGAGCGGACCTGGCCGGGCTGCGAGCAGCCGGCCCCCGGGAGGTGCCGCAGGAGGGGGCGCAACATGGGCGGCCAGTACCTGCTGAGGACCGGGTCTTGAACCTGGTGCGGCAGGAGCTGGCTGCCTTTCAGAGCCGGTTCTCCGCCCTGGAGGCGATTGTCCTGCGCCCCCCGCTGGCGGCAAGCCGGCCGGCCTCGGGCCAGCGGAAGGCGGTGTCCTATGCTGCCGCCGCGGCTGTCACAGCCACGGCCACGGGGCAAGCAGAAAAGAAAAGGAAAGCCCCGAAGCCCGCGAGGGCCCCAGCCCCAGCCCCAGCCCAAGCCCCAGCCCCGGCCCCAGCCTCGGCGGCGAAACGGCCGCCCCAACCGCCTCCTGCATCGCCTCCGGCCGCCGCCGATTGGCAGGTGGCCGGGCAGAAGCGGAAGGCGAGCAAGGCTGCAAGGGCAGCCAAAAGAAAGGAGAGGCGGCAACGGCGCAAGGAGCGAGGCGTCGTGGCTAGGCTTCGTGCCCCGAAGACCGCAGCTGTAGTGATCACACTACAGCCGGAAGCGGAAAAGAAGGGCATCTCCTATCGCGACGTGCTTGCCAAGGCGAGAGCGGCGGTTAACTTGCAGGAGCTCGGCGTGGCTGAAGGCATCTGGCTAAGGGTCACTGCGACTGGTGCCCGGATGCTGGAGGTCCCTGGTGCGGCTAGTGGCCCGACTGCTGACGCTCTGGCCGAAAGGCTTAGGGCGTCCTTAGATGCGGAAGAGGCCCGAGTGTCCAGACCCACCAAGTGTGCTGACATGCGCATCCTGGGTCTGGACGACTCTGCGACGGTGGAAGAGGTGGTGGCCGCCATCGTCAGGACTGGGGGGTGCTCTGCCGAGCAGGTGAGGGCGGGCACTCTCCGCCCTGACCTCACGGGGATGCAAGCCATTACGGTGAGCTGCCCCGTGTCGGCGGCCCAAAAAATAGCCGGGGAGGGCCGAAGGCTCCTGGTGGGCTGGGTTTCCGCGCAGGTGAAACTGCTGGAGCCCAGACCTCTGAGGTGCTTCCGCTGCCATGTGGGCAGTCACGTGGGAGCTAAATGCACCTCGGAGGTGGACCGCAGCAGTCTCTGCTTCCGCTGTGGTCAGCCCGGTCACAAGGCCGGCTCGTGCAACGCCATGCCGCACTGTTATCTATGTGCGGCAGCTGGTAAGCCGGCCGATCACCGGGCCGGGAGCAAGGCCTGCGCTCCACCCGCAAAAGCCAGGGGCAGGGGCAAGCCCCCCGCCACCGCCGTCACCGCCGCAGCCGCCGCCACCACTGCCGTCGCCACTGCCGCCTCCGCTATCGTTGCCGCCGCATCCACCGCGGCTGGGCCCTCACAAGGGGATCAGGAGGGGGCTGTTATGGAGTGCCAATAATGGCCCCATTACGCCTCCTCCAGGCGAACATCAACCACTGCGCCTCCGCTCAGGATCTGTTGCTCCAGAGCATGGCGCAGTGGTCGATTAACATCGCCGTGGTCGCTGAGCCGTACTTTGTCCCGCCCAGAGACGACTGGGTGGAGGACCTGAGCGGCTCAGTGACCCTAATTTCGTCGGCCGCCGCCGGTACCCCGTCCCTCGAGGCTGTCAAGAGAGGACGGGGTTGCATGGCAGCACGGTTCGGGGAGATAGTCGTGGTAGGGGTATACTTCTCCCCGAGCCGAACTCTCGCCGAGTTCCACAACTCCCTTGCGGAGTTAAGAGTCGTCGTCGTCGGGTTCCGTTCCCTCCCCGTGCTCGTCCTCGGGGACTTCAATGCCAAGAACGTGGCTTGGGGTTCCCGGCATACAGACACACGGGGCAGAATGGTGGAGGACTGGGCTCTGGAGACAGGCCTGGTCGTCCTAAACCGGGGTTCGGTCCCAACATGCGTGCGGATGCGGGGTGAATCAGTGGTGGACATCTCGTTCGCCAGCCCCGCTCTGTCGCCGCATGTCGTCAACTGGCGTGTCTTGGAGGAGGTGGAGACCTATTCCGACCACCGGTATATCCGGTTCGACGTCTCCGCCCAGATCTCGAGCGCGCCGGTCCGACCGGCCCTGGGTGGTCCGCGGTGGGCGCTGAAACAGCTGGACCGGGAGCTCCTCCTGGAAGCCTCGATCGTGCAGGCCTGGGTGTCACCACCGGACAGGCCTGCTGACATCAACGACGAGGCAGAGTGGTTCCGGGAGGCCATGTCCGAAATATGTGACGTGGCAATACCCCGGGTCCGGCCCGGACGCGCCCGGCGCCAGGTGTACAGCTGACGTCTCTGCGCGAGGCGTGCGTGGCTGCGAGACGCCGGTACACCAGGCACCGCAGGCTCCGCATCCGCCCTCCGGATACGGAAGCCGTGCAGGCGGAGCTGCACGAGGGGTACAGAGCGGCGAAGACCGCCCTCCGAGCGGAGATCTTGCGGGCCAGGGGGCTGGCCCGCGAGGAGTCGCTGGGGACTCTGAACAGAGACCCGTGGGGACGCCCCTACAAGATGGTGCGGGATAAACTCCGCCCATGGGCTCCCCCGCTGACGCAGAGTCTCCGGCCCCAGCTCGTGGAGGACGTGGTGAGCGCTCTGTTCCCTTCGCGAGGGGAACATACTCCCCCGTCCATGGCTCCGCCTACTGCGATGCCAGATGCGGACCACACTGACGACGACGACGATGCTCCGGAGGTGACCGAGGTAGAGTTGAGAGTGGCGGTACGTAGGCTGAATGCCAGAAACACCGCCCCAGGACCCGACGGCTTACCTGGAAAAGCCTGGGTCCTGGCCTTGGAGGCTCTCGGGCCTCGACTAAGGGGGCTACTAAGCGCATGCTTGGAGAGGGGCCGGTTCCCACTTCGTTGGAAGACGGGGAAACTGGTCCTCATCAAGAAGCCGGGGCGCCCTGCGGACTCTCCGTCCGCTTACCGGCCCATCGTGCTGCTCGACGAGGTGGGCAAGCTCTTTGAAAGAGTAATTGCAGACCGCCTTGCCGGGCAGCTGGTGCGGGTGGGGCCGGATTTGGCGGAGAGCCAGTTTGGTTTCCGCAGGGGGCGCTCTACGGTGGATGCCATCATGCGCGTGCGAGCCCTCACGACGGGGGATGCTGTGGCCCGGGGTGGGGTTGTCTTGGCGGTGTCTCTAGACATCGCCAAATCGCCGGGGAGAGTGGAACCGGCGAGAGATGTCGTGCGGTGTCCCACAGGGATCGGTCCTAGGGCCGCATCTGTGGGATATCGGGTACGACTGGGTGCTGCGCGCCGACCTCCCTGATGGCGTCAGCGTAGTTTGCTACGCTGACGACACGCTGGTCCTGGCGCAGGGGAGGTCGCACCAGGCGGCGGCCGAAGCAGCGACACGCGGGGTTGCGACAATTGTCGAGAGGATCCGGCAATTGGGACTCGAGGTGGCATTGCACAAATCTGAGGCCATGTGTTTTCATGGTCCTCGGGACGCGCCACCGTCGGGTTCACAAATAACGGCGGGAGGGGTTCACATCGGCGTCGAGCTGACGATGAAGTACCTGGGACTCGTCCTCGACAGCCGGTGGAATTTCGTGGAGCACTTCCGACGTTTGGCTCCCAGACTGGAGCGGGCCGGGGCTGCCTTGAGGCGGCTCCTTCCCAATCTAGGGGGACCAAACGCCTCCTGCCGGAGGCTCTATGCGGGGGCCGTGCGGGCCATGGCCCTTTACGGGGCACCGATATGGGCGCGATCTTTGAGGCGGCGACCAGCCCGCCGGTTGATCGCGTCCCAAAGGGTCATGGCTGCCCGGCTCATCCGAGGATACCGCACGGTCTCCGCTGAGGCGGCGAGCCTCCTTGCCGGATTGCCGCCATGGGATCTGGAGGCCAAAGTCCTCGCCCACATATGGGAGTGGCGAGAGGAGGCAAAACGCCGGGGCGTTGCTCCGCTGCCGCGAGAAATCACGGCACAGCGGACAGAGCTCCGGCGGGATCTCATAGCGGCATGGAGAGTGCGATTGTCGCAACCCAGCGCTGGGCACGCCACAATTGCGGCGATAAGTCCCCTCTTTGAGGAGTGGCTAGAGAGGCGCCACGGCGCCCTCACCTTCCGCCTGACGCAGGTCCTCACCGGACACGGTTGTTTCGGGAGGTTCCTGTTCAGGATAAAGCGGGAGGAAACGCCAGGGTGTCACCACTGTGGGGATCGCCCGGAGGACACGGTGGAGCATACGGTGGAGGTCTGTCCGGCTTGGGCGGGACCCCGCCGTGTCCTCTTGGCGGCGATCGGCGGCGGCGACCTCTCGCGTCCGGCCCTCATACAGGCCATGGTCCGGAGCGAGAGTGAATGGGAGGCCGTCACCTCCTTCTGCGAAGCAGTTATGCTCGCGAAGGAGGAGGCGGAGCGTGCGAGGGAGAGGCAATCGCTGCACCCTCGCGCTCCTAGCCGCCGCAGGAGACGCCCTGGACGGGAGTCAACAGCCGACTCCCGGCCACCGTAGGCGCGGGCTTGCGGGCGGCGAGCTATGGGCAGCTCGCCGCCCGGTAAGGACCAGGCCCGGGTCGACGGCGCGTTGTGTTCCACGCGCGCCTCAAAGAGCTCAGAGAAAAGAGTCAGCACGAACTGACGGGGTCCGTTAGGGCCGATGCCGCCGGGGCTGCGGGTTGTTCGAAAGAGATACCGTGGCCCCTGGCACAGGCAACTGAAGGAACACGGGTGGGTTTTAGTCAGTAAAAGTCTGACACTCCCTTCTGCTCCGCCCAGAGCGGGAGGAGTCATTTGATTATTTCCCACCCAGAAAAAAAAAAAAAAAAAAAAAAAAAAAAAAAAAAAAAAAAGGCATTACTTATCCTCATCAAAGTTAATAAAATGTATGTGGGACTACTCCTGAGGCATTACCTATCCTCATCAAAGTTAATAAAATGTATGTGGGACTACTCCTGAGGCATTACCTATCCTCATCTGCCTAGCCTTTTCCTAACTATGTTGGGGTCGGCTTCCAGTCTCACAGGATGCAAGTGAAACAATCCTAACTAAAAAAAATATTTTTTGAAATCGATTTACAACTGCCGGTTATATCGCGTAACATAGGTACATACTCGTACCAAAAAAAATACAGTCGAATTGAGAACCTCCTCCTTTTTTAAGTCGGTTAATTATGTAAAGTTACGGCACTTGTCACTTATAGCCACAATGCATTCCATGACAGTTCCACTAAGCCATCGCTGAAAGTCATAGGAAAGCAAACGACGCAACTTCGTTTACTTGAAATGTTCCCAGTAATTTTGGTTTAAAACCCAAACTACTCAACCGATTTTAATTAAATTAACTCAATAGAATTTTGCAAATCGGCTTCGTTCTGAGGTAACAATCATAAAAAAAACATGTTGAATTGAGAATCTCCTCCTTTTTTTGAAGTCGGTTAAAAAGAGGAGAGTATAATAATATTTGAAATTTAAATTAATTAAGTTAAGGTTAATATAAGTTGACAATAAAAAATGTGCAATGCTTAATAATAATATTGTTTTGTCATCACATCAGCGATCGGATTGGATTTATAAAACGCATTCATTCTAAATTTTGAGGTTTTTGGTGTTTTGCAAAAAAAAACACTAGTTGAGATAGTGTGACTTTTTTTAACGCAATAACAAAATAAAATACAAAATAAGAATCAAAAGTAATTTATTCAAATTAAGCTGAGAATCAGCACTTTTTGAACGTCAAAATTACAAAAGACAGTCCCCCAAAAACGCCCGCCCTTCACCACTTCCTAGTGCTATCGCTGGGAAGAAGAAGTGGTGCAACAAACTCCCCAGCAGCACAGCTGTCAGTTCAGTTAGAAAACACTTGATTGTATACAATAATAGGTACCTTTGTTCAAGACCAGAACATAAAATTAAATTATTTGCCATAATGTCAGCTAGCCACGCCAATGGTATATTGGCGTGGCGAGCCGAATAGCTAACAAATATAATAAAAACTATACGTACTCAAGCTAAAAATAATTAATTAAAATTAAAATGTAAATAAAAACTTACTACTTAAATAAAAGCCTCCAGGCATAAAGGGCGTGACAGATTACATATTTATGCATTGCTAGGTTCTGTTCACATAGCTGTCACTTGAAGTCACAATTAATGATAAACTAAGACCATCGAAGTAAAATAAATAAATAAGTTAATAACAATAACCTGTCAGTAAGCTAATCCTGGAGAAAGAACATAAACATTGTCTTGCGTTAAATTAGGGCGACCAACTATTCTTATCGTGTGAATAGTCGTTGATGGAATAGCAAGTATGCCTTTGAACAAAGGTTGGATTTTACTTGAGCTTTAAACGCATTAAAAGTGTTAACACTATTAATATCACTGTTTTTAGTATACAAGTGTAAATTTTGCCTAATATATAAGATGTTGGCAAAGATGAATTGTACTTGAATATTAACGTTGTGCATTTTTGATATTTTGGAATGCGGCCTACTCTCCCTCCGTCTTACGAATTTTCAATCAGGTCACGTGTCCTGACGCGAGATCCGTCTTACGAATTTTCGATCAAATCACGTGTCCTGACGCGAGCTCCGTCTTACGAATTTTCGATCAGGTCACGTGTCCTGAAGCGAGTTTAACATTTTTTACTCATCACAAAAAAGTGCACAGCGCCGCTAAAGAAGTTTTCACTTCAAAAATATCTTAGAGGAACTCTGGCACCTACCTGGTAAATTGCTCAAACAGCTCGTTTTTGAAGGACAAATATATTTTGTATGTCAGCGGCTTTGCCCCACAGCAGAATACCGTAGGACATAACGCTGTGAAAATAATTAAAATAGACTAAACGAGCTGTATCAACGTCAGTGTATTGTCTTACTTTCCTGACGGCGTAGGCAGCCAAACTGAGCCTTCCTACTAGACTTGATATATGAAGACCCCACTGAAGTTTGGCATCTACTCTTAGTCCTAGAAAAATTGCCGAGTCTACAGTTTCAAGCACCTCATTATCTAAGACGATATTGGGTCCTAGATTCCTAACATTCTGTAAGGCGAACTTTACACATTTCGTTTTCTTGGCGTTGAGAACTAGGTTATTTGAAGTAAACCAATCTGTAACTATTGAGAGCACTGTTTACGTCGTCAAAGTCTTGTCTATCCCTGTTTACTTTAACAATAAGAGAGGTATCATCTGCAAACAGTACAACGTCACAGATGCTCTTCAAATGGAATGGTAAATCATTGATATATACTAATTACAAGAATGGACCCAGTATTGAGCCTTGCGGAACACCTAACGGAACTGGTAGACCGGAAGATTTCACGCCATTAACATCTACACATTGGACCCTATTATGTAAATAAGAAATTATGACGTTGAGAGCTTCGTTTTGGACACCGTAATGACGTAACTTACGCAAAAACCTGTCATAGTGCACGCAATCGTGCACTATGACACGCTTTTGCATACGTGTAGTGCACGCAAGGCTTTGGTGCAATTGACAATTTCTCCCATGCGTCAAATATGTGTCTCAGCAGAGCAACAGCCGCATCTATAGTTGAACGACCTTTTGTAACACAGACAGTTAGAAGTGTCATTTTACTGCAGCTTAAAAGTCCGACTTTAGTCCGGTAGCTATAGTTTTGTTTTAGGATAGGTGGGTACTGTATTGACCTTTCGAACCTTTATTACTAATATATATCAATAAATAAATAATGACAGTTTAATTTTCTCAAAATGACTGTCAGCCATTTGCTACATTTCAGAGATAATTTAGAATGTGACATTGACACATCCTTACTTAACTCTGACAAATAAATAAAACAGATTTAATATTTTCATAAAAAAGATTAAATCTGTTTTATTTATTTGTTGTAAAGTGTTACGTTAACGTCAACACACAAAGAAATTTTAGTCAGTAGACAATCTATTTATTTGATTGTGTCGCAGGCACTGTGACTCTGGATATAGCAACAAAATGGATTGGCGGCAAAGAGTTTAAGATCTGGCCCCCATTTATACGGATAGCCCCTGGAGACAGCGCCAACGTTTACCTGCAGTACACCGCCGTGTGAGACCTTGTTTTACAGTATTGTTGATAGGATTCATCCGTGAGGACTTGGAAAGTATAGAATGTGTGTCGCGAGGCATTCCTCGCGCCTTGAAGGTGTGATTTGCTGGATGGTGCACTACAACAGTCCCGGAAGTAAATTTCGTATCTTGCTGAAATACTTTACGTTGTGAACGGTCGTGATTGACAAACCTCTGGTTATAGACATCTCTTTTCATGGTTATATATACTAATGGACCCCGGTATAGTTTGACAGCGTTCAATGGTTTCATCGTTTACCTATCTTCGGCAGAACCAACGTTTGGTGAATGAAAGATGCCTATGAATCGAACTGTAGGGATTAGTCACCAAATGAAACTCCAAAGTTCACATGGAACGGTTATATTTGAAACATAGGTTCATAATCGTTACATAAGAGTAGGAAACACGTTAACACTTTAGACAGCAGATAGGAAGATACAAGAATATAAATGAAGATACAAGAAAGCTAAGCTGATAGAATTTAGAAAGTATCTGATTGATTTGATGTACGAGCGGGGTGCGCTAGCTAGTTTTTAGGCCCGCGAGCGCGTGAGTGCCTTTCGCAATGGCGCGCTGTCGTGCGACAAAACCGAAATTTTCCGAACCGAGTACGCGGCGCGACGGAGACACCGATGGTGTCCGCTCTCGCTGCACGCGTGGCTCGGGTCGTTTCGTCGTGTGGCGGCGATGCCGCTACAGAACAATAGAAATCATTAAAATCATTTTGTTTTCTTATCTAAGGGCTGATTTTTCAATCATCTGATAACTTTATTCAAGAAATAATTTTGAAATTTTGACAGTTATTTCATACAAAAACTGTCAAACGTCAATTTTGTTCGTCGAATAAAAGTTATCTGGCAATGGAAAAATCAGCCCTAAATCATACTAGGGTGGCTAGTTCCTTCACTCCCTTTTTGGATCACTCACATTTCACTCGCCTTTCGGTTCTGCCGAACATAGACGATGGAACCCTGGAACGTTGTCTTTCTATAGTAGCTAGTGTGCGCTCGCAGATGGCAGGCCGGGCCGGTTGAGGGATGCGCGTGCGTGCACGTGTACTGTGCCGATGGGGTGGCGTGTGCGGCGGCGGGGTGCGGGGCGCGCGGGGCAGCGGCGGGCTGGTGCCGCGCCGTCGTGCCGGTGCGCGCTCATCCCGCGCGCGACTACAAGTTCCGCATGACCCACCACGACCACACCGACGACCCGCACCTGCTGCCTCCTGCCGTCGCACCGACACACGAGTGACCGCACCGACCCGCACTGTGCTGCAGCTACCTGTGAAGCGAATTCTGATCAAATTCAGTATTTCAATATACTTAAATGCGCGTTCCTGGATTACGTTATCCGTTGTTATAATGATAAATGGATCATAGTTTTTAATAAAATCGTAGAAGTATTTTGTTTTTAATTCAAACGTATCTTTTCGGGTGTGTAATGTTTGGTATAATAACAGATAGTCTAATTTCATTTGACATAACTTTCAGTGATATAATTTTCATATGCTATAAAAACATTTAACTATATATGAAATTAGGTTGAATGTTTTTATAGCATATGAAAATTAGGATTGAAATTGAAAATTAGGTTGAATGTTTTTATAGACTATCTGTTGTAATACCAAACATTACACACCCGTTGGTAGTATCGTGAGCTCTGTCAACAGCTCTGTGAACAGGTCTTCCCGCTCGAATCGATTGATGTATTGCTGAGTAAGCACTAAATAAACACAGCGCGCGAAGATAAAATAAGTTCCGGATGCGTTGTGCTGCGCGCGGTTTATTTGATTTATAGAGGTACGAGGAACAGGGTTTAAGTCTACTCATCCTCTATAGAAAAAGAAGGATCCTCCGACCTGACGGGTATAGTGTCTGGCGGGCAATTGCCCAACGATTGATGTTGGGAAGTTTGTATATATGCTAATTGCGCGGTAAACTTTGCTTATGAGATGCAGGATTTGCGTGGCGTCAGTATGTCGCGTTGTTCGCATGTGGCGTTGTAGATACCGCTACAGATTATTCTAAGTGGCCTGAATCCTCAGAATCTTGTTGCTAAGCATTGAGTTGTTTCTGTAAATTTTGATGATGAAACATGATAAATGTTGTTAAATTCCTTCAACAGTAACGAGAGAAAGTTCTATAACGAGTGTGGGGTCACACTCGTTATTAAACCCTCTGCTTCTGCACCTCTTGTGAAGTGACAGCTTGCATTCGTCTAGGCATGCTGTCAAGGTTTGGCTTGGTTGGTGGGTTTGGTTTGGTTTGGCTTGTGGAATATGTTCCCGTTGCGGCTGCGCGGTAACTACATTCTTTAGCTCCCTGATGTTTTGCGGAACGGGCAGCACTGGTTTTGCTCATCGCTTTAGAACATCCTAGACGTGTCTCTGAGAGGAGTATGTGAGGTCGGAACTTCGAGCTGGCCAATCAGCCAATGCAAATGACTTATTCCGACCTCTTGAATATACGCTTTTACTTAGCCAGAACGAAGGACACGTGGGTTGTCATCCATAAAAATCAATTTGTCTCCAACGGTAGATAACAATTGAAAATGCACAAATAATGATTTTATTTCAGAACAAGAATCTATAGTGTTACAGTGAGTATAAATAGCAGCGGAAGAGTTAACTGTACACTCTCGTCGTAATAGTAAAACAATCGGGTAGGCTGTCTCATGGACGCAGCTACAGTGAATTACGACGTCTTGTGCGTATGCCAGAGAGTATGTAATAAGCATTAGTGCACATGCCCTGATATAAGAAATCAAAGAAATACATACACATACACAAGTAACATTTATTTATTTACATATTTTATTCAAATGTATGCTTATTTAAACTAGGTGCTTATCGGCAGTTAATAGCTCGCTCCAAAGCCAGGGTCTTCTTGGGGTCAAGGGTTGAGTATTCTGAAGGTACCGATGAAATACGTTATTTGCTTAAGTGCCCATTATTTTGCAAAAGAGTGTACTAGTTATACGACAATTTAGTACCCAAGATGCTGCGAACAAGTTTTTAGCTCACGAACTCACGCACGTGCAAATTGTTGTAGTAAACGCAAGCGAGCATAAGGATGTATCGCAACTAAGTAAACAGCGGAACCAGGATTGTAGACCACCGCAGGGGTAAATAGTAAAGCTAACTAACGAGATGATACGTCAACTAAAACGAACAGTGGCGTCCACTGCCACCGGCCGGCACAGTTAACGAGCGCCTGGCTCTGTGTCCGCAGAGCGCCGGACGTCGGCACCTACCTGCCGCCGCCGGCATCTCGAGTGTGTCGTGTCGACAGAGCGATGTCCAACTAATTACGTTGACGACAAGGTGTTGACTGATCGGGAATATTCAACTCAGACTAAGGCGATCATTTTTGCATGATGTTGCTTTAGAAATTCGTGTTTCTCAAGTCAGATTGTCTTGAGAAAGATGGTGTCATTTCATTCTTAATTTAAACGAAATCAAAGGCAACTTTGTTTTTAAATTATTCTGATATTTTTATAAATTTTTGACAATTTTATTTATTATTATTTATGAATATTTTAATTTCACAATCACCATTTTATTTTGGGTTTAAGTCACAATTTTATTTTGGGTTTTTATCTGTTTATAATTTTAAATAGTTTATAAGTAATTTTAATGTATGAGTATAAAATATGGACTACAGTTGTCTGACATAAATAAATTATTATTATTTGTTGGTATACAGTTTTGTATCTCAGCACTGATGTGCCGGTTTTATAGAATAACACGGGCCGAAGACAAGTGCTAACCTAAGCGATAGATGGTAACATATTATTATGGTGTGATGATCTGTTTAGACCTTGTGTTGTTGATGATGTTTGTGCGTGTGATATTTGGGCATCATTGTCGTTCTGAAGGAATTTCCGGACAATTCTGCAAATGTTCAGAATAGCAACTTTCTGTAGGGTTTGGTAGGTGGAACGAGATAAGTCTAGCGTTTTTAAAGATTGGTGCAGTTGTTTGGGAATGACACCCGTGGTTGAGACTACTACTGGGATTATGGCAACACTGCCTAATCGCCACATTCGGCTTATTTCTATTTTTAAGTCTGTATATTTTGACAGCTTTTCTGCTATAGTGTTTTGTAGGTTGTGTGTGTTTGGTACTGCTATGTCAATTATTTGCGTAATTTTATTAATTTTGTCTAGTAAAGTTATGTCTGGTCTATTTTGTAATGAGTAGTTCTGTCCGTGAGAATGGTTCGATCAAAGTATAACTTGTGTGTTGTGTTTTCAAGAACTGTTTCTGGATTATATTTGTAGTAAGGTACTGGAGGTGTAGATAGTAATTAATATATATTTTATAGCAAGTTTTATTATTATTATTATTTGTAAACTATGAAATTCACACACTTGCTACGTAATTTTAATTCCTTCGAAGTCGGTGTTTATTAAGCGTTTTTAATACATTTGAACAGCTCTTCGCATTTATTGCATTGCAGATTTCCATAGTAAGTTCGTCATTCATACTCGTAATAGAAGTTAATATGCATTCCCACGTCTGTGCTCCATATACATTATTAGATTCAGGTATCGTAAATGCGGATTAGTATGTCTAACAACGTAACGACTTCGGCCTTTCGTGTTTTTTGTAGGTTAGAACTAATTAAATTCACTGAGCGCATATATTCGGCATTTTTATTAAAACCGTCTCCCTACAAAATGTTAAAAACAGAAAACAAATATTCAAAAACACACCACAAAGTTGTTCCTTTGAAAAGGGAGTCGGGACCCGAAATTGGAAAGTAGCATGAGAATAAGGAAAACTGGAGCACCGCTATTGTAAGCGGACGAACTGGTCGGCGTCCATCGCCTCGGCTCGCTCGAACGTGGCCCGGTTTGTCATACTGCGGCGCTGCGGCCGTCGAGAACTCATTTTGATAAAATATTGATTTAGCGCTTAAGGGCCTTACTCTCGTTTAGTACCGTAACACGGTCACTTTATGAAGAATATTTCTCATTAACGGCTTGATTAGAAGATCTGAAAAAAATATATTGTTGGTATAGGTTCATGTACAACATTTCTGTAACAGGATTTTTTCGTACGGCTAATACTTTTCCCTTAAAAAATTTTTTAGCAAAACGCTATTTTTTCCTAATATTCCATATTACTTCTAAACGGCTTTGATGTTTGCAAATATTTTTACACTGAAAAATTGATGGTTAGAGGTACTATAGAAATAAAACAGCTTATGTAAATCAATCAACATTTGCAAAGAAAATTTCCCCACTTTGAGATTGAGCTTCAGAGGTGCTCTGCGCGGGCGCGGGCGGCAGTCGTGCGTTAGCACTGAGACGGGAGGGCTGTGTCGCTCGCTGCTCCGCTCCGGCTATCGACCGACTACGCGCGTTTGCCTGTGTTAGTGCAAATATTTACGAACGAATTGTATCAGTGTGCGTTTATTGACTAGCTCGCTGCAGATGGCCCATTTCTATTGTGCGCGTCAGGTCGCTTACGATAGTATACAAGTAGTAAAGCTTATCTGACTAATATTAAAATGAGAAAATATTGAATTTGATCAAAATAAAAGTCCAAGATGGCGGCTGCGAAAATTTTCAAATATTTCATCATGGGTGTCGTTTTCATACTTTTCGAGGGTGATAGAGCCGATAGTGAGGTCAAAATAAAAATCCAAAATGGCGGCTGCAAAAGTTTTCAAATATTTCATCATGGGTATCGTTTTCATACTTTTCGAGGGTGATAAAGCCGATAGTGAGGTCAAAATAAAAACCCAAAATTGCGGCTGCAAAAAATTTCAAATATTTCATCATGGGTGTCGTTTTCATACTTTTCGATGGTGATAAAGCCGATAGTGAGGTCAAAATAAAAATCCAAAATTGCGGCTGCAAAAAATTTCAAATATTTCATCATGGGTGTCGTTTTCATACTTTTCGAGGGTGATAAAGCCGATAGTGAGGTCAAAATAAAAATCCAAAATGGCGGCTGCAAAATTTTTCAAATATTTCATCATGGGTGTCGTTTTCATACTTTTCGAGGGTGATAAAACCGATAGTGAGGTCAAAATAAAAATCCAAAATGGCGGCTGCAAAAAATTTCAAATATTTCATCATGGTTGTCGTTTTCATACTTTTCGAGGGTGCTAAAGCCGATAGCGAGGTCAAAATAAAAATCGAATAGTCCGGGAGCCGAGTACGCCGTCTTGCGACTGCCTACTGCCGCGCGTATTTGTATGAAGATTTTGTTTTTTGTTAAGTATGATAATTTAGTGAGTTTCATAGTTGGGCACACACACTAAAATGTAACTAACAGGCCTATGGTGATTTATCGACGTAGGCACTGCTTATATGCCTTTATGCAATGGACGCCACTGACTGATATACTCTGAGATTTCGCGCGCGGCTGTTACGCACGAACGCGGAAGGTTTATCTACTGAGCGGCCGTAGGTGATTATTTCAAGGTCACTAACGAGACATGATACTGTTACTATACTATACTATAACAGTGGTAACAGTTTCCGTAGTTCAACTGTTACTTTTGACGTACGATTAATAGTAAAAAAAATCTTTTTACATGAAAAACACTTAAAAAAAACACTTCAAAGTGAAAAATGACTTTATTTCGGAAGTCGATGTCTTTGGTTTTGAATTTAGGTTTTTTGCTACAGACTTCCGAAATAGAGTTATTTTTCATTTTGTAGTTTTTTTAAGGAAGCCTGTTATTTTTTTTTTGGAAAAAATAATTATTTTGCACATTTTAGTTGTGGCACCTACCGGTCACAAATTAGAATACCACTACCTGCTATGTAAATAACAATGACAGGAAGAAAGTTGATTATAACATCATCCGATTGGCTACGGAATCCTAGAAATGCCATTTAGGTACAGTGCTAGTTAGGTAGGTTTATTACTGATTTATAATAATTCAAATTGATGAAACAGGTTCTCATTTTTATAAAATCTCATTTTTATGTAAGTCCTCCTAAGAAGACCTACAGCTATGCAAATAAAATGTTATTCCATTCCTAAGAAAATACTCGATATCATTTTTAAAGTTTTACCCCCGTCGGGAACTAAGTTCGTTCTCACGTATGATTTTAAACAAAATCAAAAAAATGAAAAAATTCTAATAAATAATGTCCAGTAAAAACATAAAATATACGTAACATAAGTATCAATCTATTCAAAATATATCAGCCTTGCCTCCGCCATTCCCTTCTGGAATCGTAGGCAAAAATGGCGACCTGCGTGCGGCATGTCTGCGTCTCCGCATATTCTTTGATCGTCGTTTTAGTGCAGCGCGCCACCGCGCGCGTTTTACGTATTCGGGGGTAGAGCGTTTAGCTCCGCCCACATGCACAAGGTCAGCGAGCCCTATATACACCTTAAGTAAACAGTACAATTACATGTTGTGGTTGGTTGCTTTTGCTCACTCTTGTTTTTAATCATATTTTTTGCAACTCCTATGGATACTTTTTAGGAAAATTTCGTCTGTTGAAAAGAGAATAGTTTTTAAACTTCGATCAAAAGATGAAAATTTCTCTCAAGTCGTTTCTGTCTCAAGGGTTTCCATACCGAATTAAATTGAAAACTTGCGCCAAATAGAAATAGGAGGTGCAGTAACTGCTCCCGCCCCTGCACCCCGCAAAGCTCCTGGTCTAGACGGACTCAGCAATCGGTTACTTAAAAACTTGTCTCAAAAGGCCCTGGTCTACCTCACAAAAATATTGAATAGTCTGTTGTCCGAGAATGCACTCTGGACAATGGCAAAAATAATTGCGCTAAAAAAACCTGGCAAAGATGGCAGCATCCCTACAAATTACCGCCCCATAAGCCTACTCCCGTGCCTGGGAAGTTATTTGAGTCTCTTATTCTTATCCGGCTGTTAAAAGTTACAGAACATGTACTGCTACCAGAGCAATTTGGATTTCGTAAGGCACACTCCACTACTCTGCGGTTGGCCAGGGTATCGGAGCACACAACCTAAATGAAGACAAATCGACGGAATGGTGATGCTAGATATTGAAAAAGCCTTTGACACTGTCTGGTACGAGGGATTACTTCACAAGCTAATTGTTAACGGCGTTCCTCTCTCACTTGTCAAAATAGTCCAAAACTATCTTATTAACCGTCATTTAAAAGTTTTCATAGGTGAACACTGTTCTATGGCGAAATGTATTGTATCTGGTGTACCACAAGGTTCAAATTTAGGACCATTTTTCTTTATCCTGTATCTAAATGACATACCTAAGCAACCTAGAACTCATCTCGCAATATATGCTGATGACACTGCCTCATACGAAGTATGTGAGGCAGTGTCATCAGCGTATTATATTATTCAGACGATACTGAATTAATAATTGGGCGGCTTCAACTTGCACTAAACCTACTTGATACGTATTTCACCAAATGGAAACTAAAATTAAACTCCGGTAAAGCAGAAGTTATAATTTTTTTCGCGTAAACGATCACTATCCTCCAGGCGCATTAACTTTAAAAATCATTCCATACCCTGGAGCCGTTCTGTCAAATATCTAGATAGAGGTGGAGCATACGGTGGAGGTTCGCCAGGCTTGGGCGGGGCACCGCCGCGCCATGTCCTCGTGGCGGCGATCAGCTTCGGCGATCTCTCGCGTCCGGCCCTGGTCCAGGCCATGGACGTACGGAGCGAGAGTGCATGGAAGGCCGTCACCTCCTTCTTCGAAGCAGTAATGCTCGCGAAGGAGGCAGAGCGCGTGAGGGAGAGGCAATCTCTGCGCCCTCACGCGCCTAGTCGCCGCAGGAGACGCCCGGGACGGGAGTCAACAGCCGACTCCCGGCCACCGTAGGCTCCGGATTGCGGGCGGCGAGCAATGGGCAGCTCGACGCCCGGTAAGGAGCAGGCCCGGGTCGACGGCGCGTTGTGTTCCACGCGCGCCTCAAAGAGTTGTCAGCACGAACTGACGGGGTCCGCAAGGGCCGATGCCTGCCAGGGCCGCGGGTTGTTCGAAAGAGATACCGTGGCCCCTGGCACAGGTAACTGAAGGAACACGGGTAGGTTTTAGTCAGTAAACGTCTGACATGCCCTTCCAATGTTGTAAAAAACACTACTTATAATACGAGGACTGTGTTGCCAAAGTCAAAAATTTGGTGCTGTCACGGAAATGCCACTTTCAATTCAACCAACTTGTCAAAATGTCAAGTGACTGTTGATTGTTTTTTCAATTTTCTTATGGCCAGACAATATAATGTCCATACACGTCTGGATGGTTCAGCGCCTTTGTCACTTGCCTTACAGCCCTCGACACCGTTGCTTGGGATACATTATGTAGTGCACTTTGGCCAGCCAGTGTCTGGGATGAACCAGTCGCATAAAATTCTAGTGCAATTAGTATCTAAAACACAAATTTGATGTTACAAAAATTGTATTTACTTAAAATAGAATAGTTACCTATTCAATACTTACACAATTTATATCTAAGCACCACTTTACTAGGGCCGGGGCCGCCTTAAAGCGGCTCCTGCCCTACCTTAGGGGGCCAAACGCCTCCTGCCGGAGGCTTTACGCGGGGGTCGTGCGGTCCATGGCCCTTTATGGGGCCCCGGTATGGGCGCGTTCACTGCGGCTTCGAGCCGCACACTACCTGAACGCGCCCCAAAAGGTGGTAGCCATAAGGCTTATCCGGGGATACCGCACGATCTCGGGCGAGGCAGCAAGCCTCCTTGCCGGACTGCCACCATGGGATCTGGAGGCGATAGTCCTCGCGCGCCTGTATGACTGGCGCGCGGAGGCACTACGTCGGGGGGAAACTCTGCACCCGCGGCAAATCGCTGCGGAGCGGACGGACCTCCGGCGCGGTCTCATGGTGGAATGGAAGGCGCGACTATCGCAACCCAGCGCAGGGCACGCCACGATAGCGGCGGTAAGACCCCTCTTTGAGGAGTGGCTAGAGAGGCGTCACGGCGCTCTCACCTACCGCCTGACGCAGGTCCTCTCCGGACACGGATGTTTCGGGAGGTTCCTGCACATAATCAGGCCGGAGGAGACGCCCGGGTGTCACCACTGCGAGGATCGCCCAGAGGACACGGTGGAGCACACGGTGGAGGTCTGCCCCGCTTGGGCAGAGCACCGCCGTGTCCTCGTAGAGGCGATCGGCAGCGGCGGCGACCTCTCGCGCCCGGCCCTGGTGCAAGCCATAGTCCGGGGCGAGAGGGAGTGGGAGGCGGTCACCTCCTTCTGCGAAGCAGTCATGCTAGCGAAGGAGGTGGCGGGATGGGCGAGGGAAAGATCCTCGCGCCTCAGCCGCCGAGGGAGACGCTCCGGGCGTCGGGAGCCGCGTGACGACTCCCGGCCACCGTAGGCGCGGGCCTGCGGGCGGAGAGCAATGGGTAGCTCTCCGTCCGATCAGGACCAGGCCCGTGCCGGACGGCGTGTATGTGTTCCACGCGCGCCTCAAAGAGATGTCAGCGTAGTTGACGGGGCCCGACAGGGCCGAAGCCTGCCGGGGTAGCGGGATTGTCCGAAAGGGTTACCGCTGCCCTGGTACGTAAAGGGCTAAGGAAGGAACACGGGTGGGTTTTAGTCAGTAAGAGTCTGACACTCCCTTCTGCTCCACCCAGAGCGGGAGGAGTCATTTGATGATTTCCCATCCACAAAAAAAAAAAAAAAAAAAAAGCACCACTTTACTAACCTTCAAATTAGGTGATATTGCACCGCAGCAATAAAATATTACGA
The DNA here is from genome assembly GCA_947507525.1 of Apamea epomidion. Classification (NCBI taxonomy): domain Eukaryota; kingdom Metazoa; phylum Arthropoda; class Insecta; order Lepidoptera; family Noctuidae; genus Apamea; species Apamea epomidion. The sequence continues at coordinate 20,753,178 of OX382237.1, forward strand.
CGGTGTAAACGAAGAGGCCTGTTGAGTATGAGCCGTCAGTTACATTTTACGTCCGGGTCAGCCAATCTCGGAATTCCCCAATACGGTCCGACTCAAACTGTTGTGTGACACATCTTGTTGCGCACTTATTCCAAGAAATTCCTTTTCCCTTGGCGCGCAGCCAGGAGGGTGAGAGGAACACAACTCACAATATCTGCTCAATCTCTGACATCCTACGGTTTTATGTGATCCGTGTTCATTTGCCTTACTTGCTCTTATATAGATCTTGCAATTCAGATGCGCGAGATCGATACGACCTTTGGTTCTGGTAAAGACGTATCTGTAGGTATGTCAATGTGTGTGTCGCTCTAGAATACACTCCACGGCACGGAATTTGGACCAAGCGTATGATATAGTTTATTGTCAAAATGAAACACGAAGGACATGTTTTTTGTTTTATAAAACTTGGAGGATGGTCTGACAACTGAATTTAAATCACTAATTCCGAAAAAATAATAATTAATACTTAATTAAATTCCAAAAAAGTGCAATTAACACAAACATTAAAATAAAGATTTGTACAAAAAAAAAACTCAAAACAAAGACATTTTAACGTGCGTTCTGATCACCTCTGGCTCTGATCTCCGCCTGCATGCAATGAGGCCTGTTCTGGATAATGTTTTTAATGTTTACTTGAGGGATTTCATCCCAGGCAGCCACCAGAGCAGTTCTCAAATTATGGAGGCTTTGAGGAGTGTTGCCATATCTCGACTACAGTGAGGAACCGATTTCTTAAAATTGCGAGAGTAATAAATCGGTCACTTTGTGCTAAAGTGTACCTCATTCCGCCACTTCCTGGTCTTCTCGTGTACGGACGGGTCTGATCGTACCTATCGTGTTTAGCTATGCGTACCTGAGAGTTGTACGCGTACAGCGATTTCTCGCTGCGTTCGCCCTTGATTCCGAAGCAATATAGCTTGAGCGACTTGAGCTGAAGTTAAAGGCAAGATTTTTTTGTTCTGCAAATCAGAAATGAGTGCAGATTAATTCAGCTGTTATCGGGTGGTTTATTTTTGGGCCACATTCTGTGCCGAGTGTTGTATAAGTTACAATAACATATTATTCTCTCTGTTAGTGTCTTTGTGAACTACCTTGTCGTTGGAGTGCCATAATCTATACATACCTATACTAATCGTAGCGCAAAGATTGTTTGTTTTTTTTTTTACTTTGTAAAACAAAGATACTAGCCGCAAATTGTCATTAGTTGCTTCCCTGAAAACTATGAGACTGATTCTCCCCACTAACTATTATTTTATAGAACAGGATAGTTTTTTTTTTATAAATGAAGTTTGTATTTTTAGAAGAGTTTATTTCTTTTACTTTGTATCTAGTCCTTAATGAAGGATGTTTGACTAGTTTTAGGGTATAAATTCCCAATATTTTAAGTGTTAAGTGCCAATTAATATTACCTATCTAAGTTGATTGATGTATTCTTAAAATTAAGTTTCTTATGAAGAGTCAAACCTATACCTATGGGCCACTATACGAATGTTATGATTGAAACATTGTCATGATTGAAACATTGTTATGATTGAAACAAGCTATTTTGTATGAGACTGGATTACCTTTTTTTCTCCCCCATATAAGTACAATTACAGCAAAATAGGGTATTAAGTCTTTCAATAATGTGAAATAGTATTCAATAACATAAATAAGAGCACGAAAATGGTTTAAATAAGAGATATTTTGCGTTTTTTATATTGAAGATGTTTTTACATTTATAATTTTCTAAATTTTAATGTTACGGTGACAGACTTGTCACGATCTCAATAAATATTTTAGTGGTAAGTTAAATTGTTAAGACTGATTAAAAACCTTCAGTAGTTCCTAAAATAATTCAGTGTTTCAATTATCCCTACATACCGTTTCATCCGTCCTTGGGGTGGGGTCAATAGAACCACTGTGCCCGGTTTTCTTTAATAAGTGATTGTAGGTTAACTATTCGAAATAGAGATATAGATTATGTTTGATTTAGGAACTAAATAACGACCCTTTCAACGATATAAAAACGAGGGATGTAGGTATTGTAGATACTTCACTGCACACAGTTTAAGTAAAATTGTTTAAATTGTCCCGGGTCTATATCACGCAAAAACTACTAGATAGATTTTGTTCAAATTTTACACATATATTCCCTATAAGCCTGGTCCGTCTATAGGGTATAAAATATCACGTTATTTTCTATGGGGAATGCAATTTTTTAAGAGCTTTTATTAAGTTTCACCTGTCCCATTGTTTGTCTGTAATCAAGCTGAATATGATCCACTTCCCGGTTACTGATTGAGCTGAAATTTTGCATGCATGTGTAAATCGGACGACAATGCAAAATTATTATGACATAGAGCTGATCTGATGATGGAACCGGAAGGTGGCCATAGGAACTCGGTAATTGAAACGACACTACCCCATCGAGTTTGGGCTCGTACGATTCGTCTTGACGAGCAGTTTGGTGCTAGATGGTAACCAGGGTCTGATGATGGAGCTGGAAGATGGCCATAGGAACTCAGTAATTAAACGACATAACCCCATCGAGTTTGGACTCGTTTGATTCGTCTTGACGAGTACTTTGGTGCTAGATGGTAACCAGGATCTGATGATGGACATGCAAGGGGTGAAACTCAGTAATTAAGCGACACAACCGCTTCGAGTTTGATTCGTCTTGATGGGTGGACCGTTTTTGATAGGTGGTGGCGGTTTGGTGGACGTGAATATGCGACGCCATCTTTGGGAAAATAAGTTCGTTCTTTCATTAAAGGAAAAACACTGCTACGCGCTACGAACTACGCTGTACGTATGCGAGATTGACTCTCGTATAAAAAATACTAAAAATAAAAATAACTTTAAAAACAAGCTTTTATTACTTGTTAATAAAAAGAACTAAAAAGTTAAAAATAATTTAAACCTGATAAGAAAAATACCATTATATAGGTACCTACTAAATAAATGCGTGTTACATTAAGATAACATGAGATAATTTTTATTTGTCCAAAACATGAGTATACCTACAAATGGCATGCAAGATGTTACATCAAATTATCTGATAGTCATGTTTTGCCTGAACGGCCTAGAAATATAAAACGTAGGACGCTAGTCGGCATCAAATGATTTTAAATTCGTCCATTACACACATCAAATATAGCAATGAAATCCAATTTAGACTATAAATTAAAAATTAAAGGTACAATAAAATACAGTCAGTGTCATAAGCTTTTTTTTTTTTTTTTTTTTTTTTTGTGGATGGGAAATCATCAAATGACTCCTCCCGCTCTGGGTGGAGCAGAAGGGAGTGTCAGACTCTTACTGACTAAAACCCACCCGTGTTCCTTCCTTAGCCCTTTACGTACCAGGGCAGCGGTAACCCTTTCGGACAATCTCGCTACCCCGGCAGGCTTCGGCCCTGTCGGGCCCCGTCAACTACGCTGACATCTCTTTGAGGCGCGCGTGGAACACATACACGCCGTCCAGCACGGGCCTGGTCCTGATCGGACGGAGAGCTACCCATTGCTCTCCGCCCGCAGGCCCGCGCCTACGGTGGCCGGGAGTCGTCACGCGGCTCCCGACGCCCGGAGCGTCTCCCTCGGCGGGTGAGGCGTGAGGATCTTTCCGTCAGTGTCATAAGCTCATCATAGTAAATTATGCAAATCAAAAAAATCGAATGTAAAGAGCAATTAATAATATAATTAGGATGTCATTATACAAGTCAAATTAATTTGTCGGTTAGAAATTCGTCAGTGCTATAATATACTTTCTCTAACAGAAGGCCTTTTAATATATTTATTACTTTTCCAGTAGTTAATTCCCTCCAATGTTTTGGCAATCTGTTATAAAGAATTAGCGCCATACAGAATATACTGTTACGAGCTTCGGGTTCGTGACAGTAAAAACTGCCGATATAAATTACCAAAAATTACACTTTAATTAAACAACACTAATAACAACTCAAACCCATTAATTATAAAACACGATTGCTCTTAAGTCGCACTTCAACATCGCTTTCGATGTATTCGCACGTATCGCTGATCCAAGTCAGACTGGTCATGGCTAATTCCGGCCTTATAATAGTGCCACAGATAGTTCTAGAATCTTCTATTGTAGAAACATCTAGAAGGTTCGAGTACATACCGGCCCCGACTGACCAGATGTCGAAATTTCTAGAAGGATCTATTAGTTCTGCTACTTGATACTGGATGGCGCTAGTGGTAAAATAGTTCTACTGCTCGATACTAGATGGCGCTAGTGGTAACTAATATCACCATGTACCAGGCATTAATTGTGGCGCGCAACAATACTTTTACGCATTAGAGTTATCCGGGATGTCGGGATACATAGCTTATTATTGTCGCGTCTATTTCGAACTACTTTATCTGACACTAAGGGAAATATGTGTGGATTCGATTTGATAATAATAATAGATGCTCTTGAAATAAATACAATTATAAATAAAACACATAACTGGAAAGCAGCAGGAATAGATGGTATACACAATTTCTGGATAAAAAGACTTAATTCACTTCACAGCATATTAGCAGAACAAATAAATGATATTTTAAAAGGCAATCAAAATATTCCAGAATTTTTGACTAAAGGAATCACATATATGATCCCAAAATCAAGTAGAACCTAGGATCCTTCACAGTATAGACCAATCACTTGCCTACCAACCTTATATAAAATCATAACGTCATGTCACCAACAAAATTATGAAACACACTGAACAATACAATATCTTGACTGAAAAACAGAAAGGATGTAGGCACGGTTATATGGGGTGTAAAGAGCAATTAATTATCGATTCCACTATTTTAAAATATGTTCAGAGATCTAGAAAGAACTTATACATAGCATACATAGATTACAAGAAGGCATTCGACAGCGATCCTCACTCATGGTTGATCGAAGTATTAAACATTTATAAAATCAATCCATTAATTATACATTTTCTTAAGAATACAATGGGATCCTGGAAAACTACACTAAAATTACACAGTAAAACTACAAACTTATCCGTAGACGAAATAGCGATTAAAAAGGGTATTTTCCAAGGGGACTCCTTAAGCCCTTTATGGTTTTGTTTAGCCCTGAATCCACTCTCCCGAGCATTAATTGAATCGAAATTAGGTTTTGATATTAAGAACGGTAGGTCAATATTAGACCAAATTACACATATATATATGGATGCTTTAAAACTATATGCTAATAAAAATACAGATTTACACGATTTATTAAACATAACAACAATATTTTCGAAAGACATAAGAATGGATTTTGGACTAGATAAATGCCGGAAACTAAATATAATGAAAGGTAAGATTATAGAAGGAAACTACTCAACGGACACCGAAGAAGTAATAGAAGCGATAAAAGACGAAGAACTATATAAATATTTAGGTTACAATCAAGCACGATTGTTAGAACATAAGATTATTAAGGATAAACTTAAAAAAGAATACAATAGCAGAATACATTCGTTATGCAAAATGCACCTATCTAGTAAAAACCTATTTCAATCCCTAAATACACACGCAATTCCTATACTTACTTATCCTTTCGGTGTAATAAAATGGTCTAACACAGAATTACATGCTCTCGAAGTAAAAACAAGAACCACACTAACACAACATAGATATCACCATCCCAAATCAGCTATAGAAAGAGTTATAATGTCCAGAAAAGCAGGTGGCAGGGGACTAATCGAAATAACACATCTTCATAAAAGACAAGTCATATATTTAAAACAATTTTTCAGGCGGAAGAAAAACAACAGTCAGTTACACAAAACAATTATAGAGATAGACAAACAATATACACCATTGAACCTTAGCGATGATAGCAATATTGAGGCAGTAGATAAAGCGAGACATATAGAAGAGATACACAGGAAGTGGAGGCAAAAAGAACTACATGGAAGACATCCCAATGATTTATACCAAACATACATAGATAAAGAGGCTTCTAACAAATGGTTAGAATTAAGTGAGCTGTTCCCTGAAACAGAAGGGTTTATGTTAGCCATTCAAAATCAAGTCATTAATACGGAAAATTATAGAAAATACATAATAAAAGACAGTACAGTGCGAAATGATTTATGCAGAAAATGTCACAGCAAACCTGAAACAATACAACATATCACAGGAGCGTGTATCACACTAACCCAAAACGACTAAACGCATAGACATAATCAACTTGTTAATATCATACACCAAAAACTCGCAACTAAACTTAAACTCATGCAGGATCCCTACACACCATATTACAAGTACACGCCTAGAGCTGTATTAGAAAACCAATCCTACAAAATCTATTATGACCGCACTATAATTACAGACCACACCATATATAACAACAGACCTGATATAACACTAGTTGATAAAGTAAGCAAACACACATTTATAATAGATATAGCAGTACCAAACACTAATAACATTAAAAAAACTATCACAGAAAAAATCAGGAAGTACACAGAATTACAAGAGGAAATTACCAGAGTTTGGAAAATGTATAGAGTCACTATAGTCCCAATAGTAATATCAACAACAGGTGTTATCCCGAAACAAATATTCGATAGTTTTAATGCACTAAATCTTTCCAAATACACGTACTTAACACTATAAAAAGCTGCCATATTATACACTTGCCGCATAGTAAGAAATTTTTTACAACTAGACTTGGATAATAATTTCACTGCAGTACAGAGCAATTTACCTTCTCAAAACAATAACTAGAATCTCACCTTGGTTGACACCCGTGAGATTCTGAAAATACCAGGTAATAATAACCTGAGAAAATTAAATTTAAAAACCATAATAATAATTATCCATCAGCAACTTGCTCTGAAATACAGCCTTGTGGAATCTGAGGTGCCGTACTACAGGTATGTGCCCGACCCAGTTCTCGAAAATGGAAATATCACATTGTACTGGGATCGATCCATCATCACTCAGAACCAGAATCAGAATCAGAACTTTATTTGCTATGAATGTAGGTACAGGTATAAGATGTTGTACATAAATTAAAGAGATCAGCTACAGTGAATCTTACGGCGTGCAAATTATTACATAATTAAAAATATTAATACATACAAACAAAATAATGTCAACAAAACAAAACAAAAATTATAATGAAGTCAAATAATAATATAGTCAGGTAAGTCTTACAGGGTCAATTTTGAAATTATTTATAACAATCATAATCTGGATAAATTCGTATCATTTAGAAAGTCTTTCACTGAGTAATAACATTTGCCTAGAAGTAGTGCAGTTACTTTAGATTTAAAAATGTTTACAGAGTAATCCTTATAACCATGAGGTATTTTATTATAGATGACAGGTCCCATTGTCATAATACTCTTCCTTAACAGTGCTGTTTTGTAATTACGTGATCTTATATTGGCTAGTGACGGAAATAAATTTTAATTGGTTTTTACAAAAATTGCCACCTCCAATATGTACAGACATGGAAGAGTCAGTATCCTCAGAGACCGAAACACAGGTTCACAGCTGTCTGTGCTTTTTAGGTTTGACATAGATCTAATACACCGTTTCTGGGCCTTAAAAATCTCTTCCCTCTCACTACAGTTGCCCCAAAATATGATTACAAATCTTAACACTGACGCAACCAACCCATGATAAGCTAGTAGAAGTGTATCGTTACTAACTTTATGTGATAGGTTATACAGTACGTATGCTGATTTATTTAACTTCTTACATACGTCATCGGCATGAGATTTCCAAGTCAAATTGTTGTCAATCAGGATGCCTAGAAATTTCGCTACACAAGTTGTATCCACCTTTTGACCATTATAACTAACATTTATATCATCAGTGCGTATCCTTTGGTAGAAGTGCATTACTTTTGTCTTGTTTAGATTTATTATTAAGTTATTTGTATCAAGCCAATGTATAATTGTTTCTAATGTGTTATTAATTTCCCTTTCATAGTCTTCTTTCTTGGTACACTTAACTATCGCTGTACTATCGTCTGCAAATAGTACCATGGGTTGTCGTATCTGTCGCGGCAAGTCATTTATATATAGGAGAAAAAAAGGAGGTCCTAAAACACTTCCCTGCGGTACACCGTATTTGACATCCCTACCGGCTGATGTATATTTATGCTCACGTTTCGTTTCAAGGCATATTCTGGACATTTCTGTGTGTCGAGATCGTCCAGTAAGAAAGGAGCTTATTAAGTCTAGGGCATTACCTCTTATACCGTAAGTGTATAGTTTTTCCATAAGGACATCATGTTTTACGTAGTCGAAAGCCTTGGTAATATCGGTATATATAGCACAAACAGGAGTCTTGTCTTGTCACTGACAGGACTATTGTTGCCAATAAGCCTGATATAGTGGTGGCGGATCGATCAGAACGGCGCGCAATGATTGTTGACATAACCGTCCCGCATGATGAGAACCTCGTGAAAGTCGAGAAAGATAAACAAATCAAGTATCTTGACTTGGCTCGCGAGGTTGTCGACATGTGGCATGTGGACTCAGCAATCATTGTGCCGATAGTCGTGACAGCCAATGGCTTAATAGCCAAGAGCCTCGACCAACACCTGAGGAGGCTCTCGTTGGGCAGCTGGATCAAGGGCTTGATTCAGAAAGCGGTAAGGAAAGTTCCTCTCTCTGGAGCCCTGACCGCCGGTAGCTTGGACCCTGTTCCCGATACCGGTGGGCTACTGTATTTTATATTTTTAAATGTTTTTTTTTATTCTTTTGTTTATAAAAATATTTAAAAATGTAATTTGTAAGTATTTAAATGAAATAAAGGAGATAATAATAATAATAAAAACTTTATTTCAGACTATAAGGTCCATAAATATGTTAGTATTTTGGTGTTAGTAACCATGGTGATAAACATAATGGTCTCTAAAATGTACATTGACGGAAGGGTTAATATTTTATATGCATTAAAAAATGGTTTGCAACTCTCTGTAACATGAAGTCCAAACATAGCCCTCAGACACCTCTTTTGCGTTTTAAAAATCACATCCTTATTTGTTGAATTTCCCCAAAAAATGAGTCCATATCTTAAGTTAGAGGACACTGTCGTGATGAGCAATTAGCAGCGCACCATCATTTAAGATGGGAGCTAATTTATACATATAGTGAATATGTGGAATTACTAATTTAAGCATCCGTTTGTGCTTTCCAATCTAATTTGCTGTCAATAGTTACTCCAAGAAGTTTGGTTATGAACATAACCAAACTTTTCCATTATTGTAACAACTTTTTGTTGTTACAATAATGGACATTTACATATGGTATGGATGATCTTTGGGCAAAATGCAGAATATTAGTTTTCCCAAGGTTTATCTTAAGATTATTGTTTACCAACCATGTTACTATTGATTCTATAGAATTGTTAATGTCAGTTTCGTATGTGTCTCTATTTTTGCAAGCGATTGTTATGGTACTCTGTCGTCAGCAAAAAGTGTCATTGGGTGGTCAATACTTTTAGTTAGGTCATAAATATACAGTATAAAAAATAGTGGGCCTACCTGTTTATTGCTTTTTTGTTTTTTTTCTTTTTTTTTTTACTTCTGAAATTTCTGTAAATTGTGTTCTGTTGCTTAAATACGATCTAATAAGGTTTGACCTCTAATCATCACCTCATTGTGACTGCAAAAGAAAAACAATGAAGGTGTAATGTGCCAAATATTTTTTAATGTTCCATCAAAATGTAACACGCTTTTATTTAGTAGGTCCCTATACAATGCGTAACTGAATTAATGCCCATTATGAAAGTAGTTAGTTCAGAATCGTTTACTGAATCGATTTTTGTCATTTTTAATATGGGTAATTATTTTTCCCAAAAATAATTCAAACTACGTAAATTACAGTCAGACTCCCGCTGAACAATAAAAACAAACCAAAATGCACGAAGTACCTACCAAGCCAGACCCTTATACGTATGCGACTATGTGAGTGCGTAGATTTTTAATATGACCACATTTTTCTCCTACAATCAGTATATAACTAACTAGCTTCTGGCCGCGACTTCGTACGCGGATCCTGTGGCTTATGCAAGCGACAACGGGGTCGTCAAAATCGAAGATCTGAAACGTCTGATGTCGAATTCTAAGAGCCCGGGGACGGGAAAACAGCGTGATGCACGAGAAGATTCGAGACGTTCCAGATCTTTCATTTTTGTAAGTCAACAGGAAATGCCCATCAGACTAAACAACTTTTGCTAAGACGTCATTCCTATATATGTTATAGTGTCGCTGGGCTTTGGAGTTCCACAACAGGTGTTCCTGATCTTCAAATTTATTCTCACAGAAGAAAATGCTCTTCACGTGGAATATTTTTTGCTATGGCACCATTTTTATACCTCTTATACTTTAGCTGGTCTGTTGCGGTTCTGCATCAGGTGTTCCATTTTCCAACAAAATTATAGCCTATATGTTGCCCAGACTTAATACCTATACAACAAAAAAAATTTCTTCCCGTAATTCCGCAGTGGATCCCAAGGGTACACTGAATTAACAATAATAATGCAAATAACTTTAAAAAATATCTTTATAAACTATAACTGTACCCGTGGCTTTGCCCACGTATCGCATAAGTATTTTTTTTATTCTATTTTAATTTTAATAATAGTTAGTGATAGTTTGTTGATTTACAGAAACACTCAAAAGATGCGTCCCATACTATACTATAGCTTAGATCCCTCAAAAACTATTTGGCTTAGTAAACTCAAAATTTGAAAGTTATGGAGTTAATTTACTGGTAAGAGACGTCAGGTTAATAAGGAAATTTAGGAGACGTCGAATAACAGAAGTGTTATAATTTACTGTAACGCTTCTGTGTAAACAACGTTCGTTGCTTTTCCCTCGGTCTCATTCAATATGTACAGCGAGTCAGGACTGGTGACGCGGGAGCAAGCGACGTACAGTTGTCCGTGTGAGAAGCAGCTCGTCCTGAGGTCGACACCCGCAGCCTTCAGTGTCTGCCCCTGCGACTTATTTATCGTCATGGCGAAGCAAACGCTCACAGGAAGCTGCACGCGCTTGAATTGAAAAGGGTAATTGTGGGGAATCAGTGGTATACGTGGTATAAACACTGTCTCGCCGACATCACAACCCGTTAGAATTTCCGCCTCAATGATATTTCCCCATTGCACAGTTTCGGCGAAGTGAGATTCCGAAGAAGCATAATTGGGACACCGACCTTTTGCTTAATGGTGTGCGCTGGTAGTCCACTTGCACTGAGGGAATTGAGAAATTCTACGGGGTAATGTGTGGCATTATCTTGGTCGACAGCAGTGTTTATTGAAGTGTAGATCACTTCATTTCCCTCAATTTACGCGAGAATGCGTTCATTGATCGCTGAAGCTTGGTCGTTTCTGGGTGTTAAAATGGCTTGTTCTCACACCCAAAAATTATCTTGGTGCGGTATCCTATTGATGTCCCCGTACACCAGGCGAATCAAATCCTCTAAGGTGGACACCACTCTCCCAAGTATCTCAGGTAGAACCACCTGGCCACTGTCTACTGGTAGCGTTCCCTCACCCAATATGAAGAGAACATCAGAAACTTCTTGGGCGTGTACATTCCCGCCAAGCTGTGCTCTCATATTCATCGTTAAGCGCAACCTATGAATATCTGGCCATAAGAAAGAGCACTTCAACGAAGCATTCACCTCATCAGCCCTAGTTCCTCGCGTCACCACAGGCAACGTTTGTCGGAAATCGACGCTAAACAGAACTGTAACGCCACCCACCATTTGCTGGTTCCTGCGGATGTCCTGCAAAGTCCTGTTTACCGCCTCTACTGCTTTTCTGTTCGCCATAGTGCATTCATCCCACACGATTAAAGAGCAATCTTTAAGCACGCACCCTTTGTCACTGTTGCGTGACACTCTAAAAACAGGTGTTTCATTACTCTCTAAATCTATGGGAATCTTAAACATTGCGTGCGCGGTTTTGCCACCAGGAAGCAGTATTGCGGCGATTCCGGACGATGCTACTGCAATAGCAATCTTGCCTTGCCTCCTGACCTCTGCGAGAATGCCAACGGTGACAAATGTTTTCCCTGTTCCACCAGGAGCATCCAAGAAAAACATTTTACCTTGGCCAAGCCCAACGCTTTCAAGGATGGTGTCGAAAATTTGCTTTTGCTCTGAGGTAAACTTAGAGACATGGTCATTGACGACGGTACTCATAGCTCTTGAATCAATTACCTACAACAAATGTGCTTGGTAAGATATCACTTAGAACCAAAAGTTTGACTTGACTTCATGATAGTGTAGCTTGTTGTACCACCAATCAATCTGTTTAGTAATATTGGTGTGAAAGTCTCCATACAATTAGATAGGACATGTAAAGTTCTCAGATTTCATAACAGTATGTTTCCTAATACACATAAAAAATGCAAAAATAAAAAAAATAATTTACTTGTTTTTTAAACAATATTAGGCAATTTGAACTCGCATCATTTAGTGCGGTAAAAGGTCGCCTGACCTTACCGCTGAATTCCCCGTTGACATATTGTTGAATAGCTGTTCCCTTGCAATTTATAATATTACTGCATCGCTCCTTTATAAAAATAGCGTGATTATTATGTTCCCAGAGTTAAATTATTATTAACTAAATAAAAAACATGTCATTTTGTGCATTCAATTATTTTGTGCATTCAATTACGAACAAAAACCTTTTAAAATCAATATTGCTTACCTCCCATAACATACGGCGTAATAATATGTAGCCTAAAGCCTTCCTTGGTTTACAAAGAACATTTTTGCTGAATTTCAATTCAATCTATCCAGTAGTTTTGACGTGAAGCCGTACCATACACACAGACAAACAGACAAAAATTCTAAAAACTCACTTTTTGTCATCAGTTACGTTTTTCTAACAAAAGCCACTTATTTTATCTCGAAAATTCTCAATGTACAGTTTTTCTTTCGTTACTGGTTTTTTATATTATGTATAGATTACTACTTATTACTTTTCTATTGTATATGTGTATCCTTTTTTGGAGATCCTCAATAATAAATAAATAAATAATAAATAAGCAATGTTTTATACATAATAGTAATAATTCAGTGCATGTATTATGATTAAAACATAATATTCTAATTGGGGTGTTTGGTGGTGTGCGTTAATCCCGGGACATGTTGTATAATGGTATTTTTCTTATCAAGTTAAAATTATTTTTAGAATAGAATAGAATAGAAAACTTTTATTTCAGACAGGAGTCCATAGGGTTAGTAACAATTTTACTTAACTTCTAGTGTTAGTAGGTTACAGACACAGATGTACATACAATTAAAACTCAGCGTGGAGCTGCATCCACCTCCGCAACATCGGGGAATCCCACCGATCTGCGAACACACTGAAAATACTATTGGTGCCGTCGCGAACACGCGTCATCAGGGATGCGCATCTACTCCTAATAATGGCGGTAAAACCATTAATTTAAAAAAATTATAATAATTAATTTTTATCTTTTAGTTCTTTTTATTAACAAGTAATAAAAGTTTTAATTTTTTTCCTTTAATTTTTTGATCGTATTCTTTTATAGTTTACCGCAAATTGTAAAAAGACGATGTAAAACATTACAGATAATTACAGCGTATCAGTGTTGTGCCATAGTATTTATACGTATCAGTGTTGTGCCATAGTATTTATACGTATCAGTGTTGTGCCATAGTATTTATACGGGAACGCAGGCTTTTATTAACTTACTAAAAACGAAAAACTTCGCAAGCAATGCGACATTACTACTGAAGGCTATCGCTATGGGTGTCGACCTCAGGACGAGCTGCTTCTCACACGGACAACCACACGTCGCTTGCGACCGTGTCACCCGTCCTGACTTTCTTCATATTTTGACTGCTGACACTAATATACTACAAATTGGCTAATATTTCAGTAAATTGTAGTACATATACGAACACACACGAACGATGTCGCAGGCAAAAGATTTTTTTTTAGCCCTTATTGTCCTTCCTTACTCTCTTTCCACCTCTCTCTGTCCAGAGCTGCCAAGGACCAATCTTTATCAAAGGATTCCAGCTCATCCCGTTATCACCGTCTGGGCCTGCCGCGATGTCGTTTGCCATTAAGCCGGACCCACTGGGTCGTAAGTTTGGCCCATTGATCGTCAAAAACTAGTACATAATAAATAAATAATAACAATACGCGCACTCCTGAATTACAAATCTGTACCTACTGGATGTCGAAGTAGAAACTTGCGAGTTATGTGCCACAGAGAGTTGCGATGAATAGTTGTTTGTGTAAAATGATTTAGCGATGAAGTCCCCATGGGGCCACTGCGCCGAGTGCGGACTAATGTACTAATCTGTACGCTCTGGTTGGCGATGCACAAACAACATTATACGGTGTGGGTACCGAGTTTATTTTATTTTATTAATTTTAAGAAAAGTTACAGCTAATTCATTCATGTAGTCAGAAGTAATATGTAGAAGAAAGCCAATTACAAGTTTCCACTTATGTAAACTTATGTGTAATATAGACAAAACGGTACAAACAGAGAGAGTTACGCGAGAGTTAAACATAGAGATAACTGAAGAGAATAAACAAAGATAAAATACATCACACAACAAAGTTACACTTCAAAGAAAAAGTTACTTAACATTTTTTTTTAACTTCTGGACACTATTTGTGAATAAATCAAGCTCAATATCCCGGCACACCATATTAAACATTCGACATGCTCTTAAGATATATGTGTTTTGCCTATAGATAGTTCTCACAATAGGTACATGAAGGAGATGAGGTCTCCGAAGAAACACAGACGGTACACGAAGTCCAATCTTGGCCACCAGCTCAGGGACGTCAGTAGACCCGTTCATTATAAATAAGAAAGCAAGATCTGCAATTTTTCTTCGTTTGTGTAGAGGAAGAATATGAAATTCCTTACACCGACTAGTATAGTCAGGAAGATAAGTATTTGAACGATATTGCGTGTACGGTACCTTAAAAATCGCCTTTGTATACCTTCAAGTCGATTAATATAAACATTGTAATTTGGATTCCAAATTTGAGATGCATATTCGAGATGGCTACGGACCAAAACACAGTATAGAATTTTCATGGTTTTGACATTCTTAAACTCAGAGGAAACCCTAAAAATAAAACCCAACGCTTTAGAAGCCTTGTTGACTATATTGTCAATGTGCGCATCAAACAAAAGCTTTGACTCAAAAATTACCCCAAGATCCTTGATGACGTTGACTCTGGCAATTGAGGTATTCATAAATTTGTAATCGTACCTAATAGGGTTTGGCTTACGAGTAAGTGTACACACATAACATTTTGAAATATTTAAATCCAACCTATTCCGATCGCAATAATCATGGAACCGGTCCAAATCCTCCTGTAATAGTTGTGCATCCTCAATGGATGACACTTGACTCTGGGTTTTCATGTCATCCGCGTACAATAAAATTTTTGAATTTAGGAAACAAGATACAAAAATATTTAATAAAAGAGGTCCTAATAAGGATCCTCGGGGAACCCCAGACGGAATGTACATCGCTCTCGAGGCATAACCATTGAGGACTACAGTCTGGCATCTATTTTCAACATATGATACAAACCATCTGTACAAGCTACCCCTCAAACCAATCCCTAGCAATTTGCGCATTAGAAGCGCATGATCTATTCGATCAAAACATTTGCTGTAGTCAGTGTATATAACGTCGACCTGAGACCTCCTGGACATAATCGAAAGATAGTCACTACAGACCACGAGATTGGATATAGTGGAGCGACCTTTTAAAAATCCATGTTGGTGTTCGGAGAAACTTAATTTAAGCGAAGCAGAAAGCTGTACGTGTACGATTTTCTCCATGATTTTAGCGAACACGCAAAGTTTGGAGATGAATTTATGAATCGGCGTTATATACGCTGACTTCCAGATTGCAGCCACCACTGCCATGTCGAATGACCGTTTAAATAATAATGTCAATGGAATGGCTAGACATCCGGCACATCTGGCTATAAAAATTGGTGAAATATCATCCGGACCAGCGGATTTGTTAATATCTACTTGCTTGAGCAAGTGAAATACCTCCTCCTCCCGCACATCGATTGAGCAGATGTCTGTTAGGAGACCAGTAGACTGATCAACTCTCGCAGAGGCTAAGAATTCATTTGTGTCGCGTCGCTATTGGAAGTTCGAAAAGAAATAGTCGCCAAATATATTACAGATTTCCCCCCCGTGACCAGATGACACTTCACCAAATTTTAATACAGATGGGTAACCGTTGGTTTGTTGTTTTGATTTAACATAATGCCAAAAACCCCTAGGATTTTTAGAAATGGCTAATTCAATGTTTGCTATATAGTCGTCAAACATTTCCTTCTCCAGGTCTTTAGCCCGTTGACGTAAGGTAACAAAAGATTGATAGTCCGAGATATTTCTACAGGTTTTAAATTTTGAGTGAAATTTTGACTTTTCTTTAATTATTTTAATAAGAGGGCTTTTGTACCAAGGAGGATACTTACCCCTTGGCGCGATAGTTTTAGATGGAATATGTGTATTATGAAGCAAGTTGATAGTGTCATAAAAAAATTTAACAGCTCCTTCAAAAGACCTACAATTTAGCTCTAATGCCCAATCAATTGCCGTAATTTCTTCAACTATGGCATCATAATTCGCCTGAGCATACAGAAACTTAACTCGAGGCCGAGAATGGAGCTGATGAAGTTGAACGAAATCGGCAGAGATGCAGAGTGCCTTATGATGGGAGACCTCGTGCACTAGGGGATCCAGGCTGCAAGGGACAGCTACTTCACTGCTAGACAAGACGAGGACTAGAATCCTATGTTGACATAGTAATGCGAGTTGTACTGAAATAAGTTGCAAGCGGTGAGAGTATCACAAAAGCTTGTTTGAATGGGACCATGCAAGTTGCCAGGACACAGAGGATCACCGTCCGCCGCAGCGTGCCAGTCAATATTCGGTTGCTTAAAATCACCGGGTACTAAAAACTTATCTGCGGGATGTTTAAGAATAATATCAGCTAAATTACTAGAAAAATTATTGGGTTGTATCATTAAAGAGTTACCAGATTGCTGGCTACATATATACACAACACATAAATGTATTTTATAGGTTACTTTTGGTTTCTTTTGGTGTAAAGTTAAGGTAACCCATAGATCCTAGGCAGACGAGCACAATTCGTTCGGACATCGGCTACTAGTTCTCGACGTATGGCTATTAAAACCCCCCCACCCATAACTTGATTAGTTTGCGCGTAACTTCGATCATGCCTCCATACAAAATATCTATCATCGAACAACTCGCTATCGGATATACCATCAATAAGCCATGTTTCCGTTAGACAAATGATATCAATTGAATTCATAGAAACATTTGTGTAGAAAACAAAAGTTTTCGTCCGCAGCCCTCGAACATTTTGATAGAAAATACTAATAGGTGCCATAATAATTCAGAATCAGAATCAGAATCAGAATCAGAATGCTTTATTTGTAAACATAGGCCAAATTACAATAATGATGTTACAGATAGGTAGATCCTCTATGTTTTGCCCAGAGGCGTACAAATATATTTAATTAACATTGTCTTTACTATAGCACCAATTTAACTTTTGAGATATCTTCGAGTAGAATTATATAAAATTATGTAAACTAATAAAATAATAAAATCAATATAAAGAAATAGGTACATGCATGTCAATATTAATTGGGGATTTAATCAATTTCAATAAATGTCAACGAGATAAAGTTACTTGCCGTCCAAAGTAATGCTAATGTCAAATAAAATTCTAAATTGTCAAAATGGGTTAGGTGATGTAGTTACAATTTTCTGAAGCAGAAATTATAGAATTGTCATCCAGATATTCCTGTAGTGAGTAATAGCATTTATTTATCAATATTTTTAATAATTGTTTTTTGAAATTTTCCAGATTTAACGTTTTTATTTTTTCCGGTAGTTTGTTAAATATTTTTTTGGCCATACAGAAGGTGCTTTTGTTCATTAGTGCAGTTTTGCCATAAGTCACTTCGAGTTCTAATTTATTTCTATCACGTAATTTTCTGTAGTAACTTTTAGTAGCTATTTTATAAAGTGAAATGTTAGATTTGACGAATACATTTGTTTCGTATATGTACAGCGATGGCAAGGTAAGTATTTTTAAACGTATAAGGTACGCTCGACAACTGTCTGTGCTTTTTAGGCCACACATAGCTCTCACACATCTTTTTTGGGCTCTAAATAAGAGTTCTCTATCAACTGAATTACCCCAGTATATTACGCCATATCTGAGTGTTGATGAAACATAGCCGTGATAGGCTGTCAGTACGGATTCAAGGCTCACTATTTTTGATAGTTTATAGAGAGCATAAGTAAATCGATTTAGTTTTTTACATATTTCGTCTGTCTGGGGTGTCCAGGTCAAATTGTTATTAATATTAATTCCAAGAAATTTAGTAGCAGTAGTTGATTCTATTTTTGTCCCTAAATAGCTAATGTCATAGATTTTATTTGGTATTCTCTGATAAAAGTGCATAATTTTAGTTTTTTCCAAGTTTATAATAAGATTATTGTTCTCAAACCATGTTATAATTCTATTTAATGTCATATTTATTTCGCTTTCATAAGTATTGGGATCATCACACTTAATAATTACGGTGCTATCATCGGTGAATAGTACCATGGGGTGTTTTATTTGCCTCGGAAGGTCGTTTATGTAAAGTAAAAAAAGGGGCGGTCCTAGCACGCTACCCTGAGGAACGCCGTATTTAATTATCTCGCTTTCTGAACGATATTTTTCTCGTAGCTAGTATTTGAGGATATTTGTGTGATTTCTACAAATTGCTTCCTTTCCGTTAAGTAAGATCGAATGAGGTCAAGTATATTTCCCCTGATACCATAATTGAAAAGTAAAACCAGAAAAATGATTGACAAGATATATGGTACACTCAGACTTAGTGCCAAGTAAAAGCTATAGGCAATAAAAGTATAATAATAAAGTAATAAGTAACAAGCGGTGGCAAAATAAAGCGAAAACTATATTAAAAAAATCTGATTCGATAGAATAAGTGTCAGAAATCGTATTCAGGATGTAGAAACATTCAGTTTTAAAATTGTATAGGGTAAGAGTATGACATTTCAAGTGTAAGCAGATCTCACCTCTAACCGCACACACATAGGGTATAAAATGATAATAAACAAACCCTAAAGAGTTGAATGAATCGGCGACACCAAGTGATAAGAGAACAAAAGGCAGGCTGGAATGGAATGCGTGCAAAAAATACGTACCTATGTTTCTCAAACTTAAGTCAACCGAGTTCACTATTAACAATAACTTGTCCACAATATCAATCAAACAAACTTTTTCGAAGAGAGCGAACAATTCGCAGGTAAGATGAGACGTTTTAATTAAAAATCAAACTTTTTTAAATCTAGCTCTGTTTTGATGCAGTGTTTCGGAGACGTGGTGTTTTTTCTTACACGTATTTTGCATCCTCGAACGCACACATGTTCAAAGCCACGCTCTTTGGCTTGAGCTTTGGTTCTATTAAGTAGGAGTTTATTTTCCAGTGTTAAGTGGTCGTTGGTGTACACCCTGCTATTGCCCTGTAAGCCCAAATCTCCAGCATTCAGTTTTTAAAATTTCCTCGACGCCGCTATAAAATCGTTCTTAAGGTAGCTGTTGTATACAGAGCAAATAATGTTCTTATTTAGTTTGTCATTACTTGTCGGCACCCTTGCTATGTAGTTAATCTGTTCCAATCTTGGCCATTATTGCGAACAGGTCTTCATCCTCGGACATTGGCACTCCTTTGATCTCAATATTGTTCATGCGTGACCTCTGTTCATTTTCAGACTGCCGATTCTCCAGCTAGGTAATTCTATCCTGCAGATTGATTATCACTTCTTTGGTTTTCTTCATTGTCTCGATTTCATCCTCGAGAACTGACACTTTGCTTTTATTTCCTGACCGTAGGACTCAAAGGACGATTTCAATTCAGAAACTTCTTGCCGTATGGTTTTTAATTCCGCCAGCTCACTCTGGATAGCCTTCACACTCTCAATCAACGCAGGCAATGTTTCATTTTAGCTGACAGACGTTGAAGCTCAATCATGATGGTCTCCGAGTTCACTGGTGATGCCTTCAAACAACCAGTTTGAGAACTGGCAACCGGGGTAGCCTTGCAGCTTTGACATTTCCATGTTGATTTACGCTCGCCAAGTTTTCTCCACTCAGCCTCCGTTATCCCGGCACAGGGAAAGTCGAATTTCGCCTTACAAGCAACACACATAGCACCATCCCTCGATTCAGTATCACAACGTTTACAGGTAAACATTACGACTGACTTTCATGGAAAGTTTGAGAAAGACTGCCAGCGGCTGTTTAAGTAAAATTATTAAGTAGTTAGCAACGCCTGGCCGTGTACTCGTGCGATCGGTATGCCAACTACCGCCGAACTGAACGCCGACTATCGTGTTTACTTACATTTGAGAAGCACTTTCACGCTTTTCACCCAGATGAGTCAGTGGAGAAGTAACATTGTTAGCCTTGCCTATTGCACACCCTCTATGACATGAAATATATCGCAGAAAAAAATACCTGTGTTTGACTCATTAAAATGTAACAGGCCTTTACAGTATCGGCTCGCAAGTGGATCAGCGTGAGTGAGGCCGCCAGCCGGCGTACAATAGCCACTCTCATCTAAATCTGCGTTCGAAACAAGTGGATTTGCGAGCATCGATAATACTCGGCTCTGTTGGCGACACACTCCACTCACCTGAGCGTGCTTGCGGAGTTTGTTCTGCGTAAGGAATATTATTTCTTTACTAAAACATTATCTTTTAATTTTTAATCAGTTAAATTGTCTTGGTTTTAAGTGCCAATTATAGAGAGGTAAAAATCGATGCATTCTCAGTTGGTTTAATTAAAGAAACAGATCTATTTCAATGCAGGAGTGTCGATGCATTGCTTCGTGACGACAGACGCTCGCTGGTGCGCCGTACTGAGTGGTTCTTCAATAACTCGTCGTTATCGGTTTCTGGATGAGTCGTGTCGCTCTACCTAATTGGTTTAACTTTGAGATTAGCTCGTCCTGCGACCGTCTACCGTATGAACAAGTACCGCAGGCGGGTAGCGGAGGGGCGGTAGGGGGTATTGCTCGTCGGTCTAACAGGATCACTTGGCAGGGTTATGCAAATCCGCTGTTAGCTGTGTTAGCTCGGGCTACATGCATTTTCATAAGATCTGCCTGCATCGCACAAAAATGATGTTGCACCCGAATTGGATTTATTATGCACCTAAAGAAAAAAGTTTTAAGGAACAGCCGGTCGATTCTGTAAAAATATCACCGTGAAAACTCAAGTGAAGTGAGTTTGATGTGAGTTGTCAGTAGTGTCAATCCCTAGAATTATTTGGAATGACAGCTCACTCCACGCTCACTTCACCTAAGTTTTCACGGTGAGATGGTTACAGAATCGCACTGCAGTAAGTTCATATAAACGAATATTTGTCATTCACGAATGCACGGAAATCAGCCGCAGGCGTATACTTTGTACGCTTACAATGGAATCCTCGCGACATATATATTATGTTTAAGCGACTACACTCTAAGGGCACCCTCTGTGGGGTACAGACCTCGGCTTAGGGCGTCGCTGGGAGTGGGCAGCAAGGGACAGGCTGGATCGGAATTATTTAGGGACGAATTTAAAACTACAGGCTCAGCGGCGCGGGCTGGCTCGAGCAAGGGTCGCGACGGACCTCGGCGGCGAGGATGGAAGGACGGCTGTCGGGACTAGTGCTTTCTGAGAATAATGGTGGCTTTGCTACTCTCGTGTAATTCCGGCGAATCCTGCTTAAGCGGGAGGGAGTGTATCGGGCGGCCGCCCGCCGCAATCAGGGGTTTGGTTTGCTTTATAGCAGAATCAAAGAAACGCTTTGCCCTCTGGTCACGTGAAGAGTCGACCAACTAAAAACCAAGTGAGCACTCGGACCTCATGACCCTAGTGTTTCAACCCCAAACGGTTCGAATATACAACTCTCTATAAGGTTGGAATATTTTCGTCGTTTGAAGTTTTCCTGCAGCAGCCGCTCCAGCACAGCCCGCCGTGCTAGGAAGTTGGGACGGTGCAAGGATGTCGACACATGTTGCATCCCACACCAAAGGCCTGCCTAACTTCCGACATTCCGTCTGGTCTTTTCCCACCGTCGCGTGCCAAGTCGTTGGGTTCTAAAACAGCTGGCACCGCGGCGGTGACAAGAGCACTGCGGATGATGTCATTAATACTGGCGTGCCGTGCTATCCGGCCTGCGCTCTTTCTGCAAGATGGGCCATGGTGTCCGAGGCAGTCGACCGCACTGACAGCGATGTGGAGCCCCGCAAAGAGCGCCCAAACGCAGACAAGTAGCGAGCCGGAAGGTGGTGTCACCCAGCATAGGGCCTATGTTGGGTGAAGGTAGTACTTGAAGCCAGAGCCCCGACTGCCACTCACCCACAGCCAGCAGGCGGGCACGCTCTACAGTATTGGTGGAAGTATTGATAAAATTATGCCGTACCAACCTGCAGAGTGGCTCATCCCATTGTCTCTGGGAAGAAGGGTTTATAATGCAAACGTTTTCTGTATGAACATAAAACATTTGCAACAAACAACAACATCACAAATCATGTAACATCCCGCATGCCATGTGTGATGTGTGTGTGTGATGTGTGTGTGGTGTGTGTGTGGGTCTGGTGTATCCTGTGTAGGTGTGTGAGCACACTCTTGCGCGATATTGCGTCCGTCGCTCAAAACATGCTCAACACATGATTTTTGTTATATCGCGTACAAAAATATTGAAATACCGACTTCAAAAATGAATTATTTTTACAAGCTTTTTTTTAACTTGCGATGTAAATACAGGGTGTGGCGTAAATAATGGATAACCCTGAAACTGTCGATCGGCCAGATTATTATCTATCATTTACCCCACTAATATCGCCTTAAACTCATGGATGACCAAATTATTATAAATTAATTTTGAACTGGTGTTGTGATCGATCTTGTCTTATTAAATTCGGGTTTTCCAGTTGCCCGTTATGAAGGTTGTGTAAATTTAAGTATCCATTTCTCTGGAAAATATTCAGGAGTTACATAAAAAAAACAAAACGAGAACAATTCACCAATTGTAGAAATGCTAGCTGATTTTGGAAGAGTAAGTACGATTTTTTAACTCCACGCGCCTTCTAGATATCCTAGGAATAAGATAACACCCCTGTGTCCGCCACTTCGAAAGTCTGTACTTGGTGCAAATTCTCCAATACCTAGATTGTGTAGAATCCTTAATGGCCGCAGTGACTTAGTAGATGTGCACCACGATAATATAAATAAATATCTACATACGTGCTTTTGTAAACAATCCAATGGCGATTTAATTTTAATACTTATTTTTATTTTATACCTGTTTTAAATTTTTTCAATGTATTCAATTTATTCTTTTTATTTATTCTTTTAATTTTATTTTCTTATCAATTTATGGTCAATATCTTTATTCATAATCCAATTAATAATTAATCATAATGTAATCAATTTAATCAGTTATCACATGACAATGTTTATTTTTTTTGATTTTTTACATGTGTACGTCATTGAATGTTATGATAATTTTTCTTTATTCATTGTATGTAGAAGTTCTCATTTCAATAACTTATAAATATGTTATGTGAAGCCGTTTTCTGTGCATGTGGTGTTAACCTGTAATTAATTGTTGCACTTGTAAATGTTACTCTAGTCATTAAATCAGAAATGTATATAGCCCATCGATCGGTGCTCTGAGGCGACTGATCGCTATATGCGAAGAATATGCGGTGACTCATGGGCTCAGATATAACGTCTTCAAGAGCGAACTAATGGTTTTTAAAGCAGGCAGTGTGACATATTCGTGTATTCCTCATGTCGCACTGTGTGGAGAACCCCTGCAAAGGGTGGATAAATTTAAGTATCTGGGCCACTGGGTCACTGAAGATCTAAAAGACAATTGCGACATTGAAAGGGAACGTAGGTCGCTGGCTGTCCGTTGTAACATGCTGGCCCGCAGGTTTGCGCGATGTACGAAACAAGTTAAAGTTACGCTATTCAAAGCTTACTGTCAGTCCCTCTACACGTGCAGCCTGTGGGTCAACTTCACTCAGCGGGCATACAGCGACCTACGCGTTCAATATAATAATGCACTGAGAGTACTGTTGCCGCTGCCGTGGCGTTGTAGTGCGTCAGGGATGTTTGCGGATAATAATATTAATGGTTTTACCGCCATTATTAGGAGTAGATGCGCATCCCTGATGACGCGTGTTCGCGACGGCACCAATAGTATTCTCAGTGTGTTCGCAGATCGGTGGGATTCCCCGATGTTGCGGAGGTGGATGCAGCTCCACGCTGAGTTTTAATTGTATGTACATCTGTGTCTGTAACCTACTAACACTAGAAGTTAAGTAAAGTTGTTACTAACCCTATGGACTCCTGTCAGAAATAAAAGTTTTCTATTCTATATAGTGTAAACAATTGTTGGTTAACCTAAATAAATAAATAAATTGTAGAAATGCTAGCTGATTTTGGAAGAGTAAGTACGATTTTTTTAATTTAAAATACGAGTATCAAAAATATCAATAATTTGGTCATCCATGGGCTTAAGGTGATATAAGTGGGGTAAATGATAGATAATAATCTGGCCGATCGACAGTTTCGGGGTTATCCATTATTTACGCCACACCCTGTATGTATGAATGAATGAATGCTTTATTCACTTAAAAAATCCTTAACGCTAGGTATGGTCGCGATCATTAATGCAGTATCACCTTAAGGACTGTATTGCTATGAACGCGCGGTAAAGGCCGTACCTACGTCTGTGTGCATAAAGTGATGTATCAACACAGAACGCTCACCTCATAATTCGCACACTGGCTGGCATCGAACGAAACAAAAAACATACCGTCGCTTTTGCACACAGGCTACGTAATTACGTATGACCTTGGTTGATTCATATCATTGCTAAAATTGAAATCATTATATCAAGAACCGATAGCTGGTAGTCTTACGTATTGGATTATTGAACGCACAGGTCTGGGTTCCAATCTCGATTTTTTTCGATTCCAATCGCGATTACGATGTTGGTCCCATGGAGAAAGTTGTTCAGTTTGATGGTCTGTACCACATCCTTAAATTTGGCTGGTCTTTAAAAAATCAGACTGTATATTCGAAGCATAATTAAACAATTGAGATAGGCTGAACCTTGTTTCCTGTGCCTTTTTTTCTTACGTTACTAGCGACATAGCTCCGTCTCGCTCTCATGACGTCACCAGGTCAGAGAGGGTTTCGCACTTTTGAGCGCGCGTGACTCGTCTTGTTCATTGGATGATTTACTTTGTTACCACCAGGCTGAAATTACTATTATGCTTGGAATAAGGTAAGTAGTTTAATAAGCGTTTTATTTCAGGTAAAACGCCGATATTAAACCACTTCACCGTTATTCGAAGCATAATTAAACAATTGAGATATGTCTGTTATCGCCTGGTAACGCTCATGACGAACGCCAATGTGAAAGGAAATATTAACAGAAAGATAGTAATTGCAATTTGTTTTTTATCACAAAACATAGGTGAACAAAATTATTAATCCGGTTTTAATTATACTCTCAATCTTAAATGTTATATAATACTATAAGACAGGGTTAAAGAGAGCAGTAATGACGTTACTCCTAGAAGAGCTTAAGACCTGCCGTTTATAAAATCGAATAAAAGTGTTTGAGGACCTCCAATTTCCTCGAGCTATAATATCTTCCATGGGGAAGTTGTCTATCCAATTTTTGGAAGCAACAGCGGAACGGACACTTCTATGAGTAGCAACAATACCTGCCTGACGCATCAGAGTTTTAATCCAGCCTGTAATAACAGTCCGTGAGGCCGCACGAGCTGTACCTCTCGTAGTGATAAGCAATTTAGGACATTTAGCTTCCCGACGTCTAGTGGGAAGCAGTGATACAGTCAGTTCAACCCAGTATACGGGGTCCAAATTCTTATTGTCATTATTTTTGAATAATCTCCATCCTGATTGCCTATGGTCAGATGAATCAGTCTTAGACCCAAAGGCTGGCCACAAAGTTATACAATTATGCTCTGGAGATTTAATATAATTATCGTTATCGGTCATAAGGAGTGTCAAGTCATGAATACGCCTACCAGACCAGAGTACTAAGAGGGCAGCGGCTTGACTCGATACATCAAAAATATTGTCATGGTTTATAGTTCTATCGCGAAGGAAACATACAAAATCATTAATATACCACACGGGTAACTTAGATATAGTTGGTTTTTTAATTGAAATCGATTTTAAAATATGTTTTACCAAAATATGGTTACTTAGAGCACCTGACTCATTTACTCGTACATTACAAAGGGTGGAGACTACAGACTTATGTAACAATATTGTATTGTAAGACAGTTTATGTATTATATGTAGATCAGCCAGAAAACGAGCTAGATCAGATCCTTCCTGAGGGGTCCTTCGGGTTGATATGATTAGTTTGACACCACGAGACCCAGCGGTTCCATGTAGGTTTATAAGTTTTCAGGGTAGAAGCGCGCCAAGAATTTTTTAAAAGATTTATCTGAGAATTATTCCAATGGTCTAAATGATGTGTCCACCCCCACATTTCCACACTTCCAACACTAGATCCTGGACGCGAGGAGGTGGCAGTCCCGTTGTCACATCGATCAATACTTTGTTCAGGTTTTGTATTGTGAACGGTGGGTCTAGAGCCCGGGTTTTGAGATCCCCGCGCCAAAAGACTCTCTCCCATCTCGGCGCTACAATCAAGTAAATTCCCGATGCCCGATTGAGGTAGCTTAAAACTCTGGGTATCAGAAATGGGGGCGGGAACACCCATGCCAGATTGAATTTCCAAGCAATCGAGGATGCGTCGTGGGCTACAGCTTGTTTGTCGTTCTGATCTTTCGACACGTAACGAGGGACTACGTGCGCGTTGCTGGAGGCAAACAGGTCCACTTGGGGACACTCCATCCCCATTTCAGGAATATTATCCTGGTTATTTCGGGCATCAGATGCCATTCGGGGACCTGGCGAAACCGCGATTGGTGGTCGGCATGGTTGTTGTACCTCCCGGGAATGTACTACGCGTTGATATGAATTTGGTACTGATCTATCAACCAAAACAGGTCGTATGTTATGTCCATCAATCGCAGGAATTGGTTCCCCCTTCGTGACGGAGATACGCTACTACCGTGCGATTGTCGCATTGTATGGTGACCGTAGATTGACTTAGATAGACGGCATGACTTTGAAAGACCTTCAATATTGCCAACATTTATTTTACGTTGCAGTGACAATTCTTCTCGTTCCTGGACCACGTTCCCCATAGGGACTGGTAGTCCATCTGGGCACCCCAGCCTAAGTCGGAGGCGTCCGTCATGATGAAATGCATCGCTGGTGCCTGGTGAAGAATTGACGGATGTTGGAAATTGTGACTCCACCACTCTAGGTCGCCTATTGCATCTAGAGGTACAGTATATACCTTGACAAAATTGTCCAATTGTAGCGTGTTTAGGAATTTCAATAGAGCTCGATAATGCAATCTCCTTCTTCGGACAACAAAACTCGCAAAGTTTAGTGCTCCTAATACACTCTGCAACTTCTTTAGGTCTGTCCTCCCCAAATCTATAATCTCGCGTATCTTCGCTTGTAATGAGGTTAATTTTTCCACTGGCAGACGTTTGAGGTTTAGTCAAGGATCCCACAGTACTCCTAGGTAAACCAGAGATTTCTTTGGTGTTAGGAGAGATTTTTCGAAATTTATTTGCCAACCCAGATGATGTAATATTTTT
Source organism: Apamea epomidion (assembly GCA_947507525.1). NCBI lineage: Eukaryota > Metazoa > Arthropoda > Insecta > Lepidoptera > Noctuidae > Apamea > Apamea epomidion. The sequence continues at coordinate 20,781,050 of OX382237.1, forward strand.
ACGAAAAGACTCACATGGCCTGCAAGAACTACTGGGTCTTGGTGAGCCAGAAGAAAATCGTCGAGATATACCAATATTCTCACACCTTGGCTTCTCATTATTTGGGCAATCCAATTCGTCAAACTGGCAAAAATTTTTGGAGCTGTGCTGAGACCGAAAGGTAGGCAGGTCATTTGAAGAAGCTGTTTTTCGTAAATAAGGCGTAAGAAGCGCCTGTAAGACTTTGCTATGTTCAGAGGAAAGTATGCCTGTGAGATGTTCAGCTTGCACATCCAATCTTGGGGCTGAATGAAATCTGGGACCTTGAACACATTTATTAGACCGAAAGGGGTGGTCAGTATGAATTCGTTCGGAAAAAATTGGTCGGACTGACCCATCGCTCTTTGGTACTAGAAAGAGGGTAGATAAGAAACTTGGTGTTGAGCTTGCAATTTCCAGAATTCCTTGATTCAACATTTTTTTGATGATTAAGGTCATTTCTAGTGACACAGGTGTGTGAAACGCCTTGTTGTCTAATCTGGGCATGACATGATTAAGGGAGGTTTTTGTTGAAAAGGTATACGGTACCCTTGAATTATTTGAATAAAGAAATCTGGTGTTTGCATTTTCTTCCAACGATCGACGAAATTTGATAAATGACCGGCTTGAAATATTTTCATGTCAATATTTATTTCTCTTGGCATTTAAAGCCTGAAGGTTTTAGGTATTACCTTCGCTTATTTTCGCCACGTTTGTGAGCGTTGTATCTTTGGTTTTTCTAGCCCCACGGGAGCGAAAGGAACCTCTATCTACTGTGCCATTACCCTGTTGAGGATAGTTGTAATAAGGATGTACCGGTCCTTGCGAAGGGCACTGTATATTATGCTGCAAAAAGCCACCCTTCGAGGGGTGTTATAGTTTTGACAGCCTTGTGAAGGCATGCTTGAGTTATAGTTCTTACACTGCGAGAGTGGAACTGAATATTGCCCCTTCGAGGGACGTATGAGCCTTCTTCCAACTTGCGAAGTTGAGGAATTGCCATAAGCCGATTTTGTAGATGTACTAGCCGATCCAGATGCGGGCCAAAAAGCCTTTTTGATACCACCAGCTTTTTCTAATGCCACAAGTAACTGTTCGGAATTAAATAAGTTAACCTCAAATGGAGGTATCTTCCTAATAGCTGCTTTAATTAAGGGATCGCGAACTGCATTAGTTATGCTATCTCTGCGCATCTGTATGGTTTCAGCCCTATGGCCACAAATCATTTGCACTAGGTCTGCAGAAACCTTGCTGAATTCACCAGAACTGAAGATATCATTAAGTTTTTGGTTTATAGCCTCGAAGCTAATTTTTTTCTTCTGGTCTCGGACCCATGTCAAACATGCACAAAGTTCCAACTTTAAATACTCTTTTTGTTTCAAAATACCGTAAGTTAACGAATCATAGGTCCTCTCCGAATAACTTAAATGTTTTACTGTGTCGTAGGGTCTGATTTCCTCGTTTGCCTCGAGTTCGACGAAACCCGGGCTATGGTTATACAGTTTTTGTGTTTCCGCGTAACGCACTTCACTCCAATCCGGTTTATTAAAAAACTGAATATCTTTTAAAATGTTAAGGTATCGCGCATCTGTCTTTGGAACAGCCGGTTCCTTAAGCTTAGTTTCCACATCTAAATTATTTAAAAAATTACTACCTTCCAGTTCGAAATCATCGTCAGCGAAAAGGGAAAGGGCGTCATCGGCCACCGGTATACTATTATTTATAGTATGTTTAACTTTATGCTCCGAGCGGCGACGCTTGCACTTGCCCCCCTTTTTTTATGTGACGGCGGCGACGCGCATTTTTAACCGAGTTCAAAAAAGGAGGAGGTTCTCAATTCGGATGTTTTTTTTTTATGTTTGTTCGCACATAACTCTGTCGCTTTCAAACCGTTTTGAAAAATTCTTTTTTTGTTGGAAAGGGTATACTTTCCAAATAGTTCCATTGAAATTTCGACAAGATCTGATGGTGAGTTTCGGAGACACACAACGGAACTCTTCAATAAATGCCAGCAAATCAACGGCTATTACTGCTACCGCTTATGTATGTATTGTTTACGCCATCACACAACATAACGTCACGCCTGTACCCTATAAAGGGGTACGCAGATGTGTTCAGTATACCACGGTACACCCTCATTTCTGTCAAAGTTGTTATTGGGGTACCTCTAGTCTTGTAAGTATATACGAATTTGTGTGGGGTAGGTACAACTAAAACGTGAAAAATAAAAACTTTTTTACAAAAAAAAAAAAAACAACCGACTTCCAAAAAAAAACACTGATAAGAGAAAAATAACTTTAATTTCGGAAGGCGGTGTCAAAAAACGAAAAAGCGGAACCAGCGACCAGCGACCAGTTTTAATAAAGCTTTTTTTGAAATCAAATATTTCATTTAATTCTTTGATTTCAATAGGAAGCTTATTTTAGTTTTTAGGTGCCATTCCAAGAAGTATTTTCGAAAATAATGCAGTTTTGTGTGGAATGGTATATATATCTCTCTGTTCCAACGTTTACATTTCAGTGTTTTAAATATATAAAAGTTGGATTTGACAAATACTGCTGTTTCCAAAAATGTACATACAAGGAAATGTTGTGAGTTTAAATTTTTTTACAGAGGATCTCTACATGACATTTCCAGGTCAAGTGACTATCCAGCTCAAGGCCCAAAAATCTGGCATTGATCGTTTCACCTATTCTTTGACTAGCATATGTTATATTTTACATTAGGGGTAATGGTTTTTTTTTTTTTGTTAAATGTCATAAGCTTTGTTTTCTCTATGTTTATTTTTAATTAGTTTCATTACTAACCAATCTATTAAGCAATGGATGAAGTTGTTTATATCATTTTGGTAAGTCTCAATATGTTTGCATGGTATAATGAGTGTGCTATCATCAGCAAACAAAACTGTTTGAAATTTTGTGCATTTTGGCAGATCATTGCTTTATATGAGAAACCGCGAGTAGCCTCAACCATGCATTCAAGACAAAAGCACAGTGTGTTCTTTTGGGCTGGTAACGTTTAACTTCTAATAACCAAGCATGACAATCATTCTAACCTCTTTTTAGACAGAACCAGCATATTACTCTATTAATAAGGCACACCATACTTCAACAAAAATACTGACGAAGGGTAGCCTCGCCCACGTATTTATGACAAAAGCATAGTGCACTCATATAATATACTCGTTAACACTATCAAGGAGTAAGTAGCCTGATCAAGTGCTATCGGATCAAAAATGTAGAATAAGATGCCAATGTTTTGCTTTAAATTAATATTACTCCAAATACAAGCTTTGCCAGTTTGTAGTCGTTATGATAAATCTTATTTAATGAGTACTTACATACCTTTAGATAAGTCTTAGCGAAAGTGGGCGCGTAGAACGTGTCACTTCTGATATATAATGAAATCACTTTGCATGCTATTCCAGAATATATTTTCGTAAATATCAATATCACTGTAGTATAATATGACTTAAAATATAACTCGAGCGACTCCCAGCGTGAGTTGTTTTTCCATTTTTTCTCCATCTTCTTTTCATTTTTGCGGTCGCGCGATTGCTGTGTTGCCAATTCCCATAAATCGAATTCACAATGTTGCCAATTGAAATCATCAAGACACGGAATCATGACAGGTATCTGTCAAGTCTGGTGTTTGCATTGGTTTGAGCTTCCGATGGGAACGAAGTCAATGGCGTGCCGATCAGGAAGTGCGCGGGTGTCAAAGGATTCAGGTCATTAGGATCAGATGATAGAGGGCTCAACAGACGTGAGTTTAGGATTGCCTCAATTTGCACAAACAACATTGATAACTCTTCAAACGCAAGGTGTATATCACCTAGAATCCTAGTCGTATGGTATTTAGCAGACTTAACGCCTGCCTCCTAAAGCCCACCAAATTGGGGAGAGTAAGCTAGTGAAAATTTAATGACTTCGTCGGCAGCAAAACCGTTATGAATGAATGAATGAATGAATTGCACCGATCCCAGCGTGGTTTGACCAGACTCGATTAATCGAATGAACCCCAAGATTCGCACTAGCTCCTGTAGCCTCATGTTCATGGTGCTACAGTGACCATTGCATATCTAGAAGTAGACCGGGGGGCGCGGTTTTTGTAAAGAAGACGTGCCCGTAGGTAAGGGTAGGATTTAAGAGCCTACCGGATATGCATCCTAGAGTAAGCCTTGGATTAGTGGAGAGATGGGTGATATTTGTCTATGGATGGGCATCTTTTAAAGACTACGCGGCCAGGTGCTTCACCCGTGAATCTTTTGCGAGGTTCTACTGCTTTCTCGGTTCTTTTGTATGTCTTTGCTCTGCTGTGTTATGTTGTGTTAGATGTTTCTGTTTTTGATGTCGTCGTCGGAGTTCTCGCTACTATCCGTTTCCGGTTTTTTGTATATTTCAATAGCAGCAATCTTGATCTTGTTTTGTCTTCAGCCGTATCCATCCAGAAATCGATTCCCTTGTCGAAGTACTTCATATCCTGTTTTAGGTTGTCGTTCCACGTGTAGATAGGTCGACCTTCTTGGTTGTGGCCTTGTACTCCATTGCTGCATGCAGCAGATGTGGTGCGCGGTGCCTGTAGACATGTGCGAGGTAAGGTGAAAATTTAATGACTTCGTCGGCAGCAAAACCGTTAACGCATTAATTGCTTGACTACTAAAATACTCAATCATTTGCTTCTCATTACACATATGACCCGCGCATCCACTATCAATGCACCAAATAGGATTTAGTTTCTCACCCAACATAATCTCTTCGGTAGTACTTAATTATATTGTTGTCTTTTGCTCGTTGTCTTTACTGCATTCCAACTTTTGTGCGCTTTGCTCATACTTGTTGATGTTCTTAGTCTTGCACTCTCTTGCTAAATGGCCGCGACGACCACAACGATAACATTCAAAATTATTTTTATGGCCTTGATTATCACTATTCTTCTTCAGATTGGCATTTTTATTTTTACTGATTCGTTTGGCGAACATAGCCCCTTGGTCTACCGTCTTGAACTTACGAGCTTCGTAATCCTCAATAATCTTGACCTTTATCGTTTCCGTTGCTGGCAAATCATCGCGCAATTCCATTGCCGTCCTAAACATGTTCGAACGAATGAATACGGCAAACTGTACAACAATAATATGTTTAGCAGTTCGTCAATAACAATCAAACAGATTTCTTTGACGTTTTTCACTGCATCATAAAAATCCGCGATGTGCTTCTTCAATTCATCGTGTTCCTGCATACGGGTAAGCACCAGCTTTTTCAATAATGAGACTTTTCTGGCAGGTCCACTCGACTGGTACATAGATTTCAGCTTATCCCATATAGCCTTGGAACTTTCCAAGCTATCTAACGCAGCCAACTCACTTGGACTTACCGCCCACAATATGTCTGACTCGGCTTTTCTATCCATTTTTTTCCCAGTCGGCATATTTCAAATCACCTAAATGTGGTTTGGGTAACGCTCCCGATACATATTCCCATAGATCGTTCTTGATCAGAATGGCTCGCATGTGTATCTTCCATGTATCGTAATTCTCACCTGTAAGTCAATCAATCTTAATAGATACAGGTAGCCATATCGAAGTTTCTTCAACTCCAAAAACAACAGCAATGCAATATAGAAAAGGCTTCTTAATAACTTGATTAGTAGTAGTAAACAAACGGCGAACGTAACTTGCAATTCCGCGTTACACTTATCACTTTTGTTAAACCTTAACTCGCGTAGACGCATTTATAACTTTGTTTACGGCGAGCTGTTTTAGTTCAAATCACTGCAATTCTTCACTAATCAGTTTTGATTTCACTCACTGGAAGTTCCTGGGCCCATAACCTGAAGGGATATGGGAGAAAAAGGTATCTTTTACAGTAATAAAGTATATTTAAACTAAGACAATGATTACAACAAGGTTAGCGGCGCGTACGCAGAAACGAACTCACTACATTTACGATAGGTGGCACTGCTCACGCACTTCGTATTACTATAACAATAGCTTAAGTATTAATTTTCATTATGAAAAGAAGATTGAAACTAAACCTCAAAATAATCCTTATTACGGATATGACACAATATTATTTTAATATTACTAAAATCAATTTGTAATTTATAACTTAGTACTTTGTTTGTATAACCCCCATTATTATCAATGCTATCAAGTAAACGCTGGTGCATGAATCCAACAATATCGAAACATATATCTGTTCCTCTTAAATGTTCCCATATTTCCATGTAATGCAACTTCAACTGCTCACCAGATCTCTCATTCCGTGCTTCCCATCGCTGTATCGCAAAACGTAAACGTTCTTGTTTATGTTTTTCAATCAAATATGGGCGAAACGAAAACCAGCTCAAAAAGCTGGTTTTCGTTTGTTTTCGTTTGCACGGTGAACGGTTCGTAAAGATGTGTCGAATAATTCGGCAAAATATCTCGTTGCTATGAAACCACTTGTTTCATTATTCACTGACTAGCTAAGGCTATCTTTTGACCCTCCGATTCACAGTAGGTATTCCTCTAAAAAAAAAAAGAGTACTGTTAGGCTACTAGCAAAATACGAATATTACCAATTTAAAACAAAATTATTTTGTAAATAGAAATGTTACATATTATATTTAATTATACTTAATGTTATATTTTATATTCATTTTTTTTTTCTTCTATTTAGGCTTTATGATAAATTTAAAACGTTTAAAAAAATAACTAAAAGGATCAGCAGTTATACTTTGATTAGAAAAAAAAATCGATAAAATAATTAAATCATAATTAATACTCACAGTCAGTCCGGTATCATCAAACATCTGTGATATCATGCTTTCATCTCAATATTTAAATTTCCTTTCATTTCAAAATGAACTACAACACCGCTAATATATAAAACACACGTCACTAATCTACAATAACAACCAACCAAAAACAAATAACGTTCTATTTAGTTGTGGTGAATGAGTCATAAGTTAACTGCATTATTTATTTAGATTTCTGTGGGTATAATCATAAAGTTTAACGAATTATGTGAACAAGGCGAACATGATACGGAACTATATTCAATAGCGTGATTATTCGAGTAGGTAATTATAAAAACATTTTTTTAAATGATCACCGCGCGTGAGATTCGAACCCACGGCTCGCTACGCATGAACATGCTTATCGACGTATGATAACCGCTAGGCTATTATGCCATATAACCCAATGGTTGAATTTATGAACTACAATCAGTTGCAAACGAATGTGAGAGTGTGTGTCTATAGTATAGAAATTACTCATTAGAAGAAGGTCGTAAGTTAAACAGAAGTGTCAATCTATTGCTTCGTGACACTGTCACTTCACTTTTGGTTCTTACTGTACATAGAATCTAATAAATATGTTTTAAGTTTACGTGCGAATTTCACTTTATTAATTTCTTGTCTGACGTCAGCAGGCAGTGTTCAATAAATAGGGAACGCGTTTTATTAAGGTTCTGTCGTTATAGTAATTACTAACTCATATATGTCGGCGCATCATCGCCGTTGTTGTTATGTTCACACATGATTTTTACGAAAATTCACACAAATATGATAGTAGAGGATAGTAATGGCGTAAAGGAAAGCGCTTACTTCAACTTGAGGTGTTTATTCACTGCTGAGCGTACAAAGTATCTCCTACTGGCCACATTACGGCCTATTTATACTGATTTCTCACAACGGTTCACAATCAAATTCGTCAAAACAAAAAGCGGAAGTGATAACAAATATAAAAATAGAATAAACCAATCAGAAATGCTGTCGAAGTCAAAATAAAACCCTAACATACTAATTTAATTCACAAACAGAAATTCAAAATAAAAACTTACTACATTTTAAATTAAATCGCAAACGGAAGTTCAAATCAAAAACTAATACAGTGGATGTGACGTAACAGGACCGATATTTTAAATCAACTGGAAGTTAAAAATAAATAGTAAAAGAAATACAGTGGATGTGACGTAATATCAACATTATTTTAAATTGACCGGAAGAACAAAAATGAAATAGTTACTAAAGCTGTCAAAACAAATACTAATTGAACGGAAATGATATTTAAAATGAATTCTAGGACTTCAAATTAAATCAAACATTATAAATATATGAAAATCATCAAATTATTACAATTTAAATTTAATTATAAGTTCTGCGCCCATATATACCTGCTAGAAAGCAGTGAGTCACTATCCCAACTGCCATTGTTATTAACTTTTAATAGGTATTGATGTTCAAGGCTAACTGGTAGAATTTTACATATTTTGAATAACCTACTATAGTCTCCTTTACAACTGTTTTTAGTTTTCTTGTTGACTAATTTTAAAAATCTAATTTTATATGTCAAAGTCAAAGTCAAAGTCAAATCATTTATTTCAAATAGGCACATAAAAGGCACTTTTGAACGTCAAAAATAAAATTAAAATAAAATTGATTCTAGTCGCCCCTTCCAAAAGGTAGTTTTCGTATGGAGAAGAATGGGCAAGAAACTCCACCGTTACTCTTTTAAAATGTTTTACAATATATTGCATACATTATTTATATAATTATATGTGAAGACGATGCACCCAAAAATAAAATTACTATACCACAATAGGTAAAAGAATTAAAATGGATAAATGTAACCATGACATATAGATCAACTATGTGATAGATACATGGTGCTCACATATTCACAAACATTCCAAACGTAGACGATTTTCATAAATAAATAAGGAGTAATAAGTCCGGGTGTGACCCCAAGTAATTACAGAATGTAAATGTCAAAGAAAAAAAAAAAGAATAATTTATACAATTACATTAGCAACCAGTTTGATTTTGTCTAGACTCCAGAGATTGTCCTATGGAGCAAGACCAGCATGTTTCCAAGCATTCTTATCTTGGATATAATCCTCTAATTTGTAATATCCTTGCTTACAAAGTGTAATTTTAATATAAGTTTTAAATTTTCTTTCATTTAATTGCAATATTTCACAAGGTATTTTGTTGTAACATTTAACACAGTACCCCATAAAAGATGTATGTACTTTAGATAATCTGAAAAAAGGTTGATCTAATTTATCTTTATTTCTAGTATTAAAATTATGTCTATCACTTATTTTATTAAAAAGATGTTGATTTTTTCTTACATACATAATATTTTCATAAATGAATTGGCAAGGTACCGTCATAATATTAACCCTTTTAAATAATTCCCTAAGAGATTCGCAGCGACGTAGATTGTAAATGGCTCTGACAGCTCACTTTTGCAAAATAAAAATGGATTCAATGTCAGCAGCCCGACCCCACAGTAAAATGCCATATGACATAATACTGTGGAAGTAACTAAAATAGACCAAGCGCGCGGTTTCTTCGTCTGTTAATTGTCTTATCTTTCTAACAGCATATGCGGCCGAGCTTAGCCGCCCCGCAATAGATGTTGAATGGTTCTAGTTTATGTATATTACCTACTTTTAAAAGTCAAACCATAACAATCAAGAGAATTTAACTCAGTATTAAATCAACTAAGGACATAAACATATAAAATCACCAACTTTTTAAAAGGCCAAATACTCTCGGTAGGGCGGTAGATATTCGAATGAGTTTTTTTTAACTTTCTCCTAACTTCACGGTGAACTGGAATTTGCCATCTTATAAAAACAATGTTGCCGTTTAAAAAAAAAAATGGCAATATTTTTATTTCAAAAGACTGGAGGTTGGGGCGAAAAAACTTTCTCGGTTTTGTCTCTATTCACCCCGCGATTTCTATTTACCCCGTTTTACGGTACTTTGTTTTCGCTTAGCGTTCTTTCTTCTTTCGGACTTTTTTTCTTTCTGCTTGGCTCCTAAGAGTCGTAGCGTGATGTTAAATAGCCTTTCTCAAGAATTGGGCTATCAATCAAATGCAAAAATATTTTTTCCTAATAATATCAGACTGGTAGCTCCAGAAATCGCGTTCAAACAAACAAACTCTTCAGCTTTATTATGATTATTACCTCAACTTGAGATAGTTAAAAACAATTGTAAACCAGAATTACGATGAGGAGAAGGAACGAAGTATTTAAAACAACCAAAACCAATAGAAATCAATAGAAGAACATCCAGTCAATTTACATCACCCAAAAATGGATAAAACGTCTGCACAAAGATATGTAGTTTTATTCGTGAATGCTTTAGCGGCATTTTGGGTTTTAGTAATTTTCTATTATCTCCGAAACTATATGACCAAGTGACATACTGTAAAGGGCAAATCTTATCTCTATGATGTCCTTGTGATCATTAAATAATTTATTTTAATAAGGATTCATAATTAGGAATTATATTTTCATCCAAACGTACGCATGTGAAAAAAGAATACTTTTTAAAAACATAAAAGTGATATTAAAAGATAAAATATAAAAGATAGAAATATGGTGTCGTGGATGTTTTTGTAGAACTATTTAAGGCGGACCAGATTGCCGTACGTTGTTTTTAGTTATATACAACTGTTTAGGCAGTGCATGCAAATAATTCTCTTTTAAGAGGTACTTCTTTCCGACTTGCTACACAAAAGTTGTGATAACTCAGCTAAAATGCATGGTGTAAATATAATTTATAGCCTATAGCACTCACACATAATGTAGCTTTCTACCAGTGAAAACCTTTTTAGAATTGGATCATTAACTCCTGAGATTACCCGCTACATACAATCAAACCAACAAACAAATTTACCTCTTTATAATATTAGTATAGATACATTATTTATCTCATGAACTGACATATGTGTATAACTTTGACATCAATTTTTTTTTTTTTTTTTTAATCCTAATGCATGAGCTCTTATTTGTTGTTGCATTACTTTTTTATATTTTTATTAAAATAATAACATTGTGAAAGATAAAACTAAATGCTTGCACGTCATAATATAATGGCAAAATGTAAAGGGGCCATTATAGTTTTAAGTTCATACGTTGTAAAATAAATGAATTTTAATTTTATTGCAATGCTAAAATAATAGACATTTGTTTTGGTCAGAAAAACTTAATCGAAAATTCATTGTATCTGACAGCCGTGTGAATTACAAGAAACCAATTCCCGTAATTAAAAATGTTTAAAATGTAGTCGCAATCTCATCTCAGTGACAATCAATGTCAAAAAATTATCAAAAATTTAGGGAAATTACAGAGGGGCAATTCTCATAATTTAAAGAACGTTCACATTCTGATCTCAGTTTCAATCTGTCAAAAATACCTCTGATTTTCCTACATTTTTGACAAGTTTTTTACATTTGTTTGTCGCCGAGATGACACTGCGACTAGATTTTAAACGTTTTTAATTACGGGAATTGGCCTTCTGGTGTTTTGGACAAATTGAGACTGACATCAGACTGTGAACGTTCTTAAAATTACGAGAATTGCTCCTAAGGGGTAAAGAGATTTAAGCGTGCTACAAGGTTCTTACGACCTTGCTACAGGATTGCTACGAGAGCGCTACGAACGTGCTACGGTAGTGCTACGAATGCGCTACAAATGTATAGTTAATTAAAACGTTAGAACATCAATTACAAAATGATAGTTTGACGGGCATGCTACAAGCATGCTACGATTGTGCTACGTTGATATTACGAGGCTACTACAGATAAACATGCGATGCTTTCGTTACATGTAACTGCTACATCACTACCACGGAACCACGTTTATACTTTCCAAAAGAGTAGTAGTCAATTAAGAGAACATATAAGAATTAATGGAAACGCTTCCTAATAAATGTAAGTATTAATATTTCTACCCCGCGCTCCCCGCGCTCCCCCGGGGCTACCTGCCCGCATCCATCACCTCAATATATCTGCGAGCGCTTATCAATACCGATGATTAGGGCGAACCTCGTTTGGTTCAATTCGCAATGCGTTTCGCTTCATTTGGAAGCGCGGTACTCCGGCTGATTCTTTGTTTATTTTTTTTTGGGACTAAGCTGTTTTTTTTTATCTTTAAAATCGACGTCGTGGGTCCATAGAGCTTTGTCTTGCTTTAATAGTTTCACACTTCTGGTCTGACCAAACACAATAAATCACCCTGTGTTCGTGTTGACGGTGTGCAACTTATTTATTTACTATGTAACTTATTTAAGGTATGCGAATATTCGTCAGGATAACGGCCTACTGTAAAGTTTTAAACAAAAGTGACTACAAATAAGAACTTAGTTGGTAAACAAACTTCACCTAAAATTAACCCTTTTAAATCCGTTCGGCGCCAGCGAGCGAGTGACGAGGGAGTCGCGCACTCGTACCCTCGCTCCGTGCGGCTGTCACACACATACACGGTAGTGCGGGAGTCTCTGCAAGTTGTATTCATTAGCTCATCATTCTTATGACTCGCAATGACACCTACCTATCCACGTTATGTCATCACCAATATCTACCAGATACTATACTTGCTATCATCTGACATTTACATTTATTTCGTTCCGTTCGTATCGTTTACCGTTCGGGACTGCTCTAATTATTAGCCTAACGTTCTGTTAAAGTTTAAAATAGTAGCGGTCCCCCGACGGGACAACATTTAATCAAAAAATTTCATACGTACTTACGTAGGGTCAAAATTTCAAGGTTATTTTTTTCTTTTTATAGGGTTTCACGTTTATACCTTTTTTGTTCTATTTGTGGCTATTTTTTCAAAAGTTTAAAAAAAAAATGTTTTAGGCTTCCGACATTCATACTATTTTTATTAATATATTGTGTCGGGGGTTTTAAAATATTAATTTCATTTTTTATTTCATGCTTTTTGTAGGGACTCCTTATTATTTCATTTCTTTTATTTTCTTGCGTTTTAAGATTCAGGTAATTTGGTGTTTAATCAGGTTTTTTTGTAATTGGCCATTTTGTGGACCACCACAAAATGGCGAATTACAAAAAACCTGATTTATAGTGTATAGTATTCTACTAGTAAAGCCCTTCCATTTGATACCCAATATTGAGGGAGTTGTGAAAAAAAAAATGTAATTCGCCATCTTGTGGTGGCAGGCATCGTGGATTTGAAATCTATCATAGTGTATAGTATTCTACTAGTCAAGCCCTTTCATTTGATACCCATATTGAGAGAGTTGTGAAAAAATATGTAATCCGCCATTTTGTGGCGGCGGCCATCTTGGACCGATTTTCATCAAACATACCTTAAAACACTCCCGACTAATTCACCTTTCACACAAAAAAAAAACAAAATCAAAATCGGTTCATCCGTTCGGGAGCTACGATGCCACAGACACACCCTAACACGTCAAACTTATAACACCCCGTCGTTATTGGTTTATAATCCAACGCTGTCCAGGGAGAAAAGACGATATGACCCAGTGGAGCGCCATCATCTACGTCACAAAACTATTTTTGCAAAGCGTTTCTTTTGCTATCTAGGTGGCTACTTATATAATAAAACTAATAAGGTGTTACATATCTATAGTCTCACAAAGCATAAATGCAAAAAGAGGCTAACTGACTGCCTACTAAAATTAAATTATAATGATACGGAAAATATCCTTACAAAGACCTAAACACAGAATCACGCACTCTTACACACCCACACACTTCACACCCACACACCCACTCAATCACACATACTACACATCTACTAACATTTGTCTCGCATACTTAATCTAGATATTAATTAAAATAAAAACTATAAAATGTCATACCTTACTACATTCTGTCAGCGCGCATAGTACATAGTACATAATTTGTAAAAGGAAAATGTAAAGGGGTGGGATCCTGGTGTCCTGAAACACAGGCCACGAGCCTAACTTAGGCACCAGTCTCCCACAATATATACTCAACTGAATTATATGTCATTGTCGAATCTGACCGATGTAAAATAACATGTATATTGTGGTGAGAAAATAAAGTTTTATTATTATTGCGTCGGGGGTTAAAAATTGATAAAAAAAACATTTTGCACAAATGTAACCATTAGTTACTATTTTTAACAATTGGTTGAGTTTAACTACGCATCAAATAATCGGCCCTAAGCGCATTGGATTGAACAAGATTAGTCCCGAGGCAAAATTGGAGGCACCCTGCGTCTGTGGACGAGGAATGTATGCAGTTAACAGTCGCAGCTAAGTAACTAACTATATTACATAATAGCATATTTAATTGTGTACGTGCCGTACTCGGAATGCTTTCTAAATGAAAGCTTTGGTTTCCTAGGAAAGCGGTTCCGTCAGATTATATCGGCCGTCATTCATTTTCACCAGTATTTGACATTACGGTAACAACAGACAGTAAAGTAGACTGATAGATAAGCACTACAAACAAACAGGCGCGCGCCGCGCTCGGGCGCTAAGCGATGAGCGGCAACACTTAGCTGCCCGCGCGCTTATGAGTGGAATACACGAGCGGTGAGCAGCGCCGGTTCATGCGACACTTGCGACACTGCACACGAGACACCGAGCGCGTGGCCTCAGCAAACTGAACCTTATATCGTCGTAACAAGGTTCTCATCACTTGCAACACATGCTACACCCAGCAAACCGCTCCATTGCTCAATGTGTTCTCAGGCGCAATGGCCCGATCCGTGCATTACGGTCAAATCATATCACAGAGCTACTAGCAGCTGCTATCCTAGCTCCTTATTAGTTTCAGATTTCCGAAGTGTGTACCGTAAACGACTAAAATTGTTGAATGAGCTGCCGTCCAAGTTTATAACTGCATTAGTTACCTAATTGCTGTGTTCGGAAATACCTCTCGCGTGCCGCCGCGTGCCGCAAACTTCTGGGAAGCCGCCGAGTGTTTTGTGAATTACATATTTGCTGGACGAGTTCATTGTGGTCCCTTTCACCCGCCCAGTCGGCGAGTCAGCGAGTCGGCACGTGGCCCCACTCAAAGGGAACTTTCAATGAGCATTTCGTTTCATCGCTTTATATTGGAATACCTGTTAAACAGTGGAGTACCTAATTAAAGTGGTATTTACAATACGTCTGATTTGTATCAGAAACGAGTGCATCTCTTGGTGTTGAATTCCATTGAAAGTTGTGTCTACGTTATTATGTGCTTCGGTAAGTTTGTTTTCCAGTGCAGCCCGCTTGCTCGCTGCGCGACTATGACAGTGCACTTGTATTTATTTATTTTGTTTTGAGATTTAACAACAATGTCGAACAAGCCATCAAGCAAGTTGCTGCGAGTCCGTGCGACCGAAGTCGCGTGATGTTGCCGGCAGCCCCGCGTGCGTAGGTACCCTCACCGTCGGGATGTACGTGGTAGCGTAACATAGACGTTGCGTACACCTTATAGTATTTAAACCCACTTCGTAGCAATCGAAGAACTGTTAACCTACGTCGTAGACAGCTTAGTGTCACCTACAGCGTAGCAGCCGTAGTAGTCCGTGCGTCACCGTCATAGCAATCGTAGTCATAGCCTACGCCGTAGCCATTACAA
The DNA here is from genome assembly GCA_947507525.1 of Apamea epomidion. Taxonomy (NCBI): domain Eukaryota; kingdom Metazoa; phylum Arthropoda; class Insecta; order Lepidoptera; family Noctuidae; genus Apamea; species Apamea epomidion. The sequence continues at coordinate 20,796,435 of OX382237.1, forward strand.
AAGTAACTATTAAAATCAAATTTAAAATTTAATAAACACAAAATAAAAATAAAAATAGTACGAATGTAAAAAGCCTAAAACAATTTTAAAAAAACTATTGAAAAAACAAATAAGCAAGAACACACACAAATAGAACAAAAAAGGTATAAACGTGAAACACTGTAAAAAAAAAATTACGTTGAAGTTATGACCCTACGTAAGTACGTATGAAATGTTTTGATTAAATGTTGTCCCGTCGGGGGACCGCTCTAATTGTCAGCCTAACGTTCTGTTAAAATTTTAAATAGTAGCGGTCCCCCGACGGACAACATTTAATCAAAAATTTCAACGGCTCTATAACTAGTCAAGCCCTTTCACTTGATACCCATATTGAGGGAGTTGTGAAAAAATATGTAATCTGCCATTTTGTGGCTGCGGCCATCTTGGACCGATTTTCATCAAAAATAGCTAAGAACACTCCCGACAAATTCACCTTTCAAACAAAAAAAAAATCTAAATCGGTTCATCCGTTCGGGAGCTATGATGCCACAGACAGACATACACACACACACCCCCCACCCCCACCCCGCCCACACACACACACACAGACACGTCAAACTTATAACACCCCGTCGTTTTTGCGTCGGGGGTTAAAAAGACTACGATGCAACATGCGCCTACTACTCTACAACTACGCACAATAACATTGTAATGACGCTGATGACCAATGTCATCGGTCGACGGCGAACGCTGTCCGCCATCCGTTAGATAAAAATAACAATGCGTGATTGATGTGTTACACAAACGAATAATATTTATTACCTGTCAATAGAATTTGAATCACACACTAAATTATTGCTTGTTTAGATTTAGGAAAATCATCTACTTATACAATATTTGTAAATATGTGACCACCATGATGTATCTATCAAATGATTAATTTACCGATCATTGCTTTATTTTAGTATAGTACTTAACACCCTTTTACTATCTTCACTTGTAACTAGATAATAGGTAATAAGGGCTGGTGTCTGCAACTCCACATAAATGCGCGTATGTTGCACTTGTACCTAACAATGTAAAAAAATCTTAGAAGTCAGTTTGAACCTACTTCTAATTGTCGTATCTAAATAAAACTTTGTATATATACGTAGTTCCAAAGACAAAACTATAATTTGGTACCTTGGAGCAGATCTGATGATGCAGCCAGGAGACGGATAGTGGAACTCTTCTGTGGCTACTGGGAAACCCCTCGAGTTTGGGCTCATATGATTTGTTTACACAGGTCTAATATTGGAGTCTAATACTGGCACCATAATCAGACCTGGGTCTGATTATGGTGCCAGGAGATGGTTAGTGGAACTCTTAAGGGGCTACTAGTAAACCCCTCGATTTTGGGGTCATATCATCCGTTTTGATGAGTTCAAAAATATCTAGTTTAAAAATAACTATTATTCAACAATTTTAAAATTAAAACTAGTTAAAAAATCGCTCCACGCTTTTTGAATTCAATTTAATTACTTAGTTTATAATTTTTTGTGCATGATGAAGGTGTGTTTTTTTTATTCTAGTTCTTCACATATAATTAACTAGGTGCGCCCCGCGGTTTCGCCCGCATAAGTTTCGATCCCGTGGGAATATCGGGATAAAAAGTATCCTCTATGTTAATACTGGTTATAAACCATCTGTGTGCCAAGCATCCAAATCCGTTCAGTAGTTTTTGCGTGAGAGAGTAACAAACATCCATCCATACAAACTTTCACGTTTATAATATTAGTAGGATAGGATGTATATAAAATATTGTAAAACATGTTTAAAAGAGCAACGGTGAAGTTTCTTGCTCATTCTTCCCCATACGAAACTAACTTTTGGTAGAGCCGACTAGAGTCAATTAAAGTCAAAGTCAAAGTCAAATCATTTATTTCAAATAGGCACATAAAAGGCACTTTTGAACGACAATTTTTTTTTTTTATAAATTTTAGAGTTTCAAAAGTGCCCTTTATGTGCCTATTTGAAATAAATGATTTGACTTTGACCTGAAGGCCAATTCTCGTAATTAAAAACGTTCAAAATCTAGTCGCAATCTTATCTCAGCAACAATCAATGTCAAAAGCATGTCAAAAACGTAGGGAGATGGTTTTGACAGATTGAGATTAGAATGCGCTCGTTCCTAAAAATACGAGAATTGCCCCTGAGGCCATTGGTCTGCGAGGCGGCGACCAGCCCGCCGGTTGATCGCGTCCCAAAGGGTCATGGCTGTTCGGCTCATACGAGGATACCGCACGGTCTCCGCTGAGGCGGCGAGCCTCCTTGCCGGATTGCCGCCATGGGATCTGAAGGCCAAAGTCCTCGCCCACATATGGCAGTGGCGAGAGGAGGCAAAACGCCGGGGCGTTACTCTGGTGCCGCGAGAAATCACGGCACAGCGGACAGAGCTCCGGCGGGATCTCATGGCGGCATGGAGAGTGCGATTGTCGCAACCCAGCGCATGGCACGCCACAATTGCGGCGATAAGTCCCCTCTTTGAGGAGTGGCTAGAGAGGCGCCACGGCGCCCTCACCTTTCGCCTGACGCAGGTCCTCACCGGACACGGTTGCTTAATGCTCGCGAAGGAGGAGGCGGAGCGCGTGAGGGAGAGGCAATCGCTGCACCGTCGCGCGCCTAACCGCCGCAGGAGACGCCCTGGACGGGAGTCAACAGCCGACTCCCGGCCACCGTAGGCGCGGGCTTGCGGGCGGCGAGCTATGGGCAGCTCGCCGCCCGGTAAGGACCAGGCCTGGGTCGACGGCGCGTTGTGTTCGACGCGCGCCTCAAAGAGCTGTCAGCACGAACTGACGGGGTCCGCTAGGGCCGATGCCGCCGGGGCTGCGGGTTGTTCGAAAGAGATACCGTGGCCCCTGGCACAGGCAACTGAAGGAACACGGGTGGGTTTTAGTCAGAAAAAGTCTGACACTTCCTTCTGCTCCGCCCAGAGCGGGAGGAGTCATTTGATGATTTCCCACCCAGAAAAAAAAAAAGGCCATTGGTCTGCCAATGCTCCTTCTACCGTTTCTCAGCAGCCATTCCGTTATTGCTCTGCACCACTTGCCATCACCACGTCTACTCAAGTATCCTGCCCACCTTCAGAGCCGCTACCCGTCCTATGTCTTGTACCTTTTTTTTTTTTTTTTTTTTTTCCTCCCATTCACTCTCGCTCCGGACCATGGCCTGTATGAGGGCCGGACGCGAGAGGTCGCCGCCGCCGATCGCCGCCAAGAGTACACGGCGGGGTCCCGCCCAAGCCGGGCAGACCTCCACCGTATGCTCCACCGTGTCCTCCGGGCGATCCCCACAGTGGTGACACCCTGGCGTTTCCTCCCGCTTTATCCTGAACAGGAACCTCCCGAAACAACCGTGTCCGGTGAGGACCTGCGTCAGGCGGAAGGTGAGGGCGCCGTGGCGCCTCTCTAGCCACTCCTCAAAGAGGGGACTTATCGCCGCAATTGTGGCGTGCCCAGCGCTGGGTTGCGACAATCGCACTCTCCATGCCGCTATGAGATCCCGCCGGAGCTCTGTCCGCTGTGCCGTGATTTCTCGCGGCAGCGGAGCAACGCCCCGGCGTTTTGCCTCTTCTCGCCACTCCCATATGTGGGCGAGGACTTTGGCCTCCAGATCCCATGGCGGCAATCCGGCAAGGAGGCTCGCCGCCTCAGCGGAGACCGTGCGGTATCCTCGAATGAGCCAGACAGCCATGACCCTTTGGGACGCGATCAACCGGCGGGCTGGTCGCCGCCTCAAAGATCGCGCCCATACCGGTGCCCCGTAAAGGGCCATGGCCCGCACGACCCCCGCATAGAGCTTCCGGCAGGAGGCGTTTGGTCCCCCTAGATTGGGAAGGAGCCGCCTCAAGGCAGCCCCGGCCCGCTCCAGTCTGGGAGCCAAACGTCGGAAGTGCTCCACGAAATTCCACCGGTTGTCGAGGACGAGTCCCAGGTACTTCATCGTCAGCTCGACGCCGATGTGAACCCCTCCCGCCGTTATTTGTGAACCCGACGGTGGCGCGTCCCAAGGACCATGAAAACACATGGCCTCAGATTTGTGCAATGCCACCTCGAGTCCCAATTGCCGGATCCTCTCGACGATTGTCGCAACCCCGCGTGTCGCTGCTTCGGCCGCCGCCTGGTGCGACCTCCCCTGCGCCAGGACCAGCGTGTCGTCAGCGTAGCAAATTACGCTGACGCCATCAGGGAGGTCGGCGCGCAGCACCCAGTCGTACCCGATATCCCACAGATGCGGCCCTAGGACCGATCCCTGTGGGACACCGCACGACATCTCTCGCCGGTTCCACTCTCCCCGGTGACCGGGGTAGATGACGGCCCTGTCCGTCAAATAGGCCTCGACAATGCGACGGAGGTAGGTCGGCATCCGGTGATATCCGAGTGCCTCCCTGATGCAACTCCAGGGCAGGGTATTGAAGGCATTGGCGATGTCTAGAGACACCGCCAAGACAACCCCACCCCGGGCCACAGCATCCCCCGTCGTGAGGGCTCGCACGCGCATGATGGCATCCACCGTAGAGCGCCCCCTGCGGAAACCAAACTGGCTGTCCGCCAAATCCGGCCCCACCCGCACCAGCTGCCCGGCAAGGCGGTCTGCAATTACTCTTTCAAAGAGCTTGCCCACCTCGTCGAGCAGCACGATGGGCCGGTCAGCGGACGGAGAGTCCGCAGGGCGCCCCGGCTTTTTGATGAGGACCAGTTTCCCCGTCTTCCAACGAAGTGGGAACCGGCCCCTCTCCAAGCATGCGCTTAGTAGCCCCCTTAGTCGAGGCCCGAGAGCCTCCAAGGCCAGGACCCAGGCTTTTCCAGGTAAGCCGTCGGGTCCTGGGGCGGTGTTTCTGGCATTCAGCCTACGTACCGCCACTCTCAACTCTACCTCGGTCACCTCCGGAGCATCGTCGTCGTCGTCGGTGTGGTCCGCATCTGGCATCGCAGGAGGCGGAGCCATGGACGGGGGAGTATGTTCCCCTCGCGAAGGGAACAGAGCGCTCACCACGTCCTCCACGAGCTGGGGCCGGAGACTCTGCGTCAGCGGGGAAGCCCATGGGTGGAGTTTATCCCGCACCATCTTGTAGGGGCGTCCCCACGGGTCCCTGTTCAGAGTCCCCAGCGACTCCTCGCGGGCCAGCCCCCTGGTCCGCTGGATCTCCACTCGGAGGGCGGTCTTCGCCGCTCTGTACCCCTCGTACAGCTCCGCCTGCACGGCTTCCGTATCCGGAGGGCGGATACGGAGCCTGCGGTGCCTGGTGTACCGGCGTCGCGCAGTCACGCACGCCTCGCGCAGAGACGTCAGTTCCAAAGACCACCAGTACACCTGGCGCCGGGCGCGTCCGGGCCGGACCCGGGGCATTGCCACGTCACATATTTCGGACATGGCCTCCCGGAACCACTCTGCCTCGTCGTTGATGTCAGCAGGCCTGTCCGGTGGTGACACCCAGGCCTGCACGATCGAAGCTTCCAGGAGGAGCTCCCGGTCCAGCTGCTTCAGCGCCCACCGCGGACCACCCAGGGCCGGTCGGACCGGCGCGCTCGAGGTCTGGGCGGAGACGTCGAACCGGATATACCGGTGGTCGGAATAGGTCTCCACCTCCTCCAAAACACGCCAGTTGACGACATGCGGCGACAGAGCGGGGCTGGCGAACGAGATGTCCACCACTGATTCACCCCGCATCCGCACGCATGTTGGGACCGAACCCCGGTTTAGGACGACCAGGCCTGTCTCCAGAGCCCAGTCCTCCACCATCCTGTCCCGTGTGTCCGTATGCCGGGAACCCCAAGCCACGTTCTTGGCATTGAAGTCCCCGAGGACGAGCACGGGGAGGGAACGGAACCCGACGACGACGACTCTCAACTCCGCAAGGGAGTTGTGGAACTCGGCGAGAGTTCGGCTCGGGGAGAAGTATACCCCTACCACGACTATCTCCCCGAACCGTGCTGCCACGCAACCCCGTCCTCTCTTGACAGCCTCGAGGGACGGGGTACCGGCGGCGGCCGACGATATTAGGGTCACTGAGCCGCTCAGGTCCTCCACCCAGTCGTCTCTGGGCGGGACAAAGTACGGCTCAGCGACCACGGCGATGTTAATCGACCACTGCGCCATGCTCTGGAGCAACAGATCCTGAGCGGAGGCGCAGTGGTTGATGTTCGCCTGGAGGAGGCGTAATGGGGCCATTATTGGCACTCCATATCAGCCTCCCGATCCCTCTGTAAGGGCCCAGCCACGGCGGATGCGGCGGCGGTCACGGTGGAGGCGGCAGCGGCGACGGCGGTGGTGATGGCGGCTGCGGCGGCGACGGCGGTGGTGGAGGGCTTGCCCCTGCCCCTGGCTTTGGCGGGTGGAGCGCACGCCTTGCTCCCAGCCCGGTGATCGGCCGGCTTGCCGGCTGCCGCACATGCATAGCAGTGCGGCATGGCGTTGCACGAGCCGGCCTTGTGACCGGGCTGACCACAGCGGAAACAGATTGCTGCGGTCCACCTCCGAAGTGCATTTAGCCCCCACGTGGCTGCCCACATGGCAGCGGAAGCACCTCAGAGGTCTGGGCTCCAGCAGTTTCACCTGCGCGGAAACCCAGCCCACCAGGAGCCTTCGGCCCTCCCCGGCTAGCTTTTGGGCCACCGACACGGGGCAGCTCACCGTGATGGCTTGCATCCCCGTGGAGTCAGGACGGAGAGTGCCCGCCCTCACCTGCTCGGCAGAGCACCCCCCAGTCCTAACGATGGCGGCCACCACCTCTTCCACCGTCGCAGAGTCATCCAGACCCAGAATGCGCACGTCAGCGCTCTTGGTGGGTCTGGACACTCGGGCCTCGTCCGCATTTAAGGACGCTCTAAGCCTTTCGGCCAGAGCGTCAGCAGTCGGGCCGCTAGCCGCACCAGGGACTTCCAGCATCCGGGCCCCAGTCGCAGTGACCCTTAGCCGGATGCCCTCAGCAACGCCGAGCTCCTGCAGGTTCACCGCCGCCCTAGCCTTGGCAAGCACGTCGCGGTAGGACATGCCCTTCTTCTCCGCTTCCAGCTGTAGTGTGATCACTACAGCTGCGGTCTTTGGGGCACGAAGCCTAGCCGCGACGCCTCGCTCCTTGCGCCGTTGCCGCCTCTCTCTTCTTTTGGCCGCCCTTGCAGCCTTGCTCGCCTTCCTCTTCTGCCCGGCCACCTGCCAATCGGCGTCGGCCGGAGGCGATGCAGGAGGCGGTTGGGGCGGCCGTTTCGCCGCCGGGGCAGGGGCTGGGGCTGGGGCTGGGGCTGGGGCTGTGGCCTTCGCGGGTTTCGGGGCGGTCCGTTTTGCTGCTTGTCCCGTGGCCGTGGCTGTGACAGCCGCGGCGGCAGCATACGACACCGCCTTCCGCTGGCCCGAGGCCGGCCGGTCCGCCGCCAGCGGGGGGCGCAGGACGATGGCCTCCAGGGCAGAGAACCGGCTCTGAAAGGCAGCCAGCTCCTGCCGCACCAGGTTCAGGACCTGGTCCTCAGCAGGTACTGGCCGCCCCTGTTGCGCCCCCTCCTGTGGCACCTCCCGGGGGCCGGCTGCTCGCAGCCCGGCCAGGTCCGCTCGGAGCTCCTCGTTCTCCTTTCGGAGGAGCTCCATGGCAGCCGTCAAGCGGGCCACCTCCGCCCGCATTTCGGACATGCCGTCCGGCGGAGGCCCGAAGTGGATGGCCTCCGCTGCCGCCAAGATGAAGGCCTTTGCCGAGACTATGGCCCTGTTTTTCGAAGTTTGCAACTTCTTAAGGGCCACGTCCCGGATCGCGGCCTCCACGACCGCCGCAAACCTCTTTATGCGGTCCGCTTCAGGGCCGCCGCCTACCTCAGCCGCCTCGTCGCTTGAGGGCCCTGATTCGACCGCGCGACCGGTCCCCCCCTCCTTTTTTGCGGGCTCCTTCGCTTTTTCAGCCGCCTCCCGAGCAGTGAGCCCCCTCCCTAAGCCTCGCTCTCGAGCTCCTCCGCGCCTGCTGGTGGGGATCTTCCTGATCGAAGCCAGCTCCCAGTCAGAGGACGACCCCTGGCCGTCCACTGACCTTGGCCGCTTGCTCTGTGCCTTTCTCTTGGCAGCGGCCGTCTCCTGGGCACGGCAAGGGCTCACTGAGCCTCCCGCGCTCCCTCCTCCAGATGCGGCGTCGGACTCCGACCCCGCATCACTCCTCACTTCGTCTGTAGTTGGGATTGGTTTTTTAAAAAATGTATCCATATTGTTCCCACGAGTATTAACTTCTTGTACCTGCTCAAATTTCAGTGGTTCGCACTAGTGACTAAATCAAGCTACCCATTAGCCAAGCTTACTACCTCCCTCACGGTGCGCCGACGCTTGGAGGTTTGGGGAATTTTTTATAGAGGTTAATCTTCCTCGCGGTCCGGGCGGTTAAGCCAAGACCCTCGACCCCCGTCAAAAGTCAGAGACATGACCTTGACAATCTTCGGGGCTACGATATTAACGGTGGCAGGAGGGGGGGGTTTTCCCCTCCTGCCTGCCCGGCGGCAGGGTAAGTGCACACCAGGCCCGCTCTTACTCCACACAGTAGCCGCTCTGCTCCTCATAGCGGCTTGTGTGGAGCGTTCTTCTTGGCAGAACATTAGCATGCGGGCAGCGAGATCTCATTGGGAAAAAATCCCACTGAGAAATAGCTGCCCGCACCCCAGGATGCACCGGCCCGAAAACTGGTCTTCCCCCCGGACGTATCCAGAAGGGAACTCCAGTCCCCAGGCACACGTGGAGGTTTTCTGCCCTGGCACCCCTATGTCTTGTACCTTAGTCCTACGTCTTGTACCTTAGTCCTACGTCTTGTTCCCAAGTCCTACGTCTTGTACCTTAGTCCTACGTCTTGTACCTTAGTCCTACGTCGTGTACCATAGTCCTACGTCTTGTACCTTAGTCCTACGTCTTGTACCTTTGTCCCACGTCTTATACCTTAGTCCTACGTTTTGTAGTACCCTAGTACTGCGTCTTGTACCTTAGTCCTACGTCGTGTACCTTAGTCCTACGTCGTGTACCATAGTCCTACGTCTTGTACCTTAGTCCTACGTCTTGTAACTTTGTCCTACGTCTTGTACCTTAGTCCTACATCTTGTACCTTAGTCCTTCGTCTTGTGCCTTAGTTCTACGTCAGATCTCTGAGTTACGGACTCGGTATTTTAGTGATAGGCCTCACATGACGCGCTCCGTAGCCCTTTGGGCGACTTAGACTTTGTGCACAGTCCCTTTAGTGAGCGTCCATGTTTTGGCCCCATATGTCATGGTCAGCAAGACACATCTATACAGGCTGATTTTTTAAAGACCAGCCAAATTTAAGGATGTGGTACAGACCATCAAACTGAACAACTTTCTCCATGGGTTCAACATCGTAATCGCGAATAAAAATTCAGCCGTCCCATACATTTAGGTCGAGTAGGTATTGAAGTTTTCTATGGGACAGTTGATAAAATTTTCGCGATTACGCTATTTGTCCCATGGAGAAAGTTGTTCAGTTTGATGGTCTGTACCACATCCTTAAATTTGGCTGGTCTTTAAAAAATCAGCCTGTACTTATATACATACATCAAAAGTGTCTAGGGATCAAGTACATTTTTGACTATAAAAAAATATCCAATTAATATTTACGAAACCTAGTCCCACAGACTGGCTTCTTCCTATGTTTAAGTTAACAACTTATCCCTATATTTTGTAAAAATTAAGAAAAATTGCAGTTTTTGCAAATTGTGGGAAAGGACGTATATAAAATAAGCCATTATTGTTATTTCATTCATAACAATAATGGTTTGGGCTTTCTAACAAAATTTCAAACGTTCTTGACGTCCAGAGGTCCTCCAAACTCGAGTACGTCTTGTATCCGGGCGCATACCGAAACGAGATTCATCGGAAAAGCTAACACAACGCCAGTCTTCTTCCTCCCAATTTCTGTGTTCGCGAACCCATTATAAACGGGCCCTATTATTGGGGGTTGCTATAGGTGGAACTCTCTGTGGCCTTCGGGAACGCAGACCCACTTCACGTAAACGATTTCGGATGGTTTGGTCGCTTTTCAGCAAGTCTCAAGAGCTGTGGAGCCTCGTAGCCAACATCATGGTGGTCATGGTACGGTTCCGTCGAGCAGTATTTTGGGTTTACCGGTCCTGCCTGCTAGTGGTGATACGAGATCGTCCTTCATGTCACTCGGCCACGCTGCCCGTGATACGATAGCGTGTCCAGAGGCAGCTTAAAACGGTATGTGTAGTGCCAAGAGCGACAGCCACAGTACGTTGCCTGGAACCAGCTCGCAACATTCCGATGGCTCTCATCATCTCTTCTCCTGTCAAATGAGGACGTCGCTCCATATCAATGCAATTTTTTTCAGTTCCGATGCAAAAATTGCAATGGTTTTGTAAAAGCGCTATTACACTCTTTTATAGGAATCCTGATTGGCAGTTGATTTTCTATTTTTAATCAAAATTTAAAGAAATTCTTTATTCAAATAGTGAAATTAACTAAAAAGAATAACAATCCAAAAAGTTAAAATACTAATCCTCAGTTGCAGCGATACTCTAAAACGTACATACTTGATCCCTAGACACTTTTGATGTGTGTACAAAATTCAAAGTCCTTACTGACTGATACATTAACGCACAGCCTAAACCGCTGGTCCTAAAGACATGAAATTTGGAGGGTGTATTCTTCGTGAAGAGTAGGTATCCACTAAGAAAGGATCTTTTGAAATTCCACCCCTTTGAGAGTAAATGGGGGGATTCCGTTTGTATGAAAAATCTTATTCCGTGAGTTAATAAACTTGAAACATGGCACGAATCTAAGTAAATTATGTAGTTAGTCATTTTTGTTTTTATAAACTACCCCCTAAAAGGGGATTGGGGGGTTTCAAAGCTTGTATAGAAGAACTTTAGCGCGCGGTCCGATTTACTCAAAACTCAGTATTTATACCTAGGATTGAAAGTAAAGAATAATGTGTATAAGGGTTTTTCGAAAATCTTCCCCTGACGGGCTGAAAAGGATTTTACAGCATGGCTTGATTAACTCAAAAATTGGTATAAATAATCTTTGAATCAAGTTATGAACACATTCCAAACGATTTTTAAAAAATCCACCCCTGTGGGGGTGAAAAGCGGGGATACAGTTTATATGAAAATTCTTATTCATTAGGTTAATAAACTTGAAACTTGGCAATAATACTCGCCTGAGTAAGTAATAAAGTTTATCATTATAGGTTTTTCAAAACTACCCCTCAAAGGGGTAGGTAATATAGGGATGTTAAAGTTTGTGCGGAAGAATTTGAACGCGCAGACCGATTAACTCGAAACTCAGTATCTATACTTAAGGCCAAAAAGAATAACATATATCAGGGTTTTTCGAAAATCTACCCCTGACGTGGTGAAAAGAGGTAATCAATTTTAAAAGGGAGGATTGAAAATTGGTATAAATAACGTATAAGACAAATAATGGAAAGGTCACAAAATACTTTACAAAAATGATCGCCTTTGGAGGTGAAAAGGATACAGTTAGTATGAAAAATCTAATTTCATTGATCTGAAAACTTGTAACTTGGCCCAAATGCCTTCCTAAATTATCTTCAAGTTAATACTTCTAAGTTTTTTAAACTACCCCTCAAGAATGGTTTAGAGGGTGTAAATGTTTCTATGGAAATATTTTAATAAGTTGTTGGTGTCGAATTAACTTAAAACCAAAGATAAAGATTCATGTGTTTTAGGGTTTTCCGAAATCATCTGGCTTAATAAAGTTTAACGGGTCAGATTTTACTGCCAAAATGGGTATACACAACGTTTTAATCAAATAATTGAAACGTACTAAACGATTTTTAAAAAACAAGCTTTATCGAGGTGAAAAGGGTACATAGTTTATTATGAACAATCTTATTCCTTTAATTTATAAACTTGAAACTTTTTTGAATTCATTATGAGATCTTAATCATTAATTTCAAAAATTACCTTTTGAAGAGTGAAGGGGGGTCTTAAATAATTTAGGAGAAAGTACGAAATCCACGCGGACGAAGTCGCGGGCGAAGTGCTATGTATGTCCTTGTATAAAAGAAATAGAATAGGACAGAATACTTCTGCCTAGCCTTTTCCCAACTATGTTGGGGTCGGTTTCCAGTTCAACCGGATGTTAATTTTTAAATAGGTAAGTACTATAGAGAACTAGAGGAGCCCTCTGAGGTAACGGGAGGAATCAAACACTATATGATTCCTTTAAGTTTATATTGTAGAACCTCGACTCTACATATTTCTGTCTAAATTACCACTGACAGTTCTAAACCAAAATCCTAATATGAAATATCTGACACTAGCTTGAACGTTCGAATGTAACCCGCGCTAAAATATAGCCGGCCTGCATTATATGAGGTCGTCTTTGGCAGACAAGCCTCTACATGAGCTATGCCCATCTTTGAATAAAAGGATTGGTATACTCCCGCTTCTGAACAAGACTTTTATTCACAACATTCGAACACTCAGGCTCTTCCTGCCTATCCCTATGATAATAATTACCTAACGCCAGATATTATACAGTGTGAGGTCCAACTCTTGCAAGAGTAGGCTTAAGGTGTATATAGGGCTCGCTGACCTTGTGCATGTGGGCGCAGCTAAACGCTCTACCCCCGAATACGTAAAACGCGCGCGGTGGCGCGCTGCACTAAAACGAAGATCAAAGAATATGCGGAGACGCAGACATGCCGCACGCAGGTCGCCATTTTTGCCTACGATTCCAGAAGGGAATGGCGGAGGCAAGGCTGATATATTTTGTATAGATTGATACTTATGTTACGTATATTTTATGTTTTTACTGGACATTATTTATTAGAATTTTTTCATTTTTTTGATTTTGTTTAAAATCATACGTGAGAACGAACTTAGTTCCCGACGGGGGTAAAACTTTAAAAATGATATCGAGTATTTTCTTAGGAATGGAATATCATTTTATTTGCATAGACTGTAGGTCTTCTTAGGAGGACTTACATAAAAATGAGATTTTATAAAAATGAGAACCTGTGTCATCAATTTGAATTATTATAAATCAGTAATAAACCTACCTAACTAGCACTGTACCTAAATGGCATTTTTAGGATTCCGTAGCCAATCGGATGATGTTATAATCAACTTTCTTCCTGTCATTGTTATTTACATAGCAGGTAGTGGTATTCTAATTTGTGACCGGTAGGTGCCACAACTAAAATGTGCAAAATAATTATTTTTTCAAAAAAAAAAAAAAAAACCGACTTCCCTAAAAAAACTACAAAATGAAAAATAACTTTATTTCGGAAGTCTGTAGCAAAAAACGTAAATTCAAAACCAAAGACATCGACTTCCGAAATAAAGTAATTTTTCACTTTGAAGTGTTTTTCATGTAAAAAGATTTATTTTACTATTAATCGTACGTCAAAAGTAACAGTTGAACTACGAAAACTGTTACCACTGTTATAGTATAGTAAAGTAACAGTATCATGTCTCGTTAGTGACCTTGAAATAATCACCTACGGCCGCTCAGTAGATAAACCTTCCGCGTTCGTGCGTAACAGCCGCGCGCGAATACTCAGAGTATATCAGTCAGTGGCGTGTAGTGCATAAAGGCATATAAGCAGTGCCTACCTCGATAAATCACCATAGGCCTGTTAGTTACATTTTAGTGTGTGTGCCCAACTATGAAACTCACTAAATTATCATACCTAACAAAAAACAAAATCTTCATACAAATACGCGCGGCAGTAGGCAGTCGCAAGACGGCCTACTCGGCTCCCGGACTATTCGATTTTTATTTTGACCTCACTATCGGCTTTATCACCCTCGAAAAGTATGAAAACGACACCCATGATGAAATATTTGAAATTTTTTGCAGCCGCCATTTTGGATTTTTATTTTGACCTCACTATCGGTTTTATCACCCTCGAAAAGTATGAAAACGACACCCATGATGAAATATTTGAAATTTTTTGCAGCCGCCATTTTGGATTTTTATTTTGACCTCACTATCGGCTTTATCACCCTCGAAAAGTATGAAAACGACACCCATGATGAAAAACTTGAAAATTTTCGCAGCCGCCATCTTGGACTTTTATTTTGATCAAATTCAATATTTTCTCATTTTAATATTAGTTAGATAAGCCTTACTACTTGTATACTATCGTAAGCGTCCTGACGCGCACAATAGAAATGGGCCATCTGCAGCGAGCTAGTCAATAAACGCACACTGATACAATTCGTTCGTAAATATTTGCACTAACACAGGCAAACGCGCGTAGTCGGTCGATAGCCGGAGCGGAGCAGCGAGCGACACAGCCCTCCCGTCTCAGTGCTAACGCACGACTGCCGCCCGCGCCCGCGCAGAGCACCTCTGAAGCTCAATCTCAAAGTGGGGAAATTTTCTTTGCAAATGTTGATTGATTTACATAAGCTGTTTCATTTCTATAGTACCTCTAACCATCAATTTTTCAGTGTAAAAATATTTGCAAACATCAAAGCCGTTTAGAAGTAATATGGAATATTAGGAAAAAAAAGCGTTTTGCTAAAAAATTTTTTAAGGGGGAAGTATTAGCCATACGAAAAAATCCTGTTTCAGAAATGTTGTACATGAACCTATACCAACAATATATTTTTTTCAGATCTTCTAATCAAGCCGTTAATGAGAAATACTCTTCATAAAGTGACCGTGTTACGGTACTAAACGAGAGTAAGGCCCTTAAGTCTCTGGATACGTCCGGGGGGAAGACCAGTTTTCGGGCCGGTGCATCCTGGGGTGCGGGCAGCTATTTCTCAGTGGAATTTTTTCCCAATGAGATCTCGCTGCCCGCATGCTAATGTTCTGCCAAGAGGAACGCTCCACACAAGCCGCTATGAGGAGCAGAGCGGCTACTGTGTGGAGTAAGAGCGGGCCTGGTGTGCACTTACCCTGCCGCCGGGCAGGCAGGAGGGGATAACCCCCCCTCCTGCCACCGTTAATATCGTAGCCCCGAAGATTGTCAAGGTCATGTCTCTGACTTTTGACGGGGGTCGAGGGTCTTGGCTTAACCGCCCGGACCGCGAGGAAGATTAACCTCTATAAAAAATTCCCCAAACCTCCAAGCGGCGGCGCACCGTGAGGGAGGTAGTAAGCTTGGCTAATGGGTAGCTTGATTTAGTCACTAGTGCGAACCACAGAATTTTGAGCAGGTACCTAAAGTTAAATACTCGTGGGAACAAAAATGGAAAAATTTAAAAACCAAAACCAAAAAACCACAAAGGACGAAGAGAGGAGTGATGCGGGGTCGGAGTCCGACGCCGCGTCTGGAGGAGCGAGCACGGGAGGCTCAGTGAGCTCTCGCCGTGACCAGAAGACGGCCGCTGCCAAGAGAAAGGCACAGGGCAAGCGGCCAAGGTCAGTGGACGGCCAGGGGTCGTCCTCTGACTGGGAGCTGGCTTCGGCCAGAAAGATCCCGACCAGCAGGCGGGGAGGAGCCCGAGAGCGAAGCGTAGGGAGGGGGCTTACTGCTCGGGAGGCGGCGGAGAAAGCGGAGGAGTCCGCAAAGGAGGGGGGTTCTGGTCGCGCGGTCGCATCGGATACCTCAAGCGACGAGGCGGCTGAGGTGGGTGGCCCTGATGCGGACCGCAAAGAGAGGTTTGCGGCGGTAGTGGAGGCCGCGATCCGGGACGTGGCCCTGAAGAAGTTACAGACTTCGAAAAACAGGGCCATAGTCTCGGCCAAGGCTTCCATCTTGGCGGCAGCGGAGGCCATCCACTTCGGGCCTCCGCCGGACGGCATGTCCGAAATGCGGGCGGAGGTGGCCCGCTTGACGGCTGCCATGGAGCTCCTCCGAAAGGAGAACGAGGAGCTCCGAGCGGACCTGGCCGGGTTGCGAGCGGCCGGCACAGCGCAGAACATCCCACCACCAAGCCAGCCCGTGCCGGTGGAGAACCAAGTCCTGAACCTGGTTCGGCAGGAGCTGGCGACCTTCCAGGCGCGGTTCGCCGTCCTGGAGGGTATTGTTCTGCGCCCTCCCTTGGCGGGTAGGACGGCCCCAGGGCCTAAGGCGGCCTCGTACGCGGCCGCTGCCGCCCCTAAACCCGGGCCGTCTGGCCGAGCCCAGGCGCCGGCCAAACCGGCGTCGGCTAGAGGAGCCCCGGCGCCGGCGAAACCGACGTCGGCTGGCGGAGCCTCGGCGCCGGCAAAATCGGCGCCTGCCGCCAAACCCGCGGCTCCGGCCCACAAAAAGGGCAGAACGGCTGGGGAGGGGAAGGCCCCAGAGCCTACGCCTCCCCCAATCAAATCTCCCACGACCAACGCCGAGTGGCAGGTGGTCGGGGAGAAGAAGAAGGCGGCCAAAGCGGCCAGGAAAAAGGCGCAGAGGAGGCGCCGCAAGGAGCGAGCCGTTGCGGCTAGGCTTCGCTCCCCCAAGACCGCGGCTGTAGTCATTACACTACAGCCGGACGCGGTCAAGAGGGGGGTGACCTACGGCGACGTGCTCGCCAAAGCGAGAGCGACGGTGGATCTCCAGGAGCTGGGGATCACCGGAGGCCTCCGGCATAGGGTGACCGCCACTGGTGCCCGCATGCTGGAGGTCCCCGGTGCGACGAGCGGCCCCACCGCTGACGCCCTGGCTGAAAAGCTAAGGGCGTCCCTCAATGCGGACGAGGCTCGAGTCTCCAGGCCCGTCAAGTGCGCGGATATGCGCATTGTGGGCCTGGATGACTCGGTGACGGGGGCCGAGGTGGTAGCCGCCGTCGTCAGGACGGGCGGGTGTCTGACCGACCAGGTGAAGGCGGGCACCATACGTCCTGACTTCACGGGTATGCGAACCGTTACGGTAAGCTGTCCCGTGACGGCAGCGAGAAAAATCGTGGAGGGCGGAAGGCTCCTGGTGGGCTGGGTGTCAGCGCAGGTCAAGCTGCTGGAGCCCAGACCTCTAAGGTGCTATCGATGCCTCGTGGGGCACCACGTGAGCGTCCATTGCACCTTGGAGGACCGCAGCACTCTATGCTTCCGCTGCGGTAAGCCCGGACATACGGCCGGCTCGTGCAACGCCGCGCCGCACTGCGTCGCATGTGCGGCTGCTGGCAAGCCGGCCGATCACCGGGCGGGGAGCAAGTCCTGCGCTCCACCCGCCGAAGCCAGGAGGAAGGGCAGGCCCTCCGCCGTCGTCGCCACCACCACCGTCGCCGCCACTGTCGCCGCCACCGCCACCGCCGCCGCCGCCGCCGCCACCACCGCCGCCGCCGCCGCCGCCGCCGCCGCCGCCGCCACCACTGCCGATAGGGCCCGGGAGGGGGCTGAAATGGAGGAGTGATGACTCCTCCTCTACGCCTCCTCCAGGCGAACATCAACCACTGCGCCTGCGCTCAGGACCTGTTGCTCCAGAGCATGGCGCAGTGGTCGATTAACATCGCCGTGGTCGCTGAGCCGTACTTTGTCCCGCCCAGGGATGACTGGGTGGAGGACCTGAACGGCTCAGTGGCCATAATTTCGTCGGCCGCCGCCGGTACCCCGTCCCTCGAAGGTGTCACGAGGGGACAGGGGTGCGTAGCAGCACGGTTCGGAGAGATTGTAGTAGTGGGAGTATACTTCTCTCCGAGCCGAACTCTCGCCGAGTTCCAGAACTCTTTAACAGAGTTGAGTGTCGTCGTCGCTAGAAACCATGCCTTCTCCGTGCTAGTGCTCGGGGACTTCAACGCCAAGAATTTGGCCTGGGGTTCCCGTTGCACGGATGTGCGGGGCAGGATGGTGGAGGACTGGGCTCTGGAAACAGGCCTGGTCGTCCTAAATCGGGGTTCTGTTCCTACGTGTGTGCGGATGCGGGGCGAGTCGGTGGTGGACATCTCGTTCGCCAGCCCCGCTCTGTCACAGCGTGTCATTGACTGGCGCGTCATGGAGGAGGTGGAGACCTACTCCGATCATCGGTATATCCGGTTTGAGGTCTCCACCCAGACCTCTAGCGCGCTGGTCCAACAGGCCCCGAGTGGTCCGCGGTGGGCGCTGAAGCAGCTGGACCGGGAGCTTCTCCTGGAAGCCTCGATCGTGCAGGCCTGGGTGTTTTCACCGGACAGGCCTGCTGATATTGACGATGAGGTGGAGTGGTTCCGGGAGGCCATGTCCGAGATTTGTGACGTGGCAATGCCCCGAGTCCGGCCAGGATGCGCCCGACGTCAGGTGTACTGGTGGTCGCAGGAGGTTGGGGCGCTACGCAAGGCGTGCGTCGACGCGCGACACCGGTACACCAGGCACCGCAGGCTCCGCATCCGCCCTCCGGATGCGGAAGCCACGGAGGTGGAGCTATACGAGGGGTACAGAGCGGCGAAGACCGCCCTCCAACAGGCTGTTCAGCGGGCCAAGGATATGGCCCGCGAGGAGATGCTGGAGACTCTGAACAGAGATCCATGGGGGCGCCCCTACAGAATGGTGCGGAATAAACTCCGCACATGGGCCCCCCCGCTGACGCAGAGTCTCCGCCCACAGCTGGTGGAGGAGGTGGTGAGCGCTCTGTTCCCTTCAAGGGGGGAGCATACTCCCCCGCCTATGGCTCCGCCACTTGCGGTGCCCGAAGCGGACCACGCGGACAACGACGACGACACCCCTGAAGTGACCGGGGTAGATCTGAGAGCGGCGGTAGGCAGGCTGAAGGCCAAAAATACCGCCCCGGGACCCGACGGCTTGCCGGGTAAAGCCTGGGTCCTGGCCTCGAGGGCTCTCGGGCCTCGACTGGAGGCGCTCTTAAGCGCATGCATGGAGAGAGGCCAGTTTCCACTCCGTTGGAAGACGGGGAAGCTGGTCCTCATTCAGAAGCCAGGGCGCCCTGCGGACTCTCCGTCCGCATACCGGCCCATAGTGCTGCTCGACGAGGTCGGCAAGCTCTTTGAGAGAGTGATTGCGGGCCGCCTCGTCGGGCACCTGGTGAGGACGGGGCCGGATCTTGCGGAGTGCCAGTTTGGCTTCCGCAAGGGGCGCTCGACGGTGGACGCCATCATGCGCGTGAGAGCCCTCACGACGGGTGACGCGGTGTCCCGGGGTGGGGTGGTCGTGGCGGTGTCACTCGACATCGCCAACGCGTTCAACACCCTGCCCTGGAGCTGCATAGGGGAGGCACTCCGGTATCACCGGGTGCCGACTTACCTCCGTCGAATAGTCGGGGCGTATTTGACGGACAGAGCCGTCATCTACCCCGGTCGCGACGGGAATTGGAACCGGCGAGAGATGTCGTGCGGTGTCCCGCAGGGATCGGTTCTGGGGCCGCTCCTGTGGGACATCGGTTACGACTGGGTGCTGCGGGCCGACCTCCCTGATGGCGTCAGCGTAGTTTGCTACGCTGACGACACGCTGGTCCTGGCGCAGGGGAGGTCGCATCAGGCGGCGGCCGACGCGATGACACGCGGGGTTGCGATAGTCGTGGAAAGGATCCGGCAGTTGGGTCTCGAGGTGGCATTGCACAAGTCCGAGGCCATGTCCTTTCATGGGCCCCGGTACGGGCCACCTTCGGGATCCCAACTGATGGTAGGAGGGGTTCACATCGGCGTCGAGACAACGATGAGATACCTGGGTCTCGTCCTCGACAGCCGGTGGAACTTCGTCGAGCATTTCCGACGTTTGGCCCCCAAACTGGAACGGGCCGGGGCCGCCTTAAAGCGGCTCCTGCCCAACCTTAGGGGGCCAAACGCCTCCTGCCGGAGGCTTTACGCGGGGGTCGTGCGGTCCATGGCCCTTTATGGGGCCCCGGTATGGGCGCGTTCACTGCGGCTTCGAGCCGCACACTACCTGAACGCGCCCCAAAAGGTGGTAGCCATAAGGCTTATCCGGGGATACCGCACGATCTCGGGCGAGGCAGCAAGCCTCCTTGCCGGACTGCCACCATGGGATCTGGAGGCGATAGTCCTCGCGCGCCTGTATGACTGGCGCGCGGAGGCACTACGTCGGGGGGAAACTCTGCACCCGCGGCAAATCGCTGCGGAGCGGACGGACCTCCGGCGCGGTCTCATGGTGGAATGGAAGGCGCGACTATCGCAACCCAGCGCAGGGCACGCCACGATAGCGGCGGTAAGACCCCTCTTTGAGGAGTGGCTAGGGAGGCGTCACGGCGCTCTCACCTACCGCCTGACGCAGGTCCTCTCCGGACACGGATGTTTCGGGAGGTTCCTGCACATAATCAGGCGGGAGGAGACGCCCGGGTGTCATCACTGCGAGGATCGCCTGGAGGACACGGTGGAGCATACGGTGGAGGTCTGCCCCGCTTGGGCAGAGCACCGCCGTGTCCTCGTAGAGGCGATCGGCAGCGGCGGCGACCTCTCGCGCCCGGCCCTGGTGCAAGCCATGGTCCGGGGCGAGAGGGAGTGGGAGGCGGTCACCTCCTTCTGCGAAGCAGTCATGCTAGCGAAGGAGGTGGCGGGATGGGCGAGGGAGAGATCCTCACGCCTCAGCCGCCGAGGGAGACGCTCCGGGCGTCGGGAGCCGCGTGACGACTCCCGGCCACCGTAGGCGCGGGCCTGCGGGCGGAGAGCAATGGGTAGCTCTCCGTCCGATCAGGACCAGGCCCGTGCCGGACGGCGCGTAAGTGTTCCACGTGCGCCTCAAAGAGATGTCAGCATAGATGACGGGGCCCGACAGGGCCGAAGCCTGCCGGGGTAGCGGGATCGTCCGAAAGGGTTACCGCTGCCCTGGTACATAAAGGGCTAAGGAAGGAACACGGGTGGGTTTTAGTCAGTAAGAGTCTGACACTCCCTTCTGCTCCACCCAGAGCGGGAGGAGTCATTTGATGATTTCCCATCCTGAAAAAAAAAAAAAAAAAAGGCCCTTAAGTCAGGACGAACGAATCGCGAGTCCGTCGCTACGACAAGTCTCGGGTAAATTAATATTTACTTGTGCCACTGTGCACCAACATAAACTAACGTCATCATGCTTAAGCCTCGTCGCGCCAAAACTAGCGAAAAAGACGCGACGCGGCCTCCTAAATGTAAACAAATTGACGTGACAATTCAAATCAGCCTAGATGAGGCTTAAAAAAAATAAATGATCTTAACTTCAAACTCTTTTACCCCATCGGACGGTATTGAGCCAGAGGGAGGGAAAAGGCTAAGAGGTCAGTCTCCATCGATAAATACCTAACTTATGCTCATACTCCAGAGGAAACATTTCCAAAAATCTATTCCGTTCTCATTAAACTCAAACTCCATGTAGCATCAGTTAATACTGATAGAACTGTGGGTCCTCCACTTTAAGTTGAACCAATTGTGTCAACCAAACACGCTTTGGAAGGCTATGCCCCGTAAGCAAAGTTGATTCCAGCTTAGGTGAGTGTCACCCCCCCTGTAGGAGTGACCACAGTTTACAAATGCAAATACCTCTCCTAACTCGCGTTATTAAAATTCTGGAGTACGTTCATACTATCTCAGCATATCAACACCTGAATGATGAACGAACTAACGAACGACGGAACGACTATATATCCACTCCCTCAGACTCCTTGAAGCTGCGAGGTGTGGCACCTCACTCGCTCCCATCCGCATCCGGTATTTTGTCCCAGCATATGCAAAAATACAAATGATAACATACATATTAATATACTATATCATAATAATCGAACCAAAATAATGTACTAAAAGTGATGTTTATATCTAAATGACGTTGACATGACAATGAATAACAACTAAAGACAACAAAAGTTTACATCATAATATGAAAAGGATCTTAACAAAAAGTTTTTATCTCTGAACTTACATTTTATAAACTTGTATTTTTTAATTAATAACTTCCTTATAAAATGTTGCTTATTTTTAGAAAATTATTTTACAATGTTATAAATTAATGAAAAACATTTGGGAACAAAGCTCTTAGTTCTAGCTTTTCTAACAAATGAGATTTTTTCCTTCACTCATGCTTTTCTTATATTGCTTAAAGCACATTGTGAATGAACACCATTAATTACTAACATTATTAACACCAATAATGATTTTAATTTATCTGCAATAAACGAATTGAATTGAATCGAGAATGAATTATTAATCTTAGGGTTATCCATGCGATGTATGATAAAATCACTACAGTCAAAGTCTGCACCCTCATCTGTAGGAAAATTAAATAAGTCTTTCAATTGCACAGAATTGTTCATCACCTCTGTGTATTCGTCTCTGACTACAAACAACTCTATATCAGCTTTGACTAAGTCAATTTCGTAATCCACCTTACTGTCGTCATATGGCCATACGACGCTCTGAGCATCCTCCTTTATTTCCGCGGACAGCTCGACATGACCATTCTCCTTTGTCTCGGAATCAACCATCAAAAATGTATCGTCTACAACTTGATCACCCACGATGTTATTTTTAATGGATTCCACATCGTGATCATAATGCTCATCCTGGTGCTCTGAAACATAGCTATTCACATTAATAAAAGGACTGGATTGACCCGATTCCTCAATTTCTTCCTCGTGTTCACTCTCGAACACTGCTATCGGCTCCTTCTCATCCTCCGCAGGGCTGTATCCCTGGCTGCTGCACTCGTCATCATCTTCTCCATCAGCATCTACTTCCACACTGCTTTCCAAGCAGCTCTGCTCATCATGTAGTGGGTCATCTTACGTTCCACTAAATAATAATGAAGCATCATCATCTACATTTAAAACATCTTCCTGTCCGCTTTCTTCAGACAGATCTTGTGCAGTCCTCTCTTGTTGCACCTTATAAAACGCTCTGAGACATCGGCACGGGAGTTCTGCTCGTAACACATCACACAACTCATTAAAACTCATACCATCAAGGTACATAAATTTAAAAACACACAGGGCAGCACCCTCAAGATACACGCCCAATATCAGCGCCCAATCGCTCTCACGCCATGTATTGTAGTTGGCAACTACTTTAAACGCCTCAATAAACTCCTCCAGGCATACGTTGTTGCCCGTATAAAATTGAGTCATCTCATTCTCTTTAGTAAAAAAACATTAAACTACTTAGCGGCGTAAAATCTCCAGGCGGCTTTTCTGCGCCTGTTATATCCTCTGTATGCGAGCAGTCTCGCTTCTTACTCGTACAAACGTATTGGGTAACGTTTCTTCACGCTCCGCGCAACTTTGGCGCAAACTATAGAGGACTAGAGGAGCCCTTTGAGGTAACGGGAGGAATCAAACACTATATGATTCCTTTAAGTTTATATTGTAGAAACTCTCTACATATTTCTGTCTAAATTACCACTGACAGTTCTAAACCAACATCCTAATATAAAATATCTGACACTAGCTTGAACGTTCGAATGTAACCCGCGCTAAAATATAGCCGGCCTGCATTATATGAGGTCGTCTTCGACAGACTCTACAGTACCTATCTATACAAATAAATAAAATTGAACTGTCTGTTTGTAATATCAAAATAACAGATTTGACTAAATGCGTATGAAAATGAAATTTGCGACATCCACGCGGACGAAGCCGCGGGCAGAAGCTAGTTGATCATATAATTTGCGACATCCACGCGGGCAGAAACTAGTTTTTCATATAATTGGCGACATCCATGCGGGAAGAAGTTAGTTGTTCATATAATTTGTGACATCCACGCGAGCAGAAGCTAGTTGTTCATATAATTTGCGACATCCACGCGGGTGAAGCCGCGGGCAGAAGCTAGTTGTTCATATAATTTGGTTTTCAGACATCAAGGTATCTTTCAATCCCTAAAACCATCATCCAGTTTGTATGCGTCTCGAGATTTCCTTAGTTTGGTAGTCTCTTCCAAAAGATACACGATGTCCCAGATATAATGTAATGACCCACCACCTCCAGCCACCTGCCACCTGCCACGCAGCTGGTGATGTTCCTCTTCACTTTGGTCTTGGACATGTTCATGTTAAGGCACATCTTTAGGGAGGAATTATACAGATCTTGCAGCATCGACTCAAGGTTATGCATTCTATGGCTAACAAGTATCAAATCATCAGCGAATGGCAGGTGTGACAAGTAGACCAACGGGTCTACATAAAATTAATGTTATACAAAAGAAATATTTACTGCATGGCAATTATTATTTTTAATCATTTGCCAAATAACATTCAAGATTTGCCATCGTCGCTGTTCAAAAGGGTGTTATAAAAGACTGTTATTGGACAAAAATTATTACAGTGTTAAAGAATATTTAGAGGATAAGTCGCTAGTAACATATTAAATAAAAATTATTCTACCATATCCAACACTAACATATTTTTAATATTATATTCTTGACATAATTATTCAATATTAATGACATGACTTATTATAAACACAATACAATTTCGATCTTTATTACAATAATACTTATATTTGATTAGGTGATTCATGTTTACTAATTCAAATATTAATAAATAAGCCTTCATTTTAATAGAAATATTTGTACGCCATAGTATGGCAGGCTATGCTGGAACCAAAATTGTAACATCTATTGTACCATATTCTGACAAATAAACATTTTTGATTTGATTTGATTTGATTTGCTAGACGCTCGATTGGGGCAAAATTGGGGTAACACGCGTTCGTGTTACCCCAATTTTGCCCCAATCGAGCGTCTTTATAACAACTTGTAAGATTGCAGTAAATAACTTGGGTGAAATAGTGTACCCTTACTGAACACCTTTATTGATTGGGATTGGGCCAGTTAAAGAATGGAGTCGCACCTGCATGGTTGCCGACCCGTACAGCGATGACATCCACACACCTTGCCTCTGACAGCGATGAAGAGACTCAAACACAGCCCAGTGCTCTACGCGATGCAAAGGGGCTGGTTGTACTCGGTGCATTTCTCCATCAACTGACAAAAATATAATAACAATTAATATCGTTGTTCCTATAGACGAAAAACGAAAGGTGACCATGGTGTTCTTCTAAACTACGCCATGAATTGTGATGCTGATTTCACTATCATTTAGAAAATGTATTTTCGTCTTTATATCAAGTCGTAAAAGCCGTTTTAGTTAATGGTGCTGGAGATGACGCGATTGTCAGATACAAGTATTATGAGATCCTTTAACAGTTTTCGTTTGTAAGGCGATTATTTCATGCAAAGCCCCCTTTTACAAAGTTGATTGTGCTGTACGTGGAGAGGCACTCGGCGCGGTAAACGGTAGTATTAATATATCTCTCGTGCGCCCTGCAGACAGACCTCATAGCTAAGTATTAAAGTGATCAGCAACGACGCGGGTAAGACAGCGACATTAAGTCTGTGCAAGTGTTGTCACGAATACTATTGAAAGCAATAACGCCACGAATACAAACAACGTCAGAATAGTCTTTTCATCTCAAGTCAATATCGTTTTGCAATGAGTACACCGAGTTTGCGTAAAACGTTTGTCTCGTCGGTACTTGTGACAGAGTCGCGGTTGTGATGCTGAAGTTTTGAACGAAGCGAGCTCGTGGTAGCTCGCGATGCGTGCGTTGCGTGCGGCCGGTGCGTACTCGCTCAGCGGCTACTGGCTGCGTGGCTCGGCGACACACGCCGACGGTGCCGCACAGGCCGCGCGGCGGGACAGGGCGCCGCCACGCGGCACTCCGCGGCCGCTATCCGCGCCGAACGCACGCGCCCCGCGCGGCTCCGCTCGACTCGCGACACGCGACGCGCGACTCGACACTTGTTTTGTAAATAACACTGCACATGCACCGAGCACTACTCCCGCGGAGAGAACCACTGAGCTCGCGCCCTCAGCTTCCAGTGTTGTGCTGGTGCTGGGGAAATAACATCAACTCTTTGATATAAGTAGTTACATATTTGTTTAAAAACTTGTTAAACTTGTGACTTCATAAAGTGTTGTAAGTAATACTGCTTAAAATTACAATAATAATAAATTACAACAATTTTTGCATTATAAAAATGACATTTAAAGAACTAAAATGGAATTTGAGAATGAATACAGCCCACTCAAGGAGTTGTTCAGACCGTAAGGATATGAAGTGGCATGTGGTTGCGATGACACTGTTAGTGATGCGACCAGCGCCACTGATGTTAGCGGACTGAGGCGCGCCGGCCGCCGCGCCCGCCAACATGCTGCGCTCCCTCGTGCTGGCGGTGCTGCTGCACGCGCACCACGCGCACCGCGTGCCCCGCGCGTTGCCCGCCGGCAACAACACACGCGCGCTCGCCCATCAGCACCTGCTGCACGCTCTGCAGTATGAGCACAGACCGCGAGCAGCGCTCAGACCTAACATCGCTTTCGACAGCTATGAGTATGACCTGCTTAATTTGACGGCCATGTTTGAAAATCGACCGCGAATGATTCCACCAGCTGAGCTCCTCATATTCGTCGAGAACTTTGCTCCTGAGAAACTTCACAGGTATAAGAGAGAGTCGCACTCCCTCATCGGAACTTTCGACATCTCAAAAATGTTTAAGAAAAAGAAATACAAAAGTAAGCAGGACGACGAACTAAAACCTAGCGCCTCGTCCCTGCAAGGCGGGCAGCCGCCCCGCGTGCCTCCCGAGCCGCCGCCGCCGCCGGCCGCCGCCGAGCCCGCACACGTCGCATATGCGAGCCCGCGCCCGCTGCACACCAAGCAGACCGTCGCTGTGACCGCGGCCAACGTGTTTACCATCCCAGCGAAGATCATCCCCACGGAAAACTATGAAACGATGGGCTCGACAGTTTCACAGACTACTGTTAAACCCAAGATCAAGGCAACGGCGGCTCGAAAATCTAAAAGTGTATCAAAGACAACAACCAGCGCGCCGGGCAATAGCCGGCGCGAGGCGCGCCTCGTGCCGGCGGCGAAGAAGAAGACGTCGGACAACGACACGCTGTGGCCCGTGAAGCACGCCGCTGTCGTGGAGGGCGACATCGTGCTCGGCGGACTCATGATGGTACACTATTATACTGCGCGAAGCTGCACTCTAGCATGGCGCACTCCACAGGCATTTCCGTACTATGTTCCTTGTTTCTTTCTTTTTATTTATGGTTGTACTATAACCTCCCTAAAGAATTGGGCTATCGAATGTAAAAAGAATTTTTCAAATCCGACTGGTAGTTCAGAGATCAGCGCGTTCAAACAAACAAACTATTCAGCTTTATTATTAGTTTAAGTAGATATAGATTTTGTTGCGGAGTCATTTTAAAATTATGATATCCCCTAAGATGTTGATTGAAATCAAGTGATGTCAAGGGCAATTTTGTTCACAATTAAATACTTGTGATGAATAACGTATTTATTTGGTTATTGATTAATATCATGTTGATAAAATACCTTCGCAATAATGCATTAATTTTGAACAAATTTGATTACCATAAAAAAAGGTTATAGTGAGTCCTTCTTAAAAGATAGACATACTCGTATGCTGTGTCGGACTTTATTTTAGAACTTTGATAGAGGAACAATTTCATTATACATGGTTTTTGCGTAACTTAAACCGTTTACGCAGCGCACGCAACAGAAGCTCTCAAAAGGAATAATTTTTTCCAAAATTTTCCATTGATACTCCGCTCCTATTGGTTGGAGGGCAAAGAGATTTAGCATAGGTACTATTAAGAGAGGCTATGCAAAGAAATGTCATAGAAAAACTGTGATCCCATGTCTCAGTAACGTCATCTATCACAATATAGCAAAATTAGAGCGGTAATTGGGAACGTCAAATGGTGAAAATTTATAAAAATATGTTCAGCTATCGCTCGGTAGGTGGCCAATATTGCCAGATCCATTTTCAGTTCAAATCAGGTAAATAAATATTGAAAACTAAACAAATTACGCAAAACTAGTCTCGGACAGTAAAAACTATTTTACAATTTTATTCGCTACTATTCATTGTCCGTGTCACCGTCTATAGGGCTAGGTATCAGTTTCAAGTGTGTCATTTTATGGACATTTTAAAATAAAATAATTTTAAATTGTCTTTGCCTCCGAATTATTAAAGGACTCAGTTTATTACGCTTTTTGTGTAAAGTAGACCTATTATGTCATAAAGTGCTTTTTTTTGCAACTGTCGTTTGCATTTCATTTTTAGCAAAATTATTTTTTTACACTTTTGTTTGCAAATATTTGTAAATCTTATTAGGTAAGTATATCGATATACGTACCAACATATATCCGAGGCGTGGTCCAAAAATCCGTAGGTCTATGGATAAATTCATGGGTCTGGTCAATGCGGGGTGACACTAAGTAGAAACTATAAAACCTGTGGTAGGGATTTTATCATTTAGATATAAAGATATCAATAATATTGAAAGAAGTTTAAGACTATTTCTTTTCGCATTTGAATAGATTGAAAAAAGTGCCAAAAATTAGGAAAGCAATAAATTGATTAGTAGTTTCAATGTTTACAAGTTATTTATATAAAAAAAATATTTTTACATACAAATGAATAAATATTATAATCGTTATTATGGTCTAGTGATCCAGGTCTCAAACTGTTATATCCATTGTTTAGTACCCATAGTACTAGCTCTGCTTTGCGAATTTGAAGCAAACAGATCAGTCGACCTTGCGTTTATTTAAGTCAAAACACCTAAATTGAGGAAATTACGGATGTTCTACTTATAAATGTTATACCTGACGATCGATCAAAAAATGATAGCGACTGCCACCAACAGATCAGAGCATGGGCTGCCATGCTACCTGTATCCCCAACGTCAGACCTACCATCCATTGATGAACTTTTTAACCCCCCACGCAAAAACGACGGGGTGTTATAAGTTTGACGTGTCTCTGTGTGTGTGTGTGTGTGTGTGTATGCATGTCTGTCTGTGGCATCGTAGCTCCCGAACCGATGAACCGATTTTAATTTTTTTTTTTTTGTTTGAAAGGTGAATTTGTTGGGAGTGTTCTTAACTATGTTTGATGAAAATCGGTCTAAGATGGCCGCCGCCACAAAATGGCGGATTACATATTTTTTCACAACTCCCTCAATATGGGTATCAAATGAAAGGACTTGACTAGTAGAATACTATACACTATGATAAATTTCAAATCCAAGATGGCCGCCACCACAAAATGGCGAATTACATTTTTTTTTTCACAACTCCCTCTATATGGGTATCAAATGAAAGGGATACTATACACTATGACAAATTTCAAATCCAAGATGGCCACTACCACAAAATGGCGAATTACAAAAACCTGATTAAATACCAAATTACCTGAATCTTAAAACGCAAGAAAATAAAAGAAATGAAATAACAAGGAGTCCCTACAAAAAGAATGAAATAAAAAATTAAATAAAAAATTTAAAAAACCCCCAACAACGTAAAACCCTATAAAAAGAAGAAAATAACCTTGAAATGATGACCCTACGTAAGTACGTATGAAATTTTTTGATTAAATATTGTCCTGTCGGGGGACCGCTACTATTTTAAACTTTAACAGAATGTTTGGTTAATAATGAGAGCGGTTCCCCGACGGGACAACATTTAATCAAAAAATTTCATACGTACTTACGTAGGGTCATCATTTCAAGGTTATTTTTTTCTTTTTATAGGGTTTTACGTTGTCGGGGTATTTTTTAATTTTTTTTTTTTTTTAATTGTTAACAAACGCCCACTTAATAAAGGATCAATAAATGTTTTACAAAAAGGGCAATTTGTTCAATTTATAAATTAAGTCGCAGAATAACAGAAACCTACATGAACGAATAGTACATGCTCATTTATTGACATTTAAATAAAATGACATGATTTTCAAACATATTATATTTTAAGTGTTATTTATTATTTACCATAAATATTATCGATAACAAAACCGATAAACAACATTACATATCAACAAGGCAGTAGTAAAACTACTCAGCAATAGTAGTCAATTTAAGAAAATTATTTAATTTCAATTACTGAGTAAATATAAATAATTCCTACGTAAATAAACCGAAGTTAGGTCCAGTCGGTTTACTATAACAAGATATGCAATATCGTAATGCGCAACTTGGCATATTTCCTCAGAAAATATTATTCTTTTGGTGGACACGAATGCGTCTTGACACGCAGACGTACCACACTAGACTGAGTGACTTTTGACCACTAGGACCAAAGAGATTTAAGATAGGTACAGTAAATAATTTAATGTCTTTGACTAGGACAAATGTATCGGATTACGATTTTCTTAGTTATGTCCTGTCTATTGTTCAGTAAATAATTTAATGTCTTTGATGGAGCGTGATGTTATATAGCCTAAAGCCTTTCTCGATAAATGGACTATCCAACACAAAAATAATGTTTCAATTCGAACCAGGAGTTCCTGAGATTAACGCGTTCTACCAAACAAACAAACAAACAAACTCATCAGTTTAGATAAATCGAGAGGATCATCAATCCACGGAAAGTCTTAACATGACATTCTGAAAAATGACGTACTCGTATTTGCACAACGCCATCTATGGGTGAATGGATAAAACGTCTGCACAAAGCATGATCACGCGATGAATGAAAATTGTATTCGTGAATGTTTTACGGGCATTTTGCGTTTTTAGTAATTTTATATTTTCTCTGAAACTATAGGTATGACCAATTGACACACTGTAAAGGGCAAATGTTATCTCCTTGATTTTTTTCAAACAGCCCACTATTCATATATCAAAGAGAGCGTTTTATACGATAGAATAGATATACAGGCT
This sequence comes from Apamea epomidion, assembly GCA_947507525.1. Taxonomy (NCBI): domain Eukaryota; kingdom Metazoa; phylum Arthropoda; class Insecta; order Lepidoptera; family Noctuidae; genus Apamea; species Apamea epomidion. Next base: position 20,826,938 of record OX382237.1, read on the forward strand.
GGCTTGTAATTTGACGTATTCCTTCCAAAACTTGATAGTATAACCCATTTGCAACAATTAAGCACCCCATAAAGCATAGTGTAGCGAAATAAAAACAGGACTTCACTTGTACATGTTTAATTTACTAAAATAAAAAAATTGTACACAAAACTTAATGAAGGACACAGCACGATTCTTAATACATTAAAGAATAAAATGGTAACGCTGACGCGACGTCCTTGGTGTTAGAGCCCTATAATACATTTCACTATTACGCGTCGGTCACGGTACGTTTGCAAACGTTCCTATAACTCCCGCAATAAATAAATATCTGGTAATCCTAAATGGGTAACTTTGCACCAAGTCAATCTGTTATCAGGCAGCGAAGTAATAATTTATATCACTGTTGTAACTAAATCGAGAAAATAGTAAGTACTGAAAAATAAAAATTATACGCAAATCCGGTCCTAGACTCCACGCTGGCAGTCGGAAGGCTCCTCGCTGACTGGTATCAGAATCCACCAGTGTTGGGTTCGATTCCAAACAGGAAGTTTGCAGTCATCTGGTCCCAGACTAGCGGTGGGGCGAATTTAAGATCCGCCTACAGTCTTCGGACAAATATACAGAAAATAACGAAAAATGATAATCCGAGACGCCGGCAGAATCTTTTATAACAAAAGAGATGAAAAAAAGTAAAATTAAATACCAAGTCTGAATGATGAAATCTGACTCGCCTCAAGACAAGTTTTAAATGCTTAGACAGCATTTAAATACCAAGTCTGAATGATGAAATCTGACTCGCCTCAAGACAAGTTTTAAATGCTTAGACAGCATTTAAATACCAAGTCTGAATGATGAAATCTGACTCGCCTCAAGACAAGTTTTAAATGCTTAGACAGCATTTAAATACCAAGTCTGAATGATGAAATCTGACTCGCCTCAAGACAAGTTTTAAATGCTTAGACAGCATTTAAATACCAAGTCTGAATGATGAAATCTGACTCGCCTCAAGACAAGTTTTAAATGCTTAGACAGCATTTAAATACCAAGTCTGAATGATGAAATCTGACTCGCCTCAAGACAAGTTTTAAATGCTTAGACAGCATTTAAAACTTGTCTTTTAGTTTAGTTCGTTTAATTTCGGGAACACTGCCTATTGCAAAGAAAAGAATGGAATAAAAGTTTAGGAAACGATCAGAACTTTTGATCAATCAATAGGAACGGAAACTTAACCTTTAATCCAGTCGAACAACGAACGAACTCGGTCGTTCAAACCGTTATATCGATACCTTTAATATCGTGGCAAATTATTACGTGGTCAAGCGGAAAAAAATAATATCATCCGACTCCTACAAAAGTTATTTTTGTAAACAAAACCCGGGTATCGGAGAGTTAGTTTAGTTTTATTTAGGTAGTAAATTTTTATTTACATTTTTACTTTAACTAATAATTTTTTAGCTTGAGTACATATAGTTTTTATTATATTTGTTGGTATATTGGCGTGGCTAGCTGACATATGGCACATAATTTAATTTTGTGTTTTGTCTTGTAATGTTAATTACTTAACACCTAGTATTGTATACAATCAAGTATCAAGTAATTTCTAACTGAACAGACAGCTGTGCTGCTGGGGAGTTTGTTGCGCCACTTCTTCTTCCCAGCGATAGCACAAGGAAGTGGTGAAGGGCGGGCGTTTTTGGGGGACTGTCTTTTGTAATTTTGACGTTTGAAAAATGGTGATTCTCAGCCTAACTAATTTGAATAAATGTCTTTTGACTTTGATTTTTTCAAAAAATCTAAATAACCTAAACACTAGGCTATACTTTATTTTGTTTGACATGTCATAAGCGAACGGCCATTATTGCTCTAAATAAAATGATAATCGTAAAAATTATTTTCTATTATATTCTAGTTATTTTTAATTAATGTAGAATCGGAAAACTATAATTTTTTTACATGTTTTTTGAAAGACGTGACATGACACTTTTAAAATTCAAGGTTGTATTAATCATATCATTTGGAACGGAACGTCGTGTAAAGGGAATAATACAGTATCAACACTTTTTTACTTTAAATTAAATTCCCTGTTTAAAAATCAAATCCTTGACGCGTAATGTCGTAAAAAATTATGAAAATAATTACTATAATATTTTGATCTTGATGCAAGAGACTTTTTGGTACGACTTTTGATCATTCTCCCTACATTTATATCTGTTATATTTATGGTGTACATAATAAAGAATATTCCATTCTATTCTATTCTAATAGTAAACTAATGGCCGTCGAACTGATTCAGCTTGCGTGACAGCTGAAGAAGCTTTCGTTGATAAAGTTGAAGAGTTTGTTTGTTTGATTAAACGCGCTATTAATATCTGAACCTACCAGTCGGATTTGAAAAACTCTTTTTGCATTTGATTGCCCATTTCTCGGGGAAGCTTATAGGTTATATTATAACATCACGCTACGACCTTTAGGAGCCGAGCAAAAAGAACAAAAGCAGGAAGAACGCTAAGCAAACACGAAGGAATAGCGCAGGCAGGAAATGTGGCTGTTATTTTTGTATATTGTGGTGTCCTATGACTTCCACGCGAACGAAATAACGGGCAGAAGTTAGTTGTTTATAGAGTGGTTCGAGCTTGGACCAGCTGTCATTAGTGTCGTTTGTCGCGTGTGGCAGGTGCACAGTCGCTCGGAGGGCGCCACGTGCGGGCCGGTGATGGCGCAGGGCGGCGTGCAGGCGCTGGAGGCCATGCTGTTCGCGCTGGACGCCGTGGCGCGCGCCGGCTTGGCGCCGCCCGCCGTGCGCCTCGGCGCGCACGTGCTCGACGACTGCGACAACGACACCTATGGCCTCGAGATGGCGCTCGACTTCATCAAGGGTATCCAAACAACTTATATTATGACCAACTACTGATGAGCCGAATACAGGTTTTACCGAATACGAATAATTGATTGATAGTTGTGTTGGGAATAATAAATAAATAAATTGGCTGAATGTTCGGTTAATCAAATTCAAACTATTTATTTCAACTAAACCAATTACAGGCACTTTTGAATTGTCAAGGGTCAGTCAGTCAAAAAGATGAAGCTAGTTGCCAATTCCAAAGCGTAGTAGGTACCTATGGAGAAGAACGGGCAAGAAACTCCATGGACACTCTTTTAAATCACATTAATATAGTACAAATTATTATTAGTTACAAACTACCTATTGGTTACATCATTCATGTTAAAAATTATACATTTGAGAACGATGCAGAACGTTAAAAGCGTTCGTAATGAAAAGATAAAAAAAAAAAAAAATTAAAACAAAATAAGCCATGGCAGCAAAGAGTTGACCAGTCCCCACTGACGGCGCCCGTTCACGAACATGACGTATAGATTAGCACTATTCAGCTCAACCATTTTGAAGGGCGTAAAATGATCCAACACATGCGCCACCATCAGCGAGACATTAGAGTGAGCATGACATACTCTCAGCCGCTAAGGCACATTCAAGTCAATGAAAGACGTACCCAGTAAATGGTAGCTTTATAGTATGTATGTAGTACTCACATATGTACTATGCAATTATACAATACTAGGAGATTTAATTTATATAATGCAAAAATTGTATTTTAAAATCTTCAGCAGCTCCAACAGTATGTACGAGTAGGTAGGGTAGGCGTGTGTGAAGTATTTTTAAATGCTAATCAATTAATTTATGCATCCTGTGGAGCAGAACCAGCGTTTAGCCAAGCATTTTTGTCAGCGATATAATCCCCCAACTTATAATATGCTTGGCTGCATAGTGTGCGTTTTATGTAAGATTTGAATTTCGTTTCATTGAGTTGGAGTATGTGGGGAGGAATTTAATTGTAACATTTTAAACAGTACCCCTTGAAGGAAGAGTCTACTTTAGCCAGTCTGAAACCTGGTTGAACTAATTGGTCCCTATTTCTAGTTCTATATGTGTGTTTGTCACCACTTTTACTGAAAAGATTTAAATTTTTTCTTACGTACATAAACAACAATATATTTAAACAATATTTATTCATTCAAGACTTAAACCTATTTACATACTGTTTTGTACCTTAAATTAGACTGTAACTAAGTGGCAAGATTCTAGACATGTGCAACTGGGCTTAAACTAGGAGGACTCCTGTGCTATAAGCACCAGTTACTTCCGTCACCACCGTGATCGAGCTGCCATTACAAATGTCGTGCGGAGCAAATGTAAGTACTACAATATTAATATATATTAAGTATGTAATTAATTTATTAATTACTATCGTGCGTGAGTGTGCGTGACTGTATGAACATATGTGTGTTTGTCTGTGTGTGAGTGTGGTGTGTTTGTGTATGCATATGTGTATGTGTGAATATATGTGTTTGTGTGTGTGAATGGGCCTGGCGGGCTTTATTTTATTTTATTATTTTTAGTATATTTTCAGTATCTACATAATTTTGAGAGAGAAGGAAGTTATTTATGGTAAGTTTTAGTTTTTTTATCGGTAATTTATGTAACTGTATATTTTTACTTATTTTATTATAAAGGTATGGACCCATGTAGCACGGTTGCCTCCTGAAAAATGCAGTTTTACACGGGTCAGGTCAAAAACCAGGCCCTTCCTACGTTTGTTTTGTAACCTTTCCGGGTCGTACGTTGAGCCTTTATGGCTTAAAAGCAGAACCCTCCTGATATATAGTTGTCGAACTGTTAGAGCCATACAATCCTTATATAGCTGCTCCGTTGGATACTGGAAGTTTTTTTTTATGTATTACTTTGAGAACTGCTCGCTGTGCTCTTTCTAGGTTTAAGATGTGAGTTTTGTGTGTACCCCCCCAGACAGAGATACAGTATTCCAGTACTGACTGGCACAGGGATAGGTAGGTTGTTTTCAAAAGGTTCGAGTCACACACCCTTCGTAATTTCTTGAAAACTATTATTAACTTTATAACCCTAGCGCTTAGTGTTTTTACGTGGTGGTGGAAGTTTAACTGGTCATCCACTTGTATTCCGAGATATTTTATACAGTTTGTTTTTTCAATGGGGAGACATCTGCATTCACTGATATTGTTTTGATTACAGGTGTGTGCTCGGAGTTCAACCAATTCATTAACAGATAGCGGAGCCTTCTTTATCGAGAACATGACGTATTTTGTTTTTTCTACGTTAAGGGTAAGTAGGTTTAGGTTAAGGTGTTCATGAACCGTTCTCAGCCCGGCGTTTGTAAGATCGGCAACCTCTGACCATGTGTTACCATGGAAGAGGATTGCCGTATCGTCTGCATAAGTTATTATTTGACCATTTTGTAGATTTAAATTACATATCTCATTAATATAGATAAAAACAAACTAGGACCAAGCACACTCCCCTGCGGTATACCAAAATCTATATTTGCGCTGTTACTTATGTACTTGTCAATTTTACCTATCTGATTTCTATTAGTTACATAGTCCGTAAATAATCTAAGAGGGGTTCCTCGAATCCCTATATTCTCCATCTTCTCCACCAGCCTGGGAACAGAGACGGCGTCAAAAGCTTTTGCTAGGTCTAGAAAGACTCCTATGCATTTATTTTTGCTGTCTAGTTTACCTGCAATATGATCTGTTAATTTTATTACCGCGTCCTCTGTAGATTTCCCTGATACGAAGCCGTATTGGTTTGGAGAGATTAATTTATTTTTATTTAGAAAGTTTGTTAGCCTGGTATTCATAAGTTTTTCTAATATTTTAGAAAGTACTGAGAGCACCGAAATTGGCCTGTAGTTGCCGACACCGGCCCTGTCACCAGACTTATAGATTGGATGGACTACAGAGAGTTTAAATAGTGTGGGGAATGTTCCCGAGTTAAAGCTTAAGTTGGCAATATGAACAAGAACGGGGACCAGAACATCTCTAGCTAATTTAATTATCTTGACAGGTATATTGTCCCAACCTCTAGCGCAGTCTTCTCTTAGGTTTATTATAATTTGCTCAACTTCCTGTTCATCTGTTTCAAGCAAAACTAATGAGTTACACACCTGTGAGTCATAACTATTTATTGGGATGTCGTTAGGTGCGTTTATCTTGCTTGCTAGGGTTACACGTACTTTGACAAAATGGTTGTTTACACTGTTTACAGCCTCTTCCGGGGTTTCTTCTAATTTGAGTAAGTCTAAATTAGGTTCACGTGTTGAATTTATGTTTGCGATTTCTTTGACTAGCCTCCAGGATTCCTTTGGGTTTTTTGTATGTTTCCTTAATTCTGATTTTTGGTGAGCATCTCTAACTTTGTTCAAAATGTCGTTGCAAAAGTTACGGTATCTAAAGTAGGTAGTTTTTAAGATGTTATTATTAGGGTATTTTTTATGGTGCAGATGTAGTTTGTCCCTGTGCCTTATGCATCGGAGTAGGCCCTGAGTAATCCACGGCTTTAGTACTCTTTTACGATGAGGAACTTTGGTGTAGGTTTTATTCGCTTTAATTGCGTTGTTTATTATGTCTACAAGAAATTGGACCGCAGAATTGACGCTATTTATTGTGTAAAATATATTACTGTTTGAAAGGTGGTGTCTTATTTCGTCTGTGACTTTTACATAATTTATCCTTTCTTGAGTTTTATTTAAAACTTTACGTATCTACATTCAATTTTAATGTTTATATGGTCTAAGCAGGCTTTGTCTCGGGTTGGGAGGCTGTGACCCGGCAAAAGTCCATGCGTGGCCAGCATATTGAGATACATGTGCGAGCGTGCATCCATATGGTCAGGGTCGATATTCAGGTTTATGTCCCAGTTAAAATTATGGTACTAAACGACGATAGTGTTTTTAAAACATTATCACAAGAGCTAAGGAAACTATCGATGTTCCGAATTGAGGGATATCTATATATTGCTATTATGGCTACTTTAGTTCCGAGTTTTATGACCACGCAGTTCGCACCTGCAAATTGTGGTTCGTATATTTCGTGCATCAGAGTTGAATGTATGTAGGTTACGACACCGTCGTTTTGCGTCGCACAGTTTTCTGTCGCAAAGCTGGTGTAGTCACGCAAGGGTGGTAGTAGAACATTTTTACTCACCCAACATTCTGTCATAATAATTATGTCGAATTCTTGTCACAGCAATGCCACAGAGTGCTTCTGACATGTAAGGCATAGACAAGTATTGAGGTTACGTCTGGCGCGGATTAAGAATGAATTGTTTATTTTATTTGATAATATTTTAAATAATTATATATATGTAAATAATAAAATAGATTATTTATTTATTTATTACTGTGATTGCCCGTGACATCACAGCGGGCCCTATCAGAATACCAGCGCTGCGACATTTATTGTTTAAATGTCGTAGCATCATGCTGAGATAGGAGCCTTTTGGCCTTGTACAGGACTTTCTGTTTCATTTTTATTTTTGTTACTTTACTTTTTTGACAGGCCTGTTGGTCTAGTGGTTAGTGACCCTGACTGCTATGCCGGAGGTCGTGGGTTCGATTCCCACCCAGGACAAATGTTTGTGTAATAAGCACGATCATTTGTTCTGTGTCTGGGTGTAATTTATCTATAATATTTATGTATTTAGAAATATATAAGTATGTTTATCAGTTGTCTAGTACCCATAACACAAGCTCTGCTTAGCTTGGGACTAGATGGCGTTGTGTGATAGTTGTGGAATATTTATTTATTTATTTTATTTATTTTTTATTACTTTATATAATTTGGTTTTGGTACCTATTTTTTTTAAAATATAATTTGTTTTTTTTTTATTTTTGTTTGTGTTTAGTTTAGTTTAGTTTATGATCTTCCTGTGCGAGTCGCAATAAATACTTTTTCTTTCTTTCTTTCTTTCTTTCTAATTCCAAACCAGTATTTGCAAGAAAAACCTCGAACTGTGACATATTTCGACCTATACTTCGAATGTTTTGCGTAATCATAGTTAAATTTTTATCTGATTTATTTATATATTGTGCAGCACTGCTTGTTTCACATGTTATGGAGTTGGAAACTCGGTAGTTATCTAGTTCGGTATTTATTTGCTGTGTACACATCATTTTTGTGCAGTTATAATAATTAACGTTTGATTAATTAGTCCAATGAAACATAACACAAGTTTAAGTATTATTTCTAGGTTACTTTTATGATGTAATCCAACTTTCCTATAATTAGGTATAACATCCATGCGCCAGAGACTGCGCGAGCCAGGAATATTTTTTAGAATATGTTTGTTTAGAATTGTTTGTGTATTTTGTGATTTGTATGTGGGTAGTTGTAATAGTGTATATGTGTTGTTTGTTATTATGTCATTAATGTTACTTTTTGGTTGCTGTAATTTGTTTAAGTTTGAACCATGCTGAAATTGTGTATTTGTGTGGTTTGTTATGTTGTTTACAGATGCAAGACACAAAGCAGATAAACAGTTGTTATTACCTACACTTAAGATAATTTTGTGTAATATAAAATAAAGGGAACAAAAAAGAGACTCATTGAGAGTAGAACATGTTTTACAGACCTTACTTAAATGAAGACACCATCCAGTATACAGTCATTGGGTATTTTCCAGGGAAGCCAGTTGCTCAGCTGATTTTATTAGTATTTGTTTACTACCAACTGCCTTTCTTAAATAGATTTTACCATTGGTTGCCCAACAAAATTCATATTCGTTAGACTTCGCAAAGTCCCTCGCCAGAAAATGCAACCTCCTTGATTTAGGTGTTAAGTTGTCTGATACATATATTGGCTGTGGGTCATTGTTGAATCCCAAGCATTTGGTATTTAGTTGATTTTGCTTGTTTGAAGTGTTGTATTTCCTCACCGCTGTTATTAATTTTGATTTAAGCATGGGAGATGTCATTTCCGCTATGATTATGTTTGAACCTTTAATCGGAAGGCGGTAGATGTCTCGTACGTCTGACTGAGACAAACTTACGTTTACAGTATGAGCCATCTCAAGCACCATAGCAGCGATGGTATCCTTGTTTTCGTCTGAGGTTTTTGGTAGATTTTTTATTTCCAGCTTTGACAGTCTTGATATGCGCTGTAGTTCGTCGATGGATTCTTCCAGGCTATGGATATAGAGCTTGTAATCATGGTGCACCTGTTCCAAGTTTCTGAACTTTGTGTCCAGATCAGTGCATCTAGTACTCATGAAGTCCACAGACTTTTCCAAATCTGTTTTTGTGCTACTTATTTCGTAGTTTATATTCTGTATCTCTTCCTTAATTGTTTCGTGTTGATTCTTGACTTCAGAATTCTCGCGCACTATTTTAGACATGGTGCATTCTTGGTCTTTTTTCCAGGACTCAAACATAGACCTGAGTAAAGACTTGATTTCTTCTTTAAATGTACTAAATTGCTGTGCAAAATCTTCTACGTCTGGATGCCTTCGCTTTATACGGGTTGAAATGTTACTAAACTCCTGAGAACTAGCTTTAGAAACGTCGGGTTCTGAGCGGCAGATGTTCCCTTGTTGAGACGATGCAGGTGGTGAACGCTGCATTGTTCCACGCAAACCCAATGAGTCACCCCACGTCACTCGTCCTTAAAGTGCGTAGATCTGTGTAACGGTTAACGCGTCGTGTGTCCTTGGTCAGCGGAGTCGGCTGTTCAGAAAAAGATAGAAACAAGGCCACTATGCTCCTCTTGCGGGGGTGAAGACGGGCGCGCGATGTGTCTGCGCAAGCGGCCGGTTGGAAAGAGACAGCAATTATGACCACTATGCTCTTCTCGCAGAGGTGAAGGCGGGCGCGCGGGCTCTCGATGTAGGCGGCTTGGTGAGGGGAGATAGCAATTATGGCCACTATGCTCCTTTCGCAGAGGTGAGGGCGGGCGCGCGGCGCAGTATGATTCCACAGGGGTTTGATGCGATGTTCAAGCAAACTAAATCCTTCCACTTTGCACTAAGAATTAAGGGCCTTACTCTCGTTTAGTACCGTAACACGGTCACTTTATGAAGAATATTTCTCATTAACGGCTTGATTAGAAGATTTGAAAAAAATATATTGTTGGTATAGGTTCATGTACAACATTTCTGTAACAGGATTTTTTCGTATGGCTAATACTTTTCCCTTAAAAAAATGTTTAGCAAAACGCTATTTTTTCCTAATATTCCATATTACTTCTAAACGGCTTTGATGTTTGCAAATATTTTTACACTGAAAAATTGATGGTTAGAGGTACTATAGAAATGAAACAGCTTATGTAAATCAATCAACATTTGCAAAGAAAATTTCCCCACTTTGAGATTGAGCTTCAGAGGTGCTCTGCGCGGGCGCGGGCGGCAGTCGTGCGTTAGCACTGAGACGGGAGGGCTGTGTCGCTCGCGGCTCCGCTCCGGCTATCGACCGACTACGCGCGTTTGCCTGTGTTAGTGCAAATATTTACGAACGAATTGTATCAGTGTGCGTTTATTGACTAGCTCGCTGCAGATGGCCCATTTCTATTGTGTGCGTCAGGACGCTTACGATAGTATACAAGTAGTAAGGCTTATCTAACTAATATTAAAATGAGAAAATATTGAATTTGATCAAAATAAAAGTCCAAGATGGCGGCTGCTAAAATTTTCAAGTTTTTCATCATGGGTGTCGTTTTCATACTTTTCGAGGGTGATAAAGCCGATAGTGAGCTCAAAAAAAATCCAAAATGGCGGCTGCAAAATTTTTCAAATATTTCATCATGGGTGTCGTTTTCATACTTTTCGAGGGTGATAAAGCCAATAGTGAGGTCAAAATAAAAATCCAAAATGGCGGCTGCAAAAATTTTCAAATATTTCATCATGGGTGTCGTTTTCATACATTTCGAGGGTGATAAAGCCGATAGTGAGGTCAAAATAAAAATCCAAAATGGCGGCTGCAAAAGTTTTCAAATATTTCATCATGGGTATCGTTTTCATACTTTTCGAGGGTGATAAAGCCGATAGTGAGGTCAAAATAAAAATCCAAAATGGCGGCTGCAAAATTTTTAAAATATTTCATCATGGGTGTCGTTTTCATACTTTTCGAGGGTGATAAAACCGATAGTGAGGTCAAAATAAAAATCCAAAATGGCGGCTGCAAAAAAATTCAAATATTTCATCATGGGTGTCGTTTACATACTTTTCGAGGGTAATAAAGCCGATAGTGAGGTCAAAATAAAAATCGAATAGTCCGGGAGCCGAGTAGGCCGTCTTGCGACTGCCTACTGCCGCGCGTATTTGTATGAAGATTTTGTTTTTTGTTAGGTATGATAATTTAGTGAGTTTCATAGTTGGGCACACACACTAAAATGTAACTAACAGGCCTATGGTGATTTATCGAGGTAGGCACTGCTTATATGCCTTTATGCAATACACGCCACTGAGTATTCGCGCGCGGCTATTACGCACGAACGCGGAAGGTTTATCTACTGAGCGGCCGTAGGTGATTATTTCAAGGTCACTAACGAGACATGATACTGTTACTTTACTATACTATAACAGTGGTAACAGTTTTCGTAGTTCAACTGTTACTTTTGACGTACGATTAATAGTAAAAAAAATCTTTTTACATGAAAAACACTTAAAGAAAACACTTCAAAGTGAAAAATGACTTTATTTCGGGAAGTCGATGTCTTTGGTTTTGAATTTACGTTTTTTGCTACAGACTTCCGAAAGAAAGTTATTTTTCATTTTGTAGTTTTTTTATGGAAGTCGGGTTATTTTTTTTTGGAAAAAATAATTATTTTGCACATTTTAGTTATGGCACCTACCGGTCACAAATTAGAATACCACTACCTGCTATGTAAATAACAATGACAGGAAGAAAGTTGATTATAACATCATCCGATTGGCTACGGAATCCTAAAAATGCCATTTAGGTACAGTGTTAGTTAGGTAGGTTTATTACTGATTTATAATAATTCAAATTGATGAAACAGGTTCTCATTTTTATAAAATCTCATTTTTATGTAAGTCCTCCTAAGAAGACCTACAGTCTATGCAAATAAAATGTTATTCCATTCCTAAGAAAATACTCGATATCATTGTTAAAGTTTTACCCCCGTCGGGAACTAAGTTCGTTCTCACGTATGATTTTAATGAAAAAAATGAAAAAATTCTAATAAATAATGTCCAGTAAAAACATAAAATATACGTAACATAAGTATCAATCTATACAAAATATATCAGCCTTGCCTCCGCCATTCCCTTCTGGAATCGTAGGCAAAAATGGCGACCTGCGTGCGGCATGTCTGCGTCTCCGCATATTCTTTGATCGTCGTTTTAGTGCAGCGCGCCACCGCGCGCGTTTTACGTATTCGGGGGTAGAGCGTTTAGCTCCGCCCACATGCACAAGGTCAGCGAGCCCTATATTATACACCTTAAAATCCTGTACGTAATTATTGCGCACTTTTAATATTTTAAACTAGGATCTGGCACACGTCCACTCTCAAAGACGGCAGCAACGGAATACCTATACATGATGGAATACATGATGTTTTCATAGATATATTGACTAGGTACCGTCAAGATATTAATATCTATAACCAGTACCCTTAGAGAATCGCGCCTGCGGAGGCCATATATTGCTCTGATGGTTCTTTTCTGCAGAATAAAAATAGACTCGATATCTGCAGCCTGTCCCCATAGTAAAATACCGAAAGACATGATACTATGAAAGTAACTGAAATAGACTAGCCTTGCGGTATCTACATTAGAGGGGTATAGAATCAAAAGCAGCTCGTTGCATCTTTTTTGAAATCTGAACTATACATGCAAAAATAAACGTCTGTCAATTGTCTATAAACTCAACTTATAATTTTGAATCAAATCTAGCTTAAAATAATACAAAAACCAGTTTAAAAATCTCCATTGGGATCAAAGTCAGCTAAAAAACGTCATGTAAACATCAAAGACAGCTCAAATCGGAATTGACCAATCACAGCGAGGCGATGGCGTCCATGGTGTTCGTCGTACTAGAAGTGCTGCAGATTTTCTTGATTTTAAATAAGATTTGAGTGTCTTTCAGAAGTTAGTGAGATAAATTTGTGTTCCATAATTATAATGGAAGTAAACGTTACTCCTGTGACATCGAAAACTGCGCGAAAAAAAGGAAAAAACCCAGAGACTTGGAAGCGAAATCTAAAGAAAAAGGAGCGGTAAGTTTAGTGATGGGGCATGTTACTTAATTACTTATATGAGCCATCACGATATTTTTACTTTTAATATCTAATTTATTTTTAATTTAATGACAGTGTAATTTAATTTGAATTTATTAAATTCTAGAGTTATTTTAATTCATTTAAAAAAAATGTTTTTTTATTTAAAAAAAATGATTTAGAAAAAAAATGATTTATAAAATATTTTTTTTTTCTGTCGAACTATTTTAGGCTATTTTAGCCCCCGCTTTCACATATACCTACACTTTATAAGGACGCACACTGAGTATCAACAACTTCCGTGACGAATGCGTCACAGAAGTTGTTTGATAACTTTTTTACGATATAGGTGCTAAAAATAATACAATTTATTATCTCCTTTCAGATATTCATCGCAAGATTTGCCACGGCGACCCACCTGTAACCATGAGAAAAGATTGAAGTGTAAGATGCTTAAAATTAAGGACTTATTGCATTTTCATAAATTATTTTATAAAAACACTGACAAATTATCGCAAGACGCTATTATCTTAAAATGTTGCAATGGTCTATCTGTAAAACGACGCAAAGTAAACACATCAAGAAAAGGCCGTGAGTTCACAATTAAATATCATATTTATGCCAACAAAAAGCTTAGTCGGCCTCTTCCGCGTCGACGTACTGGTGGTGGTGTCGTCGGCGGCGAAAAGTATTCGTCGCTCGAGCTCGACGCAACTGCAGCGGCCGACGTCACTGGACTCACGTCTGGAGCAGGTTCCGGCAGCTGCGAGGCGGAGCTGGGTGACAAACCCGAAGGCGTTGGGTGTGTGGTTTGAAGCTGTCGTGCCCGATTTCGTGTCAACATCTCTGTGTCATCTGTATTGTGTATCGCATTCTAAGCAAACTGTTATTAATATATTTATTCCATAATTTTATGTTCTTATGAGAAATAAAGTTCTTTAAATCCATTTCTTAATTATTATTGTTTGAAAAATACTAGAAAATATACGGAATAAAATTTTTGTCACCGTCCACTTGACAGCCGGGCCACAGATCTATTTATTATTATTATTATTATAATACAATATTATTCAGTATAATGTTCGGCATTTTTCCCGAATAATCGGCTGAATACGATATATATATGTCGGAGATGATATGTCTGTCTCTCGTTAGCATCAGGTATATATTAATAACTGTGGGCATACTATGGGTAGTGTTGGTTATAGCACAATAGAAAAACGGTTTACAGTTCTATCTGATTATAATTTACGAACAAGTTAGTCACACTAGCGAATCACACACTCACACAACTCAGCGATACGGCACGCAATTGACAGTTTCTATGCACATGTTGTTCGTACGATGTCCAATGTTTCGATTCCCTCGAGAGCTCTGCTCACACCGCTTTTGTAGCTGTTGCTCTCGTCCCACCACGAACTCAGGCTAGACTCTGTCTACCGCCACGAGAACAAAAACCTGCCAAATATGCTAAATACCGAACATGAAACGAATATTCGGCCTATAAATATGACCAACTACTTATCCAACATAAATTATAACAACACTTCTTGTTTCGATCAATAAATTAAAAATAATATGAAGAAGTACCAGGCTGGTGCATTTGTGGAATCATATGTTTATTGTAGGATCAATAAGTAACATAGACGACGAGGAGTACGCGTGCAACGCGACGGCCGTGCGCAAGGTGATCAGCGGCGTGGTGGGCGCCGCCAGCAGCGTCACGTCCGTGCAGGTGGCCAACCTGCTGCGCCTCTTCAAAATCCCGCAGGTAACGCCGCAAACTCTCACCCGCGTGGCGCACTGGCGCGACACATACGGCAATACACGCGCCTCTGGTCCGCAGGTGTCGTTCTTCTCTACATCACCGGAGCTGTCCAACAAGGCGCGCTTCGAGTACTTCACGCGCACCATCCCTTCCGATCTGCACCAGGTGCGCGCCATGGTGGAGATCGTCAAGAAACTCGGCTGGCGCTATGTGTCCATCATATACGAGGAGTCTAACTATGGCATTAAAGTACGTTGCTCGTTTTGCTACATTTCTTGACAAGCATTCATTAACTTCAGTTAACTTACTTTTCAGATAAAGATAATTGTAGAGCGACAGTGAATGAAGCAAACGACCAATGATTTTTAAACTTATTCTCAGGCATTTGAAGAGCTGGAAACACTTCTGGCTCGGAACGATATCTGTATTGCTGTAAAGGAGCGACTGGTGAAAGACTCGGGCGAGGCAGACGAGCGTGCGTACGATGCCATCGTCGCCAGGCTGCTGAGCAGGCCGCGCGCGAGAGGTGCGGCACACTCTTTCAGCAGTACTGCGTGCGGTCATGTGGGCCACGGTAACGTGTGTGTGCTTCCAGGGGTGATCGTATTCGGCTCGGACCAGGAGGTGGCGGGCGTGATGGCGGCCGTGAGACGCATGCGCGCCACCGATGCGTTCGGCTGGGTCGGCTCGGACGGCTGGAGCGCGCGCGCGCTCGTGTCCGACGGCAACGAGGCAGCCGTGGAGGGCACCATCAGCGTGCAGCCGCAGGCCAACCCCGTGCGCGGCTTTCAGGAGTACTTCCTCAACCTCACCGTCGAAAACAACCCCAGAAACCCGTGGTTTGTCGGTAATTTGTTTCCATATTTGAATTTACGAGTACTTCCCTCAACTTTTATTTAGTTTAGTGACTTCCTTCTTGCTTTTCTTATCCATCCAAATCTAATAATGTTTGTTTTAGAGTTCTGGGAGGATCAGTTCAAGTGTCGGTACCCGGGCAGCGCGCGCACGCCGTACAACGTGCAGTACGCGCGCGCGTGCTCCGGCAGCGAGCGCCTCTCCGCAGACAACATCGAGTTCGAGGCACAGCTGCAGTTCGTAACCGACGCCGTGCTCGCCTTCGCGTACGCTATCAGGTACAGCCGCGTCAGCGCCGCCTGCACCACGCAGCGCCCCAGTCGAGCTGCCCTCACGTGCGCGCGTGTTGCAGGGACATGCACGCGGAGCTGTGCGGCGGCGCCGCCGGCCTGTGCGACGCGATGCGCCCCGCCAGCGGCGCCGCGCTGCTGCGCTACCTGCGACAAGTGCGCTTCATAGGTCTGCTCACACATCATATTCCTGGCTTCAATCACGTTCTGCAATCTAAATCTATTTTGTTTATTTTAAGATTATGATTGTAATATTAGTATTAATATTTACATTAAAATACTATTGTATTAAATTACTAAAAATATTTAGCAGCATCGTATATTATCTTGCTCAATCTGTTATGTGTTAACAAAAAGTTATGTAAAATTGGCAGGTCTAAGTGGAGACGAATTTCACTTCGATAATAACGGCGATGGCCCCGCGCGTTACAATATCTTGCACTTCAAGCAAGTGTCGCCCGGGGTATATCGCTGGCTGAAGGTGGGCCGCTACCTCGACGGCGAGCTTGAGCTGGACATGAACGGTACTGCACGCCTTGATTGTAACCGTGATTGTTATCACATTTCAGCTAAACGTAAAGTTTGTCTGTGTAGAGATACAGTTCAAGTGGAGCGAGCGCCACCCGCCAGAGTCGGTGTGCAGCGCCGAGTGCGAGCTGGGGCAGGCCAAGCAGTACGTGGAGGGCGAGTCCTGCTGCTGGCACTGCTTCAACTGCACGCAGTACGAAGTGCGCAACCACAACATCATTTAATATCAATCCACGATGTTATAGGTGTTAAAGTTTTTATTGAAATGCTTAGATTCGATCGCCGGAGAAAGAGACGGCGTGCGAGGAGTGTCCGCTGGGCACGCTGCCGGGAGCGATGCGCACGCAATGCGCGCGTGTGCCCGAGCTGTACCTGCGCCCCGACTCGCCCGCCGCCATCGGCGCCATGGCCTTTTCCTCGCTCGGCATGGTGCTCACAACGTAAGTGTGTGTGTCTGTGTCTAAATGTGTTCGCGCAGTGTGTCAGGTGTCGGTATGTGCGCAGGTTCGTGGTGGCGGTGTGGGCGCTGCGCGGCGACACGCCGGTGGTGCGTGCCAGCGGCCGCGAGCTGTCGCTGGTGTTACTGGGCGGCATCATGATGTGCTACCTCGTCACCTTCGCGCTCGTCTTCCGGCCAACCGATGTGCTCTGCTCGCTGCAACGGTATCATTACATCAGCATGTATAGAGCTGTAATGAGTGTGCTAGTGGTCGGTTGCTACACGTAGTGGTCGGTGTCGCAGGTTCGGCACGGGGTTCTGCTTCACGGTGGTGTACGCCGCGCTGCTCACCAAGACCAATCGCATCGCGCGCATCTTCGACGCCAGCAAGCATTCGGCGCGCCGGCCCTCACTCATCTCGCCCAAGTCGCAACTCTTCATATGCTCTGTACTAGTATCTATACAGGTAAACGAAATAACCGAACTTACAACATACAAATTGCGCCTATTGTTACAATTGTAATTGGTAGTAAATCCACTTTTTTTATTATCACTGTAGTCACTGAAACGTTTTCACAGTGTTTTGCTACATAATATTTTCACGTGTGGACCGTCGACCGCTGTCTTAAATGATTAAAATTACTAACTATAATAAAGCATATTAGTATAATAAACATCCAGCATAGGGGTTTAGTTAGCAGCAGGGAACAGAGAAACAATAGCATTCTATGTCCCACACACGCACGACGCGGCTTCCAGTAAACTTTACCGTGCAGTGTAGGCTCGGTACTCAGTGAGATGACGTGCGTTACAGGTGGTGATAGTGGTGGTGTGGCAGATCATCTCACCGGCGCGCGCCATCCACCACTACCCGTCGCGCGAGGACAACATGCTGGTGTGCGACTCGTACGTGGACGCCTCCTACACCATCGCCTTCTTCTACCCCATCGTGCTCATTGTCGTGTGCACCGTGTACGCCGTGCTCACGCGCAAGATCCCCGAGGCCTTCAACGAGAGCAAGCACATCGGTACTTATACATAATTATTATAACATAATTATGTGCGTCTTGGTACCTCGCTATGTCGTCGTGACCGTGCCGCTATGTTGCAGGCTTCACGATGTACACGACGTGCGTGATCTGGCTGGCGTTCGTGCCGCTGTACTTCGGCACAGCGAGCCACGTGCCCCTGCGCGTCACCAGCATGGCCGTCACCATCTCCCTTAGCGCCAGCGTCACGCTTGTCTGCCTGTTCTCTCCTAAGGTTTGCCGCATTTTGACCAGACTACATAAAAGCCCCCATCAATCAAGGGAGGGTACTCGTATGATTTTGACAGGCTATGTATGTCTAAACTAGTCATCGTATTTAGACAAACGAGCAGAACTGTTGTCTGCGGTTTTACTATAACAGAAACCGATGTTATTTTGTAACTATTTCTTGTTTATACCTTTTTAGTTGGGGTTTTTGTCGTAGATGGGTTTTAAGGCAACTCTTAGTATTTTGCTAGGCGCTTTTTATTCCAGTTGTACATTATTATCGTGCACCCGGAGCGCAACGTGCGCGCAAGCCTGATGCCGCCGCGCTGGCGCTCAGCGGGCGGCGCGGGCGCGGCCAGAGGCGCGTGCGGGGCGGCCGGGGGCGCCGTGTGCGCTGCGCTCGTCGGCACTGCGCCGCTACCGCGCGCGCCCGACCTCACTCCTTCCACCGACCTCTCCACGCTCAACGATACGGGTCAGTGTTGTTCCAGTTAGTGTACACTTGCGTTAATACCTATATAGTTTTGCACGCGCGCGTACTATCTAACTTCTTCTTCACCTTTAACGGATCAAAATTGGAAACTGTTGATGAATTTACATTACTTGGACTTACAATAGATAAACATATTAACTGGAAAAAACAAATTCAAAAAACCCGTTCGAAAATTTCAAAATTCTCATTCGCTCTCCGCGAAATAAAAAAGACAACTAATTTACAAACTGCCCTCACCAGCTACTATGCGTATGCCAAAGTATGGCATGGCTACGGCGTAACTCTCTGGGGAAATAGTACAGCTGCACTGACACGCTTTACCCTACAAAAGAAATGAATTAGAATCTTGGCAAACATTGATCAAACTGACAGCTGCAAACCCTATTTTCTTTCTAAAACACAATATTCTAACCCTCCCCAGTATTTACATCCTAGAAATATGTAAATTTGTCCGGAAGCATCAAGAGTTCTACACAAAACGCGAAGACATCCAATCACAGTACACACTTAGGCTAGATCGGTCTAGGCTAAACATACCAACATCCAAGCTAAAAATGCATTCTACAAGTCCCTACGTAATGTCGATCCACCACCCCCCTAACACCACCACCATCACCACCACCTCTCTAACTTAATTCTGTCATATCAATTTGTATTTTACTGTGTGTACTTAAATGATAAAATAAATAAATAAACTCCCTGACATAAAAAAACTTAAGAAGGAAGAAGAAAAGTTAACTATATTTATAAAAAAACTTAAGAAGTTACTAATAAACAAATGCTACTACTCCTTAGATGAATATTTAAATGATAAACATAAATAGAAAAAAAAAGTATTAAAATTAATGATAACCGCGCAATTTATAAGAATGTTTATAATATATTCATGATACGGCAATAATTAATAAATAATATAATAAAGATAACATAGTAAATTGTTATTCAAAGAATAACAATTTATATAAATGAATAAACCGAATTATAATACTATACTATATTATTATGAATAAATAGAAATACAGTACAGGCATATAAAAATAATTTAAAATATTTAAGTACATTTCCTAAAACAGGGCTTCCTCTCTTATACCCTTTTGCTGTGCCCTACAGGTTCCATAATGATCCAAATGATATAGTTACCACCTTAGTACACGTTATGGAAAAGCAATAAAGATATTGAGTATCTTTCGTCAGCAGAGAGGACGATATCGACGGACAGACAGGTCCAGACAGAAGAGACTACGTTGTTCCCTCGGCTGGCGGGCGTCATTGCCGCCGAGCCGCGCGAGGAGAACGGCGTGCAGCTGGACGTTCGGCGGCTGAGCGAGCGGCGCGCCGGCCTGCCGGCGTTCCGGCCGGGTGAGCCGCGCGTGCCACCGCCGCTCGCCGTCGCCGTCGCCATCGTCGGGTCACACATACCGTTATAGCGCGGCCCCACGAGGCGCGAGCGGAACAGACGCGTGCCAGTGCTAGTGTAAATATCTAGAAAATGTCATATCCTAACGATGTCGTGCTCTGTCACATACATTCGTGACTCTTGTTGACAGTATATTAGTATGGTTCTAATTGTTGATCAATAATATCGTTAAGAACGTTTTGTGCCAAACACCTGTAATAATGTAAATAAAATGAACTTACTTTATGTGTTACAAGTAAGAAATAACATAACGAACAAATTTGTGATATTAGATAAATTACTGAAATAAATTATTAACGAAATCTACCAGATTAATGTTTATTATTTGGGGTATTCAATCTTGACTACTGAAGTTCAGAAGAATGGGCAAAATGGAGATAGTTTTTTTGACTTGAAACGTCTTACATTTCAGGTCTGGCGTCTTCTCCAATAACCGACCTCTAACAGGTCGGATACATCCCTTGCTCTAACCGTTTAAGATACTCTAAGTATGACTCCTCGGGCTTGTCCAGCTCGAAGCAGAAGGATATTACCACCTTGGCCTACCTTCTCCTCCCACAAAGCTCTGGTAGACCCTCACGCCCCGAGAACTCTTCATCCTTCTCACCCCAACCAATTAAGGCTCCTGAAGCATTGTAACGGCGATTTGGCACTTTTCAGCTTCCAGCAAGAGCTCATTCGTTGCCAATTGACTTCGTTGCAGGTTGGTCTGGATCATTTTGTACTCGGTGGCAGGCACCGTGTATTCACCACTGAACGCATTGTGATTATGGTTGGGGATCTTGGCTCTGGTGCAGTTGACGCACACCACTGCCTCACCAATCCGTGTGTCTGGGCAGTCCGCCCTGAGATGTGGGCCGCCACAGTACAAGTCAGTGCACAAGTCGGCTGGCTCTTTGGAGAAGCACTTGCCGTGTCCGTATCCCAAACAGCGGGTACACTACACCAGTGGCGTTTGGTCTTCAACGCGCTCTCTCTGGAGGTCGATGTGTACACGAACCGCCAAAGTTAGCCTGTGCCACACAGTTGAGGACACCTGCAGGATGACGCGGCACGTGTGCATTCCTCGTCTTACGATAATACTTCACCCCCAACCTCACATCATCCACAGGTATGTCTCCGATCAGGTGGGTGTTCTGTCGTTGCAGGGGCTGGGTTACCTCCACATGCGTGTGGCAGGAGAGGACGTCCCTAACTGTAATGAGCGGGTCTTTATTCTTCACCTCTTTTACCACTAGGTTTTCAGCTTTTCGGATCCTTTCTGTGACCCTGCTCAGCTCTTCTCTTGCCTTGAACCCGACCACCAAATTTTGGTCCCTCGCCTTCCGCAGTCGTTCTACGCTAGTGCCCTTATTTCGGGCATCAACCACCGTCCTGAAATACTCAATAACCTCTTCAACGGTGTCCTGATCATTCACAGAGATGATACGACTACCGAGTGAAGAGGCCCTTGGATATTCTGCTTCGGGCCGGTGGCCATTTCCGCGAAAGTCGGGCCATGGCCTGCGACGTAGCGAGGGGCCTGCTTGAGTTGCTCGGACAGAGCCTGGGTGTATTGCTGGCATTCTTTTAACGTATTTTTAAGCTCCTTGAGGCCTGCCACAAGGGTCTACATCAGCTCTGTCGGTTCATCTATGGAAGGCTTAAGTGGTGTAGCCGCCGGTGCGACTGCAGATATGACAGCGGGCTCAGGTTCCATAAGATAGGCCCCCCAATTGAGCCTTGGACACAACCCTTGTTTGTGTCCTTGGTGTATGCTTCCTCACCGTACCTGATCGTCACTTTTCGGTTCCTGAGGTAGCTGTCTATGACCCACCTAAGGTTGATTGGACACTTCTCCTCTGCCAGACGGACTTTTATCGCTGGCCACCAGGTGCTATCAAAGGCCCCTTCTATGTCCAACGATACGAGCGTAACTATTCGTTTTTGATCTAGTTTTGTGTACACATGCTGCATGAGGGAGTCCTCTGTGCTCCTTTGGGGCATAAAACCGTACTGGCAGGTGCTCATCCCTGATAAAAGGAGAAACTTAAGGCGGGCCACCAGCATTTTTTCAAAAACCTTCCCCAATATAGGCAATAGTCCAATCGGCCTATACGATTTGGGGGCGGAATAGTTCGTTTTCCCCGGCTTCCTCAGTATCACGACTGTTGCCTCCTTCCAGGACGTGGGGAAGTGATGGTGTTCTAGGCACTTATTTAGGAACCTTAAAATAATTCCGAGTCATTACTCACGGCATGACGACAATTGTCGAATAGTGTCGAAGGTCGGAATTTCCCCTCGGTTTAGTATGTTCAGGTTAAGCTCACCGAGATTTCCAGCCATCTCACCCCCCCTAAGGTCAACCGTCGCGTTGCCCCACCATATGCTTTTTGCATTGGCGTCCCCTCCAACAATCAGTCTCTTGGAGCCGACTGCAAGCCCTATTCGTCTGAGGTGTTCTAAATAGGGCTCGATAGGCTGATCTGGCTCAAAGTAGAAGGAGACAAGCGTGATCTCCCAGGCACTGGTCTGGATTCCCAGTACTGAGATGTTATTCGTGGTGAGTTTTGGGTACTGCCTGACTGTAAAGTTACTATTTAAAGACTGCTATTGCTGCTTTGACAGTCCCGTCTCCTGTGCCTGTGTTCTGGAAGATTCTAACGCCCCTGTGACTCCTCATTACTTTTGCTCCTGCCATGGACGGTTTCTGCAGAAGTGCCACCGCTATTCCACGCTTCGTAGCCTCTATCAGAAGCTCGTTGGTGGCTAGCTTCTTGTGTTGGAGGCTAGCCTGCAATACTCCATAGGGGGTATTTTGCATTGGGGTGCCCTTAGCAATAAGCTACAGTTGATCTGGCCACGTCATCCCATTTATTCCGTACAGGGCAATCGTGGCTTAATGCATTGTGTTGGGTGCCGTGCTCTACCTTCGATTTCGCGCAGTTTCGGCAAGCTGGTAGTGAGCCTGAAAGCCAATCTGGGCTCATATGAGGACCGCCGCAGTGGCTGCATAAGTCCGCCGGCTCTTTACAGAACCGCTTACCGTGCCCGAAGTCTAGGCAGCGAGTGTATTGGACCAACGGGGACTGATCCTCGATCCTAACGCGTTGGAGGTCGACATGTACGGTCCCGATCTCTATAGCCCGTCGCCAGATACATCGCAACCTACCTGAGGCGGGCCGCGATGTCCCCCGTGTGGGAGACATCGCGGCTGAGGATTGGAGGCCGCGGCGGGAGAGGAGTGTCGGTGTTACGTTGCCGCTCTCCCTACCTTCCGCGGCCTTAACGGGGCCGCCACCGTTAGATGGCGGACGCGGTGGGGCCGCAGGGGAAGAGGAGTGTCGGTGTTACGTTGCCGCTCTCCCTATCCTCTGCGGCCGTAGCCCCCCCAACGCGGGGGGCATGCGGGGCCCGCCAGCTAGGCGGGCGTGGAGGTCAGCAGGCAACGGGTGCGGGGGCACCGTTGCCTGTATCGCACAGGCCTCCACCAGTGTGGGACGGGAATGGCCAGGTGTTCTCGGCCATTCCCGTAGCCCCCCGACCTGGGGGGCATGCGGGGCCCGCCATACCATCTAGGCGGGCATGCGCCGGGAGGGCTGTGGAAGTAAAGGCTATGCCGGTCTCCCATGGCCCTCCCATCACGGCGATGCGGGAACACCGCTGAGTTTTAGTGGGTATACTGTCATTCCGACAGGGAGTCCCACATACCCCGTCTCGTCCCCCGCGAGACGGGGATGCATAAAGCATTTCTCAGCGAGAAAAAAAAAAAAAAAAAAAAAAAAAAAAAAAAAAAAAAAAAAAAAAAAAAAGGTTAGGTTAGGTTAGGTTAGGTTAGGTTAGGTTCCCCCCCCGGTGGGTTCCCGCATTGACGAGGCGGGGGGGCTCAGTAGCCGTGGCCTCGCAGGACCACGGTGAAGCTAAGAGGAACCCCAGCGGGGGCCGTTCGTCAAGGCTTTGCGGCTTAGCCGACGACGAGCGGCCTGCGGGTAGGTGGCGGTGCCGCTTGGGCGACATCGCAACCTACCTGAGGCGGGCCGCGATGTCCCTCGTATGGGAGACATCGCGGCTGAGGATTGGAGGCCGCGGCGGGAGAGGAGTGTCGGTGTTACGTTGCCGCTCTCCCTACCTTCCGCGGCCTTAGCGGGGCCGCCACCGTTAGATGGCGGACGCGGTGGGGCCGCAGGGGAAGAGGAGTGTCGGTGTTACGTTGCCGCTCTCCCTATCCTCTGCGGCCGTAGCCCCCCCAACACGGGGGGCATGCGGGGCCTGCCCATTAGGCGGGCGTGGAGGCCAGCAGGCAACGGGTGCGGGGGCACCGTTGCCTGTATCGCACAGGCCTCCACCAGTGTGGGACGGGAATGGCCAGGTGTTCTCGGCCATTCCCGTAGCCCCCCCAAGCTGGGGGGCATGCGGGGCCCGCCATATCATCTAGGCGGGCATGCGCCGGGAGGGCTGTGGAAGTAAAGGCTAAGCCGGTTTCCCATGGCCCTCCCATCACGGCGATGCGGGAACACCGCTGAGTTTTAGTGGGTATACTGTCATTCTGACAGGGAGTCCCACATACCCCGTCTCGTCCCCCGCGAGACGGGGATGCATAAAGCATTTCTCAGCGAGAAAAAAAAAAAAAAAAAAAAAAAAAAAAAAAAAAAGGTTAGGTTAGGTTCCCCCCCGGTGGGTTCCCGCATTGACGAGGCGGGGGGGCTCAGTAGCCGTGGCTCGGAGGACCACGGTGAAGCTAAGAGGAACCCGAGCGGGGGCCGCTCGTCAGGGCTTTGCGGCTAAGCCGACGACGTAGCGGCCAGCGGGTAGGTGGCGGTGCCGCTTGCGTGACATCGCAACCTACCTGAGGCGGGCCGCGATGTCCCTCGTATGGGAGACATCGCGGCTGAGGATTGGAGGCCGCGGCGGGAGAGGAGTGTCGGTGTGACGTTGCCGCTCTCCCTACCTTCCGCGGCCTTAACGGGGCCGCCACCGTTCGATGGCGGACGCGGTGGGGCCGCAGGGGAAGAGGAGTGTCGGTGTTACGTTGCCGCTCTCCCTATCCTCTGCGGCCGTAGCCCCCCCAACGCGGGGGACATGCGGGGCCCGCCAGCTGGGCGGGCGTGGAGGTCAGCAGGCAACGGGTGCGGGGGCACCGTTGCCTGTATCGCACAGGCCTCCACCAGTGTAGGACGGGAATGGCCAGGTGTTTCCGGCCATTTCCGTAGCCCCCCCAACCTGGGGGGCATGCGGGGCCCGCCATATCATCTAGGCGGGCATGCGCCGGGAGGGCTGTGGAAGTAAAGGCTATGCCGGTTTCCCATGGCCCTCCCATCACGGCGATATGGGAACACCGCTGAGTTTTAGTGGGTATACTGTCATTCCGACAGGGAGTCCCACATACCCCGTCTCGTCCCCCACGAGGCGGGGATGCATAAAGCATTTCTCAGCGAGAAAAAAAAAAAAAAAAAAAAAAAAAAAAAAAAAAAAAAAAAAAAAGGTTAGGTTAGGTTCCCCCCCGGTGGGTTCCCGCATTGACGAGGCGGGGGGGCTCAGTAGCCGTGGCTCGGAGGACCACGGTGAAGCTAAGAGGAACCCCAGCGGGGGCCGCTCGTCAAGGCTTTGCGGCTTAGCCGACGACGAGCGGCCTGCGGGTAGGTGGCGGTGCCGCTTGGGCGACATCGCAACCTACCTGAGGCGGGCCGCGATGTCCCTCGTATGGGAGACATCGCGGCTGAGGATTGGAGGCCGCGGCGGGAGAGGAGTGTCGGTGTTACGTTGCCGCTCTCCCTACCTTCCGCGGCCTTAACGGGGCCGCCACCGTTAGATGGCGGACGCGGTGGGGCCGCAGGGGAAGAGGAGTGTCGGTGTTACGTTGCCGCTCTCCCTATCCTCTGCGGCCGTAGCCCCCCCAACGCGGGGGGCATGCGGGGCCCGCCAGCTAGGCGGGCGTGGAGGTCAGCAGGCAACGGGTGCGGGGGCACCGTTGCCTGTATCGCACAGGCCTCCACCAGTGTAGGACGGGAATGGCCAGGTGTTCTCGGCCATTCCCGTAGCCCCCCCAACGGGGGGGGCATGCGGGGCCTGCCATACCATCTAGGCGGGCATGCGCCGGGAGGGCTGTGGAAGTAAAGGCTACGCCGGTTTCCCATGGCCCTCCCATCACGGCGATGTGGGAACACCGCTGAGTTTTAGTGGGTATACTGTCATTCCGACAGGGAGTCCCACATACCCCGTCTCGTCCCCCGCGAGACGGGGATGCATAAAGCATTTCTCAGCAGAGGGTCGCTGCGAAGGAGCGCCAGACGCAAACCGCCAGGTCGAGGGCCGGCTATGGGGCATCCAGTGTCCTGTATGCTGACCACTCCCTGGCGGAACTGGAGCGCATGGCGCAGGAGGACAGAGAGGAGGTCCTGGAGGTCGCCTCAAAGTCCTCCAACCTGAAGGGGACCTTCCAGAAGGCCCTCAAATGCCGGGCTGCCAGCTTGCACGGCATAGTCGCAGAGCTGGTGAAGCGGACGGCCACGGACGAGACGCGGCAGCTGCAGGCGAAGGTGGATCGCCTGCAGGCGGAGGTCAGCCAGCTACACCTGAAGCTGGCTGAGGCCACGGCTCGGCCTGCTCAGCCTGCCCCAGGCCCGGTGGGAGGAGGCTCCTCCTCCCCTTCCAACCTTGAGGAGATAATCCGCAAGGTTGTCATGGAGGAGAGGGCCTTCACCCGGGCCTGCCTCGCAGGCATCGAGGACCGGCTCCTGCCGGAAAGGCGGCTCCGCCCGCCGCTAGCGGCGGATAAGCCACCACCGAGGGAGCCGGAACCGGCGCCTCTAGCAGGCCCGGCATCGGATGCGCAGCCCCAGGCTCCGAAGCCCTCCAAGGGCAAAGGGAAGGGCAAGAGGACGAAGGTGGCTCCCCAAGCCCCCACCACAAGCGCGGAGGGAGCGACTGGGTCGTTGGCGACTCCAGCAGCCACCCAGGACTCGCAGGAGGAAGACGCCCTGCTTCCCTCCACCACCCCGTCCAACCAGTCGTGGACGGAAGTGGTCAAGAGAGGGAAGGGCAAGGGAGTGCAAAAGCCGGCCCCCAAGCCCGCCGCGAATGCTCCTGCAGGCAAACGGGCCCCAGCCGGCGGGAGGAAGCTGGTTCCTCCCAAAACTGCGGCCGTCGTCGTGACCCTCACCCCGGCGGCCGTGGAGCGGGGCGAGACATACGAGTCCGTCCTAAGACGGGCTCGTACCAATGCTGATCCCTCCCAGCTGGGGATCAGCCATATTACGTGCCGCCGAACCCTAACCGGGGCTCGAATTTTCGAGTTCTCGGGGGTAGAGCGCGGCACCAATGCGGACCTCTTCGCAACAAAGTTGCAAGAGGTCATCGCGGATGTGGCGACGGTCGTCAAGCCCGTCAAGACCGCAGCCTTGGAGGTGGCCGATCTGGACGATTCGGTCACCAAGGAGGATGTGGTGGCGGCCGTCGCCGCAGCTGGAGGCTGCGACGCTGGCGCAGTGAGGGGTGGATCCATCGGGATCGGCCGCCGCGGCATGGGCATCATCCGCGTCGAGTGCCCAGTCGCCGCGGCTGCGGCCGTCCTTGCTGCGACCAAGGGACGGCTGCTCGTGGGGCTCAGCTCGGCTGTGGTCCGGGCACTTGAAGACCAGCCTACGCGCTGCTTCAAGTGCTTCGCGTTCGGCCACACTCGAGCCACGTGTCCCTCCAAGTCCGACTGGGGAGACACGTGCTACCAGTGCGGGCAAGAGGGACACAAGAGTGCCACTTGCCGCGCCACCACGCCACACTGCAAGGCGTGTGCCGCCAGTGGCCGTCCCGCGGACCACAGGATGACGGGCAGGAGCTGCAAGCCCCCCGTGAGGAAGGGCATAGTGCCGGCGCAGGTTCGCCCTGTTGCCACCACCGCCGCCGCCATCGTCGTCGCTGCAGCGCCAGCGGCGGTAGCTGAGGAGAGGGGTGCGATGTCGGAATAATGCTTTCCGACTATCGCATCCTCCAGGCGAACGCCAACCACTGCAAAGCGGCCCAGGACCTGGTAGTGCAGGTCATGGCCGAGTGGTTGGTGAACGTAGCGGTGGTCGCCGAGCCCTACTCGATCCCCAGCAGCTGGCTGGGTGACGAGGACGACTCGGTGGCACTAGCGGCGCGGTCTTCCACGGACTCCCCTCCCCTCTCGCTATTAGAGAGAGGACCGGGATACGTGGCCGCCGCGTGGGGAGACATAGCCCTTGTGGGGGTATATTTCTCCCCAAACCGCCCTCTCCAGGACTTTGAGAATTATCTCGGAGTCCTGGCCGCCGTGGTCGGCAGGGCGGCGCCGCGGCAGGTCTCCCTGCTGGGAGACCTGAATGCCAAGTCGGTGACCTGGGGCAACCCGGCCACCGACGCACGCGGGCGGGCAGTGGAGATGTGGGCAGCCTCCACTGGACTCTCCCTCTTGAACAGAGGAAGCGTCCAGACATGCGTGCGGCGGCAGGGTGGCTCAATAGTGGACGTCACTTTCGCCAACCCTGCGTTAGCCGCACGCGTGCTGAACTGGCGGGTGGACCTGGTGGAGACCATGTCGGACCACCGCTACGTGCGGTTCGACATCTCCACCAGGGGCCCCGGAGCGATGCGGCCCATCTCGGGGCGATCACCGTTCCCGCGGTGGGCTTTCACCCGCCTGGACAGGGAGGCAGCGGCGGAGGCGGCGTTCATCCAGGACTGGCTTTCGCCGCCTACCGCCGGCCTGGATGTGGACACCGCAGCGGGGCAGCTGAGGGAGTGTCTGACCGAGGTATGCAACTCTAGCATGCCTCGGTCTCGCCGACCACCACCCAAACGCGCCGTGTACTGGTGGTCGGCGGAGCTGGCGGGGCTTCGAGCAGCTTGTGCGGAGGCAAGGAGGGCCTACACGCGGAGTCGGCGGCGGCGTCGACGGGACCGGGCCGACGAGGACCACCTCTACGACGTATACGTGGAGGCAAAAAAGGTCCTCGATCGGGCCATCGCCGCCGCCAAAGACTCGGCGAGAGCCGAGCTGCTGGAGGGTCTCGACAACGACCCCTACGGGAGACCGTATAAGGCGGCGCGCAACAAATTGCGCCCCTTTGGTCCCCCGGTTGCCGAGACCCTGGAACCCTCATTTCTGGACGGGGTGGTTCAGTCTCTGTTCCCGGGCAGGGACAACTTCACCCCGCCAGTGATGTGTGGAGCCCCGCTAGTAGACGAGGAGGAAGAGGAGGCCCCCCCTCCTGTCACGGAGTCGGAACTTGGCGCGGCGATCCTTCGTATACGCGCCAAGAAGACGGCTCCAGGCCCCGACGGTGTCCCCGCAAGAGTGGTGGCGATCGCCGCCACTCGAATGGAGGGGAGGTTTCGGGACCTCTTCAGCGCATGCCTTGCGTCTAGGAGGTTCCCGAAACCGTGGAAGGAGGGGCAGTTGTGCCTCCTTCGAAAGGAGGGCCGCCCAGCAGACTCCCCCTCGGCATACCGACCCATCGTTCTTCTAGATGAGGTCGGCAAAATGTTCGAGGGGATAATCGCTGGTCGCCTAAAGGGCCATCTGCGGGATACCGGGCCGGACTTGTCGGACGCTCAGTTCGGGTTTCGGGCTGAGCGTTCCACGGTGGACGCGCTGTCCTGCCTTAAGGGGCAGGTGAAGGAGGCGATGGAGGCGGGGGACGGATTGCTGGCGGTGTCATTCGACATAGCCAACGCCTTCAACTCCGTTCCCCACTCCACCATCCTAGAGGCGCTCCGATTCCACGGAGTGCCTCGATACCTGCGCAGTCTGCTGGCCAGCTACCTGGAGGATCGGGCAATCCTCCTGGTAGATAGGACTGGCCAAGTCCGGCGGTATACCGTCGAAGCCGGCGTTCCACAGGGGTCAGTCATAGGACCACTCCTCTGGAACGTCGGCTACGATTGGCTCTTGCGGGGAACTCTCCTCCGAGGCACGAGCGTCGTCTGCTACGCGGACGACACTCTCCTCACCGCCCGGGGGGGGAGTTTCAGGGAGGCGGCCAATTTGGCCTCGGCGGGCGGATCCTTGGTCACGGCGAGGATCCGCCGCCTAGGTCTAAAGGTGGCGCTGCACAAAACCGAGGCCGTGTTCTTCCACGGACCTCGGCAGCGCCCCCCACCTGACGCCCACATCTTCGTGGAGGGCGTCAGAATCGAGGTCAAGGCCCAGATGAAATATCTGGGCCTTGTGATCGACAGCAGGTGGCGCTTCGGCCCGCATTTCAGCGGGCTGTCGTCGCGCCTGCTGAAGGCCGCGGGGGCGCTATCGTGGCTCCTTCCCAACTTGGGGGGGCCCAGCGCACGATGCCGGCAACTCTACGCCGGCATCCTTAAGAGTATGGCCCTCTACGGGGCCCCTATCTGGGAGGACTCTCTCCATAGGAGGGAGAACGCTGCCGCCTTGCGGGCACCTCAGAGGGCCATAGCCCAGCGGGTGGCGCGGGCCTACCGCACGGTGGGCTTCGCGGCAGCGTGTGCTCTGGCCGGCACCCCGCCTTGGGAACTCGAGGCGTGGGTGCTCGCCAGAGTGTACGAATGGATGGCGGGGCGGAGGGCGAGAGCAGAACGCACCGCCCCGGAAGAGCGGGAGGCCGTCCGGCGGGAGGCGAGGGACGCCATCGTTGTCCATTGGACGCGGGACCTCGCCACCGCAGCCTTTGGCCGCCGAACCCTCGACGCGCTTGGGCCGGTCCTGCGAGACTGGCTCGAGCGGTCGCATGGGTTCCTCTCGTTCCGTCTGGTGCAGGTGCTGTCCGGACACGGTTGTTTCGGATCGTACCTGCACCGGATCGGACGGGAGGAGACGCCGTCGTGCCACGACTGTGGCGCGGCGGAGGACACGGCGCAGCACACCCTCGAGGTGTGCCCGTCGTGGTCCGAGCCTCGCCGCAGTCTCATTGCGGCGATCGGACGGGACCTCTCACTACCCGGTTTGGTTAACGCCATGCTGGGGGGTGAGGGGTCCTGGGCGGCAGTCGCCTCCTTCTGCGAACACGTCATGTCCCAGAAGGAGGCGGCGGAGCGCGCGCGGGAGGACGATCCTCACGCGGCGGCGCTCAGAAGGCGGAGGAGGGGTCGAAGAAGACGTCAATTTGACAGTCATCTCCGACTCCTCCCAGGTGGAGGCCAGCAGGCAACGGGTGCGGGGGCACCCTTGCCTGTATCGCACAGGCCTCCACCAGTGTCGGACGGGAATGGCCAGGTGTTCCCGGCCATTCCCGTAGCCCCCCAGCCCGGGGGGCATGCGGGGCCCGCCAGCTAGGCGGGCATGCGCCGGGAGGGCTGTGGAAGTAAAGGCTAAGCCGGTTTCCCATGGCCCTCCCATCACGGCGATGCGGGAACACCGCTGAGTTTTAGTGGGTATACTGTCATTCGGACAGGGAGTCCCACATACCCCGGCTCGTCCCCCACGAGAAGGGGATGCATAAAGCATTTCTCAGCGAGAAAAAAAAAAAAAAAAAAAAAAAAAAAAAAAAACAAGGTTAGGTTAGGTTCCCCCCCCCCCCCCCCCCCCGGTGGGTTCCCGCATTGACGAGGCGGGGGGGCTCAGTAGCCGTGGCCTCGCAGGACCACGGTGAAGCTAAGAGGAACCCCAGCGGGGGCCGCTCGTCAAGGCTTTGCGGCTTAGCCGACGACGAGCGGCCTGCGGGTAGGTGGCGGTGCCACTTGGGTGACACCGCAACCTACCTGAGGCGGGCCGCGATGTCCCTCGTATGGGAGATATCGCGGCTGAGGATTGGAGGCCGCGGCGGGAGAGGAGTGTCGGTGTTACGTTGCCGCTCTCCCTACCTTCCGCGGCCTTAACGGGGCCGCCACCGTTAGATGGCGGACGCGGTGGGGCCGCAGGGGAAGAGGAGTGTCGGTGTTACGTTGCCGCTCTCCCTATCCTCTGCGGCCGTAGCCCCCCCAACGCGGGGGGCATGCGGGGCCCGCCAGCAAGGCGGGCGTGGAGGTCAGCAGGCAACGGGTGCGGGGGCACCGTTGCCTGTATCGCACAGGCCTCCACCAGTGTGGTACGGGAATGGCTAGGTGTTCTCGGCCATTCCCGTAGCCCCCCAACCTGGGGGGCATGCGGGGCCCGCCATACCATCTAGGCGGGCATGCGCCGGGAGGGCTGTGGACGTAAAGGCTATGCCGGTTTCCCATGGCCCTCCCATCACGGCGATGCGGGAACACCGCTGAGTTTTAGTGGGTATACTGTCATTCCGACAGGGAGTCCCACATACCCTGTCTCGTCCCCCGCGAGACAGGGATGCATAAAGCATTTCTCAGCGAGAACAAAAAAAAAAAAAAAAAAAAGGTTAGGTTCCCCAGCAGCTGGCTGGGTGACGAGGACGACTCGGTGGCACTAGCGGCGCGGTCTTCCACGGACTCCCCTCCCCTCTCGCTATTAGAGAGAGGACCGGGATACGTGGCCGCCGCGTGGGGAGACATAGCCCTTGTGGGGGTATATTTCTCCCCAAACCGCCCTCTCCAGGACTTTGAGAATTATCTCGGAGTCCTGGCCGCCGTGGTCGGCAGGGCGGCGCCGCGGCAGGTCTCCCTGCTGGGAGACCTGAATGCCAAGTCGGTGACCTGGGGCAACCCGGCCACCGACGCACGCGGGCGGGCGGTGGAGATGTGGGCAGCCTCCTCTGGACTCTCCCTCTTGAACAGAGGAAGCGTCCAGACATGCGTGCGGCGGCAGGGTGGCTCAATAGTGGACGTCACTTTCGCCACCCTGCGTTAGCCGCACGCGTGCTGAACTGGCGGGTGGACCTGGTGGAGACCATGTCGGACCACCGCTACGTGCGGTTCGACATCTCCACCAGGGGCCCCGGAGCGATGCGGCCCATCTCGGGGCGATCACCGTTCCCGCGGTGGGCTTTCACCCGCCTGGACAGGGAGGCAGCGGCGGAGGCGGCGTTCATCCAGGACTGGCTTTCGCCGCCTACCGCCGGCCTGGATGTGGACACCGCAGCGGGGCAGCTGAGGGAGTGTCTGACCGAGGTATGCAACTCTAGCATGCCTCGGTCTCGCCGACCACCACCCAAACGCGCCGTGTACTGGTGGTCGGCGGAGCTGGCGGGGCTTCGAGCAGCTTGTGCGGAGGCAAGGAGGGCCTACACGCGGAGTCGGCGGCGGCGTCGACGGGACCGGGCCGACGAGGACCACCTCTACGACGTATACGTGGAGGCAAAAAAGGTCCTCGATCGGGCCATCGCCGCCGCAAAAGACTCGGCGAGAGCCGAGCTGTTGGAGGGTCTCGACAACGACCCCTACGGGAGACCGTATAAGGCGGCGCGCAACAAATTGCGCCCCTTTGGTCCCCCGGTTGCCGAGACCCTGGAACCCTCATTTCTGGACGGGGTGGTTCAGTCTCTGTTCCCGGGCAGGGACAACTTCACCCCGCCAGTGATGTGTGGAGCCCCGCTAGTAGACGAGGAGGAAGAGGAGGCCCCCCCTCCTGTCACGGAGTCGGAACTTGGCGCGGCGATCCTTCGTATACGCGCCAAGAAGACGGCTCCAGGCCCCGACGGTGTCCCCGCAAGAGTGGTGGCGATCGCCGCCACTCGAATGGAGGGGAGGTTTCGGGACCTCTTCAGCGCATGCCTTGCGTCTAGGAGGTTCCCGAAACCGTGGAAGGAGGGGCAGTTGTGCCTCCTTCGAAAGGAGGGCCGCCCAGCAGACTCCCCCTCGGCATACCGACCCATCGTTCTTCTAGATGAGGTCGGCAAAATGTTCGAGGGGATAATCGCTGGTCGCCTAAAGGGCCATCTGCGGGATACCGGGCCGGACTTGTCGGACGCTCAGTTCGGGTTTCGGGCTGAGCGTTCCACGGTGGACGCGCTGTCCTGCCTTAAGGGGCAGGTGAAGGAGGCGATGGAGGCGGGGGACGGATTGCTGGCGGTGTCATTCGACATAGCCAACGCCTTCAACTCCGTTCCCCACTCCACCATCCTAGAGGCGCTCCGATTCCACGGAGTGCCTCGATACCTGCGCAGTCTGCTGGCCAGCTACCTGGAGGATCGGGCAATCCTCCTGGTAGATAGGACTGGCCAAGTCCGGCGGTATGCCGTCGAAGCCGGCGTTCCACAGGGGTCAGTCATAGGACCACTCCTCTGGAACGTCGGCTACGATTGGCTCTTGCGGGGAACTCTCCTCCGAGGCACGAGCGTTGTCTGCTACGCGGACGACACTCTCCTCACCGCCCGGGGGGGGAGTTTCAGGGAGGCGGCCAATTTGGCCTCGGCGGGCGGATCCTTGGTCACGGCGAGGATCCGCCGCCTAGGTCTAAAGGTGGCGCTGCACAAGACCGAGGCCGTGTTCTTCCACGGACCTCGGCAGCGCCCCCCACCTGACGCCCACATCTTCGTGGAGGGCGTCAGAATCGAGGTCAAGGCCCAGATGAAATATCTGGGCCTTGTGATCGACAGCAGGTGGCGCTTCGGCCCGCATTTCAGCGGGCTGTCGTCGCGCCTGCTGAAGGCCGCGGGGGCGCTATCGTGGCTCCTTCCCAACTTGGGGGGGCCCAGCGCACGATGCCGGCAACTCTACGCCGGCATCCTTAAGAGTATGGCCCTCTACGGGGCCCCTATCTGGGAGGACTCCCTCCATAGGAGGGAGAACGCCGCCGCCTTGCGGGCACCTCAGAGGGCCATAGCCCAGCGGGTGGCGCGGGCCTACCGCACGGTGGGCTTCGCGGCAGCGTGTGCTCTGGCCGGCACCCCGCCTTGGGAACTCGAGGCGTGGGTGCTCGCCAGAGTGTACGAATGGATGGCGGGGCGGAGGGCGAGAGCAGAACGCACCGCCCCGGAAGAGCGGGAGGCCGTCCGGCGGGAGGCGAGGGACGCCATCGTTGTCCATTGGACGCGGGACCTCGCCACCGCAGCCTTTGGCCGCCGAACCCTCGACGCGCTTGGGCCGGTCCTGCGAGACTGGCTCGAGCGGTCGCATGGGTTCCTCTCGTTCCGTCTGGTGCAGGTGCTGTCCGGACACGGTTGTTTCGGATCGTACCTGCACCGGATCGGACGGGAGGAGACGCCGTCGTGCCACGACTGTGGCGCGGCGGAGGACACGGCGCAGCACACCCTCGAGGTGTGCCCGTCGTGGTCCGAGCCTCGTCGCAGTCTCATTGCGGCGATCGGACGGGACCTCTCACTGCCCGGTTTGGTTAACGCCATGCTGGGGGATGAGGGGTCCTGGGCGGCAGTCGCCTCCTTCTGCGAACACGTCATGTCCCAGAAGGAGGCGGCGGAGCGCGCGCGGGAGGACGATCCTCACGCGGCGGCGCTCAGAAGGCGGAGGAGGGGTCGAAGGAGACGTCAATTTGACAGTCATCTCCGACTCCTCCCAGGTGGAGGCCAGCAGGCAGCGGGTGCGGGGGCACCCTTGCCTGTATCGCACAGGCCTCCACCAGTGTGGGACGGGAATGGCCAGGTGTTCTCGGTCATTCCCGTAGCCCCCCAACCTGGGGGGCATGCGGGGCCCGCCATACCATCTAGGCGGGCATGCGCCGGGAGGGCTGTGGAAGTAAAGGCTACGCCGGTTTCCCATGGCCCTCCCATCACGGCGATGTGGGAACACCGCTGAGTTTTAGTGGGTATACTGTCATTCCGACAGGGAGTCCCACATACCCCGTCTCGTCCCCCGCGAGACGGGGATGCATAAAGCATTTCTCAGCGAGAAAAAAAAAAAAAAAAAAAAAAAAAAAAAAAAAAAGGTTAGGTTAGGTTAGGTTAGGTTAGGTTAGGTTCCCCCCCGGTGGGTTCCCGCATTGACGAGGCGGGGGGGCTCAGTAGCCGTGGCTCGGAGGACCACGGTGAAGCTAAGAGGAACCCCAGCGGGGGCCGCTCGTCAAGGCTTTGCGGCTTAGCCGACGACGAGCGGCCTGCGGGTAGGTGGCGGTGCCGCTTGGGCGACATCGCAACCTACCTGAGGTGGGCCGCGATGTCCCTCGTATGGGAGACATCGCGGCTGAGGATTGGAGGCCGCGGCGGGAGAGGAGTGTCGGTGTTACGTTGCCGCTCTCCCTACCTTCCGCGGCCTTAACGGGGCCGCCACCGTTAGATGGCGGACGCGGTGGGGCCGCAGGGGAAGAGGAGTGTCGGTGTTACGTTGCCGCTCTCCCTATCCTCTGCGGCCGTAGTCCCCCCAACGTGGGGGGCATGCGGGGCCCGCCAGCTAGGCGGGCGTGGAGGTCAGCAGGCAACGGCTGCGGGGGCAACGTTGCCTGTATCGCACAGGCCTCCGCCAGTGTGGGACGGGAATGGCCAGGTGTTCTCGGCCATTCCCGTAGCCCCCCAACATGGGGGGCATGCGGGGCCCGCCATACCATCTAGGCGGGCATGCGCCGGGAGGGCTGTGGAAGTAAAGGCTAAGCCGGTTTCCCATGGCCCTCCCATCACGGCGATGTGGGAACACCGCTGAGTTTTAGTGGGTATACTGTCATTCCGACAGGGAGTCCCACATACCCCGTCTCGTCCCCCGCGAGACGGGGATGCATAAAGCATTTCTCAGCGAGAAAAAAAAAAAAAAAAAAAAAAAAAAAGGTTAGGTTAGGTTCCCCCCCGGCCCCCCCGGTGGGTTCCCGCCCCCCCGGTGGGTTCCCCCCCCCGGTGGGTTCCCGCCCCCCCGGTGGGTTCCCGCCCCCCCCGGTGGGTTCCCGCATTGACGAGGCGGGGGGGCTCAGTAGCCGTGGCCTCGCAGGACCACGGTGAAGCTAAGAGGAACCCCAGCGGGGGCCGCTCGTCAAGGCTTTGCGGCTTAGCTGACGACGAGCGGCCTGCGGGTAGGTGGCGGTGCCGCTTGGGCGACATCGCAACCTACCTGAGGTGGGCCGCGATGTTCCTCGTATGGGAGACATCGCGGCTGAGGATTGGAGGCCGCGGCGGGAGAGGAGTGTCGGTGTTACGTTGCCGCTCTCCCTACCTTCCGCTAGAGTTAGATGGCGGACGCGGTGGGGCCGCAGGGGAAGAGGAGTGTCGGTGTTACGTTGCCGCTCTCCCTATCCTCTGCGGCCGTAGCCCCCCCAACGCGGGGGGCATGCGGGGCCCGCCAGCTAGGCGGGCGTGGAGGTCAGCAGGCAACGGGTGCGGGGGCACCGTTGCCTGTATCGCACAGGCCTCCACCAGTGTGGGACGGGAATGGCCAGGTGTTCTCGGTCATTCCCGTAGCCCCCCAACCTGGGGGGCATGCGGGGCCCGCCATACCATCTAGGCGGGCATGCGCCGGGAGGGCTGTGGAAGTAAAGGCTATGCCGGTTTCCCATGGCCCTCCCATCACGGCGATGTGGGAACACCGCTGAGTTTTAGTGGGTATACTGTCATTCTGACAGGGAGTCCCACATACCCCGTCTCGTCCCCCACGAGGCGGGGATGCATAAAGCATTTCTCAGCGAGAAAAAAAAAAAAAAAAAAAAAAAGGTTAGGTTAGGTTTTTTTTTTTTTTTTTTTTTTTTTTTTTAATGCTTCTACCTCCAACATAATCGGAGCCTATGCCTGTCTGCTCTACGTTCATGCCAGTTCTCACATTTATGCCTCTCGTAATTTCATTCCTCATACTTGGTCTTTCTTGCATTCATCCTCATTTGTGTCTTTCCTGGGTGGGATTCCCAACTATCAACTTCTATCTATCTTAGCTTATATTTTATTTATTTATTCCTTTTCGGGTATAACGGGAAAACAACAGGGAGACCGTTTTTATTAAGTTTCCTTATACATTGACACTTGCTTGATACTTGTCTATTTTACATTTTTATTTTAGCTTATTATCTATTCTTATACTAATTTACATTCTTATTTTTGCTTATTATCTATTCTTATACTATTCTACATTCTTAGTTTTGCTTATTATCTATTCTTATACTATTTTACATTCTTATTTTTGCTAATTATCTATTCTCATACTATTTTACATTCTTATTTTTGCTTATTTTCTATTCTTATACTATTTTACACATCCATATTTCTCAAGTTATCTTACAGAGACAAGGGAGCAGTGCTTATTTTTATACACTAACACTTATATAATAACACCTATCTGAGCTTAATTCTAATTCTACATATTGCAATTATTTCCTATTCAATCTTAAGATACTTACAGCTTTACATACTATGCTGGTCTCTAATATAATACAATATACTATGACAGCATATTTACTTATGCGGTTTTGTTGCGATCAATTACTATTTTTACGACATATTTACAATAGTCTAAGAACGTTTCTGATTTCTTACCTTTCATTATGTCCTTTAAATTATTAGGTGTTATTTTCGTGCCCAGTATATTTTCGACGTTAAAGCGTTGTTTTGCGAATTGAGGACAGTCGAGTAGTATATGTGGGACCGTTTCGCTTGCATCCGGGTCGCAGATGCACGAGGGATTCTCCTTGCACTTGAAACGAAACAAGTACTCAGAGAACCCGCCGTGTCCCGTCATTATCTGTGTGTTCAGGCTATTTGTTCCTATCCTGCGAATTATACCATAAGCAACCCGCACATCCGGGAAGAATAACTTGGTCACGGCTGCAGTGTCGCTGGTTTCGTACCTACGATTCCACTCATCAAGCGTCGCCATACGCAGGCTTCGCTTGATGAATGAGATCGGACACCGATCGTAGTCAGGTCTTCTTTTGGAGTTCCCAGCGGCCTCTTTTGCTAGTTGGTCGGCTCTTTCGTTCCCCAATAGTCCTACGTGAGCTTTAATCCAGAACAAGTTCACCAGCTTGCTCTGGAGGGATGCAGATCTTATATTATCCCTAGCTTCGACAGCAAGAGGATGGTGCGATCCAGGATTTGTGATTGTTTGAAGAGCCGCCATTGAGTCGCTGAAAACTCCGAAGGAAGAACTGTTGAGCCTAGTTATCTCCCTAGTTGCCCTTGCTATTGCTAGGAGTTCAGCCTGGTAAACGGTGCAATAATTTGATAGAGCAAGTTTGAGGGCTCTGGTCTCAGCCTCACCGTTCCATATGGACAGTGAAGCACCAACCCCTCCTCCAATCTTGCTCCCGTCCGTAAATATGCGGACGTCGAAATTGCAGTTATTGTCCAGTTGTTCTTGGTTTACCAGGCTGCTGAATTGCAGGATGTCACGTGCCGCGGGGTGGGGATCCTCGATTGCAGCAGCCATTCGCTCGACCTCCCTGTCCCCCAGTGATGTCTGGGGCACCCCCTTCTTGGCTTCGTAAAGTGATGCTGCCTCACGAACTCGGAGGTCAAGGGGGAGCATTCCGGACAGCACTAGTGCTGAGTTCAGGGAGACCGTGCGATATGCCCTGCAGATTTTCTGAGCAATTCCACGCTGGACGGTCCCAAGTTGCTTTATAATGCCCAACTTTTTTGCAGCCGGTGCCCAGACGCTAGCAGCGTAAAGTATTATGGGCTCTACGGTCGCCACATATATCACCCGAATAACCTCTGGGTGAAGCCCCCAACTGACCTTTGCGGCTCTACACAGCTGTTTGTAGACCGCGATTGCCTTCCTACAAACGTGCGAGACGTGGGTGTTGAAGGTCAGTTTTTGGTCAATGGTCACACCCAGAAGCTTCATTTCTTTTGATATGCCAATGTCGATCCCCCCCATCCTCAAGCGTGGTGTGTCGTATTTTAATTTTCGAGTAATCACCATAGCGGTTGTTTTGTGTGGTGCGAATTTGAGTTTGTTCTCGACACCCCACGCCAGAACATGATTGAGAGCGGCATTGGCACATTTCTCCACCTCTAGTGCGGTCTCTCCGTCAAAGACTAAGAGAACATCATCCGCAAACGCCTGAATGTAGTTCCCCCTGTTCACTACTGCTTTTAGGAGGGGGTCTAGGACTAAGTTCCATAAGATTGGCCCTCCAATTGAGCCTTGGACACAGCCCTTGTTTGTGTCCTTGGTGTATGCTTCCCCACCGTACCTGATCGTCACTTTTCGGTTTCTGAGGTAGCTGTCTATGACCCGCCTAAGGTTGATTGGGCACTTCTCCTCTGCCAGACGGACTCTAATCGCTGGCCACCAGGCGCTATCGAAGGCTCCCTCTATGTCCAACGATACAAGCGTAACTATCCTTTTTTGCTCTAGCTTACTGTTGACATGTTGCATGAGCGCATAGAGGGAGTCCTCGGTGCTCCTTTGTGGCATGAAACCGTATTGGCGGGTGCTCATCCCTGGTAAAAGGTGGAACTTTAGGCGGGCCACCAGCATTTTTTCAAAAGCCTTCCCCAATATAGGCAATAGTCCAATCGGCCTATACGATTTGGGGGTGGTATAGTTGGTTTTCCCAGGCTTCCTCAGTATCACGACTGTTGCCTCCTTCCAGGACGTGGGGAAGTGATGGTGTTCTAGGCACTTGTTTAGGAACTTTAAGAATAATTCCGGGTCACTACTCACGGCATGACAACAGATGTCTGCGGTAAAGCCATCGGAACCCGGTGCCTTCTTCGGGTTGAAGGACTCCATTGAATTTTTTAATTCTGCCAGCGTAAACGGTGGGTCGCAAGGATTATCTTGTTCGCCAGAGTTTACGCATTCTGCTTTGATTCGAACGGATCGGTGATGGGCATTGTCACATTCTGGGAGGTCATCCGGGTAAAAAGTTTCAGCTAGTAGCTTTACGGAGCCTCTCGCATCCAGTACGTCACCGTTCTCCTCCAATGGCAAGTCCTCCTCCCTACGCTGCGTTCTACCTATCACCCTATATATTCCCTCCCAGACCCCCTCCCTATCCTGCTTCTCGCAGAACTCCTTCCAACTCTCGGTCTGAGCTTTAGCCGATTCTAACTCGTACTCTTCTTTTAGTTTCAGGTACTCTTCTATGACCTTCGACTTCCGGATTTGGGCGGCACAGCGGATCCTGCGCTTCCTGGTGGCGACGGTCTTCTTCATCTCAGCGAGTCTCTCGGACCACCACGGCAAGGTAAGTTCCTCTTGGACTTTTTTGGTAGGTATTGTTTGCTTGCATGCTTCTTCTATTGCTTTTGTGAGGTTGTCTGTCATGATGTCAATTTGCTCAATGTCTTTAATTTTATCTATTGCGGTTGCTGTGAATTTATGGTCTATTTTTAATTTGCCAAACTTCTCATGAAATTTGGCCCAATTTGCTTTTTTGGTTCTGAATTTCCTAGTTGTTCTTTCAATTTTGACGCCTTTAGATTTCTTCAAGAGGATCTTAAACGTAATGCCGTTGTGATCCGAGCTCGTGAGGCCTTCGTCAACCCTCCAGTCGTCTATCAAGTCCAAAATGTCGTTTGAACAAGCGGTTATGTCCACGTGACTGCTGTACCGTTTCCCTCCGCGGATAGTGTCGAAGGTCGGAATTTCTCCTCGGTTGAGTATGTTCAGGTTAAGCTCACCGAGAGTTCCTGCCATCTCTTCTCCCCTAAGGTCGACCGTCGGGCTGCCCCACCATATACTCTTTGCATTGGCGTCCCCTCCAACAATCAGTCTCTTGGAGCCGACTGCAAGCCCTATTCGTCTAAGGTGTTCTAGATAGGGCTCGATAGGCTGGTCTGGCTCAAAGTAGAGGGAGACAAGCGTGATCTCCCAGGCACTGGTCTGGATTCCCACCACTGAGATGTTATTCGTGGTGAGTTTAGGGTACTGCTTGACTGTAAAG
Source organism: Apamea epomidion (assembly GCA_947507525.1). Taxonomy (NCBI): domain Eukaryota; kingdom Metazoa; phylum Arthropoda; class Insecta; order Lepidoptera; family Noctuidae; genus Apamea; species Apamea epomidion. Next base: position 20,868,581 of record OX382237.1, read on the forward strand.
TCGCTGTTAAAGACGGCTATTGCCGCTTTGACAGTCCCTTCTCCTATGCCAGTGTTCTGGAAGATCCTGACGCCCCTGTGACTCCTCATTACCTTCGCTCCTGCCACGTACGGTTCCTGTAGAAGCGCCACCGCTATTCCACGCTTCGTAGCTTCTATCAGAAGCTCGTTGGTGGCTAGCTTCTTGCGTTGGAGGTTAGCCTGCAATACTCCATACGGGGTATTTTGTATAGGGGTGCCCTTAGCAGTACGCTACAGTCGACCTGGCCACGTCATCCCATTTCTTTCTTACAGGGCAATCAAGGCTGAAGGCGTTGTGTTGCGTGCCGTGCTCTATCTTCGACTTCGCGCAGTTTCGGCAAGCGGGTAGTGAGCCCGATAGCCAATCGGGGCACTCTGGTCTCATATGGGGGCCACCGCAGTGGCTACATAAGTCCGCGGGCTCCTTGCAGAACCGCTTACCGTGTCCGAAGCCTAGGCAGCGAGTGCATTGGACCAGCGGGGACTGATCCTCGATCCTAATGCGCTGGAGGTCGATGTGCACGGTCCCGATTTCTATAGCCCGTCGCCAGATAGTGGGCGAGACGCTGATGATGACGTGGCCAATATGGGGGTTACGTGTCCTTCTCCTATATTTTACCTCCAACCTGTTTTCCCCAGTGTCGAGGCCGTCAAAAACACCCTTGTTCTGGTTCCTTAGTGCTCTAATGACGTCTTCGTCGGTATTCACGACTAGAACATTCTTAAGGATCAGAAGCGGGTCTTTGTTTCTGACTTCCTCGACAGTGAGGTCAACTCCTTCTTTTTGAAGTCGGGTTTTTATTTTGCTTCTCTCTTCTTCGGTTTCCAGGCCTATTATTATTTTCCTATCCTTGGCTTTCCTTACCTTTTCCACCTTTATCCACCCATCTTTGGCATTGACCGCTTCCCTTATTCTGTTTAGGACTTCGTCGCCTGTTTCGGTTTCATCCTTGGATGTGACCACAACAGAATGCAGCGTACTGCGTCTTGGCAGTGAGTTCACGGGTTGAGCTGCAGCCACACTCGCATAGGTACCCTTCTCCAAGATATTATTTTGATGATCTATCTTCTCCTTGAGCTCCTCTATTTTCTTGCTATTTTCTGCTAGGAGCTTTGTGTGCTGTTGCATTGCCAGCAGGATCTTACTAGGCCCTGTTTCTTCAGGAGAAGTTATTTCTGCAGCTGGTGCTTTTGGGTCTGTCCCTACCGGCCCTGCCGTCGTCACTCGTAGTTTTGCCACTTTTAGCTCCGTTTCAACTTCCTTTACCAATTGGTAAAGTCGTTCTGTGGCTTCGGAGATACCGGTTTTTATCTCCGTCTTTGTGTTCCTCGAGCTGCTTAGGTGAAGCTTTGCCTTTGTTAGGCAGGCTTTTGCCTCCGCAGTTCGGTCTGCATATTTGACCTTTGGTGGTGAATGCGTCTCAAGTGACTTCCTCATTGTCGTCGCGGTTGCCTGCGTCAAAGCAGACTTCGTCACAGTTTTCGCAGGGCCGGCCTGCGACGTCTTGTTTGTAATTGAGGGAGTTGGGCTGGTATTTGTGGCTTCCCACTCTCCTATGCTGCGCCTTACGTTAGGGGGGGGCACTGCCCCAGGCCTTGATGGAGACTTTTCGTCGTTGGTCACCTTTGAAGGTGTTCTAAAGCCGAACATGTCGGAAGGTATGCGTCAGTATAAAATTAAAAACGTCAATAGGGACGATAAAATAAAATAAAACTAAATAAAAAGAATAAAATTGCAACAAAACCTCACAAAACTCTTAAAAACTATGGTAGAGTATCAGCAAAAAAAAAAAAAAAACATTTTTAAAACGTCTCTATTACGACTCTACCCAGGGTACAGGGCTTCGGGCAGTTATATAGGGCTCCACTTGGCCCCTAGTGTCAATTCCAAGGTAAAAAACAAATTTTTTAAAATTTTTTTTTTTTTCTTTTTTTTGGTAGAGTGGCTCTATGTAGAGTCCACTCGATACCGTCAATGAATAGAGCCCGCCGAGCCAGACTCAACAACACCAAACACGAGGTACCTAGCACTAAGGGTTCCGGAGCAATCACAGTTTAAAATTTCTGGTTACCATCCAAGATGGCGGCCAAAAAGTGGTTAAAACCCGAAAGCTCCGCAACCAGCAGACCGAATTCCCCCGTGCTTGGGTTTATTTTACCGAGCCTGACGAGATCCACACAATGAGAAGCTTTTCAGGCTGAAAAAATTTTTCCTCCTGAAAACGCCTGAAAGCCGGTCCACCCCAAAGACAAGCGTTAGCCAGTCCCAGCAAAGCAAATCCCGTCCCTCTACGACCCTCCGTTACGGAGATATTGGTATTTAAAATTTCACCAAGATGGCGGCACAGCTGTCAAAGTAAATCTTTGGCAGGTAATATCTCCGCTTTGGCTGGTCGCAGAACACCCGAGTTTGGACTCTTTCGGCTTGGCCCGACTCGCCCGCTCATGCAAAGTGGCCTCTGGATTCCTGAAAATTTTCAGCCTGAAATCGCCCGAAACCTACTGTACACGATAGACTATGCCCCCCTGAACCAACAATGTTAAGACCGCAACTCTCTGCGACCACTGAGTCCGGAGCTACGTTGAGTTGAAGTTTTCCAATATGGCCGCCCAACTGTCAAATGCCAACTTTAGGTGGCAATAACTCCGCGACCGTTTATCGGAGAGAGCTGCGGTTTCAAATGTGGGTATTACCCAGACCTTGTGTCTAGATCGGAATTATTTTCAGCGCTGAAAATTTTCAGCCCTGAAAAACGCCTGAAAACAATTTTAAATTGTACCCGCTAGTGTCCCGCTCAGAAGGGTACAAATTCTGGTTCTCTACGCCCAATAGCTTTGGAGATATTTGATGTTAAAAATTTAACCACTTAAACCAAAATGGCTGAAAAAAGCTATTTCCGCGGGTTTTTAAGTTATTGGGCGCAACTTTGGGCTCAAACTATTCGCTATACACATAAAAATGTCAATTCTATCGTCAAAATTAATTTATTTCTATATATTTCAATTTTATGTCAAAAAATAGCTAAAAATTCCATAACTTTGGAACCGCTAATCAAAAAATTTTGGAAAAAATGTTTAAATATTTGGTAAATAAAGCGCTATGCGACACAAACATAAAATTTTGGAATTTCAGGATTTTTCCTGTCGAAATTTATATAAATGTAATTTTTACAGTTTTTTGGTTACTATGCCAAATCTAAAACAGCTAAAAATCTAGTTCTTTCAGGATGTCCTTTTCTGATGAGCGCGCAACAGATAGCAGTTGTAGATTTTCGAATTTTTTAATATTTCAGGAGTTATAAGTATCCAAACTTTTAACTTTCTAATTGTTATAGAACTGAGGGTACATTAGATAAAATTAATGTACTTGCGAATATTGTTCTCTCCCAGGGGCTTCTTGCGTGCTGCAAAGTTTCAGGCAGCTGGCGTGTCTCCTTGAGGTTTTTCAGAGCACGTGCTTTTTCGATTTTCCTGAATATCTCGAGAATTTCAGAGTCGAGGTGTTTTCTGAGTAGGCAGGAACCAGGGTAAGGCTGCTCCGCTATGTTTCTCACAAGAAAAACATGGGGTCGTCGATCTTGTTCCGTGGTAAATGCGTCCGATAGTCCAATTTGGGAAAACTTAACCTCTAAAAAGAGGGTTTTTCAGCTTTTGCACTGCACAGCACTGCAATCCAGGTTGCGTTTTAACTTAGGCGTGTAGGGGCAACGTTCCTCTACACACCGACACTTGATTTGTAAAAATCCGAGCACTTTTTACCACTTTTTAGATTTTTTAACTGCGGAGCGACTCCAAAAACGATCCGACCACCGCGAGGGCTGGGGGGGAACTGGGTTAGGTTAGGTTAGGTTAGGTTCATGGTTGCTTCGGGAAGTACCTGTGTCGCATTAACAGGGAGCCGGACGCCCGGTGTCACCACTGCGTCGACTGCCGGGTGGACACGGCGCGGCATACGCTGGCAGAGTGTGCCGCCTGGGAGGAGCCACGCCGTGCCCTCATCTCAGAAGTAGGCAGTGACCTGTCGTTGCCGGCCGTGGTCGAGTCGATGGTCGGCAGCGAAGAGTCCTGGGACGCGGTGGTTTCCTTCTGCGAAACAGTCGTCTCGCAGAAGGAGGCTGCGGAAAGGGAGAGGGAGATCTCGTCCACTCACCCGGCCCGCAGCAGGCGCACCGGGCGTCGGCGGAGGGCGGACAACGCCCTCTTCCAGCCCCCCTAAATGGGTCCAGGGGCGACGGACTCGGGGACGTCCGTTGCCCGCCACACATCAGGACCCGAGGTGGCGGCGCGTAGTGTTCCACGCGCGCCCCTCTTAGACGTCGCGGGGGGAGTCTAACACCTCACTCCCCCCCCTGACCCGAGGAGGCCCGCGGTGGCGGGCCGGCACCAGTCGGGGGTTGCGGAAGGATCGTACGTTCCCGCGACCCCCGGCGTAGGTGTGAGATGGAACACCGGGGTGGTTTTTAGCCGGTAAGAGTCCGGCATGCCCCTCTGCCTTCCCCAGGGCGGAGGATGTCCATGAGGATTTTCCCCCCGAGACCAAAAAAAAAAAAAAAAAAAAAGGTTAGGTTAGGTTAGGTTAGGTTAGGTTAGGTTCCCCCCCGGTCCCCCCCCCCCCCCCCCCGGTGGGTTCCCGCATTGACGAGGCGGGGGGGCTCAGTAGCCGTGGCCTCGCAGGACCACGGTGAAGCTAAGAGGAACCCCTGCGGGGGCCGCTCGTCAAGGCTTTGCGGCTTAGCCGACGACGAGCGGCCTGCGGGTAGGTGGCGGTGCCACTTGGGTGACACCGCAACCTACCTGAGGCGGGCCGCGATGTCCCTCGTATGGGAGATATCGCGGCTGAGGATTGGAGGCCACGGCGGGAGAGGAGTGTCGGTGTTACGTTGCCGCTCTCCCTACCTTCCGCGGCCTTAACGGGGCCGCCACCGTTAGATGGCGGACGCGGTGGGGCCGCAGGGGAAGAGGAGTGTCGGTGTTACGTTGCCGCTCTCCCTATCCTCTGCGGCCGTAGCCCCCCCCAACGCGGGGGGCATGCGGGGCCCGCCAGCTAGGCGGGCGTGGAGGTCAGCAGGCAACGGGTGCGGGGGCACCGTTGCCTGTATCGCACAGGCCTCCACCAGTGTGGGATGGGAATGGCCAGGTGTTCTCGGCCATTCCCGTAGCCCCCCGACCTGGGGGGCATGCGGGGCCCGCCATACCATCTAGGCGGGCATGCGCCGGGAGGGCTGTGGAAGTAAAGGCTATGCCGGTTTCCCATGGCCCTCCCATCACGGCGATGCGGGAACACCGCTGAGTTTTAGTGGGTATACTGTCATTCCGACAGGGAGTCCCACATACCCCGTCTCGTCCCCCGCGAGACGGGGATGCATAAAGCATTTCTCAGCGAGAAAAAAAAAAAAAAAAAAAAAAAAAAAAAAAAAAAAAAAAAAAAAAAAAAAAGTTAGGTAGCCCCCCCCACCCTGGGGGGCATGCGGGGCCCGCCATACCATCTAGGCGGGCATGCGCCGGGAGGGCTGTGGAAGTAAAGGCTATGCCGGTTTCCCATGGCCCTGCCATCACGGCGATGTGGGAACACCGCTGAGTTTTAGTGGGTATACTGTCATTCCGACAGGGAGTCTCACATACCCCGTCTCGTCCCCCACGAGGCGGGGATGCATAAAGCATTTCTCAGCGAGAAAAAAAAAAAAAAAAAAAGGTTAGGTTAGGTTGGGGGATCCCCCACAGTGCATACTTCCTCGCAGTTTCCCCCGGGCAACGTCGTGTCTGACCACCGTAACGGAGTGGCAGACCGGCGGCTAAAGTGCGCTGTGATTCGTTGACTTTCCTGCGGTTGTCGACGAATAATGAGTAAGAAACCGATGCGGGACGCCTCTGGGCGTTTTGCTAGTTTTAACCCTGATTTTAACCTTATTTATAACCCCAATTTTTATCCCAATTTTAACCAAAATTTTAACCCGAATCGCTCCTCCCAGGGCGATTCAAACGGCCCTTCTCAGGGCCAACCTAACGGCCCTTCTCAGGGCCAATCCAACGGCCCTTTTCAGGGCCACGCCGGTGACGCTTTGGCGTCGGACGCTGACCGCGCACCGTCTGCGGCCGGCTTGTTCAGCAGGCCGGACGAGTTTTCGGACTCCAACGACTCCAACCTGGAGACGTCGGGGGCCGAAAACGACCGCCTCAAGCGGAAGAGGGCCTACCTAAGGCACGGGTCCGAGGGCTCCTCGGAGTCGGCCGAAGGTAAGGCCGGGAAGAAGTCGAAGCCTAAAAAGGCTTCGACTTCTAAAGAGCCTGATACCCACGACGTGGGTTTGGTGGACGCCGAGCGCCAGCTAAATCTGGCAAAGAGGGCGCAACTCCAGGAGGACCTGGAGGAGAGGGTCGCTGCGAAGGAGCGCCAGACGCAAACCGCCAGGTCGAGGGCCGGCTATGGGGCATCCAGTGTCCTGTATGCTGACCACTCCCTGGCGGAACTGGAGCGCATGGCGCAGGAGGACAGAGAGGAGGTCCTGGAGGTCGCCTCAAAGTCCTCCAACCTGAAGGGGACCTTCCAGAAGGCCCTCAAATGCCGGGCTGCCAGCTTGCACGGCATAGTCGCAGAGCTGGTGAAGCGGACGGCCACGGACGAGACGCGGCAGCTGCAGGCGAAGGTGGATCGCCTGCAGGCGGAGGTCAGCCAGCTACACCTGAAGCTGGCTGAGGCCACGGCTCGGCCTGCTCAGCCTGCCCCAGGCCCGGTGGGAGGAGGCTCCTCCTCCCCTTCCAACCTTGAGGAGATAATCCGCAAGGTTGTCATGGAGGAGAGGGCCTTCACCCGGGCCTGCCTCGCAGGCATCGAGGACCGGCTCCTGCCGGAAAGGCGGCTCCGCCCGCCGCTAGCGGCGGATAAGCCACCACCGAGGGAGCCGGAACCGGCGCCTCTAGCAGGCCCGGCATCGGATGCGCAGCCCCAGGCTCCGAAGCCCTCCAAGGGCAAAGGGAAGGGCAAGAGGACGAAGGTGGCTCCCCAAGCCCCCACCACAAGCGCGGAGGGAGCGACTGGGTCGTTGGCGACTCCAGCAGCCACCCAGGACTCGCAGGAGGAAGACGCCCTGCTTCCCTCCACCACCCCGTCCAACCAGTCGTGGACGGAAGTGGTCAAGAGAGGGAAGGGCAAGGGAGTGCAAAAGCCGGCCCCCAAGCCCGCCGCGAATGCTCCTGCAGGCAAACGGGCCCCAGCCGGCGGGAGGAAGCTGGTTCCTCCCAAAACTGCGGCCGTCGTCGTGACCCTCACCCCGGCGGCCGTGGAGCGGGGCGAGACATACGAGTCCGTCCTAAGACGGGCTCGTACCAATGCTGATCCCTCCCAGCTGGGGATCAGCAATATTACGTGCCGCCGAACCCTAACCGGGGCTCGAATTTTCGAGTTCTCGGGGGAAGAGCGCGGCACCAATGCGGACCTCTTTGCAAAAAAGTTGCAAGAGGTCATCGCGGACGTGGCGACCATCGTAAAGCCTGTCAAGACCGCAGCCTTGGAGGTGGCCGATCTGGATGACTCGGTCACCAAGGAGGATGTGGTGGCGGCAGTCGCGGCGGCTGGAGGCTGCGACGCTGGCGCGGTGAGGGGTGGAGCCATCGGGTTCGGCCGCCGTGGCATGGGCATCATCCGCATCGAGTGCCCAGTCGCCGCGGCTGCGGCCGTCCTTGCTGCGACCAAGGGACGGCTGCTCGTGGGGCTCAGCTCGGCTGTGGTCAGGCCACTTGAGGACCAGCCTACGCGGTGCTTCAAGTGCTTCGCGTTCGGCCACACCCGAGCCACGTGTCCCTCCAAGTCCGACTGGGGAGACACGTGCTACCAGTGCGGGCAAGAGGGACACAAGAGTGCCACTTGCCGCGCCACCACGCCACACTGCAAGGCGTGTGCCGCCAGTGGCCGTCCTGCGGACCACAGGATGACGGGCCGAAGCTGCAAGCCCCCCGTGAGGAAGGGCATAGTGCCGGCGCAGGTTCGCCCTGTTGCCACCACCGCCGCCGCCATCGTCGTCGCTGCAGCGCCAGCGGCGGTAGTTGAGGAGAGGGGTGCGATGTCGGAATAATGCTTTCCGACTATCGCATCCTCCAGGCGAACGCCAACCACTGCAAAGCGGCCCAGGACCTGGTAGTGCAGGTCATGGCCGAGTGGTTGGTGAACGTAGCGGTGGTCGCCGAGCCCTACTCGATCCCCAGCAGCTGGCTGGGTGACGAGGACGACTCGGTGGCACTAGCGGCGCGGTCTTCCACGGACTCCCCTCCCCTCTCGCTATTAGAGAGAGGACCGGGATACGTGGCCGCCGCGTGGGGAGACATAGCCCTTGTGGGGGTATATTTCTCCCCAAACCGCCCTCTCCAGGACTTTGAGAATTATCTCGGAGTCCTGGCCGCCGTGGTCGGCAGGGCGGCGCCGCGGCAGGTCTCCCTGCTGGGAGACCTGAATGCCAAGTCGGTCACCTGGGGCAACCCGGCCACCGACGCACGCGGGCGGGCGGTGGAGATGTGGGCAGCCTCCTCTGGACTCTCCCTCCTGAACAGAGGAAGCGTCCAGACATGCGTGCGGCGGCAGGGTGGCTCAATAGTGGACGTCACTTTCGCCACCCCTGCGTTAGCCGCACGCGTGCTGAACTGGCGGGTGGACCTGGTGGAGACCATGTCGGACCACCGCTACGTGCGGTTCGACATCTCCACCAGGGGCCCCGGAGCGATGCGGCCCATCTCGGGGCGATCACCGTTCCCGCGGTGGGCTCTCACCCGCCTGGACAGGGAGGCAGCGGCGGAGGCGGCGTTCATCCAGGACTGGCTTTCGCCGCCTACCGCCGGCCTGGATGTGGACACCGCAGCGGGGCAGCTGAGGGAGTGTCTGACCGAGGTATGCAACTCTAGCATGCCTCGGTCTCGCCGACCACCACCCAAACGCGCCGTGTACTGGTGGTCGGCGGAGCTGGCGGGGCTTCGAGCAGCTTGTGCGGAGGCAAGGAGGGCCTACACGCGGAGTCGGCGGCGGCGTCGACGGGACCAGGCCGACGAGGACCACCTCTATGACGTCTACGTGGAGGCCAAAAAGGTCCTCGATCGGGCCATCGCCGCCGCCAAAGACTCGGCGAGAGCCGAGCTGCTGGAGGGTCTCGACAACGACCCCTACGGGAGACCGTATAAGGCGGCGCGCAACAAATTGCGCCCCTTTGGTCCCCCGGTTGCCGAGACCCTGGAGCCCTCATTTCTGGACGGGGTGGTTCAGTCCCTGTTCCCGGGCAGGGACAACTTCACCCCACCAGTAATGTGTGGAGCCCCGCCAGACGAGGAGGAAGAGGAGGCTCCCCCTCCTGTCACGGAGTCGGAACTTGGCGCAGCGATCCTCCGTATCCGCGCCAAGAAGACGGCTCCAGGCCCCGACGGTGTCCCGGCAAGAGTGGTGGCGATCGCCACTACTCAAATGGAGGGGAGGTTTCGGGACCTCTTCAGCGCATGCCTCGCGTCTGGGAGGTTCCCGAAACCGTGGAAGGAGGGGCAGTTGTGCCTCCTTCGAAAGGAGGGCCGCCCAGCAGACTCCCCCTCGGCATACCGACCCATCGTTCTTTTAGATGAGGTCGGCAAAATGTTCGAGGGGATAATCGCTGGTCGCCTAAAGGGCCACCTGCGGGATACCGGGCCAGACTTGTCGGACGCTCAGTTCGGGTTTCGGGCTGAGCGTTCCACGGTAGACGCGCTGGCCTGCCTTAAGGGGCAGGTGAAGGAGGCGATGGAGGCGGGGGACGGATTGCTGGCGGTGTCATTCGACATAGCCAACGCCTTCAACTCCGTTCCCCACTCCACCATCCTAGAGGCGCTCCGATTCCACGGAGTGCCTCGATACCTGCGCAGTCTGCTGGCCAGCTACCTGGAGGATCGGGCAATCCTCCTGGTAGATAGGACTGGCCAAGTCCGGCGGTATGCCGTCGAAGCCGGCGTTCCACAGGGGTCAGTCATAGGACCACTCCTCTGGAACGTCGGCTACGATTGGCTCTTGCGGGGAACTCTCCTCCGAGGCACGAGCGTCGTCTGCTACGCGGACGACACTCTCCTCACCGCCCGGGGGGGGAGTTTCAGGGAGGCGGCCAATTTGGCCTCGGCGGGCGGATCCTTGGTCACGGCGAGGATCCGCCGCCTAGGTCTAAAGGTGGCGCTGCACAAGACCGAGGCCGTGTTCTTCCACGGACCTCGGCAGCGCCCCCCACCTGACGCCCACATCTTCGTGGAGGGCGTCAGAATCGAGGTCAAGGCCCAGATGGAATATCTGGGCCTTGTGATCGACAGCAGGTGGCGCTTCGGCCCGCATTTCAGCGGGCTGTCGTCGCGCCTGCTGAAGGCCGCGGGGGCGCTATCGTGGCTCCTTCCCAACTTGGGGGGGCCCAGCGCACGATGCCGGCAACTCTACGCCGGCATCCTTAAGAGTATGGCCCTCTACGGGGCCCCTATCTGGGAGGACTCCCTCCATAGGAGGGAGAACGCCGCCGCCTTGCGGGCACCTCAGAGGGCCATAGCCCAGCGGGTGGCGCGGGCCTACCGCACGGTGGGCTTCGCGGCAGCGTGTGCTCTGGCCGGCACCCCGCCTTGGGAACTCGAGGCGTGGGTGCTCGCCAGAGTGTACGAATGGATGGCGGGGCGGAGGGCGAGAGCAGAACGCACCGCCCCGGAAGAGCGGGAGGCCGTCCGGCGGGAGGCGAGGGACGCCATCGTTGTCCATTGGACGCGGGACCTCGCCACCGCAGCCTTTGGCCGCCGAACCCTCGACGCGCTTGGGCCGGTCCTGCGAGACTGGCTCGAGCGGTCGCATGGGTTCCTCTCGTTCCGTCTGGTGCAGGTGCTGTCCGGACATGGTTGTTTCGGATCGTACCTGCACCGGATCGGACGGGAGGAGACGCCGTCGTGCCACGACTGTGGCGCGGCGGAGGACACGGCGCAGCACACCCTCGAGGTGTGCCCGTCGTGGTCCGAGCCTCGCCGCAGTCTCATTGCGGCGATCGGACGGGACCTCTCACTACCCGGTTTGGTTAACGCCATGCTGGGGGGTGAGGGGTCCTGGGCGGCAGTCGCCTCCTTCTGCGAACACGTCATGTCCCAGAAGGAGGCGGCGGAGCGCGCGCGGGAGGACGATCCTCACGCGGCGGCGCTCAGAAGGCGGAGGAGGGGTCGAAGAAGACGTCAATTTGACAGTCATCTCCGACTCCTCCCAGGTGGAGGCCAGCAGGCAACGGGTGCGGGGGCACCCTTGCCTGTATCGCACAGGCCTCCACCAGTGTCGGACGGGAATGGCCAGGTGTTCCCGGCCATTCCCGTAGCCCCCCAGCACGGGGGGCATGCAGGGCCCGCCAGCTAGGCGGGCATGCGCCGGGAGGGCTGTGGAAGTAAAGGCTAAGCCGGTTTCCCATGGCCCTCCCATCACGGCGATGCGGGAACACCGCTGAGTTTTAGTGGGTATACTGTCATTCTGACAGGGAGTCCCACATACCCCGGCTCGTCCCCCACGAGAAGGGGATGCATAAAGCATTTCTCAGCGAGAAAAAAAAAAAAAAAAAAGGTTAGGTTCCCCCCGGCCTGCGGGTGACAGACTAGGGGCGTCTGTCGCCCGATCAGAAACAGGCCTCGAGGCGGCGGCGTAGTGTTCCGCGCGCGCCTCTTAGTTGGAGTTCCTGCGGCCACTGGGTGACGGCCGCAGAGGGTGACGGGGCCCGCCTACAAACATCTGGTGGGCCAATACCTGCCGGGGGCGCGGATGAATGCGCAAGCGATACCCGTACCCCCGGCAATAGGTACAGGAAGGGAACACCGGGGTGGTTTTTAGCCGGTAAGAGTCCGGCATGCCCCTCTGCCTTCCCCAGGGCGGAGGATGTCCATGAGGATTTTCCCCCCGATAACAAAAAAAAAAAAAAAAGGTTAGGTTCCCCCCCGGTGGGTTCCCGCATTGACGAGGCGGGGGGGCTCAGTAGCCGTGGCCTCGCAGGACCACGGTGAAGCTAAGAGGAACCCCAGCGGGGGCCGCTCGTCAAGGCTTTGCGGCTTAGCCGACGACGAGCGGCCTGCGGGTAGGTGGCGGTGCCGCTTGGGTGACATCGCAACCTACCTGAGGCGGGCCGCGATGTCCCTCCTATGGGAGACATCGTGGCTGAGGATTCGAGGCCGCGGCGGGAGAGGAGTGTCGGTGTTACGTTGCCGCTCTCCCTACCTTCCGCGGCCTTAACGGGGCCGCCACCGTTAGATGGCGGACGCGGTGGGGCCGCAGGGGAAGAGGAGTGTCGGTGTTACGTTGCCGCTCTCCCTATCCTCTGCGGCCGTAGCCCCCCCAACGCGGGGGGCATGCGGGGCCCGCCAGCTAGGCGGGCGTGGAGGTCAGCAGGCAACGGGTGCGGGGGCACCGTTGCCTGTATCGCACAGGCCTCCACCAGTGTGGGACGGGAATGGCCAGGTGTTCTCGGCCATTCCCGTAGCCCCCCAACCTGGGGGGCATGCGGGGCCCGCCATACCATCTAGGCGGGCATGCGCCGGGAGGGCTGTGGACGTAAAGGCTATGCCGGTTTCCCATGGCCCTCCCATCACGGCGATGCGGGAACACCGCTGAGTTTTAGTGGGTATACTGTCATTCCGACAGGGAGTCCCACATACCCCGTCTCGTCCCCCGCGAGACGGGGATGCATAAAGCATTTCTCAGCAGAGGGTCGCTGCGAAGGAGCGCCAGACGCAAACCGCCAGGTCGAGGGCCGGCTATGGGGCATCCAGTGTCCTGTATGCTGACCACTCCCTGGCGGAACTGGAGCGCATGGCGCAGGAGGACAGAGAGGAGGTCCTGGAGGTCGCCTCAAAGTCCTCCAACCTGAAGGGGACCTTCCAGAAGGCCCTCAAATGCCGGGCTGCCAGCTTGCACGGCATAGTCGCAGAGCTGGTGAAGCGGACGGCCACGGACGAGACGCGGCAGCTGCAGGCGAAGGTGGATCGCCTGCAGGCGGAGGTCAGCCAGCTACACCTGAAGCTGGCTGAGGCCACGGCTCGGCCTGCTCAGCCTGCCCCAGGCCCGGTGGGAGGAGGCTCCTCCTCCCCTTCCAACCTTGAGGAGATAATCCGCAAGGTTGTCATGGAGGAGAGGGCCTTCACCCGGGCCTGCCTCGCAGGCATCGAGGACCGGCTCCTGCCGGAAAGGCGGCTCCGCCCGCCGCTAGCGGCGGATAAGCCACCACCGAGGGAGCCGGAACCGGCGCCTCTAGCAGGCCCGGCATCGGATGCGCAGCCCCAGGCTCCGAAGCCCTCCAAGGGCAAAGGGAAGGGCAAGAGGACGAAGGTGGCTCCCCAAGCCCCCACCACAAGCGCGGAGGGAGCGACTGGGTCGTTGGCGACTCCAGCAGCCACCCAGGACTCGCAGGAGGAAGACGCCCTGCTTCCCTCCACCACCCCGTCCAACCAGTCGTGGACGGAAGTGGTCAAGAGAGGGAAGGGCAAGGGAGTGCAAAAGCCGGCCCCCAAGCCCGCCGCGAATGCTCCTGCAGGCAAACGGGCCCCAGCCGGCGGGAGGAAGCTGGTTCCTCCCAAAACTGCGGCCGTCGTCGTGACCCTCACCCCGGCGGCCGTGGAGCGGGGCGAGACATACGAGTCCGTCCTAAGACGGGCTCGTACCAATGCTGATCCCTCCCAGCTGGGGATCAGCCATATTACGTGCCGCCGAACCCTAACCGGGGCTCGAATTTTCGAGTTCTCGGGGGTAGAGCGCGGCACCAATGCGGACCTCTTCGCAACAAAGTTGCAAGAGGTCATCGCGGATGTGGCGACGGTCGTCAAGCCCGTCAAGACCGCAGCCTTGGAGGTGGCCGATCTGGACGATTCGGTCACCAAGGAGGATGTGGTGGCGGCCGTCGCCGCAGCTGGAGGCTGCGACGCTGGCGCAGTGAGGGGTGGATCCATCGGGATCGGCCGCCGCGGCATGGGCATCATCCGCGTCGAGTGCCCAGTCGCCGCGGCTGCGGCCGTCCTTGCTGCGACCAAGGGACGGCTGCTCGTGGGGCTCAGCTCGGCTGTGGTCAGGCCACTTGAGGACCAGCCTACGCGGTGCTTCAAGTGCTTCGCGTTCGGCCACACCCGAGCCACGTGTCCCTCCAAGTCCGACTGGGGAGACACGTGCTACCAGTGCGGGCAAGAGGGACACAAGAGTGCCACTTGCCGCGCCACCACGCCACACTGCAAGGCGTGTGCCGCCAGTGGCCGTCCCGCGGACCACAGAATGACGGGCAGGAGCTGCAAGCCCCCCGTGAGGAAGGGCATAGTGCCGGCGCAGGTTCGCCCTGTTGCCACCACCGCCGCTGCCATCGCCGTCGCTGCAGCGCCAGCGGCGGTAGCTGAGGAGAGGGGTGCGATGTCGGAATAATGCTTTCCGACTATCGCATCCTCCAGGCGAACGCCAACCACTGCAAAGCGGCCCAGGACCTGGTAGTGCAGGTCATGGCCGAGTGGTTGGTGAACGTAGCGGTGGTCGCCGAGCCCTACTCGATCCCCAGCAGCTGGCTGGGTGACGAGGACGACTCGGTGGCACTAGCGGCGCGGTCTTCCACGGACTCCCCTCCCCTCTCGCTATTAGAGAGAGGACCGGGATACGTGGCCGCCGCGTGGGGAGACATAGCCCTTGTGGGGGTATATTTCTCCCCAAACCGCCCTCTCCAGGACTTTGAGAATTATCTCGGAGTCCTGGCCGCCGTGGTCGGCAGGGCGGCGCCGCGGCAGGTCTCCCTGCTGGGAGACCTGAATGCCAAGTCGGTGACCTGGGGCAACCCGGCCACCGACGCACGCGGGCGGGCGGTGGAGATGTGGGCAGCCTCCTCTGGACTCTCCCTCTTGAACAGAGGAAGCGTCCAGACATGCGTGCGGCGGCAGGGTGGCTCAATAGTGGACGTCACTTTCGCCACCCCTGCGTTAGCCGCACGCGTGCTGAACTGGCGGGTGGACCTGGTGGAAACCATGTCGGACCACCGCTACGTGCGGTTCGACATCTCCACCAGGGGCCCCGGAGCGATGCGGCCCATCTCGGGGCGATCACCGTTCCCGCGGTGGGCTATCACCCGCCTGGACAGGGAGGCAGCGGCGGAGGCGGCGTTCATCCAGGACTGGCTTTCGCCGCCTACCGCCGGCCTGGATGTGGACACCGCAGCGGGGCAGCTGAGGGAGTGTCTGACCGAGGTATGCAACTCTAGCATGCCTCGGTCTCGCCGACCACCACCCAAACGCGCCGTGTACTGGTGGTCGGCGGAGCTGGCGGGGCTTCGAGCAGCTTGTGCGGAGGCAAGGAGGGCCTACACGCGGAGTCGGCGGCGGCGTCGACGGGACCGGGCCGACGAGGACCACCTCTACGACGTATACGTGGAGGCAAAAAAGGTCCTCGATCGGGCCATCGCCGCCGCCAAAGACTCGGCGAGAGCCGAGCTGCTGGAGGGTCTCGACAACGACCCCTACGGGAAACCGTATAAGGCGGCGCGCAACAAATTGCGCCCCTTTGGTCCCCCGGTTGCCGAGACCCTGGAACCCTCATTTCTGGACGGGGTGGTTCAGTCTCTGTTCCCGGGCAGGGACAACTTCACCCCGCCAGTGATGTGTGGAGCCCCGCTAGTAGACGAGGAGGAAGAGGAGGCCCCCCCTTCTGTCACGGAGTCGGAACTTGGCGCGGCGATCCTTCGTATACGCGCCAAGAAGACGGCTCCAGGCCCCGACGGTGTCCCCGCAAGAGTGGTGGCGATCGCCGCCACTCGAATGGAGGGGAGGTTTCGGGACCTCTTCAGCGCATGCCTTGCGTCTAGGAGGTTCCCGAAACCGTGGAAGGAGGGGCAGTTGTGCCTCCTTCGAAAGGAGGGCCGCCCAGCAGACTCCCCCTCGGCATACCGACCCATCGTTCTTCTAGATGAGGTCGGCAAAATGTTCGAGGGGATAATCGCTGG
Source organism: Apamea epomidion (assembly GCA_947507525.1). Lineage (NCBI taxonomy): Eukaryota > Metazoa > Arthropoda > Insecta > Lepidoptera > Noctuidae > Apamea > Apamea epomidion. The sequence goes on from OX382237.1 coordinate 20,884,551, forward strand.
TCGCCTAAAGGGCCATCTGCGGGATACCGGGCCGGACTTGTCGGACGCTCAGTTCGGGTTTCGGGCTGAGCGTTCCACGGTGGACGCGCTGTCCTGCCTTAAGGGGCAGGTGAAGGAGGCGATGGAGGCGGGGGACGGATTGCTGGCGGTGTCATTCGACATAGCCAACGCCTTCAACTCCGTTCCCCACTCCACCATCCTAGAGGCGCTCCGATTCCACGGAGTGCCTCGATACCTGCGCAGTCTGCTGGCCAGCTACCTGGAGGATCGGGCAATCCTCCTGGTAGATAGGACTGGCCAAGTCCGGCGGTATGCCGTCGAAGCCGGCGTTCCACAGGGGTCAGTCATAGGACCACTCCTCTGGAACGTCGGCTACGATTGGCTCTTGCGGAGAACTCTCCTCCGAGGCACGAGCGTCGTCTGCTACGCGGACGACACTCTCCTCACCGCCCGGGGGGGGAGTTTCAGGGAGGCGGCCAATTTGGCCTCGGCGGGCGGATCCTTGGTCACGGCGAGGATCCGCCGCCTAGGTCTAAAGGTGGCGCTGCACAAGACCGAGGCCGTGTTCTTCCACGGACCTCGGCAGCGCCCCCCACCTGACGCCCACATCTTCGTGGAGGGCGTCAGAATCGAGGTCAAGGCCCAGATGGAATATCTGGGCCTTGTGATCGACAGCAGGTGGCGCTTCGGCCCGCATTTCAGCGGGCTGTCGTCGCGCCTGCTGAAGGCCGCGGGGGCGCTATCGTGGCTCCTTCCCAACTTGGGGGGGCCCAGCGCACGATGCCGGCAACTCTACGCCGGCATCCTTAAGAGTATGGCCCTCTACGGGGCCCCTATCTGGGAGGACTCCCTCCATAGGAGGGAGAACGCCGCCGCCTTGCGGGCACCTCAGAGGGCCATAGCCCAGCGGGTGGCGCGGGCCTACCGCACGGTGGGCTTCGCGCCAGCGTGTGCTCTGGCCGGCACCCCGCCTTGGGAACTCGAGGCGTGGGTGCTCGCCAGAGTGTACGAATGGATGGCGGGGCGGAGGGCGAGAGCAGAACGCACCGCCCCGGAAGAGCGGGAGGCCGTCCGGCGGGAGGCGAGGGACGCCATCGTCGTCCATTGGACGCGGGACCTCGCCACCGCAGCCTTTGGCCGCCGAACCCTCGACGCGCTTGGGCCGGTCCTGCGAGACTGGCTCGAGCGGTCGCATGGGTTCCTCTCGTTCCGTCTGGTGCAGGTGCTGTCCGGACACGGTTGTTTCGGATCGTACCTGCACCGGATCGGACGGGAGGAGACGCCGTCGTGCCACGACTGTGGCGCGGCGGAGGACACGGCGCAGCACACCCTCGAGGTGTGCCCGTCGTGGTCCGAGCCTCGTCGCAGTCTCATTGCGGCGATCGGACGGGACCTCTCACTGCCCGGTTTGGTTAACACCATGCTGGGGGATGAGGGGTCCTGGGCGGCAGTCGCCTCCTTCTGCGAACACGTCATGTCCCAGAAGGAGGCGGCGGAGCGCGCGCGGGAGGACGATCCTCACGCGGCGGCGCTCAGAAGGCGGAGGAGGGGTCGAAGGAGACGTCAATTTGACAGTCATCTCCGACTCCTCCCAGGTGGAGGCCAGCAGGCAGCGGGTGCGGGGGCACCCTTGCCTGTATCGCACAGGCCTCCACCAGTGTCGGACGGGAATGGCCAGGTGTTCCCGGCCATTCCCGTAGCCCCCCAGCCCGGGGGGCATGCGGGGCCCGCCAGCTAGGCGGGCATGCGCCGGGAGGGCTGTGGAAGTAAAGGCTACGCCGGTTTCCCATGGCCCTCCCATCACGGCGATGTGGGAACACCGCTGAGTTTTAGTGGGTATACTGTCATTCCGACAGGGAGTCCCACATACCCCGTCTCGTCCCCCGCGAGACGGGGATGCATAAAGCATTTCTCAGCGAGAAAAAAAAAAAAAAAAAAAAAAGGTTAGGTTAGGTTAGGTTAGGTTAGGTTAGGTTAGGTTAGGTTAGGTTAGGTTAGGTTAGGTTAGGTTGGGGGATCCCCCACAGTGCATACTTCCACGTAGTATCCCCTGGGCAACGTCGCGTCTGACCACCGTAACGGAGTGGCAGACCGGCGGCTAAAGTGCACTGTGAATTCGTAGATATCAACGCGGTCGTCTACGAACATGTCGAGAAAACCGATGCGGGACGCCTCTGGGCGCTTTGCTTGTTTTAACCAAAATGATTTTAACCCTGATTTTTGTCCTAATTTTAATGTTTTTAACCCAGATTTTAACCCCAATCGCTCCTCCCAGGGCGATTCAAACGGCCCTTCTCAGGGCCAACCCAACGGCCCTTCTCAGGGCCAATCCAACGGCCCTTTTCAGGGCCACGCCGGTGACGCTTTGGCGTCGGACGCTGACCGCGCACCGTCTGCGGCCGGCTTGTTCAGCAGGCCGGACGAGTTTTCGGACTCCAACGACTCCAACCTGGAGACGTCGGGGGCCGAAAACGACCGCCTCAAGCGGAAGAGGGCCTACCTAAGGCACGGGTCCGAGGGCTCCTCGGAGTCGGCCGGCGGTAAGGCCGGGAAGAAGTCGAAGCCTAAAAAGGCTTCGACTTCTAAAGAAACCGATACCCACGATGTGGGCTTGGTGGACGCCGAGCGCCAGCTTAACCTGGCAAAGAGGGCGCAACTCCAAGAAGACCTGGAGGAGAGGGTCGCCGCCAAGGAGCGCCAGGCGCAAACCGCCAGGGCGAGGGCCGGCTATGGGGCATCCAATGTCCTGTATGCTGACCACTCCCTGGCGGAACTGGAGCGCATGGCGCAGGAGGACAGAGAGGAAGTCCTGGAGGTCGCCTCAAAGTCCTCCAACCTGAAGGGGACCTTCCAAAAGGCCCTCAAATGCCGGGCTGCCAGCATGCACGGCATCGTCGCAGAGCTGGTGAAGCGGACGGCCACGGACGAGACGCGGCAGCTGCAGGCGAAGGTGGATCGCCTGCAGGCGGAGGTCAGCCAGCTACACCTGAAGCTGGCTGAGGCCACGGCTCGGCCTGCTCAACCTGCCCCAGGTCCGGTGGTAGGAGGCTCCTCCTCCCCTTTCAACCTTGAGGATATAATCCGCAAGGTTGTCATGGAGGAGAGGGCCTTCACCAGGGCCTGCCTCGCAGGCATCGAGGACCGGCTCCTGCCGGAAAGGCGGCTCCGCCCGCCGCTAGCGGCGGATAAGCCACCACCGAGGGAGCCGGAACCGGCGCCTCTAGCAGGCCCGGCATCGGATGCGCAGCCCCAGGCTCCGAAGCCCTCCAAGGGCAAAGGGAAGGGCAAGAGGACGAAGGTGGCTCCCCAAGCCTCCACCACAAGCGCGGAGGGAGCGACTGGGTCGTTGGCGACTCCAGCAGCCACCCAGGACTCGCAGGAGGAAGACGCCCTGCTTCCCTCCACCACCCCGTCCAACCAGTCGTGGACGGAAGTGGTCAAGAGAGGAAAGGGCAAGGGAGTGCAAAAGCCGGCCCTCAAGCCCGCCGCGAATGCTCCTGCAGCCAAACGGGCCCCAGCCGGCGGGAGGAAGCTGGTTCCTCCCAAAACTGCGGCCGTCGTCGTGACCCTCACCCCGGCGGCCGTGGAGCGGGGCGAGACGTACGAGTCCGTCCTAAGACGGGCTCGTACCAATGCTGATCCCTCCCAGCTGGGGATCAGCCATATTACGTGCCGCCGAACCCTAACCGGGGCTCGAATTTTCGAGTTCTCGGGGGTAGAGCGCGGCACCAATGCGGACCTCTTCGCAACAAAGTTGCAAGAGGTCATCGCGGATGTGGCGACGGTCGTCAAGCCCGTCAAGACCGCAGCCTTGGAGGTGGCCGATCTGGACGATTCGGTCACCAAGGAGGATGTGGTGGCGGCCGTCGCCGCAGCTGGAGGCTGCGACGCTGGCGCAGTGAGGGGTGGATCCATCGGGATCGGCCGCCGCGGCATGGGCATCATCCGCGTCGAGTGCCCAGTCGCCGCGGCTGCGGCCGTCCTTGCTGCGACCAAGGGACGGCTGCTCGTGGGGCTCAGCTCGGCTGTGGTCCGGGCACTTGAAGACCAGCCTACGCGCTGCTTCAAGTGCTTCGCGTTCGGCCACACTCGAGCCACGTGTCCCTCCAAGTCCGACTGGGGAGACACGTGCTACCAGTGCGGGCAAGAGGGACACAAGAGTGCCACTTGCCGCGCCACCACGCCACACTGCAAGGCGTGTGCCGCCAGTGGCCGTCCCGCGGACCACAGGATGACGGGCAGGAGCTGCAAGCCCCCCGTGAGGAAGGGCATAGTGCCGGCGCAGGTTCGCCCTGTTGCCACCACCGCCGCCGCCATCGTCGTCGCAGCAGCGCCAGCGGCGGTAGCTGAGGAGAGGGGTGCGATGTCGGAATAATGCTTTCCGACTATCGCATCCTCCAGGCGAACGCCAACCACTGCAAAGCGGCCCAGGACCTGGTAGTGCAGGTCATGGCCGAGTGGTTGGTGAACGTAGCGGTGGTCGCCGAGCCCTACTCGATCCCCAGCAGCTGGCTGGGTGACGAGGACGACTCGGTGGCACTAGCGGCGCGGTCTTCCACGGACTCCCCTCCCCTCTCGCTATTAGAGAGAGGACCGGGATACGTGGCCGCCGCGTGGGGAGACATAGCCCTTGTGGGGGTATATTTCTCCCCAAACCGCCCTCTCCAGGACTTTGAGAATTATCTCGGAGTCCTGGCCGCCGTGGTCGGCAGGGCGGCGCCGCGGCAGGTCTCCCTGCTGGGAGACCTGAATGCCAAGTCGGTGACCTGGGGCAACCCGGCCACCGACGCACGCGGGCGGGCAGTGGAGATGTGGGCAGCCTCCACTGGACTCTCCCTCTTGAACAGAGGAAGCGTCCAGACATGCGTGCGGCGGCAGGGTGGCTCAATAGTGGACGTCACTTTCGCCACCCCTGCGTTAGCCGCACGCGTGCTGAACTGGCGGGTGGACCTGGTGGAGACCATGTCGGACCACCGCTACGTGCGGTTCGACATCTCCACCAGGGGCCCCGGAGCGATGCGGCCCATCTCGGGGCGATCACCGTTCCCGCGGTGGGCTTTCACCCGCCTGGACAGGGAGGCAGCGGCGGAGGCGGCGTTCATCCAGGACTGGCTTTCGCCGCCTACCGCCGGCCTGGATGTGGACACCGCAGCGGGGCAGCTGAGGGAGTGTCTGACCGAGGTATGCAACTCTAGCATGCCTCGGTCTCGCCGACCACCACCCAAACGCGCCGTGTACTGGTGGTCGGCGGAGCTGGCGGGGCTTCGAGCAGCTTGTGCGGAGGCAAGGAGGGCCTACACGCGGAGTCGGCGGCGGCGTCGACGGGACCGGGCCGACGAGGACCACCTCTACGACGTATACGTGGAGGCAAAAAAGGTCCTCGATCGGGCCATCGCCGCCGCCAAAGACTCGGCGAGAGCCGAGCTGCTGGAGGGTCTCGACAACGACCCCTACGGGAGACCGTATAAGGCGGCGCGCAACAAATTGCGCCCCTTTGGTCCCCCGGTTGCCGAGACCCTGGAGCCCTCATTTCTGGACGGGGTGGTTCAGTCCCTGTTCCCGGGCAGGGACAACTTCACCCCGCCAGTAATGTGTGGAGCCCCGCCAGACGAGGAGGAAGAGGAGGCTCCCCCTCCTGTCACGGAGTCGGAACTTGGCGCAGCGATCCTCCGTATCCGCGCCAAGAAGACGGCTCCAGGCCCCGACGGTGTCCCGGCAAGAGTGGTGGCGATCGCCACCACTCAAATGGAGGGGAGGTTTCGGGACCTCTTCAGCGCATGCCTCGCGTCTGGGAGGTTCCCGAAACCGTGGAAGGAGGGGCAGTTGTGCCTCCTTCGAAAGGAGGGCCGCCCAGCAGACTCCCCCTCGGCATACCGACCCATCGTTCTTCTAGATGAGGTCGGCAAAATGTTCGAGGGGATAATCGCTGGTCGCCTAAAGGGCCACCTGCGGGATACCGGGCCGGACTTGTCGGACGCTCAGTTCGGGTTTCGGGCTGAGCGTTCCACGGTAGACGCGCTGGCCTGCCTTAAGGGGCAGGTGAAGGAGGCGATGGAGGCGGGGGACGGATTGCTGGCGGTGTCATTCGACATAGCCAACGCCTTCAACTCCGTTCCCCACTCCACCATCCTAGAGGCGCTCCGATTCCACGGAGTGCCTCGATACCTGCGCAGTCTGCTGGCCAGCTACCTGGAGGATCGGGCAATCCTCCTGGTAGATAGGACTGGCCAAGTCCGGCGGTATGCCGTCGAAGCCGGCGTTCCACAGGGGTCAGTCATAGGACCACTCCTCTGGAACGTCGGCTACGATTGGCTCTTGCGGGGAACTCTCCTCCGAGGCACGAGCGTCGTCTGCTACGCGGACGACACTCTCCTCACCGCCCGGGGGGGGAGTTTCAGGGAGGCGGCCAATTTGGCCTCGGCGGGCGGATCCTTGGTCACGGCGAGGATCCGCCGCCTAGGTCTAAAGGTGGCGCTGCACAAGACCGAGGCCGTGTTCTTCCACGGACCTCGGCAGCGCCCCCCACCTGACGCCCACATCTTCGTGGAGGGCGTCAGAATCGAGGTCAAGGCCCAGATGAAATATCTGGGCCTTGTGATCGACAGCAGGTGGCGCTTCGGCCCGCATTTCAGCGGGCTGTCGTCGCGCCTGCTGAAGGCCGCGGGGGCGCTATCGTGGCTCCTTCCCAACTTGGGGGGGCCCAGCGCACGATGCCGGCAACTCTACGCTGGCATCCTTAAGAGTATGGCCCTCTACGGGGCCCCTATCTGGGAGGACTCCCTCCATAGGAGGGAGAACGCCGCCGCCTTGCGGGCACCTCAGAGGGCCATAGCCCAGCGGGTGGCGCGGGCCTACCGCACGGTGGGCTTCGCGGCAGCGTGTGCTCTGGCCGGCACCCCGCCTTGGGAACTCGAGGCGTGGGTGCTCGCCAGAGTGTACGAATGGATGGCGGGGCGGAGGGCGAGAGCAGAACGCACCACCCCGGAAGAGCGGGAGGCCGTCCGGCGGGAGGCGAGGGACGCCATCGTCGTCCATTGGACGGGGGACCTCGCCACCGCAGCCTTTGGCCGCCGAACCCTCGACGCGCTTGGGCCGGTCCTTCGAGACTGGCTCGAGCGGTCGCATGGGTTCCTCTCGTTCCGTCTGGTGCAGGTGCTGTCCGGACACGGTTGTTTCGGATCGTACCTGCGCCGGATCGGACGGGAGGAGACGCCGTCGTGCCACGACTGTGGCGCGGCGGAGGACACGGCGCAGCACACCCTCGAGGTGTGCCCGTCGTGGTCCGAGCCTCGTCGCAGTCTCATTGCGGCGATCGGACGGGACCTCTCACTGCCCGGTTTGGTTAACGCCATGCTGGGGGATGAGGGGTCCTGGGCGGCAGTCGCCTCCTTCTGCGAACACGTCATGTCCCAGAAGGAGGCGGCGGAGCGCGCGCGGGAGGACGATCCTCACGCGGCGGCGCTCAGAAGGCGGAGGAGGGGTCGAAGGAGACGTCAATTTGATAGTCATCTCCGACTCCTCCCAGGTGGAGGCCAGCAGGCAGCGGGTGCGGGGGCACCCTTGCCTGTATCGCACAGGCCTCCACCAGTGTCGGACGGGAATGGCCAGGTGTTCCCGGCCATTCCCGTAGCCCCCCAGCCCGGGGGGCATGCGGGGCCCGCCAGCTAGGCGGGCATGCGCCGGGAGGGCTGTGGAAGTAAAGGCTAAGCCGGTTTCCCATGGCCCTCCCATCACGGCGATGCGGGAACACCGCTGAGTTTTAGTGGGTATACTGTCATTCGGACAGGGAGTCCCACATACCCCGTCTCGTCCCCCGCGAGAAGGGGATGCATAAAGCATTTCTCAGCGAGAAAAAAAAAAAAAAAAAAAAAAAAAAAAAAAAAAAAAAAAAGGTTAGGTTAGGTTAGGTTAGGTTAGGTTAGGTTAGGTTAGGTTGCCCCTACCGTATGGTGAGGGGCAAGATGCGCCAGTGGGCCCCCCCACTGTCCCGGAGTCTTCAGCCACAGTTATTGGAGGACGTGGTGAGCGCTCTGTTTCCCTTACGCCCAGAGCATACACCACCTGCTATGGTTCCGCCTTGGAATGTGCCCAACACGGAAGACGACGACGACGACGTGCCCGAAGTGACCCGGGTAGAGTTGAGAGTGGCGGTGTCTCGCATAAAAAACACCGCCCCAGGACCCGACGGCATTCCAGGCCGTGCATGGGTCCTGGCCTTGAGGGCTCTCGGGCCCCGACTACAAGGACTCTTAAGCGCATGTTTGGAGCGGGGCCAGCTTCCACGCCGGTGGAAGACCGGAAAGCTGGTCCTGCTAAAGAAGGAGGGGCGCCCCGCAGACTCACCGTCTGCCTACCGGCCCATTGTGCTTCTGGACGAGGTGTGTAAGATCTTCGAGCGAATCATCGCCGACCGCCTCGTCCGGCACATGACCAACGAGGGGCCGGACCTAGCGGACAACCAATTTGGTTTCCGTCAGGGGCGCTCCACAGTGGACGCGATCATGCGCGTGAGGGTCCTGGCGGAGGAGGCAGTCGCCCGGGGTGAGGTGGTCTTGGCGGTGTCGCTCGACATCGCCAACGCATTCAACACCTTGCCCTGGAATACTATCAGAGATGCACTCCGGTATCACGGGGTGCCCGGCTACCTCCGCCGCATTATCGGGGCCTATTTGTCGGAAAGATCAGTAGTTTACCCGGGTCGTGAAGGATGGGGTAGGCGAGAGATGTCGTGCGGTGTTCCGCAAGGGTCGGTATTGGGGCCACCCCTGTGGAACATAGGGTACGACTGGGCTCTGCGCGGTGCTCTTCTCCACGGAGTCGGCGTGACTTGCTACGCCGACGACACGCTAGTAACAGCACGTGGGAAGACATACCGGCAGGCGGCCATACTGGCGACAGCCGGGGTCGCGCATGTCGTGGGTAGGATCCGGCGGTTGGGCCTGGAGGTGGCCTTGCACAAATCCGAGGCCCTCTGTTTTCACGGGCCGAGGAATAAGCCACCTGCGGGTTCAAACATCGTGGTAGGAGGGGTCTCCATGGCTGTCGAGTCGACGATGAAGTACTTAGGAGTCGTCCTCGACAGTCGGTGGAGCTTCGGGCCGCACTTCCAGCGGCTCGCACCCCGTTTGTTGGGCGCCGCTTCAGCGCTCTCGCGCTTGCTGCCCAACTTGGGGGGTCCAAATACCTCCTGCCGGAGGCTCTACACAGGGGTCGTACGGTCCATGGCGCTTTACGCCGCGCCAGTGTGGGCGGATGCCCTGACGGCCCGTAACATCGCCTTGCTACGAAGGCCGCAAAGAGCGATGGCCGTCAGGGTAATAAGGGGATACCGTACGATCTCCTTCGAGGCGGCGAGCCTCCTAGCCGGATCCCCGCCGTGGGACCTAGAGGCGGAACTCCTCGCGTCACTCTATACATGGCGCGAAGAAGCGGTGGGACGGGGTGAGCGCCTGGCGCCTCGACAAGTTGAGGCGCGCAGGGCAGAGCTCCGTCAGGTCCTAGTGGCGGAATGGGAGCAGCGACTTGCGCGACCCACGGCAGGGCACGCCGCGATAGCGGTGGTAAGACCCGTGATGAAGGAGTGGCTGGAGAGACGCCACGGCGCCCTCAGTTTCCGGCTGACGCAGGTGCTTACCGGACACGGGTGTTTCGGGAAGTACTTGTGTCGGATAGGCCGGGAGCCGACGCCCAAATGTCACCACTGTGACAGCTGCCGGGAGGACACGGCGCTGCACACGTTGGAGGAGTGCCCAGCTTGGGCAGTACAGCGCCGTGACTTAGTCGCGGCAGTCGATGCTGCGGGCGACCTCTCGCTTCCGGCCGTCATTTCATGCATGGTCGAGAGCGAGAGCGGCTGGACGGCCGTCGCTTCCTTTTGCGAGGACGTAATGTCGGCAAAGGAGGCGGCGGAAAGGGAGAGAGAAGCTGTTACCTCTCTCCCGGCCCGCAGCAGACGCACCGGGCGTCGCAGGGTGGCGGACGATCTCCGGCCACCGTAGGGCGCGGCCTGCGGGTGACAGACTAGGGGCGTCTGTCGCCCGATCAGAAACAGGCCTCGAGGCGGCGGCGTAGTGTTCCGCGCGCGCCTCTTAGTTGGAGTTCCTGCGGCCACTGGGTGACGGCCGCAGAGGGTGACGGGGCCCGCCTACAAACATCTGGTGGGCCAATACCTGCCGGGGGCGCGGATGAATGCGCAAGCGATACCCGTACCCCCGGCAATAGGTACAGGAAGGGAACACCGGGGTGGTTTTTAGCCGGTAAGAGTCCGGCATGCCCCTCTGCCTTCCCCAGGGCGGAGGATGTCCATGAGGATTTTCCCCCCGATAACAAAAAAAAAAAAAAAAAAAAGGTTAGGTTAGGTTAGGTTAGGTTAGGTTAGGTTAGGTTAGGTTAGGTTAGGTTAGGTTAGGTTAGGTTAGGTTAGGTTTTTTTTTTTTTTTTTTTTTTTTTTTTTTTTTTTTTTTTTTTTTTTTTTTTTATTTTTTTTTTTTTTTTTTTTTTTTTTTTTTTATACTTCTACCTCCAACATAATCGGAGCCTATGCCTGTCTGCTCTACGTTCATGCCAGTTCTCGCATTTATGCCTCTCGTAATTTCATACCTCATACTTGGTCTTTCATGCATTCATCCTCATTTGTGTCTTTTCTGGGTGGGATTCCCAGCTAACAACTTCTTTCTATCTTTGTTTATATTTTATTAGTTTATTCCATTTCGGGTATTACAAGAAAGGAACGGGGAGACAGTTTTTTAATAAGTTTCCGTATACATTACCACTTACTCTAAACTTATGTCTATTTTACATTCTTGTTTTTGCTTATTATTTATTCTTATACTATTTTACATTTTTATTTTTGCTTATTATCTATTCTTATACTATTTTACATTTTTAGTTCTGCTTATTATCTATTCTTATACTATTTTACATATCCATATTTCTTTATTTTATTTTTATAGAGATAAGGGAGCAGTGCTTGTTTTTACACACTAACACTTACATAATAAAACTTATTCCAAGCTTGATTTTATTTTTATATATTCAATTAATTCCTATTTTATCTTATGATACTTACAGCTTTACATACTATGCTAGTCTCTAATATAATATACTATACTATGAGAGCATATTTACTTATGCGGTTTTGTTACGATCGATTACTCTTTTTACGACATATTTACAATAATCTAAGAATGTTTCTGCTTTCTTACTTTTCATTATATCCCTCAAGTTGTTAGGTGTCATTTTCGTGCCCAGTATATTTTCGACGTTAAAGCGTTGTTTTGCGAATTGGGGACAGTCGAGTAGTATATGTGGGACCGTTTCGCTTGCATCCGGGTCGCAGATGCACGAGGGACTCTCCTTGCACTTGAAACGAAACAAATACTCAGAGAATCCGCCGTGTCCCGTCATTATCTGTGTGTTCAGGCTATTTGTTCCTATCCTGCGAACTATACCATATGCTACCCGCACGTCCGGGAAGAATAACTTGGTCACGGATGCAGTGTCGCTGGTTTCGTACCTACGATTCCACTCATCAAGCGTCGCCATACGTAGGCTTCGCTTGATGAATGAGATCGGACACCGATCGTAATCAGGCTTTCGTTTGGAGTTCTCAGCGGCCTCTTTTGCTAGTTGGTCAGCTCTTTCATTCCCCAATAGTCCTATGTGAGCTTTGATCCAGAACAAGCTTATCAACTTGTTTTGGAGGGATGCAGATCTTATGTTATCCCTAGCTTCAACAGCAAGAGGGTGGTGCGATCCAGGATTTGTGATCGTTTGGAGAGCCGCCATTGAGTCGCTGAAAACTCCAAAGGAAGATTTATTGAGCCCAGTTATCTCCCTAGTTGCCCTTGCTATTGCTAGGAGTTCAGCCTGGTAAACTGTGCAGTAACTGGATAGAGCAAGTTTGAGGGCTCTGGTCTCGGCCTCACCATTCCATATGGACAGTGAAGCACCAACCCCTCCTCCAATCTTGCTCCCGTCCGTAAAGATGCGGACGTCGAAGTTACAGCTGTTGTCGAGTTGTTCTTGGTTCACCAGGCTGCTGAATTGCAGGATGTCACGTGCCGCGGGGTGGGGATCCTCGATTGCAGCAGCCATTCGCTCGACCTCCCTGTCCCCCAGTGATGTCTGGGGCACCCCCTTCTTGGCTTCGTAAAGTGATGCTGCCTCACGAACTCGGAGGTCAAGGGGGAGCATTCCGGACAGCACCAGTGCTGAGTTCAGGGAGACCGTGCGATATGCCCTGCAGATTTTCTGAGCAATTCCACGCTGGACGGTCCCAAGCTGCTTTATAATGCCCAACTTTTTTGCAGCCGGTGCCCAGACGCTAGCAGCGTAAAGTATTATGGGCTCTACGGTCGCCACATATATCACCCGAATAACCTCTGGGTGAAGCCCCCAACTGACCTTTGCGGCTCTACACAGCTGTTTGTAGATCGCAATTGCCTTCCTACAAACGTGTGAGACGTGGGTGTTGAAGGTCAGTTTTTGGTCAATGGTCACACCCAGAAGCTTCATTTCTTTTGATATGCCAATGTCGATCCCCCCCATCCTCAAGCGTGGTGTGTCGTATTTCAGCTTCCTGGTAATCACCATCGCTGTCGTTTTGTGTGGTGCGAATTTGAGTTTGTTCTCGACACCCCACGCCAGAACATGATTGAGAGCGGCATTGGCACATTTCTCCACCTCTAGTGCGGTATCTCCGTCAAAGACTAAGAGAACATCGTCCGCAAACGCCTGAACGTAGTTCCCCCCGTTCACTACTGCTTTTAGGAGGGGGTCTAGGACTAAGTTCCATAAGATTGGTCCTCCAATTGAGCCTTGGACACAGCCCTTGTTTGTGTCCTTGGTGTATGCTTCCCCACCGTACCTGATCGTCACTTTTCGGTTTCTGAGGTAGCTGTCTATGACCCGCCTAAGGTTGATTGGGCACTTCTCCTCTGCCAGACGGACTCTAATCGCTGGCCACCAGGCGCTATCGAAGGCTCCCTCTATGTCCAATGATACAAGCGTAACTATCCTTTTTTGCTCTAGCTTACTGTAGACATGCTGCATGAGCGCATAGAGGGAGTCCTCGGTGCTCCTTTGTGGCATGAAGCCGTATTGGCGGGTGCTCATCCCTGGTAAAAGGTGGAACTTTAGGCGGGCCACCAGCATTTTTTCAAAAGCCTTCCCCAATATAGGCAATAGTCCAATCGGCCTATACGATTTGGGGGTGGTATAGTTGGTTTTCCCAGGCTTCCTCAGTATCACGACTGTTGCCTCCTTCCAGGACGTGGGGAAGTGATGGTGTTTTAGGCACTTATTTAGGAACTTTAAAAATAATTCCGGGTCATTGCTCACGGCATGACAACAGATGTCTGCGGTAAAGCCATCGGAACCCGGTGCCTTCTTCGGGTTGAAGGACTCCATTGAATTTTTTAATTCTGCCAGCGTAAACGGTGGGTCGCAAGGATCATCTTGTTCGCCAGAGTTTACGTATTCTGCTTTGATTCGAACGGATCGGTGATGGGCATTGTCACATTCTAGGAGGTCATCCGGGTAAAAAGTTTCAGCTAGTAGCTTTACGGAGCCTCTCGCATCCAGCACGTCACCGTTCTCCTCCAATGGCAAGTCCTCCTCCCTACGCTGCGTTCTACCTATCACCCTATATATTCCCTGGTTAGGTTAGGTTAGGTTAGGTTAGGTTAGGTTAGGTTAGGTTAGGTTAGGTTAGGTTAGGTTAGGTTAGGTTAGGTTAGGTTAGGTTAGGTTAGGTTAGGTTAGGTTAGGTTAGGTTAGGTTAGGTTAGGTTAGGTTAGGTTAGGTTAGGTTAGGTTAGGTTAGGTTAGGTTAGGTTAGGTTAGGTTAGGTTAGGTTAGGTTAGGTTAGGTTAGGTTAGGTTAGGTTTTTTTTTTTTTTTTTTTTTTTTTTTTTTTTTTTTTTTGTTTTGGCAGGAGTGGGAAATCCCCACGGACACCTCGACTACCTCACAGGGTGTGAGATAGTCGAGGTAGTGCCGGACTCGAACCGGCTAAAACCACACTCCTGCCCCACCAGTGTCCCTCTGACATGGAGATCAGAGTCCTTGGTCACGGTTGTTGTGCCTTTTTTGGCGACTTTTATGTAGGAGGCCGAAGAGACCACGCTCTATTTTGCGATTAATTTTGACAAAGGATTTTAATACTACATTAACCTGGAGATAAATTCTATGCTGTTCTTGCTTACTATTTTTACTAATATTATCTGACTGAATTTATGTTTCTGTTACTTTTGAACTATTTGTTAATGCTTTTATATTTTATTTTCAAAGATTGTACTATTATAAGTGTCATTTTCCCTAATATTATTTTGCCTTATAACTATTTCTGTCCTTGGTTCCTTATCACTTATTGGTCATGAGTTTATTCCCGTGATATCGTAGTTATATATTCAATATATAATTGTATATCGCAATTTTGAAGACAAATGTCTGTGACGTAGATTTTCGACCAGTCTGACACCGCTTGTCGGTTCCACTAGAGTTGGCTCACGGTCTAGTATAATTACAGCCACTTTCTCACGAAAGTGACTCCAATTAGCATCCTCCATTGAGCCAACTCCAGTGGTTCGCTCAATGCGTCTGCAATCTGGCAGTGTCAAACTGGTCCTCTGTCTATAATACTCGGAAGTGGGGGCATCGACAACTTTAGCAATAAGCTATCGATGCTCTTGCGAATGCGTCCCACTTCCTGCGTATCGGGCACAAGTCGCTGAACGCATTGTGCGAGTGTTCCCCCAGCTTGGCTCTGGTGCAGTTTACGCACGCCGCTGCTTCGCCGATCTGCTTGTGTGAGCAGTCCACCTTGAGGTGCGGTCCGCCGCAGTGACTACACAGATCGGCAGGCTCCGTGCACAGACGTTTTCCGTGCCCGTATGCCAAGCAGCGGGTACACTGCACCAGAGGCGTCTGGTCTTCGACGCGCACTCTCTGGAGGTCAATCCGAAGCTTGCCCCCTTCGAGTGCCCTCTTCCAGATTGCTGGGGTAACACTCAGCACAATGCTGTTCGTATGCGGGTTTCGACACTTTTTCCTATATTTAACCGTCATTTTGAGTTCCTCGTTTTCGAGGCCGTGAAAGATCTCCCGGTTCTGGTTCTTAAGGGCTCTCAAAACCTCCTCGTCGCTGTGTACTGACAGCACATCCCTAAGAACCAGGAGCGGGTCCCGATTTTTCACCGCCTCGACGACGAGGTTCTCTCCGGCCGATTCTAGTCGCTTCTTCAGCTTTTCTCTCTCCTCCTTTGTTGCGCACCCCATGATGACCTTCTGGTCTTTGGCCTTTCGGACCCTCTCTACTCGCACCCAGCCCTCCTTCGCGTCCACCGCCTTCCTAACTCTTTCGAGTATTTCGGCCCCAGTATCCATCTCCTGCGTTGAGGAGACCACCACGGAGTGCAGCGTCGTTCGCTCCGGGGCTTGTGCCCCAGTGTGGCTCTTACTTCCAGACGCTACACCCGCGTAAGTTTTCCCCACAACACATTCCCTGCTAGCCAGACTGTCTCGCAGCTTGGCCAATTCTTCGGAGCTCTCCTTTATTAAGGAGATGTGCTCCTTCATTGTCGCGACGAGTTCAGTCTGGCTAACAAGACTCTCGGTAATGGACCGGGGACAGAGGTCAGCAGTGGGCGCGGTTTCCGGCACAGCGATGGGTGCGACAGGGGCCTTGTCTCGTTCCGCCTCTTTGACCAGCTCATAAAGCCTGTTTATGGCTTCCAGCACCGCAGTTTTTATCTCGGCCTTGAGGTTGCGGGAGTTGCCTAGATTAAGCTTGGCCTTATTCAGGCAAGCTCTCGCTTCCTCAGTGCGACTGCGGCGCCGCACCTCAGGGTTTATGAGCGGTCTTGAGGCATCGATAGCAGCTCGGCGCGTCCCCGGAGTGGCAGGGCCCCCCTGTGACGCCGAGGGAGGAGTCTCGTCTCCAAAGGAGATTCTCCTCTTCGCATCAGGTAAAGGCCCCGCCTTCTCCGCCGATCGCGGCGAGCCACTAGAGCCTTTGGCCCACAGAGTGCTGGATGGGGTGCGGAACATATTCAAGTAGATCCTCAGAACCGACTCCTGTAAAGAGGGAGTCAGAACAAAATCCACTCGGGAGGAGAGAGTTTTAAGGTGGACACTGGATTCTACTGTGTCCCTGTAAAGAGGGGAACACAGAAAGTAAAAGAAATGTAAAAATCAATTTAAAAATAAATAACAATACTAAAATAGATTTCAATAACAAAAAATTACAATAATAAAATAAAATAAAATAATAAAATAATTATGTCTGTCTATATAATAAGCCTTTGCAGACTCGGTCAATAGGTTAAAAATGTGAAATCTTCGTATTGAGACCCCCAAGAGCCCCACCAAGACTAAAGCAATCAGAGGTTGGCAAAAAATTTTTCGCCAAAACCCCACGTCTACCTTCCTATAGACTAGAGGGCGGGTGGGCGGGCAAAATTTTTCGCGTGATTGTCAGTTCTTCCCAGTGGGAACGTTTCAGGGAGCCTAGAAAAGATTTAATTTGCTGAAAACAGCTTGAAATTGCGTCACCGGGATGCAAAGTTATGTAGATTTGTGCAAAAACACGTCTCCCTTAGGTGGATTTCGTCAATCGTTGGTACTATTGAATGTAAAAAATTTCTGGAATTTTAGCTGTTCTATGTGGGCTAGGCGCACGGGCGAGGTGTCAAAAGACGCGTCTCCGCGCGGGCTAGCTAACTATGGGGTTTCTGGAGTTTATCCAGAACCAAAAACGGGAATTTTCTTGAAAAAAACGTAATTTTAAGGCCAAAATATGTGTGGAAACCTCGAATAACACTACCAAAACGGGACTCGAGTTCGCGGAACGCGCACGGGAGTACAGGTAAGGCAGGTAAGTATCAATTTGAATTATAAAAAACCTGGAATAATCTGGAAATTTTGAAGAAAAAGTCAAAAAGTGTTTTTTATAACAGGAGTTTTTGTGAAATTTTTACAAGTCCAAAACGAAAAAATGTTTTTCGCGAAATTGTCAGTTCTTCCCAGTGGGAACGTTTCAGGGAGCCTAGAAAAGATTTAATTTGCTGAAAACAGCTTGAAATTGCGTCACCGGGATGCAAAGTTATGTAGATTTGTGCAAAAACACGTCTCCCTTAGGTGGATTTCGTCAATCGTTGGTACTATTGAATGTAAAAAATTTCTGGAATTTTAGCTGTTCTATGTGGGCTAGGCGCACGGGCGAGGTGTCAAAAGACGCGTCTCCGCGCGGGCTAGCTAACTATGGGGTTTCTGGAGTTTATCCAGAACCAAAAACGGGAATTTTCTTGAAAAAAACGTAATTTTAAGGCCAAAATATGTGTGGAAACCTCGAATAACACTACCAAAACGGGACTCGAGTTCGCGGAACGCGCACGGGAGTACAGGTAAGGCAGGTAAGTATCAATTTGAATTATAAAAAACCTGGAATAATCTGGAAATTTTGAAGAAAAAGTCAAAAAGTGTTTTTTATAACAGGAGTTTTTGTGAAATTTTTACAAGTCCAAAACGAAAAAATGTTTTTCGCGAAATTGTCAGTTCTTCCCAGTGGGAACGTTTCAGGGAGCCTAGAAAAGATTTAATTTGCTGAAAACAGCTTGAAATTGCGTCACCGGGATGCAAAGTTATGTAGATTTGTGCAAAAACACGTCTCCCTTAGGTGGATTTCGTCAATTGTTGGTAGTATTGAATGTAAAAATTTTCTGGAATATTTGATGTTCTATGGGGGCTAGGCGCACGGGCGAGGTGTCAAAAGACGCGTCTCCGCGCGGGCTAGCTAACTATGGGGTTTCTGGAGTTTATCCAGAACCAAAAACGGGAATTTTCTTGAAAAAACGTAATTTACGGCCAAAATATGTGTGGAAACCTCGAATAACACTACCAAAACGGGACTCGAGTTCGCGGAACGCGCACGGGAGTACAGGTAAGGCAGGTAAGTATCAATTTGTATTATAAAAAACCTGGAATAATCTGGAAATTTTGAAGAAAAAATCAAAAAGTGTTTTTTATAACAGGAGTTTTTGTGAAAATTTTACAAGTCCAAAACGAAAAAATGTTTTTCGCGAAATTGTCAGTTCTTCCCAGTGGGAACGTTTCAGGGAGCCTAGAAAAGATTTAATTTGCTGAAAACAGCTTGAAATTGCGTCACCGGGATGCAAAGTTATGTGATGGTTAGGTTAGGTTAGGTTAGGTTAGGTTAGGTTAGGTTAGGTTAGGTTAGGTTAGGTTAGGTTAGGTTAGGTTCCCCCCCGGTGGGTTCCCGCATTGACGAGGCGGGGGGGCTCAGTAGCCGTGGCTCGGAGGACCACGGTGAAGCTAAGAGGAACCCCAGCGGGGGCCGCTCGTCAAGGCTTTGCGGCTTAGCCAACGACGAGCGGCCTGCGGGTAGGTGGCGGTGCCGCTTGGGCGACATCGCAACCTACCTGAGGCGGGCCGCGATGTCCCCCATGTGGGAGACATCGCGGCTGAGGATTGGAGGCCGCGGCGGGAGAGGAGTGTCGGTGTTACGTTGCCGCTCTCCCTACCTTCCGCGGCCTTAACGGGGCCGCCACCGTTAGATGGCGGACGCGGTGGGGCCGCAGGGGAAGAGGAGTGTCGGTGTTACGTTGCCGCTCTCCCTATCCTCTGCGGCCGTAGCCCCCCCCAACGCGGGGGGCATGCGGGGCCCGCCAGCCAGGCGGGCGTGGAGGTCAGCAGGCAACGGTTGCGGGGGCACCGTTGCCTGTATCGCACAGGCCTCCACCAGTGTAGGACGGGAATGGCCAGGTGTTCTCGGCCATTCCCGTAGCCCCCCCAACCTGGGGGGCATGCGGGGCCCGCCATACCATCTAGGCGGGCATGCGCCGGGAGGGCTGTGGAAGTAAAGGCTATGCCGGTTTCCCATGGCCCTCCCATCACGGCGATGTGGGAACACCGCTGAGTTTTAGTGGGTATACTGTCATTCCGACAGGGAGTCTCACATACCCCGTCTCGTCCCCCACGAGGCGGGGATGCATAAAGCATTTCTCAGCGAGAAAAAAAAAAAAAAAAAAAAAAAAAAAAAGGTTAGGTTAGGTTAGGTTAGGTTTTTTTTTTTTTTTTTTTTTGTTTTGGCAGGAGTGGGAAATCCTCATGGACGCCCAGACTGTCTCACTAGTGAGGCAGTCTGGGCAGTGCCGGACTCTTACCGGCTAAAACCCACTCCTGCCCTGCTTGTGTCCTCTGACATGATCAGAGCCTATGGCACTGCGAAGTTGTAACTTTTATGCATGTTGCATTGAGACATCAGACAAACACGGAACTCGGAGAGGTGAGTGTCTCCGGCTTGACCGACAACGGATCTATACTAAAGGAACGATAAAAAAGAGAAATAAATGTTTTATATTATAATGTCTATCTTAACTACTACAATTACTTTCTACTTACATGTTTATTTATGTTCTAGGTTTTTATCTATTTTATATATTGTTTCTTCCTATTGCTACTTAAGGGCTATGTTTTAACTTGTCTTAATACAAAATATTCTAACAGAGACAGTGGGGACAGTTCTTATTTATCTAACTCTACATAATTATTTTGTTCTTATTTTTAGGCTTATCTCTATTTCTACGTATTGTATTCTCCTATTATTTATGATTATTCTACAGCTATTTTAGTTTTATGCTAGTCTCTAATATAATCTATTATATTATGATAGCATATTTTCTTATGCTGACTTATTTCGTTTTATAACTTGGCCTGCTATGTCGTTACAGTACTTTAGAAATGAGTCTCGTTTCTTTCCACTCATTAATTCTGGTGCATTTTGGGCAACCAGTTCGATGGCCAGCTGCTGCTCCGTCTCGTACCTACTTTTCGCACTTATGGGGCACTCAAACAGAATGTGCGGAACTGACTCTTCGACACCAGGCTCACAGGCGCACGATGGGTTCTCCTTACACTTGAAGCGTTTCAAGTATGCCGAAAACCCACCGTGCCCCGTCAAGATTTGTGTGGTTATACTCGTATGAGTCATCTTCCGCACCACACCGTACGCTGACACCGCATCCGGGAAGAAGATTTTCGTACCCGAGGCCGTGTCACCCGACTGATATCTCCCGTTCCATTCGTCAAGCGTTTCCGACCGGATTTGTCGCTTGACGAATGACACGGGGCACAGATCGTAGTCCGGCCTCTTCTTCGACCCCAGGGCGGCCTCCTTCGCGAGCTGGTCGGCTCTCTCGTTTCCCTCCAACCCTACGTGGGCCTTTATCCAGAACAAAGAGACACTTTTGCTCTGGAGCTGGCTGCGTCGCAAGGTGTCCCTGGTTTCCACTGCCAAGGGATGAAGGGAACTTGTGTTGGTCACCGACTGGAGGGCCGCCATGGAGTCGCTGAAGATGCCGAACGAGGTTTCACGAGACCTGAGTACCTCCCCCGCAGCTCTTTGCAGGGCCAGGAGTTCAGCCTGGTAGACGGTACAGTAAGACGGCAAAGCAAGCTTGAGGGCCTTTGTCTCGGCGGTGCCATTCCACAGGGATAGCGCTGCTCCGACTCTGCCCTCAATCTTGCTGCCGTCTGTAAAGATCCTCACAGCATAATTACTGTGGTTCTGATATTGTTCTTCGTCCACCAGACTTGCGAACTCCAGGCTCATTTGCTCCGCAGGGTGTGGGGCCTCTAGCGCTGAGGCCACCCGCTCCACTTCTCGGTCTCCCAGTGCGGGCTGGGGCTCCCCCCTCTTTGCTCCGTAGAGCGCAGCCGCCTCCCGGATACGGAGGTCGAGCGGGAGCAACCCAGCCAGCACAAGCGCCGAGTTTAGCGAGACCGTCCGGTATGCCTTGCACAGCTTTTGCACAATTCCGCGCTGAACTGCTCCCAGCTGCTTCATGACGCCCAGCTTTCTAGCGGCCGGGGCCCATACGCTGGCTGCGTACAGGATGACCGGTTCTACCGCAGCCACATAAATAGTCCTTATGACTTCGGGGTGAAGTCCCCAGCTGGTCTTGGCCGCCCTAGTTAGCTGCTTGTGGATTCCTATTGCCTTTCTGCATACGTTTGCGACGTGTGTGTTAAAGGTCAGCTTTTCGTCGATGGTGACACCTAGGATTTTGATCTCTTTGGACATGGCAATGTCGATCCCGCCCATACTTAGGCGTGGGGTGTCGTATTTTAGTTTGCGGGTAATAACCATCGCATTGGTTTTTTGCGGGGCAAATTTTAATTTGTTTTGTACACCCCACGCCCGGACATGTTCGAGAGCGGCATTGGCACGTCCCTGGATCTCCAGCGATGTGTCACCATCGAAGATCAGCACGACGTCGTCAGCAAAGGCCTGGCAATAGTCACCCCTAGCTTCTAGGCTCTTTAAAAGCGGGTCCAATAAAAGGTTCCAGAATATTGGTCCTCCTATGGAACCCTGGACACAACCCTTAGCAGTAGCCTTGCTACATTCTTCACCTGCGTACCTGACCCTGACCCTTCTGTTTGTGAGATAGCTGTCGATGACCCTCCTCAAGTTAATTGGACACTTTTCCTCAGCCAGACGGACTCTTATGGCTGGCCACCAGGCGCTGTCGAAAGCCCCCTCTATGTCCAGGGATGCCATAACCACTACTTTTTTCAGCTCCAGCTTGCTGCGTATGTGCTGCATTAGTACATAGAGGGAGTCCTCTGTGCTCTTCTGGGGCATGAATCCGTACTGGCGAGTACTCATCCTTGGGATCAGATAGAACTTAAGGCGGGCCACCAACATCTTCTCGTATATTTTGCCTAGTATTGGCAAAAGGCCGATTGGCCTGTACGCCTTTGGGGTGCTGTAGTCGTCCTTCCCCGGTTTCTTCAGGACGATCACAATCGCCTCCTTCCAGACTTCAGGGAAGTGATGGCATTTCAGGCAGCCGTTCAGAAGAGCAAGTACCGCCTCAGGGGCACCTTCTATAGCTCGGCAACAAATATCGGCGGTGAAGCCATCCGCTCCTGGAGCCTTTTTGGCGTTGAAGGACCTGCACGCCAACATCAGTTCGGCCATTGTGAATGGTGGATCGCAAGAGTCATCTTGCCCTCCAGCATTCACAACGTCGGCCTTTTCTCTGGTAAGGCGGTGGCATGTGCTGTCACTGTCCGTATGGTCTTCAGGGTAAAAGGTGTTTGCCAGTAATTCAACTGAACCTTTCGTGTTCAGCACCTCCCCGTCATTTATTAGCGGTTGGTCCTCTCCCCTTTCCTTGGTCCTTCCTATCACCCGGTAAATTCCTTCCCAAACCCCTTCTCTATCCTGTTTGGCGCAAAAGTTCTTCCAACTCTCGACGATATCTTTGGCTGCTTCTGTTTCATACTCAATTTTCTGTTTCAGGTACTCTTCGACGACCTTCGATCTTCGGGCCGGTGCAGCACACCTGATTCTGCGTTTCCTGGTTGCGACTTCCTTCTTCATCCTCTCGAGTTTCTCGGACCACCACGGCAAGGTGAGTACTTCATTGCTCTTCCTCATTGGCATTGATGAGGTGCATGCGTCAGTTATTGCCTGTGTGAAGTGTTTTATAATTGTGTTGAGTTGTTCGACTGTATTTAATTTATCTATTTCTGGTTTATTTATTTTGTAGTCTTGCGTTAATTGGCTGAGTTTCTCATGAAACACAGACCAATTTGCTTTTTTTGTGTTGTAAATCCTTGTGGTTCTGTTAATTTTTATGCCTTTGGACTTTTTTAATTTAATGTTAAACACAATGCCGTTGTGATCCGAGCTCGTGAGGCCCTCGTCTACCCTCCAGTCGTCTACCAGGTCCAGAATATCCGTCGAGCACGCTGTGATGTCGACGTGGCTGCAGTACCGTTTTCCCCCTCTGATCGTGTCGAAGGTCGGAATTTCCCCTATGTTGAGTATGTTGAGACTCAGCTCGTCGAGAACTCCAGAAACTTCTTCGCCCCTACAGTCGATGGACAAGCTTCCCCACCAGGTGCTCTTTGCGTTCGCATCTCCTCCAACAATCCACATTTTGGAACCTACTTCTTCCTCAATGTGTTTGAGGTGCTCCAGGTAAGGTCCTATCGGCCGATCCGGCTCGAAATAAAAGGAGACCAGCGTGATCCTCCAGGCACTGGTCTGGATCCCCACCACGGTGATGTTGTTCGTGGTGAGTTTCGGGTACTGAATTACTGTAAGGTCTTGGTCGAAGACAGCTATTGCGGCCTTAACAGTCCCATCTCCGATGTCAGTGCTCTGGAAAATCCGAACTCCTCTGTGGCTCCTCATAGCCTTAGCCCCTCCCACGTAAGGTTCCTGGAGGAGAGCAAACGCAACTCCGCGCTTTGCGGCTTCCAATAGGAGCTCGTCTGTTGCGAGTTTTTTCCGCTGTAGGTTGGCTTGCATCGCTTTGTATAGGTTTGGGTTGCCTTGGGTGCCCTTAGCAGTACGCCACCGTTGATCTGGCGATTTCGTCCCATCTACGGCGTATTGGGCAGACATGGCTAAAAGCGTTGTGGTCAGCGTCGTCCACCTTAGCTCTTGTGCAGTTCCGGCATTTGGGTGGAGCACCCGCGAGCCAGTCGGCACATGTCGACTTCAGATGCGGGCCGCCACAGTGACTGCACAGGTCGGCTGGTTCCTTGCAGAATCGTCTGCCATGCCCGTAGCCTAGACAGCGCGTGCACTGGACCAGCGGGGTTTGGTCTTCTACCCTGACGCGCTGGAGGTCCACGTGCAGGCATCCGACTTCTGTAGCCCTTCTCCAGATGGTCGGTGAGACGCTGATCACAACGTGATTTGTGTGTGGATTCCTTGTCCTTCTCCTGAACTTTACTACCACTCTGTCCTCCTCTTTGCCAAGGTCATGAAAAACATCCCTGTTCTGATTCCTCATCGCCTTGAGAATATCCTCATCTGAGTTAGCAGAGAGGACGCTCTTGAGGATCAGTAACGGGTCCTTGTTTTTCATTTCCTCGACATTGAGGTCCTGTCTTTCTCCTTCCAATTTGTTTTTAATTTTGTTCCTTTCCTCCTTGGTCTGGAATCCCATTATGACCTTTCTGTCCTTTGCCTTTCTCACCTTTTCGACCTGAACCCAGCCCTCCGTTGCATCCACCGCCTTCCGTATCTTGCAGAGTACTTCGTCACCTGTTTCTGTGTCGTCTTTTGAGGTAACTACGATAGAGTGCAGCGTACTTCGCACTGGAATTGACTTTCCGCTGGGTATCGCAGTTACACTCGCATACGTTGACGTTGATCCCTTCTCTATTACGGCTTTCAGCTCCTCCATCCTTCTACTGTTTTCTTGTAGCAACTTCGAGTGTTCCTCGATTTGTGTTGCTAACAAGTTTTGTTCCGCGTTTATCGAGAAGGTAGCATCGGTGGAGGCAACTTCAGGCACTGTGTTTCCTTTCACCCCTCCTGTGTTTTTATTTTTACATTCCCGTTCTGCTTCCTTCACTAACTGATACAGCCGATCCAGTGCTTCAGCGACGCCGTTTTTGATTTCGGTCTTGATATTCCTTGAGACGCTCAGGTGTAGCTTGGCTTTGTTCAAGCATGCCTTTGCTTCTGCTGACCGATCCGCGTAGTGTGACTTTGGCGGTGTATGGACTTCTATTAATTTCGTGGCTTTTGGAAGGGTTTTATTCTCCTGTGACTCTGAGGGTTTCTGTGTTACTTTTACAGGGCCAGCCTGTATCGTCTTGGTGGTTAAGGGGGGTGTTGGGTCTGAACTTGTAGCAGCTTCCCAATCTCCAACACTGCGACGGACATTCGGAGGTGATGTTCTGGATTTTGGTGGTGTTTTCTCACCTTCCACCCTCTTTAGTGGGGTCCTAATTCCGAACATGTCAGAGGTATGCGTCAATAAAGGTAAAAGTGTAAAAGTGTATAATAAAAAGAAATAAAAAGAAATAAAAGTGATATGGTGGTAAAAGTAGGATGTTTAGTAAAACTCCTGGCCTAATCCTAGGTTAAAGGGGCCGAGATGTGGCCAAAAACTTTGATTTAAAAAAGAGGGGCAAAATCGCGAAATTAAAATTTTTGCCAAAGTAAAAAGTTTACCTGGCCAGTAGCAAACGGGTGGGTGGGAGAATGACTTTTTATGTGAGCTAGGCGCACGGGCGAGGTGTCAAAAGACGCGTCTCCGCGCGGGCTAGCGAACTGTGTGGTTTCTGGAATTTATCCAGAACAAAAATCGGGAATTTTGCTGAAAAAACGTGTTTTACGGCCAAAATGTATGTGGAAACCTGGAATAACACTACCAAAACGGGACTCGAGCTCGCGGAACGCGCACGGGAGTACAGGTAAGGCAGGTAAGTATCAATTTGAATTGTAAAAAATCTGGAATAATCTGGAAATTTTGAGGAAAAAATCAAAAAGTGTTTTTTATAACAGGAGTTTTTGTGAAAATTTTACAAGTCCAAAACGAAAAAATGTTTTTCGCGAAATTGTCAGTTTTCCCTAGTGGGAACGTTTCAGGGAGCTAAGAAAATATTTAATTTGCTGAAAACAGCTTGAAATTGCGTCACCGGGATGCAAAGTTATATTGATTTGTTCTAAAACACGTCTCCCTTAGGTGGATTTCGTCAATTGTTGGTACTATAGAATGTAAAAATTTTCTGGAATTTTAGATGTTCTATGTGGGCTAGGCGCACGGGCGAGGTGTCAAAAGACGCGTCTCCGCGCGGGCTAGCGAACTGTGTGGTTTCTGGAATTTATCCAGAACAAAAATCGGGAATTTTGCTGAAAAAACGTGTTTTACGGCCAAAATGTATGTGGAAACCTGGAATAACACTACCAAAACGGGACTCGAGCTCGCGGAACGCGCACGGGAGTACAGGTAAGGCAGGTAAGTATCAATTTGAATTGTAAAAAATCTGGAATAATCTGGAAATTTTGAGGAAAAAATCAAAAAGTGTTTTTTATAACAGGAGTTTTTGTGAAAATTTTACAAGTCCAAAACGAAAAAATGTTTTTCGCGAAATTGTCAGTTTTCCCTAGTGGGAACGTTTCAGGGAGCTAAGAAAATATTTAATTTGCTGAAAACAGCTTGAAATTGCGTCACCGGGATGCAAAGTTATATTGATTTGTTCTAAAACACGTCTCCCTTAGGTGGATTTCGTCAATTGTTGGTACTATAGAATGTAAAAATTTTCTGGAATTTTAGATGTTCTATGTGGGCTAGGCGCACGGGCGAGGTGTCAAAAGACGCGTCTCCGCGCGGGCTAGCGAACTGTGTGGTTTCTGGAATTTATCCAGAACAAAAATCGGGAATTTTGCTGAAAAAACGTGTTTTACGGCCAAAATGTATGTGGAAACCTGGAATAACACTACCAAAACGGGACTCGAGCTCGCGGAACGCGCACGGGAGTACAGGTAAGGCAGGTAAGTATCAATTTGAATTGTAAAAAATCTGGAATAATCTGGAAATTTTGAGGAAAAAATCAAAAAGTGTTTTTTATAACAGGAGTTTTTGTGAAAATTTTACAAGTCCAAAACGAAAAAATGTTTTTCGCGAAATTGTCAGTTTTCCCTAGTGGGAACGTTTCAGGGAGCTAAGAAAATATTTAATTTGCTGAAAACAGCTTGAAATTGCGTCACCGGGATGCAAAGTTATATTGGGTTAGGTTAGGTTAGGTTAGGTTAGGTTAGGTTAGGTTAGGTTAGGTTAGGTTAGGTTAGGTTAGGTTAGGTTAGGTTAGGTTAGGTTAGGTTAGGTTAGGTTAGGTTAGGTTAGGTTAGGTTAGGTTAGGTTAGGTTAGGTTAGGTTAGGTTAGGTTTTTTTTTTTTTTTTTTTTTTTTCTCACTAATGAGCCAGTCTGGGCAGTGCCGGACTCTTACCGGCTAAAACCCACTCCTGCCCTTGCTTAGTGTCCCTCTGACATGATCAGAGACCTTTTTAGACACAGGTCCTGCTTTTCCTGTGGGCGTTTACTTCACTACGCGCTAAACTACGTACTATTCCTGTATTATTAAAGTGAAAAGCTTACAACCTAATATGTTTTAAAGAAAGATATATGTATTTATTTTATTTTTTGAATTTTTTCATTTTTTATGTGTTCTTAGAGTCAATCCTACCTATGCTTATTATAATCATATTTTTATTTTATCTTTAACTTAATTTAAACTGTACTTAAGCTATGGCTATGCTAATATATGTTCAATATATTAAATAGACATATTTTCTTATATTAATTTTTCTTATACAATAATTTTTTATTACAATTATAATTAAATATTTTAGTCCTGTTTTCTTTCTATGTCCGGACCGGCTCAAAGCTACTGGTTTTTGTATTGGTACTCTTAAAAACATTTGGACCTGCTTCTTGCTGAAGTGTTTCCGGTTCTCAACCTGTACTTCTTTTTGTTTGAGTGGCTGTTTTACTGGTGCAGCGCTTCGAATGCGGCGTCTCGTACTGCTTTCCGCCCTCTTTAGATCAGCGTTTTCGATTGCAAAAGAATTCGTATAGGTGCCTGCTTTTAATTGAGCCAATTTCTTACGAAGTTGGCTCCAATTTGCTTCCATGATCTTGTGAATTCTTTTGCTTGTTTTGGCTGTTGTAATTTTTGCCCTATTAAAAGTGACCTTGAAGAGGTGGTCCGAGCTCGCGATTCCTTTCGCATTCCGTTCGCAAGTTACGCGGGTGTCTGGGTCGCTTCGGGCCTTACTGCAGTGGCACTTACTTCCGTGTGTTGCTAATTGCACTTTAGCAATACGCCACGGAAAGGCGTGCCAGTGCGTCCCATTTCACGCGGATTGGACACCCGCTATCGAACGCGCTGTGGTCAGCTTTGTCCAGTTTTGCTGACAGACAATTGTGGCACCTTGGGGCATCCCCCGCTAGCCGCGACGGACAATCGGCTTGCATGTGGGGTTCACCACAGTGGATGCAGAGGTCGGCGGGCTGCGTGCACAGTTTTCGGCTGTGGCCGAAACACAGGCAGCGAGTGCACTGCACCAGTGGTGACTGGTCCAGCACTCGCACTCGCTGCAGGTCAATGTGCACGCGACCCGCCATCGTCAGGCTCTGCCATATCGTGGGAGACACCTGCAGAATGACGTGGCACATGTGGGGGTTCCTTGTCCTTCGACGGTACTTCACCCCCAACCTCACATCATCTGCAGGTATGTCCCCGATCAGGTGGGTGTTCTGCCGTTGCAGGGCCTGGATTACCTCCACATCCGTGTGGCAGGAGAGGACGTCCCTGAGTATTATGAGAGGGTCTTTATTCCGCACCTCTTCCACCACTAGGTTCCCCGCTTTCCTGATCCTCTCAGCG
Organism: Apamea epomidion; assembly: GCA_947507525.1. Classification (NCBI taxonomy): domain Eukaryota; kingdom Metazoa; phylum Arthropoda; class Insecta; order Lepidoptera; family Noctuidae; genus Apamea; species Apamea epomidion. The sequence goes on from OX382237.1 coordinate 20,912,777, forward strand.
ACCTTGTTCAGCTCCTCTTTTGTCTTGAAGCCGACCACAACCTTTTGGTCCCTCGCCTTCCGCAGCCGCTCTACTCTTGTGCCCTCATTTCGGGCATCGACCGCCGTCCGTAGCTTCTCAATAACCTCTTCACCGGTGTCCTGTTCATTGACAGATGATACGATCACCGAGTGAAGAGGTTCTTGGATGACCTGCTTCGGGCCGGCGGCTATTTCCGCGAAAGTTGGGCTCTGGCCTGCGACATGGCGAGGGGCCTGTTGTAGACGCTCCGACAGAGCCCGTGTGTGCTGTTTGCATTCCTCCAACGCCTGGTTGTGCTGTTGGAGGTTCGCCATCAGCTGCTTCATGAGCTCTGTCGGTTCGTCTATGGTCGGCCTCGGTGGTGCCGCCACCGGTACGACTGCGGGTACCACAGCGGGCACCGGTACGGTGGGAACCTTGCTCCGTTCCGCCTCCTTTACGAGCTCATAGAGCCGGTTTATAGCCTCAGTGACCCCAGTCTTAATCTCAGTTTTGAGATTGCGAGAGTTTCCTAAGTGCAGCTTTGCCTTGTTCAGGCAAGCTCTCGCCTCCGCTGTAAGACTGGGGTACCTCGACTCCGGTCTCGTTGCTGGCCTCGTTGTATCTCCAGATGCTCGGTGCGACTCTAGAGTGCTAGGGGCAGGTGGTGTGGTAGCGGGCTTTGGGTTGGTCAGGGACTTGGCTTGAAGCTCAATTTTCCCGGCCTCCCATTCCCCTATGCTGCGCCTCACACTTGGGAGTGACGGTCCTGCCTTTTCTATCGAGCGCGGTGAGCACCTGGAGCCCGGCGAGCTCGCGTCTTTCTTGGCCGGTGTGCGGAGCATGCTAGTGGCCTTCGTGAACGTAGAGTTCATAAAAACGTCCTGTCAGAGGGCACTAGCGCTGCTTCTGTGTCCCTGTAAAGAGGGGAACACAGAAGGTAAAAACTAATGTAAAAATTTAATTTAAAATAAATAATAAATAACAATAATAAATAAATTTCAATAATAAAAAATTTCAATAATATAATAATTATATCTGTCGACTGTTACAATAAGCCTTTGCAGACTCGGTCAATAACTTAAAAAATGCAAAATTTTAGTACTAAGATCCCCAAGAGCCCCACCGAGACAAAAGCAATCAGAAGTTAGCGAAAAATTTTTCGCCGAAAACCCCACGTCTACCTTCCTATAGACCAGAGGGCGGGTGGGCGGGCAAAATTTTTCGCGTGATTGTCAGTTCTTCCCAGTGGGAACGTTTCAGGGAGCCTAGAAAAGATTTAATTAGCTGAAAACAGCTTGAAATTGCGTCACCGGGATGCAAAGTTATGTAGATTTGTGCAAAAACACGTCTCCCTTAGGTGGATTTCGTCAATTGTTGGTAATATTGAATGTAAAAAATTTCTGGAGTTTTAGATGTTCTATGTGGGCTAGGCGCACGGGCGAGGTGTCAAAAGACGCGTCTCCGCGCGGGCTAGCTAACTATGGGGTTTCTGGAGTTTATCCAGAACCAAAAACGGGAATTTTCTTGAAAAAACGTAATTTACGGCCAAAATATGTGTGGAAACCTCGAATAACACTACCAAAACGGGACTCGAGTTCGCGGAACGCGCACGGGAGTACAGGTAAGGCAGGTAAGTATCAATTTGAATTATAAAAAAACCTGGAATAATCTGGAAATTTTGAAGAAAAAATCAAAAAGTGTTTTTTATAACAGGAGTTTTTGTGAAAATTTTACAAGTCCAAAACGAAAAAATGTTTTTCGCGTGATTGTCAGTTCTTCCCAGTGGGAACGTTTCAGGGAGCCTAGAAAAGATTTAATTAGCTGAAAACAGCTTGAAATTGCGTCACCGGGATGCAAAGTTATGTAGATTTGTGCAAAAACACGTCTCCCTTAGGTGGATTTCGTCAATTGTTGGTAATATTGAATGTAAAAAATTTCTGGAGTTTTAGATGTTCTATGTGGGCTAGGCGCACGGGCGAGGTGTCAAAAGACGCGTCTCCGCGCGGGCTAGCTAACTATGGGGTTTCTGGAGTTTATCCAGAACCAAAAACGGGAATTTTCTTGAAAAAACGTAATTTACGGCCAAAATATGTGTGGAAACCTCGAATAACACTACCAAAACGGGACTCGAGTTCGCGGAACGCGCACGGGAGTACAGGTAAGGCAGGTAAGTATCAATTTGAATTATAAAAAAACCTGGAATAATCTGGAAATTTTGAAGAAAAAATCAAAAAGTGTTTTTTATAACAGGAGTTTTTGTGAAAATTTTACAAGTCCAAAACGAAAAAATGTTTTTCGCGTGATTGTCAGTTCTTCCCAGTGGGAACGTTTCAGGGAGCCTAGAAAAGATTTAATTAGCTGAAAACAGCTTGAAATTGCGTCACCGGGATGCAAAGTTATGTAGATTTGTGCAAAAACACGTCTCCCTTAGGTGGATTTCGTCAATCGTTGGTAATATTGAATGTAAAAAATTTCTGGAGTTTTAGATGTTCTATGTGGGCTAGGCGCACGGGCGAGGTGTCAAAAGACGCGTCTCCGCGCGGGCTAGCTAACTATGGGGTTTCTGGAGTTTATCCAGAACCAAAAACGGGAATTTTCTTGAAAAAACGTAATTTACGGCCAAAATATGTGTGGAAACCTCGAATAACACTACCAAAACGGGACTCGAGTTCGCGGAACGCGCACGGGAGTACAGGTAAGGCAGGTAAGTATCAATTTGAATTATAAAAAAACCTGGAATAATCTGGAAATTTTGAAGAAAAAATCAAAAAGTGTTTTTTATAACAGGAGTTTTTGTGAAAATTTTACAAGTCCAAAACGAAAAAATGTTTTTCGCGAAATTGTCAGTTCTTCCCAGTGGGAACGTTTCAGGGAGCCTAGAAAAGATTTAATTAGCTGAAAACAGCTTGAAATTGCGTCACCGGGATGCAAAGTTATGTAGATTTGTGCAAAAACACGTCTCCCTTAGGTGGATTTCGTCAATTGTTGGTAATATTGAATGTAAAAAATTTCTGGAGTTTTAGATGTTCTATGTGGGCTAGGCGCACGGGCGAGGTGTCAAAAGACGCGTCTCCGCGCGGGCTAGCTAACTATGGGGTTTCTGGAGTTTATCCAGAACCAAAAACGGGAATTTTCTTGAAAAAACGTAATTTACGGCCAAAATATGTGTGGAAACCTCGAATAACACTACCAAAACGGGACTCGAGTTCGCGGAACGCGCACGGGAGTACAGGTAAGGCAGGTAAGTATCAATTTGAATTATAAAAAAACCTGGAATAATCTGGAAATTTTGAAGAAAAAATCAAAAAGTGTTTTTTATAACAGGAGTTTTTGTGAAAATTTTACAAGTCCAAAACGAAAAAATGTTTTTCGCGAAATTGTCAGTTCTTCCCAGTGGGAACGTTTCAGGGAGCCTAGAAAAGATTTAATTAGCTGAAAACAGCTTGAAATTGCGTCACCGGGATGCAAAGTTATGTAGATTTGTGCAAAAACACGTCTCCCTTAGGTGGATTTCGTCAATTGTTGGTAATATTGAATGTAAAAAATTTCTGGAGTTTTAGATGTTCTATGTGGGCTAGGCGCACGGGCGAGGTGTCAAAAGACGCGTCTCCGCGCGGGCTAGCTAACTATGGGGTTTCTGGAGTTTATCCAGAACCAAAAACGGGAATTTTCTTGAAAAAACGTAATTTACGGCCAAAATATGTGTGGAAACCTCGAATAACACTACCAAAACGGGACTCGAGTTCGCGGAACGCGCACGGGAGTACAGGTAAGGCAGGTAAGTATCAATTTGAATTATAAAAAAACCTGGAATAATCTGGAAATTTTGAAGAAAAAATCAAAAAGTGTTTTTTATAACAGGAGTTTTTGTGAAAATTTTACAAGTCCAAAACGAAAAAATGTTTTTCGCGAAATTGTCAGTTCTTCCCAGTGGGAACGTTTCAGGGAGCCTAGAAAAGATTTAATTAGCTGAAAACAGCTTGAAATTGCGTCACCGGGATGCAAAGTTATGTAGATTTGTGCAAAAACACGTCTCCCTTAGGTGGATTTCGTCAATTGTTGGTAATATTGAATGTAAAAAATTTCTGGAGTTTTAGATGTTCTATGTGGGCTAGGCGCACGGGCGAGGTGTCAAAAGACGCGTCTCCGCGCGGGCTAGCTAACTATGGGGTTTCTGGAGTTTATCCAGAACCAAAAACGGGAATTTTCTTGAAAAAACGTAATTTACGGCCAAAATATGTGTGGAAACCTCGAATAACACTACCAAAACGGGACTCGAGTTCGCGGAACGCGCACGGGAGTACAGGTAAGGCAGGTAAGTATCAATTTGAATTATAAAAAAACCTGGAATAATCTGGAAATTTTGAAGAAAAAATCAAAAAGTGTTTTTTATAACAGGAGTTTTTGTGAAAATTTTACAAGTCCAAAACGAAAAAATGTTTTTCGCGAAATTGTCAGTTCTTCCCAGTGGGAACGTTTCAGGGAGCCTAGAAAAGATTTAATTAGCTGAAAACAGCTTGAAATTGCGTCACCGGGATGCAAAGTTATGTAGATTTGTGCAAAAACACGTCTCCCTTAGGTGGATTTCGTCAATTGTTGGTAATATTGAATGTAAAAAATTTCTGGAGTTTTAGATGTTCTATGTGGGCTAGGCGCACGGGCGAGGTGTCAAAAGACGCGTCTCCGCGCGGGCTAGCTAACTATGGGGTTTCTGGAGTTTATCCAGAACCAAAAACGGGAATTTTCTTGAAAAAACGTAATTTACGGCCAAAATATGTGTGGAAACCTCGAATAACACTACCAAAACGGGACTCGAGTTCGCGGAACGCGCACGGGAGTACAGGTAAGGCAGGTAAGTATCAATTTGAATTATAAAAAAACCTGGAATAATCTGGAAATTTTGAAGAAAAAATCAAAAAGTGTTTTTTATAACAGGAGTTTTTGTGAAAATTTTACAAGTCCAAAACGAAAAAATGTTTTTCGCGTGATTGTCAGTTCTTCCCAGTGGGAACGTTTCAGGGAGCCTAGAAAAGATTTAATTAGCTGAAAACAGCTTGAAATTGCGTCACCGGGATGCAAAGTTATGTAGATTTGTGCAAAAACACGTCTCCCTTAGGTGGATTTCGTCAATTGTTGGTAATATTGAATGTAAAAAATTTCTGGAGTTTTAGATGTTCTATGTGGGCTAGGCGCACGGGCGAGGTGTCAAAAGACGCGTCTCCGCGCGGGCTAGCTAACTATGGGGTTTCTGGAGTTTATCCAGAACCAAAAACGGGAATTTTCTTGAAAAAACGTAATTTACGGCCAAAATATGTGTGGAAACCTCGAATAACACTACCAAAACGGGACTCGAGTTCGCGGAACGCGCACGGGAGTACAGGTAAGGCAGGTAAGTATCAATTTGAATTATAAAAAAACCTGGAATAATCTGGAAATTTTGAAGAAAAAATCAAAAAGTGTTTTTTATAACAGGAGTTTTTGTGAAAATTTTACAAGTCCAAAACGAAAAAATGTTTTTCGCGAAATTGTCAGTTCTTCCCAGTGGGAACGTTTCAGGGAGCCTAGAAAAGATTTAATTAGCTGAAAACAGCTTGAAATTGCGTCACCGGGATGCAAAGTTATGTAGATTTGTGCAAAAACACGTCTCCCTTAGGTGGATTTCGTCAATTGTTGGTAATATTGAATGTAAAAAATTTCTGGAGTTTTAGATGTTCTATGTGGGCTAGGCGCACGGGCGAGGTGTCAAAAGACGCGTCTCCGCGCGGGCTAGCTAACTATGGGGTTTCTGGAGTTTATCCAGAACCAAAAACGGGAATTTTCTTGAAAAAACGTAATTTACGGCCAAAATATGTGTGGAAACCTCGAATAACACTACCAAAACGGGACTCGAGTTCGCGGAACGCGCACGGGAGTACAGGTAAGGCAGGTAAGTATCAATTTGAATTATAAAAAAACCTGGAATAATCTGGAAATTTTGAAGAAAAAATCAAAAAGTGTTTTTTATAACAGGAGTTTTTGTGAAAATTTTACAAGTCCAAAACGAAAAAATGTTTTTCGCGAAATTGTCAGTTCTTCCCAGTGGGAACGTTTCAGGGAGCCTAGAAAAGATTTAATTAGCTGAAAACAGCTTGAAATTGCGTCACCGGGATGCAAAGTTATGTAGATTTGTGCAAAAACACGTCTCCCTTAGGTGGATTTCGTCAATTGTTGGTAATATTGAATGTAAAAAATTTCTGGAGTTTTAGATGTTCTATGTGGGCTAGGCGCACGGGCGAGGTGTCAAAAGACGCGTCTCCGCGCGGGCTAGCTAACTATGGGGTTTCTGGAGTTTATCCAGAACCAAAAACGGGAATTTTCTTGAAAAAACGTAATTTACGGCCAAAATATGTGTGGAAACCTCGAATAACACTACCAAAACGGGACTCGAGTTCGCGGAACGCGCACGGGAGTACAGGTAAGGCAGGTAAGTATCAATTTGAATTATAAAAAAACCTGGAATAATCTGGAAATTTTGAAGAAAAAATCAAAAAGTGTTTTTTATAACAGGAGTTTTTGTGAAAATTTTACAAGTCCAAAACGAAAAAATGTTTTTCGCGTGATTGTCAGTTCTTCCCAGTGGGAACGTTTCAGGGAGCCTAGAAAAGATTTAATTAGCTGAAAACAGCTTGAAATTGCGTCACCGGGATGCAAAGTTATGTAGATTTGTGCAAAAACACGTCTCCCTTAGGTGGATTTCGTCAATTGTTGGTAATATTGAATGTAAAAAATTTCTGGAGTTTTAGATGTTCTATGTGGGCTAGGCGCACGGGCGAGGTGTCAAAAGACGCGTCTCCGCGCGGGCTAGCTAACTATGGGGTTTCTGGAGTTTATCCAGAACCAAAAACGGGAATTTTCTTGAAAAAACGTAATTTACGGCCAAAATATGTGTGGAAACCTCGAATAACACTACCAAAACGGGACTCGAGTTCGCGGAACGCGCACGGGAGTACAGGTAAGGCAGGTAAGTATCAATTTGAATTATAAAAAAACCTGGAATAATCTGGAAATTTTGAAGAAAAAATCAAAAAGTGTTTTTTATAACAGGAGTTTTTGTGAAAATTTTACAAGTCCAAAACGAAAAAATGTTTTTCGCGAAATTGTCAGTTCTTCCCAGTGGGAACGTTTCAGGGAGCCTAGAAAAGATTTAATTAGCTGAAAACAGCTTGAAATTGCGTCACCGGGATGCAAAGTTATGTAGATTTGTGCAAAAACACGTCTCCCTTAGGTGGATTTCGTCAATTGTTGGTAATATTGAATGTAAAAAATTTCTGGAGTTTTAGATGTTCTATGTGGGCTAGGCGCACGGGCGAGGTGTCAAAAGACGCGTCTCCGCGCGGGCTAGCTAACTATGGGGTTTCTGGAGTTTATCCAGAACCAAAAACGGGAATTTTCTTGAAAAAACGTAATTTACGGCCAAAATATGTGTGGAAACCTCGAATAACACTACCAAAACGGGACTCGAGTTCGCGGAACGCGCACGGGAGTACAGGTAAGGCAGGTAAGTATCAATTTGAATTATAAAAAAACCTGGAATAATCTGGAAATTTTGAAGAAAAAATCAAAAAGTGTTTTTTATAACAGGAGTTTTTGTGAAAATTTTACAAGTCCAAAACGAAAAAATGTTTTTCGCGTGATTGTCAGTTCTTCCCAGTGGGAACGTTTCAGGGAGCCTAGAAAAGATTTAATTAGCTGAAAACAGCTTGAAATTGCGTCACCGGGATGCAAAGTTATGTAGATTTGTGCAAAAACACGTCTCCCTTAGGTGGATTTCGTCAATTGTTGGTAATATTGAATGTAAAAAATTTCTGGAGTTTTAGATGTTCTATGTGGGCTAGGCGCACGGGCGAGGTGTCAAAAGACGCGTCTCCGCGCGGGCTAGCTAACTATGGGGTTTCTGGAGTTTATCCAGAACCAAAAACGGGAATTTTCTTGAAAAAACGTAATTTACGGCCAAAATATGTGTGGAAACCTCGAATAACACTACCAAAACGGGACTCGAGTTCGCGGAACGCGCACGGGAGTACAGGTAAGGCAGGTAAGTATCAATTTGAATTATAAAAAAACCTGGAATAATCTGGAAATTTTGAAGAAAAAATCAAAAAGTGTTTTTTATAACAGGAGTTTTTGTGAAAATTTTACAAGTCCAAAACGAAAAAATGTTTTTCGCGAAATTGTCAGTTCTTCCCAGTGGGAACGTTTCAGGGAGCCTAGAAAAGATTTAATTAGCTGAAAACAGCTTGAAATTGCGTCACCGGGATGCAAAGTTATGTAGATTTGTGCAAAAACACGTCTCCCTTAGGTGGATTTCGTCAATTGTTGGTAATATTGAATGTAAAAAATTTCTGGAGTTTTAGATGTTCTATGTGGGCTAGGCGCACGGGCGAGGTGTCAAAAGACGCGTCTCCGCGCGGGCTAGCTAACTATGGGGTTTCTGGAGTTTATCCAGAACCAAAAACGGGAATTTTCTTGAAAAAACGTAATTTACGGCCAAAATATGTGTGGAAACCTCGAATAACACTACCAAAACGGGACTCGAGTTCGCGGAACGCGCACGGGAGTACAGGTAAGGCAGGTAAGTATCAATTTGAATTATAAAAAAACCTGGAATAATCTGGAAATTTTGAAGAAAAAATCAAAAAGTGTTTTTTATAACAGGAGTTTTTGTGAAAATTTTACAAGTCCAAAACGAAAAAATGTTTTTCGCGAAATTGTCAGTTCTTCCCAGTGGGAACGTTTCAGGGAGCCTAGAAAAGATTTAATTAGCTGAAAACAGCTTGAAATTGCGTCACCGGGATGCAAAGTTATGTAGATTTGTGCAAAAACACGTCTCCCTTAGGTGGATTTCGTCAATTGTTGGTAATATTGAATGTAAAAAATTTCTGGAGTTTTAGATGTTCTATGTGGGCTAGGCGCACGGGCGAGGTGTCAAAAGACGCGTCTCCGCGCGGGCTAGCTAACTATGGGGTTTCTGGAGTTTATCCAGAACCAAAAACGGGAATTTTCTTGAAAAAACGTAATTTACGGCCAAAATATGTGTGGAAACCTCGAATAACACTACCAAAACGGGACTCGAGTTCGCGGAACGCGCACGGGAGTACAGGTAAGGCAGGTAAGTATCAATTTGAATTATAAAAAAACCTGGAATAATCTGGAAATTTTGAAGAAAAAATCAAAAAGTGTTTTTTATAACAGGAGTTTTTGTGAAAATTTTACAAGTCCAAAACGAAAAAATGTTTTTCGCGAAATTGTCAGTTCTTCCCAGTGGGAACGTTTCAGGGAGCCTAGAAAAGATTTAATTAGCTGAAAACAGCTTGAAATTGCGTCACCGGGATGCAAAGTTATGTAGATTTGTGCAAAAACACGTCTCCCTTAGGTGGATTTCGTCAATTGTTGGTAATATTGAATGTAAAAAATTTCTGGAGTTTTAGATGTTCTATGTGGGCTAGGCGCACGGGCGAGGTGTCAAAAGACGCGTCTCCGCGCGGGCTAGCTAACTATGGGGTTTCTGGAGTTTATCCAGAACCAAAAACGGGAATTTTCTTGAAAAAACGTAATTTACGGCCAAAATATGTGTGGAAACCTCGAATAACACTACCAAAACGGGACTCGAGTTCGCGGAACGCGCACGGGAGTACAGGTAAGGCAGGTAAGTATCAATTTGAATTATAAAAAAACCTGGAATAATCTGGAAATTTTGAAGAAAAAATCAAAAAGTGTTTTTTATAACAGGAGTTTTTGTGAAAATTTTACAAGTCCAAAACGAAAAAATGTTTTTCGCGTGATTGTCAGTTCTTCCCAGTGGGAACGTTTCAGGGAGCCTAGAAAAGATTTAATTAGCTGAAAACAGCTTGAAATTGCGTCACCGGGATGCAAAGTTATGTAGATTTGTGCAAAAACACGTCTCCCTTAGGTGGATTTCGTCAATTGTTGGTAATATTGAATGTAAAAAATTTCTGGAGTTTTAGATGTTCTATGTGGGCTAGGCGCACGGGCGAGGTGTCAAAAGACGCGTCTCCGCGCGGGCTAGCTAACTATGGGGTTTCTGGAGTTTATCCAGAACCAAAAACGGGAATTTTCTTGAAAAAACGTAATTTACGGCCAAAATATGTGTGGAAACCTCGAATAACACTACCAAAACGGGACTCGAGTTCGCGGAACGCGCACGGGAGTACAGGTAAGGCAGGTAAGTATCAATTTGAATTATAAAAAAACCTGGAATAATCTGGAAATTTTGAAGAAAAAATCAAAAAGTGTTTTTTATAACAGGAGTTTTTGTGAAAATTTTACAAGTCCAAAACGAAAAAATGTTTTTCGCGTGATTGTCAGTTCTTCCCAGTGGGAACGTTTCAGGGAGCCTAGAAAAGATTTAATTAGCTGAAAACAGCTTGAAATTGCGTCACCGGGATGCAAAGTTATGTAGATTTGTGCAAAAACACGTCTCCCTTAGGTGGATTTCGTCAATTGTTGGTAATATTGAATGTAAAAAATTTCTGGAGTTTTAGATGTTCTATGTGGGCTAGGCGCACGGGCGAGGTGTCAAAAGACGCGTCTCCGCGCGGGCTAGCTAACTATGGGGTTTCTGGAGTTTATCCAGAACCAAAAACGGGAATTTTCTTGAAAAAACGTAATTTACGGCCAAAATATGTGTGGAAACCTCGAATAACACTACCAAAACGGGACTCGAGTTCGCGGAACGCGCACGGGAGTACAGGTAAGGCAGGTAAGTATCAATTTGAATTATAAAAAAACCTGGAATAATCTGGAAATTTTGAAGAAAAAATCAAAAAGTGTTTTTTATAACAGGAGTTTTTGTGAAAATTTTACAAGTCCAAAACGAAAAAATGTTTTTCGCGAAATTGTCAGTTCTTCCCAGTGGGAACGTTTCAGGGAGCCTAGAAAAGATTTAATTAGCTGAAAACAGCTTGAAATTGCGTCACCGGGATGCAAAGTTATGTAGATTTGTGCAAAAACACGTCTCCCTTAGGTGGATTTCGTCAATTGTTGGTAATATTGAATGTAAAAAATTTCTGGAGTTTTAGATGTTCTATGTGGGCTAGGCGCACGGGCGAGGTGTCAAAAGACGCGTCTCCGCGCGGGCTAGCTAACTATGGGGTTTCTGGAGTTTATCCAGAACCAAAAACGGGAATTTTCTTGAAAAAACGTAATTTACGGCCAAAATATGTGTGGAAACCTCGAATAACACTACCAAAACGGGACTCGAGTTCGCGGAACGCGCACGGGAGTACAGGTAAGGCAGGTAAGTATCAATTTGAATTATAAAAAAACCTGGAATAATCTGGAAATTTTGAAGAAAAAATCAAAAAGTGTTTTTTATAACAGGAGTTTTTGTGAAAATTTTACAAGTCCAAAACGAAAAAATGTTTTTCGCGAAATTGTCAGTTCTTCCCAGTGGGAACGTTTCAGGGAGCCTAGAAAAGATTTAATTAGCTGAAAACAGCTTGAAATTGCGTCACCGGGATGCAAAGTTATGTAGATTTGTGCAAAAACACGTCTCCCTTTTTTTTTTTTTTTTTTTTTTTCAGGATGGGAAATCATCAAATGACTCCTCCCGCTCTGGGTGGAGCAGAAGGGAGTGTCAGACTCTTACTGACTAAAACCCACCCGTGTTCCTTCCCTAGCCCTTTATGTACCAGGGCAGCGGTAACCCTTTCGGACGATCCCGCTACCCCGGCAGGCTTCGGCCCTGTCGGGCCCCGTCATCTATGCTGACATCTCTTTGAGGCGCACGTGGAACACTTACGCGCCGTCCGGCACGGGCCTGGTCCTGATCGGACGGAGAGCTACCCATTGCTCTCCGCCCGCAGGCCCGCGCCTACGGTGGCCGGGAGTCGTCACGCGGCTCCCGACGCCCGGAGCGTCTCCCTCGGCGGCTGAGGCGTGAGGATCTCTCCCTCGCCCATCCCGCCACCTCCTTCGCTAGCATGACTGCTTCGCAGAAGGAGGTGACCGCCTCCCACTCCCTCTCGCCCCGGACCATGGCTTGCACCAGGGCCGGACGCGAGAGGTCGCCGCCGCTGCCGATCGCCTCTACGAGGACACGGCGGTGCTCTGCCCAAGCGGGGCAGACCTCCACCGTATGCTCCACCGTGTCCTCTGGGCGATCCTCGCAGTGGTGACACCCGGGCGTCTCCTCCCGCCTGATGATGTGCAGGAACCTCCCGAAACATCCGTGTCCGGAGAGGACCTGCGTCAGGCGGTAGGTGAGAGCGCCGTGACGCCTCTCTAGCCACTCCTCAAAGAGGGGTCTTATCGCCGCTATCGTGGCGTGCCCTGCGCTGGGTTGCGATAGTCGCGCCTTCCATTCCACCATGAGACCGCGCCGGAGGTCCGTCCGCTCCGCAGCGATTTGCCGCGGGTGCAGAGTTTCCCCCCGACGTAGTGCCTCCGCGCGCCAGTCATACAGGCGCGCGAGGACTATCGCCTCCAGATCCCATGGTGGCAGTCCGGCAAGGAGGCTTGCTGCCTCGCGCGAGATCGTGCGGTACCCCCGGATCAGCCTTACGGCTACCACCTTTTGGGGCGCGTTCAGGTAGTGTGCGGCTCGAAGCCGCAGTGAACGCGCCCATACCGGGGCCCCATATAGGGCCATGGACCGCACGACCCCCGCGTAAAGCCTCCGGCAGGAGGCGTTTGGCCCCCTCAGGTTGGGCAGGAGCCGCCTTAAGGCGGCCCCGGCCCGTTCCAGTTTTGGGGCCAAACGTCGGAAGTGCTCGACGAAGTTCCACCGGCTGTCGAGGACGAGACCCAGGTATCTCATCGTCTTCTCGACGCCGATGTGAACCCCTCCTACCATCAGTTGGGATCCCGAAGGTGGCCCGTACCGGGGCCCATGAAAAGACATGGCCTCGGACTTGTGCAATGCCACCTCGAGACCCAACTGCCGGATCCTTTCCACGACTATCGCAACCCCGCGTGTCATCGCGTCAGCCGCCGCCTGATGCGACCTCCCCTGCGCCAGGACCAGCGTGTCGTCAGCGTAGCAAACTACGCTGACGCCATCAGGGAGGTCGGCCCGCAGCACCCAGTCGTAACCGATGTCCCACAGGAGCGGCCCCAGAACCGATCCCTGTGGGACACCGCACGACATCTCTCGCCGGTTCCAGTTCCCGTCGCGACCGGGGTAGATGACGGCTCTGTCCGTCAAATACGCCCCGACTATTCGACGGAGGTAAGTCGGCACCCGGTGATACCGGAGTGCCTCCCCTATGCAGCTCCAGGGCAGGGTGTTGAACGCGTTGGCGATGTCGAGTGACACCGCCACGACCACCCCACCCCGTGACACCGCGTCCCCCGTCGTGAGGGCTCTCACGCGCATGATGGCGTCCACCGTCGAGCGCCCCTTGCGGAAGCCAAACTGGCACTCCGCAAGATCCGGCCCCGTCCTCACCAGGTGCCCGACGAGGCGGCCCGCAATCACTCTCTCAAAGAGCTTGCCGACCTCGTCGAGCAGCACTATGGGCCGGTATGCGGACGGAGAGTCCGCAGGGCGCCCTGGCTTCTGAATGAGGACCAGCTTCCCCGTCTTCCAACGGAGTGGAAACTGGCCTCTCTCCATGCATGCGCTTAAGAGCGCCTCCAGTCGAGGCCCGAGAGCCCTCGAGGCCAGGACCCAGGCTTTACCCGGCAAGCCGTCGGGTCCCGGGGCGGTATTTTTGGCCTTCAGCCTGCCTACCGCCGCTCTCAGATCTACCCCGGTCACTTCAGGGGTGTCGTCGTCGTCGTCCGCGTGGTCCGCTTCGGGCACCGCAAGTGGCGGAGCCATAGGCGGGGGAGTATGCTCCCCCCTTGAAGGGAACAGAGCGCTCACCACCTCCTCCACCAGCTGTGGGCGGAGACTCTGCGTCAGCGGGGGGGCCCATGTGCGGAGTTTATTCCGCACCATTCTGTAGGGGCGCCCCCATGGATCTCTGTTCAGAGTCTCCAGCATCTCCTCGCGGGCCATATCCTTGGCCCGCTGAACAGCCTGTTGGAGGGCGGTCTTCGCCGCTCTGTACCCCTCGTATAGCTCCACCTCCGTGGCTTCCGCATCCGGAGGGCGGATGCGGAGCCTGCGGTGCCTGGTGTACCGGTGTCGCGCGTCGACGCACGCCTTGCGTAGCGCCCCAACCTCCTGCGACCACCAGTACACCTGACGTCGGGCGCATCCTGGCCGGACTCGGGGCATTGCCACGTCACAAATCTCGGACATGGCCTCCCGGAACCACTCCACCTCATCGTCAATATCAGCAGGCCTGTCCGGTGAAAACACCCAGGCCTGCACGATCGAGGCTTCCAGGAGAAGCTCCCGGTCCAGCTGCTTCAGCGCCCACCGCGGACCACTCGGGGCCTGTTGGACCAGCGCGCTAGAGGTCTGGGTGGAGACCTCAAACCGGATATACCGATGATCGGAGTAGGTCTCCACCTCCTCCATGACGCGCCAGTCAATGACACGCTGTGACAGAGCGGGGCTGGCGAACGAGATGTCCACCACCGACTCGCCCCGCATCCGCACACACGTAGGAACAGAACCCCGATTTAGGACGACCAGGCCTGTTTCCAGAGCCCAGTCCTCCACCATCCTGCCCCGCACATCCGTGCAACGGGAACCCCAGGCCAAATTCTTGGCGTTGAAGTCCCCGAGCACTAGCACGGAGTAGGCATGGTTTCTAGCGACGACGACACTCAACTCTGTTAAAGAGTTCTGGAACTCGGCGAGAGTTCGGCTCGGAGAGAAGTATACTCCCACTACTACAATCTCTCCGAACCGTGCTGCTACGCACCCCTGTCCCCTCGTGACACCTTCGAGGGACGGGGTACCGGCGGCGGCCGACGAAAGTATGGCCACTGAGCCGTTCACGTCCTCCACCCAGTCATCCCTGGGCGGGACAAAGTACGGCTCAGCGACCACGGCGATGTTAATCGACCACTGCGCCATGCTCTGGAGCAACAGGTCCTGAGCGCAGGCGCAGTGGTTGATGTTCGCCTGGAGAAGGCGTAGTGGAGGAGTTATTACTCCTCCATTTCAGCCCCCTCCCGGGCCCCCTCGGCAGTGGTGGCGGCGGCGGCGGCGGCGGCGGCGGCGGCGGCGGCGGTGGTGGCGGCGGCGGCGGCGGCGGTGGCGGTGGCGGCGACAGTGGCGGCGACGGTGGTGGTGGCGACGACGGCGGAGGGCCTGCCTTTCCTCCTGGCTTCGGCGGGTGGAGCGCAGGACTTGCTCCCCGCCCGGTGATCGGCCGGCTTGCCAGCAGCCGCACATGCGACGCAGTGCGGCGCGGCGTTGCACGAGCCGGCCGTGTGTCCAGGCTTGCCGCAGCGGAAGCACAGAGTGCTGCGGTCCTCTAAGGTGCACTGGACGCTCACGTGGTGCCCCACGAGGCATCGATAGCACCTTAGAGGTCTGGGCTCCAGCAGCTTGACCTGCGCTGACACCCAGCCCACCAGGAGCCTTCCGCCCTCCACTATCTTCCTCGCCGCCGTCACGGGACAGCTAACCGTTATGGTTCGCATACCCGTGAAGTCAGGACGTAGGGTGCCCGCCTTCACCTGGTCGGTCAGACACCCGCCCGTCCTGACGACGGCGGCTACCACCTCGGCCCCCGTCACCGAGTCATCCAGGCCCACAATGCGCATATCCGCGCACTTGACGGGCCTGGAGACTCGAGCCTCGTCCGCATTGAGGGACGCCCTTAGCTTTTCAGCCAGGGCGTCAGCGGTGGGGCCGCTCGTCGCACCGGGGACCTCCAGCATGCGGGCACCAGTGGCGGTCACCCTATGCCGGAGGCCTCCGGTGATCCCCAGCTCCTGGAGATCCACCGTCGCTCTCGCTTTGGCGAGCACGTCGCCGTAGGTCACCCCCCTCTTGACCGCGTCCGGCTGTAGTGTAATGACTACAGCCGCGGTCTTGGGGGAGCGAAGCCTAGCCGCAACGGCTCGCTCCTTGCGGCGCCTCCTCTGCGCCTTTTTCCTGGCCGCTTTGGCCGCCTTCTTCTTCTCCCCGACCACCTGCCACTCAGCGTTGGTCGTGGGAGATTTGATTGGGGGAGGCGTAGGCTCTGGGGCCTTCCCCTCCCCAGCCGTTCTGCCCTTTTTGGGGGCCGGAGCCGCGGGTTTGGCGGCAGGCGCCGATTTTGCCGGCGCCGAGGCTCCGCCAGCCGACGTCGGTTTCGCCGGCGCCGGGGCTCCTCTAGCAGACGCCGGTTTGGCCGGCGCCTGGGCCCGGCCAGACGGCCCGGGTTTAGGGGCGGCCGCGGCCGCGTACGAGGCCGCCTTAGGCCCTGGGGCCGTCCTACCCGCCAAGGGAGGGCGCAGAACAATACCCTCCAGGACGGCGAACCGCGCCTGGAAGGTTGCCAGCTCCTGCCGAACCAGGTTCAGGACCTGGTTCTCCACCGGCACGGGCTGGCTTGGTGGTGGGGTGTTCTGCGCTGTGCCGGCCGCTCGCATCCCGGCCAGGTCCGCTCGGAGCTCCTCGTTCTCCTTTCGGAGGAGCTCCATGGCAGCCGTCAAGCGGGCCACCTCCGCCCGCATTTCGGACATGCCGTCCGGCGGAGGCCCGAGGTGGATGGCCTCCGCTGCCGCCAAGATGGAGGCCTTGGCCGAGACGATGGCCCTGTTTTTCGAAGTCTGTAACTTCTTCAGGGCCACGTCCCGGATCGCGGCCTCCACGACCTCCGCGAACCTCTTTTTGCGGTCCGCATCAGGGCCGCCAACCTCCGCCGCCTCGTCACTAGAGGTCTCTGATGCGGACGCGCGACCAGAACCCCCCTCCTTTGCGGGCTCCTCCGCTTTCTCCGCCGCCTCCCGAGCAGTGAGCCCCCTCCCTACGCCTCGCTCTCGGGCTCCTCCCCGCCTGCTGGTCGGGATCTTTCTGGCCGAAGCCAGCTCCCAGTCAGAGGACGACCCCTGGCCGTCCACTGACCTTGGCCGCTTGCCCTGTGCCTTTCTCTTGGCAGCGGCCGTCTTCTGGTCACGGCGAGAGCTCACTGAGCCTCCCGTGCTCCCTCCTCCAGATGCGGCGTCGGACTCCGACCCCGCATCACTCCTCACTACGTCCGTTGGGTTTTTGGGTGTTTTTAAAAATTTTTCCATATTGTTCCCACGAGTAAAAACTTTGTGTACCTGCTCAAATTATGTGGTTCGCACTAGTGACTAAATCAAGCTACCCATTAGCCAAGCTTACTACCTCCCTCACGGTGCGCCGCCGCTTGGAGGTTTGGGGAATTTTTTATAGAGGTTAATCTTCCTCGCGGTCCGGGCGGTTAAGCCAAGACCCTCGACCCCCGTCAAAAGTCAGAGACATGACCTTGACAATCTTCGGGGCTACGATATTAACGGTGGCAGGAGGGGGGGGTTATCCCCTCCTGCCTGCCCGGCGGCAGGGTAAGTGCACACCAGGCCCGCTCTTACTCCACACAGTAGCCGCTCTGCTCCTCATAGCGGCTTGTGTGGAGCGTTCCTCTTGGCAGAACATTAGCATGCGGGCAGCGAGATCTCATTGGGAAGAAATCCCACTGAGAAATAGCTGCCCGCACCCCAGGATGCACCGGCCCGAAAACTGGTCTTCCCCCCGGACGTATCCAGAAGGGAACTCCAGTCCCCAGGCACACGTGGAGGTTTTCTGCCCTGGCACCCCAACACGTCTCCCTTAGGTGGATTTCGTCAATTGTTGGTAATATTGAATGTAAAAAATTTCTGGAGTTTTAGATGTTCTATGTGGGCTAGGCGCACGGGCGAGGTGTCAAAAGACGCGTCTCCGCGCGGGCTAGCTAACTATGGGGTTTCTGGAGTTTATCCAGAACCAAAAACGGGAATTTTCTTGAAAAAACGTAATTTACGGCCAAAATATGTGTGGAAACCTCGAATAACACTACCAAAACGGGACTCGAGTTCGCGGAACGCGCACGGGAGTACAGGTAAGGCAGGTAAGTATCAATTTGAATTATAAAAAAACCTGGAATAATCTGGAAATTTTGAAGAAAAAATCAAAAAGTGTTTTTTATAACAGGAGTTTTTGTGAAAATTTTACAAGTCCAAAACGAAAAAATGTTTTTCGCGAAATTGTCAGTTCTTCCCAGTGGGAACGTTTCAGGGAGCCTAGAAAAGATTTAATTAGCTGAAAACAGCTTGAAATTGCGTCACCGGGATGCAAAGTTATGTAGATTTGTGCAAAAACACGTCTCCCTTAGGTGGATTTCGTCAATTGTTGGTAATATTGAATGTAAAAAATTTCTGGAGTTTTAGATGTTCTATGTGGGCTAGGCGCACGGGCGAGGTGTCAAAAGACGCGTCTCCGCGCGGGCTAGCTAACTATGGGGTTTCTGGAGTTTATCCAGAACCAAAAACGGGAATTTTCTTGAAAAAACGTAATTTACGGCCAAAATATGTGTGGAAACCTCGAATAACACTACCAAAACGGGACTCGAGTTCGCGGAACGCGCACGGGAGTACAGGTAAGGCAGGTAAGTATCAATTTGAATTATAAAAAAACCTGGAATAATCTGGAAATTTTGAAGAAAAAATCAAAAAGTGTTTTTTATAACAGGAGTTTTTGTGAAAATTTTACAAGTCCAAAACGAAAAAATGTTTTTCGCGAAATTGTCAGTTCTTCCCAGTGGGAACGTTTCAGGGAGCCTAGAAAAGATTTAATTAGCTGAAAACAGCTTGAAATTGCGTCACCGGGATGCAAAGTTATGTAGATTTGTGCAAAAACACGTCTCCCTTAGGTGGATTTCGTCAATTGTTGGTAGTATTGAACGTAAAAAATTTCTGGAATATTTGATGTTCTATGGGGGCTAGGCGCACGGGCGAGGTGTCAAAAGACGCGTCTCCGCGCGGGCTAGCTAACTATGGGGTTTCTGGAGTTTATCCAGAACCAAAAACGGGAATTTTCTTGAAAAAACGTAATTTACGGCCAAAATATGTGTGGAAACCTCGAATAACACTACCAAAACGGGACTCGAGTTCGCGGAACGCGCACGGGAGTACAGGTAAGGCAGGTAAGTATCAATTTGAATTATAAAAAAACCTGGAATAATCTGGAAATTTTGAAGAAAAAATCAAAAAGTGTTTTTTATAACAGGAGTTTTTGTGAAAATTTTACAAGTCCAAAACGAAAAAATGTTTTTCGCGAAATTGTCAGTTCTTCCCAGTGGGAACGTTTCAGGGAGCCTAGAAAAGATTTAATTAGCTGAAAACAGCTTGAAATTGCGTCACCGGGATGCAAAGTTATGTAGATTTGTGCAAAAACACGTCTCCCTTAGGTGGATTTCGTCAATTGTTGGTAATATTGAATGTAAAAAATTTCTGGAGTTTTAGATGTTCTATGTGGGCTAGGCGCACGGGCGAGGTGTCAAAAGACGCGTCTCCGCGCGGGCTAGCTAACTATGGGGTTTCTGGAGTTTATCCAGAACCAAAAACGGGAATTTTCTTGAAAAAACGTAATTTACGGCCAAAATATGTGTGGAAACCTCGAATAACACTACCAAAACGGGACTCGAGTTCGCGGAACGCGCACGGGAGTACAGGTAAGGCAGGTAAGTATCAATTTGAATTATAAAAAAACCTGGAATAATCTGGAAATTTTGAAGAAAAAATCAAAAAGTGTTTTTTATAACAGGAGTTTTTGTGAAAATTTTACAAGTCCAAAACGAAAAAATGTTTTTCGCGAAATTGTCAGTTCTTCCCAGTGGGAACGTTTCAGGGAGCCTAGAAAAGATTTAATTAGCTGAAAACAGCTTGAAATTGCGTCACCGGGATGCAAAGTTATGTAGATTTGTGCAAAAACACGTCTCCCTTAGGTGGATTTCGTCAATTGTTGGTAATATTGAATGTAAAAAATTTCTGGAGTTTTAGATGTTCTATGTGGGCTAGGCGCACGGGCGAGGTGTCAAAAGACGCGTCTCCGCGCGGGCTAGCTAACTATGGGGTTTCTGGAGTTTATCCAGAACCAAAAACGGGAATTTTCTTGAAAAAACGTAATTTACGGCCAAAATATGTGTGGAAACCTCGAATAACACTACCAAAACGGGACTCGAGTTCGCGGAACGCGCACGGGAGTACAGGTAAGGCAGGTAAGTATCAATTTGAATTATAAAAAAACCTGGAATAATCTGGAAATTTTGAAGAAAAAATCAAAAAGTGTTTTTTATAACAGGAGTTTTTGTGAAAATTTTACAAGTCCAAAACGAAAAAATGTTTTTCGCGAAATTGTCAGTTCTTCCCAGTGGGAACGTTTCAGGGAGCCTAGAAAAGATTTAATTAGCTGAAAACAGCTTGAAATTGCGTCACCGGGATGCAAAGTTATGTAGATTTGTGCAAAAACACGTCTCCCTTAGGTGGATTTCGTCAATTGTTGGTAATATTGAATGTAAAAAATTTCTGGAGTTTTAGATGTTCTATGTGGGCTAGGCGCACGGGCGAGGTGTCAAAAGACGCGTCTCCGCGCGGGCTAGCTAACTATGGGGTTTCTGGAGTTTATCCAGAACCAAAAACGGGAATTTTCTTGAAAAAACGTAATTTACGGCCAAAATATGTGTGGAAACCTCGAATAACACTACCAAAACGGGACTCGAGTTCGCGGAACGCGCACGGGAGTACAGGTAAGGCAGGTAAGTATCAATTTGAATTATAAAAAAACCTGGAATAATCTGGAAATTTTGAAGAAAAAATCAAAAAGTGTTTTTTATAACAGGAGTTTTTGTGAAAATTTTACAAGTCCAAAACGAAAAAATGTTTTTCGCGAAATTGTCAGTTCTTCCCAGTGGGAACGTTTCAGGGAGCCTAGAAAAGATTTAATTAGCTGAAAACAGCTTGAAATTGCGTCACCGGGATGCAAAGTTATGTAGATTTGTGCAAAAACACGTCTCCCTTAGGTGGATTTCGTCAATTGTTGGTAATATTGAATGTAAAAAATTTCTGGAGTTTTAGATGTTCTATGTGGGCTAGGCGCACGGGCGAGGTGTCAAAAGACGCGTCTCCGCGCGGGCTAGCTAACTATGGGGTTTCTGGAGTTTATCCAGAACCAAAAACGGGAATTTTCTTGAAAAAACGTAATTTACGGCCAAAATATGTGTGGAAACCTCGAATAACACTACCAAAACGGGACTCGAGTTCGCGGAACGCGCACGGGAGTACAGGTAAGGCAGGTAAGTATCAATTTGAATTATAAAAAAACCTGGAATAATCTGGAAATTTTGAAGAAAAAATCAAAAAGTGTTTTTTATAACAGGAGTTTTTGTGAAAATTTTACAAGTCCAAAACGAAAAAATGTTTTTCGCGAAATTGTCAGTTCTTCCCAGTGGGAACGTTTCAGGGAGCCTAGAAAAGATTTAATTAGCTGAAAACAGCTTGAAATTGCGTCACCGGGATGCAAAGTTATGTAGATTTGTGCAAAAACACGTCTCCCTTAGGTGGATTTCGTCAATTGTTGGTAGTATTGAACGTAAAAAATTTCTGGAATATTTGATGTTCTATGGGGGCTAGGCGCACGGGCGAGGTGTCAAAAGACGCGTCTCCGCGCGGGCTAGCTAACTATGGGGTTTCTGGAGTTTATCCAGAACCAAAAACGGGAATTTTGCTGAAAAAACGTGTTTTACGGCCAAAATGTATGTGGAAACCTGGAATAACACTACCAAAACGGGACTCGAGCTCGCGGAACGCGCACGGGAGTACAGGTAAGGCAGGTAAGTATCAATTTGAATTGTAAAAAATCTGGAATAATGTGGAAATTTTGAGGAAAAAACTAAAAAGTGTTTTTTATAACAGGAGTTTTTGTGAAATTTTTACAAGTCCAAAACGAAAAAATGTTTTTCGCGAAATTGTCAGTTTTTCCCAGTGGGAACGTTTCAGGGAGCCTAGAAAAGATTTAATTTGATGAAAACAGCTTGAAATTGCGTCACCGGGATGCAAAGTTATGTAGATTTGTGCAAAAACACGTCTCCCTTAGGTGGATTTCGTCAATTGTTGGTAGTATTGAACGTAAAAAATTTCTGGAGTTTTAGATGTTCTATGTGGGCTAGGCGCACGGGCGAGGTGTCAAAAGACGCGTCTCCGCGCGGGCTAGCTAACTATGGGGTTTCTGGAGTTTATCCAGAACCAAAAACGGGAATTTTCTTGAAAAAACGTAATTTACGGCCAAAATATGTGTGGAAACCTCGAATAACACTACCAAAACGGGACTCGAGTTCGCGGAACGCGCACGGGAGTACAGGTAAGGCAGGTAAGTATCAATTTGAATTATAAAAAAACCTGGAATAATCTGGAAATTTTGAAGAAAAAATCAAAAAGTGTTTTTTATAACAGGAGTTTTTGTGAAAATTTTACAAGTCCAAAACGAAAAAATGTTTTTCGCGAAATTGTCAGTTCTTCCCAGTGGGAACGTTTCAGGGAGCCTAGAAAAGATTTAATTAGCTGAAAACAGCTTGAAATTGCGTCACCGGGATGCAAAGTTATGTAGATTTGTGCAAAAACACGTCTCCCTTAGGTGGATTTCGTCAATTGTTGGTAATATTGAATGTAAAAAATTTCTGGAGTTTTAGATGTTCTATGTGGGCTAGGCGCACGGGCGAGGTGTCAAAAGACGCGTCTCCGCGCGGGCTAGCTAACTATGGGGTTTCTGGAGTTTATCCAGAACCAAAAACGGGAATTTTCTTGAAAAAACGTAATTTACGGCCAAAATATGTGTGGAAACCTCGAATAACACTACCAAAACGGGACTCGAGTTCGCGGAACGCGCACGGGAGTACAGGTAAGGCAGGTAAGTATCAATTTGAATTATAAAAAAACCTGGAATAATCTGGAAATTTTGAAGAAAAAATCAAAAAGTGTTTTTTATAACAGGAGTTTTTGTGAAAATTTTACAAGTCCAAAACGAAAAAATGTTTTTCGCGTGATTGTCAGTTCTTCCCAGTGGGAACGTTTCAGGGAGCCTAGAAAAGATTTAATTAGCTGAAAACAGCTTGAAATTGCGTCACCGGGATGCAAAGTTATGTAGATTTGTGCAAAAACACGTCTCCCTTAGGTGGATTTCGTCAATTGTTGGTAATATTGAATGTAAAAAATTTCTGGAGTTTTAGATGTTCTATGTGGGCTAGGCGCACGGGCGAGGTGTCAAAAGACGCGTCTCCGCGCGGGCTAGCTAACTATGGGGTTTCTGGAGTTTATCCAGAACCAAAAACGGGAATTTTCTTGAAAAAACGTAATTTACGGCCAAAATATGTGTGGAAACCTCGAATAACACTACCAAAACGGGACTCGAGTTCGCGGAACGCGCACGGGAGTACAGGTAAGGCAGGTAAGTATCAATTTGAATTATAAAAAAACCTGGAATAATCTGGAAATTTTGAAGAAAAAATCAAAAAGTGTTTTTTATAACAGGAGTTTTTGTGAAAATTTTACAAGTCCAAAACGAAAAAATGTTTTTCGCGAAATTGTCAGTTCTTCCCAGTGGGAACGTTTCAGGGAGCCTAGAAAAGATTTAATTAGCTGAAAACAGCTTGAAATTGCGTCACCGGGATGCAAAGTTATGTAGATTTGTGCAAAAACACGTCTCCCTTAGGTGGATTTCGTCAATTGTTGGTAATATTGAATGTAAAAAATTTCTGGAGTTTTAGATGTTCTATGTGGGCTAGGCGCACGGGCGAGGTGTCAAAAGACGCGTCTCCGCGCGGGCTAGCTAACTATGGGGTTTCTGGAGTTTATCCAGAACCAAAAACGGGAATTTTCTTGAAAAAACGTAATTTACGGCCAAAATATGTGTGGAAACCTCGAATAACACTACCAAAACGGGACTCGAGTTCGCGGAACGCGCACGGGAGTACAGGTAAGGCAGGTAAGTATCAATTTGAATTATAAAAAAACCTGGAATAATCTGGAAATTTTGAAGAAAAAATCAAAAAGTGTTTTTTATAACAGGAGTTTTTGTGAAAATTTTACAAGTCCAAAACGAAAAAATGTTTTTCGCGAAATTGTCAGTTCTTCCCAGTGGGAACGTTTCAGGGAGCCTAGAAAAGATTTAATTAGCTGAAAACAGCTTGAAATTGCGTCACCGGGATGCAAAGTTATGTAGATTTGTGCAAAAACACGTCTCCCTTAGGTGGATTTCGTCAATTGTTGGTAATATTGAATGTAAAAAATTTCTGGAGTTTTAGATGTTCTATGTGGGCTAGGCGCACGGGCGAGGTGTCAAAAGACGCGTCTCCGCGCGGGCTAGCTAACTATGGGGTTTCTGGAGTTTATCCAGAACCAAAAACGGGAATTTTCTTGAAAAAACGTAATTTACGGCCAAAATATGTGTGGAAACCTCGAATAACACTACCAAAACGGGACTCGAGTTCGCGGAACGCGCACGGGAGTACAGGTAAGGCAGGTAAGTATCAATTTGAATTATAAAAAAACCTGGAATAATCTGGAAATTTTGAAGAAAAAATCAAAAAGTGTTTTTTATAACAGGAGTTTTTGTGAAAATTTTACAAGTCCAAAACGAAAAAATGTTTTTCGCGAAATTGTCAGTTCTTCCCAGTGGGAACGTTTCAGGGAGCCTAGAAAAGATTTAATTAGCTGAAAACAGCTTGAAATTGCGTCACCGGGATGCAAAGTTATGTAGATTTGTGCAAAAACACGTCTCCCTTAGGTGGATTTCGTCAATTGTTGGTAATATTGAATGTAAAAAATTTCTGGAGTTTTAGATGTTCTATGTGGGCTAGGCGCACGGGCGAGGTGTCAAAAGACGCGTCTCCGCGCGGGCTAGCTAACTATGGGGTTTCTGGAGTTTATCCAGAACCAAAAACGGGAATTTTCTTGAAAAAACGTAATTTACGGCCAAAATATGTGTGGAAACCTCGAATAACACTACCAAAACGGGACTCGAGTTCGCGGAACGCGCACGGGAGTACAGGTAAGGCAGGTAAGTATCAATTTGAATTATAAAAAAACCTGGAATAATCTGGAAATTTTGAAGAAAAAATCAAAAAGTGTTTTTTATAACAGGAGTTTTTGTGAAAATTTTACAAGTCCAAAACGAAAAAATGTTTTTCGCGTGATTGTCAGTTCTTCCCAGTGGGAACGTTTCAGGGAGCCTAGAAAAGATTTAATTAGCTGAAAACAGCTTGAAATTGCGTCACCGGGATGCAAAGTTATGTAGATTTGTGCAAAAACACGTCTCCCTTAGGTGGATTTCGTCAATTGTTGGTAATATTGAATGTAAAAAATTTCTGGAGTTTTAGATGTTCTATGTGGGCTAGGCGCACGGGCGAGGTGTCAAAAGACGCGTCTCCGCGCGGGCTAGCTAACTATGGGGTTTCTGGAGTTTATCCAGAACCAAAAACGGGAATTTTCTTGAAAAAACGTAATTTACGGCCAAAATATGTGTGGAAACCTCGAATAACACTACCAAAACGGGACTCGAGTTCGCGGAACGCGCACGGGAGTACAGGTAAGGCAGGTAAGTATCAATTTGAATTATAAAAAAACCTGGAATAATCTGGAAATTTTGAAGAAAAAATCAAAAAGTGTTTTTTATAACAGGAGTTTTTGTGAAAATTTTACAAGTCCAAAACGAAAAAATGTTTTTCGCGAAATTGTCAGTTCTTCCCAGTGGGAACGTTTCAGGGAGCCTAGAAAAGATTTAATTAGCTGAAAACAGCTTGAAATTGCGTCACCGGGATGCAAAGTTATGTAGATTTGTGCAAAAACACGTCTCCCTTAGGTGGATTTCGTCAATTGTTGGTAATATTGAATGTAAAAATTTTCTGGAATATTTGATGTTCTATGGGGGCTAGGCGCACGGGCGAGGTGTCAAAAGACGCGTCTCCGCGCGGGCTAGCTAACTATGGGGTTTCTGGAGTTTATCCAGAACCAAAAACGGGAATTTTCTTGAAAAAACGTAATTTACGGCCAAAATATGTGTGGAAACCTCGAATAACACTACCAAAACGGGACTCGAGTTCGCGGAACGCGCACGGGAGTACAGGTAAGGCAGGTAAGTATCAATTTGTATTATAAAAAACCTGGAATAATCTGGAAATTTTGAAGAAAAAATCAAAAAGTGTTTTTTATAACAGGAGTTTTTGTGAAAATTTTACAAGTCCAAAACGAAAAAATGTTTTTCGCGAAATTGTCAGTTCTTCCCAGTGGGAACGTTTCAGGGAGCCTAGAAAAGATTTAATTTGCTGAAAACAGCTTGAAATTGCGTCACCGGGATGCAAAGTTATGTGATGGTTAGGTTAGGTTAGGTTAGGTTAGGTTAGGTTAGGTTAGGTTAGGTTAGGTTAGGTTAGGTTAGGTTAGGTTAGGTTAGGTTAGGTTAGGTTAGGTTAGGTTAGGTTAGGTTTTTTTTTTTTTTTTTTTTTTTTTTTTTTTTCCTGTCCGGGCGCAAGGCCCGGCCCGCGAGCTACCTCTAACATAATTAGAGTCCTTAATTGTCTAGGTGGTTGGGATGTTTCTACGGGTATTCTTTATTGTTTGTAGTTTGACTTTATTAGAAGTGGTATTACAGGCTTTTGAGCTTTGCTTATTGCTACTACATTTATTATTTCTATTACATACTACTTATTACTATTATACACTACTTTTTTATTGTTCTATTACATTCTAAGTTACATTACATTAAACAGGGATAAGGGTTACAGTTTATTATTTTCTTATGCTAGTCAGTACATTTAATGTTGTAATTAAGTCTATTGTTACACATTTTCACTTATTCTATGCCTTAGTTTTCTAACTTCTTATACTATACATTATTGCTTATATGCTATTCTTATATATTTTATACTAATATATATATATAGCATAAATTTGTTGTTCTATTTGTTTCTTTTTATAACAGTCTCTGCAATGTCTGTGAAATATTTAGTGAACGTTTCCCTATATTTCTTACGGGATATTAGCGTTGGGAAATTTTCGACTATGACTTTACATTCTAGCATGTTCTCGGCCTCGAGTCTCTTCAGAGCGTGAACCGGGCAGTCGGTTAGAATATGTTCCACCGTTTCTGGTGTACCAGGTTGACAGATGCACGATGGGTTCTCTTTGCACCCGAATCGATTCAGGTACTCTGAGAACCCACCGTGCCCCGTAAGTATTTGGGTGGTGACATTTGTTGGGACCATTTGCCGCACTACCTTGTATGAGGTAGTGACATCGGGGAAGAAAAGTTTAGTTACTTTGGCCCTGGCGCTTCGTTTGTATCTTTGGTTCCATTCGTCAATCGACCCCTTTCGGATTTGTCGCTTGACGAATGAAACCGGGCATAGGTCGTAGTCCGGCCTCTTCTTCAAGTTGAGTGCTGCGTCCTTCGCCAGTTCATCCGCCCTTTCATTACCCGCAAGGCCCACATGCGCTTTGATCCAGAACAAAGACACAGTTTTGTTCTGGTTTTCAATGGCCTGTAGGTTCTTGCGGGTGTCCACAGCAAGGGGGTGTGTTGTGTTGAGATTTGCTATGGCCTCCAGAGCCGATCTGGAGTCGCTGTAAATGCCATAGCTCGTCTCACTTCTTCGCAATATTGCCTCGGTGGCTTTGCACACCGCGAGGAGTTCTGCTTGGTATACCGTACAATACGGGGCTAGCCTGAGTTTTAAGGTTTTCACCTCAGCTGAGCTATCCCATATAGTCAGCGCTGCTCCAACCTTATCCTCAATCCGGCTGCCGTCCGTGAATATACGGATAGCCTGGTTGTTGTGGTAATCCAGTTCCTCCTGGTCAACCAGACTCACGAACTCAATCGCGGTGCGCTTGCCCGGGTGAGGCATACTGGAGAATTGAACTCTCCGCTCGACCTCTCTATCTACTAGTTCCGGCCGGGGTACCCCTCTCCTCGCTTCATACAGGGCGGCTGCCTCTTGTATGCGGAGGTCGAGTGGCAATATTCCAGCCAGTACCAGCGCGGAGTGAAGAGAGGTCGTGCGGTACGCCTTACAGAGTTTTTGGGCGAAACCCCTCTGAACCGCGTTTAGGTGGCGTTGGACTCCCAACTTTCTTGATGCTGAGGACCAGGCGCCGGCTGCGTACGTGATGATGGGCTCTACCGTGGCTATATATATAGTACGGATTATTTCCGGGTGGAGGCCCCAACTGACCTTAGCAGCTCTCGAGAGCTGGTGATAGACCCCAAGTGCCTTTTTGCACACGTTAGCCGTGTGGCTGTTGAAGGTCAACTTGGAGTCGATGGTCAGTCCCAAGATCTTTATCTCCGAGGACATTCCAATGTCGATCCCTCCCATGGTCAGATGTGGCGTGTCATATCTAAGCCTGTTGGTTATTACCATGGCACAGGTTTTGTGTGGTGCAAACCTAAGCTTATTTATGACACCCCACCCCCGAACATGTTCGAGAGCGGCATTGGCCTGTCCCTGGACTTCCAGAGCTGTCTCCCCCGAAAACACGAGCACCACATCATCCGCGAATGCCTGACAGTAATCGCCTCTCTTGGTGAGGCTATCCAGTAATGGGTTAAGGAGGAGATTCCATAGGATGGGACCGCCTATTGACCCCTGGACACACCCTTTGTTGGTGCATTTAGCGTACTCATGGCCAGCGTACCTTACCCGGACCTTACGGTCGCTTAGGTAGCTGGCTATCATTCGCCTGAGGTTCGCTGGGCACTTTTCCTCCGCCAGTCTGACTTTTATGGCTGGCCACCAAGCACTGTCGAAGGCTCCCTCTATATCCAGTGAGACCATCGTGATAAGCTTCCTCTCTCGAAGTTTGCCTCTCACGTGGGCTATCAGGTCATAGAGGGAGTCTTCCGTGCTTCGCTGTGGCATGAAGCCATACTGTCGGGGATTTATCCGGGGTGCCAGGTGCCAAACCAGCCTTCTTACCATCATCTTCTCCAGCATCTTACCCATCACTGGTAGCAGTCCAATTGGTCTGTAGGACTTGGGGCTGGTGTAACTGTCCTTGCCTGGTTTCCTCAACACCACCACAGTTGCCTCTTTCCACGCCGTGGGGAAGTGGGTCAGCTGCCAGCACTTGTTAAAGATAGCCAGGTGTAGACCCATGTCCCGCGATATTACCCGCTGGCAGATGTCGGCGGTGAAGCCATCCAGTCCGGGTGCCTTTTTAGGATTAAAGCTCTCCATAGCGAATCCGAGCTCCTCCGTCGTGAACGCCGGGTCATGGGACTCGCCATGGCTCCAGTCGTTAACTCGGTCTGCAAGAGCTCGGATTCGACTATGGTCCGGGCTATCCTTCTCCACTGAATCCTCCGGGTAGAAGGTCTCCGCCAATACCCTTGCGGATCCTTCCTGTCCCACCTCTACCCCGTTCCAAACCAGTGGCAGATCTTCCACCCTTTTTGCCGTGTTCTTAATTATCCTGTAAATCCCTTCCCACATCCCTTCCCTATCTTGTTTCTGGCAAAATTCTTTCCAACTTTCTGTGGAACGTTTCTTGACTTCGGACTCATACTTCTGCTTTTCCCTCAGGTACAACGCAACCACACCCTCTCTACGCGACGGCGCCGCGCACCGGATTCTTCTCTTCCTGGCAGCGACGTCATGCTTCATCGCTTCGAGTTCTTCGGACCACCACGGCATGGTAAGTGTTTGGTTTTCTTTTAGTTTCGGTATTGCTGCTTTACAAGATTCAGTTATTACTACTGTGTATTTTTCAATTATGTGCTCTAAGTGTTCTTTACTGTTTA
This sequence comes from Apamea epomidion, assembly GCA_947507525.1. Classification (NCBI taxonomy): domain Eukaryota; kingdom Metazoa; phylum Arthropoda; class Insecta; order Lepidoptera; family Noctuidae; genus Apamea; species Apamea epomidion. The sequence goes on from OX382237.1 coordinate 20,942,460, forward strand.
TCTGACGTATCTGCTCTATATTGATTCTATTTTCTATTTTTAATTGGTCCATTTTTTCATTAAAAAGTTCCCAATTAGCTTTTTTTGTGTTAAATATCCTAGTGGTTCTTTTTATGTTGAAGCCTTTCCCTTTGTTTAATTTAATTTTTATTATTATGCCGTTGTGGTCCGAGCTCGTTAGGTCTTCAGCGACTGTCCATTCCTCTACCAAGTCGAGAAGGTCCTCTGTACATAGCGTCACGTCGACAAAACTTGTTAGCCTACGATCTCCTCTGATCGTGTCAAAGGTGGGTTTGTTCCCGCAGTTGAGTACCTGAAGGTCCAGCTCTCCGATCATTCCTGCCAGCTCGTCACCTCTGTCATCAATGGTGCTGCTTCCCCACCACACACTTTTAGCGTTCGCGTCCCCTCCAATGATGGCTTTCCTGGGCTTTAGCTCTTTCATCGCAGCTGTTAAGTGATCCAGGTATGGCCTGATGGGTTGGTCGGGCTCAAAGTAGTACGAGACGGCGAGCATCTCCCACGCGCTCGTCCGCAGCTTCACCACCACGATGTTATTGGTAGTGAATCTGGGCAGCTGTATGACGTCAATGTCGTGGTTGAACACGACTATTGCCGCCTTAACAGTGCCGCCGCTGCCGTCCGAGTTCTGGTAGACCCTCGCCCCCCCGTACGACTTCATTGCCTTTATGCTACCCACGTACGGCTCCTGGAGCAGTGCGATGGCTATTTTACGCTTCTT